>OY970833.1:23875473-33875473 GCA_963853835.1 Calendula officinalis | reverse complement strand
TGTGATTAACTTGCTTAATCAAAGTATTGACATAACAGAAGGTAAAACTAACCTTCTTAAAAAACTCATCCAACTCAATCTCTGCAGATCGTTTTCCTGCTTCAACATCTCCCCCACCATAACTCGAGGGCTATTATTTGTCTACATGGTTAATACTTGTAACACATTAATTAGCTAAAAAACAATAGAATCCAAACTCCTAAACCACTTAAACACATGTAATTTCTCAATTATTTTTCCTTTTTCGGATTAAATTTTAGTTTCGTATCTCACTCGATAAATTTGTTTTGCGTATATTAACTATAGGTGCATTTGATACTGATCAATATCAATGTGAATAAGCAAGAGATCTAGGAAACTGATTTTTAACATCAGTCTGAAATGTACGTACAGTTAAGAATTTGTGCAGCTATAATCAACGTCATAAAATCAAATTGACCGCAAAACAACTTGAATTGAGATGAAAAAATAGGTCGTTCATGTCGGATTAGAGCTAGAAACCGAGAGATTGATTGAATTTTGTTGTGGCGATAATGAAATTGGAATTGAAGTTGAAATTGGGGGTGGGTTAACTGAGAAAAAGAGAAACATGCAAAATGACACACCACGCTGGCAAAAACTAACCCGACCTGTCAACCCGACCTATTTAGAACCCGAAATTAGCGGGTTGGGTCATAACTTTCAACCCGTGGGTCGTGAACGGGTCAACCCGTTTACAACCCGTCATAAAACTAGTCGGGTTGGGTTCAAATTTCCAACCCATTTATGACCCGTCAACCCGTTTAAATATTATATACTCCATCTTAAATGCATAATATAATAAAATATATTACTATTTATTTATTTATTTTAAATACATAATATAATATATATTATTATTTAAAATCTGGCATACACATAATATGAGTCACGTATTTATCTTTTTGGAAAATGAACAGCCTAAATCTCTTATAAGATATTTATGTTATACAACTATTTTAATATTTAATATTTTTAAAGAATAACTTTTCACTGAACAATAGGCTTAAAAGAAATTTTGTTTGTAAATTACAACTAATCAACTTATTTTGGATTTTAATCTTAAACGATGTGTATTTTTTCTATTTTTTTTTATAAATTGATGTTTTATTTGGTCAACCCGTTTATGAACCAACCCGTTTAATAAATAGTTTGTGTTGAAGATCTCAACTCGTTTAGATAAAAAGGTTGGGTTGGGTTGGGTTGTGATTTTCAACCCGCGAACCTAAACGGGTCAACCCGTTTATGACCCAACCCGCATTATTGCCACCCTAACCACAAGAAGAAGAACCGTGAAGGCACGCTTTTGCTCTTGTTAATTTTACACTAATTATATGATTTTATAATTTTGCATAATTTTGCTTTAATTATATAATTATATTTATTTATATAATATATGGTTTTATTTCATCGTTACTAACACTTGACACGGCAAAATATATTGATAAAGTATTATTCTAGAAATCATTTAATTTGCATTTTAATTGAGAATCTTTTACCTCTTATTAAGTGTGACAAAATATTTAGACAGCATATGATAGTTATGTTTATAACTTTATATTTAATTTATACTAAAATGAGTTAATACTCATTTAATCCTCGCATATATTAATTATTTAATTTAATTCTCGCATATATTAAAGTTACAGCCATTGTGAAACATTACGTAATACTCCCTCCGTCCCACAAAAAACTTTACATTTCTCATGAGCACAATATTTTAGGAGATAGTTAGTGGTGGGCCATTTGTAATACTTTTGATTAAAATATAAGGGTAGATTGGAGAGAGAAAGTGTTTTATTGGTTGAATGATTGATAATATGATTATTTTATTAAGTGTGCCTCCCAAATTTGAGAAATGTAAATTTTTTTGTGGGACAAAATTTGAAGGAGAAATGTAAAGTTTTTTTGTAGGACGGATGAGTAGTTAGGTACGAGAAAAAGGTACATAAGCTGCAAGACCAATATAAAAAATAACCCACCAACAATGTAATTATCCATAATGTTACAATCTAACAAACAACTTAATTCCTAAAGAACAATAATACATACGATTCTCAAATATCAAACCACAATGCTTGCATTAATCGGTTTAGTCATAAGCCCATATCCAAACGGGTACAACGGGTCATAATGTGGATCACCAACATTCATCGGCAGTTGGTCAACTGTTCTGAACCACGTACGGGCCAGCTTACCCGTAAAACCATGATCACCAAACAAAACATCAGCAACCCCTTGACCCTCACTTCCGGGAAGCCAAGCTGCCACCAATGCATCCATACTAGAAACATACGGTTCAATCACAACGGGTCGGCCCGAAATCAGGACCACAACACATTTCAGAGCCCCGCAAACGTTTGTGATGGTGGTTGGGCCCGGTTCAGGAATGGTTAAATTTAAGCTGTCTCCAAATGTCTCGGAATACGGGTACTCGCCGGTTACAACTATTGCATATGTGAAGTTATTTGATTTGATGAATTCGGGAGTTGGGTTTTCTTGATAGATGACTTCTGTTGTCGGGTCAACCGTGTTTTTAATGGCGGTTAAAATTGTGGTGCCTGTCGAATTCATCAATATATTTTGCAATTATTTCATAGCATTCAATTTAAACAGATCTAACGGGTCCCAAAAATCGTTTAAATTTGGGTCGCCTCAACCAAACCAACCCAACCCAACCCAAAATGTCCCAAAATGACCCATTACTCAACCCGCCCGCCCGACCCCCACATTATATATATCGAACAAAAATACTCACCTATTGTAATATGCCCACTTTGCCCGTGCCACTCGATGGTCCAACCACCACACTGATTTCCAATATCAAAAGCGTGGGTCCCAGCAACCAGTATTCTGGTTGACTTTTTCGGTAGTGGAAGCATCGGTTGACTTGTGGTTTTACCGTTTTTCAACAAAACTAGTGATTTCCTAACTGCTTCTCGGGCCAGTTCTCGGTGCTCATGACTTCCAAGATATTTAGCCATGGTTAGATCCGCCAACGGGTTTTCAAATAAACCCATTACAAATTTGACCCGTAAAATTCTCTTAACCGCATCATCAATTCGGGTCATGGGGATGAAATTATTATTTACCAGATAACTTAATCCGTCAATGAATTCTGTGTAATTATACGGTACCATGATCTGCAATACAAGTATTTGTAATTAACATTAACATAATTGTCTCAAATTTAAATATGTGTAAAAATGAAGCTAGAGCAAAAATAAACGGGTCGGGTTGGGTTGTTGGTAAACGGGTCCATAACTAACCATGTCTAGACCAGCATCAACACTCTCTAAAATGGACAAAGTGTAGTTAGCATGAGGTGGGTCCGTGATTCTATCAATACCTTGCCAATCAGAGATAACAAATCCCTGAAAATTCACAAAAAAAATCAATATTTATTACTTAATTCTACACATTTGACTAAAGATGTACGCATTTCTTACCCTAAATTTAAGGGTGTTTTTTAGGAAGTTAGTAACGAGTTTATGATCGGCATGCATTTTATTTCCATTTATGCTCGAATACGATATCATAATCGTTGCAACACCTTTGATTACCGAATCATAATATGCAGGCATATGAATACTAAATAATTCATGTTGCGTTACAATCGTGTTATTTTCGTTTATGCCTTTTGTTGTACCACCATCACCAACATAATGTTTCGCACATGCCACCACCTTTTCTCTATCAAAAAAATAAAATAAAGAAACAAAAATATTAAATTATGATTAAAATAATAGAAAGTAATTTTACTTACTTTCCACCAACAAAAGGTACGCCTTTTCGACTATTTTTGGGAATATCTCCTTGTAATCCAGGAATAAGTTCGGTCATCATACGAACAATTGTGGGATCTTCACTATAACTTTCAAAACACCGACCCCATCTCGGGTCTCTACAAACCTGTTAAAACTTAAAATATGTTAATTAAAGAAAAAATGGTTTAAATTGTTATTTATATATTGGTGTAAATTTGTGACTATGAAAATTACCGCAATACAAGGTGCAAATGCGTAGTTAATTCCTGTTGCTCTGACTTCACGAGCGGTTGCTTCTCCGATTTTTTTGATTAGTACAGGGTCCCTGTAATATATATAATCAGATGATGAGGGTTCGACTATTTGTAAAATGACCAAAATACCCTCGTAAATCAATGAGTTTCTAATGGTTACGAAGGGCACATAGGTAATTATATTTCGAATTTCGTTTTCTTCCAAATATATTAATCTTGCAATCTCTATGAGATAGTTAAAATATGCTCCGTAAAACATAGCATGATGAGTGTTTCAACTATCAGTAAGATGTCCAAAATACCCTTCAAGAAAATTGACGCTTCTAACGGTTAAAAGGGGCAAATAGGTAATAAAAATCTAGCAATTTCAACGAGAGTTAAATCTTTAAAAAATCGTAAGATCAGTGTTTTGCTATTTTTCAAATGTCCAAAATAATAGCATCTATATTTCAAATTATTACCAAGGACAAAAAGGTAATTTCAACTAAAAAATTCCTAAAACAAAAACTTGCAATTTCACGACAAAGACTTACCTTGTTACTCCGAGACCAACATTATGAGGAAAGATGGTGGCTTTATAAACATTATTATTCCCATGCACAGCATCAATACCATAAACCATGGGTATTCCTAAACGGGTCGATAATGACCCATTTTGAAACCCATTTATCATATTAATCCATGTTTCAGGGGAAGCTTCTTTAGCAGGAACACTACCTCCACCACTCAATATACTCCCTAATCATAATTCAACACAAAAGCATCATAAAAATCAATTCTTGAAACAATTAAAGTCAAAAGAAAATAAAAAAATGTTTAATTACCGATGAAGTATTTCTGCATTACATCAGTTGAAGCGACAGATCGTTCAATTTGTGTCATTTGACCGATTTTTTCCTCTAAAGTCATTCGATTCATTAAATCTTTTATCCGAACATTAATTGGTTGTTTTGGGTCTTTGTATTTCATGTTTTCTTCTGCAGCTATTTTGGCCCAACAAGAACACACCACAAGCATCACCAGAACAAATGGTGAAAGTTTTGCCATTTTCAGCTTCAAAAATTAGAAAATAAAATTATTAGCAAGTGATTTGACTTTTTTTAAGTTGACTTCATGTTCCAAACTAAGATTTCGTCTTTTACACTACAAAACATTAGGCGTCAAAAAAAAAGTTCTTTAGGAAACCAAAATCCAATTTTTAGAACATTTGACAGAGAATAAAACTACAAAAACTTGGTTATTGCATAAAATAAAATAAGATACCTACATCTGCTTTGGAAGAAAGGGATATATTTGTCTTTTAGGTTATAAACAAGCTAAATTTCAAAGTTAAGAATCACATGAACCCCAAGATTTCACCTAATATCAAAGATCTTGTGGACCCAATAAAAAAAGATCAATAATTTATAAAGATAAAAATCAGAAAATAATTTAAATAAAAAAATAAAATAAAAAATCTAATTTTGAACAAATGGGTAATCTTTATTGATTGACTAAGTGGTGCAACAATGCAGCAAAGCAGATAAATAAACAGCAAAATCATACATTTTGAAGCTCAAATCAATACCCCCATAAAGCTAAAATTTAAGTAAGGAAAAAAAAACATACAAATTAAGTGATGATCAAAGTAGAACAAAAAACCCACAAAAAGTCAAGTAGAAATTTCAAGAAATTAGATTAAAAAGCTTACAGAGATTATATGAATTGGGAGCTTAAAAGGGTTTCTTCGATAATGAAGATGAAATTGGAGAATGTGGGGAAGTGATGGTGGTTTTTATAGGGAAATGTGTGTATGTTTGTTGGGGTTTTTGAAAATAAAATGGGGTTTCACGATAATTAAGGATTAATGGTTTGTTATTAATGTTTTTTGAACGAATGTTTAACGTCTAGTTTTTAACATTATGTCCCATGATGATGATGATTACAACCTCATAAAACATTATAAATTTTTGAATATTTTGTTGTATTATGTGGTAGCAAAAATTTGTTTTGGTGAAAGTGTTTTTTTTAACAAAATCTAAGAATTTTTTTTGTTGTTTCCAAGCATTTAATTGTAGAAAAATATATGTAATTGGTTTGAGATATGGTAAAACACTTAATGATAACCGTCACATAAAAAAATTTAAATTTCATTTGGGCACAATCTTTTAGGAGATAGTTAGTGGTTGAGTCCTTTGTAATACTTTTGATTAAAATATAAGGTTAGATTGGAGAGAGAAAATGTTTTATTGGTGGAATTATTGGTAATAATATTATTTTATTAGGTGGTCCCTATAAATTTGAGAAATTTAAACTTTTTTTGGGATAAAATTTTAAGGAGAAATGTAAACTTTTTTGTGAGACGGAGGGAGTACTTATTCTACAAACAAAATATTCTGATAGCTACACCAAATCTCATTATTTTGAATACAAATAGCAATATATTTAATTTTGAATAGAACATATAAATCATAATTGATTGAAAAACTATAACTTTGTTAAGATTTTAGAACTTAGAACATGTATTACTCGCTTTTCTATATTTACACCTTATTGAGAAGAATAGAATCTAAAGTAAATAAATTGGTTATTAGTACATGTCACCATGTATCTTATCCACATAATAATAGTCCATTTATAGAAGTTGTATGAGAAATCATTTAAAGAGGTGTGTACTTGTATATTATCTTTTTAACTAATGGTTTTAATGTTTGTAAAAAGATCATGACCACAACATTGGATCGTTTTGAGGGGATTTCCTGCATTGATCCAAAAATTTATTGCACTTCCTTCCAAGAAGGAAGGAGCCTCCAAGATGATGGTGTTGGTAAAAAATATGTATAACTAAATTTACAAATTAAAACAATTTCATATACATCGGCTAAAAATTATGTATAACTAAATTTTCCAAAGTATAGGGGAAATTAAAACCTTCCATTAGTGGAAGGCCTAAATGCATTATTAGTAGTTAATATAAACCAATTTAATCTACGTTTTTTTGAACGGCAAGTTAGTAAGTTAGTTGTTCGACATATATGCAATGACATCCAAGCGGGCAATGCATTCCCGAAACATATCTCTTTTTTTGGGAATAAATTTCACCACCCTTTTTCATTTAAAGAATGCCCCCAACAAGTCTTGAACTCAAGACCTCTTAAAGACAAACTTCCTAAAGCAACCCTTGGTGGCTAATTGATCTAGATCAATTGGTTAAGCGTTTTTTCTAACATATACCTCTAGGGTATACGATAACGTGATTCAATGCAGCAGTAATTTCCATTTAAACATAAAACCGTATTTAATGTATCTTCAAAAATGGTACGAGTTTGAGTTCATTAATTTAATTCAATACATATTAGGAAATTATCGTTTCATTGAATGTATATTATAATATGCCCTAAAAAATACATTAGAAAAACTTAAATTTAAAAATAAAAAATAGACAAATGGACTTGGCCTGCGGCTTTGGGCCTAGAGATCAAGAATCAGAGAAAAAGGAATTTTTACCCGGCCAAGGAATTGTCGCGTGATGTATTTATCGGAAAGAGAAATGATATTTGAGTTTATAATTTGTACATATTTATAAGTCTACTCACTTATAAACTTGACATGTGTCATCCACTAATTCTCTCTTTTCATATCATCCCTTAATTTTGACACTTGTCATGATCAAATTAGTAGACACATGAGTATGCACAAACGCCAGGCACAAGTACCATTACTCTATTGGAAATCATATGAATAACATGTTACAGGGATAAATGTAAAGTATACGAATATTATTCTTTTATAAATATAGATAAATGTTTAAGAAATTCCATTGTTTTTATAAAGTTCTGAAGAACAAATCTCAGCTCTTGAATCAATCAACTCTAAATCATTACCACTATCAACATCACATGTGATTCAACACATCAACACCAACACCACCCCATGTGTATTAAATCACTTATGATTGCACACTGCCGACCACCACCACTACCCCATGTGTATTAAATCACATGTGATTCAATACCGCCGATCACCACCACCAACCTATGTCGGCCACCGTCTCCACCACCGGCAACCCCTCGCCATCGTCAGCTGCTTTCAATCACATGTGTTTGCATATCCAATCACATGTGATTGCGGCGGCCAGAGGCGGCGGCCGGCGATCGGCGGAGGCGCGCAGCGGCCGGAGGTTGTCGGCGACGGTAGTGGCCGGCGGTGGTGGTTGTATATTGAATCACATGTGATTTGATAATGGTTAAAAGATCTTTTGATCCAATAACTAAGATTTGTCCATTAAGACTTTATAAAATCAAGAACTTCCTTGAATAACTATATATATATATATATATATATATATATATATATATATATATATATATATATATATATACGGAGTAATTTATATTTTTACAAAATCATCACGAATCACGGTCACACGATCCCCGTTTTTAACGAAATGTCTTGCTTTTCCTTTTTTGTATTCACAGATAATCAAAAGAAAATCATAAAAATGAGAATATAGACTCTTAACAATCTATGAGCATCAAGAGTTAACCATGTTGTCACAGTGAACCCGTTATGTACCTTTTTATTTAAAAATGATGAACAAGTAACACAATAAAGAGAAATTTACGTGATCCATGAGAGGCGAGACATAACATTATAACAAGCTGCTTCATGGGATGCTTCTCATACGTAAGAATACCTAATACATTACAAGGACGACTTTATAAAAAAAATCGCAAATGAAAGAAACAATGGTAATAGTAATTATTTACATATTATTTGATCGGAAATAAGTCGAATCAACTTTTAACCCGTGCATGCTATTTCTTGTTTACACATCACTCCACTTTTCGGTTTTCACAACCAAAAGTAACTTTATTCCCATCCTTTGAGGATCACACTACCTACACATGCATCCATTCATACTTCATACCGAACATTTTCTTAACTATTATATTGGCCTTGCCTTGATCCATATAATTTTGACACATTATGAGGTATTGGCCCTAATTTTATAGTTTTAATAGTTCGATAGCTTTACCCATCCTTTGGTTGCACTCGTCTAGAGGGGTTGCGTTGTCCTTTGCTCAAACGAATGTTTAATAATAGCCGATTGTTAATTTCAAATCGTCTTTAGTCATAATGTGTTTGGAAGTGTCTCGTATAGATGAGAACTATGTTTTATAAGCCTAGTGGTATTCGAGTTTTTTGATACAGTTTGGAAAGACACCTTGATTGGTTTATTTACGTATTAAAAACATGAATAAGGATCAAATAAGAAGGCTAAATATTGTAAGAAACGTTAGAAGAGTATTAATGCGCAAATAGATAAAAACTTGTACAAGCACTAGCACATGTTGGTTCAACTCAAAACGTCATCTTAGTATCACCTTAACATTTTCATTTTGTATATTTATATACCAAAATACACATTCACTCATCACTCAAGTTGTTACATCTTTTTTAAGACCTACCAAAATATCTCTTCACTCACACTACACATCAAAAAGTCAAAATAATGCGCCCGGGAAGTGGCCGGCCTTGAGAATGGCTTATGGGGTGGTGGGGGGTAATCGTGGGTTGGGGTTGGAGACGCCCAAAACCATTGCCACATATGAATGGCGTGGGTCTTGCGCTACCATACCCCTCCAAGTGCCCTTCTCATGATAATTAGTCGTCTCACAAGATCCTAATTTTTAAAAGCATTCAACACCTACCAATTTTTAGCTTGAACAAACGTTTTGGCACTTTTTTCTATAGGTATTTGTTGAAAACCACTGAAAGTATAAGACTATATGATAAACACAAGTTTGGTCACTACTATTACATCATAGTCACATTAATTTTTCCTCTTCTGACCAAGCACATGAAAAAGCCCGACCAAACACCTGTAGTGATGATCAAGCCCATAACCAAAACCAAAACCACAACCCACATACACCTGCGACCTTAGCGACCAAATAGGGTCTGACGTCAACGGAGGAATGCATCACAATGGTCGGGACGGGTGGCGATTTTTTAAGGGATGCACCATTACCTTAGTCTAAGTGAGTACAAATAGGGTACATGCATCCCCATCCATGTGTACACTCTCAACCACATATAAATGACTTGAAATACTAAGTTGGATAGGATGAAACTACGTGGAAACTCATCGATGTTTAACTACAAGGACTAATATTCCTAAATGATAGTATTAGAGGTCACATCATTAACATCGACAACGTGACGGTTGGCCATGTCAAACATCAATAAAGTCAAGCTAGCTTAGCCCTATACTACTCATTGTGGTCTTGCGCTATCCATTCTAGGATCCGATAAAGTGTGCGAAGGCATATAACATATAGACACATATACCTGCCCTTATCAAACGATAAATAATTTTGGTACCACAACTTTTAATGGTTATACCACACAATACAGATTTTATAGTTGACTGTACAAGTATATTAAACATAAGATGTGGTAGATACATTAAAAATTATGGTACTAAAATCACCCATTTATCAAACATAGTCATATGTACGCTTTAAACTTCATTGGTAGACGTAAAAAGCGTATACGTACAACAATAGCTACTAAAGCATGATGTTCTGATTTTATTTTTATATACATTGTAGCTCTCTATGTCCAAGAAATCCTAGTTTATGCCAACTAATATTGCATCATTAATTGCTCATTTGTTAACACATAAATATATATTCGATCTTAAGAACTCTAAATTTTATTAGTAATTTTAACAATTTCATACCTTACTTTAGGTAGGTTATGACACCAAATGGGCTTAGTCAATTTTATACTCATTGTCTACACGGAAATCCATTAAAACACTAAAATACAAAAGCATTTGTGCATTATAATACGAAAGTACTCACTCATCAATTGACACCCTGTGCTTGGTCTCTAGACAGAAAAAGGAAGTAAAAGACAAACTTTTGTTTTTGTTTTCTTCCCTTTTTATTGCGTGTACATATTAAGACTTAATTTTTAAGAATAGTGAAATATTCTAAGAAAACTCAAGTTCAATCCTTAGAGACAACAAAATTAATACTTCACTGTGGCCACAGAAATTCAATACGGCGACTTTTGACTACCCACAATGCGGATGGTTACTCACGAATTAGTCATCTAACAACACGAGTTAAACTCATGTCTAAAAAAAACAAATATTAGCTACTAGAATCTTGCAAACTCGTATAAAGGCCTTATAAATGTTTGAACGTTAGTTATGATTGATAACGGAAAACATGTAACTATGAATTAACAGAGTTAGCATCATATTTAATTTTAAGATATCTTGAAACATCATTACATTTTCTTAATTGTCTCCTATAACATTTGACTGATTTAGGGAACGAATTATGAGCACCTCATACAACAACTCTTTTCGGATACCCCCGAACTTAGGAACCCAAATACGACCGCCTACGGTCTTCAACCCTTGTGCATTTTCGAGAAAATGTTGGTTCTTACCTAACCGTTCTTGTCTTAATTCGTCTTTTCCCATAACCTCTCGTTGGGCACTCTTGATTCTTTCGATAATACTCGAGACGACTTCTATACGTGATAAAATTCCTCGGTTCGGATTTTCATAAACTTTTCGGCTCAAGGTGTCGGCTACTACATTAGCCTTTCCCGCGTGATACACAATCTCACAATCATAATCGGCAATCAACTCGATCCACCTTCTTTGTCGCATATTTAGGTCTTTTTGAGTAAACACGTATTGTAGACTTTTATGATCCGTGTACAACGTACACCGAGTACCATACAAATAATGTCTCCACAACTTCAAGGCAAATATAATCGCCGCCAATTCCAAGTCGTGTGTCGTGTACCTTAATTCCGCATTCTTCAATTGTCGCGAGGCATACGCGATCACTTTACCTCGTTGCATCAACACACAACCGAGCCCTTGATTCGAAGCATCACTATAGACCACAAAGTCTTCCATACCATCCGGTAACGTAAGGATCGGCGCGTTACATAACTTTTCCTTCAACAACTTAAACGCCTCTTCTTGCTTCTTCTCCCACACAAACTTCTCACTCTTTCTCGTTAACTTCGTGGGTGGAATCGCGATTCTCGAGAAGTCTTGTATAAATCTCCGGTAATAACCGGCTAATCCAAGAAAACTTCTAACCTCGGTAGGAGTCCTCGGAGGCTCCCAATTTGACACCGCTTCAATCTTGGACGGATCAACTTTAATACCATCACACGTCACCACGTGACCTAAGAATTGCACTTCCCACAACCAAAACTCACACTTTGAAAATTTAGCATACAACTTCTCCCGTTTTAACACATCTAACACAAGCCTCAAATGACCTTCGTGTTCTTCCTCGGTTTTCGAATAAATCAAAATGTCGTCAATAAACACGATCAAAAACTTATCAAGGAACGGTTTACAAACCCGATTAATCAAATCCATAAAAATAGCCGGCGCGTTTGTAAGACCAAACGACATTACTAGAAATTCATAATGACCATAACGTGTACGGAAAGCCGTCTTCTCGGTGTCGCCTTCTTTCACCCGAACTTGGTGATAACCCGACCTCAAATCGATCTTCGAGAAATAACTAGCACCTTGCAATTGGTCGAATAAGTCGTCAATTCTCGGCAACGGGTAACGATTCTTAATAGTTACCTTATTCAACCCTCGGTAGTCGATACACATTCTCATCGAACCGTCTTTCTTCTTAACAAATAACACCGGTGCACCCCACGGTGACGAACTCGGACGAATAAAACCTTTATCTAACAGATCTTGCAATTGAGTCATCAATTCCCGCATCTCGGTGGGAGCTAAACGATATGGAGCACGAGCAATTGGCGTCGCCCCCGGCACTAAATCAATTTTATATTCGACTTGTCTCTCCGGAGGTAACCCGGGCAAGTCATCGGGAAACACCTCGGTTCTCTCATCCGACTTAGCCTCGGATTCACGGTCCCCTCCCGACCTCTCACGGTCTCCAATAATACGGTGCACTTCTTCGGCCACCGTTCCCTTGATTTGGTCGATAATAGTTTGGAGATCCGCCATAGTGACCGGAGTCCTATTAGCTCCGACCTCCGACTCACCCACCCGATGCAACGACGGTTGACTTTCTTGTTCAACCTCAACCTCTACATGAGGTATCTCCTCCTCCCGGTTTTCCGGGGCTTTACCACTTCTTCGCGTGGTCACCATTTCTTTCAATCAAGACTATACGAAAGACATTAAACATTTAGTACCTTGTGTACAACCCAATAGTCGCATAAGACTCAATATCCAAAATCATATCAATTCTCATCGGTCCCCTTAGGTTCAACCCTAAACTTAATATAAAGTCTCAAGGTCAACCTATGATCTTAAGGAATCTTATATTCCTAATGCTACAGTCTAAGACTAGGATGGTCATCCAACCTAATTCACTTAAACTATAGTTCTGATACCAAGTTGTAACACCTTAAATTTTTATACCAAATATTGGCCAAAATAAAACATTTTTATAAATAGAAGAACATCCTCAATTTGGATTTACAAAAACCTTGGTATGAAATCAGAGTATAAAAGTAGGTGTTACAAAATAGATCATAACCAAGCTAAGACTAAATCCAATCTAGTGTTCTTCTAATCTAGGCCCCGCATCTCTATCCATGCGTACCTAAACCTTCGATCCCGAACCTAAGTACATAGCAAAACAAAACAAGGAGTACATGAGACAAAAACGTCTCGTGAGCTACATGGGTTTAGACCCGATAATAAAATGAAATGTCACGTTTCATATAACCAATCAATATACATATATTTATATATATATATCCAACTATCCAGTCTAGTCACCTTAGTGTGACCCTATCAACCTTGCTTACCTAGCAATCACGTCTAGCTATCGGGTTGCCCCCGAACTAGCTAGAATCACATACATATCTAGTTATCGGGTCGCCCCCGAGCTAACTAGAAACAAGGTATCGGCAAAAGGATCGCCCACGCTACCGATACCTGCCTTGCCCACCGGAATACGTCCAATGAGTAAGACTACTAACGTGGAAGAGTCGATGGGAAATCCATCCCAACTGCCCCTCAATCCACACCTCATGACCGGGGAGTCTCCCGTATCATCACATCATCTCAACCTCATCATAACCCTATGGTTATGTCAATCTAGCTCTCGGCTATCACGTCTATCATCAAACAAGTTAGTTCAATACTATCATCGGTATAACTAACTATCAACTACTAGTCTACACAATTAAGCAAATAGACCATAACACAAGTAATAAAAATGTATTTCATAGGCTATGTACTCAGTAAAGTCCACACGTACTCACCTTAGCAATAAAGATGCTTTAACCGTATTCTTTCCGCCGGTTCCTTGTTCACAATTCGTCCACTTCAACACTTCACCGAATGTCTAAAACAATTATCACAATAAGATTATCAACACAAACTACTACCAATGTGTTCATCTACCTCTAGATAACACCCATCAATCCATTTCCCCTAAATATATTAATTTACCAAACCCTAGGTTTAACCAACCCGAAGATTCTTACAAATCATAATCATACACTTGTTTTCCTTGTTAATATACCATCTATTAAGTGTATACACCATTTATTTCACCATAAATCATCAACCCAAGAACTAGGGTTTCAAACTCTAGCTTCAAGATCCATAGATCTTAAGCTACATAGATGAAAGAGTGAAGATATACCTTTAATCTTCCACTAGGAGTGAAATCTACCAAAGATTTGTGAAGAAATCAACCCAAACCAGATGCTATGCTCGAAAATCGCCAAAAGAGAAAACTAGGGTTTTGATATGGCATTAAATGAGCTCAACCCGTCTTTAATGCTGGTCGTCCAGAGTTCACGGCGCGAACTAAGTTCGCGTCGCTAACTCTGCATAACGCAAGCAAACTTAGCGATCGCTAACCCAACGCGAACTACTTCGCGACCAAATGCCAAACTCCCTGGGATCCGTTCGCGATCGCTATCTCGAGTTCGCGTCGCGAACTCCCTTAGGCAGCAGGGCTGCACTTTTTCATCTTTGTCTCGACCCGGTTTCGCCCATAACTTTCTCGTACGGTGTCCAAACGACACGAAACCAATTTCCACGTGTTTTATATGATTTATCCGTAATTATCATATTTTTACATATTTTATTTATTTACAATTTCGGGTCGTTACATTGTTCAAAATACAAGCAAAAGTTAACAACTACTAAAAGTTGTTCAAAATACAAGCAAAAGTTAACAAGTACTAAAAGTGGTTCAAAATACATGAAGTCTAAGACATTTAACTTCCCATTTTACTTCCATCATCATCTTCATCTTCAATCTTGTTAGACATCATCTTTCCACATAGATCTTCAATGAGGGGTTCCATGTTAGCTAAGACATTTGAAATAAACAATACAAATTAATAATTATAGTTAAAGATATTATCGTGTACAAATAAAAATAAGACAAACCTTTTCCATAAACCCAATCTCTAAGACATATTATAGCCTCAACAGTAGAAGGCTTCAAAGAACTTCTATAAGCATCAAGGACCCTACCGCCGGTACTGAAAGCAGATTCAGATGCAACCGTAGAGATTGGGACAGCTAAGATGTCTCTAGCCATCCGAGCTATTGTTGGATATTGTGTCTCGTGAGTTCTCCAATATTCCAAAATGTTTAGATTGTTCACTCGAGGCATGAGTTTCTCGTCTAGGTAACATTGAAGTTCAGATTTCATGGTTTTAGAAGTTACCTTAGTTGAAAAGCTATCAAAATCCTGACACATTAGAAACAAGGTTAATATTACCAAGCTAATACAACATGTTAATAGATACCAAACAAGTTTTTTTAATAACCAAACATACCATCAAAAGCGAAGCAGAAGCAACATCTTGCCCTCCTTGAGGTCCTTCTTGAGAGTTTGGCTTACCACTATCCAGTCCATCTTTTGTTGTCTTCAAACATAACTCATCTTGATACTCATTGAATAATGAAAACAATTTATCTTTTATTATCGACAACTCAGATTCATACCCAGCTCCATAAATTTTCTCATATCCCCATTCAACAATCTGAAACTTATAGCGAGGATATAAAACAACATAAATCGCCATACATGTACTAAGATCAGCCCAATACTTCTCAAATTTCACATACATAATGCTAGCCATCTTGTGCAAAAACTTATCTTGGCTGTCTTTTTCTTTTTGCAACAACAACCTAACTGTCAAAACATTGGCAAAAAACTCGAGCAGCAGACTTCAGTGCATGCCCCTCAAAAGGATAGTGTAAGAGTAGTAGGACTCATCATAGATCGCACCATGTCATACAGGGTCCGATATCTCCTTCCAGACGCACCATTATCTTGTGGAGTGTATGAAAGAGTGAATTGTGAGACAATCTCACGATGTGAGGGATGATCCGGAAACTCTTGACTCATGTACTTTCATCCTTAATCAGGACTGAAAGCCTTTGTTGTCTTGCTAAGTTGATTTTCTACTTTTACTTTAGAAAGCTTTGAACGTTTCAAAGATTTCATGTTTATGTCTAATCAAGTAAACATAACCATAGCGACTGATATCATTAAAGCTTCCATGTTGATGTTTAATCAAGTAAACATAACCACATCGAATGATATCATCAGTGAAAGTAGGTGGCACCTTCCCTAGTCTTAGTTCTAAAAGGGCCACATACATCAGTATGTATGAGTCCAAGTAGATTTGTAGCTCTTTCGCCAACTTGGGAGAAAAGCTTTCTTGTTATCTTTCCATAATATACAAGAGAGGCATTTTAAATGATTCATAATCATTTGTAAAGAAGCCCGTCGAGTTTTAGTATCAAAATGCGTTTCTTGTTTATGTGGAAAAGATGACGATGATCTAGGTAAGTAGAATCCAAACCAATTTGGATTCTTGAGTGCTACATTTGTATATAGAACTATCGTTTGAATTAGGATCATGCATATTAATTTCAAACATACTATTACAATGAATAGTTATAAAAAAATGTTATTTTTCATAAAACAAAATATCATAATCCATTATTCAACAAACGATAAAGCTAAACAATGCATAATTGATAATTGTTCAAAACAATAATTAACGCATTAGGAAGGATAAGATCACAGCTTCCATTCATTTAGCTTTCTACTTCACATTCAATCTTGCACATTTGTGTAAATGTGAGTTCCACAACTAGTGTCATACACTCAAGATTTATCACGAAAAGTATAGAGTTCTATAATGAAGATACCTAATGTGCTAACTAGAACACATTTGTCCTTCATCAACTCTGCCACGTAGGCAGGACAATTCCTCCTTCAATGGCCAGTTTCATCGCAATGATGGCAAGAAATATCCTTTGCAGGGTGCTCCTTTTTAGCAGGTGGGGGAATCGTAGGTTTGGAAAAGTAAACTAGCTTACCCTTACCTAGACTTTTGCCTTGTGCTTGCGGTTTACCTTCCCTGATTGCAAGAAAAGTATTGGGTAACCCTTGCTCAACCAGTTTTACCATAGCATGTTCAACGATTGTCTTCCCCATGCTATGTACTTTTAAAACACTTTTCAAACTGGTCATAGTCCTTGGATAGTGAGGTTAAGAATCAAGCTCATTCCAAGAACTTGTGGTAAGGGTTAACCAAGACGTTCCATTGGATCAAGATAGCATTGCATATTCAAGATGTAAGTGCTAACTGATTGGCCGTCCTCCTGATTGCAAGCATGGAATGCTTTAACTGTTTTGAACAGTTCAAGTTCTGCCTTTTGTTGAAATATCATTTTCAACTCGCTTATCATGTCATATGCTGTGAGTTCCTCGAAGTACTTTCGAATCTCGGGGTTCATGCTCACAAGCATATGAGTAGCAACTCCTTGGTGTTCGTTAAACGTTTCGGTAAAGGCTTGACGAACAGCAGCAGAATCACTGACAGGAGGTGCCTCAGGTAAGGCCTCTTATAGGTGTATCAACTTTCTCATCTCTAAGGACAATCCTTAGAATTCGATATCAGAAGATAAAATTGATATTAGTCAGTTTCAGTTTTCAAGAACTGATTTTTGAGTGGAGATACTTAGGTTTTGATGTTGTTGTTATCTGTATAACAACCAAAGTTCAAAAAATAGTATTTTCAATAATAATTTCTTTTAATCAATTAACTACCCAATTAATTTTAATTAAAAGCTAAGATCCCATTGAGCTTCTATCACTGCATCAGTTGATCTGCTAGAGGTGATAGATCCAATAGGTAGGTGACGATCAACAATTGCATTACAAGTGCAACTCTTAGAGGTATGGGACTTCATGGCACCTAGTGAACAAGCATCTAGGGTCAAGTGGCATGTTTGTCGCATCGTCGCCTCGAGTCAAGGTCTCACCGTTAACTCGATTAAGTCATCCAATGTGAAATCATGTCAAAATAGCTCTAGGTCTCACGCGTAGAGAATAATGACCTCGGATCTAGATTCAAACCACGTCTCACGTGAATTCAAAAATAGAAGCAAGTGATTTACAACCGATTGGACGGCGTGACTTAAATTTTAGGTATGTTAAATTTTAATTAATAAAATTTTATTAAGATATGAATGAATCATGTACTTCATTCATATCACTTCATAAGTCGTTTAATAAACGGTAAAAACATTTAACGATTATTAAGGTTTAAGTTTCAAATCGTATTTAAACTTAGTTTAATCTCAAAACAATTTTAGATTAAAGGTTTAATCATCAATGATTAACTATTATTTTAAGTTTTAAATCATATTTAAACTTAGTTTAATCTCAAAACAATTTTAGATTAAAGGTTTAATCATCAATGATTAACTAGTAATTATCGATGATTAAATGTTTGGATGTTTTAATGTTTGTGTCAAAAAACCATTTTTAATTGTTTTATTTACTTGTATCTAATAGGAAAAGAAAACAACCACAAACATAAATAAAACATGCAACAAATTTTGTGCAAACCTCAACCGATAAAATCCTAGGTTCGGTCACGTGAGTCATCACGACGGACCGAAGGGTCAAACTAGGGGACGGGCCAACATGAACCCAAACGGGCCTACATAAACCCAATGGGCTCCCACTTGCTCCAAGACATTTTTGAGCAAGTAGAACCCAAAATTGTGAAAAAGTGTAATCTGCCAGAAAATTCCAGCAGACTTTGAAGCCCGAAAAGTCACTGAAGGAGTCTTCGTTGGTCTTCCCGGCCTTCTGGAAAGTTGTAGCCCACGACTTTGCAAGCATTTTAGGCTTTTGAATCGCCCAAAACGGAGTCCGTATGCCTCTGGAAAACCTGTTTTCGTACAGCCCTCGCTTTTGTGACGGAAATTTGTTGTTTTCTTCATTAGTCTTCAATATTTTTTATCAACAATTTACAATAAAAAGATAAAATAAATACAATCTATTCTATTACTTTTACATTACAAATTGCCCCAAAAATGGCACCAAAAATAAAAGAAAAATAAATGAAACAAATTACAACAATTAAGCCAAAAAAAACAAGGCTTTTCCCAAACAACCAAACAACCAAACATCAACCACATTCATTCACAAATGGTCTAGGCTTTCATCGGTTTGCACAAACAAGCAACAATTGACAAGGCTTTGGCTTGGGATATGGCAAAAATACATGTTTTGCCATATCAAAAAACATAATTAAACAAGTAATTCCAAGCCAAATAATCAAAAAATTCAATAAACTAGATTAATTTTTTGATTTTGATTTTGTAACAAGTGACAATAGGGTTCCAAAAATACGTTATTTTAACCCTCATAATTATACAAAACCGAAAATTAAAATAAAAACCCGTAGGGTTTAATTTTTGTCCGATCGGTTTGTTAAAAACACCAAAATCGTTTGATTTTTGCCACTTTTCACAAAATCTAGCTAATTATATGATTAATATAATGGCTCTGATACCACTAATGGTGATTTTCGGTTAAAACAATTAACAAAACGCAGCGGAAAGATTTAATCACCATGAACGGATCTTGATATCAATCATACAATTAAACTAAAAGAAAATCAAAGAGAATGGTATAAGAATTCATACCCTAGTTGCCTTTGATCTTGTTGTGGATTCGGATGGATTTGATGATGGATTGAAACCAAGTATTCAATTAGAATACCTCTAAAAGAAATCCACACAACACAAGCAAGAACACCAATGGAGGATGCTAGTCCTTGAATCTTGAGAGCAAAAAGAAACAAAAACACATACAAGTGTTAGAGAGAGAGAGAGAGAGGCCAAATGGGTGGTCAAGGGTGAGTTTATGGAGCCATTCAACACTCTTAATGGTGCCATAAAGACCCATCAATGATTTCCATAAACCATTGTTCCATTTGCACTTTAGTCCCTAGTCATTTGTTTCTTCCATTTTGCTCACAATAAAGTTTCAATATTAACAATTAATATTAAACTTATTATACACAAGCTTATAGCTTATATATTAATAATTAATGTAATTACACTAATTACACTAATTATATAATGGTGTTTAGTGTTTAAGTGTGTGACCCTTTAGGCTCACAAACAACTAGCCATATAACTATATGTTATACGCGTGAAGCATATTCCAACACGTTCTTCATGGTTCGCGATCGCTAAGTCGTGAACTACATCACGACCAATGGCCCAGATCCCAGGTCGGAGTTCCCGATCGCGATCCTCACTTCGCGGCGTGAACTTCTAGTGCAGCAGGGCTGCACCTTTCGGTTGTTGTCTCGACCCGGTTTCGCCCATAACTTTCTCATACGGTGTCCAAACGACACGAAACCAATTCCTACGTTCTTTAAACGATTTATCCTTATTTATCATATTTTTGTACAATTTACTTATTTACAAATTTCGGGTCGTTACAACTATCTTTCCCTTAAAAGGATTCCGTCATCGGAATCGCTAAGAATTTCAACCCACATACAACCGAGCATTCCGCTCTCATTCCCTTGTGGTCATTACCATCAGACTTTCCTCATTCCCGTTCCGTTAACATTACATATCCAAACGTTCACTTAACTCTGTTAAGTTCGAACGTTCAAGACCCAAATTTTTAAACTCATAATACTCAAACGGGTCAAAATTTCACAATTTGACCAAAACACCGACATTTTCTCGACCGATCTTTTCATTCTCATAACAATGGTATGACACAATCATACCATTAACTAGTTGATTTAAACGAATGTCAAACTCTAGCTTTGACCCAACCGATATATCCCGACATTGGTATATCCCCACATCATCTACCCTTTGACTTAAGCACAAAGTCAACTATACTTTAACATTTTCCCTTCTCGTTAAGGATCCCATAAATCCTCATTTCCTTTACAATTGACCTTTAATTTATGATCCATCTACAATCATATACTCGATTCCCAAATTCCATCTTGACAACACCCAAACGGGTCAAAGTCGTATAACCTGACTACAACTATTTCAACTATTCCATTAATCCTTTCACATACATACAATCCGTTCATAACGAGAGTCAAAGCCCATCCTTGGCTAAGTCAACCAATCACCAGTTGGTCACCCTTGACTTTTACGTGAAGTCAACCACACTCTTTCAACTAACCAATTTCATACTCACGGGGTACCATCACTAATTTATCACTTCCGGTTCTACTCGTTATCGTTCCCTTAACAATTGTCCCCGTTTTTCCACACTTTCGTTTTCTCCCCAATTATCCGAGAGTCGTGCATTCACATATGGTCACATCGAACTTTACCTATTCTTGACCAACATTTGGTCACTCAAACCATCACTTAGTTTTCTTTCAACCATCTTTGCGTCACATCAATCAATTTCACAACTCTTATTCTCAGTTACCGGAATTTGTTCTCCTATTGCAACAAATTCCACCACTTCATACAAGTTTACCATACTTTGGTTATCGAATGATAATTTGCTCACTAGGAGTTTCTCTTTCCTCCTATTCTATAAATCATAGGCGTCCCCTACACTTACATGACCTAAATGCAACCCGCATTTCAAACCAGGTCCTCATTTAACGGTCATAATAGTAATACATCATTAACCACATGGTTCTACATTCGCTATACTCGTTCAAGAGCACCTATATACATGAGTATACATATTTATCCTGCTAGTTCCATCTAAGCATCTCTACCGTGCACACATATGCCGTCCATTCATCTCAATCGTGCACATATACAAACATATGCATATGCCACACCAATACCATCTAAACATCATCATCATGCACACATACAAACATATGTATATGTCACACCAATAACATATAATCATCATCATTATGCACATATACAAACATATGTATATGTCACACCAATGTCATATGACATCCATCTTTTCGCATCGTGTAGCCTTGCTACTATCTTACCCATTCGATCATCACATCATTCATCATGCATTCTAGCATCTCTCCCACAAAATCGCATTATCGTTTTCTTTCCTATTTATATGTCTCCCATTGGACATACTACTTAGCACATTTCATATAATATTATCCTTCCATTATTATATGCCCTCCAAGGCCATCACTTAATGCACATGCATTTTACCCCGCGGGTAACTAATAACATTCTCTAATTGTTATCTACCGTTCCACTTACACATTAACCGCCCTTAACCGGTTCGTTTCCTTAACAATTTTCGAGTCTTTTGACACCGCCGGAGTAGTTAACACTACATTCCATTAGTCATAATTCACCGGCCAAATCAATCATCCTTGAGTCGAACATTCGACTCCGGCCCACACTTGCAACCCATGACGTAGCAACCAATGGCCTAATACTCGATGTTCTACCTTTTCACATCGTGGGACTTAGGAATATTCTTTTCCCAATCGTAGTCTTACACTACACTATGTCACATATTTTCATACCATTATCATGACACTTTAGCAATAATCGTCCTTTTTACCCTTAATGTTGAATCCATCAGCCCCGTCACGAGACTTGCTATGGCTATGTGCCAACCTTTACTTAACCGTTTTCAACGATCAAAATTCGTCATTCCCGACACTTATTCATTTCCACATATTTTCCATTTATAAATTCTAAGGTATCATCCTACCTTAGTCGTTCTTTCCTTTACCATTCACGTATAGTAATATTACATTACTCATCCGGGTTCTCGCCGAATATCCAAGTTCCATTTTCAAGGTTTCTATTTCCATAATTCTCACCCAAACAACAATTTCATACCGAGACTTAGTACTTCATTATATTATCATTCGCTTGATACCGATATTCACCGACCTCGCGGTCCGCCCTTTTATACTACTTATTAACATCGACCTTTATTTTCTTACCACATACGACACTACGGTCCAAAATTCTTTCCAAAAATCTAAATTTTCATATACATAAACAATCAGAAAGATTATTCTCCAATGAATATTCACATCATACAACTTATCTTAAATTTCTATGATCACTGATTCCCGCGGCAATCCAACTGTTAAGCTATGATCACATAATATCTTGGCTCGGTACATACCCAACCAATCCACACCGATAACCACGTCAAGTTTCCTTTATTCCCACGGGTAATAAATTGCCTTTAACTTTTCCCCATTTATTTCAAACTCCCAATTCTAATAACACGTTCTACCATTTAGGTTTTCCCATTTACCTTCGTTTTCACGTTTTTCATCTAACCATTCGATCGGCCCAATCTATCTTTCTACTAAACTCATGAGACACAAACAATTAAGTAGGACTCGATTCTACAATATATTTAAGTTGACAAGAAGTTAACGGATAAAGTACCTGACACCCCATCGTGCGCCTCCTTTGCTTCCTCTCGGGTGAGTTGGAAGGATCGTCCCTTCACTTTCGCCGGTTCCACCTTCTTTTGCGATGTGGACACAAGTGATTCTGTTTTCTTCTTCGGGCACACGTGACTATAATGCCCTTTTTCGCGGCATGAGTAACACTCAACCTCGGCCGCCGGTTTGGATCTACAATCCCGGGCTAAATGCCCCATCTTGCCACAATCATGGCAAATCTTCGGTTCCCCACGACATTCTCCGGTATGATTCTTCCCACACCTCTTGCACGAGGCCACACTTCCTTGCCTAGAGAAGTTCGACGTGAACTTCCCTTTCTTGAAACTACTCGAGCCACTCTCGGCTTTCTTCTTCTCGCCCACATAGGCCCTCTCGGCAACCCTTGCCTCGTTCACCTCTTCCACACCTCGGGCGGCACTAATGGCCTCATCTAGCGTGACCGCCCTCTTCACCTCCAATTGATAATCCCAAGGTAGCCCACTAGCATACCTAACCACTCTCGACCTCTCCTCAGAGTAGGTCCTAGCAACAAATGGGAGTAATCCCATGAATTCCCTCGAGTACTCCTCGACCGTCATATCGCCCTTCTTCAGGGTCACAAACTTCTCATGCATCTTCTCCAAATCCCTTTCGGGGCAAAACTTCTTTCTCAATCTTGTGGTAAACTCCTCCCACGACATTCTCTCTATCACCTCTTTTCCGAGGGTCTCATAGACTATGTCCCACCAAACCATAGCATCCTCTTTTAGCAATTGTGACGCGTACGTCACCATATCGGCTTTCTTGCACTTGCTACTTCCGATGACCCGCTCGGTCTCTCGGATCCACCTCATAGTCACCTTCGGGTCCGAACTACCCGTATATACATTTGGATTACAAGCCATGAAAGTCTTAAAAGAACAACCATCTTTTCCATCGGGCCGTGCCCTAGCATCACTACAACCACCCGTGGAGGATTTCTCCACTCGGGTGCCACCACCACCGGTTCTTTCGTCCGACTTGGCCTCGGATTCACGATCCTCTCCTGACCTCTCACGGTTTCCATTAATGCGGTGCACCTCATCGGCCACCGTCCCTTTGATTTGATCAATAAAAGTTTGGAGATCTGTAACGCCCTAAATTTTCGGGTAATTAAATAATACATTTTATTAAATATATATTACGTGTTATATATCTATTTGGGATTTTATGATTTAGTGTCTATACGAGCTTTTAATCGTGGCTATTAATTGTGTGTCGTTTCCTTTTTAAATAGTTGTGAGGATTTTTTTAAGAGTAACGTTTCTTATTTAATCTAATCTAATTAAGTATATGTGATAAGTAATTAATTAAAAATTGAAACTCCGAGCCAAGTTTATTATTCATGAGTGAGGGGCGGGTTTTGTGAGTGAAGCCTAGCCTGATCGGGATTTTTTAGAGCCAAGCTTGAGTCTAGGAGATTAACACTATGAGATGGGCTCGACTGATTAGCATGCATGAGGGGCCCACATATTTTCAGACGTTGGGCTCAAAGCCTAGAAATTGGATATATTGTTACACCTTCATTTAGGGAACTCGTCTACTCTCTCCACCCTAAATCGCCGACAATTGCATTCTTCCCCACAACCTTCCATTCGGCTGAAAGAGCTTCTCCAATCTCCCTTTTCGTTTTTGAGGCCCTGCGTGATCAGAAGGGATAAACAAGAAGCAGGTTGCGGGTGTGAGGAGAACACCATGCTACGGGTTTTTCCTTGTATTGTCGAGTAGCAGCCAAGGCAGAAAGATTTCAAGTGAGTGGTGTTGCAGTTGCAGGATTTATCGAGCTGGAGTTTGATCAAGTGATATCGATAGAATTCTCGCTTCTTTTCTTTTGTTGTTTTTCACGTTTCCTTAATTCTTTGTTTATTAATCTGTGTTTTCTCATCACCCATATCGGGATTGAGCAGCGGGTACGGAGCAGGTTGTGAGCAACGAGTGCCGGAGAAATGATCATATAAATCAGTATAACTTTAACCCTTCTATTCAACCGATTGCCTATTTCCTTTTCTGCGTTTTAATCCCGTGTTTATGATGATTTCCTCATGAGATGGTAACGTGGGTAGTCGGGATGCAGGTGTGGATTGAGAAGCTAGGTAGTGTCGAGTTGCAATCAAGTGTGATAGGAGGGAATTGAGCCGAGAAAAAATCGTCTTGTTTCGGTAGACTTTCGGACTCCTTCTTTTCTGATATTCGTTTATGAGCATTGTTATGTGTTCGATCCTGATTCTGATTTTGCCGTAGGTTCCATGTGTATGTCGAGAATGAGATAGCCAAGCCATGTAGGGATAGACATTGTGAATTTGCTGTTGTTGTTGATAATTGCTAAGAATTGATCGTGTCTTACTTACATAATCGTTTGTTTATTATTGGAATCGCCAAAACTATTTTGCCCAATATTAATCATGAGTTGTGGTTCGGGTTTAAGGGCTGTGTTTTGGAAGTGTTGGGTTGGGGAAAAATCTATTGTTAAAATTACCTAGTCGTTTTATTGATCGAGAAAAACCGGAAACCGAACCTTAGGGTTCTTGATTTCCATAAACCGAGAAGTTTTTTTAATAAGTGGATTAGTTAAACATTTTTGAAAATAGATTCTGAGATGAAAAGGGTCCTCGGGGCTGTCGGGTGCCTCGGGAATAAACAGGTTGATGTCGGGTTTGAAAAACGGGTTTTAAAAGATATGCTGAATTTTGGGCAGATTATGTTGGTCATGTCCGGGTCTGTTTTTGCCACACTTAAAATACATGTTTGAATTTTTGGCCCATGCTGGTCACTTGTTTTCTGAGTCCTCTTTCCAATGCCGCTGACCGCTTGTTAATTTGATTTGTCGTTTAAAAGATATCGATGGTTTTGTAAACCGTCGCAGAATAGTTTTCGGTTCAGCTATTCTGTCTTGTGAGTCTGTTTTGAGCCCCTTCTGTTTGGATTCGAGTCCTGAAGTCTTCTGACAAATTGTAGTCTTCTGAGTCATTTAGCTACTATAAAAATTTGAATAATATCTAGTGAGCGGTTTGAGAGTTATAGCCGTTCCCGCGAAAGTGCTGAGTGCTGTTTAGTTTCTGCTGAAACAACCTTTGAGCCTAATCCTAACCCGAGCTTCCTTGTACATTGTAGGACCTTCTAGGACCGGTTAGAGACGCTCTTCAGTGCCGATGATATTTAGGAGCTTACGGTTGTTCGAGGTGAGTATTCTCACCATGTATTCAGTTATAACGATACGTGCATGACTTATGTGGTTAACTGTTTTGATTTATTCTACTTTTTGTGTGATTGACCTGTTATCTGAGTATCTGAGTGGCTGTTTTTATCTATCACTGATCTGGGACAGACGTGCCGAGTATCTGAGCCGGTACCGAGTCATTGTGTGCTACTATGTGACAGGGCTATCTGTGTGGTTTATGTTATGAGTTGAAAACATAAAAACAATTAATAAATCTGAGTGGTAATTCTGAGTGGTAATTCTGTGTGTTAATTCTGTGTGGAAATTCTGTGTGGTAGCCTGAGTGGCATTTTAGTGTAAGGAGAGGCGAGGTTGATCTCTCGACTCGAATTACACAAGCGCGCTATATAAATTTAAAAGATACAAAAACGGATAAATTATCTGAGTAGCAAATGAGTAGGAGTTCACCTGTGTGCCCTCATGTATTGTATGTTGTAGTTGTTTGCATTTTGAGTTTATTCACTCAGCTTCCCCGCTGACCCAAAAATCTCCCTCCCATTTTCAGGTACTAGCAAAGGAAAAGAGAAGATGGACGGTTGACTGCTGTACTACTTCTGAGTGCTGATGTGAAACGTTTTATTATTTTCAAACTCTGAATTTTATTTAAGACATTTCCGCATTAAATACATTTTATATCAAACAGATTATTTTGGGGATTAATTTATGGGACCTTTTTGATTATTATCTTGCAAACAAAATTTTTAAAAATCTTGTAAATTTTAGGGTGTTACAAGATCTGCCATGGTTACCGGAGTCCTATTAGGTCCAACCTCCGACTCATCCACTCGATGCATCGACGGTTGACTTTCTTGTTCAACCCTCTCGACATGATGCATCTCTTCCTCCCGGTTTTCCGCGGCTTTCCCACTTCGACGAGTGTTCACCATTTCTTTCTACCAAGACTATACGAAAGACATTAAACATTTAGTACTTCTTGTACAATCCAATAGTCGCATAAGACTCGACATCCATAATCACATCAACTTTCATAGGTCCCCTAGGTTCAACCCTAAACTTAACATAAAGTCTCAAGGTCAACCTATCGATCTCAAGGAATCTTACATTCCTAACGCTATAGTCTAAGAATAGGATGGACACCCAACCTAATTCACTTAAACAGTAGCTCTGATACCAAGTTGTAACACCTCAATTTTTATTACAAAACATTTGCCCAAATGAAAACATTTTCATAAATAGAAGACCAGTTCCAAAACACGGATTTACAAAAACCTTTGATATGAAAATCAGAGTATGAGGTTTGGTGTTACAAAATATATCAAAACCAAGGTTAAGCACAAATCCGCTCTAATGATCTTCTACTCTAGGCCCCGCATATCTCAATCCATGCGCACCTAAATCCTCGGTCCAGAACCTGAGTACATAGCAAACAAACAAGGAGTACGTGAGACACAAAAATGTCTCGTGAGCTACATGGGTTTAGACCCCAATAATATCAAGTATCACATCGTATATAAATACATATTTATATTTTACCAACACATCTCAGTCACTCTATGGTGACTCTATCAGTCCTGCTTCCCTAGCATACATATCTAGTACATAAACATATATGCACTAGAACACAGTCATATCTAATACATAAACATATATGTATTAGAACACAAGCGAACCCAACACATAAACATATATGCATTAGATTCCTAGATCACCTAGTACACAAACATATGCGAACTAGAAGCACCCGTGTGCTTAGTGTACAAACATATGTACACTCGTCTCAGTGACCGGGGTCTCCCCCGCGTCACCACCATCTATCTCTAATCATAACTCTATCAGTTATGCCAATCAAAGCCTTTGGCTATCACATCAATCATCAAACAAGTTAGTTAGATATTATCAATAATATATACTAACTCAACACATAATAAGTCTAGACAAACATTATGTAGACCGATCATAAGTAATCAAATACTTCATATAGCTATGTACTCAGTAATGTCCACACGTACTCACCTTAGCAATAAAGTGCTCCAACCGTATTCTTTACGTCAGTTTCCTTGCTTCACAATTCGGTCAACCTTCCAAGACCTCACCAAATGTCTAATACAATAATCACAAGATTATCAACATCACATTCTACTACCAATGTGTCCATCTATCTCTAGATAACACTTATTAACTCATTTCCCCCAATTATGGTGATTTACCAAACCCTAGGTTTAACCAACCCTTAAGATTCTTACAAATCATAATCATACACTTGTTTCCTTTGATAATATACCATCTATTAGGTGTATACATCACTTATATCACCATAACCCATAACCCCAAGGACTAGGGTTTCAAACCCATACATCAAAATACATAGATCTTAAGCTACGAAGATCACGGAGTGAAGATATACCTTTAATCTTCAACTAGGAGTGAAATCTATCAAAGATTTGAGAAGAAATCAACCAAAATATGCACTTGAGCTCCAAAATCACCAAAGGGAAGAACTAGGGTTTTCTATTTCATCAAATGAGCTCTAACCCGATTTTAATGCTGCACGACACGAGTTCACGACGCGAACAATAGTTCGCGTCGCTAAGTTTGCGTTCTTCATGGTTCGCGATCGCTAAGTCGTCGTGAACTACATCACGACTAATGGCCTACAAGGACCTAAGTGATCAGAGTTCCTGTTAGGAATATTTTTATTAAATATTCATTAAAGATTTGATTAGTCAAAACTATTAAACTACAAGGACCTAAGTCGATGATATGAAGTTCAAGATTCAAATAAAGATTTAGGAGATAATCATAAATGTAAAAAGATATAGTATATCTTTATTAGTTTAAAAGATTTAGTCATTATATTTTCCTTGTAAGTCTTAGGTTTTCTAGTATATAAAGAAACCTAATGACATAGAATTAGATGTTCTTGGAACCCACGTTTTAACGTGTTTTGTGTGTAAAACCTAAGCCTCAAGATCGTTTGATCCTGTTTAACGAAGAACCGTTCTATGTATTTATATATAGAATTGAGGCTTTTAATGATGAAAACTTGTTTAGCTATACATATATGTTCAACTAATTCCGCAATTATATGTTTTGTATATGCTTATTCCAGATAAGAACTAACTACTCTTGAGCCTAAAGATCTATGTTTATGAAGAGTTGTTCAGAACTCAGCAATTGGTATCAGAGCACGGTGGCTCAGATCTGGAATAAAACAAGAATCTGTCGATAATTACATGAAGAATCAAGCATACTTGAAGAGGGATTTTAAATTGTTTATGTCCTTATTAAACAAAAGTAGACAGAGGAACAACAGAGCGTATAAAATCCATATACTTAGGTCAACAAAAGTAGACCACCGTTTGGATCCAGATCCGTTCGAACTACTCTTCTTACATTTATGTTCCTGAAGGTAATTCTTCGGCCTCCACAAGCAGTATGATCTCATCTCCGACCGCCTCATCTCTATGTGGATCTGATGGAAGGCATAAGGGTTTCGGTAAATGCATCCTTCTTGGGTGAAACTTCGGTCACTATGCCATAGCATCTTATACCTCCCTGTTCGACCGGCTTCTAGTATGGCGGCACGAGCCCTAGACAACTGATCTGCCACCGTCTCCTCCTTCTTGATCGAATGGGTAGTCAACGGCAGCGGTGGTGACGCCGGCGAGGGAGAGATTAAATTTGGTTTTAGAGAAGAAAACGTGAAGAAATTGAATTGGGTATTAAGGCAAACAAAGAAGAGAATGAGAAAAATTGTTGTGTAAAACAATGGTGATTTGTAGCTATTTTGGAGCTAATAATGACGATGAAAATAAGAACAGAAGTAGGAGGTGAGTGGATTTCATTGTGATTTACTACTGGCCCTTTTCAAATTGATTACTATTGATCTTAGTATCACAATATACTACTGGTCAGTAGTATATCAAAATACTACTGCCTTGATTCAATTTACTACTGATCTCCTCTACAAGCTTTACTACTGATCCTATGAACTTTATAATGTTACTACTGATCAGTAACAATTCCAGCAGATTTTACTACTGATCCGTTTCCATCATTACAACTGATCTCCAAGTACTGACCGAAGAAAATTTTGATGAAATTTTTTACTGATTTCTTTATTTGACCGATACATCATAATTTGGAAAGCATGACACACACCATGCTCATTCCATACCACGGTTTATTGATCGTATCTGATAATAATGTGAAACGAATCACATTATTCACACACACAGGTTAAAGGCATGATAAAGATAAAGGAAAGTTTTATTTGTTATATATTTGATCTTTATCAATTGATTACAGAAGATAATTGATTATATTTTATTTGAAGATGAAGTGGAAAGTCTTACTACATAAGATGTTATGTATTGTTGTAACTGCAATTCAACCGAATCTTAACGAAAAGATCTGTTGAAGACTAAGATAAGCAAGTCTCTCATACAAGATATGATGTTGCTGATTACTATATTTAGACGGAATGTGATGCTTAGTTTGAGTTTCTACTTCAACTTCAAATAGAAGATAATTGGTTTTCAATGTAATTAATATAGTCTTGAAGAACACAAGAATGATAGCACACTTTTAGGGGAAGAAAAAGTGTTGATCATTCAAGGGGAAGTTCAAGTTTCTCTGATTTATTTGATTATGTCAAAAAGGGGAAGAGACTTGAAGATTCCTAGCTAATTCTATAAGTTTTGTCAAATCAAATAGGGGAAGATTGTTAGGAATATTTTTATTAAATATTCATTAAAGATTTGATTAGTCAAAACTATTAAACTACAAGGACCTAAGTCGATGATATGAAGTTCAAGATTCAAATAAAGATTTAGGAGATAATCATAAATGTAAAAAGATATAGTATATCTTTATTAGTTTAAAAGATTTAGTCATTATCTTTTCCTTGTAAGTCTTAGGTTTTCTAGTATATAAAGAAACCTAATGACATAGAATTAGATGTTCTTGGAACCCACGTTTTAACGTGTTTTGTGTGTAAAACCTAAGCCTCAAGATCGTTTGATCCTGTTTAACGAAGAACCGTTCTATGTATTTATATATAGAATTGAGGCTTTTAATGATGAAAACTTTTTTAGCTATACATATATGTTCAACTAATTCCGCAATTATATGTTTTGTATATGCTTATTCCAGATAAGAACTAACTACTCTTGAGCCTAAAGATCTATGTTTATGAAGAGTTGTTCAGAACTCAGCAATTGGTATCACTTGTCAGGATCGATTAACTATGAAGAAGTTAATAAACACCTTAGATCTAATTGATTATAGAAGTTGCAGCGGATCAACACTATATCAATATATTAAGAACAATGAACTGTAAATAATAAACGAAAATATTAAGAACACAGTTTCACAAAAAGCTTCAATGTATATTATCGAGTTAACAATACACACGTACGTTTACAATTCGTAAGGAACTATTTATAATAGTCCTTGAAGCTAAACTATTTACCCTAGTTATTCTAGGACTTGATTTACATTCGAATTCTATAGATATACATTGATTTACATGCTATAACTATCTCTATGAAGATCTCGGACTCGATATGTTCCATATAAGCTCATCAGTAGTATTCTGCAATCACCAGTAGTAAATAAGTAACGTCAGTAGTAACTTTGGTGACCAGTAGTAAGTCCAGATCCATCGTCAGTAGCAACTACTATTGATCAGTAGTATCTTCAATAAGCTTGATCAGTAGTAACTAAGTTATAGTCTTTCACCAGTATCAACTTCATCAGTAATAAGTTTCTGCCCCATCAGTACTAAGTATGATCAGTACTAACTGCAGCATCAGTATCAAGTTGATCTGTTAATTTGTCCCAACAATCTCCCCCTAAACTTATTGATTATCTTTCAATCAACTAAGCTTCTCTTGTTCTTCTTGTTCCCTTCTTCTTTTCTCAAGGGTTCTTTGATTCTGTTGTCTTCTTTGCTCAATGATGTATTTGCTGTTCCTCTTTGTGAAATAGTTTAATTTGTTTTGGAACATAACAGCATCATAAGGCTTCATCATTGTGTTTGTGAATATCTGGTACATAGTCTTCTCAGAATGAGGATATTCCTTTTCATACAAATATAGTTCACAGACTTTGCCAGATTTTTCAAAGAAGTACATTTGTGCAGTTGGAATCACATTCCAAGCATAAACATTTCCTGGATCTATAAACTGTTCTGGATAGTTGTCTGGATAGAAAGCAGCATCAATCATCTTTGTTAAGTATCCAGCACCAGAATCTTTCCATGATTTCTTTGTCATTCTTGGTTTACCAATGAGCAGTAGTTTAATGACATCACTTCTTGAACAGGACATGATCAAAGGTAACCATCCAGTAAATCTCTGCACAATTTTGTCTTCCCTTATGATCTCTATCACATTATTCTGCATAACCCTCCAATTGATGATTGGATTGTTCTGCAAGGGAGCAATAGGCATTTCAAGAACAGGTACAATTTGTGTTTTTGATTTCTTTTTAGAGCTTTGTTCTTGATCAACATGTTTTCTTTTCTTTGATTGGGGAGTTGAGGTATCACCAGTAGTTGATACACTACCAGCTTTGATTAATGTTGGACTGATTGGGATTAAGGCTTTGGATTTCTTTTCTTCTTCTGCTTCTTGCTCAGCCAAATCCTTCTTCTTAGCAGTGCAATATTTTTCAATTATAGTCATCATCTTCATTCTGCCAAATGACTTTGCACTATGCCCTTTTGTTTTCAAATACTCAATCATATTGGCCTTCTGTTCAAACACATCATCAGTTAATTCACTTTTAGTTTTCTTGCATTCAGAGACCAAATATTCAAGGCATTGTATATGTTCTTCTTCAACTTTTCTGAGCCTTTTGAATTCTGCCTTTTGAGCTTTTATCTGAATGTCCTCTGCTTGAACATGTATTGGAACAGGGATGTTAATTTCTTGAGTTTTCTTCCTTTTGTTTTCCTCAAGAGCTTGATACTTCTCCACTTTCTCCAAATATTTCTTGTGTTTTACCCTCCATCTAGACTGTTTCTCTGATCTGACATGATTAATCTTGTTCACCATTTGGTGACCTAAGGCTCTGTTTGGAGAGTCTTCATCATAGATTTCTTTTCCTTTTCCAATACATGCAGATGGTGGAGGTGGAGTGTATTTCATATCAGGTACACCCAAGATCAGAAGTTTTGGATAAAACAGATGTAGTTGATCTCCCGATAAGATTTTAGGGTGTGGAGGAAGTGTACATTCATCTACCTCAAACCAGTTCACATTATCATCAATGTCAGGTATGATAAGTGGTTGATTAGGTGTTGGTGGTTTGGAGATGATGACATGTTTTTCTCTTTCAATTAGCTCAGGAAGTTGCAGTTCTTCCTCTTCAGTAGTAACGAAAGTAGTTACTACTGGTGGGACTTCAGGAGTTACTACTGATAGGGCATCAGTAGTATTTGTTGCTTTTACTTCCTCTTCTTTACTTACTACTGCTATTACATCAGTAGTTGGAGTTACTACTGATGTTTCTTTTTCAGTTTGTTCTTCCATGGAAACAGTAGTAGGTTCATCATCAATAACCATCTTTTCTGGGCCTTCATCAATGTTTGTTTGTTTAAGATTGAGGAGAGAAGTTGCTGCTGCTGCAATTGATTCATCAATCATATTCTGAATGTTATCCTTCTCCCCCTTAGTGAGCTCAACTGGAGGAGCCTCACTATCATCAACCTTCTTTTTCAATCTTCTGATAATTTTAGTTTGTTGATGAAGCCTGTGTTCATATAGCCTCATTCTTTTGTTGATGGTATTGACATGTCTTTTCATCACTGCAATGGTTTTTCCCTGATTTGTAAGATATTTGAGACAATCTTGTACAGTGGATTCAAGAGAATCCACTTTATCCGTAAATTGTTTGGTTTTAATACTGCCCTCACTCCATCTAGCAAGATCATCGGGCTCACTAACAGGTACATTGGCTTTAAGGTTTTCCATCCTATCCATCAATTCCACAGATCTGCCCTCATCACTTTTTGGTGATTCATTGGGTCTTTTAGACATTCTCTTCTTCCTAGAAGAAGCAGAGATGCCCCCCCTTGTGGTTTCTTGGCACCGGGGTCCTTTAAGTAATTCCTCAAAAGAGTCATCACTTAAAGTTGCCGAGGTCTGGGTCTTAGAGATGTTTTCACTATCCTGTGCACCCACCTTTGGGGCATCAGTAGTGAAAGCCCTCGCCTCATGTCCTCTCTCCTCCTTGGAGGACAACTTTTTGAGTCTGGGGTTTGACTCGATTTGTCCCCTGGTGTCCTTTAAAGAAAATTTCTTTCTTTTATAAATTGTGGAAATATTTTGGGTTTTGTTTGGTAGGTCTTCCACAGAGTGAAGAGTAGCACTCTGCAGATTTATTTCAAGTTCCTGGGACACATTCAGGACTTCTATGTTAGTGGATGATTGAGTGCCTGTTTGGGGTGGTGTTTGGGCTGTATTTGGGGGTGATGGAGTGGGTTGAGGTTCAATTTGGGTTGTATCTATTATTGAACCCTCTCCAATTTGTGTGTGATCTTTGATCATGTTAGGAAACAGAGGGGTTTCCTTGCCCGAAAATTTAAATTGTTTTCTCATATTTGAGAAAACTTTCTTGTTCAACTCTGGAATGATAAAGATGTTTTTGGGAGTTGACAAGTTTTGTAATTCAATGTTAATGATATGTTGGAGAAATCTGGGATACATTAAAATTTTTGAAGAACTAAGATTTCCCAACATACCTTCAAAAATCATGTAAGAAAAATTAAATACTTGGTCTGTGCATAAACAGACAACAGCAGAGGCTATTGCCTTGTTAAACTCATTCCAAGTACTTCTTTTTGGAGAAATACAATGCTGAATAGTATGTACTAAAAATTTCCATTGTGGGGAGAGAAGACCCTTTTGAAAAGTTACTATATTAAGTCTTCCCTCATAACCCATTTTATTTAAAGTTTCAGCAATGAATTCTTTAGGAAGGGTAGACATACCTGTATCATCGTGTAGTTGTAGATGGTGTCGAATGGATTGCTCAGTGATTGTGATCATCTTTCCATCCACCGATGATTTTATCATTGGTACAGTTGCACCTTCTGTTCTTTCAGCATTGGTCCAGAAATCCACCAAGTGCTGTTGATAGGCTTTCGGTTTCACAGTTAACGCGAACTAAATGTATGAGTTATTTAAGAATTGCACTATTGGTCGAAAGTCTTTAGTACCGTCTGGATTGCGTAGAAACGCACACATGTTGTGGAACTCTGAATATTTGAGATCGGTTTGAACATTGAGAGATTGTAGAGTTGCCATTGTTGTTGATTTGAGAGAAAGATGTGAGAATTTTATTACTGATGAAGGGTTTTTGATCGAGAGTTAGGGTTTATCGAGAGGATTTAGCAAATCGAAGTAAAGATAATGCTAAACTAATCGACTGCCGCCTTTTATATCTTTCGATTTATCCTGCAAAAAGACTAAATTGCCCTTCGAATAATAATATAACGGTTATTTTCATGGGGGTTAGTTTGGTAATTGTGATTCTGAAAGACCAGTAGTAAATGAAATACCAGTAATGAAACGTCAGTAGTATCTACTAACATCAGTAGTGACTAAGGATTTTGACATCAGTAGTAACGAAAGACATCAGTAGTAACCACCAATACACAAGACCAGTAGTATATGTGAATACCAGTAGTACTGACTTACCAGTAGTATTTATGTAAACCTAATACACACCAGTAGTAATGAACTACCAGTAGTATTTTGTGCACATGCCTACAATCAGTAATACAGATCTACCAGTAGTAAAACACTTAAACAAGTAAATAACTTTTTACAACAAAAACTTTACACATAACTTTAAGTGAGATTTTAATTTTTCAAAATCATTCCAATACTCCTAACCAAGAAGTTGAATCTTCCTACATCAAATGCTTTTGTAAAAAGATCTGCTAATTGATCATCAGTATGGATTTTAACTACTTTGATTAATTTCTTTTCATTGCAATCTCTTCTAAAATGAAATCTTATTTCAATGTGTTTAGTTTTAGAGTGTTTTACCGGGTTGTTCACAATACTAATAGCACTTTGATTATCAATAAAAATATGAGTTTTAAGGATAGAGATACCAAAGTCTAGAAGTTGGTTTTGAATCCATAGAACTTGAGCACAACAAGCAGATGCAGCTACATATTCTGCTTCAGCAGTTGATGTTGATATATTTGTTTGCTTATTACATTGCCATGACACCGGTCTTGATCCAAAGAATTGACATCCACCAGTAGTGGACTTTCTATCTTGACATTCACCTCCATAGTCACTATCTGTGTAGGCTATGAGTTCAAAGGGTGAATCATGTGGATACCATAGACCTAGTGATGGTTTGCCTTTCAAGTATCTGAATATTCTTTTGACAGCTTGCAAGTGTAGTTCTTTAGGTCTTGCTTGATATCTTGCACACACACAAACACTATACATAATGTCAGGTCTTGATGCAGTTAAGTACATCAAAGAGCCTATCATTGACCTATATAAGTGTTCATCTACATCCTCGCGGTCACACTTGAAGCATTTCTGAAATTATGACCCCAGCGGTCACACTTGAAGCATTTCTCACACTGACCATCATGATGCCAGTTACATCTGTTACACAAGGGCTTGCTTCCAGCATAAGACTTAGATTCTGAGTTAGACCGATTGTTGTTCTGAGTAGAGGCTGCATAATTCTTAGTCTTTTGATATTTGTTCCCTTTGTGATCACGTTTGTTGTCGTAGGAACGCTTTCCATTTTCATTGTTCACATTATCAGTAGATTTGCTAGACACCACTAGCTTGTCTTTGAACGATCCACTTCTCATTGCATCATCAGTCAACCTTGTTGCACGATTCACAGCATCTTCGAATGTTGTTGGTTCAGAAGCAATAACATGAGTACGAATAAGATCATGAAGACCTTGAAGATACTTTTCAATACGCTTGAATTCAGGAGTAACCAAATGAGGAACGAGACGAGCGAGTTCTTGAAACTTAGTTGTGTAGGTAACAATATCAGATCCAACCATGGACAGATTCCATAGTTCCACCTCAACTTTTTGTAGCTCTCTCCTTGGGCAAAACTTTTGAGTTAACTGATCCTTGAACGTATCCCAAGTCATAGCATCAACAGTTGCACGACCTAAGACTTGCACTTGAGAATTCCACCAGGACAACGCTCCCTTGGACAACGTACTAGCACCAAACTTCGTCATATTCTCAGGGGCACATTGAATAACACTGAAAATGGATTCCACCTTCTCAATCCAGTGGATGATAGCAATAGCACCTTCAGATCCAGAGTAGGTCGGAGGATGACAGGACGTAAAGGTCTTAAATGACTGACCCTGACGATTGGGATCGTTGTTTCCCACATTAGATGCACCAGCGGCATTTCCTCTTGCAGCGTTCATTTGAGCCATTGCTTCAGCGATACGGCGTTCCACCATTTGTTCGACAGTCTCAGTGTTTCCTCCTCGAGCCATTGATAAATTGCTGATACAAATGATAAGAAATTAAGAGATGAATAATATAGGAGGACTATAAGGGAAATATGTACTTATAATAGGGATCAAAGAGTAGATATACAATAGGCGTTGTAGTAGTAGTAGACGTAGATATAAATAGTCGTAATTATAGTAGTAGTAGAGACATATAGAAAATACAATTATAAGAACAATAGAAATTACTAAAATATCACTTTTATTAAACACATTCCTAATACATAATAGTTTTATAAGTAGGGCATATTTTCCAATACTAAAGAACAAAAATACTGAAATAGCTAAACATAAAATTTAATAATAGAAAAACAAATATAGACGATAGGTAGATGACTAATCATCTTCTTCTGGCTCAGAGTCTTCCATAGGCTCTGACTCTTCTTCTGGCTCTTCCTCTGGTTCTGATTCTTCTTCTGTTTCAGAGTCTTCTTCAGGCTCTGATTCTGATATCACTTCTGGCTCAGGTTCTCGACGTCGTGGAGTTCTTGGAACAATATCACGCTTGGGTTTAGCAGGCGAGCATAGATAAATGATACCGCCCTCACGCTTACGATAGACAATAGGACGCTGACCACGAGCTGGAGTAGGAGGACCATTAGGAATGATAGGAAAGGGACGTCTTCTTGGGCGACGATGCCACGGGATAACAGGAGGTTGTACCACTGCTGGCACTGGAGCAACATGAACTGGGACTACTGGGACAGCAGCATCACGATCACTATCGGAGTCATATGAGATATCGAGGACACTAGCAGGCGACATTCTACTAAACACGACGCATAAAAGTCTATTAGATTATGAAGTTGTAAGGCTTGCTGACATATGCTAGCTATAACACTAGGGCAATACTAACTAAGGAAAATGTTCTAAACTAAGAACAATGGAACTTCAGGATATGAGACTGAGCATGCCATGATTATTTTGATTTTATAAAAGTGTTTGTTTTTCCCAAAAATCTTTTGTAGTTATAGACTAGGCTTGCTAATTCACTATAACTTAAGCTCTGATACCACTCTGTCACACCCCGCCAAAAATGAGTTTTTACTTCATTTAAAATGTTTTGCGGAAGAACGAGGGTGTAACGTTCATGACAACATAGCAAAAATTAAGTAAACAAACAACCACGCAATAACGAAAAATAAAGGTTTGTTTCACTTTCCAAAAGTAGAAAGTTTCCAAAAATAGCAAGTTTCCTAAAATAGAAATTGTTTGAAATGAAATGATTGTTCGTAAACTTAATGTTTTAATCATGGCTCACGACAATCCCAATGCTCATGTCCTCCAATTCCACTGCACCTAATTACCTGGAAAAACATAAATAGTAAAAGGGTCAACAATAATGTTGAGTGAATCCACAGGGTTAATGTTTATGATAAGAGTAAAGTGATTTTCTACTCAAAATGTTTGTTATGAAAATGGTTTATGACTGAAAATGTATAAGGTTCAACACTCATATGATATGAGTAATAAGTATGAAATGTTTAGTATAGTTGTAGAATGTATACAACTACTAGTTATGTTTATGAAAAAGTGTTGAACAAAATGTTGTGTTTGACATCGCATGAACTGTTATCCCCAACAGGTAGCTAGTCTATTGAGTTAATATACCAACCCCTAAGTCCACAATCAACACTTCAACTCCAGTATGTTATGTTATTTTATGGATATACACTCCCGGAGATGTCTTGGATAAACCAAGTAATGATCAAACGTTCGTTGGGAGGATGAGTGTCAACCAATAGTACTATCTGCATATCCGTGCTCTAGATCCACTAGTTAATGATTGCTGGTAACCTTAGTCCGGTATAATAATTGTTTGTCATGCCAACGCGATAACGAAAATGTAACGATGTTGTACAGTCATAGTAAAATAGTAGCAATTGTGTTTATGTTTTCCACCCCAAAGTTTATAAAACAGTTAAAAGAGTAAAAGGGGTCTGTGGACTCACCTGGCAAAGCTTAGCAACAAGAGACTTAAGACAGAGGAATCCTCGGGAGACTCCTAGCTTCCTAAATGATTTAACTACTGATTAGGCTAAGCTAACACAGGCGATACTATATACGATATAGGATATATGATATACGTTAAATGTTATGTTATATGTTTTGTGACATCGAATGAACTTGGATTAATAAAATGAAATGAAATGAAATGCATTGGGTTTTATAAAATGAAATGAAATAGGCTCCAAAATGAAATGACATGAAATGAAATGATTCTCGAAATGAAATGATATGAAATGAAATGGATTGGGCCTAGATGGGCCTAATGGGCCACTAGGTTGGGCTACTTGGGCCTCATATTGGGCTTGGGTCCAATAGAGTTGGGCCAAGGATTGGGCTTGGGCCCAATGGGTTCGGTTTGGGTATAAGTGGGCCAAAGGTTTGGGCTTTGCTCCAAATGGGCTTGGATATTAATGGGCCAACTAAGGTTTGGGCCCGATGGACTAAGGTAGATCGAATTGGGCCAAGTACGGGCCTTGGCCCGATTATATGTTCGGGTTTGGTCCACGGTTTTGGGTCAAGATCCGGCCTTGACCCGTTTTAGCTTGTGGGTCAACATATGGTCAACAAAAGTCCACTAAAGTCAACTTAGGTTTATTTTGGGTTTGATGTGTACGGTTTTAGGATTAGGGTTCGGGTTGGTTTATGGTACCATATTAGGGTTAGGGTTTTCAAGGATTTCGGGTCAGTGAAAGTCAAATCCAGTCAACAAATGTCAAAGAAAGTCAACCAAGACGAGGGTTTCGGTTTCTAGGGTTAGAGTTCGGCTAGGGTTAGAGTTCGGCTAGGCCAAAACCCTACGGGTTTCAAACTAGATCGGTCTAGGTCCGGGTTCAATGGCTAGGTTTCGGGTTTGTGTGCCTAGATCGGGTATAGGTTCGAACTAGTGACTAAATCTATAGTTTTAGCATGCCAAAGTCGAGATCTAGGGCTCCTATGTACGGATCTAGCAATCAAAACAAACCCTAATCACACACACGCACCCGTTCGGTTGAGTACATGTATGTGTTCGGTTTTTGGAGGCTAACCGAGACCACATGGCCTAGGGCCATGGTCTCGGGTTCAAAACAGTAGATTAGCAAGGATTAAGCAAGTAGAAACAAGGGTTTTTAGGGTTCATACCTTGGATTAAACGATCAAGAAACGAAGGAAAGTGTTTGGGGTTGCTTGCGATCGGAAACGGACGAAGGTGATGATGGTGGTGTTGCTTGCGGCCGAGAAGAGGAGAGGGAGCACAAAAGGTTTAGGGTTTACAATGGTTAAGTATTTATAGTGCTCAAGATCTAGGGTTTAGAAGTAGAGTCCTAGTAGCACAAGGACTTGTTTAAAAGCATTGGATAAGGATTAAATTGAAGAGATAAAGCCACACAACTTGCACCACACCCTAAGGGGTGTTCGGCCGAGTTTGGGGTCAAGCAAGGAGGGGGAGGCCGGCCATTAGGCGGTCGGTCAAACCTTGGTGTCGGTTTAGACGGTTCGTTCAATTCGAGTCACGTTTAAATTGAATCGTTACGTTTATTGTTTAACCGGTAAACTTATCGTTTTAGAAATGATTTAGCTCAAAGTGTGTCACCATAAGTAAATAAAAATGTTGTGTTGACTAAAATAATCAAACACTAATGTATGGTGTAAAATATGTATGTTTGTTGTGTATAAGGAATGCCAAATATAGAATGTCTATAAGTAGAAACTTTCCAATTGTGGAAAGTTCTAGAAATGAAATGAGGTTACATACCAGAAATATCGAGTTGTCACATTCTCCCCTGGTTGAAGAAATTTCGTCCCGAAATTTAAGACGAAGCACGAACAGGAGAGACAACGAGAAAAAGATGAGGATATTTCTTTCGCATCTGGTCCTCACGTTCCCACGTGAATTCAGGACCTCTTTTGGAGTTCCATCTGACTTTAACGATTTTGATCTTGCTTCTTCGCAACTTTTGCTCTTTCTAGTCAGATATTTCAATTGGTTCCTCAGTGAAATGAAGTTTGTCGTCGATGATAATTTCTTCAGTAGGGACGATAAGCGAAGGATCATGAATGAACTTTTTAAGATTAGAAACATGAAATGTGTTGTGAACATTGCTGAGCTCATTAGGAAGACGAAGGCGATATGCAACAGCACCGATTCTTTCAAGAATCTCAAATGGTCCAACATAACGAGGACTGAGCTTTCCTTTCTTACCAAAACGTACAACACCTTTCCAAGGTGCTACTTTTAGCAAAACGTGGTCGCCAACAGCGAACTCCAAAGGCTTTCGACGATTATCAGCATAGCTCTTTTGTCGATCTCTGACAGCCTTGATGCGATTTTTGATCTTAAAAATCTTATCAGTCGTTTCTTGTAGAATCTCAGGACCAGTAATCTGACGATCACCAATTTCAATCCAACAAAGTGGCGAACGACACTTTCTTCCATACAAAGCTTCAAACGGTGCGGCCTTAATAGTTGTATGATTACTATTATTATACGAGAACTCAGCTAACGGAAGATGAGAATCCCAACTTCCACCAAAATCAATAACACATGCTCTAAGCATGTCTTCCAAAGTTTGAATTGTTCTTTCAGTCTGCCCATCTGTTTGGGGATGATAGGCAGTACTCATATCGAGGCGAGTACCGAGAGATTTTTGCAACGATTGCCAAAAACGAGACGTAAAGCGACTATCACGATCCGAGATGATCGCGACTGGCACACCATGCCGAGATATAACTTCCTTTAAATAAATTCTTGTTAACTTCTCCATTTGATCAGTTTCCTTAATGGGAATGAAGTGAGCTGATTTGGTCAATCGATCGACAATTACCCAAATTGTATCATGACCATTAGATGTTCGAGGCAATTTGGTTATAAAATCCATAGAGATTTCTTCCCATTTCCATTCAGGGATCTCTGGTTGTTGTAGAAGACCGGAAGGCTTCTGATTCTCTGCTTTCACTCTAGCACAAGTTAAACATTTGCTGACATAAACCGCGATCTCTTTCTTCATGTTTGGCCACCAATATAATTCTTTGACATCTTTATACATCTTGTCGGCACCAGGATGAATAGAATATTTGGATCGGTGAGCTTCATTCAAGATAACATTGCGAACACTTCCAAAATTTGGAACCCATAAACGATCCATGAAATAAAGAGTTCCATCCACCTTTGCTTCCAACTGCTTCTCCATACCACGCAAAGTTTCACTCTTGATGTTCTCTACCTTCAAGGCTTCAATTTGGAATTCATGAACTTGGGAAGATAGATTAGAACGAACGGAGATTGGAAGGGCTCGAACACGACGAGGTTTAGGTTGCTCTTTCCGACTTAAGGCATCAGCTACCACATTAGCCTTACCAGGATGATACTTAATTTCACATTCATAGTCATTCATTAATTCTATCCATCTACGCTGTCTCATATTGAGATCTTTCTGATTGAAGATATGTTGCAAACTCTTGTGATCGGTAAATATTGTGCACTTGGTACCGTAGAGATAATGTCTCCAAATTTTCAATGCAAATATAACGGCACCCAACTCAAGATCATGGGTTGTATAATTCTTCTCGTGGTTCTTCAGTTGTCGAGAGGCATAGGCGATTACTTTGTCATGTTGCATCAATACACAACCTAGTCCTTGGTGCGAAGCATCACAGTACACCACGAAATTATCGGTTCCTTCAGGGAGAGATAGAATAGGAGCAGAACATAATTTAGATTTTAGAGATTGGAAGGCTGATTCTTGCTTTTCACCCCAGACAAATTTCTCATCCTTATGTGTTAACACCGTCAAATCCTTTGCAATCCTTGAGAAATTTTCTATAAATCTTCTATAGTAACCAGCAAGACCAAGGAATTGTCTCACTTCAGTTGGGGTCTTCGGAGCTTCCCAATTCTTTATAGCTTCTATCTTTGCAGGATCAACGTGAATACCTTCTTCGTTGATAATATGACCCAGAAATTGGACTTCACGCAACCAAAATTCACACTTGGACAACTTGGCGTACAATTTTTCTTCTCCAACAACTCAAGAATGATTCTTAAGTGCTCTTCATGCTCTTCTCTAGAATGCGAATAGATGAGAATATCATCTATGAAGACGATCACGAATTTGTCGAGATACTGTTTGCACACTCTGTTCATGAGATCCATAAGCACAGCAGGTGCATTGGTCAAACCAAATGGCATTACCAAAAATTCATAATGACCATAGCGAGTTCTAAAAGCAGTTTTGGGCACATCTTCATCACAAACTTTTAACTGATGGTAACCAGAACGAAGATCGATTTTGGAATAGAAACTCGATCCTTGGAGTTGATCGAATAGATCATCAATACGGGGAAGAGGATATCGATTCTTAATTGTTACTTTGTTCAATTCACGATAATCAATGCACATTCTCATTGAACCATCTTTCTTTTTAACAAAAAGGACCGGAGCTCCCCAGGGCGAGAAACTCGGTCGAATGAAACCAAGATCAAGAAGTTCTTGTAATTGCGATGAAAGTTCTTGCATTTCAGACGGTGCAAGACGATAAGGAGAACGCGCGATAGGTGCGGCTCCTGGAATCAGATCAATACGAAATTCAACTTGCCTCTGAGGCGGCAGTCCAGGCAATTCACTAGGAAATACACCAGGAAATTCACGAACAATAGGAATGTCCTCAATTTTACGATCTTTGGACTTTGTGTCAACGACATGAGCAAGAAAGGCTTGGCATCCTTTACGAAGATATTTTTGAGCTTTCATAGAAGTTATGATTTTTATGTTTCTGTTTCTTTGTTCACCTTGAATTATTAATGTTTCTGTTTTGGATAAGGGAATTCGGATTTGTTTGGTGTAACATATAATTTCAGCACGGTTTTTAGACAACCAATCCATCCCTATGACGATATCAAAACTACCTAGTTCTACAGGCACAAGGTCTATATCAAAAAATGTGGTCATCTAGGTCAAGCTTACAACCTTTAAAAACTTCACTAGACCTAACAACCTTGCCATTTGCTAACTCGATTTCATAATTCACCTTCAAACGATCAGGATCTAGATTTAAGAAACTTTTAAAGTCGGTCGATACGAAACTCAAGTCGGCTCCCGAGTCAAATAAAATAGAAGCAAAATGATTGTTGACGATAAACGTACCAGTGACGGTATCAGGGTTCTCACGAGCTTCTTGAGCATTCATAACAAATGCACGACCACGACCATTTTGACGATCATTGTTGTTGCTGGCATTGCGATTGTTGTTACGATTGTTATTACGATTGCCATTGTTGTTGTTGCCATTCTGGTTATTGTTGTTCTGAAGTCTAGGGCAACGATTACGATAATGGTTAGAATCACCACACTCGTAGCAGACAGGATTCTTAGGAGGATTGTTGGACGAACACTTTCTGAAATTATGACCCCAGCGGTCACACTTGAAGCATTTCTCACACTGACCATCATGATGCCAATTACATCTGTTACACAAGGGCTTGCTTCCAGCATAAGACTTAGATTCTGAATTAGACCGATTGTTGTTCTGAGTAGAGGCTGCATAATTCTTAGTCTTTTGATATTTGTTCCCTTTGTGATCACGTTTGTTGTCGTAGGAACACTTTCCATTTTCATTGTTCACATTATCAGTAGATTTGCTAGACACCACTAGCTTGTCTTTGAACGATCCACTTCTCATTGCATCATCAGTCAACCTTGTTGCACGATTCACAGCATCTTCGAATGTTGTCGGTTCAGAAGCAATAACATGAGTACGAATAAGATCATGAAGACCTTGAAGATACTTTTCAATACGCTTGAATTCAGGAGTAACCAAATGAGGAACGAGACGAGCGAGTTCTTGAAACTTAGTTATGTAGGTAACAATATCAGATCCAACCATGGAGAGATTCCATAGTTCCACCTCAACTTTTTGTAGCTCTCTCCTTGGGCAAAACTTTTGAGTTAACTGATCCTTGAACGTATCCCAAGTCATAGCATCAACAGTTGCACGACCTAAGACTTGCACTTGAGAATTCCACCAGGACAACGCTCCCTTGGACAACGTACTAGCACCAAACTTCGTCATATTCTCAGGGGCACATTGAATAACACTGAAAATGGATTCCACCTTCTCAATCCAGTGGATGATAGCAATAGCACCTTCAGATCCAGAGTAGGTCGGAGGATGACAGGACGTAAAGGTGTTAAATGACTGACCCTGACGATTGGGATCGTTGTTTCCCACATTAGATGCACCAGCGGCATTTCATCTTGCAGCGTTCATTTGAGCCATTGCTTCAGCGATACGGCGTTCCACCATTTGTTCGACAGTCTCAGCGTTTCCTCCTCGAGCCATTGATAAATTGCTGATACAAATGATAAGAAATTAAGAGATGAATAATATAGGAGGACTATAAGGGAAATATGTACTTATAATAGGGATCAAAGAGTAGATATACAATAGGCGTAGTAGTAGTAGTAGACGTAGATATAAATAGTCGTAATTATAGTAGTAGAGACATATAGAAAATACAATTATAAGAACAATAGAAATTACTAAAATATCACTTTTATTAAACACATTCCTAATACATAATAGTTTTATAAGTAGGGCATATTTGCCAATACTAAAGAACAAAAATACTGAAATAGCTAAACATAAAATTTAATAATAGAAAAACAAATATAGACGATAGGTAGATGACTAATCATCTTCTTCTGGCTCAGAGTCTTCCATAGGCTCTGACTCTTCTTCTGGCTCTTCCTCTGGTTCTGATTCTTCTTCTGTTTCAGAGTCTTCTTCAGGCTCTGATTCTGATATCACTTCTGGCTCAGGTTCTCGACGTCGTGGAGTTCTTGGAACAATATCACGCTTGGGTTTAGCAGGCGAACATAGATAAATGATACCGCCCTCACGCTTACGATAGACAATAGGACGCTGACCACGAGCTGGAGTAGGAGGACCATTAGGAATGATAGGAAAGGGACATCTTATTGGGCGACGATGCCACGGGATAACAGGAGGTTGTACCACTGCTGGCACTGGAGCAACAGGAACTGGGACTACTGGGACAGCAGCATCACGATCACTATCGGAGTCATATGAGATATCGAGGACACTAGCAGGCGACATTCTACTAAACACGACGCATAAAAGTCTATTAGATTATGAAGTTGTAAGGCTTGCTGACATATGCTAGCTATAACACTAGGGCAATACTAACTAAGGCAAATGTTCTAAACTAAGAACAATGGAACTTCAGGATATGAGACTGAGCATGCCATGATTATTTTGATTTTATAAAAGTGTTTGTTTTTCCCAAAAATCTTTTGTAGTTATAGACTAGGCTTGCCAATTCACTATAACTTAAGCTCTGATACCACTCTGTCACACCCCGCCAAAAATAAGTTTTTACTTCATTTAAAATGTTTTGCGGAAGAACGAGGGTGTAACGTTCATGACAACATAGCAAAAATTAAGTAAACAAACAACCACGCAATAACGAAAAATAAAGGTTTGTTTCACTTTCCAAAAGTAGAAAGTTTCCAAAAATAGCAAGTTTCCTAAAATAGAAATTGTTTGAAATGAAATGATTGTTCGTAAACTTAATGTTTTAATCATGGCTCACGACAATCCCAATGCTCATGTCCTCCAATTCCACTGCACCTAATTACCTGGAAAAACATAAATAGTAAAAGGGTCAACAATAATGTTGAGTGAATCCACAGGGTTAATGTTTATGATAAGAGTAAAGTGATTTGCTACTCAAAATGTTTGTTATGAAAATGGTTTATGACTGAAAATGTATAAGGTTCAACACTCATATGATATGAGTAATAAGTATGAAATGTTTAGTATAGTTGTAGAATGTATACAACTACTAGTTATGTTTATGAAAAAGGGTTGAACAAAATGTTGTGTTTGACATCGCATGAACTGTTATCCCCAACAGGTAGCTAGTCTATTGAGTTAATATACCAACCCCTAAGTCCACAATCAACACTTCAACTCCAGTATGTTATGTTATTTTATGGATATACACTCCCGGAGATGTCTTGGATAAACCAAGTAATGATCAAACGTTCGTTGGGAGGATGAGTGTCAGCCAATAGTACTATCTGCATATCCATGCTCTAGATCCACTAGTTAATGATTGCTGGTAACCTTAGTCCGGTATAATAATTGTTTGTCATGCCAACGCGATAACGAAAATGTAACGATGTTGTACAGTCATAGTAAAATAGTAGCAATTGTGTTTATGTTTTCCACCCCAAAGTTTATAAAACAGTTAAAAGAGTAAAAGGGGTATGTGGACTCACCTGGCAAAGCTTAGCAACAAGAGACTTAAGACAGAGGAATCCTCGGGAGACTCCTAGCTTCCTAAATGATTTAACTACTGATTAGGCTAAGCTAACACAGGCGAGACTATATACGATATAGGATATATGATATACGTTAAATGTTATGTTATATGTTTTGTGACATCGAATGAACTTGGATTAATAAAATGAAATGAAATGAAATGCATTGGGTTTTATAAAATGAAATGAAATAGGCTCCAAAATGAAATGACATGAAATGAAATGATTCTCGAAATGAAATGATATGAAATGAAATGGATTGGGCCTAGATGGGCCTAATGGGCCACTAGGTTGGGCTACTTGGGCCTCATATTGGGCTTGGGTCCAATAGAGTTGGGCCAAGGATTGGGCTTGGGCCCAATGGGTTCGGTTTGGGTATAAGTGGGCCAAAGGTTTGGGCTTTGCTCCAAATGGGCTTGGATATTAATGGGCCAACTAAGGTTTGGGCCCGATGGACTAAGGTAGATCGAATTGGGCCAAGTACGGGCCTTGGCCCGATTATATGTTCGGGTTTGGTCCACGGTTTTGGGTCAAGATCCGGCCTTGACCCGTTTTAGCTAGTGGGTCAACATATGGTCAACAAAAGTCCACTAAAGTCAACTTAGGTTTATTTTGGGTTTGATGTGTACGGTTTTAGGATTAGGGTTCGGGTTGGTTTATGGTACCATATTAGGGTTAGGGTTTTCAAGGATTTCGGGTCAATGAAAGTCAAATCCAGTCAACAAATGTCAAAGAAAGTCAACCAAGACGAGGGTTTCGGTTTCTAGGGTTAGAGTTCGGCTAGGGTTAGAGTTCGGCTAGGCCAAAACCCTACGGGTTTCAAACTAGATCGGTCTAGGTCCGGGTTCAATGGCTAGGTTTCGGGTTTGTGTGCCTAGATCGGGTATAGGTTCGAACTAGTGACTAAATCTATAGTTTTAGCATGCCAAAGTCGAGATCTAGGGCTCCTATGTACGGATCTAGCAATCAAAACAAACCCTAATCACACACACGCACCCGTTCGGTTGAGTACATGTATGTGTTCGGTTTTTGGAGGCTAACCGAGACCACATGGCCTAGGGCCATGGTCTCGGGTTCAAAACAGTAGATTAGCAAGGATTAAGCAAGTAGAAACAAGGGTTTTTAGGGTTCATACCTTGGATTAAACGATCAAGAAACGAAGGAAAGTGTTTGGGGTTGCTTGCGATCGGAAACGGACGAAGGTGATGATGGTGGTGTTGCTTGCGGCCGAGAAGAGGAGAGGGAGCACAAAAGGTTTAGGGTTTACAATGGTTAAGTATTTATAGTGCTCAAGATCTAGGGTTTAGAAGTAGAGTCCTAGTAGCACAAGGACTTGTTTAAAAGCATTGGATAAGGATTAAATTGAAGAGATAAAGCCACACAACTTGCACCACACCCTAAGGGGTGTTCGGCCGAGTTTGGGGTCAAGCAAGGAGGGGGAGGCCGGCCATTAGGCGGTCGGTCAAACCTTGGTGTCGGTTTAGACGGTTCGTTCAATTCGAGTCACGTTTAAATTGAATCGTTACGTTTATTGTTTAACCGGTAAACTTATCGTTTTAGAAATGATTTAGCTCAAAGTGTGTCACCATAAGTAAATAAAAATGTTGTGTTGACTAAAATAATCAAACACTAATGTATGGTGTAAAATATGTATGTTTGTTGTGTATAAGGAATGCCAAATATAGAATGTCTATAAGTAGAAACTTTCCAATTGTGGAAAGTTCTAGAAATGAAATGAGGTTACATACCAGAAATATCGAGTTGTCACAGTTTTGTCAATCGCTCCTCTTTTAAAATTATTCTTCAATAGATATGATGATAATGTATCATACCATGCTCTTGGGGCCTGATGTAGGCCATATAGAGCTTTATCCAGTTTGAACACATAATCACCATGTTTTGGATCTTCAAAGCCTGGAGGTTGGCAGACATAGACCTCTTCTTCAATCTTCCCATATAGGAATGCACTCTTCACATCCATTTGATAGACTTTGAACTTTTTGAATGAAGCATATGCTAGAAATATTCTTATAGCTTCAATTCTAGCAACAGGAGCATATACTTCATCATAGTCTATTCCTTCTTCTTGAGTGTATCCTTGGGCTACAAGTCTGGCTTTGTTCTTGATCACTATACCTCTTTCATCCTTCTTGTTTCTAAAGATCCATCTTGTTCCAATGGCTCTTTTTCTTTTGGGTAGAGGTACAAGTGTCCAAACAGCTTGTAACTTGAATTGAAGGAGTTCTTCTTGCATTACCTCAATCCAGTTTGAGTTCTTCTTTGGTTCATCCTGAGACAAAAAGCATTCAAACATACATTCATTAGCAATTAAACTTATGTTACACATGTTTGCAGTTAAGCTTTTATTTAATTTGCTTATTGTTTGCAGTGGTGAGTTAACATCACTTAGAACAAGGTCTAATGGATGGTTCTTCTGAGTCCTTGTGGTTGTAGCTTTATCAACTACTAGTTGATTTTCAAGATTGGACTCATTTGTCTCAGGCAGTTGTTCCTCTAGTGATCCTTCATTGTCATTGAAGTTTGGTTCATCATCATCTTGGTCAGAGTTACTACTGCTATTGTCTTCATTGAGATCAGTAGTATTGTTATTGTTACTGGTATCAGTAGTATCTTGAGAATCTAGGTTATTGTTAGGACCAGTAGTATTTTGAGTACTATTACTGGTATCAGTAGTATTTGAATTACTACTGTCCTCATTCTCAGAGTTACTACTGGTTCCAGAATTTGAGTTATTACTGTCCCCAGTGTTAACTATAGGAGCAGTATTAACTACTATGTATCTCATCTCTTCTTGACCAGTATTAACAGATGATGTTCCTTCCCTTTGAGAGTGACAATTTGAATTTCCTGCATTGAAATCCATGTTAGAATTAAAGGATTTGGTTAGATTGTCTATGTTAAATAGCCAATCTGGACCATTTCCTTGTTCATTAGAAACATTTTCATTAAAGGATACATTGATGCTTTCTTCAATTATCCTTAGTCTTTTGTTGAATACTCTGTATGATTTGCTTTGAGTGGAGTATCCCACAAAGATTCCATCATCAGCTTTGCAGTCAAACTTACCAATTTGTTCTCTTGTAATCAGAATAGTACAAGGACACCCAAATGATTTTAAAAAGCTTATAGAGGGTTTTCTTTTATTAAAAAGTTCATATGGTGTTTTAAACTGTGGCTTTACTATTAATACTCTGTTCTGAACATAACAGGCAGTATTAACAGCTTCAGCCCAAAAAGTGATTGGTAACTTTGAATCTGCTAGCATTGATCTTGCTGCTTCAATGATGGTTCTATTTCTTCTTTCAGCTACACCATTTTGTTATGGAGTTCTAGGTGAGCTGTATTGCCTGTCAATACCTTTAAGATCACAAAAGTTAATTAAGTTAGCATTTTTAAATTCTGTGCCATTATCACATCTTATGGCTTTAACTTTTTGATCAGATGTGTTCTCCAATTTAACAATTAAGTTCTTGATGAGTTCACTTGTTTCATCCTTTGTCCTGAGAAAGAAAACCCATGTATATCTGGAAAAGTCATCAGTAATAACAAGGCAATATTGTTTCTTTCCAATACTCATTACATTTGTAGGTCCAAAAAGGTCCATATGTAAGAGCTGTAAAGGAACAGAAATAGAGTTCACAGTTTTGGACTTATGAGAAGTCTTGTGTTGTTTACCTTTTAGGCATGCAACACAATGATGATCACACATGAATTGTTTTTGAGGTATTCCAATGACCAGGTTTCTTTTTACTAAATTGTTCATGTTTTTGAAATTAGTGTGACACATCCTTCTATGCCATAGTTCTGATTCAGTGGTGTTTGCCTTGGATATAAAACAGTTGACCTCATTTGAGGAAATGAGTTCTCCCCCTATATCCAGGCAATACACATTGTTTCTCCTTGGAGTTCTTAAAACAACATATTTTTCATCTAAAATAAAGTCAGGAGAAAGAATGATGCACTCAATGTCTGTGAAAAGAATTTTGTTCTTTTTATCACAAACTTGAGACACACTGACTAGATTGTATTTTAGTTCAGCTACATAAAATACATCATCAAAGGTAATTTTGCCATTTGTAACAGTACCTTTACCTGTAATCTTACCTCCCTTTGGGTTCTCACCAAAGGCCACATATCCTCCATTAAATAGCTTGAAATCTTTAAGAATTTGCAGATTTCCAGTCATGTGCCTTGAGCATCCACTATCAATATGCCATGTTCTTCCTTCTTCTGGGATCTGAATGCTCTGCACAAGTGAGTAAAGGATCAGTTAAGTTTGGGAACCCAAGCTTTATATGTCTTGGGTTCATCCTTTGAGAAATAAGCTTTTGAGGATTTAATTTTAAACATTTTTGGTGCCCATACCTGTTTATTACTGGTGTTTAGTTTTACTACTGCCCTTTTAAAAATGTTACTGGTGTTTGAATTTTCTACTGATCTTGGTTTATACCCATGATTTTTAGCTTTTGAATACTTTACTACTGATGGACAGTAGTATTTGGGTACTTACCATGTTTAGAATGACCAGTAGTGTATTTGGGGTTGACACCAGTAGTATTTTTGAAAGTTGGTTTAGGAGCAGTAGTATTCTTGTAATTAGGGCTTTTACCAGTAGCACCAGTAGTGTTTTTGTATTGGTACCAGACAGCATTATAATTAGGGTTAACACCAGTAGTAAAATTGTTAAAGTTTTTACTGGTGTTGGAAAATTTAAAATATTGTTTATTTTGACTTAATTTTCCATTGTTTTTGAAGTAATTGCTATTCTTTGGGCTTCCAACTCTTCTGTTTTGCACAAATCTTGATGCACTTCTTCCAAATCTTGGTGTTTCAGCAATTTGAGTTTTTATTTTATTTACTACTGAAGGACCAGTAGTATCTTTTAGTTTCTGTGTTTTTGCTTTTTCTTTAAAGATTTTAAATTCCCTTAACTCTTTGCAGTTTATTGGATTGAAGTGACAATCCTTTGCTAAATGATTTACTTTGTTGCAAATAACACATTTTAATTTGTTATCTTGAGCCTTTATGATTTTTCTTTGTTCTAAGAGTTGATTCCTGTTTCTTTGATTTCCCTTTTTTAAAATTTTTGGTACATTTTCTGCATCATATTTAGGAGATTCATTTGGACTTTGTGCTGTGTGAAAACTTGTATCAATTGATTTTGGAGATTCAGTTTGAGAGATTGTAAATTCAATTGATTGATCATCATCAGAAGAGTCATTTGATTCAGATGTTTCATTATGTGATTCAGTTTGATTTTCAGTTTTAATTCATTAATGATTCTTTCTGAACTGTGTTTAAGTGGTGGAATGATTTTATATGGAGGTGGTACAGCATGATATCCCACCCCATGAACAACTTTTTCTGTAGTTTGATTGTTAGTTAGTTCATCAAGAATTTTAGTACTTCTTTCAAACTTTTTAATTGTTAATTTATTTTATTCAATTTCAAGTTGACATTCTTCTGATTTACTTGTTAATTCTTTATTTTTTAATTCATAAAATTCTTTCTCATCTACTGCTTGAAGTAATTCTTCCTTTATCCGTTGATCTATCATCTGGTACACCTTTATCTGATGTTCTTGATCAGTAATCACACCATCAAACTCATGATTTCTTCTTACTGCTTTTGCTAAGTCTTCATTTAATTTAGTGTTTTGTTTTTCTAAGTTTTTAAAAATTTTAGCACATTCAGAAGTACAAGGTTTAGGTTTTACCTCAGTTTTGTTGTCAGTAAAGGCCATGAGAGCTTGATTTTGAGCATGCTCTTCTGCTTGGAAGCTCCAGTCATAGCCTTGTCCTTGTTGTGAAACAAGAGCAGTTGATTTTGATCTTTTGTCTGGCTGAGGACATTCTTTTGCAAAGTGACCAAGGTTGTTACAGTTGTAGCATTTGACTTTAGTTTTGTCAAATCCAGCTTTGTCACCTTTGTTGAAGTTATGACTTGTCCTACCAGTCCTCTTTAAGAACCTTTTGGTTCTTAGGCTCAGCATAGCCATCTGCCATTTAAGATCCATCTCCTCAAGATCATCTGGATTTAATTGTTCCAAATCTTCACTAATCAGTGCAGTATGCACATGACTGGTGAAAAAGGATTCTCTTGCAGCATCCTCAGAATCTGCAGCCTTTCCTATGGAAGTTTCTTGACCTAGACCTATACTAGAGACAAATGCAGTATTATTAGAAGAAATAGAAGGGTTCTTTTGATTTACCTCAGTTTCAAATACTCTGAGATCATTGTAGAGTTCATCCAACTCCTTTTCTTCTAGTGCATCTCTCTGTCTATATACCACTGTGTACATGGCCCATTCTTCACTAAGAGATCTTAGGAACTTCATGTTGACATCTTCTTGATCCATCTTAACCCCAACTTGGTTAAGTTCACCAATTAGCTTGTTGAATCTGTCAAACACTTGAGTGAGTGTTTCATTAGGCTTTCCTTTGAAGTTTTCAAAGTCTTGTTTGAGAACAGACCTCATGTTCCTCTTGGTGCTCTTGGTCCCAATGAATCTCTTCTCCAGTGCTTCCCAAAGCACCTTTGCATCATCATATTCAACGAAGAGATGTTGATAGTCGTTCGGAATGGCCAGTAGGAGAGTGCTTAGAGTTTTAAGTTCGATTCCCTTATCTTTCTTCTCCTTCTCACATTTAAGTTTGTCTGCCTCAGTTGCAGAGCTGCTTGCTTGACCAGGACCAGTTTTGTTTCCTTCAAGGACAACTTCCCACATGGAATAATCTGTAATAAGCATGTATTGCTTAATACGATTCTTCCACATCCCAAAGTTATTGGGAGTGAGTATAGGGATTTTGTTGGCCTGAGTGCTTTCATTATTATCAGTCATGATAAATAATGTGTGTGTTTTAAAGATTAAAACTTTTTGTTGTTCTTAACAAATAGTAGATCTAGAACCAATACGCTCTGATACCACTTGTCAGGATCGATTAACTATGAAGAAGTAAATAAACACCTTAGATCTAATTGATTATAGAAGTTGCAGCGGATCAACACTATATCAATATATTAAGAACAATGAACTGTAAATAATAAACGAAAATATTAAGAACACAGTTTCACAAAAAGCTTCAATGTATATTATCGAGTTAACAATACACACGTACGTTTACAATTCGTAAGGAACTATTTATAATACTCCTTGAAGCTAAACTATTTACCCTAGTTATTCTAGGACTTGATTTACATTCGAATTCTATAGATATACATTGATTTACATGCTATAACTATCTCTACGAAGATCTCGGACTCGATATGTTCCATATAAGCTCATCAGTAGTATTCTGCAATCACCAGTAGTAAATAAGTAACGTCAGTAGTAACTTTGGTGACCAGTAGTAAGTCCAGATCCATCGTCAGTAGCAACTACTATTGATCAGTAGTATCTTCAATAAGCTTGATCAGTAGTAACTAAGTTATAGTCTTTCACCAGTATCAACTTCATCAGTAATAAGTTTCTGCCCCATCAGTACTAAGTATGATCAGTACTAACTACAGCATCAGTATCAAGTTGATCTGTGATTTTGTCCCAACAGTTCCCGATCGCGATCCTCACTTCGCGGCGTGAACTTCTAGTGCAGCAGGGCTGCACCTTTCGGTTGTTGTCTCGACCCGGTTTCGCCCATAACTTTCTCATACGGTGTCCAAACAACACGAAACCAATTCCTACGTTCTTTAAACTATTTATCCTTATTTATCATATTTTTGTACAATTTACTTATTTACAAATTTCGGGTCGTTACAGAGACGATTGATTTAGACGAAGACGTGCAACAAGGTTCAATCCCACCTCCATCTAAGAAAAAAAGGGAAGAGGTCAGAAAAACCACCGAAGGTTGACGACAATTCAGGTGATGTTAAACGTAGAAAACTTACTTATGGTGTTTGGAGGTTTTTTGATTTTATTCCTCGTGATGAGAATGGTGAACTAAGGTGTAAGTGTAAACACTGTGATCAAGTGTATAATGCTGAAAGTAAAAGTGGCACTAGTAATTTAAAACACCATATTAAAAGATGCAAGAAAGTTAGATATAAGGATATTGGTCAAATGATTTTAGATTCTGGTGCTAATTGTAAGAACCTAGAGTTTAATCCTTCTACGTTTCGTGAGTTATTAGCGACTGCTGTTGTGAAACATGAGTTGCCTTTTCAGTTTGCTGAGTATGAAGGCATTAGGACTTGTTTTACTTATCTAAATCCTGAAGTTAAAGTTGTCTCAAGGAATACCATGAAAGCTGATATCCTTAAGATGTTTAGGATGAAAAAAAAAGAAGATAAAGGATGTTTTGAATTGTATCCCGGGTAGGATTTGTTTAACAGCTGATTGTTGGTCTTCTATCACTACTGATGGCTATCTATCCTTGACTGCCCACTTCATTGATAGTTCTTGGTCATTGAGAAAAATGATTTTGAATTTTAGTTCTTTGCCTCCACCACATACAGGTCTTGCTATGGGTAATCACATGTTTAGTCTTTTGAAGGATTGGGGAATTCAAAAGAAAGTTTTTTCCATTACTTTTGACAATGCTTCAAGTAATGATGTCATGGTTGAATTTCTTAAAACTGATGTCGATTTGGTTTGTGATGGCGCATACTTCCATATTAGATATTGTGCACATATCATGAACTTAATTGTGCAAGATGGTTTAAAAGAGATTGATAAAGCTGTCCTAAAGGTTAGGGACAGTGTAAAGTATTATAGAAGTTCTCAATCAAGGAAGCAAATATTTCTAAATGGTGTTTCACATGTTGAACTTGATTCTTCGAGGGGTTTAAGGCAAGATGTTCCTACTAGATGGAACTCTACTTACATGATGTTGGAGTCTGTTTTGTACTACAAGAAAGCCTTAATCCATTTGCAAAAAACTGATGCTAATTATGTGCATTGTCCTACAAGTGAGGAATGAGGAAGAATTGAGAAAATTTTTGATTTTTTAAAGGTTTTCTATGAGGTCACTCGTGTTTTTTCTGGTTCTAAATACCCTACTTCCAATCTCTATTTTGCCAATGTTTTGACAGTTAGGTTGTTGTTGCAAAAAGAAAAAGACAGCCAAGATAAGTTTTTGCACAAGATGGCTAGCATTATGTATGTGAAATTTGAGAAGTATTGGGCTGATCTTATTTCTGTTGTTTTAGATCCTCGCTATAAGTTTCAGATTGTTGAATGGGGATATGAGAAAATTTATGGAGCTGGGTATGAATCTGGGTTGTCGATAATAAAAGAGAAATTGTTTTCATTATTCAATGAGTATCAAGATGAGTTATGTTTGAAGACAACAAAAGATGGACTGGATAGTGGTAAGCCAAACTCTCAAGAAGGACATCAAGGAGGGCAAGATGTTGCTTCTGCTTCGCTTTTGATGGTATGTTTGGTTATTAAAAAAACTTGTTTGGTATCTATTAACATGTTGTTTTAGCTTGGTAATATTAACCTTGTTTCTAATGTGTCAGGATTTTGATAGCTTTTCAACTAAGGTAACTTCTAAAACTATGAAATCTGAACTTCAATGTTACCTAGACGAGAAACTCATGCCTCGAGTGAACAATCTAAACATTTTGGACTATTGGAGAACTCACGAGACACAATATCCAACAATAGCTCGGATGGCTAGAGACATCTTAGCTGTCCCAATCTCTACGGTTGCATCTGAATCTGCTTTCAGTACCAGCGGTAGGGTCCTTGATGCTTATAGAAGTTCTTTGAAGCCTTCTACTGTTGAGGCTATAATATGTCTTAGAGATTGGGTTTATGGAAAAGGTTTGTCTTATTTTTATTTGTACACGATAATATCTTTAACTATAATTATTAATTTGTATTGTTTATTTCAAATGTCTTAGCTAACATGGAACCCCTCATTGAAGATCTATGTGGAAAGATGATGTCTAACAAGATTGAAGATGAAGATGATGATGGAAGTAAAATGGGAAGTTAAATGTCTTAGACTTCATGTATTTTGAACAACTTTTAGTACTTGTTAACTTTTGCTTGTATTTTGAACAACTTTTAGTAGTTGTTAACTTTTGCTTGTATTTTGAACAACTTTTAGTAGTTGTTAACTTTTGCTTGTATTTTGAACAAGAAGTTGTTAACTTTGTTTTGTATTTTGCAACTAATCAACCTATTTTGGTATTTTAGTATTTAATTATGTGTTTTTTCCTATGTTTTTTTATAATTGATGTTTTATTGGGTCAACCCGTTTATGACCCAACCCGTTTAATAAAAAGGTTGGGTTGAAAATCTCAACCCGTTTAGATAAAAAGGTTGGGTTGGGTTGGGATTTTCAACCCGCGAACCCAACTAGTTCAACCCGTTTATGACCCAACCCGTAGAATTGCCACCCCTAGTGATATGTGATTGTGGAAGACATGAATAATTTTGCTTTTAACACTCACATTATCACATGACACACCCCTCAATTCATTCTCACACAAATACACAACTATCTTATGTTATATTTTTTTATACAAAAACTACTAATTTTTAAAGAGGTTTATTGTTAACAAAATGACCAAAATATAAAATCATTATTTAATGACTCTAGTATAAAGAAAAATAGATAATAACTAAAAGGATAAATGAATATTAAAAACCCGTTTATTTATTGTCCAACACTTCAACTTCTTGTAAAATAGGTTCGGTTTCGAGTGGTTCTTTTCAGTTCAAAACTGAAAAAAAATTAAAAGAAACTATCTCGGCTCTTGGTTTGGTTTCCGTCGGTTCTCGGTTCGGTCCGGTTTTGAGTGTCATCTGTTCGATCCTCGGTCTGGCCGAAACCATTTTGCGGTTCTCGATTTGGTTCGGTTCCGAATGGTTCAGTTCGCTTATTGAACATCGCATAGGCCTAGTCATATAGAACCCATTGTAGGAGCTAATACCTATTTTCATTAATAAAATACAATTACAATAAGGGAAATTGACGAATACGTTTACAAAAGATTGAAACAAAATTAAATAGAACAAACAAGAACAAGGTTTTGGTTGAGTCTCGTGAAATTCACGATCCCCTTAAAATAAATTCGTTATCTATTTCCCATGGTAAAACAACCGAGTAGTTTTACACTACCGAATATAATCCAAGCCCGAACACTAACCAAGATTGAGAGAGTTTTCTAGAGAGAAAGCTGTGATGTAGAAGAAAGATGAGTGAATGTGTGTCTACAAATGAGACCCAATGTCTCTATTTATAGTGTATAATGCCAAGTGATGTTTAATCAAAACATTAAATGCATTCAATACTATTAAACAAGAAATCATAACAGCAAACTGCATTTAGTGCAGAAATTCGTAACTGGTCAGTCCTTTTGGTCAGTCCAGGAGGTCAGTACGAGAACTCAGTATTGGAAGTCAGCGCTACAGGTCATTGGAAGTCTGCCAGCATGTCAGTACTGCAGTTCAGCGCTGGACTGCAGGTCAGTGCAAGAACTCAGTATTGGAAGCCTGCTGCGTAGGTCAGTACAGGAAGCATGTTGTGCAGGTCAGTATGAGACTGCAGCGCAGTACACATCGAAAAACTCAGTACCGAGCTGGTCGGTATTGACCAGTCAGTACCCTACTTTGAGAGTCGATATCTCATTCACCACAACTCTACTTTGGACACGCTATATACCGTTGCGTAGCTCTCATAAAGGAGAACACAAAGCTACCAACCAATAACTATATATACGAATATATATACAATTATATAGGTCCAAAGTTTGTGAAAAATTATTTTATCACAACTTTTTCCAACACTCATTTCCCATAAAATATACTTGTATTCAATATAAGAGTTGTATTCAAGGTGATCCTTGATTTTTATGTAGTCCTAAGGGACAAATCTTAACCATTAGATCAAAAAATCCCTTAACCACCACCATCATCAACTCACACGTGATTAAATATACAACCACCACCACCGCCGGCCACCACCACCCGCCTGCCGTTGACCACCGCCGCCTCCGGCCGCCGCAATCACATGTGATTGGATACGCAATCACATGTGATTGAAAGCAGCCGACGGTGGTGAGGGGTTGCCGACACAGGTTGGTGGTGGTGGTGCTCGGTGGTGCTCGGTGGTGTCGAATCACATGTGATTTAAATACACATGAGGTGGTGGTGGTGGTCGGCGGTGTGTAATCACATGTGGTTTAATACACATAAGATGGTGGTGATGTTGATGTATTGAAGCACATTTGATGGTGGTGGTGGTGGTGATTTGGGGTTGACTGATCCAAAAACTAAGATTTGTCCGACTACATAAAAATTAAGGAATACGTTTGAACATTTCTCTTCAATATAATATAATCTAAGTCTTATTATAGTATTTTGCATGTAAAACAAAACGGTATATCATTTATTTAAAATAGGAGGAAGTATAGTTTTAGAAAAGTAAAGCGATTAAGAAAAGTTCTCAAAAACAAACTTGATAACGCGGTTCAGAAAATACGAGTTCCAACTCCTCTAATTATCCAGAGCCACCATCCATGCATCTAGTACATTCTTTGCTTTGCCTGCTAGTGACCTCCACATCTCTGACATGTTTGTTTTTTTCTTGCCACTTTCAAGTTCGGCTCGGAGCATCTTAGCGGCTGCAACCATGTTCTCGAGAGCGGGCTTAACCTCATTATACTTACGGGTCTTGAGCCCACAGTCAGGGTTAACCCACACATTGGTATCACCAAAAATCACAACCATTTTGTTAATTCTGTCATGAATCTCCTCCATTGATGGTATTCTTGGAGAGTGGATATCAAACACACCGGGCCCGATTCCAGCACCGTACTTAACTCCCTCACGGAACACAGACAAAAGCTTCTCGTCAGGTCGGGAGTTCTCGATAGTGATGACATCAGCATCCATGTTGATGATGGAATGGATGATGTCATTGAAGTTGGAGTAGCACATGTGGGTGTGGATTTGGGTGGTGTCTTTAACACCAACGTGGGTGATTCTGAAAGAGTGAACGGCCCAGTCTAAGTAGAAAGCGTGTTTGGCATTCCTTAGTGGCAGTCCTTCTCTTAAAGCAGGTTCATCGATTTGAATAACCGTGATTCCGGCATTCTCGAGATCCTCAACTTCATCCTTGATAGCCAGTGCAATCTGGTAGCAAGTTTCAAATCTGAAATAAAAATAACAAGATTGATTAATAAGCCATATTAAGAGGGTGTTTGGGATTGTGATTTGAAGTAGATTATCTGCTTATTGCGTTTTGAAAACGCAAATAATCTAAAACTAGTGTTTTGCACAAGGTATGAAATAATTACTTATTTGCGTTTTGGAGCTTTAAAATGAAGTTCTGAAAAAGTAGGTTGGTACATACTTATTTCGTTTTGACAACTGATTATTTGAATTTTACTTGTTAACTAAACAAATAATCAGGTTTGCCAAACATTAAAAACCAGATTATCTGATTATTGCGATTTCAAACAGCATAATCAAATCCAAACACTATTTTTCAGAATCACGTTTTGTAACCGCTGATTATCTGATTATTAATTTTCAAAACGCATAATCTATTTTCAATAAGCAATCCCAAACACCCCCTAAGTGGTATCAACGTGATTAAGTGTCCCACAAGGTTGTGAGTTCAAATCTTGTCGAGAACAAAATTGATGTAAATTTAGTCGGTGCATGTGTTAATCGTTAAAGAAAACACTTTTAATGCTAAAAAATCTAACGGTTGATAACTCTTTTTTTAAATAAAATGTTATTAAGTTAAAAATATTTGAAACATCGACACAGAAGTTTGATAGTTAAACAGTCAAACATATGAAAGTTGAACCATTAAAACACAAAACCAATGAAGATTTGGGAATTAAATTATATTTAACCTTAATTAATATGTATATATACTTCATCCGATTCAAAATAAGTGATACACTTTCCTTTTTGGGTAATTAAAATAAGTGATACACTTTAAAAAATTACCTTATTTGGCAAAAAAGAGTGGGACCCACACTCACTAACTATCTACTTTAACAAAGTGGAATGATTCATTTATCCTTACTTTTACTTTTAAACATCATTAACCCCCACTTTATTTCAAATGTGTGGGACCCATGTATTCCCCACTAACCATCAAATTAATCTAATTTAAACATCATTATAATCTTTTGCATCAAAAACTGTAAACCTAAAGTGTATCACTTATTTTGAATCGGAGGAAGTATATACTTCCTCCGATTCAAAATAAGTGCTACACTTTCCTTATATGGATGATTCAAAATAAGTGCTACACTTTAAAAAATTACCTTGTTTGGCAATAAATAGTAGGACCCACACCCACTAACTATCAACTTTAACAAAATGAAATGACTCATTTATCCTTACTTTTTACTTTTAAATATCATTAACCCCACTTTATTCAAAAGGTATGGGACCCATTATCCATTAACCATTCAATTAATCTAATTTAACCATCATTATAATCTTTTGCCTCAAAAACTGTAAAACCTAAAGTGTAGCATATATACCGAAAAACCACTTATTAATATGGGTTTTATAAATATTACTCCCTCTGTCCCTAAATAAAGTTCTCATTTCTCCTTCAAATTTTGTCCCTAAATAAAGTTCTCATTTCTCAAATTTAAGGGACCCACTTAATATAATAATATTATTACTAATAATTTCACCACTAATTATCTCCTAAAACACTTTCTCTCTCCAATCAAACCTTATATTTTAATCAAAAGTAATATCAAATACCCCACCACTAACTATCTCCTAAAAAGTTGTGCCCAAGTAAAATGGGAACTTTATTTAGGGACGGAAGGAGTAATATTATTACCAATACTTTCACCACTAACTATCTCCAAAAATACTTTCTCTCTCCAATCAAACCTTATATTTTAATCAAAAGTAATAGCAAATACCCCACCACTAACTATCTCCTAAAAAGTTGTGTCCAAGAGAAATGAGAACTTTATTTAGGGACGGGGGGAGTACATGGACTATTAACTTTTATTTTGAACAATTAAAGGAGATTCTCATAAACGAAGGAAATGGTGTTAGGAATATTTTTATTAAATATTCATTAAAGATTTGATTAGTCAAAACTATTAAACTACAAGGACCTAAGTCGGTGATATGAAGTTCAAGATTTGAATAAGATTTAGGAGATAATGATAATTGTAAAAGATATAGTATATCTTGTTTAAGTTTAAAAGATTTAGTATTATCTTTTCCTTGTAAGTCTTAGGTTTTCTAGTATATAAAGAAACATAATGACATAGAATTAGATGTTCTTGTAACCCACGTTTTAACGTGTTCGTGTGTAAAACTCTAAGCCTCAAGGTCGTTTGATCCTGTTAACCTAAACCGTTCTACATATTTATATGTAGAATTGGGGCTTTTAGTAATCATTGTATATAAAGATGATGATGAAACCTTGTTTAGCTATACAAATATGTTCAACTAATTCCGCAATTTTATGTTTTGTATATGCTTATTACAGATCAAGAACTAACTATTCTTGAGCCTAAAGATCTATGTTTATGAAGAGTTATTCAGAACTTATCAATTGGTATCAGAGCACGGTGGCTCAGATCTGGAATGAAACAAGTATCAAGCGATGATTTCTGACAATGAATCAAAGGTTAGTAATGCATAATAGATCCGTTGGTGTTTTTATTGAAAAACTCGAATATGTGTTCTTATAATCAAAAGGATAATGATCATGTTTCGCCTGAACGAAATTTTTGATATTAATTTGTATGCAATCTGTACTGAATTAAGATTACCAACTGTTTGCAAGCTGGAGTTTAGTCAAAATATGAAGAGAGTTAGATAGGCACATAATTCAATATAGTAGCGTATTTTCATGGGATATGGAATTAAAAAGGATAGACATATGTACTATATATGTATATGAATTAGATGGGATTTTGGAAGGAAGCCGCACATACAACTTCACAGACGCACTAATTGGCAGGTAGTAACAAGGGACGAACTGAATTAGGAGAGAAACAGATTATTCCTACTGATCAAATTACTACTGCTATGTCAATTAAAGGTGTTACTACTGATCAGTAACAATTCACTACTGGTCCTATTCAGATTACTACTGCTATGTCCAATTTCAATATTACTACTGACCAGTATTTCAACATTACTACTGATCCCAAATTTCGATTTTACTACTGATCTTAGTCAGTAGTAAATCACGATTACTACTGGTCTCGGTTATTACTGCTCCAACAACTATACTACTGATCAGTAGTATATCAGATTACTACTGATCCGATGCTCGATCAGTACTAAATGTTTATTACTTACTACTGATCAGTACTAAACAGTACGGCTACACATTTTTTTACTATTAATCAGTACTAAACGAAGAAAATTTTAATACTGATTTCTTCCATACAACTGATACATCATATTTTGGAAAGCATGTCACACACCATGTTCATTCCATACCACGGTTTATTGATCGTATCTGATAATAATGTGAAACGAATCACATTATTCACACACACAGGTTGAAGGCATGATGAAGATAAAGGAAAGTTTTTATTTGTTACATATTTGATCTTTATCAATTGATTACAGAAGATAATTGATTATATTTTATTTGAAGAAGAAGTGGAAAGTCTTACTACATAAGATGTTATGTATTGTTGTAACTGCAATTCAATCGAATCTTAACGAAAAGATCTGTTGAAGACTAAGATAAGCAAGTCACTCATACAAGATATGACGTTGCTGATTACTATATTTAGACGGAATGTGATGCATAGTTTGAGTTTCTACTTCAACTTCAAATAGAAGATAGTTGGTTTTCAATGTAATTAATATAGTCTTGAAGAACACAAGAATGATATCACACTTTTAGGGGAAGAAAAAGTGTTGATCATTCAAGGGGAAGTTCAAGTTTCTCGGATTTATTTGATTATGTCAAAAAGAGGAAGAGACTTGAAGATTCCTAGCTAATTCTACAAGTTTTGTCAAATCAAATAGGGGAAGATTGTTAGGAATATTTTTATTAAATATTCATTAAAGATTTGATTAGTCAAAACTATTAAACTACAAGGACCTAAGTCGGTGATATGAAGTTCAAGATTTGAATAAGATTTATGAGATAATGATAATTGTAAAAGATATAGTATATCTTGTTTAAGTTTAAAAGATTTAGTATTATCTTTTCCTTGTAAGTCTTAGGTTTTCTAGTATATAAAGAAACCTAATGACATAGAATTAGATGTTCTTGTAACCCACGTTCTAACGTGTTCGTGTGTAAAACTCTAAGCCTCAAGGTCGTTTGATCCTGTTAACCTAAACCGTTCTACATATTTATATGTAGAATTGGGGCTTTTAGTAATCATTGTATATAAAGATGATGATGAAACCTTGTTTAGCTATACAAATATGTTCAACTAATTCCGCAATTTTATGTTTTGTATATGCTTATTCCAGATCAAGAACTAACTATTCTTGAGCCTAAAGATCTATGTTTATGAAGAGTTATTCAGAACTTATCAATTTGTCAGGATCGATTAACTATAGAGAAGTTAATAAACACCTTAGATCTAATTGACTATAGAAGTTGCAGCGGATCAACACTATATCAATAAATTAAGAACAATGAATTGTAAATAATATGCTAAAGTATTAAGAACACAGTTTCACAAAAAGCTTCAATGTATATTATCGAGTTAACAATACACACGTACGTTTACAATTCGTAAGGAACTATTTATAATAGTCCTTGAAGCTAAACTATTTACCCTAGTTATTCTAGGACTTGATTTACATCGAATTATAAAGATATACATTGATTTACATTCTATAACTATCTCTACGAAGATCTCGGACTTGATATGCTTCCAAAACGCGTATCAGTAGTAAACTGCAATCACCAGTAGTAAATCCATATCATCAGTAGTAAGTTTGGTGATCAGTAGTAAGTCCAATATCAACGTCAGTAGTAACTACTATTGATCAGTAGTATCTTCAATAAGCCTTGATCAGTAGTAACTTAGTTATAGACTTCATCAGTATCAACTTCATCAGTAATAAACAATTCTGCGCCATCAGTACTAAGTATGATCAGTACTAACTGCAGCATCAGTATTAAGTTGATCTGTGATTTTGTTCCAACAATCTCCCCCTAAACTTATTGATTATCTTTCAATCAACTAAGTTTCTATTTACTTCTACTTTTCTTTTTCCTTTTCTTCCAACAGTTTCGTTCTTCTTTTATCACCTTCTAATGTCTGTTGGTTTTGTTTATTCCTTTGTGCAATAATATATTTGCTGATCTTTTTCACAAATTCATTCATCTTATTTTGCAGCATCACAGCATCATGAGGTTTAATGAAATTCATGCACCACAGTTGATAAAGAGTTTTCTCAGAATGAGGATACTCTTTCTCATAAAGGAATAAGTCACATTTCTTACTTGTATATTCAAAGAAGTACATGTTGACAGTTGGCAGCACATTCCAGGCTTGAACATTCTCTGGATTTGTATACTTCTCTGAATAATTTTCTGGATAGAAAGCAGCATCAATCATTTCAGTAAGATAACATGCAGCTGAATTCTTCCAGATCTTCTTAGTCATTCTTGGTTTACCAATGATCAACATCTTGATAATGTCACTTCTGGTTAGGGACATGACCAAAGGTTTCCAAGCTCTGAATCTTTGAGTGACCTTATCTTCTCTGACAATCTCAATCATATCATCTATATATCTCCAGTTGATGATTGGATTATTTTGTAGGGGAGCAATGGGAAGATCATAAACTTGAACCATTTGTAATTTCTTCTTTGGTTGTTCAAGTTCAGAAGTAACTGTCTTCCTTTTCTTTGAAGTTTGAGAGGATACACCAGATGATTCTCCAGTTATTGTATTTCTTTCTTTCATTTCTTTGGAGTCTATCTGTTCAAGTTTAGTGGTGTACTTCTCATTAATGTCTTGTTCAGTAAGATCCTTCTTCTTCTCTAAACAGTACTTTTCAATTAAATTGATCAACTTCATTCTTCCAAAGGCCTTTGTGTTGTGACCCCTTGATTTCAAGAAAGTGATCATTTCTTTCTTTTTCTCTGCAAATTGTTCTGGCATATCAGCTTTCTGCTCTTTGCATTCTTGTACTTGTGCTTCAAGAAGTTCTAGTGTTTCATATTCAAGTTGCCTTATTTTTTCTAGTTCTCTTCTTTGTAGCAATTTTCTTGTTTCAGCAACTTGTTTGGTTTTGACCTTCTGTTGAAATTGTGGCAGTTTTGATATATGTGCTATATCCGCCAATTTAATTTCTGTGAATGGTTGTCTCAATATTCTAGCCCTTTCTGCTAATATTTTGTTTTCATTTGCTAGAGAGACTTCAACCTTCTTTAAGTATTTTGCTCTCTTAACCTTCCACCTATCCTGTTTGGCTGATTTGGCATAGTTGATTTTGTTGACCATTTTATGGCCTTGTGCTCTATTAGGTTGGTCTTCATCAGCAACTTCCTTTCCCTTTCCTATGTAGTTATCTTTCTTCATATCTTGCTCAGATTCAATAGCAAATTTGGGACCATAGTATTGTATCTGTGACATAGGAAGTATTTTAGGATGTGGAGGCAGGGAGCATTCATCAACTTCTAACCAATTTATATCATCATCAATATCTTTCACCACCATTTGTGTTGTTTTTCTTTTTGGAGATGGTGGAAGTATCACTGTAGGTTCTAGTAGTGGTGGCAGCTCAATAATGTCATCAGTAGTAACCAAGGTAGTTACTACTGGTATGTCTTCAGAGATTACTACTGATAGGGCATCAGTAGTGTTTGCTGCCGTTTCTTCATTTACTACTGCTATGATATCAGTAGTAGGTTTTACTACTGATACTTCTTTTTCAGCTTGATCTTCCATAGGAGCAGTAGTAATAGGCTCATCTTCAGTAACCATCATTTCTGGGCCTTCATCAACTGTTGTTTCTTTTAAATTTAAGAGAGAGGATGCTGCTGCTGCAATTGATTCATCAATCATTGTTTAAATATTATCCTTCTCCCCCTTAGTGAACTCTACTGGTGGAGCCTCACTATCATCAATCTTCTTCTTAAATTAATGATTTTAGTTTGTTGATGAAGCCTGTGCTCATAGAATCTCATTCTCTTGTTGATGGTGTTCATATGCCTTTTCATTGCAGCCATTGTTTTCCCTTGATTTGTGAGATAAGTAAGACAATCTTGTACAGTGGATTCAAGAGAATCCACTTTATCCGTCAATTGTTTTGTTTTAATACTGCCCTCACTCCATCTAGCAAGATCATCGGGCTCACTAACAGGTACATTGGCTTTGAGGTTTTCCATCCTATCCATCAATTCAACAGATCTGCCCTCATCACTTCTTGGTGATTCATTGGGTCTTTTAGACATCCTCTTCTTCCTAGAAGAAGCAGAGATGCCCCCCCTTGTGGTTTCTTGGCACCGGGGTCCTTTAAGTAACTCCTCAAATGAGTCATCACTTAAAGTTGCCGAGGTCTGGGTCTTAGTGATGTTCCCACTATCCTGTGCACCCACCTTTGGGGCATCAGTAGTGAGAGCCCTCGCCTCATGTCCTCTCTCCTCCTTGGAGGACAACTCTTTGAGTCTGGGGATTGACTCGATTTGTCCCCTGGTCTCCTTTAAGAAAGATTTCTTTCTTTTATAAATTGTAGAAATATTTTTGGTTTTGTCTGGTAGGTCTTCCACACAGTGAAGAGTAGCACTCTGCAGATTTATTTCAAGTTCCTGGGACACATTCAGGACTTCTATGTTAGTGGGTGATTGAGTGGCTGTTTGGGGTGGTGTTTGGGCTGTATTTGGGGGTGATGGAGTGGGTTGAGGTTCAATTTGGGTTGTATCTATGATTGAACCCTCTCCAGTATGTGTTTGATCTTTGATCATATTAGGAAACAGAGGGGTTTCCTTGCCCGAAAATTTAAATTGTTTTGTCATATTTGAGAAAACTTTCTTGTTCAACTCTGGAATGATAAAAATGTTTTTAGGAGTTGACAAGTTTTGTAATTCAATGTTAATGATATGTTGGAGAAATCTGGGATACATTAAAAATTTTGAAGAACTAAGATTTCCCAACATACCTTCAAAAATCATGTAAGAAAAATTAAATACTTGGTCTGTGCATAAACAGACAACAGTAGAGGCTATTGTCTTATTAAACTCATTCCAAGTACTTCGTTTTGGAGAAATACAATGCTGAATTGTATGTACTAAAAATTTCCATTGTGGGGAGAGAAGACCTTTTTGAAATGTTACTATGTTAAGCCTTCCCTCATAACCCATTTTATTTAAAATTTCAGCAATGAATTCCTTAGGAAGTGTAAACATACCTGAATCATCATGTAGTTGTAGATGGTGTCTGATTGATTGTTCAGTTACTGTTATATGCTTTCCATCTACTTTTGATTTGATCATCGATGTGGTTGTTCCTTCTGTTCTTTCAGCATTGGTCCAGAAATCAACCAAGTGCTGTTGATATGCTTTTGGTTTAACGGTTAAAGCAAACTGTATGTAAGAATTTCTCAAAAATTTAACTATTGGACGAAAATCTTTGGTTCCGTCGGGATTCTTTAGGAATGCACACATGTTATGAAATTCTGAATATTTAAGATCGGTTCGCACATCGAGAGATTGTAGAGTTGCCATTGATGTTGATTTTGAGAGAAAGATGTAAGAATTTTGCTACTGATAAAGGGTTTTTGATCGAAAGCTAGGGTTTATCGAGAGGATTTTGCAAATCGAAGTGAAGATAATGCTAAATTAATCGACTGCCGCCTTTTATATCTTTCGATTTAACCTGCAAAACGACTAAAATGCCCTTCGAATCATAACATAACGGTTATTTTCATGGGGGTTAGTTTGGTAATTGTGATTCTGAAAGACCAGTAGTAAATGTGATATCAGTAGTAACACGTCAGTAGTATCTACTAACATCAGTAGTGACTAAGGATTTTGACATCAGTAGTAACTATAGACATCAGTAGTAACCTCCAACACGACCAGTAGTAAATGTGAATACCAGTAGTACTGACTTACCAGTAGTATTTATGTAAACCTAATACACACCAGTAGTAATTAACTACCAGTAGTATTTTGTGCACATGCCTACATACCAGTGATACAGATCTTACCAGTAGTAAACCATTTAAACAAATAAATAACTTTTTACAACAAAAACTTTACACATGACTTTACGTGAGATTTTAATTTATCAAAATCATTCCAATACTGCTAACCAAGAAGTTGAATCTTCCTACATCAAAAGCTTTTGTAAAAAGATCTGCTAATTGATCATCAGTATGGATTTTAACCACTTTGATTAATTTCTTTTCATTGCAATCTCTTATAAAATGAAATCTTATTTCAATGTATTTGGTTTTAGAGTGTTTTACTGGATTGTTCACAATACTAATAGCACTTTGATTATCAATAAAAATAGGAGTTTTAAGGATAGATATACCAAAGTCTAGAAGCTGGTTTTGAATCCAGAGTACTTGAGCACAACAAGCAGATGCAGCTACATATTCTGCTTCAGCAGTTGATGTTGATACATTTATTTGCTTCTTACATTGCCATGACACCAGTCTTGATCCAAAGAATTGACATCCACCAGTAGTGGACTTTCTGTCTTGACATTCACCTCCATAGTCACTATCTGTGTAGGCTATGAGTTCAAAGGGTGAATCATGTGGATACCATAGACCTAGTGATGGTTTGCCTTTCAAGTATCTAAATATTCTTTTGACAGCTTGCAAGTGTAGTTCTTTAGGTCTTGATTGATATCTTGCACACACACAAACACTATACATAATGTCAGGTCTTGATGCAGTTAAGTACATCAAAGAGCCTATCATTGATCTATATAAGTGTTCATCTACATCCTCCCCCTCAACATCAGGATGTAGGTCTTTGTGTGTTTCCATTGGAGTACTTGCACTTTTGCAGTCTTTCAAATCAAACTTTTCCAAGATGTCTTTGACATATTTTGATTGATTTATCAAAATACCATCTGTTCTTCGACTGACTTGGAGTCCAAGGAAGAAGTTCATTGGACCCATAGAGCTCATCTTGAATTTAATCTGCATCAGTTCTTCAAATTCTTTGCATAATACATCATTTGTTGAACCAAAAATGATATCATCTACATAGATTTGTACCAGTAGTGTATCATCTTTGACTTTCTTTGTAAACAAAGTTTTGTCAATGGCTCCTCTTTTAAAGTTGTTCTTCAATAGGTATGATGATAATGTGTCATACCATGCTCTTGGTGCCTGATGTAGGCCATACAGAGCTTTATCTAGTTTGAACACATAGTTACCATGTTTTGGATCTTCAAAACCTGGAGGTTGGCATACATAGACCTCTTCTTCAATCTTCCCATATAGGAATGCACTCTTCACATCCATTTGATAGACTTTGAACTTCTTGAATGAAGCATATGCTAGAAAAATTCTTATAGCTTGAATTCTAGCAACAGGAGCATATACTTCATCATAGTCTATTCCTTCTTCTTGAGTGTATCCTTGGGCTACAAGTCTTGCTTTGTTCTTGATCACTATACCTCTTTCATCTTTCTTGTTTCTAAAGATCCATCTTGTTCCAATGGCTCTTTTTCCTTTGGGTAGAGGTACAAGTGTCCAAACAGCTTGTAACTTGAATTGAAGGAGTTCTTCTTGCATTGCCTCAATCCAGTTTGAGTCCTTCATTGCTTGTTGGATCTTCTTTGGTTCATCCTGAGACAGAGAGCATTCAAACATACATTCATTAGCAATTAAACTTATATTACACATATTTGCAGTTAAGCTTTTGTTTCATTTGCTTCTTGTTTGCAGTGGTGAGTTAACATCACTTAGAACAAGGTCTAATGGATGGTTCTTCTGAGTCCTTGTGGTTGTAGTTTTATCAACTACTAGTTGATTTTCAAGATTGGACTCATTTGTCTCAGGCAGTTGTTCCTCTAGTGATCATTCATTGTCATAGATGTTTGGTTCATCATCATCTTGGTCAGAGTTACTACTGCTATTGTCTTCATTGAGATCAGTAGTATTGTTGTTGTTACTGGTATCAGTAGTATCTTGAGAATCTAGGTTATTGTTAGGACCAGTAGTATTTTGAGTACTATTACTGGTATCAGTAGTATTTGAATTACTACTGTCCTTATTCTCAGAGTTACTACTGGTTTCAGAATTTGAGTTATTACTGTCCTCAATATTAACTATTGGAACAGTATTAACTACTATGTATCTCATCTCCTCTTGACCAGTATTAACAGATGATGTTCCTTCCTTTTGAGTGTGACAATTTGAATTACCTGCATTGAAATCCATGTTAGAATTAAAAGATTTGGTTAGATTGTCTATGTTAAATAGCCAATCTGGACCATTTCCTTGTTCATTAGACACATTTTCATTAAAGGATACATTGATGCTTTCTTCAATTATCCTTAGTCTTTTGTTGAATACTCTGTATGATTTGCTTTGAGTAGAGTATCCCACAAAGATTCCATCATCAGCTTTGCAGTCAAATTTACCAATTTGTTCTCTTGTAATCAGAATAGTACAAGGACAACCAAATGATTTTAAAAAGCTTATAGAAGGTTTTCTTTTATTAAAAAGCTCATAAGGTGTTTTAAAATGTGGCTTCACTATTAATACTCTGTTCTGAACATAACATGCAGTATTAACAGCTTCTGCCCAAAAAGTAATTGGTAATTTTGAGTCTGCTAGCATTGATCTTGCTGCTTCAATGATGGTTCTGTTTCTTCTTTCAGCTACACCATTTTGTTGTGGAGTTCTAGGTGAGCTGTATTGCCTGTCAATTCCTTTAAGATCACAAAAGTTAATTAAGTTAGCATTTTTAAATTCTGTGCCATTGTCACATCTTATTGCTTTAACTTTTTGATCAGATGTGTTCTCCAGTTTGACAATTAAGTTCTTTATGAGTTCACTTGTTTCATCCTTTGTCCTGAGAAAGAAAACCCATGTATATCTGGAAAAGTCATCAGTAATAACAAGACAATATTGTTTCTTTCCAATACTCATTACATTTGTAGGTCCAAATAGGTCCATATGTAAGAGTTGTAAAGGAACAGAAATAGAGTTCACAGATTTGGACTTATGAGAAGTTTTGTGTTGTTTACCTTTTAGGCATGCAACACAGTGATGATCACACATGAATTGTTTTTGAGGTAGTCCAATGACCAAATTTCTTTTTACTAAATTGTTCATGTTTTTGAAATTTGTGTGACACATCCTTCTATGCCATAGTTCTGATTCAGTGGTGTTTGCCTTGGATATAAAACAGTTGACCTCATTTGAAGAAATGAGTTCTCCCCCTATATCTAGGCAATACACATTGTTTCTCCTTGGAGTTCTTAAAACAACATATTTTTCATCTAAAATAAAGTCAGGAGAAAGAATGATGCACTCAATGTCTGTGAAAAGAATTTTATTCTTTTTATCACACACTTGAGACACACTGACAAGATTGTATTTTAGTTCAGCTACATAAAATACATCATCAAAGGTAATTTTGCCATTTGTAACAGTACCTTTACCTGTGATCTTACCTCCCTGTGGGTTCTCACCAAATGCCACATATCCTCCATCAAATAACTTGAAATCTTTAAGAATTTGCAGATTTCCAGTCATGTGCCTTGAGCATCCACTATCAATATGCCATGTTATTCCTTCTTCTGGGATCTGAATGCTCTGCACAAGTGAGTAAAGGATTAGTTAAGTTTGGGAACCCAAGCTTTATATGTCTTGGGTTCATCCTTTGAGAAATAAGCTTTTGGGGATTTAACTTTAAACATTTTTTGTGCCCATACTTGTTTATTACTGGTGTTGAGTTTTACTACTGCCCTTTTAAAAGTGTTACTGGTGTTTGAGTTTTCTACTGATCTTGGTTTATACCCATGATGTTTAGCTTTTGAATACGTTACTACTGATGTACCAGTAGTATTTGGGTACTTACCATGTTTAAAAGATCCAGTAGTGTTTTTAGGGTTGACACCAGTAGTATTTTTGTAATTAGGGTTTTTACCAGTAGTGTTTTTGTACTGGTACCATACAGCATTATAATTAGGGTTAACACCAGTAGTAAAATTGTTACAGTTTTTACTGGTGTTGGAAAATTTAAAATATTGTTTATTTTGATTGGATTTTCCATTGTTCTTGAAGTAGTTGCTGTTCTTTGGGCTTCCAACTCTTCTGTTATGCACAAATCTTGGTGCACTTCTTCCAAATCTTGGTGTTTCAGCAATTGGAGTTTTTGTTTTATGTACTACTGAAGGACCAGTAGTATCTTTTAATTTCTGTGTTTTTGTTTTTTCTTTGAAAGTTTTAAATTCTTTACAATTAATTGGATTGAAGTGACAATCCTTTGCTAAATGATTCATTTTGTTGCATATAACACACCTTAGTTTTTTACTTTTAGCACCTTCAGGTATTCTTTGATCTAAGAGTTGATTTTTATTTCTTTCATTTCCCCTTGTTAAAATTTTTGGTATGTTTTCTGCATCATATTTAGGAGATTCATTTGGACTTTGTGCTGTGTGAAAACTTGTATCAATTGATTTTGGTGATTCAGTTTGAGAAATTATAAATTCAATTGATTGATCATCATCAGAAGAATCATTTGATTCAGATGTTTCATTATGTGATTGAGTTTGATTTTCAGTTTTTAATTCATTAATGATTCTTTCTGGACTGTTTTTAAGTGGATGAATGATTTTATATGGAGGTGGTACAGCATGATATCCCACCCCATGAACAACTTTTTCTGTAGTTTGATTGTTAGTTAGTTCATCAAGAATTTTAGTACTTCTTTCAAACTTTTTAATTGTTAATTTATTTTGTTCAATTTCAAGTTGACATTCTTCTAATTTACTTGTTAATTCTTTATTTTTTAATTCATAAAATTCTTTCTCATCTACAGCTTGAAGTAATTCTTCCTTTATCCGTTGATCTATCATCTGGTACACCTTTATCTGATGTTCTTGATCAGTAATCACACCATCGAATTCATGATTTCTTCTTACTGCTTTTGCTAAATCTTCATTTAATTTAGTGTTTTCTTTTTCTAAGTTTTTAATAATTTTAGCACATTCAGAAGTACAAGGTTTAGGTTTTACCTAAGTTTTGTTGTCAGTAAAGGCCATGAGAGCTTGATTTTGAGCATGCTCTTCTGCTTGGAAGCTCCAGTCATATCCTTGTCCTTGTTGTGAGACAAGGGCAGTTGATTTTGATCTTTTGTCTGGCTGAGGACATTCTTTTGCAAAGTGACCAAGGTTGTTACAGTTGTAACATTTGACTTTAGTTTTGTCAAATCCAGCTTTGTCACCTTTGTTGAAGTTGAGACTTGTCCTGCCAGTTCTCTTTAAGAATCTTTTGGTCCTTAGGCTCAGCATAGCCATCTGCCATTTAAGATCCATCTCCTCAAGATCATCTGGATTCAATTGTTCCAAGTCATCACTAATCAGTGCAGTGTGCACATGACTAGTGAAGAAGGATTCTCTTGCAGTATCCTCAGAATCTGCAGCCTTTCCTGTGGAGGTTTCCTGGCCTTGACCTGTACTAGATACAAATGCAGCATTATTAGAAGAAATAGAAGGGTTCTTTTGATTTACCTCAGTTTCAAATACTCTGAGATCATTGTAGAGTTCATCCAACTCTTTTTCTTCTAGAGCATCTATTTGTCTATATACCACTGTGTACATGGCCCATTCTTCACTAAGAGACCTTAGGAACTTCATGTTGACATCTTCTTGATCCATCTTAACCCCAACCTGGTTAAGTTCACCAATTAGCTTGTTGAATCTGTCAAACACTTGAGTGAGTGTTTCATTGGGTTTTCCTTTGAAATTTTCAAAGTGTTGTTTGAGAACAGATTTCATGTTCCTCTTGGTGCTCTTGGTCCCAACAAATCTCTTCTCCAGTGCTTCCCATAGCACCTTTGCATCATCATACTCAACGAAAAGATGTTGATAGTCGTTGGGAATGGCCAGCAGGAGAGTGCTTAGAGCTTTAAGTTCGATTCCCTTATCTTTCTTCTCCTTCTCACATTTAAGTTTGTCTGCCTCAGTTGCAGAGCTGCTTGCTTGACCAGGACCAGTTTTGTTTCCTTCAAGGACAACTTCCCACATAGAATAATCTGTAATAAGCATGTATTGCTTAATACGATTCTTCCACATCCCAAAGTTGTTGGGAGTGAGCATAGGGATTTTGTTGGCCTGAGTGCTTTCATTATTATCAGTCATGATTAATAATGTGTGTGTTTTAAAGATTAAAACTTTTTGTTGTTCTTAACAAATAGTAGATCTAGAACCAATACGCTCTGTTACCACTTGATAAGTTCTGAATAACTCTTCATAAACATAGATCTTTAGGCTCAAGAATAGTTAGTTCTTGATCTGGAATAAGCATATACAAAACATAAAATTGCGGAATTAGTTGAACATATTTGTATAGCTAAACAAGGTTTCATCATCATCTTTATATACAATGATTACTAAAAGCCTCAATTCTACATATAAATATGTAGAACGGTTTAGGTTAACAGGATCAAACGACCTTGAGGCTTAGAGTTTTACACACGAACACGTTAAAACGTGGGTTACAAGAATATCTAATTCTATGTCATTAGGTTTCTTTATATATACTAGAAAACCTAAGACTTACAAGGAAAAGATAATACTAAATCTTTTAAACTTAAACAAGATATACTATATCTTTTACAATTATCATTATCTCCTAAATCTTATTCAAATCTTGAACTTCATATCACCGACTTAGGTCCTTGTAGTTTAATAGTTTTGACTAATCAAATCTTTAATGAATATTTAATAAAAATATTCCTAACAAATGGTTATTAATCAATGCACAATTTTTTATGCATGTTTGATCATCTTATTGATAAGTGTAAGAGTTAATATATTAGTATAGTGTTGTACCTAGGCTTGTCATCACGGACAAAGGAGCAGTTGAGGATGGTGACTGGACCAGTGAGCATACCCTTAATTGGGCGTTTGGTGATTTCTTGAGCCATGGTTGACCAGAAGACGGTCATTGCCTTGGGACGGCTTACATCACCATAGATGATTGGTGGCTTCACACACCGGGATCCGTAAGATTGCACCCATCCGTTTACGGTCAAGGTAAAACTAGGGGTGTTCACTATTCGGATATAACCGGATTGTCCAATTGGACATTTTGGATCGGACTATTTGGATTGGTTATTTGGTTTTTTGGATCGGTTTGGACTTGAACCAAATTAATATTTTGGTTTTCGGATTGGATTTGGTTTCCGTAGTGAAAACCGGATTGTCCAAATAAACCAAATAGTAATATATATACAATTTTTTTTGGAGTTTTTAATGAAGTTGATGTCAAGTTTTTTGCATATATGATTGTAAATGTCACAAGCTATGAATTAGACTTGTTTTTATGTCCAAAGTAGTTTATCATTTTTGAATTGTACATATCAAACTTAATATTATTTATGTTATATACTTTTGTAGTATTTTGAAATTTTTTTAAAAAAACCAAACGGATAAAACCAAACCAACCAAATTGTTATTTGGTTCGGATCGGTTTGGTTTTCGAATTAGTTTGGACGGTTCGGTTTGAACTTTTAAAAACCGGACTTTATTTGGTTTCACCTATTTGGTTTGGATAAAACCAAACCGTCCAAACGAACACCCCTACCACACATTTGCTCTCCAAAGTACTCAACCATGTCATTCCTCTGTGGAACATATAAAAGAAAAAAAAAAAAGTTTTTTTAGTCTCAATTTATAAAAATAAAAAAACAAGTTTCGATATTGATATATGGTGTGTACCTCTGGCTCTCCGCACATCGATGTCGAGCTCTTCTTGCAATGTGACAACTTTAAAGATTTCTTGCTTGAATGTATTCTTCCTCAGAGATCCTATACAATGGTAAATTTGGATTAAGGTGATGAAAATTAGAAGAAAATATGTAAATTGCTCACTTTTTGTCCTGAAGAACTCTCCTGAGCTCAATCGTTTACCAAGTGTTGTGGTTGGGAGGATTGGAAGGTTAAGTTTCTTTTGTTGGGCATCTAATCGCTCATGGGACGGCAGTGGTCTCAAAGCGGCGGCCTAAGAAACAAATACAAAAACATTATTAATTAATATATGTGAAAAGGAAAAAAAATGCTTTTTATCTTGTAAATAATGGTTCTATATGACTCACAGGACGGCCTCATTGTTGACTCTTGCGGAGCACTTCCTTGAAGCCTGAGCAGCTGCAAAGAATGCCTGAAAAAAAATAATTAGTGACCGACTGTTGTGTGTTAACGGATTGGTACAAAAGAATAAAATAAAATAATTACCTCATCCTGCAAGTGCCTTGGCCAACACACCAACTTCAACGACTTTTTGGGCGAGCCAAGATTTGATTTCATCATCCAACTTGGTTTCATACACAAGATCAACAGCAGTGTGTAGGAGTGATGAACACAACAAGTTTATCTGCATCACAAATCATATTAGAATTTCATGTTTTATCTCCGGGCCAAATCAAAACTGGGCCTTTGCCAACAATGGTCTCAAGGATGGCGAGCCCAGATGTTTCTTCCATCAACAACACCAGCAAACAAGTGATGGGAAGCTGGTTTTGATTAAATCAAGAGTCACGATAGTGTAGCCAGTAACTCCGGGCAAGGTGGTTAGAATGCATCAGCACAGCAAAGTAGGTGGCAACAAGGACATTGATTCCAGAACAAGCTGATTCAAGATCTGAGTAAGCTTTTGTGAAAGCTGCCAATTGGTGGCCTTCACAAGGGTAGGTTGGATCCATGATGCACCAATCACTTCCCTGCAACATAACTTACGCGTCAAAATGTTGAAACGGGACCGACTGTTTAAAATAACCCAAATTATGAATTAAAAAAATTCAGAAAAAAAAAGAGACATACTTGTAGACCTTTGTCAAGAAGAGAAAGAAGGTCGAAAGTCTTCTCAACACCCTTTGTAGGTTTAGAAAGCAACAAGTAGCTGACTGGACCAATAAATACAGGGACGGTATCGACTCCATAACAAACAAACTGTCAGGATCGATTAACTATATAGAAGTTAATAAACACTTTAGATCTAATTGAATATAGAAGTTGCAGCGGATCAACACTATATCAATGTAATTAAGAACAATGAACTGTAAATAATATGCGAAAGTATTAAGAACACAGTTTCACAAAAAGCTTCAATGTATATTATTGAGTTAACAATACACACGTACGTTTACAATTCGTAAGGAACTATTTATAATAGTCCTTGAAGCTAAACTATTTACCCTAGTTATTCTAGGACTTTGATTTACATCGAATAATAAAAATATACATTGATTTACATTCTATAACTATCTCTACGAAGATCTCGGACTTGATATTCTTCAAAAATGCGTATCAGTAGTAAAACTCATCACCAGTAGTAAATATGTAACATCAGTAGTAAACTTGGTGATCAGTATTAAGTCCAGAAACCATCGTGAGTAGTAACTACTAAGATCAGTAGTATCTTCAATCTTTGCATGATCAGTAGTAACTAAGTTATAGTATCACCAGTATCAACTTCATCAGTAGTAATATGTTCTGCCCCATCAGTACTAATTATTGTCAGTACTAACTGCAGCATCAGTATTAAGTTGATCTGTGTTTTACTCCAACAATCTCCCCCTAAACTTATTGATTATCTTTTAATCAATCAAGTTTCTTTTGTTCCTCTTGTTCTCTTCTTCTTTTCTCAAGAGTTCTTTGATTCTGTTGAAGCCTTTGTTCAATAATATATCTGCTGTTCCTCTTTGTAAAGTAATTCAGTTTGTTTTGGAACATAACAGCATCATAAGGTTTCATCAAAGTGTTTATGAATATCTGATACATAGTCTTCTCAGAATGTGGATATTCTTTTTCATATAAGTACAATTCACACACTTTGCCTGATTTCTCAAAGAAGTACATATTGGCAGTAGGAATGACATTCCAAGCATACACATTACCTGGATCTGTAAATTGTTCTGGATAATTATCTGGATAAAATGCAGCATCTATCATTCTAGTTAGGTATCCAGCACCAGACTCTTTCCATGATTTCTTTGTCATTCTAGGTTTTCCAATAATCAGAAGCTTGATTACATCACATCTAGAACATGATCTGATTAATGGTAACCATCCAGTGAATCTCTGTACAACTTTGTCTTCCCTTATGACCTCTATAACATTGTTCTGCATCACTCTCCAGTTAATGATTGGATTGTTCTGTAATGGAGCAATAGGCATTTCAAGAACAGGTATAATTTGTTTTGATTTCTTCTTAGAGCTTTGTTCTTGATCAACAAATTTTCTTTTCTTTGATTGGGGAGTTGAAGTATCACCAATAGTTGAAACACTACCAGCTTTGATCTGTGTTGGACTCATTGGGATTAAAGTTTTGGCTTTCTTTGTTTCTTCAGCTTCTTGTTCAGCCAAGTCTTTCTTCTTTGCAGTGCAGTATTTTTCAATTATAGTTATCATTTTCATTCTTCCAAAAGATTTTGCACTGTGCCCTTTTGTTTTGAGAAAGTCTATCATAAGTGTCTTCTGTTCAAAGATATCATCTGGTAGATCACCTTTTGTTCTTTTACATTCAGCTACCAGATCTTCAAGACAATTTAGATGTTCTTCTTCTACTTTTCTGAGCCTTTTGAATTCTGCTTCTTGGGCTTTTATCTGAACATCTTTGATTTGAGCAGGTATTTGAGCAGGAGATGCACTTTGAACTTTCTTTTTCTTTTCTACTAAAGCTTGATACATTCCCACTTTCTCCAAAAATCTTCTGTGTTTAATTCTCCATCTGGATTGCTTTTCTGCTCTGACATGATTAATCTTGTTTACCATGTGATGCCCTAAAGCTCTGTTTGGATAATCATCATCATATATTTCTTTTCCCTTTCCAATATGAGCAGATGGTGGAGGTGGAATGTATTTCATATCTGGTATACCCATCATCAGAAGTTTTGGATAAAACAGATGTTGTTGACCTTCTGGTAATATTTTAGGGTGTGGAGGAAGTGTACATTCATCTACCTCAAACCAATTCACATTATCATCAATGTCAGGTATGATAAGTGGTTGATCAGGTGTTGGTGGTTTGGAGATGATGACATGTCTTTCTCTTTCAATCAGCTCTGGAAATTGTAGTTCTTCCTCTTCAGTAGTAACCAGGGTAGTTACTACTGGTGTAACTTCAGGAGTTACTACTGATAGGGTATCAGTAGTATTTGCTGCTTTTAATTCCTCTTCTTGATTTACTACTGCTATAATATCAGTAGTAGGAGTTACTACTGGTATTTCCTTTTCAACTTGTTCTTCCATTGTAGCAGTAGTAACAGGCTCATCTTCAGTAACCATCATTTGTGGGCCTTCATCAACTTCTGTTTCTTTTAAATTTAGGAGAGAAGATGCTGCTGCTGCAATTGATTCATCAATCATAGTTTGTATGTTGTCCTTCTCCCCCTTAGTGAGCTCAACTGGTGGAGCCTCACTATCATCAATCTTTTTCTTCAATTTTCTGATGATTTTGGTTTGTTGATGAAGCATGTGCTCATATAATCTCATTCTTTTGTTGATGGTATTGACATGCCTTTTCATTGCAGCCATCGTTTTTCCTTGGTTTGTTAGATATTCAAGACAATTTTGTACTGTGGATTCAAGAGAATCCACTTTTTCCGTCAATTGGGTGATTTTAATATTGCCCTCACTCCATCTAGCAAGATCATCGGGCTCACTAACAGGTACATTGGCTTTGAGGTTTTCCATCCTATCCATCAATTCAAAAGATCTGCCCTCATCACTTCTTGGTGATTCATTGGGTCTTTTAGACATTCTCTTCTTCCTAGAAGAAGCAGAGATGCCCCCCCTTGTGGTTTCTTGGCACCGGGGTCCTTTGAGTAACTCCTCAAATGAGTCATCACTCAAAGTTGCCGAGGTCTGGGTCCTAAAGATGTTTTCACTGTCCTGTGCACCCACCTTTGGGGCATCAGTAGTGAAAGCCCTCGCCTCATGTCCTCTCTCCTCCTTGGAGGACAACTCTTGGAGCCTGGGGTTTGACTCAATGTGTCCCCTGGTGTCCTTTAAAGATTTCTTTCTTTTGTAAAGTGTGGAAATATTTTTGGTTTTATCTGGTAGGTCTTCCACAGAGTGAAGAGTAGCACTCTGCAGATTTATATCAAGTTCCTGGGACACAGTCAGGACTTCTGTTTGGGCTGGTGATTGAGTGGCTAGTTGGGGTGGTGTTTGGGCTGTTTTTGGGGGTGATGGAGTGGGTTGAGGTTCAACTTGGGTTGTAGCAATGGTTGAACCCTCTCCAATATGGGGATGATCTTTTATCATATTAGGAAACAGAGGGGTTTCCTTACCCGAAAATTTAAATTGTTTTCTCATATGAGAAAACTTTCTTGTTCAACTCTGGTAGTATAAAAATATTTTTAGGAGTTGACAAGTTTTGTAATTCACAATTTATGATATGTTGTAGAAATCTGGGATACATTAAAAATTTGGTAGAACTTAGATTTCCCAACATACCTTCAAAAATCATTTGAGAAAAATTAAAGACTTGGTCTGTGCATAAGCAGACAACAGCAGATGCTATTGCCTTATTAAACTCATTCCAAGTACTTCTTTTTGGAGAAATACAATGCTGAATAGTATGAACTAAGAATTTCCATTGTGGGGAGAGAAGACCCTTTTGAAAGGTTACTATATTGAGTCTTCCCTCATAACCCATTTTTTGTAAAATTTCAGCAATGTATTCCTTAGGAAGAGTAGACATACCTGAATCATCGTGAAGTTGTAGATGGTGTCTGATTGATTGTTCTGTTACTGTGATATGCTTTCCATCTACTTGTGATTTGATTATTGATACAGTTGTTCCTTCCGTTTGCTCAGCATTGGTCCAGAAATCCACCAAGTGCTGTTGATATGATTTTGGTTTTACCGTTAATGCAAACTGTATATAGGAATTTCCCAAGAATTTTACGATCGGTCGAAAATCTTTTGTGCCGTCAGGATTCTTCAGGAAGGCACACATGTTGTGAAATTCTGAGTATTTAAGATCGGTTTGCACATCCAGAGATTGTAGAGTTGCCATTTGATGTTGATTTTGAGAAAAAGATGAATATATTTTGTTACTGACGAAGGGTTTTTGATCGTAAACTAGGGTTTATCGAGAGAATTTTGAGAATCAAAGTGAAGATAATGCTAAACTAATCGACTGCCGCCTTTTATATCTTTCGATTTATCCTGCAAAACTACTAAAATGCCCTTCGAATCATAACATAACGGTTATTTTCATGGGGGTTAGTTTGGTAATTGTGTTTCTGAAAGACCAGTAGTAAATAAGATATCAGTAGTAAAACATCAGTAGTATCTACTAACATCAGTAGTGACTAAGGATTTTGACATCAGTAGTAACTATAGACATCAGTAGTAACCATTAACACACAAGACCAGTAGTATATGTGAACACCAGTAGTACTGACTTACCAGTAGTATTTTTGTAGACCTAATACACACCAGTAGTATTTAACTACCAGTAGTATTTTGTGCACATGCCTACATACCAGTAGTACAGATATACCAGTAGTAAAACACTTAAGTAAATAAATAATATTTTACAACAATAACTTTACACATGATTTTAAGTGAGATTTCAAGTTATCAAAATCATTCCAATACTGCTAACCAAGAAGTTGAATCTTCCTACATCAAATGCTTTTGTAAAAAGATCTGCTAATTGCTCATCAGTATGGATTTTAACTACTTTGATTAATTTCTTTTCATTACAATCTCTTATAAAATGAAATCTTATTTCAATGTGTTTAGTTTTTGAGTGTTTTACTGGATTATTCACAATACTAATAGCACTTTGATTATCAATAAAAATAGGAGTTTTAAGGATAGAGATACCAAAGTCTAGAAGCTGATTTTGAATCCATAGTACTTGAGCACAGCAAGCAGATGCGGCTACATATTCTGCTTCAGCAGTTGATGTTGATACATTTGTTTGCTTCTTACATTGCCATGACACCAGTCTTGATCCAAAGAATTGACATCCACCAGTAGTGGACTTTCTATCTTGACATTCACCTCCATAGTCACTATCTGTGTAGGCTATGAGTTCAAAGGGTGAATCATGTGGATACCATAGACCTAGTGATGGTTTGCCTTTCAAGTATCTGAATATTCTTTTAACAGCCTGCAAGTGTAGTTCTTTGGGTCTTGCTTGATATCTTGCACACACACAAACACTATACATAATGTCAGGTCTTGATGCAGTTAAGTACATCAAAGAACCTATCATTGATCTATATAAGTGTTCATCTACATCCTCCCCCTCAACATCAGGATGTAGGTGTTTGTGTGTTTCCATTGGTGTACTTGCACTCTTACTGTCTTTCAAATCAAATTTCTCCAAGATGTCTTTGACATATTTTGATTGATTTATCAAAATGCCATATGTTCTTTGATTGACTTGGAGTCCAAGGAAGAAGTTCATTGGACCCATAGAGCTCATCTTGAATTTAATTTGCATCAGTTCTTCAAATTCTTTGCATAATAAGTCATTGGTTGAGCCAAAGATGATATCATCTACATAAATTTGTACCAGTAGTATATCATCTTTGACTTTCTTTGTAAACAAAGTTTTGTCAATGGCTCCTCTTTTAAAGTTATTCTTCAATAGGTATGATGATAATGTGTCATACCATGCTCTTGGTGCCTGATGTAGGCCATATAGAGCTTTATCCAATTTGAACACATAATCACCATGTTTTGGATCTTCAAAACCTGGAGGTTGGCAAACATAGACTTCTTCTTCAATCTTCCCATATAGGAATGCACTCTTTACATCCATTTGATAGACTTTGAACTTCTTGAATGAAGCATATGCTAGAAATATCCTTATGGCTTCAATTCTAGCAACAGGAGCATATACTTCATCATAGTCTATTCCTTCTTCTTGAGTGTATCCTTGGGCTACAAGTCTGGCTTTGTTCTTGATCACTATACCCCTTTCATCTTTCTTGTTTCTGAAGATCCATCTTGTTCCAATGGCTCTTTTTCCTTTGGGTAGAGGTACAAGTGTCCAAACAGCTTGTAATTTAAATTGAAGGAGTTCTTCTTGCATTGCCTCAATCCAGTTTGAGTCCTTCATTGCTTGTTGGATCTTCTTTGGTTCATCCTGAGACAGAAAGCATTCAAACATACATTCATTAGCAATTAAACTTATATTACACATATTTGCAGTTAAGCTTTTGTTTAATTTGCTTCTTGTTTGTAGTGGTGAGTTGACATCACTTAGAACAAGGTCTAATGGATGGTTCTTTTGAGTCCTTGTAGTTGTAGCTTTATCAACCACTAGTTGATTTTCAAGATTGGACTCATTTGTCTCAGGTAGTTGTTCTTCTAGAGATCCTTCATTGTCATTGATATTTGGTTCATCATCATCTTGGTCAGAGTTACTACTGCTATTATCTTCATTGAGATCAGAAGTGTTGTTGTTGTTACTGGTATCAGTAGTATCTTGAGAATCTAGGTTAATGTTGGGACCAGTAGTATTTTGAGTACTATTACTGGTATCAGTAGTATTTGAATTACTATTGTCCTCATTCTCAGAGTTACTACTGGTTCCAGAACTTGAGTTATTACTGACATCAGTATTAACTACTGGAGCAGTATTAACTACAATGTATCTCATTTCCTCTTGACCAGTATTAACTGATGATATTCCTTCCTTTTGATTGTGACAATTTGAATTACCTGCATTGAAATTCATGTTAGAATTAAAGGATTTGGTTAGATTGTCTATGTCAAATAGCCAATCTGGACCATTTCCTTGTTCATTAGGTACATTTTCATTAAAGGATACATTGATGCTTTCTTCAATTATCCTTAGTCTTTTGTTGAATACTCTATATGATTTGCTTTGAGTAGAATATCCCACAAAGATTCCATCATCAGCTTTGCAGTCAAACTTACCAATTTGTTCTCTTGTAATCAAAATAGTACAAGGACAACCCAATGATTTCAAAAAGCTTATAGAAGGTTTTCTTTTATTAAATAGTTCATAAGGTGTTTTAAAATGTGGCTTCACTATTAATACTCTGTTCTGAACATAACAGGCAGTATTAACAGCTTCTGCCCAAAAAGTGATTGGTAATTTTGAGTCTGCTAGCATTGATCTTGCTGCTTCTATGATGGTTCTATTTCTTCTTTCAGCTACACCATTTTGTTGAGGAGTTCTAGGTGAGCTGTATTGCCTGTCAATACCTTTAAAATCACAAAAGTTAATTAAGTTAGCATTTTTAAATTCTGTGCCATTATCACATCTTATGGCTTTAACTTTTTGATCAGATGTGTTCTCCAGTTTGACAATTAAGTTCTTTATGAGTTCACTTGTTTCATCCTTTGTCCTGAGAAAGAAAACCCATGTATATCTGGAAAAGTCATCAGTAATAACAAGACAATATTGTTTCTTTCCAATACTCATTACATTTGTAGGTCCAAAAAGGTCCATATGTAAGAGCTGTAAAGGAACAGAAATAGAGTTCACAGTTTTGGACTTATGAGAAGTCTTGTGTTGTTTACCTTTTAGGCATGCAACACAATGATGATCACACATGAATTGTTTTTGAGGTAGTCCAATGACCAGATTTCTTTTTACTAAATTATTCATGTTTTTAAAATTTGTGTGACACATCCTTCTATGCCATAGTTCTGATTCGGTAGTGTTTGCCTTGGATATAAAACAGTTGACCTCATTTGTAGAAATGAGTTCTCCCCCTATATCTAGGCAATACACATTGTTTCTCCTTGGAGTTCTTAAAACAACATATTTTTCATCTAAAATAAAATCAGGAGAAAGAATGATGCACTCAATGTCTGTGAAAAGAATTTTGTTCTTTTTATCACAAACTTGAGACACACTGACAAGATTGTATTTTAGTTCAGCTACATAAAATACATCGTCAAAGGTAATTTTGCCATTAGTAACAGTACCTTTACCTGTAATCTTACCTCCTTGGGGATTCTCACCAAAAGCCACATATCCTCCATCAAATGACTTGAAATCTTTAAGAATTTGCAGATTTCCAGTCATGTGCCTTGAGCATCCACTGTCAATATGTCATGTTCTTCCTTCTTCTGGGATCTGAATGCTCTGCACAAGTGAGTAAAGGATTAGTTAAGTTTGGGAACCCAAGCTTTATATGTCTTGGGTTCATCCTTTGAGAAATAAGCTTTGGTAGATTTAACTTTAAACACTTTTGGTACCCATGCTTGTTTAGTACTGGTGTTTTGTTTTACTACTGCCCTTTTGAAAGTATTACTGGTGGGAGAATTTCCTACTGATCTTGGTTTATACCCGTGATTTTTTGCTTTTGAATACTTTACTACTGATGGACCAGTAGTATTTGGGTACTTACCATGTTTGGAATGACCAGTAGTGTTTTTAGGGACAACACCAGTAGTATCTTTGAAAGTTGTTTTGGGAGCAGTAGTATTTTTGTAATTAGAGTTTTTACCAGTAGTATTCTTGTACTGGTACCATACAGCATTATAATGAGGGTTAACACCAGTAGTAAAGTTGTTAAAGTTTCTACTGGTGTTGGAAAGTTTAAAATATTGTTTATTTTGAGTGGATTTTCCATTGTTCTTGAAGTAATTGCTGTTCTTTGGGCTTCCAACTCTTCTGTTTTGCACAAATCTTGGTGCACTTCTTCCAAATTTTGGAGTTTCAGCAATTGGAGTTTTGATTTTATTTATTACTGAAGGACCAGTAGTATCTTTTAACTTTTGAGTTTTTGCATTTTCTTTAAAGATCTTAAATTCCTTTAACTCTTTGCAGTTTGTTGGATTGAAGTGACAATCCTTTGCTAAATGGTTTACTTTGTTGCAAATAATACATTTTAATTTATTATCTTTAGCCTTGATAGTTTTTCTTTGTTCTAAAAGTTGATTTCTGTTTCTTTGATTTCCCCTTTTTAGAATTTTAGGTATATTTTCTGCATCATATTTGGGAGAATCATTTGGACTTTGAGCTGTGTGAAAACTTGTATCAATTGATTTTGGTGATTCAGTTTGAGATATTGTAAATTCAATTGATTGCTCATCATCAGAAGAATCATTTGATGCAGATGTTTCAGTATTAGATTCAGTTTGATTGTCAGTTTTTAATTCATTAATGATTCTTTCTGAACTGTTTTTCAGTGGAGGAATGAATTTATGTGGAGGTGGTACACCATGATATCCCACCCCATGAACAACCTTTTCTGTAGTTTGATTATTAGTTAATTCATCAAGAATTTTAGTGCTTCTTTCAAACTTTTTAATTGTTAATTTATTTTGTTTTTAGTGTTTTCTTTTTCTAAGTTTTTAACAATTTTAGCACATTCAGAAGTACAAGGTTTAGGTTTTACCTCAGTTTTGTTGTCAGTAAAGGCCATGAGAGCTTGATTTTGAGCATGCTCTTCTGCTTGGAAGCTCCAGTCATAGCCTTGTCCTTGTTGTGAGACAAGAGCAGTTGATTTTGATCTTTTGTCTGGCTGAGGACATTCTTTTGCAAAGTGACCAGGGTTGTTACAGTTGTAACATTTGACTTTAGTCTTGTCAAATCCTGCTTTGTCACCTTTGTTGAAGTTAAGGCTTGTCCTTCCAGTTCTCTTTAAGAATCTTTTTGTCCTTAGACTCAGCATAGCCATCTGCCATTTAAGATCCATCTCCTCAAGATCATCTGGATTCAATTGTTCCAAGTCATCACTAATCAATGCAGTATGCACATGACTAGTGAAGAAGGATTCTCTGGCAGCATCCTCAGAATCTGCAGCCTTTCCTGTGAAGGTATCCTGACCTTGACCTGTACTAGAGACAAATGCAGCATTATTAGAAGAAATAGAAGGGTTCTTTTGATTTACCTCAGTTTCAAATACTCTGAGATCATTGTAGAGTTCATCCAACTCTTTTTCTTCTAGTGCATCTCTTTGTCTATACACCACTGTATACATGGCCCATTCTTCACTAAGAGATCGTAGGAACTTCATGTTGACATCTTCTTGATCCATCTTAACCCCAACCTGGTTAAGTTCACCAATTAACTTGTTGAATCTGTCAAACACTTGAGTGAGTGTTTCATTGGGTTTTCCTTTGAAGTTTTCAAAGTCTTGTTTGAGAACAGACTTCATGTTCCTCTTGGTGCTCTTGGTTCCAACGAATCTCTTCTCCAGTGCTTCCCATAGTATCTTTGCATCATCATACTAAACAAAGAGATGTTGATAGTCATTAGGAATGGCCAGTAGGAGAGTGCTTAGAGTTTTGAGTTCGATTCCCTTGTCCTTCTTTTCCTTCTCACACTTAAGTTTGTCTGCCTCAGTTGCAGAGCTGCTTGCTTGACCAGGACCAGTTTTGTTTCCTTCAAGGACAACTTCCCACATAGAGTAATCTGTAATAAGCATGTATTGCTTAATACGATTCTTCCACATCCCAAAGTTGTTGGGAGTGAGTATAGGAATTTTGTTGGCCTGAGTACTTTCATTATTATCAGTCATGATTAATAATGTGTGTTTTAAAGATTAAAACTTTTTGTTGTTCTTAACAAATCGTAGATCTAGAACCAATTAGCTCTGATACCACTTGTCAGGATCGATTAACTATATAGAAGTTAATAAACACTTTAGATCTAATTGAATATAGAAGTTGCAGCGGATCAACACTATATCAATGTAATTAAGAACAATGAACTGTAAATAATATGCGAAAGTATTAAGAATACAGTTTCACAAAAAGCTTCAATGTATATTATTGAGTTAACAATATACACGTACGTTTACAATTCGTAAGGAACTATTTATAATAGTCCTTGAAGCTAAACTATTTACCCTAGTTATTCTAGGACTTTGATTTACATCGAATAATAAAAATATACATTGATTTACATTCTATAACTATCTCTACGAAGATCTCGGACTTGATATTCTTCAAAAACGCGTATCAGTAGTAAAACTCATCATCAGTAGTAAATATGTAACATCAGTAGTAAACTTGGTGATCAGTAGTAAGTCCAGAAACCATCGTCAGTAGTAACTACTAAGATCAGTAGTATCTTCAATCTTTGCATGATCAGTAGTAACTAAGTTATAGTATCACCGGTATCAACTTCATCAGTAGTAATATGTTCTGCCCCATCAGTACTAATTATTGTCAGTACTAACTGCAGCATCAGTATTAAGTTGATCTGTGTTTTACTCCAACACAAACAGAATCAGCAAAACCATAATACACACATAAATTAAAATTCATAAAAAAAGCAAGATAAAGAAAGCATACAGCTTTAGCCTCTTTATATTCATTCACAGCCTTGTTACGAGAACGTAGCTTCTGGACCCAACTCAGGGACAATGTAATGGCTGTTAATCATGAACACAAACAGCTATTATTGTTGGATATAGTGTCCAAGATTATCAAATAAGTTAGTAATATTTTATATCATATTTTATATATACTCCCTCCACCCCCACCATAATAAAATTCTTATTTCCTCTTGTCACAAATAAAGTTGTCACTAATCACTAACTATATCTTTCTTTCTCTAAACTAATGTTATATATTAATCAAAACTATTTGCAAAGACTAACTATGTTCTTGTGCAAAATAGAAATGATAATTTGTTAGGGGAGGAATGGAATATTTAACTTCATAAATGCAAATAATTTATGATTCAGAAACCAACTTACTAGTTGGTTGGTGATTTCCATAGCAGGGACAGAAAGATTTCCTCTGGCCATTGAGAAGTAAATATCGAAACCACCGTTCCAGTTGTATCGTGGTGGGACAGCACCGAGCAGAACTTGATCATAGTAAGAGAAAGTGTTGCTGGGAATATACTTGATTCCAGCATCAGCCATTTGTGGATGATTTGATATATGCAGATACAGTCTTCAAATCCTCAGCAGAGCTCTTCTTATCCCAGAAAGATTCGAGAGCAAGTTTCAACTCTCTCACGGGGATAACCCACGATGTGAGACGCCATTGATCTGTTCAAGCACAAGTCAAACAATTTAATCAATCAATTTGGATCTAACAAATCATCATTGATGGTGGAAGAGGATGGTTTCCGGCGGCGGTTTTTACACGTGGAGAAAAAGTGTGATAAGAAGTGATCGAGAAGAATATAACATGTTTATATATATATATAATATATATATATATATAATATATGGCTGTTTGAACTTTGAAATAGTTTCACCTGGTGTCATGAAAAGAATCACGCAAGGCAAGTAATAGTAGAGAGAGAAAATGTGACGCGTGTAAGAACTTTTAGATTTGCTACTTTCTGACTTTGATTCATACTATAGTTTGACTTTTGTTTTTGTCTTTTTTAATGTAAGATAAAACCAACTACATTTTTCTTTTGTTTAAGATTTTCAAGATGTGTCTGATATATAATTGGAGATAAGAGAATCAGCTACTCAAAAGAACATGAGACTTGTAAAACTTTGTCAAATTATATAACTTTGTCCGATTATATTGAAAATAAGATAGCCATCTAAAGTCTAAATATATAAAGAAATTAGGAAAAATCACTCTATTATCTGTTGTTTAAAAAAGTTAGAAAATCACTAGTAGTAAAAAAGTAATCTGTTTGACAAATATGTTCGAAACCACAAAGGTCTAGCAAATGACTTGATTAACAGAATCAATTAGTTTGATGAAAATAAAACTTGTTTAGCAGTAAGCACAAAGCGATTACTACAAATCTACTTAAAAGTGGTCAATCAGCTGGATAAATCATGACATGATCGAGTGTTTAAAATGGAATCAACAGTTGTAATCGCGTACCTGATTAGCGGAGTGAAACAAAAAAGTTTCCGAATCAATTAAATAAGAGGAGACTAATTTGGTTGCTTCTTAAGATAAAGCCGAATTGGAGAGAAGGGGGAAGAGGATACTTATACCGGTTTGAACTGGCTATAGATCGAGGAGTTGGTGAGATAGTAACATTTGGTCATAAATTTCATCCTCGTGATTTTTCTAAACCTTAGCTATTAAGAATAATTATATTTATCTTATCGACACTTAAGGTGACGTCATGGGTGTCATATGGATCGGCCAACCGGACTAAGGCTGGCAAAATCCAATCCAACATCCTATTAAGTGTCAACATAGAACCCGAAATTAGTAGGTTGGCTTGTAACTTTCGACCTGTGGGTTGTAAACGGGTCAACCCATTTAGAACCCGTCATATAAACAGGTTGAGTTGGGTTTAGATTTACAACTCATTTACAACGCATCAACCCGTTTAAATATTATATATATATATATATATATATATATATATATATATATATATATATATATATATATATATATATATATATATATATATATATATATATATATATATATATATATATATATATACATATATATATATATATATATATATATATACATATATATATATATATATATATATATATATATATATAATTTATTTATTTATTCAATAGTTTTTATATTTAGATATTTAACCTAAATAAAACTTAATTTAGTCTATCCGTCTGCGTATCCGTCCTTTGAATTTTGACGATTCATTTACTTTTTCTCTTAATCTACTATATATTGTCTTTAAATTAGCAGTTATTAACTTGTGTTCGCATTTTGAAATTAATCGACCTATTTTGTTATTTAACTCTTGTAGTACGTGTATTATTATTTTTTCTAATTTTTTATATTATGATATTTAAACGGATCAACCCATTGGCAACCTGTTTAGAAAACATGTTGAGTTGAGAAATCACTAAACAGGTCAAACCGTTTATGACCTAACATGTTTAATAAATATGTTGGGTTGAAAATCTCAACCCTTTTAGATAAATAGGTTGGGTTGAGATTTTAAACCCACGAACACAAATGGGTCAACCTGACTTATTGCAACCCTTAAACCCGACCCAACCCGGCCAAACTAAACCTGAATCTCATTAAGCATTAGATGATCGTTGGGTTTATACGAATACATAGCACCTTAGCGGGTCAACCCAACGAGCCCGATAGCTTAATATGTTGAGGTCATAATGTCTTTAATTTAATGGGTTTGAGTCCAGTCAATAATCCAAAATAATTTGTTTGGCTTTCATTTTTTCTATAAATAAATTAGCCATTAGTCAATAAAGCAAATAGTCAATGAAGTATGAGAAAGTATGCATTGAAAATTAACACGTGTTTATTTCTTTTGCATTGGATACTTTTGGTTCCTTGCATCTGAGGCGGTGGAGCTTCTCAACAGAGTCCAACGTATTATGCATAACAATGTAATGACACCTAGATCTACATATGTTGTTTTAAAAAAAGTTAGTTTTGTAATTCAAAAATGAATAGCGGCACAACTTGTTACTCGTTTATCTTCCTTCTGTATGTAAAAAATAATCTTTAATCTATTTTAAATTATAGAAATATATTACAAGAGCTGGTACAAAATTGTCTACCAAGCTCGACGTATGTTGCACTTCTTCGTAATTTCAATTCACTTCCTTTAGAATAATGTCATTCATGTCTTTTATATATTTTTAATCATGTAATCGTCTAGTGTATCGCTCCCTTTCAATATTATTACCGCCATTGTACCTTTCGTTATGTGAGTGAGTCCATGTGCCGGTGAACCCACGGATGACAGAGAAAATGATTATGAGGGGTATTTTATGAGTGTGAGGTATTTTGGTGGGTCCCAAAGGAGTATTTGATACGGATCTAGAAGCTTCCGATTTATCTCCACCATCCAACCTATTTAGAGTTTATCTTTTGTTTATCCTTATCTATTAGTTTTCTTTATTATAGTTTAATTAGTATTTATCTTTATTAGCTTATATATAGGATAATAATAATAATGTATTGTTGGATGGCAAGTATTATTGAATAGAAAACGTTTCGTTTGAAACCAAAGAACTCGTGTTCTTGGTCGTGAGTCGGTTGGCCGAACACAAACCCTAAGCTAGGTTTATAGCTTCCACTTATACGAATCTGTATCAAGTGGTATCAGAGCATCAGGTTATCAGGATGTCAGGCCGTGAGGAAGATCGTCGTCAACACCGTAGATTCGCCGCTAGAGGCAACGGCCATGAACAACGTGACCCACGAGACGTCGCTGAGATTGAACGCTTACAGCAATGGATTCATGAACTTCAGCTCAACCAGTTCATCGAGATGTCCGGTAGTGAGGAAGATCGCCGTCAAAATCGTAGATTCGCCGCCGGAGGCAACGGGTTTGAACAACGTGACCCACGTGACATCGAAATCGTATGATTGCGGCAAAGGATCCTGGATCTTGAGCTTAACCAACCCGTTTACAAAGTCTCCGCCACCTTTAAGGTTGTTGCTATGTCCGCATACGAGCCCGATGAAGATGATGACTCGAGGACGAGTCATTTTTTTAGAGGGGGAGGATGATACGGATCTAGAAGCTTCCGATTTATCTCCACCATCCAACCTATTTAGAGTTTATATTTTGTTTAGCCTTATCTATTAGTTTTCCTTATTATAGTTTAATTAGTATTTATCTTTATTAGCTTATATATAGGATAATAATGTATTGTTGGATGGCAAGTATTATTGAATAGAAAACGTTTCGTTTGAAACCAAAGAACTCGTGTTCTTGGTCGTGAGTCGGTTGGCCGAACACAAACCCTAAGCTAGGTTTATAGCTTCCACTTATACGAATCCGTATCAGTATTATTGGTTAGTTATGGTAGAAAGGGTATTTAGGATTTTGAATGTGAAATGTGAAATAATGATGTGGCGTAAAGATGGCGCTTTGGCTTAAGCCACTATACCTCATGCTCTTAAGGTTTGTGGTTAACGAGAGCATTTGTATGCTTTTCACACCAATTTTGCAAATATTTGTATCATATTTGTTAACTAAATATTTATAACATCAAATTTTATTAGTATTACTTAAAATATATTATATATAAAAGAAAAAAAAAATCTATCAATGAACAGTTTAACTAACATATTTCGTTACGGCCCATTTACGCTCCAACGAACTTGCCCTTTCAATTTATATTTCACGAAGCAACATGACTCGTGCGATGCACGGGCTTCGTTCATGAAAATGAGGTATTTTGAACGTAAATCGTATATACTATTGGTGTTACGTGAAAAGTACCTAAAACACGATCACTAACATGTTTTGCTTGATTGTGGATACTATACTAATTAAAAAAATAACAAAACATTTATTTATTAAAAATGTTATTCAGAACATAGAAGTTAGACATTTTCACTTTAACACCTCTATTCATTGACATACGAAAAATTGTGAGTGTGAATATTGAAACATATGTTCATATAATAAACGTAAAAAGTAACGTTATTTGAACTTTACCATTTATTTGACTTTTAATATATACATCAAGTATGTTAGCATTAAATATACATGAATTTATTACTTATATTAATTTACTAATAACTATTTATATACTAATATTATTATAATACTTTTGATATGATAATAGGATAGAGTTATTGATTTTCACTATATCTTTTTATTATATTAATTTATTATTCACATTTCTGAAAAACAGTTGGAACTTTTAAATATAATAAATGGTTTTAATTAAATGTTAGATTCAAAATTAGAACTCAATTTTTCTAAACTTAAAACTTAATCTTTGTCTACAGTTTTAAATTAAAAGATTTTAATTGGAATTCATTTTCTAAAAGATTTTTAATTAAATATTCATTTGTTAAAATATTTTTAATTAAATAATTTTAATTAAATGCTACTTCATACATGAAACTCATTATTTAGGGTATCTTTCAATATCACATTGCATGAATTAAATAGTGATATCAATTATAAAATAGTAACAATTATATAAAGTTAGTAACATTTATATAAAGTAGTTAGAATCTTCAAGTATTTTATAACTAATTTAATTAACATCAATTATAAAATATAAATAGTAATAATTTATATATAATAAATATAACTGCCTTCCAGCGGCGACCAGATGGGAACCCCGCGTCACCTCGCGGCGCGAGGTGGGCGCGAGCGGGGCGCGAGGAGCGTCTGGACTATATAAACTTGTGTGTGGGCTAGGGTTTCATTTCACATTCAACCTCACACATAGTGCAGCCGATTTAGGAGCATTCTTGGACGATTTTGGAGCTCAAGAGCTCAGATCTTCACCATCTTGAAGGATTGAAACATCAAGGGTAAGTATTCATGTTTATTTTTCTTATCTACCTTGAGTGTGAGCTTTGTATGGGTAAAAATGGTGGTTTGGGGAACTAAACATGTCGTCTTTGGGGAAAATGACTAGACATGGATGTAGAACACTCATAGTAAGCTTGTAATTGATGTGTACAAGTTGGATTTGGGTGTATTGATGGAAATCTTGAACTAGGGTTTGAGATTCCACCAAGTTGGATGAACTTGGTGGTTAGGAATGTGGATATGGATTGATTAGTGATTAGTTATGGATAATAACTAGTTATTGTGATGATATTGATGGTAGGTCAAGAAGACCTAAAGATTGGTGACATTTCACAAGTTGGAAAGCAAAGATTCGTGTTGATAAACACGATTTGGAGTAAGCTTGGCTAAGGTGAGTACATGAGACTTTTACTGAGTACATATCAAATGATTTTTGAAAACTCTGATGTTTTATGAGTCTTTATTAATAAATGTTTTTAATAAAGATATGATTAAAAGGATAAGATGATGCAAGTAATAGACCATTTAAGTATGTCTGAATGACTAATGATTTTTGAAAGAGATTATGATAATAAAAAGTAATTAATAATTCTTTATTAATACGATATTTGACTAAGAGTAATGATTAAGAAAGTATGATATTTGGCTTATTAATAATATGTATTAACAAAGCTAATAACAATGATTTTCAAGTATCAAGTGTTGATTAGTATATTATACTAATAAGGGTAGTGATTGAATTGCTAGGGGAAATAAATATAAAGTGACTAGAGATAGATTTATATTCTAGTCAAAGAGAAGTTAAAGTGATATGTTTTGATAAATGATAAATATGTTTTATTTAATAAAGGACTTGGTTAAGTCAATATTGAAATTGAATAAGAAACGAGTATAATATGATAATTAGAATAGATGTATTCTAATTTATGTTTGAGTATGTATTATTGGGGCATATGCCCGTATTTGATGATTTCAATATGTGTTGAGAAAAGGATCCGGATCATAGTTAACCCACACAAGTTGGGGGATTAGTGACACCTACTTGGGGAGGTACCACCCTGCGCAAGAGTAGCCTGTCGAGAAATGGTTAACCCAGAAACGGGGGAGTTCAGTTAACCCAGAAACGGAGGAGTTTCAGTTAACCCGGAAACGGTGGAGTTTACCTAGTTAACCCACATCGGGGGAGTTTGCTTCGGAGAGGTCCGTAGCGTATGTGATAAAGATTTAGCAAGCTTATGGATAGCTTACATGTATGTGACTATGTGATGGGTAAGCTTACGGTTAGCTACTAGTAAATACGAATAAGCGGTAAAAATTTAAGTTGATAATTAATAAGTGAATAAAGAATAGAAATGAATATTATAACTTTTATTATATTTGAGAATGGGTAGAAAAACCCATGTATCTCACGAGACTATTTTGTCTCACGTACTACTTTATTTTTGGCTATGTACTGAGGTTCAGGATCGTTGGATTAGAAGGTCCCGTTAGAAGTGGCCTAGTGTTGATCGGCACGGGAGCTCGTAGGTAGACCCCATTTATCCTATGGTTATGATATTGTTTTGTAACACCAGTTTTAATACTCTGATAAACTTTTAAGGATTTTTGTTAAACCGTATTGAAGGGTTTCAATAGAATACTGATTGACCACTTGGGTCAACCTCCTAGTGACTTGGTTCGAACCATACTGACCAAGAACATGAACTTGTTCTTGACCGGTTAAAACCAACTAGCTGATTTAATCCCTAAATGCGGAACTGAGATTAAACATAATCCTTAAACCCTAAAGGATTGGGATCTTGGAAATCTAGAGTATATTAACAATGGAAGAAACCTTGTACGAATAACCAAACACACACACACACACACACACTTGTGTGTGTTTCGACCAACCCCAAGAACCCTAGGGTTCTTGGGTTCGAATTCGGCCAAGAGGGGAGAAGGGAGAAAAGGTTTTCTCAAAACATACCTTGTTGATTGCTTAAGATAGTCCACTGATGATGAACACAACGAGTGACTTTCTAGTTGATCCTTGTAATGATCTTCGAATCTTCAAGACTTGAAAAACGCGAAGAACGAACGAAGAACGAAGAACGAAGAACACCAAGACTTGGTGTTTCTCTAGGTTCGGCCGAAACTAGGGACAGGATCCCTAGGGTTTTCGGATTCAAGGTGTAAGGGAATTAAGGGAACACCAAGCCTTCTATTTATAATAGAAGGACTTTCACTTAGGGCCCTTCTAGTTTAATTAATATTAATCTTTAATTAAACTTATCATTTTTCATATTAAACCCTTGTAGTTTATTACTCTTTTATTATTGCACTTAACTATTAAATGTCTAGTATCAATACACTTAATAATTCGGTACCCATATACACGAAATATATTCTTGTATTTATACTTTTAATAATTGATTATATAATAAACTTTATATAATCTAAACAATAATATTATCCAATTACTATATGATTTAATAGCTTTAAATCATATTATGGATGATCTATAATTAACACATTGTATATTTACTCAACTAGTAAATGTACAAATACTTGTATTAATTAGTTAGATAAACTAATCTAGTAATAAGTCAAACTTGACTTAATACTTAACTTGATTCATAAATGACTTATTATGAATCAATCCTCTTCCAAGTATCATTACATATCTTACTCGTATTACATGCACTCACCGGTGTGACCCTTAAGTGTTTCGTAGGCATGGATGTATCATCATAGGTTGACTAACTGTGCACATAAATCCTTCACGTATTTTGGAAAATTGGACTTTGTAATATTTTTATTTAAAAATATGATTTAAATGATGTTTTAAAAATTGAGGTGTTACAACTTGGTATCAGAGCTATAGTTTAAGTGAATTAGGTAGGTTTGATCTCCCTAGTCTTAAGCTATGCTAGTAGGACCGTAAGTCTCCATAGGATGTCCATATTTGATCTTTTGAGACCGTAAAAGTTTGAGTATATTAGGGTTGATCCCTAAGAGGAAAGATAATGTTTTGGGCTATTTGGGGTATGTGTGACTATTGAGTTAATCGTTTGAGTTCTGATGGTTTAATGTATTGGTATAGCAAATGGTGAACCCAAGAAGTGGAGAAGTTCCACGAGATCAGGAGGCGGATTCAAATCGAATCCCGACACATCCCGGTAATAATGGAGAGGGTTTCGGTTTTGATGCAAACAAAACTCCGGTAATTATGGAATCGATCAGGAATATGTTTAATCAGATGAGGGATGAGGTGAATGCGGATATGAACCGGATTATCTATAGCCGATTGAATGAGGATAGGCGAGACGATTCTAAATCTCGTGGTGGAAGTAAGTCTTCGGGTTGTAAGACCCGTACAGAGAAGTCATTGACCGAAGAGACTGATGATTCGAAGTCGGAGGAGAGAGAAGGATGCACCTACAAGACATTCATGTCGTGCAACCCCGGAGCGTATTATGGAAGTTCTGAACCGAAGGTCACGATGTGTTGGATTCGGGAAAATGAGCAAGTGCTAGAGAGTAGCAAGTGTTCGAAGAAGGATATGGTCACCTATGCATCCCGACAGTTAAAGGATGAGGCGTTGATATGGTGGAATACCATGTATGACACTTTGGGTATGAAAGCATTGTATGAGATGTCGTGGAAGGAGTTTACGAGTAGATTAAAGGAAAAGTTTTGTACCACTCGAGGTGTCGAGAGGGGTATTCGACGAAAAGCACAAGAGTTGTCGCCAAGGGTGGAAAATAAGAAGCTCGATAGTAGCTTGGGATCGACAAAGGAAGAAAGATTTGGATCGAGTTCGTCAAAGAAAGGTTGTGTTGGATGTTGTCAAGGTTGCGGTAAGAATCACCGGGGAGAATGCAAAGCAAATACGGCTATATGTTTCAAATGCGGAAGATTCTGGCACAGGGTGAAAGATTGCAAAGTAAGGAACCTCGAGGAAGTGGAATGCTACTCTTGTCATGATCTGGGACACTATAGTAGTGTGTGCCCAAAGAAAAGGACTGACGCGTCAGCACCAACCGCCAACAGGATCGGATAAAGGAAGCTTATGGAACCGCTTCAGGTAATTCATTTATGGAAGTAATAGTACATGATTAGGATTCGTTTGCTTATCTGTTGCACAATTTGGTGCTTATATGAACTGTGTGTGAAAATAAATTATAAATGAATCGTATAATGTGAAAAATAAGTTTGGGGGATAATCTCCCCGGGTTATTATGTGTATAGTTGTATGGGTTGGAGTTTGGTATGCCGCGAGAAATAAGGGTAGGAAAAGGGATTTTGATATATGGAACCTTAGTGTTCGGTGGGAATTCGGATAAATAGGGCAATATTAATAATCACGAATGGTAAGAAAAAGAACGGTTAAAGATTTTAGAGAAAATTTAAAATTTTAATTAGAGAATATGCAGAAAGGAATGAGTCAGGTATGATAAATTTTAGAAATTGAATATGATTGATTGAATGTTGCCAAAAGGTTGTACCATGGATGATGGATGCGGTGCTAAGGGTGAAAGGTTAATTAATGGTAAAATGTCTTAGAAATGGTATGCTAAGTCAAGGGTAACAATTAATTATTGGAGAAAAAAAATAATAACATAGAAAAAGTGTGATAGCTTATGTTTGGATTATGGATCGGAGTCAATTGGTTGACTCGAGTTGACCGGGTAATTCGGTAAAAATGTGGATAAATGAATGCAATGGTGTATTACCTAGGTGGTGATAGAAAGATTGGAAATTTGATAATGAGAAAATGAAACGTCTAAAGACGATTGATAAATTAGTAGACCTGTGGAAGGCACTCGAAGTGATTATGTGTATACCGTGTGGTATAAAGGGTTAAGTGGGGGTAATGGTCTATTAAAAGGATATGATTTTAGGAAGGTAATATTATGAGAAATGTGGGGAATTGTAAATTGAATGGAGAATGTGATTAATCATGAAAGGGAATGAAATCATGATGCTAAGTGTATTGATGCATACATGAATTGTATGCAAGAAGGAATAGTATTGTAAGAATCTTGTTAGATCGGAGGCTTTCCGATTAACGAGATTTGATGAGTCGCTTTAGATTGGAGGCTTTCCGATCATTGTGACAGTTTGGAGTCGTGATGGATTGGAGGCTTTCCGATCATCTCGATAAGATAGTCAAAGTATAATTTGTTATTTAAGGGATATGATGTTTGTATCTGTCGTATGTAGAACCGTATGGTTAATTGTCATTATAAATTTTATGACAAGTGAGAACTTGGGTTGAAAACACGGGTCGTGTTTAAGTAGAAGAATGTGTAGGAGATGCCTACAAGTTCATGGTATAGGAAAAAGGAATGCTTTTAGGAAGCAAAGTTTGTTAGTAGCCGTTGAGTGGTGAAAGATGTGTAATGGGTGGTTAGGCCACAATTGGTTATGATCGACGCTCAAAAGTCGGTAATCGGGAATTTCAAGTATGGTATAAGGATGCTTGAAGGAAATTATAAACGGTATAAGAATTTGAATGAAAGTTAAAGAGTAATAGAGATCGGAATCGATTTAGATGGAAATCGTTAATCGATTATAAAAAAAATTGAAATCGAAGAAAAGAGAAACAATTGAGAAAGGAAATTTAGATATTGAATTCGGGAATGAAAAGCTTGGGAAGCGATGTCTCGGTAATAGAGAATAGGTGAATTTTGCAAAGTAAGTTTGACTTTATTCATAAGTCAAGGTTGGTCAACTAGTAGATTGTTGACTTTGGTCAAAATTGGGTCTTGACTTTTGTTTAAAATGGTTAGACAAGGATAAGGACATAATGTATCATCCACATGTGTATGATAGTGGTTAATGGATTAATAGAAATAATTGTAGGCAAAGGGGTGCGACTTCGACCGTTGGGTACTTCGAGTTGAATTTAGAAATCGAGTATGAATGTTGTTGGACCATGAATGTAAGGTCGATTGTTAAGGAATTGATGGTTAATGGAACCACTAGTGGGTAAAGGAATTGTCAAGATATGGTTGACTTTGTGCTTAAGTCAAAGATTGGACAATGTGGACAATTTGGTCAAAGCTAGGCGTTGACCATCGTTGGTTAAGTGGCTATTAGTAACGATTGGTCATATCATCCCGATGTGGATAAAGGGATTGGTCGAATGATTTGAGAGTGTTAAGGTCAAATTGTGAAATTTTGACCCGTTCGGGTATTAGAAACTCAATTTTGGGTTTTTGACCCGTTTGGGTATAACGGAGTCAAGTGGGCATTTAAATGCATAAGTATTAGTGGATCACATTTTGGAAGCGGATTGAGGATTGGAAATCCTTGAGTTGATTCCGAGGACGGAATCCTTTTTAAGGGGTAGATAGTTGTAACGACCGGAATTTTCGGTTAATGAATTAAATGGGAATATTGAGGAATAAAGGTGGTAAAATATTTAATCGAGTCTCCATTGTGTTTTATCGAGTGTTTGATTGTTTGGGACTTGGTGTAACCAAGTATGGATCGAGACTTGGATGGAAACAAGTTTAAAAGGCAAGAAACTGACCCAGACAGCCCTCGCGGCGCGAGGAAGGCGCGAGGCAAACGCGAGTGCAAACAGAAACATCAGAGGCAAAACGCGAGAGGCTCGTGTCGAGCTCGAGTTGAGCTCGAGTCGAGTTCTCGGCGCGAGCCAGGCGCGAGCGAAACGCGAGGACTGCCTTCCAGCGGCGACTAGATGGGAAACCCGCGTCACCTCGCGGCGCGAGGTGGGCGCGAGCGGGGCGCGAGGAGCGTCTGGACTATATATATAAACTTGTGTGTGGGATAGGGTTTCATTTCACCTTCAACCCCACACATAGTGCAGCCGATTTGGGAGCATTCTTGGACGATTTTGGAGCTCAAGAGCTCAGATCTTCACCATCTTGAAGGATTGAAACATCAAGGGTAAGTATTCATGTTTATTTTGCTTATCTACCTTGATTGTGAGCTTTATATGGGTAAAAATGGTGGTTTGGGGAACCAAACATGTCATCTTTGGGGAAGATGACTAGACATGGATGTAGAACACTCATAGTAAGCTTGTAATTGATGTGTACAAGTTGGTTCTGGGTGTATTGATGGAAATCTTGAACTAGGGTTTGAGATTCCACCAAGTTGGATAACTTGGTGGTTAGGAATGTGGATATGGATTGATTAGTGATTAGTTATGGATAATAACTAGTAATTGTGATGATATTGATGGTAGGTCAAGAAGACCCAAAGAGTGGTGACATTTCACAAGTTGGAAAGCAAGGTTGGTGTTGATAAACACGATTTGGAGTAAGCTAGGCTAAGGTGAATACATGAGACTTTTACTGAGTACATAGCAAATGATTTTTGAAAACTCTGATGTTTTATGAGTCGTTATTAATAAATGTTTTTAATAAAGATATGATTAAAAGGATAAGAGGATGCAAGTAATAGACAATTTAAGTATGTCTGAATGACTAATGATTTTTGAAAGAGATTAGGATAATGAAAAGTAATTAATAATTCTTTATTAATACGATATTTGACTAAGTGTAATGATTAAGAAAGTATGATATTTGGCTTATTAATAATATGTATTAATAAAGCTAATAACAATGATTTTCAAGTATCAAGTGTTGATTAGTATATTATACTAATAAGAGTAGTGATTGAATTGCTAGGGGAAATAAATATAAAGTGACTAGAGATAGATTTATATTCGAATATAAGGTGCGGGTTCGTGAAACAGAATTGTGGAAGGTTAAAATTATTAGAAATTCAAATGAATCGGATTCTGAGGCAAATAGTGACGATGAGGTTAATAGTGATGTCGGGGTGGTTGATGACCTTATTGACAATATCATTAATGATATCAATAATGTCAATGAGGAAAATGGGGTTGAGAATAATGAAAATAATGTAGTTGATGTGGATGATGATTCGGTTTCAGGTCTTAGGAAGAAGGAGGATAAAGGGGTTCCAAATTCTCTTGAACCCCATTTGAATGAAACCTCTCCTACAAAGCCAAATGTGTTGAGCGATAATTTGGAGGAAGTGGATGCGATATGTTCTGATAATTTTGTTAAGTCACCAACAAAATCAGTAAGCTGTCCTCCCGGATTTGAAAAATTTAAACGTCCCCGGGGCATTAGTCAGGTGGTGGAGGGTCCTCCTTTTGCTTTAGGTGTGGGTTTTAGTTCCAAATATAAAAAAGGTAACGGTGGTGACGGTGAGCGAGAAATAAATGTTGAAGACGAAGGTTCTTTCAATTAATATAAGGGGTATCGGGGACGTGGCGAAGAGGAAGTGGGTAAAAAAGTTGTGTTATCAGAATGGTGTGGAATTTTTGGGTGTTCAAGAATCATTGTTGTCTAGAGTTGATTTGTTCAAGATCAAAGCGCTGTGGGGTAATTTCCACTTTGATTTCGCGGTTAGCTCGGCTCAAGGGCACTCGGGCGGTATCATATCTATGTGGGATCCGGCGGTATTGATTAAATCTAATATACACCGTGGTCTCAACTATATTATTGTGGAAGGGTTGTGGGTGGGCAGCGATTGTAGTACACTTATGATTAATGTGTACGCACCGCTAAATGTAGATGCTAGACGAGGTCTTTGGCTTGATATTCTTGAGTTTGTTCGGAATTATGACGGTAATGTGGTCATTTTTGGGGACTTTAATGAAGTTCGGTTTGAATCGGAGAGATGTGGTTCGGTTTTTAACCCAACGGGGGCTTCTTATTTCAACTCCTTTATAGATCAAGCTGGGTTGGTTGATCTTCCAATTGGTGGCAGAAAGTATACTTGGATGAACAAAAAAGCAACTAAAATGAGTAAATTAGATAGATTTTTGTTGTCTGAAAATCTATGCCCGGTTGACTTAAATTTCAGAGTGGTGGCCTTGGAAAGAAATCTATCTGACCATATCCCTTTACTACTACACTCGAAGGCTGCTGATTTCGGCCCGGTCCCATTTCGCATGGTTCATTCTTGGTTCGATTTGGTTGAATTTGACGAGATTGTTGTGAAGGCTTGTGCAGATTTCACTACGGTTGGTGGGTGTTGCATGAAGTCTTTAAAAAATTAGTTGAAATTGATTAAGGAAGGATGTAAAAAGTGGAAGATAGATCATCGTGAGGCGACGGAGGGTCGGCTATCTCGACTACGATACTTGTTGGAAAATGTTGATAAAAAAATTGATAATAATAGTGCTTCAAATGATGAGATTGCTCAACGTTTGTCATGGCTGCATGAATTAAATGCTTTAGAAAGAAAGAAAAACACTGATTTGGTGCATAAATTGAAGCTTAAATGGGACGTTGAAGGTGATGAAAATTCATCTTTTTTTCATGGTTTGCTTAATCATCGTCGGAGAGGTAATATGATCCATGGTATTACGGTTGAGGGCTCATGGATTACCGATCCTAGGCGGATTAAGAATGAATATTTTTAATTTTTTAAAGAAAAATTCAACAAATTCGAGACTAAGGAGCCCAATATTGGTCGAGATCGATTCAAACAACTACAGGAGGCTGATATTCTTGATCTCGAACACATGTGCTCCATGGAAGAAGTTAAGGCGGCAGTGTGGAGTTGCGGGAGTGATAAAACCCTGGGACCCGATGGTATCTCGTTTAAATTTTTAAAAAAATATTGGGATTTATTAAAAGACAATGTTTTCAAATCGGTTTCAGAATTTTTGAGGAATAGTTCTACTCCTTTAGGGTGTAATGCTTCTTTTATTACCCTTATCCCGAAGATCGCTAATCCGACTTTTATTAAAGATTTTAGGCCGATTTCTTTAATCGGTATTCAATATAAAATTATTGCTAAGCTTTTAGCTTTAAGGTTAGCTAAAGTGGTTGGTAAAGTGGTGAGCAATGTTCAATCCGCGTTTATTAAAGGTAGACAAATTTTAGACGGTCTTATGATGATTAGTGAGATTATGGATTGGTTAAAATTTAAAAAGAAGGAACTTCTTCTTTTTAAGGTGGATTTTGAAAAAGCGTTCGATTCCTTAAGTTGGGAATATTTAGACTTTATCATGTCTAATATGGGGTTCGGTCTTCTTTGGCGTCGGTGGATTCATACTTACTTATCTTCGGCTAGAATGTCGGTCCTTGTTAATGGTAGTCCAACGGAGGAATTTGATATGTTTCGGGGTCTTCGCTAAGGAGATCCCTTGTCTCCGTTTCTTTTTATAATAGCCATGGAGGGGTTACACGTGTTAATTGATAACGCGGTGAATAGCGGTCGTTTTAACGGGGTAAGCATCGGTGTTGATAATTTATCTATTTCTCATCTTTTTTATGCTGACGATGTTATGTTCGTTTCGGATTGGAGTCAAAATAACATTGAAGGTATTGTGGAAGTGTTAAATGATTTTTATGAACAATCCGGGCTGAAGCTTAATCTGGCTAAATCTCATATTTATGGTGTTGGGGTTTCGGTGGAGCAGATTCATCACCTATGTTTGGTTAACGGGTGCAGCCAAGGGGAATTACCTTTGGATTATCTAGGTATTCGCCTCGTTGGAAGCGGTCGTTCGGTGAGTTTTTGGGATGTTATTTATGATCGTATGTGCAAAAAACTTTCTAATTGGAAGGCCAATATGCTTTCTATTGGGGGTCGATTAACTCTCATCAAATCGGTGTTAGGGAGTTTGGGTATTTATTGACTTTCTTTCTTTCGAGCTCCAATGTCGGTAATTAAGAAGATGGAGCATTTACGAGCTAGTTTTTTATGGGGCGGAAATGATAAGGAGAGAAAAATGATTTGGGTTAAGTGGAATACTTGCTTGGCGTCTAAAGAAAAAGGAGGATTAGGTATTGCTAGTTTAGATGCTTTAAATTTGGCTCTTCTTCTGAAATGGAAGTGGCGTTTTTTCAATGAGAAAAATACCATGTGGTGTAGTCTTCTTAAAGCGATATATGGTGATGATGGGGGCTTTAATACTTCTTCTTTTTCTCGATGTTATACAGGTGTTTGGTTTAAAATTATTGGCTCTATTAATCACTTACATGATAATAATTTTATTATGAAGAATGATTTTAATTACAAAGTGAGAAATGGAGAATCGATCAAGTTTTGGTTAGATGGTTGGAACGGTAATATTCCTTTTTCTTTAAGCTTTAATCGGTTGTTTTGTTTGGAGTTGAATTCTTTTTGTAGTGTTAAAGATAGATGGCGGAATGGTACTTGGTCGTTTAATTGGAGGAGGGAAATTAGAGGCGGTATTGAAAAAGAGCAATACGATAATCTCATGAATTTAATTGCTACGATCACGATTGTTGAAGGGGATGATGGGTTGTGTTGGTCTCGTGAGGATAGTGGGGTGTTCACTGTTGGATCCGCTAGAAGAATTATAAACGACTGTTTATTCCCTGGTGTGGACTCTTCTTTTACTTGGTGTAGATCGGTCCCAATTAAGGTTAATGTCTTCATGTGGCATTTGCTCCTTGATCGCCTTCCTACGAGACAAAATTTGTCTCGGCGGGGCATGGAGATTGCTTCGATTATGTGTCCGATATGTAATGACAAGTTGGAATCTTCTTCTCACGTCATGTTTACGTGTGACTTAGCTAACCAACTTTGGAAGCTTATCTATCGGTGGTGCGAGTTAGAAGTGTGGGACTGCAGTTCGGCAACTCAGTGGTGTTCGAAGTGTCTCGATTTAAATAATGAAAATGACGTCGTGTGAAGTTGATGGCGATCGGGTATACGGTATGTTGGGTTATTTGGAGATACTGTAATGCGGGGTTATTTGATAGTAATAGTATTAAGAAGTCGGATCTTTTCGATAGTATTAGATTATTCTCTTATTCGTGGTTATCTCATCGAAATCATAAGTTTAAGATTTCATGGGATGATTGGTTAAAAAAACCTTTGTAATTCTGAACATTGTATTTTGTCTAGCTTTTTGCTAGATTCTCGTGTTTTAATTTAGTTTTGGAGGTCTTCGGGCGGGTGATGGCATTGCCGAAGCTCGACCCGTTGCCTTCTTTTTGCTGTTAAAAAAAATAGATTTATATTCTAGTCAAAGAGAAGTTAAAGTGATATGTTTTGATAAATGATAAATATGTTTTATTTAATAAAGGACTTGGTTAAGTCAATATTGAAATTGAATAAGAAACGAGTATAATATGATAATTAGAATAGATGTATTCTAATTTATGTTTGAGTATGTATTATTGGGGCATAGGCCCGTATTTGATGATTTCAATATGTGTTGAGAAAAGGATCCGGATCATAGTTAACCCACACAAGTTGGGGGAGTTAGTGACACCTACTTGGGGAGGTACCACCCTGCGCAAGAGTAGCCTGTCGAGAAATAGTTAACCCGGAAACGGGGGAGTTCAGTTAACCCGGAAACGGGGAAGTTTCAGTTAACCCGGAAAGGGGAGTTTACCTAGTTAACCCACATCGGGGGAGTTTGCTTCGGAGAGGTCCGTAGCGTATGTGATAAAGATTTAGTAAGCTTATGGATAGCTTACATGTATGTGACTATGTGATGGGTAAGCTTACGGTTAGCTACTAGTAAATACGAATAAGCGGTAAGAATATAAGTTGATAATTAATAAGTGAATAAAGAAAAAATCCCTACTAAAATAAAACTAACCCTAGCGCCGTCCTCTCCTTACGGCCGTTTTCATCGCCGGATTCTGATTCTGATTTCGTCGTTCTTCCCCTGGGGGGTAGGGGTTGGGTTGGGTTATGGATTTTAAATCAAAATTCCATACGGATTCGGAAGGTTGGGTTTGGAAGGTTGGAAACTCGAAAAAACGTATTGAAAACCCTTATTCAAAATCGGTGGCACATGTTAGTTCGTCTTTTTTTATCACTAATTTCCCCCATAATCTTGATGAGAATGGGTTGTGGAAGTGGTGTATGCCTCATGGAAAAGTTGTTGACGCCTACATTGCAAGGAAAAAATCAAAATTTGGTAAACGGTTTGGTTTCATCCGTTTCTTGGGGATATCCAACGATCTTGATTTTGCGCGATACCTTTCTCAACAATGGATGGGCTCGTTCCATCTTTACGTATCTGTTGCTAGGTTGAATCGTTCCAAAAAACCACGTGAAGAGCCGAATCTTATTTCCAACAGGCATGCAATTCCTAGCATGCATGTATCCTCAAACCAGTTTAATAAATCATATGCAAGCGCTGTATCGGGAAGTAATGGCTCGAAGGCACCAATTCCAGAGAAGAGTATGAAGACAGTGGTGTTAAAAGATAGTGATTTGTTAAATCTCGAGGGTTCGGAATTGATGGTTCTGGCAAAGGTCTGTGATATTGAAGCTTTGCCTCATTTATATGAGCACCTAGAAGAGGAAGGTTTTGAGGAAGTAACAATTCATCACATTGGTGGATTTTGGGTTTGGATTGAATTCCCCTCTTCTATGGCGTGTAACAGATTCAAAAACAAAAACTTGAAGACTTTATTTTCTGAAGTACAACAAGTAATAAGTGGCTTTGTTGTAAAAGAAAGAATTACATGGATCGAAATTGATGGGCTACCTCTTTGCGCTTGGGATTCGGATGTGTACAAGAAAATTGCGGCATTATGGGGTAATTTTCTGTTTTTTATGTTTATGACGATAATCCTAGTAGGGCTAAGCTCTGCCTAAGTTCTTCGGCATCTAATATTATTCATGAAACAATAAAAGTGTTAGTAGAAGATGTTTCTTATATGGTTAGAGTTCGTGAAACGTGCCTTTGGAAGATCAATATAGCAAAACAAAATTGCTCCTCGGTTTCCTCTCGAAGCAAAGTTGATGAACAAGATGATGATCATCTTGATTTTCTTAACCATATTAATGATCCCGTTCAAAACGAGGTTGAAGAGAATATTGCACCGTCTGATGCTAATAATGATAATAATTTTAATGATCCTGTTCAAAACGAGGTTCAAAACGAGGTTGAAGATGTTGTGATTGAAGATTTATCAGGCTCTGATGCTAATAATAATATTGGTAGTGATATCCCTAAAGAGGATAACTCCTTGAAGTGTAGTCCCGGTTCTTTTAAAAAGCCTGACCCGATAGATCAAAAGTGTCCTTCATTTAGTGGCCCACCTGGTTTCGAGAATTTTAAGCATTTAAAAAACAATCATGTGGCTGATCAAAGATCTTCTTCCAGCTCCGACACCTTTTTTGGAAAAAAATCTCTAAAATTCTCAAAATCTCCAAAGTTTCAAAGTAAAAGTGACAGTGTGGTAAATTTTAATGATGAACATCTTGACTTTTAATGCTCGAGGTATTGGTAAAGTGGAGAAAAGGAAGTGGATTAAAAAGCTTTGCTTCCAAAATAGTGTTACTTTTCTGGGTATTCAAGAAACGTTAATGACAAATGTTAATCTCTTTAGACTTAAATCGATGTGGGGGAATTTTCACTTTGATTTTGCGTGTAGCTCGGCCCGTGGTCACTCGGGCGGTATCGTCTCTATGTGGGATCCTGCTGTTTTTCTAAAATCTAATATTATTTGTGGAATAAATTATGTAATTGTTGAAGGGAAATGGATGGGTACAAATGTAAATTCCCATATGATTAATGTTTACGCCCCTCAAAATGTCGAAGATAGAAAAAGTTTATGGGACGTCTTAAATAATTATATTCTTTCAAACTCTGGCAATTTTGTTGTGTTTGGGGATTTCAATGAAGTTAGAGACGAATCTGAAAGGTACGGTTCCGTTTTTAATAAACAAGGAGCTGATAATTTTAATCATTTTATTGAATCAAATGGGTTTATTGACTTAAGTATTGGCGGGAAGAAATATACTTGGATGAACAAAGTGGGCTCTAAAATGAGCAAGCTTGATCGTTTTCTCATTTCAGATGTTTTAGTTCAAATTGATCCAAATTTGAAAGTGACCGCCCTCGAAAGAAAATTTTCGGATCATTTACCTATTCTTTTGCACTCGCGAAAGAATGATTATGGTCCTATCCCTTTTCGTGTTTTTCACACGTGGTTAGATTTTGACACTTTTGATGCCACAGTAAAGAATTGTCTAGCCTCTCCTATTCCTAAGGATGATTCTAAAATAGTTTTCCTTAAAAACAAAATGAAACATCTTAAAATCCTTTGTAAGCAGTGGAATGTGGAGAAAAAATTGTGTGACAAAGGTCACTATAATGAGGTGCTCTCTCTTATTGCCGAAGCGGAGCTGAAAATGGATCAGGGGTGTGCCACATCCCTTGATCTTGAAAATCGTATTAGTTGGATTAAAGAAGTTAACGAGTTCGAAAAAGTTGAAAATCTCGATATGATGCAAAAACTTAAAATAAAATGGGATGTCGAGGGTGATGAAAACTCTTCTTTTTTTCATGGTTTGATTAACCAACGTAGACGTTTTCAAGTGGTTCAAGGTATTATGGATGATGGTGAATGGATTACGGATCCTCAAATTGTTAAAAAGATTTTTATTGATTTTTACAAATCAAAGTTTGGTCCTATTCAAACTTCTTTCCCCAATCTTCCCCGGGATCAATTTTTACATCTTAATGATTCGGATGTAGCCTTTCTTGAAAATTCTTGTTCTATGGAGGAATTAAAAGAGGCCGTTTGGAGTTGTGGTAGTGACAAAGCCCCGGGGCCGGATGGTTTTACTTTCAAGTTTATTAAAAGATATTGGGATTTCTTTAGTCAAGATGTTTTTGATGCGGTGCAAGAGTTTCTTATAAAAGGCAAATGACCTATAGGTTGTAATGCTTCTTTCATTACTCTTATTCCAAAAATTCTGAATCCTATTTTTGTGAAAGACTTTCGTCCGATCTCATTACTTGGTTTCTTTTACAAAATTATAGCAAAAATCCTTGCTTTGAGATTGTCAAAAGTTATTGATACAATTATTAGTAGTGTTCAAACGGCGTTCATTAAAGGAAGACAAATTTTGGACGGGCCGCTTATGTTAAGTGAAGTTATGGAATGGTACAAGTTAAAACATAAAAGTCTTCTTCTCTTTAAAGTTGACTTTGAAAAAGCTTTTGATTCTGTCAGATGGGATTATCTTGATTATATTATGATGCAAATGGGTTTTGGCTTGAAATGGAGAGGATGGATTAAAGAATCTTTATCTTCGGCTAGACTTTCTATTCTTTTGAACGGAAGTCCTACCGAAGAATTTTCTATGTGTCGAGGTCTCCGTCAAGGAGATCCTTTGTCTCCATTTCTTTTTATTATTGTTATGGAGGGGCTTCATCTCTTGATTCAAAGAGACATTCGTCTCAACCGCATTACCGGAGCTCGGGTTGGTTTATCTAACTTTCAACTTTCTCATTTATTTTATGCAGATGATGTTGTTTTTGCTACGGATTGGAGCAAAAATAATCTTGACGCAATTCTTAATGTCCTAAATGAATTTCATGATATTTCCGGTCTCAAAATCAATATTAATAAATCTAAGTGTTTTTGGAATTGGAGTGGATGTTGACCAAGTTGAGCATTTCACGTTGTCTTCAGGCTGCGTAAGGGGCAGCCTCCCCTTTTCGTATCTAGGCCTTGTAGTGGGCTCAAATATGGGCCGAAAATCAAGCTGGTCTCCAATAATTGATCGTATGAAAAAAAAGTTGTCTTCGTGGAAAGCCTCTTTACTTTCCATTGGGGGCAGACTCACTCTTATTAAATCCGTATTGGGTAGTTTGAGTATTTTTTGGATGTCCTTATTTAGAGCTCCTCAATCTGTGTTAAAATTATTAGAGCAATTGAGAGCCAAATTTTTTTGGGGAAGTTCTGAAAATAACAAGAAAATGAGTTGGGTCAAATGGACCACGTGTTTGGCGTCAAAAGATAAAGGGGGTTTGGATATTGCTAGTCTAGAAGCTCTTAACTTGGCCCTTATTACAAAATGGCGGTGGAGATTTTTCAACGAAAAAGATTCTCTTTGGTGTCGATTTATTCAATCTATCTATGGTGATGACGGAGGTTTTAATAATCAAGTTCCATTACGTTATAAAAAAGGTACGTGGGGTCAAACTATTGGTACTATTAATTACCTTCATGACAATAAGATCATTGATTATAATTTTATAAAATTCTCTTTAAAGGATGGAAATTCCATTAAATTTTGGTCGGATATTTGGGCAAGTCTCGTTCCTTTATCTTCTCTTTTTAATCGTCTCTTTAAACTAGAGTTAAACCCATTTTGTAAAGTGAATGATAGACTTTCTAGTGATGGTTGGAATTTCAATTGGAGAATGCCTATTAGAGGAGGCGTAGAGGAAGAACAATTTCAAAATCTCTTGACTCTTATTAGAGATTTCCGATTGCTCTAATATCACCTATTCTTGCAGCCACACATAAGGTGTCGGCTAGGCCCAATGAATTGAAAAGCCTTGTGTGCCCGTGTTCAACCGCAACATCGTATGCTGTTTTTCGGGCTCGATTTTGGATGTTTTTGTTTGCACCATTGTGGATTAGAAGCTTAACCATCGGTTCATCTCCAAGAGCCGCAGCTATATGTAAAGGGGTCTCGTCTCCGGTTAAGTTTCGGATATCGGTTCGTGCACCGTTGGTTAATAGGAGCCGGGCGGTGTCCCGTCTCCGTTCCTCCACGGCTAAGTGTAAAGCCGTGTTCCCGTCTTTTGTAACCGCGTCTATCTTGACTTTGTTGACCAAAAGTAGGTGCAAAATGTCAACATGCCCACTCCCCGCGGCTAGGTGAATCGGACCCCACGCGGATGGGTCCAACCGCTCTGTACTGGCTTGGTTAGCTAGTAAGAGCTCTACAATCAACTTTTCACCCGAGGCTACTGCAGCCTCGAGTGCGGTCTGTATAGACCGGGCATACCGAGCCTCTACATCTGGCTTGAACTCGAGTAGGACCTGAACTAGGTCCGCTCGACCTTGACTAATCGCTAAATGAAGTAAAGTTTGACCGTCCGAGTCAACAGAGTCAACCGTCTTCCACGACGGATCACTTTTTTCCAATACGTCACGTATTTCATCCATTGAACCGGTCGTCACGAGCTTAGCGATCACCATTGACCCAACAAACATGACCTTAATACCACTATCAACAAATACTTGTTTATTTCGCGTAGTAAACCAATCACTCGGTACCAAATCACTCATAGATGCATTCTTAACCGCCGCACCGGGGACCACCACGCTATGTAACAAAAACGAATCATCACAATACGGGTATGAATCCGGGAGGCTCGAATTTGACGGTAGATCATAACTGATCTGTACCATAACGGTTGTTAATGGAGATATGATACCGGTTTGTGGTTTAACCGTGTAATGGGCCTTGTTAACCGGTTGTAACCGAAAAGCCACTGGCATGGTGTACATAACGTTTCTTAAAGTGAGCTTACCATAACATTTTTGGCCTAGTTCCACCCGTATTGTGACCACGTTAGATGGTTCTAAACTTATTAACCGGTCCATAGTTCTTTTTCTGTGAAAAACCGTACGGGAAAATGGTTTTAGATTTTATGAAAAATGTTAGATTGTGGTTTAAGTATTAGTTAAAGTTAGACGTCTGCCGGCTATTACAATGTGACGTCATATTCTGGTGTTAAGTACAATGTTGGACTTGTTCTATTTGGCGTCCAAATTTTTATAATTTCAAAGTCACACAGTTATTAGTTAATTTATTCATCTGCCTGGTTAATTTTATATAAATTTTGACGTTTATATTAATTTGTTACATTTTTTTTATAAAAACTACAATTTTTTAAGAGGTTAATTTATTGTTAACAAAATGACCAAAATATAAAACCATTCTTCAATGACTCTAGTATAAAGAAAAATAGATAATAACTAAAAGGATAATTGTATATAAAAAAACCCGTTTATTTATAGTAAAACGTCTCATTAATCTTAATTACATTGAATATAGTCGAATTACTCGTAGAAACATATTTTACTTATAGAAATATAATCGATTTATCGTATTAATGAATAACAACGATTTGGATGATTTGGATATTTATAAACGCGGTTGTGTTCAAAAATCAAGAGATCGATGCGCAAAGATAGTTTAGTAGATCTTATTAAAGAATATGTTTTTTTGTGGTTATGTAATCGTAGTAAAAAAAATTAAACTTAATTGGGTAGTTTGGTTTAGACATCCGTTATCTTTTTTACTTCCTCCGTATCAAAATAAGTGACACACTTTCCTTTTTGGGGTGTATCAAAATAAGTGACACACTTTGAAAACTTTCTTTTTTTGGTAAAAATAGTGGGACCCATACCCACTAACTATCCACTTTAATAAAGTGAAATTACTCTTATATCCTTACTTTTACTTTTAAAACTCATTAATATCACCTTATTCAAGAAAAGTGGGACCCATTCTCCACTAACTATGTACTTTAATTTATTTTAACCTCTACTTTAATCTTTTACCTCAAAAAACGTGTAAGCCAATTTGTGTCACTTATTTTGATACGGAGGAAGTATAAGTTTTCTAGATTCTCGCTGATTTTTATAATTGAAATCTCTTTCAAAAAAAATTAATACAAATAAAAAAATTTATGAATAAAATGAAATAAGTATATTGGAGAATCAAATTTAAGAATATGCTCAAGACAGTTAAGACTACTTCTTCAATTTAGTTTCTAATTTTAAAAATTATAACATAATATGCAAAAATCATAAGGACATCTCTTACTTGGTTACATTTTTTTTTCTTTCAACCGGGTGTAAGGCTAGGTTAGAACCTTGAACAGAGTAAGATGTGGAAAATTATTCGGCAAATGCTTTGAATCGTACTACCCCCAATCTATAAATATAAACTTATCGTCACATCTTCCAATTTTGACATGTTAAATGTCATATATTCAGGAGAATGTGACATGTTTAATAACAAAATACAAGTAGTCTTTTAAATAAGGAAATAAATGAGGTACTTCAATGAAACCAAACCTATTGTAATTGGCCAATTATGGCAAATACAAACATGTACCACAATCAATTTTGGAAGATTATGTCATGTGGGATTTTATAAATTTGTTCCATTTGCAACATTGTAGATCTAACAACACAACCCACATGTAGCTCTTGTCCCTTTTTGTGGTTGTTTGACTCTGTCATTGTATAGTTGTATGCACATTTTTTGACCCACTTGGTATCTAACAAGATTTTCTTATTTTAAGTCCTAAAAAGTTACTTTGGATTATATATTAATTAGGACTAAATATACCAAGATGTATTTTGTGTAACACAAACTGTTATTTTATGTATCATATTATGGAAATTATGTTTTGCTGTGATAGATTTTCAAATTTTACAATTTGATTTTAATTTGCTTAGAGCAGGTGGTAACGAACTATGTAGATTAGTTACATAAAAATGTTAAATTAAAATCTAATTGCATAATTGGAAGTTGTTAAATCAAAACGTTTTTTTTATAGTTCTACCATATATAAAAGCAATTTGTATATAGTTGGATATATTTTCATAAGTTACGTTATGACAATGACAAAAAATTTAATTTAGTTAGTGGTAAAGCAATGGGCATTTGCAAAGTTGATACTGAGATATACTCTTTAATAAAATCACTTACAACTTTAAACAGCCTTGCAAAGTAACACGTTTTTTTCTCCAACAAAGTACTAAAAGAGGAATATTCGGATTTAATGAGGTGTAGATACTTCTACTATCTTAAAAAAAAAAACACTATAACAACGATATATAATTTTATGAAAGACGGAAGTATATATATATGGGGTAAGATGTAGACAGTTGTACATTTACCTGAGATAGAAAAATAGAAACTCGAAATACACAGTGCCGGCCCTGGGCCTTGGCCACCAGGGCAGCCGCCCAGGGCCCACAGTTTTTTGAGGCCGACGTCAAAAATTCAGTCCATTATATTATATATCAGTCCATTTCGATTAAATTGAGTCCATTAAAATGTTGAAAGGCCAGAAGGCCCAAAAAACCAAATAAACGACTAAGATTATGTGATTGGGGGCGGCATTTTGGGAAGATATCTTGGAATTGTAAACGACTAAAGAAGGAGAAAGACATAAACGGTAATCAATGGGTTTCCAGAAATTTAATTCGAGTTTTGATTTCAATTTTTATTGAAATCGAATACAATAAATTTGTCGGTAAATCTATAAAGCTCGCAAGCTTTTATCAATTATAACACACACATTGCAAAGGTAGTTCTTAGATTTGTTAGCTTTTACAGCAAGTTAGTTGTTAATTATGGTTTAAAAACTGAAATTGAATAATATATTGATGAAGCAAATTTTAATGTTAAAAGTATTAGAATTCAGAATTCCACATGTAAAACGACGAATCATTCTCATTCGAAATATTCACAAATCAAATATCCGTTCTATTTTGCAACATTTACCAGATTGAATAAAAATCTCAAAGTGAAGTGATGTCACACAATGAAGAGAAACTCACACAACTATCGGGGAGGTCAGAGGTACATAAATGATGCATTTGCCAGAAAGTGTATTCAGTATCACTTCTGTGATCTTGAATTATACAATCAAGAGGCCTTGAATTATAAAAGAATAATTTATCTGTACATTTTGCCAATTTTTAGGATAGAATGATGAACGATTATTTCTTGGAGTTACTGAAAAAAGATTATATTTTGGTTAATGTAGTGTGTGTAAGTGTGATATCCAACTAATTCAACTACATGTGTTCTATATGAATTTAAAAAAAAAAAAATTACTTTAAGGGGGCCAATTTTCAGATTTCGCCCAGGGCCTATAAATTGATTGGACCGGCCCTGAAAATACATCCGACAATATCTTAAAAAATAGACAAACTAAATAAATATAGTTACATATACTGTATTAAAGCCGTCAAATGAGTTAATAATGGACGAAAATCAAACTCTAAGACCTTCTTTATATAATTTTAGCCTCTCCTAATACTGACGCGTCACTGAACATATCAGTAACATCTTCCCTACTGACAAGTTACTGACCAACATCAACATATCACTAATTCACAGGGCCGGCTACACCCATATTCCAAGAATTCAATTGAACAGGGCCCACTATTTTAAAGGGCCCAAAATTTGTACTATGTGCAAGCCCAAACTCTTAACTAGGTTTATACAATTATTCAGTTACACTGTAACCCATTAAGCCACTAGTTCGTTACCCATTTTCACATCAAGAAATTCAGAAATTACATACAACGATTTGGGAATATGATGCAAACAGCTACTGTGATTATGAATTATGAACGTTATTTTGTCAATATTCTACGTAAAAATAAGTTTATTTTTGTGTGTAATATTTTGATTGAAGTTTTACTTAAAAGTATATAATGAGATTATATACATTAGAATTTTATTGTTCACAATTCTAAAATTTACAAGTTTTAGGGCTTTGTTTTAGGTAAATTGTACAGGGTCTTTAAATTCTCGGGGTCGGCCCTACTAATTCATCACTAACTCATCACCACTTAAAAAAATATTAAAATATTACCCAACCCCCCTCCCCCATACGCCCCACCGACGGATACATCCCCACATCACATGGAAGACGGGTTGCTACTGACGCCGGCTAGTGATGGGTTGGTGCCAACGTTGACGCACGTCGTTAGCTACTGATGGACTTGTGATGTTACTGTTGGCAGTGCTCTTATATGTTCATCCTCAAAGCCCAGCCACATCTCTAGGATGTAAGTTGTATTTTTTTTGTATATTAAGTGGTTATGCATAAATACAAGTACATTAACCACTCTGATTACTCTTAAGAATTACCTAAGAGGACACGGTATGGTTTCCGTTAAACATCCACCAAAGAAGCTTTGACACCACCAAAGCTCGCCAAACCACACCCCATAACCACCAAAAGCCTCGTCGCCAACAAATAAATGCTCGTGAAACCATTTTTCTAGTTCTTTTTTTTTTTTTAAATTGTGATTGGTTTGAGTTATTTTCTCCACACCTTGTGCTTTAGTGGCAATGTCTTAAATAACTTTTTTTTAGAGAAATGATATTGGTACATATTATTCGTGTCTATTTATATATGACTACTTACTTGATCAATAGAAGTTATAAAATAAGTAGTGATATGAGTAAAGAAAATTAAAAAATTACATATTATCATCTTGTGATGAGTAAACATATAAAATATGTGAAATGATAATGACAGCCCTAAGGGCTGTCAATAAGAGGCTAATATCAATGTAAACCAACCCCATGTATTTTAGGAATTACTTGTTTATCAATGAATATACAACCCTTTTATACTTCTTAGAGACAGACCTTAACAAAACCCATAAAATAAACACAAATACAATGCATCAAATACCATTTCTCCTTTCTCTTTTTTTATTAGTACGTAGATGGCAGTTGGCACCCTTGAATCATGCATGTCCACCACGTGTCACCACTTTTAGCATTACCCAGTACTCCTTGATTCACAGCAAAACTCCTGCTTCTACAATCACAAAACGGATTCCTTACGATCTAAATGTATGTCTGTATTCTAAATCTATCGACTTTGTATATTCGAAATCCAATACACGAATTAAAAGTAACAAATGGAAAGAAGGAGAGATCTATCTTCAATTGCCAACGACGTTCTTCAACGATGCGCGATGTAAGTAACTAATCAATCCTCTTTTTATGTCTTGAATCGATTGAGAAATTGCTAAATTGGTGATTGTTTTGGGATTAATTTACCTAATTTTCAGGAGATTAGAAACGCCGTTGAACGGATTGGTGGAAGAATTTAATGGCGGATGGAAAGGGGGAAAGGGCGAATACGCGAGGAAATTAGTGGAATTTTGTTCGTCGAAAGCGTTATATGAAATGTGTAAGGATGTTGAAAAATCGATTGTGGAAGGAACGTTCAGTAAGTTGACCTTCGACATGATGCTTGCTTGGGAAACACCTACCTCTGCTGAAGAACAGTCTCATACGGTACACCATCATAATTTTCTCTATGCTTCAATTTTTATATAATCTTAATACATAACTTCATCTCTGAGATATCAAATTGAACCTTAGGTCGAAAATAGATATCTCAAAATTATTACCATTTATTTAGGCAAACTGCAAATTAGTATAGTGAATCAGAACACCAAACAAGCATAGTACTCGAATTGAAATCCAAAATAGGTTGATAAAAGTAGTTAAAAACCGAAAATATACCTTGACTTTATATCTCTGTGTTCCATAAATTTTGTGTTTTCTTCTGACGGCTGAGAATGTGTGGCCAAGGAGAAAGAAGATAAGAAGAAATCTGCAGCTGCAAATACATCTAACATACAAGATGATATTCCTCTGTTTTATTCAGACATCATGCCACTTCTTGTAAGACACAAACACTTTTTTTCAAATTCACATAGTGTTAAAATTGACACAAAATATAATAAAATTTGATGAAAAATTGTATGTTTATATATGGTGTGGTGTGTTGGTAGGTTAATAATAAGACGAGTGCTGGAGTAGATGCATTTGTGTGGTTGGGATCATTGGTTCCTTTAGTCTCTGATATTATTAATGGGAAGTTTACTTATGAGACACTAACAACATCTACAGAAAACCGTCTTCATTTTCCCGCTTATGACAAATTCCTTCAAGAAATTGACAAGTAACACATTTATCAAACCTAATCTGCTTATAATTTTGATTTAATAATTTGGCTGGCTTTTTTATTAGATGTGTACAACATTTGCAAAAGCAAGCAACACCTAGAAATGTGGAAATGGCAGATGATGAGTTCATTCTGCATGTTGAAGGAACTGCAAGTTCACAGAGAGTAATACGCCATATTGGAAAACAAAGTTGGCCCGGTTTGTCTTATTTTTTTTCTATTTATTTTACTTTAATAATTCTATATATAGTTTTCTATTTATTTTATTGTAATAATATATTCTTTATAACCATATTTAACAAAGAATTTTATAAAAAAATGTAAACTTTGGGGAAACCCATTACTTGACCCACACAATTTCCAACTAACAAATTTTGTGAAATGTTACATGATACATTATTTATACTATTCTCATATAGCTTAATTTTGTAGGTAGGCTTACATTAACAAATTATGCACTCTACTTTGAGGCATCAGGCTCAGTGTCATATGAAGATGCATTCAAGCTTGACTTATCAAAAGACATTGAACATTCAATAAAAGCAGCACCCACAGGCCCGTTTGGTGCTCCAGTTTTCGACAAAGCCATTGTTTATGAGTCTGCTAAGCTGTAATAATAATCAATACTTCATGTACTGAATAACGTGGCATTAATTATACGGCTAATGCACTTAGGTCATCATACTTTTTTTTTTAATAAACAAAAAATAGTAGAATGAGCAAACTTAACTTTTTCAAAAAATACGATAATTACTGGGTGCATTAGTCCTTAATTTTATCCAACAAATCCGTTATTATCTGTTTTATTTTTTCCAGTGAAGACGGTTTCCAAATTGAGTTCCCAGAATTAACCAGCTCAACAAGACGCGATCATTGGCTAGCACTTGTAAAAGAAATCATGTTATTACACAAATTTTTAGCAATGTTTAAGGTTAACTCACCTCTACAAGCATGGGAAATGCATGCAAGAACAATATTAGGGATACTAAGACTCCATGCAGCCCGAGAAATGCTGAGAATTTCGCCACCTCATCCAAAAAGTTTTTTAATTTTTTCATTATTTGACGAATTACCTACAGGAAGTAATGTTCTAGAAGAACTTGCTGAGAGTTTAAAGACGGTTAAAAGTGGACACCCGTGTAGTGCTAGCACAATTTTAAGGAACTTGAATGTTTCAAATGCTGCTATCCCGACTGCTGAGCTGGAAGTGGGGCCCACCGAATCTGAAAGTGTGAATAATCAACCGGAAAATTTATCGTCTTTAGAGAATGCTGTTGAACAAGTTAGAGAAGAAGCAAAAGAGATTAATACTGCTAAAGCTACTGCTGATGAAGTGAAAGATGATGGAATTGGTGACAATGCTCTTGTATTGATGGTATAATGCTAAATTTGGCAAAATGGGCGGGTCATACGGGGTTGGGTTACGGGTCAAAATGGGTCGGGTTGATCCAGCAACACTTTTTGTCAACTTCTTTAATTTTCTTGTCTGTTTTTCTAAGGTGACACATATTTTCATGTTTGATTTTTGCTGTGTAGGAAATTTTGAACCGATTCAAAAGTGTATTCCCATGGTTTCAAGAAATTATTGAGTGGAAAAAACCTAAAACCACCATTATGGTGGTTGGCACTTTACTACTGGTTGTCTACAAGTAAGTGATCATTGTGGGATGGGTTACGGGTCGTGTTAAAATGGTTAACTTTTGAAACAAGTTTTGTCAGGAAATTTAAATTGTATATAAACAGTTTATATATACTTCTTGAATAAACTGATTTGGAGGTTTAGTGTATTAAAAATGTTCTTTGGTTGACTTATAGGGGTAAAATGGTAATTTTTGTTTACAGAGAATGGGTTGGGCAGGCAATTGCAGCATTATTACTGTGGATGGTTGCAAAGATGATTTGGGCAAGAAAAGAAGAAGTAGGAAAGGGAACCAAGTTTGTGGTCCCACCCCCTTCTGGCAACAAGTCAACAGTGGATAGTATAGTGGATGCTCAACATGCAATTAACACAATATACAACATTATGCAATTAATCGACGTTTCGTTACTCAAATTATGGTCAATATGGCTTGCTAATGCCCCCAAGGTATATATTATAGAAAAAACTTTGTTTTATACTTATATTTTTTGATTGTTTTCCGATTCTGGATTTTACTATTTTATTGGTCTTTGCTTGCAGCACACAGATGCAGTGATTACTGCAATGCTGGGATGTGCCTTCATATTTGCAGTTATTCCTCTCAAGTATATAATCATGACAGTTATACTATCGATTTTTGCAATGACATTAAAATCGGGAGATCGAAAGGACACAAAAGGCGAAATGGGTAATCGACGGTTAAAAGGATGGTGGGATTCTATTCCAGTTGTGCCAGTTGAAGTTGCCAAAAAGTCTCCTCAAGAATCGTCAGAGAAAAAAAGGGAGTGAAGTTTTTCAGTTTAATCTCTTTACTTCTTTCGCAATAGATATATATCAGTGAGAGTTTTGTTAGTTTCTAAATAAGTTGAATTTTTTGGAGTATAGATGTAGAGATTCGTTAAGAAAATAGGTATTATGCGCATAAATTTGTTTGGAAGTTAGATTTTGTACATCTTTGTTAACATGAAACGTTTTGTTGCTTAGATTTATCGTTTAGATTTCTGCTGTTAAAAATGACAAATGATTTTATTAACGATAATTTTGAAATGGCTAAGATTCCGGAACCTTGGCATAGCTATTCCATTTCGCAGTGAACTACAAATGTTGCACATTTAATTTCCCATACACAATGAAATCTAGCATGTAACCCTAACACCTCTACAACAAATGCATATCCTAAATAACACATAATTTGATCCATACAAGTAACCAAATTACCCAATTAGGTTTTATACGTATCTACAACTATTAACCCAAAAATCCCATTTTTGACTATATGATCGGATTTGAATACAATGTACTCACCTTGGCTATAACAAATCAACAATCTACGAGACTAGAATCACAAGAACGAGCCCTATACACAAAAGATTCATGATTATCTAGAGAATGGAACTAAAACACAAACTAGGCTTAACAACGCGGTACATATATTTGGCGTATATGAGGTCCATTTTCTTTCAAGATACTTGAAATTGCACATGAATATTATATAAAATTCTATTTTAATTCAAAATCTATTATTTCTAGTTTAAAACTCCAATTATGAAATGCCTTAATCGCCAAGGCATTACAAACTTTATTACAAAATGGAAAGAGCGGTATTGGATATTATCAAAGACCGTGGTGAAAGTGAAATTTCGTTAAACGGTTTCTCTCTTCTTTCATAGCTCGCTTTTTGTTGTTTCTATGGCCGTAGAAGGAGGAGGGACGCTATCAGAGCTGTATCAGAGCTCCCGGCGGTTGCTGCTAAAAACCAGAGATGGCTTGGAACGCCTCGAATTCTCGTCTTCCGCTGCCGCCGTTGATTCACCGGAGCTTGCAGTTGCCGTCCGAAAAGATATTTCTCAAATTCAATCTCTATGTTCTGATATGGATGGACTGTGGCGATCCGTTGCTTCCAAGCCTCAACGCGATCTATGGAAAAGGTTCGTATTCTAGGGTTTATCGTAACACATTTCTCAGTTCGTTTCGATTTAATACGATTCACAATTATGTAAATCTGTGATCCGAATGTTCATCTACCTTTATTTAATTCGATCGAGTTAGCTTAATAGTCAGCTATTCAGCTATGGCGTTCTTATACTTTTCATCTGAAATTAGAAATTGAGACCATAAAATCAAAATTGACATTGGAATTGGGAGATTTTAGACGCATATATTGAAGAAATCACACGGTTTTGTAAAGTTGATCCTATAATTTTAATTGTAAGAAGCTGAAGTAGCATGATCGTGAATTTGAACGTCTAATGTTGCAGAAAAGTGGAGCAAATAGCTGAAGAGGCTGATTCATTGAGAGAGAGTTTAGATCGATATTTTAAAAGGCAGCAGAAACGGATGCAAGAAGCTCAAGAGAGAGCGGAATTGCTTGGAAGAGCTGTATTTGAATTACTTCATTTTATTTAATATATATTTACTGCATTTCTGATTTCAAGCTGTTTTAACTATGGTTTAGAACGGAGAATCTTCACACGTTTTGAGAATTTTTGACGATGAAGCACAAGCAATGCAGTCTGCTCGTAATTCATCTCGAATGTTGGAAGAAGCAGCTGCAACTGGAACAGCCATACTTGCTAAATACTCTGAACAAAGGGATCGCTTAAAGGTACATTTGGTAGATGGTTTAATAGCTTATATATTAACTCATTCAAAAGATTCAATAGTCACCCCCTCCCATTCAGCCAATCATTCATCAGCAAGTGTCCATTCACTTTCTCTATGCAACCTTTCCATATTTATAGGAAAAGAAAACAAACATTTAACGGATGTAAATATTTATAGCCTAGGTTTGATCCTCCCTCAATTACCATTTACCAGATGGTCAGGAAAAGTTCAAGAACGACCATAACAGTTAGATCACATAGTTCACAAGTATAAGCTCAAACACCCTAAGGAGCCCTTATAACGGAAATACCATTTAAAAAACGAAAAGAAGACAAACAAAATTGAATAACTCACATACGCAAACTAATGCTTGTAATGCTCTTCTTTGATTCAAACTATAAAGCATAGACAAGCAAACTGAACAAATGGTATTGGTTTAGGCCAAACCCAAACATTTGGTCGATAGCCGAATTAATTTTAAAAGAAGTGGACGGCTTCGAATAACCGTTAACAAAATGCGTGATTAGTTGATAATAGTTTCAACTCATAACGGGGCCATAAATTTCACGGATTTAACTGAATTTTGCAAAACGAGATGTTAACGTGTACAAGATAAAAAGAAATCGATCAAAATCATACAAGTAAATAAGTAATAAAAGACAAGTAATGCTAAAGTTTCGTAATTCATCAACTTGATAATCAACGAAGCTAGGAGACTAAAATATCAAAATAAAAAAAAAAAATTATAGGAAGAGAGAAAGAATGGCAAAGTTTATAGCCCGACTCTATTACATGTTTAAGAGTTCCAGAAGTTTGTAGGTTCAAAAAGATACAGATTTAAGGGTTTTGTGTTATCCATTATTTTGTTTTTGCAAAATTTCAAACTAACTAAACTAATTGGAGTTTTTCTAATAATATCCTTATAACATGCAATTAATAGATCAATGATAACATACAATTAATGAACATAAAATTTATATTTAAATAGAAACTTGTAAATTATTCATATTCTAAAATGATAAAATTAATTATATGATTTAAAAATACTTAAGATATAAACACTTTTTGACTTAATGTGATAAATTAGAAAAACGTCAATTAATTATCAGGTTGATAAATTATTTTCATTTAGGTAAGTAAATCGTTTAATTTAGGAAACTAAATCCCCTAAAATCACTTGAACACTTGAACCGTCTGCGTATATTAATTTTCGTGGCAAAATCCCAACTTATTCATCTTTCTCGACAAATAATCTGTTCTTCGTACAATCAAAATTCCTTTTATTCATCGTTCCCGACAAATAACCTGTTCTTCCTGGAATCAAGAATCCAACAAACTCTATCATGAACAATCGATCTTCATCACACCCAATCTATGGTGATCGGTTTATCCCCTCTCGGTCCGCCTCCAAATACGCCGTATTTGGAATATCTCCGCCGTCGGCGTCCGCCGGAGATGACGCAAAGTCAACTTCTTCATCCGCCAACTACACCGCTCGTTTAGGAAAAGCATTGTTCGGGTCGGATCTGAATCTCGGTACTTAGAATCCGGTGAACCGTAACATTTTCCGATACAAGAGTGAGACTAGACAATCGTTAAATCCGTTATCTCCGTCTGGATTTGAGACTCAGTTGCATGTAATCGATGAACGACTAAAGATCCAAGAAAGGTTCCCAAATCTCCTTATAAGGTTAGCCTTCCTTTCAATTACTCGAATAATTTAAATATTTGATGAAACTGGGTTTTAACGATATGAGGGTTTTAGCACTAAACCCACTTGATTAAAGATTTTGAATTTTTGTAAGTTCGTGAGATTTTGGTATGTCAATATGTGGTAAATTTATGTTCTTTTCTTGTTTTTTGCTGTTTGATTTTAGGTTTTTGATGCCCCAAAATTGCAAGATGATTTTTACCATAATCTAGTAGATTGGTCTTGTAAAAATCATCTTGCAATTTTAGGGCATCCAAAACCGAAATCAAACAGAAAAAACAAGAAAAGAACATAAATTTACCTCATATTGACATACCAAAATCTCACGAACTTACAAAAATTCAAAATCTTTAATCAAGTGTTAGGGTTTAGTGTCAAAACCCCCATATCGTTAAAACCCAGTTTCAACAAATATTTAAATTATTCGAGTAATTGAAAGGAAGGCTAACCTTATAAGGAGATTTGGGAACCTTTCTTGGAGCTTTAGTCGTTCTATGATCGATTACATGCAACTGAGTATCAGATCCAGACGGAGATAACGGATTTAACGATTGTCTAGTCTCACTCTTGTATCGGAAAATGTTACGGTTCACCGGATTCTTAGTACCGAGATTCAGATCCGACCCGAACAATGCTTTTCCTAAACGAGCGGTGTAGTTGGCGGATGAAGAAGTTGACGTTGCGTCATCTCCGGCGGCGGCGAAGATATTCCAAATAGGGCGTATTTGGAGGCGGACCGAGAGGGGATAAACCGGTCGCCGTAGATTGATTGTTCATGCTGGAGTTCGTTGGATTCTTGATTCTAGGAAGAACATGTTATTTGTCGGGAACGAAGAATAGGTAAGAATTTTGATTGTAGGAAGAACATATTATTTGCATTATTTGCAGCGACAGTGAATAAGTTGGGATTTTGCCATGGAAATTAATATAGGCAGACGGTTCAAGTTTACGAGTGATTTTGGGGGATTTAGTTTCCTAAATTAAACGATTTACCTACCTAAATGAAAATAATTTATCAACCTAATGATTAATTGACTTTTTCTAATATATCACTTTAAGTCAAGAAGTGTTTATTTCTTAAGTATTTTTAAATCATATTAATAAATTTTGTCATTTTAGAATATGAATTATTTACAATTTTCTATTTAAATATAAATTTTAAGTTCATTAATTGTATGTGATCTATTAATTGCATGTTATAAGGATATTATTAGAAAAACTCCAATTAGTTTAGTTAGTTTGAAATTTGGCAAAAAAAATTAATGTAAAAACACAAAACCCTTAAATCTATATCTTTTTGAACCTACAAACTTCTGGAACTTTTAAACATGTAATAGAGTCGGGCTATAAACTTTGCCATTCTTTCTCTCCTCCTATAAAATTTTTTGATTTTGATATTTTAATCTCCTAGTTTCGTTGATTATCAAGTTGATGAATTACAAAACTTTAGCATTAGTTGTCTTTTAGTACTTATTTACTTGTATGATTTTGATTTATTTCTTTTTATCGTGTATACGATAAAAATTCAGTTATGAATTTTACTTGTATGAATTATAACATCTCGTTTTCAAAATTCAGTTTCATCCGTGAAATTTATGGCCCCGTTATGAGTTGAAACTATAATCAACTAATCAAGCATTTTGTTAACGGTAATTCGAAGTCGTCCGCTTCTTTTAAAATTAAGTCGGCTATTGACCAAATGTTTGGGTTTGGCCTAAACCAATACCATTTGTTCAGTTTGCTTGTCTATGCTTTATACTCCCTCCGTCCCACAAAAAACTTCTCATTTCATCTTAAATTTTTATCCCACAAAAAACTTCTCATTTCTTACATTTGATGGACTCCACATAATAAAATACTATTATTACTAAAGACCCCACCACTAACTATCTTTCTCTCTAAACTAATCTTATATTTTAATCAAAATTATTACCAATGACCCCACCACTAACTATCACCTTAAAACTTGTGCTAAAGTGAAATGGGAAGTTTTTTTTGTTGGACGGAGGGAGTAGTTTGGATCAAAGAAGAGCATTAGTTTGCGTATGTGAGTTATTCAATTTTGTTTGTCTTCTTTTCGTTTTTTAAATGGTATTTCCGTTATAAGGGCTCTTTAAGGTGTTTGAGCTTATACTTGTGAACTATGTGATCTAACTGTTGTTATAGTCGTTCTTGAATTGTTGTCATCTTTTAATGACCCAAACAAGACATATAAAATGACATGTGACTAGTTTATGAGGCCTCGGGATGCTAAATGACCCATAGTGGACAAAGTTATCTTTTAATGACCCATAGTTGGATATAAATTTGTAGAATGACTAGACATGACCAAATGTAAAAGTACGTTACAAAAACACTGTTGGATGAATGGAGTTGTATTACTTCTCAATTCTCACCATAATAACGCTAATATAAGTTTTCTTATATTAGCTCCATCGAGCAATTATGCATTTGTATATGAAAACCCAGGTCCCATCTTGTAATACGTGAAGCTTTTAATCCATAAGTTACATCATTTATATTCTTTTTTTTTTTAATTCTTTATGCAGAGAGCTCAACGGAAAGCATTGGATGTACTCAACACATTGGGGCTATCAAATTCTGTATTAAGGGTGATTGAGAGGCGAAATCGAGTTGATCAAAGGATCAAATATGCTGGCATGATACTTACTTTTATAATAGTAATTGCATTCTTAAGGTGGACTAGGTGATTTTATTTGTTACAATTTCCATCTCGAATGTCTCATCCGTTTGTACATCAAACATTTATGTTGAGGATTTGGATACAAGGGTCCAGCTTAGCTACAACTGCAAAATATCTTACTGTATAAAATGATTGCTTATTACTGACTTGTTTAAATATGAGAAATTATTAGCCCTCTTGCAATCAACACAAACTGAAGCTTCAGTCAACTCGGGCGACGCATGATACTTCATTAGTTCATTTATTTGTAATAAAAAATATAAATAATACAACAATAAATGAATAAAATATGTATTGTATATTCTTCATCAGTCAAATATTAGCACGGGAGGTTTTTGCCATTGTCAACAAGCCAACAAAATAACACATAGTTTCACTTTCCACTTAAAGAAACCTTGGTATTGTTTTGGACCCCACATGGGAACTTCCCTTTCAATAAACATTTTATGCGGAAAGTTACACTATCACCTCTCGTATTTCCTGATTTTCTTTCTTAGTTTCAATATATTGGAGCTACATCCTTGCATTTTGGGGATTTTTTTTCATGACAGCATAAACTTTTAGTAACATTTGGTGATAAAAGTTTTGCAACGTTTTGGGTTGAAGTGATATCAACTACTTTTCACTTCACATCTTATTAGAATACCGCATATTTATTGCATGGAAATATTAACCACTGACAACTAAAAGAGAATAACTAAACTAAATGGTCATTGATCTAACTGTACGTGAGTTATTTTATAACCAAAAAATTATATGTTCTAGTATCGTTGGTGATGTGGGATAAATAGGGTCTGTAAATACTTAGAGGGTAAAAATTGTTACTTTTTGAAACAAATAGGGACTGCTAATGCAATTAAATTTCAGTGAAAATATCTAGCACAGTGGTATAACTGTAATTATAACTCGAGGCATATAAATGGTGTACGGTTAACAGGTTGGATGAAAAGCCATTCTCTCTCTCTCTCTCTCTCTCTCTCTAGAAAGCTACGCATTCCATCCATGGCCGCCCCTGGTTTTCCCTCACACTTTTTCAACACACCATGTTTTCCGTACTTTATATTCCACACAATTAGCAACAGATCAACACGTATGTTTTATAAACTAATAATTCATCTCCACAAGTTGAATTCGGATAAGGCAATTGATCAGATATATAGGTGGTACGTCGTTGATTGATTTCAGTTAGGATTTTAATTGTGTTTTTTAGGCCATTCGGTATGGGTCAAGTTGTGGTATGGTGGTGCTGACATGTCATGAGTTTAACCTAGTGGTGTAGAGGGGAACACCACCCCCCACCACTAGTGGTGATGGAAATGTTGTGTGGTGTGGCCACGGTAACCCATCTTAACGGGAGGAGGGGACAAAATGCCTGGCTCTGATTGGATAAAGAAATTTCTTTTTTCTTTTTTCTTTTTTTGTATTTAAAATTAAATGGAATGAAATGGTGTGGTGTGGTGTGGTGAGTATTTCCTGAATAAAGTGGTGTGGTATGGTGGTGTGTGGTTGCTGAGGTGGCAGATGATGTAGCAGAAAAAATAGTGTTATGGTGGTGCCCATACCCCATAGCCTTATCGATCGATCGATGAAGACTGAGTTGATGCCGTCCGACCAGAAACGGAGGATTGATAAGGTTGATGATGTGAGTAAGAAAATTAGGAAGAAGAGATGCTGCCGTGAAACTAGAATGACGATGATACGATCTCCGGCGGTTACGATTCCATTGCAGAGACTGTATATGTCGTGTTTGGATGCTTTTAAAGGCGTTGGCACCGTTCCTACACCTTCCGGCGACCGGAGGCTTCGCCGTATTCTCGGTGAGTGATTTTCTCACGGCATCTTATTGTTTGCCTTAATTGTTTATTTAAGTGTTGATTTGAATCTATTTTAGTGTTGAAAATTGAATCTAGATGAAGTTTTGACGATTTTAGTGTTGGTGATTTGTATCACCAATATTATTTAAGTGTAATGAGATAAACTTGTTGACCAAATATAATCTTAATAAATATTGAACAAATAAGGATGGTGCGGAGTGCACGCTTGTTTGAATTTATTCTGATTAAAACACATCAACTGAACGGGGTCCGGGGGCAGCGCCCCTGGGAACGTGGTCCAATGGGCAGAGCCCCTGGCTGGGGTCAGCTTGGGAATCTTTAATTTCGGATAATATTCTTTTATAGAAAATGCATAGAAAATCCGAGTTCTTGATTTGAACCCGGTTTTTTGACCCCTAAGATTCGGCCCGGATCCGACCCGGTTTTGGGCGGTTTTGAAGCAGTTTAAACTGTAATTTAGCAGTTTAAAGAGGTTTCGTCAGTTTCTAGGAAGTGGAATAACACTGGTTTTGGTCATCACTTTTGGTACGAATTTTTTAACAAATTCTTCAACTTTCTCTGTTCTTGCAATTGTGCTTTTATCCGATCGAAGATTTCGTAGTACTGACGAAATACTTTGATCTGAAAGTGTTTCACGACTTCACAATTTCCAAGTAATCAAAATCTAACAAAGTTTCCAACATATAATTTACTAGAAACATCTTATTATTTATAAATATGAGGATCGGATTACCTATGCATTGCGAGGAGTTCTTAAAACTTTCATTTGTTTATGTGTTTGGGTACTTACCATGTTTAGAATGACCAGTAGTGTTTTTAGGGTTGACACCAGTAGTATTTTTGAAAGTTGGTTTGGGAGCAGTAGTATTTTTGTAATTAGTGTTTTTACCAGTAGTGTTTTTGTACTGGTACCATACAGCATTATAATTAGGGTTAACACCAGTAGTAAAATTGTTAAAGTTTTTACTGGTGTTGGAAAATTTAAAATATTGTTTATTTTGATTGGATTTTCCATTGTTCTTGAAGTAATTGCTGTTCTTTGGGCTTCCAACTCTTCTGTTATGTACAAACCTTGGTGCACTTCTTCCAAATCTTGGTGTTTCAGCAATTAGAGTTTTTGTTTTATTTACTACTAAAGGACCAGTAGTATCTTTTAATTTCTGTGTTTTTGCTTTTTCTTTAATAATTTTAAATTCCCTTAACTTTTTGCAGTTTATTGGATTGAAGTGACAATCCTTTGCTAAATGATTTACTTTGTTGCAAATAACACATTTTAATTTATTATCCTGAGCCTTTATGATTTTTCTTTGTTCTAAGAGTTGATTCCTATTTCTTTGATTTCCCCTTTTTAGAATTTTGTGTATATTTTCTGCATCATATTTAGGAGATTCATTTGGACTTTGTGTTGTGTGAAAACTTGTATCAGATGATTTTGGAGATTCAGTTTGAGAGATTGTAAATTCAATTGATTGATCATCATCAGAAGAGTCATTTGATTCAGATGTTTCATTATGTGATTCAGTTTGATTTTCAGTTTTTAATTCATTAATGATTCTTTCTGAACTGTTTCTAAGTGGTGGAATGATTTTATATGGAGGTGGTACAGCATGATATCCCACCCCATGAACAACTTTTTCTGTAGTTTGATTGTTAGTTAGTTCATCAAGAATTTTAGTACTTCTTTCAAACTTTTTAATTGTTAATTTATTTTGTTCAATTTCAAGTTGACATTCTTCTAATTTACTTGTTAATTCTTTATTTTTTAATTCATAGAATTCTTTCTCATCTACTGCTTGAAGTAATTCTTCCTTTATTCGTTGATCTATCATCTGGTACACCTTTATCTGATGTTCTTGATCAGTAATCACACCATCAAATTCATGATTTCTTCTTACTGCTTTTGCTAAATCTTCATTTAATTTAGTGTTTTCTTTTTCTAAGTTTTTAACAATTTTAATACATTCAGAAGTACAAGGTTTAGGTTTTACCTTAGTTTTGTTGTCAGTAAAGGCCATGAGAGCTTGATTTTGAGCATGCTCTTCTGCTTGGAAGCTCCAGTCATAGCCTTGTCCTTGTTGTGAAACAAGAGCAGTTGATTTTGATCTTTTGTCTGGCTGAGGACATTCTTTTGCAAAGTGACCAAGGTTGTTACAGTTGTAACATTTGACTTTAGTTTTGTCAAATCCAGCTTTGTCACCTTTGTTGAAGTTGAGGCTTGTCCTACCAGTCCTCTTTAAGAATCTTTTGGTCCTTAGGCTCAGCATAGCCATCTGCCATTTAAGATCCATCTCCTCAAGATCATCTGGATTCAATTGTTCCAAGTCATCACTAATCAGTGCAGTATGCACATGACTAGTGAAGAAGGATTCTCTTGAAATATCCTCAGAATCTGCAGCCTTTCCTGTGGAGGTTTCCTGACCTTGACCTGTACTAGATACAAATGCAGCATTATTAGAAGAAATAGAAGGGTTCTTTTGATTTACCTCAGTTTCAAATACTCTGAGATCATTGTAGAGTTCATCCAACTCTTTTTCTTCTAGAGCATCTCTTTGTCTATATACCACTGTGTACATGGCCCATTCTTCACTAAGAGACCTTAGGAACTTCATGTTGACATCTTCTTGATCCATCTTAACCCCAACCTGGTTAAGTTCGCCAATTAGCTTGTTGAATCTGTCAAACACTTGAGTGAGTGTTTCATTGGGTTTTCCTTTGAAATTTTCAAAGTCTTGTTTGAGAACAGACTTCATGTTCCTCTTGGTGCTCTTGGTCCCAACGAATCTCTTCTCCAGTGCTTCCCATAGCACTTTTGCATCATCATACTCAACGAAGAGATGTTGATAGTCGTTAGGAATGGCCAGTAGGAGAGTGCTTAGAGTTTTAAGTTCGATTCCCTTGTCTTTCTTCTCCTTCTCACATTTAAGTTTGTCTGCCTCAGTTGCAGAGCTGCTTGCTTGACCAGGACCAGTTTTGTTTCCTTCAAGGACAACTTCCCACATAGAATAATCTGTAATAAGCATGTATTGCTTAATACGATTCTTCCACATCCCAAAGTTGTTGGGAGTGAGTATAGGGATTTTGTTGGCCTGAGTGCTTTCATTATTATCAGTCATGATTAATAATGTGTGTGTTTTAAAGATTAAAACTTTTTGTTGTTCTTAACAAATAGTAGATCTAGAACCAAAAAGCTCTGATACCACTTGTCAGGATCGATTAACTATGAAGAAGTTAATAAACACCTTAGATCTAATTGATTATAGAAGTTGCAGCGGATCAACACTATATCAATGTATTAAGAACAATGAACTGTAAATAATAAACGAAAATATTAAGAACACAGTTTCACAAAAAGCTTCAATGTATATTATCGAGTTAACAATACACACGTACGTTTACAATTCGTAAGGAACTATTTATAATAGTCCTTGAAGCTAAACTATTTACCCTAGTTATTCTAGGACTTGATTTACATTCGAATTATAAAGATATACATTGATTTACATTCTATAACTATCTCTACGAAGATCTCGGACTTGATATGCTTCCAAAACGCGTATCAGTAGTAAACTGCAATCACCAGTAGTAAATCCATATCATCAGTAGTAAGTTTGGTGATCAGTAGTAAGTCCAATATCAACATCAGTAGTAACTACTATTGATCAGTAGTATCTTCAATATGCCTTGATCAGTAGTAACTTAGTTATAGTCTTCATCAGTATCAACTTCATCCTTAGTAAGTTTCTGCCCCATCAGTATTAAACACAATATCATCAGTAGTAACTATGATCAGTACTAACTGCAGCATCAGTATTAAGTTGAACTGTTAAACTATGATCTGCTCCAACAGCTTCTACACATTCAAAAGTGTTGGGATTTAGATAATTTGTCCACTCTGTTAACAAGTTTTTCTACGGTTTAAGATGTCATGGTTTAGTATCAATTTGTGATGGCACATTGATAATATCTATTAAAAACAGAGTCTTTTATTGCTAACCATATTTCTATATATGCAATCTCTCGTACTCACCAATCGCCATATTAAAAAACTATCGTTGATAATTTCAAATATCGGAGTCTTTAATGTAATTAGGTGTGTTTGGGAGGAGCTTAAGTGTGTGATTAAGATAGAGAGAAAATTACTAACTTCTAAACGTGTGTTTGTATTGAGTGTGCAAGGAGTGTTATTACATTATAATTAGCCAAATGCTTATATACTAAGATTACTATATACACATAAAGACCCTCCAAACTATTGTTACAGTATTAATTGAGAGGAAGTTAATTGTTGTGGCAACTGGCCGGATCAAGGTGGTGGTCTTAATTAATGTCTTATGGCAATTATAAATGGAACTATTTCATGTTAATACTTGTATTTAACAAGGCTTATTGCAGACGGTTTGATGCCTGAAGACCTTGGATTACCAAGAAATCTGCAATTCCTTGATCCCGATAGTACTGTAGTATACACCACCATATACCAGTGCCACAATTTCTCGGTAAAAACTACCCTTCATATTTACTACCTTTGTGTTTTTTAAGGTTAATCAAACAGATGGGTAGAATGTTATTTTGCATTTACCATGTTCTCACCTTATAATTTACACTTTTTGGCAGTTATATGTTCTCTTTTTGCCAAAAAATGCAGTCATACCTCTCCATAACCATCCAGAAATGACAGTAGACTTTTACTTGGCAAAGTGCACATTAAAGCATATGATTTGGTTAATAATCCCAATAACAATCCATCCTCATCTCTATGTAAGTCATAATTGCATGTTTCAAATTATTGCATTATAAAAAGTAATAAAACTCAAATGAAATTGGCATGTTTGAAAGCTGATAGTGTGTTTGAAGCCCCATGTGTATTATACCCAACATCAGGAGGAAATATACATGCCTTTACAGCATGTGCGATTCTTGATGTGGTGGGACCCCCTTATTCTAAACAAGATGGTCGAGATTGCTCCTATTATACAGATATCCCACACACATGTAAGTATTAATAAATTGAAGTTCAAATTTAATCCAGTTTTTTTAATTTTATGGTTGGAGTCTGGAGACTGTAAACTGGGCGGTTGGACCGAAATACTGTTTGTCCATAATTTTTATGCAACAGTTATTTTACTGCTAACTTAATTAACTTTTGTGATCTTAAAGGAATTGACAGGCAATACAGCTCACCTAGAACTCCTCAACAAAATGGTGTAGCTGAAAGAAGAAATAGAACCATCATTGAAGCAGCAAGATCAATGTTAGCAGATTCAAAATTACCAATTACTTTTTGGGCAGAAGCTGTTAATACTGCCTGTTATGTTCAAAACAGAGTATTAATAGTGAAGCCACATTTTAAAACACTATATGAACTTTTTAATAAAAGAAAACCTTCTATAAGTTTTTTTAAATCATTTGGTTGTCCTTGTACTATTCTGATTACAAGATAACAAATTGGTAAGTTTGACTGCAAAGCTGATGATGGAATCTTTATGGGATACTCTACTCAAAGCAAATCATACAGAGTATTCAACAAAAGACTAAGGATAATTGAAGAAAGCATCAATGTATCCTTTAATGAAAATGTTTCTAATGAACAAGAAAATGGTCCAGATTGGCTATTTAACATAGACAATCTAACCAAATCCTTTAATTCTAACATGGATTTAAATGCAGGAAATTCAAATTGTCACTCTCAAAAGGAAGGAACATCATCTGTTAATACTGGTCAAGAAGGGATGAGATACATAGTAGTTAATACTGCTCCCATAGTTAATACTGAGGACAGTAATAACTCAATTTCTGAAACCAGTAGTAACTCTGAGAATGAGAACAGTAATAATTCAAATACTACTGGTACCAGTAATAGTACTCAAAATACTACTGGTCCCAATAATAACCTAGATTCTCAAGATACTACTGATACCAGTAACAACAACAATAAAGGACTCAAACTGGATTGAGGCAATGCAAGAGGAACTCCTTCAATTCAAGTTACAAGCGGTTTGGACACTTGTACCTCTACCCAAAGGAAAAAGAGCCATTGGAACAAGATGGATCTTTAGAAACAAGAAAGATGAAAGAGGTATAGTGATCAAGAACAAAGCCAGACTTGTAGCCCAAGGATACACTCAAGAAAAAGGAATAGACTATGATGAAGTATATGCTCTTGTTGCTAGAATTGAAGCTATAAGAATATTTCTAGCATATGCTTCATTCAAGAAGTTCAAAGTCTATCAAATGGATGTGAAGAGTGCATTCCTATATGTGAAGATTGAAGAAGAGGTCTATGTATGCCAACCTCCAGGTTTTAAAGATCCAAAACATGGTGATTATGTGTTCAAACTAGATAAAGCTCTGTATGGCCTACATCAGGCACCAAGAGCATGGTATGACACATTATCATCATACCTATTGAAGAACAACTTTAAAAGAGGGGCCATTGACAAAACTTTGTTTACAAAGAAAGTCAAAGATGATATACTACTGGTACAAATCTATGTAGATGATATTATCTTTGGTTCAACAAATGATGTATTATGCAAAGAATTTGAAGAACTGATGCAGATTAAATTCAAGATGAGCTCTATGGGTCCAATGAACTTCTTCCTTGGACTCCAAGTCAGTCAAAGAACAGATGGTATTTTGATAAATCAATCAAAATATGTCAAAGACATCTTGGAGAAATTTGATTTGAAAGACAGTAAGAGTGCAAGTACACCAATGGAAACACACAAACACCTACATCCTGATGTTGAGGGGGAGGATGTAGAAGAACACTTATATAGATCAATGATAGGCTCTTTGATGTACTTAACTGCATCAAGACCTGACATTATGTATAGTGTTTGTGTGTGTGCAAGATATCAAGCAAGACCTAAAAAACCACACTTGCAAGCTGTCAAAAGAATATTCAGATACTTGAAAGGCAAACCATCACTAGGTCTATGGTATCCACATGATTCACCCTTTGAACTCATAGCCTACACAGATAGTGACTATGGAGGTGAATGTCAAGACAGAAAGTCCACTACTGGTGGATGTCAATTCTTTGGATCAAGACTGGTGTCATGGCAATGTAAGAAGCAAACAAATGTATCAACATCAACTGCTGAAGCAGAGTATGTAGCTGCATCTGCTTGTTGTGCTCAAGTACTCTGGATTCAAAACCAGCTTCTAGACTTTGGTATCTCTATCCTTAAAACTCCTATTTTTATTGATAATCAAAGTGCTATTAGTATTGTGAACAATCCAGTAAAACACTCTAAAACCAAACACATTGAAATAAGATTTCATTTTATAAGAGATTGTAATGAAAAGAAATTAATCAAAGTGGTTAAAATCCATACTGATGATCAATTAGCAGATCTTTTTACAAAAGCTTTTGATGTAGGAAGATTCAACTTCTTGGTTAGCAGTATTGGAATGATTTTGATAAATTAAAATCTCACTTAAAGTCATGTGTAAAGTTTTGTTGTAAAAAGTTATTTATTTGTTTAAGTGTTTTACTACTGGTAAGATCTGTATTACTGGTGTGTAGGCATGTGCACAAAATACTACTGGTAGTTAATTACTACTGGTGTGTATTAGGTTTACATAAATACTACTGGTAAGTCAGTACTACTGGTATTCACATATACTACTGGTCGTGTGTGTTGGTGGTTACTACTGATGTCTATAGTTACTACTGATGTCAAAATCCTTAGTCACTACTAATGTTAGTAGATACTACTGATGTTTTATTACTGATATCATAGTTACTACTGGTCTTTCAGAATCACAATTACCAAACTAACCCACATGAAAATAACCGTTATGTTATGATTCAAAGGGCATTTTAGTCTTTTTGCAGGTTAAATCGAAAGATATAAAAGGCGGCAGTCGATTAATTTAGCATTATCTTCACTTCGATTTGCAAAATCCTCTCGATAAACCATAGCTTTCGATCAAAAACCCTTTATCAAAAACAAAATTCTTACATCTTTCTCTCAAAATCAACAACAATGGCAACTCTACAATCTCTCGATGTGCAAACCGATCTTAAATATTCAGAATTTCATAACATGTGTGCATTCCTAAAGAATCCCGACGGAACCAAAGACTTTCGTCCAATAGTTAAATTTTTGAGAAATTCTTACATACAGTTTGCTTTAACTGTTAAACCAAAAGCATATCAACAGCACTTGGTTGATTTCTGGACCAATGCTGAAAGAACAGAAGGAACAACCACATCGATGATCAAATCAAAAGTAGATGGAAAGCATATAACAGTAACTGAACAATCAATCAGACACCATCTACAACTACATGATGATTCAGGTATGTTTACACTTCCTAAGGAATTCATTGCTGAAATTTTAAATAAAATGGGTTATGAGGGAAGACTTAACATAGTAACTTTTCAAAAAGGTCTTCTCTCCCCACAATGGAAATTTTTAGTACATACAATTCAGCATTGTATTTCTCCAAAACGAAGTACTTGGAATGAGTTTAATAAGACAATAGCCTCTGCTGTTGTCTGTTTATGCACAGACCAAGTATTTAATTTTTCTTACATGGTTTTTGAAGGTATGTTGGGAAATCTTAGTTCTTCAAAAATTTTAATGTATCCCAGATTTCTACAACATATCATAAACTGTGAATTACAAAACTTGTCAACTCCCAAAAATATTTTCATAATACCTGAGTTGAACAAGAAAGTTTTCTCAAATATGAGAAAACAATTTAAATTTTCGGGCAAGGAAACCCCTCTGTTTCCTAATATGATCAAAGATCAAACACATACTGGAGAGGGTTCAATCATAGATACAACCCAAATTGAACCTCAACCCACTCCATCACCCCCAAATACAGCCCAAACAACACCCCAACTAGTCACTCAATCACCAACACATATAGAAGTCCTGCATGTGTCCCAGGAACTTGAAATAAATCCTCAGAGTGCTACTCTTCACTCTGTGGAAGACCTGCCCAATGTAACCCAAAATATATCCACAACTTACAAAAGAAAGAAAACTTCTTTCAAGGACACCAGGGGACAAATCGAGTCAAACCCCAGACTCAAAGAGTTGTCCTCCAAGGAGGAGAGAGGACATGAGGCGAGGGCTCTCACTACTGATGCCCCAAAGGTGGGTGCACAGGATAGTGGGAACATCACTAAGACCCAGACCTCGGCAACTTTAAGTGATGACTCATTTGAGGAGTTACTTAAAGGACCCCGGTGCCAAGAAACCACAAGGGGGGCATCTCTGCTTCTTCTAGGAAGAAGAGGATGTCTAAAAGACCCAATGAATCACCAAGAAGTGATGAGGGCAGATCTGTGGAATTGATGGATAGGATGGAAAACCTTCAAACCAATGTACCTGTTAGTGAGCCCGATGATCTTGCTAGATGGAGTGAGGGCAGTATTAAAATCAAACAATGGACGGATAAAGTGGATTCTCTTGAATCCACTGTACAAGATTGTCTTACTTATCTCACAAATCAAGGGAAAACAATGGCTGCAATGAAAAGGCATATGAACACCATCAACAAGAGAATGAGATTCTATGAGCACAGACTTCATCAACAAACTAAAATCATCAGAAAATTGAAGAAGAAGATTGATGATAGTGAGGCTCCACCAGTAGAGCTCACTAAGGGGGATAAAGATAATATTCAAACAATGATTGATGAATCAATTGCAGCAGCAGCATCCTCTCTTTTAAATTTAAAAGAAACAACAGTTGATGAAGGCCTAGAAATGATGGTCACTGAAGATGAGCCTATTACTACTGCTCCTATGGAAGAACAAGCTGAAAAAGAAGTATCAGTAGTAACTCCTACTACTGATATCATAGCAGTAGTAAATGAAGAAGAGGAAATGAATGTACCAAATACTACTGATGCCCTATCAGTAGTAACTCCTGAAGCCACACCAGTAGTAACTACTCTGGTTACTACTGAAGAGGAAGAATTACAGCTACCAGAGCTAATTGAAAGAGAAAGACATGTAATCATCTCCAAACCACCAACACCTGCTCAACCACTTATCATACCTGACATTGATGATAATGTGAACTGGTTTGAGGTAGATGAATGTACACTTCCTCCACACCCCAAAATATTACCAGAAGATCAACTCAAACTGTTTTATCCAAAATTACTACTTACTGGTATTCCAGACATGAAATACTCTCCACCTCCATCTGTTCTGCCTGCCTGTGTCGGAAAGGGCAAAGAAGTCTATGATGATGATTACCCAAACAGAGCACTAGGTCACCATATGGTGAACAAAATCAATCATGTCAGATCAGAGAAGCAATCAAGATGGAGGATAAAACATAGAAAATTCTTGGAGAAAGTGGCTATGTATCAAGCTATTGAGGAAAGGAAAAAGAAAGCTGAAAAGGAAAGATCAAAAGTTCAAAAACCTCAACAAGCTGAAATACCTGTTCAAATCAAAGATGCTCAGATAGAAGCTCAAATGGAAGAATTCAAGAGATTTAGAAAAGTTGAAGAAGAACATATTCAATGCCTTGAATATTTGGTATCTGAATGCAAGAAAACTAAAAGTGAGCTAACAGATGATGTATATGAACAGAAAGCCAATATGATTGAATATTTGAAATCAAAAGGGCACAATGCAAAGTCATTTGGTAGAATGAAAATGATGACTATCATTGAAAGATATTGTGCTGCAAAGAAGAAAGACTTGGCTGAACAAGAAGCAGAAGAAGAAAAGAAATCCAAAGCCTTAAGTTCAATCAAAACTTTAATCCCAATCAGTCCAAACTTAATCAAGAAGGATAGTATCTCAACTACTGGTGAGCCATCAACAAAGAAAAGAAAGATGGTCTCTCAAGAACAAAGTGCTCAAAAAAAGTCAAAAACAGAGCAAGTCATTCATGTTCTTGAACTACCAGTTGCTCCCTTACAGAACAATCCAATCATCAATTGGAGAGTTTTGCCCAACAATGTCATAGTAGTTGTAAGGGAAGACAAGATCATTCAAAAGTTTACTGGATGGTTACCTTTGATCATGTCCTGTTCAAGAAGTGATGTTATTAAACTATTGATCATTGGTAAACCAAGGATGAGAAAGAAATCATGGAAAGAATCTGGAGCTGGATACCTAACTAGAATGATTGATGCTGCTTTCTATCCAGACCATTATCCAGAACAATTTGCAGACCAAGGAAATGTCTATGCTTGGAATGTGATTCCAACTGCTCAAATGTATTTCTTTGAGAAATCAGGCAAAGTATGTGAGCTATATCTGTATGAAAAAGAATATCCTCATTCTGAGAAGACTATGTATCAGATATTCACAAATACAATGATGAAACCTTATGATGCTGTTATGTTCCAGAACAAATTGACTTATTTCACAAAGAGAAACAGCAAGTACATCATTGCTCAAAGAAAAGCTCAAAATCAAAGAACCCTAGAGAAGAGAAAGAAAGAAGAAGAAGAACAGAAGAAACTTGATTGATTAAAAGATAATCAATAAGTTTAGGGGGAGATTGTTGGAGCAGATCATAGTTTAACGGTTCAACTTAATACTGATGCTGCAGTTAGTACTGATCATAGTTACTACTGATGATATTGTGTTTAGTACTGATGGGACAGAAACTTACTAAGGATGAAGTTGATACTGATGAAGACTATAACTAAGTTACTACTGATCAAGGCATATTGAAGATACTACTGATCAATAGTAGTTACTACTGACGTTGATATTGGACTTACTACTGATCACCAAACTTACTACTGATGATATGGATTTACTACTGGTGATTGCAGTTTACTACTGATACGCGTTTTGGAAGCATATCAAGTCCGAGATCTTCGTAGAGATAGTTATAGAATGTAAATCAATGTATATCTTTATAATTCGAATGTAAATCAAGTCCTAGAATAACTAGGGTAAATAGTTTAGCTTCAAGGACTATTATAAATAGTTCCTTACGAATTGTAAACATACGTGTGTATTGTTAACTCGATAATATACATTGAAGCTTTTTTGTGAAACTGTGTTCTTAATATTTTCGTTTATTATTTACAGTTCATTGTTCTTAATACATTGATATAGTGTTGATCCGCTGCAACTTCTATAATCAATTAGATCTAAGGTGTTTATTAACTTCTTCATAGTTAATCGATCCTGACAGAAGCTATTTTAGTTTTTACAAGCTTTTCAAATGTGGACTTTTTCTCTCTATATTTTTTATTATCAGTATAATGTATACTCATAAATGACTAAAGATGAATATTTCCGTTCAATTTTACACAATTATATGAACCATGGAGGAATCAAATAGTTTTTGTAGTGGTTGATCATGGATTTGCAAATCAATATGAAAATTCCTACTGATAATTTTGGTTATTTAGACTATGGGATTACGAGGTTGCAAGTTGTATATACACACTGTAAACTATACTTTTACATACATAAAATTACAATGCTATTCAATTTTGATGTTTTAAGATATTCGTTGATAAATATATCATTTAGTTGGATAAGGAAATTTGTTAAGTAGGATTCATTTAATAAGCTTCCATTTGGAGATTTAATATTGTGTTGGGAGTTACTACAGTTCTGATGTTCAATTGCAACAATTGGCAAGCATTCTACGCCTAAATGTTAGAAACTTTGTTAGATTTCGATTACTTGGAAAACTGTGAAGTCGTTAAACACTTTCAGATTAAAGTATTTCGTCGGTACTACGAAATCTTCGATCGGATAAAATCACAATTGCAAGAAGCAGAGAATTTTTCAAGAGAGTTATAAGAATTTCGTACCCAATTTCTATGACCAAATCTGTGATATCCCACATTCTTTGAAACTGACAAAAACCGATTAGAACTGCAATGGGGCAGTTAGAACCGCCCAAAACTGCCAAAACCAGGTCAAGTTTGGGTCGGATTTTACGGGTCAAAATTCAGGGTTCGAATCTAGAATTCAGATTTTCTAGACATTTTTTATAAAGAAATATCAACCTATATAAAAAAGGATTTAAAAGCCAATCTAAATGAAAACTAAATGAAAACTTTATTATCAACCCATTTAACCAGTTTCAACTCGACTCTTTTGACCATGTTTATTATTTTAGTTGACTCATTTGTCTCGTTAGAGATCAAAAATGAATCCACGGCTTTAAGTAAATGGGTTGAAATTGCACCTTCTACTTATTGTATTAATTATATGAACCGAGTATAACAAATGAGTAACATTCATACCTTTTATAAGGAATAATCTATTTGTGTGTCAACTTACTATACGGCATTTAAACGGTTTTTATTTGATGGTTTTGCTTCTCCAGATGAAAAAATAACAATACCTGAAGAAGATGGGAAGTGTGGTTAGAGGAAATTGAGATGCCAGAAATGGATAGAATCGAGTATCTTGGTCCTAAGATCGTTGAGGTTAATTAGTCCTGCTCCTTTTTCTTCCTTCATACCTTTTTTTCTTTATTTTTTTCACGTTTTGTAAGATCAATCGTATAGGTATAACAGCCTCTTTTCGCAATGTCTCTGTTCTGTTATTGTCATCATGTTGATTTCACAATGAAATCTTTATCGTATTTATAATGAAAGTAGCCACTGTTCATTTAATTCATTAGTATCTGGATATGTCATGACCATTATTTATTTACGTGTAAAATATAAAGAAAACGAGCATTGTGGTCCCCCGCACGTTGTTGCGGGTTTTAAAACGTAATTTTTTTTCAATTGAAATTAAGATTCTCTTTTAATAAGTAAAAACAGTTTTCTAATTTTATATAATTAGAGCATTCAAAACTTGAGTTTCCGACTAACCACACCTTTTGAAACATATACTTTATAGATTTATATAAGGAATATATTTTATTTTAAAATTTTTGTTAAAAAATATATATTTGAAAAAGTGCCATGATTATATAATATTGATAATTTTAACAAAAGTAATAAATATTGTAATATTAGGTTCATTCTAATCATATCAATAAACGCTGTAATGATAAATATTTAGAAATAAATCATCTGTTTCGTATAAGTAGATGGTAAATTGATATAGTAATTAGAACCTTTTTATCATTAATAAATATTGTTTAGAAAATAAATATCTTATTTTGTAGGAGTAGATGTTAAATTAATATAGTAGTTATAACATTTTTATTATTAACAAATAGTTAGATACTTGGATGATAAGAAGTAAATATTTAATAGCTATTTAGCAAATTAACGCTACTTTAGGGTTGTTTTTGAAAAATCTCATTTTGCTTTGACTACCTTCCAAGAACAATGATAACCTACGTGCCATCTCTTGCCAAATCTCCTATTTACTTTTGTTTTTATTTAATTATGCCAAATTTCCCATTTACTTTTCTTTTATTTAATTATTTTTTTCAGCCAATAGATGCTTATTGAACCGTACAAATTTATGCCTTTTGTATAATAGGTATAATATAAATATGGTTAATGAAACCCTTAGCTAGCTCATTGTACTTTCTGGAAAGAAAAAAAATCAATTTGGTCAATTTACTTTTTGCCAAAATATCCTTAAATATTGGTGTTGTTTTTAGTAGATCAAGATTACCCGTGTAACCTAAGTGTACGTTTTAAAAAATTTGATATCCAAATAGTTAATACTCGTTTAGTAAAATAACCTTAATAGGCAAAAGAAAAGTAGAATAATCAAATTTGACAACAAAAAAAAAAAAAGTAGAATGATCAAATTTCATTTTTTCGAAAAGTCCGATTATCCCAGAGTATATTAACCCTATAAATTAATATTTGATCTAAAAATGTAATTATAAAAAAGGTATTTTATCAATGTGTAATGACAATATAGTTGAATAATTTTTCAATACGGCGAGGAAATAAAACTCATTTCATTGTAAATGTTATACTTCTAAGAAGCCTTCTTTGCATGTGATATTTCAAGCAAGAAAATATTACTTTCTAATATTTGACAAAATATTGTTTTCAAATGTTGCTCTCACTTCTATGATGAGCCCAAAAATATTGAAATGATTTGTTTCTTTGCATCTCAATATCTCACTATAACCCGACTAATGTCCATAAAGGTCCCATCTTGGGGTCCACTTCCTTTTTGTGGTACAAGTGGCTACTTTTCTTGTACCCTACAAAATGGGTATGTGATGCAACGTGATGGTTTTCTTTTCCTTTTCATGTATGGTGCGATTGCTACTTTTATATTATCAAACAAAAATTACTGAAAAATAATGTCTCCACATAACTTATGTAATTTCTAGAAGTTAATAATATTTTATTTTGACACATTATATAATTTACTAGAAACATCTTATTATTTATAACTATGAGGATCGTATTACCTATGCATTGCGAGGAGTTCTTAAAACTTTCATTTGTTTATGTGATACCAGTAATAAAGTTTTCATTTAGATTGGCTTTTAAATCCTTGTATGTAATGTTCTAGCTTGTCGTTAAGTTTTTTTTTTTAATGATGATTGATGTATCAAAAAAATATTGGTTTTGATTTGTTTTTACCCACAAAATAATAATAATAATAATTCTATTAAAGATAAAAATAGAGTCCCATAAACAACTATAATAATATTATTATAATTATTATTATAATATGATAATATACACAATTAAAACATTATAACAGCAAAAAATAGATAAGAAATTACTATAGTTAAGCAAAGAACATTAGATGTGAAGAAGGTAAGGTATCAGTTACACGTTGGGCTCTTTTTTGTTATTTCACCCAAAGTTGTCATTGGGAAATAAAGAACTAAACGGAAGAAACGTATCTATTTCTGAATTTATTTGATTTTGCACAAAACTTGAATAACACATATGTATACACAAGATTTTATAGAGACTTGAATTAACAACTTCTTGATTAAAAGGTCATTAATCAAAGGTCATAATATACGGCTAGGTTAAATGTCATTTTGTAAACTATAGGGAAAATTAATTCAAGAAACATAAAACCTAATCGGTTTATTAAAAGTAGATTTACATTCTTTTGTAACATGTTGGTCGTAGATGTGTATGCATTGAGACATTAAGTTGGTTGTTAGAGCTACTAATTTAGCGTATCAAAAAGTATGGCAACTACAAACAAAAACGAGCCGGTTAATTAATGAGAGTCGCGCATGGTATTTTTTTTCTTCTGTAACCCTGTTCAGACTATCCGAGAAAAATTGAATCTTTGACTCTAATATACACGGTCTAACTGATAGTCTCATGAACGTTTCCAGACTATAATCGAGCATGGTACAATTAGGCTAATTAGCTTAATGGGGCTAAACAAACAAATAAATACATGCAATTTTCGATGTGGTTGAGTCAAATACACATGAGTGGTTTTCTTATGTTCGAATGTTTATGGTCCGTGGGTGGGTCCTATGTTTATCTTCTTTCACTTCTTAATTCCGTATTAGACGTTGTTGGTTAATATCAAGTAGAATTTATATATTCTTTCACTAGAAGATGCTATTTTAGGATATCAATCAACTAAACGCATTCAATATTTTATTTATTGAAATAACATGCTTATTTCAAAACTAGCTACAAAACCCGCCCGATGGGCGGGTATGCTGTAAATTTTAGTATGTAGAAAAATGTCCAAAAACTTTATATACTTCTAAATGAGATAATAATCGATAGATGTGATGATGATTTTGTACAAAAAAACGGTAAATGAAGAAATGTTACATATAAATGTTACATATAGTTATTTGTTTCCTTCGCTGATTGATCTTTTAAATATTTATTTGTTTCCTTGTATGTAGGATCTTTTAAATAGTTATTTGTATGTACGATCTTTTAAATAGTTATTTGTTTCCTTGTATGTAGTAAGCCGTATATGGAGCATATGAATGTAGACCGTAAGCTGTACCAGATTCGTTTGCCGTATATGTAGCATATGAATGTAGACCGTAAGCCGTACCAGATTCGTTTGCCGTATATGGAGCATATGAATATGAATGTAGACCGTAAGCCGTACCCGATTCGTTTGCCGTATATGGAGCATATTAATATGAATGTAGACCGTAAGCCGTACCAGATTCGTTTGTATTAGTGCAAATGACGTGGACCAATCAGGGAATTCCAAGTGGCATTATGGACGAATAGGAATGCTTGGAATTGCCATGGTGTCAACCCCTCTTCAAATTTAGGCCTCATATATAGGGTAGGATATGATCTATTGAAATAACATGTTTCAATGGTTTATGAGATTTTGATATATCGGTCAAATGTGATAATTTAGTCATGCTTATTTCATCACACTTTTTTATTCATTTCAAGCGAATAGCAAATAATACATAAATCTTGTAATAAAACCCCAAGTCATACATACGTAAAGTTATAATGCATTTAAATTTAAAAACCATGGGCCTTTAGAGTAATATGTATAGGCATGTTAAAGCAGCGTTAAATGAGTTTTGATAGTGTTAAACGGCACCTTGACCTACGTCAAATTTGCGCTAAAAGTTCGGTGCTATAAATTTAACGCATGGTTAATTAAATGTGTTTTCTTTTTTTAATTGTTTGATTTGTGGTAATATTTATGGATCCCAAATGAATATTATAAGAATACTAGGTTAAAACCCGCGCGATGCGGCGGGCTGCGAACTATATATTCCTGGCGATAAAAAGTCCATTGGTTACATATTTTTATAACGAATACAATACATAAGCATGAAAATCCTAGAAATTATACAGGCTCTTGCTACATTTAATTGTTTCAAAAGAAAAAAAAAAGTCTCTAATAAATATACAAGCTTGACCCAGATAAAAATTATATATTTAACTCCAATCGGTCAAATTTATAAATTTATTCAAGGAATGAGCCAGGTGGCCTGTAATATTTTTAATCTAAGTTCGTAAATTTTACATATTATGAGCTTCAGTAACAAAATTAACGTTAAATAATCCAACTTCTTACCCCTTTAGGAGCCTAGATTAAGTACATGATTTTTGTCCAATTCGTGTAAAGTGCCCTAGACACTTCTTGACAAGGCTTAGAATTCATTTGGGTTGCCAAAACTTTGAATAGCGAGTATTGTCCAAATTAACTGCAACACTCCAATTTGATCTCTTTCGAGCAAGTTATTAAATTTTTATGAAACTACACTAAAGCATGGTGAGTAAGAAGATTATGATATGTATTATCCATATATGAAGACAAATGTTTTAGATTATGATATTTCAATGACATCGGAGAGTGTTGAGACATCAAGTAGGGCAGTTGCACAAGGTAAAACATCTTTACCAAAAGAAGTTGAAACGGTAATATATGCGAGTATTCACCCTTTGCTGCACCAAATGGAATAATTTGGTCCATGGTTCTGCTAAATGGTGTTTACATCTTTCAGAAACAGCCATCAACACCTAAACAAGCAAACTCCAATTATTTAGAAAATTAAGACATGATTGATAATGATTTAAGAGTATCCTTATTATATACCAGTCAATTAAAGTTATGGGTAGTACCTTGTTAAAGAACTTACTTCATCAATAATGATAAGTGCAAATACATATTACAAATAAATAAATAAATAAATAATTACCTCAATTTTTCACAATCATTTCTCAAGGGTAAAGAATTATAACTCAAAAATTTAAAGCTTTTTAAGGAATTTTACCATTTTACCCTCACTTTGACACCCACATGAATTTTAATCTATTTTTTTTTTTATTTAAAGTTAAAACTTTTTTAATTTTTAAATCTTTTTAAAAATAATTTTTTTTTTTTTGAAAACGTATGATGTCCATTTTAGTAATTTTACAATAAGTTTAAATAAGCTCTTTCAAACACTTTTTAAAAAAAAAAAAGTTTATTAACTTAAATAAGCTAATAAGCTTATAAGCACAAGCCTCCTTAATAAGTTTTCCAGACACCCCCCTAAGAGCTCCAACAACCATCAATCATCTCCTTGTTTAGCACCAATTAATGTTACATTTTCACTCATCTTTGACCCCATTAAGTGAAAACATTCCCACGTTATATAAGTAGTACCCGACATGTATAATTGTATATACATAAACAACATAATTATAATCTCATATCTTTTAATGACCATTAATCCGTTATTTACCCTGACCCTTCCTTTGATCAATATAAAAAAATGAATGAATGAGTTAATATGAACTGAACTTGTTGCTGGTGTTCCTATAGAATGAATAACATGTCCCCGTGCTTAGCCTATAAGTACACAAAGTATCATCGAGATATAATAAAAAAAAAACTTCAATAAAAACAAAGGAATTAAACAAGTATTTGTATAAGTGAATTCATTATGTGGTAATTCAACAACCATAAACAACAAACTTCTGGTTTTGGAGAGTCAGTGAAAACTTTATAAATAGATATAGCTGATCAGTCGGAGTGTAATAGAGAAACATCTTTAAGGATCCATGAAATTTACCTTAATGATATGGTGTAGGATGAGGAACACAAGAACAAATAGGATTGCGCATTCTGTAAACATAGTTCTTAATTAGAGCATTGTCACTACAAAAATGGATAAGACACATACAAAAGCACCGTACAAAAAAAACTAATAAAACAATATTCACTCCTCAATCATAAATCGATGATAGACAAGCTTGTATTCGCAATTTAAGCATCTACCCCAATCTGCTTCGGCCTTTTCTTGAAAAAGGGATTCATCACCATCTCCTGGATTAAAAAAATCATATAAAGAATTTAATCATAGATAGATACTGAGATATGAACCAATGAAATAAGATGAGCACAAAGTAAGAATCAATCAAATAAAACATTTAAAAAAATGAAAACAAATTATTTGCGTGTAGAGAGGAACCGATGGTTTTCAACTTCATACCTAGGTTTTGAATTGTGTAATCTGATTGATTAACAACATAATTTGACGTGTTAACTGCTTTATTATGAAACTCATCCTGCAAAACAAACTGAAAGAAGTATGCATTCAGTGCTGGACAAAAAGAAAAAAAGATGATGCATAGCTCATAAATCCAATTAAAAAACAGAACACAAAACGTGCTTAATTAAAACCAAAAACTAAATTAAATATGTAAATTTATCCATCATATGACTTATAGTACCCGCAGGAGCTACTTAAATTGCCGGCATAACTCATAAATCCAATGATAAACGTGAAGGTAATACAAACACACACCTAAATTCGCGTTGGATGACGCTATGGTGATGATGTTTATCGATTTGTGCTTGATTGAACTCACCAAGGGGAATAGACCTGGTGGTGACACAAGTAAGGATTGTGGACGAATTTAGAAAATAAAATGCATACAAAAATAGGGTTACGAAATTAAAATCACTATCACTATTATAATATAATAATATAATACAACACATAATCCATATTTACCTTGTTTGTAAGATTGTAGGTTCAAATTCAATAACCTGTTTGAAAAGTAACTGTTAGTGATAAGCATATAAATAGTGAGACTGGCCCGACCTCTTTTGCTAATCTTTGCAAAATCGTAGCATGTAATTTATTGACAATTTTGATTCAATTACGGAAGGTATGAAAATCTTTATTAGCGTTTTAAAGAGGGTCAACTGATTGAAATCTTACTACTATATAAAGCATTTAGGCCTACCCCATTAGGCAAGTTTAAGGAGCTCCTTAAACTTGATTTTAAGGACCTTTCCACTTTTGTTAGTTAGTTTTCTACCTTAAAAAAAAATAAATCGCGGCTAATAAGATTCGAACCCAAGACCTCTCCTAACTTATCACTATGTGTTAACCACTTGCTATACATTACACTTTGGTAACACCACCCACACTTAATAACAAAAGTCTGTTACTCGAAAACCATTTTACCCAATAACATTAAATATACGACGCTGTAAATCATCAACTCTTACCAAAATCCACATTTCCGTTTAATTATTTATTTCTAGCAACAATTATTACCGTGTAAACGAACAACACTTGCTCGCCACGAAATATGGTTTCTGGATACCCGCCGCCGCATTGCGCGGGTACCCTGCTAGTTAATCTAATGGGTTATGTTTGAAAAAAATTAAAGGCATTGATTAAGACAATACCGAAATGAAGACAATTAAAAAGATTCCGCCAATTATAAAGTTTCCAATTTAAAGGCAATTTAAACGTTTTAGCTCATCCATAATGCATAAATATGAACAGTAATTGCGGAATTAAATCATTACCATATTTAAGTCTTAATTTAGATTTGTAATACGTATTTACCATATTTACGTTTTAATCTTAGATTTAGATAAGTTATCTTTGCAAAATCGTAACATTTAAACCATGGAGAGATTAGTGATTTAAAACCGTAATAAAAATAGGAAGGGGCAGTGATTTAAAACGCATGCAAGGCCCTTGAATTGCTAGGTTAAAACCTAATGCTTAATAAAGCGGAATAATACTTTGGCTTAAGTTCATGAAATTAAATTCATAAGTCACCCGACGGGTTCGGGACAGTTAGTATATTTAGTGTAAGAAACATAGTCGCTTATAGCCTAGTGGTAAGCTTCCTGCCTGGGGTTACTGCCCACCTGGGTTCGAATCTAGGCAAGTGCATGTTTTAAAATTTTAATTTTAACGTCCAACCCGTTTGGGACGGTTAGTATATTTAGTGTAAGAAACGTAGTCACCAAGTTGCTTATAGCCTAATGGTAAGCTTCCTGCCTGGGGTAACTGCCCACTTGGGTTCGAATCTAGGCAAGTGCGGGTTTTAAATTTTTAATTTTAACGTCCAACCCGTTCGGCACAGTTAGTATATCTAGTGTAAGAAACATAGTCACCAAGTTGCTTATAGCCTAGTGGTAAGCTTCCTGCCTGGGGTACCTGCCCACCCGGGTTCGAATCTCGGCAGCAGCAATTTTAAAATTTTGATTTTAAAGTGGGTTTGGGCATTGCTAAAAATGGAAGGGTTGAAATTCAGACTTCCTCTTTTAAAAATGTTCAAAATGCATTTAAAAGTAGTATAGATTGTATGTGGAATGTTAATTTTAAACATGTGAATTAAAATCATATTAAAAAATGAAAAACAAATTTAATTTGATTTTAACTACATAATGCTATTAGAAGTTTAATTATGATTCAATAATCAAGGACCAAAACTATTGAAAAATCTTGGAAAATACAAACAAAATAGCATATCACACTTGATTTGACCATATCCCGGAAATTCATAGCTGTCCAGATTATGACACCTAAGTATATGTTATAATAATCTACCTACTTACTATAATAAATCAAAGCCTACATGACCAAATGACGTCTTTAGAGCCACAATGTGCCACATGGCAATTCCTTGATAACCATCTTATAAATTTACCACTACAGCTAAATAAATATAATTTAATCATTTTTTTAATTTAAAATTTAGTATATTCTAGTATATTAGCACTACGTGAGAAGTTTATAGCTATATTAACAATTCGTGTATATCATCAATAACATACCTTCCAAAAATTGAGATTTTTTACAATTTTAAAAAACGGATAATTTCATTATTAAATTCTATTCAAAACAAGAATATTCTTCATTGTTTGTCAATTCCGTCATTTACATCTAGGTAAATTTCAGCATTTTTTGAATCTCTTTACAAGTTTTAGAAAACTATGTTTAGCAATATTTATTTCGAATTTCAAGCTCTCGAATTTTTAGTTTTATGGAGTATCATATTTAGATTTACATGTGGGATTAAATATGCTCTAATTGTCGGTCCTTTTTAATCAAAATAAAATTAATGCAACATTGAGTTTATCCATCTTGAAATTTTATTGGTTTGGGTTGGCTCGTGACCAGAATTGGTAAACACATAGTGACAATGGACCCTAAACCTCAACTCGTGGTGTCACCTTGAAAAAATATGTTAATCATTCTGTTTTTTTTTTTCATAGACTAACAGTTAGAATTCATAGTGAAAAAAATCACTTTGTCACATTGTTGAAGTTATGTGGATACTAATGAGTACAACTATTTTTTTTTCTGTTTTCCAGGATAAAATTTTTCACATACCCGTTACATTAACATAAATTTGTCCATGCACTATAGGTTTACATATGATTATGTTAGTGGGGTTTTATCGATTTCTGTTAAAAAAAAAAAATATAATTTAGAGTGCTTCTGAATTCTGCAATATTTTATCTGTTTTTAGTCCATATAAGTATCGCTCCATAGTTCAAAATTCATCAACATGTGAATTTTGACTTCTTTAATATATCTGACTTTTTTTAACACTTACTATAATAGTCAAATTAAATTCATGATTCATGTGTATTTACTGTAACATACGTGTTCTAATTTTGAGTATTTTAATTGTTAAGTTAATTATAGGTGGTAAATGACAAGTTGTTAGGTTACGTTGGTTGAAAGTGTTGGTCAAAAATCTGTATTTTTGGTATTTGGATAAGTGGCATAGGTCAAAAAGGAAGAAAAATTGTGAAATTGCAGCATTTCGGAAGATAGCGGCGCTATCTTAGAGATAGCGGCGCTATCTTGTGTAAAAGGGGACAGCAACTCGAAATAGCTAAGGGGGAAACGCGAAAAATTTAGAGATAGCGGCGCTATCCCTGGAAATAGCGGCGCTATTTATCGCGGGGTCGAGATAGCGGCGCTATCTTGGGCAGATAGCGGCGCTATCTAGTGCAGATCAGGCATAAAATCGGGTTTTTGACCCATTTCAGCTCATTTTTCTTCATAGAACGAGTTGGTGATTGCTCTGGGCGATTTTGGTGAATCAAGGACGAATATTGGTGCAAATCAAAGAGGTTTTCATCATAAGATCAAGTTATAAAGGTATGATGCTTAGTTTTTGTTCATGCAAGTGATTTAGGGTTAAAATTGGAGAAGAATCAAGAACCCTAGGTTAGGGTTTGGATCACAAATCTGAAATTGTTGATTGTATGTTAATATAGCAGTTATATAGCTATGAGATTCATAGGTAATAAGTGATTATGCGCATAATTTAGATATTTTGGTAATAGAGGGTTTCAGTTCATCATCAATAGGGTAGAATTGGTGATATAGGGTCTGTACTAGACAAAGCTTTGAATTAGAATGATGATTGAAAGTTGTGATTATGGATTTGGATATTGAATGAGATGTGTTTAATTATAAAGGTAATCGATTGGGAGATTGTGGTGATCACATTGACTGGTGACATTGGAATTGTGATTAAAGGAGCTCTTGACTCGTGTTGGCGAACGCTTGATTCCAGGTGAGTTCATCTATGTACAACTGTATACTAGTAGTTATATATATCTAAATGCTACGTGTTTAATTGTTATTTGGTTTATTGTTATCACATATGAGATGCCTAGAACATTGAATTGGTAATTCTAGTGATTTGACTGTAATATGATTAAATGAAGTTTGATTCATTAATAGATTTTTGCTTTGTGTATTGACTTATAAGAATATAGTGAATATTTGTGGTGTGCCTTGTGTATAATCTTTTGATAGGCGTCATGATCGACGGAATATCCTTGTAGTGTCTCACTTGATATCGATTCGTGTCGTATGAATTCTTCGTGTTACGTCTCGGTTGGGTTGCCCTAGTATGAGATTCATTTTTATTGATTCGGGTTGTGATAATACTCTTGCCCCGGTCTCGTGGAGTTATCGTTGTTATTGTTTCGTTTGATATCGAATATGAGTTACCCGTACGAATTCCTTGAGAGATGATTTCGTTTCGTGAGGACCCACGGCGGCTTGAGTATTACTTTGTGTAATATGTTGAGCGGTGGACGCGGGAGTACCTGGCGGAGGAGTTGTATGGACCGTGGTGGTGAAGCTGGATCATGGACTCGGTTAGGGGTGCCATGATCACCTTCATCGGCCTCATTCCCTAATGGCCTAAGGGGGAATGACGCACTTTGATTCGTTTGTATGGTATTAAAATCTCATTGATCCATGATGTGGTATTGTCTATCGGTTCCGGTGGTTACGAGATGATTCTCGTGTAGTGTTGATTCGGTGATTGGTTCTCAATTGTGGTTATTATCTTGCAAACTCTTGTTGATTCTTGCGATATAGTTGTATTCTCAATGTCAGTCATTCAGTGATTCTTGTTGATTCCGGATAAGTGTTGATACTCGGCTATGACGGATTCTCGGTAAATCTCATGTTAAGTTGTAAAGCTTCTCGGTCAGTTATGCATTGCTGTGTACTTGCTATAATATGAATTACTTAAATAGTTTTATACCATTTTATATATTATTATTTCTTTGTTTTGTATATAATGCTAGTAATATTTTGTACTTTATGAACTCACTAAGCTCGTTGTAGCTTACCCGTTTAGTGGACTAACGTTTTACAGGAAAAGATAAGAGTAAGCATATAGGATCTTGAAGTTGATCGGAGGCTTAGAAGTTATACTCCGGGCGTATATTTAGGTATGTGGGGGTTGGGTAGTTTTGTATTTATAATTTTGTAGTTAGCTGGTTTGTATCCATAGTCTTTGTTGGTAGTGAGATCTTGGCTCGTTTGTTGTATTTTGTATAGTCGTTATCGGTTTAGAATGGTTAATTGTAATTAGATAGTTATTAGAAAGTTGTTCGTTCTGATTGGTCGTTCGTTTTGATTGGTGGGATTTCTTGATCAGGTCCTTACATTTACTATTTGAAAAAGTAGTAATTAATTTTATATTTGACTTTGGTAGTAGTCAAAACACAATTTTATATGATTTATATATCTTTTATCTTTAGACAATATGAGTTAGCTTTTTATTGTACTAATCACATCAAAAGGTACATACATTATATTTGACTTTATTTGTAGTCGACTCAAATTTTTCACATGAAATATTAATTTTCTGTTTGACTTTGGTATAGTCAAAACATAATTTTATATCTTTTATGGTTTTTTATGATTTGTTATGATTTTTTTCTTTTTTTAGTCAATAGTGAGAATCTGATTGTAGTAATCACATCACTTTTTTTTCGAAACGGCAAATCTAATCTACTCCTAATTATACCACTTATATCCATGACGGTACTCGAACTCCAGATCTCAAGGTTGAGAGTCATACACCATACCGCTAGGCAAAAAACCCTTTGGTACATCATAGGGTACATGCTATTATGAAATTAGGGGTGGCAATTTAGGTAGGGTTCCGGTTCGCGGGTTGACGGGTCAGAAACGTTCAACCCAAAATCGACATGTTTATAAACGAGTTAGATATCTCAACCCTAACATGTTACCCTCAATCCGAACATGACCCATATAACTCATTTAATTAAACTGGTTAAACATGGTAGCAGGTCAAACGGGTAAAATGGTTCAAACAAGTCAAACAAGTTGTTATTTCATAAATTCATAACAAAATTATAAAACACCAAATTATTAAGTATCTCTTTTAGTTTTATCTAAGTATCAGTTACGTTTGAACTAATAAACAATAAACTAATTACAAATTTATTTTAATAGTTAAACAGGTTGGCAGATCGACCCATTTAAATTATTATTGACCCGAACCTAACCCAATTAATAAACGGGTCCGTTTAGTCGATCCAAGACTGACCCAAAACTTTTTTACCTCAGCCCAAACCTGTTTATTCTCGTGTCGGTTTCAGATTGGGTTTTGTGTCGGCTCAGAAATTTCCACACTTATATGATGAATAATGAAATTTTTGTTTCTTTGGTAGAATTCAAAACACAATTTTATATTTTTTGGATTTTCTTTATTTTTATTTTTAAGTCAATAAGAGTACGAGTGAGTCTTTTATTGGTGTAATCACATCATAATGTACACATTTTTAATCGGTTAAGCCTACAATCAATATCTATTATTGGGGCGAAATAGACAACAATTTTTTTATCTAAATTACAATTGTTGAAGCCGTGTAAATTATAGTCCATATTCAAAATTAGCTGTGTAGTTAAGATAAAATGAATTATTTACTATCGACGTGTTTTAACACTTTTGAAGTAGGTTATTAAGATAAAATGGTTCAAAGTAGCTTATTTAATCTTGATGTTAAATTTTCTTAAATCCTCATCATTTTACCGGAAACTGTTTTTTTTTTTTTTTACTTTATTTCACTATCCAAATCGTTTTTCGTTTGTTATAGTTAACATCACTAACCAATATCATTATTTTTATATTTATTTGGTGTTTGGATATTTAACTATCATATTCTATTCACAAGATTGATCCTTAAGAAAGTAAAAATACAAGAGTAGCTAGAAATCTATCTTAAAACGTAAAATGTTGTATTTAAGAAAATGTTGATTATATAATGTACGTAGTATTTGGTTTTATGTTAATATCACTTTTCTTTAAATGATGTTTTTTTAACGTCACCTAATAAACTCCACTTGTCCTTATTAGAGCTTGAACCCATGAACTTTAGGTCCATGGACAACAACATATACACCAATACCAGTGGGCTTCAAGCCTCGTGTTTCTTTAATTGATGTTATGATTATTGTATTGACTTATGTTTATATAATGTGTAAACTTGGTTACTAAAATCTATGTCTTCTTATCTTAAACGTAATTAATATACAATTAACAAATTATTTTTGTATTTTTATAATAATAATAATTGCTTTCAGCAAAATTATGACAATCCGTGATTTTCACGGGTCAGAAACTAGTTTAAAATATAAATTAAGTCCTAATTTTTGACAGATTTTTTTTATGAAAATAAAAGAAAGCAATTAACATTATAAACTAAATATTAACCAATAATATATGAACAGACAAAAAAAATCATAACACATTTAATGTATTTAATATTTTATAAGTAATTATTACAAAAGAACTATGTATATCATACCTACCGGTCACTCTTTTCTTGACTTTTTAGTGAAATATAATTATTAAAACCCATAAATATCAACTAAAAGTGAAGAATCCTCAAATATATTCGATGATCATACATTAGAATATATGTGATTATATCATCATTACTGGTATGGCACATAAAATATGAACAACATATATCCTACATGATATATGTATCCTTAAAAATATATACTACAAGTTATAATTGCAAAAAATACAAAAATAAAAAATCCCAAAAAGAAAGAAGTACCTTCGTCACAAACAGAGACACGTGCATACTTTATATCTTTCTTTTTTCTTTCTTTTAATCTTTTTCGGTAAATATAGATATACATTGTGTATACTGCAGCTTTTCTGCAGGTGCATTAAACACACACTAAAAACACACACACATGGAGGTAAAGGAATCTCGAAGCATCCCTTTTCTTGATGACCGCCATTAACCATTAAAGCTTGCAACTTTTTCAAGAACACATAACTGTGTGTGTGGGTGTGTGGTAGAGAGAGAAAGAAAGCAATGATGGGAATCTTGAAATAATTTTTTCTTCTTCTTTCATTTCACCATGTTATATCTTCCAATTGAAGATTATAAAAAAAGCTCAGAAATTGTTCAAGAATACTTAAGTGTGTGCGTGTTTCGGTATGTGTGAGAGAGAAAAAAGTTCAAAACAGATAGGTAACTGTTGAATTGAGAAAACAAAAACCAATTGTGTTATTGTCATTTTAGGTTGAAATTGAAGTCAAACATATAATAATTTGACTTCATTTTAAAGACACTCTGTTTTCCGTAGTTTTCATAATTCTGCTAAGCTGTTAATTTCTTTGTCTCTGTTTGCACATGAAATCATGTGGGTTTAAATCTTAATCTTCCAAAAAAGGAATTTAGTTTCAAGTGGTCCCACTAATCTTCATCTTCATATTTTGCATCTCCAATTGCAAAGAACTTTGCTTATTGCACACTCAAATTCAAGAGGTAACCCTTTAATTTTAACTTAATTATTCCTTCCATATTGATTAACATTAGTATTGTTTTCTTTAATATATGTTGTATTCCACATAAGTTTGACCTTCAAGTGTGAATCTTTTGGCTTTGAATCTGCATGAACATCATAGTTTTGGTTAGTTATGGTATTGTTTTCTTGAATAATGTTGAATTTTTTCGCATGTGTGTTCAATTATTAGTGAGTATTTCAGTATTTGTATCCTAGTAATACATGTTACCTGAATCTGCTTGATGTTTGACCTTCAAGTATGAATCTTTGACTTTAAATCTGCATGAACATGATACTTTTTATTAATAATTAAAGCTTTCCCATTTCATCAATCACTGTTTCTTGAAATGAGTAAGAGTTAAATTCTTCAATTTCATAAACTTTTTTTGATAAAAATCTGTTCTTGTTTAGGATCTTGAAGAAATTTCCCAAGAATCTTGATATGTTCTAAACGCAATGGAAAAGACTTGTTATTCTTGGCAAATAGCAGTTGTACTCCTTGCTGTTTTGCTTGTACCGATCCAATGTTCTGAACAACATAATACTTCTCAAGAACAAACCCTTTTAAGAATTCAACACTTATTGTATTACCCTGTTGTTCTTAGTAGCTGGAATAATTCAACTGATTTCTGCAACGATGTTCAAAGTTCATCAGTTACTGTTATTTGCTATGAAAATACAGTTACACAATTACACATAATCAATAGCGACAAAGCACCCTCGTTGCCAAAAGATTTCTCAATTGACACCTTTTTTACAACACTCGTTAATCTTCAAAACTTGAAAGTCCTCAAATTGGTTTCATTAGGATTATGGGGACGATTACCCGCCAAAATTACCAATTTACCCTCACTAGAAATACTCAACATTGGTTCAAATCACTTCACTGGTTCAATCCCACCCGAAATCACATCCTTAACCAATCTCCAATCACTTGTACTCGATGACAACAACTTCACGGGCTGGATCCCGAACCGGGTCGGTTTCTTAACCCGTTTATCAGTTTTGAGTATGAAGAACAATTCGTTAAACGGGCTGTTGCCCGAATCTTTAGGGAGTTTAGATGATCTTCGGGTTATTTCACTTTCTCACAATAATTTCACAGGTCAAGTGCCCGATCTTCATAGTTTGACAAACCTCCAAATTCTCGATCTTGAAGATAATTTTCTCGGGCCCGATTTCCCGAGGGTTACGGGTAGAACCATTTCCATTGTGTTAAGAGATAACAAGTTTACAGGTGGTCTACCCGAAGAACTACATTCGTTTTATCAACTTAAAAGGCTAGACATTGCTTTAAACCGATTTGTGGGACCATTTCCAACTTTTATACTATCTTTACCATCAATTAATCATTTAGATATTGAGGGAAATAGGTTTACGGGTATGCTTTTCGAGGGTCTTTCTTGTAATCCCGAGCTTCAATTTGTTGACTTGTCTTCTAATCTGTTGACCGGGAAACTACCGAGTTGTCTTGCGTCTTCAAATTCACGAAATGTGGTTTATGACGGGAATTGTTTGACTAGAAACGATGGTTATGAAATCAAAAGTCAAAAACCGATTTCATTTTGTAGAAATGAAGCTTTGGCTGTGGGAATTATTCCAAAACATCATAAATCTGGTAAGGGGTCAAAAATGGCGATTGTTTTTGGGATTACGGGTGCGATTATTGGAGGGATTTTATTAGTTGGTGTAGCGTTCTTGATTTTTAGGCAAGTTTATGGTAAAACTAAAAAGACGGTGAAAACTGTTACACCAAGGGTAATTGCGGAAAATGCTACCTCTTCTTACACTTCAAAGTTGCTTTCAGATGCAAGTAAGTTTTCTCTCTTGATGAGGTGTTTATATTTTCGTTTTACAGAATTACAGTTAAAAATCTAATTAGTTTTCTCTCTTGATGGCTTTAAAATGATCGTTTTAACATTTTTAACGGACTAGTTGTTTAATTTAACAGACCAGTGATCAAAACTGAAAGTAAAAGGTCCGGAACCATATCCATAAATAGTCTACTCAACTCAAGGGACCATTTATATAATTTACTCAAATAATTATCTAATTATTACAACTTCAAACAGTAGAAGCATATCCAAATTCTATTATCTATAGTCCATTATATTACAATTGATTATCTGATTCTGATAAACAATCTTACAAAATCACATTCAAACCACAAATCATCTAAATAAATACTAGGTAAAATTCACCCGATTGTGGTTTGACTTTTAAGGTCAAAGTCAAACTGTCTTGTGCAATGTTTAACAAACTCATGTTTGTATCTTGAAGGATATGTTAGTCGAGTAATGAAGCTAGGAACACTTGGTATTCCACCATACCGCACATTTTCATTGGAGGAACTTGAGGAAGCTACTGATAGCTTCCATACATCTACCTTCATGGGTGAAGGGTCTCATGGTCAGGTACATGAATAAAATTCCTTCATTTGCCATTTCTTAATCAAACAAATGTTGACTATCTTGACTTTTTTTTTTTTTTTTTTTTTTTGAAAATCAGATGTACAGAGGTCAACTTAAGGATGGCTCATATGTAGCTATTCAATGCCTAAAAATGAAACGAAATTGTAGCACACAAATGTTTACACATCACATAGAGTTAATCTCAAAACTTAGACACCAGCATTTGGTTAGTGCTTTAGGGCACTGCTTTGAATTTTACCTCGATGATTCAAGTGTCAGCAGATTATTTCTCGTGTTTGAGTATGTACCAAACGGGACACTTAGAGACTCGATTTCTGGTAAATTTAATATAAACTTATAATAGTTAATTAATCAAAATTTACCTGCTAATTTGATATGTCTAAATTCTAATAGGGAAGAACAGTGGAACAATATTATCATGGAAACAAAGAATTGCAGCTGCAATCGGTATAGTGAAGGGGCTCCAGTTTCTTCACACAGGTATTGTGCCCAGAATGTTCTCAAGCAACCTGAAGATGACAGACGTTTTGTTGGATCAGAATTTAGCTGCAAAGATTAGCTGCTACAATCTGTCATTGTTAGGTCAGAACACCGAAAAGGTACTACTATATAATTTAAAATGAATATAAAAACACAGATCAGATCAAATTTGGTGTGATCATGATGTCAGTTTATTTTTTATTCAACAGGATTGTGGTCAAAATTATTTCAACAGAGTCAAAGAGCCTAATCGTGCGAGGTAAGCAATTAACGAACAATTCATGATTCATAGTTCAAAACGAAACGATTGAACAATCAATTGCATACATTTCCCCCAATTTTCTAGGGTCAGCAATCCGGAAAAACTCGATGTGTACGATTTTGGTGTTATACTACTCGAAATCATTTTGGGGAAACCGCTATGCACAGAAAAGGAAATCGAATCTGCAAAGGAGCAATTTCAAACCAGAATGAGAGTCGATGATGGAGCTATAAAGTACATTGTTGATCGAGAGATACGTAACACATGTTCCGATCAATCGTTAACAACAATGGCGGAAATCTGCAGCAGGTGTTTGGTAAACGATCCAGCAGAGAGACCGTCTGTGGAGGACATGTTGTGGAATTTGCCATTTGCTGCACAAGTTCAGGATGCTTGGGATAGTAGTGAAGGATCTCCAGTTTCATCTTCACAACCTGCAGTCACACAGCAGTAGCAGTAGGCATTATGCAAAATTGAAATTGCAAAGAGGTGTATATTGTAACGATCAAAAGGAATTTTGATTGTAAAGAGTGTTAGGTGGTTTGATTCGTAGATAGCAACAAGAATTATTTAATAACGAATTCTGTGATATGTTACTGTAAACAAGTAATCGAACTATAGTATTTTAGTGATTCTGTGAATGTTTATACTAGTTCCTGAGTTTTTTCTTACATAATTACTTGCAAGATACTCCCTCCGTCCCTAAATAAAGTTCTCATTTGTCTTGGGCACAAGTTTTAAGGAGAAAGTTAGTGGTGAGGTAATTGATAATAAATTTGATTAAAATATAAAGTTGGTTTGAAGAGAGAAAGATAGTTAGTGGATAGTAAGTAGTGGGGTCCTTGGTAATTATATTATTTTATTAAGTAGACCCATCAACTTGTGAAATGGGAACTTTATTTAGGGACAAAAATTTAAGGATAAATGGGAACTTTATTTAGGGACGGAGGGAGTACATGGGAATATTTTAAACTTTACAAAAACAACAGTACTTAATCCTTTTAAATGAGACATATGAAGAAATGTAAAGATTTAAACATTTATCCAAAAGTATTGAGACCGCTTCCAGGGAGATATTCGGCAAAGTGCAACATAGTGTATATGCGTATATATGAGATTGTATTTATTCATTTTAAAGTTTACAATTTTTATTTTAGAGTAAGTATTCCCTTTGATGATAGGCTTCGACGACCGATTTTTGCTGGTGATGTACACAATCTAGCTGTTGATATGATTATTTACGAACATTCTCTTTGTCATTTATTGAATGTTTACCTAAGGAATAATTCGAGATCAAACCTGTAATCTTTAAGATAGAAAACCTGTATATTTTCAAGATACAATTAGTGAGTTGAACACTTATAAATCTCTATGAGCATGTTTGGTTGACATTAATTCTTGAGATTTTTAAGGAATTGGAATATATTCCTATGGATTCCTTATCATTAGATGGATGAATTTTATAATTCTTTAAATGAGAAATGTGGAAAATTATCTTATCACGTTCAAACATTTTTTTTAACCCTAAATCCATATCATTCTATTGACAAACTTGGGTACCTTATAAGCATTAGGTCGTAATTATAAAGTTGATTCACATGTTAATATGTAAGTTATAATTACAAATTAAGGTAAATGTTCAAGGTAGTCCAAGGATTTTAACTAGTCCCAATGGATAATTAATAGTCATTGGATCAAGAAAAAATCAAAGGTCAAGATCAAGATTCAAACCATACAAACACATGTGCTTCAGTACATCAATACCCCACCCACCTCCGACGGCCGGAGACGGCGGCCGGCGGCGATCGGCGGCGGCCGGCGGTGGTCGGAGGCGGCAGCCGGTGGTGGTGGTCGTGACTGGAAGCACATGTGTTTGATACACATGTGCTTGAAACACTGTGATTTGATCTTAACCATTTTGATCAAATGACTAGGATTTGTCCTTTGGGACTATGCAAAATCTTTGAACTTCCTTAAAGACAACTCTACAAATTAAATAAAAGAGGACACGGTTTTACGGTTTTACCTCTATTGTTTGTTACCCGGTATAACTTGATCACATTTTCCATTGCTTTTTTCTATAAATAGAATTGTTTTGGAAATCGCTATATTTTGTAGCAATCTACACACCTCACGGTCTCATAAACCATGTGATACCTCATGTGAAAGAAAACGAAGGCATGTTTTCTAGAAAACCTTAACAAAATTTTCCATATTCGAACACTGAAGAAAACGGGGACCCATTAACATTTGAAGAACAAATGCTTAGATCTATATGACTTACATTCACATAGTTCTTATAATTAAAGCTGCATCATTTCCATCATGAATTAGCCATAAGGTGTTCTTTAACAATACAAAAATACATTTTGTTGACATCTATTTGCTTCTTTTATCATAAACCTAACGTGTTACAATATCAAAAAAGTAGGTTTAAAATTGACTGGATATCGATTACATTTGTATGACTAATTTTGTTTTTATGGTTTAAAATGTGGTCACAAGACCAATACCCAATTCTTCTGCCAGCTCATCCCATACCGGTAAAAGTATCAAAACAACTAGAAATATTGCCACTGTTACCACCGTTCTCCGCCATGTTCCAACCTCTGTCACGTCATTTAGGCAAGGTTTTTCTGGTGTTCTCTGTGAAAATGTTAACGTTTTAATTTAATATTAAGGTTGCCTAAGAGGGGTAGTAGTGTAATTATAACCCCAAACGATGAACGGTTGTTAGAGAAATTGTGTATATACAGATTACACGAATTCATACCTGGCATATCAGGACGTATAATCCCCAAGGAAGCGATAAGGGTCCCCCGAGCTGCGTTTAGGATAAGAAATTACATAATATAAATATATTTCAATTTTTATAAATTTAATCATAAATTAAAAAGTGGGGGTTCTTTTTTTTATGTAGTTTTTTCCTTGAAAGTCCAATTTGATTTTGAACACGTTTCGAGTTTTTTCTAGAAAAGTGTCACATATGTCTTGAACTAGATTGCTCCTTAGATTTTTGTTGTACAACTTTAGAGTGTCAAATATAATAAAAATAATATTTTTTCTTTAATAAAAATATTTTGGTGGTTTTATCACTAAAAATACACTTTGGGGCAACTTTTGAACCATTCAGCCCATTTCCTTGCAACCAGTTTCATCCATCATTCATAAGTAGATGAATCGAAATTTCCACCTTAATTTAAAAGTGAGCAATATTTAGAGAAATAAAAAAAAAAAAAAAAAAAAAAAAAAAAAGGCATACCACTCCTAACCCGAGTAATGAGTAAGTTGTCAAACCAAAACCAATAAGTGCATCCTTCCCAAAAGCACCCTGTTAGATGGCATAACCGTAATTTTAAGGTTACAAATAGTATAATAATTCAGTCACTGATAGAATCGGGTTTTAAATAAAAACCTGAACCACTCTTCCGCCATCAAGGCATCCAACTGGAAGCATATTGAAAGCTGAAGTAGTCAAACCACACCTACAAACACAAATTTCAGTATAATAATAATAAGAAACCAGATTTGTCCTACAATATATTCCACTTTTTACTCAGCATTTGACCCATTAGAAATAAAATATAACCCAATTGACCCATTCATTAGAAAATGGGTCAAAAATGCCAAAAAAGGGAATAAGTAATAACATCTAAGAACAGTACATCACCAGCCAGCAATTACAAGTGGATGGATCGACACTGTAGCTCCATGCATTGCACTGCATAAACAACATATAAATCTCAAATAACAATTAAAAACCAACATTATAATCCCATTTATAATAACTAAATAAAAAAAGAAAATCCAACATACGCATAGCCTAGTGTGGCTCTACTGATGAGGCCCAGAAGTAAAGAGCCCTGAAAAAGCATGCTAGGAACCTGCACCATATCAGCTGCAGCATCTGGTTTTAATGAAAGCAACAGGCCCACACCAAACATTGAAAGTGATAAAGCAGCCCCTGCAAACGGGCCCGCTAGAGAAATGTCCACTTTTGTCTTTCTATCAGGAAGAATCGATTTGAACTGCAACATTCAACAAAATCCTATATCATATATCATTTTTGCTTTATATAAATCAAACTTATATATATCCATTTACAAATGGCTATAAATAATTGAATTTGTAGACCTCACCTGAGTAATTGCCCCAAAGCTTCCAAGAGTGGTATTGGGAATGAAGAAAGGAATGCTCAACTTCACTTTTTTGGGGAAAGCAGTAAGATAATGCCCAACTTCCTGCACGCAATCAACTCTTTAAGCAAAATAATAACAAATAATAATTATATATATAACGATAATAATACTATACTTTGTAAAAGAAAGTGATTTTGGACAAGTACAATGGTTGTTTTAGCATTCCATTTCCACAATTGTTTAAGAAAAAAGTTCATTAATCGTTTAATCTTAACTAACATATGAAAGTATATTAAAATAAGATAAATGACAAGTATCGGGAAAAGGGTTTGGTCTTACGTGAAATAACTGAACACCCAAAACACCATATGCTAGTGGCAAAGCAGCATCAACAAAAGGATAAAGCAGTTGCATATCTGGTGGGTCAATTGCATTAGGATCTGTGAAGTATTTAACTACCTCAGGAGGAAGACGATTTATCTGTTCAACAAATCACTTTAAATTAACAATAAAATAATTGCAGAAAATGAAAAATTAAATCACCTGAGATGCAATTCCAAGCTCAACAGATGAACCAATGGTGAGAACAAATAACAAAAGAGCAATAACATACTGCCAAAGTGTTGTGGGCCCGGGTTCAGAAACCTCTTTCCTCAACATACCAAAACTGACCCGCGGGCCGCCCCGTGGGTCTGGATCTTCAGAATTGAGTTCCTCTACCATAAATAGGTTATATTTATCTCCCATGATTTCTGCCAATTGACTCTGTAGTTTTGCAAAAACTTGTTCTCGATTTCCCCTAAGATTTCCAAGAAAAAGAATACCTTCACCTAAATCTCCAAATGGTTCCTCTTTTGTTACCCAAAAGGTTGAATAACCGAAAAGTTTGTCTTTTATGAGCTTTACATCAGCAGGGTCAACTTTTTCTGGTCCAAGAAGCTCCATAAGCTTAAAAGAATCAACTTGGAAGTTATTATATGGTCCGATTGGATAAATTGTTGGCGGCTGTAAAAGGAAAAGAGGTTGAATTAGAGATTTAGATGATTAAATTCAGTATTTCATGAATGTGTCTATCAACTATCTTCATGCATTCAAACTCACATTCGTAACCCAACTTTTAGGATAAAATCATTGTTAAATTTGCAATAAGGATAGTGTTCAGTATTCATCCTACAAAACTAATAGTGTCATTATGACATGTCAACAAAAATAGTTCAACTAAAATCCTGAATACGGTCTTTCATAAGCCATATACTTCATATTCCTAAATTATCATTTTTCCAAACTTCGGCGTTCTTCGGCATTTGTATCATGCACAATCTCTTATAATAAATAAACTTAATACAAAAGGAGTGATTTCCTTTTTGAATCATCATACTTGGTTTTATTTTTTATTTTTTTGGGGTGCATAAATAACCATCCAAATATGCCATAAAAGCAGTATAGCTTGGATACATCAGCAATTGTGGCCAGATTCACAAGTATGAATGTTAAAGCCATAATAGTATAAGGTGAGTTGCGACTCAATCACTAAAAACGATCAACAATTAAGGCATAAAAATAACAATGCAGAAAGTACCAAACAAATGTGAATATGATAAGCTCACCCTCGAAGAAATAGAAGCAGGAGGCGTCAACGGTTTCTCCGAATCAGCCTCACCACCGGCGGCAGTCTCTTCCGGCGAAATCGTTGCCAAATTTGAATCATTAGACAAATCGTTATCCTCTCCACCATTTCCACCACCGTCATTATTATCATCACGACCACTTGCACAACAGTTAAATCCACCAATAAACCCCTTATTATCACTATCTAAACCCAAAATTCGCCGCCTGTTTTTCAAAAATAACTCTCTACTACACAAAATATTACCGTTCTTCCTATCATTCCCCCTGTCGTATAGTCGAAACCGGTCCGTTAAAACAATACGATTAGGCCTTAAACGAAACCCTAAATTCAGTGTACTCGTAAAACTACCGCTCGTGAGTGTCCCCATTACGAACTCGATTCAAATTAAGGCCGATTTCTACTGAACATTTAAACAAATCAAATACTTCAATAACCTGATGTAATTCGATTGCGTATAGCTTACGAGTATATGGATTTGAAGCAAGTGTTGAACACTTGAACTATTGGTACTTCTTTTGGCAACTGAAATAAGCAGCAAAAGGACAAATGTTTATTTGGGGAATTTTGAAAGAAAATATTGTTTATCTGAAACGATGGGTAGAAATTGTTTATATTTTAAGATTTTATTAAAAGGGCCTCATTCTCCCGGCAAAAAAATGTTTCGCCTTTTCCCCCCAACACTCATCTATAAAAGGGCCTCGTTGAAATTTGGTCTTTTGGCCCAGTTTAGCCCGATATGCTTTATTACAAGAATAATGATACACAGGAAGGTGAGATGTAAACAACATAACATAATATTTTGCAGGGGATAGTTCTATCTAGCAGTGTTTTGGGTTATCTAATCTTCTTTGAGGTCTTGTCAGAATTGGATTTTCATAACCGTAACATGTCTCTATAAAACTTAATGAGACCAGATTCGGCGTAGACCCGGCCGACATCTGAATTTGGTTATGTTTGGTTTAGGAATGAACTTGATTAAAGGGTTGGTGATTTGTATCACCAATATTATTTAAGTGTAATGGGATAAACTTGTTAACCAAATGTAATTCTAATATATATTAAACAAGTAAGGGTGGTGCGGAGTGCACGCTTGTTTAAATTTGTTATGATTAAAATACACTGACTTAATGGGGGTTCGGGGGCAGCGCCCCCGACATCGGGGTCCAAGGGGCAGAGCATCTGGCTGGGGTCGAAAATGCATAGAAAATCCGAATTCTTGATTTGAACCCGGTTTTTTGAGCCGTAAAATCCAACCCGGATCCAACTTGGTTTTTGGCAGTTTTGGGCGGTTTGCAACTGCCAAAAGGCAGTTCAAAGTGGTTTTCTTCAGTTTTCAAGAGAGTGGATATCTCTTGTTTTTTTTGTCATATTTCTCTGGTTCGAAATTCTGATTACACTCACATATTCTCTGTTCTTGATCACACTGTGATTTTATCCGATTAGAGATTTCGAGAGTACCCTCGAAATACTTTGATCTGATAGTGAAAATACGACTTCACAGTGATCCAAGTAACTCGAAATCTGTAATATTTCTAACACATATCCGTGTTTCCAAGATGTTTGGTTATGCAATGGTTTAGGCGTGATACTCGTTTAGAATTTTGATGTATTTCTCGGGTTCGCCTATATAGATCATGTCTAATGGAAATACCCAAATGTGACCAAACCCACAACATAATTAAAGTATTTTAGTCATTATAAGTGAAAGACTAATATACAAACATGGTAAAAGTTGTTTTGTAGGAGTTGGTCGAAATTTGTGGAATATCAATACACGGTGAGAATTGAGAGAAATATAATAGTACTAGAAAAAGGTAATCGATTCCCATGTGAAAAAGTAATAAACGTTTATAAAACTGAAAACAATAACGTGGTCGGAGCTTGCGTTAAATGCAATCCTCTTGAAACAAATTATGCGTCTATTTCCCATAGTACAACGACCTTACAAGCGTGTTGCCGAAGCGAGTTACTTGCCTGAAAATGGCAGTATTCAAGAGGTGTGTTTATGTGTGTTGAAAGTTGTAATTTGCAAGTGATTTGGATGTGTAGTGTTTGATTTAGGCTTAATAGGCATAATATGGACATAACTTAACCCACTAAGTCATCTAAGTTATGTTTGTTTTTTGCTTCATATGGAAAGAGTGACTGAATGTGAAAAGTGGTAGGGATGAGGGTCTCACTATTAAGTCATATTTTTTAATCTTTTTTCCACTAGTACCCTTGCTTCCAGTCCCACGACCTCACATAATTTTTTTTGGAATCATTTATTTCACTATTTATTTATTTCAACTGTCATATTACATATTTATCATTGAACTCACATAAACATATTTCTGTTTTATACGAATAATTGCCACTAAATATTAGGTTGTTCATCTTGTTTATGATATTTTTAATTCATATCGTATGATAACAAAATATGATAATATTATCTATATGAAATTTTATAACAATTAAACAAATAAACTATACCGAAGTTTTGTTAATTGTTTATTTGGTATTTAATTGGTTTTATAAATTGATTGTTGTTTATTAATTAAATATGTTAAATAACCACTTATATTCTAGATATTTTGTTAAATAACTGCTTAATCATCACAGACTATACATAGTCAAACAGACACTTTATGTATACATGAACTTAATAGGAATTAAAAACAAACAGAGCCTTACAGATGCATTAATCAGATGAAATATTTAGACTTGATTAAAACATTAGTCAAAGTCTATTCACTTTTTTATATAACCAATTTGGTGATAAAGTAGTAGTAAGAGCTTCCAAATGACTTCTTAAAGGTCACAGATTCGATCCCTCTCTGGGTAAACATTTGCAGATATAGGAGGGTTTTGGGCAGTGAAAGTGACATGTGTAACGAAGATACTATCATTGGAGTAAAAGAGTTTTGAAATACTACCGTTAGAATCTCTACCGAATTGGTGGTATTGAATTTTTTAATGTTCTAAAAACGGATATTGATTACAATATCGGTTACCATAGGTCAGTAGCTTGTGTTTACTTATCATAGTATCCCGTCCGATATCAAAGCATATATCTAGTATATATATAAGTTTACAAATAGGGGTATACACGCCACAATTTATATATACACCACAATTATTACTTATAGTTTTGTATTGTTTGCAAAAATAATTTAGAATACGGTAGATACAAAAATTTTAGATCTACAAATTAGTTCCTTTACAAATGGTTAAAAGGTTTTTTTTTACTTGTACCGTGCAAATTGTTATGCAGATAGGAAGATAAGATCAGATGAGAGCTGCCATACGCAATTACTCAAATTATATAATTAGACTGCGACAGACGCCAGTGCACCATCTCGTGTCACCGTTAGCGGCTGCTAACAACATTCTCTATCAAAACTACACTTCGATTTTAGGGTTTTAATTCCTTAAGCTGTGAAATTAAACTGAATTCGATATGCAAAAGCTTAGTGGTTGTGCTGGAGAATGTTGGGGTGGATTTATGAGATGTTTAGTAAGGAGAAAGCAGGTTGATGCAACTGTAGCTAAAGCCGAGGGTTTTCAATTAGCCAAACGTCTCTCTGTTTTTGATCTCATTGCTATTGGTAAATTTATGATCAACTTACGTATCGTCACATTTCTTCATCTATATATGGTTAATTACTGATTGCGTTATTAATTTTTGTATTAAAGTATGATTTACGTAGGGTTTGCGTTGTTTCATACGTATTGAGAGTGTTCTACTGGACACAAAATTGAATTTGTCATGGTATCTCGATAGACAAATGCTTGTAATATTGTATACAGTACATTGCATATCGCACCTTGCGAGTATGGAGGAGATGAGATGTTGAATTTTTGTAATTTTTAATCTGTAATTGTGATTTTCGAAGGGAATGCTAATATAAACTGGAAGTTAGGTTTAATTTGGAGATTATGCAATATCAACTGTTTAGCTGATAATTTTCAAATTTGAAGTGCATGTCATGGTTAGGTCTGGAGGTTTTGAAACATTGGTAAGAACAAAGGATGTTTGCGTTTGGTTTGGGCTTTTTATGCTAGTGGAACTTATATGGCAATGTTTAATTGGCTTTTCTTTTTCATGTTTGCAAATTGAAAGTTTTTGTACAACTTTAAACTTATACATTGCAAATTCGTAACAAATACATTTATATGTATGTGTTACACTATCACTAAACTAAATTGAAACCAATATTTATCAGGAGTTGGGTCAACGATTGGGGCTGGAGTTTATATTCTAGTTGGAACAGTTGCTAAAGAGCAAACGGGGCCCGCTATTACAATATCATTTCTGATTGCTGGAATAGCTGCTGGTCTTTCAGCATTATGTTATGCAGAACTTGCTTGTCGTTGTCCTTCTGCTGGCAGTGCATATCATTATTCATACTTATGTGTAGGGGAAGGGTAAGCCCAATTTTCATAATATTAATCACCAAATAATTAATTTATTCTTTAAATACTTTTAAGGCACAAAAAGTCCATACCTTTTAAAACATTTTACTTGAAAAAAATAATTGCTAATTCCATATTTGTTTCCAGTGTTGCTTGGTTAATCGGTTGGTCTCTAATATTGGAATATTCACTTGGTGGAGCAGCTGTGGCTCGTGGCATATCCCCAAATATGGTGTGCGCGCACACGCATATATCTACATATATAATATTATAATTATAATTATTTTTTATTATTTATTCTAATTTCTTTCACGATGGCTGGCTAGGCGTTGTTTTTTGGAGGTCAAGATAATCTGCCCTCTTTCTTAACCCGTCCTACTGTTCTTGGAATTGTACTTGATCCTTCTGCTGCTATTTTGGTTTTCATAATAACTGGACTGCTATGCACTGGGATCAAAGAGGTATTCCTACAGATTAATGTCATATTATTTGTAATATATTTTATACAGTATTATATTTGGGTTTTACATTTGATTAAATACCTGTTTCTAGAGTTCACTGGCACAAGGCATAATTACAACTATAAATGTTACCGCCTTGATCTTCATCATAGTAGCAGGTGGATACTTAGGTTTCAAGAATCAATGGGTTGGATATGAAGTTCCAGGCGGGTAATATATTTCTTTCATGTAATTTAATTTACTATTTTACCCTTGGGATGCATATATATCACAGAAAGCATCCTTATGAGGTTTTAGGTATTTCCCTTTTGGAGCTAATGGAGTACTTGCTGGATCTGCAACAGTTTTTTTCTCATATGTTGGTTTTGATGCAGTAACTAGTACAGCTGAAGAGGTAAATGAATAGATCCAATTAGCATCTAACTTCTGATGATTTTAATTTTTTTTTTTAATTTTTTAATTTTTTTCTTTTTTACAGGTAGTGAATCCTCAGAGAGATTTACCAATTGGAATTGGGGTATCATTATTGACATGCTGTGTTTTGTATATGCTTGTATCTGCTGTTGTGATTGGGCTGGTTCCATGTTCTGCATTAGACCCTGACACCCCTATTGCATCTGCTTTTGCTAGTTATGGCATGAATTGGGCTGTGTAAGTATAATGACCCGTTTCAACCCGACCCGTTACCCAACCCGTTACATTTAATTTACACAATTGCCATGATTGCAGATACATTATAACAATGGGTGCTGTTACTGCTCTCTGTGCTGCTTTAATTGGTGGAATCCTTCCTCAGCCACGAATCTTAATGGCAATGGCTAGAGATGGTTTACTTCCATCTTTCTTTTCAGATATAAATAAACGAACCCATGTTCCAGTTAAAAGTACTATTGCAACTGGAATCTTTATTGCATTATTGGCATTTTCTATGAATGTTGAACAATTAGCAGGCATGGTGAGTCAAAACTGTTTCTTGACTATCATTTACGAAATAACAATGACAATTATGAATCTTTAATTGTAACTAATACAGTAATTACTAGAAATTTAACCACTTTTTGTGCAGGTTAGTGTGGGTACATTATTGGCATTTACAGCAGTTGCAGTTTCAATCTTAATACTCAGATATATTCCTCCAGATATCACCCTCGTGCAATCATCATCATCTCCAGATTCAATTGATATAATCTCATCAGAATTTGATAATGATATTACTGATATTTACCCTAAAAATATTGGGCCCGATTATCATACTCAAAAAGGTGCAGCTAATGTATGCTTCAATTATCGTATTGTTTTTGTAGCTAATTTTTGTAACTACTACTTGAAAACTTATTTTCTAATTTTGTTTTATTTTGTTGCACAGATGAAGGAAATGAGTCAAGAAGACGGAAAATGGCTGCTTGGAGTATAGCTGTTGTTTGTGCAGGAGTGATTGTGCTTGCATCTGCTGCTTCAGCCAAAAGCATTTCCAGGTATGTCATAATTAGAAGTCGTGAAACGGGCTGGCTTGACCCATACCACTTTTTTTTTGTCCAAATAGATTACAGAATTTATATCATTACACTAGTAATATAAAGTTTGGAATAAAACAATTTATAAGCTTGCATCAAAAACATTTGGTAGACTTTTGTCTCGTTCCAATTTTAGCTGAAGTTTTTAATTTGACCCGTTTAAGATAAAATATAACCCAAATTGACTCATTCATAAGTCAATAGGTTGGTTGTTGTTTTCATCTTATATATAACTAACTATGAATCATATCAGTGTCCCGCGATTCATATTGTGTGGGGTAGGAGGTGTTGCTCTATTGTCAGGGCTGGGCGTGTTGACCTGCATTGACCAGGATGATGCTAGGCTCACTTTTGGAGAAACCGGAGGTATTTTTTAAGTCTAGTATTTTATATGGAGTATTTCAAATGTAAATATTTTTAGTCTCTTAGTATTGTGATTTGTAAAATGTATCTTAATGGAATAGTTTTTTTTCTTTTTCTTCAGGTTTTGTGTGCCCATGTGTGCCTTTCTTGCCTGTTGCCTGTATTCTTGTGAATACTTACCTTCTTATTAATCTCGGGTAAGTTCATTAGTAATTAGTATTAGTTTATGTAAATATGTAATGTAGATAAATAGCATCTATAACATCACTACTAGAACTTGCAAAATTGACAGGTTAGGTAATGGGTCCAAACGTTTCTCCCAGATTTTACAACAAATTAATGCATTATGCAGTTTAATTTTATAAATAATCTAAAATTTTGAAATAAAGCAAATATTACAAGATTGTATGCATTAAAATACAATTTAGGCAGCTTATCTTGTTTTTAGCTAAAATATTGATTCGAGACTTCTAATCCGAACTATGAACCCTACATGTTAAGGAGACATCTTTTTTTTTCAAACACTATTCATTGTGTGAAATTAATAACTCAATGTATATGAAGTATTTTATATGTAAAGTCTTTTATGATATGTTAACTTGAATATTTATTTAAAAAACACGTAGAGTTGATACATGGATCCGAGTTTCTGTGTGGCTGGTGATGGGCATATTGGTGTACGTATTATACGGAAGGAAACATAGCTTACTAGTAGATGCCGTTTACATGCCTATTATGCTTGAAAATGATGAACGTGAAATCATTTCATAGCATTCTTTTGCATCATACACATTTTAATGGTGGTTTTGTTTTATTTTGTTTTGTTGTAAGCTATGTGAATATTTATTCTTCTACTTTGTGCATTGAAATCAGTTCTGTGCTCATAGGCAATGAAATTCTGTATCATTATTAAGATTCTATAAAATAAGTTTATAACTATACCATGTGATTTGTTTTCGTTACATGATTAACAAGCCAATTGATTGTCCATTTTCTTCTTGTGTTTTTCTGATTACTCACTTTTATTATCATTTAATGTTGTTTTCCAACATGAATGCCAAATAATAACAAACAAAAATTTCTGCCGTTCAAAAAAACATATCAAACAAAAATTAATTTTAGAAAACAAAACAAACTACTAAAAATGCATCAGTACTCAGCACATTGCATATTATCGACAATTTTGCTAGTTCACCAAATCTTAAATCTAATAAACCACCAATAATCAACTAAATATAATAGTGATATATTCCTTTTCTGTTCGTGCCGACATGAAGTTAGGAATGACACGAAAGTTAGGATTGTGTCTTGTTTGTGGGGTCTTTGTCCCTAATTAATGCACTTTGGATTTGGATTCCAAAATATTTAAAAAATTTAAATGTTTATAGAATTTATCACATATTATAAATTTATGCTTATTATGTATAAAAGTTTTAAAGGTTTATATATGATCCAAATATATAATGAATATTAAATCTGAAGCTAATGTAAGTTACAAAAGGAATTATAAAAAGATTATGAAGAGGTCTCAAATAGACTTTTTTATGTTATGTTAGCTTAAAACAAATCTCCACTATGATTCGCAAAAAATGAATAATTTGAACCGTATAATACTCTGTAGATTTTCTTTTTGAAAATATCTAAACGATTAAAGTCGGTACATCTTATTAAAATTAGCAATCATCTCAACGTATAATAAAGTTGATTGTTGTATTTTGCAAGTTTTAACGTCATATTTACAGAATGTATTTGCCTACGCCCATACCCGACAAGGCCAATAAACAAAACAAAGGGGTGGATTTGACATATTCACATAATTCGTGGCGACTAAGTGAAAACATGTCTACAAACATACAATTTGGAAAGATTCCTCTGAAATGTGTTATCTGGCGAGGGTGCAACTGAATTAACCTTAACGGGGAAACGCATATCACGTGTGAGAAAAACGACATCAAAAACAAGTTTTAACTTTTTCACAAAAACGCCCCTACACTATAGAGATAACACTTGGACCCCCTACACTTTGAAGAATGATGTTCACTACTTCACTAGTACTAAAAAAAGACCCTGGTGACATTTTGTACTTTATGCCACAAATGTTGGGAAAATGTTAAAGTTAGAGGGGGTGAAAGTTATACAACTTCGGCACAAGTAGCTGTGTTTCTATAAGTAATGTGAAATTCGAACTGACAGTAAGTTGTTGGTTTGTTTTTAATAGTGGGAGTAATTTGGATGATTACTCAACAATTTTGATTTATTATCTGACAAGTTGTGAGTAGTTGATTAAATTTAAAGATGATTATATAGATGGTCATTTCAAACGGTAAACTATCTAAATTTAAACATGATCTTTAAAAATTTCAAACAATAGACACAAATCCCTCATAAATAGGGTCTAGGAATTTCGATTTTTTTTTTTTTAGCTGTAGAACATTATCTTCTAAATATTTGATATGCATTCCATAAAGGATATGCATTTTGCTACTGTTAATAAAAATTAAATAATTGATATTTTGTAATCGATAATATTTTACTTTAAAATATTAGATAATCAATTTTATACATATCAACAATTGAACATGATCCAATAATACTATGTATTTTCATTGACTATTTGACATGCATTTTGTTATATATCTGAGAGTTATGTTATCAGAAATGTTTTGAAAATAAAATATCTTGAAACTTATATTTGTTTTTTTTTTAATATAAAATAATTTTTAGTATGTTGTATGAATACTCATAAATCATATTTTAGATATCATATTAAAATCATTGTGATATCACGCGGAGGAGTAAACCTACTAGTTTATAACATTTTTTTAAGAGAAAAACACAGGTTACAGATATTGCACTTTCCTGAATGTGAAGGGTCTAATATGCAAATTTTCAAAACTTTTGGACAGTTTATCAATCATACATCTATACAAGTTTGTGGCCATCTCTTTGGACCATAAATTCATGAACACTCTTTCAATAACTCAAATTTAATACTACAAATTTATAAACCTTCAAATCATGGACTTTTTGTGATCCCTTCATCTCTCCCTATATTCCGTTCTCCAATGGTGATTTCATCTTCAATTTTCAAACCCAAAATCACACTCGCCATTTACCTAATCACCATCTCCGTCACAACCACCTACGCCGCCGCCACCACCACATGCACCGCCATCCACAAACAAGACTCGCCGGCCACCAAATGCAATTACGTAAAAACAAATACTGAGTGTGACCCAAAAGGATACATCAATTACCTCCAAATATATTATTGCAATTTTTCACAATTACCTCAATTAGGCTTCATTTTGTTACTTATATGGCTTGTGTTACTATTTTACATTTTGAGCAATACGGCATCGGAATACTTTTGTCCGGCCGTCGAACACTTGTCAAAAACACTCAATCTTTCTCCGGCGATCGCCGGGACCACCTTGCTTCCGTTAGGAAACGGATCAACCGATGTTTTCTCGAGTGTAATCGCGTTTACAACCACTAATGATGGTGGTGATATCGGACTTAATAGTATTTTAGGTGGTTCAATTTTTATTTCAACCGTTGTGGTTGGTGTTCTAAGTTTATTAATCACTTATCGTGGTGAAATCGTGGTGGTTGATAAACCTAATTTTATTCGAGACGTTGTGTTTCTTCTAGTTACCCTCTCGAATCTCTTTGTGATCATTATTATTGGGGAAATCAACTTATGGGCATCGGTTTTTTTTGTTTCGACTTATGTTGTCTACATTTTATTGGTCTCTTACATGCATTTTCGTAGCGTGAAAAAACATACGAGGATGGTTGCGGGTGACATTGATTGTGAACACGGGATTAAAGTGCCGTTACTTGGTTTTATCGATGAAGAAAATGTTGTACATCCTGCAGAAAAAGATGTACGTTGTGAAGAACAAGTGGGATCTCGCAATAAAAGGTGCATTATTATATTTTTCTATGTTATGAGGTTACCATTTTATTTGCCTAGAAGACTTACAATACCAGTGATAACAAAGGAGAAATGGTCAAAGCCCTTTTTGGTTAGTTCAGTTGCATTGGCGCCAATTATGGTGGTGTTAATTTGGAACACAAAAGAGAGGGAGTTAGGGTTAGAAGCTAGTTTGGTGACATACTTTGTGGTGGGTTCGATTGGGATTGCTTTAGGGACTTGTACATTTGCTTTCACAAGTAGTACAATGCCACCACAAAAGTGTTTGGTGTTTTGGTATGCAAGTGGGTTCCTAATGAGTGTCACATGGACATATCTCACTTGTAATGAATTGGTGTCTTTATTAGAATCACTAGGGCATATCATAGGAATGAGCCCTTCAATTATAGGGCTCACTATATTAGCTTGGGGGAACTCAATTGGGGACCTTACGGCCAATGTAGTTATGGCTATCTATGGCGTGCCTGATGGAACTCAGATTGCTATGTCAGGTTGTTATGCTGGACCGTTGTTTAATGTTCTTGTTGGTTTAGGGTTTTCATTATTGTTTGTATCATGGTCGAGTTATCCTGGTTCATATGTCATTCCAGAAGACCCTTATTTGTATGAAACAATAGGGTTTTTAATGATCGGTCTGCTTTGGGCTCTTGTGATTTTGCCCAAAAAAGGTATGCGGCTTGATCAAACGCTTGGAGGTGGACTCTTGGTGATATACTTTTGCTTCTTGTTTATAAAGATTTCTAGGGCTCTTGGATTGCTTAGTGTTTCCGGCGCTAACTTATTAAATTATTTGTAAGTAATAGTATTAGCATATTTTAGGGAGGTTTGTTTATGTTAAGTAGTTCAACCTAATCACCATTCAAAGAATGAGATGTGTTTATTGAAGTCTATTAGCGACAATGATTGTTTCTTATTAGGATTTATCATCACATTCAAGGGATACGTCCCACATTCTGAAAATGATAATAACATCACATTCATGCGACAATAGCTCGTAGTTGCATTTAGTCTTTTGCTAGTTAGTATAGATTGCAGAGCGTTAATGTAAAAATGTTAAGTATAATAGTGAATACTTCAGTCCAAAAAACCTGAATTTGCTTCCAAGAGGTACGAATTTAAGTGTGACAAGAAATGGTCCCGTTTTGTATGTATGTGATTCTTGTGAAGTCCTTTTACACATTAACGAATATGATTAAATCAAAAGTGTTTGATATCAAATTGTCCACCTTCTATCAATAAGTTAGGCCAAGTATAAATCCAATTTTTTTGTGGTTATTTTATGAAAATGTTGAACATTGCGCCAAATTATTTAGGGGTTATGTCGCAATATTTGTCATCTTCAATAGTACCAAAAAAATTATGTTTGTAAAAGATAAGTAGTGGACTGTCGCAAATCATTAATAAGTTATGGGGTTCATACAATGTTTCACCCATACACTTGTTTAATGTTTCCACTTTCTATTTTGATTTTATAGTTATATAAAATATGGACTTTTAACTATTTGGTAATGATTTAATGATAATAAATTTCTAAATGATTTTAAAGATATATCATGGGTTGATATGTTTATGTGTAAACATTATGTCTAGGGAAAGTTTAGAAATGATCACATCAATAATTAAGTCGGGTATATCATGAGCAAAACTCAACCACCTCAAGAGGCTTTATAATTAAAGTATCCTTAAAAAAAAGAAATAAAATATGGACTTCAAGTTTCTATATAATTGAAGAATCATCGGTTGGATGATAGATCATAATCACGAGTTTTATTTAATTTTCATTAAATGTTAATTTTTCTAATATAAATTGTCCTAGGGGCCGAGTCACATATCCTTCAAATGGTTCAATTCCCACTCCACGTTTCTTTTTTTACCATGTGATCTTATAATCTAACGGTATGTTTTGATATTTTAAAAGGTTTTAAATTCAATTTCTGTTTAAAGCAAAACTAGTGTAGATTTAAGGTTGTATTAGCAATAAAAAAAAACGCTTTTTCATGTAATTAGTATCATTTTATATAAATTTTGTTGATTTATTTACAAACATAGCCCGTACTGGTTATGAAATTATTCAATCTGTTTTCTCGTTTCGCTTTCAACAATTGCTATTATTTATATTCTCTTAATTAAAGTTGTCTTTTTCCACATCTTCTTGTCATGAATTGATCATGCATTGTTCATAATTTTGATTAAAAAAATGAATCTAATAAAGCGATTGATGTTTTGTAATGATATATCATTGCAATCGATAATTGATTTTCGTTTAGAGTTTTAACGAAAAAAAATAATTTTAAAAGTTTAATTGCGTTTTATCCTTTAATGAAAACATGTGTGACAAAATTGTTAAACATTGGAGCTTTGAATTGTTTAATTGTTTGACAAATCAATTAATTATTGAGTATTGGTATTTCTTCCTAATTTTTTTTTCGAATGTCAAAATAAATAGATGATATGAGGAAAGAAAATTAGTGAATTACACATGTCAAATTTAAAATAAATAAGTAGACTTATACGGAGTATATAGGATAAATATGTAGAAAAAAATATCATTTCTGTTAATTATTTGATCAACTTACTACTTAACCCAACCTTAATTAGAAAAATGTACTCAATGATTTGACATCATCCTCACCAGACAGCAAATAAAACTGGTACAAACATGTGCTGTAGAGAAACAAACAATGAGCTATTCATCGTTGGTACTCAAGTCGAATTATTGTCATTTTAATGTCTCTGTACTATTTGAAGTTTGCTTTTCATGAGGATATTTATGAGATACCCACAGTACTACGTGATTTGCCAATACGAGGAATGCAATTTAATTAAAAGTTTCCTTTACCTGTTTGATGAACATAAAATCAATTAAATTTTTTTGAACATAAAAGTTATCAAAGTTTTCACCCATTATATATTAACATTAAGATAAACCGAAGATTATATGGTTGGTGAAAACAAGAGGTTGTAACAAATAGTATATCTCTACTATCTATAATGTATTTAGGACTTTCTTTAAATAGCAGACTGAAAATTCAGCCAATTTCTTACTATTTTGGGATTTTAATCCAATGAGTAAAAAATATGCAGCAGCCATGTCTCGAAACCGAGACCTACCGCTGAAATGATACCGACATACCACCTGATCTAATCATTTCTTGCGTTGTCAATCCTAAACAAATGCTTATTAAAGCGTTCGCCCAAAGTCACTTGTTCCCGATTACTGGCCCCGAAACTTTTTGGGCTACATTTCAGGTTGCTTATATTGACTGGGCTTCGAATGCTTAAATTTTCGGCCCAATCATGGAATTTCAGGTATCTAATATTTTTGCTTAAAGAATATCAATCGTCTTATGGGGAAACTAAACGACATCCGAAACCCAACATACTTCAAGCAAAATCGTCAGACTTGCAATAGGGAAGTGGAAACGGTTTTGGAACTCGCAACTCATTATAGATTGTTTGCAGGTATCTAAAAATGTTTGCTTTTTAAAAGCGAATTAGGGTTTTCACACAGATACCAAATTGCTTTCTAGAATCGTTTTGCTTTCTCGCCAAACCTATAATCCATTATGGCCGCCGGAAGGAGAAATTGTTCCGACAATGGTGGAAAGGTTGTTTTATACGACGAGCCATAGCAATTGAAGACAGTCGTCTCGAATTGGCTTATCATTGAACCCAAATCTAACCTAAGTATTACTCGCCTAAAAGATAATGATCTTTTTACTGTATGTTTTCTTATTTCAATTTCTTTACAAACAAATATATTGTTTTGCAGATCATTTGTTCCAGTTTTGGTTGATTTGATTCGATTGTGGTAAAATTGTGATTCCTTGTTTGTTGTTTAAACACTTATATCATTTGCTGACTAATATTGTGTGCATCATTACTTGAATATGAGAAATGCAAAATGAGCATTGGGGAGCTACCATCGGCTGATGCTTCTTCTACTGCAGGTGCCTCATGTTTTTAATTAATTATTTATGGCTTTCTTAAGTTTCCTCATATTCAATGATAAATGTTTGTGTGTCTTCAAACTTTTGATATAGGTAGCAAGACTATGCAATCAAAGAAGTACTATGAGGCAATTGAGCTCTATACCATTGTTATGGAACTTTTTGATGATAATCTTATTTATTATCCCAACAGGTAAAATATTTACTCAAATAATATTAATTTACATTCTTTTGTAGACATTTTTATCAATCAACTTTTGTGTGGGATTTATAATTTGTTATGGCAGCTGCATACACTCAGACCGAGCAGTATAAAGAAGCAATTGAGGTTAGTTCTTTTGGTAGCATTCTTACTGGCAATATTTTTGCATATTTATTTGTTACCTTCAATATTTGTAGTTGGCTGAGGAAAAATATAGAGAACAAGAACAAAGATATGAACGTGAACGGGTAACTCCTCTCTTCTGCAATATGTAACTCTTAATAAATGATGTTAACTTAATTAATTGGATTAGTGCCCTTTTCTGGTCATTGTAATTTCTGCAAAAGTTAATTTGAAGAAAAAAGGTTTATGTACTTGTGGAAAAGTTTTAAATCTATAAAAAACCTACATAGATAAAACACTTTCATTCCATTTCAAATAGTTAATTTTAAATAATTGTTTTAATTAATGACCGGTATTTTTAAATAAACCTTTCACTAGGATTCCAACAGATATAACTGGACTGTATGATATATCAAGCATGATAGAACATAGAAGACATGCTATTAAAAAGGCGGGCTGGTAATAATGAATGTTGATCATATGCCTGAGTTCTTATATAATGGTCTAAAATTTTCTGTGCAGATGGTTAATAATGAAAACTCCTCATCAATTGAAGATGAAATTGATAACTTGATATTTACTTGGTTTAACCTGTGTTCTATGTTTTTGATACATGCTAAATATGGTTTTGTATAACATTGGGTGAAATGGATCCAACAGTTGCTTATGTTTAGTAGAAAAACACATTTTGAAGAAGTTTGATGCATCTTTTAGATCTTATTACTATTAAATATGTGAATATGATCATATGTTATTTGTGGAGTGGTGCACACGTACTTTCATTGACACAAGATGTAACTTAAATTAGTTTTCGAATCAAATCCTTTCATGTTGGTGTTTTCCCTTCAATTACAAAATTTTAGGAAGTTGAAGGACCTACTTCTGAAGCAGCTCATTTATTTGAAAAATAAGCATGTATTTAAGAACAAGAGTGAGTCTATTTGGAGTGAAAATACTGATCTGAATTTTATAGGTTTAAAGAAGTCTTAAAATGACCTAGAAATGTTTGAAATAGAAACTAAAAGAGCAACCAAATTGGTTAGCCTTGCTGGAGTAGAAGCCATTGCTGCGCAAAAAGAGAAATGAGACTCAACAGACTATACATACGAATGCCTACCTGAATGACATTTACTTGACACAACAGGGTACCCGCCGCCGCATTGCGCGAGTACCCTGCTAGTGATTGATGAAATAAAGTATATGCATTTTAAAAGTTGCTAAAAATTAAAAATATGTGATTTTTTTTGTTTGCAATTTATCCATATGCACGGGTTAATTCAATAACTATAAATAAAATATGTATGCTTAGCGACGAATTTGTAAATATACAAATTATATTTATAAACTTACATACCACTACATTTAAATAAATGCTACATTTAAATTTTTTTTAACCATATATACAGATTTAACTCAATAACTATAAACTAAACGAGGAACATGTGTCCATCCTTCGTGACGGACTTGTAAAAATACACATCATATTTATAAATTAACATATTTATATCCCTGCATTATTTGAAAATTTGATAGAAGAATAGTTTTTTTAAAGAAAATGTTATTATAGATATCACCCATGTTTGTCATAGACTTCTAGGATTGTTGATATGCACATTGGACTGACTTATTGTGAATGAGCACCTTCGATATCGGGCTCCAGTTTGGTCTTTATTAATTAATCTTTTTGGGCCAACATCGACAAGATTACTTGCATACGAGATTCGAAATTAAAACTGTCGAGTTTTCACGATAAATCTTGAGCAATACGATAAGTATTTCTCCAGTACTTTTTGACGTTTGTACCATTAATTGGAGATAAAATAGCTCATATGATATTTGAATGTATAACGCAAGTGTTTACAAATAACCGAAACAGTTTTTGATTTTCCATACTTTTTAAGATGTAAGAAAACAATTTAAAAAAAACATAGTATAATGAATCGATATAAAGATATCATTGTCAAATAAGAATATTGTTCATAATAAAGTTATTATACTCTATTTCCTTTTTCTTTTTAGACATTTGACAACTTCGAAATTACTACGGTACAAAAATTCAAGCTTATAATAATATATTTTTTTTTTTGTTAACTATTGCTCCCGGGGTTAAGAAAAAAATTAATGTTAAAAGGCAGTATACTTTAACTTATAAAAATTACTAACCACTTCAAAATTTATACATTATCAAATAAATTTACACTTAACTATTTTCCTAAGAGATATGTTAGACTGTCTGTCTATAATGGTCGACGCCAGACGACCATGACCATGCCTGGCAGCGCCTCCCTCCCATTACAGTGAATCGTGACTGCAACAAACCCCATGGATTCGGTCGTCTACGCGACCAATGCAAGTCGGCGTGTGTTGTGATGAGCATGCTTGTACCTCATACATGTTAAGTGGTACATGTATTAAGAAAATTAATTTTAAGATTTAGTCATTGGTTTGTTCACCACTACAAAGATTTGGTCAGAGTTTGTCATGTATTTAGTATTGAGAAAAAAATCTAATATAACACTTATGTAACGGTATTTATAATCTATAAATTCCTCTAAACACAAATAATAATACTCACTCCGTCCTATTTTTATTGTTCATGTTTCTTTTTTTAAATGTCCTTAAATGATTATCCACTTGGAAATTCAACCAACCAAAAAATACTTAGGTGGTAAAGATAAAATTTCATTGGTTGCACAGTGTAATAAATACACTTTTATTAAACTGTATGATATTTAAATGTGAACAATTATTTTAGGACGCAAAGAGTAAGAAAAAAAACAAAAAGAAGTCGTCAAATCTAGACATCATCCACAAAGTACAGGGCCCACTTGTGCAATTTACAGAATGATACAAATTAAAAAGGCCATATTCGACCCGTTTTAACCCAAAACTAGGCTTCTTTTGTAATTTCAGTCTTTCTGCAAGTCAGCTATTCGCCGCCGCAAAGCCCTTAAACCCTTCAACCAGTTCTGCTAAACCCAGCCGTCGACGTCGCCGGTGCCGTATCTGCTCACACGAAGTGGGATTGAGCATGGAGCGATCTCAGAAGTCTCACAGGTCTCGTCAATCTGGCCCATCTGCCAAGAAGAAATCCGATACTGATAAAAAGAAACGCGATATCACCGAAGAGAAGAAGCAAAACCCTAAGGTTTTTTACAACTTTTCATCAATTTATTGGCTTTTTCATGATTCGCTGTATATATATCGTCTTTTATTGAAATTTCACTCAACTGATATCAAATTAAAAAAAAAAGGTCTTATGCCGCTGGTGAATTTATACTAATTTTTAAGCTGAAATGCTCTGTTTTTGCAATGGAATGTTAATACGTAGCAATTGTGATTGTAATGGTGTTTAAATTAAACTAAAATTATTGCTTTATGAGCTCTTTTCTAAGTTCTCTCTTTTAAAATTTGAATTTATTTGATTGTTTCCTAATGCGATTGTTATTATAGTCAAATATTTTATTTTAATACCCATCAATTTGAGATAATTGACAAATTTTGATATGAAATGCAGGCATTTGCTTTCAATTCAACAGTAAAAGCTAAACGCCTTCAATCGCGTGCTTCTGAGAAAGAACAACGTCGATTACACATCCCGAGTATTGACCGTACCACTGGGGAACCTGCTCCTTATGTTATTGTTGTTCATGGCCCACCACAGGTTCTCATCAAACTTAATCTATAATTAATTTAATCTTATTCAAATTAAATCTTCTAATTAGGTTCAAAAATGTCACTGAACTCAGAAAAAATAGGTTGAATTTCTTACGATTAACTCTTGTTTTAAGCTGTAATATATTCATGTTAGGTTGGGAAGTCTTTACTTATAAAGTCTCTTGTTAAGCACTACACGAAACATAATATACCAGATGTACAAGGTCCAATTACTATCGTATCAGGTATGTTTATTAGAAATAATGATGTATTTTATTTTTATCATATAATGGATTTTTCATGATATTTTAAGAAGTTTGAGACTAATCCTATTTGTTTCATGACAGGTAAGCAAAGGCGGCTAACATTTGTAGAGTGCCCAAATGATATTAATGGTATGATTGATGCTGCTAAATATGCTGATCTGGCACTGCTGCTTATTGATGGAAGCTATGGTTTTGAAATGGTCAGTCTTTGTTGTAAATGAATTTATTTATTATTATTTATTTTTTTTTGTAATTTACTAATTCTTTAACTTGATTTTCCAAAATGTTATTCAATTTGCAGGAAACGTTTGAATTTCTTAACATCTTACAAGTTCATGGATTCCCAAAAGTTATGGGTGTTCTTACACACCTTGATAAGTTTAAGGATGTTAAGAAACTTAAAAAGACAAAGCAAAGATTGAAACATCGATTCTGGACTGAGATTTATGATGGAGCAAAATTATTTTATTTATCTGGTCTAATTCATGGAAAGTAAGTGGCTTAATGTATATATATATATATATATATATATATATATATATATATATATATATATATATATATATGTTTTAATATTTCATTGAATTAAACTTCTTTAACATTATTTTAATGAATTAACAGGTATGTCAAACGAGAAATTCATAATCTTGCAAGATTCATATCGGTTATGAAATTTCACCCGCTTTCTTGGAGAACATCTCATCCGTACGTTTTGGTAGATCGTTTTGAAGATGTAACAGCACCCGATAAAATCTCCACAAATAAAAAATGTGACAGAAATATAACATTATACGGTTATTTACGGGGGTGTAATATGAAAATTGGGACAAAAGTGCATATTGCTGGTGTTGGAGATTGTAATGTAGCAAATTTAACAGGATTAATTGACCCGTGCCCCTTACCATCAGCTGCAAAAAAGAAAGGATTAAGGGATAAAGAAAAATTATTTTATGCACCAATGTCTGGATTAGGGGATCTTGTATTTGATAAAGATGCTGTTTATATAAACATTAATGATCATTTTGTGCAGTTCTCTAAAAAGGATGATGAAGATGATAACTCAAAAGAAGGTTTTTATAAAGTTTTTATTTTTTTATTTTATTTTAGGGATAATATATATGGAGGCCACCTAAGTATGTATTTGTTCTCATTTATACCAACTCTGGCCAAAATTATGCTGGCAAATTATATGATGACAAAAAAGAACCTAATTATATCACAAATTAAAATCATACAAATAGCAATTTTGATGTGAAATACCAATTTTACCCTTCTTTTATGTGCATCTTTATTTTGTTAAAAGTGATTTGAAAGGATGTAACTAAAATTTTAATGTTCAAAAATTTCATTTCTTTTATTTAAATATGTTAAAGCTAGGATCTTTTCTAGAATTTGGTCAGAATTGGTATAAACAAAAGCAAATACATATTTTCGGTGGTGTATAAATCGTTTTGATTATGAATTTTTATACATGATGTGAAATAAATGATATTGTTTGCAGGAACGAAGAGGGATGTGGGGGAGGTTATGGTGAAAAACCTTCAAAACCCTAGTTTTGCAATGAATGAGAAATTAAATGAAAGTAATATTGATCTTTTTAATAAAAGAAGTAATGGTTTGAAAGAAAATACAAATGGCGATGGTGAAGATGAAGATGAAGTTGATACTGTTAGTACTTCAGAGGATGAAAGTGATTTAGATGATGAAGAAAAAGCGGGAAAAATTAATTTAAAAAATAATAAACAGGAAAATAATATTGAGGGAGAAGTTGAGTTCCATACAGGAAGAATGAGGAGAAAAGCAGTTTTTGGAAATGAAAACGAGGGTGATGATGATGATGATCAAGAGGTAATTTAATACTAATTTTAATTAATTGTTTTTTTCTTGTTTTGCATTTTGATAATTATACGGATAATGTATGATTGTATGCATTATTTTATTCTTATTTGGATTGCCTTAAATTTGTGCATAATTGCAGGCTGCTGATTCAGATGATGAATCAGAAGATGATGATAATTCAGATGATGAAGCAGAAGATAATAACAATTCAGATGATGAATCATCTGGTGATTCAGAGGAAGAAGAAGACATAAATGAAGGTACATTGCAATATAAAATATAATTTTTATAAAAATGGATGATTTTTGTTAATATGAATAAGTGTTGGTTGTTGCAGAGAACATTGGGAATGCTTCAAAATGGAAAGAATCGATTATTGAAAGAACAATATCAAGACAAAACATTAATCTTATGCAACTAGTGTACGGGAAATCTGAAACTAAATCAAATGATTCTTCTCATGAAGATATTGATGATGAAATCAATGATGATGATGATGAGTTTTTTAAGCCCAAAGGTGAAGGAAACAAGGTTTGTTTCTACCCTTACACTACTCATTTATCAGAGAGTAAATTACATAATTGCCCTTGGACTTCTTTTATTCAACTGATAGTCCCTAATTATGAATTTTTGTGTGATTTGTTGCAGAAATTAAGTAACGGATCAGAGGGAGAAGAAGTGAATGTTGATGATAGTTCAAAATTCATAAATTATGCTGCAAAAGACTGGAAAAATGGAGAAATAATTGAAAGTATTCGTGACCGTTTTGTAACTGGAGATTGGTCAAAAGCTGCTCAAAGAGGGAAAAATGCTGAGCTGGACAATGAGAGTGATGATGAACTTTTTGGTGATTTTGAAGATCTGGAAACTGGTGATAATCATCAAGCTGATGATAATGAAGATGTTGATCCTGTTGCTGAAGAACGCAGGCTTAAAAAGCTTGCACTTCGTGCAAAATTTGATGCTAAATATCCTTAACTTATTTTATTTTATAAACCTTTTTTGTCTTCATTTTATGAAATTATTAGTTAGTATTTCCTTAATTTCTTGATACGGATGGATCTGAATCACCTGATGAGGATGATGTCAAGAACCACAAAGATAAGGATAAAAGTGGTCAACCCAATGAAGTTGGTTTTCTTGACAAGGTAAAATTTTATTTTTTTAAAAAATTTAATTTTGTATTAATTTATAAATTGGGTTCCTACAGTTGAAGGAGGAAGCTGAACTTCAGAGGCAAAGGAATATAGCTGAACTGAACGATTTAGACGAGGCCACACGGATAGAAATTGAGGGTTACCGCACAGGAACGTACCTGAGATTGGAGATCCATAATGTTCCTTATGAAATGATTGAACATTTTGATCCTTGTCATCCAATTCTAGTTGGTGGAATCGGTCTCACTGAGGAAAATGTTGGATATATGCAGGTTAGTAAAAAATTGTCCAAAGTTCATATATTTACATAATTTCACATTTTTACTTAATAATATTTTGAATTTATTTCAGGCAAGATTAAAACGTCACAGGTGGCACAAAAAGGTTCTAAAAACTAAAGATCCAATAATTGTTTCAATTGGATGGAGACGTTACCAAACATTACCCGTTTATGCAATTGAAGACATAAACGGGCGTTGTCGTATGCTGAAATACACTCCTGAACACATGCATTGTCTTGCCATGTTTTGGGGCCCACTTGCTCCCCCAAACACTGGTGTTGTTGCTGTCCAGAATCTGTCAAACACTCAGGTTACTTATACTTCAATTTTTTATGACCCGTTGTTCGACCCGTTTCTAATTAAACGGGTTGAAATAATGATTATTTTTGCAGACGGCATTCAGAATCACAGCAACTGCAGTTGTATTGGAGTTCAACCATAATGCAAAAATAGTTAAAAAAATAAAGCTGGTTGGGGAGCCCTGCAAAATCTACAAGAAAACAGCACTTATAAAGAAAATGTTCACTTCTGATCTTGAAATAGCCAGATTTGAAGGTGCATCTATCCGTACAGTTAGTGGAATTCGTGGGCAGGTTAAAAAGGTAATTTCAAATTTCTTATTTATCACCTATTTTTTAGGGTTTGACAAGATGAAATTTTGTTACAAGTTTTAAATATTTGTGCAGGCTGCAAAGATTGAACTGGGTAACAAGCCTAAAAAGAAGGGAGGACAAGTTGAAGAAGGAATAGCCCGTTGTACTTTTGAGGATAAGATTTTAATGAGTGATATTGTTTTTCTGCGTGCTTGGACTAAAGTTGAAGTCCCGTCTTTTTATAATCCTCTGACAACCGCCTTGCAACCACGTGCTGACACCTGGCGTGGTGTCAGAACAGTTGCAGAGTTGAGAAGAGAATATAATATTCCCGTTCCCGACAAGAAAGATTCTCACTACAAGGTATTATCTGTTGGTTACATATAATATTGATGTATATATGTGCTCAGAAACTTATAATAAAATATATAATTATTATTGTGACAGCCAATTGAAAGATCAGTAAAGAAGTTCAACCCGATAGTTGTACCCAAGGCATTGCAAAGTGCACTTCCGTTTAAGTCAAAGCCCAAGGAAATAAAGTCAAAGAAGGATAAAAGAGCTGTTGTTCCTGAACCACATGAACGAGAAGTTCATAAACTTGTCCAGCATTTGCAGTTGATTAGGCATAACAAGGTACGGTTTTTGAAAATCAGAAAAATAAATTATTATTTTTTGTTGTTTTAAATTGGTAATATATGTGTTTATTTTGTGGGTGGTTTGTTTGCAGTTGAAGCAGCAGAAAGTGAAGAAGCAGGAGAAGAAGAAAAAGCATGATGTAGAGAAAGCAAAGGAAGATTTGGTTAATAAAAAACGTCAGAGAGAAGAAAGACGCGACAGATATCGTACACAAGATAAACTACAGAAGAAAATGCGCAGAGAATGAGTTTATATGTGACTTGAGGTTGTATTATTTTATAATTTAAACTTATATTGCATGATTATGTCGCCAAGTTTTGATTTTGAACCAGTTTGTTAGTATTTTGTATTAACTATGTCATTCTTTAATTTGTCTTGATAAATTATATTTTGAATTTTGTGACCAGAGATGAAATGAATTTATAGAATTGCGTAAAAGTACTTTTTAAGTGTTGATTGGTTAAATCCAAACCGATCAAGTGAAACCAATTGGTTTGCAGTTACTTAAAGTTTAGGTGGTGATTTTCACACTATATATTTTAATCTATCTATTATATTAATTGTATTATTTATTTGTACAATCTGTAGATTTATTTATACATTGTGGTATAGGTATCAAAAAGTGTGGTAGGTAAATTAATTCTCTTAAAAATTGGAATTGAACTGTTTAAATTACCACCAAAACCAATCTTGAACCAAAGTACAATTTGTGTTTTTTCTTTATGTGTTACTCGAGACAATCCGGCATAATAATCCAATAGTAAGTTTTGGTTGTCTAATTGCAAGTACATAAATTAGTTTGATATCAACGTATATCTTTTAGTCCGAAAAAAACCCAAATGAATTAAATTAATGAGTTAGGTTACTAAATCAAAAAAATTGTCACGAACTCACGATCAAGGTATGATAGTGCATTTTTAATATTCAGAGTAGTAGAAAATATACTCATCCGAGTTATTAAGATGTATTTTAGCCTTAAATAACGACTAACAAGCAGGAGTAAATAAATATATTACTTCATCCGATTCAAAATAAGTGCTACACTTTCCTTATATAGGTGATCCAAAATAAGTGCTACACTTTGTAAAATTACCTTATTTGGCAAAAAATAATAGGATCCACACTCACTAACTATCTACTTTAACAAAGTGAAATGACTCATTTATCCTTACTTTTTACTTTTAAACATCACTAACCCCACTTTATTCAAAAGGTGTGAGACCCATTATCAACTAACCATTCAATTAATCTAATTTAACCTTAATTATAATCTTTTGCCTCAAAAACCGTGAAAACCAAAGTGTAGCACTTATTTTGAATCGGAAGAAGTATTAGGTTTATCATGTGAAAGTAGGGAAATATATAGCATAAAATGAAAATAGAAAATTAAACTTATAGCACAGTTACAACTTCTTCCACACAAGATATAATCTCAAACATTACATTCAGATTCGAACTATTTAAAAAACTATCCATTCCAATCCAACATCGTTCCATAATCAGAAAAACCTCAACAATACAAACAACATCTCTTCATCACCATTTTTGGTCCACATAAAGTTGTGTTTAATCGGTTTGCATAGCTCCAGAATGATATTTCTCCAAATCGGCATCAAGATCTTCAGCAGACACTACTTTCACACCACCTTCTCCACCTCTGCCTCTTCCCCTTCCCCTGCCGCCTCTACCACCGCCGCCACCACCACCACCGCCGCCACCTCTAAGTCTCCCCATAACTCCACCTCTATTTTAGTGGTAATTTGTTAATTAGGTACAATAAAAAAACATGTATGAATATAGATGTACTGTGCATTAAGGGGATGTTTGGACATGCGATATAAAAATGATTCTTTAACAATCAGATGATCAAATATTTTTCATTTACATTTCTTATTATTAGATATTTGAAAATAATTGTTGAAGTTTCAGAAAATAATCTCTACCAAATATTGTTATACTTCATACTTCAATAGAAAAATACAGTCTTTTATGGTCATTTTATATACTGTTAACTTTAGTAATCATCAAGACTTTAAACCTGATTTTGACTATTGAACATAACATAATCACTTTCAAAACCCACATCCAAACACCCCCTAAGAACATGAACGGTATAACAAGGTTTATGAATATACCTTCTGGGCCCACCATTTTGGTTTGCAAAATTGGCAGCATTTTGCACGCCACCTTCATTTCCCATGTTTGTTCCTACCAATTCAATCTTCATAGGTTTTCCATCTAATTGAACATTATCATATTTTTTAATAGCCAATTCTGCATCTCTACGCCTTGAAAACACTACTTCTGCACTTCCCTATTCAATATATTTTCTAATAATTATCACTAATAATTTCCTTAAAGAACTAAATTATTCACGAATACGAGTGATTACCTTTGATCTGCCACTTCTATCATAGTGTACTGTTGCTCGTTTCATATCACCAACTTCTGCAAAGAGCTCCTGCAAAATTTCCACTCCTTTTAAGCAATTTGGAATTTCATAAACATGTATACAGTAACATATAAAGATTTAAAAGCTTTCTACTCTTAATACATTAACTAAACTCAATATACTCCTAAAAAATCCTATAGAATTACCTTGATATCCTCATTGGAAACACCATAATCCAAGTTATTTATGAGAAGTTTTGTGCCAGTCTCTATTCCTGAAGATGCCCTTGTTGATCTTGCAGGAGCATGGCCTTCATACATGTCATGTCCCCATGTTGTTTCTGGTGCTTCGACCTGTACCTGTATGATTATACAATTAGTCAATTACATACAAAACCATATTAATCAACCTACTAATTTCATATTGTTGACCAGCGCACAAATACACTAAAAATTGGCAATGTGCTAAATTATGCAGCTAAATGGATGTGTTGCCCATTAATGCAGTCTTGTTTCAACCTGACACCCATTTATTCAAATACAAAAAAGTCAACCTGGATACCAATTTATTCAAAAAGGTCAAACTTTGTACCAATTAAAGGCTGGAAATCAATTAACTAGCCACAATTAGACCTAGTTATAACATCCACTATGAACTGAATTTTTTATTATGCAACTGATTTGATGGGATCTTGAGGTCTAGTAAGCTTACTGAACACACAAAACCTGTCAATTGACGGAAAAATCATACTTGGGATTGAAATACTTTACCTTTTGAGCGCCATATGGCGTTGACCGATTGGTAGCACGATTAGGCTTTCGGCGAGAGGGTCCAGGACCAGAATTACGACCTCTAGATCTAGGGTTTTCAGAGCTTCGTGATTTCTTATTCATCTTTATCATATCTTCGAGAGACATGTCCAGATTAGACATGATTGAACGATTGATTTAAAAAAACCCTAGAAATTTTATGAGCAGAAGTGGAGTTTTTTGGTGGTAGGGTTTAGCCTCGGTTTTACAGCAGCAGTTAACTAGCGGAAATATGAAAGAGGAAATCATACGTAAGTTTACACTTTGCTACCCCCAAAATTTTGTAAGATGAACATTTTAGCATATATAGTTGTGTTGTTGTCCTAGTTAGTCCCTTCACTTTACAAATCAATTAGGCCGTATGCCGGTGTCCAATTCTTCTATCTAAAAAAACAACAATAACTAAAACAATAATAATGATATTTAATTTTTTTAAATAAGAGGTATGAGAAAGGTAACATGCAGATAGTCATACTCCTACCATGAGGTAGAGAATCTGCTTCCAGGGAGACCTCTAACGAAAGTAATGATGAGAGTGTATTACCATATATGAGATGTGTATGCATGCCAATAAAAACACACAAGTAAAACATGTGACTATGAATATATGTGTGCAAAAAATGAGTGCTTGTTGCGTGTATGTGTAAGCGCGTAGTAAGTATGCAAAAAACATGTAAATATGTGTAAGCGTGCATGAAATAACATGTATCAATCAAAACATCAATCGAGAAATAGACATATAAGCATGCAACTATATAGATCATTCAATCTTATATATCAAGAGGCTCCTAAATAGATACTGACATAGAATCATATAAGTTTACGTCTCCTACTGTACCTATATGTCACTGTCCTATAAACAAGAAAGTATCCCCCTCCCTATACAATTGGCATAATACTAATCCTCTAAAAGCATCTATAAGAGATCATTTCCGCAGCCATCTTTCATATGGCAACTGATCCATCCAGCTAAGGTTCAATTTATCTCCTTTAGTAAACATGGCACTTATAATATCAAGAAAACAAGTTGCAAAGTCATTTGAAAATGGTAAGTTGGAAAAAGTTTATTAGAAGTTCCATTATCACGTATAGGAAGTGAATGAGTATTTGGGTGGGTACATAACGCCTACTAAAATGATTTTCAACTAAATAGACAAACGTTTCTAAATCTTTTCTTGAAACTTTGGTCACAAACCATATTATTTAAAAGGATGTGACTTTAACATCATATATATTACTTCTCACACCACAACTATTGTTTTAATATCTTGTACACTTTGTTATGACAGATTTACATTGTTATGTGTAAAGTTATACAATGTCAAAATTATCTTCGTTTTCTAAAACAGGCTTATGGTAGGTGAACCTTAGGAAATAGACGTATTTGCCATCGAACATCCTACACGTGCCTAATCCGGGCAAGAGTGGATGATTAGGATTTTAGATTTCAAACTTCTATTTTCATTTTTAAATTTCAAAGGATTTCTACAAAGTAAAACATTTTAAGTTTTTCGAACCCATAATCTATAAACTACAAAGTAATCACATGGGCCTAAATGTGAGTGTAAATTTTGGCCCAATACACCCACATTCACTCACACACAAACACTTATAAACAAACCCTAATTCCCTGGCTCTAACCCTATCCGTCGACCGTCATCCCTCTGAGCACAAACAGCCGAATCAGCATCACCGTCTTCTCTCCGCCGTGAACCATGGGTCGCGTCCGTACCAAAACCGTCAAGAAGTCCTCCCGCCAGGTTATCGAGCGATACTACTCGAAAATGACGCTCGATTTCCACACCAACAAGAAGATTCTGGAAGAGGTTGCAATCATTCCGTCAAAACGCCTCCGAAACAAGATCGCCGGATTCTCAACTCACTTGATGAAACGGATCCAGAAAGGTCCGGTGAGAGGAATCTCGCTCAAGCTACAAGAGGAAGAGAGAGAGCGTCGTATGGATTTCGTTCCTGATGAATCAGCCATCAAAACTGACCGTATTGAGGTCGACAAGGAGACAATTGAGTTGCTTGCTTCTTTAGGCATGAGTGAGCTACCTGGTATTGTGCTTAAGGAGGATACTCCGTTGATTTCTACGTCGATTCCCGGGGCGTACGGTGGTGGCCGTGGTGGATTTGCTGGTGGAGCTGGAAGGAGGTACTGATGAAGTGATTTGTTGTTTACAGTTTTACCTTATCATTACTATCTTATGTTTTGTCTGTTAGGGTTTTGGTAAACGATGTTATGATTGCTGTGTTTGAGATACTTTTAAGTTGGATTGAAGTTCAGCATTACAAATATTTCTATTTTGTGTTACCATCATCTGTTTTTGCATCTGACAGCTGCTCTGTCTTTGAGATCTGGTCTGTGGTTAGAATTGAGCTTTGGCTGTTAATTTGGAGATTTATAGATTTTTTTTTTTTTTGTGATCTAATTGTCAATTAAGCATATAATATGCTTCTAGAGTTAAGATAACCATGAATGCTTATTTGAAATTTAATAATTTAATAACTTCTAGGGTTGAATGCCTTTGCTTGTTTTGATTATAAGATCAATTTTAATGCTTTTTGTCATTTTAACCCACAAAACATGCAACAGTGTTGGTAATACATCATTTATGTTTCCTTAGATTGATAAAAGGCCATTTCAATTAAAGGGCTGTTTATCTATTTCCATGGTCGGTTAGCTTATTTCCACCATGGATAGACCACAGAACCAATTTCACCTTTTCCATTCCATTTTGTTTATTAAACCTCAAAATGATTTGATCAATGTGCAAAGGTGCATGTGCAGGCTTCATTTCAGTGCACCAAAGCCTGTAGAGGTAGTAAATTTTGGTATTGGTTCATAAAACAGTAATTTTGATAATCTGCAAATGTTTTCTTGAGTTTTTTTTGGTTGAAAACTTGGAAATTCGATTAAATATGACCAGTACAAATTCAAATGAACAGTCCACTTCATACCAGTTATTCTTCAATCTTCATAAATAATATGCATACAAAATACGAATTGTATCCTATTTTTTGGATTCTAAACTTGAGTTGAGTTTCCGGTTGTATTTTATGGATCTTAAGTATTGGGGACACATGCAAACTTTGTCAAGATCTTTTACTTTTGATACATATTATTATGAGTAGTGACACCACACAAATTACTTCACCCACGACACTGTACAACATTTAAAACATATTATACTTACTTCACCCACAACACCGTACAACATTTAAAACATATTATACAAGTATAGTAAGCAGTGATTGTGGCGTTTAGAGTAATTTATGTGATCCTAAAATCATTTCCCTATTATTTTGGTGTTCATTAGTTATGATGGCTTTTTTTTAGGTTTGGATCGGTTTTTAGTTGGTTTGAATTTGTAGTCTGCAACATAACTCTTAACCCATCATCATCAACCCATATTCAGTTGCAAGATTTTTTGAAACTCAATCCAATTTTGTACGTATTTGGGTATTTGCATTGCTTTCTTTGAGGATATTAATTAATATTTAACTATTGGATATGAAACATCATAGTTTAATAATAATGATATTCAATTATTTCAATGATAGAGCGGATGATATCCAATCATATATCATTATATATTTGAAGTGATTAGCTATCATTATTTATTGTTGCAGTTTGTAACTAGAATTTTCTGGTTAGTTAACACACCACTTTTCTTTATTAAAAATGGATAATGTACATCTGAATAGTCAGTGAGACCGAAATACCAAAGTTACTTTTTATTATGGTTGTGTTTTTCTAAAAACAAAAACAAAATGTGGAAGTAGCTCTAGAACATATGGTTAACAATAGGTTTCGTTGAGTTGATGACTTTGCTAAAGCTCACTTGTCATTTTCTATTACCGTTAAAAAAAAAACAAATGCTTGAAAAGCATTTTTTGAAAAATGGTTAAATCAATGATAACTTGCCCCAAGCAAGAGGACCGTAACATTAAAAGCTTCAAAGAATTGTATATATTCATTTATGAAAAAAAATTGATCGGTTTGGAGCTGTCGGTGCCATTTCATATTATTTTTTGAGGATGTATTGGTGATTTTTTTCTATATCAAGTGAGATTTTATACCGTGGTCATTTCCATCGCCAAATACATACATCATTCACATAGATTTATAGGAAATAGTCAATGTAACAATATATATAATTTTATGGAACGTCATTTTGATCTACAAGTTTTTATGAAATAAATGTAGTAAAATGTCGGTACTAAGGACTTAGTAAGTTTGAAGTCATTTTCATATCGAGTGAATATTCAATTTTGTAGAACGTCAAGTAGTTGAATACTATAATTGCGAATATCATAAATGTCTATAAGACTATGACTATAATCCTTGTATGAAACATGGATAGGAACGTAGTAATTGACGTATGGTTTACAGAAATATAGAATAACATTTTCGTGACCAGAAAAATAAGTGTCGTTGGGACATAGAAACGTAAATGGAGGGAGTGGGGAAGGTATTAAGACCATGTGAATCTGATAAGAATTTTTTCTTTTGTTGTTAGTAGTTTTAGTTTTTTATTTTGAAAACTATTTTTTTTATAAAAAATGAAAGTTTTATTTTGATTTTTGTTGGTTTTCTGTTCGGTTTGGTACAAATGCTCACCCCTAATAAAAGCGTAATGGTATTTAGGCCTCTCATGTAGACCTACTCATAGGTCTACTCATTAGATGAAGACACGTGTCAAATTCAAAGGATAATATTGAGAGAAAGAATTAGTGGAATACACATGTTATTATATCAAGTGGGTAGACCTATAAGTATGTCTAAATGGTAGGACTAAATATCATTTTTCCTAATATAAATGTATTCACACAGTATAATTTTTCTTTTATATACTTATATTTTTAAAACTTATAAATATGGTTAAATAAGTAATTTTAAGTTGTATCACGTTCTAAAAAGAATACTACTTTATGATTGAAAAACATTAAATGCTTTCTAATTTGTCAATCGAAGAATTCTCTTAATGTTAATAGTCAATGCACCTATAGAAGTCAATGCACCATATTATTTATACACACCACGAATCTCTCATCACGAACTAACCAAATGTGGCACCATACCGCCACGATGCTACAACCTCACCCACCACATCCCCATAACCTTCCTCTAATAGCCCTTCAACCACATTACTAAAAGTTAAGTACGAGGGGCACCCTTTGGCATAACATTCATTCCATTTAAGGATATAGTTGGTAAATAGTAATTGAGTTTTTCTATTATGTGCTCCTGGTGCACATGATAAAGTCATTAAATGATGTTAAACAATTTCAAAAATGAAGTAATAAACATTAACGATGCCCAAGTTTTCTATTTTATTGTGATGTATTAATTGTGTTTTGTATTTAATTGGAAAGTTTAACATTATTAAATGACTTTATCATGTGCCCAAGGGGCACATGTTAGAAAACCCATAATAATTTATATATTTAGGCTCGTGGAGTCATGGGTATAGGATACTCACGCCCATGAAACATCCTAGGTGGACAATCACCACAGTGTAAAAGCCCATACAACACCGCCCCCTTCCACGTTATTCAAGCATATCATACCTCCTCCACCCCTCTACACCATGAGCGATCAAGGTGTGGTTGTCTTTCTCATCTATGGTCTCCCCCCTATTTAAATCACAACGTGAAGGATATGGAACATTGCCCCTCTACGTGTAATGGGTGTAGTCATATGATGTGATGTGATAATACTTTTGGTGTGATCTGTGGACATATACCTATCAGTCTTAAAATAAAAAAATCATCTTTCACTGGCACAATAACATTGTTGAAGTGAAAAACCTTGTTGTTTTTATTGGATTTGACGTAGAATTGTTGACGCAATTCCATAAAGAAAAATTGTGTTGCTTCGTAATAGATATTTTTACTTTATAATTATACTTATAAAATAATTGATATTTAGAATTTACTAATTTTTTTTAATTTCATATTTGATTTATACCTTTATATTGATCAAATGAATAGTAAAATAGATAATAAAATTTACTAGGAAACAATATCACATCTCTTTCATAAAATCAAGTTATCAAGTTAAAAATATTTAATTATTTCATTTAAATCCCAACAAACCATGTCACATTTATTTCACGTTTAACCAACCCCATCAAATCAAATCAAATCAAATATTTGGTTATAAGTGCAAACAAAATGAAACAAAAGGAGAAAGTCTATGGCCCTTATGAAAATGATTCTACCTATCCAGGAATATCGGTGGTTAAAAAATATCATAATTGTATAAAGTTCTATCTGCGACATTCATATGTGGCACCCCTAAATGATGATGTCAACTCCGTGCCACGACATTGCTATCCCATACGCCATTTTCCACGTGAGTTTCATGACGTGCGTTATTTCAAGTTTTAATATGTGGTATGACTTATGAGTAAAATAGAATTCTGGGGTAATAAAATGAATGTAATGATTTGAATGTTAAGTGAATATATTTTGGTGTATGAATATGATAAAATTTAGAATTAAAAAATTAACATATGTTATAGATCATATTGCTGTTAATTATTTGTATCTTCGTTAATATTTAATAATATTAATATAATTATAAAATAATTATTTATTAATAAAATAAAATAGTAGCATTAAATCATTTCATACATAACTATATATATTAAAGTTATTATTTATTAACAAAGAAAATGATAAATGTGGCACACAGTTAAAAGTATTTATGTGGTTGATGATTATTTTGGAGTATTATAATTTACTTTTTTATATATAAAACAACTTTTTTAAATATTCGACAGGCTTAAAATTAAAATTATGGCCATTTTAGCTATACAAATTGCACTACCATTTATAATCGTTCCTATCACATTATAATATACACTTTAGTCCATCTTTTCTTTTTGTTTTATCTTAAAATTATTATAAATTTGAAAATTTTATCAACAAAAAAATAGTTAAATGATAAAGACTTAATTTTATTGGTTAGACAATTTAATAAATACACTTCTCTCAAATTATATGATTTTATCTGTAAATAATAATTTTAGGACGAAAGAATTATTACATTATTATTTTTTGTGTATGGTAATAAAGTAAATGGTATTTAATATTTACTTCCTGAAAAAAGAAAATTCATAAAGCATGGTGACATAATCGCACCGCTTTAATTCTAGACATAATTGCCTCCATCTTCTCCAAATCACAGCTTTTATATTTCAGTCCAAAACTCTTATCACATTCTCTGTAATTCAAATTCAGCTTTCACTTTCTTGCACATAAATTAAGAGATCTTCGATCAAATAACTCAAAAAATGGGAGTCATTTCGTTGATAACAGGATGGCCAGGCGCTAGTGGCTTCGGTTCAGCCACCACTGCCGAACAAGTGACCGCCGGAATTGATGCCTCCGGTCTAACTGTCGTTATTACAGGTATATATACATACATCAATTTTAACTTTTAATGACATTTTTAATTACGCATAATTTCGTTGATCTGTGGATGATTATATCGATTCATCATTATCTCGCACACACACGTTGTGTGAGAGAGATTTGAGTTGTTGAGCTCAAACGAACTAGCAATTGCGTCGTAATTTGGGTTACATTGCGTTATGAGTTCACATTTGCATTGTTAACTCAGCAGGAAATCATACGTATTTGTGCTACTGATATTTTTTAGATTTATGCGCTCAATTTAATAAAAATAAACGATTATGTGGTAAATGTTGACGAACTGTGAAATCGAATACACATGTTGAAAATATAAGATTATGTGGTAAATTTAAACAGTTTGTTAAATTACTAAATGCAAAGGAAAAAAGAAAAAGAAAAAAAAAAGAACATGTTACATACACATTAGCTATAATGTTGTGAAGGCATGGTACAAAACCGGCTGCATTCATTTTATGCGTATGCCGTTACTTTTTTCCTTATATAAATCATCTAAATGAGGGGCACATACTTGCGTTTTGCGACAAGTTTGAAAAGATATATATCATATTTATAAAAGTAATGTATTCATAGCACAAAATCTTATTAAAAAAAGAACTATTAATGAACTGAATAGTTACATTTCTTTATGAAAACATTTATTATAGGTAATTTGCTAATTACGTGTTTAAAACATCTTTAACTAAAGTTAAGAGTTTTTATGAGTAATAAATAAATATTAAATACATTCGTCAAAAAATACATCCTAAATATCTTTTGAGCTATTAAATATATGGATTTCTTTACGGTCACAAATATTAAATTGTATTAAATAACCCAATGAATAAAACGTAATTTTACCTCATCTTAATAATGTTAATTTTTTAATTAATTGATGTATATTGATTACATTTTTATTGAAAATCTAGTTTCATTAGATATATCTTAGCATGTGTGTTTAGCGCAGGTGCTAGGCAATCCTTGAAAATATTATTGATTAGTAAAAAATATTGTAAATTTCATAAGTGAAATTTTTTTACTCATAATCTGATAAGAAATTTTATAAAATTCACTTAGCATTAAATTTGTTAAGGACCATGGTTTCAAAGGAAAATATAAATAAAATATGGTTATAATAAAAAGTAGCGAGGAAAACTCTTGCACATTAGAGCGTTACGAGTAAGTAGTAACTAGGTAACATGTTATTGTGTGTATTGATTGGACCACCCCATACAACTTTTTATTTTAACTTTTAAGTTTGTTGAATAATTAATGTGTTAAGTGTGTATTGATAAAACTATTACATTGCAAAATTCAAAATTTTCAATCGGGTCTAATATACCCGATTGAATAAAAAAATATACCCGAATAAACCCAACCCTACTAGCACAATCGTGTTTGGGTTCGGGTCGGGCCGACCTAAAAGGAGAACTATTATGAAATGAAATGAAATGAAATGAAATGAAATGAAGTGGTGGTACAGGAGGTGCAAGTGGGATTGGATTAGAGACATCAAGAGTATTAGCATTAAGAGGTGCTCATGTTATAATAGCAGCAAGGAATGTGAAGGCTGCAAATCAAGAAAAACAAAACATCATTAAAAATAATCCAAATGCTAAAATTGATGTTCTTCACTTTGATCTTTCTTCTCTCAAATCGGTTAAGGCCTTTGCAGACAGCTTTTTAGCACTTAATCTTCCCCTTAACATCTTGATGTGAGCCCCCCCCTCCCTTTTTTTACCTTTTACATTTACCACCAAAACTACATCTAATGGTCAAAGTCAAAGTCAAAGTCAAACTGTATTCTAATACATAAAATGTTGAAAATATAGAAACAATGCTGGTATTATGTTTTGCCCCTACCAACTCTCACAAGATGGAATCGAGATGCAATTCGCCACAAATTATCTAGGTATCATTCTCTTATGAAATTTTAATCAAATTTAAGGGATTAAATCTCATTATCTTGATTCATCACTAGGTCATTTTTACTTGACAAATCTACTACTTGACAAAATGAAGAACACTGCTTCAACTACTGGTATAGAGGGTAGAATCGTAAACTTGTCATCTGTAGGCTGTAGCTCATCTTCACACTTATGAACACGGAATCAAATTTGATGCTATAAATGATCAAAAAAGGTAATATGTCAAAATTTCCTCTTTATCATTTATAAAATCATTTTACTCAAAAAGTTAGATTAGTAATTGAATAATTTTGGAAAATTGTTGGTTAATTCAGTTACTCAGATAAAAAGGCGTACGGGCAATCAAAGTTAGCAAGCATATTACATGCAAACGAGCTCTCTAGACGCTTAAAGGTGATTTTTAATTTCCACTTATAGTTATTGTTTTTGGGAGATATTAAATTTGATTTAATTTGGTAAATGCAGGAAGAGGGTGCAAATATAACGGTTAACTCTGTTCACCCAGGACTAATAATGACAAATCTCATGAAGTACTCTTTAAACCTCATGAGTAAGAGTGTGTGTGTGTGTGTGTGAATATAATGAGAAAGAATAGTTGGAAGAAACATAATTTGTTTTGTCCATGATTTCTTGCAGGAATTATGAATCTGCTCACTTATCTTTTATGGAAAAATGTCCCTCAGGTACTCTTATACCTCCTAAATAACGATTGCTATTAAAATAATAAAATAAATGCAACCATATTTAACAATTAATTATTTATAAATAAGATTGTCAATAAATGATTGATTAAAAACAGGGGGCAGCAACAACATGCTATGTAGCACTACACCGACAAATCAAAGGAGTGAGTGGTAAGTATTTTCTTGATTGCAATGAATGGCCTGCAAGTCATTTTGCAAGAGATCCTAAATTGGCTAAGAAACTTTGGGACTATAGCAACCAACTGCTAGATTCTGCTCTTCCAAAACCCTAATGTACTACACTTAATGCATCAGTTACAAGTTTTTATTGTTGTTGATTAAGACTATTCTAGCAGTGAACAATGGTGGGTTGGCTTTTATTCTATTTTTCTTTTTCATGTTATATTTGTTATGCTTGAATGTTAAAAATATTAGTTGGTTTTATGTTCCTAAAATGACTTGCTTTGTGTCTAATTTTGGATCGAAGTATCAGTCATAAATAACAATATTCTTTAGGCAATTGTCGGTTTTTATACTCATAAAAAATAGAGGCAATAAGTATATTCACAAACTTAGAATTACCAAAAACGGATTGAAAAAGGTGATACTTCATGAAAATGAAAAGCTTTTTTTATTTTATAATCATCTAAACTGTAATTAACCAATCAAAATGATTGTAAATGACATAATTTACTCATATCAACAAAACGATATAATGCAACAATCGAGTATTAATAAAGAATCTCACTGAGCCTCAATATCATCCACCTCCCACAAACCAAGAGCTCTAACCAAACAAGCTGACGCCGCCACAACAACCGCCGCGAATATAGGTGGCACCACCAAGTCCATCTTGGACTTTTTAAACATTTCAGTCGGAAGACAAAAATACTCAGAGGGAACATCAAAAGGAACCCTAACCAACCCTTCTTTTTGATCTTGACATACCCGAGAAAAAGATGAATTTGGTGTTATGGCCCATACAAATGCAAGTTCCGGTGCAAAAGAAGTTATTGCAACTGTAACGGTTAGAATGGTTGTCCAGGTGGTGGCATAAAGCAGTAACGGCCACCTTCTGGACAACCTGTCTAAAAGTGAACTGAAATAAGGAGCAATTAACATTTTTTTTGTTAGAATTTTTTTTCTAGGAGAGAATATGTATGTGTGTGTATATATATACACTTGTTTATAGGTGTATTGGGGGAGGATATAAGCTGATGAACCAATCCAACAACTTATGAAATAGGAGTATGTTTTAGTTGTTGAAAGTGGGGTAGGGGAAAGTGGACTAGCTACTCTTAGAAACCGCTTGATTGGTTATTTATTAGTTGGGATTTACTTTAAAACAAACATTTGACTTTGACTTCTTTATTGAAGTATCTCGAAAAGTTACACTAAAGTTTTCTTCGTCTAAAATATCTGCTCAACTTTTCTACTTGTTATCTTATGCTTTTTCGTACTCAATCCTTAAAAAAATAGTGATTTTCACATCACAACTTTTATGTCATCTACCATAATTATTGCATGACATACTTATATAGTTAGCTGTAAAATTTATACAATGTGATTTAGGAAGTAAAAATTGTGGTACAAAAATGAATTCCCATTAAAAAATGGTCATAAATCTGTTTTTCGCCATTAAACAAATGGAGAATAATCCGTATTTTAATAGATGCAGCAAGAAACAAATGAAAACAAATTGAGAATAATCCGTATTTTAATAGATGCAGCAAGAAACAAATGAAACCGTATGGCTAAAAAATGTTAATTATGTAAACCTTGTTTAAAAGGATCGGTTCTACTGGCAAAAGAGAGTTTTGTATGATGGCAAAATTCAGAATGACATTAAAAATTCTAGACGGCTGCCCAAAAGGGTGAGTTTAGAATTCAATCAAACCCCAAATAAAATTTAAAAAGAAAAAAACCCTATATCCATTACATTCCCAAATACTCAGATTCAAAAGCAAAAGCACACAAGAACAGATAGACCAAAATTTTGGAAACGTTGACCATACAATAAAAGTTAAAAAATTAGGTTTCTATTCAGGGATCATTTGCTCATTGTCAGCATCTTCTCCTGTCTCAATGGTGGGTTTTGATGGTTGGCTTGCTCCAGGCGCTTGTCTCTTCTTTATTCCACTCACAATATCATCAATTCTTAGAAGCATACAAGCAGCTTCAATGGCTGTTTTGAATGTTTGTGCTTTCACATTATAAGCATCCCAAATCTACACATTACAAATTAATAAAATTATTTTTAATGTAAAATCATACAACCAAACAAGTGTAGTTACTTAGAAAAAAGGTTGGTACCTTTAATTCTTTCATATCAGCAATTTCACCTGAGTTCCCATCGATCCCTGTCCATGCATTCTCACCGTTTGCATGCTGTAAACAAATTACAAATTAACCTTTAAAAAAAAATAAAAAATCAAATTAAAATGAGGTAAATTAAAAAAAAAGTTACACTTGCCTTCCCTTGAAGAGCAGTCATAGTTCTGATGACATTGACACCACAGTTCTGTGCCAATGTTCTTGGTATAGCCTCAAATGCTACAGCTGCAGCTTCATATGGCCACTGTCAAATATACACATAAACCAACCTTATATTATTACAACAATTGTTTATTCACAATTAAATGAGAAAAAAAACAAAATTAATTAATGTTGCCTTTTCAATGCCTTCAATGGATGAACTCTTTTGCTTGAGAGTAGCAGAAACAGTGAGCTCAGTTGCACCACCACCAGGAACAAGTTTTGGATGCTTCAAAATGTTCCTAGCCACCCCCATTGCATCCTATCATCAATTATAATTAATTTCCAACCGTTTATTATAACCAATTAAATATAAAATAACAAATTTACCTGCAAATTCCTTTCAACTTCATTCAAAAGATCCTTACTAGCACCACGAAGAAGAACTGTACAAGCTTTCGGGTCTTTACAATCAACAATATAAGCAAAAAATTCATCCCCAATTTTCTTAACCTCAAAAAGCCCAGCTCCAGTACCCACATCAGATTCTTGCAATTCATCTGGCCTATTCACAATAACTGCCCCACAAGCTTTTGCAATTCTGTTATTATCAGTTTTCCTTAATCTCCTAATTGCACTAACTCCAGCTTTACTCAGATAATGACAAGCTAAATCACTTAATCCTTTTTCTGTAATTACTAAATCGGGTTTGAATTTGAGTATTTGTACGCATAGATTTTCTATGTATTCTTCTTCCATTTTTAGAAGTACAGCCCAATCTTCTTCTCGGACTAATTCTGCGTTTGTTTGATTTTCTCCTTTTTTATACTCTAAAGGGCAATCTAGTAAAATCACACGCGGGTTTATGATTTTTCTTCTCATTTTTCCGGGGACAACAACGTCTTTGTTGAACATAACACCTTTGAGAACTTTGGAATCTTCTAATTGGCCACCTGGGATTTTTTCAACTTTTATGTATTTTTTTATATCGACCTCTTTTAGTCCTTGACCTAGATCCACACCAACTGTAGTTGTTGCATCAAGTGCTAGATCCTAAAAATAAAATAAAAATTAAGAAAAAGTAAATAAACAAAACAGAGTTAAAAACAATACCTTGTTTTATAATTAAGAATTTTTTTTATTTTGCCTATATAATCCAAGAAGAAAATGAATACTTACTGCAATCAGATCCCCAAATTGACTGGTAAATTTTGTACCAATACAACTCTTCACCAAACCAAGCATCATTGAACCTGAATAGAAAACAAAGAAGTAATTTCAATTGTTTATTTTAATGTGATTAAACATATTAACTAGGTTTTCATATGCGGGAATGCTTATTTTGAATCAAATAGCTTCAAGGACTAATAATTAATAAATATAGCAAGAAGAAAGATTAATGATGTGAGCTTACGATCATTGACATCAATAGACATGGAGATTTTATCCAACACAGCAAGAGCATCTTCAAGAGCCTTGTTGTAAGCTGCAAAAAAATGTATATAATTACTTCAATTTATCTTGTTATTTTTGCAGGAAAAAAATACTTAAATAATTAATTAAAAAATACCTCGGCAAATAACTGTAGGATGATATTTCTTGTCAATGAAAGCTTCAGAAACATGAAGCATCTCACCAGCTATATATTTAAAGTTCAATAATCAGAAACATGAGGTACAAATGTAAATAAAGTAAGACGTTCTTTAGCAAATTATAAAAGATTTATACCAAGAACAATGACTGATGTAGTTCCATCACCGACTTCCTCATCCTGGGTGCGACTTAGTTCAATCATGGACTGAAATTTTATTCAAAACAAATGATTTAGTAAGCAGAGAAATATTCAAAAAAGCAAAATTATATGAAAATTGTGATGATAATGAACAGTTTTAGGGTTTTGAGAACAAAAACGAAAGTAAAGAATGATATTTCAGTCAAATTTATTTAGTATTGTTACCTTGGCAGCTGGGTGAGCAATATCCAACTCACGCAAAATGGCATTACCATCATTAGTGACAACAATACCTACAAAAAGTACATACATATTAGTCATCAATAATTATATGTGCACGTTGAGATGAAATGTATATAAAAATGCCAACATGTTAATAGATTATAGAAATTAATCACCTCCTGAAGCATCAAGAAGCATCTTTAACATGGACCTTGGACCCAAGGTGGTGCGAATAATATCAGCAACGGCCTGTAAGCAGTTCAAAAAATCACAGTTTTATGATGGACTTGAAACTTGAAAGTTAAAAATTACAAGTTATAAGAGTACTTAAACAAAGACTCCTTAGTAGTAATCATTTTGTCTTATACAAAGTATATTTTATTATTTTCTATCATATCATATAAAAAAAATGTAATTGTCCATTTACATATATTTGCTTGACTATTGTACTAAGCTTATGAGACCTAACAATTCAACACAGGTAAATTTTTGTTCACCTTAGAAGCTTGGATATTGGCATGGTGCACCTTACTTCCAGATTCACGAGTGAGCGAATCCTCTGCACATTTCAAACAGAAATTACAGAATAGATATAAGAGATCAATACAAGGTAACATGATTTCAGAGCTAGAGACAGTGTTATCTGGTCTTCACATTTAAAGTCTCTCAGCATAAGTTGAGATTTATTACAAAATATGAAAAAGAAGTTGAAAGAAATCTGAACCTAACCACAACATATGTTATGTACCAGGTGACTCAAATCTGAGAAAATCTATACAGTATATACTCTCATATGCACATCATTTCACAGCTGAACTAATATACTCTCAAATTCTAGCTCTAATAAAAACCATCTTTTCGACCTCACAACACACCAGGAAGAGCAAATTTCAAGCATTAAAAGACGTAAGTTCCCTTTCAATCTCTCAGAATAATGATTTTTGAAATCTCGCGAATGTGACAGAAGTTTCATAACTAGATCAACGTAAACAAACATAAACACTGCCATTATGAGGTGAATCCGTAGCAAATCATGAGATCACAACATTTGATCTCCGATATGTGTGTGCGAGAGAGAGATAAAGAGTGAGAGAAATGGAAACTTACTGAGAACGAGAACCGGTGATTGCATTGCTGTAGACGGGAGTGTAAGAACCCTAGTGATCAAGTTGTTGAAGCTAGCAGAGTTGTCTCTAGGGTTTCTATTTTGCTTTCTTTTGAAAATGAGAGAGAAAATACGCGAAGAAGCGGTAGTAGCTCTTGCAGTGGTGTTTGTAAACCTGTAAACACTTAGTCAATTCTCAAATAGAAAAATGGGCTACAATTTCGCCATGGGCTTCTGAATGGGCCATTGACCCAAATTATGTCAAATTTATTGGGTATTTGTATTGTATAGAAAGGTAACTTAAATAGAACAAAGTTTAATTAGAGGCATCTATATTTTTAATCATTATAGGGTAAACCTAACGTTTAGAAGGGTTTTATAAAGGGAGACGAACCATTTGAAACATGAACATGCAGCTGATTTGGAAAAGGTATTGTGATTATTTGCGATAAAAAAAAAATTAAGGTTCAAATCATGTTCCGACCAATGGTATTTGTATAGAAAGGCAACTTAGGATTGTCGGTTTTTAACTTTCCTTTTTATTAAAAAAAAAACCACGGATATATTTAAAAAAACCCAAAATGGGAGCTGTACAGTACTAGGGGTGTTCGTTTGGACGGTTTAGCGAACCAAATAGGTGAAACCAAATAAATTCCGGTTTTCAAAAGTTCAAACCGAACTGTCCAAACTAATTCTAAAACCAAAACGATCCGAACCAAATAACAATTTGGTTGGTTTGGTTTTATCCGTTTGGTTTTACAATCATATATGCAAAAATCTTGACATCAACTTTATCAAAAACTCCAAAAATATTGGTACATCACCAATTGATACAATATAAAATGGAACACGTGTTAGTATATAAATCAATTTACTATAAGAAATGTAAAGAAAAGGAGTACCATAATTGCCTACGATGGAAACCAACAAGTGTTAGTATATAAATCAATTTACTATATATTACTTTTCGGTTTTTTTGGACAATCTGGTTTTCACAACGGAAACCAAATCCAATCCGAAATCCAAACTATTAATTTGATTCAAGTCCAAACCGATCTAAAAAAACCAAATAACCAATCCAAATAGTCCGATCCAAATTGTCCAATTGGACAATTCGTTTATATCCAAATAGTGAACACCCCTACGGTACACTGCATAATAGCCAAAAACAAGAATAAAAGAGCTTCAAGGAATAACCCCGAAAATCACAAAAAAGAACAAAAGAAAAATCACACACTTGAAGCAAATATGTCTAAGGGATTGTATTCTCTAGGGGGTAAACTGTAAATAATCAAGAGTAAGGTTGCAGAAGATACGATCACCTGCTTCAACTCAAAAAACCCTAAAAACACACATTTCATCGTTTTGAATTGCTACCAGTTTAATCGAAAATGGCGTTTTCCTCACATTGTCGACGCCTTGTTAACGGATCGTCTTATATGATTACTTCAAAAATTAACAGCTCTCAAACGAGATCCAAGCATTCTATCAGCCGTAAGTTTTCTATATTCAACTTCTGATTTAAAATCTCGCGTTTAATTGAAATGAATTTGAAGGAAAAAAGCTAGTTGAAGTTAGAAATCGATGTCAAACTGTAATTTTCAGATTTATTTTGACGTATCTTAGTATTTGTATAATCATTTGGAAAACTAACGTGGAATCAAGGCGCTATTTGTAATTGGAAGTTTAATTCGAGACCTAAAATTGTGATTAATATCCAATTATATGAACTGTTACCTTTATAGCTCATTTTTTTAAATCAAGGTCGTAGCTTTGCTTTTTAACTGTAACTGCATCACCGGATTGTACTCTTTCATATACGAATTATCACTAACTTGTAGTATTTCATTGTCATTTTTTTGTTTTCCATCACCATGTCGTTACAAATATATGACCTTGATTTACAAAAATAAGCTATTTGTCACTTTAAAGCCGCCCTTCAGTTTCACCATTTTCAATGAATACTACTAGAAATACGGTAGTTCTGGTAAGAGGTTGAAATGTGTATGTTTCTGTTCATCACTACATGTTGTAATTGTGTATTTGTGTTAAATTTAAAATGTTAATGGATGGATTACTGACAAAAAATTACATATGTAAAGTCATTAAAGCAAACAAAATTATAACAAAATTGTAATCCTGCAGGTGCTCAAACTGTTGTAAGTTCCGAAAGGCCACTTAGACAATTCGTATCAGGAAAAGGAAAATCTGCTGGTAGAAATTCTGCAGGTCGTATAACAATTTGGCACCGAGGTGGTGGTGCAAAACGGTCACATCGAACAGTTGACCTAAAACGAAACACATCATCAGTAGGTGTTGTTGAAAGAATCGAATATGACCCGAATCGTACTTCAAGAATCGCTGTTGTTAGATGGGTTGAAGGAGCCGAAGTTGACCGCCATAAAAAAGTCAACATGGTTGAAGAATTCCCTCCGCCAAAAAAGATCTCACCCAACATGGAAGTCAAAGGTCAATTTTCATTCTCTTCGCTACCCGGGATGATTGAAAATAGAAACATAGTTTCTTTTGTACCCAGAAATGATCATGTAGTCGTTGGTCTTCCTAAAGGTACAACCCACGGGTCGAAAAACGGGTTTTTGAGTAAAGCGGTACCTGCAGCAACCCGAATGACAAACGTGAAAGACGTATTTATATCTGCATTTTCATCTTCTAAAGCTAATTCAAATAATTATTCCTTTGTTAGTTCTATGGGTTTGCCAAGAATGGCAATTGCAGGTGCAAGACCCGATTTTTTTGTTACAAAAATGAAAGACGATGATAAAAAGAATGAAACTTTATCTCTTAATGAGATCAAGAAATGGGATAAAGATAGTAGTGTGTGGGCCCATAAGATGAAACGCAAAGCAGCTGTTTCTTGGCAGAGTTTAAGGCATCAAGAAATGTTGGGGCTTGGTGGATTAGCTGGTCAAACTGAGTCAAAGTTGAAGATGAAAGGGAAAAACAAAGAGAAAAAAAATGAGAAATTTAGTGTTGATCGTGCAGCTGTAACTTATATCTTAGCTACTCATCAAATGGAACCTGGGAAAATGGTGATGAATTGTGATTCGTCTAGACGTTCAAACAATGAATTACTGCATAGATACTGATACTGATACTAAATATGGTCTGGTTTCTTAGATTCAAGATGACACTTCTGCTTTTGTGTTTTGTACTTGTTTTGATGAATTTTGGGCGTGCCCAGCTATAATGCACAACGATGGTCTTATCTGTTGGCAAAGTATTTGTTGAATTATCTTTTGGTTTCAGTTCTGTTCTTGATAAAGGTCAAACTTTTTGTTCAGAGAAATAGGCATGATTGCATGAAGATCTATGATAACACATCAATAATGTACTGTTGTTTTTATATTTTTGTACCCAAACAATCGATTTATCCGTCGCATACGATACAATTATGTCAATTGGATTCTCATATGAACTAATAAATTCAAGGTACGACAATCTTTAATTTTAATGCATTAAATATGATTTCTTAACCATCATTTTATACATGAAAACCTAGGGATGGGATATAGAACTGAACATTTGAACCCATACATACCTCTACTGTACTGGAACCGGATTATTAAAAATCAGTTCGGGTATAAGGTCCAACTTTTTCATGAAATCGGGTATTGCATCTTTCTGGTATCTAGTATCAGGGTCACTATGGGTTCAGATATTTGGTTCTGTATCAAACAATGAATCTATACTGGAAGAAGGTTTAAGGTGTTGTCTATGACCTATGGTCACGGGTTCAAGTCCCGTCGTGGACAAATAAGTGGAAGCTTCGAGGGAAGGCATACTGCCCCTTGTGGATGTCACTGCCTAGACTCGAACTACTAACTTACTAACTAGCCGTTAAAAAAAAAAAAAAAAAAAAAAACTAGTTTGATGAGTCAAACAACATGAATTTTTTAATGTGTATGTGAAGTTGTGAACCTAAAAAGATATACTTTTAAATATACTTCATCTATTTTCAATATATAATTGATACATTTTTTAGCAATTACAAAACAAGTGATAAATCTTGATAATTTATATTATGTGGTAAAATGTAGAGGCACACTCATTAACTGTGTAATTTAATATAGTGAAATGATACTTCTACTCTTACTTTTACTTATAAACATCGTTAACATAATTTTATTTAAAAAAAATAAGACTAAAAGTATTGCTCCAAAACACATCAAGATCTCAAGACAAACTGTGAAATCAAAAGCAAATCAAATGTATGCTTTAACATTGTTAAACAGTGAAGAATACCTCAATTTTTCCTGTTTTTAATTTACTCATATTCACAACCAAACATAGATTCAACCTTAAAAACATTTGACAAATCACCAAAATTCAAGAAACATATTAAAAATACGAGTATAGCACCCATAATAAAGATGTTAAAAGGATTTCATACATTCAATTAACAATTGTAATTAAAAAAAAGAGAGATTCTTCTTCATAACTAGACACTAACACCAACAAAGCAAATTAAACTCATTCTAAATCATCCCTAAAAACAACCATAAACTTTAATTAATCCTACATCACCAAAAGGAACGTGATTACATACAAATAGGATATTTATCAATTTCAATAGCTAAGCTGCAGCTTTCTTTGGAGATTTTGTTTTGGATGGAGATTTTGGTTCCTTTGCAGCCTTATCCTGAGCTTTCTTTGGTAAAAGAACTGGATTGATGTTTGGAAGAACACCACCATGAGCAATTGTCACACCAGAAAGAAGCTTTCCAAGCTCATCATCATTTCTCACAGCCAATAACACATGTCTTGGTATGATTCTGTTCTTCTTGTTGTCTCTAGCAGCATTTCCAGCTAATTCCAAAACCTAATTACCCCAGTTCCAAAATCACAGAAATCAATCTCACAAATAACACAGATTTATTACGATTTTAATGATCAATTGGTTGAATAAACTCATGCTGGTGATTCGGGTATCAAAATGAACCTGATCACACAAATAAATCTCATAAAAAACATAGATTTCTTCCAATTTAAAAGATTAATTGTTGAATAAATTCATAATGCTGATTAAGATATCAAAGTTAACCTAATTGAGTTTTTGAAGTTTTGAATCAGTTTTAACCTAAATTCACTCGCATTTGTAGATCACAGTCTAATAGATTGCCTTATTCACAACGTTTCTTATTAAAAACAAACAAATTCGGAATTAATCGAAGGAATTAACTATATGCAACAGATTTGAGCCAAAGTAAAAAATCGTTAAAATAAACCCCTAAATTCTGGCAATACCTCAGCAGCAAGGTACTCGAGGACGGCAGCGAGGTAAACCGGAGCACCGCTACCGACGCGCTTAGCGTACCGGCCGACCTTTAGGTACCGACCGATCCTACCAACGGGGAACTGAAGTCCGGCCTTAACGGAGCGGGTAACTGACTTCTTCTTCGGACCACCTGCCTTCCTTCCGGCAGCACCTTTTTTAAACTTTCCTCCGGTCTCCATATCAACGGCCTGTGACTTGAATACGGATTATTGAGAAAAATGGATATTGTAAGGTTTTCCGGCAACTTTTTGATTGAATCTAAGAAAGAGAGCGTGGAGATAGGAAAATGCTGGGGCTGTTTTATATGGTTTTCTTTGTTTCGGTGATCGAAATGGTTTTTCTGTTGATGGTGGATTTATTGCCGTTGGATTGGATTGGGTTGGGTGATGCCATTTGGTGATCCGTGTGTTCCTGATCTAGCCAATCAGAGAGAGACATGTGAGGGCTTATTATAATATATTGATTAAATTACACGGACGATCCTTTAAGTTTATACAAAATTTCACCAATAATCCTTTATTTTCAAAAATTACGATGGTCCTCATATATGTAACACCTCAATTTTTTTTAAAACATCTTTTAAACATATTTTAAATAAAAATAATACAATGTCCAATGTTCCCAAAATCGGTTTAATAAAAACCATTAAAAGTTTATCAGAGTAGTAAACCGGTGTTACAAAAATAATATCATAACCATAGGATAAACGAGAACTACCTATGAGCTCCCGAGCTAATCAACACTAGGCCACTTCTAACGCGACCCTCTAATCCATCGATCTCGAACCTGAGTACATAGCCAAAACAAAGTAGTACGTGAGACAAAAATAGTCTCGTGAGATACATGGGTTTTCGACCCATTCTCAAAAGATTTATAAAATAATATTTATATCAAAATAATTACTTATCCTCATCATTTCTATTAATTTATAACTCATCTTCTATTCAATTACTCGTATAAACTAATAAGCTTACCATAAGCTTAATCATCATCTAATCACATACTTGTAAGCTATCACCAAGCTTACACTTTCTTTATCACATATGCAACGGACCTCTCTGAAGCCAACTCTCCCGATATGGGACGTCATAGGTAAACTATCAAGGTAATTGGGAACCCCCATCTTACCGAGATTCATAAGCTCTCCCCGTTCTCGGGTCGTCATGCTCACCCATCACTGGGTGTCGTAAACTGTGACATTCTACTCTTTGCGCAGGGAGGTACCACCCCAAGTAGACGTCTCATGCTCCCCCATTTCTGGGCGGTCTTATTCCGGATATCTCATTAACACTTATGAGCCTTAGCTCCTTTCATCAAAATATGAGCATTAGTTCTTTTCATCAAATTCATCATTTATTAGAATACACCTATTCTAAATCATCATATTATTCTTTTTACTTATTCAGTTTCAATCTCGACTTTACCAAGTCCTTTACTAATTTAAAACGTATTTATCGTTTACGAAAATCATATTACTTTGACTCTTCTTTGACTAGGATACATGTTTATTACTAGCCACTCTATACTCATTCTCTTAGTAATTCGATAACTACTTTTATTAGTATAATATACTAACCGATACTTATTACTTAAAAATCATTATCTCAAGCCTTATTAATACATACTATTAATAAATCGATTATCAAGCTATTTTAAGCCATTACCTCTATTCGTACATCTTATTTATAAAAACACATTAATTACTTTTTATCATCAAAATCTCTTTCAAAATCATTAATCATATAAACATACTCAAATAGCCCATTACTAGCACTTTCTCAACATATCATTCTTTTCTTTGTTAAAAACGTTATTAATAAATACTCTTAAAACATCATAGTTTCCAAAAATTATTTGCTATGTACTCAGTAAAAGTCTCATGTACTCACCTTAGCCAAGCTAACTCCAAATCGTGTCTAATAGCACGAATCCTTGCTATCCCACTTGTGAAATGTCACCAAACTTTAGGTCTTCTTGACCTACCATCAATATCATCACAATAACTAGTTATTATCCATAACTAATCACTAATCAATCCATATTCACATTCTTAACCACCAAGTTCATCCAACTTGGTGGAATCTCAAACCCTAGTTCAAGATTTCCATCAATAAACCCAAATCCAACTTGTACACATCGATTACAAGCTTACAATGAGTGTTCTACACCCATGATTAGTCATCTTCCCCAAAGATGACATGGATGGTTCCCCAAACCACCATTTCTACCCATACAAAGTTCACAAACTAACTACCAATTATCAAGGATCAAGAATCCTTACCATTGATGTTAAGATCCACAAGATTGATGAAGATTTGAGCTCTAGAACACCAAAATCGCCCCTCAAGAGCCCTCAAGTCGGCTGCCCTTCAACAGTGGTGGAAATGAGTGAAACCCCTAGCTTTCCCGATTTAATACAGCTGGTCTCGCAAAGTTCACGCCGTGAACACACTTCGCGTCGCGAAGTTCCCGTGCTGTGAGACTTCGCGTTCGTTAACTGCTCGTGAACTCCAAAGATCAAAAACCCAAATTCCCTGATTGATGTTCACGATCGTGAACAATAGTTCACGCCGTGAACTCCCTGGTGCAGCAGGGCTGCACTTTTCGTTTCCCGACTCGACCCGGTTTTGTCCATAACTTCTTCATACGATGTCCAAATGACACGAAACCAATTCCTACGTTCTTTAAATGATTTATCCTTGTTTATAATATTTTTTACATAATTTATTTAATACAAAATTCCGGGTCGGTACAATATATCAAAAGGTTTTTCACCGGGCGTCCTTTACGAAAAACTGTCATCTATTTTTCTCGTTAAGTGACATCACGTGTGATGCTGTGGGGGTATTTTGGTCAATTCATCTTTCCCTTCTCATTTACTCCCGATTAAATTACATAGATGATCATTTAGGTTTATAGTAAATTTTACCAATTGTCCTTCAGTTTCATAAATTACACTGATGACCCTTATTTTTAAATATAGTCCTTTTCGAAGACGAACATTTATTTTTCATGTTAAGTGACATCACATGTGATGCATGTGCAAAGCATGTCAATACATATTTTCAACAATAGGGTAAATGAAACGAAACGAGGGAGAATGGTCATTTAAAGGGGAGTAAATAAGAAGAGAACACGAAATGACTAAATTACCTCCACGTGATGTGACTTAACGTGAAAAGTAAATGGTCATTTTCGTAAAGGACCATCGGTGAAAAACCATTCAGAAACAAGGACTATCAATGTAATTTTGAAACAAATGGACCATTTGTGAAATTTGTTATAAACCTAAACGACCATCTGTATAATTTACCCGGGAGTAAATTAGAAGGAAAAGACGAATTGACCAAAGTACCCCCACGTGCATCACACGTGATGTCACTTTACGAGAAAAATAAATGGTCATTTTCGTAAAGAACAATCGGTAAAAAAACCTTTCAGACATAAGGATCATCAGTGTAATTTTTGAAATTAAATGACCATTAGTAAAATTGGCTATAAACATAAAGGACCATCCGTGTAATTTACTCAATTATATTTGAGCAAATTACAAAAATTGGCCCATAGTTTAAACCTAATTACGAATTTCGTCTCTCGATCTAGCTCGTTCCTTATTTTTACTTAACGAGGATTATGCTTACCGCGCGATGCTGCGGAATTTAAAATATACATTTTTTATGTTATGATTTAAATTCGATTTATCTACTTTATTATTTTGTATTCATGAACAAAAAACAATGAAGATATTGACGAATATTATACGAAGTATGTGGTTGAGAAAAGAGTGCATATAATTACATGATAATTAAATAAAAATGATTTTCTTCTTTAGAATGTTAATGATAATTATTAAATATATAAAGAAAATAGAAAAAAGCAAAGGAGGCACTACAAAGATTCGACCCAAAGACATTCCGCTCAACAGCCAACACTTCAACCACTAAGACAAATTGGTTTTCTGGTTTCCTTTCTTATTTATCCATATATATTAAAGAAAATGTATAAAAAACTTATGAATAGTAAATGCGGTTTCATGAACAAAAAACAATGAAGATATTGACGAATATTATATGTGGTTGAGAAAAGAGTGCATATAATTACATGATAATTAAATAAAATTATTTTCTTCTTTAGAATGTTAATGATAATTATTAAATATATAAAGAAAATAGAAAAAAGAAGAAAAAAGCAAAGGAGGCACTGCAAAGATTCAACCCAAAGACATTCCGCTCAACAGCAAACACTTCAACCACTAAGACAAATTGATTTTTTGGTTTCCTTTCTCATTTATCCATATATATTAAATAAAATATATAAAAAAACTTATGAACAGTAAATGTGGTATGACAATTGTACTATTAGATAAATGTATTTTCATTTTTCGTAATTATTTGAAAATAAGTTCAGTAAAGAAAAATAGAAAATAAAAAAAAGTTATGGAACGCGTGGGCCGTGGAACCTATAACATTGTATTATAGTGTTAGGTACCATGGCGGTGAGGCCTACGCCATCCTACATGGTACCTTCGCCATCTTGCGTCACCACACCATTCGTGACTTCAACTATTTGCTACACCACTTCGCTGGCGGAGGATAGAGGAGAGAAAGTTAATTTTTTTAGGTATATTCTGAGTGATATGTATTTTAGTAGGTCCCAAAGGGTGTTTTTGTTTGAGTTGTAATTAAAGGGATATCCGGTGTGTGAAATGTGAAATAGCAAATACTAAGGTGACACTCATATGGAGATGTGGTGGCGATTTGGTTACATGGTGATCTTATAGGATGATGATTTTGATGTAAATGTTATAATGTTAGAGCATGGGGTGTTGGAGGTTATAGCTCCCGTTATTACCCTTTTAACCGCCAAACCCACACCACCATCCTCGCCATTTGCTCGCCAAAACAAAATCGTTGTGGCCTTGGCTGGTCGTTAAATGATTTTATGCCTGAAAACACCCTATAACATGGCTTTAACATGCTACACCATACCGGTGATTACATATCGATTATTTTATAATCACACGTATAGTGAATCAGTTTTCTATTATATAAAATTTACGTACAAACCCTTGATTTTACACGGGATTTAATAATAATCTAACACATATGATACAAAACCCGAAACCGAGTCCAATTACCATTTCAGTTACAATCAGGTCTATATCCTATTTACCTGAACCGAACCTAGAACCGAACGATTCGGTTCTCAGGTCTACCAATCATCTGAAATCAGTATATCGAGTATTTCAGGTGGAGGTCTATCCGAATCAGTTCTAGAGCCAACCGATTCCCATCCATATGACCTAACATTAGAAAAACCCAATAGTAAGGGGGTGTTTGGGATTGCGTTTTGAGTAAGATTATCTGTTTATTGCGTTTTGAAAACGGAAATAATCTAAATTGAGTGTTTGACAAAAAGTTTGAAATAATCACTTATTTGCGTTTTGGACCCTCCAAAATGGAGTTTTGGAAAAACAAGTGAGGGGTTGCTTATTTGCGTTTTCAAAACGGATTGTTTCATTTTACCTATTAAATAGATAAATAATCAAGTTTGCCAAACACTAAAAAAAATGATTATCTGATTATTGCGATTTCAAACAACATAAGCAAAACCAAACACTATTTTTCAGAATCACGTTTTGAGATCGCTGATTATCTGATTATTCATTTTCAAAACGAATAATCTATTTTCAATAAGCAATCCCAAACTACTTAGGGTCGCAACGTACCGATAAACCTGCTCGTATTCATTCAATTCTTACAAATAAGATAAGATATATAGAAAATATCTTGTCACTTAATTCTAAAATAATATCCTACGGAAGCAACTAGTGCACTTTACACCTAATCGCTAGATAAAATTTTGTGAAAAAGAACAAAAAGACTGAAAATACGAGGGATGAAATTGCAAATTATTTCTATAAATACATTTGCATTATCCTCACTTTATTATTATACGCACAATTATTTCTCCCGTTTTCTAAATTTAGAAAGAGCTGATTCACACCATTACCAATTTCTTTCGATTTCCTAGCCATGTTCTTCGATTCCGAACATCAAATCTCGATCCTCAACTTTAAATAATCAATTCATACGATCTTATGTCAATCAAAAGGTGTCTAGTATCCATTTGAATTTGTCTGATACTCTTCGTTTCAATTCAAATCGGCAATCAAATCTATTATATTTAGGGTTTGGTGGTTAATTTTCGAGAAATTAGGGTTTGAAGAGCATCGGACAATGCATTCGGTGCCTTCAATCGAATTATATCCAAGACCTTATGTTACCTCTTTATATGGCGGTTGTTCGTGTTCTAATCGTTTAAAACATCATAATCATAATAGAGATCGTCGTGGTAATCTTAGTTAACAATCACCCTCGTCATTAGCTCATATAATTAATCTTATCGTTTTCTTCTTCAATTTTATCTCCCGCGTTTTTATTCGTTGTCATCGTGATCCTGTTTTCACTGGGTAAATCAACTTTATTGTTGAATTGGAGACCTCTATTTGATATCTGGATTGTTTGGATTCACGTCTGCGTAGAAGTTTGTTTGGACATCTATAAATTGACGGAAAAAGGTAACATATTTGATGCACATTTGTACCTATTATGTATTGTACTATTACTTTAGGTATGTTATTCAATAATTAAATTATGACATTATGGTGAAATTTCTGCAAAGCCGAGTTTGATCCTCAATTGATTTTTTTTAATGTATTCTCGATGTATAACCAACTGCTTACAGCTTAACAAAAATCGTTTCTTGAGAAATTCAGCCTTTTTTTATTTATTAAGTTTATCTGCATTTAGGATAATGGTTATCATAATCAGGATTAGAAGGCTATACCAGCTAATATTTACTTCTATCTTCGTTCATTCTTTATTTAGTTAAGTTTGTAATGATTATTTAACAGTATTAGGTATACTTTGAGTTTTTGCATATAAGGATGGGTTAATATATTGGTAAGTTAGCTCCACCATTCTAGTTGTTGTTAATTTTAGTTAATGTGAGCCTATATGATACTGTGCACTAATATACTCACAAGTAAATCCAAATATCTGATTCGTTAATACGTCATCGTTTTATGTTATGAAAAAACATATAGTAGTATGTAAAATGGATAATATCATAACACCACACGAGATTACATTTCTTTTGCAGTTTTTTTTTGGTGCAAATGGACATTTGCTCTCACATTGACAGCCTCTGTGGGTTCTGTTTGGATGCTGAATCCAATTATGAAGCCATGGGTGACTTTTCTGTTGATGAACTTACATGTGGAGCTATCAAGATCTTAAATATCCAAGAAAATGAAGAAATTGTTTCAGGTTCCTTACAGAATGAGAATATTTTTGATAAATTAGTTCCGATTTCTTGTTCAAGCAAGATTTTATCCTCTTCTGTACAAGGGGAATTAAAGGGGGATAAGAATATTGATGTTATAACCAGTGAAGCCTTAAAACATGATGACAATGATAAATCTAATGCTTCTTCATCTCTTGCTGTAAGTATTAATTTTATAATTTTTCTTTAATTTTTAGTGCCTAAAGGTGCAAATTGGGGCGGTTGGTAACTGGTCAAAAGGATACAGGTTGGTCAACCAGGGTTGACCTGATTTACTTTTCTCCAATTATTTTGAACATTTTCTATAAATAAATGGGTTGACCAATTTTGGTTTTCTTTTATGTATACTTATTACCATTACTTACTTCCAACATCTAATGCTAATTCTAAAGAAACTTTAACATTATAAGTTTTCATTTATATAAATTGTTACAGAAACCATTGATGCCTATATCTGCCATGAAAGGTAGCCGTGAGAAAAATGGAATAATTCCACCTCAGCAGCTGACTGTAAAGTGGGCCCCGGATGTGTACGATCCGGTGCCCACATCATCATTACACATGGCAGTCAACAAGCCACGTAGGCATGGTAAGAAGAAATCCAAAAGTAAGCAAAAAGACGGGAATAAAGACAAATCATCACGAGGAAGTAAAGAAAAAGACAAAAACAAAAAACAAATTCGTAAAAGAATCGGGCCTGGGCCCGGGCCCACTTCGAACATGGGTTTCAAGTTGTGTGAAAAGAAAGAAGAAGTGGTCAACATCCAAGCGAGTGCTAATATGAACTTCCATCTGGGGATTCCTGATCGTTTTTGCGGGGGTAGTTTTGTCAATCGATGTGGGTCGGGCTTGCACATTTCATCCTTTGCAGAAGCCACCTAGCTTTTTGCAATGAGAATGGGTAAGGTTGAGAATAAACAATCTTATGTTTTATATCGTTTGGCATTTATACTTGTTTTTTAGATTCTGTGGTGGAAGTTGTGTATTATACCTTGATTATACTATATAAAACTACCTAATCTTAATCTTTTTTTTTTCTTTCTTTTTTTCTTTTTTTTTTAGTATAAATCTTGTTAGGGCTTTTAAATTGATCTCTGTATGATAGCTTGATAACGTTCCACTCTTTAGCAGTCATATTAGGCTTGAAAAGCTCGATAAAACCATGAAAAATGTGTCAACAACAAAAATCAAGGTTTAGTATGTCAAAACAGAAAAACATCTTATTAATCGAAATCAAATTAATTTTTATTTTTTTGTGCGGATATTTCAGGTATTTTTTATTTTTGGATAATTCTTCAGTATTTTTGAAAATACTATCCGTATGGATATCAATATTTTCGGATTCCATATTTTTTTTAGGATATTTTTAAATAACCCTAAATTTAGAGTCATGAACTATCCATAAACCAAGTTACCATAATTCTTGAGTAAACTCACTGAGTTTCCAACTTTGCTGGTAAGCGTAGCGAAAGAATAATGAAATCTCGTGAAAGAACAATAAAATCTCGTTACTGAACGATCATAAACAAATAGAAGTTTAAGCCAAAAAAATGAGTACAAAAAATGGTGATTGTGTATTTGTGATAAGCAAAAAGTTAAAGATTAACCAAAAGAATAGGAGAAATAGTATATCCTCCTAGAGAAATTAATTGCATGAAAATCTGTAGCAGGAAACAAGATTATTCACAAAATAAATAGAAAGGTTCCAATTCCATGATGAAAAACAAAAAACTTCCATTGGTAAAAAGACCATTCTGCAAAATAGTTTATGGACATATGAAGACACAATATAATCTAGTCTGCTCATCAAGTATCAAAATCTTCAATCTTGCACTAAAACCCTTCTACTTTCAAGATATGTTATTTCAAATTTGAAAAACTCTCATGTCGGTATAAAAGAAAGCCCAATCTTGCTGCTTCTTTTATACAAGCAGACACGTCTACACTCTGTCAATTATACAAAATGTTAGGATGCTGCAACTCCTTCATTATAATACAAATAATCTGATAAAAAGAACACATTTTTCAAGCGGTTTAAATGAATTGTAGATATTTTACACCATATTTGCACGTTGCAACATAAATTTCATCGTCTATTACACCAAATATCCCATAAAAGTATCATGAAAATATTAAAAATAGAAAATGTTGTATATCATAACTACAGTCTACATATAGCTTGATGGATTAATTAGGGCAAACATTGAAATTCCCACAGGATAGAGGGAGGACCACCAGGTATTTGTGATCAAGAAATACCAGTATTAAAAGACCAACACAATTTATATCTTACCCATTTTTCGTTAGACACTCAGAACACATGAAATATCATAGTCTAGCAAGAAGTCATGCAAAACCGCATGAAATATTAATTAAGCTTATAAGCACCTTAAATAAGCATTCCCAAACAACCCCTCAATATTTACATATAGCAATAAATATCAGTATCATAAACATCACTAGACCACATTTTAACATCAATTATCTTCTTTCAAAATATGCATCCTTAGATAGATATATCGTAGTATCTACTATGAAATTTAAGAACGTTCTTTAAGAAAAATGGATGCTTTAAGTTACTAACAAATACTTAAGATGAATGACTATCTACACAATAAAAAAACTTAGCTTTTCGAACTCTCGTTGCAAATTAAGCGAAATTTGCCATGGTTTGCAAGAACCAATTAATACAAAATGCCATTTTTTTGTCCAAATTGCGAAGTGTTTTACTAATTTATATCATCTTTTAGCATTTTTCACAACATTGATGATTTGCTTGCAACTAAAAAAACACTTCACAAAATTACTTGAATTTAAGAGGTTGTGGTTAATTATAATATACCTTGAGGACCCAACATTCATGTTGCGATGTAGTATCCGACCCGACCCGGAATCCTCACTTGATCCAATCAACTCCTTCAAACCAGAATTCACATTTTTTTCTTCCTTATCATCATCCTCTTTTACTTCATCTTCCTTCTTCACTTTCCCACCCACAACTCTCAATCTCTCAAAATAATTCCCATAAATATACTCAGGATTATACCCATTTTCATCATCAAACAACATAATATGCCCATGCCATTCCCATACCCGGTACTCCGACCCGGATTCCACATGATACCCAACGCAAATATGATGCTCTCCGATCGAAACCGCCTGACCCGAATTCGGTTGTAGAGTTTCTTCCGTGTTTCCGCTGAGAATAATTTTAATTATCTCCTTTTCGAGCTTTGATTCTTCTTTCGCGAGCTGAGTTTTGCTGTTTTTGTTTTCATCATCATCGTCTTGATCGTTATCGGAATCTGAGATGTTGTTGATTGTGTCTAGAAGGAGGTCTTCTAGGGTTTGGTTAAACAGGGGTGATAATTGGGGTTGTAGAGGATTTTGGGGACGTATTTGAAGCCTTCCCATTAGGGTTTGAAGAAAGAGGTCATCAAAATTAGATGTATTGGTGTAGGAACTCATCTTCAAAAGAAGAAAAAAAAATAGGGTTTTAAGTTTGTGTGTATGCGAAGTAATTAGGGTTTTGATAGAAGGTTTGTATGTAAATGGAAGAATGAAATTGGGGAAGAGAGGGTTTATCAGGTTTATGCAATTTGACGTTAACAATTTGTGAAATGAACAATTGGCCCCTGAATTATTCTTTTGTGTGCAGTTTTAGTGTCCTAGAATTTTAGTTTGTTCTTTTGACCATGAATCGAAAATTTCTGTATTGATTTGGTCTTTTTCTTTCACTTTTTATTGATTGAATTCGAGCGGTATTTTTATGAGAATCGTTGAAATTCAACGCTAACAATTGGAATTTTCATGCTTATTCTTTTAAATTGGCTACAACTTAAGATGCTTATTTTCAATTTGTGGCATATATGAAACGGAAAATTATAATCGACATATAATGGTGAGCGAGATTGTGTTGTAAAATGATGTACTGATTTAAATTTGAGGCCAATGCTCATTTATCATTATTTTGGGAAGTTTAAACTGGTTCTATAACTCTATCTACATCGTTAATTCGTTATTATCCAAATCAAATGATCCAACATTTATTCAATCGGATCAGATTTTTGCTTTGATGTTAATTATGGATACAAGAATTTATATCAATAACCATAAAGGTGGTGACCAAGCGACAAGACTTGGTCTTCAACACTTTTAATGTTATTGCCTTTAAAAAAAATCCAATATATGGCGCCTAGTTGCGAACTTAGGTGGCTTCGAGCACAAAGCAACTTGGACGTCAACCATTCTTATGTTAACTAATTGACTAATTCTACCTCTAACTCTTTTTTTATTAAAAATAATATTTTTTTAGAAAAAAAAAAGACAGAGCATGAAAGGTGATAAATGCTATATAATAATAATAATAATAATAATAATAATAATAATATACTACCAAATCAGTGTAAAATCATCGAATATTATACATGTGTGCTTGTGGCGTCTATATGAACATTTAACTTGATGAATCGTTTATATTGACTATCTTAAATGAGAAATGATATTAGTTATATCATTTGGTCCTACTCATAGTCCTATTTACTTGATAGGATTACATGTGTACTCTACTAAATCTCTCTTTTAATATTATCCCTTGATTTTGACACATATCTTCATCTAATGAGTAGGAACAAATGGTAGGACTAAATACTACTTCCTCCATATCAAAATAAGTGAATCACTTTCATTTTATGGGTGTATCAAAATAAGTGAATCACTTTCCTTATTTGATAAGTTTTTATATTTAAAATTACTCATTTACCCTTATACCTCTTTAAACATTATTAAAAGTATGGGGCCTCATTTATTTTTGTCATCTTCTTATATTTAGGGTCCATCCATTCTAATTACCCTATTTAATTTCACTAATATCTTATTACCTTATTTTGCCTTAAAAAACGTGAACTTCAAATTGATTCACTTATTTTGATAGGGAGTAAGTATTACTTATATTAAATATCAACTAAAGTTAAAAATAAAAAAAATATTTAAAAAAAAAAAGTTAACTTACAACGGAAACAAGATCAAAATTTGAGGAATAAACTGTTAACCTTGTAATCATCAAATATTACTTATGTGGCGTCTACATGGACGTTTAACCTCCTAAATGTAACTATTTTAGGAAGTCAACAAAAGTTAACAATAAAAATATTACAAAAAAGAAATTACAGGTTAAAACAGAGACAGAGATCAAAGTTTGAGGACTAAACCATTATTAACCCTGAAAAAAATATTTAAAAAATAGACTATATGTAACAATCGAACCACGGGGCCAGAGCGTATCCGAATCAATTTCCTTGCCTATATAAGGAAGAGTTTGCTATGAGACTCTGCATCTCAGAACACTCATACTCACTCTCTCTTTATGTATTGTAACAAAGTTTGAAGTTATCTAATAAACTTTTTAGTTCTATTTTCCGCATTAACTCTGATATTTATGCATAGTTGAGCAAGCTATTAGCATAAATTTGTGTTTAGATCCTTTTAAAACCATACCAAAATGGTAGGTCGGTTTTAAAAGGATCTAAATACAAATTTATGCTAATAGCTTGCTCAACTATGCATAAATATCAGAGTCAATGCGGAAAATAGAACTAAAAAGTTTATTAGATAACTTCAAACTTTGTTACAATACTTAAAGAGAGAGTGAGTATGAGTGTTCTGAGATGCAGAGTCTCATAGCAAACTCTTCCTTATATAGGCAAGGAAATTGATTCGGGTACGCTCTGGGCCCCATAGCAATCAATTCATCCTCCACTACACAAGGTGACTTAAACGGACAAAATGCTAGTGCTTATCACTATCTTAGAGCACTATCCTAGACCATGTGCTAGAGCACGTTACAAAGTTACAATAATACAAAGTGGTGGGGCACACCACTATCACGCTTATTCTAAAATAACTCCTTTTTACAAAGTGATGGGACACACCACTATTGATGATAAGGTTACGTGGTAAGACTTTGTGGGAGGATTGGTTTAGAAAGGGATTTGTCCTCTTTTGATGATTGGTGCAAATGCTTCCACCTGTTTTTGATGATGGAGAACAACTGGCAGCCAGTCTGTAACACCGCATTTTTTTTTTTTGATAAAGGCAATTAAGTTTTAGTTCAAGTACGGAAGCATCAAGTAGTTAAGTTTACAAAACGCGGTCCCACAAAATATTACAAATAAAGTTATTTAAAAGACGGTATTACTAAACACGGCTCATTTTACAAAACATAAATTAAGCATGGTCAAACTTCCCGTCCAAGCCCGACCCGTTCAAGCCATCCAACCTGAAATGTGTCAATAAGGGAGGGATTAGCACAAAAGCTAAGTGAATGAATTCCTAAGCCTACCAACTACACTAAACACTATAACACGGAAGTTAAAGAACATCTCCGGTTTGGTAGTCACTTAAACGCGGAAGTTATAAAAACATCTCCGGTTTGGGTAATCACTTGTTTGAGAGGATCGGCGGCTTTGCGGGCCTTAAACCATGGTCGGCCAAAACCACGGTAACCGATAGCGTTTTGCATCCAACACCCAGGGCAACTCCCTCCCCTTAACACTGTAACATATACAGGTAAGGTCGGATACCCTATTAGTCGATACACTGTGCCCAGCCGTTATCCATCTGACACTGACCTCATCCCGATGGTGCACCTAGTCATGTGTGGTATCCCCTAACACTAGGCATACATAACTAATCAACTAGCTACGAAAAACACCGCGAAAAACGTCAAAACTGAGTTCCCAATCGCGAACTCTAGTTCGCGATCGCGAACTAGGGTTCGCGTCGGGAACTCAATCGTGAACTACATCTCGACGACCAACCAATTTCTCTGGAACGACTTAGCGATCGCTAACTATGTTCGCGTCGCGAACTCTCTTCATCTGGCGATTTTTCTGCATTTTTCACCCTCAAGACAATACCAAATGAAATAACCGAAACCCGAGTTGTAGGTAGAATCCACTCACCTTTCAACCTTCGATTCCTTAACTCAGTGAGTTAGTATCACTGAGTATCCTTCCCGGTTCCTGTCAACAACATACCGAGTTAGTGATAATCCACCGAGTTGTCAAAATCATCAATTTCAACATCTAACTACATAAGACTCATAAAATGCACATTTTATGACATTTACAACTAGCACAAATACTTCATCAATACATTTGACCATTTTGACCATTTATCAAGTATTCCCAACTAGTTGACCCAAACGGGCCAAAAACCCGAACATGATCCAAACACTTCCATATTCCCATCAACTAGTCATTAACCTTTCAACTAGCAAATTCACAATCATTTAACAAGTCCACCAAGTTGACAACTATCACAATTCCAAGTAACATACTTGTATAATCACTAGATCACTATTTTGACAAAATCATCCAAACACTAGTTAAATAACTTCACCATTTAATTAATACTAGGTTTTTAACCTTCATAACTTAACAAACATGATTTCACAACCTAATGAACAATTCTATCCAACCAAAACTCAAGAAATCCAAGATTTGTCAAAACCCACCTTCAACATCCACCATTAATGGAGGTTGAAGGTGATTTTCACCAAATCTTGTATTCCTTCAACAATCTACCATACAAATGATGTAAAAGCTTGCATAAACACATAATACAACATCCATAACAAGATTCATCCACAAATCATCAAGCTACATAAACCCTAGTTCAAGTTCTAGCTCAAGAACAACAAGAACAAGTAAGGAAGAAGGAGTAACTTACTTCTAGACTTCTTCTACACAACCTTTAGTAAGGATTTCGGATTTAAGCACTAAGAATCAACAAAACAAGTTCAAGAACAAGAGAGAAAGATGGATGGAGTTTCAAGCAATGTAATAGTGAAAAAGAAGATAATGTTTCAAAATGAGAGTCAAGACAAAAGAGAGGGTTTCCCCCTCTCTCTCCCTTAACCGGCCAAACACAAGGGGGTGGGACCCCTTTGTGGCTTTTTTCTACTTTAACAGTATCCGTCTGAAAGTCCCTTTCGTAATTAATTTATTTAAAATAGCAAACAGACTCCAATTTTAAAAACGAAAGCATTTCTGGAAATGATATTTAACAAAGAATCTAAATATATAAAAATCACGTTTTCATTCCAATTATAACACAAGTCGGGTATTTTAACCCCTTGGTTAAAATACCGCAAAGGACAGCAGGCTAATTTAATTAACTAAGCATTTAATCAGATAATCATTCAATAAGATACCTTAAGGTCAATAAACTACTAGGCCGGGTTTTGGGATGTTACAACTCTCCCCCACTTAGGAAGATTCCGTCCCCGGAATCCCATCTCGATCGAACAAGGAGGGATAACGTTCCCGCATATCGGCCTCGGTCTCCCACGTCATATCCGCACCCAAACTGTGCTTCCACTTTACTAAAACCATAGGAATCTGTTTCTTTCTCAATTTCGTTACTTTTCGGTCTAATAACTCCACCGGTTCCTCGACTAATCTTTTCTTTGTATCAACCCGCAACTCTTGTACCGGAAGAATTTGACTCGGATCTTCGATGTTACACTTTCTCAAGTAACAAATATTGAAAGTGTTGTGTATTGCCGATAACTCCGGGGGTAACTCGAGTGTTACCGATTGAGAATTCACCACCTTACTACTTCGGAACGGCCCAATAAACCTCGGGGCCAACTTTCCTCGTTTACCAAAATGAATAACACCCTTCCAATGTGAAACCTTCAAATAAACCATCTCGTTCTCCGAGAACGTAGCGGGTCTACGCCTCGGGTCGGCATACATCTTTTGTCGGTCACGGGCGGCTTTTAACTTTTCTCGGGCAATTGCCACTTTATCCGCGGTCATTTGTACAATATCGGGCCCCGCATATTGTTTCTCACCCGCTTCCAACCAACACGTCGGGGTTCGGCACCGACGCCCATACAACATCTCATACGGTGGCATCTTAATACTTGAGTGATACGAGTTATTATAAGCAAACTCGATCAACGGTAGGTGTGAATCCCATGACCCACCGTACTCTAACACGCAAGCCCGCAACATATCTTCTAGCGTTTGTATCGTTCTTTCCGATTGCCCATCGGTTTGGGGGTGGTACGCGGTACTTAAATTCACCCGCGTCCCCAATTCTCGTTGCAAGCTATTCCAAAAGTTTGAAGCAAAACGGGGATCTCTATCGGACACGATAGAGATCGGAATACCATGCCGGGATACCACTTCGTCAATGTACAATTTCGCCAATTTACTAAGTGAGGCGGCCTCACTAGTCGCCAAGAAATGAGCACTCTTCGTTAAACGGTCAACTATAACCCAAATCATATCGTGACCCCTTTGTGTACGCGGCAATTTGGTCACGAAATCCATAGTAATCCGGTCCCACTTCCACTCGGGAATCGGTGATTGGGTTAAAGTTCCATAGGGCTTTTGGTGCTCGGCCTTCACTTGAGCACAAATATGACATTGGCCCACAAAACGGGCAATGTCGGTCTTCATTGTCGGCCACCAATAAAGTGCTTTTAGATCATTGTACATTTTCGTGCTACCCGGGTGAACCGATAATCGAGAATTGTGAGCCTCGGCCAAAATCAATTCCCGCAAACCCCCGAGTAACGGTACCCAAACCCGAGATTGGTACGTCTTCAAACCCCGAGAATCTTCTTCTAAATCATCTTTCCTCTTTAATAAAATCTCGGCCTTCAAATGTTCGACATTCAACGCTTCCATTTGTGAAATCTTCAACCGGGACACTAAATCCGACACAATTTCCATCCGCATAAATTGTACCCGTCCCGAATCTCCCTTTCTACTTAAGGCATCGGCCACCACATTTGCCTTCCCGGGATGATATCGGATTTCACAATCGTAAACCTTAATCAACTCTAACCATCTTCGTTGGCGCATATTCAATTCCTTTTGCGTGAACACGTATTGCAAACTTTTATGATCCGTGCAAATCACGCATTTCGTACCGTACAAATAGTGTCTCCATAATTTTAGTGCAAAAACCACCGCCGCCAACTCTAAATCGTGAGTCGGGTAATTCTTCTCATGATTCTTCAGTTGCCTCGAAGCATAAGCAATGACCCGATCTCGTTGCATTAACACACAACCCAAACCCGCAAGTGAAGCGTCACAATAAACAATAAAATCCTCCGGGCCTTCGGGTAAGGCGAGAACCGGAGCTTGACACAATAATTGTTTTAGAGTTTGAAATGACTTCTCGTGATTTTCACCCCACCGAAACGGTACATCTTTACGGGTCAATCTCGTCATAGGACCCTCTATCTTGGAAAAATCCTTTATAAACCGGCGGTAATAACCCGCCAAACCCAAGAAACTCTTTATCTCGGTTGGGTTCTTCGGAGCAACCCAATTCATAACCGCTTCGATCTTCGCCGGGTCCACCTTGACCCCATTCGAACAAATAACGTGACCCAAAAAGTGAACTTCTCGAAGCCAAAATTCGCACTTCGAGAACTTCGCAAATAATTGTTCCTGCTTCAACGTTTCTAACACTTGCCTTAAGTGTTTTTCGTGTTCTTCTTCGGTCTTGGAATAAATTAAAATATCATCAATGAACACAATAACAAATTTGTCGAGATAAGGCCGACAAACTCGATTCATCAAATCCATAAATATCGCGGGAGCGTTCGTCAATCCAAACGGCATAACCAAGAACTCATAGTGGCCATAGCGAGTTCGGAACGCCGTTTTGTGAACATCGTTTTCATGAACCCGAACTTGGTGATAACCCGATCTCAAATCAATCTTTGAGAAGTAAGAAGACCCTTGGAGTTGATCAATAAATCGTCAATACGCGGCAAAGGATACCGATTCTTTACCGTTCTTTTATTTAATTCTCGATAATCGATGCACATACGAAGTGCACCATTCTTCTTCTTTACGAATAAAACCGGAGCTCCCCAAGGTGAGGAACTCGACCGAATAAAACCCTTATCCAATAAATCTTGGATTTGTGTCATCATTTCCCGAATCTCGGACGGTGCTAAACGGTACGGTGCTCTCGCCACGGGATTGGCACCCGGCACCAAATCAATTTTGAATTCTACCTCCCGAACGGGAGGTAACCCAGGCAAGTCTTCGGGAAACACCTCCGGGTATTCCGAAACCACCCGGAGATTACCAATTACCTTCTTTTCCTTTTTCACGTCAATCACATAGGCTATAAACGATTCACATCCTTTGGTCAAGGACTTTCGGGTTTTCATCATGGATATCATGGGTATGGTCGGGGTCGCACGGTCTCCCCGGGCCACGACGTGTGACCCGTCGGGTAATAGAAAAGTAATTAACTTTTGGTGACAATTTATGTTGGCCCTATTAGCACTTAACCAATCAATACCTAAAACCACATCAAAGCCGGATATCGGCATAACAAGTAAAAGAATCGAAAATTTCACGCCATCAATATCAATACTAGCCCCGGACACGGATGTCGTGACCGGAACCATTTCGCCATCGGCCACCTCTACCTCTAGAGGTGTCGCGATCAAGGAAAAAGGCAATTTCAATTTGTCACAAAAACTCTTTGAGGAAAACGAACTATTTGCACCCGAATCAAATAATACACGAGCGGGTATCGAGTTTATTAGAAACATACCGGTGACGACATCGTCGGTAGTGGTGGCATCCTCCACCGTCATTTTGAATGCCCGACCCGTAGGTGGCGGATGACTCTTTCTCTTTTGACTTCCCGACGAAGTCGCTCCCCCGCCCGAACCCGAACCCGAGCTCTTCTTCATTGGGCACTGCATGGCCCGGTGACCCTCCTTTTTACACGTCCAACAAACACTATTCTCCAACTTGCATTCCGAGGATTCATGCCCGTGTTGCCCACACTTAATACATCTTCGGGTTTGTGCCGTACACGGACCGGCATGGACGGACTTACACGGTAAGCACCACGGGTTCCTTTGATTGGAACCTTGAAGGATTTGTTTTCGACGATCATTGGTTGACCTATGATTTCCTTGGGGTTTCTTGTGGTTGCTCGAGTTTGATTGATCATACTTTCCCTTATGAAACGAAGTCTTCTCTCGACTCGCGACCTTTTGAGCCAAGAAATCACTCTCGGCCGACTTGGCAAGATCATAGGCTTGCAAGAGAGTCCCCGCAAGCCTCGTTATATTCCGGTACTCGGGCAACAACGCCCCAACAAAGTGTTTGATTTGGGTGGACTCATCGGGCACCCATTGTGTCACAAATCGGAGCTTACCATTAAATTGGAGGATAAGCTCGTCCACCGTCATTCGATCGGTCATCTTCAACATCATGAACTCATTCCGGATCTTATCCAACTCAAACGGGCTACAATACCGAGCCTCCACTTGCTCCCTAAATTGTTTCCACGTGACCGCATCCATCATTTCGTTGCTAAAGTTCGCGGTCAACCCATCCCACCAATCCATAGCCGGTCCCCCCAACATTCGGGACGCATACCGGACCTTCAAGTGGTCCTCACAATTACAAGCAATAAGAGCCCTCTCGGTGGCCCTAAGCCAAGTTAGAGTTTCCGCCGGGTCGGTACTTCCCCGGTACTCAGTTGGTTTACAATCGAGAAAATTCTTGTAAGTGCACGGTTTCTTCTCAATCGGGAAAGGTTGGTAGAAGAATTGTTGGTGTTGGGCATTGGCAATTGGTACGGTGTGGGCGAGTGGCGGTTGTAGTATGCTTGTATTGGGAGATGATGAGTCATTTTGGGGAAAGACGGGATTTTGAGTGGTTTGAGTGAAGTGTGGGGGTGGGTTTGCTTGGGTTGGAGGTGGCAAGGTAGACCGAGCCTCGGGTCGCGGCTCAGTCGGTTGACTTTGGCGAAGAGCCCTAATGGTATCCTCAAGTTCCATATTCCGTGTTTCCAACAATAAGATATATTCTTCATTCGGTATTTCATCACCCCCCGAGCCCGTTGCTCCATCGTTCCCAAGGTTCGTGTTCGGTGGGATATTATCCAAGGTGTTTCCATCCGTAGCCATTCCTGCTACAAAACACAACATCTCACCAAGGCTTAGTTTAACTCGTTAGTACACATATACTAACTACTAAACCCAATTCACACTTGCTCTAATCCCCTTTGACCGGAAGGTTTGACCAACACACGAGCCACGATTTGGGAATGGAACACCAACCCCATGTATCCATCGCCAAACCGAAGCTCTGATACCAAGTTGTAACACCGCTTTTTTTTTTTTTTTTTTTGATAAAGGCAATTAAGTTTTAGTTCAAGTACGGAAGCATCAAGTAGTTAAGTTTACAAAACGCGGTCCCACAAAATATTACAAATAAAGTTATTTAAAAGACGGTATTACTAAACACGGCTCATTTTACAAAACATAAATTAAGCATGGTCAAACTTCCCGTCCAAGCCCGACCCGTTCAAGCCATCCAACCTGAAATGTGTCAATAAGGGAGGGATTAGCACAAAAGCTAAGTGAATGAATTCCTAAGCCTACCAACTACACTAAACACTATAACACGGAAGTTAAAGAACATCTCCGGTTTGGTAGTCACCTAAACGCGGAAGTTATAAAAACATCTCCGGTTTGGGTAATCACTTGTTTGAGAGGATCGGCGGCTTTGCGGGCCTTAAACCATGGTCGGCCAAAACCACGGTAACCGATAGCGTTTTGCATCCAACACCCAGGGCAACTCCCTCCCCTTAACACTGTAACATATACAGGTAAGGTCGGATACCCTATTAGTCGATACACTGTGCCCAGCCGTTATCCATCCGACACTGACCTCATCCCGATGGTGCACCTAGTCATGTGTGGTATCCCCTAACACTAGGCATACATAACTAATCAACTATCTACGAAAAACACCGCGAAAAACGTCAAAACTGAGTTCCCAATTGCGAACTCTAGTTCGCGATCGCGAACTAGGGTTCGCGTCGGGAACTCAATCGTGAACTAAATCGCGACGACCAACCAATTTCTCTGGAACGACTTAGCGATCGCTAACTATGTTCGCGTCGCGAACTCTCTTCATCTGGCGATTTTTCTGCATTTTTCACCCTCAAGACAATACCAAATGAAATAACCGAAACCCGAGTTGTAGGTAGAATCCACTCACCTTTCAACCTTCGATTCCTTAACTCAGTGAGCTAGTATCACTGAGTATCCTTCCCGGTTCCTGTCAACAACATACCGAGTTAGTGATAATCCACCGAGTTGTCAAAATCATCAATTTCAACATCTAACTACATAAGACTCATAAAATGCACATTTTATGACATTTACAACTAGCACAAATACTTCATCAATACATTTGACCATTTTGACCATTTAGCAAGTATTCCCAACTAGTTGACCCAAACGGGCCAAAAACCCGAACATGATCCAAACACTTCCATATTCCCATCAACTAGCAATTAACCTTTCAACTAGCAAATTCACAATCATTTAACAAGTCCACCAAGTTGACAACTATCACAATTCCAAGTAACATACTTGTATAATCACTAGATCACTATTTTGACAAAATCATCCAAACGCTAGTTAAATAACTTCACCATTTAATTAATACTAGGTTTTTAACCTCCATAACTTAACAAACATGATTTCACAACCTAATGAACAATTCTATCCAACCAAAACTCAAGAAATCCAAGATTTGTCAAAACCCACCTTCAACATCCACCATTAATGGAGGTTGAAGGTGATTTTCACCAAATCTTGTATTCCTTCAACAATCTACCATAAAAATGATGTAAAAGCTTGCATAAACACATAATACAACATCCATAACAAGATTCATCCACAAATCATCAAGCTACATAAACCCTAGTTCAAGTTCTAGCTCAAGAACAACAAGAACAAGTAAGGAAGAAGGAGTAACTTACTTCTAGACTTCTTCTACACAACCTTTAGTAAGGATTTCGGATTTAAGCACTAAGAATCAACAAAACAAGTTCAAGAACAAGAGAGAAAGATGGATGGAGTTTCAAGCAATGTAATAGTGAAAAAGAAGATAATGCTTCAAAATGAGAGTCAAGACAAAAGAGAGGGTTTCCCCCTCTCTCTCCCTTAACCGGCCAAACACAAGGGGGTGGGACCCCTTTGTGGCTTTTTTCTACTTTAACAGTATCCGTCTGAAAGTCCCTTTCGTAATTAATTTATTTAAAATAGCAAACGGACTCCAATTTTAAAAACGAAAGCATTTCTGGAAACGATATTTAACAAAGAATCTAAATATATAAAAATCACGTTTTCATTCCAATTATAACACAAGTCGGGTATTTTAACCCCTTGGTTAAAATACCGCAAAGGACAGCATGCTAATTTAATTAACTAAGCATTTAATCAGATAATCATTCAATAAGATACCTTAAGGTCAATAAACTACTAGGCCGGGTTTTGGGATGTTACACAGTCACTGTAGAAGTTGTCATTTCCTCCTGCACGTGATTGGACATATCGGACCTTTTCTTGTTGTGGTGCCACGTAATCTTGAAGAGCTTTCTCCAGTTTAGACCTACAATCTTCTTCCACCTTCCACCTTTGTCTTGTGAACTCACTTGTTTCAGATAGTTGGATACCTGAATCGTCGTGGGATCGTTCTTCCAGTAACTGTCGTTCTTGAGTGATAATTCTCCGGTAACTTTCAGCATTTGATTGGTGAGATTCACTAGAACTTCCGTGCTCCATGGTTGTGGATTTTCTTTTACTTCTAGGATCGCTGTTTGGAATAGGTTGAGTTCCTTTGCTTCAATGGCTTGTTCGTCTAGAATTAATACTTGAACTAGCCTTGAGAGAGTATCTGCTAGTTTGTTGTCTTTGCCATCTATATGTTCAAATTTTACTTCAACCCCACATCCAGTTATATAGTCAGTGAAGTTTATCCACCGAACTCTAGAAGGTTTGTTCTGATTTGACTTACTGAAGAATGAGATGATAGCCTGGCAGTCTGTTCTAATAGTTAACTGAGATTTGTCTAAGTAATATAACTTAAACTTTTTTAAACTATTCATTACTGCATGGATTTCTGCGTCTATTGTAGATTTTATGGGTGAAAAAGTTCCACTTGCGTAGGCGCATGGCTTCTCAAATCTTCTTGGGTCCTTTTCTGCTTCTTTCCATTTGCATACCCCTCCCCATCCTGTCATGCATCCATCGGTTTCAATGATGATGTAGGAGTCTTGTGGTGGTAGTTCCAAGTCGGGTAGCTGTTGGATCCTTTTTAGAACTTGTTGGACAAGATCCTTGTCCTGCTTGTTAAACCTCATTTCTCCTGTTGGGCTAACCTTTGAGTATAATGGGCCGAGCATTTTGCCCATGTCTGGCATATAAGGTCTGCAGTAATTAAGGAGGCCCAACCAACTTCTTAAGCCTTTCTTTGTTTCAAGGCTCTTTTGATCAATTTCACAAACTTTCTTGATTATATTGGGCTGGAGTTTTACATGTCCTTGGTTAATTTTTGCTCCAAGAAACTCCACTTGTTGTTGACCCACTTTCATCTTCGTTGGGCTGAGTACAAGCCCATGTCTTTTGCAGATTGCAAGCATCTTTCGAAGATGGATTTCATGGTCTGCTTCAGTTTGTGAGAAGACGAGAATGTCATCAATGTATACTGCAATGAATTCTTCTGTTCCTTTGAAACAGTAATCCATTTTTCGTTGGAACACAGCTGGTGCATTCTTAAGACCAAATGGCATGACTAGCCATTCATAGAGGCCTTGTGGAACCCAAAACGCAGTCCATGGAATGGATTCTGGGTGCATGGCAACCTGGTGGAAACCACTTTTGAGATCAAATTTGCTAAAGATTTTGGCTCTTCCGACTCTAGCAATGATGCTTGAAATGCCTGGAAGACTGTATTGATCTTTATGTGTATTGTCATTCAATCTTTTATAATTGAAGACCATACGTTCTTTTCCTTTTGTTTCTTTGCCAGTGCTTGGATCCACATATGTTCCTGATTTCACGATGAAGGCATTTGTTCTGTGCCTACTTTGGCTTTGTCTAATAACTCCAAGGGCTAGTAAGGCATCAATATGCTTCTTATACGTTGCAGTCTCTGTGGGCGTTATGTTATTCAACGGCTTGTCTTCAATCGTTATCTCGGTGTTTTTGAGATCAAGATAACATAGAATTTTGTTATTTTCCCAATGCTTCATTGGCTCTTCTCCTATGTATCCTTGTTGTTTTAGTTCATCAAGGAGGGTCTGAATTTTGTTGATGAAGTTTGGTACATGTTTGTTAACCTCAACTGCTGCTGCGACTTCTTGAAATTGCAGTCTAGAGTGGTCATCAACTTCTTCTTCTTCTAGAACAGCGGCTACCGTATTAGTTTCTAAGGTTGTCAGAAACTTGTAAAAGGTCACCGTGTTTCCTTCTATACGAAGTCCTCCTTTCATCGATCGAATGAAGTTGCATCCAATTATTAGCTGGAAACTATCACCTAGCTTCATTGGAAGGGCAAAGGTGTAGGGTATGGCAAAAACATTTGTGCCAATTTTCATTCTGCCATATTTCAGCTTTTTGTTACACCTTGTGGTAGAGTTAATACCACTGAAGCTTGTACTGAAGGTATTTGCTTCTAGTAAGGCTGCTGGTATGCCAACTTCGTTGATACAACAAGTTGTTGCACCGGTGTCAAGTATTGCCTTGACTGTTATGGGTGATTGTCCTGGGACCTCTAAGTCTACCTCAAAGTTGTACAGATTGTTTTTCTTTTTTGGGGCATCTGTTGTTAGGACAATTTCCTCATCTTCATGGCCAATAATGGCGTAGACTGTCTCCATTCTTGTGTGAACAAATTCTTCTTCGTCTGAGACGTCTGTACTAGCACCATCTTTAGGTTCATTTATCATGACTCCCTTTGCCTTTTCAATTTCTTTTGCCATTTGTTTTTGATGAAATAACTGAGCATTTTTTACTGCTTCCGCGTAACTGGAAAACGTCTGTTCTTTTGGTTGATGGCTTGATGTTGCTACTTCTGGTTGCAATGATTTTGTTGAATCATTATCCTCCCCCCGAACTTTCAGATTTTCTAACGTTGTTTGAAAAGCTGGAGTGAGTGTTAAAAGATTTTTATTTTTCCAATAGACAACCTCTGTTTGTAGCCTTTTGATTTCTTCTTCCTGCCAATTGATGTATTCATTTTGTTGTTGCAGGAGTGTTTTCTCAACTGTTTTACTTCTTCTTTGCTGAGTAGGTTCTGCTTTGAATTCTTTATCTAAGTAATGGGCAGAACATAACTGACATGAAGTTAAATTGCATTCAAGGCAATGCAGTCTGGATCGCTTTGTTGTTTCTGTTTTGCAGAAGACACATTTGACATGGTCAAATTCATGTACATCTTCATTTTCTTGCCATTTGTGTTGGCAGCGATACTGCTTCCTTGGGACTTGGATGAGTGGTCTGTAACCACCTTCTTTGCCTAGCCAATACGTTTTTGATTTTGCAGTTTGCATAACAACGTGTAGTCTTTCATTTTCATACAGGTCTATTTGCCTGTAACCATCTTCATCACCCGATATGCTGAATATTGCATCTGAATCAGCATCTCCTTCATCTACGGATACGACATCGTAATCCTCTGGAAGATCTAGATTTTGGAAAGCTGTAACACGCTTTGAGCTTTTCTTATCATTTGGGCAATCTTTGGCAAAGTGTCCTTCTTCTCCGCATACATAGCATTTACATTTCTTGTTGCGTAAATACTTTGTTTTATCTATTCGAGCATGCGTTTCATGGGGTTTGCCTTTGTAAGTTGTGCTTTTTCGAATTGTCTTTTTCCCTGTTATGTTTCTATTTTGGTAGTAGCCTGGTATTGGGAAATCTCGGCAGAAACTTAAGTCTTTGAGGCTCCTGTTGAATGCCGCTTCTTTGCATTGATTTTCCAGATATTTGTAGGCATACAAAATTCTGGGTGCTACTCCAATGGTTGCGCCTGGGTGTTCTTCATCAAACGCCCTTTTGATTCGTTCACCAAGGTCTCCTGGGAATTTTGGCCAGAGTTTGTCAGAAAGTTCTGTACCTAAATACATTCTTCCTGTCTTTGCTGCTAGTCTCCAGTAATCATTAAGGAACAAGAGTACGTCCTTCACATTTGTACAGTTTAATTTTTCCAGGTCTCTATATGCAAAGTTTTGCATTTCAGTTGAGCCTGTTGTTGGGTCACTTAGTGTGAAGACACGTCTAATTTGAGACAGGATGTTTTGAACTCCTTCTCCTCCATTAGCAGCATTTACTAGCCTGTTGTATTCATCCTGATACACCATCCTCCAGGATATCCAGGTTAGTTTTTCTTTTTCTCCAAGCAGATTTTCAATAAAATCAACCTTCTCTTGGTTTGTGGAGAAAAGTTGTTGGGCCACGTAGTTTTTAGTAATTGATTCCCAACGCATGAATGCGTCGTTAAACATTCCCAGTTGCTGTGGAACTACAAACATGGCTCCTTGTGATGCTTGGGCAGATGGAAACTGCCACCATTCGCCACCTTCTTCTCTTTTAAATGTTGTTCTTGGGGGTATTGGCTTATACCCTTCAAAAACTGGTCTAGCAGGTCTTGGTTCTCCTGCTGGTGTGAAGATCTGTGGGGTTCTTGCTGGTTCAACTGGTGGATCATACGTTCCACTTTGGCCACTTGCTATTATTTGCTTGGTTTCCATTGCTTCTTTAAATTTTTGTAGGGCTGGGTATTGATTCCAGTCCTCTTCTTTATGGGAAACTGCAACTATCTCTTTTGGTTCTTGCTTAGGATAAACAAGATCTTCATCTTCATTTTCTGAGACGTATGGTGTTTCTGGTGGAGTCTTAAACTCTTCTTCGTCCCATAGTTTTATTGGTGTCCTTTCGCCGTCTAGGGTCTGAAGGACTGAGGAACCTTCTGAACAAAGTACGGTACTTTGGTTTTCTATGTCATCATCTGCATCCTTATCATCAAGGTTATCCCAACCTGTTGCAGTGATTTCTTCTAATGGCGTTGTTGGCTTTGGACTACTGTATTTGACATAGTAGTCAAACTTTCCTGAAGGTTCACCGAGAGTATCCCATCCTTGTTTCTTTTTTTTTAGGTTTTGACGCTTTTGATGGTTTTTTATCTTCACATGGTTCTTCTTGTTTTCTGGCTTCTTGCAGGCATGGTGCACATCCGCATAATGGATCAAAAGGATTATGATTTTCTTGTATTAAGACAGCATTTCGTTCTGTAAGTACTTCTTCATCCTTTTCTTCTTCATAATCATTTCGGTTATGCTGTACTGACCGTCGTGGTGCCTGTGTATAGTTGGAAAACCTCAAGGATACTGCTCCTCCGACCATGTTTCTTGATTCCAAATTTCTGGGTTGCATTGGTGCAACTCTTCTTTCTGGTGGTTTGATAATCCAGTTTTTTTCTTGGATTTCAGTTACACTGTAGGCTCGTCCTGGTAAGGCTCGTACTCCATGGCTTGTGAGGTAATCTGTTACTCCTTGGATAGAATAAGCGAAACCAACATTTGAAGTGTTGGATAGCCTACCAACCATTCCTCTGGTGATAAGCAAGTTTGCTTCACCATCTTGCCATTCTTCATAGCCTCTTGTGAGTACTGAGATCTGCACATTTTGGCAAAAGTCTTGGATAGTCATCATGGTGTTAGGTATTACATACACCAACTGGCTTCCTTCAGTAAGATCAACTTCCATGGTTGCAAAGATTGATCTATCACCTGACCATCTGTTATCTCTAAAGATAACTAAAGCCATTGTACCTTCTTGTTGCCTGTGTAGGATCTGAATCCTTACTTGTAGTATTCCAATGTGGACAAAAGAATATCCACTTCTTTGTAACCTTTCCATACTATCTTGCTGGATAAAAGAACGATCAACTTGTTGATCTTCTGTGCAGAGTATGGCTTCTTCACTTCTGTGGACATAAACCCGGTGGTTTACATCATCTCTTCGACTGTGATATAGTACCTCAGCTGGTACTATTCTTGCTCTTTCTATCATCGATTGCCTTAAGGTTGCTTGTGGGTCAACCTCTTGCTCCAGGGTTCGTTCATAAAGCTGATTAGTTAGTCTGGCTGTGACTTGCCTCCAACGATTTTGAGCGTTATATCTTCTTCTTTGGTTACGTTGGTAACTTCTGATTTGATCGTCATGTGTCACCTGGGCCTCTTGGGTTATTATACTTGAGACTGGTGTTTCTTGTTTACTATATGATCGCCTCATTTCTTGAGTTTGGCCTTTTCTTCCTCGAGTGTTACGTATGGATCTTTGAACGCGAAAAAGGTTCCTTTTGAGGGAACTGTTTTTGCTTTCTTATCTCCAAGGGATAGTGCTTCCAATCTTTTTATAAGATCTTCGGTCACTGAGGAATTTTGCTCAACTTCCTTTTGTTGCTTCAGGCTCTTTGAGTTCAGCCTTAAGTTCACTAATCTTTTGATGAAGGTCAACTAGTAACTGAATGATCACGTTACTTTGGTTGATTGACCTTTTGTTTAGTTCTCCAGGTAAACCGCTTGCTTTTGCGAATCCTTCTGATACGTTGTTGATGTAATTGACGCTTTCTAAGGCTTTGATATAATTGTCGTCAGTTTGAGACATCAACTAATGATCTGAATAAGGTGTTGAAGTAAATCTTCCACCTTAGTGACTTTCTTCTCAAGCTCAGTTGTAAGTCTGAGAGCTTGTTCTTCTACAACTTTTGGTTGCTGCGCTATTTCATTTACAAGGGATTGAACTTCTGTTTTTGTGAGAGGTTTATTTTCCGTAAGGGAATTTTCTATGAGCGTTAGGCTCCTTTTAAGGTTTTTCTGGGTTTTACTCAACTCTTTTTCACAAGATTCTATTTTTAATTCTAAAAACTTTTGTTTTTCTAATATTTCATAAAAACGCTTAGTAGAAACTCTAGAAAATGGAATTAAATATTTTAAAATACAAGCGATATTATTTGCTAAATTGTTATTTGAAACCTTTTCTTGAGCTAAAAGATTTTCATATTCTACAGAGGAAATTTCAAGATTATAAAATTCTTTTATAGATTCTTCAAATTGTTTTGACATAAAACGTTTATTAGACTTAGTATCAAAATTTTAAAAATATTGATTCCTGGCTTCCTCCTTCATATGTTTATCTTTCAGGTAAGCAAAATAATTAAGTAACAATATCTTATACTGTTTTTAATTATATAAGATCCAAAGATAAACAAAGGGCATGTTTATCTATTCAGCTTTCACTCCATCCTAGCTCACCGTTTCAGGGCACATACTGCCTTCACATGAGGACTTACTCCTCCCTTACTTTGTCTTTTGCTAAGTGGTTACTTGCTTACGAAAGGCGACTGTTTGGATCTTAAAATAATTTTGAACAGCATACTATATTGTTTCTTAAATATAAAACTTACATACCTGATAAACAATATGACTGGATTTCACCAGTAATCAATAGGGGTTTTAGCCTTCCATAGAGCAAAGCATGCTCTGATAAGCTCAACTATGCATAAATTTGTATTTAGATCCTTTTAAAACCGACCTACCATTTTACTTTTCTTCAATACTACAAATACAAATCATGTTCCGTGAGATTTTTTAAAACAAAAAAATTCGTCATCATCATATAGCAACGAGAGATAACATCATAGCATATTGTAGGAACACATTAGTGTGTTTTTTTTTTATACCAAAATATAGAATTCGCAAAAGTTTATATGACATCATCTTCAACCAAAAACATCCATAACTATCTTCTCAAGCTCTCCACAATGTAGTCAGCATACAAATCCCTACATGTTACAAAAACAGGGTCAAACACTTTCCATTTATTTCTTAAGGGTATATATATGCATATGTACATACACATATAGACACAGATAGACATGTATGCATTGTAAATTGGTACTTACATGGAATGTTTGACCACTTCAATAGCCTCAGCAGCTGGTAAGAAATCATTGACAGCAACCTCCTTGTTCTCATTCTTCTTGTCTAAATAATTGTCAAAATAAACAGCATTGAATCAACTAACGGAAAATGGATACAAATTCAAATTACCTAGGGTCAAAACAGGTTCAGATTGAAACAATTTTAAATAACTAATGTATTATTTATTTTATCTACAAAAACATTAATGATAATCTTAATATCTTAATTAAAGGATTTAAAAAGGTGTGTACTTGTATGTGTGTTGAAACATACTTTAATTTGACCAATTCGACCCGTGCGTCTTTTAGTTAAATGTTCAGATTTGACTAATAAATGGGTCACGTATAAATATAGTTGAGAATTAATTGATTTTAGAAATATTACAGTCTTCAAAGAAACGGCGGATTTCAGCCAAACGATGTGGTGGGAGCTCTTTGATGTCACTGTAGTGTCTATACTCGGGATCATCAGCACAAACAGCAATTATCTTATCATCTTTCTCTCCCTGATTGTGTTGTGTTAACCAATGTTAGAAAAAACTATATGATAATTAAAAATTATGATTCTTTTTATATAATTTTTAGATAAGACGATATAATTAATCATACCTGATCAATCATGGGCATGACACCAATTGCTTTAGCACGAAGGAAACAACCTGGTAGAATCGGCTCCTGCAAGTGTTTTCATCAGTCACATTTTTATTTCATATAAGAATTTCACAATTTTAAATTCATATACTGATGACAAATAAAAATAAAAATAAAAAACTAAATAGAAAGTGAATGTATGTAGCATACCTGCATGATGACCAGGACATCAAGTGGGTCATTATCCTCACAGAGAGTACGAGGAACAAATCCATAGTTGTGAGGGTACACAACTGATGAATATAGAACACGATCAACCTGATAAAATAAAACATGTAAGAAAATATCCAAAACATTACAATTTACACCACTAATCATCCTCATTTACCTTAATAAGTCCCGTTTTTTTGTCAAGCTCGTACTTTACCTTGCTCCCCTTGCTAATTTCAATCACCTGCAAAAAATACAAGTTAAATACAATTTTATATGCAATAATTAGATAAACAATGGTGATTTATATTGATTATGAATCCTTACAACGTTGAATATTGTTGGTGCTCCTGGTCCTGCATTGAATAATTACGAAAGTCAGACACTTGTATATCATCACATCATTAAATTAGATAATAATGCTTATTTCTGTGAATTTAATTAAATAATTATAATTAAATATATGGATAACCTATTTCAAGATCATGCCAAGGGTGGGCAGCAACTGATCTTCTTCTGATGGATGAAAGTATTCTTTCGTTTAGTGGAGCATGTGAATGATGATTATGGTGATGATGATGATTATCAGAGTCAGCAGGTTTGTTTGGTGTCTCAATTGTGGGAGTCATTGTTGCAATCTGCACATGAAACTCTATCTTAAATAATCTATATATAAAAATATAACAAAAGAAAATGAATATTTATTTATTTATTTATTGTTTAAGCATGTTGTTGACAGTAAAGTTGGATAATCGAGACAAAATGTTCCCAACCATGCTAAAGGTCAGAGAAATGAAATATGATAAATATATTGGCACCAGATATAGAAGATTACTATACTATCAAATTGTACAAAAAGTATATAAATAGATATAAATATCACAGAAGATAGTGACACGAGATCTAAAACATGAGAAAAGAAGCGAACCCAGAAAAGACTAGGGACCACATTTGGTGAAATAAATTGATCTTGTAAATCAAGTTGCATAAGCGCCACATGTTAGGGAATAGAGGTATAGAAATTACAATGTAGCATATATACAAACCATTTCATCTAAACAGTTCATAATGACAGTTATATGAATATGTTGCAATTAAGATAATGTTAAATCATTGGAGCTGTGTAGACATTTCTGAAAGAAATAAACAGAATCATAGGTTTTAAGCCACATTTTTCACCATTTTCATAAGCTGTTTATAAAAACTTTCAAATATCTCCTGGAAAACAGTCAAAATGTCTAAAACAGTCCAGATCGCGTGAAACTAACAGCAAAAATCAGAACAGAATGCCAAAACAATACTATAGTGAAGTAAATCATCTTAACTCAAAAATCGTAACACATTCTGCAACACAATGTCTAATCGAAGCTCTGTTTATGCGAACTAAACACACGCAAACTCCAAAACACTAGAACTTCACGTCACAAACCGAACAAATTCCACCAAAACTCGAAAACAAAACAACAAACCGTACAAATGCATAATACAGTGTGATGTGTGTGTAGAACTTGAACAACAGCATCAAATCTACTAAAAATCTACAAAAATAAGCTTCATAAATGTTATTCGAGTAAATGAACTACAGACCTGAATTGATCTATGAACCTGATGCAAGGAAAGTGAAGTGCGGATCTAGCTATTTAACAACACGAAAATCAAACAGCGTGAGAATCAAGCCAAAACTATAGATACACATACATGTATGTATCTTTAGAGAGAGAAAGCATACCTTACAGAGAGATAGAGAGAGAGAAAATACAGAAGGCGGAAGGTTCACGCTGTTATTGTTCCGCTATCTTCATCTTTCGCCATTTAAAGCAAAGGGGAAATGAAAGTGTCACTGTTACGCGTTTCAAAGTCATGACTTTTTCTAAGGAAACTATTCTAATTCCAGATCAATGTGCAAGTGGTGATGTGAAAGATACAAGTAGTAATGTGATGGATGACTGGATTTAGTTGTTTATGATCTGTCAAAAGAGGTTCACCATTTGTAAAGGGAAAATGCCATATGGAATTATGGAATCATAATTAGAAGATACTTTGTTTAGAGATGAGAATGTGATACGTGTGACTGACACGGTGGAAGTTCGGTGGTGAGCCCAAGGTGCGGGCCTCATCTAAACCGGGTTCAAGCGTCATTTGGCTTTGCTTATTTTATTAGATCTAAATGTTTTTTAGTTTCTTTTTTACTAAAGAGTTAATTATTTAGGGTGGCTTAACTATACTCATACTTTATGCAATATAATTATCTTTTATCATATTTTAACATTTCTCTTAGGGCATGTTTGGTAGGAGTGAATGGAAAGAGGAGAAAGAGAATGGAAGGCATTTCCCTTGTTTGTTTGTCCTTGAGAATGGAAAGTGAGAATTAATTTTGAATTCCCTTTCCCACGCATTCATTCTCTAAAAAAAACGGAGAAAGGGAGAGAATCAGAAATTAGGCACGAAGCTCATTCTCGGGTGGAATAAGGACATCTTATGGAAAAAAAGGGGTATAAAAATGAAAAGTCACGTGAATAGCACATACCATCTTATTTTGGGAAAACTTCACAAACCCTAGCTTGAATTTCTCTCTGGCGATTGGGACTTTTTGGTTCTCCTTCGTCGCCGGCTTGCCTTCTTCATCTCCTTCGACATCTCCGATCATGCCATCGTCTTCTCCAGTAAGATTCCTATTTTGATCTGTTCTTTGAACTACGATTTCTATCCCGATCGTGCCATCGTCGTCTCCCGTGTATCAGTCTGATCGGGCCATCGTCGTCCCGATCGTGCCATTTTTTTCAGGTATGAATCATGTACTATATTTTGATTTCAATTTGTTCTTTAATCTCGATTTGTACAACAATGGTACCTACAAATATTTGTTGCCTGTTGATATTTGTTGCCTGTCGATTTGAATTCCAAATTGTTCTTTGATTTTGATTTGGGTTTCAATTTAGTTACTTGAAACCTGTTGATATATGGTGCAAAATCAAGAACACATGTTAACTATTTGGATTTTGATTTACTTGAAGCCTGCAAAATTAATTCATGTTGACATTTACTTGAAACTTGTTAACTATCTACTTTTTGGTAATCATGTATTGTTTGTAGCTACAGCCACACATATTATAGATGACGAGAACACCTTTGTCACAACGGAGAATCCATTGTAAACGAGTTGCTATGATGGGTACCTTAGGAGCAGCTCACGCAATGTATTTAGTGGCTCGATGGCTTCTACTGTGCGGTGCTTCCATGAATTATGCTATCGAGTCTAGAACATTGCGTAAAAAATATTTTGTAAGTTATTATAATATAGATGAAATAATGACAAGGATGGTCTATGAAAGTGATACTACAAGTGTGGTAAATGTAAGAATGAACAGGTATGCCTTTACAACACTATGTGATATTCTTCAATCTAGAGGCGGGCTATGTAGTAGCAAAAACATAAGAGTCGATGAACAAGTTGCTATGTTCTTACACACGCTTGCACATAACGAGAAAAATAGGATAATAGTGAATAGGTTTCAAAGGTCGGGTGAAACTATAAGTCGGTATTTCAAGTTAGTCTTAAATGCGGTATGTCGTCTACACAAAGAGTTCTACAAAAAACATGTACCTGTGCCAAATGACGAGTTAGAAGAGGGGTGGAAATGGTTTAAGGTTAGTAGAATTTCATTTTCATAACAATATGGATGATATTTATAAGCTAATAAATACACTATAATTTTTGTATGTAACATCCTAAAACCGGCCTAGTTGTTTTAGGTATATAATGATATTTGATAAATACATATTTGACCATATGTGGAATAAATTGATTAAGTGTTAAATGAATTGATTGACTTTTTGTCCTTTTGTGATATTTTAATCAAGGGATTAAAATATCTGTTTTCTGAAATATTTAAATGAAAATGTGATTTTTATATCTTTGGATTCTCCTTTTAATATCGTCTCCAGAAATGCTTTCGTTTTTTAAAATTGGGGTCCGTTTACTATTTTAAATAAATTAACTACGAAAGAGACTTTTGGGTTGTATTTATTAAAAGATGGAAAAAGTCACATGTGGGGCCCCTTCCCCTTTGTTTTGGACGGATGAGGTGAAAGAGGGCAGCCCCTCTTTCTCTTTTCTCACTTCTCACTTTTCTATCTCCCTCTCTCTCTCTCTCCCTCACGTCTCTCTCTTCCTCTCTCTCTAAATCTACATCTTCTTCTTCTTCAAGTTCTTGAGCTTTTGGTGAAGATCCATAGCTTGTTTCTTGGCCAATCTTTAATCCGAACACGTTTTTGAGTAGCTCTTGAGGTAAGCTTCAACCTATATGTGTTCATTTTCGATTTCATGATAGTTGATAAATTAGGGTTTATGTGTTCTTGAGATTTGGTTGGTGATTATTGTGTTAGATGGTAGGTTAAGTGTTTATACAAAGTTTGGCATGTTTTGTTGTATGGGTACAAGTATTTTAGCACAAGGTACAACCTTTTTAGCAAAATGTACACATGTGTGTGTGTGTGTGCGTGTCGGTGTGTGTGTGTGTGTGTGTGTGTGTGTGCGTGTCGGTGTGTGTGTGTGTGTGTGTATCAATTGTGTGGTTTTGGATTATGCTCCTAACTAGACTTAATATGGGTTTTAATGTTAATGTGGGTTAAATGAATATGTAGGAAGTGTTAATGGTCAAGATGATTAATTATGACTTGTTTGAATGAAATTGTTAGTTAAAAAGTTGTATGGAGTTTATGTATAATTTATAAACTAGTTATTGGGTTAAATATCAAGTTGGTGTGTTTGTGTCAATGATAGATTTTTATGGGTTATGTTACTTGTTTATGCTAAAATAACATGTTAGATATGTTAGTTATGGTTTATGCCAAGGATTGGTGGGATTTGATAAAAATGCTAGTTTTTATAGTGTTTGGATAATTTGTGTTAGATTATGAACTAGTAAGTGGTATGTATGTGATCTTGTATAGAAGATAGAACTTGGTCTTGTTGAAATGACTAGTTAGTCATGAATTGTTAAATGGTGTGATTCTAGCCTTAAAGTGGTGTTTGGAAAGTGTAGAAGTCGAATATAAGGTTTTGACCCGTTTGGGTAAATATGGTCAAAGTTTGACTAAATGTATTTAGTGTGGATTTACTTGGTCTAGGAATGCCAATAACATGATAATTACATATTTTGGTAAACGGTAATATGTTGACTTGTTGTAGTTATATTCGGGTCTCGACTCGTTTGGATGTATTATGCCATATTGGTTAGATATGACTTGGTTGTATTTGACTTGAATTGCAAAAGTGTAAATGGTCATGACATGTTCATATGATGATTTAAGTGTTTGGTTATCTAGTTAGTGAAAGTGTTAGTGTTAAATGTATATTTAACATTGTTTATGATTTGGTGGAATTATATACTAATTCGGTATTCCTTTGGTGTACAGGAATCGGGATTGAGACTCAGAAACATTAGACCTCTGAGTTCGGCAAGTGGAAGGTTTCGGTGAGTGGATTTAACCTCCAACTTGTGTTTGGTTACAATTGGTTCGGTATATGCATACTTGGTAAAATTGCAGGAAATGTGCCAACTTCGGAAGTTCGCGACGCGAACTAGAGTTCGCGAAACGCGAACTCGAGACAGGGAAGGATGGAGTTGATCGTGAACACTTCGCGACTGAGTTCCCGAACGCGAACACGAGTTAGCGACGCGAACCCGAGTTCGCGATGGGAACTCAGTTGCAATGATTTTTCGATGTGAATTTCGTATCTTGCTTGCTAGTTTAGTACCTATTTGCTAGAGTTGAGTCAAATAGGTTATGTGCACAATGTGAAGTGACTTTGCTTGATTGGTAGCAGCTACTCGGTAAGTGGGCAACCGGGTTCCGAGAAGTCAGTGCGCTGGGCATCGGGTATCGACTAATAGGGTCTCCGACCTTACGTGTATTTGTTGCATGGTTAAGGGGAGGGAGTTGCCCGGGTGTTGGATACGAAACGCTATCGGTTACCGTGGTTTTGGCCGACCATGGTTTAAGGCTCCGGCAGGACCCCGATCTTCTTGGACAAACAGTGATACGTGATTATGTGGCTTTTAGATCGTAGAGATGTCTATGCTAGCTTGTTGGGCTTTACAGAATTTGTAGATTATATTCATTCACTTAGCTTTGTGCTAATCCCTCCCTCGTTGAATCTTTTCAGGTGATCGGTGCTTTGGACGGGATGATTGACCAAGCTCAGTTGTGATGTTTTGAAAAATGAGCCATGTCGTTTAAGTGACACCGTTAATGTATTGTTAAGAAATGTTTATTTGGAAGCTTATTGTGGGACCTTGTTTGTAAACTAAACTAAACTAAGATAAACTAAACTGACCTAGAGAATTACCTAATCGCATCCGGGCATTTAAAAAAAAGCTTTCTAAATTTTACGGTGTTACATTGTATGTGAAGGGATGTCTAGGAGCATTGGATGGAACATATATTAAGGTTAGGGTCCCGACCAATGATAGAAAACCTTATCGAACACGAAAGGTGAGATTTGTACCAATGTACTCGGTGTGTGTACAAGAGACCTTCAGTTTACTTATGTATTGGCGGGGTGGGAAGGTTCTGCTGCTGATAGTCGAGTGCTTCGTGATGCTTTAAGTAGGCCAAACGGTCTTAGAATAACACAAGGAACCTACTACCTTTGTGATGCCGGTTATATTAATGGTGAAGGTTTTCTAAGTCCATATCGCGGTCAACGATACCATCTTAATGATTGGAATCGATCACCTACGACCGCTAAAGAGTTATTTAATAAACGGCACTCATCTGCAAGAAATGTTATCGAGAGATGTTTCGGGTTAATTAAGGCTAGATGGGCTATTTTGCGTGACGTTGCATACCATCCAATAGAATCCATGCCGCGGATAATAATTGCTTGTTGTTTGATTCACAATTTTATTCGTAGTACAATGACCGAAGACCCTATTGATAATGAAATATCAAGTGATCATACACAAAATGCAAACGATCATGATAATTTTATTAGTACCGTGGAGACATCACAAGTATGAACTAATCATAGAGATAATCTTGCCAATGAAATGTTTAACGATTGGAACGCAAGACGTGCTCACTTAGTGTAATATATGTAACGATCGTCTCTTGTTAATTTTTTAATTTTGTTGTAATACAGTAATGTGGTTAATTTATGTTTTAGTTTAATTTGCAATATGGTTTTTTTTTTTGAATGCAGACTGCAGAGTACGTCTTTATTAAGTTGCAATACGTGCAATATGGTTTTAATGCAGATTACAAATTTTGGCTTCTACTGTGTTTTTGTTTAATTTTGTTGTAATACGTGCAATATTGTTTTAATTGGTTAGATATGTAAATTAATTAAAGTAGGAATTTAGTCAATTAAATATTATGTATTCATTTCCATTCCACTAGTTAACATCACCAAACAAGAGAATTCATTCTCATGTTCATTTCTCATATTCATTTTTCCATTTGCACCAAACATGAGAATGAATTCCATTTCTCTAAACCCATTCTCCTTCTCTATATTTCTATTCTCACTTTCAATTCCATTCTCTTCCATTCAATCCTACCAAACATGCCCTTATACTCTAGATAACTGTAAGGGACGTGCGATGCAGTTTAACAACTCAAAGGGACGTGTGTAATTAATTGACCTTATCAAATGCGTTAAATAACTTTTGCTAAAAAAAAAGTAGTAATTAAATGATCTACTCGGTACATAATATCCATTATTTAATTGGTACATTCTCATAGTAGCAATCGAAAAATTGTTTTTTATTTCATCAATAAAATGATTATATAAAATTGAATAATAATTAATATAAATTAGTAAAGATTTTTGTTGTCACGTAAAGTTGATTCGTTTATGGCGTTGAGGATTTCTGCCAAATTTTTGCGTAGACTTAAAGTAGGTAATGGATGCATGCTTTAGTTATACGTATAATAACTATGAATACTTTTTTTTTCTTCCTGATTTTCAATAGATGCATCATATTTTTCTTCAATCACTTACCAATGGTTACCTTTTAATTATTTTTATTTATAGTTACTCCGTAGAACCCGTAGAACCTAATCTAATAGAACCTAATCTAGACCACTGAATTATAGAATAGATGGCTAAGATTAATTTGACATTTTTTATATAAATGTAGTTTCATTATTGGTAAGTATTAAATGAAAAGGGTAAAGTAGTAAAAAAGAAAAACAAAAACCTAATAACCCACACTCTCTCTCTCTAACCATCAACGTAGTGGGTAACTCCAATTCTAAATCTTGGCCAGAACATTTAACCCCCAGGATAAAACCCTGCCGCCGCAGTCATGATGCACATAGCCGGAGCATCACTCTACTCTTCGATTCATGGAAGACCGCACATGGATTATCGTCTCCGATTACCGATTTTACCAATACATGGAAGATTATTTCTTTTATTCGTTTTGGGATTCTTCCCCAAAGCCACCGATCATCATCATCGCCGGATTCTGCCATCGTTTTATCCTGTTGCTATAAATCATCTAGCGGATGATTTGATTCCGCACCGCTGTAGGCGATTTTGTTTCACATGGAGCAGGTTCACATTGTTACGGTTTTTTAGGTTCACCTTTGAAATTAATTACACCAAGGTAACACCTTTACTTTCAATTTCTTTCGTATAACTTCTGTGGGTTTTTCTCATTCATACCTAATTTTAGTGGGGTTGTGTTAGTTTTGCATTTTTAAGCTCCCTTTTTCTATGTATGTTCTCATATGCTTGTAAGTATCTTTTTTTTTGAACCACCTTATGTTTCTGTCTGCAATACATCCATGATTTGGGTATTTAAGCATTTACGTAGGAGTAATACTTGTAATAAGATTGTTAATTCTTCTTCTATTAAAGTCATATATGGAAAGAGCAAACCCAACCAATATGAGCCAATACTTGCCTTTCCCATGGAAGAGAGTATTAAAAAATGGCTATTAGGAATTATATACTATTTGATCTCGATACAAATAGGTGCATAATAATCTTGTGCATAAGAGAGCACACACTCTGTTTCTTATTGTTTAGCTTTAAATTTGATATTTTGGAGTGATTTTTGGAGAATTATAAGGAATTTGCAGAAAGTTGGGATAAATCCATTTCCTTGTTATAAAGCATGATTTGTTACAGAAAGTTGAATCCATTTAAAATTGTTTAATGATAACCTTTTATTGGTTTTGTTTAGGTGCTAATTTTGGAAGACAAGCTTGAAGACAAAGAGGTTGAGATCGGAGATTAAGGAACCAAATACACTTAAAGAAGAAAATAGCTAAAACAATTGTTGATGATAAAAAAGACACCCTTGAAAAAGTCTTGGGTCGATGGAAACCATGAATGAATATTGCAGTTAAATAAGATATATAGTTTTGATTACCATATGAAAGCGGTATACATATGTGTTGGTGCTCGTATACATATATGTTTTTTCGTTCATATGTGATATTCTTAAATGTTAACGCTTGGATACATAAGTGTTGTTTTGTACATGAGTGTTATTCACTGTTATTGTGCATGTATGTTATTCACTATTTTTAGATACATTAGTGTTATTTTGTGCATATATGTTATCCAATATTTTTTATTGTTATATTAAAGTGCTTATTTGAGTTGGTTAAAATAACCGTAAAATAACATAAATGTTTTTTAGATACATAAGTGTTCTTTTGTACATATACATACATGTAGATCCGTAAATATAAAATATACGTATAATTAAATTTCGAATTTATTTCCTAAATTTAAGGAAATTTATAAAAATGGAAACAAAAAACAAATATGTAAATTGTCGCAAATACCCCAGAACTATAAAATGAATTAATTAATAAAAAATTAGTTTACTAAATTCTGATTGGTTGAAAATAGTTCCACCGGTTCTGTATATAATATGGGTTCTGTATGGAATTCGACCCTAGATATATATATATGTGCATATTCATGCCCGATATATATGTATATATACACATATATATACACATGCATTTTAGGTAACTTGCATTTTCAGTCGGAACTTGCATTTTCATTTACGAAAATGCATATGCATTCCGTATATATATGTGTATATATATACATATATACGGTATAAATATGAACATATGTGTATCTATGGTATGAATATATATGTATATATACATATACATATATGTATGTATATGTATACATATATGTATATTTTACGAAAATACATTACTTCTTCAACTTTTTCAAATAAGGATGCTTCTTTCTTGATCCTTATTCTGTATATATAAACAAATTACCTTTATCATTATTATTTAAAAAGAACAATAAAATCAACGATTCCTTAATCCAACACTAATACCACGAGTTAAAATAAATAACTTTTACATGTTTGGAACGCAATTTTAATTTTATCTTTGAAAATCGAATTGTCTTATAATAAAATAAGTTATTTGGTCATATGTTAATGTTAAATGTACGATTGATATTATAAATATAATCAAATAAAGAGTGAATAACAAGCAAAAATAATACATGCGCACACTTAAATATACAATTTGCGTTTACACGAATAAACATACAAGTGTACCCATGAATTTTGGTTACCAATTGTTCAGGATTTGCTAGGTCAAAGAGTTCATATGTGGTGGAATTAGTGCATAATAGTTGTAGTCAATTTCTTTTAAAATTAAAATGTCTACTAATCTACTGCTAAAAAATATAATGAATCTATAACTTTCATTATAGATTTCTATCAAAATTGTGGGTTCATGAACTTGGAGCATATTATGTCACATAACACTATGTCTAGAATATAACTTTACACTGATTTTTTTTTGTAGCTTTATTCCTCTTTATTATTACTCGAATTAAATAAATAGCTTTATTTGATTATTATTAAAACATAACATCGCCGACAAACCATTTACATACTTAGAAAAATAACTTTGTCAACCACATAGGAGAGACACCTAACCATTTGGTCCTAGTGGTAAGGTTCTGAAATGAATTTCTAAATGTCATAATTAAATCTTTCCATAAATAAATATTTAGTATTCTCTTCGTCCCATTTTTATTGTCCACCATACTATTTTAGTTTGTCTCAAAATAATTGTCAATTTCAAATTATAACCAATCATATGAATTATAAGTGGGTGAATATGAGATTTAATTGGTGGACAGTGCAATAATTGTAATTTCTTAAAACTGTGTGCCTTTTGTCTAGTTGACAATTAATTTGGGACGGAGGGAGTAGATAATTAGAAAAAAAATTCTTAAATGCCAACGATAAAAATTAGATCACGTACATCTCGAACATAAGCTCAGCTACACCGATGAGCCTTTATAAACGCTAACATCCTTAAAAACATGGGGAGATAATATAATTTTAAAGAATATTCGTTTGTACCAGTATAGAAAAAAGATACGACCATGACTTGTCACCCTTTAACACCCCTCTAACTTCTAAGAGGGAGACATTTTAGCCACACTTCATGCTTAACGTCTTGCCAATAAAGCATTGTTTTTGTAATTTTGCTAGTGTGTGTGCTGGCCCATGAATCCATGATTGTGTATAAAGCAACACATATGTTTATGTAAAATGTTTTATTTCTCGAATGCTCAACCATTTTGATATCCTTGATTGAGTTGTGTCTAATTTAAATGTTTGAAAATGGTAAATTCATAACCTATAAAATTAGAAAATATTGTGGTCCTAAATTAGTTTTAATATATTTTAAGAATATGTTAATAATACGTTGTTTATCAATAAATAGTTGTATCAAATGTTTTTATGCTCGTATCTTAATTTTGGAGTTTGTTTGATGAATTTTATTAACGGGGTGTGGAAGTTTAGTCGTCATTGGTACATACAATCTGTCATCAACAATTTAAAAATATATTCAAAATCTGTATATGTATATCGTCTGAATAAATGTAACTTTGTTTTTTTATTGAAACCAAACAATTTCACTATCATTCTATCAATAACTACACATTCCATAAATAAAAAGTTTTTTAGAACCCGCATTACTTACCTTTTGCTTAGGGTTGGGTTTCATCTTTCCTAATGCACTTAGCCGTTTTCTACATGTCCTTTTAATGTTCGTAGTAAACGTTAATGAAAGATAATCGCAACTTTTTTTTGTTCCTAAAAAATATGCAGATGGGTACGTAGATATGAAACATACACACTCAAAGTATTTCATAAAAGAGGAAAAATGGGGAAAAGGGTAAAAACATAATCACTTCTATCATATCATGGAAGATTTATACATCATGCAAAAATAATATTGGCCTTAAAAACCTCTTTTTTTTAACCTGGTTTCGATTAAGAAAAATTAGCGAGAAGCTAGAAACAAACAATTACAACAAGTTTAACAGGTTTTTCAACCAATATACCCAACTAACTATAAACTTTAAAGCTGCAATGGTTTTAAAAACTTTATTTATACTTTACCTCTTCCGAACAGGTGATGTCTTGTATAATATTGATAAAACATATTACATATGTACAACATCATGAAACATAGTTCAACGGTGTACGGATAGTTTTAGTGGTGTACAAATCTCCTCGTGTTACAAAGAGTACAAAAAAGAGTACAAAGAGCAATGACGATGCCAACATCATTATAAGTTGTTCATCGTGCATACGAGTGAGATATAGAAAGTGTGCGGTGCTTGATTCATAAATTTGCTAAATCCGAACGCAAGAAGATTGTTTCATGGAACATTTATATATAGTTAAAGGTTCTTGATTTCAATCGTCATACTCTCTGAATTATCACAAAGTGAAATTCGTGATACCCATTTACCTCACATGGACGAATTATTGTTCCTTTTAGTACGTTTTTTTGTTACCATTAGTCGTGTTGACATTGACATTTGGAACCTTTAATAATTGCATTGAATAATGCTACCACAGGTGTTTTCTGGGTTCTTTTTCACGTGAGATTCTTATATGTGAGGGATCCAATTTTTGTTATTGTTATGCATCAATTATTGTTCACCAAAAGGTAATAAGATATGGTCCATAAAAGGGTATTTATGATGATTTTTGATGTTGAGTAAAAATTTGATTTAACGTTAATGTAACAATTAGTTTTGGTGTGGTGAGTAATAGTGTAATACGACACCCTTGATGCTTTTAGTATGGAAACTTTCCTCATTAGACATACTCAAAGACTTGGCACTTGGTTTTGTCTTTTCAATAATGAGTTCAACACTAATGCAGTAGATACGAATTTCTTTTACATATATACTTCTCAAGTTCTTTTGACATGTCCATATATTCACTATTAATGATTAATGATTTCCCTTTAATAGGAAAAAAAAAAGGTTTTTGTAAAGTTCATGTTTTTTAAAGAAAAATCTCACGTGTATGAAGAAGAAATAACTAGTAAAATAATTACACTTTACACCCTTTTACTATTACTTCTTCTCTGAAGAAAAACATAAAAGAAATAAAATCACATTCAACGGCCGACCACTGCTGACGTATCAGAGACGCTGCCCAATTTTCTCCTCTCTGTTTTCTGTTATCTGTGATCTGGTAAATCCTTACATACGTATACCTGTCTATATACATCTCTATACGTATATATATGTATAATGATTTTCAATTTCGTTTTCCCCCAATTTTTGTATAAGGAAGAAGATTGCAAGCTACCAGTTTTCCAAGGCTTTTTCCTTGCTCAATTTGATTAATTTAAATCAATTGATATGGCTGCTCCACCAGCTAGAGCTCGAGCGGATTACGATTACCTAATTAAGCTCCTTTTAATCGGAGACAGTGGTATGTATTTCTTTTATTGTGTCAAAATCTCGATTTACGAGTAAATCGTGTGTGTGTGGACTACCTGGTAATGTCGAGAAATTTTTGTGGTTTCCATTTGTGAGATCTGTTAGTTTTGCCTTTGATTCCGTTTTTGTGATGGCATGAGAAAATGAGAGCAATGTGTTTGATTGTAATTTTGTAATTTAGCGCTGTATTCTGTGATTACGGTTAATTATGGAATAGTAATTGTAAAAATTGTACATAAGAGGATCGTCATTTTGTGTTAAATTAACATTGAAGTCGATAAATTCACACCTTTTGATTTGTGCATCTATGATTTGTCAAGTTATATGAAAATCTACATATCCATGCATCTATGTATTGTGTATAAATGAGATATAAGCATATCAATTTTGTGAATTTGAGGACTTATATGATTTGAATTTCAAAATTCGAGCATTTTTAACGTTCTCAAATGATCCTTAGTTCCATACCCTATAGTCTTATATAGAAAATGTATATAAATTATGTTTAACTTGGATATTTATTATTGTATATTGATGAGTACTGCAGGTGTTGGTAAAAGTTGTCTCCTTTTACGGTTCTCAGATGGTTCCTTCACCACTAGTTTTATAACAACCATTGGGTCAGTACTCAGTAAGATACATCCTTTATTTTGAAGAATATTGGCAAATTCATAATTTTGTCTTTTATTATACAGTATTGATTTTAAGATAAGAACCATTGAGCTTGATGGAAAACGAATCAAGCTGCAAATCTGGGATACCGCTGGTCAAGAACGATTCAGGACAATAACAACTGGTACTTTTTTAAGGAAATAAAAATTATTTTATTAACCGCTACCATTTTTGAACACATGTTTTTTAACTGAATCTTGATATTGTGCAGCATATTACCGTGGAGCCATGGGTATTCTGTTGGTGTATGATGTAACCGATGAGTCATCCTTCAACAGTAATTGCTTATATCTCTAATAACCTATTTTCAATATTTTTTATTGAGTAAAATAAAAAAAAATGTCACATATTTGGTTGTTTAGACATCAGGAATTGGATACGTAACATAGAACAACATGCATCTGATAATGTAAACAAGATACTCGTTGGAAACAAGGATGACATGGACGAAAGCAAAAGGGTAAACAATATATATTATCAAATTATACATATCATTTATATATATATACATGCTGACGTGGCAAAATCATACCGTGTAGGCTGTTCCTACTGCAAAGGGTCAGGCACTTGCTGATGAGTATGGAATTAAATTTTTTGAAACTGTAAGTTCAAATTATTCAGACAGACTTTATACTATGTATAAATTGTTACTTACATATTAAATATTAATATTTAAACAGAGTGCAAAAACAAATAAGAATGTGGAGGAGGTCTTCTTCTCCATAGCTAGAGATATAAAGAAGAGACTTGCTGAAACTGACTCCAAGCCTGAGGTATGCTCATATAGTCATATTCATATATCATTTTCTTTTTTTTAAATATTTTATTTAATTACTAATCTTGGTTCCATTTTACCCCTTTGATGTTTTGAATTGCAGCCTCAAACAATTAAGATTAACCAACCAGATAAAGCAGGAGGATCTTCAGAAGCTGGTCAGAAATCTGCATGCTGTGGATGAGTTGCATTTCAAGATTTTTAGTATTCTTATGATGCCATTATTATTAAAGTTTCTTATCAGTATTATTAATTTGGTTTATGAATTTGTGTTCTTTTTAAAGTTGTTCACATTATGAGAAATCGATTTATACATCTTTGTCATTTTGTCGTTTTTTAATCATCGTGATGTCGTATAGATTTTTAAACAAACAAAAGCAAGTGAAGGCATACAAAGTTAAAAGCATGGTGATATATATTATGCATAATTGTAGGATGACAAATACACCTTTTCAGTAAAATGTGAATAAAAAACCTCAAATCATATTAAAAAATTTAGTTGTCATCAAATGGTGTTAATTGGAAACAAGATTCATTGTTCAAGTACAAGATCAAATTAGAAGCTTTTGATTTTGTAGAGTAGCAATTTCTTGTTGATGATAATGCTAAGTGGCTTTGAGGGACTTTAGCCACCCTCCATGAAATCTTGTTGTTTTCAGGTCTTATAACACTCATTTTCTTGATGGATATCGCTTTTTTGAGCAAAAGATCGATTAATGATATCAAGATTTGATTTTGTTCTTCAATCTTGAACCCAAAAAACTTGCACATTTTTCAAATGCTTAAGTTGAAAATCGTTCAACTTTATGATTGAGGCATGGGTACAAATTTGTGGCCGAGGCTCGTCATTGAGTTGAGGACTTGATAGAATATTCTGTTTTCCGTCAATCTGATATGAAAGTGAAAAACTTTTAATCAATATTAGTTTTAAAAGTTTGATAATAACTATCCTTAGAGCAATGATTAAAAAGATGAAACAAAAAAAAGCTAATTATAAGCAACCAAATACCACAACATCTTAAAAGGTGGTTCCACTCGTATTACTACTACCTAAAAATCATTATAAAAATTAGATGTTAATGATAGTTAAAAGGGTTATTGTTAGCATTTTCTTTACTTTAATACCCTGGATATCATATTTGAGATGTTAAATTCTTATTGTTTGTTAACTGACGGATTTAAGATGATACAATTGAAGTGTGAGATTTGAACTAACCTTGAGTATGGTGTCATACTTAAGAAACAAGCGAGTGAGTCTTTCTTATGCATGTTCATGCAACAGTCGATCCATGAGAGCTCCTTTAATTTGTCAAGCTTGAATTCAAGCTCATAAAATGTTACTCCTCTTGCACATAACCACTTTATATGATCAACCAAGAATAATATAGTGAAATCAGTTAATTATCACCTTGAAAAACAATCTTAATTATTTATTGACCAAAATTTTAATAACTTGATTCTCAAGAAATAGAAGGCTTGAATTAAAGGTACCTCAAGAAACCAGCCACTTATAGTGAGAACCCCTACATCCTTTAAAGATGCAAGTAGAGGGACAAAATCTTCATAATCATTGTGATCACGAAACAAGTTTATGGTAACATCAAACAATTTTGGTACATCTTTAAGATCGATTTTCACTAGGGTTCCGAGAAGGATTTAAGATTTGGAGATGTTGAAATGGTGACACTTTTCATATTTTCACAATCCAAAATCACAAACTTTTGCAACAAGTCATGTCCTTTGAGGTTAACATCTTGTAACCCATTTCAAGACTTAGGGTTTCAAGATTCCGGCAACCCGAAAACAGCTCCGGTAGGAAGCTTCCAGCCATGCCAGTGATTGATCTAAGGTGTAGGGTTTTGAGAGAAAAAAAAGTGGTCATTTTTACAAAAAGGTAATTGTATGGACAAACCGAAAACTTTAGGGTTTTCGTTTTCGCCATGGAAGCTTATATAAAGCTCTTTATCAACTCCTTTAATTGCTTTCAAGAAAAGGGTTTCTTTATGAAGCGATTTTGGTTCGAGCAAAGAGAGATTTAGGATTTGGTAACTGTTTTCGTATGTGTTTAAGAAAGAAGAGATGATTTGGTTCATCTGTTGACCGGATTGTTGACTTGTTAGTTGATCGGTTTTAATGCTTAAACACACTTGAATTGGTGTCCATACATGCTTCCATGAAGATGAAAGGATGATGGTTCTTGCAGCTTCTTTTAAAGGGATCAACGAGACGATTTGATGTGTGGAATGTCATCGATGGAAACATGGTTTTGTAATCCGTTTCTGGCCATTATTGTTCTCATTTTGATTTTGATTTTGAGGGCTAAACTGGATTGAAGAAAATGGAAATGAGTATTTGGTTATATAATGTATGATTTTAATGTAAGCCAAAAAGTGAAATGAAAATAGGAGTCAATTTGCACGGGACACTTGCCACACTTTAGTTTTCAAAGTCAAATAGGAATCATGCTTTAGTCAAAGTTGATCATTCCTTCAACTTTTCGTTTGTATCTTTAAGTGGATGCCGATTATTGTCTTTCTGTATTTGTGTGATGACTTTTAATTTTAATATTATAATAAAGTTTTAATAATAAATCATTCTATAATAAAAAAAAGTTAATTACATTAAGTCAAAATTATACTTTGATAAATATGAATTAGCGAATATTAAAGTTGAAAAATAACTATAAAACTCCGAATACATTTTTTAAACAAATAACTGCATACATTCCAAAATATAATTGTTTCCTAACGATACACCAAAAGCTATTAAGCTAACAAAACAGGCCCTGAAGAAACTAAACCTCATAATCGATAGAAGGATTGAAGACATTCGTATAATCACTACCCGATATCGCTCCTTTCTTGTTTGGATAGCAAAATCCGAGCTTCAGAAGAACACTTGTTGCGGGAATAAACAAATACATAGATATAGGATGCTGTATCTATACATATTCATGTTTGAAATTCTTATTAATTGCCTTTACCTTCATCTTCATTTAAGATACGATTTCGGAAATCAGATGCCATTTTTGGCAAACCCTCTCTGAGTGAGACTTTGGGCTCCCAATTTAGCAGTTGTTTTGCTTTGCTGATATCCGGCTTTCGTTTCTGAGGATCATCAGCTGTGTTCTCTCTGAACTCTATTGTTGCACTCGAATCTATAGTTTCTTTCACCACCTTAAAACGTAAATAAAAAATAATATATTATCAATTTGGCATTAAAAATATTTTATTGACCCATTTGACATTACAAATATCGGTTGAAATTGACAGCTGTACTTTTGGGGTTCAAAATTAAAGACAAACCTGAGCAAGCTCTAACATGGTAAATTCTCCGGGATTGCCTAAGTTAAAAGGTCCAATATGTTCACCTTCCATAAGTGCCATCAGCCCCTCAACCTAAAATAAAACACAAGTTTCTCTATTTATATTTACAGTTATATATTTATATATTATTGTTGGACTTTTTAATATATTGAGTGTGAAAAAAAGCATACCAAATCAGAGACATATTGAAAGCTTCTTGTTTGTTTCCCATCACCATAAACCGTCATTGGTTGTTTGCGGATAGCCTTCAAAATATATCCAAAACTTAATAAAAACCAAAAACAGATATCATATGTTGACTAAATGAAAAGAAACAAACAATATTACCTGTGAAACAAAGTTGCTAACAACATGACCATCATCTACACACATCCGAGGCCCGTATGTGTTGAATATACGGGCTATCCGCACCTGAAAAATAACAGAAAATTTAATGTTACATCGACCCGTTTGTATATAAACGGGTTAAACCTAAATAAGTCAAAAGTACCTCAACACCATCACCTCGATGATAATCCATGGTCAATGTTTCAGCTGTCCTTTTCCCTTCATCATAACAGCTCCTGATACCTAACCATTTCATACATATTATTTAATTTTTAAAAATTATATCAAGGATATAAAGTAATTAATCTAAATGCACCTATTGGATTGACATGTCCCCAATATGTTTCCTTTTGAGGATGTTCAAGAGGGTCTCCATAAACCTCACTTGTACTTGTAAGCAAAAACCTTGCTCCTATTCTCTTTGCAAGTCCCAACATATTTAGGGTTCCCATCACATTTGTCTTGTGGTCAACACAAAAGTCAAGGATTTCCAAATTCATAACTATATTTGAGCTATGTGACAAGGTCAATGTATCTTAGCAACTAAAATAATACATAAATTAAAATTCAAAAGCATCAAGTTTCTATCTTGCTAAATTAGAATAAAAACAAAATCACATAGTCCTAAATTATGAAATTTAAAAAGGATATGATGGTCTTAACAGGATTGTACTTGTAATGAACAGGGGAAGCAGGGCAAGCAAGATGATAGATTTGATCAACCTCTAACAGAATAGGTTCAACTACATCATGCCTAATTAATTCAAATCTAGGGTTTTCTAAATGATGAGCAACATTCTCTTTTCTACCAGTAAAAAAATTATCAATCACAATTACTTCATCTCCTCTTGCAATCAATTTATCAACCAAATGACTTCCAACAAACCCTGATCCACCAGTCACCACAACTCGCAACCTCTTCCGCCCAATTCCCACCGGAACTCGTCCGGTCATCGCCGGCCGGCGGTAATGCGTGTTGCTCTCACCACGTTGGGAGAATGAAAATGCTCGTACTGAAGGTATCTCCTTCGTACTAATGTTATCAATTTTTGAAAAGGTGGATGATAATGATGGTTGGTAGATGAAGAAAACAGAACCGATTATGATTCCGATTAGGATGAAAACTAAACGTTGTTCTTTGAGCATGTAATTTATGGGTCGTGGAATGGATCTGGCTGGTGACGTGTGTTTTAGGGATTTGGGTGAGTAAGGTGAATTTTGATGTGCAGGCATTGATTCTTCATCTCTTTTGTGATTTGCGCTTGATTGTTTGTGTAATTGCTTCATCATTTTGCTCTAATTTTTTTTTTTTTGTTTTTTGAAAAATTGATGATTATTTTTTCTAGATTGGAGAAATTGAAAGGTGGTGGGTGTGAATGATTTGGTGAAAAGTTTGATTCAGTTTGAAGGGTTTGCAATTTGGGGTTGTTTGTTGAAGCTACAAGGAGGAGGTTGAGGAAGGGATCCTAATTTGCTAATTGTTCAAGGAAGAACAATTAAAACATGAGGAAATTAAAAAAAATACTTGTATATGCTAAAATTGATATCATTATTATTATTTTATTTTTTTTGAACAATCATAAAAAAGGGGATAGATAGGGTAATTAAATCTTTTTCTAATTTAATATTTTATAATCTTCGTTTTCTAATAAAATACTGTAATAATAATTATAACTCAATTCATTTCTCTTTTTGTGAATATTTATTTTTAAAAGCCCCGCATAGCATATGAGTAGTTACTTTGCTAGTTAGTAGTGTCCATGAAGTTATTTGAAGTCAAAATACACAACAAAACTATGATACTCAATCTCTTTAAAGGATATATATGAAAAAAAATAAGATATAAACAATCATACATTTACACGAAGTTAGAGACGGATTGAACTCAAACATCATTTTAACAAAAATTGAGATACTTCGTCTATAGGAAACAATTACTGACACAAGCGTAAATTGGTTAAATTAGGATTAGGATTAGGCTTAGGCTAAACAGAAATGAACTAACGCATTTAATAATCGGGCCAGGCTCAAGTTGACCTAAGCAAACCCATTTTTGATAACCAATGAGATGGCCTACCTGATTTTTGTAGCCGATTTTTGAAACAACATAATATTACTGAACTGTAACTAAATTAAAATTGACTAACTGATTGAAAACTGTCACAGTAAATAACATTTAATGAATGATGACATAAGTTTGTAAAATCTCTTATTCTCGACACAACTAACCCAACACGGATAAATGTAAAATTATGCTAAATTTATTTTTTAAGGCTTCTACTTAAAAAAAAATGGTTATTAATAACCATCGCATGTTACATACCAACATACCATGCCTGTTTCACTTGAAAATTGGCAATGGAAATGTGACACAATGGTACAAAATTAGATACGACTTCATAAATAAACATGTAACACTAAAATCTAACACAAGAATATCAAAAACACATATCAAGTTATATCTTGGATATTGACGGATTTAAAAATCATGCAATCGGGCTTACTGTCCAGGTGGGCGTTGAATGTTTTGCCAGCCTGTACAATGCTCAAGAGTATGTTTGAGTTCCTTAGTGGCAAGTACAAGGGTCCATGTCTGGTAGTGTTGGCCCGGGTGAAACGGGCTACTTGCTGTTGTTGGTTCCAATAAGCCCGATTGAGTACCGGGCATAAATAGGTCACCCTCTGATTTAATGCAGCCCGTGCTTGCCTCTTGTTTGTCACCTGCCTGCACAAAATACAACAATTTATGCTAATTATTAATGTATTTTTATATTTCTATTAGAGGTGGAAAACTAGTCAGCTTGACTTAGGTGCTGTTTGTTTTTTCAGAGCAAAAAGATCTGCAGTATGCGGACCACATCTGCCAGCTGCTGCAGCTTCTGAGATGGACCAAAGGTCTGCAGTCTGCAAGAAAACTATTGTTTGTTTTTTAACATCTGCAGACTGATTAAATTTAATAATTATATTTATATATTAATATTATATTATATTTATATATAATAGTAATATATATAATTTAAATATATTTAAATATAATAATATTTATAATTTAAATTTAATAATATATCTTATTATCTAATAATATAATAATATTATATATTAATATAATATTAATTAATATATAATAATATTAATTAATAAAATAATAATATTAACTAATTTAATAATATTATATATTAACATAATAATAAAATATATTAACATAATAATATATATTAATATAATAATAATAATAATTAATATAATATTATATATTAACATAATAATAATATATATTAATATAATAATAATATTAATTAAGTTTGGAGATGTTCTTTTTAAAGTTTGGAAGACCCAAGAAGCTAATGCCCAAGTCTTCCTGGGGAAGACCTTAGGCAGACAATATAAGGTCTGCGGGCTTCCGAAAAACAAACATCTGCGCAAGTCTTTTTCTGCGCATGGTCTGCGCCGCGAAGACAAAAGACCTCAGGAAGATCTTTTGTCAAAAAACAAACAGCACCTTACCTTCTCAGTGAGATATTTAAAAGCCACATTTTTCTGTCCTGCTTCATATATATTGCATTGCGAGTATATCTAACCAACACATCCAAATCCAACCATAATTATATAAACATCAACTAAACATAAACAAAATAAAATAATATAAAATATCAAGGTTTATATAGCAATTCAAACCTGTGATTCAACACTAGCACAAACAGCATAAATACCCCAATCTCGGGTGTAATTATTATACAAATGTACTTTTGCAAACCGAACACGAGGATGTCGTTGTCGGGTCCCATCAAAGAAACAATGATGAATAGTGACACACATACATCTATCACCATAATCACAAGCATCTGCTCCTATTACCATTGTTTTGTCATGGTTTGCAAAATAACAACTAAATTCACAAAAAAAAAAAAAAAAAACAAGATTAGGCACTTTCAAAACGCAAATACTTCGTATAAAAATAATTACCGTGAAATAGTAATATTTGTGCTTTGACGAGTAATATCAATCAATCCATCATCATAATCCCTCAAACTACACCGATCAATCCATATATTCTTTGAATTTGGCTTGATTTGAATACCATCAACATCATGTCCTCTACCACCTTCAAACTCTAAATTGCATATAATCACATGTTCACATTCTTTTAACCTAAGTCCTTTGCCCGTTAATTTAATTCTTTGTCCCCGACCATCAATTGTCTTGTAAGATGATACATTTAAATAAGATGATAATTCAATTGTACCCGAAACTTCAAATACAATCCACAATGGTTCTTTCTCGCGGCATCCTTCACGAAGTGATCCGGGCCCGTCATCTGCAACATTATATATTTAACAAAAGTTGCATAAGTTATTACATGATTTGAAACAAGCATGTTTTCGGGCCAAAAAAGGGTAACTAAAGATCCCAAAAAAATGATATTTCATTCCTAAATTTGTCTAGCAAGAAATTTTTTGGTACCCTAGAGGCCTAGATTGTCAATTTTGGGTTCTTCAGTTACTTTTTTTTTTTTTACAATAATCACTATATTTTAAGGATTTCATACTGTTAATTTGATTAGCCTGTTAACAATGTTAACATCAAAATTCAGCTTAGTTTCTACATCAGATTCATTACAACAGAACTCAAATCACCTTAATTTGCACTTAATAATTTATATTCCAATATCAATTTTGCTTTATTAACTGTATGCAAACTTCATTTCAAGTTTCAGGAGTCATCCTAAACAGAATCGTCCACATTTTCAACCAGAGATACAAAAATCAAACATTTCAGGATCAAACACACTCATGAATTAGAAATCAATTGAAAACGAGTAAGTTGGGCCTGGACTGCAGATACTGTGTATTTAATTCTCAAATTTTCAGCTACCACAAAACCCTAATTATCGAACAAAACGATAACGAGAAATCGAAAATAGAGAACGATCGTTAGTTAATGAGACTGACCTGATAGTGTGGTAACGTGAAAGAGCTGTCCGTGAAGTCCACCGACGGCGGAGCGACCGAAGCCCTCTGCTTGACCGGCGAGAGCTCGCAAGCTAGAATCGACATGAGAGTAAGGAAGTTGAACCGCCGTTTCACCATTAGTACGGTTTCGTCGGTGGTGACGGTCGTCAGCCTCTCGATCTCGTCTCGGTGTCGGGTAACTTTCTGCTTCCTCGCTTGTATCCGTATCCAAATCTTCTATAATAGTATTTAACATTATTATCGTCAATAAATCATCCATATCAGAATCAGAATCAGAATCAGAATCAAAACCAAAATCAGAATCAGAATCCATTAACACTATGGTAATTGTAAAGTTTTGTGGGAAAAAAGAAGGTTTGAACTTTGAACTAATGAGATGACATTTTCAGCCGCCCACATTAAAATTATTTTTAAGGGTTTTGATAGAATAATTAATACTGTAACTAATTTAATTTTTAAAAAAACAAAACTAATTAAATTTCATATAATTATCTATGTTTGTGTCAATTATTCATTTTCTCTTCCTTTTATTTAGGTCTAATCAATTAAAAAACAAACTTAACAAGGAGAAAAACATAGTTAATCATTGCAATATATTTAATTTTAATTTTTTTCATAAAAATTATCTATTCTTATTATCAAAACTCATATTTTTAGTATGTTTTACGTTTTGCAATAATGTGTATATCATAATGTGTAAAATAATTTTTGTGATGTCAAAATCATTTCCTAGATTCACGCACGGAACCGACCAAAAGGAATTGCAAAAGAATGAAATACAATTGTTTGCTACATTAATTTTTTTTTAATCCTAACAGTTAAAAATAAAATAAAATAAAAACTCTTTTATTTAAGTAAGCCCACCGATTTTGTGAGTCTCCTCTTTGTTAAATCGACGCACAGAACTGACGGTCTTAACCAAAGATATCGTGCCATTAGTGTTGCATTTAGCTTCATCTTCAGAGGAATCTTATTCGATTAATTTCACTACTTCTGTAATTGTGTTTTATAAATAAATTGCCGAGGTCAATCATTAAGATAGTATGATGAAAAAGTAGAATCCGTACATATTTTTATAGTGAATAAAGTTGTTGAAATGAATATAAAGAAAGATAGTTTATGTTGGGAAAAAAAAAGTTAGAATCCTTACCTTTTTGCTTAGAAAAACTTTAGATATATCTACTTAAACACGCCTAAATGAGTATTTTTCAGAAAAATGTTATATGTATTTGCTTACGCCTAAAAGTATTTGAACGATCTTCTTTTGTTTAATGCATACACCAAATAATGGTTGGATCCATAGAATAAATGATAATCCCACAATCTAGCCGTACACCATGTAGTACTCAATTTATTAGAAAGTCTTAGATGGTTGAAAGCGTAAAAAATTATGTTGAAATTATGTTAGAGTAATTTTGATTGGTATATTTAGTGTTGTGACGTGTTATCTATTTCTTCAAGTTTGTTTCTATGCATGTTTTTTATTGTCGTTAAAGAAAAACAAGGTAGCAAGTGTTTATAGAAAATCACTATTATTTAATAACGAGTATTCATGCTTCTTAGATTTGCTGGAGTTAATAATTTAGTTATTCATGTATTTGTAATTATCAAAAAGTTCAAGGGCTTGATGGTAACTTTCTTATACGAAACCTTTAAATAATCAAGTGAGTGCAACGAACCCGAATACAGAAACTTATTTATGGAACTACGACAGCGCTATTCGCCGGAGTATTTGAACGATAACCACCATATTCTTCGTGTCTCCGGCAGCTCATTCGACCCTATAAACCCAAATTTCACCTGCTATCTTCCACACATACGATGATTTCATATACAATTTTCCTTCAATAAATTTACTCAACAATGAACACCGTCTTCGAAGGTAACCCTAATTTCTCTAATTTCGCTCATCACATACACACATTGGCGCACTCGTATTTATATGTATTTTGAGACTTGAATTAGCTCAGCTATGAGATTTGATGAGAGCAAATTGATCTATATTTATGTTTCTATGGATCGAATTCTGAAGTTTAAAGTTTGGACAGAATTTAGTATCACTGTTTTAGATTTCAATTGTGCAGTTATGTAACTTACAGAATCAAAATTGACTAACACAAATTATTATTGATGATTTATTTTTCTAATGAAGGAAATGAAAAGGATCTCGAATCAGGCTCAGATTCAGCCCCAAATCCAATTTTCCAACCATCTTCTTCACCTAACCGTAGATCAATTGATTTGTACCCTCCTCCTTCACCTAACCGTAGATCAATCGATAGGGCACCTGCATTAGTGGTATCAAATTCTGGAAAATTACCAGCTTCATCATCAAATGCTGCTAATTTACTCAACACATACACATCAGGTTCATCCAGATCACTATCACATACCAGTTCTTCCAACACATTATCTGGATCTTGCTCTGGAAAATCATTAATAAATCAAGGTGCAAAAAAGAAGTATGTGAAACAAGTGACAGGTAGACATAATGATACTGAGCTCCATCTGGCTGCACAACGTGGTGATGTTATGTCGGTTAAAGAGATTCTAGATGAAATTAATGAACAAATGTTGAGGACTATGAAAGGAGCTGAATTTGATGATGAGGTGGCGGAAATTAGGGCTTCAGTTGTGAATGAAGTAAATGAATTGGGGGAATCTGCTTTGTTTACAGCTGCTGAAAGAGGGTATATTGAGGTAGTGAAGGAATTATTACCATATACAACAAAAGAAGGACTTCGTTTGAAGAATAGATCTGGTTTTGATCTGTTGCATATTGCTGCTAGAGAAGGTCATCGAGGTAATATAATATTTATCATCAGTTGCATTTTGTTTTTTAGTGATAATTAAAACTACAAAATGCAGAAATTGTGTCAATCTTTTTGGACCACGATCCCGAATTAAGCAAAACAGTTGGTCAATCAAATTCAACCCCATTAACAACTGCAGCAGTTAGAGGTCATTCATCAGTAGTTGATGAATTATTATCACGCGATTCAAGTTTGGTTGATGTAACAAGATCAAACGGTAAAAATGCGTTACATTTAGCTGCAAGACAAGGGCATGTTGAAATAGTAAATGCATTGTTAAACAAAGATCCACAATTGGCCAGAAGAACCGATAAAAAAGGTCAAACCGCTTTACACATGGCGGTCAAAGGTGTTTGTTGTGAAGTTGTGAAATTGCTTCTTCATGCTGATCCTTCTATTGTTATGTTACCGGATAAGTTTAGTAATACGGCTTTGCATGTAGCTACACGGAAGAAACGGGTCGAGGTATTTGGTCAATTTTAGAAAACGGGTCGAACTAATTTAGAACTAAGAGTAAATTACACCGAAGGTCCATGCACTTATTACAGCCACAGTCCCTTAACTTCGTTTATTACACCAGACGTCCCTGATGTATACAATTTGTTACACCCATGGTCCCTGTTGCCCTTAACTTTTTCTAAATGACGAAAATACCCTTTTGTCTTTTGTAATAAAGTGAAGATAAGAGACTGTGAATGTAATAAGTGATAAATCATAGGGACCATCTGTGAAATTTACTTTATTAATTGATTTTTTTCTTTTCTCTCTGTAATTCACATTATTCCGTCACATTCAGACTCACCACTCGCTTCTATCTCTTTGAATTCAAACCTCAATCAATAACCATTATCGTCGCGTAATCAACCCCTGCCTCTGGTTTCCTTCTCCGGTTGTGGCGGCGTTCTATCGACCTGAGTGTGCAAAACACCAACTTCTCTGGCGACGTTCATCAATTGTCTGAATCACCGCGTGTGCAAACCACCAAATCATCTGGTAGCGTGCATCAATTGTCTGAATCAATTCTGGTCGATAGAATGTCATTGGCTCGGAACAACTTGAGAAGGAAACCGGAGGCAGTGGTTGGTGACGGATCGAATTTTCAAGGGGTTTGGTGGCGCGACGATAAATTCTATTGATTGATTTTTGAATTCAAAGAGATAGAGGTGGGTGGTGAGTCTGAATGCGATGGAAGAACATGAATTAAAAAGAGAAAAGAAAAAAAATCAATTAATAGAATTAATTTCATAGATGGTCCCTGTGGTTTATCACATATTAAATTCATAGTCCTTTATCTTCATTTTATTACAAAAGGCCAAAAGGGTATTTTCGTCATTTAGAAAAAGTTAAGGGCAGTAGGGACCATGGGTGTAACAAATTGTATACACCAGGGACCTTCAGTGTAATAAATGAAATTTAGGGACTGTACGTGTAATAAGTGGCAAACCACAGAAACCTTCCGTGTAATTTACTCTAGAACTAATTTAGGTTAAATTAATTTATGCTTTTAACTAATTTTATCAATTGTCTATAGATAGTAAACGAGTTACTACTCCTTCGAGACACAAACGTCAACGCGTTGACCCGAGATCACAAAACCGCACTGGACATCATAAACGGGCTCCCGTTTTCCGTAGAAACCACGGAAATAACCGAAATATCGACCCGTTACGGTGCTATAAAAGCAAACGACTTAAATCAACCACGAGATGAACTCAGAGAAACCGTAACTGAAATTAGAAACGATGTTCACAACCAACTCGAACAAACTCGGAAAACAAATCGGAACATGAATGGAATTGCAAAAGAGCTTAAAAAGCTCCACCGTGAAGGAATCAACAACGCCACCAATTCCGTCACGGTTGTGGCGGTCCTATTTGCCACTGTGGCATTTGCCGCTATTTTCACGGTGCCTGGCGGTGTTGATGAGCGGAACGGGGTAGCGGTGATGGTTCATAGTCCGGCGTTTAAGGTTTTTTTTGTGTTTAATGCGATTGCGTTGTTTACGGCGTTAGCGGTGGTGGTGGTGCAGATTACGGTGGTGAGAGGGGAGATAAAATCGGAGAGAAGGGTGGTTGAGGTGATTAATAAGTTGATGTGGTTAGCGTCTGTGTGTACGACGGTGGCGTTTATTTCGTCGTCGTATATTGTGGTGGGGAAACACCGGCGATATTGGTGACGGTGTTTGGGGTAGTTACGATGGCCGGAGTTCTTATTTTGTGGTGAAATCGAAGAAGCTGAGGAGAGTGAGAAGGAAGTCAAATAGCGGCAGTGGTTCGTGCCAACATTTGGAGTTTTCCGATGCCGACGTAAACCCGATTTATGCTTTATAGTGTATACACTATGTAAATATATTGATTTTATTTATTTAATTCTTTTCCGGTGTATTGAAAAAATTATACATGAATATATAATTATATATTCATACAGTATAACATAATGTATGATCTAATTCAAATTGTACCAACACCTTGCTGCTAGAAAAATAAGAACAAAAACCATACTGCATGGGTTAGGATCAAACAAACAAGAACATAAGGAATATATAGTGGAATATGAACATCTGATTCCATTGATAACTCAAGAGAAATACACGATTTAATCAAAACAAAATTCCACACCTAAATTATATGCTAAAATCCTATATTCATATACCAGAAAACAGCGAAGTCTATCCTAATATTAAGCCAAGCTCAACACTACTTGCTCCTGGAGATGTGGTAACAGCCTCACTATTTGAGGGTCAAACTGTTTTAACATTGACTACAATTATATTAGACACGAATTAGAAGCTTGTACATCAATCTATAACTACCCCTGAATTTTAGAAATCACTTGCTCCCATGAATTAATGTACAACTTTTATGCGCTTAGAGACAACCCTATGGGTTGTCATTATCAAAACTCATATTTATATTATACAAATAATTAACGAGAAATGATATTTATTCCTACTGTATGGTCCTACCCATAGTCCTACCCATTTGATAGGATGACATGTGTACTCCACTAATTTTCTCTCTTAATATTATCCCTTGATATTGACACATATCCTCATCTAATGATTAATGAGTATGACTAAATACCATTACTCATAATTAACAGTTAAACCATTAAATTTTGTACCCGGTTAACCCAAAAGCACCCCTTTAATCGGGTTCTTCAAAACCTTGCTCTTCTTTGTAAATCGTGGTGGAAGTTCAAAACGAATAACAGTGTATTGTGGAAGGAAGTTATTAATTCCTTACATAATTCTTATTTAGCCATCAACCCTATTGGTAAATTCCCGGGTGTGTAGAAGAATATTTTAAAGTTAAATTTGGTAAATTAAATGTCCTAATCAGGAATGGCCGAATCAGTCCTTCCTCTCGTTTGGGCATACTTCTAATTCGAAGCTGGCGATTTTCACTTCGGAAGGTAATGTTACTGATGTTGATACATGGGGAGGTCGAAGCAGGGTGCTATTTGGTTTATAATCTTTTTTGTCTTGATAGTGTTGTATAGTGGGTACGTAGTTAATTCTTGGTGCCTAATTTTTGTTTTGGTTTCTTGATATTTATATGATTTGTTTTGTTAGTTTCTCGTTAGCTTTTACAATATAGTTCGTTGGGTTCTTTTGGTGGGGGTGATAATAATGCTGGAGTTCTCTCCGAGTTCCTTGTTTTTGCGATTAAAAAAATTATATAATCATGTATTATTACTTGATTATATAAATTAATATTTGGCTATTTTATTTCTTGAACATTAATCGAGTCATTTGACGAGTCAATGATATTTCATCGTATATTACGTACGTGGTTCAACTATTAATTACGTGTTATAACTTTCTAAAATGTTGACATGTTAGGTTAGACATTAAATTGGAAAGTTATTAATTTCATGCACTGTATATATGTTGAGTTGGTAAATTATTATTTTTTCTTATAATTATTATTAACAATATTATAATTATTAACAATAATTATAATTAACAATATGTATAAATATTATAATATATTTATACATGAGAACCAAATATTCTACTTTCTCTAAATAATTTGAATTGATATTATCTTTGTTGACCATTTATAATTTTAACTGGACAATAATCAGGATTGCACAGCTATTAACTAAAACCAGATCAGTACCTGGTTTCAATCCGATTAGTATCAATAACTTTCAACTATTTACGACTCTTTATTATTTAGTTTTCATTTTTTCTATTTAATTACAAGAGTGTCCACCACAAGCTTTTATAAGGACATATATTGGTCAAAGGTGATTCCATACGCGTATATCAACTTTATGCTTCAAAAAGTTGCCACGAAGCCAATTCGGTCATGTGCCTCGAAAAGTAGTGAGCCACGAACACTTCTCATATAAAGTCATAAAGATATTAAAGAATTAAAGTTAATATCGAATCATTCATTTTTTTCAAAGAAAAAGCAAATGATTACATGCATGTAATCTTATATTTGACAAGGTACTAGTCTAGTACATGTGAGAAAATGTAATATATTATGTGTCTCCAATAAAACTTTAACTTACAATGTTTTTTATTGAAGGGTCACTAATCCACGGTGCTTTGATATCATGTAACTAAATAGAAAACAACCTCTTTCTAGTTAATTTATTTATAATCAATAATCTAAAATTACAAAAGGAAAGATTGCTTATAACATGTATTTATGTGATCCTAGTTTTGATTTTTACCCTGAATTTTCGGTTATGTAAAATTGATTTTTACCCTAAAATTTGAATGGACACAAAATAACTATATATGTCGCCTTCGAAGATTACCATACACAACAAGTGGAGCCATGCCAACAATAACCATTTAGAATGCGATGAGTTATTAACGTGAATGAACACAAGTAAATTTGTGTTTAGCTATAAAAAAAATCTTTTTCTTTTTATATTAATTATTCAAAAATTATTATAAGTTTTTAATTAAAAGCATATTCAAAAGAGATAACGAAAATAAGTTTTATTTACAAGACGATGTGGGCCGAACGTGATTGATGATTGTCGAGGATAATAAATGGCGACATGATGGTTGATGATTAGCGATCGTTAAACTTGTCTAAAAAGTTCCGTTTGTTACAACATTATGAAGTGTTTCTGTTTTGTAAAAGTCAATAATTATTTGAATCTAACTCGGCTAATTTTTTTACCATGTCCAAAATTTTAATAAAATATTTTAACTTAATTCAGTCTGTCTTGTATCGGAGCAATAACTTTGTCAAGTTTATAATTATATAAAAAGTTAATTTTAAATGTTTAAAAAGAAAACAAAGATGATGGTTTTTTTTTGTCTCTTTTGGTACAATCTAGAAGAAGAAGAAGCACATCATAGTGGAACAACGTATATAAAAGATGATGTCGTATGAAACGAATCACTCTCATAGTAAAATATTTCATCATAAAAAATTGTTTTTGACCATTATTGAATTAATTGTTTACCTTGTAACTCTATTTATAACCATAAAATTTAACTATTCTTGTTTTTGAGGAATTTAAGAGTTACACAGATATTAAAAAGTAAGTTGTTCTATTTTTAATTGGTCAATAATACACCACCAAAATTATCTATTCACGTACATATAACGTAAACATAACATATGTATAACATAGTAGATCATTATTTAGTCGTGTGTGAATAATTTGGATGATGTACAAATTATATATTTTTTAGTGATAACAAAGAAACTTTTTAGGCCAAAATTACTAATTCGAAGTGCTTACAACTAATAAGATAGATATTAATAAAATTAAAAAAAACTTCTTAAATGTTTAAGCTATAATTCTCATTTATTTAAATCAAAAATCAACTAATGCAACATTAGAGAAGTTTATAAACTTATTTTTAGAGCTAAGTCTTAACCACTAGCTATATATTGCTATTTTATTTATTACATTTATCGTATTATGTATATAGTCGAGTTTTGCTTGTGATATACGTCATCTAATTGTTGGCATGATCGTTTTCAAATCTTCATCTAACAATTTGATAAATGATTACCTAAGTAAATAATTGAACTCATAAACTTTAAGAGATCATTTAAGATATCCTTACCACTAGATTATCACCAGATGATTATTTACCGTAATATGATTTACCTAACTCTAACATTGTCTATTTTAGACCCATATCAATATTTTAGAATCAATTTTATTTGTTTATCATGTTAGAAAATAAGATAACATAGGCAAAAACATGTCACATGAACAACCTAATTTCAATTTCATTGTCAAGAACATTCAAACATGTTTCACCAATGAGTCAAATAAAATAAGAAGAAAGAAAAAAACGAATCTTATTTCCATAAAGAACTCCCACCACCACATAAAAAGATACACATGATTGCTTTCATGTCCAGTTTTTCTTCACATCCTTTGAAATTACTACACTTCTAATATTACTTACTTACCACCATTTTCAACCCAATTATTCATCATCAAACTCCCACTCTTCTGTTCTTCAATCATTCTCACATATTCTGCTTATTTCTCCATCAAAACCCCTAATTTCATACATCGTTTTTGCAAATTTCCGAGATGGATTGAGTGATCCAGCCGTAAACAACATCTGTTATAGGTAAGGAGTCAAGTTTTAATAATTGTTTACGAATCAGGTTCATTCAAGCTAGGTTAATTTTGATTTATTGAGCTTATGATTAACGAATTGTTAATTTGAAACATTGAAATCGCAACACAGTAGCTGTTGATTAATCGGAAGTTTATAAGTAGCTTAGTCAGGATGTATGATAGTTGTGATGATTTATTATCAACTGATATAGGATTTCGATTATATCTGATCCGATGGATTCTCCGTGGCCGGAAAACGCCATCGGAGCTCAAGTAAATACTAAAAATTGGAAGACAATAGCTGCAAATTTTGATGAACGAATTTTTAATTTGAAAATTTGAAAATGGAACACAGTAGCTGTTAATTACTTGAAAATTTATAAGTAATTTCGTTTGGATGTATGATAATCTTGATACTTTGTTGTTGATTGATATAGGATTTCGATTATAATTTGATCAGATGGATTCTCCGGTGACCGGAAACCACCATCAGAGCTTAAGTAGAAACCGAACAATGGAGAAAAGAGATGATACATCATTGCATATCGCAATTAGGGCAGGGGATATAGATACAGCTATGGGGATTATAAGTAGCACAGATGAACAAAAATTAAAGGAATTATTGTCAAAAAAGAATCAATCAGGTGAAACCGCTCTGTATGTTGCTGCTGAATATGGTTGTGTTGATTTAGTGAGAGAATTGATGAAATATTATGATTCTGAAGTGGCCGGGATTAAAGCCAAGAACGGGTTTGATGCGTTTCATATTGCTGCTAAACAAGGAGATCTTGGTATGAATTTGAATCTGAGCTCTTAATATTTTGTTTTCTATTTTGATTGTTTTGTCGTTGACTTTTGAGGTCAAATGAACTAAATTTGAAATGAAAATTGATACAGCAGTTCTTGAGAGAAAATGAATAAATTACATCGAATTATATAACGTGTTTTTTAAAATGCGAATTCGCGTTTCCAATTATTAATTTAATTATTTATTTTCAGAGGTTTTGAAGGTTCTTCTAGAAGCACAATCCGAGTTTCTAATGACATTTGATCAAACAAACACAACAGCATTACACACAGCTTCAGAACAAGGACATACAGAGGTGGTCAAATTTCTTCTAGAAAAAAATAGTAGTATGGCCACAATTGCAAGAAGTAACCATAAAACTGCTTTACATTCTTGTGCACGAAAAGGTCATTTGGAAGTTATGAAAATACTGTTAGAAAAAGTACCCGAAATTGCCACACGAGCCGATAAAAAAGGACAAACCGCTCTTCATATGGCGGCTAAAGGACAAAATGTTGACATTATTAACGAGCTTATTGCGGTTGATAATGGATTGATAAACATGGTTGATAAAAAGGAGAACACTGCTTTGCACATAGCTACTCGAAAGGGTCGTAAAGAGGTACAAAGTTGACTTTGACTTTTCAGATCAAATCATTTATTTGTACTTAATGTTAGATATTTTTATTGCTGTGGTCATAATTTTCTAGAGGTTGAAGGATTTATACAATTTTTTTTCAAGATTATCATACTTGAGCTTCTAGAAAGTTGACTTTGACTTTTCTGGTCAAAATATTAGCTTTTATCTTCTAAGAAGCTTAGAACTAACATTTTACAGTTTGTAATTAATGGTATGAATTTTATTAACAATTTTCTCAAAAAATGGAAAAATTCATACAAAAATTGATTTTAAAAGGTGGTGTTTTGACTTTTGACCTCTAGTTTCCTAAGAACTCTTGATGCATGAATATAGCTTGATTTCATGCTTCTTGTTCTGCATAGAGTTACCTAAAACACGGAGTATAATTGTTCCTTTTTACGAGAGTTGACTTTTGAGGTAAAAATCCTTGTAATTAGATTTTTTTTTACTAGGATATCTTGCAATTTTAACACTTACAGTTGGTAATCTGTAGCTTATGATATGAAGTTTACTATAATTGATTTTAAAAGGTGGTGTTTTGACTTTTGACGATTTGCAGATTGTTCTAGCACTCCTAAATCACAAAGAAATAATCAATAAAGATTCCATCAACAAATCGGGAGAAACCGCCCTTGATACCGCCGAAAAATTCATGCGATCCGAAATCGCAACAATTTTACAACAACACGGAGTAAAAAACGCAAAGTCAATGAAAAAACCGCCACCGTTGACCGCCACGGTTCGTGAACTCAAACAAACCGTAAGTGACATAAAACACGAAGTTCATGACCAACTCGAACACACACTCAAAACACACAAAAAAGTCAAAGGAATCGGAAAACGCATAAACAAAATGCACCACGAAAGCCTCAACAATGCAATCAACTCCACAACCGTTGTGGCGGTTTTAATAGCAACCGTCACTTTTGCCGCCATATATCAACTACCCGGCCAATACGTTGATAACCTAAATCAAAACCCTAAAAACAAAACTTTAGGTGAAGCAAACATATCATCAAATCCCGAGTTTATTGTGTTTTTGATCTTTGATTCACTCGCGTTGTTTATATCACTAGCGGTTGTGGTGGTTCAAACATCGATTGTGGTGGTTGAACGGCGGGCGAAAAAGCAAGTGATGGCGGTTATTAATAAGTTAATGTGGTTAGCGTGTGTTTTTGTGTCGGTTGCGTTTCTTGCACTTTCGTTTATTGTTGTGGGACATGAAAAGTGGTTGGCGGTTGGTGTGACGGTTATTGGATCGCTTACATTAGCTTCAACTTTAGGAACAATGTGTTATTGGGTGGTTATGCATCGAATTGAGGCAAATAATTTGAGATCGATCCGACGGTCGGCAAGGAGTAGTAAGTCGTTATCGGGGTCGGTTTCGGTACACTCGGATTCCGAGAATGATGATTTTAAGAAACTATACGCAATTTGATTGTTGCATTTTGCAACTTATTTTGGTACTTGTAATAAGTTTGTTACAAGTTCATATGTATATATATTTGGAGGTGATATGTAAAATAGAAGAGAGTTGTCATACTTGTTTCGGGTACTTCTATTACATGGTCCTGCTTTTATGCATTAGTTGTTGTACTTTGACTGATTTATGCATTGATGGTTGTACCCTCCGGCGTGCAGGTTTATGTTTCTAGGTCTTATATTGTGTATTTGTGTATGTACACTTATGTTTTAAGCAAATGCTAACCATTTAAATAGGTGTAAGATACCAAATTATATGTACACTTGTATCATTATTTTTGTATTCACATCTAGTATCCATTTCATGCATATAAGAAAACACATTACCCCTAAATAACCTAATCTTCATATTCATTTGATCGTCCATATTAAACGATGAAATCAAGAAGGATAATGAATGAATTCCACGTAATTAGATGTAATATGACGATTTAATGAATTTCAATATAATTTTTTAAATAATAATAATTACATTCAAATGAATGTATACAGACTAGCAAAGTCAATGAGAGGAGAGGACTATATCATACATGCATAAAAGAACCAAAAGGTCATCATGATCATATAGCTAAACTAACGATATGTCATACGGAGTATATTTTAGTGGCAAGTCTAATTTTGATTTTATTAAACTTGCAAACAATATACAATTTCGAAATTAAGACAGGAATAAAATACTAACAAAAACGTGAAAATGAATGTGATGTGAAAATCGCAACTAACTACCAACCGGTATATATGATCTATACTACATCGATGACTTGATCATCGTCCACGATGTCAAACCATTAAATCCAACGGCTTAGATTTAACAACAGTTTGAGTACATTGTAATAAACGGCTCACATCTTCCGCCTGCCATCTCATTCTCATCTGTATCTTTAGCTTAAGCAATCGCTACCTTTTCCTCTCTCCTAATTTGGACCACCGCCTCCCGTCGCCGTCAGCCACCACCGGCGATTCCAAAATGAGGATTTCAGGAAAAATTCTCACTCCTGTTCTCCTACTGTTCTTCCTCTTAGCTGCACCATCCAAAGCGGAGATCAAATCTCTCAAGATCCAATCCGATAACAGACCTATGATCCTCTTCGAGAAGTTCGGATTCACACATACTGGATTTGTCTCCGTCGAGATCTCCTCCGTGTCGGTCACCTCCACCTTATCGAATCCTGATCCGTCACGTCTTGGTTTCTTCCTTCTCTCGGAAGAATCGTTGATTCAAGTGCTCCTCGAACTCCAACAAAATTCAAATTTTTGCGTTGTGGATTCAAAATTCATTAAATTACTCTTCACTTTCCGAGATCTGTCTCCTCCGCCGCAATCGTCGTTTAACAAATCGTACCCTGTGACGTCTCCTAATGAGTACTCACTGTTTTTCGCTAATTGCAATCCTCAATCGGTCGTTACGATGGACGTCCGTACAGAGCTTTACAACACTGATGACGGCACTACCAAGGATTACTTATCAGCTGGACTAACACAGCTTCCATCTCTCTACTTCATTTTCTCACTAATTTATCTAGGTTTTCTAGGGTTTTGGATCTCAATATGCTTCAAAAACCAGCGATCTGTTCACAGGATTCATTTACTAATGGGAGGATTGATTGTTATGAAGGCGCTTAACTTGATCTGTGCAGCTGAGGATAAACATTATGTAAAGGTTACAGGTACTCCTCATGGATGGGATGTTTTATTTTACATATTTCAGTTTATCAGGGTTGTGCTTTTGTTCACTGTGATCGTGTTGATTGGTACTGGATGGTCGTTTTTGAAACCATTTTTGCAAGAAAAGGAAAAGAAGGTTTTGATGATTGTGATCCCACTACAGGTTCTAGCCAATATAGCTTCCATAGTGATAGGGGAAACTGGCCCTTTCATTAAAGATTGGGTTACTTGGAATCAGGTGTTTTTGTTGGTAGATATCATCTGTTGTTGTGCAATTATCTTCCCCATTGTTTGGTCAATTAGATCGTTGAGAGAGACATCTAAAACTGATGGGAAAGCTGCTAGAAATTTGGCAAAATTGACTCTTTTTAGGCAGTTTTATATAGTGGTTATTGGGTACTTGTACTTCACAAGGATTGTTGTTTTCGCACTGAAGACAATTGCAGCTTATAAGTACCAATGGGTGGCAAATGCAGCAGAGGAAATTGCTAGTCTTGTGTTTTATTTGGTTATGTATTACATGTTTAGGCCAGTTGAGAAAAACGAGTACTTTGTTCTTGATGATGAGGATGAAGAAGCAGCTGAGATGGCTTTGAGGGATGAAGAATTTGAGCTTTAAACTTCTGTATTAAAGATCATTTCTTGTTTCCATCATTCATACTACTTTCTAGGTAATACACTTCTTGAACAATCTGATGTTACTTTACTTTTGTTTTATGTTATAACGATGGAATTAATGGTAGTGTGTGTTCAAAATTTTGTAATTTCATATCAGGTAATTTGTCATTAATGCTTCTGTTTTGTAATGTGTTCACTTGTGTTCTGGATGCATTTTTCATTTCTTGCTTACTTCTATAGCTCATTTCAGAGTAATCTCAGCTCCTGTTTTTCTTCATTTGACCTAAAGTAGACAAATCTAAGGATCAGCAGATAGAATAATGTTCATGCATTGATGTTCTTTTTTACCAAGATAGTGAAGGTATTTTCATAATTAGAAAATTGTTTTACTAAATTCACAGGGGTGGGTTTTATATGGACAAAATGGGGTGTGATTTTTGCTTAATTTTTTTTTACCAAAACCATGTTGTGAAACCAAAATACCAAAGAGAAAAACCGTCAATCTTACCATAACCAGTTTCGTTTTGTTGCTATAATTGGTAGGGAGTTTGATTGATGTTTTGTGTTAGCTATTGTTTTATCTTCCTAAAAATGATGTATTTGATTCAGTTGTTTACACACCAGGTACCTAATCATTAGTAGAATTGAAATTTGACAAGTATTGAACACAAATGGAAGAAGTATGAAACTTACACATTGTTTTTTGTCTTATACGGCAAAAACTTGCTTCAATCATAAGGAAACCAATCGAATGCAACCTTTTTTCTGTAACTGCCTTTTTTTCTATAAATCTTACATTACAATATTACATGCATAACCAGTTAAACACCGTTCTTTATTTTAACACGCCTCAAGTTGCTCCAAATCACCCCTCTTTTGTCACCGGCAAACTCGAGAATTTGAATGCACTGTACTATTTTACAAAAAAGATCCTAAATCACGTAAATTCTAAAATTATATGCAATAAAATTCTAATGATGTGTTTGTTCATAATGGGTTACATCAGCATAAACCTAATTAAAAATTTAGGCCTTTAACTATGTGAACATTTGTTGGACACTCTGCTACATTAACGACCTTGATGGTCATTGGGCTTTGGTTATGGACGTATTTTATATCCATACTAGCTACAAAACCCGCCCGATGGGCGAGTATGCTGTAAATTTTAGTATGTAGAAAAATGTCTAAAAACTTTATATATTTCTAAATGACATAATAATCGATAGATGTGATGATGATTTTGTATAATAAAACGGTAAATGAAGAAATGTTACACGGGCATTTTATTAAATGAAGAATCCAGCTTTTTATGCCGTAATCCGTAATATCTGAAGTCTGGTTCCGTTGCACAATCCAGCTTTTTATGCCGTAATCATAGAATGCCGGTTTTATGGAAATTATATTGAGTCGTGTATCACTTCTGAATAAATACGATTGAGTCGCTGATTGATCTTATAAATATTTATTTGTTTCCTTGTATGTAGGATCTTTTAAATAGTTATTTATTTGTTTCCTTGTATGTAGGAAGCCGTATATGGAGCATATGAATGTAGACCGTAAGCCGTACCAGATTCGTTTGTCGTATATGGAGCGTATGAATGTAGACCGTAAGCTGTACCAGATTCGTTTGTATTAGTGCAAATGATGTGGACCAATCAGGGAATTCCAAGTGGCATTATGGACGAATAGGAATGCTTGGAATTGCCATGGTGTCAAACCCTCTTCAAATTTAGGCCTCATATATAGGGTAGGATTTCAGCCCAGTTGTCTCGAATTATTTAATAACTCTCTTTTCTTTCTTTCTTTGGGGCAAAGTTGGAAAATGATAATGACAGCCCTAAGGGCTGTCACTAAGACGTCAAGACACGCATCAAAAATTTGTACAATAATCAATAACCGCCCCCTGCATTTTAGGAATCATCCTCACTACTAAAAGTACAAACGATTTATGCACGTAACCACCTCTTATTGACAGCCTAAGTGCTGTCATTAACAAAACCCTTATAAGTTAGAGGGTTTAATTACAAAAGAGTACATGACCAGCTTTACTTTTTTTTTTTCTTTTTTCCGTTCTTTAAGTATTGATTATGACATGTTATAATAGATCCCACTATTACACAAATTGATCTATCAAAATTCTATAGTTGCAAAGTGGTTTGACACTTTGACATCTCATTTTTCAACTGGAAATCACTATTATTGACCTAATTAATATCTTTTAAAGCATTTTCTAATCCATAAAATCTTGGGTGTGAAGTGTCTTTCTTTTTCCTTTCCAAAAAGGATCATAAAAAAGCACAAGATTCTCAATAAAATAAGGAAAGTTACATTCATACGAGTAGTGGGGCAAGTACTTGATCTTTCAATCACGCATTTGTCTCCATGATATATTTTAGGGAGAACACATAAATCATTTCAAATATCACAATATACATTTATTATAAAAACATATTAAATCAATAATTATGATGTTTTAAAGTGATTTATATGACTAGCAGGGTACCCGCGTAATGCGGCGATGGATACCCTATAACTATATTTTGCGATAACGATAGTGATTATGCGATGGTGGCAGTAGTGATGGTGTGTTCGGTAGTGATTGTGAGGGCAGTGATTCTAGTGGCAGGTGGTAATAGGTGGTGGTCAACAAAATAATATGAGTTTGTGGCTAGAGCTCATTTCTAATAACATGAAGTCGCAAGTTCAAGTCTTTGGGGTGTCAATTTTTTCCTAAATACAAATGTTTCCTGAGATAACAAGCTGGTTGGCTAATAATTAAGCTTGGTAAATTGACAAAATCTAAAATATATATTATATGTAGTACTCCCTCCGTCCCACAAAAAAGTACCCATTTTTCTTGGGCACAAGTTTTAAGATGAAAGTTAGTGGTGGGGGTTATCGGTAATACTTTTGATTAAAATATAAGGTTAGTTTGGAGAAAGAATGATAGTTATTGGTAGGGTTCTTGGTAATTATATTATTTTATTAAATAGACCCCATTAATTTGAGAAATGTGTACTTTTTTGTGGAACAAAAATATAAGGAAAAATGGGTACTTTTTTGTGGGACGGAAAATATAAATAAATAGAAAATGAAATATTATAAAATAAAGATAATTAAAAAATTATTTGAAATGAGACCGTTTACCTCATAAATGTTAGCAGTTATTGTACTTCCATTTGAATAAGTACATTGTAAATGAAACTATAGCCCAAATCCAATGTAGTTGAGATGGAAAAGCATGAATCATTTATACCCAAGGTTATGGGTTCGAATCCTGTGGCATGTGTTTTATATTTTGGGTGCTTTTAAAAATTAAGATATTTTCCGAAATAATAAGGTTAAAAATTAAGTAATGCTATAAAGGGAAGTCATAAATGTTTTATATATTAGTAAGATAAGATTTGAAAATTAACTACTTAGTATATAAATTAGGTTTGCACCATTGCATGTATATTTAAGTCAGCATATTACATGGTTAAATTGAGGAGATTTCGTGTCTATCCTTTTTCCGTTTTCACGAGCAATTGTATAAGAAAGAAATACATCGAAGTAGCACGTATTATTACGATTTAAAGCTGTTCAAATGCATTTGGAAATTCTAAAATTGATGTTCTTGCTTGTATAGCCATAATTTTAAGATATAATTTTGCACTAATGAGTAAGACCTTAAAATGACAAACTTGACCTTCCTTTTCTTTGGTTTTTTGTCTTTCAAATGAATGAGCATGATATATACGAAGTATAAACTAACAGACTGATTATACGTTAAATATATCAATTCATTTATGCATTATGCAGATGGTTTTTAACCTTTTATATAGCAAAAAGACAGAAAATATCATTGATTTTTAAAATAAAATCAATAATGATATATAGGATACCTCCGTATGATTTATGCCTACTATTTGTGCCTACTTATGTGTCTATCCATCTCTAAACTTGACATGTGTAATCCACTAATTCTCCTTCCACATATCATCATTTGATTTTGACACGTGTTATCATCAAATAGGTAGGCACATGAGTAGGCACAATTAGTAGACACAAATACCACCCCTCTTTATATAAGGGTTTTCCTTCCATTTTTTTGTTTTCTCACTTTTATTTTATTTCTTTTACATGCCTGTATTATTAGTTACTCCGTATTAATTACCATCTCACGACCCTTCCCTGGTTATTACTTGCCCCAGCTCTTGTGTCAAAATGGCCAAGATTCCAAATAACATAAACCCTTTAATTTTTTATAATAATAAAATAAATTTAATAGTATCTTTTTATATTTTTTTATTATGATAAGAATATTAAACAACTTCTTTAACAAGATCTCCCTCCCCCTGATTAATAAATCAGTATAATTAAATTGATAGTATCTTTTTATATTTTTTTATTATGATAAGAATAAATTGATAACCACTCATTGACGTATTGATATAAAACCCTCCTTATAACTTCGGATCCGTGTCAAACATATATATGCCCGACTCATTGATATTTATGTATGCGAGGATAAAACTGAAAAAGAAATATGGAGTGGGAGTGGCTGCCGGAGTTCTTAAAGGGGATGGTGAAGCCGGCAGCAGCCACCGCGGTGGTGTTGCTGGCGGCGGGTATTTTCAGAAGCTGAAATTAGAGGGAGAGATGATTTACGCCATTGTTAGAGCTTTCATTCAGCTATCAGTCATTGGATTTGTTCTTCAATTCATTTTCAACCAAAATAATGGCTGGTGGATTATATCTCTTCATGGTAATTCTTTTTATTTTCCTTTTATTATTTTTTAACCCGTTTAAGATATATATTGATTAATTTTTGATTTAGGTATCGGTTGCGGGGTATACTGCCGGCCAGCGAGCCAAACACGTGCCTCACGGGAAATATATTGCCGGAGTGTCGATTTTGGTGGGTACGACCATAACGATGTTGCTACTGGTTTTGCTAGACGTTTTTCCCTTCACTCCTCAATATATGATCCCGGTGGCCGGAATGATGGTTGGCAATTCGATGACGGTTACCGGAGTTACAATGAAAAGATTACGGGATGATATTCGGACACAAATGAACTTGGTAAGTATTAAGAAACAAAGTTCCTCTTAAAACATTAAATTGAAGTATATAACATGCTGGATTTAAGGGTATTGTAGATTTAACATATGTAATTCTGTAGTATTACACTATTACTAATATTAATTTATGATACGATTAGAGAGTATGATTTAACATAGTAATGTTCTACTGATAACATGATTTGTGGTGTGCACATCATTTTTATTGTATACTTTAAGACTTTAAGTTTGACAGTTGTTTTTATTCCGGGTGTTTGGGAAATCTTAAGGGTTTTAAGCTTAAATAAGTTAAACTCATACTTCCGCCATTTCAAAATAAGTGACAGACTTTGGAGTTCGCAGTTTTTAAGGCAAAATATGATAATTAGTGTTAATTAGATTAAATTGGATAATTAGTGGAGGATGAGTCTCAGATATATTAAATAAAGTGCATTTAATGATGTTTAAAAGTAAAAGTAAGGGTACATGTGTTTTTTCACTATATTAAAAGAGATAGCTAGTGGGTGTGGCCGTGTAGGTCCGACTATCTTTTACCAAATATGGTAAGTTATCAAAATATATCACTTATTTTGAAACACCCTAAAATGGAAAGTGTATCACTTATTTTGAAACGGGGAAGTATAAACTTATAAGCTTAAAAATATCTTGCATAAACTTTCCCAAACATACCCTGAGTGGCGGAGATGGCCATCAACTAACTTGATAGATTTTTTTTAAATATAAAGATGTTTAATTGAAATATTAATTACTTTTTCCTTTTGTGAAGGTGGAAACCGCACTAGCCCTAGGTGCCACACCACGACAAGCGACACTTCATCAAGTGAAAAGGTCGTTAGTTATTGCACTCTCACCGGCTATCGACAACACAAAAACCGTGGGACTGATATCGCTTCCGGGAGCCATGACGGGGCTTATAATGGGAGGAGCCTCACCGGTGGAAGCTATCCAACTTCAAATAGTGGTGATGAACATGCTTATTGGGGCTTCAACAATGAGTAGTATTATGTCCACTTACTTTTGTTGGCCTAATTTCTTCACAAATGCTTACCAACTTCAAACAAAGGTCTTCGCCACCGAATAAGGGTCGGGTTTTGTTTAGTGTGATATATTCACCTTTTAATTGTGTTATATATCGGTTACTAATGACCGTTGAGTCGATGGATCATGTTAGGTTATCAAAAATGAAAAGAAGATATTGTCATTAAGATAAAGGAGAAAAAAAACCAATGAACCATTGTTATACTTTTGGTTATAAAGGAATCAATTAAATGAATCAAAATTGGTTCAAGTTATTTGACTCTTCAATATACTTTTGTCAGTTTTAGCTTAATTAAGAACAAAAGAGTACATTTTTCTGTAAATAAGACAATTTAATAAGTTATAATGTATATTGCATACTTTTTTACGACATTAAAACGTTCAAATATTTATTCTAGTTTACGTTAAAATTTGTGTATCAATAAAACTATAAAAGTATTTTTATCAACCAATCTCATATAAATTAGTTCAAATCCAATGCAAATATTTGATTTAAAAGAATAAAAATGAATAATACGCTATAACTACAGCCCAGCCTAGAGATACCCAACCCAAGAAAATACCCAAATTATGATTGGTACGACGTCGTGTCTGTCATCAACAAGACAACAGCGAACAAAACCTTCGATTTCCTTGAACCTTGAAGACTCGGAATCAGTCTTCCTAATCCTTCCCTTTATCGAATCATTGAATATGAGTCTCCTCCCCAACGCAATCAGATCATCGTCCAGCCGTTTGATCCGGAATGTTCATCCAAATCAAGGGCTCAGATCACTTCTCTCTAGCTCACTGTCACTCCGTCAATTCTCGACGGAATCTGCACCACCGACTAACCGATCTTCCACTAAACCTTTTTTCGAAACACCATCAACAGGTATTATATTATAGATACATTCATAATTTCCTGAATAACATTACCGTAGTTTGAATGTTTCATAATCATTTTCGAATTTTTAATTATGTTTCTAATCAGTTTCGGAGTTTTTTATAATGTTTGTGGTTAATAATGCCTTTTTATTTATATATTCATGAATTCATAAGTAGTTAGCGAATTTTATTAGTATATTGTTGAAAACTGATGTCAATAAATAAGGTTTCATATGCAGGTATTTAAGAGATTGCTGCTACCAAATGTTATTGTTTCATTGAGATTATAGCTTATAATTTGTCAATTTACTACTTTTTATCAGGAGAAATGTACAAAAACGAGTATGTTTTTAACTGAAAATGAATCAAAATTCAGTATAGTTTGATTCTATGTATGACTTACTTTACAAATTACAATCCTTGTTAGCTTATGGGTATTATGTCAGGTTTGGTCTATGCTAAATTGGTAGGAATTACAAAGAATACATTGAAGAGTGATGTTCTGAGTTTGTTAGAAGAATGCAATTTAAGCCTTGATGATCTCAAAGTCGATTACAATCCTTCATACGTACCAAATGCAATGTAATATTCTCAGTATTGTAGTTAATAAATTAAACATACTTAATTTTAATTATGACTAATTACAATGCTATTTTGGCTTGTTGAGCAGGATGGTTCAATTTTCTTCCCATAGTGCTTATGATGCTGCTCTTAAGTCGGTCACTAGAAAAGGCCGCCTGTATAGATTGGAGAAAGTAATTTCTTTGCAAATACTATTTAAAATTCTAAAAACATGTTCAGAATTATTTTAAGGTAAGAAACTTTTTCATGCTTAATGGTTTGGAATTTTGGTGTCAGGTTTTTTTTTTTTTTTTTTTTTTTGGTGTTAGGTTAATCGTGCAAAATGGGATTATGTCCAGCCATATGGTGGGCAATATGTAAGCACACATTCTTCTTTATTTAGCTGAAAATATAATTACATAAATCTTGATAATAGTCATTAATGAGTTGTTGCAGGTTTTATTGCAAGGAATTCCCCCAAATGCAAATGTAGAAGATATAGAACGCTTTCTTGCTGGAACTGAGTATGATCTATCCAATATCCGTCTGTTTTTCAAGTCAATGCGGTCAACACTTCATTTTAATCCGTACTTAGATGCTTTAGATAAAAGTGGCTTCATCCATTTTTTTTATAAATATTTAAATAAGTTTTTTGTTTACTGTTTTAGGCAAGGAGTTTCTGGGCCCACAAGGATGGCAGTTGTACGTTTTGTTTCTCCAACTGCAGCCATGAGTGATAACGAAAAACAGAACCTTTTGTTTAAATAACCAAATCTCAATGCTTGTTCTTCAGTAAGTGGCTCGTTTTTTGGTGCACGATGTTTTAATCATGTTTGGTGTAACATCGTTTTTTGTTGGCAGTTTTTTAGTACGCTCTATTTGTTTAATGAAATTCTTTGACTAACAATAACATACTTAAAAAGGTCTCGTTAGCCAAAATCAATGTTACAATATATCCCTTTAATTGGATTGATAAGCAAACATGAGATTTAATGACATTTGGGCCACCATCAGGATAAGATTCCAACTGTGGCAAGTGTTGTATTAGTTAGTATAGATTTAAACTTTTCTACCTTCATTCAACTAATATTTACTTTAACTTAATTGACCAATTAGTGGTTATATTTTTTCATTTACTAAAATTATATCATAAGTTTTGATATTAAATAGAATTAATATTTAATTCCACTAGTACGAAATATTTGGTGTTAGTGACCAAAAAGGTGGTAACTTTATTTAGAAACACAGCCAACTCCAAGAAAGATACAAATTTTTTCCTACTCGATTCCTTGGATTGGATTAAACAACAATGACAAAACATGAGATTTAGTGACTTCCGGACAACCGTGGCCATCTCCTTGACGGTACATGAATTGAGCCAGTTTGTTGCACACTCGATAAACTCCATTGAAAATTTAGAGTTTTGCATGAGAGCTCGTTCTTTGTTAAGTTTCTTCCTTGTGTTCATGATCAAACATTTTATATACTTTCTAGCTTCCTCTTCATAAGCACCACTCTCATGCATGTAACATTGGATCGACTTTGGCTCTTGCCATTTCCTCCTATAAAAAATCAAGATTCTAAGTTTATTTTTTAAACAAGGGAGAGAAAACTTTAATTCTTAAATTTGTACTGTATCATATAGCTAGGTAGGTGATCAATACATATCATGCAATATACACTTTTATATCTTCAATGACACGTTCACATTTCCATGTTCTAAAATTATTGTAAATTCCATTAATCAAAAATAGTGTAATAAATGTACTTTTTTTAAATTGTGTGCTTTTTGTTTGTGAATAATAATTTTGGGACAGAGGTAGTAATAGTTAAAAAATCACATTTTTAAATCAATTACCCAAATGCGCGATAGATTATAATAATAAGTGTTAATTATTATAAAAAGTAAGTACCGATCAGCAAGTCGCAAGATTAACGATGAGTAACGAACTATATTATCAGAGCTTTCCATGAATTGTAGGATTTCTTGGGCAGAAGTTGAAGTAGACGATGCTAAAAATATAAGATGCGTGAGTATTACAGGAGCGGATATTGATACATACGCATTCTCCAAGTACTCTTCTAGTGTTGATGTATGTCCACTGTCGTACCATTCTGCTTCTAACATATATGACTTGCATAACACTGCAATTGTTACCATATATGTCACAATACCAATAATTATTATAATGGAAACAAATATGATTCTAGCTGTGTTTGTTTATCCCATTAACTAGCCTATATTATAAGTGTTAATGTGCATATATATATAAAACCTAACAATAGCTAAAGAAGTTAGATTAATTAATTACTGCTTTCTTTATGTAGGGAAGAGTTAGGAATCCTGTGTTTGTCAATGTGTTATAACATTTATCGACTTGTAGAATCCAAGGAAACATATCTTCATATAATCCGGGAGTTCATTGATATCCCATCTACACATTAAACAAGGCAACTGGCAGTTTGTATCCATATAAATAAATTTCATGTCAAATGACAAATATGTTTTTTTCTCATTTTATCACACTTTGCATTTTACATCTCTTTTATTATAATGTAAAAGGAAAAGAAGAATATACTTTTGACATGTAATTGCTCTTTATGGATAAAAAATGCTTTCTACAAATCAAACCCCCTTAAAAACTTCAAAATCATTTGAAGTTTCCGAAAATACAAGTTGATCGATAAACATGTAATCTTAAGAGAAACAATTATATATTAGAAATACAATTACGTACCTGTCGGTGTAAATTGTTTAAGTTCATCTAAAGTACCAAACACATCATAGACATCATCAATAGTAGTAATTATGGCGTTAACCTTTGTGAGCGTTCTCCTTCCAAGACTAAATTGGGGTAGGTAATTGACACCAATCGTCCATAGAAAATTCTCCACTATCCGGTCTCGAGCAAAGCTGAATTTTTTGTCCCAACTTGTACTTCTCCACCACCTATTCATAGGTACGTATCGATCATCGGGTATCATGACTAGTATATATGCAAATGCATCGATCAAAATGATTAGCAAAAATTAATATACGTACGTTTCATTTTTTGGACAAATATCTATCTCATTATGGTCATAAAAAGACAACTTTTATTATAGGGATAGGGAGTGATTTTTCACCACATCTTTTAATCCATATACCACATTAGTTGCTTTATATGTTTATACAGTTTCTGCATAAATATTTGTACACTGTGATAGATGCATTAAAAATGTGGTGTGAAAATTAATTCCCTTTTATTATGTGGTATATGTAGCTAGTCACGATAATTGCTTAAATAATACCTTGACGAGTGTTTTAGATCTTCAAGGTGGATCGCCTGGACCATATCTAAATCCAATTTTGAAAGCTCGATCAACGTGCGATTCATGCCACTTCGATTCTCATAAAATTCGATAAACCACTTTGCCTCCATACGTGGCACTCTCCAATGCAGTGGAAGCTCCAAAGCATGACTTACTAATGATTTCATACTTCCATTAATCTTTTCTTGGTTTTCTGTAAGATATTTTGTGGTGAAGTCTCTAACATCGTCCAATATACTTTCATCCTCGAATGAAAGATATGAAGCTTCGTACAAGTTTAACATGACTACCATATCCTTATACATGCGAGGCTTAAGATTTTGAGTCTCCTCCTTAAAGTTGCTAAATATCTCTACGTGTATAACAAAATCAGATAAAGAAAACTATTAATTCATACGTTTCAACTAGTTAGTTAAATAACTGTCATATACACGGCCCAAAACAATTATGTTGTGTTTAAAATGTGCAAATCCTATAATAAAGTTATTATTTCTATTTTGAAAAAGTTCTTAGGAGATTATTAGTAGTGATCCTTAGTAATAGTTTTTAGAGTAAATTACATGAATGGTCCTTTAGGTTTATAGCAAATTTCATCAATGGTCCTTTAGTTTCAAAAATTGCACCGGTGGTCCTTATTTTTGAAAGGTTTTTCACCGATGGTCCTTTACGAAAAGTCCGTCTATTATTCAAGTTAACTAACATCACATGTGATGCACATGGGGGTATTTTGGTCAATTTGTCTTTCCTAAAGGACTATTGGTGAAATTTGCTATAAATTTAAAGGACCATCCGTGTAATTTAATTGAGAAGGGGAAAGACATATTGACCAAACTACCCCCATGTGCATCACATGTGATGTTAGTTAACTTAAAAAATAGACGGACTTTTTCGTAAAGGACCATCGGTGAAAAACCTTTAAAAAATAAGGACCATCGGTGTAATTTTTAAAACTAAAGGATCATTTGTGAAATTTGCTATAAACTTAAAGGACCATTCATATAATTTACTCTAGTTTTTAGCAAATATAAAGTTTATATAGAGAGAAAGTCTTTGGCTCTCATAAAAAATATTATTTAAAGAGGAATAAGAACTATATTTTAAGTGAACCTCATCAAATTTAAAAAATTATAACTTTATTTTAGACAAAAAAATTAAGGGGAATGAGAACTGTTCTATGTTAGGACCATAGAAATTTATTAGTTTATGCAGTTATTAATTTATTGATATTGTACATGCCAAACAAAAAGGCAAATTAGTCTATGTCTCTTATAATTACGTTGCAACGAACCTTGGTACTCAACGTAAATTAGTACTACTATGTTCATATGCGTTGGAAATTAATAATGACTTTTGAAATTTTCAGTTTTTATGAATTATTAAATTATGATTTTATTGGGACCAGAAGTTATAAAGGGATCAGAGAAATTATTAAATTATGACTTTTGAGAACTGTTCTATGTTAGGACAAGAGAAATTTATGAATTATTATTATTTTATAAAGTTTTTTAATATTTTATATTGGCCTAAGTCAAGACTGAACAAATTTATTATTTTATAAAGTTTATTAATTTACTGATTATTAATTTAAAAAATTGCTATTGTATCACATGAAGTCATGCAATCATAAAAAAAATCACACATTTAATTTTGTGAAATCAGGTCACAAGCCTATTTTTAGAAAAAGAAATCTATTTTTAATATATTTTAATAATTATCTCATTAAACTACTATTAGGTTCTATCGTGCCTTTTTTGTCTTCTATAATACGGAGTACTGGAGTACATAATAATGACACGTAGAAAGTAGATTTGCTATCATCAAAGTTTTAATGATAACTATTTTTAGTAGGGGTGTTCAAAACATGTGATGTTAGAAAAAGAAAGTTTTAAAGTTTCTACTATTATGGTTTGAAAGGGTTCATTATTGTTGAATGTTACAACTAATACTAAATTGTCAATTAGCTTAAGCTTTTGCATGGTTATAATTCAATGTCTCAGAGACTCAGACATTAATTTATATGAACATACAAATATGATCTATATTTAGATTTGTATGGGGAATTTCCCCAAACGTATTATCCTTTTCCGTGACTGAGTGTTACTATTATGTACCTAATTACTTTTTTATTAATCTTTTTCTGCAGGGGATTAATCCAAATCCAAAGTTCTATTCTTCTTTGGTGTTTCTGCGACTTGTGGTGGCATTGCGTTTTCTTGTGCTTGTATAACTATGTCATACAACATGCTATAACAGAATATCAAGTTCTTGACTCTTCTATTCTTGGTATGTTATTGATTTTGTTTCTAAAATTGATGCCAACTTCCTATTATATATCAGTTAATTTTCCAATTAGTGGATTTGGTGATAATTAAACCGTTATCAAGTATTTTAGTTTCAATAATTTTAAGACTAATATTTAAACTGTCTTTTATTATTGTAGGTCTCAAGAAGTGAGTAGTGATACATGAAATGACAAAAGTTACCCGTCAAATTTTGGATGTAATTCGAGGTCGTCATAGTCTTTTAGTTGAATATTGAAAATTGTATATATTTTAAAGTAGATTGATATTTTATGACACATGATATTATTAGTTTATGTAATATATATTTTTTTTAGATATTTGCTTTGACAACAAAGTATTTTAGATTGTTAAATTTGTGTTTTTATATTTATTATAAACCAGATGCTGAAAGCGAATTAATAATTTTTTTCACATAGTGACATTTTTAGCGACATGAATATCGACTTTTGATAGAATTAGTGACATTTTTAGTGACATTAATATCGACTTTTGATATAAAAATAGTGACATTTTTAGCGACATGAATAGTGACATTTGATAAAAATAGTGACATTTTTAACGACATGAATAGTGACATTTGATAAAAATAGTGACATTTTTAGCGACATAAATAATGACTTTTTATAAAAATAGTGACATTTTTATCGACATCAATAATGACTTTTGATAAAAATAGTGACATTTTTATCGACATAAATAGTGACTTTTGATAAAAATAGTGACATTGTTATCGACATAAATAGTGACTTTTGATAAAAGTAGTGACATTGTTATCGACATAAATAGTGACTTTTGATAAAAATAGTGACATTTTTATCGACATAAATAGTGACTTTTGATAAAAATAATGACATTCTTATCGACATAAATAGTGACTTTTGATAAAAATAGTGACATTCTTATCGACATAAATTGTGACTTTTGATAAAAATAGTGATATTTCTAGAGTCGTGGATAACGACTTTTAATAAAAATAGTGACATTTTTAGCGACATGAATATCGACTTTTGATAAAAAAAATAGTGACAGTATAATAAACGTCACTACTAGCGTCTCTATTATTAGAGATACGAGGTTGAATGTCACTAAATCAGCGACTTCTTAATAGTGACTCTCTGGTTGATGTCACTATCAACGTCATTAGCTTCAAATATGTCACTAATAATGTCGCTAATTGTGTCGCTAAAAGGGCTTTTTTTTGTAGTGAGGGGCGTCTCCGAGATTTTGAATGCCCTGTGCGAAAACACGAAAATGGACCCCCCTGAATACAAGATTTTATAAAAATTTGGACTTTCTAATATATTTTTCTATTAAGTTATTAAGTTGGCTTAAGTTTTAATATTATATATATATAAGATATATATATAAATTGGGCTCCTATAAAATATGGGTCATGTGCGACTGCACCTCCTGCACCACCTCAAAGACACCCCTGGGTATAATTCCTGTGAGTATATTACGTATAAAGTGTTTATGCGAAAAAACATTAGTTTTGCGATCAAACAACTCATTTATATAAAGGTTTTTTTCTAACATATGTCCCTAAGTACATATTTATGTGTATTAAGTACCATTAACTTTTCATTAAAACTAAATAATATTTAATATATCTCTTGAAAATGTAAAATACAAACTTCATTAATGTGTAATACTCCTTCTGTTTCACAAAAAGCTTCTCATTTCATCTTAAAATTTTGTCCCACAAAAAACTTCTCATTTCTTACATTTGATAGATTCCACATAATAAAATACTATTATTGTTTAGGACCACACCACTAACTATCCACTAACTATCTTTTTCTCTTCAAACCAATCTTATATTATAATCAAAATTATTACCAATGACACTACCACTAACTATCACTTTAAAACTTATTCAAATGTCAAATGAGAAGTTTTTTGTGGGACGGAGGGAGTATGGCTTTATTAAGAAACTTGGAGTGAATTAATGCTCCTAAACATGTGCCTAGGGACATATATATTAGAAAAACTCTTATATTAATTGTATTTAAATTAAAAAGGTTAGTAATTTTTTTTTAACTAACACTATAAATTTAATTAAATCTCTACTATTTTCGTTCTTTATCTAAATTATTATTTCAAAATTTGATTTTTCATTTTTTATTAAAATTAATTTTATATAAATTATTATAAAATTAATTATTTTATAAAATTTTTTGAAATAACTCACCCGTGCATTCCAAAATAATAAAAATAATAACCATGTTTCTTTTTTTTATAGTGAAGCTTGATTTTGTTGACTTTTTGTGACGAATGCATACTTGGTGTTCTAATCTTTCACGTGTTCATATATATAGTTTAATTTTGTTTTAGATCTCAATGATTAATACGTTGATGTTTATAAAAGATTTATTGAGGTTCTGTCACAATCTCTCAATCTCTGAGACGCTGACCCGGTTAAAAAAATTAGATAACCCACTAATAGATGATTAGATGACATAACAAATGTATTTAAGTTATTAAACGAAGATTCACACTCCACACACAGTTGTTTTATCAATTCAGTACAAAAACAAATAGAATATTAAAATGGTCATTTTAATCATTAAGTTAGAGACATAATAATTAAATATGGTTTCGATCAGTTGCGGATTCAATCAAAACTTATATTCCAATCATAGATATATCTCACTCGGTCAAAACTAATGCAGTCAGCAACCAAATAACCCTTTATATTACTCCCTGCGAGTTGTATTCTAAAAAATCCAAAGGATTTGTCTAGTCTCAAGGGGCAAATCCTAGCCATTGGATCAAGATGGTCAAGATCAAATCCCCCACCTACAGCCACCGTCGGCCGCCGCCTCCAGCCACCGCCCACCGCCGACGACCACCGCCGATCGCCACCGTCCGCCGCCGGTGGCCGGCGGCCGGCCGGTGGTGCTGACAGTGAAGGTGCTGGTGGTAATGGGGGTGGTGGTGGTATTGATGTATTGAAACACATGTGCTTCACTAAAACATAACATATTACTTCGAAGCACATGTGCTTCAGGTCACGAAACACATGTGTTTCAAGTCACTAAAAACATGAGTTTTTCTAAACACACAAGGGAGCATACGAAGCACATGTGTGTAACGACACGAAATTTGTAAATAAATAAATTGAGTAAAAATATGATAAATAAGGATAAATCGTTAAAAGAACGTAGGAATTAGTTTCGTGTCGTTTGGACACCGTATGAGGAAGTTATGGACGAAACCGGGTCGAGGCAACAACCGAAAAATGCAGCCCTGCTGCATAGGGGAGTTCGCGCCGCGAACTATGGTTCCCGATCGGGAACCGTCTTCAGAGATTTTGGCATTTGGTCGCGATATAGTTCACGCTAGCTTAACGATCGCGAAGTCTGGAAAACCGCATAGTTAGCGACGCGAACTATTGTTCGCGTCGTGATCTTTGGTCTGGCAGCATTAAAATCGGGTTTTCAGCCATTTGTGCTATTTTCAAACCCTAGATACCTCTTTGGCGATTTTTGGAGCTCTTGTGCAGATCTTGGTTGATTTCTTCTCAAATCTTTGATAGATTTCACTCCTAGTTGATGATTAAAGGTATATCTTCACTCTTTGATCTTTGTAGCTTAAGATCCACGTATTTGGGTGTATGGGTTTGAAACCCTAGCTCTTTGGGTTATGGGTTATGATGATATAAGTGATGTATACACTTAATAGATGGTATATTATCAAGGGAAACAAGTGTATGATTATGATTTGCAAGAATCTTAAGGGTTGGTTAAACCTAGGGTTTGATAAATCAACATAATTAGGGGAAATGTGTTAGTAAGTGTTATCTAGAGATAGATGGACACATTAGTAGTAGTATGCGATGTTGATCATGTTGTGGTAAATGTATTAGGCTTCTGGTGAAGTCTTGGAAGTTGATTGGATTGTGAAGCAAGGATTCGGGTTAACCAGCGCGATCCGGAGAGCATTGCTAAGGTGAGTACATGAGACTTTTAAACTGAGTACATAGCAAAGAGTTTTGAAAATACGAATGATATTTTATGGGTCTTTATTAATAAATGTTTTTAATAAAGATATGATTGAAAAGATGAGAAAATGTAAATACTAGACTACCTAAGTATGTCTAAAATGATTGATGATTTTGAAAGAGATCATGATAATGAAAAGTGACTAATAACTAATTAGTAATATGTTGCATGATGTTTGGTTTATTAATAATATGCATTAATAAAACTAATGATGACGATATTAAGTAAAGAGTATTGATTAGTACATTATACTAATAAAAGTGATGAATGAAGGTATATGTAAATGAATATGAATTGACTAGTAATATATATATATGTATTATAGTCAAGGAGAGATAAAAGTATTATGATATCGATAGACAGGAAATGTATCCTATGAGAATAAATATGGATGGACCTCCTATGGTTCATAGATTTAGAAGTATGTGTAGATTGCTTATGATTGGGTCCATGGGACCATACGGGTACGTTCTCTATGTTGAACTAGTTAAATATAGTTATTATTATATAACTAACTTGTTTGATGATTGATGTGATAGTCGGGAGCTAGATTGACATAACCATAGGGTTATGATGAGGTTGAGATGATGTGATGATATGGGAGACTCCCCGGTCATGAGGTGTGGAGTGAGGGGCAGTTGGATGGATTCCCATCGACTCATCCACGTTAGTGGTCTTGCTTTCTGGACGTATTCCAGCGAGCAAGGCAGGTATCGGTAGAGTGGGCGACTTCCTAATGCCGGTATCTTGAGCTTCTAGTTAGTTCGGGGGCAACCCGATAACTAGATATGTTGTACTTCTAGCTAGTTCGGGGGCAACCCAATAGTTAGATATGATTGTGCTACTAGTACGCATATGTTTGGTACTAGGTGTGTTAGGTTCTAATGCATATATGTTTATGTATTAGACAGGTTTGTGCTTCTAGTACATATATGTTTATGTACTAGATATGATTGTGCTTCTGGTACCTATATGTTTAGGTACTAGATATGTTTGCTAGGGAAGCAAGATCGATAGGGTCGCATTAGGGCGACGAGACGGTATTGATGTAGTATTTATATATATGTTTATATATTTATGAAATTGTCATTATTATTATTGGGGTCTAAAACCCATGTATCTCACGAGACTATTTTGTCTCACGTACTACGTTTGTTTTGTGGCTATGTACTCAGGTACATGTTTGAAGTGATAGAAGGTTGCACTAGAAGTGGCCTAGAGATGTTTAGTTCGGGAGCTAATAGGTAGATCCCGTTGCCTATGGTTTTGATATACTTGGTGACACCGTATTTTTGTAAACTCTGATATAGGTTTTAAAGTTTTTGTTAAACTGTATTTTGGACAATATGTCAAATATTGGGAAAATGTATTTTAAATGATTTAAACGATGTTTTAAAAATACAGGTGTTACAATGTGCTTGACGTTATGAAACACATGTGCTTCACTACACAGAAAAAAAATCAAAACAAGTGACGAACATATCATTATGAAGCACATGTGCTTCATAAAACCAAGTGTGACAACTCGATATTTCTGGTATGTAACCTCATTTCATTTCTAGAACTTTCCTTATTTAGAAAGTTTCTACTTATAGACATTTCTATTTTTGGCATTCCTTATACACAACAAACATACATATTTTACACCATACATTAGTGTTTGATTATTTTAGTCAACACAACATTATTACTTTCTTATGGTGGCACAATTTGAGCTAAAACAATTCTAAAAACAATAAGTTTCCCGGTTAAGCAATAAACGTAACAAACTAACTTAAACGTGACTCGAATTGAACGATGGTTTAAACCCGACATCTTGCTCATTTAACCGACCACTAGGTCGCCGGTCTAGACCCTTTCTCGATCATACCCATCTCGGCCGAACACCCCTAGTGGTGAGAATTGGTTTCTTTTGATCTTATCTTGATCCCTATCCATCCAATCTCAAACCAATCATAATTGGATTCAAATACTTGTACCTCACCCTATAAATACCATCTATTAGTAAAACCCTAATCCTTTTTAACCTCTTGGAAGCCGTCGACCATCACCATCATCCCTCCTCCTTGTTCGTCCGAATCCCCAAGCAAACCCGAAGCTTTTGGTGTGTTCTTGATCTTGTTCGTCCCAAATCTCGAAGGTATGATACCGGATCCTTCTTGTTTGTTTTCTCTTTGATTATTTCGGTCCTTAGCTTGAACCCGAGACCATGGCCAAGGCCATTTGGTCTCGGCATAAACCCTAGTATGCATAACCCGTAGCATGCTTGCATGTATATATCGATTATGTACGTGTTTTGATCGGTTTGCTCACTTGTTGTTGATTGATTCATGATTTATTGCTAGATCCGTATGTTAGGTCCCTAGATCTCATACTCGAACCCTAGATCTTGCTAGATATGACCGAAGCACCTTAGATCTAGAACCCATGACTCGATCTAGCCGAACCTAGCCACAAGCCCGTAGGGTTTTGGCCATTCGGCCAACCCTAGGTCAAACCCTAGGTCAAACCCTAGCCGAACCCTAACCCTAATTAACATTCATGGTTGACTTTTGACCTAAACTAGCTAGATTTGACTTTTGTTGACCGAATAGTATTCTAGATTTAACCCTAGAACCGGATCCCTAACCCTAACCGAAATCTAGAAACACTAGTTGACTTTTGTTGACTAATTTTGACCAAAGTTGACCAATAAGTCAAACCGGGTCAAGGCCGGATCTTGACCCCCGTACTTGGCCCATATCGATCTACTTTAGTCCATCGGGCCCAAACCTTTGATTGGCCCATTAGTATCCAAGCCCATTTGGACCAAAGCCCAAACCTTTGGCCCATACCCAACCAAGCCGAACCCAATTGGGCCAAGCCCAATTCATGGCCCAACCTAAGTGGACCTAGGCCCAATAAGAGGCCCAAGTGGCCCAAACCATTAAGCCCATTAGGCCCAATAGGCCCAATCTAGGCCCAATAAGCCTAACCCAAGCCCATTTCATTTCATTTCATTTCGAAGCCCATTTCATTTCATATCATTTCATTTCGAGAATCATTTCATTTCATGTCATTTCATTTTGGAGCCTATTTCATTTCATTTTATAAAACCCAATGCATTTCATTTCATCTCATTTTATTAATCCAAGTTCATTCGATGTCACAAAACATATAACATAACATTTAACGTATATCATATATCTTATATCGTATATAGTATCGCCTGTGTTAGCTTAGTCTAATCAGTAGTTAAATCATTTAGGAAGCTAGGAGTCTCCCAAGGATTCCTCTGTCTTAAGTCTCTTGTTGCTAAGCTTTGCCAGGTGAGTCCACAGACCCCTTTTACTCTTTTAACTGTTTTATAAACTTTGGGGTGGAAAACATAAACACAATTGCTACTATTTTACTATGACTGTACAACATCGTTACATTTTCATTTATCGCGTTGGCATGACAAACAATTATTATACCGGACTAAGGTTACTAGCAATCATTAACTAGTGGATCTAGACCATGGATATGCAGATAGTACTATTGGCTGACACTCATCCTCCCAACGAACGTTTGATCATTACTTGGTTTATCCAAGACATCTCCGGGAGTGTATATCCATAAAATAACATAACATACTGGAGTTGAAGTGTTGATTGTGGACTTAGGGGTTGGTATATTAACTCAATAGACTAGCTACCTGTTGGGGATAACAGTTCATGCGATGTCAAACACAACATTTTGTTCAACACTTTTTCATAAACATAACTAGTAGTTGTATACATTCTACAACTATACTAAACATTTTCATACTTACTACTCATATCATATGAGTGTTGAACCTTATACATTTTCAGTCATAAACCATTTTCATAACAAACATTTTGAGTAGCAAATCACTTTACTCTTAACATAAACATTAACCCTGTGGATTCACTCAACATTATTGTTGACCCTTTTACTATTTATGTTTTTCCAGGTAATTAGGTGCAGTGGAGTTTGGAGGATATGAGCATTGGGATTGTCGTGAGCCATGATTAAAACATTAAGTTTACGAACAATCATTTCTTTTCAAACATTTTCTATTTTAGGAAACTTGCTATTTTTGGAAACTTTCTACTTTTGGAAAGTGAAACAAACCTTTATTTTTCGTTATTGCGTGGTTGTTTGTTTACTTAAATTTTGCTATGTTGTCATGAACGTTACACCTCCGTTCTTCCGCAAAACATTTTAAATGAAGTAAAACTCATTTTTGGCGGGGTGTGACAGAGTGGTATCAGAGCTTAAGTTATAGTGAATTAGCAAGACTAGTCTATAACTACAAAAGATTTTGGGAAAAACAAACACTTTTATAAAATCAAAATAATCATGGCATGCTCAGTCTCATATCCTGAAGTTCCATTGTTCTTAGTTTAGAACATTTGCCTTAGTTAATATTGCCTTAGTGTTATAGCTAGCATATGTCAGTAAGCCTTACAACTTCATAATCTAATAGACTTTTATGCGTCGTGTTTAGTAGAATGTCGCCTGCTAGTGTCCTCGATATCTCATATGACTCCGATAGTGATCGTGATGCTGCTGTCCCAGTAGTCCCAGTTCCTGTTGCTCCAGTGCCAGCAGTGGTACAACCTCCTGTTATCCCGTGGCATCGTCGCCCAAGAAGACGTCCCTTTCCTATCATTCCTAATGGTCCTCATACTCCAGCTCGTGGTCAGCGTCCTATTGTCTATCGTAAGCGTGAGGGCGGTATCATTTATCTATGTTCGCCTGCTAAACCCAAGCGTGATATTGTTCCAAGAACTCCACGACGTCGAGAACCTGAGCCAGAAGTGATATCAGAATCAGAGCCTGAAGAAGACTCTGAGCCCGAAGAAGAATCAGAACCAGAGGAAGAATCAGAACCAGAGGAAGAGCCAGAAGAAGAGTCAGAGCCTATGGAAGACTCTGAGCCAGAAGAAGATGATTAGTCATCTATCTATCGTCTATATTTGTTTTTCTATTATTAAAATTTATGTTTAGCTATTTCAGTATTTTTGTTCTTTAGTATTGGCAAATATGCCCTACTTATAAAACTATTATGTATTAGGAATGTGTTTAATAAAAGTGATATTTTAGTAATTTCTATTGTTCTTATAATTGTATTTTCTATATGTCTCTACTACTACTATTACGCCTATTGTATATCTACTCTTTGATCCCTATTTCATATTTCCCTTATAGTCCTCCTATATTATTCATCTCTTAAATTTCTTATCATTTGTATCAGCAATGTATCAATGGCTCGAGGAGGAAACGCTGAGACTGTCGAACGAATGGTGGAACGCCGTATCGCTGAAGCAATGGCTCAAATGAACGCTGCAAGAGGAAATGCCGCTGGTGCATCTAATGTAGGAAACAACGGTATATTATACGACTCCATGAAAGAAGATTCATTATTTCTATCTTATTTTACTTATTACTCATTTTCTTTCCTTATTTATTTAAACTTCAGATCCCCATCGTCAAGGTCAATCCTATAAGACCTTTACGTCCTGTCATCCTCCGACCTACTCCGGATCTGAAGGTGCTATTGCTATCATCCACTGGATTGAGAAGGTGGAATCCATTTTCAGTGTTATTCAATGTGCCCCTGAGAATATGACGAAGTTTGCTGCTAGTACGTTGTCCAAGGAAGCGTTGTCCTGGTGGAATTCTCAAGTGCAAGTCTTAGGTCGTGCAACTGTTGATGTTATGACTTGGGATACATTCAAGGATCAGTTAACTCAAAAGTTTTGCCCAAGGAGAGAGCTACAAAAAGTTGAGGTGGAACTATGGAATCTGTCCATGGTTGGATCTGATATTGTTACCTACACAACTAAGTTCCAAGAACTTGCTCGTCTCGTTCCTCATTTGGTTACTCCTGAATTCAAGCGTATTGAAAAGTATCTTCAAGGTCTTCATGATCTTATTCGTACTCATGTTATTGCTTCTGAACCGACAACATTCGAAGATGCTGTGAATCGTGCAACAAGGTTGACTGATGATGCAATGAGAAGTGGATCGTTCAAAGACAAGCTAGTGGTGTCTAGCAAATCTACTGATAATGTGAGCAATGAAAATGGAAAGCGTTCCTATGACAACAAACGTGATCACAAAGGGAACAAATATCAAAAGACTAAGAATTACGCAGCCTCTACTCAGAACAACAATCGGTTTAATTCAGAATCTAAGTCTTATGCTGGAAGCAAGCCCTTGTGTAACAGATGTAACTGGCATCATGATGGTCAGTGTGAGAAATGCTTCAAGTGTGACCGCTGGGGTCATAATTTCAGAAAGTGTTCGTCCAACAATCCTCCTAAGAATCCTGTCTGCTACGAGTGTGGTGATTCTAACCATTATCGTAATCGTTGCCCTAGACTTCAGAACAACAATAACCAGAATGGCAACAACAACAATGGCAATCGTAATAACAATCGTAACAACAATCGCAATGCCAGCAACAACAATGATCGTCAAAATGGTCGTGGTCGTGCATTTAATATGAATGCTCAAGAAGCTCGTGAGAACCCTGATACCGTCACTGGTACGTTTATCGTCAACAATCATTTTGCTTCTATTTTATTTGACTCGGGAGCCGACTTGAGTTTCGTATCGACCGACTTTAAAAGTTTCTTAAATCTAGATCCTGATCGTTTGAAAGTGAATTATGAAATCGAGTTAGCAAATGGCAAGGTTATTAGGTCTAGTGAAGTTTTTAAAGGTTGTAAGCTTGACCTAGATGATCACATTTTTGATATAGACCTCGTGCCTGTAGAACTAGGTAGTTTTGATATCGTCATAGGGATGGATTGGTTGTCTAAAAACCGTGCTGAAATTATATGTTACACCAAACAAATCCGAATTCCCTTATCCAAAACAGAAACATTAATAATTCAAGGTGAACAAAGAAACAGAAACATAAAAATCATAACTTCTATGAAAGCTCAAAAATATCTTCGTAAAGGATGCCAAGCCTTTCTTGCTCATGTCGTTGACACAAAGTCCAAAGATCGTAAGATTGAGGACATTCCTATTGTTCGTGAATTTCCTGGTGTATTTCCTAGTGAATTGCCTGGACTGCCGCCTCAGAGACAAGTTGAATTTCGTATTGATCTGATTCCAGGAGCCGCACCTATCGCGCGTTCTCCTTATCGTCTTGCACCGTCTGAAATGCAAGAACTTTCATCGCAATTACAAGAACTTCTTGATCTTGGTTTCATTCGACCGAGTTTCTCGCCCTGGGGAGCTCCGGTCCTTTTTGTAAAAAAGAAAGATGGTTCAATGAGAATGTGCATTGATTATCGTGAGTTGAACAAAGTAACAATTAAGAATCGATATCCTCTTCCCCGTATTGATGAGCTATTCGATCAACTCCAAGGATCGAGTTTCTATTCCAAAATCGATCTTCGTTCTGGTTACCATCAGTTAAAAGTTCGTAATGAAGATGTGCCCAAAACTGCTTTTAGAACTCGCTATGGTCATTATGAATTTTTGGTAATGCCATTTGGTTTGACCAATGCACCTGCTGTGTTCATGGATCTCATGAACAGAGTGTGCAAACAGTATCTCGATAAATTCGTTATCGTCTTCATAGATGATATCCTTATCTATTCGCATTCTAGAGAAGAGCATGAAGAGCACTTAAGAATCATTCTTGAGTTGTTGGAGAAAGAAAAGTTGTACGCCAAGTTGTCCAAGTGTGAATTTTGGTTGCGTGAAGTCCAATTTCTGGGTCATATTATCAACGAAGAAGGTATTCACGTTGATCCTGCAAAGATAGAAGCTATAAAGAGTTGGGAAGCTCCGAAGACCCCAACTGAAGTGAGACAATTCCTTGGTCTTGCTGGTTACTATAGAAGATTTATAGCAAATTTCTCAAAGATTGCAAAGGATTTGACGGTGTTAACACATAAGGATGAGAAATTTGTCTGGGGTGAAAAGCAAGAATCAGCCTTCCAATCTCTAAAATCTAAATTATGTTCTGCTCCTACTCTATCTCTCCCTGAAGGAACCGATAATTTCGTGGTGTACTGTGATGCTTCGCACCAAGGGCTAGGTTGTGTATTGATGCAACATGACAAAGTGATCGCCTATGCCTCTCGACAACTGAAGAACCAGGAGAAGAATTATACAACTCATGATCTTAAGTTGGGTGCAGTTATATTCGCGTTAAAGATTTGGAGACATTACCTCTACGGTACCAAGTGCACAATATTCACCGATCACAAGAGTTTGCAACATATCTTCAATCAGAAAGATCTCAATATGAGACAGCGTAGATGGATAAAATTGATGAATGACTATGAATGTGAAATTAAGTATCATCCTGGTAAGGCTAATGTGGTAGCTGATGCCTTAAGTCGGAAAGAGCAACCTAAACCTCGTCGTGTTCGAGCCCTTCCAATCTCCGTTCGTTCTAATCTATCTTCCCAAGTTCATGAATTCCAAACTGAAGCCCTGAAGGTAGAGAACATCAAAAGTGAAGCTTTGCGTGGTATGGAGAAGCAGTTAGAAGCAAAGGTGGATGGAACTCTTTATTTCATGGATCGTTTATGGGTTCCAAATTTTGGAAGTGTTCGCAATGTTATCTTGAATGAAGCTCATCGATCCAAATATTCTATTCATCCTGGTGCCGACAAGATGTATAAAGATGTCAAAGAGTTATATTGGTGGCCAAATATGAAGAAAGAAATCGCAGTTTATGTCAGCAAATATTTAACTTGTGCTAGAGTGAAAGCAGAGAATCAGAAGCCTTCCGGTCTTCTACAACAACCAGAGATCCCTGAATGGAAATGGGAAGAAATCTCTATGGATTTTATAACTAAATTGCCTCGAACATCTAATGGTCATGATACAATTTGGGTAATTGTCGATCGATTGACCAAATCAGCTCACTTCATTCCTATTAAGGAAACTGATCAAATGGAGAAGTTAACAAGAATTTATTTAAAGGAAGTTGTATCTCGGCATGGTGTGCCAGTCGCGATCATCTCGGATCGTGATAGTCGCTTTACGTCTCGTTTTTGGCAATCGTTGCAAAAATCTCTCGGTACTCGTCTCGATATGAGTACTGCCTATCATCCCCAAACAGATGGGCAGACTGAAAGAACAATTCAAACTTTGGAAGACATGCTGAGAGCATGTGTTATTGATTTTGGTGGAAGTTGGGATTCTCATCTTCCGTTAGCTGAGTTCTCGTATAATAATAGTTATCATACAACTATTAAGGCCGCACCGTTCGAAGCCCTGTATGGAAGAAAGTGTCGTTCGCCACTTTGTTGGATTGAAATTGGTGATCGTCAGATTACTGGTCCTGAGATTCTACAAGAAACGACTGACAAGATTTTTAAGATCAAAGATCGCATCAAGGCTGCCAGAGATCGACAAAAGAGCTATGCTGATAATCGTCGAAAGCCTTTAGAGTTCGCTGTTGGCGACCACGTTTTGCTAAAAGTAGCACCTTGGAAAGGTGTTGTACGTTTTGGTAAGAAAGGAAAGCTAAGTCCTCGTTATGTTGGACCATTTGAGATTCTTGAAAGAATCGGTGCTGTTGCTTATCGCCTTCGTCTTCCTAATGAGCTCAGCAATGTCCACAACACATTTCATGTTTCTAATCTTAAGAAGTTTATTCATGATCCTTCGCTTATCGTCCCTACTGAAGAAATCATCATCGACGACAAACTTCATTTCACTGAGGAACCAATTGAAATATCTGACTGGAAAGAGCAAAAGTTGCGAAGAAGCAAGATCAAAATTGTCAAAGTCAGATGGAACTCCAAAAGAGGTCCAATTCACGTGGGAACGTGAGGACCAGATGCGAAAGAAATATCCTCATCTTTTTCTCGTTGTCTCTCCTGTTCGTGCTTCGTCTTAAATTTCGGGACGAAATTTCTTCAACCAGGGGAGAATGTGACAACTCGATATTTCTGGTATGTAACCTCATTTCATTTCTAGAACTTTCCTTATTTAGAAAGTTTCTACTTATAGACATTTCTATTTTTGGCATTCCTTATACACAACAAACATACATATTTTACACCATACATTAGTGTTTGATTATTTTAGTCAACACAACATTATTACTTTCTTATGGTGACACAATTTGAGCTAAAACAATTCTAAAAACAATAAGTTTCCCGGTTAAGCAATGAACGTAACAAACTAACTTAAACGTGACTCGAATTGAACGATGGTTTAAACCCGACATCTTGCTCATTTAACCGACCACTAGGTGGCCGGTCTAGACCCTTTCTCGATCATACCCATCTCGGCCGAACACCCCTAGTGGTGAGAATTGGTTTCTTTTAATCTTATCTTGATCCCTATCCATCCAATCTCAAACCAATCATAATTGGATTCAAATACTTGTACCTCACCCTATAAATACCATCTATTAGTAAAACCCTAATCCTTTTTAACCTCTTGGAAGCCGTCGACCATCACCATCATCCCTCCTCCTTGTTCGTCCGAATCCCCAAGCAAACCCGAAGCTTTTGGTGTGTTCTTGATCTTGTTCGTCCCAAATCTCGAAGGTATGATACCGGATCCTTCTTGTTTGTTTTCTCTTTGATTATTTCGGTCCTTAGCTTGAACCCGAGACCATGGCCAAGGCCATTTGGTCTCGGCATAAACCCTAGTATGCATAACCCATAGCATGCTTGCATGTATATATCGATTATGTACGTGTTTTGATCGGTTTGCTCACTTGTTGTTGATTGATTCATGATTTATTGCTAGATCCGTATGTTAGGTCCCTAGATCTCATACTCGAACCCTAGATCTTGCTAGATATGACCGAAGCACCTTAGATCTAGAACCCATGACTCGATCTAGCCGAACCTAGCCACAAGCCCGTAGGGTTTTGGCCATTCGGCCAACCCTAGGTCAAACCCTAGGTCAAACCCTAGCCGAACCCTAACCCTAATTAACATTCATGGTTGACTTTTGACCTAAACTAGCTAGATTTGACTTTTGTTGACCGAATAGTATTCTAGATTTAACCCTAGAACCGGATCCCTAACCCTAACCGAAATCTAGAAACCCTAGTTGACTTTTGTTGACTAATTTTGACCAAAGTTGACCAATAAGTCAAACCGGGTCAAGGCCGGATCTTGACCCCCGTACTTGGCCCATATCGATCTACTTTAGTCCATCGGGCCCAAACCTTTGATTGGCCCATTAGTATCCAAGCCCATTTGGACCAAAGCCCAAACCTTTGGCCCATACCCAACCAAGCCGAACCCAATTGGGCCAAGCCCAATTCATGGCCCAACCTAAGTGGACCTAGGCCTAATAAGAGGCCCAAGTGGCCCAAACCATTAAGCCCATTAGGCCCAATAGGCCCAATCTAGGCCCAATAAGCCTAACCCAAGCCCATTTCATTTCATTTCATTTCGAAGCCCATTTCATTTCATATCATTTCATTTCGAGAATCATTTCATTTCATGTCATTTCATTTTGGAGCCTATTTCATTTCATTTTATAAAACCCAATGCATTTCATTTCATCTCATTTTATTAATCCAAGTTCATTCGATGTCACAAAACATATAACATAACATTTAACGTATATCATATATCTTATATCGTATATAGTATCGCCTGTGTTAGCTTAGTCTAATCAGTAGTTAAATCATTTAGGAAGCTAGGAGTCTCCCAAGGATTCCTCTATCTTAAGTCTCTTGTTGCTAAGCTTTGCCAGGTGAGTCCACAGACCCCTTTTACTCTTTTAACTGTTTTATAAACTTTGGGGTGGAAAACATAAACACAATTGCTACTATTTTACTATGACTGTACAACATCGTTACATTTTCATTTATCGCGTTGGCATGTCAAACAATTATTATACCGGACTAAGGTTACCAGCAATCATTAACTAGTGGATCTAGATCATGGATATGCAGATAGTACTATTGGCTGACACTCATCCTCCCAACGAACGTTTGATCATTACTTGGTTTATCCAAGACATCTCCGGGAGTGTATATCCATAAAATAACATAACATACTGGAGTTGAAGTGTTGATTGTGGACTTAGGGGTTGGTATATTAACTCAATAGACTAGCTACCTGTTGGGGATAACAGTTCATGCGATGTCAAACACAACATTTTGTTCAACACTTTTTCATAAACATAACTAGTAGTTGTATACATTCTACAACTATACTAAACATTTTCATACTTACTACTCATATCATATGAGTGTTGAACCTTACACATTTTCAGTCATAAACCATTTTCATAACAAACATTTTGAGTAGCAAATCACTTTACTCTTAACATAAACATTAACCCTGTGGATTCACTCAACATTATTGTTAACCCTTTTACTATTTATGTTTTTCCAGGTAATTAGGTGCAGTGGAGTTTGGAGGATATGAGCATTGGGATTGTCGTGAGCCATGATTAAAACATTAAGTTTACGAACAATCATTTCTTTTCAAACAATTTCTAATTTAGGAAACTTGCTATTTTTGGAAACTTTCTACTTTTGGAGAGTGAAACAAACCTTTATTTTTCGTTATTGCGTGGTTGTTTGTTTACTTAATTTTTGCTATGTTGTCATGAACGTTACACCTCCGTTCTTCCGCAAAACATTTTAAATGAAGTAAAACTCATTTTTGGCGGGGTGTGACACCAAGCACATGTGTTTTTGTTCCTTAACGCATATAACTTACAAACAAGTCATTTGTGTTTGAATCACGAAGCACATGTGCTTGACGTTATGAAACACATGTGCTTCACTAACAAGAAAAAAAATCAAAACAAGTGACGTACATATCATTATGAAGCACATGTGCTTCATAAAGACAAGCACATGTGTTTTTGTTCCTGAACACATATAACTTACAAGCAAGTCATTTGTGTTTGAATCACGAAGCACATGTGCTTGACGTTATGAAACATATGTGCTTCACTACACAGAAAAAAAAAATCAAAACAAGTGACGAACATATCATTATGAAGCACATGTGCTTCATAAAGCCAAACACATGTGTTTTTGTACCTGAACACATGTAACTTACAAGCAAGTCATTTGTGTTTGAATCACGAAGCACATGTGCTTGACGTTATGAAACACATGTGCTTCACTACACAGAAAAAAAATCAAAACAATTGACGAACATATCATTATGAAGCACATGTGCTTCATAAAGCCAAGCACATGTGTTTTTATTCCTGAACACAGGTAACTTACAAGTTTGAATCACGAAGCACATGTGCTTGACGTTATGAAACACATGTGCTTTAGTACACAAGAAAAAAAAATCAGAACAAGTGACGAACATATCATTATGAAGCATATGTGCTTCATAAAGCCAAACACATTTGTTTTTGTTCCTGAACACATGTAACTTACAAGCAATTCATTTGTCTTTAAATCACGAAGCACATGTGCTTGACGTTATGAAACACATGTGCTTCAGTACACAAGAAAATAAATCAGAACAAGTGACGAACATATCATTATGAAGCAGATGTGCTTCATAAAGCCAAACACATGTGTTTTTGTTCCTGAACACATGTAACTTACAAGCAATTCATTTGTCTTTAAATCACGAAGCACATGTGCTTAACGTTATGAAACACATGTGCTTCATTACTTGAAACACATGTGCTTGGCTGTACGTATACACTCCTTTATTTTCAAAACACATGTGTTTTAAACACATGTGCTTCCAGTCACGACCACCACCACCGGTCACCACCGCCGACGGCCACCTCCGGCCGCCGTCCGCCGCCGCCGGCCGCCGTCTTCGGCCGCCGGAGGTGGGTGGGGGATTGATGTATTGAAGCACATGTGCTTGTGTGGTTTGAATCTTGATCTCGACCTTTGACTTTTTCTTGATCCAATGGCTATTAATTATCCCTTGGGACTAGGTAAAATTCTTGGACTACCTTGAACATTTCTCTACACCCTCCGTCTTACAAAAAAATTTACATTTATCCTTAAAATTTTATCTTACAAAAAAGTTTACATTTCTCAGATTTGGGGGCCCACCTAATAAAATAATATTATTACCAATCATTTTACCAATAAAACACTTTATCTCTCCAATCTAACCTTATACTTCCTCTGTTTCAAAATAAATGATACATTTTGGCTTTCACGTTTTTTGAGGCAAAATATGATAATGAATGTTAATTAGATTAAATTGGATAGTTAGTGGAGTATGGACCCCACAAATTTGAAATAAAGTGAAGATAATGATGTTTAAAAGTAAAAGTAAGGGTAAATGAGTAATTTTAGTATATTAAATGAGATAGTTAGTGAGTGTGGGGCCCATTACTTTTTACCAAATAAAATAAGTTTTCAAAGTGTATCACTTTTTTTGAAACACCCCAAAATTGAAAGTGTATCACTTAGTTTGAAACGGAGGAAGTATTTTAATCAAAAGTATTACAAAGTACCCCACCACTAACTATCTCCTAAAATACTGTGCCCAAATGAAATGTAAACTTTTTTATGAGACGAAGGGAGTATAAAATCAATGGTTTGTTCTAGGTAGTCCAAGAATTTTAAAAAGTCCCAAGGAATAATTATTGGCCCTTGGATCAAGAAAAATTCAAAGGTCAAGATCAACATTCAAACCACTACCACCACTACCATCATATGTGATTCAATACATCACCACCACCGCCGGTGGCCGGCGGCGGCGGCGAGCGGCGGACGGCGGTGGCCGGTGGTGGCCAGTAGTGGTGACTTGAAACACATGTGATTTGAAGTAATATGCTTGTCTGTATACCTATGGTAACGCGAATATACCTATAGTAATGGTATTAGCAAATGTAACAAAGAAAGATCAACATAATCGCATTAATATCAAAATAAAATTTGATATTATACCAATTTCTTTACAATCCAAATAAGGTCTAGCATTTAACCAATTCAAAAGGTTCAAAACAACTAAAATGATCGTCTTATGGTACACCTATACTCCACTAGTCTCGCTTTCACATGCGATATATTCACTATTTACAATTTGACCAACAAAGTTCTTCACGTTCACGTGTCCTATAATTGTGCGCGCCTGCAAATAACATACAGATTTATTTATATACATTCCAATATTTTGTTTCTTTTAATATTTGTTATAAACCATTTGTGAATAAGATGATCGCAATTGCAATTTATTCCCGTCCCAAATTATATAATTTAAATTTAAATAAGATATATAATAATTTGTTTAAAATATTAATAGATACTTGTTTCAACGTGAAAACTAGATCCAAGATTGTATTTTACAGTGAAAATATTTGCTTTCATGTCAATATCAAGGACACTTGCTTCTTGTCTTGCACGCCATATTTTGACCTGTTTCATAAGTCAAACATATTAAGAATGACCAAAATACCATTAACTTTGAATTCAATACCTTACCGTCATCATTGTAGGTTCAGTACTTGAAAAATCAAGACTCCATGCTCGTTTCTCGTGTTCCTCATACTCCATCACACTCTGATGGCAGAATTGGTAATTTAGTGTGGGGATAAAAATAAAAGATAAACGCAAGGTAAGATGCTGACCTAGCGAGTAGTTACATCCCAAACAATAACAATACCCTCATAATCACTACTAGCAATATGATTTTTGGTGTATTTGTTCCAGCTCAAACAACTAACTTTTGAACGAGTTGACATTTCTACCATAGGATATTGTACATCTGCTTCTTCATTTACTCCCTAAAAAACCATTGAAGAAATTCAAAAACTTTTAGGGATTTGATATCAAGTGCAAGCATAATCATTTAATCACTCATCAACATAAAATCAAGTCTGAGTCATTTCAAATTATAAATTTTATGGATTTGATTCTTACATAAGGAAATTCAAAAACTTTGATGCGTCATGAGACTCCAGCAGTAGCAAAAAGCTCATCATCACGGTCAAATTCTATTCTGCAAGTCAACGTAATGATACAATCAGTAAATTGAATCACTAATTTGTTAATGCTATTAGAAAATGAATGAAGGACCTCATTTAGTTCTTCGAGTTTTTTCTTCTCGAGTAATGTAAACATTCATGCATAATTTGCAAATTTTATTCAGCTTCTTTTTGCTCCATTCTTCTTTTCTTCTCTATAAGAAGAATTATAAGGCTATCGAGTTCCTTGATTGAGACATTACATCCCTGTCTAAGAGAAAAGAGTTATTTCAATTGTCCATTATAGACAACAAATTAATTGATACTACTTAAATAAGCAAGTATTTGAGGCAAATTAACATGGTGAATTATGCTAAAGCTCAGTGTAATAACAGACCTGTTAAAATGCTAGGTGGACGTGTTCAACAGGAGAAGCAGCTTTTGCTATTTGACAAGTTGAACCTTCATCAATAGCTGCAAAAATTGTATTTTGCATTAAGTATCTACAATGTAAAGATGCTTCTAGATAGTGAACGATACAACTTAGCACCACAAACATCAAATAATTATCAGCATATGTGTATGCTGGCCCTGTCTTCACTATGAAATAAGTAATTGACTGCATTATGTCCTTCAGTTACGCAATAAATTGTGTGGATTTTGTATGGGAACATAGAAGGCAACCTGTAGGAACCGTCCAGTTGAAATAATACACAAGACTTGCCTTCTCCATTTTCGATCTGCATTTTCGATCGCTCATAATATTATTATTTATCGGAACACCGTTGACAACTGAAAATTAGCTCCACACTCCACAGATTGTGTAATTCTTCAATTTAACACACACATACACAAACACGCAGTTCTTCAACGAATTTATGATATATTTATGGTATAATCGCAACAAATAGATGAATACAAAAATAAATGGAAAGCAATTGAAGAATCGTTTATGTATTTACCAAAACTAAGAAATTTCAAAAATTAAATCCACCTAAATCGAGGGAAGCTTGTGAATTCGAGCGAAAAGGGGCTTATGAAAGTACTTCTACTGTAAACTCGAACGCAACTTGTCAGTCATAAACAACGAGCGCAACTTCGATCTATTGTGAACTCGATGGAAACTGGTGAAAAACTAGGGTTTTGGAATTTTAAGAGAGAAGGAGCGAGCTTAGAGAGAAAGCGAAGGGTTTGAAATTTTTCGGAGAAAGAGGCACGAGCCTTTTCTTTAATTATTAAAAAATATTATACTTCCTCCGTTTCAAAACAAGTGATACACTTTATAGTTCACGATTTTTGAGACAAAAATAATTAAGGACAATTAGATTAAATTGGATAGTTAGTGAAGGATCCCACATATATTGATTAAAGTGAATTTAATGATGTTTAACAAGTAAAAGTAAGGGTAAGTGTGTCCTTTCATTATATTAAAGGAGATAATTAGTGGGTGTGAGCTCACTACCTTTTACTATGTCAAAGTGTATCACTTATTTTAAAACACCCCAAAATGGAAAGTGTATGTATCACTTATTTTGAAACGGAGGAAGTATTTTTTTTATGGTATTGCATTAGATACGGAAGGAAGTGTTACATTAGAAAGAAATATATCTTACATCAGAAAAGTACATGTTACAATAGAAAAATAGCCGTTACAAAAGAAAAGAAGTTGTTATAATAGAGAATGATGTGTTGCAATAAAGAAGGAGACGTTACAATAAAAAAAAGTAGGTGTTACAAAATCACCTTACCGATCTTCAAGCTTAATTCCAACACATAATCTAATCATCACTTAGGAAAGCAAAAATTAAAATGAGTAAATTAGACCAATCGTCTTTACGATATATATCAAATTTCTTTAATCGTTATTTAGTTGTAAAAATTACATTGGTAGTCTTATTTTAAAAAATGTTTTACACCGATATTCTTTTTGGCTCGACAGTGTTAATTTTTTTTGTTAAGTCTCTCATGTGCAATCTATTTTGTCATTTTACTACCTTTATTTTTTCAAAAACATTGAGAAACTTTTTCTATTTCTTATTGCTCTTTTCTATTAGGTTACCACTAACGTTAGTTTCAAATTACAGAGCATATGCTACACAGAGTAGGACACAGAGAGAGATCAAGAAGAAAGAGAGAGGTAGAATGCCTCCATACCGCCATCGCTTCATTTTTACGTATGTAAATATTATTTTTACTACGATAAGACCAACTATTTTTATTTAGCTTAACCATCTGATTCAATAACAATATCTTTATAATTAGTATAATGTGAAATTCTGTGGATTTTGTACGTGTTGATAATTTATGTTTTATTTATATTTTCCGGTTTTTGAAATTAAATGTGAACATTCTAGTAAATTCAAAAGAACAACATTCCACTATAATCGAGTTTAACATGATCTTACATTAAATAACAATACAAGTACGTATTCAGTGTTGTAATAAGAACAATTTGGAGCACATATAAGGGATTGATCGCTTTTTATTTTGTGACAGCCTAATTAAAGCAATTTATATTATATGCTAATAAGAGACATTAGATTGGATTAACGAAGAGTGATAATACATAGGGTTTGAACATCTCAGGCTTACCATGCTTGTCTCCATCAGTATACATGAAATGACCCATTCTAGCAAGGTTCGTTACGCATTCGAGGAACTCGTGTGAAAACTCAGAACTAATTGCTTGTCGTTCTTTATTCAGCTTCTTCCATGTCTCAACGACTAACTGTTTTATATATGCTCTTGCTTCCACTTCAGTGGCCCCACTCTCGTGCATATAGCACTGGATTGATTTTGGAACATCACCTCTTTCCAGCTCATCCTGATACAAATTAAAATCCCAAATTAAGTTTTTATGTTTGGTCATTTTATATTGTATTTGTTATAGTGTGTGAGTGTAAAATGTGTGAAATCAGACTGCAAAAAGCTCACTCAGCTACTCTCTGCGTGACTGCGTGTGTCCCCCCCCCCCCCCCCCCAACTCGGGTTACTTTTTGGACCACACCATAGAGGGAGGGGGTGGTGTTCCCACATAGACCATGGTGTGGTGGCTTGCCACTTAAGACATCACTACGATCTGGTGTCTTAACCCACCAGCCTTAGAGAAAATGAAACAAATTACTTTTATATATGAAAAGTGATGTGTGGAAGTTGGAAGTGCTAAAAGTTGTAGAGAAGAACTACTAATTTAAAAACATTTTATTAATAGAAAAAGTTCATTTTTTCTAATGAGAAAACAAAATAGATTTTGCCAACAATTGACCATATCAACGACATATCACCACTTTTAAACTAACAAACCAACTGAGATTATGTCGCACAACACTTCTTGTCCTTTTTACCTTATGAATTGGTCAACTTTTCAACTTACTCTTCTTTATTCAACCACTAAATGAAGCAAAACTAAGATATCAATAACCGATTAACCCAACATAAAATGAGTGTGAACAAATAAAATGATAATAAGGTTGCATAAGAAGCTTACAAGTGATGTGCCCATATCATTAGTGAATCGTACGATTAGACATGCGTTGCGAATCATATTTTCAGCTCTTTCTATCCGTTGCAATGCTTCTTCTGTAACGCTACTTAAAGTTAACAAATAGGCGTGTCGGATGATAGGGACAATTCCTATTGACATGTATGCATTGTCGATGAACTCATTGAAGGATGGTGTATATCCATCATTGTACCATTTTGCTTCTATTATGTAAGAGTTGCATAAATCCTGCCACTAGAATTAATGTCAAATTTAAAGTTAAACACGTACTACACTTACAACCAAACGATGAAATTAGATATTACAACTCAAAGGAAACCGATTGAATATGAGAAATATATTACCGCCTTTTTAAGGTAAGGGAGGACGAAAATGCCTTTGTTTGTCAATATGTTGTATGATAACTCATTTGTCGCGTTGTAGCAGGCAAGGAAGCATACTTTCATATAATTTGGAAGTTTTTTGAGCTCATTGACATCCCAACTACGTACACATGGAATTTGGTTTCTCAAAACATATGATAAATTAGTAACAATTAATATAAATTATCACCAACCTGTTTACTATGTCGGTGAATTGTTGGAGTTCGTGCAGAGTACCATACACATCATAGACATCATCAATAGTAGTTATCATGGCGTTAACCTTTGTGAGAACTGTCCTTCCTTGAAATTGAGGCAAGTAATTTTCAGTAACACTCCACATAAAGTTCTCTACCAAACGATCACGAGCAAATCCTAACTTTTCCCACCGTGTTTCCTTCCACCACCTGTACACACCAAGTGTCCAAAATTAGTTGCAACCATTTCAAGTCTATCTTTATTAAGAAATTGTTTAAATCTCGCCCTAAATGAATGAGATAAGAAGTATTAATTTAGCAAAATGTTTCTTAACAAATTGAAAAATGAATTAAATAAACTTTTATTAGATATTAACATGTTTGTATAAATTTAACAAAATTTTTTATGCAAAAACTGGGTTGAGGAACAATCAGAGCTGTTTTTGAGCATGGACGGCAAGGGCGGCCGCTAGGGCCCACTTTTAAAACTATCACTCCATGTATACAATGTGTAATCTTATTTGAATTAAGATAAGGCTTACAAAATATTCAAAATAGGGGGACTAGATGGTTCAATCCGGACATTTAACTTGGGGATTGGGCGACGCTTTTAATTTGGCGAATTTTTTTTTAGTTATTTGGAGAAAAAAATTAGGGGCGTATTTTTAAGATTTAGCCCACAGCCTAAAAAGTGATTGGACCAGTCCTGAACATTAAATATGCTGGTTTTTAATGTTATTAATTTCCTTTAATATCCAAAAACAGGGTTGACGAACTTAATCCATACAAAACGGAAAATATGTTGGTTTTTTTTATCTTATTACTTATTAGCCTATAACCCGTGATGTATCACGGACGGTTTATAAAAGTTTAATATAAAAGAGAGTTTTTATTTTTGTCAAAAATACAAACTTTAGTTCCCTGTAAACCAAGAAAATACCAAGGTTGTTACATCACTTGAATATTTCAATAGATAGTAATGAGCAATTTTGTTTATCTGATCACAATTTTGTCCTTCCAACATTTTTAATCTTGTTTGACTTTGACTTCTACATATAAATGTTTAGAGGTTTAAAAACTGTCAAAAAATAGAATTTAGTAAAATTCTAGTCCAATTTTAACACGTTTTATATTTTTGAGTTTGTGTTGTAAACTTTCTAAGAAACTTTAGCATATTTTACAACTAAACGTCTCCTAAACTTTGAAAGAATGACAAAATTCGAATAGGAAAATACCACATATACATATATGATTATTTTGGTTCTACATTTTCATTTATTCAATTTGGCAAAAATTATCCATTTCTGCAAACCACTGGAAAAATGTCAAATAAGATGCTTTAGGAAGTCAATCTTCACATAATATAAGATGAAATAACAAAAGCTTCAATAACAGTAAGATACAATATAATTAATATAATTGATTTTCTTTCTAACCCAGTTCAAATAATAGATCTAATTTCCAGTAGTAGAGTTTTTATAACCGTATTAAATACATTAAAACATTTACTAAGTCCAAATGGAATTAACAAACATGTTAGTGTTGACCCGCCTCAAATTTAAAGTTAACATTTGACTCAAACCCATTTGACCCATTTTTCTACTTTTACTTAAACTACATAAAAATCAAACATTTAAGCATGATATCTAAAATTTTTTTGTGTAAAATGTGACTCCCTCCGTCCCATAATAAACTTCTTATTTCTCATAAAATGTTTGTCCCATAATAAACTTCTCATTAATCAAATTGGAGGGACCCACTTAATAAAATATTATTATTATTATATACCCTATCACTAACTACCTCCTAAAAACACTTTTTATCTTCAAAATAACCTTATATTTTAATTAAATTTATTACCAAGGACCCCACCACTAATTATCTCCAAAAACATGTGCTCATGAGAATTGAGAACTTTATTAAGGGACGAAGAGAGTATTAGTTACCTGTGCGATTGCCAACATTGGGATCATCTCGGATTATTATTTACTGATTTAATTTAAATCATATTTATTAGTTTAATTCGGAATACAAAAGATTTATTTAATTCAAATCGTATTAGTTTATCTTTGCCATGTCAAGATATAATATTTGTCTTGAATTTAAGATGATATGTAATGTTTTCTTTTATTAAAGATAATAATAATAATAATAATAATAATAATAATAATAAAATAATAATAATAATAATAATAATAATAATAATAATAATAATAATAATAGAGATAAAGATAGAGATAGAAATAGAGATTAGCAGGTGCTTTTTTTTAAGGGGTTTTCTAACTCATGCCCTAAGGGCATGTGATTAGAAGTATTAATTGATGTTATAATTACCATTTGTGTTGAAATTGTATTTAATAACGGTTAAAATTTGAGTTCATTTAATGCATTTTTCAATATGTTTGGAAAAATTTTGTTCATTTAATACTTCTTATCTCATGCATTTAGGGCATGAGTTAGCCAAACCCTTTTTTTAAAGCGAAAATCTATACGATTTTTTTTTTTTTTTTATTTTTTACTGATGGCATATATATACCTTGATGCGTGTTTCATATCTTGTTGGTAAATTGCTTGCACCATGTTGTAGTCCAATTTGGCGAGCTCGAGAACAGTCGGATTCATGGCACTTCGTTTCTCATACGCCTCAATGTACCAATTTGCCTCCACCCGTGGAAGCATCCAATGAAGTGGGAAATCCAATGAATGACTAATTAACGACACTATATTTTGATCGCCAACGTTTTCTAAACTTTCTTTAAGATATTTTGTTGTGAAATCTCTAGCTTCATCCAATATACTTTCCTCTTCTAATGAATGATAAGAAGCCTCATACAAATTTAGCATACCAATGATATTTTCATATGATTGTCCTTTGAACTCTCCATTCTCATATATAGCGTCCTTGAATATTTCTACATAAAACAAACACATATTTTCTAGTATAATGATCGAAAGGGTTAAAACATCACCATAAGATTAGTCAGCATGCAAAGTGAGTCGAAACTTATGTTAAAAAAAGGGTTAAAACAATCAATTCATAGTTTACTTCATACCTTGAGGGATATGATATCCATGTTGTCGCAAGAGTCTAAAACCAAGGGATTTAAGATTTAAATCCATATTAGTCCACTTTTCATGACTTTTGAAGTAATTGTGGTAAATGTTTTCCAAAACATTGCTTATTTCATTCACAAAATGATACGATATGCCGAGTCTCTGCAGATCATCAACCAAATTGAGTATACTTGATGGATTTTTCACCATTCCATTATCTTTGCAAATCATGGTCATCACTCCTTCTTTCAGAGTTTGCAATCTCCCCATACACTTATCTCCCTACACATACTCACAAGCACGACAATAAATATAAACATCACAACTATTAAGTTTATAGGAAATAATAGGCCGAGAATATAAGAAGCTAACAAATTTCTTCACACAAAATTATGGAGATTTAAAAAATTCGTCCATGTTTCTAAGTTTTGGGTTCTTATTTTTGTATTGTTCACAATTCTACACTCCTAATTAACTTGTGTTAATATGCTAAAAAGCTAAACTGTTAACAAGCATGTGTACAAACCGTGTATTTGCTAGAGAGGGACTGGACAAAATCGTAGGACCATAATGAAGGCGGATAATTTGCTGATCTTCTAATAGCCGTTTCCGAGGTTTCCATTGTAGTAACTTCAGTAAGGTTGGATCGTTGTGAACATAATCGCTTGTTGCATGTAACAATAGTTCTTTTACTTATTAAGGGACTATTACATGTGAAAAGTGGATAACAAAGTGTCCACATTAAAGCCATTTGTGAGAGATAAAATGTTATTTGTGTTTCCTTAACACATGATGGCTATTTAAAGGAGTAGATGGACGTATATATTAATTTAATAAACGTGTTAATATTAAGAGTTTTGTTAAATCGGTTAAAAAAAAGAGTTTTGTTAAAAGTACATATCCATGTTTAAGAGCTAATTACACAAGAAATCTAGCCTAGTAGTATTAAAGTATATGATAAGGTGTTGACCGTGACCAATAGGTCATAGGTTCAAATCCTACTAAGGGCAAACATGAGTTCAATCCTACTAAGAGCAAAAAAGTGTAGATAAGGTGCCCGTTCAAAAAAAAAAATTGTTTAAGAGCTAATTGGGTATCTAAATTAGGAGTATATTACCACCTTGTTAGTCCTATTAAGTGTAACTATATATAGTAATGGCTTTGTGAGATAACTCTATTTTTGCGAAATCTGTAGGAACTATAGAAAATATATTACTCCGTAATTCACATGTTTTAATTGTATTAAGTGTAAGAGTAAGTTACATGGATAGTCGATTGGTTTACCAAAAGTTTTGAATTTAATCACTAATTTCAGAAATTACATAGATGGTCCTTATGGTTGAAACTTTGTCACACTTTTGATCCAAAATTCTAACTCCTGTTAAAATTGATTGTTAAATATTTTGAAATGACTAGTTTACCCTTTACTAAAACAAAACATACTCCATCAGTCCATCGTCTTCACAGGTGGTGGCTGTTGCTCATAAAAGATGCCCTCACATGTAAATCTATAATTTCTTCTTTAATTAAGCTTAGTTTGCTTCAGTTATAAAAAAAAGTTAACTTGCAATTAATTAAAAATATAAATTATATCATCATATTGTAAACTACCTAAAATATTCCATTTAATCATAAAATCCTTGTAATGCGAATATAACCCTTCTCAATATCCAAATCAATTGAAAGTAAAATTCAACAATTACCTCATGTTCCCCTCTAGCCGTATGATGAAGAGGTTGTTTATCATCAATTAAACTAATCCGTGCCTATATAAATTTACAATTCAATACAAAAGGTAAAATTAATAAAAAAAGAAAATTTTAAATAACGGGCATTCATTACAGCGTCGCCTTCAACATCGACTGAATTAAGCATTCTTTTTAAGCACTCTGGAGAATTGGTTTTACGGGAGAGATATCGCCGTACACCGCTTAAAAGGTTTTCCGAAATACAGACTTCATACCAGAAATTGAACAGTCATAGGTGCTTCACTGTCGAATCTATTTGGGTATCTCACTCTACAATCACCGAACATAAATCATCGGATTATACTCAAACGATCCAATCCAAATTATCTAATCCGAATAATAAACACCACTATGTATTTACTTCGTAGTATTTTAATTATATTTATAATGATAAAATCTAATATACATTTTTTTTTAACAACTAAGTTAGTTGTTCGAGACTAAATAGTGACATTTACAAGGGGCAGTATGTCTTCCCTCGAACCCTTCACATATGGGGTCAATCGGGAATAAACCTCACCACCTATTCACCTAAGGAAAAACCTTCAGCAAAACTCGAACCCAAGACCTTGTGAAGACAAACCCCCCAAGGTTGCTCTTGGTGGCCAGTTGATTTACACCAACTGCTTTGAAAGAGAAAATGTTATTATTCAAGCTGTCAAAACCTGACACGGCACGATAAAAATACACGAAACGAAATTGGGACGAAATCGAAATTTGAATTCGTGTTCGTGTTGTGTAAAAAACAAATACGAAGTCGTGTCGTGTCGTGTTCGTGTTCGGTGATTAACACGAAATTGACGCGATAGTTATGATTTTCCGAACATTTAGAAATGTATGTTATATTTTTGTCGTGATTGTCGTGTTTTTAGCATATAGTAAGTAAGAAATTTGAAATATTTGTTATTTATCTCGTGTTGTCGTGTTTATCGTTTCTAATCGTGTCGTGTTCGTGTTACCAAAATAAAACACGACTTCGTCGTGTTGTTTTCGTATTAAACGAATTCGTGTCATGTTGTATTACCTAAAAATACGAAACGCTGGTACGATTTGATAGCCCCAATTATTATTATCAATGTAAAAACATAGTTATGTTTTAAATATTAGCAACCTACGCTTGTGCTAGCAGTAGAGAGCGGCCTGACATCCTTTTGACGTGGGATAAGTCCGGCCTCAACTAAATGTATTCTTTTTACTTTACTTTTGTAATTAATGGATAAACATTAAAAAAAGAGTTTTTTTAATGTATGCCCATGAGGCATACATTAGATGCAATCAATGAAATATTAAATTTTCATTTTAATTGGAAATCCTATTTATTACATTACCTAAAATGGTAAAAATTAAGAATCATTAATGTTATCTAAAATGTATTAGGAAATTTGATGCTTCATTAATTGCACATAATGTATGCCTCACGGGCATACATTAGAAAAACCCTTAAAAAAATATTTCTTCCCTCACCCCAAACCAAAAACTGTGAGTTGTCCTTATTTATTTATTTTTTAAATAATTAAATTGAAATTGAAATAACTTAAAAAATAATAAAATAAGATAGATTCTAAGAATGATAACGGCTCACTTTTGAAGTTTTTATTTTATTTTTTCTTAACTTCTATATTGTCTTTTATAGAAAGTAAATATAATTATTTATTATTATTATTATTATTATTATTTATTTTCTATTTTTTAAATTAAAATATTGAATGTGAGAAACATATTATTTTAGAAAATAAAATAGTTTTATAAAATGTGAAAAATCAAAATCTATAAACATATATTTATCAGTTATATTTACTTTTTATATGTAAATCAAAAAACTATCAAATATAAAAAGTTGTACTGATTAGATTTTTTTTTTTCATAACATATTAACTAACTTTTGACAAAATGAATTGATATAAAACTATTTTTTAATACAACAACAATGATAATCTCTTCAACTTTTTAATATTAATAATATTAAAAATAAAATAAAATACTAACAATCCAAAATAAATGGTTATCAACCAAAAATATTGTAACTACTTCGTTTTTTTTTATATTCGCATAATAAGTAGTAAGAGGGTAACAAAAAACATTGTATGAAATAAATTTTTATCATAAATTTACTATTAGAAGGTTCTTAAATTATAAAATAGTTGAATATTATAATATTTTGAAAAAGAATATTTTTAATGATATTGTATATATGTATTTTAAATCTGTTTATTATAATGTAATCTAAAGTATGCTGGAGAAAAAAAAAGAAAACATTATTGTTACAAATATAAAAAAAAGTTTTTTTAAGTATTAATTGCCTATGCCCGCTAGTGAGCACCGCCTAACATTGCTCGTGAAAGACATACACATTAATGTCACTAAAAATCTCTTTGAATAAATCAAGCGTAATACAAACCATATTTGACAATGTTTACGAAAAACACTGCACCTCTATTAATTATTCCCTAGCATAGCTAACAACAGAAAGGTGGCCACCTAGGTACACGAACACGAACGTTTTTCTACTTCATTCATTGCAATTCAGGATTTCAGGGGTAGTTTTGGCCTTTTCGACGTTGCACAAAATTCATTTGTTATGTTAGCTAGCAATAAAAAGGTTACATTTAATTATTTTTTTCGTTCTCAATTATATGGTTCTTAAATCACTCCCAATAAATCGCATTCTTACATATATCATTTTTACCACACTTACAACATACTGACACTTCTAAACTGACACTTATTCCAATAACATTTTTTTTCATCTCTTTCATCACTTTATTTTATACAAACACATACATATATATATTCATAATACATACACATACAAGCTCCATCAGTTGCTCGTAGCTTAACTGAACTAATCAACCGTAGAGAGAAACTGATGAGATTATGCTAATGGTGTCTTCAGATAAGAATTTACAAGCAAAATGATGAGCACAGTTAGCTTCGCTCTACTATGAACTGTGATAGGGAATGGCGATGATATTATTCTCAGCTATGATATGTGAAAACTGTAAATTAACATATACAGTATATGCCAATCTTAAAAGTAATATCTTTCATTAATAGAAAAATATGTGAAAACTGTAAATTAACATATATGAATTAAATTCCATCGATAGTATACTTTTTATGTTTCAAAATAAGTGATATATAGTTGGTTTCATGACATTTGAGATAAAAGATTATAATGAAAGATATATTATATTAAATTGAATAGTTTGTGGCTGGGGATGAGTCTCATTAATTTTAAACAAAATGAGTTTAATGATATGTAAAAGTAAAAGTAAATGTAAAATACTTCCTCCGATTCAAAATAAGTGTTACACTTTCCTTATATGGGTGATTCAAAATAAGTGCTACACTTTCCTTATTTGGTAAATTTTTATATATGAAATTACCATTTTATCCTTACTTAACTTTATTAAACATCATTAAGATTACCTAACCCCACCTTGATTTTTTTCCTTCCCAACCATATTGTGGGACCCTACCTCATTGATTATCCCCTTCAATCTATAATAATCTCTATTACAATGTTTTGCATCAAAAAACGTGAAAGTAAAAGTGTAACACTTATTTTGAATCGGAGGAAGTAATAGTTTTATTGTATTAAATAGGTTAGTTAGTGGGTGTGGACTCCACCACTTCTTACCAAACAAGGTAGAGATGAGCGTAGTCCAGAAACCGAACAAAAACGAAACTGAAAATAATGAACTTTCAAAGCATTAACCAAACCGATTACATGTTTATGGTTTTGGTTCAGTTCAGTTTCAGTTTGTTTTAGTTTCAGTTGGTTTGGTAACTTGGTTTCGCATGGTTCAGTATTTTTAGCCCAAATGTTCATCCATTACCAAGGACCGAACCAAACCAAAACCTTATGAATTCAATTACGGTCCTTCTGTAACCTAACAAATTTGAATATTTTATATGCTTCAGATTTTAAAATGTTTAAAAAAATTGAAAAAAATTAAGAAATATAATAATGAAGGTTAATTAAATTGAATTGGATAGTTAATAGAGAATTGGTCCCATATATCAAGATTAAAGTGAATGTAATGATGTTTAAAAGTAAAAGTAAGGGTAAATGTCAGAAATTGTCCCTGTAGTCTTGGGTTTTCTGGCTTTTTATCCATAAACTTTTTTTTTCGGGTTTTTTGTCCCTGTACTCTTTAAAATTCTGGATTTTTATCCTTCCGTCCAATTTGCCTGTTAAGTAACGGAATATGCCAAAAAAGTGGGGGTATTTTCGTCCTTTTCTTTTTTCCCATTTCTTTTTTCTCTATTTTTTTTCATCTTCTTCATCTTTAAAAACCCTATTAAAGATTCACAGATCTAAACAATTCATCCTCCTACAAATCTGTACAATTAAAAACCCAAATTCTCTCTACAAATCTGATGAAACCCACCACCAAATTCATCCTCCTCCACCATCCCAAATTCTTCCTCTTTCAAACCCTCTTCATCATCTTCCTCCACATTCTTCAATCTATTTTAAAGATTTAAAATCTGGGTTTCTTTCAACTAAATCCTCTGGTTTCAAGCATAAAAATTGAGAATCCACCATCCTTCAATAATTCTGAATACAAAACATGTTCTTCTCCGCCCGTCACAGTCACCACCATCATCTTGAACTGTCACCATCCGCCGCCCGTCAACGTCACCACCATCATCTTCTCCGACAATGGTGGTTACGGGATCAGATCTCAGATCTACTTTCCAAAATAAAAAATGAATCTTTATGGGTGAATGTAGATGCCGACGATGGTGGTTACGGGAACACATTTTATGAAGAACACATCTTCAGGCGGACGGGTCATGTGGCAGTGGTGGCTAGAAGATGAAGATTATGAAGATAAAGACACATCTTCTGGGTTGTATGAAGAACACATTTTATGAACACAGGGTTTTTAATTTCTTGGATCAACAAGTAGGGGAAGATTTAATTGGGGATTCGATTTGTGATGGTGGTGGTGTCTAATTTGCTGGGGTTTTTTATTTAGATTAGGGTTCATCAAATAGGGGATTAGGGTTATAGTTTTATAATGAATATGAAGAAGAAATGTGTAACACCTCAATTTTTCAAAACAATTTAAACTTTTAAATATTCCATGTTTAATACAAAAACCCATAGTATCAAAATGTAATTTAAACAAAACATTCAGAATGATTAACAATGTGCCAAAAACCGGTGTTACAAATATATCGAGACTAAAGTCTAAGGAAATTAAAATTGTACACCGAGCTTAATCATCCAATGCCATAACTACGGGCCGCCTAATCCTTAGCTCCCGAACCTGATTACATAGACATAAAAGAAAACGTAGTACGTGAGACAAGAATGTCTCGTGAGAAACATGAGTTTTGGACCCGTTTATAAACATTTGCAATTAAATAATATTCAAGTAAATATCACATTGCACATAAGTCAAACATAGTCCCGAGCTTATCCTAAGCTCACACATACGCAACGGGTCATCCCGAAGCAAACTCCCCCGATGTGGGTTATCATCAAAAGATCTCATGGTAATTGGGGTTCTCCCAAACTTACCGAGATCATCACTCCCCCGTCTCGCGGGTTATCGTAATCCCCCTTTTTATCGGGTTATCATAGTCCCCCTAATGTCGGGTTATCATTCACATAGATATACTACCCTTGCGCAAGGAGGTACCGCCCCAAGTAGTAATCTCAACTACCCCACGAATGGGTTATCGTTTCCGGAAATTTGACTAACATATAATTGGTCAACAAACATGAGCCATTGCTCCATTTCATTCATCATTTCATCATGTCAAGATCACATTTCAATTCATATCATCTAAACATTTCAATCAATTTCTTTATCAATTCATACATTAAATAAAAACTCTTTCAATCATTTAGAAATTATTTACTATGTACTCATAAAGATCACATGTACTCACCTTAGCAATGCTATCCAATACTTGTGTTAGACAACACAATCCCTAACTTCCCAATCAAGGAAGTACTCCAATCACAAGGTCTTTTTGACCTATTCATAAACATCATTACAAATACTAGTTATTATCCATCACTAACACTAATTAATCCATATTAACATCCCCAATCACCAAGTTCATACAACTTGGTGGAATTTTAAACCCTAGTTCAAGATTTCTATCCATAAAATCCAAATCCAACTTGTACACATTGATTACAAGTTTACAAGGAATGGTTTATACCCATATTTGGTCATCTTCCCCAAAGATGACATGGTTGTTTCCCCAAACCACCATTGATGCCCAAGAAAAGCTTGAAAAACTAACTACCAAGCATGAAGGATCAAGAATCCTTACCTTTGATGATAAAATCTCCAAGATTGATGAAGATTCAAGCAAAAGAACCCCAAAAACGAGCTCTCTCTCTAAAAACGGTTGGGCTAGAAGTAGGTTTGTTGGTGCCTAAAACCCTAGGCTAACCCGACTTTTAAAAAGACCCAGACAAAGATCGCGTCGCGATCTGGTAATTCGCGTCGCGAATTACCCTCCCGCGATAAATCGCGTTGCCTTTAGCGACGCTATCCCGTCGCTATCCCCGACGCTATCTCAAAATCGCGTTCTCTGAGACCTCGCTATTTCGGGTCGTTGTTCGACCCCCACACGGATCGCGCCGCGAATTCGGAGAGCGCGCCACGATCTCACTGCTCCAGCACATGTGCTTCATAAAGACAAGTGACGTACATATCATTGTGAAGCACATGTGCTTCATAAAGACAACCACATGTGTTTTTGTTCCTGAACACATATAACTTACAAGCAAGTCATTTGTGTTTGAATCACGAAGCACATGTGCTTGACGTTATGAAACATATGTGCTTCACTACACAGAAAAAAAATCAAAACAAGTGACGAACATATCATTATGAAGCACATGTGCTTCATAAAGCCAAACACATGTGTTTTTGTTCCTGAACACATGTAACTTACAAGCAAGTCATTTGTGTTTGAATCACGAAGCACATGTGCTTGACGTTATGAAACACATGTGCTTCACTACACAGAAAAAAAATCAAAACAAGTGACGAACATATTATTATGAAGCACATGTGCTTCATAAAGTCAAGCACATGTGTTTTTGTTCCTGAACACATGTAACTTACAAGTTTGAATCACGAAGCACATGTGCTTGACGTTATGAAACACATGTGCTTTAGTACACAAGAAAAAAAATCAGAACAAGTGACGAACATATCATTATGAAGCACATGTGCTTCATAAAGCCAAACACATTTGTTTTTGTTCCTGAACACATGTAACTTACAAGCAATTCATTTGTCTTTAAATCACGAAGCACATGTGCTTGACGTTATGAAACACATGTGCTTCAGTACACAAGAAAACAAATCAGAACAAGTGACGAACATATCATTATGAAGCAGATGTGCTTCATAAATCCAAACACATGTGTTTTTGTTCCTGAACACATGTAACTTACACGCAATTCATTTGTCTTTAAATCACGAAGCACATGTGCTTAACGTTATGAAACACATGTGCTTCATTACTTGGAACACATGTGCTTGGCTGTACGTATACACTCCTTTATTTTCAAAACACATGTGTTTCAAACACATGTGCTTCCAGTCACGACCACCACCACCGGTCACCACCACCGACGGCCACCTCCGGCCGCCGTCCGCCGCCGCCGTCCGCCGTCTTCGGCCGCCGGAGGTGGGTGGGGGATTGATGTATTGAAGCACATGTGCTTGTGTGGTTTGAATCTTGATCTCGACCTTTGACTATTTCTTGATCCAATGACTATTAATTATCCCTTGGGACTAGGTAAAATTCTTGGACTACCTTGAACATTTCTCTACTCCCTCCGTCTTACAAAAAATTTACATTTATCCTTAAAATTTTATCTTACAAAAAAGTTTACATTTCTCAGATTTGGGGGCCCACCTAATAAAATAATATTATTACCAATAATTTCACCAATAAAACACTTTATCTCTCCAATCTAACCTTATACTTCATCTGTTTCAAAATAAATGATACATTTTGGCTTTCACGTTTTTTGAGGCAAAATATGATAATGAATGTTAATTAGATTAAATTGGATAGTTAGTGGAGTATGGACCCCACAAATTTGAAATAAAGTGAAGATAATGATGTTTAAAGGTAAAAGTAAGGGTAAATGAGTAATTTTAGTATATTAAATGAGATAGTTAGTGAGTGTGGGGCCCATTACTTTTTACCAAATAAAATAAGTTTTCAAAGTGTATCACTTTTTTTGAAACACCCCAAAATTGAAAGTGTATCGCTTAGTTTGAAACGGAGGAAGTATTTTAATCAAAAGTATTACAAAGTACCCCACCACTAACTATCTCCTAAAATACTGTGCCCAAATGAAATGTAAACTTTTTTATGAGACGAAAGGAGTATAAAATCAGTGGTTTGTTCTAGGTAGTCCAAGAATTTTAAAAAGTCCCAAGGAATAATTATTGGCCCTTGGATCAAGAAAAATTCAAAGGTCAAGATCAACATTCAAACCACTACCATCATACAACTTGGTGGAATTTTAAACCCTAGTTCAAGATTTCTATCCATAAAATCCAAATCCAACTGGTACACATTGATTACAAGTTTACAAGGAATGGTTTACACCCATATTTGGTCATCTTCCCCAAAGATGACATGGTTGTTTCCCCAAACCACCATTGATGCCCAAGAAAAGCTTGAAAAACTAACTACCAAGCATGAAGGATCAAGAATCCTTACCTTTGATGATAAAATCTCCAAGATTGATGAAGATTCAAGCAAAAGAACCCCAAAAACGAGCTCTCTCTCTAAAAACGGTTGGGCTAGAAGTAGGTTTCTTGGTGCCTAAAACCCTAGGCTAACCCGACTTTTAAAAAGACCCAGACAAAGATCGCGTCGCGATCTGGTAATTCGCGTCGCGAATTACCCTCCCGCGATAAATCGCGTTGCCTTTAGCAACGCTATCCCGTCGCTATCCCCGACGATATCTCAAAATCGCGTTCTCTGAGACCTCGCTATTTCGGTTCGTTGTTCGACCCCCACACGGATCGCGCCGCGAATTCGGAGAGCGCGCCGCGATCTCACTGCTCCAGCACATGTGCTTCATAAAGACAAGTGACGTACATATCATTGTGAAGCACACGTGCTTCATAAAGACAACCACATGTGTTTTTGTTCCTGAACACATATAACTTACAAGCAAGTCATTTGTGTTTGAATCACGAAGCACATGTGATTGACGTTATGAAACATATGTGCTTCACTACACAGAAAAAAAAATCAAAATAAGTGACGAACATATCATTATGAAGCACATGTGCTTCATAAAGCCAAACACATGTGTTTTTGTTCCTGAACACATGTAACTTACAAGCAAGTCATTTGTGTTTGAATCACGAAGCACATGTGCTTGACGTTATGAAACACATGTGCTTCACTACACAGAAAAAAAATCAAAACAAGTGACGAACATATTATTATGAAGCACATGTGCTTCATAAAGCCAAGCACATGTGTTTTTGTTCCTGAACACAGGTAACTTACAAGTTTGAATCACGAACCACATGTGCTTGACGTTATGAAACACATGTGCTTTAGTACACAAGAAAAAAAATCAGAACAAGTGACGAACATATCATTATGAAGCACATGTGCTTCATAAAGCCAAACACATTTGTTTTTGTTCCTGAACACATGTAACTTACAAGCAATTCATTTGTCTTTAAATCACGAAGCACATGTGCTTGACGTTATGAAACACATGTGCTTCAGTACACAAAAAAACAAATCAGAACAAGTGACGAACATATCATTATGAAGCAGATGTGCTTCATAAAGCCAAACACATGTGTTTTTGTTCCTGAACACATGTAACTTACACGCAATTCATTTGTCTTTAAATCACGAAGCACATGTGCTTAACGTTATGAAACACATGTGCTTCATTACTTGGAACACATGTGCTTGGCTGTACGTATACACTCCTTTATTTTCAAAACACATGTGTTTCAAACACATGTGCTTCCAGTCACGACCACCACCACCGGTCACCACCACCGACGGCCACCTCCGGCCGCCGTCCGCCGCCGCCGGCCGCCGTCTTCGGCCGCCGGAGGTGGGTGGGGGATTGATGTATTGAAGCACATGTGCTTGTGTGGTTTGAATCTTGATCTCGACCTTTGACTATTTCTTGATCCAATGGCTATTAATTATCCCTTGGGACTAGGTAAAATTCTTGGACTACCTTGAACATTTCTCTACTCCCTCCGTCTTACAAAAAAATTTACATTTATCCTTAAAATTTTATCTTACAAAAAAGTTTACATTTCTCAGATTTGGGGCCCACCTAATAAAATAATATTATTACCAATCATTTCACCAATAAAACACTTTATCTCTCCAATCTAACCTTATACTTCCTCTGTTTCAAAATAAATGATACATTTTGGCTTTCACGTTTTTGAGGCAAAATATGATAATGAATGTTAATTAGATTAAATTGGATAGTTAGTGGAGTATGGACCCCACAAATTTGAAATAAAGTGAAGATAATGATGTTTAAAAGTAAAAGTAAGGGTAAATGAGTAATTTTAGTATATTAAATGAGATAGTTAGTGAGTGTGGGGCCCATTACTTTTTACCAAATAAAATAAGTTTTCAAAGTGTATCACTTTTTTTGAAACAACCCAAAATTGAAAGTGTATCACTTAGTTTGAAACGGAGGAAGTATTTTAATCAAAAGTATTACAAAGTACCCCACCACTAACTATCTCCTAAAATACTGTGCCCAAATGAAATGTAAACTTTTTTATGAGACGAAGGGAGTATAAAATCAGTGGTTTGTTCTATGTAGTCCAAGAATTTTAAAAAGTCCCAATGAATAATTATTGGCCCTTGGATCAAGAAAAATTCAAAGGTCAAGATCAACATTCAAACCACTACCACCACTACCATCATATGTGATTCAATACATCACCACCACCGACGGTGGCCGGCGGCAGGCGGCGGACGGCGGTGGCCGGTGGTGGTGACTTGAAACACATGTGATTTGAAGTAATATGTTTGTCTGTATACCTATGGTAACGCGAATATACCTATAGTAACGGCATTAGCAAATGTAACAAAGAAAGATGAACATAATCGCATTAATATCAAAATAAAATTTGATATTATACCAATTTCTTTACAATCCAAATAAGGTCTAGCATTTAACCAATTCAAAAGGTTCAAAACAACTAAAATAATCGTCTTATGGTACACCTATACTTCACTAGTCTCGCTTTCACATGCGATATATTCACTATTTACAATTTGACCAACAAAGTTCTTCACGTTCACGTGTCCTATAATTGTGCGCGCCTGCAAATAACATACAGATTTATTTATATACATTCCAATATTTTGTTTCTTTTAATATTTGTTATAAACCATTTGTGAATAAGATGATCGCAATTGCAATTTATTCCCGTCCCAAATTATATAATTTAAATTTAAATAAGATATATAATAATTTGTTTAAAATATTAATAGATACTTGTTTCAACGTGAAAACTAGATCCAAGATTGTATTTTACAGTGAAAATATTTGCTTTCATGTCAATATCAAGGACACTTGCTTCTTGTCTTGCACGCCATATTTTGACCTGTTTCATAAGTCAAACATATTAAGAATGACCAAAATACCATTAACTTTGAATTCAATACCTTACCGTCATCATTGTAGGTTCAGTACTTGAAAAATCAAGACTCCATGCTCGTTTCTCGTGTTCCTCATACTCCATCACACTCTGATGGCAGAATTGGTAATTTAGTGTGGGGATAAAAATAAAAGATAAACGCAAGGTAAGATGCTGACCTAGCGAGTAGTTACATCCCAAACAATAACAATACCCTCATAATCACTACTAGCAATATGATTTTTGGTGTATTTGTTCCAGCTCAAACAACTAACTTTTGAACGAGTTGACATTTCTACCATAGGATATTGTACATCTGCTTCTTCATTTACTCCCTAAAAAACCATTGAAGAAATTCAAAAACTTTTAGGGATTTGATATCAAGTGCAAGCATAATCATTTAATCACTCATCAACATAAAATCAAGTCTGAGTCATTTCAAATTATAAATTTTATGGATTTGATTCTTACATAAGGAAATTCAAAAACTTTGATGCGTCATGAGACTCCAGCAGTAGCAAAAAGCTCATCATCACGGTCAAATTCTATTCTGCAAGTCAACGTAATGATACAATCAGTAAATTGAATCACTAATTTGTTAATGCTATTAGAAAATGAATGAAGGACCTCATTTAGTTCTTCGAGTTTTTTCTTCTCGAGTAATGTAAACATTCATGCATAATTTGCAAATTTTATTCAGCTTCTTTTTGCTCCATTCTTCTTTTCTTCTCTATAAGAAGAATTATAAGGCTATCGAGTTCCTTGATTGAGACATTACATCCCTGTCTAAGAGAAAAGAGTTATTTCAATTGTCCATTATAGACAACAAATTAATTGATACTACTTAAATAAGCAAGTATTTGAGGCAAATTAACATGGTGAATTATGCTAAAGCTCAGTGTAATAACAGACCTGTTAAAATGCTAGGTGGACGTGTTCAACAGGAGAAGCAGCTTTTGCTATTTGACAAGTTGAACCTTCATCAATAGCTGCAAAAATTGTATTTTGCATTAAGTATCTACAATGTAAAGATGCTTCTAGATAGTGAACGATACAACTTAGCACCACAAACATCAAATAATTATCAGCATATGTGTATGCTGGCCCTGTCTTCACTATGAAATAAGTAATTGACTGCATTATGTCCTTCAGTTACGCAATAAATTGTGTGGATTTTGTATGGGAACATAGAAGGCAACCTGTAGGAACCGTCCAGTTGAAATAATACACAAGACTTGCCTTCTCCATTTTCGATCTGCATTTTCGATCGCTCATAATATTATTATTTATCGGAACACCGTTGACAACTGAAAATTAGCTCCACACTCCACAGATTGTGTAATTCTTCAATTTAACACACACATACACAAACACGCAGTTCTTCAACGAATTTATGATATATTTATGGTATAATCGCAACAAATAGATGAATACAAAAATAAATGGAAAGCAATTGAAGAATCGTTTATGTATTTACCAAAACTAAGAAATTTCAAAAATTAAATCCACCTAAATCGAGGGAAGCTTGTGAATTCGAGCGAAAAGGGGCTTATGAAAGTACTTCTACTGTAAACTCGAACGCAACTTGTCAGTCATAAACAACGAGCGCAACTTCGATCTATTGTGAACTCGATGGAAACTGGTGAAAAACTAGGGTTTTGGAATTTTAAGAGAGAAGGAGCGAGCTTAGAGAGAAAGCGAAGGGTTTGAAATTTTTCGGAGAAAGAGGCACGAGCCTTTTCTTTAATTATTAAAAAATATTATACTTCCTCCGTTTCAAAACAAGTGATACACTTTATAGTTCACGATTTTTGAGACAAAAATAATTAAGGACAATTAGATTAAATTGGATAGTTAGTGAAGGATCCCACATATATTGATTAAAGTGAATTTAATGATGTTTAACAAGTAAAAGTAAGGGTAAGTGTGTCCTTTCATTATATTAAAGGAGATAATTAGTGGGTGTGAGCTCACTACCTTTTACTATGTCAAAGTGTATCACTTATTTTAAAACACCCCAAAATGGAAAGTGTATGTATCACTTATTTTGAAACGGAGGAAGTATTTTTTTTATGGTATTGCATTAGATACGGAAGGAAGTGTTACATTAGAAAGAAATATATCTTACATCAGAAAAGTACATGTTACAATAGAAAAATAGCCGTTACAAAAGAAAAGAAGTTGTTATAATAGAGAATGATGTGTTGCAATAAAGAAGGAGACGTTACAATAAAAAAAAGTAGGTGTTACAAAATCACCTTACCGATCTTCAAGCTTAATTCCAACACATAATCTAATCATCACTTAGGAAAGCAAAAATTAAAATGAGTAAATTAGACCAATCGTCTTTACGATATATATCAAATTTCTTTAATCGTTATTTAGTTGTAAAAATTACATTGGTAGTCTTATTTTAAAAAATGTTTTACACCGATATTCTTTTTGGCTCGACAGTGTTAATTTTTTTTGTTAAGTCTCTCATGTGCAATCTATTTTGTCATTTTACTACCTTTATTTTTTCAAAAACATTGAGAAACTTTTTCTATTTCTTATTGCTCTTTTCTATTAGGTTACCACTAACGTTAGTTTCAAATTACAGAGCATATGCTACACAGAGTAGGACACAGAGAGAGATCAAGAAGAAAGAGAGAGGTAGAATGCCTCCATACCGCCATCGCTTCATTTTTACGTATGTAAATATTATTTTTACTACGATAAGACCAACTATTTTTATTTAGCTTAACCATCTGATTCAATAACAATATCTTTATAATTAGTATAATGTGAAATTCTGTGGATTTTGTACGTGTTGATAATTTATGTTTTATTTATATTTTCCGGTTTTTGAAATTAAATGTGAACATTCTAGTAAATTCAAAAGAACAACATTCCACTATAATCGAGTTTAACATGATCTTACATTAAATAACAATACAAGTACGTATTCAGTGTTGTAATAAGAACAATTTGGAGCACATATAAGGGATTGATCGCTTTTTATTTTGTGACAGCCTAATTAAAGCAATTTATATTATATGCTAATAAGAGACATTAGATTGGATTAACGAAGAGTGATAATACATAGGGTTTGAACATCTCAGGCTTACCATGCTTGTCTCCATCAGTATACATGAAATGACCCATTCTAGCAAGGTTCGTTACGCATTCGAGGAACTCGTGTGAAAACTCAGAACTAATTGCTTGTCGTTCTTTATTCAGCTTCTTCCATGTCTCAACGACTAACTGTTTTATATATGCTCTTGCTTCCACTTCAGTGGCCCCACTCTCGTGCATATAGCACTGGATTGATTTTGGAACATCACCTCTTTCCAGCTCATCCTGATACAAATTAAAATCCCAAATTAAGTTTTTATGTTTGGTCATTTTATATTGTATTTGTTATAGTGTGTGAGTGTAAAATGTGTGAAATCAGACTGCAAAAAGCTCACTCAGCTACTCTCTGCGTGACTGCGTGTGTCCCCCCCCCCCCCCCCCCCCAACTCGGGTTACTTTTTGGACCACACCATAGAGGGAGGGGGTGGTGTTCCCACATAGACCATGGTGTGGTGGCTTGCCACTTAAGACATCACTACGATCTGGTGTCTTAACCCACCAGCCTTAGAGAAAATGAAACAAATTACTTTTATATATGAAAAGTGATGTGTGGAAGTTGGAAGTGCTAAAAGTTGTAGAGAAGAACTACTAATTTAAAAACATTTTATTAATAGAAAAAGTTCATTTTTTCTAATGAGAAAACAAAATAGATTTTGCCAACAATTGACCATATCAACGACATATCACCACTTTTAAACTAACAAACCAACTGAGATTATGTCGCACAACACTTCTTGTCCTTTTTACCTTATGAATTGGTCAACTTTTCAACTTACTCTTCTTTATTCAACCACTAAATGAAGCAAAACTAAGATATCAATAACCGATTAACCCAACATAAAATGAGTGTGAACAAATAAAATGATAATAAGGTTGCATAAGAAGCTTACAAGTGATGTGCCCATATCATTAGTGAATCGTACGATTAGACATGCGTTGCGAATCATATTTTCAGCTCTTTCTATCCGTTGCAATGCTTCTTCTGTAACGCTACTTAAAGTTAACAAATAGGCGTGTCGGATGATAGGGACAATTCCTATTGACATGTATGCATTGTCGATGAACTCATTGAAGGATGGTGTATATCCATCATTGTACCATTTTGCTTCTATTATGTAAGAGTTGCATAAATCCTGCCACTAGAATTAATGTCAAATTTAAAGTTAAACACGTACTACACTTACAACCAAACGATGAAATTAGATATTACAACTCAAAGGAAACCGATTGAATATGAGAAATATATTACCGCCTTTTTAAGGTAAGGGAGGACGAAAATGCCTTTGTTTGTCAATATGTTGTATGATAACTCATTTGTCGCGTTGTAGCAGGCAAGGAAGCATACTTTCATATAATTTGGAAGTTTTTTGAGCTCATTGACATCCCAACTACGTACACATGGAATTTGGTTTCTCAAAACATATGATAAATTAGTAACAATTAATATAAATTATCACCAACCTGTTTACTATGTCGGTGAATTGTTGGAGTTCGTGCAGAGTACCATACACATCATAGACATCATCAATAGTAGTTATCATGGCGTTAACCTTTGTGAGAACTGTCCTTCCTTGAAATTGAGGCAAGTAATTTTCAGTAACACTCCACATAAAGTTCTCTACCAAACGATCACGAGCAAATCCTAACTTTTCCCACCGTGTTTCCTTCCACCACCTGTACACACCAAGTGTCCAAAATTAGTTGCAACCATTTCAAGTCTATCTTTATTAAGAAATTGTTTAAATCTCGCCCTAAATGAATGAGATAAGAAGTATTAATTTAGCAAAATGTTTCTTAACAAATTGAAAAATGAATTAAATAAACTTTTATTAGATATTAACATGTTTGTATAAATTTAACAAAATTTTTTATGCAAAAACTGGGTTGAGGAACAATCAGAGCTGTTTTTGAGCATGGACGGCAAGGGCGGCCGCTAGGGCCCACTTTTAAAACTATCACTCCATGTATACAATGTGTAATCTTATTTGAATTAAGATAAGGCTTACAAAATATTCAAAATAGGGGGACTAGATGGTTCAATCCGGACATTTAACTTGGGGATTGGGCGACGCTTTTAATTTGGCGAATTTTTTTTTAGTTATTTGGAGAAAAAAATTAGGGGCGTATTTTTAAGATTTAGCCCACAGCCTAAAAAGTGATTGGACCAGTCCTGAACATTAAATATGCTGGTTTTTAATGTTATTAATTTCCTTTAATATCCAAAAACAGGGTTGACGAACTTAATCCATACAAAACGGAAAATATGTTGGTTTTTTTTATCTTATTACTTATTAGCCTATAACCCGTGATGTATCACGGACGGTTTATAAAAGTTTAATATAAAAGAGAGTTTTTATTTTTGTCAAAAATACAAACTTTAGTTCCCTGTAAACCAAGAAAATACCAAGGTTGTTACATCACTTGAATATTTCAATAGATAGTAATGAGCAATTTTGTTTATCTGATCACAATTTTGTCCTTCCAACATTTTTAATCTTGTTTGACTTTGACTTCTACATATAAATGTTTAGAGGTTTAAAAACTGTCAAAAAATAGAATTTAGTAAAATTCTAGTCCAATTTTAACACGTTTTATATTTTTGAGTTTGTGTTGTAAACTTTCTAAGAAACTTTAGCATATTTTACAACTAAACGTCTCCTAAACTTTGAAAGAATGACAAAATTCGAATAGGAAAATACCACATATACATATATGATTATTTTGGTTCTACATTTTCATTTATTCAATTTGGCAAAAATTATCCATTTCTGCAAACCACTGGAAAAATGTCAAATAAGATGCTTTAGGAAGTCAATCTTCACATAATATAAGATGAAATAACAAAAGCTTCAATAACAGTAAGATACAATATAATTAATATAATTGATTTTCTTTCTAACCCAGTTCAAATAATAGATCTAATTTCCAGTAGTAGAGTTTTTATAACCGTATTAAATACATTAAAACATTTACTAAGTCCAAATGGAATTAACAAACATGTTAGTGTTGACCCGCCTCAAATTTAAAGTTAACATTTGACTCAAACCCATTTGACCCATTTTTCTACTTTTACTTAAACTACATAAAAATCAAACATTTAAGCATGATATCTAAAATTTTTTTGTGTAAAATGTGACTCCCTCCGTCCCATAATAAACTTCTTATTTCTCATAAAATGTTTGTCCCATAATAAACTTCTCATTAATCAAATTGGAGGGACCCACTTAATAAAATATTATTATTATTATATACCCTATCACTAACTACCTCCTAAAAACACTTTTTATCTTCAAAATAACCTTATATTTTAATTAAATTTATTACCAAGGACCCCACCACTAATTATCTCCAAAAACATGTGCTCATGAGAATTGAGAACTTTATTAAGGGACGAAGAGAGTATTAGTTACCTGTGCGATTGCCAACATTGGGATCATCTCGGATTATTATTTACTGATTTAATTTAAATCATATTTATTAGTTTAATTCGGAATACAAAAGATTTATTTAATTCAAATCGTATTAGTTTATCTTTGCCATGTCAAGATATAATATTTGTCTTGAATTTAAGATGATATGTAATGTTTTCTTTTATTAAAGATAATAATAATAATAATAATAATAATAATAATAATAAAATAATAATAATAATAATAATAATAATAATAATAATAATAATAATAATAGAGATAAAGATAGAGATAGAAATAGAGATTAGCAGGTGCTTTTTTTTAAGGGGTTTTCTAACTCATGCCCTAAGGGCATGTGATTAGAAGTATTAATTGATGTTATAATTACCATTTGTGTTGAAATTGTATTTAATAACGGTTAAAATTTGAGTTCATTTAATGCATTTTTCAATATGTTTGGAAAAATTTTGTTCATTTAATACTTCTTATCTCATGCATTTAGGGCATGAGTTAGCCAAACCCTTTTTTTAAAGCGAAAATCTATACGATTTTTTTTTTTTTTTTATTTTTTACTGATGGCATATATATACCTTGATGCGTGTTTCATATCTTGTTGGTAAATTGCTTGCACCATGTTGTAGTCCAATTTGGCGAGCTCGAGAACAGTCGGATTCATGGCACTTCGTTTCTCATACGCCTCAATGTACCAATTTGCCTCCACCCGTGGAAGCATCCAATGAAGTGGGAAATCCAATGAATGACTAATTAACGACACTATATTTTGATCGCCAACGTTTTCTAAACTTTCTTTAAGATATTTTGTTGTGAAATCTCTAGCTTCATCCAATATACTTTCCTCTTCTAATGAATGATAAGAAGCCTCATACAAATTTAGCATACCAATGATATTTTCATATGATTGTCCTTTGAACTCTCCATTCTCATATATAGCGTCCTTGAATATTTCTACATAAAACAAACACATATTTTCTAGTATAATGATCGAAAGGGTTAAAACATCACCATAAGATTAGTCAGCATGCAAAGTGAGTCGAAACTTATGTTAAAAAAAGGGTTAAAACAATCAATTCATAGTTTACTTCATACCTTGAGGGATATGATATCCATGTTGTCGCAAGAGTCTAAAACCAAGGGATTTAAGATTTAAATCCATATTAGTCCACTTTTCATGACTTTTGAAGTAATTGTGGTAAATGTTTTCCAAAACATTGCTTATTTCATTCACAAAATGATACGATATGCCGAGTCTCTGCAGATCATCAACCAAATTGAGTATACTTGATGGATTTTTCACCATTCCATTATCTTTGCAAATCATGGTCATCACTCCTTCTTTCAGAGTTTGCAATCTCCCCATACACTTATCTCCCTACACATACTCACAAGCACGACAATAAATATAAACATCACAACTATTAAGTTTATAGGAAATAATAGGCCGAGAATATAAGAAGCTAACAAATTTCTTCACACAAAATTATGGAGATTTAAAAAATTCGTCCATGTTTCTAAGTTTTGGGTTCTTATTTTTGTATTGTTCACAATTCTACACTCCTAATTAACTTGTGTTAATATGCTAAAAAGCTAAACTGTTAACAAGCATGTGTACAAACCGTGTATTTGCTAGAGAGGGACTGGACAAAATCGTAGGACCATAATGAAGGCGGATAATTTGCTGATCTTCTAATAGCCGTTTCCGAGGTTTCCATTGTAGTAACTTCAGTAAGGTTGGATCGTTGTGAACATAATCGCTTGTTGCATGTAACAATAGTTCTTTTACTTATTAAGGGACTATTACATGTGAAAAGTGGATAACAAAGTGTCCACATTAAAGCCATTTGTGAGAGATAAAATGTTATTTGTGTTTCCTTAACACATGATGGCTATTTAAAGGAGTAGATGGACGTATATATTAATTTAATAAACGTGTTAATATTAAGAGTTTTGTTAAATCGGTTAAAAAAAAGAGTTTTGTTAAAAGTACATATCCATGTTTAAGAGCTAATTACACAAGAAATCTAGCCTAGTAGTATTAAAGTATATGATAAGGTGTTGACCGTGACCAATAGGTCATAGGTTCAAATCCTACTAAGGGCAAACATGAGTTCAATCCTACTAAGAGCAAAAAAGTGTAGATAAGGTGCCCGTTCAAAAAAAAAAATTGTTTAAGAGCTAATTGGGTATCTAAATTAGGAGTATATTACCACCTTGTTAGTCCTATTAAGTGTAACTATATATAGTAATGGCTTTGTGAGATAACTCTATTTTTGCGAAATCTGTAGGAACTATAGAAAATATATTACTCCGTAATTCACATGTTTTAATTGTATTAAGTGTAAGAGTAAGTTACATGGATAGTCGATTGGTTTACCAAAAGTTTTGAATTTAATCACTAATTTCAGAAATTACATAGATGGTCCTTATGGTTGAAACTTTGTCACACTTTTGATCCAAAATTCTAACTCCTGTTAAAATTGATTGTTAAATATTTTGAAATGACTAGTTTACCCTTTACTAAAACAAAACATACTCCATCAGTCCATCGTCTTCACAGGTGGTGGCTGTTGCTCATAAAAGATGCCCTCACATGTAAATCTATAATTTCTTCTTTAATTAAGCTTAGTTTGCTTCAGTTATAAAAAAAAGTTAACTTGCAATTAATTAAAAATATAAATTATATCATCATATTGTAAACTACCTAAAATATTCCATTTAATCATAAAATCCTTGTAATGCGAATATAACCCTTCTCAATATCCAAATCAATTGAAAGTAAAATTCAACAATTACCTCATGTTCCCCTCTAGCCGTATGATGAAGAGGTTGTTTATCATCAATTAAACTAATCCGTGCCTATATAAATTTACAATTCAATACAAAAGGTAAAATTAATAAAAAAAGAAAATTTTAAATAACGGGCATTCATTACAGCGTCGCCTTCAACATCGACTGAATTAAGCATTCTTTTTAAGCACTCTGGAGAATTGGTTTTACGGGAGAGATATCGCCGTACACCGCTTAAAAGGTTTTCCGAAATACAGACTTCATACCAGAAATTGAACAGTCATAGGTGCTTCACTGTCGAATCTATTTGGGTATCTCACTCTACAATCACCGAACATAAATCATCGGATTATACTCAAACGATCCAATCCAAATTATCTAATCCGAATAATAAACACCACTATGTATTTACTTCGTAGTATTTTAATTATATTTATAATGATAAAATCTAATATACATTTTTTTTTAACAACTAAGTTAGTTGTTCGAGACTAAATAGTGACATTTACAAGGGGCAGTATGTCTTCCCTCGAACCCTTCACATATGGGGTCAATCGGGAATAAACCTCACCACCTATTCACCTAAGGAAAAACCTTCAGCAAAACTCGAACCCAAGACCTTGTGAAGACAAACCCCCCAAGGTTGCTCTTGGTGGCCAGTTGATTTACACCAACTGCTTTGAAAGAGAAAATGTTATTATTCAAGCTGTCAAAACCTGACACGGCACGATAAAAATACACGAAACGAAATTGGGACGAAATCGAAATTTGAATTCGTGTTCGTGTTGTGTAAAAAACAAATACGAAGTCGTGTCGTGTCGTGTTCGTGTTCGGTGATTAACACGAAATTGACGCGATAGTTATGATTTTCCGAACATTTAGAAATGTATGTTATATTTTTGTCGTGATTGTCGTGTTTTTAGCATATAGTAAGTAAGAAATTTGAAATATTTGTTATTTATCTCGTGTTGTCGTGTTTATCGTTTCTAATCGTGTCGTGTTCGTGTTACCAAAATAAAACACGACTTCGTCGTGTTGTTTTCGTATTAAACGAATTCGTGTCATGTTGTATTACCTAAAAATACGAAACGCTGGTACGATTTGATAGCCCCAATTATTATTATCAATGTAAAAACATAGTTATGTTTTAAATATTAGCAACCTACGCTTGTGCTAGCAGTAGAGAGCGGCCTGACATCCTTTTGACGTGGGATAAGTCCGGCCTCAACTAAATGTATTCTTTTTACTTTACTTTTGTAATTAATGGATAAACATTAAAAAAAGAGTTTTTTTAATGTATGCCCATGAGGCATACATTAGATGCAATCAATGAAATATTAAATTTTCATTTTAATTGGAAATCCTATTTATTACATTACCTAAAATGGTAAAAATTAAGAATCATTAATGTTATCTAAAATGTATTAGGAAATTTGATGCTTCATTAATTGCACATAATGTATGCCTCACGGGCATACATTAGAAAAACCCTTAAAAAAATATTTCTTCCCTCACCCCAAACCAAAAACTGTGAGTTGTCCTTATTTATTTATTTTTTAAATAATTAAATTGAAATTGAAATAACTTAAAAAATAATAAAATAAGATAGATTCTAAGAATGATAACGGCTCACTTTTGAAGTTTTTATTTTATTTTTTCTTAACTTCTATATTGTCTTTTATAGAAAGTAAATATAATTATTTATTATTATTATTATTATTATTATTTATTTTCTATTTTTTAAATTAAAATATTGAATGTGAGAAACATATTATTTTAGAAAATAAAATAGTTTTATAAAATGTGAAAAATCAAAATCTATAAACATATATTTATCAGTTATATTTACTTTTTATATGTAAATCAAAAAACTATCAAATATAAAAAGTTGTACTGATTAGATTTTTTTTTTTCATAACATATTAACTAACTTTTGACAAAATGAATTGATATAAAACTATTTTTTAATACAACAACAATGATAATCTCTTCAACTTTTTAATATTAATAATATTAAAAATAAAATAAAATACTAACAATCCAAAATAAATGGTTATCAACCAAAAATATTGTAACTACTTCGTTTTTTTTTATATTCGCATAATAAGTAGTAAGAGGGTAACAAAAAACATTGTATGAAATAAATTTTTATCATAAATTTACTATTAGAAGGTTCTTAAATTATAAAATAGTTGAATATTATAATATTTTGAAAAAGAATATTTTTAATGATATTGTATATATGTATTTTAAATCTGTTTATTATAATGTAATCTAAAGTATGCTGGAGAAAAAAAAAGAAAACATTATTGTTACAAATATAAAAAAAAGTTTTTTTAAGTATTAATTGCCTATGCCCGCTAGTGAGCACCGCCTAACATTGCTCGTGAAAGACATACACATTAATGTCACTAAAAATCTCTTTGAATAAATCAAGCGTAATACAAACCATATTTGACAATGTTTACGAAAAACACTGCACCTCTATTAATTATTCCCTAGCATAGCTAACAACAGAAAGGTGGCCACCTAGGTACACGAACACGAACGTTTTTCTACTTCATTCATTGCAATTCAGGATTTCAGGGGTAGTTTTGGCCTTTTCGACGTTGCACAAAATTCATTTGTTATGTTAGCTAGCAATAAAAAGGTTACATTTAATTATTTTTTTCGTTCTCAATTATATGGTTCTTAAATCACTCCCAATAAATCGCATTCTTACATATATCATTTTTACCACACTTACAACATACTGACACTTCTAAACTGACACTTATTCCAATAACATTTTTTTTCATCTCTTTCATCACTTTATTTTATACAAACACATACATATATATATTCATAATACATACACATACAAGCTCCATCAGTTGCTCGTAGCTTAACTGAACTAATCAACCGTAGAGAGAAACTGATGAGATTATGCTAATGGTGTCTTCAGATAAGAATTTACAAGCAAAATGATGAGCACAGTTAGCTTCGCTCTACTATGAACTGTGATAGGGAATGGCGATGATATTATTCTCAGCTATGATATGTGAAAACTGTAAATTAACATATACAGTATATGCCAATCTTAAAAGTAATATCTTTCATTAATAGAAAAATATGTGAAAACTGTAAATTAACATATATGAATTAAATTCCATCGATAGTATACTTTTTATGTTTCAAAATAAGTGATATATAGTTGGTTTCATGACATTTGAGATAAAAGATTATAATGAAAGATATATTATATTAAATTGAATAGTTTGTGGCTGGGGATGAGTCTCATTAATTTTAAACAAAATGAGTTTAATGATATGTAAAAGTAAAAGTAAATGTAAAATACTTCCTCCGATTCAAAATAAGTGTTACACTTTCCTTATATGGGTGATTCAAAATAAGTGCTACACTTTCCTTATTTGGTAAATTTTTATATATGAAATTACCATTTTATCCTTACTTAACTTTATTAAACATCATTAAGATTACCTAACCCCACCTTGATTTTTTTCCTTCCCAACCATATTGTGGGACCCTACCTCATTGATTATCCCCTTCAATCTATAATAATCTCTATTACAATGTTTTGCATCAAAAAACGTGAAAGTAAAAGTGTAACACTTATTTTGAATCGGAGGAAGTAATAGTTTTATTGTATTAAATAGGTTAGTTAGTGGGTGTGGACTCCACCACTTCTTACCAAACAAGGTAGAGATGAGCGTAGTCCAGAAACCGAACAAAAACGAAACTGAAAATAATGAACTTTCAAAGCATTAACCAAACCGATTACATGTTTATGGTTTTGGTTCAGTTCAGTTTCAGTTTGTTTTAGTTTCAGTTGGTTTGGTAACTTGGTTTCGCATGGTTCAGTATTTTTAGCCCAAATGTTCATCCATTACCAAGGACCGAACCAAACCAAAACCTTATGAATTCAATTACGGTCCTTCTGTAACCTAACAAATTTGAATATTTTATATGCTTCAGATTTTAAAATGTTTAAAAAAATTGAAAAAAATTAAGAAATATAATAATGAAGGTTAATTAAATTGAATTGGATAGTTAATAGAGAATTGGTCCCATATATCAAGATTAAAGTGAATGTAATGATGTTTAAAAGTAAAAGTAAGGGTAAATGTCAGAAATTGTCCCTGTAGTCTTGGGTTTTCTGGCTTTTTATCCATAAACTTTTTTTTTCGGGTTTTTTGTCCCTGTACTCTTTAAAATTCTGGATTTTTATCCTTCCGTCCAATTTGCCTGTTAAGTAACGGAATATGCCAAAAAAGTGGGGGTATTTTCGTCCTTTTCTTTTTTCCCATTTCTTTTTTCTCTATTTTTTTTCATCTTCTTCATCTTTAAAAACCCTATTAAAGATTCACAGATCTAAACAATTCATCCTCCTACAAATCTGTACAATTAAAAACCCAAATTCTCTCTACAAATCTGATGAAACCCACCACCAAATTCATCCTCCTCCACCATCCCAAATTCTTCCTCTTTCAAACCCTCTTCATCATCTTCCTCCACATTCTTCAATCTATTTTAAAGATTTAAAATCTGGGTTTCTTTCAACTAAATCCTCTGGTTTCAAGCATAAAAATTGAGAATCCACCATCCTTCAATAATTCTGAATACAAAACATGTTCTTCTCCGCCCGTCACAGTCACCACCATCATCTTGAACTGTCACCATCCGCCGCCCGTCAACGTCACCACCATCATCTTCTCCGACAATGGTGGTTACGGGATCAGATCTCAGATCTACTTTCCAAAATAAAAAATGAATCTTTATGGGTGAATGTAGATGCCGACGATGGTGGTTACGGGAACACATTTTATGAAGAACACATCTTCAGGCGGACGGGTCATGTGGCAGTGGTGGCTAGAAGATGAAGATTATGAAGATAAAGACACATCTTCTGGGTTGTATGAAGAACACATTTTATGAACACAGGGTTTTTAATTTCTTGGATCAACAAGTAGGGGAAGATTTAATTGGGGATTCGATTTGTGATGGTGGTGGTGTCTAATTTGCTGGGGTTTTTTATTTAGATTAGGGTTCATCAAATAGGGGATTAGGGTTATAGTTTTATAATGAATATGAAGAAGAAATGTGTAACACCTCAATTTTTCAAAACAATTTAAACTTTTAAATATTCCATGTTTAATACAAAAACCCATAGTATCAAAATGTAATTTAAACAAAACATTCAGAATGATTAACAATGTGCCAAAAACCGGTGTTACAAATATATCGAGACTAAAGTCTAAGGAAATTAAAATTGTACACCGAGCTTAATCATCCAATGCCATAACTACGGGCCGCCTAATCCTTAGCTCCCGAACCTGATTACATAGACATAAAAGAAAACGTAGTACGTGAGACAAGAATGTCTCGTGAGAAACATGAGTTTTGGACCCGTTTATAAACATTTGCAATTAAATAATATTCAAGTAAATATCACATTGCACATAAGTCAAACATAGTCCCGAGCTTATCCTAAGCTCACACATACGCAACGGGTCATCCCGAAGCAAACTCCCCCGATGTGGGTTATCATCAAAAGATCTCATGGTAATTGGGGTTCTCCCAAACTTACCGAGATCATCACTCCCCCGTCTCGCGGGTTATCGTAATCCCCCTTTTTATCGGGTTATCATAGTCCCCCTAATGTCGGGTTATCATTCACATAGATATACTACCCTTGCGCAAGGAGGTACCGCCCCAAGTAGTAATCTCAACTACCCCACGAATGGGTTATCGTTTCCGGAAATTTGACTAACATATAATTGGTCAACAAACATGAGCCATTGCTCCATTTCATTCATCATTTCATCATGTCAAGATCACATTTCAATTCATATCATCTAAACATTTCAATCAATTTCTTTATCAATTCATACATTAAATAAAAACTCTTTCAATCATTTAGAAATTATTTACTATGTACTCATAAAGATCACATGTACTCACCTTAGCAATGCTATCCAATACTTGTGTTAGACAACACAATCCCTAACTTCCCAATCAAGGAAGTACTCCAATCACAAGGTCTTTTTGACCTATTCATAAACATCATTACAAATACTAGTTATTATCCATCACTAACACTAATTAATCCATATTAACATCCCCAATCACCAAGTTCATACAACTTGGTGGAATTTTAAACCCTAGTTCAAGATTTCTATCCATAAAATCCAAATCCAACTTGTACACATTGATTACAAGTTTACAAGGAATGGTTTATACCCATATTTGGTCATCTTCCCCAAAGATGACATGGTTGTTTCCCCAAACCACCATTGATGCCCAAGAAAAGCTTGAAAAACTAACTACCAAGCATGAAGGATCAAGAATCCTTACCTTTGATGATAAAATCTCCAAGATTGATGAAGATTCAAGCAAAAGAACCCCAAAAACGAGCTCTCTCTCTAAAAACGGTTGGGCTAGAAGTAGGTTTGTTGGTGCCTAAAACCCTAGGCTAACCCGACTTTTAAAAAGACCCAGACAAAGATCGCGTCGCGATCTGGTAATTCGCGTCGCGAATTACCCTCCCGCGATAAATCGCGTTGCCTTTAGCGACGCTATCCCGTCGCTATCCCCGACGCTATCTCAAAATCGCGTTCTCTGAGACCTCGCTATTTCGGGTCGTTGTTCGACCCCCACACGGATCGCGCCGCGAATTCGGAGAGCGCGCCACGATCTCACTGCTCCAGCACATGTGCTTCATAAAGACAAGTGACGTACATATCATTGTGAAGCACATGTGCTTCATAAAGACAACCACATGTGTTTTTGTTCCTGAACACATATAACTTACAAGCAAGTCATTTGTGTTTGAATCACGAAGCACATGTGCTTGACGTTATGAAACATATGTGCTTCACTACACAGAAAAAAAATCAAAACAAGTGACGAACATATCATTATGAAGCACATGTGCTTCATAAAGCCAAACACATGTGTTTTTGTTCCTGAACACATGTAACTTACAAGCAAGTCATTTGTGTTTGAATCACGAAGCACATGTGCTTGACGTTATGAAACACATGTGCTTCACTACACAGAAAAAAAATCAAAACAAGTGACGAACATATTATTATGAAGCACATGTGCTTCATAAAGTCAAGCACATGTGTTTTTGTTCCTGAACACATGTAACTTACAAGTTTGAATCACGAAGCACATGTGCTTGACGTTATGAAACACATGTGCTTTAGTACACAAGAAAAAAAATCAGAACAAGTGACGAACATATCATTATGAAGCACATGTGCTTCATAAAGCCAAACACATTTGTTTTTGTTCCTGAACACATGTAACTTACAAGCAATTCATTTGTCTTTAAATCACGAAGCACATGTGCTTGACGTTATGAAACACATGTGCTTCAGTACACAAGAAAACAAATCAGAACAAGTGACGAACATATCATTATGAAGCAGATGTGCTTCATAAATCCAAACACATGTGTTTTTGTTCCTGAACACATGTAACTTACACGCAATTCATTTGTCTTTAAATCACGAAGCACATGTGCTTAACGTTATGAAACACATGTGCTTCATTACTTGGAACACATGTGCTTGGCTGTACGTATACACTCCTTTATTTTCAAAACACATGTGTTTCAAACACATGTGCTTCCAGTCACGACCACCACCACCGGTCACCACCACCGACGGCCACCTCCGGCCGCCGTCCGCCGCCGCCGTCCGCCGTCTTCGGCCGCCGGAGGTGGGTGGGGGATTGATGTATTGAAGCACATGTGCTTGTGTGGTTTGAATCTTGATCTCGACCTTTGACTATTTCTTGATCCAATGGCTATTAATTATCCCTTGGGACTAGGTAAAATTCTTGGACTACCTTGAACATTTCTCTACTCCCTCCGTCTTACAAAAAATTTACATTTATCCTTAAAATTTTATCTTACAAAAAAGTTTACATTTCTCAGATTTGGGGGCCCACCTAATAAAATAATATTATTACCAATAATTTCACCAATAAAACACTTTATCTCTCCAATCTAACCTTATACTTCATCTGTTTCAAAATAAATGATACATTTTGGCTTTCACGTTTTTTGAGGCAAAATATGATAATGAATGTTAATTAGATTAAATTGGATAGTTAGTGGAGTATGGACCCCACAAATTTGAAATAAAGTGAAGATAATGATGTTTAAAGGTAAAAGTAAGGGTAAATGAGTAATTTTAGTATATTAAATGAGATAGTTAGTGAGTGTGGGGCCCATTACTTTTTACCAAATAAAATAAGTTTTCAAAGTGTATCACTTTTTTTGAAACACCCCAAAATTGAAAGTGTATCGCTTAGTTTGAAACGGAGGAAGTATTTTAATCAAAAGTATTACAAAGTACCCCACCACTAACTATCTCCTAAAATACTGTGCCCAAATGAAATGTAAACTTTTTTATGAGACGAAAGGAGTATAAAATCAGTGGTTTGTTCTAGGTAGTCCAAGAATTTTAAAAAGTCCCAAGGAATAATTATTGGCCCTTGGATCAAGAAAAATTCAAAGGTCAAGATCAACATTCAAACCACTACCATCATACAACTTGGTGGAATTTTAAACCCTAGTTCAAGATTTCTATCCATAAAATCCAAATCCAACTGGTACACATTGATTACAAGTTTACAAGGAATGGTTTACACCCATATTTGGTCATCTTCCCCAAAGATGACATGGTTGTTTCCCCAAACCACCATTGATGCCCAAGAAAAGCTTGAAAAACTAACTACCAAGCATGAAGGATCAAGAATCCTTACCTTTGATGATAAAATCTCCAAGATTGATGAAGATTCAAGCAAAAGAACCCCAAAAACGAGCTCTCTCTCTAAAAACGGTTGGGCTAGAAGTAGGTTTCTTGGTGCCTAAAACCCTAGGCTAACCCGACTTTTAAAAAGACCCAGACAAAGATCGCGTCGCGATCTGGTAATTCGCGTCGCGAATTACCCTCCCGCGATAAATCGCGTTGCCTTTAGCAACGCTATCCCGTCGCTATCCCCGACGATATCTCAAAATCGCGTTCTCTGAGACCTCGCTATTTCGGTTCGTTGTTCGACCCCCACACGGATCGCGCCGCGAATTCGGAGAGCGCGCCGCGATCTCACTGCTCCAGCACATGTGCTTCATAAAGACAAGTGACGTACATATCATTGTGAAGCACACGTGCTTCATAAAGACAACCACATGTGTTTTTGTTCCTGAACACATATAACTTACAAGCAAGTCATTTGTGTTTGAATCACGAAGCACATGTGATTGACGTTATGAAACATATGTGCTTCACTACACAGAAAAAAAAATCAAAATAAGTGACGAACATATCATTATGAAGCACATGTGCTTCATAAAGCCAAACACATGTGTTTTTGTTCCTGAACACATGTAACTTACAAGCAAGTCATTTGTGTTTGAATCACGAAGCACATGTGCTTGACGTTATGAAACACATGTGCTTCACTACACAGAAAAAAAATCAAAACAAGTGACGAACATATTATTATGAAGCACATGTGCTTCATAAAGCCAAGCACATGTGTTTTTGTTCCTGAACACAGGTAACTTACAAGTTTGAATCACGAACCACATGTGCTTGACGTTATGAAACACATGTGCTTTAGTACACAAGAAAAAAAATCAGAACAAGTGACGAACATATCATTATGAAGCACATGTGCTTCATAAAGCCAAACACATTTGTTTTTGTTCCTGAACACATGTAACTTACAAGCAATTCATTTGTCTTTAAATCACGAAGCACATGTGCTTGACGTTATGAAACACATGTGCTTCAGTACACAAAAAAACAAATCAGAACAAGTGACGAACATATCATTATGAAGCAGATGTGCTTCATAAAGCCAAACACATGTGTTTTTGTTCCTGAACACATGTAACTTACACGCAATTCATTTGTCTTTAAATCACGAAGCACATGTGCTTAACGTTATGAAACACATGTGCTTCATTACTTGGAACACATGTGCTTGGCTGTACGTATACACTCCTTTATTTTCAAAACACATGTGTTTCAAACACATGTGCTTCCAGTCACGACCACCACCACCGGTCACCACCACCGACGGCCACCTCCGGCCGCCGTCCGCCGCCGCCGGCCGCCGTCTTCGGCCGCCGGAGGTGGGTGGGGGATTGATGTATTGAAGCACATGTGCTTGTGTGGTTTGAATCTTGATCTCGACCTTTGACTATTTCTTGATCCAATGGCTATTAATTATCCCTTGGGACTAGGTAAAATTCTTGGACTACCTTGAACATTTCTCTACTCCCTCCGTCTTACAAAAAAATTTACATTTATCCTTAAAATTTTATCTTACAAAAAAGTTTACATTTCTCAGATTTGGGGCCCACCTAATAAAATAATATTATTACCAATCATTTCACCAATAAAACACTTTATCTCTCCAATCTAACCTTATACTTCCTCTGTTTCAAAATAAATGATACATTTTGGCTTTCACGTTTTTGAGGCAAAATATGATAATGAATGTTAATTAGATTAAATTGGATAGTTAGTGGAGTATGGACCCCACAAATTTGAAATAAAGTGAAGATAATGATGTTTAAAAGTAAAAGTAAGGGTAAATGAGTAATTTTAGTATATTAAATGAGATAGTTAGTGAGTGTGGGGCCCATTACTTTTTACCAAATAAAATAAGTTTTCAAAGTGTATCACTTTTTTTGAAACAACCCAAAATTGAAAGTGTATCACTTAGTTTGAAACGGAGGAAGTATTTTAATCAAAAGTATTACAAAGTACCCCACCACTAACTATCTCCTAAAATACTGTGCCCAAATGAAATGTAAACTTTTTTATGAGACGAAGGGAGTATAAAATCAGTGGTTTGTTCTATGTAGTCCAAGAATTTTAAAAAGTCCCAATGAATAATTATTGGCCCTTGGATCAAGAAAAATTCAAAGGTCAAGATCAACATTCAAACCACTACCACCACTACCATCATATGTGATTCAATACATCACCACCACCGACGGTGGCCGGCGGCAGGCGGCGGACGGCGGTGGCCGGTGGTGGTGACTTGAAACACATGTGATTTGAAGTAATATGTTTGTCTGTATACCTATGGTAACGCGAATATACCTATAGTAACGGCATTAGCAAATGTAACAAAGAAAGATGAACATAATCGCATTAATATCAAAATAAAATTTGATATTATACCAATTTCTTTACAATCCAAATAAGGTCTAGCATTTAACCAATTCAAAAGGTTCAAAACAACTAAAATAATCGTCTTATGGTACACCTATACTTCACTAGTCTCGCTTTCACATGCGATATATTCACTATTTACAATTTGACCAACAAAGTTCTTCACGTTCACGTGTCCTATAATTGTGCGCGCCTGCAAATAACATACAGATTTATTTATATACATTCCAATATTTTGTTTCTTTTAATATTTGTTATAAACCATTTGTGAATAAGATGATCGCAATTGCAATTTATTCCCGTCCCAAATTATATAATTTAAATTTAAATAAGATATATAATAATTTGTTTAAAATATTAATAGATACTTGTTTCAACGTGAAAACTAGATCCAAGATTGTATTTTACAGTGAAAATATTTGCTTTCATGTCAATATCAAGGACACTTGCTTCTTGTCTTGCACGCCATATTTTGACCTGTTTCATAAGTCAAACATATTAAGAATGACCAAAATACCATTAACTTTGAATTCAATACCTTACCGTCATCATTGTAGGTTCAGTACTTGAAAAATCAAGACTCCATGCTCGTTTCTCGTGTTCCTCATACTCCATCACACTCTGATGGCAGAATTGGTAATTTAGTGTGGGGATAAAAATAAAAGATAAACGCAAGGTAAGATGCTGACCTAGCGAGTAGTTACATCCCAAACAATAACAATACCCTCATAATCACTACTAGCAATATGATTTTTGGTGTATTTGTTCCAGCTCAAACAACTAACTTTTGAACGAGTTGACATTTCTACCATAGGATATTGTACATCTGCTTCTTCATTTACTCCCTAAAAAACCATTGAAGAAATTCAAAAACTTTTAGGGATTTGATATCAAGTGCAAGCATAATCATTTAATCACTCATCAACATAAAATCAAGTCTGAGTCATTTCAAATTATAAATTTTATGGATTTGATTCTTACATAAGGAAATTCAAAAACTTTGATGCGTCATGAGACTCCAGCAGTAGCAAAAAGCTCATCATCACGGTCAAATTCTATTCTGCAAGTCAACGTAATGATACAATCAGTAAATTGAATCACTAATTTGTTAATGCTATTAGAAAATGAATGAAGGACCTCATTTAGTTCTTCGAGTTTTTTCTTCTCGAGTAATGTAAACATTCATGCATAATTTGCAAATTTTATTCAGCTTCTTTTTGCTCCATTCTTCTTTTCTTCTCTATAAGAAGAATTATAAGGCTATCGAGTTCCTTGATTGAGACATTACATCCCTGTCTAAGAGAAAAGAGTTATTTCAATTGTCCATTATAGACAACAAATTAATTGATACTACTTAAATAAGCAAGTATTTGAGGCAAATTAACATGGTGAATTATGCTAAAGCTCAGTGTAATAACAGACCTGTTAAAATGCTAGGTGGACGTGTTCAACAGGAGAAGCAGCTTTTGCTATTTGACAAGTTGAACCTTCATCAATAGCTGCAAAAATTGTATTTTGCATTAAGTATCTACAATGTAAAGATGCTTCTAGATAGTGAACGATACAACTTAGCACCACAAACATCAAATAATTATCAGCATATGTGTATGCTGGCCCTGTCTTCACTATGAAATAAGTAATTGACTGCATTATGTCCTTCAGTTACGCAATAAATTGTGTGGATTTTGTATGGGAACATAGAAGGCAACCTGTAGGAACCGTCCAGTTGAAATAATACACAAGACTTGCCTTCTCCATTTTCGATCTGCATTTTCGATCGCTCATAATATTATTATTTATCGGAACACCGTTGACAACTGAAAATTAGCTCCACACTCCACAGATTGTGTAATTCTTCAATTTAACACACACATACACAAACACGCAGTTCTTCAACGAATTTATGATATATTTATGGTATAATCGCAACAAATAGATGAATACAAAAATAAATGGAAAGCAATTGAAGAATCGTTTATGTATTTACCAAAACTAAGAAATTTCAAAAATTAAATCCACCTAAATCGAGGGAAGCTTGTGAATTCGAGCGAAAAGGGGCTTATGAAAGTACTTCTACTGTAAACTCGAACGCAACTTGTCAGTCATAAACAACGAGCGCAACTTCGATCTATTGTGAACTCGATGGAAACTGGTGAAAAACTAGGGTTTTGGAATTTTAAGAGAGAAGGAGCGAGCTTAGAGAGAAAGCGAAGGGTTTGAAATTTTTCGGAGAAAGAGGCACGAGCCTTTTCTTTAATTATTAAAAAATATTATACTTCCTCCGTTTCAAAACAAGTGATACACTTTATAGTTCACGATTTTTGAGACAAAAATAATTAAGGACAATTAGATTAAATTGGATAGTTAGTGAAGGATCCCACATATATTGATTAAAGTGAATTTAATGATGTTTAACAAGTAAAAGTAAGGGTAAGTGTGTCCTTTCATTATATTAAAGGAGATAATTAGTGGGTGTGAGCTCACTACCTTTTACTATGTCAAAGTGTATCACTTATTTTAAAACACCCCAAAATGGAAAGTGTATGTATCACTTATTTTGAAACGGAGGAAGTATTTTTTTTATGGTATTGCATTAGATACGGAAGGAAGTGTTACATTAGAAAGAAATATATCTTACATCAGAAAAGTACATGTTACAATAGAAAAATAGCCGTTACAAAAGAAAAGAAGTTGTTATAATAGAGAATGATGTGTTGCAATAAAGAAGGAGACGTTACAATAAAAAAAAGTAGGTGTTACAAAATCACCTTACCGATCTTCAAGCTTAATTCCAACACATAATCTAATCATCACTTAGGAAAGCAAAAATTAAAATGAGTAAATTAGACCAATCGTCTTTACGATATATATCAAATTTCTTTAATCGTTATTTAGTTGTAAAAATTACATTGGTAGTCTTATTTTAAAAAATGTTTTACACCGATATTCTTTTTGGCTCGACAGTGTTAATTTTTTTTGTTAAGTCTCTCATGTGCAATCTATTTTGTCATTTTACTACCTTTATTTTTTCAAAAACATTGAGAAACTTTTTCTATTTCTTATTGCTCTTTTCTATTAGGTTACCACTAACGTTAGTTTCAAATTACAGAGCATATGCTACACAGAGTAGGACACAGAGAGAGATCAAGAAGAAAGAGAGAGGTAGAATGCCTCCATACCGCCATCGCTTCATTTTTACGTATGTAAATATTATTTTTACTACGATAAGACCAACTATTTTTATTTAGCTTAACCATCTGATTCAATAACAATATCTTTATAATTAGTATAATGTGAAATTCTGTGGATTTTGTACGTGTTGATAATTTATGTTTTATTTATATTTTCCGGTTTTTGAAATTAAATGTGAACATTCTAGTAAATTCAAAAGAACAACATTCCACTATAATCGAGTTTAACATGATCTTACATTAAATAACAATACAAGTACGTATTCAGTGTTGTAATAAGAACAATTTGGAGCACATATAAGGGATTGATCGCTTTTTATTTTGTGACAGCCTAATTAAAGCAATTTATATTATATGCTAATAAGAGACATTAGATTGGATTAACGAAGAGTGATAATACATAGGGTTTGAACATCTCAGGCTTACCATGCTTGTCTCCATCAGTATACATGAAATGACCCATTCTAGCAAGGTTCGTTACGCATTCGAGGAACTCGTGTGAAAACTCAGAACTAATTGCTTGTCGTTCTTTATTCAGCTTCTTCCATGTCTCAACGACTAACTGTTTTATATATGCTCTTGCTTCCACTTCAGTGGCCCCACTCTCGTGCATATAGCACTGGATTGATTTTGGAACATCACCTCTTTCCAGCTCATCCTGATACAAATTAAAATCCCAAATTAAGTTTTTATGTTTGGTCATTTTATATTGTATTTGTTATAGTGTGTGAGTGTAAAATGTGTGAAATCAGACTGCAAAAAGCTCACTCAGCTACTCTCTGCGTGACTGCGTGTGTCCCCCCCCCCCCCCCCCCCCAACTCGGGTTACTTTTTGGACCACACCATAGAGGGAGGGGGTGGTGTTCCCACATAGACCATGGTGTGGTGGCTTGCCACTTAAGACATCACTACGATCTGGTGTCTTAACCCACCAGCCTTAGAGAAAATGAAACAAATTACTTTTATATATGAAAAGTGATGTGTGGAAGTTGGAAGTGCTAAAAGTTGTAGAGAAGAACTACTAATTTAAAAACATTTTATTAATAGAAAAAGTTCATTTTTTCTAATGAGAAAACAAAATAGATTTTGCCAACAATTGACCATATCAACGACATATCACCACTTTTAAACTAACAAACCAACTGAGATTATGTCGCACAACACTTCTTGTCCTTTTTACCTTATGAATTGGTCAACTTTTCAACTTACTCTTCTTTATTCAACCACTAAATGAAGCAAAACTAAGATATCAATAACCGATTAACCCAACATAAAATGAGTGTGAACAAATAAAATGATAATAAGGTTGCATAAGAAGCTTACAAGTGATGTGCCCATATCATTAGTGAATCGTACGATTAGACATGCGTTGCGAATCATATTTTCAGCTCTTTCTATCCGTTGCAATGCTTCTTCTGTAACGCTACTTAAAGTTAACAAATAGGCGTGTCGGATGATAGGGACAATTCCTATTGACATGTATGCATTGTCGATGAACTCATTGAAGGATGGTGTATATCCATCATTGTACCATTTTGCTTCTATTATGTAAGAGTTGCATAAATCCTGCCACTAGAATTAATGTCAAATTTAAAGTTAAACACGTACTACACTTACAACCAAACGATGAAATTAGATATTACAACTCAAAGGAAACCGATTGAATATGAGAAATATATTACCGCCTTTTTAAGGTAAGGGAGGACGAAAATGCCTTTGTTTGTCAATATGTTGTATGATAACTCATTTGTCGCGTTGTAGCAGGCAAGGAAGCATACTTTCATATAATTTGGAAGTTTTTTGAGCTCATTGACATCCCAACTACGTACACATGGAATTTGGTTTCTCAAAACATATGATAAATTAGTAACAATTAATATAAATTATCACCAACCTGTTTACTATGTCGGTGAATTGTTGGAGTTCGTGCAGAGTACCATACACATCATAGACATCATCAATAGTAGTTATCATGGCGTTAACCTTTGTGAGAACTGTCCTTCCTTGAAATTGAGGCAAGTAATTTTCAGTAACACTCCACATAAAGTTCTCTACCAAACGATCACGAGCAAATCCTAACTTTTCCCACCGTGTTTCCTTCCACCACCTGTACACACCAAGTGTCCAAAATTAGTTGCAACCATTTCAAGTCTATCTTTATTAAGAAATTGTTTAAATCTCGCCCTAAATGAATGAGATAAGAAGTATTAATTTAGCAAAATGTTTCTTAACAAATTGAAAAATGAATTAAATAAACTTTTATTAGATATTAACATGTTTGTATAAATTTAACAAAATTTTTTATGCAAAAACTGGGTTGAGGAACAATCAGAGCTGTTTTTGAGCATGGACGGCAAGGGCGGCCGCTAGGGCCCACTTTTAAAACTATCACTCCATGTATACAATGTGTAATCTTATTTGAATTAAGATAAGGCTTACAAAATATTCAAAATAGGGGGACTAGATGGTTCAATCCGGACATTTAACTTGGGGATTGGGCGACGCTTTTAATTTGGCGAATTTTTTTTTAGTTATTTGGAGAAAAAAATTAGGGGCGTATTTTTAAGATTTAGCCCACAGCCTAAAAAGTGATTGGACCAGTCCTGAACATTAAATATGCTGGTTTTTAATGTTATTAATTTCCTTTAATATCCAAAAACAGGGTTGACGAACTTAATCCATACAAAACGGAAAATATGTTGGTTTTTTTTATCTTATTACTTATTAGCCTATAACCCGTGATGTATCACGGACGGTTTATAAAAGTTTAATATAAAAGAGAGTTTTTATTTTTGTCAAAAATACAAACTTTAGTTCCCTGTAAACCAAGAAAATACCAAGGTTGTTACATCACTTGAATATTTCAATAGATAGTAATGAGCAATTTTGTTTATCTGATCACAATTTTGTCCTTCCAACATTTTTAATCTTGTTTGACTTTGACTTCTACATATAAATGTTTAGAGGTTTAAAAACTGTCAAAAAATAGAATTTAGTAAAATTCTAGTCCAATTTTAACACGTTTTATATTTTTGAGTTTGTGTTGTAAACTTTCTAAGAAACTTTAGCATATTTTACAACTAAACGTCTCCTAAACTTTGAAAGAATGACAAAATTCGAATAGGAAAATACCACATATACATATATGATTATTTTGGTTCTACATTTTCATTTATTCAATTTGGCAAAAATTATCCATTTCTGCAAACCACTGGAAAAATGTCAAATAAGATGCTTTAGGAAGTCAATCTTCACATAATATAAGATGAAATAACAAAAGCTTCAATAACAGTAAGATACAATATAATTAATATAATTGATTTTCTTTCTAACCCAGTTCAAATAATAGATCTAATTTCCAGTAGTAGAGTTTTTATAACCGTATTAAATACATTAAAACATTTACTAAGTCCAAATGGAATTAACAAACATGTTAGTGTTGACCCGCCTCAAATTTAAAGTTAACATTTGACTCAAACCCATTTGACCCATTTTTCTACTTTTACTTAAACTACATAAAAATCAAACATTTAAGCATGATATCTAAAATTTTTTTGTGTAAAATGTGACTCCCTCCGTCCCATAATAAACTTCTTATTTCTCATAAAATGTTTGTCCCATAATAAACTTCTCATTAATCAAATTGGAGGGACCCACTTAATAAAATATTATTATTATTATATACCCTATCACTAACTACCTCCTAAAAACACTTTTTATCTTCAAAATAACCTTATATTTTAATTAAATTTATTACCAAGGACCCCACCACTAATTATCTCCAAAAACATGTGCTCATGAGAATTGAGAACTTTATTAAGGGACGAAGAGAGTATTAGTTACCTGTGCGATTGCCAACATTGGGATCATCTCGGATTATTATTTACTGATTTAATTTAAATCATATTTATTAGTTTAATTCGGAATACAAAAGATTTATTTAATTCAAATCGTATTAGTTTATCTTTGCCATGTCAAGATATAATATTTGTCTTGAATTTAAGATGATATGTAATGTTTTCTTTTATTAAAGATAATAATAATAATAATAATAATAATAATAATAATAAAATAATAATAATAATAATAATAATAATAATAATAATAATAATAATAATAGAGATAAAGATAGAGATAGAAATAGAGATTAGCAGGTGCTTTTTTTTAAGGGGTTTTCTAACTCATGCCCTAAGGGCATGTGATTAGAAGTATTAATTGATGTTATAATTACCATTTGTGTTGAAATTGTATTTAATAACGGTTAAAATTTGAGTTCATTTAATGCATTTTTCAATATGTTTGGAAAAATTTTGTTCATTTAATACTTCTTATCTCATGCATTTAGGGCATGAGTTAGCCAAACCCTTTTTTTAAAGCGAAAATCTATACGATTTTTTTTTTTTTTTTATTTTTTACTGATGGCATATATATACCTTGATGCGTGTTTCATATCTTGTTGGTAAATTGCTTGCACCATGTTGTAGTCCAATTTGGCGAGCTCGAGAACAGTCGGATTCATGGCACTTCGTTTCTCATACGCCTCAATGTACCAATTTGCCTCCACCCGTGGAAGCATCCAATGAAGTGGGAAATCCAATGAATGACTAATTAACGACACTATATTTTGATCGCCAACGTTTTCTAAACTTTCTTTAAGATATTTTGTTGTGAAATCTCTAGCTTCATCCAATATACTTTCCTCTTCTAATGAATGATAAGAAGCCTCATACAAATTTAGCATACCAATGATATTTTCATATGATTGTCCTTTGAACTCTCCATTCTCATATATAGCGTCCTTGAATATTTCTACATAAAACAAACACATATTTTCTAGTATAATGATCGAAAGGGTTAAAACATCACCATAAGATTAGTCAGCATGCAAAGTGAGTCGAAACTTATGTTAAAAAAAGGGTTAAAACAATCAATTCATAGTTTACTTCATACCTTGAGGGATATGATATCCATGTTGTCGCAAGAGTCTAAAACCAAGGGATTTAAGATTTAAATCCATATTAGTCCACTTTTCATGACTTTTGAAGTAATTGTGGTAAATGTTTTCCAAAACATTGCTTATTTCATTCACAAAATGATACGATATGCCGAGTCTCTGCAGATCATCAACCAAATTGAGTATACTTGATGGATTTTTCACCATTCCATTATCTTTGCAAATCATGGTCATCACTCCTTCTTTCAGAGTTTGCAATCTCCCCATACACTTATCTCCCTACACATACTCACAAGCACGACAATAAATATAAACATCACAACTATTAAGTTTATAGGAAATAATAGGCCGAGAATATAAGAAGCTAACAAATTTCTTCACACAAAATTATGGAGATTTAAAAAATTCGTCCATGTTTCTAAGTTTTGGGTTCTTATTTTTGTATTGTTCACAATTCTACACTCCTAATTAACTTGTGTTAATATGCTAAAAAGCTAAACTGTTAACAAGCATGTGTACAAACCGTGTATTTGCTAGAGAGGGACTGGACAAAATCGTAGGACCATAATGAAGGCGGATAATTTGCTGATCTTCTAATAGCCGTTTCCGAGGTTTCCATTGTAGTAACTTCAGTAAGGTTGGATCGTTGTGAACATAATCGCTTGTTGCATGTAACAATAGTTCTTTTACTTATTAAGGGACTATTACATGTGAAAAGTGGATAACAAAGTGTCCACATTAAAGCCATTTGTGAGAGATAAAATGTTATTTGTGTTTCCTTAACACATGATGGCTATTTAAAGGAGTAGATGGACGTATATATTAATTTAATAAACGTGTTAATATTAAGAGTTTTGTTAAATCGGTTAAAAAAAAGAGTTTTGTTAAAAGTACATATCCATGTTTAAGAGCTAATTACACAAGAAATCTAGCCTAGTAGTATTAAAGTATATGATAAGGTGTTGACCGTGACCAATAGGTCATAGGTTCAAATCCTACTAAGGGCAAACATGAGTTCAATCCTACTAAGAGCAAAAAAGTGTAGATAAGGTGCCCGTTCAAAAAAAAAAATTGTTTAAGAGCTAATTGGGTATCTAAATTAGGAGTATATTACCACCTTGTTAGTCCTATTAAGTGTAACTATATATAGTAATGGCTTTGTGAGATAACTCTATTTTTGCGAAATCTGTAGGAACTATAGAAAATATATTACTCCGTAATTCACATGTTTTAATTGTATTAAGTGTAAGAGTAAGTTACATGGATAGTCGATTGGTTTACCAAAAGTTTTGAATTTAATCACTAATTTCAGAAATTACATAGATGGTCCTTATGGTTGAAACTTTGTCACACTTTTGATCCAAAATTCTAACTCCTGTTAAAATTGATTGTTAAATATTTTGAAATGACTAGTTTACCCTTTACTAAAACAAAACATACTCCATCAGTCCATCGTCTTCACAGGTGGTGGCTGTTGCTCATAAAAGATGCCCTCACATGTAAATCTATAATTTCTTCTTTAATTAAGCTTAGTTTGCTTCAGTTATAAAAAAAAGTTAACTTGCAATTAATTAAAAATATAAATTATATCATCATATTGTAAACTACCTAAAATATTCCATTTAATCATAAAATCCTTGTAATGCGAATATAACCCTTCTCAATATCCAAATCAATTGAAAGTAAAATTCAACAATTACCTCATGTTCCCCTCTAGCCGTATGATGAAGAGGTTGTTTATCATCAATTAAACTAATCCGTGCCTATATAAATTTACAATTCAATACAAAAGGTAAAATTAATAAAAAAAGAAAATTTTAAATAACGGGCATTCATTACAGCGTCGCCTTCAACATCGACTGAATTAAGCATTCTTTTTAAGCACTCTGGAGAATTGGTTTTACGGGAGAGATATCGCCGTACACCGCTTAAAAGGTTTTCCGAAATACAGACTTCATACCAGAAATTGAACAGTCATAGGTGCTTCACTGTCGAATCTATTTGGGTATCTCACTCTACAATCACCGAACATAAATCATCGGATTATACTCAAACGATCCAATCCAAATTATCTAATCCGAATAATAAACACCACTATGTATTTACTTCGTAGTATTTTAATTATATTTATAATGATAAAATCTAATATACATTTTTTTTTAACAACTAAGTTAGTTGTTCGAGACTAAATAGTGACATTTACAAGGGGCAGTATGTCTTCCCTCGAACCCTTCACATATGGGGTCAATCGGGAATAAACCTCACCACCTATTCACCTAAGGAAAAACCTTCAGCAAAACTCGAACCCAAGACCTTGTGAAGACAAACCCCCCAAGGTTGCTCTTGGTGGCCAGTTGATTTACACCAACTGCTTTGAAAGAGAAAATGTTATTATTCAAGCTGTCAAAACCTGACACGGCACGATAAAAATACACGAAACGAAATTGGGACGAAATCGAAATTTGAATTCGTGTTCGTGTTGTGTAAAAAACAAATACGAAGTCGTGTCGTGTCGTGTTCGTGTTCGGTGATTAACACGAAATTGACGCGATAGTTATGATTTTCCGAACATTTAGAAATGTATGTTATATTTTTGTCGTGATTGTCGTGTTTTTAGCATATAGTAAGTAAGAAATTTGAAATATTTGTTATTTATCTCGTGTTGTCGTGTTTATCGTTTCTAATCGTGTCGTGTTCGTGTTACCAAAATAAAACACGACTTCGTCGTGTTGTTTTCGTATTAAACGAATTCGTGTCATGTTGTATTACCTAAAAATACGAAACGCTGGTACGATTTGATAGCCCCAATTATTATTATCAATGTAAAAACATAGTTATGTTTTAAATATTAGCAACCTACGCTTGTGCTAGCAGTAGAGAGCGGCCTGACATCCTTTTGACGTGGGATAAGTCCGGCCTCAACTAAATGTATTCTTTTTACTTTACTTTTGTAATTAATGGATAAACATTAAAAAAAGAGTTTTTTTAATGTATGCCCATGAGGCATACATTAGATGCAATCAATGAAATATTAAATTTTCATTTTAATTGGAAATCCTATTTATTACATTACCTAAAATGGTAAAAATTAAGAATCATTAATGTTATCTAAAATGTATTAGGAAATTTGATGCTTCATTAATTGCACATAATGTATGCCTCACGGGCATACATTAGAAAAACCCTTAAAAAAATATTTCTTCCCTCACCCCAAACCAAAAACTGTGAGTTGTCCTTATTTATTTATTTTTTAAATAATTAAATTGAAATTGAAATAACTTAAAAAATAATAAAATAAGATAGATTCTAAGAATGATAACGGCTCACTTTTGAAGTTTTTATTTTATTTTTTCTTAACTTCTATATTGTCTTTTATAGAAAGTAAATATAATTATTTATTATTATTATTATTATTATTATTTATTTTCTATTTTTTAAATTAAAATATTGAATGTGAGAAACATATTATTTTAGAAAATAAAATAGTTTTATAAAATGTGAAAAATCAAAATCTATAAACATATATTTATCAGTTATATTTACTTTTTATATGTAAATCAAAAAACTATCAAATATAAAAAGTTGTACTGATTAGATTTTTTTTTTTCATAACATATTAACTAACTTTTGACAAAATGAATTGATATAAAACTATTTTTTAATACAACAACAATGATAATCTCTTCAACTTTTTAATATTAATAATATTAAAAATAAAATAAAATACTAACAATCCAAAATAAATGGTTATCAACCAAAAATATTGTAACTACTTCGTTTTTTTTTATATTCGCATAATAAGTAGTAAGAGGGTAACAAAAAACATTGTATGAAATAAATTTTTATCATAAATTTACTATTAGAAGGTTCTTAAATTATAAAATAGTTGAATATTATAATATTTTGAAAAAGAATATTTTTAATGATATTGTATATATGTATTTTAAATCTGTTTATTATAATGTAATCTAAAGTATGCTGGAGAAAAAAAAAGAAAACATTATTGTTACAAATATAAAAAAAAGTTTTTTTAAGTATTAATTGCCTATGCCCGCTAGTGAGCACCGCCTAACATTGCTCGTGAAAGACATACACATTAATGTCACTAAAAATCTCTTTGAATAAATCAAGCGTAATACAAACCATATTTGACAATGTTTACGAAAAACACTGCACCTCTATTAATTATTCCCTAGCATAGCTAACAACAGAAAGGTGGCCACCTAGGTACACGAACACGAACGTTTTTCTACTTCATTCATTGCAATTCAGGATTTCAGGGGTAGTTTTGGCCTTTTCGACGTTGCACAAAATTCATTTGTTATGTTAGCTAGCAATAAAAAGGTTACATTTAATTATTTTTTTCGTTCTCAATTATATGGTTCTTAAATCACTCCCAATAAATCGCATTCTTACATATATCATTTTTACCACACTTACAACATACTGACACTTCTAAACTGACACTTATTCCAATAACATTTTTTTTCATCTCTTTCATCACTTTATTTTATACAAACACATACATATATATATTCATAATACATACACATACAAGCTCCATCAGTTGCTCGTAGCTTAACTGAACTAATCAACCGTAGAGAGAAACTGATGAGATTATGCTAATGGTGTCTTCAGATAAGAATTTACAAGCAAAATGATGAGCACAGTTAGCTTCGCTCTACTATGAACTGTGATAGGGAATGGCGATGATATTATTCTCAGCTATGATATGTGAAAACTGTAAATTAACATATACAGTATATGCCAATCTTAAAAGTAATATCTTTCATTAATAGAAAAATATGTGAAAACTGTAAATTAACATATATGAATTAAATTCCATCGATAGTATACTTTTTATGTTTCAAAATAAGTGATATATAGTTGGTTTCATGACATTTGAGATAAAAGATTATAATGAAAGATATATTATATTAAATTGAATAGTTTGTGGCTGGGGATGAGTCTCATTAATTTTAAACAAAATGAGTTTAATGATATGTAAAAGTAAAAGTAAATGTAAAATACTTCCTCCGATTCAAAATAAGTGTTACACTTTCCTTATATGGGTGATTCAAAATAAGTGCTACACTTTCCTTATTTGGTAAATTTTTATATATGAAATTACCATTTTATCCTTACTTAACTTTATTAAACATCATTAAGATTACCTAACCCCACCTTGATTTTTTTCCTTCCCAACCATATTGTGGGACCCTACCTCATTGATTATCCCCTTCAATCTATAATAATCTCTATTACAATGTTTTGCATCAAAAAACGTGAAAGTAAAAGTGTAACACTTATTTTGAATCGGAGGAAGTAATAGTTTTATTGTATTAAATAGGTTAGTTAGTGGGTGTGGACTCCACCACTTCTTACCAAACAAGGTAGAGATGAGCGTAGTCCAGAAACCGAACAAAAACGAAACTGAAAATAATGAACTTTCAAAGCATTAACCAAACCGATTACATGTTTATGGTTTTGGTTCAGTTCAGTTTCAGTTTGTTTTAGTTTCAGTTGGTTTGGTAACTTGGTTTCGCATGGTTCAGTATTTTTAGCCCAAATGTTCATCCATTACCAAGGACCGAACCAAACCAAAACCTTATGAATTCAATTACGGTCCTTCTGTAACCTAACAAATTTGAATATTTTATATGCTTCAGATTTTAAAATGTTTAAAAAAATTGAAAAAAATTAAGAAATATAATAATGAAGGTTAATTAAATTGAATTGGATAGTTAATAGAGAATTGGTCCCATATATCAAGATTAAAGTGAATGTAATGATGTTTAAAAGTAAAAGTAAGGGTAAATGTCAGAAATTGTCCCTGTAGTCTTGGGTTTTCTGGCTTTTTATCCATAAACTTTTTTTTTCGGGTTTTTTGTCCCTGTACTCTTTAAAATTCTGGATTTTTATCCTTCCGTCCAATTTGCCTGTTAAGTAACGGAATATGCCAAAAAAGTGGGGGTATTTTCGTCCTTTTCTTTTTTCCCATTTCTTTTTTCTCTATTTTTTTTCATCTTCTTCATCTTTAAAAACCCTATTAAAGATTCACAGATCTAAACAATTCATCCTCCTACAAATCTGTACAATTAAAAACCCAAATTCTCTCTACAAATCTGATGAAACCCACCACCAAATTCATCCTCCTCCACCATCCCAAATTCTTCCTCTTTCAAACCCTCTTCATCATCTTCCTCCACATTCTTCAATCTATTTTAAAGATTTAAAATCTGGGTTTCTTTCAACTAAATCCTCTGGTTTCAAGCATAAAAATTGAGAATCCACCATCCTTCAATAATTCTGAATACAAAACATGTTCTTCTCCGCCCGTCACAGTCACCACCATCATCTTGAACTGTCACCATCCGCCGCCCGTCAACGTCACCACCATCATCTTCTCCGACAATGGTGGTTACGGGATCAGATCTCAGATCTACTTTCCAAAATAAAAAATGAATCTTTATGGGTGAATGTAGATGCCGACGATGGTGGTTACGGGAACACATTTTATGAAGAACACATCTTCAGGCGGACGGGTCATGTGGCAGTGGTGGCTAGAAGATGAAGATTATGAAGATAAAGACACATCTTCTGGGTTGTATGAAGAACACATTTTATGAACACAGGGTTTTTAATTTCTTGGATCAACAAGTAGGGGAAGATTTAATTGGGGATTCGATTTGTGATGGTGGTGGTGTCTAATTTGCTGGGGTTTTTTATTTAGATTAGGGTTCATCAAATAGGGGATTAGGGTTATAGTTTTATAATGAATATGAAGAAGAAATGTGTAACACCTCAATTTTTCAAAACAATTTAAACTTTTAAATATTCCATGTTTAATACAAAAACCCATAGTATCAAAATGTAATTTAAACAAAACATTCAGAATGATTAACAATGTGCCAAAAACCGGTGTTACAAATATATCGAGACTAAAGTCTAAGGAAATTAAAATTGTACACCGAGCTTAATCATCCAATGCCATAACTACGGGCCGCCTAATCCTTAGCTCCCGAACCTGATTACATAGACATAAAAGAAAACGTAGTACGTGAGACAAGAATGTCTCGTGAGAAACATGAGTTTTGGACCCGTTTATAAACATTTGCAATTAAATAATATTCAAGTAAATATCACATTGCACATAAGTCAAACATAGTCCCGAGCTTATCCTAAGCTCACACATACGCAACGGGTCATCCCGAAGCAAACTCCCCCGATGTGGGTTATCATCAAAAGATCTCATGGTAATTGGGGTTCTCCCAAACTTACCGAGATCATCACTCCCCCGTCTCGCGGGTTATCGTAATCCCCCTTTTTATCGGGTTATCATAGTCCCCCTAATGTCGGGTTATCATTCACATAGATATACTACCCTTGCGCAAGGAGGTACCGCCCCAAGTAGTAATCTCAACTACCCCACGAATGGGTTATCGTTTCCGGAAATTTGACTAACATATAATTGGTCAACAAACATGAGCCATTGCTCCATTTCATTCATCATTTCATCATGTCAAGATCACATTTCAATTCATATCATCTAAACATTTCAATCAATTTCTTTATCAATTCATACATTAAATAAAAACTCTTTCAATCATTTAGAAATTATTTACTATGTACTCATAAAGATCACATGTACTCACCTTAGCAATGCTATCCAATACTTGTGTTAGACAACACAATCCCTAACTTCCCAATCAAGGAAGTACTCCAATCACAAGGTCTTTTTGACCTATTCATAAACATCATTACAAATACTAGTTATTATCCATCACTAACACTAATTAATCCATATTAACATCCCCAATCACCAAGTTCATACAACTTGGTGGAATTTTAAACCCTAGTTCAAGATTTCTATCCATAAAATCCAAATCCAACTTGTACACATTGATTACAAGTTTACAAGGAATGGTTTATACCCATATTTGGTCATCTTCCCCAAAGATGACATGGTTGTTTCCCCAAACCACCATTGATGCCCAAGAAAAGCTTGAAAAACTAACTACCAAGCATGAAGGATCAAGAATCCTTACCTTTGATGATAAAATCTCCAAGATTGATGAAGATTCAAGCAAAAGAACCCCAAAAACGAGCTCTCTCTCTAAAAACGGTTGGGCTAGAAGTAGGTTTGTTGGTGCCTAAAACCCTAGGCTAACCCGACTTTTAAAAAGACCCAGACAAAGATCGCGTCGCGATCTGGTAATTCGCGTCGCGAATTACCCTCCCGCGATAAATCGCGTTGCCTTTAGCGACGCTATCCCGTCGCTATCCCCGACGCTATCTCAAAATCGCGTTCTCTGAGACCTCGCTATTTCGGGTCGTTGTTCGACCCCCACACGGATCGCGCCGCGAATTCGGAGAGCGCGCCACGATCTCACTGCTCCAGCACATGTGCTTCATAAAGACAAGTGACGTACATATCATTGTGAAGCACATGTGCTTCATAAAGACAACCACATGTGTTTTTGTTCCTGAACACATATAACTTACAAGCAAGTCATTTGTGTTTGAATCACGAAGCACATGTGCTTGACGTTATGAAACATATGTGCTTCACTACACAGAAAAAAAATCAAAACAAGTGACGAACATATCATTATGAAGCACATGTGCTTCATAAAGCCAAACACATGTGTTTTTGTTCCTGAACACATGTAACTTACAAGCAAGTCATTTGTGTTTGAATCACGAAGCACATGTGCTTGACGTTATGAAACACATGTGCTTCACTACACAGAAAAAAAATCAAAACAAGTGACGAACATATTATTATGAAGCACATGTGCTTCATAAAGTCAAGCACATGTGTTTTTGTTCCTGAACACATGTAACTTACAAGTTTGAATCACGAAGCACATGTGCTTGACGTTATGAAACACATGTGCTTTAGTACACAAGAAAAAAAATCAGAACAAGTGACGAACATATCATTATGAAGCACATGTGCTTCATAAAGCCAAACACATTTGTTTTTGTTCCTGAACACATGTAACTTACAAGCAATTCATTTGTCTTTAAATCACGAAGCACATGTGCTTGACGTTATGAAACACATGTGCTTCAGTACACAAGAAAACAAATCAGAACAAGTGACGAACATATCATTATGAAGCAGATGTGCTTCATAAATCCAAACACATGTGTTTTTGTTCCTGAACACATGTAACTTACACGCAATTCATTTGTCTTTAAATCACGAAGCACATGTGCTTAACGTTATGAAACACATGTGCTTCATTACTTGGAACACATGTGCTTGGCTGTACGTATACACTCCTTTATTTTCAAAACACATGTGTTTCAAACACATGTGCTTCCAGTCACGACCACCACCACCGGTCACCACCACCGACGGCCACCTCCGGCCGCCGTCCGCCGCCGCCGTCCGCCGTCTTCGGCCGCCGGAGGTGGGTGGGGGATTGATGTATTGAAGCACATGTGCTTGTGTGGTTTGAATCTTGATCTCGACCTTTGACTATTTCTTGATCCAATGGCTATTAATTATCCCTTGGGACTAGGTAAAATTCTTGGACTACCTTGAACATTTCTCTACTCCCTCCGTCTTACAAAAAATTTACATTTATCCTTAAAATTTTATCTTACAAAAAAGTTTACATTTCTCAGATTTGGGGGCCCACCTAATAAAATAATATTATTACCAATAATTTCACCAATAAAACACTTTATCTCTCCAATCTAACCTTATACTTCATCTGTTTCAAAATAAATGATACATTTTGGCTTTCACGTTTTTTGAGGCAAAATATGATAATGAATGTTAATTAGATTAAATTGGATAGTTAGTGGAGTATGGACCCCACAAATTTGAAATAAAGTGAAGATAATGATGTTTAAAGGTAAAAGTAAGGGTAAATGAGTAATTTTAGTATATTAAATGAGATAGTTAGTGAGTGTGGGGCCCATTACTTTTTACCAAATAAAATAAGTTTTCAAAGTGTATCACTTTTTTTGAAACACCCCAAAATTGAAAGTGTATCGCTTAGTTTGAAACGGAGGAAGTATTTTAATCAAAAGTATTACAAAGTACCCCACCACTAACTATCTCCTAAAATACTGTGCCCAAATGAAATGTAAACTTTTTTATGAGACGAAAGGAGTATAAAATCAGTGGTTTGTTCTAGGTAGTCCAAGAATTTTAAAAAGTCCCAAGGAATAATTATTGGCCCTTGGATCAAGAAAAATTCAAAGGTCAAGATCAACATTCAAACCACTACCATCATACAACTTGGTGGAATTTTAAACCCTAGTTCAAGATTTCTATCCATAAAATCCAAATCCAACTGGTACACATTGATTACAAGTTTACAAGGAATGGTTTACACCCATATTTGGTCATCTTCCCCAAAGATGACATGGTTGTTTCCCCAAACCACCATTGATGCCCAAGAAAAGCTTGAAAAACTAACTACCAAGCATGAAGGATCAAGAATCCTTACCTTTGATGATAAAATCTCCAAGATTGATGAAGATTCAAGCAAAAGAACCCCAAAAACGAGCTCTCTCTCTAAAAACGGTTGGGCTAGAAGTAGGTTTCTTGGTGCCTAAAACCCTAGGCTAACCCGACTTTTAAAAAGACCCAGACAAAGATCGCGTCGCGATCTGGTAATTCGCGTCGCGAATTACCCTCCCGCGATAAATCGCGTTGCCTTTAGCAACGCTATCCCGTCGCTATCCCCGACGATATCTCAAAATCGCGTTCTCTGAGACCTCGCTATTTCGGTTCGTTGTTCGACCCCCACACGGATCGCGCCGCGAATTCGGAGAGCGCGCCGCGATCTCACTGCTCCAGCACATGTGCTTCATAAAGACAAGTGACGTACATATCATTGTGAAGCACACGTGCTTCATAAAGACAACCACATGTGTTTTTGTTCCTGAACACATATAACTTACAAGCAAGTCATTTGTGTTTGAATCACGAAGCACATGTGATTGACGTTATGAAACATATGTGCTTCACTACACAGAAAAAAAAATCAAAATAAGTGACGAACATATCATTATGAAGCACATGTGCTTCATAAAGCCAAACACATGTGTTTTTGTTCCTGAACACATGTAACTTACAAGCAAGTCATTTGTGTTTGAATCACGAAGCACATGTGCTTGACGTTATGAAACACATGTGCTTCACTACACAGAAAAAAAATCAAAACAAGTGACGAACATATTATTATGAAGCACATGTGCTTCATAAAGCCAAGCACATGTGTTTTTGTTCCTGAACACAGGTAACTTACAAGTTTGAATCACGAACCACATGTGCTTGACGTTATGAAACACATGTGCTTTAGTACACAAGAAAAAAAATCAGAACAAGTGACGAACATATCATTATGAAGCACATGTGCTTCATAAAGCCAAACACATTTGTTTTTGTTCCTGAACACATGTAACTTACAAGCAATTCATTTGTCTTTAAATCACGAAGCACATGTGCTTGACGTTATGAAACACATGTGCTTCAGTACACAAAAAAACAAATCAGAACAAGTGACGAACATATCATTATGAAGCAGATGTGCTTCATAAAGCCAAACACATGTGTTTTTGTTCCTGAACACATGTAACTTACACGCAATTCATTTGTCTTTAAATCACGAAGCACATGTGCTTAACGTTATGAAACACATGTGCTTCATTACTTGGAACACATGTGCTTGGCTGTACGTATACACTCCTTTATTTTCAAAACACATGTGTTTCAAACACATGTGCTTCCAGTCACGACCACCACCACCGGTCACCACCACCGACGGCCACCTCCGGCCGCCGTCCGCCGCCGCCGGCCGCCGTCTTCGGCCGCCGGAGGTGGGTGGGGGATTGATGTATTGAAGCACATGTGCTTGTGTGGTTTGAATCTTGATCTCGACCTTTGACTATTTCTTGATCCAATGGCTATTAATTATCCCTTGGGACTAGGTAAAATTCTTGGACTACCTTGAACATTTCTCTACTCCCTCCGTCTTACAAAAAAATTTACATTTATCCTTAAAATTTTATCTTACAAAAAAGTTTACATTTCTCAGATTTGGGGCCCACCTAATAAAATAATATTATTACCAATCATTTCACCAATAAAACACTTTATCTCTCCAATCTAACCTTATACTTCCTCTGTTTCAAAATAAATGATACATTTTGGCTTTCACGTTTTTGAGGCAAAATATGATAATGAATGTTAATTAGATTAAATTGGATAGTTAGTGGAGTATGGACCCCACAAATTTGAAATAAAGTGAAGATAATGATGTTTAAAAGTAAAAGTAAGGGTAAATGAGTAATTTTAGTATATTAAATGAGATAGTTAGTGAGTGTGGGGCCCATTACTTTTTACCAAATAAAATAAGTTTTCAAAGTGTATCACTTTTTTTGAAACAACCCAAAATTGAAAGTGTATCACTTAGTTTGAAACGGAGGAAGTATTTTAATCAAAAGTATTACAAAGTACCCCACCACTAACTATCTCCTAAAATACTGTGCCCAAATGAAATGTAAACTTTTTTATGAGACGAAGGGAGTATAAAATCAGTGGTTTGTTCTATGTAGTCCAAGAATTTTAAAAAGTCCCAATGAATAATTATTGGCCCTTGGATCAAGAAAAATTCAAAGGTCAAGATCAACATTCAAACCACTACCACCACTACCATCATATGTGATTCAATACATCACCACCACCGACGGTGGCCGGCGGCAGGCGGCGGACGGCGGTGGCCGGTGGTGGTGACTTGAAACACATGTGATTTGAAGTAATATGTTTGTCTGTATACCTATGGTAACGCGAATATACCTATAGTAACGGCATTAGCAAATGTAACAAAGAAAGATGAACATAATCGCATTAATATCAAAATAAAATTTGATATTATACCAATTTCTTTACAATCCAAATAAGGTCTAGCATTTAACCAATTCAAAAGGTTCAAAACAACTAAAATAATCGTCTTATGGTACACCTATACTTCACTAGTCTCGCTTTCACATGCGATATATTCACTATTTACAATTTGACCAACAAAGTTCTTCACGTTCACGTGTCCTATAATTGTGCGCGCCTGCAAATAACATACAGATTTATTTATATACATTCCAATATTTTGTTTCTTTTAATATTTGTTATAAACCATTTGTGAATAAGATGATCGCAATTGCAATTTATTCCCGTCCCAAATTATATAATTTAAATTTAAATAAGATATATAATAATTTGTTTAAAATATTAATAGATACTTGTTTCAACGTGAAAACTAGATCCAAGATTGTATTTTACAGTGAAAATATTTGCTTTCATGTCAATATCAAGGACACTTGCTTCTTGTCTTGCACGCCATATTTTGACCTGTTTCATAAGTCAAACATATTAAGAATGACCAAAATACCATTAACTTTGAATTCAATACCTTACCGTCATCATTGTAGGTTCAGTACTTGAAAAATCAAGACTCCATGCTCGTTTCTCGTGTTCCTCATACTCCATCACACTCTGATGGCAGAATTGGTAATTTAGTGTGGGGATAAAAATAAAAGATAAACGCAAGGTAAGATGCTGACCTAGCGAGTAGTTACATCCCAAACAATAACAATACCCTCATAATCACTACTAGCAATATGATTTTTGGTGTATTTGTTCCAGCTCAAACAACTAACTTTTGAACGAGTTGACATTTCTACCATAGGATATTGTACATCTGCTTCTTCATTTACTCCCTAAAAAACCATTGAAGAAATTCAAAAACTTTTAGGGATTTGATATCAAGTGCAAGCATAATCATTTAATCACTCATCAACATAAAATCAAGTCTGAGTCATTTCAAATTATAAATTTTATGGATTTGATTCTTACATAAGGAAATTCAAAAACTTTGATGCGTCATGAGACTCCAGCAGTAGCAAAAAGCTCATCATCACGGTCAAATTCTATTCTGCAAGTCAACGTAATGATACAATCAGTAAATTGAATCACTAATTTGTTAATGCTATTAGAAAATGAATGAAGGACCTCATTTAGTTCTTCGAGTTTTTTCTTCTCGAGTAATGTAAACATTCATGCATAATTTGCAAATTTTATTCAGCTTCTTTTTGCTCCATTCTTCTTTTCTTCTCTATAAGAAGAATTATAAGGCTATCGAGTTCCTTGATTGAGACATTACATCCCTGTCTAAGAGAAAAGAGTTATTTCAATTGTCCATTATAGACAACAAATTAATTGATACTACTTAAATAAGCAAGTATTTGAGGCAAATTAACATGGTGAATTATGCTAAAGCTCAGTGTAATAACAGACCTGTTAAAATGCTAGGTGGACGTGTTCAACAGGAGAAGCAGCTTTTGCTATTTGACAAGTTGAACCTTCATCAATAGCTGCAAAAATTGTATTTTGCATTAAGTATCTACAATGTAAAGATGCTTCTAGATAGTGAACGATACAACTTAGCACCACAAACATCAAATAATTATCAGCATATGTGTATGCTGGCCCTGTCTTCACTATGAAATAAGTAATTGACTGCATTATGTCCTTCAGTTACGCAATAAATTGTGTGGATTTTGTATGGGAACATAGAAGGCAACCTGTAGGAACCGTCCAGTTGAAATAATACACAAGACTTGCCTTCTCCATTTTCGATCTGCATTTTCGATCGCTCATAATATTATTATTTATCGGAACACCGTTGACAACTGAAAATTAGCTCCACACTCCACAGATTGTGTAATTCTTCAATTTAACACACACATACACAAACACGCAGTTCTTCAACGAATTTATGATATATTTATGGTATAATCGCAACAAATAGATGAATACAAAAATAAATGGAAAGCAATTGAAGAATCGTTTATGTATTTACCAAAACTAAGAAATTTCAAAAATTAAATCCACCTAAATCGAGGGAAGCTTGTGAATTCGAGCGAAAAGGGGCTTATGAAAGTACTTCTACTGTAAACTCGAACGCAACTTGTCAGTCATAAACAACGAGCGCAACTTCGATCTATTGTGAACTCGATGGAAACTGGTGAAAAACTAGGGTTTTGGAATTTTAAGAGAGAAGGAGCGAGCTTAGAGAGAAAGCGAAGGGTTTGAAATTTTTCGGAGAAAGAGGCACGAGCCTTTTCTTTAATTATTAAAAAATATTATACTTCCTCCGTTTCAAAACAAGTGATACACTTTATAGTTCACGATTTTTGAGACAAAAATAATTAAGGACAATTAGATTAAATTGGATAGTTAGTGAAGGATCCCACATATATTGATTAAAGTGAATTTAATGATGTTTAACAAGTAAAAGTAAGGGTAAGTGTGTCCTTTCATTATATTAAAGGAGATAATTAGTGGGTGTGAGCTCACTACCTTTTACTATGTCAAAGTGTATCACTTATTTTAAAACACCCCAAAATGGAAAGTGTATGTATCACTTATTTTGAAACGGAGGAAGTATTTTTTTTATGGTATTGCATTAGATACGGAAGGAAGTGTTACATTAGAAAGAAATATATCTTACATCAGAAAAGTACATGTTACAATAGAAAAATAGCCGTTACAAAAGAAAAGAAGTTGTTATAATAGAGAATGATGTGTTGCAATAAAGAAGGAGACGTTACAATAAAAAAAAGTAGGTGTTACAAAATCACCTTACCGATCTTCAAGCTTAATTCCAACACATAATCTAATCATCACTTAGGAAAGCAAAAATTAAAATGAGTAAATTAGACCAATCGTCTTTACGATATATATCAAATTTCTTTAATCGTTATTTAGTTGTAAAAATTACATTGGTAGTCTTATTTTAAAAAATGTTTTACACCGATATTCTTTTTGGCTCGACAGTGTTAATTTTTTTTGTTAAGTCTCTCATGTGCAATCTATTTTGTCATTTTACTACCTTTATTTTTTCAAAAACATTGAGAAACTTTTTCTATTTCTTATTGCTCTTTTCTATTAGGTTACCACTAACGTTAGTTTCAAATTACAGAGCATATGCTACACAGAGTAGGACACAGAGAGAGATCAAGAAGAAAGAGAGAGGTAGAATGCCTCCATACCGCCATCGCTTCATTTTTACGTATGTAAATATTATTTTTACTACGATAAGACCAACTATTTTTATTTAGCTTAACCATCTGATTCAATAACAATATCTTTATAATTAGTATAATGTGAAATTCTGTGGATTTTGTACGTGTTGATAATTTATGTTTTATTTATATTTTCCGGTTTTTGAAATTAAATGTGAACATTCTAGTAAATTCAAAAGAACAACATTCCACTATAATCGAGTTTAACATGATCTTACATTAAATAACAATACAAGTACGTATTCAGTGTTGTAATAAGAACAATTTGGAGCACATATAAGGGATTGATCGCTTTTTATTTTGTGACAGCCTAATTAAAGCAATTTATATTATATGCTAATAAGAGACATTAGATTGGATTAACGAAGAGTGATAATACATAGGGTTTGAACATCTCAGGCTTACCATGCTTGTCTCCATCAGTATACATGAAATGACCCATTCTAGCAAGGTTCGTTACGCATTCGAGGAACTCGTGTGAAAACTCAGAACTAATTGCTTGTCGTTCTTTATTCAGCTTCTTCCATGTCTCAACGACTAACTGTTTTATATATGCTCTTGCTTCCACTTCAGTGGCCCCACTCTCGTGCATATAGCACTGGATTGATTTTGGAACATCACCTCTTTCCAGCTCATCCTGATACAAATTAAAATCCCAAATTAAGTTTTTATGTTTGGTCATTTTATATTGTATTTGTTATAGTGTGTGAGTGTAAAATGTGTGAAATCAGACTGCAAAAAGCTCACTCAGCTACTCTCTGATATGAAGGAAAAAATTAGGCTAGGGCCAGCTACAGCCCCCCCCCCCCCCACTCGGGTTACTTTTTGGACCACACCATAGAGGGAGGGGGTGGTGTTCCCACATAGACCATGGTGTGGTGGCTTGCCACCTAAGACATCACTACGATCTGGTGTCTTAACCCACCAGCCTTTGAGAAAATGAAACAAATTACTTTTATATATGAAAAGTGATGTGTGGAAGTTGGAAGTGCTAAAAGTTGTAGAGAAGAACTACTAATTTAAAAACATTTTATTAATAGAAAAAGTTCATTTTTTCTAATGAGAAAACAAAATAGATTTTGCCAATAATTGACCATATCAACGACATATCACCACTTTTAAACTAACAAACCAACTGAGATTATGTCGAACAACACTTCTTGTCCTTTTTACCTTATGAATTGGTCAACTTTTCAACTTACTCTTCTTTATTCAACCACTAAATGAAGCAAAACTAAGATATCAATAACCGATTAACCCAACATAAAATGAGTGTGAACAAATAAAATGATAATAAGGTTGCATAAGAAGCTTACAAGTGATGTGCCCATATCATTAGTGAATCGTACGATTAGACATGCGTTGCGAATCATATTTTCAGCTCTTTCTATCCGTTGCAATGCTTCTTCTGTAACGCTACTTAAAGTTAACAAATAGGCGTGTCGGATGATAGGGACAATTCCTATTGACATGTATGCATTGTCGATGAACTCATTGAAGGATGGTGTATATCCATCATTGTACCATTTTGCTTCTATTATGTAAGAGTTGCATAAATCCTGCCACTGGAATTAATGTCAAATTTAAAGTTAAACACACGTACTACACTTACAACCAAACGATGAAATTAGATATTACAACTCAAAGGAAACCGATTGAATATGAGAAATATATTACCGCCTTTTTAAGGTAAGGGAGGACGAAAATGCCTTTGTTTGTCAATATGTTGTATGATAACTCATTTGTCGCGTTGTAGCAGGCAAGGAAGCATACTTTCATATAATTTGGAAGTTTTTTGAGCTCATTGACATCCCAACTACGTACACATGGAATTTGGTTTCTCAAAACATATGATAAATTAGTAACAATTAATATAAATTATCACCAACCTGTTTACTATGTCGGTGAATTGTTGGAGTTCATGCAGAGTACCATACACATCATAGACATCATCAATAGTAGTTATCATGGCGTTAACCTTTGTGAGAACTGTCCTTCCTTGAAATTGAGGCAAGTAATTTTCAGTAACACTCCACATAAAGTTCTCTACCAAACGATCACGAGCAAATCCTAACTTTTCCCACCGTGTTTCCTTCCACCACCTGTACACACCAAGTGTCCAAAATTAGTTGCAACCATTTCAAGTCTATCTTTATTAAGAAATTGTTTAAATCTCGCCCTAAATGAATGAGATAAGAAGTATTAATTTAGCAAAATGTTTCTTAACAAATTGAAAAATGAATTAAATAAACTTTTATTAGATATTAACATGTTTGTATAAATTTAACAAGATTTTTTATGCAAAAACTAGGTTGAGGAACAATCAGAGCTGTTTTTGAGCATGGACGGCAAGGGCGGCCGCTAGGGCCCACTTTTAAAACTATCACTCCATGTATACAATGTGTAATCTTATTTGAATTAAGATAAGGCTTACAAAATATTCAAAATAGGGGGACTAGATGGTTCAATCCGGATATTTAACTTGGGGATTGGGCGACGCTTTTAATTTGGCGAATTTTTTTTTAGTTATTTGGAGAAAAAAATTAGGAACGTATTTTTAAGATTTAGCCCACAGCCTAAAAAGTGATTGGACCAGTCCTGAACATTAAATATGCTGGTTTTTAATGTTATTAATTTCCTTTAATATCCAAAAACAGGGTTGACGAACTTAATCCATACAAAACGGAAAATATGTTGGTTTTTTTATCTTATTACTTATTAGCCTATAACCCGTGATGTATCACGGACGGTTTATAAAAGTTTAATATAAAAGAGAGTTTTTATTTTTGTCAAAAATACAAAAATACAAACTTTAGTTGCCTGTAAACCAAGAAAATACCAAGGTTGTTACATCACTTGAATATTTCAATAGATAGTAATGAGCAATTTTGTTTATCTGATCACAATTTTGTCCTTCCAACATTTTTAATCTTGTTTGACTTTGACTTCTACATATAAATGTTTAGAGGTTTAAAAACTGTCAAAAAATAGAATTTAGTAAAATTCTAGTCCAATTTTAACACGTTTTATATTTTTGAGTTTGTGTTGTAAACTTTCTAAGAAACTTTAGCATATTTTACAACTAAACGTCTCCTAAACTTTGAAAGAATGACAAAATTCGAATAGGAAAATACCACATATAAATATATGATTACTTTGGTTCTACATTTTCATTTATTCAATTTGGCAAAAATTATTCATTTCTGCAAACTACTGGAAAAATGTCAAATAAGATGCTTTAGAAAGTCAATCTTCACATAATATAAGATGAAATAACAAAAGCTTCAATAACAGTAAGATACAATATAATTAATATAATTGATTTTCTTTCTAACCCAGTTCAAATAATAGATCTAATTTCCAGTAGTAGAGTTTTTATAACCGTATTAAATACATTAAAACATTTACTAAGTCCAAATGGAATTAACAAACATGTTAGTGTTGACCCGCCTCAAATTTAAAATTAACATTTGACCCAAACCCATTTGACCCATTTTTCTACTTTTACTTAAACTACATTAAAATCAAACATTTAAGCATGATATCTAAAAAAAAAATTGTGTAAAATGTGACTCCCTCCGTCCCATAATAAACTTCTTATTTCTCATAAAATGTTTGTCCCATAATAAACTTCTCATTAATCAAATTGGAGGGACCCACTTAATAAAATATTATTATTATTATATTATTATTATTATTATATACCCTATCACTAACTACATCCTAAAAACACTTTTTATCTTCAAAAATAACCTTATATTTTAATTAAATTTATTACCAAGGACCCCACCACTAATTATCTCCAAAAACATGTGCTCATGAGAATTGAGAACTTTATTAAGGGACGAAGAGAGTATTAGTTACCTGTGCGATTGCCAACATTGGGATCATCTCGGATTATTATTTACTGATTTAATTTAAATCATATTTATTAGTTTAATTCGGAATACAAAAGATTTATTTAATTCAAATCGTATTAGTTTATCTTTGCCATGTCAAGATATAATATTTGTCTTGAATTTAAGATGATATGTAATGTTTTCTTTTATTAAAGATAATAATAATAATAATAAAATAAAATAATAATAATAATAATAATAATAATAATAATAATAATAATAATAATAATAATAATAATAATAATAATAATAATAATAATAATAATAATAATAATAATAATAATAGAGATAAAGATAGAGATAGAGATAGAAATAGAGATTAGCAGGTGCTTTTTTTTAAGGGGTTTTCTAACTCATGCCCTAAGGGCATGTGATTAGAAGTATTAATTGATGTTATAATTACCATTTGTGTTGAAATTGTATTTAATAACGGTTAAAATTTGAGTTCATTTAATGCATTTTTCAATATGTTTGGAAAAAATTTGTTCATTTAATACTTCTTATCTCATGCCTTTAGGGCATGAGTTATCCAAACCCGTTTTTTAAAGCGAAAATCTATACGATTTTTTTTTATTTTTTTATTTTTTACTGATGGCATATATATACCTTGATGCGTGTTTCATATCTTGTTGGTAAATTGCTTGCACCATGTTGTAGTCCAATTTGGCGAGCTCGAGAACAGTCGGATTCATGGCACTTCGTTTCTCATACGCCTCAATGTACCAATTTGCCTCCACCCGTGGAAGCATCCAATGAAGTGGGAAATCCAATGAATGACTAATTAACGACACTATATTTTGATCGCCAACGTTTTCTAAACTTTCTTTAAGATATTTTGTTGTGAAATCTCTAGCTTCATCCAATATACTTTCCTCTTCTAATGAATGATAAGAAGCCTCATACAAATTTAGCATACCAATGATATTTTCATATGATTGTCCTTTGAACTCTCCATTCTCATATATAGCGTCCTTGAATATTTCTACATAAAACAAACACATATTTTCTAGTATAATGATCGAAAGGGTTAAAACATCACCATAAGATTAGTCAGCATGCAAAGTGAGTCGAAACTTATGTTAAAAAAAGGGTTAAAACAATCAATTCATAGTTTACTTCATACCTTGAGGGATATGATATCCATGTTGTCGCAAGAGTCTAAAACCAAGGGATTTAAGATTTAAATCCATATTAGTCCACTTTTCATGACTTTTGAAGTAATTGTGGTAAATGTTTTCCAAAACATTGCTTATTTCATTCACAAAATGATACGATATGCCGAGTCTCTGCAGATCATCAACCAAATTGAGTATACTTGATGGATTTTTCACCATTCCATTATCTTTGCAAATCATGGTCCTCACTCCTTCTTTCAGAGTTTGCAATCTCCCCATACACTTATCTCCCTACACATACTCACAAGCACGACAATAAATATAAACATCACAACTATTAAGTTTATAGGAAATAATAGGCCGAGAATATAAGAAGCTAACAAATTTCTTCACACAAAATTATGGAGATTTAAAAAATTCGTCCATGTTTCTAAGTTTTGGGTTCTTATTTTTGTATTGTTCACAATTCTACACTCCTAATTAACTTGTGTTAATATGCTAAAAAGCTAAACTGTTAACAAGCATGTGTACAAACCGTGTATTTGCTAGAGAGGGACTGGACAAAATCGTAGGACCATAATGAAGGCGGATAATTTGCTGATCTTCTAATAGCCGTTTCCGAGGTTCCCATTGTAGTAACTTCAGTAAGGTTGGATCGTTGTGAACATAATCGCTTGTTGCATGTAACAATAGTTCTTTTACTTATTAAGGGACTATTACATGTGATAAGTGGATAACAAAGTGTCCACATTAAAGCCATTTGTGAGAGATAAAATGTTATTTGTGTTTCCTTAACACATGATGGCTATTTAAAGGAGTAGATGGACGTATATATTAATTTAATAAACGTGTTAATATGAAGAGTTTTGTTAAATCGGTTAAAAAAAAGAGTTTTGTTAAAAGTACATATCCATGTTTAAGAGCTAATTACACAAGAAATCTAACCTAGTAGTATTGAAGTATATGATAAAGTGTTGACCGTGACCAATAGGTCATAGGTTCAAGTCCTCCTAAGGGCAAACATGGGTTCAATCCTACTAAGAGCAAAAAAGTGTAGATAAGGTGTCCGTTCAAAAAAAAATATTGTTTAAGAGCTAATTGGGTATCTAAATTAGGAGTATATTACCACCTTGTTAGTCCTATTAAGTGTAACTATAGATAGTGATGGCTTTGTGAGATAACTCTATTTTTGCGAAATCTGTAGGAACTATAGAAAATATATTAATTCACATGTTTTTAATCGTATTAAGTGTAAGAGTAAATTACATGGATAGTCCATTGGTTTACTAAAAGTTTTAGATTAAACACTAATTTTCAGAAATTACATGGATGGTCCTTATGATTGAAACTTTGTCACATTTTTGATCCAAAATGCTAACTCCTGTTAAAATTGATTGTTAAATATTTTGAAATGACTAGTTTACCCTTTACTAAAACAAAACATACTCCATCGTCTTCACAGGTGGTGGCTGTTGCTCATAAAAGATGCCCTCACATGTAAATCTATAATTTCTTCTTTAATTAAGCTTAGTTTGCTTCAGTTATAAAAAAAGTTAACTTGCAATTAATTAAAAATATAAATTATATCATCATATTGTAAACTACCTAAAATATTCCATTTAATCATAAAATCCTTGTAATGCGAATATAACCCTTCTCAATATCCAAATCAATTGAAAGTAAAATTCAACAATTACCTCATGTTCCCCTCTAGCCGTATGATGAAGAGGTTGTTTATCATCAATTAAACTAATCCGTGCCTATATAAATTTACAATTCAATACAAAAGGTAAAATTAATAAAAAAAAGAAAATTTTAAATAACGGGCATTCATTACAGCGTCGCCTTCTACATCGACTGAATTAAGCATTCTTTTTAAGCACTCTGGAGAATTGGTTTTACGGGAGAGATATCGCCGTACACCGCTTAAAAGGTTTTCTGAAATACAGACTTCATACCAGAAATTGAACAGTCATAGGTGCTTCACTGTCGAATCTATTTGGGTATCTCACTCTACAATCACCGAACATAAATCATCGGAATTATACTCAAACGATCCAATCCAAATTATCTAATTGGATAATCCGACTATATCCGAATAATAAACACCACTATGTATTTACTTCGTAGTATTTTAATTATATTTATAATGATAAAATCTAATATACATTTTTTTTAACAACCACTTAGTAAGTTAGTTGTTCGAGACTAGACAGTGACATTTACAAGGGCAGTATGTCTTCCCTCGAACCCTTCACATATGGGGTCCATCGGGAATAAACCCCACCATCTATTCACCTGAGGAAAAACCTTCAGCAAAACTCGAACCCAATACCTTGTGAAGACAAACCCCCCAAGGTTGCTCTTGGTGACCAGTTGATTTACACCAACTGCTTTGAAAGAAAAAATGTTATTATTAAGGCTGTCAAAACCTGACACGACACGACAAAAATACACGAAACGAAATTGGGACGAAATCGAAATTTGAATTCGTGTTCGTGTTGTGTAAAACAAATACGAAGTCGTGTCGTGTCGTGTTCGTGTTCGGAGATTAACACGAAATTGACACGATAGTTATGATTTTCCGAACATTTAGAAATTTATTTTATATTTTTGTCGTGTTTGTCGTGTTTTTAGCATGTAGTAAGTAAGAAATTTGAAATATTTGTTATTTATCTCGTGTTGTCGTGTTTATCATTTCTAATCGTGTCGTGTTCGTGTTACCAAAATAAAACACGACTTCGTGTCGTGTTGTTTTCATGTTGAATGAATTCATGTCATGTTGTATTACCTAAAAATACGAAACGTTGGCACGATTTGATAGCCCCAATTATTATTATCAATGTAAAAACATAGTTATGTTTTAAATATTAGCAACCTACGCTTGTGCTAGCAGTAGAGAGCGGCCAGACATCCTTTTGACGTGGGATAAGTCCTGCCTCAACTATATGTATTTTTTTTTTCCGCAAGGCTTGTAGTCTAGTGGTATCTAAGGTGGATTTAAAGTGTTGGCCATGACCTATTAGTCATGGGTTCAAGTCCCGTCGTGGACAAAAAGGTGGTAGGTTCGAGGGAAGACATACTGCCCTTGTGGATGTCACTGTCTAGACTCGAAGCACTAACTTACTAATTTGCCGTTAAAAAAAAAAATTTATTCTTTTTACTTTACTTTTGTAATTACAGCCCATAAATGGATAAACATTAAAAAAATATTTCTTCCCTCACCCCAAACCAAAAACTCTGAGTTGTCCTTATTTATTTATTTTTTAAATAATTAAATTGAAATTGAAATAACTTAAACAATAATAAAATAAAATAGATTCTAAGAATGATAACGGCTCACTTTTGAAGTTTTTATTTTATTTTTTCTTAACTTCTATATTGTCTTTTATAGAAAGTAAATATAATTCTTTATTATTACTATTATTATTATTATTATTATTATTATATTTATTATTATTTATTTTCTATTCTTTAAATTAAAATATTGAATGTGAGAAACATATTATTTTAGAAAATAAAATAGTTTTATAAAATGTGAAAAATCAAAATCTATATACATATATTTATCATTTATATTTAGTTATTTACTTTTTATATGTAAATCAAAAAACTATCAAATATAAAAAGTTGTACTGATTAGATTTTTTTTTTCATAACATATTAACTAACTTTTGACAAAATGAATTGATATAAAACTATCTTTTAATACAACAACAATGATAATCTCTTCAACTTTTTAATATTAATAATATTAAAAATAAAACAAAATACTAACAATCCAAAATAAAAGGTTATCAACCAAAAATATTGTAACTACTTCGTTTTTTATATTCGCATAATAAGTAAGTAGTAAGAGGGTAACAAAAAACATTGTATGAAATAAATTTTTATCATAAATTTACTATTAGAAGGTTCTTAAATTATAAAATAGTTGAATATTATAATATTTTGAAAAAGAATATTTTTAATGATATTGTATATATGTATTTTAAATCTGTTTATTATAATGTAATCTAAAGTATGCTGGAGAAAAAAAAGAAAACATTACTGTTACAAATATAAAAAAAAGCTTTTTAAGTATTAATTGCCTATGACCGCTAGTGAGCACGGCCTAACATTGCTCGTGAAAGACATACACATTAATGTCACTAAAAATCTCTTTGAATAAATCAAGCGTAATACAAACCATATTTGACAATGTTTACGAAAAACTCTGCACCTCTATTAATTATTCCCTAGCATAGCTAACAACAGAAAGGTGGCCACCTAGGTACACGAACACGAACGTTTTTCTACTTCATTCATTGCAATTCAGGATTTCAGGGGTAGTTTTGGCCTTTTCGACGTTGCACAAAATTCATTTGTTATGTTAGCTAGCAATAAAAAGGTTACATTTAATTATTTTTTTCGTTCTCAGTTATATGATTCTTAAATCACTCCCAATAAATCGCATTCTTACATATATCATTTTTACCACACTTACGACATACTGACACTTCTAAACTGACACATATTCCAATAACATTTTTTTCATCTCTTTCATCACTTTATTGTATACAAACACATACATATATATATTCATAATACATACACATACAAGCTCCATCACTTGCTCGTAGCTTAACTGAACTAATCAACCGTAGAGAGAAACTGATGAGATTATGCTAATGGTGTCTTCAGATAAGAAATTTACAAGCAAAATGAAAAGCACAGTTAGCTTCGCTCTACTATGAACTGTGATAGGGAATGGCGATGATATTATTCTCAGCTATGATATGTGAAAACTATAAATTAACATATACAGTATATGCCAATCTTAAAAGTAATATCTTTCATTAATAGAAAAATATGTGAAAACTGTAAATTAACATATATGAATTAAATTCCATCGATAGTATACTTTTTATGTTTCAAAATAAGTGATATATAGTTGGTTTCATGACATTTGAGATAAAAGATTATAATGAAAGATATATTATATTAAATTGAATAGTTTGTGGCTGGGGATGAGTCTCATTCATTTTAAATAAAATGAGTTTAATGATATTTAAAAGTAAAAGTAAATGTAAAATACTTCCTCCGATTCAAAATAAGTGCTACACTTTCCTTATATGGGTGATTTAAAATAAGTGCTACACTTTCCTTATTTGGTAAATTTTTATATATGAAATTACCATTTTATCCTTACTTAACTTTATTAAAAATCATTAAGATTACCTAACCCCACCTTGATTTTTGTCCTTCCCAACCATATTGTGGGACCCTACCTCATTGATTATCCCCTTCAATCTATAATAATCTCTATTACAATGTTTTGCATCAAAAAACGTGAAAGTAAAAGTGTAACACTTATTTTGAATCGGAGGAAGTAATAGTTTTATTGTATCAAATAGGTTAGTTAGTGGGTGTGGACTCCACCACTTCTTACCAAACAAGGTAGAGATGAGCGTAGTCCAGAAACCGAACAAAAACGAAACTGAAAATAATGAACTTTCAAAGCATTAACCAAACCGATTACATGTTTATGGTTTTGGTTCAGTTTAGTTTCAGTTTGTTTTAGTTTCAGTTGGTTTGGTAACTTGGTTTCGCGCGGTTCAGTATTTTTAGCCCAAATGTTCATCCATTACCGAGGACCGAACCAAACCAAAACCTTATGAATTCAATTACGGTCCTTCTGTAACCTAACAAATTTGAATATTTTATATGCTTCAGATTTTAAAATCGTTTAAAAACATTGAAAAAAAATTAAGAAATATAATAATGAAGGTTAATTAAATTGAATTGGATAGTTAATAGAGAATTGGTCCCATAAATCAAGATTAAAGTGAATGTAATGATGTTTAAAAGTAAAAGTAAGGATAAATGTCAGAAATTGTCCCTGTGGTCTTGGGTTTTCTGGCCTTTTATCCCTAAACTTTTTTTTTCGGGTTTTTTGTCCCTGTACTCTTTAAAATTCTGGATTTTTATCCTTCCGTCCAATTTGGCTGTTAAGTAACAGAATATGCCAAAAAAGTGGGGGTATTTTCGTCCTTTTCTTTTTTCCCATTTCTTTTTTCTCTATTTTTTTTCATCTTCTTCATCTTTAAAAACCCTATTAAAGATTCACAGATCTAAACAATTCAACCTCCTACAAATCTGTACAATTAAAAACCCAAATTCTCTCTACAAATCTGATGAAACCCACCACCAAATTCATCCTCCTCCACCCTCCCAAATTCTTCCTCTTTCAAACCCTCTTCATCATCTTCCTCCACATTCTTCAATCTATTTTAAAGATTTAAAATCTGGGTTTCTTCCAACTAAATCCTCTGGTTTCAAGCATAAAAATTGAGAATCCACCATCCTTCAACAATTCTGAATACAAAACATGTTCTTCTCCGCCCGTCACAGTCACCACCATCATCTTGAACTGTCACCATCCACCGCCCGTCACAGTCACCACCATCATCTTCTCCGACAATGGTGGTTACGGGATCAGATCTCAGATCTACTTTCCAAAATAAAAAATGAATCTTTATGGGTGAATGTAGATGCCGGCGATGGTGGTTACGGGAACACATTTTATGAAGAACACATCTTCAGGCGGACGGGTCATGTGGCAGTGGTGGCTAGAAGATGAAGATTATGAAGATAAAGACACATCTTCTGGGTTGTATGAAGAACACATTTTATGAACACAGGGTTTTTAATTTCTTGGATCAACAAGTAGGGGAAGATGTTAATTGGGGATTCGATTTGAGATGGTGGTGGTGTCTAATTTGCTGGGGTTTTTTATTTAGATTAGGGTTCATCAAATAGGGGATTAGGGTTATAGTTTTATAATGAATATGAAGAAGAAATGTGTAACACCTCAATTTTTCAAAACAATTTAAACTTTTAAATATTCCATGTTTAATACAAAAACCCATAGTATCAAAATGTAATTTAAACAAAACATTCGGAATGATTAACAATGTGCCAAAAACCGGTGTTACAAATATATCGAGACTAAAGTCTAAGGAAATTAAAATTGTACACCGAGCTTAATCATCCAATCCCATAACTACGGGCCGCCTAATCCTTAGCTCCCGAACCTGATTACATAGACATAAAGAAAACGTAGTACGTGAGACAAGAATGTCTCGTGAGAAACATGGGTTTTGGACCCGTTTATAAACATTTGCAATTAAATAATATTCAAGTAAATATCACATTCCACATAAGTCAAACATAGTCCCGAGCTTATCCTAAGCTCACACATACGCAACGGGTCATCCCGAAGCAAACTCCCCCGATGTGGGTTATCATCAAAAGATCTCATGGTAATTGGGGTTCTCCCAAACTTACCGAGATCATCACTCCCCCGTCTCGCGGGTTATCGTAATCCCCCTTTTTATCGGGTTATCATAGTCCCCCTAATGTCGGGTTATCATTCACATAGATATACTACACTTGCGCAGGGAGGTACCGCCCCAAGTAGTAATCTCAACTCCCCACGAATGGGTTATCGTTTCCGGAAATTTGACTAACATATAATTGGTCAACAAACATGAGCCATTGCTCCATTTCATTCATTATTTCATCATGTCAAGATCACATTTCAATTCATATCATCTAAACATTTCAATCAATTTCTTTATCAATTCATACATTAAATAAAAACTCTTTCAATCATTTAGAAATTATTTACTATGTACTCATAAAGGTCACATGTACTCACCTTAGTAATGCTATCCAATACTTGTGTTAGACAACACAATCCCTTACTTCCCAATCAAGGAAGTACTCCAATCACAAGGTCTTTTTAACCTATTCATCAACATCATTACAAATACTAGTTATTATCATCACTAACACTAATTAATCCATATTAACATCCCCAATCACCAAGTTCATACAACTTGGTGGAATTTTAAACCCTAGTTAAAGATTTCTATCCATAAAATCCAAATCCAACTTGTACACATTGATTACAAGTTTACAAGGAATGGTTTACACCCATATTTGGTCATCTTCCCCAAAGATGACATGTTTGTTTCCCCAAACCACCATTGATGCCCAAGAAAAGCTTGAAAAACTAACTACCAAGCATGAAGGATCAAGAATCCTTACCTTTGATGATAAAATCTCCAAGATTGATGAAGATTCAAGCAAAAGAACCCCAAAAACGAGCTCTCTCTCTAAAAACGGTTGGGCTAGAAGTAGGGTTGTTGGTGCCTAAAACCCTAGGCTAACCCGACTTTTAAAAAGACCCAGACAAAGATCGCGTCGCGATCTGGTAATTCGCGTCGCGAATTACCCTCCCGCGATAAATCGCGTTGCCTTTAGCGACGCTATCCCGTCGCTATCCCCGACGCTATCTCAAAATCGCGTTCTCTGAGACCTCGCTATTTCGGGTCGTTGTTCGACCCCCACACGGATCGCGCCGCGAATTCGGAGAGCGCGCCGCGATCTCACTGCTCCAGCTATAAGTCGTTTTTCCAACTTGATATACCCCAATCCTTGACCCATTTTCCATTAACACAAGTTTCAAACATTCAACACTCAACATAACATAACGGTAACCGTATTCTAATATAATTAATTTAATTCGTAAAAATCCCGATTAAATAATACAAACACGAATATAAAAATTACGGTCGTTACAAAATGAGTACAAAATACAAAAATACCCTCACATGTTTAGCATATTTGCAGTTGGGAGTACATTCCAAGCATACACATTTTCTGGATTTGTAAATAGTTCTGGGTAGTTATCTGGATAAAATGCAGCATCAATCATTCTTGTTAAATATCCAGCACCAGACTCTTTCCATGATTTCTCGGTCATTCTTGGTTTTCCAATGATTAGCAGTTTGATTACATCACTTCTTGAATATGATCTAATCAATGGTAACCATCCAGTAAATCTTTAAACAGCTTTGTCTTCCCTTATAATTTCTATTACATTATTAGGCATAATTCTCCAATTGATGATTGGATTGTTTTGAAGGGGAGCAACGGGTACTTCAAGAACAGGAATTATTTGTTCTGTCTTTGATTTCTTTTGAGCACTTTGTTCTTGAGTATGAACCTTTCTTTTCTTGGTTTGGGGAGTTGAGGATTCACCAGTAGTTGATACACTACCAGTTTGAATTGACTTTGGATTTATTGGGATTAAAGCTTTTGATTTCTTTTCTTCTTTAGCTTCTTGTTCAGCCAATTCTTTCTTCTTGGCAGTACAATATTTCTCTATAATTGTGATCATCTTCATTCTGCCAAAGGACTTTGCACTGTGCCCTTTTGATTTCAGAAATTCAATCATATTTGTCTTCTGTTCAAACACATCATCTGTTAATTCACTTTTTGTTCTTTTACATTCAGCTACCAGATCTTCAAGACAGTTTATATGTTCTTCTTCAACTTTTCTAAGTCTCTTAAATTCTGCTTTTTGAGCTTCTAACTGAATATCTTTTATTTGAACAGGTATTTCAGCTTCTTGAGATTGTTGAGTTTTTGATCTTTTCTTTTCTTCAAGAGCTTGATACATAGCCACTTTCTCTAAGTATCTCTTGTGTTTCACCTTCCATCTTGATTGTTTTTCAGCTCTGACAAGATTGATTTTGTTCACCATGTAGTGACCTAGTGCTCTGTTGGGGTAATCTTCATCATAAATTTCTTTTCCCTTTCCAATACAAGCTGAAGGTGGAGGTGGAATATATTTCATATCTGGGACACCTCTGATTATTATTGATGGAGAAAACAATCTAAGTTCATTTTCTGGAAGAATCTTTGGATGTTGAGGAAGTGTGCATTCATCTACTTCAAACCAGTTCACATTATCATCAATGTCAGGTATGATAAGTGGTTGATCAGGTGTTGGTGGTTTGGTGATGATGACATATCGTTCTCTTTCAATTAACTCTGGGATCTCTTGTTCTTCCTCATCAGTAGTAACTAAGGTAGTTACTACTGGTGTGACTTCAGGAGTTACTACTGTTAGGGCATCAGTAGTGTTTGGTGCAGTTGTTTCCTCTTCTTGATTTACTACTGCTATAATATCAGTAGTATTAGGAGTTACTACTGATACTTCTTCTTGAGCTTGTTCTTCCATAGGAGCAGTAGTAGTAGCCTCATCGTCAATATTCATCGTTTCTAGGCCTTCATCATTGACCTGGCCTTCATCAACTTTTGTTTCTTTGAGATTGAGGAGAGAAGTTGCTGCTGCTGCAATGGATTCATCTATCATACTTTGAATGTTGTCCTTCTCCCCCTTAGTGAGCTCAACTGGTGGAGCTTCACTATTAGCAATCTTCCTTTTCAATTTCCTTATGATCCTTGTTTGTTGAAGAAGCCTGTGCTCATACATTTTCATTCCTTTGTTGATGGTATTTATATGCTTTTTCATGTATGTCATTGTTTTTCCTTGATTGGTGAGATATGTAAGGCAGTCATGTACAGTGTATTCAAGGTATTCCAACCTATCTGTCAATTGTGTTTGTTTAACACTGCCCTCACTCCTTCTAGCAAGATCATCGGGCTCACTAACAGGTACATTGGCTTTGAGGTTTTCCATCCTTTCCGTCAATTCAACAGTTTCAGTTCTACCCTCATCACTTCTTGGTGATGAAATGGGTTGTTTGGACACTCTCTTCTTCCTAGAAGAAGCAGTAGTGCCCCCTTGTGGTTTCTTGGCACCGGGGTCCTCTTAGTAATTCCTCAAAAGAGTCATCACTTAGAGTTGCCGAGGTCTGGGTCTTAGTGATCTTCTCACTATCCTGTGCACCCACCTTTGGGGCATTAGTAGTGAGAGCCCTTTCCTCATGACCTCTCTCCTCCTGTGAGGTCAACTCTTGGAGCCTGGGGTTTGACTCAATGGGTCCCCTGTTGTCCTTTAAGGAAGATTTCTTCCTTTTATAACTTTTCTGGATTGATTTAGTCAAAGGTCGGTCCTCTACAGAGTGAAGAGTAGCACTCTGCAGATTTAATTCATGTTCCTGGGACACATTCAGGACATCTATTTGAGTGGGTGATTGAGTGACTGTTTGGGGTGGTGTTTGGGCTGCATTTGGGGGTGATGGAGTGGGTTGAGGTTCAATTGGGGTTGTGTCTGTGATTGAACCTTCTCCAAGAGTTTGTTGATCTTTGATCATGTTAGGAAACAGAGGGGTTTCCTTGCCCGAAAATTTAAACTGTTTTCTCATATTAGAGAAAACTTTCTTGTTCAACTCAGGAGTTATAAAAATGTTTTTAGGAGTTGACAAGTTTTGTAATTCACAGTTTAAAATATGTTGAAGAAATCTGGGATACATTAAAAATTTTGAAGCACTAAGATTTCCCAACATTCCTTCGAAAATCATGTTTGAAAAATTAAATACTTGGTCTGTGCATAAACAAACAACAGCAGATGCTATTGATTTGTTAAACTCATTCCAGGTACTTCTTTTGGGAGAAATACAATGTTGAATGTTGTGTACAAGAAATTTCCATTGTGAGGAGAGAAGACCTTTTTGGAAAGTGACAATGTCAAGTCTTCCCTCATATCCCATTTTATTTAAAATTTCAACAATGTGTTCCTTAGGAAGAGAAAACATACCTTCATCGTCATGTAGTTGCAGATGGTGTCGGATGGATTGTTCTGTTATAGTGATAGTTTTGCCATCCACTGTTGATTTGATCATAGACATAGTTGACCCTTCAGTTCTTTCAGTATTGGTCCAGAAGTCAACTAAGTGTTGTTGATATGCTTTCGGATTTACCGTTAATGCAAACTTTATGTATGAGTTCTTCAAGAATTGTACGATTGGACGAAAGTCTTTCGTTCCGTCTGGATTGCGTAGGAATGCACACATGTTGTGGAACTCTGAGTATTTGAGATTTGTATTAACGTTGAGGGATTGTAGAGTTGCCATTGCTTATGTATTTTGAGAAGTTTTGATCGTTTGATTAGAGAGAAACAAGCAAGAATGTTGTTACTGGTGCAGGGTTTATGATCGCGAGTTAGGGTTTATCGAGAGGATTTAGCAAATCGATGGAAGGATAATGCTAAACTAATCGACTTCAGCTATTTATATCTTACGATTTGACCTGCAAAAAGACTAAATTACCCTTCGAATCATAACACAACGGTTATTTTCATTGGGGTTAGATTGGTAATTTGACAGTTTAAAGAACAGTAGTAAATTAGAGACCAGTAGAAAATCATCAGTAGTATCTACGAACGTCAGTAGTAACTAAGGATTTTGACATCAGTAGTGACTGTAGACATCAGTATTAACTAATAACATTTTAATACTGACCTAATTTACCAACCCTAGCAGTAGTAATCACCAAATTTCGATACCAGTAGTATATGTGAGTACAATTGTTTACCAGTAGTACTGACCTACCAGTAGTAAAACACTAAAAAAAATAATTTTTACAACAGAAAAACTTTACACATGATTTTGAGTGAGAGATTAATTTATTAAAATCATTCCAATACTGCTAACCAAGAAGTTGAATCTTCCTACGTCAAATGCTTTTGTAAAAAAATCTGCTAGTTCATTGTCAGTATGAATTTTAACTACTTTGATTAACTTCTTTTCATTGCAATCTCTTATAAAGTGAAATCTTATTTCAATGTGTTTAGTTTAGAGTGTTTTACTGGATTGTTCACAATACTAATAGCACTTTGATTACCAATAAAAATAGGAGTTTTAAGGATAGAGATACCAAAGTCTAGAAGCTGGTTTTGAATCCAAAGTACTTGAGCACAACAAGCAGATGCAGCTACATACTCTGCTTCAGCAGTTGATGTTGATACATTTGTTTGTTTCTTGCATTACCATGACACCAGTCTTGATCCAAAGAATTGACATCCACTAGTAGTGGACTTTCTATCTTGACATTCACCTCCATAGTCACTATCTGTGTAGGCTATGAGTTCAAATGGTGAGTCATGTGGATACCATAGACCAAGTGATGGTTTGCCTTTCAAGTATCTGAATATTCTTTTGACAGCCTGCAAGTGAAGTTCTTTAGGTCTTGCTTGATATCTTGCACACACACAAACAATGTACATAATGTCAGGTCTTGATGCAGTTAAGTACATCAAAGATCCTATCATTGATCTGTATAAGTGTTCATCTACATCCTCCCCCTCAGCATCAGGATGTAGGTGTTTGTGTGTTTCCATTGGTGTACTTGCACTCTTGCAGTCTTTCATATCAAACTTCTCCAAGATGTCTTTAACATATTTTGATTGGTTTATCAAAATACCATCTGTTCTTTGACTGATTTGGAGTCCAAGGAAGAAGTTCATTGGACCCATGGAGCTCATCTTGAATTTGATTTTCATGAGATTTTCAAACTCTTTACACAATGAATCATTTGTTGATCCAAAAATGATATCATCTACATAGATTTGCACCAGTAGAATATCATTTTTGACCTTTCTTGTAAACAGAGTCTTATCAATTGCTCATCTTTTAAAATCATTCTTCAGCAAGTATGATGATAATGTATCATACCATGCTCTTGGTGCCTGATGTAGGCCATATAGAGCTTTGTCTAGTTTGAATACATCGTCACCATGTTTTGGATCTTCAAAACCTGGAGGTTGGCATACATATACTTCTTCTTCAATTTTTCCATATAGGAAAGCACTCTTTACATCCATTTGATAGACTTTAAACTTCTTGTATGAAGCATATGCTAAGAATATCCTAATTGCTTCAATTCTAGCAACAGGGGCATATACTTCATCATAGTCTATTCCTTCTTCTTGAGTGTATCCTTGGGCTACAAGTCTGGCTTTGTTCTTGATCACTATACTTCTTTCATCTTTCTTGTTTCTAAAGATCCATCTTGTTCCAATGGTTCTTTTTCCTTTGGGTAGAGTTACAAGTGTCCAAACAGCTTGTAATTTGAACTGAAGGAGTTCTTCTTGCATTGCCTCAATCCAGTTTGAGTCCTTCATTGCTTGTTGAATCTTCTTTGGTTCATCCTGAGACAGAAAACATTCAAACATACATTCATTAGCAATTAAACTTATGTTACACATGTTTGCAGTTAGACTTTTGTGTAATTTGCTTCTTGTCTGCATGCTTGAGTTCACATCACTAAGGACTTGATCCAAAGGATGATTCTTTTCAGTTCTGGTGCCATGAACTTTATCAACACATAGTTGGTTTTCAAGATTGGACTCATTTGTCTCAGGAGATTGTTCCTCTTGAGGTTCTTCATTGTCATTGATGTTTGGTTCATCATCATTTGCTGGTTCATAGTTACTACTGGGATCAGTAGTATTTAAGTTATTACTGGGATCAGTAGTGTTTAGAGAATTTAGGTTATTGCTAGGACCAGTAGTATTTTGAGTACTATTACTGGTCTCAGTAGTATTTGAATTACTATTGTCCTCATTATTTGACTCACTACTGCTTCCAGAATTTGAGTTATTACTGTCCTCAGTATTAACTGTGGGAACAGTATCAACTACTATGTATCTCATCTCTTCTTGACCAGTATTGAACGATGATGTTCCTTCTTTTTGAGTATGACAATATGAATCACCTGCATTTAAATCCATGTTAGTGTTAAAGGATTTGGTTAGATTGTCTATGTTAAATAGCCAATCTGGACCATTTCCTTGTTCATTAGGAATATTCTCATTAAAGGATACATTGATGCTTTCTTCAATAATCCTTAATCTTTTGTTGAACACTCTGTATGATTTGCTTTGAGTAGAGTATCCCACAAAGATTCCATCATCAGCTTTGAAGTCAAACTTACCAATTTGTTCTCTTGTAATCAATATAGTACAAGGACAACCAAATAATTTTAAGAAACTTATGGAAGGTTTTCTTTTGTTGAAAAGTTCATATGGTGTTTTGTAGTGTGGCTTAACTATTAATACTCTGTTCTGTACATAACATGCAGTATTAACAGCTTCAGCCCATAAAGTGATTGGTAATTTTGAGTCTGCTAACATTGATCTTGCTGCTTCAATGATGGTTCTATTTCTTCTTTCAGCTACACCATTTTGTTGAGGAGTTCTAGGTGAGCTGTATTGCCTGTCAATACCTTTAAGATCACAAAAGTTAATTAAATTAGCATTTTTAAATTCTGTGCCATTATCACATCTTATGGCTTTAACTTTTTGATCAGATGTGTTCTCCAGTTTAACAATTAAGTTCTTGATGAGTTCACTTGTTTCATCTTTTGTCCTGAGAAAGAAAACCCATGTATATCTGGAAAAGTCACCAGTAATAACAAGACAATATTGTTTCTTTCCAATACTCATTACATTTGTAGGTCCAAAGAGGTCCATATGTAAGAGTTGTAAAGGAACAGAAATAGAGTTTACAATTTTGGACTTATGAGAAGACTTATGTTGTTTACCTTTTAGGCATGCAACACAGTGATGATCACACATGAATTGTTTTTGTGGTAATCCAATTACCAAATTCTTTCTTACTAAATTGTTCATGTTTTTAAAGTTTGTGTGACACATCCTTCTATGCCAAAGTTCTGATTCAGTAGTGTTTGCCTTGGATATAAAACAGTTGACCTCATTTGAAGAAATGAGTTCTCCCCCTATATCCAGGCAATACACATTGTTTCTCCTTGGAGTTCTCAAAACTACATATTTTTCATCTAAAACAAAGTCAGGAGAAAGAATGATGCACTCAATGTCTGTGAAAAGAATCTTGTTCTTTTTATCACATACTTGAGACACACTGACAAGATTGTATTTTAGTTCAGCTACATAAAATACATCATCAAAAGTAATTTTACCATTAGTAACTGTAACTTTGCCTGAAATCTTACCTCCCTTTGGGTTCTCACCAAAGGCCACATATCCTCCATCAAATGACTTGAAATCTTTAAGAATTTGCAGATTTCCAGTCATGTGCCTTGAGCATCCACTATCAATGTGCCATGTTCTACCTTCTTCAGGGATCTGAATGCTCTGCACAAGTAAGTAAAGTATTAGTTAAGTTTGGGAACCCAAGCTTTATATGTCTTGGGTTCATCCTTTGGGAAATAAGATTTGGAAGATTTAATTTTAAACATTCTTGGTACCCATACCTGTTTAGTACTGGTGTTTTGTTTTACTACTGCCCTTTTGGATTTGTTACTGGTGTCTGAGTTTACTACTGATCTTGGTCTATACCCATTATTTTTAGCTTTTGAATACTTTACTACTGATGGGCCAGTAGTATTTGGGTACTTACCATTTTTAGGATGACCAGTAGTGTTTTTAGCATTTGGTTTGGCAGCAGTAGTATTTTTAAAATTAGAGTTTTTACCAGTAGTATTTTGGTACTGGTATCCAACAGCATTGTAATTAGGGTTATGATCAGTAGTAAACCTGTTAAAGTTTCTACTGGTGTTGGAAAAATTAAAATATTATTTATTTTGATTTGTTTTTCCATTATTTTTGAAATAATTTCTGTTCTTTGGGCTTCCAACTCTTTTATTTTGCACAAACCTTGGTGCATTTCTTCCAAATTTTGGTGTTTCAGATTTTTGAGATTTTGTTTTATTTACTACTGAATGACCAGTAGTATCTTTTAACTTTTGAGTTTTTGCTTTTTCTTTAGAATTTTTAAATTCTTTGAACTCTTTACAGTTAATTGGATTGAAGTGATAATCCTTTGCTAAATGGTTTACTTTGTTGCAAATAACACATCTTAATTTCTTATCCTTAGCACCTTCAGGTTTTCTTTGATCTAAGAGTTGAAATTTATTTCTTTCATTTCCCCTTCTTAAAATTTTTGGTATATTTTCTGCATCATATTTAGGAGATTCATTTTGACTTTGTGCTGTGTGAAAACTTATATCAATTGAGTTTGTAGTTTGATCATCATCAGAAGAATCATTTGATTCAGATGTTTCATTACAAGTTTCAGTTTTATTTGACATTTTTAAATCTTCTAAAATACTTTCTGTGCTTGATTTAAGAGGAGGGATAAAATTAGTTGGAGGTGGAACAGCATGATATCCCACTCCATGCACAACTTTTTCAGTGGTTTGGTTATTTGTTAATTCATTAACAATTTGAAAAACTTATTTCAAACTTTTTAATGGTTAATTTATTTTGTTCTAATTCCAGTTGACATTCTTCTAGTTTGATCAATGTTTCTTTTAATTTTAGTTCAAAATGTTTTTTTTTTCATAAGTGGTTTGTAGCAATTCTTCTTTTATCTTTTGATCAGTTATTTTATAAATTTTAATTTGATTTTCAAGATCAGCTATACAACCATTATATTCAATTCTTCTATTTCTATTTAGAATCATCTCTTCAAGTGTTTCTTTGTTAAGTTTTTCTAAATCTTTGTATGCTTTAATACATTCAGGAGTGCAAGATTTAGAATGTACCTTTGTAGAAGAGTCAGTGAAAGCCATGAGAGCTTGATTCTGTGCATGCTCCTCTGCTTGAAAACTCCAGTCATAACCTTTTCCTTGTTGTGAAACAAGAGCAGTTGAGTTTGACCTTTTGTCTGGATGAGGACATTCTTTAGCAAAGTGCCCAAGGTTGTTACAGTTGTAACATTTGACTTTAGTCTTGTCAAATCCAGCCTTGTCACCTTTGTTGAAGTTAAGGTTTGTTCTTCCAGTCCTCTTCAAGAACCTTTTGGTTCTCAGGCTCAGCATAGCCATCTGCCATTTTAGATCCATCTCCTCAAGATCATCAGGATTCAATTGTTCCAAATCATCACTAATTAGTGCAGTATGCACATGACTAGTGAAAAAGAATTCTCTTGCAGTATCTTCACACTCTGCAGTCTTTGCAGTTTCCTGACATGTTCCTCTACTAGACACAAAAGCAGCATTGTTTGAAGATAAATTAGGAGTTTTAGAACTTACCTCAGATTCAAACACGCTAAGCTCATTATACAATTCATCCAGCTCCTTTTCTTCCAAAGCATCACCTTTTCTATATATGACTGTGTACATAGACCATTCTTCTCCAAGAGATCTGAGAAACTTTCTACTGACATCATCATTGTCTGGTTTTACACCAACTTGATTAAATTCACCAATGAGTTTGTTGAACCTATCAAAGACTTGAGATAGTGATTCATTCTTTTGGCCTTTGAAATTTTCAAAGTCCTGTTTTAGTACAGACTTCATGTTTCTTTTGGTGCTTTTAGTGCCAATGAATCTCTTTTCCAGTGCCTGCCACAACACCTTTGCATCATCATATTCAACAAAGAGATGTTGATAGTCATTAGGAATGACCAGTAGAAGAGTGCTTAGAGCTTTGAGTTCGATTCCTCTGTCTTTCTTCTCCTTTTCACACTTGAGTTTGTCTGCTTCAGTTGCAGAACTTGTTGCTTGACCAGGAACAGTTTTGTTTCCTTCAACAACAACTTCCCACATAGAATAATCAGTAATAAGCATGCATTGCTTATTGGGAGTGAGTATAGGGATTTTATTTACTTGAGTACTTTCATTGTTATCAGTCATGATTAACAATCTGTGTGTTTTAAAGATTAAAACTTTTTGTTGTTCTTAAAATTCGTAGATCTAGAACCAATAAGCTCTGATACCACTTGTCAGGATCGATTAACTATGAATTAGTTAATAAACACCTTTAGATCTAATTGATAATAGAAGTTACAGCGGATTAACACTATATCAATATGATTATGAACAATGAATTTGTAAGAACAATATGCAATAATATTAAGAACACAGTTTCACAAAAAGCTTCAATGTATATTATTGATTAACAATACACACGTACGTTTACAATTCGTAAGGAACTACTTATAGCAGTCCTTGAAGCCTAACTATTTACCCTAGTTATTCTAGGACTTGATTTACATCGAATTATAAAAGATATACATTGAATAACATTCTATAACTACTTCTGCGAAGATCTCGGACTTGATATGCTTCCAAATACGCGTACCAGTAGTAACTGCAATCACCAGTAGTAAATATGCATCATCAGTCGTAACTCTGGTGATCAGTAGTAATTCTAATAGTCAGTAGTAAGTCCAAAACCAACGTCAGTAGTAACTACTATGATCAGTAGTATCTTCAATATGTGCATGATCAGTAGTAACTTAGTTATAGACTTCACCAGTATCAACTCATCAGTATTAAGTGTTTCTGCCCCATCAGTAATAACCATAGTCTTCAACAGTAGTAACTATGATCAGTACTAACTGCAGCATCAGTAATAAGTTGAACTGTGATTTGTTCCAACACTAGTTTACAACTTTACTAAAACAAAACATACTCCATCGTCTTCACAGGTGGTGGCTGTTGCTCATAAAAGATGCCCTCACATGTAAATCTATAATTTCTTCTTTAATTAAGCTTAGTTTGCTTCAGTTATAAAAAAAGTTAACTTGCAATTAATTAAAAATATAAATTATATCATCATATTGTAAACTACCTAAAATATTCCATTTAATCATAAAATCCTTGTAATGCGAATATAACCCTTCTCAATATCCAAATCAATTGAAAGTAAAATTCAACAATTACCTCATGTTCCCCTCTAGCCGTATGATGAAGAGGTTGTTTATCATCAATTAAACTAATCCGTGCCTATATAAATTTACAATTCAATACAAAAGGTAAAATTAATAAAAAAAAGAAAATTTTAAATAACGGGCATTCATTACAGCGTCGCCTTCTACATCGACTGAATTAAGCATTCTTTTTAAGCACTCTGGAGAATTGGTTTTACGGGAGAGATATCGCCATACACCGCTTAAAAGGTTTTCTGAAATACAGACTTCATACCAGAAATTGAACAGTCATAGGTGCTTCACTGTCGAATCTATTTGGGTATCTCACTCTACAATCACCGAACATAAATCATCGGAATTATACTCAAACGATCCAATCCAAATTATCTAATTGGATAATCCGACTATATCCGAATAATAAACACCACTATGTATTTACTTCGTAGTATTTTAATTATATTTATAATGATAAAATCTAATATACATTTTTTTTAACAACCACTTAGTAAGTTAGTTGTTCGATACTAGACAGTGACATTTACAAGGGCAGTATGTCTTCCCTCGAACCCTTCACATATGGGGTCCATCGGGAATAAACCCCACCATCTATTCACCTGAGGAAAAACCTTCAGCAAAACTCGAACCCAATACCTTGTGAAGACAAACCCCCCAAGGTTGCTCTTGGTGACCAGTTGATTTACACCAACTGCTTTGAAAGAAAAAATGTTATTATTAAGGCTGTCAAAACCTGACACGACACGACAAAAATACACGAAACGAAATTGGGACGAAATCGAAATTTGAATTCGTGTTCGTGTTGTGTAAAACAAATACGAAGTCGTGTCGTGTCGTGTTCGTGTTCGGAGATTAACACGAAATTGACACGATAGTTATGATTTTCCGAACATTTAGAAATTTATTTTATGTTTTTGTCGTGTTTGTCGTGTTTTTAGCATGTAGTAAGTAAGAAATTTGGAATATTTGTTATTTATCTCGTGTTGTCGTGTTTATCATTTCTAATCGTGTCGTGTTCGTGTTACCAAAATAAAACACGACTTCGTGTCGTGTTGTTTTCATGTTGAACGAATTCATGTCATGTTGTATTACCTAAAAATATGAAACGTTGGCACGATTTGATAGCCCCAATTATTATTATCAATGTAAAAACATAGTTATGTTTTAAATATTAGCAACCTACGCTTGTGCTAGCAGTAGAGAGCGGCCTGACATCCTTTTGACGTGGGATAAGTCCTGCCTCAACTATATGTATTTTTTTTTTTATTTTTTTTTACGCAAGACTTGTAGTCTAGTGGTATATAAGGTGGATTTAAGGTGTTGACCATGACCTATTAGTCATGGGTTCAAGTCCCGTCGTGGACAAAAAGGTGGAAGGTTCGAGGGAAGGCATACTGCCCTTGTGGATGTCATTGTCTATACTCGAAGCACTAACTTACTAACTTGCCGTTCAAAAAAAATTTATTCTTTTTACTTTACTTTTGTAATTACAGCCCATAAATGGATAAACATTAAAAAAATATTTCTTCCCTCACCCCAAACCAAAAACTCTGAGTTGTCCTTATTTATTTATTTTTTAAATAATTAAATTGAAATTGAAATAACTTAAACAATAATAAAATAAAATAGATTCTAAGAATGATAACGGCTCACTTTTGAAGTTTTTATTTTATTTTTTCTTAACTTCTATATTGTCTTTTATAGAAAGTAAATATAATTCTTTATTATTATTATTATTATTATTATATTTATTATTATTTATTTTCTATTCTTTAAATTAAAATATTGAATGTGAGAAACATATTATTTTAGAAAATAAAATAGTTTTATAAAATGTGAAAGATCAAAATCTATATACATATATTTATCATTTATATTTACTTTTTATATGTAAATCAAAAAACTATCAAATATAAAAAGTTGTACTGATTAGATTTTTTTTTCATAACATATTAACTAACTTTTGACAAAATGAATTGATATAAAACTATCTTTTAATACAACAACAATGATATCTCTTCAACTTTTTAATATTAATAATATTAAAAATAAAAAAAATACTAACAATCCAAAATAAAAGGTTATCAACCAAAAATATTGTAACTACTTCGTTTTTTATATTCGCATAATAAGTAGTAAGAGGGTAACAAAAAACATTGTATGAAATAAATTTTTATCATAAATTTACTATTAGAAGGTTCTTAAATTATAAAATAGTTGAATATTATAATATTTTGAAAAAGAATATTTTTAATGATATTGTATATATGTATTTTAAATCTGTTTATTATAATGTAATCTAAAGTATGCTGGAGAAAAAAAAGAAAACATTACTGTTACAAATATAAAAAAAAGTTTTTTAAGTATTAATTGCCTATGCCCGCTAGTGAGCACGGCCTAACATTGCTCGTGAAAGACATACACATTAATGTCACTAAAAATCTCTTTGAATAAATCAAGCGTAATACAAACCATATTTGACAATGTTTACGAAAAACTCTGCACCTCTATTAATTATTCCCTAGCATAGCTAACAACAGAAAGGTGGCCACCTAGGTACACGAACACGAACGTTTTTCTACTTCATTCATTGCAATTCAGGATTTCAGGGGTAGTTTTGGCCTTTTCGACGTTGCACAAAATTCATTTGTTATGTTAGCTAGCAATAAAAAGGTTACATTTAATTATTTTTTTCGTTCTCAATTATATGGTTCTTAAATCACTCCCAATAAATCACATTCTTACATATATCATTTTTACCACACTTACGACATACTGACACTTCTAAACTGACACTTATTCCAATAACATTTTTTTCATCTCTTTCATCACTTTATTTTATACAAACACATACATATATATATTCATAATACATACACATACAAGCTCCATCACTTGCTCGTAGCTTAACTGAACTAATCAACCGTAGAGAGAAACTGATGAGATTATGCTAATGGTGTCTTCAGATAAGAAATTTACAAGCAAAATGATGAGCACAGTTAGCTTCGCTCTACTATGAACTGTGATAGGGAATGGCAATGATATTATTCTCAGCTATGATATGTGAAAACTGTAAATTAACATATACAGTATATACCAATCTTAAAAGTAATATCTTTCATTAATAGAAAAATATGTGAAAACTGTAAATTAACATATATGAATTAAATTCCATCGATAGTATACTTTTTATGTTTCAAAATAAGTGATATATAGTTGGTTTCATGACATTTGAGATAAAAGATTATAATGAAAGATATATTATATTAAATTGAATAGTTTGTGGCTGGGGATGAGTCTCATTCATTTTAAATAAAATGAGTTTAATGTTATTTAAAAGTAAAAGTAAATGTAAAATACTTCCTCCGATTCAAAATAAGTGCTACACTTTCCTTATATGGGTGATTCAAGATAAGTGCTACACTTTCCTTATTTGGTAAATTTTTATATATGAAATTATCATTTTATCCTTACTTAACTTTATTAAACATCATTAAGATTACCTGACCCCACCTTGATTTTTGTCCTTCCCAACCATATTGTGGGACCCTACCTCATTGATTATCCCCTTCAATCTATAATAATCTCTATTACAATGTTTTGCATCAAAAAACGTGAAAGTAAAAGTGTAACACTTATTTTGAATCGGAGGAAGTAATAGTTTTATTGTATCAAATAGGTTAGTTAGTGGGTGTGGACTCCACCACTTCTTACCAAACAAGGTAGAGATGAGCGTAGTCCAGAAACCGAACAAAAACGAAACTGAAAATAATGAACTTTCAAAGCATTAACCAAACCGATTACATGTTTATGATTTTGGTTCAGTTCAGTTTCAGTTTGTTTTAGTTTCAGTTGGTTTGGTAACTTGGTTTTGGCTTGGTTCAGTATTTTTAGCCCAAATGTTCATCCATTACCGAGGACCGAACCAAACCAAAACCTTATGAATTCAATTACGGTCCTTCTGTAACCTAACAAATTTGAATATTTTATATGCTTCAGATTTTAAAATCGTTTAAAAAAATTGAAAAAAAATTAAGAAATATAATAATGAAGGTTAATTAAATTGAATTGGATAGTTAATAGAGAATTGGTCCCATATATCAAGATTAAAGTGAATGTAATGATGTTTAAAAGTAAAAGTAAGGGTAAATGTCAGAAATTGTCCCTGTGGTCTTGGGTTTTCTGGCTTTTTATCCCTAAACTTTTTTTTTCGGGTTTTTTGTCCCTGTACTCTTTAAATTTCTGGATTTTTATCCTTCCGTCCAATTTGGCTGTTAAGTAACGGAATATGCCAAAAAAGTGGGGGTATTTTCGTCCTTTTCTTTTTTCCCATTTCTTTTTTCTCTATTTTTTTTCATCTTCTTCATCTTTAAAAACCCTATTAAAGATTCACAGATCTAAACAATTCATCCTCCTACAAATCTGTACAATTTAAAACCCAAATTCTCTCTACAAATCTGATGAAACCCACCACCAAATTCATCCTCCTCCACCCTCCCAAATTCTTCCTCTTTCAAACCCTCTTCATCATCTTCCTCCACATTCTTCAATCTATTTTAAAGATTTAAAATCTGGGTTTCTTCCAACTAAATCCTCTGGTTTCAAGCATAAAAATTGAGAATCCACCATCCTTCAACAATTCTGAATACAAAACATGTTCTTCTCCGCCCGTCACAGTCACCACCATCATCTTGAACTGTCACCATCCGCCGCCCGTCACAGTCACCACCATCATCTTCTCCGACAATGGTGGTTACGGGATCAGATCTCAGATCTACTTTCCAAAATAAAAAATGAATCTTTATGGGTGAATGTAGATGCCGGCGATGGTGGTTACGGGAACACATTTTATGAAGAACACATCTTCAGGCGGACGGGTCATGTGGCAGTGGTGGCTAGAAGATGAAGATTATGAAGATAAAGACACATCTTCTGGGTTGTATGAAGAACACATTTTATGAACACAGGGTTTTTAATTTCTTGGATCAACAAGTAGGGGAAGATGTTAATTGGGGATTCGATTTGAGATGGTGGTGGTGTCTAATTTGCTGGGGTTTTTTATTTAGATTAGGGTTCATCAAATAGGGGATTAGGGTTATAGTTTTATAATGAATATGAAGAAGAAATGTGTAACACCTCAATTTTTCAAAACAATTTAAACTTTTAAATATTCCATGTTTAATACAAAAACCCATAGTATCAAAATGTAATTTAAACAAAACATTCGGAATGATTAACAATGTGCCAAAAACCGGTGTTACAAATATATCGAGACTAAAGTCTAAGGAAATTAAAATTGTACACCGAGCTTAATCATCCAATGCCATAACTACGGGCCGCCTAATCCTTAGCTCCCGAACCTGATTACATAGACATAAAAGAAAACGTAGTACGTGAGACAAGAATGTCTCGTGAGAAACATGGGTTTTGGACCCTTTTATAAACATTTGCAATTAAATAATATTCAAGTAAATATCACATTGCACATAAGTCAAACATAGTCCCGAGCTTATCCTAAGCTCACACATACGCAACGGGTCATCCCGAAGCAAACTCCCCCGATGTGGGTTATCATCAAAAGATCTCATGGAAATTGGGGTTCTCCCAAACTTACCGAGATCATCACTCCCCCGTCTCGCGGGTTATCGTAATCCCCCTTTTTATCGGGTTATCATAGTCCCCCTAATGTCGGGTTATCATTCACATAGATATACTACCCTTGCGCAGGGAGGTACCGCCCCAAGTAGTAATCTCAACTCCCCACGAATGGGTTATCGTTTCCGGAAATTTGACTAACATATAATTGGTCAACAAACATGAGCCATTGCTCCATTTCATTCATCATTTCATCATGTCAAGATCACATTTCAATTCATATCATCTAAACATTTCAATCAATTTCTTTATCAATTCATACATTAAATAAAAACTCTTTCAATCATTTAGAAATTATTTACTATGTACTCATAAAGGTCACATGTACTCACCTTAGTAATGCTATCCAATACTTGTGTTAGACAACACAATCCCTTACTTCCCAATCAAGGAAGTACTCCAATCACAAGGTCTTTTTGACCTATTCATCAACATCATTACAAATACTAGTTATTATCCATCACTAACACTAATTAATCCATATTAACATCCCCAATCACCAAGTTCATACAACTTGGTGGAATTTTAAACCCTAGTTAAAGATTTCTATCCATAAAATCCAAATCCAACTTGTACACATTGATTACAAGTTTACAAGGAATGGTTTACACCCATATTTGGTCATCTTCCCCAAAGATGACATGGTTGTTTCCCCAAACCACCATTGATGCCCAAGAAAAGCTTGAAAAACTAACTACCAAGCATGAAGGATCAAGAATCCTTACCTTTGATGATAAAATCTCCAAGATTGATGAAGATTCAAGCAAAAGAACCCCAAAAACGAGCTCTCTCTCTAAAAACGGTTGGGCTAGAAGTAGGGTTGTTGGTGCCTAAAACCCTAGGCTAACTCGACTTTTAAAAAGACCCAGACAAAGATCGCGTCGCGATCTGGTAATTCGCGTCGCGAATTACCCTCCCGCGATAAATCGCGTTGCCTTTAGCGACGCTATCCCGTCGCTATCCCCGACGCTATCTCAAAATCGCGTTCTCTGAGACCTCGCTATTTCGGGTCGTTGTTCGACCCCCACACGGATCGCGCCGCGAATTCGGAGAGCGCGCCGCGATCTCACTGCTCCAGCTATAAGTCGTTTTTCCAACTTGATATACCCCAATCCTTGACCCATTTTCCATTAACACAAGTTTCAAACATTCAACACTCAACATAACATAACGGTAACCGTATTCTAATATAATTAATTTAATTCGTAAAAATCCCGATTAAATAATACAAACACGAATATAAAAATTACGGTCGTTACAAAATGTGTACAAAATACAAAAATACCCTCACATGTTTAGCATGTGGGGTCAGTTAACAGCTAATTTTGGACGGAAGGATGATAAACCAGAATTTTAAAGAGTACAGGGACAAAAAACCCGGAAAAAAAAGTTTATGGACAAAAATTCAGAAACCCAAGACCACAGGGACAATTTCTGACATGTACCCTAAAAGTAATGGTAAATGTGTCTTTTCACTATATTAAAGGAGATAGTTAGTAGGTGTGGACCCCACTACCTTTTACCAAATATTGTAAGTTTTCAAAGTGTATCACTTATTTTGAAACACTCTAAAATAGAAAGTGTTTCACTTATTTTAAAACTGATGAAGTAACATTTATCATCGATGAAATAATAGCATAAATAATAAAAATATATTTTTTTTGCCTAGCCGTTTTTTTACTACCTTGCACCAGTTTCTTTTCCAACATATGGCTTACCGCTTTAAACACTCCCAAAGGTGATCTCAACTGACGCCGTCAGTTTCTGCCAACTCAGCGTCACGTCAGCAGACACACTAACTAACATAAAACTGACGTAGTCATGCTAACAGCACCCCTTCTCTTCACCAAATTTGGGCCCCACCATTTACTTTTCTTTTTCTAAAAAAATATATAACTAATTAAAAATATAACTAATAAAAATAAATTACATTAATTAAAAAAAGACATTACATAAAAAAACATTAACTAAAAAAATGACATTACATTAAAAAAGACATTAATTAAAAAAAACATTGCATAAAAAAAGACATTAATTATAAACAACTACTAGTCAAGAGATTAATCGTCTTCTTCGTCACCGCCTTCGTCAACCGGTCCTTGTGTTCCTGAACCGTCACCGTCACCCTCATCGTCATTCTCATTGAAAATCATCAAATCCTTATGAAATTTCCTTGCATCTGATTCATGAGCTTCTTCAAGCATTTTCTTACGACTTTCACTAATATTATTTGGTACGCCTTTGGATAAGAATTTCCATGTCTTCAAAATTAATTTTTGCTTGGCCATTTTTGCAACTTTAGAGATAACGTTATATTGCTTATCGGAGGTTCGCCTAACCGCGTCCAAAGTGTCCAACTTAATGGACCTTGAAGAAGTTGCGGCATCGGACGATCCTGAATTTTTTTGACTTTTCTTACTTTGTGCGCGACCGCGGGGGGGGGGGGGGGGGGGGGGGGGTCTTATCAGGTCCTCTCGGAACAACGCATTCATATTAGCCGGTGTCGTCGTAGCATCATCATCGTCATCGAGGCTAATCGGCGATGTGTCCATGACGCCGTCCCAAAAATGGAACTTTGGGTAATCTTTTAGCACTTCCCAACAATCCTCGTATCCAAATTGGCGGCGATTTTTCTCATGAAATTGTGTGCGAGAAGCTTTCATAACGTCCTCATCTCGTGTACCGCTTGCACGTTGGTCGTTGAAATTTTTGTATATAGCACTGAAAATTTTCACGTCGTGCGCAATTTTGGCCATTTGCCCGATAGTTGGTTAAGGTTACGCTGCATGGAAGCCACCTAGTTGAAGTCCACAAGAACCTCGTTCCAATGGACGGCACATTTTTTGTTATTCCCCTTTACACCATCTTGGGAGTTATGAACCCAACGTTGGGCTAAAATTAGGGTGTCTTCGGTTGACCACTTTTTTTGTTGCCTTTTAGCATCCGCTTTTTCTTTCCCTTTTCTTGTGGGTACCGGTTCTGGTTCTGGTTGGGTGTTGCCCACAAACTCGGAGGGTGTGGTGGTGATTGAAAGTTTTCTGACTGATGAGGTGTTGTTGGTATTGAAAGTTTGGTGGTGGTGGTGGTGGTTGTTGGTAGTTGAAGTTTGGTAGTGGTTGTTGGTATTGAAAGTTTGGTGGTGGTTGAGAGTATGGGTACCAACCTTGGAAGTTGGGTTGTGGATGTTGATATGGCGCAAAATCGATCGACGGCGTCGGGGTGCTTGTTTGCGCCGACGAAGAACCGGCGGGTGAGTGTGGGGCATCGATGGGGTTATCATTCACTAGATCTCAAATGTCGTTGGATACCGATTGGGGACATTTTTTTTGACATTTTTCAAGTTGGTGAAGAAGTATGAATTTTTTAGAGAGAAGAATAAGGTGAAATGTGGTGTAAAAAATTAGAAGAAATGAGTGGATATATATAGATGTAAAAAATTATAAAATTTTTAAATTCTTTTCAATTTTTTGAAATTTGTAAAAAGTTATTGTTATTAAAAAAAATTAATTTTTTTTTTACTTTTGAACGGTCAAAATGCAGGGGCCCCACCAAATTCTCGCCCTCAGTCTCGTCTCCGGAGTCACGGAAGCCAACTGGCGAGCGGCACTGATCTGGTCATGCCAACGGTTGGGGCTCGCCAGTTTGATGTTGGAATTATGTGCAGAGTTAGTCAACCTATGGTGAGACATCCATGCCTACGAAACACTTAAGGGTCACACCGGTGAGTGCATGTAATACGAGTAAGATATGTAATGATACTTGGAAGATGAATGATTCATAATAGTCATTATGAATCAGTTAAGTTAACTTATTACTAGATTAGTTTAACTAACTAACTAATACAAGTATTTGTACAATTACCAGTTGAGTGAATATACAATGTGTTAATTATAGATTATCCATAATATGATTTAATGGTGTTTGGATAATATTATTAGATTATATAAAGTTTCTTATATAATTAATTATTAAAAGTATAAAATACAAAGTACATATTTCGTATATTTAATATACACGAAATATATAAGTGTATAATACTAGACATTTAATAATTAAGTGCAACAATAATAACTAGTTAAACTATAAGAGATGGAAACGTAAAAAGGAACGTTTAATTAAGAATTAATATTAATTAAACTAGAGGGTCCTAAAGTGCAAGAGGCTTAGGGTAACCCTAGAAACCCCTTGCTACCCTATGAGTTCCCTCTCCCCCTTTCCCTTGGTTTCGGCCGAACACCCCAAGAACACCAACCTTGGTGTTCTTCGTTCTTCGTGTTCTTCAAATCTTGAAGTACAAAATCATTACAAGGATCAACTAGAAGGTCGTTCGTTGTGTTCATCATCAGTGGACTTACTTAAGCAAGATTAATGTATGATTTGGAAAACCCTTTTTCCCTCTCCCCTTGGTGCGAACGGACGAACCAAGAACCCTAGGGTTCTTGGTTGGCTGTCGAAATACACACAAGTATGTGTGTGTGTTCGAGTTTTTCGTACAAGGTTTCTTTCTTGTTAATTTAGTCTAGATTTCCAACATCCCTAATCCTTTATGGTTTAAGGATTAAGTTTAATCTCAGTTCCGCTTTAGGGATTAAACTAGCTAGTTAGTTTAACCGGCAAGAACAAGTTCATGTTCCTGTCAGTATGGTTCGAACCAAGTGACTAGGATGTTAACCCATGTGATTGATCAGTATAATGAAACCCATCATTTGAGGGGCGGAGGAAGTGACGAGGCCGATGAAAGTAGTCTTACATATACAAGTTCTTCCTTTATTTTGTGCTTTTTTTTAATTCTAAAATAAATTAACATTTAACTTTTTATAAGAGAATAGTTGTATTAAATCTGGTATTTTTTAATATCTATAAAAATTACTTGACTTGAAGATTATTGGGATTTTTTTATTTTTTTTCAAAATTGATAAATTACCTTTATACTTTTCCAAAACTTATAAACAATATCTATATTATTCTAAATTTTTTAATTACCTATATGTTGTTCTAAACTTTTAAACCTTCTTTTTTATATCTAAGAACCTAAGATTTAGGTCATGTTTAGGAAAATTTTTTAGCTTATTTTAAAAATCCTTTAAATAAGCAATACAAACCATTTTTTGACTTCGGTTGAAAATAATCGTATAGCATGGCGTGAGTTAGTCTCTACTACTTATCAATATAAACTCTTTTATGTGATTGTATCAACCAAAACAAATGAGATTCACAAAACTTCTGCAAATACAAATTCCACCCGCCACTACTCAAACCATTCACCACCACCACAACGGACTGACCTACTCGGCGTACGGCCGCCACATCCAACATTGCACCGACCACCGTCTCATCCGCAGAGGAAAGCTCCTCCATGCCAAACTCATCATCTCCTCCGTCACTCTCGACAACTTCTTGGCTTCCAAATTCATCACTTTTTACTCCAAAACAAACAACCTTTTTTATGCACACAAGGTGTTCGACGAAATTCCCAACAAGAACACTTTCTCTTGGAACGCATTACTCATGGGCTACTCAATGAACAACCGACATACCGATACACTAAACATTTTTCGGTGCTTATTATCTGCTTCCTCAACGTCTGTAAAACCGGATAATTATACGGTTACATGTGTGTTAAAGGCTTTATCCTCGTTAGGTTATGAATCGAGCTTGAGTAAAATATTCCATTGTTTTATTATCCGAAATCAGTTGGATTGCGATATATTTGTCATAAACGCTTTGATTACATTTTACTGTAGGTGTGATGATATTGTTACAGCAAGAAGTTTGTTTGATTACACACTTGATAAAGATCTTGTATCATGGAACTCAATGATTGCAGGGTATTCACAAGGAGGGCATTATGGTCAATGCAAAGAACTATATTCACAAATGTTGTGTTCAGAAGACATAAAACCGAATGAATTCACAGTAATCAGTGTTCTCCAAGCATGTGCACAGTCGAACGATCTTGATTTAGGAATAAAAGTTCATCAATTTGTGACAGATAATGATATCAAAATAGATCTCCCCATTTGTAATGCAATTATTACAATGTATGCAAAATGTGGTAGTTTGGATTATGCTAAACAATTATTTGAAGAAATGAGCGAAAAAGACGAAATCAGTTACGGTTCGATAATATCCGGTTACATGCTTCACGGTTTTGTAGAAAAAGCTATGAATCTTTTTGAAAAAATGGAAAAAACCGGGTTGAGTACATGGAATGCTGTAATATCAGGACAATTTCAGAACAAAAATCACGAAAAAGTAATCGAATTATTCAATAAAATGCAGAAATCTGGTTTTAAACCCAATAGCGTAACACTCTCGAATATTTTTCCTACACTTTCACATTTATCAAATCTAAAAGGAAGCAAAGAAATACACGCGTACGCAATAAAAAACAGTTACAAAACAAATATCTATGTGTCAACCGCGATTATCGACACTTATGCTAAGTTAGGTTTTCTCAAGGGTGCACAAATTATATTTAATCAATCAAAAAAGAAAAGTGTTGTTATATATACATCGTTAATTTCAGCATATTCAGCTCATGGGGAGGTTGAATCAGCATTAGGTTTATTTAATAACATGATTAACGAAGGCATACGACCGGATTCTGTTACATTTACATCTGTATTATCGGCTTGTGCTCATTCTGGATATGTGAGTGAAGCTTTTAGGATATTTAATAGTATGTTTAAATTGTATAATATTCAGCCATTAATCGAGCATTATGCTTGTATAGTTGGTGTATTAAGTCGAGCATTAAGAGTTAATGAAGCGGTTGAATTTATTAAAGAAATACCGTTTGAGCCGAATGCTAGGGTTTATGGTGCATTGCTTAATGGGGCTTCGGTTTGTGGTGATGTTGAAATTGGGAAATTTGCGTTTAATTATTTGGTTGAAATTGAGCCCGAGAATACGGGGAATTATGTTGTAATGGCTAATTTGTATTCACGGGCCGGGAAATGGGAAGAGGCTGAAAAGGTTAGAGTGATGTTGGATAGGGTCGGGTTGAAGAAGATTGCGGGTTGTAGTTGGGTTGAAACGCCAGGTGGCGTGCAAAGTTTTGTAGCGAAAGATGTATCGAATGAAAAAACAGAGGAGATTTATGCTACATTGGGAGGATTGGTTAATTTGATGAGTGAAGATTTAAGTGAAGAAAGTGTTTGTTGCTTTGAAACAAATTGTTCAACTGTGGTATACAACTGAATTTGGTACTGAAAATACCGAATTTTTGGGGTTTTTTTTAGTTTTTTATGAACTAATATAAATATGTATGTATATGTCTGTTTCTGTAACCTATTTGGATCAAAGAAAAATGCATGGATAGGCCTACTAGACACACAAAATTGCCAACATTCCAGCCACTCCCTTCCATTCTACTCAATCACCTCACACACACAAAGGTCTCATTTACACACACAAACATACACGCACTAACGTTCAGATTTTTATATAACTACTCTTTTGATAAGGTGCATGTATAGAGTGACAAATAGATCTTGTGAATCACAAAACCGGAGTATTTTTCGTCAAACTTTGACCTTTTTCCGTTAGAGCCCTCCACATATTTAGAAACACTCTTCCCCACACACTTCCCTTTTTTCTTGGCACATGATCCCGTAATGGAAGAAAACACCACCGGAAAAATAGTCATAGCAGCACTCTCCACCCTCACACCGCCTTTGCCGCCACCATCTCCTCCGTTTTCCACCTCCACCGCCGCCGTCTCTCCGCCCTATTATCATCACACACTCTCTTCTCCCTATCTCTCCACCACCTCCACTCTCTCTCTCTCCACCAAAAATCACTTCTCATTGCAAAACACCTTCTATCAATCCTCTCACACCTTTCCCACTTCCTCCACCCTACAACCACCCTAACGCCGCCCTACACCACCACCACCACCTTCCTCAACAACCGTGATCTCGATTCCGTTCTTTTACTTCTACTACTATGTGAACTCCACCAACATGACCCCAAATCACTAAAAAGGTTATCACCACCCGATTGGCGGTCATCATTATCCAATTACACCACCACCACCGCCACCACGTTGACACTTTCCGGCATTGGGTTTTCCACCAGTGAAACGTTGACCAACTACATTGAAGTGGTGAAAAAGTGTAGAAAGTTTGTTGAATCGATGGGTTGTGGGGATGGTAAAGAAGGGAAAGAAGTGGCGGCATCCGTGGCGCTACCATCGGTGGAGGTGAAACACGGTGGAATTGAGTGTGTTATATGTAAGGAAAAGATGAATTTAGGTAGAGATGTGTGTGAATTGCCCTGTGAACATAAATTCCATTGGATGTGTATATTGCCATGGGTGATTAAGAGGAATACTTGTCCGTGTTGCCGCCATCGGCTTCCGACTGATGACGTGTACGGTGAGATCGAGCGGCAGTGGGAGGTGGTTGTCAAGATAGGTGGTAGTTATTTTTAGTTTTGTATGATAAATTATATTGTAACATATATATGTTTGATACACAATTTCATAATATTGTTGTTTTGCCTTCTCTGGTATAGATTCTATAGAATCATTCAAACAAGTTCTCTAAGTTGTAAAATGGACATGTTGAGCAGGTTGAATATTGGATATTAGTCGAATGGTAAACATTTTCGGTAAGTTAAAAGGGATTACAACTTTCAAACTTTATTCCCTATTTTATTTGAGAGTTATTTCTAGCTACTAAGTCATCCTATTATTTTCATACTTATTTGATTAATACAATTATACAAGTGTACAAATCAAAGTATAAGATTAATAAAGAAAATTAGTTGATTTCACATGTCAATCATTTAATGGATAGAAGAATGAAGTATGAAGATTTAGTAGGAATTAATGTAATATTTTATGCATGTATTTAAATCTAAAAAGAAAAATAAAAACAATGATAAAAGTACAAATGTGAAACTAAAAAAACGGATATATAATCAACGTATGATTTGTCCTACAGATGCCCAAACGGCTTAGGCCCGGCCCAAAGATCTACCTTTTAACCTATTTTGAATTGCTTTCATTACTAATATTTTCTCTATACTTCTCATTCCCAAGAACTATAAACTATAAAGTATAATGTTTTTTTCTTCTTCATAATATGGGCAAATGGGCATTTAAAAAGAAAAACAGAACATTCCCTTTTTTTTTTTTTTTGTTTCTTTTGAATGTATTACAGATTCTGTAAAATATAAATAAAAAAAACATTTATCAGAAGGAACATGTTTTTACTTTGTCTAGAGAACATGAAGAACAACTTCTGAATTCAACATTTAATTTGGTCTACAACTTTCCCATTCAACGCATAACATGTCATGTTTACTCAATGTTAGTGTAAACTAGACTGGTGTCAACCGTGACACCAATCGATACTTCAGTTTTTGCCAAATAAACACTAAATCAGTTGATATCCCAACTAACACTCAACTGACACGCATGTCAATAATATACATTCACTTAATATTTTATACAAAAAATATATGCATACAAAAATACCAATATCCACTAATTACCGACAAAAAAATACATGCACACTTCGGTTAACAGACGCATTTTACCGTGGCACCCAACCGAAGAGCCGTGCTATCAGTGTTCAAAACTGAAGACACCATCGACGAGCTAACTAAATTGTGGTTGGCACCCGTAGAAAGTCAATTAAACAACAAATCAATCGATTAAAAAAATTACGCCACGTAAATTGTAAAATATCATTATTCAATATTGTTAAATATAATATCATTATTCAATCATGTTGGGACATGGACTACCGTGTGTGATTTTATTATTCTATATATTAATACAAAAATAATGTTATATTCTCATAATCTATATATTGTTAGAGCTTTTGAGAGAATTATGATTACAGTGTCGGGATATATTTAAATCGTGTTAAAAGTCATTTTCCTAAACAATATTTTGTCCCTATACCAAGTGTTTCACAAAAATACGTTTGGGATAAGACATTAATTGGATTTTTGAATTCAAAGAGAATCCAAAAACTTGAGAAAAACGAGTTAGTCGTTAAATGCGTGTGTTTATTTGAATGTACGGAATATAACATCCAAAACCTGATCCAAACACGTATATGTAGGGCTGTCAAATCGTGTTATCGTTTCGTGTTTCTGGACGACACGACACGACACGAAAACAACACGACACGAAGTCATGTTTTATTTTGCTAACACGAACACGACACGATTAAAAAAACGATAACACGATAGCACGAAATAGATAACAAATTTCTTACTTATTACATGCTAAAAACACGGTAAACACGACAAAATCATAACTATCGTGTCAATTTCGTGTTAATCTCTGAACACGAACACGACACGACACGACACGACTTCGTGTTTGTTTTACACAACACGAACATGAATTCAAATTTCAATTTCGTCTCAATTTCATTTCGTTTCGTGTATTTTTGTCGTGTCGTGTCAGGTTTTGACAGCCGTACGTATATGCAATACATGGGGCTCTGTCGTTTGGCCACACTAATACCGCCCCTAGGACCTGCAAGAGGCACATTCCCTTTGACCATCCATTCTTTTGTCATGGCGTGTTAATATATTCACGGATGCACACTCTGCACATTCTAACTCGTTTCAGCTTAACATACTTAATTACAATAAATGTATAATATGTTTTTAAAGGTCATCATTAGTGATAGTTAATATAATTATAGATTGTTTAGACTTTAGTACATAGTAAAACAAAAATATATTTGGGTCAAATCCATATTATTACGTTTGAACAACTAATATGCTTATAGGATACTTGGTTCTCTAAAGAAATCATTGATATTAATCTCTGTAGGTTTCTTGCCAAACCTACAAGGCTACAACAAATGCTACAGTTCCATTCCAAGATTACTCACTTATTGTATTATTTCAATAATGTGTCAACCCCCGGCATTTAACACGTTGTTTTTCATTTATAACATGTTTGAAATTCTGTATCAAACTATCATATTCTTAAAATTAGATATGGAAAGAGTTCAGGTTCGGGTTCGCAGGTTTACAAGTCAGAAAATTCAATCTGAACTCGACATGTGTATATAAACGGATCATGTATCTCAACCCTAAATGTTTATTTTCAACATGAGCACTACCCATATAACCCGTCTAATTAAATATATTAAACATGTTGTCAAACATGTAAACTTTTTAAATATGTATGAAGAAACTACTAAAGTATATCTATTTTTAAATGTCTGTTTTTCAAATATATATGTTTTTCAAATATATTTATAAACTATTAAATTATAAAATATATTTCTATTTAAACATGTTTTAATAATAAATCGGTTTGACGGGTCTGCTCATTTAAATTATCATCCATCCGAACCTAACTTGTTTAGGAAACGGGTCTCGTTGAGTTGAACTGGTCCAAAACTTGTTCACATCAGCCTCAAATTATTTATTTTCATATCAATTTCAAGTTAGGTTTCGAATCAAAATTACCATCCCGGCTTAAAATTATCCAGTCATCAATGCATAAACATAGAATTCTCACCTCACATTTAGGTAGAGAATAGTAAATGTATAAATTAATAATAATACAACATTAATTAACCATGCTAACAATACAATATAAAGAAGAAAATATATCGTAAGTTAAAAGAAGAAGGAAAAAAAAAAAAAATCAAAGGGCCTTTGGCCTAAAGGTATGGTGATTGACTCTCAACCTTGAGGTCAGGAGTTCGAGTCCCGTTGTAAACATATGTTGTAATTAGGAGTAGATTAGATTTTCCGTTTCATGAACATATAATTTTTTTTTAACGGCAATCCTAATCTACTCCTAAAATGGTAATAATAATTAAAATGTATTTATGTTAAGAATTATTATATGTTTATCAATGACAAACTCAGTCTCACACCACACCTACATTCTATATCTGTCTCAAGACTCAAATGATGCATATTTGATGTACATGTGGCATAAGTTGTAAAATTATTAAAACATCGAATTTGGTTGCGAATGCCATACATATTACATAGTAAATAAGCAATTGAATAGTTAATCAGTTAGCTTTTCATATAGTAACACATGTCAATATCTTGCATCGTATATTTATATATGTGGTACAAAACATTTAAAAAAAGAAAACGACAAAAAGGAGAGCTATAGGCTATGGCTTACTAATGTTGTTTCAAACGAATAAGTTACCTTCGTGTTTTGCTGTGGGTTTGAATCTCTCAAGTGCCTCCGCTTGGTTTATATTAAGGAAAGAGAATGAGAATGGGGAATGATAGAGAATACTAATAGGTACTAACATTACATTGAGATTGCTTGGTTTATGCTCAAGAATCATTATCATTAGGGAAATAAAGAGTTGGCTAATCATTCCCGGGGACTGTTTTTAGTTTGTTTTTGTTTCTGTTTGGCTTTGGCTGTTTCGTTTTTCTTGTCTTGTTTGGTTGTTTTGACTCGGTTGTATTCGGTTGCTAGTTCTTTGCTAGCTTTTAATATATTTTTGGGTGGGTGTTTTGTGGGTGATGGCATTGCCGAAGCTCTCAAGATACCCCCTTTGCCGTTCAAAAATAAAAAAATAAAAAATAAAATAAAAAATATTGCCTTACACATTCCTTAGTATTCATAACCCTTAACCAAGCACAATTTTTTTATAAATTTAACTTCCGAGGTTTAAAGATTTTCTTATCTTTGTTGTACTACATGCATATGAATATTTACATAAAAATTATGTATCAATATTAATAAGTTATTCATGAATATTATCCTTATGTACAAATAATATACTACCTCCGTATCAAAATAAGTGATACACTTTCTATTTAGGGGTGGTGTTGGAGAAGATCACAGATCAACTTATTACTGATGCTGCAGTTAGTACTGATCATGATTAATACTGATGAATACTATGATTGATACTGATGGGGCAGAATTACTTACTACTTTGAGTTGATACTGGTGAAGACTATAACTTAGTTACTACTGATCAAACATATATTGAAGATACTACTGATCTTAGTAGTTACTACTGATGTTGTATCTGGACTTGTTACGGGTCACCAGACTTACTACTGACGTTACATATTTACTACTGGTGATTGGTATTACTACTGGTATACGATTTGGAAGCATATCAAGTCCGAGATCTTCGTAGAGATAGTTATAGAATGTAATTCAATGTATATCTTTTATTATTCGATGTAAATCAAGTCCTAGAATAACTAGGGTAAATAGTTAGGCTTCAAGGACTATTATATATAGTTCCTTACGAATTGTAAACGTACGTGTGTATTGTGAATCGATAATATACATTGAAGCTTTTTGTGAAACTGTGTTCTTAATATTTTCGCTTATTGTTTTACAGTTCATTGTTCTTAATATATTGATATAGTGTTGATCCACTGCAACTTCTATTATCAATTAGATCTAAAGGTGTTTATTAACTCTTCATAGTTAATCGATCCTGACAAGTGGTATCAGAGCTTTTTGGTTCTAGATCTACGAATTTTAAGAACAACAAAAAGTTTTAATCTTTTAAAACACACACATTATTAATCATGACTGATAATAATGAAAGCACTCAAGCTAACAAAATTCCTATACTCACTCCCAATAACTTTGGGATGTGGAAGAATCATATTAAGCAATACATGCTTATTACTGATTATTCTATGTGGGAGGTTGTTATTGAAGGAAACAAAACTGGTCCTGGTCAAGCAAAAGCAGACAAACTCAAATGTGAGAAGGAGAAGAAAAACAGAGGCATCGAACTTAAAACTCTAAGCACTCTCATACTGGCTATTCCTAATGACTATCAACATCTCTTTGTTGAATATGATGATGCAAAGGTGCTGTGGCAAGCACTGGAGAAGAGATTCGTTGGAACCAAGAGCACCAAGAGGAACATGAAGTCTGTTCTCAAGCAAGACTTTGAAAATTTCAAAGGAAAGCCCAATGAGACACTCACTCAAGTGTTTGACAGATTCAACAAGCTAATTGGTGAACTTAACCAGGTTGGGGTTAAGATGGATCAAGAAGATGTTAACATGAAGTTCCTAAGGTCTCTTAGTGAAGAATGGGCCATGTACACAGTGATATACAGACAGAGAGATGCACTAGAAGAAAAGGAGTTAGATGAACTCTACAATGATCTCAGAGTATTTGAAACTGAGGTAAATCAAAAGAACCCTTCTATTTCTTCTAATAATGCTGCATTTGTATCTAGTACAGGTCAAGGTCAAGAAACTGCCACAGGAAAGGCTGCAGATTGTGAAGATGCTGCAAGAGAATCCTTGTTCACTAGTCATGTGCATACTGCACTAATTAGTGATGATTTGGAACAATTGAATCCTGATGATCTTGAGGAGATGGATCTCAAATGGCAGATGGCTATGCTGAGCCTGAGAACCAAAAGGTTCTTAAAAAGGACTGGTAGGACAAGTCTCAACTACAACAAAGGTGACAAAGCTGGATTTGACAAAACTAAAGTCAAATGTTACAACTGTAACAATCTTGGTCACTTTGCAAAAAAATGTCCTCAGCCAGACAAAAGATCCAAATCAACTGCTCTTGTTTCACAACAAGGACAAGGCTATGACTGGAGCTTTCAAGCAGAAGAACATGCTCAAAATCAAGCTCTTATGGCCTTTACTGACAGCAAATCTGAGAGCATTCAGATCCCTGAAGAAGGTAGAACATGGCATATTGATAGTGGATGCTCAAGGCACATGACTGGAAATCTGCAAATGCTTAAAGATTTCAAGTTATTTGATGGAGGATATGTGGCCTTTGGTGAGAACCCAAAGGGAGGTAAGATTACAGGTAAAGGTACTGTAACTAATGGCGAAATTACCTTTGATGATGTATTTTATGTAGCTGAGCTAAAATACAATCTAGTCAGTGTGTCTCAAGTTTGTGATAAAAAGAACAAAATTCTTTTCACAGACATTGAGTGCATCATTCTTTTTCCTGACTTTATTTTAGATGAAAAACATGTTGTTTTAAGAACTCCAAGGAGAAACAATGTGTATTGCCTGGATATAGGGGGAGAACTCATTTCTTCAAATGAGGTCAACTGTTTTATATCCAAGGCAAACACCACAGAATCAGAACTATGGCATAGAAGGATGTGTCACACTAATTTCAAAAACATGAACAATTTAGTAAAAAGAAATTTGGTCATTGGACTACCTCAAAAACAATTTATGTGTGATCATCATTGTGTTGTATGCCTAAAAGGTAAACAACACAAGACTTCTCATAAGTCCAAATCTGTGAATTCTATTTCTGTTCCTTTACAACTCTTACATATGGACCTATTTGGACCTACAAATGTAATGAGTATTGGAAAGAAACAATATTGTCTTGTTATTACTGATGACTTTTCCAGATATACATGGGTTTTCTTTCTCAGGACAAAGGATGAAACAAGTGAACTCATGAAGAACTTAATTGTTAAACTGGAGAACTCATCTGATCAAAAAGTTAAAGCCATAAGATGTGATAATGGCACAGAATTTAAAAATGCTAACTTAATTAACTTTTGTGATCTTAAAGGTATTGGCAGGCAATACAGCTCACCTAGAACTCCTCAGCAAAATGGTGTAGCTGAAAGAAGAAATAGAACCATCATTGAAGCAGCAAGATCAATGCTAGCAGATTCAAAGTTACCAATCACTTTTTGGGCTGAAGCTGTTAATACTGCCTGTTATGTTCAAAACAGAGTATTAATAGTGAAGCCACATTATAAAACACCATATGAACTTTTTAATAAAAGAAACCCTTCTATAAGCTTTTTAAAATCATTTGGCTGTCCTTGTACTATTCTGATTACAAGAGAACAAATTGGTAAGTTTGACTGCAAAGCTGATGATGGAATCTTTTGTTGGAATATGCTTCACGTGTATAACATATAGTTATATGGCTAGTTGTTTGTGAGCCTAAAGGGTCACACACTTAAACACTAAACACCATTATATAATTAGTGTAATTAGTGTAATTACATTAATTATTAATATATATAAGCTATAAGCTTGTCTATCATAAGTTTAATATTAAAAGTTAATATTGAAACTTTCTTGTGGGCAAACTAGAAGAATCAAAAGATAGGGACTTGTGGGCAAATAAGACTAATGATTTATGGAAATCATTAAAGGATTGTAATGGCACCATTAAGAGATATAATGGTCCATAAACTCCCTTTTGACCATCCATCTTGGCCGTCCCTCTCTCTCACACTTTGTAGGTGTTTTGTTTTCTTTCTTTTGCTCTCAAGACTCTAGGACTAGCATCCATTACATTGGTGTTCTTGCAAGTGTTGTGTGGACTTGCTTTAGAGGTATTCCCCATTGGAATCCTTGGTTTCGGTTGCTCACAATATCCATCCGAATTCATCATTGATCAAAGGCAACTAGGGTATGATTCTTATACCATTCTCTTTGATTTTTCTTTTAGTTTAATTGTATGATTAATATCAAGATCCTTTCATGGTGATAAATATTTTCCGCTGCGTTTTGTTAATTGTTTTAACCGAAAATCACCATTAGTGGTATCACGAGTCATTATATTAATCATATAATTAGCTAGATTTTGTGAAAAGTGGCAAAAATCAACCGGTTTTGTGTTGTTAAAATTCCGATCGGACAAAAACAAAACCCTACGGGTTTTTTATTTTAATTTTCGGTTTTTTATAAAAATGTGGGTTAAAATATGGTATTTTTGGAACCCCATTGTCACTTGTTACAAAATCATATCAAAAAATTAATCTTGTTATTGTATTTTTTTGATTATTTGGCTTGGAATTTAATTTTTAATTCCATTTTGTTGATATGGCAAAACATGTATTTTTGCCATATCCCAAGCCAAAGCCTTGTCAATTGTTGCTTGTTTGTGCAAACCAATGAAAGCCTAGACCATTTGTGAATGAATGTGTTTGATGTTTGGTTGTTTGGGAAAAGCCTTGTTTTTTTTGGCTTAATTGTTGTAATTTGTTTCATTTATTTTTATTTTATTTTTGGTGCCATTTTTTTGGGGCAATTTGTAATGTAAAAGTAATAGAATAGATTGTATTTATTTTATCTTTTTATTGTAAATTGTTTGACAAAAATATTGAAGACTAATGAAGAAAACAACAAATTTCCGTCCTAAAAGCGAGGGCTGTACGAAAACAGGTTTTCCAGAGGCATACGGACTCTTTTTTGGGCGATTCAAAAGCCCAAAATGCTTGCAAAGTCGTGGGCTACAACTTTCCAGAAGGCCGGGAAGACCAACGAAGACTCCTTCAGTGACTTTTCGGGCTTCAAAGTCTGCTGGAATTTTCTGGCAGATTACATTTTTTCACAATTTTGGGTTCTACTTGCTCAAGAATGTCTTGGAGCAAGTGGGAGCCCATTGGGTTTATGTAGGCCCGTTTGGGTTCATGTTGGCCCGTCCCCTAGTTTGACCCTTCGGTCCGTCGTGATGACTCACGTGACCGAACCTAGGATTTTATTGGTCGAGGTTTGCACAAAATTTTGTTGCATGTTTTATTTTTTGTTTGTGGTTGTTTTTCTTTTCTATTAGATACAAATAGTAAAACAAATTAAAAATGGTTTTTTGACACAAACATTAAAACATTCAAACCCTTAATCATCGATGACTACTAGTTAATCATTGATGATTAAACCTTTAATCTAAAATCGTTTTGAGATTAAACTAAGTTTAAATATGATTTGAAACTCATCACTTAATAATCGCTAAAAGTTTTTACCGTTTATTACAAGACTTATGAAGTGGTATGAATGAAGTACATGATTCATTCATATCTTAAATAAAATTTTATTAAATTAAAATTTTAACATACCTAAAATTTAAGTCACGCCGTCCAATCGGTTGTAAATCACTTGCTTCTATTTTTGAATTCACGTGAGACGTGGTTTGAATTTAGATCCGAGGTCATTATTCTCTACGGTGAGACCTAGATCTATTTTGACATGATTTCACATTGGATGACTTAATCAAGTTAACGGTGAGACCTTGACTCGAGGCGAAGATGCGACAAACATGCCACTTGACCCTAGATGCTTGTTCACTAGGTGCCATGAAGTCCCATACCTCTAAGAGTTGCACTTGTAATGCAATTGTTGAACGTCACCTACCTATTGGATCTATCATCTCTAGCAGATCAACTGATGCGATGATAGAAGCTCAATGGGATCTTAGCTTTTAATTAAAATTAATTGGGTAGTTAATTTGTTAAAAGAAATTATTATTAAAAATACTAATTAATGAACTTTGTAATTTTGTAGATGACTTCAAACAATCAAACCCTAACACATACCACCATTCGTTCCGTTCTCGAAAAAGAGAAACTTGATGGAACGAACTTTGTGGACTGGTCTCGAAACCTAAGGATTGTCCTTAGGGCCGAGCACAAGTACCACCATTTGGAGGAGGCGCTGCCCCCTGCCCCTGCTGCTACCGCCACTGCTGCTGTTCGTACAGCCTATACCAAAAGGTTTAACGAACAACAGGAAGTCGCCGCGCTTATGCTAGTGAGCATGATTCCCGAGATTCAAAAGAATCTCGAGGACCTCACTGCATTTGATATGATGCGTGAACTAACGGCCATGTATCAAAAGCAAGCCGAGCAGGAACTCTTTGACACTGTCAAAGCCTTCCACGCTTGCAAGCAGGAGGAGGGACAGTCTGTTAGCTCTTATCTCTTGAAGATGAAGAGCTACTTAGACCAAATGGAGAGGCTTGGTTACGCTATGCCGCACATCCTTGGGATTAGCTTGATTCTAACGTCCCTAAACAAGGATTTTGCACCGTTTGTCATGACTTATCATATGCATAGTATGGGGAAGACATTCGCCGAATTACATGCTATGCTGAAACAAACGGAGGCAAGCCTACCCAAGAAAACTCCGGCCCCTACTGTCCTTGCTATAAGGCAAGGAAAGATCCAAAAACCTAAACCGCAAGTAGTTGCTAAGGGCCAAGGCAAGGGAAAGCAAGTTTACAAGCCCAAACCAAAGGTTCCCCCACCTACTCATAAGGAGCATCCCGCTAAGGATCTTGCTTGCCATCACTGCGGTGAAACAGGCCATTGGAGGAGGAATTGTCCTGCCTACCTGGCAGAGTTGATGAAGAACAAAGCCAACAAGGTTGGCACATCAGGTATCTTCACAATAGAACTATATGCTTTCCCTAAGAAATCATGGGTATATGACACTGGTTGTGGAACTCACATTTGTAATACCATGCAGGGTCTAAGGGGAAGTAGAAAGCTAAACCATGGAGCTTTGGACTTGTACGTGGGCAATGGCAATCGTGCACCGGTCGAAGCTATAGGAAGCTATGATTTAATCCTTCCTAGTGGTTTAATTATTGTATTAGAAAATTGTCACTATGCGCCTAGTATTACTAGGGGTATAGTATCGCTTTCTTGTTTGTGGAATAATGGTTTTATTCATACGTTTACGGATTATGGTATTTCAGTTTCAAAGGATAATGTTTTTTACTTTAATGCTATTCCTCGTGATGGTATCTTTGAGATTGACATGCATAATCGTATCACAAACAGTAGTTCTATTTATACATGTAGCAATAAGAAATCCAAGAAGAATTTGGATTCTACTTACCTATGGCATTGTCGCCTTTGCCATGTTAACAAGAAACGCGTTTTGAAATTACAAAAGGATGGACTTATAAAATCAGATGATTCTGAATCATTTGATAAATGTGTTTCTTGCATATCTGGTAAAATGGCGCGCAAGCCTTTCTCCCATGTAGGCGAAAGGGCCAATGATCTACTTGGACTCATACATACTGATGTATGTGGCCCTTTTAGAACTCGAACTAGGGAAGGTGCTACCTATTTCATTACCTTCACTGACGACTTTAGTCGTTATGGTTATGTTTACTTGATTAAACATAAACATGAAACCTTTGAAACGTTCAAAGCTTTCCAGAATGAAGTAGAAAATCAACTTGGCAAGAAGATTAAGGCTCTCCGTTCCGATCGAGGAGGAGAGTACATGAGCCATGAGTTTCAAGACCATCTAAAGAATTGTGGGATTGTCTCACAATTCACTCCCCCTTATACACCACAGCATAATGGTGTATCAGAGAGGAGAAATCGCACCTTGCTTGACATGGTCCGATCGATGATGAGTCCTACCACTCTGCCTCTATCCTTTTGGGGTTATGCACTCAAATCGGCTGCTCGCATACTGAATATGGTTCCCACCAAGAAGGTTGAAAAGACACCATATGAGATATGGCATGGGAAAGTCCCTAACTTGTCTTACTTGAAGGTCTGGGGTTGTGAGGCTCTCGTGAAACGAGACACGCCAAACAAACTTGAACCCAGAGCTGTCAAGTGCATCTTTATAGGATACCCTGAGGAAACGATGGGTTACTATTTCTACTACCCACCTGAGCAAAAAGTAATTATTGCTCGTTATGCTGAGTTTCTTGAGAGCAATCTCATTTCACAAGAAGCAAGTGGGAGTACCATCGACTTTGACGAGATTCCAAGCGATGAAGATGCACAACCTATTGTAGAGACTAGCGAACATCAAGATGAGGCTGAACACGAAACTGTTCCTGTTGCACCTCAAAATGATGTAATCCCTGTTCGAAGGTCCGCAAGGACACCTCATGCACCTGAACGATATGGCTTCCATGTCGATGCTGAGGAGCTAAGTTTAGGGGATCATAATGAACCCCCTAACTATCGAGCTGCATTATCAGATTCTGAATCTGACAAATGGCTTGATGCTATGAACGCGGAAATGCAATCCATGAAAGATAACCAAGTATGGACGTTGGTTGATCTTCCTCCTAACAGTAAGACTGTTGGTAGCAAGTGGCTCTTCAAGAAGAAGACCGACATGGATGGCAATGTACACACCTATAAAGCTCGATTGGTAGCAAAAGGTTACACTCAAACCTACGGGATTGACTATGATGAAACCTTCTCGCCTGTTGCCGACGTTAGAGCTATTAGGATTGTCATAGCCATAGCAGCGTACTATGACTATGAGATTTGGCAAATGGATGTTAAAACTGCTTTCTTAAATGGACATCTTGATGAAGATGTTTATATGGTTCAACCTGAGGGTTTTGTTAATCCAAAACACCCAAAGAAAGTATGTAAGCTTCAAAGGTCCATTTATGGACTAAAGCAAGCATCCAGGAGTTGGAACAAAAGATTCGATGAGGAAGTCAAATCGTTTGGCTTTACTCAGAATCCCGACGAGCCATGTGTATATGTAAGAGCTAGTGGGAGCATTGTCGTCTTTCTAATCCTATATGTCGATGACATACTACTCATAGGAAATAACATTCCAATGCTACAAGATGTAAAATCCTGGCTTGGGAAGTGCTTCGCTATGAAGGATCTTGGGGAAGCGGCATATATACTTGGTATAAAGATCTATCGAGATCGATCAAAGCGGTTAATCGGACTAAGTCAAAGTGCGTACATTGATAAGATTCTAAAACGGTTTAGAATGGATGCTTCCAAACGTGGAAGTCTCCCTATGCAACACAATGTACACTTGAGTAAGACTCAAGGACCGTCCTCACCTGATGAGATGAGACGTATGCGTGATGTCCCCTATGCCTCGGCAGTAGGATCTATCATGTATGCTGTGCGGTGCACAAGACCTGATGTAGCGTTCTCTCAGAACCTTACAAGCCGATATCAACAGAATCCAGGTGAGAGTCACTGGACTGCTGTTAAGAACATACTGAAGTATCTTAGGAATACTAAAGATATGTTTCTTGTCTATGGTGGTGAATCTCAAAATGAACTAAGCGTTACTTGTTATTCTGACGCTAGTTTTGAGACTGATAGAGATGATTCCAAATCTCAAACGGGGTATGTTTTCGTTTTGAACGGAGGCGCTGTTGATTGGAAAAGTGCGAAGCAGAGTACTATCGCCATGTCTTCTACAGAAGCTGAATACATTGCAACCACTGAAGCTGCAATGGAAGCTGTTTGGATGAGGAAATTCATTTCTGGGCTTGGAGTTGTCCCCAGTAATGAAAGACCTATGGATATGTACTGTGATAACACAGGTGCTATCATCATTGCCAACGAACCCGGTGTTCAGAAAGGCGCCAGACATTATCGGAGGAAGCTTCACTACATTAGAGATGCGATCCTAATGGGAGATGTACGCTTGCTCAAAGTTCATACAGATGACAACTTAGCTGACCCCTTTACGAAGCCAATGCCATGTACCAAACATATTGAGCATGCTAGAAACATTGGGCTTCGACCAGCTAGTAGTTTCATGTAATCTGTTTTAGTATTTGGATAATGGAACATTGAGCAGTTTTTATTGGAATAAATTGATATATTTGATATGATCGTTTTTATATGAATATCTACTGTGTTCTATATTTGCATGTTTATATCCATGAATATTTACTGCGTTTTATATTCTAAATTGTCCATTGTCATAATTAATAATATGGGAATATTATTAAGACAAATCTGAGGGCATTGATGACATTATCTTAGTATGACTAAGGATGATGAAATCAAACTCACATGTTGTTCATAATGATGCACAATTGGACTGACCCAACCTATGAGAAATCACTTCATGGATTTATGTCACAAGTGAATCTCACAAAGGCTTTGTCACTTATCCTCTGACTTGAGATGCAAGTTGGTTTGTGTATGTAGAGGGGCAAACTTTGATATGGTTAAACGCTGACCTGAATAAGGCTGCTATAACAACCATTATCGGGTTTGTCATTAAGCATATGACGGACACGTGCAGTCAATAAAGAATTTGTTCCTCCACACATGTGGATTAGATACTACTGGGCCCCTCGATGATTTGAATAGATGTATGTGTGGCCACACCCAAAAGGTAATCAAGATGAATCTTGATTGGTTTTGGTAATCAACTTCAATGTATAGATCGAGAAACAGAATCGTTGAAATTTTAGATTGACATTTATCCTTGTCTAAAATTCAACATAGTATCAGTAACAAAAGGATAACTGCTCGAAAACTTTGAACAAAGATTTTATGAAACTCCTCATGTACTTCTAGGGGCATTGGCGGGTTGCTAGACTCTAACCTTTGCTTGTATAACTACTTGATGTTATCACGTGCGCAAGTGGGAGCTGTTGGAATATGCTTCACGTGTATAACATATAGTTATATGGCTAGTTGTTTGTGAGCCTAAAGGGTCACACACTTAAACACTAAACACCATTATATAATTAGTGTAATTAGTGTAATTACATTAATTATTAATATATATAAGCTATAAGCTTGTCTATCATAAGTTTAATATTAAAAGTTAATATTGAAACTTTCTTGTGGGCAAACTAGAAGAATCAAAAGATAGGGACTTGTGGGCAAATAAGACTAATGATTTATGGAAATCATTAAAGGATTGTAATGGCACCATTAAGAGATATAATGGTCCATAAACTCCCTTTTGACCATCCATCTTGGCCGTCCCTCTCTCTCACACTTTGTAGGTGTTTTGTTTTCTTTCTTTTGCTCTCAAGACTCTAGGACTAGCATCCATTACATTGGTGTTCTTGCAAGTGTTGTGTGGACTTGCTTTAGAGGTATTCCCCATTGGAATCCTTGGTTTCGGTTGCTCACAATATCCATCCGAATTCATCATTGATCAAAGGCAACTAGGGTATGATTCTTATACCATTCTCTTTGATTTTTCTTTTAGTTTAATTGTATGATTAATATCAAGATCCTTTCATGGTGATAAATATTTTCCGCTGCGTTTTGTTAATTGTTTTAACCGAAAATCACCATTATCTTTGTGGGATACTCTACTCAAAGCAAATCATACAGAGTGTTCAACAAGAGATTAAGGATAATTGAAGAAAGCATCAATGTATCCTTTAATGAAAATGCTAATGAACAAGGAAATGGTCCAGATTGGCTATTTAACATAGACAATCTAACCAAGTCCTTTAATTCTAACATGGATTTCAATGCAGGTGATTCAAATTATCACACTCAAAAGGAAGGAACATCATCTGTTAGTACTGGTCAAGAAGAGATGAGATACATAGTAGTTGAACTGCTCCCATAGTTAATACTGAGGACAGTAATACCTCAAATTCTGGAAGCAGTAGTAACTCTGAGAATGAGGACAGTAGTAACTCAAATACTACTGGTACCGGTAATAGTACTCAAAATACTACTGGTCCTAGCAATAACCTAAATTCTCAGGATACTACTGATCCCAGTAACAACAACAATACTACTGATCTCAATGAAGATAATAACAGTAGCAATTCTGACCAAGATGATGATGAACCAAACATCAATGACAATGAAGGATCACTAGAGGAGCAAATGCCTGAGACAAATGAGTCCAATCTTGAAAATCAACTAGTGGTTGATAGAGCTACAACTACAAGGACTCAGAAGAACCATCCATTAGACCTTGTTCTAAGTGATGTTAACTCACCACTGCAAACAAGAAGCAAATTAAACAAAAGCTCAACTGCAAACATGTGTAATATAAGTTTAATTGCTAATGAATGTATGTTTGAATGTTTTCTGTCTCAGGATGAACCAAAGAAAATTCAACAAGCAATGAAGGACTCAAACTGGATTGAGGCAATGCAAGAAGAACTCCTTCAATTCAAGTTACAAGCTGTTTGGACACTTGTACCTCTACCCAAAGGAAAAAGAGCCATTGGAACAAGATGGATCTTTAGAAACAAGAAAGATGAAAGAGGTATAGTGATCAAGAACAAAGCCAGACTTGTAGCCCAAGGATACACTCAAGAAGAAGGAATAGACTATGATGAAGTATATGCTCCTGTTGCTAGAATTGAAGCAATAAGAATATTCTTAGCATATGCTTCATTCAAATAGTTCAAAGTCTATCAAATGGATGTGAAGAGTGCATTCCTATATGGGAAGATCGAAGAAGAAGTCTATGTATGCCAACCTCCAGGTTTTGAAGATCCAAAACATGGTGATTATGTATTCAAATTAGATAAAGCTCTGTATGGCCTACATCAGGCACCAAGAGCATGGTATGATACATTATCATCATATCTATTAAAGAATAATTTTAAAAGAGGAGCCATTGACAAAACTTTGTTTACAAAGAAAGTCAAAGATGATATACTACTGATACAAATCTATGTAGATGATATCATCTTTGGTTCAACCAATGATTCATTATGCAAAGAATTTGAAGAACTGATGCAAATCAAATTCAAGATGAGCTCTATGGGTCCAATGAACTTTTTCCTTGGACTCCAAGTCAGTCAAAGAACAGATGGTATTTTGATAAACCAATCAAAATATGTTAAAGACATCTTGGAGAAGTTTGATTTGAAAAACTGCAAGAGTGCAAGTACACCAATGGAAACACACAAACACCTACATCCAGATGTTGAGGGGGAGGATGTAGATGAACACTTATATAGATCAATGATAGGCTCTTTGATGTACTTAACTGCATCAAGACCTGACATTATGTATAGTGTTTGTGTGTGTGCAAGATATCAAGCAAGACCTAAAGAACTACACTTGCAGGCTGTCAAAAGAATATTCAGATACTTGAAAGGCAAACCATCACTTGGTCTATGGTATCCAAATGATTCACCCTTTGAACTCATAGCCTACACAGATAGTGACTATGGAGGTGAATGTCAAGATAGAAAGTCCACTACTGGTGGATGTCAATTTTTTGGATCAAGACTGGTGTCATGGCAATGCAAGAAACAAACAAATGTATCAACATCAACTGCTGAAGCAAAGTATGTAGTTGCATCTGCTTGTTGTGCTCAAGTACTAGGCCTGTGCACGGTCCAAGAACCGGACCGAACTGGACCGACCCGGTTAGGACCGAGAACCGAAAATTCTGTTTTTTGTGGACCGAGGACCGGACCGAACAACCCTGGTTCGGTTCGGTTTTTGTTCGGGTATTGTCGGTCCGGACCGGTTTGGACCGTCTAGAACCGTAAGCAATTTTTAGCTATTTTTTTGGGTATTTTCGCTACTGTTTCGAGCAGGAAAGACCCAGTTTTTAGCTGCATATTTTGTGCAGAAAACATACTTTTGGCTGCGTAAAACTGCAGTTTTTAGCTGATTTTTTGAGCTGTGTTTACTGCTGTTTTATGTGCAGAAATATGCAGTTTTTACTGCAGTTTTTTTGTGCAGAAATAAGCAATTTTTACTGCTGTTTTTGGTGCAGAAACATGCAGTTTTTACTGCAGTTTTTACTGCTGTTTTTGGTTCAAAAAACTACAGTTTCACTGCTTTTTTTGTGCAGAAAAATGCAACTTTTACTGCTTTTTATGTGCAGGAAAATGCAGTTTTACTACTGTTTTTATGCACCAAATTGCTAGATACGAATTCAATAACAATTCATAACAAAAATCAATAACATAATGTTAATAATCAATAACCAAAAATATCAAGCATTGTTTAACAACGGATGTGAAAATGTTTTCCATTATCATACAAATCTGGCAACTTTTTAACCAAATACTCAATAGCTTTATCATTCGATGTAGCATTGTCAACCGTTATGGTCATCACATTTTTAATTCCCCATCCATTAATGCACTCTAATATATCCCTTCCAATATCTTCCCCTTTATGACTAAAAATAGGTTTGAAATTTATTATGCGTTTGTGCAATACCCAGTTATCATCTATAAAGTGTGCGGTTAACACCATATAAGTCTTCTTTTGGCAAGTGGATGTCCACGTGTCGGTTGTAAGATGGACAGTATATGAAGGGTTTGATAAAAGTTTTTGCATTTTTTTCCTTTCTTCTAAGAAAAGTTTAGAACAATCCCTAGAAATAGTGTAACGGGAGGGCAAAGAAAATTTTGCATTTAAAGCTTGGGTATACTCAATTAACGTTTCATTCTGTACGAATGAAAAAGGAAGCTCTCCAACAACAAACATCTTAAGTAAATCATTTCTCACTTTAGCATCGTCATATCTCCAATTATTTAAAGTACCACTACTAGTCCCTTCATCAAATTGGCTATTTTTCTTAAAAAATAGATTTTGTTGTTTTTTTTTGGTTCATAGGGTTATTCTTACATACCCTCATATGTTTCTTCATTGACGAGGTACCGTTTACGACTTCATCCGCCGCATAGGTTTTGTCCGGACAATAATTACACCTTCCTTTTCTTAACTTATTAACGTCGTCATACGCTGTAAAATGATCCCAAACTTCGGATGTTAGTCGACTATTTTCTGATTTTTTCCTTGGTTTAGTAGCTTTCCTCTTATTTGTTTTTTGCTTATTTGGTTTTTGCTTTTTTGTTTGGGGTTGCGTTTCTTCTACAAAGGTTTCGTCATCACTACCTGTAAGGTTGATATTAACTTCTTGTTCCTTCAACGTAATCAACAAACAACAAATTAAAAATTATTAGTATCTATTAGACATGCACAATTATAGAATAACAATTGGTATCTATTAGTATTTACTAGAATCTATTTCACATATAAATCCCAACGAATCAATGCATCACTTACCTATTTATGCAACATAATATTCGTGTCAATGTTAAAAAACTGTGCAAATAATCGAGACGTTTTATACTAATGTGTCTTCATATGTGTAGAGTTTATCAATATTCAAAGATATATAATCAATATAATATTCACACATATACATTCATTATATATTATAGAATGGGAATGAAGGGTTTTGCACATGCCGTCAATTTACGTAAAACGGAATGAGATTCTATATATAATATGAAGGTTTGTACATACCTCTGATTCAGAATGGGATTCGGACATTCTGGAATTCGACATTGTACGAGCAGCTCTTGAATTGCGAATGAAGGTTTGAGGGTTGAGACGTACGAGCGAACGTAGAAACGGACGCTCGCTGTGATCGTCGTTCGAAATTGGTATGGGTTCTGTGATCATAAGGGCTGCATAGTGATTGATATTCGAAATTAAGTGGGCTAAGGAATAAACTGACTTGGGCTTTGTCGTTGGGCCAGGGAAAATCTGCACAAGCCTAAAATTGGTTACGGGTCCAACTGGGCTAATTCGGTTGCCTCGGTTTTTACCCGAAATGGACCGAATTTTTCGGTTCCAATAAATTCAGGACCGAGGACCGAACCGTTAGATGCGGTTCCGGTCCGGTTCGGTTCGGTTCCTTCGGTCCAGGCTGGTCCTGGTCGGTTCCGGTCCATTCTGCACAGGCCTATCAAGTACTCTGGATTCAAAACCAGCTCTAGACTTTGGTATCTCTATCCTTAAAACTCCTATTTTTATTGATAATCAAAGTGCTATTAGTATTGTGAACAATCCAGTAAAACACTCTAAAACTAAACACATTGAAATAAGATTTCATTTTATAAGAGATTGCAATGAAAAGAAATTAATTAAAGTAGTCAAAATTCATACTGATGATCAATTAGCAGATCTTTTTACAAAAGCATTTGATGTAGGAAGATTCAACTTCTTGGTTAGCAGTATTGGAATGATCTTGATAAATTAACATCTCACTTAAAATCATGTGTAAAGTTTTTGTTGTACAAAGTTATTTGTTTAAATGTTTTACTACTGGTAGGTCTGTACTACTGGTATGTAGGCATGTGCACAAAATACTACTGGTAGTTCATTACTACTGGTGTGTATTAGGTTTACATAAATACTACTGGTAAGTCAGTACTACTGGTATTCACATATACTATTGGTCTTGTGTGTTAATGGTTTCTACTGATGTCTACAGTTACTACTGATGTAACAATCCTTAGTTACTACTGATGTTCGTAGATACTACTGACGTTTTCTTACTAGTATCTAATTTACTACTGGTATCTCAAGTCAAAATTACCAAACTAACCCCCGTGAAAATAACCGTTATGTTATGATTCGAAGGGCAATTTAGTCTTTTTGCAGGTTAAATCGAAAGATATAAAAGGCGGCAGTCGATTAGTTTAGCATTATCTTCACTTCGATTTACTAAATCCTCTCGATAAACCCTAACTTACGATCAAAAAAACCTTACTCCAGTAACAAAAATTCTTACTTGTTTCTCTCAAATCAAAAGATCAAAACATCAAAATCAACAACAATGGCAACTCTACAATCTCTCAATGTTCAAACAGATCTTAAATACTCAGAGTTCCACAATATGTGTGCGTTTCTACGAAATCCAGATGGTACAAAAGACTTTCGACCAATCGTACAATTCTTGAAGAACTCATACATTAAGTTCGCTTTAACTGTAAAACCGAAAGCATATCAACAGCACTTGGTGGATTTCTGGACCAATGCTGAAAGAACAGAAGGTGCAACTGTGCCTGTGATAAAATCATCGGTGGATGGAAAGACGATCACAATCACTGAACAATCAATTCGACACCATCTACAACTACATGATGATGCAGGTATGTTTACACTTCCTAAGGAATTCATTGCTGAAATTTTAAATAAAATGGGATATGAGGGAAGACTTAACATAGTAACTTTTCAAAAAGGTCTTCTCTCCCCACAATGGAAATTTCTTGTACATACTATTCAGCATTGCATTTCTCCTAAAAGAAGTACTTGGAATGAGTTTAATAAGGCAATAGCCTCTGCTGTTGTCTGTTTATGCACAGACCAAGTATTTAATTTTTCATATATGATTTTTGAAGGTATGTTGGGAAATCTTAGTTCTTCAAAATTTTTAATGTATCCCAGATTTCTTCAACATATTATAAACTGTGAGTTACAAAACTTGTCAACTCCTAAAAACATTTTTATCATTCCTGAGTTGAACAAGAAAGTTTTCTCTAACATGTAAAAACAATTTAAATTTTCGGGCAAGGAAACCCCTTTGTTTCCTAATATGATCAAAGATCACTCATCTATTGGAGAAGGTTCAATCATAGATACAACCCAAATTGAACCTCAACCCACTCCATCACCCCCACATGCAGCCCAAACACCACCCCAAATAGTCACTCAATCACCCTAACAAATAGAAGTCCTGAATGTGTCCCAGGAACTTGAAACAAATCTGCAGAGTGCTACTCTTCACTCTGTGGAAGACCTACCAAATAAAACCCAAAATATTTCCACAACTTATAAAAGGAAGAAAACTTCCTTCAAGGACACCAGGGGACAAATCGAGTCACACCTCAGGCTCAAAGAGTTGTCCTCCAAGGAGGAGAGAGGACATGAGGCGAGGGCTTTCACTACTGATGCCCCAAAGGTGGGTGCACAGGACAGTGAAAACATAACTAAGACCCAGACCTCGGCAACTTTAAGTGATGACTCATTTGAGGAATTACTTAAAGGACCCTGGTGCCAAGAAACCACAAGGGGGGGCACTCCTGCTTCTTCTAGGAAGAAGAGGGTGTCTAAACAACCCTATGAATCACCAAGAAGTGATGAGGGTAGATCTATGGATTTGATGGAAAGGATGAAAAACCTTAAAGCCAATGTACCAGTCAGTGAGCCCGATGATCTTGCTAGATGGAGTGAGGGCAGTATTAAAACCAAACAATTGACGGATAAATTGGATTCTCTTGAATCTATTGTACAAGATTGTCTTAAATATCTTACAAATCAAGGAAAAACAATAACTGTGATGAAGAAGCACATTAATACAATCAACAAAAGGATGAGGTTATATGAGCACAGGCTTCATCAACAAACAAAGATTATCAGAAGATTGAAAAAGAAGATTGATAATAGTGAGGCTCCACCAGTTGAGCTCACTAAGGGGGAGAATGACAATATTCAAACAATGATTGATGAATCAATTGCAGCAGCAGCAACCTCTCTCCTCAATCTTAAAGAAACTAAAGTTGATGAAGGCCAGGAAAATGTTGAAGTCCCAGAAAATATGGATACTACTGATGTGCCTGCTACTGATGAACATACAGAAATACCAGTAGTAACTCCTACTACTGATATCATAGCAGTAGTAAATGAAGAAGAGGAAATAAGTGCACCAAATACTACTGATGCCCTATCAGTTGTAACTTCTGAAGTCACACCAGTAGTAACTACCTTGGTTACTACTGAAGAGGAAGATCTGAAGTTACCGGAGCTAATTGAAAGAGAAAGATTTGAAATCATCACCAAACCACCTACACCTGATCAACCACTTATCATACCTGACATTGATGATAATGTGAACTGGTTTGAGGTTGATGAATGATCACTTCCTCCACATCCAAAAATACTTCAACAAAATGAACTTACACTGTTTTCTCCTTCAATAATAATCAGTGGAGTGCCTGATATGAAATATATTCCACCTCCACCTTCAGCTCATATTAGAAAGGGTAAAGAGATTTATGATGAAGATTACCCAAACAAAGCACTTGGTCATTACATGGTAAACAAGATAAATCTTGTCAGAGCTGATAAACAATCTAGATGGAAGGTGAAACACAAGAGATATTTAGAGAAAGTTGCTAAGTATCAAGCTCTTGAACAGAAGAAGGCTCAAAGTGAAATTCCTGTTCAAGTACCTGCTCAAATAGAAGACATTCAGATAGAAGCTCAAAAAGAAGAATTTAGAAGACTGAGAAAAGTTGAAGAAGAACATATTAATTGTCTTCAAGATCTGGTATTTGAATGCAAGAAAACTAAAAGTGAACTGACTGATGATGTATTTGAGCAGAAGACAAATATGATTGAATTTTTAAAGACAAAAGGGCACAATGCAAAGTCCTTTGGCAGAATGAAGATGATGACCATTATTGAAAAATATTGTGCTGCCAAGAAAAAGGATTTGGCTGAACAAGAAGCAAAAGAAGCAAAGAAATCAAAAGCCCTAATTCCAATCAGTCCAAGTTTATTTAAAGCTGGTAGTATATCAACTACTGGTGAATCCTCAACTCCCCAATCAAAGAAGAGAAAAGCTGTTACTCAAAAACAGATTACTAAAAAGAAATCAAAAACAGAACAAATCATTCCTGTTCTTGAAGTGCCTATTGCTCCCTTGCAGAACAATCCAATCATCAATTGGAGGGTTATGCCTAACAATGTCATCGAAATTATAAGGGAAGACAAAATTGTACAAAGATTTACTGGATGGTTAACATTAATCAGATCATGCTCAAGAAATGATGTTATTAAGCTTCTGATCATTGGAAAACCAAGAATGTCAAAGAAATCATGGAAAGAATCTGGTGCTGGATACTTAACAAGAATGATAGATGCTGCATTTTATCCAGATAACTACCCAGAACAATTTACAGATCCAGGAAATGTTTATGCTTTGAATGTGATTCCAACTGCAAATATGTACTTCTTTGAAAAATCAGGCAAAAGATGTGAGCTCTACTTATATGAAAAAGAATATCCTCATTCTGAAAAGACTATGTATCAGATATTCACAAATACAATGATGAAACCTTATGATGCTGTTATGTTCCAGAATAAATTGAATTATTTCACAAAGAGAAACAGCAAATACATCATTGAACAAAGACATCAACAAAATCAAAGAACTTTGGAGAAAAGAAAGAAAGAACAGGAAGAACAAAAGAAACTTATGTGATTAAAAGGAATCAATAAGTTTAGGGGGAGATTGTTGGAGCAGATCACAGATCAACTTATTACTGATGCTGCAGTTAGTACTGATCATGGTTAATACTGATGAATACTATGATTGATACTGACGGGGCAGAATTACTTACTACTTTGAGTTGATACTGGTGAAGACTATAACTTAGTTACTACTGATCAAGCATATATTGAAGATACTACTGATCTTAGTAGTTACTACTGATGTTGTATCTGGACTTGTTACTGGTCACCAGACTTACTACTGACGTTACATATTTACTACTGGTGATTGGTATTACTACTGGTATACGATTTGTAAGCATATCAAGTCCGAGATCTTCGTAGAGATAGTTGTAGAATGTAATTCAATGTATATCTTTTATTATTCGATGTAAATCAAGTCCTAGAATAACTAGGGTAAATAGTTAGGCTTCAAGGACTATTATATATAGTTCCTTACGAATTGTAAACGTACGTGTGTATTGTGAATCGATAATATACATTGAAGCTTTTTGTGAAACTGTGTTCTTAATATTTTCGCTTATTGTTTTACAGTTCCGTGTTCTTAATATATTGATATAGTGTTGATCCGCTGCAACTTCTATTATCAATTAGATCTAAAGGTGTTTATTAACTCTTCATAGTTAATCGATCCTGACAGGTGGAACAAAATAAGTGATACACTTCCAAAACTTACCTTATTTGGTAAAAAAGTGGGACTCATTCTCCACTAACTATCTACTTTAATAAAGTGAAATTACCCTTTTACCCTTACTTTTACTTTTAAGCATCATTAATATCACTACATTCCAAAGAAGTGGGACCCATTATCCACTAACTATCCACTTTAATCTAATTTAAACCACTTTTTAATCTTTTGCCTCAAAAACCGCAATTCTTCAAATGTATCACTTATTTTGATACGGAGGTAGTATATTTTTTAAGATTACATGTCAAATCATGGTCCATATTTTTGGTTCTTTGTAGAGTGGAAGAAATTAGAGAAATGTCTAAGTCAACAAGTCATGGGTGATGATGGGTGTGTAGGTCCAAATTTTTGAAGACCACTTTTCCTCTCTGTTCTTTTTCCCTTTTCAGTTTTTGTTTCGACATCGACATCGTTTATTTTCGAGTTTAAAATTAAATTTAAATTATTTTTGCCATTATAATGAAATTTGCCTGACTCAAACTAGAAAGAAATAGATAGTACATCAATCAAGTTCAATACTCCACTTTGTATGAAAAGCAAGTTTACATAAATAATTTGAATCATGTGTATAATGTTGCAGTGACTAGGATCAGAATGGGCGTAACAGGCGACCCAATCTTTGCGTCGCCTTCCTTTACCACACATTCCTCCCACTACAAAGGAGCATATGAGACGCGTCCCCCCTCCTAAGTTGCTTGGTTTGGTCGCTCATGCGACTGATAGTTATGCGCAAGAAAAGTAAGTTATTATTTGTACATTATGAGTAGTTAGTAGTACATATATTAATAAAATCAATTTTTATGATTTGGTGTGTTTCTGGATAATATGGTTTATCATGACAAATATCATAAGTTATTAAATTACTTGAGGATGTAATTTGTTAGCATAATTATAACTTTTTAATGTGAAATTTGGCCATTTTCAATTTTTTTGGTCCATCTATATTAATAACATACCGAGTTACCGACTACCATCTAAGATATATTGCTATTTAATCACATTTAGCCTTTTTTTTTAACGACTCAACAACATACTTTAGCGTTTATTAATTTTTAACCATAAGTTTTTATTCCTCTATGTAAAATAGTTATTTGAGGTTGTATTTGGTACCCTAGTAGTCAGATTTAGTATCCATAAAAAATCATAAAAGATTATAAGCTCAATCCATATAATAAAAAAATCATCTTGTGGTTACGGAGGTTCACACGCATCGACTCTCGGCTGTCCACAAAGTAGATCGTCACTCTAAGATTAGTCGGCTCGTAAAGTGAGTCGGAATCAAGATTACCAAAATTGTATTCATTTATAAAGACTTTCTTGTATTTTATTAAACATGATGTGTCGCAATTTGATGGTGAAGCCAAATTTTAATGGTATACCCCCACACCACATCCCGGAATTCCGACCACATGTGGACGTCACAATGTGGTCTCTCATGTGCCCTCCTTTTGAGTCCCTTTTTACATCTCTTATAATTTGATCATCTAAATGCACTTATGAGACATGTGTTGGGTGCTATTCTTGGTTATATGATAGATATCCAAAACGACACAAACACAATCACGTCGGCCGACCAAGGTATCGACCATAATCAAAATATAAATAATTAAAATAAATTGTTGTTTTACATTAAAAGTAGTTATTACCTAAAAAAATATATTAATTTCATTTTTAAACAGCCCAACAAATGTAATAGTTATAGTTATGTTTATATAAATGAAGGACTGTACTTTTTATTTATATTTTGATTTTCTTATTTTTAATTTTTTTATATAAAGTAGTTAATTAGTTATTAAAGATGCATAAATAAACTTGGATCAAGTCTCTTAATTAATGTTATCATGTCCCGTGGTCGGCAAGCCAATTTCTCATATTTGGAGCAATGTACTTAAATCTTCAACTGAAATATATGTTATGGGTTGCGTTTAATGAAATTGTTATTATAATTTAAACAAAAAATCATATTTAATGCATCTTATAAAATAATAGAAATCAGAGTTAATTAATGTTAAACAATACATATTTAGAAAATAACTGCTTCATTAAATGCACAACAATATATGCTCCTGAAACATACGTTAGAAAAACTCTTGTTTATTTTATAATTATATAATCAGCTTAAATTGAATTTGTAAATATTTATTAGTTTCAACAGATGTTTTTCGAGTTTATCGATTGTTTTTTATTAATAGATTGTAAATATTTGTCTAATTTAATTAAATATTTTTTGGTAACATGGATTTCGACTCACTTTGCGAGCCGGCTAATCTCAGGATGACCACCCGCTTTGAGGGTAGTCCGGAGTTGACGCCAATGAACCTAACTATAAGAGGGCTGCTTTTTTCTCTCCTAAACTCCTAAGGATTGAACCTGAGAATCTCACCTTTATACAAACCAAATCCAACTAATAGGTAACAACAATTGTTGTTATTAAGTGAAGATATTTTTGAGCTCTTGTAGCCGAATTATGTATAACCTTATTTTACTCTTAGCTTTTTGTTTTCATTCTATCTATTATTTATAAGTACATATTAGTAAGGGTATGTTTGGTAATACGAGTTGAAGTTTTGGCTTGATGCTGTAAGATGGAACTGCAAGCTATCATTATTTGTAAACCTTCGTTCAACAAGCTTTTTATCTAGAGGCTTATTTTCTGAAAATTAAAAGTTTAAGCGCACCTAAACAAAATACTTATTTTTCTTTCCAAATTGTAAAAAATATTATAGCCTTAAAAAGTCCTTAAACACCCTTTGACAAACACACCCTAAATACGTATTAATTTTGTGTAAAACGATACTGTTTGAGCGTTTAAAGGACTACAAAGCTTAGCTCAAACATATTTTTTTGGAAAATTTTAGACATATATAATTATATATATGTATATTTATTATATATAATTAATGGTTGACATGTCCAAAATGTAGTTGTGGTGAATGAAATATTGAGTCTCAAATTGGGGTGTATGGAACAAATAAATAAAACAAATGAACTAGTGGGAACTTGATCATATCCACGCTCGTCTCACGGGTTTCATGAGGGTTCGGTTTTTTAATCGGTTTAGCACAGTGTTGATCAGCTGAAAGTCTGATCAACTTTCAGTACTTGATCAGCTGTAATGATGGACCATTAATTTTGGTTAAAGGATTCAAATAATATTATTGATAATTTTAATGTTTTAATTCATTAAAATATATATTATTATTTATGAATTCAATGGTTTTATTTTCTTTGTATTGAATTGACATAATAATCATAATGACATTGAGAATGACATTAAACCTTTGGACCAAAGACTATTATAAATAGAAGATGTGTGGTTCATTTGTAAACACATCAACACACTCAAAAGACTCCATACACTTGAGAATTCTCTTACACAAAAAATGATCACAATCTCTCTCGTGTTCTTAAACAAACAAAATATCAGTAGATGTTCAGGCTTGGATTATATCCGGTGGTGTAAAACTACTCGGTTGTTTTACCCTGGGAAATAGACAACAAATATATTTTAAAGGGATCGTGAATTTCACTAGACTCGACCAAACTTTGTTTGTACATCTTTGTTTCTACATATTCTTGTTTCAATCTTGTATTTGTTTTAGTCATTTCTCAATTGTATTGTATTTTATTTAGAGAAATGATATTTAGTCATACTATTTGGTCCTACACATAATCCTACTCATTTGATATGATGACATGCGTAATCCACTAAATCTCTCTCATAATGTTATCCGTTGATTTTGACAAAGGTTCTAGAAAGCGTAAGGCATGGCTTGGCGGCACCATCAAGCCTCAAGCCATGGCGAACCATGGCGTTTTTCAATGCGTGATTTAACACGGCAAGTTTTCTATATAATTTACATATATACGTATATCAAATTAAATTTTTTTATAGATCTATTGATTTATATAACAATTCATATATAAAGTTCATAAAAAGTGTTATATTCAAATTTATAATTATATATGTCATTATTTTTGTAAAAAAAATTTCAGTTTTTCCAGCCGTCTTACAAAGAACTCGTCATAAGGCGCGCCTTATCGCGTCTTATCACGCCTTATCTGACGCCACGCCTAGCCTAGCCGCCATGGTCTGTTTCTTAACGTCGACGTCGTGCCTCACGCTTTGGCGACGCCTTGGAGCCGCCATGACGCGTTTTTTAGAACTTTAATTTTGATACATGTCTTGATCTAATGAGTATGACTAAATGGTAAGACTAAATACCATTACTTTTTTATTTAATAAATTTGATATTAACTTTTACAATTTGTTTAAACAATTAAAATATAATATTCGAGATATACATAAAACTCACAGGTGCATGTACTTGGCTGCAAATTAGACCACCAGACCCCTACAACCCCAAATAAATTATCTTAACATGTTTTAATATCGTCTTTTTAATAATATTATTTTTATAAAACTTACGACAATTTCACGGTCACGTTAATTTACTCAATAATTGAAACTTATTCAACATAATTTATTCAAAATTAAATCCCACAAATATTAGATGATAACCTGTCTTAACTTTAGAAGAGATCATTCATAAAACAGATCTACGATGCCAAGATTGAAATTGATGTTTCTCGGATTCGATGAGCGTAAATAAGTATATTAAAACACCCCCTTACCGAAAAACTGCTAACATAATCAAAATAAAACTCGTATCAATTGGTAACTAGTCAGTTGAAACCGACGAGTGTCATAAAATGACACCGATGACACCCCTTTGTCAGTTTGCAATTTCTTTCAACTTTTTCGGTTAAGCGATAAGGAAGAGACGAAGGAGAGAGAATAAAAACTTCTCCAATTTGTAATATTGTAGGCATGAGTGTCATTAGATGTGTCTGTTTGGGAATGCTGATATGTCAAAATTCATGAGGGAAGGAAAAATCAACCATTGTGTCCGTTTTAGATCTTTTATTATTATTTTTTTTTTTTGGTGCAGCGCTTCCACCAGATTAAAAAACCTACCAATAACCAAAATCAATCATAAAAAAAAACTAAAGTATCAATCAATAGTACAAACTCAAGCCCTCAAAAAATTAAACTAAATAAAAAGTATCCAAAGTGTGTGTCTTGCAATTTTTTAGTTTTAGGTCTATAAAATTAATAGTTGTCTTATAGGTTTATGAAATTAATAATTAGTTATTGAATACTTAGTGTTGTATATAATCAAACATGATGTTTATGTAATAGAGTCATTTATGTAAAATTAATAGGTTTATGAAATTAATAGTTGTATATAATCAAACATGATGTTTATGTAATATAGTCATTTATGTAAAATTCGTTTTTGTTTCGACGCACTGCCCCTTGGACGCTACTATGGGCGCTACTCCTAGGACCCTACAAGAGAGCGCGACCCCCTTCACCTTCGCCTTTTTTATCCACGTAATGGTGCTACTGTTGACAGAATTCTAGTTCCGCATGTCATTGAGAGATGACTAAATATCTTTATCACATCGATTTTAAAGTCGTTGTAACGTATAGAATATCAACTATATACTCGTTAAACCCAACCGTGTAAAACAACATTTGTACAATATTAAAGACACGTAAGCAATTGCATCAAAGATAAGAGGATATTATATAGTTTGTGAAGGGTATGAAATGAATTCGAGATGTGTGACAAATACATAAAGTTAACTATATCTATAAATTGTCTTTTAAATACTATTCCATTTTTAATCAATATTTATAATAGGCTATTTTAATTGCTGCAATATGGCGATATAAGTGTACGAATCAATATTATCAGTTCTTTGGCCTTCTCAAAATGTATAGTTCTCTACCCAATTACTTAAGAAGGAAAGTGCATTGATTAAGATGCTACTTACTTTAATAAGATGTAAAACCTAAAATAGAAACCTTAGCCAACTTTGAACTTTTAGAATTATATTAAGTAGATTAATAAATAATAAATAACTAAGACGTTGAATATTTCTCTGAGAAGTCTCTAATTAAACAATCTAATTTTCTTTAATTTTTGGTTTTGATGTACATTTCTTTAGTGATTAGCATTAGTCTTTATTTGGCGATGACATTGAAACTTATCTAGTATTCACAATAATTGTACCTTATTTTATTCGTTTTCCAAAATTTGTGTTAATAAAGATCTTAATTATGTTGAAAATAATGAAGCAGTGAGATAGGAAGACGATTTATTGCACGTATTTTAGCAAATTAAATCTGGGTTTTGCTACGTACCACGAGTCAACTAAGGTTAGTGATATCAACTTATTCATGTAGATTAGTTTTAAAATTGAAAACGAATATTGCCTCGTTTATGAAGGTCCCATTTACATAGACGGTAGATCTTGCAAAATCTATATTACACATATTGAGTTAAACATAGTACCAAGAATCAGAATTTACACTTTAGGCCCCATTACAAATATAGGTCGTTGATGTTTGAAATAATTTAGCCAAATTCAAAGAACTTGTGATGTGATGCTTTTTAGTAACCAATTGTCCACATGGGTTAAAAGCATTCAAGACATAAAAAGTTGGTTTTAGCCATCCATTTTCTAACATAGTGTTGATATGAAGCTTCATCATGTCATTAAGCATTTTATAATTCATTATTATATGCCCAAATGGATCTTTTTTAATAACAAAATTCCCTTATAAGTGAATATGATCACTCCATATTATTGAATATTTTCTTTTACTTGAGACTGGGAAGCCCTCGGTGTGGTTGACAATGGAAGTTACTACAAAGAGTTATGGATAGATAACGATCTTAATAACTTTATGCTATTACTTTCACCTTCTAAATTAAAGGTGTATATATGCGGAGCTAAGCCCGGATTCAACTAGGATTGAGTTCGTTTCGTTTAATTTAGAGAGCTCGAGCTTAGCTCGTTTCGAGCCTTATGTGTAAAGCTTGAACTTGGCTCATTAAAATTTTGGTATGCTCAGACCTGACTCGATTACGTTCATTTAAGGTCATATAGACGGAATATATAATTCTTTTAATTAATTATAAATATTTTATTTTTTATATTATATTATATTATATACATATTATAAAATACATAAACACATAATTATAAAAATATATAATATAATTTTATATTTTTATAATAATTAATACGAAGTATATATTAATCTGTTTAGGTTCGCGAGCCTAGAGAAGCTCTTTGACTGAGGTTCAGGTTTAAGATCGTTTAATAAATGAGCTCTAAATTAATGTCACACTTAGCTTGAGTTTATTTAAGTCATATTTTATCGATCTTTTAATTAAACGAGCTTGGGAACATCCCTTGTGACTTACACCCCTATCTTGAAGATATCTAACGCACGAAAAACATATGCATAACAAACTAAATGTGACAAAAACATTTATATGGCATATCGAACATATTGAGTAGAGTTATGAAAAAGTTCGTAAACGTTTTTTATATTAAACGAGTCATGAGTTAAGCATGTTAAGTTTCTTTATCGACAACTACGTGCTTGCCGAGAACTGTGAAACATATTTTGTTTCGACCCTATGTATTAGAATGACTTCTTTTTTTTCAAATCTAGCGATTTTAATTTTGACGAAACATGATATTTTTCACTCATATGCACATATGTCGAGTATTAGCAAAACACAAAAGTAACTAATAGATTAAAAACATAACAAAAACTATTTCTATAATAAATATAACATTACATACTGAGTTGTCACTATTTATTAAATCATTACTTACAAAAAATTTTGACATCATAGAGACCACACCATTCCTTTCGTGCTATAACAATTTATCTTTTGGTGTACGGTTACATATCGTTATGTAACGTTTCACATTGTCACATATTCTTGAACTGTTTAATACGATTTGTACTATGGTTTTTATAGAATTTATTTCACTTGTGTATCAGTTTTGTCAGGATCGATTAACTATGAAAGAGTTAATAAACACCTTTAGATCTAATTGATGATAGAAGTTACAGCGGATTAACACTATATCAATATGTTTAAGAACAATGAACTGTAAGAACAATATGCAATAATATTAAGAACACAGTTTCACAAAAAGCTTCAATATATATTATTGATTAACAATACACACGTACGTTTACAATTCGTAAGGAACTATATATAATAGTCCTTGAAGCCTAACTATTTACCCTAGTTATTCTAGGACTTGATTTTCATCGAATAATAAAAGATATACATTGAATTACATTCTATAACTAACTCTGCGAAGATCTCGGACTTGATATGCTTCCAAAATGTGTACCAGTAGTAACTGCAATCACCAGTAGTAAATATGCATCGTCAGTAGTAACTCTGGTAACCCGTAGTAAGTCCAAAACCAACGTCAGTAGTAACTACTATGATCAGTAGTATCTTCAATATGTGCATGATCAGTAGTAACTTAGTTATAGACTTCACCAGTATCAACTCATCAGTAGTAAGTGTTTCTGCCCCATCAGTAATAATCATAGTCTTCATCAGTAATAACTATGATCAGTACTAACTGCAGCATCAGTAATAAATTGATCTGTGATCTGCTCCAACAATCTCCCCCTAAACTTATTGATTCTCTTTCAATCACATAAGTTTCTTTTGTTCTTCTTCTTCTTCCCTCTTTCTTTTCTCTAGGGTTCTTTGATTCTGTTGTCTTCTTTGCTCAATGATGTATTTGCTGTTTCTCTTTGTGAAATAAGTCAATTTGTTCTGGAACATTACAGCATCATATGGCTTCATCATTGTGTTAGTGAATATCTGATACATAGTCTTTTCAGAATGTGGATATTCTTTTTCATACAAGTATAGCTCACATCTTTTGCTTGATTTTTCAAAGAAGTACATATTTGCAGTTGGGATCACATTCCAAGCATATACATTCTCTGGATCTGTAAATTGTTCTGGGTAGTTGTCTGGATAAAATGCAGCATCAATCATTCTTGTTAAGTATCCAGCACCAGACTCTTTCCATGATTTATTTGACATCCTTGGTTTTCCAATGATCAGAAGTTTAATAACATCACTTCTTAAGCATGATCTGATCAATGGTAACCATCCAGTAAATCTTTGTATGGCTTTGTCTTCCCTTACAATTTCTATTACATTGTTGGGCATAACTCTCCAATTGATGATTGGATTGTTCTGGAAGGGAGCAACAGGTAATTCAAGAACAGGAATGATTTGTTCAGTTTTTGATTTTTTTTAGCACTTTGTTCCTGAGTAATAGCCTTTCTTTTCTTGGATTGGGGAGTTGAGGATTCACCAGTAGTTGATACACTACCAGTTTTAATTAAACTTGGACTGATTGGAATTAGGGCTTTTGATTTATTTTCTTCTTCTGCTTCTTGTTCAGCCAAATCCTTCTTCTTGGCAGTGCAATATTTTTCTACAATTGTGATCATCTTCATTCTGCCAAAGGACTTTGCATTGTGCCCTTTTGATTTGAGAAATTCAATCATATTGTTCTTCTGTTCAAATACATCATCTGTTAATTCACTTTTAGTTCTTTTGCATTCAGATACCAAATCTTCAAGACACTTTATATGTTCTTCTTCAACTTTTCTGAGTCTCTTAAAATCTGCTTTTTGAGCTTCTATCTGAACATCTTCTATCTGAACAGGTACTTGAACAGGCATTTCATTTTGACCCTTCTTTTTCTTCTCTTCAAGAGCTTGATACTTAGCTACTTTCTCCAAGTATCTCTTGTGCTTCACCTTCCATCTAGATTGTTTATCAGCTCTGACAAGATTTATCTTGTTCACCATGTAGTGACCTAGTGCTCTGTTAGGGTAATCTTCATCATAAACTTCTTTACCCTTTCCAACACAAGCTGAAGGTGGAGGTGGAATGTATTTCATATCTGGCACACCTCTGATTATTATTGAATGAGAAAATAATGTAAGTTCATTTTGTTGAAGAATTTTTGGATGTGGAGGAAGTGTGCATTCATCAACCTCAAACCAGTTCACATTATCATCAATGTCAGGTATGATAAGTGGTTGATCAGGGGTAGGTGGTTTGGTGATGACTTCAAAACGTTCTCTTTCAATTAGCTCTGGGAGCTTTAGATCTTCCTCTTCAGTAGTAACCAAGGTAGTTACTACTGGTGTGACTTCAGGAGTTACTACTGATAGGGCATCAGTAGTGTTTGGTGCAATGGTTTCCTCTTGTGGATTTACTACTGCTATGATATCAGTAGTAGGAGTCACTACTGATACTTCATGTTCAGCTTGTTCTTCCATAGGAGCAGTAGTAGTAGGCTAATCATCAACATTCATCTTTTCTAGGCCTTCATCATTAACCTGGCCTTCATCAATTTTTGTTTCTTTGAGATTGAGGAGAGAAGATGCTGCTGCTGCAATTGCTTCATCAATCATACTTTGAATATTGTCCTTCTCCCCCTTAGTGAGCTCAACTGGTGGAGCCTCACTATTTTCAATCTTCTTCTTCAGTCTCCTTATTATCTTGGTTTGTTGATGAAGCCTGCGCTCATAGAATCTCATTCTTTTGTTGATGGTGTTGATGTGCTTCTTCATTGCTGTCATTGTTTTTCCCTGATTGGTGAGATATTTAAGACAATCATGTACAGTGGATTCAAGGTATCCCAACCTATCCGTCAATTGTGTTTGTTTAATACTGCCCTCACTCCATCTAGCAAGATCATCGGGCTCACTAACAGGTACATTGGCTTTAAGGTTTTCCATCCTTTCCGTCAATTCAACAGTTTCAGGTCTACCCTCATCACTTCTAGGTGATGAAATGGGTTGTTTGGACACTCTCTTCTTCCTTGAAGAAGCAGTAGTGCCCCCCCCCCCTTGTGGTTTCTTGGCACCGGGGTCCTCTAAGTCATTCCTCAAAAGAGTCATCACTCAGAGTTGCCGAGGTCTGGGTCTTAGTGATGTTCTCACTATCCTGTGCACCCACCTTTGGGGCATCAGAAGTGAGAGCCCTTTCCTCATGTCCTCTCTCCTCCTTGGAGGACAACTCTTGGAGCCTGGGGTTTGACTCAATTTGTCCCCTGGTGTCCTTTAAAGAAGTTTTCTTTCTTTTATAAATGGTGGATATATTTTAGGTTACATTGGGCAGGTCTTCCACAGAGTGAAGAGTAGCACTCTGCAGATTTATTTCATGTTCCTGTGACACATTCAAGACATCTATATTAGTGGGTGATTGAGTGACTGTTTGGGGTGGTGTTTGGGCTGCATTTGGGGGTGATGGAGTGGGTTGAGGTTCAATTGGGGTTGTAGCTTAGATTGAACCTTCTCCAATAAGTGAGTGATCTTTGATCATGTTAGGAAACAGAGGGGTTTCCTTGCCCGAAAATTTAAACTGTTTTCTCATATTAGAGAAAACTTTCTTGTTCAACTCAGGAATTATAAAAATATTTTTAGGAGTTGACAAGTTTTGTAATTCACAGTTTAAGATATGTTGAAGAAATCTGGGATACATTAAAAATTTTGAAGCACTAAGATTTCCCAACATACCTTCAAAAATCATGTTTGAAAAATTAAATACCTGGTTTGTGCATAAACAAACAACAGCAAATGCTATTGATTTGTTAAACTCATTCCAGGTACTCCTTTTAGGAGAAATACAATGTTGAATGTTATATACAAGAAATTTCCATTGTGGGGAGAGAAGACCTTTTTGAAAAGTGACTATGTCAAGTCTTCCCTCATAACCCATTTTACTTCAAATTTCAACAATGTATTCCTTAGGAAGAGAAAACATACCTGCATCATCATGTAGTTGCAGATGGTGTCTGATAGATTGTTCTGTTATAGTGACCATTTTGCCATCCACGGTTGATTTTATCATTGACATTGTCGATCCTTCTGTTCGTTCAGCATTTGTCCAGAAATCAACCAAGTGTTGTTGATATGCTTTCGGATTTATAGTTAGAGCAAACTTGATGTATGAGTTCTTCAAGAATTGTACGATTGGACGAAAATCTTTTGTACCGTCTGGATTCTTTAGGAATGCACACATATTGTGAAATTCTGAGTATTTAAGATCTGTTTGAACATTAAGAGATTGTAGAGTTGCCATTGTTTCTTTATTTTGAGAAGTTTTGATCGATTAATTTGAGTGAAATAGGCAAGAAAGTTGTTACTGATGCAGGGTTTATGATCGTGAGTTAGGGTTTATCGAGAAGATTTAGCAAATCGATGAGAGGATAATGCTAAACTAATCGACTTCAGCTATTTATATCTTACAATTTATCCTGCAAAAATACTAAATTGCCCTTTCGAATCATAACACAACGGCTACTTTCATGATGGTTAGTTTGGTAATTTGATAGTTGAAAGACCAGTAGTAAATTAGATGCCAGTAATAACACGTCAGTAGTATCTACGAACATCAGTAGTAACTAAGGATTTTGACATCAGTAGTAACTATAGACATCAGTAGAAACCACTAGCATACAAGACCAGTAGTATATGTGGATACCAGTAGTACTGTCTTATCAGTAGTATTTATGTAAACCTAATACACACCAGTAGTATTGACCTACCAGTAGTATTTTGTGCACAAGCCTACATACCAGTAAAGCAGACCTACCAGTAGTAAAACACTTAAACAAATAAATAACTTTTTACAACAAAAAACTTTACACATGATTTTGAGTGAGAAATTAATTTATTAAAATCATTCCAATACTGCTAACCAAGAAGCTGAATCTTCCTACATCAAATGCTTTTGTAAAAAGATCTGCTAATTGATCATCAGTGTGAATTTTAACTACTTTGATTAACTTCTTTTCATTGCAATCTCTTATAAAATGAAATCTTATTTCAATGTGTTTAGTTTTAGAGTGTTTTACTGGATTGTTCACAATACTAATAGCACTTTGATTATCAATAAAAATAGGAGTTTTAAGGATAGAGATACCAAAGTCTAGAAGCTGGTTTTGAATCCAAAGTACTTGAGCACAACAAGCAGATGCAGCTACATACTCTGCTTCAGCAGTTGATGCTGATACATGTGTTTGTTTCTTGCATTGCCATGACACCAGTCTTGATCCAAAGAATTAACATCCACCAGTAGTGGACTTTCTATCTTGACATTCACCTCCATAGTCACTATCTGTGTAGGCTATGAGTTCAAAGGGTAAATCATGTGGATACCATAGACCAAGTGATGGTTTGCCTTTCAAGTATCTGATTATTCTTTTGACAGCCTGCAAGTGTAGTTCTTTAGGTCTTGCTTGATATCTTGCACACACACAAACACTATACATAATGTCAGGTCTTGATGCAGTTAAGTACATCAAAGAGCCTATCATTGATCTATATAAGTGTTCATCTACATCCTCCCCTCAGAATCAGGATGTAGGTGTTTGTGTGTTTCCATTGGTGTACTTGCACTCTTGCAGTCTTTCATATCAAACTTCTCCAAAATGTCTTTAACATACTTTGATTGGTTTATCAAAATACCATCTGTTCTTTGATTGACTTGGAGTCCAAGGAAGAAGTTCATTGGACCCATGGAGCTCATCTTGAATTTGATTTGCATGAGATTTTCAAACTCTTTACATAATGCATCATTTGTTGATCCAAAAATGATATCATCTACATAAATTTGCACCAGTAGTATATCATTCTTGACTTTTCTTGTAAACAGAGTTTTGTCAATTGCTCCTCTTTTGAAATCATTTTTCAGTAAGTATGATGATAATGTATCATACCATGCTCTTGGTGCCTGATGTAGGCCATATAGAGCTTTGTCTAGTTTGAATACATGATCACCATGTTTTGGATCTTCAAAACCTGGAGGTTGGCAGACATATACTTCTTCTTCAAATTTCCCATATAGGAAGGCACTCTTTACATCCATTTGATAGACTTTAAACTTCTTGTATGAAGCATATGCTAGGAATATCCTAATTGCTTCAATTCTAGCAACAGGGGCATATACTTCATCATAGTCTATTCCTTCTTCTTGAGTGTATCCTTGGGCTACAAGTCTGGCTTTGTTCTTGATCACTATACCTCTTTCATCTTTCTTGTTTCTAAAGATCCACCTTGTTCCAATGGCTCTTTTTCCTTTAGGTAGAGGTACAAGTGTCCAAACAGCCTGTAATTTGAATTGAAGGAGTTCTTCTTGCATTGCCTCAATCCATTTTGAGTCCTTCATTGCTTGTTGGATCTTCTTTGGTTCATCCTGAGACAGAAAGCATTCAAACATACATTCATTAGCAATTAAACTTATATTACACATGTTTGCAGTTAGACTCTTATGTAATTTGCTTCTTGTCTGCATGCTTGAGTTCACATCACTAAGGACTTGATCTAGAGGATGATTCTTTTCAGTTCTAGTGCCATGAACTTTATCAACACATAGTTGGTTTTCAAGATTGGACTCATTTGGCTCTGGAGATTGTTCCTATTGAGGTTCTTCATTGTCATTGATGTTTGGTTCATCATCATTTGCTGGTTCATAGTTACTACTGGGATCAGTAGTGTTTGAGTTGTTACTGGGATCAGTAGTGTTTAGAGAATTTAGGTTATTGCTAGGACCAGTAGTATTTTGAGTACTATTACTGGTCTCAGTAGTATTTGAATTACTACTGTCCTCATTGTCTGATTCACTACTGCTTCCAGAGTTTGAGTTATTCCTCAGTATTAACTGTGGGAACAGTATCAACTACTATGTATTTCATCTCTTCTTGACCAGTATTGAAAGATGATGTTCCTTCTTTTTGAGTATGACTATTTGAATCACCTGCATTTAAATCCATGTTAGTGTTAAAGGATTTGGTTAGATTGTCTATGTTAAATAGCCAATCTGGACCATTTTCTTGTTCATTAGGAACATTCTCATTAAAGGATACATTGATGCTTTCTTCAATAATCCTTAATCTTTTGTTGAACACTCTGTATGATTTGCTTTGAGTAGAGTATCCCACAAAGATTCCATCATCAGCTTTGCAGTCAAATTTACCAATTTGTTCTCTTGTAATAAGAATAGTACAAGGGCAACCAAATGATTTTAAAAAACTTATAGAAGGTTTTCTTTTGTTAAAAAGTTCATATGGTGTTTTGTAGTGTGGTTTAACTATTAATACTCTGTTCTGTACATAACATGCAGTATTAACAGCTTCAACCCAGAAAGTGATTGGTAATTTTGAGTCTGCTAACATTGATCTTGCTGCTTCAATGATGGTTCTATTTCTTCTTTCAGCTACACCATTTTGTTGAGGAGTTCTAGGTGAGCTGTATTGCCTGTCAATACCTTTAAGATCACAAAAGTTAATTAAGTTAGTATTTTTAAATTCTGTGCCATTATCACATCTTATGGCTTTAACTTTTTGATCAGATGTGTTCTCCAGTTTAACAATTAAGTTCTTGATGAGTTCACTTGTTTCATCTTTTGTCCTGAGAAAGAAAACCCATGTATATCTGGAAAAGTCATCAGTAATAACAAGACAATATTGTTTCTTTCCAATACTCATTACATTTGTAGGTCCAAAAAGGTCCATATGTAAGAGTTGTAAAGGAACATAAATAGAATTTACCAGTTTGGACTTATGAGAAGACTTATGTTGTTTACCTTTTAGGCATGCAACACAGTAATGATCACACATGAATTGTTTTTGTGGTAACCCAATTACCAAATTCTTTCTTACTAAATTGTTCATGTTTTTAAAGTTTGTGTGACACATTCTTCTATGCCAAAGTTTTGATTCAGTAGTGTTTGCCTTGGATATAAAACAGTTGACCTCATTTGAAGAAATGAGTTCTCCCCTATATCCAGGCAATACACATTGTTTCTCCTTGGAGTTCTCAAAACTACATATTTTTCATCTAAAACAAAATCAGGAGAAAGAATGATGCACTCAATGTCTGTGAAAAGAATTTTGTTCTTTTTATCACATACTTGAGACATACTGACAAGATTGTATTTTAGTTCAGCTACATAAAATACATCATCAAAAGTAATCTTACCATTAGTAACTGTACCTTTACCTGAGATCTTACCTCCCTTTGGGTTCTCACCAAAGGCCACATATCCTCCATCAAATGACTTGAAATCCTTAAGAATTTGCAGATTTCCAGTCATGTGCCTTGAGCATCCACTATCAATGTGCCATGTTCTACCTTCTTCAGGGATCTGAATGCTCTGCACAAGTAAGTAAAGGATTAGTTAATTTTGGGAACCCAAGCTTTATATGTCTTGGGTTCATCCTTTGAGAAATCAGAATTAGAACAGTTAACTTTAAACATTTTTGGTACCCATACCTTTCTAGTACTAGTGTTTTGTTTTACTACTGCCCTTTTTGATTTGGTACTGGTGTCTGAGTGTACTACTGATCTTGGTCTATACCCATGATTTTTAGCTTTTGAATACTTTACTACTGATGGACCAGTAGTATTTGGGTACTTACCATGTTTAGAGTGACCAGTAGTGTTTTTAGCATTTGGTTTGGCAGCAGTAGTGTTTTTAAAATTAGGGTTTTTACCAGTAGTGTTTTGGTACTGGTATCCAACAGCATTATAATTAGGGTTATGACCAGTAGTAAACCTGTTAAAGTTTCTACTGGTATTGGAAAAGTGAAAATATTGTTTATTTTGATTTGTTATTCCATTATTTTTGAAGTAATTGCTGTTCTTTGGGCTACCAACTCTTTTATTTTGCACAAATCTGGGTGCATTTCTTCCAAATTTTGGTGTTTCAGATTTTTTAAATTTTGATTTATTTACTACTGATGGACCAGTAGTATCTTTTAGCTTTTGTGTTTTTGCCTTTTCTTTAAAGTTTTTAAATTCTTTAAACTCTTTACAGTTAATTGGATTGAAGTGACAATCCTTTGCTAAATGGTTTACTTTATTGCAAATAACACATCTTAATTTCTTATCTTTAGCACCTTCAGGTTTTCTTTGATCTAAGAGTTGATTTTTATTTCTTTCATTTCCCCTTCTTAAAATTTTTGGTATATTTTCAATTTGAAAAATTGTAAATTCAACTGAGTCTGAAGATTGATCATCATCAGAAGAATCATTTGATTCAGATGTTTCATTGCAAGTTTCAGTTTTATTTGACATTTTTAAATCTTCTAAAATTCTTTCTGTGCTTGATTTAAGAGGAGATATAAAATTAGTTGGAGGTGGAACAACATGATATCCCACTCCATGCACAACCTTTTCAGTGGTTTGATTACTTGTTAATTCATTGACAATTTGAAAGCTTCTTTCAAACTTTTTAATGGTTAACTTGTTTTGTTCTAATTCCATTTGAAATTCTTCTAGTTTGATCAAAGTTTCTTTTAATTTTAATTCAAGATGTTCTTTTTCATAGGTGGTTTGTAGCAATTCTTCTTTTATCTTTTGATCAGTTATTTTATAAATTTTAATTTGATTTTCAAGATCAGCTATACAACCATTATATTCAATTCTTCTGTTTCTATTTAGAATCATCTCATCAAGTGTTTCTTTATTAAGTTTTTCTAAATCTTTGTAAGCTTTAATACATTCAGGAGTGCAAGATTTAGAAGGTACCTTAGCAGGAGAATCAGTGAAAGCCATGAGAGCTTGATTCTGTGCATGCTCCTCTGCTTGAAAACTCCAGTCATAACTTTGTCCTTGTTGTGAAACAAGAGCAGTTGAGTTGGATCTTTTGTCTGGCTGAGGACATTCTTTAGCAAAGTGCCCAAGGTTGTTACAGTTGTAACATTTGACTTTAGTCTTGTCAAATCCAGCCTTGTCACCTTTGTTGTAGTTTAGGTTTGTTCTTCCAGTCCTCTTCAAGAACCTTTTGGTTCTAAGGCTCAGCATAGCCATCTGCCATTTAAGATTCATCTCTTCAAGATCATCAGGATTCAGTTGTTCCAAGTCATCACTAATTAGTGCAGTATGCACATGACTAGTGAAGAAGGATTCTCTTGCAGCATCTTCACAATCTGCAGCCTTTGCAGTTTCCTGACCTGTTCCTGTACTAGACACAAAGGCAGCATTGTTTGAAGATAGATTAGGAGTTTTAGAACTTACCTCAGATTCAAACACTCTAAGCTCATTGTACAATTCATCCAGTTCCTTTTCTTCCAGGGCATCACCTTGTCTATATATGACTGTGTACATAGACCATTCTTCTCCAAGGGATCTGAGAAATTTTCTATTGACATCATCATTGTCAGGTTTCACACCAACTTGATTTAATTCACCAATGAGTTTGTTGAATCTATCAAAGGTTTGAGATAGAGATTCATTCTTTTGGCCTTTGAAGTTTTCAAAGTCCTGTTTCAGTACAGACTTCATGTTTCTTTTGGTGCTTTTTGTGCCAACAAATCTCTTTTCCAGTGCCTGCCACAATATCTTTGCATCATCATATTCAACAAAGAGATGTTGATAGTCATTAGGAATGGCCAGAAGAAGAGTGCTTAGAGTTTTGAGTTCGATTCCCATGTCTTTCTTCTCCTTTTCACACTTGAGTTTATCTGCTTCAGTTGCAGAACTTGTTGCTTGACCTTGAACTGTTTTGTTTCCATTGACAATGACTTCCCACATGGAATAATCAGTAATAAGCATGTATTGCTTAATACGATTCTTCCACATCCCAAAGTTATTGGGAGTGAGTATAAGGATTTTATTAGCTTAAGTGCTTTCATTATTATCAGTAATGATTAACAATCTAAATGTGACAAAAACATTTATATGGCATATCGAACATATTGAGTAGAGTTATGAAAAAGTTCGTAAACGTTTTTTATATTAAACGAGTCATGAGTTAAGCATGTTAAGTTTCTTTATCGACAACTACGTGCTTGCCGAGAACTGTGAAACATATTTTGTTTCGACCCTATGTATTAGAATGACTTCTTTTTTTTCAAATCTAGCGATTTTAATTTTGACGAAACATGATATTTTTCACTCATATGCACATATGTCGAGTATTAGCAAAACACAAAAGTAACTAATAGATTAAAAACATAACAAAAACTATTTCTATAATAAATATAACATTACATACTGAGTTGTCACTATTTATTAAATCATTACTTATAAAATTTTTTGACATCATAGAGACCACACCATTCCTTTCGTGCTATAACAATTTATCTTTTGGTGTACGGTTACATATCGTTATGTAACGTTTCACATTGTCACATATTCTTGAACTGTTTAATACGATTTGTACTATGGTTTTTATAGAATTTATTTCACTTGTGTATCAGTTTTGTCAGGATCGATTAACTATGAAAGAGTTAATAAACACCTTTAGATCTAATTGATGATAAAAGTTACAGCGGATTAACACTATATCAATATGTTTAAGAACAATGAACTGTAAGAACAATATGCAATAATATTAAGAACACAGTTTCACAAAAAGCTTCAATGTATATTATTGATTAACAATACACACGTACGTTTACAATTCGTAAGGAACTATATATAATAGTCCTTGAAGCCTAACTATTTACCCTAGTTATTCTAGGACTTGATTTTCATCGAATAATAAAAGATATACATTGAATTACATTCTATAACTAACTCTGCGAAGATCTCGGACTTGATATGCTTCCAAAACGTGTACCAGTAGTAACTGCAATCACCAGTAGTAAATATGCATCGTCAGTAGTAACTCTGGTAACCAGTAGTAAGTCCAAAACCAACGTCAGTAGTAACTACTATGATCAGTAGTATCTTCAATATGTGCATGATCAGTAGTAACTTAGTTATAGACTTCACCAGTATCAACTCATCAGTAGTAAGTGTTTCTGCCCCATCAATAAAAATCATAGTCTTCATCAGTAATAACTATGATCAGTACTAACTGCAGCATCAGTAATAAGTTGATCTGTGATCTGCTCCAACAAGTTTGAACTACGTTGTATTATATTATAATATTTTATACTATTCGGTACAATTTAGTACCATTATACATTTCTGAATCGTGTTGATATAGTCAGTTTTGTCGGTGAAAGTGTCGGTAACTACCGAAAATGTGGTAGTTACCACAATTTTATCTATTTGGTCTAGATAGATTCGCGTATATGTATTTGATGATGTGTTTTGACCCAATTTCAACCATTTTAACTTGCTATTGAATAACTGAGACTTAATTAGTCGAATGTTCGGTTCTCTGTTGTTAGCCAAAATCGTTTCAAATTCATAAATTTGTTATAAAAACGTTGTATCTTGAATTTGGAGATAACCAGTACAATAAAACTAATCATCCCATATAATTATGATTTTCGATGGCGTATATGCTAATGAGATCTAGAGAAACTTAGGTTATCGACAATAGAACTAAGCTAAACGAGGAATCAAATTATATATTCTCTTTATTTTTGTTGGGTTGCATATTGAATGTTAAAAACAAAGTTATTGTCACATCATAAGGATAAGTGTTAATTAAGTTGTGCAACAAGCGCTACATATATAGCATTAAATGGTGTTTTTAAGTCGGAAAAATAATCTAAAAATATATAATTATGATCTTTTAATAGTGTGTGTTTGGTTTGCAAAAGGGTTTATGATCATTTCTTTTAAATTATATTTATACGAAGTTAAATATTTTTATATAGTATACCACTTTTTTTTTAATGAAAACCAGATAGATAATTAAGACTAAGCTAATATAATGATATCATGAGAATTCATTTTAAGTAAAGGAATAAAATAGTGATGTCATATAAAATTTAAATGACGTAATCTTCCCCTATATATCTTCCCCTATATATGCAGGTACATTCGATTTTGATTTGACAAGTCAGCACTTTGCAGCTCTGTGATTCGTCCATTAATCCACGTGTAATTCCATGATTGGTCCACTGCTTTGCTCACAAATCTTCACAATGCACATGCTCGACTCGGCAGTTATTTGTATTCCGGATTTCACGTGGAAAAGATCTCCTACGTTTGACTATACAGCCTGTAATAGGTAACAGAATTTCGAAATTAATTCTTCACATTACATACCCCTTAATATGTCCAAATCCGTTACATAAATAATAATTTTTTAATTATGGTATGTTTTCAATTCGAGGATCAAGTATCCTTTTCAAATAATTAAGAGATTTGGTTTTGACATCAATCACAATTATAATTCGAAAAATTTTATTAGCATTACCTAATCTATTCCACTTTTTTCGAGAGCACAATAACCATCCACCCCTTTATAAACCGGAATACGTGAATTACTAAAGACTTACAAGTTTCATCCCCTGCATCACGAATCTCTGCCCAACTCTGAAGGTTACTGTTCAACTTTTCGAAAACTTCGTTTTTTATGAATATAGTCCTGTTCATCTAGCTTTCTTCATTCTGTTTGCTTCATGATACCCCATTAATATAACTGCATTTTATCAGGGTAAAAAAGTTTAGTTATTCCATAAAATAAAGAATTCTTCTTCAAACATGATATGATTTTAATATGAAGTTGTTAATATAATTTGTACGATCTTGCAGGAAAATTGTAGAACTGAAAGACAAACAGTTTATTCAATTGAAAGGTATGTATTAGCACCTATTTTATAGCCCATATAATTCGAACTTCAGTAACAATCACAAAAAATCCGAACTATTATATTCAGATTTATTTTGATTGTTGATACTGTCGTTTTTTTACTTCATTAGCTAATAAATTTTAAATTATGAGAATAGCAGATACATTGGTCTTAATAAATAAAAAGTATAAGCCGTTTTTTAAATAAAAAACAAATAAAAATCTATTAATCAATCGGTTTTTGAAAAACATTACTCAAAATACGATCTTGCAGTCAAACTGGCCAACCTTTAAATCTGAATATAATTAAACCTAATTTTTTAATTTAAATCAGTTTGACTTTAAATAGTCAAACTGTCCATGCTATAGAAATAGGTTGCCAATCAGTTTAACATTAAAATTATGTTTAGCATCTAAATACGTTGCCAATCAAATCCGTTTGAGTTTAAAAAGTCAACTAAACTTGCTATATGCAGTCAAACTGTCCATGCTATAGAAATAGGTTGCCAATCAGTTTGACATTAAAATTATGTTTAGCATCTAAATACATTGCCAATCAAATCCGTTTGAGTTTAAAAAGTCAACTGTCTTTGCTATATGCAGGTAGGACCCTTCGACACCGTCAAAAGCTGTATTTGGTGGGTAAGTTGTTTTGTTTGGTGGTGATTTTCGGCAGATTCTTCCTGTTATTCCAAACGGCTGTAGGCAAGACGTGGTTCATGCGACTATCAATGCGTCATATCTTTGGGACCACTGCGCTGTCTTGAATTTAACTGTAAACATGGGGCTGGGTTCGGGAGCATCTGAGGTTGAAAGAAAAGAAATAAAGGAATTTGCAGATTGGATACTCGATATTGGCAACGGCACTATAGGTGTGTATTTAATTATTTCTAATTTTTTATAAACCATATTCCACTAGATTTTTTAATGATATCAACTTTTTTTCTAATTATCTAAACACAGGTGATGAAAATGATGGTGAATCGTCAATAGAGTTCCCGGACAACATGCTGATTCCAGCTTCTGATGATAACGTTGGGGCTATTATTCGAGAAACATACCCTCATTTGCTGGATAATCTATGGCAACACAGCTTTTTTCAAGATAGAGCCATTCTTGCTCCCACGCACGAAATGGTTGACCTCATAAAAGAACGTATGCTTTCTTTAATTCCCGGAGAAGAAAAGACGTACGAGTCATCGGACTCGGTTTCTGCTGCAGATGAAGATGATACTATATTTAACCTTGATCTTTACACCACTGACTTCTTGAATAGTATAAAAATGTCAGGTGTCCCGCAGCATATCTTGAAGTTAAAGATCAGCGCTCCGGTAATGTGTATGCGGAATATTGATCAGAAAGCTGGATTGTGCAACGGAACGAGGCTTCAGATTTTACGAATGTGGGTAAATATAATCGAGGGTAAAATCATATCTGGCGGCAAGGTGGGTACAATTTGCGCTATCCCTCGAATGGTTATTAGTCCTTCCGACAACAAGATGCCTTTCAAATTGAATCGGAGGCAATTTCCTGTTCAGGTATGCTTTGCTATGACCATTAATAAAAGTCAAGGCCAGACGTTGTCTCAGGTTGGTTTGTTTCTCCAAAAACCTGTATTCTCACATGGCCAGCTTTATGTGGCTGTATCACGAGTTAAGAACAAGAACGGATTGAAGGTTATTTGTTGTGACACATATGGGAATTACACTAATTCAACAGCAAATGTCGTTTACAAAGAAGTCTTATTTCGTTTGTAAATTTTATGTAACATTTCTTCATGTATCGAATTTCAACCAAATCATCATTACAGCTACAACATTATTATGTCAATTTTAAAATTTATAATCTTTGTTGGTATTTTTTTACATAATAGATTTTGAAGCATACCCCGCCCAATCGGGCGGGTTATGAAGCTAGTAAACTATAAGTCTATAACAATTGATTAGGGACATATATAATTCATTAAGGGACATAACGGGAAATATAATTGACCTAAAACATAACGGGAAATTTTAATGACCTAATCTCTAACTTTTGTAGTGTATTACAATGTGATTATGTTTGTTATTTGTTCTTTGTTTTGCATGATTAAGGTATTACCCTTTATCATAGGTTTTAAAATTTGGTTTCTGGAAACATCAAAGCCGAATATCAAAACATAATGAAATCATATTTACTTCTTTGACAGATACCATCTATTGAATCTTTTTTAAAAAAGCGAAACACTAAATGAGTAATCATATCTATAATTTGCTTTTAATGAACAGGGAAAATAATAATAAACAAAAAAAATCCTACAAACATGGATTACTCTTTAAACTAATTCAAAGCTAAACCAAGTAATTAGCACTCCAAAGAGAAATTCAAGAAAATAAAAACAAATACTTCTAGTCAAATTAATAATATTAATAAAGAAATAAAAATAAAGAATATGAAAACCAAACCCTCTTGTCAGATAAGTTCTTTTTTCTTTTTCTTTTATTTTTTTAAAACCTCTGAGATCCCAATCTGACACCAATTTAAAGATCTCCTGCCAAAATTTTCTTTTAAATAAAAAAATTTGTCCCCATTATTTTCTTATTATCCATTGCCATCTTTCTCTGATCTATGAACAAATTCTGTCACAATCAAATCTATATGGGCTTTTACAGCTAATAGTGTTCTTTGAAGTTGATACAGAAGGAAGGTCCACATGAATTAAGGAGGGTGGTTCAAGGTATGCACACCACCATATTCTTTGAACTCAATAATAAAAATCAAATAAAAAACTGATTCTTGTTATCTTTAAGGGACATTGATTAGTTTTTGGGCAATCTTGACCCATACCCACTTGACCCTTTTGGATTTTTATTTGCTTTTAATGAAGTTTAGGGTTCAATCTCTGATGGGTATTTTATAATTTCAAGAATCTTGGAAGTTAGGTTTAAGTTAGATGAGTTGGAGTTTAAGGGTTTTGATAAAGTTTTGATCTTGATTCTTGGTTTTCTTTATCTTGATGAATTGGTGTAATTTCGTTGGGATATAGAAATTGAGCCTGTTTTGATGAATATTGTGGATGATTTATATGTAAAGTTCATGTTATCTGGGAATAGTTACTTGAATATGGTCAAACCCTGTTGGAAGCCAATAGTAGAAGATGATCAAATCGGGAGAACTGATGGACTATTGTGGTATAAAGATTTAGGGTTTCATTTACATGGTGAATTTTCAATGGCTGTGATTCAAGCAAACAATTTGTTAGAAGATCAATCTCAAGTCGAATCAGGACCATTGAGTTCATCAAAATCAGGTCCATACGGTACCTTTATCGGTGTTTATGATGGACATGGTGGACCAGAAACATCAAGATTCGTGAACGAAAATTTGTTCAAGAATCTTAAAAGTAAGTTAATTTCAGCTGTTTTAATCTTATAAAGTATCAATATACGATAAAGTTTCATAATTTGTTATTTTTCATTTATTTTGGTTCAGAATTTGCGACAGAAGATCAAGAAATGTCTGCAAATGTAATCAAGAAAGCATTTTTAGCGACAGAAGATGAATTTCTGTCGGTAGTAAGAGAAAAATGGCGAGTTTGCCCACAAATAGCATCTGTTGGGACATGTTGTTTGGCTGGTGTTATTTGCAACGGTTTGATTTATGTCGCTAATGCTGGTGATTCACGGGTGGTTTTAGGGAGATCTGATAAAGGTGGTAGAGGTGTTTCTGCAATTCAGTTATCAACCGAACATAATGCAAGTTATGCTTCTGTTAGAGATGAACTTCATTCATTACATCCTAATGATCCAAAAATTGTGGTTTTGAAACACAATGTTTGGCGTGTTAAAGGGCTTATACAGGTAATCTTTTACATGTGTTTTTAGAAAAAGTCAAACTTGGCAATTTTAGAATGAAAATTTAGGTGTTGTTTTATGGTTTTTTGGTTCTTTTTTTTTTAGTTGTATTGATTTTTTCCATAGTTCGATGATGATTTGTTGTTTTCTCTATGATTATCGCGGGTTTTGTCGATTTTGGTAATGAAAAGTTTGACTCTTTTGACTCCCGAGAAAGTCAATTGTGGAATCTTTATTTGTGAATACTTAGTTGGTTAAAAATTGCAGTCAGAATACTTTTTACAGTTTAGGGAATGGGTTACTTACGGTCAAATGTTTTAATACCTTAAAAATGAGAAATCGTACATTTGACGTACGAAATGTGTTTTAATTTAACGAAGTCAAACGTGGTACCTTTCAGATGAAATATAGTTAATGTTTTTGGTTGAATTTTTCTTAGTTGTATTGATTTTTTTAGTAGTTTCAACAACAATTTTTGGTTTTCTCTAAGATAATAACAGTTCCTGTCAATTTGAAGATAAAACATAACTCCTTTGACTCCCAAAAGTCAACTGTGAACTTTAAAATTGGTAACTTTTGAATGAAGTATATTGATATTTTTTGCTCCAATTTTTTCTTAGTGATATACCTTCTTAAATAGCTCAATATGTTTTGTTACTATCGGTCAAATCTTTTAGGCCAAAATACATTTTAGTACCCTGAACTTGGCCAACTTTGAACATACACCGTACCGTACCTCGTTTGACTCTCAAAAGTCAACCATAATTCATCAAAAATTTCTAACTAATTTCGGTTTTCAGGTTTCAAGATCGATTGGTGATGCTTATCTAAAGAAACCAGAGTTCAACAGAGAACCTTTATTGGCAAAATTTAGGCTTTCCCAACCTTTTTCAGAACAAATCCTTAATCCAGAACCATCAATCTTTATACATAAAATTAACCCGATGGATCAATTTCTCATATTTGCTTCTGATGGTTTATGGGAGCATCTTAGCAACGAGGAAGCTGTTGATATTGTTCATAATTATCCACGTACCGTAAGTTTATAATCTTTTCGGTTTATTTTCAGCAAGTATTTCTAATCCTAAAAGTTACAATCTAATTAACGACTTTTAATAATTGCTCAATATAAACTTCTAATGATAATAAAATCTTTCTTTTGTGTGTGTGTAGGGAATTGCAAGAAGACTCGTGAAAGCAGCTCTTCAAATAGCAGCAAAAAAAAGAGAGATGAGATATTCAGATTTGAAGAAAATCGATAGAGGTGTTAGACGACATTTCCATGATGACATCACCGTAGTTGTCATGTTTCTAGACCCGCCCGTAACAAACCGGGCTCCAACCCGTGGGTCAGTATCCATAAAAGGAGGTAGCGGGTTGCCACGAACCAACAAGTTGTTGTGAAGCAGCACTAGAAACCAAAAGCTGCTTTTTGTTAAGTAATGTTTGTAAGATGTAAACTAAGAGCATATATTTTAACGTGTGTGAAACGAGGTTGTTAGCTATGGTCTCCTTAGATGTAGGGGAATTTGAGTGTTGGGGATCATCCTTCCTCGGAAATCGAATGGGAATGCAAGATCATTCTTTATCGAAAATCAATATTTATTTTCGTATTTGTTTGTTTGTTAAACACGGATATTGTTACCTCAACTCCTGTACAAATTAGGGGTTTCGTGTTCGGTTAACCTCAAAAACGTTGAATCCAAACTCTATTCAAAATGTCGATGTTCTCGTACTATTTTTTTGTTTATCTTTAACTAACTTGTGATTCGATTAGTAGTTAACCTTAATAGTCAAAAACAAAAACATTTCATATTAGTTTAAAAACTATCAAAATCACCTTTTCCCCCCTATAATTGGTACCACGAGTGCTATATAATCCCGTTGCGGTTTTACAGTTTCGACACTGAATTTGAACACTCCTAGGTCAAACTCCAACCATAAATAACAATCATAATAATTTCCTTGATGTAGTTTTTAGAAAATATTAAAAACTTTAGAGATCATTCTTTTATATAGTTTCGGGCTGATTAACCATTTTTTTGAATTTGAAAACAAACATAATGTGATCACAAAATCTCCCGAATCACATAGGATCAACCTCTTTTAAGTTTTGTCGTGATCCTACAGTGTTTTTAACAGTGGTCAGCAACAAACAAGTCAGATCGTGAGATCTTTACAAATCTGATACGAATATATAATGACATCTATACGATCTTTGTGACCACTATATCAAAGTTATCAAGAACAACTTGATTTTCGTGAAAAAGTTATAATGAAGCAAAAAAATGTAAAAACAAAACATCATCAACTTATTTGTTCATTACAAAATAAACCAAAAATCTTCAACCCACTTTTCTATAATAAGTTCCAGATAAACACAAACCCGTAATCGGTAATTCGACAAAATCATGATGAGCTCCTCAAACCGGTTGCAGCCCCGACAAAAGTAATAACATTTTCCTATCAATGTGTCACCGTTTGTTAACTAACCTATAAGAACAATAAAACATGATAAACAAGTCACATGACCTTTAAGTTCCTAATTAACAATCTGACAACCTTTTTGCCTGAAAAAATGTCAGACTCAGTAGACCCTACCTCCAGAACAAATTTTCGAAAAAATGGAAATTATGTGCTGCTGAATATGAATTTACTTTAATTTTCACCTAAATTCGCATCGTGTTTGGATTAGCCAAGTTGACCCGTTTACAACCGATACTAGAATTAAAAGGTACACCATAAATAATAGAATGTATGAGTTGGAATATATTGAAGTTACATAATATATACTTAGAAAATATAACATAAGCACTCATAAAATAGTTGGGAGTTTTGATGAAATGCAAATGAAAATAGATTTATAATTTGTAATATTTAGTTGTATTTTTTAATGGGATGGGAATCTCTACCCTAAACCGACCCTTTATTAAAAGAGTTATGTGCTGTTTGGTAAGTCTCTTAATAATTTAATTAAGAGGACAACCTCTTAATCAGACAGATTTAGAGTGTTTGGTAAGACCTCTTAATCAGCTCCTGAATCAGGAATTGAACATGTTCTGCCTCTTAATCGGATTGATGTAAGGGTAAGTCTGAATCATTCAGACCTCTGCATCAATCAGATCTTAATCATTCAGATGCTACCAAACAATATCTTACTCACGTAACTTTTTTTAACCCGCTATCCTTTTTAGTTTCTAGCCTCTCACATTTTTAGCTAATGTTCCTTTTTTTTGTTGCATCCTAGCTTTTTGAACCAGGAATGGTGGCAAACCTAAAATGGATTAGACCAAGAATTTAAAATTCAAGCGGATGGTAAAAAGAATTGTGATTAAAAACATACTTTAACAACATTTTACATTTATTCAGCAGGGAAACTTATTAAGTACACTCATTCAATTTAGGGTGGTCAAATCGAGATCAGCTCATTTGCAGCCCTAGCTCCCATATTACTAAACTGATTATAAAAACAAAGTTCCTGCTCCAAATGTGCCCAAAATTTTGGTAAAAAGTAAAAAACAATAAGCCCCAACCCAGACCAAGCATGAACCTTAACCGAGATCGTATATTCCAGTTGGAAATGTGCATAAGGAAAAATTGTCAGCAAATTCATAGCAGACTTTACAAATTTTCCTTAGTTAAAATTGCAGTCATTCGTTTCAACAATTATTAGCAATAACCAAACCCTAGCATAGTAACAAACAAATAAAACTGAGCATTGGTACCTTTCAGCACGAGAATTCCATTTTTCTTCTTTAGATAATAGTAAAATTCAATTACAATTAGGATTAAATAGTTGTACTAAAATGTACTCTTCTCTTTAAAATAGGGGTTCTAATAATCTTATTGTATCAAATTTGTAACACCGCAAAATTTAGGAAGCGTTTTTTTTTTTTAAATGCCCGAAGGCGATTAGGTTATCCTCTAGGTTAGTTTAGTTTATTTTACAAACAAGGTCCCACAATGAGCTTCCAAAATGAACATTACTTAAACAATACAAAACGATGTCACTTAAACGACATGGCTCATTTATTCAAAACATATCAAACTGAGCTTGGTCAATCATCCCGTCCAAAGCACCGATCACCTGAAAAGATTCAACGAGGGAGGGATTAGCACAAAGCTAAATGAATGAATATAATCTACAAATTCTGTAAAGCCCAACGAGCTAGCATAGACATCTCTACTATCTAAAAGCCACCTAACCACGTATCACTGTTCACTAAAACTCGGAAGTTATAAAGCATCTCCGGTTGGGGAATCACTGTTTGTTCGAGAAGATCGGGGTCCTGCCGGAGCCTTAAACCATGGTCGGCCAAAACCACGGTAACCGATAGCGTTTCGTATCCAACACCAGGGCAACTCCCTCCCCTTAACCATGCAACAAATAAAGGTAAGGTCGGATACCCTATTAGTCGATACCCGATGCCCAGTCGTTCTCCTTCCGACACTGACTTCTCAAACCTCGGTTGTCACTTACCGAGTCCTCGGTTACCAATCAACCGAGTTGTTGCTTACAATCAAGACAAGTCTCTTCACCTATGTGCACATGGTCATGTATGGTATTCCCTAACACTAGGCATACATAACAAGAAGACTAGCTACGAAAAAAACACCGCGAAAAACGTCACGACAGAGTTCCCAATCGCGAACTCAAGTTCACGATCGTGAACTCGAGTTCGCGTCGGGAACTCCGACGTGAACTACTTCGCGACCATCGACCAACTTTGCTGGAGACACTTCGCGATCGGGAACGGGAGTTCGCGACGCGAACTCCCCACGTCTGGTAATTTCCTGCATTTTCACCAAGTATGCATATACCGAACCAATTGTAACCAAACACAAGTTGGAGGTTAAATCCACTCACTGTTACTTCCACTTGTCGGACTCAGAGGTCTAATGTTTCTGAGTCTCGATTCCGATTCCTGTACACCAAAGGAATACCGAATTAGTATATAATTCCACCAAATCATAAACAATGTTAAATACACATTTAACATTAACACTTGCACTAACTAGATAACCAAACATTTAAATCATAATATAAACATGGCATGACCATTTACACTTACATAGCAAGTCAACTAATCATTTGCAAGCCTTACATTCAAAGGGTCAAACCGGGTTATTAAACAATAATACATCCTACAATTGTAAACATAACATCAACTTGCAATTCACCAAATGTTACCAATAACATTGCTAATCACATAATCCTAACAAAATACTTACATTTTCACAATCCAAGTTATTTTAAGTCATTTTACCACTAAATGGCCCAAACGGGTCAAAATCACATAATTGTCAACATGCCCAATTATTACCTCTTTAATCCTACAATGAACTTTACCATGACATTAAACCACATTTGACAAGTCATAATCATATATCAATTCATCAAGTTCCAAGTCACCAACAATCTATGTATTTTACTTCCAATTTATTAGTTAATCATTTTAACCAAGAACATCCAAACACCAACTAGCATTTCCATAATCTCACTAATCTTGACACACTTCAAAACTAACACATCCAATCTATCATGTTAACATAATAATTGGTTCATACTTTCTACATAACCTTAAACAATTGTTTTAACTAACAATCTTACCCAAATCAATTCATAATTAACCATCTTGACAATTAACACTTCCTACATATTAATTTAGTCCACATTAACATTAAAACCCATATTAAGTCAAGTTAGAAGCCTAATCCAAAACCACACAATTGATACACACACACACACACACACACACACACACACACACACACATGAACACACACACACCCACGAACACACACACTCACACATGTGTACATTTTGCTAAAAAGGTTATACCTTGTGCTAAAATACTTGTACCCATACAACAAAACATGTCAAACTTTGTATAAACACTTAACATAACATTTAACACCATAATCACCAACCAAATCTCAAGAACACATAAACCCTAATTTATCATCTATCATGAAATCGAAAACGAACACATATATGTTGAAGCTTACCTCAATAGCTACTCAAAAACGTGTTCGGATTAAAGATTGGCCAAGAAACAAGCTATGGATCTTCACTAAAAGCTCAAGAACAACAATGAAGAAGATGATGGTGGTGTAGAGAGAGAGAGAGAGGCGTAAGGTGAGAGAGAGAGAGTGAAAGATTGGTGAAAAGAAAAGATGGGTTTTCCCCATCTCTAAGTGCCGTTCAAAACAAGGGATGGGGCCCACTAGACCCCTTTTCCATTTTTAACAAATACAATACAAAAGTCCCTTTTGTAGATAATTTATTTAAAATACCAAACGAACCCCAATTTTAAAAACGAAAGTATTTCTGGAGACGATATTAAAAGGAGAATCCAAAGATATAAAAATCACATTTTCATTTAAACATTTCAGAAAACAGATATTTTAATCCCTTGATTAAATATCACAAAAGGACAAAAATCAAACAATTCATTTAACACTTAATCAATTTATTCCACGTATGGTCAAATATATCTTTATCAAATATCATTATATACCTAAAACAACTAGGCCAGTTTTAGGATGTTACAACTCTACCCTCCTTAAAGAGGATTCCGTCCCCGGAATCCAACAACAACATCCAAATAGCAAGTATTAATCACAATACGTCTACAACTCTATTCCGATCAATGTCATACATACATGCTGAATCAAAACATCACATCCACTTTATCATACACCTCATGTCGTACTTAGTAATTACAACTTTTACCTTAAAACATCCAATCAATTCATTTCATTTTCTGTAGTCTACACTCACTCCAAATAATCTCATTACTCATATAGCATTTACCATTCATAACAAGTTAGCATTCCTCATGTCAAAAAGTAATCCACAAGCATATGTTTAAGAATTCCTTACACAGAGTCACAACAATTAACCCAAGTCTCAATTATCTACTCATTTTCTTCTTTATTCTAACAAAATTTACAACCTTGACCCGCAATTTTAGGAATTTTCAATAAAACTTTCCGGTCTTAATCAACTAATTTCAAAAATACACTTTCATAACATAAAGTCACATCAATTTTTGCATACTAGGCACGAACTGGTCAAAATCAAGCAATTCATTGTGACACTATCAAAGTCCTTAGTTAACAATACTTCTAACAATCATCAACTATTTTATGCATAATTAGCCATATTACACGGGTGACACAATTTTATAAAGTCAAGTTGCACGTTTTGACAAAACTAGTCACAGTTTACACAAGTCAAGTCTACCCCACATATCTCATTACAATCATGGCAATACAAATAGCAACATCTTTTATACCCAATTAGTCATACCTATGACCTAACAGATCAAAATAAGTTTTATTATCCAAAAAATTGTTTTATTACATCCATAACATGTTAAAGTATTTAACAAACCCAACTTATACAATTAACAACGATTATCATCATAATCAAGGTCTAACAACTAAATGCATCCAATCAAGTCTTGACACTAATTACCTCCAATGGGTCAACATTAAGAAATTTATCATAACGATTTCAAACATACAATTCACAGTTCATTAACATGTCAAACTCATGTGATGACTAATAAGCATTTTCAATTACATGTCAACTTTTACTTAGACTTCAAGCCAACCAATTACAGTTCAACTAGTTCTCGACTCTTACTTATTAACATCCAAGTAACATGATACTTTTCATCATTTCAATTTATAATTAAGCATAAACAACTTTTATTACAATCAATAAGACATCATCGTCACTTTGAGTAATTTTTTAGAAATTTCAATTTAAACTATGATCAATTTTGTCAACATAAATCACTTCAATACAATCATTTAAATCTAAACACTAGATTTAAGTACAAATCACATTTTCAAACTTTTCTCAAATAACTTCATAATCAATGCAAATCATTTAACAGTCTCTTTTATCTTCAATTATTTCTATCACAGGTCAATTCAAAATAATCTACACATACAGTTCATTAGTCACTTTTCAGAATCCAAATTCAACATAGAAAACCAATCAGGTTTGCATCATAACATTTCAGGTCATTCCAACATTTATCACTGACTATCTGCCACAATTACTGTCTATAACAAAAGCAAACATCAATTTGTTCACATTTCACAACATTTCTGATTCTCACTATACAAGTCACTACATGTGACCCAACATGTCACAATAAAATTCCACTTTTTCACATAACAAACACTAGTCCCACTTGGACTATTCAATTCACGCATACAATTCCATCCATTTTAATTACAAGCATCACATTCCCACAGTTTACAATAGTTACTATTATACTCAATTTGATCCGTGGTCACATATGTTGTGACAGAAATCGACATACAATCGATTCTCTTCGCTTCTCCTAGAGTGAAGGAACAAACAAACAGTTACAATCAACATGTCATCAATTTTCACAACATGAAAACGAGCAATTTTTAACCACCGAGACACTATATGTGTCCCGACAAACAAGAAAAGATTCAATCTTCTATAACATTTATTCATAACTTTGATTAAACTAGACTAATCCATACATCATATCACACTAAACTTAGTCCAAGTTTCGATAAAAGGAACACGTAAGCATGCATCACTTATATCTACAAAACTCCCGACACATATGATGTATCCCAAATCAATAAGCAATCAATTATTCTAATTCAAGTGACATAACACACCGAAGGTAAACAGTTCAGTTCATCACAACATTTCACAAATCTTAATTAAGCAATATTCTCAATTAATAATTCTACATAAACACAAGTATTGAGTTTATTAGAGCATACCCGAGCTATCATTGTCGGTCTAACGTTGGTGAAGATCCCCCGACCGCCCCCGTCCTTGACCCACAACCCATTCTCTTTTCCCCAAGGTCAACTCCCATCTTGCCCAAATTGACCACCTCTAATGTACTTCTTTTTCCCACATGCGTATATATGCTCTTCGGGTAGTTCCCGCATCGTTACTTGATGTGCCAACATTTCCTAGGGCCAAGGGGGTCGGGTTCTCTTTACCTGTCATATCTATAACAATCACAACAACTCACGAAAGCTTAGTTTAATTCGTTAGTAACTACATACTAACTATAAACTAACTTCATTCAAATTTGCTCTAATCCCACTCGTTCGGAATGCTTGACCAAACTCGAGCCACGATTTGGGAATGGAACACCAACCCCGTGTATCCATCGCCAAACCGAAGCTCTGATACCAAGTTGTAACACCGAAAAATTTAGGAAGCGTTTTTTTTTTAAATGCCCGAAGGCGATTAGGTTATCCTCTAGGTTAGTTTAGTTTAGTTTACAAATAAGGTCCCACAATGAGCTTCCAAAATGAACATTACTTAAACAATACAAAACGGTGTCACTTAAACGACATGGCTCATTTATTCAAAACATATCAAACTGAGCTTGGTCAATCATCCCGTCCAAAGCACCGATCACCTGAAAAGATTCAACGAGGGAGGGATTAGCACAAAGCTAAGTGAATGAATATAATCTACAAATTCTGTAAAGCCCAACGAGCTAGCATAAACATCTCTACTATCTAAAAGCCACCTAACCACGTATCACTGTTCACTAAAACACGGAAGTTATAAAACATCTCCGGTTGGGGAATCACTGTTTGTTCGAGAAGATCGGGGTCCTGCCGGAGCCTTAAACCATGGTCGGCCAAAACCACGGTAACCGATAGCGTTTCGTATCCAACACCAGGGCAACTCCCTCCCCTTAACCATGCAACAAATATAGGTAAGGTCGGATACCCTATTAGTCGATACCCGATGCCCAGCCGTTCTCCTTCCGACACTGACTTCTCAAACCTCGGTTGTCACTTACCGAGTCCTCGGTTACCAATCAACCGAGTTGTTGCTTACAATCAATCCAGTCTCTTCACCTATGCGCACATGGTCATGTATGGTAGTCCCTAACACTAGGCATACACAACAAGAAGACTAGCTACGAAAAAAACACCGCGAAAAACGTCACGGCATAGTTCCCAATCGCGAACTCAAGTTCACGATCGTGAACTCGAGTTCGCGTCGGGAACTCCGACGTGAACTACTTCGCGACCATCGACCAACTTTGCTGGAGACACTTCGCTATCGGGAACGGGAGTTCGCGACGCGAACTCCCCACGTCTGGTAATTTCCTGCATTTTCACCAAGTATGCATATACCGAACCAATTGTAACCAAACACAAGTTGGAGGTTAAATCCACTCACCCTTACTTCCACTTGTCGAACTCAGAGGTCTAATGTTTTTGAGTCTCGATTCCGATTCCTGTATACCAAAGAAATAACGAATTAGTATATAATTCCACCAAATCATAAACAATGTTAAATACACATTTAACATTAACACTTGCACTAACTAGATAACCAAACATTTAAATCATAATATAAACATGGCATGACCATTTACACTTACATAGCAAGTCAACTAGTCATTTGCAAGCCTTACATTCAAACGGGTCAAACGTGGTTATTAAACAATAATACATCCTACAATTGTAAACATAACATCAACTTGCAATTCACCAAATGTTACCAATAATATTGCTAATCACATAATCCTAACAAAATACTTACATTTTCACAATCCAAGTTATTTTAAGTCATTTTACCACTAAATGGCCCAAACGGGTCAAAATCACATAATTGTCAACATGCCCAATTATTACCTCTTTAATCCTACAATGAACTTTACCATGACATTAAACCACATTTGACAAGTCATAATCATATATCAATTCATCAAGTTCCAAGTCACCAACAATCTATGTATTTTACTTCCAATTTACTAGTTAATCATTTTAACCAAGAACATCCAAACACCAACTAGCATTTCCATAATCTCACTAATCTTGACACACTTCAAAACTAACACATCCAATCTATCATGTTAACATAATAATTGGTTCATACTTTCTACATAACCTTAAACAATTATTTTAACTAACAATCTTACCCAAATCAAGTCATAATTAACCATCTTGACAATTAACACTTCCTACATATTAATTTAGTCCACATTAACATTAAAACCCATATTAAGTCAAGTTAGAAGCATAATCCAAAACCACACAATTAATACACACACACACACACACACACACACACGAACACACACACACACACCCACGAACACACACACTCACACATGTGTACATTTTGCTAAAAAGGTTGTACCTTGTGCTAAAGTACTTGTACCCATACAACAAAACATGTCAAACTTTGTATAAACACTTAACATAACATTTAACACCATAATCACTAACCAAATCTCAAGAACACATAAACCCTAATTTATCAACTATCATGAAATCGAAAACGAACACATATAGGTTGAAGCTTACCTCAATAGCTACTCAAAAACGTGTTCGGATTAAAGATTGGCCAAGAAACAAGCTATGGATCTTCACTAAAAGCTCAAGAACAACAATGAAGAAGATGATGGTGGTGTAGAGAGAGAGAGAGAGGCGTAAGGTGAGAGAGAGAGAGAGTGAAAGATTGGTGAAAAGAAAAGATGGGTTTTCCCCATCTCTAAGTGCCGTTCAAAACAAGGGATGGGGCCCACTAGACCCCTTTTCCATTTTTAACAAATACAATACAAAAGTCCCTTTTGTAGATAATTTATTTAAAATACCAAACGAACCCCAATTTTAAAAACGAAAGTATTTCTGGAGACGATATTAAAAGGAGAATCCAAAGATATAAAAATCACATTTTCATTTAAACATTTCAGAAAACAGATATTTTAATCCCTTGATTAAAATATCACAAAAGGACAAAAATCAAACAATTCATTTAACACTTAATCAATTTATTCCACGTATGGTCAAATATATCTTTATCAAATATCATTATATACCTAAAACAACTAGGCCAATTTTAGGATGTTACAAAATTTATATGATTCATTTAACTTGTATTGTATGAAATTAAATTATGAAGTCAACAACAATGAATATATAGGATTTCTTTGGAATTAGGACATCTAAATTTCAGCCTATTTTGCATTTTTTTAATAAAAACTAGGACTTTACCTATTTGTAAGACCAAATCACGATTCTATTATTGAACCGGTGGTTTGTCTTTTTAGTGATCCATTAGTAAAGAGGTAGTGTTAAAGTTATGTTAAAGACGTTTTTACCTCTCAACATTTTTTTTAATATTCACCTCAAAGTTACTTCACTTGTATGATATTAATTTAATGTCATTTGGAACTCACAAAAAGTACCCCAAACCTCTCACAATTTAAAATACATACACATGTTTAAACCGGGATTAACCCAATTACACTCGTGCATATTCGGGGCATTATAAATCATTTGATGCACCTTTAAAATTACCTTATTTGGCAAAAAATGGTGGGATCCTCACCCACTAACTATCTACTTTAACAAAGTGAAATGACACTTTACCCTCACTTTTTACTTTTAAACATCATTAACCTCACTTTATTTAAAAAATGTGGGACCCCTTACCCACTAACCATCCAATTAATCTAATTTAATCATCATTATAATCTTTTGTCTCAAAAACCATGAAACCTAAAGTATATCACTTATTTTGAATCGGAGGAAGTACAAATAAATTTTAAAAAATAGGCTAAGAATATCCAGTTTTTTTTAAGGGTTTTTCTAACATGTGCCACAAAGACACATGTTAGGTGCATTAAGTAACATCAACTTTCCAATAGAATTCAAAAATGCATTTAATATATCACTTCAAAATGTAACATATGGACTTCATTGATGTTTAATAACAAATTATTAGGAAATTTTATGTTATTTAATGCACCCTAACATGTGCCTTGGGGGCACATGTTAGAAAAACCCTTTTTTTAATACTTTTTTTTTTTTTTACTACGGGATGTAAAATTAATTATCATTAAATAAGTTAAGTAAATTTTGTTCCTCCATCTAACGCTTTCCTCTCTACCTGACCAGTTGCCTCATCTTTTCCTTGACCTAGCTCTCCAGTAGTCCAGTTTCTGATCGGATTGACCGATTTGATCATGTAAGTTATCTAACTGCTGTGTTTAACTGGATTCATTAGCTTAACTGAGTATTGTAAATTGATGTCAATGATTTACTAGATGTGTGCGTGGGGAAGTAATTCCCATTTTAGGTGATCTTTTGAAATTGGGCGAACTTTATGATCAATCGAGTTTGCAGTTGTTGATGCATTGCTTTAATTTTGTTAATTAATCAATCATTGGTTTAGATCGGTAGCATCTGGGCGATTGTCATTTTGTTATTTCGATTTTTTTTAAAAAGGAACCTGCTTAGAGCTTCATATAATCGTGATTCGATTCCAATATTGAGCTCATATGGCTCTATCCAGGTTTTCCATAAAGCTGTAGATAACTAGATTCAAGCTTATTAAGCTAATAAGCTTTCCCAAACATGCCCTAACCTTAATTCATTCCTAAATGTGACTTATCCTTACATGTTATACAAGGATTATTTATTTAGTAATGTATTTATTGTTGCATGTTAAAGTTTATTTGTATCAACTGTATTTGAATTTTGTAGTATAATCATTCAGAGTTCCACTACAATTTATAGCACCAAATTTCGTTTGCTATTTTGTGCTGTTGAGATATGATATAATCTGCAAGATTTTTTTATGTCTCGTAATTCCTGTTACATTACACTTTCTTCCTAAATTACCCTCACACGCCTTTTTTTATCTCACAGAATGGAAGAACTAGCAGCTGAAAAACATGCAGCATACATTTTAAAAATTGAAAAAAAGAAAGACGATATCGAATCTGTCTTAATGGAGCATATCCGAATAAACGGGGCATATTGGGGACTAACCACGCTCGACATTTTAGGTCAACTCAAAACCGTTGACCAAGAAACCGTTATTTCATGGGTCATGAGTTGTCAACACCCAAGTGGCGGTTTTGGCGGGAACGAAAACCACGACCCACATTTACTCTACACCCTAAGTGCAATCCAAATCTTAGCACTATTCAACAAAATCGAAATACTCGACATCGATAAAGTGTCAAATTACATATCTACCCTCCAAAACGAAGACGGTTCGTTTTCGGGCGACAAATGGGGCGAAATCGATACTAGGTTTTCATATGTTGGTATATGCTCACTTGCATTACTAAAACGTTTAAATAAAATAAACGTTGAAAAAGCGGTTAAGTATATTATAAGTTGCAAGAATCTCGATGGTGGGTTCGGGTGCACCCCGGGTGCTGAGTCACACGCGGGCCAAATCTTTTGTTGTATCGGGGCACTTGCGATAACGGGCAGTTTGCATTATGTCGATAAGGATCTTTTGGGCTGGTGGTTATGTGAAAGACAAGTTAAATCGGGAGGGTTGAATGGTAGGCCCGAGAAGCTTCCGGATGTTTGTTATTCGTGGTGGGTTTTATCTAGTTTGATTATGATTGATAGAGTTGATTGGATTGATAAAGGGAAACTTGCTAAGTTTATTTTAAATTGTCAAGATAAAGAAAATGGTGGGATTTCTGATAGACCAGATGATGCTGTTGATGTTTTTCATACGTATTTTGGTGTTGCGGGTCTTTCGTTGCTTGAGTATCCGGGATTAAAAGCTATTGATCCGGCTTATGCATTGCCTGTTGATGTCGTTAATAGGATTTTTCTTTGTTAAGTAATTGTTTATTGAATTATGTTGGACCTTATTTTTGTTATTAATACTATTAAGAAGTATTGAACTTTGTTAATCGACTGTGATCAATTTGCAAGTTGGTATTGAATTTTAATTTTAGAATTTCCCTTATAGAAACGTATTTTATTAAATTTTAATTTCAATAAACAGGGAAATAATAAAGTAATCAAAACACCCATAATTACCTGATTCCAAAGAGAATAAAGTTGGGAGATACGATACGAATACGTAGGAGGTGAGGTAGAGGATGAATCAATGGCTTCCGTGTAATCGTAAGAGAAACCCAACTCATACGCACCCACACCTTAAAGCCTTCTTTCCTCCATGGCCCAGCCACCCTTTTAATCTCTATGTCAATCTCAATCTATCTCGCACATAAAATCGTTTCTAATTTCAATCGGAATATACCTTAATTTCATCCACCGGTCAAAAAATTGGTAGGTTTTCTTCGTTTCAATTTCCTGATCGATCCATCACTAGCTTTTGTTGCTGTAATTAGTTTCAGTATTGCTTAAGTTGTTACTTTATAATACTTGATTCTCCTGCTTTTTGATCTGTTTATGTAATAAACTGTCGTGTTTGATCGATTGTGTAATTTAATCGTGTTAATTTCGAAACGAAGCTCGAATTAACGATCTTCGATCATGTGAAGTAAATTAACCGGATAATTAACGGGAGCTTGATAGAAGATGATGATTGTTTAAAAGAGGTTATTATTAATAAATTGAAAGATAAACGTAACACATAGGTAGTTCAGCTGTATGTATAACCATAGATGTTGATGAAACACTGCGCTTCTAACATATTGACAGCACAGAATTAAGAAATCGGGGAGTCTATAACATCACATCTATGTTGTTTAAATCAGTGTTTTACTTGTGTAATTATTATCATTGTTGGTGTAAATTTCTACATATTGATAGTGTTCATATCTTCATTAACCATTATTGGTAGTATCTTCATTCACAAATTTTGTTGATCAGAATTGAAAATTAATCATCTGGATACACTTAGATCCTGATTGATATGGGGCATCAACATATTTACAGCCCACACTACATGCTCGAGACTGAAAACGATCAGAGCTGGAATTTGGCAGATCATACCTACATGCATACCGGTATTAAGTTAACATGTAACTTTAGGTTATAAATTGTTGTTGGTTAATCATTATTATTATTTATTTTCTTGCAGCAAGAAATGGGACTGGTGAAAGCAGTTCTATGATATGTCCACCAGATAATATGTCTATTGATGGAGCACAATACACTCAAATATCAAACTGTTATTCTTCTTTACCACACAATATGCAAATCCCAAATTATCAACACGGTGTTGCTGGCCCATCAAATCTTTCTATGCATACTTACATATCTCCTGAAGATTATAGAAATCAAGCATCATCATCATCTAATTATACTGGAAATCCTTTTAATGAAGAAGATTTGTTTGATATTAGGGTTGGTAATGGAAGAGTACAATATAAACGTAAAAGCCCGGGTATTCCGGATGCTTCCAGAGGTGGAAGTTCTGCTGATGCCAGCATGCTGACTGGACCGTGGCAAGAAACACCAACCACTAATTTTCTTCAGGCACCATGGGATTATGGTCCAACAAACCCTAACGGGCTCTCGATTGGTGGGGAGAATTCTGTGAGGAATGTGAGAAGTAGGTCTGGGTTTGATCTGGAAACGGGCTCTTCACGGGCTAATTTGGTGAATAATTTGCCACGTGAGTATTATACAACTAGCCGAGCAATGGATGTTTCATTATCACCCACGGTTGACCCGAATCCAGCCCGTTTGTCTTCTGTTGCTCATGGTCAAACTTCGGGTTATGAATTGAACCCGTTTCTTGAAGGAAGTAGTAACCCTAGTAATTCGGCAGTTATGGGGCAACAAAATAACATTCCTACAACAAGTAGTCATAGTTTGGGTCATTCTGTTAGAGGGGTTAGAAGTAACTATGGTCAACGGGCTGGGTCAACTTTCAGGGTTTCTTCAACCAACTTACGGTTAGGTGATACATCTGTGAATGATGAAGGGTTGCAGTTAGCGACTAATAATTATTCTTCCCGACATTTAAGGCCTTCATCTACACGAGCGAGAATGTCAAATGACAGATACCGATCTTTTTATGGTGTGAATTTCCAGAATCGCCCTTCACCTGAGGTATGTTAATAACATGTAATTTCAGTTAATTTGAAGGATTTTATTTAATTTATTCTTGAGTTTATTTGCAGGGTGTTATGATTATGGAGCGAACAGGTTTTTATGGATCAAGAAATCCGTTTGATCAGCATCGGGATATGAGACTAGATATAGATGATATGAGCTACGAGGTTGGCAAGTTTTCGTTTTATTTCTTTCTTTTTTTTTTAATTTTTTTTTCATTTTTTAATTTTTTTTAAAAAAAAATAGGAGCTTCTTGCACTTGGTGAACGGATTGGAAGTGTTGGCACGGGTGTACCAGAAGATGTAATCTCAAAGTGTTTGCAAGAGTCGATTTATTGTTGTTCTGATGAAGTAGAAGAGGAAGGAAGATGTGTGATATGTCTGGTGAGATTCATATTTTAATCATAAATTAAATATAAATTATAAAATAAGGGAAGGGATGTGAATTGAGTTTTGATTGCAGGAAGAATATGGCAACATGGATGATGTTGGAACGTTAAGATTGTGTGGGCATGATTTTCATGGTGGTTGCATCAGAAAATGGCTGTCAATGAAGAACATGTGTCCCATTTGCAAAGCAGAACCCATGAAACACAAATGAACCATCTATCTTCTTTGTAAATACATGTATAAAATGGTGAATTTCAATAATTATGCATCCATGACAATCATGATGCTAATGTCCCTAGTAATTTAGTTAAGGAGTGTATGTTAAGTACTAATTTAAATTTATCAAATTCAGAATGTTATTGTTACTTTCTTGCTTCCACCAACTATATAATTATTCACAATTGAGTTTGCAATATAATAATCATATCAACCACGAGAGTTCAGTTAGGGATGTCAAATCGTGCTGTCCGTTTTGTGTTTTTGGGTAACACAACACGACATGAGTTTATTTTTCTCAACACGAAAACAACACGACACAAAGCCGTGTTTTATTTTGCTAACACAAACACGATCCAATTAAAAAACGATAAACATGACAACATGAGATAAATAACAAGAATATCAATATTTTTACTTAGTGCATGCTAAAAACACGACAAACATGACAAAACGACAAAAATATAACATAAATTTCTAAATGTCCTCAAAATCAAAACTATCGTGTCAATTTCGTGTTAATATCTGAACACGAATACGGCACGAATTCATGTTTGTTTTACACGACACAAACACGAATTCAAATTTCGATTTCGTCTCAATTTCGTTTCGTTTTATGTATTTTTTTCGTGTCGTGTTAAAGTTTTTACAGCCACAAGTTAATATATCAACAAAAACCTTTTCTGTTTGTGGACTCTTAACCAATTAATGTGCACAAGATCAACCCAAGAAACGCCCCGTTGATATAATGAAAACTACTTGGGCCTGATCCATGTAAAGACGGCCCAATCGAAAAAGAGAGAACGCTATTAGCATGATGACAAACTGACAATTACACAAACGTTATTCAAAATTCAAATGCAAAGTTACATCACCATGCCATTCAAGTTATAATACGTATGTATGTATGTATGTATGTATGTATGTATGTATGTATGTATGTGTGTGTGTGTGTGTGTGTATGTATGTATGTATGTATGTATGTATGTATGTATGTATGTATGTATGTATGTATGTATGCATGTAAACATGTTTTTTAAGACTTAAAAGATATACCATGGTTCTAAGTATGGCATGCATCCCATTAAAAATATGTAATTTTCATTGACTTATTGCCTTGGTGTGTCAATGATGAATCCCACAATAGAAAACAAGCATGCATAGTTACCTAATTACAAATTCCACATTCAAAGGTCGTAGTTTGTTCTAATCCAACTATATGTATTATTCAAGATTTAAGAACCGAGTTCTTAACGTTTATTCATAATTTGTATTTTGACCCAGTTAGTAATCTAAAGTTTTGCTTTGTTACGCCCAAAACTCGAGAAATATTGAGATGAGTTTAGTGGAAATCTTAAAATTAATTTTAAAATGTTAAGTCTTGTGAAAAAGATTATTTCACAAAAATAATGGGTCGAACATGTCGGTTTTGGACTTTTGGTCAATTGAGTCAGAAGTTAATACGAATATATGATACGGTTTGGTAAATCATAATAGTTATAAAGTATTGGAATTTTTCGGTAGAACTACTCAAGTATTGTTTAGGGTTAGAATTTTTAAGATACTTCTATCAAAAAAAATTTGTATGTTCTCTGGAAAATATTCTAAACTAAGGTAGGTCTGAATACACCTAACTTCATCACAGATGACTCACATTTAAGCAAGAAAATAGTTGTCAATTCAGCAGGTTTTGGTGTTATTTCAGCAGGTTTTGGTGTTATATACCTATATCATTGAATTAAGAATCTAGAGTTTCTAAACCCGTGACCCATATCATATATCCATTGACTCCAGAATTCATTCAAATTAGATATGTATTAAATTAAAAATTATATTAAAATATTTTTTATATGTATGAACACTTAATTTTAGTCAAAACACTTGTAAATTAACTGGTCCAACACCCCAATCTGCAACCTTAATTTTATTACCAAAGGATTCTAACTAGGGGTGAGCAGAAAAAGCGGGTAACTGGAATTGGAACCGGAACCGCTTTGGAACCGCCGGTTCCGGTTCCTAAAATTATGGAACCGCCCTAAGAGGTTCCGGTTCCGGTTCTTAAAATTTAGGAACCGGTAACCGGTGGATAACCGGAACCGGCGATTATTCGGTCTATTTTTGTTAAAATTTTATATATTTGAGAAATTTAATGTCCAAATTTAACAATATTATAAATTTTATGCCATTTTGAATGAGTTTAGTCATTAATTAGTCTAAATATAACGTTTTAATAATATAATAATTAGACAATCATATGTTTAAGTGTTTGGAATTTATGATTATTCAAATATTAGTAGATAAAATGATAAAAAATTATTAATATTTAAGCTTTGCATCTTATTTTAACTTTACGATTTTAGAGACAGGGTAACCGGAACCGGCACCGGAACCGGAGGTTCCGGTTCCGAAAATTGAGGAACCGGTACAAGAGGTTCCGGTTCCGGTCGGAACCGGCGGGTACCCTGCTATGCTCACCCCTAATTCTAACCAACTAAGCTACTAAGTCGGATATTAATGACTAAATGCAATTAACTATCTATCATATCATATTTATTAATCTCTAAATTGAGTACCACCCACCACCACCATCACTACTCATCACCGCCATCCAATACAACCCACCGACTACTACCATCACCACCCACCACAATCACTACCACCGCCACCCACCATCACTACTTGCAATACCACCATCGCTATCATCGCCACAAAATATAGTCACAGAGTATCTGTTATTGCATTGCACAGGTACCTTACTGATTATATTTTTAATTTATGTGAGCTGTCCTTAAGTAGAGGTCATGTTATCTTCAATGAAGTATTATTAGGTAATTATAAACAGAATAAGGATCAAGAAAGAAGCATCCTTATTTGAATAAGTTGAAGAAGCAATGCATTTTCGTAAAATATACATATATGTATACATATACATACATATATGTATATATACATATATATATTCATACCATAGATATACATACGTTCATATTTATACCGTATATATGTATATATATACACATATATATACGGAATGCATATGCATTTTCGTAAATGAAAATGCAAGTTCCGACTGAAAATGCAAGTTACGAATGAAAATGTAAGTTACGTAAAATGCATATGTATATATATGTGTATATATACATATATATCGGGCATGAATATGCACATATATATATCTATGGTATGAATATATATGTATATATAAATATTTGTATGTATATGTATACATATATGTATATTTTACGAAAATGCATTGCTTACTCAACTTCTTCAAATAAGGACTCTTTTCTATTGATCCATACCCTTATAAACATATGTATCAATACACAGCAACACAAAAGATTCACATATACAATTTACTCGTTTATTTTCGAATCTGAAGCTAAACTCAAAATGACATTTTTATGTGATTCATTTTTTGTAATTTTTCTTAAAATGCATGATGTATAAAATTTAAATCTAAGTATGGTTGGTGGGGCGGCTGTCTTGGCATCTCTCTAATCATTTCAAGAACCTCCCAAATCAACTACTAATTTTAATTTCAATTTCCAAATAATTTCTCCACTTACTTCAATTATCAATCGTTATTATCAATTTAAATTCATTAAAAAAATATTAAAATGATTATCTAATGTGAAAACTATAGGCACGGAAGGTCGTATACAATGACGTCTATGAGTCTTACATAAAACAATATCATTTTGTCATTTTTCAAATGTTGTAATATCGCAATTTGGTTCTACGTTTTATTTCACGACTGTCGTAAGGTTATTCTAAGAGTGAGGTAACATAACTCCATTAGATGAAGAAAAAAAACACATAAACAATTGCACGGGCTATGGATGTGGTATTACATGTAAGGGCGGATCTATAAGGAATTAAGGAGGTCATAGTCACCACTTGGTGTTCAAAGATCATAAAAATTATGGTTATCTAAAATTACAAGCATTTGTACATTATATTATACTCCATCCGTCCCATAAAAAAATTTACATTTCATTTGGGCACAATCTTTTAGGAGATAGTTAGTGGTGTGGTCATTTGTAATACTTTTGATTAAAATATAAGGTTAGATTAGAGAGAGAAAGTGTTTTATTGGTGAAATGATTAGTAATAATATTATTTTATTAGGTAGGCCCCCAAATATAAGAAATGTAAACTTTTTTGTGGGACAAAATTTTAAGGAGAAATGTAAATTTTTTTATGAGACGAAGGGAGTAATAGAGTTTTTTTTAACAACTCCTAATCTACTCATGTGATTTGAATCCATGACCTATAAATTATAAATAACGCCTTACATCAATTTTCAATATCACTAGGTTACAAATCAATAATAAAATGAAATGATTGTTTGGGTGTTCATCTTTATTTATATCTTGTAACGACCATCAAGCCAATAATTGGAATACTTTTGTTTTATGAACTTTAACAATCAATACTCTAAACTTTGGGATGTTATTCCTCTTATATATAATAAGCATACAAAAATACTATTCATAAGATATATTTAATTATTTTTTCTCTATTTGGTTATTATAAATCTCAGATATAGGAATTATCATATAAAAGTTCTTTTACCCCAGTGGTTAAAGTAAACATTTTAAAGCAAAGTTATAAGGTCAAAACCTCCCACGATCATTTTTTAAATTATTTTTCCTATATTCATTTATTAATTCTCATTTTTGTTGATAACTTGAATTGTCTCATTGTCATCTTCATTTACAATTCTCTTAACATGTTCCGTTGAGTTTCTATTTACACAAAGACGCTATAACATAATCTAAGAAATTTATAAGAATTGTTAGATGGTCGGAATTATTTGAATAATTTATAAAACCCGCGGCAGAGCGCGGATTCCCATTATACTCGTTTGTCATACAAAATTCATCATTGCCTTTTCATTGATATATTTCAATCACAAGTTACCCGGAGTATTGCTTATATTGAAAGACACCTTTTCAAATTTGTTTTGCTAAAGTACATGTTAAACGTACATTTGATTAGCAATCAATTTTTTTTATTAAAACAAATGTCTTAAAATAGTATTTATCCAAACTATTAATTAAATATCACAATTTTTTTGGTAACCATGATCAAGACGGGTCCAATTAATTTTTGGATCTTGGATTGAATTTTTAAAATAGCCCCCTAGAGTAAAGTGTTTCCCAAACAAGTACAATTCTTCCGCTGAACATGTAATTCTACCATGATATGCCATGGTTTTCACTAGTTCTACGAGTTTATGGAAAACACAAATAACATAAAATTACACAAACTTTATCTAACGAACATATCCCACAATATAAAAAGTTTACATCTATAAAACCAGAAACCTCATAATTCAAAATTTTATACAAAATACTAGAGGTGAACATGGTACGCTACCATGTATATTTTCTTCATACCGTGTACCGTACCAACTATAATTGGTACTCTGATTTAGCTACCAGTACCATACCAAGTTTACTTGGTACCAATTTATTTGGCTACCAACAATCGTGGTTGATACAAATTGGTAATGGTATATACCAACATCACAAACTTATATGAAATTAAAAAAATTAATAACAAAATAACAATGATATTTTATCATTATCGACCAGTTAAACATATTAACAAGTTTTCCGAACACGAAAACAAAATAAGCAAAATGATATAATATGTTACGTGCTATATAAACATAATCTAGTACGATAAAATAACAAAATATGTATCTATCTTGTCGTAATTGGAGTCTTGAATAAATAGGTTGATAGTTTGGTACATTATATTTAACTAATAATCATAAAATATATATATCTTGGTTGGTACGGTATACCATGGTATTTAAAATTTTTGTACCATTACCGTACTATGATTACACAATTGATACGGTACTACCAACCATACATGTTGGCTACCAACATATTGGCTACCAACTATTCTTGGTACGGTTGGTAGCATGTTGGTTGGTTTTGTTCGGTACAAATTTGACACCCCTACAAAATACTCCCTCTGTCCCTTAATAAAGTTCTCATTTCTCCTGGGCACATGTTTTTAGGAGATAGTTAGTGGTGGGTCCCTGGTAATAAATTTGATTAAAATATAAGATTATTTTGGAGAGAGAAAGTGTTTTTAGGAGATAGTTAGTGGTGGGGTATATGATAATAATATTATTTTATTGAGTGGGACAAATATTTTGGGAGAAATGAGAACTTTATTAAAGGACGGTGGGAGTAACTCTTTTAACAAATAGTTTTAACAATAATTAGTGGAGGAAGGACCAAAAAGTCAAAAGGGAATAAAAAAACGAAAGTAGACCAAGTGGAGAAGCTTTGCATGCTTGTAATATTCATTTGCATTTGCAAAGACTCCTCTATATAAAGAAGGTTAGATATTTGGGATACTTGCTCATAAGTACAAGCTTATAAAACATAAAGATTATGACAACCCACAAGCTACTTTGCAACTTAAGCTTCATCTTTTTCTTATTCTTCCATTTCCATTCTGGTATTTTTGAAGTCCTTTTCACTTACATGTTGTAACTAACAAGTGTGTGGTCACATAAAACGGTTTCTTAAAACCGGTATATATAGACTACACACCTTCGTAATTACAAATATGATTAATCTTTATACATGCTAATTAAATTTTATCGTTATTTGAAGGTAAAAGTGAAATACGGTTGAATTACTACTCGGATAGTTGTCCGAATGCCGAAGAAATTGTCAAACAACAAGTTATAAGTTTGTATAATAAGCATGGAAACACCGCTGTTTCATGGATAAGAACCTTGTTCCATGATTGCATGGTTAAGGTACGACTTATTTATAATAATATATTAATAATTAATCCCTAAATTTGAGTATTTCCAAATGTTAATTATAAGGTACACTACCTATTTATGCATATTTATATACAATTATGTAGTATAAAATACAAATCAGTATAATATCCATGTAATTTCTTCAATGGTAAAGATGCAACCTTTTCATGACAACTCTTTTCCTCGAGCTTAAAATTAAATCCAGAACAATGTATAACATCTAATGCATAAGTTACAAGTCAAAATGGCAATGATTTTTTTATTTTCTTACTTGGTTTTCTATAAATTGATTTTTCCCATTTTTTTAATAGTCATGTGATGCGTCAATATTATTGGAGAGCATAGATGGGATAAAATCAGAAAAGATATCAACAAGGAATATGGGAATGAGAAATTTCAAGTACATCAATACAATCAAAGATGCTTTAGAAAAATCGTGCCCAAAGACTGTTTCTTGTGCTGATATTGTGGCTCTTTCTGCTAGAGATGGTGTTGTTATGGTATGTAATGGTTTATCCAAAAAAAACTTTCCACGTAAGTACACACATGAACACGATATATATTGATGCAATTTTCGGGTTTTATTTTGCTTGTGTTACCTAGTTAGGAGGACCACGTGTTGAAATGAAAACCGGACGAAAAGATAGTAAGGAAAGTCATTTTTCAGAAATCGATATGATGCTCCCAAACCATAACGATTCCATATTGTATGTCCTTTCTCGCTTTCAATCCATAGGAGTTGATGTTGAAGGAACGGTCGCCCTCTTAGGTAATTAAGATTCATGCTTTTTACGTTTAATTTAAGTTTTTCACAAGAATAATCTTAACAATTAATTAGTACCAGATATAACTAAGGATGTTGTTAACAAAACTCTTTAATGATATCTAACAACATTTTCTAACAAAATACACTTTGTGTTATCGCAGGTGCTCACTCGGTAGGCAGGGTCCATTGTGTTAACATAGTTGACCGACTCTATCCAACAGTTGACCCGACATTGGACCCAGAATACGCTGAGTATCTCAAGGGTCGTTGTCCTCATCCAGAACCAAACCCACATGATGTGGAATACTCGAGAAATGACCTACAAACACCAATGAAGCTAGACAACATGTACTACAAGAACCTTATTAGGAATAGGGGATTGCTTCTAGTTGATCAACAACTTTTATCGCATCCAACTACATCTCCATATGTCAAGAAAATGGCAACCGATAACGGTTACTTTCATGATCAATTTTCTAAAGCTCTTATCACGTTATCGGAGAACAACCCGATAGACGACGATGTCGGTGAGGTTCGAAAAGATTGCCGTTTTGTAAACAGTAACTAAAATCATTCTAGAATGCATGTGAAATTTCTCAGCTTCTGTGGGCATTGTTATGTTTATATGTGGCATATATGAAGGTTATGTCACTAGCCTACAAGAATAACCTTTTGTAACATTATGGACTATATGGTGGGTCACAACATCTTTTATAAAATCGGGAATTTTAATTAAGATCTTATGTTTCTTTTAACAAAATGAATACGGAGTATTAATATGCTCTTAATATTCCAATGCATTAATACAAAAAGACAGAAACCTATCTATATACTTATTAAATCTGAATAATTGTACTTGAGATTACACATAAATGATAAATTAGTAAGAAATAATTACTAATTTAGACCGTGCGACTGGTTCAATTCTCATTTAATACTGATAGACTTCAATCTTCTCAAAATACCCCGTGCGATTGGGCGACTCCATAGAACAACACTAACTTTGAGCAGCACTAACTGAAGCAGCACTAAGTGTTAAGCAGTACTAACAAACAGTAGTAACAAGGTTGAGCAGTACTAATCATGAGCAGTAGTAACAAGGTTGAGAGCATTAGTAACAAGGTTGAGCAGTACTAACGAGCAGTAGTAACAAGGTCGGGCAGTATTAACTCGGACACGTAGCGGCGTTCTAGTGGAGTAGCACGAAGATCTTAGTCGCACTTAGTCGCATTATCTATTTTAAGAAGAATTGAAAATACAAGATTTTTTTTAAGAGAACTAGTTTCATTTAATCTGTATTAAAAAATCACCTAATTAGTAATTAGGTATTGGATTCGGGTTTTGTTGAAACCGGTCCCTTCCGGAGCGATATTGGACGAAGCCTCCTAGGAACAACCTGAAATCAACGGGAAAAACTCTACGTCAGTTGTTCCCCGAGGGCGATCCTCGTGAGAACACTCCGACGCTCAAGTTAGATTATATTCGCGACGTGAGGTCTTTTAGGTAGTATTAAATGCGTATCGTATTGAATGCTAGTGTGTACCTTTGTGGTTTACTGAGTACCGAATATATAGACGATTAGTTTAGGCGGGAACTCCTCAAGGAGGATTGAGCGGGATGACGGTTTGACAGCGTCACCCATACCGCCCGGATCCGTTGGACAATAGACAATGGTTCAACCTATTGTCCGGTGGATGATCTTGCGGACCTTCCCTACACGCCGCTTTGCATTAAATGCGCGTGGGGCGTTTTCCTGAAAAACCGGTACGCTACCCGTCCTCGGGAATGTAAGCGTTCTTTGTCGTTTTCCTACTCCGTTCGTAACGCTCGTCTCATACGTTCCGTTTAATTGGTTTCGTCCCTGCTTCGTGTTTACTGCTCCGGTAAGAGGTGGTAAACCTCATTAAGTCCCCTAAGTTAAAAATTATTTGTTCGTTGACATTTTGTTTTTAACTTCTCATTTTGTTCTTCCATTCTTGCCTTTATGGTTACCGTTGCCCTACGTGCTACTGTTGACATGACAGAGTTTTTGACCGTTAGGTGTTGTATGCGTAACCGACGTTTGGGCTTCCTCTCCTATTTAAACTTGTTCAAGCAACTGAGTTTCCCTCCATGCCTTTAAACTTTCTCTTGTGTTTACCTAACCCTAATCCCCCTATCTTTCCTTGTTTCACTGATCGTTCATAATGAGGAAAGATAAAGCAGGAAAAGAGAAATCCGAGAAAGTTGTTAAGGAACGAAGAACCGCTTTGAACACCTTCTCAAATCTTTCCCCTTCCGATCTTACCCAACTTATCGCGGATTATCACATTGATCCGATATACGATCTTCGATTACCTGGGGAGGGAGATACCATTCGTTCTGCTCCCGATGGGTACGAACCTGTGTATGTGCATTTTCTTATGGGCGGCCTTCGTTTCCCGGTTGATGGCTTTATCATAAATGCCCTTCAAGATTTTGGCCTACACCTTGCTCAAATGTCGCCTAACGCTCTTCGAAAAATTATTGGGTTCATTATGCTTAGCAGGTCCTTAGGTATCTCTCCTTCGATTAAACTTTTTCGATATTTTTACATTGTTACCGGTCGCGGTGATTGGGCCACTATCGCACACCGGCAGGGGCAGAGTGACTGCGTCATTGGTTTAAGAGATTCAATTCATGATTGGAAGTATGGGTTCTTCTACGTGAACCGCTCCGCCTTCAACAACACAGTGCTTCCTTGGGGCCAAGTGATAGGACGTGCTTCAGATCCTGTCCCCGACCTAACTCCTGAGGAGAAAAGTCACGTTGCTGGTTTATCAAGCATTCAGGTCGAATGGGAGGACCCAGATGAAGTGTTTCTGGGTATGGCTGATCTGAGCCCTTATTATTTTAGTCAAGGGGTTCGTCCTATTTGTGAACTTGATGGTCGTAAGATTACTCTTCTTGAGCGTTTGGAGATGCGCAAAGGCGTTATGTCGGAAGGCAAGGTTTCCGTTACCCACGGTCCTATTACCCCTTTCCTGCCACCGGTTAGCGGGAACGCAAGCTCAGAAGCTACTCATGATATGGGAAGACAGGAAGCTGAAACGATTCCCGAGTCCCCTACCACTCGATCCCCCGGCCTTGAAGTTTTTTCCGAGGGTGCTGAATTCACTATCGAAGGTACGATGGTACCTGACTCTCAAGTCGAAACGCTTCAGCCCGCGAAGATTCGTTCTATGAAGAAACTCTCTGGTCACTTGATGGAGCGTGGGGGAGCTAGCAAAAGATCCCTTACGACGACGAGCCTTCACCTTTGCGATGGCGTCAAAGGAGAAAATCTGAAGGTAAAGTGTCTGTTGTATGTTGTTTACTGTTGGTGACCTGTGCTGAGTTTTGTTTTATATTTGTAGTTGCTGCAGATGTGAAGGTTACCGCTGAATCCGTTTCAGAGCCTCTGGTTCCCACGATTCCTCGACCCTATCCTGTGCCTACCTTATCATTTGACACTTCTTTGGCCCCTTCAAAGGTTATAGCTCCCGTACCAAGAAGATTGCCGCCCGCACAAGCTAGCGTTTCTGCTATGGCGATGTTTACTAGCCAACTCTTCGGTACTGGAGTGAGGCAATCTTCTGCAGCTAAAAGTTCGCAATCTGCTTAGTCTTCAAGGAGCCATGCAATTCGACCTCCACCTTCTAGTACTGGTATATTATTTTTTTTAACAATTAGATCCTACTTGTTTCCTGCTTTAACCGTGGTACTCTGTATTTTGTGCAGAAATCCCTGTTTGTACGGCAGGAACAATTGCTACCGAAACTCCGGTTTTTACCAGTTCTACGATTACCCCTATTCGACCTCTTGATTCTGCTGTCGCTCCCCGGTTCACCGTTGCCGGCTCCCCAACTGCTCATGTCCTAGAAGCGACACCGGTGTCTCCAGCTCCTGCTGGTGGCTTTGGAAATATGTCCACCAATGACATGTTTTTAAGAGCGAAAAGCGGATTGTTGGGGACCATTGAGCTGTTGTCGGAGCTTCAGGTTCGAAATGTTCGTTTTGAGGAGGATGCTGCTACGAAGGACTCGGAACTTGCTCCGATGTCTAGTTTGATTACCACCGCTCAGACTCTTTATGATCAAGAGGTGTCGAAGAAAAAACAGTTCATGGAGAAGCATGATAAGCTTGTGGAGCATGTCCGTGTTCTAGAGACTAAACATCCGATGCTACCAACTCCCTTCTTTCCCAGGCCGATCGTTTATCTGAGTTAGAGAGAGGTAACACAGCTTCCTCTGCCCGTATAACTGAGTTGGAGGCTGCCCTTATTGAAAAAGATCTTCAGTTCAAGAGCATGGAACAGCGTTTCTTGGAGCTTGAAGGGGAATCCAACAGACGAGGGGAAATGGTGAACACTCGAGATGACGATATTCGTTGGTTGTTGGAGAAAGGTATTTCCGGGGTTATAGAGACTTTTTTTTCTTCAAGTGAATTTGTGTCTCGTAACTCTTGTCTGCAAGAGGAGAGTCTTCGCTTTGGTCGTTATCAGGGGTGTCTAGATACACATGAAACTTATTCCGGACCCCTGGAAGGCATGCCTCTTGTTCACAACTATCCTGAATCTCCGGACCGTATCGTAAGTTTGTTTGGTGAGCTGATAGGTACCGACTACACCTTGATTGAGCATCTTGAAAATGGCGTTGTTAGCTTGGAGGAAGTGAAGAGAATGGTGACCAAGGTGCTCTCTGGACCGACTCCTGCTGGGGAGAGCTCAACCCGAGGTTCGCGACCTGAAGGGTCAATGTTATGTTTTCTTTTTTCTTTTTTGTAAGGATCGTTCGCTGCAGCGACGTATGTTTGTAAACGATGTGTTTTATGCATGTTTCGTCGTAATGTTATATGCATGTTTCGTTGTTTTGTTAATTTATTTACTTATTTAATCGTAAGGCGTCCCCTACTTTATATGAAGTGTTTTTCGTTTTCGTCGCGAACCCAGTGTTTCGTCTGAGTACAGAACCGTTCCAGCCTTTCGGCTGAAAGAACGTTCCGCCCATAGCTATGAGTACTTCGTAACTTAACCGTATTCGTCGACATGCAAGTTTAAATATTAACGCTATTTGTTTAATTTAACCTTTCTCGAAAGGTTTATTATTCGTTCGTTCGGTTACATGTTAGGCGTATCACTAACCGCCTAGTTGTGTTAAGAAAATTACATGCATACGAAACGATAAGTACTTGAAATAGGAAAACAACTAGAAATGGAACTGTCGTAGGTTTTTCATATTCCAAATTCTGGGGATTAACGATCCAGCCAGCGTTTCCAGGACGTACGATCCGTTCCGTCTAGCTTCCCTGATACGATAGGGGCCTTCCCAATTCGGGCATAATTTTCCCGGCTTGTAATGAAGACTAGCTTCATTTTTTCGTAATACCAAATCCCCCACCTTGCAAACGATCCCTTTGACTCTTTTGTTGTAATATGCCTCCGTCATTGCCTTGTACGTCGCTTGCCGCAACGCTGCATTTTCCCTTCTCTCCTCTACCAAGTCCAGATTGTATCTCAAGGCTTCAGAATTGCCTTCTAAATGGAAACCTTCGACCCGTGGAGACGGTATTGTCACTTCTACTGGAATAACTGCCTCCATTCCATACACAAGACTATACGGAGTCTCCTTCGTTCCTCTTCTCATGGTAGTTCGCTAGGACCACATCACACTTTGTAATTCGTCCGCCCAGCTTCCCTGTGCTCTTTCCAACCTAGTCTTGATACCTTTTAATATCGTTCTGTTCGTTACTTCCGTCTGACCATTCGCCTGTGGGTGCGCAACTGACGTGAAGTTTTGCCGGATACTCATTTTTTCGCACCAACTTTTAAACGGGTTGTTAGCAAATTGCTTCCCGTTATCGCTTATTATCGTATGTGGGAGCCCGAATCTGCATACGATTTGTCTCCATACGAATTTGACAATGTTTGCTCCGGAGATGCACGCCATGGGCTCCGCCTCTACCCACTTGGTGAAGTAATCGATTGTTACTACGAGGAACTACAAACCTCCCGGAGCTTTTGGGAAGGGTCCTACAATGTCGATTCTCCACTGACAGAATGGCCATGGACTGGAGATGCTTGTCAAACTTACCGGAGCCGCCATATGTACGTTAGAATATGCTTGACACTTTTGGCATTTTCTCACATACTCTCGAGTATCCCTCTCCATTTGGGGCCAGAAGTAGCCGCTTCGAAATAGCTTCTGCGTTAAGGCTCTGGGGCCGGAGTGTGACCCGCATAGTCCTTCGTGGACGTCTATGATGGCTCTTCCTGCTTCGTCTTCGCTCAGGCACCTTAGCCATGGGGTGGAGTAACCCTTTTGATACAATCTTCCGGCCATGATGGTGTACTTTCCTGCATTAATTCGCAGCTTCCTCGCACTTGCCTCATTGCTGGGCAATACTCCAACTTCTAAGTATTGCCGAATGGGTTGCATCCAGCAGTTGCTTCTGCTCTCTACTTCCATTATCTCTTCCTTTTCCCCCTCGATGCTTCTGCGTGCAAGGACCTCCACTAGGACTTCCTTAGTTAAGTGATCGTACAACATCGAAGCTAACTTACTCAGCGCATCGGCTTCCTTGTTCTTGGTGCGTGGCACCTGAGTGATGTTGAACACACGGAAGTCTTCTATGGCCTTTTCTGCTTTTTCCCGGTACCTCTGCATGTGGACTTCTTTCGCTTCGTATGTGCCTCTGATTTGGTTAACCACTAACATGGAATATGTGAAGGTTTCCAGAACCTCTATTCCCAGGCTTTGAGCCAAACCTAGACCTGCTAAGAGAGCTTCGTACTCTGCTTCGTTGTTTGAACACTTGAAGTCAAAACGGAGTGCATGAGTTACTCGTTCTTCGTTTGGCCCAGTGATTATGATACCAGCGCCACAACCATCCCTTCCTGCTGCTCCGTCTGTATGCATTTTCCATACATTGCTTTTGGGCTTCGTAATTCCAATGGCACGCGACATCGGGCTTCCGACCTTTCTTTCTTCAACTGCCAACGTATATTCTTCATCAGGCATTTCTACCAGGAAATCAGCCAAAGCCTGACCTTTGATACTCATTCGTGGCTTGAACGTTATATAGTGTTCTCCTAGCTCAATGGCCCATTTCGTCAGTCTTCCGGATCGTTCTGGTTGAAGTAATATATTCCGGATTGGTTGATTTGTCAGTACCGTTACTGTGTGTGCCTGAAAGTACCTCTTCAGACGTCTGACGGAGTATACTAACGATAAGATTAACTTTTCAATTATTGAATAATTGAGTTCCGCTCCTTGCAGGGCTCTGCTTACGAAGTATACGGGAACCTGCTTCCATTCTCTTTCAGCAATAAGTACTGAGCTAACTGCTTCTGCATTCGTGGATAGGTACATTACAAGAGGTTCTCCGGGTATCGGGCTAGCCATAGTTGGGAGTGTCTTCAGGTGCTGTTTTAAATTTAAAAAGGCTTTTTCCGCTTCGGTCGTCCATTCCACCTTTCCTTTCTTCGTGCAACCATGAAGGGCTTTGAAGAAAGGGGTTGATCTTTCCGCAGATTTAGCAAGGAATCGCCCCAGCGCTGCTAGTTTCCCGTTTAACCTCTGAACATCTTTCATTGTTTGGGGGTGCTCATTTTCATCAATCCTTCCACCTTATCCGGGTAGGCTTGGATTCCCTGCATCGTGACTATATGACCCAAGAACTTCCCTTTACTCATGCCGAAGGAGCATTTTTTAGGATTTAATTTCATGTTGATTTTTATTAGCTGCAGAAGGGTTTCCTTTATATCGTTAAGTAAATCGGCATCCCCCTTACTTTTTATAACCATGTCATCGACATATACCTCTAAGTTTCTTCCTATTTGTTTTTCAAAATCTCTATCCACCAACCTTTGATACGTTGCTCCGGCATTCCTCAAGCCGAAAGGCATTTTGATATAACAATACGTCCCTTTGGCTGTGTGAAAAGTCGTTTTTTCTTCGTCTTCCGGAGCCATTTGAACCTGGTGGTACCCCTTATATGCATCTAAAAATGATTTCCACTTGTATCCTCCCAAGGATTCCACCTTCTGTTCTATTTCTGGCAATGGGTAACTATCTTTAGGGCACGCCTTGTTAAGATCTTTGAAATCTACGCACATGCGCATGGAACCGACTCCCTTCTTTACCAGGACAGGATTGGCTATCCATTCTGGATATTGAGCACTGCGTAGCACCCCCGCCATTACTAAGTCATTAACTTCCTTGTTTATCACTTCGTTTCTGTCAAGGGCCATTCCCGTTTTTGCCTGTCTCACCAGACGAAATGCTGGATTCACTCCCAAACGATGCTCCGCTACTTCTCGTGATACCCCCGTCATATCCTTCGGCTCCCAGGAGAACACATGTTTGTATTCTTTGAGGAGCGCTTCTAATTCCTTCTTCAACGCCACGGGGAGGTCTCCCCCAATTCGCACCGTCGTATCTGGGTGTTCCGGATTGACAACAATGTGAGCTTCCTCCTGCACTATCCATCTGTCTTGATGGGTCACACTGTTGCATTCCAACGGTGGCATTGGCATGCTTCGCAACGTGATGATTCCATGTTCTGCCGGGAACTTGAGTAGGCCGTGAACGGTGGACGGGACTGCTTGCAGCTGCCATAGGCCCGTTCGCCCTAGTATCATGTTGTATCTCGACGGAGCCTTTATAACAATGAACTCTGCCAGGATGGTCTTGCTTCGCTGTTCTTCCCAATCGGTCAATGTGAAGGGAAGATGGATTTTTACTTCGGGCCAAACAGACTGACCGGAGAAGCCTATGACCGGAGCGCCAGCTGGTTTAAGCAAAGCTCTGACCTCCGGCGCTAGCTTCGTAAAACAATGTTCGTATATAATGTTCACCGAACTTCCCGTATCTACATAGATTCTCCTAACCATCGTCTTGGCGACGACTCCACAGATGACGAGGGGCTCCGTTCCTACGTACCCATCAGGTATTGGATCACCCCTACCAAATTCAACTGACATTTCCCTCCTCTTTTTTGGTTGCAGGTGAAGAGGAGTCTTTTCCTTTATAGCAGAAGCTTCCTCCATCATGAGTATTTCTGCGTTGTATGCCACTGCAGCGTTCTTTGCTGGAGGTTCAACCACCGTTACCTCCGCTCGTTCCCTTCCTTGAGCTTCCTTCTCTCTCTTATAACTTTCACACGTGGCGGTGGTATGGCCCATTATTTTATGAAAATCACAGTAGGCATTGGGGTCCCTAGGATATCGCTTCCTGGCACCCTTTCCTTCAACAGGCTTCCGTGCTTCGCTTGCAGCGTACGCTTCCTGACGATACGCACTGTATCCATTGCGTGAGAACTTCCCTTCGTTATACCGCCCCTTATACGGAGGTATCCCCCCCAGTCGCGTGCTTGTGGGGTGCTCTCCCCCTTTCACTTGCTTTGTACGAACTAAGTCCGGAGGTTCCTTTTTTTTCTTGGGCTTCGAAGCGGAGTTTCTCCGCACTCTCCTCTTCCTGTTTCAGCACCTTGTTCACCATGTTGATCATATCATCTGCTTTAACAAAATCCCTTTTTGATAACTCTCGGAATAGTTCTCATTCCCTGAGGCCATATGTAAAAGCTGCTATGATAAGCGAGTCTTCTCGGACGGGCATCCTCCGACTTTGCTCGTTAAATCTCTTAAAGTACATTTTGTTGGACTCTCCTTCTCGTTGTCTGCAAGCCATAATGGATTGAGACTTTTGCTGGTACTTCTTTTGCTGTATGAAGCTGTGGCTAAACTGAGTGACAAGTTCTTCGAAGCTGGCTATGTTTCTTTGTGGCAGACTAGACAGCCAGTAACGAGCCGAACCCTCTAAGGTCCCTGCAAAGAACAAACACCACAGCTTCTCGTCCATGGGTATCATTCTTATTGCCCATCGGAAGCTTGCCACGTGATCATCTGGGTCTCCCGTCCCATCGTAGGACTTGTCTCGAGGCCCTTTCAGGCCCGAGGGGATAGGCATTTCATTGATGTCATCCGTGAATGGGGATCGGAAACTTCGAGATATCGAAGAGCGTGGCGGTGTGGACCCTTCTCGCATTCTCTCTGGAGTTCGCTCTTTTCTTCTTTCCGGAGTTTGTTTTCTCCTTTTTTCCGAGGTTCGCTCTCTTCTTCTTTCCGGAGTTCGCCCTCTCCTTCTTTCTCTCCCGAGCTTCTGACTTCGGGTTCGGATGGGAGGGGTTTTCTCCCTATAAACCTCCTCCGCTGATTCTTCTTCTGCGGATTCTTCGCTAGAATACGTCAGAGTTCTTCCGACTCCGCTCATTCCTTCTGTCGGCTTTCTCCGGCTCTTCTCTTGGTCTCGTAACTTCTTAAACTTGCAAAAGAGTCTGAACTCTTCAATCTCCTCCTTCGTAGGCTCGTCTTTTCCCGATGCTGACGGGGGTGGGCAAACTGCCGTATTGACAACAGTCGATGCGGAGAAAGGAGGGGTTGGATCTTCTCTTAGCTGCACGGGAGATCGATTCCCTCCTCTCGGCGTCGATTCAAGGACCATTTCGTTCGGCTCCCACGGATGGCGCCAAATGTTGAAACCGGTCCCTTACCGGAGCGATATTGGACGAAGCCTCCTAGGAACAACCTGAAATCAACGGGAAACTCTACGTCAGTTGTTCCCCGAGGGCGATCCTCGTGAGAACACTCCGACGCTCAAGTTAGATTATATTCGCGACGTGAGGTCTTTTAGGTAGTATTAAATGCGTATCGTATTGAATGCTAGTGTGTACCTTTGTGGTTTACTGAGTACCGAATATATAGACGATTAGTTTAGGAGGGAACTCCTCAAGGAGGATTGAGCGGGATGACGGTTTGACAGCGTCACCCATACCGCTCCGGATCCGTTGGACAATAGACAATGGTTCAACCTATTGTCCGGTGGATGATCTTGCGGACCTTCCCTGCACGCCGCTTTGCATTAAATGCGCGTGGGGCGTTTTCCTGAAAAACCGGTACGCTACCCACGTTCTTTGTCGTTTTCCTACTCCGTTCGTAACGCTCGTCTCATACGTTCCGTTTAATTGGTTTCGTCCCTGCTTCGTGTTTACTGCTCCGGTAAGAGGTGGTAAACCTCATTAGGTTTTGTTTGTAAAAAGTACCATCAGTCTTGTATGAAAAATATGAAAAGGTAACAAACTTAACATTTTTAAAAAGTTAATTTTGCCAAAAATACAACCGATGGCGACGACACTAGTAAAGTGAATTTAGCAGCATCTAAGCAAAATCTACTGTTAAAAGTTGTGATTACTATAATCTTATTTACAAAATGGATAATAACTAAAAATATTTGTCAATCTGACTTTTTTATACTTTTTCTTTAGTAAAAAGAATTGAGGAGAAATGATATTAACATCTATTATTTGTGTCTACTTTATGTTGCTACTCATCATAAAATAATATATGTAATATAATAATTCTCTTTCCCATATCATCCTTTAATTTTGACATTTATCTTAATCAAGTTAGTAGTCACATAAATAAATACATATGGTAAGAAATCAATATTATTTATCAGAATTGAATTATACGCAGAAGGGGTTAAAAAGTATTAAAAAATATCTAAAAATCAGGTATCCGATATTACATTCACTAAAACTCCATAAAGAAAAACTAAATAGTTATCAAAATGTCTCCATGACAAGAACTCATCAACCACCATGATACATTGATACATAGGGTCGGCCCTGCCTAACAGATCGGGTGACAGGGCCAGCCTTCAAGATGTGTAACCGACATAGGCCCCCTTTCTCTATAAGGCCACCGGAGGTATGCCCAACTTCATGCCTTCTATTACCATTGGCCCAAATCTAGATATAATTAATGCTTTAAAATTCAATTGACCAAAAACGGTGACATGAGTTGAATTATGCTTTAAAATTGATGTTAACACAACTTGATATGACACTTTAGGAATTTATGAACAAACAAGCAATTAGCAGAAAGAAAAAAAAAAAAAAATCTGTACAATCCTTTACTTTCTTATCAATGAATTATAGTTAACGAGAGCATGTATCCGTACTTTGTGATGGTTTTATAAAAATACATATTATGTTTATATACTACTCAGTACTATATTCATAGCATTACATAAAAAAATATTGTGTTAAGAAATAATAAATAATAATATTTCTCCTTGAGAAATGTTATTATAGATAATATTTTGGACACTTATAACAACTTTTACAATATTAATAAATTATCCGTCTTAAAACTTTCATAAGAATTTTACGATTATAATAGTTTGCTGCAACTATCCCTTCTTTTTATATCCACATGCTTTCCCTTAATTAGTAAATACATTATACATGGCGTTTTCTTAATATATATACACACACGTGGTCTTGTATAATATGTACACATGGAGAATTAGCTTTATGTATACATTCTTATGTATATGCCACATGTTTGTTTTTGTTGGCGAAAATTATGATTTAATTAATACACATCAAAACATCTAAATACTGCATACAAAAGTACGTAAAGATCATATATCTTGTTTCAACCGGAACCAATGAACTAACCATTTGAAGCTGGATCTACATTTTAGTCACACATGTGGAATACTTTCTATTTGGTCCCAAAATATACTCCCTCCGTCCCAAAATAAACTTCTCATTTCACTCTAATTTTTTTTCCCATATTTAATGGGGCTCCACACAATAAAAACCTATAAATACTAAAGACTCCACCACTAATATCCACTAAGACGGGTGCCAACGGGCACCGTCGCTTTGCCGCCGGTTCTCGCCAGTTTGGTGGTACCGTTGGCACGGCCTCGCCACTTTGCCGCCGGTGTGAGCCACGCCGGTTTGAGGACGAGCGGTGTGTGTGTCGCCGTTTTTTTTTTTCTTTTTCTAATGGTAATATTACCGTTAGAATTATAATCAGAACCAATTAAGGCTACAGAACCAGCAGAACTCAATCTAAACCATTGATTTTTGAAATGAAATTATCATGGAAGACACATTAATGTATTTGATGAGGGACCCCTAAATATTGGTTTGCATGGATGTCATTCATACATGTATACATATATGTATAGATAACACTTATGTATACATACATGAAAACATATACATATATGTATACATGCATGAATGAGATCCATGCAAACCAATATTTGGGGGTCTCTCATCAAATACATTAATGTTTCTTTCATGATCATTTCATTTCAAAAATCAATGGTTTAGATTGAGTTCTACTGGTTCTGTAGCCTTAATTGGTTCTGATTCTACAATATATATATATATATATATATATATATATATATATATATATATATATATATATATATATATATATAGAAGTGGGATACTGTGAGGACTCAAAAAACGGTGAGGACTCGCGAGGACACCTCATAAAAATTTCAAAAAATTCCGAAAAAATATATATATAACTCACCATGATAATTACTACATTTGACCAAAAAAAAATTTCAAAAAAAAATTATGATCTACTTTTTTTTGCGGATCATAACAATGATCCATATTTTTTTTGTGGATCATTATTATGATCCATATTCTTTTTTGATCATTTTTGAAAAACTTTTTTTTTTTGGATCCTATAGGCTGCGATTTAGATATTTTAAAAAGATTTTTTTTAAAAAAAAGTTTGTTTTGGATCATTTTTAGTGTTTTTTTTGGAGTCCTCGCAGTCCTCACCGAGAAAAGAGTCCTCACCGGATCCGGACCATATATATATATATATATATATATATATATATATATATATATATATATATATATATATATATATATATATATATATATATATATATATATATATATATATATATATATATATATATATATATATATATATATATATATATATATATATATATATATATATGTATATATATGTAACGACCCGAAATTTGCAGATAAATATATTTTATAAAAATATGAGAAATAAGGATAAATCATTTAAAGAACGTAAGAATTGGTTTCGTGTCATTTGGACATCGTATGAGAAAGTTATGGACGAAACCGTGTCGAAGCAAAGGTTGAAAAATGCAGCCTGGGCTGCATTGCCCAAAATAGCGGCGCTATCTTGGGATAGCGACGCGATTTCTCGCGTTTCCAGCAGAAACTCGAATTAGCGACTACCCTGAACGCTATCCTGAACGCGATTTATCACGGGTGTCAGATAGCGGCGCGATTTCTTGATAGCGGCGTGATTTCTTGGTCTGAACAGCATTAAAGTCGGGATTTGGCTCATTTAATGTCACCCCAAACCCTAGTTTCTCTCCCAACGAGTTTGTATACGTTTTTTAGTGGAAAACATCTTTTGGAGCCGATTTCTTCATCAAATCTTGTGAAATTTCACTCCTAGTTGAAGATTAAAGGTATATCTTCACTCTTTGATCATTGTAGCTTTAGATCTATGGATTTTGAGGCTTGGGTTTGAAACCCTAGTTCTTGGGTTTGTGATTAATGGTTGAATAAAGGTTGTATACACTTAATAGATGGTATTTTAACAAAGGAAACAAGTGTGTGGTTAAGATTTGTGAAGATCTTAAGTTTTGGTAAATCCTAGGGTTTTGGAAACCATCAAATTGGGGAAAATGGTATTTTGGGTTAATTTGTGATGATTTAAGTTAACCTTGTGATGATTATTGAAATAGGATTTCTACCAAGAGGTTGGAGGTCAACAAGTGGTTTGAGAAAGTGAAGATTTGGTGTTCAAGGAACACGTTTGGTGCCTTAATTGCTAAGGTGAGTACGTGTGGACTTTACTGAGTACATAGCCATTGAAATATGTTTTCTTAATTGTGATTTGGTCTATTTGATTAATTGTGTAGACTATTAGTATGTAGAGTTAGTTATATATTATTACGAATATTAAAAACTAACTTGTTTGATGATTTATGAGATAGCTAAGGGTTTAGATGGAATAACTCGAGAAGTTATGATGAGTGATAGATTGGCGGTGATTAGGGGGATCCCCGGTCACTTTGGATGGGGCGGATTGGGCATCGACCCATGGACCATCATGTGATAGGAGGCTTGCTAACCGGACGTGATCCGGCTAGAAGTCGGGTAATGGTAGATTGGGCGATTCCCTCTTGCCGTTATCATAAGGCTTATTAAGGCGGGGGATCCCCGATTAATAAGTATGTGAGATGACGGGTTATTTGGAGATGTTCCGGATAACTAGATAGACTTGCTATGGAGGCAAGAATGATAGAGTCACAATAGGGTGGCTAAATGTATGATGATGAGATATATATATATATATATATATATATATATATATATATATATATATATATATATATATATATATATATATATATATGTTTATATATAATGTGATACTTGTTTGTTTTATCAGGGTCTAAACCCATGTAGCTCACGAGACTTTCTTGTCTCACGTACTCTTTGTTTGTTTTGCTATGTACTCAGGTTCGGGATCGAAGATTTAGGTACGCATGGATAGAGATGCGGGGCCTAGAATAGAAGAACACTAGAGTGGATTTATGCTTAACTTTGGTTTTGATATATTTTGTAACACCAAACTTTATACTCTGATTTTCATACCAAAGGTTTTTGTAAATCCATATTTTGGAACCGTTCCTCTATTTATAAAAATGATGTATTTTGGTAAAATGTTTTGTATTAAAATTTGAGGTGTTACAACTTGGTATCAGAGCTATAGTTTAAGTGAATTAGGTTGGATGACCATCCTAGTCTTAGACTGTAGCCATAGGAATGTAAGATTCCTTGAGATCGATAGGTTGACCTTGAGACTTTATGTTAAAGTTTAGGGTTGAACCTAGGGGACCTATGAAAGCTGATATGATTATGAATATTGAGTCCTATGTGACTAATGGGTTGTGCATGGGGTACTAAATGTTTAATGTCTTTCGTATAGTCTTGATTGAAAGAAATGGTGAACACCCGTCGAAGTGGAAAAGCCACGGAAAACCGGGAGGAAGAGATACCTCATGTTGAGGTTGTGGTTGAGCAAGAGAGTCAACCGTCAATGCATCGAGTTGATGAATCGGAGGTCGGAGCTAATAAGACTCCGGTGACTATGGCGGACCTCCGGAACATTATTGACCAAATTAAGGGGACGGTGGCCGAAGAAGTACACCGAATCGTGGGGGACCGTGAGAGGTCGGGAGGAGATCGTGAATCCGAGGCTAGGTCGGATGAGAGAACTTGGGGTAGTGGCACCGGTGAAGGGAAATCATCTACGGGTGGTCAAAGTGATGCTAGGGCAAAGCCCGTTGAAAAAGAAGGTTGTTCATTCAAATCTTTCATGGCTTGTAAGCCAAATGTGTATATGGGTAGTTCGGACCCGAAGGTGACTATGAGGTGGATCCGTGAGACCGAGCGGGTCATCGGAAGTAGTAAGTGCAAGGAAGCCGATATGGTGACGTATGCGTCACAACTGTTGAAAGAAGATGCCATGATTTGGTGGGATATCGTTTATGAAACCCTTGGGAGGGAAGTGGTGTAGAAAATGTCGTGGGATGAGTTTACCACGAGATTGAAAAAGAAGTTTTGTCCCAAAAGGGATTTGGAAAAGATGCACGAGAAGTTTGTGACCCTTAAAAAGGGTGATATGTCGGTGGAAGAATACTCGAGAGAGTTCACGGGATTGCTCCCGTTTGTTGCAAAAACTTATTTTGAGGGAAGATCGAGGGTAGTCCGGTATGCTTGTGGGCTACCTTGGGAGTACCAATTGGAGGTAAAGAGAGCGGTCACACTCGATGAGGCCATTGGTGTCACCCGGGGTGTGGAATAGGTAAATGCGGTGAGGAATGCCGAGAAGGCCCATGTGGGCGAGAAAAGGAAATCCGAGAGTGGCTCGGGAACTTACAAAAAGGGAAAGTTCACATCGAATTCTTCCAAGCAAGGAAGTGTTGCCTCATGCAAGAGGTGCGGGAAGAACCATACCGGCGAATGCCGAGGGGATTCGAAGGCGTGCTACAATTGTGGCAAGGTGGGGCATTTGGCTCGGGATTGTAGAACCAAGGCGTTTTTTGAGGTGGAGTGTTATTCGTGCCACGAGATGGGACATTATAGCAATGTGTGCCCGAAAAAGGGGAGCGAGTCAATGGTGCCCACGGCTCAAAAGAAGGTGGAACCGGCTATAGTGAAGGGGCGTTCCTTCCAACTGATTCGGGAGGAAGCAAAAGAGGTGCACGATGTGGTATCAGGTACTCTACTCATTAATTCCTTGTCAACTCATGCATTATTTAATTCGGGTTCTATTTATTCGTTGTGCCTCACAAGTTTGGTAGAAAGTTGAATGGGATGTCGGGATTGTTAGGTGAGGTCTGTTAAATAGAGGTAGCCAACGGAAAATCTTAATGGTCGAATGTGTTTATAAAAATTGTGAATTTGGAATAGATGGGGAAAAGTTTTGAGTCGATTTATTGCCCATGGGAATAAAGGATTTTGATATGGTTATCGGTATGGATTGGTTGGGTATGCACCGAGTCAAGATATTATGTGATTACAGTTTAATTGTTTGAGTGATTGCACGAGTTGGTGCCTATAGAAATTGGAAATGAGTCGCATTATGTGGAGATTTATTTTGGGAATTGTCTTCCCGGTTAGTTATGTATAAGGAAACATGTATTTGAAAGGGTTATAGACAAGTGTGTCGCGTGTAGTAAGGATATAAGGGTTGATGCTATTATGTAGTATCAAAGGGCGAACCACGAGGATGGTAAATGTGTTCAACCAAAAGGATAGTAGTACAAAGAAGTACAAAGTTTTGGTAAGAATTGTAGTAAGGATGGAAATATTGGAAATAAAAACCTTAGAAATGAGACGTGAGTATTCGGTGGGAACTCAGATAGGAAATGAAATGTCAATATACGTAAATGGTAAAGAATGGAATGATTAAAGGTATAGCGATGCCTTAGAATTAATAAATGGAACATAGGTGGAGAAGAGTAAGTGTCGGGAATGACACATTTTAAAAATATAAAAAATGGTTGAGTAAAAGTTGGCATGTAACCATAACAAGGTTTTGTGATAGGGATGATTGATTCGATATTAAGGGTAAGATGACGATTAGTGACAAAATGTCATAATAATGGTGTGATAGAATATGACATAGTGTAGCGTGAGACTACGATTGGGAAATATATACTTCAAAGTACCGCGATGTATAAAGACGAGAATATGGAATGTTGGGCTAATGGGTGCGAGTCATGGGTTACAAATGTAGACCGGAGTCGATGGGTTGACTCGAAGATGACCGGGTTGACTGGTGAATTATGGTTAGAGGAATAAATTGGTGGTTACCACGGGGGTGACAAAAGATTTGGAAAGTAGATAATAGGGGAATGAGCCGTTTAAAGGTGATTAGTGTGTAAGAGAAACGGTAAATGGTAATCGGAAATTTTATTGGTTTACCCGCGGGGTACAATGCATGTGCAGTAAGTGATGGCCTTTGAGGGCATATGATAATGAAGAAGGTAATGTTATATGAAATGTGTTAAGTAGTGACCAATGGGAAATGTGTTGGATATGAAAGAAAATGATAACGTGAAATTATGGAAAATGTGCTAAATTGCATGGTGAATAAATAGACGATAAAATGGGTAAGATAGTGGTAAAGTATATGATGTGAAAAGATGTATACTAGTGAAGTATGCAAGATAGGATAAGAAAGAAAGGATGTGATTAGCTCGGGGGATCCCCGGCTACTATGATGTTCGGGATGGAGACGGTTGGGCGACTCCCAATGATCCCATTCCGTAATCGGAGGTTTTTCCGGTGAGAGAATAGTGTGAGTCACTTTGGGTTGGAGGTTTTCCGATCACTGTGACAATTTAGATCTTGATGGATTGGAGGTTTTCCAATCGTCTTGATGTGATATTTAAATTATGGATCGTTGTGTCTGTATGATAATGATTATATATATATATGTGCGTGTGATGAATATTGAACCACGTGGGTAATGCGTATAGTTATGACTTTATGATAAATGAGAATGTGGTTAAAATGCGGATCGCATTAGGTCATGTATGGGTATGGGATGCCTACAACTTCTTGAATATGAGTAAGAGGATTGTAACGACCTGAATTTTTGTAAATAAATAAATTGTACAAAAATATGATAAATAAGGATAAATCGTTTAAAGATCGTAGGAATTGGTTTCGTGTCATTTGGACACCGTTTGATATGGTTAAGGGCGAAACCGGGCTGACCGGGTGACAAAAAGTTGCAGCCTAGCTGCCTGGGGGAGTTCGCGACGCGAACTATGGTTCGCGATCGCGAACAGTGGACAGAAAGTTAGATTTTTGATGGTCGGAGTTCGCGGCCCATTCCCGATCGCGAAGTGTTCCCGACGGGGGAAGTTCGCGACGCGAACTCCAGTTCTCGAACGCGAACTGTGTCAGATCTATATAAACGAGTTTTGGGGCTAGGGTTTGGACACCCACACCCCTAAGACCTACCAGCCGTTTTTTTGAGAAGAGTGCTCGATTCCTGGAGTTCTTGGACTCAAATCTTCATATTCCTTGGAGATTATTGATCTAAGGTAAGAATCTTCACTAGTTTATGTATTTCCTTGTTATTTCAAGCTCTTCTTGGGCATCAATGGTGGTTTTGGGAACCAACCATATCATCTTTGGGGAAGCTGATCTCTCATGAGTGTAAAACACTCATTTTAGACATGTAATCAATGTGTACAAGTTAGATTTGGGTTTTATGGATGAAATCTTGAACTAGGGTTTGAGATTTCACCAAGTTGTATGAACTTGGTGATTTGGGGATGTTAATATGGGTTAATTAGTAGCTAGTTATGGATTTTAACTAGGTTTTGTGATGGTATTGATGTTAGGTCAAGAAGGCCTTGTGATTGGAAGTACTTCTTTGATTTGGAAGTAGAGATTGTGTTGTTGAACACAAGTGTTGGATAGCTTTTGCTAAGGTGAGTACATGTGATTCTTACTGAGTACATAGTAACCCAAGTTTTATGAATTGAAATGAGTATTGAGTCTTGTTTAGATAAATATTTTAATAAAGAAAAGATTGTATTGAATAGTACTGAATTGTATTGGATTGAATGGAATTGTATCTTGATGTGTAGTTACCACTAGTATGATGTGAGTTGTATTATGGGGCTTTGACCCAAGTTGATGATTTGTATGTGGTAGCTAATCAATTGGATCCTAGATAACCCACACAGGTTGGGGGAGTTAGTGGCTACTACTTGGGGCGGTACCACCCTGCGCAAGAGTAGTATGTCGAGAATAGATAGCCCGTAAAGCGGGGGAGTTTGAGATAACCCGGAAATCGGGCGAGCAAATAGATAACCTGGAAACGGGAGAGTTTACCTAGATAACCCATATCGGGGGAGTTTGTTTCGGGGAGGTCCGTTACGTATGTGTTGGGCTTATGGCAAGCCTTAGAGTATGATTGACTATGTGCAAAGTGATAATTATTTAATTATTATTTTATTGCAATTATTTCTAACCGGGTCTAAAACCCATGTTTCTCACGAGACAATTTTGTCTCACGTACTACATTTCTTTTGACTATGTACTCAGGTTCGGGAGCTAAGGATTAGGCGGCCCGTAGTAGTAGCATTGGAAGATTAAACTCGGTGTACCATTTAATTCCCTAAGACTTAGTTTTGATATTATTGTAACACCGGTTTTTGATATTTGCTAATCCTTCCAAATGTTTTAACTAAACTATATTTTGGAAGTTATGGATTTTTTGGATGTTGAATTTACTTATTTAAAAAGTTTAAATTGTTTTGGAAAATTGGTGTGTTACAACTTGGTATCAGAGCTTTAGTCTAAGTGAATTAGGTTGGTTACCCACCCTAGACTTAGACTTTGCTTTTGGGACATTATGTGCCATAGGAAGTTTGGTTGACCTTTGAGAATTAGGGTTGACCATTTAGGGAATTGTTTTAGATCGAGCTTTTCTTATATTTTATGTGACTATTTAGTCAAATAATTGGATTCTAATTGGTTGACATCTTATGTTAGTAAGATGGCTAGAACAAGAAGTGGTCGAGTGGTACCGGATGGAGAAGGGGATTCAAATGTGATTCCCAACGCGCCTCGTAATGGAAATGGTGGGGCCGCATCCAGTGTTGGTAATAACAATGTACCGGTAACAATTGAAGCTATCCAATACATGCTCACCCATATGAGGGAGGTGATGCAACAAGATGTGAACCGGATCATTAACGATCGGTTGAATTGGAATCATGAGGAGGAAAGGGACCAAGAGGAAGGTCGTGATGAAGAAGAAAGGGAAGAGAGGGAGGATACTCCTCCTCTCACAAGGACCCGAACAACGGGAGATAGTGTCCCAACCGAGAAATCCTCCAATGAGGAAAGGAGTGTTGACAAAATTGAACGTGAAGGGTGTTCTTACAAGACATTCTTGGCATGCCGACCCGACAACTATTACGGGAGTATGGAACCGAAGGATACAATGCGTTGGATCCGGGAGACGGAACACGTGCTTGAGAGTAGCAAGTGTAAAGAAGAAGACATGGTGACTTATGCCTCACGTTTGCTTAAGGATGATGCATTGACTTGGTGGGTCACCATGTATGAATCGTTGGGAAAGAAAGCCGTCTACAAGATGTCATGGGAGGAGTTCACTAGGAGACTCAAGAAGAAGTTTTGTCCCGAAAGGGAGTTGGAAGAGTTGTTGGAGGAGTTCTTGCATTTCAAGAAAGGTAATTTGACCTTGGATGAGTATACCAAGAAGTTCACGGGATACCTCCCGTTTGTAATGAATGCCTACCCAACCGAACGTAGTCGTGTGGTTCGGTTTGCTAATGGGTTGCCATGGGAGTATGAACTTGAGGTGAAGAGGGCGGCCACTCTTGATGAGGCCATAATGTTGCCCGAAGTGTTGAGAAAGTGGGAAAGACAAGAGTTCAAGAGAGGTCAATGGGTAACGAAAAGAGAAAGTTCGAAAGTTTTTCGGGACCATCGAAGAAAAGCAAGTTCACCCCGAGCGGGTCAAAGCAAGGAAGTGTTCGTGGTTGTAGAAAGTGTGGTAGGGACCACAAAGGCGAATGTAAGGCGGATTCGGGTGGTTGCTTCAAGTGTGGGCGTTTTGGCCACAAGGCTAAAGATTGCAAGGTGAGGAACCTTGATGAAGTGGAGTGTTTCTCATGCCATGAGAAGGGGCACTATAGTAATGTTTGCCCAAAGAAAGGAACCGAAACGTTAGTGTCAACCTCTCACAAGAAACCGGAGCCGTCGAAGGTCAAAGGAAGAGCCTTCCAACTTACCTGATAGGAAGCAAAAGAGACTCATGATGTCGTCTCAGGTACCTTATTCATAAACTCCATACCCACTTATGCATTGATTGATTCGGGTTCTACTTATTCTTTCGTGTCTCATGAATTTGGTGCTAAGTTTAAGGTTCCACTAGAGTTACTTGATGATTTGTATGAAATAGAAGTAGCCGATGGGAAAACCTCTATGGTTCAACATATCTATAGAGATTGTGAATTAGAAATCGATAGTAAGAAGTTCAAGGTCGATTTAATGCCTATGGGAATTAAGGCTTTCGATGTAATCATTGGAATGGACTGGTTGGGAATCCACCAAGCCAAAATTTTGTGTGGAAAGAAGTTGGTGTCGATCAAGTCACCCGAGAATGAGAAGGTGTATATTTATGGAGAAAAGAGGCATCACATGCCAAATCTTATCACCGCCATTAAAGCAAGAAAATGTTTATCAAAGGGATGTTCGTCATTCATAGCATATGTTCTAGATGGAAGGAAAGAGAAGAAGACAGTGGATAATGTGAAGATTATTCGGGATTTCCCCGAAGTTTTTCCCGATGACTTACCCGGTTTGCCACCGGATAGACAAGTCGAGTTCCGTATTGATTTAGTTCCGGGGGCAACGCCGATTGCCCGAGCCCCGTATCGTCTAGCCCCAGCCGAAATGCGAGAACTAATGTCTCAATTGCAGGAGTTGCTTGATAAAGGTTTTATCCGTCCTAGTTCGTTACCGTGGGGTGCACCGGTTTTATTTGTGAAGAAGAAAGACGGTTCAATGAGGATGTGTATTGATTACCGAGAACTTAACAAGATGACGATTAAAAACCGATATCCTTTGCCAAGGATTGATGACTTGTTTGATCAACTTCAGGGAGCCGATTAAGTTCGAGTTAGAGAAGGTGATACCGAGAAGACGGCCTTTAGAACACGTTATGGGCATTATGAATTTTTGGTGATGCCATTCGGTTTGACGAATGCCCCAGCTATTGTCATGGATCTCATGAATAGGGTTTGTAAACCTTTTCTCGATAAATTCCTCATAGTATTTATTGATGATATTCTTATCTACTCCAAAACCGAAGAAGAACATGAAGAACATTTGAAGCAAATTTTAGAAGTATTGAAACGAGAGAAGCTGTATGCAAAATTCTCGAAGTGTGAATTTTGGTTGCAAGAAGTCCAATTCCTCGGTCATGTGGTGTCACGAAATGGGATTAAGGTTGACCCGTCTAAAATTGAAGCGGTAAAGAATTGGGAAGCACCAAAGACCCCAACTAAAGTAAGACGTTTTCTTGGCTTAGCCGGTTATTACCGAAGGTTCATTGAAGATTTCTCCCGAGTGGCGGTACCACTCACTATGCTAACAAGAAAGGATGTGAAGTTTGATTGGGGGAAAAAGCAAGAGGATGCATTTGCCTTGTTAAAAGAGAAATTGTGCAATGCACCGATCCTTACACTACCCGATGGTATGGAAGATTTCGTGGTGTATAGTGACGCCTCGAATAAGGGTCTTGGTTGTGTTTTGATGCAAAGAGGGAAAGTGATAGATTATGCTTCAAGACAATTGAAGGAGGCGGAAACGAGGTATACTACTCATGATTTGGAATTGGCGGCGATCATTTTTGCCTTGAAGATTTGGAGGCATTACTTGTATGGAACAAGGTGTACATTGTACACGGATCATAAAAGTCTTAAGTATGTGTTTACACAAAAGGATTTGAATATGAGGCAAAGAAGGTGGATTGAATTAATTAATGATTATGATTGTGAAATCGTTTATCATGAAGGAAAGGCTAATGTGGTAGCCGACGCCTTAAGTAGAAAAGTTCATGAAAATCCGGTCAAGGCTAAGTTGATGCGTATTGAAGTGATATCTAGTCTTATTGAAAGCATAAAAAACGCACAAACTGAAGTGATGGGAAAAGATGAGTATAGACAAGAAAGATTGGGAAGGAACTGTAACGACCCAAATTTTGTAAATAAATAAATTGTACAAAAATATGATAAATAAGGATAAATCGTTTAAAGAACGTAGGAATTGGTTTCGTGTCGTTTGGACACCGTACGAGAAAGTTATGGGCGAAACCGGGTCGAGCCAAAGATTAAAAAGTGCAGCCTGGGATGCTATGGGAGTTCATGGCGCGAACTATTGTTCGCGATCGTGAACTCGGTACAGCGATTTTGGTCATTCATCGCGAAGTAGTTCCCGGACCAGTAGCGATCACGAACTATGCGAGCGTGAGAGAGTTAGCGACGCGAACTCCTGGTAACGATCGCGAACTCTGGCGGCAACAGCATTAAATTCGGGAAAACTCATTTATTACACACATTTAACCCTAGTTTTTCCCTCTCACTGTGTGTATGCGATTTCTGAGTGAAAGGTGTTGTTTGGAGCTCAATCTTCATCAAATCTTGGTGATTCTTGTTCCTAGTTGAAGATCTAAGGTAAATCTTCATCTCTCTTACGTTATAAGTCTTAGATTTAAGTATGGAAGCTTGAATCATAAACCCTAGTTATGGATTTGTTCATGAATGGTTAAATAGAAGTGATATAACTTAGATCTATGGTATTTTGACAAGGAAAACGTGGTCATGTTATGGATACACGAAAATGTGGTGATTTATGAACTTAGGGTTTGGTGATTTTGGGAAAAATGGTGCTAGTAGTTAACTAGCCATGGATTATGTAGTTAGTATAGATGATTAATGCAACCATTGTATTGGTTTTGATAATAGATTGTCGGTTGGAAGATTTGAGGCATTCAAATCTCGAGAAGTGATATTGGTGATTAAAGAACGCAACAACTGGTTAAGCTTGGCTAAGGTGAGTACATGTGAACTTTCAAAACTGAGTACATAGTTAGTAAATGTTTTTATGATTAAATGATTTTTATCGAGTCTTTAAGTAATTTAGTCATTTATGTGATATATGATGAATTGCTTGTATGATGGTTAAATGATTGATTGAATAAGAAAAGATGGAGCTATAAGCTCATCACGATAAAAGATAAGAAATGATGATGATGATGATATCCCTAGGGCCGTAGTAGATTGGAGGCATTCCGGTTATTACGGTACCTTAAGGTTAGTGGTAGATTGGAGGCATTCCGATTACCAATACCTATGAGTCCCGGTAGATTGGAGGCATTCCGGTTACCGTGGATATGATGGTCTTGATAGATTGGAGGCATTCCGATTATCTTGACATTGGCCAATGATGAAAGTGATGAAGTGACCCAAAACAAACTTAGTAATAATATTTTAAGATTAAATGATATTATTTGACTAATTGTTTATCGGGTCTAAAACCCATGTATCTCACGAGGCAATTTTGTCTCACGTACTATGTTTGTGTTTTTGCTATGTACTCAGGTTCGGGATCGAAGATCTAGGAGGCCCGTTTAGAAGAGGCCTTGTTGAGATTAGCTCGGTGTTGATGATTAGAGTCCTTATCCTATGGTTAAGATATAATTTGTAACACCGATTTTGTAAACTCTGATAATCTCGAACAAGAAACCTTTTCATTTTTGTAAAACCGACGTTTGATGTTGATACAATATTATGTATTTTTGGATTAAATGATATTTAAATGTTGTTTTGAAAATTGAGGTGTTACAACTTGGTATCAGAGCTATAGTTTAAGTGAACTAGGTTGAGTTGACCATCCTAGACTTAAACTGAGCTAGTAGGACCGTAGGTTCCATAGGATACTTATGAAATGGCTATTGAGACCTTAAAGTGTAGGCTCGATAGGGTTGACCTTAAGGGAATAGGTCATATTGGTTGTGGAACGGTCAATGCCACCGTTACTTTGATAAATTGACTTCTAAATGATTGATGTCTTATTATAGCAAAATGGTGAGAACTAGAAGTGCAAGAGGCCCATTGGATCAAGGGCAAGATTCGAATAACATTGTCGAACCGGTATTTGGTCCTCCACCTCGTGACGAAGTGGAGAATTTGGGTGTTGATAGGAACACTCACACCCCGGTCACCGTGGAACACCTCCAAACTATGTTCAACCAAATGAGGGACATAGTGAACGAGGATGTGAACCGAATCCTCAATGAGCATAAGGCACGTGAAAGGCGGGAGGAATCTCCACCCCGCACGAAAAGCAAGTCAAGTAGTGTTGCTCAAACAGAGAGGTCTTCAACGGAAGAAGGAGAGAGTGACCCCGAGCCGAGGGAAAGGAAGGGGTGCACGTACAAAAATTTTATGGCTTTTAAGCCCGATAACTACTATGGTAGCTCCGAACCAAAAGTCACGATCCATTGGATCCGTGAAACCGAGCAAGTCCTTGAAGCTAGTAAATGCAAGGACGGTGATATGGTGATTTATGCTTCTCGGTTGTTGAAGGATGAGGCCCTCGTGTGGTGGGATACCTTGTATGAAACATTGGGAAAAAGGGCGATGTACAAGATGATGTGGGAGGAGTTTGTGAGTCGGTTGAAGGCAAAGTTTTGCCCCGAGAGAAATTTGGAGAAACTTCAAGAAGAGTTTGTTCATTTGAAGAAGGGTGGTTTTAGTGTCGATGAGTACACTAGGAAGTTCACGGGGTTAATCCCGTTTGTGATCAAATTGTATCCGGATGAGAGATCCCGGATTGTTCGGTATGCCATTGGACTTCCGTGGGAGTATGAGTTGGAAGTAAAGAGGGCCGCCACACTAGATGAGGCTATTAGTGCGGCGAGGAATGTGGAGGAAGTGGGCCAAAGGAGAATCAACGAGAGGCCAAAGTTTGAAAAGTTTGAAAACAGGAAGTTTGAGGGGAGCTCGGGTTCGGTGAAGAGAGGAAAGTTCACCCCGACCTTCTCTAAACAAACAAGTGTGGGTGCATGTAAGAAGTGTGGCAAGGACCACAAGGGGGAATGTTTGGCGGATTCAAAATCATGTTTCAAATGTGGAAGGCCGGGGCATATGGCAAGGGATTGCCAGGCCAAACCGTTGGATGAAATCGAGTGCTATTCGTGCCATGAAAAAGGGCACTATAGCAATGCATGCCCGAAGAAGGGAAGTGAGACCATGGTGTCAACCGCTCAAAAGAAAGCGGAGCCGACAAAAGTCAAGGAACGGTCCTTCCAACTTACCCGAGATGAAGCCAAAGAAGCCCACAATGTCGTTTCAGGTACCCTACTCGTAAATTCTATTCCCGCCCGGATCTTATTTGACTCGGGTGCTACTTATTCGTTTGTGTCACATGATTTTGTTGTGGCGTTGAATGTGCCGTTAGAACTCCTTGATGAAATCTATGATATAGAAATTGCGGATGGTAAAACCTCCATAGTCCAACATATGTGTCGAAATTGTGAATTGGATATAGATGGGAGAAAGTTTAAGGTGAATTTATTACCCATGGAAATTGCGGGTTTTGATATAGTTATAGGTATGGATTGGTTGGGTGAGAATCAAGCAAAGATTTTATGTGGGAAGAAGATAGTCTCGATTAGGACTTCCGACAACGAAAAAGTTTATGTGTATGGTGAGAGACGACACCATTTGCCATGTCTTATGACCGCGGTTAAAGCTAGGAAATGTTTAGCCAAAGGATGTTCGTCCTTTTTAGCATATGTATTAGATGGAAGGAAAGAGAAGAAGTCGGTGGAAAATGTAAAGGTGATTCGGGATTTTCCCGAGGTATTTCCCGACGATTTACCGGGATTGCCACCGGAGAGGCAAGTAGAATTCCGTATTGATTTAGTTCCGGGAGCGACGCCGATAGCTCGTGCTCCATACCGTTTGGCTCCCACCGAAATGCGAGAATTGATGTCCCAATTACAAGAGTTACTCGACAAAGGATTTATTCGTCCTAGCTCGTCTCCATGGGGTGCGCCCGTATTGTTTGTTAAGAAGAAAGACGGTTCGATGAGAATGTGCATCGACTACCGAGAGTTGAACAAGATGACTATTAAGAACCGATACCCGTTGCCTAGAATCGACGACTTGTTTGATCAACTTCAAGGTGCCGACTATTTCTCGAAGATCAATTTGAGATCGGGTTACCATCAAGTTCGAGTGAAAGAAGGAGATACCGAAAAGACGGCGTTTCGTACACGTTATGGACATTACGAGTTTTTGGTAATGCCATTCGGGTTGACTAATGCACCGGCCATTTTTATGGACCTTATGAATCGGGTTTGCAAACCATTCCTCGACAAGTTTCTTATCGTATTTATTGACGATATTCTTATTTATTCAAAAACCGAAGAAGAACACGAGAGCCACCTAAGGCAAACGTCAGAAGTGCTACAACGAGAGAAATTGTATGCTAAGTTTTCTAAGTGTGAATTTTGGATTCGAGAAGTCCAATTCCTTGGTCATGTCGTGTCCCGAGAAGGAATCAAAGTTGACCCATCGAAGATTGAAGCGGTTATGAAGTGGGAACCGCCACGAACTCCAACCGAAGTGAGAAGTTTTCTCGGCCTTGCCGGATACTACCGTCGATTTATTCAAGACTTTTCTCGAGTGGCGACACCACTCACATTGTTGACCCGAAAGAGTAGTGAGTTTGTGTGGGGAGAAAAACAAGAAAATGCATTTGCCACATTAAAGGAAAAGTTATGTAACGCCCCAATTCTCACGTTACCCGAAGGGATGGAAGACTTCGTCGTGTATAGTGATGCTTCACATAAAGGTTTGGGTTGTGTTTTGATGCAACGGGGGAAAGTGATTGCTTACGCCTCGAGACAACTAAAGAATGCGGAAGAAAGATACACGACTCACGATTTGGAATTGGCAGCGATAGTGTTTGCTTTAAAGTTATGGAGACACTACTTATACGGTACGAGGTGTACGTTGTATACGGATCACAAAAGTCTTCAATATGTTTTCACTCAAAAAGACCTAAATATGAGACAAAGAAGATGGATCGAATTGATACAAGATTATGATTGTGAAATTGTCTACCATGCGGGGAAGGCCAACGTGGTAGCCGACGCCTTGAGTCGAAAGGCGTATGAAAAGCCGATTAAAGGAAAGCTAACACGTATTGAAGTAGTATCGAGTATAGTAGAACGAATCAAGAATGCCCAACGGGAAGTGATGGAAAAAGATGAGTTAAGGCAAGAACGATTGGGAAAGAACCAACATTTTGTGGAAAATAAGCAAGGGTTGAAAACCGTGGGTGGACGAATTTGGGTTCCCAAGTTCGGGGGTACCCGAAAGGAGTTACTAAACGACGTTCATAAGTCTAAGTATTCGATCCACCCGGGAAGTACAAAAACGTATCAAGATATGAAGAAGATGTATTGGTGGCCCGGGATGAAGGCAAGAGTGGCAAAGTATATTTCTAAGTGTGCCACGTGTGCACAAGTAAAAGCCGAGCATCAAGTACCTTACGGGGTAGCTCAATCGTTACAAATCCCGGCCGGAAAATGGGATGATATAACAATGGATTTTATTGTTGGATTGCCAAAGACGAGCAAGAACCACGACGCCATTTGGGTCATAGTTGACCGGTTGACCAAAAGTGCATTATTCTTAGCAATTCGGGAAACCATGCCACTTGAGAAGTTGGCAAAGTTGTATGTGGATGAAGTAGTAAGACTTCATGGAGTCCCGTTGTCGATTGTGTCCGATAGAGACGCGAGGTTTACCTCGAGATTTTGGAGATCGTTGCAAGAGGAGTTGGGAACGAAATTGCGGTTGAGTACGGCTTACCACCCGCAAACCGATGGTCAAAGTGAAAGAACTATTCAAACGGTTGAAGATATGCTAAGATCGTGTGTGCTAGATTTTGGGGGTAAATGGGATGAACATTTACTGTTAGTTGAGTTCTCCTACAATAATAGTTACCAATCGACTGTTAAGATGCCACCTTATGAGGCGTTGTATGGAAGGAAATGTAGGACTCCATCGTGTTGGCTCGAGGCGGATGAGACGAAACTCACGGGTCCCGAGATTGTGAGGTTGACCAATGAAAAGATTGGGATAATCCAAACCAATATGAAAATCGCCCAAGATCGACAAAGAAGTTACTCGGGTTTGAAAAAGAGACCGTATGATTTGAATGTTGGAGACATGGTGATGTTGAAAGTATTGCCTTGGAAAGGCATAATGCGGTTTGGTAAGAAAGGCAAATTGAGCCCAAGGTATGTTGGCCCGTTTAAGATTTTGAAACGGGTCGGTTTGCAAGCTTTCAAGTTAGAACTCCCACCCGAACTTCAAGGTGTTCACGATACGTTTCATGTAAGTTATTTGAAGAAGTTCGTGGGAGAGGTTGAAAATATAATCCCATTGCAAGAGTTGTGGGTTGATGCCCCGAATCGGTTAATTGAAGAACCCGAAGCGATATTAGAGAGAAAGACCAAGAAACTTCGGAATAAAGAAATTGAATTGGTGTTGGTCAAGTGGAAGCATTCACTTGGGCCGAACTTGACTTGGGAAGTCAAAGACGAGATTCGGAAAAGATACCCGAACTTCGTGAACTATGATGAGATTCCGAGGACGGAATCTCCTTAAGGGGTAGATAGTTGTAACGACCCGAATTTTGTAAATAAATAAATTGTACAAAAATATGATAAATAAGGATAAATCGTTTAAAGAACGTAGGAATTGGTTTCGTGTCGTTTGGACACCGTACGAGAAAGTTATGGGCGAAACCGGGTCGAGCCAAAGATTAAAAAGTGCAGCCTGGGCTGCTATGGGAGTTCACGGCGCGAACTATTGTTCGCGATCGTGAACTCGGTACAGCGATTTTGGTCATTCATCGCGAAGTAGTTCCCGGACCAGTAGCGATCGCGAACTATGCGAGCGTGAGAGAGTTAGCGACGCGAACTCCTGGTAACGATCGCGAACTCTGGCGGCAACAGCCTTAAATTCGGGAAAACTCATTTATTACACACATTTAACCCTAGTTTTTCCCTCTCACTGTGTGTGTGCGATTTCTGAGTGAAAGGTGTTGTTTGGAGCTCAATCTTCATCAAATCTTGGTGATTCTTGTTCCTAGTTGAAGATCTAAGGTAAATCTTCATCTCTCTTACGTTATAAGTCTTAGATTTAAGTATGGAAGCTTGAATCATAAACCCTAGTTATGGATTTGTTCATGAATGGTTAAATAGATGTGATATAACTTAGATCTATGGTATTTTGACAAGGAAAACGTGGTCATGTTATGGATACACGAAAATGTGGTGATTTATGAACTTAGGGTTTGGTGATTTTGGGGAAAATGGTGCTAGTAGTTAACTAGCCATGGATTATGTAGTTAGTATAGATGATTAATGCAACCATTGTATTGGTTTTGATAATAGATTGTCGGTTGGAAGATTTGAGGCATTCAAATCTCGAGAAGTGATATTGGTGATTAAAGAACGCAACAACTGGTTAAGCTTGGCTAAGGTGAGTACATGTGAACTTTCAAAACTGAGTACATAGTTAGTAAATGTTTTTATGATTAAATGATTTTTATCGAGTCTTTAAGTAATTTAGTCATTTATGTGATATATGATGAATTGCTTGTATGATGGTTAAATGATTGATTGAATAAGAAAAGATGGAGCTATAAGCTCATAACGATAAAAGATAAGAAATGATGACGATGATGATATCCCTAGGGCCGTAGTAGATTGGAGGCATTCCGGTTATTACGGTACCTTAAGGTTAGTGGTAGATTGGAGGCATTCCGATTACCAATACCTATGAGTCCCGGTAGATTGGAGGCATTCCGGTTACCGTGGATATGATGGTCTTGATAGATTGGAGGCATTCCGATTATCTTGACATTGGCCAATGATGAAAGTGATGAAGTGACCCAAAACAAACTTAGTAATAATATTTTAAGATTAAATGATATTATTTGACTAATTGTTTATCGGGTCTAAAACCCATGTATCTCACGAGGCAATTTTGTCTCACGTACTATGTTTGTGTTTTTGCTATGTACTCAGGTTCGGGATCGAAGATCTAGGAGGCCCGTTTAGAAGAGGCCTTGTTGAGATTAGCTCGGTGTTGATGATTAGAGTCCTTATCCTATGGTTAAGATATAATTTGACATTGATCCTTGTCTAAAATTCAACATAGTATCAGCAACAAAAGGATAACTGCTTGAAAAACTTTGAACAAAGATTTTATGAAACTCCTCATGTACTTCTAGGGGCATTGGCGGGTTGCTAGACTCTAACCTTTGCTTGTATAACTACTTGATGTTATCACGTGCGCAAGTGGGAGCTGTTGGAATATGCTTCACGCGTATAACATATAGTTATATGGCTAGTTGTTTGTGAGCCTAAAGGGTCACACACTTAAACACTTAGCACCATAAGATATATAGTGTAATTAGGGTAATTACAATATATATTAATATAAGCTATATGCTTGTATATATTATAGTTTAATATTAATTGTTAATATTGAAACTTAATAGTAAGCAAAATAGAAGGAACAAAAGACAAGGGACTAGAGTGCAAATTAATCAATGGTTTATGGAAGGCATTAAAGATTGTTTAAGGCACGATAAACACTCCCTTGTTTTTAACGTCACCTTCTAATTTCTCTCCTTGAAATATACGTTTTGGAGATTTGTGAGAAGGATCAAGCGTGGTTGGTAGAATAAGTTTTTCTCCAAAACATCTCACGTCAAAGACCAAAAATGGTTTTTGGCATTTTTCTTTTGATTTGCTTGCTCAAGGGACTAGCATCCCAATTGGTGTTCTAGACAAGTGTTGTGTGGACTTTCTTTTAGAGGTATTCTAATTGAATATTTAGTTTCAATCCATCATCAAATCCATCCGAATCCACAACAAGATCAAAGGCTTCAAGGGTATGAAATGTTCTTCCTAACTCTTTGATTTCTTGATTAGTTTAATTGTATGATTTAATATCAAGATCCGTTTATGGTGATAAATACTTTCCGCTGCGTTTTGGTTCTTGTTTTAGCCTAAAATCACCATTAGTGGTATCACTTGTTACAAAATCAAATCAAAAAATTAATCTTGTTATTGTATTTTTTGATTATTTGGCTTGGAATTTAATTTTTAATTCCATTTTGTTGATATGGCAAAACATGTATTTTTGTCATATCCCAAGCCAAAGCCTTGTCAATTGTTGCTTGTTTGTGCAAACCGATGAAAGCCTAGACCGTTTGTGAATGAATGTGGTTGATGTTTGGTTGTTTGGTTGTTTTGGGAAAAGCCTTGTTTTTTGGCTTAATTGTTGTAATTTGTTTCATTTTTTTTTCTTTTATTTTTGGTGCCATTTTTGGGGCAATTTGTAATGTAAAAGTAATAGAATAGATTGTATTTATTTTATCTTTTTATTGTAAATTGTTGACAAAAAATATTGAAGACTAATGAAGAAAACAACAAATTTCCGTCACAAAAGCGAGGGCTGTACGAAAACAAGTTTTCCAGAGGCATACGGACTCCGTTTTGGGCGATTCAAAAGCCTAAAATGCTTGCAAAGTCGTGGGCTACAACTTTCCAGAAGGCCAGGAAGACTAACGAAGATTCCTTCAGTGACTTTTCGGGCTTCGAAGTCTGCTGGAATTTTCTGGCAGATTGCATTTTTCACAATTTTGGGTTCTACTTGCTCAAGAATGTCTTGGAGCAAGTGGGAGCCCATTGGGTTTATGTAGGCCCGTTTGGGTTCATATTGGCCCGTCCCCTAGTTTGACCCTTCGGTCCGTCGTGATGACTCACATGACCGAACCTAGGATTTCATCGGTTGAGGTTTGCACAAAATTTGTTGCATGTTTTATTTATGTTTGTGGTTGTTTTCTTTTCCTATTAGATACAAGTAAATAAAACAATTAAAAATGGTTTTTTGACACAAACATTAAAACATCCAAACATTTAATCATCGATAATTACTAGTTAATCATTGATGATTAAACCTTTAATCTAAAATTGTTTTGAGATTAAACTAAGTTTAAATATGATTTGAAACTTAAAATAATAGTTAATCATTGATGATTAAACCTTTAATCTAAAATTGTTTTGAGATTAAACTAAGTTTAAATACGATTTGAAACTTAAACCTTAATAATCGTTAAATGTTTTTACCGTTTATTAAACGACTTATGAAGTGATATGAATGAAGTACATGATTCATTCATATCTTAATAAAATTTTATTAATTAAAATTTAACATACCTAAAATTTAAGTCACGCCGTCCAATCGGTTGTAAATCACTTGCTTCTATTTTTAAATTCACGTGAGACGTGGTTTGAATCTAGATCCGAGGTCATTATTCTCTACGCGTGAGACCTAGAGCTATTTTGACATGATTTCACATTGGATGACTTAATCGAGTTAACGGTGAGACCTTGACTCGAGGCGACGATGCGACAAACATGCCACTTGACCCTAGATGCTTGTTCACTAGGTGCCATGAAGTCCCATACCTCTAAGAGTTGCACTTGTAATGCAATTGTTGATCGTCACCTACCTATTGGATCTATCACCTCTAGCAGATCAACTGATGCGGTGATAGAAGCTCAATGGGATCTTAGCTTTTAATTAAAATTAATTGGGTAGTTAATTGATTAAAAGAAATTATTATTGAAAATACTATTTTTTGAACTTTGGTTGTTATACAGATAACAACAACATCAAAACCTAAGTATCTCAACTCAAAAATCAGTTCTTGAAAACTGAAACTGACTAATATCAACTTTATCTTCTGATATCGAATTCTAAGGATTGTCCTTAGAGATGAGAAAGTTGATACACCTATAAGAGGCCTTACCTGAGGCACCTCCTGTCAGTGATTCTGCTGCTGTTCGTCAAGCCTTTACCGAAACGTTTAACGAACACCAAGAAGTTGCTACTCATATGCTTGTGAGCATGAACCCCGAGATTCGAAAGTACTTCGAGGAACTCACAGCATATGACATGATAAGCGAGTTGAAAATGATATTTCAACAAAAGGCAGAACTTGAACTGTTCAAAACAGTTAAAGCATTCCATGCTTGCAATCATGAGGACGGCCAATCAGTTAGCACTTACATCTTGAATATGCAATGCTATCTTGATCCAATGGAACGTCTTGGTTACCCCTTACCACAAGTTCTTGGAATGAGCTTGATTCTTACCTCACTATCCAAGGACTATGACCAGTTTGAAAAGTGTTTTAAAAGTACATAGCATGGGGAAGACAATCGTTGAACATGCTATGGTAAAACTGGTTGAGCAAGGGTTACCCAATACTTTTCTTGCAATCAGGGAAGGTAAACCGCAAGCACAAGGCAAGAGTCTAGGTAAGGGTAAGCTAGTTTACTTTTCCAAACCTACGATTCCCCCACCTGCTAAAAAGGAGCACCCTGCAAAGGATATTACTTGCCATCATTGCGATGAAACTGGCCATTGAAGGAGGAATATTCCGCTGCGTTTTGGTTCTTGTTTAGTTTAATTGTATGATTTAATATCAAGATCCGTTTATGGTGATAAATACTTTCCGCTGCGTTTTGGTTCTTGTTTTAACCTAAAATCACCATTATGCACAAGTGAAAGCCGATCACCAAGTGCCTTTTGGCGTTGCACAATCGTTGCAAGTACCGGCTGGGAAATGGGATGACATCACTATGGATTTTATTGTTGGTCTTCCAAAGACAAGTAGGAATTGTAACACACCAATTTTCCAACCAAATTTAAACTTTTTAAATAAACAAGTTTGGTAATTAAAAATCCATAAAAATCCAAAAGTAATTTAAACCAAACATGTGGAATGATTACAAGTGCCAAAAACCGGTGTTATAATTATATCAAAACTAAAGTCTTAGGGAATTAAATGGTACACCGAGCTAATCATCCAATGCTAACACTACGGGCCGCCTAATCCTTAGCTCCCGAACCTGAGTACATAGTCAAAAGAAATGTAGTACGTGAGACAAAATTTTCTCGTGAGAAACATGGGTTTTAGACCCGGTTAGAAATAATTGTAATAAAATAATAATTAAATAATTATCACATTGCACATAGTCAATCATACTCTAAGGCTTGCCATAAGCCCAACACATACGTAACGGGCCTCCCCGAAACAAACTCCCCCGATATGGGTTATCTAGGTAAACTCCCCCGTTTCCGGGTTATCTATTTGCTCCCCCGATTTCTGGGTTATCTCAAACTCCCCCGCTTTCCGGGTTATCTATTTCTCGACATACTACTCTTGCGCAGGGTGGTACCGCCCCAAGTAGTAGCCACTAACTCCCCCAACTTGTGTGGGTTAACTAGGATCCAATTGATTAGCTACCACATAACAAATCATCAACTTGGGTCAAAACCCCATAAAACAACGCATGTCATACTAGTGGTAACTAAACACATAAGTGTACATTTCAAGTCAATTCAATTCAAGTCAATTCAATTCAAGTCAACTCAATTCAAGTCAATTCAATTCAATATTTTCTTTATTAAAAACAATTATCTAATAAAGACTCTAAGAAATCAATTCAAACTATGAATCATGGTTTACTATGTACTCAGAAAGATCACATGAACTCACCTTAGCAAAGCTATCCAACACTTGTGTTAATCAACACAAATCCTTACTTCTTAGTCAAAGAAGTACTCCCAATCACAAGGTCTTCTTGACCTAATATCAATATCATCATAAATACTAGTTATTATCCATCACTAGCACTAATTAATCCATATGAATCTCCCCAGATCACCAAGTTCATACAACTTGGTGAAATCCCAAACCCTAGATCAAGATTTCTATCCAAATATCCCAAATCTAGCTTGTACACGTTGATCACAAGCATTCAAGGAGTGATTTACACTCATATTTGGTCATCTTCCCCAAGATGACATGGTTGGTTCCCAAAACCACCATTAATGCTCAAGAAAAGCTTGAAATGTCAAAGTGATGCATAAACTAACAAGGATTCTTACCTTAGATCAACAATCTCCAAGGAATGTGAAGATTTGAGCTCAAGAACAGCAAAAACCGTGCACTCTTCTCAAAAAAACGGCTGGTATGGTATAGGGGGTGTAGGTGTCCAAACCCTAGCCCCAAACTCGTTTTTATAGCAGCTGCATAGTTCGCGTTCGCGAACCAGAGTTCGCGCCGCGAACTTCCCCCGTCGTGAACAAGCCGCGAACTCCATGCCTCAAAAAACCTGAACTCACTGTTCCATTCTCGCGATCGCGAACTCCTAGTTCGCGCCGCGAACTCTTCCGGGCAGTTAGGCTGCAACTTTTTGTTGTCCAATTTATCTCGGTTTCGACCTTAACCATATCAAACGGGGTCCGAATGACACGAAACCAATTCCTACGCCTTTTAAATGATTTATCCTTATTTATCATATTTTTGTACAATTTATTTATTTACAAAATTCGGGTCGTTACAACTACCTACCCCTTAAGAGGATTCCGTCCTCGGAATCGCCTCATAATCAACAAAAATTTGGGTAGCGTTTCTGTTGGAATATGCTTCACGTGTATAACATATAGTTATATGGCTAGTTGTTTGTGAGCCTAAAGGGTCACACACTTAAACACTAAACACCATTATATAATTAGTGTAATTAGTGTAATTACATTAATTATTAATATATATAAGCTATAAGCTTGTCTATCATAAGTTTAATATTAAAAGTTAATATTGAAACTTTCTTGTGGGCAAACTAGAAGAATCAAAAGATAGGGACTTGTGGGCAAATAAGACTAATGATTTATGGAAATCATTAAAGGATTGTAATGGCACCATTAAGAGATATAATGGTCCATAAACTCCCTTTTGACCATCCATCTTGGCCGTCCCTCTCTCTCACACTTTGTAGGTGTTTTGTTTTCTTTCTTTTGCTCTCAAGACTCTAGGACTAGCATCCATTACATTGGTGTTCTTGCAAGTGTTGTGTGGACTTGCTTTAGAGGTATTCCCCATTGGAATCCTTGGTTTCGGTTGCTCACAATATCCATCCGAATTCATCATTGATCAAAGGCAACTAGGGTATGATTCTTATACCATTCTCTTTGATTTTTCTTTTAGTTTAATTGTATGATTAATATCAAGATCCTTTCATGGTGATAAATATTTTCCGCTGCGTTTTGTTAATTGTTTTAACCGAAAATCACCATTAGTGGTATCACGAGTCATTATATTAATCATATAATTAGCTAGATTTTGTGAAAAGTGGCAAAAATCAACCGGTTTTGTGTTGTTAAAATTCCGATCGGACAAAAACAAAACCCTACGGGTTTTTTATTTTAATTTTCGGTTTTTTATAAAAATGTGGGTTAAAATATGGTATTTTTGGAACCCCATTGTCACTTGTTACAAAATCATATCAAAAAATTAATCTTGTTATTGTATTTTTTTGATTATTTGGCTTGGAATTTAATTTTTAATTCCATTTTGTTGATATGGCAAAACATGTATTTTTGCCATATCCCAAGCCAAAGCCTTGTCAATTGTTGCTTGTTTGTGCAAACCAATGAAAGCCTAGACCATTTGTGAATGAATGTGTTTGATGTTTGGTTGTTTGGGAAAAGCCTTGTTTTTTTTGGCTTAATTGTTGTAATTTGTTTCATTTATTTTTATTTTATTTTTGGTGCCATTTTTTTGGGGCAATTTGTAATGTAAAAGTAATAGAATAGATTGTATTTATTTTATCTTTTTATTGTAAATTGTTTGACAAAAATATTGAAGACTAATGAAGAAAACAACAAATTTCCGTCCTAAAAGCGAGGGCTGTACGAAAACAGGTTTTCCAGAGGCATACGGACTCTTTTTTGGGCGATTCAAAAGCCCAAAATGCTTGCAAAGTCGTGGGCTACAACTTTCCAGAAGGCCGGGAAGACCAACGAAGACTCCTTCAGTGACTTTTCGGGCTTCAAAGTCTGCTGGAATTTTCTGGCAGATTACATTTTTTCACAATTTTGGGTTCTACTTGCTCAAGAATGTCTTGGAGCAAGTGGGAGCCCATTGGGTTTATGTAGGCCCGTTTGGGTTCATGTTGGCCCGTCCCCTAGTTTGACCCTTCGGTCCGTCGTTATGACTCACGTGACCGAACCTAGGATTTCATTGGTCGAGGTTTGCACAAAATTTTGTTGCATGTTTTATTTTTTGTTTGTGGTTGTTTTTCTTTTCTATTAGATACAAATAGTAAAACAAATTAAAAATGGTTTTTTGACACAAACATTAAAACATTCAAACCCTTAATCATCGATGACTACTAGTTAATCATTGATGATTAAACCTTTAATCTAAAATCGTTTTGAGATTAAACTAAGTTTAAATATGATTTGAAACTCATCACTTAATAATCGCTAAAAGTTTTTACCGTTTATTACAAGACTTATGAAGTGGTATGAATGAAGTACATGATTCATTCATATCTTAAATAAAATTTTATTAAATTAAAATTTTAACATACCTAAAATTTAAGTCACGCCGTCCAATCGGTTGTAAATCACTTGCTTCTATTTTTGAATTCACGTGAGACGTGGTTTGAATTTAGATCCGAGGTCATTATTCTCTACGGTGAGACCTAGATCTATTTTGACATGATTTCACATTGGATGACTTAATCAAGTTAACGGTGAGACCTTGACTCGAGGCGAAGATGCGACAAACATGCCACTTGACCCTAGATGCTTGTTCACTAGGTGCCATGAAGTCCCATACCTCTAAGAGTTGCACTTGTAATGCAATTGTTGAACGTCACCTACCTATTGGATCTATCATCTCTAGCAGATCAACTGATGCGATGATAGAAGCTCAATGGGATCTTAGCTTTTAATTAAAATTAATTGGGTAGTTAATTTGTTAAAAGAAATTATTATTAAAAATACTAATTAATGAACTTTGTAATTTTGTAGATGACTTCAAACAATCAAACCCTAACACATACCACCATTCGTTCCGTTCTCGAAAAAGAGAAACTTGATGGAACGAACTTTGTGGACTGGTCTCGAAACCTAAGGATTGTCCTTAGGGCCGAGCACAAGTACCACCATTTGATATGATGCGTGAACTAACGGCCATGTATCAAAAGCAAGCCGAGCAGGAACTCTTTGACACTGTCAAAGCCTTCCACGCTTGCAAGCAGGAGGAGGGACAGTCTGTTAGCTCTTATCTCTTGAAGATGAAGAGCTACTTAGACCAAATGGAGAGGCTTGGTTACGCTATGCCGCACATCCTTGGGATTAGCTTGATTCTAACGTCCCTAAACAAGGATTTTGCACCGTTTGTCATGACTTATCATATGCATAGTATGGGGAAGACATTCGCCGAATTACATGCTATGCTGAAACAAACGGAGGCAAGCCTACCCAAGAAAACTCCGGCCCCTACTGTCCTTGCTATAAGGCAAGGAAAGATCCAAAAACCTAAACCGCAAGTAGTTGCTAAGGGCCAAGGCAAGGGAAAGCAAGTTTACAAGCCCAAACCAAAGGTTCCCCCACCTACTCATAAGGAGCATCCCGCTAAGGATCTTGCTTGCCATCACTGCGGTGAAACAGGCCATTGGAGGAGGAATTGTCCTGCCTACCTGGCAGAGTTGATGAAGAACAAAGCCAACAAGGTTGGCACATCAGGTATCTTCACAATAGAACTATATGCTTTCCCTAAGAAATCATGGGTATATGACACTGGTTGTGGAACTCACATTTGTAATACCATGCAGGGTCTAAGGGGAAGTAGAAAGCTAAACCATGGAGCTTTGGACTTGTACGTGGGCAATGGCAATCGTGCACCGGTCGAAGCTATAGGAAGCTATGATTTAATCCTTCCTAGTGGTTTAATTATTGTATTAGACAATTGTCACTATGCGCCTAGTATTACTAGGGGTATAGTATCGCTTTCTTGTTTGTGGAATAATGGTTTTATTCATACGTTTACGGATTATGGTATTTCAGTTTCAAAGGATAATGTTTTTTACTTTAATGCTATTCCTCGTGATGGTATCTTTGAGATTGACATGCATAATCGTATCACAAACAGTAGTTCTATTTATACATGTAGCAATAAGAAATCCAAGAAGAATTTGGATTCTACTTACCTATGGCATTGTCGCCTTTGCCATGTTAACAAGAAACGCGTTTTGAAATTACAAAAGGATGGACTTATAAAATCAGATGATTCTGAATCATTTGATAAATGTGTTTCTTGCATATCTGGTAAAATGGCGCGCAAGCCTTTCTCCCATGTAGGCGAAAGGGCCAATGATCTACTTGGACTCATACATACTGATGTATGTGGCCCTTTTAGAACTCGAACTAGGGAAGGTGCTACCTATTTCATTACCTTCACTGACGACTTTAGTCGTTATGGTTATGTTTACTTGATTAAACATAAACATGAAACCTTTGAAACGTTCAAAGCTTTCCAGAATGAAGTAGAAAATCAACTTGGCAAGAAGATTAAGGCTCTCCGTTCCGATCGAGGAGGAGAGTACATGAGCCATGAGTTTCAAGACCATCTAAAGAATTGTGGGATTGTCTCACAATTCACTCCCCCTTATACACCACAGCATAATGGTGTATCAGAGAGGAGAAATCGCACCTTGCTTGACATGGTCCGATCGATGATGAGTCCTACCACTCTGCCTCTATCCTTTTGGGGTTATGCACTCAAATCGGCTGCTCGCATACTGAATATGGTTCCCACCAAGAAGGTTGAAAAGACACCATATGAGATATGGCATGGGAAAGTCCCTAACTTGTCTTACTTGAAGGTCTGGGGTTGTGAGGCTCTCGTGAAACGAGACACGCCAAACAAACTTGAACCCAGAGCTGTCAAGTGCATCTTTATAGGATACCCTGAGGAAACGATGGGTTACTATTTCTACTACCCACCTGAGCAAAAAGTAATTATTGCTCGTTATGCTGAGTTTCTTGAGAGCAATCTCATTTCACAAGAAGCAAGTGGGAGTACCATCGACTTTGACGAGATTCCAAGCGATGAAGATGCACAACCTATTGTAGAGACTAGCGAACATCAAGATGAGGCTGAACACGAAACTGTTCCTGTTGCACCTCAAAATGATGTAATCCCTGTTCGAAGGTCCGCAAGGACACCTCATGCACCTGAACGATATGGCTTCCATGTCGATGCTGAGGAGCTAAGTTTAGGGGATCATAATGAACCCCCTAACTATCGAGCTGCATTATCAGATTCTGAATCTGACAAATGGCTTGATGCTATGAACGCGGAAATGCAATCCATGAAAGATAACCAAGTATGGACGTTGGTTGATCTTCCTCCTAACAGTAAGACTGTTGGTAGCAAGTGGCTCTTCAAGAAGAAGACCGACATGGATGGCAATGTACACACCTATAAAGCTCGATTGGTAGCAAAAGGTTACACTCAAACCTACGGGATTGACTATGATGAAACCTTCTCGCCTGTTGCCGACGTTAGAGCTATTAGGATTGTCATAGCCATGGCAGCGTACTATGACTATGAGATTTGGCAAATGGATGTTAAAACTGCTTTCTTAAATGGACATCTTGATGAAGATGTTTATATGGTTCAACCTGAGGGTTTTGTTAATCCAAAACACCCAAAGAAAGTATGTAAGCTTCAAAGGTCCATTTATGGACTAAAGCAAGCATCCAGGAGTTGGAACAAAAGATTCGATGAGGAAGTCAAATCGTTTGGCTTTACTCAGAATCCCGACGAGCCATGTGTATATGTAAGAGCTAGTGGGAGCATTGTCGTCTTTCTAATCCTATATGTCGATGACATACTACTCATAGGAAATAACATTCCAATGCTACAAGATGTAAAATCCTGGCTTGGGAAGTGCTTCGCTATGAAGGATCTTGGGGAAGCGGCATATATACTTGGTATAAAGATCTATCGAGATCGATCAAAGCGGTTAATCGGACTAAGTCAAAGTGCGTACATTGATAAGATTCTAAAACGGTTTAGAATGGATGCTTCCAAACGTGGAAGTCTCCCTATGCAACACAATGTACACTTGAGTAAGACTCAAGGACCGTCCTCACCTGATGAGATGAGACGTATGCGTGATGTCCCCTATGCCTCGGCAGTAGGATCTATCATGTATGCTGTGCGGTGCACAAGACCTGATGTAGCGTTCTCTCAGAACCTTACAAGCCGATATCAACAGAATCCAGGTGAGAGTCACTGGACTGCTGTTAAGAACATACTGAAGTATCTTAGGAATACTAAAGATATGTTTCTTGTCTATGGTGGTGAATCTCAAAATGAACTAAGCGTTACTTGTTATTCTGACGCTAGTTTTGAGACTGATAGAGATGATTCCAAATCTCAAACGGGGTATGTTTTCGTTTTGAACGGAGGCGCTGTTGATTGGAAAAGTGCGAAGCAGAGTACTATCGCCATGTCTTCTACAGAAGCTGAATACATTGCAACCACTGAAGCTGCAATGGAAGCTGTTTGGATGAGGAAATTCATTTCTGGGCTTGGAGTTGTCCCCAGTAATGAAAGACCTATGGATATGTACTGTGATAACACAGGTGCTATCATCATTGCCAACGAACCCGGTGTTCAGAAAGGCGCCAGACATTATCGGAGGAAGCTTCACTACATTAGAGATGCGATCCTAATGGGAGATGTACGCTTGCTCAAAGTTCATACAGATGACAACTTAGCTGACCCCTTTACGAAGCCAATGCCATGTACCAAACATATTGAGCATGCTAGAAACATTGGGCTTCGACCAGCTAGTAGTTTCATGTAATCTGTTTTAGTATTTGGATAATGGAACATTGAGCAGTTTTTATTGGAATAAATTGATATATTTGATATGATCGTTTTTATATGAATATCTACTGTGTTCTATATTTGCATGTTTATATCCATGAATATTTACTGCGTTTTATATTCTAAATTGTCCATTGTCATAATTAATAATATGGGAATATTATTAAGACAAATCTGAGGGCATTGATGACATTATCTTAGTATGACTAAGGATGATGAAATCAAACTCACATGTTGTTCATAATGATGCACAATTGGACTGACCCAACCTATGAGAAATCACTTCATGGATTTATGTCACAAGTGAATCTCACAAAGGCTTTGTCACTTATCCTCTGACTTGAGATGCAAGTTGGTTTGTGTATGTAGAGGGGCAAACTTTGATATGGTTAAACGCTGACCTGAATAAGGCTGCTATAACAACCATTATCGGGTTTGTCATTAAGCATATGACGGACACGTGCAGTCAATAAAGAATTTGTTCCTCCACACATGTGGATTAGATACTACTGGGCCCCTCGATGATTTGAATAGATGTATGTGTGGCCACACCCAAAAGGTAATCAAGATGAATCTTGATTGGTTTTGGTAATCAACTTCAATGTATAGATCGAGAAACAGAATCGTTGAAATTTTAGATTGACATTTATCCTTGTCTAAAATTCAACATAGTATCAGTAACAAAAGGATAACTGCTCGAAAACTTTGAACAAAGATTTTATGAAACTCCTCATGTACTTCTAGGGGCATTGGCGGGTTGCTAGACTCTAACCTTTGCTTGTATAACTACTTGATGTTATCACGTGCGCAAGTGGGAGCTGTTGGAATATGCTTCACGTGTATAACATATAGTTATATGGCTAGTTGTTTGTGAGCCTAAAGGGTCACACACTTAAACACTAAACACCATTATATAATTAGTGTAATTAGTGTAATTACATTAATTATTAATATATATAAGCTATAAGCTTGTCTATCATAAGTTTAATATTAAAAGTTAATATTGAAACTTTCTTGTGGGCAAACTAGAAGAATCAAAAGATAGGGACTTGTGGGCAAATAAGACTAATGATTTATGGAAATCATTAAAGGATTGTAATGGCACCATTAAGAGATATAATGGTCCATAAACTCCCTTTTGACCATCCATCTTGGCCGTCCCTCTCTCTCACACTTTGTAGGTGTTTTGTTTTCTTTCTTTTGCTCTCAAGACTCTAGGACTAGCATCCATTACATTGGTGTTCTTGCAAGTGTTGTGTGGACTTGCTTTAGAGGTATTCCCCATTGGAATCCTTGGTTTCGGTTGCTCACAATATCCATCCGAATTCATCATTGATCAAAGGCAACTAGGGTATGATTCTTATACCATTCTCTTTGATTTTTCTTTTAGTTTAATTGTATGATTAATATCAAGATCCATTCATGGTGATAAATATTTTCCGCTGCGTTTTGTTAATTGTTTTAACCGAAAATCACCATTAGTTTCTTCATCTCATCTTTGACTTCCCAAGTCAAATTTGGCCCAAGGGAATGCTTCCACTTGACCAACACCAATTCAATCTCTTTGTTTCTCAACTTCTTCGTTTAGGCCTCCAATATGGCCTCGGGTTCTTCAATCAATCGATTGGGTGCATCGACCCGCAAATCTTGAAGTGGGATCACATTCTCCACTTCACCCAAAAACTTCTTCAAATTACACACATGAAATGTGTCATGGACACCTTGCAACTCGGGTGGGAGTTCTAACTTAAATGCTTGTAAACCGACCCGTTTCAGGATCTTAAATGGGCCAACATACCTTGGGCTCAATTTGCCCTTCTTTCCAAACCTCATCACGCCTTTCCAAGGCGACATTTTCAACATCACCATATCACCAACATCTAAGTCATAGGGTCACTTTTTCAAACCCGAATAACTTCTTTGACGATCTTGTGCGGCTTTCATATTTGCTTGAATTATTCCAATTTTCTCATTTGTTATCTTCACGATCTCGGGTCCCGTGAGTTTCGCCTCACCCGCCTCTAACCAACAAGAAGGCGTCCTACACTTTCTCCCATATAACGCCTCAAACGGTGGCATTTGGATACTTTCATGATAACTATTGTTGTATGAAAACTCAACCAACGGTAAATGTTCATCCCATTTACCACCAAAATCCATTACACACGATCTCAACATATCTTGTACCATTTGGACCAGCTTCTCATAAACTTTTCTGCTTAAGGCGCCGGCCACCACATTAGCCTTTCCTTCATGATAAACAATTTCACAATCATAATCATTAATCAACTCAATCCACCTTCTTTGCCTCATATTCAATCCTTTTGTGTAAACACATACTTAAGACTTTTATGATCCGTGTACAATGTACACCTTGTTCCATACAAGTAATGCCTCCAAATCTTCAAGGCAAAAACGATCGCCGCCAATTCCAAATCATGAGTAGTATACCTCGTTTCCGCATCCTTCATTGTCTTGAAGCATAAGCTATCACTTTCCCTCTTTGCATCAAAATACAACCAAGACCCTTATTCGAGGCGTCACTATACACCACGAAATCTTCCATACCATCGGGTAGTGTAAGGATCGGTGCATTGCACAATTTCTCTTTTAACAAGGCAAATGCATCCTCTTGCTTTTTCCCCCAATCAAACTTCACATCCTTTCTTGTTAACATAGTGAGTGGTACCGCCACTCGGGAAAAATCTTCAATAAACCTTCGGTAATAACCGGCTAAACCAAGAAAACTTCTTACTTCGGTTGGAGTTTTTGGTGCCTCCCAATTTTTCACCGCTTCAATTTTGGACGTGTCAACCTTTATCCCGTTTCTAGATACCACATGACCAAGGAATTGGACTTCTCGCAACCAAAATTCACACTTTGAGAATTTTGCATACAATTTCTCTCGTTTTAACACTTCTAAAGTTTGCTTCAAATGTTCTTCATGCTCTTCTTCGGTTTTGGAGTAGATAAGGATATCATCAATAAATACTATGAGAAATTTATCGAGAAAGGGTTTACAAACCCTATTCATGAGATCCATGAAAATAGCCGGGGCATTCGTCAAACCGAATGGCATCACCAAAAATTCATAATGCCCATAACGTGTTCTAAAGGCCGTCTTCTCGGTATCACCTTCTCTAACTCGAACTTGATGGTAACCCGATTTCAAATCAATTTTGGAGAAATAATCGGCTCCTTGAAGTTGATCATGTTAGTGATTTACGGTTTAATCAAGTAAAAACAAAACCACTTCATTTTCCTTGATTATGCGGCCGTAGGTTCAAAGGGGGCAAGGAGGGAGGATTAGGGTTAATCTTTCTTGCTCCCTAAGCTAAGTATATATTCCCTAATTACAAGTTAGGTGATATGACACTTAGCCCCTTGCCTTTTGATTCTTTATGATTACTCACTAATACGTTTTAACTTAACAATTAATTAAAACATAACTAGCCAAGTAATCATGGTTCATATAAATAATATAATTACCCTAATTATATTATATTAAATGGTGTTTGGTGTATAAGTGTGTGACCCTTTAGGCTCACATACGTCTAGCCATATAACTATATGTTATGAACGTGAAGCATATTCCAACAGCTCCCACTTGCGTACGTCATAACAATCAAGTAGTTATACAAGCAAAGGTTAGAGTCTAGCAACCCGCCAATGCCCCTAGAAGTATATGAGTGAGTTTCATAAAAGTCCAGGTTCAAAGTTTTTCAATCAGTTATCCTTTTGTTACTGATACCATGTTGAATTTTAGACAAGGATTAATGTCAATCTAAAATTTCAACGATTCTGTTTCTCGATCTATACATTGAAGTAGATTACCAAACCAATCAAGATTCATCTTGATTACCTTTGTGTACGGCCGTACAAGCATCTATTCAAATCATCGAGGGGCCCAGTAGTATCTAATCCAAACATGTGGAGGAACAAATTCTTTATTGACTACACGTTTGATATAGGCTTAATGACAAACCCAAAGATGGTTGTTATAGCAGCCTTATTCAGGTCAGCGTTTAACCACATCAAAGTTTGGCACTCCACATACACAAACCAGCTTGCATCTCAAGTCAGAGGATAAGCGAGAAAGCCTTTGTAAGATTCACTTGTGACATAAATCCAGGAAGTGATTTCTCATAGGTTGGGTCAGTCCAATTGTGCATCACAATGAACAACATGTGAGTTTGATTTCATCATCCTTAGTCATACTAAGATGATGTCATCAATGCCCTCAGATTTGTCTTAATAATATTCCCATATTATTAATATGACAATGGACAATTTAGAATATAAAACACAGTAAATATTCAAGGATATAAACATGCAAATATAGAACACAGTAGATATTCATATAAAAACGATCATATCAAATATATCAATTTATTCCAATATAAACTGCTCAACGTTCCATTATCCAAATACTAAAACAGATTTACATGAAACTACTAGTTTGTCGAAGTCCAATTTTCATTCATATCCAATATGTTTGGTACAAGACATTGAGTTCGATGAAGTGTCAGCTAGTTAGTTATCTGTTTGAACTTTAATAGTACGAATTTCACATATCTCGATAAATCATTCGAATGTAGTGAACCTTCGTAAATAGGATCTAGCGTCATCAAGACCTATTTCAAAACCAGCATAAGTATAGCAAGTATACGTAGTTTCAGTTCGGTATCTCCACCATAACCAAGGAACATATATCCAGTATTTCAAAAATACTTCAATGTGTTCTAAATAGCAATCCAGTGACTCTCTCGTGGATTCTATTGGTATTTTCTAGGAAGGTCCTTGAGTCTCACTCAAGTTTACATTGTGTGGCATACGAGGACTTCCTCGTTTGGGAGTACCATTCTAAACTGTTTAGAATTTTGTCAATGTAAGCACTTTGACTTAAACCAATTAACCGCTTTGATCTATCATTATAGATCTTTACTCCAAGTATGTATGTCGTATCCCTACAATCCTTCATGTCAAAACATTTTCCAAGCCAGGATTTTCATCTTGTAGCATTGGTATATTGTTTCACATGAGTGACATGTCATCAACATGTATGACTTGAGAAATGACAATGCTCCCACTAGCTTTTATATATACACAAGATCAGTTTGGGTTTTAGGTGAAACAAACGTTTTGATTTCATCATTAACCAAATCTCATAGTCATAGTACACTACTTCGGCTATAAGAATCCTAATGTCTTTAGTAACAGGCGAGAAGGTTTCATCATTGTCAATCCAGTAGGATTGAGTGTAACCTTTTGTTACTAGAAGAGATTTATAGGTGTGTATATTTTCATCCATGTCAACAGTCTTACTGTTTTGAGAAAGATCAACTAAGTTCAAAACTTGGTTGTCTATCATGGATTTCGTTTTCGCATTCATAGTTTCAAGTCATTTTTCGAATTCAAATTTCGATAATGCAACTTGATAGTTAGGGGGTTCATTATGATCCTCGAAACTTTGCTCCTCGGCATCGACATAAATCTATATCGTTCAGGTGCATGAGGTGTCCTTGCGGACCTATGAATGGGAACAACATCATCATGTGGTCCAACATCTATATGTCCAGCCTCAGAATGATATTTGCTAGTGTTACCAGAAGGTTGTGTATCTTCATTTTGAATCTTGTCAAAGTCTATAGTGCTCCCACTTGCTTTGTGAAATGAGACTGTTCTCAAGAAACTCAGCATACCAAGTAACAACAATTTGTTCTCAGTTGGGAAGTAAAATAGTAACGAAGATATACTTGATAGATACGGGCTCAAGTTTATTCGGCATGTCTCGTTCCACGAGATCCTCACAACCCCAGATCTTCAAGTAAGACAAATTAGGAACTTTCCCACGCCATACCTCATATGGTATCTTTTTAACCTTTTGGTCGGAACCATATTAAGTATTCGAGCAGCAGACTTCAGTGCATGCCCCTCAAAAGGATAGTGTAAGAGTAGTAGGACTCATCATAGACCGAACCATGTCATACAGGGTCCGATATCTCCTTCCAGACGCACCATTATCTTGTGGAGTGTATGGAGGAGTGAATTGTGAGACAATCTCACGATGTGTGGGATGATCCAGAAACTCTTGACTCATGTACTTTCATCCTTAATCAGGACTGAAAGCCTTTGTTGTCTTGCCGAGTTGATTTTCTACTTTTACTTTAGAAAGCTTTGAACATTTCAAAGATTTCATGTTTATGTCTAATCAAGTAAACATAACCATAGCGACTGATATCATTAAAGCTTCCATGTTGATGTTTAATCAATTAAACATAACCACATCGAATGATATCATCAGTGAAAGTAGGTGGCACCTTCCCTAGTCTTAGTTCTAAAAGGGCCACATACATCAGTATGTATGAGTCCAAGTAGATTTTTAGCTCTTTCGCCAACATGGGAGAAAAGCTTTCTTGTTATCTTTCCATAATATACAAGAGAGGCATTTTAAATGATTCATAATCATTTGTAAAGAAGCCCGTCGAGTTGTAGTATCAAAATGTGTTTCTTGTTTATGTGGAAAAGATGACAAAGTTCTAGGTAAATGGAATCCAAACCGTTTTGGATTCTTGAGTGCTACATTTGTATATAGAACTATCGTTTGAATTAGGATCATGCATATTAATTTCAAATATACTATTACAAGGAATAGTAATAAAAACATGTTATTTTTCATAAAACAAAATATCATAATCCATTATTCAACAAACGATAAAACTAAACAATGCATAATTGACAATTGTTCAAAACAATAATTAACGCATTAGGAAGGATAAGATCACAGCTTCCATTCATTTAGCTTTCTACTTCACTTTTAATATTGCACATTTGTGTAAATGTGAGTTCCACAACTAGTGTCATACACTCAAGATTTATTACGAAAAGTATAGAGTTCTATAATGAAGATACCTAATGTGCTAGCTAGAACACATTTGTCCTTCATCAACTCTGCCAACTAGGCAGGACTATTCCTCCTTCAATGGCCAGTTTCATCACAATGATGGCAAGAAATATCCTTTGCAGGGTGCTCCTTTTTAGCAGGTGGGGGAATCGTAGGTTTGCAAAAGTAAACTAGCTTACCCTTACCTAGACTCTTGCCTTGTGCTTGCGGTTTACCTTCCCTGATTGCTAGAAAAGAATTGGGTAACCTTTGCACAACCAGTTTTACCATAGCGTGTAATACACCAATTGTCTTCCCCATGATATGTATTTTTAAAACTCTTTTCAAACTGGTCATAGTCCTTGGATAGTGAGGTACGAATCAAGCTCATTCCAAGAACTTGTGGCAATGGGTAACCAAGACGTTCCATTTGATCAATATAGCACTTCATATTCAAGATATAAGTGCTATTTGATTGGCCTAGCCTGCTTGTAAGCGTGGAATTCTTTAACTGTTTTGAACAGTTCATGTTCTGCTTGTTGTTGAAATATCATTTTCAACTCGCTTATCGTGTCATGTGCTGTGAGTTCCTCGAAGTTCTTTCGAATCTCGGGGTTCATGCTCACAAGCATAGGAGTAGCGACTTGTTGGTGTTCGTTAAAACGTTTCGGTAAAGGTTTGACGAACAGCAGCAGAATCATTTGCAGGAGGTGCCTCAGGTAAGGCCTCTTATAGGTGTATCAACTTGTATACATCTCTAAGGACAATCCTTAGAGTTCGATATCAGTCGATAAAGTTGATATTAGTCAGTTTCAGTTTTCAAGAACTGATTTTAGAGTGGAGATACTTAGGTTTTGATTTGTTGTTGTTATCTGTATAACACACAAAGTTTAAAAAATAGTATTTTCAATAATAATTTCTTTTAATCAATTAACTACCCAATTAATTTTAATTAAAAGCTAAGATCCCATTGAGCTTCTATCACCGCATCAGTTGATCTGCTAGAGATGATAGATCCAATAGGTAGGTGACGATCAACAATTGAATTACTAGTGCAACTCTTAGAGGTATGGGACTTCATGGCACCTAGTGAACAAACATCTAGGGTCAAGTGGCATGTTTGTCACATCTTCGCCTCGAGTCAAGGTCTCACCGTTAACTCGATTAAGTCATCCAATGTGAAATCATGTCAAAATAGATCTAGGTCTCACGCGTAGAGAATAATGACCTCGGATCCAAATTCAAACCACGTCTCACGTGAATTCAAAAATAGAAGCAAGTGATTTCAACCGATTGGACGGGCGTGACTTAAATTTTAGGTATGATAAATTTTAATTATAAAATTTTATTTAAGATATGAATGAATCATGTACTTCATTCATACCACTTCATAAATCGGATTAATAAGCGGTAAAAACGTTTTAGCGATTATTAAATTATAAGATTCAAATCGTATTTAAACTTTTGTATAATCTCAAAACAATTTTAGATTAAAGGTTAATCATAAATGATTAACTAGTAATCATACATGATTAAAAGTTTGGATGTTTTAATGTTTGTGTCTAAAATCATATTTTAATTGTTTTTATTTTTTGTTTCTAATAGAAAATAAAACAACCACAAACATAAATAAAAACATGCAACATATTTTGTGCAAACCTCGACCGATGAAATCATAGGTTCGGTCACGTGAGTCATCACGACGGACCGAAGGGTCAAACTAGGGGACGGGCCAACATGAACCCAAACGGGCCTACATAAACCCAATGGGCTCCCACTTGCTCCAAGACATTCTTGAGCAAGTAGAACCCAAAATTGTGAAAAAATGCAATGTGCCAGAAAATTCCAGCAGACTTTGAAGCCCGAAAAGTCACTGAAGGATTGTCCGTCAGTCTTCCCTGCCTTCTGGAAAGTTGTAGGTCTCTGAATTGTGGAACTTTCGGGTGGTTTCAGGTCCAACGGAATAGCCAACCTTCGTGAAAGTCTGTTTTCGTGCAGCTGCGCAGGAGGTGCCGAAAATTGTTGTTTTGTCCTCATCTTTTCTTCACCTTTGGTCAACAAATTACAAAGTATAAAGAAATTAAATACAACTATTCTAATTGCTTTTACAATGAAATTTGCCCCAAAAAAATGGCACCAAAAATAAAAGAAAAAATTGAAACAAATTACAACAATTTAGCCAAAAACACGACTTTTCCCAAAACAACCAAACAACCAAACACAACCACATTCAATCACAAACGGTCTAGGTTTTCATCGGTTTGCACAATCAAGCAACAATTGACAAGGCTTTGGCTTGGAATATGGCAAAATAACATGTTTTGCCACATATAACGATTAACAATTAAAATAAAAATCCAAGCCAAATAAAATAAAAAATTCAATAAACAAGATTATATCACAAAAATCAAATTTTTAACCTTATATCACAAAAAATTTTGAAAACATTAAAGACAAAGAACCCTAGGGTTCTTTGCCAATCGGCGTAACCATTAGGCCAAAAAAAATACGAATTTTTTTTTTGTTGCTACTTTTTACAAAGAACTTGCTAATTAAATCATCAATATGATGGCTCGTGATACCACTGTTAGTGATTTACGGTTTAATCAAGTAAAACGCAGCGGAAAATATAACATAAATCACCACACAAGGATCTACATATTGACAATCTAATTAAGCATGAAATAACAAAGAGATTAGTGTGAAGATCATACCCTTGAAGCCTTTGATTACACCAATGAATGAGGATGAAGAACTCCAAGAATTCAATGTAGAATTTCTCTAATGGTATCCACACTAGACCATATCAAGAACACCAAATAGGATGCTAGTCCCTTGAGCAAGAATCAAAACAGAAGAATTAATCTTTTAGCCCACGTATGCCAATGAAATTGACAAAAAACCAACAATTCTTTTTGTCCTTCTCTGTACACGGTTATTAATCAAAATTAAAATGAGGAAGTATATCTTTTCTTAGTTTGTGCGTCTTGCACACAACCAAAAACAAAACCACTTCATTTTCCTTGATTATGCGGCCGTAGGTTCAAAGGGGGCAAGGAGGGAGGATTAAGGTTAATCTTTCTTTCTCCCTAAGCTAAGTATATATTCCATAATTACAAGTTAGGTGATATGACATTTAGCCCCTTGCCTTTTGATTCTTTATGATTACTCACTAATACGTTTTAACTTAACAATTAATTAAAACATAACTATCCAAGTAATCATGGTTCATATAAATAATATAATTACCCTAATTATATTATATTAAATGGTGTTTGGTGTATAAGTGTGTGACCCTTTAGGCTCACATACGTCTAGCCATATAACTATATGTTATGAACGTGAAGCATATTCCAACAGATCAAACAAATCATCAATCCTTGGCAAAGGATATCGGTTCTTAATCGTCATCTTGTTAAGCTCTCGGTAGTCGATACACATCCTCATCGAACCGTCTTTCTTCTTCACAAATAAAACCGGTGCACCCCATGGTGACGAACTAGGACGGATAAAACCTTTATCAAGCAACTCTTGTAATTGAGACATTAGCTCACGCATTTCGGTTGGAGCTAGACGATACGGGGCTCGGGCAATCGGCGTCGCCCCCGGAACTAAATCAATACGAAACTCGACTTGTCTCTCCGGTGGCAAACCGGGTAAGTCATCGGGAAAAACTTCGGGGAAATCCCGAATAATCTTCACATTATCCACCGTCTTCTTCTCATTTCTCCCATCTAGGACATAGGCTATGAATGACGAACATCCCTTTGATAAACACTTTCTTGCTTTAATGGCGGTAATAAGATTTGGCATATGATGTCTCTTTTCTCCATAAATATACACCTTCTCATTTTCGGGTGACTTGGTCGACACCAACTTCTTTCCACACAAAATCTTGGCTTGGTGGATTCCCAACCAATCCATCCCAATAATCACATCGAATGCCTTAATTCCCATAGGCATTAAATCGACCTTGAACTTCTTACTATCGATTTCTAATTCACAATCTCTATAGATATGTTGAACCATAGAGGTTTTCCCATGGGCTACTTCTATTTCATACAAATCATCAAGTAACTCTAGTGGAACCTTAAACTTAGCACCAAATTCATGAGACACGAAAGAATAAGTAGAACCCGAATCAATCAATACATAAGTGGGTATGGAGTTTATGAATAAGGTACCTGAGACGACATCATGAGTCTCTTTTGCTTCCTCTCGGGTAAGTTGGAAGGCTCTTCCTTTGACTTTTGACGGCTCCGGTTTCTTATGAGCGGTTGACACCAACGTTTCGGTTCCTTTCTTTGGGCAAACATTACTATAGTGCCCCTTCTCATGGCATGAGAAACATTCCACCTCATCAAGGTTCCTCACCTTGCAATCCTTTGCTTTGTGGCCAAAACGCCCACACTTGAAGCAACCACCCAAATCCGCCTTACATTCACCTTTGTGGTCCCTACCACACTTTCTACACCCTCCAACACTACCTTGCCTTGACCCGCTCGGGGTGAACTTGCTCTTCTTCGATGGTCCTGAAAAACTTTCAAACTTTCTCTTTTCGTTACCCATTGACCTCTCTTGAACTCTTCTCTTTCCCACTTTCTCAACACTTCGGGCAACATTAATGGCCTCATCAAGAGTGGCCGCCCTCTTCACCTCAAGTTCATACTCCCATGGCAACCCATTAGCAAACCGAACCACACGACTACGTTCGGTTGGGTAGGCATTCATCACAAACAGGAGGTATCCCGTGAACTTCTTGGTATACTCATCCAAAGTTAAATTGCCCTTCTTGAAATGCAAGAATTCTTCTAACAACTCCTCCAACTCCCTTTCGGGACAACACATCTCTTTGAGTCTCCTAGTGAACTCTTCCCATGACATCTTGTAGATGGCTTTCTTTCCCAACGATTCATACACGGTGACCCACCAAGTCAAAGCATCATCCTTAAGCAAACGTGAGGCATAGGTCACCATGTCCTCTTCTTTACACTTGCTACTCTCAAGCACGTGTTCCGTCTCCCGGATCCAACGAATGGTGTCTTTTGGTTCCATGCTCCCGTAGTAGTTGTCGGGTCGGCATGCCAAGAATATCTTGTAAGAACACCCTTCACGTTCAATTTTGTGAACACTCCTTTCCTCTTTGGAGGATTTCTCGGTCGGGACACTATCTCCCGTTGTTCGGGTCCTTGTGAGAGGAGGAGTATCCTCCCTCTCTTCCCTTTCTTCTTCATCACGACCTTCCTCTTGGTCCCTTTCCTCATCATCATTCCAATTCAACCGATCGTTAATGATCCGGTTCACATCTTGTTGCATCACCTCCCTCATATGGGTGAGCATGGATTGGATAGCTTCAATTGTTACCGGTACATTGTTATTACCAACACCGGATGCGGCCCCACCATTTCCATTACGAGGCGCGTTGGGAATCACATTTGAATCCCCTTCTCCATCCGGTACAACTCGACCACTTCTTGTTCTAGCCATCTTACTAACATAAGATGTCAACCAATTAGAATCCAATTATTTGGCTAAATAGTCACATAAAATATAAGAAAAGCTCGATCTAAAATAATTCCCAAAATGGTCAACCCTAATTCTCAAAGGTCAACCTAACTTCCTATGGCACATAATGTCCCAAAAGCAAAGTCTAACTCTAGGGTGGGTAAACCAACCCAATTCACTTAGACTAAAGCTCTGATACCAAGTTGTAACACACCAATTTTCCAACCAAATTTAAACTTTTTAAATAAACAAGTTTAGTAATTAAAAATCCATAAAAATCCAAAAGTAATTTAAACCAAACATGTGGAATGATTACAAGTGCCAAAAACCGGTGTTACAATCATATCAAAACTAAAGTCTTAGGGAATTAAATGGTACACCGAGCTAATCATCCAATGCTAACACTACGGGCCGCCTAATCCTTAGCTCCCGAACCTGAGTACATAGTCAAAAGAAATGTAGTACGTGAGACAAAATTGTCTCGTGAGAAACATGGGTTTTAGACCCGGTTAGAAATAATTGCAATAAAATAATAATTAAATAATTATCACATTGCACATAGTCAATCATACTCTAAGGCTTGCCATAAGCCCAACACATACGTAACGGGCCTCCCCGAAACAAACTCCCCCGATATGGGTTATCTAGGTAAACTCCCCCGTTTCCGGGTTATCTATTTGCTCCCCCAATTATCGGGTTATCTCAAACTCCCCCGCTTTCTGGGTTATCTATTTCTCGACATACTACTCTTGCGCAGGGTGATACCGCCCCAAGTAGTAGCCACTAATTCCCCCAACTTGTGTGGGTTAACTAGGATCCAATTGATTAACTACCACATAACAAATCATCAACTTGGGTCAAAACCCCATATAACAACTCATGTCATACTAGTGGTAACTAAACACATAAGTGTACATTTCAAGTCAATTCAATTCAAGTCAATTCAATTCAAGTCAATTCAATTCAATATTTTCTTTATTAAAAACAATTATCTAATAAAGACTCTAAGAAATCAATTCAAACTATGAATCATGGTTTACTATGTACTCAGAAAGATCACATGCACTCACCTTAGCAAAGCTATCCAACACTTGTGTTAATCAACACAAATCCTTACTTCTTAGTCAAAGAAGTACTCCCAATCACAAGGTCTTCTTGATCTAATATCAATATCATCATAAATACTAGTTATTATCCATCACTAGCACTAATTAATCCATATTAATCTCCCCAAATCACCAAGTTCATACAACTTGGTGAAATCCCAAACCCTAGATCAAGATTTCTATCCAAAGATCCCAAATCTAGCTTGTACACGTTGATCACAAGCATTCAAGGAGTGATTTACACTCATATTTGGTCATCTTCCCCAAGATGACATGGTTGGTTCCCAAAACCACCATTAATGCTCAAGAAAAGCTTGAAATGTCAAAGAGATGCATAAACTAACAAGGATTCTTACCTTAGATCAACAATCTCCAAGGAATGTGAAGATTTGAGCTCAAGAACAGCAAAAACCGTGCACTCTTCTAAAAAAAACGGCTGGTAGGGTATAGGGGGTGTAGGTGTCCAAACCCTAGCCCCAAACTCGTTTTTGTAGCAGCTGCATAGTTCGCGTTCGCGAACCAGAGTTCGCACTGCGAGCTTCCCCCGTCGTGAACTCCTCGCGATCGGGAACAAGCCGCGAACTCCATGCCTCAAAAACCTTGAACTCACTGTTCCATTCTTGCGATCGTGAACTCCTAGTTCGCGCCGCGAACTCTTCCAGGCAGTTAGGCTGCAACTTTTTGTTGTCCAATTTATCCCGGTTTCGACCTTAACCATATCAAACGGTGTCCGAATGACACGAAACCAATTCCTACGCCTTTTAAATGATTTATCCTTATTTATCATATTTTTGTACAATTTATTTATTTACAAAATTCGGGTCGTTACATGAATCACGATGCCATTTGGGTGATTGTTGATAGGTTGACGAAAAGTGTGTTATTCCTAGCTATTCGGGAAACTATGCCACTCGAGAAGTTGGCTAAGTTGTATGTTGATGAGGTTGTTCGTTTGCATGGGGTACCGATTTCGATTGTACCCGATCGGGATGCAAGGTTTACCTCGAGATTTAGGAGGTCTCTTCAAGAGGAATTGGGAACAAAGTTAAGGTTGAGTACGGCTTACCATCCGCAAACCGATGGTCAAAGTGAAAGGACGATCCAAACGGTAGAAGATATGTTGAGATCGTGTGTGATGGATTTTGGTGGTAAATGGGATGAACATTTACCGTTGGTTGAGTTTTCATACAACAATAGTTATCATGCAAGTATCCAAATGCCACCGTTTGAGGCATTATATGGGAGAAAGTGTAGGACGCCTTCTTGTTGGTTAGAGGCGGGTGAGGCGAAACTCACGGGTCCCGAGAACGTGAAGATAACAAATGTGAAAATTGGAATAATTCAAGCAAATATGAAAGCCGCACAAGATCGTCAAAGTAGTTATTCGGGTTTGAAAAAGCGACCCTATGACTTGGATGTTGGTGATATGGTCATGTTGAAAGTGTCACCTTGGAAAGGTGTGATGAGATTTGGAAAGAAGGGCAAATTGAGCCCAAGGTATGTTGACCCATTTAAGATCCTGAAACGGGTCGGTTTACAAGCATTTAAGTTAGAACTCCCACCTGAGTTGCAAGGTGTCCATGACACATTCCATTTTTGTAATTTGAAGAAGTTTTTGGGGGAAGTGGAAAATGTGATCCCACTTCAAGATTTGCGGGTCGATGCACCCAATCGATTGATTGAAGAACCCGAGGCCATATTGGAGGCCCAAACGAAGAAGTTGAGAAACAAAGAGATTGAATTGGTGTTGGTCAAGTGGAAGCATTCCCTTGGGCCAAATTTGACTTGGGAAGTCAAAGATGAGATGAAGAAACGCTACCCAAATTTTGTGGATTATGAGGCGATTCCGAGGACGGAATCCTCTTAAGGGGTAGGTAGTTGTAACGACCCGAATTTTTGTAATTAAATAAATTGTACAAAAATATGATAAATAAGGATAAATCGTTTAAAGATCGTAGGAATTGGTTTCTTGTCATTTGGACACCGTTTGATACGGTTAAGGGCGAAACCGGGCTGAACCGGGTGACAAAAAGTTGCAGCCTAGCTGCCTGGGGGAGTTCGCGATGCGAACTATGGTTCGCGATCGCGAACAGTGGACAGAAAGTTAGATTTTTGATGGTCGGAGTTCGCGGCCCATTCCCGATCGCGAAGTGTTCGCGACGGGGGAAGTTCGCGACGCGAACTCTAGTTCGCGAACGCGAACTGTGTCAGATCTATATAAACGAGTTTTGGGGCTAGGGTTTGGCCACCTACACCCCTAAGACCTACCAGCCGTTTTTTGAGAAGAGTGCTCGATTCCTGGAGTTCTTGGACTCAAATCTTCATATTCCTTGGAGATTATTGATCTAAGGTAAGAAATCTTGAACTAGGGTTTGAGATTTCACCAAGTTGTATGAACTTGGTGATTTGGGGATGTTAATATGGGTTAATTAGTAGCTAGTTATGGATTTTAACTAGGTTTTGTGATGGTATTGATGTTAGGTCAAGAAGGCCTTGTGATTGGAAGTACTTCTTTGATTTGGAAGTAGAGATTGTGTTGTTGAACACAAGTGTTGGATAGCTTTTGCTAAGGTGAGTACATGTGATTCTTACTGAGTACATAGTAACCCAAGTTTTATGAATTGAAATGAGTATTGAGTCTTGATTAGATAAATATTTTAATAAAGAAAAGATTGTATTGAATAGTATTGAATTGTATTGGATTGAATGGAATTGTATCTTGATGTGTAGTTACCACTAGTATGATGTGAGTTGTATTATGGGGCTTTGACCCAAGTTAATGATTTGTATGTGGTAGCTAATCAATTGGATCCTAGATAACCCACACAGGTTGGGGGAGTTAGTGGCTACTACTTGGGGCGGTACCACCCTGCGCAAGAGTAGTATGTCGAGAAATAGATAACCCGGAAAGCGGGGGAGTTTGAGATAACCCAGAAATCGGGGGAGCAAATAGATTACCCGGAAACGGGGGAATTTACCTAGATAACCCATATAGGGGGAGCTTGTTTCGGGGAGGCCCGTTACGTATGTGTTGGGCTTATGGCAAGCCTTAGAGTATGATTAACTATGTGCAATGTGATAATTATTTAATTATTATTTTATTGCAATTATTTCTAACCGGGTCTAAAACCCATGTTTCTCACGAGACAATTTTGTCTCACGTACTACATTTCTTTTGATTATGTACTCAGGTTCGGGAGCTAAGGATTAGGCGGCCCGTAGTAGTAGCATTGGAAGATTAAGCTCGGTGTACCATTTAATTCCCTAAGACTTAGTTTTGATATTATTGTAACACCGGTTTTTGATATTTGCTAATCCTTCCAAATGTTTTAACTAAACTATATTTTGGATGTTATGGATTTTTTGGATGTTGAATTTACTTATTTAAAAAGTTTAAATTGTTTTGGAAAATTGGTGTGTTACAAGGATGCTTTTTGAAAGCAATTGTTATTGGGAACCAAGATATGGTCAACTTGTGTGAAATTATGGTATGTGATGCAAAGATGATTGAAATGGTACTAAGTGGTAGTATAAATAACCAAATGAAGGTTAAGTAATGGTAAATACTAGTATGACCTTAAGTAAAGGTGCGACTCCCGGATTGTTTGGGTAAAAATAGAAATTTTCGGAAAAATGGGAACGATTGTTAAGGAAACAATAATGAGTATAACCGGAAGTGATAAGTCGAGAATGATATCACGCGAGTAGGGAATTTGTTGATTTGGGAAAGTATGGTTGACTTTATGCCAAGGTCAAGATTAGTCAATGTGTGATTTGGTTGACTAGGTCAAGGATGAGCTTTGACTCTCGTTTCGAATGATTAGTGAATGATGAGAGCATAATGTATCGGTCGTATGTATGTGAAAGGATTAATGGAATAATTAAAAGAATTATAGTCGAATTATGCGACCTTGACCCGTTGGGTGTGTAGAGTTGAATTTGGGAATCGAGTGTATGATTATTGATGGATCATAAATTAAAGGTCGATTGTAATGGAAATGATGATTAATGGAATCTCTAGTGAATAAAGAAATTGTTATGGTATAGTTGACTTTGTGTTTAAGTTAAAGGTTAAATAATGTTGGGAGGTGGCGACTTGGTCGAAGCTAGACTTTGACATTCGATCTAATCAATTAGCTAATTGTAATGATTGTATCATATCATTGTTATGAATAAACGGATTTGTTGAAAGATTGAAAGTGTTATGGTCCATTTGTGAAATTTCGACCCGTTTAAGTAATATAAGTTTAAGATTGGGTTTTGACCGTTTGGACCTATCGGGGTTAAGCACATGTTTAAATGTAAATAGTGATGGGTGAACTGTAATGAGAAAAGATCGATTGTAACCAACACAATGGAATTGGAGTAGAATGCTCGATCAAATATGGATTGGAAATTTCTGAGTGATTCTGAGGACGGAATCCTTTTAAGGGGTAGATAGTTGTAACGACCCGAAATTTATAGATAAATAAATTTTATAAAAATATGATAAATAAGGATAAATCATTTAAAGAACGTAGGAATTGGTTTTGTGTCATTTGGACATCGTATGAGAAAGTTATGGACGAAACCGTGTCGAAGCAAAGGTTGAAAAATGCAGCCTGGGCTGCATTGCCCAAGATAGCGGCGCTATCTTGGGATAGCGACGCGATTTCTCGCGTTTCCAGCAGAAACTCGAATTAGCGACCACCCTGAACACTATCCTGAACGCGATTTATCACCGGTGTCAGATAGCGGCGCGATTTCTTGATAGCGGCGTGATTTCTTGGTCTGAACAACATTAAAGTCGAGATTTGGCTCATTTCATGTCACCCCAAACCCTAGTTTCTCTCCCAACGAGTTTGTATACGTTTTTGAGTGGAAAACATCATTTGGAGCCGATTTCTTCATCAAATCTTGTGAAATTTCACTCCTAGTTGAAGATTAAAGGTATATCTTCACTCTTTGATCATTGTAGCTTTAGATCTATGGATTTTGAGGCTTGGGTTTGAAACCCTAGTTCTTGGGTTTGTGATTAATGGTTGAATAAAGGTTGTATACAGTTAATATATGGTATTTTAACAAAGGAAACAAGTGTGTGGTTAAGATTTGTAAAGATCTTAAGTTTTGGTAAAACCTAGGGTTTTGGAAACCATCAAATTGGGGAAAATGGTTTTTTGGGTTAATTTGTGATGATTTAAGTTAACTGTAACACTCGTATTTTTATAACATCGTTTAAAATCATTTAAATACGCTTTTCTCAATAATAGACATGATGTCCAAAATACAGTTTAACAAAAACTTTAAAACCTTTATCAGAGTATACAAAAATACGGTGTCACCAAGTATATCAAAACCATAGGCAAGGGATCTACCTACGAGCTCCCGAGCTAAACATCTCTAGGCCACTTCTAGTGCAACCTTCTACCACTTCAAACCCGTACTTGAGTACACAGCCATAAAACAAACGTAGTACGTGAGACAAAATAGTCTCGTGAGATACATGGGTTTTAGACCCCAATAATAATAATCATTTCATAAATATATAAACGCATATATATACGACATCAATGTAGGCTAGTCACCCTATAGCAACCCTATTGTTCCAATGCTTTCCTAGCAATCAAATCTAGTTATCGGGTTGCCCCCGAACTAACTAGAAGCTCAACATATCTAACTATCGGGTTGCCCCCGAACTAGCTAGAACTCCAATATATCTAGTTATCGGGTTGACCCCGAACTAACTAGAAGCTCAAGATACCGGCAAGAGGGAATCGCCCAATCTACCGATACCTGCCTTACTCACCGGAATACGTCCAGTTAGCAAGACTACTAACGTGGCTGAGTCGATGGGAATCCACCCAACTGCCCCTCACTCCACACCTCATGACCGGGAGTCGCCCGTGACATCACATCATCTCAATCTTACCATAACTCAACAGTTATGTCAATGTAGCTCTCGGCTATCACATCAATCATCAAACAAGTTAGTTATCTAATAATAACTATATATATGTAACAAGTTCAACATAGAGTGAACGTACCTGTATGGTCCCGTTGACCCGATCTTTAGCATCTTACACATACTTCTACATCTATTAACCCTAGGAGGTCCATACTCACTTATTTCATAAGATACATTTCCTATTTATCTATTTCATATACTTTCATCTCTTTGTTGACCAAAATACATAATTATTACTAGTCACATCATAATCATTTTCATATGTATATTCGTTCTTTTCTTTGATTAGTAATTCTTACCAGTAGATGCTCATTACTTATCAAATCATTTCCAATTGCTTTACTTATACATAATTATTAATAAAGACTCAATACACACTCTTTTACTTCATAACTTTATTATTATGGTTCATTATTATAGACTTCATAATCACTTAAGTTTATCCTACTCACTTCCAAAATTCATCAACCATACTAGACATATTCTAGTATCACATTAAACCTACTTTCTTACCATTTTCAATCATTATCTTTACCAAACATTTATTAATAAAGACCCATAAAAATATCATATGTATTTTCAAAACTCTTGCTATGTACCCAGTTTAAAAGTCTCATGTACTCACCTTAGCAATGCTTTCCGGTTCGCGTTTATCAACACGAATCCTTGCTTCCCGCCTTTTGAATAACTCCAACATATAAGTCTTTGCAACCTATCAACATAATCATCACACTTCTAGTTATCATCCATAACTAGACAACACATAATTTCTATTATCATCTTTAACCACCAAGTTCACCCAACTTGGTGGAAATCTCAAAATTTTAGTTCCAAGGTTTCACCAACGAAACCCGAACCCAACCATAACCCAAGGTCGACATCATTAGTCTCCAATATTAATCTCATAACACTAATTAGTCACCAACACCCTTTTCCCCAAATTTTGGTGACATTAAAAACCCTAGGTTTGACCAATCTTAAGGTTCTTACAAATCTTAAGCATACACTTGTTTATCATATTTTCTTAGAATTTATTTATCACAAAAATTCGGGTCGTTACAACTATCCACCCCTTAAAAGGACTCCGTCCTCGGAATCACCAAGAATTTTCAACCCATATTTGACCGAGCATTCCGTTCTCGTTCCCCTGTAGTTATTACCATCAACTTTTCCCATCCCAATTTAGTCAACAATATGTGTTCACACATTCACCATATATATTTAAACATTTGCTTGACCCCGATAGGTCCAAGCGGGTCAGAAAATCAATCTTAAGCTTCTAATACCCAAACGGGTCAAAAATTGAACAATTTGACCGTGACACATTAAATCCTTTAATCAGACCCACCATACACATAGAAACTATATGACCCAATCATTACAGTCATCTAATCGATCCACACAAACATTAAAATCTAACTTCGACCAAGTCGATATAATCCAACATCGTCTATCCTTGACTTAAGCACGAAGTCAACTATACCTTAACAATTTCTTTATTCATTAGAATTCCATTAATCAACTTTTCCATTACAATCGACCTTTAATTAATGATCCAACAATAATCATATACTCGATTCCCAAATTCAACTCTAAACACCCAACGGGTCAAAGTCACATAATTCGACTATCTCTTTTAATTATTCCATTAATCCCCGCACATACACACAACCGATACATCATGCTCTCATCATTCACTAGTCATTCGAAACGAGAGTCAAAGCTCATCCTTGACCAAGCCAACCAAATCACAATTTGACTAACATTGACTTTTGCATAAAGTCAACCATACTTTCCCAAATCAACAAATTCCCTACTCAGGGGATATCATTCTCGACTTACCACTTCCGGTTATACTCACTATTGTTTCCTTAACAATTCTCGTTCTTCCAACTTTTAAATTTCTCTCCAAACAATTAGAAAGTCGCGCCTTTACTTAAGGTCACACTAACATTTACTAGTTTCTTAACCTTCATTTGGTTACTTGTATCGTTACCTCATATTCTTTCAATCATCTTTGTATCACATCGGTCATTTTCATAGCTTTTCATTCTCAATTATCGGTATTAGATTCTCTACCGCAACAAATTCCACATTTCTCTACAAATTTTACCACATCTCGGTTATCAATAACAACCTTCTTGCTAAAAGCATCTCTTTTCTCAAAATCTAAAAATCGTAGGCATCTCCCACCCATACATGGCCTAAATGCAACCCGTATTTCATACCAAATTCTCATTTACCATAAAATCATAACAATACACATTAATCACATGGTTCTACATTCATCACATACATAAATAAATATTATCATACGGACACAACAATCCATAATTTAACTATCACATCAAGATGATTGGAAAGCCTCCAATCCATCAAGATTCAAGTTGTCACAGTGATTGGAACATCTCCAATCACGGAATGGAACCATTGGGATTCGCCCAACCAATTCCACCCCCAAACATCATAGTAGCCGGGGATCCCCCGAGCTAATCACATCCTTTCTTTCTTATCTTATCATGCATACTTCACTAGTATACACCTTTTCACATCACATACTTTACCACTATCTTACTCATTTAATCGTCTATTTATTCGCCATGCAATCTAGCACATTTCTCATAACATCACGTTATCATTTTCTTTCATATTTAACACATTTCCCATTGGACATATTACTTATCACGTTTCATATAAAATTACCTTTTCATTATCATATGCTTTCAACGACTATCGCATGCATTTTACCCCGCGGGTAACTATTAAAATCTCCGATTACTATTTACCGTTTCAATTACACATTGACCACCCTTAACTGGTTCATTTCTTTCTTACCACATTTCCCAAAACTTTTGTCACCACCGGGTAACCACCAATCTATTCCATTAACCATATTTCACCGGCTAACCCGGTCATCTTTGAGTCAACCAACCGACTCCGGTCTACACTCGTGACCCATGACTTAGCACCCAATAGCTCTAACACTCGATGTTCCACTTTTATACATCGTGAGACTTAGAATTATTCCTTCCCCAACCGTAGTCTCACACTACTCTGCGTCATATACCGCCATACCATTACTATAACACGTAACTAACAACTATTTTATTACCCTTAATATCGAATTCATCATCATTGTCACAAAGCTCGACATGGCTATATGCCACCTTTTTACCCAACCACTTTCGACAATCAAAATTCGTCATTCCCGACACTTATTCTTTTCCACATATTTCCCATCTATGAATTCTAAGACATAACTATACCTTACTCATTCTTTTCTTTACCGTTCACGTATAATCTTATTACATTATTTATCTGAATTCTCGCCGGACATCCAAATTCCATTCTCCAATATTTTTATTTCTAGAATTCTCATCCATACTAACATTTCTTACAAGGACCTAGTACTTCCTTGTACTACCATCCTTTTGTTGAAACACATTTACCATCCTCGTGGTTCGTCCTTTGATACTTCATAATAGCATTAACTCTTATATCCTTACTACATGCGACACACTTGTCTATAATCCTTTCAAATACATATTTCCTTACACATAACTAACCGGGAAGACTATTCCCAAAAATAAATCTTCACGTCATACGACTTATCTCCAATTTCTATAAGCATCAATTCGTGCAACAACCAGACGATTAAGCCATAATCACCTAACATCCATTTTACCTAAGATTTCCGGGGTTGTATCATGAATCCTCCTCTAGGTTCCTTCCGGAAAACTTTCCCTTTCAACTCGTTCGTGAATTCCTTTCACAACATCTTATACCGTGCTATCTTTCCCAAAGTTTCATACAACATTCCACCGTGTCAGCGTCTCATCCTTCAATAATCGTGACCCCAAAGTCACCATATAATTTTTCCTTCGTTTGCTACTCTTTAGCACTTGCTCAAACTACCGAATCCACTACACCGTGACCTCCGGCCCAGAACTTCCGAATTACCCAACAGTTTTACACGCTATGAAGGCCTTATATTACATCCTTCCATTTCTTCCGACTAGGTCTTGCTGCCTTTTTATGTAGATACTTCCCACTATGGTCTTCGCCATTCGATGACTCTTCCTTCATTCGGGTATTCGAATCATTTCGTCTACCCCCATTCATTCGGTTATCCAAAACCTGGTACATATCCTCATACATAACTCTTCCCAATTTAGTGGAGCTCGCCCACTTTTCACACATTCTTTCGCCATACCAACGTATCCATCAACAAGATCCAAACGGTCAACTCAACAGTCGAAAACAACACCGTTAGATCAAATCATGACATTTCTCATAGGGGTCGGCCCTATCAAACAAATGCCCAAAAGACTCACATTGCACAATTCATAACAACTTCTATAGGTCCCCTAGGTCCAACCCTAAACTTAACATAAAGTCTCAAGGTCAACCTATCGATCTCAAGGAATCTTACATTCCTATTGCTACAGTCTAAGACTAGGACGGACATCCAACCTAATTCACTTAAACTATAGCTCTGATACCAAGTTGTAACACCCGTATTTTTATAACATCGTTTAAAATCATTTAAATACGCTTTTCTCAATAATAGACATGATGTCCAAAATACAGTTTAACAAAAACTTTAAAACCTTTATCAGAGTATACAAAAATACGGTGTCACCAAGTATATCAAAACCATAGGCAAGGGATCTACCTACGAGCTCCCGAGCTAAACATCTCTAGGCCACTTCTAGTGCAACCTTCTACCACTTCAAACCTCTACCTGAGTACACAACCATAAAACAAACGTAGTACGTGAGACAAAATAGTCTCGTGAGATACATGGGTTTTAGACCCCAATAATAATAATCATTTCATAAATATATAAACGCATATATATACGACATCAATGTAGGCTAGTCACCCTATAACGACCCTATTGTTCCAATCCTTTCCTAGCAATCAAATCTAGTTATCGGGTTGCCCCCGAACTAACTAGAAGCTCAACATATCTAACTATCGGGTTGCCCCCGAACTAACTAGAAGCTCAAGATACCGGCAAGAGGGAATCGCCCAATCTATCGATACCTGCCTTACTCGCCGGAATACGTCCAGTTAGCAAGACTACTAACGTGGATGAGTCGATGGGAATCCACCCAACTGCCCCTCACTCCACACCTCATGACCGGGAGTCGCCCGTGACATCACATCATCTCAATCTTACCATAACTCAACAGTTATGTCAATGTAGCTCTCGGCTATCACATCAATCATCAAACAAGTTAGTTATCTAATAATAACTATATATATGTAACAAGCTCAACATAGAGTGAACGTACCTGTATGGTCCCGTGGACCCGATCTTTAACATCTTACACATATTTCTACATCTATTAACCCTAGGAGGTCCATACTCACTTATTTTATAAGATATTCGTTCTTTTCTTTGATTAGTAATTCTTACCAGTAGATGCTCATTACTTATCAAATCATTTCCAATTACTTTACTTATACATAATTATTAATAAAGACTCAATACACACTCTTTTACTTCATAACTTTATTATTATGGTTCATTATTACAGACTCCATAATCACTTAAGTTTATCCTACTCACTTCCAAAATTCATCAACCATACTAGACATATTCTAGTATCACATTAAACCTACTTTCTTACCATTTTCAATCATTATCTTTACCAAACATTTATTAATAAAGACCCATAAAAATATCATATGTATTTTTAAAAGTCTCGTGTACTCACCTTAGCAATGCTTTCCGGTTCGCGTTTATCAACACGAATCCTTGCTTCCCGCCTTTTGAATAACTCCAACATATAGGTCTTTACAACCTATCAACATAATCATCACACTTCTAGTTATCATCCATAACTAGACAACACATAATTTCTATTATCATCTTTAACCACCAAGTTCATCCAACTTGGTGGAAATCTCAAAATTTTAATTCCAACGTTTCACCAACGAAACCCGAACCCAACCATAACCCAAGGTCGACATCATTAGTCTCCAATATTAGTCTCATAACACTATTTAGTCACCAACACCCTTTTCCCCAAATTTTGGTGACATTAAAAACCCTAGGTTTGACCAATCTTAAGGTTCTTACAAATCTTAAGCATACACTTGTTTGCTTTGTTGAAATACCATCTATTAAGTGTATACATCATTTATTTCACCATAACCCATGCACCCAAGAACTAGGGTTTCAAACCCAAGCTTCAAGATCCATAGATCTAGAGCTACAACTACAAAGGAGTGAAGATATACATTTAATCTTCAACTAGGAGTGACAATTCACGAGATTTGATGAAGAAATCGGCTCCAAATGATGTTTTCCACTCAAAAACGTATACAAACTTGTTGGGAGAGAAACTAAGGTTTGAGATGGTATGAAATGAGCCAAAACCCGACTTTAATGCTGTGTCTGACAGACTTCGCGCCGCGAAGCCCATGTTCGCGCCGCGAACTTCGCGTGTCGTGAACAGCTCGTGTTCGTGAACCAGCCGCGAACTCCGATCTCTGAAAACCCCAAGTCTCTGCCTGATCCTCGCGATCGCGAGGACCTAGTTCGCGCCGCGAACTCGCTGCACCAGACGGGCTGCAGTTTTTGTTCCTTGTTTCGACCCGGTTTCGTCCATAACTTTCTCATACGGCGTCCAAATGACACGAAACCAATTCCTACGTTCTTTAAACGATTTATCCTTGTTTGTCGTATTTTCTTAGAATTTATTTATCACAAAAATTCGGGTCTTTACATTAACCTTGTGATGATTATTGAAATAGGATTTCTACCAAGAGGTTGGAGGTCAACAAGTGGTTTGAGAAAGTGAAGATTTGGTGTTCAAGGAACACATTTGATGCCTTAATTGCTAAGGTGAGTACGTGTGGACTTTACTGAGTACATAGCCATTGAAATATGTTTTCTTAATTGTGATTTGGTCTATTTGATTAATTGTGTAGACTATTATTATGTAAAGTTAGTTATGTATTATTATGAATATTAAAAACTAACTTGTTTGATGATTTATGAGATAACCAAGGGCTTAGATGGAATAACTCGAGAAGTTATGATGAGTGATAGATTGGCGGTGATTCGGGGGATCCCCGGTCACTTTGGATGGGGCGGATTGGGCATCGACCTATGGACCATCATGTGATAGAAGGCTTGCTAACCGGACGTGATCCGGCTAGAAGTCGGGTAATGGTAGATTGGGCGATTCCCTCTTGCCGTTATCATAAGGCTTATTAAGGCGGGGGATCCCCGATTAATAAGTATGTGAGATGACGGGTTATTTGGAGATGTTCCGGATAACTAGATAGACTCGCTATGGAGGCAAGAATGATAGAGTCACAATAGGGTGGCTAAATGTATGATGATGACATATATACATATATATATATATATATATATATATATATATATATATATATATATATATATATATATATATATATATATATATATATATATATATATATATGTATATATATATATATATGTATATATATATATATATATATATATATAAATTTTTATATATAATGTGATACTTGTTTGTTTTATCGGGGTCTAAACCCATGTAGCTCACGAGACTTTCTTGTCTCACGTACTCCTTGTTTGTTTTGCTATGTACTCAGGTTCGGGATCGAAGATTTAGGTACGCATGGATAGAGATGCGGGGCCTAGAATAGAAGAACACTAGAGTGGATTTATGCTTAGCTTTGGTTTTGATATATTTTGTAACACCAAACTTTATACTCTGATTTTCATACCAAAGGTTTTGTAAATCCATATTTTGGAACCGTTCCTCTATTTATAAAAATGATGTATTTTGGTAAAATATTTTGTATTAAAATTTGAGGTGTTACAATATATATATATACATGCATGAATTACCTACATGCAGACCAATATTTGAGGGTCTTTCATCAAATTCATTCATGTATCTTCCATGATGCGTTGTTTTTGAAAATCAATTGTTTAGATTGAGTTATAGACAAAAGATATGGTTCTCTATATAACTCTCCTCTATATATATATATATATATATATATACTTCCTCCGTATCACAATAAGTGATACACTTTCCATTTATGGGTGTTTCACAATAAGTGATACACTTCAAAAGTTACCTTATTTGGCAAAAATGTGGGACCCAACCTCCACTAACTATTCACTTTAATAAAGTGAAATTACCCTTATACCCTTACTTTTACTTTTAAAACTAATTAATATCACTTTATTCAAGAAAAGTGGAACACATCATCCACTAACTATCTACTTTAATATATTTTAACCATATTTTAATCTTACTTTAATCTTTTGACTCAAACTCCGTGATCTTCCAAATGTATCACTTATTGTAATACGGAGGAAGTATATATATATATATATATATATATATATATATATATATATATATATATATATATATATATATATATATATATATATATATATATATTGAAATGAAATGATCATGGAAGACACATTAATGTATTTGATAAGGGACCTCCAAATATTGGTCTGCATAGATGTCATTCATCCATGTATACATATATGTATAGATAACACTTATGTATACATACATGAAAACATATACATTTATGTATACATGCATTAATGACATTAATGCAAACCAATATTTGGGGGTCCCTCATCAAATGCATTAATGTGTTTCATGATAATTTCATTTCAAAAATCAATGGTTTAGATTGAGTCTGCTGGTTCTGTAGCCTTAATTGGTTCTGAAACTAATTCAACCCATATATATATATATATATATATATATATATATATATATATATATATATATATATATATATAGGGTCCGGATCCGGTGAGTACTCTTTTCCCGGTGAGGACTGCGAGGACTAAAAAAACATTAAAAATGATCCAAAACAAACTTTTTTTCAAAAAAATTTCTTTTTTAAATATCTAAATCGCAGCCTATAAGATCAAAAAAAAAAGTTTTTCAGAAAAAAGTTTTTTTGTGGATCATAATAATGATCCACAAAAAAAATATGGATCATTGTTATGATCCGCAAAAAAAAAGTGGATCATAATTTTTTTTTTTTCAGAAAAAAGTGGATCATATATATAGAAGTGGGATCCGGTGAGGACTCAAAAAACGGTGAGGACACCTCAAAAAAATTTCAGAAAATTCCGAAAAAAAAAAAAAAAAAATAAATATATATATATATATATATATATATATATATATATATATATATATATATATATATATTGTTTTTAACCTTTTAAACTTCTATAAATACCTACCTTCATTCTATAAATTTTCACAACAAAAATTCTCTCTTCTCCCACCCAACCATACTTATAAAATGTCTAATGTTTCTGATTCATCTTCCGAATATGATTCCGATTTGGAAGCTATTATGACGATAGCCAATTCTTATAATGCCGAGGAAATGGTCGCCATTGTGAATGCTCTTTCATCTGATACAGGGGACGATGAAGGGATCGGTTCGATCCCCAGAACGCCGAGAAGGTATGTGCCACGAGATCGTGAAGGTGCCGGTGATAATTGAGGACAACGGTCGCAACATATGGATAATCCGGCAAACATGCCGCAACGCTCGTGGAATGAGAGAGTTGCAACACATGCTCGAATGGCCAAAGAACTACGGGATCAAGCAACGCATCACAGACTTCGCAATGCACTAGTAGAGCACATTTCGCAACTCCCACCAAATTTCCACCAACGTTAAATTATTGTAATTTTTTTTTCGTATATATATATTTTTTTAAGTTTTTAAATTATTGTAATGTTTTTTTATTTATTAAAAGTATTATGTTTTTAGTTATATTTTTATTTTAATTAAAAAGAAAGTAAATTAATTATATTTGGTGAAGTAACAGAGTGCTGTTTGCATGACTACGTCAGTTTAGTGTTAGTTAGTTTGTCTGCTGACGTGACGCTGAGTTGGCAGCAACTGACGTCGTCAGTTGCTGTCACCATTAGGAGTGGTCTAACTATCTTTCTCTCTCCAATCCAACCTTATATTTTAATCAAAAGTATTATTAATTACCCTACCACTAATTATCACCTAAAAACTTGTGCAAAAACCAAATGAGAAATTTTTTGTGTGACGGAGGGAGTATGTTTTTTCATATATAAATGATACTTTTAGATACATTTGAAGCCCACATGCTATTCTCTTAATATTATATGCACGATATCAAATATTCTTTTTTCAGTATATACATAATTTACAGATGAAGCAACATACATAGTTATTAAACAATTGCTACAATTTATAGGTCACTTACAAAGTATGTATATACTCTTATAGTTATGTACTTATGTTTAATTTGCAAAACCCGTATACTATGTATATACTCTCTTTTTTCCTAAGTTGTTTCTAAACAAAATTAATTAATATATATCTTTCCACAAGCTAAAAAAAAAGTGCATAAAGTAAACAATTTAAAATTGTTCAGCGGCTTAAGAGTTATGTTAAAACATATCATGCTAATGAATCAACCTAATCTATTTTAATTTGTTATCTAACTTCTCCAATCTTCCGACCTATAACAAATATGTAAAAGGAACAAAAAGAGAAGACGTGTTAATCTTTGAATTCAACGTGCAGTTTTACTTTACCACTTTCTCTCAAACTATATACTTCGTAATTTCATATTAAAAATTATAAGAAAAAAAAGTGCTAATGACATTTCTTTTCTTTTTTTCTAAATTAATGTTATATTATTTCACATTTTAATTGACACTCAATTTACATATACATGTAAATAATATTTATTTACTTAATATTTTATTATAAAACACACATAATATTAATATTTACAAAAATATCTCAAATCCTAGTGTTTACTACATCTATCACCAAACTCGATGGATACCACTGATAGCACCATATCATCCATGTCTCCAAATCGAAAAACCAGCTGAAGCTTACTAAAGCTATGATTTAAGCATAATTATGCACTAAAATTTGGATATGTTGATCTTATGTATTTATATCTTTCAAATTAGGGGTGTCAAATTTGTACCGAACAAAACAACCAACATGCTACCAACCGAACTAATTAAAGTTGGTAGTCAATATGTTGGTAACCAACATGTTTGGTTGGTAGTACCGTACCAATCGAGTATTCGTGGTACGGTAATGGTACAAATATTTAAATACCATGGTAATACCGTACCAACCAATATATATATACATATATATAAATTAATTCTTACAATATATAGTTTCATAATTTATGGTCTGATTTATATCTTTAAAAATATCTCCACCATACAATATACTTCCTCCGATTCAAAATAAGTGATACACTTTAGGTTTCACACTTTTTTAGGCAAAAAATTATAATGATGGTTAAATTAGATTAATTGGATGGTTAGTGGTGAATGGGTCACACACTTTTTGAATAAAATGGGGTTAATAATGTTTTAAAGTAAAAAGTAAGGGTAAATGAGTCAATTCACTTTGTTAAAGTAGATAATTAGTGAGTGAGAGTCCCATTTTTTTTTTGCCAAATAAGGTAATTTTTCAAATTATATCACTTATTTTAAATCACCCAAAAAAGGAAGTGTATCATTTATTTTGAATCGGAGGAGGTATATAATTGATTCTTTAACATAGAAAATTTTTATGTCGCATTAATAAATCATCGTTTTATTTATCTTGTTTTCGAGTTTGGAAAATTTATTAATATGTTTCAAATGATGGATGATGGTAAAATATTATATTATAAAATATATCTTGTTTTTAATATTTTTTTAGTCTCATATTAGTTTGTAATCTTGGTATATGTTGGAACAAATCACAGTTCAACTTATTACTGATGCTGCAGTTAGTACTGATCATAGTTACTACTGATAAAGACTATGATTACTACTGATGGGGCAGAAACACTTGTTACTGATGAGTTGATACTGGTGAAGTCTATAACTAGTTTACTACTGATCATGCACATATCGAAGATACTACTGATCATTAGTAGTTACTACTGACGTTGGTTTTGGACTTACTACTGATTACCAGAGTTACTACTGACGATGCATATTTACAACTGGTGATTGCAGTTACTACTGGTACGCGTTTAGGAAGCATATCAAGTTCGAGATCTTCGCAGAATTAGTTATAGAATGTTATTCAATGTATATCTTTTATAATTCGATGTAAATCAAGTCCTAGAATAACTAGGGTAAATAGTTACGCTTCAAGGACTGCTATAAGTAGTTCCTTACGAATTGTAAACGTACGTGTGTATTGTTAATCAATAATATACATTGAAGCTTTTTGTGAATCACTGTGTTCTTAATATTATTGTTCATTGTTCGTTCAATATACAGTATTCTATTGTTCTTAAGATATTAATACAAGTGTTGATCCACTTCAACTTCTTGTTATTAGTAGATCTGGGTTGACAATAACTTGTTATGGTTATTCGATCCTGACAAGTGGTATCAGGGCAAGTGGCTTCAAATCCGGAATGAAACAAGGATCTATATGAATCAATATATCAAAGCAAAATTGGAATGAATCTAATAATCAGAAGGTTATAGACGGCTTCGAAGAACCAACCTTCTTAGGAAGCAAAAGGTTATGGATGTTAGGCATTACACCGCCATTAGCAATGGTGACGTCACCAAGAAGTTTGCTCAATTCCTCGTCGTTTCTCACTGCTAAATGGATGTGTCTTGGAACAATTCTTGTTTTCTTGTTGTCCCTTGCTGCGTTTCCAGCCAACTCAAGAACCTCAGCGGCGAGGTATTCGAGAACGGCGGCGAGATAGACCAAAGCTCCGGCACCAACACGCTCAGCGTATTTACCGGCTTTTAGGAAACGAGTGATACGACCGACGGGAAATTGAAGGCCCGCGTTGATACTTCTCGATGTAGCTTTCTTTGCCGCTCCAGATCCTAAGGTTTTCCCTCGTCCGGCCATTGTTAACAGAGATTTGACGTCGGAAAATTGTGGTTGGATCTACGGTGAAAAAGAAGAAAGGTTATATGTTGTTAACGAAGAAAGGTTTTTTACTACTGATCGCAAAAATGATATTGCTCCTAATTCAAATTACTACTGCTATGTCAATTAAAGGTGTTACTACTGATCAGTAACAATTCCGATTACTACTGATCTTGTTTCAATTTTACTACTGATCGATTAAATACACTACTGATCAGTAGTATATCAGGTTACTACTGGTCCTATTCGAAAATGCTACTGATCAGTAGTAAATGAAGAATCAACACTACTGATCAGTAATATACATATTACTACTGCTGCGTTGACTGATCAGTATTAATCAGTACTGACCGAAAAAAAATTTAAAGATTTTTTTATACTGATTTCTTCCTTTTAACCAATACATCAAATTTTGGAAAGCTTGACACACACCATGTTTGTTCCATACTACGGTTCATTGATTGTATTCGGTTAATCACTTGTTCATTTTTATTCTTGATAAAAAGAGAATGAAAATAACTAGTGATATTAATGTGAAACGAATCACATTATTCACACACACAGGTTGAAGGCTTGTTAATCTACGAATTTTAAGAACAACAAAAAGCTTTAATCTTTAAAACACACAGATTGTTAATCATGACTGATAACAATGAAAGTACTCAACCAAATAAAATCCCTATACTCACTCCAAATAACTTTGGAATGTGGAAGAATCGTATTAAGCAATACATGCTTATTACTGATTATTCCATGTGGGAAGTTGTTGTTGAAGGAAACAAAACCGTTCAAGGTCAAGCAACAAGTTCTGCAACTGAAGCAGACAAACTCAAGTGTGAAAAGGAGAAGAAAGACAGAGGAATCGAACTCAAAGCTCTAAGCACTCTTCTACTGGCCATTCCTAATGATTATCAACATCTCTTTGTTGAATATGATGATGCAAAGATGTTGTGGCAAGCACTGGAAAAGAGATTTGTTGGCACCAAAAGCACCAAAAGAAACATGAAGTCTGTACTAAAACAGGACTTTGAAAATTTCAAAGGCCAAAAGAATGAATCCCTATCTCAAACCTTTGATAGGTTCAATAAACTCATTGGTGAATTGAATCAAGTTGGTGTGTAACCAGACAATGATGATGTCAATAGAAAGTTTCTCAAATCTCTTGGAGAAGAATGGTCTATGTACACAGTCATATATAGACAAGGTGATGCTTTGGAAGAAAAGGAGCTGGATGAATTGTACAATGAGCTAAGGGTGTTTGAATCTGAGGTAAGCTCTAAAACTCCTAATTTATCTTCAAACAATGCTGCTTTTGTGTCGAGTACAGGAACAGGTCAGGAAACTGCAAAGGCTGCAGATTGTGAAGATGCTGCAAGAGAATCCTTCTTCACTAGTCATGTGCATACTGCACTAATTAGTGATGATTTGGAACAATAGAATCCTGATGGTCTTGAAGAGATGGATCTTAAGTGGCAGATGGCTATGCTGAGTCTAAGAACCAAAAGGTTATTGAAGAGGACTGGTAGAACAAACCTGAACTACAACAAAAGTGACAAGGCTGGATTTGACAAGACTAAAGTCAAATGTTACAACTGTAACAACCTTGGGCACTTTGCTAAAGAATGTCCTCAGCCAGACAAAAGATCAAACTCAACTGCTCTTGTTTCACAACAAGGACAAGGTTATGATTGGAGCTTTCAAGCAGAGGAACATGCACAGAATCAAGCTCTCATGGCTTTCACTGATTCTCCTGCCAAGGTACATTCTAAATCTTGCACTCCTGAATGCATTAAAGCATATAAAGATTTAGAAAAACTTAATAAAGAAACACTTGAAGAGATGATTCTAAATAGAAATAGAAGAATTGAATATAATGGTTGTATAGCTGATCTTGAAAATCAAATTCAAATTTATAAAATAACTGATCAAAAGATAAAAGAAGAATTGCTTCAAACCACTTATGAAAAAGAACATCTTGAATTAAAATTAAAAGAAACTTTGATCAAACTAGAAGAATATCAAATGGAATTAGAACAAAACAAATTAACCATTAAAAAGTTTGAAAGAAGTTCTCAAATTGTTAATGAATTAACAAGTAATCAAACCACTGAAAAAGTTGTGCATGGAGTGGGATATCATGCTGTACCACCTCCATATAAATTCATCCCTCCACTTAAAGATAGTTCAGAAAGAATCATAAATGAATTAAAAATTGAAAATCAAACTGAATCTAATAATGAAACATCTGAATCAAATGATTCTTCTGATGATGATCAAACTACAGACTCAATTGATACAAGCTTTCACATAGCACAAAGTCAAGATGACTCTCCTAAATATGATGCAGAAAATATACCAAAAATTTTAAGAAGGGGAAATGAAAGAAACAAGAACCAACTCTTAGATCAAAGAAAACCTGAAGGTGCTAAGGATAAGAAATTAAGATGTGTTATTTGCAACAAAGTAAACCATTTAGCAAAGGATTGTCACTTCAATCCAATTAACTGTAAAGAGTTCAAAGAATTTAAAAATTCTAAAGAAAAAGCAAAAACACAAAAGTTAAAAGATACTACTGGTCCATCAGTAGTAAATAAAATAAAATCTCAAAAATCTGAAACACCAAAATTTGGAAGAAATGCACCAAGGTTTGTGCAAAATAAAAGAGTTGGAAGCCCAAAGAACAGCAATTATTTCAAAAATAATGGAAAAAAAAATCAAAATAAACAATATTTTAACTTTTCCAACACAGTAGAAACTTTAACAGGTTTACTACTGATCCTAACCCTAATTACAATGTTGTTGGGTACCAGTACCAAAACACTACTGGTAAAAACCCTAATTTTAAAAATACTACTTCTGCCAAATCAAATATTAAAAACACTACTGGTCATCCTAAGCATGGAAAGTACCCAAATACTACTGGTCCATCAGTAGTAAAGTATTCAAAAGCTAAATATAATGGATATAGACCAAGGTCAGTAGTAAACTCAGACACCAGTAACAAACCCAAAAGGGCAGTAGTAAAACAAAACACCAACACTAAACAGGTATCGGTACCAAAAATGTTTAAAATTAAATCTTCTAAATCTTACTTCTCAAAGGATGAACCCAAGACATATAAAGCTTGGGTTCCCAAACTTAACTAATCTTTTACTCACTTGTGCAGAGCATTCAGATCCCTGAAGAAGGTAGAACATGGCACATTGATAGTGGATGCTCAAGGTACATGACTGGAAATCTGCAAATTCTTAAAGATTTCAAGTCATTTGATGGGGGGTATGTGGCCTTTGGTGAGAACCCAAAGGGAGGTAAGATTACAGGCAAAGGTACAGTTACTAATGGTAAAATTACTTTTGATGATGTATTTTATATAGCTGAGCTAAAATACAATCTTGTCAGTGTGTCTCAAGTATGTGATAAAAAGAATAAGATTCTTTTCACAGACATTGAGTGCATCATTCTTTCTCCTGACTTTATTTTAGATGAAAAATTTGTAGTTTTGAGAACTCCAAGGAGAAATAATGTGTATTGCCTGGATAGAGGGGGAGAACTCATTTCTTCAAATGAGGTCAACTGTTTTATATCCAAGACAAACACTACTGAATCAGAACTTTGGCATAGAAGGATGTGTCACACAAACTTTAAAAATATGAACAATTTAGTAAGAAAGAATTTGGTAATTGGATTACCACAAAAACAGTTCATGTGTGATCATCACTGTGTTGCATGCCTAAAAGGTAAACAACATAAGTCTTCTCATAAGTCCAAAATTGTAAATTCTATTTCTGTTCCTTTACAACTCTTACATATGGACCTTTTTGGACCTACAAATGTAATGAGTATTGGAAAGAAACAATATTGTCTTGTTATTACTGATGACTTTTCCAGATATACATGGGTTTTCTTTCTCAGGACAAAAGATGAAACAAGTGAACTCATCAAGAACTTAATTGTTAAACTTGAGAACACATCTGATCAAAAAGTCAAAGCCATAAGAGGTGATAATGGCACAGAATTTAAAAATGCTAACTTAATTAACTTTTGTGATCTTAAAGGTATTGACAGGCAATACAGCTCACCTAGAACTCCTCAACAAAATGGTGTAGCTGAAAGAAGAAATAGAACTATCATTGAAGCAGCAAGATCAATGTTAGCAGATTCAAAGTTACCAATTACTTTTTGGGCTGAAGCTGTTAATACTGCCTGTTATGTACAAAACAGGGTATTAATAGTTAAGCCACATCATAAAACACCATATGAACTTTTTAACAAAAGAAAACCCTCCATAAGTTTCTTAAAATCATTTGGTTGTCCTTGTACTATTTTGATTACAAGAGAACAAATTGGTAAGTTTGACTGCAAACCTGATGATGGAATCTTTGTGGGATACTCTACTCAAAGCAAATCATACAGAGTGTTCAACAAAAGATTAAGGATTATTGAAGAAAGCATCAATGTATCCTTTAATGAGAATATACCAATTGAACAAGGAAATGGTCCAGATTGGCTATTTAACATAGACAATCTAACCAAATCCTTTAACACTAACATGGATTTAAATGCAGGTGACTCAAATTGTCATACTCAAAAGGAAGGAACATCATCTTTCAATACTGGTCAAGAAGAGATGAGATACATAGTAGTTGATACTGTTCCCACAGTTAATACTGAGGACAGTAATAACTCAAATTCTGGAAGCAGTAGTGAATCAGATAATGAGGACAGTAGTAATTCAACTACTACTGATCCCAGCAACAACTTAAATACTGCTGACCCCAGTAATAACTTAAATACTACTGATCCCAGTAGTAACTATGAACCAGCAAATGATGATCAACCAGACATCAATGACAATGAAGAACCTCAAGAGGAACAATCTCCTGAGACAAATGAGTCCAATCTTGAAAACCAACTAGGTGTTGATAAAGTTCATGGCACCAGAACTGAAAAGAATCATCCTTTGGATCAAGTCCTTAGTGATGTGAACTCAAGCATGCAGACAAGAAGCAAATTACACAAAAGTCTAACTGCAAACATGTGTAACATAAGTTTAATTGCTAATGAATGTATGTTTGAATGTTTTATGTCTCAGGATGAACCAAAGAAGATTCAACAAGCAATGAAGGACTCAAACTGGATTGAGGCAATGCAAGAAGAACTCCTTCAGTTCAAATTACAAGCTGTTTGGACACTTGTACCTCTACCCAAAGGAAAAAGAGCCATTGGAACAAGGTGGATCTTTAGAAACAAGAAAGATGAAAGAGGTATAGTGATCAAGAACAAAGCCAGACTTGTAGCCCAAGGATACACTCAAGAAGAAGGAATAGACTATGATGAAGTATATGCCCCTGTTGCTAGAATTGAAGCAATTAGGATATTCTTAGCATATGCTTCATACAAGAAGTTTAAAGTCTATCAAATGGATGTAAAGGGTGCTTTCCTATATGGGAAAATTGAAGAATAAGTATATGTATGCCAACCTCCAGGTTTTGAAGATCCAAAACATGGTGACTATGTATTCAAACTAGACAAAGCTCTATATGGCCTACATCAGGCACTAAGAGCATGGTATGATACATTATCATCATACTTACTGAAGAATGATTTTAAAAGAGGAGCAATTGACAAGACTCTGTTTACAAGAAAGGTCAAAAATGATATACTACTGGTGCAAATCTATGTAGATGATATCATTTTTGGATCAACAAATGATTCATTATGTAAAGAGTTTGAAAATCTCATACAAATCAAATTCAAGATGAGCTCCATGGGTCCAATGAACTTCTTCCTTGGACTCCAAGTCAATCAAAGAACAGATGGTATTTTGATAAACCAATCAAAATATGTTAAAGACATCTTGGAGAAGTTTGATATGAAAGACTGCAAGAGTGCAAGTACACCAATGGAAACACACAAACACCTACATCCTGATGCTGAGGGGGAGGATGTAGATGAACACTTATATAGATCAATGATAGGCTCTTTGATGTACTTAACTGCATCAAGACCTGACATTATGTACAGTGTTTGTGTGTGTGCAAGATATCAAGCAAGACCTAAAGAACTACACTTGCAGGCTGTCAAAAGAATAATCAGATACTTGAAAGGCAAACCATCACTTGGTCTATGGTATCCACATGACTCACCATTTGAACTCATAGCCTACACAGATAGTGACTATGGAGGTGAATGTCAAGACAGAAAGTCCACCACTGGTGGATGTCAATTCTTTGGATCAAGACTAGTGTCATGGCAATGTAAGAAACAAACAAATGTATCCACATCAACTGCTGAAGCAGAGTATGTAGCTGCATCTGCTTGTTGTGCTCAAGTACTTTGGATTCAAAACCAGCTTCTAGACTTTGGTCATTACTACTGGTAAACAATTGTACTCACATATACTACTGGTCTCTAAAATGGTGGTTACTACTGCTAGGGTTGGTAAATTAGGTCACTATTAAAATTCATTAGTTACTACTGATGTCAAAATTCTCAGTTACTACTGATGGTCATAGATACTACTATCGTTTTCTACTGATCTCTAATTTACTATTGGTCTTTAAATTGTCAAAGTTACCAAACTAACCCCCATGAAAATAACCGTTGTGTTATGATTCGAAGGGCAATTTAGTCGTTTTGCAGGTCAAATCGTAAGATATAAATAGCTGAAGTCGATTAGTTTAGCATTATCCTCACATTCGATTTGCTAAAATCCTCTCGATAAACCCTAAATCACGATCATAAATCCTGCACCAGTAACAACATTCAAACAATCAAGCAACTCTACAATCGTAAAAACATCAGAAAATCGACAACAATGGCAACTCTACAATCGCTTGATGTTCAAACAAATCTCAAATACTCAGAGTTTCACAACATGTGTGCATATCTAAAGAATCCAGACGGAACAAAAGATTTTCGTCCAATCGTCAACTTTTTGAAGAACTCATACATAAAGTTTGCATTAACTGTAAATCCAAAATCATATCAACAACACTTGGTTGATTTCTGGACCAATGCTGAAAGAACCAAAGGTGCAACTATGTCTATGATCAAATCAACAGTGGATGAAAAGTCGATCACCATAACTGAACAATCCATCAGACACCATCTACAACTGCACGACGACGGAGGTATGTTTTCTCTTCCTAAGGAACACATTGTTGAAATTTTAAACAAAATGGGATATGAGGGAAGACTTGACATTGTCACTTTTCAAAAAGGTCTTCTCTCCCCACAATGAAAATTTCTTGTACACACTATTCAACACTGTCTTTCTCCTAAAAGAAGTTCTTGGAATGAGTTTAACAAGTCAATAGCATCTGCTGTTGTTTGTTTATGCACAGACCAAGTCTTTAATTTTTCAAATATGATTTTTGAGGGAATGTTGGGAAATCTTAGTGCTTCAAAAATTTTAATGTATCCCAGATTTCTTCAACATTTAATAAACTGTGAATTACAAAACTTGTCAACTCCTAAAAACATTTTTATAACTCCTGAGTTGAACAAGAAAGTTTTCTCTAATATGAGAAAACAATTTAAATTTTCGGGCAAGGAAACCCCTCTGTTTCCTAACATGATCAAAGATCAACAACATCTTGGAGAAGGTTCAATCAAAGATACAACCCCAATTGAACCTCAACCCACTCCTTTACCCCCAAATGCAACCCAAACACAACCCCAAACAGCCACTCAATCACCCACTCAAATAGATGTCTTGAATGTGTCCCAGGAACATGAATTAAATCTGCAGAGTGCTACTCTTCACTCTGTAGAAGACCGGCCTTTAACCAAATCAATCCAGAAAAGTTATAAAGGAAGAAATCTTCCTTAAAGGACACCAGGGGACCCATTGAGTCAAACCCCAGGCTCCAATAGTTGTCCTCCAAGGAGGAGAGAGGACATGAGGAAAGGGCTCTCACTACTGATGCCCCAAAGGTGGGTGCACAGGATAGTGAGAACATCACTAAGACCCAGACCTCGGCAACTCTAAGTGATGACTCTTTTGAGGAATTACTAAGAGGACCCCGGTGCCAAGAAACCACAAGGGGGGCACTACTGCTTCTTCTAGGAAGAAGAGAGTGTCCAAACAACCCATTTCATCACCAAGAAGTGATGAGGGTAGAACTGAAACTATTGAATTGACGGAAAGGATGGAAAACCTTAAAGCCAATGTACCTGTTAGTGAGCCCGATGATCTTGCTAGAAGGAGTGAGGGCAGTATTGAACAAAAAAAATTGACGGATAGGATGGAAAACCTTGAAACCATTGTACAAGATTGTCTGAAATACTTAACAAATCAAGGAAAGACCATGTCACATATGAAGAAGCACATTAATACAATCAACAAGAGAATGAGAATGTATGAGCACAGGCTTCTTCAACAAACAAGAATCATTAGAAGGTTGAAAAAGAAGGTTGATAGTAGTGATGCTCCACCAGTTGAGCTCACTAAGGGGGAGAAGGACAACATACAAAACATGATAGATGAATCTATTGCCGCAACAACTTCTCTCCTCAACCTTAAAGAATCAAAAGTTAATGAAGGCCAGGTTAATGATGAAGGCCTAGAAGACATGGATACTACTGATGCTCCTATAGTAGAACAACCAGTAGTAATTCCTACTACTGATATCATAGCAGTAGTAAATCAAGAAGAGGCAGCAAACACTACTGATGCCCTATCAGTAGTAACTCCTGAAAACACACCAGTAGTAATTGCCTTGGTTACTACTGAAGAGGAAGAACAAGAGATCCCAGAGCTAATTGAAATGGAACGTTATGTTGTCATCTCCAAACCATCAACACCTGATCAACCACTTATCATACCTGACATTGATGATAATGTGAATTGGTTTGAAGTAGATGAATGCACACTTCCTCCACACCCCAAAATACTATCAGAAGATGAACTTCATTTGTTTTATCCAAAGTTTGTAATTCCTGGTATTCCAGATATGAAATATATTCCACCTCCACCTTCAGCTTGTATTGGAAAGGAAAGGAAATTTATGATGATGATTATCCCAACAGAGCATTAGGTCACCACATGGTGAACAAAATTAATCATGTCAGATCTGAAAAATAATCTAGATGGAAGGTGAAACATAAGAAATACTTGAAGAATGTGGCTATGTATCAAGCTCTTGAAGAAAAGAAAAATGCTGAAAAGGAAAGATCAAAAACTCAACAATCTCAAGAAGCTGAAATACCTGTTCAAATAAAAGATGTTCAGATAGAAGCTCAACAAGCAGAATTTAAAAGATTTAGAAAAGTAGAAGAAGAACATCTAAACTGCCTTGAAGATCTGGTAGCTGAAAGTAAAAGAATAAAAGGTGATCTACCAGATGATATATTTGAACAGAAGAAACTTATGATTGACTTTCTCAAGTCAAAAGGGCACAGTACAAAGACTTTTGGCAGAATGAAGATGATCACAATTATAGATAAATATTGTACTGCCAAGAAGAAAGAATTAGCTGAACAAGAAGCTGAAGAAGAAAAGAAACTGAAAGCTTTAATCCCAATAAGTCCAAAGTTAATTCAAACCGGTAGTATATCAACTACTGGTGAATCCTCAACTCCCCAAAACAAGAAAAGAAAGGCTCTTACTCAAGAACAGAGTGCTCAAAAGAAATCAAAAACAGAACAAATTATTCCTGTTCTTGAAGTACCAGTTGCTCCCCTTCAAAACAATCCAATCATCAATTGGAGAGTTATGACTAATAATGTAATAGATATTATAAGGGAAGACAAAGTTATTCAAAGATTTACTGGATGGTTACCATTGATTAGATCCTGTTCAAGAAGTGATGTAATCAAACTTCTGATCATTGGAAAACCAAGAATGACAAAGAAATCATGGAAAGATTCTGGAGCTGGATATTTAACAAACATGATTGATGCTGCATTTTATCCAGATAACTACCCAGAAATATTTACAAATCCAGAAAATGTGTATGCTTGGAATGTACTCCCAACTGCAAATATGTACTTCTTTGAAAGATCAAGTAAAAAATGTGAGCTTTATTTATATGAAAAGGAATATCCACACTCTGAAAAGACCATGTATCAGATATTCACAAACACCATGATGAGACCATATGATGCTGTAATGTTCCAAAATAAATTGAACTATTTTACAAAGAAAAACAGCAAATACATCATTGAACAAAGAAAGTAACAGAATCAAAGAACCCTAGAGAAAAGAAAGAGGGAAGAAGAAGAACAAAAGAAACTTGAGTAATTCAAAAAGAATTAACAAGTTTAGGGGGAGATTGTTGGAAGAAATCACAGTTCAACTTATTACTGATGCTGCAGTTAGTACTGATCATAGTTACTACTGATAAAGACTATGATTACTACTGATGGGGCAGAAACACTTGTTACTGATGAGTTGATACTGGTGAAGTCTATAACTAGTTTACTATTGATCATGCACATATCGAAGATACTACTGATCATTAGTAGTTACTACTGACGTTGGTTTTGGACTTACTACTGATTACCAGAGTTACTACTGACGATGCATATTTACTACTGGTGATTGCAGTTACTACTGGTACGCGTTTAGGAAGCATATCAAGTTCGAGATCTTCGCAGAATTAGTTATAGAATGTTATTCAGTGTATATCTTTTATAATTCGATGTAAATCAAGTCCTAGAATAACTAGGGTAAATAGTTAGGCTTCAAGGACTGCTATAAGTAGTTCCTTACGATTTTCAAACAATGCTGCTTTTGTGTCGAGTACAGGAACAGGTCAGGAAACTGCAAAGGCTGCAGATTGTGAAGATGCTGCAAGAGAATCCTTCTTCACTAGTCATGTGCATACTGCACTAATTAGTGATGATTTGGAACAATAGAATCCTGATGGTTTTGAAGAGATGGATCTTAAGTGGCAGATGGCTATGCTGAGTCTAAGAACCAAAAGGTTCTTGAAGAGGACTGGTAGAACAAACCTGAACTACAACAAAAGTGACAAGGCTGGATTTGACAAGACTAAAGTCAAATGTTACAACTGTAACAACCTTGGGCACTTTGCTAAAGAATGTCCTCAGCCAGACAAAAGATCAAACTCAACTGCTCTTGTTTCACAACAAGGACAAGGTTATGATTGGAGCTTTCAAGCAGAGGAACATGCACAGAATCAAGCTCTCATGGCTTTCACTGATTCTCCTGCCAAGGTACATTCTAAATCTTGCACTCCTGAATGCATTAAAGCATATAAAGATTTAGAAAAACTTAATAAAGAAACACTTGAAGAGATGATTCTAAATAGAAATAGAAGAATTGAATATAATGGTTGTATAGCTGATCTTGAAAATCAAATTCAAATTTATAAAATAACTGATCAAAAGATAAAAGAAGAATTGCTTCAAACCACTTATGAAAAAGAACATCTTGAATTAAAATTAAAAGAAACTTTGATCAAACTAGAAGAATATCAAATGGAATTAGAACAAAACAAATTAACCATTAAAAAGTTTGAAAGAAGTTCTCAAATTGTTAATGAATTAACAAGTAATCAAACCACTGAAAAAGTTGTGCATGGAGTGGGATATCATGCTGTACCACCTCCATATAAATTCATCCCTCCACTTAAAGATAGTTCAGAAAGAATCATAAATGAATTAAAAATTGAAAATCAAACTGAATCTAATAATGAAACATCTGAATCAAATGATTCTTCTGATGATGATCAAACTACAGACTCAATTGATACAAGCTTTCACATAGCACAAAGTCAAGATGACTCTCCTAAATATGATGCAGAAAATATACCAAAAATTTTAAGAAGGGGAAATGAAAGAAACAAGAACCAACTCTTAGATCAAAGAAAACCTGAAGGTGCTAAGGATAAGAAATTAAGATGTGTTATTTGCAACAAAGTAAACCATTTAGCAAAGGATTGTCACTTCAATCCAATTAACTGTAAAGAGTTCAAAGAATTTAAAAATTCTAAAGAAAAAGCAAAAACACAAAATTAAAAGATACTACTGGTCCATCAGTAGTAAATAAAATAAAATCTCAAAAATCTGAAACACCAAAATTTGGAAGAAATGCACCAAGGTTTGTGCAAAATAAAAGAGTTGGAAGCCCAAAGAACAGCAATTATTTCAAAAATAATGGAAAAAAAAATCAAAATAAACAATATTTTAACTTTTCCAACACAGTAGAAACTTTAACAGGTTTACTACTGATCCTAACCCTAATTACAATGTTGTTGGGTACCAGTACCAAAACACTACTGGTAAAAACCCTAATTTTAAAAATACTACTTCTGCCAAATCAAATATTAAAAACACTACTGGTCATCCTAAGCATGGAAAGTACCCAAATACTACTGGTCCATCAGTAGTAAAGTATTCAAAAGCTAAATATAATGGATATAGACCAAGGTCAGTAGTAAACTCAGACACCAGTAACAAACCCAAAAGGGCAGTAGTAAAACAAAACACCAACACTAAACAGGTATCGGTACAAAAAATGTTTAAAATTAAATCTTCTAAATCTTACTTCTCAAAGGATGAACCCAAGACATATAAAGCTTGGGTTCCCAAACTTAACTAATCTTTTACTCACTTGTGCAGAGCATTCAGATCCCTGAAGAAGGTAGAACATGGCACATTGATAGTGGATGCTCAAGGTACATGACTGCAAATCTGCAAATTCTTAAAGATTTCAAGTCATTTGATGGGGGGTATGTGGCCTTTGGTGAGAACCCAAAGGGAGGTAAGATTACAGGCAAAGGTACAGTTACTAATGGTAAAATTACTTTTGATGATGTATTTTATATAGCTGAGCTAAAATACAATCTTGTCAGTGTGTCTCAAGTATGTGATAAAAAGAATAAGATTCTTTTCACAGACATTGAGTGCATCATTCTTTCTCCTGACTTTATTTTAGATGAAAAATTTGTAGTTTTGAGAACTCCAAGGAGAAATAATGTGTATTGCCTGGATAGAGGGGGAGAACTCATTTCTTCAAATGAGGTCAACTGTTTTATATCCAAGACAAACACTACTGAATCAGAACTTTGGCATAGAAGGATGTGTCACACAAACTTTAAAAATATGAACAATTTAGTAAGAAAGAATTTGGTAATTGGATTACCACAAAAACAGTTCATGTGTGATCATCACTGTGTTGCATGCCTAAAAGGTAAACAACATAAGTCTTCTCATAAGTCCAAAATTGTAAATTCTATTTCTGTTCCTTTACAACTCTTACATATGGACCTTTTTGGACCTACAAATGTAATGAGTATTGGAAAGAAACAATATTGTCTTGTTATTACTGATGACTTTTCCAGATATACATGGGTTTTCTTTCTCAGGACAAAAGATGAAACAAGTGAACTCATCAAGAACTTAATTGTTAAACTGGAGAACACATCTGATCAAAAAGTCAAAGCCATAAGAGGTGATAATGGCACAGAATTTAAAAATGCTAACTTAATTAACTTTTGTGATCTTAAAGGTATTGACAGGCAATACAGCTCACCTAGAACTCCTCAACAAAATGGTGTAGCTGAAAGAAGAAATAGAACTATCATTGAAGCAGCAAGATCAATGTTAGCAGATTCAAAGTTACCAATTACTTTTTGGGCTGAAGCTGTTAATACTGCCTGTTATGTACAAAACAGAGTATTAATAGTTAAGCCACATCATAAAACACCATATGAACTTTTTAACAAAAGAAAACCCTCCATAAGTTTCTTAAAATCATTTGGTTGTCCTTGTACTATTTTGATTACAAGAGAACAAATTGGTAAGTTTGACTGCAAAGCTGATGATGGAATCTTTGTGGGATACTCTACTCAAAGCAAATCATACAGAGTGTTCAACAAAAGATTAAGGATTATTGAAGAAAGCATCAATGTATCCTTTAATGAGAATATACCAATTGAACAAGGAAATGGTCCAGATTGGCTATTTAACATAGACAATCTAACCAAATCCTTTAACACTAACATGGATTTAAATGCAGGTGACTCAAATTGTCATACTCAAAAGGAAGGAACATCATCTTTCAATACTGGTCAAGAAGAGATGAGATACATAGTAGTTGATACTGTTCCCACAGTTAATACTGAGGACAGTAATAACTCAAATTCTGGAAGCAGTAGTGAATCAGATAATGAGGACAGTAGTAATTCAACTACTACTGATCCCAGCAACAACTTAAATACTGCTGACCCCAGTAATAACTTAAATACTACTGATCCCAGTAGTAACTATGAACCAGCAAATGATGATCAACCAGACATCAATGACAATGAAGAACCTCAAGAGGAACAATCTCCTGAGACAAATGAGTCCAATCTTGAAAACCAACTAGGTGTTGATAAAGTTCATGGCACCAGAACTGAAAAGAATCATCCTTTGGATCAAGTCCTTAGTGATGTGAACTCAAGCATGCAGACAAGAAGCAAATTACACAAAAGTCTAACTGCAAACATGTGTAACATAAGTTTAATTGCTAATGAATGTATGTTTGAATGTTTTATGTCTCAGGATGAACCAAAGAAGATTCAACAAGCAATGAAGGACTCAAACTGGATTGAGGCAATGCAAGAAGAACTCCTTCAGTTCAAATTACAAGCTGTTTGGACACTTGTACCTCTACCCAAAGGAAAAAGAGCCATTGGAACAAGGTGGATCTTTAGAAACAAGAAAGATGAAAGAGGTATAGTGATCAAGAACAAAGCCAGACTTGTAGCCCAAGGATACACTCAAGAAGAAGGAATAGACTATGATGAAGTATATGCCCCTGTTGCTAGAATTGAAGCAATTAGGATATTCTTAGCATATGCTTCATACAAGAAGTTTAAAGTCTATCAAATGGATGTAAAGGGTGCTTTCCTATATGGGAAAATTGAAGAATAAGTATATGTATGCCAACCTCCAGGTTTTGAAGATCCAAAACATGGTGACTATGTATTCAAACTAGACAAAGCTCTATATGGCCTACATCAGGCACTAAGAGCATGGTATGATACATTATCATCATACTTACTGAAGAATGATTTTAAAAGAGGAGCAATTGACAAGACTCTGTTTACAAGAAAGGTCAAAAATGATATACTACTGGTGCAAATCTATGTAGATGATATCATTTTTGGATCAACAAATGATTCATTATGTAAAGAGTTTGAAAATCTCATACAAATCAAATTCAAGATGAGCTCCATGGGTCCAATGAACTTCTTCCTTGGACTCCAAGTCAATCAAAGAACAGATGGTATTTTGATAAACCAATCAAAATATGTTAAAGACATCTTGGAGAAGTTTGATATGAAAGACTGCAAGAGTGCAAGTACACCAATGGAAACACACAAACACCTACATCCTGATGCTGAGGGGGAGGATGTAGATGAACACTTATATAGATCAATGATAGGCTCTTTGATGTACTTAACTGCATCAAGACCTGACATTATGTACAGTGTTTGTGTGTGTGCAAGATATCAAGCAAGACCTAAAGAACTACACTTGCAGGCTGTCAAAAGAATAATCAGATACTTGAAAGGCAAACCATCACTTGGTCTATGGTATCCACATGACTCACCATTTGAACTCATAGCCTACACAGATAGTGACTATGGAGGTGAATGTCAAGACAGAAAGTCCACCACTGGTGGATGTCAATTCTTTGGATCAAGACTAGTGTCATGGCAATGTAAGAAACAAACAAATGTATCCACATCAACTGCTGAAGCAGAGTATGTAGCTGCATCTGCTTGTTGTGCTCAAGTACTTTGGATTCAAAACCAGCTTCTAGACTTTGGTCATTACTACTGGTAAACAATTGTACTCACATATACTACTGGTCTCTAAAATGGTGGTTACTACTGCTAGGGTTGGTAAATTAGGTCACTATTAAAATTCATTAGTTACTACTGATGTCAAAATTCTCAGTTACTACTGATGGTCATAGATACTACTATCGTTTTCTACTGATCTCTAATTTACTATTGGTCTTTAAATTGTCAAAGTTACCAAACTAACCCCCATGAAAATAACCGTTGTGTTATGATTCGAAGGGCAATTTAGTCGTTTTGCAGGTCAAATCGTAAGATATAAATAGCTGAAGTCGATTAGTTTAGCATTATCCTCACATTCGATTTGCTAAAATCCTCTCGATAAACCCTAAATCACGATCATAAATCCTGCACCAGTAACAACATTCAAACAATCAAGCAACTCTACAATCGTAAAAACATCAGAAAATCGACAACAATGGCAACTCTACAATCGCTTGATGTTCAAACAAATCTCAAATACTCAGAGTTTCACAACATGTGTGCATATCTAAAGAATCCAGACGGAACAAAAGATTTTCGTCCAATCGTCAACTTTTTGAAGAACTCATACATAAAGTTTGCATTAACTGTAAATCCAAAATCATATCAACAACACTTGGTTGATTTCTGGACCAATGCTGAAAGAACCAAAGGTGCAACTATGTCTATGATCAAATCAACAGTGGATGAAAAGTCGATCACCATAACTGAACAATCCATCAGACACCATCTACAACTGCACGACGACGGAGGTATGTTTTCTCTTCCTAAGGAACACATTGTTGAAATTTTAAACAAAATGGGATATGAGGGAAGACTTGACATTGTCACTTTTCAAAAAGGTCTTCTCTCCCCACAATGAAAATTTCTTGTACACACTATTCAACACTGTCTTTCTCCTAAAAGAAGTTCTTGGAATGAGTTTAACAAGTCAATAGCATCTGCTGTTGTTTGTTTATGCACAGACCAAGTCTTTAATTTTTCAAATATGATTTTTGAGGGAATGTTGGGAAATCTTAGTGCTTCAAAAATTTTAATGTATCCCAGATTTCTTCAACATTTAATAAACTGTGAATTACAAAACTTGTCAACTCCTAAAAACATTTTTATAACTCCTGAGTTGAACAAGAAAGTTTTCTCTAATATGAGAAAACAATTTAAATTTTCGGGCAAGGAAACCCCTCTGTTTCCTAACATGATCAAAGATCAACAACATCTTGGAGAAGGTTCAATCAAAGATACAACCCCAATTGAACCTCAACCCACTCCTTTACCCCCAAATGCAACCCAAACACAACCCCAAACAGTCACTCAATCACCCACTCAAATAGATGTCCTGAATGTGTCCCAGGAACATGAATTAAATCTGCAGAGTGCTACTCTTCACTCTGTAGAAGACCGGCCTTTAACCAAATCAATCCAGAAAAGTTATAAAGGAAGAAATCTTCCTTAAAGGACACCAGGGGACCCATTGAGTCAAACCCCAGGCTCCAATAGTTGTCCTCCAAGGAGGAGAGAGGACATGAGGAAAGGGCTCTCACTACTGATGCCCCAAAGGTGGGTGCACAGGATAGTGAGAACATCACTAAGACCCAGACCTCGGCAACTCTAAGTGATGACTCTTTTGAGGAATTACTAAGAGGACCCCGGTGCCAAGAAACCACAAGGGGGGCACTACTGCTTCTTCTAGGAAGAAGAGAGTGTCCAAACAACCCATTTCATCACCAAGAAGTGATGAGGGTAGAACTGAAACTATTGAATTGACGGAAAGGATGGAAAACCTTAAAGCCAATGTACCTGTTAGTGAGCCCGATGATCTTGCTAGAAGGAGTGAGGGCAGTATTGAACAAAAAAAATTGACGGATAGGATGGAAAACCTTGAAACCATTGTACAAGATTGTCTGAAATACTTAACAAATCAAGGAAAGACCATGTCACATATGAAGAAGCACATTAATACAATCAACAAGAGAATGAGAATGTATGAGCACAGGCTTCTTCAACAAACAAGAATCATTAGAAGGTTGAAAAAGAAGGTTGATAGTAGTGATGCTCCACCAGTTGAGCTCACTAAGGGGGAGAAGGACAACATACAAAACATGATAGATGAATCTATTGCCGCAACAACTTCTCTCCTCAACCTTAAAGAATCAAAAGTTAATGAAGGCCAGGTTAATGATGAAGGCCTAGAAGACATGGATACTACTGATGCTCCTATAGTAGAACAACCAGTAGTAATTCCTACTACTGATATCATAGCAGTAGTAAATCAAGAAGAGGCAGCAAACACTACTGATGCCCTATCAGTAGTAACTCCTGAAAACACACCAGTAGTAATTGCCTTGGTTACTACTGAAGAGGAAGAACAAGAGATCCCAGAGCTAATTGAAATGGAACGTTATGTTATCATCTCCAAACCATCAACACCTGATCAACCACTTATCATACCTGACATTGATGATAATGTGAATTGGTTTGAAGTAGATGAATGCACACTTCCTCCACACCCCAAAATACTATCAGAAGATGAACTTCATTTGTTTTATCCAAAGTTTGTAATTCCTGGTATTCCAGATTTGAAATATATTCCACCTCCACCTTCAGCTTGTATTGGAAAGGAAAGGAAATTTATGATGATGATTATCCCAACAGAGCATTAGGTCACCACATGGTGAACAAAATTAATCATGTCAGATCTGAAAAATAATCTAGATGGAAGGTGAAACATAAGAAATACTTGAAGAATGTGGCTATGTATCAAGCTCTTGAAGAAAAGAAAAATGCTGAAAAGGAAAGATCAAAAACTCAACAATCTCAAGAAGCTGAAATACCTGTTCAAATAAAAGATGTTCAGATAGAAGCTCAACAAGCAGAATTTAAAAGATTTAGAAAAGTAGAAGAAGAACATCTAAACTGCCTTGAAGATCTGGTAGCTGAAAGTAAAAGAATAAAAGGTGATCTACCAGATGATATATTTGAACAGAAGAAACTTATGATTGACTTTCTCAAGTCAAAAGGGCACAGTACAAAGACTTTTGGCAGAATGAAGATGATCACAATTATAGATAAATATTGTACTGCCAAGAAGAAAGAATTAGCTGAACAAGAAGCTGAAGAAGAAAAGAAACTGAAAGCTTTAATCCCAATAAGTCCAAAGTTAATTCAAACCGGTAGTATATCAACTACTGGTGAATCCTCAACTCCCCAAAACAAGAAAAGAAAGGCTCTTACTCAAGAACAGAGTGCTCAAAAGAAATCAAAAACAGAACAAATTATTCCTGTTCTTGAAGTACCAGTTGCTCCCCTTCAAAACAATCCAATCATCAATTGGAGAGTTATGACTAATAATGTAATAGATATTATAAGGGAAGACAAAGTTATTCAAAGATTTACTGGATGGTTACCATTGATTAGATCCTGTTCAAGAAGTGATGTAATCAAACTTCTGATCATTGGAAAACCAAGAATGACAAAGAAATCATGGAAAGATTCTGGAGCTGGATATTTAACAAACATGATTGATGCTGCATTTTATCCAGATAACTACCCAGAAATATTTACAAATCCAGAAAATGTGTATGCTTGGAATGTACTCCCAACTGCAAATATGTACTTCTTTGAAAGATCAAGTAAAAAATGTGAGCTTTATTTATATGAAAAGGAATATCCACACTCTGAAAAGACCATGTATCAGATATTCACAAACACCATGATGAGACCATATGATGCTGTAATGTTCCAAAATAAATTGAACTATTTTACAAAGAAAAACAGCAAATACATCATTGAACAAAGAAAGTAACAGAATCAAAGAACCCTAGAGAAAAGAAAGAGGGAAGAAGAAGAACAAAAGAAACTTGAGTAATTCAAAAAGAATTAACAAGTTTAGGGGGAGATTGTTGGAAGAAATCACAGTTCAACTTATTACTGATGCTGCAGTTAGTACTGATCATAGTTACTACTGATAAAGACTATGATTACTACTGATGGGGCAGAAACACTTGTTACTGATGAGTTGATACTGGTGAAGTCTATAACTAGTTTACTATTGATCATGCACATATCGAAGATACTACTGATCATTAGTAGTTACTACTGACGTTGGTTTTGGACTTACTACTGATTACCAGAGTTACTACTGACGATGCATATTTACTACTGGTGATTGCAGTTACTACTGGTACGCGTTTAGGAAGCATATCAAGTTCGAGATCTTCGCAGAATTAGTTATAGAATGTTATTCAATGTATATCTTTTATAATTCGATGTAAATCAAGTCCTAGAATAACTAGGGTAAATAGTTAGGCTTCAAGGACTGCTATAAGTAGTTCCTTACGAATTGTAAACGTACGTGTGTATTGTTAATCAATAATATACATTGAAGCTTTTTGTGAATCACTGTGTTCTTAATATTATTGTTCATTGTTCGTTCAATATACAGTATTCTATTGTTCTTAAGATATTAATACAAGTGTTGATCCGCTGCAACTTCTTGTTATTAGTAGATCTGGGTTGACAATAACTTGTTTTGGTTATTCGATCCTGACAAGAATTGTTAGGAATATTTCTATAATATTCATTAAAGATTTGATATGTCAAAACTTATAAAGTACAAGGACCTAAATTGAAGATATGGAAGTTCAAATTCAAATAAAGATTTAGGAGATAATCACTATTGTAAAAGATATAGTATATCTTGTATTGATTTAAAAGATTTATGTATATCTTTTCCTTGTAAATCTCTAGGTTTTCTAGTATATAAAGAAACCTAGAGGTATAAAATTAGTCGTTCTTGAAACCCACGTTTTAACGTGTTTGTGTGTGTGCTCTAAGCCTCAAGGTCGTTTGATCCTGTTTAACGAAAAAACGTTCTACATATTTATATGTAGAATTGGGGCTTTTAGTAATCATTGTATATAAAGATGATGATGAAACCTTGTTTAGCAATACAAATCTGTTTATTTAATTCCGCAAATTTGTGATTTGTATATGCTTATTCCAAGATTATGAACTAACTATTCAGGAGCCTAAAGATCGATTTTTAGAGTTGTTCTAAACTCAGCAGTATACAGTACCAATTTGTCCCAACCAACATTATTGGTAGCCAAATACTTGGTATCAAGTATACTTGGTATAGTACTGGTAGACAAATTAGTGTACCAACTATAACTGGTACGGTATACAGTATGAGGAAATTACGCATGGTAATTCACCCCTATTTCAAATACTGATGCATTTTTATTTATAAGTTATGATATGATAACTTGTGTTGAAAACAATACGATACGTAATATTTACATGGCAACACTAGCGTTAGGTTGACACGTGTCTCCCAAAACACCTACTTGTCTCCCTTTGGATTCCATCTCTTCCCATCACTCTATTCCTTGTTTTTTTCTTCATGCAAATGTTTCTCTCTCTAATCTCTCTCTCTTTACATCCACAATTTTGCTGTTATCTCTTTGATTGATTCCATCATCTTTCCCAGTTCTTCATGGGTGTTCCTCAGATCTAGCACCCAAGTCATGCCTTCTCTAATCTCCGGCGGAAACACCCTTTTCACTCTGTTATATACTCTGTTTTCCCTCTGTTTTTCCGGCAATGCGGCCACCGGAATTACCGGAGCCACCTCGTTTGACTTTCAAACACTTACCCTCACCAGTTTAAAATTTTTGGGCGATGCTCATATGTTTAACAATAGTGTCAGACTCACCCGAGATCTCCCTGTTCCGAACTCCGGCGCCGGTAGGGTTTTGTATAATAAGCCTGTCAGATTCCGGCAACCTGGGAACCCAGATCCAACGAGTTTTAAAACGTATTTTTCGTTCTCAATTGCAAATTTAAACCCGGATTCGATTGGTGGTGGGTTGGCTTTTGTGATATCGCCGGACGATAAAGCGGTTGGTGATGCCGGCGGATTTTTGGGTATTCCGGCAGGCGCCGTTTCTGTCGAGTTTGATACTTTAATGGATGTTGAGTTTAAAGATATTAACGGGAATCATGTGGGTTTGGATCTGGACTCTATGGTTTCAACACAAGTTGCTGATTTGGATGCAGTCAACGTTAATTTACGAAGTGGCGAGTTAGTCAACTCGTGGGTCGAGTTTTCCGGGTCAACTCAGCAGCTGGACATCTCTATATCATACTCCACAAGAAAACCCAAATCACCAGTCTTATCAATCCCAATGAATATTAATCAATACTTGAACGAATTTATGTTTGTAGGGTTCGCCGGGTCAACTCAAGGAAGCACTGAGGTCCACTCGGTTGAATGGTGGAGTTTTAGTTCATCTTTTGATGAACCGGATACAAAACCCGGTTCAATCCCACCACCTCCGCCGCCACCAACCACAACATTCATGAACCCCAACGCTAACGTCGTTAACTCACCGCCTCCGTCATTGGCACCAACAAACTCAAAAACTCCAACCGCTCATACAACACAAAAACAGAGTAAATGTCATAACCAATTATGTAAGCAAGGTGCCGGCGCCGTCGCCGGAGTGGTTACCGCCAGTGCGTTCTTTTTAGCATTATGTGCAGTCTTGCTAATATGGGTTTATTCCAAGAAATTTAAAAAACCAAAAAAATCCGAGCTTTTTGTTAGTGATATCTTTAAATCCCCTAAAGAATTCTCATATAAAGAGCTCAAATTAGCAACCAGATGTTTTGACCCGACCCGGGTAATCGGGCATGGAGCATTTGGAACCGTTTACAGAGGGATATTATCGGATACAGGAGATGTTGTGGCTATAAAGAGGTGTAGCCATAGTGGTGATCAAGGAAAAGCTGAGTTTTTATCGGAACTATCGATCATCGGAACACTTAGACATCGGAATCTTTTAAGATTACAAGGTTGGTGTCACGAAAAAGGTGAAATTATGCTTGTTTATGACTTAATGCCAAATGGGTCACTTGATAAAGCACTTTTTGAATCAAGATTCACATTACTATGGTCTCATAGAAGGAAAATATTAATGGGTGTAGCCTCAGCTTTAGCTTATTTGCATCGAGAATGTGAGAATCAAGTAATTCATAGAGATGTAAAAGCTAGTAACATTATGTTGGATGAAGGGTTCAACGCTAAGTTAGGTGATTTTGGGTTGGCCCGTGAAATCGATCAAAACAAGTCGCCCGACCCCACGGTGGCAGCTGGGACAATGGGGTACTTGGCGCCCGAGTATTTGTTAACGGGACGGGCTAGTGAGAAAACGGATGTTTATAGCTTCGGGGCGGTGGTGCTAGAGGTGGCTAGTGGGCGGAGGCCCATTGAGAGGGAGGCGGTTGGGGTAAACGGGCCAAGGAGTAGTTTGGTGGATTGGGCTTGGGGTTTGCATAGGGACGGGCGGTTGTTAGAGGTGGGTGACCCGCGGTTGTGTGGTGAGTTTGAGGAGGCAGAGATGATGAAAGTGTTGTTGGTTGGGTTGATATGTTCGCACCCGGACCCAACGGTTCGACCCACAATGCGGAATGTGGTTCAAATGCTTGCGGGTGAGGCTGAGGTGCCCGTTGTTCCAAGGGCGAAACCGTCATTGAGCTTTAGCACTTCGGATTTGCTATTGAATTTGCAAGATAGTGTTTCTGATTTGAATGGGATGATTACCCTCTCAACTTCCTCGTCGGAAATCAGCTTCACCGGTGACGGGTTGACCCTCGTTTGACTCGGTCCAACCGGATTCGGGTTCTCTAAGTTTTGTTTTATTCTAACTCTAAAAGAGTGTATTTATTTGATTTGTTGATTTATGATGTGGTGCAACACATAATTATGATAACAACTTGCATAGATGTATAGGGGCCAGTGGGTCATTTGTGGAAATTAGTGGGGTCTTATCATAACTTCTTGCACTTCCAATTTTGTGGAGGTCATTTTCATGTTGATATATGTAGTAGGAAGATGATTTGTGAAGGAACCCAAAAGGTCAAAAAAGCAATAACAATATGGGAGTTTGAGTAGATGTTTGGTAAAGTATACTGTCACAAAAATAGCATTTTTGTTCATCATTAGTCCTTTATGTTTTTATCATTTTCATACATAGCTTTGTTTTATGTACTTTTGGAGTGAACATACCAGGAACGTAGGGGGAAGCGTTTTACAAAAATTGTATCAAAATCAAGACCCAAAAAATATATACAATTGTATAGGCCCTAAGAACTGGTTCATTTACTTATTTATTATATTTCGATTGAACGACATGCTACCGCCAATTAAGGTAATAAGCAAGTCATGATTGATTATAAAAAGTTTTATATTAACACCATAAGAACAACTGTTCTGTTGGTTTACCGACATTGTTAGTATGCTTCCTTAGGTTACTCTAATGGTTTGTTAGCTTCAGTTTAAAAATTCAGTTGTGTGTGTATTTTATATTAAGTGCATGGTATTGTTGATATGAGTACGTTAATCCTTAGGTTGCCCAGTCGATTAGTTAGCTTCACTTTTTAAATTGAGATGTGTGTATATTTTATGTATAAAATATTAAGTGGATGAGTATTATTGACATGAATATTTCAATTGAAGTGTTATTGTTAATTTGGAAAAAAAAACTATAGCGTAAGTATTGCGGTTAGAAGCTTTTTGAAGTATATAATACTTATAGGTAAAGTAATAATCTAAAAGCGCGCGACTCTTCTGGTCCACTCAAGAATTCTCACATGAAAAGAAGAAGAATATCATCAAAATTTAGTAAAAAGACTTGATAACTTGATACTCCAAATAGTGGGTGGACCATGAAAAAATTATCTTGTTGCACCAATACTCCATGTCTTAAATCTTGTGCTCTTACTAGGCGTAGTTCGTTATATACTTACTTTATTTTTTATTGATTTATAATAAAGTTTTTTTTAACGTATATTGGTACATACTGAGTCATATCCAATGAAAGTGCTTATAAGATTAATAGAATAACTTTAGCTAATTATATTACTACTATTATTATCTTCCCATTTTCTTTTATTGGCTGCTTTACTTTAGATACAATTCTACTTCAATCTCATCATGAGGGGACGCGATGGCTCTCGTGTATCTCAACTAAATAATATTTTTTCTTAATATATTCAAAAATCAAGCTAGTTAAATGGATACAACTCTTTTCAACTAATTATTTGTTTATACATATGTATTTTCAGCCAAACATGTTTTTATTGGAGGACATTCACTCTGGAGACAATTCTACCCTTATCTCATGCTGAGACACATGATCAACCATTCAACCACATAGATCTCAGACTCAGAAAACCATTAGTTTGACACATAGATGATAGATCTCATCAGATAAAATAATATTCTGGTTATTATAATATTTGTATTATTTACCTTTCATATTTGTTACAAGTTTACCATTCTTGCTATAAATATATATCAAATAGTAGCTTCCATTTAAATTAAAAATAATATAAACCTAATAGAGAGTAATTATGTACGAAAATCACTTTATAAAACCTCTTTTAAATGAGATAATTGAAGATTTTGTAGTAATTTTGATCTATTTAACCTGAAATCGGTATATCCACAAATTTTTTTGAAAGAGAAGCCAAAATAATGTCGAAATAGCTCTAACGTACATGATATATATTAATAATTTTCAATAAATTTATGAGCTAATTATGTGAATTAATAAAATTGCACAGTATAATAATGATTTCATTTTTTATAATTTTCAAAATATTATATTGTCACGGGCACTTACTAATATGCAATGTCGGTGAAATGACTCTGTAGTCTGTACCAAATTGTTTTTATCTGGCCAATACCATTCGAAATAGTAATAGAGTCCAAAAGATCAAGAGTAAAATATGTACCACATATTACTCGAAATTGTTTACAAATAAATTTAAGGAAACAATGTAGTTGGTTCGACGAATTCACACAAGTCCCACAAATATATATTCCTTTTATCTACAACCCCCAAAAAGACAAATCAAATATTTAAATCAAGAAAATAAATAAACCACAAGTCAGTAGTCGACATTCAATACAAGAGATGCCGTGATAGAAAAAAATCCATAGTTTTACACAAAACTAGATTATTGGTCGTGTAGCACATGGCTTGTAATATCAAACTTTCATTTGATTTTAAAATGAAACACACAATTCTTATCGAATGCCATATAAGATTTACATGTAGTAAATGAACAACAAGTTAAATCGCTAACTTTTTTCTAATTGCCAAGCTAATTTGATTTTAAACCCGTTGATAGCAAATTTGACGATAAAATAAAATTTACGTGTACCCTAAACATCACTAAAGACCTGCATTGTTCAACAGAGCGAGTAAACCTGCTTGAAAATACCATAGGGACACCCTTGATAGTTGATGTAATGGAGGTGACGTGTCAGAAGTGGAGGGACGGCCAAGGACGTTTGGGGAGATGTGAAACTTACTTTACGCAATTTATTTTTCATGCAACACGTACAAATCTTATTAGATAGGCAAATACTTGACAACATGACCAGGTTTACATTTTTGAGTTTCTTAGGCAACTACGGCAAAAGTAACATGGTCGTTTTATAGTCTACATTAGGATTTTTACCCATCTTAGCGAACTACAATTATATTTTAATTAATCCATTTGTTACTTAAAACACACTTCATGGATCATCTTTTTTTAAAACTTTTATCATAAAACTATAATTCTATTATTTTAGCCCCTCATAATATCCCATCTTCACCTAGTATGTCCATGTTCGCAAATACCACAATTTTACTTGACTTGTTGCACATCCTAAGTATTTCGCTCGATGATACTTTACATAACAAATCAACGAGTACGGCTTCAGTGTTAATTGATTCTTTCTTTAACTTTATTTTCGAGTAGTTGAATTGTCTTTTAACTTGTTCAGCGAGGTCATACGAAAAATCTAAGTATATATGATACAATCTATGCATCAATTTATTATAAGCTTCTTCATGAATTATCAAAAATAAAATTTATTAAAACTTTATACGAGGGATTGGATCTAACAATATATATAATTGAAAAAAGTAGACTTATAGTATTAAAATACAAAATCGAAATATAACCTGAAAAGTAATAAAAAAAATTATAGAAATACAATGAGTTCGAGAGGATTGGGCGCATTTAACCCATTATGAAAACAAGCTCCTCTTATATCAATTGTTTTCTTTTTATTGGTCCATTTCGATCGTTCCCTTTTCTTTTCATTCTTCTCAACGTATTTCGTGAGAGAGTTATATTTATAAAATATATCATGTCGGATCATAATGTCATAATCAATTGAGCTACTAAACTATATGTTTGTTACTTGACATAAGTCTATCCTTAATAATATCTTAAATCTTAAGAAGTTAAAATTACCACCATCACCCACCATCCATGACCTCCACCACTACCAACCACCATCATTACTACCGCCATCATCACCCACAAATTGGTCGCCACCAAATATAGTCATAACTCACATGGTATCCACAGACGCAATGTTCGAGTATCCTACTAGTTAGTCGATAATAATATTTATTAATCCCTTCAAGTTTAAAAAGTTAAAAATATCACTATCTCCCACAATCACTACTATTACCACCAGGGGCGGAATTAGAAACTTTCATCAGCAATAGCACCCTTGTGGTGATAAAAAAAAAGCGATGTTAAGGGGACTGCGACCTCTAGTGGGATCCCAATGGCAACGTCCCGAAACAAAAACAAATTTAACACAAAAAAAAAGTTTTACTACATGTCACCCTTTTTAGTTATATACACCAACAAATCTTCAAGAATATATTTCATTAACCTACAAAAGAATTATTAATTTTATAAACATATTATAAAATCTAAAAAACACACTTTATGTTTTTTTTATTTGGTTCAATGTTAGGGTTATCTTTGAGTGTGGACTATTAACTAATAGTTAGAGATTTTTTTAAGATTGATTTGAGATATTGAATAGGTTTTTAATCTATAAAAACTTTGGTTTATAAAATTATATTATATTTTATAATTAAAGTATTGAATAAGGAAAATAATTTGAAATGTTTGGACTAAAGAATTGTTTTTGAAATATATAAGGTAAAAAAAGGAAAAAAATTTGAAATATATGAGCTGAGAAAGAAAAACCCTTATAATATATAGCTTAGAAAGGGGGGAAAATTGATTTAAAAAAATAACAACAACAAGATTCGAACTTGTGACCTCCTTATACAAATGCAAGGAGTGCTAGCCAGCTGCACTAGTAGATGGATGTGTTTTATTTCGCCTTTTTGGATATATATTAATGTATTTAAAATATATAACAATAACAAAGTCTCGAAAATTTACCGTACCGATTTTTTTTTGAGTAGTAGCACGTGCCACCGTGTGCTACATACCAATTCCACCCCTGACTACCACTACTACCACCACCTATCATCTGCAACCACCACCATCAACATCCACCACTAACAATACACCACTCATCAATCAGCCCCTATAAATTATAGTTACAGAATACTTATCATCATATGCGTAAGTAGTCTTCTAGTTAATACTAAAAGCATAGTACGATCCAGAAAAACCAATAAAATAACCAAAAATTAACATTTTGTGGGGAGCAAAGTGTAATATAACAAAGATATGGGTGTCACTCAGAAAGAAATAAAACTCAAGTGTCAAAAAGCAAACCAACCTCAACTCATAGAAACCATATAGCTCGCCTAGGACTCTCCGTAACGCGCTTTCGAATATCGCCATAACAGTTTCTCTCGCTCCATCATCAAATCCGTTTCATGGATTACGAATCGGATCCATCGTTCGATCGATCGGTTAGTTTTGTGTTCAGATCTCGCAATAATTCTATGTAATTCAACTATCAGAAATGTTCGATATGATCTATAGGTTTTCTCTGCTATAATCTAGGGTTCTTAGCATGTTTTAATCGATCATTACATACATGCGGACATTGTTGTATCTTGTCCAAATTGAGTATGTTTTATATTCATAATCGTTTTCCTTTGTCCGTGCTGTGTAATCGTTTGCGATTTAGCTAATTTGTATTTGGAAGTGTGATTTATGCTGTGAAACGTGTTTACGATTGTGAAATCGAGCTGGAATAGTTTAAAAATGAAGTGAATTTGAGGTTCAGTTGCAAAGAATGTGATTTTCTATTTTTGATTGCAAATGACCGAAGAGTTTCAACATACATGATCCACATTATAGTTGAAACTTATAGTTCATAGTTGTGTTCTTGTTTATATGTAAAAAGAATCTAATCATAATAATTCAAATACAATACTTATTTCTATTTTTTCATGCCCAAGCTATTCATGCATCTCCAATTGAGCTCACCTGTGGTGGATAGGAGTCCCTTAGGTGATGTTTTGAAAAACAGCTTACGTTAGCTTACTTTGAACTGCTTGGATAACTTACATTTTATTTCTGAGTCTTCAACAGATGCTGGTTTGAACCAATAAGCATAACCGGTCTAAGAAAAACAGCTTTAATAAACTTAAGCTGTTTGGCTCAATCCAAATGCTCAAAAGTGTTTATTATTTGTATTAAAATGTAATAAGCTAATAAGCTGTTTAAAGAAGCTGCATGTAAGTACATCACGTAAAGATAATGTTAAATAAAAAACAAGAAACTTTTCTTTAAGCTTTAGTTGGTGCTTAATAAGTTATACTATTATAGATTTGCTGATCAGGTGTATACTATTTGTGTGCTTTTTTCTTCTTTTTTTCAGACAATAAGTTATCAGTTGTTTTACGTGGGTCGATATATATAAATACCTAAAATACCCCTGATCAATATTTTATTGTTTTTACAAATACAAACAGCAATTTGTGAGCAAAGATGGAGGATTCAACCCAGGATTGATTGTTTTGCTGGTTGTTGGTGGGCTGCTGATAACATTCCTTGTTGGCAACTATGTGTTGTACATGTATGCCCAAAAGACACTGCCACCTAGAAAAAAGAAGCCCGTTTCCAAGAAGAAGTTGAAGAGGGAGAAACTGAAGCAAGGAGTTGCAGTACCTGGAGAATAAATAAACCTGCAAAAAATGGAGCATAAATTTGTGTTTTAGTGTCAACTACTGTTTTGTTGTTTCTGTTTATTTGATGTTGAGTGAGTCAGTTTTTATAGTTTAGATGTTAACGTGTCGTTGTGTTTGGTAGCCTAGCCCTAGTCACTGCAGGGTCCGTGGATTATGGTAATAATATTAATCAACTTAGTTCCTGTTGCATCAGCTGATTGTCCATTTTATGGCTTTTCTCTCTTTTTTTACCATTTGTATCATCTAATTAGGTTTGGGAACTAAAATGTTGTGGTAGCAAAATAGGCAGTAACTCAAGTTGGGTAACAAGTAAAAAAAACGACTACTTTTTTGGGGTTTGCCGCAATTCAGGAAGAATTGCATATATCACCAACTAAACTTACATAATTGCATATTTTTCAAAAACTCAAGGTTTTAATGTATAGGCACAATGGTCATAATTGTTGTTACAAAAAATAATAACTCTTGGATTCAAAACACTAGCAGACTTGCAAGGCAAGAAAAAGGGGATTTGAACTTTGTTTTCTCAACAAGGGAATTAAATTTACACAATCTTGAAAAGTTTAACACTCCTATGACACAAAAACAGAATTCTATTTGCACAATCTGGAAAAGATGTACAATATTACAAAGAAGTCGAAGTAATCTTGCAACTTTTTAAACAAAAATATGCACTTTTTTAACAGATGACACAAACTTAAACGTTATTGTCAACACCATAAAGCATATTTGAGCTTTTTGAAGCAATCATATGTATAGGTTATCATGTCACTTTCAATAAAAGAGAATTTTATAGCATATGTTATTACACACCTTTATGGAACTACAGACTGTATTACTTAATTCGTTTATAACAAACCAACAACAAATCAAAATCAAAACAAGTTTCAATCTCTTATTTACACACATATGACCACCATATATATAAGTAAGTATGTTTCACAAACAGATTAAAAACAAATCTTCAATTTCAATTTTTCAACATTTTTATGCTCCATAACGACCCATGGTTTGTTCCCCGGGCGGGATCATAACTAACATGGGTTGGGCCCCAAATCCAGGATGAGGAACCCTACGACGAATCTCACGCCCTTCTTGACAAAGAGCGCACGCGTGGCAACAAACATGAGTTGCAAAATCACATGCCACCTCAGCTTGCTCCAGCTGTTCTTCATCCATCTCACAACATCCACCACATGATTTGCTCATTGACTCCCAGTTACCCTGCACTCAAAGTCAAACCCAAATAACCCTCTAGTATATAATGTAACATAATGTAATTAAATTTGCTACTTTTGACCAGACATAATTTGTAACTTAAGTTAGTAGTGTCGATTTATTTGCAATAATGATACAGGAAAATAGGGATCATTAACACAAATACTCCTCAAAATAGATGATTTATGGAAGAAACTTGCCTCAAGATTGAATTTTCTGCGCATTGTTGTACGGGTAGGATATGAAAACCAAGGAGCCATACAATTCCATCCAAAAAAGGAGTTACCCAGCAAATATAAACCAGAATAAGGCAAGCAATGATTTGCAAAAGTTCCAGGAGCAGATCCAAGTCTTTCAACATTGCTTCCATAAACCACACAAGGAGCCACACTACCTAGAAGACCTGTTTAATTTTATACTAATTAGTATTAACAAAAAAGAGATTGATTCATGAAATAGATGTACAATCTATATTCTACAAGCTCAAAATTGCTTGTATAGCTGGAAATACAGTCCGAATACTAGCTCCTAAAAGCAAAATACTCAAAAAATTGCAAGTTTTATGTTGTTTTATGCACAATTAGAATTATATAACTTGTTCAGAGCTAGTCGAATATCCTACACATAGGATCGGAATCGATACACGAAATTAGATGATCGCATCAACAATTAGGAACACAGATATTAAAATTAAATAAGGAAAAGAACAACTCACAAACTTCAAGATCGCTGCTGCAGAATTCGTCATTACGACCTAAACACGCGAATAGACCTGTGTCCCATTGAGCCCTAGGTAACGGCTCTCCGATAACATTAGCACCGCCGTTAGTTAATGGCAATCCGTCAGCAGTCCAACCATATATAGCATGATGGTGGTGAGGAAGACCTGATTCTACCGGAGGTGGAAGCTTCTTCATCTCCGCCGCCGCATCAGCTGTCGGTAAATTGGGGATCGGGGTTTTGGTGGTGGATTTCTTGTTATTTTCATCGTTGATGGTTAGGTCCGATTGTTGATCGGTGTTGTTCTCTCCTTGAGGAGATTGATTTGCTAAAAGAGGGCTTGATTCCTCGTAATTGGCCATAATTTCTCAGAGAAGCAACTTCTGTAAATGGGAATTTGGGGTAGATCTGATGTGAACAAGGTTCAAAGGATACTGATACGTAGTTTCTATCAATATGAATTTTTTAATTATTAAATAAATATATGTTTAATCATTGTAATGTTAATTAAATTTTATACTCCATTCCATTCATTCTAAAAAAAAAAAAGAAATCTCATTTCCCACTTCAATTTTGTCCCATTTAAAAGTTTTCATTTTTCAAATTTGAGGGTGCACTTAATAAAATAATACTTCATCCGTCCCATAAAAAAATTTACATTTCATTTGGGCACAATCTTTTAGAAGATAGTTAGTGGTGATGTCATTTGTAATGCTTTTGATTATAATATAAGGTTAGATTGGAGAGAGAAAGTGTTTTATTGGTGGAATGATTAGTAATAATATTATTTTATTAAGTGGGCCCCCCAAATTTGAGAAATGTAATTTTTTTTTTATGGGATAACATTTTAAGAGCATCCACAATGGTTAACCTCTCCAATGACTTATTACTTTTGGCACATAATCTAATAACCAATTAGTTGAAAACATCTCCAATGGTTAACCTTTCCAAAGACTTTTTCACTAATATTACTAATTTACCTTTATCTATATCAAATGTTTTATAAATGCCTCTCACTTTTGTAATTTAACAATTTTTATAGCATTACAAAACTTAACATTATTATAAAATTTCTCTTACAAAAATATTATAATGCTTGACCTTAAAAAGTATTGAAATATGATAGATTATAATTTATATTTATAGAAATAATAAATTATTCACATATAAATATATACATGAGTTTAAAATGTAAAATTGTTAAATATAGGGACTAAAAGAATCAAACATTGAATGGTTGGGGAAGATCAAGTGGTTGGAGTGACCTCTTAAAAAATTCATTCATTCCAATGGTAAAAAGTCATTTTAGAGGTTATTCAAATAGTATCAACCTTTTTCTTCAACCTCCCATTGGAGATGCTCTAAGGAGAAATGTAATTTTTTTGTGGGACGGAGGGAGTATTATTTATATGGACCCCACCACTAATTATCTCATTTTTTTTGGAAATGGCAAATGATATCAATGGAAGTCTACTCGTAATTTTCCAGCTAGCACCCTGGGTTCGAGCTCCTTTACAGGGCAAACTCAGCCCCCATAGATTTTTTCCAGGGAAAAATCCCCCATATTTGACACCAGAAGAGGTGTTTACAGGATTCGAACTCCAGACCACACACCTCATATCTCATAAAAACACTTTATGTCTCCAAATAATCTTATATTTTAATCAAAAATATTACCAAATACCTCATCACTAACTATCTCCTAAATACTTGTACCTATGAGAAATGGGAACTTCTTTGTGGGACGGAGGAAATATGATTTATAATATAGTAATGGTATTTAGGCCTATCAATTAGACCTACTCATAGGCCTACTCATTAGATAAAGATACGTGTCAAAATCAAGGGATAATATTAGGAGAGACAATTAGTGGAATACACATGTTATCATATAAAGTAGGTAGACCTATGAGTAAGTCTAAATAGTAGGACTAATTAATACCATTTCTCTTTATAACGAGTCAACATGGCCCGTGCGATGCACGGGCTTTGTTCATGATGCGTTATTGAAGGTAAATCGTATACATTATATTGGTGTAACGGACAAAGTACTAAAAGCAAGATTGCTAACATGTTTATCGTTGATTGCAAATACTATACTAAAAAGGTAAAGTGCGTTGGAGGAAAATGCAAAGTAACAAAACCATTATTGTTTTTATTAGCGCAAGACAAAACATGTTATTCATAACATATAAGTGATACTATAAAGAACTTTTTGGTTTGTCTTTTATAAGCAAAACTATGAATCAACGATGATATATCTTCAACTAATGCCGGTTAATGCAAACATTATGTCAGACTTCTAATTGTACATTTTTTCTATAAAAGTGCATAATAAATAACAGAAATCCATACAAATACACAAAAACATGCGTCCCTTTAATAAAAAGTAGTAACAAATTCTTTATCTAAATAAAAACTAAGAAGAAAACTCTCTCGTGTGTAACAAAATCAAGATCACCAATAATATCATACAATCCGAGCGTTATCATCAACTCTCTTTATTATGTGGATATTCTCTTCTTTATTTTGAAAAATACAAATATAAAGATTATGTTGGATTGACAATTAATAGCGAGGATAAAGAACAAAATCATTAACTCTCGTTTTTATGTGGATGTTCTGTTAGGGTAATAAGTTAAAATCATTTGAAACTCAACATCATTTGCATCATGATAGTGTGCTATTTATAGTTTATAATATGTAACTTCTAGTTAAATGAAAAGACTATTATTTAATTGAATTTACTACTATTATTTAAGTTAAACTCTTTGTCTTATTTAATTAATAGGTAACTTCTAGTTAAATAAAAAGGCTATTATTAATTGAATTTACTATTATTATTTATGTTAACCTCTTTGTATAATTTATTACGTTTATTCATGAGCATCAATCATGACAAAAACTCAATTTTTAACATAGGATTCAATACAACATCAACCTTGAAACTCAATTTTTTATGATATATATATATATATATATATATATATATATATATATATATATATATATATATATATATATATATATATATATATATATATAGAATATAAATATAGATGTTAAGTTATCGAAGCAATGGATACTTGATATAAATCAATGAAAGAAATAAGCATAAATTCAACAACCATCATGATATTTAATTAATATTTTCCTACTAATTAGAGAATCGTAAGTTGTGAAAAATGGCGATCAATTAACTGGATTAAAAGTAAAATAACAAATCAAATAAACAACAATCGGTAACCATTAACATGATTATACATCCATCTTAAATAATGTGTGATAATATTACAAACAATCTCATATACTATAAGCATAACTATTAGATCATTATATAATATAATTTTTATACAAAATGTACATAAACAACAAATAATAATTTTATACATATACAAAAGAAGTTGTGTAGTAATTTTAAACAAAAATAACTAACATATTTTATCTAAAATAAAACCATAAAGACTTCATCTCTATGACTTTAGCTTTTGAGTTTCTCAATGTTTATTAACATGATTTATTTTATATTATAATATTAAATATTATAATAAATACAACATGAATATGAAATTCAATTTTTAGAATTTATTGCAACAATTAGTACATGACATTTAAATAATTGTGATAATTTAATTTTTATATAATGATGATGATAACTATTAAATCATTATGTAATATCACTATCATACTAAATTTACATAAACAACGAATAACAATTTTATACATATACAAAAGAGGTTGTGTGTCAATTTTAAATAAAAGCAACTAACATACTCTCTCTAAAATAAAAACATGAAGACTTCATCTCAATGACTTTTTTTAGTTCGAAAATTCAAATATAAAGATTATGTTGGATTGACAGCGAGGATAAAGAACAAAATCCCTAAAGGTCTTTGTTGTTGACTGCACTTGTTTGATGTTTCTTTTGGATGCATCTTTAGCGAGGATGAAGAACAAAATCCATAAAGGTTTTTGTTGTCGTCTCCACTTGTTTGATGTTTCTTTTGGATGCATCTTTAGAGTGTTAGAATTTTTGTAACATGAAAATGAGTATTTATAGGTCATTATGTGTAAGATTTATAATACTTGAAAAGTCTTCTTTTATTGAATTTTTATTATTACCATTAATTATATTTATTTCAAAACTCTTGACCTTACAATATAGTGAGTTTGTCAAATTATTATTAAAATGAATTTATTAGTATAATTTATATTAAAACTCTTGATTTTACAACTTTTAAGTTTCTCAATATTTATTAACATGATTTAATTTTTAGAATTTATTAACATCAAACTATTATTAACATGATTTAACTTTTAAGTTTCTCAATATTTATTAACATCAAAATAGAATTCAATTTTTAGAATTTATTATAACTTTAAATTTGAAACTCATTTTATATATATATATATATATATATATATAGATACTGTATCGAATATGTAAAATAGAAAAATATTACATTAGCTCAACTTCTACGTCTAGTGTGATCACGACAATAAAGCCGAATAGGTTTATTCGTTACCACCAACCCATAATTAATGTTGGTATTATGACTAAATCCTATTAGAAACAACTTGATAACTAATCAAAATAGGAAAATTATATTCATTCCTATTAAATCTCGCTAGTTAATCATATTATCTATAAAATGATTGATATGTAAAATTTATTAATTTTAATAATATCATCTCTCATCAAAAATTAAACGTTCATCATTATCATAAAAATGCTTTTTTTTTTTTGGTAAATTACAGAAATTGTCCCTGAGGTATTCCAGATTCTGGGTTTCTATCCCTAAACTTTTTTTTTCGGTTTTTTTGTCCCTAAAGATCTTTGGATTTCAGTTTTCTGTCCTTCCGTCCAAATTCCTCCGTTAACTGACGGTATTTTTGGCAATTTCCCCAAATTACCCATATTTTACATTTTTCTTTTTCTTTTTCTATTTTTTCTATTTTTTCTTTCTCAATCTTCATCTTCTCAAACCCCAATATTCATCCTCACCAGAATCTTCACATTCAACACTTGCCGGAATCTTCATCTTTAACACCTGCCGGAATCTTCATCTTCATCTTCAACATTTCTTCACTAACTTGCAGGCGCCATGAACATCATCATCATCAACAAAAAAAAAACCCCCCTTTCATCTGCCCTTCCATTCTTCTTCCCCGTTTTCAAATCGAATTAGGGTTTTTCAGTTTTAAAACCTAATTTTGCAGGTTGTGATTCTGCAAAATCAAACCCAGATCGATGGATACGAAAACCCACCAAACTCATTCATCCTATACACCTATCGATTTGGTCTAGACGACGGAAGGAGGAGCTGAAGGGTTGTGGCCTAGACGATTGAAGATGAAGTGTTGAAGCTGTTGCAGGTTGTTCGTCGGAGAAGACGACCGCAGGGCAAGCGGTGGTTGTCGCCGGAATCCCAAACATCTTCAAAAGCTTAGGGTCTTTACAAAACTATACCCATCTTCCTCCCAATTTTCAAATGGTATCAATCGTAACAGTGGTTCTGTACAGCTGAGTTGGTGATTTTTGCGTTAATCAAGTGACAAGCTTTTTTAAATTGCTTATTTTTTGAACAATTCGTTGGTGATTTTTGCGTTTTTTAGGGAATCCCAAATGAAGTTAAATCTAATGGTTTCTTAGTTGACGAGTCCTGCGTTTTCTAAGGAATCCCAAATGAAGTGCCAAGCTTTAAAAAGAATATTGATACAATGGCTAGGTAATCAACATGTTGTGGAGTTTGAAAAGGGTGTTTTTTTAGAAATGGGTGTTCAATTGCAGGTGAAGAAGAAGATATAAAAGAAAAAGAAAATATAAAAGTATATATTTTAAAGCATAGGGTACAAGTAGTTACAGGAAAAAGACCAAAATACCCTCACTTTTTTTTTGCATTTCACGTTAGTTAACGAAGGATTTTGGACGGAGGGACAGAAAAGTGAAATCCAAAAATCTTTAAGGACAAAAAAAACTGAAAAAAAAAAGTTTAGGGACAGAAACCCAGAATCTGGAATACCTCAGGGACAATTTCTGTAATCTACGCTTTTTTTTAATAGAAGGCAAACAAGCTTACCAATGCTTGTGATATTAATCATCCGTTTTGCATAACTTCAAACAATCAAGAACAATACACAAATAATAAAACTGAATCAACATAAAAAGGAACATAAGCTACATAAATGCTTTAAATGGTTTAAATTGATCTTTATGTGATCGGCAATAAATCAAATCCATTTTATCAGCTTCCTCTTTGTAGTTTTTATAACCCGAAGATTCTCTTCATGCATGAAGCGTCTTTGCCTAACCATCTGTTCGAACAACGATTGTCAAACACAAAGACCAGGCGACGTCAACCTTGGATCTCCTGTGATGATCACAGTGCAAACCCAACAAGCTCTTGGCGAACCTAGGGTGATCGAGGTTGAGTGCGAAGGTGAAAGTGAGAGTATGTTATCTCTGTGTTTTAGGCTTTCTTGATCTGTTTCAGTGTGTCTCGACAATGAGTTTTGGCCATGTATTTATATGGCAGGCATATGGAACGTTGGCTCATTATGACTGCCATAAAGCGGTCATGAAGCGCTATTATGCCGACGTCAATGATCGTGTAACGCCTTACTATTATGACTGCAATAAAGCAGTCATGACTCGCCATTATGACGGCATCAGCCAGTAACCATCCTGCGTTGATGACTTGACGCGGTCATAACTTGACAGGCGGTCATAACCTGACAGGCGGTCATAACCTGACAGGCGGTCATAACTTGACAGGCGGCTGTCGACTTGACCCTGTCGACTTGGCCCTGTCAACCTGGACAGGGTTGACAGGGTTGATAACTTGGCGGATCGACGTGGGCTCGTGATCATTGGGACGCATGGGCTCGTGAATCATTGAATCTCATCTTCATGTTTAGGTTTGTCGTAATTACCTATATATACGTAGGTAATCCCTACTAACCTTATCATGCCCCCGAGTTAGGATTTGCCAAAACATCCGTTTGCCAATCGTAACTATCATCATTCGTAAGTCCTTCGTCCGATTCTTTTCTTTCTTTTCTTTTTGTTTTTTTTTTTTTTTGGACCGGCGGTCATGGAAGACCGGAGGTATGAGAAAGACCGGCGGGCAGTCGAGTCAAACCGACTAGGCAGACCGGCGACGAGGTTGAACGGGATGCACACGGCAGACGGCTATGTGAACCGGCTGCTCGCCATCTGCGCAAGTGGGTTTATCTTGGTGACCGGCTGTACAAGTTAACCGGCGGTCGCAGTTTAGGGTTTGGACAGGCGGCGGGTTAAGTTGATCTGGGCGGCAGCCATATGACCGGCGGCCAGATGACCGGCGGTCGCAAGTGATCACACGAAGCGGTTGGCAAGCCGCGGTACGAAGCAAACCAGACCGGCGGTCGCAGGGGTAGTTCGGCAGCAACGACCTTCCGGTACAACCGGCGGTCACAGCATTCCGGCGCGAGCGGGTTGCCTATTCGACCGGCGGTTCGGGTTAATGTGGGCCGGCGGTTTCAGGGTGTCAGACCGGCGGTTTCGTTTCGCGCACCGGCGGTTTTAGGAGGACCGGCGGTTCTCACGGTCCGACAGTCTTAGTTGTTCGACTGGGGGTTGTGTTTCGGCCGGCTAGTTAGCGGCTTTGACCGGCGGTTTATAGCTTCGACCGGCTGGTGTGTTTCGGCCGGCGGTTTAGCGTATTCGACCGGCAGTTTTGTTTCGACCGGCGGTGTGGTGCACTCGACCGGCGGTTTATAGTTTCGAGGCAGTTTTGGCTCTCGTCCGGATCGGCGGTTTAAAGGTCCCGACCAGCGGTACGTACTTGCTTGTCCATTGCTTTGCTTTGAAAAATAATGTTTTATTGGATGATCAAGCCAATAACACATTTTTGTTTTTATCTTTTTATTATGGATGTTGTGTCCATGACACCGTCTTGTGTGTGCATGACAGTGTGTATATTTGGTTGTTCGTATGACACTTTCTTGAGAGCCCATGATGCCTTTGTATGCCAATGACCTGGGTGGATTTGGGTATCTCAGATGTATGCTTCATATTGTGCCTGTGACACTGTGCCAATGGCACTTTTGTTGGTTAACCTTTACTTTGTTTACTCGCGAGGATTGTCGCTTCCCAGTGAGAAGTGCTTATCTTTTATCAAGTAGATTAAAAGACGAGTATGATTGTATGTTATTTGGCCAGACAAAGTTGTCTTTCTTGGCTTCATACATGTTGTATTGAACTATGTGCTTAACTGTGTACATGCACATGCGTGTTCAAGTTGTAACATTGTACGTAATGAAAGTGCATGTTTGGCTTTAGACTGAGATGTCTGTTGTGGCCTTATGCCTTTTGTATTGAATCCTTACTTCAATATTTATTTGGTTATGCAAAAACCATAGAAAAATGATATTGTGAGATAATATTGGGATACAAGATCAGACCAAATGTTATTATCGCCAGTTTCATGCATGACCATGACATTCCATGTGCTTGGAAACATGTATTGAAAACATAAAGGAAGAAATGACAGTAAAGACTATCGCACCTTGATAGGTCAGTTAATATTGGCTCCCTCATGTATCATGAGGATATGACCATCATGTGGTCCGGGATGTTCTGTGTCTTCCCCCTTCTTTTGCCAGGCATAACTCTTCTTAAGTGGAGGTTTATTTGCTTGCTGCCTAGCGCCAGGGACAAGGTGTTCTAGTTTGCCTTCTTCCAAAGCCCGCCTGATTTCCCTTTTTAGCTCTCTACAGGCATTCGTGTCGTGTCCATGATCTTCATGGAAATCACAGTATTTATTCATGTTTTCGTACCCGACCTATGCTCCATCTGGGGTGGAGGTGTGAAGGTAGCGCACACCTGCTCTGTTATCAAGATTTCTTTTGGTGTTTTGCTAAGAGCACGCTCAGACGGATGTTTATCGTATGGGCCAAACCTCCGGTTGCTCCTTTCATCTCGTTGATGATCACCAGTTAGAGCATCATGCCTGCGATCTGACGTGTCAGTCCATGACTTGCCGCCTACCTCTCTTGTCAGGGAGACAGTTTCTTTTGACCTCAGATAGTCATATGCCCTGTCCGTGGCTTCTTTGAAAGTAATTGGAGTTCTCTTGATTAACTTTTCTTGCAGTTGTCCTGGAAGCAAGGAGAGGGTAAAACCCGAAATTTGTTGGCTTTCGGGTAAGGCGACAATTTTCTGGCACTCCTGCGTGTAACGCTGAATGAAGTCGCGTAACCCCTCGCCTTCCCTTTGTCGCAGCAAATGTGCTTCTATATGAGTTCTCTGCTGCTTCTTTTGCTGGATAAAGTGAGTCACAAATTTAGCCTTGAGATCTGCAAAGTCTTGAATACTCCTCTCCGGTAAGTCAGCAAACCAATCACGAGCGAAACCCTGCAACGTGCCAGGGAACATGTGACAAGCGACTGGGTCGAGCCATTTCTCTGTCATAATGGCCTGTTCAAAAAGAGCAAGGTGGTCATCAGGATCTCGTGTACCGTCGTAAGTACCTACGATGGACGGAACTTTTTGTTTATCAGGGAGTGGGAATCGGGCCACCCAGTCACAGAACTTCGAACTAACTACCGACAAAGGCATAGTGGCTGCTCGGGGTGGGGCGGCTGCGGCCACGAGTGCTTGCAACACGCGCAAGATGTCATTAGACGTGTCCTGTGGTGGATGTGGTGGTGGGGTGTGAATGGGTGGTTGTCTTAACTGTTCCAATAATTGTGACAACGGATCTACGGGTTGAACAACCGTTGGCTGCGGTGCTGGGCGCAACGCCGCCACCAACTGAGAGAACAGGTCCGATGAAGTAGGTGGTGGGGGAGGTGGTGGCGGCTGAGTACTCTGAGTCAACCTGCGAAGTAACTCCACAATTGGATCATCCCGAACCCCTGGCGTAGCGGCCTGCGGAAAGTTGGAAACAGGCTGTCTGACCGGATCCGTGCCATCCTCTTGAGAGCTTGTCCCGTGGGACAAAAGAGGCTGAACTGAAGGGATGGGCGTCACTGGCTGTGGTGAGGTAAACGAACTTGATCCAACGAGCCTTGTGGAGAAAAGTGGACTTGTTAAAGAGGGATACCCTCGTGTCGTCCTGACATCCGACACTGTCCACTCAGAATCGACGTATGGCTCCATGATACGACTAGGCGAGGTTATCACCGCCTCGGGTATAGTGGTAATCACGGTAGTGGTTATTAATGGCGATGAAGAAGTGACCAACGATGGCTGTGTATCCGCCATAGGAACGGTTTGATTATTGAGGAGAAAAGTTTGGAAAAGTGAAACGCCGTTTAAAAACGTGTCCCACGGATGGCGCCAATGTTCGAACAACGATTGTCAAACACAAAGACCAGGCGACGTCAACCTTGGATCTCCTGTGATGATCACAGTGCAAACCCAACAAGCTCTTGGCGAACCTAGGGTGATCGAGGTTGAGTGCGAAGGTGAAAGTGAGAGTATGTTATCTCTGTGTTTTAGGCTTTCTTGATCTGTTTCAGTGTGTCTCGACAATGAGTTTTGGCCATGTATTTATATGGCAGGCATATGGAACGTTGGCTCATTATGACTGCCATAAAGCAGTCATGAAGCGCTATTATGCCGACGTCAATGATCGTGTAACGCCTTACTATTATGACTGCAATAAAGCAGTCATGACTCGCCATTATGACGGCATCAGCCAGTAACCATCCTGCGTTGATAACTTGACGCGGTCATAACTTGACAGGCGGTCATAACCTGACAGGCGGTCATAACTTGACAGGCGGCTGTCGACTTGACCCTGTCGACTTGGCCCTGTCAACCTGGACAGGGTTGACAGGGTTGATAACTTGGCGGATCGACGTGGGCTCGTGATCATTGGGACGCATGGGCTCGTGAATCATTGAATCTCATCTTCATGTTTAGGTTTGTCGTAATTACCTATATATACGTAGGTAATCCCTACTAACCTTATCACCATCAATAACCAACTATGAGAACAAGAAAGAGTAGTATTTGAACTACAATGGCAAATAACTTTTAATTAAAAGTTATTTGTTATGTATTGCATAAAATAATTTAGACTCTTTAATTTGGAGTGTTGGACTACAATGGGCTTACTTTAATTCTGGCGTTTTCAGTTGATGGCCTTTTGGATGAACTATGCGCCTTGGGATTTAGCAGCGGACCGCCATTAGTGTCACCATGGCCGGATCTGTTAGTCGGAGGCCTCTGAGAGTGAGTCTCAGGTCCCCTGTAGTCGATCTCGTAAATCTCCGAATTCAATATCATTCTACCTGTAGAGTATAAGACATCCGAATTCACCACCAAATTAATAAAAACGGTAAAAGCATGGAAGCCATAATTAATTAGTTTATCAATAACAAATGAATGAAAATGAATCTGAAACATCTAACATTTTATATTTTAAATCTCGAACGACGTAATTGAACATTAAATTTGAAGCAATAAATTATCATTTAGCTACTTTAATTCTTCCAGAACGTACATTCAGTATATATGCAGAACTTAAAGTAATATTGAAGCTTACGAAAGATCAAATCGATCTCTGGAAATGAATTCAGCACACACACGAAATTCATTTCAACAAAAAATTAAGTAAACGCATGATCATGAATTTTCAAATAAAAATCTAAATTAATTGAACAAAATTCGCAGGAAAAACGATCACATCACGTAAATAAATCACTGCAATATGTGTGTGTGTGTGTGTGTGTGTGAGAGAGAGAGAGAGTATGGAAGCTTCAGAAAACCGAAGAAACCTGTAGAGAAAGGCGGAGGTGCGAGGACGATGATGAGAATGAAAACAGTTGTGATGCACTTCTTCAAGTCCATTGCGAATTGCTAGTGTGTGTGTTTGTGTGTGTGTGTGAGAGAGAGAGGGTGCTAAATGTATGTATAGGGACGATGGATCACGGAAGAAGTGTGGCGGTGGTGAAACGTAACCGTCCCCATCTTCACATATTTTTGCCAGCTGAGGACTCGGATCTCATGTACCTCATTCAAGATACTGGACCCAAAAACAAATGTTGGAATTTATTTTTCTTATTTACTATCGTCTTTAAATCATTATGTAAAATTAAATGGTAAAATGACAAAAACAAGCTTATTCAAACGCTGAGTTAAGGGGTAATTTGACGGAGAAGGGACTGTTGGAGGATGAAATGTACAAGTTCATGGACAATCGGTGTAATAAAAAGAAGTTTCGATCAAATCTATAAATTTTACAAAATTATATAGACAATTTTTGTAATTTACTCTTAAAATTAACATCAAGTCATCAACTGTATCGAGATTTCAAACATGAAGAACCCGAATTTCTAAGTTTACCATTGTGATCACTCCTACTAATTTTATTTTATTTTAACAGCAAATTTGATGCATGCCAAATAGAAGAACGAGTCATTTTGTTTCTTTAGGCCTATAATCGTGTGAGAAGAGGGGCTATGGTAAAAAAGGCCATAACTTTCAACTCGGGTCTCCGTTTCAGGCCCACGAGTAACCAAATCGAAGCTCGAGACGAGGACTATGACATGATAAACCGTCGTAGGCGGTTTACCCAACTTCCTGGCCCACAAACGCTGTTTTTGGACACTTTATTTGCATTTTAGTGTTTTTTCTTTAATTTTGCAAACTTCGTTTAGGCCCAGTTTTCGGCCCGTTTGTCGTTTTAGCCCCATTCGAAATTCTGGGCCATATTTAAAGTGTATTTTGTTATTTGGAATAACCAGTTGATGAATTTGCAAACTTTGAGTTTTCTCTCCTGAAATTGTGTTCTTCGTGTTAGAACAAGTTTTGAAGACCAATTCACGGTATACTTTTGAATCAACGTGTTTTGTGTTAGAATAATCCGGTATTCATTTGAATCAACGGATTCATCTTTTCTATCTTTTCAGTTTTACATCAAACGTATATTATAATAAACAACTAGCAAGATATAGGAAAAGAGATGACAAAAACTAATTAGAGAGAGGGTTACAACTTACAACACCACTCAACTTAATTACCATAAATATTTTCCCGCTAATGGAAATCTGAAGAAAAGAAGAAAAAAAACTTGACATCATCACCAAAAGTGTCCTTTCACGGTTTTGAAGATTGAAAGGTTGCCTTGTTTCCAAATCCCCATTAAAACCAAAGAATGGCAATGATTACGATTTTGAAATGCTTCATGTTTCGGCCGAATATTCCACATGTCCAAATTAAACTGAGAAGATATCAGAATGAATATGCCCATACTATGTGTCAAATCAGATTAAGCATAGTTTTAGGGATAACTTAAGGTATAGTATTTATTAAGATGTTAGCTAATTATAATTTGTTAGACTACCTACGTTAATAAATATTTTTTGTACCAAAAGATGGTGTAGTAGAATAGTATAACTCTCACACCAAGTTTATTGTTAAAGCTGCAGAAACAAAGAAGAGGCGAATTGTAACCGTTATCCGAGCTGTAAAACAAGATCCCACAAATTCACGAGCCAAGTCAAAGTTATGATATTATGGACAGTCAAAGCATACGTCACAACTATTTTTTATATCCAAGTTGTATACTTGATCCGTATCAAAATAAGATGATACATTTTTTAATTTTTCAAAGTTTCAAAATAAATTTAATGGCGGATCGATGGCCAACAAGAATTGAAATCAAGAAGACAAGAACAGTTAAATAAAAGAACTCAATGTGAGATTCTCTTTTGTCGTCAATAATAATAAACTGAGTTTTTAAAAACCCTCAAATGGTTTATATGTCCATCATCATGAAAAAATGGAAATAAATAAAACATGTATAAAAATAAGGAAACGAGAATCAAAATTTTCAAATTAAAGATTGTAAAATCTTTTCCAATTGACCGTGTTAATTCCTTTGAAATCCGCCACCGAAATTAACTTCTTCAAAATACTCGGACAATGTAATATTGTTGTCATTTGTGTCGTTAACTGCATCATCCTCCCCTTCTTCGGAAAGACTCGACCTCGAGTCTTGATAGTCGTCACCCTCGCCTGTATAAGGTGCCAAATCAGCTACATTAAAAGTGGCGGAAACATTATAGTGCCCAGGAAGCTCGATTTTGTAGGCGTTGTCATTTATCTTTTTTAGTACACGAAAAGGACCATCAGCACGAGGCTTTAGTTTCCCGAAACGACCAGTTGGAAACCTCTCTTTGCCCAAATGAATCCACACCAAATCGCCTTCCTTATATATAACACGCTTGCAATGTCTATTAGCTCGAGTGGCATATAGTTTGTTGTGATGAAGAATCTGTTCGTGAACTTGTTGATGTAATTGTTTAATATTTGTGGCCTGTTGTGCAGCGTCCCCGTTAGTTGGTGCCACGGGAATAGGTGTCAAATCAAGGGGTGTGATAGGATTGCGACCATACACAACCTCGAAAGGACTCTTTCCTGTAGTACGATTAACCAACCTGTTAAATGCAAATTCAGCTTGTGGAAGTGTAAGATCCCACTTTTTTGGGTTGTCACCACATAGGCTTCGTAGGAGATTACCCAAGCTGCGATTAGTGACCTTGGTCTGCCCATCAGTCTGCGGGTGATGAGAACTACTGAATTGTAGCTTAGAACCCATTCGTGTCCACAAAGTACGCCAAAAATGACTAACAAACTTCACATCGCGGTCAGAAGTAAGTGTTTTAGGGACACCATGAAGTTTAACAATCTCTGAAAAATATAACTTAGCAACTTGGCTCGCATCAAATGTTTTCAAACATGGAACAAAATGAGCCATTTTAGAAAAACGATCTACCACGACCATCACAGAATCTTTGTGGCGTTGGGTACGAGGTAAACCTAACACGAAATCAAGACTAACATCTTCCCACGGGGCGTTGGGAACTGATAAGGGGGTATACATACCTGCATTAGTGCCATGAGTTTTAGCGATATGGCATATCCGACATCTCTGTATAATACGGTTCACATCCCTCTCCATGCGAGGCCAATAGAACTGGTCACGAATGACGGTCAGGGTTTTATCACGACCAAAGTGGCCTGCAAGACCACCTGCATGGCTTTCAAATATAATTGCATCACGTAGGGAGCTAAGAGGAATACACAATCGAGCACCTTTAAACAAATAACCGTCATTCATTGAAAATTGTAGGAACGGTTCTGTGGTACATTTATACCACACATCCTTAAAATCAGGATCATCTCTATACAGGTCACGGAATGTATCAAACCATTTCACACGGACCTGCATTGTAGTAATTAATGAATGTCGGCGGCTCAGCGCGTCAGCAACTTTATTATGTTTTCCCGCTTTGTGTTTGATCACAAAGGAAAAAGCTTGGAGCAATTCTACCCACTTGGCATGCCGAGGATTAAGTTTGTGTTGTCCATGAATGTATTTCAAAGCCTCATGATCCGAAAACAAAACAAACTCAGAAGGTAATAAATAATGCCGCCAAGTATCCAAACTTCGTACGATTGCATAAAACTCTTATCATATGTTGAGTATTTGCGACGAGCATCACTAAGCTTCTCGCTAAAGAAGGCTATGGGTCGCGAATTCTGGCTCAAAACGCCACCGATACCAACACCCGAGGCATCACATTCAACCTGAAAAACTTCATCAAAATTAGGTAAAGTTAACACAGGGGCTTGTGTTACCTTAAGTTTTAGAAGTTCAAAGGCTTTGGTTGCTTCGGTCGTCCATGAGAAACGTCCTCCTTTCATGCATTCGGTGATAGGAGCGACCATAGTGCTAAAATTCTTGATAAAACGACGATAAAAGGAAGCTAACCCATGAAAGCTACGGATCTCGTGAATCGTAGTGGGAATTGACCAGTTAATAATGGCTTCGATTTTAGAACCATCCATCTTGATCCCATTACCAGAAACAATATATCCTAAGAAGGTCACTTCTATAACAAGGTAATGACACTTCGAACCGTTAGCATATAATTTTTGTTCTCGTAAGACAGAAAATACCTGGCATAGGTGATGTAAGTGTTGCTCCATAGTTTTGCTAAAAACCAATATATCATCAAAGTACACAACGACAAAATGACCAATGAAAGGGTTAAAAACCTGATTCATGAGTCTCATGAACGTACTTGGTGCGTTGGAAAGGCCGAAGGGCATGACCATCCATTTGTACAATCCGTCTCGTGTCTTGAACGCCGTGTTCCACTCGTCCCTGGGCCTCAATCGAATCTGATGATATCCACTCCTTAAGTCAACTTTTGAGAAAATCGTAGCACCATACAATTGATCAAGTAAGTCATCAAAACGTGGAATAGGAAATCGGTACTTGATAGAAATCTTATTAACAGCTCAACTATCGATACACATGCGAAATTTCCCGCCATGCTTAGGGACCAATAATGCAGGTACTGCACAGGGACTCATACTTTCTCTGATTAGTCCTTTGTCCAATAATTCGGTCACTTGTCGATGCAATTCATCATACTCCTTCGGATTCATTCGATAGGCTGGCTTATTAGGAATTGTTGAACCGGGAATAAAATCAATGCAATGTTGGATATCCCGCATAATAGGTAAGCCGGTGGAATATCATCCGGTATAACATCGGAAAATTCGAGCAGTAAGGGTTGAACGTGAACGGGTACCGGCAGTGCCAACTCGTTTGCCTCCTCGATTACTAAAACGAACACAACAGGGCTGATTTTGGCTACCTCTTCAAACTCAGTACGTTTAAGATAAAGGGAAGAATCGTTGTCTTGGAACTTTCTTGTATCGAGTGGAACCAGCGTGATATTCACGCCCTCTTTTTGGAAGGTGTATGTATTGCGGAACCCAACGTGCTTTGTCTTTCGATCAAATTGCCATGGCCTGCCTAAAAGGATGTGACATGCATCCATCGGGATGACCTCACACCAAACCTCGTCATTATATTTTTTTCCGACTGAAAACTACACCAAACATCGCTTACTAACTTTGACAACATTGCCTTTTTTCAACCAAGTTAGTTGATACGGTTCGGGATGATTTTCTGTCTTCAATCCTAACTTATCCACCATTTCAAGTGAAATCACGTTCTCACAACTACCCCCATCGATAATCATATTACACACTTTACCTTTTGAAGTGCACTTGGTGCGGAAGATGTTGTTACGAAGCCATGAATTATCATCATCAGGTTGCGAAGTTGCAACACTTAAAACGCGTTGGATGACTAATGCTTCTCCCCGATCAACATACACAACTTCCTCGCTAGTTTCCAAGTCAGCCCCATCCCCTTCAGTGTCATAATTGGGTTCTAATTCTTCATTGACAAATGTGACTATTTTCTGATTCGGGCAGTCTCGCGCATAATGACCCAATCCTTGACACTTAAAACAACGCGGTGCTCGAACGTTACCACTAGTGGTATTGTTGGAATATGCTTCACGCGTATAACATATAGTTATATGGCTAGTTGTTTGTGAGCTTAAAGGGTCACACACTTAAACACTTAACACCATATGATATATAGTGTAATTAGGGTAATTACATTATATACTTATATAAGCTACAAGCTTGTATATATATTATAGTTTAATATTAATTGTTAATATTGAAACTTAATAGTGTGCCAAAAAGAAGAACAAAGAAGTAAGGGACCTAAGTGTAAAATACAATTAGGAAACAAGAGAGAATTAGGCAAGTTAATTAAAAACCCTAATCCCCTCTTGTTTAAAAATATACGGCCGCACATTTAACAATTGAGTGAGTGTGCGTGTGGTTAAAAAAGAAAACTCCCTCCGCTTGTTTTTCTTCTTGTGACGTCAAAACTATAATACTTAATTGTGGCTTTGGTTTTTGATTTGCTTGCTCAATGGATTAGCATCCCACTTGATGTTCTTGCATAAGTGTTGTGTGGACTAGCTTTGGAGGAATTCCTCATTGGAATTCTTGGTTTCAATCGTTCATCTTCTCCGACGGATTGTTAATTTCAAAGGCTTCAAGGGTATGAATTGTTCTTCCTAACTCTTTGATTTTATTTATAGTTTAATTGTATTAATCAATATTAGATCCGGTTATGGTGATTAAACTTTTTCGCTGCGTTTTGGTTCTTGTTTTAACCTAAAATCACCATTAGTGGTATCAGAGTCATTATATTGATAATATAATTAACTAGTTTTTGTAAAAGTAGCAAAAAAAATCGATTTTTGGTGTTTTTATTGTAACCGATCAGAAATAAATAAGAACCCTAGGGTTCTTATTTTTTCGACTTTTTAGTAATTACAAGGGTTAAAAATATGATTTTTGGTAACCCTACATGCTACTTGTTACAAAAACCCTAATCAAAAATTAATCTAGTTATTGTTTTTTTGATTATTTGGCTTGGATTTTACATTTATTTTTCCTTTTTGTTGATATGGCAAAACATGTATTTTTGCCATATCCCAAACCAAAAACTTGTCAATTGTTGATTGTTTGTGCAAACCGATGAAAGCCTAGACCTTGTGATGAATGTGTTGTCGTTTGGTTGTTTGATTGTTTTGGGAAAAGCCGTGTTTTTGGTTTAATTGTTGTAATTTTGTTTCAATTTTTCATTTATGTTTGGTGCCATTTTTTTGGGGCAATTTCAATGTAAAAGTAATTAGAATAGTTATATTTTATTTCTTTGTATTTTGTAAATTGTTGACCAAAGATGAAGAAACAATGAAGAAAAAACAACAATTTTTGGCACCTCCTGCGCAGCTGCACGAAAACGGACTTTCCCGGAGATTGGCAAATGCGTTGGACCTGAAACCACCGCCAAAAGTTCCGCAACTCAGAGACCTACAACTTTCCAGAAGGCCAGGAAGACTAACAAAGATTCCTTCAGTGACTTTTCGGGCTTCCAAGGCTGCTGGAATTTTCTGGCAGATTACACTTTTTCACAATTTTGGGTTCTACTTGCTCAAGAATGTCTTGGAGCAAGTGGGAGCCCATTGGGTTTATGTAGGCCCGTTTGGGTTCATGTTGGCCCGTCCCCTAGTTTGACCCTTCGGTCCGTCGTGATGACTCACGTGACCGAACCTAGGATTTCATCGGTCGAGGTTTGCACAAAATTTTGTTGCATGTTTTAGTCTTTGTTTGTGGTTGTTTTCTTTTCTCTTAGATACAAGTAGTAAAACAATTAAAAATGGTTTTTAGACACAAACATTAAAACATCCAAACCCTTAATCATCGATGATTACTAGTTAATCATTGATGATTAAACCTTTAATCTAAAATCGTTTTGAGATTAAATCTAAGTTTAAATATGATTTGAAACTTATCACTTAATAATCGCTAAAAGTTTTTACCGTTTATTACACGACTTATGAAGTGGTATGAATGAAGTACATGATTCATTCATATCTTAATAAAATTTTATTAAATTAAAATTTAACATACCTTAAATTTAAGTCACGCCGTCCAATCGATTGTAAATCACTTGCTTCTATTTTTGAATTCACGTGAGACGTGGTTCGAATCTAGATCCGAGGTCATTATTCTCTACGCGTGAGACCTAGAGCTATTTTGACATGATTTCATATTGGATGACTTAATTGAGTTAACGGTGAGACCTTGACTCGAGGCGACGATGCGACAAACATGCCACTTGACCCTAGATGCTTGTTCACTAGGTGCAATGAAGTCCCATACCTCTAAGAGTTGCACTTGTAATGCAATTGTTGAACGTCACCTACCTATTGGATCTATCACCTCTAGCAGATCAACTGATGCGGTGATAAAAGCTCAATGGGATCTTAGCTTTTAATTAAAATTAATTGGGTAGTAAATTGATTAAAAGAAATTATTATCGAAAATACTAATTAATGAATTTTGATATTTTGTAGATGACTTCTACTAATCAAACCTTAACTCACACCACCATTCGTTCCGTTCTCGAAAAAGAGAAACTTGATGGAACGAACTTTGTGGACTGGGCTCGTAACCTAAGGATTGTCCATAGGGCCGAGCACAAGTACCACCATTTGGAAGAGGCGTTGCCCCCTGCCCCTGCTGCTACCGCCACCCCTGCTGTTCGTGCGGCCTATACCAAGAGGTTCAACGAACAGCAAGAGGTTGCCGCGCTCATGCTGGTGAGCATGATCCCTGAGATTCAAAATAATCTCGAGGACCTCACGGCATTCGATATGATGGCTGAACTTAAAACATCATACCAAAAGCAAGCTGATCAGGAACTCTTTGACACGGTCAAAGCCTACCATGCTTGCAAGCAGGAGGAGGGACAGTCTGTTAGCTCTTATCTTTTGAAGATGAAGAGTTACCTAGACCGAATGGAGAAACTTGGCTACCCTATGCCTCATATCCTTGGAATTGGGTTAATTCTAACCTCACTTCACAAGGACTATGCACCGTTTGTCATGACTTATCATATGCATATTATGGGGAAGACTTTCGCCGAATTACATGCTATGCTGAAACAAACAGAAGCTAGGCTACCCAAGAAACCTCCTACCCCTACTGTCCTTGCCATAAGGCAAGGAAAGATCCAAAACCAAAACCGCAAGTAGTTGCTAAGGGCCAAGGCAAGGGAAAGCAAGTTTACAAGCCCAAGCCAAAGGTTCCCCCACCTACTCATAAGGAGCATCCTGCTAAGGATCTTGCTTGCCATCACTGCGGTGAAACAGGCCACTGGAGGAGGAACTGTCCTGCCTACCTGGCGGAGTTGATGAAGAACAAAGCCAATAAGATTGGCACATCAGGTATCTTCACAATAGAACTATATGCTTTCCCTAAGAAATCATGGGTATATGACACTGGTTGTGGAAATCACATTTGTAATACCATGCTGGGTCTAAGGGGAAGTAGAAAGCTAAACCATGGAGCTTTGGACTTGTACGTGGGCAATGGAATGCGTGCACCGGTCGAAGCTATAGGAAGCTATGATTTAATCCTTCCTAATGGTTTAATTATTGTATTGGACAATTGTCACTATCCGCCTAGTATTACTAGGGGTATAGTATCGCTTTCATGTTTGTGGAATACTGGTTTTATTCACACTTTTACAGATTATGGTATTTCGGTTTCAAAGGATAATATTTTTTATTTTAATGCTGTTCCTTGTGATGGTATTTTTGAGATTGATATGCATGATCGTGTAACAAACAGTAGTTCTATTTATACTTGTAGCAACAAGAAATCCAAGAAGAATTTGGATTCTATTTACCTATGGCATTGTCGCCTTTGCCATGTTAACAAGAAACGTGTTTTAAAATTACAAAAGGATGGACTTATAAAATCAGATGATTCTGAATCATTTGATAAATGTATTTCTTGTATAACTGGTAAAATGGCGCGCAAACCTTTCTCCCATGTAGGCGAAAGGGCCAATGATCTACTTGGACTCATACATACCGATGTATGTGGCCCTTTTAGAACTCGAACTAGGGAAGGTGCTACCTACTTCATTACTTTCACTGACGACTTTAGTCGTTATGGTTATGTTTACTTGATTAAACATAAACATGAAACCTTTGAAACGTTCAAAGCTTTCCAAAATGAAGTAGAAAATCAACTCGGCAAGAAGATAAAAGCTCTCCGGTCCGATCGAGGAGGAGAGTACATGAGCCATGAGTTTCAAGACCATCTTAAGAATTGTGGGATTGTCTCACAATTCACTCCCCCTTATACACCACAGCATAATGGTGTGTCAGAGAGGAGAAATCGCACCTTTCTTGACATGGTCCGATCGATGATGAGTCTTACCACTCTGCCTCTATCCTTTTGGGGTTATGCACTCAAATCGGCAGCTCGAATACTGAATATGGTTCCCACCAAGAAGGTTGAAAAGACACCATATGAGATATGGCATGGGAAAGTCCCAAACTTGTCTTACTTGAAGGTCTGGGGTTGTGAGGCTCTCGTGAAATGAGACACACCGAACAAACTTGAACCCAGAGCTGTCAAGTGCATCTTTATAGGATACCCTGGGGAAACAATGGGTTACTATTTCTACTACCCACCTGAGCAAAAAGTAATTATTGCTCGTTATGCTGAGTTTCTTGAGAGCAATCTCATTTCACAAGAAGCAAGTGGGAGTACCATCGACTTTGACGAGATTCCAAGCGATGAAGATGCACAACCTATTGTAGATACTAGCGAACATCAAGATGAGGCTGAACATGAAACTGTTCCTGTTTCACCTCAAAATGATGAAGTCCCCGTTGGAAGGTCCGCAAGGACACCTCATGCACCTGAACGATATGGATTCCATGTCGATGCTGAGGAGCTTAGTTTAGGGGATCATAATGAACCCCCTAACTATCGAGCTGCATTAGCAGATTCTGAATCTGACAAATGGCTTGATGCTATGAACGCGGAAATGCAATCCATGAAAGATAACCAAGTATGGACTTTGGTTGATCTTCCTCCTAACAGTAAGACTGTTGGCAGCAAGTGGCTCTTCAAGAAGAAGACCGACATGGATGGCAATGTACACACCTATAAAGCTCGGTTGGTGGCAAAAGGTTACACTCAAACTTACGGGATTGACTATGATGAAACCTTCTCGCATGTTGCCGACGTTAGAGCTATTAGGATCGTCATAGCCATAGCAGCGTACTATGACTATGAGATTTGGCAAATGGATGTTAAAACTGCTTTCTTAAATGGACATCTCGACGAAGATGTCTATATGGTACAACCTGAGGGATTTGTAAGTACAAAGCACCCTAAGAAAGTATGTAAGCTTCAAAGGTCCATTTATGGACTAAAACAAGCATCCAGAAGTTGGAACAAAAGATTCGATGAGGAAGTCAAAACGTTTGGCTTTACTCAGAATCCCGACGAGCCATGTGTATATATGAGAGCTAGTGGGAGCATTGTCGTCTTCCTAATCCTTTATGTCGATGACATACTACTCATAGGAAATAACATTCCAATGCTACAAGATGTAAAATCCTGGCTTGGGAAGTGCTTCGCTATGAAGGATCTTGGGGAAGCGGCATACATACTTAGTATAAAGATCTACCGGGATAGATCTAAGCGGTTAATCGGACTAAGTCAAAGTGCGTACATTGATAAGATTATAAAACGGTTTAGAATGGATGCTTCCAAACGTGGAAACCTCCCTATGCAACACAATGTATACTTGAGTAAGACTCAAGGACCGTCCTCACCTGATGAGATGAAACGTATGCGTGATGTCCCCTATGCCTCGGCAGTAGGGTCAATCATGTATGTTGTACGGTGCACACGACTTGATGCAGCGTTCTCTCAGAACCTTACAACCGATATCAACAGAATCCAGGTGAGAGTCACTGGACTGCTGTTAAGAACATACTGAAGTATCTTAGGAATACTAAAGATATGTTTCTTGTTTATGGTGGTGAAAGTCAAGATGAACTAAGCGTCACTTGTTATTCTGATGCTAGTTTTGAGACTGATAGAGATGATTCCAAATCTCAAACGGGGTATGTTTTCGTTTTGAACGGAGGCGCTGTTGATTGGAAGAGTGCAAAGCAGAGCACTATCGCTATGTCTTCTACAGAATCTGAATACATTGCAACTACTGAAGCTGCAATGGAAGCTGTTTGGATGAGGAAATTCATTTCTGGGCTTGGAGTTATCCCCAGCAATGAAAGACCTATGGATATGTACTGTGACAACACAGGTGCTATCATCATTGCCAACGAACCCGGTGTTCAGAAAGGCGCCAGACATTATCAGAGGAAGCTTCACTACATTAGAGATGCGATCCTAATGGGAGATGTACGCTTACTCAAAGTTCATACAGATGACAACTTAGATGATCCCTTCACGAAGCCAATGCCATGCACCAAACATATTGAGCATGCTAGAAACATTGGGCTTCGACCAGCTAGTAGTTTCATGTAATCTGTTTTAGTATTTGGATAATGGAACATTGAGCAGTTTTTATTGGAATAAATTGATATATTTGATATGATCGTTTTTATATGAATATCTACTGTGTTCTATATTTGCATGTTTATATCCATGAATATTTACTGTGTTTTATATTCTAAATTGTCCATTGTCATATTAATAATATGGGAATATTATTAAGACAAATATGAGGGCATTGATGATATTATCTTAGTATGACTAAGGATAACGAAATCAAACTCACATGTCGTTCATAAGGATGCACGATTGGACTGAACCAACCTATAAGAAACCACTTCCTGGATTTATGTCACAAGTGAATCTCACAAAGGCTTTGCCACTTATCCTCTGACTTGAGATGCAAGTTGGTTTGTGTATGTAGAGGGGTAAACTTTGATATGGTTAAACGCTGATCTGAATAAGGCTGCTATAACAACCATTATCGAGTTTATCATTAAGCATATGACAGACACGTGCAGTCAATAAAGAATTTGTTCCTCCACGTATGTGGATTAGATACTACTGGCCCCTCGATGATTTTGAATAGATGTATGTGCGGCCACACCCAAAAGGTAATCAAGATGAATCTTGATTGGTTTTGGTAATCTACTTCATTATATAGATCGAGAAACAGAATCGTTGAAGTTTTATATTGACATTGATCCTTGTCTAAAATTCAACATAGTATCAGTAACAAAAGGATAACTGCTCGAAAAACTTTGAACAAAGATTTTATGAAACTCCTCATATACTTCTAGGGGCATTGGCGGGTTGCTAGACTCTAACCTTTGCTTGTATAACTACTTGATGTTATCACGTGCGCAAGTGGGAGTTGTTGGAATATGCTTCACGCGTATAACATATAGTTATATGGCTAGTTGTTTGTGAGCCTAAAGGGTCACACACTTAAACACTTAACACCATATGATATATAGTGTAATTAGGGTAATTACATTATATACTTATATAAGCTACTAGCTTCTATATGTTAGTGATTTACGGTTTAATCAAGTAAAACGCAGCGGAAATAATTTATTAAATCACTAATAACGGATCTACATATTGATAAAATAATTAAGCAATAATAAATCAAAGAGTTAGGATGAAATAATCATACCCTCGAAGTCTTTGTAATCACTGATGATTATGAATGTAGTATTCAAAGATCCAACGTAGAATCTCTCTAATGGTATCCACACTACACCATATCAAGAACACCAAATAGGATGCTAGTCCCTTGCTCAAGAATCAAAACCTACACTTGCGCCTCTTGGTTGTTGCTGTCGCACAACACCACCATGAGACAACCAAAATCACAATGGTTTTTTTCATTCTTCTCTTTCTTGTAGACGTGGACTATATCACAAAGCAAAAGGAGACTCATCCTTTTCTAAAGCTTGATCGTACGTCTACAACAAAGAAGAGGCGGCCGTGGGGTTGTTTTTGGGAGGGGATTAGGGTTAATATTCTTGCTCCCTAAGGTAAGTATATATTCCCTAATTACAAGTTAGGAGATATGACACTTAGCCCCTTGTACTTTTGATTCTTTAGATTACTCACTAATATGTTTTAACTTAACAATTAATTAAAACATAACTAGTCAAGTAACTATAGTTTATATAAATAATATAATTACCCTAATTATATTATATATATTAAATGGTGTTTGGTGTATAAGTGTGTGACCCTTTAGGCTCACATACGTCTAGCCATATAACTATATGTTATGAACGTGAAGCATATTCCAACAGCTCCCACTTGCGCACGTCATAACAATCAAGTAGTTATACAAGCAAATGTTAGAGTCTAGCAACCCGCCAATGCCCCTAGAAATACATGAGTGAGTTTCAGAAAAGTCCAGGTTCAAAGTTTTTCAATCAGTTATCCTTTTGTTACTGATACCATGTTGAATTTTAGACAAGGATTAATGTCAATCTAAAATTTCAACGATTCTGTTTCTCGATCTATACATTGAAGTAGATTACCAAACCAATCAAGATTCATCTTGATTACCTTTGGGTACGGTCGTACAAGCACCTATTCAAATCATCGAGGGGCCCAGTAGTATCTAATCCAAACATGTGGAGGAACAAATTCTTTATTGACTACACGTGTTTGATATACGCTTAATGACAAACCCGAGGATGGTTGTTATATCAGCCTTATTCAGGTCAGTGTTTAACCACATCAAAGTTTGGCACTCCACATACACAAACCAGCTTGCATCTCAAGTCAGAGGATAAGCGACAAAGCCTTTGTGAGATTCACTTGTGACATAAATCCTGGGAGTGGTTTCTCATAGGTTGGGTCAGTCCAATTGTGCATCACAATGAACAACAAGTGAGTTTGATTTCATCATCCTTAGTCATACTAAGATGATGTCATCAATACCCTCAGATTTGTCTTAATAATATTCCCATATTATTAATATGACAATGGACAATTTAGAATATAAAACGCGGTAAATATTCAAGGATGTAAACATGCAAATATATAACATAGTAGATATTCATATAAAAACGATCATATCAAATATATCAATTTATTCCAATATAAACTGCTCACCGTTCCATTATCCAAATACTAAAACAGATTTACATGAAACTACTAGCTTGTCGAAGTCCAATGTTCCATTCATATCCAATATGTTTGGTACAAGACATTGAGTTCGATAAAACGCCAGCTAGTTAGTTATCTGTTTGAACTTTAAGAGTACGAATTTCACATATCTCGATTAATCATTCGAATATAGTGAACCTTCGTAAATAGGATCTAGCGTCATCACGACCTATTTCAAAACCAGCATAAATATAGCAAGTATACTTAGTTTCAGTTTGGTATCTCCACCATAGCCAAGGAACAAATATCCAGTACTTTAAAATACTTCAATGTGTTCTTAACAGCAATCTAGTGACTCTCTTATGGATTCTGTTGGTATTTTCTAGTAAGGTCCCCTAAGGACGTTACATTTGGCCTAGTTCTCCTTACAGCGTACATAATGAATGGAATAGCCGATTCATAGGGGATTACATTCATTCGCTTCACCACATCAGGTGTGGAAGGTCCTTGAGTCTCACTCAAGTTTACATTGTGTGGCATACGAGGACTTCCTCGTTTGGGAGTACCATTCTAAACCGTTTAGAATTTTGTCAATGTAAGCACTTTGACTTAAACCAATTAACCGCTTTGATCTATCATTATAGATCTTTACTCCAAGTATGTATGTCGTATCCCTACAATCCTTCATGTCAAAACATTTTCCAAGCCAGGATTTTCATCTTGTAGCATTGGTATATTGTTTCACATGAGTGGCATGTCATCAACATGTATGACTTTGAGAAACGACAATGCTCCCACTAGCTTTCATATATACACATGCTCAATTTGGGTTTTAGGTGAAACAAACGTTTTGATTTCATCATTAACCAAATCTCATAGTCATAGTACACTACTTTGACTATAAGAATCCTAATGTTTTTAGTAACAGGCGAGAAGGTTTCATCATTGTCAATCTCGTAGAATTGAGTGTAACCTTTTGCTACTAGAAGAGCTTTATAGGTGTGTATATTTTCATCCATGTCAACAGTCTTACTGTCTTGAGAAAAGACCAACCAAGTTCAAAACTTGATTGTCTCTCATGGATTTTATTTTCGCATTCATAGTTTTAAGTCATTTTTCGAATTCAAAATTCGATAATGCAACTTGATAGTTAGGGGATTCATTATGACCCTCAAAACTTTACTCCTCGGAATCGGCATAAATCTATATCGTTCAGGTGCATGAGGTGTCCTTGCGGACCTACGAATGGGAACAACATCATCCTGTGGTCCAACATCTATATGTCCAGCCTCAGAATGATATTTGCTAGTGTTACCAGAAGGTTGTGTATCTTCACTTTGAATCTTGTCAAAGTCTATAGTGCTCCCACTTGCTTTGTGAAATGAGACTGTTCTCAAGAAACTCAGCATACCGAGTAACAACAATTTGTTCTCAGTTGGGAAGTAAAATAGTAACGAAGATATACTTGATAGATATGGGCTCAAGTTTGTTCGGCATGTCTCGTTCCACGAGATCCTCACAACCCCAGATCTTCAAGTAAGACAAATTAGGGACTTTCCCATGCCATATCTCATATGTTGTCTTTTAACCTTTTGGTCGGAACCATATTAAGTATTCGAGCAGCAGACTTCAGTGCATGCCCCTCAAAAGGATAGTGTAAGAGTAGTAGGACTCATCATAGACCGAACCATGTCATACAGGGTCCGATATCTCCTTCCAGACGCACCATTATTTTATGGAGTGTATGGAGGAGTGAATTGTGAGACAATCTCACGATGTGTGGGATGATCCAGAAACTCTTGACTCATGTACTTTCATCCTCAATTAGGACTGAAAGCCTTTGTTGTCTTGCCGAGTTGATTTTCTACTTTTACTTTAGAAAGCTTTGAACGTTTCAAAGATTTCATGTTTATGTTTAATCAAGTAAACATAACCATAGCGACTGATATCATTAAAGCTTCCATGTTGATGTTTAATCAAGTAAACATAACCACATCTAATGATATCATCAGTGAAAGTATGTGGCACCATCCCTAGTCTTAGTTCTAAAAGGGCCACATACATCAGTATGTATGAGTCCAAGTAGATTTTTAGCTCTTTCGCCAACATGGGAGAAAAGATTTCTTGTTATCTTTCCATAATATACAAGAGAGGCATTTAAATGATTCATAATCATTTGTAAAGAAGCCCGTCGAGTTTTAGTATCAAAATGCGTTTCTTGTTTATGCGGAAAAGATGACGATGCTCTAGGTAAGTAGAATCCAAACCAATTTGGATTCTTGAGTGCTACATTTGTATATAGAACTATCGTTTGAATTAGGATCATGCATATTAATTTCAAATATACTATTACAAGGAATAGTAATAAAAACATGTTATTTTTCATAAAACAAAATATCATAATCCATTATTCAACAAACGATAAAGCTAAACAATGCATAATTGACAATTGTTCAAAACAATAATTAACGCATTAGGAATGATAAGATCACAGCTTCCATTCATTTAGCTTTCTACTTCACTTTTAATCTTGCACATTTGTGTAAATGTGAGTTCCACAACTAGTGTCATACACTCAAGATTTATTACGAAAAGTATATAGTTCTATAATGAAGATACCTAATGTGATAGCTAGAACACATTTGTCCTTCATCAACTCTGCCAAGTAGGCATGACTATTCATCCTTCACTGGCCAGTTTCATCACAATGATGGCAACAAATATCCTTTGCAGGGTGCTCCTTTTTAGCAGGTGGGGGAATCGTAGGTTTGGAAAACTAAACTAGCTTACCCTTGCCTAGACTCTTGCCTTGTGCTTGCAGTTTTACCTTCCCTGATTCCTAGAAAAGAATTGGGTAACCTTTGCTCAACTAGTTTTACCATAGCATGTTATCAACGATTGTCTTCCCCATGCTATGTACTTTTAAAACTCTTTTCAAACTAGTCATAGTCCTTGGATAGTGAGGTAAGAATCAAGCTCATTCCAAGAACTTGTGGCAATGGGTAACCAAGACGCTCCATTTGATCAGTATATCATTTCATATTCAAGATGTAAGTGCTAACTGATTGGCCGTCCTCCTGCTTGTAAGCGTTGAATGCTTTAACTGTTTTGAACAGTTCAAGTTCTGCTTGTTGTTGAAATATCATTTTCAACTCGCTTATCATGTCATATGCTGTGAGTTCCTCGAAGTTCTTTCGAATCTCGAGGTTCATGTTCACAAGCATAGGATAGCGACTTCTTGGTGTTCGTTAAACGTTTCGGTAAAGGCTTGACGAACAGCAGCAGAAGAATTGGCAGGAGGTGCCTCAGGTAAGGCCTCTTATAGGTGTATCAACTTGTTCTCATGTATAAGGACAATCCTTAGAGTTCGATATCAGTCGATAAAGTTGATATTAGTCATTTTCAGTTTTCAAGAACTGATTTTTGGAGTGGAGATACTTAGGTTTTGATTTGTTGTTGTTATCTATATAACACACAAAGTTCAAAAAATAGAATTTTCAATAATAATTTCTTTTAATCAATTAACTACCCAATTAATTTTAATTAAAAGCTAAGATCCCATTGAGCTTCTATCACCGCATCAGTTGATCTGCTAGAGATGATAGATCCAATAGGTAGGTGACGATCAACAATTGCATTACTAGTGCAACTCTTAGAGGTATGGGACTTCATGGCACCTAGTGAACAAGCATCTAGGGTCAAGTGGCATGTTTGTCGCATCTTCGCCTCGAGTCAAGGTCTCACCGTTAACTCGATTAAGTCATCCAATGTGAAATCATGTCAGAATAGATCTAGGTCTCACGCGTAGAGAATAATGACCTCGGATCTAAATTCAAACCACGTCTCACGTGAATTCAAAAATAGAAGCAAGTGATTTCAACCGATTGGACGGCGTGACTTAAATTTTAGGTATGGAAAATTTTAAGATAAAATTTTATTAAGATATGAATGAATCATGTACTTCATTCATACCACTTCATAAGTCGGTTAATAAACGGTAAAAACATGTAACGATTATTAAGGTGTAAGTTCAAATCGTATTAAAACTTTGTTTAATCTCAAATACAAGTTTAGATTAAAAATTAATCATTAATGATTAACAAGTAATCATAGATGATAAAAAGTTTGAATGTTTTAATGTTTGTGTCTAAAATCGTATTTTAATTGTTTTATTACTTGTATCTACTAGAAATGAAAACAACCACAAACATAAATAAAACATGCAATAAATTTTGTGCAAACCTCGACCGATGAAATCCTAGGTTCGGTCACGTGAGTCATCACGACGGACCGAAGGGTCAAACTAGGGGACGGGCCAACATGAACCCAAACGGGCCTACATAAACCCAATGGGCTCCCACTTGCCCCATGACATTCATGGGCAAGTAGAAACCATCATTTTGTGAAAAAATGCAATCTGCCAGAAAATTCAGTCTGACTTCAAGGCCCGAAAAGTCACTGAAGGAGTCTTCGGTGGTCTTCTCGCCTTCTGTAAAGTTGTAGGTCTCTGAGTTGCGGAAATTTTGGCGGTGGTTTCAGGTCCAACGGAATAGCCAATCTCCGGGAAAGTCTGTTTTCGTGCAGCTGCGCAGGAGGTGCCGAAAATTATTGTGTTGTCCTCATCTTTTCTTCACCTTTGGTCAACAAATTACAAAGTACAAAGAAACAAAATACAACTATTTTAATTACTTTTAAAATGAAATTTGCCCCAAAAAATGGCACCAAAAATAAAAGAAAAAAATGAAACAAATTACAACAATTTAAGCCAAAAATACGGCTTTCCCCAAAACAACCAAACACAACCATATTCAATCACAAATAGGATGCTAGTCCCTTGCTCAAGAATCAAAACCTACACTTGCGCCTCTTGGTTGTTGCTGTCGTACAACACCACCATGAGACAACCAAAATCACAATGGTTTTTTTCATACTTTTCTTTCTTGTAGACGTGGACTATATCACAAAGCAAAAGGAGACTCATCCTTTTCTAAAGCTTGATCGTACGTCTACAACAAAGAAGAGGCGGCCGTGGGGTTGTTTTTGGGAGGGGATTAGGGTTAATCATTTTTGCTTCCTAAGCTAAGTATATATTCCCTAATTACAAGTTAGGAGATATGACACTTAGCCCCTTGTACTTTTGATTCTTTAGATTACTCACTAATATGTTTTAACTTAACAATTAATTAAAACATAACTAGTCAAGTAACTATAGTTTATATAAATAATATAATTACCCTAATTATATTATATATATTAAATGGTGTTTGGTGTATAAGTGTGTGACCTTTTAGGCTCACATACGTCTAGCCATATAACTATATGTTATAAACGTGAAGCATATTCCAACAGTATATATATTATAGTTTAATATTAATTGTTAATATTGAAACTTAATAGTGTGCCAAAAAGAAGAACAAAGAAGCAAGGGACCTAAGTGTAAAATACAATTAGGAAACAAGAGAATTAGGTAAGTTAATTAAAAACCCTAATCCCCTCTTGTTTAAAAATATACGGCCGCACATTTAACAATTGAGTGAGTGTGCGTATGGTTAAAAAAGAAAACTCCCTGTGCTTGTTTTTCTTCTTGTGACGTCAAAACTATAATACTTAATTGTGGCTTTGGTTTTTGATTTGCATGCTCAATGGATTAGCATCTCACTTGGTGTTCTTGCATAAGTGTTGTGTGCACTAGCTTTGGAGGAATTCCCCATTGGAATTCTTGGTTTCAATCGTTCATCTTCTCCGACGGATTGTTAATTTCAAAGGCTTCAAGGGTATGAATTGTTCTTCCTAACTCTTTGATTTTATTTATAGTTTAATTGTATTAATCAATATTAAATCCGGTTATGGTGATTAAACTTTTCCGCTGCGTTTTGGTTCTTGTTTTAACCTAAAATCACCATTAGGTGTTACCCGTAGGTGCCTCGGGTTTACCTTTATTCGTGATTGAAGATGTTGATTTCGGGACAGGGGTAAGTCGATTGATAGTTGCCTTCGCTTTACTTTTATTTTGTTGTTTCTCAACCTTAATGCTAATCGACAAACATCCGAATAAGTAATGTAATGTTGCAGACTCACCACATCAGAAATCTCGGGCCGGAGACAACCTAGAAATCGTGCAATTAGTTGCTCTTCCTCTTCCGCCGTATCAGAACGCATTCGTAGCCTATCAAACTCATTAATGAGTTCTTCCACTGTTAAAGCACGTTGAGAAAAATTATGATAATCAAGAAACGCTTCTTGTCTATGATTATTAGGCAAGAACTTTGATTTTAACAATTTTTTCATCTTTTCCCAGGTCACAACTTTAGCTTTCCCGGTCAAAACACGTTGCTTCTTTACATGATCCCACCACAATGAAGCATGTTTTCGAAGCCTGATAGAAACTAGTTTCACCTTAAGATGTTCGGGTATTTCTTTCAAATCAAAGACACGTTCAACGGTACTTAACCAATCTATAAAATCATCAGGATGTACATTACCTGAGAATTCGGGAATTTCAACTTTCATTACAATACCTCGTAATGGATCATCACGATAACCACCCCGATTTTCTGGACGATACCTTCCAAAGGGATTTTCATCCTCGGGAGGTCCCCACGAGTGATCTGATTCAGTATTCTCTTCCTCGTGAAGTAACTCCAGTTCTTGTATTCGGTGTCTAAGGCGCTCAATCTCTACGTCGCGTGGATCGGGATCGTTGCCTCGTTCGGCGTTTCTACGATTACCACCCCCCCCCTGGGGCCTTCCACGAAGAACACGTTCGGCCATTAGTACCTAGCAGCTCTGATACCAAATAATGGCGGATCGATGGCCAACAAGAATTGAAATCAAGAAGACAAGAACATTTAATAAAAGAACTCAATGTGAGATTCTCTTTTGTCGTCAATAATAATAAACTGAGTTTTTAAAAACCCTCAAATGGTTTATATGTCCATCATCATGAAAAAATGGAAATAAATAAAACATGTATAAAAATAAGGAAACGAGAATCAAAATTTTCAAATTAAAGATTTAAAATCTTTTCCAATTGACCGTGTTAATTCCTTTGAAATCCGCCACCGAAATTAACTTCTTCAAAATACTCGGACAATGTAATATTGTTGTCATTCGTGTCGTTAACTGCATCAAAATTATACTTTAATAATTTACTTTATTTGGTAGAAGTTAGTAGACCCACATGAATTAACTATATCTTTTAATAAAATGAAATGACGTATTTTACTTGTAATTTTAAATATTATTAATGTTAATTTATTCAAAAAAAATGGAACTCATATTTTATTAACTATCCACTTTAATCCATTCTAACATTTATTATAATTTTTGACTTAAAATTGTGAAAACAACAATCTATGACTTATTATGATACATGAAGTATTAGTTATTTACTCACCAATAACAATTGTTATCTTATTGATGGGTTAGATCATAAAATTATTAATTTTGTTTTACTATGATATATAATTGTATATAATATATAAAAATTCTAACTACAGCTTAAAAGACTTTGGTTTACACTTTACACATCTTTAGTTTTTAACTATTTATAAAATGGTTGGTAATCTGTTATCTTTAAGCTGTAACTTTGTAATAACCACTTACCTGCCCCACCAACAATTAAAAAACAGTTACTAAAATCAGTCATTAACCATAGTTGTAGCAGATATTCTTAGCAAAAACTTAATTTTTATACAAATTTCTTCATAGTTTATTAGATTTTTAGTTTTATAATTATATTGATTAAGTTTATAAATGTGTGTATACACTAGATACCTCATTTGTGTCGGGCTTAAAACAGTTATGTTCCCGGTGAACTAATTACTTATGTGCAATTTTGCCTTGTGCTCCTTTGCTACATCAATATAATGATTTTAAAAGATCAATATTAGAAAACTATATGATAGCAAATATAATAAACACAAATAATAAAACCCAAAGATTCCCTCGTATGTCTCTAGGTCTTTATTTCCCATTAAATTTTAATTTACTTAATTCTGAGTCAATTTTCTTGATCCTGCACGTGATTGAATCTCACGTCAACCTTTCTTAAGTATTTACTGTCCCACTTGATAGAAAAAAACAGATTTTGCTTAGCTACTTGATATGGGTTCCTCACATCATGAAGGTTTTTTGTGACGAGGGAACGGGCACAGAAGAATACGGGCATGAAGGTGTAAATTTGATCATGTGAATCACACGGAACACCATCCTTCTGTAACGACCCGAATTTTGGTAAATAAATAATTATATAAAAATATGATAAATAAGGATAAATCGTTTAAAAGACGTGGAAATTGGTTTCGTACCATTTGGACATCGTTTGATATGGTTAAGGTCGAAACCGGGTCAAACAAGGAGCAAAAAGTTGCAGCCTAGCTGCCCTGGAAAGTTCGCGACGCGAACCAAGGTTCGCGATCGTGAGGATCGGGCAGGGAGTTCAGGGTTTTGAGCATCGGAGTTCACGTATCGTTCCCGATCGCGAGGAGTTCCCGACGCGGGAAGTTCTCGGCGCGAACTCCACCTTCGCGGCGCGAACTGCTAGCTGGTGGTATAAATCGGGTTTGAGCTAGGGTTTCTTCATTTTTTCACCCAACACTTGTGCAGCCGATTTCTAGAGAGAGAGGACGATTTTGGGTGTTCTTGAGCATAAAACATCACCATTCTTGGAGATCTTCAACCCTTGTCAAAGATCTAAGGTATCTCCATCTTCTAATTAGTTTATGGGTTGAGTTTTGGGTAAATCCTGAGTATGAAGAGTCTATGTTGGAAATCTTGTTAAAAGATGTATATAGTGAGTGTAAAACACTCCAAGATTGTATGAGAACCTTGTGTTCTTGATGGATCTGTGATTTGTTGAGTTAACCTCAAGCAAGGGTTTTGAGATTTCCACCAAGTTTGGGGAACTTGGTGGTTAAGGGTATTATAATGATTAAATGGTGCCTAGTTATGGATAATATCTAGATTATATGATGATATTGATGTTAGGTCAAGAAGACCTAAGGATTGGTGATATTTCTCAAGATGGAGAGCAAGGATTCGTGTTGATAAACACGATTTGGATTTAGCTTGGCTAAGGTGAGTACATGTGAACTTTAAAACTGAGTACATAGCGGTAAAGAAGTATTTTCATAAATTGTGATTACTAATATTTAAACTAGTTGTTTATTATTATTATGAACTAGTTGATTTAATTGTGTGAATACTAAGATTAGTATACGGATATATTATGTGACGGCCATACGGCATTGTTGATTGATGTGACATATAGTCACATGTAGTGGTTATAACGGGTAGATTGAGATAGGACGTGTACGTGATAGATTCGGAGGCATTCTGGATTATTATGGTATCTTTAAACTGATGGATTGGAGGCATTCCGATCACCCAACAAGATGTTGGATCTTACTGAACCGGAGGCATTCTGGTTAGTAAGATAAAGATAGGTCACTTTGGCTGAACACTGTGACAATGGGGGTTTTACTGAATCGGAGGCATTCTGGTTAGTAGGACAAAAATGGGGTCTCGTTGGATTGGAGGCATTCCGAACAACTTGACGGGTCGAATAGGCTATGAATGAATGTGATAGGATTACCGAAGAGGTGATCGATGTGTATGAATGTGATAGGGTTACCACGGAGGTAACTAGAGTATATATATACATATAGTTATATATCTAATAAATGTGATTATTTATATGTTAATGTTGGGTCTGAAACCCATGTATCTCATGAGACAATTTTGTCTTACGTACTATGTTTGTTTGTGATGCTATGTACTCATGTTCAGGAGCTAAGGATTAGGTGCGTTTGCTACTGAAGGCGCACGGGTTTAAGTAGAGATAGCAAGGTGGATTTACGTTTGGCTTTGGTTATGATATAATTTTGTAACACCAACTAATGTCTCTTATTTAATGCCAAAGATTTTATAAATCCATATTTTTGGGACAATTACTCTAATGTTTTTAAAAGGATTTTACGGAAATATTTTGTATTAAAAATTGAGATGTTACACCTTCCACATATGATGGATGTAGTCATGTGGTGGTTATTTTTTGCAAACTGGTGTGGTATAGTTATTAAGTGACATCTTATGTGACAATAATTTTGATCTGAATTATATACCCATACCTAAATAAGAAAATGTAAGCTAAATGTTCAATAGGGCATGTAAACTATGATTATACAATTTAGAGTAAATTACATGAATGGTCCTTTAGGTTTATAGCAAATTTCAACAATGGTCCTTTAGTTTCAAAAATTACACCGATGGTCCTTATTTTTGAAAGGTTTTTCACCGATGGTCCTTTACGAAAAAGTCCGGTTATTTTTCAAGTTATCTAACATCACATGTGATGCACATGGGGGTATTTTGGTCAATTTGTCTTTCCTAAAGGACCATTGGTGAAATTTGCTATAAACTTAAAGGATCATCCGTGTAATTTAATTGAGAAGGGGAAAGACAAATTGACCAAAATACCCCCATGTGCATCACATGTGATTAACTTAAAAAATAGACGGACTTTTTCGTAAAGGACCATCGGTGAAAAACCTTTCAAAAGTAAGGACCATCGGTGTAATTTTTGAAACTAAAGGACCATTGGTGAAATTTACTATAAACCTAAAGGACCATTCATGTAATTAACTCTACAATTTAATATTCAACTGATCAGTTGACCAATTATTTAATTTGCATAGGCTTTATATAAAAGTAAGAATTATAGTGTCACAAATATGCCTTCATACACATGTTGGATGTCTTCTTAAGAACAATCTCTCTACTACATTTAGATATGAGAAAAACTGCTTACATCTTACCTTTAATACAGTCCAATGTGTCAAAATTTACCTTTGTTGTTGTTGTAGTATTGAGTGCATAGAAATGCATACGAGATAAGCAATGTTCAATATTTCTATCACCTGATACTATTGTAAGTAAATGAATCCAAAGGAGTCCAACCACAAGTCAAATTACTCCATCCATCTCTAAATAAAGTTCTCAATTCTCTTGGGCACAATTTTTAAGGAGAAAGTTAGCATTGGAGTCATTGATAATAAATTTGATTAAAATATAAAGTTGGTTTAGAGAGAGAAAGATAGTTAGACCGGTGCCAATGGTGACGGAAACTGACGCCGTCAGTTTCTGCCAACTCAGCGCCACGTCAGCATACAAACTAACTAATACTAAACTGATGTACTCATGCCAACAGCACTCCGTCACTTCACCAACTTTAATTAATTTACTTTCTTTTTAATTAAAACAAAAATATAACTAAAACATAATACTTTTATTAAAATAAAAAAAAAACATTACAATAATTTAAAAACATAAAAAAAAAAGTCTGATGCATTAAGGACATTGATGTCGTTGCTCGAACCAGCTGGGCCGAAGTAAGCATCCCAAATCCACAAATCATAAGACGCGACCGCTTCTAGCATGATCGTTGGCTCCCCCTGGTCACCTTGTGTGTATTGGCCTTTCCATGCCACTGGACAATTCCTCCAAGGCCAGTGCATGCAATCGATGCTGCCGAGCATACCCGACACACGTCAAAATAGCTTCCAAATCGGAATCATATCCGGTAGAGGAATCAGAAGCATTAGACATTTTGTAAGTATGGTTGGGTGGGAGAAGAGAGAATTTTTTTTTGTGAAAATTTTAGAATGAGAGTGGGGTATTTATAGGGATTTAAAAGGAAAAAAAAAAAAAAAATATATATATATATATATATATATATATATATATATATATATATATATATATATATATATATATATATATATATATATATAAACGGTCATATGACCGTTGAAAGAAAAAAGAAAAAAAAAAGAAAAATCAAAACCATCGCCACTTCCCTCGTCCGTTTGCCGACTGGCGGCCAACCGGCGGACCAACCGGCGGCCAACCGGCGTGGCGTTGGCAGGAGTCTTAGAGCATCTCCAATGGTAACTTTTTTAAAAGCTTATTACTATTTGAATAAGTCTTTGGATGACTTTTTACCCATTGGAATAACTAGCTTTTTCAAAAGCTTATTCAAAGACTTTTTTTTTCTACTAACCTTTTAATGAACTTTCAAAACTTGTCTTTTTTAGTCCTCTATGTTTAATAGTTTTTCATTTTAAACTTTAGATATATTATACATAAATTCTTTATTATATTTTTATTAGTTAATAAATAAATTATAGAATATTTAATGTCAATTATTATAATATTTGTGTATGATATATTTTAAAAAATATTATATGTAGTAAGATGTTATAAAGATTGTCAAAATATATAAGGGGTATATATAAAACATTTAAGATAGATAAAGGTAAATTGAAAATATTGTTAAAGAAAAAGCTTTTGAAAGGGTTAACCATTGGAGATGCTATTTATGTAGAGGTTTTTGGTTAGTAGATTGTTGATGTGGCAAAAGTATTAAGCTATTGCAAGGTTAACCATTGGGGATGCTCTGTAGATAGTTAGTAGTGGGATCAATGATAATTATATTATTTTATTAAGTGGACCAAATTAACTTGTGAAATGAAAACCTTATTTAGGGATAAAAATATAAGGAGAATTAGAATTTATTTAGGGACGGATGAAGTATTAAAATGTCCAGATTGAATGATAAGATTAAGGAGATGAAATTGTAGTACTACTATTTAATAGGAAGTCATATAAATTTTCAAAAACTTTATTAGCGCAACCTTCACCACCCACCGCCGCCGCCGCCACCCCACCACCCGCGATCGCCGCCACCACCACCACCCACCGCCACCGCTCCCGCCCTCGCCATCCCCGACCACCGCCCGCCGCTGCCACCACCCCCACTCGCCGCCGCCAGTACCAACCGCCACCGCCACCACCGCCACCGCCACCACCGCACACCCCCACCGCAACCCACCACCACCGCCGCCGCCACCCGCCGCCGCCGCCACCCCTACCACCGCCACCACCACCGCCACCACCTCCATTATCACCCACCGCCACCACTACCACCATCAACCAACCACTACCAGCAATAAGGGTAAATTAGTCATTTTAGATAATTCCAATTCCAATTCATGTCAACCAAACAGAATGTTGAATTGGATTCCAATTCCCTTTCATGCCAACCAAACAGAGTATGGAATTGGATTCCAATTCCTGATGGATTCCATTTCCTTCTTAGATTCCAATTCCATCAGAAACATTCTGCGAACCAAACAGCACCTAGTAAAAATAAAAGCAAAATCAAAAGCAAAAAATGGACTGATTTAATCACAATTAATATGGTAGTCAAAACTGAAAGAGTCAAACTTATACAAGAAGTTTCTTCCATGTTCTTGCTGGTTCTGATTTACACCTTTCCAAAATCAATGGCACAGCTTTAATTTCATTATTTGCTTTTAGTTCTTCAACTTCAATGTTTTCATTACATGTACTCTCTTCATTCACTCCATTTTCACCGTCAGGAACTTCATCGTCGTTTTTAATTTTCAAATGTTTAATTTTCTCTGAAATTTCTTCCTCCCCTGTTTTCTCCACCGTTGATTCCAAAAATTTATTAGCTAATGAAGACGATCTGTACGGTGCAGATCTGCATCTCGTTAATAAAAACGCATTTTTCGGCGGTGATCGTGAAATCAAACCCTGATTAATATCTTCTTCATGTTGTTCTTGTGCTTGTTCTTCCCCATTGTCTCCGGCGGAGTTCCGGGATTCACTTCTCGGAGTACCTTCAATCGCCGGTGAATCATGTAAAAAGCTTGAATTTTTACAATACCCACATCGGAAAAAAGAAACCCATTTGCTCAAAACTCTAAAACACGATCCGGGTTTAAGTTTCTTGAAACACCGGCAAAGGCGGTTACTTTGATGAGGGCGGTGGCAGTTGTAGTGGTGTTGGCGGTGGTGGTTTTCTTGTTTTTCTTGGAGCGCCTGACACGGACTTGGCCAATGCACGTGACTTTTGGTGAAGATGGTTCTTGTGTGGTCTCGATATTTGTGTTTTTCTTTCCTAAGAAAATGGGGCTGGCACGTGATCTTCTTCCTCTTCTGCTACTTTTGCTTCCCACATTGCTTCTTAAAAACCTCATTAATGGCGGTGGGAATTTTTCTGTTCTTCCTGGACTTGATATGGGTTTTGTTGACATCTTCATTTTTGAGCTTTAAGTCAACAAAAAGTCCAAAAAAATCTGAACTTTATTCACACACACTTACAGAACATAGAAACAATATGTGTTGAAATGAATTAAGAACACACAGACTGCTTGTGCTTGGTGGATTTCATTAATAGAGTTACCGAAGGTTAGAGAGATAGGGGTGCAATGGAATTGATATTGCTTTGATGGTGGTTAATATAGGCTAGTGTTTTCACTAGAGTTACTCCCTCCGTCACACAAAAAATTTCTCATTTCACTTTGACATATATTTTTAGGAGATAAGTTAATGATGAGTCTTTGGTAGTAAATTTGATTAAAATATAAGAGCATATCCAATAGGAGGTTAAACAAGAGGTTGATACTATTTGAATAACCTCTACAATAACTTTTTACCATTAAAATGAATGATTTTTTTAAGATGTCACTCCAACCACTTGATCTTCTCCAACCACTTGAACAATTTCAATGTTTGATTCTTTTAATCCATATATTTAATCATTTTACATTTTAAACACGTGTATATATTTATATGTGAATAATTTATTATTTATATAACTATAAATTATAATTTATCATATTTCAATACTTTTTAAGGTCAAGCATTATAATATTTTTGTAAGAGAAATTTTATAATAATGTTAAGTTTTGTAATGCTATTAAAATTATTAAATTACATAAGTGAGGGGTATTTATAAAATATTTGATATGGATAAAGGTATATTAATAATATTAATGAAAAAGTCTTTGTAAAGGTTAACCATTGGAGAAGTTTTTAACTAATAGATTATTAGATGATGTGTCAAAAGTAATAAGTCATTGAAGAGGTTAACCATTGTGGATGTTCAACTAAGATTAGTTTAGAGAGTTAATATGTTGGCCCACATTTAAAAAGAGAAGTGATATAAAGTTAGTGAAAGAAACATTTAAAAAAAGAGAAGTGATATAAAGTTAGTTTATAGATAATATTAATTTATTAGTGGATCCCTCTAATTTCTCAAATGAGAAAATTTTTTGTGGGACAAATATTTTATCTAAAATTAAAAGTTTTTTTTTTTTTTAAGACGAGAGTAATTTTTTTGAATAATTGTCGAAGTACAAGTTTTTATGCTTGTGGTATGAGTTGGTATAGGAGTATTGCTTTGGTCGCTTAGTAATAACTGCCTGCTATCAATGGTACATGTTGCACCAAAATGGTATAAAAATACATTAAATCCTCTCAAATGTATGCACCAAACTATTTTATCATTTGGTATGATATATCGTAACAAGTATAATACTCCAAATTTAACATAACACTTTTCATCACAAAAAAAGTGATAAAACTCAAATATTTAGATTTTCAACCTCATTTCCATAATTAACTTTCTTTTATATTATTGCCTTATTATTATAGTTGATTTATATAATGTTGATATCGAACAATAAAGTACAAAAATTAAAGGTGCAAAATGAGCATTTAACAACTTACAGTATGTTAATATTTGTGATTTCATGGACTTCAACATGAATTGTTCTAGTTTCATGCTGGTGCTGCTGTTTGTGACCGCGGATGATCAGAGCATGGTGTTGAAGAAAGCAGGGGAGGCTTGTGAGTTTTTGAAAAAGAGTGAAGCGATGCATTTAGGTGATTTCCTAGCAGGTAGTCGGAGAACATGAGGTCGCCATTAGTCGCCGGAAAGAAAAATAAATTGGAAAACGAGATAAACTAAAAATAAGGATGTTTTGGTAAATTATATGGAAAATGATGAAATAAATGAAAAATCAGGTTCAAATGGAAGAAAAAAAAAACCCAGGAAATAAATTTTAGAGATGAAAATGCATAATCTTAAATAAACAAACAATTTCTGTAATTTTTCCAATATACTCCCTTCGTCTCACAAAAAACTTTATATTTCTCCTTGAAATTTTGTCCCACAAAAAAGTTTACATTTCTCAAATTTGGGGGTCCACCTAATAAAATAATATTATTACCAATCATTCAACCAATAAAACACTTTCTCTCTCCAATCCAACCTTATATTTTATTTAAAAGTATTATTATTGACCTCACCACTAACTATCACCTAAAATCTTGTGCCCAATAGAAATGTAAACTTCTTTGTGAGACGGAGGGAGTATTTCTTTACTAAACCGAAACATCTATTAACACAAATTTTCTCTGGATGTGTGCTAGGTCGCTATCACTGGGATATGCTTTTTATACTTATACAATAAATCTAGTTGATCAAATTGAGATAGTAGTACTTCCTCCGTTTCAAAATAAGTTATACAAATTAATTTTCATATTTTTTGAGGCTAAAGATTGTAATGAAAGTTAAATTAAAAAGTTAGTGAGTGAGGGTCCCACATATTATGATTAAAATAAGTTTAATGATGTTTAAAAGTAAAAGTAAGGGAATATGAGTTATTTCACTTTATTAAAGTGGATAGTTAGTGGGTATGAGTCCCACTATATTTTACCAAATAAGGAAAGTTTCAAAATGTATCACTTATTTTGAAACATCCGAAATATCACTTATTTTGAAACGGAGGAAGTATATATTTTGACCTTAGATTTACTGTTTAATGAAATAAAATAACACATCCCTTTATTAATTGTTTTTTTTTCTTGTGAATTTGCACGGGTGGATGCAATAAGACAACTTTTTACTTGAAAAGGCTGCACATTTGTTTCACTCAAGAATAAGTTTTTTTTAACGGCAAAACAGGCAACTTTACATGAGCTTCGGCATTGTCATCATCCCCGTAAAGAATAAGTTAATGTTTAGTTACCTTTTTATGTTGAAATTTGTATAATTGTAGCCACCAAATTGTAATTATTATTGGTTATGTTGTTGTTATGATATTGTCATGCATATATATAACTAATTCAAATCATATTTGCCTTTAAATTTAATAATTTGTGGACGTGTAAAAATGCAAAAACTGAGAGGTTTGAATAAAAACGCAAGTGACAAAATCGCTTATCGATTTCCCCATTTATATTATGATATTAATAATCAGATGTAATACGAAATATTTAATTTATAAAAAAAATAGAAATAATACTGTTTATATCAAACAAGTAAATTAAAGTAGAAAAGTTGTAAGGATATGTTTGGAGTCACTCTTTACAAGATATACCTGGTTACTTTTATGGGACTATTCATAGTCTTGTGGATATGACAATACCCACACGACCACACAGGAATGAATAATTATTTGTATTGAAACTCAAAATATATATCACTTATTATAAAGCTGTAGAAAATAAAAAGTATATAATTTGTTGTGATACGAAGGTAGTATCCAAAAAATATTTGAGGGTCGTTTTGTCATTTCACAATTAACTGATTTTTTGAGAGTTCTTCTAAAATTCTGTTTACATACAAATATTTTTAGTTTTACATTATATTTCTATTTATCATAAAATGTAAATCAGGGTAGAAAAAACACATTCCAAATTTTCCTTTCTAGTATTTATTTTTCTGTACAAGCTGCTAGAGAATTTGCAAGGTTGAGTTCCACTTTGTTAATTTTACCAAAATACCCCACTTCCCTGTGTGAAGCATACCCTAGAGCATGTCCAAAACTTGTATTGTTTAGGGCTTTCACCCGTAAGTAGGAGGTGACAGATCATGTAGGAGAGTACCCAACCCAACACTAGAATGAAGAAGATGTGAACATGGGTTTCAGAAATTATTTCCTTTCTTGCACTCAATCAATAACTTGTCCTTTGACCCCACAATATAAACAACAGGCCCCTTTCAAAACCAACATACACACAATCTTACACTAGACTAGATAGACCATCAAAACATCAATTATTTAACAATCTTTAACTCATTTGATATAGGTTGCAGTAGATTTTTTGTTTTTGTTTTTTTTTTTTTTTTTTTTTTTTTTGAACAGCAACAAAAAAAATGCAGTAGAATTGTTTTTTTGCAGTAGTACTTTTGAAAGAAAGGAGGGAAGAAGGAAGCTAAGAGGAAGAAGCGGTCGTCTGGCCGACCAAACCCATGGAGGACGCGTCATGGCTTTTTCACGTAAGGGGGGCGGGACATGGCGACAGAAACTGACCAGAGGGGTGCGAGTAGGGGTGTTCAAAACCAGGTATGGGTACCCGAAACCGGGTATCTGAATATTTAAAACAACAACATTCTTAGAAGGTGTGTCGGGCGTCAGCGTCATTGATTGCCAAAGGCTGTGAGCGTGAGACACAACGGCTGTAGAGAGTTTTAGGGTTTTGCTTTTTAATCTATGCGTAATTTGTAAAGCCTTTAACTTTTTAAGTCTCTAATTTAAGTATCAAAATATAAAATTAAATGTAAAAAAATGGAATAAGAAAATTTGAATACCGGGTACCTGAATACCCAAAATTTTAGAAAATCACTACGCATATCTGATACCCGAAATCCGGGTAGCCGAATTTCGGGTATCTAATATTTTTTGGGATATTTTTTAATAGAGTAATTATGTGGTTTTTTTTTTTAAACGGCAAATCTAATCTACTCCTAAATAACCACCTATGTCCACTATGGGACTCGAACCCTCAACCACTAGGTTGGAGGGCAAACACTTTACCGCTAGACCATTGGCCCTTTGGTAGTAATTATGTGGTAGTGAGTTGCCATACAATCACTTGGGTATTTGTACCATTATTGTGACTGACAGTGTATGTGTTGACATGAGTTTGTACATTATGTATGGTAAGTGATATACTATATCCGTCCCACATAAAACTTCTCATTTCATTTGGGCATAAGTTTTAAGATGATAGTTAGTGGTGAGGTCATTGATAATAATTTTAATTAAAATATAAGATTAGTTTAGAAAGAGAAAGATAGTTAGTAGTGGGATCCTTAGTAATAATAGTATTTTATCATGTGGGGCACATCAAATGTATCAAATGGGAAGTTTATTGTGGGACAAAAATTTAGCGTGAAATGAAAAAAAATTTATGGGATGGAGGGAGTATGTATTTGGTTGTGGCTTTGTTCTTCACTACGGGGGTTTCAGCAGTGATCAAACTTGGGTTCGGTCACCACCACACATAGTCTTATGGTTCAGTTTTAAGTCATAACTGCCCGATGCTCAAACCTCAGGTGGATTGTCATTGTAAGTACTCAACATCGGTATATGGTTTTCTTTATAACTTCAAAAATAGAAAGACCACTCGAGGAATCACAAACACATAAAAACTGTAGCTAAATACATATATTTGATATAATTGTTGTATTATATTTAGCATTTGCCCGAAATTCTACAAGTAAAAGATAGCATGAAGTTCCTATTAAACCGCCAAATCCTAATGCCAACAATACATATAAGTTTTTATCAAGTATAAAGAGGAAATACATTCCTGCAAATTAACACCACCACCACTTTGTTATCGTCTAGAAGCAGTTGAGCTGTTGAGGAAAACAAAACCAAATTCCATTTTAATATTAATTTACAAACAAATACCAGGAATTTCTTCTATGATATATGTAACTTTAATAAAATTCAGTACTTTCTTTCAAAAAATACCTCCAACCAATTTCATAAAATTGGTTACAAACTTACAACATTAAATAATTATTGTGAAAATGCTATAAATAAAATATTATATAATATTAAGCCGAATTTGGGGTTTACTCTGTGGATTTATAAGAGAATGTTGTGCCTAACCGATCAAAACAACCCGCCCGCCCAAAACCAAACTTAATTTTACATATGGTGGTAGATAGAACACCATGTTATGTGAATCTAAATTCTAAGCTTACATTGTTCATATTAAAAGATAATACGCAAAATTAAAGTATAAAATTGTACATTCTAAGCTATCTGAATCGTTAATATAGCTGCAGAAAATATTAAAAGTGCTTATGAAGATAAAGACAGCATCTACGCAAAATGAATGATATCACTTACAAATTCTATTCTTCAATCATTCTGCACGCTTATAAGACGGATGTTTTCTAGCAGCTCTTGCATTATCATATTCAAATTTCAACAAATTCGGTATATGTGAAGTATCCTTAACATAAAACCATCTACCAAAAAAGCTTTCTTCGATAACTGGAAATAGCCCTCTAAGAACAGAATTAACCACCCAAAACCACAATCCACCCAGAAAAATCCCTAAACCAGCACCAGCAAACACCTGAGCAACCGTATGATACCCCAAATAAACCCTAGAATACATCGTAAGCAATGCTAATGGCCAAATAACAAGCCCTACAAACACCATTTGCTTCCTAAACAAAATCCCCATTTTCTTGTAAGTCAGTAGAGTAAAATAAGTTGCGAAGAAGAACATGTATTGCGAATGACTCGACGGCCAACCATGCGAATCGCACATTTCGAGCATGATGCAAGTTTCGGGTCGGGCTTGTTGTACGGATGTTTTGATCACTTCGTTGATGAATTGGGAGATCGTTAACCCTAACGCGAAAAACATACCTTGGAGCTCACGGCGGAAGAGGAAATGCGATACGAAACCACCGAGACTGATGAAGACTGGAACTAATGAAATCCATGCTAAGAAATGACCTAATTGATCTCCTTTGAAGTAACGGACATGAGTTAGAGTTACAGCTCTGAGTTGATTTGACATCGAATTGACTGGAATAGTTCAGGTTCGCACCGAATTGATCGGATTTGGGGTGGTTGTGTCGAAGAATGAGATCAAAGATGGTCAGGAAAAAGGGTTGTGCAATGAGATCCGTGCGTTTCTTGACCGTAAATCAAGGCATGTTACGAAATAAATCATTAAACTATTTTCACACTACAGCACTAGAAACTATTAGCACTAAACACATTATATTATAATTAATATTAAAAAAATATTTTAATATATATTTCTATTTATCCAACTTTATAATTTTACACACCACTTTTTTATATAAGGATAGTATGTGTGTGCAGGGGCGGATTTACTATAGAGCACACGGTGGCACGTGCTACTACTCGAAAAAATTTCGTTACGGTAAATTTTCGGGACTTTTTTATTGTTATAGTATTTTGAATACATTAATATATATGCGAAAAGGTGAAATATGACACATCCATCTACTAGTGTAGCTGGCTAACACTCCTTGCATCTATATAAGAGGTTGGCAGTTTGAATCTTGTTGATGCTATTTTTTAAATCAACTTTTTTTCCTTTCCAAGTCTCTAGATTACAATGTTTTCTTTTTTCTTAGCCCATATATTTTAACTTTTTCCTTTTTTTACCCTATATATTTCAACAAAAAAAATTCTTTAGTCCAAACATGTCAAATCATTTTCGTTTATTTTACTTTTTCTTAAACTGATTTTTTTTTATAAATCATAGGCGGTATTTATAAAATATAATATAATTTTATAAACACAAATTTTTATGGATTAAAAACATATTCAATATCCAAAATCAATTTTAAAAAACCTCTAACTATTAGTTAATAGTTTACACCTTAAGATAACCCTAACATTTGAACCAAATAAAAAAACATAAAGTGTGTATTGTAGATTTTGTAATATGTTTATAAAATTAGTAATTCTTTTGCATTCTTGAAGATTTGTTGGTGTATGTTTTTTAAAAGGGTGATCTATAATATTATTTTTTTGTATTAAATTTGTTTTTGTTTCGGGACGTTGCCATTGGGATCCCACTAGAGGTCGTTGTCCCCTTAACCCCGCTTTTTTTATTATCACCATAAGGGTGCTACTGCTGGTGGAAGTTTCTAATTCAGCCCCTGTGTGTGTGACTGTCACATACCTAACATTATATGTAGAACCATTCAACTCTACATGTAACATTCATCCCACATCGGTTGAAAAGGGGGACGAAACATGCTTTATAAGGGTGTGAATACATCTCCTAACATTAGGCCTTTTGGGTAGAGCAACCATACCGAAAACAAAATCGTACGCATGCGGGCAAAGTGGTCAATATCGTGCTACGGTGTTCTGGGAATGTTACGGATGGTATCAGAGCCAATTCCCTGACTGATATGCACAACGAGGACGTTGTATCCTAATGGGGGGGGGGGGGGGGGCGGGAATGTAACATTCGTCCCACATCGGTTTGAGAGGGGAACGAAACATGCCTTATAAGGGTGTGAATATCTCTCCTAACATGAGGCCTTTTGGGTGGAGCAATCCATACTGAAAACAAAATCGTGTGCATGCAGACAGAGCGGACAATATCGTGTTATGGGATTCTGGGATGTTACACTACATAATTTATGTTAAAAGACTCAAAATGGCTATTTCTTATGAAAGCTTGTCACTTTCCCGCCATATTAGAACACTTAGACAATAAGAAAAAATATATACACACATGCACGTATGTTCAATATAAACACAATTTCAAGAAACATGAAGCTTGAAACATAATTTCAATAAAAACATACTTAGACTTTAAGGGAGATGATTTATGTACCACATAAGTTACTTCACTCACCATAGTTTACAAAAATTAAAGCAGACAGTACAAGCATACCAAAACATATGTTGTGGTAGATGAAGTAATTTATGTGGTACATAAATCATCACCCTTTAAGATATGTGCTGAGTTTTAGATGAGTTTTGATTCACTAATGAGTTTATGTGAAGAGTTATAATTTTTTAATCAAAACTACGTAGTTTTTGGTTCCACCTAAACTTACGCATGTGACAGATATACACTAATTTTTCCCTTTTTATATTTATTAAGTTTTTATAAACTTGAGTAATATTTTTACAATTTATTGATAAATTATATTATCAAATATTTATAACTAAATTAATATATACTATTTATTACTACATTATTGAAATATATATGTTGCTATTTGTCTAAAAGTGTTATCTTTCCACCATAAAATTTCTAATCTTTGGGCCACATACTAATTTTGTTTATTAATTAGAAAATATTGGGTGAGCAAAAATAAATATGGATGGGCAACTGGGCAACTGCTTACCTAGTTACCTTGCCACCATGTGGCACCGCTCTTGGTCGTATGTCTCGATATTTACTATGTATTAGGTGAATAATTATAGTTTTAGTATGAAAAAGGGAGTGATTTTTACATTATTGTAGTCTCAGAATAAAAAAGGGAGTGATTTTTTCATTTTCTTTTCATACACATAAAGTGCATGGTTTTTTATAAAAATTAAAAGGAGTAGGATTCAAGTTCGCGTTTGCGCACTCATGTGTAAGTAATTCACAAAGAAAGTGTATAGAAATGAGCCCATTGTTAGAAAAAATAATGCTTACCTAACTATCTATTAATAGTATATAAAATTCTCTATTATTAAGGAAATATGTTAATGACCATCTAAAACTAAGTGTGTTAAAAAAAAGGAAAAATCCCAAACCGAGAAACCCTGCGGCCCCGCTTAACTCATAAATCCGAAAAGATAGTTATATTAGTGTTCGGTTTCAGATTTGCTTTCAAATATTTGTAGTTTCTCAAACCCACCAAATTGGTATATTTAAACTATACATATTTTAACGTGTTATCTTGTGGATATTTATCAACTCTGTTAAACTCGGGCGCATTTTTTAGAAATAGTTATCACACAAAGAGAAGTCGTATCGTTATCTAAAAGTATTTTCCAATTTGAATGAAGCTTCACCCAATTCCACCCACAGCCAAAAACCAAATTAGGATTTATTTAACCCTAAATTCCAATTTGGTCAACAAATAAGGGCTACGTTGATGGATATATAAATAGACGCAGACAAAGTGCACATTCCTTCTTTAATAGACTGTTCATTGCGCCCAAAATTCCATCGCTTCTCATTTTCAAAAAAACTCCATTTTCGTAGCTCAACCATGGCAGGTGAAATCAATCCGTCTCATAAGAGAGACCCCATCAAGAATACAGGCACGCTTTCTTGTTCTACACACTTCATAGCTCATATAAACGCTTTCCTGTACGCATATCGTTTGATTTTAATCTCTTAATTAATGTTATAATCGGTAAACTCAGTAGATTTTCGCCGTTTATATACTTTTATCGCGATAAATCCAGTTTATATACTATTATATGTGAACTTTGAAGTTTTAATTTAGGTTTTGGGGGAAGTCAACTCCCGGAGGACCTAAAAACTGTTTCAATTAGATAAACTGTATATGTGTTTGAATTTGATCACATTATAATCTATTTATGTGTATTCTTGCAAAATTGACCAGAAATCTTATGCTAATTTTATGTTTATTTGGGATTATAGTTGGGAATGTTGCTGTACAAAGAAGAAGACAGCATGCAGTTTCAGTAGCAAAAGAAAGAAGAGAAGCAATGTTTCGAACAAAACGATTGTGTAAAGAAGGAATTAGCAATGTTTCAACTGATTGTGTTATGTTAATTGAAGAAGAACCATCGGTTTTAGAGGCTCAAACATCTTCTGCTGTTGAAGAATTAAGGCTTGCAATTATCATAAAGTAAGATTAGTTTATCTTAATTGTTGTTCATTAATTGTTGCATATATTTTAATTTTGGTTAATAATATTTAATTTCTATAAGGAGGAACGATGCTGGTCAAGAAAAAGTCAACGCTCTTCGTGAATTAAGACGGTTATTGTCTAGATCGGATTTTCCTTTTGTTGAAATTGCTCTTAAATGTGGAGCAATATCTCTACTTGCTCAATGTCTATCATTTGGTTCTGAAGATGAACAGGTTTTTTTAGTATTTATATTTAATAAACACATAATCATTTAATTAAATATGTTGTAATTAATGTAAAAAAAAAAACAGTTGCTTGAAGCAGCTTGGTGTCTTACAAACATAGCTGCTGGAAAACCAGAAGAAACAAAAGCTTTGATACCTACATTACCATTACTTATTGCTCATCTTGGAGGTTAGTGGTTACTTAGTTAAGTAATTTGAGGGGGTGTTTGGATATGCGTTTTGAAAGTTAACATATTTGGTGGTGTATTGGTGTTTGGTTATCTAACTTTTAATCATAAAGTGTTAATGATGTGACTGTTCTGATTTTATACGCTCCACTTAACTTTCCTCTTTGTAAATGACACATATATCTCAAAAATTTGGTAATATTATAAATGTAACTTTACCTTTTTGCTTTTTAAGGTATGATCGCACCTTGTTAATTATAACTAACTTTATCTGTTCATTATTCACGGGTAGTTTTAGAAAGTGGGGACGGAATCTTTTCTACTTTTTACATTTAAACAAAAGGAAAGTACACAAATTGTAGGACATATGATGGTTGATCTCATTATCAGCACTTGATTTTTGATTTTTTAATTACTAACATTTTATATATTTAAATTTATAGAAAAAAGTTCGTTATCGGTTTCCGAACAATGTGCATGGGCATTAGGAAATGTGGCTGGTGAAAGTGAAGAATTGAGAGATTTACTTCTTTCACAAGGAACATTAAATCCTATTGCAAGAATGATGTTGTCAGATAACGGTTCGACTGTCAGAACAGCTGCTTGGGTCTTATCAAACCTAATTAAGGTTTATTTTTGTTAAAATTTATGCAGTTTTATTTTTTTTAGAATTTAAGTAAATGGGGCCCTTGATTGGTCAAAAAGGAAGGAGACATTAATCTTTTTCTGTTATCAGTCACATGTCTGTAAATAAAGGAGAAACTTTCTTTAAAGAAATAATTATGCAAAAATGATATATTTTTTACCAAAGTTTTTAGATTCTTTTTTTGTGTGTGTGTGTGTGTGTGTGGATGTAGGGACCAGACCCTGAGGCTGCAACAAAAGTTATAGAAATTGATGGGGTGGTTGATGCCATACTTCGACACTTGAGGAAATCGTAAGTTGTTTAATATCATAAAAAAAGATATATATGGAATAATAATTACTTTTTGTTGGAAAAAATAAAATAAAATAATAATGCAAGAAAAGAAATAATGAACAGGGACGTTGAATTAGCAACAGAAGTAGCATGGGTGGTTGTGTATGTATCAGCTCTTTCAGACGTTGCTACAAATGTGCTAATGAAAACCGACCTTGTACAACTACTTGTCCACCGTTTGGCTGTCTCACCTACTTTGCAATCACTCATACCCGTAAATATTAATTTTAAATTAAAATTTAAATATAATTCAATTTTTTAAAAACGACACCTTTTACTTTATGATAAATGAGAGTATGTCTTTATTTTATGTAGCTGTTAAGGAGCTTAGGCAATCTCATGGCCGGTGATGCGTACACCACAAATGTTGTTCTTGTTCCTGGACATGAAATCACTGGTTAGTTTTATCTTTATATTATACTGTTTCTTAAATAATTTCTTCTGGAGTTGATAATTTTTATTTATTTTGTAATGATTTGTGAAATTTGCAGATAGTATTATACTATCATTGAGTAAATGTTTGAAGAGTGAGCATCGTTTCTTGGCGAAGGTACACCCTCTTTGAATGATCACCTATCATATATAGCAAACTGGGCGGGTGGGTTGGGAAATGGGCCAAAACGGGCTTCGGCTCATTTATAATAAAATAAGTTGTGGTTAATAAATAATTATAGAATTATATAAATTTGTAGGAAGCAGCTTGGGTGCTATCGAATATAGCTGCAGGGTCGGTTGCTCACAAGCAACTAATATGTAAGAGTGAAGCAGCTTCCTTATTATTATCGCTTCTTGCCACGTCAGCATTTGATGTACAAAAAGATGTTGCATATGTTTTGGGAAACCTCTGTGTGGGCCCGTCTGATGGGTCTGGGAGACCAAACTTATTGTTGGATCATTTAGTTTCGTTTGTCAAAAACGGGTGTCTTGATGGTTTCATCAATCTGGTTAGGTCAGCTGATGTTGAGGCTGCAAGAATTGGACTTTATTTCATCGAGTTGGTATAACTTATTCTATATTATAAGAGTTAATTCTTTCACTCATTATTGACCAATATTTGATGGTTTTATGAATGTGCAGGTGTTAAGAGGGATGCCAAACGGGGAGGGACCGAAGGTTGTTGAAAAAGTGGGTGGAATGGAAGCAATGAAAGGGTTCCAAATTCATGAAAATGAGGACCTTAGAATGATGGCTAATATGTTAATTGACACTTATTTTGGTGGGTGTAAAGAGTGAAAACATTGGTTAGGTTAGGTTAGGTTAGGTTAGCCGTTGATGGTCAAAGTCAAATACAAGTAAGTTTTGGTTTTGTGGGTACATATTGATGGTATTTAAAAGCATGTAAGTTGTCAATAGTGTGTTGGAGTTACTTATATGCATACTCAAATTAAAACGAAATCTATATTTTGTGGATTTAGAGTGTTTTGTGGTTATTTTCTTTTTCGGTGTTAGCAACTTGGCATTACTGGAAATGTGATTAAGCTTAAAAAGGACAAAAATATTAATATTTAATGAACAAAACAAAAAATTAAAATAAATTGTACAATGAATATTATAAGAGCAGAACATTGTGTTAAAGCCATATTGAATGGCTTTTTAACATGAGTTTTAACACACCCATGCTCTAAGTAAAAAACAAAATTGGTGTTAAACTATAAAAATTCAAATTCCAAGTATTCGCTTTTTCTATTCACCCATATAGGAGGAGACAACACAAAGCATTACCAGGAGATCATGTTGGATTTAACGGTTAAAGATTTAAAATGTGGTCACGTACTCGCGTTGCTTTAAATTCGAAACACAAGGTGCAACTAGTTTTACTTGACAAGTTATTATCATGAACCAATCTGGTCAAATTGATTGTCATACGTCTCATATTGCGGTTAAGTTTGGTGAATTGTTGACCAACATTGACCGGAGATCGGGTAAGGAGTTGGAAAAAGAAGCCAACTTTTTACCCCTTCTTTGGATGTTACATGTTTTAGCACAATGGAAAGAACAAATTATTTAATATTTTTAGAAACCGTATTATCTTTGTGCAAATGCAAGTGCATTATTCTAATTGGATCCTAAAATTTATTCTCTTTATCACATGCAATCATTCATCAAATATCTATTTCATATTAAATACTGTATCAATTAAACAACCAACCAAATCGAATTATGATTTTCCATCTGTTAACGTGAGGTTTTAAGATTTTAAAGTATCTATAAATTACTATTAATCTTAATCATCATGAGATTTAGTGCTTTACTAACGTTATAATATCAAAACTATAATTATTATTTAACACATTAAAATAGATCTAAAAGACTAAAACACGTCAACCTAACAATTCTTTCAACACCTTAAACCTCTTAAAAGGGATGGGTTACTACTACACAATTTCATATAAGGGAACCATAACTTTTAATGCATATAACACAACTGTTATATTAAGGGGTTGTACATTTAGTTTTAAAACTTGTATTTTATGGTATAAACATTAAAAGTTGTGGTGCAGAAATGAACTCCCTTTCACATACGTACGTCGTGCTAATTAACTGTTAGTCAGAATCTTAACCAATCAAATTAAGATTTGATTTTTAATTACAAAAGAGATTTTTTTTTAAAAATAAATCGAAGATTTAGGCCCCCACCGTCTGAGGGTCCCACTCACTAATTGAACCAAAAACCCATCTGTCATTCATCTGATCCTGCCTCATTTATTCATCCTTTTACCATTTTATTTTACAAGATCTGGTTTTCTTTCTCAAACACACCCCTCCTTTCAAAAACTGCCAATTTCAACAAGTTTTCAAAGATCCCAATCAAGATTTATCGGTAAATCTTCATTCTTTAAGATTCTTCAACTTCAAAAACAGTTTTTCAACCGTTCTTATGACAATTATTTCTGGTAAATGCATGTTCTGTGAGTAATTTTAATGAATTTTGTTCAAGTTTGGCATCTGGGTATGGCGCGAGTCTATTGAATTCCGTTACTTTGTTTGGAATTAGTCATTTGTCCAAATTTTCCAACATTTATCTGAATTTTGAATATTACTAGTTGAATTTCCGATTTCGTGAAGTTCACCATCATTTGGCATTTGGGTATTGCATTATCTTATGGATCCTGCTAATTTATTTAAGATTTTTAAAGTTCAATAACTGTTTTTAACATACGTTATGTGAATTATTGAGGTCAATTTCACTGAATTTTGTCCAAGTTCTTCATCTATTGGCATTTCGGTCTGGTGAAAATCGCTTGAATCCTGTTCGAATTGATGCAAAAGCAGTTATTGTAAAAACAAAATCCAAAATTTATCTGAATTTTGAATTATATTTATTGTAATTCTCGAAATCCATCGTGGATTGGTATTGCATAAATCTTAATATCTTATGGATCCCAATAATTTCTTAAAGTTTCATCCTTTATCAAGTTCTAAATAGTTATTCGAGTTAAATTAACAGATTTTATGTGAATTATATGTGGTAAATATATATTCTTCGAGTGAATTTACCGAATTCTGTTTAATTTCTTCATCTATTGGCATCTGATTATGGTAAAAATTAGTTGGATCCTGTTGATTTTTTAGATTTTAGGAGCCATAAGCAGTTATTGTATAGAAGTCCCAACCTAGTTGAATTTTGTAGATTACTTGTTAAATTTCTTGAGGTTGTTCACCAATTTGCATTTAAGTATTGCATAATCTTTTGGATCCATCAAATTTATTAAAGTTTCAATAATCTTTTGTAGTTTATTTTTGAAGTATATCCACTAGCATTTGGGAATTGCATAATTTCTTAAATTTTGTTAATTTGATTTATAGACTCACGGGTATCATAAATCATCATAAATTCTCTGTTAGTGCGTGTGATTTGTTTCAGATTTAGGGAAACTAATTATAGACAAGATTAGAAAAATGGTTGGTCCCAGATTTATAATAAAAACAAAGTAGTTTGAGTAGTTGTATATGTTTAACCTGAAATGCCATTGTCAAAGTATATCTTTTATTATGAAATGAAAAATAAAGTGTAACTAAAACTATGTTTAAGTTTAGGCTAATTGGGGAATGATTCAGTAATATGGGGAAGAAAGGAAACTGGTTTTCTTCACTCAAGAGGACATTGAGTCCAAGCTCTAAAGAAAAGAAATTTCAGGTACTTTACATTTTCATAATATTTTAACTTTATTAATTTATATTTAAGTAACGACATTTTTGTGATTAAAACACAGAAACCCGTTGAGGTACATCATTCAGTGCCTGATACAATTGTAGAAAATGTTGGTGGTTCTGGGGAATCTCATCAGTTTCCACCACCAGAGGAGGTGAAACCGATTGTGGTGGCGGATCACCCGCCGGAAAATGTTTTTCCGGTTACTGCCGCCACCACATCAGCACCACCTCTAGCCACCACGATTATGTATTCAGGAAAATCAAGGGAGGAAGTTGCAGCCATCAAGATTCAAACGCTTTTTCGTGGTTACTTGGTATTTAACTTATTTTATTTTATCTTATTTTAATTTTGTAAGTTCATTGTCAATAAGCAGTTGAGACTAGAGGTGGCAGTCTCGACCCATTTACTTATGATGATTCATATTTTAGCTAGAAAAGAATTAAGATATTGAGTCGAAAGTGGCTTAAATAATTTTTTAAGTGCATAAAATTTCTTATATCATTTTAATTCAAGAAAGTTTTTTTTTAGTAAAATAATACTCCGTATAATTTATGTAATCATATCTCGCACTAATCATGTATAGAAATTTTGGAGAAAAAGTGTTTCGGGTCAACCTAACTACATGAAAAATTTATAAATGTTTTCTTTTCATGTTTATAGGCAAGAAGAGCATTATGGGGTTTACGAGGGCTTGTTAGATTGAAAACAATACTTGAAGGGCCAAATGTGAAACGTCAAACAGCTAACACTCTCAAGTGCACAAAAAGTTTATCTCACTTACAATCCCAAATCAACTCTAGAAGGTTCTGGATGTCCGAAGAGAATCTAGCTCGTCAAAAACAACTCTTACGGGCTAAAGAAATTGAAGACATGCAGGTTAGTTTAATAGTTTCCGCATTTGCTTTAGTCATTTAATATTATTATTATTTATTTATTTACATATTTAATAATGTGATGTGTGTGTTGAAATAGAATGGCGATGATTGGAATGATAGTGTGCAGTCTAAAGAAGAAATGGAAGCAAAACTTTTAAGTAAATATGAAGCTACTATGCGAAGAGAACGGGCCATGGCTTATTCATTTTCTCATCAGGTTTGTGTGTGTAAATTAGTGTGTAATTACTAATTAGTGTGTGTAATTAGATATTTAATTACTTTATAATCTTTGTGATTCCAGCAACCTTGGAAGAAATCAGGAGGAACAACAAACCTACTTTTCATGGACCCCACAAATCCTCAATGGGGCTGGAGCTGGTCAGAAAGATACACAGCCCGACCCGAAAAGGATGCATTAAATGAGAACACATCTGTTAAAACGGGTGTCAACATTACTAAGAGTGAAATAGCAAAATCATACGCCCGTCACCAGCTCAATTCCGCCCCCACGACCCCCCGGTCAAAACCCGGTGGCCCGCGAAAGCCCATGGTCAAACCGGGTCCTGGCCCACGGGCTAACGGGCCAGGGCCCGAGGCTAACCAAGATGATGACACGAAAAGCGTTGTTAGTGTTCAATCGGAAAGGAATAGAAGGCATAGTGTTGCGGGATCTATACTGAAAAATGGTGAAAGTTTGCCTAATTCTCCGGCTGCCCGGAGACGTATGATGGGTGTTAAATCGGCGGTGAAGGTGGGACTGCCAGAGAATGGCGGCGGCAGCGGTGGTGGTGGCAAGGCGGCGGCGGTGGTGGTGGGGTCCAGTGGGACTGCCAAGAAACAGCTTAATTTCACGAGACGGCATTCGGGGCCACCGAAGGTTGAATGATGATTTCTTGTTTTGCGGTTCAACAGAGGTTTGAAATAAGAAAAAGATGGGAAACGGTTAATAGTTATTCAAACAATACTTTTTTTAAATGTGTAATTTGGAGGTAAAATTTATGTGTATTATAAATCATTATTTATTTACTTGTTGTATGATATTTTTATGTAATTATTGATTATACAATCATATGCTACATTTGTTTTACGTTAATTTTTGTACTATTTCTACGCAGAAATCCACCTGGAAGCAAACAAGCAGAATGAAATAACATGAGAAACTTCAAAATAAAGCATAAAAGACTATAACGAGCATTTTGGAAGTTTGAGTTTGGTTCTAATTTGTGGTATTTAATATTTAAATCTATCATACAAGTTTTTTATCAATTTAATAATTAAAACCCCAAATCACCAACAATCAAAACCTAAATTAACACGTAACAAGGCATTACCTAGCTTTCGGTTCTACAAATAACAAGGCATACCTAGCTCTTAAATTTGCGAATTCGGCCAGAAGTTGCGATTTTCGAAAGATAAAAAAAAACCCTAAATTCGAGGAGCTGCAAGGACAAATATCCTTTTCGGTTCGTTTGAGTCCTGATTAAATGGTTAGTCATCTATCGTACTAATCTTTTTGATGCTTGATTTATTCGTGTCCATGTTTCTGTGATTATTAGTTATAGTTTTTGGTTCCGTTTGAGCATATACCATTCAATTTACGAGAATTGGAGCCAAAAGTGATCAATGAAAATTTATACATGATCATCACTCCAAGCATGATTCCCATTTAACATGTTTATTGTATTTGAAGATTATTCCAGAAAAGCTAGAGTATTATTGCTAAAAGAACCTTAATGTTTAACAATTAAAAGTGGTCTGAATTGAACTAGTTTCGTTACAGCAATCTCGTTGGGGTTTATTTCAGTATAGAATCAGATGATCTTTCAAAAAGTGATTATTTTGGCCCTAGAAACCTAAAGTGAGAATCATAATCGAATGAATATTTTGGCCCTAAAAGTAAAAACCAAACGTTAGAGTTAACTGCCACCATTTATTTGTGAAATTGTTGTTGTTTAGCTACTAACCAGCTTATGGTTGAATTATTTAAGTAGTTAAACGCCAGATGTGTTTAGTATTAAGTTAAGTTATGCATATTAACATTTGAAAAAGGATGATGGTGGGACTTGCAGTTGCAACTGCCGGTAGGTATGGAATTCAAGCGTGGAGTGCATTCAAGGCTAGACCAGCCACAGCATTCCGTAAATTCTATAAAGGTGGTTTTGACCCACAAATGACGCTCTTATTCTTGGAGTCAGGTAATCACATTTTCATAAATTATGGTCGAAAACTGATTATTAAATTGTGAAATAAACTACCTACCCATATATCTTATTTATATGACAGACTTTATTTTATTAGCTACTCAAATAATTAAAATTTGCCAACCACGTAAACAATCGATTATATTTTTCTGGAACATTTTTGGTTTGTTTACATCTTAAGATATATTTTTCTTTTTCATGTATCAATCTTTATTATTATTATTTTTTGGTGTAGGGAAAGTAGTGCGACAGATAAGGTGCGAGAAGCATACAGAAAGGTGATGGTTGCAGATGCTGGCGGCAGTCACTATTTGGCTTCCAAAGTTGGTGAAGCAAAAGATACTCTTTATATTTATTGGTTCTCTTTATTTAAGATGCTTGTTAATAGCCATGAATATCATTTTTAACCATTTTATTTGGCTTAATCAACTGTTATACCAAAAAGATGCAAATAAATTGCATCATCATGGTTGGTAATACATCTTTTCTTAAACTCTGAATGCCTTTTTCTTGCAACTTAGAGTAAACAAAACAAACAGATACAAAATCTGTCAAGTATATTCTCTGTAATTGTAACGTTTCAAAATGGCAAGTTAGAGTCAGCTTATGTGGAAACTATAGTTGGGAATGATTAGAGAGGGTTGACTTTGACTTTTTCTTCGTCTTCCTCTTGTTGTTCTATAGGACCTTGTGGCTCTCCAAAAAGGGTCAAAAGAATTGTTCTATGGCATTCATCACACAAGTAAAAGTAGGAAAAATGGCCCTGATCTGAGAGTTTATGCACAACAGCATCTGGTAGGACACGTGTCACATAGTCTGTCATTGATGTTGGTACAACCATATCATCCGTCCCCTGTACACCATTCAATTCATAAAAATAAAATAAAAACAATTATTAAGATGAAATTACAAACCTGCCATATGTGAATTGGTTCAAGAAATCCGACTAATTCACATTCTGCTTCAGCAGACATGAAATTCAACCAATCAAAAAACCCTTTTTCTGGGCATTTTTTTTGCACTTGTAAATCTGTTAATTTAAACGGCCAATTTGACACCTGCAAAAAAGCTTCTTCTACAAATGGTTTCACATTTCCTTGCCTAACCGACTCTTCAACATCCCTGTGCCAGAATTCTTTGAATTTTGGATCCTCAGTCAAAGCTTTATCCTGAAATACTCAAGAAGTCAAGATTGTCAACACCAACTGGTTTAACGGGTCAAAATTGGCAAGTCAAATTTTCAAAACGAAATATGATTTAAGGTTAAAAAAATGTATTCACCTGTTCTGAAAGGGAAAGAGACAACCACTTATCAATAGGCCCATGTTTTCCCGAAAGAAAAGTTCGGCGGTAGAAGAACCTTAAAAATCTAGGAAACCGTCGAGCTAAAAAAAACATAAATTTCCTTCTTTTTGTCCATTTCTCCCAACTTCCTAACTTCTCTTCTTTTGTCATTTCTGGGTCATATGGATTAACCATTGGAGCAAACATAGCAGCACCTGAGAACACGTTTTCAATAGTTTTCTAGAGATAAAAGAAAATTAGAGAAAATTTGCCACAACAAAACACAAGTGTTTCAATTTTCAAAATTGTAAGGTAATCTCACCTGCAATTTTATCTGGTATGTACTTTAGGGCAGCCCAAACATGCATAGCACCACTTGAATAACCAAACACCCAGAATTTGTTCTCTATTTTAACTGCTTCTGCTAAGTGTAATATATCTATGGCTGATGATTCAAGAGTCCTGTTTGGGTGTGGATCACTTTCCCCAAACCCGGGAAGGTCATAAGTTACCAATCGAACCCCGAATTCTTCCAAAAGTGACACTTTAATACCCGGTATTCCTGTAAAACCAGAATTATCTTCACAACTGAATAACCGTTTTCTCTTAATGCAAAATAAGAGTATTTTAGTAACTACTTTTACCTGAAAGCCGAGAAGATAGAAAACTATGTGGAGCAATTAGTGAATATCGAGCTTTATCTGCAGAAACACCTTGTTCAAGATATGACATGTTTCTACCATCCAGAAGCATTATTCGGTTAGCACTAAGAGGATGTATTCGAACCAGTGGTACTAGAATGTTGTCTTGTTTGATGTTCACAAATAAAACTTCATGTAAATTAAAAAAAATCAGTGTCCAAATCCAATTTGAAAGTATGTTAGTTCAACATTGTAAAAGTTAATCTGTATTTGATTGTTAGGTCAAAACTCAGATTTGGTAACAAATAAATCATAAATCCTAATGCAATCAATTAATTAATAGTCTAATAAATCATGTATCGCAGTATATATCATTTACAAAGTGAGCTGAAATCGACATAAATTAAGTTAATTAATGACAAAATTACTTGATAGAGTGATGAGGAAAACGGATAATATCACCGGCCAAGCATGAACAGGATCACGATCCTCCGGCAAAAACTCATTCAAAACACTCAATTTTCCGGCAACTGTTTTATACGGTCCTCTAACTTTCTTCACTACATAAGAATCGTCCGTCAACACACTCTGTAGAACAACATCCTTACATCCTTTACCTAATTCAATCGCTATTTCACCCCAAGCTTCCGCAAATCCTTTCATTTGATCCTTAAAACTCTCCGATTCAACTTTTTCCCCTTCTAAAACCGCCTTCAAATCAAACGACGGCGTTGAGAGACTAGTGAGAGAGTGATCGTCACCGGTGTATCGGATTCCGGTATCTTCCACCAGACTAGCTAGCTCCTCCGTCCATGATTTCGCTCTACCTACTTCCTCCATTTCACCTTTTTCTTCACCTTCACTGCGTGTTTCAGTACTTCAGTCTCACTGCCACCTCAATAGCATCTTCAGTTCTAATTTCCGGATATCAATCGATATTAAATTAAAAGTATGTGTGCAGATTTGCTTAAATAAGGAGATAAAAGCAAAATCTGAGTAGGAATGATAGCTTTACAAGCGTGAAGTTCAATCTAAGAATATTGCATAAACCCTACGCCAATAAGAGGTTATTCTCTGCTTTTTGCTTTACGACAAAAATAGTAGAATATAGTATGATGCCACGTCAAATTAAAACCGCCATGTTCAGAAGTTGTCGGCTATGGACTGGGTGTGGAAATGAATTTAATATGATTATAAGAAGCAGCCATTAATGGAGATTTCCTCGAGCTCCGATTTCATGTGGAAAGTGTGTTTTGTTTCTGTAGGAATTGATATTTGATTGAGAATTTGGTGATTTGCTTTTTAGATTTCTGGTTTTTGGGGTTGGGGTAAAGGTCGGTGGTGGGGTCAGTTGATGTATGCACTCGCGTCAACTAGGTTTGATCCCTTCTTATTTTCATTTTCTTTTTTATTTTTAACTTGTTACTATCCCCTGTTTAAACAAAATGCAAATTTCCCTTCATGTTATTCACAAATTACAATTTAATGTACTTGTTTTTTTCTAAAACTAAAAGGCTCCCTTAATGAAAACCTAGAACCAAACTGTCTCCGATTAAACCAAAGAATTTGAATACATATTTTGGTTTTCTTTTTCTAGTCATAATATGTTAAGTTTAATTATTGTATCGGAATGTTTTAGTGCAATGGTCATTATTATACATTTTAGATTACTTAATTATCATCTTAATGTGGTATAATCTTAGTGTAATTGCACCTTTTGTTTTACTTTGTTATGAAAATCAAATTGAAATTTTAATGCCCCTAAACTGCTAAACATGGGTACCATTGATTCCTATTATGGGTAAGTGTCTTACTCCGAGTACTTGCCCCCTATAATCCAATCTAAATGTTTTTAACTACCCGAAGGCCTAATCGACCCATATAGTTAACATCCCTAATTATAATGGCCTTTAAGTATAACTTTATAAAATGTATAAGATTCCGAACCTTTGGCAAATATTGTAGCCAATAATATAATTATGATAAAAATTGTAAGCTTTTTTAAAATAAATTAAAAATAATAATAACAAACAAGATGGACTAAGTTGGGTTCGGATCATAGTGTGTAACATCCCGAGACCCGACCTAGAATTTTAAATTACTTTCGATAAGTAATTCTATTTGTTTATTATTTTTGTATAAATTATGTGATTTATTTAGAATATAACATATAGTATCTAAGGGGCTAAAAAAAAATTAGTATTAACTGTTTTAATCAAGCATGAAAATGATAAATTACACTTTTAGTAAACTTTGAATTACAGTTCTAAAAATATCTTCGTTATTAAAATCTGAGTAAGATAAGTATTTTTAAATAAATGAAACGCGATCTAGACTTTCAGTAATATACTGCGTTTTAAATGAAAATACCTGTTTTGAGAGAAGTGCGTACGTGTTAAGTAGAAAGGGCAGATGTCTTTCTTTTGGGGGTTTCTCTCTTCCCTCTCTCTCTGGAACTCGACATACACACACACACTACACACACACTTGGGTTTTCTTCCAAATTGATGCTTAAAACTTGAAGATCTTGCCTCCTAATTGTGATTTTCGGAATCTAGAAGCAAATCTAAGTAAGTTCTCTTCTTCTTTAGCTAGGGTTTCATGTTCTTGATGTAGAGATGAACTAGGGTTCTTGAACTAGTGGGTTTTCTTGAAGTTCTTGATGAATCTTGTTTGTAATCTTGAATTGATGCATGTTGTAGTGTCTAATTGAGTTCTTGCAAGTTGTATGTGTTGAATTGTTAGTTGTAGTTCATTGGATGAAGCTTTCATAAAGCTCCATCAATGGTGGTTTTGGGAAGAAGATGAGTTTTTCCCTAATTTTGGTGAATTGTATATTTTGGTGTTCTTGAAGCTTTGTTAGTTGAATTATGCATGTTAGAATGGTAATTGTTAAGTATGAAGATCACTAGTTAACTATTGAGATAATGCCTAAGAAATGGTAGTGTTTGGCTAGATGGAAATTTGGTCATAACTAGCTAAAATTGTGAATTGTTGACTTTGGTCAAACCTGGGAATTGACTTTTAGTCTTGTATAGCTTGTAAACTTTAATTATCAATTTCATGTTAGAAATGTGTTAGTTGAATGAATTGTAAGCTTGATTGTGTTGGTTTCGGGTCTTGACCCGTTTGTTTGACAAATTGTGCAATTTGACTTAAATAAGGTCAAAGTTGATGAAACTTGCATTTGGATGCAATTAACTTGTTAGTATGTGATTTTGATGTTGGTCAAGTAGAATCTCCCATTGGAAAGTGTTGTGTAGTTTCCCGACCCATTATTCTTGTTTTTGACCCGTTTGGGCCTAAGGTGCATTTTTTTTAGTCAAATTGTATAATGGATTGACTTGAGTAAATGTTAGACTTTAGTATTGGTTATGTGTGAAAATATAAGTAATTGGTTGTAAATTGTGGTTGCAAGATGTAGTCTCAAACTTATATTACTTGTTACACATTTGGTGATTTCGGGTGACTAATTCGGTATTCATTTTGTACAGGAAAAGGGAAGGAGCCTCAGTGATATAAGATTACTGAGCTCGGTACTAAAAGGAAGCTAAGGTGAGTGGACTTAACCTTCTTTCTTTGCGTAATGTACAAAAGGTTGAAATGGTGGAGTTCTTAAGAGAAATTGCAGGATTTTTGCCTGTCTGGGGAAGATAGCGACGCTATCTGTAGATAGCGGCGCTATCTTGTTGTCGTTTTTGGAAAATTTGTACAGAAACTCGAAATAGCGTTTTGACCCGAGATAGCGACGCGATTTTTTGGAGGATAGCGACGCTATCTTTGGATAGCGACGCTATCTTCTGGGAAATAGCGACGCTATCTGAGATAGCGACGCTATTTCGGCTGGTTTTGGGAAAAAATTTATTTTTCTTGGTTTTCATTGATTTTCCAGTGGTACCATTAATTGTGGGATTGTTAATGGTAGTATGTGCACATGTTTTCTAGAGTTTAGCTATGGTGGTTTTCGGCTAGGCTTCGTTACTATTGGATGGGGTGCTCGGACCCCTACGAATGTGTTCCGTCAGGGGTGAGTACCGTGCTAATAGTAAAGTAGCCATCGGTAAACTGTTGTTCGGCCAACAACAGTTGTAGGTACCTTGCAAGTCCGCCGATACTCTCGTAACGTCCAATTGCTTGTGGAAGTTTGGACGGTTTTCTCCCTTTCGATTTCTCTTGATTTCTAATTTGTTGTGGTTATGCAGATTGATGTTTATTTCTATTCACTTAGCTTTGTGCTAATCCCTCATTTGTTGACTCTTTTCAGGTTGTGGATTTAGCTTGACTAGAGTCGGGTTTTGGAAGTCTGACCGTACTCTGATTTTGTAAACCGGGTCGAGCCTGTTTTTAGTAACACCTTTAAATGATTTATATTTTTTGGTTAATATGTAAATGGCCTTTATAATATGTAATAATTAGGATTTATAGTTTTTCTTAAATCGCTTCCGTATGCATATATATAAAAAAAAAAAAAAAAAAAAATGGCTCTAAGATTGTGGTGTTACAATTTGGTATCAGAGCCTTGGTTTGGCAATGGTTGCACATTTAGGTGTATCATTCCCAAATCTTGGCTCGAGGTGGTCAAACTTCCTTAATTTTGGAGTGGATTAGTAGAGTGAATATGAATTGTGGTTTAGTAGTAGTTAGTATAATAGGTACTAACGGATTAAACTAAGAGTTTGTGAGATGTTGTGTTTGTTACAGGTATGGCCGATAACGATCCCAACCCGTTGGTGACCCTTCCGAACCCCGAACCGGAAATCATTGGTACGTCTAGAGATGCAAATGCAGATAGAGAAGATTATATTATAAGAATGGAAAGTCGATTGGAACACCTCCAAAATCTTGTTGATAGCATGAATCAGAATCAGAATAACCAACCACCAAACATCCCTCACATGTTTACCCCTATATTATCTGCCCCTACCATGCAAATTCCCACAACTCCCGCCTTTACCATGACGGTTCCCCTAATGTCAACCTCATTCGAACCTCATCCTGTAATGTCACAGCCACAATACTACTATGTTAACCCAAGTCAAAGTATACCTCAATATCAATTCACGAACCAACCTTATCCGTTAGGTATGAAACCGATTTGCACCTTCAAACAATTCCTAGATTGTAAACCCCCTGAATTTAATGGAAGTAGAGACCCCAATGTCACAATGAACTGGTTGAGGGAAATGGAGAGAACCTTAGACGCTTGCGGGTGTGATGACCAACACCGGGTGATGTATGCCACACGAAAATTAGTAGGTGGTGCAATGAATTGGTGGGACACCTTGATTGAGCATTTACCCAAAGAAGTTAAAAACAGTATAACATGGGATCAATTTAGAGAACAAGTGTGTAAGCGTTATTGTAATTCGTTCGAGATGGATAGAATTCGATCTGAATTCTTAAATTTACGGATGACCGAGAGGATGACGGTTGATGATTTGATCGAACAATTTAATGAGAAATTAAGATTTGTACAACAGTGGGTGCCTGATGAGTCTTCCAAAATAAAACATTTTATTGGAGCTTTACGACCCGAATACCGAATTACAGCGAGGCTCGCAACCACTTTGTCACAGGCCTTCGATTTGGCCAAAACAGTAGAAGGTGATTTGAATACTGGAGATTGGGTGATCAGAGATAGGTCGGAGTATCAAAATTTTAAGTCTGCACAAACGGACTCCAAACAGAATAAGAAAGGTCAGGGATATCAAAAGCATGAAAACTCGAATCATATACAATCAGTAGGTAGTTCGGGTCAGAAGGCACAGTGGTGTGCTAGGTGCAGATCTTCTCACACGGGTGGTTGTACAACTCAGACTATGCGATGTGTCAAGTGCGGTCAGTTCGGGCATGAGTGGAATAATTGTAGGTTCCCACGAAGGGTGTGTTGGAATTGTCAGAAAGAGGGTCACAGGGTCGGTGATTGTCCTTCAGAGAGGAAATTGGGTTCAGGGTCGGGGTCGATGAGTGGATCGTTATCTTCAACAGGCCAGAAGAGAAAGAATCACCCTCCACCCGAGGGTAGGTCATTTCAGATGATCGTGGGAGATACTACCTCCACTGATGAAGATGATATCACAGGTATGTTTTTGACAATCAATTTATTTATAGGTATGTTAATTGAATTGAAGCAAATTGCTTATTTGTGACTATGAAATATGTGATGAACTGAAAATTGTTTACATGTGTGTTTACTCCATTAGGAATAAAGATAGTTAGTGATATATGGAATTAAGTCTTCATCTATTTGTTTGAGGTTTAATTTGTTTTGGTAAATAATTGTTGTACTCATCCGTTAATGTGATGCCTATAGTTAGATTGGTGTAATCTTAGGCTTTGTCTAAGTAGTCCTATGTAGGATTGCTTCTTGATTTAAGAAAATTTAATTAATGGCCGTGACCTATCAAGTCACATGTAGTGACTCGATAAGTGTTAGCCAAATTTATTGATCATTGTATATTGTATATTGAATTATGATTATAATGTTTAATGATATACTGAATTGCTAACAAATGAAGATAGTAGTGGTTTGAAAAGTGAAGACTGACATGTTGACTTTTATTTTGCATGGCCATTTAGTTGAAATACATCGTTGTATGCTTATAAAAGTGTCAATTGGTTCTTTTATGTGTTATAGATGTTAAATAAGAAAGAAAGTTAATGAAATGGATCTGAATGATTTCTCTATGACTCGAATTGTTATAGTTTGGAATTTTCAAAAAAAAAAAATGCCTTTTATGTTCAATGTGTAAACGAAAATCAACATAAGAATCAAATTTATTGACCATATTGAATTGATTTCCGATTATATTGATGGATAAATTTCAGAGTGAATATAAAATTTAGTAAGATTGAGAAATTTATTAAAGATACATTTTGAAATAATGAAAATTAATGCCGTTAAATGTGAAAATTGATTAGAATTTGGATTTCGAAAAGTGTAATTTTGAGAATTAGTGATTTATGACTGTGGATTTATTATAGTTATTCTAAAATTATGAGATTTTTAACAAGTTAAACCGCTTAAGAGTGCAAAATTTTGGTGAAATAATAAACATAAGAGGATATTTGAGAATCTAAGACACTTAAAAAGTTGCATTACTTTAAATAAAAATAGATTGTCTATGCTTTGCAAGGGTTTTAATCGTTTAAGTAGAGTTATGCGGACCATGACTTGGAAATTGTGATAAATGACATTGCGTAATTAACAACTTTTAAATATAAAACGTGCGAATTATACATACCGAAAGAGTTTACAGTGTGTGATTATCTGAAGAAATTATGATTAATATACGAATTGCTTCAATAGAAATGACTTCTCGCTAAATGGATAAATTAAAAACAACGTAATTAGAGAACTATCGAATGAGACACCAAGTTTGAAACTACAAAGAAAAGAAAATGAGGATTTAATAAATTATAATTTCGATAATGTTAGTAATATGGAGAAACAATAAGGATTATTATTTTGACATGTAAATATGAGACAATGATATAATAATGTTTGTAAACATGTTTCATTTCTTTTGCGGGTAATCAATGAGATTTCGAGGACGAAATCTTTTTAAGGGGGGTAGATTTGTAACATCCCGAGACCCGACCTAGAATTTTAAATTACTTTCGATAAGTAATTCTATTTGTTTATTATTTTTGTATAAATTATGTGATTTATTTAGAATATAACATATAGTATCTAAGGGGCTAAAAAAAAATTAGTATTAACTGTTTTAATCAAGCATGAAAATGATAAATTACACTTTTAGTAAACTTTGAATTACAGTTCTAAAAATATCTTCGTTATTAAAATCTGAGTAAGATAAGTATTTTTAAATAAATGAAACGCGATCTAGACTTTCAGTAATATACTGCGTTTTAAATGAAAATACCTGTTTTGAGAGAAGTGCGTACGTGTTAAGTAGAAAGGGCAGATGTCTTTCTTTTGGGGGTTTCTCTCTTCCCTCTCTCTCTGGAACTCGACATACACACACACACTACACACACACTTGGGTTTTCTTCCAAATTGATGCTTAAAACTTGAAGATCTTGCCTCCTAATTGTGATTTTCGGAATCTAGAAGCAAATCTAAGTAAGTTCTCTTCTTCTTTAGCTAGGGTTTCATGTTCTTGATGTAGAGATGAACTAGGGTTCTTGAACTAGTGGGTTTTCTTGAAGTTCTTGATGAATCTTGTTTGTAATCTTGAATTGATGCATGTTGTAGTGTCTAATTGAGTTCTTGCAAGTTGTATGTGTTGAATTGTTAGTTGTAGTTCATTGGATGAAGCTTTCATAAAGCTCCATCAATGGTGGTTTTGGGAAGAAGATGAGTTTTTCCCTAATTTTGGTGAATTGTATATTTTGGTGTTCTTGAAGCTTTGTTAGTTGAATTATGCATGTTAGAATGGTAATTGTTAAGTATGAAGATCACTAGTTAACTATTGAGATAATGCCTAAGAAATGGTAGTGTTTGGCTAGATGGAAATTTGGTCATAACTAGCTAAAATTGTGAATTGTTGACTTTGGTCAAACCTGGGAATTGACTTTTAGTCTTGTATAGCTTGTAAACTTTAATTATCAATTTCATGTTAGAAATGTGTTAGTTGAATGAATTGTAAGCTTGATTGTGTTGGTTTCGGGTCTTGACCCGTTTGTTTGACAAATTGTGCAATTTGACTTAAATAAGGTCAAAGTTGATGAAACTTGCATTTGGATGCAATTAACTTGTTAGTATGTGATTTTGATGTTGGTCAAGTAGAATCTCCCATTGGAAAGTGTTGTGTAGTTTCCCGACCCATTATTCTTGTTTTTGACCCGTTTGGGCCTAAGGTGCATTTTTTTTAGTCAAATTGTATAATGGATTGACTTGAGTAAATGTTAGACTTTAGTATTGGTTATGTGTGAAAATATAAGTAATTGGTTGTAAATTGTGGTTGCAAGATGTAGTCTCAAACTTATATTACTTGTTACACATTTGGTGATTTCGGGTGACTAATTCGGTATTCATTTTGTACAGGAAAAGGGAAGGAGCCTCAGTGATATAAGATTACTGAGCTCGGTACTAAAAGGAAGCTAAGGTGAGTGGACTTAACCTTCTTTCTTTGCGTAATGTACAAAAGGTTGAAATGGTGGAGTTCTTAAGAGAAATTGCAGGATTTTTGCCTGTCTGGGGAAGATAGCGACGCTATCTGTAGATAGCGGCGCTATCTTGTTGTCGTTTTTGGAAAATTTGTACAGAAACTCGAAATAGCGTTTTGACCCGAGATAGCGACGCGATTTTTTGGAGGATAGCGACGCTATCTTTGGATAGCGACGCTATCTTCTGGGAAATAGCGACGCTATCTGAGATAGCGACGCTATTTCGGCTGGTTTTGGGAAAAAATTTATTTTTCTTGGTTTTCATTGATTTTCCAGTGGTACCATTAATTGTGGGATTGTTAATGGTAGTATGTGCACATGTTTTCTAGAGTTTAGCTATGGTGGTTTTCGGCTAGGCTTCGTTACTATTGGATGGGGTGCTCGGACCCCTACGAATGTGTTCCGTCAGGGGTGAGTACCGTGCTAATAGTAAAGTAGCCATCGGTAAACTGTTGTTCGGCCAACAACAGTTGTAGGTACCTTGCAAGTCCGCCGATACTCTCGTAACGTCCAATTGCTTGTGGAAGTTTGGACGGTTTTCTCCCTTTCGATTTCTCTTGATTTCTAATTTGTTGTGGTTATGCAGATTGATGTTTATTTCTATTCACTTAGCTTTGTGCTAATCCCTCATTTGTTGACTCTTTTCAGGTTGTGGATTTAGCTTGACTAGAGTCGGGTTTTGGAAGTCTGACCGTACTCTGATTTTGTAAACCGGGTCGAGCCTGTTTTTAGTAACACCTTTAAATGATTTATATTTTTTGGTTAATATGTAAATGGCATTTATAATATGTAATAATTAGGATTTATAGTTTTTCTTAAATCGCTTCCGTATGCATATATATAAAAAAAAAAAAAAAAAAAAATGGCTCTAAGATTGTGGTGTTACATAGTGGTTCTTTGTCCAAAAATATTGTTGATTAAAAAAGCTTCCGAAGCTGTCATAACTGGGCCTTAGCCCAAGCTTCGATAGGACCTCTAAAAGTTGTCTGGTTCCCGTTTGTTACTTTACTTGTAGCCCATCATCTTTACATGACTTAATTTTAAATGTTTAACAATAACATTAAGGAGAACATTCACTATGGTGTTAAACCTATGGTAAAATTCCAAAATCCATTTAACATGGATAAATACCTAGTGTTCTAACAATCTTTTATATAGATGTTCATTAAACACTTAAAAGTGACTAAGTGAGGGTCAAATCCTCCAATATCAATGACCTAATCTTATGCTCGGTTTTGAAGCCGGTACAATGACAAGGTTAAACTATGTTTATCTTATGATAGTTGGAATCTTCGACACTTTGTAACTAATTTTCTTCGACTAAAGTTATTATATTTTGTATGTTGTGTATTTATTTTTGTTCAAAAAAAGTTTATGACACATTTTTTTTTTCTACCACAAATTTTTTTAGAAGTCTTTCGCGAAGCGGTCTTTATTCCCGACTAAAGATTTGAATGTCTATATCTCACCTCCCTCATACCCTACATTTGGTAAGATTAAGTAGTGTTATTTTACTCTTAACTTAGATATTTTTTTGTAATTCACCATGTTTTTATGTCGAAATTGTTATTAATGAAATCAAACAAGTACTCGATGACATTTAAAACAGTTTCAATATACTAATGACCTTGATGATATACGTTATCTCATAAGTTGTTTTTGATTAAATATGTAATATAAAATTGATTTTTATTATGTTTTTTCCTAGACACACTCTTCTTCCAACAAATTTTTGTTTTGTAGAGAAAAATAGAAATAGAGAGTGACTTGGGACCTTCATATGTGGCTACACAAACAACACTAGGAAAAGCTATTTTTCACACACACATCACACACCTTCTTCTCTAAAAAAACATAGCACAATTTCTTGTTCATTGTTTAAGCTTCAGTCTCCATTGAAATTAAAATTTTCAGGTAATTCACTAATTTTACTTATTATGCTCATTGTAATATCCAATTGTTACATACTACAAATGTTATCAACTCTTTACAATCACATATTCCATTGTATAGATTAGTTACTAATTATAATAATATGTTAAAATCATTCATTATAATTCAATATTATTTAAACATATATTTACTAGAATTAGGGTTTTTCTAATGTATGCCCCTGGGGCATACATTATGTGCAATTAATGAAGTACTTATTATCCTAATATATTTTGAATAACATCAATTAACTCTAATATTACCATGTTTGAAAATACATTAAATGTAATTTATAGTTTATATGGAAATTCGATGTTCATTAAATGCACCTAATGTATGTCCCAGAGGCATACGTTAGAAAAACCCATAGAATTAATATGATTTTTTTTCTAACGTGTGTCATTAGGCCATATGTTAACATGTAATTAATGAATATAAAATTTTATTTTTTTTAATATATTTTTTATAATTGTAAAAGTTAGAATTTATTGTTGTTCATTAAATGAGTTTTTATGAGTGTATAATCTAAAGTGTCAGTGTCACGATTAAGAGCAATATTATTCCCTGATCCCGTCACATAATTTGCAACCTTTTAGTTTGACATAATTATTGTTTAAGTAGATAATGTCTTTAAAACAAAGCATACGAACACTCAAGAGTAAAAGGGGAGTTAAATGGGAAAAGAAATTATGAAAATTTTGTAATCATTCTTGTCTTTCTCATTATTTTTGTGTATAATTAATTTTCCTTGTGTCGCGAATTTGGTTGTTGGAAGTGGGGTTAGTTCCAATTAGGTATATATGGAGTTCATTTGAAGTATTGCCTTGTTCTTTCGTCACAACTAATGCTATAAAGGTTTGTAATCTGTGCATTACAAGTTGTGCATTTGTATTGATACATCAATTCCAACTACGTATAACAAGGGTCGATTTTGACTCTTTGTTCGTTTCCTTGTATTGGGTTTTGATTCAATTGAGGTTTTCTTGATGACGTCATTCATAGGTATCTTTTTACATGTACATAGCATACATATATGAAACAAATATTTCTTCCTCAAGTATTCCTCCTAAAACCATTGTAGGCACACTCCGGCTTAAGGGCAATCTAGACAATGCAGCACCCCAAACCAAGGTACGACTCATTACATAACTACTATACATGATATCAAATCTACAAATTTTCATGTCCAATACTATATTTCCAAATTTCTTTTTCCTAAACTACCCCTTTGTTGTTGCATGATTAAAAAAACAGAGGTGGCTGTACTGGATCTAACATGAAAATCAAGACATCACCGTGAGAACGGTCCCTCCCGAGGTCTCCTAAAGCCATTGACCAAAGACTGCAACGTGGCCAGGCTTCCGAGGTAACCATACCCGAAATTTAAGTTACATATTGAATATTTTTACTTTAAAGGCGTTACGAAACTCAAAAAATTGTTTCCAAAAATGTAGAAAAAACGAGTTGGTAGAGTACCGGAATTGGAAATAAAAGTCGCTCAACTTGAAGAAGATCTCGAGAAGACAAAGGAAAGACTTAGGGAGTCTGAGTTGTGTACGAAGCCGAAGAAGCCAAGAAAAAACTAGATGACTTTTGGGCGTGTGAAGAATCTCGAATTCAAGAGCTCAGAAAGGAGTCTGAGCTCAAAGCCGTCCAGAAACACTTGATCGCAGCATTAAACGAGAACCAAAAACTCAAGATTCAACTAGAAAAAGTGGTTGAATCCGAAGCGGTGCGCTCTAAGCATGCTGAGTCAGCTCACGATGAGGTGGCAACATTACGGTTAGACCTCTCGGAAGCCGTTGATGTAGTTGAAGAACTAAAGATTCAATTAAACGAAACAAAAGATTCTGAATCATGAGCTTTGGAACTCGGGAACAACTCGAAATTGTGAAATCAAGTATCGAGAAAGACGAAACCGGTGAAGAAGAACGATTGGTTGAGTTGGGGTCCGCACTGGCGGCAAATGCAGAGATAGAGTCCTCTTTACTTTCAACTAAAATAATTTCAACTTTCTTAGTTGAGATATCTAATTTAGTCTTAACGTCTGAATCTACAATAACGCTCTTACTATCACTGTCATTTACTACCTGATCTTCCCTACAAGTTCAATAGCAACAAAAATAAAAGATGCAGGCAAAGTGTTCGATGAAATGCTTCAAAGAGATAATCACATAAATTACAATAAAAACTCATTTTCTGTAAATCAGTAAACGCAGCAAGCGTGTGAGAATGATACGCTCTATAGGGTTACTTTCAGATCGAAGTATTTTAACTCTAGAGTATTACAAAATCTTCAATTAGATAATTCATAAAATCACACCTAGTTTCCAAGTCACAAGAAAACTAAGCAGTACACAAAAAGTTGTTATAGTCGTTTTTGGAAGAGACCAATTTTGTGTATATCATAACTGAAAGTTAGTTAACTTCAGTTAAAAGCAGTTGTTAGAAAGAGTCACACATATTGGGAAAATGTGTGTCTGGCTAAGAGAAAAACGAATAGTTAATTTCGAACACCATTGGTATATGTCGGAGATTGTTAATCTGTTGGAGTTTTAACAATCGGAACGACTAAAGAAAAATATTAATTAACATTATAATATATAGACATCTCGTTATTTGACATGTTTCAATTTATTTATTAAAATGGATATATATTTTGATAACTTACATAAGAGTTTTAATAGACATATGCTTTTGATTCATTGTCCCAAGATATAAACAGCAATATAATATGAGGCTTAATGTATAGCCGGCCCATTAATTTCAGGCCCAAAACGTAAAAGTCATATTGTTTGGCCCATTTCATTTCTCACACCCACCCATATAACCACAACCCTTTCGCAACAAGCAGTAGGTTTCCATCAGACGGCAGCCGCTTCTTCTTCAAGGTCTCGCTAGTAACCTACGCGCCGTCGTAACCGGATCACTCAATCTCGCAAACATGGGGTATGTATTACCTTCACTATCTAATTAATCATCGCATTCGTTTAAACGTCTTTCATTTCTTCCGTTTCTTCCAATTTATATGATAATAAAAAAATTGTAGTTTATAATTAGTTAAGTTTTGGTTCACAATTAGCTGTATATCTGAGTTAAAACAATCTAATTTAGCTGAACTGAGTTATTAGCTCGATTCGGAAGATAACAATTCACGCATTTCTGTTGATTGGTAGTGATATAGATCCAGTGTTTTGAGGTCATTTCAATCACGATTTTTAGGTTTTCTTCACCAGTTTTATGCTGATTTGATATGCTGTTTTTGTTACCTGTAGCATATGAAACATATATCAATGTTGCAAGGCTCTTCCTTTGATTTCTTCGATGCTATAATAGTATATTTAAATGCGTCATGTGTAGCTTAGCTTCCAAAATTAGCTTTTAAGTAACAATTTGAAGCTTTAACCTAACTGCTATTGATTAATTAAATGTATTTAATCAACTTTTAGTAAGACTCATGGAATGGGAGCTGGACGCAAGCTGAAGTCCCACCGCAGGAGACAAAGATGGGCTGACAAATCATATAAAAAGTCTCATTTGGGTAACGAATGGAAGAAACCTTTTGCCGGTTCTTCTCACGCGAAGGGAATTGTCCTTGAGAAAATGTAATTTCCTCTATTTTTCTTTAATTTAAATAACTTGTAAATTTATATTTTGACAAACTTATTATATTTGTTTGCAGTGGTATTGAAGCTAAGCAGCCTAACTCTGCTATTAGAAAGTGTGCAAGAGTTCAACTCATCAAGAACGGAAAGAAGATTGCAGCTTTTGTTCCCAACGATGGTTGCTTGAACTACATCGAAGAAAATGTTAGTACTTTTTATTCAACATTTTATATAATTTTTGGTGATGTTAATTGTTTTGGTTACAGGATGAAGTATTGATTGCTGGTTTTGGGCGAAAGGGGCATGCTGTGGGAGATATTCCCGGGGTTAGGTTTAAGGTTGTGAAGGTTTCTGGTGTTTCACTATTGGCTCTCTTTAAGGAGAAGAAGGAAAAGCCAAGATCTTAAATTTGGCAGTTATGCTATTTTCTTGGTTTTGATAAGTTGGTCTAAGAGTTTAAATGTTTGTTTTCTTTTAGATTTGTGTTTCTGGAAAGCAGACTGTTGGTTTTCAGTTTGTAATGTGATTTTGCTTAAAACAATTTATTTAGATTACTATTTCTGCCTTAATTATATCATTGCGGGTGTGTGTAGTTGAGTGGCTTGTTTTTAAGTCTTTTGGTTATTAGTTTTGTGTAAATTACGTGGATGGTATTTGAGATTTTTCCCAAATTTCAAATGTATTCATTATAAAGATTACTAGTTTTCTAGGTGTTGAGTTATTTTATCGGCTAAAACTTGAACGTAATTTGTGAAATCATGAGTTGGAGATTGAAGTTGCACATTCCGACCAAAAGTTATCATTAGATAAGCTTACAATCTTACGACTGAGTTTCTTAATCTTTATTGATATGAATTTGTTATTAGAAAACTCAATGTTGGGAATTAATTTTGCTATCACACTTTTTAATGCCTATACCACAGTGCACAACTATTTCTGCATACTGTACAAATAAGTAATGTAATTATTGTGGTATATGAATTAAAATATGTGGTAAAAATCACCACCTCTTAATGTTTGTAGTTTCATTGGAAGAGTTTTTTTTTTCTCCCTAACGTATGTCCTGTGGTATATATTAAGTCACAATTAATTATGATAAAATTTTCATTTAAATAGAATATAGTATTTAATGAATCTTCTAAAATGATAGATTAGAGTTTATTAATTTTATTCAATCCATATTTAACCGCTTCAAAAAATGCATCTTAACCCTTAATTTATTAACATATATCTTAACAACTATTGGGGGTACAAACTACAAACATTATGTATCATTGTATCTACCCTTTAAAGTTGATTTAATGGTAAGCATTAATATCTAGTTCACACTTTCATCTATCTTTTCCTATAAATTTAAGTTGTTTGAACCATTGGATTTTGAACCATTGGATAGATACAAATACAAATCTATATCAAACAATATCCTAGAGATTTTTAAGAAGTATGACAGCCATCAAATTACTTGTTGCACTTGTTCTAATTATCACAATTGCTGGTAATTATAATAAAATATATTTGTTCATATAATCGTAGTAGTATGTTTTAATGTTATTATATAATGTATGAAAATTTAAGTATTATTTGTTCTTTTTCGTGTTTTAATTGATTTAATAGGTGATGTTATTTTATTGGTATCTTATTTAGGCACCAAGACGAATGCAGGACCAATATGCACAGATTATTGGCGGGTAGATCCCGGTCAATGTCACCTCAACGTTTGCACGAGCCAATGCCAAGCTGCCCATGGCAGTTAGTAAAGTTTGTAAATGCAATTATAAATGTTACGAAATCTAATTTGATTAAATACAAGTTTAAGTTTATAATATATTTCTCAGTTTATCACACCAATCTTTTATCTTCTTCTACAAACTACTCTCTAAAAAAATTCACACAAAAACATGATGCAACCGGACTCCAACTGTTTAAGAATTTAAATGTTTGTTTTGTTTTTAGGTTTGTGTATCTGGAAAGCAGGTTGTTGGTGAACATACATTTGTTAATATCATCTTATTCTACAAGTCAATTGTCAAGGTCAAAGTTCTGGTCAACATCTGTCTACTGAAGTATCTAGTATACATAAATGAGGCACTTGTTTTTAGCATCCTTACCTCCACACATAAGTTAGATAAATTTCAAGGCATGTCATTTAGCTTAACAAGTAATCAAAACCTAATTAGTAATTAGGAAACATCTAATTGTATCTTATATATACTCTACAATTAATACATAACCATATGACACCTTAGAATAATGTCATCTAAATGCTGCTCTGTTCCTTGCATCTGCACCATTAAATCTTGAGCTTGCCTGTCAAGTTTCACTAAACAACTTAAGTTAGGAATAAAGTAATAAACACACACACATACACATACACATACATATACATATACATTTACATAGGGATAGAGAGAGTACCTGTGAGTTTCCATAATTCAGACCCTGTGAATACAAACCTTGAGTACCAAGCTGTAGAAATACAGGAAGATGATAATTAGATTATTAAAAAAATAGTTTTTTTTTTATTAAATAAAAAAGTAAAAACAAGTTGGTGATTTGCAGTATGAAACCTGTGCATTATGATCTGGCTGCACACCGTCTTTCCTAGCAGATCCATCCTGACCTTTGCCAGATGCCTTGGTGTCGCCCTTTAACATGAATCAAATGAGTCAATTGTATATTAAATTAATAATAAGTTAATGAGAAAAATAAATAATAAAAGTTCACTAACCTCCATCTGTCACAGCAATCCAGACCAGGAATCGTAAGAAGTAGAAAACATTAAATTGTTAGTAACTATTCTACAAAAGTTATCATAACTGTACTATGTAGTGGTTAATAAAGTCAATTTTATTTACATGCTTTAACAATGCTTTCTAAAGTATATTACTACTATTATTTTGATACATTTACATGTTAAATTGAATAATAATATAGAAAGATTAATAAATTTTGACAAAAAAGTGTTTGAAGGGCAAGAGTAGCCATAAATCCAACCTCCTAACAACTTGGAAAGAAACATTACCTTAAATCAAATCTCCAAACAAGTTGGAAAGAAACATTACCTCTCTATATCTACTGAGGTATACTTTGAGTGGCTCAATATAATCCTCAAACCCTAAAGTCGCCATTGCCCATAGCAAATCATCGCCATTAATTGTTTTCCTCTTTTCCTTTTGACACTTATCACTTGCCCTAAACATATCATAATCACAGTTCAGTCAGCCAATTATCATAAAATTAACCACATAATTAATAAATCATATTAATTAAAATTAAAATTACAAATGCATATACATATCACATACTCGCTAGTGATAAAACTGATGAACTCAGAAACACACTCCTGAACAGTATCCTTAGCATCCTTAGCAATCTTTCCGTTCGCCGGTAACCCTTTCTTCATAATTCGGCTAATATTCGCGATCGGCAAGAACCTGTCTTGCTCCCGGACGTTCGCCGGATCTCCACTCTCATGGCTTCCGCCACCTGGACTAGTCGGACCTTCCGCCATTTCAAAACCAAAACCCTAAAAAATGGAAATTTACAAAATCATAGCCAAATTTTTGAACAAAAAGCACGATTTACAACTTAAGGATTGAGATTGAAAAGCTTACCGATTGATGAAGGGGAGAGAGAATTTTGTAAATTTGGGCGCGAGAAGGTGTGGATGAAAATGGTGATCGGACGTTGGAGAAGAGAGGGTTTGTATCAACACCGTTGGTTCGGTTTGATGCTTTTTTAATTGCTGCCACTGTCCTCGTGAGGGTGATTGATCAATGGGATGTCACCACGTGGTTTCGTACTTGTACTATTATATTTTTAGAAATACACAACTGTGTATAACGATAAAAATGAATTTCAATTACTTTTTCGTCATAATTTTTTATATCAAATTAAGTGTTATATTACAAGTAATAAGAGCATCCCAATGAGCCAGTAAAAAGGATAAGGTGAATGACAGTGGCACAATACAAGAGAAGCAAAGAAGTCAGCTAGCAGAGATTATCAGATTAAGAAGAGGCCAATTCACATTTCTAGATCACTAATTACCAGACACAAAGACATGATGCTACACTGAGTTGTACATTTTGTATTTAAAGTTGTATTGTTTTCCAAGTTGGGATATTGTTTGATTTGGAAATGGAAAAAAAAGGAGCGACCAGTGTCTGCATGTGTTGATGTGAAAAGAAAATTGATACAACCAAAATAAAATTACGAAGTTACTCCGTCTCTAAATAAAGTTCTCATTTCTCCTTTAAATTGTCCCTAAATAAAGTTCTCATTTCTCAAACTTAAGGGGCCCACTTAATATAATAGTATTATTACAAATACTTTCACAAATCACAACTAACTATCTCCTAAAACACATTCTCTCTCCAATTAAACCTTATATTTAATCAAAAGTAATACTAAGTACTACACCACTAACCACCTCCTAAAACGTTGTGCCCAAGAAAAATGAGAACTTTATTTAAGGACGGAAGGAATATAATATTTAGAGATCGCTTCCTATGGAGTACTAAATTTAAATATTCATACTTATTTTCTTACTCATTTATTATTCAAGTAATAAATCTAATTAAACAACAAGAATAGTAAAAAAAATGAATTATACATGTCAATTATATTATGGATAAGATGATAAAATAGAAAGATGTAGTAGAAATGTATTACATTTTTTTTTCTTCTATTTGTTAAAGGGGTGCACATAAAACACGCAGTGTTATTAAAGATGTAGTAGAAATGTAATACTTTTTATGTTATTACATCTATCTATAATTATAATAAAAGAAGCATTTAGGGTGCCACTTGACACTTTTCTAGACACCAGCTTGCCACGTGGCAGCTTTTAATTGGCTACAAAATTCATTTTCCCACTCATTTCAAACCTGCAAATATTTAGGAAACTAATATTAGAAAACTGATATTATAGGACTATATTCGTAAATTGTTTAATTATACAATTTCATAATTGAGGAATTATTCAATAAATACAATTTCATAATTGAGGTATTATTCAATAAATACAATTTCGTAATTAGGAAATATTATGCACATCAATTGATGTGGCATAATATATATATCACGGTATGTTTCTATGTGATTTTTTTCAACAGAATTTTTTGATGTTTAAACGTTAAAAAGATTATAACATGACATGTAGATATGATGGTGCTGCTAATTTCTATGTGAAATATATGTTTTTTTTTTTTGCTACATGTGTTATAAACTTTGTTAGATTTCGATTATTTGGAAAATTGTGAAGTCGTGAAACACTTTCAGATCAAAGTATTTCGTCGGTACTACGAAATCTTCGATCGGATAAAATCACAATTGCAAATAACAGAGAATTTGTGAGTGTTTGAGAAATTTTGTACCCAATTTGTATGACCAAATCTGTGATATCCCACATTCTTTGAAACTGACAAAAACCGATTAAACTGCAATGGGGCAGTTAGAACCGCCCAAAACTGCCAAAATCGGGTCAAGTTTGGGTCGGATTTTACGAGTCAAAATTCAGGGTTCGAATCTAGAATTCGGATTTTCTACACATTTTTTTATAAAGGCTCTGCCCTTGGACCCCGCCAGGGTCGCTGCCCCTTGGACCCCGTTCCCAGGGGCGCTGCCCCCGGACCCCCGTTCAGTTGGTGTATTTTAATCAGAATAAATTCAAAGAAGCGTGCACTCCGCACCATCATTACTTGTTCAATATTTATTAAGATTACATTTGGTCAACAAGTTTATCCCATTACACTTAAATAATATTGGTGATACATATCACCAACAACATGTTCTTTCCTTAGGCAACATGCTAATTTTGCAAAAAAATTCGAACATTTCAACAAGCACTTTTTTATCCCTCACAGATTAAATAGGTAAATAAAGAAAAAATATGGGAATTAACCGGAAGTACGATTCAAATGGCCGAGAGTCAACCACATTATTATTAATTTTCTCTCCTAATGTTTAAAACAAGAACTATAACATCCCGCGCGTTACAGCGGGTTTATTTTAGAGTTAAAATAGATGATTTTTTTTTTTTTTTGAACGGCAAAATAGATGATATTTTTATAATTACATATTAACATCTATATGTTTGTTAGTGTTATATCAAAATGATCAATTATATAAATTTACTTGGTTAAAAGGACGTTTATGATAAAAATTTAACATATAGAGTGTTCCGAATTGCCATCCTATTACTTATTGTTTGAATACACTATTAAACTTATTAATTATAATATTTTAAATGTACAATCTTTTAGGTAGTTATTGTTTTATTTTATCTAGATAATATAATTAAATAAAGTAACTAAATTTCTCATGATTTTATATTAACAAGAACCAAATAAGCTAATAGATAGACGAAATTTGTTTAGTAAATGAAAATGAATTTATTATTTCAAATGAAGTCAGAATTATAATTTATAAGAGTTTAGGATGATCAAATTTAATAACAATTGAATAAAACACTTTAAATGAGCATAAAAGGAAAAAGTATAAAAAAACTTATGTTCTAAAAGTAAATATTATAAAAGTTAAAGGTAGAATTGAAAATTATCCTTAAAGTACATGTAAAATGCAGAAAAAACAATCTAGTTGGTACGCACTTAAATTTTGTAGTATCTTCCTTACAAACATGCATATATTATATAATAAGTGTAAATTAGCAAACCCCTGTAACTCCGTTTTTCTTTATCCGTTCCGTTGTAAATCTATAATGAACGGTAAACATACTATCATAATTGTATTATAAGTAGAATTGAATAGAATGGAATGGAAATATGGCCGTATATCTTTGTTGGGAGAATTCTGGGTTCATGTGGAAATTCTCTGAAAAAAATAGAAGCAATGACATAGTTTAAAATATTTAACAAAAACCTAGACCCCTGCTAATTGTAGCTGAAGATTTTGAAAGTGGGCTTTTGGCAATGTTTATCATTAACAAACTTCTAAGGTGGAACTAAGGTAAGAAATAAACACCTTTTAATGCTATTATACTCTTTTATTTATTTTTTATGATTAATTTTATAAAAATTATGAATATAATTTATACTTGTATAGTGTGAAATTAAAGCTCCTAGATTTGAAGATAACATGAGAGCCAAGGTTAAAAGATTTGGCGGTGCTTACTGATGCCTCGATTTTCTCTGTAACAGTCCACACATATACACACACATTTAGATAGATCCTGTTGCAATAAGTTTTAATTTTATTTTTGTTATATTCAGTTTAAAGCACTTCGAGCCATGGTTCATGCAAATCCTGCAGGTAATTATTAAATTGTTTTCTATGCATATACATACTGACATATGCACACACACATGGGTAAAATATTGGGTTGTTAAAATTATGATATTGACAACTATGCTTCAAGAGTTGGGGAAGCAAAACCCTCAGTTGGCGAGACTGAATCAAGCTGATTTTCTCTTTAGATCAACGAGTCTGTTGAAGGCGGAGAGTGAGGTCCATTTTATCTTTTTAATAATAATAATATATTTAATCTATAAGAGCTAAATTGCAGCTTGAAGCAAAAGGATTTGAACGCGTAACTTAATTTTGTAGGATTTCATTCGTGATTGTGAAATCACCAAAACCATAATAAAGATGTAGCAATCTTCAAATAATGATTCAAAACTAAGGTTTGTTTCCAGTCGATTCCTAAATACAATTTAGTATTTTACAACTAATTCCGACTATTGATAAGAACCCGCCATTATTGGTCTACCAAAGGAGGAAGAAGAAGGGCGGTAACAAGCAGTAACATTGTGAAAGGAATTGTTTTATCCTTAATTTTAATTATATTTAATTTTCTTTAATTTTCTGTTTTATTACTATGATGGTGTGAGCATTATCTATGTCAGTAGAATGCTATTGGTGGGAAGGACAATGTCGTTTTGCCATATGACAGTCGCCCTCAATTTGCTATTAGTATTTATATTCCTTGTTTTGTAAGAAAAGATACTTTTTGAATGAAATGAATTAAGCAATTATTTGGAGAAAACCTTTATTCTCGAATTGAAAGGCTTAACACTGTTGCATTGATTTTGTGAGTCAAGCAAGATAGATCGATATTCTATCAATTGGTATCAGAGAAATCACCATGGGAGGTCCAAACAAAGACGTAGCTGCTAACAAAAGAATGGATTTAGTAGAAGAGCCAAGCTGAATGCTCAGGGCCAACCTCAAGGGAAGGGTAAAGAAGAAACTCCTCATTCCGGAGTGCTCACTCCTCAAAACCAAGCCGCTCCAAAAACCACAGGTGGTGGACCAGAGTTTCTTTTTTCTGGTGCCGGAGCGTCGGGGGTGGGCGGTTCCGGCCAAAACAACTTCCACAGGTCGGGATTGGTGTTCGGAACTATGAACCCTCCATTCCAGGAACGGGAACAAGGGCGCGGAAGGTACGAATACCGACATCGTAAGATAGACATGCCGGAATTCGATGGAACCGATCCCGATGGGTGGATATTACAAGCGGAACGGTATTTTGCGATATATCAACTCATCAACGATGAAAAGATCGAAGCGGCGGTTCTTAGTCTTAATGGGGACGCCCTATCCTGGTACCGGTGGTGTAACAAGCAACAACAAATCAATACTTGGGAGGAATTAAAAAATTTATTCCTCAAAAAGTTCCGATCCATACAAGGAGGCGACCTGTATGAACAATGGTCTTCACTCGAGCAGACAAGCACCACCGTGGAATACGTTCGGAGATTTGTGGAATTGGCGGCGTCTCTAGAAGGGGTTTCTGATCGAGTGGCCTTGTCGAGTTCTCTCAAAGGGCTGAAGCCCAATATTAAAAATGAGCTAAGAATGTGGGCTCCTAATGATCTGGGCCGTGCCATGGAATTGGCCCAGCAGATAGAAGAGAAAAATAATGCAATTAAGTCCAGTGGGTTCGCTATACCTGGGGCCCGAAACAACTCGAGTCTTCAATACCCAACTCGGACAGTGGGTAACCCGATCACCACTACGACCCCTCGGATCACTAATTATTTCAGACGTAACAACGAGAGGATAAACCCCTGACGGAAGCTCAAATCAGGGATAAGCGTGCCAGGGGGTTGTGCTATAAATGTAATGAAAATGGCATCGGAATCATCAATGTAAATCACAAATCAATGTGATTTTAATCGATGATGAAGAAGAGGCGGAGGCGGAAACCGAACAACCAACCGGTGAGGACGAACCTGCCCGCCTCGAGGTCGCGGAGGTCATCAATCCGGTGGAGATTTCACTTAATTCGGTGGCGGGGCTCGCTTCTCCCAAAACCATGAAAATAAGAGGTACAATTCTGAACCGACCCGTGGTTGCTCTTATTGATCCGGGAGCTACTCATAGCTTCATAGCCTCTAGCCTGGTTAAGGAATTGGGGATACCGGTTAGTGACACAGAACCCTACGGGGTACGGGTAGGCACGGGAGACCGGGAAGGCAGTCAAGGAATTTGCAAAGGAATTTTGTTGCAATTTCCTGAAATTGACATCGTTGACGCCTTTCTACCACTTCGGTTAGGAAGCTCTGATGTGATCATAGGGCTGCAGTGGTTGGAAACTCTAGGCAATACCATGACCAATTGGCGCACTCAAACAATGGAGTTTGAATTAAGAGGGCAGGAAGTAAGGTTGCAAGGGGACCCTTCGTTAGGGAGATCCCTTATTACTTTGAAGGCCATGGAACAGGAATTAAAAATGGAAGGGGCCGGTGTAGTGATAGAATTGCATAACACAGAATACAACGGGAATGAAATCAACCATGTGCCTGAATTTCTAGCACCGTTGCTAGCTCAGTTTGGGGAAATGTTTGAAGAACCAACTGGGCTACCACCAAAAAGGGCCCAAGAACATCAAATAATCATGAAGGAGGGGGCTGCCCCGGTAAGTGTTAGGCCATATCGATACCCCCACTACCAAAAAGATGAGATCGAAAGGATGATCAAGGAAATGTTAGCGGCGGGAATCATTCAAACAAGTACGAGCCCTTATTCAAGCCCCGTTATCTTAGTTAAAAAGAAAGATGGGTCTTAGAGGTTTTGTGTAGATTATAGGGCCCTAAATCGATCGACGGTTCCGGACAAATTCCCAATCCCGGTGATCGACGAATTACTTGATGAATTGCACGGGTTTCGGATTTTTAGTAAGTTAGATCTCAAGTCGGGGTATCACCAAATCCGGGTGAAAACAGAGGACGTATACAAGACCGCGTTCCGAACCCATGACGGGCATTATGAGTTCAAGGTCATGCCTTTCGGGTTGACCAACGCTCCGGCAACGTTCCAATCTTTGATGAATCAGATTTTTCGTCCTTATCTTCGGAAATTCATACTTGTTTTCTTTGATGATATCTTGATCTATAGCCCGACCCCGGAAGCGCACAAAGAGCACCTACATCAGGCGTTGATTATTCTACGGGAGAATCAACTTTTCTTGAATTTCAACAAGTGCGAATTCGGCCAGATCACGCTGTCTTATCTGGGCCACGAGATCTCCCCCGACGGGGTATCCGCGGAAGCAACTAAAGTATAAGCTATGGTGGATTGGCCACGCCCCTGGAACATCAAAGAGTTGAGGGGATTCTTGGGCCTAACAGGCTACTACCGAAAGTTTGTTAAGGGGTATGCCGGAATTGCCATGGCCCTCACGGATCGGTTAAAGAATGACAGATTTGGTTGGAATGATGAGGCCGAACAAGCCTTTATTCGGCTAATAAAGGCAACGACTACAGTTCCGGTTCTAGCTATGCCCGATTTCACCAAGACCTTTGTGGTGGAAACGGATGCTTCCGGGTATGGGTTGGGGGCCGTGCTCTCACAAGAAAAAAGGCCGGTAGCCTACTATAGTTTCACCTTGGGAACACAAGCCCGACTTAAATCTATCTTTGAGAAAGAGTTGATGGCGATAGTCAAAACAGTTTTAAAATGGCGACCGTATCTGATTGGGAGAAAATTTGTGGTTAGAACGGATCAATTAAGCTTGAAATATATCTTAGAACAGAGGATGGTGGGCAAAGATTACCAGAAATGGGTTTCCAAATTGATGGGTTTCGATTTCGAAGAAGGATGATGATTTGACTAATGCAGTTTAAAGAGGGTAAATAGTATATATATTCTATTGTTATTGACAGCTCTAAGGACTGTCATTATGAAAACTCCATTTTATTTATATACTGCATAAAAGCCTTCTGATACATTTTGTGTCTAACTGGTCCATCACATTGTCCATCTGATACATTTTCCATCTACATTGTCCATCTGAGGTGGTGCAGATACATGTGCCCATGTATAATACATTGTCCATATCAGGTTGTGTTTCATCTATAACTCAATTATATTATAGGGTAAATTACAGAAACTGTCCTGAGGTTTTCCAGATTCTGGATTTCTGTCCCTAAACTTTTTTTTCGGTTTTTTTGTCCTTAAAGTTTTTAAAATTCCACTTTTTTGTCCTTTCGTCCAAAATCATCCGTTAACTAACGATTTTTTTGTCCATTTCCCGAAATTACCCCTATTTTAACCTTTTTTTACATTTTTCTTTTTTCCTTTTATTTCTTTCTTTCTCTCTCCTCATCTTCTTAAATCATTTACGAGATGAAGATTAACAAATCACAGTTCCAAATTTGATGGTGGATTCATTCAAAATCACAATACTTACAACATCTAGCCTCTTTTAATTGAGCCTACATATGCATACAAATCGAAATCTAAGTTCCTCTTTTAATCCATAATGAAATCAGAAAAATCAAATCATTTTGGGGGAAATTAAAAACCCTAAAACCTGCAAATTAACAGAGGTATTGAGTCCCACCATGGTTGTTATGTGTCTGTTCTTGATGTTGAACAAAAATACGAAGCCTTTTGAAGGCAAAATTTCGATTTTGGGTGGTGATAAAATAAAAAAGAAAATGGAAACTTAAAAGTAGTTAAAAAAGTGGATTTTGGGTTCTGTGTGTTCTTGATTTTGTCCCTGTGTGTTCTTGATTTTGGATTTGTTTGAATGTTCATAATAATTAGGTAAAAGAAAAAAGAAGAAAAGGAAGATAGAAGAGGGGAAACCCCATCTGCTCGAGATCTTGGAAACTTCATCTTCACCATCTCTGACCTCGGACCTCAGAAATGGCTGGTCACAGAGGCGGCAGGTGGTTGTTGCGAACCAAAAAGGGGATCGGATGAGCAGATATCTGGTGTTTTTTGGGGGTTTTCAATTTAGCGTTTTGAATATTGGGCATATGATGATCGATGGTGAAAATGACGAAGAATAGAGATGACGGAAGAACACTGATGGTGGCTGACGGTGGTTGTGGCGGTGGAGTTCACTGATGGTGGCGGTGGATGAAGAACATGAAGAATGTTTGGTAGATGAAGATAATGTTTGGTAGATGAAGAACATGGAGAATGAGGAAAAAGACGAAAATACCCTTAGTTTTTTTTAATTTCACGTTAGTTAACGGATGATTTTGGACGGAAGGACAAAAAAATGGAATTTTAAAAATTTTAAGGACAAAAAAACCGAAAAAAAAAGTTTATGGACAGAAATCCAGAATCTGGAAAACCTTATGGGACAATTTCTATAATTTACCCTATATTATAACTACTTGAGTTTATCTTTTCTAGGTGACTAAAAACTGAAATCAATATTAAATGTACTACATTTTTTTCCCAATTTATCAAGTTTAATTAAACAAGCAATTTTACGTAAGATCGTGTCATTTGAAGAAAGTCACTTACCTGTAAAGTATCTCGGGTAAGGGTTATTTCAATTCGATTCTCGAGATTGCTATTTTAAAGTGCACCATGATAAATTTTTGTTTGGGTTAACAAGATTTTTTTTGTAATCGTTATTATGTTAAAGAGATTGTTTTATAATCATTGAACATGCAGTTAGTAATGTTTTATTTGATTTGATTTTATATGCTAATCATTGTATTATTGCGTAATCTTAAATGTTCTCATGTTTTGTATAACTTGTAAGCTCTTATTCCATAATTTGCGTTTTATAAGTATTATATATTGTCTTATCGTGTATTAATAATCATGCAAGTAACGATAAATTTTGTATTCTATATAAATTACGTTTATTAAAATTATTGACAGTCTTTATTTTCACGGGTTATAACTTATATAACCTAGTATCTAATAAATCAAAGTGAGGTTGAAAGGAAAAAAGATGTAATTTTAATTCAACGACGAAGAAACAATATCACATCAATATCCAGCTAAATGTTTGATAAGTAAAAACTCTGTCCTACTAAGAATTAGGAAACGAAAAATAAGTATTACTACTACAAATACGAGATCAGCCAAAAATCTTGAAGGACGTCTAGAACCGAATTTTCCGTACTTGTAGCTAAAGTGGGTTCCACATCTGCAAGTTAATACATAAAATATATTAGAAATATAAAGTTTTTGTTTTAATGAAATAATTGTAAATTTAGACGATTATTGACTAATTAAATTTTTTGACCTAATACGTAATGATGGAATTGAAAAAAAAACGAACCTGCATGTCATAAAGTTGCAACCACCAATACGCTCAACACAGTGGTTACATTTGGGACACCTTTGCCACTTTTTCCTTTTGGCAAAAACATCAAAAGCGACGTCGTTTTCATCCTTCACCTCCCCACACGTGTTACCATCGTGCCATGGAGCTTTACACGTAAAACAAAACAGTTTTTTGCAATTTGGGCACACACTTGATCTCTTCAAATCACCGCACTCGTTTAAAATCAATTCCATGCACTCGCGATTAGGGCAATACGCCCTATCGAAATCTAATACTTCCGATTCACATATCAAATCACACCATTTAACAAAGTCTTTGTGTGCGATTATCGGGCGGCATGATAGCAATTCGAGTGAATGATTGCATTCAGTTGCAGGACATTTGATGTTTGATACGTGATTTTCGAGTTTCAATCGAATGTGCAAAACGGGTGATCGCAGATGTTGCTGTTCTTGAATTTGCTGTTTGCGGGCTCAACGCAAATACGGCACATGAATGTTTCTTCTTGTTGAGTTGGATTTTGATTTTGATTTTGTTGGGGTTTCTGATTTAGATTCTCCATTGTATCGTATCGTATCAAGACAAATAATTGGTTTGATGGTATTTATAGTTTTGTTTATAAACCAAAATTTTTAAATGGACTAGTCTTGATTCATATGCTTTATATATTACTGTAATCAAATACGAATACGCATCCTATTACAGTTATAATTTATTCAATTAATTAAATATTTAAGGAGTTATCTTTTTGAACTTTTAATCCTTTCTATACTTTATCTTCATTATCTCTTTATTGTTTTTATCTTTAAAATTTGATATATTCGATAATCTTTTGACAAATTTTTAATTCCATCGAAATTAATTAACTGGTGATTTGTACAAGGAAAGAAGTTATTCTTATAAGGAAATTTAAAGGAAGTAGACATTCCTATCATTGAATATGACATTTCAATATTGAAATAAAATTATATTTAGGGATAACATTGTCTATATGGTTTAGATTTTCTTGTGGAAATAAATCTTTTCCTTGTATAAATCACCACTTTGACAAATGTTCGATCCTAAACGTTTCTATATATTGATCCACAGATATACAAATAAATAACCTAACAACTTAATTACTTCCAAACATACTATAAATACAAAAAAAGAGAAAGAAAAGAAAAGGTTACAATCCAAGAAAACCGAATCAGAAACCAAAAGAACTTCACAAAAGAACTACATACTTACAAAAACCAAAAGAACTTTACATACTAAAGGTGTGTTTGGTATAGAGAAAAAAAAAAGGTAAGAAATAAAAATAGAAATAAATCTCTTACTTCATCCGATTTTAACACACTTTCTTTTTATAGGTGATTCAAAATAAGTAACACACTTTGAAAAATTATCTTATTTGGCAAAAAATAGTAGGGTCCACACCCACTAATTATCTACTTTAATAAAGTGAAATGACGCATTTCCCCTTACTTTTTACTTTTAAAACAATTGTAAATTCATTGATGAAGAATGAAATTTCTAAAATTCTAGGGACGGTTATATTAATTTTAAATTTTTTTTGCATGTTTTACTCTCTTATTTATTTGCTAATACATCTCTTATAACAATTGTTAGGACTAAAACTCATTTTTATTACTATTTTTTACACTTGGACTTTTAAGTCTTACTCTTAACCCGAACTGTGAGTTATTCGATTTGTTTGTCTATTCACTCTATTGTATGACAGGCTGGTCCAGTCTTTCATAAAGAAGAAGATACAATCATTCTCCCCAATTTCAAACAGTTTTCAGTGATTTCTTCAAAATCAAACTCTTGAAATTTGAATTGAAGTAAGAACCAATCTCAGGAAGGATGAGCGTGATCGAAATTTTGACTCGAGTTGATGCAATTTGCAAAAAGTACGAGAAATACGACGTTGAAAAGCAAAGAGATCAGAATATCTCCGGTGATGACGCCTTTGCTCGTCTCTATGCAGCAGTAGAATCTGACATTGAGACTGCTCTTCAGGTGATTTAGGTTTAGATCTGTATCTATTCGTTCTGATTTCTAGGGTTTCAAATTCATCTATCCAAACTGTTAACTCGTTGTTGATTTGTTATTGACTTCAGAAAGCGGATACAGCTACAAATGAGAAAAATAGGGCTTCTGTGGTCGCGATTAATGCTGAGATTAGACGCACCAAGGCTAAGTTACTTGAAGAAGTCCCTAAATTGCAGCGTTTGGCTATGAAGAAGGTTCGATCTCCCTATTTTTATATGATCAACTAGAAATTATATGTTCCTGCAAGCAGTATTAATTGATTGTACTTATTTCAAGTTATGGATTTGCATATATGCATTTGTAGCACGAGATTAATAGGTACTATGCTAGATTATACTTGAGACTTTTCTGTCTATCAATCTATGTGTAATCATATGTTCATGTGCAGCTAATAACACCATTAGATATGCAATGTGCATGAAATTGCCAGATATATACTTTTTTCAGGGTAAAACATGCTTGGTTCTATATTTGAATTAGCTCAAGGTGTATTTGTATCTATGCTGCCTAAAGTACTGACATTTTTGTGCCCTAATTGGGAGATTCCAACTGTTTGCAAATATGTTTTAGACATTAATTATAATATCTCATAACAGGTAAAAGGGCTTGCTCCTGAAGAATTTGCAGCCCGTAATGACTTGGTTTTAGCACTTCCTGATAGAATTCAAGCAATACCAGATGGGGGTGCTGCTGCACCCAAACAGTCTGGAGGAGGTTGGGCAGCTTCAGCTTCTCGTACAAATAATATCAAGTTTGATTCTGGTAATCCATTGATTCTGTTAAATTTTACTTGCATTTTATTCTATTTCTGGTGGTTGGTTTCTTTATACTTATATGTTAGCCTTTTTGTTGACATAAATTTCATAGATGGAAAATTTGATGATGAATACTTCCAACAGTCTGAAGAGTCAAGCCAGTTCAGGAGTGAGTTTGAAATGAGGAAAATAAAACAGGTATGTACTTGTGGTTTTGTGCATAGAATTACACTTTGGGCGACTTTTGACCCTGTTCCTGTTAAGCTAAACTTTTCTATTTTCTAGGATCAAGGCTTAGATATGATATCTGAAGGTCTTGATACACTAAAAAACATGGCTCAAGATATGAACGAGGTTTGCTATCTTTTATTTAAATTACATCTTGCATTTAATCGATTACAAATTTAATTTTAATATTTTATAATGTTTGCAGGAAGTTGACAGGCAGGTTCCTCTGGTGGATGAAATTGATGACAAGGTTGGGAAAATTTTCTATCTTTCTTGTAATTATAAATTATTCTACTTATATGGTTACTAAAAACATTTTAATTTTGATATTTCAGGTTGATAAGGCAACTTCAGACCTGAGAAATACAAATGTCAGACTCAAGCACACTGTTAATCAGGTTAGTAAGCACAATATATTTATTTTTATTTTTTTTAATTTTTTGTTCCCTGATTTGATCTGACACATTTTATTTTCTTTTTTTTCCATTTCCTTTTACAGTTGAGGTCCAGTCGGAACTTTTGTATTGATATTATATTGTTGTGTGTAATTCTGGGAATTGCTGCCTATTTATACAAGTAAGCTCAAAACACCTTTCTTTCTGTGCAACTTGTTTTAGGGGGTGAAATGGGCGGGTTGGGTCACAGAACAAAATGGCTCAAAAAGTTTTGTACGGTTCGGGCTCATGGCTCACCTGAAGCACTTTTCAACTATCTAACCTTTCTTGCCCTTTTTCAACTTGCAGTGTTTTGAAGTAAAAGTTTGTGCACATAATCGAATGGTTTGCTCTTTTGGAGATTGACTTGTGCTTTGCTCTTGACTTGAACTTTTAGTGTGATCAATTATTTACATTTATGCTTTATATGTTTTTATTTGACATATTTCTATACTTTTGCTATATATAACTACTTACGTGTCGCGTACATCACAAGCAAAGCTCGGCCAGAACTTGTCATAAACAAGAAATAGCCTTTTATATAAAAAAAAAATAATCTATAGCAACATATGCAGTTAATATTTGGAATTCTACATCTATATAAGTTGATAACCACACTATTAATTTCTTATGTATACAGTATACTGTACAGTAATAAATACATGTAGTATACACTGAATAGTATCTTTAGTAGCAATGGTTGCTTTCAAAGCAACATTGTGTATTTAAATGTTGTTCTGAGAGCAACCATAGCTTATAAAACACACACCCATGTACATAATGTCTATTTATTCACATAAAACCTTCGATCTTTTTCTTCCGAGCAATCAACACCTTACATAAAGGTCAAGTGATTAAGATCTTGGTATGGCATCATATATGTCCACATATCATATTGATCTCCACCATATAAACTCATGTCATCTGTATTGATCCCCAAAGACCCCTCATTTTGACCTTCCTTCAGCTTCTTATTAGGCTTGAAAAACGCCTCTTGATTTGCGTTTTTTGTCATAATTAACCGAACCATCGTATGATTCTTGAATGTTGCCTGTGTTTTCTGATGAATCAAATGAGTTTTTGCTGCGTTCAAAACTATTAGTAGGAGAGAAATCCAAGTGAGAATCGAAGATAAAAGGCAACATCGGGCAATCTTTGAATAATGTCTCCTTCAAGATTAGGGTTTGTTGACCTCTCGAATGCGTTGACCATATTTATCCTCACCAAAGTTTCTTGGAGTAATAATACTCTTTTGTCTCACTCTACAAAGAACCCAATCATCTAACTGTAACAATTAACAATATCAGTAAATTTTTAAGTACTATTTCATTTAGTTAACGATGTTTAAACCACAAGATCACGCAAACCTACCCTCATGGATTCTATTGGACTGCAAATATCCGAATCAATCAATCTGTATTCATGCATGATCCAATCGGTTTTAAACCCTCTCGGAGGTCGAACTTTATAGAACACGAGAGCTTTCTTCTCCCCACACGTTCCAAAAATCGGTCTATCCGTTCCCGTTGCTTTCCAATACCCGCCATTCGATTCGGCCTCACTCCATTAGGGTATTTTCTATCTCGTGGACTAAAGATAAACCATTCATCTTCTCCAAACAAAGCTTTATCTATAACCAAACAACACAAAATCAACCAACATAAGTTATTATTAGCTTGTGTGTGGGGAGGGTCCCACTATAAGAAGTAAAAGTTAAATAAGAAATCTAAAACTAATCATAGATGAATGAGACGGCAAGGTGCATTTGATGTCCCCCTTTATATAAAATGAATAGCCTGGATTAGTTCATATAGTTCTTATTTGATTCATTTATGCTTGCGACATTGTTTATGTCTTAATCTTTGTGTAAAACATGACTTAATTGGAAAAATTGATCTGTTCCTATTAAGTCTTAATTTTTTTTCCTTTTTATATTTATCCTATTTAAATTAACTACTACAACTACTTTTCTTATAGGATCTAGTTAGAAAAATATTTAATTTCATTAGAAAAATATATGTATTCTTTTAAATAAAATATCTATTATAAATTTTAACTATATAGTTATACAAGATTGACATTTTTAATCATTAAAAGTTTCAATTTGAATTTATAAATCATCTAATTATGTTGTTTTACAACGGATACTTGGAAAATGATAAAATTATCAAATTTTATTATTAAGATTATTCATCTGGCATGTAAAACGAGATCACTAATTTATCTAGACATACACGTTAGATAGAACTTAATGAGTAAAAAAACAAAGAAGTCGTAAGATAAAGAGATAGACTAACATGGAAGCTCCCATGGATCGAACTTGTAAAGCTCGATTTCAGCAAACATGGAAGCCGGGAGAGACATTGAAGTAACTTTCTTTTGCAAATAGTGAACAATAAGTTCTTCATCCGTTGGGTGAAATCTAAAACCAGGAGGAAGTTGTATGTCTAAATTGGAGGTGTTCTTGGTTTCTTCCATGGAAGTAAATTAATAAAGTTCTCTTATTCAATTTGTTTTCTCTTGTTTAATGGAGAAAACTACTAGGAATAGTCATGAGCTGTATATATATATACAACTAGCTAGTATATGTACGCAATGTTAGTATATCCATAATCATGAAGTTTCAAGAAAGGTGGGACGAAAGCAACCTTCATGTCGCCAAGCGGAATATATCATATATACATGTTTTGACTTGAAACATTCGAACATGGATTTCATACCGGATGTTTTGTTCTTTGAAGAACCTAAAGTACAACTAGTACAGTCCAGAAAAGAACTTAAATAATAACATATTAAATCTTTAATATCGGTTTTGTAGCTAAAACGATAATAATTACAAATTTACAAGAGTAATAAGCGAAAGTGTTAATTAGAAGACTTTACGAATATTGTGGTGCACGAATACATTTACTATCAATTTTTGGGACGTACGTCGCTAGACAATACGATGTAACAAAAGTTGTGTGCATGTAAGTATGTAACAAAACTTAGGTCATTTTTATATATTCATTCGATAGTTTTAGTTAACTTTAACTAAAATAAAGTTAAGGCAACAAAAATGAAATAGACTTTTCTTTAGTGAGTCGTAATGTTTTTTTTTTTGTTTTGTTAAAGAATGTGATTTTATACCACATAAACTACTTCATTCACCATCTTATATAATATTTAAAGCAAATTATATAATAAGCGTAAAACAATAATTGTGATGTACCGTGTACGTGTAGGATAATTTGTATGGTGTAGAAAGGAAGAAAATAAAGGAAGAACTAAAAGAGATGATGTCAAACATATCTTCACTTTATAAGTTTTTGCTTTTAGCTATTCCAAGTTTGAAAGCTAAAATAAATTTTTTCTATGAATATGAACTTTGATACCAGAATTTGGTTTTTTTATGTTATATTAATTTTCCCATACATTGTTCATGTCAATATGCTGTGTAATTTTGTGGAATAAAGCGATCAATTTGAGGTGGTAATTTGTTTGGTCTGTTGATGAAAGATTCCGATTTACTACGACCTTTAATTAAGCAAAAGAAATGAACTCCATATATCATTAATGCCAAACCATAAAAAGTTGAAATATCAAGAAACTCCAAAATTGTTTTCTTGATTTTCCTTTGCTGGACTGAAGTGGCAATTAGAGGGTTTAGTCACGGTCATTTCAGACGTTCAAAATTATTATTTTTGGACGTGTCACTTCAGAAAGCTGATGTGGCAACTATTTGGTCATCACTACGCCTAGGGGTGTCAACCGGGTTGGTCGGGTCGGGTTAGGGCTCTTGTAGGTTTAGCCTGTCAGATTTTAAATAAAAATATCCTAACCTGACCCGATAAGTATTCGGGTTGGTCGGGTTCGGGTTTTTCGGGTGACCTGATCGGGTTGATGGGGTTACATAGTTCCACCTACTATTAAAGGCTATCAGCTCAACAAACATACATATAAATAAATTGGAGACTAGCATCATTACAATTATGCCTTTAAGCATGGAAGCAGTCATAAGGTACATTGTTATTGTTGTGTTGTATGAACATATACGTTATACCATATTCATACACATTCTAGATCTTGGTAATCAGAATCACCCAAAAGCTCATCAGAACACTATAATTCCATTACACTTCATAAACATAAGAGTGAATCTTAACCTTAATCTAAATTTATAAGATTAACATAGCACGTACATTCATTCTAGGTTATCTTATAGCGACTTGATAGTGTACAAAAACAAAAGGTAGATCAAAACGATTATATAAACCCAATATATCATTCGTCATTCATATATATACCTTGAGTATGTGTTTTGCTGTTCAAAAAAAATACCTTGAGTATGTGACTTTTGGGTTTCTCTATATAGTAAAAAATGCCTTCAATTATAAAGGAAAAAACCTTTTAAAGTTTAACCGGATCAACCCGAAATCCAATAAAGGTAAGTCATCCAAACCCAATACCCGACATGATGCTAACACCGGGTTTAAAAAACCTGAATACGCCCGACCCGACCAGCATAATAAGGTTCATGTCGGGTTATGATCGGGTCAGGTTGACCCTTTTAACACCCCTAACTACGCATGGTCTTAGTAAATTGCCAATGATTTAAAGTAATCAACCGCTCTATAACCATATTATAATCAACCACTATACTATAAATAACCTACAAATTAGATTTTCTGGTTTTCAAACCTTCAAATTAGCCATTACACAATCTTATGTATGCTTGTCCAAAAACTTCAACTATTTGTAAAATCTTTGAAACAATGACACAAGAGACAGAAAAGACCAAACAATTGACATTCCAAAGACAAATAATACAAACATGAAAATATATATAAATTAGAACCAACCCGCACATATCAATACGGTGTTCATAAAAAATAGGCACATCATTCGACACACACTCCAGCCTCAGAACAAGATCTTAAACCAGCCACTCTTCAAACACCAAACCAAATCATATAAAATTTCTTCATTCCTTATTTACATTATTCAAATCACCATTTCCTTCACGTGTGGCCCAATTTCCTTCCATTTTGGGAGCCAAAAACTCAGCTCCATTGTTAACCTTAATTTCCAACAACCTCTCAACCACCTGCCTACAAATCGGTTCGTTTGAAACCTCAACACTTTAGCACACCCACAATCCAAACCAAAACCACATCAAATTCTTCCTCCTTTTATCAAACAATTTACAAAAATAAAATTATATTCGTAGCATATGTCGACAAGGAAGAACAGTGGTATCTCGAGGTTCTGATAAACAAATTACACATTCTTTACCCGGATCATTCCCGTCAAACTCACCACCGAATTCCCGATCCCATAAATCTCCTGTAATTCATATCTTGTTCCATTCACAAACAATATCTGTTTCACTACTCTAACTTTATATTCACCCTTAATTTTTTCAAATACTTATTTGAGAATTAGTAACACCCGGCTTTTGATTTTGATTTGGTGTTGCTTCTGCTTTAACTGCCAGTGGGTGTACACTGGTTTCATTCCCTTTTGATAATTTGAATTCCTCGTATGTTGAGAGATCGATTCCTGTACCGGGTGTTTGTTTGAATTTTTCTTGTTGGAAGGTTATAGTTATTGGGTAGTATGCTCCAGCTGAATACTGGTAATATGGAGGGTTAGGGTTAGGGTATTGGGAAGGGTAAGGTGTAGCGGCGGCGAATACATACTGGTTGGTGTTTTCCGGTTGCGGTAGTTGCGGTGGGTGGCTGTGATGGTAACCCCGCCGGCTGTTTCCGCCACCGTGTCTCCTTCGGCCGTTGGAATTGTTACTTGCAACATTACCCATGATTAAACGAAATTGAAATTAGGAAACCAAACCCATATATCTAAAATTATCAAATGGGGACGAAATTTGTGAAATTAAAAATCAAGAAAGCCCAAATTCTTAATCGCGACGATACAAAAGGGGTTAAATTGGGAAACTTGCGTGAATAAAATTTTGTTTTGGACTGTTTTCTGAATTAATTAGAAAATCTTATCTTATTTATAATAAAATTAAGAATTTGATAACCAGGTAGGGGTGTACGTTCGGGTGATTTTTGGTTTAATAGGGTTAATCGGTTTGGGTTATTCGGTTTTTAAAAATATTTTTGACCAACCAATACCCAGACCAAATTAATTAAAACCAAACCAAACCAAACCAACCCAACCAAATTAGTAATCGGTTTATTTGGATTGGTTCTCCATAAAACCAAATAAGAGAATGATCTATAAAAGATAATCGTCCTTAATATTATTAAAAGTTAATAAATCATCTACACCAAGGTTGTAACAAATGTTGTAAAATAATAGCAATAAAATAAATGATTCACCGTGATTTTGGTTGAACTTTTTAAATGAATGAGGGTTTCTATGGTATGATAAATAATATATATAAATAAATTAAGTCATTTACTTTTATTTGGGTTATTCGGGTGTACACCGAATAAGAATTTTTGAATCCAAATCAAACCGAAAAACCGAATGTGAATTCGGTTACACCCAGAAATCCGAACCAAACCCAAATAACCCAGACCCGTTTCACCCAGTGTCATTTAGTTCGGTTGGTTTTTCAGGTCAAACCATTTAATGAACACCTCTATAACCAGGAGAATGATGATCAAATGGGGAAAGAAAGTATGAGAAATTAGGAATTATTTGGCACCGAATTTGAAGAAAAGAAAAGGAGAGAGCGTGCGTGTTTAAGGTGTTTGTGTATGAGAGAGAGTATGTGGGAAATGAATAATACTTCCTCCGATTCAAAATAAGTGATACACTTTCTTTTTTTTGGTGATTCAAAATAAGTGATACACTTTGAAAAGTTTCCTTATTTGGCAAAAAAATGGGACCCACATCCACTAACTATCTACTTTAACAAAGTGAAATGACCCCTTTACCCTTACTTTTTACTTTTAAACATCATTAACTTTACTTTATTCAAAAAGTGTGGGACCCATTCCCCACTAACCATCAAATTAATCTAATTTAACCATCATTATAATCTTTTGCCTCAAAAACCGTAAAACCCCAAGTGTATCACTTATTTTGAATCGGAGGAAGTACTTCTATTATGATTGGTTGCGTAAAGAAGCCAACTCCACTCCAAAGAAACAACTACACCACCATGATTTTATTAAAAAAAAAAATTCATAATTTGCTTTTGATTTTTAATTGTTCTTTTATGAAACTTTATGAATTTTTATTACTAAATTCAAAGACTTTGGTCATACCAAATGTACTTGTACATAATATAAGAATATTGTTTGTGTTGCCAATTGTCTAGAAAGCCTGAATAGAGGTAGTGGTTCCAAATAGGACATGAACAAGGGTCTTAACTTGAACAAAAAGATATAAAAGTTGCATATAAAGATTATGCTTTAGGGGACAAAGAGTTTTGAAATATTTGTGCCGAATATCAGATGGTATAGTATTTGTGCGGTTTTGAACAAGTTAAGTTTCAAATCATATTGTAAAGCAAAATTTAAATTTATGATTGTGATTTTAGCTTAATATATTTGTACATTTTTGAACAAGTTCGGTTTCAAATTATAGTGTAAATCGGATTCAAACTTTAAGATGGTGATTTTGGCTTAAGTTTTCAACAAAAAAGACAACGTTTGACTACAAGTGAGAAAAAAAAAACAAATTTTAGTTAGGATTGTATTAGTATTGTACCATACCAACACTTAATTCAGAGAGCTAAAAGTTATCGAGTTTTTATGGTCTTAAGTTCAATGCTTATGACGCTATCGTTTACAAGTGCACCATTTGAGCATTTCCCTCTCGGATTCAGTGGTTCTTTGTATTTGACTTAATCAAATAGTTTAGACCGATATCTATTTTAGCGAGAAGCCTTATAATTAGTGTTATGTACTATAAAGTATAAACCAATATCAATATTACAAGACATTATTACAGGTGGTCTATTCTTGCTTTTCACAGAACAAAACTAGGCAATTTTGTTGCTAAGTTTTCTTGGTAGAAAAATGGCCTAATTATATAATCTTATCATCTTAAAGAAACATTGTCCTAACTTACCTACATATCTATAATCAGATATGCTAAACACTTGTATTTATAAGATTTCATTCATTGTTATCTTCAAAAGTAGCCCACTATTTGTGGTGGGCTGGTGGCCACAGCCTCACCAATTTAGTGCGTAAATGTAGATATTAGTGGATACTGTATTCTCTTTTTTTCCTGTGTTTTTTTAATTATTAAATGTAAAAAGGAATACAGATAAAAAGGTAGATGATTGAAATGTATGTTTGTTACAATACAAAATTTTCAATCCAATGACAATGACCAATGAGCACATATATGGGCCTTCACAGCCCTATCCACTTAAATTTTTATAAATACTTTTGGAGTGCCTAACAGGGTCGTGTTTGGGATGGGTGTGGACCGTGTGGTGATACTAACGGCCAACGCAATAATTAGCTAACCCAACTCAACATGAATTGTCACCCTGATAATTATGCATGACTGAATCTTATGTATGTGCAAACTGAACCGAGAACCGACAGGAACCGCCGAAACTGAGCTATATTAGTTTGGTTCTCGGTTCTAATTTTCATACAAAATTGCTTTTCCGTCTGGCAGGGGTGGAACTAGTATGGTGCACGGGGTTGCCCGTGCAACCCCTGAAATATTCACGAATAGTGTTAAAATAGTGTTAAAATGTTTATTTTATATTTTTGTTATTGTAGGTGACACCCTGAGAAAAAATGTACAACCGGTGACACCCCTTAATTTTTTTTTCTGGGTCCGCCACTGCCGTCTGGTACAGTTCGGTTCCGAGCAATTTGGTGCGGTCCAAAACCGAGAAAATACCTTAAAAGGTCGAAGAAACTTTCTCAGATAGGTTCCGAGCGTCCATCGATTCAGTTCTTGGTTCGGCTGAAACCATTTTCTTGGTTCGGTTCGTTTCAGTTCCAAGCTGGTCCAGCTGAAACCATTTTCTCGGTTCGGTTCGTTTCGTTTCAATTCCGCGCAGTTAGGTTCGGATTCTTGAACCGTGCTGCATCTTTGATGCAATTCTTGACCTATCAGGTTATTGTTTCATCTAAGTATGGTTATTTGCATTAGCAGATAGGTCTAAATGTTTAATGCTTCCATTTGATTTGGCACATGTAAGTAGTTGAGCATTTATGGTATCTTGACATCATGTCGATATTTTATATGGTGTTTCACGTAAGAAACCATATGACGTAGCAAAACCTTCTTTTTTATTACATAAGGCTTCACAACTTTCAGAGCAATGTTTGTTGAAAAATATAGCCTCATCACAAAAATAACAGCATAATTCATTAGTATATTTTTGTTAATCCCTGGTTATTATGATCCTCTAAACTAATTTCGCTTAATAAATTCACTTGATATTTTGTTCAAGTAATTTGTTAATTAGGTTCATATTGTTGATACATGTTTTTAACAACAATCATGGATTTAAAGCTTTTGTCAGCAAGTACTAGGTTCTGACCAAAGTAATGTTACATTAAACATGTTAATAAAGTGTAGGTATACAAGATTTATGATCCGATACTAAAAGCTTGTTATATTGGAAACAGGAGGAATTGGATTCCCGCGTACCTATGCTTTACCTTCTCAATAAGACAACTTCTATTCCCTTTTGCCTTTGCTTTATAGACCTAGATTAGATTCTACTATAAAAGACTCTGAATAAAATATGAAAAAACGTGGAAATCTAGGAATGACTTAGAAACATAAGACCACTCTCAACCGTTACACACTTCAGCTTTTGTGACTCATATTAGTTGACATTCAATTCAACAATACACATTTAATTTTTTATACATAAAAGACAAAAAAAGTACTAACATCAACAAAAATATCAATTTCGCTCTTCTCCTTAGCCGTCGCTAAACCAGAGGAAACCAAGAAAGAGCAACCGAAGAAGGCGAGCTAACGGGTGTCGGTAAGTGATGGCTGTCAGTTGCAAACTGACGAAGGCCATTAGCACCGGTCTAATGAATCTCAATTTATAATCTAATCCAATTAATTTTATTTTATAAACTATCATACATCACTTTATCATTATGTTAGAAAGTAACCAACTATAGGATAGTCCAAAAAAAAAAGCAATCTTTATTAAAATCTGAAAAGATGGTGAGTGTTTATAATTAACAACAGCTCATAACAAATATACAGTTGCAAAAGAGCAGCAAGTAACTCACCAAGAATCTGCCCACAAAAGGAGAAAAAAATTATAAAAAAAACCCCCCAATTTTTCAATGAACAACAATCACAAAATCAAACCATCTTTCACAAGTTGCTCCAAGAACATTGCTAATTCACTCATTGACGGTCTCTCACACGGATTCTCTCTAACCGCAACTTCCGCCATGTCAGCAAGTTTAAGCAATGGCACGACGACACGTGGCAGACCCACACACCGGTCGATAATCGCAGCCCCTTTGCCTTGTTTAATCAACGGTACAGCCCATTCCACTATATTTGAAGGCGTGCAATCTCGATCGTTGGATTTCCTACCACTAAGTATCTCGAGTAACACAATACCAAAGTTGTAAACATCATCTCTCATATCGAGAATTACATCACCATCATTTCTTAGAAGCCCAAAATCAGAAATTCTAGCACACCAATCGTTATCGAGTAAAATATTGGAGCTTTTTATGTCACGATGAGCAATTGGTGGGTTATTTTCCGTGTGTAAAAACTCTAAACCCTTTGCTGCTTGCATAGCAATTCTTAACCTAAGTGGCCAGTTTAAGGGCGATAATCCCCCGTGGAGATGATCATGGAGTGTACCGTGTGGCATCAGCTCGTAAACGAGCAATCGTTCACCCATTTCGGCACAATAACCTAATAGATTTACTACATTACTGTGTCGAACACTGCAAAGAATCTCGAGTTCCATTTCAAATTCTCTACTATTTGTGTGGATTATTGTAGCGGCGTTGGCCCGTTTGACCGCCACGTGGCGCCCATCTGGCAAGATCGCTTTGTAAACGAACCCGTAACTACCTCGACCTAGCTCGTTAAATTCCTTGAACCCGTTTGTTGCGTCTTTGAGTTCCGAGAGCCGGAAAACTTGAGCTAGACCCGGGCACGGTGCAACCGAGACTGCAGAAGGTACAACATCCGGTGCATCGGTTTCTTTCTCACCGATACAAGATGCAAATTGCTTCTTTTGTTTACCTTTAGTCGGGAAAAACCGAATAAAAAAACATAAAAAGATTAGTACTAGAAACAACCCGACACCCGATGAACCGATTATGATCATTAGTTTACGTAATTGATGCAACCGGTGATCTTGATGCTGGTGAGATTTAAGTTTACAAACTTCATAACAAGAAGTATTTTGACATAACGAACATGATGTGCATACTCGATCAGCGTTTTCCGTACATGAACTAGACGGAAAAAACCCATTTGAGCAATTAAACCCACATGGTGAACAAATGTTTAATTCTTTACGAACACACAAGCTCGTTAAATCGGGCTCATGTAGAAGACTTGCATTGAAAGCGAATTTACCCGGCCCACAAGATCCGGGTCTACATAAACCCGGACTACATAACTGTAACGGAGGATCGAAATGGGTCGGTGAAGAAGCGTTTGCAAACCAACAATCGAGAACTAAATCATCTTCTCGTATTCCGCACATGGTGGAATCAGATGATGCGATTGATAAAAAGCCTGAATCTTTTGGGATTGATGATGAATTAACGTTCCCCCAACATTCAACCCCATGGTCGTTTCTTCTGATTCCACAGAAATGTTGAGCACCAGATGCTAATGAAACGAATTCAGTTCCATTAAGAATCGAAGAATTTAAGGAATCGGAATCACCCCAACATTTGATCTCGCCGGATGTTTCGAGAACCCCACAAATCGAGCTTTTACCAGATGCTAAAGCGAGAAATTGATCTGATGATGATAAATTTGGATTTACTAAATTTGATGCATTTGGACCCCAACATTTAATCCCACCATCTTTAACAGTACCACAACTAAAACCTTCACCAGAAACAATCTTCTTAAACAAAAGCGAGCTGATTTCTTGATTATAATACTGATCACTCTGTTTCGAAACAAACCCGTTATTTTTTTCAACGATATCCCAACAATCGACGGAACCGGAATCAGAATCCGAATAATAAGATCCTCGTACAGCACAAACGTGATCTTTACCAGAAGAAATATGTGAGTAAACTGTTGATTGATACACCTGAGGAACAAGACCAGAAGTGTAACCCATGGAGTTCCAGCAAGATGCATACGAGGTGTTCACTAAAATGCCACACATAAATCCGTACCCACCACTAAGTGCAGCCATGGGTGGGATATCGATGGCGAACACTGACGAGCTTGAAGATGACGTACTCGTGTTCTTCCCCCAACAAATGACTTCCTGTTTTCCGCTCGCATCAATGGCGCAAAAGAAGTCGTTTTGACCGAATACTGCGGATATCGGACCCATGGATCCGAACCCATATGTGAAAGTGATCGACGAGAGAAATAAGAGGAGAGAGAAGGGAATATAGAGATTGTGATTATTCATGGGATTTTGGATTGTTAGGAAAGAGAGGAAGTTTCATTGAGTTTATGGGAAGAAAATGAAGATGATGAAGGTGGATAGAAATTATAGAACGTGGGCGTTGTAATTTTTTATGATTTATAAAAACAGAGTAAAATCGTTGAGAATCTGTAGAATTAGTTGTGGTTACTGTTTGCATTTTGAGATGTAAAAATGGCTACTACTTGGCTACTTGTTGCTGCTTGTCATGTGCAAGTTTTAAGCCATATTTATTTTTATTTGTTTGTTATTATATTTTTGTTTTTTTATATAGACCATGTATGGCATAATTGACGTACAGGCAAGACTTTAATTTTTTAAGTTATTTGGCGAATAGGGACCGTTAATTAATAAGCAAACATAACTTTGTGTCTTATTGTAGATTTATAGGTAGGGGTGCTTAAATAGTCAAATTCATTTTATCCGAACTTGATTATGCTAGGTACAATTTGTGTGTAGAATATTATGGTGATATTGGGTTTTTAATCCAACCTGACTAACATGATTCCTTTATCAGGTTGCGGGTTGGCATGATTTGACTCGATTGAAGTTTAAAAGTTTTTTCTTTTAAAATTTAAAATATTTTTACTATTAAATCAATGAATTAGTGAATGTTAAATCAAAACTATAAATCATTCAATAAAAATCAAATAACAGGGGTGTAGTGGCGGTGGAGAGGACCACCAAATGCCACATAGGGCCAAACTGGTGCGCCACCACACCGCAAGTGGTGTGAGTGGTCGCCCAAGCCATTGCAATGGCGTGAGAGAGGGGGGTTTTCGAGGTATTTTCTTAAGGTATTTTGTGAGTTAGATGTATTTTAGTGATGATAGAGGGGATATTTGTGATTTTGAATGTGAAATGTAAAATAATGATATGACACTGAGGTGGCGCAGATGTGACACTTTGACTTGAGCCACCACACTTGACCCTCTAAGTGTTAAATCATAACTTATAAATTTAAATACATTAGCATATAGTCCCCCCATTCCACAAAAAAAATTCTCATTTCCCCTATAAGTTTTGTCCCATAAAAAGTTATCATTTCTCAAATATGAGGGTGCGCTTAATAAAATATTATTATTATCATGTACTTCACAATTAACTATACACTTTCTCTCTCCAAATAACTTTATATTTTAATCAAAAAATATTACAAATGACCACATCACTAACTATTACCTAAATACTTGTGCCCAAGAGAAATGAGAACTTCTTTGTGGGACGGTCCTGACGGAGGGAGTAAATTTTTATAAACTAGAAGTCATAAAATGAAAGAATAATATGTTTGAAATTAGGCTATTAGAATAATTAATACTCCGTATAGTATTTGGGTTTAGAGAATGTTCATAAATGATCATTGTTTCATATTATCTAAAAATCCTAACTTAAGTATAAGTTGACCAGCCCGATCGGGTCAGCCTGACAAATTAGAAACCTGACTAACCCTATTCATTATCGGGACAAGTTCAAATTAAGATTTTTTTTACCTTAAATCCAACCTACCCGACCGGATTAAAGCCCTAACCCGACCCATGACCCGATGGACACCACTATTCATATGTGTGTGTAATGAGACTGATTTTGTGTCGTAAACAGAGGAAGAAGAGTATGGCTTTGAAAAATTCTAGTATGGTTGCTTTGCTATTTTGTTGTTTTTTAATGGTTTAAAAGGTGTACAGGCTTTGCCTGTTTTTTTTTTTTTTCATATTCTGTGACAACCTAGGATACCTAATCCTGTCATTTTCTTCGTATTGTCTGTTTGTAAAGAGAAATCATGTTCATTCTTGCATTTTTTGTTTACTTGTTTGTCTATCCAGTTGATAAAATGACATGCGTAGTGAATTAATCCTTTCTTCTAATATTATTCTTTGATTTTGAAACATATCTTGATTAAATGAATAATCACATAAGTAGTAAAAAAAAAAAAGACATCAATATTATTACTCATTTGTAAATTAACGCCCGTTAAAAATCTAGATCACTTCATGTTACAGTTTTTACATTTACGCTACAAGTCATCTTCAGTATATTCTTCGATATAAAGTGCCCTAAATTATTCTTTTCGGCACGCTTCTCAACATTGGTGCCCAAGTTTTTGTTCTATTTTACGAATTCTGTTTTTCTTAGTTTTAAAAGTATGAAGAGCAAATAAGTGATTATTTGCATTTAACATCAAGTTGGAAAAGCAACTAGATAGCTGATTTTATAAAACGTCACTTTGAAGACAGCAATTTTTCAATAAACAATCTAAAACACCCCTAGACCTCTAAGTGCTTAGACACTTTATTAAACTTCACTATTTACGACGCTTTAGGAGACATTTTGCATTGATCGTCATATGCAATAGAACTGGAAGCAAAATTGAAAAATCTGTTGGAAATAGTGTCCAACACATCAAATAAACCAGTATTCCGGTTCGGGTATTTTAGAGTCCTATTCGGGTTGCCCTCGAGGCGTCAACGAACACGAGAAATAACGTAACGTTTAATTAATAGTTTAATTAAATGGAGTTACGGGACAGACGGGCTTAACTAGTTAATGGGTTATTGACTAGTTATCGGTGTCGGGCCAAGTGTTAATTAATAGTTTAATTAAAGTACTTGCGGGCTTAATTAATAGTTTAATTAAGATGGGCTTGGACCAATTATGGTGTTACCATAATTGTGTTTAGCAAGGATATAAATTAAGGTTAAGGGGTTTAACCTAAGAAATAACTTTGATACTCCCTCCTTGCCTCCCTCCCCATTCGGCCGAGCATCTCGACCGAACACCACCGCCGTCGCCACACCACCGCCGGACCACCGTGCCGCCGCCGTGCCGCCGCCGATCGAACGAACCGAAAGGGTTTTCGGGTTCGGGTTTTGGTGTTTGTTTCTCAAGAGTGCTTTGTACTACCTCGTGGTACATCGTCTCGTTCTTGACCAACCTAGGGTGTGATTCGATAGAGGGATTCTTACTTGAATCCTAGTGCATCGTTTTGATCTGGCTCGTACTAGATCACAGGGTTTATCTAGTTCACCGAATCGCGAAAAACAAGTAAGTGTTTCGAGTTCATCTATTTAATTATTTAAATAGTTCTAGTTGCGTTAGAATTGTAAACCTAACGGTCCAAACAAAAGTTTTATCGGGTCAATGTTCTACCAAGTTGCTTTTGATTTCCGCCCTAAGCAAATTGTGGCTAGATGCATAGAAAACCCAACAGTGGTATCAGAGCGTCATTGGTTTACAAGTCTAATTGTGCTAGACAAGAAATTCGAAATCCATAAAAATTGTTTTTATGATTTTCGGAATTTCCGAAAATTGTTTTTGGGGTTTCCGAAAATTAAAAATACATTAAAAATAGGTTTTTAGATTTTTTCGGTATTTTATAAAATTGTTTTGATAATTACTTAAAATTAAAAATATGATTTTTAATATTTCCGAAAATTCGGAATTATTAATTTAATTATTAAAAACGTTTTTTTTTTATTTAAATTAATAAATTATGATAATTTCAAAAGTTGGAATTATCAAGAATTTGAACAAAAGATTTTATCAAATATAGGTTTTTATTTAAAAGATTTAAAATAAATATTTTATATATTTTATATATTTTTCGGAATATATAAAAGGAATATAAAGGTTATTTATTTAATAATTAAATAAAATAAATCATATTTAAGTATATATGTATTTTTCGAAACACATATATGCCAAAAATAGTTGATTTGGCAAATCTAGATAATATTTGAAGGAGTATCAAATAAGGATAAAATTTAATAGTTTAAATTAGGGATATATTAGATATATCCGAAATCTTTTAATAAGAATTAAAGATATGATTTTAAAAATTAAAAGATATTTTAAATATGGATATAGATATATCCGAAAATAATTTCGGTATATATTTATATATATTTAAATATTTTCGGTATTTTTAAAAAATTAAAAGGGTATGGATTTTCGAATAAATTTAAATTTGTTTTGTCTTATCTTATAATAGTTTATAATAAAGATAAATATTTAAATAAGTATTATATATTATATATATTAATTAAAAGTTTAATTAGAATATATATATATATATATATTTCGAATTCCTATATATATCAAATGTGATTTGATATTCTTCCCTTATATATATAATATTATGTAATAAAAGTTTATTAAATATTATATAAGATATAGTTATAATAGGATTTAAAACGTCGCGTCCTCGCGCGTTTATAAAATTAATTATACTATATAGAACTTTAGTAAATGTAATTAAAAGGTTTTAATTAACATAGATATAATTATATAATAGTTTATATATATTATAACTAAAGTTAAATATATCGTCGCTTATGTCACTAGTAGGCTCACCCATAGTCTATGACATCTAAAGGATGAAAAGGAAGAGATATAGATCTCTAAACGGGGTTGCGTTTTTAACACGCCTTGCGCTGACCTGCCCCGCCGCTTCCCTTGTCGTAGAATGGAGCTACCGAACAGGCATAATAGGATGATATTAAGATTAAAAGTATAATCATAACATTAAACAAATTCTTCCCATTTAATTAAATGTGAACATTGTGTGCTCTCCATAGAATGACACGCGCTCATATCATAGTCTGATTAACGGAACTCGTGTGGTTAACCGGTACGTTAATTGTGAGATTATTTTACGAGTGAAACGATTCTCGCGATACTCAAGCGAACTTGAGCCGAGAAGTCCACGTGGGTATTCCATGGTTGTTTCACCTTCTAATATATGATCCACGGTATCCCTGTCATATAGATTAGAATGAGCATTGATTCGAGATTAACATGCCATTCTCCCACGAGAATGAATCTCAAAGAACTAGGAATTTCATAAGATTGAAATTGACAATAGTTTGCCTACGACACGAAATTGTTTGGTGTGAAATACGGCATCCCTCTTCACATCAAATAACTAGTGGGCGTATCCTAGCCTTATGAATAAAGATTGGGAAAATTATTATAAGGATTAATTATTGAATTCACTAACAAAGAAATTGTTTCTTTTGTAGATGGGTTCAAACTTGAATGACAACACAATTCCTCTACCACCACCACCTCCACTTCCACAAGGACCACAAAGCTTTGCTCTTATCTCCACCTTGAATCGTGAGAAGCTCACTGGACCCAACTACATTGATTGGGTTCGTACGCTTAGAATCACATTAAGGTACGAGGGCAAGGAGTATGTCCTCGATAACGAGATTGCTGAGTTGACTGACGATTCGAGTGACATAGACAAAGCTGCCTATAATCTCCATCGTTCAGAGTCGGAAAAGGTTGCTTGCCTGATGTTAGCCACTATGTCTTCTGATCTCCAAAAGAATTTTGAGAAGATGAGTGCCTATGACATCAATCAACAGCTCAAACAAATGTTTCAAAACAGAGCTAGGCAAGAACGTTTCGACGTGGTAAGTTCCCTAGTAGGATGCAAACTACAAGAAGGACAATCTGTGTGTAGCCACGTCCAAAAGATGAAGGGCTACATAGACAGACTAGCAAACTTGGGTGTCCCTTTACCGAAGGAGTTGACCACTGATATGGTTTTGAACTCGCTTCCACCGTCCTACTCACAATTTATAGTTAACTATAACATGGGTGATATGGATAAGACACTCATGGAACTGCACGGTATGTTGAAAACTACCGAGGCTAGCTTGATGAAAGCTAAAGGTTCCAACCCCGCTGCTCCTGTCTTGTCTATTCGATCTGAAGGTGTTAAAAAGAAACGCCGTCCTCCTCCAAATAGCAAAGGCAAGGCCAAAGTAGGTCAAGCCAAACAAGGCTATAAGAGGAAGGCTGATTCTGATATAACACCTACCAAAGATCCGAAAGATGCTATTTGCTACTACTGTCAAGGAAAGGGTCACTGGAAAAGAAGCTGCCCAAAGTACTTGGATGATCTGAAGAGTCAGAAAGTCCAAAAGTCTGGACCATCAGGTACTTTTATGATTGAACTCCATCATACTTCCATGACTAATTCTTGGGTTCTAGATACAGGGTGTGGTACTCACATTTGCACTGATATGCAGGGACTTGAGAATTGTAGGAAGTTGAAGCATGGAGAGCTTAATCTGATCATGGGAAACAGAGTCTCGACTGCTGTCACCAAGATAGGAGATTGTGAGCTCATGCTTGGGAATGGATGTTCTTTACTTTTATTAGATGTTTGTTTTTCGCCTTCTATGGCACGCAACATTATTTCGTATTACGCATTGTTAAAGGATGGTTTTAACTTTGTTTTTGATAATAAGAATGGTTCTATTTTAGTTTATAAAAATGATGTGTTTTATTTTAAAGCTATTCCTTGTGCTGGTATATATGAAATAGATGGTTGCGTAAACAAAAGAAATCTAATATTGAATGTTGATTCATCCAAAGATGCATTGGATAAGTCATGTCTATGGCATTGTCGCTTAGGACATATAAACAAGAAACGCATAGCTAAACTCCAAAAGGATGGAGTGTTAGAATCATTTGACCTCAAATCGAATGATGTGTGTGAGTCTTGTTTACTTGGCAAGATGACAAAGGCGCCATTCACAGGGTCATGTGAAAGAGGCAAAGACTTGTTGGACCTCATACATACTGATGTATGTGGACCGTTCAAGTCTAACACTAGACATGGTGAGCGATACTTCGTCACATTTACTGATGATTTCAGTAGATATGGATATGTTTATTTGATTAAACATAAATCTGATACTTTTGAAACGTTCAAAGAATATCAGAAAGAAGTAGAGAATCAACTGGGCAAGAAGATTAAGATGCTCCGTTCTGACAGGGGCGGAGAGTATCTTAGTCAAGAGTTCATCGACTATCTAAAGAGTTGTGGAATAGTATCCCAACTCTCACCTCCTCGAACTCCACAACTTAATGGAGTGTCGGAAAGGAGAAATCGAACCTTGCTTGACATGGTTCGATCAATGATGAGTCGATCAACACTTCCAGTGAGTTTCTGGGGATATGCCTTAGAAACTGCAGCACATATCGTGAACCTTGTACCAACTAAGAAGGTTGCCAAAACTCCCTCTGAAATGTGGACAGGGAATCCTCCCTCCCTCAAACATTTGAAAATCTGGGGTTGTGAAGTTTATGTGAGACATGAATCTCACGACAAGCTAGATAACAAATCAGAGAAGTGCTACTTCATTGGCTACCCACGACAGTCTTTTGGATATCGGTTTTATAATCCGAAAGAGAACAAAGTGTTCGTATCTCGAAGAGGATTTTTCCTCGAGAGAGAGCTATTATCCAAAGAAGACAGTGGGAGCAAAATTGATCTTGAAGAGTGTCAAGAGTCAAACAATGAAGATGTAGTGGAACCTATAGTTGACACTAGCACTCAACCAGAGGATGAGACTCCTGTTGAACAAAATGATGTAACTCCTACCGTTCCACGTAGATCCTCTAGAACTGTTCGCCCTCCTGAGCATTTTGGTGATTATTATGATTTCCATATTGCTGAAGGCGATGCATCTACTGGTAATAGTTTACCAGTTGATGACGATGAGCCATCGAGTTATAAGGAAGCTATGGAAGGCCCTGAGGCCGAAAAATGGAAAGTGGCTATGGAGAGTGAGATTCAGTCCATGTATGACAATCAAGTATGGAACTTGATTGAGACTTCTCCCGGTGTCAAAACCGTTGGATGCAAGTGGATCTTCAAGAAGAAGATAGACATGGATGGGAATGTGCACACCTATAAGGCTAGGTTGGTTGCAAAAGGTTATACTCAAACTCATGGGATTGATTATGATGAAACCTTTTCACCAGTAGCCAAGATAAAGTCTATCAGAATATTGCTTGCCATAGCTGCATTTCATGACTATGAAATTTGGCAGATGGATGTTAAAACCGCCTTCCTTAACGGAAGACTTACTGAGGATGTCTATATGGCACAGCCAGAAGGTTTTATCAATAAGAAATATCCTGATAGAGTGTGCAAGCTTGAGAAATCCATTTATGGATTGAAACAAGCCTCTCGAAGTTGGAATCTTTGCTTCCATGAGAAAGTCAAGGAGTTTGGTTTCTCTAGGAGTGAAGATGAGTCCTGCGTTTACATCAAAGCTAGTGGGAGCGTTGTTGTCTTCCTAGTACTGTATGTGGATGACATACTCCTTATAGGAAATCATATTCCTACACTGCAAGACGTGAAGTCTTGGTTGGGAAAATGTTTCGCTATGAAGGACCTAGGAGACGCAGCGTACATACTCGGTATAAAGATATACAGAGATAGAGAAAGACGTCTAATAGGATTAAGCCAGAGTACATACTTGGATAAAATACTAAAACGTTTTAGTATGGTTGATTCCAAGAAAGGGTATCTACCCATGAATCATGGCATAACATTGTCTAAGAGTCAATGTCCCAGTACTGAGCAAGAACTGGAGAAAATGAGTCGAGTCCCTTACGCCTCGGCGATTGGATCGATCATGTATGCCATGGTATGTACTCGCCCGGATGTCTCATATGCGCTTAGCATGGTGAGCCGGTTCCAAGGCAACCCTGGCAACGATCATTGGACTGCGGTGAAAACGATTCTCAAGTACCTAAGGAGAACAAAGGATATGTTCTTAGTGTATGGTGGGAAAGACGAACTTGTTGTGGAAGGTTATTGTGACGCGAGTTTCCAAACGGATAGAGATGACTCGTGCTCACAAACTGGGTGGGTGTTCTTATTGAACGGAGGAGCTGTCACTTGGAAGAGTTCCAAGCAGGAGACAGTAGCTGATTCAACTTGCGAATCTGAGTATATTGCTGCCTGTGAGGCATCAAAAGAGGCCACATGGTTGAAGAATTTCATTGGGGATCTTGGTGTTGTAACAAGCATCAAGGAACCAATGAAAATCTTCTGCGACAATGAAGGTGCAGTCTCATTGACTAAAGAATCCAAAGATCATAGTCGAACCAGGCATATACTCAGAAAGTTTCACTACGTGAGAAAGCGAGTTGAAGATGGGGACGTGATAGTGACAAGAGTATCGTCGGAAAATAACCCGGCTGATCCTTTCACAAAAGCACTAAGTCGTGCCAAGCATGATGCTCATGCGAGGACGATAGGAATTAGATTTCATAGTGACTTATCATAAATTGTCATTCATTTGAAATTGTAGTGAATATTAAATTGTATGAATTGATGATTTATTTATGGAGATTAAATAATTTGCAAGTGTTCTATCATTCATATAGTATTTAATTATTCCATTTCAAACCTTTTGCATGTTTAGAACCTATTCCTAAGTAAACTAAGAGATTACTTAAACGTCCACAGTCGATCGTTCTTATGGGAATAAGAACTGAATTAAGATGTCATGGGAGAGTGAGTAGATTGTTCAAAGGTATGAACATTGCATAGAGATTGCTGCTACTCTCATGAGCATTTAAAAGGTGTATTTAAATGTTGGACCAACCCACGCTCAGAGTATTACCCCATGGACTTTATCATGGATAATAGTGAGGCGATAATATCGTATGAGTCTTCAAACCAAGATGCATCGTTTCCTAAGTACGATTTCGTGATGCATTGGTCTAACTCCAACGCTATTCGTAACTGGTAGCTATAAAGATTAGTTCCATGCATTATGTGATGACTATGAAGGAAGATGATGTAGTTAAGGTTTATTCGTTCCCTCTGATCAAAGTGATAGAGGAGATATCCATGGGCCCCCTGTTGATTTGATGTGACACTAAAATACCTGCGCAGGTCATGACTAGATTGAAAGTTCAATCATGTAGTCAAATCGTCATCATAAATCTCGAATCAGGAAACATAATCGTAACTAGAGTGATTGACATGTCCATGTCACTAGTTACATGATATCGTGCAACGAAGGACATATGATCACTTATCATAGGACTGTTTCTGATAGTTCAGAGTTCAGCAGCTGCACATGCGATGCATACTCTAAAGGTTACACGAACGCATACCGTTTATAGTTGATGAGGTGTCCAAGTGGGAGACTGTTGGAAATAGTGTCCAACACATCAAATAAACCAGTATTCCGGTTCGGGTATTTTAGAGTCCTATTCGGGTTGCCCTCGAGGCGTCAACGAACACGAGAAATAACGTAACGTTTAATTAATAGTTTAATTAAATGGAGTTACGGGACAGACGGGCTTAACTAGTTAATGGGTTATTGACTAGTTATCGGTGTCGGGCCAAGTGTTAATTAATAGTTTAATTAAAGTACTTGCGGGCTTAATTAATAGTTTAATTAAGATGGGCTTGGACCAATTATGGTGTTACCATAATTGTGTTTAGCAAGGATATAAATTAAGGTTAAGGGGTTTAACCTAAGAAATAACTTTGATACTCCCTCCTTGCCTCCCTCCCCATTCGGCCGAGCATCTCGACCGAACACCACCGCCGTCGCCACACCACCGCCGGACCACCGTGCCGCCGCCGTGCCGCCGCCGATCGAACGAACCGAAAGGGTTTTCGGGTTCGGGTTTTGGTGTTTGTTTCTCAAGAGTGCTTTGTACTACCTCGTGGTACATCGTCTCGTTCTTGACCAACCTAGGGTGTGATTCGATAGAGGGATTCTTACTTGAATCCTAGTGCATCGTTTTGATCTGGCTCGTACTAGATCACAGGGTTTATCTAGTTCACCGAATCGCGAAGAACAAGTAAGTGTTTCGAGTTCATCTATTTAATTATTTAAATAGTTCTAGTTGCGTTAGAATTGTAAACCTAACGGTCCAAACAAAAGTTTTATCGGGTCAATGTTCTACCAAGTTGCTTTTGATTTCCGCCCTAAGCAAATTGTGGCTAGATGCATAGAAAACCCAATAAAATCTAGATGAGCACAAGATGTGAATGTCATCTAAAATACTTTAAAAGACACACACCTGATGAATACTAATGATACTTTCTTCTATAAAAGATAGTATGAGTTTATTATCATAAAATTAGTAATAAGAGGGGGTAAAATGTAAATACTATAAAAGATAGTATGAGTTTGTCCCAATTGTCTTCTCACCGCTTACAATAAACAATACAAAGAAGTATTTGGGTAATAGTACTCAAAGCTTAAAAGGTCAACCTATCAAATTACTTGTAAATCACTAAATTATAATATGTGTCCGGTTGTGTTCTTGCTATATGAGAAATAGATAAAAAGTTATTCAAGTATCAATTATTTAGTTGTCTACTTAAATAAAGTATGTGTTATTTATATATATATTTTATTTCAATAATAGCATCAATTATTATACCATGCTTAATCAATTTGTAGTTATAATATCTAAAATGGAGTATATTTTCCCAATTATATTGTTAGCCTCTACATTGTCTTATTATTAGTTTAATTTGTCAATTATTAAAACTTTTCCAAATTCAATGCTCAAATTCCAGCTTCAAGCGTTCTGCAGCTCTGCCTCCCCTTTGAAATAAGCTAAGCAAGAACGCAAGAAAGCCTTCTCGACAAAGATAATTACTTAATCTGGTCAATAACCAATTTTCTTTTGCATATCTTTATTTTAACTTAATAAAAATATTTAGTTAGTGATTAAATGTTAAAATGCTTTCGAAATATAAAAGTAATTATAAAAAATAAATCAAAATCAAAGCTCCAGTCAATCGAATAGTTCCCTATGTCTCTTGCAAATCATTCCAGGTCATAACTCGGTCATAGAAGAGTTAGACTAAGCATAAGCGCCACCACATCAGCGTCACATCAGTTTTTTCTCTTCCGACCAAACACATGACCAATCCCGACCAAACTCACATAGCAGTTGACACTGGGCGAATGGAGAGGCGGCCTCCCCCTTTATGCTAGCTTAGTCTTAGATTTTGTCGATTTTATTATGTTTGTTTTCTTAAGTTAAGATGATCTTAATTTTTCTTCCTTAGCCATGGTTGTAAGTTAACTATTTTATGTCACCCAATTAATTACAAGTTTTCATAGTTCGGGAAGACAGAATAACCAAGCAGATTCATTTGTTATTCATGTTATTGATTTAACTTTTTGTTTATGAGAGATCGTATTATTTTTACTAAAATAATCTTTATATTAGTTAACTTAAAATAAATGTATAAATCAAATAATAAGATTAAATTAAATAATAAGATTATGAATGTAAGTTAGTGATTTCCACGTGTGAATCATGTTATGTGTATGAGGATGAAGTAATAGTTGGAATTGGTGTCCAACACATCAAATAAACCGGTATTCCGGTTCGGGTATTTTAGAATCCTATTCGGGTTGCCCTCGAGGAATCAACGAACACGAGAATTAACGAGACGTTTAATTAAATGAGAATTGGGCTTAACGGGTTTGACTAGTTAATGGGTAATTAACTAGTTAATAGTTTCGGGCTTGGATGGATCGGATCAGGCTTATTAAAGTGGTGGGCTTGGACCAATTAGAGTTTGACTCTAATTACTATTTATCTAATATAAATAAGAGGTTAAGGGTTTTAACCTAATAGACTTTTGTCACTTGCTTCCTTGTGCCCCACACCACTCGGCCGAACCACCACCACCGTCGCTGCCCTGCCACCGTGTGCCGTCGCCACTACCGAAATTGTTTTCGGTAATTGGGGTTCTCGTTTTCTCAAGGTGCTTTATAGTACCTAGTGGTATATCGTCTTGTTCGTGATCAACCTTGGGTGTGAATCGATAGAGTGATTCTCTCTTGGATCCTAGCAATGGTGTGATAATCTGGCTCGTAGTAGATCGCAAGGTTTGCAATCTCCTGATGCTACGAATGTAAGTTTCGAATTACCTATTTAATTAGTTTATTAAATTGTTCTAGTTGCTTTACATTGTAAACCTAACGGTCCAAATAGTTTTTCTAAACCGGGTTTATTATTTGTCAAGTTAATTGTAATTCCGCGACAATTAAAGTGTGACTAGATACATAAAAACCCAATAGTAACTTACTTCCACATGTGAATTATTTTATGTATATGATGATGAAGTAGGAAATTTAGTACGAAATAATATAAAAAATTGTTTATTAACGTCCTATTAATTTATACACAAATACACAATATCGACGTGCATCCTAATAAATATTAATGATTGACAGATAATTAGAAGATTAAAATATCTAAGGTTTGGATGCAGGAAGGTACCATCTTCATTCAATGAAGTACCAATTTGCAAAATATTAAAAGTTTAAAACGTTGATGCCAATTGGCAAAATCATCACTAAATCCTTTTATTAAGCAATATCTTTCTTATAGTGACGATCGGTAAAGTCGCTAATAAAAACTAATTAATTACATGTGTTTCACCTTGCAAAGGTGCTCACATGGTTCTTGTCTTGCATTCACATTACTTAAAGTAATTAAAATTATATGTTTACAAGATCTTAAATTTGGTCAAATTGGTATAAAAAATACAAATTGTGTAATTGATTACAGAATGAAATTTTAACAAAATTATTATTCCCATAATCTCGATTAAGAATGAATTAGATATATATAAAATAAAGATCATGATAATAAAGACCATCTAAAGGTTTATACTTATAGACCATTAATTATGTCAATCGCCTTTTAAAGTTGTCTCTTAAAATATACTCCCTTCGTCCCATAAAAAAAATTATATTTCGTTTGGGCACAATATTTTAGGATATAGTTAGTGGTGGGGTCTTTTGTAATACTTTTGATTAAAATGTAAGGTTAGATTGGAGAGAGAAAGTGTTTTATTGTTAAGAATTACGGGATTCATCATTCGAGGGGAAGTAGACTACTCAAGAATTTCACATTTCATTTAGGTCATAATTAAATAAAGAATTCATAAAATCTAATGAAATGATTAATAATAATATTATTTTATTAGGTGAGCCCCCAAATTTGAGAAATGTAAACTTTTTTGTGGGACAAAATTTTAAGGAGAAATGTAAACTTTTTTTGTGGGACGGAATGAGTATTATACTCTGTTAAAGTATTATTCAATAGTTGTCTGTTTTTCTTTTATAATTTAAGTTTATTTAGAACTAATCTATAACTTTTTTATTGAATCAAATAGATCAATTGTTATATTTTTTTTAATGTATCATAAAGTTGTAAAGGTGTTCGACGTCGTAAGTGCTTCCTTTCGCGTAACAGGCTCCAAAGACATCGTATCATCTTCGTCATCTTCCTTTGTATTGTTCTCAATGATAGTAACCACAATATCATCTAAACTATGAACCCCCAAACATGCTTCATTTTCACCTGGGTGGTTCATTAGATTGTCGATATCCATTTTATTACGCCACATTGATTGATTATAGTCTCGAGGCCTTGAGCCTCTTTAAATTAATAATTATTAATTTATTAATAAATTAATAACTATTTAAATTAGTAATTTTTTTCTAACATTATTAATTTAAAGAGTTCTATAATATATAAATTAAGTAAAAAATAAAAATATATCATGTAAAGTTGAAGAGTACATAATAAAATTTTGTAAGAGATATATTTAGCGTTCAAAAGCGGCCCGATTTATGAATTTATGATGCCATGCATGGAGCACGTGCTTGCTTCGTCAGCTTGTCTCTTGCAATGGAGGCTGTGAAGATCGAATAACTCTTCATAAACATAGATCTTTAGGCTCAAGAATAGTTAGTTCTTATCTGGAATAAGCATATACAAAACATATAATTGCGGAATTAGATAAACAGATTTGTATAGCTAAACAAGGTTTCATCATCATCTTCTATGTACAATGATTACTAAAAGCCCCAATTTCTACATATAAATATGTAGAACGGTTTTTGGTTAACAGGATCATACGACCTTGAGGCTTAGGTTTTACACACGAACACGTTAAAACGTGGGTTCTGAGAACATCTAATTCTATGTCATTAGGTTTCTTTATATACTAGAAAACATAAGACTTACAAGGAAAAGATAATACTAAATCTTTTAAACTAATAAAGATATACTATATCTTTTTACATTAATGATTATCTCCTAAATCTTTATTCAAATCTTGAACTTCATATTACCAACTTAGGTCCTTGTATAGTTTTGACTAATCAAATCTTTAATGAATATTAATTAAAATATTCCTAACAATCTTCCCCTATTTGATTTGACAAAACTTGTAGAATTAGCTAGGAATCTTCAAGTCTCTTCCCCTTTTTGACATAATCAAATCAATCCGAGAAACTTGAACTTCCCCTTGAATGATCAACACTTTTTCTTCCCCTAAAAGTGTGTTATCATTCTTGTGTTCTTCAAGGCTATATTAATTACATTGAAAACTAACTATTTTCTATTTGAAGTTGAAGTAGAAACTCAAACTAAGCATCACATTCCATCTAAATATAGTAATTAGCAACGTCATATCTTGTATGAGGGACATCTTGGTCTTCAATCAGATCTTTTCGTTAAGATTCTGTTGAATTGCATTTACATCTTTACATAACATCTTATGTAGTAAGACTTTCAACTTCATCTTCAAATAAAATATAATCAATTATCTTCTGTAATCAATTGATAAAGATCAAATATGTAGCAAATAAAAACTTTCCTTTATCTTCATCATGCCTTTAACCTGTGTGTGTGAATAATGTGATTCGTTTCACATTATTATCAGATACAATCAATAAACCGTGGTATGGAATGAGCATGGTGTGTGTCATGCTTTCCAGAGTATGATGTATCAGTTGTATGGAAGAAATCAGTAAAAAAAATTTTAAATTTTTCGGTCAGTACTGATTAATACTGATCAGTCAACGCAGCAGGTAAAACTTTCAGTCTATTACTGATCAGTAGTGTTTTTTCTTCATTTACTACTGATCAGTAGTATTTTCGAATCGGCAAGGATCAGTAGTAAAAGTGGTATGGATCAGTAGTAAAAGTGAATTCCTACTGATCAGTAGTAACACTAAAATCCTTGAGCAGTAGTAAAACTTGCAAATATACTGACCAGTAGTAATCGTTGAAAAGATAAATTGATGTTACCAGTAGTAAATTGATGTTGCCATGGACCAGTAATAAAATTAAGATTGAGATCATTGGTAAACATAAACGTTCATATGGTGTTGGAGCAGCAGTAGTAATCGAGAAAGTTATAACCATGGAGCAGTAGCAAGTTGAAAGACCATTAACAAACTTGTAATATGCTGTTGAAAAGCATCAGTAACAAATTAATCCCTTTGTTGGATTCTTTTTTTTTTTTTTTTAATTCGTAGCCTTGCGAAAAGAATTCAAAAAGAATTCATACATGCTGATGAAACCTTATCGTTGATTCTTCATAATGAACTTTTTATTAAATACTACAGCTTCACACTTTGATCGTTGCGATGTTGATTTTGATCGTACAATCTACATGTGAACTTTTTATGCTTGATTCTTCATGTAATCATCAATAGATTCTTGTTTAATTCCAGATCTGAGCCACCGCGCTCTGATACCAATTGTGAAGATCGAATAACTCTTCATAAACATAGATCTTTAGGCTCAAGAATAGTTAGTTCTTATCTGGAATAAGCATATACAAAACATATAATTGCGGAATTAGATAAACAGATTTGTATAGCTAAACAAGGTTTCATCATCATCTTCTATGTACAATGATTACTAAAAGCCCCAATTTCTACATATAAATATGTAGAACGGTTTTTGGTTAACAGGATCATACGACCTTGAGGCTTAGGTTTTACACACGAACACGTTAAAACGTGGGTTCTGAGAACATCTAATTCTATGTCATTAGGTTTCTTTATATACTAGAAAACATAAGACTTACAAGGAAAAGATAATACTAAATCTTTTAAACTAATAAAGATATACTATATCTTTTTACATTAATGATTATCTCCTAAATCTTTATTCAAATCTTGAACTTCATATTACCAACTTAGGTCCTTGTATAGTTTTGACTAATCAAATCTTTAATGAATATTAATTAAAATATTCCTAACAGAGGCCCACTCTATCAGGATGGTTTTTGTGTGTTCTGTCCCTCTACATTATGAGTAAATAGTCAAATATCTAAAAATCTTTACAATGTTGTATTTTATATCATCATATTGAAATTACGTATTTAAAGTGGTTTTCTCGAATATTATATTAAACCAAATCATTTTCATGAACGCTGAAGATTACTATCGCAATTTATCAAGTCAAAACAAAAGAAACTAAAATTGTCATTTAGTGACATCTAGAAAATAATGTTGCTAAAAATTTAAAAAAAAAAGTACAATTTAAAATAATCGCTCGCAAACTGTAGAAGTGGCACAGTAAAAATCCATATATAGTGACACATGTGTGAGAATACATTTATCACCTTTTATGCCACAATTTTTCATAATTAAGTGTTACTAAAACTACCAAAAAGGTACAACCTTTCAACCATATTTTCTAAAAAGTGTCAAAGAAAACATAGATATAAAACATTTCTCATTATCTCACTAATGCGTGTATAACTAAATGAAATTTCTCTTATGGTGATACAATAGAACGCTAAATTTTCTGATAACTAATGAACATTTAAAAAACTCTTTTATGTTCATATTTTATATTTGGTCTTTTAAGTTTTTATAATTTTTATAATAGGTCATTCTCTATCTCTATATTCTCCGTAAGATATTGATGGTGGTCAAATTGTGTAAAATACAGACAAGTGATTGGTGGAATGTGGGCATTGCCATGTGGGTTTTCTGGCTGGTTTGTGATATAAAGAAATGAAGCCAATAATCCACTTCATTTCCAATCAGTGTATTCAATACAACAAACAAGAAAATGGTTCATGCATTATTTTCTCTCTAACTCTTTATGTCATTATGCATGCATACTAGTTTCTAGATAAAAGACTTCCTTATATTCTAAACAAGGACAAAATAGTCATTACACATTCAACTCTGAAAAATCAGATAACTTTATTATCGTATTATAAGACCAATGTCTTCGGTTAACTTAATTCCAATGGTCGTGGGTTTACCGACACCTTTACCACGCCTCTGTTGGTGGCATGCATCAGTGGGATCATTTGGCTTGACGGTGTGAAGAGAAATGGTACTTTTGTGGGTGTTAGCATTTTATGTGTATATTTTATATATAAAATATTAAGTGAAAGAGTATTGTTGACATTAATGTGTCAATTAAGTGTCAATTAGAATGTCAGCTGATATGACACTAATATTATAAAAACTAAAATGTCAGTGTTTGCCACGTTTAATGGTCTAAGTAATGTGTGGTGCTCAAAAACAATACTACTACGACATTTAACCTAGATTAAAATGCCACATAAAATGGTAGCATTAAGTATTATCAAACGCCATTAATGTGGGGCGAGGGGTAGAGTGGACATATATAAAAGAACAGGGCAGGTTATTGGAATCTAACTGAAAATAGTCTATATTTAGAATTTATAAATTTAAATCAAATTAGGCACACAAATATGCATGTGGGTATGTCTGGATTAAGAATAGAAAAATTAATGTTATTAATAGTAAACTGAAAAATAAGATTTTCTATATTTGGAGGTTGCATTGAGATGTCTCCTGGCCCCCCTTTAGATTGCCAACACCTACTTGTTCGGCTGGAGAAGAGAAAAACAAACATTATTTTATTTTAAATACTTCGTATAATGCAATATTTTTTTTTTTAATATTTCCAAGCATATAACACTCTTAATCAAAAGGATTTGATATATACCAGTAATTACAAAAGTCTCAAAGATTGATAATATTATATACACAGTAACTAGTTATGTATAATGTATTACGAAAAATTATTTAAGATTTGATTAATTAAACCTTTTATTAAATGCTTGGGCAGGGGTGGGGCCATGGGGGAGCATCCTCAAAATGGTGCAAAAATTTAAAGAAGACGGTCTTGATTTACTTTCCCACTTGAAGAAGAAGGTAGGTGATGGCATGACCACTAGATTCTGGTTGGACCCGTGGGTGGACTCGAGCCTGCTCAAGTCAAGATACCCTAGGTTGTTCCGATTGGAGATAAATGAGGTGTGCTTGGTGGCGGATAGAGTTCAAAACAATGTGTTTGCCGGAAATTGGAGTAGACACATCAGGGGTGGGAGAGAGGCGGAACAAGTGGAGAACCTGCGGGATCGGGTGCAATGTATAGAGTTGATGCAGGGTCCCGATAAGTGGTGGTGGGACATCGGGGACAAGGGAGAATATGAGGTTAATTCCACCAGAAGATGGATTGACGATTGTCTGCTCCCGTCATCTTTGATAGCTACGCGATGGAATTCTCTAGTACCTCGGAAGGTTAATATATTGGTATGGAAGGTGATGCTAAATCGTATTCCCTCAAAACAAAATCTTGTGTCTAAGGGAATATATCTTGATGATCTTAAATGCGATAATTGTGACTTTGAGGTGGAGGATTGTGACCATATTTTTGGAGCTGTAATGTTGCAAAAAGCGTTTGGCGGGCAATTGGTAATTGGCTCCAAGTGATTGATACCGATGTGGATGATCTTGATACGTTGATGGACTCGGTATACTCTAGCAATAGAAGCATACATTGTAAGCGTATTGTTGAAGCGGTATGCTTTACGGTCATTTGGATTCTTTGGCGGTTCCGTAATGCGGTGCTTTTTAATAATGGGGATCGGCGGAAATGCATGTTAATTGATGCTATCAAGGAAGTTTCGTTTAATTGGGTTTGTAATAGAAATAGTAAATTTAGAGTTAGTTGGCCGGAGTGGCTTATTTTACCTTGTAATGAATGATTGATTGTTTTGTTCGGCTAGCTCTTTGCTAGTTGTTTATTTTTTATTACAAAGCCGTTTCAAAAAAAAAAAAAAAAAAAACCTTTTATTAAATGAGTATTTTAAATTAACCAGAACAAAAAACTAGAGTTCATTTATGTATTTTAGAGTGAAATACTCACATATCATACATACATCTCTTAGCGAGATTTGAACTTAACCTATAAACTCTTGGTTGATGGAATGATGGTGCGCTTACGTACATACTCAAAAAGTATTTGTGGAAATAGACTTATTGTCATCTCTCTTATAAAACAAGCTGATTTTATAATAAAATTTCTTTATTACATAGCAACCTAAATCATTCTCCTAAAAAACAATTTAGCAAGCACATTGAGACATGTGGTAAAATCAAAGTTGGATATGAAGAGATAGAACAAGTGAAAGACATGTGTTCAGTTTTTGACGAATTAAGCTGATAATTATGATGATTTATTAGTTCTTTTATCATTTTTCATTTCAAAAACCAAAGAATGTACCACAACTTGGTGCCCATAACTTAATGACCATATAGGTATATGCATTTACCACTTTTACATCATTAAGTTAATAACATGTACATGTTTTTACAGAGAGGAATCAAGTGCACATTGTACAGGCTTTTAATGCAAGATATGAACATAAGGGAGACTAACATATGGTAGGATTCCTGAAGATAGTAATAGTACCTTTAATATTGATTCTTAGGATTACTTGTACTACTCTCTGTCCCATACATTAAAAGACTTTGTATATTATGGATTTATTGATAGTAAAATGCTATTAATATACTATATAGATTACATGCATAATATACTACCATTTAATGCATAGACCAAAACGGTGAAAAACAACACAAGCCCCTGGTAAACATGCTGCTATAACTAAAGAAAAAGGGATGGTATTGCTTTTTAATAAATATTCGTAATTATCATCATACTCAGTTGATCGATACAAGTGTTCAAATTAAAAGATGAAATTAGAAAAGAAAATTATTAGATTTCAGGTGACAATTATTTTATGGGTAGCAAAATGAAGTAGAAATTAATACACTTTTTCAAAATAAAATAAAACATTATGATATCTCAGCAGGATATAAAGAGAGCACATTCCCTTTAAATCCTTATCATCATTGTACTAGTTTCTTGTCCTACTGTATGTCCCCTACAATGTACACTTTTAAATGTGCATTTAGTGACGCTATGCTGTTTTTTGTGGGAGAAATATTCAATTGCAAGAGACGTACACCAAAATTAAAAAAAGATGGCCTAACATATGTGGAAGACACATATATTCAATTTTTTTTAATGAAGTTAACTCCTATATATTTAAGCTAGTTTATAATCCAAACAAGTATACATTAAGGTTTACTAGTAGGATCCGTGCAATGTGGGACCAATAGTGAAAATAAAAAATTGTGTATAATCAACATGTCATACTTAAGATTGAAGACATGGCTTCAAAGTTTTAAATGTTTGGTCGTGCATAATGAACACAATACACATGGTTATACATTCAACTGAAGAAATATTATGAAAGAATAAGTTCATAGGCAAAAAATCAAGAGACCTTTAGCAAAATTAGGTTAATAGAAGTTTGCATTCTAAATAACTTGGACTATTTTCTGGAACCAATTGGAAAAACTGCACTAACCATTTAATCTTAATTCTTAACCCATGCACATTTATACTCAAAATAAGAAATGGCCCATTTTAACATGAACCCATTTGACATTCACATATTTAGCAGAACAGAAAGTTGAAGTGAAACAACAGCTTGAAAGGACCAATGTCAATTGTTATAATAAAAACAATACCGACACAAGTGAAAACATCAATCAAGTGTATGTTAAATATCGACAATTGAATTCCTAGCAAAAATCTTTCACCTAAACTTATGCCAACAAGATTGTGTGCCTAGAAATATATATAACAACCAGATTACCCACCCATCTGGACCTCGAATCACACAAGAAATTATTGGCAATAAAACGGTAGTAAATAATTCTTTGTAACTATATATTTGAGCATAAAATGCCTAAAGATTTAACCTTTAGCCTTAACCTGCTTAAATGAGCTTAGCAGTTATGGAACACAAAATCAAAAGTAACTTTCGATTCTGTATGCACCTAATACTGTTGCATCAACACGTGATGACTGGAAAAACAGTTGTTGATGGTTAAATTACAACAAATATGAATCAAATGCAAATTCAATTGAAATAACCACAACTCCACAAGTAACAAAAACTGTATCAAGTTCCAACAAGCAGGCACGCAAATTAGATGTTCAAAATAAAATAAAAAATTACATAATTCCTAAATCGAAAGCACATTGTAATAAAAGAGGAATAACCGGTATAACCAAAACCCTAAATCGATCAATCCAAAGGAATTTCGACATCACCATCAGCAATCTCCTGCTGCAAATCCTTTGGATCCTTCCCATCAACAGTACATCCAACCGAAACACAAGTTCCGAGGATCTCCTTCACCGTTCCAGACAATTCCTTCGCCATAGATCGCGGCTTCATTATCTTCGCAATCTCAATAACATCATCGAGAGAAATATTACCTGAATGCTTAATGTTCTTCACCTTCTTACGGTCACGTTCTGGTTCCTTCAATGCCTTGATGACTAGAGCGGCGGCGGAGGGTACGACGGAGACTTTCGCCTGACGGTTTTGGACGGTGAGCTTGACGGTGACACGTAAACCCTTCCAATCCTTGGCTGTCTCTTTTGCGATGTCTTCTCCGATTTTTTTCGGGGAGAGACCGAGTGGTCCGATTTTGGGAGCGAGCGACGAAGCTGCGCCAACCTCACCGCCGGTCACACGCACGTACACGTCGACGACTTGCGATGGGTCGAACTTAGGAGGCATTTTTCCGGTGGTGAGGCGCGGCGGCGGTGGTTTAAGTGATTTACTGAAAGTGGGAAGAATGAAATTTTATATCGGTAGGGTTTTGGATTGGGCTAGGCTTCAGTCTAAACGTTTGAAAACCGCTAATTGGACCCATATTTACTGGACAATATAAATTATTATATTATTAGGAATGGTAATGGAATGAATATCTTAGTCACAAAAGCAGCTTTTTTGGACATGCATATCCATTATTTATTAATAGTAGTTCTCAGGGGTCTAATGTTTGTTTAGCTTTATATTAATTTTCCTTGAGTATATTAGGATCTAGTTTTAGTCATTTGTTAGGTTATTTGTCTTTGTTTAGTGAGTACCTTTTGCATGTTAACCTTTTGTTGTGTGGTATATTTCTTCTATTAGTATTTGGCCATTAAAAAGACAACACGACTAAATAATGACTATATATTATGAATTAGTTAACACGGCTTAATGTCTTTGAAAAAAAATCTTGTGAAGCGTCAATTTTGTTTAATATTTGATTCGCCAAAATTTAAATTTAAATTTTAAAAGTTAATATGGAACAAACATATTATGAAACCTAGCTACTTCTTATGGTGTACGAATTGAACTTTCAAATGTTGTCCAAAATAAAAAGGACACAATAAGCACGCCTAGGTGATATGACTATCCACTTATTGATCGAAAATGTGTATGACTATCTAAAGAACTTCAACTTTAAGGTGTACCATTTCATTATGCATGTCAATGTGTACGTATAGAGTTTGTCGGGTTTCAACTTAAAAGGAAAATCACACGATGCAAGTGTAAATAGGTCAAGCTAGATTGACTTGTTAATATCTTTTTATAGCTTTCTTTAACTTCTTAAATAAAATATCGATTAAACATGATTACATACAATGACATGATTTCACGATGGTTAGCAGCATCGTCTGATTTGAAATGGGTTTTGTAACCCCTGATATCTTTTCATCTAGTCGGGTATAGAATAACAATGCGAAGGCATATAATACATATTGAAGAAGTAATGTAGGTTTAAATATCAAATAAAAAAATAGATCATCTTAGTTTGTAGTTTGTACCATCTTCTATCTCTTTTTTAAATTGGTTAAGTTTTGTTTATGACGTATATTTCCTTCATAAACATTCCCCTTTTTACGTTAACACAGTTTAAAGTCCTAATTAGTTGAGTCATGTTTTTGGCATTCATATAACAAAGATTGTCAACAAAAGGTCAAAAGGTAATCGAAACATGAAATTCCGTGATCAAGTGACAATTATAAAAGTTGAATCAATAAAATAATATGGATGCTAAACAAGTATCTTTTTTGCCAAATCGACTAAATGGAACAAGAAAAGCGGACAAGTTAAAGAAAAAGACAAGTAAATAAGAAAGAAAGAAAAAAAGTTAAAGTTGTTTGAAAATTAACTGATTTGAAAAGAAAAAGACAAGTAAATAAGACAAGTTAAAGAAAAAGACAAGATGATGGCGAAAAAGTAACTGATTTGTTTCATTTTTCTCAACCTTAACGGCTTTTGTTTGTCGCACATGATCAATTTTACGTTAGTTACGTAATTTGGATACAATTCCTAACTTTTGAGTATTAATTCTTATTAATGAAAAAAAAATCCGAAACTAGTTGCTTTTTGCTATATAGTACATCGACCTCATATCAGAATTCTTTTTAACAAAAATACATTTCTAATCTTTTGTGAGATAAAGAATAACTAGTTAATTTTTCTCACAATACTTCAGATAAAACTCATGTGTAGAGATCATGCCTGGCCTGCATGCCATACAGTTCTTGCAAATGAATAATGTTTCTTGATATAACTGTCTTTATTGTAGTATTTTACAAACAAAATGAGTTGGTAAAATCTTCTCGTAGCCATCTTATAAATATTTATTAGGAAAGATATTAAACTCGGAACTCTAAAATGTCATTTGAGAGTCCTTATCACTAAAATATCAATAATTGTATATAGTAACCATATTAACTGATTTAAAAATGCAGTGACTTCATGTACATATTTAAAAGTGATATATTTAGAGATATTTGAAGTAACTTTAATTTGTTTGGGGTGGTATTAGAAAAAGTGAAAGTTGTAGGAGGAAGGACAAAGGAACCATACCGTGAATTGATTGTCCCAAAGGAGTGCCCATTTTTTATGTTGGCGGTGAGACACTACTTTGGATCTTTCGAAAATGACCACTAACTTCTATAAACAATCAATTTTTGGCCATGTTTTTTCTTGCTCTCACACCCTCAGCTCCAATCGTAAGTTTTAATCCACCTCAATCCCTAGGCTAGTTAATCCCAAATTTTCTAATTATTTTTTCTCCAAAGTATTAAACATGACCAGATTCGAATGAAGAAAAAAAAGATACCGTACATTGAAGTGATAGATTGGTTGTTTAAAAGGTCTTCGTAGATCAAACGTTGTTTGATGGAACTTCACGTGATCCAACTCATGGTCTTGTCACCACCTTATTTTACTACTTCTACTCCTATTTCTTGTCCCCCGTTTTTATCCATTTAGACCACTCCCAATGGTAAATGTAACTGACGCCGTTAGTTGCTGCCAATTCAGCGCCACGTCAGCATACAAACTGACTAACATTAAACTGACGTAGTCATGCCAACAGCACTCCGTCACTTCACCAAATTTGGGCCCCACCATTTACTTTTCTTTTTCTAATAAAAATATACAACTAATTAAAACATATAGCTAATAAAAATAAATTTCATTAATTAAAAAAAAAAACATTACACAAAAAAATATATTAATTAAAAAAAAAACACATTAATAAAAAAAAAACTACTAGTCAATAGATTCATTGTCTTCTTCGTCTTCGTCAACCGGTCCTTATGTTCCCGAACCCTCACCGTCACCCTCCTCGTCATCCTCATTAAAAATCGCCAAATCCTTATGAAATTTCCTTGCAATTGATTCTTGAGCTTGTTCAAGCATTTTCTTACGACTTTCGCTAATATTATTTGTATGGCTTTGGCTAGGAATTTCCAACTCTTCAAAATCAATTTTTACTTAGCCATTTTTGTAACCTTAGCGATAGCGTTAGATTGCTTATCGGAGGTTCGCCTAACCACGTCCAAAGTGTCCAACTTAATGGACCTTGAAGAAGTTGGTATTGGTAGTTTGGTGGTGGTTGAGAGTAAGCCGCAAAACCAAGCGATGGTGTCGGGTTGCTTGTTTGCGCCGAAGAAGAACCGGCCTGTGAGGGTGGGGGATCCATGGGTTTGAATTAAATAGCTCTCACACGTCGTTAGATACCGATGGTTGACGTTTTTTAGACATTTTGTCAAGTTTGGGAGGAAGTATGAATTTTTTTAGAGATAAAGAAAGTGAAATGTGGTGTAAAAAATAAAAGAAATAAGTGTGTATTTATAGATGTAAAAAGTTTTAATTTTTTTGAATTATTTTGTTTTTTTTTTTTGAATTATTACAATTTTTTTTTAAATTATTACCGTTTAAAAAAATAAATAAAAAATTAAGTTTTTTGTCTTTTTCAACGGCTAAAAAGTACAAGGTGGACCCACCATCGCTCGTCTCTCGCTCCGTCTTCAAACCGGTGGACCCAACCGGCGGACCCGTGCCAACGGTCGCCACAATCGGCGGGCCAACCGGCGTTGGCACCCGTCTTATATCCTTTAAATTTACATATAATATTAGATACCTTACTATAATGATACCGATATTCAAAACTAACTGGATAATACTTTAGGATGATCAAAGGAAATAGTCTGGAAATAGTCACCGAAATACCAGTTAGGATATGTATTAGAGAAATTGCACATGTGGTATTTCAAATTCTACGAATTTATTCATATTCTTTTTTCTTGATTTTTATTCATATGATATTCAAATTTAACATTTTTTGTCCATCGAACTTTTTACAAAAGTCTATTAGAAGAATATACGAGTTAATATACATTCATTCCTACTATATAATAATTTTTCTTTTCTTCAAAACAAACAAAACTTTATAAAATAACTCTAATATTATACTTCGTATATGTTTTGATGAACAAAATATTAGAGGTTTGTTAATTTAATTGATATTTACAACTTACTAATTATAACATAATTTGTGTTTAAATGACAATACACGATAACTCACGTATGACACTTTTGTATCAGTATAAGAAATGTATGTTTCAACCGACATGTTAAGAATCGTCAAAGCCTAATGAGATCAAATCTTCATCACTTAATATGAATTCTAACTTTATAGTAAAAGTTATGCTTATAAATCACCAACTTAGCAAATTGTCCAAAAACATAATTAATGATAAGAAGATCTGCAGTACCACTGTTGAAAATGATGATAATTACATTTTTTTTACCCGAGATTCAACTTGCTTTTATATAAGCTGACTAACCAAGAGCAATAACGGGGTAGCCTGAAGTCGGGCGCAAGTAAACCTCTGTGGACACAAAAAGAATTTTTTTTCTTTTATAGATTGAACATGAGACTTCTTATATATAATTTAATTAACACTTACGGAGATTAAATCCAACTACTAGATCATCACCTATTCACCCTTGTAATATAGATTTTTATTTATACCATTCGGAAACCGGAAAGAACTTCACAATATATTCCTTCTAACAATTGTTAACTGTCTAGGCTCTAGCATTCTGTTTTCGTGAAATATATTATCTGACTTGTCTTTTTGATACCATACAATATGTATAAAAAATATATCAATGTACAAAAAACGAAAACTTTGCTTTTAAACCGATTGCATATTTATTTGTACAAATAAAGAGTATCAAACTTTGGGATTTTAAACCTCAAATATAATATAATTATTAAATAAAACTAAGACATGCAAATATTTATACTTTCTTCCGTTTTAAAATAAGTGACACACTTTCTATTTTGGGTGTTTCAAAATAAGTGACATACTTTGAAATTTTCCTTATTTAGTAAAAAATAATGGGACATATACCACTAACTATCTCTTTTAATAAAGTAAAATGACTCATTTATACTTACTTTTACTTTTAAACATCATTAAACTCACTTTAATTATAATATGTGGGACTCATCACTCATTAACTATATAATTTAATCTTCATTACAATCTTTTGCCTAAAAAAACGTGTAACCAATTTATATCATTTATTTTGAAACGGAGGAAATATATACCTACTATCAAACATTTATAAAAAAAACATTTTGAGAAAAAGGAATAAATAAAGGAGTAAAAGACTATGAAGATGGTCAAAGGAGAAAAAACAGCCCGTTCATCAAAACGGCGCAACACACTCCTTTGCTACTTGGATGACGTAAGCTGAAGTATCCCACACGAGAATATATTGTTTAGGGGTGAGCTCGGTCCAAAACCGAGCCGAATCGAACCGAAAACGATAAATTTTCATAATCAAAACCGAACTGATAATATGTTATCGGTTTTTGTTCGGTTTGGTTTCGGTCCGGTTCGGTTTTTTTAGGCCAAATGTTCATCCTTTTCCGAAACCGAACCGAACCGAAACCGATAGAACCGAAAACGATGAATTTTCAAAATCGAACAGATAACATGTTATCGGTTTCGATTCGGTTCGGTTTCGATCGATTTTCCCTATATTATTGTTTTCGTCCTACCTTTCACCTTCACGCGTGATTATTTATAATATGGATTTTGGTTTAAAAAATAGAAAAATAAAAAACTCTAATCCTAATTTTAATGGCTCTTTTTAAATACATAAAAATTGGTATATTATTTGGCGAGGAATAATTCTTAAAATTTAAAGATTTATGTATAAGTTTCTGATCCTAAAAACTTTCATTATCAAAATTCTAGTATTTTGATTAAGGTGGTTAAATGTTAATAGAGAAATGATATTTGTGCCTATCATTTATATCTACTCATGTGTTTACCCATCTTTAAACTTGATATGTGTAATCTACTATTACTTTTTCCTCATATCATCTCTTGATTTAGACACTTGTCATCATCAAATAGATAGACACATGAATAAGCACAAATAACACACAATTAAAACATGCGGCACTTCAATGGGACATTTCATTCAATGTTTGGAACAATATTTGCCTATTTGGTCTACCATGTGACCTCTGCTTCTTATTTTTCCACTACACATCCTTTCACTTTCGACTTACTTCGACTATACACCCTCTTATTTATCTCTTTAACATTCTCTAATTATTATTTTTTTGTACTAATGTAAATCTCATATAACTATGCTGTTAGAGTAGTACGGTAAGCAATAGATGTTATAGTAATATTATACGAAGTAGAATTTTTGAACTCCCTCTTTACTATAACATCTGTAACATAACCCCAAAAGCACAATCAACCATCACAATTTACCAAAAAACCAAACAAATAAATATACCTTAACACCACGCCATAACCAACTTAGGTCTATGGTAGAGCTTACAGAACACTATTATAATAAAACTATCATACTTACTTTAAGAAAAAAAATTTCTTTTGGCATACAACGAATATCTATTTACCCACTATAATCTTATGGATATGCATGCATAAAATAATATTAAATGAATATGGAGATGGATGTGGATGATTTAAATCAAAACGGGTATGGATGTGGGTACTGTAACATCCGATCTATATCTGATTCCTATCCGATCCATTGTTATCCCTAATCAACGTTGCAATTTAAGTACCATTCACCCATTAATGAAAGTACAAATTTCTAATGAATGTTATAATCTTTTAAAAACAACTCTTAAGGCCGTCGTTACAAAACTCATAAATATATTAACATTTTTTTGAACGACTAACACATGCAACTATTAAATCTATACTAAATTTTTCAACAACGAGGATTCAACCCTCAACCTTGTAGAGCACATAATCACTTTGATACCATTAGATTATGAGTCATTTGTATAAATAGATCAACTATCTATTAAATGGACCACCAAAAGGCTTGTAACCTAGCGGTATAAGGTGTTTGGAGGTGTTTCCCTTTGACCTGTGCTCAAGGGTTCGTGTCCTGTTGTGGATAATGGTATAGAATTAGGAGTAGTGTAGAGGGTGTGTATGTTTGCTATTAAAAAAAACTCTATTAAAGCCTAAAGGGACCAAAGAATGTTTGACACTCTCCGAACGTGAGACCAAAAGAGGAACTTAGAACAATATTACTTTGTAAGTTATACGTACAAAATTTTATAAGATCGCTCATAATCGTCATATCAACTGATACTTTAGTTTTTGTCAAATTAGTATCATGTCAGTTAACTCTACTTATAATTGGTTTTCTCAAAGAGGTCATAATTGTAAGATCTCATGATTATATTGGTTAAAAAACCTATTGTTTTGACTTTTGTTTGTTTTTATTTAGCAAATTACTAAATTCTAGTGATATAAAATTTTGATCTTCAAAAAAAAATTGACTCTACAACTGACACTCAATTGATATACGTATATCAACAATACTAATTCAATTAATACTTTATATATAAAATACAAAAAAAAAAAAAAAAACCAACACTCAAAAAATTAACCTAAACTTCTGTCGCCTTCTACATCTTCAAACCGAACCAATCAACCGACACTAGCTATTGACCATGTTGTGCCAATGTTTTCTAAAACCAACGGCCGTCGATGGAGATGTATGGTACTTGTTAGTCACCAATCTAACAAGCTTTTTTGTTTGTGTAAAGTGAATATGTTCATTTGCTAAAGCTTAACCTATAACCTAATCCATGATTAGTGGTCAATTTTTCCGACCAATTATATATTTGATCGGTTCTGCCAATTATTTAATACTATGAAATTCCTTTTTTGGCATTTTCCTGCCTTTCCCAAGCGTGCACGAAATACCCACTTTTATATTCCATTTTTTAAAATTTCCTCAACAACTTTTGCTGCTTCTAATAGTGACCTTTTAACAGTAGCCTTCACAGTCCTAAATTATTCAGAGTATATTTATCTACAAGAATAACAAATTTATAATTAAAATTTCTCGAGCAACAAAATCATTGCTGGAGCTACAAGTTTCATTCAACTCAACCAAAAATATAAACCAAAACATGTTTAAACAAAAACCAAAGAGATTGATGCTGTACATTTTTTATAAAATGAAATCAAGAATCCCCATTCTGATGGTTGTTTTCGCTGCTCGAATCGGCTACAATCGTTAACCTTCTCGCTGTTTTCATGAACTCGCTGTTAAGAAAAACATAAATCAAGTGAGCTCACAAGAATACGAACAATTCATTTGCAAAAAAACACGAGAATCGCTATTTTACCTAAACGGCTCGTCACCAATCTGTTTTAGGGTTCCCGTGGCATCCCAATAATGAACATGGTTTATCATTATAGAGCTTTTGGTTTTGAACATGTTAACTAATTTCTTGCATAAATCTTCATATGAATCGAGCAATGAAAGGTCTAGGGTGCGACCCACGTCTTCTGATTTCATGAAAACCTTGCAATGCCCGGTCTCCATATTCAGGTTCGTTTCCCGGCCCGACCCGGAACCGGACCCAGATCTTGACCCTGACCCTGACACAGACCCAGAGGCATTACCTCTTTGAGAGATCTGTTGCTCGGTAAGAATCGGTTGACCAAAGAGTACAAACTGAGATGATTTGGGGGTTTGAGGTTCTTTTGAGGTTGTCGTTGAGTTCCCGATGGTTAACAAACACGAAACGGGCTCTGATCCGGCGGGTTTGTTGAGAAACGGGTTGATGTGTGATGTTTTTGTGGTGGTCGGGAAAAAACCCGAATTGAGTTTGTTGTTCAGTTGGATATCTGAGAGAGATAAACCGTAACGTGTGTGCCTGGCTCCCTGTATGCTAGCAGGATGGTAACCGAACGGGCCGGTAGTGGGCCCACCGAAGAGGTGCGTGTGGGGCCCGCACAATGCGGGTATTGGGATCGGGATTTGGGATTCCATCGGGTAATCAGGGTGTTGGGAGGATCTACATTTCTTTCGGGGCGGTGAAAAAGGCGACATGTGGATTGGGGGCATTGTTGAGACTAATTCAACGAGCCACGGGTTAACCCGTTTCACGTTTTGAAGCAAATCGGGCTCGTCCCATGTCACCTGAATTGCCAATTCAATATAATATAATCATGTTTATATGGTCGGAAAAGTTTAAAAATTATAACCTGTAAAAGCCTCCATGGGGAATCGGGCCAACGAATCGGGTCAACAACTTGGATTGAAGAAATGGTTCCCATGAACCAACTGATTCTAGAAGAATCCTCTGTTTCAAACGGCATCTTAAACCTCATCCCCGGTGACCACCGGATCTGCATTGCGTTCTTCACGAGCGCCGCCTTGACACAAAACTCCGGCGTGCTAGCTCTTGGGTAGAACACCACCTCAAACGGCTGGCCACCGGTGGCTTGTTTCACCGCTTCAATAACAGAATCAGCTTCCACTTTCACCTTCCCTGACGAATTACCGGCACCGTTGCTGTTTCTCATAACCAGAGAATACCCGCCATACGGAATGACACAATTACCCCCAGCCGGATTCCAGCCGGACGATGTCTCCGGCCCACCACTGATTCCTCTTTTAGCTCGCCGGATTCCGACGCAAAGATCGCCGCTTTCCGATCGTAAAAACACAATTGAGTCTCCGGCGAGAAGCTTCTTGTGGTTGACAAATGTACTCCATCCAGTGGTGAGTAAATGCCTTCGTGGAGTACCTCGGTAGATGTGCCGGAATTTCCACGTGTCACCATGAACATCTTTCGCTAAAATGGTTTGAACCGGTGGGTCCGCCGAGTAATCAAGCCGCGGAAATATCGTCTCAGCGCAATACCTCGGAACCGAAAACCCACCCCCGTTATTCGCATCGGATTGTGTCAACGTCTTTGCAAACGACGTCGGTTTAATCTGACCGTCCGATGACCCTCCGTTACCAGACCCCGTATCTTCATCGTCAAAATTACTAAATTCACCGGAACCACTCACCGGAATCAGCCTGATTTTAGCATAAACCTCATCACTGTCGACATCCGCCATGAACTTGACATCCCCAACTCGACACGAAATCCATGCCGGAACCCTCGGTTTACTATTCCGGTCTCTGAATTCCACATTTCCGGCGGCATGTTCGGCATGCCCTTGGGGGAAATAAAACACTTTGGAGTTCACCGGCGGCATTTGAATCATGCTGCCGGCACAAGCATGCCATAATTGAGAATCTAAACATCTTTCAGTTTCTTTCAATTTCTCTTTTGAATCCATAAACGTAATCATATTTCTTCGTTTCTTCAATCAATCAAGAATACTTTTTTTAGTCTCTATAAATTCCAAATACAACTCTTCAGTCCAAATGATTTTATAAGTTATAAGCCTTCTTCCTTTTAATGCTTGAGTTCAGAGTAAATGCTGTAATCAAAAAATATAAACATTAAAAGATATTAATTGAACAGCATACAATCAGAAGTAACAATAAATGATTAAACTGAGTACAATTAATTTTTTTTTGTCTTCCTTACCTCTCAAAATCTTGAGATAAACCCTAAAAAGTTTTGCATGAACAGAGTCTCAATAGAAGAAATCTTGAAATCACATTTTGCATCCTCAAATTCACGAATTTTGGGGCACAAAATCTTGAATTTAAGAAACCCCATTCTTTCGATTGCCAAAAAACGGAAACAATGGAAGCTAACTCGGAGATAAATTGGGGAAAGCTCACAAGAATTAAGCAATTTCTTGATCTTTTTTCTGGTCAATATAATGATAGAATATTCATCAGAGTCAAGAACAAGTCCATCACCTAAACACACACAAACTCATGCATTAAACCTACAACAAAGATTTCACAAGAAAAAGTTTCATTCAATGTTTTTTCTCTCTCCTTTTTTTGCTTTTCCTTCTCTCTCTCTAGAACTCTCTTTTGGATCACTACAAAAAGTCCAAGCTTTATTCACAGATATATCTCTCTGTTTAATTTATGTCTATAAAATACTCTATTGAATAACCAGTACAAGTCTTACACACAGTTTGTGTGATGTGTGGGTAATTTAATTTTTTTCTAAAGTGAAAAAGAAAATATTTAAAAATTGTACTTTATTTCTTACCTTTTTCTTCGGATCTGAAGAAACTCTGTTGTATCTTCAGAAGCCAGCATAGCAACAAAGATCTTAAAGGAAGCAATCCTTTTTTCCCCTTTTAAACTAGTTTTATGAACCCATCATGTATTAATTATTAAAATAATATTTTATTTATTCTCTGTCATAAGCTGAGCATAATTAGAATATCGTGAGAATTTGAATATATCATGGGATTTGAGATGAAGAGTTATTATAAAGATGGAAGTCAAATGAGATATCTAAATAAGGCAACAACTCATTTTTATAAAGAACAAAAAGGTCCAAAATGTTACAATTTCTTAGAAACAATCTTTTGCTTAACAAGAGTTAACTAATGGGGTTTTGTTTGTTCGTTATTTTGTGATTTCTCAAAACATCTTTTAATGGATAGTGGTCTAAAATTAGATCCAGTATAAAAAAAGTAAAATTCTTAAGCTCAATAGCTAGGAGCAAAAAGAAGAATCTCTGTTGGTAACAGAGGTTCATTCGCGCTGAATTCATACCACTAGCATAGGTGATAGTCGCCTTTCAATTAATCAGCTCACAGTAACGAGTTAGAACCCAATTAAAAAAAATACATTTGTATGACTTAATTGATGTTAAAATTATGTGTTATTTGTAAATGCATGTAAAACAGGGGTTGGTTTTGTAATTGAAATATCTTGAAACCAGAAGTGAGGACTGAGGAGTTTGTTTGACAACCGTAACTGTTTTTCCTTCTTGTCTGCAGGAAAGAAAGGGATATGTTAAGACCATTCTCTCTTTAAGCGCGTCTAAACCATGCCACTCTAGTTGTTCTCTGTATATCGCTATAATTTATGTGATTTCTAAATTTCTTTGAAACACAAATTAACAAACAATCTTCTTTTAAAAAATTAAAATTTAAATGCTAAATTTAGTAATTAATCTTAGACATATGTATACCTAGTCTTAAGGAAACAAATGATCTGTTTATACTTTATCATATGTCCAATATAAATAAGGGTTTTGATAATGACAGCCCTAAGGGCTGTCATAAGACATGCATTAGAAACTTGTATATTAATCTACAATCGACTCCTAAATTTCAGGAACTACTTCATTGTACAACATTTTATGCACTTAATGATAGCCCTAAGGGCTGTCATTATCAAAACCCTATAAATAAAGGTAGAAATCCTTATCATAATATATTTTAGGTTTTTGATAATTACAGCCCTAACAGGTGTCTCTAAGTGCATTAAAAATTATACAAATGAGTAATTCCTAAAATTCAGAAGTCGGTTATATATGAATATACAAATCATTTATGCATGTTTTATGACAGCCCTTTATCAAAACCTCATATTTTATACCAAAGACTTATTAGTAATTATTTTATTTTTTTTGAATTAATTTATATTTTAATCAAAATTATTATTAAGTATTCATCATAAATTTTTTTCTAAAAACTTGTGTAAAGTATAAAAGAAGAACTTTGTTATGGGATGAAGGGAGTATTTCTTAAACTATGTTTTTAATGAGTTGTTCGCGTATACACAACATCTTAAAATTGGTTATAAATAATAGGGTTTTGATAACTAGTACCCTTAGGGCAATGATTAATAGCAATTAAAGTAGTTAATGTACAAGTATTTATGCATACCCACTACTAGGTGGTTAGTGAAATTTATGAGGTGGTTTTTTATGTAATTAATTGTACAAAATTTTTAAGCATTGAATTTTTTTTAACAATTACATTAAGGGCACTTGTTAGCATTTCCCTAAATAATAATAGGATGGCAAATAAGGCGTGACATTTATAATGCGACGTTTAAACTCACATTTCACCCACCTTCCACTCAACTCTTGTATCTTGCATTCATCCTTTCCTTTTTAGTAACCTAGTGGTGACTTTGCCTAGTGATTGTTACGCTTAAGGATAATATTGACTACTGATAATGTATACCACGTACACGGAAGGACCTGCATGCAGAAAGAAAGGGCGGGACGAAGGAACGTATAAGACGACAAACTTGGATCATCCTCCAAGACAAATGGTAACGTGTCCGGGTTTAAAGGGAAAACGGTGTAAAGCCACGCGAGCATTAAATGCAAGCGGCGCAGGAAGCGCACTGACGGAGGATCGTAGTTTTGTCCCCTGGTCCGAAGGATTGGTCTCCGTCCATTAACCGATGGACTTTCATACGATGCGGGTAAAGATGAGTAAATGATTATCCCGCTCATTCCTTTTATTCTCTTTCCCGCTCATCTTACCGATTATAAATAGGATACTCGGTGATCTCCAACAGGTATTCACTCCCCATTTCACCTTCACTCGCATTTACCACACCATACATTAAATACTTACGCGCATTCATGATCACGAATTAAATACATTCATTACTCGATTACACGTCGTTTAGTATTCCTGTCGTACCCTTTCTTACTTAGGCATCAGAGTGTCTTCAGGGAGATACTCCCGGAAGGCCTCTGACTAGGGTTGTTGCCTGTTTCAGGATTCGAAGCATCACGGAGTTACACACCTTCCGTCCACGAAGAATCAGGTTTCAACATTTGGCGCCATCTGTGGGACCCTGAACAAATGGTCCTCGATCTAGCGCCGGAAGGGGGGAATCAGTCTCTGACACCACCAGGAGACGGTCTTACTCCTCCTTTCCCTGCTTCAGCCATCGTCAACACTACGACGTGTCCTCCCCCTTCCGGATCCGGGGAGGATGATCTGACGGAGGAGGAGATCAAAGAGTTCAACCTCTTCTGCAAGTTCCGGAGAAGGGCTATAGGAAAAACAAGCGGAGTTGGAAGGACTCTAACTTACTCTAGTGAAGAGTCCACGGAAGAGGAATCCGCAGAAGAAGTTTATAAGGAAAAAACTCCTCCTGCTCGAATCCAAGACCAAGAGTCTGGACCGGAGAAAGAAAGAAGAATGCGAGCTCCGGAGAGGAGGAGGGAGCAGACTCCGGAGAGAAGGAGGGAGCGAGTTTCGGAGAGGAGAAGAGAACGAACTCCCGAGGGGAGAGAGGAGAAGCTTCCTCAGCGCCACTCTCCAACGCCTCGGAATTTTCGATCTCCGTTCACTGACGAAATTAACGAGATGCCAATTCCCCCGGGACTCAAAGGACCCAGAGTCAAGTCATATGACGGGACCGGAGACCCGGATGACCACGTAGCTAGCTTCCGATGGGCTGTTAGAATGATTCCGATGGACCAGAAGCTGTGGTGTTTGTACTTCAACGGAACGTTGGAAGGCTCGGCTCGGTATTGGTTGTCCAGCTTGCCCCAAAGGAGCATTACCAGTTTCAAAGAACTCGCAGCGCATTTCAGCCACAACTTCATACAACAAAAGAAGTATCAGCAAAAATCTCAATCCATCATGGCGTGCAGGCAACGAGAGGGGGAATCAAACAAGTCGTACTTCAAAAGATTCAATGAACAAAGCCGGAAGATGCCTGTCCGAGAAGATTCACTTATAATAGTAGCCTTTACGTACGGTCTTCGAGAAGGGGAGCTGTTCCGAGAGCTGTCAAAATGAGACTTCGTGAAGGCGGACGACATGATTAACGTCGTAAATAAAGTGCTCAAACAGGAGGAGGAAAGTGCAGAGAAACTGCGTTTCGAAGCACATGAAAAGAAGGGGATGGCAGGCTCTAGTTCGTTCCGGAACAACGAGAAGGGCAAAGGTCAGCTTCGATCAAGTTACACGGGAAAGCCTTCATATCGTGGTCGAACCTACGAAGGAAAATCTCCTTACGATCGATACCCTTCATCCCGGCAGGAAGCTTTTTCAACTTACAAAGCACGGAATCCTGTTGAAGGAAGAACACTAAGGAAGAGGTATCCCAGGGACCCGAACGCCTACTATGATTTCCACAAAATCATGGGGCACAGTACCGCTTCGTGTGAAAGTTATAAAAGGGAGAAGGAAGCGCAGGGCAAAGGAAAGGCGGAAGTAGCTGCCATCGAACCTCCTGCGAAAAAAGAAGCAGCAGCCTATAACGCAGAGATCTTTGCCCTGGAAGAAGAAACCAAACCCCCCCTTCCTGGGAAAAGGCGGGTGTAACGACCCGAATTTTTTTGTGTTGAATAAATTAAGTAAAAATATTATAAATAAGTATAAATCATTTAAAGAACGTGGGAATTGGATTCGTGTCATTTGGACATCGTATGAGAAAGTTATGGGCAAAACCGGGTTGAAACAAGGAATGAAAAGTGCAGCCTGGGCTGCCAGACCCAGATAGCGGCGCTATCTGGTGATCGCGGCGCGATCTTGTGTGGGTTGGAACAGCGAGCCGAAATAGCTTAAGGGGTAACGCGATTTTTAGTTCGCGACAAGGATTGCGACGCGAAAGAGTGTCGCGAATTAACGCGGGTTGGCAGATAGCGACGCTATCTCAAGGATAGCGACGCGATTTCGTGTCTGGACAGAATAAAGTCGGGATTTCTAGGGTTTTCTCTCATTTCTCACTTCTCCAATGTATGCAGCCGATTTGGGAGCTCTTGGGGGCGATTTTGGGTGTTCTTGGGCATAGAACACCACCATTCTTGGAGATCTTCAATCCTTGTTAAAGATCTAAGGTATATTTCTTCTCTTGAATAGTTGTGGATCGAGATTCAGGGGAAAACTTGCTAATGAAAGATTTGGGTTATAATCTTGTTTAAGATGGGTAATGGAGGGTGTTGAGCACCCATGGGAGGCATGTGAACATTGTGTTCTTGCTAGATCTATGTTTCTGGGAAAACCTTAAGTTAGGGTTTTTGGGATTTCACCAAGATTGATGAGCTTGGTGGTTAAGAGTACTGTGTTGTTGATTAGATGATTTCTAGTTATGGATGATAATTAGATATATAATGGTTATGTTGATAGGTTGCAAGGACCTAAAAGTTGGAGACATTCCAAAGGCGGGAATCAAGGATTCGTGTTGATAAACACGACATGGATTTAGCTATTGCTAAGGTGAGTACATGAGACTTTTAAAACTGAGTACATAGCAAGTGATTCTTGAAAACTCATATGATATGTTATGGGCCTTTATTAATAAATGTTTTGATAAAGATAGTGACTGAAAAGATAAGAAAGTACGTGTAATGTGATACTAGAATAAGTCTAGTATGATTGATGAATTTGGAAACAAATATGATAAACTAAAGTAATTATGAAATCTTTATTAAGGAACCTGTAAAATGAAGTTATGGAGTAAAAGAATGTATATTGAGTCTTTATTAATAATTATGTATTAGTAAAGCATTTGTAAATGATTTGATAAGTATTGAGTATCTATTGGTAATGATTACTAATAAAAGAAAAGAACGAATATACGTGAAAATGATTATGAGGTGACTAGTAATAATTATGTATTACAGTCACGAAGAGATAAAAGTGTTATGGTGTCGATAGACAAGAATTGTATATTATGAAATAAGTGAATATGAACCTCCTAGGGTTCATAGATGTAGAAGTATGTGTAGATTGCTTATGATTGAGTCCATGGGACTATACGCGTACGTTCTCTATGTTGAACTAGTTAAATATTGTTATTATTATATAACTAACTTGTTTGATGATTGATGTGATAGCCGAGAGCTAGATTGACATAACTGTTGAGTTATGGTAGGATTGAGATGATGTGATGTCACGGGCGACTCCCGGTCATGAGGTGTGGATTGAGGGGCAGTTGGGTGGATTCCCATCGACTCATTCACGTTAGTAGTCTAGCTTCATGGACGTATTCCGGCGAGCAAGGCAGGTATCGGTAGCGTGGGCGACTTCCTATTGCCGGTACCTTGTTTCTAGTTAGTTCGGGGGCAACCCGATAACTAGATACATTTGTGCCTCTAACTAGTCCGGGGGCAACCCGATAGTTAGATATGTTTGTGCTTCTAGTTAGTTCGGGGGCAACCCGATAACTAGGTATGTCTGTGTTTCTAGCTAGTACGGGGGCAACCCGTTAGTTAGATATGTTTGCTGGGAGAGCAAAAATCGATAGGGTCACAATAGGGTGACTAGACGGTACTACTGTAGTTAGTATATATATGCCTATATATATTTATGAAATGATTGTTATTATTGGGGTCTAAAACTCATGCATCTCACGAGACTATTTTGTCTCACGTACTACGTTTATTTTTGTGGCTATGTACTCAGGTACAGGTTTGAAGCTATAGAAGGTTGCACTAGGAGTGGCCTTGATATGTTTAGCTTGGGAGCTCGTAGGTAGATCCCGTTTGCCTATGGTTTTGATATACTTCGTGACACCATATTTTTGTAGACTCTGATAAAGGTTTTAAAGTTTTTGTTAAACTGTATTTTATATTACCTGGAAAATGTTGGAAATCGTATTTTAAATGTTTTAAATGATGTTATAAAAAAATACGGGTGTTACAGCGGGGAGGAGTCTTAGAATTCGGCAGGGGAGAACCCGTGCCGGAAGGGTACGTCGGAACGGAACCTTTGGTGGTCTTTGGAATCATAGCGAAAACAATGGTACGTCGTATCTATGTAGACGGGGGAAGTTCAGCAAACATCATGTATGGTCATTGCTTCGACAAATTCCCAACTGAAATAAAAGCTTTCTTGAAACCAGCGAAGGCTCCGGTTACTGGGTTTTCCGGTCAGTCCGTCTGGTCAAAAGGGAAGATACACCTCCCCCTCATGTTGGCAGATTGGGAAAAACCCGTCAGCAAAACGATCTTGGCAGAGTTCATCATCATAGAGGCGCCTTCCAGGTACAATGCCATCTTAGGAAGGACAGGTTTGTGGCAGCTCCAAGCCGTTGCGTCAACAATTCATGGGTTACTAAAATTTCCTTCAGAACACGGCGTCATCACAATTCAGAGTATGCCGATGCCCCCCTTGGAGTGCAATAGTGTCACCCACCAGGATAGTTGGACGGAGCAGGAAGAAGCTCACGTCGTGGTTAACCCAGAGTATCCTGATGTAACCGTCCGAGTGGGGGGAAGCTTACCGGCATTATTAAAAAAAGATTTGGGGGAGCTGTTGAAAAAGCACAAAGAGGTTTTCGCATGGAGGCCAAAGGATATGAATGGGGTATCCGGGAAGTGGCAGAACACAGATTGATGGTCGACCCTTCCTTCCGTCCAGTCAAACAGACGAAACGGGGAATGGCGTCGGAACGAAACGAGATTGTGAACAAAGAAGTCAAGGACTTGGTAGATGCCGGAGTCCTACGAAGTACACAGTATCCTGAATGGATATCGAATCCAGTTTTAGTCAAAAAGGGGGACGGATCCATGCGCATGTGTGTAGATTTCAAAGACTTCAATAAAGCGTGCCCTAAAGACAGTTATCCTCTACCAGAGATAGAACAAAAGGTGGAATCGTTGGGGGGATACAGATGGAAATCGTTCTTAGATGCCTATAGAGGGTATCATCAGGTTCAGATGGCACAGGAAGACGAGGAGAAAACGGCATTCCATACGGCTAAAGGAACGTTTTGCTATGTAAAAATGCCCTTCGGTCTCCGGAATGCAGGGGCTACGTATCAACGTTTAGTAGACAAGGCCTTTGAGAAACAGATTGGTCGGAACCTGGAAGTATACGTTGACGACATGGTCATCAAAAGCAGAAAATACGAAAACCTACTTCAGGATGTAGAAGAAACGTTGCTACAACTCAAGAAAATCAACATGAAGCTGAATCCCAAGAAGTGCTCTTTTGGAATGAGTAAGGGAAGGTTCCTGGGTCACATAGTTTCTAATACTGGCATCCAGGCTAACCCTGATAAAGTGGAAGGTCTTATGAAGGTAAATACTCCTAGGACGGTAAAGGATGCGCAGAGCTTAAATGGAAAATTGGCTTCGTTAGGACGCTTCCTAGCAAAGTCGGCAGAAAAGTCAATTCCTTTCTTCAAGGCTTTGCATGGATGCACAAAGAAGGGGGAGATAGGTTGGACGGACGAAGCGAAGGAAGCCTTAAGGAAGTTAAAACAGCATTTAAAAAACCTTCCGACGATGGCCAGTCCGGAACCTGGTGAACCCTTGGTAATGTACCTGTCCACTAACAGAGAAGCTATAAGTTCTGTATTGATCGCCGAAAGAGAAGGGAAGCAGGTTCCGGTCTACTTCGTTAGTAGAGCCTTGTAAGGAGCCGAACTCAATTATTCATTGATCAAAAAGCTAATTCTAGCATTGATATATTCTATAAGGTGTTTAAAGAGGTATTTTCAGGCCCATAAGGTCACCGTTTTGACCAACCAACCAATCCGGAACATCCTCCTTCAGCCAGAACGTTCCGGACGGATGACTAAATGGGCAATAGAATTGGGGGAACATGATATTCTCTTCAAAACACGTCCTAGTATCAAAGGTCAAGCTTTGGCTGATTTCTTGGTAGAGGTTCCAGACGAAGAAGCGGTGCTAACAGAGGAAGAGCGGAAGGAAAGCGAGCTGTTCGTACCACGTAACGACATCTTCTGGAAAATGCACACGGACGGGGCCGCAGGAGGGGAAGGATGTGGCGCGGGCGTTGTGTTAACAGGGCCGGAGGGAGAAAAAGATAACGTACGCTTTGCTTTTTAATTTTAAATGCTCAAATAACGAAGCAGAGTACGAAGCACTCTTGGCGGGTCTAGGGTTGGCAGCAAAGCTGGAAATTCAGATGATATAAGTTTTTATGGATTCAATGTTGGTAGTGAACCAGGTGAACGGTTCGTACGATGCCAAAGAAATTCATATGCAGAAATACCTTGCAAAGGTGAAGGAGAAGATACTTTCGTTTGGGAGCTTTAAAATATCTCAAATACCGCGAACAAAGAACAAGGAAGCGGACGCATTAGGTAAGCTGGCATCGATGCTATATTTCCATCTCACCAAAGAGGTGTTGGTGGAGGTCTTGACCCGCCGAAGCATTGACGGCGCGACGAAAGAGGTTGCCGAAATAAGCCACGGGGAAGCATGTTGGATGACGTCGTTCCTGTCCTATCTTAACGGAGGGATCCTTCCGGAGGCAGGAGCCGAGGCCAGGAAGGTATGCATGAACACTGGGCAATATACCGTAAAGAATGGGAGATTGTATCGGAAAGGTTACTCGACTCCCTGGTTGAAATGCTTAAGCAAAAACGAAGCGAAGGAAGAAATTGCGGAGGTACAAGAGGGACTGTGTGGGACACATTCCGGAGCAAGAGTCTTGACGCAAAAGATCTTTCGATTAGGGTATTTTTGGCCTAGCATGACGAAGGACACCAAAGATTATGTAGCGAAATGTGCTAAGTGTCAAGCATATGCCAACGTTCCGGCAATAGCCCCAGTTTGTCTAACGAGCATGCACAGTCCGTGGCCTTTCTGCCAATGGGGAATTGACATCGTAGGGCCTTTCCCAAAGGCTCCGGGAGGTTTACAGTTCCTAGTAGTGGCGGTAGACTATTTCACTAAATGGGTGGAAGCCGAGGCACTTGCTTGTATCTCAGGAATGCACATAGTCAAGTTTGTATGGAAGCAGATAGTTTGTCGTTTCGACATCCCACACACTCTAGTAAATGATAACGGGAAGCAATTTTCCAGCAATCCTTTCAAAGCTTGGTGTGCGAAGTTGGGTATACGGCAAAGCTTTACGTCCGTGGCACACCCACAAGCAAATGGGCAAACTGAAGTCACGAATCGAACGATAGTCAAAGGAATTAAAAATCGTTTAAATAGAGCACAGGGAACTTGGGCAGAGGAATTGCAGAGTGTGTTATGGGCATATCGAACAACCACACGGAGCGCAACCAAGGAGACACCGTATAGCCTGGTATACGGAACGGAAGCTGTTGTCCCTCTAGAAATAATGACACCTTCCCTTCGAATGGAAAACTTCCGGTTAGAGTGCAACGACGAAGCATTAAGACACAATTTGGACCTCGTGGAAGAAAGAAGAGAAAATGCCGCAATGAGGCAAACCGCGTACAAGTCTTTAACGGAGGCATATTACAACAAGAAAGTTCGAGGAAAAGCATGTAAGGCAGGAGAGTTGGTTTTACGAAAAAACGAGGCTAGTTTGCAGATCAAACCAGGGAAGTTATGTCCAAATTGGGAAGGCCCATATCGTGTGAGGGAAGCAAGAAGAAATGGTTCGTACATCCTCGAAACAATGGCCGGAAAGCAGATCCCAAGGACGTGGAATATGAGGAACCTGCGAAAGTTTAACTTCTAGGAAGTTTTATGTTTCTTATTATTAAGTTTCATGTTTCTTATTATTAAGTTTTATGTTTTCTATTATTAAGTTTAACTTCTTTTTCCCGAAAACATGTACTGCAGTAGCTAACTTAGCCTATCATGCATGTACCCGACGAATTAGTCAGTGTAACATCCCAAAACCCGGCCTAGTAGTTTATTGACCTTAAGGTATCTTATTAAATGATTATCTGATTAAATGCTTAGTTAATTTATTTAGCCTGCTGTCCTTTGCGGTATTTTAACCAAGGGGTTAAAATACCCGACTTGTGATTTATTTGGAATGAAAACATGATTTTTATATATTTGGATTCCTTGTTAAATATCGTTTCCAGAAATGCTTTCGTTTTTAAAATTGGAGTCCGTTTGCTATTTTAAATAAATTAATTTCGAAAGGGACTTTCAGACGGATACTGTTAAAGTGGAAAAAAATGTAAGAGGGGCCCCACTCCCTCTTGCTTGGCCGGTGTAGAGAGAGAGGGAAACACCCTCTCTTCTCTTGTTCCCTCTTTCAAACATTATCCTCCCATTTACTTGCACTATTTCATTGAAAAACCCCATCTCTTTCTCTCTACTTGTTCATCATCTTCTTGAGCTTGTTCTTGTGCTAGAGTCCGAATTTCCATACCAAAATTAGTGTAGAAGAAGCTTAGTGGTAAGTTACATCTTCTCTTGTACTTGTTCTTGGTGTTCTTGAGCTAGAACTTGAACTAGGGTTTTTGTAGTTGGTTGTTTTGTTGGTGAATCTTGTTATGGATGTTGTTTTATGTGTTTGTGCAAGCTTTTACATCATTTGTATGGTTGATTGTTGAAGGAAGACAAGATTTGGTGAAAATCACCTTCAACCTCCATTAATGGTGGAAGTTGAAGGTGGGTTTTGACAAATCTTGGATTTCTTGAGTTTTGGTTGGATAGAATTGTTTGTTAGGTTGTAAAATCATGTTTGTTAAGTTATGGATGTTAAAAACCTAGTAGTAATTAAATGGTGAAGTTGTTTAACTAGTGTTTGGATGATTTTGTCAAAATGGTTAACTAGTGATCTTGGAAGTATTATACTTGGATTTGTGATGGTTATGATCTTGATGGAATTGTTAGGTGATTGTGAATTGCTAGTTTAAAGATTAAATTGCTAGTTAATGGAAATGTGGAAGTGTTTGGATCATATTCGGGTTTTTGGCCCGTTTGGGTCAACTAGTTGTGAATACTTGATAAATGGTCAAAATGGTCAAAGGTATTGATGAAGGGTTTGTGCTAGTTGTAAATGTCATGAAATGTGCATTTTATGAGTCTTATGTAGTTAGATGTTGAAATTGATGATTTTGACGATTAGGTGGATTATCACTAACTCGGTATGTTGTTGACAGGAACCGATGAGGATACTCAGTGATACTAGCTCACTGAGTTAAGGAATCGAAGGTTGATAGGTGAGTGGATTCGACCTACAACTCGGGTTTCGGTTATTTCATTTGGTATTGTCTTGTTGGCGAAAAATGCAGAAAGAATCGCCAGATGCAGAGAGTTAGCGACGCGAACTTAGTTCGCGATCGCGAAGTCGGTCCAGAGAAAATTGTTGATCGTCGCGAAGTAGTTCACGACTGAGTTCCCGGCGCGAACCCTAGTTCGCGATCGCGAACTAGAGTTCGCGATTGGGAACTCAGTTTTGACATTTTTCGCGGTGTTTTTCGTAGCTAGTTGACTTGTTATGTATGCCTAGTGTTAGGGAATACCATACATGACTAGGTGCACCATCGGGATGAGGTCAGTGTTGGATGGATAACGGCTGGGAACAGTGTATCGACTAATAGGGTATCCGACCTTACCTGTATATGTTACAGTGTTAAGGGGAGGGAGTCGCCCTGGGTGTTGGATGCAAAACGCTATCGGTTACCGTGGTTTTGGCCGACCATGGTTTAAGGCCCGCAAAGCCGCCGATCCTCTCAAATAAGTGATTACCCAACCGGAGATGTTTTTATAACTTCCGCGTTTAAGTGACTACAAACCGGAGACGTTCTTTAACTTCCGTGTTTAAGTGTTTAGTGTAGTTGGTAGAGTTAGGAATTCATTCACTTAGCTTTTGTGCTAATCCCTCCCTTATTGACACATTTCAGGTTGGATGGCTTGAACGGGTCGGGCTTAGACGGGAAGTTTGACCATGCTTAAATTATGTTTTGTAAAATGAGCCGTGTCTAGTAATACCGTCTTTTAAATAACTTTGGTTGTAATATTTTATGGGACCACGTTTTGTAAACTTAACTAACTAGATGCTTCCGTACTTAAACTAATACTTAATTGCCTTTAAAAAAAATGCGGTGTTACAACTTGGTATCAGAGCTTCGGTTTGGCGATGGATACATGGGGTTGGTGTTCCATTCCCAAATCGTGGCTCGTGTGTTAGTCAAACCTTCCGGTCAAAGGGGATTAGAGCAAGTGTGAATTGGGTTTAGTAGTTAGTATATGTGTACTAACGAGTTAAACTAAGCCTTGGTGAGATGTTGTGTTTTGTAGCAGGAATGGCTGCGGATGGAAACACCTTGGATAATATCCCACCGAACACGAACCATGGGAACGATGGAGCAACGGGCTCGGGGGGTGATGAAATACCGAATGAAGAATATATCTTGTTGTTGGAAACACGGAATATGGAACTTGAGGATACCATTAGGGCTCTTCGCCAAGATCAACCGACTGAGCCGCGACCCGAGGCTCGGTCTACCTTGCCACCTCCAACCCAAGCAAACCCACCCCCACACTTCACTCAAACTACTCAAAATCCCGTCTTTCCCCAAAACGACTCCTCATCTCCTAATACAAGCATACTACAACCGCCACTCGCTCACACCGTACCAATTTCCAATGCCCAACACCAACAATTCTTCTACCAACCTTTCCCGATTGAGAAGAAACCGTGCACTTACAAAAATTTTCTCGATTGTAAACCAACCGAGTACCGGGGAAGTACCGACCCGGCGGAAACTCTAACTTGGCTTAGGGCCACCGAGAGGGCTCTTATTGCTTGTAATTGTGAGGACCACTTGAAGGTCCGGTATGCGTCCCGAATGTTGGGGGGACTGGCTATGGATTGGTGGGATGGGTTGACCGCGAACTTTAGCAACGAAATGATGGATGCGGTCACGTGGAAACAGTTTAAGGAGCAAGTGGAGGCTCGGTATTGTAGCCCATTTGAGTTGGATAAGATCCGGAATGAGTTCATGATGTTGAAGATGACCGATCGGATGACGGTGGATGAGCTTATCCTCCAATTTAATGGTAAGCTCCGATTTGTGACACAATGGGTGCCCGATGAGTCCACCCAAATCAAACACTTTGTGGGGGCGTTGTTGCCCGAGTACCGGAATATAACGAGGCTTGCGGGGACTCTCTTGCAAGCCTATGATCTTGCCAAATCGGCCGAGAGTGATTTCTTGGCTCAAAAAGTCGCGAGTCGAGAGAAGACTTCGTTTCACAAGGGAAAGTATGATCAATCAAACTCGAGCAACCACAAGAAACCCCAAGGAAGTCATCGGTCAACCAATGATCGTCGAAAACAAATCCTTCAAGGTTCCAACCAAAGGAACCCGTGGTGCTTACCGTGTAAGTCCGCCCATGCCGGACCGTGTACGGCACAAACTCGAAAATGTCTTAAGTGTGGGCAACACGGGCATGAGTCCACGGAATGAAAATTAGAGAAGAGTGTTTGTTGGACGTGTCAAAAAGAGGGTCACCGGGCCATGTTTTGCCCAATGAAGAAAAGTTCGGGTTCGGGTTCGGGCGGGGGAGCGGCTTCGTCGGGAGGTCAAAAGAGGAAGAGTCATCCGCCACCTACGGGTCGGGCATTCAAAATGACGGTGGAGGATGCCACCACCACCGATGATGTCATCACCGGTATGTTTCTAATAAACTCGATACCCGCTCGCGTGTTATTTGATTCGGGTGCAAATAGTTCGTTTTCCTCAAAGAGTTTTTGTGACAAATTGAAATTGCATATTTCCTTGATCGCGACACCTCTAGAGGTAGAGGTGGCCGATGGTGAAATGGTTCCGGTCACGACATCCGTGTCCGGGGCTAGTATTGATATTGATGGCGTGAAATTTTCAATTCTTTTACTTGTTATGCCGATATCCGGCTTTGATGTGGTTTTAGGTATGGATTGGTTAAGTGCTAATAGGGCCAACATAAATTGTCACCAAAAGTTAATTACTTTTCTTTTACCCGACGGGTCACACGTCGTGGCCCGGGGAGACCGTGCGACCACGACCATACCCATGATAACCATGATGAAAGCCCGTAAGTCCTTGACCAAGGGTTGTGAATCGTTTATAGCTTATGTGATTGACGTGAAAAAGGAAAAGAAAGTGGTTGGCGATCTCCGGGTGGTTTCGGAATACCCGGAGGTGTTTCCCGAAGACTTTCCTGGGTTACCTCCCGTTCGGGAGGTAGAATTCAAAATTGATTTGGTACCGGGTGCCAATCCCGTGGCTAGAGCACCGTACCGATTAGCACCGTCCGAGATTCGGGAAATGATGACACAAATCCAAGATTTATTGGATAAGGGTTTTATTCGGTCGAGTTCCTCACCTTGGGGAGCTCCGGTTTTATGTGTAAAGAAGAAAGATGGTGCACTTCGTATGTGTATCGACTATCGAGAATTAAATAAAAGAACGGTAAATAATCGGTATCCTTTGCCGCGTATTGACGATTTATTTGATCAACTCCAAGGGTCTTCTTATTTCTCAAAGAATGATTTGAGATCGGGTTATCACCAAGTTCGGGTTCATGAAAACGATGTTCACAAAACGGCGTTTCGAACTCGCTATGGCCACTATGAGTTCTTGGTTATGCCGTTTGGATTGACGAACGCTCCCGCGATATTTATGGATTTGATGAATCGAGTTTGTCGGCCTTATCTCGACAAATTCGTTATTGTGTTCATCGACGATATTTTAATTTATTCCAAGACCGAAGAAGAACACGAAAAACACTTAAGGCAAGTGTTAGAAACGTTGAAGCGGGAACGATTATTTGCGAAGTTCTCGAAGTGTGAATTTTGGCTTCGAGAAGTTCACTTTTTGGGTCACGTTATTTGTTCGAATGGGGTCAAGGTGGACCCGGCGAAGATCGAAGCGGTTATGAATTGGGTTGCTCCGAAGAACCCAACCGAGATAAAGAGTTTCTTGGGTTTGGCGGGTTATTACCGCCGGTTTATAAAGAATTTTTCAAAGATAGCGGGTCCTATGACGAGATTGACCCGTAAAGATGTATCGTTTCGGTGGGGTGAAAATCACGAGAAGTCATTTCAAACTCTAAAACAATTATTGTGTCAAGCTCCGGTTCTCGCCTTACCCGAAGGCCCGGAGGATTTCATTGTTTATTGTGACGCTTCACTTGCGGGTTTGGGTTGTGTGTTAATGCAACGAGATCGGGTCATTTCTTATGCTTCGAGGCAATTGAAGAATCACGAGAAGAATTACCCGACTCACGACTTAGAATTGGCGGCGGTGGTTTTTGCACTAAAATTATGGAGACACTATTTGTACGGTACTAAGTGCGTGATTTGTACGGATCACAAAAGTTTGCAATACGTGTTCACGCAAAAGGAATTGAATATGCGCCAACGAAGATGGTTAGAGTTGATTAAGGATTACGATTGTGAAATCCGATATCATCCCGGGAAGGCAAATGTGGTGGCCGATGCCTTAAGTAGAAAGGGAGATTCGGGAAGGGTACAATTTATGCGGATGGAAATTGTGTCGGATTTGGTGTCCCGGTTGAAGATTTCACAAATGGAAGCGTTGAATGTCGAACATTTGAAGGCCGAGATTTTATTAAAGAGGAAAGATGATTTAGAAGAAGATTCTCGGGGTTTGAAGACGTACCAATCTCGGGTTTGGGTACCGTTACTCGGGGGTTTGCGGGAATTGATTTTGGCCGAGGCTCACAATTCTCGGTTATCGGTTCACCCGGGTAGCACGAAAATGTACAATGATCTAAAAGCTCTTTATTGGTGGCCGACGATGAAGACCGACATTGCCCGTTTTGTGGGCCAATGTCATATTTGTGCTCAAGTGAAGGCCGAGCACCAAAAGCCCTATGGAACTTTAACCCAATCACCGATTCCCGAGTGGAAGTGGGACCGGATTACTATGGATTTCGTGACCAAATTGCCGCGTACACAAAGGGGTCACGATATGATTTGGGTTATAGTTGACCGATTAACGAAGAGTGCTCATTTCTTGGCGACTAGTGAGACCGCCTCACTTAGTAGATTGGCGAAATTGTACATTGACGAAGTAGTATCTCGACATGGAATTCCAATTTCTATCGTGTCCGATAGAGATCCCCGTTTTGCTTCGAACTTTTGGAATAGCTTGCAACGAGAATTGGGGACGCGGGTGAATTTGAGTACCGCGTATCATCCCCAAACCGATGGGCAATCGGAAAGAACGATACAAACACTTGAAGATATGTTGCGGGCTTGTGTGTTAGAGTATGGTGGGTCGTGGGATTCTCACCTACCGTTGATCGAGTTTGCTTATAATAACTCGTATCACTCAAGTATTAAGATGCCACCGTACGAGATGTTGTACGGGCGTCGGTGCCGAACCCCGACGTGTTGGTTGGAAGCGGGTGAGAAACAATATGCGGGGTCCGATATTGTTCAAATGACCGCGGATAAAGTTGCTATTGCTCGAGGAAAGTTGAAAGCCGCCCGTGACCGACAAAAGATGTATGCCGACCCGAGGCGTAGACCCGCTACGTTCTCGGAGAACGAGATGGTTTATTTGAAGGTTTCACCTTGGAAGGGCGTTATTCGTTTTGGTAAACGAGGAAAGTTGGCCCCGAGGTTTATTGGGCCGTTCCGAATTAGTAAGGTGGTGAATCCTCAATCGGTAACACTCGAGTTACCCCCGGAGTTGTCGGCGATACACAACACTTTCAACATTTGTTACTTGAGAAAGTGTAACATCGAAGATCCGAGCCAAATTCTCCCGGTGCAAGAGTTGCGGGTTGATACGAAAAAGAGATTGGTCGAAGAACCGGTGGAGTTATTAGACCGAAAAGTAACGAAATTGAGAAAGAAACAAATTCCTATGGTTCTAGTAAAGTGGAAGCACAGTTTGGGGGCGAATATGACGTGGGAGACCAAGGCCGATATGCGGGAACGTTATCCCTCCTTATTTGATCGAGATGGGATTCCGGGGACGGAATCTTCTTAAGTGGGGGAGAGTTGTAACATCCCAAAACCCGGCCTAGTAGTTTATTGACCTTAAGGTATCTTATTAAATGATTATCTGATTAAATGCTTAGTTAATTTATTTAGCCTGCTGTCCTTTGCGGTATTTTAACCAAGGGGTTAAAATACCCGACTTGTGATTTATTTGGAATGAAAACATGATTTTTATATATTTGGATTCCTTGTTAAATATCGTTTCCAGAAATGCTTTCGTTTTTAAAATTGGAGTCCGTTTGCTATTTTAAATAAATTAATTTCAAAAGGGACTTTCAGACGGATACTGTTAAAGTGGAAAAAAATGCAAGAGGGGCCCCACTCCGTCTTGCTTGGCCGGTGTAGAGAGAGAGGGAAACACCCTCTCTTCTCTTGTTCCCTCTTTCAAACATTATCCTCCCATTTACTTGCACTATTTCATTGAAAAACCCCATCTCTTTCTCTCTACTTGTTCATCATCTGCTTGAGCTTGTTCTTGTGCTAGAGTCCGAATTTCCATACCATAATTAGTGTAGAAGAAGCTTAGTGGTAAGTTACATCTTCTCTTGTACTTGTTCTTGGTGTTCTTGAGCTAGAACTTGAACTAGGGTTTTTGTAGTTGGTTGTTTTGTTGGTGAATCTTGTTATGGATGTTGTTTTATGTGTTTGTGCAAGCTTTTACATCATTTGTATGGTTGATTGTTGAAGGAAGACAAGATTTGGTGAAAATCACCTTCAACCTCCATTAATGGTGGAAGTTGAAGGTGAGTTTTGACAAATCTTGGATTTCTTGAGTTTTGGTTGGATATAATTGTTTGTTAGGTTGTGAAATCATGTTTGTTAAGTTATGGATGTTAAAAACCTAGTAGTAATTAAATGGTGAAGTTGTTTAACTAGTGTTTGGATGATTTTGTCAAAATGGTTAACTAGTGATCTCGGAAGTATTATACTTGGATTTGTGATGGTTATGATCTTGATGGAATTGTTAGATGATTGTGAATTGCTAGTTAATGGAAATGTGGAAGTGTTTGGATCATATTCGGGTTTTTGGCCCGTTTGGGTCAACTAGTTGTGAATACTTGATAAATGGTCAAAATGGTCAAAGGTATTGATGAAGGGTTTGTGCTAGTTGTAAATGTCATGAAATGTGCATTTTATGAGTCTTATGTAGTTAGATGTTGAAATTGATGATTTTGACGATTAGGTGGATTATCACTAACTCGGTATGTTGTTGACAGGAACCGGGAAGGATACTCAGTGATACTTGCTCACTGAGTTAAGGAATCGAAGGTTGATAGGTGAGTGGATTCGACCTACAACTCGGGTTTCGGTTATTTCATTTGGTATTGTCTTGTTGGTAAAAAATGCAGAAAGAATCGCCAGATGCAGAGAGTTAGCGACGCGAACTTAGTTCGCGATCGCGAAGTCGGTCCAGAGAAAATTGTTGATCGTCGCGAAGTAGTTCACGACTGAGTTCCCGGCGCGAACCCTAGTTCGCGATCGCGAACTAGATTTCACGATTGGGAACTCAGTTTTGACGTTTTTCGCGGTGTTTTCGTAGCTAGTTGACTTGTTATGTATGCCTAGTGTTAGGGAATACCATACATGACTAGGTGCACCATCGGGATGAGGTCAGTGTCGGATGGATAACGGCTGGGCACAGTGTATCGACTAATAGGGTATCCGACCTTACCTGTATATGTTACAGTGTTAAGGGGAGGGAGTTGCCCTGGGTGTTGGATGCAAAACGCTATCGGTTACCGTGGTTTTGGCCGACCATGGTTTAAGGCCCGCAAAGCCGCCGATCCTCTCAAATAAGTGATTACCCAACCGGAGATGTTTTTATAACTTCCGCGTTTAAGTGACTACAAACCGGAGACGTTCTTTAACTTCCGTGTTTAAGTGTTTAGTGTAGTTGGTAGAGTTAGGAATTCATTCACTTAGCTTTTGTGCTAATCCCTCCCTTATTGACACATTTCAGGTTGGATGGCTTGAACGGGTCGGGCTTGGACGGGAAGTTTGACCATGCTTAAATTATGTTTTGTAAAATGAGCCGTGTCTAGTAATACCGTCTTTTAAATAACTTTGGTTGTAATATTTTGTGGGACCACGTTTTGTAAACTTAACTAACTAGATGCTTCCGTACTTAAACTAATACTTAATTGCCTTTAAAAAAAAATGCGGTGTTACAGTCAGCAATTAAACCATTATGCTTCGTATGTGTAATTGTTAAATTCATGAAACGATTTCAAACACACATAACGGCACAAATAGTAAAACGAAAAAGAGGTATGATTATACGTCATAAAAACAAAGTAGAATTAAACAAAACACAGTCAAACGGAGGTACAGTCAAACCAAAAACAACAACGATACCAAATCCTATTAAGGATTGATATGGCGACCTGAAGTCTCACCAACACCTTCGGCTCCAGAAGAAGGTTTAGTTACGAGGCTCTTCAGATCAGATAAGCTGACAACGCCGTTCTCAAAGGAATCAATCAAGGAGTAATGCGGAGAAACCAGGTCGCCAAATAAACCAATGATGGTATCCGGACCTTCGGGGAAGTCATGAGCCAATTTCGCATCCGGGTACGTTTTCTGCATATCTAGACAACCTTGATGCTTCCCGTATCGAACGCTTTCTCTTTGAAGGGCGGAATTCTTCTGGACAAACTCGTCAGAATTCAGGAACACCTCAATAACTCCAGGAATACCCTTCCGAAGCAACCAGGTAATATCGTCCCGTTTGGAGGACAACATTCCTTCCTGCATTTTCACTTCTAGCTTCAAGGACTCATTCTCAGCACTCATCTCTGAACATTGGCTTTCTACCTCTTTCGCATGCAAATCCCTTTCCATCCGAGAAGACTCTAACTCAGCAATTCTCGCAGAAGAGGCACCCTGCTGTTTCTCCAATTCAGACGAACGCTTCCGCTCAACGCTAAGCAAGCGGTTCGTCTCGGCCAATTGTGCTTGCAGACTTGCAACGGTTTTACTACTATCTTCACGATCCTTCACGAGCTGTTGGGATAGCTGTTCACGCTTTTTAGTTTCGTCATCATATAAACCTTGGAGGGTTCTCATCAATTGAGAGATACGCTCGAATTCCGATCCTTGCTTCACGAAATCCTGCTCTCGACGAACACTCCGAGTCTGGAGCTCAGACAAGAGCTCAACGGAACCTAGCAATCCGGATTTGGCTCTAGAGAAAAGATCGGCATCGGGCACACTCTTAAAATCTAGGGGAAGAATGGCCTCGGCAGGAGCAACGGGAGCTACGGAAGTCACAGGAGCAACGGAGGGGGTAATCCTGGGAGGATCCAACCGTCCGAAAGGACCGCTCAGTCCGGTCGGCTCAGAAGTAGCAATGGAGAAAGGACCAACGGTGCGGGCAGTCTCACCTGTATGTAAAAGAAAAAGAGTTTTGAAACAAATATCTACAAAAAAAAAAAAAAAGAGGAAACATGAACGCATTACACACAAAGTACACACCTGCAGAGAGAGATAGGGGAAGTGATGATTGACTTCGAGCAGATTGAGGGGAGCGAGATTCCCTAACCACCAACGATGTAGCAGCCCCAGAACTAAACAGTTGGCTGCCAAACATGGCCACATCAGAACTGCTAGACCCACCTTTAGGAAGTTTCCATGATGACACGTCAAGACGAGAAGCAGATGTCGTAATACTAGTGGTAATAATGGCCGGAGGAATAAACGTGGGAGGCTTGAAAGAGACAACAGGAGCAGGATCAACAACTGGAGAAATAGTCGCATGAATGTCAGATATTACCACGCATTCGGATAAACCTGCTGCCAAAATATATATACAATAAGCAAACAATGACAAGTTAAGAACAACGAAAAAACAGGAAGTGTAAAGCAAGCAGATATCTTCAGGATCGATCCGGCGTCGCCTAAGCGGAGAGGTTTCGGCTTCCTCGCGAGTTTTGCGTACCCTACTCATCCCACCACGCTCTGAAGAAGTTATGCTACGAACAAAGCGAGTCTTGGGTGTCTTCTGGACCTCCACCTGCGAGTCTGGAATCATGGTATCCTCAAGGAAGAACTCGGTAGCAGATACCGGAACGTTTCCGGTTCGGTGAACGCCTTCCTCCGCGGTAGTTGATAAACCCAGCGTAGCCTCGGAACTCTGAGTATCCTCCACAGGGGGAGAGAAAGGCACAATTTCACCCTCCTCTACAACTATGTCACCTTCCGGTGAACTACCTTTTTTCATTTGTAATCGCTCCAAGAGCGAAACGATTCGGTTATCAACCTTCCAGATAGGCCGAACGTCCCGTTGAAAATAGTAGGGGCTAAGATCGGCCATACCTAGAAAAGCTTCGTCGGGATCTTCCCATTGGACGCTGATAGCAGAAATTTTGTCGGCATACTCACGTTCCTCAGGAGTTAAATCAGGAACAGGGTCAGATCCTCTCCCAGAAGCCTTGCCCCACGGAAGCTCCACATTGTTGAAAGTTGCACGGTCGATATAGAAGAAGCTATACTTCCATCCATGGATAGAATCCCGAAGGCCGGTAATACAGTCAAGTTGTCCGGGGCGGTGGGCAAAAATGGCCCAATCACCGCGCCCAGTAACGGTATAAATTAAAGAAACGGAACAACGGGACGGAAGGGGGATGCCAAGAGACCTGCAAAGCATGATGAAGCCAATTACCTTGCAAAGAGAGTTTGGAGCAAGTTGAGCGATATGTAGCCCAAGATTCTGGAGAACGGCAAGAATGAAGGGATCAATGGGGAAACGCAACCCCCCGAGCAGATATTGAAAATAAATCGGTTCATAGCCAGCTGGAGCAGTACGTATGGTATCAGTTTCTTTCGGTAGTAGAAGCTTATAACGTTGATCGATGTAATACTCCGTAGTGATCCGATGAAGATCAGTAGCAGAAAAGGTTGAGTATATGTTCAAGGCAGTCTTGACTTCCTTTGGTGTTTTATTCGTTTTTTATTTAGACGGCTTATCTTTCCTCATAATGTCTTTTGATGAAGAAAGATAGGGGGAAACAGAGTATAAGAAGCTCAAGAAAAAAAAAAGTAAGAAAGACAGATTTTCAGAAAATATGGGTAAAGAAGGTAAGGGGGAAAGAGGGCATACACGAATATATATATATATATATAGAGCGGAAGCCCAAGGGGCGTGAAGGACGGGCGTTTGAATGACGTCTAACGGTCGGAAGTTTCACCCCAGAGCAACGGTAACATCGATTTTTAACGGTAACTTTTTTAAAAAAAAAAAGAAGCAACGAAGCAATCGACAGAGCAATAGCGATACAGTTAAAATCAGTTTACCACGGCCAAACCAATTCTAACTAGGGGGACTTGATAATGTATACCACGTACACGGAAGGACCTGCATGCAGAAAGAAAGGGCGGGACGAAGGAACGTATAAGACGACAAACTTGGATCATCCTCCAAGACAAATGGTAACGTGTCCGGGTTTAAAGGGAAAACGGCGTAAAGCCACGAGAGCATTAAATGCAAGCGGCGCAGGAAGCGCACTGACGGAGGATCGTAGTTTTGTCCCCTGGTCCGAAGGATTGGTCTCTGTCCATTAACCGATGGACTTTCGTACGATGCGGGTAAAGATGAGTAACTGATTATCCCGCTCATTCCTTTTATTCTCTTTCCCGCTCATCTTACCGGTTATAAATAGGATACTCGGTGATCTACAACAGGTATTCACTCCCCATTTCACCTTCACTCGCATTTACTACACCATACATTAAATACTTACGCGCATTCATGATCACGAATTAAATACATTCATTACTCGATTACACGTCGTTTAGTATTCCTGCCGTACCCTTTCTTACTTAGGCATCGGAGTGTCTTCAGGGAGATACTCCCGGAAGCCCTCTGACTAGGGTTGTTGCCTGTTTCAGGATTCGAAGCATCACAGATTTACACACCTTCCGTCCACGAAGAATCAGGTTTCAACAACTACAAAAATAGGTTTTTCTTTTTTCTTTGTCTCTTTCTCTTTCATACACGTTTTTATTCCAATGCAAATGTATATAAACAGCTAGATATGTTGAAGCATCTCGACCCTCAAGTTTGTCGTACTCGTTATTTTGATTAATTAACTTACAGTTTTAAGACATGTATAGGCTATTTTATTGCCGTACCATTTTCTTTGAAAGCGCACAAGGATCAACCGCTTTTTCTTTGCGGTTTGATCTTTATAATGATGTTAGATGGTGTTTGTTTGGCACTTAACCATTCAATTCAGCCCTTCAATATTGAATCGGTCATATTCAGTTTGTTTGTTGGACATAAAAAGAAGGTCGGAATGAATTATAGGTACTGATTGATTCTTTCAAAATAATTGTATTAAATGATTCAGCAGCTAATATTTTACCAAAGTACCCTTCTAGTTATTGTTTCATAGACTTCCACATCACATCCTTTCCCAAAAGTCTCCAAAACATTGGGTCGTTCAAACACTGCTTCATATTAATATCTTTATCGTTTTCCCCTAGAATGAATATAACATTCGTGCTATATCTATTTCAAAAGTCCAAAATTTTATTTTTAATTCCCCAAAATGCTACAAAGTACTCCGTAATACTCTGTATGTTTTTTGGATTGATTTGTCTAGAAAATAAGAATTATGTAATGTAATTAATTTCATAAAAAGTATAAATCACTTTGTTATGACATTTTATGTTACTATATTTGTTTTGTGACAAGTATTGATCTTTTGTAAAGAGAATAATATTATTAATATCAAGTTGTAAATAATTTTATAATATTCATTCAAAACTTAACGACTGTATATTTCATTCAAATACTTGATCATACATAAGGGTATTATGGTCATTACTGCCATTCAGATTAGTCATTCATAAGTATCAACAGACAACTTTTTTTATTTAGAAGCATGATCATATAGAGCCTCTTAATCATTCAGGTTATAGAATCATTCAGCGCTAAACTATTATATTTTAACAAACACCACCTTAGTAATCATATATTTCCCTAAGCACGAGAACACACACAGAGATTGGAATTTTTGATGCCGCAATCTACTTTTATGCTCTATTGTAAGAAAGATTAAAAGTATTGACGTCTTTTATTAGAGAAATATTATTAGTGTCTAATATTTGTGTCTACAAACTTGATCAAGATAAATGTCAAAATCAATTGATGACATAAAGAAACATAATCAATGGATTAAACATGTCATTTTATGATGAGTAACAACATGAAGTATACACAAATAGCAAAAAGAACAAGTACACTTATCCAATTTAACGAAGTATTAGGTGGCCATGAACAAAGGGACATGTATGGTACAAAAACAATAGTTGAAGTCTTGTTTATAAAGTTAAACAAAATAAAGGTCTGAACCTGTCATTTAAACATACTTTTAGCGACCATTCAAGTGTGTGAAGTGAAGGTGGGGCAACCTATGAGACACTCTTTTGGCTCCTTTAGGTTTCTAAAGTAGTGAAAAAGTATTTGTTGGTCATTGGCTCCATGCCATAAAAGACGCGTAATAAATTCAAATGTACACTAAATATTTTTACATGCATATATTTGTGTCCTTTATATTGAAAGATTAAATTAAGTTAATATTCGTATATATATTTATCAGAAAGGAATGAATACATTCATCATACATACAAGCATGATATAAAAATTTAATAACATAAAAAGTGCATGTACAAATATTATGGTACAAAAAAAAAATATAGTCTTGTGTAAAAAAGTTGTACATCGGCCTGTTGTAACAATAGTTTCACATCAGAGTGACAAAATACATCTAGAAAGGTGAAAAACATTTTATTTATCATGACACATTTCAGCATTAAAATCATTTTACATTGTCAAATCCCTTTAGAGGTTTGTTTGTGGTGGCCTACAACCTACATAACACACGTACATAGCATCAACTATTGGTAAAATTACATCCCTGACGTCGCCTTTTATCATTGCTCCCCATTTGCTGTTTCTTTTAACGGTAAATTCTTGCAAAGTTACCGCTTTTTAACTACAAGCAATGTGTGTCTGCATGTGTGTGTATGGATAATAACAAGAAAACATGTTTGAGAAACATAATTAATGTGAAGGCATGGATGTGTAATTTTTCACAAACCACTTTACAACAAAAGACCCCATCTACAAGAAATACATTTCCATGTCTAACATCTACAACCCCCCAAACTTGTCCCCACACCCCTCATACATGTTGGTGGGTTTTGTCTTTGAGGTGCTTGATTTATATTCATCACTAAATTATTATCGCATATAGTCAATGTCACACTCATCAAAGGTGTCTTTTTTTTCCATTACTTTTACCACTAAGCGATAGATTCTTTTTATACGACAGTATACCTATTAATTCGTATGAAATATGATCCAGCTGTTGCGTATCTAACTTCTATTTTCAAATTATTATGTCATTGTCCAGATAATGTTTTAACCTTATCAAATCAAGTCAATTTCATATTCGACATTTACCATTACTGTTTTTTTTTTCTTGTTGGAATTAATATTTAGCTTAAGAGACCGAACTTTTCTTATTTCGGAATTTGAATATTTTAAACGTCACCTTTTGTAGTTTATAAATTCCTAAATTCATCATTCCAATGGGTAATTGGAATTAAAATACATGTATTTTATTTTAATGTAGATATTCATATACAGAAGTTAACTTTATGAAGATCGTGCTTCAAGTTTTCAAGTCGGCTTTAATCACTGTAACTTCTTGTAAAAGATGAAACATTGTAACTTCTTATAAAAGATCATGTTTCAAGTTTTCAAGTCGGTTTTAATCACTATAACTTCTTACAAAAGATGAAACACTCTAACTTCTTATAAAAGAATGTGTTTCAAGTTTCAATGTCCAATTTAATCACTCATGTAACTTCTTATAAAAGTTGAAGCATGGTAACTTCGACTGTGTTTCAAGTTTACAAGTCGGCATTAATTGTGATTCGAACATATTTACCTTTGTTAAACGTATATCCTTAAAAGTTGATTCGAATTAAGATACTTTTGGTTACGGCCAATGTTTTAAAATCCGGGTTATTTTTCGACCCTACGATACTTTCATTGATCATGTCACACCAATAAATCACCAACATTTCATTGATCCGGATCTCAACGGATCATTACTTATCAAATAACCTTACTTTATTCAAAAAGTGTGGATTTCATTAAAATCCGGATCTCAACGGGTCATTACTTATCAAATAACCCTATGATACTTTCATTGATCATGTCACACCAATAAATCTCCAACATTTAATGGTGGAATAAAACATTATAGGAAATACTCACTTGTGGGTTTAGTAACTACATGAATTGATTACCTAATTTGCATGCGTGTATTTTTCAACTTACAATATTATTGAGATCTTGTTACTTGTAATTATATGTCCTCAAAACTATTTATGGGTTATATATATACTTCTAGTTGATAATAATCATATTAAATACATTATTTTATTTATTTAAAAGTGTATTCCTGATTTGCTATGCGTGATCTAACTGTTGTCGTGATAATTTCCAGTAACTATATTTGTAAATGCTTACATAAGGCAGGGATAAAACTCATTATGTCTAAGAGAGCTTTTCTGACGCTATTATACCACTAGGCAATTACCAAATAATTCATATTACTTGAATTACGTTTATTATATTCTAACCAAATAACATTAAAAGATGTCTTTAGGCTCTTATATCAAATCATCATCGGATGATCAACAACGTTTAAGTCATAAACAATATTCCTCATAACTAAAAATATTACGTTATTGATTGTTTTTGGTAACTTTTCCCACGGCCTTCAGTTAAGACCCTCGTTTGTTGATTGTTTGATCACTTTCTGATGTTGCATATATTTTCACAAAGGGATTGCCCACACAGTTTGTTTTTTTTATTATAATTTTTTGTCTAGTCTGAGCATACAGTAGAATTCTGTTCCAAACTACTGGTGGTGTGTTAAATAGGAATTTTTTTTCAGAAATAGGCTTGATTTGCCCTCAATTTTCACAAATAGGCTTGTTTTGTTACGGTTTTCAAAAATAGGCTCTATTGAGTCCCCGAGGCGGCTTCCCCGTTAAAACCCGACTCCTGGAGACCGGCTTTGGCCTTTACAATAAATTACATAAAAAAAGGAAAATAATATATTTCTAAAGCCGGCCTCGGGGAGTACTTGCGTCAGTGGTCATGTCAGAAGAGGCCAAAGCCGGTCTCCAGGAGTCGGGTTTTAACGGGGAAGCCCGGCCTCGGGGACTCAATAAAGCCTATTTTTGAAAACCGTAAAAAAACAAGCATATTTGTGAAAATTGAGGGCAAATCAAGCCTATTTCTGAAAAAAATTCGTTAAATAGTTGGATTATATTGTTTATTTCTTATTTCATATTTTATAGTGTAGGGATTTCTATGTAATATTATGACTAATTTGTAGATATTTTCACAACCTCCAGTATATATAAATTATCAGGGCTAATAGATATGAGTGTTTAGCTCGCTGGATTGATGTCTGGCTCAACTGGATTGATGCATGGGTAGCGAGAACCATGTGAATCAAGTAATGTAGTGATTCACGCGGTTCTCGCAAAGACCCAGTATATTGGGTGAAAATTAAAATTCATATTTTGTTTTTACTTTATTTAAAATTTAAGAGAATCAAAATCCTTCTTTTTTTTTCATTCGCCGCTCGACTCTTCAAAATCATAGTAGTTTTTTTATTTAAGAAAACTATCTATAAAAATAATTAGATAGAATACCTTCAACCTTGTCAACTGATAGTGAAAGAACAAAATCGGGATACAGACCAATACCTATCACAGGTAGAAAAATGGAGAAGCTCAGTTGGATTGATGCATGAGTTCCCGCGTATATGAGGCGTGAGGACGTGAGGTCTAGAGTTCGAATAATATAAAAATCTCTTGTGGTGCCAAATATGGGGGATTTTTCCTGAAGATCCCTTTGGGGGCTGAGTTTGCCATGTAAAGGAGCTTGAACCCAGGGTGCTTGTTGGAAAATTGCGAGTAGTCTTTCGTTGTATCATTTGCCGTTTCCAAAAAATAGATATGATCAGTGTTTAGATATAGAAGGATATATACACGTATTGTAAGTTTGTAACTCATTATTTTCTGAATGACTTGTAAGTTTTACCATACGGACAAGGATGTTGTTTGGTTAACCCAATTGTTGTGTATTGATTAAAACAGAACTAACAACAAAAAGCTTTTAAGAAACCATATGATTTGGTTCAAACATGTCTACAACAAATTTGGGCCCTGTTTCATATATCATTTATTACACATAGCCCACACATCTGTCATGTGAATGTCCTATATTCACGCATCTAGAGTTTTTTTTTTTTTGAATGGCAAATTCTAATTTACTCCTAATTACCATCTATGTATATTTACGATGGGACTCGAACTCCTGACCACAAAGTCAAGAGCCCACACGCACACTAGAGTTGTTATTACTTATTAGTCCAAGATAGATTATTTTCTACTTCTTTATATGTATCTACGAATAAACATTGTTTTCTATTATATGGGTATACTTTTATTATTTATAATATACCAATTACGTGATAGTTTTAATCAAATTAACTAACATGAATGATCAAATAAAATAAATTATTTAGTGATCATCTAATAATAAGAATATCTGAAATGATTTTTTATAGATCATATTTGACCTTTTAAAAAGTCACTTTATTGACCGTTGGCTGAATTTTCGTTTTTAATTGATTTGACTGAATTAATTGAAACTAATAAAATGCATCACGAAGGTATTGTGATGAAAAATACATTAATCGTGCAATAAACAATTACAAATGGCAAAATGTTTGGAATCTTGCTTCAAATACAGAGTAAAAAAGCATCATTACAGGCATTATTTGACCAAAGTTATAAAACTTAATCCCTCATTTTAATGATTGCTATCATCATATAAAAACTCAGGATCCTTTGGCTTTGGAACCGGGCTACGAATGACATCATCATCGTCAAAACCACGTCCTCTTCTTAAGCCCGTTGCCAATATGGATAAGCCCGTTTCCTTCCTACTTGATCTGTTCAGTTTATAAGTACTAGAACTCTCTTTAGCCTTCAAAATTAAAGCCAATTTTCGCCTTTTGTGCCGTTTCCAAGCCGCTTGTATGAAACAAGCAGCCCACGTTCGCCATTGATGTGAATGAACCCTAAACGTGTGTCTTAATTTCTTGCTATGCAGCTTACGAAATTGTGTTGCCACAAATCTTAAGTCTTTTGAGGTGAGAGCAAAAGCTTCCACCTCAGAAATGGCGGTGACTGTACGTGTGGATGATGGCATAATGACACTGGGACGTGGGTCCAGAGCCCAAGTCAGCAGTTCCTCACCACAGAAGTCTCCTGGGCCGATCTCGCACTGGTTCAAGAAGCCAGATCGGCCCCCGCCTGTGGTGTAAGAATCTAGGTGACCACGCATTATAAAAAGCATTTCATTAGTGGGGTCGCCTTCTCGAACTAGGCATGTTCCGGGTGTAGAGATCAAGGGTTTTAGTCTTTCACATATTGCATCCACAGTGCGCTCATCCATTTGATCAAATAACGGAACCTATTCGCATTCACATAATCTTATTGAGCAAAAGGCCGCGTAGAATTAAAGAAAACGGTTAAACTTAATAGAAGAAATAAAATGTATGATTAAAAAAACTCACTCTTCTAACGAGCTCGGCACACACGTAACGTTTGATATCTCTTCTAATATCTAAAGGAAGTGCCCGTAAAATTTCTTCTTCATCGACCCCTCGGGTTGTAATCCATTTGTAAAGATCGTGTTTTCGTACACGTTCCCTTAATTCATGTGGTAGATGTCTATGATGCATCCATTGTTCGGTATCCATCCGTTTCACCCGGTACTCCTCTAATCGTTTAGTTCTTGACTCGAGATATTGCTGTTTTTTTCCAAAACAATACAAACTTTATAACTCAAAACATAACAAATCTAACCATGAAATGTAAAAGAAACTTGACTATTACTTGCATATTGCCAATGAGCAAAGCAAATAGCACCAATCCGGTGATCCCAATAAGTATGCAAAAATGTGATTCCGCTATAAACGGGCTTGCTTGAAGTTCTTGGCCCGCCGAACTACAAAACTCGAAACGCACAAAATAAACCAAATATTTGAAGACAATTTTGAATTTTGTTTTAGTGATTTATAAGTTTAAGGTTACCTTAAGCCTCTGAGGCCCCACCATAGACAATAAGCGTATTTTTTATAAAAATTAGCAGAAGCAACCTGGTATTGAACCGCATCCTCAACGAGGCCGTATTTGAAGTTATTAGGATCCGCACATGTGTCCGTGACATTGCTCGTTGAGAACCATGCTTCTCGATGAGGAAGGTTCACATTAACACAATCAAAATATCGATGTTTGCATTCGGTTTCATTATCACACATTCCCACCCAACATAGCCCTTGTCTCTCGATCGCTAAAAGATACCACATCGCTCCAATCACCTTCACATTACAATTATAAAAAGAAAAAAGAAAAGAGAATTTGGTTACGTATACTGATGTAGTCACTACAAGGAAAATGTGTCATTTAGTGAGTTTTATTAGTAGTTTAGTACCACATAAAAATGTTACTTCCTCACTTATTTTGAAAGTCACGTGTAAATAAGTCATTTTACTGGTATAGTCCCACTATTTTTTACCAAATAAGAAAATTTTCAAAATGTGTCACTTATTTTGAAACAAAGTGTTTCACTTATTTTGAAACATCCCAAAATAAAAGTGTTTTACTTATTTTGAAATGGAGGAAGTATAAGTTTTATCGACACCTTTTATGAAAAAAAAATGTCACAAAAGGGTAAAAAATCTATCTCGGCATACTTTTGTACTAGGTCTATACCAACGGCATCTTTGTACATTTTTTATGTGTAGGTGAAAGTGAAACACCTTTGACACTTTTGTGACCGAATTTTTACTTTCAGTGGCACTTTTTTACGTGTCACTAAACGACAAATTTCCCGTAAGGACGCATTTCGAGCATAATTATGAACGTACATGAGCAGCTAACATAAACAGCACTATATTATAGGCAGCCCCGACCCACGCTACATTCGCCACAAGTCCCGCTTGCTTCGATATGTGGGTCCCGAGCCTAAACGTGAGATACAACCTCAAAATGAACTGAATCATGATAAAGTACAACACACTCGTTTTCGTGCTCATCATTTCCGTTTTATCAACAATATGGAACCAAGTCATCACTTGTGGAATTGGAAGTGTCGCTAAAAAGTCGAAGCAAAATTCACCCCTCAAATACCTTTCGGAGATACTAGAAGAATCTAGAATCAACTCGCCTCTTCCAAGTAAGCGGGAAGACGGCGCCACGTAAGCGGTACGAAACCGGACGTAAATCTTGATCGCGTAAAATACGTCAACGATCGTACGGATGATTGTGAGTGTGATTTTGAGCGTTGTGTCTTCATCTAAACACATGTTTTCTTTGATTATTGGTAAGTAGAAGAAAAGTGGGTCTACTGCAAGTGAAACTAGGGCTGCAATTAGAAACAATTGGTTCCATTGATTTGTTGCTGTTCCTCGAGGATCGAGGATCGTTTTGTTTGTTTTCGCGTAATCTTCTGAAAAAGCTCGGGAAAGTTTTTTCGTGAGTTTTGGGTCGTCGATTTTCGGGGATGGTGGATTTGGTTCGGGGGTTTCCATGTCAGCATCAAATCTGGTAGAAAAAAACCATCAAAAAAAATTCGAAATTTGTTAATTATAATTCACATGAACATATTTATACCAATAATAGCTAAAAGAAAGACGTGATTTTTGTAACCTGACGTATCGTCCAGAATCGGACATTGTGTGCTGCTTAATAGAACTGATCTTTTGTTGAAAATTGTTGATGATCTAACGGCAATTTTTATAGCTAAATGAAGAGAAGATGGAGAATATTACCGAATTTGGCAACTTGTGCCCAGAACTTTGAGATTTCACTTTCAACTTATTAAAAAATCAAAAATAATAATAACTAATGTCGTAAAAGGTTCAGGTTGTTCTTATATTTGTCTCCTATGTGAGGCCAGGGTATACAGTCAAGATACAAGAAAAGGAATTTATAGACTTGATAGATACAAACTATGAAATCACTTAACTCTATATAATCCTTATTATTATTATTAGTCCAATGCCACAAACTTCATTATATCTTAAACTAGTAATTTGATTTATCAGAGCACAATTGTCCCCAGATCTCAACACACAGATTCATTCATAATCACATAACCGATAACATTTCCCCACAAACGAATTCAATTTGCATACACCAAATTGATTGATTACAAATCAGTATCTATATAGTTTTAAACCATACATTAGAAAATTTGCAGCTTCACTTTCCTGCTAATACGTGTAGCATAATATGCTTAAAACTGACGCCTTTGTGGAGCTTCAGCAACACTAACTCGAATGTTTCTCCCATCAAGATCCTACACCACAACAAAATTCATTAAAATTTTAATAGATATTAGATAATCACATATAAAAAACCAATTTAATCATTTACTTACAGCGCCATTTAATGAATCGATTGCAGAGTTGACCTCCTCAGCAGAACTATAAGTCACAAACCCAAAACCCCTTGACCTGCCACTGTCCCTATCATAAACAACTTTAGCTTCAAGAACATTTCCTTGCTCTCTGAATAAAGTTTCAAGGGCAAGATTGTCAACACTCCATGCAAGATTGCCAACATAAACCCTATTGGTGTTGTCAAAACTCCGGCCACCACCACCGCTGCCAAAACGGCCGCCTTCTCTTGGCCCTCCAAATGAAGATTCCTCCCTCTTTGGTGGTGGACCGGAGTTCACTCTTAGTTGTCTACCATCGAGTTCCTGTTCATTATGAAAAATTCAATCAATTTTGAATATAAAGGTCTCAATTTTGTATAACTGAACTGAATTTGAGTTAAACTTACGTAGCCATTGAACTTGCTAACAGCTTCCTCAACTTCTTCAACTGAGGACATGGTAACAAAGCCAAAACCTCTGCTTCTTCCACTAACTTTGTCGTATATAACCTATTATAACGGAACTATCTTCAGTATACATGCTAACTGTCACATGAACATAAAACCCTAATTTTGTAATCCAAGGCCCCTAAATAGCCAAAACTAAAATTCCACCATGAAAATCACAAATTCGTTCTTAAAAAAACAAATTACAGCTACCTTTAACTATACAAGTCCAAATGAGGTTAAAAAACAGGACTGATATCTCCACATAAAACAAAATTTGAAAAACGGAAATACAACAATTAGGGTTTAAGATTGTGAATTAAGAGCAGTAATTATAATTTATACCTCAACCATCTCAACATTTCCGGCAGATCCAAACAATCCAGCAAGTGCGGCGCTATCGACGCTAAACGGCAAATTACCGACGAAAAGTTTAAGGTCAGGGGAGAAATTCTGCTGTTCGTCATCACCGTCGCTTGATAACTCTTCGTCTAACTCCACACCAGATGAAACGGCGACGCTATGGATGTATCGAGACGATGGTGTGGGTTCAAAGAGCTTAGTGGAAATGAAAAGCTTCGGAATTGGTTTAATGGATGAAGGGGAGAAGTATAGGGAGGTTGGTGATAGGGTTTTAGAGATAGAGGATAGGGTTTTAGAAGAAGCTAGGGTTAGAAATTGAAGGGAAGCTGTAGAAGAAGCCATGGATTATGGGGTTTGAGAGAAATGAATTTTTTCCTTAGCAGAAGGATAAGGTTTTTGCTAAGGGGATGAGGGATTTGCTTTGGTTGAAGAGGAGGGGTTATATAGGTATAAGGTATGGTAATGGAGATATGGGTTGACCCGACCCGTTTCGTATCTTATCTCATTAGCTCATTGCAACATTTAGTGTTCGGGTTTTCTCAATTCGGGGGTTTGAACTTTTAATATGGTGAAACTTATAGAATTTATTGCCATTTTTTTTTTTCAAAACCGACAAATCTAATCTACTCCTAATTATCACTTATATTCACGACGGGATTCAAACTCATGTCCTCAAGGTTGAGAGGCAAACACCATACCGCTAGGTCAAAGTCCTTTTGATAATCATCTACAGTATTTAGAGTTAAAATGAACTCTAATTGAATTAAAGATAGTTAATTTGACGTGGGAATGTGTAAAGACTGAAATTGAGTTTTATATACGTGAAATAAGTGATGTATATTTGTTTTTTACAATTATTGGCATCGTAAAATAGATTTAATACAAAAGTGAGTTGCCTAAATTTCCCGTAATCTGATTTGGGTTGGTGATTACCGTCTTCATGTTCTCTGTAATCACTTTAAACAATTATCTTTCACTTTTCATATAACGAGATCATGATCAACGATTAAATATACATGATCAAAATAGTATTGAATTCTACATTAAGACTCTTAATTTCAATATTAGTTCAAATGTCATGGTGTTCACATTCAACTATCTTTTGTAAATTCTTAACATCTACTTCCTCCGTATCAAAACATTTTTCTTTTTGGGTGTATCAAAATAAGTGAATAACTTTAATAATTTACTTTATTTGGTAAGTTTCTATATTTTGAATTACGCATTTACCCTTACTTATACATTTTTAAACATCATTAAAGCTGTGGGGCCCCATCCATTTTTGCCATCTTCCTATAAAAGCAACAAAATAGTAAAAAGTGTAGGTCCCCATCCATTATAATTACCCAATTTAATTGCACTAATCTATTATTATCTTATTTTACCTCAAAAAATGTGAACTTCAAAGTGATTCACTTATATTGATACGGAGGAAGTATATTGTTATTTCTCCTCCCCTCCATTTTGCCTTGAACCAATTTGATTTGTGTGTCAAATGCAATTTAGAATTAGATAATGCCAAACCATAATTTTGGATATTTTCACATGTGTACGCTTCAATCCTAGATATTCCATTAGAATAAAAAATTATCCAAAAAACAAGAAAAAATCTAAGAAGCAAATGTTGGGTTGTGTAAAAGCCACATCTCATAGTTTAAAAAGAGACAAAACTGTGTAGTAGACAGACAAGCCCAGCCCACAACTGTCAAAATATAGTTAAAATGTACACCAGGGCTGATAGAGATGTAGATTTCTCAATCTTTACTATTTCTTCCCTAATTTGCCCCCATCCTTACATGATTGTACCTCAGGGTGTGTAAAATTTTAACCTGACCCGACCCGACAAAACCAAAATACCAAACCGGATATATATATTTTTTTCTTCCAAAAACCAGTTCATAGTTTTGTTCGGTCTTGAACGAATGGGAGAATATTTTGAAAACCCGTACTTTATATTCAGTTCATCATTCATTTTGATACCAAATCGGTTCTAAATCAGTTTAGACTTTAGACCAGCCGTGTTTTCGATTCAGTTATATTGCATATTCTAATTTGGATTTTGGTTTGTTTCTAACCCTAAACCAGCAAACAATTTCACATGTAAATCACCAAAAACAGACATTCAAGACCGAATTGAAACAATATGTCTTAAAGATGTTGACCCTATCAATTGACTTAAGCGACAGTTACACATTATATCAACTTGATCCAATTTGTATACACAGAATCATCAAACATTAATAAATCCAAAAAAAGAGAGGCTGTCAACAGCATATAATTTTCCCAATTGGCCAAACAGATGCACAAAAACACAAAATTTTGCCTTTAATCAAAATCGAATAATAAAAAACTGTGAATTCAATGTTACAATAACATCAGCAAAAGTTTATTAATCGAAAATAAAACCTTATAAATAACGATTCAACAATAAAACGAGTAACAGAAACTACACAACAGATGCTTGTTTCTTCACTTTTTTATTACCCGAAATCATCCTGGATAAAATATCAGCTTGTTTTGTGTTCCCCTGTTCATTAAGAAGCTTAATTAATTCTTCACCACTACTTTTATCAGTAACCCCACCTTTTTCTTTAACTTTACATAAAATCGAATAAGCATTAAGTGTTTTTCCAGCAGCTAATAAAGCATCCAAAACCTTATCATAACTCGAATATTCAACATTATAATCTCTCTCCAAAACATAATCCAACAACTTAACAGCAGCAATTGTCTTCCCTTTTTCACACACAACCGATAACAAATTATCAAAATCAGGGGCAAATCCGGCATTCATTAATAATTCAATCCTTCCTAAAGCTTCTTCAACATGACCCCTTAACAAAAGTGCTTCCAAGATTTTGGAAACTATATCCATATGTTCTTTAACGCCTTTTTCAATCATTATTTTCATAACCCGACTTGCGGTTTGAACCCTACCATCTTCAAATAAGCTCTCGATTACCGATCGGTATAAAATCAAATCGGGGTTATGCCCGTTTTCAATCATGAAATCAAGAATTGTTTTAGCATCAGATGGCTCGTTTTTCTTCAAATAGCTTTCGATTAATAGCTCGTAAGACGTTTTCTCACACGGGATTTCTCTTCTCATCATGATTTTCAAAAGTTCAAAACCCGAATCGGGTGACCCTTCTTTTGAATGCCCGCAAATTAAACTATTAAACCCGACCCGATCCAAATTACCGATTTTCATCAACTGTCGTAATAAAGTTTCAGCTTTATTCGTCAAACCATTGTTGCAAAGATACTCGATAATCGGGTTGTAGGCGGTTGACTTTAGCTCTAAATCTTTTGTGGTCAACACGATTTCTTGTTCAATTAGTTGATCTGTTAACTTAACCGCTTCATCAAAACTCCCGTTTTTGCAAAGATTTTCAATTAGTTCACCATAATGTCCGGCTTCTGGAACGATGTTTAACCTCATCATCGATTTAAGCACATCTGCAGCTGCTTCAAGATTACCCGAATCACATTGACCTGAAATCAACCGTAAAAAGACCGAATTGTCCTTCGGGGGAATATGTCGGTGCACCATTTCTTTAACAATCGTGTGTGCATCCGACATTTTTCCAACATCACAAAGACCGGGTAATATCTCAGAATAAGTAAAAGAATTCGGTTTAATACCAAAACTTTTCATTTCTTCAAACAATTTCAAACCATCATCTACTCTTTTATTTGTAACATACCCTTTAATCATAGTTGTGTACGTTATTACAGTTGGTTCAATGTTTTTTCCTTTCATTTCAACAAATAATTTCTCGGCTTCATTAATCTTTTTAACCCGATTAAACCCGTTAAGCATTGTGTTATAAGTAACAACATCGGGTGAAATTTCTCGGGTTTTCATATCTTCAAAAAACCGATTAGCAGTTTCGACTCTTGATGAAAGAAAAAACCCCCAAATCATAAGATTATACGTGTGTCGAGTTGGGACTATACCTTCACTTAACATTTTATTAAAATAACGTTTCGCCATCATATATCTCCCTCTTCTCATAATCACTTTAAACAATGTATCATAAGATTTAATAGTTCTTGGAACATCTAATTCTTCCATACTTCTAAAAATCTTTACACTTTCTTGAACAATACCCGATTTACCATAACTATCGATTAAAGCAATAAATAAATCTTCATCCCATTTTAAACCTTTTTTAGGCATATCTAGTAAAATGCATCTAGCATGATTAAGCTTTGAAGCTTTACCTAAAATATCAATAATCTTATAATGTGTTTCTCGGTCGTGTTTGAACAGACCGGATCGTTCGACCCACCGGAAAAACTGTAAAGCATGATCCGGGTTTCGAGCACTATGCAATACATTGTAAACAAGATTATGATCGAATAAAGGAACTAAATTTCGGATCGAGTTTTGTAAACGGGTCGTCCATGCCCTATTTGCCATCATTCTACATATAGTATCTTCAATTTTTTCTGGGTTTCGATGCTTACCTCTTGGGAGCCTTGGTTCGCGATTCTGAATCGGGTCGGATTGTGCGTCATGGGTTGAGACCGGATTTGGTTCGTTAGATGAATTGGGGGTTTCGGGTTCTGGTGCTTCTTCATTTGGGGGTTTATCTGGGGAAGATGATGAACAGAAAAAATGTAGGGATTTGAGTGAATGATTTGTGTTTGAGATTCTGGAAAGATTTGAGAAGAAGTTGCGATTTAAGATTTGGGGTTTTGATGCAGAGATTAAAGACATTGTTTTGATGATTTTGAAAATCAAGTATTGGTGAGTGAGTAGATAATGAGAAAGAAGGCGATGACTGAATGAGGGCTAGGGTTTTAGAACGCGTACTGAGTCGACTCGATCCTAACTCGAGTATTATAAAAGGATTTACAATTTTTTTGTGTTAAAAACATAGATAAATGTTTCCATTATGCTATCCCAACAGTGACGCGTCACTAAACCCGTCAGTAGCGCCACATCATTCCATCCTAAACGACACGCTACTGACACGGTCGTGCCAACCATAACGCATTACTAACCCTTAAAATATTACATTTAACCCCCCACCACACACAAAAGCTACTGACGCCCCCCTCCCTCACGTCCTCATGGCGACGGGTTTCTACTGACGCGGCTACCGATGACGCGGTGCCAACAGCGTCGTGCAACGACGTGCCAAAAACTTCTACTGACGTGGGAAGGACGCATGCGTTGGGACTGTTGTTAGAGCATCATTGCAAAGACTTACAGTATTAAAATTGTCACTTAAAGTTTTAATTTAATATTAATAAATAAGTTTAAAAAAAAATGCTCTAATACATATAAAGTTTATTTTGTATCTTGAAAAACACTTTTAGAATAAAAAGTTTTTAAAACAAAAGCTATTGAATAGAATGTCACATGCATTTAAATCTATACAAACGGTAAAAAAATTTGTAAGATCTTGCATCGGAAACTTTCTTAGTTAGAAACGTAATTACTCTTTCTTATTGTTTTTTTATTTTTGTTTGTTTTTTTATATTTTTTGAAAATATAAGATATTGGTTTAAAAAATCCAATTAAAATTTATAGTTCTCTTCTGGATATTAGATTTAGGTTGTCTTAAGAAAAACAAAAGGCATTAACAAGACTTCGATATAGGGTCAGGTCTGGAACCGAGATATCTGTGGAAGACAATTTGAGCATGCGTTTGACAGGGTATTGTGAACAGTTCATGTGAGCATGTCAACTCGTGCAAGAATCTCGCGAGCAAAGGCGGACTGAGATAGGAAAAATCTAGTGGCCAAGAGAGAGGCAGAAATCCCAAAAAAGTAAAACAACAACCCTAAGTCTGTCATAGCAAACTCATAGGAAAAGCGAGAGATGATACGATCCACAAACGACGATGAGGATGCAGTCAAGATGATGTCACCGCATGTGATTGTATACTTGATTACATGTGATGTTTTTTGTATAATCACATGTGATGTTTCTGTATATTTCATATGTGGTTGTATATTCACATAGGTTGTGACTTACTATTTATGTTAACATTTTTATTGCTTTAATATCTTCTGGATAAAGTATATAATTACATGTGATTATCACGAAATGTTTTCTAAAAAAATAAAAGAAAAAAATAGGATTAAAATTTATGTGAGTATCAAATGTCAAAAATACTAAAATATGTCATTAATATTGATTATTAATTATTATTCATTCAATGTTTGTAATTTATCCTTTAGAACTTTACTAAAAACAAGATTAGATTAAACAATTCATTATCACTATTAAAAAAATTTAAAAGATTGTTAAGATGGGATTATTACAAAATTTTCATTTATAAAAGTAATTAATATGAATTTTCTTAACAAAGTGTAACATTAAAAAATTAAAATGTAGAGTATAATTTTTACAAAATGTTACAAAAAAGTAATTTAAATGCATGTTCTTTAGCAAAATAGATTGGGCCGTAGATTTTGGTGGGCCGGATCAGTTAATGCGTGGAATAATTTATCCAGCCGGCCTATATTATAATCATAGTTATAATTAAATAAATGAAAATCGATTTGATTCATATAAATGTGCTTTATTTTATGGGTTTTGATAATTAGGACTGTCATTAAACATTTAAACGCATAAATATTGTATATTAATTCACGGAGGGAAGTAGTTCATAAAATTCACTGGGTAGTTATGGATTGATATACAAGTTTCTGCTGCATGTCTAGTGATAGCCCTTAAGGCTGTCATTATTAAAACATTTATTTTATATAGGGTTGTATTTAAGGTTATCTTAATTTTCATATAGTCTCAAACGATAAATCTCAATCATTGATTAATTATAAGTAATTGTCAAGATAGTGGTATTTTGGTCGTTTTTTAAAAAATTATTTTTTTAATTTTATATTTTAGAATTATTATTATTATTATTATTATTAATTTTTTTTATTATTTTTTTCACTAATAACATATAATGTGATTGCATACTGAATCACATGTGATTGTACTTAAACATCAAATGTGATTAAAACAATCACATGTTATTTTACAATAAAATCACATGTGATTAAGTACTACACGTAATTATCAAATAAATATTGTTTTTTAACGAAAAAATAATAAAAAGAATAAAAAATAAAAAATAATAAAATTTTAAAATAAAAATATATAAATATATAAATTTTTTTAAGTGCCAAATGACCAAAATACTCTTTCATGTATAAAATATGTGATTAATCTTGACCACTAAATTTTATTAATTAATGGTTAAGATCTATCCATTGGGACTACGCAAAAATTAATAACTGCCTTGAATGTTTCTTATTTTATATAAGCTAATTAGATAAACGTTCAAGGAGACCCATGATTTTTATAAAGTCCTGACGAATAAATCTCTGCTCTTGGATCAATCAACCCCCAAATCACCACCATTAGCAGCGGGCGACTGCGGCGGACGGCAGCCGGAGGTGGTGGCCGGCGGTGGTGGTTGTATATTGAATCACATGTGATTTGATGATGTTAGTGGTTGTATATCGAATCACATGTGATTTGATGATGGTGGTGGTTACATGATCTTTTGATCCAATTGTTAATATTTGTTCTTTAAGACTTTATAAAAATCAAGGACCTCCCTGAACGCAACTCAAGCTAATTAATATTTTAAATAGTTTTTTAGCGGCAGGAAAGATACCGGGAAAGAGTTTCCGCAAAGATAACATCCCAACCAAAGAACACAAGAACTTCTATAGATACAAACATATACGATATCTTCTAACTTTTATAATTGAACTGTGAAAACACCCAAGATTATTTTAAACAGCAATATGGCATCAAAAAGTAAATAGAAAGGACCCGGATCAATAATTATAATATAATGGTTTAGTAGTTCTGGGAATAACATGAAAAATTGTGGCCCCAAGATCCAGATTGCAATTGACAAAATAAAATATTAGAGGATAAGCTTAACTATAGCCTCAAGTCAAACTCAACATTAAATAATATGTTCTACGTAATATTAAAAGTGCAATAATAATATGTGTTAGGTAGATAACTAGAGATCGTATTATTGTACCTAAGAATTTCCTTCTAGATTCATCAGAAATACCTTGCGTCATATAAAATTTAGTCTAAAATAATCAAGAATATAAACTGTAAATGATATTCATGAAACTTTAGTATTACATATTTTTATGAAAACACGTTTTACCTACTATTAATTCAATCGTAAATTATATATAGCTCTTCCTTTTTTGTTAATTCTAAAATGTATGAACTCCACAGCACAAGTGCACATAAGTGGATCAACCCAATCATTGAAACAACATTGTGAACCCTAGTTTTTTTTATTAAAGGGTAACTAAGTCAAAATAAATGGGTTAAATGTATTAACTTGCTTACTTTTTTAAGGACACGAGTAGAACATCGACTAGGGTTTTGAGAGGTCCAAGGGTTTCATATGCCAAATTGCCTTGCACACCAACATATCGCCATTAAAGGTTGAAACAGAAGAGAGGGAGGGAGAGACAGAAATCTTGAACGTTTAAATTGTTAGCATATGAGATACAAAGAAAAAGGAGCAGAAATGCACTTGCGTGTGTGGCACGTGGTTTGGTTTAGGAGAAACGATATTTGTGCCTACTTATGTGCCTACCAATCTATGAAATGTGTAATTCATTAATTTTTTTTCTTTTTCATATCATCCTTTCATTTTGACATTTGTAATCATCAGATGGATAAATACATGAATATGCACAAATATCATTCCTCTTGATTTAAAGGTGCCTCCAAATACTTGTCGGCCTTAATGACTAAACATGAAACAACGTTTTAAATTAAGAATGATCTTCGTAATTTTGAAAAGTTGGAGACGAAATCGGTAATCGGACATAAACAACATAGATGAAATCCATAATTTACTCCAAAGTTTAACTAATAACTTTTGGAGTGAAACTAATATACAATTACCTATCCAAACAATTTTGCGATTAGTATGTAAACTTGCAACGCGTAAGTTATCTAAAACAAAAATATATTAAAAGAATTATGTTTTTAACCCTTCAATTATTTTATACTCCGTATAAACAAAATTAATTACCTCCATAATTTCTCCCGTCATCATTTCCTATAAATTTATCTACAGTATTAAACATCCACTTGAAGAGTGCGGTTGGCATTTGGCAATTGCTAATTATGGTTGATGTTGAGTTTAGGGTCTATGAAAGGTATATAGTTAGGTTTGGAAAAACCTTACTATAATATTTTTCAAAAGGATATTAATATAAGACGAGTGTCAATGATAATGCTGAGTTACTTTTCAATTGGCTTTTTTAAATCGATACTATTAACACGATGGTGTTGGTTGGGTAGCTTCAACTTGTCAAAATGTAAATAGAAGAGAGTGCATGGTATTTTTGTATGTATTGATATTTGGGCATGTGTACCTTTTGTATAAAATATTAAGTGAAGATATATTGTTGATATGTGTATGTTAGTGAGAATGTGTTCCCCTTTGGCGTATGATTATGGGTTCAAATCCCGTTGTGAACAAAATGATATGAATTTAAGAATAGTTTAAGAAGTATGTGTTTGATGTTAAAAAAATATAAATGTATATAGAGTTTACGGTACCAACATTTCATGCATTTACCTGAATACATTAATGAGGATTTACCTCGACATTTCGAAAATTTCAGATCAGAATTCATTTGTGCAAGGGATTTAAAAGATTGTTTGTTTTAATGGGATTTTGGTGACGGCGTTTGTTGAAGGTTGAAGATATATTAACTTAAAAACTTTAGGGGGGCTATATGTGTAATGTTTAAATTTTAAAAGGGTAAATATGTTATATATAAAAAAAACTAACCGCTCAAATTAAGTATGAAGAATGGATAACACTAAGGTGCTGTTTGGTAAGTCTCTTAATGATTCAGATAAGAGGACAACCTCTTAGTCAGACATATTCAGAGTGTTTGGTAGGACCTCTTAATCAGTCTCTGAATCAGAAATTGAACATGTTCTGCCTCTTAATCGGACAGATGTAAGGGTAAGTCTGAATCATTCAGACATCTGCATCATTCAGATGCTAACAAACAACACCTAAGTATGACTAAATACCATTACTCATTAAGTATTTAACGCTCATCTAATTTAGAGACTGTCTGTGTAACAATTTTTAGAATTAAAAATGATTTTTGTAATTTCAAAAAGCTAGGAATAAAACTTTTAATTTAATGCAGGGACAATTTTAATAAGGGAAATGCTAACAAGTGCTCTAATGACAATGGTTAAGAAATTTTTGTGTTTAAATTAATTGTAAACTACCTAATAAAATCACCCCCATACATTTTAGTGACCAACTTTAATTAATTATGCTTTCTTTATTGTACATTAAGCACTTTAATCATTTTTAACCATTGCCATAAGGACAATGATTAGCAAATCCCTTTTAATAAATGGAATTCATTTTCATACCACATTTTTTGACACATCTACCACAATATATAAGTATTCCTGCAAACTGTTAAAACACTTATTGTGATGTGGTGTAAAAGATGTGGCGTAAAAATCACCCTTTAATAAATGATATTTTTGGTACGTACAAATTAGTTAAATTATGATCACAGATTTACTTTGTAAGTTAATGATTAAAGTTGTTAGTAGGGGATAATTCCCCCCAAAAGGCGCAGCCGGCTGCCACGTGATCAGTTCCTAACCCCGTATATTTTATCACAACTTTAACTTGTTGCATCTTAACCTCCATCACCATGTGATCTCCTTTCCTCCCCTTAATTCCAAAATAATAAGCGTAAGTTGTTTTAACGCTGTGCTTAAGGGTATCTATTTTAAAAGAAGGGACTTTTTAATATGTGCCCCTAGGATACATCATTGGAAGTATTTAATCAACTTAAAATTATCATTTTAACTGAAAATGACATTTAATACATCTCTAGAAAAGGTAACAAGTATACTTCATTAATGTTGATGAATGCATATTTTAGAAACTATTACTTCATTTAATACATCTAATCATGTGCCCCAGGGCACATGTTAGAAAATCTCTTAAAAGAATTAACTTTGCAATTTAAAAAGAACTAGCAGGGTACCCGCGCAATGCGGCGGCGGGTACCCTGTGACTACATTTGGCGGCAACCCAATTGCAAGGTTGTGGTGACGGTAGTGACGGTGGTTAGTGGAGATGACAGATGATTACTGGTGGTGATAATTTTAAGTTTTTAAGGTTTAAGAGATTAATAAATATAATTTTAGGTCAAGTAAGGAACATTGACTATTAGCTCTGTTGGTTTAATTATATGAAATTTTCGTGTTTCTCAGTTTTGAAGCATGCACCAAGTAAGCAATTTGATAAGTTTGTTATTTATCTATTATTGTCGTGTTTATCATTTTTTTCAATTGAGCCGTGTTCATGTTAACAAAACAAAACATGAATACATCTCGTGTTCGATTTGAAAAAAATGAATTCACATCGGTTTACCTAAAAACACAACACTTTAATAAAATTTGACAGGCTTACTTCTCTAATAGGGAAAGAAAAGAAAAAAAATGTCAACTCCATAAGGTAATTATATAATTTTATGAAATGATGTAACTTATACAAGAGCCATTTATGTTATAGAACCCTAAGATTAATAATTGATTGTTCAAATGGGAAACTTGTAGTCTTGTAGTCAACGAAACAAGTCAAAGTTGTACTATACAAAACGGGTCAAACTGTACTATACAAAACAGGCCAAAGGGGCATTACACGAAACGGGTCAGTGATTATTAGTACAACTGAGAAGATATAGCCCATAAAAAAATAATTTACATTGCATCATTATATCTTGAACCTCAAAACCAACGATAACAGGAAGAAAGAAAACATTACCTAAAATAACAAACTTTGGTCCGGTCGATTCGGGTACTGACTTTTCCGACCATGTTCAAATTTTCAGTAATACTAAAAGTATGATTATAAATTAATCTTAATCCATTAATTGAATGAATTAGGAGGTTGGAAATTTTAAGCATTAAAAAAAGAATTACAATAACTTGCGACCAATTTCCTTTAAAGGATTTCACTCAACGGACACCATCAATGTCAAAATATTGACCTGTGAAGCGATTGGAAGTTAATTGGACCTCTTTAAGTTCTATCAATCCTTCGTGCCGTTTTATGATGTCTCAAAAGCTCATCCCGTATAGCTATAAGCTTAAAAAGATTAAAACTGTTATTATGTAGTAATTATATGATTAGATTAGTGAAAGCATTATCAGAAGTATTACCGGTATTTACCTGACGTATTGCACTAACAATGCCAATGGTTGCTTCAAAACTTATAAGTAAACCATTTTTTGTTGCTGATACCTGTAGTCAATGACTTTTCAGATAGACCATATTGATTAAACAAAGTTTGAACACTCCATAAATCATGAAACATATAAAACAAGCTCAGTTAGTAAAATGAATTCTAGAATAAAAACACACAAAAATTTCAATACAACAGTGCAATCTACAATTATAAGAATGCTAATTAAAGATACATCATTTTCATGATATACAGAGCAAATTAACGATGCCATAATTAAAGAACAAAAAACTTATTTCTCAAAATATGTAAAATCAAATCAATCGATCGAACGCTTACCACTTTTGCAGCTGAGAATTAGAAGGATTGTGAAGAGTAGTCCCAATAAGAAATGTAATTTCAGAGCCAAATAACGACATGCATTCGAACGCCACACAACAGCAAGAAACCTGTACAAGATCCGGTCTGTTGAATTCAGTTGCATAATCTAATAGTTCATCAGGAAAAAGTATAATACTTACCTTTGCTTGAATGGTTAGCACGGATGAGGAAAGGTTGAAAGGTCGACAATGAAGGAATGGATGGCAATTGAAGTTTATGATGGCATTTGAGGAGGAAATGGAAATCGAGGAGATAATAGCAAAGGATTCGAGCAGGCGATGCCATCTGGGAAAGAGTAAAAGGTTGAAGGAGCCGAGGGGGTGGTGGTCGGGTGGGAATCGAGCACGTATCGCAAGTAGGGTTAGGAAATGAAACGACGGGATTGGTTTTCGAGGTAGGGTAATTAAGGTCTGACTGCAATAGGATATCTTAAATGTTTAGGAAGTTATGAACGTCCTGCATTGTAGTCATTTGGTTGTCATCTATATGATATCTGGTGCTGGTCCCGTGTTCGATCCCTACTGACTTCACTATTTTTTAAAACGCAAAGTGGACCTAAAAATAGAAAGAAATTGGCTGAATTTTCTGAACTCTATTTTAAGAAAGGTCCTAAATCTTTTATATATAGTAGAGATAACGACGCAACTTGTTGCTTGTCTGTCTTCGCTTTCTATGAAAAAAACTTTTTTATTTATATTAATGTCTAATATATGATTAAATTTTTTTATTTTTTTTAAAAAAAAAGGATAATTAGATGATTGTTGGTTACAAAAATGCAATTTTGAGAAATAATTTTTGGATTTGATTATTTTGTTTGAAATTTCAATAGTTAGATAATCAGTTTTTTTAATATTTGATAAATCTGATTATTTATTAGTCAATATATTAAATGCAAATAATTACTTTTCAAGACGTAATAATTACCTCCTCATGTTCTTTTTCAAAATTATGTGTTGGGCATACAAAACATAAATAATTTATTTTTTTAAACATTTATTTTAAATTAATTGAATTTTCATAACACAATAAACAAATACTTCGTAATCAGTTTCAGATTGCAATCACAAACACCCCTTAAGAATAGTATTATATCTAGGGGTGATTATCGGGCCAAAACCGAACCGAACCGAACCGATAGAACCGATAACCGATTAAGCATAAAATTCGAAACCGAAAACCGAACCGTTAATACTTATCGGTTTCGGTTATGGTTCGGTTTTGATTCTGGTTTTCGGTCTAAAAACCGATATGGTCCGATAAGCTCCAAAACCCTTTTTTTGCTTACATCAATTTGAGTTCATGAAGTAAACAACCTTAAATTATAATAGGATATTAACAAAAACTTATATCAATTTGAGTTTCAACTCAATTCTTATTCTCCATTGAAAAATCGTGATGTAGAAGAGATGAAGGATGAACTGATGAAGTATGAACCGATGAGATTAAACGTGATGTACAATCGACAATGAAGTTTAGAAGTAGGAACGGTCGTATGTAAACCAAAGGATTTTAGGAAACAACATAATTAAATTAGGGAAAAGAGATATTGAGTTATGGGACCAGTTATTCGAGGCTATCAAGGGGAGATAGTTGAGGAGTTTCCTAGTTTTTTGTTGGACTCGCTTATCGGTTCGGTTCGGCTAAAAACCGATAAAAAATGGACCGAAACCGATATGGACCGAAACCGATAAAGCCAATTTTCATAAACCGAAAACCGAACCGAATTCTGTTATCGGTTCGGTTTCGGTTCGGTTTCGGGTAATTTTCGGATCGGTTCGGTTTTTTCGGCTCAAATGCTCACCCCTAATTATATCTTTTATTCATTACTAATTTACAAGCGATGATAAACATGTAGAATTGTAGATGTAACTTACATGCAATAAAATAATCATGAATTGACCTTTTTGTTAGTAGAATGATATTTTTTAATACCGGTGATATAAATTCATTAGTTTCGTGTCAATTTATTGTCAAATAAATAATCAAACAGACATTGCAACTGATATATTATTGCCAACAATGTATACTTCCTTGATAATTTTGGACCCCACGTCATCTCCTTTATTTAATTTATACATAAAATACATATGTAAAACTAATATTCTTTCTCCTCTTCATTTGATATATTAAAGACATCCAACCAACAATAATATATAAGTGACGGAGTGGTGCTAGTAATGTTAGTTAAGTGCATACAACTGACGCCCTAACTAAAGCACCGTTGATGCGATTGTTGTACCCAATTCGTACCTAAAACGACTTTGAAAAACTATACACTTTCTAGCAAACGAAAATTATCAAGACGGAAAAGAAAATGGGTTTTAAGAGTCAACAAGTGGAAGTTTGATAATTGACCAGTCCAAAATGTCCGGTTCTTCGCCTTTTGTGCTATTCTTTGTTTTCATTCAAAATGCTACGATAATCAAACAATGAAATTCACTAAATTGTTCAAAATTGGAAAATAAATCCTATTAATTAGTAAGTACTTGGGTTAAATATAGTGTAATGACACCAATAATATTAAATGTTAATATATCAAGACATATATAATAAATTTGTACATTAATCAATAATAACTAACTTTGCATTATAAGAATTGCCTCATACAAACATTTTAGGCACGTAATAACTTTTTAAAGACGGTAATTAGTTATGTACTTAATAAAATCCTTAAATATATAGTAAATGTCACTCTTTGTTATGAATGCCGTCTATTTTAACACATAACGCACTTACTTTCTTTTCAACTAGTTGCTTAGGAAAATATAGGAATTTTATGGATATACACTTTAAGAGTATTATACATTTTAGGAAGTGTGTTTGGAATAATATCATTGGCAGTTGAGAAGCAATTGATTAAATTATTTGAACTCTCAACTTCATAGATGGATGTAAATACTTTACCACTAGGCTAATGACCATTTGGTAACTCAATAATGGTGTTGATACTCGCTATTGCCTTATTGGGAGGATGTTTGGAACCCCTTGGCCTCAAATAAAGATTGAAATAAAGTGCCAACTATGAGCCATTACTGTCCAAAATTGAATTTAGAAATTTATATTAATAGTTTTTTCTAATATTTAAATATAAATTGCATTACAAGTTTATAACGATTTATTGTACGATTACGACTATTTGAGTATTTAGACGGAAAAAAAAATGGTTTCATTTTTGTGTAAACTCACCTACTACCACTAGTGTTTTACGTTTAGTGCATTGAATGAAAAATAGCCACTAGTTAGTCCGGTCCCTCCTGCCCACATCAGCAACATCCATACCGTTGATCAAATTTCACAAGATCAGACGGCTGAGATTAAATCATGAAACCAACCTACCACCTTCCATTACTCTTTTCCTTTTCGTTTCCACCTACCTACCACCCGTTATTCACACACCACCACTACATCTATATAAACTCCACCGTTCGTCACCTAATAACTCAGCAATCTCAATATCAATTTCACACACATAGAGTGTGAGTCTAGTGTGTGAAGAAGAATCTGATTGCTCTTTGTAATTCCCAATTTATATAATTTGTACTTCGTTGTTTGTTAATTTCGATCTAAATAAACAATAATGGAGAACGGTAATCACCTGAACGGCGAGTTATGCATCAAGGATCCGTTGAACTGGGGAGTAGCAGCTGAGGCGTTGACCGGAAGTCACCTTGATGAGGTGAAGAAGATGGTGGCGGAGTTCAGGAAGCCGGTGGTGAAGCTCGGTGGTGAGACTTTGACGGTGTCTCAGGTGGCCGGAATCGCTGCTGCTAATGACAGCAACACCGTGAAGGTTGAGCTGTCGGAAGATGCTAGGGCTGGAGTGAGGGCGAGTAGTGATTGGGTGATGGAGAGCATGAACAAAGGTACCGATAGTTATGGTGTTACCACCGGATTTGGCGCCACATCTCACCGGAGAACTAAACAAGGTGGTGCTCTACAGAAGGAGCTCATTAGGTAATTTAATAATCCATATCTTATATACATTTTAAAATTTTTATCATTCACATTATGAAAAGTTATAGTATAAACAGATCGAAACCTAATATTTTACAAAAATAAATATATTTAGCTCATTTTTTGTTTTGAACGGCTTTAAACTAGCTAGAAGATTACAACAAAATAAAGAAAGTACTCAAAAATTAAAAATTAAGACATAACACTATTACACCATTCAGACCTATTTCGTCCTATTTTTATATTTAGATGATTTGTTATAGTTTAGATAGTATGATCAGATTCCACATGACATATTGGATTACGTAAGACGGTAAGAGAAAACTATAAGATCCATGTATGTTTTATAATACTATTTAAATTTAAATTATTATAGTTAATTTTGTTGGATCTAACGCCGAAATTGTGAGGGCACAGCTTAAATAAAAGTGCTTTATAGTTAATACAACGTTCTATTTTGCATTTATATTCTTATAATAATATTTTAAATTACCTTTTTGTTAATTTTAACAGTTCCATATTTTTTATGTAAAGTGAGATAACCTTTTCTTGTTTTTAGAGAATCTAACGTTTTTATTTTTAAAGATCTAAAATGCAAACAGTTAGTTTTACAAGATCTCACTTCAGATTTATTTACTTATTTATTATTTACCAATAATTATGAAGCAAGAGTGATGGTCCAAGAATTATTATTTTTTCTATATAAAATAAAACATTTAATATTAATAAGAAATATATTTTAATTACCTTAAAAAAAACGAATATATATTTTACTTGAAATGATTGAGCATAATATTATAAAAATCTGCATTTTCTAAAATATATCCATGTAAATGATTTGGCCGGCTGGTGGTAGGTACAGAAACAAAGGTGAAAAAAAAATATTTGTCCAATTTAAAGATTACACATTAACATAATCTTGAAATTTAGAAAAAAAAATAAAACAAAGTAATTTTGAATGATTCAAATGAAAATACGCGTCCAAATGATTATCACAGTCCCAATCTCAATCATAATTAGATACTTTAATAAGAATATATGAAGCTATCGGGGGTAGGTCCGAATATAAATTAGATACTTTAAAAACAAATATTGCTTTTATTTATTTAAGGTTGTCAATTACACGATATATAACTTTTTTTCCCCAACAATTACAAACTTAATTTTGATCTAACGTGAAACCATATTTTTTACTACAGATTCTTGAACGCTGGAATATTCGGCAATGGCACGGAATCTAGCCACACACTCCCACACTCCGCCACAAGGGCCGCCATGTTGGTCAGAATCAACACCCTCCTCCAGGGTTACTCCGGCATCCGATTTGAAATCTTGGAAGCAATCACAAAATTCCTCAACAACAACATCACCCCGTGTTTACCCCTCCGTGGTACCATCACCGCCTCCGGTGACCTTGTCCCCCTGTCCTACATCGCCGGACTCCTCACCGGCCGGCCCAACTCCAAAGCAGTCGGCCCCACCGGCGAAATCTTAAACGCTGAAAAAGCCTTCTCGGAAGCCGGTGTTACCGGTGGATTCTTTGAGTTACAGCCAAAAGAAGGGTTAGCACTTGTTAACGGCACAGCCGTTGGATCAGGGATGGCATCGATGGTGCTTTTTGAAGCTAATGTACTTGCATTGTTGTCGGAAGTTTTATCCGCTATTTTTGCGGAAGTCATGCAAGGAAAACCCGAGTTCACGGATCATTTGACCCATAAATTGAAGCATCACCCGGGTCAAATCGAGGCTGCAGCCATTATGGAATACATTTTGGATGGAAGTGATTACGTTAAAGCCGCACAAAAGGTCCACGAAATGGACCCCTTACAAAAACCAAAACAAGACCGTTATGCCCTCCGTACATCCCCCCAATGGCTCGGCCCACAAATTGAAGTGATCCGATCAGCAACAAAAATGATCGAACGTGAAATTAACTCGGTTAACGACAACCCGTTGATCGATGTTTCTAGAAACAAAGCCTTACATGGTGGTAACTTCCAAGGAACCCCAATTGGGGTGTCGATGGACAACACACGTTTGGCGATTGCTGCAATCGGTAAACTCATGTTCGCACAATTCTCCGAGCTCGTGAATGATTTCTACAACAACGGGCTGCCTTCAAATCTCTCGGGCGGGCGAAACCCTAGTTTGGATTACGGGTTCAAAGGTGGAGAAATCGCGATGGCTTCTTACTGTTCCGAGCTCCAATTTCTTGCAAATCCGGTTACAAACCACGTTCAAAGCGCGGAACAACACAACCAAGATGTTAACTCTCTAGGATTGATTTCAGCTAGAAAAACCGCGGAAGCCGTTGAAATCTTGAAACTCATGTCATCGACTTACTTAGTCGCTTTATGCCAATCCGTTGACTTGAGGCATTTGGAAGAAAACATGAAGTCAACGGTCAAGAACACCGTGAGCCAAGTAGCCAAAAAGGTCCTAACCATGGGCGTAAATGGGGAGCTCCACCCATCAAGATTTTGTGAAAAAGACTTGCTTCGTGTAGTCGACCGTGAGTATGTTTTCGCTTACATCGACGACCCGTGTCTCGCAACATACCCGTTAATGCAAAAGCTTCGCCAAGTCCTTGTTGACCATGCTTTAAACAACGGTGAAACCGAGAAAAACACCAACACATCAATCTTCCAAAAAATTGCCACTTTTGAAGAAGAATTAAAATCCATCTTACCTAAAGAAGTAGAAAGTGTTAGAGTTGCATTCGAAAACGATACATTGTCAATCCCAAACAGGATCAAGGCTTGTAGATCATACCCATTGTATCGATTTGTGAGGGAGGAGCTCGGTGGTGGGTATTTGACCGGAGAGAAGGTGACTTCACCGGGAGAGGAGTTTGACCGGGTGTTCACGGCTATGTGCAAAGGTCAAATTATTGATCCATTGTTGGAGTGTGTTGAAGGGTGGAATGGTGCTCCGCTTCCTATATGTTAGGAGTGAATTTGTGAAAGTGTTGGTTTGTATTAGTAATATTTTTATTCTTGTTGCATTTAATTTATGATTCAAACTGTTAGAATATTCCCTTGACTAATGTGGTATTGACCATTTGAACCCTTAACTATGCCTTATTGATCATATTATACCCTAACAATTAAATGTCAGTTATGTGATGGATGTAACTGTCATATCACATAAATTAGGGATTGTGGGTTTTTCCTGTATCTTGTCATTACGTATTCTCACACTACAAACACCAAATCAATTGTGAGAAATCCCTCCATCAGATCAATTGACATCACTACCGGAATCGATCAATCCTAATGTTATGGCTTCATCATCTAACCCTAATCTTCAATCATCAAGTAAGTTTACTTTCATCTTCTTGATATAATATGATTACATTGATATATGATCATAAATCTGCTAATTGATTTAACATGTGGTATCAGAGCAGTTATATATCATGTATCATATTGAAATTAATTTAGTATACGATCGATTCACAATCGCTGTTTTGATAATTGAAGCAATCAACAATCGTTGTTTTAATAATTGTCGGCAAAACTTCTTAGGTTTTCCGAATTGATATGTTATAATGTCGGCACTCATAAAAAAAAAACCCATTTGATGACTACTTAATTGAAAATTTGATAATGCAATTTAATTGATTGTGGTCAATGAGTCCACGTATTACAAATTTCACATACTAATTAATAATTGGGAGTCTCTGTTTTATATAATTTTGGTCCTTTAAATGAATTGTGATATTTAATGGTCATATTCAAATTGGGAGTCATCAATTGGAATCTCTCCGACATTATAACACATTATAACAGTGAAGTTTTAATTATCATATTCAATAATAGAATTTCTATATGAATGAATTGTCATTTTCAATAATAGAAAATTGAAATGGATACAGTGAAGTTTCGTATAAAAGTCTTGTTAATATAAAAGTCAAATTTGATAGAATGGTTGTTTTTGCTGTCAAAATTTATATAGAAATTTTATGAAGATTGAAGTATTTATTAAAGTTACTAGACAAATCTTTAAAATTTTGAAAACATAAGGCTAGTTTGAGGATTTATACTAGGCAAACATTGAAATTCCTGCATACATGAATATGTTTGAAAATTCTAGAGAAAATAGTAGCTACATTCACGTCTGCATAATTTTCTAAACTTGTTGAATCTGTTAAATGGCAACTTATATGTTAAACTAGATAATCAGTCCAACGAATGGTTATTTAGATTGATATATGAGTTTATTCATGTCATAATATATAATTGTTCAAGTTACCAATCAATGAACCCAACGGTTTTTGTATGACATTTTTGAACAATAAAATATAGATAAGCATAATTAGTCTAAGTGTTATGTTTCTACCCAACGGTGATACATGATACAATTGCATGCTTAGTATAGTTAAAGATGATTAATAGTTTGATTGTCAACTAAACCAACGTGAGGTTGACAATTGTGCACAACATCTTATATACCTATTATTTTGGTGTTTATTGATAGGTTTACATTTATACTGATATACTTAATTTGACTTATATATATATATCCATTAATTCTTATAGTTTTAGCTGAGCATACATTTAATTTTCACTCTATGACAGAATCTACCTGAACTTCCAATACGGGTTACTTGTCCGGAATTGAACCTTTAACTGGTACTAACTTCTCAACATGGAGAGATCAAGTGAAACTCACTCTCGGAGTAATGGACCTCGATCATGCACTTCGTATTGATCCTCCCGCTGCACTTACTGATAATAGTACATCAGATCAAAAACGTGCTTATGAACAGTGGGAGCGATCTAACCGTATGTCTCTCATGACCATTAAGAACTCCATATCCGTTGCAATTCGAGGAGCCATTCCTGACTCTGAGAATGCAAAGGAGTACTTAAACTCCGTAGAGGAACAATTTAAAGGGACTTCAAAAGCCCATGCAAGTACCTTGATCCTCAAAATGTTGACTACCAAATATGACGGGGTTACTGGTGTACGTGAGCACATTATGATGATGAGCGATATGGCAAATAAACTGAAAAGTATGGACATGGAAATCAGTGAAGGTTTCTTAGTTCATTTCATTAAGACATCTCTCCCTTCTCAATTTGGTCCTTTCAAGATCAATTATAATACACAAAGGGAGAAATGGGAAATGAGCGAACTGATTGCCATGTGTGTGCAAGAGGAAGAACGCCTCAAAGTTGAAAAGCCAGATGTCGCTCATGTTGCTACCACTAACCTCAATAAGAGAAAGGGCTCATGGAAAGGCAAAGGTTTAAGTGGAGAGAATTCCACTCAAAATAAAGTCCAGAAAACGGGTGCAAGTACTAGCTCATTCAAAGGTGGTCCTAAATGCAAATTTTGCCATAAGAACGGGCATACTCAAAAGGACTGTCCAAAATTTAAGGAATGGCTAGCAAAGAAAGGTATATTTGAATCTTTTATGATTAATGAATCTTTTAATATTAATGTCCCTATTAATTCATGGTGGATTGACTCTGGATCCATGGTACACATTACTAATTCTTTGCAGGGATTCCGTACAATCCGGAGATTGGAAAGAAACCAACGAACGGTTAAAGACGGGAATGGAGTTGATTTAAATGTAGAAGCTGTAGGGACTCTTCCATTAATATTGGAGGGTGGCTATTGTTTAAATCTTTATGGAACTCTTTATGTACCGAGCATGACTCGAAACTTAATATCTGTATCTAAACTAATTATTGATGACTTTGTATTTACGTTTGGATACAATAAAGTATATATTATTTTAAATTCCCGTGTTGTTGGAAATGGTTGTCTTGAGGGAAACCTCTTTAAGTTATGTTTAGATAATCAATTTTCGGAATCTTTATTATCATTTAAAGTTAATGAGAATTTGAATCAAAATAGGAGAAAACAAGATCTAGAAACCTCATCAATGTTATGGCATCAACGTTTAGGCCATATTTCACGAGACAGGATGACTAGACTTGTGAAAGATGAAGTTCTACCCCATCTTGATTTCTCCGATTTTGAAAAATGCGTAGAATGTATAAAGGGAAAAATGACGAAAGGAAATAAGAAAGGTGCCACACGAAGTACCGGATTATTAGAACTAATCCATACCGACATATGTGGACCTTTTCCTTCGGGAATTGGTGGTCATAAATCATTCATTACCTTCATTGACGATTACTCGCGTTACATGTACCTATTCTTAATTAACGAAAAATCTGAATCACTTGAAATGTTTAAAACTTTTAAAGCGGAAGTTGAGAATCAACTTGACCGCAAGATTAAAGTGGTGAGATCAGATAGGGGAGGTGAATATTATGGTAGACATACTGATGTTGGTCAAGCTCCTGGATCTTTCTTTGACTTTTGCAAAGATCATGGAATTATTAACCAATATACCATGCCGGGTACCCCTCAGCAAAATGGTGTAGCTGAGAGGAGAAACCGCACCCTTATGGACATGGTTCGTAGTATGTTGGCAAATTCAAAGCTTCCTGAATTTCTTTGGACCGAGGCATTGAAAACTGCTGTTTACATCCTTAACAGAGTTCCTTCAAAATCTGTTCCAAAGACACCATATGAAATTTGGACAGGAAGGAAACCTAGCTTACGATATTTACGCGTTTGGGGATGTCCAGCTGAAGCTAAGTTATACAATCCTCAATCACGAAAACTGGACTTAAAAACCGTTAGTTGCTATTTTATTGGATACCCAGAACGATCAAAGGATTACCGATTTTATTGCCTGTCTCATAGTACCAGAATCGTTGAGACACGCCATGCAGAGTTTCTTGAAAATGTTAACAACAGTGGGAGTGGTTCATTTAGAAGCATTGAACTACAAGAGGCTCGAGATGAGACACCAAGAATTCATGTGCCCATCCCGATTAACACGCCACTTGACACCTCGAATGATCACTTAATTACTCAAGATCATCCTAATAATGTCGTGGAAAATGAACCTAACCATATAGCTAATGTTGAACCACAAAAAATTCAACATCCATTGCGTAGGTCACAACGACAAAGGCAGCCCACAAACTTTGACGATTACTATACCTATTTGAATGAGTCCGATTTCGACTTAGGAAAATTCAATGATCCCGTAACATATGAGGATGCTATTACTTGTGACCAATCAGCTCATTGGAGGGAAGCAATGGAAGATGAGCTGAATTCAATGAGCAAAAACAACGTTTGGGAACTTGCTGAATTACCAAAGGGCGCAAAACCCGTTGGATGCAAGTGGGTTTTCAAAACCAAACTTGACCCAAATGGACGTGTTGAAAGATACAAAGCTCGTTTGGTCGCGAAGGGTACACTCAAAAGGAGGGTATTGATTATAAAGAAACATTTTCTCCTATATCGAGAAAAGACTCCCTAAGGATCGTAATGGCTCTTGTAGCTCATTTTGACTTAGAGTTACATCAAATGGACGTCAAAACGGCATTTCTTAATGGGGATTTACATGAAGATGTGTTCATGGCCCAACCACAAGGTTTTAAATCTAAAGGCCAAGAACATCTCGTTTGTAAACTCAAGAAATCAATTTATGGGCTTAAGCAAGCATCCCGTCAATGGTATTTAAAATTTGATGAAGTGATGAAAAAATATAACTTTATCAAGAATCAGGTAGATCAGTGCGTATACCTCAAGATGAGTGGGAGCAATTTTAATATACTTGTGCTTTATGTTGATGATATTATTTTAGCAAGTAATAATATTGATTTGTTGCATGAGTCAAAATGTTTTCTCTCTAGAAACTTTGACATGAAAGATCTCGGTGAGGCTTCGTATGTTATTGGAATTGAAATTCACCGAGATCGAGCCAATGGGACATTAGGATTATCCCAAAAGGCATATATTGAACGTGTACTCAATAGGTTCAATATGCAACATTGCTCGCCCACAGTCGCTCCCGTAATTAAGGGTGATGTTTTCGGGTCACATCAATGTCCGAAAACTGAGGTTGAACTTGAGGAAATGAGACTAATTCCTTATGCTTCTGTAGTAGGAAGCTTAACGTATGCTCAAGTTTGTACTCGACCAGATATCGCTTATATATGCGGCATGTTAGGTAGGTTTCAATCTAATCCTGGCCTACATCACTGGAAAGCTGCTAAGAAAGTATTGCGATATTTACATGGAACAAAGGAGTACAAATTAACTTACACTAGATCCGACATCCTTGAAATTATTGGATACTCGGATTCAGACTTTGCGAAATGCAAAGACACTAATAAGTCAACTTCGGGATATATATTCATGCTATCAGGTGGGCCTATTTCTTGGAAGAGTCATAAACAGGAGCTAACGACAACCTCAACTATGATGGCTGAGTATGTTGCAGTTTATAATGCAACATGCCATGCAATGTTGTTGAAAAAATTGATCACTGGACTCAAAGTTGTTAATTCCATATCAAGGCCATTAAAGATTTATTGCAATAATAGCGCAGCTGTGAGCTTCTCGAACAGTAATAGTTCAACTAGAGCTGGTTTATACCTCGATACAAAGTACTTATTCGTACGTGAAAGAGTGGAGGAACAACGTATATGTATCGAGCACATTAGAACTCATGAAATGCTTGCGGATCCGCTAACTAAAGGTCTACCACCCAAAATATTTACAACTCACGTTTCTAATATGGGTTTTCGTCGAGACCTTACATAATGTTGTAGTTAGTGCACTATTTCATGATAACGTTTAATTTCAAAACAAACGCTTTAAGACGATATCCTTCACTATAATGTCTTGTTTGTCTAAATTTACTTTTAACTGTGTACACTTATGTTTCATTATAGACAAACTTATTTCCACGTTATTTTTTTTTTGTCATTTTGGGTTATTGAAATCATTTGTTTCACATTAGTACCAATGTTATAATAGATGGGGGTCCCGTGTCAAACGCGACACGTGTGGCTGTATCTTTTTGCTTTGGTTCTATTATGGAATTATGATTATTTATATAAACTTGTAATTGGCCAATATAATTTCTCAGGTTTATGTACAAATATAAAATGGTTCTAGGCCAAGTGGGAGAATGTTAGAATATTCCCTTGACTAATGTGGCCTTGACCATTTGAACCCTTAACTATGCCTTAATGATCATATTATACCCTAACAATTAAATGTCAGTTATGTGATGGATGTAACTGTCATATCACATAAATTAGGGATTGTGGGGTTTTCCTGTATCTTGTCATTACGTATTCTCACACTACAAACACCAAATCAATTATGAGAAATCCCTCCATCGGATCAATTGACATCACTACCGGAATCGATCAATCCTAATGTTATGGCTTCATCATCTAACCCTAATCTTCAATCATCAAGTAAGTTTACTTTCATCTTCTTGATATAATATGATTACATTGATATATGATCATAAATCTGCTAATTGATTTAACACAAACTTGTATCACTCCTGTTAATGTCTAAACATAGACTTTAAGTTGTCGTATGTGTTGTGTATGTGGTTGTAAATCATATATATTAACTTAGTTTTGTCTAGTCGGTTTTGTTACGTATACATTTATTTAAATAACAATCGGCATATTCGGGATACACCTTTGGTTAAAAGTTAACTTGTAGCAAAGGAAGCACTAAACTTGTCATTTTAGTGAGGAACGCCCTTAAATGGCCAGTCTTTATTGCCAGCCCATTGCTTCTTATCCATGAATGTTTTTACACCTTCCAGTCCATACCCATATACAGCTGCACAAATCACCATCGGTTAAAACCGATCCAGTTTCAAAACCGAATCGGATTCGGTCAAGGGTGGTCAAAACTGGTTTGGGTTGAGAACGATTCGGATTGGATCAAATTGAAAACTTAGAAACCAGATTTGATTGGATCGAAACCGGATCGAATCTGTTTTGTTACCACCCCAAATCGATCACTGATAAATACCTAATCTGGTTTTGAATTCGGTATGAATTCGCATTTTCCCAATTGGTTATTAAAACTAGTTTCACCCATTTCGATTTAATAACCGGTTTTCCCCAATCTGGTTTTCAGATCGATTTCCCCACGGAATCTTGAACCGATCCTAATCCGATGATTTCTAATCCTATACGATCCGGTAGTCATTTTATTTCTATCTTTCCATACATAACCAAAGAATGAAAAAGAATCTTCAAATCATGATCGTGTTTAAATGTGCACCTCTATACCAACCGACCCTTTATTTCATTCGTGTTTAATGTGCACCTCTATGGCTCTATACCAGCTGGCCCTTTCATTTCAATCTAATTTCCTAGGAATTTTTTCCCCTTTTGATTAAACATATGCCAAATAATATGAAATATGTTTAACTAGTCAAAATCTTCTCCTATATATGCACTTATATTTGACTAACCAATGACAACTCACCCGTTTGCTGCTTTCTGATTGGTTGTTTATGCCACGTGTAATTCACACATTGGTCACCGCATTCCTCTCAATTATTACGAAGACTGCACATGTTGATGTTAATATAATGCAGATTTTTCGGTAAGCAAATCTCCAGCGTGTGAATTACAGCCTGTAAAATCCGAAATTTGATCATACCCTGCCGATTTGATCTCCCTAATCCACTACCGATAGCCCTAATTTGAACATACCCTGCCTATTTGATCTCCCCCTGCCAATTTGATCTTCCGACAACAAGAGTATGCAAATAATGTTGGATTTTGCATCAACGTTCGATTTTCTTCAGTCAATTCGGTAATCTCCCTTTGATTTCTTGGTACTAAGTGCGTTCCAACCATCAGCGAGGAAGCAGCAACAGAATCTTGACTACTGGAAGCACAAACTTGAAGGTTTTTACCATCATCTTTAATTCCAAAATTAGGGTTCTTAGTTTCCCATCTTGAAGATGATGAAAACAAGAAAAAAAGGTATCATTTTTATTTTTAACAAAATTAACTTCAGATCCATCATTACTAGAAAAAACCTATGATTTTGAAGGAATAGTAACAGTATCTAAAAGACCCTTTTTGCACCTGACAACAAATTTTAAATTGCATCACCACCGTTGACGGTGATGCCGTGATGGTGGTTCTTTCTGTTGACTCAGTACCAGGCAAATCGAGTCTTAACTCGGTGGCTTTCAAGTTCAAATCTTGATTATAGGTTTTTTCTTGAGAGATTATTTTATCCATTTTCTGTTGTGATGAGAGAATTTGCATTTAATTATGTAGTTTTAAGGATATAGATTTAGAACAACATTAAAATGGAAACGGGATAAAGCAAGTAGACAAATAAAATGCTTTTGTTATCGGTATGTTTATGCTTTTGTTAAAATTAGAAAAAATAAAAAGCGTGACACACACTCTACATACAAAAAACCCTAGGCGCCGTTTCGCCGTCCTCCGGCGATTCTCAATTCCAACCGGAATTTTGCTCTCTTCTTACGTATTGTTTACGTCGAAATCATCCCTAGGGGTTGGGGGTGGGTTGGTAGATGGGTTTTATATCTAAATTTCACACGGATGGGTTTGGAAAATTGGGAAGCATGATCGATCATTTCAAGGTGATTCTAAGAAGCCTATTGATAATCCTTACTCCAAATCTATTGAAAAGATTGCTATTTCTTTCTTTATTACAAACTTTCCAAACCATCTCGATGAAAAAGCGCTCTGGAAATGGTGCATGTTGCATGGCAAAGTGGTTGACGTTTTTGTAAGACCTAATGAGACTATAATCAAGCTAATCCATGAAGATTCAAGTGAGAAATAGAAGATTTGAGTGAGTGTGTGTTCTTGGTGTAAGTGTGTGTAAAAGAGAGAGAATGAGATGAATGAAACTTTCCCTAAAAATGTATTCAGTAATTGTGTGGAAAGCTTACATTCTAACTCAATATTACAAGTATTTATACCATCTACCACCTAACAAGGGAATTGTTAGTTAACGAGATTAAAGGTCAAAACCTATTACAAAAATAGTCCTAACAATCTCCCCCTTTTTGATCTTTAATACGTCATCCCAGTCTTCAAACTTCAGATTCTTGTTATCATCTATCTTTGGCAAGAAAATGTTTTTCTGTATTTTAAGAACAAAACATTTGCAGAAATCTGGAAGTTTAAGGTACTCAAAGGGAATATGTTTTTCGTTGATAATATTTGAGTGAGGAAATCCTATAACTGATTTACTAAAGATTTGAAAACTTTGGGAAATGGAATATCAGTTAAGTAAGGATTTGACTGGGTTTTCAGATAATGGAGAGGTTGTTTTTGGAATTTTGTGGTAGAGGATTATATTGAGTATAGAATGATGATGTTTTTGAATGATTTGTCAGTTAAAGTTTTTAGATGTGTGTGTGTTTGGTTTGGTAGGAATGATTTGAACGGTTAAGCTTTTAGATGTGAGTTGGTTGAGGTTTTGGAGAGAGATTATGTTGATGATTCGGTTTTGTTCTTCTTCACTTGTTTTTCTATCTAGTACACTGATTATCATTTTCTCTTTCTCTTAATCACTTGATCTAAAACGTTTCTGATTTTGTAGTTGATTTGAGTACATGTGTTATGAAGTTTCTTCTTTGATGGGATGTTTGTGGTTCTTTTTGACGTTGTTCAGTTATACATCCGATATTTTAACTATTTCTTGCTCTTTTTCTCCCCCTCATGAGGATCATGATAAGGGTCCTCATGATAAAGCTGAATCGTTGCGTTTTGGAAACGGAGAGAGGAATGGTGTGTCGGTGAAAATCAAGAGCCAAGATCGGAATGAGAACCAGAAACATGTAGTACTCGACAAATTGATTTAATCCTTTTAATGTTTTGAGAAAAATATTTGAAAATGAAGAATAACAATGTCAATGATCACGTGAAGTCATAAACATATGCAATCTTTACTGAAGAACTTCAGTAAAGAGATCGTTTACGGATATGACAAACACGATGATTAGAGACATTGTTAATCAAATATTTGAAATTTAAAAGAAATCAATTTGTTTGGTTATATCAAAGATCAGTGAAGTATACCACTTACAAAGATGCAATCTTCTCTGAACGTGTGTAGAGAAGAGATCGACGGATATACAAAGATCAATGACATAACAATGTGCATTCAAAACGATTTTGAGTGTGTGAGAACTGGAGAAAGTCAGAATTGAATCTGAGCAGTTTTGAGAAGATGAAAAATGATTTCTCCATGGAGCGTTTAAGAATGAAAATCGTTTAAAAATAGTAAGAACAATCAATCCAAGATGGTGTTAAAAACAGATGCAATAAGTACTGATTGAAATTAGTAAAGAGATCGACGAATTTAACAGCAAATTGTGTTGAGTGTTACAAACAAGTCATTTAAAAATGAAAAATTTATGTTGTGCAAAATCAGGGTTGTGAAAAATTGAGCCACAACGCAAGAGACGAAAAAATTGTCATAAACAGATGCAATCTTTACTAATCGAGACTAGTAAAGAGATCGTTTACGAATATGACAAAAATTTGTATCCTACGTTGTGAACACATCATTGTGAGCACAAAGTGAGATAAAAAATTTTGGAATGTTGAGCATCACAGAATAATAAAGAATTTATGAGATTGTGATGTCAACAACTCAATATGAGAAGAAAAAAAAAATTTGTAACTGAGTATTGATTTTGAAAAATGTAAATTTTATGTAAGAAGAGAAAAATTGATTTACAATTAAAGAATTTTAACAATGAAGGAACACAAAGGTAGCAATGAGAAATAAGAGAATTAGCAATAAACAGATGCAATCAGTACCAACCTAGTTGTAGGAGGTTGAAAAACTGTTTGAGGTAAAAAAAATTTATTATCAAGATAGAATAAGAAAATTTGTAATAAACAGATGCAATCAGTACCAAGTGAGATTGGTAATGAGATCGTTTACGGATATTACAAAAATGGATACCCCATATTGATAATTCAAAAAAAATTTGAAAGGAGCAGTGAAACAGGATTTAGCGATTATAAAGAATGCTCCCCCTCGACAGTTGTTTTTCAAAAATCATAAAGCAGTTATGCTCCCCCTTGACATAAGAATGTCAATTTTCTCCCCCTTGACAAGTGAATATAGTAATTCTCCCCCTCAACCAATGATGTCATTGAAAACCGGGTTTCAAGCAGATGTACTTGAAAGCCATAATATTTAAAAACGGGTCATACACTGAATTGTGTAAGAGCCATTTGATGAAGCTCGAGTCATATACTGAAGTGTATATAAGTCATTCTCCTACAAAAACAAATCAAACAACTTTTGATACCCATTTTTGTTTGGGTCCGACAATGTTAGTGTGGGAATAAAACCACCGATAAGTTGTATCGATTTGATTTAAAGATTGAGAGTTCCAAGAAAAACTGAAACTTGATGTTTCACTGTCAGATAATTTCCGGGGAATTATTTGAGATGTTGGAGTTTTGGGAACCCATTGTGCTTTTAAGATTGAGGATGTTTTGTAAACATAAACAGGAGATGTTTTTGGCACTTGTGTAAAAGTCATAGTAGGTGCCAATGAAAGTAAATCATTTCTTGAGTATTTTAACGATTTAGTTTTGGAAAAGATTTTCTTTGAAGCACTCGAATGTTTCAACACGGTTGATGGTGTAGGTTTATCCAATTGAGAATGCTTAAGTCTATAAGAGGAACCTAATTTATTTGGAGTTTTAGGTGCGGAATTTCCTCTAATAACTTGTTTAAGAGCATTCAGTTTCTTATCAGAGTGTGGCGGGACCGTGGATCTCCTAGGCTTAGGCTTGGTAGAGGATCTGACTTGTGATTTCGGTTTAGGTGTAGAATTTCCTCTATGAACCTCAGTTTGCTTGATTTTATAAAAATCACGATATGCCATGACAGGAGAAAACATTCTTGAGCTTTTACTTTTATTCGTTGCAGCTGAAGATTCGACGATTTAGATTCTAAATTTTGAATTTGTGCTTGCAACTTCAGTTTCCCTTTATCATAAGATTTATGTGTTTCATCAATTTTATTTTCTAATTCATGAATTTTTGTTTGTAGAACTGATTTTTCTTTGTCAAACGCCTTATGTGTTTCATCTATTTCAGTTTCCAATTGACAAATCTCCATTTCTTTTTCAGAAATTGTATGAGACAAATTCTTAACATCATTATCATACTTGACATTCAATTCTGATACTTGATTTTGTAACTCCAGATTCTCAAGTTTGACATTTTTAATTTGTTTAATCTGTTGAACAAGTTGTTCATTTTCATTTTGCAAATTATTTAAACGTTCTTGAAATTGATTATTTAAATCTTTTTCATCTAAAATGTTTTGTTTTAAAGAATCAATTTCAGAAATCTGAGTTGTAATAAAACAAGTATCCGGACCAATAAGATTATCAGAATTTGAAAAGTGGGAACTGATTACCTCAAGTTCTTTGTTGGCCTCTTCATGAAATCGATCAGTAACCTCCATACGCTTTTCATCCTTAGGATCTGAATCTTCCATCCATTTACTATCTTCAACTAAGAACACTTTTTCATACTCAATTTGTTTAGCCCTCAACATTTTACGTTTATAATATTCGGAATCCCGAACGATTAATTTCTTTGTAGCATCCAAAGGTGTGACGGTTGGCTTTTTAGTTGAGATTGTAGCAGATATATCAGGCTTAATGTCGAATGAAGATCTCAGATTATTGTTTGTAGGCTTTGAATTATATTTCTTCTCATAGTCTGAAATTTTTGCCATAACTCGTAGTACGTCTTGACGTTCTTTATCCAAATCATCATTGATAGCTGGTGTAGGTTTTTCCATTTGTTTATAATATTCGGCAGCTTTTCTCGCATTGGCAAGGTCTTTATCCATATTTGCAATTAGGATTTTGGGTAAAAGTTCTTGTGTGTTTAAAATGTGAAAATTTTCTTTTAAAACCTTTTAAAAATTTGATATAAAAATGTAAGGTGTTTTTTTTTTTTTTTTTTAAAAAAAATTTGATATTAAATTTGATATAATGTTTTGTTGTTGATGATTGACGTACTAAAGAAAAAAAATTTGGTTATATGTTTTAAAATGGGTTTGGGCTTGAAATAACAAAATAGCACAACACAACTTCAGCCTTTATGTTCTTAACTTGTTGTATTGGGCTTGGTGTTTTAAGATATTGGGCCTTTTAATTCTTGACGGAAACAGATAACACAAACTTCTACGCAATCTTCTCCAGTCGACGATTAAAACAGATAACGCATGATGAACAAAGATCGATTACTTAAAATAATAACACTGGATCGAATCAATTGAAGCCAAATGGTGAAATCAGAAATCGAAGACTGAATCGATTTTGGAAGATTATATTCTGGACAATTCTTTTGATGTTGGAATCGATTTTGTTCGGAATCGATTATGTTTATGTTCAGAATCGATTATGATTGCCGATTGTTTATCAGTTTGTTTATAGAAGTATAGAAAAGATCCAACCTTTTGTCAAACACTTGTGAAGAACGAACTTGAGTAGCCGAAGTATGAAGTCGAACACAGTATTTTGATTTTGTTGAAATCAGTTTTGATGAATCGATTTTGTCATTGAATCTGATCTTTTGATGAATCGGTGTTGAAATCGATACAGTGTTGAAGTTGTTGATCGAATTGAAGCCGAAGTTGTTGATTGTTCGATCAGATTTGTTGAGCCGAACCAGGTGAAAAGGGATTGGGCCGAACTAGGTGTTTTGTTCTCTGGGCCGAACTAGTACAACCTAAAGCTCGGGCCGAACTACAATAATTCTCGGGCCGAACTTGTTGGGCCGAAGAACTACTTCGGGCCGAACTACAGAGAGCCGAACTTGTTCATCAATGTGAAGCCGAACTACTTCGAGCGTATGAACACAGTCACAAACTTCACCAATTCAATCCGATTATGCTCAATTCTCAACCGATTTGAATGATTCTTCTTGCTAATTGCTCGAAATCCAAATGCTAACACTTTGATCCGATTAATTTCTTCAATCCATTACACAAAAGCTTCGAATCTTCGATTTACAGTAACTTTTGAACTTTTTCACTTTTTCTCTAAAATCATCAAATTGAAGATCATTGTTGATGGAATGAATCTAATTTTGATTCTATTTTGTTTAGAAACGCTGGAGAAACACTAATCCATGATCAAATCTTCAATTCGAACAAAAATTTTACAACATTAAATTTTCAATGACGAACAAACTTTTCTTCACTTTTTCTCAGATCTTGATCATTTTAGCTCGATTTTGGATCTTCCCACAGAGAGATTTCGCTCTGATACCAATTGTAAGACCTAATGAGACTATAATCAAGATAATCCATGAAGATTCAAGTGAGAAATAGAAGATTTGAATGAGTGTGTGTTCTTGGTGTAAGTGTGTGTAAAAGAGAGAGAATGAGATGAATGAAACTTTCCCTAAAAATGTATTCAGTAATTGTGTGGAAAGCTTACATTCTAACTCAATATTACAAGTATTTATACCATCTACCACCTAACAAGGGAATTGTTAGTTAACGAGATTAAAGGTCAAAACCTATTACAAAAATAGTCCTAACAGTTTTCATCGCCAAGAAGAACACCAAATTTGGTAAAAGGTTTGGTTTTATCCGTTTCTTAGGAATTCATAATGAAGTGGAATTTGCTCGTAAGTTGTCCCAAGAATGGATGGGTTCCTATCATTTAAATCCTCAAAATCTGAACTCCCTTTCAAGAATGAAAGAAACTTTGAGGCTAATCATAAAGTCTCATATGCCAGTGTGGTTTCAGGTGCATGGAAACCTAAGATCTCAGAATCAAAATTAATAGGAAAAGAACCACAAATGAAAACTCTTATCCTAAAAGATTCTGATCTTGTAAAGATTGAAGAACCGGAAATGATTGTTTTGGCAAAAGTTCGAGAAGTTGATATTTTGCCACATTTATATGAACACCTAGAAAATGAAGGTTTTGATGATGTTGCAATCTACCATATTGGAGGATACTGGGTGTGGATCGAATTTAAATCTTCAAAGTCTTGTATTAGATTCAAGAATAAGAGCCTAAAAAGTTACTTCTCGGAAACACAACATGTTACAAGTAACTTTGTTATTGATGAGAGAATAGTTTGGATCGAAATTGACGGCCTTCCATTGTGCGCTTGGGATTCGGAGGTTTATATAAAAATTGCCGGTCTATGGGGGAAATTTCTCTTCTTTGACGAAAATGATGACAACCCAAGTAGAGGCAGATTATGTCTTATTACAAAAGAGAACTTCACTATCAACGAAACCATAAAAGTTGAAGTTGAAGAAGTAGATTACATGGTTCGAGTTCGTGAAAAAGATATTTGGAAGATAAAATAAATAAAGAAAAATGCCATTCGGAATCAAACTTTAGTTTGGACGATAGGGATGAAGATGAAAATATTCATGTCATGGATAATGATATTGATTTAAATGAAAATGAGGCTGTTGACGCTGAGGCTACCGTTTTTTCAGTGCATCAAGTTGAAAACATTATTGACAGAAAAGATTCATTAGAGGCAAATGAGAATGAAAAGAAAAGTCCCAATCATGAAAGCCCTTTGTCGTATTCTGTGAAAGAAAAAGAGGACCAAGTTGATATTATCCTTGAACAAAATAATAAGCAAGTCCTTGAACAAAATAATATGCAAATTTTTGAATCGGTAGTGGCTCCCAAAGAATACTGCCACAGTGGTACTTCAATCTCAGAATCTCAAAGCTGTCCACCTGGCTTTGAAAAATACAAGGTATACAATAAGCACGATGATAAACAAGAAGTAAATTCCTCCTCGAGTTGTATTGGTGTGTTAAATTTTCAAAATGATTGTGATGTCAATTAATGCAAGAGGTATTGGTGGTGTCGATAAGAGAAAGTGGATAAAAAAGCTATGCTATCAAAATGGTGTTTCTTTTTTAGGAGTTCAAGAATCTTTGATGACAAAGGTAAATCTTTTAAATTAAAATCCATGTGGGGAAATTTCCATTTTGATTTTGCGTGTAGTTCGGCTCGTGGTCACTCGGGGGGTATCGTTTCAATGTGGGATCCTTCTGCATTCATAAAAATGCACATCTTTTGTGGTATAAATTATGTTATTGTAGAAGGGAGGTGGATGGGCCATAATGAAAATACACACATGATAAATGTCTATGCTCCACAAGATGTTGAAGCTAGAAGATTAATTTGGGATGCTCATAACGAGTATATTCATTCTAATTCCGGTTATTTTGTTTTAGTTGGAGATTTTAATGAGGTACGATCTGAATCAGAAAGATATGGCTCTGTTTTTAATGCTCAAGGGACTTCTTACTTTAATGAATTCATTGATTCAAATGGATTTATTGATATTGCTATTGGTGGCCGGAAATTTACATGGATGAATAAATCTGGCTCAAAAATGAGCAAACTTGATAGATTCCTTATCTTGGATAACTTGGTGCAACATGATTCAAATTTGAAAGTTATCGCCCTTGAACGGAAGTATTCTGATCATATACCTATTCTTCTCCATTCAAAGAAAACCGATTACGGCCCTACTCCTTTTCGAATTTCGCACTCTTGGCTCGAAATAGGCTCTTTTGATTGTCAAGTGATAAAATCAGTCGAGTCCTTTACTCCAAATTCTACTTCAAATATGGTTATCTTAAAAAATAAAATGAAATGTATCAAAGAAAGTTGCAAACAATGGAACTTGGAAAGGAGAATCCAAAGCAAAGGTCATTACGATTGGTTATTTAGTTCAATTGGGGACATAGAAAAAAAAATTGACAATGGTTTAGCCTCAGATGAAGACAAAGAAAATCGTCTATTATGGTTAAAAGAATTAAAAGAAATCGAACGCAATATCGACACCATGCAAAAGTTAAAGATAAAATGGGATGTTGAAGGAGATGAAAATTCTTCTTTCTTTCATGGGTTATTAAAACAACGTAGAAAATCGCAAATGATTCAAGGCATATTGGATGACGGGGAGTGGCAAGAAGAACCTCATTTTGTTAAAAAGGTATTTTTTGATTATTTTAAAACAAAGTTTAATGCAATTAGCACCAATCTTCCAAATTTTAATCCGGAGAATTTTTCTCAACTGAAAGATGAGGATGTAATCTTTCTAGAAAATACATGTTCTATGGAGGAGCTTAAAGATGCGGTTTGGAGTTGTGGGGGTGAAAAAGCTCCGGGCCCTGATGGTTTCACTTTTAAATTTCTTAAAAAATTTTGGGATTTACTAAAAGATGACATCTATAATTCGGTTACCGAATTCCTTTCAAGTGGCAAGATTCCTATGGGTTGTAACTCCTCTTTCATTACTATTATTCCTAAAACCGCAAACCCTATATTTGTAAAAGATTTTCGTCCTATATCGCTAATTGGGTTTCAATATAAAATTATCGCGAAGGTTCTTGCTTTACGGTTATCGAAGGTGGTGAATAAAATCATTAGTAGTGAACAAACGGCATTCATAAAAGGAAGACAAATTTTAGACGGTCCATTGATGTTAAATGAAATTATGGAATGGTATAAAATGAAACGTAAGAAACTACTTTTATTTAAAGTAGATTTCGAAAAGGCTTTCGATTCGTTAAGTTGGGATTATCTAGATCATATTATGATGCATCTCGGGTTTGGTACTCGATGGAGGGGATGGATAAAAGAATGTTTATCATCGGCAAGGCTCTCTATTCTAATAAATGGGAGTCCTACCGAAGAATTTTGTATGTTCCGTGGCCTTCGTCAAGGAGATCCCCTATCTCCTTTTTTATTTATAATTGCTATGGAGGGTCTTCATCTTTTGATCCAAAATGCCGTTCAGTCTAGTCGTATATCCGGAGCCCGTGTTGGAATCGCAAATATAAATATTTCTCACTTATTTTATGCAGATGATGTCGTGTTTTTATCGGAGTGGAATAGAAAAAATTTGGATGAAATCATCTTGGTTCTAAATGAATTTTACGAACACTCGGGCCTTAAAATTAATGTTACAAAATCTAATCTATTTGCTATAGGTGTTGATGAGCTGGAGCTGCAACAGATCGCCACCTCTACTGGTTGCGAAAAAGGTAATTTGCCTTTCACATATCTCGGTCTCACAATGGGCTCCAATATGGGCCGAGATTCTTCTTGGGCTCCTATGCATTCTCGGATGAAAAAGAGACTGTCAAATTGGAAAGCAAGTATGCTTTCTACAGGCGGAAGATTAACACTTATTAAATCGGTGTTAGGCAGTCTGGGTATTTATTGGATGTCACTCTTCCGAGTCCCTAAAGTCACCCTAAAAAAGATGGAACAAATACGATCAATTTTTTTTTGGGGTAGTAGTGAAAAAGATAGAAAAATGGCTTGGGTTAAATGGAACACATGTACGGCCTCAAAAGAAGAAAGTGGCTTGGGGATTGCTAGCTTAGAGGCTCTAAATCTAGCTTTCTAAATGGAGATGGAGATTTTTTACTGAAAAAGAAGCTCTTTGGTGCCGACTTATTCAATCTATTTATGGAGACGACGGAGGTTTTGGCAAGCCGGTTCACACTCGTCATAAAAAAGGTACTTGGGGTCAAATTATAGGCACTTCAAACCATCTACACGATTCAAATATAATTGATTTAAATACTTTAAAGTATAAAATTATGAATGGTGAAAATATAAAATTTTGGTTAGATTCTTGGTCATCAAATGAACCGTTTTGTCAAGTGTTCAATAGGCTCTTTAAATTAGAGTTTAACCCATATTGCACAGTAAAAGATAGATTTCAAAATGGTACTTGGGTTTTTAATTGGAGAAGAAATGTTAGAGGAGGTTTAGAGCAAGAGCAATTCCAAAATCTAATGTCTTCTATTCGATCCACTCGACTTCAAGAAGGGAAAGATAAAGCTTGTTGGAACCTAGGCGACTCAAATGATTTTACGGTAGCCGAAACACGAAAACACATAAACTCTTCTATTTTTCCCGGGAATAACTCTCCTACAAAATGGTGCAATTGGGTTCCAATTAAGGTAAACGTGTTTATTTGGAGGCTTAATTTGGATCGACTCCCTACAAGATTTAATTTATCTAGAAGAGGGTTGGAAATTAATTCAATTATGTGTCCAACATGTAACTCGGGAGTGGAAACGGCTTCTCATTCCATTTTCACATGCATTTTTGCGAAAGAGATATGGTCTCGGGTCTACAAATGGTGTGGCATTGATAACTTTGCTAGCAACTCTTTTAGTGATTGGTGGGAGACAAGTGAAGAAATCCCGATTATAAGGTTTCGTCGACAAAAGTTTATGGTTATCGGCTATACCACGTGTTGGATGATATGGAAGTTTAGAAACTCCTTAATCTTTGATAACGGAAGGATGCCTAAAAGAGATATAGTAGATAATATTATCAATTTTTCTTTTTTTGGTTAACCCATAGAAATCAAAAATGTAAGATTTCTTGGGTAGATTGGATTAAACTTCCTTTGTAATTTCTTTTTCTAGTCTAGCTCATTGCTAGACTCTAGTAATATAAAATGCCGTTCAAAAAAAAAAAAAAAGAAAAAGAAAAAGAAAAAGCGTGACACATGATCTTAATGAATTTATGATTAAATAAAGATTGTATTATGTTTTTGTGTTTAATACTCATTTTGTGATATTTTCTTAATAATATGATATTTTGGAGTTGCTATAGAATAGAGCTAATCTCAAACTTTTATAGTTGCAGTCAAATTAATCAATGTTGCAGTTTAAGAAAGTGCTAATGCTGATGCTGAAGAACATTTACCAAGCGCCTAAGTTCGGTGAAGCAATTGCAACCTTCATCTTCAAATTTAGGTATGTGTTATTGTGTATATAAATTCTAATTATACTATTAATAAAAGTCACGACTATTAATAAAAATCAAGTGCAAACATTGTCTCAAGTTTTTAATTGTGTTGAAATATAACAAAAACTTTCCAGATGAATATATCCGATAAAGGTAAAGGCAAGATGAGCTATTAAAAAACACTTATTGCCTCGGGTGGCAACTTGCGAAGGTTGGGAAGTTCTGGGATTGCTCTAGGTTCGAGAATGTTTCGTGTCACGGGGAATTCCAATGAAGGTAATGCACCTTGGTTTGAGATTAGTCGGACCTCTTCAACGACATTTTGTTCGTTATTATTAATTTTAAAAATCCTGTAAATGTTGAATGGTACCCATAAGAAAGTATTGAAGGTTATTTGATGCGACAAAAATGACAATTACACTAACTCAACAACAAATGTCATGTGCAAATAAGTTATATTTCATCTCTAAATTTTTTGTACCATTTATTCATGTATCAAAAAAAATTTATCATCATTTCAATTATGGATTGTTATTATTTTAATAGTATCACTATTTTGTTATTTTCTTATATCTCTTTCGATGCATGCCCGCCCATTCGGGCGGGCTATGAAGGTAGTAATTATTAATATAGAACCAACTTTAATCTATAGAATCAATCTTAATTTTTAGATATGGATGATCTATAGTTGAAACTAAACTAAATATTCAATTTATATCAACTGCATATTTAAATTACTTAAATAGATATTCAATTTGATTAAATTGCATACTTAATGTAAATATAATTAGTCAATAAATTTATTTCCATGAAGCAAAAGATATTCGAACCTAACTACTCAGTAAATTCATTTCCATGAAGCAAAAGATATTCCAACCCACTTCGGAATAAAATAGTAATTAAGGCATGTTTAGAAAAGTTTATTTAAGGCGTTTTTAAACTTATTAGCTTAATAAGTTTAAATAAACCTGATTTTCTAAACTTACTTAAATTTATTAAGTTTTAATAAGTTTAAAAGCTCGTTAAATAAGATTTCCCAAACATGTCCATAATATAGTTACTACGAAGTTGAATCCGGTGAGTACTCAATAAACGGTGAGGACTCGCGAGTACACCTTAAAAAAATTTCAAAAAATTCCTAAAAATATATATATAACTCCCCATGATTATTACTACATTTGGTGAAAATATATGAAATTAATTGTAAGTAAGCTGATTAATTTGACAGGATATGAACTCAACATATAATAAACCGGCTGTAACATCCAAAAAATCAGGGGAAATTTAAAAATTTTAAATAAATAAAATAAACCATTTTTCCCCAAAAGTACAAGTAACTCAAAGGTCCCAAAAATATAAAACCGTCTCGTGGTTTAAATGCGGAATAATTAAAGGTTTTAAAAACAAAACATGTTTGACTCGAAACAAATGTTTTAATCCAAATCCATAAATACAAAAATAGAAACGCAGCTCATCAACCATTGACCTTCTCTTTGCCCTTGCTAGTACCTGTAAAATGGGAGGAAGTGTTTGGGGTCAGCCACCGCTGAGTGAATAATATCAAAATAAACAAATAAATACAAACAACTCAAGCCACATAAGTGATCCCTAGAGACTCTACTCAATTCTCAATTACTCAAGTTTATTTTCTCCGATTTTAAATTTGTATAGCGCGCTTGTATGACTTGGGACGAGAGATCAACCTCGACCCGCCTCACACAACTCAAGGCTCAACACCTGTACTCTTCGGTGTTGAGTCAAAATGTCTGGCACCAGTACTCTTCGGTGCCAAGACAACTCAAGTATATTATGTTTAATGTTTTAACTCAAGAACTCAAAACTCAGATAACTCAGGCTCCAGATAACTCAAATCACAGATAACTCAAATCACAGATAACTCAAATAAATCACCCAATCAGTACTCAAGCTTAATCAACAAGACAATTCATAATACATAGCACAAAATCATGAATCGAAAGTAAGTACAAGTTTATAGTGAGATTACCACCTCGGATAAACGTATGCTCCTAGAAGTATCATCGGCACGTACGAGTCACAAATCAGTTCCTAGAAGACCCTACATCGCATAATAAAACTCGAATTAAAACTTGGCTCAAAACTCATTTCAAACATTCTGCCAGAACCCGACACCCCCGCGGGAACTGTTATAAATCCCAAACCGTTCACTAGAGTTTGACCAAATTTTTACAGTAGCTGCACGGCTCAGAGGAATACAATTTGTCAGAAGACTTCGGGAGCTAAATCCAAACAGAAAGGGGTCAAAACAGGCTCGCAAGACGGAATAGCGGAACCGAAAACTATTCTGCGATAGATCACTAAAACATCTATAACTTTTAAACCGTTTATCAGATTAACGAGCCGCTAGCGGCATTGGAAAGAGGACTCAGAAAGCTAGTGACCAGCATGGACCAAAAATCCAAAAACGTATTTTAAGTGTGGTAAAAACAGTCTCTAATAAAGTGAGCAGATTCTGCCAGGAATTCGATTGATATTAAAACCCGATTTTAATTCTCGACATTACCCCGTCTATTCCCGAGACACCCGACAGCCCAAAAATTCATTTTTACTTTCAGAATTACGATTATAACAAATCTAGTCTTTTATTTAAAAACGTTTCTCGGATTAGGAAACCGAGAACCAAAGGGTTCGGTGTAACAACCCGAAATTTGTAAATAAATAAATTTATAAAAAATATGATAAATGAGGATAAATCGTTTAAAGAACGTAGAAATTGGTTTCGTGTCGTTTGGATACCGTATGAGAAAGTTATGGGTGAAACCGGGTCGAGACAAAGATGAAAAAGTGCAGCCCTACTGCCTTAAGAAGTTCGCGACGCGAACATGTGGTAACGATCGGGAACTCCGATCAGGGATCTGGGACATTGGGCGCGATATAGTTCACGAGGTCTTAGCGATCGCGAAGTTTGGGAAAGCGCAGACTTAGCGACGCGAACTATTGTTCGCGTCGTGAACTCGTGTCGTGCAGCATTAAAAACGGGTTGGAGCTCTTTTGATGAAATAGAAAACCCTAGTTCTTCCTTTTGGCGATTTTGGAGCTCAAGTGCAGGTTTTGGGTGATTTCTTCACAAATCTTGGGTAGATTTCACTCCTAAGTCAAGATTAAAGGTATATCTTCACTCCTTGATCTTTGTAACTTTAGATCCATGTATTTTGATGTGTGGGTTTGAAACCCTAGCTCTTGGGATTTTGGATTATGGTGGTATAAGTGATGTATACACCTAATAGATGGTATGTTATCAAATGAAACAAGTATATGATTATGATTTGTAAGAATCTTAAGGGTTGGTTAAACCTAGGGTTTGGTAAATCACCATAATTGGGGAAAATGAGTTAATAAGTGTTATCTAGAGATAGATGGACACATTAGTAGTAGTATGTGATGTTGAACATCTTGTGATTGTTGTATTAGGCTTTTGGTGAAGCCTTGGAAAGTTGATTGATTGTTGGAGCAAGGAAACTGACGTAAAGAATACGGTTGGAGCACTTATTTGCTAAGGTGAGTACATGAGACTTTTAAACTGGGTACATAGCAATTAATTTTAAAAGTACATATGATATTGTATCAGTCTTTATTAACAAATATTTTGATAAAGATAGTAGTTGAAAATGTATGAAAGTATGTAGAATGTGATACTAGAATGTGTCTAGTATGATTGATGAATTCGAAGTAAATTATGATAGATCCAAGTAGTTATGGAATCTATGTTAATGAACAATAATAATGAAATAATTGATTAAGAGAATGTATACGGAGCCTTTATTAATAAATATTTATTAGTAAAGCAATTGAGAATGATTTTATAGTAATGAGTACCTATTGGTAAGATATACTAATAAAAGTAAAGAACGAATATATATGAGAAAGAATATGATGTGACTAGTAATAATTGTCTATTATAGTCAAGGAAGAGATAAGAGTATTATGTTATCGATAGATAAGAAATGTATCTTATGTATAAAGTAATTATGGACTTCATAGGGTTCATAGATGTAGAAGTAACTGTGGTTGCTTATGATCGGGTCCATGGGACCATACAGGTACGTTCACACGTTGATGAACTAATTATATGTCGTTAGTATTAGATAACTAACTTGTTTGATGTTGGATGTGATAGCCGAAGGCTTTGACTGTCATAACTGTTAGGTTATGGTAAGAGATAGATGGTGGTGATGCGGGGGGACCCCCGGTCACTGGACGGTGGTATATATGTTTATACACCGAGTGTATATATGTTTATACACTAAGCACAAGGGTGCTTCTAGTACGCATATGTTTGGTACTAAGTATGTTAGGTTCTAATACATATATGTTTATGTATCAGACATGTTGGTGCTTCTAGTATATATGTTTATGTACTAGATATGGTTGTGCTTCTAGTACGCATATGTTTGGTACTAGGTATGCTAGGTTCTAATCCATATATGTTTATGTATTAGACAGGTTGATGCTTCTAGTACATATATGTTTATGTACTAGATATGATTGGGCTTCTGGTACCTATATGACTAGGTACTAGACATGTTTGCTAGGAAAGCAAAGTAGCTAGAGTCATAAAGGGTGACTAGACGGTATTTATGTAGTTTATATATATGTTTATATATTTATGAAATGACTATTATTGGGGTCTAAAACCCATGTATCTCGCGAGGCTATTTGTCTCACGTACTACGTTTGTTTTGTGGCTATGTACTCAGGTATAGGTTGAAGTGATAGAAGGTTGCACTAGAAGTGGCCTAGAGATGCTTAGTTCGGGAGCTCATAGGTAGATCCCGTTTGCCTATGGTTTTGATATACTTGGTGACACCGTATTTTTGTAAACTCTGATAAAGGTTTTAAAGTTTTTTATAAACTGTATTTTGGACAATGTGTCAAATATTGGGAAATTGTATTACTAAATGATTTAAACGATGTTATAAAAATATGGGTGTTATAACTTGGTAACAGAGTTATAGTTTAAGTGAATTAGGTTGGATGTCTATCCTAGTCTTAGACTGTAGCATTAGGAATGTAAGATTCATTGAGATCATTAGGTTGACCTTGAGACTTTATGTTAAGTTTAGGGTTGAACCTAGGGGACCTATGAAAGTGATGTGATTATGGATAATCAGTGTTATGAGACTCATGAAACGTACACGAGGTACTAATTGTTTAATGTCTTTCGTATAGTCAAGATCGAAAGAAATGGTTAACACCCGAAGAAGTGGGAAAACCCCGGAGGGCCGGGAGGAGGATACACCTCATGTTGAGGCTGGGGTTGAACAGGAAAGTCAACCGTCGATGCACCGGGTGGGTGAATCGGAGGTCGGAGCTAATAGAACTCCGGTGACCATGGCGGACCTCCAAACTATTATTGAACAACTCAAGGGAGTGGTGGCCGATGAGGTGCACCGCATAATTGGGGACCGTGAGAGGTCGGATGGAGATCGTGTATCCGAAGCTAGATCGGATGAGAAAACCAGGGGTGGTGGCACTCGAGTGGAGAAATCCTCCACAGGTGGTTGTAGTGATGCAAGGGCGAGGCCCGATGAAAATTATGGGTGTTCTTTTAAGACATTCATGGCTTGTAAGCCAAACATATATACGGGTAGTTCGGACCCGAAGGTAACTATGAGGTGGATCCGAGAGACCGAGCGGGTCATCGGAAGTAGCAAGTGCAAGAAAACCGATATGGTGTTGTACGCATCTCAATTTCTAAAAGAGGATGCTATGGTCTGGTGGGACATAGTTTATGAGACCCTCGGGAGAGAGGTGATAGAGAAAATGTCATGGGATGAGTTTACCGCGAGGTTGAGGAAGAAATTTTGTCCAGACCGGGATTTGGAGAAAATGCATGAGAAGTTTGTGACCCTAAGGAAGGGTGAGATGTCGGTCGAGGAGTACACGAGGGAATTCACGGGATTACTTCCGTTTGTTGCTAAGACCTACTCCGAGGAGAGGTTGAGGGTAGTTAGGTATGCTAGTGGGCTACCTTGGGATTATCAGTTGGAGGTAAAGAGAGCGGTCACGCTAGATGAGGCCATTAGTGCCGCCCGAGGTGTGGAAGAGGTGAACGTGGCAAAAGTTGCCGCGAGGGCGTATGTGGGAGATAAGAGGAATGCCGAAAGTGGATCGGGTACGGTTAAGAAGGGAAAGTTCACGTCGAACTTTTCTAGGCAAGGAAGTGTAGCCTCGTGCAAGAGGTGTGGGAAGAATCATACCGGCGAATGCCGTGGGGAACCAAAAATTTGCCATGATTGTGGAAAGACGGGACATTTGGCCCGAGATTGTAGATCCAAACCAATGGCCGAGGTTGAATGTTACTCGTGCCATGAGAAAGGGCATTATAGCCACGTGTGCCCGAAGAAGAAAATCGGAACGCTTGTGTCAGCGGCTCAAAAGAAGGCGGAGCCGGCAAAGGTGAGAGGACGATCCTTCCTACTCACACGGGAGGAGGCGCGCGATGGGGCGTCAGGTTCGGGAGCTAAGGATTTAAGCGGCCCGTAATTGTAGCATTGGATGATTAGGCGGGTGTGCCATTTGTTTCCCTAAGATTTTAGTTTTGGGTATTATTGTAATCCTTCCGAATGCTTTGGTTAAAAAAAACATATTTTGAATGTTATGAATTTTATTGTTAATTTATTTACTTGAAAGATTTGGAAATATGGTAATAAAGAGATGAACCGATTAATGACGGTTAATGTGTAAGTGGAATGGTAAATAACGAATAGAGAATGTTATTAGTTACCCGCGGGGTACGATGCATGTGCATCATATGATGACCTTGGAAGGCATATAATTGTGAAAAGATAATATTATGTCATATGAATTGTGCTAAGTAATATGTCATATGGGAGACATACGATTGGGAAGGAAAACAATAAGGCGTCTTGTGGGAGAGGTGCTAGAATGCACGATAAATGATTTGATGATGTTTATTTGATATTGGTGCGATATATATACATATGTTTGTATATGTGCACAATAGAGGTGTAATGATGGTATGGGTGACATATACATATGTTTGTATATGTGCACAATGGAGGTAGTTAGATGGAATTGGCGTGATATACGTGTGTATATCTATATGTGTATATATGTTTATGTGTTTATATGATGAATGTAGAACCATGTGGTTAATAAATATTACTATTATGTTATGATAAATGAGAATTTGGCTTGAAATGCGGGTTGCATTTAGGTCATGTAAATGTAGGGGATGCCTACGATTTATGGAATAGAAGGAAAGAGAAACTCCTAGTGAGCAAATTACCATGTGGTAACCCAGACATAGTACACCGTATAAGGGTGTGGGATGTATTTCGATAGCGGGCCTAGTACCGGTAATTTAAGTTGATCAATGTGATACAAAGATGGTTGAAAGAATACTAAGTGATAGTATGAGTGACCAAGTGAAGGTCAAGAAACGGTAAATATTATTGTGACCTTATGTTAAGGTGTGACCCTTGGATTAACGGGGACGATTGTTGAGAAAGTAATAATGGGTAGAACTGAGAGTGATGGGTTGGTAATGATACGCCGTGTGTACGGAAATTGCTAGATTGGAAAAGGTATGGTTGACTTTGTGTAAAAGTCAACGTTAGTCAACCCGTGATTGGTTGAATTGGTCTAAGATGGACTATGACTCTCGTTTTGATTTACCAATGAATATTGATAGCATAATGTGTCGATTATGTGTTTGTGAAAAAGTTGATGAGAGGGTTGATTGAATTGTAGTCGGTTTATACGACTTGACCCGTTTGGGTGATTTCAATGTTGAAATTGAGAATCGAGTGTAAGACTGTAATTGAATCATAAATTAAAGGTAAATTGTAAAGGAAAGGAGGATTTATGAAACCTTTAACGAGAAGGGAAAATGTTAAGGTATAGTTGACTTTGTGCTTAAGTCAAAGGGTAGACAATGTGGGGATATACCAATGTCGGGATATATCGGTTGGGTCAAAGCTAGAGTTTGACTTTCGTTTAAATCAACTAGTTAATGGTATGATTGTGTTATACCATTGTTATGAGAGTGAAAAGATCGGTCGAGGGAATGTCGGTGTTTTGGTCGAATTGTGAAATTTTGACCCGTTTGAGTATTATGTGTTTTAAAAATTGGATCTTGACCGTTCGGGCTTAACGGAGTTAAGTGAATGTTTGGATATGTAATGTTAACGAAACGGGAATGAGGAAAGTTTGATGGTAATGACCACAAGGGAATGAGAGCGGAAAGTTCGGTTGTATGTGGGTTGAAATTCTTAGCGATTCCGAGGACGGAATCCTTTTAAGGGGTAGATAGTTGTAACAACCCGAAATTTGTAAATAAATAAATTTATAAAAAATATGATAAATGAGGATAAATCGTTTAAAGAACGTAGAAATTGGTTTCGTGTCGTTTGGATACCGTATGAGAAAGTTATGGGTGAAACCGGGTCGAGACAAAGATGAAAAAGTGCAGCCCTGATGCCTTAAGAAGTTCGCGACGCGAACATGTGGTAACGATCGGGAACTCCGATCAGGGATCTGGGACATTGGGCGCGATATAGTTCACGAGGTCTTAGCGATCGCGAAGTTTGGGAAAGCGCAGACTTAGCGACGCGAACTATTGTTCGCGTCGTGAACTCGTGTCGTGCAACATTAAAAACGGGTTGGAGCTCATTTGATGAAATAGAAAACCCTAGTTCTTCCTTTTGGCGATTTTGGAGCTCAAGTGCAGGTTTTGGGTGATTTCTTCACAAATCTTGGGTAGATTTCACTCCTAAGTGAAGATTAAAGGTATATCTTCACTCCTTGATCTTTGTAACTTTAGATCCATGTATTTTGATGTGTGGGTTTGAAACCCTAGCTCTTGGGGTTTTGGATTATGGTGGTATAAGTGATGTATACACATAATAGATGGTATGTTATCAAATGAAACAAGTATATGATTATGATTTGTAAGAATCTTAAGGGTTGGTTAAACCTAGGGTTTGGTAAATCACCATAATTGGGGAAAATGAGTTAATAAGTGTTATCTAGAGATAGATGGACACATTAGTAGTAGTATGTGATGTTGAACATCTTGTGATTGTTGTATTAGGCTTTTGGTGAAGCCTTGGAAAGTTGATTGATTGTTTGAGCAAGGAAACTAACGTAAAGAATACGGTTGGAGCACTTATTTGCTAAGGTGAGTACATGAGACTTTTAAACTGGGTACATAGCAATTAATTTTAAAAGTACATATGATATTGTATCAGTCTTTATTAACAAATATTTTGATAAACATAGTAGTTGAAAATGTATGAAAGTATGTAGAATGTGATACTAGAATGTGTCTAGTATGATTGATGAATTCGAAGTAAATTATGATAGATCCAAGTAGTTATGGAATCTATGTTAATGAACAATAATAATGAAATAATTGATTAAGAGAATGTATACGGAGCCTTTATTAATAAATATTTATTAGTAAAGCAATTGAGAATGATTTTATAGTAATGAGTACCTATTGGTAAGATATACTAATAAAAGTAAAGAACGAATATATATGAGAAAGAATATGATGTGACTAGTAATAATTGTCTATTATAGTCAAGGAAGAGATAAGAGTATTATGTTATCGATAGATAAGAAATGTATCTTATGTATAAAGTAATTATGGACTTCATAGGGTTCATAGATGTAGAAGTAACTGTGGTTGCTTATGATCGGGTCCATGGGACCATACAGGTACGTTCACACGGTGATGAACTAATTATATGTCGTTAGTATTAGATAACTAACTTGTTTGATGTTGGATGTGATAGCCGAAGGCTTTGACTGTCATAACTGTTAGGTTATGGTAAGAGATAGATGGTGGTGATGCGGGGGGACCCCCGGTCACTGGACGGTGGTATATATGTTTATCCACCGAGTGTATATATGTTTATACACTAAGCACACGGGTGCTTCTAGTACGCATATGTTTGGTACTAGGTATGTTAGGTTCTAATACATATATGTTTATGTATCAGACATGTTGGTGCTTCTAGTACATATATGTTTATGTACTAGATATGGTTGTGCTTCTAGTACGCATATGTTTGGTACTAGGTATGCTAGGTTCTAATCCATATATGTTTATGTATTAGACAGGTTGATGCTTCTAGTACATATATGTTTATGTACTAGATATGATTGGGCTTCTGGTACCTATATGACTAGGTACTAGACATGTTTGCTAGGAAAGCAAAGTAGCTAGAGTCATAAAGGGTGACTAGACGGTATTTATGTAGTTTATATATATGTTTATATACTTATGAAATGACTATTATTGGGGTCTAAAACCCATGTATCTCGCGAGGCTATTTGTCTCACGTACTACGTTTGTTTTGTGGCTATGTACTCAGGTACAGGTTGAAGTGATAGAAGGTTGCACTAGAAGTGGCCTAGAGATGCTTAGTTCGGGAGCTCATAGGTAGATCCCGTTTGCCTATGGTTTTGATATACTTGGTGACACCGTATTTTTGTAAACTCCGATAAAGGTTTTAAAGTTTTTGATAAACTGTATTTTGGACAATGTGTCAAATATTGGGAAATTGTATTACTAAATGATTTAAACGATGTTATAAAAATACGGGTGTTATATTCGGTTTTCTGGTTCTTCAGTTATAAAAACGTCTTAATGATGACAACGGTTTTTACCCAACCCTTGACCCGGCACCCCTGAAACAATGATAAGAATTCAGATAACAACTCACAAGAATTGAGACAAAACAGTTTTGACGATTAAGAATTTATAAAACGGAACTTGACTATTAACGATTAGACTAACAAACAACCAATCGGATACCACACCATCACCATCAAAACACGAATTAAACTATTAAACCGAGCCCTCATTGGCTCGGTATTCCTCCCGCCTAAAACTACAGTATCGAAGGAATTAGACACGAATAATCAAATAATCAAGAAGACGAAAGGAAATGATTTAGGGTTATACCAATATGGCCTCGGGTTCGGATAACGCTGCTCGGTTCCACCACACCACTCGCTCGATCTCTTGTTTGAACACTCTTGACAAAACTGGAATCATCACCATCGATTAGCACTAGGGACGCAGAATTAAGGAAAAAGAATAAAGGAAGAAAACTACCAATTGACCTGCTTGCCTATCGAACATCTCCAAACTTCAAATAATAATGCACACCGACACCACAATCCAATGTGGCTCGGTGACCTCTTTAATTCTTTCCACCGCCACTCAGCAATAGCATCTCCAAACTTAAAATAGTTGGCCACGTAGAGAATTGATTTTATGCCACAAGCTTCTCGTGGCAGCTCTGCCATGTGACACAAACCATGCCTCCTTTGATCACGCTACTTGCTTGCTACCGTCTAACCACCATTATTTTAATATAGCTTAACACACGACTTTGTTGTTGCACTGACAATTCCAAATCCTTTCGATACAAAGAACCACCGAAACAAGGATAAGAAGTTTAGAAATCGGAGGAAGGCAATGAATAAACGACACAAAATAGTATGAAAGAATTTTACCGATACAAAGAACCACCGAACACTAGGACTCGTACACAACTTCTTCTATTTGCCTTGGCTGCTATGGACGATGAAGAGCAGAAACAAGAAACGGCGCAAGGGGTTTTGGTTGGGAGAAGGAAGCTGCCGAAGAAACAAGTGGGGATTAGGGATTTGACAATTCCCTTTTTAATTATTAATTGATATGCACATGGGCTAGGAATAAATGGGACGGGAGTAGGTACCAGTATTAAGCTGGACCATGGAACATTTTCTTTTACTTCTTGGGCTTCAACTTTGCTACAACGAATTGGCTGCTCAATTGGATTTAGTCTCCACGAAATAAACTAGGGGCTCGGCTCAAATGGACTAGACACAATCAGGACAAACCGAAGGGAACAAGGTTCGGGCCTTGGCCAAAGGCCGGCGCTCACCTAACTCGAGATCATCACTAGACCAAAACTGGGGATAAAATAAATGTCTAATCTCACCGGTTAATTAATCTCATAATCAATTAATTAATCAATCTCATTATCAACACAATTATTTAGCACTCTAGCTATTATTAATTAATCCTCATGGTTAATGAACATGAATTAGGTGACACTCTTGTCATTAACCGAATCACCACGTATTTAATTTGCTCGACTTAAATACACATAAAAGCATACGCCACATATAAATCTCAAATAAATAAATATCACATCATTTGTTTAATAAAAAGTAATTAATTTAATTACAAAAATTTCTAGGGCGTTACACCGGCTTACATGTTGTTTGTTAGTATCGGTATGATTAATATACGATTGATGCAGAAATCTGAATGATTCAGACTTTCACTTATATCTGTTCCATTAAGAGTAAAAACATATTTAATTTCTGATTCAGATGTTGAATAAGATGTCTTACCAAACGCTCATAATCTACCAGATTAAGAAGCTGCCCTCTTAATAAAATCATTTAAAACATTACCAAACAACCCCTTAGGATCGTAACGCCTAAATGTAAGGATGGCAAAAAGATTCGGGTCCTAAGGGAAAGTGAAAATCTAAACTAAACAAGATGTTGCGGGGAAAGCATTATCGAGGATCGGGGCATTAACGAAGATTTTTCAGGGATCGGCACACTGACTGAGAATTCGCTGCTCCGCCTCGATTATAAACTATATTAAAATATTTATATATTTCATATATATTATATTTTATTTCATATTTAAAAAGATCATAACGCTTAAATTGGCCGGGTTTATGTCATATTACAATTTACAAACCTATTTATAACCCATCAGCTCGTTTAAAATATATTTATAAAACAAAATATTATAAATATACTCCCCCCGTCCCACAAAAAAGTTTACATTTCTCACTAAACTTTTGTCCCATAAAAAGTCTACATTTCTCACATTTGATGAACCTTACATAATAAAATATTATTATTACTAAAAATCTCACCATTAATATCCACTAGCTATCTTTCTCTCTCCAATCCAATATTATATTTTAATCAAAAGTATTACTAGTGACCTCACCACTAACTATCACCTAAAATCTTGTGCCAAGAGAAATGTGAACTTCTTTGTGAGACTGAGGGAGTATATCTTAGTAAATGTTTAAGGTAGTCTTTAATTTTTATTTAATCCTAAGGGAAAAATCTCAACCATTGATAATTATAACTAATGACTAAGATTAATCACATATTTTATACATGAATAAATATTTTAGTCACTTAACACTTCCAAAAAAAAAAATTGAATTATTTTTTTATGAAATATTCATTGATTTCATTCATGTATAAAATTTTGAGTGCTTATGAAATAACAATATAACTATAACTGGTTATATTTCGAGTGCTTATGAAATAACAATATATCACAAATGAGCATATTACAACTCCAATAGAATAAAAACAAAGTATCGTTCACATACAAAATACGCCTACCGAAATTGAAAGTAAATACATATTTATTTCTTCCCTCTGCCTAAAGTTCGAAAATGACAAAGAAACAAACACAATGAGGGAAAATAGCAAAGGGACAAATAGGTTGACTTTGTTACCAAATAAAAATACCACTTTCTTATAAAAAAAACACAATTTAAAAAATTGTCATATTACAAAAATTGTTCTGTATATTTTTTCTCATTATAAATTCTGATGATAGTAATTTTGATCTTGTAAACGGATGATAAATTAGTAATTTCAATCACTATAATAAAAATGTCGTTACACGTTTTAATGCATAAAGTTCAAAATAAATAAATAAAAAGCATTTTACTTATAGGTCGTTACTTGTTAATATGAATACCACCAACGGAACACATGTATTTCTATAGAAAAATAAAAGAATATTCTATTAATCTAATACCAATATGAAAAGACTAGAATATATTGAGAAAATTAGATATATTTAAACCTATACGCAGGGTAGACCTAGTATGATGTACGAGGTTGTCAGTGCGACCCCTGAAATTTGTTCGAATAGTGTTAAAATAGTGTTATATTTAAAAAAAATAAAATTATTAGTGTAGGTGACACCCCTGGAAAAAAAAAGTGCAATCTGGGACACCCCTCAATTTTTTTTCTGGGTCCGCTACTGCCTATACGACTGGAATCATAATTTTTTTATATTTTCTATATGCGAAACATGTTATATTCATTCCGCTCTACAACTTATTGGTTGAAAGATTACACACATCCCTTTAATACCCATTTGATATTGAGAATCGTGTTATATTAAACATGTTGAAAAAATTAAAGGGTCTTTGATCTAAAAGCATGGTGTTTATCCAATATCCTTAACCCCGTCGTGGATATATGTGGTAATTAGAGTAGATTAAGATTTGTCGTTTAACAAAAACTATATGACAACGAACAACGGGTTGAACCCAATGACAAAATATCATATGTATACCGAAAACTACACCTTGTTTTAGCTTTTTTTTTTTTTGGTTAGTATGGTAATAACAACTAACAGGTACCTACATGTAGTTGTTATCAATGACATAGCCATCATTTACGCTACCACCACCCCCAAGCAGAAATCAACATCTATATATGCCCATATATGTGCCGAACACGAGAAAAACGTACAATTTATTGTTTCAGTTTGTTTGGTATCTTTTTTGTCGCTTTTGTAGTCACTATTAGTTCTTTATCCTTGTGATCCTACTACCAACAGTTCCGTAGATGTTAAACGTTATGTATAATATGCACTTCAAACAGTACACGATGAGTTAATTACAATTGTGGCAAATAACTTTGATTACGTACACCTAAGTGGACTTCTACTTTGAACTAGCTAAAATTAAAAAAAGTTGACTTAAGTGGGTCAAAATTGGACACAATATTGAGTCAAGCATGGTAGTCAAGCGAAGTTAATATTATATTGTACGAGTTTAATTTATAAACATAGAGAAATGTTCAAGGTAGTCCAAAAATTTTAGCTAGTCCCAAGGGACAATTAATAGCCATTGGATCAAGAAAAAGTCAAAGGTCAAGATCAAAATTCAAACCATAAAAGCACATGTGCTTCAATACATCAATACCCCACCCACCTCCGGCGGCCGGAGACGGCGGCGGCGGCCGGCGGCCGGAGGTGGCCGCCAGCGGTGGTGACCGGTGGTGGTGTTCGTGACTGGAAGCACATGTGTTCGAAACAATTGTGTTTTGAAAATAAAGGAGTGTATATGTACAGCCAAGCACATGTGTTTCAAGTTATTGAAGCACATGTGTTTCATAACGTCAAGCACATGTGCTTCGTGATTCAAACACAAATGACTTGCTTGTAAGTTACATGTGTTCAGGAACAAAAACACATGTGCTTGGCATTATGAAGCACATGTGCTTCATAATGATATGTTCGTCACTTGTTTTGATTTTTTTTCTTGTTAGTGAAGCACATGTGTTTCATAACGTCAAGCACATGTGCTTCGTGATTCAAACACAAATGACTTGCTTGTAAGTTACATGTGTTCAGGAATAAAAACACATGTGTTTGGCTTTATGAAGCACATGTGCTTCATAATGATATGTTCGTCACTTGTTTTGATTTTTTTTCTTGTTAGTGAAGCACATGTGTTTCATAACGTCAAACACATGTGCTTCGTATGCTCCCCTGTGTGTTTAGAAACTCATGTTTTAGTGACTTGAAACACATGTGTTTCATGACCTGAAGCACATGTGCTTAGAAGTAATATGCTGTGTTTTAGTGAAGCACATGTGTTTCAATACATCAATACCACCACCACCCCATTACCACCAGCACCTTCACTGTCAGCCACCACCGCCGCCGCCGGCGGACGGCGGCGATCGGCGGTGGTCGGCGGCGGGCGGGCGGCGGCTGGAGGTGGCCGCTGGCGGTGGCTGTAGGTGGCTGTTAGGTGGGGGATTTGATCTTGACCATCTTGATCCAATGGATAGGATTTGTCCCTTGAGACTATGCAAAAACCCTTAGACTTCCTAGAATACACCTCTATAAACATATAACACAAGGCTACATTAAAATAATAGTATCCAGTATTGACAATATTACTATATTTGTTATACTTTTTTTTAATTTTCTTATTGTTTTTGTAATGCTATCAAAATAAATTCTAAATACTTTGTAGGGTATAACTTTATTTCCAACCTTTATACGAAGTAAATGATTTTATGTTAACATAATTTGAGACGAAACTATAATGGGAGAATGACAATATATTCAACTATTTACTTTTTATTTGAAAGATTACCTAAGATTACATGTATTTTTGTGTATATTTGCAGTAATATAAAAGAAAGTAAGAAGGGAGTATCCGTGTTGAAAAAGTCAAATCCAACCTATTTGACACCTACTACTCTATTCATGTAATTTCTTTATTAAAATGGTGCAACTAAGATCCATCCCAATGGTAAACCCAAAACTCAGTCGTTTCATCGCATGATAGTCGTCGATTCACCAATGGCACAGATCGATGGAACATGTCAGTGTATCGTTGGATATCCGATGAGTTGGGGGTTGTGGTCTGCACTTTTTGAGGGAGCGTGTGATCTTTTTTTTAGAAATGGCAAATGAAATAACGGAAGCCTACTTGTAATTTGTCAGCGAGCACCCCGAGTTCGAGCTCCACATAAGCGGGCAAACCCAGCCCCCAAAGGGATTTCCAAGGAAAATTCCCCATATGTGCCTGGGTGAGGTATGAGTTAAATTACGCTAATGCAACGCTCCCAAAGGGATTCGAACTCACGACCTGCAGCCCACATGGGTGCGGGCAAACCCACCCCCAAAGGGATTTCTAAGGAAAACTCCCCATATGTGCCCGTGTGAGGTATGAGTTAAATTACGTTAATCCCAAAGGTAGCGTATGATCTAATCTCAATTTTTTTATTCCCATTTTACACTTTTATAAACACATTCATAGCCCATAGCCTCAAACCGCATTACCACAACTATAAACCAAACTTTCAACTCATAAACTTAATACCATATAATTTCAACCTTGAAAATTACAACCAAGAGTATATGGATGTACTTTCCTCTCCCTCCTGGCAAACTACTATAAGCGCTAAATGTATTGTTTTAATGCTATGGTTTTTTATTAAATGTTTTTTTATTAATATAATATTTTTAATGTAATGTATTTAATTTATTTAATTAAAATTATGATGTGGCAAAAATCGATGAGTTAAGGATGAGATGTCATTGGGATGAATTTGCTAGTTTTTTTGTTAGTGGAGAACATGTTGATTTGATGATGATGTGTTAATACGGACGAGTTAGGATGAGTTAACTGTTCAGATGAGCCTAAATGATGTATTCAAATAGTGCATTTTATAAATTTAACATACTAAGTCACTCTAGTTCAAACTATTAAATTTGAAACCTTCACGTTTGAAGTTCACCTGATTCGAAATGATTGAAGAAAGTTGTAGATACATAAAATAATTATGGAATTAGGCACTTGATTATAAACCGGTCGAGGTTTCCAGTATTAAACCTTTTGCAACAACATTACAATTGTAGTAAACAAAAAAACATAAAAACCAAAAGATTATGTGTAACGACCCGAAATTGTAAATAAATAAATTGTACAAAAATATGATAAATAAGGATAAATCGTTTACAGAACGTAGGAATTGGTTTCGTGTCGTTTGGAGACCGTACGAGAAAGTTATGGGCGAAACCGGGTCGAGACAAAGTTGGAAAAATGCAGCCCTGGCTGCATTGGAAGTTCGCGACGCGAACTATTGGTCGCGATCGGGAAGTCGGGCCAGGTAGTTTGGCTTTGAGGCGCGAAGTAGTTCGCGTTTGGATGGCGATCGCTAAGTCTGCGTGCAAGATTTGGAGTTAGCGACGCGAACTTAGTTCGCGCCGCGAAGTCTGGTCAAGCAGCATTAAAGTCGGGTTTGAGCTCATTTAATGCATTTCAAAACCCTAGTTTTCTTCCTCTCGAGTTTGTGAACGATTTTGAGTGCAAACCATCATTTGGAGCAGATTTCTTGGTCAAATCTTGTGATTCTTCACTCCTAGTTGATGATTAAAGGTATATCTTCACTCTTTCATCTTTGTAGCTCAAGATCTATGGATCTTGAAGCTAGGGTTTGAAACCCTAGTTCTTGGGTTGGTGATTTATGGTGAAATATATGTTGTATACACTTAATAGATGGTATATTAACAAAGGAAACAAGTGTATGATTATGATTTGTAGGAATCTTAAGGGTTGGTTAAACCTAGGGTTTGGTAAATCACCATATTTGGGGGAAATGGATTGATGGGTGTTATCTAGAGGTAGATGAACACATTGGTAGTAGTTTGTGTTGATAATCTTGTTGTGATAATTGTTTTAGACATTCGGTGAAGTGTGAAGTGGACGAATTGTGAACAAGAAACCGGCGGAAAGAATACGGTTAAAGCATCTTTGTTACTAAGGTGAGTACGTGTGGAAATTTACTGAGTACATAGCCTATGAAATACATTTTATTACTTGTGTTATGGTCTATTTGCTTAATTGTGTAGACTAGTAGCTAGTAGTTAGTTATACCGATAGTTGTATTGAACTAACTTGTTTGATGATGAATGTGATAGCCGAGAACTAGTTTGACATAACCCTTGAGTTATGGTGAGAACGAGATGACGTGATGCTAGTTAGTTCGGGGGCAACCCGATAACTAGACATGGTGATGTTTCTAACTAGTTCGGGGGCAACCCGATATTTAGATAGGATAGTGTTTCTAGCTAGTTCGGGGGCAACCCGATAGTTGGATTTATGGGTGCTTTTAGCTAGTTCGGGGGAATTAATAGCTAGTTGAGCACGTTAGTGTTGCTAGTTAGCTCGGGGGCAACCCGATAACTAGAGATGTGTTGCTAGGAAAGCAATGTTTGGAGTCACCATAGTGTGACTATATAGATGGATGAAATTACTTGGTTGTTGTAACGCCCTGAAATTTTAATAATCAAATAATATTAATTTAATTGACATTTTAATTTTAAATGGATTAATTGGTAAACTAATTATAATGAAGTTACATGGTTCATATCAGTAGACGTTAATAGTCAGTCGTCTTAAATTATTTAGTCGACCTGTAGTTAGACGGTTCGTTATTATTAGACGTTATAAATAAATTATTATATGTCTCACAAGTTTTAGACGTTTTAATTATTCGGACACTTTATTATTTTTATATATAGACATTCATATATTATTAAAAAGTAATTAATTAGCCGCCTCAGGTTTTGACCGGTTAGTTGATCGTAAGAGTGAATGATATTCTTTTGAGCCGGGCCGACCCTTCGGCCAAGGCCCGAACCGGTTTTTTGTTTACTTCCTCTTGAGCCCAAACTTGTGATGCTTCCTCTAGCCCATTCGTTAGGAGTGGCCTAGAGCCCGATTGTGTTGATATTTAGTGTTAAGCTAATTAGGAAAATCCCTAATTCCCCATTATCTTCTTTCGGCCGTTTCTCCAAATAAGTGTCCTTGCGATTTGTTTATCTTTCTTTGGTCAATTCGGTAGCAAACAAGGAAGCAGCTCAGAATTTAGAAGATGTGGTGGTGGGATTTTAAATTGAGATGATGGAAGAATATTGACGGTGGTGCTTTTCTCAATGCTTTTCTTTTGGAGTTGTTATATTCTTCTATTATAAGATTGCCGTCATATCATTTAATTCCTTGTTAAATTTCTGGTCAAACACACAAAACCCAATCATATTTTCATCGTGGATGTTTCACAGCCGAGTCGATCGAGTTTGTGGTTGATATCGTCGTTATCTTCGTGGTTTAATTCGTAGGGTATAATTTCTATCCTTTTTCTTAATATTCTTATTATTTATTTAGTCTAATCCGAGCCAAGACTCGAAGAGACCAGAATCGATAGTCTCGGGCATCACGTTTGATGTCCGGGTCAAAGACGTCGGGTTTTAGTGCGTTATTGTATGTGCAGTTTCTGGCAGATTTCACCCGCCATGTTGCGGGATGTTTTTAGACGTCTTAGAGGCAGAATTGGAAGAGGGCCGTCTCACAGAGACTTGTTGCCCTCTGAGTTAGCTTTCCGAATTGTCCGAGCACCTGCTAAACGGATTGACGGTTTGGAAGTTACGGTCAAACCGTAAGCTGCCACAGTGAGATGTAGCTATGTGTCTGTCCTGTTTTGTAAACTGTTTTTGAGACCCTTAGGATCAGATTTGGAGATGGCTCGTCTCACAGTAAATTGTCAGGCTCGGAGTCTTGTTTATGCGATATAAATTTGGGGTTAATCTAGTAATCGGGTTGGGAGTTATGATTGTCCCCGTGAGACTGACGGGTGCTGTTACATTTCTATAAAAACAACTTTTTGAGTTGAGTTTTAATCCGGGTTATTCTACGTGTTTTAGGATCGACTAAGAGATAAATTGTTGTGCTTTTGATTGTTAAGGATCTTCGGAGCTTACGTATTCGAGGTGAGTATTCTCACCGTGTATTCAGTTTTAACGTTGTACATGCATGACTTATGTGTTACATTTCTTGCACCATAATTGTTATCTGAGCTTGTGCTGTTATCTGAGTTTGATCTGCTATCTGAGTTTGATTTGTTATCTGAGTATCTGAGCAGCTGTTGAATTATTTTAATCTGAGACATTGTGCATGGGTAACCGAGCTCGGCACAGGGTCATTTTGTGCTACTACTTGCTAGGGCATCTGAGATAATTATGTTAAAGAGATAATAAAACATAATAACACACATCTGAGTTTTTGGCTATATGCCTGGGATCACCTCCCGTCTGAGTTTTTGGAATTATTCCCGTCTGAGTTTTTGGGATCATTCCCGTCTGAGTTTTTGGGAATATTCCAGTCTGAGTTTTGGGATCACTCCCGTCTGAGTTTTTGGCTTATGCCAATCTGAGGTGTGAGGAGGGTCGAGGTTGATCTCTCGTCCCAAGTCACACAAGCGCGCTATAGAAATTAAAATCTGAGTAATAAAATCTGAGAAATAAATCTGAGTAATTAATCGAGTAGATTCTGAGTAGGAGTACACCGATGTGCCCTCATGTGTTGTATGTTATGATTGTATGCATTTTGAGACTATTCACTCAGCTTCCCCAGCTGACCCAAACTTTCCCCCACATTGTTTCAGGTACCAGCAAAGGAAAGGAGAAGGTGGACGGTTGACCGCTGTATCGTTTCGTTACTGATGTGGACAGCAATTAATATTTTAAAACACTTCATTTTATTTTTAACTATTTCCGCAATAAATACATTTTTAAATGTTAAATATTTATACCGGAGCTTTATTTATGGGACCTTTGATTTTAATTTTGTATTTAAAAATTTTAAAAATCTTGTAAATTTTAGGGTGTTACAAGTTGGTATCAGAGCTCTGACTTGAGGGATTTGGGTTCGCAAGGGGCGAATTCAAACTCAAGTTTGAGTATCAAGTTTTTTTAAAACGAGAAAAGAGTCAAGTATTTGTCTGAGAAAATTTTTCCACATCAAACATACAGCATGTCACGTCGACCTCTCGCTTCCTACTGCCGGTAATATTTAAGAGTATTATTTATTTGAGATTTTGTTATATTCTGAGTATAGACGTGTAGTATGAGAATTTTTGGTTTATTTTCTGAGAGAATTTCTGAGTATATTTTTCCGAGTGTAGTTTCTGATTGCATCTGTGAAATAAACGTTGAAAGTTATAATAACCTGAGAAAATTCCCTGTGAATTGTACGACTAAATAAAATGTATATATAGATATACGAATGTGAGATTTTATAATTCCGAGTATAATTTTGAGCATAATTCTGAGGAACAAATTCTGGTTTTAATTCTCATAGTTTTATATATTTTATACATATACAAAAACGCACACGAGATGAATTATAAATTTTAATGAGAAAATGATAAGAGTTTCCAATTTAGAGGAACACCTAATTGAGTTGGAGTGAGATCTTATAATTCTGAGAAATTTTAACCAAGAGTGTATAAAGGAATACCAATTCGTAATATAAAGTCCATAAATTATATACTGAGAAACATGCTTGAGTAAATGGGAAAATGAGAAAGTTCATAATATTAAAGAGAAGTAATAGATTTTAAAACTGAAAGAATATTAAAAGTTTTCATTTCGGAGAAAACACTTTATAGAAAGAGTTATTGAAGCTAGTAAATCAGAGATTAATAAATATCTAAATGAGGATTTACCAAGTTGTGTAAGGAGAAATTATTAATTCGAGAAAATGGGATGTAATTACATTCAAGCTAAACGAGGGGATGTCGAACTAAATTTTTGAGAAATACGCTTAATGAGATATTAAAATGAGTATTGCATAATTAGAAGATATTGAATCAGGATTAAGCAGCCAAAAGATACATTAATATGGAATTCCAAATTTGTGTAAGAATCTATAGAATGTATTAAAGAGAATTATTAACTAGTGTTAAAAGAGAAGTGATTATATTAAAACTTATTAAGTGAGATAAAATGGGAAAAACATTTCGAGTAAGTAGGTTAAATTGCTGAGTGCAAAACTAAATGTGGATGGCAAGTTAAGTGTCAGATTAATGAGTTCACAATGATAGCTTAAAATAAACTATGTAAGTTTAATAGACTTATTAATTGAGAATTGCTGAGTCAAATTAACCGGATATTATTCAAGCTCATCTTAAAGAGTAATTATATAAGAGGATTAAGAGGAAGCTAACGTCATCAATTTGATGATGATTTATTTAAAAACGAGTTAAAAGAGCGATAAATTGAATCAAATTAAACGAGGAACGCAATAACTGAGAACTCTGATCAAAAAGATATTAATCGACATGCTCACAAATTACAATAAATTTAATATAACTGTGAAGAGGATATAAGTTATATTTATGAGGAATAATAAATTGCATATCCAAATGAAAAGTTTAAAAAGAGATTGGTATTGTGAAAATAACTAAGTGGAAATATTTCTATGAATCTGAGTATCCGAGTATCGCGTACGAGACTAAATGTACGCATGATTTTCTGAGAAATGGTTATGAGATTTTGAGTGTGCACTGTCGAGTGCATATCTGTATTTATCAGATATTGAAAATAAAATTCCTTTCTTCTGAGTGTGATTTGTTGGTGGGTTTATATGTGGGAAGTTGTAAACTTTGGGATTGACTCATGACCAAACAGAAGTAGGTGTCGAAAGTAATAGAGGGCCCCTATTATCGTACACACCGAATTTTTGGTTGGTTATGAGGAGATTTTGAAGGGAACGATGGACCAATGCTTGTTATTGTGAATTTAGTATGTGTATCCTAATTGTTTGTGTGACTACATACTTGCTTGTTTATTTTGGGTAGACAATACTAGTTCCAAACTCGAGGACGAGTTTTTCTCCAAGTGGAGTTGAGTAGGGGTAAAAAGGAAAATTGTCAAGAAATAATTATCATTAATTATTATTTATAAATATTATGAGCATGATGCTTATGCAGAGAGATTTTGTTGGTATGAATTTAAAGTGCGAAATCTAGATACATATAGTTGATCAAATAAATTATAGAGTTTACAACCAACATGATAGATCGGGTTTACCGGAGAAATTAACAAATCAAGTTTATTGGGTTGAACGAATATCGTGCAAAATGGAAGTAGTAATACTACAATTATATACAAAATAAGACAGTATACTTATTCTTGGGTGATTATAAATGTGATAACGAGAAATCATTAAATTAAAGTGATGAGAACTTATTAATGAGTCGAATATGAGAAAACTGCTACAATGAAATTTTGAGGAAAATGAGTTAAAATGAGATCGGTAATTTGCTAGTAATGAGTTATTATTAAATCGAGCTAAAAGATAAAATTTTATTCTGAGTAATTATGGAGTAATTTTGAGTTATAAGAAATTTACAAATCGAGTTACATAAGCAACTTAATAAAATGAGTCAAAAGAGAAAAGTATTAAAGTAATGAGAAGTTTTATTCAAATTTTTGAGGTATTATAAAATTATATGAGAAAACTATATTTATAAATAATTATTAAACTTGAGATGAGAGCAACTATTCAATAAATTGATATCGAACTTAGGAGAAATTTCGAAAAGACGAGAATGTACTGAATTGATAAACCATGGGTAAACTGTAAGAGTTAGAATAAAGTGTAACTACGAATTGAGTAAATGGGAACTAAGGAATTAATTCGTAATTTGAGTAACGAGAAATCATTATAAATAAGAGTATGAAATTTAATTGGAATTTTTAGTGGGTAACATGAAATTAATGAGTAGATATGGTCAAAATAATTAAGAGACATTTTAAATTGTGTAAAATCAGTGAAACGGTCTATTAAAGGATCGTTAAACTAGATGAATGAGAAAGCATCTATTAAAATATTATCGAGAAACCACTAAATGTAATAGAATGAGAACCTATTAAAGGGAATTTAATGACAAGATCGTTAATTTGAGCTATTTAAAGGGGTTATCAACATCGGTAATATGCAAACCTAATAGAGTAAGGTAACAATATAATGTTAAAGAAGAGTTATTTTGAGAACCAATAACACGGTTGAAAGAGAGTATATCATTCCAAGTATTATAAGCTGGTAAATTGGAACACGCGAGTAGTAATAAGAATGAGTAAAAAGGTGATTTATACCTAATGCTATTACTTGTAATTATTATTATCTTATGAGTTGTTACTGAGTTGGAGTTTTGGGTTTGCTTCTGAGTTAAGATTTATGAGTTTGCTCCTGAGTTATACATTTTCGAGTTATACTCCTGAGAGATGTTTTGAGTTTATTTCTGAGTGGGACTTCTGAGTTATATTTCCAGATCAGATTTTGGACTTATATACCTGAGTATATGAGAATTCTGTGTGATATGTATTTTCATTGTGAGTTATTTGCAAGGTTTTTATATTAATTGATAATGGTGTAAACCGCTAAATTATTTATATTGCTGTTAACAAACTGGTGTCCTATAGAGTAGAAGACCTTTCAGAGCTGATTCTTATATGGAACTGACAATAATAAGATTTAAACCTGTTGCAAATATGTTAAGTGATCAATTGTTGGAGCCTTGCGAGAAGTTTTGTTTTCTTCTTTCCATAAAACTTATTTTCATCGTCGTGAGAGATCCGAGTGTGATTGTGCAAATGGTTTGGATGACCTGGTACTACGCTGAGCATTTGGTATCGTCAACAAATCAATAGTAAATTTCCAAGTGGAGTTGAATCGATGATTCAACGCGACGTTAACCGCTGAGTGCAACAACTGTAACCGAATGCAAGAGCAAGAAGACGCCTTCAATAGAGTATCGTGGTGTACTTTATGCTCATTACCAACATTTTCTTTGCATACTGCGATCCATAGTGAACATCCTGACTTTATTCCTTTTAGCCTTAACGTTTTGCGCCACTAGAAGCGGATAAGTGTATGAGCACTTTCGTGATCTGGAGTTCATTTCCTATTAAGTAAATTCACCATGAATAGCTTCTTTCTATTCATAACTTTATCGTTGTTATTCTTCTTTTCCATTTGAGTATGCATGTCGTAGGCCACCCTGATAAATTTCCTTTTGATTCTTAATCTTATCATTTTGTTTTCTTTCCCCATTGGAGGACGTGTGTCGTTGGCAAGTATGAGTTGAGACGCGAGAATACTACCCTGAGTTTCTTCCGAGCAATGACTTCGGGGACGAAGTCTATTTCAAGTGGAGTTGAGTTGTAACGCCCTGAAATTTTAATAATCAAATAATATTAATTTAATTGACATTTTAATTTTAAATGGATTAATTGGTAAACTAATTATAATGAAGTTACATGGTTCATATCAGTAGACGTTAATAGTCAGTCGTCTTAAATTATTTAGTCGACCTGTAGTTAGACGGTTCGTTATTATTAGACGTTATAAATAAATTATTATATGTCTCACAAGTTTTAGACGTTTTAATTATTCGGACACTTTATTATTTTTATATATAGACATTCATATATTATTAAAAAGTAATTAATTAGCCGCCTCAGGTTTTGACCGGTTAGTTGATCGTAAGAGTGAATGATATTCTTTTGAGCCGGGCCGACCCTTCGGCCAAGGCCCGAACCGGTTTTTTGTTTACTTCCTCTTGAGCCCAAACTTGTGATGCTTCCTCTAGCCCATTCGTTAGGAGTGGCCTAGAGCCCGATTGTGTTGATATTTAGTGTTAAGCTAATTAGGAAAATCCCTAATTCCCCATTATCTTCTTTCGGCCGTTTCTCCAAATAAGTGTCCTTGCGATTTGTTTATCTTTCTTTGGTCAATTCGGTAGCAAACAAGGAAGCAGCTCAGAATTTAGAAGATGTGGTGGTGGGATTTTAAATTGAGATGATGGAAGAATATTGACGGTGGTGCTTTTCTCAATGCTTTTCTTTTGGAGTTGTTATATTCTTCTATTATAAGATTGCCGTCATATCATTTAATTCCTTGTTAAATTTCTGGTCAAACACACAAAACCCAATCATATTTTCATCGTGGATGTTTCACAGCCGAGTCGATCGAGTTTGTGGTTGATATCGTCGTTATCTTCGTGGTTTAATTCGTAGGGTATAATTTCTATCCTTTTTCTTAATATTCTTATTATTTATTTAGTCTAATCCGAGCCAAGACTCGAAGAGACCAGAATCGATAGTCTCGGGCATCACGTTTGATGTCCGGGTCAAAGACGTCGGGTTTTAGTGCGTTATTGTATGTGCAGTTTCTGGCAGATTTCACCCGCCATGTTGCGGGATGTTTTTAGACGTCTTAGAGGCAGAATTGGAAGAGGGCCGTCTCACAGAGACTTGTTGCCCTCTGAGTTAGCTTTCCGAATTGTCCGAGCACCTGCTAAACGGATTGACGGTTTGGAAGTTACGGTCAAACCGTAAGCTGCCACAGTGAGATGTAGCTATGTGTCTGTCCTGTTTTGTAAACTGTTTTTGAGACCCTTAGGATCAGATTTGGAGATGGCTCGTCTCACAGTAAATTGTCAGGCTCGGAGTCTTGTTTATGCGATATAAATTTGGGGTTAATCTAGTAATCGGGTTGGGAGTTATGATTGTCCCCGTGAGACTGACGGGTGCTGTTACATTTCTATAAAAACAACTTTTTGAGTTGAGTTTTAATCCGGGTTATTCTACGTGTTTTAGGATCGACTAAGAGATAAATTGTTGTGCTTTTGATTGTTAAGGATCTTCGGAGCTTACGTATTCGAGGTGAGTATTCTCACCGTGTATTCAGTTTTAACGTTGTACATGCATGACTTATGTGTTACATTTCTTGCACCATAATTGTTATCTGAGCTTGTGCTGTTATCTGAGTTTGATCTGCTATCTGAGTTTGATTTGTTATCTGAGTATCTGAGCAGCTGTTGAATTATTTTAATCTGAGACATTGTGCATGGGTAACCGAGCTCGGCACAGGGTCATTTTGTGCTACTACTTGCTAGGGCATCTGAGATAATTATGTTAAAGAGATAATAAAACATAATAACACACATCTGAGTTTTTGGCTATATGCCTGGGATCACCTCCCGTCTGAGTTTTTGGAATTATTCCCGTCTGAGTTTTTGGGATCATTCCCGTCTGAGTTTTTGGGAATATTCCAGTCTGAGTTTTGGGATCACTCCCGTCTGAGTTTTTGGCTTATGCCAATCTGAGGTGTGAGGAGGGTCGAGGTTGATCTCTCGTCCCAAGTCACACAAGCGCGCTATAGAAATTAAAATCTGAGTAATAAAATCTGAGAAATAAATCTGAGTAATTAATCGAGTAGATTCTGAGTAGGAGTACACCGATGTGCCCTCATGTGTTGTATGTTATGATTGTATGCATTTTGAGACTATTCACTCAGCTTCCCCAGCTGACCCAAACTTTCCCCCACATTGTTTCAGGTACCAGCAAAGGAAAGGAGAAGGTGGACGGTTGACCGCTGTATCGTTTCGTTACTGATGTGGACAGCAATTAATATTTTAAAACACTTCATTTTATTTTTAACTATTTCCGCAATAAATACATTTTTAAATGTTAAATATTTATACCGGAGCTTTATTTATGGGACCTTTGATTTTAATTTTGTATTTAAAAATTTTAAAAATCTTGTAAATTTTAGGGTGTTACAGTTGTTGATTCCTTGGATAAACGATTATTATTATTATGGGTCTAAACCCATGTAGCTCACGAGACGTTTTTGTCTCACGTACTCCTTGTTTTGTTTTGCTATGTACTCAGGTTCGGGATCGAAGGCATATGTATGCATGGATAGAGATGCGGGACCTAGATTAGAAGAACGCCAGATTGGATTTAGTCTTAGCTTGGTTATGATCTATTTTGTAACACCTACTTTTATAATCTGATTTCATACCAAGGTTTTTGTAAATCCAAATTGAGGATGTTCTTCTATTTATAAAAATGTTTTATTTTGGCCAATATTTGGTATTAAAATTTGAGGTGTTACAACTTGGTATCAGAGCTATAGTTTAAGTGAATTAGGTTGGATGACCATCCTAGTCTTAGACTGTAGCATTAGGAATATAAGATTCCTTAAGATCATAGGTTGACCTTGAGACTTTATGTTAAGTTTAGGGTTGAACCTAGGGGGACCGATGAAAATTTGCTATGATTATGGATATTGAGTCCTATGCGACTAATGGGTTGAACACAAGGTACTAAATGTTTAATGTCTTTCGTATAGTCTTGATTGAAAAAAATGGTGACCACGCGTAGAAGTGGTAGAGCCCCGGAGGGCCGGGTGGAGGAGATACGTCCTGTAGAGGTTGAGGTTGAACAAGAAAGTCACCCGTCGATGCATCGGGTGGGTGAGTCGGAGGTCGGAGCTAATAGAACTCCGGTAACCATGGCGGATCTCCAAACTTTCCTTGATCAAATCAAGGGAACGGTGGCCGAAGAAGTGCACCGTATTATTGGAGACCGTGAAAAATCGGGTGGAGACCGTGAATCCGAGGCTAAGTCGGATGAGAGAACCGGGGGTAGTGGCACCGGGGAGGGGAAATTCTCCACGGGTGGCCAAAGTGATGCTAGGGCTAGGCCCATTGTGAAAGAGGGTTGTTCGTTTAAATACTTCATAGCTTGTAAGCCAAATGTGTATACGGGTAGTTCGGACCCGAAAGTAACGATGAGGTGGATCCGGGAAACCGAGAGGGTTATCGGTAGTAGCAAGTGTAAGGATGCCGATATGGTGACGTATGCGTCACAATTACTAAAAGAAGATGTCATGGTTTGGTGGGATATTGTGTATGAGACCCTCGGGAAGGAGGTGGTTGAAAAGATGTCGTGGGATGAGTTCACCACGAGGTTGAAAAAGAAGTTTTGTCCCGAGAGGGATTTGGAAAAGATGCACGAAAAGTTTGTGACCCTTAAGAAGGGTGATATGTCGGTTGAAGAATACTCGAGAGAGTTCACGGGATTGCTCCCGTTTGTTGCAAAAACTTATTCGGAGGAGAGAATGAGGGTAGTCCGGTACGCTTGTGGGTTACCGTGGGACTACCAATTGGAAGTCAAGAGGGCGGTCACACTTGATGAGGCCATTAGTGCCGCCCGGGGTGTGGAAGAAGTGAATGAGGCACGGGTTGCCGAGAGAGCCCATGTGGGCGAGAAGAGGAAGGCCGAGAGCGGCTCTAGTTCGTTCAAAAAGGGGAAGTTCACTTCGAGCTTCTCTAAACAAGGGAGTGTTGCCTCGTGCAAGAAGTGCGGGAAGAATCATACCGGCGAGTGCCGAAGTGGGTCGAGGTCTTGTTTTAGTTGTGGTAGACCGGGGCATGTAGCCCGGGATTGTAAGGTCAAGTCGTTGGCCGATGTGGAGTGTTTCTCGTGCCACGAGAAGGGGCACTATAGCAATGTGTGCCCAAAGAAGGGAATCGAGTCGATGGTGTCCACGGCTCAAAAGAAAGTGGAACCGGCGAAGGTGAAGGGGCGGTCCTTCCAACTCAACCGAGAGGAGGCGAAGGAGGCACACGATGTGGTGTCAGGTACTTTATTCATTAACTCCTTGCCAACTCATATTTTGTTTGATTCGGGTTCCAATTATTCGTTTGTGTCTTATGAGTTCGGTTGTAAATTGAATGTGCCGTCCGAGATGTTGGATGAAATTTATGAGATAGAGGTAGCCGACGGGAAAACGTCTATGGTCGAGTGTGTTTATAGAAATTGTGAAATAGAAATAGACGGAAGAAAGTTTAAGGTAGATTTGTTGCCTATGGAAATTAGGGCGTTTGATGTGGTTATCGGTATGGATTGGTTGGGTATGCACCAAGTCAAGATTTTGTGTGGAAAGAAAATAGTGTCGATTAGGACACCCGAGAATGAGAAATTGTATGTGTATGGGGAGAAACAACATCACATGCCTAATGTGATTACCGCCATTAAGGCGAGGAAAAGTATATCGAAAGGTTGTGCATCGTTTATTGCATATGTATTAGATGGGCGAAAAGAAAAGAAGACGATGGATAATGTCAAAATTATTCGGGATTTTCCCGAGGTATTTCCCGATGACTTGCCCGGTTTGCCACCGGAGAGACAAGTCGAGTTTAAAATTGATTTAATTCCGGGGGCGACGCCGATTGCTCGTGCTCCATATCGTTTAGCTCCCACCGAGATGCGGGAATTGATGACCCAATTGCAAGATTTGTTAGATAAAGGTTTTATTCGTCCGAGTTCGTCACCGTGGGGTGTACCGGTGTTATTTGTTAAGAAGAAAGACGGTTCGATGAGAATGTGTATCGACTACCGAGAGTTAAATAAGGTAACTATTAAGAATCGTTACCCGTTGCCGAGAATTGATGACTTATTCGACCAATTGCAAGGTGCTAGTTATTTCTCGAAGATTGATTTGAGGTCGGGTTATCACCAAGTTCGGGTGAAAGAATGCGACACCGAGAAGACGGCTTTTCGTACACGTTATGGTCATTATGAATTTCTAGTGATGCCGTTTGGTCTTACTAACGCGCCGGCTATTTTTATGGATTTAATGAATCGGGTTTGTAAACCGTTCCTTGATAAGTTTTTGATCGTGTTTATTGACGACATTTTGATTTATTCGAAAACCGAAGAAGAACACGAAGGTCATTTGAGACTTGTTCTAGACGTGTTGAAACGGGAGAAGTTGTATGCAAAATTCTCGAAATGTGAATTTTGGTTGCGGGAAGTGCAATTCTTAGGTCACGTGGTGACGCGTGATGGTATTAAAGTTGATCCGTCCAAGATTGAAGCGGTGTCAAATTGGGAGACTCCGAGGACTCCTACCGAAGTTAGAAGTTTTCTTGGGTTAGCCGGTTATTACCGGAGACTTATACAAGACTTCTCGAGAATCGCGATTCCACTCACGAAGTTAACGAGAAAAAGTGAGAAGTTTGTGTGGGAGAAGAAGCAAGAAGAGGCGTTTAAATTGTTGAAGGAAAAGTTATGTAACTGCGATCCTTACGTTACCGGATGGTATGGAAGACTTTGTGGTTTATAGTGATGCTTCGAATCAAGGGCTCGGTTGTGTGTTGATGCAACGAGGTAAAGTGATCGCATATGCCTCGCGACAATTGAAGAATGCGGAATTAAGGTACACGACACACGACTTGGAATTGGCGGCGATTATATTTGCCTTGAAGTTGTGGAGACATTATTTGTATGGTACTCGATGTACGTTGTACACGGATCAAAAAAGTTTACAATATGTGTTTACTCAAAAGGACCTTAATATGCGACAAAGAAGGTGGATCGAGTTGATTGCCGATTATGATTGTGAGATTGTGTATCACGCGGGAAAGGCTAATGTAGTGGCCGACGCCTTGAGCCGAAAGGTCTATGAAAAACCGAACCGAGGAATTTTATCACGTATAGAAGTCGTCTCGAGTATTATCGAAAGGATCAAGAATGCCCAACGAGAAGTTATGGGCAAAGACGAGTTAAGACAAGAACGGTTAGGTAAGAACCAACATTTTCTCGATAACGCACAAGGGTTGAAGACCGTAGGTGGTCGTATTTGGGTTCCTAAGTTCGGGGGTATCCGAAAAGAGTTGTTGTATGATGTGCACAAGTCAAAGTATTCGATTCACCCGGGAAGTACAAAGACGTACCAAGATATGAAACGGGTTTATTGGTGGCCCGGAATGAAGGCGAGGGTGGCCAAGTATATCTCTAAGTGTGCCACGTGTGCACAAGTGAAAGCCGGACATCAAGTACCGTATGGGGTAGCTCAATCATTAGTTGTACCGGCTGGGAAGTGGGAAGATATAACTATGGATTTCATAGTAGGTTTACCGAAGACGAGTAGAGGTCACGATGCCATTTAGGTCATAGTTGACCGGTTGACCAAGAGTGCATTATTTTTAGCAATTCGGGAAACGTTGCCACTCGAGAAACTGGCTAAGTTGTATGTTGATGAGGTGGTTCGACTCCACGGGGTTCCGTTATCGATTGTATCCGATAGAGACGCGAGGTTTACCTCGAGATTTTGGCGATCTTTACAAAAAGAGTTCGGTACAAAGTTGCGGTTGAGCACGGTTTATCACCCACAAACCGACGGTCAAAGTGAAAGAACGATTCAAACGGTTGAAGACATGTTGAGATCGTGTGTTTTAGACTTCGGTGGTAAATGGGATGAACATTTACCGTTAGTCGAGTTTTCGTATAATAATAGTTATCACTCGACTATCAAGATGCCGCCTTACGAGGCGTTGTATGGAAGAAAATGTATAACTCCATCTTGTTGGTTGGAAGCGGGAGAGACGAAACTCACGGGTCCCGAGATCGTGAGAGTGACAAATGAAAAGATCGGTATTATTCAAACCAACATGAAAGTCGCCCAAGATAGACAACGAAGTTATTCGGGTTTGAAGAAAAGGCCATGCGACTTGGATGTCGGTGATATGGTCATGTTGAAAGTGTCACCTTGGAAAGGTGTGATGCGGTTTGGTAAGAAAGGGAAGTTAAGTCCAAGGTATGTTGGACCGTTTAAAATATTGAAACGGGTCGGGCTTCAAGCTTTTAAGTTGGAACTTCCACCCGAGCTTCAAGGTGTGCATGACACCTTTCACGTGAGTTATTTGAAAAAGTTTATCGGGGAAGTTGAAAATATTATTCCGTTGCAAGAGTTGCGGGTTGACGGCCCGAACCGGTTGATCGAGGAGCCCGAAGCTATATTAGAAACGAAAACAAAGAAGCTTCGGAATAAGGAGATTGAATTGGTGTTGGTCAAGTGGAAGCATTCACTTGAGCCGAATTTGACTTGGGAAGTCAAAGACGAGATTCGGAAGAGATACCCGGATTTCGTGAACTATGATGAGATTCCGAGGACGGAATCTTCTTAAGGGGTAGATAGTTGTAACGACCCGAAATTGTAAATAAATAAATTGTACAAAAATATGATAAATAAGGATAAATCGTTTACAGAACGTAGGAATTGGTTTCGTGTCGTTTGGAGACCGTACGCAAAAGTTATGGGCGAAACCGGGGCGAGACAAAGTTGGAAAAATGCAGCCCTGGCTGCATTGGAAGTTCGCGACGCGAACTATTGGTCGCGATCGGGAAGTCGGGCCAGGTAGTTTGGCTTTGAGGCGCGAAGTAGTTCGCGTTTGGATGGCGATCGCTAAGTCTGCGTGCAAGATTTGGAGTTAGCGACGCGAACTTAGTTCGCGCCGCGAAGTCTGGTCGAGCAGCATTAAAGTCGGGTTTGAGCTCATTTAATGCATTTCAAAACCCTAGTTTTCTTCCTCTCGAGTTTGTGAACGATTTTGAGTGCAAACCATCATTTGGAGCAGATTTTTTGGTCAAATCTTGTGATTCTTCACTCCTAGTTGAAGATTAAAGGTATGTCTTCACTCTTTCATCTTTGTAGCTCAAGATCTATGGATCTTGAAGCTAGGGTTTGAAACCCTAGTTCTTGGGTTGGTGATTTATGGTGAAATATATGTTGTATACACTTAATAGATGATATATTAACAAAGGAAACAAGTGTATGATTATGATTTGTAGGAATCTTAAGGGTTGGTTAAACCTAGGGTTTGGTAAATCACCATATTTGGGGGAAATGGATTGATGGGTGTTATCTAGAGGTAGATGAACACATTGGTAGTAGTTTGTGTTGATAATCTTGTTGTGATAATTGTTTTAGACATTCGGTGAAGTGTGAAGTGGATGAATTGTGAACAAGGAACCGGCGGAAAGAATACGGTTAAAGCATCTTTGTTACTAAGGTGAGTACGTGTGGAAATTTACTGAGTACATAGCCTATGAAATACATTTTATTACTTGTGTTATGGTCTATTTGCTTAATTGTGTAGACTAGTAGCTAGTAGTTAGTTATACCGATAGTTGTATTGAACTAACTTGTTTGATGATGAATGTGATAGCCGAGAACTAGTTTGACATAACCCTTGAGTTATGGTGAGAACGAGATGACGTGATGCTAGTTAGTTCGGGGGCAACCCGATAACTAGACATGGTGATGTTTCTAACTAGTTCGGGGGCAACCCGATAGTTAGATAGGATAGTGTTTCTAGCTAGTTCGGGGGCAACCCGATAGTTGGATTTATGGGTGCTTTTAGCTTGTTCGGGGGCAACCCGATAGTTGAGCACGTTAGTGTTGCTAGTTAGCTCGGGGGCAACCCGATAACTAGAGATGTGTTGCTAGGAAAGCAAGGTTTGGAGTCACCATAGTGTGACTATATAGATGGATGAAATTACTTGGTTGTTGATTCCTTGGATAAACGATTATTATTATTATGGGTCTAAACCCATGTAGCTCACGAGACTTTTTTGTCTCACGTACTCCTTGTTTTGTTTTGCTATGTACTCAGGTTCGGGATCGAAGGCATAGGTACGCATGGATAGAGATGCGGGACCTAGATTAGAAGAACGCCAGATTGGATTTAGTCTTAGATTGGTTATGATCTATTTTGTAACACCTACTTTTATACTCTGATTTCATATCAAGGTTTTTGTAAATCCAAATTGAGGATGTTCTTCTACTTATAAAAATGTTTTATTTTGGTCAATATTTGATATTAAAATTTGAGGTGTTACATTATGATACTATAACGTGCCACAACTTAAAACAAAAATAATAAAAAGAGACAGAGACAAAATAGAATGTAGAAAAGTCGACACATGTGTTTGGCACAATTCACTTGAAATAGCTTTATTGTCTTTTCCTGAAAGTGCAGTGGTTTGGGTAAAACTACAGTCGGACCAGACCAAAACCTTAATTACACGAAAAATATCTTCAAAATTTTGTCTATAATGAGAGAAATAAACGAATCTTTCGACTCTAAGCTAATGAAAGTCGGGTATGATTATGTACAAAAAGTCATAAACAAAAGTTGACGACGATCATTAAGTCCGTTTAATGATCAATATGCACATGTTACATATTGGTTTAATATGCAATTATAACAAGAAGTCATTAAACTAAATGATTCTCACCAATAAATTTATAACTGAATTTAGAAAATTGAATCAAAATATACCAAGTAGGTGCGAAAAGATTGTTACGAATTTTCGAAGATGTATTCATGACCCATCCATACATTAATTCGTTGTGTTAAAAACCGGCAACATTAAATTTTTAATGAAGTTTATACTAGAAAAAGTTAACATGTTTAAACTTTAAACAATAAATTAGTTAACATGTAAATGGGTTGGGGTTTGGTAAAGAGTTACTTGCGTTGTTTAACAAGTCTGCGTTTGAAGTTTGAACACTCAGATCCACTAGATGAGATCAACGGCTCGTATTATCTTTCAACAAACCCATACATAGTTTTCCACACCAACCCCCCTTCTCAAAAATCAAATATAAACACCCTTTTCCTCACCTACCAAAGATTTATAAATATAAATATATTTCTTTAAACATACAAAATTTATATCCTATATAAACTACCTAGTCTTCTCCTCCCTCCCTCCCAAACAAACCCATTTCTCTCTCTAAAAACCCAACACATTTTCAAATTCTTGACAATGAGTAGTAAAGATTCTGAGATGATCAATGGACACCAGAACGGTGAGCTGTGTGTGAAAGAGGATCCGTTAAACTGGGGGTTGGCAGCGGAATCATTGAAGGGAAGCCACCTGGACGAGGTTAAGAGGATGGTGTCGGAGTTCAGGAAGCCGGTCGTGAAACTAGGCGGAGAAACGTTGACTGTGTCGCAGGTGGCTGCGATCGCCGCCAGTGACAACGCCGCCGTGAAAGTGGAGTTGTCGGAGAGCGCGAGAGCCGGTGTGAAGGCGAGTAGTGATTGGGTGATGGAGAGTATGAATAAAGGAACTGATAGCTACGGCGTCACCACCGGATTTGGTGCCACTTCTCACCGGAGAACCAAAGAAGGGGGTGCTCTCCAGAAGGAGCTCATCAGGTAATTATTAATTTTGAGGGTGAAATAGTAATAAATTAAAGATAAATAAAACAATTTAATCAATGTAGATGTTAATTTTCTATATCTACATCAATTGAAAAAATACTAAAATGGAAACTTGATAATTATTTAAAATATATTAAAATGGAAATATGTACATAAATATTAAATGAAATTCAAACAAAATTAGTTAAAAATCCAGGTTAAAACGTTGGTAGATGTTAAAAAAGCAAATTTCTACCAAAACAAAGTAGATAGCAAACTCATAATTGATACTTTAAAAGAATATTATTCGATTTAAAATTTAATTTAATATGCGTGAAGTCTTTTTCGAAAGTTAAACTGTCAAAAACCCCTTTCGAGTGACAACTTTGCGTTTTTAATTAGCTTGTTTTAAGGTATTCTAAAATATATAATCACAAATATACTTTTCACTGTTCTTTTGATAATACATTTGTTCTTTTAACAATGAAATAACTTATGGAAATGATAGAGACACGAAAAAATTGTAAATTAATTGATAATCATTACTCCGTATTATTCTTTCATTAAAGAAAATACATTTTAATGTATATCAATTTTTTAAAATGAAATAAAATCCATCACTTACGTTTTGACAGATTCTTAAACGCCGGCATATTCGGCAACGGTACGGAATCAACCCACACCCTCCCGCATTCAGCCACAAGAGCCGCCATGATCGTCAGAATCAACACCCTCCTCCAGGGTTACTCCGGCATCCGATTCGAAATCTTGGAAGCAATCACCAAATTCCTCAACAACAACGTCACCCCTTTTCTCCCTCTCCGTGGGACCATCACCGCCTCCGGTGACCTTGTCCCCTTGTCTTACATCGCCGGACTTCTAACTGGCCGGAAAAACTCAAAAGCTGTAGGACCCACCGGAGAAATCCTGAACGCCGAGAAGGCATTTAAAGAAGCCGGTGTCACCGGTGGCTTTTTCGAATTGCAACCTAAAGAAGGGTTAGCACTTGTTAACGGCACAGCCGTCGGATCAGGGATGGCATCGATGGTGCTTTTTGAAGCTAATGTGCTTGCATTGTTGTCTGAAGTTTTGTCGGCTATCTTTGCTGAAGTTATGCAAGGAAAACCCGAGTTCACGGATCATTTGACCCACAAATTGAAGCATCACCCGGGCCAAATCGAGGCTGCGGGTATCATGGAATACATTTTGGATGGAAGTGATTACGTTAAAGCCGCACAAAAGGTCCACGAAATGGACCCGTTACAAAAACCAAAACAAGACCGTTATGCCCTCCGTACATCCCCCCAATGGCTCGGCCCACAAATTGAAGTGATCCGATCAGCAACAAAAATGATCGAACGTGAAATCAACTCGGTTAACGACAACCCGTTGATTGATGTTTCTAGAAACAAAGCATTACATGGTGGTAACTTCCAAGGAACCCCAATTGGTGTTTCCATGGATAACACACGTTTAGCCATTGCGGCAATCGGGAAACTCATGTTCGCACAATTCTCCGAGCTTGTGAATGATTTCTACAACAACGGGTTGCCCTCGAATCTCTCGGGCGGGCGAAACCCTAGTTTGGATTACGGGTTCAAAGGTGGAGAAATTGCAATGGCTTCTTATTGTTCCGAGCTCCAATTTCTTGCAAATCCGGTTACAAACCATGTCCAAAGCGCCGAACAACACAACCAAGATGTTAACTCTCTAGGTTTGATTTCGGCTAGAAAAACCGCGGAAGCCGTTGAAATCTTGAAACTCATGTCATCGACTTACTTAGTCGCTTTATGCCAATCGATTGACTTGAGGCATTTGGAAGAAAACATGAAATCGACAGTTAAGAACACCGTGAGCCAAATAGCCAAAAAGGTCTTAACCACGGATGTCAATGGCAAGCTTCACCCATCAAGATTTTGTGAAAAGGATTTACTCCGTGTGGTTGACCGTGAGTACGTTTTCGCCTACATTGATGACCCTTGTCTCGCCACATACCCATTAATGCAAAAGCTCCGCCAAGTCCTCGTTGACCATGCTTTAAACAACGTTGAAACCGAGAAAGATGTGGGAACATCGATCTTCCAAAAGATTGCAATTTTTGAAGAAGAATTGATAACCGTTTTGCCTAAAGAAGTCGAAAGTGTTAGAATTGCATTCGAGAGTGATACATTGTCGATTCCAAACAGGATCAAGGCTTGTAGATCATACCCGTTGTACAAGTTTGTGAGGGAGGAGCTCGCCGGAGTTTATTTGACCGGCGAGAAGGTGACATCACCGGGAGAAGAGTTTGATAAGGTGTTCACGGCCATGAGTAAGGGACAAATTATTGATCCATTGTTAGAGTGTGTTGAAGGGTGGAATGGTGTTCCTTTACCAATTTGTTAGTTTATGGATATATCATACATGTGAACAACAAAGTATAAAATTTTAGTTCATGGGTAATTTTCTATGTCTGATGTCAAATGTGTATTATATATGTTTGTACCTGATCATTACTTTTTGATTTAAAGTGTATCTTTTGTTTCATAAATGGAAATATACATTTCTTTATATGTTCTTTTTCTTTTTTGGCCAAAGATAATATAATGGTAAATTCTTCAAGAACGTTAAAACGTTACAACACAGAATAGCAATAACATGACAATAACATGTAATAAACATGACGAACGTGTGAAACAATTAGATACGAAGAATCGTTAATCCTTGGATTACGTGTGAAACAATTAGATACGGTTCATGGTTTCGTGACAAAGAATCATTACATTCTCGTGACAAAGAATCATTAATCCTAGGATCATGTAATTTGTAACACACACCATACAACAAGCTTACGCTTTCATGACATATAATCATTAATCATACGACAAGTATTCTATCCATGGTCATCCTAGAAATGCCTATCTATCTGAGTGTTTGTACATAGATTAAGCTCTATAGTTTCAAATAGCTTTTATCCAAGTGATGCTGGTTTTGAACCATTCTTGTTAGTCTAAAGAAGTTGACCATTTAACAAGATAACTTAACTGCTTCAATCCTCAGATTATTCATCACACATCCTCATTGCAAGCTGATTAAAGAAGTTGACCATTCATCTATAGAAACTATGGCAGTAAAGAAGACAATAATTTAAAAATTCTCATTCATGAAGTTAAACACATTTGCTATATGAAGTTATCATTTAATGATAATAAACAGATAACAAAACTAAACACTCTGCATACTTGAAGATCTTATGCTCATTTCACAGTTTGCAGTTCATTATTAAGGTAACTGATGGACCTATATTAAAACAAAAAAACCTTAAAAACAGTCAGTCATTCCATCTTTGCTTCTCGATCTTCATCTAGTCTTGTCAACGCCTACAAATCAAGAATGTACCACTTTATTAAGAAATATGGTAGGAAAAACCAAAAAAAATAATTGAAAAAAAGACTCGTATTCGCACCAACATTAAAATTACACACCGCATCAATCTATCTAAGAAGTTGTAAAAAAACACACACAACTGACCAAAAGATGGAAAAACATCATTAAAAATGGCCGTATCTAAGATGTTGCTTCCTTAAACTAAGGTATCGTACCTTAAACTGAATGAAAGAAGATGAAGGAAGGACCTATGACGCTTTGTTAGATACCTAATCAATAAGAAAAACCCAACAATTAGGAAACCAATCAAGAGCCATGGAGGTCAAAAATGCAAACATAAATAATTTATTACTAAGAAAAACAATCAGTTCAAAACCAAAACAAGGAAACTTCTTGAATCAAATTAAAATGGCTCTTGATTCTAGCAAAGATTAAATAGACCATGAAACTCTAATGAAGATGGCATGTAAGAACCTTCCACGGAGATAAACAAAACCTACAACCTATGAATGCTTCTTGTATAAATGGGAGATTTATGCACATTGTCGTTTGATTGTTGTCAGTCAACTTATTTGAAATTCATATCACTATGTCAATATGGTCAACACAAAGATGTTCACTTCACGTTTGATATACTATGCCCTACTTGTATCACATTTTGGCAGTTGCAAAATACAAAAATTGGATCTTTTACCTTCAGGAAGCCAACCGTAACCACGTTGAGAAAGAGTAAGCATTGACGTCATCAATGCTGAAGCAGTAGCCGTGTGAAAAGGTTGCATTGATTCCAAACAAGCACTCATTTCAGCTGGACATCTGAAAACACGCAAATCAACATCCACAATTGTTCAAATTCATCAACTGGACATTACATAGACCGTTCTAGTTTCATTATGTGCCCTAAAAAACAAAGTAAGCATAAAATTTTCAAGCTATATCCGTATTCGCTAATCAATTTATCGTCAAAATTCTCACATGATAGCTCGTTATTTTCGATTGAATCTATGTTTATGACAAAATTAAATCATATCGTTGTGATTGAACTTCAGAGCAAATGAAATCATCTGCTTTTTGAGTCAGGGGCAAATAAAATGACGAAATTGTTAGATCTGTGTGCGTGAGTTTGAAACTTTGAATGGTTGTTAGTTACCTGAAGATGCGATTAGAGAGAGAATTCTGGCTACCGATGCGGAAGGGAGAGCGAGCAGCTTTGGCTTGAGACGATGCTCGTGCCGCCGTACTACGGACGGAGGATGACCGGAAAATAGATCGAGCGGCAGCAGTTGCAGTCGCCATTTTTGGTAGACGTTTTCTGATTCCGTAATTTTGAAGGGTTTTTAGTCCATTGGGCTAAAACGATGCTAAAACCCTACAAGCCTACAACACTCGTTTAGTTTTGGCCTTCTTTTCTAGTTACAAATATAAAATCAGAAGATTTTTAATAATGAGAGCTCTAATAACTTAATGTAAGTGCATAAAAATTATGGAGGAATAATTTATAAAATTACAGACTTACTAGAAATGGTATGATTAAATCACTTCTAGATTCAGTTGGTGAGCCATGTACACCAGCTCATGCTGTTCTTGCTGTAATTCGAGGTTAACCTTTATTGGATCAATATATTTAATTTCTATCTCTATTACTTTTTCTGCTTTAAAGAGATTTTAACTTCTTTTTTTTTTTTTTTGGCAGGGCATAAACGCTCTTTGGATGTAGCTACAATCTGGCAAGGGGAGACTATATTTTTTAGTATCTTGATGATTGCATGGGGTATCCTAAAAACCAATTAAACATTAAAGACTCAATTTTTATTTTTATTTCATTTTAATCCCTGCAATGGGTTTAATTTCTTATTTTCTTTTTGAAGGTTTAATATCAGATATAGATATCGAATCCGAGAAGTATCGATGGATGGGAGGTGATCGATTAGATTTCTATGTAACTCACGTTAACATTTAAATTTTATAATTTGTATAATTGTATGTCAATCATGTTCTTCAAATTAATTGGTGATTATTATTAATTTTTTATTTCAAGCTCTTAAACGAATTATTCAATTACGAGAATATAAAGGAAGTATATCTTTTGTACCTGCACCCGGGTTTGAAGATGTGGGAGAACCAAATGATTCAAGTATTGAACCAATTAAACATAGGCAAGATGGATATGAAGGTCCCAAAATTGATTTTCATAATTTAAAATGGACTCAATGGTCCATTTGTTTCTGTTTGGCTTCATAATGTTCCTTGGGCTGCTGAAAACACCATGCCAGCACCTGATGCTAATAAGCTGTACAAAATTGGTGCAGGGGCAGTACTAATATGTTACAGTACTAATTTATGATAGCTGGCGTTTGAAATTGGAATTAAAAAACCAGATGGTTAGGACTACAATGGTATTTTTTGTACGTTCTTACCAATATATGATTATTATTGTAATTGAACACAAATGCTACCTGTCGTTTACCGTAATAACACGTAAATTGCAATTATAAATAACTTGAAATATCTTCCGTTAATAACAATCAACCGAATCACAAGGAGATCCGGTATCATTTTTTGAAAACAAACCATTCACCGAATCAGTGGAATATTTCAGGAAGATATTTAACCAAATCTTTAAATTTTACAAAATTTTCGGTTAACTTATAATGGTTACCCCTAATAGAAAAATCATTCCGGGTATATCATAACCATATAGCAAAATATTCATTTGAATGCTGCCACAAAGAAGACTGTTAAGGCATCAGATGTTGTATCCATGTCTGGTGGTGGTTTGGATAGTTTGCTTCGTGAAGATATTAGTGGAAAGATAACATCAGCCCTTTTGAAAGGATTGGAGAGCTTTGATGGAAGGTAAATTACTTTATTTTTATTTTATTTTATTAAATAATGAAACAATGGAAACATATGGACATGGGTTTTGATTGTGTTCAGATGCGTTTGGAATCTATTGAAGCGGTAAATAAAATTGTGGAATATGCTAATAAGCGTATTCAGCCTATTGTGGAAGAAGCTAATAAGCGTATTCAGCCTACTGGAACTGGTAATAATTTGCATTCGTTAATTTAACTGTTTTGCAGTGAATATATATTTCTAATTTTTTTTTATCCTTTTTAGTGTAATTATTTGGAGCTCTTAGAGGTCGGTCATATGATAGCAACAAGAATTTAATCATGGCTACTTTGACCTCTATAAGTGGTCTTGCTTCCACCTGCAATAGAAAAATCAAGCAATGTCCATTAAATACACCTATCTCCATTTACTTATAAATTATAAATTATTTAATATGTCATTATTTATTCTTGCATGGAATTTTGTCAGATGTTGTGAAATGTATTGGTGACAACAAAAAGCACATGAGAGAATGTACCTTGGCCACTTTGGATTCTTGGGTTGCTGCTACTCACCTTGGTAAGATGGTAACATTTTTCTCATTATTATTTTATTTTTTTAAATCCCTAATTACAGCTATATTATTTGCTAACTAATTTGATCTATTCTAATATTAGTTTTTCTTAATAATTTAGTCACTATTGACTCATGGATCTTTTTTAGGTACCATATATTACTACTTTTTTTAGTGATGCTAAACTTGGAGCAAAAGGACGCAAAGACCTTTTTGATTGGTTGTCCAAACAACTTACATGATGAGTTCCCTGATGAAATTCAGTTTCTGAGACCAGTTGATGTTGCTATGACGGTATTTAAACTTTATAAAATATTAAATTTTTTATTTTTAATATACACAATTTAGTTATAAAAGTAATTTCTGTTTGTCATCAGGATAAGTCAGTAGATGTTCGAAAATCAGCAGAAGTATGCTTTGGAGACATTGTTAGAGTCTGCGGGCCAGAAATGGTGTGTGACTTTTTATATTATATTTTATTTTTTGTAACCTTTTTTGAAGAGTTAGTTGTTTATGTTGACTATAGGTTATGTTGACCAGTATTTTCACATGGTCAACTTTATGTCGATGTATCAAGAGTTAAGAACTAGAACGGATAGAAGGTTATTTGTTGCGACAAAGATGACAATTACACTAATTCAACAACAAATGTCGTTTACAAAGAAGTCTTTTTTCGTCTCTAAATTTCCTATAAAATTAATTCATGTATCAAAATTTGTACCAACTCATCATTACAAATATGGATTTTTATGTTATTTGATTTGTTAATAATGAGAGCTCTAATAACTTAATGTAAGTGCATAAAAATTATGGAGGAATATTCCCCTATATATGCAGGTACACATGACCCAATTTCGACACCTCACCACTTTCTAGCGATCTGATTGGCCCTTAATTCCACGTTTAATCCGTTTACTGGCTAACGATGTCAACATAACCTTCGCTGCTCTCACCGATCGGCAGTAAATGTCATGCTGAAAAAAAGGAAACTAATTAATTGGCATATTTAATGCAATCCTTCAAATAAAACTTACCCCAATTTTCAACCGGAGTTATGGAAATTCTCATTCTAATGCAATATTCCGGAATACTAAAATCAATGGATTAGTTGATTTCAATGAGACTAAAACGGCAACAGCAATCTTCCCTCTACAATAGTTTCTGCCTGCCACCTATGTTATTTTAAATCATGTGTTAATTAACAATATTAAATAAATTATATGCCCCCAAAATATAATTGCATTCCACGAAATTAATGTGATTTTCATAATCTATTCCGCGATTTGCGTGATTTCAGTTACCTACCTTGGCAAAGTGAACGAGTCAATTACCATCGAGCACTATAAAAACGCAGCTAAGATCTCCAACACACATTAACCTGCATCGAAGAAAGAACGCATACGAAGGTGAGTTAGTCTTTGATTTTTTACTGTTTTCTTTGATCCTCTATATTGCATACCTTAGAACTGCATCACTTCTGCTTAACTGTCTCTTTACGTATAAGCTTATTTTCATTAAAAATTCATGCAATTCGTTTTAGGGATTTCTCATAATTAAAAAAGAATTGATGCAGTTCTTTTCCTCATAATTCACATCTGTGTCTCTTTGCAATGCAGGAATATTCTATTCAACAGAAGTGATCCAAAGCTTCAAACGAAAGGTATTCAAAAGACCCTATATTTATGTTTGACATTATTTTTTATGTATGATTTTAATTCAAACAGTCAAATAAAACATTCTTTTATTAAAAATTAAAGCTTTTTTTTAGCTTAAAACGTCACCATTCATTTTGATTGATATCCCATAATTATAAACCTAGGTACTTTTTCAATTTCATTCAATTTTGACTTTAATAGTCAAACTGGTCAAACAGTATTCAAACTAAAAACAATGTTGACTTTTAAAGTATAAATTAACTGTTTTAGGAATAAATTAAACTAATTACAACTATTTTAAAGTCTAAATTAACTGTTGAATTAATTAAAGTCAAACACGTAATTTGAACTAATTACAATGCTATTAATTAAAACGTTGATTTGTAAAGTCTTTTTATGTCACATTATTCAAATACAAAAAAAAACAGTTTTACAGTTTAACCATTATTCAGATTGACTGTTTGACTTTATTCAAATTATTAAAATTGACTGTTTGACTTTTAAAGTCAAATAGTTTAACCATGACAGGCTGTTTTAAAACAGTCTGAAAATAGGGTTGACTTTTAAAAAATGGTTTGACTTCAAAAGTCAAACAGTCAAATAAAACATTCTTTTATTAAAAATTAAAGCTTTTTTTAGCTTAAAACGTCACCATTCATTTTGATTGATATCCCATAATTATAAACCTAGGTACTTTTTCAAGTTCCCTCTTATTGACTGCATCTTTTTTAAACAGTTTTGTTTGACTGCATCCACTATTACAGTCAAACAGTCTAATGTAATTCACATTTTTTTATAAAAACTTCTAACTTGAAAATAGGGTTTTAAACCGTCTCAAAATATGGTAGAAAAACAGAAAATGGTTGAAAACATTCTGAAAATAGGGTTAAAATAGATGCAACCTATAACAGTTAAAATAGGGTAGAAACACACAAAATGGTTGAAAACAGTCTGAATGCAGTCTTTTTAAAAATTAAATCTTTTTTTTGGCTTAAAACGTCACAATTCATTTTGATTGATATCCCATAATTATTAACCACATTTTGATTTTAAATTTCAGGATGAATACTAACAACGAAAAAGGAAAAGGGAAGATGAATTACCAGAAAACACCAGCTTCATCTGGTAGCAAGTTGAGGCCTTTGGCAAGTTCTGGTATAACATTAGGTTCCCGAAGGTTTCGTTCCACTGAAAACACAAACCAGACTCCTGTTAATATCGGAACAGACCAAGGTATTTAATATTACCAGCATTTTTATTTATTGAGTATATAAAATTACTAACTTCTACATGTTTATTTCAGAAAACATGAAACAGAAAACAATTACACCAATTGGCAAAATAGATGCAGGGTTACGAAACATAACTGTTCGTGGGAGATGTATTTCAATCTGGCATTCTCAGCGTAAGAACGAATCGCATAACACTTATTCTCTAGACTTAGTGTTGCATGATGATCAGGTATTAAAAATCAATACATCATAAAACACATTTTTTAATAGAAACAAAATACCATAAAACATGTTTAATCAAATTCTAATTTTGCAGAATGATCGAATTCAGATTTGGATTAAAAAAGAATTTATGTATAAGTTCGAGCCTCTGTTCGAGGAAGGCCAATGCTTTGAAATTTCGAACTTCACAATTTATCAGAATACTGGATATTATCCTTTATTACCACATAAGTATAAACTGGCCTTTGGTTTCAATACAACTGTTACTCGCATTGAACAAATTGATGAAAATTTATACAGTTTATTGCTTGAACCTTATACTGAGATTAAGTCCGTCGATCGTACTTATGCTGAAAAAGACGCTGTTGGTACGTCATACTTACATTTCGAAAATTATTTAATTTACACATACTGCTTGAAAAAATTGTATTTTTAATCCAACAATTTTAGGCTCATTTTATTGCAAAAGTATATTTTATTTATAATTAAATTATGTGATGTTCTCTGTTTCAGATATTATTGGCTCTGTTGTTGGGATCATGGAGATTGTGAGGGTACCCACCCAAAGTGGTATGAAATTTCGACGTACTGTCGTGGTCGAGGATAATATGTACGTACTCCTTAATACACATTTATATAAATAAAAATTATTATAAGAAATTTTTAAATAATTACAAGTTTATAAAAACAGGGGAGAACAACTTGATTTTACATTTTGGGAAGAGTGGGCAACAATGTGGAATGATTATGCCACCGATCCAGAGAAGCTTGGACATTTTGTCGTGATACTACAGCTTGGCAAAGTTAAGTACTATGAAGGTATGATTTAAAACATGCATCTTAACCTAAAAATTTTCATTCTTATTTTTTAAATAATGTGTAAATAAAAATTGTCGCACTTTAGTCAATTACAATTGAGAGAAATTTATTGTTTTCAACCGAAACTACTAAAATGTATCATTTATTAATTTTTAATTTTTTGGATGTTACACACACAATGCAGGGGCACCTGCGGTCCATAACGCTTTGTTCGGAACAAAGATAATTATTGATCAGAGTCATCCAGCTATTGTTGCATTTAAATCAGAGTTAGTAAAAATGTTTTTAATTATCAAAAATTAAATTCATGAAAAAACATAATGGTATAACCAGTTGTGCACGATATATTTTTTATTTCAGAGCTGCGAAAAAGGATGATTATGATCCAAATCAGTTCAAAATTGAGTTTTTTACCCCTGATGCTAAAGTAATTACCGTAACCGATTTCTTTAGGGTACTGTTAAAAGCATGGTGGGGCATATTCGTCAAATTCAACCGGTATGTGAAAGCACGGTCCATTAAGTTTTACTATTGAAATAATTATCTATTCATTTGACGAATAAATCTACTTTTTATATTAATTTAAAATATACAGGATTCCCACTGCATCGTATTTGCAACCATTCATGTTTTACACGATCAAATTGGATGTGCTTATTTGGCGTGCAAGAAGTGCAGCAAAAAAGTTAAAGTGAGATCAGCAAATAATCGCCATACTACTTACGAATGCGACGACTGTGGGGCAGTACAAACCGTTTCAAGGTAACATTTCCCTAAACTGAAAAATTTTTGAATCCCGTTTTATAATGCCATTTTTTATACCTTTTTTTATTGTTTATAATTTTTTGATTAACAGGTTTAAGGTGGTTGTAACCATCTTCGATGAGACTGGTACGTCACAGGTTGTGTTTTTCAACAACTCTGTTTTCCAGTTGACAGGCCTTACTGTGTGGGACTTAATTGACAAACACGGAAAGGATCCGTCCCAGTACTACCCCGATGAGTTGAATATGATCCTCGGTAAAAAAATTATTGTTAAAGTTGTGGTACTCTAAAGATAACCATGATAAAGATAACCACACCTACTGGTGTGATGGTATGTCGGATGATCCTCAACTAATCAAGCATTTCAAAAAAAAAATTATCACAGACCGTGTAGTGGCTGATGTTGTGGATGAGGTAATAAAATGCAATTTTTTAATTTACGCATATATTTACTTATATTTTTCCAGCCCGAGGATGAGCCGTTGGAGGATTTCAACACGCCTTCAAACTTGATGAAGAAGGTTAGCATGGCTGATGATAGTGTTAAACGTGTGTTAAACATGCACACACCAACTTCATGTGATGGGACTTCTGGCAGCGCCACTTCGAGTAATAAGAAACGACGTGTCTTTATTAATCAAGATGATCTTGACACGGATTCTGAAGATGAAAAGGCTAGCAAAAGCTCGAATGGTTTGGTTGAGGTGAAGAAAGAACCGGAAGATTGAGAGGCATCACATAACCCAATGCTGTTTTCCAAACAATCTTTTAATATTGGTTATATTATGATTTTGAGTTTTTTTAGACACAATTGGTGGTGATTTTTTTGTAAGACTTTACTTTTTATCATACTTATTTGCATTGGGTTTGACTTTTGGTGATTTATTTCGTTAGGTAAACAAGATTAGTTTTACAAAATTATAAAAGTATTATAATGTGACATTCAGATCTTACACACTTCTTTGTGTTGTTTTGTATCGTGCCTAGAAAGTCAAATATTGTAATATTAATATAGAATACAAATACGAGAAGGTGGTATAATCTTTTTATTTTTAATACTTAATAATTGTATCAATATAAATATTGATTAATAGATAATATTATAAAAATAAATTAATAAATTATATATTTCAATCATTTTAGTAGTAGGTTGAAAAGTTAGGAAGTTTTATATTGATACAATCGTGCGTTTCCCAAATGTTAAACAAATCTGGGTGCTTTTTATTACATAGGAAGTTTATGCATTTGTATTCTAGCAGCTTTTGTTATATTTTTAATTATTTTTTTGTTACTTAAAAATCATTTAATTTTACGAAGTATAAAAGTTATGAAAAATCAAACGAGTCAACTAAAAAATAGCTAAAACGTGAATGCATTAAAAATATTATTATTATTATTATTATTATTATTATTATTATTATTATTATTATTATTATTATTATTATTATTATTATTACTTTTATTATTATTAGTATTGTAAAAATATTATTTTTGTATCATAACTAAAGCATTGACTATTTATATAAAAAAATAATGTTGAGGGTCAAACTATCCCGTTTTCCTTTCCAAACTAGCAAATGACCCGTTTCAATTCGGACTATGATCCGTTTTATTTAATTCTTGAGATCATAATGTCCTTCAATTTGAACTAATTTTGTTTGTCTCTCTTGTCCATCACAATTATCTTTAGTTCTTATTTAATAATTTTGATTTTTATACCCTAATTTTTTGGACAAATTACTAAAACAGGTCCAAGTTTACATCTACTCTAAACAGTGCTACTCTTTCATTGTTTGGATTGCTACCGATTTCAGCATCAAGATTTATTGCAAAAAACTCATAAGCGTAATCATGGAATCTGTATATTTCCGGAATCATGATTGCACTGGGTTTGATTTTGTAGAACTATTCAAATTGGAATCTCTATTTGTCCACAATTAATTCATAACCCTAAATATGGAATCTGTATTTATTCACAATTAATTCACAACCTAAATAAAATAAAATAAAATATTTTACTTTTTTAAAAGATTGATTCCGAAAATAGCATTGTAAATAAATAACTTACTTCCCTAAAATTATGGAAACAAATTACTTACCTTGATCAAATCTTCATTATATAAACCGGGTAGTCCCTCTGTGAGGTTCAACGAATATTTTAAGGCTAATAGCTTCTTTCAATCTTCATTGTTCAACGAAAGTGCAGCCCTATACCTTCTTTGAATCTGCAAAATTTAAAAGGTATGTTACTAATATTGTTGTAAAACCTCTTGAACTATTGCTTTATATGAGGTTTTCGTCTTATACATTTAGTTTTTGATAACATTTAATAAATTGGACTTATACACATATGTATAATCGGGGTAGTAATTGCAGCCCTTAAAAGACTTATACACATATGACCTATCCACATATGTATAAAGGGTTTTTGATTTATTATCTCTTATGAAATTGACTTATAATTGCAGCTGAAATATTATTTTATAGTCGATTCTTTGGTCATCCGGAAATAAATTGCTGCATCTTTTTCACGTTTTTTTCCCATAACAGATTTTAAAATCATCATATTACAATTTGGCTATGAAATATAGTAAATTCTATGTTTGATATCATATTTTCCTACAACTAAATGGTATCAAAACCTAATGCGGTAAAAACTGAAAGAAGAATATGAGAACTGCTACCAGCTATCATTATAAACATCAAAAGTTCAAAATCCTTAATTTTATTAAGTTATCAGGAAATTAGTGTTTGCAGATATACAGATATGAGCGATTATATCGAATTAAACTATTTTATCGAATAACAAGCCATTAAGGTTCGCAATCTTATTAAATTACAAGAAAATTAGGCATAAACCAATAGAATATACACACTTTTATAAATCAATTATATATAGAAATCTTTAGCAAAATTAGGGTTTAAAGTTGAACTCACCATTTAATCACAGCCAAAGTAGTTTCTTTTCGACTGAACAAGAAGAAACCAAAAAAAAGAGTAAATTAGGGTTTGCAATTGACAGAGACGAAGGACGTGTTAAAGCGAAACACGGTTGTAAAGAAGTTTGATCTATGTAAAGTTACTGTTAATTGGAGACGACGACGACGTTAATCGATGGAGACCGTAGATTTTGACGGGACGAGGAGGATGAAAAGGTTTTGATGCATCCACTTCACTCAATGTTCATCATATGAAATATGGATTTCGCCCGACCCGGATCGGTACACAACTTATTTTGTGAGTTTGCGAGTTAAATTAACTTTAATTTGAAATTAATGGCATAAAGTTTACGAGCTAAAATAAGTTTATCAATTTATAAAGTGAGATTAGAATCCGGGATTTCATCCGATTTTATTTAATATGGGTTAGTTTGAGTAAAAGTATTCACTTCTTCGACTTGGGTCTTGTCTAAATCAAAGAACGTGTTGGAAGAAATAATATAGATACGTAATGGTACTATACAAATTGAAAAAACAGTAATTTTGTCAAATTGCAATTAACTTCCTTAGTAATAATTTGTATATCATAAATATTTGTTACTGTTTGTGTAACGACCCGAAATTTTAAGAAAATAAAATATGGGAAAAATATGATAAATAAGGATAATTCATTTCAGAACCGTAGGAATTGGTTTCGTGTCATTTGGACATCGTATGAGGAAGTTATGGACGAAACTGGGTCGAGCCAAGGACCGAAAAGTGCAGCCCTGCTGCACTGGGAAAGTTCACGGCGTGAACTTTTGTTCACGACCGTGAAGTAGCTACAGGGAGTTGAGCATGTTGGCGCGAACTACTTCCCGACTGGTTACCGATCGCGAAGTGCCAGAGACGCGAAGTTCGCGTCGCGAACTTAAGTTGGCGATCGCGAACTATTGACGAGCAGAATAAAATCGGGTTTGAGCTAGGGTTTACTCATTTCTCACCCAAATCGTGGTGCAGCCGTTTCTTGAGAGAGAAAGGTCGAATTTGGTGTTCTTGAGCTCAAATCTTCACCATCTTGAAGGATCTAAACACCAAAGGTAAGATTTCTTGATTGTTGATGTTATCTAACTAGTTATGAACTTTGTATGGGTAGAAATGGTGGTTTGGGGAACCATCCATGTCATCTTTGGGGAAGATGACTAATTATGGGTGTAGAACACTCATTGTAAACTGGTAATTGATGTGTACAAGTTGGATTTGGGATTTTTGATGGAAATCTTGAACTAGGGTTTGAGATTTCACCAAGTTGGATGAACTTGGTGGTTAAGAATGTTGTTATGGGTTTATTGGTAACTAGTTATGGATAATAACTAGATTTTATGATGATATGGATGATAGGTCAAGAAGGCCTAAAGATTGGTGACATTTCACAAGTTGGAAAGCAAGGATTCGTGTTGTTAGACACGATTTGGAGTTAACTTGGCTAAGGTGAGTACATGAGACTTTTACTGAGTACATAGCAAATGATTTTGAAAACTATGATGTTTTAAGAGTCTTTATTAATAAACATTTTTAATAAAGATATGATTGATATGATGAGAAAATGCTAGTAATAGACTATTTTAGTATGTCTAAATGATTGATGATTTTGAAAAAGATTATGATTATGAAAAGTAATTAATGAGTTTTTATAAATAAGATGTATGAATAAAGATAATGATTTGAAAGAGCTTGATAATCGATTTATTAATAATATGTATTAATAAAGCTTGAGACAATGATTTTTAAGTAATGAGTATTGATTAGTATTTTGTACTAATAGAGTAGATATTGAAATACTAAGAGAATAAGTAATAAGTGACTAGTAATAAACGTGTATTCTAGTCAAAGAAGAGTCAAAGTAATATGATTTTGATAAAAGATGAATATGTTTTAAATTATTAAAGGACTTGGTATAGTCAAGATTTAAAATGAAATAATAAAGAGAATAGCATGATGAATTAGAATAAATGTATTCTAATAAGTGATGAAAGGAGCTGATGCTCATATTTGATGAAAGGAGCTGAGGCTCATATGTGAATGAAAAATCCGGAATAAGACCGCTCAGAAATGGGGGAGCATGAGACGTCTACTTGGGGTGGTACCTCCCTGCGCAAAGAGTAGAATGTCACAGTTTACGACACTCAATGATGAGTGAGCATGACGACCCGGGAACGGGGAGAGCTTATGAATCTCGGTAAGATGGGGGTTCCCAATTACCTTGATAGTTTACCTATGACGTCCCATATCGGGAGAGTTGGCTTCGGAGAGGTCCGTCGCATATGTGATAATGAAAGTGTAAGTTTGGAGATAACTTACAAGTATGTGATTAGATGACGCGTAAGCTTACGGTAAGCTTATTAGTTTATACGGTTAAATGAATGGAAGATGAATTATGAATTAATAAGAAATGATAAGGATAAGTATTTTTAATGTTATAAATATTATTTTATAAATCTTTTGAGAACGGGTCGAAAACCCATGTATCTCACGAGACTATTTTGTCTCACGTACTACTTTGTTTTTGGCTATGTACTCAGGTTCAGGTTCGTTGGTTAGAGGGTCGCGTTAGAAGTGGCCTAGTGTTGATCAGCTCGGGAGCTCGTAGGTAGTTCTCGTTTATCCTATGGTTATGATATTATCTTTGTAACACCGGATTTTAATACTCTGATAAATGTTTTATTGGTTTTTGTTAAACCGTATTTTGGGAACATTGGACATTGTATTATTTTTATTTAAAAATATGTTTAAAAGGTGTTTTGAAAAATGAGGTGTTACAACTTGGTATCAGAGCTATAGTTTAAGTGAATTAGGTAGGTTTGACCTCCCTAGTCTTAAGCTATGCTAAGTAGGACCATATGTTTTCCATAGGATGTCCTTGATCAGTCCGTTGAGACAGTAAAGTATGGGTATATTAGGGTCGATCCCTAAGTGAAAGGATAATGTTTTGGGCTATATGGGTTATGTTTGACTAATAAGTCAATCTTTGAATTTTGATGGTTTAATATGTTGATATAGAAAATGGTGAACCCAAGAAGTGGAGAGATTCCACGAGATCATGAGACGGATTCAAATCGAATCCCGACTCATCCCGGTAATATTGGAGAAGGTTCCGGTGTGAATGCAAACCAAACCCCGGTAACTATGGAAGCGATCAGAAATTTGTTTCATCAGATGAGGGATGAGGTGAATGTGGATATGAACCGGATTATCGATAACCGTTTGAATGTGGATAAGCGAGATGATTCTAAATCTCGCGGTGGAAGTAAGTCTTCGGGTAGCAAGACCCGTACAGAGAAGTCATTGACTGAAGAGACCGACGATTCGGATTCGGAGGAAAGAGAAGGATGCACCTATAAGACATTCATGTCGTGCAACCCCGGAGTGTATTATGGAAGTTCGGAACCAAAGGTCACGATGCGTTGGATTCGGGAAACCGAGCAAGTGCTAGAAAGTAGCAAGTGTTTAAAGAAAGACATGGTCGTTTATGCATCCCGGCAGTTGAAGGATGAAGCGTTGACATGGTGGGATACCATGTATGAAACTTTGGGAAAGAAAGTGTACAAGATGTCGTGGGAGGAGTTCACAAGAAGGTTGAAGGAAAAGTTTTGTCCCGAGAGAGATCTAGAAGAGTTACAAGAAGAGTTTATGTTCATCAAGAAGGGAAATATGTCGGTGGAAGAATACACCAAAAAGTTTACGGGATTACTTCCGTTTGTAATCAAGTCCTATCCTTCGGAGCGTATGAAGGTGGTTCGGTATGCGAATGGACTACCACCGGAGTTTGAATTGGAAGTCAAGCGAGCGACCACGTTGGATGAGGCCATTTGTACCGCTCGGAGTGTTGAAAGGGTGTTTCGGCGAAGGGCACAAGAGTCGGCATCAGGAAAAGAAAAGAATAAGTTTGGTAGTAGCTTGGGATTAGCAAAGAGAGAAGGATTGGGGCCGAGTTCGTCAAAGCATAGTGGTATTGGAAGTTGTTAAAGTTGTGGGAAGAATCATCATGGGGAATGTAAGGCAAATTCGGCTATATGCTTCAAGTGTGGTCGAGTAGGACACCGAGCAAAGGATTGCAAAGTAAGGAACCTCGAGGAAGTGGAATGCTACACTTGTCACGAGGTGGGACACTTTAGTAGTGCGTGCCCAAGGAAGAGAACCGACACGTCGGCATCAACCGCCAACAGGAATCGGGTGAAGGAAACTCGTGGAGCCGCTTCAGGTAATTCGTTTATGAAATTTTGATAGATAATCGGAATTTAATTGCTTTTATGTCGCACAAATTGGTGCTTATGTGATATAAGTATGGAAATAGTTGTAGATGGAATATATGATGTGAAAAATAAGTATGGGAGATAATCTCCCCGGGTTACTATTTGTATAGTTATGGGTTGGCGACCGGTATGTCGCGGGAAATAAGAATAGAAAGGATTATGTCATTATAAATTATCGGAAGGTGAATCATAAGAATAGTAATTATGCTCAAAGAAAGGGTAGTAGTACAGTGAAGTACTAAGTTTCGGTAAGACTGGTAAAGTATGAATGGAAAGCTATAGAAATAATGATTTTGAAAATAGAACTTTAGTGTTCGGTGGGAATCCTGATAAGTAGTGCAGATATTCAAGTCAGGGTTGACGTATGCAATGGCAAGGGTGAATATTTTGTTATTGGTAAAGTTTAAAAAAAAAAAAAATGAAAAATGAGATAGTTCAAGGTTGGGTATCGATCGGAGTCAATGGGTTGACTCATAAGGACCGTGTGAATCGGTAAGATATGGATAATTAAAAGGGTGTTAGTGGTTACCTTGGTGGTAAATGAAAGATCGGAAGATATTAATGTTGAGAAAGCATGTTTAGTAAAGGCCGATTGATAAATAAATTGGTTAGTGAATTTGTGCATGCCGTGTGGTGTTGTGTGTAAGTGGAAATAATGGCCTTGGGAGGCATGAGGTTTTAGAGAGATAGTGTTATGTGTAAAGTGGAAAAGTGAAAATGTGGATAGAAAATGTGATCAATTGTGAAAGAAAATAATAGCATGATGCTAAGCGAATGATGCATACATGAATGGTATGCAAGATGTAATGGTATTGTATGAGTCACTTTGGATTGGAGGCTTTCTGATCGTTGTGACAGTTTGGGCCTTGATGGATTGGAGGCTTTCCGATCATCTCGGTGGTATAGTTAAAGTATGAACTGATGTATCAGAATTGTGAGGTTTATATCTGTCGAATGTAGAACCGTATTGGTTAGTTGTTGTTATGATTTTTATGGCAAGTGAGAACTTGGATTGAGAACACGGGTAGTGTTTAAGTATAAGTAAGTGTAGGAGGTGCCTACGAGTTCATGATTTATGAAAACGGAATGCTTTTAGGAAGCAAAGTTTGTTAATAACCAATGAGTGGTGAAAGATGTATATCGGGTGGTTAGGCCACAATTGGATGTGATTGAGGCTCTAGAGCCGGCAATCGGGAATTTCAAGTATGGTATAAGGATATTTGAAGGAAATAATATGTGGTATAAGTAATTGGATGAAAGATAAAAAGGTATTGAGATTTGGTATTGATTTAAATGGAAGTTGTTAATCGATGGTGGAAATCGAAATCGAGGAAAAAGGGAACGATTGAGAAAGGAAATCTAAATAGGAAATCGGGAATGAAAAGCTTGGGAAGCGATGCCTTAGTAGTAAAGAATATGTGGAATTTAGCAAGGTAAGTTGACTTATTCATAAGTCAAGGTTAGTCAACTAGTAGATTGTTGACTTTGGTAAAAAAAAAAAAAAAATTGGATTTTTTATTTTTGTTTAAAGGAGGTTAGTCGAGGATAAGGGCATAATGTATCATGTATGTGTGTATGATAGTGGTTGATTGATTAATGGAAATAATTGTAGTCAAAGGGTGCGACTTTGACCTTTGGGCAATTCGAATGGAATATAGAAATCGAGTATGATTGTTGTTGGACCGTGAGAGTAAGATTGATGGTTAAGGAATTGATGATTAATAGAACCACTAATGGATAAGGAAAATTTTTAAGATTTGGTTGACTTTGTGCTAAGTCAAAGATGGAACAATGTTGACAATTTGGTCAAAGCGAGGGGTTGACTATCATTTTGGTCAAATGGTTATTAGTAATGATTGGGTCATATCATCCCAATGGGAATAAATAGTTTGGTTAAATGATGGGAAATGTTAAGGTCGAATTGTGAAATTTTGACCCGTTCGGGTGTTAGGAACTCAAGTTTGGATTTTTGGCCCGTTTGGGTATAACGGGTCAAGTGGGCAATTAATTGCGTAAGTATTATTGAATCACAAGTTGGAAGTGGAATGAGGATTGGAAATCCTTGAGTTGATTCCGAGGACGGAATCCTATTAAGGGGTGGATAGTTGTAACGACCCGAAATTTTAAGAAAATAAAATATGGGAAAAATATGATAAATAAGGATAATTCATTTCAGAACCGTAGGAATTGGTTTCGTGTCATTTGGACATCGTATGAGGAAGTTATGGACGAAACCGGGTCGAGCCAAGGACCGAAAAGTGCAGCCCTGCTGCACTGGGAAAGTTCACGGCGTGAACTTTTGTTCACGACCGTGAAGTAGCTACAGGGAGTTGAGCATGTTGGCGCGAACTACTTCCCGACTGGTTACCGATCGCGAAGTGCCAGAGACGCGAAGTTCGCGTCGCGAACTTAAGTTGGCGATCGCGAACTATTGACGAGCAGAATAAAATCGGGTTTGAGCTAGGGTTTACTCATTTCTCACCCAAATCGTGGTGCAGCCGTTTCTTGAGAGAGAAAGGTCGAATTTGGTGTTCTTGAGCTCAAATCTTCACCATCTTGAAGGATCTAAACACCAAAGGTAAGATTTCTTGATTGTTGATGTTATCTAACTAGTTATGAACTTTGTATGGGTAGAAATGGTGGTTTGGGGAACCATCCATGTCATCTTTGGGGAAGATGACTAATTATGGGTGTAGAACACTCATTGTAAACTGGTAATTGATGTGTACAAGTTGGATTTGGGATTTTTGATGGAAATCTTGAACTAGGGTTTGAGATTTCACCAAGTTGGATGAACTTGGTGGTTAAGAATGTTGTTATGGGTTTATTGGTAACTAGTTATGGATAATAACTAGATTTTATGATGATATGGATGATAGGTCAAGAAGGCCTAAAGATTGGTGACATTTCACAAGTTGGAAAGCAAGGATTCGTGTTGTTAGACACGATTTGGAGTTAACTTGGCTAAGGTGAGTACATGAGACTTTTACTGAGTACATAGCAAATGATTTTGAAAACTATGATGTTTTAAGAGTCTTTATTAATAAACATTTTTAATAAAGATATGATTGATATGATGAGAAAATGCTAGTAATAGACTATTTTAGTATGTCTAAATGATTGATGATTTTGAAAAAGATTATGATTATGAAAAGTAATTAATGAGTTTTTATAAATAAGATGTATGAATAAAGATAATGATTTGAAAGAGCTTGATAATCGATTTATTAATAATATGTATTAATAAAGCTTGAGACAATGATTTTTAAGTAATGAGTATCGATTAGTATTTTGTACTAATAGAGTAGATATTGAAATACTAAGAGAATAAGTAATAAGTGACTAGTAATAAACGTGTATTCTAGTCAAAGAAGAGTCAAAGTAATATGATTTTGATAAAAGATGAATATGTTTTAAATTATTAAAGGACTTGGTATAGTCAAGATTTAAAATGAAATAATAAAGAGAATAGCATGATGAATTAGAATAAATGTATTCTAATAAGTGATGAAAGGAGCTGATGCTCATATTTGATGAAAGGAGCTGAGGCTCATATGTGAATGAAAAATCCGGAATAAGACCGCTCAGAAATGGGGGAGCATGAGACGTCTACTTGGGGTGGTACCTCCATGCGCAAAGAGTAGAATGTCACAGTTTACGACACTCAATGATGAGTGAGCATGACGACCCGGGAACGGGGAGAGCTTATGAATCTCGGTAAGATGGGGGTTCCCAATTACCTTGATAGTTTACCTATGACGTCCCATATCGGGAGAGTTAGCTTCGGAGAGGTCCGTCGCATATGTGATAATGAAAGTGTAAGTTTGGAGATAACTTACAAGTATGTGATTAGATGACGCGTAAGCTTACGGTAAGCTTATTAGTTTATACGGTTAAATGAATGGAAGATGAATTATGAATTAATAAGAAATGATAAGGATAAGTATTTTTAATGTTATAAATATTATTTTATAAATCTTTTGAGAACGGGTCGAAAACCCATGTATCTCACGAGACTATTTTGTCTCACGTACTACTTTGTTTTTGGCTATGTACTCAGGTTCAGGTTCGTTGGTTAGAGGGTCGCGTTAGAAGTGGCCTAGTGTTGATCAGCTCGGGAGCTCGTAGGTAGTTCTCGTTTATCCTATGGTTATGATATTATCTTTGTAACACCGGATTTTAATACTCTGATAAATGTTTTATTGGTTTTTGTTAAACCGTATTTTGGGAACATTGGACATTGTATTATTTTTATTTAAAAATATGTTTAAAAGGTGTTTTGAAAAATGAGGTGTTACAGTTTGCCGTGTCTAATAGCCAAATGTCACTCTCCCCATCGAATAAAAACACCATGACTCTCAAGTTCATACCCAAGGTATGTTTTCATTAACTATTTTTTACTGATTATGTAAATCGTATATTTTTTTTCTTTCATGTAATTGTATAATAATGTTAAAAATTTGCTATGAAACTGCATTCATAACCCAAATTACAATTTGGCTATGAAACTGCATTCATAACCCAAATTACAATTTGCTAATTATGTATTTTACTGTTATGTGTAAAAAACATACTTTGATACTACTATCAGTCACTTATTTGAACATTCATAAAGTTGATTATATAGCTGACTAGCAAGAATCATAATTATTTTACACTTAAGTGTAAAATAACTTTACATCAAATTTAGTATACAGTTACCTGTTTTTCTCTTCTTCTAATGTCGATTTTTTCAAGCATTTTACTATTTAAATTTTGACTGATAGTAGTATCAAATTGAGGATTATGATGCATACCATTTTCATTTTTAAGCTTTTTAGATCTTAAATCCATGTAGTATCCTCGACGGAAAGATATGTTAACTTCGATTGGGTGGGCAGGCTAAAGGTCTCATTTAAGCCCACAGACATTAATTAGCCCATTTTTACACCGGAATGGGCTGAAAAATAACGTATGGGCCCTCAATTTGTAATAATTCGTTTACTGTTTCAAAACTTTAATGTATTTTTTGTAATATACAAATTTAAACAATAATATGATCGATTTTTGTAATTATGAGGATAAAAATTAGTATTTTTTTACACATTTTGATGATAAATTTGACTAAGCTAAAATTTATTGCTGTTATGTTGTTTTAAAATTTTATTGTCTAAATAGAGTATAACATCAGATTATACATATACTAATTTGTATTCGATTTTATTATACAGAAGATATTATATACACACGTCGATTAATAAAAATAATTGGATGTCTAATACCACCACTAATCAAGATATGGTAGATAATAAAGAAAAAAAGGAGGGAAAAGAAAAATCACGGTACAAAACAATGAGAATCAGCCAGAAAATAGTAAACGCGTCGTATTTGAATCTCATTTAAATGGTTATATCTCTTCGTCCAACACACCATTTGAAGATATCACTAATAGACCGCCTGAAAACACTTTTAAAAATGGTAAGTATTATATTTAATTAATCCTTAATATATTAAATTATATTTTTTAGGAGCCGATAATGAATTAAAGAATTTAACCAAATTTAACTTTTTTTCTACTATAAGCTTTGCCAAAAGATATTCCAAATGTGGGTATGAAACCTGGAAGACCTATTGGAAGAAAACCGCTTATGCCAAGTAATGAAAGTATGTAATGTTCTTTGTCTACGATAACTTAGATGTTGAGTATTTTAGTTTTTTACAACAACAGACAAATATACATATTCACATTTTTACCATTTTTTTTATCTATAACAGATTTGGTAGATGATATAACTAAACGGCGACGTGGAAGGCCGTCAAAACCTTCGATACCAGCCAACAACAAAGAATCAAAAGGTGCAACAAATTAAGTCATAGCTTATTACATTAAGTATCAAAATATGAAAAACTTTTTATAAAGCAGTGCAACTAATTATACTTCACAATTATGTTGCATAGGTCACTCATTTATATCACCAATGCCTATGATAGCTCCACGTATGAGTCAATTATCATGTAAGTAGATCATGATTTCATCCTATTAATAAATTAAAGTTATTTTGTGCATACAAATTTTATTGTCTTTCATATTCTGCTTATTTATTAATTATTAATAATTAATTGACGTAGGTCCACCGTTAAATATGTTTTATCGAAATAGCCCTTCTATAAATGGAATATTCACAACACCACCTTCTACCAAAACACAACTTGCTCCGATTGCAACTTCTACAACTACAGCACAACCCTCCTCATTGTAACATCCCAAAAATCAGGGGAAATTTAAAAATTTTTAATCAATAAAATATTACATTTTCCCCCAAAGGTACAAGTAACTCAAAGGTCCCAACCCATAAATAAAAATATAAAACCGTCTCGTGTTTTAAATGCGGAATAATTAAAGGTTTTAAAACAAAACATGTTTGACTCAAAATAAATGTTTTAATCCAAATCCATAAATATAAAAATAGAAACGCAGCTCATCAATCATTGACCTTCTCTTTGCCTTTGCTAGTACCTGCAAAATGGGAGGGAGTGTTTGGGGTCAGCCACCGCTGAGTGAATAATCAACACAATAAACATACACATACAAACAATCCACACCACATAAGTGATCCCTAGAGACTCTACTCAATTCTCGATTATTAGGCCTTTTATTAAATCTCATTAGGTTCGCCGTGGATTGTGACGATGCTCAACGTACGCCCACCGCCATACGCTCGTCACAACACCCTCTTCCAACACCCGTCCTCTAGGTGCCCCGTAGTACCACGCTGACAGTCGTGTAGTGTACTTTGGCAACTCAAACGGGAAGAGTTGGCTCTCGCCGTCGCCTCTTGCGATCGGTAATTAAAATCTCATAGTTATTAGGTTAGTTTTATTAACGTGTTGACTCATACAACATGTACTCATATAAAACAAACCACCTCATACTCAACACATATCATCTCAACAGATATGTAATCAACTAGCACATCTCACATGCATATAACTCATAAACATAACTCATGTACGCAGATCAACACATAATGATATGGTACTTAGCTCGGTTACTCAACATCCATATCTCAGTTCAGGATTTATTTAAAATAAACAACACTTAGCACATCATCAAATAGACAAGCTTAACTCAAAGCAATAGCAATTCATGACACATAGCACATAATCATGAAATGAAAGTAAATGCAAGTTTATAGTGAGATCACCCACCTCGAATAACCGTAAGCTCCTAAATATCCTCGGTACTGAAGAGCGTCTCTAACAGGTCCTAGAAGGTCCTACAAAGTGCAAGGAAGCGCGGGTTAGGATTTGGCTCAAAGGTTGTTTCAGCAGAATTAAACAGCACCCAGCACTTTCGCGGGAACGGCTATAACTCTCCAACCGCTCACTAGTTTTTATTCAAATTTTCACAGTAGCCCGATGACTCAGAGGGATAAAAGTTTACAGAAGACATCGGAAGGTGAATCCAAACAGAGAGGGCTCAAAACAGGCTCACAAGACAGAATAGCTGAACCGAAAACTAGTCTGCGATGGTTTACTAAAACAACGATAACTTTTAAACCGGTACACCGAATGACACCAAATTTTCACAGCATATAGTATGCATAAGACACTACAAACTGTATATAGAAAGTTCGGCCCGGTTCTGCCCCGAAGGGTCCTGAAACAGGCCCGCAACAGGCTGATTCGTGCAGTATTTCAGCACTGCAGTCAGTTACAAAAAGGGGCGTATCTCACAAACCGTTAACTCGATTAACGAGCGGTCGGCGGCCACGGAAAGGTAAAACAGCGATCTATAAAAGTCTAGAAGACACGGGGTCCAGAATCTGAACCTAACATGATCGAAAACAGACCCGAAGTGGCGAACAGAATCTGCCAGCACAAAACAATAGAAATAAGAAGGAACGAGATTTACCAGCAGCCCAAGAAAAATTAAATCAAAACGATTTCCCTATAGAAATGGTTTTAACAATTTAGACGACATCAAGCCAAACTACCGACACTATAACGCTACCGATACAGCTAAACCTGAGTCCAACAAATTACAACCACAAAGAACCGAACCCTATACAAAACCGCAGGTTAGACATCATCTAAACAGTAAGCGAATAAGGAAAAACAAAAATGGAAATCAAGGGTTTAAGCTTCTACCGAAACAACACAATCCGGCTTGGAAGAATAAATGATTGAGGCTCGGATTTGCTTCTGTTCCCGAACCTTGCACACTCGAGATATGCTTCTGCTTGATCACGAATTCATCAACAACACAACAGCAACAAATGACGGTTAGACCATGATTCGTCCGAAAGAATGGAACAAAATTGAGGGAAGACCCTTACCGAATTGGAATCTTCAAACATTATGTTCGATCATACAAGCTGCAACGACACATAACACCGACACACCATTGCTTACGATGGCCTGCTCGAAATCACCTTCGATTGGGCTTGGTTCAATTGCTGTTACAATTCGTCCACTATGCTACTCGAACCTGCTTGGTGTTTGCTGCGGAATCCCGATCATACGTACCAATGAAACAGATTAAACAATACTAGATTAAAAGGGTGAATAGATGGAACGAGATTGAGGCCTATTACCGAAAGAGACGGAACCGATCACCGCTACTCATGGATTACTCGGTGGTCTTCAAAAGAGAACTGGAGATGCTCGATTAACCTCACACAAAAAGAGGGGAACGAACCCTTCTGGTTCTATGGCTGGAATAAACTCGAATGGAAGAAGCTCCAAATCACGGCTGGAGATGCTAGAGAATGGCAGACAATGGGTGGAAGATGGGAATGATCTTTTTGTCGGCCATTTAGGGTATAATACATAGCTATAAGATTCCTCCTGATGGCATGCTAAACACGTCCCAATCTCAAGGTAATGGGCTCGATATTTCAACTCCATGGGCTAGCCTTCAAATGTTAATCAACCAGGCCCAACTCTCATTACACTTAATCGGCCTTAATGGTTGTAGACCACAAAGAAATCTCGGGCTTGGACAACAATAAAAATACGGACCCCCTACTTCTTGCTTGCCAATAAAAAAAAAATCGAGGAAAGGAGGAGGTTCGATCCCAACTCCATTCCCTAGTCGGACTCACGAGGTGTTCGGCCCTTGGCCTATTGGTCGGGCCTCACATTTAATTACGCTATAACTTGGGATCTAATTTACCTTTTGAGCTGACGGGATCTAAACCTCACATTATATAATTAGTTAATTATAGGACACGTATATGTATAGTCGAACATCACAAAATAAATTTAATACTCATGAGCACGAAACGTTACACAATTTATCACATAGGGATTTGATGAATAATTGTAATATAAAATTAATTAAAATTAATATTTAATTGCTAGAAAATTTCAGGGCGTTACAACTCATACCCCGTTACATCAAATAGTGAAATCAAAACAAACGGTAGTTTGAGTTTTTTAGTATATGTTTTCTAAATTTTATATGGATATTTAATAAACCTCCTATTTTACTCAGTAAGTGCAGTGTTCACCAAAAAGACTTCAAGGTTCAACATCAATGCACCCATAAATTTTAATTTATGTGAAAAAGGTTTGAATATTTCTATTATCAAATGACACGTAAAGCCCCTAGATTTGGAATATATGTGTATGATATATGTACTTATTATTATTCTTTGTCCCTTTTGATGTATAATAGGAGATTCTTCAAATGCAAAGTTAAAAAAGATTAACAAAAAAGGAAAAACTGTGCGTCCGAGAATCTCACGGGGTTTAAACTTCACCACCCCTCAACAGGAAAATCAACCTGAGCTACCACCACACGCATTTGTTGGAATTTCAAACGGTACAAAAATTTTAATGGTGTGGAAAAAAATCCGTTATTCTTTATATTTATAAATTAATTTTTTATAAGAGTTATAATTTTAAATTTAATTTTGTAGAATACCTTGATCATAGAGATCCTGAGTTCGAATGCGCGTCTTGTGGTGCTATGGTTTGGAAAGATGAGAAATACCGAGGACGTTCCGCTATAAACCCAACTCATATTCAATATGTTGTATGAGGGGTAAGGTTAAGCTGCCTGTTGACATGATTGAACCACCAAAATTGTTGAAAGATCTTATTACCAAACAACATCCAAAGAGCGATTCTTTTTTGAGCAATATACGTCGATATAACATGATGTTCGCTTTCACTTCTATGGGTGCTAAGCAAGACGAGTCCGTTAACAATGGACGTGGCCCTTACTGCTTCAGGATACATGGGGAAAATCCACATAGATTGGGAGATTTGATGCCTGAACCAGGGAACCGTCCTAAATTCTGTCAACTTTATATATATATGACACTGAATACGAGATTCAGAACCGGATACAAGCTGTTAGGTAAAAAATATCAATTAATTAACGATGTCGTTGCATTTTCTAATATAGTGTTTACATTTTCGTTCACTTACAAAAATTATTTCTTACAGCAACCGCAGATGCACATCGACATCTAATAATGAGATAGATGTTGAGCTTACCACCCAGATACGAGACATGTTTGATTCAATCAATCCATTGGTAGAGAAGTTTCGGATGGCTGCCCGATCGATAAGGTCTTCAAATGACAGTAATATTAAGCTCAGACTTATTGGCAGCAGGTCACAAGACGGTAGGAATTACAATCTACCAACTTCATCCGAAGTAGCAGCTTTGATTGTTGGTGATTTTGAAGATACAGCAAATCCTAGGGATATTGTCGTCCACAGGCAAAACGGAAAACTTAAAAAAATCAGCGAGTTGCACGTACTATACCTAGCATTGCATTACCCTTTGTTTTTCCCCTATGCAGAAGATGGGTACCGTACTGATGTCTACCACCAAGGTGTTACTGACTTTAATGAAAAAAATAAAGGCACGCGAGTGTCAATGAGGGAGTGGTTCGCTTACCGATTGCAAGACAGGAGAAATCAGTTCTCCATGATACTCAGTGGTAGGCGATTGTTACAGCAATTTTGTACAGACGCATTGACAATGGTTGAGGCTGAGAGGATGAGATACAATTATTACGCAGCAAAAAGATTTAAGAACTGAGACGTATGCGAAATTGTCGATATTGGCGCAAAATCAGGATAACCAAAATGTATTACGTGGTAAGAAGTACGTGCTACCGTCGTCATTTACCGGGAGTCCAAGGTATATGATGCAGAACTATTTAGACGCCATGATGATATGTAAGTTTTACGGTTATCCTGATTTATTCATAACCTTCACGTGTAACCCTAATTGGCCTGAGATTGCCCGTGAAATGGCCAAGAAAGGTTTGAAATCTGAAGATCGTCCGGATATTATATCTAGAGTGTTTAAAATCAAGCTAGACTGCCTCCTAAAAGATTTCAAGGAAACTCATACTTTTGGTCACGTAAAAGGAGGTAAAAATGCAACACATATACTTACAGTTTATATTTAAACTTATAAACATAAATATATATGATTTAATTTTTTTTCTTTTCCAAATCGCAGTTGTTTACACCATTGAGTTCCAAAAGAGGGGTCTTCCACATTGCCACATATTATTGTGGCTTGAGTCACAAGATAAGATAACTGCTCCATCAAAAATAAATGAATTTATATCAGCAGAGATACCCGACAAAGAACAGGATCCATGTAACATCCTAAAACTGGCCTACTTGTTTTAGGTATATTTTGATATTTAAAAATATCTATTTGACCATATGTGGAATAAATTGACTAAATGTTAAATGAATTGTTTGACCTTTTGTCCTTTTGTGATATTTTAATCAAGGGATTAAAATATCTGTTTTCTGAAATGTTTAAATGAAAATGTGATTTTATATCTTTGGATTCTCCTTTTAATATCGTCTCCAGAAATGCCTTCGTTTTTAAAATTGGAGCCCGTTTGGTATTTTAAATAAATTAACTACGAAAGGGACTTTTATATTGTATTTGTTTAAAAGTTGAAAAAGGTCAAGTGGGTCCCACCCCACCCCTTGACCGGCCTAATGAGGGGGAAAAGGCCCCATTGCCTTTCATTTTCTCCATCTCACTCTCTCTCTAGTTCATCTCTCTCTTCTCTCTCTCTCTAAACCATCATCTTCCTCATGGTGTTCTTGAGCTTCCAAGAGAGATCTCAAGCTCGTTTCTTGGCCAATCTTTAATCCGAACACGTTTTTGGAAAGCTCTTGAGGTAAGCTTCAACCTATATGTGTTTATTTTCGATTCCATGATAGTTGATAAATTAGGGTTTATGTGTTCTTGAGATTTTGTTGGTGTTTATGGTGTTAAATGGTATGTTAAGTGTTTATACAAGGTTTGACATGTTTTGTTGTATGGGTACAAGTATTTTAGCATGAGGTACAACTATTTTATCAAGATGTACAAGTTAGAGTGTTTATGTTAAAGGTAGGTTATGTGGGTTTTGACAAACCTTGGATTTCTTGTGGTTTGAATGCTTGGAATTGTTCATTATGTTAAGGAAACATGTTTGGTAAGTTTTGTATGTTTAAAACCAAGTATTGGTGGATTTTGATAAGTAAACTAACTAGTGTTTGGCCAAAGTTGAACTAGGAAATTTAGAAGTAAAATTCTTGGCTTTTTGGTTGTCATGAACTTGATGAATTGTTTAATTGATTATGGCTTGTTAGTTGCGATAGATGTGTGCTAAATGATTGAGCTTGGGTGGTGTTTGGATGGTTATTGGGAGATTTCATGAACTAGTGAAATTGGTGGTTAATAATGATCTAGGATGGAGTTTTGATCTTGTTAAAATAACTGGTTAGTTATTAAATTGTTAAATGGTATGATTATAGCAATTATAGTTGTGCTTGAAAGTGTTGAAGTTAAAAAATGTTGTTTTGACCCGTTTGGGCCGTTTAGTGGAAAAATGACTTAAAGTAACTTGGATTGTGAAAGTATAAGTATTTTGTTAGGTTTGTGTGATCATAAATGTTATAGGTAACATTTGGTGAATTGTAAGTTGATGATGTGATTATAGTTGTAGGATGTGTTGTTGTTTAATAACCCGGTTTGACCCGTTTGAATGTAAGACTTGCAAATGACTAGTTGACTTGTTAGATACGTGTAGATGGTTATGTCATGTTCTTATGATGGTTTAAGTGTTTGGCTATTTAGTTAGTGCAAGTGTTAGTGTTAAATGTATATTTAACATTGTTTATAATTTGGTGGAATTATATACTAATTCGGTATTCCTTTGGTGTACAGGAATCGGGATCGAGACTCAGAAACATTAGACCTATGAGTTCGACAAGTGGAAGGTTTCGGTGAGTGGATTTAACCTACAACTCGGGTTCCGGTTTATTCGGTTTGGGATTTGCATACTCGTGAAAAATGCAGGATTTTGGCTGATCTGGGAAGATAGCGGCGCTATCTATAGATAGCGACGCTATCTTGGTGAAGTTTGGGGGACTAGCCGAAACAGCGAACCGAAATCGCGTTTGGGGCCGAATTAGCGACGCGATTTCTAGATCGCGACGCTATCTACAAGATAGCGACGCGATTTCTTGCTGAGCTGCTTGGGCACCTTTTCTTCTTAGCTTGTTTGATTATTATGTATGCCTAGTGTTAGGGGATTCTGCCGGGGTGCTTTGGATGCAGTCTTTCGTAACAAGTTTGCTTGTTGGTACCGGTTTGATCGGGTTAAGTGAGATAGGATATGTGCACATAGATGAAGGGTTTCTACTGGAATAGTAGTGACAACTCGGTTAGTGGCAATCGAGGATAGGTAAGAGGTCAGCGTCGGATGGATAACGGCTGGGCACAGTGTATCGACTAATAGGGTATCCGACCTTACCTGTATTTGTTGCATGGTTAAGGGAGGTTGTGGCCCGGGTGTTGGATACAAAACGCTATCGGTTACCGTGGTTTTGGCCGACCATGGTTTAAGGCCCGCAAAGCCGCCGATCCTCAGTGATAGTGATTACCCAACGCGGAGATGTAGTAATACTTCCGTGTTTAGCAATCGGAGATGTAGTAATACTTCCGTGCTTAGTGATTAGACAGTTAGTGGTTGCTCGTCTAGTAGAACAGTGGTTCGGTGGAACAGTGGTTAAGCGATTACGAGGAGTATCGGTCGTGGAGATGTTGGTGCTTGCTTGTCGAGCTTTTCATAATTTGTAGTTTATATTCATTCACTTAGCTTTGTGCTAATCCCTCCCTCGTTGAATCTTTTCAGGTTGATCGGTGCTATGGACGGGATGATTGACCAAGCTCAGTTTGATATGTTTTGTAAAATGAGTCATGTCGTTTAAGTGACACCGTTTGTATTGTTTAAGTAATGTTCATTTTGGAAGCTCATTGTGGAACCTTGTTTGTAAACTAAACTAAACTAAACTAAACTAACCTAGAGGATAACCTAATCGCCTTCGGGCATTTAAAAAAAAAAACGCTTCCTAAATTTTGCGGTGTTACAATCTAGAATTATACCAGATAGTGACCGATCAGATGATGCATGGCACGTGCGGTGTTGAAAATCCAAGATGCCCTTGCACTGTCAATTTCAAATGAACGAAAAATTCCCAAAACACTTTAACGAGACAACTGTCATCGATGACAATGGATATGCAATCTATAGGAGGAGAAATGACGGAAATACTGTAAGGAAAAGCGGAATAGATTTACACAATGGTTATGTCGTGCCCTACAATCCAGGTCTGCTGAGGAAATACCAGTCCCATATAAACGTAGAATGGTGCAACCAAATTGGTTCCATAAAATATCTGTTTAAGTATGTCAACAAAGGGCCAGACAGGGTTACTGTTGCTGTGGAGGGGGAAGAGATCGACGAAATAAAAGATTATTATGATTGTAGGTATCTTTCAGCGTGTGAGGCAACCTGGCGTATATTTCAGTTTGATATACATAAAAGGACCCCTTCAGTCGAACGATTGTCTTTCCATTTAGAGAATGAACAGCCTGTAATATTTGATGCAAGAGAAAGTATTGATTACGCGTTAGATAAATCATCTGTTAAGGAAACCAAGTTTATATCATGGATGGAACTAAACGAGAGAGATCTAGATGCCCGTAAACTCCTGTATGTTGAGATCCCCCAGTTTTACGTTTGGAATCAGCAGCAACGCATTTGGAACAAAAGACAAAGAGGAAATACACTTGGCCGTATACATCATGTCCCGCCCTCATGGGGTGAACTTTATTATTTACGTGTATTACTAAACAAGGTGGAAGGTCCGAGAAGCTGGGATGATCTCAAGGAATGGCGCGGTGTTATTTATCCGTCATATAAAGATGCGTGTTTTGCCCGTGGGCTCCTACAGGACGACAAGGAGTACATTGATGGGTTGTTGGAAGCAAGTTTTTGGGGAATGGGTGATTATCTGCGTTCTTTTTTTGTCATGCTCCTCATGACTGACAGTATGTCTCGTCCCGAATTTGTCTGGGAAAAAACTTGGCATTTTTTTGGCAGGGGATGTGTTAAACGTTGAACGAAGGAAGCGTAACGATCCAGGTAATATTGAATCTAACAGCTCATTCAGGTTAATCGGTACTTTTTGGTTTCATAATTAATTTTTCTGAGCATTATCTTATCCTTTAACCTTTGCAGATTTACAACTTTCTGACACACAAAGGATGAATATATGTCTTACGTATATTGAACACATGCTCCTTTGTAATAACAAGAGTTTGAAGTCTTTTTCAAACATGCCATATCCGGATGAAATGTACACGATGGATAATTACAACCGGTTAATATATGACGAGGAATCGTACAACAGAGATGAACTCCGCGAGCAGCATCAAACTCTTTATGCAAGCCTTACATCAGAGCAGAAACGTATCTACAGAACAGTCATGGACGCCGTTAATAATGAAAAGGGTGGAATGTTCTTCGTATATGGTTACGGTGGTACTGGGAAGACTAACCTGTACAAAACTATTTCTGCTGCATTACGTTCCCAAGGGTCAATAGTTTTGAATGTTGCACGTAACTATTATACTCGAACACAACATTATAATATTTAATTTTTGACTTTTTATAAAAAGTGCTAATTTTGTACTCTTTCTAGGTTTGCAATCCCTATAACAGTGGTGGAAGATTCGTTGTGTCACATATCAGCTGACGGTGACCTTGCTGAGTTGATACGAAAAGCAAAGCTAATTATCTGGGACGAGGCACCAATGATTAATAGATATTGTTTCGAGGCGTTTGATAGAACCCTGAGAGACATATGCAGGCAGGACCCTTCTACACCGTCAAAATATGTATTTGGTGGAAAAGTTGTTTTGTTTGGTGGTGATTTTCGGCAGATTCTTCCTGTTATTCCAAACGGTTGTAGGCAAGACGTGGTTCATGCGACTATCAATGCGTCATATCTTTGGGACCAGTGCACTGTATTGAATTTAGCTGTAAACATGAGGCTGGGTTCTGGACCATCTGAGGTTGAAAGAAAAGAAATAAAGGAATTTGCAGATTGGATACTCGATATTGGCAACGGCACTATAGGTATGTATTTAATTTCTTTATAATTTTTTATAAACCGTACCACTAGGTTTTTTACTGATATAATTTTTTTCACTAATTATCTAAACACAGGGTGAAAATGATGGTGAATCGTCAGTAGAGTTCCCGGACAACATGCTGATTTCAGCGTCTGATGATAACGTTGGGGCTATTATTCGAGAAACATATCCTCATTTGCTGGATAATCTATGGCAACGTAATTTTTTTCAAGATAGAGTCATTCTTGCTCCCACGCACGAAATGGTTGACCTCATAAACGAACCTATGCTTTCTTTAATTTCCGGAGAAGAAAAGACGTACGAGTCATCGGACTCGATTTCCGCTGCAGATGAAGATGATACTATGTTCAACCTTGATCTTTACACCACTGACTTCTTGAATAGTATAAAAATGTCAGATGTCCCGCAGCATATATTGAAGTTAAAGATCGGGGCTCCCGTAATGTGTATGCGGAATATAGATTAGAAAGCTGGATTGTGCAATGGAACAAGGCTTCAGATATTACGAATGAGTGTAAATATAATCGAGGGTAAAATAATATCTGGCGGCAAGGTGGGTACAATTTGTGTTATCCCTCGAATGGTTATTAGTCCTTCCGACAACAAGATGCCTTTCAAATTGAATCGGAGGCAGTTTCCTGTTCAGGTATGCTTTGCTATGACCATTAATAAAAGTCAAGGCCAGACGTTGTCTCAGGTTGGTTTGTTTCTGCAAAAATCGGTATTCTCACATGGCCAGCTTTATGTGGTTGTATCACGAGTTAAGAACAAGAACGGATTGAAGGTCATTTGTTGTGACACAGATGGGAATTACACTAATTCAACAGCAAATGTCGTTTACAAAGAAGTCTTATTTCGTTTATAAATTTTATGTTACATTTCTTCATGTATCGAATTTCAACCAAATCATCATTACAGCTACATCATTATTATGTCATTTTTAAAATTATTAATATGTATTGGTATTTTCTCACATAATAAATTTTGAAGCATACCCGCCCATTCGGGCGGGTTATGAAGCTAGTAATTTATAAAATTACAGACTTAGTTATAAAATAATGGGTTTTGTTAATGACAGCCCTTAGGGCTGTCACTAACATGCATAAAAAGCTTGTACATTGATTAAAAAAGTAATATTCCTAAAATTCAGGGGGGTTGTCTTTTATTATTTTGCCTTCTTAATGACAGCCCTAAGGGCTGTCATTATCATTTTCCTAAAATAATATATATAAGCATGCTTTATGACAACTTAAAAAATTATCATTATCAAAACTCAACTAAAAAAATATAAAATAAATAAAAAGTCACATAATATTTCATATGCATATACATGCATTTCCTTTTTTATCTACGAAAAGAAAAGTGAGCTAAACTATATTTTTATAACTAATCTAAAGTTATCATGAAATTTGCAGACAGCTGTTAGACCGTGCGTAATGGACGACCGGAAGTCCGGTCGCGACCGCCACATCATCGATCGCCGACGCGTCCCGCCCGTTACAGCCTTCGACCCACGACGCGTCGCCAAGGGCCAACGGTCGACTACTCGACCGTTGGCAGCCCGCTCCAACGGCTCCAACACACCCACTTCTAACTTAATTTTTACCCCTTTTTTTACCTTATAAATACCCAATCTTTTTCTAAAAAAATTCACACTCCTCATTTCTTTTCTTCATACTTACTCACATCACACACATCACACACACTATACTAAAAATGAGTTCCGACGATGAAATGAATGTCGCTAATTTCATTTTTGGCGACGAGGAAGAGGACAGGGTTATACATCTTGGTTTTTTACAAACGGCGGCCGCATTTCTTGAAGGTTCTAGTTCTAATATCCCTAGAACTCCTAGAAGATACGTGAATAGGGACCGTGGCGGTGCGAATGACCGTCTCGTGGCAGCCTACTTCGCTGAAAATCCGACGTATAACGAGCATGATTTTCGCAAACGTTTCAGGATGAGTCGTGATCTTTTCACACGCATTGTTCGCGATCTCACTAATACCGTCCCATTATTTGCGCAACGATATGATGCACTTGGGAACGCAGGTACTTCTCCGCTAATGAGGTGCACTTCTGCAATTCGTCAGTTAGCATACGGGACCGTACCCGATGCTCTAGACGAATACTTACAAATTGGTGAGAAAACTAGCCGTGATAGTCTCGCAGAGTTCTGTAAAGGGGTTATGCACTTGTATGGAGATGAGTTTCTGCGAAAGCCTACTCATACTGATGTGGCGAAGCTATACGCTTTTCATGAGGAAAAACATGGGTTTCCCGGTATGCTAGGAAGCATTGATTGTACTGATTGGCCTTGGGCTCAATGTCCAAATGCTTACCGTAGGCAATATGTTAGAGGGGATCACGGGAACGAACCATTCATCTTACTTGAAGCGGTTGCCTCGCAAGATTTGTGGATTTGGCACGCGTTCTTTGGTGTCGCCGGGTCGAACAACGACATCAACGTGTTACGAGCGTCCCATATTTTCAATGATCTCAAAGACGGGAAATCACCTGAGGTACCATTTTTGGCAAACGGGGTGTCTTACAAATGGGGATATTATCTTACTGACGGGATATATCCGGAATGGTCTGTTCTTGTTAAGTCCATTTCACACCCAAATGCGAATGATGTTAAGTGGGTGAACTACAAGAAAGCACACGAAGCTGCAAGGAAAGACGTAGAACGAGCATTTGGCATTCTAAAGAAAAAATGGGGTATAATAAAAACGGCTGCAAGGTCCCCAAATGTTAACAAAATAAGGGATATAATGTACACTTGTATCATATTACATAATATGATTATCAAAGACAAAGGCAGGGCCATATGTCCCGATTTTCATCCGGAAGAGCGACATAGTGACGGCGACCCCGTACGATCACATGAAGAAGTATTGCAAGTTATCAGGGAGATCAATGATAAACAAACTCACCTTAATCTTATATCTGATTTGGTGGAACACGTTTGGAATCGACGACCCCACCAGTAGTTTTTTTAATGTTTTTTAATTATGTTTAATGTAATGTTTTAAATTATTTTTAATGTAATGTTTTAATTATTAATGAAATTTAAATTAAAAAAAAAATCCGAACGGTCACCCATTACGGGCATTTGGTCGCTGTCTGGTCGTGTGTTTGATCAGGAGAGAGAAAGCTGATGTGGCGCAGATGTGGCAGGGGTGACCAAACTACGAACGGTCACCCATTACGCACAGCCTTAATATAATTTGTACAAGAAAAATGCTACGTTAAGGTCTTTAGTTTCTTTCTAATACTACGTAATGTTACTTTGCAGTTACCACCATTCTTAATTTCTTATTAACACATCCATATAACCTATCTAAATTCCTGATAACTGATCATTTTACTCGTCAAGATAAAAACATTTTTTCTTTATTTCTCGATTATCTCCAGGTTTTTGTGTTCTTAAACTGTTAAGTCTCCACATTAACACCTTCTATGATTATATTCAGATCATTTTCTTCCTCAATTTATTTTATCGCTATTTCTTATGTGAAATTTAAATTCTTATCAACAAAAATGCAATCATTATTACAAATGGTATAACTCAATTCTAAGAAGAATATGTAGTTTTCTTCTCTGTTTTTTTTGGTTTCATTCAAATCCAATACTATTCAAGTATTCGACACACCTTACAAAGTCTACCCTAAATTTAGTAGTACATTATTACCTAAAATTAAAGCCATTACACTAACTATAACACGTTATCCTGTTATTTATGACAAAATATAATTCTAGTACACATCTTAGGTAACACACAACTAACTTCTTGTGGATGTTTATTGTTTGAGATAAGTTATCAAATGCAACGTGTAAAAGATCTTCCTCTTTTCCTTACAATTTCATTACTAGTTTCCTCTACCGTAACAACAAAGTGAAATAAAATACCAATTAAAAATCACGAAATCAAACCGAAAGTTTCCTTTCATTAAATGTTGTTGATCAACAAAATGTAAGACCAAATCAAATTCATCGTCACTCACAAACATGCCCGACCATCCTCCACCGATGGACCTCCGGTCCGCCACCCAAATCCTCAAACAAACCGCCGCCATCTTCTCCGTCCGCCACCACCTCCGTATCTTTCTCCTCATTTCTTTCCTCTTACTTTCTTTCCGATTTCAAGCTGAGACCGTTACTTATTACCTCACTTCCTTCATCGATAACGACCATTCTCTAAAATCCGTCCTTACTCGAACTGAACTCCCTGAAGATCCCACCACCGCCGGCCATCACCATCGCCGCCGTCCCTTTCTTCAGCTCAGCCGGGTCGGAACACTAGACGACGATTTTTTCACTGGCGATGAGGAGCTCAATCACCGATTATATGGAAGCTTACCAAAAATTCAATGGAATGTTACTTCATTTATGCTCGATTCCTTCGATCCACAATCAGGGTTTTCCAATTTCGTATCAGATAACGGAATTAGGGTTTCTGAAACTGTACGATCAGGTGCTAGATTGTCTTTCAGATCAACCAACGATTCCGTTACGATTGATAATGAAAACACTGAAATTGAAACCACTTTTGAGCTTCTGCTAAAAAGGTTTGACCTTGAGCATCATGAATTCACTGTATTGTTGGTTTCTTTTGGTGCTTTATCTGCTTCATATTGTCTTATGATTTTTCAATTTGTGTTTACTTATGCTTGCATTCATGGAATCATATTCGTATTAGTAGTGAACGAGATTTTAAAAAATTACAGCTCATTCAAGAACACTCTCTCAAAAGGTTCGATTTTGGGCTTGAAACGATTATCCGGATTCATTATACTGAAATGGGTGGTTAGGGATGCATTAACCCAAGTATTAGGTGTTTGGTTTTTTGGAGAAATTGAGGATCAATACTCAATTTTCAAGATTTTCGTTCGATTAAAGTTCATGCCTTTTTCGATTGTTTCACCTTGGGTTTTAGGGTATGAAAGGGAAATTTACTTCTTTTTAATATCATGGTTCTTATTAGACGTTATTTTATCTTTCATTTTCGCTGTTGATTCTTGGGTATCTATTGTTGATTCAAGAAAAAGTGGGAAAGAGGTTATTAAAGAAGGGTTTCACTTATTATCATTAAAGATTCATCCCGCCATAAATCTCATATGTTTAGAAGGTATCGTTTGTGGGCCGTTTGCAAGATTCATACTTACACAATCTTTTGGTAAATTGTTGGCTATATCTTTCCAATCGATTATGGAGGTTTATTTTATGGTGGTATGGATGTTGTATTATTTCTCTGTGAAGTCAATTGATGCTAATTCTAAGGGTTTATCGTTTGGTAGAAGAGAACTTGAAGCTATGGTTAAAGATGTTTAGATGATACATTATTTACAAATTACAACCACAGGTGTTTAATGAAGTGGTAATATTTCTTAAATACAACTTAGCATAATCTGTACATTCTTAATCCCGTGGGAATGGCTACTTCTTTATTTTTTTTCTTTTTTTGCATATTTATTGTTAGGAATTATAGTATGCCTTACAATGTAATACTCGTGCTTCAATTTTTACTATCTTTGACTTCTATATTTTAGTAAATTAAACAACTTTTATATTTTGGTCATTGTTGTTTTTGCATATTTATTGTTCAGATATACTTCATTATATTCAAGAACACTGCTGGCGTGTACCAATGTAAGTCGACAAAAGTTGTTTAAAATTGTCATTATGCATATTAATGGCAGTTTTGCGAGTGAATTTTGTTTGAAGTTTTATGCAATTTTAACATCAAAATAGTTGTATATCCTTTATTACATCTAATTGCTTGTTACTGGATGAAATTGGGGAATGGGCCAATCTAAGAATATAAGATCCCTTTAAAAATGGGGTTCTTTGATCCTGCATTAAAGCTGCAAACTTTACCGTATTTTGTAAATCTTGTATAAAAATCAAGATACACTAAAAATTCAAATGCAGAAAGTGAATCTTCGATTGTGTGGTGATGCAGCACATCGTATTACACTGAGGAAAATGTCCTCGTGGCAGGGGATATAGAGTTTAGAATCAGTAGTGAAGTCATATTCATCTCGAGCTTGATCCAACAACGCGTTGAACAAAGGGTTCTTTAGTAATTTCACATTGATGACAAACCTTGTTTGGTTTTCACCTACATATACTGCCAAATGACCCTTTGGTACATCCCTTGGAATGTAGTCATCATCAACATCATCATGCATGGATGATGATGATGATGATGTCTTGTAGAATGCCCATGAACACCACTTTTCACAGCTTAGCCATGGTACAACTTTATTTGTATGTCTCTTTTTTCTAAACAATGCTTTCAAAATCTTCACTTGCATCATCTTCTATATGTATATGTATAAGTAGTGTATATGTAGATATGTGTGTGTGTGTGTGTGTGTGTGTGTGAGAGAGAGAGAGAGAGAGAGAGAGAGAGAGAGAGAGAGAGAGAGAGATGGTAGGCAACTAGGAGTGGAGAGGTTTATATGTTGTGCAGATGCTAAAAGAGATATAGTATCATTTATATGTATATCCGTTTAAGATATTTTCCTTGTTTTCTTGTTAAACCATTTGTCTCGATATTCACTAATACGCCACATTCACCACATGGCGTTTTAGTATTGCGAGTCAAACGCCGTGTAATGATTAAGACATGTAAATGGAATGTATAGAAAGAGTATAATATGGTACCAAAAGTTGTGGTTCGGGAAGTTTGAAAATGATAGAGCACTTTAAACTGAATTTGGCAATGTGCATCATATCTATTGTGAGTGGAAAATGGAACATTTCACCAAAATGATTGAGGACCTTGGGCTTTCTTTATACGTTTTTTTATGTAAATTTACTTATAGATATATTGGTAATGGTAACATAACAAGGAGGGGTGTTCATCGGGTTGTTTGTCGGATTAGGGCTCTTATCGGGCCTATATTTCTTCCTTTTCCCCCTTTTTAGTGGTCGGTCAAGATTTGGTCACCACTACATGGATTTGATCGAGTGTTGTCATGTGTTTAGTTTGAAGATAAATAAATGATGTGGTACTATAAGTTTAGTCACCAATTACACTTGATCTAAATAATACACACGAAATACAAAAGTAAATCTTGAATGAATTAGTATAAACACGGTAATGAAATAGCAAACTAAAACACCACTCTTTAGCATCTTAACCCTAAAACAACATATATTCATCGATTAAAGAGGGTGTGAAGAGGAGATTGATAAAGGAGGTGTCACCAACAATAACCGCCAGCAGCAGCCTACCGGGTTACCAACATGTTGTATCCTTCCTTGCTTTACTTTTACCACTACGGTTTTGTTAACTGTTGACATATTTACTGCTATAGCATTTTTCTCCATTTTGCTTTACTAAAATGTTGTAGTCTTGCCGGTTAATAAATCATGTCCATGCCTTAAATTGGTGATCATTGTTGTATGTAGTGGCTAAATAGTTGTGTCACACATGCATCCTTTCACACACACAAAAGAAGTCCTTCTACGAGCAATCTTTCTATCCTCATGTATAGAGAAATGTACGAAACTAGTAAAGACTAACCCCGCGCGATGTTGCGGGGATTTTCTAATGACACTTAAAAGATTGTTTATATGAATAGATGTTTCAGTTGTATAATTATATTTGTAGCGCGATTGTAAAGCATACACATTAATTGCGTACTATTTTTTTAATCTATTTTTTTTAAAAGACGTGATTTACTAATTATATTCATATACCATAGATGTAACCATATATAATTTATAAAAACCATTATCCCAATAAAAGTAAGGCTACCTTTAGTACCGGCCTTAGGCAAAGGTAATATAGGCCAGACCTATATCATAAAATTAAATTAGGGCCCATATTTTATGAACTCTTATTTATAATTTGGGAAAGTACAAATTATTACTTATTCTTACTCTTTTAGTCTTTTTATGTGTGACTATTTGATTTAAGATACATAATTTTCTTTTTTCTTGTTCATGTTTTGAGTTTTTTTAACTGAAGAGTAGTTGTTAGATTCAGTGATTTGTATTTTTATCTTTATAAACGATTATGCGTCATATTTAAAGAAATAATTTATTCAAGAAATACTTTTTACATTAATTTTTACGATTACAATAGGTGCCCCAAAATTAAAATTCGCCTAGAACCCAAACAAACTCTGGGCCGACCTTTCAAATAATATAATAAAAATAAAATGATAGAAACAATAATTAAATGATAATGATAATAATAATAATAAAGATTATATATAAAAAGACATATATTTAATATTGAGAAACATTACATTATCTTATAAAGATAGAGATTCTGTAGTTATATTATAGCATTAATATTTCAAGTAGTAAAATATCATTTCTGTAAGTTGTATACTTCTTCCGATTCAAAATAAATGATACACTTTTCATATTTAGGTGTATCAAAATAAGTGATACACTTTGAAAATTTACCTTATTTGGTGAAAAATGGTGGACCCCACATCCACTAACTATATACTTTACTAAATTGAAATGACACATTTAACCTTACTTTTACTTTTAAACATCATTAACTTTACTTTATTAAAAAATTGTGGGACTCAATCCACCCACATTATAATATTTTGCTTTAAAAATCATGAAATCAACAATATATAACTTATTTTAAATTGGAGGAAGTATTTAAAATTTAAGTTTATCTGAATTATATTTTTTAAGAAACTTAAAATTAATCAAAAATTTAAAACAATTTAAAATTTAAATTTAAGTCAAAAATTTAAGTTTATCTGAATCAACTATGTAACTTACTTTAACACCTATTTAAGAATATACAAAACAGGAAACTTTGATCAGAATAAACACATTATATAAAACATGAAATAATATTGAATTTCCTTATTTAATATAAAATAATAATTAATAAATTATTTATTACTTCATATTAAACTAATTTTAATCTTGCTATATTTGAAAAAAGGTGGTTTTAGAAATTATTAAAGGGTAAAAATGATATTTAATATGACGTGTCTATGGGGCTACGGGCAGGTAACAATTTTTCCTGGGGTGATTTAGATTTTAGGCGCTCACAACTTCCAAGTTGTTATGAATTCGTTTCAACTGCATTTCAATTCCATCACCATTTCTTCTACTCTATAAAACACCAACAACTCAAAATTCATTCATGCTATTCAATTTTCATTTCGCAATCGATAATCGTAATCAAAGAATCCAAAACTTCATCATTAAACCAACCATCACCATGAACAACCACCATCTTCCACCGCCGTTAACTCCCCACCTCCACCGAAATCCTCAGATTAACTACCACCGTGTTCTTCACGCGCCACCACCTCCCTCTGTTTTTCATTCTCTCCACTTCTTTATTTCTTTTTCGCTTTCAATCTGAAACCAAAATCCAACTCTTCACTACGGCCTTCGATAACGAACCTGTCGTGAAATCCTACTTCGGTCAAATCCAAAACCCGCCACCCCCTTCCGCCACCGTCATCACCACCACAATACTCGAAAGTTGATCCCCAATTCATCGGAAACCCGCCGCCGAAACCCCAATCGAATTTCGCCCCATTCATACTCGATTCCTTCAATTCCCAATCTCAATTACGAATCCGATAACGGAACTAGGGTTTATGAAACTATGAGTTCGTCTGCTGAATTGGTTTTCCGATCAACTGAGAAAGAAGAAAACGTTTCTATAAAAATTGGTCACGAATTTAATTCAATGTCAGATGTTTATACCGCTTTCGCTGTTGCATATGTGTCTGCACATGGTGGGTTTGTTATAACTCAATGTATGATTCATGGGGTTATATTCCTGCTCTTAGTAAACCATTTCTTGAATAATAACGTACAGCCCCAAACACTCTTTCCAATTTGGGTTTAAGAAAATTGCATAATTTGATTATACTCAGATGGATACTCAGAGATTCATTGACTCGAATATTAGCCTATTTCATTTTTGTAAATATCGATGATCCGTATACGAAATACAAGATTTGGGTTAGGTTGACTTTTATGCCGTTTTCGTTTGGTTCACCTTTTGTACAAGGGTTTGAAAATGAGTTCTGTTATATTGGTTCTTGTCAGACGTGTTAATATCGTTAGTTTTTTCAGTGCTTACTTGTGTGGTGCTTATGGTGGGACCAGAAAACAGTTTTTGGGAAGTTACTCAAGAAGGGGGTGGTTTGTTGTCATTATCGGTTAAACCTGCTATTTTTCTCCAATGGTTAAGTACCTTTTATGGGTGGTATATAGAGTTGGTACTTAAAGAATATTTTGGGCAGTTTTTTGTTTATCATACTAACTTAAGTGTTTTGTGGAGGTTTACTTTGTGGTTGCATGGATCATCTATATCTTCTCTCTACGGTCAACGGATGCTCATTTAAGGGGAAACCCTTTTGGTCAAACAGAGCTTGAAGCAATGATTGATGTTGACTGATGATAGTTGATGTGAATTCTTTCAAAAGAAGTGGTGGTAATATTTTGGTGTTGTGTTTTTTTAGTTAGTATTACACTTGTTAGATGATATATTCTTTGTATAATCTGTACTACATTTGTTTACTTGTGTATGAAATTGAAAATAATCAATGACTCAAGGTCATTAATTAGGAATCCCTAAATGGTTTCCTTTATCTTGAACTAAAGTTGCATATATACTTTACACTAATTTTTAAATCTTAATGTAAAATCAGAATAGCCTAAATGAGAAAAGCAGATCTTTGATCATGTGGGAATGAAGCGTAACGAACCACACTGAAGAAAGTTTAGAATCGGCAATGAACTACTTGCATTCTTCTCGAGCTTGATCCACCAACCCATAGAACAAAGGGTGTTTTAGTAATTTCACATTGATGACAAACCTATTTTGGTTTTCACCGACATATACTACCAAATGACCCTTTGGTACATCTCTTGGAATGCAGTCATCATCATCATCTTCTTCATGCATGGATGATGATGATGTTTGGTTAATGATCCATGGGAAGCACCTTTCACATACAACTCCATTTGTATGTGTCTTTAATCTAAGCCATGCTTTCACAATATTCACTTGCATTATAATCTTTTATATGTATATGTGCTTCTAGCTGTGTGTGAGAGAGAGGGTATGTTTGATGGTAGGCAACTAGGGAGAGATTTATGTAGATGTAAAGGAGTTGTATCTTATATATACATACATATATGAGAGAGAGATGAAGACATGGCCAATAGGAGAAATTTATTATTTGTAATTGAAATTATAATTTTTACGACAATGTACGAACATGTATATTGCATGATTAAGAGAACTTCTATGATATGAAGGAATAAACAAACACCTTACATGCCAACACGCGTTACATCTTACATTTGCGTAACACAACATGTAAAAAAGTGGGAAACACATTTGCTGTTGCGTACCATCATATACGGATATCCATTTTGATATACCTTTTATTTACTTCACGTTGTTAAAACATCTGTCTCGATATTTACTAATACGTTACATTCACCCTATCAGGTTTTAGAATCGTTAATCGATGGCCACGTGATTGAGAAAATGGAGTGATAAAGCGTAGAAGATATATATTACCAAAAAGTTGTGGTTAGAGGAGTTTGAAAATAATTGAGCATTTTAGTTCGGGAGTATTGATCACACCTAAATTTGGCAATGTGCATCATATGTATCGTGTGAGTGGAAATTCTGGCACATTCACCTGATTGATTGAGAGCTTTCGGTTTTTTTTTATTTAATCTTTTTTATAATATTATTGTAAATATGCTTGTAGATATATTAACAAATGATTGCATGACAAGTGTATCTATTTAGATCCAGTGTTATATTATTTTGAAAATAAGAGGTATTAGATACCATTGTTGATGGTGATTAACAAGAAGTCTTGATTTACATGTAGTGAGATACCCTCGGATTGAGGGGATGTATCCACTTGGTGGAGTTTAATCATTCATTGTATGGTATCTAATACTTTCTGTTTTCAAAGTAATGTAGCACTTGATCTACATACACTTGTCATGCAATTATTTGTTAATACATCTACAAGTATATTTACAATAAAATCTTATAAAAAAAGATTGAGAAAAACCCTAAAGCCCTCAATCAATTACGTGAAATGTGCCACTTTCCACTCACACAATACATATGATGCACATTGCCGCATTTAGGTGTGATCGATCAATACTCCCCAACCAAAGTGCCCAATCATTTTCAAACTCCTCTAACCACAACTTTTTGGTATTACATTCTATGCTTTATCACTCCATTTTGTCAATTACACGGCCTTTGACTCACGGTACTAAAACCTGATTGGTTGAATGTAACATATTAGTAAATATCGAGACAGATGTTTTAATATGGAGAAAACAAAAAGTATCTCAAAACGGATATCTGTATATGAAGGTATGCAAAAGCAAAATGCGATTCTCACTTTTTTACATGTGTTACGCGACTGTAAGATGTAATGCGTGTTGGCTTGTAAGGTGTGTTTATTCCGTCACACCATAGAAGTTCTTTCAATCATGCAATATATATGTTCGTACACTATCGTACAAAATTATAATTTCAATTGCCTTCATCTCTCACACACACATATATGTATGTATATATAAGATACAACTCTTTAACATCACAACTACATAATCTCTCCCTAGTTGACTACCATCAAGCATACTCTCTCTCTCTCTCACACAGCTAGAAGCACATATACATATAAAAGATGATGCAACTGAATATTGTGAAAGCATGGCTTAGAAAAAAGACACATACAAATGGAGTTTCATGTGAAAGGTGCTTTCCATGGATCATCAACCAAACATCACCATCATCATCATCATCATCATCCATACATGAAGAAGATGATGATGAAGACGGCATTCAAAGAGATGTACCAAAGGGTCATTTGGTAGTATATGTAGGTGAAAACCAAAATAGGTTTGTCATCAATGTGAAATTACTAAAAGACCCTTTGTTCTACGTGTTGTTGGATCAAGCTCGAGAAGAATACGAGTACTTCACTGCTGATTCTAAACTCTGTATCCCCTGCCATGAGGATGTCTTCTTCAGTGTGGTTCGTTGTGCTTCATCCCCACATAATCGAAGATCCGCTTTTTGCATATGAATATTTAGTGTATTGTGATTTTACTATAAGATTTATAAATTAGTGTAAAGTATATATGTAGCTTTAGTTCAAGATAAAGGAAACCATTTAGGGCTTCCTAATTAATGATCGAGTCATTGATGATTTTCAATAGCATATAGAAGTAAAAAAATGAAGTACACATTATAGAAATAATCATCTAACAATTGTAATACTAACTGGAAAAACAGAACACCAAAATACTACCACCACTTTATTTTGCAAGAAGTCACATCAACTATCATCTATCAATATCAACCGTTTCTTCAAGCTCTGTTTGACCAAAAGGTTTTCCCTTCAAATGAGCATCCGTTGACTTTAGAGAGAAGAAATACATGATCCATGCAACCACAAAAACAAATAAGACCTCCACAAATGACTTAATATTATATGCAAAAAACGGCCCAAAAACTTCTTCAGGTACGAACTCTAGAAACGACCCCTAAACGATACTTAACCATTGGAGATTAATAGCAGGATTAACCGATAATGACAACAAATTAATGACCCCCTTCTTGAATAACTTCCCAAAACTGTTTTCTGGTCCCACCATAAGCACCACACAAGTAAGCACTGAAAAAACTAACGATATTAACATGTCTGACAAGAACCAATATAACAGAAAACCGGAGAATTCATTTTCAAACCCTTGTACAAAAGGTGAACCAAACGAAAACAGCAACCTAATCCAAATATTGTAATTCGTATACAGATCATTGTTATTTACAAAAATGAATGGGCTAATATTTGAGTCAATGCAACTCTGACTATCCATCTGATTGCAATCAACTTATACAATCTTTTTAAAACCAAATTTAAACCATTTAGAAATAGTGTATCGGGCTGTACGTTATTATTCAAGAAATAGTTTACTATGAGCAGGAATATAATCCCATGAATTGTACATTGAGATATAACAAACCTAGTAGATGCAGACACATATGTAACAGTGACAGCGGTATAAAGATCTGACATTGAACTTTTTTCGTCACCAATTTCTATAGAAACATTTTCTTCTTTCTCAGTTGATCGGAAAGACAATAGTCGAACGCACAGTTTCATAAACCCTAATTCCGGATACGTAATTGGAGGACCCAAATTGGGAATTGAAGGAATCGAGTATGAATGGGTGAAATTCAATTGTGGGTTTGGTGGCGGTTTCCGAAGAATCGGGGATCAACTTCCGAGTACCGGTTGAAATTTATGTCCTGATACGAAATCCGAAACTGACACGAAATAAACAGATTAAAGTTGGTGTAAAGAAGATTCGGGTCAGTCTTGTGTCAACTTAATTGACCTGTTTATTAAACGGGTTAGATTCAAATCGATGATAATTTGAATGGGCCTACATGTCAACCCTTTTAGTATTTAAAAACTTAGTTATGATAATTTAAAAAAAAATATATTTAAACTTAGTTAAAAGTTTACTAGTTCAAAAGTTTTTAACAGATACATAAAAACTAAAACACTACTTGGTACTTTTGGTGTATTGCTATGAATTTGTGAAATAACAATATGTTTGACCCGTTTAACTCATTTGACATGCTAACTTGTTTAACCCGTTTAATTAAATGAGTTATATAGTTAATATTCATTGCAGATAGATGGATATTGAGGTGTTATTTGACTCTAATAGTGGCTCTTATGTTTTTTTTGGGATAAACCGATGATTGTTACATGTATTTCAAGATCATGGTTAAGTTGAATTTTATGCCGTTTTGATTGTTTCACAATTTAGCAAGTGCTAAGGTATATGAAGGTGGAAAGGCAACAAACAATGAAGATAATATGTTTCTACAATTGCAAAAAATACTTCTAAATCCACTAGTTATGTTCTATTACCTGTTTGTTTAAATCAAATGTGTTGAGAAGATGATGAACACGGCAGCATGGCTAAAAGGGTATCCGATTCTTGCCTTTTAATATTTTAACAAAAAATTCTCCAACTTGGTTCTGTCAAAAACTCGGCGGTTCAATCCGGCTCATATCTTGCATGTTGACCGGCTATGTCAGACTGACACCACACCTATTTTCCGGTCCGAACCGGTCGTTAAAACATTGGTTAGTATATACATTTTGTGGAAATTTTTTCAATAATAATGCCATTATTTAAAAAATTTCACAAATAAAGCTTTTTTTTTATCTTTCACAAATAGGGTTTATGGACTCTTAGAGTTTGGATTGATGCTTAAGTTGTACTTTTCTGATGTGTGCTTTTCTGCCATTGTACTTACTTTTCTGCCATTGTACTTGTTGTACCGTTCCGGACTTCGGGAGTACAATTTAAGCATCAATCCGGACTCTAAGGTGCTGTTTGTTTTTTTAAAGCAAAAAGATCTGCGGTCTGCGGACCACATCTGCAATGTGCTGTACCAAAAAGATGGAATAAAGATCTGCCATCTTCAAAAATAATATTGTTTGTTTTTTGAAATGGACAAGAAGATCTGTAGCAAAAAATGTATCAGTTTTCTCATGTTTTGGGATGGGTTTTCTCAAAGTTTTGGACTTTTGGGTAGTTCCCCCTAAATCAAGAAGATGGTCGGAGAACAAGTTCAGATTCGTCGGAGAAGGAGACCGGCGCCGTAGAAGGAAACAAATCGAGCTCTCTCTGTACAGATCGAACCCTCGCAGAGGAGAACGACGTCGGCGACTGTACGAGTGCAAAAGGAGAGAGGCGGCGACTGTACGACCGGCGAGTGCAGAAGGAGAGAGGCGGCTACCGGCGAGTGAGGCGACTCCGACGACGGTTGATCTCCGAAATCCGGTGGAAGTGTTCACCGGCGAGGGGGAAAAGGAGACGTACATGGAGGATTTGGGTTTGGTGGAGAGGAGGGAAGAGCATATCACGTTTTCAACTTTTTACCCCCTTTTCTTTTTCCCTTGGCAGACACAAAAAGCTCCCTCTCAAGTCTGTGTCACACAGACCTTTGACAGATGTTTTCAGGTCTGTAGTCTCCCAAAAAACAAACAGCTGCGAGAGTGCTTTTCTGCCCGTGGTCTGCGCCGCGCAGACAAAAGACCCCACGCAGACCTTTTGGCAAAAAACAAACAGCACCTAAGAGTCCATAAACCCTATTTATGAAAGAAAAGAAAAAACAACATTATTTGTGAAAATTTTTAAAAAAGTAGCATTATTCTTGAAAAAAATTCCATTTTGTGAATGATTTCTTTTGGCAGTTTTATTGTTAGGGGTCACAGTTTTGTGCCACACAATGTACTACTTTTCTTAGTATATCAAACACAAACATCCATATTTTTGGTCATTGTCTCTTTGATTTTGACTACTATCTTCGTATGAGACAAATGATACACTTTTAATTTTTTATAGTTTCAAAATAAGTAATGCATTTTAAAAAATTTATTATTTGGTAAAATAAGTGATTTCCACCATCACTAACTAATCACTTTATGAAAATTGAAATGACCCTTTTACGATTCCTTTTACTTTTGAAAAACATTAATACTCCGTATCACTTTATTCAAATGGAGTGTGACTCATTCCTCATTAACTATTCACTTTAATTAATCTTAACTCTCATTATAATCTTTTAGAAACAATGGATCACTTAATGTGATATGGAGGTAGTATTTAATTGTTAACTTTACTTTTTGTACGGTTTAGTTAACATCCCATTACAACAACTGAGTGCCCAAATTTTGATAGAATTAATAGTTTTCTATGGTTTGATTAAGAGGTCTGGGCCATGAATTGGGTGGGGGGGGGATGTTTCGGGACGGGCCTAGGAACGCTTTTGGTCCAGGCCCATTTGTGCACCTATACTAATTCATTTAAGAAAACTGCTGGCTTGAACCAATGTAGGTCGAAAAAGTTGTAGATTATGATTTAAACATAGTAATGGCAGTTCAAATGTACATTCTGTTTTAAAGTTTTGTGCAATTTAAACAACATAAAGGTTTTATATCATTAATTTAATTACTTCTAAATTTCTAATTGCTTTTACTTGATATTTGCATGTGGATGACTAAAGAAAGATCATTATGCATGAAATTGGAAATCGTCAATGACTAAATTTTCAATTTGGAACCCCTCAAAAAATGGGATTCCTTTTTTCTTGAATTAAAGCTGCATACTTTACACAATTTTTTGAATCTTGTGGTAAAATCAAATCAAAATTTGAAAACAGAAAGTGAATCTTCGATCCAGTGGTGATGCAGCACACCGCACTACGCTGAGGAAGACATCCTCGTGGCAGGGGATATAGAGCTTAGAATCAGTAGTGAAGTCGTATTCATCTCGAGCTTGATCCAACAACGCGTTGAACAAAGGGTTCTTTAGTAATTTCACATTGATGACAAACCTTGTTTGGTTTTCACCTACATACACTGCCAAATGACCCTTTGGTACATCTCTTGGAATATAGTCATCATTATCATCATCATCATCTTCATGCATGGATGATGATGATGTCTTGTTGAATGCCCATGGGCAACACTTTTTACAACTTAACCAAACTACACCTCCATTTGTATGTCTCCTTTTCTTAAGCCAAGCTTTCACAATCTTCACTTGAATCATCTTTATATGTATATGTATGTATAGGTATATGTGCCTCTATGTGTGTGTGTGCGTAAGAGAGAGAGAGAGAGAGAGAGAGAGAGAGAGAGAGAGAGAGAGAGAGAGAGAGAGAATGGGTTGATGGTAGGCAAGTAGTAGAGATTTATATATAGATGTGTTAGTACATGACAATTGAAGACTATTTTGACTGTTTTTTATTAAATTGTGTGCTTTTGAAAGCAGAAAGTATGAGATGTTGATGATAGGGATACCATAAAAGGAAAAATAATTAAAAGTTGAACAAGTGGATACAGATCCCCTCAAGTCCAGGGTACCTGACTACAAAAAACAAGCCTTTGGAATTATATCATATCATTCCCTACCCAATATGCAATCTTGGTGGGGATGCCCATCTTAAAAACTTAAAAGTAAAACGTTTTTTTATTTAGGAATTATAAGATCTGACACGTAATTAAATAAAATGTTTAATAATTAGTTATACTTCCTCCGATTATAAACAAATGATATATTATACTTTCGTGATTTTGAAAAAAAAAAAGTATAGTGAATGTTAAAATAAATTAATTAGATAGTTAGTGACTGTGGACCCCACTAATTTCTATCAAATAAAGTAAATTATTAAATTGTGTCATTTTTTTTTTTGGAAACGACAATTGAAATAACGGAAGCCTACTCGTAATTTTTCAGCGAGCACCCCGAGTTCGAGCTCCGCATAAGCGGGCAAACCCAGCCCCCAAAGGGATTTCCAAGGAAAATTCCCCATATGTGCCCGTGTGAGGTATGAGTTAAATTACGCTAATGCAACGCTCCCAAAGGAAATCGAACTCACGACCTGCAGCCCACATGGGTATAAAGAATAGGTAATTGTTTACAGTACTCCTTAAATTTATTGTAGTTAGAATCTGAAATATATGTTGTCTAAAAATTATTACTTCGTATATGATATGAGTAAAGAAGTCAATTTTGTTATATTATCTTTCATAATGTTGTATTTTTAGGCAATTTAGAGGGATATTGTTATGTTAAAAATATTCGTAAGCCAAACAACAAGTGGAAGCCAAATTGACACTTGTACGGTCACAGATTTTTTGAATTTTGAACCTATATAGTGAATAATATATAAAAAAGATGATCGAATCATTAGATTGGTGATTTTGTTTTGTTTTATAGGTTGTCTTGTTGTGGAATGTAGACCAGGTAATTTTTCATATTGATCAACGTAAGTGTACGTAATTGCAAACTTGCGTCACCTGAACATAGGTTGTTACACATAAGCTGTTGGTGTATAGGGTTCAATCAATGGTTACAACAAGAATCGTGTTTTAACATTTTCTAAATTAAATAGTTCAATGTGTGGGTATCATAAATTATTAAGATACTTCCAGAAATTCAAACTTAAAATCTGGCAAGATTTCAATTTCACATGATTTTGAAAATTCTTATTCGGGACGTGTATGTCAAAATAGATAAGAGTTATGTGTCTTTCAACCAGACCTCTTCTGGTTTTATTATAAAATGGTACTTGATTGAAGATCTTGGTTTTTTGTATTTATTTTGAAAAATATAGTAATATATTAGAGCATCCCCAATGGTTAACCTAGCAAAAACTTATTACTTTTGCCACATCAACAATTCACTAACCAAAAACCTTTTCATAAATTACATCTCCAATGGTTAACCTTTTCAAAAGCTTTTTCTTCCATAATATTTCTAATATACCTTTATCTATCTCAAATGTTTTATAAATACCCCTACATATAATTTGACATTTTTTTAACATCTTACTAAATATAATATTTTTTAAAATATCTTTTACAAAAATATTATAATAATTGACATTAAAATATTATATAATTTATTTATTAATTAATAAAAATATAATAAACAATCTATATATAATGTATCTAAGGTTTAAAATGAAAACTTACTATACATAGAGGACTATAAAGGACAAACATTAAAACTTGGTTAAAAGATTAGTAGAAAAAAAGTCATTGGAATAAGCTTTTGAAAAAGCTAACTATTCCAATGGTAAAAAATCTTTGAAATACTTATTGAAATAGTAAAAAGCTTTTAAAAAAGCTACAATTAAAGATGCTCTTATGATTTCAGGAGCTTTAAATAAATCATTTGTTAATTGAATGAGAGTGATTGGGGCGCTCAAAAAGCCATTCTTTCCAATCTCAATCTTCTGACATCACAATTATAGTTATCGTACCATCTATAATGCAGAATGTACAAATTCCAAGAAAATAAAGAAATGTATCAGATGAGATTGGTTGGTCAGGTTCAGTGTTTTCAGGAGCATATCATAGCAAAGAAACAATTTGATATTCAAAAACTGAAATATAAACTATAAAAAAGCTGTGGAAAAACCTTTTATAATGGCATGTGATACGGTCACCTGCAAACGCTATATTAACGCCACATTATTTTTCCTCCTCTAAAACTGGCATAACAAGATTCCCTCTTACATTTCATCATCATCATTTATCATTTTTTCTTAATTTTTTTTTAGGTTTTGATAATGAACATATGAACATAAGGAAACTTCTTTAATTAATGTAAGTTGTTATTCATGATTAATTCATTTATTGCGGTCTATCAGTTTTAGCATTGATATGATTGAAATAGGAAAGTTTTAGTACATAATATAAGCGCAAAACATGCACATACATTAAGCTTGATATTATGTATCCTTAGGTCATATATTAGCAAAATTATTTTATTACTTATGTTAACTTATTGGTTATACCACTTACCGTATTAACTCATTCAAAAAACTTCTCAGAGTTTGGTCACAAGCAGTAACGAAGTGCTAGCTTTCAACCCACCAACATGCAAGCTAAACTTAAAGTTGGATGTGCAATCTAAGATGTAGAAGAAACTAGAATTTCTCCCAATCTTATAAAAGCAACCTTTTTTGATACTCGGGGCTGCCAAATCAGGTTGTCGGGTCGGATTTGAAGTAAAAAATATCTAACCCGAAACCCGACCATTTAAGGAATCAGGTTGGGCGGGTTCGGATTGTCGGGTCGACCCGATCGGGTTAGTCTGGTTACGTATCCAATTTCTAAGATAAATTTTAAATAGATTCATATAAATTATGCCTCACATTATAGATGAAGCTGGTAAGTATTCTAGCAACCTCTTCAAAGTACTTGTATCCCATAGTTTGATATTTCATATAGGAAGGAAGGCAACTAAATATATGCATATACATATAGACACGAGCATAAGTTAAAAAACACCACCAGAAACAGATTCAATATTTTATCAATTATTATGTTGTTTATTATTGAAGCTTTGGTAATGACAGGGGTAGACTACAATGAGTGGGAGGTCTAAGTAGAAACTTTTGAATTTTGCCATACTAAATAAATATTTTAAATTTTAATGAAGAAAACTTTTGAACTTTACGAATCTAATCAAGTCAATCGGAAACCCGATAAAAACCTGATACCCAACCCGTTACTAACATCAGGTTTGTCGGGTCGGGTTTAAAAGATCCGATACTAACATAAGACTCGAATACATCTGACCCGAATAGCACAATCGGATTCGGGTGAGACTAAGCGTAACCGGCGACCGAAATGCCGGTCGCGACCGCCACGTCCGCCCTCCCGGCGCGTCCCCCGCGTTACGCCCCTCCACCCCGACGTGTCGCAATGGTCATATTGGTCGGGGAGTCGACCGGTAGAGGTTGTGTCTCTCTGCCTCTTTTGCATCTTTCTTACTTATATATGTGTGTGTATATATATATTAATAATTAATTCTTTAATAATATATTATATATAAAATAAATATTATATTATATTATATATATATATATATATATATATATATATATATATATATAGGGTTGAATTCCATACAGAACTCATATTATCTACAGAACCGGTAGAACTATTTTCAACCAATTAGAATTTAGTAAATTAATTTAAGATTATTTAATTCATTTAATGGTTCAAGGGTATTTATGACATTTTACATTTTTATTTTCTATTTCTTTTTTTGTAAATTTTCTAAAATTTAGGAATTAAATTCGGAATGTCTATAATACATATATGTTACATTTACGGTTATACATACATGTATATGTACAAAAGAACACTTATGTATCTCAAAAAACACTAATGTTATTTTACGGTTATATTAATTAACTCAGACAAGTACTTTATAATAACAATAATAAATAGTGGATAACAAATATGTACAAAATAACACTTATGTATTTAAAAATAGTGGATAAGAGACATACACAAATAACATCTATGTACAAAAAAACTAAATAACATCTATGTACAAACATTGCTTCTTCTTTCTAAATTATCCTCTTCATCTTTGTAGAGTTTTGACAATCTCTGCCGTTTTCATATTTATAACAATCTTTACCCTCACCACGAGATTCCTTTTTAATATGGTACCAAGATATTTAAACATCGTTTTCCCTCTCGAGTTTGACCCTGCAAGCTGGAAAATAGAGAAAATAATCTCATATCAAACATAATTTTCAATATATACATTCGTGAATGTAGAGTAACATCGATGTATATAGATACGATAACATCAGTGTTACACACATTATAGATATGGTTACATCGATGTATATAGATATCAATGTATATTGATACAAACACACCTTGACATATATAACTCCAATTACAAATTAATGGATCACAAAATTTAAAAAATAATGTACGATTAAAACAAGTTACCTGAGTCGAGTTCTACCCCCCATGATTATCACAAGGAATTAGATAAATTGACACAAAAGTGAGAATCGGTTAAGATTACACCAGTGAATTTTAAAATAAGTTTAAACAATCATAATTTTATAATAAGTTTAAACCATTATAATTTTAACAAAATAATTAAAAAAAAACAAGATTACACCATTGAATTTTAAAATAAAGTTTAAACAATCATAATTTTAAAATAAGTTTTAATAATCTTAAGCAAGACAAAAATTTAAACGAATAAACATATATGTATCAATACTTTACTCTAGATCCATGCGTACCAACATTCCATTCGTTTACTCATAAGGATTTTAATCGAACATATGAATAATACTAACAAAACTCAAATTAAAACCATCAAAGTAATAAAAAAACATATAGTAATAGTCCTCAATGAAATCACTTACCATTTGTAATAGTAACGACCACAGCCACCTCCTAAAATATAAAATACAGTAATAATATAGATAGTAAATTAACAGATAATGAACTAAAATCAGATTTCACATAATAATAATAGTAACCGAACAAGATGATTTTTTCAAGAATTGAGAAAACATCGGATGTGAGTTTGTTCATTTTGACAATCTGGAACCGAGCATTGAAATGGCCGCCGCCATTGGAGGTTTCATCTCCGGCCACCACGTGGGAAGAAAACAATTTAGGGTTTTTAGTTTTGTAAAATTAAGAGTGGGGATATTAATTTTTTCTTATACAAATGACGGTTTTTCCATTGGAGGTTTATAAGGAAGTTAGGTCATTTTCATTTCAACTTATTCAAATGACGGGTTTTAAGGAAATTAATATATTTTTTTTATTTTGAAAAATACCAATGTTACCCTTTACAATTATTTTTTACCAAATATATGATTGATTTATTTACGAAAATACCATAACCGATCTTAACCGTTAATTTTAAAATTCAGTGGTCTAAGATTGAGTTCTGCGGGTTTTGTATATAAAATGAGTTATGTATGGAATCCATCACTATATATATATATATATATATATATATATATATATATATATATATATATATATATATATATATATATATATATAGTGAAGGATTATATTGAGAACTCTGATTTTAAAAAGAACTTTGAGAACTATTCAATTTCAATCTGGTTCATTGAATTTCAAGATCAACGGTTAAGATTGATTATGGTATTTTTGTAAATAAGTTAGAGTATATTTTTAGTAAAAATAAAATAAAAAGGGCACATTAGGTATTTGACTAAAAAAATGATTATTAAAACCGTTTCTCTCCCTTACAAATCGGATCTCTATCTATCCCTTTTTTTTTTAAAACCCACCTTCCTTCCTGCCTCCACAAAACCTCCATTAATTAGGTTAAACAATATCTCTCGCTCTAAGATCGTCTCATGCCTGTGACAACGCCGGGGACGTTGCACCGGTGATATTTTCATCACGCCTGCCCCCATAACACCGCTGATGCTCCACCACTGATTTAGCGCTTTTCTCTGGCGATGGCTTCTTCTTTAATTGGTACAGTCAGTTTCTTCGTTCTTCAAAACACGTTTCAATGGTCTCAATGCTCTATCAGGTTTATTGTTATTGGAGTCATTTTTTAATTTATTTATTATGATTGTAAGAGTGATAAATTAGTTTAGTTGATTGAGTTTTTGAAGCGTGTGATTTTGACCAAACTGAAGGTCAAACCGCCACATGATTCTGTCATCGTTGTTGTGTACTTTATTGATTAAGTTTATAAAATGTGAATGATTATTGGATTAATATAGTAGCTAACTATATTTATTAATTCGGTCACTCCATTGATTATATTCAATTAATATTTTTATCTTTTTTATCTTTATTTTATTTGTTATTCAACTAATAATTCGATTAAAGCTTTTAAGATAACCACTGATTTATGTTGCAGACTTTGCGTCGGAGTAAAGTAGAAGATGAAGATTTCTAAAAATAATATTTAAGTTAATATTGTAATTGTTTTGGTTGAATTGGTATGTTCTAATTTTTGGAAAAAATATTCATAATTGTTCTTTCCTAAATAATTCTTGGAAACAATATTCATAAATGTTCTTTCGTAAATAATTGTGTTGATGGAGTCACGTTAACAAACCAAATCTTTTATTCAATTGATTAATTAACAATTAATATTTTAGTTGCAAGGTGGATCTACAAGTGCAAATTGCAAGGTGGATAATCATGGATGCATAAGTGCAAGTTGCAGGGTGGACAGATAAAAGCATATGTGTTCTGTTTGTTTAAAAGTATTGTAGAATTTGGATATAAATTTTGTTTGTTCAACATATATGTTTTATGTTACATATATGTAAATCGTAAATTTTGTATGTTACATACACGTTATTAAGATAAAATTTGTAAAATTTGGATATAAATTTCGTTTGTTAATCATGCATGTTTTATGTTACATGTATGTTCAACACATATGCAAAATAGTACAAAACATAAATTTATAAAATTAATGCCAAAAAACATATATGGACACCCGTATAGAAAACATTTATGCATAACCATAAAATAACGTAAATGCAGATCCGTAAAAAACATATATGCACAACTGGGTCGACAAAAACGCCAAAATAATAATAAATATTCGAAAATAATTCCTAAATTTTAGGAAATTTTTAAATTCAGAAAATCATTTTTTTGGGTAAAATGTCGTAAATACCCCTGAATAATTAATATGAATTACATAAATCAAAATTAATTTACTAAATTCTGATTGGTTAATAAGAGTTCTCAAAGTTCTTTTTGAAATCAGGGTTCTCAATATAACTCGACCCTATATATATATATATATATATATATATATATATATATATATATATATATATATATATATATATATATATATACTAGCTACAAAATCCGTCCGATTGGCGGGTATGGTGTAAATTTTAGTATGTAGAAAAATGTCCAAAAACTTTATATACTTCTAAATGACATAATAATCGATAGATGTGATGATGATTTTGTACAAAAAAACGGTAATGAAGAAATGTTACATATAAATGTTACATATAGTTATTTGTTTCCTTCGCTGATTGATCTTTTAAATATTTAGTTGTTTCCTTATATGTAGGATCTTTTAAATAGTTATTTGTATGTACGATCTTTTAAATAGTTATTTGTTTCCTTATATGTAGGAAGCCGTATATGGAGCATATGAATGTAGACCGTAAGCCGTACCAGATTCGTTTGCCGTATATGGAGCATATGAATGTAGACCGTAAGCTGTACCAGATTCGTTTGTATTAGTGCAAATGACGTGGACCAATCAGGGAATTCCAAGTGGCATTATGGACGAATAGGAATGCTTGGAATTGCCATGGTGTCAAACCCTCTTTAAATTTAGGCCTCATATATAGGGTAGGATTAATACAATAAAATTTTAAAATAAAATAAAATAAAAAATTGGTCGTCGATTCGATCGCTCCTTACGGGGGGTTTGGTCAATGTTTGGTCATGTGTTTGATCAAGAGAGAGAAATCTGATGTGTCGCAGAGGTGACAGGGTAACCAATATAGTATCAGTCACCCATTACGCATAGTCTTAGGATTGAGTCGGATTGACCATTTTGACACCCTAACAATCATTATAAAAAATCCTTATATTTTTAATACTTCCTCCGTATCACAATAAGTGATACACTTTTCTTTTATGCGTGTTTCATAATAAATGATACACTTTAAAAGTTTCCTTATTTGGAAAAAATGTGGCACCCAACCTCCACTAACTATCCATTTTAATAAAGTAAAATTACCCTTATACTCTTACTTTTACTTTTAAAACTAATTAATATCACTTTATTCAAGAAAAGTGAGGTCCATTATCCACTAACTATCTACTTTAATATATTTTAATCATACTTTAATATATTTTAATTTTACTTGTGAAAAAAGGAAGTAAAGTAGGGTTTTGCTTCATCCAATTCACGAGGGAAACCCTAGAATCCCAATTTTTCAACCAAGGTAAATTTTCAGGGATTCAGATTCTGGTTGAGATCACCATCAATTCCTACAATCTCTCCCCGCCAATTCTTCATCCGAAAACCATGGTCCTCCATCCTCCTAACCCCAATCAATCTTCAATCTTTTCACCCCAACACAATCGAGTTATCCTAAATCCCCTTATTTTCTCAATCTCCAATTTTCAACCACATTTCCTCAAAAGTCATCCGATATTAGCTCAATATTTCTGGATTACGCAACAGACATTCCGTATACATGCTCGCAATTTGAGCAATTTACAGAGAATCGAAAGAGCGTGAGTCGTCTGTTGATATTCAAAACTCGATGCTCGATTCATTTCGCGGTGAAACAATCATGATTTTATTGCATATTGAATAAGAAGATGAATGGTGCCTCTAAGGTTGGATACTCGATCCTGATTTTAGTCGTTTTTGTGGGCGATTTCTCACAAAATGTTTGGTGTCAACAAAATCCACGCAAAACAAAACCTCGATTATCACCAATTCTGTCAAACCTTTTTCTCGGGAGGTTTAATAAAACAATTGATCAATTCCAGCCAGAAATCGAAAAAGAGATAGGATTTTGCTCTGAAGATGTGTGAGTAATCACTACACTACACCAACTTCGTTTCACTTTAATTTTCCCCATTTTATAGATTTACCTAAATTTATTTTATGTTCTAGAAAAAAGGATTTTAATGGAGCTTTTGACTTCCAAGGGAGAGAACAATTCTTCCAAAGGTGCCAAGACAAATTACAAGGTGATCATGAATCCATTTTGTTACTTATTTTATTATTTTTATTTATTAATTAATATTTGGTGTATTCAGATCTCCCAATTCGATTATGTACTGTATCAGAACTTAGAGTATACTTTACAAGTTTTCTGAAAAACAATGATGACAAGACAAGTGTGTCTCAATCTCATGTGTTAGAACCGACCCGAAACTGTAACCTGACATCATGGTCAGCTGGATGTGAAGCGGGCTGGGCAAGTGCAGTCAATCCGGGCCAAAAATATGATTATAATGAGACTGACCCGAATAAGATGCCTTTTCGGACAACTAAGAGTTTACCATGTTGTGAGGGGTTTTTCTGCCCTCAAGGTCTCACTTGCATGATACGTAAGTTTAGTTTTTTTTTTTTTTTTTTTTTTTTTTTTTTTTTTTTAATCAAATTATATAATAAGAGATGTAATTTAGTCTTAAGGTCAAAATGATGACATGGCATGATAATTGTGGGTAACTTTGACCATGTTGACCTTTTTTGTTGATGTGACATATTCAAATCGTTTAACTTACAAGATTACGTCAGTTTTTTTTTAAGTTATGGTAAAAAAGTTCGTTACTGTAAATAGTAATCAGACTAAAGCACATTACTTTTTTGGGTTATTTTTATCTAAGATAACAAAATACTTAAACATTTGTCTCTGTTTAGTCATTATACAGACTCATGTCTAATTGGATCATTAAAAGATCGTTTTGTGTCCCGTTTGGGTTATTCAGCAACACGCTGAGGTGGCATGTGCCGAATGATCCAATAAACCAGTTACCTGTTTAGCAACCTGATGACCTAATAAGCCGGTAACCTGTTTAGTCACTTTTTTTGCCTCCTTTAGGTCATTTGGTTACTGCCACCTCATCCCTTTATCAGGGTCATCAAGGCGCCAGATGACCCAATTAAGACACAAATGCATCTTTTAATGACCCAATTAGACAGAAATTTGTAAAAACCCTACCTTTTTAATGCAATTTCCTTATTCTTCGTTCATTAAATTTTATCTTAATTTATGAATTACAGCATGCCCGTTGGGTGCACACTGCCCTGTTGCAAAGCTGAATCCAACAAGTGGGATTTGTGCTCCGTAAGTAATTATTCAAACTTAAATTATAAATTTTAATATTTCAACACATATTTTGGGTTATATACATTATTAAGAGATATATCCTTAGAAATCTTGCAGATATCATTACCGATTACCTGCAGGCAAACCCAATCATACTTGTGGTGCAGCTGACATGTGGGTCCCTGTTCAGATGGGCAGCGAAATATTCTGCGATCCAGGAAATTATTGTCCAACAACTGTCAAGAAAATCGAATGCCCTCGAGGGTATTTTAGTAATTTTCCATAATGGTGAATTCATGTTTTGTTAGTTGGACTTTTCTGACATGTGTTCGCTCATGCGTAATTTTTTTTGTTTTTTTTCTTGCAGATTTTATTGCAGAATGGGATCTAGGGTTAAATATAGTAAACTTTTTAACTAATTTAATGTTGTTTTTTTATATTGCTTTTTTTTTACCATTTTGTTTGAAATTTATGTAGGGTGCTTTACTGGCGCGGCGTGTGACAAGGGAACAGAACTTCCAAGCATGCAGGTTTTTGGGCTTCTGCTGATTGTAAGTAGTTAATCATTTATTAAATAGGTGATTAGATTTGTGTTTTGGAACTAATTAAAGTTCTTAATGTTTGCAGGTGTTGCTGACTGCAATACTAATTGTCATATATAACTGCTCAGATCAAGTAATTTCAACTAAATATGAAAAACAAGCAAAATCCCGTGAAGCAGCAGCAAAATATGCACGAGAAACTGAAGAAGCAAGACAAAAATCTAGTGCTTCAAAAGACGATTGGAAACCATCAGGATTACAAGGAATCCAAGAAACAATATCTAGAAAGTTCTCAAGAGCAAAAACAAAAAATTCAAATGCTTCAGTTTCTTCACCAGCAACCAGTAGAGAATTACAATCACAATCACATTCAGTGGATGATAATAAGTTAGAAAACGATAAAGGTTCTTATTTAGAAAGTGGAAATAAAAATAATAATATTAATAACAATAATAATAAAGGCGCACGTAAAGATTTACATACAAGAAGTCAAATATATAATTACGCGTACGGTCAAATTGAGAAAGAAAAAGCTATGGAGGAAATGAATATGAACATGGAAATGTATGGTGATGTTATTGCTCTAAGAAAAAGACCAAGGATTGAGGTTGCTTTTAAAGAGTTGACTTTGACTTTAAAAGGAAAGAGAAAGAACATCATGAGGTGTGTTAGTGGGAAGATTTTACCGGGAAGAATATCGGCGGTTATGGGTCCTTCCGGCGCCGGAAAGACCACTTTTTTGTCGGCTTTGACCGGAAAGATCACCGGATGTATGATGTCCGGCGATATATTAATCAACGGGAAGAACGAATCTATTCAAGCATATAAAAAAATTGTAGGATTTGTCCCACAAGATGATATTGTTCATGGAGATTTGACAGTTGAAGAAAATCTGCGGTTTAGTGCACGATGCAGGTATGTAATGTATGTATGAGTATGACAAATTTTCTTATATTAACTTTTATATTATTATTAAAACTCTGTAATTGAAGATTATCAGCTGATATACCGAAAGCGGATAAGGTTTTGATAACTGAACGGGTTATTGAGGCGTTAGGGCTCCAAGGAGTGAGGGATTCTAAAGTCGGGACTGTTGAAAAACGCGGGATTTCGGGCGGGCAAAAGAAACGGGTCAACGTCGGGCTTGAAATGGTGATGGAACCATCATTGTTAATCTTGGATGAGCCCACATCGGGTTTAGATAGTGCATCTTCTAGTTTGCTTCTTAGAGCTCTTAGACGTGAAGCCCTTGAAGGTGTTAACATTAGCATGGTTGTACACCAACCCAGGTATATCTATACCTATATCTATATCTATATCTATATCTATATATGTATATAGAACAAAATTTGTATTAGGGTCATATGTTTTAATCTTCAAACTTTCACCAATTTGGTGGTTTAAACTTTAACCCTTTTTTGCATGATTTAGACCCTTGACTTTGGTTAACTTGTTAAAAAGCCATTATGACTTGCTATCGTAGGTTAATCACAAGTTAACACTTACAAAAACCATATTAACCCTAAACTTTTTTTTTAACAATATTAAGTAGTAGTAATAAGTAAAATTATATTAATATGTTATTAAGCTAAAATCTAGGTGAAAAGTTAAGAAATGTTTGAGGGTCAAACTGTTAAATATATGAAAGTTTAAGGATTAAACGATATCTAACCCTAGAAAAAGTTACATGTCAACTTAAAATGAAAGGTTTGACCAGTAGCAAGTCAACAAAAGGGTTATAACACCAATTCAACTATAGTGTAAAGTTTAGGACAAAACCATTGCCATAAAAATTTTAAGAGTTAAAACGGAAAATCGTTGAAAGTTTGAGATTTAAAATTCAATTAAATAATATTTGTTTTTATTTTTTCTTTTTTCAGCTACTCGCTATACAAGATGTTTGACGATTTAATACTATTAGCAAAAGGCGGTATAACTGTATACCACGGGCCCGTTGAAAAAGTGGAAGAATATTTCGCGGGTTTGGGAATCACAATACCCGATCGCGTAAACACACCCGATCATTTAATCGATATTCTCGAAGGCATAACAAAACCCGGAGGAAACGTGACAGCTCAGCAACTTCCAGTTAGATGGATGCTTCATAACGGGTACAGAGTACCACCAGATATGATGTATTTATGTGATCAAATATCATCATCATCACCATCATCATTATCCACATCATCATCAACATCATCATCATCAAATAAATCTGCATGTAAAGAGCTTCTTGAAGGCCAACGAGAAATTGAAAAATATAGTTATCTTTCAACTCCCGATTTATCGGGTCGGGTCACTCCGGGAGTTTTTAAACAGTATAGATATTATCTCGGAAGGTAATATTTTTTTTATTTCTTTTTTAAATATTATAAATATAAAAAATGATTAATTAGTGTGTTTTAGGGTTGCTAAACAACGAATGCGAGATACAAGAGTACAAGCTGCTGATTATATAATTCTTTTACTTGCGGGCGCGTGTTTAGGGACAATGGCTGAAGTTAGTGATGTGTCGTTTGGATATACGGGTTATCAATATACAGTAATTGCTGTCTGTAAGTACTAATAATATATCATAAGTTTCATTAATTAATTAATGTTTATTTATTTATAGTAATTAATGTATGAATTTCACTTTCAGCTTTGTTATGCATGATTGGAGCATTGAGAACATTTTCTCAAGATAAATTAGAATACAAAAGAGAAAGTGCAAGTGGGATGAACAGTTTATCCTATTTTCTAGCGAAAGATACAATGGACCTTTTAAATATATTTTTGAAGCCGTTAGTTTATCTCTGCATGTTTTATTTTTTCAGTTATCCAAGATCAAGTTTCCTATCAAATTATATTATTCTTTTATGTCTCGTATATTGTGTAACCGGCATATCGTATACACTTGCTATCTCACTCGAGTTTAGCCAAGCTCAATTGGTACGTCACTTTTCAAAACACTCGTATTTATATTAAGCCAAAATGCATTTTAGTACCCTGAACTTGGCTGACTAGGTCTTCTACTACCCTAAATTATTAAAAGTGCAGCATGGTACCCTGAACTTGACAAAATGGTCAATTTAATACCCCGACTCATTAATTTTGACTTGCTTTCGTTGGAGCTTTTGACAGACTAAAAAATATACGTTTATCTCAATATATTGATATTATAAGCAAATCACGTGAGAAAACAAAACTAAGTTAGTGAGTCAGAGTACTACATCCACCATTTTGTCAAGTTCAGGGTACCATGTTGTACCTTTAATATTTCAGGGTTGTAGAAGACCTAGTCAGCCAAGTTTAAGATACTATTATCTTATAAATTTGTACCTGATAATGTTTTTTATTTATTTTCAGTGGTCTGTTCTTCTTCCTGTTGTGTTGACACTAATTGCAAATCAGGAGAAAACTTCTGCTATTTCATTAGTAGCAAAATTCGTTTTTCCTAAATGGGCTTTGGAAGCATTTGTTGTTGCAAATGCTAAAGAGTATGTTCTCAATAACAATAATAATCATTATCTATTATTGTAATCATTATTAATTAACAGTATAATTTTCTTTTTTCAGGTATACGGGAGTTTGGTTAATGACTCGATGTGCTGCATTGAAGCAATTTAATTATGATATTCATAATTCAAGGAGATGTCTTTGTTATCTTATTGCAACGGGATTAGGTTGTCGTATGCTAGCTTTCATATGTTTGATCTGCAGGTCTAAATAGTGGGTTGACTTTTAGGGTCAAAGGTGTTAGGTACAATAGTCGAAAAATCACATCTGCTAGATTTTTTTTATGTACAGATTCTGAGAGTATACTAGGAATGAAGCACAACTCGATATTTTTGTTCATTTTTGTTTCATTTTCTAGACAAATATTACATGGATTTTAAGTTCTTTTTTTAAGGAATTGTGCAAAGGATATGTAGTTAGAATGAACATAGAAAACTTATTGATTTAATAATAGTGAAATAATAGTTCAAATGATAGTATTATTAATAATATAATTAGTTAAAGATCTATAAAAAAAAAAAAACTTTGGTAAACCAATTCTTATGAACTAAAATACAAATCTAATATATATTGTAATCAAATGAGTTACTATTCATATATGTATAATGGGTAAACGGAAACATATATATATGTTAAGACTATCCGGAGAAAGTCGAGTCTTTGATTCCGTCTAATTAGTATTCCTGTGACCGTTTTCAAACTCCTTTTTCATGATCATTCTAAAGTGTTACTTAGTGATGTTTGAATATCAGTCTCTTGTGAGATAAATATTCTATTTTTCCACTAGAATACATGTTAATATTATGTATCTAGAACACTTATGTATATAGAATATTCAAAATCAAGTGATACGCGGATGAGTTGTACACGGCCTATTAAGAATTCGCGTAGGTAGACTTTCTTTCATGTTTCTATTTCGTAATTCCTAATCATTAAAAGTATACTTTTTATGATAAAAATATTAGAATCTTTCCAATCAATACCGTGTCCTCAAATTTAACATCCCCACACTCGACAAACCCAAATCACCTTCAATAATTCATACCATCACACAATCATATTTTTCTCTACAAAACGATAAAATACAATTTTAAACTTAACAGTTTTACCAATTGTAATCTTTAATATTTTCGTTTACTTGTGTTTGTAATTTTCGGTATTTCTTCCTTTGCAAAGACTCTTTATCTCCTTCCCTGAGATAGTGGCAGGCTCTGCAGATCATGGGTTTTCTGGGCTGAAAGGTGGGTTTTCTCCAGTTCTTGAGCTTCAATTTTTGAAATTTAATCTGGGATTTTGTTGAATTCATCGATTTTTGTAAATCCATTGTAGTTTGAGCTATTTGACTTATTTCAGCTTCATAAACGATCAGCATGATTGGGTCAGATTCTGTTTTGTGAAATGATCTAGATAACAGTTTTAGGATCTACTTGATTGTTGTGTTTTAGCATGAATTAGTTGATTATGTGTTTGACTAGTTAGATTAATGAACTCTTATTGCTATTGATTGCTTTGTAATTGATGATAAAGTATTTCCAGTTGCTATTGATTATGTGTTTGACTAGTTAGATTAATGAACATGGATAGGTTCAAAAATCAAAAGTACATTAAAAACCTTATGTAAATGGATGAAGCTTATATCATCTTTTTTATATACTATCAATTACATATTCCTTCCTTACAACAAAATCTCTTGTGGTTATGGATAGATAGTTAAGAGGAGTCAAAGGACGATATTCATCTGTCTGATGCAAGTGAAGGATTAAACAATGGTTTTGTATTTCCGTTGTTTCTCTTTTGGAAACATAAAATATGAAGGAACTCCTCTATCCATTGAAAACTTTTACACAGCCGATTCAGATTTTGATCTTAGACCACCGGGGTCCGCACCCACTGCTCATCGAGAGTATATTTCAAACCCTAATCTGAGATCAAATACTCTTAGGGTTTTCAGTCTTGCTGACCTTAACAAAGCCACTCATAACTTTGGTAAGATCGGGGAGGGTGGATTTGGGAAAGTACACATGGGCACCATCAAGAGGTTAGAACATCCATATGATGAAATTCGTGTGGCTGTTAAACGGGGTAAAAGAGGACAAAAGGTAAGTCTTTTTAGTAAAGCAAAAAAAAAAAAAAAACAAATGTGACCTTAACAATTAACCAAGTTTCATAACTGAACCATATTTTAAGTCGCTCAAACTTTTAATTAAGATGTTTGAGCGACTTAAATGATTCAGTTGTAAAATTTGACAATTGTTTTTGTGACATAACATTTATGTTTTGGGTGACAGGGACATAGGCAGTGGGAGACGGAAGTGAATATTCTTGGGGAGATTAGGCATCAAAACCTTGTGAAACTAATTGGGTATTGTAACGAAAATAATGGAGATGAAAGTAATTGGCTTCTAGTGTATGAATTTATGCCTAATAAAAGCTTAGATGATCATTTATCATCTGGATCAACTACACCTCTCCCATGGGCCACCAGAATAAAGATAGCCCGAGATGCAGCTATTGGGCTGACCTACTTACACGAGGGACTCGGAGCGAACCGACAGGTATTCGATAAACATTTTTTTTTTGTTAGTAGTATTATAACATAAGTTAAAAAGTCTAAATTATTGTTGCATATGTTACAGATCATCTTTAGAGATCTGAAACCATCCAATATTCTTCTAGATAGCCAAATGAATGCTAAGCTTTCAGATTTTGGATTTGCTAGAGAAGGTCCTCAAGATGGAAGGACTCATGTGTCAACATCGGTACGTTCAATTTTTTTTTGTCTATTTACTAATACATTTGTGCTTAAATCACATGTATTAGAATTTATTGCTTCCATTGAACCTACCACTTTTATGAAAAAATATTTAGGTGGTGGGCACAAAGGGATATGCAGCTCCAGAATACGTCCAAACGGGCCGTCTAACGTCCAAAATCGATGTATGGAGTTATGGAATCGTTCTTCAGGAGCTAATAACGGGCCAACGCCCAACCACCCAAAAAAACTCAGAGAACAACCCTAGATTCATGAATTGGGTATGTTGTTATGCGGGTTCGGGAAATTTAAAGCTAGTAGTTGACCCGAGGCTTAATGGTCAGTATTCTGAGAGATCGTTTCAAGAACTAGCTATTATAGTGAAAAAATGTTTGGTCAAAGAACCAAAGTTGAGGCCAAAAATGAGTGAGGTCCTAAAAATGGTGAACCATGCTATGACGTTGTAGAATCAGCAACTTTCCAACTTGATCCTTTTTTTATTAATATTTATTTTTCTTTTTTCCGAAGGACTCGAGATATTTTTGGAATCGTGTTAAGGGTGTGTCGCTTATTTTTTTATTTCTAAAAACGGTATGTATAAATGTATCACCGATTTGAGGGATATTGGGTTGATTGCTCGGAAAATTCTAGAATTTGTTGTGTATATGGTTTTTTATTTATTTATAGAAATTGAATGTTTGTAAAGACTTGTTTTGCCAATTTTGGGATAAATTTAGGTGACTTAAGAACAGGTTGCCGACAATCGTCACGTATTAGGCAAGACAAAAGTGATAAAAGCTACTCGTATATTTTAGTAAACTAGAATGGTACCGTGTAAAATAGTAATTAATAAATTTGTACAAATGAAATGGTTCAGATCAAATCTTTCTAGCCTTCCATGAAAAGACTTTTCGTCTTTATATTACTAACAAATTATAGATCTAAGTAAATGGCTAATGGCCTAGCGGTAAATGTATTTATTCCTAATCTTGAAGTTGAGGGTTCAAGTCTCATAGTGTATATAAGTGAATTTGTGAGTAGATTAGGATTATCCTTCAAAAAAAAACATTATAGATCTAAGTTTGAATGATATTTTAATGTGTTTTCTAGTGTGTGTTTCATGAGCACATGTTAGTAAATATTAACTGTTTTTTATACTCATGCATTTAATTAATCAAAACATTTCATTTTTAATAATGGTTACATTCAAATTGGTTTAACACAAAAGCATTAATGACTTATTAATGTCATTTTACACTGATTAATGAAATTTTGGTTTATTAAATATTCTTTATTGTATGTCCATTAGCAAAAACCCTATTTTAATTAGGGGTTTTTCCAACTCACGTTCTAAGAGCATGATATTAGAAACATTAAATGAGCTTGAAATTTCCTTTTATAATAAAAACATTCACTTATTACATATTAATTATGTTAATTTTTTCCATGTATTAAATATTTTTAACTAAGAATAACAATTTGAAGTTTATTCAATACTCCTAAATCTCATTTCCTTTAAGACATAAATTATACAACCCCTTTAATTAAATTAGAAGAATATTTACGTTAAATTAATTAATCTATCAACAATAACTGCTCAAAGATTCTCTCTTATTAAGTGTGTGGGATCACTACTTGAAGTTAGGTGCACAACAGTTAATAACTTTTAAGAATACGCGCTTCAAATATTTATTGTGAACTAAACATTTAGACTATTCGTTACGAGTGTTCAAAGTCACCATCGCCCCTACTTTGATGGGTCTCCCTCGTTATCTGACCCATGGCCGAGGCGCCCCCTATACTTTTTTTCCTTTAAGCTTAGGCGGTGTTTGGGAAAGCTTATTAAGGCGGCACAGTATGGGACAACGGGAGAGCCGGCGTGGTGTCCACCTCACACCCCCACGACGTTGGCGAAACCGGAACACCGCCCCCCCCCCCCCCCCCCCCCCCCCCCCCCCACGGCTTTGGGGGTCGGCGTGGAGGAAGCAGGCCACGGGCCACGGACGAGAACGGGCGTGGAGATGCTTGATTTTCGCCAATATAGCCGTTGGCAACGGCTATATAGCCGTTGGGATTTAAAAATAAAAACTTTTTTTTTTTATTATTTACCTATATATATTACATACTTTCACTCATTTTACACACACAATTAACCCATTTTACTCTCTACAAACTCCTATCTTCATACATCTCTACTTACAATGTATCCACACAACAACTCTCCACAAACACCCAACCAACCTTCACAACAAAATATATCACCGAACCTAGGATTTGGTGGCTTCGACCAATACGTCAACATCCTAAATTCCGGCAATATCCCACCTCCACCTCCACAATATTATCCACAAACCGCACCTCACTATCTCCCTCAATTTCAACAACCTCAATATTCACAAAATGTATCTCAATTTGCACCCAACGACCAATATTTTCAACAACAAGAAATTCATCAACAAACCCAAACACAAGAACGACAAGCGGGGGGGGGGGGGGGGGGGGGGGGGGGAGCAAGCGAAAGGGGAAAGGGAAAGGGAAAGGGAAAAGGAAAGAAAAAGAGGTTGTTGAAGAAGTTGGGGAAGAAGATGTGGAAGAAGACACACAACTTCCATGGACGGAAAAGGAGGAACTTGCGTTGTGCCGAGCTTGGTGTGGCACTTCTAAAAACGAGAAGGACGGGAATGGCATGAGAATTGAAAGCTATTGGGAAGCCATTCTTTCTAAATTTCATAGCTTCATGGGAGTCCCGCCATACCGAAAAGACAATAGTCTTAGTAGCAAATGGCGTGACATAAACAACAAGGTTACAAATTTTAATGGTATATACAACAAACTTTCGTCGGAAAGAAGTAGCGGAATGGCCGAGTTTGATGTTTTGGAGGCCGCCAAGAAACAATACAAAGTTGAAAAAAAGGGCCATAATTTTGAGCTAGATCGACATTGGTTGATTTTAAAAGAGGATCCAAAATGGATCGGAACAATTACTAAAGATCAACAACAATCGAAGCGCTCAAGAAGTTCACAATCGGTTGATGTTTCTGATGGTCGTTCTCGTATCGACCTTAATGCAGGGGATGATGACGTTCCAGATGACCTATTCGACGATATTGATGAAACCCCACCTCCTCAACGACCAATTGGAAGAGACAAGGCTAAACGAGCGGGTAGGCATGCGGCGGAATTGGAATCGAAGAGCAAGCATAGGGAAGCAATTCAAAAACGATTAAGCGACCACGTTGAGACAACGAAAGAGCGAATAGAGATGCGTCGTCAACAAGTTCAATTGGAGAAGGAGAAAGATGCAAGAGATAGGGAGCTTGCAACCGAACAAAGAATTATTAATAATATAAATATTTTGACTATGCAACCGCCGCCAGGCATGCCGCAAGAAGATCTTCAACATTTCCTAGCCGCGAAGGAAAGGGTCCGAAAAGCCATGAGCGATTTAGGATTGTAGTTTTTAAATTTTTAGTATTTTAGTTTTTAATATTTTTAAGTCTTGTATTTTTAATTTAAAGTATTGTATTTTTAATTTAATGTATTTTTATTTTAATTTAATGTATTTTTATTTTAATTTAATGGAAGTTTAATATTATGTTTAAAAAATAAATGGAAATGAAATGATGAGATGTAAAATAAAATGGTGTGGTGTGGTGTGGTGGTATTTCCACCAAATGATGTGGTGTGGTGGTGGTGTGATTGCTTAGGTGACAATGATGTGGCAAGCAAAATGGGTACCACATGTGGTACCCATACCTAGTAGCCTAAGGGGGCTTATTAGCTTATTAGTTTAATAAGCCCAAAAAAGCTTGAAATTTTGAGCTTATTAAGCTAATAAGCCCTCTTAATAAGTTTTCCCAAACATGCACTTAGTCATGCATACAACCAAATATAGTGTACAAAAAAGAAGATTATTATTTACACATTATGCATTGTTAGTGATACATATATTAATAAAATTAATTTTAGTGTTAGCGGGTGACCCAGTCGCATATGCAGTAGCTCCAGATCGATACCCCGATGCACCCCAACCACGTGATCGAGACCTATACCCCTCCCTTCCCCTTCCTTTGGGGCTTTTTGGTAAAATTCTTTGCCGAAAGAGTTCTCCCTTATCGGATGGCATCAGATGCCGGTGGCGGTTAGCGTTCTTTATGGGTATTATTCGGTGCCAGTGGCCTCTATCCGTCGAGTTCTATCTTAACCTCTCGTTATTACTCGAGTCTTTTCAAACCTTTCAGTCGAGTGGCTACGCTCCTCTTCGGAAAAGGGTCTTACCACTGAGGTGAGGCCTAGTAGCAAGACTTCTGAAAGCCAGTTGCTAAGAAAAAGATTAGAACAAGAGGGCTCTGGCGATTTCGGAACTAGCTTGACTCATTCCACCCAGCAAGTCTGGGGTGAAGAGCCGCTACGCGTCGAACCAGCGTGCTTTAAAAATGCAGGTCTACTTCATAGATCTTAGGAGAAACTCTGCCAGTTATCGTACTTACAGAAGTACTCGGTACGGGTATACGCCATCTAGTCAAAGTGTTAGTTGGAGGTTGGGGGTCCTTTTGTCCTGTGCAGACCCGCCGAACTAGTCAATCATAAAATGAAGGATATAAAGCATCCCCTTGACTCAGGCAGGGAAGGAGGCGCACCCACGGGACAAAGAGTGGCACAAGAGAGGCGAGAGGGACAATGGACCTCTAACATCACCACAGCCCACTTTGTTTTCTCGCTCCTTGCTCGCGGAGCGGCATACCGAAAAAAAGATAGGATTTGAATCGATGACTTAAGCCCTTGCGCTATTCCCCCCTGATCGCATCGTAGATAGCAGTCAGAGTCAGTACGCTTTCTATTCTCTTTATATATGAAAATAGATAAGAAAGGAGGGCTGCCGAGGCCCGGAACTTCTCCGAGAGGTTCCTTTCGATACTCTGCGCACAGAAGCGATATCGAACATCACTTATTGTCATTGGCCGAGTCGACCCGAGGGAGACTAAAGCAAGCGAGCTCAGGCGAGCGATCTCCATCTCGCTGGTTCGATGGAGAGGGAGTAGCTCGTCGGAGAAGGAGTCACTTGTCCGGCCGGAGGAGAGAGTGATCCTCGGGTGAGGAGCACGAACGGTGTGTTGTTTGCATGGGTCTTGGTTTTTGTAGCTCTGTAGTTACTGCAGTTCTTGTAGTTCTTGTAGGAAGCCACTCGACCAGAGGGAGAGGAATGAGTACTCTCTCTCCTCATTCAAAGAAGATAGAGGAATTCCCCAGTACTGCTATAACTATAGGGGGAGAAGTTATAACTAGCTAGACCATATTTACTTTTATATAGGCTCGACCGGGAGTAAAAACTGACTTATAGGGGTTGCCAGTCATAGCTATAGGAAGAGGGAATCCAACTATCGCAATTCAATCATAGGGCTAAACTGTGCTTGACGTGGTAGAATAGGGCTTTTGGTTTGGGGCTACGCACCTTGGTTCTAGCAGCACCATCTCCATACCTTCCTTCTGTATCCGAGGTGGGCTCTTTCATCGGCCTCTCTTGGAGTTGCCCGAGTGAAATGGAACGCTCTTCATTCGCAGGCAGTTACGGGGACTTTGCGTTGCAACCACCTTTCGAGGAAAGGCAGGGCACACATCGCTTTCTTCTTCAATCTCTCATCTGGATAGAGGCCTATTCCTCGCCATAACTGGACAATTCTCTTCTTTTGACGGGGCATAGAGAGTCAGCTAAATGCACAGGTAGGCCTGACCCTTTAGGAGGAAAGCGAGTTAGCTGGTACGGGCGGACCCAGAAAGAAGAGAGGAGGGTTCGGGCCCTATTTCAGGACCTGTATAACAGGGGTTTTCGCCTCTTATATCGCCGATAAGAGGCTCCCTTCTGTACATCGTAATAGAGGCCCCGGAACACACAACCCATCCCCGGTAATAGCCGTCTTGGACGAGGGCCTGCACTCCCTCCATTCACCTCCCCTGTACTAGTATGTGTTCCGGGATTCCCCTACGGGTATATCGACGCTCGCCTCACGTCACTTCGCTCGCCTTGGGAGGAAGGCTACTGACGGTAGCGAATCTCAGAATACGAATAAGATCAGAAAGGCCATCATAAGAGCAAACAAGGCAATGGCTTCCGTGAGAGCAAAGCCTAAAATGGCATAACCAAACAATTTTGTTTTAGTATCCAATTACGGACGGGAGGAGGAAACTTAGTACCAAATGCTTGGCAATCCTTGGTAGAGCTTATTTATGATTTCGTGCTGAACCTGGTAAACGAACAAATAGGGGGTCTTTCCGGAAATGTTAAACAAAAGTTTTTCCCTTGCATCTTGGTCACTTTTACTTTTTTGTTATTTTGTAATCTTCAGGGTATGATACCTTATAGCTTCACAGTTACAAGTCATTTTCTCATTACTTTAGGTCTCTCATTTTCTATTTTTATTGGCATTACTATAGTGGTCATAAACCAAGAGCCAGAGCGGGTTTCATCCCCCCCCCCCCCTCCCACTACCCAAGCTTTTGGTGCTGCTAGAAAGCGTTCAACCGGCCAGATCTACTGAATCAACAGAGTCAACTAGATCGAGATCATAATCTGAATCATCGAGATCTTTATTCCTATCACGATCACCTGGCAGTGCTTGGCCCTACACGACTTGTTGAGGCAAATCTGCTTTTTATTGTGCCACTAGGCTAGTCCAAATTGAATTAGTCAATGAAAGCTCGACTGGAAGCGGGTGGAACCCACAATTTAATCTGTCCTGTCTAGAGGTCTATGCCCTTAACCACTGCGTGTTTACTGACACACTATCCCACCTTAGGGTAGCCCCCTTATTTCAAATAGAATACCTATCCTATTAGCTCTGAATAGCTCTGAAGCAGGAAAGATTCTTTGCTTTTCTACACTACATTCTGGACGGAAAGGAGATGGTTGTTGAACCCCCCTCGCTATCTATCGTCAGTTATTGTCCCAGGCGAGGAACTGCTTGTATCAGACCTGATTCTCGCGCAGCAAGATCTTTTGTGAGTGCCCTTCCTTTGGGGCTTGAGGCTCATCTCACGATGTTCGTCTTGTCTGATTGTTTTTGTCTTGGTTGGTACGTTGCGTATATAAAGCCCTTCCTAAATAGTTTTTGAGTAGGCTAGGAAAGAAAGAAGAAATGATAGAGCGAAATGGGTTGGTTGCCCAAAGGGCTATCTGATCTGATCATGGGGGATAGCACAAGGGCTTAAGGCATTGGTTTGCTAAATCGACATACAAGAAGATTGCATCATGCATGGGTTCGAATCCCATTTCTTCCAGTCTTTTCCTACTGAACTGCCAAGGGAGACCGGGGTACGCTCTGCCCCATCACCTACAAAAGGATCAGTTACTAGAGTGCTGCGGCACAGTTTTGAAAATAGGATTATTGAGTTCGCCTGGACTACGCTGGCTTTGGGATGCCAGGCTTGATGCTTCGAGAAAGTTCCAAACCAATCTGTCTAAGCTCTTCGATCCTGCCCTGCTTTGATTCTTGCGCTTGCTTGTGCCCCCTTCTTTCTTTGGCGCTTGCCTGGATCGCTATCTTACTAGCAGTAGTGCTGTTTTCTATTTGAGCTTTGACTTTTGGCTGGTACAACCACTCGATTGTCCACTTCTAATAAACGTAATTGACCCAATTCTAGATCATCCCACAAGAAAGCCGCCCCCTATCAAGTAAGGAGAGCTAGGTGCCGGTCTTTGAAGCTATTAACTAATCTCTAGGGCAAGTAGGACTAGTCTTTATGGCCCTATTGATTTAGGAGTTGTTGCAACACTGGTTGTTGACGGTTGTTAGCGAGGTACGAGCAGGAGAGTGGCTAATGTCCCTCAGCCCTTGAAAGCCATTAACTAACCCTTTATCCGGGGGGCATCTTCTCTTTCTGCGTGGATAAATTAGATAGCACGTGGATCTGAGCTGGCTGATCCTCTTTTGCTTGCGCATCACTCTTCTTCGCGGGTCCCTCAATGGCTTTGGCAAGCCTAGCCGATTGAACTACAACGGCCGAATGCTTCTCTTGATCGAGTGAGGGAGAGGTACTTTCTCCTTACCAGTCGAGATACTGCCTAGCCGGGGCATATAGATGCCAAACCTTCTTCGTGATAGACGCGTCTGTCCATTCGGGACTTTGAATCAGACACTCTGGATAGTATAGCCAACCCAGTCCTCTCGTACTAGGGTTGGCTCCTCGCAGTTCTCCCTTTAACACCAACGGTAGATAGGAACCGAACTGTCTCACGACGTTCTAAACCCAACTCACTTCACACAGCTGCCCGCCTAGAAGAGCCACTCGCTCTGTAGTGTTGTCACACAAGATAAGCACGCCGCCCGCCTGCTGGCCGGGCGAATCTAAGTTCTCTTCCGGTCAACTGTCCACCTAGTCAAGTGCAAAAAAAACACAGTAGAATCACGCAACGCACGCAGCTGGTGTGCTTCCTGCTCGCGAGGAAAGAAAGAAGAGCGACAAGGTTAAGTTCAGATTTGACTGTTTGCAGCATGGGAGCAGATTGCCGAAAAAATACCTGGGAACAATGAAAAAAAAGATATCTCGGTAACGAAAACTATAGGGGGCTGTATTGGCGAGATCCAACGGTGAACAGCTGCCCAAAAGAAAAACCGCCTGGAAGTCCGAGGACCTTTAGTACTGTACTCTACCCCCGAACCAGCAGCCTTCGCGCCAAGCAAGACCGCCCTTGTCCCTTTTCTTTCTCCATTCCGCCTCATTCTTTTCTTTAGTTTTCGAATGTCTCGTTCAGCGTCACGAGTCTACAAGCCTTTCTCATTTCAGTGCTCGCCCTTTGAATCTTCAGTAGGGGCCTTTAGTCTTTTGATTAGAGTAGGGGTCGCGAGAGAGCAGAGCGTACCGCCCTGCCATAGTCGCGAGTCTGTTTATAGTCGCGACTGTTGTCATAGTCAACAAGGTTGAAACTTCCAGTTGAAGAATCAGCGGATGAGTTGTGGTTAGGGGTGAAATGCCACTCGAACCCAGAGCTAGCTGGTTCTCCCCGAAATGCGTTGAGGCACAGCAGTTGATTGGACATCTAGGGGTAAAGCACTGTTTCAGTGCGGGCCGCGAGAGCGGTACCAAATCGAGGCAAACTCTGAATACTAGATACACGACAGAAAGCGATGCTGCCCACTCCGCCAAAAAAGGGGGCCGCTTTCTTCCCCCCAAAAATGCCAGTTAATTATGTCACACGAAAATAGAAAGCCAGTCAGGACTGTAACTGACCCGCTTTCTATCCTCGTGTGTGATAGGGCGGCCCAGAAGCTTATGTGCTGTCCGGTGCTTACCAAAGCTTCGAAGATTGAGGAACAAGACGAGATCTATTAAGAGAATGATTTATTCTCGAAAAAATCTGAATAGTTACATCCAATTACAAACTACACGAAAGTTGCCCCTTTTTCATGGAGATTTACCCATCACAGAGATGCATAGAGGAACAGAACGAACTTCATATATCCCTTTTCCACTCAATCCAGAAACAAGATTGGACGTTATTCCGGTTCGTCTCCATTTTAGTGAAACTCTTCCTCGTCTTGGGGAAGAAGAAGACCCTAGTAAACTGCTAAACCATATTCGTAATTGCTCGCCTATTATGAACTTGACTTGTGCTCTAAAGCTGTCTTTTTTAGGAAAACTTGAGATAACCTTTTATGGCAGTAGTTCTTCGCTCGCTCTGTCTGCTTAATGCCTTTTATTGAATCGATTGGCTTGAATCTCTTTAGAGGTCAACTAGAAAAGAAGGGAAAGAGGGTCCCATTCAACTACATTTGTTCCTGTAATCCATAGCCTAACAGAACGCAGCAGCGAGGGACAAAAGTAACAGAATAGGCTTTAGAGTAGCTCTTTCCAAATAGGTCGAGTAGCCTTTATAGTATAGAAATCGAATGAAAAGGAGCTCTCTAGTTGGGATTTACACGCACAGCCTTCTCCTATGAGTCTGCCTATGTTACGCGCCACCGAAAACCATGGGTATATACTGATTCCGCAAGAGCCAAACTAATAATTTTTGATGCGACAACTACAAAGACAAACACAGCCCTTACCCTATATAATATAAATATAAAATAAATAGGATTTAAGCCGAGTGAATCAAAGTGTCCTTTAAATGAATCAAAGTGTCCTTTAAAAAGATCTTTTGTGGCCAACTCTCCACAATCACACGGACTTGGGGCATGATGCTTACTACAAATATGTAAGCGCTCACGTACTGCTAATAGAGGTAAGAAAGTCAGAAAACTCCTTGCTCTAGAACCCCTAACAAGGGTATCCCGCTAAATGGGCATTCCTTGCAGTGATCCTCTTCTAAGGGAATAAGCAGTCGGAGAAAGTTAATCCGAATAGGTTGTTTGCAATAGCCGGTGTTGATGGGGTTGTTGTCGATTCCGTGTTATTGAATCAACAGCTGTTGAATAAGCGGTGTTTAATAGACCCTTCGAGGGTACAACCCAGACGTCCGGTAACCGGTGGAACACCAAGTTGCTCCGGCGACGGCAAGAAAGAAGATTAAATGCATAAGAGTATTTTAACTGCAGAAAAGTAGTGCGGAGAACTAGTCAGAATTGGGCCTGCCATCCAATTCGTGACGTGGATGATCCGCCGAATCCATTGCTGACTTCACCACGATCGATTAGGTGAAACGGTTCTGCAAAGCTAGGGCTTTCTATTTCATCAGGACGGCTTCTCCTCTACTGAGCTCATCGCCCCTTTCTATCAGCTTCCGCTACCTGTCTGATGAGGTTTTACGGGGGCTCCTTTGACCGGTCTGAGGCTTTACCTCAGCCTATCTCGCTTACTCGTTGTGGTTTACCAGCGTCAGTTATTGTCCCAGGCGAGGAACTGCTTGTATCAGACCTGATTCTCGCGCAGCAAGATCTTTTGTGAGTGCCCTTCCTTTGGGGCTTGAGGCTCATCTCACGATGTTCGTCTTGTCTGATTGTTTTTGTCTTGGTTGGTACACTCCCTTATCCATGGATGGCGGGAGTGGATGGGGTCGCATCCGGGTATACGCCGAATTGCCTACATATCTTCTTCAAAAGAATCAGACCATTGTAGTTCAGTTAAAAAGACGTTTTAAAAAGCAATCAAATATAAGATCGAAGAGAATGAGTCACAAGATGAAATGCAAATGAGTTATCCTTCCAAACAGACTAGAAGCCATAGTTGATTAGATCAATAAACTTCAAAATTTCTTGGCATAAAAGAGTTAATGTGATACTCATATGATATTGACTTTGGTCATGAGCATATTTTTATGTTCTACCTCATGCTTAAAAGAATTAAATATATTTCTTGTGTTTTAAAGGAAATTGAAAAATAAAAAACTGGCAATACTTGATATGCAATATTAAAATTAATTTTTTTATTTTATGGTGATACAACGTTTAAAAATGTAATAAAATAATCCATAAACTGTCAAAATCAATGTTGAGTCATTTCTTAGAAAATACCGAGAAGGAGAGGAGATGGTGGCCACCAAAAATGACCATATATCCATGCCAACAACTCTTGTATTACTAGTTATATTGATATTGAATTAACTAATTAGTACGATTCAAGAAAGAAATAACTTCTTATCTCAATGTTTTGAGAAATCACACCACTTAGATCTCATGTGAATTTGCTTGAATCTTTAAATACGCTATACAATTATTAGATTAGTAGATTCAATTTACTATGATTTATGGGTACAGAAGGTAAATTATCAGTTTTGATCATACACCACTAAGTTGTAGACATTTTTATATACACTCCCTTTCATTAATTTGTAGTATATATATGGCAAAAAGTAGTAGTGCCAACTCCACAGCCATCCTCTGTTTAGTGCCGCCAAAGCCAAGCAACGACACCGGGTAAAGGCTGCATCAAAGCCCACGCGAAATGGTGGGCGTCAAGTAACTAGATTTTTTGAGGCGAGATTCGAGTGAAGTGGTATTTTTTAGGTTATAAAAGAAGTTTAATGACTTGAGTGATATTTAAAGATATACTTTAGTATGTGAATGTGAATGAAACTCATGATTTATGCTCCCCTTTGGCTTAATCGATCATACACAACCGTCTATTGTAATGGGAGGACAAGTTAAATTCATCAATACTCCTTTAATAAAAGTTATTAATAAATATTATTATTTTAAAAAAGAGTATTAATCTATTGGCCTACCCTTAATATCCATTTCGTTGACTTGAACCCCCCCCCCCCCCCCCCCCCCCTCCTCTTCTCTCTCTAGAATTCGTCTTTATTGAAAACCTTTTCAGACATGTGGTAAGAAAAGGCCAATTTTAAAAATATCCCACAAAGATATGTTTTTGGTTCGATGCAATCTTTCGCCGGTGGGAATTTTATTATATCTGCTTAGTTATGCATTAGCAGGCAGATGCAAGAAAACGGTCTATACTTTTTCATTTAATTTAACGAAGTTTTTCGAATTTATTTTCGAGATACAGAGTTTATTTATAATAAAACTTTACAAGTAATTTGATTATCGATATGCACGTCACATAGGGCTGTCAAATCGTGTTATCGTTTCGTGTTTTTGGGTAACACAACATGAAGTCGTGTTTTATTTTGCTAACATGACACGATTAAAAACGATAAACACGACAACACGAGATAGATAACAAATATATCAATTTTCTTACTTACTACATGCTAAAAACACGAACACGACACGATAAAATTATAACATAAATTTCCCAAAATCACAACTATCGTGTCAATTTCGTGTTAATCTTTGAACACGAACACGACACGACTTCGTGTTTGTTTTACACGACACGAACACGAATTTAAATTTCGATTTCGTCCTAATTTCGTTTCGTTTCATGTATTTTTGTCGTGTCGTGACAGATTTTGACAGCCCTGACGTTACACATACGATTTTAATATTAATTGATAAATATAGATGAAATGTTTAGTTTGTAGATTATGAAAAAAGTAAATATATTGTAGAAAATAAAATGTATATAAAAACCGAATTGAATAGACTAATTCATCATCATGTTGCAAAAAGTTCCATCGTACTTAATCAGTAAGTATGTCTAACAAAAAATTAAAAAAGACATTTGGATATAATAATTAGAAAAAAAAATATCAGTCAGTTTTCTAATTTTGTTTATTGTACTTTTGTATTTAAGCGAATATCATAATTAAATCTTTTATCCTCTTTTTAGCCATCTGGTACTTTGACTTGCCTTTCAGTTGGCGAGCGAGTAGATTTCTTCTCCATCTCGTACTCTCTTCCTATTTCTCTCTCATCATGTCTTTCTTGTCCTATCTTTTTTGAGAATTCTTGAAAACATATAGAATCTTGAGCTAATTCAGGTATGTTTTTATTCGAATTCTAACTTTGACGACATCATTTATGGTTAATTTAATCTGGGTTTTACATTTTGCGTTTAAATTTCGAGTCTTTTGATTATTTATTGATGATGTCTTGTCATTTTGCACAATCAGTCCTTTTGAGGTCCCATTTTTTAATCCTAAAAGAACAAGATTTGGAGGTTGTTCTTGGGAGCTGATCTTTTGCAATCAGTTTGTATTCTTGTCTATTTAAAGGTGAGTTTTTTTTCTTCTTCCCTTTAAGCTCTGATATTTATTAACCTTTGTACCATAATTATATGATTAAATGATTATTAATTTCCCACTATACACCTTCTGAAAGTTTCTTGCAATTTTCATGTGACATAGGTATATATGTAATAGCTAGAAGCCTAGAATTAGGATCAAACGAAAAACTAAATATTGGTAATTGATTCACTACTTTTGTAATTTTAATTCATAAATCTACTTACATATGTAAAATTCTGAATTAAAGTTACAAATTTAGTGAATCAGTTTGTTTATGGCGCTTCTCACATATATTTATGTATAATCTATGATAATAATTTATTTTGACTTCATATAATCAGTTTATCTTACAAGGCTATGAAGTGCTTTGATTTCGAAAAGGACAAACCGCCAAAAACTTCAACAAATTCGATATCGATTCGGTCTTTCACTTCTTTATTTACGGGCCGATCATGGACAGGATTAAATTCTGAACTAGTGTCGGATGTTAGCACAGAGTCAGTAGAAAGGGCTAATAATGTTCCTAACTTCTCACAGATGCCAAGTAACCTTAAAGTCTTCACTTTTGCTGAACTCAAATCGGCTACAAACGGCTTTAGCCGATCTGCAAAAATTGGGGAGGGTGGGTTCGGGTGTGTCTACATTGGCTCTATCAAGTCCCCTCAAGACCCGACTCAAAAGGTTCATGTGGCTGTTAAGCAACTCGGTAGAAGAGGTTTACAGGTATGTTAATAGTTTTGATTAAAATATAATGTTAGTTTAGAGAGAGAAAGTTGTGGCCCACATAAAAAATATTATTTTAAGCAGAAATAGAATCTTAATTTTAGAAATACAAACTTTATTTGGGACATGAGAAATAACAACTTTATTATAAGACACTTAAAATTAGTACTAGCTAGGTTTGGAAAACATTTTGTGATGATGTATACAAATAAAGATTGTTATAATTGTGTAATTTTGGTGTGATATATAGGGGCACAAAGAGTGGGTGACGGAAGTGAATGTTCTAGGGGTGGTTGAACACCCGAATCTAGTGAAGCTAGTCGGGTATTGTGCAGAAGATGATGAAAGAGGTATTCAACGGCTTTTAGTTTATGAATATATGCCTAATAGAAGTGTTGAAGATCATCTATATGCTCGAACCGACAAACCTCTTTCATGGACCATGCGACTTAAAGTGGCTCAAGATGCGGCCCGTGGTTTGACTTACTTACACGAGGAAATGGGCTTTCAGGTGATCTACCTTTTCGGCCAATTTTTTTTAATAAATCATTGAAATTTGGCAAACATTCAAATATGTAATGACACCCCATTATTTGATTATGATTATAATTAGATACCATGGGCTTGACTAATTACTTTGTCTCGTTTGATTCTAATTAGATCATATTTAGAGATTTCAAATCATCCAACATACTTTTAGATGATCAATGGAATGCCAAGCTTTCGGATTTTGGATTGGCTAGATTAGGTCCTCAAGAAGGACTAACCCATGTCTCCACAGCGGTACGTTACATTCATTCAAAATCATTTTTGTAAAATTTTCCATAACATTAATGTCATAAATTAAATACTTATGTCATTTAATTTGTCTGACTAGGTTGTAGGAACCATGGGATATGCAGCCCCAGAGTATATCCAAACGGGCCGTCTTAGAGCCCAAAGTGATGTGTGGAGCTACGGGGTCTTCCTGTATGAACTTATCACGGGTAGGCGCCCGTTGGATCGAAACCGCCCCAAGAACGAGCAGAAGCTTCTAGAATGGGTAAAACCATACCTCGACTCGCAAAAATTTCGGGTAATTGTTGACTCTAAACTACAAGGTAGATACTCGATGAAAGCAGCACAAAAATTGTCAATTGTAGCCAACAAGTGTTTGTCTAAAAATCCAAAAGGAAGACCAAAGATGAGTGAGGTGTTAGAAATGGTTAACCAGATCATTGGGGCTCCATCAGAAGGAATTAGTCCTAGACCGCCTCTAAAGAGTCCGGTCCATGTGGTTCCTTCTATGGAGCCTATCGAGCCGGAGAAAGTTTTTGTGGAGCCCACTGAGGACAAAAAGACATTTAAGGACATGCCAAGTAAAGGTAAGAGATGGTTTAATGGTAACAAATGGCTTTCAAAAATTTGGCCTTCAAAAGTCTTGCAAACTCGATGAGGTTTTGAAGGAAAGGGTGTCATAGAGCATGTTGTTAAATGTCATTCTTGCCCCTATTGTTGTATGTATAGAAGGGTAGTCTCTTTGTCGACAAGTTCAGAGGTGAAGGGCAATTTAGTATTTTTTACAAATATGTAAGTGAGTGAGAATTGTAAGAAGATTTATTGTATCAAATGTTTTTTGTATATTTTATAGGCAATGCCTACAAACTTTAGAGCAAATGTTGTAAAATACATATATTCACATATTTTTGTAAATCAGTATATGTGGCATAGGAATTACCATCATGCATTTTCATGTTCTTTGGTTTATTAGTTTTAATTGTCTATTATACAAACGAGGTTTTTGGGCCCGCGCTTCGCGGCGGGATTTTTATCCAACACATGGACATCTTCCTCTCCGGCATATATTATATGCAAATCAGGGGTTCGGCATATATTATATGCAAATCAGTAAAACTTAAACAAAAAATTATATGCAAATCATATTATTACATCCATAATTGGCGTACAAAATATGGACATCTTCCTCTCCGGCATCGCTTCTTCTCTTCCTTAATGTGATTTTCCATAATCGAATAAAGTTAAGCTATGGAGCTACTCTCTGAAGAAATAACCGAACCACAACCACTGATCCTGTCCACGGTCATTTTCTGAGAACCAAAGACCGGAGGAACCGGCAAAAATCGATTAAAACAATTAATAAAACTGCATTATTCAGTAGCTCAAAACTGTTAAAAATACTGCAGTTTTCAGCAGCTAAAACTGCATTTTTGCAGCTCAAAACAGTTTAGAAATTAATTTTCAGCAGCTCAAAACTGCATTTTTGAGGCTCAAAACAATTAAAAAAACTGCATTTTTCAGCAGCTAAAATCTGCTAAAAATACTGCAGTTTCCAGCAGCTAAAAACTGCATTTTTGCAGCTCAAAACAATTTAGAAACCTGCATTTTTTTCAGCAGCTAAAAACTGAAATTTTGCAGCTCAAAACAGTCCGGTTCCAGCAGATATCCAGCTCAAAACAGTCCGATTCCAGCAGTTTTCCAGCATGGAACCACCGGTCAAGAACCGAACCAAACCGGTTCTATTCGGTCCGGTTCTCGGTACACCAAATGTGGTTTTCCCGGTTCCGGGTTCTAGTAGGTCCGGGCCGGTACGGTCTGCTTCTTGGACCGTGCACAGTCCTAAAAATCATATTTGTAAAACGCAAATGATCGGTATCATACTTAGTTACACCCTCCTGTTCAATATAATTTTTCCATGAATAACTAACGAATGCATAAGAGATGCCTGCAAGAAATCATAAATATTTTCTCTCTGAGTTTGTAAATTTTATAAAATGCAAGAGTTTTAGGTAATAAAAAAAAGAGAAAAATTTACCTTCACAAAACACAAAAAATTATTTCTATCAAAATCAAGCACCATACTCGTACCACATCCTCACTCAGTGGGAAATATTCACATTCTCTATGTTTAAACAATTATTAAAATAAATAAACTACACTATGAATTTAGTTTTGGTTGAAAATCAAAATAATAATGCTATTAGTTCATCATCTTCTTTGTAGGAAATTAGGATTCATGTGTGAAGCAGAAAACAAAATAAGTAAAACAAAAAATTAGAATTATAAATTGGAAAAGGTTTCTGAAGAGGATTAAAATATGTCCACTCGAAATGGTTCAACTGTTATAAAACATAAATTTTATCAAATAAAAATGGGTGAAAAATGTCAACAAAGAAAAAGACAATTTTTTTTGTAAGTTATGAGACAACCCTATGATGATGTTGGTGAATCAATTGGAGTGAAGTGTTCAAATATGGAAGGAAGAAGTTGATCATATGTTGGGTCAGGTTGGCAGCTAATTTTTTTAATATATAGTTAATATGTTAGAAATGACTACAGAAAGTATGCTATTACAATAATTAAACTATTTTTGGAAAGTTATAAGCATTAGAAGCATACTTTGGGGCTTGTTAGCCTATTTGACCCATTAGGGATAGATCATAACCCAAATTGACTCATTCATAAGTATATGGGCCGAAATTGCCGCCTCTATTTTGCAACAGAAGGCGAGCTATTGCTCTTATTAGAAAGGATGTGATTATTGATTAAAAGATTCTAGTATAGATATGAAAGCATAATATCAACAAATATGACTTACAATAGATGATCTTGAGATTGAAATGGGTTGAGATCGAGGTCTACCCTTTTGTGCAAGATAACCTTGAATTTCATGAAAGGAATTAGACAACCATCATGCAATTAATCCATGATAAAAAGAAAACAATTAAGATAATTACCAACCATTCATAATAGCTCTTCTCTTCTCGAGCAGGAATGTTTATCCCAAGCTTGTAATCTGAAAAATTCCTCGACTTATTTGCTGCAAAAATGAATGCACTTATTTATTACTACTTTTGTTTTTTCAAAACAACATCAAAACTCTACAAAATTCTTGAAATAAACAAAGGCGTAAAATATTACTGAATATGTCTTCAAAATCGCCATTAGCGTGGAGCAAGAAATGATCTCTCTCTATTCTGCACCTCATTAAATAAAGCAAGATCATCATCTCTTTGTTTTGAAGGTGTTCCACTCTCCAGACTACTGGCGATTATCCGCTCTCGGTTTCCTCCCCGGAGAACATGTCATTGCCCGTGAAGGAGCCATTTTGCAACCCAAATTCTGACTATTATTTTCTTTTTTTCTTAAAGTTATTTTTATTGATCATCTTCCTCATGCAAAGAAATGCCTCCTCTGTGTCATTTTCAGCAAATTAGCATATGAAAAGAGTCCTTTTTTCTTTTATCTCATTTCAATGAAAAAACTTTCCCATATTTTTGTTTGTTTTAAAATTATTTCAGTTTTTACTCCTTTTTATTTATTATTTCTGGGTTTTGGGTTTTACATAACAAAAACATAGCATATTATACTAAATAAGAGTTGAAAATACAAATTCTTCAAACAAAAAACCAAAAAATCTACATGAAATCTAACTTAGAACATAATGAAGATGAAACACACATTTGTGTCTGAGCAAGAAACACACATGAACATACGTATAGCTTACAACTATATATCTAAGAACTTGATATGAAATTATGAAAAGTTAAGTGAAAAAGTTAAAAAAAGAAGATATAAACTTCAGCAAGAAGTAAAAAACATAATAAAAGAACAATTAGATCTCAAACACTGAAATATACTATGATGAACTACCATTATCTATTATAAGCTAAATTGGGTCATGTATTTACCTGAAATTGATGATCGATGTAGTCAAGAATCTGGATTTGTTTATGGAGTGTGAAAATTGTGGAGTATGTTTGCTGATATATAGCGGGGCAAATGATAAAGTACAACAATAGTCTTCGTACGGATCTTCAAGAAAATGATCATCAAATGGTGTACGGCCCAACAAAAAAATGCAGATGAATTTAGAGTTAGGGTTTTTAGATTAGAAGAAGCAGGTAGAAATGTTAAATCATCAAATGGTGTACGGCCCAACAAAAAAAATGGAAAGAGAACAATTTTGGGGATGTCCTTGAAAGAGAATGAAAAGAATGAGGAACAAAAAATTGAGGAACAATTTTGTGCCCTAGAAAATGAGGGTGAAGATGACGATAAGGGCACAAAGAAAAGATGGGTGATGGTGACAAAATGCAGATGACGATATTAACTTTGATAGATATGGCATGAAGATGACAGTTGAATATCCTCCAAGCAAGTTGAAAATCCTGACAAGAACCTTTGTGAAAAATTTGGTGTGTGAAGATGACAATAATGGGTTGAAAAAAAAACCTCCATTCAAGCCTCTGTTCATGGTATGGACCCCTTGAAAAATGAAGGGGCAAGATGACGTGAAGGGTATGGACCTCTTGAAAATGAAGGTGATGATAAGGGCAGGGTATGGAGTCTTGAAAAGCAACGTGATGATTACGTTTAAGGACTGATAAAAAGTCTTCTATAGTTCTATTCATCAACTGTGCATTTCCCTGATAAATGTTAGTATAGGTAATGTTGTGTTGTTTCCTTCATTAATTAGATTGAATTATTATTTTTATATTTTAATATTAGCGACTGAAATTATGCTCCCTTATAAATGAGTTGATTAGTTATACGTTTATCAGTAACTATGAAACGAGTAAACTTATTAAAGATCATTTCACCTGTCGCAGACCATTATCTGTTCCCTAGAACTCGGTTTTAAAAATGTATCTGCAAGTCTGAGAGTCAGACGTCCATGAGTTTAAGGTTTGACAAACTTTTAGTCCAACCATTTGTACCCGGGACATAGTTTGACCTCTTTCTCATATCATTTATTATAAACCATATTTGAATTTTTCATCGACAAGGTTCCCATCATTTCCTTTACAAGTTTTAACAATTATATATGATAAAATGGATAAAGTATATATGTACACATAATATAAAACCTGAAGCTATAAAAATGATCACCGCGTGGATTTAATTTTTGTACACGGCATCGTATCTTTCCAAATTTTAAAATAGATAAACCACTACGTTAAGGAAATGACTTCCCAACCCTATAAAGAAAAATGTCCTTTGCTCAATTTTATACCAAAACAAATCAACATATCATATATCAAGTAAAGGAAAGAAGAGAACAGAGACATGCCGGGACACCACCACCAACCACATCACCACCATTCACCACCACCACCAACAACTCATCACCACCATCCACCACCACCACCACCTCATCATCATCACCACCATCCACCACCACCAACTCATCACCACCATCCTCCACCAGCACACCACCATCCACCACCACCACCACCAATTCATCACCACCCCCATCCACCACCACATCACCATCACCAACATCATGACAACTCTTGTACTATTATGTAGCTTTATTTATATGTATATCGCAACATATTGTCGTCCCTTTATTCATTTGTATTGATGGTTATATGTGATGACAAATAATGTATAATATATAAAAATTCGATGATGGTCTTGTTAATATTCATTTGAGTAATTTGACATATGTCACTCGAGTATTCTATGAGGTTTTATATTGTTTAGTATAAATGAATATTGAGTTTTTGTTGGATTTGATTCATATCTTGATTTATGATAAGATTACAGTTGGATTCACGAATGTGTTAGCTAGGTATATATTAGACTATTAGTTATAAAAATAGTTTAGTTGTTTAAAATGTAATTATTCCATACTTAGATCTGAAGTATAAGTAGAAAAGTATATGACACGATATAAACACTTCTTTAAATGCTTAATGTGTAACATATCATCTCACCACTAATCTTGTGTTGTGTCATGTCTTCCGTTAAGAAAGGAGCGAACGAGACATGTCCATGTGACAGTATAAAACTATAGCACGTCTCATGTACATGTACAAAAAAAAAAAGGCCGGCATCAGTGATTACTCGACGCGTGTAATTAAATTTTGTATATCGTTTTGGACTTTTATTTATTTATTTAGCATATTAACCACTACATTAAGGAAACGACTTGTCTCCAACCGATATAGTATATATTACCAAAGCCTTTGCTCAATTTCCATACCTACCACAATATTCACAAAAAAATCATTAAAAGAACATAGAGATGCACGGACCAGGGCCACCCGGTCACCACCCTCCACCGCCACCACCGGTTCATCACCACCCTCCACCACCACCGCCCGTTCATCACCACCCTCCACCGCCACCTGTTCATCCCCACCCGCCTCCACCACCACACGACGTCAGGGATGTTGTACTATTCTTTAACTTTATTCATTTCTATGTGTATTTTAACATATTTATGTCTTTCAGTAGTGATGATTGCAAACAAATAATAATTGGCGATTAGCAATTTGGTGATGATGTATGTATGTGAGACATTTGGCTTGAGTAACCCCGGGAGTTTCTATTTTATTTACTGTAAATGGACGAGTTTTTATAAATATATCGTTGAAGTTATATGATATGATCTGTTTCAAACGAAGACTTTGTTTAGTGTATTTCAAGTTTTCAACTTAGTAAAAGATATGCTACGTACCTTGTATCACAGTGATACACTTTTTATTCTTATCAATTTCAAAATAAATGATATATTTTAAAATTTATCTTCTTTAAATACGAATTAGAACTTATACTCTACTATCTATTATTAAAAACTTCAATTACAAATGTAAAAAACAATTTACATTTTGTGAACGGAGAAATTATGGATCGAGAGAGAATACCCCTTGGAGCTCGAATACAGTAATGATGTAGAAAGTAACGGCCACTTGAAAGAAGAAATTAACACGATTTGTTCGACAAAAGAGAGAAGATGCACATGTTTTACCTAATCCCCAACTTATTTCGCCCGAATGGCCTCAAGTCACATGCCATCACGTGACTAGGTCAAGTGAAGTTAGAATAATGAATTGTTTTCACACAAAAAAATCGAAGTATGAGGTCAGAATTAGATATTTTCACCAGCAATATCACTATTTGTGGGGATAAAAGTACGAAGGGGTTGCAGGGTTCAAGGGGCGGCAGCTCTGGCTAGGGGTGTAAATGAGCCGAGCCGAGCCCGAGCTCGACTAGGTTCGAGCTCGGCTCGTTTAAGTTTTAAGGAGCTCGAGCTCGAGCTCGGCTCATTTCGAGCCTTATATGTAAAGCTCGGGCTCGGCTCGTTTAGGTTTTCACAGGTTCGGGCTCGGCTCGATTAGGCTCATTTAAGCTCCCATATCCACAAAATATATAAATTTTTTATTTAGTTATAATATCTAATATATTATGTAAGCACTTCATTTTTATATTATGTTATTATACATATATATATGTATAGTATACATACACACATAAGTATAAAAATATATAATATATAATTATATTTTTGTAATAATTAATATATATTTGCTCGTTTAGGCTCGCGAGCCTAATCAATCTTAGTGGATCAAGCTCGGGCTCTTATTTAAGCTCAGATTCGGCTCATACTCGTTTAAGCTCGGCTCGTTTCGAGCTTTTAACGAGCCGATCCCGAGTAGCTCACGAACGGCTCGGCTCGTTTTCACCCCTAGCTCTTGCGGATGAGGTCGAGGGAGACGCCCGAGCGAGCTTTGGGGTATTTGCAGGGCCAGCCCTGAGTTTATCGAGGCCCTAGACGAATACTGTTTTTGGGGCCCCTATCATAATTTTTAAAATAAATATCAATGCAAAAGGTATAAAAATATTTGTCGAATAAATTACTCTTTTAAATATGACGCGTCAATGAAAATATTTACTAAAGAACCAAAAGTTTTTTGTTGATTATGTTTCTTTGATTTTTCTTTTCTTTTTCTACTCCTAACTTGTATTTTTCTTATTGAACTCATTGAATCAAACTATATATAAAAATATAAAACTTATACGAAGTAAATGGTTTAAAAGTTAAATAATTGCTCTTCAATTAAAAAAAAAACTCAAAACATAGAAAGAAAAAGGAAATTATGTAGTTTAGAAATTTGACCTCCAATAGTCTTCCACATTCTGCACCCGGACCCATATAAGATAGTAAGAATGAAAAATAATGAATTTAAATTTTCAAAAAATATAAACAAATGTTCAAATAATATGGGCCCATCTTAAAAATTGTTATAGGCCTGGGTCTACATTGACTTGCCCCAGGGCCGGTAGTGGGTATTTGGGGTATTGCTCCGAAATAAAAATGAATTTAATATAAAGGACTCTATTATATAAGAGAAAAATGAGTGTGTGGCTGTTATATACCTAAGCTTATGTATGGAACCACCTAAAACAAGGTTGTTTTGGTTAAAAACAATTTATAACTCAACACATAAACTCATTAGTGTATCAAATGTATCAAAGCTCATCTAAAACTCATCACTTATCTTGAATCTTAATTATGTTTTTGTTAAAATGGTGTTTCAAACTTCATGTTTCTTAAAATGGTGTTTATATTGATGCATGTCCATGTGCGTGTATATAGTTTTCTTTTTATTGTGTAGGTGTTCTAATATGGTGTGAAAGTGAAAATACTTTCGTAAATAATAACCGTTTTGAGTTTTTTTAACCAAAATTATGTATTTATGGGTAGTTCCACACCTAAGCTTAGGTACGTGACAGTCACACACTCACTATCCACATTATATAAACACTATGTTTTGTTATATATGCTAATAAGTATCCAATAATTAATTTCATAATCTTAAAAGCCATAAAAACTTACAAGACACTTTGAGTTATTTTGATTTAGGATTTGGGTAGGTTTGAGTTTGGACATTTGACTAATACTTGATTTTTTGTTTAATTGTTTTGAGCTATTTGGGAGGTTTTTTTTTAACTTGGTAATAGCAATGTAACATCAAAAATAAAGAAATTCTAAAAAAATTTACCCTATAGAATAAAATTTGAGTAATATCACGTGTCACTACGAGCTCTATACTATGTTACATCTTTAATAACAACGTAAAAATTAGAACTGAAGCACTTAGAACTGAGATCGATTTTGCATGGTAATAGAAACCTAGAACCGAACCATTATAGCCCAATTCGATCCGGTTTGGTCAAGTCCAATCTGATTTTACGATTCCGGTCGGTTCCCGTCCAGTTTTGCATATGCCTAATTCGTTCTCATTAGTAAAGAAAAGAGATTGGGCATCATATTATTAAGCTCCTCAAGATGGGCCATTCTCTTGGCCATAAAAGGCTGTCTTCTCCATGCCCATAAGCTGTGCCCAGGGACACCAGAAATATTATGGACAGGCCCATCAGAATGGAGAGCAGTAGAGAGAATGGGAGTTGGGGTGAACCGGCCCAATAGGCCCATCAGAGTATAACAACATTTCACGAGCCTAGAATCCGTTTATTTAAAAATTATTTGAAGCGCCAATTATTGTTCGGTGGCCGTAGTTATGTAATTTCTTGATATTAATCAAGTTAAGTGAGATCTAGTTAAAAACTTTTAACGTGACATAAAGTGTTGTATGTTGATGAAACTGTTGATAATTCTGATATGGATGGACTTTTAGCCTGGGTAATGTCCAGTGGCGAACCCAGAACAAATGTTAAGGGGTAGCTTTTCCACGTAATATATAATGAGATTAAAATTTAAAAACTACAGGCTCATTAAACAACAAAGCGAAAAACTAGAATAAGAACTAGATATTACATTTTAAAGTTGTCATATTCGTTGAAAAACGATTAGTTAAATTTTCATCTGTAACCTTCATAAGTGTTTCATTTTCTACACTACAAATCAATTGGTTTATGTTGTTTGATATTTGTCTTTGATGATTCAACTAAGAGACAAAAAAATATTAGTTTTTTGTTCAAATAGTCATAAAGTGCAAAATGAGCTTCATTTATTAAATTAAATTGACATTTGAGTTCACTAATAATCTAAACAACATTGGGTCTTTCAAATTCGGACTATTTTTTTGCTGAAATTATAAGTTAAGGGTAGCCAAACACTTTTTTAGGGGTAGCACCGACATACTTTTTTTTTTTTTTTTTTTTTTTTTTTTTGCGAATATATTTATACTTCTGGTAAAAAATTAAGGGGTAACACGAACCATCCCGAGCTCCAAAGTGGTCCGCCTATGGTAATGTCTAAGAATAGAAAAAGCCAAAAAGGGTCACGAGGTTTGTGGAAAGAGGCAAAGAGCTTCATATGTTAATTGCGTTTATATATAGTTACACATTTATTCATGTAATGAATAACTGAACATTTCAAATTTAATTTCAAGCATGCATGATTCAACCTTTATTCACATGATATTTGTATAAAAGTTTGAATTTCATAATAGTATATATGGATATTTAATTGATATTTTTAATGTATGCCCTAGGTAACATATATTTATGGTGCATTTAATAATCAATTATCTACTTTTGAACACAAAATTGTATGTAATATATTTTTTAAATTATAGAAATTAAAGTTTATTAATATTGGATAATTAATTTGGATAGAGAAATATTTATATTGGATAGTTAGTAGGGGAACCCTAGTAATTATATTACCCGCATTTTATTAAGTGGACCCTATCAATTTAAAAAATGAGAACATTTTTGTGGGATACAAATTTAAGGGGGAAAAGGATATTTTTTTTTGGGACGCAGAGAGTATTATTTAATATATATTTAGAAAAATATTTTTTTATCAAATGCACCTAATGTATGTCATACATTAATAAATCATATTTGATTTGATTTTTTTATAAATATTTATTAAAATCGAATCAATCTTGGATTGATTATACTTCCGAACTGTAGTTATTTAAAAAGAAAAGTAGTTAATTAAAAAAAAGTTGAAAATAATTAAAAAAATTCCACATTTCAAAGAAGACATGTTTAATAGCAAGAAAAATAGTGAAATGAAATAAATTGGATATGAAAGATCGGCTTTTTTTCATTAATTAACACGAGAGAAATTCAAATTGATTTCTATATATTATATTTCATTTTAGGCGAAAAAATCTAAAAAAATGTTTTTTATTTAAATGAGAGATATCACCAAAGGTTTGTAGCTTATTGGTATTGTTGTTGTTTGGCATGTGTTCAAGTCCCGCTATGAGTAAAATTTATATAGATTTAACCTGTTTTTTTAAAGCTTCGAATTATCTTAAAATTACATTACTATCAAATATTTAGAATACTGAAGTTCATTACGTTAACATTTTAGTACGTTTTTAATTATATAATTTGTTTAGCAATTGCTTTTAGTTTTTTATATTTAATTAATATAATAAAAACTAAATAATCATGTTATATTTTATCAAATACGGAGTAATATTATAGGTGACTGCTGATGTAGAGTTCAATAATCTAGTTAAAATAAAAAACAAAATTTTCCATTACAAATATAGAGTCTAATTAACACATCATCATTCATAAGCAATTAATTATCAGAAAGGAGTACGGAAAAGTAAACTAGCAACCAATTAACTAACTTACCTTGAAGCACCGGCCGCATAACAAGTAAAATACAATATTGCTAATGAAATGACCAAAACACATAGCTACAACAAAAAGTCCATCTTTGATAAACTATTTAAACCAATTCTCCCCAACCGAAGAACCATCACTATCGTCATGTTCTTGATCGTTAGAAGCCCGCATTATTAGTGCCTTGCGACGAAAACCATTATTCACTCTTGCGTTGGTTGTGGAACCCGAGGAGGACGAGAGCAAGTTTGGCATAGTCCCATTTCCTGTGGCACAAATAATAGATTGTTTAGACTCCTTAAGGAGCCAATGTATCACCTCACCATCATCCTTCAATTCCAACTCATCTTTTAGTTGGTTAATTCGGGCCGCATAAGGTTGCGGGATTTCAATGCCCTCAGTATTTTTCAAAGAAAATTGTGGTGGTATTGCACGTAGGGGGGTTGTTCGGGTAGCATGATGGATAGATGGTGCAACATAAGGGGTTGGTCGTGCTATTATGTGATAATAGCTATTGATAAGTTCGGTTTGTTTAGACTCGTTAAGAAGCCAATATATCACATCCCCATCGCTTCTCAATTTCAACTCGTTTTTGAGTTCATGAATTCGGGCTGCATACAACTTTGGGATTTTGACACATTTGGTGTCAAAGATAGGGAATTGTGATGGTGGAGCATGTAGAGGGGCTATTTGTGTCGGGCCATGGATGGATGGTGCAAAAAATGTTAATGGTGTTGTAGTTGATAGTTGAGACGGAGCATAATAACTGGTGGCTTCAGACGGTGTTGGGGATATTTGTTGTTGATGATCGTCGATAGTTTGTGGTGGGTGAAACACGGATTGAATGGAATAACTTCGTTCGGATGGTGAGCTCATTGTTGGTGGGATAGAAATTAAGGTTTTAGGGTTCTAACAAGAAAGCTAATGTGTAATTAGAGCTTCTAACGAGCAGATTTATAGACCAAGAGGGAGGGTAGGGGCGGGTCTTAAAGCGTGATACATCATTAGTGTCTACAAAGTCGAAACACGAAGTCATGTTTTCTCTTACATTTTCTACTTTTGATTGTATTTTTAGCATTTTTGTTTGCTAGTAAGTTATAATTGTGTGTTTTTCATGTCCGTTGGTTTTGTTTGGAAAGATTCCTATTAACACACATTATATACACCTCACGTGTCTATCTATAATGAGAGTTGAATCCACGACCTATTATTTGAAATTTTAAAGTACGACTCTGACTCCTAATGTTTGTGTTTGTATGTATATTCTAATCAAACTCCAAATGTATGCACATAATCAAAACCTCGGTTCAACTTGGCTCCAAATATACATCGTTTAAGTGAGTGTTCTAACTTTTAAGTGTATATATTATGACCTAGGAGACTCGGAAGGGAGAGGAATTTTGTGAGAACTTGATGTAGAGGGAAGAAGGGAGCATAGGAGGGGGGATGTCGTATGGAGTGTGAAGGAGGGATGTTTTAAAAAATAATACTTCGTATAAAAGAATTGAATTAACAAATTCGAATTTCACTTTAATATCTTATATGAAATGGAAGCCACATAATTAACTTTTAACTTATCTAACCGATATCCGTCACAACTTATGATACAAATGACATTTTTGTTAAAGCGTAGCATGTTACAGAAAAATATTCAAGAATAATATGTGCTTAAAACTTATCAGGGTCAGTGAGTATCAACGATTCATTATTTAAAAAATTTATATATCTCCTTCATCCAAAATTAAGTGTTCACCTTATTATTTAATTTTGTCCCAAGATACCTGTTTTTTTTAATTATGTATTATAACCAATTATTTCATTTCTAGGTAAGTATGATTTTAAGTAATATGGCGGATCGATGAAGTTTTTCAGTATTTAGGAAAATCCAACTTAATTATCATTCGATCAATAACATTGTCCAACCTATCCCACCTTTTGGAACAATCGAGTCTCATTAAAAATTATAATAATTAAAATGCTAAAACTGAATACTTGCTTTATTAAGTTTATCCACTCAATCTAACAGGTCGAGATATCAATTAGACTACTTTAGAATGATTTCTATTCGATCAATTAGTGTCTCACGTACCACATTAACATTTGAAATCCGATATAATGAACTATAAGTATTAATGGTGACTTCGATAATGCATACATTACTTAACATACGCGTATGCAAATGGTGACTATGGAGTAGGGCGCATTTCGTGAAATGAAATGTATACGGTTATATATGATTAATCAATCATTGAAAATCTAATACGTCAGTGTTTTACGGTTACCAACTACCAGCCAAAACGAAATAAATGAAAACAAAATCGAAGAAGAAAAACCAAAATTGAAAATCTTTGTTACACGCAACAAAGATCATTGGCATGTTTGCGATCAAATGGGTTATCGCTTTCTGTAGTTGAAGTTCATATCGTACTACGATCTTCGGTTATTAATTGATCCAATTTCATAATAATTTTGCTCCTTGTCCAAAATAAATTTATAAAGTCAAGTAAGACACAATCGAAGAACATGTCGACATGATAAGAAACAAATATATGTAACATATAAAACACACGGAACACATTAAATAAAAAAAAGTTTTGTTACACTACAAGAAAAAACACTTTTTGCGGCGAGCAAAAACGTCGCAAAAAGTCGACAAAATCGCCCCAAAAGACTTTTTGCGGCGAGAAATCGCGGCAAAAGGATCGTCGCAACAGTTTCGCAGTTTAAGACTTTTTGCGGCGAGGATTTTAAGTATTTGCGGCGAGCTCTTTTGCGGCGAGCTCTTTTGCGGCGACCATTTCGCGACCAGAATTGAACCTTTTGCGGCGACCCTTTTGCGGCGAGATTTCGCTGTTTTTTTTTTTTTTTTTTTTTTTTATAATAATTCTGCTTTATTTGGCAATAATTTTTAAAATCATGGTGTATCTATAAAACCCCAACAAAGATCAACGAAATCATATATTTCAAGTTAATTATTTCATACAAAACATCTAGCAAAGTTAACAAACGAACATGTTTGAAATTTAAATGATTGTTAAATCATCAGATAATATGCTAATCGAATCAATAGCCAACTATGTGGATCTTCATAAACCATCTGATTGCTGCATCAATTGCTGAATTTGTTGTCAATGTTCGCATCACTGCATCAATTGTTGTCATCAAGCTTTCTAGCCAAGCTCTTGCTTCCTTTCGTGTTCTGCAATGAGTGATTCAACTTGTACATCAAGCTTTCTAGCCAAGCTCTCGTAATCAAATTCCTTCTTTATCTTCAACATATTTTCTACTTTCATCGCCTACCCAAATTTTCACAAAATAATTAGATGATAATTTAATTTATATAATAAGTTTAAGCTTACTCTTTGCCTGCAAACATTAAACAATAAAATTATCCAATTCCAAACTAATAAAGTCAAACTAAAAAGTCAAAGTCACCTCCAAATGAATCCCCAAGCCATCTTGTAAGCTTGGAATCACGAACAGGAACATGAGAACTGTTTTCCGACAATGCTTCCTCTAACGTATTTGAAACCCGCAAGATCCACAACAATTAATTTCCCCTTACGTACAACAGGTGGCTTCATTATGTGGGATTTGCTACTACCATTTCCATTCCACTGTTTTTCCTTGACAGATTTCTTAACATGCACCTGAAGAAAGAGTAGAGTTCATGTTATTAGGATTTGAAACAATGAATATTTATATTTTGAAAAAATCTCACCATTAAAATAGCATGACTACGAGAAGATTCTGTATTTAATTTTGTGTTAGCAGCAAACCGATGAGCTTCACCTAACCGCAACAGTTGTACAAAACTCGGTTGATCCCGAACTTCAATTAAGCTAGCACCTGGGAGTGTTATATCTCCACTTTTAGGGTCTTCCGTTATTGATAAATTATCGTTGGTTGGATTAAGAGGATCTTGTATTGTTTCCATGTATAGCTGCAAGTAACAGTATTGTTAGTTAGAATCCATACTACATGATAAACAACAAATATATAGTTAACTAGAACCACCTGTAAATAGTAAACGAATATAGAATCGGTTTCTTCAAATATATCTTCCATTGCACGGACCATAATTCCGCGAGCAGAAGTATCTTCATCCCAATGTCTTCCAAGTGTGTATGTTTTTCCAGTACCAGTTTGTCCATATGCCATAACTGTTCCATTATATCCATCAAGCACACTCTGCACACCACCTTTTAATCTTTAATAAAATAATTAAAATATAAACTTTATTTAATGCTGCTCCAAACCTCGACAACAGGCTTTGCAACAACTTCATACACACGCTTCTGTGATGCAAATTCAGTAAGAACTTCATCATTGCTGGAATAACAAAATAAGAATGCTTGATAAAGTTTCAGCTCATTACAAAATTCATAATTGCGAAATAAAAATATAAAATAAGCTACAAACATGACATTAGAATACCTCGGGCTGCAATTCCACACAATCAGCAAAATCAACATCAGTTGAAATAAAAATATAAAATAAACATTGAAGTAACTGAAAATTGTTAAAATTTGGAGTACTTACCTGAATCTGAGTAGCTGATCGATCGATCGATCGGAGATGACTGGTTCGTCGGAGGTGGTGAGGAGTGAAGAATGAAGCCTGCTCGGTCGGAGGTTCTCGTTCTGTGTCTCTGCTCGATCTGTTTCTCTGCTCGATCCATGTCTCTGTTCGATCGTTTCTCTGCTCGATCAGTTGGATGTAGCGATGTGGTTCGTCAGAAGTGGTGGTGGTTCGCCGGAGGTTGTAAAAACTGTGCTCTGCTCGATTTGTAACTCTCAATCTCTCCTCGTCGCCCGATCTGTATCTCTCGTCAATCTGGTCGATGCAAATGAGCAACACTGAAATCTGCCCATTTGTTATAACCCTAAATCGCATTAGGTCGTTTGCGGCGACCTATTTGCGGCGAGACTACCTCTTTTGCGGCGATCCCCTAAAAAATGGGGGGAAATCATCCCGCCTTATTTTTCAGGCACGGGCGCTCGCTTGTTTTGTCATTTTATGGCCTTTTGCTGCGTATTTTGTCGCCGCAAAAAGTCTCCCATCGCAAAAAGCAGTTTTTCTTGTAGTGTTAGTGACAGTCCTAAGGGCTGTCTCTAACATGTATGAAAGACTTGTACAATCATTGATAATGTAGTGATCCTAAAATTCAGGGGGCGATTTTATATCTGTTTTGCCTTCTTATTGGCAGCACTTAAGGCTGTCATTATCATTTTCCAATAAAAAATAATGAGAGAGTTGATAATTAGCCAAATTATATAATTTCCTTGTATCTTTATGTGTAAATAAGTAGAGAAATTATATACCAAAGGGCCAATGGCCTAGCGGTAAGGTGTTTGCCCTCTAATCTAGTGGTTGAGGGTTCGAGTCCCATAGTGGACATATGTGGTTATTTAGGAGTAGATTAGATTCGCCGTTCAAAAAAAAAAGTAGAGAAATTATATTTATATCTACAATTTGTGCCTACTCATATGACTACTCACTTTTAAACTTGACATGTGTCATCCATTAATTCTCTTTCTTCATATCATCCATTGATTTTGACACATGTTATCATCAAATTGGTAAACACATAAGTAGGCTCATTTAGTAGGTACAAATACCATTACTCAAATAAGTATATGTAACTTAATTTAAAAGTGGATGAGCACCACTCTAACTTTAGCTAAACATGGGTTTAAAGGCACTAAACCCATACCGGCTTTTTTTTGCTAAACATGTGCTAAATGTCCAACACCAAGAATTTAACGCCGGGTTAAATGTTTTCATATGTGTGTTTTTTAATTGTGAATGGCTTGAGGTACTTTTTATGCGTTTCCAAAGGATTTTATATGAATGTTAAAAGGAGAAAGCGTAATTTTAAAGTGGATTTTAAAAACATGTTTAAATGGCAAAATACTTTTAACATGACTTTAACATAACACATTCATTGCAAAAAAAAAATAAAAAAAATCTTTCTTTTTAATATATTTATCATTTGCATATTTAAACTTTAAAGAAAACTAGCAGGGTACCCGCGCAATGCGGCGGCGGGTACCCTAAAACTATATTTTGCCGCGACGGTAATGATGGTGTTGGTGACAGGTTTGGTGGTAAGTAGTGATGGAGGGTGGCAACAATAGTGACAGTGGTAAGTGGTTGTGCATAGTGATGGTGGGTTGAGGTAGTAGTGATTGTGGTGATGGGTGAAGGTAGTGGCATGTGTTAGCGGTAGTGGGTGATGGGCGGCAGCGGTGATGAGTAGGGTTGGTGGTGGTGGTGTGTGTGAGTCAATAAGATGGGGGCCACATGTTTAGACTTCCCATTTGACTTGTGCACATGTTTTTAGGAGATAGTTGGTGGTGAGGTATTTGGTAATAAATTTAATTAAATATAGGATTAGTTTAGAGATTAACATAAAGTTAGTGAGAGAAACTTTAAAAAAATGATAAAAAATGATATAAAGTTAATGAGATAATATTAATTTATTAATTAGCTCCCTCCACTTCTCAAATGAGAAGTTTTTGGGGGACAAAATTTTTGAGTGAAATGAGAGTTTTTTGTGGAACGGGAGTAACTGACAACCTCAAACGCATATAGTATTCAGCTTGAAGCAGGGCCATTGGCAGTAACAGGAAGTTTCAGCAACAATTACTACAGCATGTTTGACTACAATTTTTTACGATATTGACCCATTTGGACAAATTAATTAAATAAGATAAATCTTGGAATTATTTTTCACCATATTGACCCATTTTATCATAATTCGTTAAAATGGGTCAAATGGGTCAAAGATGAATGAACCAAAATGGTTCAAATGGGTATTTTCCGAAACGGTGCAAAAATTATTTTGAAATGTAAGGGTGGCCATTTCAACATGTTCACACAAAAAGAAGGGTTATGCAATAAACAAATTTAAGCAATAAGCATAGGCTTGCCAATACTACACGAGAAGAAACTCCATGTATATACCACGAAAAGTCAAAAATTAATAATACGATTACAAAACATAGGTATCTATAAAGATGCAAAAGATTCCTTGTGCTGACTCTTGAATCTTGATAAACTTCAATGATACCCTTTTGTTCCTTCGGATGCATGTTCAAGATGTCCAAAAACGATTTGTAAACATGATCATCGTTTTGATATGTTTCTGCACAGTAGGGGTGGAATAATATTAATTACATTATAAATAAATAAAAACTCAAACTTAAATAGGAAAATCTGCTCTTCCTTTATTTTGTTTACAAAACTAATAGCTTATTCAAACTGAATGGTTCTTTTTGGCGGTGCTTCATCGTCCTCAATGACAGTTATTTCATAACCTTTAGGCAAGAAAGTATTAAACCCCACAATTAAATTATGGTGACCTTTAAATAATTATTTCACCCTTGCTAAGACACCAGTAGTATCAATTCTGCATTAACAAAGTCCTCTTTAAGGTCCAATCAATGTGAATTCGACCACCAAATGTAATCATTTTGAAAATTGTTTACCTTTGAGCTTTAAAATCTTTCATAACAACATGAAACATGTCCTCGTTTGTCTTGAAACATGTCTTTAACCTCTTTAAAATAGTCAATGCATCATTGATTGTTAGTTTTTGTGCACTGCTGGCACCTGCCCCTACCCCTTCCACTGCTTCTCCTTCACATTCTCTGGGGCTTGTGGTTGGCCATATCTTCAATAAAATCAGAAAAAAATAGCCTTGTACAACTATAAGCAGATTCAAAGTCACAAAATTAAGAAATAAAAATGTCTTCATTGAGAGAAGAAACAACGAAAAATTAGCCCTACCTCAAATCGCAGCAACACATGCAAATTTACATAATCCGAGCACAAATGACAACCCTAAACCACAAAATTAAAGCAAATTGAGAAATAAACTTACGATTCTCCTCGGAAAGAACCAAATGGCCTCTTATTTTGAGAGCTACCATAAGCATCATCTCATATTCGTTTCACCCTACAAATAACAAGTTTAACGTCGATCAGAAATAAATTAAAAGTACACGGACTAAATCTGCGTGATAAATCAAGAATGAAATGAAAAGGGCAAACCTGTGAAGTACCAAACGATATGAAATAAGTTGAATCACCTTTGGATCGAGGTTTTTGAAGTGATGACTTCTTCTTTTGCTGGGAAGTGAATCGATGATTTCATGATTTTTTGAAATGTTGAAGGAGCCGAAGAGGGTATTTGGAGACGTATGGTTTAGTCAACCGAGGGCAATTGCAGGGTTACCGAGGAGTCAAGAAAGTGAAACGACGGGGGATATTGGGGGTTGAGGCCGGGTAAGGATCGTAAAGATTTAGGTATATAAGTAGATTAGGAAAAAATAATCATTATATCTGTAGCTCAGCTGGTTAGTGATGTTATTTAATATGCTATAGGTCCCATATTCGAATCCTGTCGCCTACATTATTTTAAAATGTGATTCAAGACAAAAATGGAAAGTTTTTGGCTGAATTTTCAGCCATCTATTTAAGGAAATGTCCTAAATACATTATAGATAGTAGAGATAGAGATATTTTTCATGTGTATTCCATGCAAAAATATTTTTCATGTGACCAACAAACTCATAAGATTAACCCTTTTTAGATTAGAATGATTAAATGTTTTCCCCCTTTTGCCATGTATTTGCTGTTTCGGCAAGACCATACATGTTTTCCCCTTTTTTGATTTTATTGCTATAATAAGTTTAAAAAATAAATAATAGAAACACCAATTAATAAATACATATATAAATAAAAAATCCAAGCCCACATATTTTATTGTATGCTCAATAAGGAACATATTTTATGATACATGTTATTAGGGATGTGCATGAGTCTGTTTAGGGTGATTTTAATTAAAATCAGAATGCAACCTGATATTTTAATTATGTAACTTGTTAAACCATTGAAATTCTGGCAATTTGGTTTTTCATTTTATGAGAACACCATTTAACTTTTATTTTTTTGGTTTACATATGTTTTTTTGTTTTAAAAGGCTTAGGCTCGTTTATATACAAAACGTAATAAAAAACAAGAAAATTGTTACAACGCTGTTAAAAAATGCTATCCTAAGGTTAAATTCACTATAGTAGAAAAGTTTATACTTAAAGAGAAAGTGTTCAAAGGACCAGTTCTGCAATAAATCAAAGATGAAGGACATACATGTTAAGCTATATAAACTATAAAGCCATTATCCTTTCAGAAAAGATAAACCCCCTGAGAAAACCCACTTCTCCTCCCCTGAAAACCCACTTCTCCTCCCCTGAAAAATTCGCTCTTTGATTGTTTTTCTTCATCATTATCACAAATTTCAAGCTCTAATCACTCAGAGATACACATTGATGCATATTAATGGAAGCAGCAGCAAGCAAAATGTTTTCATCATCTTTATCTTTGCCCCCAAGAACCCAACTCAAGCAATCTCCTAATCCACCTTCAGGTGAATAAAAATCCCATTTTTTACCATTTTTTCTGTTTTTTTAACTGTTTCCATGTTTAAATTCTTCATTTCTAGCAATTTGGTGTAATTGTGAGTTGTTAAATTTGTTTTTTTATTGTTTGTTGTTCATAGTTATGAGGAAGTATGAATAAGTATTTTGCCCACCAAGTGTTTGATGTTTTGCCTGTTTGAACATTGGAATATCGTTTTTTACCAGAAAATGCAGCATTTTAAAAGAGATTATGGTTATATATCAGTTGACTTTTGTTAACTGATTTGCTAGTTGTTACCCACAGTGTTTAGAAGCATAAATTTTAATATCTGGAAATAGACCTGAAGATCACATGGCTGAATAATTTAACTTATTGGAATTCTGTTACCATTTTAAGGCGTACATTTCTTGCATATATAAAAGTAATGTAATTAATCCAAGTCACTGTTATTTTCGGGTCAACTATGTTATATCCGTTAATTGTAGACAAAATACTAGAAGTAGGATGACTAATTAAACATTGATTGAATCATGGTAGGATATCGAGACAGAGGAACGTTGCCTATGAGGATTAATTTATTGAATATTCTTCTTATAAATAACTTCATTTCGTTAATTAAGGTGGCTTATAGTTTTTATTGGTTAAAATAATGACTTGTAAACTCATATTAAAGTCATTTTATTAATATAATCATACCTTAATTGCAGCTTTGAAGTTATATGAGCCTGCACATTCTTCTATGCTTGCAACTTCATTACCTCAACATTTTCCTACTTCTGTGTTAATTCAAGAACAACGTCGTGAAAGCAAGCCGTTATTGCAGACAATAAAAGAGGACAAAACATCCCTGGTGAGATTCTAAAATTTTAATAATTAAATTTGTTTTAAATAACAATGTACTTTTACATTTTTCTCTGTTTAGTTATTTGGGTCATTAAAAGATGGATTTGTGTTCTATATTGGTTATTCGACAACTTGATGACCTGATAAACTGGTAACCTGCTGACGTGGCAGTTTTGACACCTCTTTGTTACAATTAACTAACTTTAACAGTTTTGACACCTCTTTGTTATTGATAGGCAACATCAGATAACGGGCATATAGAAGCCGAGTTTTCTACACATGCAGTCGATGCTATAAATTCTGATGAATATTTAAAAGAATTCCAAGGCCAATTGTTACAATGGCCTAGTTTATGGTATTTGTAAGACTATTTTTAACTATTTTATCCTAAGTTTGATGTGTCAATCATTACATTTTCTTAGTAAAGATTTGATTTTTCTAATTTTCACAGGTTATCATCCTCTCACACAAAAGAAAAACCATTTTCCTCTTCAACTATGCAACCGATGGATATTGAAATGAAGCAAGTAATTGCTCTTGCAAAAAAAGCTCTCTCAGCTTCAAAAAAAGCAGCTTCACTACTCGATAATGATGAATCATTAGGCGTTGACCATGATAACACCACTACCTCAAGGTTTGACTTTTTTTTTCTTTCTATAACATCATTATCTGGGTAAGAACATTTTCAAGAGTCTGACGTGTGGATTTTGCAGCATAGGATCAAGTACTCAACTTGAACCCAAGAAAGTCAAATTCGTAAAGTCAACACGTCTCCTAGAGAGACAATCCAAGAGAAGAAAAGGGTCAAAGTCAAACGTGATTGTTCGTGAAACAAACACGTGTACAAAACAACCCGAACCAGAGAAAAAAACATCGTACAAAGACGCTAATTTACACGATCCTCTTCGAATGTTCTTATCACGGCCAGTAACAAGAGAACTTTTGAATTCAAAACAAGAACTCGAACTCATTGCCCATATTAAGGTTTCTTCAATCAATATTATATTTTAGTTATATTACAAACATAACTAACCAATTTTTAAATTAGAGCCAATTGCATAAAATAGCAAGATACTATTAGGTAATTCTAATTCTAGCAACCAACTAGTAAAAAATCAAGAATGCAAAAACACAGTTATGGAATAACTCTCCAATTTATTGAGAAAATAGCTTAAAACTCAATTACAATATGTTTATTGCGTAATACATAAACCCCACATGGTATATGTATTTATAGACTTAAAACTAGTCTAATTAATGAAATACGTAACCGACTTGTATTGTATTTCGTGTATTCCTTATAGCCCTAGGAAACCTCCTCGTTTTTAGGACTAAGGAATTCCAACATTCACCCCCGAATTCCTAAGTCTCGATGGAGAGGTTACGAACTCCTATTAAATTCCTCATTTCATTGAACTTCGTTCTTCCCAATGGTTTCGTGAGAATGTCTGCCTTTTGCTCCTTGCCGGGAACATGTTTGACATCTACTTGTCCATTGTTGACACGCTCTCGAATAAAATGATATTTTGTGTGGATATGTTTACTTCTCCCGTGGAAAACAGGATTCTTGCTTAATGCTATCGCTGCCATATTATCCACTTGAATAAATACCCTTTCTTGTTTCATGTTCGTAATCTCACTTAGTAATTCTTGAAGCCAAATTGCTTGACATGCAGCTGCGTTAGCTGCCATGAATTCCACCTCACAAGATGATAATGCCACGGTATCTTGCTTGTGTGAACACCAAGATATTGGGGCCGAACCATAGTAGAACACATGACCCGTCGTGCTTTTTCCGTCATCCGGGTCAATGTTGTGACTGCTATCACTATAACCAACAAGAAGTTTATGTCCACTTCTTTCGTATTTAATCCCATATCCTGTAGTACCTCGAAGGTACCTTAGTATATGCTTTATTAAAACTCCATGTGACACTCTTGGACTTTGCATATACCGACTCATGACTCCCACTGAATATGCCATATCGGGTCTGGTTTGAAGAAGATATCGAAGGCAGCCAATAATCTTTCGATATTCTGTTGGATTGATTTCTTGTTCGTCTTCAGCTTTGGTTGCTTTCGATCCTAATTCCATTGGAACATGTGTTGGGTTACAATCTTGTAATCCTGCTTCTTTTAAGATTCGTTTGGCATAGGCTTCTTGTTTGATTGTGATCCCCGATCTTTCTTGCTTTACTTCGATGCCTAGATAGTAAGTAAGTTTACCGAGGTCCGACATTTCAAAACTCATGCCCATTTCTCTTTTGAATTTCTTGATCATATCCAAGCTTGTACCTGTGACAAATAAATCATCCACATAAACTGCTATAATTAACACATTATTTCCTTCAGTTTTTCGATAAACGGATGGTTCTTTTGTGCACGTTTTGAATCTTAAATTCTTCAATATTTTGTCTAGCTTCGTGTTCCATGCCCGTGGTGCTTGCCTTAAGCCATAGAGGGCTTTCGAGAGTAGATAAACTTTGTTCTCCTCACCTTTCTTTGTATATCCCTCTGGTTGCATAACATAAACGGTTTCTTTTAACTCTCCGTGTAAGAAAGCAGTTTTGACATCTAAATGATGGAGTTCCCAACCGTTTGTAGCAGCTAAAGCAATTAGTAACCGTATTGTTTCGATCCGGGCCACGGGTGCAAATACTTCATCGAAATCAACTCCCGGTTGTTGCACATAGCCTTTTGCAACTAGTCTAGCTTTATATTTATTAATCGTCCCATCTGCATTTTTCTTTACCTTGAACACCCACTTTAGTCCAATTGGCTTCACCCCCGAAGGCCTTTCAACAAGTCTCCATGTTTTGTTTTTATCAATCGATTCGATCTCTGTGTTCATCGCTTTCACCCATTCCGGTTGATTCTTTGCTTCTTCAAAGGTTAATGGTTCTTTATTTGTTGCTAAGAGTAGTACGTCATGATCGGGTTGTGCCAGAAGCACATAATCTTCCTGAAGTCGTTTGGAAGAACGGACTGTCTCGAAGATCTTCTAACATTATTTTGGATATTTGTTGTAGGTGGAGTATCATCTTGATTTGGACTATTTCTTTGGGTTTCCTCCTGATCATAAGTCGTTGAATCAATGTGGTCATCATTATTCATAATATCATCATTGTCTTCTAATTTTGATGCACCATCTTTATGACTTTGAAGAATCAAGACCTTGAGATTGCCATGGTATCGTAAACGTGCCTGGTTGTAGATTATCAGGTATGGAAGTGCTACTCCAATTCCACCCTCTAGTTTCATCAAAAAAGACATCTCGACTTATAACAACTTTCTGGTTCATTGGGTTAAGAAGTCGATAAGCTTTCGAACCTGCTTCGAAACCAAGATGCACTAATGGTCTCGATCTTGCATCAAGTTTTCTTAAGTTGACTGGTTCGGTTTTGGTAAAAGCAAGACATCCAAACACTCGTATGTGCTCAAGGTCCGGTTTCTTCTTTTTGAGTTTTTCATATGGAGTTTGGTCAACGAGAACTCGCGTATATACTCGATTGATAATATACGTCGAATGTTGAACTGCTTCTCCCCATAACCTGTTCGGTACTTGCATTGCTTTCATGATGCTTCGAGTCATCTCCATCAGGGTTCGGTTTCGTCTTTCCACCACCCCGTTTTGTTGGGGTGTGTATGGAGCGGTGAGATGTCGTTTAATGCCATTTTCTGCACAAAACGTATTAAACTCGAGTGAAGTAAACTCTCCGCCTCTATCACTACGAAAGACTTTCAAGGATTTTCTTGTTTCATTCTCCGCCAAAGCCTTGAATTTTCTAAAGTGTGCAAACGCATCGCCTTTCTCCTTTAGTAGGTATATCCACATGTAACGAGAGAAATCGTCAATTAAAGTGAAAATATATTTATTACCTCCCATTGTAGATGGTGTTATTGGCCCGCACAAGTCTCCGTGAACTAATTCTAGTGGGTACTTTGCTCTATAAGATGCTGCTTTCGGAAACGGTTTTCTTGTTTGCTTGCCCACCAAACAAGACTCACACAGTTGATTTGGATTTTCAACTTGTGGTAGTCCTTTGACCAGGGCTTTCTTTGCCATTATTTTCATGGACTCGAAATTAATATGGCCGAGCCTTGCATGCCATCGCCAAGTAGTTTCACCAATTTTTGAATGTAGGCATACTGGATTTCCAATCTTTAGTTTAACTTTGTAGAGTCGATTTGGATTTCTTTGAACTTTCATCAATAAACTTCCATTAGAGTCATGCATTGTAAGGTAATTATCTATCATCAGAATGGCGCACCCGGATTCTGTGGCTTGCCCGAGACTAATCATATTATTCTTAAGGTCCGGTATGTAATATATATCAGTCATCAACCGTTGTTGTCCGGTTTTTCCTTCAAAAAGAATGTTACCTTTGCCTTTAATTTTCACGCATGAGTTGTCACCAAATTTAACTCTTCCAGTTATGCCTTCGTTTAGTTCTGAGAAAAATGATCGATTTCCAGTCATATGATTACTCGCACCGTTATCAAGATACCACACATCAGGTTCTTGATTAGGTTCAAATTGCGAGGGTATCACCTTTTCTTCGTTCAAAAATACCGTTTCGTGTAAGAACAAAGAGGCATCATTGTCACTAGCTTCAGCATAGTTAGCCTCTTGAAGTTTCTGGATTCTATCTGGGCATTGTGACGCGAAGTGTCCTGCTTTATCACAACGATAGCAAACGACTTTCGAACGATCCTTCTTCGTTTTGTCTTTGTTGTGATTCTGACTACCCCGTCACCGGAGACTTGTGACTTCCCTTGGGAATTCACTTTGCCCTTTCCTTTTCCTTTCGACCCCTTCCAACCTCCCTTCGAGTTACCTTGGTTCTTTGAACTCGAATGATCATCCTTTGAGAATAGTAGTTTAGACTGACTACTCTCTTCATGATCACCATTGTTTATTCTTTCTTCATATGCCTTTAATCGCCCGACTACATCTTCAAAACTTGTATTGTTTAGATCTAGTACCTGCTCGAGTGCGGCAACGATTTGAATAAATTTCGATCGAGGTAGGGTTTTAAGGAACTTCTTCACGAGTTTTGATTCTTCAATAATCTCCCCAAGCCCAGCGGATTTTGAAGCAATTCCAGATAGTTTTCCAGCGTACTCGTCGATTGTTTCGGTATCTTGCATCTTGAGTCGATCGAATTCGGACATTAGGGTTTGTAGCCTTGCTTCCTTCACTCGATCTGCTCCAACGTACCTGGCTTTGATCGCATCCCATAGCTTCTTGGAGGTTTCTTGATCGCCGATCTGCATGATCAGATTCTCGGGAACTGATTGATACAACAAACCCATTGCTAAGTCGTTCTTCTCAGCGTTTGTGTTGCCTGGATCAATCGTTTCCCATACTTTGTGTATACGCAACACAACTTTGATGCGCATCGCCCACACGGTATAGTTTGTGAGTGTTAGCATCGGACATTGGACTGATGTTGATCTGCCTTCCTTCCCGTTGCTCGTTTCTCCGCCTTCTACCATGGTTGTTTCGATTTGCTCTGATACCAATTCAAGAATGCAAAAACACAGTTATGGAATAACTCTCCAATTTATTGAGAAAATAGCTTAAAACTCAATTACAATATGTTTATTGCGTAATACATAAACCCCACATGGTATATGTATTTATAGACTTAAAACTAGTCTAATTAATGAAATACGTAACCGACTTATATTGTATTTCGTGTATTCCTTATAGCCCTATGAAACCTCCTCGCTTTTAGGACTAAGGAATTCCAACAAAAAATTCAAAAATAGCAATGGACTTTCAAATTTTTGCAATTTGGGAAATGTTTTACCCGGAATGACAGGTGGGTCAGTATTTTCTACTTATCTAGCCGGTAAATTAATTTCTCTTCGTTTTCCAATTAGTTTTAAATTGTTTTGAGCATTAATTCTTAAACTGTTCCTGTAAAATGGAAACATTAAATAACCCGTCATGTCACTGTACAATACCCAATATAATTACTCCAGGTAAAGTGTTTAAGTTTGCAAAAATTTAAAAGTTCTTACTTTTAAAATTTTTAATAGTTGATTGTTAGAATTAGGAATCACCTAATAGTATTATTTTATAATATGCAATTTACCTTTTAAATTATCTTAAATTTTTCAGGGCGAGATGAAATTAGAAGAAGCTAGAATTAGGTTTCACGGTGAATTTGGGCGTGAACCGACATTAGTCGAGTGGGCTGAAGCGGCTAATCTAAGTTCTCACGAGTTGAAGTCTCAGTTGCATCTCGGGAACAGTAGTCGCGAGAAATTGATATGCGCGAATTTACGTATGGTTGTTTATATCGCGAAGCAATATAGGGGGCGTGGGCTGGACCTTCAAGACCTTTTGCAGGAGGGAAGTATGGGCCTCATGAGAAGTGTCCAGAAATTTAAACCTCAAGCTGGATGTCGTTTTGCCACGTATGCTTATTGGTGGATAAGACAATCTATTAGACGAGCTATTTTTCAAAATTCAAAGCTCATTCGTCTGCCAGTACGTAATTTTCTTTTTATTTTATTTTAGAGTAATTTCAAATTCTTCGATTTTGTTCTTATACAATTTAATTTCATCATTTTGTCCTTGTACCTTTTAATATAGTGATTTTATGTCCTCGTGGTTCTTGAATTTCATATATTTCGTCCATTTTGACCTAAAATGACCAAAATACCCTTATTTTTAATTAATTTTTTTAAATTTATTCCTTGTTTCCGGTCATCTTCTCCGGCGGTCAAATGACCGGAGAAGAAAGGAAATATAAGAAAAAATAAATAAGATAAAACTGAGGGCATTTTTGTCATTTTCGGTCAAAATGGACGAAAAAAATGAAATTCGAGAACCACTGGGACAAAAGTCACTAAATTAAACATTACAAGGACAAAAAAAACGAAACTAAAAAGTACAGGGATAAAATAGTAGAATTTGGAAGACCACAGGGGCAATTCGTGTAATTTAGTCTTTATTTTCATTTCGATGTGATTAACTTTTTATTATTATTTAAAAACGTGTATGTAGGAAGGTGTGTATAGTATGATGTACAAGGTTAGTGAAGCAAAGAGATTGTGTATACGTGAAGGAAATCATGAACCGACACAGAAGCAAATTGCAGAGCAAGCTGGAATGAGTGTTGACAAGCTGCAAAAATTGCGGTCTATACAAAAAATAACTCTGTCGTTGCAAAAGCCCATTTGGGCTAATGATTCTACTACATATGAGGTGAGGTCATTACCATTTTTCACCTTCATTTTTGGCCCGCATCTTATGTATTTATGGCAGGAAATCACACCCGACACTACAATGGATAGCCCGGATGATAGTGCATCAAAGCAACTTATGAGGAATCATATAACCAATCTTCTTAGTGTTCTGAATCCAAAAGAGAGGAAAGTAATTCGGTTAAGGTATGGAATTGGTTGTGAGGTTAGGAAATCGTTGGCGGATATTGGAGTGATGTTGGGGGTATCAAAAGAACGAATTCGTCAAGTGGAAAGCCGAGCACTTTTTAAATTGAAGCAATATTCTGAAAGCCAAGGGCTTCAAGCGTATAAAGATTTGCTTATTTAATCAGAATACTAAAAGAGGAATCGTGTATGTGAATGTAAGTTTTTGTTTGAAACAGGTAAGGGGCATTCCCGGTGAAAAGTACAACTTTTTGTGCATACGGTACACCAAAAATGGACCTTTTTTAATGTACGTTACCCAACTTTTCATGCTTCAGTGTAACGAAAAGTTGGTAGCATCGGTTGAATGACAGTTACTCCTTGATATGTTTTACCTAATGGAAATTTGTTTTGTTAAATTTATAAATATCTATGATATTTAGTATAAAAAGTTTAATTGTGTTTATTATTGAATACCGAATATAATAGGGAACCGGAAATATATACACATCTATGACCTAACAACTTGCCTAGAATATAGATGTGATAATAGAGGATAAGTATAGAGAATATTGAATTTCTATACTCCCCCTCAAGTTGGAGCATGTATGTTTTGCATGCCTAACTTGCCAGTTAAGACCTCGAACTGTTGTAGACCCAAGGCTTTTGTGAACAAGTCTGCAATCTGCAGTTTTGTGTGAATCTTTCGAGGAAGAATTTCTTGAGATTCAACTCTTTCTCTAACGAAATAGCAATCCATCTCAACATGCTTGGTTCGTTCGTGAAATACTGGATTAGTTGCAATGTCACGAGCAGCTTGGATATCACAGAATAAGGGAGTCGGTTCATGTTGTTTGACATCTAGTTTTTCAAGGAGCCAACGCATCCAGATTACCTCACTTACAGCAGCTGCCATTGCACGGTACTCTGCTTCGGCTGAGGATCGAGAAACCACTGCATGTTTCTTAGATTTCCAAGATATGGGGGCACCACCAAGAATTAATATGTAACCGGTTCGGGATCTACGAGTGAAAGGGCACCCAAGCCAATCTGCATCGCTATAAGTAACCAAGTCTGTCCCTCCTTCTTTTGGTAATAACAAACCCTTTCCAGCAGTAGTTTTTAAGTATCTTAAAACTCGATTGACGGCATTTAAATGATTTTGTCGAGGATCTGAGACAAATTGGCTTAACACATTTACCGTGTACGTGAGATCCGGCCTGGTGCTTGTAGGTACAATAATTTTCCCACTAATCTTATGTAATGGCTTGCATCCACTCGTGGTTCGTCATTGTCTTTGTCAAGCTTTAGGTTCTGCTCCATGGGGAACAAGCATGGACGACATCCTGTCATGCCAGTTTCTTCAAGGATGTAAAGGATGTATTTTCTTTGGTTAAGGACTAAGCCATCCTTGGTTCGAGCTACTTCGATTCCTAGGAAATATTTAAGATTTCCAAGGTCTTTGATGCTGAATTTCTTGTCAAGAAAAGTCTTTACTTCTTGAATTTTTGTGGCATGGTTTCCCACGATAATTATATCGTCTACATAAACAAAGGTAGCAACAAAAATATCTTCTTGTTTATATATGAAAAGTGAGTGATCGGCGTTTGATTGTTCGAATTTAAGAGACTTGAGAACGGATGTGAGTTTTTGATACCAATTTCTGGAAGCTTGCTTCAATTCGTATAAGGACTTCTTTAGTTTGCAAACTTTGTTCGCTCCCCCTTTCTCATAACCTTCTGGGATCTTCATGTACACTTCTCCATGTAAGTCACCATAAAGAAAAGCATTGTTTACGTCCAACTGGTGAATGATCCAGTCTCTTTTGACCGCCACAGCAAGAAGGGTTCTCACTGTTGTTAATTTTGCGACAGGGGCAAATGTATCATGGTAGTCTACTCCCTCCATTTGCGTGAAGCCCTTCGCGACGAGTCTGGCTTTGTACCTTTCTATTTCTCCAGTTGGTTTTTATTTGATCTTGTATATCCATTTAGAATCAATGGCTCGTTTCCCGCTCGGCAAATCTACTACGGACCAAGTCTTGTTTTCTTCAAGAGCTTTTATTTCCTTTTGCATTGCATGTTTCCAATTTTCATCCTGTACAGCTTGTTTAAAAGTTTTCGGCTCATCATTTAGGGTGATGGCCGCTAGAAAAGCTTTGTGAGTTTTAGAAAATTTTTCATAAGAAACAAAATTAGCTAAAGGATGTAGCGTTGTGCTTTCTTGATTCGGAGCGGGTTGTGCATGGTCTATGGATGGTGGGAGCTTGACTTCATAATCATTAAGGTGTTTTGGCCTTGTTTTATTTCGTTTCTCTCAGCCTTGATTAATGTGATCATTTTCAACCGATTCTTCCTCTGTTTGGTTCGAATCACTGTTGGTGTGTGGAATTCCAGGTTCAACTTCTTCCAACTCTTCTTGTTCGATATCGAAATTGTTTGAAGTGTCATGATTCACTTCAGTTTCATATGTGCCACTAATAACTTCGTCATTTTCTTCTTCATTGTTTTCGCAATTGTGTTTAAAGGGAAAAGCATTTTCTGCGAACTTGACATCTCGTGAAACAATGATTTTGTTTTGGCTTGGATCATATATTTTGTACCCTTTGGTACCGTGAGGATAACCAACGAACACCCCTAGTTTTCCTTTGATTGCAAATTTATCACCTTTAGTTTATGTGTTACGATAATAACCTAAACAACCAAAGACTTTCATGTGATCATATCCTGGTTTTTGGCCGTATAGAACTTCGTAAGGGGTTTTCTTTTCAATGGTCTTTGAAGGCAGTCTATTTATGATGTATGTGGCGGTCAAAACACATTCCCCCCAAAATCTACTTGGTGCGTTGGCCTCAATTTTCAAGGCACGAGCTACTTCAAGCAAGTGACGATGTTTGCGTTCAACAACTCCGTTTTGCTGAGGAGTATGGGGACATGTAGTTTCTAAGATAATGCCATGCTCATTATAGAAGTCTAACATATTATTTGACGTAAACTCACCACCATTGTCACATCTAACCCTTTTTATGTTCTTTTCAAATTGTGTTTTGACCATTTTGTGAAAATTTACAAGGCATGTGCTTGCTTCATATTTATGTTTAATTAGGAACACCCAAACCGCCCTACTGTGATCATCTACTATAGTTAGAAAGTAGTTTGCCTTTGAAAAGGATGGGGTGCGATATTTTCCCCATATATCGCAATGTATAAGATCGAAACATGCACTTGTTTTAGTAATAATAACAGGAAAAGGTTGCCTTGTTAACTTTGATTTTGTGCAAGAGTCACATACATGATCTTTATTCCTAAAAGAAATGTTTTTGAGAAAACTTATTTGGTTTAGCTTTCCTTCACTAGCATGTCCTAATCTTTTGTGCCACATGTTTCCACTTGACATCATTGCCTTCCTTTCTCGTTCAAGCATCCCCATCCTATATGGACCATTTATGCAGTTACCCGCTCCAATCAAGTTCCTCGAAGCAAGGTCCTGCATCACAAAGAATTTTGGAAAGAAGATCACAACACATTTTAGATCATCAGCGAGTTTGCTAACAGACAATAGATTGCAATTAAAATCAGGGATATGTAGGACTCCTTTAACTTTTGCTCCATTCGGTAATGTGTGACTTCCCTTTCCTTCTACGGGAATGGCTTGACCGTTAGGAATAGTCACGGGTTCTTCCAGAGGAGATGTGACTTTGTCCTCGAGTATATCATCTCGGTTTGTCATGTGTTCAGTGGCTCCTGAATCAACAATCCAAGAATCATTATTAATATTTTTACCTGCCATGTTAGCCGAAGGAGATGAGGTTCCCTTTTCACTTCCTGTGGAATTAAAATGGTTGAGAAATTGTTGGTATTGGTCTTTAGTCAACCCCTTTACAGGGCTTGATTCAACTTTGGCACATGCGGCTTTTGGTTTGGGTTTGCTTTGCTTGTTCTTCCCGAGCCACCAATCTGGGTATCCAACGAGTTCAAAACACCCTTCTCGAGAGTGCCCATCCTTGTCACAGTAGGTGCAATGATCTGCAGTTTTGGTGTTCTTTTTAACATATTTATTTGTGTTGGTATCTCGTTTCATAAAGGCTTGGAATGCAGCTGCTTCATTCGTTGACCGCTTCGAGCTGGTGATGGCCCTCTGCTGTTCGTCCTCGGCCACCAAGTGGTAGGCATTACCAAGCGACGGTGTAGGCTTCATTGAAAGGATCTGTGTTCTTACGATGGGAAAATCGGCATCTAAACCCATGAGAAATTCATATAATTTTTCTTGTTCTCTTAGGTTGTTTAGAGATTTTCCAGTCCCACACGTACATTCATTGCATGAGCATTGAGAATTTGGAAGTACCGATTGAATTTCGTCCCATAACCTACGCAACTTAGTGTAATATGCGGAAACAGTCATACCGTCTTGTCTTGTGTTGGAGATTGCTTGCTTCAGTTCATAGGCTCGGGGAGCACTTTGCTTCCCAAATCTTTCACGAAGATCCGACCACATCTCAGCAGCGGTGTTTGCATATTTGACACTGGTTCGTATTTCTTTTTCCATGGCTGTCGTTAACCATCCTTTAATCATTGCATCACAACGCATCCAGGCCATGTAGTCCGCCGCATCTTTGCCGGTTTTTCGATGGTTCCATCGACGAACCCGATCTTGTTCTTGGCAAACAAGAAGTTCTCCATCTCCTGAACCCAGTCGATGTAGTTGTTGTCCGTCAGGGCATCGTTGACTTGCATTTGTCGCGGATAATCTGACGCATGAATGTAGAAAGGTGAGCTTGCATCCGGACTGCTCCCTTCTCCATTCTTTTGGTTTTTGCCGGAATCTTCTCCGTCGGCCATGATTAGGCGACGGCGTTTTTAGGGTTTGGTTGGAAGAAGTCGGTATCCTGCTCTGATACCATAAAAAGTTTAATTGTGTTTATTATTGAATACCGAATACAATAGGGAACCGGAAATATATACACATCTATGACCTAATAACTTGCCTAGAATATAGATGTGATAAACATATAAACGATTTGATAGAATCGGTAGTTTAAATAATACTAGAGGATAAGTATAGAGAATATTGAATTTCTATATAGTATCTGTTTTTTCACTAGTACTATATGTCCTTGATTAGTTGAACAAATTTTATCCGATTGGGTTATTAAAAGATGATTTAGGGTCAAGCACAAATAAAACGATGGATTTAAGCATATATACACAGACTTATAATTGTTTCATAGCAAATGTAGCAACAACAATTGATCTATGGGTCTAGTTAACCATATTTACAACTCATCTCATACATCTGGCATCAAATCCATTCTAATTAATCCTAAAAATAAACATTAAGTTACGCAAATACAGATATTAACAATCTCCCACCCCTCTATATATCCAGTATCCTAGTACACAAATGAAAGTTTTCTCATTTGATTCTGCATTCATCTTTTGTTTCTTTCATATAAAGATTAATTTTGAACTTTTCAATCCTCGTTGACTACCTCTAACGAACCGTCCTTCATCAACTTTAAACTAAGACTATTGAATCTTTCTCGGGAATATTGTCTAGATGCTTTCCTCCAATCTGTACCCGCCTTCATCATTGTAACAAATTCATCATAACTAATGCGCCCATCCTAATAAAATTGGACAACGAATTGTTAGACAAGTGAATAATTAAGATAACGAACATATGTAATCACTAAAATATGTACACTTTTTCTACATGATTTAAGATAACATGTAATTTGTATCATCGATAACAAACCTTATCTGTGTCAACATCATGCATAATCCCACTTATAACTTCTTCATTTGTGACTTCACCTTGAGAACGTAATGCTTGACACATTTCATCGACCTCTATATAACCGTTGTTGTCTCTATCAAAGAATTCAAAGGCTTTGTGTAGGTGTTCATCGTTCGCCATTCTTTTAAGGTGAAGTGTGACAGCCAGAAATTCCCCAAAGTCCAGGGTCCCGTCTCTATCAACATCAGCCTACAAAACCATCATTCAAATGTCACACGATTAATATATAGTTATGCCGTCATTAATTAATATTAATATTAATATTAAACTTGTTTGATACTTACAGTATCCATCAAAGTTTGAAGATCTGTGTCGCTTACTTGATGGCCAAGTTTTTGTAAACCGATTCGGAGATCTTCAATATTAATTTTTCCTTTGTTGCTTGTGTCTATCTTACGAAAATCTTCCCTTATTCCTTCCACTTCCTCGGCTGATAAATGCTCGGCCACCACCTACGTACATCATGCGATATGAATAAACCAAAATCATTAATATCTAACATGATAAACGGATGTACCATCAAAGCTTGTTTCTTGAGCTTGTTCATCATTGCAAACTGTTTAAGTCTTGACTTAACAACATCACCTAACGGAACATTAGGATTCTTCTTTGCATTTGCTAACCAGGGGTGTTCTGCAATTGCAAAACCGAAACATGCAATGAGTTAGGCAGCCCGTAATACAAGAAAACAGCATTTAAACAAAACAGTACCTAGAAAGTAACATTACCAAGAACTTGTCGAGCTGTCAGCCGCCGCTTTTGATCTGGATCAAGCATTTTCTTCACCAGATCCTTTGCGTTTTCAGAAACCATCGGCCATGGATCTCTCTTGAAGTTAATCACTGAGCGAATAATTGCTTGTGCTACTCCTTGTTCCGTTTCTGTAATAAAAAATATACAATAAGTATAAAATTGGTAGTGCACAAAAGGATTTATGTCATGTGAGATTAGAGTAAAAGCCTCAAAGTTAAGCTAAAAAGAAAGGCTAATAGGTATTTTTATTATACTATTTCATTATAACTTTTATTACACTTAGTACAAAATTTTAAATAATCAAAAATTCAAAAGCAGAGTATGTTTAGTGACACATAAAAAGTTAATGTCAAATAATCAATCAGTTTCAAAATGCACACCTGCCCAAAAAGGCGGGACACCGCAAAGCAAAATGTACAAGATAACTCCAGCACTCCACACATCAACCTCGGGGCCATAATTGCGCTTCAAAACTTCGGGAGCCATATAATAAGGACTTCCCACTATCTCATTAAAGATCTCCCCTGTATAACCGAAACATTATCCGTAAATTTGTAATTTAGATAATAATATAGACATTTAACACAATATGTTAGAGATATAACACTAATGTTACATTGACTATATGATGAGTGGTTATTTCGTTAAAGTGGCTTACAAGATATAATTGTTTTACAAGACATATCACATACCTGGTTCGAAGAAAATCGAAAGCCCAAAATCAATAGCCTTTAGAGGAGCCGATTCCTTCTTGTTTCCAAAAAGAAAATTCTCCGGTTTTAGGTCACGATGCATAACTCCATGACTGTGACACATCTGTATCGATAGAAACCAATATATATGAAAAAAAAAAAAACAAAAAAAAACAAAAACTATAAATCTAGAGAAATTAGGCACAAAAAAAGGGAATGTAAAATTTTTCTCGCTTATCAAAATGTAACAGAAGTATATAAAATCTCACTTTTATGGGAACATAATATACCAATTTTGACAACGTGCAAATGTATATAAAAATTGCTAACTTTTTTTGCGTGATGTTCCCTTAAATGTGAGGATTTTTATTTATGTCACTTTAAATGTGAGAATTTTTATTTATGTCACTTTTTGATGAGCGAAAAAGTTTTAAATACCTCATATTGTTACAATTTGTATATTATACAGTATTACTTTTCTCGACTATTTTCCCTAAATCTACATTGAATTTTAATTTGAAATTTTTTGGAGAACAATCAAACCTGGACGATTTCCACAATCGTTCTCATAATCGTTGCAGCAGCTCGTTCTGTGTAATGTCCTCTTGCAACAATTCGATCAAATAATTCACCACCTTCACATAATTCCATAACAATACGCACTGCATCATCATCTTCATACGTGTCTTTTAATTTCACAATATTTGGATGTTTAGGCAAATGTCTCATAATCTCAACTTCTCTCCTCACATCTTCGATATCGATTGCAGTTCTAAGTTTCCTTTTTGATATCGATTTGCATGCGAATTTTTTATTAGTTTTTAGCTCCGTACATAAATTAGTTATTCCAAATTCGCCCCTACCCATCTCACGACCAAGATTGTATCTTTCTGTAATATCACGTCCTGTTGGGTCTTCTAACACAATGAAATCGGTTCCCACGTTTTGAGATTGTGATAGGGTATGGTAATTGAATGAGAAAGGATTCGGCTGGTTTTTTCGTCTTTTCCTCCTCCCCTTATTATGAGCAGGATTGTTAGCGGAACCACAGCAATTTCCCATGATGAAAATTGAGCAAATCTTTATTGCTTTCTGAACAATTCTGCTTTAAAACATAACAAGAAAGGGAAAGGTGTACACTTTCGTTAATACAAATTAAAACCCATGTCATAAATTATCAAAATTATCCTTTGATATAAAGAAAAGAGCAAAAAATAAACGATTTTTGACGAATAAACCATCAAGAAAACATGAATAGGAAGAATTTGCAGGAAAAAGTATGATTGCATAAATAAAAATGAAATGGGAATTGAAACCTGGGTTGCCAAAAAAATATACAAATTTATTTAAAGGATGAAAAAATGATCATATAAGATAACAAAGGTATGAGATTTCCTATAGATTCAAGAATCTTGGAAATTCAGGTACAAAATCAAGATTGATTGTATGACAAAAACTTAAACAACCCCATGTCACAAAGGTGTAAAATTTTCAAAATATATACAGGTAATTGCACAAGATTGCATAATCCTAACAACAAAACCGAATTAAGAGAGAATATATGATTGTACCTATGTAGTAAATTTGTCGAAATTTATCATTCGTTTCGGGAGATATAAGAAAAGGGATTTGTTATCGTTATTGGGGGTGTTATATTAATAAAATTGTAAACTGGGCATGGATGAAGAAGCATGAGATGTTTATGATATGATGAGAGAGATGGAGAGTCAAAATGCTGACTTTTTTCCCTCCAAATTCTCCTCCCTTCTTTCTCTCCTGTTTCTTCCCTCTCCTTTTTTGTTTGTTATCAAAATCTGACGATACTATTTGCCGTTTATATTCATTGTACTAACCAACCACTATTCATTTGGAAAATCGATTAAAAAAGTTTTTATTTAAGGATTTTGATAATGACACCCCTAACACCGTGTTTCCAAGTTTTAATTCGGAGAGAAAAGAAGAGAAATAGAAAGAAATAAAAAATTTATTATGTTTCAGAGTTTTAATTTTAAAAGAAAGGAAAAGAAGAGAAGAGAAATTTGGTGCATTTTTTCTCTCCTAATCTTCCTCCCAAAAGTGGGAAGATTTGGAGAGAAGAGAACTTTCAATTAATTAAAAACATTCACAATTACCAAATTATCCTTGACATTACCTAATATATATATATATATATATATATATATATATATATATATATATAGGGTGCGATTCAGCGCAGAACCCTTTTAAGCGACAGAACCACAGAACCCTTAGTCGACCAATCAGATTGCAGCAAATATTATTTATTATATATTTATTATTATAATCCGGAAAGGGTATTATAGTCAAATAACAAAATCAGTTATATATGGTAATTAAAAAAACGTGTGCTGTAACCCTAAAAATATGGAAGGTAGGTTTGATTTCATTTATCCCTAAAAAAACGTGTGCTGTAGCCCTAAAAATAATGTTCTGCAAACATGAATGAATATCACAACATGATGAATGAAAAAATTACAAACATTAGATGTTTTCGACATGAATGCTTATTATTATTAAGAAATTACAACATTAGATGTTTTTGACATGAATGTTTACACTTTTAATACATACATGTATAACTCAAAATACATACAATGTTTACACTTTCAATACATATAAGTATAACCCAAATACATACAATGTTTACACTTTCAATACATATAAGTATAACCCAAATACATACAATGTTTACACTTTCAATACATACATGTATAACCCAAATACATACAATGTTTACAATTTCAATACATACATGTATAACTCAAATACATACAATGTTTACACTTCAATGCATACGATGTTTAACCCAAAAACATACGATGTTTCCACTTTCAATATATACATGTATAACCAAAATATATACATGTATTCTTCCTTCTATGTGGGGTCTGCCAATCGAAAGGTGGTATCACCTACTTTGCTTTTTGAATCAAACTACCCTTAGTATGATTTTTAAGCACAAGAAAGCGTCCTAACATATTTTTTCTGCAATTAAAGATGAAAACATTTGCTATTATAATGGAGACTGGCAGCCAACATATATACTGAATTCTAAAATAATAATCTCATGAACCATTTGAAACCAAACACTAATGTATTCTTACCACAAGATATGTTACACTCACTGTTTATGCCATATACTTTTTGCTTTCTTGTTTTTCATTTTTTTTCCTTATCGTTCTTCTTTTTTGGTCAAACATAATCACATATCAGATCTCAAATCAAAAGATCAGTAAAATAACATCCGATGTCTAACATCAAATGTTTTCTGTAAGATAACATGCATCCTTTACTGGCGAAATAACGACTAATTTTCTCGTCTTCTTCAAAATCTAATTCAAAAAAAAAAACCATACATTAGATGAAATATAAAACATTAATAAATCAAACCAGCCTACCAATTGTTTCGATCTGTTTAGTCGTCCGACTTTTGTTGTAATTAACTAATTTCGGCTTTTTCCTACCGCTTCTCCTAACACCTGCAATCTCAAAAAAGCTGATAGTTGATATTCATGCAAACAAAATGTGATAAGTGGTGACTGTTATATCAAACAACTAATGAATTCAGTATACATAAGTCAATAAAAATAGTAATTCAGTAGATCTACCGCTTCTCCATTTGATTTCTATCGGTACAACACAACATACAATTTGAACATCTAATGCATACCATACCAAGATTCATAATCCAAAGAAAACATCTAATGCATATCAAGTGAAATGATTAAATTAAAAAAAAATTAGATACGATTTGAACTATAAAAACCACAAAACAATGACTAAGCAGTCTTTCACAATTGAAATTACCACAAAATATATGAAGAATATTCAATAGAAAATCAAACCACTTGATATCTATTGCACCAATTTCATCAAATGTAATACATACACACTTTAATATCTATTGCACCAATTTCATTATGTTCATCTCTGATAGATGATTGACCAACCTTATTTTCCCCCTTCCTTTTACGGTTAATACGCTCTTCTTCATGTTCATCTAAATATGAACAATAACATACATTATATGAAATAAATAAAATAATAAATCAAACAAACATACCAACTATTGGAATCGGTTTTGACATCCGACTCTCATTATAAGTATTTGGTCTCGCCTGTTTACGCCCACTTCTCCTCAGACCTGCAATTTCAAACATAACACAAAATTTACGATAATGGGCTAAGGGTTTCGGAAGAAAACCAAATCAAAATTAACATAATCGATTAATGAAAGCAAAAATACAACTCGATTACTAACCGTACATCTTTATTGCACCTTCGATTTCAGTTTATCACCTTCTTCAGCCTAAAAAAACCCTAATTCGAACTATAATAACTTGTGATTCTAGTTGTATCAGCCGTAATTTCAATCAATATGGTATAAAAACTCAAATATTTTAGAAGATTAAGAAGATTTGTTTAACAAACTTGTAGAATCTGTGAAAAGGAATGAGCGTTAATTTGGGAGTAGTTGGTACGTGATCTCCGAAGTATCTGCACACGAATGGAATTGATTATCGTTTTTAAATCCCTTTAATATGTCTCTTTAAGTCAATTTACTAGTATACCCTTACTAGTATTAAATATCCGGAAATTTAATATCTTAAAAAATAGAAAAACAGAACTTTCCCCTCAACCGTCGATCAAATCATCAAGGGCCAAGATTAAAAATTTAAATGGTTCTGTGGTTCTGTCGCTTAAATCGGTTCTGCGCTGAATCGGACACTATATATATATATATATATATATATATATATATATATATATATATATATATATATATATATATATATATATATATATATATATATATATATATTTTAAGGATAAAATTGTAAATGTGTTAACTTTTTTCCGTTCTCTCTGATGAGAATTGGTGGGGCCAAGTTTACAACCGCAAGAAGAAGGGTCGAAATGCAAGAAAGAATACTGGAGGGGTCAATATCGACAAGCCTTAATCTATCATTATTTACGTTTTATTTCATTATTGTTTAATTATGGTAACCCTATTTCCTAAGGGTTTAGGCGTCGGCTTTAATTAGGGCTGGCCACCCATCATCGACTTTTCATTCAGAAAATTGTGTGTGTCTCTGACATTGCAGTTTACCTGATTATTTTATATCAGGCTTTCGTAATCGTATCGTATTCGTTTGTGTGATTCGTATTTGTCTGTTTGGGTTGTTTATTCGATTGATACATATCAAATTGGTATCAGAGCCTTGTTCACGCTTCACTGTTCATCGAATCACTACTCATCGAGTTACTGTTCATCGAATTACTGTTCATCGAGGTATTGTTCATCGAATTACTGTTCACCGATTTACTGTTCATCGCGGTACTGTTCACCGTTAAAAAAAATTAAAAAAATCAATAATCACAATGACGAAGAAAGTGGCAGAACTTGATGATGAATTGGCCCAACACCGAACCGAGTCGGGCGAGCGAATGACCCGATTGGAAGGAGATTTGGGACTGCTGAAGAATTCGTTGGAAGCATTGGCGTCCAAAACCGAGCAGCGCCATGCCGAGCTCTTGAAGGCGGTATTGAGTCAGTCGCAAGGTGGAGGCCCGCAACCGAAACCGACTGCCCCATCAGGGTCGTTTGTTGGTAGCGGAAGTGGAAAGAAGGTGGGATTTGATGAGGATCCGATGTTCGGGAACGAAGACTCAGAGGACGAACTCGAAAGGGGGAGGTCGAATCTGGATGGGGGACGAACACCATGGGGGCGGAATACTGGACAGGGTTCAGGGTTCGGGGGTGATCGTGGCGTAGCAACCGGGTCTGAATATCGACTACGGAAAATCAAAATGCCGTTGTACGATGGTGATGACGCGGGTGGGTGGATTTACAAGATTGAGAGGTACTTTGAGGTTCAGAACTTTGTTACCTCGGGAGATCGATTAAGAGCTGGGATTTTGTGCATGGAGGGAGCAGCCCTATCATGGTATCGTTGGATTGATTCGCGACACCCGTTTCGCACGTGGGAATCGCTACGGGGTCGGATATTGGATCGCTTTCAACCATCTCAAGATGGTGACTTGCATGAGCAGTTTCTCTCCATCAAACAGCACAGCACAACAAGGGAATATGTGACATTGTTCGAGTCATTAGCGGCTCAACTGGGTGGTTTGACAGAGAAAGTTTTGGAAAGTACCTTTATGAAAGGCTTGAAACCAGAGTTACGAACATCGGTCAGGGTACTATGTCCCATGGATCTATACCAAGCTATGAAACTCGCGATCATCATTGACGAAAATCGAGCAGAAAAGACTAAAGATTGGGGAAAGACGGCACTCAAAGCCCAGCCGACACGGGCTGCTACAGCAACCGGGGGCAGCCGACCCGACACGGGCGGGACAAAACAGCCCTATAAATGAATGACCGAGACCGAAATGCCAGAAAAGAAGGCGAAAGGTTTATGTTTCCGTTGTAATGGTAAATTCGGACCAGGGCATCGATGCCCGGAAAAAACACTACAGGTAATAGTGGTACAAGAAGCAACTGATGAAACAGATGAGGACGGGTCAGGTGACGAAGGCCATGCTCACCTTGATTATGTAGAGGTGTCGGCTCACTCCGTAGCCGGGATGACCCCTCCGCACACCATGAAACTGAGAGGAAGTATCAGTGGACGAGAGGTAATCGTGCTGATTGATAATGGGGCAACCCATAATTTCTTGTCAAATACGTTGGTGGCACCCTTACAACTACAGGTTACCGGACGCTGGTCCATTGACATTATACTAGGTAACGGTAGCCATGATCAAAGTGTCGGTATATGTCGAGCTGTTGAGTTGAGCTTACCCGGGGTACGGGTCATTGAGGACTTTTACACTATGCCATTGGGAAGCACGGATGTGATTCTCGGTATGAAGTGGTTGCGAGAATTAGGAAACACACGGGCTAATTGGAAGAAGTTGACTATGTCCTTCCGACACGAGGGCAAATGGGTGACGCTCCGAGGCGAACCGGGGTTACACAAAAGCGAGACATCTCTACGGTCACTTAACCGAACGGTCACGGATACCACCGAAGGCTACTTAGTTTCACTGAACATGATAACGGGATCCGAATCCCCCACATCACAAGTACACCCGATGCTCGATAATTTACTAACGTTATTTTTAGATGTCTTTTTGATGCCCGCAGGATTGCCACCATCGCGTGATCATGAGCACGCTATTACACTTAAAACAGGTTCGGAACCAATTAGCGTCCGACCATATCGATACCCGCAACTTCAAAAAGATGAAATTGAAAAGTTGGTGTCTGAAATGACCGAAGCCGGTATCATACGACCCAGCACGAGTCCGTTCTCTAGCCCAGTCCTATTGGTTAAAAAGAAGGACGGGAGTTGGCGTTTTTGTGTGGACTACCGGGCTCTTAATAAATCTACCGTCCTCGACAAGTTTCCGATTCCGGTAATTGATGAGCTCCTAGATGAATTGAACGGGGCAACGGTCTTCAGTAAGCTCGATCTCAAATCGGGTTATCATCAGATCCGTATGAAGGAAACAGACATCCCGAAGACCGCATTCCGCACGCACGAGGGGCACTACGAATTCATGGTTATGCCCTTCGGGTTGACCAACGCCCCCTCGACATTTCAATCCCTTATGAATCGGGTATTTCGTGCTTATCTTCGTAAATTTGTACTTGTGTTTTTTGACGATATTTTGGTGTATAGCAAAGATATGACACAACACCAAGAACATTTAACTGTGGTATTTACTTGTTTACGCGAGGAAAAGTTATATTGCAATCGGAAGAAATGTATCTTCGGGCAAGATCGAGACGAATACTTGGGCCACATCGTGACTAATGAAGGGGTAATGGCGGACCCGACAAAGATCACGGCTATGACCGAGTGGCCACTACCGAAAAATATAAGGGAACTCCGGGGATTTCTGGGCCTCACAGGTTACTACCGTAAATTTGTACAAGATTACGGGAAAATTGCTAGGCCGTTGACCGACTTACTCAAAAAAGACAACTTTTGCTGGACCGAAGAATCTACCCGAGCATTCCGTGAATTACAGGAAAGAATGACCCGGGTACCCGTGCTCGCATTACCAGATTTTTCACAACCGTTTATCATCGAGACAGACGCATCGGGGTATGGGTTAGGTGCGGTCCTTATGCAAACCGGGAAACCGATCGCATACTTCAGTCAAGTATTAGGGCAACAGGCACAACTCAAATCAGTGTACGAAAGGGAATTAATGGCTATTGTACTAGCAGTTCAAAAGTGGCGACCGTACTTACTTGGGAGATCATTCACCGTGATCACTGACCAAAAAAGCCTCAAATTCTTACTCGAGCAGCGCACCGTGTCGGGCGAGCACCAAAAATGGCTGGCAAAACTATCTGGGTACGAATTTGAAATATTATACATGTAACACCTCAAATTTTATAACAAAACATTTGGCCAAAATATATTTTTTTCATTAAATAGAAGAACTATTCCCAAAATATGGATTTACAAAAACCTTTGGTATGAAAATCAGAGTATAAAGTTGGTGTTACAAAATAGATCAAAACCAAAGCCAAGTCTAAATCCAATCTAGTGTTCTTCTACTCTAGGCCCCGCATCTCTATCCATGCGCACCTATACATTCGATCCCGAACCTGAGTACATAGCAAAACAAACAAGGAGTACGTGAGACAAGAAGTCTCGTGAGATACATGGGTTTTATACCCAATAAACCGTATATCACAACATATATATTGTACGGATAAATTATATATGTATACATCTTAACAACACAGTCTAGTCACCCTATAGTGACTCCATCAATCTCTAGTATCCATATCTTAGTACATAAACATATATGTACTAGCACACAAGTATATCCAATACATAAACATATATGTATTAGAACCCTAACAAGCCTAGTATACAAACATATGCATACTAGAAGCACCATCGTACCTAGTGTATAAACATATATACACTCGCCTCAATGATCGGGGATCCCCCGCATCACCACCATCTATCTCTATACATAACCTAATAGTTATGCCAAGTAAAGCCTTTGGCTATCACAACAATGATCACACAAGTTAGTTGAATATTAACGTTAATATATATAACTAATTTCACACACAATAAGTCTAGAACCATATTCCGATAAACCGGTCACAAATAAGTAAAATACATTTCTATGGCTATGTACTCAGTAAAGTCCACACATACTCACCTTAGCAATGTGATGCTCAAACCGTGTTCTTGACACCCAATCTCTTGCTTCACAATTCAATCGACTTTCCAAGACTTCACCAAAAGCCTAATACAATTATCACAACATGATCAACATCACTTATTACTACTAATGTGTTCATCCATCTCTAGATAACACTTACTAGCCACTTTCCCCCAAATATGGTGATTTACCAAACCCTAGGTTTAACCAACCCTTAAGATTCTTACAAATCTTAACCATATACTTGATTCCCTTGTTAATATACCATCTACTAGGTGTATACGTCATTTATTTCACCATAAACTACCAACCCAAGAACTAGGGTTTCAAACCCTAGCTTCAAGATCCATAGATCTTGAGCTACAAAGATGAGAGAGTGAAGATATACCATTAATCTTCCACTAGGAGTGAAATCTACCAAGGGTTTGTGAAGGAATCACCCAAAATCAGCTGGAATGCTCAAAAATCGCCAAGAGAGAAAACTAGGGTTTGTGTTTTGCATTTATGGCTGAAATCCCGAATTTAATGCCTGGTCGGAAGAGTTCGCGCCGCGAACTTCCCTTGTCGCGAACTTCTTCCCGATCGTGAGCCAGCCGTGAACTCGATCACCAAAAACCCCAAACTCACTTGTCCAAGATCGCGATCGCGAACTAGAGTTCGCGCCGCGAACTCCCCAGGCCAGCAGGGCTGCAGTTTTCATCAAGTGTCTCGACCCGGTTTTGCCCCCAACTTTCTCATACGGTGTCCAAATGACACGAAACCAATTTCTACGTCTTTTAATTGATTTATCCTTATTTATCATATTTTTAAATAATTTATTTATTCACAAATTTCGGGTCGTTACAACTATCTACCCCTTAAGAAGATTCCGTCCTCGGAATCTCATCATAGTTCACGAAATCCGGGTTCCTCCTCCGAATCTCGTCCTTGACTTCCCAAGTCAAATTTGGTCCAAGAGAATGCTTCCACTTGACCAATACCAATTCGATCTCTTTATTCCGAAGCTTCTTTGTCTTTGACTCTAATATAGCCTCGGGCTCCTCAATCAACCGGTTCGGGGCATCAACCCGCAACTCTTGCAATGGAATAATATTCTCAACCTCGCCCATAAACTTTTTCAAATAACTCACATGGAAGGTGTCGTGCACACCTTGAAGCTTGGGTGGAAGTTCCAACTTAAATGCTTGAAGCCCGATCCGTTTCAATATTTTAAACGGTCCAACATACCTTGGACTTAACTTTCCCTTCTTTCCAAACCGCATCACACCTTTCCAAGGTGACACCTTCAACATCACCATGTCCCCGACATCCAAGTCGTATGGCCTCTTCTTCAAACCCGAATAGCTTCTTTGCCTATCTTGGACGGCCTTCATGTTGGCTTGTATCACTCCAATTGATATTGGCAGATTTATACATACTTTTATATGCCAATATACCTATTTTTATATGTGTTTACCGATTAGAATATGATGTTATCACTCAAATTGTAGTTTCCATTGTGTTTTTCAGGCTATAGAAGAAAAAGTAACAAAAACGGGTCAAAAAGATGCAAGAAATGAAGAAATGCAGAAATTCAAGAGATAGAGCCGCTATCTATGGATAGAGACGCTATCTATGTCGCTATCTCCGTCGCTATTTCAGTCCAAAACGCTAAATTGAGTCGCTATTTGTTGTCACAAAGGGAAGATAGCGCCGCTATCTTTTAGATAGCGGCGCGAAAAATGGCGGGATTCAAAGATAGCGACGCGAAATAGGGTTTAGCGACGCGATTTAGTGCGGTCTGACACATATTTAAGCAAATTTGCAGATCTGATTCAGGACTTTTGACCTAATTTCCGAAAAGCAGCCGAAAAATACCAAAGGAGCACTCAAGATCAAGATTTCAAGGCTTAAACATTGGTTTTCTATCACTTTTGATTATCATTATGTTTATGTTTACATTTCTTTACATTTGTTTGATGATTTTTAGCATGTCTATGTGCTAATCATCTTATATTCGCTATGATTGGATGAAGTTAGGGTTTTAGGTTTGGATATTCTTAGGATTTGATGATGAATGTTTGAATACTTGTGTTTTTAACAAAGAACCTTTTTGTTAAACCTCTAATTTTGCATTATTGAATCTGTTTATTACTTGATTGGCTAAATATTGACAGCATTAAATTGATCTAGTAATTCCCCTGACTTTTCATATCTTTTGACCTAGTCAGCGACTCACTAGAAATAGGGGTCCGAGATTTGATACCAATAACCTAGGTGAAACTAAAAGTCTGATCTTTAGAGAAGAAATTCCTAGGATTAGAAGGTCTCGGAAAGCCGGACCTAGTTAGAAGTAACAAGCATGAGTGTGGCTTTAAATAGATTTCTTGAGAAGAAATTCCTAGAGGTCATATTAGATCCATTGTAAGGTTTTGAGAGAAATCTAGTTCCTTAAACTCCTAGAACATGAATTAAATCGGTGCTTCAAAATTCAAACCTATATCTAGATGGATTCAGATCATAGTGAATATACTCCTTAATATTGAAACACTTCTTTGTCGTTCTCAGTCAATTGTTTATTTTAAATAACAAATTTTAGTTTTATTATTCAGTTTGCAAATAAAGATATTCCAAATGAAAACCCTTTTCTATTATTTGTTCAGTTTAATTAATTAGTTTTATATTACATAATCAGCTTAATTGTTCCCTGTGGAGACGAGTATACCCGAATTTACTTACCTGAACTATATTGCTCACGATTAGGTCATACTTGCCTAAGAGTGTGGTAATCTAGGAAAGGCGTATTTTAGGTGTTTATTTTATAACTGGTTTTACCACATCAAGTTTTTGGCGCCGCTGCCGGGGAACAGTTGCGAGATTAGTAATTTAGAATTAATTTGTTAATCGATCCTTGTCTAGAGATTTATTTCTAAACAAGTTATTTTAATCGTTTTTATTACTTGTCTGGTTTTAATTGAAGTTGTTAAACTGTTGCGTTTTTACGATTTGCTTTAAGTTTTGCAGGTGTATGACCCGTAGCTCTGATTCAGATCCATTATCACCGTTTTCTGAACCAGAGAGACTTCTTCGCCAGCGACGTAGAGCAGTTTTAGCAGAGCAATATCTCGAGTCAATCAACTTTCAATCTATCGAAAACCCAATTTTCGACATGGGCGATCAAGCACCACCAGATCCGCCACCAGAGCAACCAATGTGGAACACCAGGCAAACAGCACCAACTGGTCCTAATCCATCCATCAGAGTGCCCGAATTGAATAATGTTAATTTCGAGATAAAAGGGCAATTCATCAGTATGGTGCGGGATCTGAATTTTGACGGAAGATTATGCAATGATCCCAATAGACATCTAGAGAACTTTCTAGAGATCTGTGAATTGTTCAAGCAACGAGATGTAATGATTGATGCTATGAGATTGAGATTGTTTCCTTTCAGCTTAGCTGGGGATGCAAAAGAATGGGTTAAATCCTTAGAGCCAGGCTCTATTACGACTTGGGATGAACTCCGAAGCCGTTTTATCACTCGTTATTTTTCACCGGCTAAGGCCGATAAACTTAAAACTGATATTTTAGCTTTTATGCAGGAATCAGGTGAAAAGGTAACGGAGGCCTGGGAAAGACTGAAAAGTTTACTACGGAAATGTCCCAACCACGGGTTAGAGAAGAACAACATAGTACATATTTTCTACAGGGGATTGGATCACGCATCTCGTTCCCTCCTCGATTCCTCAAGTGGCGGACTCTTCATGTACAAAACCCCAACTCAAGCGTATCAACTTCTTGAAGATATCTCGATGCACAGTCTGGAATGGACAACCGACAGACGAGTCGGGCAAAATCAGGCATCACTAAAGGCAGTTGATGATCGACAACATGATGAAGTGGCTGCAATTAAGAACAACCAACAGGTATTTGAGCGTAAATTAGACAAAATAACCAGTTGTTTACATGCTATACAGGTTGGATGTGATATATGCAAAGGGCCACATCTCACGAAAGAATGTCAGCATCAACCGATGATGTCTGTAGAAGAAGAACTGAATTACATCAACAACGGGTACCGAGGAAATTATCAGTGCGGAAATCAGGGGTACAACAATAATAATCAGGGGTATAATAACAACAGAGGTTATAACAACAATAACCAAAACAATAACTATCCCCCGAGAAACTCGAACCCCCCTGGTTTCCAACGTGATAACCAAACGAACCAACTACCTCGAGAGAATGCTGCATGTCAAGGATCAAAGTCCTCAATGGAATTAATGCTTGAAAAATTTATGGAAAAGCACGATAAGAAAACTGAGGAACAAGACCAGATCATCAGAAATCAGCAAGCATCAATTCAAAGCTTAGAGAGAAACCTGGGCAAGATGGCCGAAATTTTACAAGAACGTCCTCAAGGAAGTTTACCACCCCGTACACAAGATAATCCTAAATGGGGATTCGAAAACATCAAAGCTATCACCACTAGAAGTGGTAAAATGGTAAGTTCACCTGTATTAAATACTAATGAAAATTCTTTTGATACACAGGTTAATGAGGAGACTCCAGCTGATGAAGAGGAGAGGGTTATGCAAAAGGTGGAGATTCCAACTGAGCAAGAAAAGGCAAAACCAAAGGAGACACACAAGTTGACCAAAACAAATGCAACAAACTCTTACACACCGAAGGTCCCCTTTCCTCAACGTTTGAGGAAAGAAAAACTTAAGGAAAAATATGGTAAGTTTGTTGAGATGATTAAACAGGTGCGCATTAACGTTCCTTTGGTTGACATGTTAGCAGGTATGCCAAATTACGGGAAATTCATCAAGGACTTGGTCTCAAGCAAGGAGCAAACGGAGGAGGTGTCGTCAGCAATATTAAGTGAGGAATGCTCAGCTATCCTCCAGCCAAACATACCTCCGAAGAAGGGTGATCCAGGGAGTTTTATTATCCCTTGTCTTATAGATAATTTACCGCCCTGTAAGGCGCTAGCTGATTTAGGAGCTAGCATTAGCTTGATGCCCTTGTCTTTGTTCCTTAAATTGGGAATAACAGACCTTAGGCCGACTAGGATGCGTGTCAGATTAGCAGACCTGTCACTTAAATACCCACTAGGAATAGCAGAAAACGTTCTGGTTAAGGTAGATAGGTTCATCTTTCCCGTTGACTTTGTTATCCTAGATATCCCTGAAGAACCAAATGTCCCTCTCATCTTAGGGAGACCCTTTCTGAACACTGCCAGTGCCATAATCTTGGTTGCTGAACAACAGCTTAGTCTAGGTGTCGGGAATGACCGAATCACTTTCTCCATTGAGAAAGTGATGAAGCATACCTCTGCCTCCGATGACACGTGCAATTTCATCGACATCATCGATGTGTGCATGGAGGAGGAAATTACCTCATTTCTTAACCTAGATTGCGATGACATCACTACCTATGGTGATGTCACTCTAGACTCTCCCGAATCCATCCAAGATCTCTCAGATCTCGAGTCACTTCTTCACCTTGATGAAGAGGATTCAGAAGAAAATGAAGTAATTTTTGAGAATTTCGACCCGAATCAAAAACTTCGAATTAAAACATCTTTTGAGGACCCTCCATCTCTCGAGCTAAAGCCATTGCCCGACCATCTAGAGTATGCATTCCTTCAAGGGGAATCTGATTTGCCTGTCATAATCTCTTCTACTCTAGCTTTTGCTGAAAAACAAAAATTAATAAAAATTTTAAAAAATCATAAAAAAGCTCTAGCTTGGAAAACCGCAGATATTCCGGGTTTAAACCCTTCTTTTTGTACTCATAAAATTTTAATGGAAGAAAACTTTAAACCTAGTGTGCAGAGACAAAGGCGTTTAAACCCCAACATGAAAGAAGTCGTGAAGAAGGAAGTTCTTAAACTGCTTGATGCAGGGCTCATCTATCCCATTTCTGATAGTCCTTGGGTGAGTCCGGTCCAAGTAGTTCCGAAAAAAGGGGGGATGAAAGTTGTGCGTAATGATAAGAACGAACTCGTTCCTACTCGTACTGTCACGGGATGGCGAGTCTGCATTGATTACCGCAGACTCAACGAAGCCACCCGAAAGGATCACTTTCCTTTACCCTTCATCGATCAGATGTTGGAGAGATTGGCCGGAAACAACTTCTATTGTTTCTTGGACGGTTTCTCCGGCTACTTTCAAATCCCGATCGACCCCCAAGATCAGGAAAAGACCACCTTCATGTGCCCCTTCGGTACATTCGCGTATCGAAGGATGCCATTCGGTTTATGCAACGCTCCGACAACATTTCAGCGGTGCATGACCGCGATTTTCCAAGACATGATCGAGGACTGTATGGAAGTCTTCATGGACGATTTCTCAGTATTCAGAGACTCCTTCGAGTCATGTCTTTCGAGCTTAGAGCGAGTTCTCATTAGGTGCGAGGAATCAAATCTCGTGCTTAATTGGGAGAAGTGTCATTTCATGGTGCGCGAAGGCATCGTGTTAGGTCACAAAATCTCTGCAAAGGGGATCGAGGTCGATAAATCAAAAATCGATGTCATTTCTAAATTACCTCCCCCTTCAAATGTTAAATCTGTGAGAAGTTTCTTAGGTCATGCGGGGTTCTATCGTCGGTTCATCAAGGATTTTTCAAAGATAACCCGACCCATGACTCACCTTCTCGAGAAGGATACACCTTTTGTTTTCACGCCCGAATGTGTGGAAGCCTTCGATCTTCTCAAGAATCGGCTCACAGAAGCTCCTATCATGGTATCCCCCAATTGGGAGTTACCATTCGAACTCATGTGCGATGCTAGTGATTTCGCACTCGGTGCAGTTTTGGTTCAGCGTATAAACAATCATTTCCAACCTATTTATTACGCGAGCCGAACACTCACCGGTGCTCAGGCGAATTACACCACAACTGAAAAAGAACTCCTTGCAGTGGTTTTCGCTTTTGACAAATTCCGTCCGTACCTTGTTTTATCCAAAACTTGTCTATACGGATCACTCAGCATTGAAATATCTTTTCGCCAAGCAAGATGTAAAACCGCGTCTCATTCGTTGGATTCTTCTCCTACAAGAATTCGACATCGAGATAAAAGATAAAAAAGGTGCGGAAAATCTTGCGGCGGATCATCTATCCCGATTAGAGAACCCTCACCTTGAGGAGTGCAATGAAGACGGGGTTCATGATATATTTCCCGATGAATTTATCGAAGCGGTCAATGCTTTACAAGACACCAACGACCCGTGGTTCGCTGATTTCTTAAATTATTTAGCGGCGGGTGTCCTTGTTAAAGGAATGACCCATCAACAAAAAGGGAAATTCTTTTCGGATCTAAAACATTACCATTGGGATGCTCCACATTTTTTCCGGGTCGGTCCCGATTTGATGCATAGACGGTGTGTTTCCGGTGATGAAGCCCATGACATTCTCAACAAATGTCATAAAGGTCCCACCGGTGGACATTTCGGTCCGAACTACACCGCCCGGAAAGTTCTTGATGCGGGTTTCTATTGGCCAACGATCTTCAAAGATGCACAAGATTTGGTCAAAACTTGTGATGCATGCCAACGAACCGGAAGCATCTCCAAACGGGATGAAATGCCACAACATGGCATCCAAGTTTGTGAGGTTTTTGATATTTGGGGCATTGACTTCATGGGTCCGTTTCCAAGCTCCCAAGGTAATAAATATATCCTTGTTGCTGTTGATTACGTCTCCAAATGGGCTGAGGCAAAAGCTCTTCCAACTAACGATGCTCGAGTCGTAATAAATTTTCTGAAATCTCTTTTCTGCCGGTTCGGTTGCCCGAGGGCGCTGATTAGTGATCGTGGCACACATTTTGCCAACCATCTTATGGAGAAAACTCTCCAACGATACGGTGTCCACCATCGTTTCTCGACCGCGTATCATCCACAAACTAGTGGTCAAGTCGAGAACACTAATCGGGCCTTAAAAAGAATTCTCGAGAAAACCATTGAGAAAAATCCCAAGTTGTGGTCTCAACGACTTGAAGATGCTCTTTGGGCATTCCGTACCGCCTACAAAACTCCTATCGGCCATACTCCTTATCGGATGATTTACGGGAAAGCATGTCACCTTCCATTCGAGATCGAACACAAAGCCTATTGGGCTATCAAAGAGTGTGACATGAGCATCGTTCCCGCCAGGACCGAACGTAATCATCAACTCAATCTTCTCGATGAACACCGTTTTGAAGCATATGAAAACTCCCGAATCTACAAAGAGAGAAGTAAGTATTTACACGATAAAAAGTTGAAAACTCGAAAATGCTTCCAACCGGGCGACAAGGTCTTAATCTATCAATCCCGGTATAAGTTTTCACCGGGAAAACTTAAATCCAAATGGGTGGGTCCCTATACCGTTCTAAAACAACACCCATCGGGATACGTAGACCTCGTCACCGAAAACGGTCATTTTAGTGTTAACGGCCATCGATTGAAGCTTTATCATGAAGGCGAGCATGAAGGCGTAACCGAGACGGAGGACGTGCATTTCGCCATGATGGGCGAAAAGAAGTAAAAGAGAAACACCGAGTCAAGCGCTAGACTCGTAAATCCATGAAGCGCTTCTCGGGAGGCAACCCGTGTTTAGTTGTTTGCCCTTTCCTTTCTGCGTGTTAAAAAAAAATAGAAATTAAAAAAAAAAATTAAAAAAAATAAAAAATAAAATAAAATAAAATAAAATAAAAATTGTCAAGATAGCAGCTATTTTAGATAGCTTCGCTATCTGCATAGTCCGGAACCAAACAGCGGACCAAAATAGAGATCGGCCAAGAAATAGCGTCCCGCTATCTCGGAGCCGAGTCAACTCAGTCGATTCCGCCAGAAATAGCGCCGCGATCATGGAGATAGCGCCGCTATCTCCAGCGGGTATAAAAGCGTGGGCTCTCTTCCTTGTGTGCAGATCGCAAAGCCCTAACCCCCTTGTACGCAGATTTCCGTCAAAACCCACCCAATATCACCCAAATCCGACCCAAATCTTCCGTTTTCTTCCATCAATCTTCTATTCCATGGCTACTAAGGTTTGTTTATGCACCTTTTCGTCACTTAATCCGTGTTTTAGGGTGTAAATCTTAGATTTCTAGGGTTTTTCATGCTTGAGTCCGAAAATTCTGAATTGTGCTCCTATTGTCGAATTTGCTGTTGATTCTTGCTAGTTCTAAGCCTTAGGTTGCTAGTTACTTGATTTGGTGCAAAACCCTAGTATAAATCTCGAATTTTTAGGGCCTAATTTCACTTTTTAGGGAAGAAACCTATGAACTAGGGCAAGTTTTTTTTTCAAAAATCGAAAATTGCCTATGTTTTGCTTGATTGATTATCTACATTGTGTTAATGAGTTCAATTTTGATAAATAATAGAAATACTTGTTAAATTTTCACATTGTGGTGACAATTTTGCAATTGAGTTCTAATTTTTAATAAATACATCACAAATATACAAAAATATCTCAATTCTATTTATTGAAACAATTATTTTTAGTGTTGCATAATTCCACACTTAGTTAACAACTAAGTGTGGGCAAGGAAAATTGGTATAAATTTTTTATTTTATACATAGCTTCACACTTAGTTTAACAACTAAGTGTGGGTATGGGAAAATGGGAAGTAAATGTGTAAAGGTTATCAATTCCTTATTTATTTTTAATTTTTTCTGTTAAATAACACTTCTAATGATTACATTTTCTTTCTTGATTGTGATCTACAGAGAAAGACTAGGGCTTCAACTAAGGCTTCAACATCCCAAGTACCGCAACAACCACCACCACGACCATCACCCTCATCATCATCCTCTGAGGACGATGAAGACTTCTTACATAGGGATGGTTTTCCATTGGTCCTCAAAAATGCGAATCATCATGCATTTGAGGAATTTTCCAACATCAAAGTCGAAAGGGCCCGAATACGCCTCGAGGAGACGCGAGATGAGATCATGCACAAAGACACTCATGTGGGCCGAACCCCCGATTGGGACTTACTCCGATCTTTAGGCAAGGAAGAAGCCATCCGCTCTTACTTGACTCGCGAAGTTCGCGGGAACAACAATGAGGTGGTGTTTACATGCAAGGCTTGGGAAGTTGCTTTAACGATGCGAGAACCGATATACCCCCAAATAGTCCTCGAATTCTTTTCGACTTATCACCTGGATTTCACGAAAGCTCACAATGAACCCGAATCCATATCAATCAATTACCGGGTAGCAAACCATTGGGTTAAGTGTTCTTTGGTGCAATTTGCTATCAATTTGGGCCTCTACACCGTGGAACAAACAAACAATCCACATTTTATCCCTTATCTAAACCGGGGAGCATATCAAGAGGCCCGGAATGTTGACCGAATTTGGGAAGAACTCGGGGTAGGCATGTTTGACCCGAGAACATCAAAGAGCAAGCACATCTGAAACAGTGAACATAGATATTTATATCGGATGATCTCAAATACCATTCGGCAAAGAAACGACGGGACAGAAAAGATGAATATGCATAGCGTGTGGCTATTGCACCAGTTGGTGAACCGGGATCGATTTACTAACATTCCACTCATTATTGCTTCCTTTTTGAATGGTCCAGCACAGGGACACAAGAAGAAAAGTGGCTTCACGGGAGGCCAATACATTACACGTCTGGTAAAAGCAGCAGTCACTCTCACACCGCGGGTGACAAAGACATTGACAAAGAAAGAAATGACATTTTTAGATATTCACCAACTGGGGGGAATGGGGGTACTTAGAGAGGCGATACCCGGGCTGGAAGAAGGCCGATTTGCATGGGAAGATAACCCATCAACTCAAACTGGGGGGAGAGTTGCGCAACCGCAACAACCGCAACAACCCCAAATGCTGGAAGACATAGAGATGGCCGATTTTGGGCCGCCAATCATCGATCATGGTCACGGGCACCCCGGAGCATCTGGCTCCGGATCGGGTCCTTCATCATCTGACTCGTATCAGACTTTATATGCTGATATTCATGCCTTGCAGGTTGATATGGCAGGTTTGCGGACTGATTTTGGTGGGATGCGGACATACATGGATGGTATGAACTTGAAACTTCAAAGAAACTACTATCAGGCCGAACGGGCCCAGTCATACCATCATTGGAAAGCTACCGCAGCACCAGCTGAGGCTCAAGCCCCACTGCCCTACTGGGGCCCGACTTCACCAGCTCCGCCGCACTACTCGACATATGATGCCTGGTTTCAGCAATATGATCCGACGTCGCCCCGCGATGGACGTGATCATTGAGCTTCCTGTTTGATTTTTAGACTATCTTCGATTTGGTTGTACTTTTGGATTATTTCCTTTTAGCATCACTTTCGTACCGTTGTCTTTTGGGTTATGTTTTGTTTGAACTATTTTATCTTTTTATGCTAGTGTTGGTTTTCGTTATGTTTGATAGAATGTGATGAGCTGTGGAACTGGATGGAAATGCTCGGGAAATGGATCATGCTTTTGGATGATAACAATACTTGACACACACAAAAATCAAAATACCCTCAGGGAGTACCGTTCCCTTTTGCTTTTTAATTTTTGGTTTTAATTTTATTTTAATTTTTGTTGCATTGAGGGCAACGCAACGTTTTAAGTGTGGGCATGGGGAGTGGTATCCACCACTTGTTGTATCTTTTAGTAAATCATCTAAAACACGAAATAAGCAGTTTAATCAGAATTTTTTTTAGACACATCTCAACCTTATAAAACAATTTTTGGCCAATAGAGTTCACTTTAAAGGGCAAAATTTTTCCTAGCTTTTATGTGTCAATTTTTGTGGCTTTTCGCCGATCTAATGATTTTTTTACTCGTTAAGTAAACCACTTCCTAATTTGGAAAATTTGAAATATCTTGTAACCCGATAAAAATTGTCTTTTAGAAAATTAAGATTAGCAAAGCTAGCTCCTGATGACATTAGGTTGGATTAAGAGCCTTTAGTTTACGTAAATAAATTGCTAAATAATAATATAAATGAAAATTTTGAGAATCGATGAGAATATTCATCCGGCCTTGTGCTCTCGACAAGTACGCCCGAGGGGTCCTTCAAACCTAGCATTCTAAGGTCAACTGATCTGGACATGTTGGTCGAAAGTCTTTTACGCGGGTTCACAATGTAAGCTGAGGTTCGAATCGATTCTTGAATAAATACCTAATTAAATGCTTAGGGAGAACAATTAACCGGCCTTGGGTTCCCGACAAGTAAGCTTGCGGGGTCCTTTAAACCTAGCATACTAAGGTCAACTGATCTGGATATGTTGGCTGAAAGTCTTTTACGCGGGTGCTCAATGAAAGTTGTGGTTCTCTCTTCTAAACAAAATAAATTAATTAATTAATAAACGTGCAAAGCATGTAATAAAAGAAATGAAAAATCAAATAAAATAAATAAACATGCAAAGCATGAAGAAATAAAGCAAATAAGCTGTGAAATGAATAAATAAACTATTTTTTTCTTCTTTCAACCTAACTAATTGGGTAATTTTCATAAAGATGGTGTTTATAGGTTATGCAAGAATGAATGAGGATCTAAGTTAAAAGTAGTATACTTAGCATAGTTAAAAATTTGATTAGATTTGTGAGAAGTTAGCTAAGTTCCTTACACAAACTTGGGCATAAAATATAGTGGAAAATTTTAACTGCTAAATGGACTAGGTTCTGAAAAATTGTTATGTTCTTTGAATAATTTGAGATTACGTGTCACAGTATAATTTTATCTTTCTGATTGAATATTTTTAATGATGATTTGCTTGAGGACAATCAAAGTTCAAGTGTGGGCATGTTGATATTGGCAGATTTATACATACTTTTATCTGCCAATATACCTATTTTTATATGTGTTTATCGATTAGAATATGATGTTATCACTCAAATTGTAGTTTCCATTGTGTTTTTCAGGCTATAGAAGAAAAAGTAACAAAAACGGGTCAAAATGATGCAAGAAATGAAGAAATGCAGAAAATCAAGAGACAGAGCCGCTATCTATGGATAGAGACGCTATCTATGTCGCTATCTCCGTCGCTATTTCAATCCAAAACGCTAAAATGAGTCGCTGTATGTTGTCACAAAGGGAAGATAGCGCCGCTATCTTTTAGATAGCGGCGCGAAAAATGGCGGGATTCAAAGATAGCGACGCGAAATAGGGTTTAGCGACGCGATTTAGTGCGGTCTGACACATATTTAAGCAAATTTGCAGATCTGATTCAGGACTTTTGACCTAATTTCCGAAAAGCAGCCGAAAAATACCAAAGGAGCACTCAAGATCAAGATTTCAAGGCTTAAACATTGGTTTTCTATCACTTTGATTATCATTATGTTTATGTTTACATTTCTTTACGTTTGTTTGATGATTTTTAGCATGTCTATGTGCTAATCATCTTATATTCGCTATGATTGGATGAAGTTAGGGTTTTAGGTTTGGATATTCTTAGGATTTGATGATGAATGTTTGAATACTTGTGTTTTTAACAAAGAACCTTTTTGTTAAACCTCTACTTTTGCATTATTGAATCTATTTATTACTTGATTGGCTAAATATTGACAACATTAAATTGATCTAGTAATTCCCCTGACTTTTCATATCTTTTGACCTAGTCAGTGACTCACTAGAAATAGGGGTCCGAGATTTGATACCAATAACCTAGGTGAAACTAAAAGTCTGATCTTTAGAGAAGAAATTCCTAGGATTAGAAGGTCTCGGAAAGCCGGACCTAGTTAGAAGTAACAAGCAGGAGTGTGGCTTTAAATAGATTTCTTGAGAAGAAATTCCTAGAGGTCATAATAGATCCATTGTAAGGTTTTGAGAGAAATCTAGTTCCTTAAACTCCTAGAACATGAATTAAATCGGTGCTTCAAAATTCAAACCTATATCTAGATGGATTCAGATCATAGTGAATATACTCCTTAATATTGAAACACTTCTTTGTCGTTCTCAGTCAATTGTTTATTTTAAATAACAAATTTTAGTTTTATTATTCAGTTTGCAAATAAAGATATTCCAAATGAAAACCCTTTTCTATTATTTGTTCAGTTTAATTAATTAGTTTTATATTACATAATCAGCTTAATTGTTCCCTGTGGAGACGAGTATACCCGAATTTACTTACCTGAACTATATTGCTCACGATTAGGTCATACTTGCCTAAGAGTGTGGTAATCTAGGAAAGGCGTATTTTAGGTGTTTATTTTATAACTGGTTTTACCACATCACCAATCTTTTCATTCGTTACCCTCACGATCTCGGGACCCGTGAGCTTTGACTCTCCCGCTTCTAGCCAACAAGATGGAGTTCTACACTTTCTCCCATACAACGCCTCATACGGTGGCATCTGAATGCTCGAATGATAACTATTATTATATGAGAACTCGACTAATGGTAAATGTTCATCTCATTTACCCCCGAAATCTAACACACACGATCTTAACATATCTTCGACCGTTTGAATCGTTCTTTCACTTTGACCGTCGGTTTGTGGATGATAAGCCGTGCTCAACCGCAACTTTGTACCCAATTCATCTTGTAACAATCTCCAAAATATCGAGGTAAACCTCGCGTCTCGATCGGATACAATTGACAATGGAACCCCGTGGAGTCGAACCACCTCATCAACATATAACTTAGCCAACCTTTCAAGTGGCAAAGTTTCCCGAATGGCCAAAAATAACGCACTCTTGGTCAACCGGTCAACTATGACCCAAATGACATCGTGACCCTTACTCGTCTTTGGCAACCCAACTATGAAATCCATAGTTATGTCTTCCCACTTTCCGGCCAGTACTTGCAATGATTGAGCTACCCCATACGGTACTTGATGCTCGGCTTTCACTTGAGCACACGTGGCACACTTCGAGACGTACTTGGCTACTCTCGTCTTCATTCCGGGCCACCAATAAACCCGTTTCAAATCTTGATACGTCTTTGTACTTCCCGGGTGGATTGAATACTTTGACTTGTGCACATCATGCAATAACTCTTTTCGGGTACCCCCGAACTTGTGAACCCAAATTCGACCGCCTACGGTTTTCAACCCTTGTGCATTTTCCACAAAATGTTGGTTCTTACCCAATCGTTCTTGTCTTAACTCTTCTTTTCCCATGACCTCCCGTTGAGCATTCTTGATTCTTTCAATGATACTCGAGACGACTTCGATACGCATTGACCTTCCTTTGATCGGCTTCTCATAGACTTTTCGGCTCAAGGCATCGGCTACAACATTCGCCTTTCCCGCATGGTACACAATCTCACAATCATAGTCGTTGATCAACTCGATCCACCTTCTTTGTCGCATATTAAGGTCTTTTTGAGTAAACACATATTACAAACTCTTATGATCCGTATATAAAGTACACCGAGTACCATACAAATAATGCCTCCACAATTTCAAGGCAAACACAATCGCCGCCAAATCCAAGTCCTGTGTCGTGTACCTCGTTTCCGCATCCTTCAATTGTCGTGAAGCATACGCGATCACTTTACCCCTTTGCATCAACACACAACCGAGTCCTTGATTTGAAGCATCACTATAAACTACAAAATCTTCCATACCATCCGGTAATGTAAGAATCGGCGCGTTACACAACCTTTCCTTCAACAAACCGAACGCCTCCTCTTGCTTCTTATCCCACACGAACTTCTCACTTTTTCTAGTCAACTTTGTGAGTGGGACCGCAATTCTTGAGAAATCTTGTATAAATCTTCGGTAATACCCGGCCAATCCAAGAAAACTTCTAACCTCGGTAGGAGTTCTCAGTGCTTCCCAATTGGATACCGCCTCAATCTTCGAAGGATCAACTTTAATGCCATCACGTGATACCACGTGACCTAGAAATTGCACTTCCCGCAACCAAAACTCACACTTTGAAAATTTGGCATACAACTTCTCCCGTTTCAACACATCCAACACAAGTCTCAAATGACTCTCGTGTTCTTCCTCGGTCTTCGAATAAATCAAGATATCATCAATGAACACAATCAAAAATTTATCGACAAACGGTTTACAAACCCGATTCATCAAATCCATAAAAATAGCCGGCGCATTCGTAAGCCCAAACGGCATCACTAGGAACTCATAATGACCATACCGTGTACGAAAGGCCGTCTTCTCGGTGTCGCCTTCCTTCACCCTAACTTGGTGATAACCCGACCTCAAATCTATCTTCGAGAAATAACTAGCACCTTGCAATTGATCGAACATATCATCGATCCTCGGCAACGGATATCGGTTCTTTATAGTCACCTTATTTAACTCACGGTAGTCGATACACATTCTCATCGAACCGTCTTTCTTCTTAACAAACAACACCGGGGCACCCCCACGGTGACGAACTCGGACGGATAAAACCCTTATCTAACAATTCTTACAATTGGGTCATCAATTCCCGCATCTCGGTGGGAGCTAAACGATACGGAGCACGAGCAATCGGCGTCGCCCCCGGCACCAAATCAATTTTGAATTCGACTTGTCTCTCCGGTGGCAAACCGGGTAAATCATCGGGGAACACTTCGGGAAAATCCCGAATGATTTTAACATCACCAACCGCCTTCTTTTCTTTTCGGCCATCTAACACATATGCAATAAACGATGCACAACCCTTCGATAAACATTTCCTCGCCTTGATGGCGGTAATCACATTAGGCATGTGATGTCGTTTTTCCCCATACACATACACTTTCTCGCTCTCGGGAGTCTTGATCAACACTATCTTCTTATCACACAATATCTTGGCTCGGTGTAAACCCAACCAATCCATGCCAATAACCACGTCGAAGGCCTTTATTCCCATTGGCAATAAATCGACCTTAAACTTTTTCCCGTCTATTTCTAATTCACAATTCCTATAAATACATTCAACCAATGAGGTCTTTCCATCGGCTACCTCTATCTCATACATTTCATCTAACTTTTCGGATGGCACATTCAACTTACAACCAAACTCATGAGACACAAACGAATAATTGGAACCCGAATCAAACAAGATATAAGTTGGCAAGGAGTTAATGAATAAAGTACCTGACACCACATCGTGTGCCTCCCTCGCCTCCTCCCGAGTAAGTTGGAAGGATCGCCCCTTCACCTTTGCCGGTTCCACCTTCTTTTGAGCCGTGGACACAAGTGATTCGGTCTTCTTTTTCGGGCACATATGACTATAATGCCCCTTCTCATGACATGAGTAGCACTCGACCTCGGCCGCCGACTTGGACCTACAATCACGGGCCAAATGCCCCGTCTTGCCACAACTATGACAAGTCCTCGGCTCTCCTCGGCACTCACCGGTATGACTTCTCCCACACTTCTTACATAAGGCAACACTTCCTTGCCTTGAGAAGCTCGATGTGAACTTCCCCTTTTTATAAGTACCCGAGCCACTCTCGGCTTTTCTTTTCTCGCCCCCATGGGCCCTTTCGGCAATCCTTGCCACGTTCACCTCTTCCACACCCCGGGCGGCACTAATAGCCTCGTCAAGTGTGACCGCCCGCTTAACCTCCAATTGGTAGTCCCACGGTAACCCACTAGCATACCGGACCACCCTCAACCTCTCATCCGAATAGGTTTTTGCAACAAACGGAAGCAATCACGTGAACTCTCTCGAGTATTCTTCCACCGACAAATCACCCTTTTTGAGGGTCACAAACTTCTCATGCATCTTTTCCAAATCCCTTTCGGGACAAAATTTCTTTTTTCAACCTCGTGGTAAACTCTTCCCACGACATTTTCTCAACAACCTCCCTTCCGAGGGTTTCATAAACGATATCCCACCAAATCATGGCATCTTCTTTTAACAATTGTGACGCATACGTCACCATATCGGCTTCCTTGCACTTACTGCTTCCGATGACCCGCTCGGTCTCACGGATCCACCTCATAGTCACTTTCGGGTCCGAACTACCCGTGTACACATTTGGCTTACAAGCCATGAAGGACTTGAACGAACAACCTTCCTTTTCAGCGGGCTTTGCCCTAGCATCACTCTGACCACCCGTAGATGATTTCCCTTCACCGGTGCCACTACCCCCGGTTCTCTCATCCGATCTAGCCTCAGATTCACGATCTCCTCCCGACCTCTCACGGTCCCCCATGATTCGGTGTACTTCTTCGGCCACCGTTCCCTTAATTTGATCAATAATATTCCGGAGGTCCGCCATAGTCACCGGAGTCTTATTAGCTCCGACCTCCGATTCATCAACTCGATGCATCGACGGTTGACTCTCTTGTTCGACCACCACCTCGATACGAGGTGCTTCCTCTTCCCCGCCCTCCGGGGCTTTCCCACTCCTACGAGTGTTCACCATTCTTTTGATCTTTGACTATACGAAAGACATTAAACATTTAGTACCTCATGTACAACTAATTAGTCCCATTAACTCAACATTCAAAATCATATCAACTTTCATAGGTCCCCTAGGTTCAACCCTAAACTTAACATAAAGTCTCAAGGTCAACCTACGGTCTCAGGGAATCTCACATTCCTAATGCTACAGTCGAAGACTAGGATAGACATCCAACCTAATTCACTTAAACTATAGCTCTGATACCAAGTTGTAACACCTCAAATTTTATAACAAAACATTTGGCCAAAATATATCTTTTTCATTAAATAGAAAAACTATTCCCAAAATATGGATTTACAAAAACCTTTGGTATGAAAATCAGAGTATAAAGTTGGTGTTACAAAATAGATCAAAACCAAAGCCAAGTCTAAATCCAATCTAGTGTTCTTCTACTCTAGGCTCCGCATCTCTATCCATGCGCACCTATACCTTCGATCCCGAACCTGAGTACATAGCAAAATAAACAAGGAGTACGTGAGACAAGAAGTCTCGTGAGATACATGGGTTTTATACCCAATAAACCGTATATCACAACATATATATTGTACGGATAAATTATATATGTATACATCTTAACAACACAGTCTAGTCACCCTATAGTGACTCCATCAATCTCTAGTATCCATATCTTAGTACATAAACATATATGTACTAGCACACAAGTATATCCAATACATAAACATATATGTATTAGAACCCTAACAAGCCTAGTATACAAACATATGCATACTAGAAGCACCATCGTACCTAGTGTATAAACATATATACACTCGCCTCAATGATCGGGGATCCCCCGCATCACCACCATCTATCTCTATACATAACCTAATAGTTATGCCAAGTAAAGCCTTTGGCTATCACAACAATGATCACACAAGTTAGTTGAATATTAACGTTAATATATATAACTAATTTCACACACAATAAGTCTAGAACCATATTCCGATAAACCGGTCACAAATAAGTAAAATACATTTCTATGGCTATGTACTCAGTAAAGTCCACACATACTCACCTTAGCAATGTGATGCTCAAACCGTGTTCTTGACACCCAATCTCTTGCTTCACAATTCAATCGACTTTCCAAGACTTCACCAAAAGCCTAATACAATTATCACAACATGATCAACACCACTTATTACTACTAATGTGTTCATCCATCTCTAGATAACACTTACTAGCCACTTTCCCCCAAATATGGTGATTTACCAAACCCTAGGTTTAACCAACCCTTAAGATTCTTACAAATCTTAACCATATACTTGATTCCCTTGTTAATATACCATCTACTAGGTGTATACGTCATTTATTTCACCATAAACTACCAACCCAAGAACTAGGGTTTCAAACCCTAGCTTCAAGATCCATAGATCTTGAGCTACAAAGATGAGAGAGTGAAGATATACCTTTAATCTTCCACTAGGAGTGAAATCTACCAAGTGTTTGTGAAGGAATCACCCAAAATCAGCTGGAATACTCAAAAATCGCCAAGAGAGAAAACTAGGGTTTGTGTTTTGCATTTATGGCTAAAATCCCGAATTTAATGCCTGGTCGGAAGAGTTCGCGCCGCGAACAAGGGTTCGCGCCGCGAACTTCCCTTGTCGCGAACTTCTTCCCGATCGAGAGCCAGCCGTGAACTCGATCACCAAAAACCCCAAACTCACTGGTCCAAGTTCGCGATCGTGAACTAGAGTTCGCGCCGCGAACTCCCCAGGCCAGCAGGGCTGCAGTTTTCATCAAGTGTCTCGACCCGGTTTCGCCCCTAACTTTCTCATACGGTGTCCAAATGACACGAAACCAATTTCTACGTCTTTTAATTGATTTATCCTTATTTATCAAATTTTTAAATAATTTATTTATTCACAAATTTCGGGTCGTTACAATACAGGCCGGGGAAAGAGAATGGGGCGGCCGATGCTTTGTCAAGGAGGGGCGGGGTTGAATTACGGGAACTATCAGCCCCAATTGTCACAGATTATGCTGATTTGTTACAATATTTACAAAACGACCCGGAAATTGTTGCCTTATCGGACCGGTTGGCCGAAATACCGGAAGCAGGTTATGCGGTGCGTGACGGGGTAGTTCATTATCAAAGTCGCTTGGTATTGCCCCGTTCTTCTCCCTGGATTAACCGATTGTTTAAAGAATTGCACGGGGGGGGGGGGGGGGGGGTCGGTGGTCATGGTGGCGTACAAAAGACTTATCACCACATAGCTGCAGAATTTTATTGGGTTGGAATGCGGCGTGACATCGCTAAAATGGTGGCTGAATGTGATGTGTGCCAACGTATCAAGTATTTAAACATGTCACCCGCTGGTTTATTACAACCGTTAGAATTACCCGTGCGCATATGGGAGGAACTCACTATGGATTTCATCGAAGGTTTACCGAAATCTGAAGGGTATAGCGTCATCTTGGTGGTTGTCGATAGGCTAAGCAAATCGGCACATTTTATTCCACTGAAGCATCCCTTCACGGCATCATCAGTTGCCACAGTCTTCATTCGGGAAATAGTACGTCTACACGGGGTACCTAAGTCGATAATTTCAGATCGGGACAAAATTTTTATTAGTCATTTTTGGCGCGAGTTGTTCAAATACCAGGGCACATTGTTGAAACGAAGCACCGCTTACCACCCGCAGACGGACAGACAAACAGAGGTGGTTAACCGCAGTGTTGAAACGTACTTACGATGTTTCGCTTCTGCCAAACCAAAAATATGGGTCAAATGGTTACCGTGGGCAGAATATTGGTACAATACTTCTTATCATACCGGCATCCGCATGACACCTTTCAAGGTCATGTATGGTCGTGACCCCCCCGCATTGATGCATTATGACCCGGGCACGGCAGCCACATTTGAGGTGGATAGTTACTTACTCGATCGTGACCGGGTATTAGATGAACTTAAAGTACAATTGTTACGAGCTCAACAGTTAATGAAATCTCAGGCCGATGAGAAGCGTAGAGACGTTCAATATGAGGAAGGTGACAGGGTTTTTCTGAAGTTGCGGCCGTATCGTCAAACATCGGCGGCGACCCGGGGAAATGAGAAATTATCTCCACGATTTTACGGGCCGTTCGAGATTCTAAAGCGGATTGGTAATGTTGCGTACAAATTAAAATTACCGGAGACGTCGTAAATTCATCCCGTGTTTCATGTGTCTCAGTTGAAGAAATTGGTGGGAACTCATAATACCGACCTTGTGTTACCTGAGGGAGCAGAGAACGGACAGATCCACGAGCCCAGCGAGCTGCTAGGGTCACGAGAATTGGGCGGTACCTGCGAGGTGTTGATCAAATGGGAAGGCTTACCTGAATCAGAAGCGACATGGGAGCCGTATGATGGGATGTTGCAGCAGTTTCCTGCCTTTCACCTTGAGGACAAGGTGAATTTTCGGGGCCGGGGTAATGATGAGAATCGGTGGGGCCAAGTTTACAACCGCAAGAAGAAGGGTCGAAATGCAAGAAAGAATACTGGAGGGGTCAATATCGACAAGCCTTAATCTATCATTATTTACGTTTTATTTCATTATTGTTTAATTATGGTAACCCTATTTCCTAGGGGTTTAGGCGTCGGCTTTAATTAGGGCTGGCCACCCATTATCGACTTTTCATTCAGAAAATTGTGTGTGTCTCTGACATTGCAGTTTACCTGATTATTTTATATCAGGCTTTCGTAATCGTATCGTATTCGTTTGTGTGATTCGTATTTGTCTGTTTGGGTTGTTTATTCGATTGATACATATCACTCTCCAACCCAGGAACACAAAACATAATAATTTTCTTTTACATTCTCTCCACCCGGGGAACACAAAAATGAAAAATATAATCTTCTCAATTTCTTTTCTTTTCTCTCACTTTCTCCTCTTTTCTTTCATTAAAAAAACTCTAAAATACAGTGTAAGGGCTTTCACTAGACATGCATCCGAATTTTATACATCAATCTATAACCACCCCCTGAATTTTAGGAACCACTTCCCCCATTAATTAATGTACAACTTTTATGCGCTTAAAGTCATTATCAAAATCCATTGAGTAAATTACACGGAAGGTCCCTGTGGTTTGTCACTTATTACAGCCACAGTCCCTAAACTTCATTTATTACACTGGAAGTCCCTGATGTATGCATTTTGTTGCACTGGACGTCCCTCAGTCTAACGTCTGTCTATTTTAACTGTTAGAATGCCCATGTGCCAGACACATGATGGGCATAATTGTCATTTCCCACTTGCATTAACACTATAAATATATTCTCTTGTACTACTTGTATTAAAAGTTGTACACTACCACCCAATTGTCTTCTTCTCCAATCAAGGCTAAAAAGTCACTGTACTGAAAGCTTCGATCACCATACACCCTTCTTGTATTAAAACTTGTAAGATGCCTTCGGTTGTCTTCTTGGGCAACCGCCATCGACACAATCTGCCGGCGACACCATAGCCACCACCACCTCACCCTTCTTTTCCTTTCTCGATATCTTTCTCTGCGAGCCATCTACCAAAAAATCACTACAAAAGTACACAGAGCTCCGATCCAGCTCCGACATCACAATCGGATCTGGAAATCAAATAAGAACAGGACGATGAAGAGAGTAGTCAAGTTAATTGCAAAGAGCATTGACAAAAACAATGGTAAGTGGGGGAGGGAAGAATTAGGATTGTTTAATCCATTATTGTTGTTGATTAAAACCCTAATTTGTGAAATTGAAGGTCAGCCAAGAGAGAATCACTCGATCATCATGAATCAAATCAAGAAAAATTGGATCTTCACATACTGTAAGTTGCTAACTTATATTCATCACATAAAAATATCAAATTTAACTTATCAAACCTTGTTAACTTCTCTGTTGTTAATTTCAAACATCCACATCTATCAACCCTTCAATTTCTTCTTGTTAATTTCTTTGTTGAAGCTCGGTGGTGGTGTTTGTACAACCTCAACCTCCTATGCATCTTCTGGCATCATCATACCGGGCAGGGCGGCAGCTACTGGTGGTGGTGGTGGTGATGCGATTGATGTTGTAGCGACATAAGCTGCTGTGTTCGATTGCTTTCCGGCCACTTGATTTAGAGCGATGGTGAACAAGAAACTTTACCACCATAACCCTAAAATTATTTTACCGCCCGTCATGTTCTTCATCTCCACCCATACCCATGATAGAATTTGATCATCACTACTTTCGTGTAGGTAGAATTTGATCTGAATGTATTTTTGCAAATGGAGAATGAGTTATGTTTGAATTGGGTTTTGTTTGAGTTGAATGGGGAAGTTCAGTCGAAGAGATGGAGAGCCAGAGAGGTGGAAGAAAGAGAGAGGGGTGAGGTGGGGAAATGACAATTATGCCCATCATGTGCCTGGCACATGAGCATTTTAACAGTTAAAATAGACAGACGTTAGACTGAGGGACGTCCAGTGCAACATAATGCATATATCAGGGACTTCCAGTGTAATAAACGAAGTTTAGGGACTGTAGCTGTAATAAGTGGCAAACCACAGGGACCTTCCGTGTAATTTACTCATCCATTATTTAAAACCTGGGTTCCGATTCTCTTTACGTGCTGATTAATTCCAGAATAACTTTTCGCTTTACGTATAACTCGAAAACAACACAGGTGAACTTAATGGCCACAAGGGGTAATCTTTCTTGATCATATGAATTTAACCTTTTTAGACCAATTTCTATCCTCTATGACGCCATCCTTATGGTTATTAAAAGAAAAGTTAATATAACAAAAAAGAAAAAAGAAAATGCATTTCTTGGTCTAATGAATATCCAATTATTTAGTATATTATTTTTAAATTTATGAGATATGTATTCTGTTACCTTCATTAATCACAAACTATTGGGTGCATTTGTAAGTTCATAATTCATGTCAAAAGATATAACTTAACGTTAGGTGACAAATTTTTTACTTTATAAAGGTAACAACAGTTTCTAACACATGACTAAATATTCAGGACAAATAGTATATTTTCATGACGAAAAAAGATCAAAAGTCTTGGGAAATTTAAATCCTAAGCCTCAAATAAACTGTTGTAAATTTTAACTTGACGCTTGGCAACTAACTTACATATGTCTGATCTAGACCCATAAAAAACAAGATTCTTGTTTGTAAATTTCTATTAAACCTTGCAGTTACACCAAAGCAAGGGTATCTTTGAAGAGGTGCAGGAAGTGCACACATAACTCATATTTTATAGGGGGTGGTTTTTCTACCACATATTTTAATGCATCTATCACAATAGTTGCATCACATATTTGTACAGTATGCAGAAATACTTGTACAATATGGTATAAACATCAAAAAATGCGGTAACAAAATTAATTCCCATATTTTATAGGGGTCAAATTTTTATGTATATCTTATATACTTCCTCCGATTCAAAATAAGTGCTACACTTTCCTTATATGGATGATTCAAAATAAGTGCTACACTTTGAAAAATTACCTTATTCGGCAAAAAATAGTATGACCCACATCCACTAACTATCTACTTTCACAAAGTGAAATCACCAATTTACCCTTACTTTTTACTTTTAAAAATCATTAACCTCACTTTATTTAAAATGTATGAGACCCATTATTCACTAACCATTCAATTAATCTACTTTAACTATTATTATAATTTTTTACCTCAAAAATCGTGAAACTCAAAGTGTAGCACTTATTTTAAATAGGAGGAAGTATATAATATTAAAATTTAAGCCAACTTAATAATTTAATAAAAAAATTAGAAAGTTCAAAATTTTTATAAAAATATTGTATTCAAGGGGCCCATTTACATGTTTTTGCACATGGCACTTAAAATCTCGGAGACGCCCTGCACCACATATGTGTAACATAAATATAAATAAAAATAAAAAACCAATCTCCAAAGTTGCCCAAAAATGTATACAAAAACTATAACATCCATGACCATACTCGTATAATTAACTACCAAAAGTAGAACACGTGAAACTAAAACCGCAACATTATGATAATTCAGCCTTTACGATGTGCTGTCACTAATGCTGCAAGATGATAACATTTTCACCCCATGTAAACAAATTTACTACCAAAAATATTCCAGAAAATATTAAGAAACAAGACGAGACCATGATCTAATAACTTTTTAATTAAGAATCATAAAAAAAGTAGAGAGATTTCTCAACATACAAAACAAGTATCGCCAGCTGGCAAGACAATATAAGCGAACGAAAAATGAACCTGGTTTTCTTGCTTCAAACCGTTTACACAACGTTTTCCTGCATATCATAAACAAAAGAAATTAAGAAAAAATCTTTTTACAAGTCAAAAAATAGATATAAAAATTTGTGAGATTCATAGAAAAAATGTACCGTTTTAACATCATTGACTAGGCCGAGATCAGAAAGCGAATGTTCTGATACACAATTTACATGCACAATAACACCATTATTCACGTTTTCAATTTTACCATTTGTAATATTTAAATATGCAGCTGCTTTAAACATCCATTTATTTCTTTCTTGACTGTAATAATCATCAAACATTTCACCACACAAAACACACACACTTTGGTTTTCATCTGCATTCACCATCTGCTCACCATCAATCTCCAACACGGTCTCGTTACTTGACCCGTTGACCCAATTTTCAGAATTCAAGAACCAAGTTCTTGATGTGATGGATTCAGAATTCTTACATGTGTGCCATTCCATGTGTTTTTTATAGCGTTCTTCAAGTTTGAATCTTAAACCACATGTGTTGCATTGATGTGGGAGGTCATCGATGAGGTCAAAGATCACATCAGGATGAAACTCCCTCATGACATCAGCCCTAAAATCCACACCAATAACACGTTTTTTAACATCTTCACTACTTTTAGCCACACTACTTTTGGAGGGAGGTATGTCACTTTTTGTAGTAGATAACACTGGAGGAATTAAAATTGGGGAAATTTCCTGAGAAATTGGAGCTAAAATTGGAGAAATTCCTTGAGAAATTGGAGCTAAAATTGGAGAAATTTCTTGTGAAATTGGAGCAAAAATTGGAGAGATTTCTCGAGAAATTGGGGCTAAAATTGGAGAGATTTCTTGAGAAATTGGAGCTAAAATTGGAGGAATTCCTTGAGAAATCGGAGCTAAAACTGGAGAAATTTCTTGAGAAATTGGAGCTAAAATGGGGAAAATTTCTTGAGAAATTGGAATGCTTCCACTTTTAGCAAATATTAAACCTTTAGCGACTAATGTACTCAAAAGACTTGATACATGATTTGATTCAGTATTCGCGACAGTTGAACTTGAAGCTGTTGAAACCGGTTTGTTGCCAAATATACTGCTAACAGCAGCTAATAAACTACTGGTGGAACTCACATCAGGTTTTGCAGAAACGGGTTCTGGTACTGATTCAGACACAGTTTCGGGTCGATGAGGTGGCAGTAAAGATGCAAGCTTTATTGGTAATTGAGAAACGGGTGGCTGTAAATTGTGACTTTGCGGTTTTCGGTAGTTACCCACTTGGGGAATCTGAGTCTTTATTTGAGAAGAATCTTCATGGGGTAACCTGCTTGACTGGTACTGTGAATGAGGACGCTGACGTGGCGGTACCTGATTGGATGGTGTTGCGGTTTTACCCACGGGTCTTTCTGGGTCAAAATACAACCGTGGGTCTCTTTTTGAGGCAGGATTCACTGCAGTTGAGCTTACGTTATCCCACATGTACTCTTCTTCCTCTGAATTTTTCCAGCTTTTATTAACTTCACTAACTTTATTCATAGATTGTAATTTCACATCGGAAATTGCAGATTTATTAACCGAATAATTTGGAAACCCGTGTTTTATTTCAAAATTATTTCGTGCCAGCCTGGATATTGTTTCTGGAACTCTGTCACTCGATATATCAGAACTAAAATCAAAATTGTTCTCATGAGTAAGATCACTTTCTGCATCTCTTTGTGCCTGCTGAAGATTCTGCAAAATGAACAAATTGTAATTTTACTGAGAACTGTAACCCTAAATTTATATATTAAAAAAATATATTGAGTGTCATACATGCAATTTAAGCCGAGGATCAGCGCGGGCCCGCTGATGATTAATATTAGCAGGTGTTCGGGTTGGTCTCACGGTTTCTTCAGGTGAATTATTAACAAGATTTGTGGTTATATCACCTTTTACCTTCACGACAGTTTTAAAAAATGAACATAAAAATTTGATAAAGATACTGTTAAAAAATGTATTATTTTTTATGTTTTCTTACCGTGCTTGATTGTTGGAGCTTTTGTCTAGCTTCCAAATACTTTGGATTCACATGAATACTGCGGGCGGGCCGTTGAGGTTGTGGTTCGGGTCGAGATGTGGTCAACCCAACTGACTGGAAACCAAGTTCTTTCTCTATTGATTGAAGGCATTGTGGAGGAAATACACCTTTCCAAGTCCCAAAAAGATGACGCATACCAGTATGTACTGCTGAATCAACCTGTCTATACGCCTTGCAGAATACCTATAATCAAAGTACAAATTAAAAAAAAAAAAAAAAGAAATTATAAAAGAATATGGATATATGATCTTCTACTGATCTTTATGTTTAAGTAATTGAAGTAATTAACTTGATTTAGTAGAGGTCTAACCTCGGGGAGTTTAGCAGAAAAGTGTTTGATGTAATCTCTCCCAATATTCTTCACGATACTGTCTAGAAGATATAATGATGGCAACTTTTGATCACTAGGAACCTAAAAGTAATAACTTTTTGTGTCAGTAAAGATAATGTCTTTAAGCATATATACATCTTTTGAATGATAAATGTTAATCAAGAGTCATTAATAAAATAGCCATCCAAACTGAAGTAATTTGTATTTTCAGCTGGAAAGAAGGCTTCTTCTGAACTTCCTGCATATAACATTTTTCTTCAAAGAACTAAACAAACCGGCTTATTGCAGATAAAAATTCATATATTTCACAATAAAGAAGTCAAAACTGATGTGAAGAAAGACGTTCAAACATGCACAAGACAGCCCCAATAATACAATTCAACAAAGCATCAACTTAGACACTCATTTAGAAGCGCATAAATAGTTCCAAATCCAATAATAACTCATTAGCAATCCCAATAGTTATTAAAAGTGCAGGGTATGCAAGTTCTACAGTCACATCACACCAACATTATAAAGATAAGATTTTGCTTTCATAACTCTGAAATGACTGTAAAGTGTAGTAATAATATAAAAAAGACACAAATCCATGTTTTCTTCATATGTAGTTGATTAAGATTTGAAAATTTACAAATTAGCCCTGCCATTGAACATATAATTGTACCTTTGTTTACTCTACTGTACATTAAAGCAGTTACAGAGCTAAATCTATACATTCATAGTAACCGGAATCATCACCTCAATAATATTATTGCAGATAGTTGCAGCAATAGCTTTAGCAGCCTGCACATTCTCTCCAGCAATGATAGTCAAATTAGTAATAATTGGTTTAGAATTAAAAGTCAGCTCAGCTAGAGCTGTCCTGTACTGGCTCACAAGCTCTTGATGCTGCTGCTGTTTTATTTGTGATAACGATTGTGGCTGATAACCTTCTCCTCTCATCGACTCTGAATCTACATCTCTCTCCACCGCCGGCCGGAACCCTACCGGCGGCCGTTGAACAATTGGCCTATTATTACCGTTCGGATTATTATTACTCCTAAGAATTGTTGGCTCTTCGGTTATCAATCGAGGTTTCTTCAGTGTCGCAGGGTTTCTCGATGATCTATCGAATGGCCTGCCACGAGAATTATTGTCCATTTCCATTCAACACCGCGCCAAATCAATTTTACAAAATCAAAAAGAAAAAAAGCTTAATCTATGTTTACAATTAGCAATTTACTATAAACTTGATACAATTGGTTACATCAAACATCAACGATAAGCAAATCGAAAACCCTAACCCTAATGACAAATACATAGATCGAAAAAAGATTAAAAAAATAAAGACGAATAGCTGATTGCGGGATCTTCAAATTCAAACATTGTGCGAGAAAACGATAGATTTTGTTCGAATAATCAGATGAAGAAATTAGAAAGACGTCAGGTATTCAGATCAAGAGCTGTCCTTTGCGCTTCGCTATATTTTGTTCTTGTTCATGCGTGTGGTGTGTGTGTAGAGTAAAACGTATATACCGTTACGACTTACGAAGATAATGAAAACGAAGCCCAATTTGGGTGGGCTTTAAATCTACTAAAACTGGACCAAGCTCATTTTAAGTCCTTCATATTTGGTCCATATTCCATGTAAATAGTGTTGTAAAAATTGTGTGATAAAATGGTTTTCGCCAATAATTAATGATTTGTAGTTTTTTATTCTTTTTTGTGAGGTCTACGTAAAGAGCTAAAATATATCCATAACAGTTATGGTGAATTATATATTAACTTTAAAAGTCAGTTTTGTAACAAAAAATCAAGTGTTGAAAGTCTAGGTTGTAAAAATATCAAATCAAAATGTGGTTTATAAGGTAAAACTTGAGAGGGAAGTTACGAACTTGTCTTTTGTAACTTGTAAGTTAAGTTATTGTATCAAAAGCTTTTTTTAAAGACAATGTGTCTCCCTACTCGTTACTAACATTGTTAAACTAAACACGAAAAGAGTTTTTGTATTTTAGACCAAAATATAAACCAATATCTCAACGGGTTAATGCTACAAACTACCCATAAGGTTCGAAATATTTTTGGTAACCTGAGTTGTTGACAGAGCTTTGCTCACCCTTGGATTGCTCCTGCCTCCAGACACCATACACTTTTTATACTTTTCTGTTGTTTTTTAAATAAACTTTATTTTTCTGTTTTTATTATTATGATGTCATGTATTTTTTTCAATTGGTAGATTAGATATTAATACAATAAAATTCATTATCTTTAAAATTAAATATTGTCTGGATAAAAAGTATTAAAATTCGTAATTTTTTTCTCTATATTTATTTTGTAATAATATAATAATTTTAAAAGAATAAATAATAATCATAAATATTGTTTGAGAGTAATAAAAAAATGGTTGTAAAAAGTAGATTGGGTTGAAAATATTGGATTGGGTAGAGTCGGAATGAGGATAATCTAAATAGTTCAGGGATTAAATTGTACACTCTATTTCGTTAAAGGAACTCCAAATATCTCATAGCAGGAAGGCGGGAAAATTTAGCAAAGCCGCCCGATCACAAATATCCCCGATTTATCATCTCAATCATCTTCAATTCGCCGGCTCCTCCCACTGCCTCCGTCGTCATCAATATCACTTCTACTTCGGCCGGATCAACGATCTATCTCCGACTCTCCGTACGTTACCGGCATTCATTACAAGCAGGTACATTGATTGCCATTGATTTTCGTCAAGTTAATATACTTATAGATTTCTATCGGCATATCGATTTCAGTAAGGTTACGTTACAGACGTGATTAACGATTGAGTGCCTTTATGCTATTAGTTTTCGTTAAGTTTATATACTTGTAGATTTCCCTCTTTGTTATCGCGTGCTCTGAAAAGTGATTTATTAGCTAAGAAATGTTTGAATCGTATGTTATTGTAGTAGATTGTACGAGTTTTTTTTGTAATGATCGGTGATTTAACCAATGATGTTTTGCACATACAAACATAGATGGACATTTTCTGTCGTCTGCTTGCAGTAAATGATTCACATAAAATGCACTGGAAACATTGGGAATTTGAACAAAAAATAGAATTGAATACTGAATAGACAGTTCATTAGAAGAGAATATGGAAATTTGAATGCATATAATACTGTAGGTATCCTCTTTGTGTTATATGTGTTTCCGCTTGTTTGATAGGCTTTAAGTTTCTGACGAAAAAAAAATTACAGCGTTAGTTTCTAAGTATGTCAATGAAAATCATCTTTTGCTTGTTAGCCAATCTCATATGTGATGTTTTAGTATGATGCTCAGAACTGCTAGCAATTGAAGACAAACTCTTAATATCTCTAGCAGAAAACTACAATAATAAAACATCATTTTTTATCTTTGGGTTATACAAGTTAACTGCTGTCTCTATGATCCCTAAACTAAAAATCATGCTACTCTGTCCATGACCAGCTGGAATTGTCTTTTCCCAAATCTCTAAGCCTGCCTGCTGCTATTTATACATGTTTTTCGGTCTACTGCTTTAACTTCTCTTTTTCATCGGTCTTTGCCTGTGTTTGTGTTCTTTTTAACCTGCTAGCTGGAAAGTGTAGTCTGGCCATAAGCGGGCGGGGCACTCGTGTTTTTTGGTCAAATCCCCTCACACAAACAAACCCTAAAAGACATCATTAAAACCAAATCTGATAAAAATGATAGAATAGCTTTTAAGAAAAAAAAGAAGTCAACTTCATTCTAAGTTTCTCAAGGGAACTTCAAGTTATATAATAGCTTAGAAAAAAGTGTTCCAAAAAAAGGAATATAAAGTTTACAATCATTAAAACATATTTATATCTCTACATACCTCTCCAGAAGCAATATTGAATATCCTCTGTGGTTAGGCCTGATTTATTAAAAAAATGCTTTTTAGTAAGTTTGGTATAGAATTAAATATGCATGAAATGGATATCCAAATATACTATTCCTACCTTTGAATATCGTTGGTATAGAAGTTCCAAAATAGACTGTTCTTCTTGGTAAATTCCATAACCAAGATCTCGGGACATCAATTGGATTAAGACTTGACTCATGGTCTGCAAACACCTGCACCTCAATTTTAGAGTTTTGTTAAAGAATATTCAGGAATTTTAAGCTTAGTCAGCATTATGCTATAATACCTCATTAACTTGGAAATATGTGCCATTGAGTGGAAAGCTCCCTCTGTTAGCAGTTCGGCATGGTATCTGCTCACAATATGTAAGCATTTAGGATTAAGATTAGATATTAAAAGATTGTTTATCTGCAAATGATTACTCACCAAGAGGGTCCCACGAATTGTTTGGGAATTTGCTTCTCGTGTGCTGTTGCAGTAGAAACATGTTTCCTCATTGCATAATGTTCCAGACTCTTGGGAGGAGCATTGTCCTTCTGGTGGTTGAATCGAATCTGCAGTTTCACCTAAAAAGGCGAATAATTCAATCAGCTTTCACTAAACCAATTGTGGTTACTTTTGAGATCCCATAAATGTATTTGTGTACTTACCAGGTGTCCAAATTGCTAGAAGGTATGAGCAAGGATCATCAGGTTCTCGTGTGTCCAGCTGAAATATAGAAAGCATTTGTTGGTAAATTGAAATTTGATACAAAGCAAATTTATATATTATTTAAGGTATGCTTACTCCTTCCAAAAGAGGATGATTATCTGGAAGCTCGTACCTGCAAAGTTGATATGAAGTATCATTATTTGGTTTAGGGTTTAGGGGGACTATCCTTGTAATAGAAAAGTTGAAGGACTAAATCCATAGTTTTTACAAATCACAAGGACAAATTGGCAAAAAAAAAGAATGACTTACACTTGATGCTCTGTTCTTAGCTGACTGACATTTTTAAGTTTAGGTGTTGGGATTGAAGCAGCTTCTGTTGTTAAAGCAACTAACGCTTTTGACACATCACCTTCACCAATTTCCATGTGTCTTTCCATAAAAGTTTGTAAATTCTGAGTAAATTGTTCCATATTAAGTTTAATCATTGGAATATCTTCATTTTCTTCACAAAAGTCTTCCATATCTAAGATTTCTTGTTGTATTTGTTCTGGTTCTGGTGATTTTGGTACTTCAATTATAGGTTCTGGTGATTTTGGTTCTTCAATTATAGGCGCTGCTGGTGTTGTTGGTTGTTCGATAATTGGGTTATGATTTTGGATTTCAGACAGTTGTTGCGGTTGCTGTGGTTGTTGACTAGTTGAAGGTAGACCTATCATCTGAACAGGGGCTTGACTCTCACTCTGACTTTGATTTTGACCTTGACCATTTCTGCTGACTGTTAAAGTTGCTATACTTTTATTACTCTCTTCTGGTGCTGGCAACCCCAGCCTTGCACTGCAACGAAAATTGTCAAAAAAAACAGGTCTTTTTAGTACCTGGTGAAATGGGTCCCGTGGACCTTTTTAGTATATAGTTAGAGAGGATTATAACCTTGCAAAGGCACTTGCAAAATGTCTACACTCTCCTTTAAGTGGACAAGCATTACAATTTGGTCTGGTTTTTGTACAGAAAACCTGCAACAGTTACAAACTTAAGTTAAAATAAGTAATTAAAACGCCTTAAGTAGATAACCTTACCTTGCCAAATGTAATCATCTGGTAATGCAATTCATACCTGTCAATAATTAAACAATTATTAATATTTATTAAATGTTTTAATGTTATATAATCTGACTGTGATGATGTTTATATGTATAGTACAGAGTTCTCTGGTCAAGCTTGCAAAGTCGTGGCCATAGATACTGTTGAATCGACTCTAGAATAGGATACCTGCATAGAAACTTAATTATTATTTTTTATTTTATAATATTAAAAAAGAGTTTTATTTCATACAGTTCTAAAAGATGCAACTGAAGAGACTCAGGAAGCGGTTGCAGGGGTACCCATCCAAGTCTTACAGCTATGCGTCCCACGTTTGTATCAACCTGGTTAACAAAATTATTTTTAATAAAAAATACAAAACGTATAAATAATATATTAATATTTCTCGAGTATAAATTATGTATAATGCTTACTGGGAATGCAAGATGATGAAGTGTTAGAAGTCGAATACACTCTACACTTTTCAAGCCCAGCCCTCTAAAGCTTAGCAGATATTCCCTATTTCAAAAAAGTAAAATAAAATGTAAACATGGTACGCATTTTAGATTATTATTTATTTCAAATTTGTGTTTTTAGCTATGTTATATTATATATGTATTTTGTTTGAGGTTTTATAGGCTTACTTTGCTTTATCAGGTGGAACATCTCTTAACCACTCAAGATCAATGCTTCCATGGTCTTTTACTAAACGGTCAAGCAATGCCTGTAAGTAACATCAAAATTAATCGACTAGGAAAACTATATATTAAATTTAAATTTAAATTAAAAATTAATTTATTTAATATTGGTACCTTAATTCTTCCTGCAAGAACATTATTCATACCCCTTTCTTTAATAGCATCAGCAACCTGATCAACATCTGCAGTCCTAACTGCTTCATAATCCAATGAATCCATACAATTTGGTGTTTTCTCTCTCTTTTGTTTGGCTTCTGCTTCCAATCTTAATTTATCCCAATCAACTTCAATCTGTTTCTTTCCAGTTTTCACTTTATTAACTTTAGAAGTACTACTAGTGCCATTATCATTTAAATTAGATTCAACCGCCTTATGTACTGTTTCTCCTGATACTTCAACAACGTTGTTACATGATTTTCCTGATTCTTGGGGTTTGACCATCTCAACTGTAGTTTGACTTGCTGATTCTGCTGATAACTCACTTTCTTCATCAGAAAAGCTTTCAATCATATTCTCAATAACTTCTGTTTCTTGAATCTTTTTGGGCCCTTGCCTGTGGAGTAACTCTACAAAAGATGTTGTATTAGCAACTGATGATTGTGATGTATTTGTAGAGTTTTGTGATGAGATTATATCTTCAACTTCTCTCTGATTTGTCTTCAAATTCTTTTCAGATTCTGTATTTTCATTTAAGTCAACACTACCACTAGTGCTATTTTTAGAAATTTCATTGCTGTTAACAACTTCACATGAATCATCATCTCCTGATAAATCTACTTGGTATGGTAATGGTTGTTTAATTGACATGATTGGTATATCTTCGTCAAGTGGTTGACTTATGTTGTTTGACTTTAGTGGATATCGTGAAGCAAGAGACATAAATGCCGAACTACAAAACCAAATTAAAAAAATTTAGTTTTTTTTAAAAAAAAATTTTTTATGAAAACCATAAAAATGAATTCTTTTGCTGTTTACCTTGATAGGTGATCTGATACATTTTGTGTAAGAAAAACCCCAACAACCGAATCCAAAACAGACCCTTTCCACCGTGAAAAACGTCTATCACCTGCAAAACTTACATTTTCAGCATTTTAAGTTTCAAATCATTCGAATATTAATATATTATTATTATTATTACTTGCTACAATAATTTTGTATAAATGCACAAAATTATAACCTTGTATAAGATGCATTCGTGCTATAAACGAATCAGCACGCCCACGAAACACTCTGCGTTCTTCTTCCCACCATTTTTCTTTAGCTTCATCTGTTCCATCAATTCCTTGACTATTTATATCTTCCAATAAAAGTCTCCAAACTCTACTCGTTTCATCATCAAGGTTGACTTTTGGTCTTGGTTTTCTTCTCTTCATTGGACTAAACAAACCTTCATAAGGAACAAGACTCCTGTTTTGTTGATACAAAACAAGAGCATTGTTGTTATGGTATGCTGACATGTAGCGGATAACTGCTTCTTGATTTTTATCCACCATTTGATTGTTGATATTTAATCGCCCAAATTGGTTAATCAATGCATCAACATTGTATATGGTTTGGTATCTGAAGTTTGGGTTACCAACTGCATTGAACATTAAAATATTATTGTTGTTATTGTTAAGATTATAATTTTATAATATATAAATAAAGTAAATACCTATGTGGTTTGCAAAGTACTGATGGTCATGATACAAAGAAGACCCCATAGAGTTTTTCTTTATCTTTTTATTTGTTGCGATACTAATTTGAAAATTTGAAGAACGGGCTTCCATGTATGTCTGTTGCTTACGTCTACCATCTATCTTTCCACCAAACAAAACCGAATCATGCATATTTATACCATTCGTTTTCTTCTTTCTGGAATCCTGATTATATGTTGGCATTTCGGGTGCTTTGCTACTAGCACTTGTGCCAGCTGTCATAACACTCTGGTTATTTTCAATTCTTTTTTTATTAAAAATTGACTGTAACTGCATGGCTTGTATGCTGGCAGCTGTATAATGACTATAATCAGTGAACATTGATAAATATGACTCCATATTGTCACGATAAGTTCCCGTTGTGTTTTCATGCAAAAGTTTGGTTCCTTCCTTATTACTTGCAAATTCAGCCTTGCTAAAACATGTACTTGTGCTACAGTTGGACTCATTCGGGCTCGTTTCTTGTGAGAAATTTAATTGACATTTTGCTTTTGTTTTCTTTTTTGATCTCCCTTGTGGTAGCTCTGTCTTGCTCGGGGTAATCGGGCTCGGGGTCCCACTTTCAACTACTTTTTGGCACTTTTCCACTTCAATTGTAACCGTCTTTTCACCATTTTCAACTGTTACTTCTGTCTGTTTTTCTACCTCATCGAAATTGATCTTTCTCTTGCACGTTTTCTTAGTTTTCTGATTTGTGCCCTGATCTACAGTCCCGTTCACTTCCTCCAAAACGGGTGTTTCTGTTGACTTTTCAACCCCCTTTCTTCTAACATATTTCCTCTTTCCCGTTGAACCATCGGGTTTTGGTGTTGTGGGTGCTTTTTGTCTCTTACGCTTTCCTTCCTTAACCACTTTCGGTCTGTGTTTTCTTCTTCTTTGTTTCGGTTGTGGTGTTTCGTTCAAATCAGTTTGTTCGGTTAATTCTTTTTCTACATCTTGATTTCCCTCAACAACTGTAGAAACAGAAACACCCGCTTGTGATTGTTCATCAAGATTTGGATTTAAATCCGTTCTTCCATCCTCATTTGAATTTGTTAAATCAGTTTTCTTGCCTTGATCTGGTGTCATTGGTGTAAATTGAAGCGATGAGCCTGTTTGTGTCGGGAGGTTTTGATCAGTTAAGTAGTTATGAAGATTTAGCCCGACATCTGCAAAACACAAAATAATTAAAGATTATTTTAATGTATTACCAAATGAAATTGGATTAGTTTATAACTAAAGAGTACTTACTTTGTTGTGTAGTAGAACCATTTCCGATCGTACTATCTGCAAGTGCAAGCAGATCTCTACAAGAAATTCGATTCCATATTTCCAGATCATCAGTTTGACTTGTTGACCCGAAATTGCCATCCCAACAACTGAAACTCGTCTTTGAAGATATTTCTTCAAAATTGGTTTCATTAAATGAATTTTCGAGCAAGTTTTTGCAGATTGTAGATGGGTCGGGTTGACCCGGTTTTGTTGGTGTCACCGGAGCATGAACAACCTGATCTGGGTGTACTTGATGCGAAGATGAACTTTCTTCACCTTTATCCATTAACGATGTTAAAATTGGAGGAAAAATCCGATTTTTTTACCTTGTAACCCCAAATCTTTCCAGTAATTATCGATCTATGAAGATAAATCGGAGAAAAGAGAAAAAAAAAATAGCTTTAAAGATCGGATACTGCTTCATCATCAGCTCCATCTTCAAACATTATCCTGTAGAGGAACAAATTGGCTTAAAATAATATTTAATCAGGAAAAACAGATCAGATTATCCGATTTGATACAAATTGAACCAAAACTGCTACTTTAACAATCAGATCTTAAAATACTGCGAAAATGGAGGTTGTTAAAACGTAAGGATCAAAAATTAGATAATTTTGTTTACCAGAAAACATTAAAAAAATGAATTCTCAACGGTTTGTGTGAAAAAAGCCAGTGAAAGTTGTTGTGGTCGCCGGTATTAATCGCCGGAAAAAGTAAAGTACAATTTCAAATTACCAACCTGTCCGATCGGAGCACTCATCGGAGGGATGGATTTGATGACCGGAGATCTAATTCAGTCGGTGGTCGGCGAGATAATTTAATGGGGAAGCTGTCTGTTCTTTGAGGAGAGAGAGAGAGATAAAGGGAGAAGGTAACAGCATATGGTTTTTTATTCATGGATGCTTTTTCCATGAAATCCATGGGAGTAGCTTCTGCGACTCAATGGGTTCGCAGGAGTTAAGTTAGTCGTTATTTTGAAATATCTGTGAGTTTTATATGTTATATTTGATTGGTTTGAGACTTTAAAGTAGTTTATTTAGTTGATGAAATGTGTAAAGTATTTCTAAAACATGTATGAATATAATATATATAGTGTGTGATATCAAAAAGTAGGGTCCACTGAGTTGACATTTTATCTAATTTAAGCTAACCTATTATTATTAGAGTATTTGGAATGGGAGGTCGTGCTGACGTGACATTTTAGATGTTTGTCATGCACTTTTTAGGAATTTACCTTTATAAAGTAAATGATATATTTTTTATTTTAATTCGAAATAAATAAGGAATATGTTTTGAAATTTTCTCTTATTTGGGAAAAGGTAGTGAGCATTACACATACTAATTACTTCCTCTGTTTTAAAAAAAAATTCTTATTTCACCTTAAATTTTTGTTTCATGAAAAACTTCTCATTTCTTATATTTGATGAGTTCCACATAATAAAATACTATTATTACTAAAGACTTCACCACTAACTATTCACTAACTATCTTTCTCACTCCAAACCAATCTTTTATTATAATCAAATTATTACTAATGACCCCACCACTAACTATCACCTTAAAACTTGTGCCAAAGTGAAATGAGAAGTTTTTTTTGTGGGACGAATGGAGTATTTCATTTAATATAATAAAATAACCTTTTTACTTTTATTTTAAATATTATGAAACTCATTTAATCAAAATGTGTGAAATTCATCTCCACTAACTATCTAATTTAATTTAATCTAATTTAATTTTATTATAATTTTTTTCCCTAAAAACATGAAATTTTAAGTGTTACTAATTTTGAAACAGATGAAGTATATAAAGAAGTATATAAATGTTGTCATAAGAAAATAAAAATTGTTAGGAGTTTGAGAATTGAAGTTCTGAAATAAGTTTCTAAATAAAAAGTTACTTGAAATAACATTTTAAAAAGATTGGTTTTTCTAATATATACCTCTGAGGCATACGATAACGTGCATTTAATGAAGCGGTAATTTCCTAAATATATATTGAGTGACATCAATGCACTCTAGAACCTACCATTTTAAAAGAAGTATTAAATTTGATTTTGTGTTTAAATGGTACCGCTTCATTAATTTACATTAGAGTAAATTACTGTTTTTGTCCCTGTGGTTTGGTCTTTTCTGCGTTTTTGTCCCTGTGCTTTTTTTTTCTTTTTTTTTATCCCTGAGGTATGCAAAATTCCGTTTTTTTGTCCTTCCGTCCATTTTCTGCTGTTAAGTAACAGAAAATGCAAAAAAAGTAAGGGTATCTTGATCATTTTATATTTTCTTTTTATTTCTACTTTTTTTCTCCATCTTCATCTTCTCTAATCATCCATCTTCATCTTCTCTAACCCTAACCCCATGGCCACCCCTTTTCCTCCCAACTTCACCATCCCTTCTCTCTCCTCCGACTTCTCCACCGTCTCCGGCCAGAAAGCACCGCAACAGATTCGCATTCTCCAGTGTAAGACGGTAATTGACAGAAACACCCACCACCGGCGGTAATTTTCTGGCGAACCGGCGGCACACGGCGTCGTAAGGCGAGAGGAAGACGAGTCTGCCGCCGTGAAATAGAACGCTAAAATAGAACGGTTAGTTCTAGGATCCACCTCCGGTGCTCCCTCCGGTTTAACAGCTGAAATAGAACTCAAACTCCGGCGAGTATTGAAATCCTGTTGTACATATTTAGGTATAAGCAACCGACCAATTCCGTGAATAATTCCGTCGTTCCGAACGATGTCGTCTACGCGAACAACCTCTGCTTCACCGACAAGCCTCACCGATTCCAAATTGGACAGGTGTAAAGGATCGTCAGATAGCGTATTGTGAATTGTGGTTTCATTCGGCCACAGTGAGACGCCAACGTCGCCGGACGATCCCAAAAACCACATGTCTGAGCTCTGTTTTCTCCGGCAGGACGATCGCCGGCGGCGGCGGGGAAAGGGTAATGTTGGGTAATAAATTACGAGTTGAAATTAATAAATCGTGTTCGTTACAGGGCAAATTAGGAGTGTTGAGAAGCTTGAGAGTGTAAACGAGGTAAGTTGCAGAAACGAACAAGATCAGGTACAACATGAGCTTCGGGTACGGATACCCATTGCCCCGATTTGATAAAATGGGTGCTGTTGCGTTCGATCTCATCTGATCCCATATAATTTTTTCAGAATCTCTTTGGATGAATTTCATATTGCCTCAAGATTCACACTCAGATCTATGAAATCAAGCCTAAATCTTGAAACGACGGTGAAAATTTCCAGAAACTAAATTAGGGGTTTTAGAAATGAAGTGTTTTAGGGAGGGCGGTTCACATGGTGAAGACAAAGAATAAAAAGGGGGATTTGAATATTTGATGTGAAGGGGTTTGTTTATGGGTTGCAAGATTATAATTAGGGTTAGAGAAGATGAAGATGGATGATCAGAGAAGATGAAGATGGAGAAAAAAATTAGAAATAAAAAGAAAATATAAAATGACCAAGATACCCTTACTTTTTTTGCATTTTCTGTTACTTAACAGCCGAAAATGGACGGAAGGACAAAAAAACGGAATTTTGCATACCTCAGGGACAAAAAAAAAGAAAAAAAAGCACAGGGACAAAAACGCAGAAACGGCCAAACCACAGGGACAAAAACAGTAATTTACTCTTTACATTATAATGTGCCCAGGTATATATTAGAAAAACCTAAAAAGATAACGAAAATTCTTATAAATAAATTATGAGAAGATATTTGGATAATCACGATTCTCCTACATATTATGTGTCATTTTATGTCATAAAATTAACAACTCAACCACGACTACTTGCCAAAATGTTGATACATGGAACTTTAATCGGCTCATACCAAGCTGCTTCAGGTAGATTACATGAGAGGAAAAACGAATTCTTTATGTATAACTTGTTTACTTTCAAGATCCATATAATACATTTAATTAAAAGGGTAAAATAAGTTAGCGGGTTAAACGGGTCAAACAAATTATTATTCTACAAATTTATAACAAAATATTAAAACACCAAAAAATTATCAAATAGCCCTTTTAATCTTTATCTAACTATTAGTTACGTTTGAATCAATAAACTATAAACTAAGTATAAAGTAATCAGTGGTGTTACTAAGAGGTGGTCAGAGTAGATATCTTCTCACCCCGAAAATTTTTTAAATAGTACAAATTTTTTATGAGTTAGTTTATTTTTTGGCTTTTTGTACATCTAAAGATATATAATATATACTCCCTTCGTCCCACAAAAAACTTCCTATTTCACTCTAAATTTTTGTCCCACAAAAAACTTCTCATTTCCTATATTTGATGGGCCCCACAGAATAAAAAATTATTATTACCAAAGACCCCACCACTAAGATCGACTAACTATCTTTCTCTCTCAAATCCAACCTTATATTTTAATCAAAGTATTATTAAAAACCCCACCACTAACTATCATCTAAAAATTTGTGCAAAAGGTAAATAAGAAATTTTTTATGAGACAGAGGGAGTAAGTGATAACTAATATAAATCTGTTATTTTTCGGTTTAACTCATGGGGTCTTAAAATATATAATCTTGAGTTCATGTCGGTTTTTGGATTGCGTTCTCCTTTATTAATAATTATAATAATTTTAGGACGAAAGCGTTCTCCTTTATTAATAACTAGGTTATGACCCGTGAAAAATCACGGGCTGTGAATAATTTTTATAGAATACAAAAATTTATCTTTAATTGCATGATTATTATATATATATATATATATATATATATATATATATATATATATATATATATATATATATATAGTGAAGAATTCCATACAGAACCCATATTATTTACAGAACTCGTAGAACTCAATCTAGATCATTGGATTATAGAATGGATGGCTAGGATTAGTTTGACTTTTTCTTAAATAAATTTGATTTTATTATTGGTAAGTATTAAATCAAAAGGGTAAAATGGGTAAATTAAAAAAAACAAAAAAAAAACCTAATAACCCTCAACCATACGTGGGGTAACCTCCCACTTCTAACCCAGAACATCTAACCTAAAAGAAATCCGTCTGCCGCCGTATTCAAGGAGCACATGACCGGAATTTCACTCTACTCTTCGATTTTGGAAGACCGATACGTGGACCGTCGTCTCCGATTACTCATTTTACCTGTACATGGAAGATCGACGACTCCAATTCTAGTTTTTCTATGCATCTGTCGTTTCGGCGATTTCAACTTTTTTCGGCGATGACAGCGCCGGCGGGTTCAGGCGGAATCCGTGGCGAAGACAGTGGTTTTTGTGATTACACTTGCTTTATTTCTCATAGCCGGTGGTACAAAGTGATTAATAATATTACATTTGAAATATATATTTCATCTTTTTATTCATAAGAAGCATATGAAAGAGTCTCTAACACCGTTTCGATTACAACATTCAAAGATCAAAAAAGTTGTTTTTACAACTGAAAGCATTGTCTCAAGAACTCAGGTGCCCATTTGTTCAAGAATCTTGTTTGTTTGTATTTATGCACACCATGTTTATTATATTAAACCTTCTTGATTATTTCATTATAAACAGATCTTTTAGATATGAAAAATCAGTAAACTTGTTAATTCTTTTTGTTAATTCAATTTTATTAATCGATAAGCTTGTTAATTCATTTTTGTTAAATCGGTAAGCTTGTTAATACTATTTGTTAATTCATTTTAATTCATTATCGACGGTCATAAGCATGTTAAATCTGTTTAATTTTCATGAAATGTCCTTGTATTTTTTATTCACTCATAAACTTGTTAATTCACATGTTATTGCTGGTACATCTATGGTTGAAGTATCAATACATTTATGTTATGATACATCTATGTTATCAGTCACAAGTATGTTCTGTTTACGATTTGAGGAAGCATGAGAACAAACAACCGGTGCCCTGAAGACGATCATCTATGCTTTGTTTACGATTTTGATTTATTGTGTTAACATATGTGTTTAGTGCTAAGATACATATGTATTTTTTTTGTTCATGGTTGTAATTCACAAGTGTTAGCGTTCATATACATAGGTGTTTTTTATTATGGATGATTATACATAAGTGTTAGTCCTTGATAACATTGATGTCTACTACCATTATAGAATAATACATTCATGAATGTAATTGGTTAAAATTAATAAGATTGATCATTCGGTTCAAAATTAATTGAATTTTCAAAACATATATGTTCAACTTGTAAATATAACATATATGTATCATGAAAATTCTGAATTTATACAACATATATGTATCAAAAAATTCTGATTTCGTATAACATATAGATATTACATAGATGTATCATTAAATTTTTAAATTTTTTACCCTAATTTTAGGAACTCTACGAAAAAGGAAAAAAAATAAAATGTAAAATGTCTTAATTGCCCCTGAACCATTAAATAAATTAAATAATAAGAAATTAATTTACTAAATTTTGATTGGTTGAAAATAGTTCTACCGGTTCTGTAAATAATATGGGTTCTGTATGGAATTCGACCTTATATATATATATATATATATATATATATATATATATATATATATATATATATATATATATATATATATATATATATATATATATATATAGTGTACAATTCAACGCAGAACCCGTTTAAGCTACAGAACCGCAGAACCTGATCTTAGACCTTTAAATTTCTAAATTAACGGTTAAGATCAATCGTGATATTTTTCTTAATAAAACTCATTTTATTTTTAGTAAAAAATAAATAAAAAGGGTAAAATAGGTATATCCCATTTAGAAACCGTTTCCCCCTTTATCTCATTCCTCTTCTCTCTCTCTCTCTCAATTAACTCTAGCCTCAATTCACGTTCATCCTTCTTCACGTTCATCCTTCTCTCACGCTCTCTCAATCCAACGAGTTTTCAGAAATGGGTGACGGCATAGATATCCCAAACCAGGACGGAGCAGCAGCGAATCAACCACCAAAAGCCAACACAAACCCGAATTTCTAATCTTGTTCATCGCCCGAAACCCATCAACAAAATCCCTTTTTCCCGAATCTCCATCTGATGACAAATCGACTCATTTCGATCGGTTCCATGTTTACCCTAGTTTTTCATTTGGGTATTTCATGAATCCGATTCCTTCAACTGGGTTATTGGACTCTAATCCCGAGGAGGATCCGAAACTTGATGGGTTAGGTTCGAGCACTGGAATGATTTGGGCGGACACTGTTAAGAAGAAAAGAAAGAAGAAGATGGATGAGGTATTTTTTTGACCAGCTCGTAAAAAAGCATCTTCGTCAAATGAAGATTATGTTTTCAAAAAGTGTCTTTGCTGCTCCTCTTTAAAAAAGAATTTTTTTGGCAATAAAGATTATGTTTTCTTGAATTGCTATTGAACGATGCCATTTACCCTCATTTTATTTCTTTAATCATTGTTTAGAGTTATCATTTGATTGTTAATTGTTCAGATTACTGATAAAGAGGTATTTTGACATATCGAGTTTTAGTTCTTTTTCATTTTTTTTTAATTTTGATTACCCCGGTTTACATTAAAATGAAATCCAGGAAGAAAAAAAGGCTGATTTTGATGCTTTTGAACTTAAATTTTTTTATTCTGTTAGACCGATGCTTTTGAACTCATATACATGTCATATGTGTATTTTGCAAGGTATTGATGGTACATTCATGTATAAAGTAATGATACATTAGATTCAAAGATTAAGGAACCAATAATGAAAAAGTTGCTTTGTACATAAGTGTTGTAGTTAAATGTTATTTCAAACAGGTATCTCTTGGGGTCACACGCAATTTACAAGGTCTCTCCGGGTCACACGCAATTTACAAGTGTAAACATCGTATGTATTTGGGTTAAACATTGTAATGTATTGGAAGTGTAAACATTGTATGCATTTGGGTTATACATGTATGTATTGAAAGTGTAAACGTTGTATGTATTTGGGTAATACATGTATGTATTGAAAGTGTAAACATTGTATGTATTTGGGGTATACATGTATGTATTGAAAGTGTAAACATTGTATGTATTTGAGTTATACATGTATGTATTAAAAGTGTAAACATTCATGTCGAAAACATCTAATGTTGTAATTTTTTAATAATAATAAACATTCATGTCGAAAACATCTAATGTTGTAATTTTTTCATTCATCATATTGTATTGTTTACTGAATGCGTCTAAATAGTTGAAGACGACAAGTCCGGAAATTTCCATGGTGGAGTTTTGAGCGTGATTATAGAAGATGGAAAGTAAATCTCCAAATTTTTAGGAATACATACCATGGATGGTTACAAAATTAAAGTCTTATGATCTCTTTGACTAAAATACCCCTATGAAAATAATAAATAATAAACTTAATTAAATTAGTTTACTTAATTGTGATTGGTTGGTTAATAGTTCTGCGGTTCTGCACCTTTAAACGGTTCTGTGCTGAATCGCATATATATATATATATATATATATATATATATATATATATATATATATATATATATATATATATATATATATATATATATATATATATATATATATATATGATAACAAAATATATAATGCTTTTAAAACGTAAAATTATGGAAAAGGAGGTTACAAATTTTATAAACATGAGAAAAATTAGTACTACGTAATAACAAATAAAATAAAATAAAATAAAATCATATGAAACATTACGAAATAACCTCTTTAACAAACTAATGATTATGATATAATCTTTTTAACAAAATAAACAATGAAGATCACTAACCTGCAAATTACAATGGTAAAAAACCGGTTATAATATTTAGAAGGTTAAAATAGAATAAGGTGTTAATACAAAGAACACATTACACGTGTTAATAGACAATGTGGTTGCTACAAAATCAATTAAACATGTTAAAACATACTTGATCCCTACATAACAATTATCTCTCTGAGGCTGCTGAATTTTTACAAAATCAGTTGCTTAGGACGCTACAAAACCAACAAAGATGAAAATATTTTATGAAAAAACCTAAAGTAATTATGCTTTAAAAAAGTAATAAAGAAATCTGCAGAATCAAGAGCTTCCGTAAATTATGTAATAATTAAGGGATAATTCAAATCTATCATAAACAAACCGGATACTTAGGAAATCAAATTCAAAATAAACAAAGATTAATACTCCATCCGTCCCACAAAAAAGTTTACATTTTCCCTATAAATTTTGTCCCACAAAAAAGTTTACATTTTCCCTATAAATTTTGTTCCACAAAAAAGTTTACATTTCTCAAATATGAGGGACCACTTAATAAAATACTATTATTTTCATGTAAACTTTTTGAGAAATATAAACTTATTTGTGGGACAAAATTTATAGGGGAAATGTAAATTTTTTTGTGGGACGGAGGGGGTATTAATGAAAAAAAATAATCGTTTTAAAAATAAAAATAAAAAAAATATTTTTTAAAAAAATGACCAAAATACCCGTGTATATAATATGTGATTAATCTTGACCATTAGATCTTATTGATCAATGGTTGAGATTTGTTTTTTGGGACTTCATAAAAATGATAAGATTACTAATAAAGTCTTAATTTTATTCACTAATAAAAATTTATAATAATAAATAATTAAAGAATTATGTTTTTGACTACTACTCAAGTCAAATAAAGATTAATTATAAGGTATTATATTTTTAAATGATACTCTATGGTATATCATTTGGTTGAATATTAAAGGTTTGTGAATATTATGTTGTATGTATGATGTAGTATATAGTTGTTTGGATTTTTTATTATCCAAATATATTTTTATAGCTATTCTTGTATATTTATCGTCTCGGAAATCCGTGATGTATTTCAAACTTGATACAACAAATATAAGTATTAATAATAAGAAAATCAATAATAAGAATTAAAATGAATTATGGTATCTGTTTAGAAATGTTTGTATATACTTCATTCGTTTCAAAATAAATGATACACTTTTTATTTGGCAGTGTTCTAAAATAAGTGATACACTTTGAAAACTTGTTTTATTTTGTAAAAAAATAGTGATGATTACACTCACTAACTATCTCTTTTAATATAGTGAAATGACTTATTTACCCTTACCTTGACTTTTAAACCTCATTAATCTCACTTTAATCAAAATGTGTGTAACTCATACCACGAATAAAATACTATTATTTTCATGTAAACTTTTTGATAAATGTAAACTTTTTTGTGGGACAAAATTTATAGGGAAGATGTAAATTTTTTTGTGGGACGGAGGGAGTATTAATGAAAAAAAAAATTGTTTTAAAAATAAAAATAAAAATAAATAAAAATAAATTCTAAAAAAATGACCAAAATACCCTTGTATATAATATGTGATTAATCTTGACCATTAGATCTTATTGATCAATGGTTGAGATTTGTTTCTTGGGACTTCATAAAAATGATAAACCTCTTTGAACGCAACTTTATTGGTAGTATATAAGAAAATAAAAAATAGATAATGAGTTATGAGAGTATAAAAGATTGAAAAAAAAAGTAGTGATTTTAACCGTGATTACTTTTTGTGTATAAATCATACATAACTATAAGATGTAATTGAAGAAACATGGGTATTAGAATATATATTGCATGATGTAAACCCGATGTAGAGTATGTGAGTTGCTCTTTTCAACCTAATAAGAAAAATAAGAAGAGTAATGGTATTTAGTACTATTAATAGTCCTACTCAATAGATGTAGATACGTGATAAAATCAAGGGTTAATATTAAGAGAGAGAATTAGTTGATTACACATGTCATGCTATCAAGTGAATAGGACTATGAGTAGGACTATATGGTAGGACTAAATATCATTTTTCTAATAAGAATTATATATAAATACGGATACATGGAATTGAATACCATAGATTTAGGGAATTTTGTATGTTTTTCATGTATAATTTATACAATTTATGAACGAATTAATGTATTAATTACATATTAAAAAAATGTCTGGATTTTGTGCCAATTGAAATTCAAATTTATGGATTAATTATGTTAAGTGAATATCTTAATTATGGAACAAATCAGATATATTCTAATTTAAATAATTAAAAAACATGGGTGCCTAGGAGAATGACACGTGTACAGTTGTTTTAGAAAAACGACATGTGACCATATAAGCTTTGATTTATTATAATAGTAGATTATAATAATTTTAGGACGAAAAGAGTAAGTTGCCATGCATATTTCATGCATTGCTACGTCTAGTTTTAACTTATTATATTTTCTGTTTTATTTGACAGTTGTCATGAATTTATATAAATAATAAATGTGAGTTGTTAGAAAGCACGGACAACACATCGAACCATTTTGTAAAAGATAAGGGGTACAAGTGTAATTTCGTTGCATGAATTATTTATGAAGATAAGGGGTACAACGGTACTTTCGACCTTCTTTAGATTCGAACAAATGGAAGCGACGTGTGATGGACTAATCACGTGAGTGTATGAACACATGCCAAGACCTTACTATGCACACTGCACGTGTTGGTTGAAATGTTCGACGCCGTTAGGGTTTCTACAAGTCAAAGTGTCAAACAAAGCATTTAACGGCTCAACGTTAGCTTTTGTAGTCAGGATTAACTAAAGATTTTTATCCCGCATGATATCACTGGATATTTTTATATGATACATAAACTAATATATATTAAATCGACCATTTTTGTCAAGTTTTGAAAGTCAAAGACGGGAAATAATACATAAAAAATAATAATATTTCTTAAATTTCAAGGTGTTATTTACATCTATATCTCTCTGGAAATCTTTAAATGTGGAAAAAGATCTTCAGTGCTCCTGACTCCGGGCTTTATTCAAGCTCTGACGTTTTTTGTATCAAGCATAAAAAGAATTTAGATAGCTTTTTTATTTAGAATTCTTGGTGCTGTCTGTAATCCTATTAATTGAATTTGTATGCTTTGTTGAGCTCTCTAGTCTCTTGCTAGGCTGCTCTATATCTATATAATTTAGCCTTTTCTTATATAAAAAAACTTCAACTTGACACCTAATACGATTTTTATTAAATGCAGTTTGATACGAATTACATTAACATTAGCAAGCTTGTAAAATTGTATTATTTTTTTGTAACAGCAAGAATTATATTAAATTTTTTTGAATGGAGATCAAATTCTACATAATAAATCAAAAGTAAAGTAACAATAAAACATACTCCCTCCATCCCTAAATAAAGTTCTTATTTCTCCTTGAATTCTTGTCCCTAAATAAAATTTTTATTTCACAAGTCGATGGGGTCCACTTAATAAAATAATATAATTATCATGGACCCCACTACGAATTATCCATTAATTATCTTTCACTAGTACAGAAAAGCTTTGTTGATGCGGTTATAATGGTTAATTGGTGCGGATAAAAGACCGCACCAAGAAATATCGTATCATTAAATCGTTACAACCGCACCATTAAATGATCGCACCAAAAAATATATAACCGCTCCATCAAATGATCGCACCAAAAAATTAGAACCGCACCAAAAAAGGTTTTTTTATTTATTTATTAATTAATTATTAGATGTTTATAAAATTTTGTACGTTGCAATATTTTGAGATCATACGAATGGAATGGATGTCACTTGCTCTATAATCTTCAACTACCTTCTCCTCCTTCCTTTAGAGATGGGATTAAATATTAAATATTTATGCAAAAATTGTTGAACTTAATTCCTAGTCATTTTAACGTCCAGACTTTTTAACTTTCCTAATCATTTTCCTAATTTTACACGTCTTGACATTTTTTGCTTAATTCAAATCTGCACAATAAAATTGTTTAAAACGAGTTAAATTAATGGAAACAAACAAAAATTAGAGATGATAAAACAATTATTGAAGAAAAATTGAGAAAATTACTCACCTGAAACTTTTGAATGATGAAAGAAATGGAATGTGAGTAAGATGATTAATGATGTTTGGGATATTTGAATATCGATTGAAGAAAAATTGAGAGAATTACTCATATGAAACTTGTAAATGATGAAAGCAATAAAATATGAGTAAAATGATTAAGAATGGTGGGAGTATTTGAATATATATTCAGGGGGATAAGTGGTGTAAGCTGAATCAATTTTGGCCATTGATAAGTAATAATGAACAATGAACGACTAAGATCACATGATAGTGGTATAGATTGATGACATGGCAAAATGTGCTTTTTGGGTGCAAATGTGATTTATTGGTGCGATATAGCATCAACATATAAGATTTTTTGGTGCCTTTTTCTTAACCGCATTAACAAATAGATTAAATAGTACGGTTTTATATTTTTTGATGCGAATTATATTTGATGATGCGGTTATTTGTTACAACCGCACCAAATAAAAATAACCCACCGCATCAACAAATCTATTTTGTAGTAGCGTTTCCCTCTACAAACCAGCTTTATATTTTAATCAAATTTATTACCAATAATCTCACCACTAACTTTCTCCTTAAAAAATGTGTCCAAGAGAAATGATAACTTTATTTAGGGACGGAGGGATTAATGTACAAGACCATTAGAGTACTCGGTGCCATTTGCTAAAAGGCTTGTCATTTGCTTTGGTGGTGCCAAACTCACACCTTTGGCGGCGTCAAAAGCTCGCAAAAGGCCGATCGTCATAGCATTAACGAGTGTTAAATGGGTAAAAGGCAACGAAAGGCCCCCTTCCCCAATGACCGAAAGTTCACAATTTTAATTTTTTAAATTATTTTAAATATACTCATTTCATCTATAAATATACTTATGTAACCCAAACCACTTAATTTCTCAACCAAACTTACAATTTCATTACACTTACCCACAATATACAATACAATGAGTTCACCCAGCGAAGACCATTCCGATTTGAGTTCATCGGAAGAAGAAAAATTGGCAAAAATAAACGAGTGGAACGAATACTGTAAAAACTTTAATAGTCAATATGGAGCTAACAATTCACGCACTAAAAAATATATAACGCGATCAATTTGGGGTCGAACAACGAGTCATGAAAGATTATTTTGGTGACGTACCAAAATACCCCAAGAAGACGATGTAGGAGCTCCAAACTATTTCTTTCAATACTTAAGATATTACTAAATATAATATTCAACTTATTCCCGAGCATTTTTTGTTTTTTAGTTCACGATTTGATGCTAGATGTTTAAATGAATATCAATCCTATAATGAAATGCACGTCGCCCATATGTCAATTAGCATACGGGACTACCCGGATGCTTTTGATGAATACTTACAATTACTAGTTCAAAAATAACTAATAGTTCCATGAAAATTAAAATGGCTACTTATAAATTTTGATGTTTTGGTATTTTATAATAAATTTGATGAATAACAATAACTTATTTGACCCGCTAACTTGTATTACCCGTTTAATTAAACGGATTATATGGATCGTGTGCTGAAGGTAAACATGATATAATTGAGATATTTAACTTTGTATATAAACATGGAGGTTTCAAGTTGAATGTTACTAACTTGTCCAACCCACTACCGGCCCTGCGGAAGTCAATATAGGTCGATGCCTATATCTTTCTTGAATGGCAAGTTAGTTAGTGGTTCGACATATGCAGTAACATCCAAACGGGCAGTATGCATTCCTCGAACATATCTCCTTTTTTGGTAAACCTCACCACATTTTTTTCTCCTAAAGAATGCTCCCAACAAGTCTTGAACCCCAAACCTCTTGAAGGCAAACTCTCCAATACAACCCTTGATGACCAATTGATCTAGACCAATTAGTTAGACCGATGCCTACAACAATTTTTAAAAGGGGGCCTATATTTTTAAACATTTGTTTATATTTTTTGAAAATTAATATTCATCAATTTTCACTCCTCCCCTCTTATGCGGATGTGAGGTGCGGAATATGAAAGATTATTGGAGGTTTGTTGTAAACCAATTAGCTCAAATAAATAGATCAATCCAAACTTTCTCATTGATAACTTGTGTGTGTCTTACAATGAACAAAATACTCCTTTATATAGGACAACATGTTGGTAACCTAAGAGTTATGGATTAACTACACATAAATATGGGGCAACCACAAAGTCATATAAGTTACAATACTCCCCCTTGGTTGCTAAGATTTATGTTGAACTCTTCATGTAGTTCGTCCTCTATCTCCAGACAATCCATGACACATTCGCCTCGTTAAAAACCTTGTCGGAAAAAACCCTTTGGGACAAAAACTCCAACCGAAGGACAAAAGAGTACGATCAGGATGTCTTCAATGATTGAAGGAACCATATATGGTGTGCCTCATTAAAACCTTGTTTAGAGAAAACCCAGTGGGACAAAAACTCTAACGAAGGACAAAAGAGTGCACAATGGTTAATAAGTATTCAACTGGATACTCCCCCTGAATTCAACAATTCTTAGTGAGAATAGGGTACTGTTAGTGTCTCATTAAAAAAAACTTTGTCAAGGTAAACCCAATGGGATAAAACCCTTGAACTAAAGGAAAAAAGAGTACACAAGCATTCGTCGGGAAGCTCCCCCTCACATGCACTCAACAGGGTGCAAATCGTACGTCAGGATGCAATTATTATTCTCACTCCACAGGGTGCAAAGCATACGTCAGGATGCAATCATTATCCGCACTCAACAAGGTGCAAAGCATACGTCATGATGCAATCATTATCTGCACTCAACAGGGTGCATGATATGTGTCATTTAGGTATCTATGAGAGTTTCCTAAGTCCATTAGTTTGACATGTTTTGAAAGAATACTTCGGCAGTGACTTGGTGAAAAAGTCTGCATGATTGTTATTTGATACAATATGTTGCACTTCAATCTTTGAAATGCTTGTTGTTCTTATGTAAAGAACAATTTCGGCGAGATGTGGTAGTGTTATCCCCTTTGATGTAACATTGCTTCTCTTGATCTATAACAACGATGATATCTTCATATATGACAACTTGTTAATTGGGATTATAAGTCAAACCACATTTACTTCGAATATGGCCAATTACATCTCAAAGCCATACACTCTTTAGTCGCCTCAACGAGCGCGAGTAGTTCCGAGTGAGTTGTCGAAGTATCAACTAGAGTCCCTTTACAAGACCTCTAGGTTATCACCGCATTCCCTATGGTGAAGACATAACCAAATTGGGAACGTCCCTTGTGCAGGTCTGATAAGTAAACTGCATCGGCATAACCGATAAGGGTCGCGTTATCTCGAGTATCAATCACACTTGATCCACTCGATTACGCGTAGGGATAGAATAAGCCCATATTCGTACTACCTTTAAAGTAACAGAAGATGTCTTTAATACCATTTCAATGGTGGCGTGTTGGCGCATTGTTATGCCTAGTCATGCATATCAGAACAAATAAGATATCCAGTCTAGTACATTGGGCCAAGTACAATATTGCGCTTATTGCACCGAGAGATGAACACACATGTATCAATATCTCATCATCATCCTCATTTGGATGGAATTGGTCCCTTTTAATGTGTAGAGAATGAATGACCATGGGAATAGCTGGAGGTTTTGTGTCATGGTAACTAAAGCGTCTTAACACATTTAGGGTGATTCTCGTGATAAAGGAAAAACATCATCTTCACGGTGCTCGATCTGCATGCCGAGCCAATGCCGTGTTTTCCTAAGATCTTTCATCTCGAATTCCTTCTTCAGGATTTCTGCAGTTTCAAACAACTCTTTCGAGGATCCTATGAGATTCAAATCATCTACATAGACTGCGATAATAACATATCATGAAGTGGATATCTTTATACACAAGCATGGGCATATCCAAATATTCAAATATCCCAGTCTGATCAAGTACTCACTTAGACAGTTATACCACATCTGTCTGAATTACTTTAATCCAAAAAGTGATCGTCTCAGTCGTATCGAGAACGTGTTCCGTGGTCTAGAACTACTTGATTCAGGAAACTTAAGTCCATTGTTGACTTTCATGTGTATCTCTGTGTCATGATCCTCATAGAGATAGGTTGTGACCACATCCATAAGTTGCATATTCAGTTTTTCAGAAACTACTAAACTGATAAAGTAGTGGAACCTTATAACGTTCATTACGGGAGAATACATCTCCTTGTAATCAATATCAGGGCGTTTGAGAGAAGCCTAGCGCCACGAGGCGAGATTTGTATCTTACAATCTCATTATTCTCGTTATGCTTCCTTACGAATACCGTTTATAATCAGTTGGTTTAACATTAGGTGGTGTTGGAGCAACAGGTCCAAACAATCATCCTTTCGGTAAGGAATCTAATTTTACCTAGATTGTGTGTTTCCATAGACCAGTCCATTGTACTCAACAATAGTACTTGGTTCCATGTCATCATTGCTCATAATGTCAGTGGCCACTGCGTATATGAGCAAATCATCGATGACAGTCTCGTTTTGCATCAAAATATCGTCTAACCTAGCATACTCGACATATATTTTGAGATTATCGGGATGATGAGAAATTTGTGTTTCATCAGGAACACGCTTCTCCAATACACTCCCGTGATCCTTAATGATCTGGTGTGGCAAAACGTATACAACAGAATTTCTCATCCTTTGAGGCAGAACATCCTTGGAACCGAACCGATATTCCTCATTTATTGGGAAAAGCGGCGGACTGGACAACCAATGGTAGCGTCCTTTTCACGGTGGGTTCGACCGATGCAACATGTTCAAACGGAACGTGGCGTCTCACAGGGACGTCTTTCCTTGCAGGCACATTTGCAGCGGGTATATTTGATCTCGTGACATTTGTTAAGTCATTAAATGCGTCTGGTAGCTAATTAGCAACATTTTATAGACTTAGAAGTTTGTGCACATCCTTATCACGATGCGCAGTCGGGGATCCATATGAGACAAATTGGTTACATGCCACGTTCTTTCACGTCGTTCCTAATCAATGTTAACGTGAAAATCTCCCCCTAACGATGGGAAGATTGTCTCATCAATGTATAAATTCGCATGTATAGCGTTAAAGAGATCGCCTGTCAAGGGCTCTAAATAGAGTATGATGGATGGGGATTAATAATCAACATATATTCCCCGTCGTTTCTGAGGTCCAAATTTCGAGCAAACACCCAAACACGCGTAAGTATGAGACGTCGGGCTCATATCCAGTTGCCAGCTGGTACGCAAAAAGTTATTGGGTGCCCGTGGGCCTCAAACGGACCAATGCATCAGTGTGCAATATCGCATAACCATATATAAAAATGGGGCATTTTGGTGCGCATAACCAAAGTTCTTGCAATTATCTGTCATCGTTTCATAAACGCTTCCGCATGATTAATTTGAGAATGAACGTACACAACAGGGTGTTCAATATCAAGACCCAATGTTATGTAATAATCATCGAACATTTTTTATGTAAACTCACCGACAATATCAAGTCTAATTGACTTTAAGGGATAATTCGGATGATTAGCCATCAACTTAATGATATGAGCTAGGAGTTTAGGAAATTTTTCATTCCTTGTGGACAACAAAGCTACGTGTGACCATCATTGTTGATTCATCAACCAATATCATGAAATTTGTAAATGGTCCGCATGTTGGTTGGATAAGTCCACAAATATCCTCATGAATTCTCTTAAGAAAACATGATATCACTTTTGTAGATTATACATACAGTAGTTTGAGATGTGTCTTTACAATCGAGCATATTTGGCATAAGCTTTCGGATTAATCACGAAATTATATCCAGATGCACACCGGATGCATTCATAATTCAAAGCATCGTATATGGATCCGGGTGTCCCAACCGGTCATGCCATAAGATATAAGTTCCCTCATCAACGGGGGCTCGACGAATAATTAGATTGCTTTCAATGGTTTGGATCATAGTGAGGCACAAACCATTTGACAAACATCTCAACTTCTCCAATATACGCTTTTGGTCATATTTATTAGAGGTAAAGTAAAAGTATTCAATACCATTTTCTCGAGCAGTTTCGAGATGGAAACGTATTTTCTCGATCTTCCTTAAAACTCAACAAGTTACGACTGGAACTTGGACAATATAAGGCTTCATGTATGGTTAAAAAAAAATACCATTTGACAACATATATTGGGCTTCACAATAGCCAAGGGTCGACGGGCCCGAAATGGTTGTCAATGAAGTTACTTTGAGGCGTAATGTTGATAAAATAATTCTTATATTTTATGAAAGTGTATCTAGATACCACATTCAACCAGACAATCAACTTACTCAATATGCATGCCTCAAAGTAAAAATAATTTAAAGTCGGTCACACGTATAGACAAATTTCTTAAGGAAAAGAAACTTTAAATTATTCCGAGAAAACATAATCAATGTAAACAAACCATAATCCAAAAGATCACCATTATTCAAATGGGAACGCATAATCCAAAAGAAACATAATCCATGAGCTGAACAATAGCTCTATTATTCCATTTGAGCCATAAAATTGGTGGTCTCAAAGAATTCATGTTTGTTTCGATACTTTCCTACAACGGGAGGAGAAATATTGGATTTAATTATCATATAAAATGACAGTTTATATGCTTATGGTTTGTATGAGCATAAATTGTGTGACGAATCAGCAGGTTCGAAAAACACAAGTACGAATGGGTTCTCAATTATCGAACGACAGGTCGATTGATAGATACGATTCATCATATGTATAGAACCACATTCAGGAAAAAGATTATTTAGTCAACACTTTTCGGTAGCTCTATTCGAATACAACCAGGAAAGACGGTAAGGGTAGACAGCGCTTGTGCGTATCGGAACCACCCTTATTAGGAGTCAGAAAAACCGCCTATCTTTTCTAGACATTGTTGTAGAAATAGGTGAGCCTATTTTGGGATGATTCAAAACTTTTCACATAAGTGATAAGTGGTGTCCAATGCTCATAAATTCACAAGAGCCATAACCGTTCACATTGAAATTATCAATTTTGTATGTTTATTATTTTTTTTTTCTCTAAAAAAAATACAACTTTCTAATAAATAAAAGTGTAACATGACAATTACATGTCAATGCATATCAAACCAAAATTCATGGTTAATTAGTCCAAAAAATATATTATTTTTTTTCAACAAAAAATATAACTAATACATATCCTTTAATTCTTCAAATTCATGAATAGAAAAGTTCATAAAATATGATCGTAGATCATTTTTACATCTTAATAAAAGTTCGCACAAAAAGAAATGATCAAATATCAAATATCATTTTCAAGAAATGATCAAATATTAAATATCATTTTCACATGTTCCACATGTACCGCTTTTTTTTTCCGTCACTAGGTTCATTTGAAAAAAAAAACATTCATATAATGTTCTAAATTTTATTATGCTTTCTTAATCAATTAAGCAAGCAACATTCATACTACTCATTTTTTAAGCCATATAAACTAAAAAAAATTGATGATCCAAGAAATTTGTTCTTTTTTAACATGTCACAAAAACAGAGTGACGGAAACCTATAAACAACTTTTTTTTTTTCATTTATAGTAAATAATAATTTTATTAAATTGAATACCGATAACACAATTCATTAACAAAAACAACTTAGAAGTTTGATTGATTATGTACTTACATAAATCAAATCAACAATCGATATTACTTTATATAAACACGTGAAGCAAAATTTTTTAGATATATGGATTATAATGCTATACGTTTATCATAAATTTTTTCTTCCTTCTTTCGGTCCATGTAAACTAAAAATAAAAATAACAGTGCAAGAAAAACTTACTTCGGATTGTGTGGGACGAATAATTTTGAACTTTTTAGATTTCTTATTTCTCGAGCGACAACGTAGAACGACTTTTAGCAAAGTGCTGATAACGTGTTGTAAACCAATTAGCTCAAATAAATAGATCAATCCAAACTTTCTCATTGATAACTTGTGTGTGTCTTACAATGAACAAAATACTCCTTTATATAGGACAACATGTTGGTAACCTAAGAGTTATGGATTAACTACACATAAATATGGGGCAACCACAAAGTCATATAAGTTACAATAAGGTTAAATTTCTAAGCTATATAATTTTATTTTTCATTATTCATGTTTTGAGTTTTTTTAATTGAAAAACAATTATTTAATTTTTGAACCATATATAAATTTTATATTTTTAGGATTTGATTCAATGAGTTTAATAAAAAAAATACAAGTTAGGGGCAGAAAAAATGAAAGAAAAAAAAAAAGACAATCTGCAGAAAAATTTAGGTTCTTTTAGTAAAAATATTTTTATAGATACTCCATATTCAAATGAGTAATTTATTCAATAAATAGTTTTATGCCTTTTGCATTGATATTTATTTTAAAGATTATGATAGGTCCCAAAATCAATATTCACCTATGATCAGATAAACTTAGGGTCAGCTCCGACCGAACCCAAACTGAATTGTCACTCATACTTTAAATGTTAAAAGATTGAGATAGCGTTTGGCTGTGAGACAAGAAATGTACGAGTTCGATGGTGTGAAAAGTTAGGTAATGATTTGACATTTTCAAGGATACCCAATTTCGTCGGTCTTATCTTCTGTAATAACTTAGATACTAGATTTTACTAGGGTTGTTAACAAAATTTTGTATCCGAGCATATGATGCAGAAATTCCGAAAATCCAAACAAAAATTACTCAAAAATTGGATTTTGGATATCTCTAGTTCAGGTTTTAATTGTCATAAAGTTTAAATATGTAGGTTTTAATTGTCATAAAGTTTAAATATGTGAATATCGTAACTTACATATATATTTTTTATTTTGTCAAAATAATTTTGTATCCCAAAGTAACTCAACTCTCCATTTTTACATAGCAATATATATTTTAATTTTAACCAAAAAAGCTTCACTGCTTTAACAAAACATATAACCTAGCGGTATAATATACTGCAATATGTTTCTCATCGGTCCATGGCCGTAGGTTCGAGTTCCACTCTGAACAATTTGGTGTAAATTTATAAGTAATTTAGAGAGTGTCTATTCTATGATTAAAAAAACAACATATAACCTACATTGAACTTGAAATTGCTCTTTTAAAACAACTAATTCAATACACGTATTTCTTGGTAAGTTTGAATAGCAAATTTCAATAAACATATTCCATCTATATTTTAAAACACCTAACTAGATGAAGATATAATGATTCTTTGAGATACAAAATTTATAAAGAAAATAAAATATTTTGACTATATAAGAGCAAAAAGGAACATAACCTCTTAAATGATAAACAGAATAAACTCATATTAAGGTGTTAATTATACGACTTTGATATGATATTTCAAATCTTAAATGAACTAAATAAAATTTTAAAATAATACTACATTCGTATCAAAATAAGTGATACATTTAAAGAATTATGGTTTTTGATAAAAAAAAATTAAAAAATAGTTTAAGATAAATTGAAGTGAATAGTTAGTGGAGAATGAGTCTCACTTCTTTTAAATAAAGTGATATTAATGATGTTTAAAAGTAAAAGTAAGGGTAAAAGGGTAATTTTATTTTATTAAAGTAGATAGTTAGTGGAGAAAGAGTCTCACTTTTTTTGCCAATAAGGTAAATTTTAGAAATATATCACTTATTTTGATCCACTCTAAAATAAAAAGTGTATCACTTATTTTAATACGAAATTAGTACTCCCTCCGTCCCTTAATAAAGTTCTCATTTGTGTTGGGCACAACATTTTAGGAGATAGTTAGTGGTGGGGTATTTGGTATTACTTTTGATTAAAATATAAGGTTTGATTGTAGAGAGAAAATGTTCTAAGTGATAGTTAGTGGTGAAAGTATTGGTAATAATATTATTATATTAAGTGAGCCCCTTATGTTTGAGAAATGTGAACTTTATTTAGGGACAAAATTTGAAGGCAAAATGAGAACTTTATTTAGGGACGGATGAAGTATGTGACAAGCAATGTTTATAGTAAATTTCACCATACCACATGCTCTAAATCTATATTTTAAACATTTAAAGTCAATGATGTGATATATTGTATTTGTAAGTGTGGAAGAGAATGTGTAGTAAAAGAAAAAAGTCATCATTTGTCCATATGTGAAATCACAGGACAAATTGACTTTATAAGGAAGGTAAAGAAGAGAGAGAAAATATTAAATGTTTAGTACGGCTAGTGATAAAAATAAAGTGATATATTATTTTCTATTAAATTTTTATATTTATTTAATCAATACAGATATTATAATTAAGTGATAAGATTAAAGAAAGAATTAATGAATTACATAAGTTAGTTTTTATGAGTATGATAATTAAGTGAAAAGATTTAATAAAAAGATAAAATATTTCAAAAAAATTTCGGATTGCATTCTTGTGAATTTATATTCTATTTACATCTATTTAACTACAATTATAACATATGTTTTCATATTAATTATATGAAGCGGGTAAATGGGTATCGATTGAATATCATAGCTTTTTTTCATCTTAAAACATACAGATTTTTAAGCGTAATAATAACATAGTTCTTTTATTAAAAATACAAACATAATTACAAAATGAGCGTTTTTACACCGGTATAATGTATGTTAAACATACTTTAAAACACTACTAGTATAATGATTATATTAATTAGGGTTGAATTAGTTTCAGAACCAATTAAGGCTACAGAACCAGCAGAACTCAATCTAAATCATTGATTTTTGAATTGAAATGAAATGATCATGAAAGACACATTAATGTATTTGATGAGGGACCCCCAAATATTGGTCTGCATGAATGTCATTCATGCATGTATACATATATGTATATGTTTTCATGTATGTATACGTAAGTGTTATCTATACATATACTAGGTTATGACCCGTGAAAAATCACGGGTTGTCAATAATTTTACTGAACGTAATTCTTATATAATACAAAATTTTACCGTTAATGTCATGATTATTACATATATGAAAAAAAATATAATGCTCATATAACGTAAATTAGAGAATTCAAGCTTATAAATTATAAAATATCACGAGTGGTCAGTCATATTGTTGAACGTAATTTTGTTCTTGCTTCTATAAATAGTTGATATTTTTTCACGGGTTATAATTTTGTTGAACGTAAGTTTATAGAATGTAAATATGAATTGTAATAATCTATAATGGGCGTCATATCCATAAATTCGTCATGCAGATAAATATCTACAATCATAATATTCTTTGATTTCGTCTACTAATTCTTGATTTTCATCTTGATTATTGCTATTTCCATCACAATTGCATAATGACTGCTCAATGTTGTCATCTTCATACATATAAAGTCTCATACAGTTTCTGCTTAAAATTATGAGAATCCTTGCATATATATTTAGTTGAAAAAAACTACTATTGTAATAATTTGTAATTGGCCAGGAACTTTGAAGATGAATCATATAAGCAATTAAGCATATTACATGTTGAAGAAAAGGGTTTTGTGATTCTCCATTATTTAATATAGTTAAGATGAATCATAGACTTTATAGAATCAGTATCTCTAGTAAATTTATCTCAAGCTTGTTCAAATTTGTTAATAACTTCCAAGAAAACAAAATTTCAAACGTGAAACTTCCCCAAATTATCAAACATTTATATTCCCCAAATCATAAAGACATTTATATTTCTGATAGTGATTTAACTTTAATCTAAGTTGAAAGGTGTATGTGTGTTTTCTTACAAAACCACAAGACATCAAAAAGAAGGTTGCTAATAGTTAGATATGATCTCATCACATTCTGATGGTTATTTTTTAACAGCAAAAAACTCATTTGTGAAACCTATCATAAGCAATTTTCAGATTAGTATACAATTCAATAAACTCAAAAGTTTTTCTAGAAACATAACCCAAATAGACACATGGCTAATTTCTACCTATAAAAGATGTATTACAATTGATAAATCATATAAATTACATGTAGATCACTTTTCACATTCCCTGAGTCACTGAACAAAGTTGACCAATTTGTATGATTAGGGATCAATCAAGCACTGGAAATTTTGGTGGCACACCTTAAGAATCAATTTTGGTAAACACCTTGATATCTTCACTTTTCACTGGAAATTTCAATCAAACACTTACGATGCATATTGAATCTATCAATAATTATACAACTTTTGCATATCAGCTATATAATTAATTAATAATACTATTGTAAATTGTGGTATGAGGGTAAAAATGGAATTTTAAATGTTGTAAAAATTAAGAGATTAAGACTTTCCCTTAATGCTTTATGTAGGACTAAGATGAGATAACCATAATCTAATTTTTGGGTGACTTTGACTCCAATTGATCATTTCCTTTTTAACTCAATTTTTATCCTACCCATTTAATCCGTTGGAGATAAACCATAACCCAAATTGACCCATAAGTAAACGGGTCGAAGTAGCTCAATATCACCTACCTCTAGCCTGAAGTATTTATCCTGGTTTGGTCAACTTTGCCCAATTTTTATGCTGCTTACTGCTGCAGATGCATATCACCTGTAACGCCCTAAAAATTATTGTAATTATATTATCGACATTTTATTAAATAAATTATGTGATATTTAATTAATTGAGAATTATATGCGTTATGTGTATTTAATTTGAGTAACTTAAACACTCAGTGTTTCTTTTAATGACAAGGGTGTCGTTTAGTTCGAGTTTAATTAATCACGATGATTAATTAATAATAACTAATGTGTTAGTTGTTTCAAGATTTCTCAATGACTGCGAGTTTCTTATATACGCCTTAAATGTTATTAGATTCCGAGGCCGGCCGATTAGGCCAAGGCCTTCTAGTAGTTGTATTTGTTGTAGCCGGGCCCGAGTCCGGTTTCTTTGATTGATTCTGTGTCTAGCCTGAACTCAATTAATCAATTTCTCTTAGTCAACCTTGGGCTTGTGTAGGCCGACTCTCCCGATAATTCTTTTCCTTGTCCTCCATCAGCGCCCAAGACCCAATTCATCTATAGTAGATTGTGTATTATAATTCTTGTTAAATTCCTTGAAGGTCCAGCCTGTGAGAAGCCCACAAAGAGGCCAAGAAATGGTCACGTTTTGTTTCTTTTGAAGCCTGGTCCGACTTTCTTCCTTGGGGACTAAGTTCTCTATTTTTGGTTACAATCCTCCTCATTATTGCATACCTTATTTCGTTTTTCCCAACCCTAGTGCACCCATCGACTGCATCTGGAACAAACACTTCCATCGTTTCTTTTCTCCTTGTTGTCAGCCGAATTCTTCATGCTTAAGCACCCATAATTCAGTCGACGGAACCCTTTTCACTTCCAATCTTTCTGTAATCGATCAAGAGAAGTCGGAGATAGGTCCTCCCGATTCGAATATTATTGTAAGTATCTACTTTTGTTCGGGATTTCTTTAATAACTGGTATATCTCGATCCATCTCTAACCCCTCTCGTTTTCTGTTACACCTGGAATTAAAGCCATCGAGCATTGGACGTCAATACCGAACAGAAGAACCGGAGATTTCGAGCAGCGAAGATAGCAAGTAGTGTTTTTCCCGCGGGTAGTTTTCTCTCTTTCTCTCTTATAGTGTTTCATAGCATTTCCTCTTAATCGGTTTATTGAAGGGTTCGGGAGTGGCTGCTGTTTTGGCGCCGTGTTTCGGGAATAAAAGTCGAGCATGGTTTTATGATAGTTTCATGAATTACTGATTTAGTTAAGGAGAAACCGTCTAATTTTTGTCTTTGTTTATAACTGAGTTCGTTTGGATTGTTGGTTGGCCCTGATTATTGTTTAGACTTCGGGTGGTGACTGATAACCCGAGCAGCCGAGGTCAAGCCTCGGGTTATTCCGACGGGTTGGGTACGTTGGTTAATAGCTTTTATAAAAGTCGAGAATTTATAACAAATGGTTCCCAATCGGGAAGCTTTTTATCATCAAAGTTTTTGAAACTGTACTTAATCCAAGTAAATAATATTTTCAGCTATCGGATTTAAATTCTAAGTTTTCGGGATTTTCGGTGGCGGGACGGGTTGCTAAAACAGGTTTTAAAAGTCCACATTTTTTAGACACAATCTGCCCTACTGTTCTAAATTGTTTTTAACCTACTTAAAATAACATTTGGAGTTTTTGGCCTGTGCTGGGACCTTGATTTTTGAGTTAGCTTTTCAATGACGCAACCCTCTCGTCAATCCGAATTACGGTTTAAAAGTTATAGCTAATTTAGTATGCTGCTGTTAGGAAGCGCGACCTGTACGACATGTCTGTCTTGCGATACTATTTTGAGACCCTTAGAATCTGTTTTGGCCAGTGACCGTCTCACAACGAATTTTAGTTCTGATTGTCTATTTTATACAGTAAAAATATGGAAACAATCTAGTGAGCCGTTCAGGAGTAATAGCTGTTCCCGAGAGACCGACGGGTGCTGCCAGTTTTTCTAAATTGAGTCCTTGGAATGGATTGTAATTCGGGTTTCATTTTTATGCTTTTAGGATCGTCTAGGAATAACCGAGAAGCGCCTTAGAGTATTGAGGATCCTTTGGAGCTTACGTTTTCCCGAGGTGAGTATTCTCACAGTGTATTCAGTTATAACGATACGTGCATGACTTATGTGGTTAACTGTTTTGATCTATTTTACTTTCTGTGTGATTGACCTGTTATCTGAGTATCTGAGTGGCTGTTTTTATCTATCACTGATCTGAGACAGACGTGCCGAGTATCTGAGCCGGTACCGAGTCATTTTGTGCTACTATGTGACAGGGCTATCTGTGTGGTTTATGTTATGAGTTGAAAACATAAAAACAATTAATAAATCTGAGTGGAAATGCTGTGTGGTAATTATGTGTGGAAATTCTGTGTGGTAGCCTGAGTGGCATTTTAGTGTAAGGAGAGGCGAGGTTGATCTCTCGACTCGATTTACACAAGCGCGCTATATAAATTTAAAAGATACGAAAAACTAAGAAATTAACTGAGTAGTAAATGAGTAGGAGTTCACTTGTGTGCCCCCATGTATTGTATGTTGTAGTTGTTTACATTTTGAGATTATTCACTCAGCTTCTCCGCTGACCCAAAATCTCCCTCTCATTTTCAGGTACTAGCAGAGGAAAAGAGAAGGTGGACGGTTGACTGCTGTACTATTTCTAAGTGCTGATGTGGAACGTTTTTATTATTTTTAAGACTCTGAATTTATTTAAGACTTTTCCGCATTAAATACATTTTTATATCAAATAATTATTTTGGGAATTATTTATGGGACCTTTTTGATTATAATTTTGTACTCGAAAATTTTAAAAATCTTGTAATTTTAGGGTGTTACAAGTTGGTATCAGAGCATTGACTTGAGGGATTTGGATTCACAAGGGGGTTGTAACACCTCAAATTTTTAATACAAAACATTTTACCAAAATATACCATTTTATAAATAGAAGAACGGTTCCAAAATATGGATTTACAAAAACCTTTGGTATGAAAATCAGAGTATGAGGTTTGGTGTTACAAAGTATATCAAAACCAAAGCTAAGCACAAATCCACTCTAATGTTCTTCTATTCTAGGCCCCGCATCTCTATCCATGCGAACCTAAATCTTCGATCCTGAACCTGAGTACATAGCAAAACAAACAAGGAGTACGTGAGACAAGGAAGTCTCGTGAGCTACATGGGTTTAGACCCCGATAAAATAACAAGTATCACATTATATATATATATATATATATATATATATATATATATATATATATATATATATATATATCTCATCATCACACATTTGGCCACCCTATTGTGACTCTATCATTCTTGCCTTCCTAGCAAGTCTATCTAGTTATCCGGAACATCTCCAAATAACCCGTCATCTCACATACTTATTAATCGGGGATCCCCCGCCTTAATAAGCCTTATGGTAACGGTAAGAGGGAATCGCCCAATCTACCGTTACCTGACTCCTAGCCGGATCTCGTCCGGTAGCAAGCCTCCTAACACATGATGGTCCATGGGTCGATGCCCAATCCGCCCCATCCAAAGTGACCGGGGATCCCCCGAATCACCGCCACACTATCACACGTCATAACTTCTCGAGTTATTCCCTCTAAGCCCTTGGCTATCTCATAAATCATCACACAAGTTAGTTTTAATATTCATAATAATATATAACTAACTCTACAAACTAATAGTCTACACAATTAATCAAATAGACCAAATCACAAACAAGAAAACATATTTCAATGGCTATGTACTCAGTAAAGTCCACACGTACTCACCTTAGCAATTAATGCTCCAAATGTGTTCTTCACACACAATCCTTCCTTATCCACAAGATTGCTCACTTTCGAGAATCCACCGAAATCCCTAATATGAAAATCACAACTTGTTCAACAACAAATACCACTAATAATAAACCCCTTATTATTAGAAACTCTTTGATAATACTTTCCCCCAATTTTGATGATTTCCAAAACCCTAGGTTTAACCAACCCTTAAGATTCTTACCAATCTTAACCATACACTTGATTCTCTTGTTAAAATACCATATTATAAGTGTATACATCATTTATTCAACCATTAATCACAACCACAAGAACTAGGGTTTCAAACCCAAGCTCACACACCCATAGATCTAAAGCTACACTACAAAGGAGTGAAGATTTACCTTGATCTTCAACAATGGAAGCAAAATCACTTGATTTGGACCCCAAAATCGGCTCCAAACGACCTTTTCCACTCAAAAACGTATACTCACTTGCAGAGAGAAGAACTAGGGTTTGGGGTGACAAGAAATGAGCCAAATCCCGACTTTAATGCTGTTCAGACCAAGAAATCGCGCCGCTATCAAGAAATCGCGCCGCTATCTGACACCCGTGATAAATCGCGTCCATGATAGCGTTCGCTATTTCGAGTTTCTGCTGGAAGCGCGAGAAATCGCGTCGCTATCCAAGATAGCGCCGCTATCTTGGGCAATGCAGCCCAGGCTGCATTTTTCAACCTTTGCTTCGACACGGTTTCGTCCATAACTTTCTCATACGACGTCCAAATGACACGAAACCAATTCCTACGTCCTTTAAATGATTTATCCTTATTTATCATATTTTTATAAAATTTATTTATCTATAAATTTCGGGTCGTTACAACTATCCACCCCTTAAAAGGATTCCGTCCTCGGAATCACTCAGAAATTTCCATTCCACATTTGACCGAGCATCCTACTCCAATTCCATTGTGTTGGTTACAATCAAACTCTTCTCATTACAGTTCACCCATCACTAAATACATTTAAGCATGTGTTTAACCCCGATAGGTCCAAACGGTCAAAACCCAATCTTGAACTTATATTACTTAAACGGGTCGAAGTTTCACAATTGGACCATAATACTTTCAATCTTTCAACAAATCCTTTTATTCATAACAATGATATGATACAATCATCACAATTAGCTAGTTGATTAGATCGAATGTCAAAGTCTAGCTTCGACCAAGTCGTCATCTCACAACATCGTCCAAACTTTGACTTAAGCACAAAGTCAACTATACCTTAACAATTTCTTTATTCATTATAGATTCCATTAACCATCATTTCCATTACAATTGACCTTAAAATTATGATCCAGCAATGATCATACACTCGATTCCCAAATTCAACTCTACACACCCAACGGGTCAAAGTCGCATAATTCGACTATAATTCTTTTAATTATTCCGTTAATCCTTTCACATACATACGACCGATACGTTATGCTCTCATCATTCACTAATCATTCGAAACGAGAGTCAAAGCTCATCCTTGACCGAGTCAACAAAATCACACATTGACTAATCTTGACCTTTGCATAAAGTCAACCATACTTTCCCAAATCAACAAATCCCCTACTCGCGGAATATCATTCTCGACTTATCACTTCCGGTTATAATCATTATTGTTTCCTTAACAATCGCTCATATTTCCAAAATTCTAATCTTTTCAAATTTCTCCGAGTTCTCGCATTCCCTTAAGGTCACATCAACCCTTACCGTTTCTTACCCTTCATTCGGTCACATATACCATTACTTAGAACCATTTAAATCATTTTTGCATCACACACCATAATTTCACACCAGTTGACCATATCTTGGTCCCCAATAACAATTGCTTTCCAAAAGCATCCTCTTACTCATATTCTAGAAGTCGTAGGCATCCCATACCCATACATGACCTAATGCGATCCGCATTTTAACCACATTCTCACTTATCATAAAGTCATAACCATACACATTACCCACATGGTTCTACATTCATCACATAAATACATAAACATTATCATACGGGCATAACAATCCATAATTTAACTATCACATCAAGATGACTGGAAAGCCTCCAATCCATCAAGATCCAAGATGTCACAGTGATTGGAACATCTCCAATCTCGGAATGGAACCATTGGGATTCGCCCAACCGATTCCACCCCCAAACATCATAGTAGCCGGGGATCCCCCGAGCTAATCACATCATTTCTTTCTTATCCTATCATGCATACTTCACTAGTATACACCTTTTCACATCACATACCTTACCACTATCTTACCCATTTAATCGTCTATTTATTCACCATGCAATTTAGCACATTTCTCATAACATCACGTTATCATTTTCTTTCATTTTCACACATTTCTCGTTGGACATACTACTTAACACGTTTCATATAACATTACCTTTTTCATTATCACATGCCTTCAAGGCCATCACATAATGCACAAACATTGTACCTCGCGGGTAACCAATAAAATTCCCGATTCCCATTTACCGTCTCACTCACACACTAATCACCCTTAAACGGTTCATTTCCCTATTAATCAACTTTCCAAATCCTTTGTCACCACCGGGGTAACCATCAATCTATTCCTTCAACCATAGTTCACCGGTCACCCCGGTCATCTTAAGTCGACCAATCGACTCCGGTCCACATTTGTAACCCATGATTTGGCACACATTGGCCCAACTTTCCATACTCTCGTCTTTATACATCGCGATACTTGAAACACTTATTTTCCAACCGTAGTTTCACACTACTCCATGTCATATACTGTCATGCCATTACTATAACATGTAACCCATAATGTTTTCTCACCCTTGATATCGAATTCATCATTATTGTCACAAAACTTGACATGGCTTTATGCCAACTTTTTACCCAATCACATTCAACAATCAAAATCCGTCGTTCCCGACATTTATTCCTTTCCACATACATCCCATTTATGAATTCTAAGACATCACCCTACCTTACTCATTCTTTTCTTTACCATTCACGTGTAACAATCATTACATTACCTATCCGGCTTCTCGCCGAACATCCAAGTTCCGTTTCCCCAAGGTTTCTATTCCTAGAATTCCAATCCACCTTAACATTCCTTACCAAGACTTTGTACTTCCTTGTACTACTATCCTTTGTTGAAATACATTTACCATCCTCGCGGCTCATCCTTCGATACTACATAATAGTATCAATCCTTATATCCTTACTACACGCGACACACTTGTCTATACTCCTTCAAATACATGTTTCCTTATACATACTTAACCGGGAAGACTATTCCCAAAATAAGTCTCCACATCATGCGACTCATTTCCAATTTCTGTAGGCATCAACTCGTGCAATCAATCAAACAATTAAACCGTGATCACCTAATATCTTGACTTGGTGCATACTCAACCAATCCATACCGATAACCATATAAAAATCCTTTATCCTCACGGGCAATAAATCGACCTTAAACTTTTTCCCACTTATTTCTAAGTCACAATTTCTATAAACACATTCGACCATTGAGATTTCCCATTAGTTAACTCTATTTAACCGACTTAATCTAACAACTCCGATATCACATTCAATTTCCCACCAAATTTGTGAGACACAAACGAATAAGTAGAACCAGAATCACATAACACATGAGTTGACAAGAAATTAATGAATAAAGTACCTGATACCACATCGTGCACCTCTTTTGCTTCCTCCCGAATCAGTTGGAAGGAACGCCCCTTCACTGTAGCCGGTTCCGCCTTCTTTTGAGCCGTGGGCACCATTGGCTCGCTTCCCTTTTTCGGGCACACATTGCTATAGTGTCCCATCTCGTGGCACGAATAACACTCTATCTCGGAAAACGCCTTGGTTCTACAATCCCGAGCCAAGTGCCCCACCTTGCCACAATTGTAGCACGCCTTCGGATCCCCCCGGCATTCGCCGGTATGGTTCTTCCCGCACCTCTTGCATGAGGCAACACTTCCTTGTTTGGAGGAATTCGATGTAAACTTCCCCTTTTTGTAAGTTCCCGAGCCGCTCTCGGCTCTCCTTTTCTCGCCCATCAGGGCCCTCTCGGCATTCCTCGTCGCATTTACCTCTTCCACACCCCGGGCGGCACCGATGGCCTCATCGAGCGTGACCGCTCTCTTTACCTCCAATTGGTACTCCCAAGGTAGCCCACAAGCATACTGGACTACCCTCGATCTTTCCTCAAAATAAGTTTTTGCAACAAACGGGAGCAATCCTGTGAGCTCCCTTGAGTACTCCTCCACCGACCTATCACCCTTCTTTAGGGTCACAAACCTCTCATGCATCTTTTCCAAATCCCTTTCGGGGCAAAACTTTCTCCTCAACCTCGTGGTAAAGTCATCCCATGACATCTTCTTCACCACCTCCCTTCCGAGGGTTTCATAGACAATATCCCACCATACCATAGCATCTTCTTTCAACAATTGTGACGCATACGTCACCATATCGGCTTTCTTACATTTGCTACTTCCGATGACTCGCTCGGTCTCTCGGATCCACCTCATAGTTATCTTCGGGTCCGAACTACCCGTGTACACGCTTGGCTTACAAGCCATGAAGGATTTAAATGAGCAACCTTCTTTCTCATCGGGCCTTGCCCTAGCATCACTTTGACCACCCGTAGATGATTTTTCTTTCACCGGTGTCACTACCCCCGGTCCTCTCGTCCGACCTAGCTTCGGATTCACGATCACCTCCCGACTTTTCACGGTTTCTCATAATACGGTGCACTTCTTCGGCCACCGTCCCTTTGATTTGATCAATAATAGTTTGGAGATCCGCCATGGTTACCGGAGTCTTATTAGCTCCGACCTCCGATTCGTCATGCATCGACGGTTGATTTTCTTGTTCAACCACAACCTCAACGCGGGGTATTTCATCCCCTTGATCTTGTGGAGCCTTTCCACTTCTACGAGTGTTCACCATTTTCTTTCGTTCAAGTCTATACGGTAGACATCAAATAATTTAGTACCTCATGTACAACCCATGAATCTCATAAGACTCAACATTCAAATTCATATCAATTTCCATAGGTCCCCTAGGTTCAACCCTAAACTTAACATAAAGTCTCAAGGTCAACCTATAATCTCAAGGAATCTTACATTCCTAATGCTACAGTCTAAGACTAGGATGGTCAACCAACCTAATTCACTTAAACTATAGCTCTGATACCAAGTTGTAACACCTCAAATTTTTAATACAAAACATTTTACCAAAATATACCATTTTATAAATAGAAGAACGGTTCCAAAATATGGATTTACAAAAACCTTTGGTATGAAAATCATAGTATGAGGTTTGGTGTTACAAAGTATATCAAAACCAAAGCTAAGCACAAATCCACTCTAATGTTCTTCTATTCTAGGCCCCGCATCTCTATCCATGCGAACCTAAATCTTCGATCCTGAACCTGAGTACATAGCAAAACAAACAAGGAGTACGTGAGACAAGGAAGTCTCGTGAGCTACATGGGTTTAGACCCCGATAAAATAACAAGTATCACATTATATATAAACATATATATATATATATATATATATATATATATATATATATATATATATATATATATATATATATATATATATATATATATATATATATATATATATATATATATATATATATCTCATCATCACACATTTGGCCACCCTATTGTGACTCTATCATTCTTGCCTTCCTAGCAAGTCTATCTAGTTATCCGGAACATCTCCAAATAACCCGTCATCTCACATACTTATTAATCGGGGATCCCCCGCCTTAATAAGCCTTATGGTAACGGTAAGAGGGAATCGCCCAATCTACCGTTACCTGACTCCTAGCCGGATCTCGTCCGGTAGCAAGCCTCCTAACACATGATGGTCCATGGGTCGATGCCCAATCCGCCCCATCCAAAGTGACCGGGGATCCCCCGAATCACCGCCACACTATCACACGTCATAACTTCTCGAGTTATTCCCTCTAAGCCCTTGGCTATCTCATAAATCATCACACAAGTTAGTTTTAATATTCATAATAATATATAACTAACTCTACAAACTAATAGTCTACACAATTAATCAAATAGACCAAATCACAAACAAGAAAACATATTTCAATGGCTATGTACTCAGTAAAGTCCACACGTACTCACCTTAGCAATTAATGCTCCAAATGTGTTCTTCACACACAATCCTTCCTTATCCACAAGATTGCTCACTTTCGAGAATCCACCGAAATCCCTAATATGAAAATCACAACTTGTTCAACAACAAATACCACTAATAATAAACCCCTTATTATTAGAAACTCTTTGATAATACTTTCCCCCAATTTTGATGATTTCCAAAACCCTAGGTTTAACCAACCCTTAAGATTCTTACCAATCTTAACCATACACTTGATTCTCTTGTTAAAATACCATCTTATAAGTGTATACATCATTTATTCAACCATTAATCACAACCACAAGAACTAGGGTTTCAAACCCAAGCTCACACACCCATAGATCTAAAGCTACACTACAAAGGAGTGAAGATTTACCTTGATCTTCAACAATGGAAGCAAAATCACTTGATTTGGACCCCAAAATCGGCTCCAAACGACCTTTTCCACTCAAAAACGTATACTCACTTGCAGAGAGAAGAACTAGGGTTTGGGGTGACAAGAAATGAGCCAAATCCCGACTTTAATGCTGTTCAGACCAAGAAATCGCGCCGCTATCAAGAAATCGCGCCGCTATCTGACACCCGTGATAAATCGCGTCCATGATAGCGTTCGCTATTTCGAGTTTCTGCTGGAAGCGCGAGAAATCGCGTCGCTATCCAAGATAGCGCCGCTATCTTGGGCAATGCAGCCCAGGCTGCATTTTTCAACCTTTGCTTCGACACGGTTTCGTCCATAACTTTCTCATACGACGTCCAAATGACACGAAACCAATTCCTACGTCCTTTAAATGATTTATCCTTATTTATCATATTTTTATAAAATTTATTTATCTATAAATTTCGGGTCGTTACAGGGGTGAATTCAAACTCAAGTTTGAGTTTCGAGTTTTTAAAACGAGAACTGAGTAAAATATTTTCTGAGTCAAATTTCCACATCAAGTATACAGCATGTCACGTCTATCACTCGCTTCCTACTGCCGGTAATTTTTAAGAGTATTTAATTATTTAAGATTTCTGATATTTTCAGAGTATAGTTCTCAGTATAATTCTGGGAATATTGAGATTTTATGAATAGTATGATACAAGAGAGAATTTATAAAAGAGTTTTGGCGATAATATTCTGTGTGTATTTTGCGTCGTGTACGCTAAGAGTTACACTTATATATTTATCCAACCCATGTGAAATTTTATAATACTGAGAATAACCCTGAGTGTATTTCGCGACATGGATCGATTTCCGAGTATTATTTTTTTCTGTAGTTTTAGAGTGCATCTACGATATAAAATTTTATAATCTGTGAGATTTTATAATTCCAAGCAATTTTAACCAAAAGAGGTAATAAATGGATATGAAATTATGATATAAATTTCATAAATTATTTAATAAGAATATGTTTTGAGTAAATAAGAAAATGAGGAGTAATAAATTTTTCATACTGAGAAAATATTAAAATCTTTCATTATGGAAGAGCAGTTAATAGAAAGAGTTACTGAAACGAGTAAACTGTGAAACGAGTAAATAAAAGATATTTTTATTATCAACTAATTTAAAGAATATTTTTATGATGGTTTATCAAGCCTAGTAAAGCGAAAATACTGAGAACATATCTTTATAAAAAGTTTTATTTAAAATTGATAATGATTTAAAATTATTTACATTTGAGCTAGACGAAAAATCTTAACTGGATTTGACTTTTATTTTTATCTGTTATTTAAGAGTCGTTTTTATTTTTAATTTTAAAACTTCAGTTGGAATAAACATATTTTTAAACGTTGAATTATCATTTGAGATTTTATTTCTTTTTTTTTAGTTATTTATCAAATTTAAAATTTGAGGAATTTTTGAAAATTTCGGGTGTTATAAAATATTTGGACAATTAAAAAGGAAAATGCTTTTATAAAGAGATGAGGCACGATGTATCGAAGAAAAAAAAATATTATGCTTGGAAAATAATAAACTGAGATTTATTAAATTGAGATCAAATAAGAAACCTTTCAAGTATGTGATCTAAAAAGCTGAGTATGAAAGTCCTTCATTTTTTTTATGTGACTTATGAGTTCAGTGAAGAATTATTATATTAACGGAAAGATATTGAATAAACTATATAAGTTTGTTATACTAATTTATCGAGAAGTGTCGAGTCGAATTAAACAGAAATTATTCAAGTTTATCTTAAAGGGTATTTATTAAAAGTGAACTAAAGGGAGACTATCATCATGAATTCGGTGATGATTTATTTAAAAATGAATCAGAAGAGCTTATTAGTTATATTATGTTCTGAGTTAAAAACATAATAAAATACTTTGGCTGGGTGCCTTTTTGCTGAGTGCATTTATGAGTAATGTTTATAAGATCTTGAGTAATTTATCAGATATGAAAGTAAAATTTTCTTCCTTTTTAGTGTAATTTGCTGGTGGATTTATGTGTGGGAAGTTGTGAACTTTGGGATTGATCCGTGACCAAACAAAGGTAGGTGTCGAAAGTAATAGAGGGCCCCTATTACCGTACACACAGGACTTTTGGTTGGTTAGGGGGAGATTTTGAAGGGAACGATGGACCAATGCTTGTTATTGTGAATTTAGTATGTGTATGCTAATTGTTTGTATGACTACATGCTTGCTTGTCCTATTTTTGATAGTGAATATCAGTTCCAAACTCGAGGACGAGTTTTTCTCCAAGTGGAGTTGAGTAGGGTATAAAAGGGAAATTATCAAGAAATAATTATCATTAATTATTATTTATAAATATTATGAGCATGATGCTTATGCAGAGATATTTTATTGGTATGAATTTAAAGTGCGAAATCTAGATACATATAATTGATCAAATAAATTATAAGAGTAACTATCAAATCAAGCAGTTGAGAATAATTAAATTTATTCTATGGGTAATTATAGAGTTTATAACAAACTGATAAATCGGGATTACTGGAGAAATTAATAAATCAAGTTAATTGGGTTGAATGAATATCGTGCAAAAGGGAAGTAGTAATACTACAATTATATACAAAATAAGATAGTATACTTATTCTTGTGTGATTATAATGAGATAATGATGAATTATTAAATTAAAGTGATGAAAATTTATCAATGAGTCTGATATGAGAAAACAATTACAATGAAATTTTGAAGAAATGAGTTAAAATGAGGTTGTTAATGAGAGTTAATGAATTAATTCACAAAGTTGAGCAATGAGAAATCATTAAAATAAGTGTATGATGTTTAATTGATTCTTATATATATATATATAAAAGTGGGTAACCAGGGTTAATGAGTAATATGTGGTCGAAGTAATCCAGAGAAAATTTAAAAATTTATCAATGGGAAGTTATTAATCGAGGTTTCAAATAAGTTGTCAGTATAGACTGCGATAAGTTAAAGGCTGAATTATGGAAATTTTAATCGAGTGTATTTGGAGTATATGAAAATGAGAAATTTGGGGAGATATATTTAATATTAAAATAATTTGTACTAATTATTGGTTCATATATCTTAATTATTAACCGAAGATGACCTAATAAGCAAGTATATGGGAGATGAATCGGATGCGCGTAATTATGCATGTTCATGATTATGTATGAGATTTACGTGTGGTACGTAACGCTGTTACTGATAAATGTTGCTACATTCTGAGGTCAAATTTCTGGGTTTATTTCTGAGTAAAAATTGTCGAGATTAGATTTATGGGTTATACTTCTGAGATATATTCCGAGTTAGACTTCTGAGTTACATTCATGAGTGACATTTCTGAGTAAATTGCATGAGTACTACTGAATGATTTTAATTTCTGTGTGCATCATCTGAGAATTCTATGTGATATGTACATTTCTTGTGAATAATTTCCTGTTTTTGTATTAACTGATAATGGTGTAAACTACTAGATTGCTTCTTTGCCTTATGCAAACTGGTGTCCCATAGGGCAGAGGACCTTTTTGGAGCCATTTCTAATATGGAATTGACAATAATAAGATTTTAAAATGTTGCAAATATGTATAAGTGATTATTATTTGATGGAGTTGTGCGGGAAGTTATTATTGCCATAAGAGGGTCGTGTGTGATCATGGAGCTGGATTGAATGACCAAGTTCCACGCCGAGATCATCTAACATCATCAACAAATCCGTAGCGAATCTCCAAGTGGAGTTGAATCGGAGATTCAACACAGCGTTAACCGTTAGGTGCAGCAACTGTGTCCGACTATGAGAGTAAGAAGACATCTCCATCAGAGTATCGAGAGTTATCGTGCTTCAGTTTTGACATCCTTTTTATCATCACGTCGAGACCCTTAGAGAACATACGTTATATTTCTGTTAGCCTTATCTTTTGCGCCATTCGAGACGGAAGATTGTATGAGCAGTTGTAAGAGCCAGAGTTTATCTTGATCGAGAAGATCACCCTCTAGAGTCTCCTTTTCATTCATAACCTTATCGTTTCCATATCCCATCTGTGAACGTGTGTCGTGGTAAGCCTGAGTCTGAGATACGAGATCGCTATCCTGAGTTCTTCTGAGCCATGACTTCGGGGACGAAGTCTATTTTAAGTGGAGTTGAGTTGTAACGCCCTAAAAATTATTGTAATTATATTATCGACATTTTATTAAATAAATTATGTGATATTTAATTGATTGAGAATTATATGCGTTATGTGTATTTAGTTTGAGTAACTTAAACACTCAGTGTTTCTTTTAATGACAAGGGTGTCGTTTAATTTGAGTTTAATTAATCACGATGATTAATTAATAATAACTAATGTGTTAGTTGTTTCAAGATTTCTCAATGACTGCGAGTTTCTTATATACGCCTTAAATGTTATTAGATTCCGAGGCCGGCCGATTAGGCCAAGGCCTTCTAGTAGTTGTATCCGTTGTAGCCGGGCCCGAGTCCGGTTTCTTTGATTGATTCTGTGTCTAGCCTGAACTCAATTAATCAATTTCTCTTAGTCAACTTTGGGCTTGTGTAGGCCGACTCTCCCGATAATTCTTTTCCTTGTCCTCCATCAGCGCCCAAGACCCAATTCATCTATAGTAGATTGTGTATTATAATTCTTGTTAAATTCCTTGAAGGTCCTGCCTGTGAGAAGCCCACAAAGAGGCCAAGAAATGGTCACGTTTTGTTTCTTTTGAAGCCTGGTCCGACTTTCTTCCTTGGGGACTAAGTTCTCTATTTTTGGTTACAATCCTCCTCATTATTGCATACCTTATTTCGTTTTTCCCAACCCTAGTGCACCCATCGGCTGCATCTGGAACAAACACTTCAATCGTTTCTTTTCTCCTTGTTGTCAGCCGAATTCTTCATGCTTAAGCACCCATAATTCAGTCGACGGAACCCTTTTCACTTCCAATCTTTCTGTAATCGATCAAGAGAAGTCGGAGATAGGTCCTCCCGATTCGAATATTATTGTAAGTATCTACTTCTGTTCGGGATTTCTTTAATAACTGGTATATCTCGATCCATCTCTAACCCCTCTCGTTTTCTGTTACACCTGGAATTAAAGCCATCGAGCATTGGACGTCAATACCGAACAGAAGAACCGGAGATTTCGAGCAGCGAAGATAGCAAGTAGTGTTTTTCCCGCGGGTAGTTTTCTCTCTTTCTCTCTTATAGTGTTTCATAGCATTTCCTCTTAATCGGTTTATTGAAGGGTTCGGGAGTGGCTGCTGTTTTGGCGCCGTGTTTCGGGAATAAAAGTCGAGCATGGTTTTATGATAGTTTCATGAATTACTGATTTAGTTAAGGAGAAACCGTCTAATTTTTGTCTTTGTTTATAACTGAGTTCGTTTGGATTGTTGGTTGGCCCTGATTATTGTTTAGACTTCGGGTGGTGACTGATAACCCGAGCACGGGTTGGGTACGTTGGTTAATAGCTTTTATAAAAGTCGAGAATTTATAACAAATGGTTCCCAATCGGGAAGCTTTTTATCATCAAAGTTTTTGAAACTGTACTTAATCCAAGTAAATAATATTTTCAGCTATCGGATTTAAATTCTAAGTTTTCGGGATTTTCGGTGGCGGGACGGGTTGCTAAAACAGGTTTTAAAAGTCCACATTTTTTAGACACAATCTGCCCTACTGTTCTAAATTGTTTTTAACCTACTTAAAATAACATTTGGAGTTTTTGGCCCGTGCTGGGACCTTGATTTTTGAGTTAGCTTTTCAATGCCGCAACCCTCTCGTCAATCCGAATTACGGTTTAAAAGTTATAGCTAATTTAGTATGCTGCTGTTAGGAAGCGCGACCTGTACGACATGTCTGTCTTGCGATACTATTTTGAGACCCTTAGAATCTGTATTGGCCAGTGACCGTCTCACAACGAATTGTAGTTATGATTGTCTATTTTATACAGTAAAAATATGGAAACAATCTAGTGAGCCGTTCAGGAGTAATAGCAGTTCCCGTGAGACCGACGGGTGCTGCCAGTTTTTCTAAATTGAGTCCTTGGAATGGATTGTAATTCGGGTTTCATTTTTATGCTTTTAGGATCGTCTAGGAATAACCGAGAAGTGCCTTAGAGTATTGAGGATCATTTGGAGCTTACGTTTTCTCGAGGTGAGTATTCTCACCGTGTATTCAGTTATAACGATACGTGCATGACTTATGTGGTTAACTGTTTTGATCTATTTTACTTTCTGTGTGATTGACCTGTTATCTGAGTATCTGAGTGGCTGTTTTTATCTATCAATGATCTGAGACAGACGTGCCGAGTATCTGAGCCGGTACCGAGTCATTTTGTGCTACTATGTGACAGGGCTATCTGTGTGGTTTATGTTATGAGTTGAAAACATAAAAACAATTAATAAATCTGAGTGGAAATGCTGTGTGGTAATTCTGTGTGGAAATTCTGTGTGGTAGCCTGAGTGGCATTTTAGTGTAAGGAGAGGCGAGGTTGATCTCTCGACTCGATTTACACAAGCGCGCTATATAAATTTAAAAGATATGAAAAACTAAGAAATTAACTGAGTAGTAAATGAGTAGGAGTTCACTTGTGTGCCCCCATGTATTGTATGTTGTAGTTGTTTACATTTTGAGATTATTCACTCAGCTTCCCCGCTGACCCAAAATCTCCCTCCCATTTTCAGGTACTAGCAGAGGAAAAGAGAAGGTGGACGGTTGACTGTTGTACTATTTCTGAGTGCTGATGTGGAACGTTTTTATTTTTAAGACTCCGAATTTATTTAAGACTTTTCCGCATTAAATACATTTTTATATCAAATAATTATTTTGGGAATTATTTATGGGACCTTTTTTATTATAATTTTGTACTCGAAAATTTTAAAAATCTTGTAAATTTTAGGGTGTTACATCACCCCAATTTTGCAAGATGCCTCTTTTCTTGTTCTTCCCCATTGATCAGGATCAGGATTCACTGCTCCATCTGTCAATGAACAAAAAATAAATGTTTCAATTTTATTTTGAAACTTTGAATTCAAAAGTAAAGAAAAAGATTAATCAAATGACACATGACTAATCATAAACAACTTATATGAAATGTCTTAAGAAGAACATGTTAATTAATTGTATAATAAAATGGGACAAGCCAATCATCATGGGTTAAGATGTTGAGCTCAAAATTAGAAGCATAGGTCATTAGGTTAAATTCTATCAATTTCAACACTGATTTTCTAATTAAAAACAATCCATAAAACAATGTTTTATAGATTGTAATTTAATCCACTTCTTATAAACATACGTGCTTGTTTATTTTATTCTAAAATGTCAACTGTTTTCTATCGTATTCCACTTAATAATATTCGTGCCACCAGTTGGGAACCAACAATACTGAGCACCTGAAGGCATAATGATCCATTTTAAATTATTGAAACAAAAATGCACATAAATGATGTAGTAAAGCCTAATTTAGGTAATAGTTTTAAATATGAAATTATAATGCATAATATAATGTAACCAATTCTTGAAGACTTTGCATCTTTGCGTAGATAAAACTGCAGTTAGTGACTCTTGAATATTAATGTAATAATATTAAAACTGTAATCATAATTAAAAAGCTAATATTTCTATAAAAAAAAATAGACAAAAAAGGTGACCATTTTCAACCCAACCCCTTTTTGCTAAAAGGGGAACAAATCAAATGGGTCGCATAGGTCAAACATGTTGAAGTACATTAATTATTTATATATGTCCAAAATAAATTCTGGAATTAAGATAATTATTAATTCAAGAATTAACAACTAATTTAGTACTGAAAATTGATATAAAATCAATTTAGTACCTTCTATAAAATTTTGTATATTTACATATCCACAAAAAAACGTGATTAAATAGATGAGATCAGACATAACTATGCATTACAAAGTGAGTATATAAACAAAATAATAATAGAATTACAAAACTTTTATACTTTGTTACTATAACACCTGATGTTTCTCATCTGATTCACATATTAGAAATTAATTGGGATTGTTAAGGCTGTACTCTTCATGTTCTATGAAAACTGCAACAACATAGAATCTAGGATGTACAAAAATTTGGCAACATTGAAAATCTGGCTTAACAAACAAAAAACATCGGCCTTAGCATATGCAAAATCAAGCTTTTACAGCTCAAAAGTTTATTATAAAAATGACAAATTTAAGCAAAATAACATAAAGTTAATGCTACCTTGTGATAATCAAATAGGCATTTCATCAAACACTTGGTATGCAGGAATTTTAAAAGTTAATTAGAACTGATAATCATATTCCAAAAAATGGAACATGAGGATTAATACAAAGCAATGCAACTTTTAAGAATGAAATAACGACACATCGTACTTGCTATAACTTTCAAATATGTTGTAACCAGAAGTTCGAAGGCCACAGTATGTTTTAATATAGGTCAGATATGCAGATTTGAATTGCTCAATCTTTATGCAGATTTAAATCTATGGGTCATATATTTCTAATTGGCAAGTTTATTTCGTTAAATATTTTTAATTATGTTTAATCAAAGCTAAAATATTTTTCTTCAATTGTATATTTTGCAGATTTGAAGATGAAAGTAAACATTCAAGTATTCAAGCTACAAATATGGGTCAGATATGCAGATTTTAATTAATATTTTCGTATTTGGTATTTAAAGAGTCAAACCTGCATACTTGGTAAGTTTGTTATTTCCAGTGAATTTAAATGCAATATTAAGCTTTTAATATTGACCGTTTGTTATTTCCAGAGATTTAACCTTTTAATAATGGCTGATTTAGGGAAGTTTGTTATTTATAGCGTTTATATCTAAATTAAGTTTTTAATAATTGCCGAATAAAAAAATTGAAAAACCTAAGGAATTGTCACGTGTCTATCTTGGCTATAAGGGGTGTCACGTGGCCACTTCAAAACCTTGTTTTATTATTATATAGATGTATACATGCATGAATGACATCCATGCAAATCAATATTTGAGGGTCCCTCATCAAATACATTAATGTGTCTTCCATGATCATTTCATTTCAAAAATCAATGGTTTAGATTGAGTTCTGTTGGTTCTGTAGCCTTAATTGGTTCTGATTCTAATTCTACACATATTAATTATATGTACGAATTATGATTATTTTATGCTGACTCCTAACATAAGAGATTAATCGACTATCTCGTTCTTATAAAAGAAAGTTGAACAAAGTAAAATATCTACATGTATCTTAATTAAATATCTACCACCTATATATGGAGCTAAACATGACAATTTTATGATGACATGTCAATTTCCTATCGTTTGATTGGTCCCTTTTAATGACGTGTAATGCTGACTCAAAGGACATAATCAAAATTTAATTACAGTATTCAACATTAGCCTTTATAATCAGGGTTATAATTGTCAATTAACTTCTTTATTCTAATTATAGTAATTTATGTATTTCCCCCTACTTCGTTTTTCGATCATAACTTCGTTTTTTCTTTATAAACAAAAAATTCTAAAAATATCAAAGTTCTTAAAATTAATTTCTCTACAAGATGAGTATAGCTTTGAAATTTTAAAATAAACAATATTATGATTAAAATATATTATGAACCAAAAGTATTACTATGATTTAAAATGCAATGATCCAAATATTGCACGATCAGAAAATGTTATGATCGTAATTAAAAGAATAGGTATTTATTTATAACAAATAGTTTATTCATCATTTCAATAATAATTGATTATACAATTTCCTACATTATTCTCATTGTTATGTATTACTTCCTCCGTATCAAAATAAGTGACACAAATTGGCTTACACGTTTTTTGAGGTAAAAGATTAAAGTAGAGGTTAAAATAGATTAAAGTACATAGTTAGTGGAGAATGAGTCCCACTTTTCTTGAATAAAGTGATATTAATGAGTTTTAAAAGTAAAAGTAAGGGTATAAGAGTAATTTCACTTTATTAAAGTGGATAGTTAGTGGGTATGGGTCCCACTATTTTTACCAAAAAAAGAAAGTTTTCAAAGTGTGTCACTTATTTTGATACACCCCAAAAAGGAAAGTGTGTCACTTATTTTGATACGGAGGAAGTATATATTTTGAAGTATTTCCGCCCATCCGGGCGGACTTTAAAGCTAGTTCCAATATAAAAGAAAATATGGTCTATACTCTATAGTAGTATAATGTTATGCTATACGGATTTAGAAAACCACAATTATTTTTATAGATATATGAATTTTCTCTCTAATTTAGAAAGAAAAGAACAACACAAAATTTATTAATGTCAGTAGTTTGTATTATAAAATACGTATTTTAACATATGACTTAATAACACATGTTATAATATATATTTGTTTAATGAATTCAAAGTTTGCTGGTATAATTTCAAGAGAAACGTTCGTAGTTCATTTTTTTTTTAAATTTTGAAGGATAAATTTTAGCTTTTGATCAATCAACCCTTAAATCACTACCACCACCATCTTCACATATGTATTAAATCACATATGATTCAACAGCATCGACCACCACCACCACCAACCTCTATCAGCCACTGTCTCCACCACTGGCAACTCCTCCCTGCCGTCGGCTGCTTTCAGTCACATGTGATTGCGGCGGGCGGCAGCAGTGGCCGGCGATGGTGGTGGTGGCCGGCGGTGGTAGTTGTGTATTCAATTACATGTGATTTGATGATGATTATTGTTAAGAGATTTTTTGATATAATAATTTTTTTTTTCTTTTTTTTTATTATTTTTTTTAACAGCAAACACACACCCACACTACTCCTAATTCTACACCATTGTCCACAACGGGACTCGAACCCTTGACCACAGATCAAAAGGAAACACCTTCTAACACTTTATACCGCTAGGCTACAAGAATTGAAACTATGTTTTTAATGTGAACTACCTATAACACAACCCATAATTTCAAACCATTTTAAAAGTATAACATTCAGCTTTTTTATATAAGTAACAAGAGATATAAAAGAAACCCAAAAAAGGTAGAGGCAAATACACCACCAAAGTGGGCTACAAGGCGGAGACCAAAAAGAGAAAAAAATAATACTCCGTATTCCAGTTAATGTTTATGTTCTTGAGCCAAAGTTGAGCCATACGCTACCGCTAGGTGAATATTCCTGTCGAATTTGTAACAATTAGCGTTAATTAATGTGTATCAATCGCATTTCTTAGTTTTTAAGAGAAAAATTAGTTTCATACACAAATTTTAATGTCTCCTAAAAATATAACTTTTTGGGGATAAAATGATTTATTTGTTGAACTTTTGGGGGTAATTAGTAATTTCGAAGCCGTAGATATTACGTTAGCTTTCATTGATGCCAACAAAAGAAGAAAAATGTGTCGCTACTTTCGTTGATCTGATCGATACAGGGAATCTTTTACAACTACCTCCAAAAGCAATTTCCTCAGCTTTTTACAACGGTAATATATTTATTTTAACTTAGGTCGGTAATTTCCTCAGCTTTTTACAACGGCCGGTATATTTATACGTATACCCATACCAACCAGTCAACCACCATCAATTTTTAAGTTGATATGTAATTCTCACGCAACGTAATAGGCATGACAAGCATACTCCACGCACTTTCGGTCCCATCATTCCACACGTTTACATTACCTTAATCATCTCTAAACATTAATAATTATTAAAAACAACCATTATCAAAATTCACACCTAATGTCGTCTACTGAAATTTGTATCAATCGTTTTAATGATGTTTTAAATTGTATATATTTTAACTATGTTTTTCAGTTTCACAATTTTTCACGGGGGACGGGAATACAATGTTTTCTAATTACTATTTCTTTTTTTGTAGGTTTCTTTAGTTATTCATTCAAAACAGGAAAAATTGCTTTTTAAGATGATATATTAGGTTCATCTTCTCAGTTTAAGTAACACATTAATGGTTTTCTTAATTTAAGAATTATATTATCCTAAACTACTCAATTAAGCTAGAATTTATTATGAAATAATCAAAATAAAAGAAATTACAAACTAAGTTGCTAGTTAGTGAAAGAATAATGACATTTTATTAGCTTTGTTTTATATATTTAACAAATAATAATTTTTCTAAAACTGAATTGAACAAAACATTAGAACTTTAATGGTATGACAAGGAAATATAAACTTTCTTGGCCTCTAAAATGAACAAAACAAACAAATAGCAAATGAGAAAGAACCCTGCCCACAATAATTCAAAAACTAAAAATAAAAAAGAAAGTGAATTAATAAACGTATGGCAAAATCCTCCACGGGACAGCCTGGCGGTATTCCGCCCACACATCTTTATATTTCTCCGCACATCGAGCTTCATCTCTCCTTTCCCGCCAAATCAGCAGAATCAAAAGATATAATGGATAAAAGTATGGAACTGGAGACCTGCAATTAAATGGTTTATTAATCCGTTAATAGTTGACTTTTAAGGTCAAACATCACTTTTTAAACTTATCATGATTTAGATTCAGTTTACTAAATCAGCATCAGAAATTACTTCATTTACATATCATACGATACGATTAATATAAATACTGCAAATTTTCACGAAAAAGTTGTGGAAAATAATAGCAATTTTGAAATCAAAATGTGATCGATTTGACCTTTTAAAGTCAACTAATTTGTTAAATAGTTGCATTGAATTTGACACAATTGTAAAATTTACCTGATCCCACATGGTAAGCTGAAGGATAGTGCTAGTAATAGATCCCCAAGGTAATTGCAGTGCCTTGCAATACCCCTTCACATATTTTTTTTTAAAAAAAAACATAATTATTATACATTTAAAGAAAATAATTAAATAACTAACAGGAAAAATATGAAAAATCATAAAATTATACGATGTTGGTTATGTGGCATGCAATAGTTAATCATAGTTAAATGTTTACCAATAGCCAGAAACTAGTAATTTGCCTCCAATAACTTTAGGGGGCTGACCCCAAATTAGTGCTTTTGGATTCTTCTTAAAATCATGTTTTTGCTTATTAGCTCCTCTGAAGACAAGATACCTACCCAAAACAAAAAAAAAAAAATGCATTTTAAGCATATGTAGAAATAAGAGCATTTTTCATTTTTTTAATATATTTACCCAACCACAAATACGCAACAATTTGTAACGACTGCAACTGTTGGCAACTCCACCTTGTTACTCAAAAGCCACCAACCCTAACCACCAAAAAAAAAAAAAAACTAAATTAAATATAGTTTGACTTTGAGGGTCAAACAAAAATGGATATGTAATATGTTACGTACCTGAATGCTAAATGTGAAGGGAATCCAAACTAAATCTCCAAATACTAACATTAACCCTAATCTTTCTGCGATTATATCCCATCTAAAACAATGAATAGGGTAACAATAATTAAAAAAGTAGTCATCATAACTGCAAATATGAGAAATTAGCATACGTAGATGTCATGTATTCCTCATAAAAGAAGTAGTCCATAATGTACATCTGACATAACAAACAAAAAGAGATGTATCAGTCATAACCGAATGAAATAGGCACATGATAATAATAGGTAATTACCAGACAAAATAACTGATAAAGAATCATTGATTGACTCAAGTTAGAATCTTGGATTGATTTTGCAAGCACGGAAAGATTGATAAGAAGCCACCCCATCATTCCAGCTCTAACGAAAAAAAATCTACAAAACAAAAGTATTATACTTACTAGAATACAAATAAAATGTACGCCTATAGAAAGTCAACAGGGTTACATACTTGAGGTCAACGCCCAAAAAGTTAGGGTTTAGCTGTATCCCAAACCACCTGTTACATATGAATACGACAGTCCAAGGATATCAGCTTGTAGTGCCATAAAAATATAAATTGGTTATACATAATCAATGTGTTATTATGATTATAAAAAACATTATTACAGTGATAATTTATGTTTTGAAGAAAATAATTTAGGAGGTTATTTGCATTAGACTTGGGCAGTTTTCAACCCACTTGACCCGTTTGCCTTTTAGTTTTAGTTTTTTTTTTTAATTTCATTTGACCATTTTGAGATAAAACACAAGCCAAATGTTTTAACTGTTTGTTTCAAAGATTAGTGGATTATGCATCTCCTAATTTAATTGGGGGGGGACAAGTACCAGTCGTCAATTATGTTTCCAGTGATATGAGGCTTTAGAGATGCACTTTTATTATTAGATTTGCAGCCAGCCACATAAAGTAACAATGTCACCTGCCATTTACATTTTATTTATGTTCATGACAAATAAATAGTCAAAACCACTCTCATTGCAGGACTAAGAATTTTAAGTGTGCTACTTATTGAAGATTTGTTATAGGAATTCATGTTACTGTTAGACATCATACAATTTATGTCAATCATTTTAACTGAAAAAGTTAAGATATTTGAAAATTACGACTTACAATAACACTGAAGATAAAAGTTGTTGATAAAAGCTCAAGCCCTCGGTCTGATATTGCCTGCCAAAATTCACAACATGTAGAAAGGTGATGAATATCGAATATAATACATCCAATTCATGTTTATTTTTGGACTATATGGAAAATTCCAAAGCAAAATAAAGGGGTAAACAGAAAATAAGGCCTGTCATTTTTTTACAATTTCAGGGAGCACATACAGTGAGTGATACGAAATCCATCCAAGCTCCAATCACAAGTAGACCAACCAGCAAAATAAGCGATAGCAATCCTGAAAAAGTAGAATGTGACATTTATTCATTTTAATTTTAACTGTATCCATAAGTACTTCATACTCTGACACCCTCTTGAAAAATAAATATGAACACTTAAATACCAGATACCAAAATTGAATTTTACTTTTAAAATTTCAACTAAAGCAATAAACTTACCATTACAACGATAATGGACTCTAGTTCCATCAGCTAAATTGGCTCCAGGAACAAGCTTTCCAGGTAAAATGGATCCAACAATACCCAAGTAACTGAAGAATCCCAGTAATAATCCAACCTAAAAAACAAATCACATTAATCTTCAACAAATCATAAAGCATACATTCCTTCTACTCTATTTAAATTCAATCCTCCAAATCAAAACAGTAATGGAGGCACCAAATTAAACACTAAAATCCCTAATTTGCACCACTTAAAGTTGATTAAGCATTTGCCGAATGGTAACTTGCAAAACCTACGTACAATCGCGATGATTGTAGCTATAAATCGATAAAAATAACATCATTTGCGAATGTGCATAAAACATCACTCACGTACAGAATTCCAAGAAGGAATGAAGGAGCTCAGAAGGGAACTGAAGTCCATCCAGCAGGTGTTAGATGCAGTTTTTCAAGTAAACTCCGTCACTGTAGAACACTTTTTTTCTTCTTTATTTCCACTCTGCAGTCTGCACAGAATTTACAATTATAGCCCTTCTATTAGGGAATTTAACGATTTTAGTCCTTGTACATATTATTACGATAAAAAATATGTTTGACACGAGTAGGGGTGTCAAAAGGGTCAACCCGACCCGACCCAAACCCGAACCCAAACCCGATTATGCTAGTCGGGTCGGGTGTATTCGGGTCATATGTTGATATCGGTTTTTTTAAACCCGACCCGACAAACCCGCCGTTAATATCGGGTCGGGTATCGGGTGAGGATTGGTTACTTTTATCGGGTTTCGGGTTGACCCGATTAGACCCAACTCAAGTTTAAATGTTTTTTTCTTTTTAACATTTAGTAGATAAAATGAATGTGATATCTTAAAATATGTAAACAATTTAAGAAACTTTTTATATGATAAAGTAATGAAGTTTTGGGCGGTTTTAGGGACTCATTTTCTAAGTAAGTGTGTTCGTAAGTATCGTGAAACTAATTATATTTGATTTAAAGAATACGAAATTAACAACTAATATATGTTGTTCTTGACTAATTAGTAATTCTATATACATACGATTATCATGTACCTTGTAAAACATAAACTATATATATAAAAAGTTGTACAAGGACATTTTTTATTTATAAATTTGTGTTTCTTGTAGGTGGAACTATCTAACCCGACCAACCCGATCGGGTCAACCCGACAAACCCGAAACCCGACCAACCCGAACCCGACTAACCCGATTCCTTATAGGGTCGGGTTTCGGGTTAGAATTTTTTACCTCAAAACCCGACGACCCGACCCGATAAGAGCCAAACCCGACCCGACAAACCCGATTGACACCCCTAGACACGAGGAGTATATATCCATGATTCATAACGGGTTTATAAATATACACATCATATTTTTAAGTAAAATATTCATATAACTACATTTATATATAAAAGAAAATCTTTTATGAAAAATATACTATAAATATTCATCTAATTGTCTAACATATGTTGATTTAAACACAAGCTCGTGTGGAATCGTTGTCCCTGTTAAGAATGTTTATCTTGTTTTGTGCTTGGAAATAAACTACACTCAAAGCAGTGACCACTATTTAATACGTTTTAAATGAGTTTTAACACTTCCAACTAGGGGTGTTCATTAAACGATTTGACCCGAAAAACCAACCAATCCAAATGATAATGGGTGAAATGGTTTGGCTTATTTGGGTTTCGTTCGGATTTGTGGATGTACCCGAAATAATATAATGGTTTATGGATTGGATTTGGGTTAAAAAATCCTTATTTGGTTTACACCCGAATAACCGAATAGTAAAAAACGATGTTTAATATTTATATAAAGTATACTGTATAATATAGAAACTTTTCAATCAAATATTTAAAATGTGAGAGATTTGGTAGGTTTATTCTTATTATTTTGATCTCAAGAGTTGTGATTAAGATCTCGAAGATTCAATATGGTGATGATATGTTTTTTATCTCAGTTTCAAAGTTTCGTTCTAAATATTTTGGTATGTGTTGAATCTCTATGTTGTCTGTGTTTAATAGTTTTATGTAGAGTGGCTTGTCTTTAATATTTGGATTTTTATTGTGAATCAATCTTCATGATTTCAATTTAATGTTACTCTTTATTTATTTATTTGGATTTATGGAGAACCGATCCAAATAACCCGATTACTTATTTGGTTGGTTTGGTTTGGTTTTAATTAATTTGGTTTGGTTATTGGTTGGGCAAAAATATTTTTAAAAACCGAATAACCCAAACCGAATAAGCCTATTAAACCGTAAACCGCCCGAACGTACACCCATACTTCCAACATCACATCACTATTTAATCTTTATATAACGTGTAGATCAACTGGTCACTAAGAGAAACCTTGGAAGTTTCTTTTAGAATGTCTTGGGTTCGAGTCTTGCTGAAGACTTTTCCTCAGGTGAATAGGTAGTGTGATTTATTTCCTATAAGTAGAGAGTTCAAAGGAAGGCATACTGCCCTTTATGGATATCATTGTCTGACTCAAACTACTAACTTTTACTAACTGACGGTTCAATTTTTTTTAATCTTTATATAATAATATATTAAAAAATATATATATACTTCCTCCGATTCAAAATAAGTGATACACTCTTGTTTTCACGCTTTTTGAGGCAAAACTTTGTAATGCGTATTAAATTAGATTAATTAGATGATTAGTGAGAAATGGGTCCCATAATTTTTGAATAAAGTAAAGTTAATGATGTTTAAAAGTAAAAAGTAAGGATAAATGTGTCATTTGACTTTATTAAAGTAAGTAGTTAGTGGATGTGTGGCCCACCACCTTTTACCAAATAAGATAAATTTTCAAAGTTTATCACTTATTTTGATATACCTAAATATAGAAAGTGTATCACTTATTTTGAATCGGAGGAAGTATATATTCATAAAATCGAGCTTCCATATAAACACAACCAATTGACCAAACACTCATAACCCGCTAAAGGTTTTTCCCATTTCAAAGGACACTAGCAGGTTACCCGCGCAATACGGCGTCGGGTACCCTTTGACTAAATTTGACAGCGATCAAGTGGTGGGTGGTGACGACGGTAGTGATAGTGGCTGCTGGTTGTGGTCGTGCGAATAGTAGATGCTGGTAGTGGCTGCTGGTTGACTGGGTGTTTTAAGTTTATGCGTTATGTTGGATTTTTTTTTGGAATAAAACAAAATATCAAATAGATCAATTGGTTAACACACAGTTCGTACTCGCAAAAGATCCCGGGTTAAGAAGGAGTAAGATAAGACAAGTTAATTACTCGGACTGCCATTCACGTTTAGCTTGCACGTGTCAGTCACGAGTCATAATATCCTCCGTCCATTTTACGCTACCCGCCAAATTTACATCCATGTTATCATCATATCATATCATATTCATAATTCATATGCTACCTAAAACCTCACACTCTCAAGTCTCACCCCTGCAAAACAATGGCCGCCGGAACCGCTTCATTCGCCTTATCCGGCATATCCTCCGCCACCAAATTCCACCGCATCTCCGCCACGTCATCCTACTGTACCTTCCCCATCGCAAACCTCCGCCCCCGCCTCCTTTCCCACCACTCCATCAAATCAACCACCACCACCGTCCCCAAAATCACCGCCACAATCTCCGTCGGGGACAAGCTCCCGGAAGCCACATTATCCTACTTTGATTCCGACGGCGAACTCCAAACCACCACCATCTCCGACCTCACCAAATCCAAAAAATCAATCCTATTCGCCGTTCCCGGCGCCTTCACACCTACCTGCTCCCAAAAACACCTCCCCGGATTCGTCGAGAAAGCCGGCGAGCTCAAAGAGAAAGGTGTTAATACAATTGCTTGCATCTCAGTCAACGATGCTTTTGTAATGAAAGCGTGGAAGGCCGATAAGCAAATCGGCGACGAGGTTTTGTTATTGAGCGACGGCAACGGCGATTTCACGAAGGCGATTGGATGTGAATTGGATCTGAGTGATAATCCGATTGGATTAGGGATTAGGTCTAGAAGGTATGCAATGCTGGTTGAAGATGGAGTTGTGAAGGTGTTGAATCTGGAAGACGGTGGTGCTTTTACTTCAAGTAGTGCTGATGATATGCTTGCTGTTCTTTGAATTATTTTATGTATGTCATTCTGTGTAATGTTTCTTCAAATGAATAATTGAGAATTTGTGCACTAATGGTTATACTTAGTGCAGTGAAACTTGTAAGTTGTTTGAATTTGCCAGATGGAGTTTGGTCACCATGGATGTTGGATGAGTTCCTTGCCTCTCAAGCAAGCATATGCCTTAAGCCCTTAACTGCTTGTAAATTCTGTATAAAAATTGTACAAATTACAAAAGCATGTATGGTTTTGTGGTATTCCATTTGTGAGTAAATGGAATACATAATTACATACTTCATGTTATTACAGAATTTAATTTGTCTAAATACACTTATTTGTTGTGTATAAATCATCTGGCCATGATTAAGTTCATCAGATTGTTACAAGCTCCGGCTTCTCACCTGGTTTTGCCTCTAGCTTATGTGATGGTATAAGAGCATCCCAATGGTTAACCTCATAAAAGCTTATTGGTTTTGCCACATCAACATTCCACTAACAAAAAACCTTTTCATAAATGACATCTCCAATGGTTAACCTCTCCAAAAGCTTATTCTTTTATAATATTTCTAATCTACCTTTATCTATCTCAAATATTTTATAAATACCCCTATATATAATTTGACAATTTTTTGACATCTTACTAAATATTATATCTTTTAAAATGTCTAATACAAAAATATTATACTAATTGACATTAAATATTATATAATTTATTTATTAAGTAATAAAAATATAATAAAGAATTTATATATAACAAATCTAAGGTTTAAATTGAAATGTTATTAAACATAAGGGGCTAAAAATGACAAACATTAAAGGATGGTTAAAAGGTTAGTAGAGAATAAGTCTTTGCAATAAGCTTTTCAAAAAGCTAGGCATTCCAATGGTAAAAAGTCTTTCAAAGACTTATTAGAATAGTAATAAGTTTTTGAAAAAGCTACCATTGGAGATGCTCTAATAACTAAGAGCATCTCTGATAACTTTTTTAAAAGCTTTTTACTATTACAATAAGTCTTTACGTGACTTTTTACCATTGCAATGACAAGCTTTTTCAAAAGCTTATTGGAAAGATTTTTTTTCTACTAACCTTTTAACTAACTTTCAATGTTTGTCTTTTTTAGCCCCCTTGTTTAATAATTTTTTATTTTAAACCTTAGATATATTATATATATAAATTCTTTATTATATTTTTATTATTTAATAATAAATTATATAATATTTAATGTTAATTATTATAATATCTTTGTATGAGACATTTAAAAAAATATTATATTTAGTAAGATGTTAAAAAAATTGTCAAATTATACATAGGGTATATTTATAAAACATTTGAGATAGATAAAGGTAAATTAAAAATATTGTAAAAGAAAAAACTTTTGAAAATGTTAACCATTGGAGCTTTTGGAAAGGTTAACCATTGGAGATGTTATTTATGAAAAAGTTTTTGGTTAGTGGAATATTGATGTGGCAAAAGTAATAAGCTTTTAAGAGGTTAACCATTGGAGATGCTCTAATAAGGTACACTATTGATGTTGTTGACTAATATTGTATCATAATTTGGCTATATTAATGACAAAGTGGGAAAATCAAACTTTTATATCGAACATTTGATCTTATAAGAAACGAATATATCAACAATAGGGTATGTTTGTTTGGAAGGTTTCGAGAATAGAGAATAAGTATGAAAGTGATTAAAGATGTTTGGGTTATTGGTTTAGGAATCAAAATTGGGTTGAAACCCATAAACTCAAACTCCACCGTTTTGGTGAGTATATGCATATTTTGGTAGAGCCATTCCTTTTCTTCTAGATATCTCTTAATTAATTATATAACTTAAATTGATTTCTTTATTTATAAAATAAATGTTTTTTAAAATAATCAAATATTTCCGTTTTCTACTTTTTTTTATGGCCATACCGATTCCCGTTTCCATTAACAAACCAAACACATCCTTAAGTTTTAGAAAAAGAATCCTTGCTTATTGTATACGAGTATAATTTATAAAGGATGTTCCTTTTTACATACTTGTGTTGTAGGAAAAGAATAGATGATTGAGACTACTAGATTATCAAATACGAGCTATATTATTAAAACACAAAACAATATAACGAAATTTACTTGGCAGCAGACATGTAAAAGTTGTGCACAAAATTTACTTGGAAGCCGACATGTTAAAGGATTTTATGTGATCTACTAGTCATGTGGGCTCATGGCCTCTAAGAGGGTATTTGAGAAATCCAAACCTACCAGCTTATAAACGTGAATATGTCTATACTACTAATACAAATATTACACATCACCACATTTTTTATACCCAATAAGTATATGAAACATCAATAGCTCCCGGCTCTTACACTCAATGTCATCATTCAGTGTGTTTTACGTATAATTATCTTTATTTAACTGCCAAAAATAAAACAAAAACTCATTGAAATTATTCGCTACTACCGTTTTGTCATGTTAATGTAATTTAATTCGAGCCCCACGGAATGAGATTTTAAACTTGGTAACTCAGCTGCGTGATGTGATGAATTTTGTTTCTCCTCTATACTAATCTCAATCTTTAGTATAAATTTCAACTCCATATTTCTCTAGTTTGTATGCATTAAGAAATACTTTGATTTTCAGTTGTCATACCCGATTTTTTAATTTAAATTATCATTTAAGTATGGGCAACAATATAAAATCCAACACCTTTTTACCTAACATTCTGATCGGAAAAGAAAAGAAACTGAATGGCAACACATGAAGTTATATGAGACAATAAATTATCTTGGTCGGTCGCTCGGTCGGTGTTGCTTAGCCATTGTCTTAAACTAGATATTCAAAACTTCATGCCATAAATGGGTAAGTTATCTATATCTTTATATTTTCTCCGATTCAAAATAAGTGATATATTTTTTTTAAGGTGAATCAAAATAAGTGATACACTTTAAAAAATTATTATATTTGATAAAAAATAGTGGGACTCACACCCACTAAATCTACTTTAATAAAGTAAAATGACACATTTGCTCTTACTTTTACTTTTAACATCATTAATCTCACTTTATTCAAAAAGTGTGGAGTAAAACTCATGCATCAATCCAGTTGAACTAGACATCATTTGCCATCACGGACATCCAATCAATCTAATTTAACCATCATTATAATCTTTTGCCTCAAAAACCGTGAAACCCAAAGTGTATCATTTATTTTGAATAGGAAGAAGTATAATAATTTTATCTACTCCAGAATGATTATGTGTTTGATTTCTAATGTAAATATTTATTAGCACATACACCGCAAATATATAACTTTTAACTTAAAAGTATTTATTAATTGATGTATGAAACTAATATATCCTATTTCAAAGCGAATATATATTTGTCATCTTTTATAAGTCTTCTTAATTTGTATTTGACACAACATAATAGATTAATAGTGTCCTAAGCTTTGCAAATGTCCGGAGGAGTCACATTAGAGGTGCCAATGTGGAACAATATTTTGGTAAATGAGTAAAATGATCATCTAGAGTAAGATAATCATGTTTTAAATGACTGAATGAGTACACTTAAATCCGTTCTAACTCAAATCCACCAACATGAACTACCCACTTGTTACATCTAATCATATAATGTTTTGTTTATGTTAAGTGATAGTTATTTTTCGTAATTAAAAGCATGGCAATACTAATCTTGTGATTAATATTTCTACCCTTTTTAGGAGAGTGATAATGTCTCACTTTTCCCATAGTTCAAGATGAACATTATCTCCTTTTAATCAAATAAATTTTCCTCATATACATTCCTCTTAATATGTTTGAACTTTTCTCGTGATATACACAACATAATTGTTGTCTTGTCCGTTTCTAAACATTCCACCGACCATCTGATAAATATTTTACTCATATAAATCAAATGCGTGATTTCTAATAATTCATACAGGAAATATCCGACTGTCCCATTCACCAATTCATTAGGTCACTCGTCACTCATTAAGATTTAATTCAAGTTTTTCAAACAACTAATACTAGACATCATATCAACTAAAAATTTATCCCATTAAGCGGATGTAACACCTTTAATCTTTTAATCAAATCAGATATGATTTATTGTTTAAAAAAGTGACATAAAAGTTACATAGATATGATTTGGTCGACGGTTTTTTCTTAGAAAAAGTCCGACATTTTTATTCCAAAACAAATCTTTGTCTTGGCACAACTTGTAAAAATAACACAAATCCAGAACAACCCACAGGGGAAGGCTGTCATCGACACACACACATAAATAAAATTAAATTAAAAATAAAAATTCACCCCTTTCTCTCCCGCCACCGTCGAACCACCACCAACTGTCACATACTCACTTCACAAAATCAACAAAACTTATTTCCATTTTAGAAAAAAGTAACTTTATCTTTCATGGGAGCCTCGTTATCTAATTTGACCGAAGGTGGTTTGACCACCGGCACCGGACCGGGGCTCGGTGATATACCGGAGAGCTGTGTGGCGTGTGTTTTCATGTATCTTACGCCGCCGGAGATATGTAACCTAGCTCGGCTCAACCGCGCGTTCCGTGGCGCGGCTTCATCGGACACCGTTTGGGAATCGAAGCTTCCATACAACTACCATGATTTGCTTGACCTAATAATGCCTCCCGAGAGGTACCAAAACGTCTGTAAAAAAGACATATTTGCCCTCCTATCTCGCCCTGTTCCCTTTGATGACGGCAATAAGGCAAGCTTCTGAATTTTGTCAAATTCCTATATTGATTTCTGTTTTTTAGGGCTTCCAGTTTATAAGCCTTTGTAGGTAAAATTGGAATGTTTTCTTTCAAAATTGATGCTCTGAATTATCATATTTTTGTTATAATTTAATGTATTTGATATGTTTTTTAAGCGGTTTATCATGGATGTAATTTGGGAAATTGCAGGAAGTATGGTTGGATAGGGTTACTGGAAGAGTGTGTGTGTCAATCTCTGCAAAAGCAATGGCAATAACAGGGATAGAAGATCGAAGATACTGGAATTGGGTTCATACTGAAGAATCTAGGTTGGATTTCATTTCATTTAATTTTGTGTTAATATTATGTTTTAATTTACTAACTATGAAGTGGTAAGCTGATAATTGAAGTACTAGTGGTGGCAAAATGAACGGGCTAGGGGTTGGATATTGGGTCATAACAGTAACGGGTTCATATCAAAACAAATAACTTGTATTGTCGGTCAAAACAGGTCACGCCAGGCCAACATTTCTTTGTCTATTTTTAATAGAATTAATGTGTTAAATATTAGTATTAGTTTATTACAGAAACATCTACTTTTAATAAATAAAGGTGATCTTGGAAGTTCTATGCGTTTGAAATGTTACATATACTTCGGAAGGCTTTGACCATTTTTTTCTTTTTAGTAAAGTTTTTTAGCTTAACCATATGACCCGCGAGACCTGTTTCATTTATAGCCAAGTCTTTTAGGCTTTAGCTTAACCATTTTGACATGTTAGACACAAGACATATTCCAAATCGACCCATGCGTAGTTAAATGGGTCAAATTTGCCACCTTTATAAATTACACATACATACACTTAAAGAGTATGAAATTAAGATCCAATTATACTGCTGAATGGGAGGGAATTTGGCATGATAATCAGGTACAAGGAAAAATAAACATTACTTAAAAGTATTTTTGTGACATCTTAACCTATATATGAGGCCTAGGTTTGAAATTATTTTGACAACTAATCATTTTCAAACCTTCTCATTGGTCCGCAATGCCACATGTAATTCCCTTATAGGCCACATGTCATCTCCCTATACACCTGCGAAATTTGAAAACATCTCAAATATTTTGGCACTTCATTCGGAATTTCATCCCAAAGATGGTATAACGGATTTTAAAATTCGAATTTAAATGAATTTCCTTAGTTATCAACTCTATTATCGGAACTAATTTGACAATAACATTATTAGAAATTCTAAATTTGTTGCTATGATTAGATTGTTTCTTAAATTAAATATTTAATTAAATATTTATTTATAATATTTCTTAATTACCAACTAAGATTTCGGAAAAAAAATTAGAACCATATTACCCCATAGTGACATTGGTTCCATTTTAATTAACTTTTCGATTATAATTAACAAAATATGCTTACATTACAGATTTTTTTTTATTTTTCAATAAAGTATACTTAAAATTTGTGTATATATAGATTGTTAATAACGTTTCATTATCTGTAATAGAAACATCTTTACATTATAACATTCAAAGTTTTTGCATGTATCTTCTTCTTTATTATGATGTTTTTCATAAGTTTTGTATGTACTTATTTGTATAGAATAATAGTGTAACCAAAATAGGAATATAATAACTACCATTTTTTTCAGATTGATTCGCTCATATAGTCATATGTCGATTCTTTGGCAATCATCCCTCCTAGAATCATGGTAGTAGTACGTGTAATCACTTCAGCCTTTAAAATTTCCGAATCATATATAATTGTTAATTTTGGCAGATTAACAACCAATTGTTAGAAGCAGTAACATTAACAAAACCAAATACAGAATACTTCATTCATATCAAAATTAATGATATATTTTTCATATTTGGCAATTTAAAAATAGAGTTAATTGCACGGATGGTCCTTTAGGTTTATATCAAATTTCACCAATGGTCCTTTAGTTTTAAAAATTGCACCGATGGTCCTTATTTTTGAAAGGTTTTTCACCGATGATCCTTTATGAAAACGACCTTTAATTTTTTACGTTAAGTGACCTCACCTGTGATACATGTGAGGGTATTTTGGTCATTTCATCTTTTGCTTCCCATTTACTCCGAGTAAATTACATGGTTGGTCCTTTATGTTTATAACAAATTTCACGGATGGTCCTTTATGTTTATATCAAATTTCACCAATGGTCCTTTAGTTTCAAAACTTACACTGTTGGTTCGTATTCCTGAAATTTTTTTCATAGATTGTTATTTACGAAAATGACGGTTTATTTTTCACGTAAAGTGACATCACGTGTGATGCACGTGAGAAGCACATCAATACATCTATTCAACAATTGGGTAAACGAAACAAAATGATGGAGAAAAGTCGTTTAAAGTGGAGTAAATGAAAAGGGGAAAGCGAATTGACCTTTAAAGAGCTGTTTTTCACGTTAAGTGACATCATGTGTTACGCACGTGGGGGTACTTTGGTCAATTTGTCTTCCTCTTCTCATTTACTCCCCTTTAAACGACTCTACTCCATCATTTCATTTCGTTTACCCGATTGTTGAAGATATGTATTGACGTGCGTCGCACGTGCATCACACGTGATGTCACTTTACGTGAAAAATAAACCGCCATTTTCGTAAAGAACCATCTATGAAAAATCTTTCAGGAATACGGACCATCAGTGTAAGTTTTGAAACTAAAGGACCATTGGTGAAATTTGATATAAACCTAAAGGACCATCCGTGAAATTTGTTATAAACATAAAGGACCAACCATGTAATTTACTCGGAGTAAATGGGAAGCAAAAGACGAAATGACCAAAATACCCTCACGTGCATCACACGTGAGGTCACTTAATGTGAAAAATTAACGGTCGTTTTCATAAAGGACCATCGGTGAAAAACCTTTCAAAAATAAGGACCATCGGTGCAATTTTTGAAAATAAAGGACCATTAGTGAAATTTGATATAAACATAAAGGACCATCCGTGCAATTAACTCTTAAAAATAAGTAATACCACTAACATGCTAATTTACTATGATTCTAGGAAGACAGGGAGCCCATATCGACTAACTATCTCCCTTAATATACAAAAATCTTTTAATTTATGAAGGTTATTTATAGTGGTTTAATTGGAAGAAGTTAGCTTATTCATCGGATTTTCTAAATTGGTGACTCGAACATCAGTGAATTGTTGGCGATTTCAATTGAGCTGAAGCTATTTTGATTTAATGACCAATTTATCATCCTTACATATAATTCCAGTTCTAGATACATTCCTCTGTATGTACAGAAATCTTATTTCTTGCGACAAAGATGTCTATTACACTAATACAACAACAAATGTCGTATACAAAGAAGTCTTATTTCGTCTAAAAATTTCATGTAACATTTATTCATGTATCAAAAATTGCACCAACTAATCATTATAATTATGGATTGTTATGTCATTAAATTGTATCAGTATTTTTGTTATTTTTCAAAATATTTCTCAAAGCATGCCCGCCAAGTCGGGCGGGCTTTGAAGCTAGTATATGTATATGCTAATAAATTAGTAACATTACTTTTCTGATGTTGAACATATTGCTTAAACATTCTCTATTTGTCTTTTTGTATAGAAATGGGTCAATTCTGGCTGAAACATATAAATATAAAAAGTTACATAAAAATTAAAATTGAAATGGTTCAAATAGGTCAAACCTTAGCTGAAGTGTATTCAAATGCTTACAATGTCCTGTTCTGTTTTATGTAACAGAAGTTATAGTTTTTATAATCTTATTTGATACATTATTTTTTACCAAAATTAAAGCAGTCTTAACCCGCCCCATTCGTTTTGACCTCACATAGAATTACCCATTTTAATTGTAATAATACAGTTCTGATAATGATATAAATCTTATTAATTAGTTAGATAAAAGAAAAAAGAAAAGACAAAAAGTGTTTGCGGATCGACCCAACCCGACTCGTACGACCCGTCCATTTTACCACCTTTAGAAATTATTGATTATTCAAGACTCAAATAATGTACTAATTTTACTACTAAACTGCAGGTTCAACATTGCAGCATATTTACAGCAAATATGGTGGTTTGAAGTAGACGGTTTGGTAAAATTCCCATTTCCATCTGACATATACACATTATCATTCAGAATACATCTAGGAAAATTCTCCAAAAGATTGGGGCGACGAGTGTGTAATTACGAAAATACCCATGGCTGGGACATTAAACCGGTAAAATTTGAACTATCAACTTCAGATGGTCAAGAAGCATCTAGTGAATGTTTTTTAGACGATTGTGATAAAGACAAAATAAACGGAAATTATAAACGTGGTTGTTGGATTGAGTATAAAGTAGGTGAGTTTATTGTGAGTGAATGTGATCCTGTTACTGAAGTTAAATTCTCAATGAAACAAATAGATTGTACGCATTCTAAAGGCGGGATGTATGTAGATAATGTATCTATAATCCCGAGTGATCTTAAAACACGTAGAAGAAGAAAGATGTTGAAGTAAAAAAATGGAAAATGTTTGTGTAGGATATGTTTATGTATAATTGTTGTTACATGTTTTTATGGTCCAATTTTGTTTATTAGCAATACATATATTTGGTGGTGTTGTTTATTTTCCATTTTACTACAATTTGGACCAAAATGTGCATATAAATCTTCAAGAGTCGACTAATTTAGTCAACCAATGGTATTTTCGTGATTAAAATAGGTAGCAACATTGTTTCCTACGTTTGATGGTACACCACAAGTTTTAATGTCTACACCACACTATACAAGTTAACAGTTAACTGTACAACCAAGCTAAGCAATGATTGTGATACATGCCATAAAAATTATGGTGTAAAAGTCACCCCTTTGTTTGATGGCTCTGTAAATAGGGATTATGAGATATGGTTTATTATACTTCATTTGATTATTGAATTAGGGTTGAATTATGAGATATGATTGCTTGCCGATTTTGTGTGAATTATTTTCCATAAAATTATTTTGTGTTACATTCATGTGTAACAGTCTATTATTAGTCAGAACTCAGAATACTTAAAAATTTGTTTTCTTTACTTGGAGGGATTGTTACCATAAATTTGACCGGTTTATTAGACAATTAGGTACTTATATTTGCTTCTATGGGCAGCTCCGAGGAAAGATGGGTATGCCTGAGACCACAACACATTTTTAAATTGGAGGTCTAACAGTAGGAAAAAAAAATATGAGTTTTGATAATGACAGCCCTTCATAAGACATGCATTAAGTACTTGTATTTTAATCTTCAACTGACTCCTGAATTTCAGGAACTACCCCAATGTACAATATTTTATGCACTTAGTGACAGCCCTTAGGGCTGTCATTATCAAAACCCAAAAAATATTAAATACGGAGTATAATATATACACAATTTATATTAAAAAGATTTAGTATTAAAGTGAGCTTGATATAAAAGTGGGTTATGATGTGTAGTGTATTATTTACCTTTTGTATTAGTATTTATTTCTATAATTATGATAGGAGCCTCAATATCAGTCTTCGCCTAGGGCGCAATATCAATCTTCGCCTAGGGCGCTGACAAACTTAGGACTGATGCTTTACAATTAAACACTCTTAACAATAACCATAAGGATTATGTTTAGCAACATCCTTATTTTATTAGGCTGGATTGACTAATAAATTAGGTATTATTGAGAAAAAAGTAGGTCATTTTGGAGACACTTAGAAATGCATAATCATTTCTCTTGACATCATTATTAGTTGGGAGTTAGACATGCATCATAAGATTTAGAATCAGATTATTTATGCCTTTTCAGGGCAAGTATTAACACACTAAAACAGTAGAAGTACTTACAAATTCCCTTCATTAACAAATTTTGGGCTTCTATAACTACCTTAAACTTAACAATCTCTACCTAATTTTAGCAACTCAAATTTTAATTAGGTACTGTTAGATACAACTTCCTCTGGCCCTCTCTCTCTCACAGACACATAAACACACAGTCAGTGTGGGTATGTGAGAGAAAGCTAGAGATGAACAGTGTTGTGGGGTTTGAATCTTAAATGGATGTAGATAATTATTGATGCAAAAACTGCAGTTGAACCTGGTGTTTTAGGATGCTTATATTTAAAAAATGTAGTACTTTTGGCTATTTGGTTATAGCAATAAATTGTACACTGTTTTCACTAGGCGTTGGTCGGCGCAGACTGCATCATCATGATCATAATCATAATCATAATCATAATCAAAACCATCATAATTTTTAAATTATTATGAAAACTATATTCTATATATTTATGATGTTGTAGCTACTAGCAAATTAATAGCCCCAATAGGACAATTCATATGCCCCCATTGAGGCCTGCTAACAATTTATGATCAAAGCTACTTGTTATGGACCACTTCTGTTAAAACTGTTTCCTGTCTTTCTTTTTTCTTTTTTCCCCCTTTTTATGTAGCAGAAAAACTGGTTCCGGATTTTCATTTTTCCAGCATTATCCGATTAATGTTTGGTCAAATGGTTGACCTTTTTTTTATTGTCACTTTTTTTTTTTTTTTTTTGTATTTTTGTCACTACACTTGAAATGGTAGCCTGTAAAATTCTAGTAGTCGAGTATAAAAGAACTCAGGGATGTTTAGCATATTATAGGGGTGGCAGAATGGTCTGGTCAGACAAGTTTAGACAAGTTTGGTAATGGTTCAAAATGGGTTCGGGTCAAATCGATCAGGTTGGCCACAAACACTTCTTTGTTCTGTTTTATTTTATTTTTTTAATAATTAATTTGTTCAATAATCAATATAATTACTAACACTATGTATTACAATAATAATCTGAACTTCTTTTAGTGAAGTGATATATAGAAAATTTTAACCATTTAATGTATGATGTCTTTCAACTAGTTTGACACGTATAACCAATTTAATGTGTTTCCTTGTAATTAAATCTCTTAACTTAACGTAATTGACTTGTTAAAGATAAAATATTACCTAAACTAATCTACATTTTCATATAATGTGAATTAAAAATGTCACCTCTTAGAATATAGACAAAAACTTTTCTGAGGTTCATAACTAAAATTCGTAATATTTGACTATTTGTATACAAAAGCAGTGGGTTCAAAACTAAAATTATACTAAAGTTACACTACAATTAAGGAAAGAACTTCTGTCAAAAGGGAATTGATTTGTTCAAGGTAAATATTATTTCATCCGAGGCAAATTACTGTTATTGCATTTGTATCCTTACTATTTTTACATGATTCTACTTATAGATTAACCGTAACACCACAATTAATTATTATTTCATTCCATATTTGCCTCTTTACCCACTTTAGTTAGATATTGTAAACATATAAATATCAAATTATTTTCATTTACCTTTGATGAAGTAATATTTGCCTTGAACAAATCATTTCCCTTCAAGAAACGTGGGTGAAATTTTGAATTTGAGGAATAAATTGTGGTCAAGATCAGTAGCAGGTTGTGTACTAATGTTTTATGGTAGCATTACTAGATTCAGCTATCTATTAATTGAGTAATTGATAACCAACTCACGCATTAATGAGTTGTAAAGTGCAATAAAAAAATGCAGTTCCCTTATTGGCATCCTCTATGAGTTTTGTCTTGTCATAATTTGAGAGATTGTTTTAGTGAAGTCAAATGATACCATAAAGTGCTATAGAAAAAAGTAAAACATTTTTAGTAATTTTGCACCTTGTGCAATGAAAGTTGTACATTGCTTTGTAGCCTCTTTTCTAGGAACCAAATTGTTGGAGTAAAACACAGATCAACTTATTACTGATGCTGCAGTTAGTACTGACATACTTAGTACTGATGGGGCAGAAACATTTACTACTGATGAAGTTGATGCTGGTGTATACTATAACTTAGTTACTACTGATCATGAGAAGATTGAAGATACTACTGATTATTGTAGTTACTACTGACGTTGATTATGGACTTACTACTGATCACCAAGTTTACTACTGATGTTACTTATTTACTACTGGTGATTGCAGTTACTACTGATACGCGTTTTTGGAAGATATCAAGTCCGAGATCTTCGTAGAGATAGTTATAGAATGTAATTAAATGTATATCTTTTATAATTCGATGTAAATCAAGTCCTAGAATAACTAGGGTAAATAGTTTAGCTTCAAGGACTACTATAAGTATGTTCCTTACGAATTGTAAACGTACGTGTGTATTGTTAACTCAATAATATACATTGAAGCTTTTTGTGAAACTGTGTTCTTAATATTCTTGCATATTGTTCATACAGTTCATTGTTCTTAATTATTGATATAGTGTTGATCCGCTGCAACTTCTATCATCAATTAGATCTAAGGTGTTTATTAACTTGTCTATAGTTAATCGATCCTGACAAGTGGTATCAGAGCTTATTGGTTCTAGATCTACTATTTGTTAAGAACAACAAAAAGTTTTAATCTTTAAAACACACACATTATTAATCATGACTGATAATAATGAAAGCACTCAGGCCAACAAAATCCCTATGCTCACTCCCAATAACTTTGGGATGTGGAAGAATCGTATTAAGCAATACATGCTTATTACAGATTATTCTATGTGGGAAGTCGTTTGTGAAGGAAACAAAATTGGTCAACTTCAAGCAAGCAGCTCTGTAACTGAGGCAGACAAACTTAAATGTGAGAAGGAGAAGAAAGATAAAGGCATCGAACTCAAAACTCTAAGCACTCTCCTACTGGCTATTCCTAATGACTATCAACATCTCTTTGTTGAATATGATGATGCTAAGATGCTTTGGGAAGCACTGGAGAAGAGATTCGTTGGGACAAAGAGTACAAAAAGAAACATGAAGTCTGTTCTCAAACAAGACTTTGAAAATTTCAAAGGAAAGCCCAATGAAACACTCACTCAAGTGTTTGACAGATTCAACAAACTAATTGGTGAACTCAACCAAGTTGGTGTAAAGATGGATCAAGAAGATGTCAACATGAAGTTCCTAAGGTCTCTTAGTGAAGAATGGGCCATGTACACAGTGGTGTATAGACAAAGAGATGCTCTAGAAGAAAAGGAGTTAGATGAACTCTATAATGATCTCAGAGTGTTTGAAACTGAGGTAAATCACAAAAACCCTTCTATTTCTTCTAACAATGCTGCATTTGTGTCTAGTACAGGTCAAGGACAAGAAACCTCCACAGGAAAGGCTGCAGATTCTGAGGATACTGCAAGAGAATCCTTCTTCACTAGTCATGTGCATACTGCATTGATTAGTGATGACTTGGAACAATTGAATCCAGATGATCTTGAGGAGATGGATCTTAAATGGCAGATGGCTATGCTGAGCCTAAGGACCAAAAGATTCTTAAAAAGAACTGGTAGGACAAGCCTCAATTTCAACAAAGGTGACAAAGCAGGATTTGACAAGACTAAAGTCAAGTGTTACAACTGTAACAACCTTGGTCACTTTGCAAAAGAATGTCCTCAACCAGACAAAAGATCAAAATCAACTGCTCTTGTGTCACAACAAGGACAAGGATATGACTGGAGCTTCCAAGCAGAAGAGCATGCTCAAAATCAAGCTCTCATGGCCTTTACTGACAACAAAACTGAGGTAAAATCTAAACCTTGTACTCCTGAATGTGCTAAAATTATTAAAAATCTAGAAAAAGAAAACACTAAATTAAATGAAGATCTAGCAAAAGCAATCAGAAGAAATCATGAGTTTGATAGTGTAATTGCTGATCAAGAACATCAAATAAAAGTGTACAAGATGATTGATCAAAGGATCAAGGAAGAATTGCTTCAAGCTGTGGATGAGAAAGAGTTCTATGAAACAAAAAATAAAGAACTAACAAGTAAATTAGAAGAATGTCAGCTTGAAATTGAACAAAATAAATTAACAATTAAAAAGTTTGAAAGAAGCACTAAAATTCTAGATGAATTAACTAATAATCAAACTACAGAAAAAGTTGTTCATGGGGTGGGATATCATGCTGTACCACCTCCACACAAATTCATTCCTCCACTTAAAAACAGTTCAGAAAGAATCATTAATGAATTAAAAACTGAAAATCAAACTGAATCTAAAAATGAAACATCTGAATCAAATGATTCTTCAGATGATGAGCAATCAATTGAATTTACAATATCTCAAACTGAATCACTAAAATCAATTGATACAAGTTTTCACACAGCTGAAAGTCCAAATGATTCTCCTAAATATAATGAAGAAAATATACCCAAAATTCTAAAAAGAGGAAACCAAAGAAATAGAAACCAACTCTTAGAACAAAGAAAACCATTAAAGGCTCAAGAAAATAAATTAAAATGTGTTATTTGCAATAAAGTGAATCATTTAGCAAAGGATTGTCACTTCAATCCAATAAATTGCAAGGAGTTAAAGGAATTTAAAGTTTTTAAAGAAAATGCAAAAACTCAAAGGTTAAAAGATACTACTGGTCCTTCAGTAGTAAATACAATCAAAACTTCAATTGCTGAAACTCCAAGATTTGGAAGAAGTGCACCAAGATTTGTGCAAAACAGAAGAGTTGGCAGCCCAAAGAACAGCAATTACTTCAAGAACAACGGAAAATCCAATCAAAATAAACAATATTTTAAATTTTCCAACACCAGTAGAAACTCTAACAAATTTACTACTGGTGTTAACCCTAATTATAATGCTGTATGGTACCAGTACAAGAATACTACTGGTAAAAACCCTAATTTCAAAAATACTACTGCTTCCAAAACCAACATCAAAAACACTACTGGTGGTAATTTTAAAAACACTACTGGTCATTCTAAACATGGTAAGTACCCAAATACTACTGGTCCATCAGTAGTAAAGTACTCAAAAGCTAAAAATCATGGGTATAAACCAAGATCAGTAGGAACTTCTCACACCAGTAACAACTCCAAAAGGGCAGTAGTAAAACAAAACACCAGTACTAAACAAGTATGGTTACCAAAAGTGTTTAAAGTTAAAACTCCCAAAACTTATTTCTCAAAGGATGAACCCAAGACATATAAAGCTTGGGTTCCCAAAATTAACTAATCCTTTACTCATTTGTGCAGAGCATTCAGATCCCAGAAGAAGGAAGAACATGGCATATTGATAGTGGATGCTCAAGGCACATGACTGGAAATCTGCAAATTCTTAAAGATTTCAAGTCATTTGATGGAGGATATGTGGCATTTGGTGAGAATCCCCAGGGAGGTAAGATTACAGGTAAAGGTACTGTTACTAATGGAAAAATTACCTTTGATGATGTATTTTATGTAGCTGAACTAAAATACAATCTTATCAGTGTGTCTCAAGTTTGTGATAAAAAGAACAAGATTCTGTTCACAGACATTGAGTGCATCATTCTTTCTCCTGATTTTATTTTAGATGAAAAATATGTTGTTTTAAGAACTCCAAGGAGAAACAATATGTATTGCCTGGATATAGGGGGAGAACTCATTTCTACAAATGAGGTCAACTGTTTTATATCCAAGGCAAACACCACTGAATCAGAACTTTGGCATAGAAGGATGTGTCACACAAATTTTAAAAACATGAATAATTTAGTAAAAAGAAATCTGGTCATTGGACTACCTCAAAAACAATTCATGTGTGATCATCACTGTGTTGCATGCCTAAAAGGTAAACAACACAAGACTTCTCATAAGTCCAAAACTGTGAACTCTATTTCTGTTCCTTTACAGCTCTTACATATGGACCTTTTTGGACCTACAAATGTAATGAGTATTGGAAAGAAACAATATTGTCTTGTTATTACTGATGACTTTTCCAGATATACATGGGTTTTCTTTCTCAGGACAAAGGATGAAACAAGTGAACTCATAAAGAACTTAATTATCAAACTGGAAAACACATCTGATCAAAAAGTGAAAGCCATAAGATGTGATAATGGCACAGAATTTAAAAATGCTAACTTAATTAACTTTTGTGATCTTAAAGGTATTGACAGGCAATACAGCTCACCTAGAACTCCACAACAAAATGGTGTAGCTGAAAGAAGAAATAGAACCATCATTGAAGCAGCAAGATCAATGCTAGCAGATTCAAAATTACCAATCACTTTTTGGGCTGAAGCTGTTAATACTGCCTGTTATGTTCAAAACAGAGTATTAATAGTTAAGCCACATTTTAAAACACCATATGAACTTTTTAATAAAAGAAAACCTTCTATAAGTTTCTTAAAATCATTTGGTTGTCCTTGTACTATTCTGATTACAAGAGAACAAATTGGTAAGTTTGACTGCAAAGCTGATGATGGAATATTTGTGGGATACTCTACTCAAAGTAAATCATACAGAGTATTCAACAAGAGATTAAGGATAATTGAAGAAAGCATTAATGTATCCTTTAATGAAAATATTGCTAATGAACAAGGAAATGGTCCAGATTGGCTATTCAACATAGACAATCTAACCAAATCCTTTAATTCTAACATGAATTTAAATACAGGTGATTCAAATGGTCATACTCAAAATGAAGGAACATCATCTGTTTATACTGGTCAAGAAAAGATGAGATACATAATAGTTGATACTGCTCCCATAGTTAATACTGATGTCAGTAATAACTCAAATATTGAAAGCAGTAGTAACTCTGAGAATGAGGTCAGTAGTAATTCCAATACTACTGGTACCAGTAATAGTACTGAAAATACTACTGGTCCCAACAATAACCTAGATTCTCAAGATACTACTGATGCCAGTAACAACAACAATACTACTGATCTCAACAAAGACAATAGCAGTAGTAACTCTGACCAAAATGATGATGAACCAAACATTCATGACAATGAAGAATCACAAGATGAACAACTGCCTGAGACAAATGAGTCCAATCTTGGAAATCAACTAGTGGTTGATAAAGCTACAACTACAAGGACTCAGAAGAACCATCCATTAGACCTTGTTCTAAGTGATGTTAACTCACCACTTCAAACAAGAAGCAAATTAAATAAAAGCTTAACTGCAAATATGTGTAACATTAGTTTAATTGCTAATGAATGTATGTATGAATGCTTTCTGTCTCAGGAAGAACCAAAGAAGATCCAACAAGCAATGAAGGACTCAAACTGGATTGAAGCAATGCAAGAAGAACTCCTTCAATTTAAATTACAAGCTGTTTGGACACTTGTACCTCTACCCAAAGGAAAAAGAGCCATTGGAACAAGATGGATATTCAGAAACAAGAAAGATGAAAGAGGTATAGTGATCAAGAATAAAGCCAGACTTGTAGCCCAAGGATACACTCAAGAAGAAGGAATAGACTATGATGAAGTATATGCTCCTGTTGCTAGAATTGAAGCAATAAGAATATTTCTAGCATATGCTTCATTCAAGAAATTCAAAGTCTATCAAATGGATGTTAAGAGTGCTTTCCTATATGGGAAAATTGAAGAAGAAGTATATGTTTGCCAACCTCCAGGTTTTGAAGATCCAAAACATGGTGATTATGTGTTCAAATTAGATAAAGCTCTATATGGCCTACATCAGGCACCAAGAGCATGGTATGACACATTATCATCATACCTATTGAAGAATAACTTTAAAAGAGGAGCCATTGACAAAACTTTGTTCACAAAGAAAGTCAAGGATGATATACTACTGATACAAATTTATGTAGATGATATCATCTTTGGCTCAACCAATGACTTATTATGCAAAGAATTTGAAGAACTGATGCAAATTAAATTCAAGATGAGCTCCATGGGTCCAATGAACTTCTTCCTTGGACTCCAAGTCAATCAAAGAACTGATGGTATTTTGATAAATCAATCAAAATATGTCAAAGACATCTTGGAAAAGTTTGACTTGAAAGACAGTAAAAGTGCTAGTACACCAATGGAAACACACAAACACCTACATCCTGATGTTGAGGGGGAGGATGTAGATGAACACTTATATAGATCAATGATAGGCTCTTTGATGTACTTAACTGCATCAAGACCTGACATTATGTATAGTGTTTGTGTGTGTGCAAGATATCAAGCAAGACCCAAAGAACTACACTTGCAGGCTGTTAAAAGAATATTCAGATACTTGAAAGGCAAACCATCACTAGGTCTATGGTATCCACATGACTCACCCTTTGAACTAATAGCCTATACAGATAGTGACTATGGAGGTGAATGTCAAGATAGAAAATCCACTACTGGTGGATGTCAATTCTTTGGATCAAGACTGGTGTCATGGCAATGTAAGAAGCAAACAAATGTATCAACATCTACTGCTGAAGCAGAATATGTAGCTGCATCTGCTTGCTGTGCTCAAGTACTATGGATTCAAAATCAACTTCTAGACTTTGGTATCTCTATCCTTAAAACTCCTATTTTTATTGATAATCAAAGTGCTATTAGTATTGTGAATAATCCAGTAAAACATTCAAAAACTAAACACATTGAAATAAGATTTCACTTTATAAGAGATTGTAATGAAAAGAAATTAATCAAAGTAGTTAAAATCCATACTGATGATCAATTAGCAGATCTTTTTACAAAAGCATTTGATGTAGGAAGATTCAACTTCTTGGTTAGCAGTATTGGAATGATTTTAATAACTTAAAATCTCACTTAAAATCATGTGTAAAGTTAGTGTTGTAAAATATTATTTTCTTAAGTGTTTTACTACTGGTATTGCTGTACTACTGGTGTGAAAGTGTACGCACAAAATACTACTGATAGTTCATTACTACTGGTGTATTTTAGGTTTACACAAATACTACTGGTAAGTCAGTACTACTGGTATTCACATATACTACCGGTCTTGTGTGTTAATGGTTACTACTGATGTCTATAGTTACTACTGATGTCAAAATCCTTAGTCACTACTGATGTTAGTAGATACTACTGACGTTTTACTATTGATATCTTATTTGCTACTGGTCTTTCATAAACACAATTACCAAACTAACCCCCATGAAAATAACCGTTATGTTATGATTCGAAGGCTATTTTCGTAGTTTTACAGGTTTAATCGAAAGATATAAAAGGCGGCAGACGATTAATTTAGCATTATCTTCACTTCGATTCTCTAAACACCTCTCGATAAACCCTAGTTTACGATCAAAAACCCTTCATCTGTAACAAAATTCTTGCAAAATCTCAACAACAATGGCAACAAGCTCTCGATGTGCAAACCGATCTCAAATACTCAAAATTTCACAATATGGTTGCATTCTTAAAGAATCCCGACGGAACAAAAGATTTCCGTCCGATCGTAAAATTTTTGAGAAATTCATATATACAGTTTGCCTTAACTGTAAAACCAAAATCATATCAACAGCACTTGGTGGATTTCTGGACCAATGCTGAGCGAACAGAAGGAACAACATCCTCAATGATAAAATCTAAAGTAGATGGAAAGCACATCACAGTAACAGAACAATCAATCAGACACCATCTACAATTACACGATGATTCAGGTATGTCTACTCTTCCTAAGGAATACATTGCTGAAATTTTGAATAAAATGGGATATGAGGGCAGACTGAATATAGTTACTTTTCAAAAGGGTCTGCTCTCCCCACAATGGAAATTTTTAATACATACCATTCAGCATTGTATTTCTCCTAAAAGAAGTACTTGGAATGAGTTTAATAAGGCAATAGCCTCTGCTGTTGTCTGTTTATGCACAGACCAAGTATTTAATTTTTCATACATGATATTTGATGGTATGTTGGGAAATCTAAGTTCTTCTAAATTTTTAATGTATCCCAGATTTCTACAACATATCATAAACTGTGAATTACAAAACTTGTCAACTCCTAAAAACATTTTTATATTACCTGAGTTGAACAAGAAAGTTTTCTCAAATATGAGAAAACAATTTAAATTTTCGGGCAAGGAAACCCCTCTGTTTCCTAACATGATCAAAGATCAACCCAATATTGGAGAGGGTTCAACCATTGCTACAACCCAAGTTGAACCTCAACCCACTCCATCACCCCCAAATACAGCCCAAACACCAATCCAAATAGCCACTCAATCACCAACCCAAACAGAAGTCCTGAATGTGTCCCAAGAACTTGATACAAATCTGCAGAGTGCTACTCTTCACTCTGTGGAAGACCTACCAGACAAAACCAAAAACATTTCCACAATTTATAAAAGAAAGAAACTTTCTTCAAAGGACACCAGGGGACAAATCGAGTCACACCCCAGGCTCAAAGAGTTGTCCTCCAAGGAGGAGAGAGGACATGAGGGGAGGGCTTTCACTACTGATGCCCCAAAGGTGGGTGCACAGGACAGTGAAAACATCATTAGGACCCAAACCTCGGCAACTTTGAGTGATGACTCTTTTGAGGAATTACTCAAAGGACCCCGGTGCCAAGAAACCACAAGGGGGGGCATCTCTGCTTCTTCTAGGAAGAAGAGAATGTCTTAAAGACCCAATGAATCACCAAGCAGTGATGAGGGCAGATCTGTGGAATTGATGGAAAGGAAGGAAAACCTTAAAACCAATGTACCTGTTAGTAAGCCCGATGATCTTGCTAGATGGAGTGAGGGCAGTATTAAAATCACTCAATTGACGGATAAAGTGGATTCTCTTGAGTCCACTGTACAAAATTGCCATATATATTTAACTAACCAAGGGAAAACCATGGCTGCAATGAAAAGGCATGTCAACACCATCAACAGAAGAATGAGATTATATGAGCACAGGCTTTATCAACAAGCCAAAATCATCAGACAATTGAAGAAAAGGATTGATGATAGTGAGGCTCCACCAGTTGAGCTCACTAAGGGGGAGAAGGATAATATACAGACAATGATTGATGAATCTATAGCAGCAGCAGCATCCTCCCTTTTAAATTTAAAAGAAACAAATGTTGATGAAGGCCCAGAGATGATGGTGATAGAAGAAGAGCCTATTACTACTGCTACAATGGAAGAACAAGTTGAAAAGGAAATACCAGTAGTAACCTCTACTACTGATATTTTAGCAGTAGTAAATGAAGAAAAGGAATTAATAGCAGCAAATACTACTGATGCCCTATCAGTAGTAACTCCTGAAGTAACACCAGTAGTAACTACTCTAGTTACTACTGAAGAGGAAGAATTACATTTTCCAGAGCTTATTGAAAGAGAGAGACATGTCATCATTACCAAACCACCAACACCTGATCAACCACTTATCATACCTGACATTGATGATAATGTGAATTGGTTTGAGGTTGATGAATGCTCACTTCCTCCACATCCAAAAATACTTCAACAAAATGAAATTAGATCATTTTCTCCCTCTGTTATAATAAGTGGAGTGCCAGACATGAAATATATTCCACCTCCACCTTCAGCACACATTGGAAAGGGTAAAGAAATATATGATGAAGATTACCCTAACAGAGCTCTTGGTCATTACATGGTAAACAAGATAAATCTTGTTGATAAACAAGACAAATGTAAGGTGAAGAATAAGAGATTTTGGGATAAGGTAGCTAAATATCAAGCTCTTGAACAAAAGAAGAATCAAAGAGAAATGCCTGTTCAAGCACCTGTTCAAATTAAAGATGTTCAGATAGAAGGCCAAGAAGCAGAATTCAAAAGGCTTAGAAAAGTAGAAGAAGAACATCTGAACTGTCTTGAAGAGCTTGTAGCAGAATGCAAAAGAACAAAAGGTGAGTTACCTGATGATATATTTGAACAAAAGTCTCTTATGATAGACTTTCTGAAGACAAGAGGTCACAGTGCAAAATCTTTTGGAAGAATGAAGATGGTAACTATTATTGAAAAATACTGCACTGAGAAGAAGAAAGACCTGGCTGAACAAGAAGCTGAAGAATCAAAGAAAGCCAAAGCCAAAACTTTAGTACCAATCAGCTTAAATTTGCTCAAAGCTGGTAGTGTTACAACTGTTGGTAATACTTCAACTCCCCAATCACTAAAAAGAAAATCTGTTGATCAAGAACAAAGCTCCAAGAAGAAATCAAAACAACAAATTATACCTGTTCTTGAAATGCCAGTTGCTCCTCTACAGAACAATCCAATTCTTAACTGGAGAGTGATGCAGAATAATGTCATAGAAGTCATAAGGGAAGACAAAGTAGTACAAAGATTCACTGGATGGTTACCCTTAATCAGATCATGTTCAAGAAGTGATGTAATCAAACTTTTGATTATTGGGAAACCAAGAATGACAAAGAAATCATAGAAAGAATCTGGAGCTGGATATTTAACAAAGATGATTGATGCTGCATTTTATCCAGATAATTATCCAGAACAATTTACAAATCCAGGTAATGTATATGCTTGGAATGTCATTCCTACTGCAAATATGTACTTCTTTGAGAAATCAGGCAAAGTGTGTGAACTGTACTTATATGAGAAAGAATATCCACATTCTGAGAAGACAATGTATCAGATATTCATAAACACTTTGATGAAACCCTATGATGCTGTTATGTTCCAAAATAAACTGAATTATTTTACAAAGAGGAACAGCAGATACATTATTGAACAAAGACTTCAACAGAATCAAAGAACTCTTGAGAGAAGAAGAAAAGAACAAGAGGAACAAAAGAAACTTGATTGATTAAAACATAATCAATAAGTTTAGGGGGAGATTGTTGGAGTAAAACACAGATCAACTTATTACTGATGCTGCAGTTAGTACTGACATACTTAGTACTGATGGGGCAGAAACATTTACTACTGATGAAGTTGATGCTGTTGTATATTATAACTTAGTTACTACTGATCATGAGAAGATTGAAGATACTACTGATTATTGTAGTTACTACTGACGTTGATTATGGACTTACTACTGATCACCAAGTTTACTACTGATGTTACTTATTTACTACTGGTGATTGCAGTTACTACTGATACGCGTTTTTGGAAGATATCAAGTCCGAGATCTTCGTAGAGATAGTTATAGAATGTAATTAAATGTATATCTTTTATAATTCGATGTAAATCAAGTCCTAGAATAACTAGGGTAAATAGTTTAGCTTCAAGGACTACTATAAGTATGTTCCTTACGAATTGTAAACGTACGTGTGTATTGTTAACTCAATAATATACATTGAAGCTTTTTGTGAAACTGTGTTCTTAATATTCTTGCATATTGTTCATACAGTTCATTGTTCTTAATTATTGATATAGTGTTGATCCGCTGCAACTTCTATCATCAATTAAATCTAAGGTGTTTATTAACTTGTCTATAGTTAATCGATCCTGACACAAATGCTTTAGGAAACCAGAATATGAAAGAGATACGCGGCTCATACGCGAATCAAATCATATAGTCGAGATTCGTGAATCGACTGGATGGTGAGGTTGAACCACATCAATATTTCGTATCTGCTAAAACCTGGATTTGAGTAAAATCGTTATTAATAAGAATTGGTTTTATAATTGCTTTTGACAAATATGTTTATTGATTATATAGGTGTTAATATTTATATATAGGTTCCATGGTGGCCATCCATATAGTGGGAAAACACCACAAGTGACTTCTTCCCGATTGTCCAAGAAATCTTTTGCTCTTTTCAAAGATTTATCTTATAATATAATATGGGAGTTAATTTTTACAGAATAATTTCATATTAATAGATAATCATACTCTTAATGAGAGAGGTGACATGTAATATGTGATAAAATGAAAGCGATGACATGATTATCCTTTAACATGAAATTGTTCTACATGAATAAAAATTGCTCTGTAAAAATCACATCCCTTATAATACAGGGCAATTACCAGATGTGTAATATATATATATATATATATATATATATATGACAAAAATAAAAAATTTCTCATCCAAATCTTCCTTATTTTATTATAACACGCATCTAACATCTAAAAAAGACACAGAAAGAAAATGATGGAGACAAATGTTATAATCTCTCTGTTTAGAAGGATATAACAAATGTCATATTATCATTTTATATAGTCAGGTGCTAACAGCTAATACGATATCTTTAATTGATAATGAATGTTATTGATGCTTATTATTTATGTCTACCCATTTAATGATGACAAGTCTTAAAATTAATGGAAGATATGAGAAAAGAGAATATACGAATAATGGTATTTGTGCCTACTAAATGTGTCTACTCATGTGCATACTAATTTGATCATGTCAAGTGTTAAAATCAAGGAATGATATAAAGATAAAAAATTAGTGGATTACACATGTAAAATTTAGAGATGGATAGATAAATAAGTAGACACAAATACGAAGTAGTAGATATAAATATCATTTCTCTGATATCCATTCTTATGTTTTCGAGAGATATAAACATTACGTAAACAGATATTGCGAATCTTGATATCTCCTACGCATTTGTCGATAATTTAAGTCAAGTATAATGAAAATATTTTACCATGGTAAAATCCTTTACCTAGAAATAGAATGAAAATGATATCTTTAATATGATTATTAAAAGTAGAGTTGCGTTTAAGAGGTCCATTGTTTTTACAAAGTTCCGAGAAATAAATCTCAACCATTGATCAATAAGATCTAATGGTCAAGATTAATCACATATTTTATACATTGAGGGGTATTGTGGTCATTTAAAAAATATAAATACATTTTTTATTTTTTATTTTAGAATTATCCTTTTTATTACTTTTATTATTTTTTTTAAATTATTATTTTTCATTAATAACACATAATGTGATTGCATATTGAATCACATGTGATTTCATACTGAATCACATGTGATTAAACTAAAACATCAAATGTGATTAAATATACAATCACATGTGATTCTACACTAAAATCACATGTGATTAATTAATACACGTAATTATCAAATAAATATTATTTTTTAATGAAAAAAAAATTTTAATACAAAATAATAAATAATAAATAAACGAAAAAAAATTGAAGTGCCAAATGACCAATATACCCCTTCATATATAAAATATGTGATTAATCTTGACCATTAGATTTTATTAATCAATGGTTGATATTTATTCCTCCAAACTTCGTAAAAATGATTGACCTCGTTGAATGTTTCTCATTAAAAGTAATATATAGTTAAAAAATTCTTAGTTTGAACACTAAAGTAAAAAACATAAAAATAAAAGGAAGCTTTTAAAATGGTGTCTAAAATTTTAAGCCATGGACAAATTTGCAATCAAAACGAGAAAAGTAAAAGTCATAATTGTGTTTGAAAACTTGCTACCAACCTGTACTATGCCAACTTGTTTGCATATAACTCTAACGCCAAAATTTACTGCAACATGCGCAAAAGCATCTGTATGATCACAATGTATATTCTCTTTGTATAAAGTTAATAATATTAATATACATCAATCGTTCTTGACTTCTTGTGCTATATGTTAAATTTCACAAATCATCATTTAGTTTAAAAATTAAACTGCTAGTCCTTATTTCTACAAGATTTTACATCTAGTCCTTTTGACTAATGGGTATCAAAATCGCACATATGAACACAAACATAAGTCAATTTGTGTTCGGATTTCACTGATTTGTGTTTGGATCTTAATTTATGCACACATAAGTTAATTTGTGTTTGGATTTCATTGATTTGGATTTGATTTCATGAGGGTCATTACCAAGTTTTAAATCCACCATGGCGGCGGAAAAAAAAATCTTATTTATATTTAGTCGATACCGACCATATTTCGTCGCTATAAGTGAAAAACAAAAGACATCGTTTCTTCATCTACAAACATTAATTAAAGAAAATGAAAATTAATATATTTTCTACTTTTCCCGACTACTTGTCGTCAGTCTAGACATTGGTTAAAGTCAAGAATTCGTTTTCTACCTAGACTGACTACTTGTGGTCGCTATAACAAAAATCAAGAATCAGTTATGGTCAACTTTATTTTCAACCTGTCCCAACGACATGTCGTCGAGATAGCCCACATTTTAGCGATGATGGTTATCGTCGGTATAGTTTTCGTCGGGATAGGGTCATTTTCTTGTAGTGATGATTATCAATTTCCTGTTTTAAGGTGAGTACTTGGAAGTTGGTACGTGGGAATTCATGTGGGATATTATTTATCAATTTATTTTTACCAAATCGTGTCAGGATCGATTAACTATATACAAGTTAATAAAAACCTTAGATCTAATTGAATATAGAAGTTGCAGCGGATCAACACTATATCAATGTAATTAAGAACAATGAACTGTAAATAATATGCGAAAGTATTAAGAACACAGTTTCACAAAAAGCTTCAATGTATATTATTGAGTTAACAATACACACGTACGTTTACAATTCGTAAGGAACTATTTATAATAGTCCTTGAAGCTAAACTATTTACCCTAGTTATTCTAGGACTTTAATTTACATCGAATTATAAAGATATACATTGATTTACATGCTATAACTATCTCTACGAAGATCTCGGACTTGATATGCTTCCAAAACGCGTATCAGTAGTAAACTGCAATCACCAGTAGTAAATAGGTAACGTCAGTAGTAAACTTGGTGATCAGTAGTAAGTCCAATATCAACGTCAGTAGTAACTACTATTGATCAGTAGTATCTTCAATAAGCTTGATCAGTAGTAACTTTAGTTATAGTCTTCATCAGTATCAACTTCATCAGTAGTAAATGTTTTCTGCCCCATCAGTACTAAGTATGATCAGTACTAACTGCAGCATCAGTAATAAGTTGATCTGTGTTTTGTTCCAACAATCTCCCCCTAAACTTATTCATTATCTCTTAATCAATCAAGTTTCTTTTGTTCTTCTTGTTCCCTTCTTCTTTTCTCAAGGGTTCTTTGATTCTGTTGAAGCCTTTGTTCAATAATATATTTGCTCTTCCTCTTTGTAAAGTAATTTAATTTGTTTTGGAACATAACAGCATCATAAGGTTTCATCAAAGTATTTATGAATATCTGATACATAGTCTTCTCAGAATGTGGATATTCTTTTTCATATAAGTACAGCTCACATACTTTGCCTGATTTCTCAAAGAAATACATATTGGCAGTAGGAATGACATTCCAAGCATACACATTTCCTGGATCTGTAAATTGTTCTGGATAATTATCTGGATAAAATGCAGCATCTATCATTTTGTTAAGTATCCAGCACCAGACTATTTCCATGATTTCTTTGTCATTCTAGGTTTTCCAATAATCAGAAGTTTGATTACATCACTTCTAGAGCATGATCTGATTAATGGTAACCATCCAGTAAATCTCTGTACAACTTTGTCTTCCCTTATGACCTCTATAACATTGTTCTGCATCACCCTCCAGTTAATAATTGGATTGTTCTGCAATGGAGCAACAGGCATTTCAAGAACAGGTACAATTTGTGTTTTTGATTTCTTTTTAGATCTTTGTTCTTGATCAACAATTTTTCTTTTCTTTGATTGGGGAGTTGAGGTATTACCAGTAGTTGAAACACTACCAGCTTTGATTAAGTTTGGACTGATTGGGATTAAAGTTTTGGCTTTCTTTGTTTCTTCAGCTTCTTGTTCAGCCAAGTCTTTCTTCTTAGCAGTGCAATATTTTTCAATTATAGTCATCATTTTCATTCTACCAAATGACTTTGCACTATGCCCTTTTGTTTTCAGATATTCAATCATATTAGCCTTCTATTCAAACACATCATCTGTCAATTCACTTTTAGTTTTCTTGCATTCAGATACCAAATATTCAAGGCATTGTATGTGTTCTTCTTCTACTTTTCTGAGCCTTTTGAATTCTGCCTGTTGAGCTTTTATCTGACTGTCTTCTGCTTGAACAGGTGTTTGAACAGGAATTTCACTTTGAACTTTCTTTTTCTTTTCCTCAAGTGCTTGATACATCTCCACTTTCTCCAAGAATTTTCTATGTTTTATCCTCCATCTTGATTGTTTCTCTGATCTGACATGATTAATTTTATTCACCATGTGGTGACCTAATGCTCTGTTTGGGTAATCATCATCATATACTTCTTTTCCTTTTCCAATGTGAGCAGATGGTGGAGGAGGAATGTATTTCATATCAGGGATACCCATCATCAGAAGTTTTGGATAAAACAGATGTAGTTGATCTTCTGATAAGATTTTAGGGTGTGGAGGAAGTGTACATTCATCTACCTCAAACCAATTCACATTATCATCAATGTCAGGTATGATAAGTGGTTGATCAGGTGTTGGTGGTTTGGAGATAATGACATGTCTTTCTCTTTCAATTAGCTCTGGGAATTGTAGTTCTTCCTCTTCAGTAGTAACCAGAGTAGTTACTACTGGTGTGACTTCAGGAGTTACTACTGATAGGGCATCAGTAGTATTTGGTGCTTTCAATTCCTCTTCTTGACTTACTACTGCTATGATATCAGTAGTAGGAGTTACTACTGGTATTTCTTTTTCAACTTGTTCTTCCATTGTAGCAGTAGTAGTAGGTTCATCTTCTGTAACCATCATTTCTGGGCCTTCATCAACCTTTGTTTCTTTTAAATTGAGGAGAGAGGATGCTGCTGCTGCAATTGATTCATCAATCATGGTTTGAATGTTATCCTTCTCCCCCTTAGTGAGCTCAACTGGTGGAGCCTCACTATCATCAATTTTCTTCTTCAATTTCCTGATGATTTTAGTTTGTTGATGAAGCATGTGCTCATAGAATCTCATTCTCTTGTTGATGGTATTGACATGCCTTTTCATGGCAGCCATAGTTTTTCCTTGGTTTGTAAGATATGTAAGACAATTTTGTACAGTGGATTCAAGAGAATCCACTTTTTCCGTCAATTGGTTGATTTTAATACTGCCCTCACTCCATCTAGCAAGATCATCGGGCTCACTAACAGGTACATTGGTTTGAAGGTTTTCCATCCTATCCGTCAAATCCATAGGTCTGCCCTCATCACTTCTTGGTGATTCATTGGGTCTTTTAGACATCCTCTTCTTCCTAGAAGAAGCAGAGATGCCCCCCTTGTGGTTTCTTGGCACCGGGGTCCTTTGAGTAACTCCTCAAATGAGTCATCACTCAAAGTTGCCGAGGTCTGGGTCCTAATGATGTTTTCACTGTCCTGTGCACCCACCTTTGGGGCATCAGTAGTGAAAGCCCTCGCCTCATGTCCTCTCTCCTCCTTGGAGGACAACTCTTGGAGCCTGGGGTTTGACTCAATGTGTCCCCTGGTGTCCTTTAAAGATTTCTTTCTTTTGTAAATAGTGGAAATATTTTGGGTTTTGTCTGGCAGGTCTTCCACAGAGTGAAGAGTAGCACTCTGCAGATTTAAGTCAAGTTCCTGGGACACATTCAGGACTTCTGTTTGGGCTGTTGATTGAGTGACTAGTTGGGGTGGTGTTTGGGCTGTATTTGGGGGTGATGGAGTGGGTTGAGTGTTAGGTCACAACAACCCTGGTTTATAATGTTAATTGATAGATTATTATACTTAGAGAAATATTAGAGTGATAACACAAGAATATAGTCAATGTATAAATCCACTAAGTGTGGCTTGTTGCGGAATAACAAGACCACTGATCAATTACAAAAGATGTGAATGTGTAAAGTAAATTGGGTAAGTACTCCTTTGCAAGATGATCTCTATTTATAATGTTATAGAGATCTTACATAATGAGCAAAGGAGTAACCGAAGGACTAAGTAAGGAAAATGACTAAGATCAAGGGATTTAATCTTAGTCCGTTACTATACTGAGTATCACTCAGTCCTTCTACTCAGTATCACTATCTGATACTGAGTTCCAATACTGATCACTCAGTATCAGACCTAAACTTAGCTATATTATTCTACATATAAATCAAAGCTAGTCTAGGTTGTTTTGTTATCTTAAGATCTAAAGGGGCAAGGCTTTTTGCCTTAACAATCTCCCCCTATCTAATGATAACAAAACAATTTACAAAGAGATAAACAAAAATTACAACAGCATAGGTAACAATATCTTCTTCTTCATTTGCTGTTGATGGCTTCATTCTCATAGAAGACTTCTTGTTTGATGTGGACAAACTCTTCTCTGCTTTTGAGTTCATCCCTTCTGCTATTCAGTACTGCAACAATCTTCTTTCTGAACCAAGAGTCTTCTTTCTTGGTGATCATCCATTTCAGTCCAACAAGGTGACTGATTTGAGCTCTTGGTAGATCTTCTTCAGAAATGAAGCACTCTCTATCCTCTGAGTCAGTATACATATATCCAGAAGTTGGATATATGACACTCTTTTGATCCTGAAATACAAGGTTAGGAGGAAGAGGGTACTTTCTAAGATACTTGTATGTATGGAGGCATTCTGGTCTGTTGTTTGAGTAAGCCTCAGTCATCACACTGAGTGTTCTGTACTCTATTTCATGAAGTAAGTCCTTCTCATAACATACTGCAGCTACAGCACAGATCTCATCCAAGACTATTTGATCATAGGTTGATTTCTTTGGAAGCTCTTTGATCAGTCTTGTGATCTTCACCCAGTCTTGAAGACCAATTCTTTGAATGTCATGAATAAATATCTTCATGGGGGGACTGGTTAAGCCAGTACAAGTGATAGTAATTCTTCCTTCTTTGAGCTTCACTTTTACTTTATTAACATCCAGATTTAACCAATGTATCCCCCTTACATTTTGAAATGTTTTGGTCCTCAAGAACTCCTTTCTTTGTTCCTTATACTGAGTCCTAGCAGCAACCATATTCCAATAATGTTGAATATGGTCTGGACCCTTTCTTGAGATTCTATGTGAAGGACTAGGAGTATCAGTATCTGGGTCAGATTCTGGTTCAGTTTTGACTCCCAACTCTTGCTCATATAAAAATCTTTCTTGTTCTGCCCAGAGTTGTTGAGGAGTCAGACTTGGAGCCTGCTCGGTATCACTGTCCCTTGTAAGAACAGGTCTTCTTTGTCTTGTTACCAAAGGAGCAGATTCCTCACTTGATTCAGAAGAAGTAAGAACAGCATTGATAGGTCTTCTTGATAAGGAACTCCTTCTTCTAATCACCAGATTTTCTGGTTCTTCATCATCCGAGGATGATGATGAAGAACTTTCTTGTTCTACCAGATTTAGTGCATAGTTTACTAAATCTGGTTCTTCATCTTCATCATCAGCAATAGGCCAGATGAAAGGCCTATAGACCACAATTTGTAAATTATTCTCTTCAAAAGTTTGCTGTGGTTGGTCAGTATGAGTCTCCCCCTGAGCAGATGGCTCAAGTGGGTCTTGAACTTGTAATTCTGACCTTGTTCTTTGTCTTCTTCTCTCATACTGAATGCGAAATGGCTCAGTATGAGGGCTTTGCTGATGTTGTTGTTGTGGAGGTTGATCTTCATTCAATCTTCTTCTTTTCTCCCCCTGAGCAGAAGGCTCAGTTTGATCAACCTCAGTATCTCTTTGTCTCTTCTCCCCCTTTTTGTTATCATTTGATGAGGAGGGAAGAGGATCAGTATCACCACCCATGTCCCCTTCAGGTTGTTCAAGAGTAGGGGAGGGCATGGGCTCAGTTGCAGCATCAGTATCACCAGCACCTCCTTCTCCTTCTCCTTCTTCATTGTGGTCACCATGTGAACCTGGTGGAGTTTGTGGAGGCTGCTGTGGTTGTTGAAGGAGTGATACTGACTGTTTTATTAGATCAATATCACCACTCATCTTGTCCATTCTGGCTAGTATTACATTTTGAGTTTGATGGATGGCCAGAATGTGCTGCATGATTGCTTGCAGAGTCACTTGGTCTGATGCAGCTTGAGATGCCTGAATACCCTGCACAGTTGGTGCTGAGACTCTGTCAGATTCTCTTCTAGCATCTGCAGAGGTCGGTGCAGGATCATGTGTTTGTTGATGTGCAGCACAAACATCTTCAATACCGACCTCTATGTTATGTTGAGCACCTTCCATTGTAGTTTGTGCATATTGAATCTCCACATCAAGAGGAACATGAGGTTCCTCAATTGGTTGAGCAGATGAAGGAAGTTCTGGACTTGGAAGGTCAGCGGTGGCTGCAACTAGGCTTTGAGCTTGAAGAGAAGCAGTTAATGATGGAACATTTGCAGGATGCACCTCCTCAGATGATAAGTTGCCCATAATGATAGGAGAAACATTCCTTCTTCTTCTTTGAAGGACCAGTGGTGTGTCTTCTGAGGACTCAGTATCAAAAGTTGTTGCAATATGAGGAGCATCAGGAACCTGTGCAGGTGGAGAGATATGTTGTTGAGTCGGTTCTTGAACTTGTGGAACATCCTGCATCTCAATATCTTGACCTGCCTGTGCTCCATTACCACTATTATCATCATTATCATCATCATCATCATTGTCTGACTCAGTATCAGACATATCTTCTTCATCATTTATATGTTCTTGCACAATGGCCCACATAGGAGGACTTAGAAGAGGTTCTCCTTCTCTTGGTCTGTAAAAGAAAATCTTCTCACTGAGTGGAGGAAGATCAACTCTTGGACTGTGAAATTCATCATAAATGTGTGTGGGCATTGATTGTTGAAATATGAGTGATAGAAATCTGCAGAAAGGGACATTGCATTCCCTTGTATTTGCTCGAACCAGAGTAGCTAATTCATTGAAAATTAGGCGAGCATAATCAATATTTCTTCCATAGTACAGAGCATGTACTATTTGCATCCCAAATTCGTTTATTTGGTCCAAAGCTCCCGTCTTGTGGGTCATACATCGAATAATTGTTGTGATGAGAATACCCCACATAGGACCAAATTCATTTCTTTTGATTGTGCCCGTTGTTCCTCTTCTACCCAGAAATGGCAGTACAGAGCGTGCCTCTGATCTATCTACAAATGGGTCATACTGAGCTTGGGCGGGAAGTCTCAGTGCTTCACGAATGATTGCAGTAGAAACAAAAGCTCTCCTTTGATCCCTAATTACCCATCCAGCAATCATATCTGGAGAGTCGAGTGTGGCAGAGTACCAAAACTCGCATAACATTTCTGGGTAGATTGCTCGAGGAGATAATGTCATTGCACGAGCAATTGGGCAATGCTTCATAAAAGTGACGATGTTCGTGAATTCTTGGCATACCCAAGCTTGAGGAATATTGAAATTTGCTGTGATGTTATTCCTCGCAAACCTGGGTACTTCATTATTTCGGAATTGGATTTCCGATTCAACGTTTGGAGCAACAAAAGTATAATTCGCCATCTGTGATTGTGATTTGAAAATGTTTTGCTTGCTAAGAGAAAGTGAAATCGTTAATCGCAGAGAGAATTGAAAATGAAATAGAGAAATAACAGTAAAAAAATTTGAAGTAAAAATAAACGGTTATTTATAGGAGATTTGAAAGATAATTAAGGTATTGGGAAGTAAAAACGGCTGATTTGACTGCCTTATCTTCTGCCAACGGTAACTTTTTTATTAAGAAAGGTTACCGTTTGAGCAGTATGAGGATTAAGCTCGGTGTAAGAGCCGTCATACCCCAATACCGAGTGAGAAAAAAAATTAATTTAAAAAAAATTTGAAAAAATATAAAAACAATTAATTTACTCTTGAAATTAATAAAAAATAAAAAAATTTTAAATTTTTATGATAACAGACAAGTGATACTGAGTGGTCAGTATCAACAGGAGTGATACTGAGTGCTCAGTTTTAAAGAAATTTAATAAAGATTAAGGATTCAACATACCTAATTGCCCTAGTAGATACATAAACCTTTCCTCAGGAAGAGGTTTAGTAAATACATCAGCCAATTGTTCATTTGTGGGTACATAATCTACTTCAACCTTACCTTTTTCCACATTATCTCGAATAAAGTGGTGTCTGATATCAATGTGCTTGGTTTTGGAGTGATAGACTGGGTTCTCTGTGATAGCAATAGCACTCTTGTTATCACAATGAATAGGAGTCTTATGAAAGTTGAACCCATAGTCTAAAAGTTGATACTGCATCCATAATAATTGAGCACAACAACTTCCTGCAGCAACATATTCTGCTTCTGCTGTGGAAGTTGCTACCGAATTTTGTTTCTTGGATGACCAGCCAACTAGTCTTCCACCTAGGAATTGACATCCTCCACTTGTGCTCTTTCTGTCCAATCTACAACCTGCAAAATCTGCATCTGTGTACCCTTCAAGGTCAAAGTTTGAGTCTTTGGGATACCAAAGACCCAGGTTAGGAGTACCTGTAAGATATCTAAAGATGCGCTTAACTGCTTTCATGTGAGATTCTTTAGGATCAGCCTGATACCGAGCACACAAACATGTGGCAAACATGATATCAGGCCTACTAGCAGTTAAGTAAAGTAAGGAACCAATCATACCTCGGTATGTGGATTGACATACTGGTTTACCAGTTTCATCCTTACTTATCTTATCCTGAGTACCCATAGGAGTGTGCATGGAAGATAAATTTTCAAATTTGTATTTCTTTAACATGTCATGCACATACTTACTTTGATTTATAAAAGTGCCATCAGGCTTTTGTTCAACTTGTAAACCAAGAAAGTAAGTAAGTTCTCCCATCATACTCATCTGATACTGAGTTGACATTATCTTAGCAAACCAGTCACACATTGACTTGTCAGTGGAACCAAAGATAATATCATCTACATATATCTGAATGAGTAAGATGTCAGAACCTTTCCTTTTTGAAAATAATGTTTTATCAATTTTACCTCTTGTAAACTTATTTTCAATAAGATACTCAGACAAGGTGTCATACCAGGCTCTTGGAGCTTGTTTGAGCCCATATAGAGCTTTATCAAGCTTGAAAACATAATGAGGAAATTTGGGATCAACAAAACCTGGAGGTTGTTTAACATAAACTTCTTCTTGTAGTTTTCCATTTAGAAAAGCACTTTTGACATCCATCTGATAAACTTTGAAATTTTTAAAGGCTGCATATGCAAGATACAACCTAATAGCTTCAATTCTTGCAACTGGTGCAAAAGTTTCATCATAGTCAATGCCTTCTTCTTGCATGTAACCTTGAGCAACTAACCGTGCTTTGTTCCTGATGACAACACCATCCTTGTCCATCTTGTTTCTGAACACCCACTTAGTACCAATAATAGTTTTGCCAGAAGGAGGTGGTACTAAGTTCCAAACTTTGTTTCTTTCAAACTCTGTGAGCTCTTCTTGCATAGCCTCTACCCAATCTTCATCTAATAAAGCTTCATCAGCTTTCTTTGGTTCAATGGTAGATAGAAAACTTGAGAAGAAACAAAAGTTTGCAGTTGCTTGGGTTGGAAATTCTAATTTTCTTCTTGTTTGGACACCTTCTTCAATAGGACCAATAATGTTTGAATGTGGATGGTCTCTGTGTTCCCTTAAATTGTTTCCTAAGGGAGCATTTGAAATAGGATCAACAATATCTTGTTGATTTGGTGTGTTGTCTGTCTGATACTGAGTGGAATTCTGATCAGTATTAGACAGTGCAGGTTGCTGTTCATCTTCATTTTGCAGAGTTGATGTGGATTCTTGTGAAGTGTTGGATGTTTCACCTTCTTCATAAATAGAGTGGTTCAGATCATTAGTTGGAAACTTAGTATGGAGGTCCTCTGTTATGGGAACCTCAGTATTAGTCTCATTTGAGTGATACTGAGTTTGAACTTGATCAGTTTCATTAAATTTATTAGGAATAAAGTGTGGATGAAACTTAGGCTGTTCAGCAATGGAGTGTTCTGGATTGCATAGAATATCTATGCCACTTATGTCTTCACTTGCTGAGGTAGAATTTTCATTCTGATCTTCATCGAATGTGACATGAATGGATTCTACAATCATCTTGGTTGAGATGATATACACTCTGAAAGCTTTAGAGTGTGGAGAGTAGCCCATGAACACACCTTCATTTGCTTTGGGAGCAAATTTATTGAGATTTTGTTTTGTACTGAGTACAAAACATTTACTCCCAAAGATGTGAAAATATTCCACATTAGGAATCTTGCCATTGTATAACTCATATGGAGTCTTCAGATGTCTTTGGACTATAGTGGCTCTATTCTGAGTGAAGTTTGCACAGTTTACAGCTTCAGCCCAGAAACTCAGTGCCAGTCCAGCATGGCATAATAAAGTTCTTGCAGCTTCAATCAGTGTTCTGTTCTTTCTTTCTACAACACCATTTTGTTGTGGTGTGTAGGCTGCAGAGAAGTTTTGAATGATTCCTTTTTCTTCACAGAAATCTGCTAATACTGAGTTCTTAAACTCAGTACCATGGTCACTTCTAAGTTGCTTGACCTTGTTGCCTTTTTGAAGTTCCTCTCTTTTTATAAAGGCAATGATTTCTGTTGTTGCATCTGACTTAGTCTTGAGGAAGATGACCCAAGTATATCTTGAAAAATCATCAACTAAGACTATAGTATAGATCTTTTTGGCCAAAGATGGTGTGCTGATGGGGCCAAAAAGATCCATATGTATCATAGTAAGAGGTTCATTGATGGAATGATTGACTTTAGATTTGAATGAACTCTTCTTCTGCTTGCCCATTTCACATGCTGAGCATAACTTATCTTTTGAATAACTAATTGTGGGCAAGCCTCTCACCAGTTTCTTCATACTGAGCTCGTTGATATTTCTAAAATTGATGTGAGAGAGTTTCTTGTGCCATAGCCAATGTAATTCTGGCTTGACTTTAGAAAGCATGCATACGCGAATAGTTGGGTCTATTTCAGATAGGTTGACCACATATACGTCTTTTTCTCTTCTAGCAATGAGTACAGGCTGCCCTTTATCATTGTAGATGATTCCTGCAACCTTTCTGAATCGAGCTTCATTGTCATCATCACACATCTGGCTGATACTGAGCAGATTGTGTTTAAGACCCTCTACATAGGCAACTCTTTTAAAAGTTATGTTGCCTGCCTTGATCACACCATAACCTCTTGTCTTTCCCACCGAGTCATCTCCAAAATTGACAGAAGGACCCTTCTCTGGAGTATAATTGAGAAGGTATTCCATATTGCCTGTCATGTATCTTGAGCAGCCACTATCTAAGTACCACTTTCTGTCACCCTGCACAAGACACAAAATAAGAGTTAGTTCTTTTTAGGAACCCATTTTTGAATGGGACCTTTGGTGGGATAAACACAATTTGACTTGATCTCTTTATGTGGAGAGATCGGTATCACTTCAGGGGTAACTTTAGAAGTTTTCTTTGGTGATACTGACTTAGTTTCTCTCCTTTTCTTTGGTACTGAGTACCTAGGACTTGAGAGATCAGTCCAGCATTCATCTCCCTTATGACCAGTATGATGACATCTATAACATTTTCTAGGTCTATTTCTAAACATATTTTCATATGGTATTTTAGAAAAATGTTTCACTTTTGGTAGGTCAGTATTAACGAGTTTTGCAAATTGTTTACTTAAAGATTTGACCTGATCACCAAGTGTGTTTAAAATGTTAATTTTGTTATTTCTAATAGATGTATTACCATTGTTTTTAACTGGTTTAGGAGATGGAGGATCTGGTTGCTTATTTTTATTTGACAGAGAAGTCTTTCTAATTTTATTAGTGGTAGACTTCTTGTCTTTGCCAACCAAAGACCTAGTTGAAGTTGTCTTTTGTTTATCATGTTTTGAAGAAACAACTTTAACAGGTTCTTTAGATGTCTCAGTATATAATGTTTCTGTTCCTGCAACTTCTGTATTTGATGAAACATGTGAGATAGAAGTTGTTTTATTATCATTATATAATTCAAAAGTTGTTGTATTAAATAATAATTCAAAAGGTGGAACAGCAGAAGTGTCATACTGAACTATTGGTAGCTCGGTATCAGAAATTTCTGTTATTTGAAATTCAATACTGAGTTCTTGTAGCTCAGTATAGCACTTTGAGCAGATGGAAGGACCAATAGGTTTTTCTAAAATTTCATTTTCTTCATCATCTGACTCAGTTTGACATCCAACTTCACATAAAGTTTTAGCTTTTACAAAATTATTAGGATTCATAGTAGAAAACTCTTCAAATAAATCAGCAAAATTGTTCCTGTTTTTAAATTGAGGATCAACACCAAGTGCAGCCCTCACATTTTCTGGAAATTGTTCATTTAAACATTTATTTAATTTTATTGAAGCATTTCCCCAAGATTTACACTGTTTTTCAAATTTCTCTTTTTCAAGTTTGTGTAAATGAGCTTTATCAGCTAATCTTTGGTTAATGTCTTTTAAATCTGAGAAGTTTAGTTCTAAATCTTTATATTTTGCTAATTTATCCAAGTTTTCATTATTTACTCTTTCAAGTTCTTTAATTGTTAATTTTAAAGCTTTTTCTTTTTGTACAGAAGTTTTAAGATCAACAAGCATATACTCAAAAATCTTGGTTTTTTCATTCACTGAATAAGTTTGAAAGGAACTTACCTTGTACAACTGAGTGGAATCCCAATCAGTATGAACACTCATTCTCTCAGCCTCTTTGATATCCTTTTCAAAGGAACTCTTCAAATCATCTTCAGTGAAAGCCATAAAGGCTTTATTTTCAATCTCTTCTTCATCATTACTTAACTCTTCATCCATCCATGCTTCTGAGTAAAGTGCTTGATGAGGTGCTCCATTTCCTTCTGCCCTCTTTCCCTTGCTCCAATTCTTCAGCTTGACATATTTGTCTCTATATCTTTTTGCTCGGTATGCAATCTTGTCATTTTGGTCAGTCTCAGAAGACTTAGTATGACAATTTGCAGCAATATGTCTAGGCTTTCCACACCTATAGCACAGACCTGATCTAGGGTCAGTATTAGAAGAGCTAACACCAAGCCTCTTCTTCTTCAACTGATCCAGCTTCATAGACATGAGAGCCATTTGAGTTTCAAGCTCTTCTGCCTCAGCATCAGCAAGATCAACTTCTGGTTCATCTGGCTCAGTCACAGTATAAGCCTGTTGCACAACTAGAGCCATACCAGTGGAAGACTTGTCAGTTTTCTTCCAGTTGATCAGTCTTGCAGCATTATTCTCCTCATGATTCAGCATTAAACCATACAAAGTTTGAAGAGTGTATGACTCAATGTTGTTAGCAGCATTGACAGAGTTTGTCATGTCAAGAAATTGTTGAGGAAGGCTATCCAGAAACTTTTGAACAAGCTCTCCTTCCTCTTTCACAATGCCTACACTGATTAAATCATGGATAACAGTATTGAACCTGTTATAGAGAGTGGTGATGTCTTCATTTGGAGTTGAAAAGAAATTTTCATATTTCCTTCTCATGTTGCTTTTTCTTTGCAACTTCACCTTTGCTGTACCTTCATAGGTGACTGATAGGCTATCCCACATAGCCTTTGCTGTTGGCAATTTCATAGTTGCATTAAGTATCTCTTTGGTAACAGCATTACCAATCACCCCTTTAGCTCTGGAGTCTAAAGCATACAACTGACGGTCAGTATCAGTCCAGTTGTGCTTTAGTTTAGGTACAGATCTTATGCCCTCAGGAGCATCATCAGTAGCAGCAACAGGTTCCACAGTTTGTGGAATGATGGGACCATCATTTAGCACAGTGAGCATCTCATGATGAATAGATTCAAGATACCACTGAGCTTTGAGCTTCCATTGGTGGAAGTCTTTTCCATCAAAGATGGGTACTCCCTTTCCAGACATAACTGGTGCAATAATTGTAGACATTTTGGATTTTTGAGTGTTGGAGGGATAGATGTAGGAAATGGCTGCCAGGGTTATAGATCGACTAAATAAGAGATTATTTAGCCTGCTCTGATACCAGTTGTTAGGTCACAACAACCCTGGTTTATAATGTTAATTGATAGATTATTATACTTAGAGAAATATTAGAGTGATAACACAAGAATATAGTCAATGTATAAATCCACTAAGTGTGGCTTGTTGCGGAATAACAAGACCACTGATCAATTACAAAAGATGTGAATGTGTAAAGTAAATTGGGTAAGTACTCCTTTGCAAGATGATCTCTATTTATAATGTTATAGAGATCTTACATAATGAGCAAAGGAGTAACCGAAGGACTAAGTAAGGAAAATGACTAAGATCAAGGGATTTGATCTTAGTCCGTTACTATACTGAGTATCACTCAGTCCTTCTACTCAGTATCACTATCTGATACTGAGTACTGATACTGAGTTCCAATACTGATCACTCAGTATCAGACCTAAACTTAGCTATATTATTCTACATATAAATCAAAGCTAGTCTAGGTTGTTTTGTTATCTTAAGATCTAAAGGGGCAAGGCTTTTTGCCTTAACATTGAGGTTCAACTTGGGTTGTATCTATGATTGAACCCTCTCCAATAGTTGTTTGATCTTTGATCATATTAGGAAACAGAGGGGTTTCCTTGCCCGAAAATTTAAATTGTTTTCTCATATTTGAGAAAACTTTCTTGTTCAACTCAGGTAGTATGAAAATGTTTTTAGGAGTTGACAAGTTTTGTAATTCACAATTTATGATATGTTGTAGAAATCTGGGATACATTAAAAATTTAGAAGAACTAAGATTTCCCAACATACCTTCAAAAATCATTTGAGAAAAATTAAATACTTGGTCTGTGCATAAACAGACAACAGCAGAGGCTATTGCCTTATTAAACTCATTCCAAGTACTTCGTTTAGGAGAAATACAATGCTGAATAGTATGTACTAAAAATTTCCATTGTGGGGAGAGAAGACCCTTTTGAAAAGTTACTATGTTCAGTCTTCCCTCATAACCCATTTTATTTAAAATTTCAGCAATGTATTCCTTAGGAAGAGTAAACATACCTGAATCATCGTGTAATTGTAGATGGTGTAGAATTGATTGTTCTGTGACTATTATATGCTTTCCATCTACTTTTGATTTGATCATGGATATGGTTGTTCCTTCTGTTTGTTCAGCATTGGTCCAGAAATCAACCAAGTGCTGTTGATATGATTTCGGTTTTACAGTTAACGCAAACTGTATATACGAATTTCTCAAAAATTTGACTATTGGACGAAAATCTTTTGTTCCGTCGGGATTCTTTAGGAAGGCACACATATTGTGAAATTCGGAATATTTGAGATCGGTTTGCACATCCAGAGATTGTAGAGTTGCCATTTGATGTTGATTTTGAGAGAAAGATGTACGTTTTTTTTGTTACTGACTTAGGGTTTTTGATCGTAAGCTAGGGTTTATCGAGAGGATTTAGCAAATCGAAGTGAAGATAATGCTAAACTAATCGACTGCCGCCTTTTATATCTTTCGATTTAACCTGCAAAACGACTAAAAACTTGTAACACCCTAAAATTTACAAGATTTTTAAAATTTTTGAAAACAAAATTATAATCAAAAGGTCCCAATAACTTAAATAATTAAATCCCAACAATAGTATTTTCATTTAAAAACGTATTTAATGCGGAAATAGTTAAAATTAAGTGTTTTTAAAATATTAAATGTCGTCCACATCGGTAATGAAAGATACAGCGGTCAACCGTCCACCTTCTCCTTTCCTCTGCTGGTACCTGAAACAATGTGGGGGAAAATAGGGGTCAGCTGGAGAAGCTGAGTGAATATCTCAAAATGCAAACAATCCTAACATACAACACATGAGGGCACATCGGTGTACTCCTACTCAAAATCTACTCAGTTAATTACTCAGATTTATTTCTCGGATTTTATTACTCAGATTTTAATTTATATAGCGCGCTTGTGTGATTTGGGACGAGAGATCAACCTCGCCCCTCCTCACACCTCAGATAGGCGTAAGCCAAAAACTCAGACGGGAGTGATCCCAAAACTCAGACTGGAATAATCCCAAAAACTCAGACGGGAATAATCCCAAAAACTCAGACGCGAATAATTCCAAAAACTCAGACGGGAGGTGATCCCAAAACTCAGATGTGTGTTATTATGTTTTATTATTTCTTTAACATAATTATCTCAGATTGCTCTAGCATGTAATAGCACAGAATGACTCTGTGCCAAGCTCGGTTACCCAGGCACAATGTCTCAGATCATGAATAAATAAACAGATGCTCAGATACTCAGATAACAGGTCAAACTCAGATAACGGATCAAACTCAGATAACAGCTCAAACTCAGATAACAATTATGGTGCAAGAAATGTAACACATAAGTCATGCATGTACAACGTTAAAACTGAATACACGGTGAGAATACTCACCTCGAGAAAACGTAAGCTCCGAAGGATCCTCAATACTCTAAGGCACTGCTCGGTTATCCCTAGACGATCCTAAAAGCATAAAAATGAAACCCGAATTACAATCCGTTCTCAGGACTCAATTTAGAAAACTGGCAGCACCCGTCGGTCTCACGGAAACTGCTACAACTCATAAACTGTGCAGTAGATTTATCCCATATTTTTACCATGAAAAGTAGACAACCCGAACTACATATCTCTGTGAGACGGTCACTGGCCAAAACAGACTCTAAGTGTCTCAAAACAGTGATGCAAGACAGACCTGCTGCACAGGTCATCTTCCTAACAGCAGCATACTAAATTAGCTATAACTTTCAACCCGTAATTCGGATTGACGAGAGGGTTGCGGCATTGAAAAGCTAATTAAGAAATCAAGTGACTAGCACGGGCCAAAAATCCAAAAACGCATTTTAAGGGTGGTAAAAACAGTCCCGAAGTCAGCAACCAGATTATGCTAAAATTCAGCATATTAAAATAAAACCTGTTTTTAAATCCCGACCTCAACCCGTCTATTCCCGAGACCTCCAACAGTCCAAAAACCACTTTTTACTTCAGAATTACTTCTACAACCAATCCATTCCGTTATTTTAGAGAAAGCTATTCGTTTTAGGGATCCAAGAACCCTACGGGTTCGGTTCCCGGTTTTCGGTTAGCAAAACATTTAACCGTTCAACTATGGTTTTTAACCAGCCCGTTGACAAACCCGACGCCCCAAAACAGTGACCAAGACTCACATGCCTATCTGCACAATTAATCCAAAACAAGAATATGACCTATGGACTCTACAACTCGAGATTTAACACACACCACAACACAAGACTTAAAATATCACGAGCTCTCATTGGCTGGCACTGAATCTGTCATGCTCTACAACAACCAGAAATAGAACATCACGAAAGCAGGGATTAATCAGATGAATGATTAGAACAAACATGAAGACTACTGAATAGGGTTCACGGAATCTCACCACCAAACTGCTTGTGCTCGGGAATCTCTGCTAGTCTTCCCTCGATTGTCCAAAGTTTCTGTTCGATCAAAGGATGAATCCGAATCAAGAATATCACGGTTAGAAGGTGTCACAAATTGAAAGAGAATGAACCAGGACCAAGAAGGTTACCGTCAAATACAACCCGATGCAACAATCTGCTCGGGATTGCTTCTGCTCGTCCACTACTCCTCGAAGAAACTGTGAATTGGAATGCTTGAAAAACTAGCGAAGGAGATGCTCTATTGGTAACAGACCACGACATTGGAGAGCAAGGAACAAACCTCGAGCCTCTTCCCTGGTTGCTCACGAACAGAAAAGAAGGAAAGATGGGAAACTGCTGCGGCCGAATGGGAACAATCACAAGTGGGATAGGGTTTTAGGGTTAGAGAATTAAATACCTTCTAATCTAAGCCTTAAGCCCTTATAAAAATCGGGCTAAGCTTAATCTATCTTGGGCTCAGGAAAGAAAATCGAACAAAGAAAACAAATGGAGGAGGCCTTGGCCTACGGCCGGCCCGACTCAATAAGGTATCACACAACTCATACGGTTAGCTAACGGTCCAATATTGAGACGCACTAAATAATTATTTTTATTAATAAACGCACGTCTATAACATTTAGAATGTCCAAGGAAAAGAAACGTTTAGATAATATGAACTGTCTAACTATACGCCGGCTAGATAATTAATGTGTCTACGTATTTAAAGCATTATTAACTCAATAACGCCTTATAAAAACCAATCGTCTAATTCATTATAATTAATTAACTAGTTATTCATTTTAAATTTAAATATGACGATTAAACTAATATTATTTAATTATTAAAAACTCAGGGCGTTACAACTCAACTCCACTTGAAATAGACTTCGTCCCCGAAGTCATTGCTCGGAAGAATCTCAGGGTAGTAATCTCGCGTCTCACCTCCTACTCGCCAACGACACACGTCCTCAAATGGGGAAAGAAAACAAAATGATAAGGTTAAGAATGAAAAGGAAATGAACTTCAGATCACGTAAGTGCTCATACAATTATCCGCCTCTAGTGGCGCAAAACGATAAAGCTAAAAGAAATAAGGTCAGGATGCTCACCATGGATCTCGGTATGCCAAGAAAATGTTGATAATGAGCATAAAATACAGCACGATACTCTACTAAAGGCGTCTTCTTGCTCTCGCATTCGGATACAGTTGTTGCACCCAGCGATTAACATCGCGTTGAATCACCGATTCAACTCCACTTGGAAATTTACTATTGATTTGTTGACGATACCAGATGCTCAGCGTAGTACCAGGTCATCCAAACCATTTGCACAATCACACTCGGATCTCTCATGACGATAACAAGTTTTTATGGAAAATTTTCTTCCCGCACAACTCCATCAAATGACCACTTACACATTATAGCAACAGGTAAAAATTTCATTATCGATAATTTCCTACCAAAATGACTCGGAAGGTCCTCTACTCTATGGGTCAACAGTTTGTTAACAGCATAATAAATAATTTAGCGGTTTACACCATTATCAATTAATATAAAAACCATGCAAATAAATCACAAGGAATATACATATCACACAGAATTCTCATATACTCAGGCATATAACCCAAAATATGATCTGGAATATAACTCAGAAGTCCCACTCAGAAATAAACTCAAAACATATCTCAGGAGCATAACTCGAAAATGTATAACTCAGGAGCAAACTCATAAATCTTGACTCAGAAGCAAACCCAAAACTCTAACTCAGTAACAAATCATAAGGTAATAATATTTACAAGTAATAGCATTAGGTATAAATCACATTTTTACTCATTCTTATTACTACTCGCGTGTTCCAATTTACCAGTTTATAATACTTGGAATGATATACTCTCTCTCAACCGTGTTATTGGTTCTCAAAATAACTCTTCTTTAACATTATATTGTTACCTTATTCTATTAGGTTTGCATATTACCGATGTTGATAACCCTTTAAATAGCTCAAATTAACGATCTTGTCATTTAATTCCCTTTAATAGGTTCTCATTCTATTACATTTAGTGGTTTCTCGATAATGTTTTAATAGATGTTTTCTCATTCATCTAGTTTAACGATCCTTTAACAGACCGTTTCACTGATTTTACACAATATAAAAAAAATGTCTCTTAATTATTTTGACCATATCTACTCATTAATTTCATGTTACCCACTAAAAATTCCAATTAAATTTCATACTCTTATTTATAATGATTTCTCGTTACTCAAATTACGAGTTAATTCCTTAGTTCTCATTTACTCAATTCGCGGTTACACTTTATTCTAAATCTTACGGTTTACTCATAGTTCATCAATTCAGTACCTTCTCGTCTTTTCGAAATTTCTCCTAAGTTCACTATAAATTTATTGAATAGTTGTTCTCATCTCAAGTTTAATAATTATTCATAAATAGAGTTTTCTCATATAATTTTATAATACCTCAAAGCTCATAACGCTTTATAATACATCAAAAATTTGAATAAAACTTCCCGTTAATTTAATACTTTTCTCTTTTGACTCGTTTTTTTTTTTTTTTTTTTTTTAATTTGCTTATGTAACTCGATTTGTAAATTTCTTATAACTCAAAATTACTCCATAATTAATCAAAATAAAATTTATCATTTAGCCCGTTTTAATAATAACTCATTACCAGCAAATTACCGATCTCATTTTAACTCATTTTCCTCAAAATTTCATTGTATCAGTTTTCTCATATTCGACTCATTAATAAGTTCTCATCACTTTAATTTAATGATTTATCATCATCACATTTATAACCACCCAAGAAATAAGTATACTGTCTTATTTTGTATATAATTGTAGTATTACTACTTCCCTTTTTCACGATATTCATTCAACCCAATTAACTTGATTTGTTAATTTCTCCAGTAAACCTGATTTTGTCGTAAACTCTATAATTACCCATAGAATAAATTTAATTATTCTCGGTTGCTTGATTTGATAGTTACTCTTATAATTTATTTGATCAATTATATGTATCTAGATTTCGCACCTTTAAAATCCTCATCCAAAAAAAATCGCTATGTATAAGCATCATGCTCATAATAATACGTACCGATAATTATTTTATTTTTTTAGAAATTTCCCTTTTTACTCCTACTCAACTCCACTTGGAGAAAACTCGTCCTCGAGTTTGGCACTAGAATTCTCTATTATGATAACATAAACCACATATACTCACTCAAACAAATAACATGCATAAAATAAATTCACAATAACAAGCATTGGTCAATCGTTCCCTTCAAAATCTCCCCATAACCAACCAAAAGTTCGGTGTGTACGGTAATAGGGGCCCTCTATTACTTTCGACACCTACTTCTGTTTGGTCACGGGTCAATCCCAAAGTTTACAACTTCCCACATATAAACCCACCAACAAATCACACCCAGAAGAAAGGAATTTTAATCACACTCAGGGGAAAGGAAGTTTATTTTCAATATCTGATAAATACAGATATGCACTCAACAGTGCATACTCAAAATCTCATAACCATTACTCAGAAAATCATGCGTACATTTAGTCTCGTACGCGATACTCGGATAACTCAGATTCATAGAAATATTTCCACTTAGTTATTTTCACAATACAAATCTCCCTTTTAAACTTTTCATTTGGATAATGCCATTTATCATTCCTCATAAATATAACTTATATCCTCTTCACAGTTATATTAAATTTATTGTAATTTGTGAGCATGTCGTTTAATATCTTTTTGATCAGAGTTCTCAGTTATTGTGTTCCTCGTTTAATTTGATTCAATTTATCGCTCTTTTAACTCGTTTTTAAATAAATCATCATCAAATTGATGACGTTAGCTTCCTCTTAATCCTTTTATATAATTACTCTTTAAGATGAGCTTCAATAATATCTGATTAATTTGACTCATCAATTTCTCAATTAATTAGTCTATTAAACTTACGTAGTTTATTTTAAGCTATCCGTGTGAACTCATTAATCTGTCACTTAACTTGTCATCCACATTTAGTTTTGCACTCGGCAATTTAACCTACTTACTCGAAATGTTTTTTTTTTTTCCATTTTATCTCAATTTAATGATTCTTAAATAAATACTTACTCGTTGACCTTAATATGGAATCTGCTTAACTAATATATCTCGTGATTCGTTGTATTCACGAAAATTTTAATTTCTCATCTTGATAACTCCTCTTTTAACCCTGATCAATAATTCTCTTTTAGATCCTGTTAATAATTCTCGCTTAGCTAAAATGTAATTATTTTCCATTTTATTGACTCAATAATCCTTCCTTTTAAATGACTCGGTCTATTAAGTGTTTTCTCCCATATGAAAGTTTTTAATATTTTCCCAATACGAAAATTTAATACTCCTCTTTAATCTTAATAATTTTCTCTTTTCTCATTTATTCAAAGCATGTGAATCATAAATTAATATCCCGTTATTACACTTTTGGTTAAAACTTCTCAGAACTTATAAAATCTCATTTCAACTCTATTAGGGTTTCCTCTAAATTGGAAACTTTTATTATTCTCATTAAAATTTATAATTCCTCTAGTATGCGTATTTGTATATGCATAAATATATTAAACATTGGGAATTACAACCAGAATTTTACTCAGAATTATGTTCTAAATTATACTCAAAATTAGCACCCTCGCATTCGTATATCTATATATACATTTTTAATCGCACTATTCATATGTAATTTTCGTATGTTATTATAACTTTTAGGGTTTATTTCACAGATGAAATCAGAAACAACACTCAAAAAAATATACTCAGAAAATAAACACAAAAATCTCAGACTATTCTACTCATCCATACTCAGAATACAACATACATCTCAGATAAATAAAAACTATTAAATATTACCAGCAATGGGAAAAGCGAGAGGTCGACGTGACATGCTGTATGCTTGATGTGGAAACTTTTCTCAGAAAATATTTTACTCAGTACACGTTTTTAAAACTCGAGACTCAAACTTGAGATTGAATCCACCCCTTGTGAATCCAAATCCCTCAAGTCAGAGCTCTGATACCAACTTGTAACACCCTAAAATTTACAAGATTTTTAAAATTTTTGAAAACAAAATTATAATCAAAAGGTCCCAATAACTTAAATAATTAAATCCCAACAATAGTATTTTCATTTAAAAACGTATTTAATGCGGAAATAGTTAAAATTAAGTGTTTTTAAAATATTAAATGTCGTCCACATCGGTAATGAAAGATACAGCGGTCAACCGTCCACCTTCTCCTTTCCTCTGCTGGTACCTGAAACAATGTGGGGGAAAATAGGGGTCAGCTGGAGAAGCTGAGTGAATATCTCAAAATGCAAACAATCCTAACATACAACACATGAGGGCACATCGGTGTACTCCTACTCAAAATCTACTCAGTTAATTACTCAGATTTATTTCTCGGATTTTATTACTCAGATTTTAATTTATATAGCGCGCTTGTGTGATTTGGGACGAGAGATCAACCTCGCCCCTCCTCACACCTCAGATAGGCGTAAGCCAAAAACTCAGACGGGAGTGATCCCAAAACTCAGACTGGAATAATCCCAAAAACTCAGACGGGAATAATCCCAAAAACTCAGACGGGAATAATTCCAAAAACTCAGACGGGAGGTGATCCCAAAACTCAGATGTGTGTTATTATGTTTTATTATTTCTTTAACATAATTATCTCAGATTGCTCTAGCATGTAATAGCACAGAATGACTCTGTGCCGAGCTCGGTTACCCAGGCACAATGTCTCAGATCATGAATAAATAAACAGATGCTCAGATACTCAGATAACAGGTCAAACTCAGATAACGGATCAAACTCAGATAACAGCTCAAACTCAGATAACAATTATGGTGCAAGAAATGTAACACATAAGTCATGCATGTACAACGTTAAAACTGAATACACGGTGAGAATACTCACCTCGAGAAAACGTAAGCTCCGAAGGATCCTCAATACTCTAAGGCACTGCTCGGTTATCCCTAGACGATCCTAAAAGCATAAAAATGAAACCCGAATTACAATCCGTTCTCAGGACTCAATTTAGAAAACTGGCAGCACCCGTCGGTCTCACGGAAACTGCTACAACTCATAAACTGTGCAGTAGATTTATCCCATATTTTTACCATGAAAAGTAGACAACCCGAACTACATATCTCTGTGAGACGGTCACTGGCCAAAACAGACTCTAAGTGTCTCAAAACAGTGATGCAAGACAGACCTGCTGCACAGGTCATCTTCCTAACAGCAGCATACTAAATTAGCTATAACTTTCAACCCGTAATTCGGATTGACGAGAGGGTTGCGGCATTGAAAAGCTAATTCAGAAATCAAGTGACCATCACGGGCCAAAAATCCAAAAACGTATTTTAAGGGTGGTAAAAACAGTCCCGAAGTCAGCAACCAGATTATGCTAAAATTCAGCATATTAAAATAAAACCTGTTTTTAAATCCCGACCTCAACCCGTCTATTCCCGAGACCTCCAACAGTCCAAAAACCACTTTTTACTTCAGAATTACTTCTACAACCAATCCATTCCGTTATTTTAGAGAAAGCTATTCGTTTTAGGGATCCAAGAACCCTACGGGTTCGGTTCCCGGTTTTCGGTTAGCAAAACATTTAACCGTTCAACTACGGTTTTTACCCAGCCCGTTGACAAACCCGACGCCCCAAAACAGTGACCAAGACTCACATGCCTATCTGCACAATTAATCCAAAACAAGAATATGACCTATGGACTCTACAACTCGAGATTTAACACACACCACAACACAAGACTTAAAATATCACGAGCTCTCATTGGCTGGCACTGAATCTGTCATGCTCTACAACAACCAGAAATAGAACATCACGAAAGCAGGGATTAATCAGATGAATGATTAGAACAAACATGAAGACTACCGAATAGGGTTCACGGAATCTCACCACCAAACTGCTTGTGCTCGGGAATCTCTGCTAGTCTTCCCTCGATTGTCCAAAGTTTCTGTTCGATCAAAGGATGAATCCGAATCAAGAATATCACGGTTAGAAGGTGTCACAAATTGAAAGAGAATGAACCAGGACCAAGAAGGTTACCGTCAAATACAACCCGATGCAACAATCTGCTCGGGATTGCTTCTGCTCGTCCACTACTCCTCGAAGAAACTGTGAATTGGAATGCTTGAAAAACTAGCGAAGGAGATGCTCTATTGGTAACAGACCACGACATTGGAGAGCAAGGAACAAACCTCGAGCCTCTTCCCTGGTTGCTCACGAACAGAAAAGAAGGAAAGATGGGAAACTGCTGCTGCCGAATGGGAACAATCACAAGTGGGATAGGGTTTTAGGGTTAGAGAATTAAATACCTTCTAATCTAAGCCTTAAGCCCTTATAAAAATCGGGCTAAGCTTAATCTATCTTGGGCTCAGGAAAGAAAATCGAACAAAGAAAACAAATGGAGGAGGCCTTGGCCTACGGCCGGCCCGACTCAATAAGGTATCACACAACTCATACGGTTAGCTAACGGTCCAATATTGAGACGCACTAAATAATTATTTTTATTAATAAACGCACGTCTATAACATTTAGAATGTCCAAGGAAAAGAAACGTTTAGATAATATGAACTGTCTAACTATACGCCGGCTAGATAATTAATGTGTCTACGTATTTAAAGCATTATTAACTCAATAACGCCTTATAAAAACCAATCGTCTAATTCATTATAATTAATTAACTAGTTATTCATTTTAAATTTAAATATGACGATTAAACTAATATTATTTAATTATTAAAAACTCAGGGCGTTACAAATGCCCTTCGAATCATAACATAACGGTTATTTTCATGGGGGTTAGTTTGGTAATTGTGATTCTGAAAGACCAGTAGTAAATAAGATATCAGTAGTAAAACGTCAGTAGTATCTACTAACATCAGTAGTGACTAAGGATTTTGACATCAGTAGTAACTATAGACATCAGTAGTAACCACTAACACACAAGACCAGTAGTATATGTGAATATCAGTAGTACTAACCACCAGTAGTAATAAACTACCAGTAGTATTTTGTGCACATGCCTACAATCAGTAATACAGATCTACCAGTAGTAAAACACTTTAAATAAATAACTTTTTACAACAAAACTTTACACATGATTTTAAGTGAATTTTAATTTATCAAAATCATTCCAATACTGCTAACCAAGAAGTTGAATCTTCCTACATCAAATGCTTTTGTAAAAAGATCTGCTAATTGATCATCAGTATGAATTTTAACAACTTTGATTAATTTCTTTTCATTACAGTCTCTTATAAAATGAAATCTTATTTCAATGTGTTTGGTTTTAGAGTGTTTTACTGGATTGTTCACAATACTAATAGCACTTTGATTATCAATAAAAATAGGAGTTTTAAGGATAGAGATACCAAAGTCTAGAAGCTGGTTTAGAATCCAGAGCACTTGAGCACAACAAGCAGATGCAGTTACATACTCTGCTTCAGCAGTTGATGTTGATACATTTGTTTGCTTCTTGCATTGCCATGACACCAGTCTTGATCTAAAGAATTGACATCCACCAGTAGTGGACTTTCTGTCTTGACATTCACCTCCATAGTCACTATCTGTGTAGGCTATGAGTTCAAATGGTGAATCATGTGGATACCATAGACCTAGTGATGGTTTGCCTTTCAAGTATCTGAAAATTCTTTTGACAGCTTGCAAGTGTAATTCTTTAGGTCTTGCTTGATATCTTGCACACACACAAACACTATACATAATGTCAGGTCTTGATGCAGTTAAGTACATCAAAGAGCCTATCATTGATCTATATAAATGTTCATCTACATCCTCCCCCCTCAACATCAGGATGTAGGTGTTTGTGTGTTTCCATTGGTGTACTTGCACTCTTACTGTCTTTCAAATCAAATTTCTCCAAGATGTCTTTGACATATTTTGATTGATTTATCAAAATACCATCTGTTCGTTGATTGACTTGGAGTCCAAGGAAGAAGTTCATTGGACCCATAGAGCTCATCTTGAATTTAATCTGCATCAGTTCTTCAAATTCTTTGCATAGTAAATCATTGGTTGAGCCAAAGATGATATCATCTACATAAATTTGTACCAGTAGTATATCATCTTTGACTTTCTTTGTAAACAAAGTTTTGTCAATGGCTCCTCTTTTAAAGTTGTTCTTCAATAGGTATGATGATAATGTGTCATACCATGCTCTTGGTGCCTGATGTAGGCCATACAGAGCTTTATCTAGTTTGAACACATAGTCACCATGTTTTGGATCTTCAAAACCTGGAGGTTGGCATACATAGACCTCTTCTTCAATCTTCCCATATAGAAATGCACTCTTCACATCCATTTGATAGGCTTTGAATTTCTTGAATGAAGCATATGCTAGAAATATTCTTATGGCTTCAATTCTAGCAACAGGAACATATACTTCATCATAGTCTATTCCTTCTTCTTGAGTGTATCCTTGGGCTACAAGTCTGGCTTTGTTCTTGATCACTATACCTCTTTCATCTTTCTTGTTTCTGAAGATCCATCTTGTTCCAATGGCTCTTTTTCCTTTGGGTAGAGGTACAAGTGTCCAAACAGCTTGTAACTTAAATTGAAGGAGTTCTTCTTGCATTGCCTCAATCCAGTTTGAGTCCTTCATTGCTTGTTGGATTTTCTTTGGTTCATCCTGAGACAGAAAGCATTCAAACATACATTCATTAGCAATTAAACTTATATTACACATGTTTGCAGTTAGGCTTTTATTTAATTTGCTTCTTGTTTGTAGTGGTGAGTTAACATCACTTAGAACAAGGTCTAATGGATGGTTTTTCTGAGTCCTTGTGGTTGTAGCTTTATCAACTACTAGTTGATTTTCAAGATTGGACTCATTTGTCTCAGGCAGTTGTTCCTCTAGTGATCCTTCATTGTCATTGATATTTGGTTCATCATCATCTTGGTCAGAGTTACTACTGCTATTGTCTTCATTGAGATCAGTAGTATTGTTGTTGTTACTGGTATCAGTAGTATCTTGAGAATCTAGGTTATTGTTGGGACCAGTAGTATTTTGAGTACTATTACTGGCGCCAGTAGTATTTGAATTACTACTGTTCTCATTCTCAGAGTTACTACTGGTTCCAGAACTCGAGTCATTACTGACATCAGTATTAACTATTGGAGCAGTATTAACTACAATGTATCTCATCTCCTCTTGACCAGTATTGACAGATGATGTTCCTTCCTGTTGAGTGTGACAATTTGAATTTCCTGCATTGAAGTCCATGTTAGAATTAAAGGATTTGGTTAGATTGTCTATATTAAATAGCCAATCTGGACCATTTCCTTGTTCATTAGAAACATTTTCATTAAAGGATACATTAATGCTTTCTTCAATTATCCTTAGTCTTTTGTTGAATACTCTATATGATTTGCTTTGAGTAGAATATCCCACAAAGATTCCATCATCAGCTTTGCAGTCAAACTTACCAATTTGTTCTCTTGTAATCAAAATAGTACAGGGACAACCAAATGATTTTAAAAAACTTATAGAATGTTTTCTTTTATTAAAAAGTTCATATGGTGTTTTAAAATGTGGCTTCACTATTAATACTCTGTTCTGAACATAACAGGCAGTATTAACAGCTTCTGCCCAAAAAGTGATTGGTAATTTTGAATCTGCTAACATTGATCTTGCTGCTTCAATGATGGTTCTATTTCTTCTTTCAGCTACACCATTTTGTTGTGGAGTTCTAGGTGAGCTGTATTGCCTGTCAATACCTTTAAGATCACAAAAGTTAATTAAGTTAGTATTTTTAAATTTTGTGCCATTATCACATCTTATGGCTTTAACTTTTTGATCAGATGTGTTCTCCAGTTTGACAATTAAGTTCTTTATGAGTTCACTTGTTTCATCCTTTGTCCTGAGAAAGAAAACCCATGTATATCTGGAAAAGTCATCAGTAATAACAAGACAATATTGTTTTATTAAAAAGTTCATATGGTGTTTTAAAATGTGGCTTCACTATTAATACTCTGTTCTGAACATAACAGGCAGTATTAACAGCTTCTGCCCAAAAAGTGATTGGTAATTTTGAATCTGCTAACATTGATCTTGCTGCTTCAATGATGGTTCTATTTCTTCTTTCAGCTACACCATTTTGTTGTGGAGTTCTAGGTGAGCTGTATTGCCTGTCAATACCTTTAAGATCACAAAAGTTAATTAAGTTAGCATTTTTAAATTCTGTGTCATTATCACATCTTATGGCTTTAACTTTTTGATCAGATGTGTTCTCCAGTTTGACAATTAAGTTCTTTATGAGTTCACTTGTTTCATCCTTTGTCCTGAGAAAGAAAACCCATGTATATCTGGAAAAGTCATCAGTAATAACAAGACAATATTGTTTCTTTCCAATACTCATTACATTTGTAGGTCCAAATAGGTCCATATGTAAGAGCTGCAAAGGAACAGAAATAGAGTTCATAGTTTTGGACTTATGAGAGGACTTGTGTTGTTTACCTTTTAGGCATGCAACACAATGATGATCACGCATAAATTGTTTTTGAGGTAGTCCAATGACCAGATTTCTTTTTACTAAATTGTTCATGTTTTTGAAATTTGTGTGACACATCCTTCTATGCCATAGTTCTGATTCAGTGGTGTTTGCCTTGGATATAAAACAGTTGACCTCATTTGAAGAAATGAGTTCTCCCCCTATATCTAGGCAATACACATTGTTTCTCCTTGGAGTTCTTAAAACAACATATTTTTCATCTAAAATAAAGTCAGGAGAAAGAATGATGCACTCAATGTATGTGAAAAAAATTTTATTCTTTTTATCACAAACTTGAGACACACTGACAAGATTGTATTTTAGTTCAGCTACATAAAATACATCATCAAAGGTAATTTTGCCATTTGTAACAGTACCTTTACCTGTGATCTTACCTCCCTGTGGATTCTCACCAAATGCCACATATCCTCCATCAAATGACTTGAAATCTTTAAGAATTTGTAGATTTCCAGTCATGTGCCTTGAGCATCCACTATCAATATGCCATGTTCTTCCTTCTTCTGTGATCTGAATGCTCTGCACAAGAGAGTAAAGGGTTAGTTAAGTTTGGGAACCCAAGCTTTATATGTCTTGGGTTCATCCTTTGAGAAATAAGCTTTTGGGGATTTAACTTTAAACATTTTTGGTACCCATACTTGTTTATTACTGGTGTTTTGTTTTACTACTGCCCTTTTGAAAGTATTACTGGTGTAAGAATTTTCTACTGATCTTGGTTTATACCCGAGATTTTTAGCTTTTGAATGTTTTACTACTGATGGACCAGTAGTATTTGGGTACTTACCATGTTTAGAGTGATTAGTAGTGTTTTTAGGGTTGACACCAGTAGTATTTTTGAAAGTTGTTTTGGGAGCAGTAGTGTTTTTGTAATTAGGGTTTTTACCAGTAGTATTTTTGTACTGGTACCATACAGCATTATAATTAGGGTTAACACCAGTAGTAAAATTGTTAAAGTTTTTACTGGTGTTGGAAAATTTAAAATATTGTTTATTTTGATTGGATTTTCCATTGTTCTTGAAGTAATTGCTGTTCTTTGGGCTTCCAACTCTTCTGTTTTGCACAAATCTTGGTGCACCTCTTCCAAATCTTGGAGTTTCAGCAATTGGAGTTTTAATTTTATTTACTACTGAAGGACCAGTAGCATCTTTTAACTTTTGAGTTTTTGCATTTTCTTTAAAAATTTTAAATTCCTTTATCTCTTTGCAGTTTATTGGATTGAAGTGACAATCCTTTGCTAAATGGCTCATTTTGTTGCATATAACACATCTTAATTTCTTATTTTTAGCACCTTCAGGTATTCTTTGATCTAAGAGTTGTTTTTTATTTCTTTCATTTCCCCTTGTTAAAATTTTTGGTACATTTTCTGCATCATATTTGGGAGAATCATTTGGACTTTGAGCTGTGTGAAAACTTGTATCAATTGATTTTGGTGATTCAGTTTGAGAGATTGTAAATTCAATTGATTGATCATCATCAGAAGAATCATTTGATTCAGATGTTTCATTATGTGATTCAGTTTGATTTTCAGTTTTTAATTCATTAATGATTCTTTCTTAACTGTTTTTAAGTGGTGGAATGATTTTATATGGAGGTGGAACAGCATGATATCCCACCCCATGAACAACTTTTTCTGTAGTTTGATTATTAGTTAGTTCATCAAGAATTTTAGTACTTCTTTCAAATTTTTTAATTGTTAATTTATTTTGTTCAATTTCAAGTTGACATTCTTCTAATTTACTTGTTAATTCTTTATTTTTTAGTTCATAAAATTCTTTCTCATCCACAGCTTGAAGCAATTCTTCCTTTATCCTTTGATCAATCATCTGGTACACCTTTATTTGATGTTCTTGATCAGTAATCACACCATCAAATTCATGATTTCTTCTCACTGCTTTTGCTAAATCTTCATTTAATTTAGTGTTTTCTTTTTCTAAGTTTTTAACAATTTTAGCACATTCAGAAGTACAAGGTTTAGGTTTTACCTCAGTTTTGTTGTCAGTAAAGGCCATGAGAGCTTGATTTTGAGCATGCTCTTCTGCTTGGAAGCTCCAGTCATAGCCTTGTCCTTGTTGTGATACAAGGGCAGTTGATTTTGATCTTTTGTCTGGCTGAGGACATTCTTTTGCAAAGTGACCAAGGTTGTTACAGTTGTAACATTTGACTTTAGTTTTGTCAAATCCAGCTTTGTCACCTTTGTTGAAGTTGAGGCTTGTCCTACCAGTTCTCTTTAAGAATCTTTTTGTCCTTAGGCTCAGCATAGCCATCTGCCATTTAAGATCCATCTCCTCAAGATCATCTGGGTTCAATTGTTCCAAGTCATCACTAATCAATGCAGTATGCACATGACTAGTGAAGAAGGATTCTCTTGCAGCATCCTCAGAATCTGAAGCCTTTCCTGTGAAGGTTTCCTGACCTTGACCTGTACTAGAGACAAATGCAGCATTATTAGAAGAAATAGAAGGGTTCTTTTGGTTTACCTCAGTTTCAAATACTCTGAGATCATTGTAGAGTTCATCCAACTCTTTTTCTTCTAGAGCATCTCTTTGTCTATATACCACTGTATACATGGCCCATTCTTCACTAAGAGATCTTAGGAACTTCATGTTGACATCTTCTTGATCCATCTTAACCCCAACCTGGTTAAGTTCACCAATTAGCTTGTTGAATCTGTCAAACACTTGAGTGAGTGTTTCATTGGGTTTTCCTTTGAAGTTTTCAAAGTCTTGTTTGAGAACAGACTTCATGTTCCTCTTGGTGCTCTTGGTCCCAACGAATCTCTTCTCCAGTGCTTCCCATAGCACCTTTGCATCATCATACTCAACAAAGAGATGTTGATAATCGTTAGGAATGGCCAGTAGGAGAGTGCTTAGAGCTTTGAGTTCGATTCCCTTGTCCTTCTTTTCCTTCTCACACTTAAGTTTGTCTACCTCAGTTGCAGAGCTGCTTGCTTGACCAGGACCAGTTTTGTTTCCTTCAAGGACAACTTCCCATATAGAATAATCTGTAATAAGCATGTATTGCTTAATACGATTCTTCCACATCCCAAAGTTGTTGGGAGTGAGTATAGGAATTTTGTTGGCCTGAGTGCTTTCATTATTATCAGTCATGATTAATAATGTGTGTGTTTTAATGATTAAAACTTTTTGTTGTTCTTAACAAATCGTAGATCTAGAACCAATAAGCTCTGATACCACTTGTCAGGATCGATTAACTATATAGAAGTTAATAAACACCTTAGATCTAATTGAATATAGAAGTTGCAGCGGATCAATACTATATCAATGTAATTAAGAACAATGAACTGTAAATAATATGCGAAGGTATTAAGAACACAGTTTCACAAAAAGCTTCAATGTATATTATTGAGTTAACAATACACACGTACGTTTACAATTCGTAAGGAACTATTTATAATAGTCCTTGAAGCTAAACTATTTACCCTAGTTATTCTAGGACTTTAATTTACATCGAATTATAAAGATATACATTGATTTACATGCTATAACTATCTCTACGAAGATCTCGGACTTGATATGCTTCCAAAACGCGTATCAGTAGTAAACTGCAATCACCAGTAGTAAATAGGTAACGTCAGTAGTAAACTTGGTGATCAGTAGTAAGTCCAATATCAACGTCAGTAGTAACTACTATTGATCAGTAGTATCTTCAATAAGCTTGATCAGTAGTAACTTTAGTTATAGTATTCATCAGTAGTAAATGTTTTCTGCCCCATCAGTACTAAGTATGATCAGTACTAACTGCAGCATCATTAATAAGTTGATCTGTGTTTTGTTCCAACAAATCGTTATACCGTTTTCACTGGATAATCAAGATTACTCGCAAGGTACAGTACACTCGTTTAATAAAGAAAGCTTCTGCTCGATCGCACTGGCTGTTTTCTTTTTGTTTGTGTGTGTGAGAGAGATTAGGATTCTTAGCTTTTTCTTTGAGTCTTTAGATGGACCAATCATTATGATGACAAAGAGAGAACTCTCTCTTCATCTGTCTGTGTTGTCAACTGAACATACACAAACACATTCTCTCTCTCTCTCTCTCTATCTCTATCTCTATACATATAGACATGTAGTATATATATATATATGTTGTCATGCATGTAAATTTTAAAGTGAGCATTTATATGTGGGAGCCGGCCGTAAGTTGTGTCAGTTTAGTGAGTACTCATTGCATGTTACCATCTTAAGAAGCCACCTCTACACCCCTACACAAGACGTACGTACACTTACCGTTTAGACAAAATTAAAGAGAGATTAAATTTTCTTGCTTACATTTATTTTCAGTTAATTAACGTTTATGAGTCCACGTTATATATATCTTCATTACATTTAATGACACTTATAAGTTTTTGATTAAGCATATTGATTCATTCACGAAATTAATCTAACTCAACATGATCTTAATTAAGAGATATAGATATAGATGGAGTGTCAGAAGAGGCGTGAAAAGTGAAGGCATATTGGTATGATCCAACCTTGTCTTCTCTCATGGACCAGATTGTGACCACCCTTTTAACATATTCTTCTTCTAACACCAGTACCACTGTTTATTTGTCCCACCTTTCATTAATTCAAACATGCTTTTCCTTCATATAAATATCACACCTTTCTTACACCACCAAATACACACACACACATACTACACTACACTTTCTTGCTTAATTAGTGTATCAATCTTAATTTAAGGAGACTGTTAAATAATAACAAGAAGAAAGAAGGAGATACAGGTAATTAGCATGGAGTGGAGTGGTGCAAATCCCAGACCGTTTATTCCTCGACCAACAGCGCAAAGTTCGTTTGCCTTTCTTTACAACTATAACAATGATCATTACGTCTATCCACCCGGTAATTCAATTCTCGATCACTTCTTTTCTTCTTTGTTTTAGATCGATTATACGTACGTTGACATATTCATCTGGAAATGTAGGTTTTTTATAATTTGTTATCTAGGGTTCTAAGAATTAAACACAAAGAACATCTGATTATGTTAAAGTTATAGAATTACATGGTGATTAAGGTACAAGGTGTTAGTATGTGTTCCCATTGAATTATGGTCATGGGTTTGGCCGGTATTAAATAATATGGTGTATATTTAACATAGATACTTTAGGGTTGTGATGGACGCTCATCAAAGTTTGGTTCTTAATTAAGTCTATGAATTTATCCCTTTTTTATTTCTATTAAAAAATTTTGATTTTATTGCTTGAATTATGCAAGATTAGGTAATACTCCCTCCGTCCCATGAAAAAAGTTACATTTCATTTAGCACAATCTTTTAGGAGATAGTTTAGTGATGAGGTCACTTGTAATACTTTTGATTAAAATATAAGGTTAGATTGAAGAGAAAAAGTGTTTTATTGGTGAAATGATTGGTAATAATATTATCTTATTAGGTGGGTCCCCCAAATTTAAGAAATTTAAACTTTTTTGTGGGACAAAATTTAAGGAGAAATGTAGACTTTTTTTGTGAGACGGGGGGAGTATATAGTTAAGATGTAACTACAACATACTTATATGGACACTTTCAATATTAATTACTTTTTGAGCACACTCGAGTGTGTCTAACTTGTAATCGTGTTCGACACAAGATCCCATGAGTTATATGTTTCTTGAAATGTCAATAAAAAGTACTTCGTACTACATTCTGTTGAAAACAAGTGAAGGTACTCTAGCTTATATTGTGTGAATGTTATATATGAACACATGATATAACGTAACCTTCACACAATACTTAAAAGCGGACTTTTACTTATTCACGGCTAGAGTTAAGAATTCTCACCTGATCAATAATACAATGTACATTTGCTTTCTAATATATATACCCAAAATGGAGAGAAATAATGATACCCCATCTATATATATTAAAGTATCGTGCGCATGATATTATATTTTTTATTAGTTATAAAGGACATATATTGTGCATGCCCGCTATGGTTTCCGAATGTTCAACACTTTCTCGTGTGTTATATGTAATTAATAATAAGAATATCCAATCCTTTTATATAACAATCATACGTGTACTAAAAGTTACCATGTACAATGAGTACGTCTTTTTGGCATTATTCTAAAAGTGGCCCCATTGTACTTCCAAACACTCGATTGCAAATAAGTAAATCCTAATTCCTAGCTTCAAGTTATTTTAAAAATACCGGTAAAATGGGTGGTTGTTGAGATTAATCAACTTATAAAGTGAGTTAAAAATTAGTCAAAAAACAAAAAAGTTATATTCAAAATCTTGTTTATTTTTTCAATGTTCACAATTCATAGAACATATATATCCACTACAAGAAAAACACCGTATCCCGGCGACACCTATGACAACAGGTGTCGTCGGGAACTCGAGCATATAAGCACACACACATGATGACATGCACACCATATTATATATATGCTCATACATATAGATACATACTTATGCATCTACATATAAGCTCGCTAGTCTGAGTGTTTGAATATATGAAAATTATAAACATGAATATATAGGAGAGATGAAGCATCAAATGATGCAAGCACCATTAGCAATGATGGAAATGAACCAAAATGAGTATGATAACAACAATCAAGATAAGAAGAAAAGGTTAACAAGTGAACAATTAGAGGCACTGGAAAACACTTTCCAAGAAGAGAAGAAATTGGACCCTGATACGAAAATGAAGTTAGCACATGAACTCGGTTTGCAGCCCAGACAAATTGCCGTCTGGTTTCAAAACCGACGTGCTCGATGGAAGGCTAAGCAGCTCGAGTGCTTATATGACACCCTTAAACAAGAGTTCGATGCCGTCTCAAGGGAGAAACAAAAGCTTCAAGAAGAGGTACTTAAACTGCATTTTTATATATATCAATCCTTTTAAGAGACAACTAAATATTATTTTGATCTTCATTTATAAAGTTGCAAAATTTTGGATATGTTTTTCAAGATTTATTACTAATTAATTATCAAATACACCAACTTACAGTCCTTTGACTTATAATAACAAATAATTTTGTGATATATTAAATTATTTCTTAAATTGGTATTTTGATTTGAAGGTGTTAGCATTGAGAACCATACTTAAGGAGCAAGTTAACAAAAGACAAGGGGCAGGGTCTAGCAATGGGTACACTTATATCTCAGGTGAAGAGACCGTTGAGAGCACATCGGCTGCCACCGCTCATCAGCTGACACTTGGTCAACATCAGCCTCTCACCGCCACAACTGCCGCCATTGACAGCAATTATGTGATAAACTATGATCCATCAGTCCCCACTCCATCTTACTGGGCTGTTCTTCCATCTTATCCTTAAGTTCGTACAACAAGTACCTGTTTAATTGTTTACGTGATGAATCAAATAATGGTTTTTGTTAAGAAAACATGATTTTGATCTAGGTTATTGTCGTTTTAGAAGTTTGTTACGTTTATTCTTATTTGTTCGATTGATTACCTTTTGTTTAGTTTCAAATTAACTGGTCCGTGTCACAATTTTTGGTCACACCAAAACTATCAATTAAACTACTTAGAACAAACTACTAAATTTATAATTACGAATAATCTAGCTGTATCCAGTTAGGTACCCCACATGTTTATAGGTTTAGAATTAGAGTAACGTCATTTAGTCCTATTATTTAGTCATACTCATAGTACTACTCATTAGATGAAGACATGTGTCAAAATCAATGGATATTATTAAGAGAGAAAATTAGTAGATTACACATATCATCATATCAAGTGGGTGGGACTATGAATATGATCAAATGATATATTAAATTTCTCATAGAATTATTATAGACAAATAGGGTGTAGATTTAGTGGATGTGTGTTACCTGTTCCAAAAAAAACTTGATCTATGTCTAACCCTTGCAGAATTTTCTTTAAACATTTCAAAAACGAATAATGATAATTACGACTACAAATGTGACTAATTCACACTTGGCATGATTATAATGATTTTGAGTATTGTAAATATATGGATTCTTATAATGTCAAATGAAACATCAACATATCAGCAAACCAGATCCTAGTCAGCTTTTTATAGCTCAGACAATCATGCAAATGGTAAACAAAAAACCTTAATTCGTCATAACAGCTATCAGAGGTAAATGGACAAAACTATCCTCCTCACCATGGTACAAGTGCTACATTTCTGTACAAGGATCCTTTTTCTGCACTAATTTTCTTTGACCCTATGAAATTTTTATGCTATTGACTGCTACAAAACTCAAGAAATCCCATGAATTCATGATTATGGATCATCCTGATACTTCTATCGACCCCTGCATATCGATACAAGTTCATCATGGTACATCTCTCAATGCACAAAGTACAAGAAAAAAAGCAGTTTTAGCAAGTTAATTACCCATTGTAAGAGCACTGGCGAATATGACACCGGAAAGAATAAAGACAATTAGCGAAGCTCTTTTTAGAAATGCAATAAGTCTTCTTATGAAGAATTGACCCCAGAAGCCAGCTGTCCCATCAGGTATAAAGCGATAAAAGATTCATAAATATTAAATAGTTATTATTAAAACAGATTGTAATTAAATAAAAAGGTGAAGGGAAGGAATTGGGAAGCGTTTGAGAAGGTAAAACTGATAAAGATGATGAGAACATCATTACAAATGTTGCAGTTGCACTTGCAACCTATATATATAAGCACCAACATGCTTTTATTTTTTTAATTCATAAAACCTCATAAGCATATTTTTAAATACCTCAATATGATTACACTTTTTTAAAATATAATGAGTGTTGATAGTTTAATTACCTGTGCCAATCTCAAGTAAGAGTGGGCCAAGAATGAAGCCACCACCAGAGCCCAATAAGCCACCAACTGTCCCACCCAATAACCCACAAAATGCACACAACATAAGGTGGGGTGCAGTCCACTCGATTGCAGCCTCACACACCGACCCCATACTTTTTCTCTTTTTGCTTTCTTTGTACAACTTAACACATTCATACCCAAACACACCACTGGGAACTACAACAAAAACAGAGAAAAAGGATTAAAAAGGGGAACTTTAGATTATATTTAATCTCAACCCAAAATGACCCACCCGTCCCAATTCAAACCAACTTGCCCGACCCGGAATCTTATCATTTGACTAAAAACTACCTGTATTATGGTGACCACCCAATATGATGTACTGCAAACTGCTAATCCATTCTGCATGAATATAGGAAAAGTGTTGTTATTAACACATATTTTAAGACATAAAATATTTCAATTTCCAAATTCAGAATTCCCAAGATGAGCTTTCTGTAATTATCAGATTTTTGTCTCTAAAATCGTGAGAATCTTTGATGATTTTGAAAGTAAGTATGAAATTGTTTGACTCTTGAAAGTCAAAATTGTACTCTAATTTTGCTATGGAGATGATAAAGATCATGAAAAAAAGCTTGCCTTGAAGATCTGAAGAGCTAGAAATGCAGCCCATACAACAATTAGGGCCGTAAGCATATTCCACCGTAAATTAAACAGAAAAATTTGCTGCAAAATTTGGAAAAAAATAATAATAATACGCGATTATAAAAACTTGATTAAAAAGCCAAAAAAATTAAGCTTAACGATAATCACCATTTCCGTTTTCTCCTCTTTAGGAATAAGCGGCTCGTATGTGTCAATCATCACTAAGAACAAAAAGTATACAAGTTAAAAAACAAACCAATTTTAAAAATAAAATAAAAATTGCATTTTTATCAGTAAAAGTATTCATGTTATATTCGCGGGAATTACATTCCCCACGTGAATTGACAAACTCTCGCGGCCTTTCCATTTCTTTCTGCCACAAGTGAAAGGGTACTCATTAGATATGATAAAGTTTATCTTTATTTTTTTAATTTTAAAATTTTTTAAGTCGATAAATTCATTTCCACCTTCATTATTGTCTCTTCCTTCCACATTTCAATAGCCTTAAGGAAAGATCTTGCAGATGTCCCTATCATCATTAGATAAAAGAACTAACAGGTAATAATTGTCGTAATAAACCCATAAATTCAAAACAATCCAAATCAAATCTTTAATAATAATTAATGAGATTCTTTTTTTCAATTTACCTGAGAAAAGGATGATGATGAGAACAGTAATTAGCCAATAAGGAAAAACAACACTAAGAGAAACACCAAGAGTAATACCAAGCATAAGCATAGGTTGAAACAATAATGCTAAATCATAATCAAGAATTGGTACTTGTCTGCATGGATGTTGTACTCTTAAATTGTACCAAACTGATGATGTTGATGCCCCCATTATCATACCTTCATCAACATATTCAATCAATAAAATATTTTTAATTATTATAGCTCAAACTGCATAAAAAGGTACTGAACTTTCCAAAATTTTCCATTGGTAACAAAATCCTTTAATAACTTTAAGAGTTGAAAAGTCCTCATTTTGGTTACAAAACAACTACCATACCTTTGGTTGTGATAAAATCAATACCTTTGATTGTTAAAATGAAAAAAGTTCATTACTTTTTACGATACATGCTCACTATTATATGTTAAGTACTTCAAAACTTATTTTATATTTACTTAACTTCCAAAGCATACCTTATTTTGTAATTTGTTTGCATCAAATGTAAGTTGGTTAACTGAAAATGTTAATAAAAAAATGGTTAATTACCTCATAATTGTTTTTTAAAAAGTGTATATTTTGAAGTAGTACACATGGGATAATAAAACATGTATCTATTGATACATTTCGATGTAGTTTGCCCTAGTAATAAAGACTTATTATATAATCACAAGAAACAGAGTAAAAAAAACAATTTAATGAGAAAACTGAAAAACCTACATTTAGAAAGAGCAGCAGCAGATTTGGTATCAGAACCAACAATTAAAGTAAGCATAGGAACAAAAATTCCACCTCCACCAACACCCCCAACTGTACCAAATGCAGAACCCAAGAACCCTATTACAGTTGCTAACACAATTCTCCAATTGAACTCCAATTCCTGAAATCAAAAATTAAATATCAAAACATCCTTTAGTCAAACCGTTATTAAATCAAAAATGTTAACAATGGCGGAAACTCACAGGCCAGATTTTATCGTCGGATTTAGGAATGACGGAATTTGGGGAATAACGGTGAAATGGGTGGTGGTTAATGACGTAAACGGAGAGTATGATGACGGAGAAACAAGGTAAGAAGAAGACAACAAATCCTCGTGTCGCCATTGATGATATGCTTGTGGAAATGTAAGCTTTCGCATAATGGCGTCAATATATGGAGGTTGGGAGGAGCAGGAGGGCGGTGGGTCACGTGTGATTCAAATATATGCAAAACAATAAACAATTGCAATAACTCATTTTTTAAGAAAAAAATACTTTATATACTTCCTCTGATTTAAAATAAGTGATACATTGTTCATTTTACGCTTTTTGATGCAAAAGATTATAATAAGGGTTAAATTAGATTAATTGGATGGTTAGTGGTGAATGAGTCTCACAATCTTTGAATAAAATAAGGTTAATGATGTTTAAAAGTAAAAGTAAGGGTAAATGTGTCATTTCACTTTATTAAAGTAAGTAGTTAGTGGGTGTGTGGTCCACTACTTTTTACCAAATAAGGTAAATTTTCAAAGTGTATCACTTATTTTGATACACCCAAATATAAAAAGTGTATCACTTATTTTAAATCGGGGAAAGTATTATAATCTACTTCTAAATTCATTTATATAATGAGATTTAAATCCTCAATATTAATACTTTTGTCACTAGAACAATGGCCTTTGGAATGGAATTGCAATAACTCATAATATAAGATTAAAAACGTCATGGGTATGTTAAAGCCATGCTAAAATCCTTTAACGGCGTTAAAAGGACATCACATTGATCTTGCTTTTAACATGTTTTAGTGACGGTCAAACAATGTTTTAGCCTGAAAATACTCACTTTGGTGTGGAGAAGCTTTAACACCAAACTGGATGCATGTTAAATCAATGTTAAACTCATGTTAAAACTCAAAAATTCTTTAATATTGTTTTAACACTCTCATCTAGGGGTGAGCAGAAAAAGCGGGTAATCGGAATTGGAACCGGAACCGTTTTGGAACCGCCGGTTCCGGTTCCTAAAATTATGGAACCGCCCTAAAAGGTTCCGGTTCCGGTACTCAAAATTTAGGAACCGGTAACCGGTGGATAACCGGAACCGGCGATTATTCGGTCTATTTTTGTTAAAATATTATATATTTGAGAAATTTAATATCCAAATTTAACAATATGATAAATTTTGTGTAATTTTGAATGAGTTTAGTCATTAATTAGTCTAAATATAACGTTTTAACAATATAATAATTAGACACTCATATATTTAAGTATTTGGAATTTATGATTATTCAAAGTTTAGTATATAAAATGATAAATAATGATTAATATTTAAGCTTTACATCTTATTTTAATTTTACGATTTTAGAGACAGGGTAACCGGAACCGGAGGTTCCGGTTCCAAAAATTGAGGAACCGATATAAGAGGTTCCGGTTCCGGTTGGAATCGGTGGGTACCCTGCTATGCTCACCCCTACTCTCATCATATCTTGTGCCCCAACATTTAAAATGTTAATATTCAGGATGAAAAGTTTGTCAATTTAATGAAATCATTGGGAGCATTTCTTCGCTCGAGTGTCTTCGGTCCGTGCGTTACTTTGCTAAAGGAGAAAAGAAGGAAATGTGAAATATATTCTATACAAATAATAATATTTTGTATGAATATTTTAAAATGTACGAAAAACAAAAGATTAATATTTTGTATGAATATTTTAAAATGTACGAAAAACAAAAGATTAAAATGAACATATATTATTAAGAGAAGTATAAAAGTACGTCAATATGTCAATAATATATTATTGAAGTGTCAATTGATAGTCTCTATTAACAATCGTTAAAACAATTTAAACACCAACATGAACTTGTAAACTTAGAAAAATAATTGTTATCCTATTTTTTACGCTTTTACAATGTGACGATATATTGTGTGACAATTTTGGTAAGAGTCGCGGGAGGTATTTTTACACTATCGTTTAGTTATATCAAAAAGGAAAAGAAGATCGGAATTGGCTGTCGTAATCGTTATTTTAGGATTTTTCTTACCGTTGGGAACAATAAAATAAGACTAACTCGTAAGAACTAAACATAGTAAACTAACAACAGAACTACAACTTCATACAACCTTCTGTAAAATCGAACAACTCATAATACAACACCACAAAAACACATTTATGTGGAAAAGGACAAGACATTAAAACGACAAAACAAACATACAACATCTCCCACCATTCTACCCCTATTGTTGTCGTGCCCCCTCTCCTCGTTTCACTTCGACTCGCCTGAGCACCTCCCCCACCGGGGTGTCATCGTCAACCGCCGCCAAAACTCCGGTTGCCAATGGCGAGCTGTCATCCACTTCCACAGTCGTCACCGTCGTTGTAACTTCATCCCCACCTTGATTTTTCAGGTTCATGCCCTCCATTCTCTTTCTTGTATCCTCTCTAGTTTGTTCATCAAACATAGCCTATATAAATCATTTCCTATTATTTCCACAAATTTTATGCAAGTACAACAAACTAACGTACCAAAGTAGTTTATTACAACACATGATGAAATGTCTACTACAAAAAGAAAAAGAAAACAAAATAAATTGATCACATTTTACTAACCTTCGTAGAATCACCACTTTCGGATATCTTCTCCTTAGCTTCATCTTTTTTACCGGTCAAAAAATCCATACCTTTCTTCGCAATATCTGCGGCAGCATCCTTCAATTCCGTCATTTTCCCCACCGTTGTATCTTTCCCTTCCTTTGCTTTCTCAACTGTGTAATCCTTGGCGGCAGCCGCCGTTTCGACCGTGTAATCCTTGGTGGCGGCAGCCTTGTCAACCGTCGTATCCTTGGCTTGAGTTGCCTTATCCGCCGTGTAATCCCTGGTGGCCGCCGCCTTGTCAGCAGTGTAATCCTTTGTTTCATACGCTTTTTGAGCGGCGTAATCCTTGTATTCTCCCATTTTCTCCAACGTTACATCTTTTGCCTTTTCTGTTGTGTAGTCCCTAGTGGCCGCCGCCTTGTCAAGGGTGTAGTCTTTGGCAGCCGCCGCCTTGTCAACAGTATAATCCTTTGCAGCAGCCGCCTTATCAAAAGTGTAATCTTTTGCCGCAACAGTTTTGTCGACAGTGTAGTCTTTGGCGGCTGCAGCCTTGTCAAATGTATAATCCTTGGCGGCTGCCGCCTTATCCGCCGTGTAATCTGCAGCTTCTTTCGCCTTATCAAGAGTATACTCTCCCATCTTCCACATTGTGGTATCTTTAGCTTGTTTTGCTTTATCAGCCGTCACATCAGCCGCCTCTTTAGTTTTCTGTACAGTGTAATCCTTGTACTCTACACCCTTATCGGCCCTTTCTCCGCCGTGTAATCGGCGGCTTCTTTTGCTTTATCAATCGTATAATCCTTGTACTCTCCCACCTTCCCTACTGTGGTATCTTTAGCTTGTTTGGCTTTATCAGCCGTCACATCAGCCGCCTCTTTAGTTCTCTGTGCAGTGTAATCCTTGTACTCTGCACCCTTATCGGCACTTTCTCCGCCACGTAGTCCTTGTACTCTCCGGACTTCTCCATTGTCACATCTTTAGCCTTTTGTGCTGCATAATCTTTATATTCTCCGGCTTTATCGGCGGCTTCCCTTCCTTTCTCCACCGTATAATCCTTTGTTTCACCGGCCTTCTGTGCAGTGTAGTCTTTGACCTGCACGCTTTTATCCGCTGCCTGCCGCCCTGCATATTCCTTCCCTCGTCTTGCCTTATCCGCCGCAGTATCAGCGGCATCCTTGGTTCTCTGCGCTGCATAATCTTTGTATTCTCCGGCCTTCTCTTTTGTCTCGTCGCCCGCCCTCTCTCAGCCGCTTCCCCACTCATGTCTGTTGGAATAAAATCACAGATCAACTTAATACTGATGCTGCAGTTAGTACTGATCATGATTACTACTGATGAATATTATGTTTAGTACTGATGGGGCAGAAACTTACTACTGATGAAGTTGATACTGATGAAGTCTATAACTTAGTTACTACTGATCAAGGCATATTGAAGACACTACTGATCTTAGTAGTTGCTACTGACGATGGTTTTGGACTTACTACTGGTCACCAGACTTACTACTGATGATGCTTATTTACTACTGGTGATTGCAGATTACTACTGATATACGATTTGGAAGCAAATCAAGTCCGAGATCTTCGTAGAGATAGTTATAGAATGTAATTCAATGTATATCTTTATAATTCGAATGTAAATCAAGTCCTAGAATAAATAGGGTAAATAGTTTAGCTTCAAGGACTATTATAAATAGTTCCTTACGAATTGTAAACGTACGTGTGTATTGTTAATCGATAATATACATTGAAGCTTTTTGTGAAACTGTGTTCTTAATATTTTCGCATATTGTTTTACAGTTTATTGTTCTTAATATATTGATATAGTGTTGATCCGCTGCAACTTCTATTATCAATTAGATCTAAAGGTGTTTATTAACTCTTCATAGTTAATCGATCCTGACAATGTCCGATGTCTTCTCCGCAACATCAGGCGACTGCATCCTTTGCGTGGCCTAATGTACCAGTGACAGTTTGAAATATGCTGCTAATAATTCCTTTCATCTGTTTTGATCTCTTCATGGCGCTCAATTACCACCAGTATTGACCTCACTAAGCTCGTCGGCTGCAGCCTTCTCGGCCGTTTGTTCCTTCCTTCTAATATCTTGGTTGGATGCCATTGGATTCTGTCTCGTTAAAATCGATGGAATCAAACACTAAGTTTTATGGAAATAAGAGTGAATCTATTTTGTTTTGGATAAAATGAAGTAATTTGTGGGTTGTGTTGCGATTAGAACGTTAATAAGCTGTGAAATTGAGATTTTGTGAAATGAGTGTTTTGTTGTGGATGATCAAGTTTGTGGGTAGAACGGGAATGAATTTATAAGAAAGTTTAATCGAAAGAGAGTTTATCTTCTGTGAGGTGTAACGAATTCTGTCGGTGTGGTGATGTACGGTGATGATGTAAGCTATAGCTGCTTGACACGTAGAATGACAGAAAGACACGTGTAGTTCATGTTGAAGAACTTGGGGTGGCAACGAGAACAGATATGTTTCTTAAAGGAAAAGATTGGAGAAAAAACATATACCAGCTTTTAAAAACATACAATTATCTTTTTTAATTTTTTGTGGAAATATAATTATTTCAGGGTTGAAATACGAACTTTTTTATATTAAAGGTTTTTAGAGATCTTATTTTGTTAGCATTCATGTTTCGTTTGTTAGCGAATGTGGTCTTCCTGAAGATGGATTAGATTCTGGTGGTCTATCAAAAGAGTTTTTAGCGAATGGACTTTGCAATTTTAATCCAATCCATTTATACGGGAATGGGTCAATTTGAATTCAATTTATTGGTAACGGGTCAATGGATTAATAATAGTTAAAAATGAAAAGCAGGTCAAATTTTACTAAACATGTATTGAAAAGTTCTAACATTAAAAAGATTTATTTTTGAAAATTTTGAAGTTAACCTTTAAGGAACTTGCAACTACCTTATGCTTACAAGAATTTGAAAAACAAAATTAAAAATTATTTTCAACTAATATGCCTTACTTATATGTAATTCAAGGTTAATATTTCAACAAATATAATTCGGTAATCTTATTAAGTACATTAATTATTAAAAAATACCAAAAAGTATTAGCAAAGTCTTGTTTTAATCCGTTACTCAATTTACCCAATTTGTATATCTTTACTATAAGAAGCCACTTTTTGACTCTAAGTATTAGATTTTGACCAAGAGAATTGATAGGACGATAATTTTTAATGACTACATGATAGAATACACGTCTTACAACTAATTGTATAATCACCTAAAGCACTTAAAAGAAGGAATATTAATAGACTTGTCATTTTCACACGTTTTTATTCAAAAGTTGTTAGGCCAATATAGCTTTATTGATGAGCTGTCAACACTGGATCCACAACTCTACAAGAATCTTATCCATGTTAACATGTTTAGGTAAGGTAAGATTTTATTGAAGATAAAAATTCATTATTTTGATGAAAAGAGAATGTATAAAGAACTCATTATATATTTTATTAAGATGAAACACAAGTTCTTGGTGAAAAAAAATACCTTATACGTGAACAAGATACATTGTTTATATAAAAAAATGTTGCATTTCTATTTAACTCTTATATAAACACCGAACTGCTATTTTGTTTGGCATTATACAAGTCACCATACCATACACATATTTTTCCATGAATAGATCACCTCCGTACCAAAATGAGTAAATTAAAATATCGATGCCATTTAGAACTCTTCATCCACCCATGAAGACACCATTCATTCATAATACCTTATTTGTGAACAAGACACATTGTTTAAAAGACATAAATTATAAAAACACAAACACAACATATCTACAACAAGATGTTAAAGGTGGAATCATGGCCGAAAACATACCAATTTCAGTTACCACTCATTTTGGTCATGGCCTCAACTCAACGCATTAGAAGTTGAAATGCTTCATTATCAGTCTCAAGTTCATACTCATATCCAAGGTTGTTAGCACGATACCGAAACTCATCTAACTCGTTTGATGAAACTTGAATACCAACTAAAACATTTGCCCCCATTTCTCCCTGAAAATACAAGTTGATAATCATCAACATCAACAAGGGTATAATAGGTATTTACAATTTATTAACTGTGTTTGTACAAGTCAAACCTGTGCACGATAATGAAACAAACTAATATTCCAACGTGGGCTAAAAGCGTTCAAGAATTTCATCAGTGTCCCTTGTCTCTCCGGAAACACAAACCGACAAAGAAGCTCGTTTTCTACATTAGTTCGCCCACCCATCTAAAAATCCAAAGTAATTTCTGCTTAAATTTTAATCCATTTTGTTATTATTTAGAGAAAACACGAAATATAGATAAGAATGTTACCAGATGCCGTAAATGATCTTTAACCATGTCATTATTTGTGAATTCAATAGTTTTAAGTTGATATGATTCCATTCTTTCCACCATTGATTGGAGTTCAAATTTTGTATGAAGCCCAACACTGTAATAATCAGAAAACAAATATTAATTTGCATTCTTTATGTCCATTTCAGATAATATATGTCCGAACAATGTACTGGTGGCAAATTCAAGTAATTTTCTTTAAAACGGGTCAAATGGGTCTAGGTCAAGTGCTTAAAACCTCCTAAATCAATTTTAAAAAAAAAAAAACTAGATTATTTCTTTAATTAAATATTTTCTATAAACTTATTTAATACATTAATTAGTTACTGTAACTCTACCCATTTGGACCTGTTACCCAACCCGCCCATTTTGCCACCTCTAAGAAAAAGATAATGTTTTGCTCAAAACAAAAGACTTTTACCTGTAAAGAACTAGAGCTTGTTTTTCCCCAGAATCATATCTATACTTGAATTCAGTAATGTTCATCGACCCAATCTGCCAACACAATTTTTTATTATTATTAATTAAAACAGATCTGCAAACGCGATCATGTAAAGAGAAATAAAAATTAATTATGAAATTCAATAACGATGATTACCAGTTCAGCAAACTGCTTAAAACTTCCGGATTCTTCTGGTAAGAAAGTTGCAAGAACAGCTTCTCGTTGCCTACCAACATTTGCAAGCTCTGTTACCAAACGCAATCTATCAAAATTCATGTTGGCTCCACTTGTAATTGCTACAACATTTACATCTTTCAGGTTGTAGAATTTGCAGTATGCTTCTGCACCAGCAAGTGCAAGAGCACCTGCTGGTTCTAGAATGCTCCTTTTCTCCTCAAACATGTCCTACAACATATATTAATAATTTTATTATTAATCAAAATAACCTAAAAACTCAAAAAAATCAAGAAAAAGGAACTCACTTTTATGGATGCACAAATGGCATCACGGCTAACCAAAACCACTCCATCTATCAATTCTCTGCATAACCGAAAAGTTTCCAAACCAACTTCTTTAACAGCAACACCATCTGCAAATCCTCCAACTTGGTCAAGTATTACCCTTTGACCATGATGTAATGATAAAGCCATTGCATTTGCATCAGCAGGCTCTACACCAATAACCCGTACCTATATAACCCAAAAAAAAAAACTCATTTTAAAATTATATTATTATAAACATTAACATGTTTCAAACAGTAAAAAAATCTATGATCATAGAAATGAAACCAGATTTACCTCTGGTGATACTCTTTTTACATAAGCAGCAATACCAGCTATTAAACCACCACCACCAACAGGCACAAATATGGCATGAATTGGGCCTTGCATTTGCCGAACAATTTCCATTCCAACAGTTCCTTGGCCCATTATGATATCTGGATGATCAAAAGGAGGAATAAAGGTTCGGTTTTCTGTTATACCTCTTTTTTTAGCATATTTCTGTGCTTCATCATAAGAATCGCCTTCAAGAACAACTGTTGCACCTAATCTCTTAACTGACTCCCACTAAAAATAAGGAAAACACAAAATCAGGCATGAATATAATACTATCTTAAAGTTATTTTAGCAACTTTGTGAGGCAAACCTTGATTCGGGGTGTGGTAACTGGCATGACAATTACAGCATCACAGCCTAGTGTTTTTGCTGCTAATGCGACACCTTGAGCATGATTTCCAGCAGATGAACATATGACACCTTGTTCTAGTTGTTCCTTTGGGATTTTAGCCATCATATTATATGCTCCACGAAGCTTAAATGAAAAAACCTGCAAAATTGATTACCATCTAATATGTTAAGTTTCGATTATAACACAATTAACCAGATTAATTTGAACAAAACTATTCAATTACAGCCATCACCTTTTTGATAGCTGCTAATTTTCGATGTAGAAATTGATACTATAGATTAAATTTTCAAAATTATTTCACAACTGTAACAAGTATGAGTAGCAAACAGAACAAGTTTGTTTTAAATTCACATTTTCAGATTCAAAGCCAGCAATTTTCAATCACGTGTAACTAATTTGAATCAGATACTTGCAAAAAGTGAGATTAATTGATTGCTTACAGGCTGAAGATCTTCTCTCTTAAGCCAAACATTCACTCCCAACCGTTCCGAAAGTTTAGGGGCAAGCGATAACGGCGATTCAATTGCTACATCGTAAACTCGATTTGACGACAATATATTCGTCAAATACTCCATTTCACTCAACGCACCATTACCTTCCTCCACCTTATGGTCCGGTACAGCTCCTAAGTGACCTGATTCGTACTGCAATGACGACGGAGACACTCTAAGCAGCGCCGGCGCTTGTTCCGGCGTACGCAAAATCGTCGTCACAGCGCCGGCATCCGTCGTAGATAGCGAATCGATTTCCGTCTTTGATTTGGACATGGTGGCGGTGACGGCCAGTCTCCTACTCCTCGCAGTGTTGACATTTTGTAATATGACGCCATTGTTAGGGATTTTGAGGTAAGGAGTGAAACACAGGGCCTCCATTTCAGTTTGATATAACGTCACCGGTGGCGGTATGAAAATGCGGTGAGCCGTTGACGGTGAAGCGGTTGTCGGAGGCGGGATTGCGAAAGACGTGTGGCTTTCGACAGATTGTAAGGAAATAAGGGTTCTGCGAGTTTTGTTAGAGGCACATGCGGGTGATGTTGAGGAACAAATAAGATAGCGCCACGTCTGACGGGTGATTTTACACCAGCATTCATTATAGACGACAAGCCGCCAATGTATTTTTACTCTTCTCGAACTTATTTTTAAATTTAAAATCAGGTAAGGACTCGCGGGCTAGTTAATAGGTTTAGTGGGCCGAATGAGACCTAAAAATCTAAAATGGTAACTCTTTATTTGGAACACAAATTTTTGAGGTTCTAGTTGTCTAACTTGTTTAATGTGAAAGAGTTAAGTTTACCAAATTCGGGGTTTACTAGTAAGGACTTTTGAAAAATTCCCAAACATCACGGGTTTGATATCTCAATTGGTAAATTCAGATTATGAGGAAAAGTTCAAAAACGGCTCCGACAATGATTAGGTTGCGTACATCACAAGCAAAGTTCGGTCACCCCCATAGACCCCTATAACGCAAATATCTTTTATATAAATCAATAGTCAGGTTTAACCAAGGTTGTATAGGTTTCAAATATTAACAAGAGTTGTTTGTGTTTATTTGTTTAAATTTGTCTAAACAAATGAAAAAACACAAACATGTTAATGAATTGTGTGTTTAACTAAGGTTGTAAGGGTTTCGAATACTAATTTGTAGTTTTGGACGAATGAGTTTAACTCTGACCCCTTGTGTCTCTAGAAACATATGTTACTGGTTTTTCTAAATTCGTCCAAATGGGTCAATATTTGTATCACAACAATTTGTAGTACACACTCTAATGTTTCCAGAGACATATGATTCATAACAATTTGTATCACAACAATTTGTAATACTCAAAATTCAGAAACTCTTAATCATGAATAATCCTACACTTCCTATCTTCACGTATGTTGGCTTCCTAATCGACTGAACGAGTTTTTAGTGGAACACGAAAACCGATATTAACACCATCAAATTCAATTATAAAGATAAATCATATCAAAGATCAGATCAACACGATTATGTAAAGAGAAGATAGCAAATTCCTATAAATTAAAAAAAAAAATAAAAAAAAAAAAGTAAACAAGGTCAAGCCGCACACATAATTTGAAATCTACCAACATCCATAACCAAAACCATCCATTAGAAACAAGAAACAAAAGTAGTTTAATCAAATCTAGTTCAAAAACCATATGTCTACAATGTACCACAGGTGCCAATTCAAAGCCAAGATGAAGTTTTGATGGAGAAAATATTAGATAAATTTCACCATACTATTACCATTAGTTAACCAGTTCAGTTGTATCCATCCATATCCATCAGTTAGTTAGTTGACTGCAACTTGTGCAGATAACAAATTCGGTTGAAGGGCCTCTGGTTTGGTCTGATTGGATAGTTTCAGCACCTCAACTGCTTCTTCCACTTTTGCAGCTAAACTTGGTGCTGATTCCAATAGCAAAAGCAGCTCCATGTTGTCCATTTCCAACAGCATTCCCGTGATCTTTGAAGCAAGATCAGGCTGAAATTAATCATAATATCATTAACGTTTATACAAAATTAAAGCAAGTATTGTTAAATTAACAAAAATTAAATCACCTGGTGTTGATTGACAAGGGGGTATAAACGTTCCCCTAACATCTTTTTTTGATTCTCTGGTGAAGCAGCAGCAAGCATACTACTAAACATCTGATCAGATCCACCAGAATTTGATCCATTCATCCTTCCCCTGTTTTGTCTCTGAACTCTTGGACCATTAAAAATCTGAAAATAAAAAATATATACTCAAAAAAAAAAATGATCCAATTTTGATAAAGAAATTAGAAAAATAACTGAGCTTACTGAAGAATATGATGATGTGTCAACGGGCCTTGAAGGAGGGCCAAAGTTATTTCGTCTCCATCCTGGCCTCATTCCCATTGGTTGATACATGAGCCCGGGTCGTTGAGGTACTTGTGAAAACATACCAAAAGATGATGGATAGTAAACGGGCGGGTATCCACCCGGGATGACAGCTGGCGCGCTTACAATCCCTGCCAAACGTTGTGCGTATTGAATCTGTAGTTGTGCTTGTCTCTCTTCTTTTCGTTGAGCAATTGCTACATATAAAGGCTTTCCATGAAACATCCATCCTATAAGTTTAACAAAAGTTATGTAAAGATATAAATTAATTAACGGATCAAGTATATATAAATAGCAAAACATTATATAATAGCTATTTATTTATATGTAGTTAACTCACCATGAAAGGTGTTGACAGCTTTGTTTGCTTCATCTGGAGTGGAAAAACACACAAATCCAAACCCCTTACTTATCCCCTTTTCATTAACCATCAATTTTGCAGAGGTAATTGTACCACATTGACTAAAACATTCTTTTAATTCATCTTCACTTACATTATCATCAATATTCTTAACATAAACATTTGAACCCTAAAAAAAACATGTCATTAATCAACGAATATAGGTGTTAAAAGTATAAAAAAAACAAAATTATATTTATACAATTATACCTGACATTTTGATATTTGTTCTTTCCTCCACTCCTCAAATTGACGTCGCAAAATTTGTTCTCTTTCTGATTTCTTTTGTGCTCTACCGACGTATAGAATCTTTGCACCTACACAAAAGAAGTCATTTTAGATTAAATGTTTTCAAAATGTTTATTAAATGAATTAAGAAAAATGACGAACCAAAGTTCAACCCATTCATAGCTTCAGTTGCCTTTTTAGCATCATCTGGATTCTCAAAATTCACAAAACCAAAGCCTCTTGAAGCCCCATTTTCGTCTTTTACTATAACCAAGCTAATAATGTTCCCAAACACAGCGAATTTCTCCTTCAAAACGTCTTCTGTCATATCTAAATCTAGATTCTTGATATACAAATTAGTGTACTTCACATCAGAATTGTTTAACAATCGATCACTCTTCTTCATGAATTTCCCTACGTATCTGTAACAAAAAATAAATAAGGTGAATTAAAAGGACATTATATTGATTATTGTTTAGTTTTTTAAATCAAGATAGAACTGAAAATGTATCGTACAATTGCTTGCCACCAACATTAGTGCCATTAAGATTCTCAATAGCAGCATTTGAAGATTCCTCTGACTCAAACTGGACAAAACCATACCCTCTGCTTGTTCCATCTTCAAATGTTGAAACTTTGCATGATAATATGTTCCCAAATTTCATAAACAGTTCTTGAAGTTGAACATTATCCATTGACTCATTCAAATTCTGCAAACAAATACCAAATAACAAATAAGCTTATTGATGATGCTAATTACATGGTTGATGATAATCAAACTTACCTTAACAAACACGTTCCCGATTCCACTTTTTCTCACATCAGGATCACGATTTGCACGTGTCACCCTTATCATTTTCCCACACAACATGGAATGATTTTTTTCTTCGATAGCACGGGTGGCTGTTTAGATCAAGTGAGTCAGAAGCATTAAAAACAATACTCAAATTTAAATTAGTTCAGAAAGGAAACAAATTAACATGATGAAGACTGACGACATAACAACTATTAAGAAACTCAAACACGATTATTTATTGATTATCTGCATAGTGTAAATCTTTTTGGGCTTTTTACTGGTATTCAAACTATTTTTGTGAAACTAATCAACCCAACGGAAGGTAACTTGTTTCTCAATTTTCAATAAAGAATTATTTAACTTTATATTTGTATTGTTACTTTGTGCCACAGAGTAACCTATCAACCCAACGGAAGGTAACTTGTTTCTCAATTTTCAATAAAGAATTATTTAACCTCAATTTGAAATAGTTGTATTGTTTTTCAACAGGAATCAAATTCACATGTCAATTCTAATGATTTTGCTGATAGATATAAACAGTTACCATAAACATATCTAAAACACAAATTAAACATGAAAAATCTTACTTAGAAGTGAAATCAAACAGCGGATTGATTCTAATTTCACAAAATCTAAAAACAAATTCCATACCTATAAACATAACGCCTATCACAAATTTACTCAAACGTGAAATCGAAGCGTCATTGGCGATGAATGGAAGAATACACAAAAATAAAATTAATTTGAAATTTGATACGAATGTATGAATATACCGTCTTCTGGAGAGAGGAAGTTGACGTAGCCATAACAGAGCGATCGGCCGGTGGAAGAATCACGACAAACCCGTACCGACGAGAGGCTTTTGTAATCGGAAAATGCATTGTTTAATTGTATGTCGCTGATTTCCGGATGCAAATCCCCTACGTACAGCGACGCCGGGACAATCAACGACGGTGATGGTTGTGCCGGAGCCGGTGCCGCCATTATTTCACTAGCGTTTGCGATTTTCGGGTGAGAAACAGAGAGAGAATCGTAGAGAACTAGGGATAAAAGAGAAACAATTTGCGTTTTGTTAATGGAATTGATTTGGGGATTTAATGCAAGAAGAAGAATTTTCCTACGAAAACATGCGTTTTTTTAGGAAGATTATTAACTAAATATTGAGAAATTAATTAATAAGATATTGCAAAGCGGATTTTTGCATGGAAACGGTTGTTGGCGTTTCAACCAAAAGAGTGAAGGTCACGCGCTTAGATTATACGTTTATACATGTGAATTTGAGGGCACCAAGGGAAACCTCTTTAAGATTTTTTATTTAGAGATCTCCGTGGGAGCTTTTATAAAAGTTTATTATTATTATAATAAATTTTTGAATAACTTTTTACCATTGTAATTACAAGTTTTTTTAAAAACTTTTTACAATGACTTTTTTTCTACTAACCTTTTAACACACTTTCAATGTTTGTCATTTTTGATCCCCTATTTTTAATAAGTTTTCATTTTAAACTTTTTAACACACTTTCAATGTTTTTTTAATATTTGCAATGTAATGTTTTTATCTATTTAAATATTAATGTCAATTATTATAATATTTTTGTATGAAATATTTTTAAAAATATTAAGCTTTATAAGATGTAAAATTTTTTATCAATTTATATATAAGGGGTGTTTATGAAACATTTGAGATAGATAAAGATAAATTAGAAATATTATAAAAGAAAAAGCTTTTGTAAAAGGTTAACCATTGGAGATGTTATTTAGGAATAGCTTTTTGGTTAGTGGAATGTTGATGTGGCAAAAGTAATAAACTTTTATAAGGTATGAGAGTCTTGCTGAATATTTTTTACTTTTGTCTCAGGTAAATATATGATGAGATTTATTCCCCATAAGTTGAGGGTCGAGAAAAGGTATGTTGCCTCTTATAAATGTCATTGTCGAGACTCGAATCACTATCTTACTAACTACTCTCTCCGTCCCATAAAAAAGTTATCATTTCTCCTAATAACTTTGTCCCACAAAAAAGTTCTCATTTCTCAAATTTGAGGGGTCCACTTAATAAAATAATATTATTACCAATGATTCCACCACTAATATACTTTCTCTCTCCAATCTAACCTTATATTTTAATTAAAAGTATTCTCAAGGACACACCACTAACTATCTCCTAAAATCTTGTGTCCAAGTGAAATGAGAACTTTTTTGTGGGACGGAGGGAGTACCTATTAAAAACAAAAAACATGTGAATTTGAGGGCAATATTGTAATAGTATTGTGTTTGTATAATTCTTTGAAAATGGTTTGTTAAAAATATGTTAAAAGGTTATAATTTTAAAAGAAAGAAAAGAAAAAGAAAAAGAAAAGTTAAATATGATGGTTAAGAATTAAAAAAAAAAATTGAGCAACTTAGACTGACACTATTCACTAGTATATAATGTATATATACGAAGTATTACAATAAAAAATGATTATTAAATCTAAAAATTAAATTATATAAAAGTGTTTATTTTTTAAAGTAAACAAACCTTTGAATGTTTGAATTTTTAAAATTTTACTCTTTAAAATTTTTAATTTTGACATTATAATTGTTTCTAATTGTTATTAGAAAGGAAAATCGTGATTATAAAAAAAACTAAACAACTTTTAAGTAATTGCTTTTTTCACTTTTTCACATGTTTGACAAACTTATAGAAAAACATTTAAATTTCATCATCTTTGAATCATAATTAATGCATACATTATATATGATAACAAAAGTAAATTATGTGTTTCGGATGAAATAAGAGGCTCGTAAACATCTTAATTAATATGAGGTTTTCAGGTAATTTAAAAAATAAAAAAAAAACATTCTGAATCTGAAAACCTTTTAATAAACAAGTGTGAAAAATGTATTTCAGATTTTTTAGGAAAACCAAACTACGTCTAAGTAATGTGAAATGAAAAATAAAACACTATCGTATATGAATATCTAAGTTATTATGCACGGTTTATTCTTCTTTCACAATGTGAGAATATATTTTGAGAGAATTACATGAGTGATGAAAGATTAACAGAATCCATTGTTATAATAATTTCTAAATTTTCATTGAGTTCTTTTTCTGTAAATCTCAATCATTTAGACATACTAATTTCATAAAGGGATTTTCTAATATGTGCCCTAGGTGCAAATCATAGTAAATACTAAATACCTTTTATGCATTTGCAATTAATACATCAAAAACCTTCATTTTTAATTATAGTAATGGTAAAATCGATACAACACAAAAATATTAACGACTAATCAATATTATTTTACTCCAGTTAAGAAAAATTTGGTTTATTAAATGTACGTTATTGTATGCTCATGGCCATGGGGCAAGCATTAACAATACCCTTTCATAAATACTAAGATAACTATCTTTTTACGACTATATTAATTAAATAATTTATATTTAAAGAGGCCAAATACATAAATAAATTTTAGCTTTTTTATGGAAATAACTTCTAACTATATTGAACATTAATTACACATTCCATAATTTGTTTATCTTTTAAATAACAATAGAAATTAATGTAGTACTTCCTTTCCAAAAATAACATGAATAAAACACAGTATTGTAAATAGGATTTTTCTAACGTATGCCCCTGGGACATACATTAGATGCAATCAATGAAGCATTAAATTTCCATTTTAATCGAAAATCACATTTATTACATTATCTAAAATGGTAAAAGTTAAGGATCGTTAATGTCATTCAAAATGTATTAGGAAATTTGATGTTTCATTTATTGTACTTAATGTATGCACCAGGGGCATACGTTAGAAAAACCCTTGTAAATATTGTGAAGCTTGTACTCCCTATATATCACGAATTGGTAAATCTGAAAAAAAGTATGCCATTGATAAACATTTACAAATTAGACTTCAACCATCCAATGAAAATGAAGTATAATAGTTACCGTTGCTTTGTGTGGATACCAACATTTACACTTTTAAAACACATTAATGGTTGGGCCAGGGTTGACATCCGTGTTAACATAATGAAGAGAAGTGATCATACCTAAATAGTAAGGATAAAATAAATATAAACACATAACTTGATAACTATTTTTCATCATTTTCCTTCAGTTTCTCATACGTACTAAATTTACATTTCCATAAATTTGTCTAAGATCATGGTACTCTTTTGCATTCGTGTAAGAATAATGGTTAGTTTGCAACTAAAAACTGTATAATAAGGTGTCACACCCCGCCAAAACTGGTTTTGCGGAAGAACGGGCGTGCGACTTACATCGGATATCACAACAATTGATCAATAGTAAAACATAGCATTAAAAATGGATTACCAATTGTTAAACGTTTACAAATCCAAAGTAACTTGTTTGCAACAATAGTTTTAGATAAAACGTCTTTAAAACTTCAAGTTGACATTCTAGACTTCGTGTCTAGATAAAAATATATATCTTTCCAAAAGTGGTAATCCTATTTGTGTAATTGTCATGCAAACACTTCAAACTAAAGTACCTGAGAGAACATATTAGAAAAAGTGTCAACACAAAGGTTGGTGAGTTCACAGGTTTAATGACTCTATAAATCCTTGATTTACATAAAAAGGTTTATTGGTACAATTTTTGTATTAATAAACCTTTAGATACCGTTTCAAGACCATGAAACCAAATTCACACATGTTCAGTGCTTAAAATTCTTTTGTAAAATGTTTTAACTCTATAAAACATAAATTGCATATGGCCGATGCATAAAACCCTTTCAACATGATTTTGTAAAGGTAAGTCATTTAGTACAAATCCATGTACGTTCAAGTTCACTTGTTTCAAATCCATGAAACGTAACTGTATAAGTTTAGTGCGTAATCTCTTATAGGCTAGCTAGGCGTACAAGTTAAAGTATAAGTTCATGAGCATGTAATCAAACCTAAATCCGCCTTTACCTAGGCATGTCGAGTCCACGACGTTTTAATAGAATATATATCTCATATGTTATACGGCTAGAGCGACTAGCCATGAGCGGGGGATTAATCCCGAATAGTACTACTCATATATTCGTTGGCTAACTATAGTTGATGATTACAGTAATGTTAGATCTAAACGATCTGGCGATAGGGTCGTCTATCAACTCACGGTTATACAAAGATTAGTGTCGCAAAATATAGTTTTTCATACAAGTCTTAATTAAGACGTTTTCGTAAAAATACTTGTTTGAGTATGTCTTTTCAGTGACCAGTTATCTCAAAAGGATAGTTTATCCAAGTTTTCACAAAGATTGATTGTACCAACATATTGTTCGTAAGTGTCTTTCAAAAGACCAATTGTACCAAAATGTTATAAAAACATTAATATGTTTCTCATCCCAAAAACAGTTAAAATACATTAAAAGTGGGGTTGTGGAACTCACCTGATGAGAAGCTAGCCAGTTAGTTCAACTGAGATTGGGGATTCCAACTAAGAGATCATCTTAGCGTCCTAAACGAATAATAATAAATAATAAGTGACGGTCTCAATGACACGCCTAAACTACATGATGCTAAATGATTCTCTCACTTGAACTTAGACTTGAGCGATTCATTAGTGACTTGATTGGATTGCTCTCGTATTTAAATGCGTTTGCTTTATTTATAAAAGCTTGAAAATCGTTACACTTGGATTTGAAAGTAATCCAAAATTGCGATTTATTAAATTATTATTTAAATAAATGAATAATAATTAAGTAAATATATAACGTTAATTTGATAAATATTCAGTAAATATTAAATTAAGTAATTTAATATTAATTTTCTTAAAAACTGATTTCCTTTAGAAATATTGTGTTTGGGGCTAGATTTAAAATATTTAATTGTAATCGAGTCAGGAGTTGGGCTATAGTTATCTTCATGGCTAAAATTAGACATAGTTTCTGATTTTGGGTTTTGTGGCTTGCGACGGACAACAAAATAGCCGGAGCCATCACCGGCGACGCACGCTGGTGAATGCATCACACACATGCGCATAATAAAACACACACAAACATGATCAGAAATGAACAAAAGGGTTTAGTATTAATACCTAGCGGGAGAGAGAGAGAGAGAGAGAGAATGCTTGAATGAGAGATCGTCGAGAGTACGTGTCTGTTCGCCGGAGAAACCTTTCTGCTTGTGGGGTTTTGTTAACGAGGGAACTCGAGACTACCCGGAAGGGCACCGTGAGCCTGGCCAAGACTCTAATGTGGTTCGCCGGTGGTTCAACGAGCCTGCCGAAATGTTTGTTCGTCGCCGGAGACGGTGACTGCTATTGTAGAGGGAGCCGAGAGGTGGAGAGCTCGAGAGAGATGGTTGCTTGTTGTTGTTTGTCAGGGATGGTGGAGTGTCCGCCGAAATTGGTTCTTTCCGGAATCCTCCCTGGTTCGTATAGTAGCTAGGCTTTCGCCGGAGATGTTGTTTGTTACCGGAAAAAAGGCACACACATGTTGAACGACGGTGGAGACGTCTTTGTCTTCAGAGAGAAAGAGACGAAGTGTAGGAGGTGGCGTTCATTTGTTGTATGTCGAAGAGAGAGAAACGAGGGTGTCGCCGGAATGGTGATTAGAAACGGCGGTAGTTTTCTTTTCCAGAAAAGTTTGAGGGGTAAATACATTATAAAGAAATGAAATAGTTGGAGTTTTGGATCTAAAATCTAATGCTTTTTAGTTTGCTCGATTATATGATGGATATAAGAATGAAATGATTAATTTGGATTTTCAAGAGTTGGTTGATAGTGTTGTAAGTTTATATATTCGGTGATTAAATAATTAGACACTTATGATATTAAAACCGTATTTGATATTGATAATTCAATATCAAACTCAACACATAAGAAAGAACCAAATGGAATGAACAGACCTGATTCTTGATGAAATAACGAACCGCACGGAATTGTGATTCCTGTCCTTTAAGGTTTTTACGCGCTCTATATGCTGCAAGCCTCAGCGTAGAACCCCAGGATTTGATGCAGTTTGTCGGTATGATTCTACAGCAATAGAGTTACCGATAACACAAAGTGACTACTTGGAAACACATGAATTCTATCAAGAACAGCATGATCAAGAGGAGAGCTTATTCATTTTTTTTGTGTGTCTCAACTTTCACCACAAGTATGCTATTTATAGGCTCTCAAGTCATAACTCAATTTTATGAATAGCAAAAAATAACTTATTATTTTAATGCTCACATTAGTGTCAACTTTATTGTAGACATTAGTGTAGACATTAGTGTCAACATTAGTGTTGACCGTTATGACATTTCAAGAGGCTCGACAAAAAATAAAGCTCCACAATTCCTCGTGACCGATGCAAAATACGACGTATGATAGGAAATTTGCCAACTTGCAAATACCCTTAATATTTCCAACAATCCCCCACCAAGTTGGAAAGTTTCCTTTCACTCAGACAAATGTTATCACTTGGGTATCACGAAGATTAAACCCATGTTTAATGTGAGCAAACAAGAGGAGACTGATTCAATGGTATCCTAATAGGTTTAAACCAAGAACCTTAGTAGCTTCCCCGGTTTACCCCCACACAACATATGCCGTCTTTGTGTTCTCTCTGAGCACTAATATGGCCATGTGCTAAAATCCTTTTCATGACCCTTTAGAAGACAAACCAATCTTCATTTGAGGCGGCACCACCTCTAGATCATATAGGCAAAATTTCACAGCATCTTCGTTGCTTAGATGTCTTCCAAAATTTTGTTAAGAGTATTAACTCATCCTTGTTCTCGGCAATGACGTACTATCCTACCTCACATGGATCTATCTTGATTGATAGTACCTTCTATCGTTAGTAATTTCGTTATTACCCATTAAACTTGAAAATAGGAGCACTAAGTTCAAGTTGGGTTTCCATTACTAACGATTCTAGTTTGGTTTTAGACCCATGACTCTCGCGGTAGATGTAACCAAATCTCTCGTCAGAGGTTTGGTAAACGGATCCGTCAAGTACTTTGCTGTCTTGACTTAAACAACTTTGATGGTACCACTATCAATTCGTTGTCTCACAGAATTATGTCGAAGACCTACGTGTCTCGACTTCCCATTATATTCATAATTATATACTTTAGACAGTGTGGCCTCACTATCACAGTACATGGGAATTGAAGGCATCGGAGTATCCCACAAACGGATATCCAAGAGTAGATCTCTAATCCACTCTGCCTCTTTGCCTGCATTGGCTAAAGCAATAGGCTCAACTTCCATCCTTGAGTGAGCTATACATGACTGTTTCTTGCTCGCCCAAGAAATAGCCCCACCAGCTAGTGTATAAATCCATCCACTTGTGGATTTAGTATCACTCATGTTATCAATCCAACTGGCATCTGAATACCCCCACTAGTATACTAGAATTTGACGTGTAAGTCAACTCAAGATTACTACTCCTTTTCAGGTATCCTAGTACTCTTCCTACTGCCTTCCAGTGCTCTGTACCGGGGCTGATAGTATATTGACTTAGTTTGCTTACTGCAAAAGCAATGTCAGTTCTAGTGCATTGTGTAGCATACATCATGCTTCTAATTGCACTAGCATATTCTAGTTGAGCCACTTCTCTACCAGAGTTTACTTCAAGTTTTACACTAGAATTGAAATGAGTGTTAAATTCCTTAATATTCAATTGTTGAAGTTTCGTCAATATTTTCTCTATATAATGAGATTGACTTAGAGAAATTTGACTATCTGTCCTTTTGACCTTAATATCAAGAATGATATCCACTTCCCCTAGATCTTTCATCTTAAAGTTCGAGGATAGGTATTTTTTCGTATCAAGTATACCTTGTAGGTGAGTGCCAATGATCAACATATCATCAACATAAAGACAGATAACTTCGGTGTATTCAGTTTTGCATTTAGTGTAGATACATCCATCAACACTATTATGCTTCAAACCAAATGCAGATACAGTGGTGTCAAATCTCTCATGCCACTGTTTTGGAGCTTGTTTCAAACCGTACAGTGAAACCTTCATGTTGCTCCAAGTATATCTCCTCCTTGAGATATCCAATTCGAAAGGATGTCTTCACATCCATTTGATGAATGTATAATCCTTTCAATGCTGATATTGCTATACGAGTTCTAATAGAACTAATTCTAGCAAGCGTTGCATATGTATCGAAATAATCAATACCTTCTCTTTGTCTATAACCTTTAGCGACTACTCTCGCTTTATAGACAGATATTGATCCATCTAGATGATACTTCCTCTTGAAGATGCATTTAGATTCTATGGGTCTCATACCCTTGCGAAGATTAGCTAACTCCCAAGTTCCGTTTCCCATAATTGAATCCATTTCATCATTAATGACATCCTTCCATAAAGGAGCATCTCGCGATGTTATGGCTTCAGTAAAAGTCTTAGGATCATTATCTAAATTAATAGCTAAAATGACCTATCTCGTCACCTTAGATTGAGATCCTTCAACTAAGTATGAAAGAAAACGTCTCCAAAAATATTTTCCCTTCTAACCCTTGTACTTCTCTTTGGGTCTTCTACAACAGAAGAATGTGGTTCTTCTACAACAGAAGAAGATGAGATAATGTCTCGAGAAGTACTGGGTGCTAGAATATGATTAAAGCTGGGATTGGAGTTTTCATCATCTCCTATTAACTTATCCTCGAAGAACTCCACATCTCTGGATTCTACACGATACCTGATTCTTTATCCAACAATCGGTAGACCTTTCTAAACTGAGCATACCCGATGAATATGCTCTTCATAGCTCGAGCTCCCATCTTGGATCGTTTAGGACCAGGTTTATGATAATAAGTTAAACACCCCCACATTCTCAGATAATCTAAATGTTTAGGATCAGGTGTAAGATAATAAGCTAAACACCCCCACACTCTTAGATAATCTAAGTTAGGTTTTCTTTCATTCCATAACTCATATGGACTAGAAGGAATCACACTACTAGTGATTCTGTTGTGCACATAATATGTAGTCAACAACGCTTCCCCCCACAGATTGTGTGGCAAACCTGATTGATTCATCATATAGTTGACCATTTCAACAAGGGTTCAACTCTCTCTCTTTCAGCTAATCCATTCGGTTGGGGAGTATATGGTGAAATTCTTTCATGCTTGATACCATTCTCTTCACAAAATGTATCAAACTATTCTCCGCCTCTTTCCAAGCGAAGAATCATAATGTGTTTGTCATGTTGGTTTTCAACCTTGCACTTATACATTTTGAATGCATTAAAAGCTTCATCTTTTGAATGCAACAAGTAAACATGTAAATTGCGGCTATAGTCACCACAAATTGGAATGAAGTAACTTTTACCTCCACATGTGAGTATTCCATTCAGTTCACAAATATCTGAATAGATCAACTCTAGTAATGATGTGATTCTTTTGACACTTGAAAAGTTTCTTTGTAAACTTTGATAAAATCTTTATTATTTACTTTTATCAATACTTTAGATTGTGTCTTTTCAATATTATTTAATGTTAGTGTGAACTAACCTTTTATGACACAAAGAAATTGAATACGCAATATAATTTGAAAAACTATTTCATTAATTCGAAACTTAGTTACATCATCACTAACGATATTGTCACTAACGCTGACATTATCATATTCTCACGATTACAAAGATCAACATTTAACACATAATCATTGGATATAGATACAACATTATCTTATCCATCACCACATAGATCAAGCTTATACATTCCACCCATGTTGATGGTTAGACCCCAAGTAACCCATCTTTGGAGAACACAATATGACCATTTTTATTACCAACTTGTAACCATTTTTGTCAAAATTGTTCTCCGATATAAATCCCTTGGAGATTCAACGAACATGTAGGAACTCTCGAAGGGTAACCATAATTCCATTTCAGAATGTTAGCACCACCGTGCCAATATCATGAACACGTACTCTATGGCGGTCTACACATGTCACCACAGTTCCTTCTCGAACCATACCATAAATTTGGAAACTATCACGATTTCCACAAACATGAATGTTAACTCCAGAATCCTACATGACCCACACTTGCACCCAAGTGGGTTAGATTTGCAACAACATTTGCTATTCCTTTTACATAAGCAAAATCCGAGCTCCCACCTAACACGTGGTACACACTCAATTTGACTTTACTCTTTTGATCTCTTATGAGATTTTCCTTCTCAATAAGGTAGTGTTTCAACAAAACACCCAAAGAGTAGTCCTCAAATTTGTGAAACTCCAAGTATTTAACCACATTCAAGGAAAACATTATTTAGTCAACCCTTTTAGGTAGCTCTATTCGAATACAACCAGGAAAGACGGTGAAGGTAGACAGCGCTAGTGCGTATCGGAACCACCCCCATTTGGAGTCAGAAAAACCGCCTTTATCTTTCCTAGACATTGTAATAAGAATAGGTGAGCCTATTTGGGGATGATTGATAATTTATTCCACTTATAGGTTCAATACAATGCTTAATGATACACAACTGGAAAGATTCCGTTTAACACTAAAATTATTTAATTTGTATAATCATGATTTTTCAAATAGTACACTTTTCAAACATAAAAATATTTTGAAATAATCTATATACAAAATATAATAATTAACTCAATTATAATGCTTCAACCATAAGCATGATAATTAATCTACCATCCACTTTATACGAGATTATATTTTTTACTAGAAAAAACCTTTTGTTTTAACTTGTCTATTAGATTAAAATAGATATTTAAATGTGTCATAACAAAATAAGTCTATTAAATACCCATAATTAGAAAAAATGTAACTCATATAATTTAAACTAAATAGTCATAATGTTCTCTTTTAAAACCATTAATCCATAACATAAATATATATATATATAAAACATTGACATAATATCTCAATTTTTATTAATCACCAAATATATATTTATCTAATCACCATGGAAGCTTAATCACCAAATATTTTATAAAAGAAAATATGTGTATATATTATATATACACAATAGTATATAACAAATTAAAAACCTTAAAGATTGTTGTAAGTTTATATATTCGGTGATTAAATAATTAGACACTTATGATATTAAAACCGTATTTGATATTGATAATTCAATATCAAACTCAACACATAAGAAAGAACCAAATGGAATGAACAGACCTGATTCTTGATGAAATAACGAACCGCACGGAATTGTGATTCCTGTCCTTTAAGGTTTTTACGCGCTCTATATGCTGCAAGCCTCAGCGTAGAACCCCAGGATTTGATGCAGTTTGTCGGTATGATTCTACAGCAATAGAGTTACCGATAACACAAAGTGACTACTTGGAAACACATGAATTCTATCAAGAACGCGACAGCATGATCAAGAGGAGAGCTTATTCATTTTTTTTGTGTGTCTCAACTTTCACCACAAGTATGCTATTTATAGGCTCTCAAGTCATAACTCAATTTTATGAATAGCAAAAAATAACTTATTATTTTAATGCTCACATTAGTGTCAACTTTATTGTAGACATTAGTGTAGACATTAGTGTCAACATTAGTGTTGACCGTTATGACATTTCAAGAGGCTCGACAAAAAATAAAGCTCCACAATTCCTCGTGACCGATGCAAAATACGACGTATGATAGGAAATTTCCCAACTTGCAAATACCCTTAATATTTCCAACAGATAGTGTTGTTCACAGTCAATTCGATGGGTAGGTGGTGAACATAGTTGACTTTACATAGAGAAAGGAAAGCTACTTTTTATTGAGTAGGAGATGAGATGAGGACAACATGGTTGCTGGAGCAGCCATGATTTAAGGGTGAGAAGAAGATTTTGTATGGGTTTTACATATTATCCAAGGTGAAAACCTTGCATCCAATGGTTCTTCCTTACTAAAGCTGACAATATTGAAAAGATTATGTCAAGTTAGTAGTATGCAAGATTCGAAGTATGGACATGGTCATAGAGTTTGACTTTCAAAATTTAACAAGGTACAAAGTGATGTTCACTTTTTATGATGGCAATCGATTCACAAGGAAGAGGAGAGAAAGTTTTACTTATTTAGTTTAGAGTAAATTACACGGAAGGTCCCTGTGATATACCACTTATTACATCCTTAATCCCTGAATTTCATTTATTACACTGCAAGTCCCTGTTGTATACACCTTGTTACACCCATGGTCCCTGCTGCCCTTAAATTTTTTTAAATGACCAAAATACCCTTATGGACTTTGAATATAATAAGTGATAAACCACAGGGACCATCCATGAAATTTATTATATTAATTGATTTTTTTTCCTTTTTTCTCTTGGATCTATATTCTTTCACCTTTATTGTCGCGCCACCAACCCCTGAAAAGTCGATTCATCCCAAACTCCTACATGTGATTGCCTTCTTTAGTTGTCTGGCCGCCAGTGACGCTATATCAACATGCGTGTGTAAAACACCAACTCCTTTGGCAACGTGCCTCAATTGTCTGAATCAATTCAAGTCGATACAACATCATCATCAGCGGCTGGAGAAGGCAACCACATGCCCGAGTTTGAGATGGATCGACTTTTTAGGGGGTTGGTGGCGCGACGATAAAAGTGGAAGAATATAGATCCAAGAAAAAAGAAAAAAAATCAATTAACAGAATAAATTTCACGGCTGGTCCTTGTGGTTAATCACTTATTGCATTCACAATCCTTTGTCTTTGCTTTATAACAAAAGGTCATAAGGGTAATTTGGTCATTTAAAAAAATTTGAGGGCAGCATGGACCATGTAACAAAATGTATATACCAGGGACTTCGAGTGTAATAAATGAAGTTCAGGAACTAAGGGTGTAATAAGTGGTATACCACAGGGACCTTCCGTGTAATTTACTCTTTAGTTTATTTAAACATGGGTGGAGGTTCCCACTTTATTTCCGAATAAATTTATTCGGTTGATATATATTACTTTGTAGGAATGCAAAGTTTATATTTTTAATTCGAATATCTAAAATTTTTGTTAGGCTATCAACTCGCTAAATTTGCGGTCTCATCCGGCTAATATACTGACAAACTGACGTGTGCATATAAAGATGTGTACTATCGACCCATGATACATGTTCTTGTTAGACTCATTATGATAAACAAAATACTCTCATTAATAGACCAAATGTTTAAAAAAAAAAGTGTTTGGTTACAATCGGAGCCGAGTCAACCACCCGTTTTCGAGGGTTGTCACATAAGGGTTAAAAATATCAATAACTTTAATTAAATAATATAGTTTTTTACTTTTTACCATAGTGAAAATCCAAGTCTCACTGCTATTATATGGAGCATAAGAGGTAGAAGAACATTTGTGGTTCTTCTGGATGATTTGTTCTGAGTGAATTCTCCTGCTTTTCGGAATTCGTCTTTACTTGAAGTTATTGAAACATTTACATCATCCGAACCTAATTTAATAAATGAATATAAATATAAATATATAAAATTATAAAGATAGTAAACAGATAATTTAGGTAATCTTTGATGCTTACAATTATAATCTGTCCATCCAATTCGTTGCTTTGATAAATCGTAAACAAATATCTTATCTTTAAGAACAAGATCTGCAACAAAAACGTATTTAAATAGTCCACCATACAAAACGGATGTATGCAATTGAGTCTCGAGGGTAAAATAGTCAATTTCAACTTACCCCCAAGAATCGATACCCCGTTTTGAACTTTCTGGAAACCAATGCACCATTGTGTACCTCCCTCCTGTTAACATTTAAACACACTTTCATTTGCTAGATACTCCCTCCGTCCCACAACCTACAACAGAGAAGACAATTTTAATTTTGACTTTCAGAGTCAAACTATTTCTTGTCAAACTTGTAAATCGTACTGAATTGTGTAGTTTTGTTCGCAAAGCAATAAACTCATTAGAGTTTACAAGCGTCAACATAAACTGAATCATGTAGATGATTAATTAGGGAGAAATCTACATAAATTTTGTTGTGGGAGGGTAATAGGTTTGACTATCATAAAGTCAAAATGTGTCCATCTGTCAGCAGTTAATATGTCAAAATCTGTAAAAATCTAATATTTTAAGTTTCTATAGAAGTATGAATGTATGATCAGGAAAAATACAGATAAACAAGCCACCCAAGAAGAATTCATAGACACTCATTGTCTTACCAAATCTATAATAAAATAAGATAACCCTTTTAAGAAGCTCCAGACAAACAATTCATAAGAACATGGTCACCGACTATAATTCATATTAAATTATCTCAATGTTAATTTCCCAACTTTAATGTGACCTAAAAAATTGAAAATCTGTAGGTATAAAAATTATAATTTTTATAAGAACAATAAAAACTTCCCAACTTTAATAGTGAGCTAAAAATCGAAAATTTATGGGTATAGAAATTATAAAATTAATAAGAATATTAAAAAGCTCCCAACTTTAATATGAAATTGAGAATGAAAAGTGACGATTATGGAAATTATAAAATTTAACATTTTTAAAAAAATGTGGTGGGTTTTTGATGAGATTACCCGCCGTAGTAAGGATCGGAAGTGCCGATGACGTTGAAGTCAACAATGCCGCCGGAGAACCGTTGCAAAATGCGCGCGTGCCTTACACGGTCTCGTGTTCTGAGGACATCAAGCTCAACAGTCTTGTTCGCCGGAAAAGCCCTTTCTAAATTTAAAACCGTAGCCGGAAATCCACCGTTCACCACCGAGGTAGCTGCGGCGGCCACCAATAGAAAGAACAAAAACCTCATGCCGGCAATATAATCTGGTTACATTACTTACATACGAATACTGATAGATTTATGTGGCTATGTATGCATATGTTAGAATCCCAATTATAAAAATGTAAACTTTACAGCATTATCGTAGAGACATTGGGGAAGGGAAAGTGGAGGCTGTTGATTGTAAGTTGTAACGTACGGTTGAATGTGTGTGTATATATACTATAGGTAGGGGTGAAAATGAGCCGAGCCGTTCGTGAGCTACTCTGGATCGGCTCGTTAAAAGCTCGAAACGAACCGAGCTTAAATGAGTATGAGCCGAGTTTAAACGAGCTCGAGCCCGAACTTGATGCACTAAAATTGATTAGGCTCGCGAGCCTAAACGAGCACATATATATTAATTATTACAAAAATATAATTATATATTATATATTTTTATACTTATGTGTGTATGTACTATACATATATATGTATATAACATAATATAAAAATGAAGTGCTTACATAATATATTAAATATTATAATTAAATAAAAAAGTTTATATATTTTGTGTATATGAAAGCTTAAATGAGCTTAATCGAGCCGAGCCCGAACCTGCGAAAACCTAAACGAGCCGAGCCCGAGCTTTACATATAAGGCTCGAAACGATCCGAGCTCGAGCTCGAGCTCCTTAAAACTTAAACGAGCCGGGCTCGAACCTAGTCGAGCTCGGGCTCGGCTCGGCTCGGCTGGTTACAGGAGGCATTGACTGGACACTCTCGATTCCAAGAAATGACGAGTGAATTTCTTCCTTTTTCTAAACATAAATATATATTTATTGTATATTAAATACTTAAATTACCATTTAATACCCTTTAAATTAGAAAAAAGGTAAGAATTACAACTTTACAAGTAAATATCTCAAAATATGAAATAGCCAAAATATGTGAATATGGTGTTTGAACTACCACTAGAATAGCCTGGTGACAGGAGATATGACATACTTATAAGAATTGAGTTAAAAAATTAGGTATAAATTTTGGAGTTTGTCGATGGATAAGTTTGCAAACAGCCACGGAGATACTTCAATTAAGCAACATATATCTTACTCGAAGACCACATTCCATGGGTAACCGCAATAGAGAAAGAAACCATCATTCATTTATCCATTTAACTAGCATGGTGCCATTGAAAAATGGTGATGCTAATAATTTTTCAGTAAATTTTCGATCTTTTTATCGGTTTTCTGGAGGTGGCTAGTGGTGCTAGCGATAAGAAATGAGAGAAAGATGTGCTAAATTCTTATTTGTTACAAAATATGTGAATATGGTGTTTGAACTACCACTAGAAATAGAGGGTGACATGTCATATTTAAATTAAGTTAATTCACCTCTCACGTGATTTTTTTTAAAAAAAAATTATATGATTTGATTCTGGTCGTTCTTAGCATTGTAGCCTTACCATTTGGTGAGCTCGATTGACTTCTCCGTGATAAATTTTGGGCGGCTAAGATTTGTAGCATGCATATAAATACCAACACATGTAAAACCATGCAATTATGAAAATATGTAAAAAAAAAAAAATGTATGCACGTGATGTGTATGTAAGAGTATAGTGAGTATAACAAAAACGTGAAAATATATGTTTGTATGCACGAGCTTTAGAGTTGATTAGATAAATGGTCCTCATTACCTCATAGAGTGATAAAAATTATGAATTTAGTACTTCATCAAATTATTTGCATATTTGGTCCCTTATTGGTCAACCTGCATATTTGGTCCTTGATCCAGATAAAATAAGCAGACTTCACTTACCTTTTTATTCAGGGCCGTCCTTGAGCACGGGCGACAAGGGCGACCGCTTAGGACTCACAAAATTTAAGGGTCCACTTTAAAAAAAAAACAGCTCATATATACATATGTGTATACTCATTTGAATCAAAGTAATTCCAAAAGAATATTGAAAATAGGCGGACAGAGTCCAACCCAAACATTTTACTTGGGTATTGGGGCGACACTTTTAATTTGGCAGAAATATTTTAGTTATACGAGGGAAAAATTATTTCAAGGGGCCCATTTTTAAGATTTTGCTTAGGGCCCAAAAATTAATTTGACCGACCATGTTTTTATTTTATAAATTTCGCTTAATTAGTTGATCTATATACATTAATTAAATGACTTAAACAGTAAAGAAAATAAATAAAAAAAAGCACACAAAAGACTTCTTGTTTCTAATTGCATCAAAACTAAGGATGAGTCGTAAAAGCAAGTTTTGGTTCTTAAAATTATAGAATCGTCCTAAATGGTTCTCGTATGCTCTATTATTAATTAGGTACGCAACAACCAGCCATTCAATTTTCCTATAATATATTTCTTTCTTTCATTCGCTAGAAAAGTTAAAAGGAATTATTGTATTTTTCAAATTTCCATCAATCTTTTCATTAATTATATTATAACAATAACATATTAAATTAATACAAATTATATGGTAATTATCTAGTGGTAAGGGTTCCAGAATGAAGGTTTAGAAACGGTCACGACAATGGTTAGTTCCGTACATCATGAGGAAAGTTCGACCATCTCGGGGAGCTTGTCATAAACGGAAATACCCTTTATTAAATAGAAAAAATATTAAATTAATACACCCAAAGGAAATGGTTTGCACGTCTCAAGTAGTTCCCTTCCACTTCAATTTTGGGTCAATGCCATGCTTTTGTGTATATATACACAAACGAATGCAACTTATATCATTCATCTCCAATACATTTATCTTTTAAATTCTACTTTCTTCTGATCAAGAAACAACAATAAACCAAAAAATGAAGTGGTCAATGGTGTTGTTTGTTGCCGCTTTGACGATGATGAAGGTAGCTGAATGTTGGGATGAAATTCCCGCTAATGGCGGTGGCGGAGTCATTCGTGTTGGTGGAAAAGTTCTTTGCCAAGATTGTACAGAAGGATGGAACGAATGGGTTGATAGTCATAAACCTATTGAAGGTACATATAAGCCTAATATTGTGTATTTTGTTCACATGATCGATGAGTTTTTATTTCACTCTCTTCTTGTTCATCAAATTGTTGATATCATTTTTTTTGTCATACACCATTAACCCATGTATTATAAGGTTGTACATTACAAATGGTGGTGGTGTATGACCAAAAATAGTGGTGTACGAATCACTACCCATTTCAAATGAAATAAGCGCTATACCTATAAGTATTTTTGTATCATTGAATTTTGTATATTTACAGGTTGTATTGTTTCGGTAATATGCATGGACGATAGAAAGAGGATCATTTACTACGGAAGGGATGAGACTGATAAAGCTGGTGAGTTTGAGGTCACCATAAACCAATACATTCATGGAAAGAAGATTAACCCCGAAACTTGTTTCACAAGGCTCGTTTCTTCACCTGACCCTATTTGCAACATTGCAACCGATTTTGCTGGAGGCAAGGCCGGGGTGAAGCTTGGCCGTCCAACCTTGGTCTACCGAGATATGATTAAACATGTCATGGGCCCGTTCTATTACACCACACCTATGTGTGATGAACCGGATACTAATGATAATGATAATGATAACAATAATGATGATAATTCTGATGAAAAGCAAAACAATTATTGATGTGTTGTTAATGCAATCTATAAATTTGAAGCAAAACCTTATTTTTGATATTTGTTGTTTTTATGTTATAACAAATTTAATTGCCAACCAACTATTATACTCTTGCCACCCGAACATGCATATGGTCCTCTATATTTATACCTAAACTATCGAACATATCAGATGAAGAAATCCCCTTAAAGTTTTTGACAAATCAAAAAATTTATCGTCTAAGGTAAAGCAGAACACTGTCACAGTATAATTTAATAACTTAAACTATACAATTGATTATTTTAATTAAACATGTTTTTTTTTACTAAATATGGTATAAACAACCATTTAGCTTAGCAGATGGAAATTAGCCTATCAATCAGGAGGGTGTGAGTTTAAATTACATCTAATACATTATTATTATTATTATTATAAATAACAACAAATTGTTGACGGGTCACCAAAACCGGCCCACTTTGGAGACTAATTAAGTTACCCCGTTTAATCAACCCATTTCAAGTTTTGGGCACATAGAGAAGTAACCTGGTTGATGTATGGTTCTTTTTCGAAGTTGTGTTCCGCATAAAAGAGTAATTATATTATGTTGTCAGATGGTGATTTTATTGATCCAGAGTTGTGTTGTGTAATTGCTCATTTTAAGGATTAGATAAAGAGATTAAGGAATAACTCACTTGCAAGCTGCATAGTTTCAATTCTCAATTCGTCTCGCAGCTAATATTAAGAATATAGAGGAGTTTTTGACCCATTTTGTTCATGTGCTTTAATATCTTAAGGTAAAAACGCATGATATAAACAAAATTAACTTCATTAAATTTTTATATTAAATTATGAGTTATTTTAAACATTGCTTTTAGGCCAATGGTTAAGAGTTATTAAACTGGTTTATGTACAAGTGTTTATGCATGATCACTACTAGGTAATTTTTAAAGGGTTTTGTTAATGACAGCCCTAATATGCATAAAATGTTTGTACATTGATTAAAAAAGTAATATTCCTAAAATTTAGGGGGCTTGTCTTTTGTGTATTTTGCCTTCTTAATGACGCCCTAAGGGCTGTCATTATCATTTTCCATTTTTAAAAGTAGTTTATTATGTAATAATTAATATACAAAAATTTTAAGAATTCAATGTTTAACCATTGTCCTTAACACAACTAACTTTTCTAACGGATTTAAGCCTTGAGTTAACATTGCAAATGTGAACTCATAACGCAACGTAACCTAAACTACAACGCAATTACTGTATATTTATACAAAATCATTTAATTTGTACTTAAAAAAATATTAGTAGAACAAATACGGTTTCGGCAATAGAGGAGAGAGAAAACTGCACATTTCACATTTTGTTTGTTTTAGAGAGAGAATATCTGCCATGGCAGCTCGTTGCTTTTGCCTGAGTCCTCTTCTTCCTTTTCCATTTCGGTAGTAATGCGGTAATTCGACCTAATTTGTAATTGATTTGGGCGTATTTTGACAGTGTCTGATGCGATGAACTCTGAAGCTTTTAGTGATTAGAACAGAGCGATTGCTACATTGCAGTTTCTACGATTCACGTTCAAAACCCTAGCCCCTTGTGAGCCAGGCGACTCTCTAGTTTCTCCTTCTCTCTAGTTTGTTTACGCATCTGATTCTTCTCCTCCATTATCAGGTAGCTTCTCTTCTCCTCTCATGTTTGGGTGTCACAATTTTCTGTGAATCGTTGGTCAAGATCACAAGTACTATATAATTATTAGGCTTCTTCGTATTGTTCATGTTAAGATTTTAATTTGGAGTTGTAGGAAACTGAAGCTTAATCTTAATTTGGTCCCTAATTTCAGTTTTCCTCCTAATCAGTAAGTTTTATTTGTACACAAAAAAGTGTTTGTGAGTTTTAGTTGTGAAATTATTATAAACTTCTATTTATTTGTGTACAAATTAATGGCAGTAAGTTAAGGCATGTTTATGTTAGATTCAATAAACCAATTTGAAACATCAATTATATATGCAATTTGAAACATTAATTATATATTACGTAGTTTAATTTTTCCTCATCAGTTAAGTTTTGCTTTGGACATTTAATTTGAAGCATAACCAATTCTTTGAAGAGAGTTATTAATTGAAGATATAAAGTTGTAGGTAAGAGATTTGTGGCAGGAGATGAATACATTTTGACAAATTTAGAGCATATTTAGAGTTGAATTTTGAGGTGTTGGAGCATGAATATGAGCAGATTGTTTGAATAGATTCATTTTAGAATTGGTAGTTTAGTAATTCATATGGTACTGTGTGTATTTGATTGTTACAAATTGTTTAAGCTGCTTGTTTTTCCATCTTCAGTATTGTTAGTTTTGTTCTAGGCTATTACACAGGATGGTTGACTTTGAGGATGATAATGAACACGAGCTTGACTTTGAGCATGATAATGAACACGAGCTTGACATTGAGGATGATAATGAACACGGGGTACCACTAAACAATAACGAGCCACGAGTAGAGCAACAACAGAACATTCAGCCTGAGGCACCTATTGGATGGTTAGTGAACGGGGAAAAACCGAAACCGACGGGTCGGGTTCGGGGGTTTTTCCCGATATATATAAAATATATATTACATAAAGGATATAGGGTTTCGGGGGCAAAATTAGGGTTCGGGGCTTATAAAATCCCCCCGATGGGGAAAACCCGTCGGGTTCGGGTATGCCAAAACCCGCACCGAACCCGGCCCCGCTGCAACCGGTTTAGATTTATACATGAAGAGGTATTTTGGTCATTTGACACTTACATAAAATTACATTACAGGTACTATGATCCTAGTGACAAGGATGTGATTAGAATCCTTGAACTTATGATAAGGGGGTCGGAAGTACCCTATAATAGGGTTGTGAGCAGGGACTTGTATAGTGATATTCCTTCGGAAATAACGCGTACGGTTTACTATTTTTTAATTGTTTTTATTAATGTTTTAATATATATATTTTTTTAACAGGAGATTTGGTCCCAAGCCTCGAGAAAGACAGCCGTGTGTATATGATATACACACGGACAAAAGCGCTAAACAGAGGTGAAGCTTATAGCAGGAGCATCTATGGGGAAAAGGGGAGCTACGAAGGTGTTGGCAAGAGATCGTTCGTGATTGGTGCTGACGAGGCTGTGATTGGGACTGTTTTGAAGTTTAGGTTTAAAATAGGAAGCCTGAAAGATCTTGTAAAGGGACTACGAGAGACCACGTGGGAGATGGTGGAATACCGAATCTATGGTAGAGCAATCAAGGACCTGGTAATGTCTTGTCTTTCATTTTCAGGTCAAGACGGTCTGTTAATTTGATTGTATTAATAATTACAGGGGCATCACGTGATTTGCAAGCTCTTCGAGGGTAAGAAATCGGAAACCGCCAAGGCACGTGAGGAATACGTAAGAAAGCATGCTGCATTGAACATCCAGCTTGAAAAGCAGGGCAAAAAGGTGGAAAAGTCAAGTGCTATCTCATCCGCTAGAAGAGGATTTGGCTGCCACTCCTGAGGAAGAAGCAGTTGAAACTATCCAATCCAATCAAGACACCCTTCAACCAAACTTGTAGTCAACTAACTAACTAACACATCTGAACTGAACTGAACCGGTTTAAATAATGGTACAGATTTATCAAAACTTCATCTTGTAGATATATGGTTTTTGAACTAGATTTTATTTGTTTCTGGTCGATGGTTTTGTTTATGGATGTTGGTAGATTTCAAATTATGTGTGTTTACTTCATTTTTTTTAGTTTTTAGGAATTGGCCATCTCTTTATAGCTTCGTACCTCTTAAGGTTTTTGAAAAGGTTCACTCGTGTTGATCTGATCTCATTAATTATCTTTCTAATTGTATCTGATGGTGCTAGTATCGGTTTTCATGTTCATATACAAAATCGTTAGGTTGATAAGGAAGCCAGCATATGCATATGTGAAGATAAGCAGCCAACAATTTTTTAGTTGATCATCATTTCTGAAACTCAATGTTTTTTCTGTCGGGAAGACCGTCGTCCCTATCTCCTAACATGTTCTTCGGTTTCCTTGTGAAACCAAACCGTCTTAGGTTAATTGGGAACCTTCTATCGTCTCACAACACTTTATAAGTTAAGTTACTTCATACTTGTTTTTTTAATGTGTCTTGAATTCCTATTTGTTTTGAATTGACTTAGCATGGTAACAAATTGAACATAAAATGGACATACATGTTTTCATAATAAATAATTAACAAACACACAATTCGTTTCCATGTTTGTTTTTTATTAATTTTTTGGTCAAATTTGGACAAACGAACACAAACACACCTCATTGTAATTCCAAACCTTTACAACTCTAGTTAAACACAGAATTCATTTACGGGTTTGTGTTTAGTCTAATTCAAATAAATGAACACAAATAAACCTTGTTAATATTTTCAAACCTATACAACTTTGGTCAAATGTAACCATGTATTATTCACCTAAGAGAGTATTCTCTAGCTTTACTCATTTGCTCGTGATTACACATATCATCTTATGATAATTAACAACATTAAAATATGTACTAATAATGTATAAATAATAAGTATTAATATCATTTGTAGTGGTATTGTGTTTGAGTGTAATATACTCCCTCCGTCCCTAAATAAAGTTTTCATTTCTTTTGGGCACAACTTTTAAGGAGAAAGTTAGTGGTGGGATTATTGGTAATAAATTAGATTAAAATATAAAGTTGTTTGGAGAGAGAAAGATAGTTAGTGGATAGTTAGTAGTGGAGTCCATGATAATTATATTATTTTATTAAATGGACCCCATCAACTTGTAAAATGAGAACTTTATTTAGAGCATCTCCAATGAGAGGTTATTCAAAAGCTTTTTACTTTTTGAGAAGGTCATTTGAATACATATAACATTTTAGTAGAAAGCTTTTACTTCAAAAACTTATTCTTTCATAAGTCTTTCTCAAGACACACAAAAAGCTTTTATCTACATTTAATGCATTGGAGCAAAAGTTTTTTTTGTCAATAGTAAGTGGAAAATCTGTGTGACAATTCTAATAAGTCATTGAAAAGATTTAACCATTGGGAATGCTCTTAAGAACAAAAGTTTAAGGGGAAATGAGAACTTTATTTAGGGACGGAAGGAGTTCTTCTTTAAAAATAGTTTGTTGTTTGGATTCACCAGAAGAAAGAGACTCAAGGAGATTAAAGTGTTGTTTGTTTAACATGATTTTGTTTGAAATCGAATAAATAATTTATCATACTAAAAAATGATCTTTTAATTTAAAAATAAATCATATAAAATTGTTTGTTTTTCTTTAAAGTAAACAAACTTTGGAATGTTTGAAATTTGATTATTTTATCTTTCAGGGTATTAAAACTTTAAATTTTAACACTACAATTGTTTCTAATTATTAAAAAGGGAATTCGGAATTTAAAAAACAAAAAAAACTAGACAACTTTAATTAATTTTTTTTTATTTATTTTTTCACATTTTTGACAAACTTATAGAAAAACATTCAAGTTTCATCATCTTTGAATCATAATTAATGCATATTATATTATTCATTTATATTATGTTCATATTTGGTAACAAAAGAATATCTAAGTTTTTGTGTTTTTCAGATGAAATAAGAGGTCCGTATATATCTTAATCAATATGATGTTTTAAAGGGATTTTCAGATATTTTTACAAAGAAAAAAAAAAAAAAATCCATTGTTATAATAATTTTTAAATTATCATCGAGTTCTTTGTTTGTTAATCTTAATCATTTAGGCACACTAATTTCATAAATACTAATATAACTATCTTATTTAAGACTAAATTAATTATGTAATTTATATTTAAAGAGGGCAAATACATAAATAAATTTTAGCTTTTCTATTTTTTGGAATAATTTCTCAACTATATTAAACATTAATGACACATTCCATAATTTATTTATTTTTTAAATAACAATAGATATGAATACACTTACTTTTCCAAAAAAAAAAACATGAATACTTAAACACAATATTTTAAATATTGTGAAAGTTGTATATAACACAAATGGGTAAATATGAAAAAGTGTACGATTTGATAACATTGACAAATTAGACTTCAACCGTCCAATGGAAATGAAGTATAATAGTTACAGTTGCTTAGACCGGTGCCAATGGTGACGGAAACTGACGCCGTTAGTTTCTGCCAACTTAGCGTCACGTCAGCATACAAACTAACTAACACTAAACTGACGTACCCATGCCAACAGCACTCCGTCACTTCACCAACTTTAATTAATTTACTTTCTTTTTAATTAAAACAAAAATATAACTAAAACATAATACTTTTATTAAAATAAAAAAAAAAACATTACAATAATTTAAAAACATAAAAAAAAAAGAAAAAAAAATACAATAATTTAAAAACATAAATTAACGTTGGCGGAAATTTGGTGGGAGCTGCGAAATGTGGTCGACTAGTGCATTGCGAAGTTTATGATGCGTTGCTTGATCCCGTAGTTCTTTGGCCATTCGAGCGTGTGTTGCAACTCTCTCATTCCACGAGCGTTGCGGCGTGTTTGCCGGGTTATCCATATACGCCTCCTCAAGTGGACACATGTTGCGGCCGTTGTCCTCAATTATCATCTTGTGTAAAATTATACAACAATACATGATTCGACTTATTTTATTGACGCTATATGGTCATGCCGGGGTTTTAAGGATTTGCCAACGACCTTGCAACATACCGAATGCTCGTTCGATATCTTTTCTTGCGGCTTCTTGATACCTTTTAAACCGAGTTTGTTGTTCAGATAGCGGATACTTAAATGTCTTCACAATGGTTGCCCATTCCGGATATATCCCGTCACCCAGATAGTATCCTTTAGTGAATTGTTGTCCGGCAATGACAAAAGGAATAGTGCATGCAATCGATGCTGCCGAGCATACCCGGAAAACCATGCACCTCAGCATGACGTTGATGTAAGCGCTCGACGTCATGCGCGTTGGGTTTTCTTAAGTACTCAGCACCAAATAGATGGAATACACATTTGACAAAATTATCCAAACAATCATACGATGTTTGTTGTCCCATGTGTAGATATTCATCAAACAAATCGGCTGAACAACCATAGGCCAATTGTCGTACAGCGGATGTACATTTTTGAAGAATATTAAAACCCGCTCTTCCCGTAGCGTCGTCCCGTTGACGAAAATACAAAAAATGCGCAGGTAAAGGAGTCTCAGAGTAAGAAGTTATACTTTCACATATACGGAGGAACAACGAACGGGCCATACGAAAACGTCGCCTAAAATAATCCAGCGGGAACGTGGGATTTTCAGCAAAGTAGTCTGCGTACAAACGCTCACCGGCACCTTCACGATCTCGTGGCACATACCTTCTCGGCGCTCTGGGGATCGGCTCGATCTCTTCATCGTCCTCTGTATCAGATGAAAGAGCATTAACAATTGCTTCCATTTCGGCATTGTAAGAATTGGCACACGTCAAAATAGCTTCAAAATCGGAATCATATTCGGTAGAGGAATCAGAAGCATTAGACATTTTGTAAGTATGGTTGGGTGGGAGAAGAGAGAATTTTTTTTTGTGAAAATTTTAGAATGAGAGTGGGGTATTTATAGGGATTTAAAAGGGAAAAAAAATATATATATATATATATATATATATATATATATATATATATATATATATATATATATATATATATATATAAACGGTCATATGACCGTTGAAAAAAAAAAGAAAAAAAAAAAGAAAAATCAAAACCATCGCCACTTCCCTCGTCCGTTTGCCGACTGGCGGCCAACCGGCGGACCAACCGGCGGTGCGTGCCAACGGCGTCGGAATCGGCGGTGGCCAACCGGCCTGGCGTTGGCAGGAGTCTTATACCATTCTGTTAGAGTGTTAGGCATAAAGTGCTTAGTGACCAAAATCTTTGTTAATCTTGATATTTGTTTCAACATTTTTACATTTTAAAACACATTAATAGTTGGGTCAGGGTTGACATCCGTGTTAACATAATAAATACTCCGTAACACATAATAAAGAGAAGTGACCGCCGTACCTAAATAGTAAGAGGATAAAATAAATATTAACACTATGACTTAAATAACTTTTTTTAATTATATTCCTACTAAATATACATTTCCACAATTTGTCTAAGACCATGGTATTCTTTTCCATTTGTGTAAGAATGATGGTTAGTTTGCAACGAAAAACTATATACTAATGGTTAAAATGCCAATAACTTTAAATGAGTCTTATAGTTTTTTACTTTTTACCATAGAGAAAAACCAAGAGTCGCTGCTATTAGATGGAGCATAAGAGGTAGAAGAACATTTGTAGTTCTTCTTGATGAATTGTTCTTGATGAATTCGTCTTTACTTGAAGTTATTGAAACATTTACATCATCCGAACCTGATTTAATAAATGAATATAAATATAATATAATAAAGATAGTAAACAGATTGATGCTTACAATTATAATCCGTCCATCCAATTCGTTGCTTTGATAAATCGTAAACAAATACCTTATCTTTAAGAACAAGATCTGCAACAAAAACATATTTAATTAGTCCACCATGGATGTATGCAACTGAGTCTCGAGGGTAAAATAGTCAATTTAAAAAACCCCCCAAGAATCGATACCCCGTTTTGAACTCTCTGGAAACCGATGCACCATTGTGTACCTCCAACCTGTTAAAATTTGGTTCAAATGTTCAATCAAGATCAGTGTTATGCTTTTAGACACACTTTCATTTGCTAGATAATATTTGTTCAATCATAATTAATGCATTAGTTATTTATCAGAAACTGGACAAAAAAGTGTTGCAGCCCGTTTCATCCTGTTACCCATCCCCATTTAAGGATGCACATTTGGTCAAAATTAATGGATAAAAATCTGAAAAATAAGGTTAATGAAGAGAGGATATTAGGAACACTCACAATGGGATCTCCATGTACGAGGTAGTTTTCAGGTTATAAAATCATGGCTGCACCGCCAGCAAAGTTTAATGAAACCTCTGGGAAAATTCCACTTGTGCTGTTTGTGAGGCAAACAGTGATCATTTAGATGTTCGGTAATTACAAAAATAAATAATAATAATAATAATAATAATAATGATAATAATGATAATAATAATAATAATAATAATAATAATAATAATAATAATAATAATAATAATAATAATAATTTTGAAGGTACCTTAATGTAAACAGTTGTGATACAACCGACAAACCGTGTTGACCAAAACCAAAAAATACCATCAATCGCTCTATCTGGTTTAGTCAAACTATCCGAATGATAGGTGCTTCATCTATTATCAACACCACAAAAAAGCACATAAAACATTAAAAGAATATAAAAAAAAATAAAAAAAAAAATCTGTTGATTTGCTTCAAATAAAATCACCAAGTTTCGTGGCCTAATTGCATAAAAAAGGTAATTAACTTTGATCTGATCTCTGTTTATTGTAACCCACTTTTTCTAGCCAAAAAACTTAACAAGTAACGGGTCAAAAATGATAATGTGGCAGCTGACATGATGGTAAACTTGGCACATGACACGTGGATATCTTAGATATATATCTTAAATCAAACCTTTAAAGACTTTGATGGGTTTTTTTGGCCAAAAGAAAGTTTGTTACCAAAAACATAAATCCTACCAAAGTTAATTTCTAGAGAAATGACAAAAAGCTCTCACCCGAAAGTAATGGAAGCTGAAGAGTTAGCAATCATAGACGGGCCCACAATTGTATCGAAATACAACAAATCTGTAACATAATGACCCGTTGTTCCACTACCATCACCATACCGAAACTTATAGCCACATTCATTATCTTCAAAACACAATGCATCTGCAGTTTGAACTAATGAAGAACAAATTGAGTCTGAACAAGATATTGAAGAAGCCGTTGATGAGCTTCCAGCATCAAAAAAATTGAGTTCAATCTATAAATTAAAAAAAAAAAAAAAAAAAAAAAAAAAAAAAAAAAACCAATTTTAGCAAGCAGTTCGATATGGGAATTACTTATATATTTAAATAATAAGATAAAACCTACACCGAATCCACTTGATTGAGGACAATCACTACAAGAATTACAAGTAACCCACAAGATATCGCTCCCAGTGTCAATTTGAACATTGAACTCTTTTGGTGGAGAACTCAATTTCACTTTAGTAAAGTACAACCTATAACAGAGAAGACAATGTTAATTTTGACTTTCAAAGTCAAACTTATTTCTAGTCAAACTTCAAAGTTGTACTGAATTATGTAATTTTTGTTCGAAAAGTAAAAACCTCATTAGAGTTTACAAGCATCAACATAAACTGAAACACGTAGATGATTAATTAGTGACGAAATCTACATAAATTTTGTTGTTGGAGGGTAATAGGTTTGACTATCATAAAGTCAACAATGTGACCATCTGTCAGCAATTAATATGTCAAAATTTGTACAGATCTAATATTTTAAGTTTCTTTAGTAGTATGAATGTATGGTCAAGGAAAAATACAGATAAACAATCACTCATTGTCTTACCAGATCTATAATAAAATAAGATAACCCTTTTTAAGAAGCTCCAGATAAACAAATCATAAGAACATGGTCACCGACTATAATTCGTATTTAATAAGCTTCAATATAAAATATAAATTTCCCAACTTTAATGTGAGCTAAAAAATTGAAAATTTGTAGGTATAGAAATTATAAAATCAATAAGAACAATAAAATTTTCCCAACTTTAATAGTGAGCTAAAAAATTGAAAATTTGTGGGTATAGAAATTAGTTCCCAACTGTAATATGAAATCTTCTCCTATATATGAGCCTACATTTGATTTACGTTTGCCAACTAGGCAGTTTGGAGCTATCTCATTCGCTAACAATGCCATGTGTAATCTTCTCCTATATATGAGCCTACATTTGATTTACGTTTGCCAACTAGGCAGTTTGGAGCTATCTCATTCGCTAACAATGCCATGTGTAATTCTAGGATTGGCCAACATGCCATGTCTCTCTTTCCTGCATTTATTCATAAAAATCTCTTCATTTACGGAAAGAAAATCAACTCCCAGTGTTAAACAAAATTCACGGGATTTCATATTTACTAATTCCGAAACTTCTCTCCTGCATATATACCACCAAAAATCACGGGATTTCATTAAGATAAACTTTTGAATTTTTTTATTATTTCCTTTAAAATCTATTTAATACCACCTGTGATAATTATAGTAAAAATTCAAAACAATATATGCAATTGATTATTTCCTTTAAAATCTATTTAATACCACCAAAAATACTTGGCCTTACACCGTGATAATTATTGCTATTTTTGTGATAATTATAGTAAAAATTCAAAACATTATATAGTCAACCAAAATTCCGGTTTATTCTATGCTATAACATAATCTATTCCTTAAATCCCGTGATTTCACTTACCTTTAATATTTTTTAAAATTCGATAACCATTATCCCCCATATAAACCATGCCAACATGGTTGAAATACTTACAGTTGATTAAAAGCCAGTTCTGATTCCCTGCATCAAAGAACAGCATCAGGTGAAGGTACATATTCATTCCTTGATTTTTCATACGCTTAATAGCATGTGGTATTCCTTTGTGTGAACTGCAATCAACATCGTGATTCTGTAATCTTCATAGATTTAGGGCAGTTTCAAATCATAAACAGCAATACCATAAAACAATTATGTTTGGTTAATTAATCAGAATTAAAACTGCAGTTTTTTATTCTATTTGGTTGATTCCAACTAAAAATATTCTGTTACCTTGCAGGATACGTCTTTGCAGCACCAAAAACTCCTCTTCAAATATCAGGTCTTGCCAAAAACCCTACATTAAAACTTCATTAACAGATTTTTAGTGTGTACGTTTTTAATCATATTTTATATGTTGTAGATCAGTTTAAAAAGTGTTAATGTATTAAAATGACTTATAAAATTGAACACACAAATTGAACATACAGCAGGACTTTTAAAGTCGCTTTTATTAAATTGTCGCTTTTTATTCATTAAATTTTTTTAAAAATATTGACTAATTAGTCAAATCTGTATATTTGACTAACCTAATAAAGAACATTAACCAATATTATTGTGGTATATTAAAACATATAGAGTTATTATTATTTTTAATGATTTTTAGTGATACATCTTAGTGAAATTCACCACTTTTTAGTTATTTTTTTAAAATTTTCACCGGATTATTTTTTCAATATAAAATATTAATTATTTTGAAGAATTTTATAATTTGTTAAGTTAATCTTGCAAATTATGTTTAACTATAAAATATATATTATTTTTAGAACACGTATTAATATTTATAAAACATATTAATTATGTTTTTGTATATGTTTTAGAGGTGAAAAAATATTAATGATGACTATTTTGGTAAATCAAGATGATAATTGATAATATAGTTCCAAATATTATATTTTTAGAACAAAATAAAGGTGAGAAACAAAATAAGATGATAAATTCTGTCACAAACCTTAATTAAGAATGTACAGGAGCTTAATTATTGACGGATATACGATCAGAAATCTAGAACTCTTCATGGTTTATTAAGTTGAAAAAAATTACAGGTAAACGTTTGATGAAATTGAAAATTTATCTCTAAATATTTATTACTTAGAGCATTATTATACAGTTCTTACCTAGAAATTGCACGCCGCCCCAATCAACGCTCCAATTTTGACACCATTTTTCCGCTAATATATAGGAAAGCCCTAGATCGAAATTGAACAAATTCAAACCATTGTCTTCCAAAATTAGAACCTTGATAAATTCAAACCGTTGTCATCCTGTTCATAAATTCACAAACGAAACCATAATTACATTTACATGAACGACTTAGTGTTTAGGGCAGAAAATGTTTAGAAATTGAAAGAGGAAAACCTATGAGAAGGAAAACATACCACACTATGGACCGATGTTCATAAAATTAATGATGATTTTTATTTTCTTTATTGAAATGACGATGCGATATCGAATCTTCGATTTGCTATGTTCCTTACGCCCTCTATGTAAGCTTCCATTTTTTTGTTGCCTGCTAACGCCCACATATGAATTACGCCCTCTATGTAAGCTTTCATTTTTCTGGATTCGAGATAGCCTGAATCAGATGGATAGAGCGAAAACCCTAGATATGATATCCCGTCAAAATGGATTATCGGGAGTGTTCTATGATTATTCCGTCAAATTGTAGTTCCGTCAAATGGAACGTGGAGATTTCGGGTTTTAAGCCCACACAACTTGATTTAAGAAAGTTTAGTTCATTTAAGTGGGTATTAAGCCCAAACAGGTGCAGTTTAATGAGCCCACGAATATTAAAAATCCAATTCATTTTAATGGGGTTTTAACACAACACAATTAGGCAATACCACTTGATCTGCTCAGTTCTGCATTAAAACCTATTAACTTTTTCAATGCATCACTACAATAATAAGACATAAATATGAGTAATTTTTGAAATTTATAGGTGCTAAACAATAACGTTAATAAGTTTGACTATGTGATCTCAGTGACAATAACTATATTTTTGTTATATATTTAGTTTAGTTATAATTTATTTTTGATATATAGGTAAAGATTTTATCAACTACTACACGTAAAGATTACATGGAAAAAATTAAGTCCACCACCGATGACAAAATGGTGTAAGATTTAGGCTATAAAAAAAGAGAAAAAGGAAAAATCACAGTAGAAAATAATGAGAATCAATCAGAAAACATTAAACGCATCGTAGTAGAATCTCAATGTAATGTTCATTGCTCTTTGTCCAACACACCATTAGAGGATATCTCCAAAAGAAGACCTGGAAGGCCTTAAAAAAGATATAAGTATTTTATTTAATTACATGGTTATTAGTCCTTCCGACAACAAGATGCCTTTCAAATTGAATCGGAGGCAATTTCCTGTTCAGGTCTGCTTTGCTATGACCATTAATAAAAGTCAAGGTCAGACGTTATCTCAAGTTGGTTTGTTTCTGCAAAAACCGGTATTCTCACATGACCAACTTTATGTAGTTGTATCACGAGTTAAGAACAAGAACGGATTGAAGGTCATTTGTTGTGACAGAGATGTCAATTACACTAATTCAACAACAAATGTCGTTTACAAAGAAGTCTTATGTCGTCTATAAGTTTTATGTAACATTTGTTCATGTTTCAAATTTTGTACAAACTTATCATTACAGCTATCGATTCTTATGTCATTTTTAAAATTATTAATATTTGTTGATATTTTTCTATAATATATCTCTTGAAGCATGCCCGCCCAGTCGGGCGGGCTATGAATCTAGTTGAGAATAAAAAGTGACGATTATGGAAATTAAAAAATAAAATCCCAACATAAAATATAAAAAATTGTGGCTTTTGATGAGATTACCCGCGGTAGGAAGGATCGGAAGTGCCGATGACATTGAAGTCAACAATGCCGCCGGAGAACCGTTGCAAAATGTGCGCGTGTCATACACGGTCTCGTGTTCTGAGGACATCAAGCTCAACCATCTGGTTAGCCGGAAAAGCCCTTTCTAAATTCAAAACCCTAGCGGGAAATCCACCGGCACCACCGTTCACCACCGAGGTAACTGCGGCAGCGACCAATACAACGAACAAAAACCTCATGCCGGCGTTTTATAATCAATATAATCTGGTTATATACGAATATTGATTAACTTTTGTGGGTATGTATGCATATGTTAGAATCCCAATTATAAAAATGTAAACTTTACGGCATTGTCGTAGAGAAATTGGGGAAGGGAAAGTGGAGGCTGTTGATTGTAACGGTTGAATGTGTGTGTGCACTTACAGGAGGCTGTATCTATTTGTTTTGTGGAGCGATAATTAAGGATGGTGATGATCATCATTGACTTGTACACTTTTTAAGTCTTCAACTAAAGTTACACTGAGATTCTTCTCTCAAACCCTCAACCTATAGGGAATAAACCCTGCCATTTATCAACGACGAGACTTGAACTCATGACCTATAGGTTATGGGCAACACGTTATTTTTTCCACCAATACCACTAGCCTAGAAGCTTTGAGTTCTCGATTCCAAGAAATGACTAGTGAATTTACTTCCATTTTCAAAATATAAATATATAATTTATTGAATATTCCCTCCCTCCTCATGTGATTGAAATTCTTTATATTTTTCACAAATTTTTAAGAAATACTCCTTTCATTCCACAAAAAACTTCTCATTTCATTTTGACAAAAGTTTTAAGATGATAGTTAGTGATGTGGTCATTTGTAATAATTTTGATTAAAATATAAGATTAATTTGGATAGAGAAATATAGTTAGTAATGGAGTCCTTAGTAATAATTGTATTTTATTATGTGGACCCATTAAATATAAGAAATATGAAGTTTTTTGTGGGATAAAAATTTAAGATGAAATGAAAAGTTTTTTGTAGGACATAGAAAGTAGTTAATAGCTAATCATTGAAAATAATTTTGATAAAATATTATGGATCCATCAACAAGTATTATCTTGTTCAGATATAAGGTTAAATTTAAAAAAGAAATATAATTAGTAATGAATCCTTAGTACAAAATATTATTTTATTGGCCCCCATCATTACCCACGGATTATCATTAATTAGTAAGGAACACGAGGCAGTGAAAGATGACCATACTTTTCATAGTAACATTGAAGTCCCCCATCATTACCCACGGATTACCATTAATTAAATTCTTAGTCATACACAGTTCTGACCACATGTTCCTTCTTTCAACTCCTGAGTTTGCAGCATATATAAAACTGCAAAAGAATTTAGATTTATCGAGACATAACTCGATATGATAAGAACAATGTATAGTAGAGACATTCAAAATGTTTTTATCCCATCCAACAACAATCCTGCAGCCTTTTTTGCTATATGCAACATTAGAATTCCAATCCCAACCCCCAAACGCCTTATCAGCAATTTTGCTCAGCTTATTCTCCTTAACATGGGTTTCCAGAATGGCACATACATGAATATTTTCTTCCTTTATCAATTTCAAAACTTCTTGTTGTTTCTTCATTTGGTTCATACTCCTTATGTTCCAAGTAGCAATTTTAAAATCCATAGAAACTTTAGAGTTCACTTAACACCGCCGGGTATATACCGCCAACCTCATTCTGTTTCATTAAATCTGCCATTCCACCGGAGTTTTCCAACACATCTTCTACCTCCTCATCCATTACATACACTTCCCCTTTCCATTTCTCTTTAAAATAAGTCACCAAATTACTTACTCATTTCTTTATCAGATGGTTCAATATTCATATCTATCCACCTTCAACTTAATATTCTCAACCTCTTCTTCCTCTTCATTATCCAAAACATCAAACTTATTGGCTGTCCTTTTTTATTTCATCCACAACCTTCTTATTTACTTGCCATTTATTCTTCTTGAAATTATTCATACCGATATTTTGATCTTTATGGATCCCCTGTTTAACTTTTGTGTTCATGCTTTTATTTCTTTTGTAATTAACCTCAATAAATTCTTCCTTTCTTGGATTTATCATTTTTTTCTTTCAATTCCTTCTCCTTCTCTTCTTCCCTCCTCTGTTCTAGCTCTTTTAGTACACTTTTTAAACTCATGCCCAAAAACTAAGCAATGAGAACAGATGTCAGGTTTCTAGGCAAACTCCACTTTCACTGTTTTACCACCAATTACTCTTTTCTCCTATCTTTATATCCATTATGAATATCGATTTCAACTAAGACTCTGGCATACTCCATTCTACCAATACATGTCTTACAAATTCAGCGTTATTCACATCCTCCTTATGAACAAACTTGGAATCAAATTATCCTTACCTAGATCCCGTTCAATAGATCCATTCTCATTCATCAGATTGACACCAGCATCACTTGCTACCTGACTATGCATCTCCTCTTCATTTCCCCCAATTTGAACCCTAGTATCATCTTCCAGTGGTGGATCCATACTCTTACTGCTATCGGATTCATTCTCCAGTGGTGGATTAGGATTAACATCAACCGAAACATTCTTGCTACCCAATTTATGAATCGAATCTCCAAATTTCATCCGTAGTTTTACACTTCTCTTCGAGACTCTTCGAGACACAATTGCAATCACCAATATCACAATAAGATCGACCGAAACACAATTGCAATCAAATCGAAGAAGATCGACGAATTAGGGTAACAAAATTTCCCGCCAATTCGTCATAAGGAGAGAGCAATAGCCAAAAGAATACTTTTTAGCACTTATAGAAAGAAATTGTAATACTCTATTACGTAAGTAGAAATTTCTTATGAATTATTTGATATAATTTGTAAGTTGTAAAAAAAATAAAAAAAATTGCATGCTACATTGTAAGAATGAAAGAAAAAACATGCTAAATCAGAAGGTGAGAATCGAATAGGGCACATGGATACATGTACTGAAAATTTGCACTTGCCATTTTAGCTATACTTTAAAAAACAATTAAATTGACCAATCATGAACAATAATTTTTATTATATTACTTAATTCTATTACAATTTTTATTATATATATATATACAATACATTATAACGTAGTATTGATAGGATAAAATTCCATTTAATTAGTTTATATATTATTCTATATTAAACTTAGATGTTTGTTACAAGTCTATTAACTCGTAGTACAAAAATCATGTAATTTGTACATAGTCAATTAAAAGAAACTAGGTTAAAACCCGCGCGATGCGGCGGGCTGCGAACTATATTTTGTGGCGGTTAAATATTATTTGGTTACAAGTACTTTTCTTAAACAAACTATACAAATAAAGTGATGGCTTAGAATGTGGTTGTCGGCCGTCACGCTACAATTGATGAAGATGACAAATGTTTTATATAATAATAATAATTGTATTATTTAATAACACTTACTATGCTTAAAAACAAAATACTTGAGAAAATAAAGTTTTCCCTCGTTATCTCTAGCCCCAAACATTTCCAGCTCGCTATCTGCCTCCCTACAAAAAATGGATAATACATATGATGTTAATTAATAGTTAATTTAGTAAAAATAATATCTATACCTAATGATCATTTATCGAATATGATTAAGTGTAATACCTCGTCGTCAATTAACAGCATCTCAAGTGATATTATCTCATTTTTATTGTTGAAGTTCGTGTGGGGCCAAATTCGTAGAACCCTGACCTTGAGGTGAATTTTTTCCTTGAAATCATGAATGTTTCTTATAAAGTGCAATCCGATTGTTTACATGTTAAGAATACCTTACATAAAAAGATTATAATTTACGAAAGTCATACACAATAGGAATAAAATTTGTATCAAAAGTTTAAGAAATGAAAAAAAACAGAGTAGTGGGTGATAAGTAATACCGATGTTTACAATGGTTAGCAGAATTATGATGAAAACGGTGACGGGTGATGGTTGGTGGTATGTGTTTCGTATCGTGAATGCAAAGGTTAAATGGTTGTTTCGTGAATCCTTGTTGTTTATAAAAAGAATTATTACCAGTAAGGATGAGTGTCATTTGATTGCAAGTCAGGTTCACTTAAAACCTTACATATAACACAATTTTGGTTCTCCATTGCTATCCATAGGTCGTGCATTAAGCGTTTTCTTTTTATCACATGCATGCAATCTTTGAATCTTTTCTTCTACAATATCAAATTCTACACCAAATTCAGAAAATATCAAAATCTAAGTGGGCGGGCATAAGTAACTAATCAAAAAACTTCCAAAAATCATGCAACAAAACAATTGATATGATGTTCTATCACATGAGATATATCATAGTTCTACTGTATAAAAAATAGAAAAAGTTGCAAAACAATATTATAAGCATACCATTGTTTCCGCATCTGAAGTGCAAAAACGCTTGTTTAAAAGAACATTCTTAGGATGATCTTCTAGTCTTTGATTTACACATTGTGTTGGATTTCTGTAAGTTTGAGTTCCAATCTTCGGAGTTTGAAGTTCCTGGTTGAATATTAGTGAATTTACGGAAATAGCTCAATCCACATTAGAATGCCTATTTCCCTCCAAAAACAACTAATAACATAAAACCACATACACAAAAACTATTCGATTCAGAATCTATGACATCAATAAATTGATAATGGAGATAATTTAGTAAAAAATGGATCGAATAGAAAAAAAATTCAACATGCGCAATTTTGATCACTTTAAAAAAAAAATTAGTAAAATAAATTGTGATTATGATCACTTTAAAAAAAATCAATATTGTGTATTAGGAGATGTTATTTGTTACCGAGCCAAGGGAGTAGGTTTTCATTTGAAATACTTACAAATTTTACCTCCATTTCTTGTTGTTGGTTTGACTTCTTAGACGATGACATTGTCTCGAATGTTCCCTTAACAATTAGTAAAAAAAATGAAATTAGATTTCGGAAAATGGTATACACATTACAAATTACAAATACAACATAAAAAACATTAAAATACAAGATTGTAAGCATTGTACCTTGTTTGGAACTTGCAAGATTATGATATTTCGTAGGATGTGATGTGTAGTGGTGGTGAAAACTCATTAAATACGGGGGAAAAACATAAGGATCAATTCTATATGGTAAGCATTAGACATGGCTACACATATGATCATCTTCAATGAAAATGATAGCAACCACACAAAATCAGGGATCGAAAGTCAAATAAAAGAAAGGCGATTAACCATAAGACATTGATGAAGAATACATTTTCATTGAAGCAATTGATGAAGAATACATTTTCAAATACTTGTAATATTATGTTTTATCAATAACATTTTCATTGAAGAATACATTTTCAAATCCATTTAATTCGTATTTAATATCTTTTAAATTATTTTGGTTTTATAATAATTTCTAAAATACTGATAATTACGAATTACCATATAAAGATATGGTAATTCTATAATAGTATACTGTTGCCGAACCATATAAGGGTAATGCTATACATGGGATGGACAAAATAATAAAGGAAACGATTAAATAATTGATAAAGAATACGTTTCATTGAAGAATACCATATATATCGTTGTAATAATTGACCTCTAATGTTACTCTTATAATCCTATTCTAGTCAAATACAACCTACAAATTCATAATGAAATTCAGAATGAAACCATGATACCAACACATACCGTAACAGTCATTCACCCTTTATAGCAAAAAGACCGATTTCTATACTGTCTGGGTCAAAACCAATACTATTTGGTGCATATTCTCAATTTTTGTGGCCAGTACGGTCTTACATACAACAATAGAAAGCTGGCAGAGTAAAATTATTAGATCGAGTTTTTTCAAACTAACTACAAATCAAACATCTGGTGGCTGCTACTTTACAATAATTTCACCACTCATTCCATTCCCATTCCTAATACCTAGTTCCAAATAAAATTTGGTCTATTGCTTCCCTCTCTATTTAAAAAAAAACTTCCTAACCATTTATAGAAATAGATATAATTCTACATGTTTAGGCGATTTCTATTAGTCTCCCACACAAGAGTAATAGCTTTTAGATCCATAAGAATTTAAAGCATCCATCACAAGTTGTTCAACTGTTTACGGGCATGAGTACGAAGTTGTTCAACTGCAACTGAACGAAATGTATCACATGCAGCCATCATCACAATAATATCTTCCAACTCACTTATTTATGGCGAGCAAATGTTGTTCGATTACAAGTTTTTTAATAATAATTGTACAAAAGCATAAACCACATTCCACATCCCACAAAGTCATTAAACAAGAGAGAAGAGAAAAAAATGATTGAAGAATTTTAAATAGTAATTACAGGTAGTTTGTAAACATGATCATTCCAATAAACGATAATACAAGTTGCCTATTTTTAATCCACAACACCACAATCCTGACAAATCCTACATATAACACATATCTCACATTCAAATGCAGTTTGCTATGTTTACCTTCAGAAATGTAAATCTATGTGAATAGGGGGTTCAACTCCCCTGCTTCATAAATTGCAACAAACATGAGTTAATATCCAAAATAATTTTTTTATAAGTAAAAGAAAATACAATGGATCATAAAAAGAGGGATTACATTACCTTATATGTAGTGGTTTATAATAATCGATAAAAACTTGGCATTGATTTTGCTTTGAAAGTCCTAAGCTCTTCATGTCAGCGTCTTTTATTTCCTGAGCAGTAACAATTATAAGTAATCACAATATCACATTGATTGTAATTATCATAAGTTCCAATTACATTTAGGCCACCCAAATACCCTATGGAACTTCATCTAATTAATCACTCACATATGATGTGAAACTAACGAATAAATAAAGAGATTCAATGTCAAATGACGAAAAATTCAGCATTTCAATCAAAATTTGCATCATATCTGACTATATTGTGTCCTTCTGTTGTTGACTAAATCACAAAATGGTAGTTTTTCATGTATCAAAGCTTACTGAATAATTCCTACATTAAAGGTTTTTAATTTAAAATGATCGGCTGTTTGTAAAAGGAATGCATCAAAAAATAGAACCAATAAAATTACCCGACGATATCGGTGACTTGATTTAGGTAAAAAAACGTTCAGTATTCATCCATTGTACACAATATACAAAACTTAATTTGAATTCTAAAAAAAAGTGAAACGAATCACACCTGAACGCAAATCTTCTGTACTGGTGATCTTCTTCAGCGATGATTTTCAGCAATAAACACGAGATTATTTATATAGAGAAAACGGATGTTAATTTTGAAGTAAATGACAATCTCGTTAAATTTCTCATGGTGACGGTTACCTCTAATCAGTAACTGTTCCCGGAAACTCGCCCTAATGTATGGTGATTTGAAGGGTGTTTTGTGAGAAAACCTAATGCAAGCAGTGATGTAAGGTGATTAATGGTAATCAAGGTTGTCCCAAATGGGGTTATATGTATAACCAACAACAGAATAAACAAAAAACCAAGTTGTCTAGGTTGTTAAATGCCTGCTTTACTTCCAACACTACACGAGTTCGAATCCCAGTTATTTCATTTTATTTTGATCAATTAAAGGGTGTTTGGACATTGCTAAAAATGAAAGTGTTTGAAAATTCAGACTTCCTCTTTTAAGAGGAGAGAACAACTCATAAGAAAAAGAACGGTGACAATATTCTAAAAATATTCGTCATTTTAAAAATCATTTGCAGGGGTAGGGTCAAAAAGGAAGGTCTGTTTTAGAGGGAGAGGGGGAGAGTTAGAGAAAGAATGCGCTAACATTAGGTATCCGCCATGGCCGCTATCTCTTCTACAGTTTTGCTCCTGTGCATCTACTTTCCTTTCAGCCGTTATCTCACAATTTTTCCGGCGTATTGGATTGCTAATGTGTATGAATCGGGGTTTCTACAGATCTCGTCTGTGGAGTTTCGATTATATACGGTGGATTTGAGGTAAAATTAGTTTGCTCTTCTGTTAATGTTTTGTTTTGTAAAATCTGTTAATGTTGTGTATTAGATATAGATATATAAACACATTATGCAGCTTAGAGATTCATATATGTTTAATTAAATAAACCAAACCTATTAGGCAAAATTTTGTTTAAATACATTATGTAGCTTAAAGATTAATATATGTTTAAATACATCAGACCTAATTAGGCAAAATTTTATTTCTCTTGGCAAAATTTTATTTAAATACATTATGCTACTTAGAGATTCATATATGTTTAAATACACCAAACCTAATTAAGCAAAATTTTATTTCTCTTGCTTAATCTATCACTGTTTTTTGTAAATAAGGAACTAACAAATTTAAGGATATAACAATATTTTGCATATTAGTAATTAAGCAGCTTTTATAAAACTAATCATAAAACAGTAAAGATACATGCATGAAGGATGAACAAAAGGTTTATAATAACTCACCGTTGTTTGTTTAATTTTGCAGACTGAAAACCTTGCAACCAGAGCGTGCTGAAGCAGAATAAGTTTAGATAACTGAAGGTTTTAAAACATATTTATCTAATTAGCCCACGTAATGCAGTATGAAGCTTAATATTAGGAATTAGATTAAAATTTAAATTTTAATCTTTTTTCCCACGTACTTCCGTATATAATGCTGGTTTAGGATTTTGCCCTAAAACACAGGAATATTAAGGTCTGGAAAAAAAAACCGACTTTTCCCTAAAACGCAAGAATAATACTTCGTATTAAAGTTCTTGCTCGTTGTTTTTGCGTGTGTATCTATTCTTCTTTTATTAACAATGGTGTTTATCTCACAATATGATGTTTTTTAATATGTGTCGTTAAACAGGATGGAAGATATCGGAAGAAAACAAGCAACCACAAAATTTGTCACTTGTTCAGCCTAATGGGGCTCCGATTGGATGGTAAGTGGGTTGTTCAAAACACGCCCCATAAAAATAAAGCCACGGGTCAATTTTTGAGTATAATATACTATTATCATTTATTTATAATAATACCTTTTAAATTTTTTTATCCTTGAAAAAATTAATATATACAAGTTCAAAATTTGCAGGTGCTATGGTCCAACTAAAGATGACATACTTAAGATTCTTGAATTGATGGTCATGGTGGTGAAGGTACCCTCTAACATGGTGGAGAGGAAGGACATTTAAAGCGATACACCCCCCAACTGACTAGTACATTTTTTATACAGTTTGAATTATTTTTATTTTAACTGGCGATATGGTTACATGTATTAAAAAAGATACGCGTGTGTATATGCTATACACACCGAGGAAAAAAGCAAATGAAGTATACGATAAAGTAATCGCAGGAAGAAGGGAACCTATGAATAAGTAGGAGAGAGAATTGTCTTGACTGACGTTGACGGTAATGAAATAGGCACGGCAATGAAGTTCTCGTTTAAGGTCGGCACAACCCAAAACCACGGAACAGGAGAATGGGATACCACGTGGGAGATGGTAGAATATCGCTTGTCTAAAACCAATCGGTAACTATGTTTTCCCTAATTGTTTTTTTTTCGTATTATTTAAAACGAGCGAGTAAAATAATATTTTCAAGGTTAAAATGGATCAGTTAAAATGGGTGGGTAAACGGGCAAGTAAAAAAATGGGACACTAAAACACTTTCATGTTAAAACGGGTAACTACAAACATCTTCATGTTGCAACGGGCCGGTAAAGCAAGCATATTCAGGTCGAAACGTCTCAATAAAGACATGTTTAGGTCAAAACGGGCCAGTAAACACATTTTCAGGTCAAAACACGTTGGGTCGGTCCGTTAATTTAATTTTTTTGTTTACTTGTATTAATTATTGACACTAATAATTTAATATATTTTTCTTATGTTTTATAGGAGAATCACGTGATTTGCAAATTATTTGAGGGAAAGGAATCTGCAATTGCGAAGGCAGTTAGGGATGAAATAGAAGCAAATGAATCGCATGATGAAGTCTTAAGTGAGCTTGCACGCATACGTATTCAGGTTGAAATGTGGGCAAGAAAGTTGGCCGAGTCGACAGCGAAGATGAATGAACAGGTAGGTTCGGCCTCAACATCACGGGATAAGGTTACTAATACGACCGCCGAGACGAAGAGGGATGAGCGTGAAAGTACTGAAAAGCTTGAAGAGGCTATAGATCAATTACAAAATGAAGATAATGATGGTCTTGGTGGTGTGGTAGGTGGTGATGGTGTGATAGGTGGTGGTGACATGGCATGTGGTGATGACATGGCAGGTAGTGACCACACCACCACCACCACGACCTGTCACACGACCACTATCATCATCTTCATTTCGTAACTGAGCTATAGCATCTTCGAGATTTTCAGCACTTTCACAGGTAGCCCTCTCTGTCTCAGCGGCCGTATTATTAACACCATCCTTTTTTGTTGAGGCCAAACCTACATGTTCATTCATCTACATTGTCGATTCCGCCAACTTTCTTGCCCACATTTCAACCTGAATACGTGTGCGTGTAAGCTCACTTAAGACTTCATCATGTGATTCATTTGCTTCTATTTCATCCCTAACTCCCTTCGCAGTTGTAGATTCATTTCCCTCAAATAATTTGCAAATCACGTGATTCCCGTGTAAAACATAAGAACGTATATAATTATTAGTATCAATAATTAATACAAGTAAACAAAAAAATTAAATTAACGTACCGACCCAACGTGTTTTGACTTGAAAATGAGTTTACTGACCCGTTTTAACCTAAACATGTTTCTATTGAGCCATTTCGACATGAACATACTTGTTTTACTGGCCCGTTACAACATGAAGATGCTTGTAATTACCCGTTTTAACCTGAAAGTGTTTTACTGTCCCGTTTTTTTACTGGCCCGTTTACCAACCCATTTTAACTAGATCCATTTTAACCTTGAAAATATTATTTTACTTGCTCGTTTTAAATAATACAAAAAAAAACAATTAAAGAAAAGATCGTTACCGGATTGCTTTTAGACGAGCGATATTCTACCATCTCCCACTTGGTATCCCGCTCTTCTGTTCCGTTGTTTTGGGTTGTGCTGACCCTTAAACGAGAACTTCATTACCGTGCCTATTTCATTACCATCAACGTCAGTCAAGACAATTCTCTCTCCTACTTCTTCATATGGTCCCCTTCTTCCAACTATTACTCTATCGTATACTCCATTTACTTTTTCGTCGGTGTGTATAGCATATACACGCGTATCTTTTTTAATACATGGAATCATATCGCCAGTTAAAATAAAAATAATTCAAACTATATAAAAAAACGTACTAGTCAGTTGGGAGGGCGTATCGCTGTAAATGTCCTTCCTCTCCACCATGTTACAGGGTACCTCCACTCACATGATCATCAATTCAAGAAACCTAAGTATGTCATCGCAGTTGGACCATCGCACCTGCAAATTTTTAACTTAATATTTATTAAATTCTATAAAGTGCAAACTATTTTAACCGACTAAGGAAGTATTGGTCTCTAATGGGTGAGGGTGCGTTTATGGTGAACATTGCGGATTTTCTTGTATTTGTGCATGAAAGTGGTCAGATCGAATTCTCTGTTGAGAAGTTGGTGGTGGAGAGATTCTGATTCTTCATCTGCTTTATGTATGGATGCTGCAAACAATTATTAATACTATTACAAGTACAAATGTTTAAAATAGTAAAATGTATTTGTGCAGATGTCGTATTATTGACGTATTGAATATTATTATACGTTTAGTATACTATTAAATTCATTTATTTGATAATAAATAGAAATTGTACCTTGCAGATGATAAACCAAGGATGCAGGAGAGTAAAATATTGGGATTTCTTATTTCTGGTTTTGAAGCTCGTTGAGCTTTTCTAGAGCAATAGCCAGCTCGGTGACCCGAATTATTTGGCGCTATATTTTAAAAGAGAAGAATTATAAAAGTATTACTACATTTTTAAATAAAGGTGGAAACTTTGGGACTTTGGGTTATATTTATATCAAACGGGTAAGTCAACTTTGAAAAACAGGTCAACTGGGTGGAATGGGTCCAAAGTGACACACTGTTTCTTTTAAATTACATCTGATACATTATTATTTATAAATAACAACAAATTGTTGGCGGGTCACCAAAAGCAGCCCACTTTGGAGACTAATTAAGTTACCCCCGTTTAATCAACCCATTTCAAGTTTTGGTGACATAGAGAAGTAACGTGGTTTATAGCTCTCCTTGATGTATGGTTTTTTTCCAAGTTGTGTTCTATGGTGTCAGATGGTGATTTTAAAGTTGTGTTGTGTAATTGCTCATTTTAAGGATTAAATAAAGAGATTAAGGAACAACTCACTTGCAAGCTACATAGTTTCAGTTCTCAATTCGTCTCGCATCTGATATTAAGAATATAGAGGAGTTTTTGACCCATTTATATACAAATTTGTTTTGATTATAAAATGGGTCGACCATCTTAACTTGAAAAGAAACAGGTTAAAGGAGACAAAATGATTGAAAGTCATCCAAATTGTACTCAAATGCATAAATCCTTTGAAACCCTTTTACTAAAAAGAGAATTCGGTTATTAATGAAATTGTAAGATAACTTACACGAATCTAAGTTAGAATTATCTCAAGTGAAAGTAAAAATTGTTGATATTCATCTTTGGTGGACAAAAGCCTCTGCAGCGCGCTACCACTATTACAAGTTAACAACCCAAAAAACAATCCAATTATCAAAAAAAAAACTAATAACTTTAATCATTTTGGAGCAAATTCTATCACAACTTTATTCTATAACGTATATAAAGTAAAAGTGTAAAAATACGAAAACAATAAAACGATCAAACCTTTTGTCCACGTGGAATATGGGATGCAGGTCTATCACCATATGCATGCGTATGATACTATCTTCAGAACCCCTGTAAGGAATAAAACATATGGGTCATGCTTGGTCTTGAACAAAGGGTTCACTCCAACTCATAAACCTTACAGGAGCAAGAGAAACCACTTGAGCCACCTTGGTTTTTGTCTAGAATAGGAATACATCATATTTTTATATTAAACATTCAGGCGCATTTTTGAAAAAAAACTTAAACACCGTTTTGATTGCATCCGTTCTATATGACAATTATAATGAACAACAAAATATTAGTAATATATTATGCCTATTTGTATTATATGTGGAATATAATATTTATTTATTACACATAAAAATCTTAACTTTAGTTAAATGTTTTGAACATTATATTAGCAAATTACATATAACAACACGTAAATATTTATCAAATGTTCACTATTAGTGTTTTTTCTTAAACAAAAAATTAGTTCTATAAATATGCTAAACCCGAAATAAACCTGTCGGGGATCGGGTCGAGTTCGATTTCTGATTTCGGGTTCGAGTATGCCAAAACCCGCACTTAATCCGCCTTGTTGCCATCCCTAGTTAAGGTATGGGTGACAATTCCCAACATGACCTGCAACCCGATGCAACCCGATAGGACCTGCAGCCATCCCTAGTTAATGTATGGGTGACAATTCCCAACATGACCTGCAACCCGATACCACCTGCAACCTACTTATAAATCAGGTCGGGTATGGGTTCGCTTATGTATAAACGGGGCGACCTGCCAACCCGTTTAGATTTCTAAATTAATTTTATACATGAAAGGGTATTTTATTCATTTGACACTTACATAAATTTAAAAATTTACAGGTTCTATGATCCAAGTGACAATGATGTCCTGAGAATCCTTGAACTTATGATAACCGGGTTGGAAGTGCCATATAATAGGGTTGTTAGCAGGGACCTCCACAGCGATATCCCTTCCCAATTAACTTGTACAGTTACAATCATATATTTTTTTAATTTTTTTTTATTATTTTTAAAATGTTTTAATGTTTTATTTTAACAGGAGATTTGGCCCCCGAGCATTGAGAAAGACACCCGTGTGTATATGATATACACACGGACAAAACTAATAAATAGAGATGGAGCTTATAGTAGCGGTCAATCTATGGGCAAAAGGGGACCTATGAAGCCGTGGTGAACAGATTGTATGTCACTGGTCTCGGCGATGTATGAACGGGACAATCCTAAAGTTTAGGTTTTAAAATTGGAACACCAAAAGACACTAAAAAATGACAACAAGAGACCACCTGGGATATGGTGGAATTCCGATTGTATGACAATGTTATAGACAACCCGGTAATGTCTTCTCTTTCATTTTTTTTTTTGGTATTATTTAGAAAATGTGGCAAAATAGTTGGGTAAATGGGAACATATTCAGGTCAAAACGAATATATAAAAATGTGTAAGTTAAAACTATTAAATAAAATGGTCGGGTAAACAGGTCAATCAAAACATTTTTAGGTAAAACGGGTCATTAAAAACATCTTTTAGTTAAAACGTGCCATTAAAAACACAAACAATTTTAAGTTAAAAACAGGTCAATAAAAACATTTTCAGGTCAAAACGGGTCAGTAAAAGCATGTTCAGGTCAAACTGTGAATTTATCTTTTAGTTACTTGTTAGCGTAATTAGCAATCCGGTAAATTATCTTCATTATCTATACAGCTGGAATTCCACCATATCCCAGGTGGTCTCTTGTTTTCTTTTTCAACGTTTTTTTCAGTGTGCCTATTTTAAATCTAAACTCCATGATTGTCTCTATCAAAGCATCGCCGAGACCAGTGACATGCGATATCTTCCCTACTGCTTCATATGTCCTCTTTTGCCCCTCGATTGACTTGCTATATGCCCTATCTCTATTTTTTAGTTTTGTCGGTGTGTATATCATATACACACGTGTGTCTTTTTCAATGCACGGGGTCAAATCTCGTGTTAGAATAAAACAAAAAACATTAAAACGTTTTAAAAATAATAAAAACAATTAAAAGTATATATAATTGTAAAAAACGTACGAGTTAATTGGGACGGAGTATCGCTATACAGGCCCATCCTCACCACCCGATTACAGGGTACTTCTACCCCGGTGATCATCAGTTCAAGGATTCTGAGAACATCCGTGTCAGTTGGATCATAGTTCTAGTAAATTTGGATAAAATTTATGTAACTGTTAAATGACCAAATACCCATTCATGTGTAAAACTAATTTTTAAATCTAAACGGGTGAGACGACCTGATTTATAAACAGGTTGGACAGGTCGACCTGTTTTTGACACAAACCCATTTATGGTCATCCCAAACCCGATTTGATTCGTGTCGGGTTGCAGGCTACTAACCATATGATGGGAACCCCATTACGCTGAATTGGGATGGTGTATTATTGTAAGGTTGTCGCCTTTTCTGTTGTAGAATACTAAGGATGTGTGTGTTAAGACCACAGTGCCACATATTTTTATCTTGTATGATGAACATTTTAAATAATTCAAACATATAAACAATTTATAATTAGGTTAGTATTTGGAAATCCACATTTTCCTACAACACAATTGTTGTATCGAGGTGGTGCTAGATCTGGTGAGGTCGGAAGGAAAATATCATCGAGAAAGATGACTGAACCCGACCACGTCAAAATGCCAGCAGTGAGGAGGTATCAGCAGCGGGATCTGTGTGGATGGTTTTCCGGTAAGAGAGTGAGGCTGTCGGAGGTCGTTTAGAGGGGTTTTCATGTGAGAGAGGGAGGCTTATGGTGAAGGTGTCTCCCGTAAAGTAGTAACAGAAGAGGAAGTGGTGGGCGGATCCGATGGGTCGGCAGTTGGAGAATAAAAATAACATACAAATCAATAAATAAATAAAATCAGTATCAAATCAGTAAAGAAATATCATATACAAAGTAACAAATCAATAAATAAAAATAAGTTCCAAATCAGTAACAAAAATCAATAACATATAGCAAAATTCAGTAAAATAAAGAAACCAAACATGTATATAACAAAAAACTTATATGATATCTCGACCTCATCATGTATATAACAGATCTCGACCTCAAAAATCAGTATAATAAAGCAATCAAACTTATTGAATGGATCGACGGACTGTCGGAGGTCGGTGGCGGCTAAGCAGCTGTGGCCAAAGATAGTTAGAGACGAAAGGAGATGACTATTTATTAATGGATGAGAGAAACTGACCAAAAAAACCCTAAAATGCTTTTGAAAAAATGAAACGCTAGTCGATAGTTATTGACGTGGACAGTGATCATACGAACCAATTTCTGGCCTCCATAGACCATATAAGAGCATTGTGTGTGGTCACACCAAGTCGGAGTGTCACCTCCGCGCAACCTATGCGCCACATCATTATTTCACATTTCACATTCAAAATCCCAAATACCCCTCTACTATAACTTAACCTAAAATATTTTTTTTTAACCCACTAAAATACACCTTACCCAATAAAAACACTCAAAACACACTCTCTCTCCTCCCTATTCGTTCGTTGCTTCCGCCAGTGGTCCGACTTGGACCCTCACTCACCCCACATTGCGGTGTGGTGGCGGGGGTGAAAAGGCTCCACCTCAGCAATTTGATTCCGGCGAGAGGTGTGTTTCGTGATTGCACCCCTTTCTCTCACATGATCGAATTCATACGGCTCATTTAGTTTAATTGGTGTTGAACTATTGGGTATTTGATATTTGGGTAAGGGAGAAATGTTTAAGGAGTTCCATTTAGTTTAATTGGTAAAAGAATTTGTAACAAATTTAAACCGTTGATCAATAAGATTTAATGGTCAACATTAATCACATATTTTTTAAATAAATAGGTATTTTGGTCATTTGGCACTTAAAAAAATAGCGTTTCTTTTTAATTATTTTATTTTATTATATTAAGGTTAGTTAAATAAATTGATAATTAAAATTATTTATAGTTAACTAACTACTAGTATTAGATTTAACTATTTACACAAACAAAATTTACAGGTAAAAGAATTTGTAACTGACATTTGAAAATTAGTTTTACAATTCAAAAAGGGATAACGGAGCAGCTTGTTATTCGGTTGCCTTCTTTTTCTATGTAAAAAAGGATTTTTATCTAATTGAATTTTAAATTTTGATATATTAATTTAACATGAAATATTTGCATGTACATTTAAGGGAAGAAAAGGAAAATAGAAGTGTTGTAGGCACGTCAAATAATTAAAAAAACACTTCTTTTTTAATTAGTTCATCTTTAATTTATATATACAAGAATTTTCGTCTGCACATCAAATAATTAAAAAAACAGGATGTTCGAGAAAGTGTTGGTTTTGGTTGGTATTTACTTGGTTCAAAGGTTAATATAATGTATGTAAATGGTACATGTTCATATATTTTATTAAGAACGTCATTAGCAGTGAACAAACCAAGCATAGATGTGTAAGATTTAGTGTAAATGAATCAAAGAAAAAAGAATATACCCACAAAGATTTCAGTTTAGGGTCTTGAAGTTGGTGGTGTTCTCACTTGGTTGCTCGAGCTTTTCAAGAACTCTTCTTCTTGGTACAACTGGGTGATTTAAGCTTGAATATGTGTGGAGTTCATAAAAAAAGTTAGAATTAATGTGTTGTTAATGGGGAAAAGAATGGAGAATACTTACCAAGTTTGTTCTTCAATCTTAATAGAAAAGCAAGGATGAAAGTGTGATGGAGTGTTCTGGGGTGTTTAGGAGGGAGAATATGTAGTGAAGAAGGGTTTCAAAACAAACTAGGACAGTCAACTTGTGCAGATTATTGTAAGAAGAAGAAAGACCCATTTTGGTGAAAATCTTGATTCCATGAAAAGCAAAAAGATTTACTTGTGTGTGTACGTTAGCTTTCAAAGGAAAAAAAAGGGAGAACGTGGGGTTAAGAGTCTTTGACTTAGTCAAAGATGAAGAGTTGGGTTTAATTTAAAGGGGGGTGATTTTCCTACCATAACTTTTAAGGTATGTACCACAATCAATGCTTAATATACTTATATAATTAGCTATAAAATCTATGCTGTGTGGTATAACCATTAAAAGTTGTGGTAGCAAAATCAATTCTCTTAATTTAACTATAGTTAAAAATTAACTTAGTCTTTTAACTTAGATTTTATGGTAAATGTCAGAAATTGTCCTTGTGGTTTTGCATTTTCTGCTTTTTTGTCCCTAAATTTTTTTTTCGGAGTTTTTGTCCCCGTACTCTTTAAATTTCTGTTTTTATGTCCTTCCGTCTAAATTTGCTGTTAACTAACAGAATATGCCAAAAAAGTGAGGGTATTTTCGTCTTTTTTAGTTTTCCCTTTTAAAATCTTCTTTTTTTCTCTTTCTTTTTTCAGCTTCTTCCTCTCTCGTCTTCCGCCCTAAAAAAAAACCCTAAAATCACTTCTTCTCCACCATCATCACCAAAAACACCCCCATATTAGTGTTTTGAAATTACGTCTCTAGCTTCGTCAAGTTCAGATCTGATTTCCGCTTTAAAGGAGCATGATGACCTCCATCTGGGTTTCTGATTTCGGCTTCAATTGCTTCGAGCTGATGAACGAACATAACAAAAGGGGTGACCTCAGATTCCGGCATAAGATCTCTGGCAATCTTCTTCGTCCCCAACAATCAATACTTCTCCGACCATCTTCTTCGTCCCCAACAATCGTCTCCTACAAGCTCAGATACACCAGAGAGAAAAGTGTGATGGTGATTCCGTACACGTGTGGAGAATGACCCTAAATCGTTGGTGGTTGTTGCTGCCCAGATCTACGGTAGTCAGAGGTGTGCAAATAAAAAAATTCATGATTTTCCATTTCACGAAGCAATTTGAATTTTGGTCTGCAAATAAAAAAATTCATGCCACCTTACCTTTTAGCAGTCATTTTCTTGGAGGTTTTCACCGCCATCGATTTTGTCAGTAATGAGGAAGAAGATGTCACAATGAAGAAAGAATATGGTCTTTACTAAAGAATTTTGTAATTGGGGATTAGGGTTCATAAATGAAGAATATAGAAGAAGAAGAAGGATGGTAAAAGTCAGAAATACCTTCACATATTTGGCATGTGAGGTTAGTTAATGTGAAATTTGGACGAAAGGACATAAAAACAGAATTTTAGGGAGCACGGGGACAAAAATTTAGAAAAATAAAATTTAGGGATAAAAAAACAGAAAATGCAAGACCACATGGACAATTTCTGAAATTTACCCTAGATTTTATTTGAAAATTAACTATAACGTGGACAAATTGTGGGGTTTATTCCCCATAAATGAAGAGTTCGAGGGAATGCATACTGCTCCTTGTGGATGTCACTGTTTAGGCTCGAACCACTAACTTACTAACTTGTCGTTCAAAAAAAAAACTATAACTAATTATTAATCGTGACATCTTATTTAGGGTAATTCTTTTGTCGTTTTAAATATCCGTGTTTTATATTATGTATTAAATTTATAGATTCTTTAATTTTGACGCAGGTAGTGTTTCGTTCACTATTTTTCGTACCGGTTGTTTCGCTTGGAATAACTTTTATAAAAATAAAAATTTCTAATTTTGATTTAGTTCGGATTTATTTTACGTTACGTCACCGAATCCCTAAATTACAGGTTTTATTGTTAAATCGTTGTGTTCGGTAAGTGCCGACATGAAAACTTGTGTGTTGTGTATAATAAAATGAATAACATCGAATGGTCGTAGTGGCTATTGCTAGACTTAATATATCAAATAAAAACATAGATCCAACATTTACGTTGCAATTACCTTTAATATGTTTATTCTTATTACTATTCTCAAAGAAAACTTAAACAAACAATGTGATTTTTCAATGTTCACGGAACATATATTTCTTTGAATCTATCACCGTTTTCTTGTGTATAGCTGAACTCTATGAATCATGCAAAAGGAATCGATATGAACTATGTGATGTGCATACCCAATATATATGCAATTCACAATATTAAATCATTTAAACTGAGCTTTAGGTGCCAGTATTGCAACTTCAACCTTATACTCGTAAGTACTTATAATATAATTCTTTTTTCAAAACCAAAGTTTACATGGTAGCTAGCTTTTCCCCAATTTGTTGGCTCAACCAATAACTTATTGACATGGTAAGATTCATTCTCATAACCTATTACGTGTTCTTGTGAATCCCATGAGTGTCGGACTCAAGCCAAGAAATTAACCACTATCAATAGTCAATTAGTCAAATTAACCAATATTAATAGTCAATTAGTCAGTAAACTTCGCGAAATTCTACTATTCCATAATAACATTCAGTTGACATATTTAGTTGTCGAGTTTTTTCATGTCGACACATGATGAACCGTATCCTTTCATGATGTGGTCAATCTTTTGATCTTTGTCATGCGCAACAACACTCAAGTTTTAAGTAAGACTCCATTTATAATATCCGTTAAAGTTATTTCCATATTTAGTTCGTTTTACATAGATCAAAAGATTTTCTTAGCGTAGTTCTATTCCACAAAAATCTTAAATTCAGTTATGCAAAAATGTTTTGTATCAAAACAATAACTATAATATTATGGCGTAAACTAAAGTTTTGTCTAACATAATTAATCTTTAACGGATACAAGGATAATTGTCCTAAAATTAAATAGTGTTACCACCTTGAACACTTCCATAAGTTTCATTATCTGATATGTCAATATCAGCATTGTCCTAAAATTAAATAGTGTTACCACCTTGAACACTTCCATAAGTTTAATTATCTGATATGTCAATATCAGCATGTTATTCGAGATGGGTTCCTATGTCCATAGGAGCATCTATAATGTTGACCTCTCAAATGACTTGTTATATTTGTCACATCTTCTAATAACTTATTAATTAAAAACATCTCTAATGGTTAACCTTTTCAAAGACTTTTTCTTATTAATATTATTAATTTACCTTTATCTATATCAAATATTACTAAATACTCCCTCTTATGTAATTTAACAATTTTTAAGTATTTATAAACTTAACATTTTTATAAAATATCTCTTATAAAAATATTATAATATTTGACCTTAAAAAGTATTGAAATATGATAAAGTTATAATTTATACTTATAAAAATAATAAATGATTTACAGATAAATATATATAGGGGTTTAAAGTGTAAAATTATTAAATATAAGGACCAAAAGAATCAAACATTGAAAGATGATTAAGTGGTTGGGGAAGAATAAGTGATTGGAGTGACCTTTTAAAAAAGTCATATATTCCAATGGTAAAAAATTATTGTAAAGATTATTCAAATAATAATAACCTTTTAAAAAACCTCTCATTATACATGCTCTTAAGTTCACATTTATATATCATAATCTTCAAACTTTGAAGAGTTAATAATTTGCTATAAAACAAAATTTGTTTTCAATAGATATATGTTTTACCAAATACGGAGTAAAACTCAAAATTATTGTTTTAAAGCAAACATCATTACATATACTTCTTCCGTATCAAAATAAGGAATTTTTTTCAGAAATAATGCTTTTTTCCTTCAAATTTTCACAAATGATGCTGTTTTGTGTTGACTTTCACAAATGATGTAGTCGGACTCACGGAGTCCGGAATTAACTAAATATTGGAATCCTAGAGTCCGGAAATGACTTCTAACCTCGTACTACCCACAGAAAGTACACAATGCGACAGTGGGTGATCCCGGAGTCCGGAAAGTCTTAGTTGGACTCTGGGAGTCCGGAAACTCTCGATCGTGCTCTCGGACTCCGGAAATATCCAGCAATACTCGCCGAGTCCGGAAACAGACTTTACAGTTCTCCTAGAGTCCGGAAATGGTCTTCACGGGTCCCCTATAAAGTTTTATCAAAATCCTTACTTTCAAAAACTAGTACCAAACTTCATTTTACTTCAAAAAAAAAACATATTTTATATTTTAAATATTTTCAGTTCTTAGAATGTGGCGCACTCAAGCAGTGTCCGTCCTTTTACTTCAAAACCAGATCGAAGAATTACAAGATACAATTGACCAAATGGAGGACCACGCTCAACGTTCTCGAATCCGAGAGCTTCGACTACACATGGATGAGATACAAGATACCGTTACCGACATGCATTGCCGGGCTGATTCAGCTGCGTTTGAGGAGAAGAATCAGGAGGCACCTGAAGATGAAGACTATCACTCCGAGCCATCTCTTTCAAGTACACACAGGAGGATGTCATATTCCAGGATCCGACGTATGAGGGAAAGACCTCCACCTACAATACATCTCAGGGAGCAGCAAACTCAAAACTCCGCATCAGGGAGTCAACAAACTCACACAAATGATGTGGTTACTCAGCATGGGTGGGCCCGAAGTGTAGAAGAATTTTACCTCCACGGGGATAGCCGCGGTAATGATACTTTTTGCTATATTGCATTCTTAGGTCGTAAAAAAGTACCAAGAGAGTTTTGGAGTGTCCTAGTAGGTGAGAATGCAAGCTCTTCTTTGTGGCCTATGGTAAGTAATTTAATTTTGTTATTATGAGTTTTATGTAATCAAATCTCAAATTTAACTAATTATATATTTTTTATAGCATATAGAGGCTTGGATTAAAAGATGGATGCGTTACCGGTGGTACGTTGGGTATAAAACCGGAGAATATACGCGATGGACAATAATATCCACCGGATTTGAGCCTCTTTTATCACCACTTCACATATCAGAGGCAGCTAAATATGCGGATGGCAGTTTGACACCTTATCCCGCTTGGGGGGACGTAGATGTTGTATACATTCCTTTTTGTTTAAATGATAACATTTGGTCACTTGCGCAGATGAATCTCGTTACAAACGAGACATGTTTTATCTGTAGTTGTAAGAAGTCCTTAAAAAAAGAGTTGTTTTTGTCAATGGTTAGACGTTGGAACGAAAACTTGTCCGCTTTACGTATGGCGATTTCGTACGAAGGAAGACCCGACCAACCTAAATCGTCTATTTATTTCGCCAAAGGCATACCTCAAGGAAGTGCAGAAGACTCTTCAGTGTTTATTTGTAAGTTTATGCATTATTTGGTAACAGGGAAATCAATCTTGAAAGATGAAGGCATCGATTATAATCAGGTGGCTACGGATTACCGACGGCTTATGGCTCGTGAATTTTATAGCTATCGTATTTTAGAATCACAGCCCAAAATATTTCCTTTTAGACCTACGATGTTATTTGAAGAATTGGAATAAAGTTTAAATTGTATTTGTTATTTATGTAGTAATAATTTGTGTTCCAAAAAAATTATTCGTCTAACTTTGGAGCTTAGTAGAGTACGCTCTTTAATTATTCCGATACAACTTTTTAAATACTAGTTGTAATATTCATGAGAATTTGAACGTCTGAAAAAGAATCAGACAAAATAGATGAGAAATGAAAGAGTTATGATAATTTCAAAATGGCAAAAAAAATTATTTGTAATGCCAAAACTTTCAAAATGCTAAATTTATGGATTGATAACTTCAAATCTACAAGGTTCTGGACATAAATGTAAATTGTATTTGTTATTTATCTATGAATAATTTGTCTTCCAAAAAATAATATTCGTCTAACTTTGGAGCTTAATAGAGTACGCTCTTTAATTATTCCGATATAACTTTTTAAATACTAGTTGTAGTATTCCTGAGAATTTAAACATGTGAAAAAGAATCAGACAAAATAGATTAGAAATGAAAGAGTTATGATAAATTCAAAATGGCAAAAGTGATAAAAATGATAAAAATCTAATGATGATTGCAAAGTGATAAAAATGAATATATGACATTATTTACATGTGCAATTCACTTCAAAATAAATACTTGCATAACTAAAAAATAAAAAATAATAATAAAATAATTTAATGATTGTGGCCCATTCTACCTCCCGTACCACAATCCGGCGGTCTTATAATTCTGCGCGGCCTACCTCGTTGTTCGTTTTCGTAATCAGGGTCCTGATTAATGTCAAACATATGGACCGGAGTAACATGTCTATCTGGAGGTTGGAAAGAAGATCCGCCCGGCCAATAATTTTCAGGGCAATCAGACAAATTACCTGCCTGAGAAAAAAGTGGGGGTGCAGCGGCATAAGGGGTATTAAACCCCCAATTTGGGAGTTCGTTGTTTTGAGGCATTTCAGGAACATTAAGAAAATTTTCATTGTATGCCATACTAGAATCCTCATTTTGATAATGCATACTTGAATTCCCCGGTTCAAAGTTGAAAGTTGGAATGTAGGCATCAGTATTATCCTGGTTCGATGTGCCCATCTCCATCTGTTGTGATGAACTGGCACCACCAGTATTATCCCGGTTCGAAGTGCCCACATGTCCAGTTTCAGTTTGTTGGGAGTTACGTGACCCCCGCCGCCGCATCCATCTAGGAATTCCCCTTCTTTCCTCCTGGGTCAGTTGTCTGTCAAACGGTTGACGGTGATCCTGTGACACAAGAGAATTCCAATCTATTGGACGCTCATCTGCATGTGCTGTCTGCAAGACTGACTGGGACATTTGCAAGATGTTGCCTAATAAAGGCTCATACGCCTCTTGTCCCACCAAAGGTTGCATCATTTGTTGAATGTGGGTTAACCCATCAACCTACATACCAATAAATATTATTATTATTATTATGATATTTTGCTGATGTGTAAATTTTGATATGATATATTACCGTAAAATTTAAATTCCCTCCCAAATTATGGCCACGCAAGTTGTCTGGACCAAATGCTGGATTTTTAATATGGATTATGGTACGTTGGTAGTACCAAGTCCTATAATCATGTGAAGTACTGGGAGTGTTCGTCACCTCTGCGGTGACGTAATTCATATGGCGGTTGTTCCAATGTGCTAGAAATTGGTCTAGAACCCTCTCCCAATCTTTTCCGGCTTCTCTCCGGCCAATTTTTTGTAACCATATGTGTTGATTTGCGTCTGAAAGGGGGGGAATAGGAATATCTTGAAAGAGATTAAATTGTCTCATTACCCTGTTGGGTAAGTACTGCTCAACTATTCCCCAGAAAATCACATATGTTACACAGAGCCAGTTCTCAGGCTGCTCTACACACACCGGTGCTAGAAGATGCCCATAATTATCATAGGGAGCCCATATGAACTGCAAAATATTGTTTTAGGTTATTTAGTCTAAATCAATTAGCAATTATAGAATTGATTTTAAAAGTAGAATACCTCTTCACTAGTTAATGCTTCCAACGCTGACCTATAGGATGCCAAATTTGACCTGGTTGTACGCGTGAAGCTTAACTTCTGATTCCACCTGAATTTCCATACATTAGAATAGTTATCAATAGTTATCAATAATTATCAATAATTTTTTCATTTTAATGTATTGATAACGGATTACATACCTACAACCAAATGTTTTTCCCTGTACGAGACTAGTATCTCTAATACTAAGAGTTGGAGATAATAATGGAAACCTACTCCAAACCCAAAACTGCAGCAAACCTATAGGACCACAAATTTCTGTTGCGTCCTTATTAGTTGCTTTGCCAAGGTTTCGGTAGAGACTGGCGAGAACAGCACTACCCCAACTATATCGCCCGCACATCTCTAGGTCTTCAATGATGTCCAAAAAATACAACTGGACCACAGAGTCACTTGAGTCGGTAAATAAAGTACCACTAAGTAAAATGAGTATGTATATTCTGGCCCTTTGTTCATATTCCACGTCATTTTGTGGTGGGGGAGCCTGTGCTAGAAAGTCTGTAAAACATGTACGTTTTACCTGGCGGGATCTGAAATCATTCAACGTTGGCCTAAAACCGAACATACGTTGAAACTTGTCTAGCAGATCAGAGGAATACTTGTATCCCGGGTCCTTACGGGTAACGGCCGGGCCATTTATACGCAAACCCCATATTGCTTGAACGTCTTGCAAGGTCACGGTGACCTCTCCTATTGGCATGTGAAACGTATTGGTTTCAGGACGCCACCTCTCGACAAAGGCTGTGATAAGAGCGTGATCAATTTCCCGCCATTTACAGGCGAACACTCCGGCAAAACCAGCCTTTTCTAACAAGTCAATCACGCCTTGGACAGGTGGGTTTGCTTTGAAGATTTGAAAAAATCGTTTGTCATTCCGCCTGACATGTAAATCATTTTCTGGGATCTGATTATAAAACAGATGATAAGCTCGGTGTTTGTTAGCTAAATATAACAACTCCTGGTTGATGGGACCGGGAACAAGTTGCATGTTACTCATTTTGTAAAATGTGTAGGTTTTTGACGGTGATTGTTTTTTTGATGGTGATAGTTTTTTTGAAGAAATGTGTTAGAGCTTTTTGATCGTGATAGATTTTTTGAATGTGAAGAAAAATTAATTTTTGATGTTGATATTTATAGTTATAAATTTATTTTGTGATTATAAAGAAAAATTCGATGGAAAATGTTTGTATTGTAAATGCTGAACGTCTGAAATAAATTTGTGGTTGGGGTTAAATGATACACAGATTTCACGGGTCCTTAAATGTTGTGGTTGGGTAGCTTTACAATTAATTCGGTGGTTGGGGTGAAGACAAAGGTCAATGGTATTCCCCGAGTCCGGAAATTGTCCTTTTGGACTCCTAGAGTCCGGAAAGCCTTACAAGTTGGTACACTCGGAGTCCGGAAACCTGATGCGGTGCAGTCTCGGAGTCCGGAAACCTGGCGCGGCGCAGTCTCGGAGTCCGGAAATCTGACGCGGTGCAGTCTTGGAGTCCGGAAATTCTGAAAAGCAAGGCAGTGTTTTAAATTTTAGTGGTTGGGTTCGAATATAAATGTTGTGCAGTCAAATCGGGTTTAATTTTAGTGGTTAGGGAATCCGAATATTAAGTAGTGATGTGATAAATATTACAGTAAAAGTACTACTTTATATTAACTTTTTTGTCTTATTTCCAATTTATGTACTGATAAAATAAATACTGAATAATGTTTGTAGATGATGACCACCAATTTATCTCTATAAATACAACATTTATACTCAAACACAATATATCCTCTAACTATTCAAACACAATATATCCTCTAACTATTCAAACACAATATATCCTCTAACTATTCAAACACAAATATCCTGTAATATTATCCTCCAAAATGTCTTTGACAAAGCCTTTCATTGTTACTATATATTGGGGTGGTAACCTTCAATATACAAACGGCAACATAATAGGTGACAGGGAAAGCAAGCAATGTTCTATTGTTTTTGTAAGAAGACACAATTACGAAGAGTTTCAAAATTTGGTTTACAACCATGTTCAAGTCCCGCAAGAACAATACAAGTTACATTACCTTTTATGTTATGAATACCTGGAATATTCTATATGTCTAGAATCACAAGTGATGAAAGCTTAGAGACATTATATTTCATTGCCGGTTCAAGTGAACATTTTATGGGTCATATAATTGTGGAATTGCACAATTATATGCAATATATGGGGCCACAACCTCCACAAACCGGGTTTGTGGAATTGCACCAACATTGCTCAGGTGCAGAAGTACTTACTGTACCGGAACCTCCAACTCGTTATCAGTCCGCAGTTATGACTGGTCCATCGGCATCTGCCCGCTCGTTAGATGATCCATTACCTGACTTGAATCTCGCCGTTGATAACAATGAAGATGACGGCTTAGACAGATCGGAAGACGAACCACAATCTGATGATACGAGAGACGAATTTTATGACAACGGTGAGGCGGATCGTTTTGATGATCAACCAAATCAGCATGTTGATCAACAGCCTCAACATGTTGATCAACGTCCTCAACATGTTGATCAACGTGCTCAACAACCTTTGTATGACTTTTCCCAATTTGAAACAAATGCATACAATGAGGCTGATAATGGCCCCATGCTTGATGAACACGATGAAATATTTTTTTGGAGATCAGACAGGCCTGATCACCTTCACATTAATATGTATTTCTCTAACAAGCAAGAGATGATTGATGCAGTTAGGTCTTGGAATATAGGCCAAAATAAGGAGATTTGGGTTATCGAAAGCACATCTAAAAAGTGGGTTGCTAGGTGCTCTACTCTTAGACCGCAAAAAATTGAGAACAACCCAGATGACAACCCAGATGACAACCTCCCATCCACGAGCAACCAATCTACCAGAAACCCATCTACCCGTAGCAACGCATCTGATATCATCCCATTTACCAGCAACTCAGATAATGAAGAAGAGGAAATACCATGTAGTTCAGATGATGAAGAGGCGGAAAAACCATGTACTTGGTATGTTCGTTCAATTAAGAAGCGGAAGGAAGGGTTGTGGCAACTAAGAAGATGGGTATCCATGCACAATTGTGAAAAAGGTACGGTTGTTGGAAACAAAAACAAATGTTTGACGTCCGCTTTCATAGCCACCCAAATCCCCCACCACGTACGTGTCAATATCGCATACCCCGTAAAACACATTATGGCTCATGTCAGTGAACATATTCACGTTACCATATCTTACATCAAGGCTTGGCGTGCTAGGCATATTGCTATAGAGAGGATATTTGGGAGTTGGGAAAGCAACTTTGAAGAGTTGCCAAAGTACATTAATGCTTTAATTCAGTCAAACCCTTCCACAATCGTTCAGTGGTCACTTAGGGGGAGGGAGAGTCCTAATGACACCCGACAAGTTTTCAAGTCTATTTTTTGGGCTTTTGGACCTGCTATCGCAGCCTTTCGATATTGCATGCCTGTTATTTGTGTGGATGGGACATTTTTAAAAGGCTCCTACAGAGCGAAGCTCTTGACTGCCGTCACAAAAGACGCAAATAATCAAATTTTACCTCTCGCGTATGCTATTGTTGACGAGGAGTCTAACGAAAATTGGGTATGGTTCTTCAATCACCTACGGCGATACGTTGCAAATCACAGTGATAGACGGTTATGTGTCATTTCTGACAGGCACCATGGGCTTCTATATGCAATGAACAATCTACAAGAGTGGCAAGAGCCACGTGCGTATCATAGATATTGTCTGAGGCACGTCAGAAGCAACCTCAACAAATGTTTCAAGAACCACCGAATGAAGCAACTATGTTGGGTGATGGGTGCCACGACTGAACAACGTAAGTTTGACGTAGCCAAAGACGAACTCATATCTATCAACCCGGCAGGGTGGGCGTATCTGGAGGAAATCGGGGTTGATAAGTGGAGTCTTTTGGGAGACGAAGACCATAGACGTTGGGGGAACACGACGTCAAATATTGCCGAGAGTTACAACAACGTATTGCGTGGAGCTAGACTTCTTCCAATTAAGGCGATGATTGACTTCACCTTCACAAAAACTGTCATCCTTTTCAGGGACCGCGCGGAAAATGCGTCTAATTGTAAGACGACACTAACCCCGCGTATGTGGGGTCTTTTCACCACGCGAGACAGATATGCCCGGCAGCACGATATTCTGAACTTTGACTACGAGGAGGGCGTGTACAGGGTGAGGACAAGGGTTCAATTCGGCCATGGTGGGAACGATCAGACGGTGACTTACAACAACGGAAACGGTGATTGTACATGTGGGAAGTGGCAAATGATGCGCTTTCCGTGTTCACATGCTATTGCAGTTTGTCGTCATAGGGGGGGTGACCCGAAAGAACTTGTGAGTCGGGTCTATAAAATAGATATGTACAAACGTCAATATAGGGGAGCTTTTACACCGCTACCCCATGTCGCTTACTGGCACGACCCAAATTGGGGATTGAAAGCCGCAACTGGAAGAATTTCAACAAGAAGAGGGAGGCGACAGCAGAATAGGATCACTACCGAGATGGACCAGGCTAATCCAAGGCAAGGATACAGAAAACGTTGTGGAATTTGCACCGAGATAGGGCATACCAGAACCAGATGCCCAACTATTAGTAGAGATTGATTGTAGAAGCATTATGTTCTTTTTAGTTTTTTAGTTTTTTGTTTTTTATTTTTGGTACTTAAATTAATGTATTATTAAATTTCGACAAGTTTTTTAATGCACTTTTTAATATGACAAGACCGGTTTTATTTCACATGATATATCAAACTATATTACATATCATTCATTCTCACGTTTAACAGTAAAAATCACATTTCTACCATTAGTCTGATAGTCTTCATTTATGATAAAAGTACAAAGTTCATCAGGTAGAATTCCGTTTTCATGCATGAAATGCTTGAAATCACCACTCATTTTAACTTCTCCAAATCGAGTAGCATGGAGGTCCATGACTTCAACAGAATCACCTCTTCGTATCACGCAATGTCTTTTCTGAAGGAGGTGGTTATGCTGCCTCACAAACCGAGGCGGTAAAAGCTAAAAATACCAAAAAATTATGATTTTAGTTAATTGAACAAATATTATCTTGTAATTTTAAACGTACCATCTTTTGCTTTCTCGTGTCAAAATTCTTAAACCTCCCTTTTAACTGCCAGAGATGAATAACCGGTGGTCCTATTTCACGCAACATTTGAATATGTCGCTCATATTGAGCTTGCTCTGCATCAAGCCAAAGAAGTTGCTCCTCGTCTGCAAGTTCTTCCGCATGCACCTCATTGTAATCCATAGCTATCAAACATTCTAACTCAGCCTCATCTAAAGGAGGCGAATCATACACGGGGTGATATGGAGGTGACTCGTTATTCGACGAACTCATTGTTATTTTGTTGGGAGAAATACAGTTGTGAATAGCTTAAGTTGAGAGATAGAAGTGTTGAGAGATAGAAGTTTTGTGATATAAATTGTACTATATATAGCCGGTTTAGATTTCCGGACTCGGGGAGTCTGAAAACCCAAATCCGGACTCTAGGACTCATGGTTACCGTTTCCGGACTCACGGAGTACCAAACTCTGAATTTCCGGACTCGAAGATTCCAAACCGTACTTCTGCACCCAAATGTACTTTCCCATTTGCTGGTACGATGTAAAAAGAGATTTCCGGACTCCGGGACAACTAATTCAGCTCAATTCCGGACTCCGTGAGTCCGACTACATCATTTGTGAAAGTCAACACAAAACAGCATCATTTGTGAAAATTTGAAGGAAAAAAGCATTATTTCTGAAAAAAATTCCAAAATAAGTGACACAAATTGGCTTACACGCTTTTTGAGGTAAAAGATTAAAGTAGAGGTTAAAATATATTAAAGTACATAGTTAGTGGAGATTGGGTCCCACTTTTCTTGAATAAAGTGATATTAATGAGTTTTAAAAGTAAAAGTAAGGGTATAAGGGTAATTTCACTTTATTAAAGTGGATAGTTAGTGTGTATGGGTCCCACTATTTTTACCAAATAAGGAAAGTTTTCAAAGTTTGTCACTTATTTTGATACAACCCAAAATGGAAAGTGTGTCACTTATTTTGATACGGAGGAAGTATAATTTTTAATGTATATATCACATCTAATACTTCATTAATATACTTATATAATTAGCTGTAAAATCTATATTGTTTGATATAATCATTAAAAGTTATGGTATTAAAATCAATTCTTTTTTATTTATATTGTGGTAGTTAATATTAATGTGAGGGAAGACAATAAATAAAAGAGTTATGCTAAACATTACACTTAAAGTGGTTTATGTAAAAGTGTTTATAAATAACTACTATTAGGTGGTTAGTGATTTTTTTTTAACAACAAACACACACATCCTCTGCAATATTCATAATTCTACACCATTGTCCACAACAGGACTCAAACCCTTGACCACAACCCAAAAGAAAACACTTTCTAACACTTTATATCGCTTGGCTACAAGCCCTTTGATGTTAGTGATTTTTATGAGTAGTTTTTTATGTAATTAAAATACTTCCTCCGATTCAAAATAAGTGCTACACTTTGGGTTTCACGGTTTTTGAGACAAAAAATTATAATGATGGTTAAATTAGATTAACTGAATGGTTAGTGAATAATGGGTCTCACACCTTTTTAATAAAGTGGGGTTAATGATGTTTAAAAGTAAAAAGTAAGGATAAATGAGTCATTTCACTTTATTAAAGTAGATAGTTAGTGAGTGTGGGTATACTCTTTTTTTGCCAAATAAGATAATTTTTCAAATCGTATCACTTATTTTGAATCACCCATATAAAGAAAGTGTAGCACTTATTTTGAATCTGAGGAAGTACAAAAATTTTAAGCATTTTAAGGCATTTGTTAGGCTAGTGGGTATGAGCACCACATGTGGTGGTGCCATTTTCCGCCACATCAGCGCCACCTCATCAACCACACCACCACCACACCACATCATTTGGTGGAAATACACACCACACCACACCACACAATTTTATTTTCCATCTCATCATTTCTTTTCCATTTATTTTTTAAACATAATATTAAACTTCCATTAAAATTAAAATAACAATACATTAAATTAAAATAAAAATACATTAAATTAAAAATACAATACTTAAAAATTATACTTATAATACAATTATGGTAGTTTATTTACCGTTCACTCCTCTTTTATTGGTCGGAAAAAACAATACTACTATTTTATTGGTTGAAAGTGGTCAAAGTTTGTTGACCTGATTTCGATTCCACAAATATACCCTTCCTATCTTTTTTCCTTATATTAAATCATTGACTAAAGAATTCAATTTAATAAAAACCCAATAACAAAACCCATTGAAAAATGCCCAATAACAAATATAATCTCTTTTTTTTATATGTTTCGTTATCTTTTTATTAATTCTTTTTGATAGATGTATGTTTTGCATTAAATAATATTTATAATAAGCTAAATATGTAAAATAATATTAGATCTTTTAATATGTCTACATAACATGCAAAACATGTTCATATTTTAACATATATGTTTCCAAATTAATTAGAAATTATCCGATTATAAGGATCCGAACCTAAATAATTAAGTCAATAATCTTCCCCTATATATGAGGCTACATTTGTTTTTAGTTTGACAACTCATCCATTTAAAACATTCTCATTGGCTGCCAATGCCACCTGCAATTCTCCCATTGGCTGCCCGTCACCTGTAATTCGCACCTCATCTTATATGCCATCTCTGCTTACACGTTAACATCCCTTCCTTCCCCTTCATCAAGCCAATAATTTTTGCTACCTGTTTTATCAATCAAACTTCAATACGACGGTTTTCTCAATCAAATATTTAATACGAACGTTAGAGAACCCTAGCTGCACGGTTTACTCTCCATTTTTTTGTTCGTGCTTTGTGTACGATAAACTGAAGAAATTCTGCTCCGATTCACTAATTTTGCGCCGGTTTCATTATCATTTCAGATATGGGTAATCAACCGCCCGTGATTCTATGTTCAATCGCCGGTAAATCAAGAACAATTCCTTCAATCGAGATACAAATTCCTCACGTGTAAGCCTTCCAATTCCTTCTATCCAGATACACCCTTCTATTTGTATAACCGCCGGCCATAAAATCAAACACAGGTAGAAACCCTAACTTTTATGTTTCTTTTTTTTTTCATCTCCATATATCAATTCGATGTCAATTGATGCGGCTGCCTCTAATTTTGTTTAATTTTAAGATTAGCTCAATTTTAAGGTTAGCTCAAATTTTAATTCGATGTCAATTTTATAATTAGCTCAATTGACCTCAAAAGTCAAAATTGCATATTTTGGTTTCAATGTAGGTTTGTATAAAATGTCCTTGCCTAAAATTACTAGAAACGTATAATGTTATATTGTTTCTAGCTCATTCGATTCATGATTTAAGGTTGGATTGTGATACCGAAGATTCAAGTAAAGTAGAAGTCACGTTGATTAATTTGATGAGACAATGTGTGAAGGGGTGAAAATTTGTCAAATTTATATTATCACATAATGAAGAAACATAACAATCTGATCCCCAAGTATAGAAGGTAATAGATGAATATGTTTGGTTTTTGTTTTAATCTTTCTTAATAACACAAAAATCATCTTTATTAAAGTAATTTTAATGGTAATTTGTATTAATCTAGAGTATGTATTCAAAGGTTCATTTAGACTTTATGGTGAGTTACTATGATGATTTCTCGAATGATAATTTTATTTAGGGCAATTCCTACGTTTTTGTGTATATATGATCATCCAGGGGATTTAAATTTCAGTTTACGGTGACTTACCATTACGATTTCTATAATCAACTCCTACGTTTTAGTGTTGAACTAGAAAATTCAAAGTTTGAGAATTTGGGCCGTAATCTGCTTCGACATGATATTCTTGGAATTAGTTAGAAAGCGTAAAGGAAAATATAAGTCGTCTGGATTTCTTCGTCATCCTCAACGGCTTGATAGTAAGGTCAATTTCACATTTCAAACATTAATTTTGATCAAGCTTAATGTAATTTGAAAAATATTGATCGGTTAATCTATATCTATATGTGTGTTCATTGATATTCAGTGCAGGAGAATTAAGTACATATTCTACAGCTTTTTAGTAAATCTCAGAAATCAGTTTATGGGAAAGACTTGATAAAGCTGCTATACTGAACATCGAATCAAGCTCTTTTTCTTGGGATATGCTTTCTTCATTACACCATACTGAACATAGTAGCAGCAATGAAAATTCTGATGATGAAACCAATAAAGCATTAGAGGTGTAGTATACTTCATATAATTTATTAATTATTATTATATAACACTACCAGAAAATTAATGCTTCTGACTAAAGAAGCTGCAGCAGTTTTTAAAATAAGATCTTCTATTCTACGCTACACAATCAGAGAGACTTGGTAATGAATATGCAAAATGGCCAACTCCAAAGGTTGTAATGGGTTGATTCGGGTTTTAAATTATCTAGATGGTATAAATTAAACGGGAAAAGTCGCTCAAAAATCTCTTAAATCATATAGTTTTTTAAATAATATGATTTTTGTTATTATACATCACACTAATTATTAAAATAGTTAAGAGGGGAACAAATGTAGCGAAGAAATTACCTTTGTTGACCCGTAACCTGAACCGATCATATTGCAGGCTAGAGTGATCCACAACTGCAGTCCCGAGTGGTTAAAAATAAAAGAATCTGCAGAAAAAGCAACAGTTTCTGAAAAGATGAAGTTGGTGCTGAGAAGTATAATCGCGATTGATTTAGGCGCATTGATATCACCCTGCATGTAACGAATGATTTAATTTAGAAATATGCGTTGTAGTGGTTTATTAATTGCATACTTAACGTTGATGTCAACTTAATCTTGATGTCATCCATATACCAATGTCTGTTAAGTATGCAATTTCAGTCTGTTTACTTGAAAATGGGTCAAGTTTCTTGCATTTATATTTTATTATTTATTATTTATATGTGATATTGTTATGTTATTTCAACACTATTACTATTTTATTATTTTCCTATATCTTTTTCGAAGCATGCCCGCCCAATCGGGCGGGCTTTGAAGCTAGTAATTGATATATAGAAACATAAGCAATCTACAACGTAAACTCCAAATTAAATGTGATGTAAAAGAAATTCGTATTGCATTATAAATAAAAAAATTTAAAACGTTAGAATTAGATAATTGAATAATACATCAAAGTTACACAAACTCGCAACGAAGTGCGAGCCTCATTATACTTGTTAAAAATACAAGACTTAAAAATATTAAAAACTAAAATACTAAAAATTTAAAAACTACAATCCTAAATCGCTCATGGCTTTTCGGGCCCTTTCCTTCGCGGCTAGGAAATGTTGAAGATCTTCTTGCGGCATGCCTGGTGGCGGTTGCATAGTCAAAATATTCATATTATTGATAATTCTTTGTTCGGTTGCAAGCTCCCTATCTCTTGCATCTTTCTCCCTATCTCTTTCATCTTTCTCCTTCTCCAATTGAACTTGTTGACGACGCATCTCTATTCGCTCTTTCGTTGTCTCGACGTGGTCGCTTAATCATTTTTGAATTGCTTCCCTATGCTTGCTCTTCGATTCCAATTCCGCCGCATGCCTACCCGCTCGTTTAGCCTTGTCTCTTCCAATTGGTCGTTGAGGAGGTGGGGTTTCATCAATATTGTCGAATAGGTCATCTGGAATGTAGGGGTGAGCATGGGGCGGTTTGGGGCGGTTTTTAACTAAAACCAAACCCCGCCCTGAAAGTTCGGGTTTTGAGAATTACACCCCGTTTGGTTTCGGGTTTTTCGGTTTCGGTTTTTCGGGTTTTTCGGTTCGGTTTCGGGTTTTTCGGTTCGGTTTCGGGTTTTTTTTCGGTTTTTTAGTTTCCTTTAAATTTACCAATTTTTTACCTTAAAAACTAATATTATGATTCAAACTTTCAAACCTTAACTCATTTCATTATATATAAAAAACAACTAGTAAGTTTAGTATAATGTAATAATAAATTCAACTAATATAATTTGAAAAAAATTAATAATAGAATAACATCCGACCATCTTTCGCATCAATCTTAGTCAATGTCTTCATCCATTGAAGTTTCATTGCATGGTTGCTTTCCTTTTGCAAACAAATTTATATCAAATCTGTAACGACCCGAAATTGTAAATAAATAAAATAAATAAAAATATGATAATTATGGATAAATCATATTAAAACCGTAGGAATTGGTTTCGTGTCGTTTGGGTACCGTATGAGAAAGTTATGGGCGAAACCGGGTTGAAACCTAGACCGAAAAGTGCAGCCCTGCTGCAAAGGCAGGCTCGCGGCGCGAGCGAAATGCGAGGTTGAGCAGAGGGACCAGAGCTGGAACGCGAGCATCTCGCGTCGACTTCGCGGCGCGAGCCAGGCGCGAGCCTGGCGCGAAGTCTGGTAAAAAGCGGCGACTAGTGGGCAGACCCGCGTCTCCTCGCGACGCGAGCTCGGCGCGAGCGGGGCGCGAGCTCTTCCGACCAGTGCATTAAATTGGGATTTTTAGCCATAAATGCGTTTCCAAAACCCTAGTTCCTTCCATTGGCGATTTTCGAGTGCAAGGGCTGATTTGGGTCGATTTCTCCATCAAAGCTTGATAGATTTCACTCCTAATTGAAGATTAAAGGTATATCTTCAATCCTTTGTAGTTGTAGCTTTAGATCTATGGATTTAGAAGCTTGGGGTTGAAACCCTAGATCTTGGGGTATGAGTTATGGTGATATAAATGGTGTATACACTTAATAGATGGTATATTAACAAAGGAAACAGGTGTATGATTATGATTTGTAAGAATCTTAAGGGTTGGTTAAACCTAGGGTTTGGTAAATCACCATATTTGGGGGAAATGGATTGATGGGTGTTATCTAGAGGTAGATAAACACATTATTAGTAGATTGTGATGTTGAATATTGTATGATCTTTGTGTTAGGCTTTCGGTGACATCTTGGAAAGTCGGTGAACTTGTGGAAGCAAGAGTTTTGGTGTCAAGAACACGGTTGGAGCATTTATTGCTAAGGTGAGTACGTGTGGAATTTACTGAGTACATAGCCCTTTTAAATATTTTCTTTACTTGTGTTATGGTCTATTTGCTTAATTGTGTAGACTAGTAGTTGATAGTTAGTTATACCTATGATAGTATTGAACTAACTTGTTTGATGATAGACGTGATAGCCGAGGGCTAGATTGACATAACCATAGGGTTATGATGAGGTTGAGATGATGTGATGATACGGGAGACTCCCCGGTCATGAGGTATGGATTGAGGGGCAGTTGGGATGGATTTCCCATCGACTCTTCCACGTTAGTGGTCTTACTCATTGGACGTATTCCGGTGGGCAGGGCAGGTATCGGTAGCGTGGGCGATCCTTTTGCCGATACCTTGTTTCTAGTTAGCTCGGGGGCGACCCGATAACTAGATATGTATGTGATTCTAGCTAGTTCGGGGGCAACCCGATAGTTAGACGTGATTGCTAGGTAAGCAAGGTTGATAGGGTCACACTATGGTGACTAGACTGGATAGTTGGATATATATATGTATATTGATTGGTTATATGAAACGTGACATTTCATTTTATTATCGGGTCTAAACCCATGTAGCTCACGAGACGTTTTTTTCTCACGTACTCCTTGTTTGTTTTGCCATGTACTCAGGTTCGGGATCGAAGGCTTAGGTACGCATGGATAGAGATGCGGGACCTAGATTAGAAGAACACTAGATTGGATTTAGTCTTAGCTTGGTTATGATCTATTTTGTAACACCTACTTTTATACTCTGATTTCATACCAAGGTTTTTGTAAATCCAAATTTGAGGATGTTCTTCTATTTATAAAATGTTTTATTTTGGCCAATATTTTGTATTAAAAATTGAGGTGTTACAACTTGGTATCAGAGCTATAGTTTAAGTGAATTAGGTTGGATGACCATCCTAGTCTTAGACTGTAGCATTAGGAATATAAGATTCCTTAAGATCATAGGTTGACCTTGAGACTTTATATTAAGTTTAGGCTTGAACCTAGGGGACCGATGAAATTTGTTGTGATTATGGATATTGAGTCGTATGTGACTAATGGGTTGTACACAAGGTACTAAATGTTTAATGTCTTTCGTATAGTCTTGATTGAAAGAAATGGTGACCACACGTAGAAGTGGTAAAGCCCCGGAGGGCCGTGAGGAGGAAGTACCTCCTGTCGAGAGGGTGGTTGAGCAAGAAAGTCAACCGTCAATGCATCGGGTTGATGAGTCGGAGGTTGGAGCTAATAGGACTCCGGTCACTATGGCGGATCTCCAAACTATTATCGATCAAATTAAGGGAACGGTGGCCGAAGAAGTGCACCGTATTATTGGGGACCGTGAGAGGTCGGGAGGGGACCGTGAATCCGAGGCTAAATCGGAAGAAAGAACCGGGGGTAGTGGCACCGGGGAAGGGAAGTCCTCCACGGGTGGCCAAAGTGATGCTAGGGCTAGGCCCGTTGTGAAAGAAGGTTGTTCATTTAAATCCTTCATGGCTTGTAAGCCAAATGTGTACTCGGGTAGTTCGGACCCGAAGATAACAATGAGGTGGATCCGAGAGACCGAGAGGGTTATCGGAAGTAGCAAGTGTAAGGATGCCGATATGGTGACGTATGCGTCACAATTACTAAAAGAAGATGCCATGGTTTGGTGGGATATTGTGTATGAGACCCTCGGGAAGGAGGTGGTTGAAAAGATGTCGTGGGATGAGTTCACCACGAGGTTGAAAAAGAAGTTTTGTCCCGAGAGGGATTTGGAGAAAATGCATGAGAAATTCTTGACCCTTAAGAAGGGTGATATGTCGATTGAAGAGTATTCGAGAGAGTTCACGGGATTGCTCCCGTTTGTTGCTAAAACCTACTCGGATGAGAGGTTGAGAGTAGTTCGTTATGCAAGTGGGCTATCGTGGGATTACCAGTTGGAGGTTAAGAGGGCGGTCTCACTCGATGAGGCTATTAGTGCCGCCCGGAGTGTTGAGGAAGTAAATGAGGCACGGGTTGCCGAGAGGGCCCATGTGGGCGAGAAGAGGAAAGCCGAGAGCGGCTCTAGTTCGTTCAAGAAGGGGAAGTTCACTTCGAGCTTCTCTAAGCAAGGAAGTGTAGGTTCTTGCAAGAAATGCGGGAAAAATCATACCGGCTCATGCCGAGGGGAGCCGAAATCTTGTTTTAGTTGTGGGAGGGCGGGGCACATAGCCCGAGATTGTAGGGCCAAGTCGATGGCCGATGTGGAGTGTTTCTCGTGTCACGAGAAGGGGCACTATAGCAATGCATGCCCGAAGAAGGGGACCGAATCGATGGTGTCCACGGCTCAAAAGAAAGTGGAACCGGCTAAGGTGAAGGGGCGATCCTTCCAACTTACTCGGGAGGAGGCGAAGGAGGCACACGATGTGGTGTCAGGTACTTTATTCATTAACTCCTTGCCAACTCATATTTTATTTGATTCGGGTTCTAATTATTCATTTGTGTCTTATGAGTTCGGTTGTAAATTGAATGTGCCGTCCGAAATGTTAAATGAAGTTTTTGAGATAGAGGTAGCCGACGGGAAAACATCTATAGTTGAATGTATTTATAGAAATTGTGAAATAGAAATAGGCGGTAGAAAGTTTAAGGTGGATTTGTTGCCCATGGGAATTAGGGCGTTTGATGTGGTTATCGGTATGGATTGGTTGGGTATGCACCAAGCCAAGATTTTGTGTGGAAAGAAAATAGTGTCGATTAGGACACCCGAGAATGAGAAGGTGTATGTGTATGGGGAGAAACGACATCACATGCCTAATGTGATTACCGCTATCAAGGCGAGGAAAAGTATATCGAAAGGTTGTGCATCGTTTATTGCATATGTATTAGATGGTCGAAAAGAAAAGAAGTCAATGGATGATGTCAAAATTATTCGGGATTTTCCCGAGGTATTTCCCGACGACTTGCCCGGTTTACCACCGGAGAGACAAGTCGAATTTAAAATTGATTTAGTGCCGGGGGCGACGCCGATTGCTCGTGCTCCATATCGTTTAGCTCCCACCGAGATGCGGGAATTGATGACCCAATTGCAAGATTTGTTAGATAAAGGTTTCATCCGTCCGAGTTCGTCACCGTGGGGTGCACCGGTGTTATTTGTTAAAAAGAAAGACGGTTCGATGAGAATGTGTATTGACTACCGAGAGTTGAATAAGGTAACTATTAAGAACCGTTACCCGTTGCCGAGAATTGATGACTTATTCGACCAATTGCAAGGTGCTAGTTATTTCTCGAAAATTGATTTGAGGTCGGGTTATCACCAAGTTCGGGTGAAAGAAGGCGACACCGAGAAGACGGCTTTTCGTACGCGTTATGGTCATTATGAATTTCTAGTAATGTCGTTTGGTCTTACAAACGCGCCGGCTATTTTTATGGATTTGATGAATCAGGTTTGTAAACCGTTCCTTGATAAGTTTTTGATCGTGTTTATTGACGACATTTTGATTTATTCGAAAACCGAAGAAGAACACGAAGGTCATTTGAGGCTTGTTCTAGACGTGTTGAAACGGGAGAAGTTGTATGCAAAATTTTCAAAGTGTGAATTTTGGTTGCGGGAAGTACAATTCTTAGGTCACGTGGTGACGTGTGATGGTATTAAGGTTGATCCGTACAAGATTGAAGCGGTGTCAAATTGGGAGCCTCCGAGGACTCCTACCGAGGTTAGAAGTTTTCTTGGATTAGCCGGTTATTACCGAAGGTTTATACAAGATTTCTCGAGAATCGCGATTCCACTCACGAAGTTAACGAGAAAAAGTGAGAAGTTTGTGTGGGAGAAGAAGCAAGAAGAGGCGTTTAAGTTGTTAAAAGAAAAGTTATGTAACGCGCCGATCCTTACGTTACCGGATGGTATGGAAGATTTTGTGGTTTATAGTGATGCTTCGAATCAAGGGCTCGGTTGTGTGTTGATGCAACGAGGAAAGGTAATCGCGTATGCCTCGCGACAATTGAAGAATGCGGAATTAAGGTACACGACACACGACTTGGAGTTGGCGGCGATTATTTTTGCCTTGAAATTGTGGAGGCATTATTTGTATGGTACTCGGTGTACGTTGTACACGGATCATAAAAGTCTACAATACGTGTTTACTCAAAAAGATCTTAATATGCGACAAAGAAGGTGGATCGAGTTGATTGCCGATTATGATTGTGAGATTGTGTATCACGCGGGAAAGGCTAATGTAGTAGCCGACGCCTTGAGCCGAAAAGTTTATGAAAACCCGAACCGGGGAATCTTAACACGTATAGAAGTCGTCTCGAGTATTATCGAAAGGATCAAGAATGCCCAACGAGAAGTTATGGGAAAAGACGAGTTAAGACAAGAACGGTTAGGTAAGAACCAACATTTTCTCGAAAATGCACAAGGGTTGAAGACCATAGGCGGTCGTATTTGGGTTCCTAAGTTCGGGGGTATCCGAAAAGAGTTGTTGTATGATGTGCACAAGTCGAAGTATTCGATTCACCCGGGAAGTACAAAGACGTATCAAGATATGAAACGGGTTTATTGGTGGCCCGGAATGAAGGCGAGAGTGGCCATGTATATCTCTAAGTGTGCCACGTGTGCACAAGTGAAAGCCGAGCATCAAGTACCGTATGGGGTAGCTCAATCATTAGTTGTACCGGCCGGGAAGTGGGAAGATATAACTATGGATTTCATAGTAGGTTTACCGAAGACGAGTAGAGGTCACGATGCCATTTGGGTCGTAGTTGACCGGTTGACCAAGAGTGCATTATTTTTAGCAATTCGGGAAACGTTGCCACTTGAGAAATTGGCTAAGTTGTATGTTGATGAGGTGGTTCGACTCCACGGGGTTCCGTTATCGATTGTGTCAGATAGAGACGCGAGGTTTACCTCGAGATTTTGGCGATCTTTACAAGAAGAGTTGGGTACAAAGTTGCGGTTGAGCACGGCTTATCATCCGCAAACCGACGGTCAAAGTGAAAGAACGATTCAAACGGTTGAAGATATGTTGAGATCGTGTGTATTAGATTTCGGTGGTAAATGGGATGAACATTTACCGTTAGTCGAGTTCTCATATAATAATAGTTATCACTCGACTATCAAGATGCTGCCTTATGAGGCGTTGTATGGAAGAAAATGTAGAACTCCATCTTGTTGGTTGGAAGCTCGAAACTCACGGGTCCCGAGATCGTGAGAGTGACGAATGAAAAGATCGGTATTATTCAAACCAACATGAAAGTCGCCCAAGATAGACAACGAAGTTATTCGGGTTTGAAGAAAAGGCCATACGACTTGGATGTCGGTGATATGGTCATGTTGAAAGTGTCACCTTGGAAAGGTGTAATGCGGTTTGGTAAGAAAGGGAAGTTAAGTCCAAGGTATGTTGGACCGTTTAAAATATTGAAACGGGTCGGGCTTCAAGCTTTTAAGTTGGAACTTCCACCCGAGCTTCAAGGTGTGCATGATACCTTTCACGTGAGTTATTTGAAGAAGTTTATCGGGGAAGTTGAAAATATTATTCCATTGCAAGAGTTGCGGGTTGACGGCCCGAACCGGTTGATTGAGGAGCCCGAGGCTATATTGGAAACGGAAACAAAGAAGCTTCGGAATAAGGAGATCGAGTTGGTGTTGGTCAAGTGGAAGCATTCACTTGGGCCGAATTTGACTTGGGAAGTCAAGGACGTGATTCGGAAGAGGTACCCGGATTTCGTGAACTATGATGAGATTCCGAGGACGGAATCTTCTTAAGGGGTAGATAGTTGTAACGACCCGAAATTGTTAATAAATAAAATAAATAAAAATATGATAATTATGGATAAATCATATTAAAACCGTAGGAATTGGTTTCGTGTCGTTTGGGTACCGTATGAGAAAGTTATGGGCGAAACCGGGTTGAAACCTAGACCGAAAAGTGCCTGCTGCAAAGGCAGGCTCGCGGCGCGAGCCTGGCGCGAGCGAAACGCGAGGTTGAGCAGAGGGACCAGAGCTGGAACGCGAGCATCTCGCGTCGACTTCGCGTCGACTTCGCGGCGCGAGCCAGGCGCGAGCCTGGCGCGAAGTCTGGTAAAAAGTGGCGACTAGTGGGCAGACCCGCGTCTCCTCGCGACGCGAGCTCGGCGCGAGCGGGGCGCGAGCTCTTCCGACCAGTGCATTAAATTGGGATTTTTAGCCATAAATGCATTTCCAAAACCCTAGTTCCTTCCATTCGCGATTTTCGAGTGCAAGGGCTGATTTGGGTCGATTTCTCCATCAAAGCTTGATAGATTTCACTCCTAATTGAAGATTAAAGGTATATCTTCAATCCTTTGTAGTTGTAGCTTTAGATCTATGGATTTAGAAGCTTGGGGTTGAAACCCTAGATCTTGGGGTATGAGTTATGGTGATATAAATGGTGTATACACTTAATAGATGGTATATTAACAAAGGAAACAGGTGTATGATTATGATTTGTAAGAATCTTAAGGGTTGGTTAAACCTAGGGTTTGGTAAATCACCATATTTGGGGGAAATGGATTGATGGGTGTTATCTAGAGGTAGATAAACACATTATTAGTAGATTGTGATGTTGAATATTGTATGATCTTTGTGTTAGGCTTTCGGTGACATCTTGGAAAGTCGGTGAACTTGTGGAAGCAAGAGTTTTGGTGTCAAGAACACGGTTGGAGCATTTATTGCTAAGGTGAGTACGTGTGGAATTTACTGAGTACATAGCCCTTTTAAATATTTTCTTTACTTGTGTTATGGTCTATTTTCTTAATTGTGTAGACTAGTAGTTGATAGTTAGTTATACCTATGATAGTATTGAACTAACTTGTTTGATGATAGACGTGATAGCCGAGGGCTAGATTGACATAACCATAGGGTTATGATGAGGTTGAGATGATGTGATGATACGGGAGACTCCCCGGTCATGAGGTGTGGATTGAGGGGTAGTTGGGATGGATTTCCCATCGACTCTTCCACGTTAGTGGTCTTACTCATTGGACGTATTCCGGTGGGCAGGGCAGGTATCGGTAGCGTGGGCGATCCTTTTGCCGATACCTTGTTTCTAGTTAGCTCGGGGGCGACCCGATAACTAGATATGTATGTGATTCTAGCTAGTTCGGGGGCAACCCGATAGTTAGACGTGATTGCTAGGTAAGCAAGGTTGATAGGGTCACACTATGGTGACTAGACTGGATAGTTGGATATATATATGTATATTGATTGGTTATATGAAACGTGACATTTCATTTTATTATCGGGTCTAAACCCATGTAGCTCACGAGACGTTTTTGTCTCACGTACTCCTTGTTTGTTTTGCCATGTACTCAGGTTCGGGATCGAAGGCTTAGGTACGCATGGATAGAGATGCGGGACCTAGATTAGAAGAACACTAGATTGGATTTAGTCTTAGCTTGGTTATGATCTATTTTGTAACACCTACTTTTATACTCTGATTTCATACCAAGGTTTTTGTAAATCCAAATTTGAGAATGTTCTTCTATTTATAAAATGTTTTATGTTGGCCAATATTTATAAAATGTTTTATAAAATGTTTACAAAATCCTTTAAAAATATAAGAATATTTTTATAAAACTTGAAATATATATAAAGGCGGGGCGGGGCGGGTTTTTCGGTTTGGTTTTTCATATGCCCCCGAAAACCGTCCCAAACATTCGGGTTTTCCAAAAATCAAAACCGTTGATGTCGGTTTTTCAAATGGTTCGGTTTTTTCGGTTCGGTTTTTTCGGGTTTTTCGGGTTCGGTTCGGTTTTTCGGTTTTTATGCTCACCCCTACTGGAATGTCATCATCCCCTGCACTAAGGTCGATATGAGAACGACCATCAGAAACATCAACCGATTGTAAACTTTTTGAGCGCTTCGATTGTTGTTGATCTTTAGTAATTGTTCCGATCCATTTTGGATCCTCTTTTAAAATCAACCAATGTCGATCTAGCTCAAAATTATGGCCCTTTTTTTTAACTTTGTATTGTTTCTTGGCGGCCTCCAAAACATCAAACTCGGCCATTCCGCTACTTCTTTCCGACGAAAGTTTGTTGTATATACCATTAAATTTTGTACCTTGTTGTTTATGTCACGCCATTTGCTACTAAGACTATTGTCTTTTCGGTATGGCGGGACTCCCATGAAGCTATGAAATTTAGAAATAATGGCTTCCCAATAGCTTTTAATTCTCATGTCATTCCCGTCCTTCTCGTTTTTAGAAGTGCCACACCAAGCTCGGCACAACGCAAGTTCCTGGTTTTCCGTCCATGGAAGTTGTGTGTCTTCTTCCACATCTTCTTCCCCAAGTTCTTCAACAACCTCTTTTTCTTTCCTTTTCCCTTTCCTTTTCCCTTTCCCTTTCCCCTTTCGCTTGCTCCCCCCGCTTGTCGTTCTTGTGTTTGGGTTTGTTGATGAATTTCTTGTTGTTGAAAATATTGGCCGGTGGGTGCAAATTGAGATATATTTTGTGAATATTGGGGTTGTTGAAATTGAGGGAGATAGTGAGGTGCGGTTTGTGGATAATATTGTGGAGGGACATTGCCGGAATTTAGGATGTTGACGTATTGGTCGAAGCCACCTAATCCTAGGTTCGGTGATATATTTTGTTGTGAAGGTTGGTTGGGTGTTTGTGGAGAGTTGTTGTGTGGATCCATTGTAAGTAAAGAGGTGTGAAGATAGGAGTTTGTAGAGAATAAAATGGATTAATTGTGTGTGTAAAATGAGTGAAAATATGTAAATATATATAGGTAAATAATTAAAAAAAAAGTTTTTTTTTTTAAACTAACGGCTATAATAGCCGTTGCCAACGGCTACTTTCGACCAAAACGACCCCCTCCACGCACGTGCCTTCGCGTTGCCCGTTGCCAGGACCTCCCACGCCGCACCCCCACGCCGTTGGGGGGGGGGGGGGGCGGTGTTCCCTTGCCTAGCCACGGCGTGGCCGTCCACCTCACCCCCCACGCCCTTGCAAAGTTCGACCCGTACCGTCTAGCCTTAGCAAAATGCCAAAATCCATAAAATAATACTTAATTGTAGTCCGTCCATATGCATTGTACGTCCAATGCATTAAATTATTTATTCATTTTAAGCAATACAATTTAATTATTGCAATATAACATGGTGAATTGGTGATAGATGGGCTTTCAAGTTTCAATATACAGTGTAGTTTTTTTCCAACTACCAAATGCATTAAATTATTTATTTATTTATTTTAGCACACTGTGTACATCACTAGATAGAATTACTATTTAGCTTATGCTCCCTCCGTCCCATAAAAAAATTTACATTTTATTTGGACATAATCTTTTAGGAGATAGTTAGTGGCGGGGTCCTTTATAATACTTTTGACTAAGATATAAAGTTAGATTGGAGAGAGAAAATATTTTATTGGTAGAATGGTTGATAATAATATTATTATATTAGGTGGTCCCCCCAAATTTAAGAAATGTAAACTTTTTTATGGGACAAATTTTTAAGGAGAAATGTAAAGTTTTTGTGGGACGGAGGGAGTATATTACTCCATCGGTCCCTAAATAAAGTTCCTGTGTCTCTCTAAATTTTTGTCCCCAATTAAAGTTCTCATTTCTCAAGTTGATGAGTCCACTTAATAAAATAATATACTCCGTAATTATCAAGGATCTCACTAGTAGAGTGAAGGGTACGGTCACGAGCACCTCACCCTCCGCCGGATCAATTTTGCTACATATGCTCGCCATTGTACCGCAAGTTATGTGAGTGAGTCAATTCGCCGGATCACTCACGGATGAAAGAGAAGATATTTATTTTTTTTAAAGTGTATTTTGTGAGTGATTGGTATTTTAGTGGGTCCCAAAGGAATATTATTGGTTAGTGATGGTAGAGGGGGTATTTGGAGGTTTTGAATGTGAAATGTGAAATGGTGATGTGGTGCATAGGTGGCGCATAGGTGGCATCCGACCCCAAGCCACCACACCTAATGCTCTTAACTATCCACTAACTATTTTTCTCTCTCCAAATCAACATTATATTTAATCAAAATTATTATTAATGACCATACCACTAACTATTTATTAAAACTTATGTCCAAGAGAAATGAGAACTTTATTTAGAGACGGAGGGAGTATTAAAAAAAAAGTACATATTTAATTTTATTTTTACCTATACATTTTCCATATAACAATATGTGATATAATTTCAGTTTCATAGTATATGTAATCCTGTAAAACTCATAATTAGTCTGCATCTTGTAAATCTTACTGATCACATAATGTGACCATAAAACATGAAAACGACAATACTTCTATATTAGTAAGGCATTTTAAAGAATAACCATAAATCCTACAAAACTAAATTATCATATACACAATTTACTTACTCGAACCCCTAAAGCAAAAAATATACAAATAAACTACTCCTTCCCTCCGTCCCTAAATAAATTTCTCATTTGTGTTGCGCACAACATTTTAGGAATTAGTTAGTGGTGGAATATTTGGTATTATTTTTGATTAAAATATAAGTTTGATAGGAGAGAGAAAGTGTTTTAAGAGATAGTTAGTGGTGAAAGTATTGGTAATAATATTATTATATTAAGTGAGTCTCTTAAGTTTGAGAAATGAGAACTTTATTTAGGGACAAAACTTGAAAGAGAAATGAGAACTTTATTTAGGGACGGAGGGAGTAGTTAGTAAAACAACAAATTTTCGTTTATCACATGCATTAATTACATTCTCCATATTAAGCTTAGAAAATTGTATGTTTATGGTTTTTGTAGCTTCTGTTTTGTTTATTTAGGTGTATATTTCTTACATTTTATTTTAATTATTAATTAAAACATCAAAGTTTTGTGATTAATTAAAAAAAATATCAGGTGTATGTCAATTGTGTGTTTGAATAAATATCTCTTTCTACAATTTCATTGCAAGGTATATTTTTATCGTGCACAAGTTACTTCTATGTCAAAATAAAATTCTCGTCATATGGCATGTATTGCCTAAAACACACAATTTTATATTGGTTAAATGATATGTACGGGCATTTTCATTTAGGTGTTGTTTGTTTTTTCAGAACAAAAAGACATGCTGTCTGCGGATCACATCTGCCAGCAGCTGCAGCTTCTGAGGCGGACCAAAGGTCTGCAGTCTGTAAGAAAACTGTTGTTTGTTTTTTAACATCTGCAGACTACTTAAATAAACTGAAATTTAAACTATCCTCCATCTTATAACATTTAAATAATTCAACAAAGTCTTGCACTAACAATACTTTTTAAAATAACTCATTTCATATTTTGCATCAACTACTCGACAATTCCATCAAAGAGAATTGAACAAAGCTCGGGAAAAGGCAATGGAACAGTTCTCAAAGTCCTTCGGATGAACCTAAACCAAATGTAGCAAAAACTAGTATAAGTACTAGCCTATAATCAAATGGCAATGGAACACTTCACTAATAAATCTGAACACAATAATCAAATGAACTTACCACATTCTTTCAATATCATCTGTTTGGTATATTTTTTTTCTTTTAAGGTGGTTAATGGTGTTAATATGTTTTTAAGTATACCAATTCTACTAAAATAATTAAAATATTGAAGGAAATACGCTTTTGTGAACATGTTACCTTATTAACAGCCTATGATCCCTCTGAATGAAAAATAATCAGGCGGCAACGTTTATCTTCATTCATCAAGCTCGAGTTTTGAAAGTGGATAACAAGTGCTGTTTTACCTTGTATTCGGGCATAAGGTAAAAAAGCAACGTTTTCACTCTCCCATTTTTTCCCATTGAATGCCTAAAACACAATTTACACAAATTATAACTATTATTTAGTTGAGTTAACAAAGTCAAAGAATTGCAGGTCAAAATTGTTGAAATTATACCTTAAAATCAATGGGCACAGAAGGAAATAATGCCTTTGAGATCCGCACTGAAGTACAATCAGCTGAAGTTGCTGCAAAATATTATAACCAAAATACTTATCAAATGAATGCCAACATATATGAAAGAATATCCCTTCTAATTCAACTGAATATGAAAAGTAACCAGCAACAACAAAGGCATTATTTACTTTTAAATTTAAAATATACTGATTATTAGATCTACTTTTAAATTTAGACAATATCATTAGTTAGCTCTAGTCCCACACCTTGAACTCAAAGTCCTACAATTGTATTTGTGCACTTTAATAATGAACATCTGCAATCACAATCCCTAATGGATGACCTAGTTGAAAAGTGGCCCTTTCCTCTTCACACAGAATGTTGTAGGAGGTCATGTATCTCCACCAATTCATTTGAGTAGGAGCAGGTAGTGTATCTCCACCAATTGAACCACCAAAAACAAAATCAAGTAAAACCATTTTTTTAATTGAACCCTAATTTTGTGAATTTGATGAAACAGCAAACCAAATGTTGTATATTTTTGATAAACATAATTTTGGGAGTTTGCACAAATGATAAACCTAATTTGGCACATATTGCTATTGGTTTTTCACAGAATGTTGTATTTGTTTGATTGTTTTTGTTTGTTTATGATAATTTAGCTAGTAATTGTGCTTTTGTGATAAAATCCTATTTATGTTTTCTGTTCTAGTCGAGTGATTATTAAATTTGGATTTCATTGTTAACGTACATGTGGCTTCGTCGAGGGGAAGGGCAGCAACGGCGGAGATAGGGAGGAGGAACGGCGGCGGCGGCGATGAGGAGGAGGAGCAGCGGCGGCGAGGGGGAGGAGGAGCAGCGGCGAGGGGAGGAGGAGCAAGACAGTGACGTGAGGGGACGAGACGGGAAGAAGATTTTGGGGGTAGGGTTTTTCACGTGGAAAAGGAGACGAGCGAGCGTGTTTTTTCGTCTGCAGATGGAAAAAGCTATGTTTCAAGTCTGTGGGAAAATGGCTCTAGGCATACATTTTTCTATCTGCGGGCTTCGAAAAAACAAACACATGCATAACACCTTTTCTGCCCGTTGTCTGCGTGGCGCAGACAAAAGACCCCAGGAAGATCTTTTTGCAAAAAACAAACAGTACCTTAATGTTATAAAAGTTTTATTTTGCCTTTTTAACTTTTTTTTATTGAATTTCTTGACTTGTTTTATTTTTAATAGATAGATAAAATATATTACTCGTATAATCTATAATTACGCCAAGATATTGGAACTAACAAACTGAAAAAACATTTTCCTCAAACCTATAAGCTCTTACAAATTCAATTCAACTTAATATTATAAGTGGAGTTTTTTACTAAAATGGTATTTTAAAAACAAATATTTACCAAATAGGTGTGATTTGAAAAATATTTACTTAATAGGTGTTTTTACAACTTTTGTACCCCTTTTCCATTTTTTAAGTTTTTTTTCTACTTTTTTTTCTTCATTTTTTTCAATTTTAATATATTTTTTATATAACTACAAACACACTATAACTCATATTATGATCACGATAATTTATTAGAATCAATAAATGTCATTGTTCAAAAAAGTTGTATTTTTATTGATTTTTTAAATGCTTTATTATTTTCAATTAAAGCTTTTTTATATGTTCTCGTAATCTCTATGAATTCAGGGTGTTAACCTTTTGATTTTAATAATTGATTGCCCATTTAAATTCAATTGATAAGTTTTTTTTTTAGTTTGGATGATGTTGAGTGTTGCTGCTAGTAAAAGTTAATTCTAAGTTTTTTATTGCAATTTGATTTTAATACTTTTAATCGATCGGTTGAGATCTACTTTGTGATATTGTTTCAAAGTTTCGATTTTTTTCCTGCTGTTTGTCTACTTCTGGTGTTTGGCAGCAGGTCGTGTTTGGAAAAGGGTATAAAAATTGCAAAACACCTATTAGGTAAATATTTCTCAAATCACACATATTTAGTAAATATTTATTTTCAAAACACCATTTAAGTAAAAAACTCATTATAAGTATCTAGTCATATACTGAATCTCTCACATTTTAAGTAGTGTGAAATTTGTATAAGGCGAACCGGTGAACCTAAGAAAAAATTGCCTTAAAAAATCTGAACAACAAATTCAATTTAATCCGAGCATTTCCCTTTAACCGCTAAACTTTGTTTAAGAACAATTTATTTTATGTGTCCATAAAAATAATAATAAATCTAAAAAAAAAAAGCAAAAACTATATGGTGAAAAACAAAAACGCTTTTATGGCATTATATTTAGGGATGTTCAAAAATAACCGAAAAAATGGGTACCCGAAAAAATATCCGATATCCGAAATCCGGATACCCGAAAATCCGGGTACCCGAAAATCCGGATACCTGGAGTTCGGGTAACCTGTTTCCGGGTATCAAATACGGGTAGTGTTTTTCTAAAAAACCGGGTAATTGGGTACCCGGTATCCGAATTTTATTTTTCCAACTTATTTTTATATATTTTTTTATATTATTATTAGACATTAATTATCATTAGATATGAGCATATGCTTGGCTCATTTTGACAAATGTCTAAAATTTAAAATCTTGTCTCAATTCTCACGTACAAATCATCTAATTCTCACCTCCGTCGTTGAATCATGGTTTTGAATCATTGGATGTCTTTAAAGATTTGGTCAGATTCATCACTAGTAACAATTTTTCTTTGAAGAAAATCATAACGTAAATTTTTAATAACAAATTTATTAATAAGATTTACAGAAATTAAATATATAAACAATGACGACTTCCATTTATGTAATTTTTGTGACAAGGAAATTATATTTCCGGATATCCGAAAATCTGGGTACCCGAAAATTCGGGTACTGATACGGGTACCTAAATCTACTACCCAAATTTTCGGGTACCCGGTTTCCGAGTACCCGGATTTCCGGGTACCCGGTTTTGAACACCCGTAATTATATTAAGTGACCAAGATTATATGAAATGGGTTGAAATTGTGTGTTTTAGGCCATACGAATCGTATGATATGGGTCAGGTGGAGGTACCCTATAATATGGTGGAATGGATGTACCTTCACGCCAACACAACTTTTGTGTTTGACTAGTACCTTATTTAGTCTCCGAATCTCCTAAAATGAATGTTTCATGATGCTTTGACCAAGCCATTGCTTTGTAGATTAGGCTACTAAAAAAAAAAAAAAAATTGTTAAGAAAATCATGAGAAATAAGCAGCTTACTATGTGAATTAATATAAAGGAATCGTCTTTATATATATTAAACGAAGTTTTTTTTGAATTCTTTGACACATCAAGAAAGCCATGTCATAATGCCACTTCAGTATGTATGTCACGTCTGTTCAATGTTGGTTATGATATCAGCAGTTACTCTTTCTAGCCCTAAATGCCAGCTAATATGTCGCTATTAATTTCAATTGTAATCTCCATTAATTAAATACGTCTCAAGTGTTTGGTGAATCGTAAAGAATTTGATTTGTTGTAACGTATTTACTCGATCTTAACCGTCATATTAAATGGGCATAATCACACAATTCTTAGTTATTACGCTGACCTTTGATTTCATTATAGAGGTTAGAAATTGCCCTTTTGTTCAAATTTTGAGTTAGTATATGTTTTAGCCTAATGGACCTAATGGTCGTTTTGAATATCAGACTGGATTTGTTTAAGCATCTCAAATCATAACCCTGAACATTGTCAACCATCATGGAGTGGTAAATATCTGATTTTCACTTTATTGGTCAAACAATTCTTACCTAAACAACTGATTTTGACATTCAATTAAGTAAAGCATTTTTTTCCAATTTTGATGGGTGTCTGCAACTTCTGTGATGGAGGTGTGAAATATGTATGTGATAATGATCGGTAAATGTTTATCTTCATGTCCTTACTTTTGGTTAAACTATATTTATTGAAAACAATTTTGGTGATTTTAAGCATTTGAAATAACCTTTGGGTTACTTTCGACCCGGTTGACTCATTTCCATGTTAGAGGTGGGATTGTAGGTTCGCAAAATGGTTAAGTAACAATTCAAATATGGGTTATGATATTAGAAGTAACATTGGCCCTCATTTTCCAATATTGAAGTCCCTAATAAATTGACCTAAGAAAACAACACGAAGGCCCGGGAATGGGTAAACATAAATAGAGCTTAAAGGAAACGGGCCACACTTGCCGAAAGGTACTCAACACAATCTTACCTGACCCGTATCGACATGTGCCAAAAAAGCATGGACGACATTTTGTCCTTTATGGGTATGTTTTCATCAACTTTCCTACATTTTTAAGTCTACTGAATTAAATTTTATGCAATTTGCATGTTATTATAGGAACAATTTAAAGGTTATGAACGTGTCGCTAAATTCGGTTTTTAGTGTTTAATGTTTTCTTTTAATTAAACCAAGATGAAGAGAAAACTGGGTTGTTAAATGTACCTTTATTATATATGATTTTTAATAAAGTGATTTTCACAATTACATATTTTACCCATTTCTATTAGACATTGAGTTCTCAATTGAGTTGTGGAGTAAATATATATATATATATATATATATATATATATATATATATATATATATATATATATATATATATTTATTTATTTCAGATAGCGTAAGCAGATTTATGTTTCACATTATTCATTTTTAATCTTTTGATTATTATACTTTATTATTTTTCACAACTCAATGTTCTCTTATTTTATTTTATGAAAATGTGTAATATAGTCCAAGATTTAATAATTTGTTGCTTCTATAAATTTTTACTTATAGTGATTATTTAGGAGGAATTTTTTTCTATTACTGAATTTGTAATCTCTATAATTCATATTCTGAAAAATATTAGAAATTGTTGTATTAACTATAAAATTATTTTAAATATACAAAATTTTCAATTAATAAAGTGTTATTAAAGAAGTAAAAGATTGTGATAATTAAGATAATTTAACGAAAATTTTATAAGTCATCCGTGATTTATCACGAGTTATAGGCTATTTAGAGATAAATATGTTGGTTCATTGAAAAACATCTACCACTGAAAGAGATTTAATGAAGATAAAAAGACAAATATTTAGAACACAATCTGAAAATTAATTCTTCAGATTGTGGTACTGAATCTGATATGGCTACTCTATCTGATCACCATCTAAAGCAACGATCAGTTCCCCGTGCGTAATCAGAGACTGATCAACCGATCAGATAGTTGTAGTAGGTTCAGAGCACACTTGATAATAACGTTGAGCCTTGAGGACAAATACTTCCCTAAGCAAAACTCTAAGTGAAGGTCAATGAAGCTGTCTGCCATCTGAAGAAACATGAGTATCCGAAGACTTATGGCGATCTGAAGCGTACAAAAGCTCGAAGTTTCAGTGTCACAATGTCACAGAAAGACACAAGTAAATCACAAGTTTATGTATCGTCGACAAAAGTAATCCTATACAAATCTTCTAGAAGATATCGACGATCACAAGACGACAGAAATTACTGTCAGAATTCCGTTAGTAGTGCTCGTCGCATGAAATATCCTCTGCACCAACGGAATTCTTACATGTGGATTCAATCGTTCAATTTCTTTTTCAACCGATCAGATAGTTGCAGTAGGTTCAACGCACACTTGATAATAACGCTGAGCCTTAAGGACAAATACTTCCCTAAGCAAAACTCTTAGTGAAGGTTACTGAAGTTGTATGCCATCTGAAGAAGCATGAGTATCCGAAGACTCATGGCGATCTGAAGCGTACAAAAGCTCGAAGTTTTAGTGTCACAGAAAGACACAATTAAAGCACAAGTTTATGTATTGCCAACAAAGGGAATCCTATACAAATCTTCTAGAAGATATCGCGATCACAAGACGACAGAAATTAGTGTCAGAATTCCGTTAGTAGTGCTCGTCGCATGAAATACCACACCAACGGAATTCTTACACGTGGATCGATCGTTCAATTTCTTTGTCATCACGTTTCCCAACACTATTAATTGAAGACTTAACGAACGAATCTTGTGTGCACCCAACAAGTTCTCACTTTGCTAAAAGCTTTCTCAAATATCATCCTTTGAGCAAAGTGTGAACAACTAGTGATACCTTCTGTTACTTGATTCGAGAATTGAATCTTAGTAACAAAGGTGTCTGGTCTTTTGCTTGATCATTTGTTGATCAATACCTATCTTAGACGGTGTTTGTTATTGTCTACCTCTTACAAGTAGTTTAGTTACGATTCGTGTTCCTAGCTATTCCGCAACTACTTGTATCTTTGTTTAACATTATTGGTTAATATATAAGAGTTTATAATTGTTGAGTGTTATCACAATTTTATTTGGTCAGTGAAAGCATATAAGTGTATTTATTCACTTATCACAGGACTAACAAAATCTTACTAGTGCCTCTTATTAGAAACCAAGTTTAGTTCCTGTGTAATATACGAGAATGTTTAATCAAAACTTGAATATAACATATCAGCTTACAATTAGGGGTGTGCCATGTGCATAAGCAGTATCTGCCGACTTTGAAACCAGCGGTTTTTGGAATCCCGGAACCTGTAATAGCGGTTCCATTTTCAGAACCAGAACGGCAGAACCGTTGGTTCCGGTACCGATTCTAGTTCCCGGTCTCTAAAATCGAAAAAATAGTTTTTCCGAAAGTAAAATTTAACGATTGCTAACTAAACTAAACGAAGATCGGTGCCAACGACATAAGCCAAAGGCATCGGCTTGCCAACCGCTAGCACAGCTCGTCGGATGGACGACTCCAGCTAGACTCGGCGGTTCAAGGAACACATCGGATTAGCGAGAGATGAGGCCAAGTCAATTTAATATTATAAAAAAAGTGCAACGGTCGCCTAGACAACTAAACACCATTCACGACGCGTAAGGGGCGACATGTCTTAAGACAGATGATCAAAATAGGACGGAGGGGAGTGACCCTTCCCTTACGCCCAGTCGCTTACTTTTTATAAAATAACACTTGTTTTGAGGTAAGAATGATGATGATATCTCCTTTTGTTTTTACTGAGAAATGTATTTTCTTATGTGCTATACTTACTCCGTATCAAAATAAGTGACACACTTTGAAACATTCCTTATTTAGGGCACGTTTGGTAGGGAGAAATTCAGGGAAATGAAATGCTGCTGAGAAATGAAATGCTGATAAATGAAATGGGTTGAGAAATAGAATGAATTCTACTGTTTGGTAGTGTCAGAGATTTGACATGAGGAAATAGCTGAGAAATAAATTCTCCTGTTTGGTAACAAAAACCAGAGAAATGAAATGATTTTTATATACTATCAAAACAAATAAAATTGAAAATGAGAAAGAAAGAAAAAAAAAAAACAAGTTCCATCCAATATACAACTTCAAAAAATACATGTGTTCAACTTCAAACCACCCAAAATAGATAATCACATTAAAATTATATATAATTAAAACAAGTCATACATTAGTTGCACGTCTTGCGTTCCAATCATTAAACATCACATTAGCAAGATTATCTCTATGATCACCCCATTCATGCGAAGTTTCAACTATGCTAATAAAGTCATCATGCTCGTTTCCATCTTGTGTGTGATTCATCGACACTTCATTTTCAAAGGAGTCAGATGTTCCATCTCGTGCATGCTCCGAACGTATGAAATTGTGCATCAAACAACAAGCAATAATGATACGTGGCATAATTTCAATTGGATGATAAGAAGTATCACGTAGTATAGCCCATCTAGCCTTAATCAAACCAAAACATCTATCGATTACATTTCGTGCGGATGAGTGCTTCTTATTATATAATTCCTTAGCCGTGGTAGGGGGATTAGACCAATCATTAAGATGGTACCGTTGACCGCGATAAGGAGTAAGAAAACCGTCACCATTTGTATAACCAACATCACAAAGATAATAGCATCCACAGGGTATTTTTAGACCATTTGGCCTACTAATAACATCTCGAAGCACACGACTATCTGCTGCAGAACCTTCCCATCCCGCCAGTACATAACTAAACATAAGATCTCTAGTACATACCCCAAGAACATTGGTACATATCTCACCATTTATTGTCTGATAAGGTTTTCGATCAACACTAGGAACCCTAACTTTTACGTATGTTCCATCTAATGCTCCAAGGCAACCCTGCAAAAATAAAATATTTTACAAATACCATAAATATTATTATTTTTCACAAAGATATACGTTACTAACCTTAAACCATTTCCACCTCTCATCTGTTTCATCATCTGGCACGGGAACTGGTGTCTTGTAGAACTCTTTGTGTAGTCGACATACTGCATCTAGGACTAACTTGAAATACCGACTTATAGTTTCACCAGACCTTTGGAATCTATTAACTATTATTCGGTTTTTTTCATTATGAGCAAGTGTATGTAAAAACATTGCAACTTGCTCATCGACTAACATATGTTTGCTACTACGTAGTGCCCCTCTTCTTTCAAGCAATTCACAAAGATTTGCAAATGCAAGATTAGTCATTCTTATATTAACAACACTTGTAATATCACTTTGATATACCATGCTCCACATATTGTTACGCCGACCATCAAAATTAATCATATATTTTCTACTAAGTGTCGTGGACTCAATCATACGGTTAATGATCAAACAACCCAACATAAACCAACGAACGACAGTCGTTATTGTGTTAAAAGCTCCTGTCGCGGCTGTCGTCACAGCTACCATTTTCCATTTCTTTTGTTGGCTCAATGGTGTTCTTGTCATGTAAATGTATGAATGAAATAAAAATTGAATGGGTCAAATGGAGAACTTCCATCATAAAAAATAATTCCACTAATGTATGTGTGCTACAACTTATAAGGAAAACACAATGGTAAAAGTTAAGTACTGTATGCGTGCAACTTATAAGCAAAATGAAGTAGTATATGCACAATTGAACATCAGTAAAGGCAAAAAAAAAAAAAAAAATTGTGCAATTAAACGAAATACAAACAAAAGACTAGGAAAATGACAAAGTATAGCCGGTTCCATTGCATGAGCTTTCATATATATTAACTGCCAAATTAAATGATATTGAAAAACATGAATGCCAAATTAAATGCTAAATGATTTGTACTCATGAATCACGTATTAAAGATAAACCCAAACTTCAACTGATTTTTGGAGATAAACCCAAAACTCGATAGTGGTAAATGCCTAATCAAATGCCGAATTGAATGATTCACTCACAAATTTTAGTAGTTAAAGTTCAAATCTTCAATAGTGATAAACCTAGAATAAAGTTAAACCCAAATACAGTGATAAACCCAAAACAGTGGTAAACCTAAAACTCAAGTAAAATTGAGACGAGAGATGAAATAGAATCGACATATATACATAATGAAGGATGAAATAGAATCAAGGTAGAACCGGAGTGGTTGTACGAATGAGGAGGAGCAACCTCCAACGATGAAGGTGATGAAGGAACGATAGGGATTTGGAAGAAGATGCTCTGCTAGGGCTTGAATTTTAGGAGTGGAATGTGACTTGCACGTGATTAGGTATTTATTCTCCTTTCTTACTCATTTCTCAGATAACAAAACACGGAGAGTTGTGATCACAAATTTCATTTCCACTCCAAATGTGAAGAAATGAAAATACAAAGGAGGGCATCTCTCATGAAATGGATTTCTCCGTGTCTACCATTTCTCAGACCAACCAAACAACGGAAATGAAATCATTTCCATTTCTTTGATTTCATTTCCCCCAACCAAACACACCCTTAGTAAAAATAGTGGAACCCATACCCACTAACTATTCACTTTAATAAAGTGAAATTACCATTATACCATTACTTTTACTTTTAAAACTCATTAATATCACTTTATTCAATAAAATTGGGAACCATCCTTAACTAACTATGTACTTTAATCTATTTTAACATCTACTTTAATCTTTTACCTCAAAAAACATGTAAGCTAATTTGTGTCACTTATTTTGATAAAGAGAAAGTATATGAATCAAAGAATCATAAGATTTAAACTAACTATCATGGTCAGAGTACAATGTTAAATTATTCAGTTTATTATAATTTCAATATTCACCTCAGAATACTATTTATAGTATAACATCTACTTTCTCCGTCTCAATTTTATTGTCCACATTTCCTTTTTGGTTTATCCTAAAATTATTGTCAATTTGAAAATTCTACCAATAAAAAATAGTTCAGTGTAAAGACGAAATATTATTGACTAGACAGTGTAATAAATGCATTTTTTTTAAACAATATTATTTTGGTATGTGGATTATAATTTTGAGATGGAGGGAGTATTTAATATATACTTAGAACCTACAAAAAGTACACAAAACCAATTAAAATTTTAAAAAACATACAAATACAAATAACATGGTGTTATTCGATTGACGCGAGACATTTGGTGGTGATTGGGAACCACAACAACGTGGTTTTGTCGCCGTTAAAAATCATTTGGTATGACCTTAACGCACGACACCCAATAGTCCCATAGATTGTAACGATAAAAGGTTTGTCTGTTTTGCTGGATCTTGTTATTTCAAAAAAGACCCACTAAAAAGACGATCAAGCTATGACTAGTCATGTTGCAAAACTAATCGAAAATATAGATAAAAAAGAAAAAGAAACCGTTAATCTCTCGTATCCTGTTGAAGTGCTAATACTCAATAGGTGGTTACATGATCAAAGGGCAAACTAATTTTCTAATTTCTTTTTCTTCCTCAACAAAATAACAAAACAATATTAAAGTTTTACCACTAAATTAATTCTTTATTTGATCTATCAATATTACAGGTAAAAAACCCAACAATATTAAAGTTTTACACTAAATTAATTCTTTATTTGATTTATTAATATTACAGGTAAAAAAAACCCAACAATATTAAAGTTTTACCACTAAATTAATTCTTTATTTGATTTATCAATATTACAGGTAAAAAACCCACGGTAACAAAAAAAATTTAAGGACAAAAACATGTAAACCAGGTTAACAATTTCTGTAATTTACTCTCAATATAGTCGCTCCAAGGGTTTTCGCTCTTCTATTTTGCAGATTTATATATAGCTCAATATCTATTTTACCACCGACGTCGTCAATTCATTCCGGCAAAGAGGTTTAACGCCGGAATACCTCACGATGATTTCACAAATATTGAGGAATCCAAGGAAGAAGAAAAGTGGTCAAGGGTTTGAAGGTAAATTCACGCTTTCTACAATTTTCGTAACTAGGTAGACTGCATAATGCATACTCATCATAATCATCATTTGCTTCTAATGGTTTTTGTTGTTGTATGGTAAAATTGAAACAGAAAAACTTGATTTTGAGTCTGTTGTTGTGGTGATTATGAATTATATGTTCTTTATGAAGCCAAAAAAATGCAAACTTTTGAGTGGTGTGTATAATGTATGCACTATACTATGTATAACAAATATTTTGTAAGTGATTAATAAAAGTAGTTGCTATGTTAGGTTTGCTTTCCTTCAATATAGTAGCCAAATAGTTAATTGATAAAGTTCAGTTCTTTGAATACATAGTTGATAGTGAACCAGAATAGATCTTAGTGACATTTCGAATTGTTCATATTTTAATATTTTTCAAGTTCATCTGTTATTGATATGACCTTATTCACCTTAAGCAGTCTCGTCTGAATAAAATATGAAACCGCAAAGGATTTTCAGTTATAAGATTGAAAATATAATGCACTGTATGTCTGGTTCGTTACACTAAAATCAAACATAAAACCAATCACTCAATGCATATATATATAATATGTGGAACAGGGGACGAGTCACTTTATATGTAAAACTTTGGCCATGAGTAAATTACTTAACCTTATAATGCTAGTGTAATCATCTTTGCCTTAGTCAACACTTTTAATTTTGGATGCAGTTGGATTTGTTAGTTGATGACATCACAATACTATGCAAGTCAGAGGATTGTGGCAATGAGGTTCTGTTTTCTTAAATCCTTTGTAGTATTATATGCGAGTCTTGAAATTTATCTATTCCATCATATTTGTGTTTGAATTTCAAGTTTGGTGATCTATTTTGAATAAAATAAGACCATCTATGTAATAAGTTTGGGGTTGATGCTTTGGCACTAATACTATATATTTTCGGTATATGGTTTGTGCATTGAATGTAGAGACCAATTTCTTGTTTTAACTACATAGCCTTTACAAGAAGTCTTCTTTTTTGTATTCTAGAAAGTGAGATTGAACTTTGAAAATGCAAATTTAATCTTATAGTGGTTATATGATCAACTAGATATTGAAAGTAAAAATCTCGATTTTACATTCTCAATCTTTTGTAAACATGTTTAAACGCACTTAATTTTTTACCTTTAATGTGGTTGGGTTTTCAGATATATTTTCTTTTTAAATCTATATTTTTATTTAGTAATTAGTATCCTTTTTTTTTCCACAAATTTGACTTAAATTCTTTCTCTTTAGGGTTTGTATTAAATTCACCCATTTCCTTTCATTTCCGCCGTTCACTCCTCACTGCACCACCGATCATCTCTCTCTCTCTAGCCTCAAAGGTGTGTATATCCTCCGTTGTGTCGGTCCACCGTATAGATCGGTCAGTCATATGTGTGTGTATCATATATATCCTTTGTTGTGATTGTGTGTATATGTTGCATGATTTTGTTATAAATTGGGGGTTTTGTAGTCTAGATAGATCGACGATCTTCAAATTGATTTTGATGAAAAGGTTGTAGATAAAGGACATTTACTTGTGTAAATGTAGTTTAATTTTATGGCTGGATCTGTATTCAGTACCAAAATTGATATGGATTTTGTGCTAATTTAGCATCAACATTCTTTAATGTGTATTATTTGTTCATTTGTTGCACGGATCTAATGTAATTGCTAGTTTCAATGATCAAGATTTAAAAGTGATGTCAATTTCTTGTGTAGAGTTAAATGTTACAAGAATTAAACATGGTATATCGTTTTTTTGTAACGGATGTCTTGAATCTTATGGATTTCAGTTTTTGGTAAATAGATTTTGCTCTCCATGTTCTTTTTTTTCTTGATTTACTTGTTTAAAGTGCACAAAAATGTATTTAACTTCCAAACAATCTTTATGTACAACTTTCAGTTCTTGCTGTTGTATGTATCTGATGTCCTATAACGTGTAAATCGATGACGTGGCACCACTTAAGATGGCGTGGTCATTTGATACATGCAATAGCAAAAAAAATGAAAGTTTGAAACTTTATAAGTTGAAAAATTACCTGTTATTTGATGAACAAATCATTTGATACATACAATAGCTATTGTCTTCATTTTTGCTGTTAATTTATCTTTATTTATAATTACAATATGTCGTTATCTTTTGGCATAAGAGCTAGATTTTGCAGTTAGTAAACTAACATATGTAATGTTATTAATTTACTAGCTTAGATCCACTCGTGTCTATTTTGGCCAACTAATTTTCTTTTCCAATTCTTTATTTGCAGAAAATAATACCGTTTTCATTGTTTATGCAGAATAACATATCTAAGCATAATGGAGATGATTTTCCTTGCAAACCGTGCTCAACCAGACACTGTGACAAAGTACGTTATTATGATATTATAAACGTTATAATAATTGGCCCATTTTCGCCTGTTTATTTAAATTGACAAATTTATGGTGTGATTTTTCAGGTCCTTACACAAAATTAAGCGGAAGATAACAAAAAGGTTAGAATATATAATTGACAATTAATTTTTTTTATTAATAATCTTGTCTTCTCTGTAAAGAAGTGTTATTATATGTTTGGGTGATTAGGTCAAACTATGGTATGAAGTCAGCAATGAAGGCTAATTATAATTGATTAAATTAGTAAATCACACCCTAATATATGCACGAAATTAAATATTTGTTTTTTGTTTTGATTTATCAAGGGATCAAAAGATGCATCGGCTCATATTCATGGAAGGCGGATTGCCTGAAAACACTAGAGTTTATTATAAATCTTGTGGACAGGTAGTGGATATCTATTGTATCCAGGTTGTAAATGGGTCGACCCGGATAACTATTGTATCCAGTTTAATAAATGGGCTGTATTAATTCATTTGTCTGACATTCTTTTCTTGACAGATACGGCTAACGGGTCGCAAGCAAGGCCGTGGAATTTTTTGTGATTGTTGTACTACCGAGGTGCTTTTTTCCCCTTAAACCTTATGATATTATTATTTTTCTTAAACTTATGGTAAATTTTATTTACTTTTTAAACATTATGATACTCTTTTTCTTCTTCTTGAATAAATTTTATATAAGATGAAATAACTTATGTATATATTTGTGTCAATAGGTGAGTGCTTCACAGTTTGAAGCTCATGCTGGCATGGGCTCCCGCAGAAAACCGTAAGTTTCTCCACCAAACACACATACGAACATATTTCCATCAATGGTAATTTAATAATTAATAATGTTATTTAAATATATCCCACCAGATATGAAAACATATTTGTCTCAAATGAAGTATCTCTCCATCAATATGCTTCTTATTTGAAGCTAATAAGTGAGGAGAATGATAAGTGTGATCTTGTGGCTTGTGCTATATGCAGGTAACACTCTTATTTGCAATATATTATATCAGATTGTGTAATCAATCCCTTTTAAATAATGATTTTGATGTATACAGAGCTTATGATTTCACTAAAGATGGCTTCAATGATCGTACTGTTATAGTTTGCGACCAGGTAATTAAATTTAGGGTTTTTTTTGTTTGAATTAATGATGTGGCGGTAACCTAATATGTTTGCCATATCTTACAGTGTGAGAAAGAATATCACGTTGGCTGTTTGAGGCAACGCTGTATAGCTGATCTGAGGGTGAGTTAATAATGCACAATGCTGAGGTGGCATATAATAATGATTTTCTCTTTTTTTCTTCTCTCGAGATCTAATGACGGTTCATGTGTTGCAGGAAGTGCCACATGGCAACTGGTTTTGCCGTGAGGATTGTAAGATAGTTCATTCCATGCTTAAGATTATGGTATGGCGGGGCCCACAAAAGTTTCTAGATTATTTTACAGATCTATTGATAAACATGTTGAGCAACGCTGAGGTGGCAAATAATATAACCGGCTTTGACTTCAAGTGGATTCTTATCCGTGGAAAAAATGTTCCTGATGAACACAAATCATTACATGCAGACGCTGTTAATATATTCAATGTTAGTATTTTGCTTATGATCTAATTTCTAATGGTAATAAACTCTCATTAATTACTAAACATTTATTTTATTGTTTTTACCCTAACAGAATCAGTTCAATCCGATTATTGATTCGGTTACTGGTACCAATTTTATAACATCAATGGCGTACGGGTTGCCAATGGGTGCTACTGATTTCTCGGAAGTACATTGTGCAATTTTAGTAGTAAAGTAAAGCCGCATTTCTTGTTTTGTATTTAATTATTGTTTATTTATGTGATTGTTGAAAAGTTGTATTTAATTATTACGATTCTTTTGCTGATTGTGCAGCTCAAAAGTTGTTGCAGCTGGGATGATTCGTGCTTTCGGGAAGGAATTTTTAGAACTTCCAATTGCTGCTACTAGCCGAGCTTACCAAGGGAGGGTGTGTTTTTTTTATTATCTTAAATATCCTTTGTGAAATATTTGCAGATATTATTAATTTTTTACTTAAAAATTCCATTCAGTATCGAAACTCGGTTATTTTTTTACCATCTTTGACTACATTTTCAGGGCTACTTTAATATCTTCTATGACTTCATTGAGAAACTTGCCGGGTATTTAAAGATTAGGAAAATCATGATACCAGCAGCCGAAGTGGCAAAACGTTTGTGGACAGAAAAATATGGTTTCAGAAAAGTAACCCCACAACTGGTATGTATTTTATTATTTTAACAAAATCTTGTTACTATTTACTAATCAATGATAGAAATTACTAAGTTTTGATTTTATGGGTTTTCAGCTATGTGAGTTAAGGCAGACCCAAACATCCATGGTGGCGTTTCAGGATACGACTCTGCTTGAAAAGGATGTTCCTGAAGGCTTACGAACTTATGAAGATGATAATTATAACAGAGTGAATGTAGAGTTATGTTTGGAGTATGTGAATGGTGTGTGATAGTTTGTTGGGTTGTGGTTTGTTTTGTATGTGGAGTTATGATACAACTGAATTTTATGGATTTTGTTTGTGGTTTGTTCTGTTGCTAGACCGAGTGATCTTGGTACTTGAAATGACTTTGGATGGTTATTTGAATTTGTTTGGCTTTTATTTTGACCATAAAGTTTTCTAACGTGTTTCTTCAAGTCTTGGGTATGAAGATGATGTCTGACTGAGATGCTAAATAGAGATGTTATGTTATAGGGTAAAGCATATGAAATTACATTAACTAAATAACGTTTCCTGGGGATTGTATTATTTATTTATATTTGGTGAATAACAATTACTCCCTCCCTCCCACAAAAAAGTACCCATTTCTCATGGGCACAAGTCTTAAGAAAAAGGTTAGTGGTGGGGTAATTGGTATTACTTTTGATTAAAATATAAGGTTTGATTGGAGAGAGAAGATAGTTATTGGATAGTTAGTGGTGGGGTCTTTGAAAATTATATTATTTTATTGAGTGGACCCCCATCAATTTGAGAAATGGGAACTTTTTTGTGGGACAAAAGTTTAGGGAGAAATGGGTACTTTTTTGTGGGACGGAGGGAGTATTTTTTAATGGTGTTTTTTTTAGCTTATACATTACATAAATAGCTTTTTAAAATTTATAAAAATGGTGTCTTTTACATAAAATAATGTTTTATGTAATGCTATAAATATGCTACTTCATAAATATGATGTATATCTTTGTAAACCTACTCCAAAACGTAGACATATGTTTTGACTGTACATGAATTGCTATTATATATAATGGGTTGTTAAAGCTACATTTTGGATACAATCAACTTACATTTTTTCTTAACCACAAGGTAGTATCCTATCAGAGATTTTAAGTTAAATCCATATGTGCAACAAAAATACTCATAGTAATAAAATCATGTGGGCATTATATAACTTAGAAGACCGTCACTTATTTGTTATTACTAAGTGTTTAGGATGCTAGGATCAATTGATTGGAAACCCTATTTTTTTGTTAAAATACAAGTTTGCTAACTGCGCCGACGTGAGTTTCACGACCCCACTTTTATTGCTTTATAATTATTGTTACTTCGGGGAGAAAACATATACATGCTTAACTAGTTTGCAATATTAACCTTTGTATAATCATTGTTGTGTACTCGTACCAACATTGAAGGACCACAATTCAAGTCCACGTTTAACAATACTCATTAACTATTTTTGTTAGCCAATGGATATATAGATAGTACTACAGGTTGACCCTCCGCTCATGACTAGTAAGTGCTAGTCTCCATGTGTTTGAGTTATATATTCTAAAAATTTAAATTCCAGTTTGATTATATGCTCAATGATTATACTTTAACTTGTATGCATGGTGTGGCCTATCGAGGGATTATATATTGCACGCAAAACTATATTTTTACATGATTTGTACTGAACTATTTCGATGATATTAACTCTTATGGAGTCGCAAAGCTTGTGAATTCACCAACCTTTGTGTTGACATTTTTAACATTAAACATTATGGAGACAAAAACCTGTGAACTCATCAACATTTGTGTTAATACTTTTTCTAATATGTTTTCTCGGGTAAGGAAAATTAATACAAATTGTAAGCTTCGCATGTGTCTTACTTTGTCTATTTCAAAATCAATTCGGTTCTTATTCCTACTTTTAGCATTCAATCCTTAATTACTTGTTCATTAATTTCAAGTTTCATATGTATTCTGTTACTATATTTTATAATGACTATGGTGATGGTGGTGGTGCATAGTGATGGTGGGTGGCGGCGATAGTGATTGTGTTGGTGGGTAGGGGTGTTCAAAACTGGGTACCTGAATTTCGGATACCCGAAATTCGGGTACCCGGATTTTCGGATAGTGATTTTTACTACACGCATTTGGTACCCGGATTTCGGATACCCGAATTTCGGGTACCCGAAATCCGGTATCCGAAAAAAAAAATATTAAATATTTCGAGTATGTTTTCGGATATTTCGGGTATTTTTCAGAAATTTCGGGTACTTTTCAAATATTTTGGGTATTTTTAGATATTTTGGGTATTTTTTGTATATTTTTCGTATATTTTTTATTTTCGGGTATCGGGTATCCGAAAATCTTGAAAAACACTACCCGTATTTGGTACCCGGAATTCGGATACCCAGATTTTCGGATATCCGGATTTTCGGATATCCACATTTTGGATATCGGGTAATTTTTGGGATACCCGGTTTTTCAGATATTTTTGAACACCCCTAGTGGTGGGTAGTGGTAGGTGGCGTTCGTGAATAATGGAGGGGATTATTGATGAGTTTATAAATTAATAAAGATAACATAGTACGTAAATTATTGTAGTCAAGAAATCAATATTTGTTCTAGTAGCTCGGTTGGTTAGAGCCCTTGCTGATAACATGAAGGCCGCAAGTTTAATACCGATAAGCACAAATATTTTCTTTCCTGAAATAACATGTACAGTGACTAAAGATTAAGTTTTGCTAATTTGGGAATATTCCAAATGTATATATACTAGCAGGTACCCGCGTAATGTGGCGGCGGGTATCTAGTTACTATATTTTGAGGCGAACAAATGTTGTTTGGTCGCACGTCTTTTGCATTAAATCTATCTCTGCCAAGATTTTTGTTTGTTAAGATTTGAGGTTTTTATTTCCGTAATATTGCCCACTGTATTAAGGGGGTGTTTGAAATTTCTATGTCACTTGAAGTCATTTGAGGATAATTTCGAAATTTAAACCAACAAAGTATGTAGCTGTGGTGGTTTGGCAGCTAATTGATTATCGAGAGGTCTTGTGTTCAACTCCCAGCAACATCATTTTATTTTGAAAACCCAAAATTAAGACCTTCTCGAAATGGAAGGTCTTAATTCAGATCTGTCATAATTAGTAGGCTAAATGCATTATAAAGGAGTAAGATAGTGAAAAAAAAGATAACCAAAACCCTTTTTATCTTACATTTAATTGTACGTTAGAGCGGAATGTTAGTATATTTATTTTTACATGAATGTAAATCCTTCATTTTAAATTAATTTTGATTCAATCAATTTATTTTTTAACAAAAAAGTTTATGGCTTCGTAATGTTATTCAATCAATTAGTTTTTTTAACAAAAAAGTTTATGACTTCATTATGTTATTTCCTTAATATTCGCACGTAGTCACGCATTAACAGAACCCATGGTAATAAATAGAATGCAAAGTATGAAACTACTAGAAAGAATATGCAAAATCAGAATGTTAATGATTATTGTTTATGTGCGTGTTGTGTGGTACCAAACCCTATATGGTCCTTGTACCTTTTCTCAAAAAAATCCATATTTTGCTTCAACGAACCATCGCGCCGTGCCAACGCACCACGCCGCCGACCCAACGCTTTAGCCCGTGTACGCAATGCTTCATCCCGTGTACGCAATGCACAAAGCTGGCGTATCAATGCATCAGCCCGCCGTTCCAATGCAGCAGCCCGCCGTCTCAATCCAGTAGCCTCCCGTTCCAATGCAGCAGCCCGGCCTTTCAATGCATCAGCCTGCAGGCCCAATGCCTCCTTCTGCAGGCCCCATGCATCATCCCGCAGGCCCAATGCCTCTTTCCTCCGTGCCACTGCATCGGCCCGCCATCCGTCATTAAATAGCCGAGAAGAAGCAGCCAACTGTTGTGCTACATTAGCCCGCTGTCCCCGCACATCAGCACACCTACTTCATGCTCTCGCCTTGTATTAGCCCGTTGTTGCAATGTCAGAGCCCTTTGTCTTCTCACATATTGCTTGAATGCGTTCAAACCGTCTTCCGTAAATGGAAAGTGTTTAGCCGATGACGCCTGCATCAATTTTTCAAAAACCGACCTATCAGAAGAATAGAAGGTTAGTTATAAGAAAGAGGAGGTTGAATACCTTTACCTTTTGTGGGGTTTGATCACCAACGCAAAGGCGAGCTGCATAAAGAAGTCGAACGTCCTTCAATGTGTTACACTGAGGGCACTGCTTTCAGAGAGCAAAATGAGAAAATTATAAGACATAAAAATATAATTATAACAAAACCCACCTTCCCAGGACTTTGACGACTCTCTTGTCGTTGGAGCCATTTTTTAATACATGACATTCCATACATATGCCCACATGGAAGACAACTGCAATGCAATCATCACCCAAAACTAAAACAATCACTTCAACTGAAAAAACAATCTTGCTTAAACTGTTTTTCAACGAAAAATCTCATCTTTAAGCAAATTCACTTCAAAGATCAAATCTTTTTCAAATAAAACTCGACCTTTTCTACACCCCATTACTAATTTTAATTGTAAACCCTCAAAGCTTCCATCTTTCTACCATCATAGAGAAGATACTCATTATGATAATCTATTTATCTTAACTACTAAGGAAATTATGTTTGTGTGATTAATTTACCCACATAGTTTCATACGTACAAATAATTGGTTTGTCACTTGAGATCAATCAAGTTGTTTTGAACTAAAAATAGAATCTTGCAATCAAGCTTAAACTTATTTTCAACTAAAAATCCAATCTTTAAGGCATCATATGTGTGATCCATAGGGAAGATATTAAAGTTGCCTCACTCTGATAATCTAATTAATTTTTGAAGTCTAAACCATCAAAGCTGGCAAATTAACCAATATCTTTAAACAAAAATCCTGACACAAATAACAACTAGAGAGGGCTAATTTGAATCATATGTATGATTCTCATGGCAGTCAATCGATTAATATGTGGAAAATCATATAAAGTGTTTGATAGATGCATGATTCGTACCAAATTCGATGTGTTCCATCAGTAGTCCAAGTTTCATAGCAAATTACACCAAATTCACCTTTATTTCTTACTGCAGCGTCGTTCACCACCACCCCTTGTACAGTTGCACCACCGTCACCAATCCAACTTGAAACCCTAGCTGACGTCATCTCCGCAACTTCTTCTTCGTAATCGATTTCGATAGCGTGTTCATCTTCTTCCTCTCTTACGATCGATCTATGATCCTCCTCCATTATCTCGACACTGCTCATAAATAAATCAATATCGATCCACCACCGATGCTGGTAAAAAGATATATAGAGAGGCTTATGCTTTTTTATAATAAATATTCTTATTATTTTTCGGGATTTGCTAAAGATTTCTCTTATTTGTGTATATCGGTAGATAATACTTAATTGGATCGTTTTGAAAGAGCTGTGATATGGATGTATATCTTTTACTCCCTCCGTCCCATACAAAAAATTTACATTTCATTTAGGCACGATCTTTTAAAAGATAGTTAGTGGTGGAGTCTTTTGTAATACTTTTGATTAAAATATAAGGTTAGATTGGAGAGAGAAAGTATTTTATTGGTGGAATAACTGGTAATAATATTATTTTATTATGTGGTCCCCCAAATTTGAGAAATGTAAACTTTTTTGTGGGATAAAATTTTAAGGATAAATGTAAACTTTTTTATGGGACAGAGGGAGTATATTATTAAAAAATTATATTTAGACTAATTAAGGACTAAACTCACTCAAAATTACACAAAATTTCTCTAAATTTGGACATTTAATTTCTCATATATATATATATATATATATATATATATATATATATATATATATATATATATTTAATATTTTAACAAAAATAGACCGAATAATCGCCGGTTCCGGTTATCCACCGGTTACCGGTTCCTAAATTTTGAGAGCTCCAACGGGCACACCCGTACCCACAACTTGCGGTAAAAAACTGCTCGCCGAATTGCGGCCATGTGACCATTGGTACACCCACGCAAACCCCTTCGATGGTCGAGTTCCAACCACAATGTGTCAAGAACGCACCCACGGCTTGGTGTGATAGGATCACAAGTTGTGGGGCCCACCCTCAGATCAAAACCGCTCTTTCTTTCACTCTCGATTCAAACGCGTTTCCATCTAACCATTTCTCAATCTCTTCTGTTCTACTTCCACGACCAAAATAAATGGATTTCCTGACGCTTCTAAGCCTAGAGCTAGCTCGATAAACTGTGGTGGCGTAAGACTTCCTAAACATGCATAGATTACACTTTGCGGGTGCTGAGAATCCAGCCATTTTAGGCAATCGTGATCGTTGATTGATCCGATGGTTCCACGTTGCCGTTCGTTCTTGTTAGAATTTGAAAACGGTCCAATACACCAAACTCTACCTTGTTTTAGCTTTCGATGATATATCTTTTTTCTAACGCATCAAAACTGTTTATGATAGTCCCATATGCTCCTACTTGGGTTTTCTCACGAACAGTCTTCATTTCCTTTGCTTTTGCACTGTTGCCGGGATTGAATTTAGTCATGGTTATATTATCCGCGGCAACATAAACGGGTCGGAATTCCGTTCATAAATCTTTGAAACACATGAGTTGCTAACTGAGTAAAACAACTCGAAAATAACCCACGGAATCTCAAGCGACATCTTCCGTCCATGACAAGTGTTTATCAGAAATGATACAACTGGGTCTAGGTGTAAGTTGGTTAAACGCATCTTCAAGTGGCTTTTTAAGCGTGGCATCAAAGAAGTTTTTGGATAGATCAAATGCTCGTCTACACTTTCACATCCGTCTGGCAATCGAGGCTGGGAACTGTAGTTTGAGGATTTGGATCGGAAGGCCAGCAGCTATGGCTCGGATGAGGACCGAACCGTATCTTTGAGTGTTATGGGGCGTGATGACTCAACGGATTGTTGGGCTATGAGTTTGGCCATGTCGGGATGAGGTGGCCTGGGCACATTAGAGGTACGATAAGAAAGTGAATATTGGAATTAGCCATTTAAAGGCTACGGAGTATTATGTTTTTGTGACTATGATATTATGATGCTTTCAATTGTGATAAATGTAAACTTTTTTATGGTACAGAGGGAGTATATTGTTAAAAAACTATATTTAGACTAATTAAGGACTAAACTCACTTAAAATTACACAAAATTTCTCATATTGTTAAATTTGGACATTTAATTTCTCATATATATATATATAATATTTTAACAAAAATAGACCGAATAATCGCTAGTTCCGGTTATCCACCGGTTACCGGTTCCTAAATTTTGAGAACCGGAACCTCTTAGGGCGGTTCCAAAATTTTAGGAACCGGAACTGCCGGTTCCAAAACAGTTCCGGTTCAAATTTCAGTTACCCACTTTTTCTGCTCACCCCTATATCTAGTGATGTACTCATGTAAGTGCTTATGTAAGACTGGTTGGGCACATGATATTTGTATTTTTGCATTTCGAGTGATTGGACATTTAATAAAGGGATAATTAACTACAATTTTAATTAATGATGATAAAATGACAAGCTATCTAGAAGCAAATCTAAACAACATTTAAAAATATACTAACTCCATATCACGTCATATATTTGGACATATTAATTGCTGACAGATGGTCACATTGTTGACTTTATGATAGTCAAACCTATTACCCTCCAACAACAAAATTTATGTAGATTTCGTCACTAATTAATCATCTACGTGTTTCAGTTTATGTTGATGCTTGTAAACTCTAATGAGGTTTTTACTTTTCGAACAAAAATTACATAATTCAGTACAACTTTGAAGTTTGACTAGAAATAAGTTTGACTTTGAAAGTCAAAATTAAAATTGTCTTCTCTGTTGTAGGTTGTACTTTACTAAAGTGAAATTGGGTTCTCCACCAAAAGAGTTCAATGTTCAAATAGACACGGGGAGCGATATCTTGTGGGTTACTTGTAATTCTTGTGGTGATTGTCCTCAATCAAGTGGATTCGGTGTAGGTTTTATTTATTTATTTATTTAAATATATAAGTACTTCCCATATCGAATTGCTTGCTAAAATTGGTTAATTTTTTTGATGCTGGAAGCTCGTCAACGGCTTCTTCAATATCTTGTTCAGACTCAATTTGTTCTTCATTAATTCAAACTGCAGATGCATTGTGTTTTGAAGATAATCAATGTGGCTATAAGTTTCGGTACGGTGATGGTAGTGGAACAACGGATCATTATGTTACAGATTTGTTGTATTTTGATACAACTGTGGGCCCGTCTATCATCTGCTTCCATTACTTTCGGGTGAGAGCTTTTTGTCATTTCTTTGGTTGTTTCAGTTGAAATTATTTTATATAGAGAAACCTTGTAAACTTATTTTGATTATATGGGTAGAGGTTAAATGGGTAAAATTTTGAACCGTACCCTCTTAGTTAAAAGTCAAATTCTTATTTATGTGTTTAGCCAAATCTCTTAATTGTGCAATTAGACAACTGAATATTAATTTCTGTTTTTCAGGTCTCATTACAATCTGGATTTACAGAGTATTGCTGTCAACGGGCAAATGTTGGCAATTGATCCAACCGTTTTTGCCACATCAGATAACCAAGGAACCATTGTTGATACAGGAACTACATTGGCTTACCTTGTTGAACAAGCATTTGAACCTTTTGTCTATGCTGTAAGCTCAAATTATTATATAAACACTTATCAAATAATTTTTAGTTTTTTAGGGTTTTTTTACAAATGCATCATTGCTTTTGTGAAAATGCCAAAAAATACTTTACAGTTAGTAAAAATGGCCAATTTTGGGCAAATGTTGGAACTTTAAATGTTATGAAGTCAGCGTATAACTGTAAAGTCAATGTTAAAAGTGATATTCACAATAGAGGTGGCTATTTTGACACATTTATATACAAACATGTACGAGAAATGTGTGAATAAGTAACAAAATAGCATGAAATTGTAATATGACTTGAAACGAATCTGAGTCTGAACCATGTCAAGTGAAAGTAAAAACGGTTGATATGCATCTTTGTTGGACAAAAGCCTCTGCAGCTCGCTACCACTATTACAAGTTAATATTGGAGGGTCCAACCCAATAGTGTAAATGGGCTAAGGTCCATTAGGGTTTGTTATGATTAGGGTTTATGTTTACTATATATATGAGGTCTTATATTGCTTATGAATCAAATACATTTATCATTTCAATGTATAACATGGTATCAGAGCCAACGATCTAGAGAACCTACCGGAGTAAAATCATCCTCCTGTCTCCGGGTGATGATCCATAGAAAAGGGTCCTTATTTGAACAAGCTAGAAAAGGGTTGCATTTTCGTAACTTATACATATATGCATGCATATACAAACATATATGTATATATACATATATAATTAGACCATATATTATATATATATGCATATTCATGCCCTATATATATATGTATATATACACATATATATACACATGCATTTTGCGTAACTTGCATTTGCATTTTCATATCGGAACTTGCATTTTCGTTTACGAAAATGCATATACATACCGTATATATATGTGTGTGTATATATACATATAGAGGGTGTACATGTGAAAATATATATATCTATGGTCTAAATATTTATGTATATGTACATATATCTATGAATATGTATAATTATATGTATATTTTACGAAAATGCACCCCTTTTCTAGCTTCTTAAATAAGGATGCTTCTTTCTTGATCTATATTCTATATATGAGGTCTTATATTGCTTATGAGTCAATTACATTTATCATTTCAATGTATAACATGATATCAGAGTCAACGATCTAGAGAGAACCTACCGGAGTAAAATCATCCTCCGCAGTGGCGGACCCAGAGAAAAAGTTGAGGGGTGTCACCGGTTGCACATTGTTTTCTCAAAGGTTGCACATACACTAATAAGAAGAAAATTTAAAAATTTTAACGCTATTTTTACACTATTCGGAAAAGTTTCAGGGGTTGCACGGGCAACTCCGGGCACCATACTAGCCTACTAGGTCCTCCCCTGATCCTCCGGTCTCCGGCTAATTGCCGTTGATCAGCAGGAATCAGTTCGTTTTGTTTTCATCTTTCATTTCAAATATCTGATTTAATCACATTAGTATTTTATTTTTATTATCTTTTCAATAAGATCTCCTACAAATGCAATTTCTAAACTCTAATCCTAACCCAACGAGGTTGTTTGCCCCTGTGTTTGCCTATTTGTTGCCCACATTCTGAATTCCTCAACTGCCATCATATATTTTTCTTGGGGTCTGCCATATGCACGCATGGGCACATGGTTAGATCATATTTCTTTACCTGTATGGCAAACTAAAGCAATTTATTATTTTTCTTTTGTTAGGCTTACAGCCACGGCTGTTTCTTCTATCTTTTTTCTTTTTTATGTTTCAGTTTAATATTTCAAGAGTCACGGCTCTCTCTCTTTTTATCATTTTATGTTTTCGTTTAATAGTTCAAGAGCCACTGCTCTATCACTTTTGTTTTCTTTCTAAGCCACGTGCTTGAAACTTGAAAGATATCAAGAGCTACGGCTCTATTTCTTTTTTTAATCATTTTATGTTTAATAGTTTTATACCAAGACCCACGTGCTTGATACTTTATTGGCAATGATTCGTATTTGATGTTGGTGCAACATTTGAAGAAATTGAAGAACTTTCTCCTTTTGCTACTGGACGTCTTCATCAAGAAACTGTTGCCTTTAATATTAGCTTGTTTTACAGTCTCGAGCTTTCGCGATTTCGCCGCTCGGACTGCGGGGGAGTATTAGAGGGTCCAACCCAATTGTGTAAATGGGCCAAGGTCCATTACGGTTTATGTTTGCTATATATATATGAGGTCTTGTATTGCTTAATCAAATACATTTATCATTTCAATATTAGAGGGTCCAACCCAATTGTGTAAATGGGCCAAGGTCCATTAGGGTTTGTTATGATTAGGATTTATGTTTGTTATATATATGAGGTCTTGTATTGCTTATCAATCAAATACATTTATCATTTCAATATTAGAGGGTCCAACCCAATTGTGTAAATGGACCAAGGTCCATTAGGGTTTGTTATGATTAGGGTTTATGTTTGCTATATATATGAGGTCTTGTATTGCTTATGAATCAAAAATACATTTATCATTTCAATGTTTAACAGTTAACAACCCAAAAAAGGATCCAATTAAATAACTAAAAGTTATTAAACAAGTATATGAGGTGGCACATGAAGATTCTTTCAACCCTAATAACTGTGAGCAAATTATATCACAACCTTATTATATAACGTATATCAAGTAAAAGTGTAATGTATATGAAAACAATAAAACGATCAAACCTTGTAACATGGCAGAGAGTAAAAACCTTTATAGCGATACACCATCTGAGTTGACCATTAATTTGTTTATATAAAATATTTTTCATTAATTATTTAAATTATTTTTAAAATATTTAACGTGTTTATTTTTATTTTAACAGGTGATATGAATCTCATTCTCAGAACAAAAAATGATACGCGTGTGTATATGGTATACACACCGACAAAAAAGGTTAACAGATATGGAGCATACAGTAGGGTCATCGAGGAGAGAAAGGGGAATTATCAAGGAAAATGAGATAAAGTTTACGTGACTGATATTGAAGGCAATCTAATTGGCACGGTCATGAAGTTCGCCTTTAAAGTTGGCACAATCAGGATTCTTCAAACATGGAAAAGGGATACTACCTGGGAGATGGTAGAAAACCATCTATATTGAAGTTTGCCTTTAATGGAGCTGCAATATAGACGGTATTCTACAATCTCCCAGGTAGTATCCCTTTTCCCTGTTTGAAGAATCCTCGTGCCAACTTTAAAGGCAAACTCCATGACCGTGCCTATTAGATTGCCTTCAATATCAGTCACGTAAACTCTCTCATATGACTTGATAATTCCCGTTTCTCTCCTCAATGACCCTACTGTATGGAGCTCTGTTAACCTTTTTTGTCGGTGTTTATACCATATACACACGCGTATCCATTTTTGGTTCCGAGAATGGGATTCATATCACATGTTAAAATAAAAATAAACACGTTAAATATTTTAAAAATAATTTAAACAATTAAAGAAAAATATTTTACATAAACAACTTACTGGTCAACTCAGATGGCGTATCGCTATAAAGGTTTTTACTCTCTGCCTAGTTACAAGGTACCTCCACCCCCGTGATCATCAATTCAAGTATTCTAAGAATGTCACTATCCGTTGGATTGTATTACCTACAAATTTTTTGACTTGTATATATTAATTGTTCTAAAGATAAAAAAATAAATTAAAAAGGTATTTTTATAGATAATAGTATATGATACTAAAAATTAAAACTCAAGAATTGACCCATGGCTTTTTTTATGGGGTCCATTTTGAACAACCCACTTACCATTCGATCAGAGCTACATTAGGCTGAACTGATGGCAATTTTGGTTTTTCTGGGATGGCAGATTTTGTTGTTGTTGGTTTTGATTTTGTTGCTCGTTTTGTGGTTACTCGTTTTCTTCCCCAATATCTTCCATCCTGTTTAATGACTTATTAAAAAACATCATATTGTGAGATAGTCGCCATTGTTAATGAAGATATACATGCAAAAACAACAAGCAAGAGCAAAACTTTAATATTACTCTTGCGTTTAGGGGAAAGTCATTTTTTTTTCCAGAACTTAATATTCCTGTGTTTTAGGGAAAAATCCTAAAAACCAGTATTATATACGGAAATACGTGGGAAAACAGGTTCAAATTAAAACTTAAATTTTAATCTAATTCCTAATATGAAGCTTCATACTGCATTACGTAGGCTAATTAGATAAATATGTTTTAAAAACCTTCAGTTATCTAAACGTATTCTGATTCAGCACACTCTGGTTGCAAGGTTTTCAGTGTGCAAAATTAAACAAACAACGGTGAGTTATTATAAACCTTTTGTTCATCATTCATGCATGTATCTTTACTGTTTTATGATTAGTTTTATAAAAGTTGATTAATTACTAATTACTAATATACATATATGCAAAATATTATTATATCCATAAATTTGTTAGTTCCTTATTTACAAAAAAAAAAAACACAATAATAGATTAAACAGCTTAAGAGAAACAAAATTTTGCCTAATTAGGTTTGGTGTATTTAAACATATATGAATCTCTAAGCACCATAATATATTTAAACAAAATTTTGCCAGTCTGCCAGTGTATAAAAAGTTAGATTAAAGAGAAACAAAATTTTGCCTAATTAGGTTTGGTGTATTTAAACATATATGAATCTCTAAGCTGCATAATGTGTTTATATATTTATATCTAATAAACAACATTAACAGATTTAACAAAACAAAACATTAACAGAAAAGCAAACTAATTTCACCCCAAATCCTCCATATATAATCGAAACTCTATAGACGAGATCCGTAGAAACCCCAATTCATTCACATTAGCAATCCAATACGCTAGAAAATCAGTTAGAACTTTCAAGAAATGGATCAAATTGTGAGATAACGGCTGAAAGGGAAAGGAAAGTAGATTCACAAGAGCAAAACTGTAGAAGAGATTGCGGCCATGGCTAGTGTTAGAGCATTCTCTCTCTAACTCTCTCTCTCTCTAAAACAGACCGTCCCCTTTTCACCCAATTGATTTTTAATTGACGAATTTTATTAGAATATTGGCACTATGCTTTTTCCTATCGGTTGTTCTCTCTCCTCTTAAAAGCGAATTTCTTTTAATTGACAATGCACAAATTAAATGATTTTTGTTAAAAGCGAATTTCTTTTAATTGACAATGTAATTAAATGATTTCTAATGTGTTTATGTGCTTTTTGTGGTGTTGTGTAGTACCTATCAATCGGGTAGTTTGACTAAAGCAGATAGAGCAATTGATGGTATTTTTGGTTTTGGTCAACATAGTTTGTCGGTTGTATCACAACTGTCATCACTCCAAAAGTATTCTCACATTGTTTAAAAGGAGATGGAACGGGTGGCGGGAAGCTTGTACTTGGTGAGATTTTCAACCTCACAATGGTTTATACTCCACTTGTCCCATCACTTACCTTTAATATGAACAATTTTTAATTTTTATTTAATCAATGGATTTTGGTTGTTTCATTTGAAATTATTGTTAAGGCAAGAATTAACTTTTTGGACATTAAGTATGTTTTTGAATGTTAATAGCTTTTATTATATGGGTAGAGGTGATTAAAAGTAAAATTCTTTATATGTGTTAGTCAAATCTCTTAATTGTGCCAACAGGCAAATGCATCATTGCTTTTGTGAAAATGCCAAAAAATACTTTACAGTTAGTAAAAATGGCCGATTTTGGGCAAATGTTGGAACTTTAAATGTAATGAAGTCAGCGTACCTCGTACATGGAAATACTTTTATCCATTAATTTTGACCAAATGTGCATCCTTACACTTTTTTGTCCATTTCTGATAAATAACTTATATGATTTAACAATTACTATCTAGCAAATGAAAGTGTTTGACATGTACCTGTTTTGATACATCTGCCCGCTGTTCCGACACATCCACCCACTCTCTTATTACACGGGCCTCTTTGCGTTAATTTGGGTTTTGGTGTACAGCACAATGAAATGCATGCCAAACATAAACATTTTGGGTATAAGAAAGAACATAAAAGCAATATGTTAATATTTTACCAATCAACAACACATTCAATATATAATCGTCGAAAGCTTAACACAATTAGCAGCCAAGAGTAGCTCATTGTATACAAATATTCAAAATAAAATAAGTAGAGAGAGCATGATATCAAACTACTAGATAGCAAAATTAAGTGTTTGGTTTGTATTTGTTGTACGAATATCACACTTTCCATGTTTGAGAAATGAATGCTTTTTAAGGGCAAAATTGGTCCTTAATATTGTGACCTTACCCATGAAATAAATAGAAGGCAAAGTATGAAATTAATACAAAGAAGACGCAAAGTCAGAATGTAAATGTTAATACGAGACTACTCATATATAAATCAAATTATAAATACGAGCAAATATCAATCCACCGGTGCTGGTAAAGATATATATGCCTTTTTCATAGTAGTAATAACAAAAAGTACATAAAATAAATAATTAATTAGTCTTTATTATTTTTAAGGATTTGCTAAAGATTTCACTTATTATTTATACTCGTAGATAATTCCCAAAGTTCCTCACCTGTCCAATCTCAACTAACATATCTTAAATTTTAAAGAGAAAAAAACTTTCAAATTCAGTCAGATCTAATCGGGTCAACATGAAATCCGATAAAGGTAGGAAATTAAAACCCGATACCTGACCCGATTCTATTTTGGTGAAATACAAATTATACCTTCTCTTGCTGTTGGAGCCATTGACATTCCATACATATGCCCACATGGAAACACTCATCACCCAAAACAAAAACAATCAATTACTGCACTCTAAGTTTAATTTGTTTCATAGCTACACATAATTACTTCAAATCTATCAAATTCAAAACTTTTCAACTCAAAATCTCATCTTTTCACTTCAAAGATCTAAACTTTTCAACTAAAAGCAGAATCTTGGTTAAACTTTTTTTCAACTTAAAATCTCATCTTTAAGACTTGAAAGATCAAAACTCACCAAAATATAGAAAATCAATTGCATGACTTTTATCGGAACTAAACATTAATCTGTTTTGTGGTGTGCTTCTTTGTGTCTGGCTCAGCTTGGTTCCGGTCATCTGGTTGCCGGCGAGAAGAGCGAGGGGTGCTTGTTTTATATATTTAGTGAATTCAAGTTACAATGTGTTAAGTAATAGCTTAGTTAAAGATTATTATAATCTTAGATCTGTGCTTATTGGTTAGATTCTTTTCAAAACCTGGTTATAGGTGGGTGTTTAACAAGGTTTCTTTTTAAATAAATAATCTTAAAATATATGTTTCCTTTTGGTAGATTTAACATCAAGCTTATAAACAAATAATCTATTGAAAAATCAATAAGGAAGGGGTGTTAATACCATGACTTTCGGTTTGGATTTTTGTGGACACCTCCTTCTTTACTAAGGTCTGTGATGGTTCATGGCGTGGGTGGTTCAAGAACTTCTTCTAGGTTTTTAACCAACTAAATTGAGATGTGGATATTTATGAGTGATTGGGTTGGAGAAAAGATGGAAATGAAAGGACATAGTATTATGTTGCTTAGAAAAATCGAAATGGGGTTTTGGGATACTGGGCTGAAACGTTTCTGTTGAACAGGAAACATTTCTGTTGAGGTTTCTGCGATGTTTCATTCAAGTTTCGGTTAATTTCAGGTTGTGTAGAGAAGTAACTTACATCGGCAGCGTTGTAAATATCGGAGTGTGGTCGGAGCTTCATTGGTGCATTCTTCGTCAGAGCTCTAAAACAGAGAAAGGGGGCTGCGTGTTTGTCTTTGTGAAACCCTAACTCAGATTTTAAGGAGAAGGCCTGTCACTCATATTTATTAGTTATGGGCTTATAACTTTTAAAATATCACTTATAGTTATAGCTTTTAAAATTAGCCCAGCCAATTACTAGAAGTCCAATTATTAGTCCAACCTTTACAATTTGTGTATAAATTTACAACCTTCCTTTTTTTAACTTATTTACTTTATATATGCATTTTATTAGTTTATATTTAAATCAATCGGTGGAATTTCTTTAACATATATAAATCTTTTTTATATTATATATTTTCCATATTTCTAACGTATTCGTATCTTGAAATTATTAGTTTTGTTGTTTCACGTATCCGTTATATATCCATTTCCCAATGCCGTATCCGTATCTATATCCGTGCAACATAGGTTGTCAGACGCAAAGGGACATTTGATTCTTGTTTTGTACCATTTCTTTTCATTTGTTAATTTTCATTTTGTAGCCTTTTACCGTTAAAAAAAAGTTATTGTATATATTCAATAGATAATTTATAATCATTAATTATTTGGTTTCATTACCTACATGAGTTTAGTTGCACTTATTGCGTATTTTATTTCATGATTGTTTTATTTAATGCGGTTAGCGATTCATCACTTATTTTATATAATCTGATTGCGTTGAGAAACACTACATTTTAAAGATATGGTTTGTTTTGTTTATGGAGTTATGTTAACTGTATAAGATGGATTTTGGATTTTGTTTGTGCTTTGTTCTGCTACTAGACCGAGTGATCTTGTGATACGAACACATCCCATACTAGGCTCGTACCATGCTTATAAGTCCAAGTGAAGAACTCACTCCCAAAAGCTAGCTTGAAGGAGGAGGGGACACTTAGGCTTATAAGTCACCATTTAGTTTTTACACTAGCCAATGTGGGATCATAACAATACCCCACGCTTTGAAGAACCAACGTCCTCGTCGGTCACGACTATGTTGGTCACGGTCGGCACCCTCCTTTCGGGTCCGAGTCACCACTCCACAGGCCACCACTCCGAGCTCGTTGGTCACGGCTATGTTGGTCACGGTTGGCACCCTCCTTTCGGGTCCAAGCCACCACTCCACAGGCCACCACTCCGAGTGTTGGAACCTCGCAACGTAGGGCTAGCTCTGATACCAATTGATACGAACCCATCCCATATTAGGCTCGTACCATGCTTATAAGTCCAAGTGTAGAACTCACTCCCAAAAGCTAGCTTGAAGGAGGAGGGGACACTTAGGCTTATAAGCCACCATTTAGTTTTTACACTAGCCAATGTGGGATCATAACATCTTGGTACTTTGAAATGACTTTGGATGGTTGCTTGACTTTTATTTTGACCCTTAAGTTTTCTAATGTGTTTCAACTTTCAAGTGTTGGGTATTAAGATAGAAATGTCTGAGTGAGATGCTAACAAGGAGATATTATGTTATAGGGGTAAATAACCAGTTGGTAGATTAATTAGTCATCAAGGAAAACCTTGGAGGGTTTTACTTCACAAGGTATTGAGTTCGAGTCTTGCTGAAGGTTTTTTCTCAAGTAAATAGGTAGTGGGGTTTATTCCCATAGATGGAGGGTTCGAAGGAAGACATAATGTCCCTTGTGAATGTCACTGTCTATGCTCAAATCACTAACTTACTAATTGGTCGTTTAAAAATAAAATGTTACAGGGGGAAAATCATATCTGAATATACATCATACATAGATTTGCTATTATATATATTGGATTGTCATAGCTACTTTTTTTATACAATCTAACTTACATCGTTTTTTTAACCACAAGGTGGTATTGTATTGAGAATTCATTTTTATATTATATTTTTTAACTCTTACACCACAAAGTATAAGTTTTTACGATGCTTGTGGTGAATACATAAAAAATTATAGTGTAAAAATCACCCATTTATTCTATTCGATAGGATTTTGTTGAAATTCATTTTCAAATTCAATCTATAGGTGCAACTAAAATATCCTTTATGGTCAAGGAGACTCCTCCGTGATGACTCCGGCTACCCGTAAAGCAAATAGTTGCCCCCAAAATAGTTGGAAGTATGTCCCATGAAAAGACCACAATTTTTACAATGCGCCTTTGTGGTACCATTGCTTAACTCCACGATGTCGAACTTCGCAAAAAGTTCGGGAGCTCGTGTAGTTGGCAAAATTCTAACAATAGTTGGTGTTTCTTCATTTGTAGAACTAACACCGGTGAAATCTTGACTACTTTGGCTTTGGTGTGGGTGTGACATTTTTGACGTTTTTTACTAATCGAAAGTGTTTGGATAGTGTTCTTGGAGAGTGGAAAGTGTTTGAAGTTGTGATTTTAACCAAATGCAAGATTTATATTTATAGGGGAGTTTAAGGGGGCAAAATGGTCCAAAAAAACAAAAAAAAACGGTCAAATTCGGTCCCCAACGGTCATATTACCGTTTGCTAACGGGCAGCTCGAAAACCGGTTACAACGGGCAAAAACCGGTTCCGGTAGGTTTTTTGGTCGAAAGCTGGTAACCGGTTACGGACCGATCGGTTATTCCAAAACCGAACCGGTTACGGTCAAAACCGGTTTTGACCGGTTCGGGTACCGGTTTCGGTTTCGTTTTCGGGTATTTTGTGCACGGCTAGTTGGGCCTCTAAAAATGAGTTAACCTTTTTTAAAATTTTATTTTGGGCTTTTTATCCCAATAATTCCAACATAAAAACCTTGCAATGTATGAATTTATCTTTTTTATAAAAAATTTGTATTGAATTAATTTAATTTATTGAATTATTATTTTAGGTTATTAACAATAAATGGAAAAGAAATGATGAGATGGAAAAAAATGATGTGGTGAGGTGTGTATTTTCTGGATAAAGTGGTGTGATTGCTGATGTGACAGAAATTTTGATGTGGTGGTAGGCCATTACCTCTCTAAAAAAATTAAAATTTAAGTAGGCGGCTACTGTTTATTGACTTGGGAAATGTATGTATTATATAATAATTAACAAAGTGATGCTTTCTCTTTGATAACACCAACAAATATATGACTAAATAATACTAGTATTCTGCAAAATAAGATTAAGAACTCAAATTACAACATGAGTTATGTTTTAGTTGGTTTTAGAATCGATTTCACTAGAGCAAGTAGTTAGTGGTTATTCTTTTCTCAACAAATGTTTTAGATAAACGAAAATAGGCAAATCAAAAACAGTTAATAAACTGCTCACATAAAATTGTTGATTGCTCAACCAATAAGCTGATTTTAGGCTATCAAAGTTCAATTTTCCTACAAATTCAGTACAAGAAACTAGTATTAATGTAACTAAGAGATCATAAACAGAAATTGATCAAAACATATGTGAACCTTTTTTCCCAAAGATTGCTTCCCAAACCAAAGGCAAGAATGGACCTTTTTTATCCATGAATTCTCTAACACCTTTCTCATCAAACCCAAACCCTTTTTCTTTCAAATTCTTAATCATAATTTGAGCAGCTTCAAGACCCCGTTCCCTACAAAACCAGTTTACCAAACCCGTAAATGTCACCAAATTTGGCGAATGACCCGATTCCACCATCTCCAAACAAAATTCAAGAGCATCATCTAATCGCTTTCCTTTAAATAAACCCTGAACAAGAACACCATAACTAAACGCATTTGGTACAATCCCATTGTTTTGCATTTTCCTGAAAATACGTATTGCTTCATCGGGTTTCTGAGACTTACAAAAACCTTCAACAACTGCAGTGTAGATTACAACTTCAGGTATTGTTCCTCTTTCACGCATTTCACCAAACAGTTTCATTGCATCTTTAACTAAACCATCACTACATAAACCATGAAGCATTGATACAGCATTTGGAATTAGTCCTGTTTCTTTCATCTTTCTGAAGATCTCATCAGCATCTTCTGGCGGTGGTGGTGGCAGCTCCTCCACCGGAGCTGGCACCAGTTCTGGTTCTCCGGCACCACTGTTGCTATCCGATTTTTCAGAACTGAGGTTATCTTTCTCTTGATCGAATCCAAGCTTGAATCTATCGAGAAAACCATCGACATCTTGACTTTTATTATCGTTTACTCGTCGATTAGGAGAAAATTGGGGCTTTTGTTCATCGTCATCGTCATCAAATTTGAAATTAGAGGTATTATTACCTTCCGATTTTAGGCTATCAGCTCTGTTTACTTCCGATGCTGCTCTGTTACTCGGTCTATACCTGCTTTCATTGTTGTAATTAGGTTTTCGATTGGTGTCAAAATCCCTTCTTCCTCCTCCTCTACCTCTATTGTCACCGGTGTGGCGATCATCATTGCCGTCGATGAAGCCTGAAAGGCGTGAAGAAGGAGTGCGGTCTGATGTGTTGTAGCCCTCGCCGGAGCGTCGTCTCGGTGGTGGTCGACCACCGCTGTAACCATCGTTGGAGCTGTTGTTATTGTATGATGATGAGGAAAACAATCTCGACATCGATGGCGAATATCCATGATGATGAGTTCGATGAAGAGATTGTTGATGACGATGATAATTCGAAATGCTAAAAGAAATTAGCTTTGAAATCCTGAACCCTTTCACCATCGTATCCATTTCGCAGTTTCTAGTAAATCCTAAGAAGTATGTTCCCTCGGCTCTGGAAACGGAAAAAAAAGAAAGAAAAATAAAACCACGGGGACGGATAATGGATACTTTATTGTTTCTAGGGACTAAATATATAAGTGTATATGTCTGTAGGGATGAAATGATAATTTAATGAAAAAATATACTTCGTGTAGAAATATAATATGACAAAAAGTTTCTCCAAAAATCGCCGGCAATGTCAATCCCCGTCCGATTCCTTGAGCTCCCGTTTCCGGCAGCCAAAAGTGGATTACCTGAAAGCACAGATAAAATCCCTAGTATGGATTTAGTCCCAAACTTTTTACTCGCCATTGACATGCTAAAGAAAAAGCTCGAAGAACGATCTGGGATGCTAGTTCTCCATCCAATTTGTACCGTATCCGATCAATACATGTCATGGACGGCTGATTTTGCGGATAAATATCGGATACCGAGAAATATGTTTGATGGACTGAGTTGATTTATTGAGTTACATTACAATAATTTGTATGTATCCAACGTGTTGGATAAAATGCGATAAACTGTTTATTTGTGTGATTTAATCAGTTCATGAGGTTGGGCCCCACAAGTGCTAATCTTGTAACACCATTGGAATTTTCCTATTAGACAAGCACATAGACTTCAGTTTAGTTACGTCTCTAGTGTACACCATTGGAATTTTCCTATTAGTCAAAAGTTCTTGTGATCTATGCCACATTTTCCAAAGTTGAGTGGTTCATATTTTGATAAGTTATAAATAAACTAAAACTTCCATATTTATTATCACCAATTCATTCATTCGGTCTCTCCCTTAACTAAAACTCTGAAATGGCTCTACAAGAACAAAACCAGCTTCACTTTCTTGTTTTACCTTTAGGATCACCAGGCCATTACATCCCCACCATTGATATAGCCAAGTTACTAGCTCAACATGGTCACCACCCCGGTCAACACCCGCAGATTCGGGTCAATTCTTGATCAAGCAATCCAATCAGGTCTTCCAATCAGCTTCCTCGAATTCATATACCGAATTTGGCTTACCAGAAGGCTGTGAAAGTGTAGATGATCTACCCAATTTGGGATTTGCAAAGGCACTTATGCAAGCATATTCTTCACTACAACAAGAAGTCGAAACGTATATACAAAAGCTTAATCAGAAGCCAAATTGCATAGTTTCTGACTATGCCACAAGGATGCATCAGAAAAGGTTCAAAGAGGTAACAAGTCGTCAATTGACAAAAACGAGTGCCTCAAGTGGCTAGATTCTCAAGAAAACGGCTCGGTGATCTACGCGTGTTTAGGAAGCTAGCCGAGCTTGGTTTAGGTCTAGAATCATGTAAGAAACCATTCATTTGGGTTGTTCGAGCCGGTCCCAAGACTGAAAAATGGATAGAGGAAAACGGTTTTGAAGAGAGAACGAACTGTTGATCCGTGGGTGGGCCCCTGGTGTTGTCACACCCTGCAATTGGAGGGTTTTTGTGGTTGGAATTCGATTCTAGAAGGGGTTTCGGCTGGTGTGATCTTTTGATAGAAAAGAGTGAAATTGCTTATCGTTTCAAACTGAAGTTTGTAAATATAAATCCCAAAGGACTCAGAGACTATGAAAGCTAGTCCTTCCCCACATCTTGATCGTGGTGGATGCCCTTTGATTATGACCCCTATGAGGCCTTGGACATATATGGCTGAATTATGACTTAACGACACTTTATATAAAAAGTATCAATAATGTTGCCACACTAAACTTTGTAAATCATCATCAGTGTTTAATCTTCAAATTTTCTTACTAACTTTTGTCTCAATAGGTACTTTTAGTGACCCAACAAATTTCAACTGCAAGTTTGAATTCATATTACAACACGAATAACACATAAACTAAAAACATTGTTTTGGGTACATTTCTGATTCTTGGCCTGCTTTCTGTCATTAATAAAATAATATTTTGTATTATCAATCTATCTTTTCGAAATTTGTAAGTACATACATGCATATGTACATCATCACCAATTATTTTAATCAAATAAAATAATTTGAGAACTCATTCAAGAGTTTAATAATGAAATCCTTTATTAAGAATGCACATGAATTAAGTTCCATTGTCACACATATAAGATCCAATCTCTCCATCATCCAAGCTAAAACCACACTCTGAAAATATGGCTTTAGAAAATAAATCACATGAACACAACCAACTTTAGGATCACCAGGCCACTACATCCCCACCATCGATATAGCCAAGTTACTAGCCCAACATGGTGTCAAAGTTACCACCCCAGTCAACGCCCTCAGATTTGGGTCAATCCTAGATCAAGCAATCCAATCAGGTCTCCCCATTAGTTTTCTCAAATTGCCATTTCCATATGCTAAGTTTGGCTGCTGTGAAACCATCTCCCAAATATAGGATTGACCTTGGCCCTTATGCTTCACTGCAAACACAAGTTGAACAGTACATCGAAAATCTAGACCAAATTGCATCATATCCGACACATTTGGGTCGGTGATATTGCAAAAAAGTTTCAGATACCAAGGATTATATTCGATGGAATGAATTGTTTCACACAACCACGTTTTGTACCGTTCAAAGGTGCATGAAACCGTGGGTGATTCAGAGTCATTTGTTTTGCCAGGTTTGCCTACTAACAAGATCCCAACTGCCATTGTTGCTCAATCCAGGATGTGAAAGATTTTAATGAAAAACTTCAGGTATCTGAAGCATATGGAGCAGTTATAAACAGTTTCCAGGAGTTGGAGCAAGGATATGTTGATGAATATCAGAAAGTTAAAGGAGATAAAGTTTGGTGTATTATCACTCTGCCACAAGGATGCATCAGAAAAGGTGCGACAAGTCGTCAATTAACAAAAACGAGTGCGTTAAGTGGCTACATTCGCAAGAAAACGGGTCGGCATGTTTAGGAAGTCTCAGTCGGATTGACAACTAGTTGAGCTTGGTTTAGGTCTAGAATCATGTAAGAAACCGTTCATTTGGGTTGTTAGGGCCGGTCCTAAGACTGAAAAATGGATAGAGGAAAACGGGTTTGAAGAGAGAACGAGCTCTGTTGATCCGTGGGTGGGCCCACACCCTGCAATCGGAGGGTTTTTGTGGTTGGAATTCGATTCTAGAAGGGGTTTCAGCTGGTGTGCCTATGGCCTCAATTTCAGGATATAATGAGAAGTTGGCTGTGCAAGTGTTGGGAATTGGGGTTAGTGTTGGTGTTCAAAATGTGGTTCATTTGGGAAGTCGGGAGTTGTAGTTAAGAGTGAGGAATTTAAGAAGGCGATTGATATTTTAATGGAGGAAGATGAAGAAGGAAGAAGGAGAGCTAAAGAACTCTGTAAGAAGGGCCGGCTAATAAAGCGATAGAAGAAGGTGGATCATCGCACCGGAATATGACCCGATTAATTGAAGATATCAGGAACAGAGTATAAAATTTTGTTTAGATTTGAGGTTGTCTTCTTTTTTTCTTCTTTCTCATGTATTTTACTAATTGAATTTAAAGAAGCTATTACACAATTCTTCTATTTAGCGGCAAACAAACTCACACTGACGAGTTTGAATCAATAGCTTTAAGGAGGTTTATGTAAAATTGACATTTAGTGACAAACTAAAAAGTGTCATTATATGTGACTTTTTTTAGTGACAATTCTTCGAAAGAACAGTAAATACTTCTAGTTTTACCCACACCATTTCAAATTACTCATAAAACAAATTACTCATAAAAAGTATTGACTTTAGGTTTACTCAATTTTACTAAAAGAAATCATATTACAATAATATCAAAAACTTACCTATGTTTTTTTTTATCACTATAGGGTTTTAGAATTTTTTTTTCAAAAATGATGCTGAAAATTAAAAAAATTTCACAAATAATGTAGTTTTTTTTTTTTTTTTTTTTTGTCTTTCACAAATAGTGAATCTGGACTCTTAGAGTTCGGTTTTTTTTCCTAACACGCACTCATGGAGTCCGGATTTTGACTAAAAGAGTCACCTCATCGATTGTACCTCGTACAAGTACACTGCGCACACTACGTAAATCCTCCCCCTGGAGTCCGGATTTTGACTGTCACCGTGTACTCCCGGAGTCCGGATCTTACGATCTTAAAAAATTCCTAAATCTGCTAAAACATACAAATAAAAGGTTCTTTTTGAAAATTAATTATTCGTCTCTTCTTGTCATATACTCGATCCGATCTAGGGTTCCTAGACTTTAGTGTGTTCTTTTGAAACCATACTTTGCAACTTTATTAAGACTGCATTTAGTGGTCATGTCACTTCACCATCCACTTCAGCACCACATCAGCTGTGTCTCTCAATTTACCCATCCTCACTTTTTCTCACATTTCACCCGTAATGGTCACCTTTCACAATTTAAAAAGATTTTCAACCAACAATTTAATTAAAAACTAAAATAAACTTTCATTCATAAATTAAAAACATTACATAGATAATTAAAAACATAAATGTACGAAATTAAAAAAAACGCAAATATTACATAGATAATTATAAACGTAAACTAGTATGGTAAATTCCACTTAGCCTTGATCGCCCGCTTCATCTCCAAGGCCTGATCAAGGTGTGCTCCAGTCAAGTGACCAGTCGGCTGCAGATAGAACATTACGTCTTGTTGACGTTCTTCATATTCTTGGAGTCTCAACTTTTGTTCCTTTAGTTCCAACTCCCTCTTTCAGATCTCCAAAAAGGTAGAGCGGTCTTTATTTTTCGTTGATAGATATGAATCCATGTGAGTTGTATACTCTAAGACCATCAACCTAGTCGACGCTTCGTCAGTGGAAGTTGGGGACGACGTCGATGACGCCGCCCCTTTCGCCGCTTTCTTTTTGGCTTTGTCCCTCCCCATTGGTAGTTGAACTTCATGCATCTCGTCTTCCTCGTCGTCTCTAGCCTGCGTATTTAGATTAAAGCTAGCATCTCCTGAATGCGATGTGTTGAACAAACTAGACCCTGATGACTTGTATCTCTTGTACTTGTCCTGTTGGTCTTTAAAAAAGTTTGGAAGTTCCACCTCCTTCCATTTCGGAGAATCTTTTAATTACGCCCACGCATGAAGAAGTGTAAACGGTACTCCATATTCAGCTTGGTATTCTAAAAGTGCCTTTTGGGTGTAATCCCCGTCTCCGCCTCCACTCACTGCCCTCCGAACGACATTATCGTACACACCACAAAATTCATCCACTTTAGGACGCACAGTCTTCCATTTTCCGTTTACCATATCGTAGGTCCGACGATTGCATGCATCATGATTTTTCTGCATATATTTTAAAACCTCAATCCAAAACCCAGAAGTCTTTCTCGTATTACCAAGAGCACTATCTTCTGATATACGAACCCAACCTTTGCACAATGCCACTACTTCTTGATCGGTCCAGCTAGTGCACTTAGATTCCTCTTAATTACAAACGGGTCTCTTTTGGCGTCTATTTGAAGACTTCTTTGGCGCGGGAGTTCTTCGTCGAGAGATTCCTCTCGAACCGTAGGCATAGACGGAGGCGGAGAAAATTCGGGTATGTATAATCCTATCTCATCAATATAAACTGATTAATGGGAGACATAGGTGAGTTCATATTTAGTTGTGATGACGAACCCCAATATTAGATTGTGAGTCGTATTGGTGAAACAAGTGATGTGGTTAATCTAGTTATAAATTAAAAGTCCTAAATACGCCTTCTCTAGATTACCACACTCTTAGGCAAGTATGACCTAATCGTGAGCAATATAGTTCAGGTAAGTAAATTCGGGTATATTCGTCTCCACAGGGAACAATTAAGCTGATTATGTAATATAAAACTAATTAATTAAACTGAACAAATAATTAAAAGTGGTTTTCATTTGGAATACTTTTATTTGCAAACTGAATAATAAAACTAAAAATGGTTGTTAAAAGTAAACAATCAACTAAAACGAAGAGAAAGTCTTTTAATAATAAGGAGAATATTCACTATGAGTCGAATCCGTCTAGGTCTAGGTTTGGTTTTGAAGTACCGATTTAATTCATGTTCTAGGAGTTTAAGGGACTAGATTTCTCTCAAAACCTTACAATGAGTCTAATATGATCTCTAGGAATTTCTTCTCATGAAACCTGTTTAAATTCACACTCCTGCTTGTTATTTCTAACTAGGCCCGGCTTTCCGAGACCTTCTAATCCTAGGAATTTCTTCTCTGAAGATCAGACTTTAAGTTGCACCTAAGTTATTGGTGTCAAATCTCGGACCCCTATTTCTAGTGAGTCGCTGACTAGGTCAATCAGTATGAAAAGTCAAGGGTATTACTAAATCAATTAAATGTTGTCAATATTTTATCAATCTAACAATAAACAGATTCAATAATGCAAATGTAAAGGTTTAACGAAAAGGTTCTTTATTAAAAACACAAGTGTTCAAACAATCACCATAAAATCCTAATAATATCCAAACCTAAAACCTAAACTTCATCTAATCATAGCGAATATAAGATGATTAGCACATAGACATGCTAAAAATCATCAAACAATCGTGAAGAAACATAAACATAAACATAAACATAATAGTAATCAATAGTGATAAAAAAAACCAATGCTTGAAATCTTGATCTTGAGCGATCCTAGGGTATTTTTCGGCTGCCAATTCGTCTTTAGGTCAAAAAGTTGTGTTCAAATCTGCAATTCTCGCTTATATATACGTCAGATCGCTGGAAATCGCGTCGCTAATCCCAACTTCCGCGTCGCGAATGTGCTCCCGCGTTAATAGCGGCGCGATCTGCCCTTTTTGATGGCAAACAGCGACTCGATTTCGCGTTTTAACGAAAAATAGCGATATAGATAGCGGCATAGATAGCGGCGCTATCCTTAGATAGCGGCGCTATCTCTGAATTTTCTGCAGAATTTCATTTCTTGTGTCGTTTTGGCTCGTTTGTGATACTTTTTCTTCTATAGCCTGAAAAATACAATGAGAACTATATTTGAGTGATAACATCATGTTTTAATCAATAAACACATACAAGAAATGTGTCTTCGGGTGTTGGGGGTGTTTCGGGTAGTGTTTTGTTGTTGCCGTTTTGTGGTTTTGGGAGTATTTTGCTGAGACATATTTGTGAAGAGAATTGTATTAAAATGAGTTTATAAAATAAGAACTGTGTTTAAAATATTGAAATTAATGGCTATTTTATAGGTAGTAAATGGTTGTAGGTAAAAAAATTTTAAAACTAACCATTGAAAAGAAAGGGAAATTAAATGTTGCACATTGTCCAAGCGGTGGAGTGGCTCACCTCTGCCATCTTCAAAATCAGTCCTTCACGCGTGAAAATTTGTTGATTTAATGGGTCTCACTAACATGTGGACCTTCTCACATACTCTCACCATCCCTGTTAAATTTAGCCTAACCTTTACATCTTTCTGTCCTTTCTTGTCTCGTTGATATGTTTGATTGTTAACTGCTCCACATTCATCTCTTTCCTATTTAAAATGCAAAGCGAATTAATTTAATAATTTTTTTTGTTTTTTTGACATTTGCGAGTACTTATTTGAATGTTTCAAGAACTTTTAACTAAATTTAACTGTGCACTATTATTAAGAACTAGCAGGTACCCGCACAATGCGACGGCGGGTATCCTGTGATTATATTTGGTAGCTGCCAAATGGTATGTGATGGTAGCGGTAGTGACGGTGGGTGGTGGTGATGACGGGAGGTGTGATAATTTCAACTTTTTAAGGTTTGAGATTAACAAAGATTAGCTTGTGTTTTAACATAGTAGTTGCAAACTCAAGCCTTGCATATATCAAACAAAAATCTGTCCCATAATAAAGGTGTTGGCTGGAATACTAAGTTTTGTTAATTTAGGAATTATTCAAATAACGAAGAATTGAACAACGTTAGCATCTATGTAATTTTGTTGTAAATATATCGTTAATATTTCATATAAGTTATATGATCTTGCAGTTAGCATTTTCTTATATATTCAAAAAATGTGCAATACAAAGCTCATTTTCCTTGTTCAAAATGAGAAATTTGGTAGTAGTTTGGTAATATCGAAGATTTTTTTAGCTATACTGAAATTGTACGAATACAAAGCCAAAATTAAAAGAATTAGATTGGAAGACAGTGCAATGGAAGATGCCATGAATGCAACTACATCAATGAAATCCATTGTCCATGAATCTACTTGCCTGCATATGTGAGCGACGACAATCAGATTAAACAAATAGAAACATTTATTGCAAATTGACCAAGTGTTATTTTATTTTGTTTCAATACAAGTAGAGAATAATACCTCATGACAAGATTACATGTAGAAGGTTTACCATTTGATAAATCAACATATATGTGCCAAAATATTCCATTTTATTAATCATCTACTTTTATTACTACAATCTATTTGTTAATTAAAGATTGTTACCACTTGCAATAAGGCAAAAGCAAATTGTTCATAACACTTGCAAATCGAAATTAAAAATTTGTGAGCTAAATGTCATTTACTTGAAAAATATTGATCCAAATATGTAAAAGATTATACCAATAAAAAAAGACTTAAGGAAGTATACAAACTGTGCTTTTTTCTTGCAAGATCCAAACGACAGCAATGAATATGAAGAATCCGGGTGAATCATGTTTGTCGGGTCAAATAAATTAAATATGGTCAAACAGGTGAAACTGGTCAAATACGGTCAAACATGTCAAATGGGTCAAATCTGTTAAATCTGGTCAAACTGTTAAGATAAGATTTTGTTTTGAACAAAAACGGGTCATATGGGTCAAAGAGTTTTATGGACTATGGAGTCAGATTATAAAAAGGAATATTTTTTTACCTATTTTGACTTGCTTGACAAAATTTAATTTACAACTTTATTTTTTTGACGATTTTTCCAGAAAATAAATTTGGCCCATTTGACCTGTTTGCTGTCCTCTAACACACGACTGTTAAGTATGTGCTCTACACAGCTAAAACCGAAACAGACAATATTATGAGGAAGTTAAAGCATGTATACATAAAATTAGATGAAGTTTAAGCTGGCACCCGATTGACCCCTTTTCAAATTTTTTCCTTTTCGCATATTTTTTTAGCTTTTATTCATTTTCCAGTTTTTTTTAAAACGATTGACCACTTTGATAGTTTTTTGACCCGTTTGAACATTCTGACCAGGTTGTCCGTATGTCCCAGTTGACCCAATTATTAAAATTCCGTTATTTAAAAAAAATGATTTTTTGTAAAAAAAACTTTCTATTTTTTTCCGACCAGTTTGACAAGATTTACAGTTTGAACCAGGTGACCCACCCCATTGACCCCTTTGTTATATTTTTTTTGACCCGTTTGAAAACCGTGTACAGGTTGACCCGTATTCAAATATGTGAACATACAAATTATGATTACAACATATCCAATTAGCAAAACAAAACCAAAATTATATTAAAACAAATGAAAAAAATATTTGACAAAAGACATACCTGAAATTGATTAATTTAAAACACGATACTCTGCTCTTGAGTTGTTCCTGTTCAAGCAAAACGAAATTCAAACATTAATAAACCTAATGCTACATCTTAATGTTTCCTAATGAAAAATGGATAAATCATAACCATATATACGTTTTTGAACAAATCATAACCACACGTAACAAAATATGTTTTTGAAATGAACCAAAAATCCTTAATTATATGAAAACTGGGGGAGAAAACAAAGATTAAATGCTTCAATTTAAGACACATACCTCGAATAGGCGATTTCGTATGGACTGTAGTTGTAGTTTTCCTTGTTGTATTTATAGGGTGATAAATAATCATCATGGTAGAAGAATTGAAGAGTCGATTGAAAATGACTGGTTGTATGACCTCGGTTCTATCATTGTGGAGAGAAACGAAAAGACGATGAACAAACTGGCGGGTCAAGGGTGAACGAACCGTCCTATAACTCTGTACCGTGGTAAATGGGCGGAAGGAAATGGGCCGAACAGTTAAATGATGGGCCATAGTTAAATGATAACAGGCCACAATGATGGGCGGAAGGCTTAACCCGCGTCTGAAGCATTATAGGAATTTTGTTTATAACCAACAATGCAGCCGTATGCTTGGTCAGGTGGTATTGCCGCGATTATGTGAAGGGAAGGTCTGGGGTTCGATTCCTGGTAGACCTTTTTTTTTTTATTCCAAAGTGATTAAATCCATAATTAGCAAGTGTGTTGGCTGAATTTTCAGCCTTGCTAATTATGGATGGGGTAAATGCTTTATAATATAGTATAGATAGAAGACTTATATTGTAATGTTTGACACTACTATTGCAGTTTTATGATGTAAATCGTACTATATATATGGTCTAATTTTTGTTAGACTATTTTGTTACGGATTTTTAATATATGTTTAGCCTTTTGTGACAATGCTGAAACTTCATTGTTATGGTCTATTTAAAAGTAATATTTAAAGCATAAAAAGACCATAACAATTAAGTTTCAGCATTGTCACCAACCTAAACCTAGGGGTATTCACGAGTCGAGCTTTTAACGAGCTACTCGAGCTCGTTTATATCGAGCTCGAGCCTATACAAATTCGATCTCGAGTCGATCTCGAACATAAAACAAGACTCGATTAATTTCACGAGCCGAGCCTAATAATTTAATACTCGACTCGGCTCGTTCGATAGCTCGTTTAATCTCGAGCCAGACGATCTTAACGAGTCGATCCTAACGAGCCGAACAAGTATTTTATACAATAAGTTGATACAATAAGTACAAGAATATACATATATTAATGAGGGTGTTAACGAGTCGAGTAATTAACGAGCTTTTCGAGTTTGTAAATTAGTTATTTTCAAACAATATGGAATCATAAACGAGTATCGAGCTCGAGCTCGAACACTATATAAATATTCGAGCTCGAGCTCGAGCTCGAGCACAATTTTAAAAGCTTATTCGAGCTCGAGTCGAGCTCGAGCCGAGTAATTACTAAACAAGCCGAGCTCAAATTTCCTGATATTCGACTCGACTCGAATCGTTAACACCCCTACCTAAACCTAAGGCGAAACATATAATAAAAACCCGTAACAGAAAAGTCTAACAAAAATTAGACCATATATATAGTACGATTTACATCATAAATAACTGCAATAGTAGTGTCAAACATTACAATATAAGGCTTCTACTCTTAATAATAGTGCACAGTTAAATTTAGTTTGAAGTTCTTGAAACATTCAAATAAGTACTCGCAAATGTATTAAAAAAAAAAGTTTAAATTAAATTAATCACTTTGTATTTTAAATGGGAAAGAGATGTACAATCAAACATATCAACGAGACAAGAAAAGGCAGAAAGATGTAAAGGTTAATAAAGTCTAGGAATCCTAGATAGGAAGAATAATTTTTAAAAAGAACCTTTTATTTGTATGTTTTTTTTAAATGGGAAAGAGATGTACAATCAAACATATCAACGAGACAAGAAAAGGCAGAAAGATGTAAAGGTTAATAAAGTCTAGGAATCCTAGATAGGAAGAATAATTTTTAAAAAGAACCTTTTATTTGTATGTTTTAGCAGATTTAGGAATTTTTTAAGATCTTAAGATTCGGACTCCGGGAGTACACGGTGACAATCAAAATTTGGACTCCCGGAGGGAGGATTTAGGCATTGTGCGCGGTGTACTTGTACGAGGTACAGTCGATGAGGTGGCTCTTTTAGTCAAAATCCAAGATTCCAGGAGTGTGTGTTAGGCGAAAATCCGGACTCCAGGAGTCCAGAAACACTATTTGTGAAAGACAAAAAAAAACTGCATTATTAGTGAAAGTTTTTCAATTTTCAGCTATCATTTTCGAAAAAAATTATGGGTTTTACTTATGTGAACTTTAGCCATGCTATTTTATATAAAGTTAAGCACGTCTGGCGTGGAGCGTCAAAGCCATGTTAAAGGCTCTTTAACATCACCGTAACACTGTCATACAGGGACATCATGTCAAAACCATGTTATAGGCCTCCCCGCCAACACTTCAACGCACGCTAAAGGATTTTTTTATTTTTTTGAATATTATAGGAGAGGCTTGAATTTGGGGTGTGTGTTAAAATCATATTAAAAAAATAAAAATACATTTAACACGAGTTTAGCACCCGTCAACACCTTATACTATAAAGGATATATAAGAAAGTACTACTTTTCATTCGATTTTTAGTTCCCATTTTTTATAGCAACCATTTTTTACTTCCGGTGACACTTTTTAAACTGTCACTAAATATATTCTTTCTGTTTATGCTTTTATAAAGTTATATGTTTCTTGACTTTCCAACCTTGACCTTTTTGTAAAAAAAGAGTAACTTACTGACCCACTTTAATTTAAATAACACAAGAGTCAAAAGACTTGGGAAAGATAGCGCCCATGAGATGTCTATCCGTGGTCAAGTGCATCTGGCCTTCGATTATGATTCCTAATGAGGTAAGAGCTTAGGTAAGACTCATTGGACATATGTGGTTCAATCATGTGTTCTTGTTTTATTTCTCCGTGGATTTTTTTATAGAGACTAAGTAATTTTGAACTAACTAGCTAGTAATATCTAAGTTTAATTTACACTAAATTTTAAATGATCCAATAAACTTTTAATTCATGCATTTTATAAAAAAACTACACGATTTATTAAAAAACCACCGGATTGGGGAAAAATATAATTTCATATAAATTGAATGCGTTTCAAATCGAATTTCCATGGATTGGGAAAAAGATAATTTCATATTAATTGAATGAGCTTCAAATCCAATTTCCCATTGGATTGGGGAAAAAGAGAATTTCATTCTAATTCAAATCGAATTTCAGGGAGTGTAAAAGCTGATAAAATGATGTATCCAATTGAAAATTTAAAGTGAGTGTGAAGTGTGACGTAATAAAAAATTCTCCTGTACTAAAAAACGACATGTTTCATACCAAAATCATTTTGACATACTACCCAACCTTCCGAACTGCTCATCTTCAAATCTTTATTAGGGACAAATAAAATAAGAAGCATCACAGAAATGTTGATAAATCACTAGAAATTGCCGCCTGCTAGACCCTTATTTGTGTGCAACATGATATCCTCTCAATAAACAATTTTAAATCAACTTGCGATGATCCTCCCTCTTCTATTGCTTTTTCAGCCATTTGTTTCATATATCTTGCTTTTTGCCTTCTTTTTTCTCCTTTATCCATAACTGTCTTCACAGCCTTACACACATCATCCATGTTCACTAGTATGCATCTTGTTCCCCTAAATGCATCACTTTTGGAGCTCCAACGGGCACACCCGTACCCACAACTTGCGGTAAAAAACTGCTCGCCGAATTGCGGCCATGTGACCATTGGCACACCCACGCAAACCCCTTCGATGGTCGAGTTCCAACCACAATGTGTCAAGAACGCACCCACGGCTTGGTGTGATAGGATCACAAGTTGTGGGGCCCACCCTCAGATCAAAACCGCTCTTTCTTTCACTCTCGATTCAAACGCGTTTCCATCTAACCATTTCTCAATCTCTTCTGTTCTACTTCCACGACCAAAATAAATGGATTTCCTGACGCTTCTAAGCCTAGAGCTAGCTCGATAAACTGTGGTGGCGTAAGACTTCCTAAACATGCATAGATTACACTTTGCGGGTGCTGAGAATCCAGCCATTTTAGGCAATCGTGATCGTTGATTGATCCGATGGTTCCACGTTGCCGTTCGTTCTTGTTAGAATTTGAAAACGGTCCAATACACCAAACTCTACCTTGTTTTAGCTTTCGATGATATATCTTTTTTCTAACGCATCAAAACTGTTTATGATAGTCCCATATGCTCCTACTTGGGTTTTCTCACGAACAGTCTTCATTTCCTTTGCTTTTGCACTGTTGCCGGGATTGAATTTAGTCATGGTTATATTATCCGCGGCAACATAAACGGGTCGGAATTCCGTTCATAAATCTTTGAAACACATGAGTTGCTAACTGAGTAAAACAACTCGAAAATAACCCACGGAATCTCAAGCGACATCTTCCGTCCATGACAAGTGTTTATCAGAAATGATACAACTGGGTCTAGGTGTAAGTTGGTTAAACGCATCTTCAAGTGGCTTTTTAAGCGTGGCATCAAAGAAGTTTTTGGATAGATCAAATGCTCGTCTACACTTTCACATCCGTCTGGCAATCGAGGCTGGGAACTGTAGTTTGAGGATTTGGATCGGAAGGCCAGCAGCTATGGCTCGGATGAGGACCGAACCGTATCTTTGAGTGTTATGGGGCGTGATGACTCAACGGATTGTTGGGCTATGAGTTTGGCCATGTCGGGATGAGGTGGCCTGGGCACATTAGAGGTACGATAAGAAAGTGAATATTGGAATTAGCCATTTAAAGGCTACGGAGTATTATGTTTTTGTGACTATGATATTATGATGCTTTCAATTGTGATAAATGTAAACTTTTTTATGGTACAGAGGGAGTATATTGTTAAAAAACTATATTTAGACTAATTAATGACTAAACTCACTTAAAATTACACAAAATTTCTCATATTGTTAAATTTGGACATTTAATTTCTCATATATATATATATAATATTTTAACAAAAATACACCGAATAATCGCTAGTTCCGGTTATCCACCGGTTACCGGTTCCTAAATTTTGAGAACCGGAACCTCTTAGGGCGGTTCCAAAATTTTAGGAACCGGAACTGCCGGTTCCAAAACAGTTCCGGTTCAAATTTCAGTTACCCACTTTTTCTGCTCACCCCTATATCTAGTGATGTACTCATGTAAGTGCTTATGTAAGACTGGTTGGGCACATGATATTTGTATTTTTGCATTTCGAGTGATTGGACATTTAATAAAGGGATAATTAACTACAATTTTAATTAATGATGATAAAATGACAAGCTATCTAGAAGCAAATCTAAACAACATTTAAAAATATACTAACTCCATATCACGTCATATATTTGGACATATTAATTGCTGACAGATGGTCACATTGTTGACTTTATGATAGTCAAACCTATTACCCTCCAACAACAAAATTTATGTAGATTTCGTCACTAATTAATCATCTACGTGTTTCAGTTTATGTTGATGCTTGTAAACTCTAATGAGGTTTTTACTTTTCGAACAAAAATTACATAATTCAGTACAACTTTGAAGTTTGACTAGAAATAAGTTTGACTTTGAAAGTCAAAATTAAAATTGTCTTCTCTGTTGTAGGTTGTACTTTACTAAAGTGAAATTGGGTTCTCCACCAAAAGAGTTCAATGTTCAAATAGACACGGGGAGCGATATCTTGTGGGTTACTTGTAATTCTTGTGGTGATTGTCAGACGTTGTCACAAGTTGGGTTGTTTATTCAAAATCCGATATTCTCACACGGTCAATTGTATGTCGATGTTTCTAGATTTAAGAGCAAGAAATGATTGAAAGTTATTTGACCAAGATGACAATTACACTAACTCAATAACAACTTGCCGTATACAAATAAGTTTTATTTCGTCTCTAAATTATGTGTACCATTTGTGATATGTATCAAACGTTTATCATCATTTCAATTATAGATTAATATATGATATCTTAAGTTTTCTTTAGAATTTCCCTTTTTATTTTATGAAGCATGCCCGCCCATTCGGGCGGGCTATGAAGCTAGTTTAAATATATAAGTACTTCCCATATCGAATTGCTTGCTAAAATTGGTTAATTTTTTTGATGCTGGAAGCTCGTCAACGGCTTCTTCAATATCTTGTTCAGACTCAATTTGTTCTTCATTAATTCAAACTGCAGATGCATTGTGTTTTGAAGATAATCAATGTGGCTATAAGTTTCGGTACGGTGATGGTAGTGGAACAACGGATCATTATGTTACAGATTTGTTGTATTTTGATACAACTGTGGGCCCGTCTATCATCTGCTTCCATTACTTTCGGGTGAGAGCTTTTTGTCATTTCTTTGGTTGTTTCAGTTGAAATTATTTTATATAGAGAAACCTTGTAAACTTATTTTGATTATATGGGTAGAGGTTAAATGGGTAAAATTTTGAACCGTACCCTCTTAGTTAAAAGTCAAATTCTTATTTATGTGTTTAGCCAAATCTCTTAATTGTGCAATTAGACAACTGAATATTAATTTCTGTTTTTCAGGTCTCATTACAATCTGGATTTACAGAGTATTGCTGTCAACGGGCAAATGTTGGCAATTGATCCAACCGTTTTTGCCACATCAGATAACCAAGGAACCATTGTTGATACAGGAACTACATTGGCTTACCTTGTTGAACAAGCATTTGAACCTTTTGTCTATGCTGTAAGCTCAAATTATTATATAAACACTTATCAAATAATTTTTAGTTTTTTAGGGTTTTTTTACAAATGCATCATTGCTTTTGTGAAAATGCCAAAAAATACTTTACAGTTAGTAAAAATGGCCAATTTTGGGCAAATGTTGGAACTTTAAATGTTATGAAGTCAGCGTATAACTGTAAAGTCAATGTTAAAAGTGATATTCACAATAGAGGTGGCTATTTTGACACATTTATATACAAACATGTACGAGAAATGTGTGAATAAGTAACAAAATAGCATGAAATTGTAATATGACTTGAAACGAATCTGAGTTTGAACCATGTCAAGTGAAAGTAAAAACGGTTGATATGCATCTTTGTTGGACAAAAGCCTCTGCAGCTCGCTACCACTATTACAAGTTAATATTAGAGGGTCCAACCCAATAGTGTAAATGGGCTAAGGTCCATTAGGGTTTGTTATGATTAGGGTTTATGTTTACTATATATATGAGGTCTTATATTGCTTATGAATCAAATACATTTATCATTTCAATGTATAACATGGTATCAGAGCCAACAATCTAGAGAACCTACCGGAGTAAAATCATCCTCCTGTCTCCGGGTAATGATCCATAGAAAAGGGTCCTTATTTGAACAAGCTAGAAAATGGTTGCATTTTCGTAACTTATACATATATGCATGCATATACAAACATATATGTATATATACATATATAATTAGACCATATATTATATATATATGCATATTCATGCCCTATATATATGTATATATAAACATATATATACACATGCATTTTGCGTAACTTGCATTTGCATTTTCATATCGGAACTTGCATTTTCGTTTACGAAAATGCATATACATACCGTATATATATGTGTGTGTATATATACATATAGAGGGTGTACATGTGAAAATATATATATCTATGGTCTAAATATTTATGTATATGTACATATATCTATGAATATGTATATTTATATGTATATTTTACGAAAATGCAACCCTTTTCTAGCTTCTTAAATAAGGATGGTTCTTTCTTGATCTATATTCTATATATGAGGTCTTATATTGCTTATGAATCAAATACATTTATCATTTCAATGTATAACATGGTATCAGAGTCAACGATCTAGAGAGAACCTACCGGAGTAAAATCATCCTCCGCAGTGGCGGACCCAGAGAAAAAGTTGAGGGGTGTCACCGGTTGCACATTGTTTTCTCAAAGGTTGCACATACACTAATAAGAAGAAAATTTAAAAATTTTAACGCTATTTTTACACTATTCGGAAAAGTTTCAGGGGTTGCACGGGCAACTCCGGGCACCATACTAGCCTACTAGGTCCTCCCCTGATCCTCCGGTCTCCGGCTAATTGCCGTTGATCCGGAGGAATCAGTTCGTTTTGTTTTCATCTTTCATTTCAAATATCTGATTTAATCACATTAGTATTTTATTTTTATTATCTTTTCAATAAGATCTCCTACAAATACAATTTCTAAACTCTAATCCTAACCCAACGAGGTTGTTTGCCCCTGTGTTTGCCTGTTTGTTGCCCACATTCTGAATTCCTCAACTGCCATCATATATTTTTCTTGGGGTCTGCCATATGCACGCATGGGCACATGGTTAGATCATATTTCTTTACTTGTATGGCAAACCAAAGCAATTTATTATTTTTCTTTTGTTAGGCTTACAGCCACGGCTGTTTCTTCTATCTTTTTTTCTTTTTTATGTTTCAGTTTAATATTTCAAGAGTCACGGCTCTCTCTCTTTTTATCATTTTATGTTTTCGCTTAATAGTTCAAGAGCCACTGCTCTATCACTTTTGTTTTCTTTCTAAGCCACGTGCTTGAAACTTGAAAGATATCAAGAGCTACGGCTCTATTTCTTTTTTTAATCATTTTATGTTTAATAGTTTTATACCAAGACCCACGTGCTTGATACTTTATTGGCAATGATTCGTATTTGATGTTGGTGCACCATTTGAAGAAATTGAAGAACTTTCTCCTTTTGCTACTGGACGTCTTCATCAAGAAACTGTTGCCTTTAATATTAGCTTGTTTTACAGTCTCGAGCTTTCGCGATTTCGCCGCTCGGACTGCGGGGGAGTATTAGAGGGTCCAACCCAATTGTGTAAATGAGCCAAGGTCCATTAGGGTTTGTTATGATTAGGATTTATGCTTGCTATATATATGAAGTCTTGTATTGCTTATCAATCAAATACATTTATCATTTCAATATTAGAGGGTCCAACCCAATTGTGTAAATGGGCCAAGATCCATTAGGGTTTGTTATGATTAGGATTTATGTTTGTTATATATATGAGGTCTTGTATTGCTTATCAATCAAATACATTTATCATTTCAATATTAGAGGGTCCAACCCAATTGTGTAAATGGGCCAAGGTCCATTAGGGTTTGTTATGATTAGGGTTTATGTTTGCTATATATATGAGGTCTTGTATTACTTATGAATCAAAAATACATTTATCATTTCAATGTTTAACAGTTAACAACCCAAAAAAAGATCCAATTAAATAACTAAAAGTTATTAAACAAGTATATGAGGTGGCACATGAAGATTCTTTCAACCCTAATAACTGTGAGCAAATTATATCACAACCTTATTATATAAGGTATATCAAGTAAAAGTGTAATGTATATGAAAACAATAAAACGATCAAACCTTGTAACATGGCAGAGAGTGAAAACCTTTATAGAGATACACCATCTGAGTTGACCATTAATTTGTTTATATAAAATATTTTTCATTAATTATTTAAATTATTTTTAAAATATTTAACGTGTTTATTTTTATTTTAACAGGTGATATGAATCTCATTCTCAGAACCAAAAATGATACGCGTGTGTATATGGTATACACACCGACAAAAAAGGTTAACAGATATGGAGCATACAGTAGGGTCATCGAGGAGAGAAAGGGGAATTATCAAGGAAAATGAGATAAAGTTTACGTGACTGATATTGAAGGCAATCTAATTGGCACGGTCATGAAGTTCCCCTTTAAAGTTGGCACAATCAGGATTCTTCAAACATGGAAAAGGGATACTACCTGGGAGATGGTAGAAAACCATCTATATTGAAGTTCGCCTTTAATGGAGCTGCAATATAGACGGTATTCTACCATCTCCCAGGTAGTATCCCTTTTCCCTGTTTGAAGAATCCTCGTTGTGCCAACTTTAAAGGCAAACTTCATGACCGTGCCTATTAGATTGTCTTCAATATCAGTCACGTAAACTCTCTCATATGACTTGATAATTCCCGTTTCTCTCCTCAATGACCCTACTGTATGGAGCTCTGTTAACCTTTTTTGTCGGTGTTTATACCATATACACACGCGTATCCATTTTTGGTTCCGGGAATGGGATTCATATCACATGTTAAAATAAAAATAAACACGTTAAATATTTTAAAAATAATTTAAACAATTAAAGAAAAATATTTTACATAAACAACTTACTGGTAAACTCAGATGGCGTAGCGCTATAAAGGTTTTTACTCTCTGCCTAGTTACAAGGTACCTCCACCCCCGTGATCATCAATTCAAGTATTCTAAGAATGTCACTATCCGTTGGATTGTATTACCTACAAATTTTTGACTTGTATATATTAATTGTTCTAAAGATAAAAAAATAAATTAAAAAGGTATTTTTATAGATAATAGTATATGATACTAAAAATTAAAACTCAAGAATTGACCCATGGCTTTTTTTTATGGGGTCCGTTTTGAACAACCCACTTACCATTCGATCAGAGCTACATTAGGCTGAACTGATGGCAATTTTGGTTTTTCTAGGATGGCAGATTTTGTTGTTGCTGGTTTTGATTTTGTTGCTCGTTTTGTGGTTACTCGTTTTCTTCCCCAATATCTTCCATCCTGTTTAATGACTTATTAAAAAACATCATATTGTGAGATAGTCGCCATTGTTAATGAAAGGAAATGATGAATAGATATACATGCAAAAACAAGCAAGAGCAAAACTTTAATATTACTCTTGCGTTTAGGGGAAAGTCGTTTTTTTTTTCCAGAACTTAATATTCCTGTGTTTTAGGGAAAAATCCTAAAAACCAGTATTATATACGGAAATACGTGGGAAAACAGGTTCAAATTAAAACTTAAATTTTAATCTAATTCCTAATATGAAGCTTCATACTGCATTACGTAGGCTAATTAGATGAATATGTTTTAAAAACCTTCAGTTATCTAAACGTATTCTGATTCAGCACACTCTAGTTGCAAGGTTTTCAGTGTGCAAAATTAAACAAACAACGGTGAGTTATTATAAACCTTTTGTTCATCATTCATGCATGTATCTTTACTGTTTTATGATTAGTTTTATAAAAGCTGATTAATTACTAATTACTAATTACTAATATACATATATGCAAAATATTATTATATCCATAAATTTGTTAGTTCCTTATTTACAAAAAAACACAATAATAGATTAAACAGCTTAAGAGAAACAAAACTTTGCCTAATTAGGTTTGGTGTATTTAAACATATATGAATCTCTAAGCACCATAATATATTTAAACAAAATTTTGCCAGTCTGCCAGTGTATAAAAAGTTAGATTAAAGAGAAACAAAATTTTGCCTAATTAGGTTTGGTGTATTTAAACATATATGAATCTCTAAGCTGCATAATGTGTTTATATATTTATATCTAATAAACAACATTAACAGATTTAACAAAACAAAACATTAACAGAAAAGCAAACTAATTTCACCCCAAATCCTCCATATATAATCGAAACTCTATAGACGAGATCCGTAGAAACCCCAATTCATTCACATTAGCAATCCAATACGCTAGAAAATCAGTTAGAACTTTCAAGAAATGGATCAAATTGTGAGATAACGGCTGAAAGGGAAAGGAAAGTAGATTCACAAGAGCAAAACTGTAGAAGAGATTGCGGCCATGGCTAGTGTTAGAGCATTCTCTCTCTAACTCTCTCTCTCTCTAAAACAGACCGTCCCCTTTTCACCCAATTGATTTTTAATTGACGAATTTTATTAGAATATTGGCACTATGCTTTTTCCTATCGGTTGTTCTCTCTCCTCTTAAAAGCGAATTTCTTTTAATTGACAATGTACAAATTAAATGATTTTTGTTAAAAGCGAATTTCTTTTAATTGACAATGTAATTAAATGATTTCTAATGTGTTTATGTGCTTTTTGTGGTGTTGTGTAGTACCTATCAATCGGGTAGTTTGACTAAAGCAGATAGAGCAATTGATGGTATTTTTGGTTTTGGTCAACATAGTTTGTCGGTTGTATCACAACTGTCATCACTCCAAAAGTATTCTCACATTGTTTAAAAGGAGATGGAACGGGTTTTCAACCTCACAATGGTTTATACTCCACTTGTCCCATCACAGTACGTATTACCTTTAATATGAACATTTTTTAATTTTTATTTAACCAATGGATTTTGGTTGTTTCATTTGAAATTATTGTTAAGGCAAGAATTAACTTTTTGGACATTATGTTTTTGAATGTTAATAGCTTTTATTATATGGGTAGAGGTGATTAAAAGTAAAATTCTTTATATGTGTTAGTCAAATCTCTTGATTTGGCCAACAGGAAAGAAGTATTAATATTTTTAATTTCGGTTTGTGTTTTTCAGGCCTCATTACAATCAGAGTATTGCTGTCAACGGGCAAATGTTGGCAATTGATCCAACCGTTTTTGCCACATCAGATAACCAAGGAACCATTGTTGATACAGGAACTACTTTGGCTTACCTTGTTGAACAAGCATTTGAACCTTTTGTCAATGCTGTAAGCTCAACTTATTATATAAACACTTATCATATAATTTTTAGTTTTTTAGGGTTTTTTTACAAATGCATCATTGCTTTTGTGAAAATGCCAAAAAATACTTTACAGTTAGTAAAAATGGCCGATTTTGGGCAAATGTTGGAACTTTAAATGTAATGAAGTCAACGTACCTGTACAGTTTTGGTGCAGCTATGATTCTAAAGCCTAAAAACAACCTCGTACATGGAAACCCCGTTGTGAGTATCCTCTCTTCATTAACCTACTTTTATCCATTAATTTTGACCAAATGTGCATCCTTACACTTTTTTGTCCATTTCTGATAAATAACTTATATGATTTAACAATTACTATCTAGCAAATGAAAGTGTTTGACATGTACCTGTTTTGATACATCTGCCCGCTGTTCCGACACATCCGCCCACTCTCTTATTACACGGGCCTCTTTGCGTTAATTTGGGTTTTGGTGTACAGCACAATGAAATGCATGCCAAACATAAACATTTTGGGTATAAGAAAGAACATAAAAGCAATATGTTAATATTTTACCAATCAACAACACATTCAATATATAATCGTTGAAAGCTTAACACAATTAGCAGCCAAGAGTAGCTCAGTTAACAACTAACAAATAACCCCTTACTTGTATACAAATATTCAAAATAAAATAAGTAGAGAGAGCATGATATCAAACTACTAGATAGCAAAATTAAGTGTTTGGTTTGTATTTGTTGTACGAATATCACACTTTCCATGTTTGAGAAATGAATGCTTTTTAAGGGCAAAATTGGTCCTTAATATTGTGACCTTACCCATGAAATAAATAGAAGGCAAAGTATGAAATTAATACAAAGAAGACGCAAAGTCAGAATGTAAATGTTAATACGAGACTACTCATATATAAATCAAATTATAAATACGAGCAAATATCAATCCACCGGTGCTGGTAAAGATATATATGCCTTTTTTATAGTAGTAATAACAAAAAGTACATAAAATAAATAATTAATTAGTCTTTATTATTTTTAAGGATTTGCTAAAGATTTCACTTATTATTTATACTCGTAGATAATTCCCAAAGTTCCTCACCTGTCCAATCTCAACTAACATATCTTAAATTTTAAAGAGAAAAAAACTTTCAAATTCAGTCAGATCTAATCGGGTCAACATGAAATCCGATAAAGGTAGGAAATTAAAACCCGATACCTGACCCGATTCTATTTTGGTGAAATACAAATTATACCTTCTCTTGCTGTTGGAGCCATTGACATTCCATACATATGCCCACATGGAAACACTCATCACCCAAAACAAAAACAATCAATTACTGCACTCTAAGTTTAATTTGTTTCATAGCTACACATAATTACTTCAAATCTATCAAATTCAAAACTTTTCAACTCAAAATCTCATCTTTTCACTTCAAAGATCTAAACTTTTCAACTAAAAGCAGAATCTTGGTTAAACTTTTTTTCAACTTAAAATCTCATCTTTAAGACTTGAAAGATCAAAACTCACCAAAATATAGAAAATCAATTGCATGACTTTTATCGGAACTAAACATTAATCTGTTTTGTGGTGTGCTTCTTTGTGTCTGGCTCAGCTTGGTTCCGGTCATCTGGTTGCCGGCGAGAAGAGCGAGGGGTGCTTGTTTTATATATTTAGTGAATTCAAGTTACAATGTGTTAAGTAATAGCTTAGTTAAAGATTATTATAATCTTAGATCTGTGCTTATTGGTTAGATTCTTTTCAAAACCTGGTTATAGGTGGGTGTTTAACAAGGTTTCTTTTTAAATAAATAATCTTAAAATATATGTTTCCTTTTGGTAGATTTAACATCAAGCTTATAAACAAATAATCTATTGAAAAATCAATAAGGAAGGGGTGTTAATACCATGACTTTCGGTTTGGATTTTTGTGGACACCTCCTTCTTTACTAAGGTCTGTGATGGTTCATGGCGTGGGTGGTTCAAGAACTTCTTCTAGGTTTTTAACCAACTAAATTGAGATGTGGATATTTATGAGTGATTGGGTTGGAGAAAAGATGGAAATGAAAGGACATAGTATTATGTTGCTTAGAAAAATCGAAATGGGGTTTTGGGATACTGGGCTGAAACGTTTCTGTTGAACAGGAAACATTTCTGTTGAGGTTTCTGCGATGTTTCATTCAAGTTTCGGTTAATTTCAGGTTGTGTAGAGAAGTAACTTACATCGGCAGCGTTGTAAATATCGGAGTGTGGTCGGAGCTTCATTGGTGCATTCTTCGTCAGAGCTCTAAAACAGAGAAAGGGGGCTGCGTGTTTGTCTTTGTGAAACCCTAACTCAGATTTTAAGGAGAAGGCCTGTCACTCATATTTATTAGTTATGGGCTTATAACTTTTAAAATATCACTTATAGTTATAGCTTTTAAAATTAGCCCAGCCAATTACTAGAAGTCCAATTATTAGTCCAACCTTTACAATTTGTGTATAAATTTACAACCTTCCTTTTTTTAACTTATTTACTTTATATATGCATTTTATTAGTTTATATTTAAATCAATCGGTGGAATTTCTTTAACATATATAAATCTTTTTTATATTATATATTTTCCATATTTCTAACGTATTCGTATCTTGAAATTATTAGTTTTGTTGTTTCACGTATCCGTTATATATCCATTTCCCAATGCCGTATCCGTATCTATATCCGTGCAACATAGGTTGTCAGACGCAAAGGGACATTTGATTCTTGTTTTGTACCATTTCTTTTCATTTGTTAATTTTCATTTTGTAGCCTTTTACCGTTAAAAAAAAGTTATTGTATATATTCAATAGATAATTTATAATCATTAATTATTTGGTTTCATTACCTACATGAGTTTAGTTGCACTTATTGCGTATTTTATTTCATGATTGTTTTATTTAATGCGGTTAGCGATTCATCACTTATTTTATATAATCTGATTGCGTTGAGAAACACTACATTTTAAAGATATGGTTTGTTTTGTTTATGGAGTTATGTTAACTGTATAAGATGGATTTTGGATTTTGTTTGTGCTTTGTTCTGCTACTAGACCGAGTGATCTTGTGATACGAACACATCCCATACTAGGCTCGTACCATGCTTATAAGTCCAAGTGTAGAACTCACTCCCAAAAGCTAGCTTGAAGGAGGAGGGGACACTTAGGCTTATAAGCCACCATTTAGTTTTTACACTAGCCAATGTGGGATCATAACAATACCCCACGCTTTGAAGAACCAACGTCCTCGTTGGTCACGGCTATGTTGGTCACGGTCGGCACCCTCCTTTCGGGTCCGAGTCACCACTCCACAGGCCACCACTCCGAGCTCGTTGGTCACGGCTATGTTGGTCACGGTTGGCACCCTCCTTTCGGGTCCAAGCCACCACTCCACAGGCCACCACTCCGAGTGTTGGAACCTCGCAATGTAGGGCTAGCTCTGATACCAATTGATACGAACCCATCCCATATTAGGCTCGTACCATGCTTATAAGTCCAAGTGTAGAACTCACTCCCAAAAGCTAGCTTGAAGGAGGAGGGGACACTTAGGCTTATAAGCCACCATTTAGTTTTTACACTAGCCAATGTGGGATCATAACATCTTGGTACTTTGAAATGACTTTGGATGGTTGCTTGACTTTTATTTTGACCCTTTAAGTTTTCTAATGTGTTTCAACTTTCAAGTGTTGGGTATTAAGATAGAAATGTCTGAGTGAGATGCTAACAAGGAGATATTATGTTATAGGGGTAAATAACCAGTTGGTAGATTAATTAGTCATCAAGGAAAACCTTGGAGGGTTTTACTTCACAAGGTATTGAGTTCGAGTCTTGCTGAAGGTTTTTTCTCAAGTAAATAGGTAGTGGGGTTTATTCCCATAGATGGAGGGTTCGAAGGAAGACATAATGTCCCTTGTGAATGTCACTGTCTATGCTCAAATCACTAACTTACTAATTGGTCGTTTAAAAATAAAATGTTACAGGGGGAAAATCATATCTGAATATACATCATACATAGATTTGCTATTATATATATTGGATTGTCATAGCTACTTTTTTTATACAATCTAACTTACATCGTTTTTTTAACCACAAGGTGGTATTGTATTGAGAATTCATTTTTATATTATATTTTTTAACTCTTACATCACAAAGTATAAGTTTTTACGATGCTTGTGGTGAATACATTAAAAATTATAGTGTAAAAATCACCCATTTATTCTATTCGATAGGATTTTGTTGAAATTCATTTTCAAATTCAATCTATAGGTGCAACTAAAATATCCTTTATGGTCAAGGAGACTCCTCCGTGATGACTCCGGCTACCCGTAAAGCAAATAGTTGCCCCCAAAATAGTTGGAAGTATGTCCCATGAAAAGACCACAATTTTTACAATGCGCCTTTGTGGTACCATTGCTTAACTCCACGATGTCGAACTTCGCAAAAAGTTCGGGAGCTCGTGTAGTTGGCAAAATTCTAACAATAGTTGGTGTTTCTTCATTTGTAGAACTAACACCGGTGAAATCTTGACTACTTTGGCTTTGGTGTGGGTGTGACATTTTTGACGTTTTTTTACTAATCGAAAGTGTTTGGATAGTGTTCTTGGAGAGTGGAAAGTGTTTGAAGTTGTGATTTTAACCAAATGCAAGATTTATATTTATAGGGGAGTTTAAGGGGGCAAAATGGTCCAAAAAAAAAAAAAAAAAAAGGGTCAAATTCGGTCCCCAACGGTCATATTACCGTTTGCTAACGGGCAGCTCGAAAACCGGTTACAACGGGCAAAAACCGGTTCCGGTCGGTTTTTTGGTCGAAAGCTGGTAACCGGTTACGGACCGATCGGTTATTCCAAAACCGAACCGGTTACGGTCAAAACCGGTTTTGACCGGTTCGGGTACCGGTTTCGGTTTCGTTTTCGGGTATTTTGTGCACGGCTAGTTGGGCCTCTAAAAATGAGTTAACCTTTTTTAAAATTTTATTTTGGGCTTTTTATCCCAATAATTCCAACATAAAAACCTTGCAATGTATGAATTTATCTTTTTTATAAAAAATTTGTATTGAATTAATTTAATTTATTAAATTATTATTTTAGGTTATTAACAATAAATGGAAAAGAAATGATGAGATGGAAAAAAATGATGTGGTGAGGTGTGTATTTTCTGGATAAAGTGGTGTGATTGCTGATGTGACAGAAATTTTGATGTGGTGGTAGGCCATTACCTCTCTAAAAAAATTAAAATTTAAGTAGGCGGCTACTGTTTATTGACTTGGGAAATGTATGTATTATATAATAATTAACAAAGTGATGCTTTCTCTTTGATAACACCAACAAATATATGACTAAATAATACTAGTATTCTGCAAAATAAGATTAAGAACTCAAATTACAACATGAGTTATGTTTTAGTTGGTTTTAGAATCGATTTCACTAGAGCAAGTAGTTAGTGGTTATTCTTTTCTCAACAAATGTTTTAGATAAACGAAAATAGGCAAATCAAAAACAGTTAATAAACTGCTCACATAAAATTGTTGATTGCTCAACCAATAAGCTGATTTTAGGCTATCAAAGTTCAATTTTCCTACAAATTCAGTACAAGAAACTAGTATTAATGTAACTAAGAGATCATAAACAGAAATTGATCAAAACATATGTGAACCTTTTTTCCCAAAGATTGCTTCCCAAACCAAAGGCAAGAATGGACCTTTTTTATCCATGAATTCTCTAACACCTTTCTCATCAAACCCAAACCCTTTTTCTTTCAAATTCTTAATCATAATTTGAGCAGCTTCAAGACCCCGTTCCCTACAAAACCAGTTTACCAAACCCGTAAATGTCACCAAATTTGGCGAATGACCCGATTCCACCATCTCCAAACAAAATTCAAGAGCATCATCTAATCGCTTTCCTTTAAATAAACCCTGAACAAGAACACCATAACTAAACGCATTTGGTACAATCCCATTGTTTTGCATTTTCCTGAAAATACGTATTGCTTCATCGGGTTTCTGAGACTTACAAAAACCTTCAACAACTGCAGTGTAGATTACAACTTCAGGTATTGTTCCTCTTTCACGCATTTCACCAAACAGTTTCATTGCATCTTTAACTAAACCATCACTACATAAACCATGAAGCATTGATACAGCATTTGGAATTAGTCCTGTTTCTTTCATCTTTCTGAAGATCTCATCAGCATCTTCTGGCGGTGGTGGTGGCAGCTCCTCCACCGGAGCTGGCACCAGTTCTGGTTCTCCGGCACCACTGTTGCTATCCGATTTTTCAGAACTGAGGTTATCTTTCTCTTGATCGAATCCAAGCTTGAATCTATCGAGAAAACCATCGACATCTTGACTTTTATTATCGTTTACTCGTCGATTAGGAGAAAATTGGGGCTTTTGTTCATCGTCATCGTCATCAAATTTGAAATTAGAGGTATTATTACCTTCCGATTTTAGGCTATCAGCTCTGTTTACTTCCGATGCTGCTCTGTTACTCGGTCTATACCTGCTTTCATTGTTGTAATTAGGTTTTCGATTGGTGTCAAAATCCCTTCTTCCTCCTCCTCTACCTCTATTGTCACCGGTGTGGCGATCATCATTGCCGTCGATGAAGCCTGAAAGGCGTGAAGAAGGAGTGCGGTCTGATGTGTTGTAGCCCTCGCCGGAGCGTCGTCTCGGTGGTGGTCGACCACCGCTGTAACCATCGTTGGAGCTGTTGTTATTGTATGATGATGAGGAAAACAATCTCGACATCGATGGCGAATATCCATGATGATGAGTTCGATGAAGAGATTGTTGATGACGATGATAATTCGAAATGCTAAAAGAAATTAGCTTTGAAATCCTGAACCCTTTCACCATCGTATCCATTTCGCAGTTTCTAGTAAATCCTAAGAAGTATGTTCCCTCGGCTCTGGAAACGGAAAAAAAAGAAAGAAAAATAAAACCACGGGGACGGATAATGGATACTTTATTGTTTCTAGGGACTAAATATATAAGTGTATATGTCTGTAGGGATGAAATGATAATTTAATGAAAAAATATACTTCGTGTAGAAATATAATATGACAAAAAGTTTCTCCAAAAATCGCCGGCAATGTCAATCCCCGTCCGATTCCTTGAGCTCCCGTTTCCGGCAGCCAAAAGTGGATTACCTGAAAGCACAGATAAAATCCCTAGTATGGATTTAGTCCCAAACTTTTTACTCGCCATTGACATGCTAAAGAAAAAGCTCGAAGAACGATCTGGGATGCTAGTTCTCCATCCAATTTGTACCGTATCCGATCAATACATGTCATGGACGGCTGATTTTGCGGATAAATATCGGATACCGAGAAATATGTTTGATGGACTGAGTTGATTTATTGAGTTACATTACAATAATTTGTATGTATCCAACGTGTTGGATAAAATGCGATAAACTGTTTATTTGTGTGATTTAATCAGTTCATGAGGTTGGGCCCCACAAGTGCTAATCTTGTAACACCATTGGAATTTTCCTATTAGACAAGCACATAGACTTCAGTTTAGTTACGTCTCTAGTGTACACCATTGGAATTTTCCTATTAGTCAAAAGTTCTTGTGATCTATGCCACATTTTCCAAAGTTGAGTGGTTCATATTTTGATAAGTTATAAATAAACTAAAACTTCCATATTTATTATCACCAATTCATTCATTCGGTCTCTCCCTTAACTAAAACTCTGAAATGGCTCTACAAGAACAAAACCAGCTTCACTTTCTTGTTTTACCTTTAGGATCACCAGGCCATTACATCCCCACCATTGATATAGCCAAGTTACTAGCTCAACATGGTCACCACCCCGGTCAACACCCGCAGATTCGGGTCAATTCTTGATCAAGCAATCCAATCAGGTCTTCCAATCAGCTTCCTCGAATTCATATACCGAATTTGGCTTACCAGAAGGCTGTGAAAGTGTAGATGATCTACCCAATTTGGGATTTGCAAAGGCACTTATGCAAGCATATTCTTCACTACAACAAGAAGTCGAAACGTATATACAAAAGCTTAATCAGAAGCCAAATTGCATAGTTTCTGACTATGCCACAAGGATGCATCAGAAAAGGTTCAAAGAGGTAACAAGTCGTCAATTGACAAAAACGAGTGCCTCAAGTGGCTAGATTCTCAAGAAAACGGCTCGGTGATCTACGCGTGTTTAGGAAGCTAGCCGAGCTTGGTTTAGGTCTAGAATCATGTAAGAAACCATTCATTTGGGTTGTTCGAGCCGGTCCCAAGACTGAAAAATGGATAGAGGAAAACGGTTTTGAAGAGAGAACGAACTGTTGATCCGTGGGTGGGCCCCTGGTGTTGTCACACCCTGCAATTGGAGGGTTTTTGTGGTTGGAATTCGATTCTAGAAGGGGTTTCGGCTGGTGTGATCTTTTGATAGAAAAGAGTGAAATTGCTTATCGTTTCAAACTGAAGTTTGTAAATATAAATCCCAAAGGACTCAGAGACTATGAAAGCTAGTCCTTCCCCACATCTTGATCGTGGTGGATGCCCTTTGATTATGACCCCTATGAGGCCTTGGACATATATGGCTGAATTATGACTTAACGACACTTTATATAAAAAGTATCAATAATGTTGCCACACTAAACTTTGTAAATCATCATCAGTGTTTAATCTTCAAATTTTCTTACTAACTTTTGTCTCAATAGGTACTTTTAGTGACCCAACAAATTTCAACTGCAAGTTTGAATTCATATTACAACACGAATAACACATAAACTAAAAACATTGTTTTGGGTACATTTCTGATTCTTGGCCTGCTTTCTGTCATTAATAAAATAATATTTTGTATTATCAATCTATCTTTTCGAAATTTGTAAGTACATACATGCATATGTACATCATCACCAATTATTTTAATCAAATAAAATAATTTGAGAACTCATTCAAGAGTTTAATAATGAAATCCTTTATTAAGAATGCACATGAATTAAGTTCCATTGTCACACATATAAGATCCAATCTCTCCATCATCCAAGCTAAAACCACACTCTGAAAATATGGCTTTAGAAAATAAATCACATGAACACAACCAACTTTAGGATCACCAGGCCACTACATCCCCACCATCGATATAGCCAAGTTACTAGCCCAACATGGTGTCAAAGTTACCACCCCAGTCAACGCCCTCAGATTTGGGTCAATCCTAGATCAAGCAATCCAATCAGGTCTCCCCATTAGTTTTCTCAAATTGCCATTTCCATATGCTAAGTTTGGCTGCTGTGAAACCATCTCCCAAATATAGGATTGACCTTGGCCCTTATGCTTCACTGCAAACACAAGTTGAACAGTACATCGAAAATCTAGACCAAATTGCATCATATCCGACACATTTGGGTCGGTGATATTGCAAAAAAGTTTCAGATACCAAGGATTATATTCGATGGAATGAATTGTTTCACACAACCACGTTTTGTACCGTTCAAAGGTGCATGAAACCGTGGGTGATTCAGAGTCATTTGTTTTGCCAGGTTTGCCTACTAACAAGATCCCAACTGCCATTGTTGCTCAATCCAGGATGTGAAAGATTTTAATGAAAAACTTCAGGTATCTGAAGCATATGGAGCAGTTATAAACAGTTTCCAGGAGTTGGAGCAAGGATATGTTGATGAATATCAGAAAGTTAAAGGAGATAAAGTTTGGTGTATTATCACTCTGCCACAAGGATGCATCAGAAAAGGTGCGACAAGTCGTCAATTAACAAAAACGAGTGCGTTAAGTGGCTACATTCGCAAGAAAACGGGTCGGCATGTTTAGGAAGTCTCAGTCGGATTGACAACTAGTTGAGCTTGGTTTAGGTCTAGAATCATGTAAGAAACCGTTCATTTGGGTTGTTAGGGCCGGTCCTAAGACTGAAAAATGGATAGAGGAAAACGGGTTTGAAGAGAGAACGAGCTCTGTTGATCCGTGGGTGGGCCCACACCCTGCAATCGGAGGGTTTTTGTGGTTGGAATTCGATTCTAGAAGGGGTTTCAGCTGGTGTGCCTATGGCCTCAATTTCAGGATATAATGAGAAGTTGGCTGTGCAAGTGTTGGGAATTGGGGTTAGTGTTGGTGTTCAAAATGTGGTTCATTTGGGAAGTCGGGAGTTGTAGTTAAGTGTGAGGAATTTAAGAAGGCGATTGATATTTTAATGGAGGAAGATGAAGAAGGAAGAAGGAGAGCTAAAGAACTCTGTAAGAAGGGCCGGCTAATAAAGCGATAGAAGAAGGTGGATCATCGCACCGGAATATGACCCGATTAATTGAAGATATCAGGAACAGAGTATAAAATTTTGTTTAGATTTGAGGTTGTCTTCTTTTTTTCTTCTTTCTCATGTATTTTACTAATTGAATTTAAAGAAGCTATTACACAATTCTTCTATTTAGCGGCAAACAAACTCACACTGACGAGTTTGAATCAATAGCTTTAAGGAGGTTTATGTAAAATTGACATTTAGTGACAAACTAAAAAGTGTCATTATATGTGACTTTTTTTAGTGACAATTCTTCGAAAGAACAGTAAATACTTCTAGTTTTACCCACACCATTTCAAATTACTCATAGACTTTAGGTTTACTCAATTTTACTAAAAGAAATCATATTACAATAATATCAAAAACTTACCTATGTTTTTTTTTTATCACTATAGGGTTTTAGAATTTTTTTTCAAAAATGATGCTGAAAATTAAAAAAATTTCACAAATAATGTAGTTTTTTTTTTGTCTTTCACAAATAGTGAATCTGGACTCTTAGAGTTCGGTTTTTTTCCTAACACGCACTCATGGAGTCCGGATTTTGCCTAAAAGAGTCACCTCATCGATTGTACCTCGTACAAGTACACTGCGTACACTACGTAAATCCTCCCCTTGGAGTCCGGATTTTGACTGTCACCGTGTACTCCCGGAGTCCGGATCTTACGATCTTAAAAAATTCCTAAATCTGCTAAAACATACAAATAAAAGGTTCTTTTTGAAAATTAATTATTCGTCTCTTCTTGTCATATACTCGATCCGATCTAGGGTTCCTAGACTTTAGTGTGTTCTTTTGAAACCATACTTTGCAACTTTATTAAGACTGCATTTAGTGGTCATGTCACTTCACCATCCACTTCAGCACCACATCAGCTGTCTCTCTCCATTTACCCATCCTCACTTTTTCTCACATTTCACCCGTAATGGTCACCTTTCACCATTTAAAAAGATTTTCAACCAACAATTTAATTAAAAACTAAAATAAACTTTCATTCATAAATTAAAAACATTACATAGACAATTAAAAACATAAACGTACGAAATTAAAAAAAAAACGCAAATATTACATAGATAATTATAAACGTAAACTAGTATGGTAAATTCCACTTAGCCTTGATCGCCCGCTTCATCTCCAAGGCCCGATCAAGGTGTGCTCCAGTCAAGTGATCAGTCGGCTGCAGATAGAACATTACGTCTTGTTGACGTTCTTCATATTCTTGGAGTCTCAACTTTTGTTCCTTTAGTTCCAACTCCCTCTTTCAGATCTCCAAAAAGGTAGAGCGATCTTTATTTTTCGTTGATAGATATGAATCCATGTGAGTTCTATACTCTAAGACCATCAACCTAGTCGACGCTTCGTCAGTGGAAGCTGTGGACGACGTCGATGACGCCGCCCCTTTCGCCGCTTTCTTTTTGGCTTTGTCCCTCCCCATTGGTAGTTGAACTTCATGCATCTCGTCTTCCTCGTCGTCTCTAGCCTACGTATTTAGATTAAAGCTAGCATCTCCTGAATGCGATGTGTTGAACAACCTAGACCCTGATGACTTGTATCTCTTGTACTTGTCCTGTTGGTCTTTAAAAAAGTTTGGAAGTTCCACCTCCTTCCATTTCGGAGAATCTTTTAATTACGCCCACGCATGAAGAAGTGTAAACGGTACTCCATATTCAGCTTGGTATTCTAAAAGTGCCTTTTGGGTGTAATCCCCGTCTCCGCTTCCACTCACTGCCCTCCGAACGACATTATCGTACACACCACAAAATTCATCCACTTTAGGACGCACAGTCTTCCATTTTCCGTTTACCATATCGTAGGTCCAACGATTGCATGCATCATGATTTTTCTGCATATATTTTAAAACCTCAATCCAAAACCCAGAAGTCTTTCTCGTATTACCAAGAGCACTATCTTCTGATATACGAACCCAACCTTTGCACAATGCCACTACTTCTTGATCGGTCCAGCTAGTGCACTTAGATTCCTCTTGATTACGAACGGGTCTCTTTTGGCGTCTATTTGAAGACTTCTTTGGCGCGGGAGTTCTTCGTCGAGAGATTCCTCTCGAACCGTAGGCATAGACGGAGGCGGAGAAAATTCGGGTATGTATAATCCTATCTCATCAATATAAACTGATTAATGGGAGACATAGGTGAGTTCATATTTAGTTGTGATGACGAACCCCAATATTAGATTGTGAGTCGTATTGGTGAAACAAGTGATGTGGTTAATCTAGTTATAAATCAAATGTCCTAAATACGTCTTCTCTAGATTACCACACTCTTAGGCAAGTATGACCTAATCGTGAGCAATATAGTTCAGGTAAGTAAATTCGGGTATATTCGTCTCCACAGGGAACAATTAAGCTGATTATGTAATATAAAACTAATTAATTAAACTGAACAAATAATTAAAAGGGGTTTTCATTTGGAATACTTTTATTTGCAAACTGAATAATAAAACTAAAAATGGTTGTTAAAAGTAAACAATCAACTAAAACGAAGAGAAAGTCTTTTAGTAATAAGGAGAATATTCACTATGAGTCGAATCCGTCTAGGTCTAGGTTTAGTTTTGAAGTACCGATTTAATTCATGTTCTAGGAGTTTAAGGGACTAGATTTCTCTCAAAACCTTACAATGAGTCTAATATGATCTCTAGGAATTTCTTCTCATGAAACCTGTTTAAATTCACACTCCTGCTTGTTATTTCTAACTAGGCCCGGCTTTCCGAGACCTTCTAATCCTAGGAATTTCTTCTCTGAAGATCAGACTTTAAGTTGCACCTAAGTTATTGGTATCAAATCTCGGACCCCTATTTCTAGTGAGTCGCTGACTAGGTCAATCAGTATGAAAAGTCAAGGGTATTACTAAATCAATTAAATGTTGTCAATATTTTATCAATCTAACAATAAACAGATTCAATAATGCAAATGTAAAGGTTTAACGAAAAGGTTCTTTATTAAAAACACAAGTGTTCAAACAATCACCATAAAATCCTAATAATATCCAAACCTAAAACCTAAACTTCATCTAATCATAGCGAATATAAGATGATTAGCACATAGACATGCTAAAAATCATCAAACAATCGTAAAGAAACATAAACATAAACATAATAGTAATCAATAGTGATAAAAAAACCAATGCTTGAAATCTTGATCTTGAGCGCTCCTAGGGTATTTTTCGGCTGCCAATTCGTCTTTAGGTCAAAAAGTTGTGTTCAAATCTGCAATTCTCGCTTATATATACGTCAGATCGCTGGAAATCGCGTCGCTAATCCCAACTTTCGCGTCGCGAATGTGCTCCCGCGTTAATAGCGGCGCGATCTGCCCTTTTTGATGGCAAACAGCGACTCGATTTCGCGTTTTAACGAAAAATAGCGATATAGATAGCGGCATAGATAGCGGCGCTATCTCTGAATTTTCTGCAGAATTTCATTTCTTGTGTCGTTTTGGCTCGTTTTTGATACTTTTTCTTCTATAGCCTGAAAAATACAATGAGAACTATATTTGAGTGATAACATCATGTTTTAATCAATAAACACATACAAAAACAGGTATATTGGCATATAAATCTATGTGTAAATATGCCAATATCAACAAGTTTGGTGGGAATGAGTTGTATATATTTTGTTGTGGAGGTATGAATGGTGGGTTTTTGGTAATGTTGGGTTTCGTATTGTTGGTTCCTATAAAAAAGTGATGGTTGTTGGAAGTTAATTTGTCGGTTTGACGGTGGAGTATTTCCAAGAAGAAATGTGTCTTCGGGTGTTGGGGGGTGTTTCAGGTAGTGTTTTGTTGTTGGCGTTTTGTGGTTTTGGGAGTATTTTGCTGAGACATATTTGTGAAGAGAATTGTATTAAAATGAGTTTATAAAATAAGAATTGTGTTTAAAATATTGAAGTTAATGGCTATTTTATAGGTAGTAAATGGTTGTAGGTAAAAAAAATTTAAAACTAACCATTGAAAAGAAAGGGAAATTAAATGTTGCACATTGTCCAAGAGGTGGAGTGGCTCACCTCTGCCATCTTCAAAATCAGTCCTTCACGTGTGAAAATTTGTTGATTTAATGGGTCTCACTGACACGTGGACCTTCTCACATACTCTCACCATCCCTGTTAAATTTAGCCTAACCTTTACATCTTTCTGTCCTTTCTTGTCTCGTTGATATGTTTGATTGTTAACTGCTCCACATTCATCTCTTTCCTATTTAAAATGCAAAGCGAATTAATTTAATAAATTTTTTGTTTTTTTTTACATTTGCGAGTACTTATTTGAATGTTTCAAGAACTTTTAACTAAATTTAACTGTGCATTATTATTAAGAACTAGCAGGTACCCGCGCAATGCGACGGCGGGTATCCTGTGATTATATTTGTGTAACACCCTAAAATTTACAAGATTTTTAAAACTTTTGAAAATAAAATTATAATCGAAAGGTCCCATAAATAAATCTCAGATATTAATATTTAACATTCAAAACGTATTTATTGCGTAAATAGTTAAGATAAAGTAAAGTGTTTTAAAATATTAAATGATGTCCACATCAGTAATGAAAAGATACAGCGGTCAACCGTCCACCTTCTCCTTTCCTTTGCTGGTACCTGAAATAATGTGGGGGAAAGTTTGGGTCAGCTGGGGAAGCTGAGTGAATAATTCTCAAAATGCAAACAATCATAACATACAACACATGAGGGCACATCGGTGTACTCCTACTCAGAATCTACTCGATTAATTACTCAGATTTATTTCCCAGATTTTATTACTCAGATTTTAATTTATATAGCGCGCTTGTGTGATTTGGGACGAGAGATCAACCTCGCCCCTACTCACACCTCAGATAGGCATAAGCCAAAAACTCAGACGGGAGTGATCCCAAAACTCAGACGGGAATAATCCCAAAACTCAGACGGGAGGTGATCCCAGGCATATAGCCAAAAACTCAGATGTGTGTTATTATGTTTTATTATCTCTTTAACATAATTATCTCAGATGCCCTAGCAAGTAGTAGCACAGAATGACCCTGTGCCGAGCTCGGTTACCCAGGCACAATGTCTCAGATTAAAATAAATCAACAGCTGCTCAGATACTCAGATAGCATGTCAAACTCAGATAACAAATCAAACTCAGATAGCGGATCAAACTCAGATAACAGCTCAAGCTCAGATAACAATTATGGTGCAAGAAATGTAACACATAAGTCATGCATGTACAACGTTAAAACTGAATACACGGTGAGAATACTCACCTCGAAAAACGTAAGCTCCGAAGATATCTCAGCACTCTACTCTATTGACCAGCTAACGTCTAAGCGGTCCTAAAACACGCAAGGATAGCTCAAATTAGACTCAATCTAATTCATTTTTAAAACATAAACGTTCCCCGATTAGGAGACCCCAAATTTAAATTAATTACTCATGCTAGTTTTAAAAACAATTAGTAGAAATGTTTTTCCCTTGATCAAAATCGTATTAAAACATTTTCCCTTGATTAATAATAGTATTAAGATATTTCTTCTAATTAAATAGTATTAAAAATAAAGGAAAACCCATGCACCCATTCTTTCTGTTCGAGAGATTCCATACACCCATCATAAAACAATACCATAATACTCGATATACCCAAAATACCCTTAATACTCATTCGAACAAGGACAAATCGCATACGACAAAAACTAAAAGAAACGGTTAGTGGTTTCTACCAACTCGCTTGCTTGACTGACTTCTTATCCAAAATCTTCGCCGGATATATATTGCCTTCGAGTACTCAGCTGCTCAACGGCGACATCACAAAAAGGGAAACATTTTTGTTAGAATAGCACCCAGATTAGAACAAAACGGGGAAACTAAAATGTGTAGCTCACCGGAAATGGGAATCAAAATGAGTTCATCGGAAGAGAAACAGCAAGAGTTCGCCGGAAAAGAAATAATAAGAGCTCGCCGGAAAAACATGACGGCGGGACAGACATGTACGACGGACCGTACGGCGGAGACAATGGAAAGGAGAAAACCTCACGCGGTGGTGGAACGAACGGTGGAGAACGAAATCAAAGGAAGGTCCGGCGGTGGTGTACAGAAATCAGTATAAGATCGGGAATGGTGGTTTGCCGGAGTAAGAACTAAATCGCTCATCAAAACAGGAACAATTGTTCACCAGGATAGAAAAGAAGGTTGTTCACCGGAAATGTAAATGAAGATTGATCGATAGCAGCCGATGAGGTATTCATGGCTGCGATTTCTTGGGGAAGGAAGATGCTTGATCAAAAGGGAAAGTAGGGAAAAGAACAAATGAAAGGAAATGGTGACTACGAGAAGAAATGTCGGCTACCAAATTTAAGTATTAGGGCATATCCTTAAATTTTAATTTATTATCACATGGGCTGTCCTGTCGGATTTCCAACGCATTTGGGCCATCTCCAAATTGTTGATGTCGAGCCCAAAGCTTCCAGCCGTAACTAGTAAAATACCGATGGGGTGGTTTAAGGTTAAGGGAGAATAAATAAATTTGTAGTTTATTATTTATACTAACTCAATTAAAAGATCAAACACAAAAGACACAAATAATCCTCATTTAATTCCACACTAAGGTAATTAACCCCTTAACTATATCTTAATTTAACTAAAGGTAATATATAACTTACTAGAATTTTCGGGGCGTTACAACTCAACTCCACTTGGAATAGACTTCGTCCCCGAAGTCATCGCTCGGAAGTAGCTCAGGGTAGCGATCTCTCATCTCAGACTCAGGTCCGCCAACGATACACCTTTTCAAATGGGAAGACACGGAAGAAAGAAAGAAAGAAAAATGTTATAAACAGAAAGAAGTTCTTCAGGGTGACCTCGGTCAGGATGAATCTTCAACTCTCACAACTGCTAATACAAATCTTCCATATCTAGCGGTGCAAGACGATAAGGGCAAAAATTAGTAATGCTCTCTAAGGATCTTGGTTTATCGTCGAAAGTGGTGCCGATACATACACGAAATAACCCACGACACTGTGCTGAAGACGTCTTCTTGCCCACACAGCTAGACATGGTCCATGCACCTAGCGATTAACGTCGTGTTGAATCTCCAATTCAACTCCACTTGGAAATATACTACTGATTTGTTGACAATACCAGATGCTCAGCGTAGTACCAGGTCGTCCAACCCATTTACACAATCACACTCGGATCCCTCATGACGATAACAAGTTTTTATGGAGAATTTTCTTCCCGCACACTCCATCAAATGACCACTTACACATTTTAGCAACAGGTAAAATTTCATTATCGACAATTTTCTACCAAAATGACTCGGAAGGTCCTCTACTCTATGGGTCAACAGTTTGTTAACAGCATAGTAAATAATTAGCGGTTTACACCATTATCAATTAATATAAAAACAATGCAAATAAATCACAAGGAATATACATATCACACAGAATTCTCATATACTCAGGTATATAACTCCAAAATATGATCTGGAAATATAACTCAGAAATCCCACTCAGAAATAAACTCAAAACATATCTGAGGAGTATAACTCAAAATGTATAACTCAGGAGCAAACTTATAAATTTTAACTCAGAAGCAAACCCAAAACTCTAACTCAGTAACAACTCATAAGGTAATAATATTTACGAGTAATAGCATTAGGTATAAATCACATTTTTACTCGTTCTTATTACTACTCGCGTGTTCCAATTTACCAGTTTATAATACTTGGAATGATATACTCTCTCTCAACCGTGTTACTGGTTCTCAAAATAACTCTTCTTTAACATTATATTGTTACCTTACTCTATTAGGTTTGCATATTACCGATGTTGATAACCCTTTAAATAGCTCAAATTAACGATCTTGTCATTTAATTCCCTTTAATAGGTTCTCATTCTATTATATTTAGTGGTTTCTCGATAATATTTTAATAGATGTTTTCTCATTCATCTAGATTAACGATCCTTAAATAGACCGTTTCACTGATTTTACACAATTTAAAATGTCTCTTAATTATTTTGACCATCTCTACTCATTAATTTCATGATACCCACTAAAAATTCCAATTAAATTTCATACTCTTATTTATAATAATTTCTCGTTACTCCAATTACGAATTAATTCCTTAGTTCTCATTTACTCACTTCGCAGTTACACTTTATTCTAAATCTTACAGTTTACCCATGGTTCATCAATTCAGCACATTCTCGTCTTTTCGAAATTTCTCCTAAGTTCAATATCAATTTATTGAATTGTTGTTCTCATCTCAAGTTTAATAATTATTTATAAATAGAGTTTTCTCATATAATTTTATAATACCTCAAAACTCATAACACTTTATAATACTTCAAAAATTTGAATGAAACTTCCCGTTACTTTAATACTTTTCTCTTTTGACTCATTTTATTAAGTTGCTTATGTAACACGATTTGTAAATTTCTTATAACTCAAAATTGCTCCATAATAAATCAAAATAAAATTTTATCATTTAGCTCTTTTTAATAATAACTCATTATCAGCAAATTACTGATCTCATTTTAACTCATTTTCCTCAAAATTTCATTGTAGCAGTTTTCTCATATACGACTCATTAATAAGTTCTCATCACTTTGATTTAATGATTTCTCATTATCACATTTATAACCACCCAAAAATAAGTATACTGTCTTATTTTGTATATAATTGTAGTATTACTACTTCCCTTTTGCACGATATTCATTCAACCCAATTAACTTGATTTGTTAATTTCTCCAATAAACCCGATCTATCATTTTGTTGTAAACTCTATAATTACCCATGGAATAAATTTAATTATTCTTAGCTGCTTGATATGATAGTTACTCTTATAATTTATTTGATCAATTATATGCATCTAGATTTCGCACTTTAAATTCATACCAACAAAATCTCTCTGCATAAGCATCATGCTCATAATATTTATAAATAATAATTAATGATAATTATTTCTTGACAAATTTCCTTTTTACCCCTACTCAACTCCACTTGGAGAAAACTCGTCCTCGAGTTTGGAACTAGTATTGTCTACCAAAATAAACAAGCAAGTATGTATTCACACAAACAATTAGGATACACATACTGAATTCACAATAACAAGCATTGGTCCATCGTTCCCTTCAAAATCTCCCCATAACCAACCAAAAGTTCGGTGTGTACGATAATAGGGGCCCTCTATTACTTTCGACACCTACTTCTGTTAGGTCACGAGTAAATCCCAAAGTTTACAACTTCCCACATATAAACCCACCAACAAATCACACTCAGAAGAAAGGAATTTTAATCACACTCAGGAGAAAGGAAGTTTATTTTCAATATCTGATAAATACAGATATGCACTCAACAGTGCATACTCAAAATCTCATAACCATTACTCAGAAAATCATGCGTACATTTAGTCTCGTACGCGATACTCGGATACTCAGATTCATAGAAATATTTCCACTTAGTTATTTTCACAATATAAATCTCCTTTTAAACTTTTCATTTGGATATGCCATTTATCATTCCTCATAAATATAACTTATATCCTCTTCACAGTTATATTAAATTTATTGTAATTTGTGAGCATGTCGATTAATATCTTTTTTATCAGAGTTCTCAGTTATTGCGTTCCTCGTTTAATTTGATTCAATTTATCGCTCTTTTAACTCGTTTTTAAATAAATCATCATCAAATTGATGACGTTAGCTTCCTCTTAATCCTCTTATATAATTACTCTTTAAGATGAGCTTCAATAATATCTGATTAATTTGACTCAGCAATTTCTCAATTAATTAGTCTATTAAACTTACATAGTTTATTTTAAGCTATCAGTGTGAACTCATTAATCTGTCACTTAACTTGTCATCCACATTTAGTTTTGCACTCAGCAATTGAACCTACTAACTTGAAATGTTTCCCATTTTACTGACTTAATAATTCTTTCTTTTACTCAACTTGGTAAATCCTCTTAAAAAATTCTTAATCAATTTGATTTACTAATCTCTGATTTACTCGTTTTAATGACTCGGTCTATTAAGTGTTTTCTCCCATATGAAAGTTTTTAATATCTTCCCAATACGAAAGTTTAATACTCCTCTTTAATATTAATACTTTTCTCTTTTCTCATTTACTCAAAACATGCGAATCATAAATTAATATCCCGTTATTACACTTTCGGTTAAAATTTCTCAAAATTTATAAAATCTCATTTCAACTCTATTAGGTATTCCTCTAAACTGGAAACTTTTATTATTCTCATTAAAATTTATAATTCCTCTAGTATGTGTATTTGTATATGCATAAATATATTAAACACTGGGAATTAAATCCAGAATTTTACACAGAATTATGCTCTAATTTATACGCAAAATTATCAAACCTCGCATTCGTATATCTATATATACATAGTATTTAATCGTACTATTAATATGAAATTTTCGTATGTTATTATAACTTTTAGGGTTTATTTCACAGATGTAATCAGAAATAACACTCGGAAAATATACTTAGAAAATAAACACAAAAAATCTCAGACTACTCTACTCATCCATACTCAGAATACAACATACATCTCAGATAAATAAAAACTATTAAATATTACCAGCAATGGGAAAAGCGAGAGATCGACGTGACATGCTGTATGCTTGATGTGGAAACTTTTCTCAGAAAATATTTTACTCGGTTCGCGTTTTAAAACTCGAGACTCAAACTTGAGTTTGTATTCGCCCCTTGCGAATCCAAATCCCTCAAGTCAGAGCTCTGATACCAACTTGTAACACCCTAAAATTTACAAGATTTTTAAAACTTTTGAAAATAAAATTATAATCGAAAGGTCCCATAAATAAATCTCAGATATTAATATTTAACATTCAAAACGTATTTATTGCGTAAATAGTTAAGATAAAGTAAAGTGTTTTAAAATATTAAATGATGTCCACATCAGTAATGAAAAGATACAGCGGTCAACCGTCCACCTTCTCCTTTCCTTTGCTGGTACCTGAAATAATGTGGGGGAAAGTTTGGGTCAGCTGGGGAAGCTGAGTGAATAATTCTCAAAATGCAAACAATCATAACATACAACACATGAGGGCACATCGGTGTACTCCTACTCAGAATCTACTCGATTAATTACTCAGATTTATTTCCCAGATTTTATTACTCAGATTTTAATTTATATAGCGCGCTTGTGTGATTTGGGACGAGAGATCAACCTCGCCCCTCCTCACACCTCAGATAGGCATAAGCCAAAAACTCAGACGGGAGTGATCCCAAAACTCAGACGGGAATAATCCCAAAACTCAGACGGGAGGTGATCCCAGGCATATAGCCAAAAACTCAGATGTGTGTTATTATGTTTTATTATCTCTTTAACATAATTATCTCAGATGCCCTAGCAAGTAGTAGCACAGAATGACCCTGTGCCGAGCTCGGTTACCCAGGCACAATGTCTCAGATTAAAATAAATCAACAGCTGCTCAGATACTCAGATAGCATGTCAAACTCAGATAACAAATCAAACTCAGATAGCGGATCAAACTCAGATAACAGCTCAAGCTCATATAACAATTATGGTGCAAGAAATGTAACACATAAGTCATGCATGTACAACGTTAAAACTGAATACACGGTGAGAATACTCACCTCGAAAAACGTAAGCTCCGAAGATATCTCAGCACTCTACTCTATTGACCAGCTAACGTCTAAGCGGTCCTAAAACACGCAAGGATAGCTCAAATTAGACTCAATCTAATTCATTTTTAAAACATAAACGTTCCCCGATTAGGAGACCCCAAATTTAAATTAATTACTCATGCTAGTTTTAAAAACAATTAGTAGAAATGTTTTTCCCTTGATCAAAATCGTATTAAAACATTTTCCCTTGATTAATAATAGTATTAAGATATTTCTTCTAATTAAATAGTATTAAAAATAAAGGAAAACCCATGCACCCATTCTTTCTGTTCGAGAGATTCCATACACCCATCATAAAACAATACCATAATACTCGATATACCCAAAATACCCTTAATACTCATTCGAACAAGGACAAATCGCATACGACAAAAACTAAAAGAAACGGTTAGTGGTTTCTACCAACTCGCTTGCTTGACTGACTTCTTATCCAAAATCTTCGCCGGATATATATTGCCTTCGAGTACTCAGCTGCTCAACGGCGACATCACAAAAAGGGAAACATTTTTGTTAGAATAGCACCCAGATTAGAACAAAACGGGGAAACTAAAATGTGTAGCTCACCGGAAATGGGAATCAAAATGAGTTCATCGGAAGAGAAACAGCAAGAGTTCGCCGGAAAAGAAATAATAAGAGCTCGCCGGAAAAACATGACGGCGGGACAGACATGTACGACGGACCGTACGGCGGAGACAATGGAAAGGAGAAAACCTCACGCGGTGGTGGAACGAACGGTGGAGAACGAAATCAAAGGAAGGTCCGGCGGTGGTGTACAGAAATCAGTATAAGATCGGGAATGGTGGTTTGCCGGAGTAAGAACTAAATCGCTCATCAAAACAGGAACAATTGTTCACCAGGATAGAAAAGAAGGTTGTTCACCGGAAATGTAAATGAAGATTGATCGATAGCAGCCGATGAGGTATTCATGGCTGCGATTTCTTGGGGAAGGAAGATGCTTGATCAAAAGGGAAAGTAGGGAAAAGAACAAATGAAAGGAAATGGTGACTACGAGAAGAAATGTCGGCTACCAAATTTAAGTATTAGGGCATATCCTTAAATTTTAATTTATTATCACATGGGCTGTCCTGTCGGATTTCCAACGCATTTGGGCCATCTCCAAATTGTTGATGTCGAGCCCAAAGCTTCCAGCCGTAACTAGTAAAATACCGATGGGGTGGTTTAAGGTTAAGGGAGAATAAATAAATTTGTAGTTTATTATTTATACTAACTCAATTAAAAGATCAAACACAAAAGACACAAATAATCCTCATTTAATTCCACACTAAGGTAATTAACCCCTTAACTATATCTTAATTTAACTAAAGGTAATATATAACTTACTAGAATTTTCGGGGCGTTACAATTTGGTAGCTGCCAAATGGTATGTGATGGTAGCGGTAGTGACGGTGGGTGGTGGTGATAACGGGAGGTGTGATAATTTCAACTTTTTAAGGTTTGAGATTAACAAAGATTAGTTTGTGTTTTAACATAGTAGTTGCAAACTCAAGCCTTGCATATATCAAACAAAAATCTGTCCCATAATAAAGGTGTTGGCTGGAATACTAAGTTTTGTTAATTTAGGAATTATTCAAATAACGAAGAATTGAACAACGTTAGCATCAATGTAATTTTGTTGTAAATATATCGTTAATATTTCATATAAGTTATATGATCTTGCAGTTAGCATTTTCTTATATATTCAAAAAATGTGCAATACAAAGCTCATTTTCCTTGTTCAAAATGAGAAATTTGGTAGTAGTTTGGTAATATCGAAGATTTTTTTAGCTATACTGAAATTGTACGAATACAAAGCCAAAATTAAAAGAATTAGATTGGAAGACAGTGCAATGGAAGATGCCATGAATGCAACTACATCAATGAAATCCATTGTCCATGAATCTACTTGCCTGCATATGTGAGTGACGACAATCAGATTAAACAAATAGAAACATTTATTGCAAATTGACCAAGTGTTATTTTATTTTGTTTCGATACAAGTAGAGAATAATACATCATGACAAGATTACATGTAGAAGGTTTACCATTTGATAAATCAACATATATGTGCCAAAATATTCCATTTTATTAATCATCTACTTTTATTACTACAATCTATTTGTTAATTAAAGATTGTTACCACTTGCAATAAGGCAAAAGCAAATTGTTCATAACACTTGCAAATCGAAATTAAAAATTTGTGAGCTAAATGTCATTTACTTGAAAAATATTGATCCAAATATGTAAAAGATTATACCAATAAAAAAAAGACTTAAGGAAGTATACAAACTGTGCTTTTTTCTTGCAAGATCCAAACGACAGCAATGAATATGAAGAATCCGGGTGAATCGTGTTTGTCGGGTCAAATAAATTAAATATGGTCAAACAGGTGAAACTGGTCAAATACGGTCAAACATGTGCAAATGGGTCAAATCTATTAAATCTGGTCAAACTGTTAAGATAAGATTCTGTTTTGAACAAAAACGGGTCAAATGGGTCAAAGAGTTTTATGGACTATGGAGTCAGATTATAAAAAGGAATATTTGTTTACCTATTTTGACTTGCTTGACAAACTTTATTTTTTTGACGATTTTTTCCAGAAAATAAATTTGGCCCATTTGACCCGTTTGCTGTCCTCTAACACACGACTGTTAAGTATGTGCTCTACACAGCTAAAACCGAAACAGACAATATTATGAGGAAGTTAAAGCATGTATACATAAAATTAGATGAAGTTTAAGCTGGCACCCGATTGACCCCTTTTCAAATTTTTTCTTTTTCGCATATTTTTTTAGCTTTTATCCATTTTCCAGTTTTTTTAAAACGATTGACCACTTTGATAGTTTTTTGACCCGTTTGAACATTCTGACCAGGTTGACCGTATGACCCAGTTGACCCAATTATTAAAATTCCGTTATTTAAAAAAAATGATTTTTTTTAAAAAAAACTTTCTATTTTTTCCGACCACTTTGACAAGATTTACAGTTTGAACCAGGTGACCCACCCCATTGACCCCTTTGTTATATTTTTTTTGACCCGTTTGAAAACCGTGTACAGGTTGACCCGTATTCAAATATGTGAACATACGAATTATGATTACAACATATCCAATTAGCAAAACAAAACCAAAATTATATTAAAACAAAGGAAAAAAATATTATTTGACAAAAGACATACCTGAAATTGATTAATTTAAAACACGATACTCTGCTCTTGAGTTGTTCCTGTTCAAGCAAAACGAAATTCAAACATTAATAAACCTAATGCTACATCTTAATGTTTCCTAATGAAAAAATGGATAAATCATAACTATATATACGTTTTTGAACAAATCATAACCACACGTAACAAAATATGTTTTTGAAATGAACCAAAAATCCTTAATTATATGAAAACTGTGGGAGAAAACAAAGATTAAATGCTTCAATTTAAGACACATACCTCGAATAGGCGATTTCGTATGGACTGTAGTTGTAGTTTTCCTTGTTGTATTTATAGGGTGATAAATAATCATCATGGTAGAAGAATTGAAGAGTCGATTGAAAATGACTGGTTGAATGACCTCGGTTCTATCATTGTGGAGAGAAACAAAAAGACGATGAACAAACTGGCGGGTCAGGGGTGAACGAACCGTCCTATAACTCTGTACCGTGGTAAATGGGCGGAAGGAAATGGGCCGAACAGTTAAATGATGGGCCATAGTTAAATGATAACAGGCCACAATGATGGGCGGAAGGCTTAAACCGCGTCTGAAGCATTATAGGAATTTTGTTTATAACCAATGCAGCCGTATGCTTGGTCAGGTGGTTATTGCCGCGATTATGTGAAGGGAAGGTCTGGGGTTCGATTCCTGGCAGACCTTTTTTTTTTATTCCAAAGTGATTAAATCCATAATTAGCAAGTGTGTTGGCTGAATTTTCAGTCTTGCTAATTATGGAAGGGGTAAATGCTTTATAATATAGTATAGATAGAAGACTTATATTGTAATGTTTGACACTACTATTGCAGTTTTATGATGTAAATCGTACTATATATATGGTCTAATTTTTGTTAGACTATTTTGTTACGGGTTTTTAATATATGTTTAGCCTTTTGTGACAATGCTGAAACTTCATTGTTATGGTCTATTTAAAAGCAATATTTAAAGCATAAAAAGACCATAACAATTAAGTTTCAGCATTGTCACCAACCTAAACCTAGGGGTGTTCACGAGTCGAGCTTTTAACGAGCTACTCGAGCTCGTTTATATCGAGCTCGAGCCTATACAAATTCGATCTCGAGTCGATCTCGAACATAAAACAAGACTCGATTAATTTCACGAGCCGAGCCTAATAATTTAATACTCGACTCGGCTCGTTCGATTGCTCGTTTAATCTCGAGCCAGACGATCTTAACGAGTCGATCCTAACGAGCCGAACAAGTATTTTATACTCCGTACAATAAGTTGATACAATAAGTATAAGAATATACATATATTAATGAGGGTGTTAACGAGTCGAGTAATTAACGAGCTTTTCGAGTTTGTAAATTAGTTATTTTCAAACAATATGGAATCATAAACGAGTATCGAGCTCGAACTCGAACACTATATAAATATTCGAGCTCGAGCTCGAGCACAATTTTAAAAGCTTATTCGAGCTCGAGTCGAGCTCGAGCCGAGTAATTACTAAACAAGCCGAGCTCAAATTTCCTGATATTCGACTCGACTCGAATCGTTAACACCCCTACCTAAACCTAAGGCGAAACATATAATAAAAACTCGTAACAGAATAGTCTAACAAAAATTAGACCATATATATAGTACGATTTACATCATAAATAACTGCAATAGTAGTGTCAAACATTACAATATAAGGCTTCTACTCTTAATAATAGTGCACAGTTAAATTTAGTTTGAAGTTCTTGAAACATTCAAATAAGTACTCGCAAATGTCTAAAAAAAAAGTTTAAATTAAATTAATCACTTTGTATTTTAAATGGGAAAGAGATGTACAATCAAACATATCAACGAGACAAGAAAAGGCAGAAAGATGTAAAGGTTAATAAAGTCTAGGAATCCTAGATAGGAAGAATAATTTTTAAAAAGAACCTTTTATTTGTATGTTTTTTTAAATGGGAAAGAGATGTACAATCAAACATATCAACGAGATAAGAAAAGGCAGAAAGATGTAAAGGTTAATAAAGTCTAGGATTCCTAGATAGGAAGAATAATTTTTAAAAAGAACCTTTTATTTGTATGTTTTAGCAGATTTAGGAATTTTTTAAGATCTTAAGATTCGGACTCCGGGAATACACGGTGACAATCAAAATCTGGACTCTCGGAGGGAGGATTTAGGCATTGTGCGCGGTGTACTTGTACGAGGTACAGTCGATGAGGTGGCTCTTTTAGTCAAAATCCAAGATTCCAGGAGTGTGTGTTAGGCGAAAATCCGGACTCCAGGAGTCCAGAAACACTATTTGTGAAAGACAAAAAAAAAACTGCATTATTAGTGAAAGTTTTTCAATTTTCAGCTATCATTTTCGAAAAAAATTATGGGTTTTACTTATGTGAACTTTAGCCATGCTATTTTATATAAAGTTAAGCACGTCTGGCGTGGAGCGTCAAAGCCATGTTAAAGGCTCCTTAACATCACCGTAACACTGTCATACAGGGACATCATGTCAAAATCATGTGTTCTTGTTTTATTTCTCCGTGGATTTTTTTATAGAGACTAAGTAATTTTGAACTAACTAGTAATATCTAAGTTTAATTTACACTAAATTTTAAATGATCCCATAAACTTTTAATTCATGCATTTTATAAAAAAACTACACGATTTATTAAAAAACCACCGGATTGGGGAAAAAGATAATTTCATATAAATTGAATGCGTTTCAAATCGAATTTCCATGGATTGGGAAAAAGATAATTTCATATTAATTGAATGAGCTTCAAATCCAATTTCCCATTGGATTGGGGAAAAAGAGAATTTCATTCTAATTCAAATCGAATTTCAGGGAGTGTAAAAGCTGATAAAATGATGTATCCAATTGAAAATTTAAAGTAAGTGTGAAGTGTGACGTAATAAAAAATTCTCCTGTACTAAAAAACGACATGTTTCATACCAAAATCATTTTGACATACTACCCAACCTTCCGAACTGCTCATCTTCAAATCTTTATTAGGGACAAATAAAATAAGAAGCATCACAGAAATGTTGATAAATCACTAGAAATTGCCGCCTGCTAGACCCTTATTTGTGTGCAACATGATATCCTCTCAATAAACAATTTTAAATCAACTTGCGATGATCCTCCCTCTTCTATTGCTTTTTCAGCCATTTGTTTCATATATCTTGCTTTTTGCCTTCTTTTTTCTCCTTTATCCATAACTGTCTTCACAGCCTTACACACATCATCCATGTTCACTAGTATGCATCTTGTTCCCCTAAATGCATCACTTTTGGAGCTCCAACGGGCACACCCGTACCCACAACTTGCGGTAAAAAACTGCTCGCCGAATTGCGGCCATGTGACCATTGGCACACCCACGCAAACCCCTTCGATGGTCGAGTTCCAACCACAATGTGTCAAGAACGCACCCACGGCTTGGTGTGATAGGATCACAAGTTGTGGGGCCCACCCTCAGATCAAAACCGCTCTTTCTTTCACTCTCGATTCAAACGCGTTTCCATCTAACCATTTCTCAATCTCTTCTGTTCTACTTCCACGACCAAAATAAATGGATTTCCTGACGCTTCTAAGCCTAGAGCTAGCTCGATAAACTGTGGTGGCGTAAGACTTCCTAAACATGCATAGATTACACTTTGCGGGTGCTGAGAATCCAGCCATTTTAGGCAATCGTGATCGTTGATTGATCCGATGGTTCCACGTTGCCGTTCGTTCTTGTTAGAATTTGAAAACGGTCCAATACACCAAACTCTACCTTGTTTTAGCTTTCGATGATATATCTTTTTTCTAACGCATCAAAACTGTTTATGATAGTCCCATATGCTCCTACTTGGGTTTTCTCACGAACAGTCTTCATTTCCTTTGCTTTTGCACTGTTGCCGGGATTGAATTTAGTCATGGTTATATTATCCGCGGCAACATAAACGGGTCGGAATTCCGTTCATAAATCTTTGAAACACATGAGTTGCTAACTGAGTAAAACAACTCGAAAATAACCCACGGAATCTCAAGCGACATCTTCCGTCCATGACAAGTGTTTATCAGAAATGATACAACTGGGTCTAGGTGTAAGTTGGTTAAACGCATCTTCAAGTGGCTTTTTAAGCGTGGCATCAAAGAAGTTTTTGGATAGATCAAATGCTCGTCTACACTTTCACATCCGTCTGGCAATCGAGGCTGGGAACTGTAGTTTGAGGATTTGGATCGGAAGGCCAGCAGCTATGGCTCGGATGAGGACCGAACCGTATCTTTGAGTGTTATGGGGCGTGATGACTCAACGGATTGTTGGGCTATGAGTTTGGCCATGTCGGGATGAGGTGGCCTGGGCACATTAGAGGTACGATAAGAAAGTGAATATTGGAATTAGCCATTTAAAGGCTACGGAGTATTATGTTTTTGTGACTATGATATTATGATGCTTTCAATTGTGATAAATGTAAACTTTTTTATGGTACAGAGGGAGTATATTGTTAAAAAACTATATTTAGACTAATTAAGGACTAAACTCACTTAAAATTACACAAAATTTCTCATATTGTTAAATTTGGACATTTAATTTCTCATATATATATATATAATATTTTAACAAAAATAGACCGAATAATCGCTAGTTCCGGTTATCCACCGGTTACCGGTTCCTAAATTTTGAGAACCGGAACCTCTTAGGGCGGTTCCAAAATTTTAGGAACCGGAACTGCCGGTTCCAAAACAGTTCCGGTTCAAATTTCAGTTACCCACTTTTTCTGCTCACCCCTATATCTAGTGATGTACTCATGTAAGTGCTTATGTAAGACTGGTTGGGCACATGATATTTGTATTTTTGCATTTCGAGTGATTGGACATTTAATAAAGGGATAATTAACTACAATTTTAATTAATGATGATAAAATGACAAGCTATCTAGAAGCAAATCTAAACAACATTTAAAAATATACTAACTCCATATCACGTCATATATTTGGACATATTAATTGCTGACAGATGGTCACATTGTTGACTTTATGATAGTCAAACCTATTACCCTCCAACAACAAAATTTATGTAGATTTCGTCACTAATTAATCATCTACGTGTTTCAGTTTATGTTGATGCTTGTAAACTCTAATGAGGTTTTTACTTTTCGAACAAAAATTACATAATTCAGTACAACTTTGAAGTTTGACTAGAAATAAGTTTGACTTTGAAAGTCAAAATTAAAATTGTCTTCTCTGTTGTAGGTTGTACTTTACTAAAGTGAAATTGGGTTCTCCACCAAAAGAGTTCAATGTTCAAATAGACACGGGGAGCGATATCTTGTGGGTTACTTGTAATTCTTGTGGTGATTGTCAGACGTTGTCACAAGTTGGGTTGTTTATTCAAAATCCGATATTCTCACACGGTCAATTGTATGTCGATGTTTCTAGATTTAAGAGCAAGAAATGATTGAAAGTTATTTGACCAAGATGACAATTACACTAACTCAATAACAACTTGCCGTATACAAATAAGTTTTATTTCGTCTCTAAATTATGTGTACCATTTGTGATATGTATCAAACGTTTATCATCATTTCAATTATAGATTAATATATGATATCTTAAGTTTTCTTTAGAATTTCCCTTTTTATTTTATGAAGCATGCCCGCCCATTCGGGCGGGCTATGAAGCTAGTTTAAATATATAAGTACTTCCCATATCGAATTGCTTGCTAAAATTGGTTAATTTTTTTGATGCTGGAAGCTCGTCAACGGCTTCTTCAATATCTTGTTCAGACTCAATTTGTTCTTCATTAATTCAAACTGCAGATGCATTGTGTTTTGAAGATAATCAATGTGGCTATAAGTTTCGGTACGGTGATGGTAGTGGAACAACGGATCATTATGTTACAGATTTGTTGTATTTTGATACAACTGTGGGCCCGTCTATCATCTGCTTCCATTACTTTCGGGTGAGAGCTTTTTGTCATTTCTTTGGTTGTTTCAGTTGAAATTATTTTATATAGAGAAACCTTGTAAACTTATTTTGATTATATGGGTAGAGGTTAAATGGGTAAAATTTTGAACCGTACCCTCTTAGTTAAAAGTCAAATTCTTATTTATGTGTTTAGCCAAATCTCTTAATTGTGCAATTAGACAACTGAATATTAATTTCTGTTTTTCAGGTCTCATTACAATCTGGATTTACAGAGTATTGCTGTCAACGGGCAAATGTTGGCAATTGATCCAACCGTTTTTGCCACATCAGATAACCAAGGAACCATTGTTGATACAGGAACTACATTGGCTTACCTTGTTGAACAAGCATTTGAACCTTTTGTCTATGCTGTAAGCTCAAATTATTATATAAACACTTATCAAATAATTTTTAGTTTTTTAGGGTTTTTTTACAAATGCATCATTGCTTTTGTGAAAATGCCAAAAAATACTTTACAGTTAGTAAAAATGGCCAATTTTGGGCAAATGTTGGAACTTTAAATGTTATGAAGTCAGCGTATAACTGTAAAGTCAATGTTAAAAGTGATATTCACAATAGAGGTGGCTATTTTGACACATTTATATACAAACATGTACGAGAAATGTGTGAATAAGTAACAAAATAGCATGAAATTGTAATATGACTTGAAACGAATCTGAGTTTGAACCATGTCAAGTGAAAGTAAAAACGGTTGATATGCATCTTTGTTGGACAAAAGCCTCTGCAGCTCGCTACCACTATTACAAGTTAATATTAGAGGGTCCAACCCAATAGTGTAAATGGGCTAAGGTCCATTAGGGTTTGTTATGATTAGGGTTTATGTTTACTATATATATGAGGTCTTATATTGCTTATGAATCAAATACATTTATCATTTCAATGTATAACATGGTATCAGAGCCAACAATCTAGAGAACCTACCGGAGTAAAATCATCCTCCTGTCTCCGGGTAATGATCCATAGAAAAGGGTCCTTATTTGAACAAGCTAGAAAATGGTTGCATTTTCGTAACTTATACATATATGCATGCATATACAAACATATATGTATATATACATATATAATTAGACCATATATTATATATATATGCATATTCATGCCCTATATATATGTATATATAAACATATATATACACATGCATTTTGCGTAACTTGCATTTGCATTTTCATATCGGAACTTGCATTTTCGTTTACGAAAATGCATATACATACCGTATATATATGTGTGTGTATATATACATATAGAGGGTGTACATGTGAAAATATATATATCTATGGTCTAAATATTTATGTATATGTACATATATCTATGAATATGTATATTTATATGTATATTTTACGAAAATGCAACCCTTTTCTAGCTTCTTAAATAAGGATGGTTCTTTCTTGATCTATATTCTATATATGAGGTCTTATATTGCTTATGAATCAAATACATTTATCATTTCAATGTATAACATGGTATCAGAGTCAACGATCTAGAGAGAACCTACCGGAGTAAAATCATCCTCCGCAGTGGCGGACCCAGAGAAAAAGTTGAGGGGTGTCACCGGTTGCACATTGTTTTCTCAAAGGTTGCACATACACTAATAAGAAGAAAATTTAAAAATTTTAACGCTATTTTTACACTATTCGGAAAAGTTTCAGGGGTTGCACGGGCAACTCCGGGCACCATACTAGCCTACTAGGTCCTCCCCTGATCCTCCGGTCTCCGGCTAATTGCCGTTGATCCGGAGGAATCAGTTCGTTTTGTTTTCATCTTTCATTTCAAATATCTGATTTAATCACATTAGTATTTTATTTTTATTATCTTTTCAATAAGATCTCCTACAAATACAATTTCTAAACTCTAATCCTAACCCAACGAGGTTGTTTGCCCCTGTGTTTGCCTGTTTGTTGCCCACATTCTGAATTCCTCAACTGCCATCATATATTTTTCTTGGGGTCTGCCATATGCACGCATGGGCACATGGTTAGATCATATTTCTTTACTTGTATGGCAAACCAAAGCAATTTATTATTTTTCTTTTGTTAGGCTTACAGCCACGGCTGTTTCTTCTATCTTTTTTTCTTTTTTATGTTTCAGTTTAATATTTCAAGAGTCACGGCTCTCTCTCTTTTTATCATTTTATGTTTTCGCTTAATAGTTCAAGAGCCACTGCTCTATCACTTTTGTTTTCTTTCTAAGCCACGTGCTTGAAACTTGAAAGATATCAAGAGCTACGGCTCTATTTCTTTTTTTAATCATTTTATGTTTAATAGTTTTATACCAAGACCCACGTGCTTGATACTTTATTGGCAATGATTCGTATTTGATGTTGGTGCACCATTTGAAGAAATTGAAGAACTTTCTCCTTTTGCTACTGGACGTCTTCATCAAGAAACTGTTGCCTTTAATATTAGCTTGTTTTACAGTCTCGAGCTTTCGCGATTTCGCCGCTCGGACTGCGGGGGAGTATTAGAGGGTCCAACCCAATTGTGTAAATGAGCCAAGGTCCATTAGGGTTTGTTATGATTAGGATTTATGCTTGCTATATATATGAAGTCTTGTATTGCTTATCAATCAAATACATTTATCATTTCAATATTAGAGGGTCCAACCCAATTGTGTAAATGGGCCAAGATCCATTAGGGTTTGTTATGATTAGGATTTATGTTTGTTATATATATGAGGTCTTGTATTGCTTATCAATCAAATACATTTATCATTTCAATATTAGAGGGTCCAACCCAATTGTGTAAATGGGCCAAGGTCCATTAGGGTTTGTTATGATTAGGGTTTATGTTTGCTATATATATGAGGTCTTGTATTACTTATGAATCAAAAATACATTTATCATTTCAATGTTTAACAGTTAACAACCCAAAAAAAGATCCAATTAAATAACTAAAAGTTATTAAACAAGTATATGAGGTGGCACATGAAGATTCTTTCAACCCTAATAACTGTGAGCAAATTATATCACAACCTTATTATATAAGGTATATCAAGTAAAAGTGTAATGTATATGAAAACAATAAAACGATCAAACCTTGTAACATGGCAGAGAGTGAAAACCTTTATAGAGATACACCATCTGAGTTGACCATTAATTTGTTTATATAAAATATTTTTCATTAATTATTTAAATTATTTTTAAAATATTTAACGTGTTTATTTTTATTTTAACAGGTGATATGAATCTCATTCTCAGAACCAAAAATGATACGCGTGTGTATATGGTATACACACCGACAAAAAAGGTTAACAGATATGGAGCATACAGTAGGGTCATCGAGGAGAGAAAGGGGAATTATCAAGGAAAATGAGATAAAGTTTACGTGACTGATATTGAAGGCAATCTAATTGGCACGGTCATGAAGTTCCCCTTTAAAGTTGGCACAATCAGGATTCTTCAAACATGGAAAAGGGATACTACCTGGGAGATGGTAGAAAACCATCTATATTGAAGTTCGCCTTTAATGGAGCTGCAATATAGACGGTATTCTACCATCTCCCAGGTAGTATCCCTTTTCCCTGTTTGAAGAATCCTCGTTGTGCCAACTTTAAAGGCAAACTTCATGACCGTGCCTATTAGATTGTCTTCAATATCAGTCACGTAAACTCTCTCATATGACTTGATAATTCCCGTTTCTCTCCTCAATGACCCTACTGTATGGAGCTCTGTTAACCTTTTTTGTCGGTGTTTATACCATATACACACGCGTATCCATTTTTGGTTCCGGGAATGGGATTCATATCACATGTTAAAATAAAAATAAACACGTTAAATATTTTAAAAATAATTTAAACAATTAAAGAAAAATATTTTACATAAACAACTTACTGGTAAACTCAGATGGCGTAGCGCTATAAAGGTTTTTACTCTCTGCCTAGTTACAAGGTACCTCCACCCCCGTGATCATCAATTCAAGTATTCTAAGAATGTCACTATCCGTTGGATTGTATTACCTACAAATTTTTGACTTGTATATATTAATTGTTCTAAAGATAAAAAAATAAATTAAAAAGGTATTTTTATAGATAATAGTATATGATACTAAAAATTAAAACTCAAGAATTGACCCATGGCTTTTTTTTATGGGGTCCGTTTTGAACAACCCACTTACCATTCGATCAGAGCTACATTAGGCTGAACTGATGGCAATTTTGGTTTTTCTAGGATGGCAGATTTTGTTGTTGCTGGTTTTGATTTTGTTGCTCGTTTTGTGGTTACTCGTTTTCTTCCCCAATATCTTCCATCCTGTTTAATGACTTATTAAAAAACATCATATTGTGAGATAGTCGCCATTGTTAATGAAAGGAAATGATGAATAGATATACATGCAAAAACAAGCAAGAGCAAAACTTTAATATTACTCTTGCGTTTAGGGGAAAGTCGTTTTTTTTTTCCAGAACTTAATATTCCTGTGTTTTAGGGAAAAATCCTAAAAACCAGTATTATATACGGAAATACGTGGGAAAACAGGTTCAAATTAAAACTTAAATTTTAATCTAATTCCTAATATGAAGCTTCATACTGCATTACGTAGGCTAATTAGATGAATATGTTTTAAAAACCTTCAGTTATCTAAACGTATTCTGATTCAGCACACTCTAGTTGCAAGGTTTTCAGTGTGCAAAATTAAACAAACAACGGTGAGTTATTATAAACCTTTTGTTCATCATTCATGCATGTATCTTTACTGTTTTATGATTAGTTTTATAAAAGCTGATTAATTACTAATTACTAATTACTAATATACATATATGCAAAATATTATTATATCCATAAATTTGTTAGTTCCTTATTTACAAAAAAACACAATAATAGATTAAACAGCTTAAGAGAAACAAAACTTTGCCTAATTAGGTTTGGTGTATTTAAACATATATGAATCTCTAAGCACCATAATATATTTAAACAAAATTTTGCCAGTCTGCCAGTGTATAAAAAGTTAGATTAAAGAGAAACAAAATTTTGCCTAATTAGGTTTGGTGTATTTAAACATATATGAATCTCTAAGCTGCATAATGTGTTTATATATTTATATCTAATAAACAACATTAACAGATTTAACAAAACAAAACATTAACAGAAAAGCAAACTAATTTCACCCCAAATCCTCCATATATAATCGAAACTCTATAGACGAGATCCGTAGAAACCCCAATTCATTCACATTAGCAATCCAATACGCTAGAAAATCAGTTAGAACTTTCAAGAAATGGATCAAATTGTGAGATAACGGCTGAAAGGGAAAGGAAAGTAGATTCACAAGAGCAAAACTGTAGAAGAGATTGCGGCCATGGCTAGTGTTAGAGCATTCTCTCTCTAACTCTCTCTCTCTCTAAAACAGACCGTCCCCTTTTCACCCAATTGATTTTTAATTGACGAATTTTATTAGAATATTGGCACTATGCTTTTTCCTATCGGTTGTTCTCTCTCCTCTTAAAAGCGAATTTCTTTTAATTGACAATGTACAAATTAAATGATTTTTGTTAAAAGCGAATTTCTTTTAATTGACAATGTAATTAAATGATTTCTAATGTGTTTATGTGCTTTTTGTGGTGTTGTGTAGTACCTATCAATCGGGTAGTTTGACTAAAGCAGATAGAGCAATTGATGGTATTTTTGGTTTTGGTCAACATAGTTTGTCGGTTGTATCACAACTGTCATCACTCCAAAAGTATTCTCACATTGTTTAAAAGGAGATGGAACGGGTTTTCAACCTCACAATGGTTTATACTCCACTTGTCCCATCACAGTACGTATTACCTTTAATATGAACATTTTTTAATTTTTATTTAACCAATGGATTTTGGTTGTTTCATTTGAAATTATTGTTAAGGCAAGAATTAACTTTTTGGACATTATGTTTTTGAATGTTAATAGCTTTTATTATATGGGTAGAGGTGATTAAAAGTAAAATTCTTTATATGTGTTAGTCAAATCTCTTGATTTGGCCAACAGGAAAGAAGTATTAATATTTTTAATTTCGGTTTGTGTTTTTCAGGCCTCATTACAATCAGAGTATTGCTGTCAACGGGCAAATGTTGGCAATTGATCCAACCGTTTTTGCCACATCAGATAACCAAGGAACCATTGTTGATACAGGAACTACTTTGGCTTACCTTGTTGAACAAGCATTTGAACCTTTTGTCAATGCTGTAAGCTCAACTTATTATATAAACACTTATCATATAATTTTTAGTTTTTTAGGGTTTTTTTACAAATGCATCATTGCTTTTGTGAAAATGCCAAAAAATACTTTACAGTTAGTAAAAATGGCCGATTTTGGGCAAATGTTGGAACTTTAAATGTAATGAAGTCAACGTACCTGTACAGTTTTGGTGCAGCTATGATTCTAAAGCCTAAAAACAACCTCGTACATGGAAACCCCGTTGTGAGTATCCTCTCTTCATTAACCTACTTTTATCCATTAATTTTGACCAAATGTGCATCCTTACACTTTTTTGTCCATTTCTGATAAATAACTTATATGATTTAACAATTACTATCTAGCAAATGAAAGTGTTTGACATGTACCTGTTTTGATACATCTGCCCGCTGTTCCGACACATCCGCCCACTCTCTTATTACACGGGCCTCTTTGCGTTAATTTGGGTTTTGGTGTACAGCACAATGAAATGCATGCCAAACATAAACATTTTGGGTATAAGAAAGAACATAAAAGCAATATGTTAATATTTTACCAATCAACAACACATTCAATATATAATCGTTGAAAGCTTAACACAATTAGCAGCCAAGAGTAGCTCAGTTAACAACTAACAAATAACCCCTTACTTGTATACAAATATTCAAAATAAAATAAGTAGAGAGAGCATGATATCAAACTACTAGATAGCAAAATTAAGTGTTTGGTTTGTATTTGTTGTACGAATATCACACTTTCCATGTTTGAGAAATGAATGCTTTTTAAGGGCAAAATTGGTCCTTAATATTGTGACCTTACCCATGAAATAAATAGAAGGCAAAGTATGAAATTAATACAAAGAAGACGCAAAGTCAGAATGTAAATGTTAATACGAGACTACTCATATATAAATCAAATTATAAATACGAGCAAATATCAATCCACCGGTGCTGGTAAAGATATATATGCCTTTTTCATAGTAGTAATAACAAAAAGTACATAAAATAAATAATTAATTAGTCTTTATTATTTTTAAGGATTTGCTAAAGATTTCACTTATTATTTATACTCGTAGATAATTCCCAAAGTTCCTCACCTGTCCAATCTCAACTAACATATCTTAAATTTTAAAGAGAAAAAAACTTTCAAATTCAGTCAGATCTAATCGGGTCAACATGAAATCCGATAAAGGTAGGAAATTAAAACCCGATACCTGACCCGATTCTATTTTGGTGAAATACAAATTATACCTTCTCTTGCTGTTGGAGCCATTGACATTCCATACATATGCCCACATGGAAACACTCATCACCCAAAACAAAAACAATCAATTACTGCACTCTAAGTTTAATTTGTTTCATAGCTACACATAATTACTTCAAATCTATCAAATTCAAAACTTTTCAACTCAAAATCTCATCTTTTCACTTCAAAGATCTAAACTTTTCAACTAAAAGCAGAATCTTGGTTAAACTTTTTTTCAACTTAAAATCTCATCTTTAAGACTTGAAAGATCAAAACTCACCAAAATATAGAAAATCAATTGCATGACTTTTATCGGAACTAAACATTAATCTGTTTTGTGGTGTGCTTCTTTGTGTCTGGCTCAGCTTGGTTCCGGTCATCTGGTTGCCGGCGAGAAGAGCGAGGGGTGCTTGTTTTATATATTTAGTGAATTCAAGTTACAATGTGTTAAGTAATAGCTTAGTTAAAGATTATTATAATCTTAGATCTGTGCTTATTGGTTAGATTCTTTTCAAAACCTGGTTATAGGTGGGTGTTTAACAAGGTTTCTTTTTAAATAAATAATCTTAAAATATATGTTTCCTTTTGGTAGATTTAACATCAAGCTTATAAACAAATAATCTATTGAAAAATCAATAAGGAAGGGGTGTTAATACCATGACTTTCGGTTTGGATTTTTGTGGACACCTCCTTCTTTACTAAGGTCTGTGATGGTTCATGGCGTGGGTGGTTCAAGAACTTCTTCTAGGTTTTTAACCAACTAAATTGAGATGTGGATATTTATGAGTGATTGGGTTGGAGAAAAGATGGAAATGAAAGGACATAGTATTATGTTGCTTAGAAAAATCGAAATGGGGTTTTGGGATACTGGGCTGAAACGTTTCTGTTGAACAGGAAACATTTCTGTTGAGGTTTCTGCGATGTTTCATTCAAGTTTCGGTTAATTTCAGGTTGTGTAGAGAAGTAACTTACATCGGCAGCGTTGTAAATATCGGAGTGTGGTCGGAGCTTCATTGGTGCATTCTTCGTCAGAGCTCTAAAACAGAGAAAGGGGGCTGCGTGTTTGTCTTTGTGAAACCCTAACTCAGATTTTAAGGAGAAGGCCTGTCACTCATATTTATTAGTTATGGGCTTATAACTTTTAAAATATCACTTATAGTTATAGCTTTTAAAATTAGCCCAGCCAATTACTAGAAGTCCAATTATTAGTCCAACCTTTACAATTTGTGTATAAATTTACAACCTTCCTTTTTTTAACTTATTTACTTTATATATGCATTTTATTAGTTTATATTTAAATCAATCGGTGGAATTTCTTTAACATATATAAATCTTTTTTATATTATATATTTTCCATATTTCTAACGTATTCGTATCTTGAAATTATTAGTTTTGTTGTTTCACGTATCCGTTATATATCCATTTCCCAATGCCGTATCCGTATCTATATCCGTGCAACATAGGTTGTCAGACGCAAAGGGACATTTGATTCTTGTTTTGTACCATTTCTTTTCATTTGTTAATTTTCATTTTGTAGCCTTTTACCGTTAAAAAAAAGTTATTGTATATATTCAATAGATAATTTATAATCATTAATTATTTGGTTTCATTACCTACATGAGTTTAGTTGCACTTATTGCGTATTTTATTTCATGATTGTTTTATTTAATGCGGTTAGCGATTCATCACTTATTTTATATAATCTGATTGCGTTGAGAAACACTACATTTTAAAGATATGGTTTGTTTTGTTTATGGAGTTATGTTAACTGTATAAGATGGATTTTGGATTTTGTTTGTGCTTTGTTCTGCTACTAGACCGAGTGATCTTGTGATACGAACACATCCCATACTAGGCTCGTACCATGCTTATAAGTCCAAGTGTAGAACTCACTCCCAAAAGCTAGCTTGAAGGAGGAGGGGACACTTAGGCTTATAAGCCACCATTTAGTTTTTACACTAGCCAATGTGGGATCATAACAATACCCCACGCTTTGAAGAACCAACGTCCTCGTTGGTCACGGCTATGTTGGTCACGGTCGGCACCCTCCTTTCGGGTCCGAGTCACCACTCCACAGGCCACCACTCCGAGCTCGTTGGTCACGGCTATGTTGGTCACGGTTCGGGTACCGGTTTCGGTTTCGTTTTCGGGTATTTTGTGCACGGCTAGTTGGGCCTCTAAAAATGAGTTAACCTTTTTTAAAATTTTATTTTGGGCTTTTTATCCCAATAATTCCAACATAAAAACCTTGCAATGTATGAATTTATCTTTTTTATAAAAAATTTGTATTGAATTAATTTAATTTATTGAATTATTATTTTAGGTTATTAACAATAAATGGAAAAGAAATGATGAGATGGAAAAAAATGATGTGGTGAGGTGTGTATTTTCTGGATAAAGTGGTGTGATTGCTGATGTGACATAAATTTTGATGTGGTGGTAGGCCATTACCTCTCTAAAAAAATTAAAATTTAAGTAGGCGGCTACTGTTTATTGACTTGGGAAATGTATGTATTATATAATAATTAACAAAGTGATGCTTTCTCTTTGATAACACCAACAAATATATGACTAAATAATACTAGTATTCTGCAAAATAAGATTAAGAACTCAAATTACAACATGAGTTATGTTTTAGTTGGTTTTAGAATCGATTTCACTAGAGCAAGTAGTTAGTGGTTATTCTTTTCTCAACAAATGTTTTAGATAAACGAAAATAGGCAAATCAAAAACAGTTAATAAACTGCTCACATAAAATTGTTGATTGCTCAACCAATAAGCTGATTTTAGGCTATCAAAGTTCAATTTTCCTACAAATTCAGTACAAGAAACTAGTATTAATGTAACTAAGAGATCATAAACAGAAATTGATCAAAACATATGTGAACCTTTTTTCCCAAAGATTGCTTCCCAAACCAAAGGCAAGAATGGACCTTTTTTATCCATGAATTCTCTAACACCTTTCTCATCAAACCCAAACCCTTTTTCTTTCAAATTCTTAATCATAATTTGAGCAGCTTCAAGACCCCGTTCCCTACAAAACCCGTTTACCAAACCCGTAAATGTCACCAAATTTGGCGAATGACCCGATTCCACCATCTCCAAACAAAATTCAAGAGCATCATCTAATCGCTTTCCTTTAAATAAACCCTGAACAAGAACACCATAACTAAACGCATTTGGTACAATCCCATTGTTTTGCATTTTCCTGAAAATACGTATTGCTTCATCGGGTTTCTGAGACTTACAAAAACCTTCAACAACTGCAGTGTAGATTACAACTTCAGGTATTGTTCCTCTTTCACGCATTTCACCAAACAGTTTCATTGCATCTTTAACTAAACCATCACTACATAAACCATGAAGCATTGATACAGCATTTGGAATTAGTCCTGTTTCTTTCATCTTTCTGAAGATCTCATCAGCATCTTCTGGCGGTGGTGGTGGCAGCTCCTCCACCGGAGCTGGCACCAGTTCTGGTTCTCCGGCACCACTGTTGCTATCCGATTTTTCAGAACTGAGGTTATCTTTCTCTTGATCGAATCCAAGCTTGAATCTATCGAGAAAACCATCGACATCTTGACTTTTATTATCGTTTACTCGTCGATTAGGAGAAAATTGGGGCTTTTGTTCATCGTCATCGTCATCAAATTTGAAATTAGAGGTATTATTACCTTCCGATTTTAGGCTATCAGCTCTGTTTACTTCCGATGCTGCTCTGTTACTCGGTCTATACCTGCTTTCATTGTTGTAATTAGGTTTTCGATTGGTGTCAAAATCCCTTCTTCCTCCTCCTCTACCTCTATTGTCACCGGTGTGGCGATCATCATTGCCGTCGATGAAGCCTGAAAGGCGTGAAGAAGGAGTGCGGTCTGATGTGTTGTAGCCCTCGCCGGAGCGTCGTCTCGGTGGTGGTCGACCACCGCTGTAACCATCGTTGGAGCTGTTGTTATTGTATGATGATGAGGAAAACAATCTCGACATCGATGGCGAATATCCATGATGATGAGTTCGATGAAGAGATTGTTGATGACGATGATAATTCGAAATGCTAAAAGAAATTAGCTTTGAAATCCTGAACCCTTTCACCATCGTATCCATTTCGCAGTTTCTAGTAAATCCTAAGAAGTATGTTCCCTCGGCTCTGGAAACGGAAAAAAAAGAAAGAAAAATAAAACCACGGGGACGGATAATGGATACTTTATTGTTTCTAGGGACTAAATATATAAGTGTATATGTCTGTAGGGATGAAATGATAATTTAATGAAAAAATATACTTCGTGTAGAAATATAATATGACAAAAAGTTTCTCCAAAAATCACCGGCAATGTTTGATTCCTTGAGCTCCCGTTTCCGGCAGCCAATAGTGGATTACCTGAAAGCACAGATAAAATCCCTAGTATGGATTTAGTCCCAAACTTTTTACTCGCCATTGACATGCTAAAGAAAAAGCTCGAAGAACGATCTGGGATGCTAGTTCTCCATCCAATTTGTACCGTATCCGATCAATACATGTCATGGACGGCTGATTTTGCGGATAAATATCGGATACCGAGAAATATGTTTGATGGACTGAGTTGATTTATTGAGTTACATTACAATAATTTGTATGTATCCAACGTGTTGGATAAAATGCGATAAACTGTTTATTTGTGTGATTTAATCAGTTCATGAGGTTGGGCCCCACAAGTGCTAATCTTGTAACACCATTGGAATTTTCCTATTAGGGTAAATAAAGACAAGCACATTTACGTCTCTAGTGTACACCATTGGAATTTTCCTATTAGTCAAAAGTTCTTGTGATCTATGCCACATTTTCCAAAGTTGAGTGGTTCATATTTTGATAAGTTATAAATAAACTAAAACTTCCATATTTATTATCACAAATTCATTCATTCGGTCTCTCCCTTAACTAAAACTCTGAAATGGCTCTACAAGAACAAAACCAGCTTCATTTTCTTGTTTTACCTTTAGGATCACCAGGCCATTACATCCCCACCATTGATATAGCCAAGTTACTAGCTCAACATGGTCACCACCCCGGTCAACACCCGCAGATTCGGGTCAATTCTTGATCAAGCAATCCAATCAGGTCTTCCAATCAGCTTCCTCGAATTCATATACCGAATTTGGCTTACCAGAAGGCTGTGAAAGTGTAGATGATCTACCCAATTTGGGATTTGCAAAGGCACTTATGCAAGCATATTCTTCACTACAACAAGAAGTCGAAAGAAGCCAAATTGCATAGTTTCTGACTCATATCTCCTATGGGCAGGTGAAACAGCAAAAAAGTTTCAGATTCCGAGGGTTACATTCGATGGAATGAATTGTTTCACACAAATGTGTAACCATGTTTTATACCAAACAAAGGTGTATGAAAGTGTGGGTGAGTCAGACTCGTTTGTTGTGCCCGAATTGAACTAAAAAAATCCCAACTGCCTTTTACATTCAATCCGGGCTCCAGCGATCATGGTGATTTTCAAGAAAAACTTCGGAAGCCGAAGCATATGGAGTAGTTGTAAACAGTTTTCAAGAACTGGAGCAAGGATATGCTGATGAGTATCAGAAAGTGAAAAAAGATAAAGTTTGGCCCGTTATCACTATGCCACAAGGATGCATCAGAAAAGGTTCAAAGAGGTAACAAGTCGTCAATTGACAAAAACGAGTGCCTCAAGTGGCTAGATTCTCAAGAAAACGGCTCGGTGATCTACGCGTGTTTAGGAAGCTAGCCGAGCTTGGTTTAGGTCTAGAATCATGTAAGAAACCATTCATTTGGGTTGTTCGAGCCGGTCCCAAGACTGAAAAATGGATAGAGGAAAACGGTTTTGAAGAGAGAACGAACTGTTGATCCGTGGGTGGGCCCCTGGTGTTGTCACACCCTGCAATTGGAGGGTTTTTGTGGTTGGAATTCGATTCTAGAAGGGGTTTCGGCTGGTGTGATCTTTTGATAGAAAAGAGTGAAATTGCTTATCGTTTCAAACTGAAGTTTGTAAATATAAATCCCAAAGGACTCAGAGACTATGAAAGCTAGTCCTTCCCCACATCTTGATCGTGGTGGATGCCCTTTGATTATGACCCCTATGAGGCCTTGGACATATATGGCTGAATTATGACTTAACGACACTTTATATAAAAAGTATCAATAATGTTGCCACACTAAACTTTGTAAATCATCATCAGTGTTTAATCTTCAAATTTTCTTACTAACTTTTGTCTCAATAGGTACTTTTAGTGACCCAACAAATTTCAACTGCAAGTTTGAATTCATATTACAACACGAATAACACATAAACTAAAAACATTGTTTTGGGTACATTTCTGATTCTTGGCCTGCTTTCTGTCATTAATAAAATAATATTTTGTATTATCAATCTATCTTTTCGAAATTTGTAAGTACATACATGCATATGTACATCATCACCAATTATTTTAATCAAATAAAATAATTTGAGAACTCATTCAAGAGTTTAATAATGAAATCCTTTATTAAGAATGCACATGAATTAAGTTCCATTGTCACACATATAAGATCCAATCTCTCCATCATCCAAGCTAAAACCACACTCTGAAAATATGGCTTTAGAAAATAAATCACATGAACACAACCAACTTTAGGATCACCAGGCCACTACATCCCCACCATCGATATAGCCAAGTTACTAGCCCAACATGGTGTCAAAGTTACCACCCCAGTCAACGCCCTCAGATTTGGGTCAATCCTAGATCAAGCAATCCAATCAGGTCTCCCCATTAGTTTTCTCAAATTGCCATTTCCATATGCTAAGTTTGGCTGCTGTGAAACCATCTCCCAAATATAGGATTGACCTTGGCCCTTATGCTTCACTGCAAACACAAGTTGAACAGTACATCGAAAATCTAGACCAAATTGCATCATATCCGACACATTTGGGTCGGTGATATTGCAAAAAAGTTTCAGATACCAAGGATTATATTCGATGGAATGAATTGTTTCACACAACCACGTTTTGTACCGTTCAAAGGTGCATGAAACCGTGGGTGATTCAGAGTCATTTGTTTTGCCAGGTTTGCCTACTAACAAGATCCCAACTGCCATTGTTGCTCAATCCAGGATGTGAAAGATTTTAATGAAAAACTTCAGGTATCTGAAGCATATGGAGCAGTTATAAACAGTTTCCAGGAGTTGGAGCAAGGATATGTTGATGAATATCAGAAAGTTAAAGGAGATAAAGTTTGGTGTATTATCACTCTGCCACAAGGATGCATCAGAAAAGGTGCGACAAGTCGTCAATTAACAAAAACGAGTGCGTTAAGTGGCTACATTCGCAAGAAAACGGGTCGGCATGTTTAGGAAGTCTCAGTCGGATTGACAACTAGTTGAGCTTGGTTTAGGTCTAGAATCATGTAAGAAACCGTTCATTTGGGTTGTTAGGGCCGGTCCTAAGACTGAAAAATGGATAGAGGAAAACGGGTTTGAAGAGAGAACGAGCTCTGTTGATCCGTGGGTGGGCCCACACCCTGCAATCGGAGGGTTTTTGTGGTTGGAATTCGATTCTAGAAGGGGTTTCAGCTGGTGTGCCTATGGCCTCAATTTCAGGATATAATGAGAAGTTGGCTGTGCAAGTGTTGGGAATTGGGGTTAGTGTTGGTGTTCAAAATGTGGTTCATTTGGGAAGTCGGGAGTTGTAGTTAAGAGTGAGGAATTTAAGAAGGCGATTGATATTTTAATGGAGGAAGATGAAGAAGGAAGAAGGAGAGCTAAAGAACTCTGTAAGAAGGGCCGGCTAATAAAGCGATAGAAGAAGGTGGATCATCGCACCGGAATATGACCCGATTAATTGAAGATATCAGGAACAGAGTATAAAATTTTGTTTAGATTTGAGGTTGTCTTCTTTTTTTCTTCTTTCTCATGTATTTTACTAATTGAATTTAAAGAAGCTATTACACAATTCTTCTATTTAGCGGCAAACAAACTCACACTGACGAGTTTGAATCAATAGCTTTAAGGAGGTTTATGTAAAATTGACATTTAGTGACAAACTAAAAAGTGTCATTATATGTGACTTTTTTTAGTGACAATTCTTCGAAAGAACAGTAAATACTTCTAGTTTTACCCACACCATTTCAAATTACTCATAAAACAAATTACTCATAAAAAGTATTGACTTTAGGTTTACTCAATTTTACTAAAAGAAATCATATTACAATAATATCAAAAACTTACCTATGTTTTTTTTTATCACTATAGGGTTTTAGAATTTTTTTTTCAAAAATGATGCTGAAAATTAAAAAAATTTCACAAATAATGTAGTTTTTTTTTTTTTTTTTTTTTGTCTTTCACAAATAGTGAATCTGGACTCTTAGAGTTCGGTTTTTTTTCCTAACACGCACTCATGGAGTCCGGATTTTGACTAAAAGAGTCACCTCATCGATTGTACCTCGTACAAGTACACTGCGCACACTACGTAAATCCTCCCCCTGGAGTCCGGATTTTGACTGTCACCGTGTACTCCCGGAGTCCGGATCTTACGATCTTAAAAAATTCCTAAATCTGCTAAAACATACAAATAAAAGGTTCTTTTTGAAAATTAATTATTCGTCTCTTCTTGTCATATACTCGATCCGATCTAGGGTTCCTAGACTTTAGTGTGTTCTTTTGAAACCATACTTTGCAACTTTATTAAGACTGCATTTAGTGGTCATGTCACTTCACCATCCACTTCAGCACCACATCAGCTGTGTCTCTCAATTTACCCATCCTCACTTTTTCTCACATTTCACCCGTAATGGTCACCTTTCACAATTTAAAAAGATTTTCAACCAACAATTTAATTAAAAACTAAAATAAACTTTCATTCATAAATTAAAAACATTACATAGATAATTAAAAACATAAATGTACGAAATTAAAAAAAACGCAAATATTACATAGATAATTATAAACGTAAACTAGTATGGTAAATTCCACTTAGCCTTGATCGCCCGCTTCATCTCCAAGGCCTGATCAAGGTGTGCTCCAGTCAAGTGACCAGTCGGCTGCAGATAGAACATTACGTCTTGTTGACGTTCTTCATATTCTTGGAGTCTCAACTTTTGTTCCTTTAGTTCCAACTCCCTCTTTCAGATCTCCAAAAAGGTAGAGCGGTCTTTATTTTTCGTTGATAGATATGAATCCATGTGAGTTGTATACTCTAAGACCATCAACCTAGTCGACGCTTCGTCAGTGGAAGTTGGGGACGACGTCGATGACGCCGCCCCTTTCGCCGCTTTCTTTTTGGCTTTGTCCCTCCCCATTGGTAGTTGAACTTCATGCATCTCGTCTTCCTCGTCGTCTCTAGCCTGCGTATTTAGATTAAAGCTAGCATCTCCTGAATGCGATGTGTTGAACAAACTAGACCCTGATGACTTGTATCTCTTGTACTTGTCCTGTTGGTCTTTAAAAAAGTTTGGAAGTTCCACCTCCTTCCATTTCGGAGAATCTTTTAATTACGCCCACGCATGAAGAAGTGTAAACGGTACTCCATATTCAGCTTGGTATTCTAAAAGTGCCTTTTGGGTGTAATCCCCGTCTCCGCCTCCACTCACTGCCCTCCGAACGACATTATCGTACACACCACAAAATTCATCCACTTTAGGACGCACAGTCTTCCATTTTCCGTTTACCATATCGTAGGTCCGACGATTGCATGCATCATGATTTTTCTGCATATATTTTAAAACCTCAATCCAAAACCCAGAAGTCTTTCTCGTATTACCAAGAGCACTATCTTCTGATATACGAACCCAACCTTTGCACAATGCCACTACTTCTTGATCGGTCCAGCTAGTGCACTTAGATTCCTCTTAATTACAAACGGGTCTCTTTTGGCGTCTATTTGAAGACTTCTTTGGCGCGGGAGTTCTTCGTCGAGAGATTCCTCTCGAACCGTAGGCATAGACGGAGGCGGAGAAAATTCGGGTATGTATAATCCTATCTCATCAATATAAACTGATTAATGGGAGACATAGGTGAGTTCATATTTAGTTGTGATGACGAACCCCAATATTAGATTGTGAGTCGTATTGGTGAAACAAGTGATGTGGTTAATCTAGTTATAAATTAAAAGTCCTAAATACGCCTTCTCTAGATTACCACACTCTTAGGCAAGTATGACCTAATCGTGAGCAATATAGTTCAGGTAAGTAAATTCGGGTATATTCGTCTCCACAGGGAACAATTAAGCTGATTATGTAATATAAAACTAATTAATTAAACTGAACAAATAATTAAAAGTGGTTTTCATTTGGAATACTTTTATTTGCAAACTGAATAATAAAACTAAAAATGGTTGTTAAAAGTAAACAATCAACTAAAACGAAGAGAAAGTCTTTTAATAATAAGGAGAATATTCACTATGAGTCGAATCCGTCTAGGTCTAGGTTTGGTTTTGAAGTACCGATTTAATTCATGTTCTAGGAGTTTAAGGGACTAGATTTCTCTCAAAACCTTACAATGAGTCTAATATGATCTCTAGGAATTTCTTCTCATGAAACCTGTTTAAATTCACACTCCTGCTTGTTATTTCTAACTAGGCCCGGCTTTCCGAGACCTTCTAATCCTAGGAATTTCTTCTCTGAAGATCAGACTTTAAGTTGCACCTAAGTTATTGGTGTCAAATCTCGGACCCCTATTTCTAGTGAGTCGCTGACTAGGTCAATCAGTATGAAAAGTCAAGGGTATTACTAAATCAATTAAATGTTGTCAATATTTTATCAATCTAACAATAAACAGATTCAATAATGCAAATGTAAAGGTTTAACGAAAAGGTTCTTTATTAAAAACACAAGTGTTCAAACAATCACCATAAAATCCTAATAATATCCAAACCTAAAACCTAAACTTCATCTAATCATAGCGAATATAAGATGATTAGCACATAGACATGCTAAAAATCATCAAACAATCGTGAAGAAACATAAACATAAACATAAACATAATAGTAATCAATAGTGATAAAAAAAACCAATGCTTGAAATCTTGATCTTGAGCGATCCTAGGGTATTTTTCGGCTGCCAATTCGTCTTTAGGTCAAAAAGTTGTGTTCAAATCTGCAATTCTCGCTTATATATACGTCAGATCGCTGGAAATCGCGTCGCTAATCCCAACTTCCGCGTCGCGAATGTGCTCCCGCGTTAATAGCGGCGCGATCTGCCCTTTTTGATGGCAAACAGCGACTCGATTTCGCGTTTTAACGAAAAATAGCGATATAGATAGCGGCATAGATAGCGGCGCTATCCTTAGATAGCGGCGCTATCTCTGAATTTTCTGCAGAATTTCATTTCTTGTGTCGTTTTGGCTCGTTTGTGATACTTTTTCTTCTATAGCCTGAAAAATACAATGAGAACTATATTTGAGTGATAACATCATGTTTTAATCAATAAACACATACAAGAAATGTGTCTTCGGGTGTTGGGGGTGTTTCGGGTAGTGTTTTGTTGTTGCCGTTTTGTGGTTTTGGGAGTATTTTGCTGAGACATATTTGTGAAGAGAATTGTATTAAAATGAGTTTATAAAATAAGAACTGTGTTTAAAATATTGAAATTAATGGCTATTTTATAGGTAGTAAATGGTTGTAGGTAAAAAAATTTTAAAACTAACCATTGAAAAGAAAGGGAAATTAAATGTTGCACATTGTCCAAGCGGTGGAGTGGCTCACCTCTGCCATCTTCAAAATCAGTCCTTCACGCGTGAAAATTTGTTGATTTAATGGGTCTCACTAACATGTGGACCTTCTCACATACTCTCACCATCCCTGTTAAATTTAGCCTAACCTTTACATCTTTCTGTCCTTTCTTGTCTCGTTGATATGTTTGATTGTTAACTGCTCCACATTAATCTCTTTCCTATTTAAAATGCAAAGCGAATTAATTTAATAATTTTTTTTGTTTTTTTGACATTTGCGAGTACTTATTTGAATGTTTCAAGAACTTTTAACTAAATTTAACTGTGCACTATTATTAAGAACTAGCAGGTACCCGCACAATGCGACGGCGGGTATCCTGTGATTATATTTGGTAGCTGCCAAATGGTATGTGATGGTAGCGGTAGTGACGGTGGGTGGTGGTGATGACGGGAGGTGTGATAATTTCAACTTTTTAAGGTTTGAGATTAACAAAGATTAGCTTGTGTTTTAACATAGTAGTTGCAAACTCAAGCCTTGCATATATCAAACAAAAATCTGTCCCATAATAAAGGTGTTGGCTGGAATACTAAGTTTTGTTAATTTAGGAATTATTCAAATAACGAAGAATTGAACAACGTTAGCATCTATGTAATTTTGTTGTAAATATATCGTTAATATTTCATATAAGTTATATGATCTTGCAGTTAGCATTTTCTTATATATTCAAAAAATGTGCAATACAAAGCTCATTTTCCTTGTTCAAAATGAGAAATTTGGTAGTAGTTTGGTAATATCGAAGATTTTTTTTGCTATACTGAAATTGTACGAATACAAAGCCAAAATTAAAAGAATTAGATTGGAAGACAGTGCAATGGAAGATGCCATGAATGCAACTACATCAATGAAATCCATTGTCCATGAATCTACTTGCCTGCATATGTGAGCGACGACAATCAGATTAAACAAATAGAAACATTTATTGCAAATTGACCAAGTGTTATTTTATTTTGTTTCAATACAAGTAGAGAATAATACCTCATGACAAGATTACATGTAGAAGGTTTACCATTTGATAAATCAACATATATGTGCCAAAATATTCCATTTTATTAATCATCTACTTTTATTACTACAATCTATTTGTTAATTAAAGATTGTTACCACTTGCAATAAGGCAAAAGCAAATTGTTCATAACACTTGCAAATCGAAATTAAAAATTTGTGAGCTAAATGTCATTTACTTGAAAAATATTGATCCAAATATGTAAAAGATTATACCAATAAAAAAAGACTTAAGGAAGTATACAAACTGTGCTTTTTTCTTGCAAGATCCAAACGACAGCAATGAATATGAAGAATCCGGGTGAATCATGTTTGTCGGGTCAAATAAATTAAATATGGTCAAACAGGTGAAACTGGTCAAATACGGTCAAACATGTCAAATCTGTTAAATCTGGTCAAACTGTTAAGATAAGATTTTGTTTTGAACAAAAACGGGTCATATGGGTCAAAGAGTTTTATGGACTATGGAGTCAGATTATAAAAAGGAATATTTTTTTACCTATTTTGACTTGCTTGACAAAATTTAATTTACAACTTTATTTTTTTGACGATTTTTCCAGAAAATAAATTTGGCCCATTTGACCTGTTTGCTGTCCTCTAACACACGACTGTTAAGTATGTGCTCTACACAGCTAAAACCGAAACAGACAATATTATGAGGAAGTTAAAGCATGTATACATAAAATTAGATGAAGTTTAAGCTGGCACCCGATTGACCCCTTTTCAAATTTTTTCCTTTTCGCATATTTTTTTAGCTTTTATTCATTTTCCAGTTTTTTTTAAAACGATTGACCACTTTGATAGTTTTTTGACCCGTTTGAACATTCTGACCAGGTTGTCCGTATGTCCCAGTTGACCCAATTATTAAAATTCCGTTATTTAAAAAAAATGATTTTTTGTAAAAAAAACTTTCTATTTTTTTCCGACCAGTTTGACAAGATTTACAGTTTGAACCAGGTGACCCACCCCATTGACCCCTTTGTTATATTTTTTTTGACCCGTTTGAAAACCGTGTACAGGTTGACCCGTATTCAAATATGTGAACATACAAATTATGATTACAACATATCCAATTAGCAAAACAAAACCAAAATTATATTAAAACAAATGAAAAAAATATTTGACAAAAGACATACCTGAAATTGATTAATTTAAAACACGATACTCTGCTCTTGAGTTGTTCCTGTTCAAGCAAAACGAAATTCAAACATTAATAAACCTAATGCTACATCTTAATGTTTCCTAATGAAAAATGGATAAATCATAACCATATATACGTTTTTGAACAAATCATAACCACACGTAACAAAATATGTTTTTGAAATGAACCAAAAATCCTTAATTATATGAAAACTGGGGGAGAAAACAAAGATTAAATGCTTCAATTTAAGACACATACCTCGAATAGGCGATTTCGTATGGACTGTAGTTGTAGTTTTCCTTGTTGTATTTATAGGGTGATAAATAATCATCATGGTAGAAGAATTGAAGAGTCGATTGAAAATGACTGGTTGTATGACCTCGGTTCTATCATTGTGGAGAGAAACGAAAAGACGATGAACAAACTGGCGGGTCAAGGGTGAACGAACCGTCCTATAACTCTGTACCGTGGTAAATGGGCGGAAGGAAATGGGCCGAACAGTTAAATGATGGGCCATAGTTAAATGATAACAGGCCACAATGATGGGCGGAAGGCTTAACCCGCGTCTGAAGCATTATAGGAATTTTGTTTATAACCAACAATGCAGCCGTATGCTTGGTCAGGTGGTATTGCCGCGATTATGTGAAGGGAAGGTCTGGGGTTCGATTCCTGGTAGACCTTTTTTTTTTTATTCCAAAGTGATTAAATCCATAATTAGCAAGTGTGTTGGCTGAATTTTCAGCCTTGCTAATTATGGATGGGGTAAATGCTTTATAATATAGTATAGATAGAAGACTTATATTGTAATGTTTGACACTACTATTGCAGTTTTATGATGTAAATCGTACTATATATATGGTCTAATTTTTGTTAGACTATTTTGTTACGGATTTTTAATATATGTTTAGCCTTTTGTGACAATGCTGAAACTTCATTGTTATGGTCTATTTAAAAGTAATATTTAAAGCATAAAAAGACCATAACAATTAAGTTTCAGCATTGTCACCAACCTAAACCTAGGGGTATTCACGAGTCGAGCTTTTAACGAGCTACTCGAGCTCGTTTATATCGAGCTCGAGCCTATACAAATTCGATCTCGAGTCGATCTCGAACATAAAACAAGACTCGATTAATTTCACGAGCCGAGCCTAATAATTTAATACTCGACTCGGCTCGTTCGATAGCTCGTTTAATCTCGAGCCAGACGATCTTAACGAGTCGATCCTAACGAGCCGAACAAGTATTTTATACAATAAGTTGATACAATAAGTACAAGAATATACATATATTAATGAGGGTGTTAACGAGTCGAGTAATTAACGAGCTTTTCGAGTTTGTAAATTAGTTATTTTCAAACAATATGGAATCATAAACGAGTATCGAGCTCGAGCTCGAACACTATATAAATATTCGAGCTCGAGCTCGAGCTCGAGCACAATTTTAAAAGCTTATTCGAGCTCGAGTCGAGCTCGAGCCGAGTAATTACTAAACAAGCCGAGCTCAAATTTCCTGATATTCGACTCGACTCGAATCGTTAACACCCCTACCTAAACCTAAGGCGAAACATATAATAAAAACCCGTAACAGAAAAGTCTAACAAAAATTAGACCATATATATAGTACGATTTACATCATAAATAACTGCAATAGTAGTGTCAAACATTACAATATAAGGCTTCTACTCTTAATAATAGTGCACAGTTAAATTTAGTTTGAAGTTCTTGAAACATTCAAATAAGTACTCGCAAATGTATTAAAAAAAAAAGTTTAAATTAAATTAATCACTTTGTATTTTAAATGGGAAAGAGATGTACAATCAAACATATCAACGAGACAAGAAAAGGCAGAAAGATGTAAAGGTTAATAAAGTCTAGGAATCCTAGATAGGAAGAATAATTTTTAAAAAGAACCTTTTATTTGTATGTTTTTTTTAAATGGGAAAGAGATGTACAATCAAACATATCAACGAGACAAGAAAAGGCAGAAAGATGTAAAGGTTAATAAAGTCTAGGAATCCTAGATAGGAAGAATAATTTTTAAAAAGAACCTTTTATTTGTATGTTTTAGCAGATTTAGGAATTTTTTAAGATCTTAAGATTCGGACTCCGGGAGTACACGGTGACAATCAAAATTTGGACTCCCGGAGGGAGGATTTAGGCATTGTGCGCGGTGTACTTGTACGAGGTACAGTCGATGAGGTGGCTCTTTTAGTCAAAATTTAAGATTCCAGGAGTGTGTGTTAGGCGAAAATCCGGACTCCAGGAGTCCAGAAACACTATTTGTGAAAGACAAAAAAAAACTGCATTATTAGTGAAAGTTTTTCAATTTTCAGCTATCATTTTCGAAAAAAATTATGGGTTTTACTTATGTGAACTTTAGCCATGCTATTTTATATAAAGTTAAGCACGTCTGGCGTGGAGCGTCAAAGCCATGTTAAAGGCTCTTTAACATCACCGTAACACTGTCATACAGGGACATCATGTCAAAACCATGTTATAGGCCTCCCCGCCAACACTTCAACGCACGCTAAAGGATTTTTTTATTTTTTTGAATATTATAGGAGAGGCTTGAATTTGGGGTGTGTGTTAAAATCATATTAAAAAAATAAAAATACATTTAACACGAGTTTAGCACCCGTCAACACCTTATACTATAAAGGATATATAAGAAAGTACTACTTTTCATTCGATTTTTAGTTCCCATTTTTTATAGCAACCATTTTTTACTTCCGGTGACACTTTTTAAACTGTCACTAAATATATTCTTTCTGTTTATGCTTTTATAAAGTTATATGTTTCTTGACTTTCCAACCTTGACCTTTTTGTAAAAAAAGAGTAACTTACTGACCCACTTTAATTTAAATAACACAAGAGTCAAAAGACTTGGGAAAGATAGCGCCCATGAGATGTCTATCCGTGGTCAAGTGCATCTGGCCTTCGATTATGATTCCTAATGAGGTAAGAGCTTAGGTAAGACTCATTGGACATATGTGGTTCAATCATGTGTTCTTGTTTTATTTCTCCGTGGATTTTTTTATAGAGACTAAGTAATTTTGAACTAACTAGCTAGTAATATCTAAGTTTAATTTACACTAAATTTTAAATGATCCAATAAACTTTTAATTCATGCATTTTATAAAAAAACTACACGATTTATTAAAAAACCACCGGATTGGGGAAAAATATAATTTCATATAAATTGAATGCGTTTCAAATCGAATTTCCATGGATTGGGAAAAAGATAATTTCATATTAATTGAATGAGCTTCAAATCCAATTTCCCATTGGATTGGGGAAAAAGAGAATTTCATTCTAATTCAAATCGAATTTCAGGGAGTGTAAAAGCTGATAAAATGATGTATCCAATTGAAAATTTAAAGTGAGTGTGAAGTGTGACGTAATAAAAAATTCTCCTGTACTAAAAAACGACATGTTTCATACCAAAATCATTTTGACATACTACCCAACCTTCCGAACTGCTCATCTTCAAATCTTTATTAGGGACAAATAAAATAAGAAGCATCACAGAAATGTTGATAAATCACTAGAAATTGCCGCCTGCTAGACCCTTATTTGTGTGCAACATGATATCCTCTCAATAAACAATTTTAAATCAACTTGCGATGATCCTCCCTCTTCTATTGCTTTTTCAGCCATTTGTTTCATATATCTTGCTTTTTGCCTTCTTTTTTCTCCTTTATCCATAACTGTCTTCACAGCCTTACACACATCATCCATGTTCACTAGTATGCATCTTGTTCCCCTAAATGCATCACTTTTGGAGCTCCAACGGGCACACCCGTACCCACAACTTGCGGTAAAAAACTGCTCGCCGAATTGCGGCCATGTGACCATTGGCACACCCACGCAAACCCCTTCGATGGTCGAGTTCCAACCACAATGTGTCAAGAACGCACCCACGGCTTGGTGTGATAGGATCACAAGTTGTGGGGCCCACCCTCAGATCAAAACCGCTCTTTCTTTCACTCTCGATTCAAACGCGTTTCCATCTAACCATTTCTCAATCTCTTCTGTTCTACTTCCACGACCAAAATAAATGGATTTCCTGACGCTTCTAAGCCTAGAGCTAGCTCGATAAACTGTGGTGGCGTAAGACTTCCTAAACATGCATAGATTACACTTTGCGGGTGCTGAGAATCCAGCCATTTTAGGCAATCGTGATCGTTGATTGATCCGATGGTTCCACGTTGCCGTTCGTTCTTGTTAGAATTTGAAAACGGTCCAATACACCAAACTCTACCTTGTTTTAGCTTTCGATGATATATCTTTTTTCTAACGCATCAAAACTGTTTATGATAGTCCCATATGCTCCTACTTGGGTTTTCTCACGAACAGTCTTCATTTCCTTTGCTTTTGCACTGTTGCCGGGATTGAATTTAGTCATGGTTATATTATCCGCGGCAACATAAACGGGTCGGAATTCCGTTCATAAATCTTTGAAACACATGAGTTGCTAACTGAGTAAAACAACTCGAAAATAACCCACGGAATCTCAAGCGACATCTTCCGTCCATGACAAGTGTTTATCAGAAATGATACAACTGGGTCTAGGTGTAAGTTGGTTAAACGCATCTTCAAGTGGCTTTTTAAGCGTGGCATCAAAGAAGTTTTTGGATAGATCAAATGCTCGTCTACACTTTCACATCCGTCTGGCAATCGAGGCTGGGAACTGTAGTTTGAGGATTTGGATCGGAAGGCCAGCAGCTATGGCTCGGATGAGGACCGAACCGTATCTTTGAGTGTTATGGGGCGTGATGACTCAACGGATTGTTGGGCTATGAGTTTGGCCATGTCGGGATGAGGTGGCCTGGGCACATTAGAGGTACGATAAGAAAGTGAATATTGGAATTAGCCATTTAAAGGCTACGGAGTATTATGTTTTTGTGACTATGATATTATGATGCTTTCAATTGTGATAAATGTAAACTTTTTTATGGTACAGAGGGAGTATATTGTTAAAAAACTATATTTAGACTAATTAAGGACTAAACTCACTTAAAATTACACAAAATTTCTCATATTGTTAAATTTGGACATTTAATTTCTCATATATATATATATAATATTTTAACAAAAATAGACCGAATAATCGCTAGTTCCGGTTATCCACCGGTTACCGGTTCCTAAATTTTGAGAACCGGAACCTCTTAGGGCGGTTCCAAAATTTTAGGAACCGGAACTGCCGGTTCCAAAACAGTTCCGGTTCAAATTTCAGTTACCCACTTTTTCTGCTCACCCCTATATCTAGTGATGTACTCATGTAAGTGCTTATGTAAGACTGGTTGGGCACATGATATTTGTATTTTTGCATTTCGAGTGATTGGACATTTAATAAAGGGATAATTAACTACAATTTTAATTAATGATGATAAAATGACAAGCTATCTAGAAGCAAATCTAAACAACATTTAAAAATATACTAACTCCATATCACGTCATATATTTGGACATATTAATTGCTGACAGATGGTCACATTGTTGACTTTATGATAGTCAAACCTATTACCCTCCAACAACAAAATTTATGTAGATTTCGTCACTAATTAATCATCTACGTGTTTCAGTTTATGTTGATGCTTGTAAACTCTAATGAGGTTTTTACTTTTCGAACAAAAATTACATAATTCAGTACAACTTTGAAGTTTGACTAGAAATAAGTTTGACTTTGAAAGTCAAAATTAAAATTGTCTTCTCTGTTGTAGGTTGTACTTTACTAAAGTGAAATTGGGTTCTCCACCAAAAGAGTTCAATGTTCAAATAGACACGGGGAGCGATATCTTGTGGGTTACTTGTAATTCTTGTGGTGATTGTCCTCAATCAAGTGGATTCGGTGTAGGTTTTATTTATTTATTTATTTAAATATATAAGTACTTCCCATATCGAATTGCTTGCTAAAATTGGTTAATTTTTTTGATGCTGGAAGCTCGTCAACGGCTTCTTCAATATCTTGTTCAGACTCAATTTGTTCTTCATTAATTCAAACTGCAGATGCATTGTGTTTTGAAGATAATCAATGTGGCTATAAGTTTCGGTACGGTGATGGTAGTGGAACAACGGATCATTATGTTACAGATTTGTTGTATTTTGATACAACTGTGGGCCCGTCTATCATCTGCTTCCATTACTTTCGGGTGAGAGCTTTTTGTCATTTCTTTGGTTGTTTCAGTTGAAATTATTTTATATAGAGAAACCTTGTAAACTTATTTTGATTGTATGGGTAGAGGTTAAATGGGTAAAATTTTGAACCGTACCCTCTTAGTTAAAAGTCAAATTCTTATTTATGTGTTTAGCCAAATCTCTTAATTGTGCAATTAGACAACTGAATATTAATTTCTGTTTTTCAGGTCTCATTACAATCTGGATTTACAGAGTATTGCTGTCAACGGGCAAATGTTGGCAATTGATCCAACCGTTTTTGCCACATCAGATAACCAAGGAACCATTGTTGATACAGGAACTACATTGGCTTACCTTGTTGAACAAGCATTTGAACCTTTTGTCTATGCTGTAAGCTCAAATTATTATATAAACACTTATCAAATAATTTTTAGTTTTTTAGGGTTTTTTTACAAATGCATCATTGCTTTTGTGAAAATGCCAAAAAATACTTTACAGTTAGTAAAAATGGCCAATTTTGGGCAAATGTTGGAACTTTAAATGTTATGAAGTCAGCGTATAACTGTAAAGTCAATGTTAAAAGTGATATTCACAATAGAGGTGGCTATTTTGACACATTTATATACAAACATGTACGAGAAATGTGTGAATAAGTAACAAAATAGCATGAAATTGTAATATGACTTGAAACGAATCTGAGTTTGAACCATGTCAAGTGAAAGTAAAAACGGTTGATATGCATCTTTGTTGGACAAAAGCCTCTGCAGCTCGCTACCACTATTACAAGTTAATATTAGAGGGTCCAACCCAATAGTGTAAATGGGCTAAGGTCCATTAGGGTTTGTTATGATTAGGGTTTATGTTTACTATATATATGAGGTCTTATATTGCTTATGAATCAAATACATTTATCATTTCAATGTATAACATGGTATCAGAGCCAACAATCTAGAGAACCTACCGGAGTAAAATCATCCTCCTGTCTCCGGGTAATGATCCATAGAAAAGGGTCCTTATTTGAACAAGCTAGAAAATGGTTGCATTTTCGTAACTTATACATATATGCATGCATATACAAACATATATGTATATATACATATATAATTAGACCATATATTATATATATATGCATATTCATGCCCTATATATATGTATATATACACATATATATACACATGCATTTTGCGTAACTTGCATTTGCATTTTCATATCGGAACTTGCATTTTCGTTTACGAAAATGCATATACATACCGTATATATATGTGTGTGTATATATACATATAGAGGGTGTACATGTGAAAATATATATATCTATGGTCTAAATATTTATGTATATGTACATATATCTATGAATATGTATATTTATATGTATATTTTACGAAAATGCAACCCTTTTCTAGCTTCTTAAATAAGGATGGTTCTTTCTTGATCTATATTCTATATATGAGGTCTTATATTGCTTATGAATCAAATACATTTATCATTTCAATGTATAACATGGTATCAGAGTCAACGATCTAGAGAGAACCTACCGGAGTAAAATCATCCTCCGCAGTGGCGGACCCAGAGAAAAAGTTGAGGGGTGTCACCGGTTGCACATTGTTTTCTCAAAGGTTGCACATACACTAATAAGAAGAAAATTTAAAAATTTTAACGCTATTTTTACACTATTCGGAAAAGTTTCAGGGGTTGCACGGGCAACTCCGGGCACCATACTAGCCTACTAGGTCCTCCCCTGATCCTCCGGTCTCCGGCTAATTGCCGTTGATCCGGAGGAATCAGTTCGTTTTGTTTTCATCTTTCATTTCAAATATCTGATTTAATCACATTAGTATTTTATTTTTATTATCTTTTCAATAAGATCTCCTACAAATACAATTTCTAAACTCTAATCCTAACCCAACGAGGTTGTTTGCCCCTGTGTTTGCCTGTTTGTTGCCCACATTCTGAATTCCTCAACTGCCATCATATATTTTTCTTGGGGTCTGCCATATGCACGCATGGGCACATGGTTAGATCATATTTCTTTACTTGTATGGCAAACCAAAGCAATTTATTATTTTTCTTTTGTTAGGCTTACAGCCACGGCTGTTTCTTCTATCTTTTTTTCTTTTTTATGTTTCAGTTTAATATTTCAAGAGTCACGGCTCTCTCTCTTTTTATCATTTTATGTTTTCGCTTAATAGTTCAAGAGCCACTGCTCTATCACTTTTGTTTTCTTTCTAAGCCACGTGCTTGAAACTTGAAAGATATCAAGAGCTACGGCTCTATTTCTTTTTTTAATCATTTTATGTTTAATAGTTTTATACCAAGACCCACGTGCTTGATACTTTATTGGCAATGATTCGTATTTGATGTTGGTGCACCATTTGAAGAAATTGAAGAACTTTCTCCTTTTGCTACTGGACGTCTTCATCAAGAAACTGTTGCCTTTAATATTAGCTTGTTTTACAGTCTCGAGCTTTCGCGATTTCGCCGCTCGGACTGCGGGGGAGTATTAGAGGGTCCAACCCAATTGTGTAAATGAGCCAAGGTCCATTAGGGTTTGTTATGATTAGGATTTATGCTTGCTATATATATGAAGTCTTGTATTGCTTATCAATCAAATACATTTATCATTTCAATATTAGAGGGTCCAACCCAATTGTGTAAATGGGCCAAGATCCATTAGGGTTTGTTATGATTAGGATTTATGTTTGTTATATATATGAGGTCTTGTATTGCTTATCAATCAAATACATTTATCATTTCAATATTAGAGGGTCCAACCCAATTGTGTAAATGGGCCAAGGTCCATTAGGGTTTGTTATGATTAGGGTTTATGTTTGCTATATATATGAGGTCTTGTATTACTTATGAATCAAAAATACATTTATCATTTCAATGTTTAACAGTTAACAACCCAAAAAAAGATCCAATTAAATAACTAAAAGTTATTAAACAAGTATATGAGGTGGCACATGAAGATTCTTTCAACCCTAATAACTGTGAGCAAATTATATCACAACCTTATTATATAAGGTATATCAAGTAAAAGTGTAATGTATATGAAAACAATAAAACGATCAAACCTTGTAACATGGCAGAGAGTGAAAACCTTTATAGAGATACACCATCTGAGTTGACCATTAATTTGTTTATATAAAATATTTTTCATTAATTATTTAAATTATTTTTAAAATATTTAACGTGTTTATTTTTATTTTAACAGGTGATATGAATCTCATTCTCAGAACCAAAAATGATACGCGTGTGTATATGGTATACACACCGACAAAAAAGGTTAACAGATATGGAGCATACAGTAGGGTCATCGAGGAGAGAAAGGGGAATTATCAAGGAAAATGAGATAAAGTTTACGTGACTGATATTGAAGGCAATCTAATTGGCACGGTCATGAAGTTCCCCTTTAAAGTTGGCACAATCAGGATTCTTCAAACATGGAAAAGGGATACTACCTGGGAGATGGTAGAAAACCATCTATATTGAAGTTCGCCTTTAATGGAGCTGCAATATAGACGGTATTCTACCATCTCCCAGGTAGTATCCCTTTTCCCTGTTTGAAGAATCCTCGTTGTGCCAACTTTAAAGGCAAACTTCATGACCGCGCCTATTAGATTGTCTTCAATATCAGTCACGTAAACTCTCTCATATGACTTGATAATTCCCGTTTCTCTCCTCAATGACCCTACTGTATGGAGCTCTGTTAACCTTTTTTGTCGGTGTTTATACCATATACACACGCGTATCCATTTTTGGTTCCGGGAATGGGATTCATATCACATGTTAAAATAAAAATAAACACGTTAAATATTTTAAAAATAATTTAAACAATTAAAGAAAAATATTTTACATAAACAACTTACTGGTAAACTCAGATGGCGTAGCGCTATAAAGGTTTTTACTCTCTGCCTAGTTACAAGGTACCTCCACCCCCGTGATCATCAATTCAAGTATTCTAAGAATGTCACTATCCGTTGGATTGTATTACCTACAAATTTTTGACTTGTATATATTAATTGTTCTAAAGATAAAAAAATAAATTAAAAAGGTATTTTTATAGATAATAGTATATGATACTAAAAATTAAAACTCAAGAATTGACCCATGGCTTTTTTTTATGGGGTCCGTTTTGAACAACCCACTTACCATTCGATCAGAGCTACATTAGGCTGAACTGATGGCAATTTTGGTTTTTCTAGGATGGCAGATTTTGTTGTTGCTGGTTTTGATTTTGTTGCTCGTTTTGTGGTTACTCGTTTTCTTCCCCAATATCTTCCATCCTGTTTAATGACTTATTAAAAAACATCATATTGTGAGATAGTCGCCATTGTTAATGAAAGGAAATGATGAATAGATATACATGCAAAAACAAGCAAGAGCAAAACTTTAATATTACTCTTGCGTTTAGGGGAAAGTCGTTTTTTTTTTCCAGAACTTAATATTCCTGTGTTTTAGGGAAAAATCCTAAAAACCAGTATTATATACGGAAATACGTGGGAAAACAGGTTCAAATTAAAACTTAAATTTTAATCTAATTCCTAATATGAAGCTTCATACTGCATTACGTAGGCTAATTAGATGAATATGTTTTAAAAACCTTCAGTTATCTAAACGTATTCTGATTCAGCACACTCTAGTTGCAAGGTTTTCAGTGTGCAAAATTAAACAAACAACGGTGAGTTATTATAAACCTTTTGTTCATCATTCATGCATGTATCTTTACTGTTTTATGATTAGTTTTATAAAAGCTGATTAATTACTAATTACTAATTACTAATATACATATATGCAAAATATTATTATATCCATAAATTTGTTAGTTCCTTATTTACAAAAAAACACAATAATAGATTAAACAGCTTAAGAGAAACAAAACTTTGCCTAATTAGGTTTGGTGTATTTAAACATATATGAATCTCTAAGCACCATAATATATTTAAACAAAATTTTGCCAGTCTGCCAGTGTATAAAAAGTTAGATTAAAGAGAAACAAAATTTTGCCTAATTAGGTTTGGTGTATTTAAACATATATGAATCTCTAAGCTGCATAATGTGTTTATATATTTATATCTAATAAACAACATTAACAGATTTAAAAAAACAAAACATTAACAGAAAAGCAAACTAATTTCACCCCAAATTCTCCATATATAATCGAAACTCTATAGACGAGATCCGTAGAAACCCCAATTCATTCACATTAGCAATCCAATACGCTAGAAAATCAGTTAGAACTTTCAAGAAATGGATCAAATTGTGAGATAACGGCTGAAAGGGAAAGGAAAGTAGATTCACAAGAGCAAAACTGTAGAAGAGATTGCGGCCATGGCTAGTGTTAGAGCATTCTCTCTCTAACTCTCTCTCTCTCTAAAACAGACCGTCCCCTTTTCACCCAATTGATTTTTAATTGACGAATTTTATTAGAATATTGGCACTATGCTTTTTCCTATCGGTTGTTCTCTCTCCTCTTAAAAGCGAATTTCTTTTAATTGACAATGTACAAATTAAATGATTTTTGTTAAAAGCGAATTTCTTTTAATTGACAATGTAATTAAATGATTTCTAATGTGTTTATGTGCTTTTTGTGGTGTTGTGTAGTACCTATCAATCGGGTAGTTTGACTAAAGCAGATAGAGCAATTGATGGTATTTTTGGTTTTGGTCAACATAGTTTGTCGGTTGTATCACAACTGTCATCACTCCAAAAGTATTCTCACATTGTTTAAAAGGAGATGGAACGGGTTTTCAACCTCACAATGGTTTATACTCCACTTGTCCCATCACAGTACGTATTACCTTTAATATGAACATTTTTTAATTTTTATTTAACCAATGGATTTTGGTTGTTTCATTTGAAATTATTGTTAAGGCAAGAATTAACTTTTTGGACATTATGTTTTTGAATGTTAATAGCTTTTATTATATGGGTAGAGGTGATTAAAAGTAAAATTCTTTATATGTGTTAGTCAAATCTCTTGATTTGGCCAACAGGAAAGAAGTATTAATATTTTTAATTTCGGTTTGTGTTTTTCAGGCCTCATTACAATCAGAGTATTGCTGTCAACGGGCAAATGTTGGCAATTGATCCAACCGTTTTTGCCACATCAGATAACCAAGGAACCATTGTTGATACAGGAACTACTTTGGCTTACCTTGTTGAACAAGCATTTGAACCTTTTGTCAATGCTGTAAGCTCAACTTATTATATAAACACTTATCATATAATTTTTAGTTTTTTAGGGTTTTTTTACAAATGCATCATTGCTTTTGTGAAAATGCCAAAAAATACTTTACAGTTAGTAAAAATGGCCGATTTTGGGCAAATGTTGGAACTTTAAATGTAATGAAGTCAACGTACCTGTACAGTTTTGGTGCAGCTATGATTCTAAAGCCTAAAAACAACCTCGTACATGGAAACCCCGTTGTGAGTATCCTCTCTTCATTAACCTACTTTTATCCATTAATTTTGACCAAATGTGCATCCTTACACTTTTTTGTCCATTTCTGATAAATAACTTATATGATTTAACAATTACTATCTAGCAAATGAAAGTGTTTGACATGTACCTGTTTTGATACATCTGCCCGCTGTTCCGACACATCCGCCCACTCTCTTATTACACGGGCCTCTTTGCGTTAATTTGGGTTTTGGTGTACAGCACAATGAAATGCATGCCAAACATAAACATTTTGGGTATAAGAAAGAACATAAAAGCAATATGTTAATATTTTACCAATCAACAACACATTCAATATATAATCGTTGAAAGCTTAACACAATTAGCAGCCAAGAGTAGCTCAGTTAACAACTAACAAATAACCCCTTACTTGTATACAAATATTCAAAATAAAATAAGTAGAGAGAGCATGATATCAAACTACTAGATAGCAAAATTAAGTGTTTGGTTTGTATTTGTTGTACGAATATCACACTTTCCATGTTTGAGAAATGAATGCTTTTTAAGGGCAAAATTGGTCCTTAATATTGTGACCTTACCCATGAAATAAATAGAAGGCAAAGTATGAAATTAATACAAAGAAGACGCAAAGTCAGAATGTAAATGTTAATACGAGACTACTCATATATAAATCAAATTATAAATACGAGCAAATATCAATCCACCGGTGCTGGTAAAGATATATATGCCTTTTTCATAGTAGTAATAACAAAAAGTACATAAAATAAATAATTAATTAGTCTTTATTATTTTTAAGGATTTGCTAAAGATTTCACTTATTATTTATACTCGTAGATAATTCCCAAAGTTCCTCACCTGTCCAATCTCAACTAACATATCTTAAATTTTAAAGAGAAAAAAACTTTCAAATTCAGTCAGATCTAATCGGGTCAACATGAAATCCGATAAAGGTAGGAAATTAAAACCCGATACCTGACCCGATTCTATTTTGGTGAAATACAAATTATACCTTCTCTTGCTGTTGGAGCCATTGACATTCCATACATATGCCCACATGGAAACACTCATCACCCAAAACAAAAACAATCAATTACTGCACTCTAAGTTTAATTTGTTTCATAGCTACACATAATTACTTCAAATCTATCAAATTCAAAACTTTTCAACTCAAAATCTCATCTTTTCACTTCAAAGATCTAAACTTTTCAACTAAAAGCAGAATCTTGGTTAAACTTTTTTTCAACTTAAAATCTCATCTTTAAGACTTGAAAGATCAAAACTCACCAAAATATAGAAAATCAATTGCATGACTTTTATCGGAACTAAACATTAATCTGTTTTGTGGTGTGCTTCTTTGTGTCTGGCTCAGCTTGGTTCCGGTCATCTGGTTGCCGGCGAGAAGAGCGAGGGGTGCTTGTTTTATATATTTAGTGAATTCAAGTTACAATGTGTTAAGTAATAGCTTAGTTAAAGATTATTATAATCTTAGATCTGTGCTTATTGGTTAGATTCTTTTCAAAACCTGGTTATAGGTGGGTGTTTAACAAGGTTTCTTTTTAAATAAATAATCTTAAAATATATGTTTCCTTTTGGTAGATTTAACATCAAGCTTATAAACAAATAATCTATTGAAAAATCAATAAGGAAGGGGTGTTAATACCATGACTTTCGGTTTGGATTTTTGTGGACACCTCCTTCTTTACTAAGGTCTGTGATGGTTCATGGCGTGGGTGGTTCAAGAACTTCTTCTAGGTTTTTAACCAACTAAATTGAGATGTGGATATTTATGAGTGATTGGGTTGGAGAAAAGATGGAAATGAAAGGACATAGTATTATGTTGCTTAGAAAAATCGAAATGGGGTTTTGGGATACTGGGCTGAAACGTTTCTGTTGAACAGGAAACATTTCTGTTGAGGTTTCTGCGATGTTTCATTCAAGTTTCGGTTAATTTCAGGTTGTGTAGAGAAGTAACTTACATCGGCAGCGTTGTAAATATCGGAGTGTGGTCGGAGCTTCATTGGTGCATTCTTCGTCAGAGCTCTAAAACAGAGAAAGGGGGCTGCGTGTTTGTCTTTGTGAAACCCTAACTCAGATTTTAAGGAGAAGGCCTGTCACTCATATTTATTAGTTATGGGCTTATAACTTTTAAAATATCACTTATAGTTATAGCTTTTAAAATTAGCCCAGCCAATTACTAGAAGTCCAATTATTAGTCCAACCTTTACAATTTGTGTATAAATTTACAACCTTCCTTTTTTTAACTTATTTACTTTATATATGCATTTTATTAGTTTATATTTAAATCAATCGGTGGAATTTCTTTAACATATATAAATCTTTTTTATATTATATATTTTCCATATTTCTAACGTATTCGTATCTTGAAATTATTAGTTTTGTTGTTTCACGTATCCGTTATATATCCATTTCCCAATGCCGTATCCGTATCTATATCCGTGCAACATAGGTTGTCAGACGCAAAGGGACATTTGATTCTTGTTTTGTACCATTTCTTTTCATTTGTTAATTTTCATTTTGTAGCCTTTTACCGTTAAAAAAAAGTTATTGTATATATTCAATAGATAATTTATAATCATTAATTATTTGGTTTCATTACCTACATGAGTTTAGTTGCACTTATTGCGTATTTTATTTCATGATTGTTTTATTTAATGCGGTTAGCGATTCATCACTTATTTTATATAATCTGATTGCGTTGAGAAACACTACATTTTAAAGATATGGTTTGTTTTGTTTATGGAGTTATGTTAACTGTATAAGATGGATTTTGGATTTTGTTTGTGCTTTGTTCTGCTACTAGACCGAGTGATCTTGTGATACGAACACATCCCATACTAGGCTCGTACCATGCTTATAAGTCCAAGTGTAGAACTCACTCCCAAAAGCTAGCTTGAAGGAGGAGGGGACACTTAGGCTTATAAGCCACCATTTAGTTTTTACACTAGCCAATGTGGGATCATAACAATACCCCACGCTTTGAAGAACCAACGTCCTCGTTGGTCACGGCTATGTTGGTCACGGTCGGCACCCTCCTTTCGGGTCCGAGTCACCACTCCACAGGCCACCACTCCGAGCTCGTTGGTCACGGCTATGTTGGTCACGGTTGGCACCCTCCTTTCGGGTCCAAGCCACCACTCCACAGGCCACCACTCCGAGTGTTGGAACCTCGCAATGTAGGGCTAGCTCTGATACCAATTGATACGAACCCATCCCATATTAGGCTCGTACCATGCTTATAAGTCCAAGTGTAGAACTCACTCCCAAAAGCTAGCTTGAAGGAGGAGGGGACACTTAGGCTTATAAGCCACCATTTAGTTTTTACACTAGCCAATGTGGGATCATAACATCTTGGTACTTTGAAATGACTTTGGATGGTTGCTTGACTTTTATTTTGACCCTTTAAGTTTTCTAATGTGTTTCAACTTTCAAGTGTTGGGTATTAAGATAGAAATGTCTGAGTGAGATGCTAACAAGGAGATATTATGTTATAGGGGTAAATAACCAGTTGGTAGATTAATTAGTCATCAAGGAAAACCTTGGAGGGTTTTACTTCACAAGGTATTGAGTTCGAGTCTTGCTGAAGGTTTTTTCTCAAGTAAATAGGTAGTGGGGTTTATTCCCATAGATGGAGGGTTCGAAGGAAGACATAATGTCCCTTGTGAATGTCACTGTCTATGCTCAAATCACTAACTTACTAATTGGTCGTTTAAAAATAAAATGTTACAGGGGGAAAATCATATCTGAATATACATCATACATAGATTTGCTATTATATATATTGGATTGTCATAGCTACTTTTTTTATACAATCTAACTTACATCGTTTTTTTAACCACAAGGTGGTATTGTATTGAGAATTCATTTTTATATTATATTTTTTAACTCTTACATCACAAAGTATAAGTTTTTACGATGCTTGTGGTGAATACATTAAAAATTATAGTGTAAAAATCACCCATTTATTCTATTCGATAGGATTTTGTTGAAATTCATTTTCAAATTCAATCTATAGGTGCAACTAAAATATCCTTTATGGTCAAGGAGACTCCTCCGTGATGACTCCGGCTACCCGTAAAGCAAATAGTTGCCCCCAAAATAGTTGGAAGTATGTCCCATGAAAAGACCACAATTTTTACAATGCGCCTTTGTGGTACCATTGCTTAACTCCACGATGTCGAACTTCGCAAAAAGTTCGGGAGCTCGTGTAGTTGGCAAAATTCTAACAATAGTTGGTGTTTCTTCATTTGTAGAACTAACACCGGTGAAATCTTGACTACTTTGGCTTTGGTGTGGGTGTGACATTTTTGACGTTTTTTTACTAATCGAAAGTGTTTGGATAGTGTTCTTGGAGAGTGGAAAGTGTTTGAAGTTGTGATTTTAACCAAATGCAAGATTTATATTTATAGGGGAGTTTAAGGGGGCAAAATGGTCCAAAAAAAAAAAAAAAAAAAAGGGTCAAATTCGGTCCCCAACGGTCATATTACCGTTTGCTAACGGGCAGCTCGAAAACCGGTTACAACGGGCAAAAACCGGTTCCGGTCGGTTTTTTGGTCGAAAGCTGGTAACCGGTTACGGACCGATCGGTTATTCCAAAACCGAACCGGTTACGGTCAAAACCGGTTTTGACCGGTTCGGGTACCGGTTTCGGTTTCGTTTTCGGGTATTTTGTGCACGGCTAGTTGGGCCTCTAAAAATGAGTTAACCTTTTTTAAAATTTTATTTTGGGCTTTTTATCCCAATAATTCCAACATAAAAACCTTGCAATGTATGAATTTATCTTTTTTATAAAAAATTTGTATTGAATTAATTTAATTTATTAAATTATTATTTTAGGTTATTAACAATAAATGGAAAAGAAATGATGAGATGGAAAAAAATGATGTGGTGAGGTGTGTATTTTCTGGATAAAGTGGTGTGATTGCTGATGTGACAGAAATTTTGATGTGGTGGTAGGCCATTACCTCTCTAAAAAAATTAAAATTTAAGTAGGCGGCTACTGTTTATTGACTTGGGAAATGTATGTATTATATAATAATTAACAAAGTGATGCTTTCTCTTTGATAACACCAACAAATATATGACTAAATAATACTAGTATTCTGCAAAATAAGATTAAGAACTCAAATTACAACATGAGTTATGTTTTAGTTGGTTTTAGAATCGATTTCACTAGAGCAAGTAGTTAGTGGTTATTCTTTTCTCAACAAATGTTTTAGATAAACGAAAATAGGCAAATCAAAAACAGTTAATAAACTGCTCACATAAAATTGTTGATTGCTCAACCAATAAGCTGATTTTAGGCTATCAAAGTTCAATTTTCCTACAAATTCAGTACAAGAAACTAGTATTAATGTAACTAAGAGATCATAAACAGAAATTGATCAAAACATATGTGAACCTTTTTTCCCAAAGATTGCTTCCCAAACCAAAGGCAAGAATGGACCTTTTTTATCCATGAATTCTCTAACACCTTTCTCATCAAACCCAAACCCTTTTTCTTTCAAATTCTTAATCATAATTTGAGCAGCTTCAAGACCCCGTTCCCTACAAAACCAGTTTACCAAACCCGTAAATGTCACCAAATTTGGCGAATGACCCGATTCCACCATCTCCAAACAAAATTCAAGAGCATCATCTAATCGCTTTCCTTTAAATAAACCCTGAACAAGAACACCATAACTAAACGCATTTGGTACAATCCCATTGTTTTGCATTTTCCTGAAAATACGTATTGCTTCATCGGGTTTCTGAGACTTACAAAAACCTTCAACAACTGCAGTGTAGATTACAACTTCAGGTATTGTTCCTCTTTCACGCATTTCACCAAACAGTTTCATTGCATCTTTAACTAAACCATCACTACATAAACCATGAAGCATTGATACAGCATTTGGAATTAGTCCTGTTTCTTTCATCTTTCTGAAGATCTCATCAGCATCTTCTGGCGGTGGTGGTGGCAGCTCCTCCACCGGAGCTGGCACCAGTTCTGGTTCTCCGGCACCACTGTTGCTATCCGATTTTTCAGAACTGAGGTTATCTTTCTCTTGATCGAATCCAAGCTTGAATCTATCGAGAAAACCATCGACATCTTGACTTTTATTATCGTTTACTCGTCGATTAGGAGAAAATTGGGGCTTTTGTTCATCGTCATCGTCATCAAATTTGAAATTAGAGGTATTATTACCTTCCGATTTTAGGCTATCAGCTCTGTTTACTTCCGATGCTGCTCTGTTACTCGGTCTATACCTGCTTTCATTGTTGTAATTAGGTTTTCGATTGGTGTCAAAATCCCTTCTTCCTCCTCCTCTACCTCTATTGTCACCGGTGTGGCGATCATCATTGCCGTCGATGAAGCCTGAAAGGCGTGAAGAAGGAGTGCGGTCTGATGTGTTGTAGCCCTCGCCGGAGCGTCGTCTCGGTGGTGGTCGACCACCGCTGTAACCATCGTTGGAGCTGTTGTTATTGTATGATGATGAGGAAAACAATCTCGACATCGATGGCGAATATCCATGATGATGAGTTCGATGAAGAGATTGTTGATGACGATGATAATTCGAAATGCTAAAAGAAATTAGCTTTGAAATCCTGAACCCTTTCACCATCGTATCCATTTCGCAGTTTCTAGTAAATCCTAAGAAGTATGTTCCCTCGGCTCTGGAAACGGAAAAAAAAGAAAGAAAAATAAAACCACGGGGACGGATAATGGATACTTTATTGTTTCTAGGGACTAAATATATAAGTGTATATGTCTGTAGGGATGAAATGATAATTTAATGAAAAAATATACTTCGTGTAGAAATATAATATGACAAAAAGTTTCTCCAAAAATCACCGGCAATGTTTGATTCCTTGAGCTCCCGTTTCCGGCAGCCAAAAGTGGATTACCTGAAAGCACAGATAAAATCCCTAGTATGGATTTAGTCCCAAACTTTTTACTCGCCATTGACATGCTAAAGAAAAAGCTCGAAGAACGATCTGGGATGCTAGTTCTCCATCCAATTTGTACCGTATCCGATCAATACATGTCATGGACGGCTGATTTTGCGGATAAATATCGGATACCGAGAAATATGTTTGATGGACTGAGTTGATTTATTGAGTTACATTACAATAATTTGTATGTATCCAACGTGTTGGATAAAATGCGATAAACTGTTTATTTGTGTGATTTAATCAGTTCATGAGGTTGGGCCCCACAAGTGCTAATCTTGTAACACCATTGGAATTTTCCTATTAGACAAGCACATAGACTTCAGTTTAGTTACGTCTCTAGTGTACACCATTGGAATTTTCCTATTAGTCAAAAGTTCTTGTGATCTATGCCACATTTTCCAAAGTTGAGTGGTTCATATTTTGATAAGTTATAAATAAACTAAAACTTCCATATTTATTATCACCAATTCATTCATTCGGTCTCTCCCTTAACTAAAACTCTGAAATGGCTCTACAAGAACAAAACCAGCTTCACTTTCTTGTTTTACCTTTAGGATCACCAGGCCATTACATCCCCACCATTGATATAGCCAAGTTACTAGCTCAACATGGTCACCACCCCGGTCAACACCCGCAGATTCGGGTCAATTCTTGATCAAGCAATCCAATCAGGTCTTCCAATCAGCTTCCTCGAATTCATATACCGAATTTGGCTTACCAGAAGGCTGTGAAAGTGTAGATGATCTACCCAATTTGGGATTTGCAAAGGCACTTATGCAAGCATATTCTTCACTACAACAAGAAGTCGAAACGTATATACAAAAGCTTAATCAGAAGCCAAATTGCATAGTTTCTGACTATGCCACAAGGATGCATCAGAAAAGGTTCAAAGAGGTAACAAGTCGTCAATTGACAAAAACGAGTGCCTCAAGTGGCTAGATTCTCAAGAAAACGGCTCGGTGATCTACGCGTGTTTAGGAAGCTAGCCGAGCTTGGTTTAGGTCTAGAATCATGTAAGAAACCATTCATTTGGGTTGTTCGAGCCGGTCCCAAGACTGAAAAATGGATAGAGGAAAACGGTTTTGAAGAGAGAACGAACTGTTGATCCGTGGGTGGGCCCCTGGTGTTGTCACACCCTGCAATTGGAGGGTTTTTGTGGTTGGAATTCGATTCTAGAAGGGGTTTCGGCTGGTGTGATCTTTTGATAGAAAAGAGTGAAATTGCTTATCGTTTCAAACTGAAGTTTGTAAATATAAATCCCAAAGGACTCAGAGACTATGAAAGCTAGTCCTTCCCCACATCTTGATCGTGGTGGATGCCCTTTGATTATGACCCCTATGAGGCCTTGGACATATATGGCTGAATTATGACTTAACGACACTTTATATAAAAAGTATCAATAATGTTGCCACACTAAACTTTGTAAATCATCATCAGTGTTTAATCTTCAAATTTTCTTACTAACTTTTGTCTCAATAGGTACTTTTAGTGACCCAACAAATTTCAACTGCAAGTTTGAATTCATATTACAACACGAATAACACATAAACTAAAAACATTGTTTTGGGTACATTTCTGATTCTTGGCCTGCTTTCTGTCATTAATAAAATAATATTTTGTATTATCAATCTATCTTTTCGAAATTTGTAAGTACATACATGCATATGTACATCATCACCAATTATTTTAATCAAATAAAATAATTTGAGAACTCATTCAAGAGTTTAATAATGAAATCCTTTATTAAGAATGCACATGAATTAAGTTCCATTGTCACACATATAAGATCCAATCTCTCCATCATCCAAGCTAAAACCACACTCTGAAAATATGGCTTTAGAAAATAAATCACATGAACACAACCAACTTTAGGATCACCAGGCCACTACATCCCCACCATCGATATAGCCAAGTTACTAGCCCAACATGGTGTCAAAGTTACCACCCCAGTCAACGCCCTCAGATTTGGGTCAATCCTAGATCAAGCAATCCAATCAGGTCTCCCCATTAGTTTTCTCAAATTGCCATTTCCATATGCTAAGTTTGGCTGCTGTGAAACCATCTCCCAAATATAGGATTGACCTTGGCCCTTATGCTTCACTGCAAACACAAGTTGAACAGTACATCGAAAATCTAGACCAAATTGCATCATATCCGACACATTTGGGTCGGTGATATTGCAAAAAAGTTTCAGATACCAAGGATTATATTCGATGGAATGAATTGTTTCACACAACCACGTTTTGTACCGTTCAAAGGTGCATGAAACCGTGGGTGATTCAGAGTCATTTGTTTTGCCAGGTTTGCCTACTAACAAGATCCCAACTGCCATTGTTGCTCAATCCAGGATGTGAAAGATTTTAATGAAAAACTTCAGGTATCTGAAGCATATGGAGCAGTTATAAACAGTTTCCAGGAGTTGGAGCAAGGATATGTTGATGAATATCAGAAAGTTAAAGGAGATAAAGTTTGGTGTATTATCACTCTGCCACAAGGATGCATCAGAAAAGGTGCGACAAGTCGTCAATTAACAAAAACGAGTGCGTTAAGTGGCTACATTCGCAAGAAAACGGGTCGGCATGTTTAGGAAGTCTCAGTCGGATTGACAACTAGTTGAGCTTGGTTTAGGTCTAGAATCATGTAAGAAACCGTTCATTTGGGTTGTTAGGGCCGGTCCTAAGACTGAAAAATGGATAGAGGAAAACGGGTTTGAAGAGAGAACGAGCTCTGTTGATCCGTGGGTGGGCCCACACCCTGCAATCGGAGGGTTTTTGTGGTTGGAATTCGATTCTAGAAGGGGTTTCAGCTGGTGTGCCTATGGCCTCAATTTCAGGATATAATGAGAAGTTGGCTGTGCAAGTGTTGGGAATTGGGGTTAGTGTTGGTGTTCAAAATGTGGTTCATTTGGGAAGTCGGGAGTTGTAGTTAAGAGTGAGGAATTTAAGAAGGCGATTGATATTTTAATGGAGGAAGATGAAGAAGGAAGAAGGAGAGCTAAAGAACTCTGTAAGAAGGGCCGGCTAATAAAGCGATAGAAGAAGGTGGATCATCGCACCGGAATATGACCCGATTAATTGAAGATATCAGGAACAGAGTATAAAATTTTGTTTAGATTTGAGGTTGTCTTCTTTTTTTCTTCTTTCTCATGTATTTTACTAATTGAATTTAAAGAAGCTATTACACAATTCTTCTATTTAGCGGCAAACAAACTCACACTGACGAGTTTGAATCAATAGCTTTAAGGAGGTTTATGTAAAATTGACATTTAGTGACAAACTAAAAAGTGTCATTATATGTGACTTTTTTTAGTGACAATTCTTCGAAAGAACAGTAAATACTTCTAGTTTTACCCACACCATTTCAAATTACTCATAGACTTTAGGTTTACTCAATTTTACTAAAAGAAATCATATTACAATAATATCAAAAACTTACCTATGTTTTTTTTTTTATCACTATAGGGTTTTAGAATTTTTTTTCAAAAATGATGCTGAAAATTAAAAAAATTTCACAAATAATGTAGTTTTTTTTTTGTCTTTCACAAATAGTGAATCTGGACTCTTAGAGTTCGGTTTTTTTCCTAACACGCACTCATGGAGTCCGGATTTTGCCTAAAAGAGTCACCTCATCGATTGTACCTCGTACAAGTACACTGCGTACACTACGTAAATCCTCCCCTTGGAGTCCGGATTTTGACTGTCACCGTGTACTCCCGGAGTCCGGATCTTACGATCTTAAAAAATTCCTAAATCTGCTAAAACATACAAATAAAAGGTTCTTTTTGAAAATTAATTATTCGTCTCTTCTTGTCATATACTCGATCCGATCTAGGGTTCCTAGACTTTAGTGTGTTCTTTTGAAACCATACTTTGCAACTTTATTAAGACTGCATTTAGTGGTCATGTCACTTCACCATCCACTTCAGCACCACATCAGCTGTCTCTCTCCATTTACCCATCCTCACTTTTTCTCACATTTCACCCGTAATGGTCACCTTTCACCATTTAAAAAGATTTTCAACCAACAATTTAATTAAAAACTAAAATAAACTTTCATTCATAAATTAAAAACATTACATAGACAATTAAAAACATAAACGTACGAAATTAAAAAAAAAACGCAAATATTACATAGATAATTATAAACGTAAACTAGTATGGTAAATTCCACTTAGCCTTGATCGCCCGCTTCATCTCCAAGGCCCGATCAAGGTGTGCTCCAGTCAAGTGATCAGTCGGCTGCAGATAGAACATTACGTCTTGTTGACGTTCTTCATATTCTTGGAGTCTCAACTTTTGTTCCTTTAGTTCCAACTCCCTCTTTCAGATCTCCAAAAAGGTAGAGCGATCTTTATTTTTCGTTGATAGATATGAATCCATGTGAGTTCTATACTCTAAGACCATCAACCTAGTCGACGCTTCGTCAGTGGAAGCTGTGGACGACGTCGATGACGCCGCCCCTTTCGCCGCTTTCTTTTTGGCTTTGTCCCTCCCCATTGGTAGTTGAACTTCATGCATCTCGTCTTCCTCGTCGTCTCTAGCCTACGTATTTAGATTAAAGCTAGCATCTCCTGAATGCGATGTGTTGAACAACCTAGACCCTGATGACTTGTATCTCTTGTACTTGTCCTGTTGGTCTTTAAAAAAGTTTGGAAGTTCCACCTCCTTCCATTTCGGAGAATCTTTTAATTACGCCCACGCATGAAGAAGTGTAAACGGTACTCCATATTCAGCTTGGTATTCTAAAAGTGCCTTTTGGGTGTAATCCCCGTCTCCGCTTCCACTCACTGCCCTCCGAACGACATTATCGTACACACCACAAAATTCATCCACTTTAGGACGCACAGTCTTCCATTTTCCGTTTACCATATCGTAGGTCCAACGATTGCATGCATCATGATTTTTCTGCATATATTTTAAAACCTCAATCCAAAACCCAGAAGTCTTTCTCGTATTACCAAGAGCACTATCTTCTGATATACGAACCCAACCTTTGCACAATGCCACTACTTCTTGATCGGTCCAGCTAGTGCACTTAGATTCCTCTTGATTACGAACGGGTCTCTTTTGGCGTCTATTTGAAGACTTCTTTGGCGCGGGAGTTCTTCGTCGAGAGATTCCTCTCGAACCGTAGGCATAGACGGAGGCGGAGAAAATTCGGGTATGTATAATCCTATCTCATCAATATAAACTGATTAATGGGAGACATAGGTGAGTTCATATTTAGTTGTGATGACGAACCCCAATATTAGATTGTGAGTCGTATTGGTGAAACAAGTGATGTGGTTAATCTAGTTATAAATCAAATGTCCTAAATACGTCTTCTCTAGATTACCACACTCTTAGGCAAGTATGACCTAATCGTGAGCAATATAGTTCAGGTAAGTAAATTCGGGTATATTCGTCTCCACAGGGAACAATTAAGCTGATTATGTAATATAAAACTAATTAATTAAACTGAACAAATAATTAAAAGGGGTTTTCATTTGGAATACTTTTATTTGCAAACTGAATAATAAAACTAAAAATGGTTGTTAAAAGTAAACAATCAACTAAAACGAAGAGAAAGTCTTTTAGTAATAAGGAGAATATTCACTATGAGTCGAATCCGTCTAGGTCTAGGTTTAGTTTTGAAGTACCGATTTAATTCATGTTCTAGGAGTTTAAGGGACTAGATTTCTCTCAAAACCTTACAATGAGTCTAATATGATCTCTAGGAATTTCTTCTCATGAAACCTGTTTAAATTCACACTCCTGCTTGTTATTTCTAACTAGGCCCGGCTTTCCGAGACCTTCTAATCCTAGGAATTTCTTCTCTGAAGATCAGACTTTAAGTTGCACCTAAGTTATTGGTATCAAATCTCGGACCCCTATTTCTAGTGAGTCGCTGACTAGGTCAATCAGTATGAAAAGTCAAGGGTATTACTAAATCAATTAAATGTTGTCAATATTTTATCAATCTAACAATAAACAGATTCAATAATGCAAATGTAAAGGTTTAACGAAAAGGTTCTTTATTAAAAACACAAGTGTTCAAACAATCACCATAAAATCCTAATAATATCCAAACCTAAAACCTAAACTTCATCTAATCATAGCGAATATAAGATGATTAGCACATAGACATGCTAAAAATCATCAAACAATCGTAAAGAAACATAAACATAAACATAATAGTAATCAATAGTGATAAAAAAACCAATGCTTGAAATCTTGATCTTGAGCGCTCCTAGGGTATTTTTCGGCTGCCAATTCGTCTTTAGGTCAAAAAGTTGTGTTCAAATCTGCAATTCTCGCTTATATATACGTCAGATCGCTGGAAATCGCGTCGCTAATCCCAACTTTCGCGTCGCGAATGTGCTCCCGCGTTAATAGCGGCGCGATCTGCCCTTTTTGATGGCAAACAGCGACTCGATTTCGCGTTTTAACGAAAAATAGCGATATAGATAGCGGCATAGATAGCGGCGCTATCTCTGAATTTTCTGCAGAATTTCATTTCTTGTGTCGTTTTGGCTCGTTTTTGATACTTTTTCTTCTATAGCCTGAAAAATACAATGAGAACTATATTTGAGTGATAACATCATGTTTTAATCAATAAACACATACAAAAACAGGTATATTGGCATATAAATCTATGTGTAAATATGCCAATATCAACAAGTTTGGTGGGAATGAGTTGTATATATTTTGTTGTGGAGGTATGAATGGTGGGTTTTTGGTAATGTTGGGTTTCGTATTGTTGGTTCCTATAAAAAAGTGATGGTTGTTGGAAGTTAATTTGTCGGTTTGACGGTGGAGTATTTCCAAGAAGAAATGTGTCTTCGGGTGTTGGGGGGTGTTTCAGGTAGTGTTTTGTTGTTGGCGTTTTGTGGTTTTGGGAGTATTTTGCTGAGACATATTTGTGAAGAGAATTGTATTAAAATGAGTTTATAAAATAAGAATTGTGTTTAAAATATTGAAGTTAATGGCTATTTTATAGGTAGTAAATGGTTGTAGGTAAAAAAAATTTAAAACTAACCATTGAAAAGAAAGGGAAATTAAATGTTGCACATTGTCCAAGAGGTGGAGTGGCTCACCTCTGCCATCTTCAAAATCAGTCCTTCACGTGTGAAAATTTGTTGATTTAATGGGTCTCACTGACACGTGGACCTTCTCACATACTCTCACCATCCCTGTTAAATTTAGCCTAACCTTTACATCTTTCTGTCCTTTCTTGTCTCGTTGATATGTTTGATTGTTAACTGCTCCACATTCATCTCTTTCCTATTTAAAATGCAAAGCGAATTAATTTAATAAATTTTTTGTTTTTTTTTACATTTGCGAGTACTTATTTGAATGTTTCAAGAACTTTTAACTAAATTTAACGGTGCATTATTATTAAGAACTAGCAGGTACCCGCGCAATGCGACGGCGGGTATCCTGTGATTATATTTGTGTAACACCCTAAAATTTACAAGATTTTTAAAACTTTTGAAAATAAAATTATAATCGAAAGGTCCCATAAATAAATCTCAGATATTAATATTTAACATTCAAAACGTATTTATTGCGTAAATAGTTAAGATAAAGTAAAGTGTTTTAAAATATTAAATGATGTCCACATCAGTAATGAAAAGATACAGCGGTCAACCGTCCACCTTCTCCTTTCCTTTGCTGGTACCTGAAATAATGTGGGGGAAAGTTTGGGTCAGCTGGGGAAGCTGAGTGAATAATTCTCAAAATGCAAACAATCATAACATACAACACATGAGGGCACATCGGTGTACTCCTACTCAGAATCTACTCGATTAATTACTCAGATTTATTTCCCAGATTTTATTACTCAGATTTTAATTTATATAGCGCGCTTGTGTGATTTGGGACGAGAGATCAACCTCGCCCCTCCTCACACCTCAGATAGGCATAAGCCAAAAACTCAGACGGGAGTGATCCCAAAACTCAGACGGGAATAATCCCAAAACTCAGACGGGAGGTGATCCCAGGCATATAGCCAAAAACTCAGATGTGTGTTATTATGTTTTATTATCTCTTTAACATAATTATCTCAGATGCCCTAGCAAGTAGTAGCACAGAATGACCCTGTGCCGAGCTCGGTTACCCAGGCACAATGTCTCAGATTAAAATAAATCAACAGCTGCTCAGATACTCAGATAGCATGTCAAACTCAGATAACAAATCAAACTCAGATAGCGGATCAAACTCAGATAACAGCTCAAGCTCAGATAACAATTATGGTGCAAGAAATGTAACACATAAGTCATGCATGTACAACGTTAAAACTGAATACACGGTGAGAATACTCACCTCGAAAAACGTAAGCTCCGAAGATATCTCAGCACTCTACTCTATTGACCAGCTAACGTCTAAGCGGTCCTAAAACACGCAAGGATAGCTCAAATTAGACTCAATCTAATTCATTTTTAAAACATAAACGTTCCCCGATTAGGAGACCCCAAATTTAAATTAATTACTCATGCTAGTTTTAAAAACAATTAGTAGAAATGTTTTTCCCTTGATCAAAATCGTATTAAAACATTTTCCCTTGATTAATAATAGTATTAAGATATTTCTTCTAATTAAATAGTATTAAAAATAAAGGAAAACCCATGCACCCATTCTTTCTGTTCGAGAGATTCCATACACCCATCATAAAACAATACCATAATACTCGATATACCCAAAATACCCTTAATACTCATTCGAACAAGGACAAATCGCATACGACAAAAACTAAAAGAAACGGTTAGTGGTTTCTACCAACTCGCTTGCTTGACTGACTTCTTATCCAAAATCTTCGCCGGATATATATTGCCTTCGAGTACTCAGCTGCTCAACGGCGACATCACAAAAAGGGAAACATTTTTGTTAGAATAGCACCCAGATTAGAACAAAACGGGGAAACTAAAATGTGTAGCTCACCGGAAATGGGAATCAAAATGAGTTCATCGGAAGAGAAACAGCAAGAGTTCGCCGGAAAAGAAATAATAAGAGCTCGCCGGAAAAACATGACGGCGGGACAGACATGTACGACGGACCGTACGGCGGAGACAATGGAAAGGAGAAAACCTCACGCGGTGGTGGAACGAACGGTGGAGAACGAAATCAAAGGAAGGTCCGGCGGTGGTGTACAGAAATCAGTATAAGATCGGGAATGGTGGTTTGCCGGAGTAAGAACTAAATCGCTCATCAAAACAGGAACAATTGTTCACCAGGATAGAAAAGAAGGTTGTTCACCGGAAATGTAAATGAAGATTGATCGATAGCAGCCGATGAGGTATTCATGGCTGCGATTTCTTGGGGAAGGAAGATGCTTGATCAAAAGGGAAAGTAGGGAAAAGAACAAATGAAAGGAAATGGTGACTACGAGAAGAAATGTCGGCTACCAAATTTAAGTATTAGGGCATATCCTTAAATTTTAATTTATTATCACATGGGCTGTCCTGTCGGATTTCCAACGCATTTGGGCCATCTCCAAATTGTTGATGTCGAGCCCAAAGCTTCCAGCCGTAACTAGTAAAATACCGATGGGGTGGTTTAAGGTTAAGGGAGAATAAATAAATTTGTAGTTTATTATTTATACTAACTCAATTAAAAGATCAAACACAAAAGACACAAATAATCCTCATTTAATTCCACACTAAGGTAATTAACCCCTTAACTATATCTTAATTTAACTAAAGGTAATATATAACTTACTAGAATTTTCGGGGCGTTACAATTTGGTAGCTGCCAAATGGTATGTGATGGTAGCGGTAGTGACGGTGGGTGGTGGTGATAACGGGAGGTGTGATAATTTCAACTTTTTAAGGTTTGAGATTAACAAAGATTAGTTTGTGTTTTAACATAGTAGTTGCAAACTCAAGCCTTGCATATATCAAACAAAAATCTGTCCCATAATAAAGGTGTTGGCTGGAATACTAAGTTTTGTTAATTTAGGAATTATTCAAATAACGAAGAATTGAACAACGTTAGCATCAATGTAATTTTGTTGTAAATATATCGTTAATATTTCATATAAGTTATATGATCTTGCAGTTAGCATTTTCTTATATATTCAAAAAATGTGCAATACAAAGCTCATTTTCCTTGTTCAAAATGAGAAATTTGGTAGTAGTTTGGTAATATCGAAGATTTTTTTAGCTATACTGAAATTGTACGAATACAAAGCCAAAATTAAAAGAATTAGATTGGAAGACAGTGCAATGGAAGATGCCATGAATGCAACTACATCAATGAAATCCATTGTCCATGAATCTACTTGCCTGCATATGTGAGTGACGACAATCAGATTAAACAAATAGAAACATTTATTGCAAATTGACCAAGTGTTATTTTATTTTGTTTCGATACAAGTAGAGAATAATACATCATGACAAGATTACATGTAGAAGGTTTACCATTTGATAAATCAACATATATGTGCCAAAATATTCCATTTTATTAATCATCTACTTTTATTACTACAATCTATTTGTTAATTAAAGATTGTTACCACTTGCAATAAGGCAAAAGCAAATTGTTCATAACACTTGCAAATCGAAATTAAAAATTTGTGAGCTAAATGTCATTTACTTGAAAAATATTGATCCAAATATGTAAAAGATTATACCAATAAAAAAAAGACTTAAGGAAGTATACAAACTGTGCTTTTTTCTTGCAAGATCCAAACGACAGCAATGAATATGAAGAATCCGGGTGAATCGTGTTTGTCGGGTCAAATAAATTAAATATGGTCAAACAGGTGAAACTGGTCAAATACGGTCAAACATGTGCAAATGGGTCAAATCTATTAAATCTGGTCAAACTGTTAAGATAAGATTCTGTTTTGAACAAAAACGGGTCAAATGGGTCAAAGAGTTTTATGGACTATGGAGTCAGATTATAAAAAGGAATATTTGTTTACCTATTTTGACTTGCTTGACAAACTTTATTTTTTTGACGATTTTTTCCAGAAAATAAATTTGGCCCATTTGACCCGTTTGCTGTCCTCTAACACACGACTGTTAAGTATGTGCTCTACACAGCTAAAACCGAAACAGACAATATTATGAGGAAGTTAAAGCATGTATACATAAAATTAGATGAAGTTTAAGCTGGCACCCGATTGACCCCTTTTCAAATTTTTTCTTTTTCGCATATTTTTTTAGCTTTTATCCATTTTCCAGTTTTTTTAAAACGATTGACCACTTTGATAGTTTTTTGACCCGTTTGAACATTCTGACCAGGTTGACCGTATGACCCAGTTGACCCAATTATTAAAATTCCGTTATTTAAAAAAAATGATTTTTTTTAAAAAAAACTTTCTATTTTTTCCGACCACTTTGACAAGATTTACAGTTTGAACCAGGTGACCCACCCCATTGACCCCTTTGTTATATTTTTTTTGACCCGTTTGAAAACCGTGTACAGGTTGACCCGTATTCAAATATGTGAACATACGAATTATGATTACAACATATCCAATTAGCAAAACAAAACCAAAATTATATTAAAACAAAGGAAAAAAATATTATTTGACAAAAGACATACCTGAAATTGATTAATTTAAAACACGATACTCTGCTCTTGAGTTGTTCCTGTTCAAGCAAAACGAAATTCAAACATTAATAAACCTAATGCTACATCTTAATGTTTCATAATGAAAAAATGGATAAATCATAACTATATATACGTTTTTGAACAAATCATAACCACACGTAACAAAATATGTTTTTGAAATGAACCAAAAATCCTTAATTATATGAAAACTGTGGGAGAAAACAAAGATTAAATGCTTCAATTTAAGACACATACCTCGAATAGGCGATTTCGTATGGACTGTAGTTGTAGTTTTCCTTGTTGTATTTATAGGGTGATAAATAATCATCATGGTAGAAGAATTGAAGAGTCGATTGAAAATGACTGGTTGTATGACCTCGGTTCTATCATTGTGGAGAGAAACAAAAAGACGATGAACAAACTGGCGGGTCAGGGGTGAACGAACCGTCCTATAACTCTGTACCGTGGTAAATGGGCGGAAGGAAATGGGCCGAACAGTTAAATGATGGGCCATAGTTAAATGATAACAGGCCACAATGATGGGCGGAAGGCTTAAACCGCGTCTGAAGCATTATAGGAATTTTGTTTATAACCAATGCAGCCGTATGCTTGGTCAGGTGGTTATTGCCGCGATTATGTGAAGGGAAGGTCTGGGGTTCGATTCCTGGCAGACCTTTTTTTTTTATTCCAAAGTGATTAAATCCATAATTAGCAAGTGTGTTGGCTGAATTTTCAGTCTTGCTAATTATGGAAGGGGTAAATGCTTTATAATATAGTATAGATAGAAGACTTATATTGTAATGTTTGACACTACTATTGCAGTTTTATGATGTAAATCGTACTATATATATGGTCTAATTTTTGTTAGACTATTTTGTTACGGGTTTTTAATATATGTTTAGCCTTTTGTGACAATGCTGAAACTTCATTGTTATGGTCTATTTAAAAGCAATATTTAAAGCATAAAAAGACCATAACAATTAAGTTTCAGCATTGTCACCAACCTAAACCTAGGGGTGTTCACGAGTCGAGCTTTTAACGAGCTACTCGAGCTCGTTTATATCGAGCTCGAGCCTATACAAATTCGATCTCGAGTCGATCTCGAACATAAAACAAGACTCGATTAATTTCACGAGCCGAGCCTAATAATTTAATACTCGACTCGGCTCGTTCGATTGCTCGTTTAATCTCGAGCCAGACGATCTTAACGAGTCGATCCTAACGAGCCGAACAAGTATTTTATACTCCGTACAATAAGTTGATACAATAAGTATAAGAATATACATATATTAATGAGGGTGTTAACGAGTCGAGTAATTAACGAGCTTTTCGAGTTTGTAAATTAGTTATTTTCAAACAATATGGAATCATAAACGAGTATCGAGCTCGAACTCGAACACTATATAAATATTCGAGCTCGAGCTCGAGCACAATTTTAAAAGCTTATTCGAGCTCGAGTCGAGCTCGAGCCGAGTAATTACTAAACAAGCCGAGCTCAAATTTCCTGATATTCGACTCGACTCGAATCGTTAACACCCCTACCTAAACCTAAGGCGAAACATATAATAAAAACTCGTAACAGAAAAGTCTAACAAAAATTAGACCATATATATAGTACGATTTACATCATAAATAACTGCAATAGTAGTGTCAAACATTACAATATAAGGCTTCTACTCTTAATAATAGTGCACAGTTAAATTTAGTTTGAAGTTCTTGAAACATTCAAATAAGTACTCGCAAATGTCTAAAAAAAAAGTTTAAATTAAATTAATCACTTTGTATTTTAAATGGGAAAGAGATGTACAATCAAACATATCAACGAGACAAGAAAAGGCAGAAAGATGTAAAGGTTAATAAAGTCTAGGAATCCTAGATAGGAAGAATAATTTTTAAAAAGAACCTTTTATTTGTATGTTTTTTTAAATGGGAAAGAGATGTACAATCAAACATATCAACGAGATAAGAAAAGGCAGAAAGATGTAAAGGTTAATAAAGTCTAGGATTCCTAGATAGGAAGAATAATTTTTAAAAAGAACCTTTTATTTGTATGTTTTAGCAGATTTAGGAATTTTTTAAGATCTTAAGATTCGGACTCCGGGAATACACGGTGACAATCAAAATCTGGACTCTCGGAGGGAGGATTTAGGCATTGTGCGCGGTGTACTTGTACGAGGTACAGTCGATGAGGTGGCTCTTTTAGTCAAAATCCAAGATTCCAGGAGTGTGTGTTAGGCGAAAATCCGGACTCCAGGAGTCCAGAAACACTATTTGTGAAAGACAAAAAAAAAACTGCATTATTAGTGAAAGTTTTTCAATTTTCAGCTATCATTTTCGAAAAAAATTATGGGTTTTACTTATGTGAACTTTAGCCATGCTATTTTATATAAAGTTAAGCACGTCTGGCGTGGAGCGTCAAAGCCATGTTAAAGGCTCCTTAACATCACCGTAACACTGTCATACAGGGACATCATGTCAAAATCATGTGTTCTTGTTTTATTTCTCCGTGGATTTTTTTATAGAGACTAAGTAATTTTGAACTAACTAGTAATATCTAAGTTTAATTTACACTAAATTTTAAATGATCCCATAAACTTTTAATTCATGCATTTTATAAAAAAACTACACGATTTATTAAAAAACCACCGGATTGGGGAAAAAGATAATTTCATATAAATTGAATGCGTTTCAAATCGAATTTCCATGGATTGGGAAAAAGATAATTTCATATTAATTGAATGAGCTTCAAATCCAATTTCCCATTGGATTGGGGAAAAAGAGAATTTCATTCTAATTCAAATCGAATTTCAGGGAGTGTAAAAGCTGATAAAATGATGTATCCAATTGAAAATTTAAAGTAAGTGTGAAGTGTGACGTAATAAAAAATTCTCCTGTACTAAAAAACGACATGTTTCATACCAAAATCATTTTGACATACTACCCAACCTTCCGAACTGCTCATCTTCAAATCTTTATTAGGGACAAATAAAATAAGAAGCATCACAGAAATGTTGATAAATCACTAGAAATTGCCGCCTGCTAGACCCTTATTTGTGTGCAACATGATATCCTCTCAATAAACAATTTTAAATCAACTTGCGATGATCCTCCCTCTTCTATTGCTTTTTCAGCCATTTGTTTCATATATCTTGCTTTTTGCCTTCTTTTTTCTCCTTTATCCATAACTGTCTTCACAGCCTTACACACATCATCCATGTTCACTAGTATGCATCTTGTTCCCCTAAATGCATCACTTTTGGAGCTCCAACGGGCACACCCGTACCCACAACTTGCGGTAAAAAACTGCTCGCCGAATTGCGGCCATGTGACCATTGGCACACCCACGCAAACCCCTTCGATGGTCGAGTTCCAACCACAATGTGTCAAGAACGCACCCACGGCTTGGTGTGATAGGATCACAAGTTGTGGGGCCCACCCTCAGATCAAAACCGCTCTTTCTTTCACTCTCGATTCAAACGCGTTTCCATCTAACCATTTCTCAATCTCTTCTGTTCTACTTCCACGACCAAAATAAATGGATTTCCTGACGCTTCTAAGCCTAGAGCTAGCTCGATAAACTGTGGTGGCGTAAGACTTCCTAAACATGCATAGATTACACTTTGCGGGTGCTGAGAATCCAGCCATTTTAGGCAATCGTGATCGTTGATTGATCCGATGGTTCCACGTTGCCGTTCGTTCTTGTTAGAATTTGAAAACGGTCCAATACACCAAACTCTACCTTGTTTTAGCTTTCGATGATATATCTTTTTTCTAACGCATCAAAACTGTTTATGATAGTCCCATATGCTCCTACTTGGGTTTTCTCACGAACAGTCTTCATTTCCTTTGCTTTTGCACTGTTGCCGGGATTGAATTTAGTCATGGTTATATTATCCGCGGCAACATAAACGGGTCGGAATTCCGTTCATAAATCTTTGAAACACATGAGTTGCTAACTGAGTAAAACAACTCGAAAATAACCCACGGAATCTCAAGCGACATCTTCCGTCCATGACAAGTGTTTATCAGAAATGATACAACTGGGTCTAGGTGTAAGTTGGTTAAACGCATCTTCAAGTGGCTTTTTAAGCGTGGCATCAAAGAAGTTTTTGGATAGATCAAATGCTCGTCTACACTTTCACATCCGTCTGGCAATCGAGGCTGGGAACTGTAGTTTGAGGATTTGGATCGGAAGGCCAGCAGCTATGGCTCGGATGAGGACCGAACCGTATCTTTGAGTGTTATGGGGCGTGATGACTCAACGGATTGTTGGGCTATGAGTTTGGCCATGTCGGGATGAGGTGGCCTGGGCACATTAGAGGTACGATAAGAAAGTGAATATTGGAATTAGCCATTTAAAGGCTACGGAGTATTATGTTTTTGTGACTATGATATTATGATGCTTTCAATTGTGATAAATGTAAACTTTTTTATGGTACAGAGGGAGTATATTGTTAAAAAACTATATTTAGACTAATTAAGGACTAAACTCACTTAAAATTACACAAAATTTCTCATATTGTTAAATTTGGACATTTAATTTCTCATATATATATATATAATATTTTAACAAAAATAGACCGAATAATCGCTAGTTCCGGTTATCCACCGGTTACCGGTTCCTAAATTTTGAGAACCGGAACCTCTTAGGGCGGTTCCAAAATTTTAGGAACCGGAACTGCCGGTTCCAAAACAGTTCCGGTTCAAATTTCAGTTACCCACTTTTTCTGCTCACCCCTATATCTAGTGATGTACTCATGTAAGTGCTTATGTAAGACTGGTTGGGCACATGATATTTGTATTTTTGCATTTCGAGTGATTGGACATTTAATAAAGGGATAATTAACTACAATTTTAATTAATGATGATAAAATGACAAGCTATCTAGAAGCAAATCTAAACAACATTTAAAAATATACTAACTCCATATCACGTCATATATTTGGACATATTAATTGCTGACAGATGGTCACATTGTTGACTTTATGATAGTCAAACCTATTACCCTCCAACAACAAAATTTATGTAGATTTCGTCACTAATTAATCATCTACGTGTTTCAGTTTATGTTGATGCTTGTAAACTCTAATGAGGTTTTTACTTTTCGAACAAAAATTACATAATTCAGTACAACTTTGAAGTTTGACTAGAAATAAGTTTGACTTTGAAAGTCAAAATTAAAATTGTCTTCTCTGTTGTAGGTTGTACTTTACTAAAGTGAAATTGGGTTCTCCACCAAAAGAGTTCAATGTTCAAATAGACACGGGGAGCGATATCTTGTGGGTTACTTGTAATTCTTGTGGTGATTGTCCTCAATCAAGTGGATTCGGTGTAGGTTTTATTTATTTATTTATTTAAATATATAAGTACTTCCCATATCGAATTGCTTGCTAAAATTGGTTAATTTTTTTGATGCTGGAAGCTCGTCAACGGCTTCTTCAATATCTTGTTCAGACTCAATTTGTTCTTCATTAATTCAAACTGCAGATGCATTGTGTTTTGAAGATAATCAATGTGGCTATAAGTTTCGGTACGGTGATGGTAGTGGAACAACGGATCATTATGTTACAGATTTGTTGTATTTTGATACAACTGTGGGCCCGTCTATCATCTGCTTCCATTACTTTCGGGTGAGAGCTTTTTGTCATTTCTTTGGTTGTTTCAGTTGAAATTATTTTATATAGAGAAACCTTGTAAACTTATTTTGATTATATGGGTAGAGGTTAAATGGGTAAAATTTTGAACCGTACCCTCTTAGTTAAAAGTCAAATTCTTATTTATGTGTTTAGCCAAATCTCTTAATTGTGCAATTAGACAACTGAATATTAATTTCTGTTTTTCAGGTCTCATTACAATCTGGATTTACAGAGTATTGCTGTCAACGGGCAAATGTTGGCAATTGATCCAACCGTTTTTGCCACATCAGATAACCAAGGAACCATTGTTGATACAGGAACTACATTGGCTTACCTTGTTGAACAAGCATTTGAACCTTTTGTCTATGCTGTAAGCTCAAATTATTATATAAACACTTATCAAATAATTTTTAGTTTTTTAGGGTTTTTTTACAAATGCATCATTGCTTTTGTGAAAATGCCAAAAAATACTTTACAGTTAGTAAAAATGGCCAATTTTGGGCAAATGTTGGAACTTTAAATGTTATGAAGTCAGCGTATAACTGTAAAGTCAATGTTAAAAGTGATATTCACAATAGAGGTGGCTATTTTGACACATTTATATACAAACATGTACGAGAAATGTGTGAATAAGTAACAAAATAGCATGAAATTGTAATATGACTTGAAACGAATCTGAGTTTGAACCATGTCAAGTGAAAGTAAAAACGGTTGATATGCATCTTTGTTGGACAAAAGCCTCTGCAGCTCGCTACCACTATTACAAGTTAATATTAGAGGGTCCAACCCAATAGTGTAAATGGGCTAAGGTCCATTAGGGTTTGTTATGATTAGGGTTTATGTTTACTATATATATGAGGTCTTATATTGCTTATGAATCAAATACATTTATCATTTCAATGTATAACATGGTATCAGAGCCAACAATCTAGAGAACCTACCGGAGTAAAATCATCCTCCTGTCTCCGGGTAATGATCCATAGAAAAGGGTCCTTATTTGAACAAGCTAGAAAATGGTTGCATTTTCGTAACTTATACATATATGCATGCATATACAAACATATATGTATATATACATATATAATTAGACCATATATTATATATATATGCATATTCATGCCCTATATATATGTATATATACACATATATATACACATGCATTTTGCGTAACTTGCATTTGCATTTTCATATCGGAACTTGCATTTTCGTTTACGAAAATGCATATACATACCGTATATATATGTGTGTGTATATATACATATAGAGGGTGTACATGTGAAAATATATATATCTATGGTCTAAATATTTATGTATATGTACATATATCTATGAATATGTATATTTATATGTATATTTTACGAAAATGCAACCCTTTTCTAGCTTCTTAAATAAGGATGGTTCTTTCTTGATCTATATTCTATATATGAGGTCTTATATTGCTTATGAATCAAATACATTTATCATTTCAATGTATAACATGGTATCAGAGTCAACGATCTAGAGAGAACCTACCGGAGTAAAATCATCCTCCGCAGTGGCGGACCCAGAGAAAAAGTTGAGGGGTGTCACCGGTTGCACATTGTTTTCTCAAAGGTTGCACATACACTAATAAGAAGAAAATTTAAAAATTTTAACGCTATTTTTACACTATTCGGAAAAGTTTCAGGGGTTGCACGGGCAACTCCGGGCACCATACTAGCCTACTAGGTCCTCCCCTGATCCTCCGGTCTCCGGCTAATTGCCGTTGATCCGGAGGAATCAGTTCGTTTTGTTTTCATCTTTCATTTCAAATATCTGATTTAATCACATTAGTATTTTATTTTTATTATCTTTTCAATAAGATCTCCTACAAATACAATTTCTAAACTCTAATCCTAACCCAACGAGGTTGTTTGCCCCTGTGTTTGCCTGTTTGTTGCCCACATTCTGAATTCCTCAACTGCCATCATATATTTTTCTTGGGGTCTGCCATATGCACGCATGGGCACATGGTTAGATCATATTTCTTTACTTGTATGGCAAACCAAAGCAATTTATTATTTTTCTTTTGTTAGGCTTACAGCCACGGCTGTTTCTTCTATCTTTTTTTCTTTTTTATGTTTCAGTTTAATATTTCAAGAGTCACGGCTCTCTCTCTTTTTATCATTTTATGTTTTCGCTTAATAGTTCAAGAGCCACTGCTCTATCACTTTTGTTTTCTTTCTAAGCCACGTGCTTGAAACTTGAAAGATATCAAGAGCTACGGCTCTATTTCTTTTTTTAATCATTTTATGTTTAATAGTTTTATACCAAGACCCACGTGCTTGATACTTTATTGGCAATGATTCGTATTTGATGTTGGTGCACCATTTGAAGAAATTGAAGAACTTTCTCCTTTTGCTACTGGACGTCTTCATCAAGAAACTGTTGCCTTTAATATTAGCTTGTTTTACAGTCTCGAGCTTTCGCGATTTCGCCGCTCGGACTGCGGGGGAGTATTAGAGGGTCCAACCCAATTGTGTAAATGAGCCAAGGTCCATTAGGGTTTGTTATGATTAGGATTTATGCTTGCTATATATATGAAGTCTTGTATTGCTTATCAATCAAATACATTTATCATTTCAATATTAGAGGGTCCAACCCAATTGTGTAAATGGGCCAAGATCCATTAGGGTTTGTTATGATTAGGATTTATGTTTGTTATATATATGAGGTCTTGTATTGCTTATCAATCAAATACATTTATCATTTCAATATTAGAGGGTCCAACCCAATTGTGTAAATGGGCCAAGGTCCATTAGGGTTTGTTATGATTAGGGTTTATGTTTGCTATATATATGAGGTCTTGTATTACTTATGAATCAAAAATACATTTATCATTTCAATGTTTAACAGTTAACAACCCAAAAAAAGATCCAATTAAATAACTAAAAGTTATTAAACAAGTATATGAGGTGGCACATGAAGATTCTTTCAACCCTAATAACTGTGAGCAAATTATATCACAACCTTATTATATAAGGTATATCAAGTAAAAGTGTAATGTATATGAAAACAATAAAACGATCAAACCTTGTAACATGGCAGAGAGTGAAAACCTTTATAGAGATACACCATCTGAGTTGACCATTAATTTGTTTATATAAAATATTTTTCATTAATTATTTAAATTATTTTTAAAATATTTAACGTGTTTATTTTTATTTTAACAGGTGATATGAATCTCATTCTCAGAACCAAAAATGATACGCGTGTGTATATGGTATACACACCGACAAAAAAGGTTAACAGATATGGAGCATACAGTAGGGTCATCGAGGAGAGAAAGGGGAATTATCAAGGAAAATGAGATAAAGTTTACGTGACTGATATTGAAGGCAATCTAATTGGCACGGTCATGAAGTTCCCCTTTAAAGTTGGCACAATCAGGATTCTTCAAACATGGAAAAGGGATACTACCTGGGAGATGGTAGAAAACCATCTATATTGAAGTTCGCCTTTAATGGAGCTGCAATATAGACGGTATTCTACCATCTCCCAGGTAGTATCCCTTTTCCCTGTTTGAAGAATCCTCGTTGTGCCAACTTTAAAGGCAAACTTCATGACCGTGCCTATTAGATTGTCTTCAATATCAGTCACGTAAACTCTCTCATATGACTTGATAATTCCCGTTTCTCTCCTCAATGACCCTACTGTATGGAGCTCTGTTAACCTTTTTTGTCGGTGTTTATACCATATACACACGCGTATCCATTTTTGGTTCCGGGAATGGGATTCATATCACATGTTAAAATAAAAATAAACACGTTAAATATTTTAAAAATAATTTAAACAATTAAAGAAAAATATTTTACATAAACAACTTACTGGTAAACTCAGATGGCGTAGCGCTATAAAGGTTTTTACTCTCTGCCTAGTTACAAGGTACCTCCACCCCCGTGATCATCAATTCAAGTATTCTAAGAATGTCACTATCCGTTGGATTGTATTACCTACAAATTTTTGACTTGTATATATTAATTGTTCTAAAGATAAAAAAATAAATTAAAAAGGTATTTTTATAGATAATAGTATATGATACTAAAAATTAAAACTCAAGAATTGACCCATGGCTTTTTTTTATGGGGTCCGTTTTGAACAACCCACTTACCATTCGATCAGAGCTACATTAGGCTGAACTGATGGCAATTTTGGTTTTTCTAGGATGGCAGATTTTGTTGTTGCTGGTTTTGATTTTGTTGCTCGTTTTGTGGTTACTCGTTTTCTTCCCCAATATCTTCCATCCTGTTTAATGACTTATTAAAAAACATCATATTGTGAGATAGTCGCCATTGTTAATGAAAGGAAATGATGAATAGATATACATGCAAAAACAAGCAAGAGCAAAACTTTAATATTACTCTTGCGTTTAGGGGAAAGTCGTTTTTTTTTTCCAGAACTTAATATTCCTGTGTTTTAGGGAAAAATCCTAAAAACCAGTATTATATACGGAAATACGTGGGAAAACAGGTTCAAATTAAAACTTAAATTTTAATCTAATTCCTAATATGAAGCTTCATACTGCATTACGTAGGCTAATTAGATGAATATGTTTTAAAAACCTTCAGTTATCTAAACGTATTCTGATTCAGCACACTCTAGTTGCAAGGTTTTCAGTGTGCAAAATTAAACAAACAACGGTGAGTTATTATAAACCTTTTGTTCATCATTCATGCATGTATCTTTACTGTTTTATGATTAGTTTTATAAAAGCTGATTAATTACTAATTACTAATTACTAATATACATATATGCAAAATATTATTATATCCATAAATTTGTTAGTTCCTTATTTACAAAAAAACACAATAATAGATTAAACAGCTTAAGAGAAACAAAACTTTGCCTAATTAGGTTTGGTGTATTTAAACATATATGAATCTCTAAGCACCATAATATATTTAAACAAAATTTTGCCAGTCTGCCAGTGTATAAAAAGTTAGATTAAAGAGAAACAAAATTTTGCCTAATTAGGTTTGGTGTATTTAAACATATATGAATCTCTAAGCTGCATAATGTGTTTATATATTTATATCTAATAAACAACATTAACAGATTTAACAAAACAAAACATTAACAGAAAAGCAAACTAATTTCACCCCAAATCCTCCATATATAATCGAAACTCTATAGACGAGATCCGTAGAAACCCCAATTCATTCACATTAGCAATCCAATACGCTAGAAAATCAGTTAGAACTTTCAAGAAATGGATCAAATTGTGAGATAACGGCTGAAAGGGAAAGGAAAGTAGATTCACAAGAGCAAAACTGTAGAAGAGATTGCGGCCATGGCTAGTGTTAGAGCATTCTCTCTCTAACTCTCTCTCTCTCTAAAACAGACCGTCCCCTTTTCACCCAATTGATTTTTAATTGACGAATTTTATTAGAATATTGGCACTATGCTTTTTCCTATCGGTTGTTCTCTCTCCTCTTAAAAGCGAATTTCTTTTAATTGACAATGTACAAATTAAATGATTTTTGTTAAAAGCGAATTTCTTTTAATTGACAATGTAATTAAATGATTTCTAATGTGTTTATGTGCTTTTTGTGGTGTTGTGTAGTACCTATCAATCGGGTAGTTTGACTAAAGCAGATAGAGCAATTGATGGTATTTTTGGTTTTGGTCAACATAGTTTGTCGGTTGTATCACAACTGTCATCACTCCAAAAGTATTCTCACATTGTTTAAAAGGAGATGGAACGGGTTTTCAACCTCACAATGGTTTATACTCCACTTGTCCCATCACAGTACGTATTACCTTTAATATGAACATTTTTTAATTTTTATTTAACCAATGGATTTTGGTTGTTTCATTTGAAATTATTGTTAAGGCAAGAATTAACTTTTTGGACATTATGTTTTTGAATGTTAATAGCTTTTATTATATGGGTAGAGGTGATTAAAAGTAAAATTCTTTATATGTGTTAGTCAAATCTCTTGATTTGGCCAACAGGAAAGAAGTATTAATATTTTTAATTTCGGTTTGTGTTTTTCAGGCCTCATTACAATCAGAGTATTGCTGTCAACGGGCAAATGTTGGCAATTGATCCAACCGTTTTTGCCACATCATATAACCAAGGAACCATTGTTGATACAGGAACTACTTTGGCTTACCTTGTTGAACAAGCATTTGAACCTTTTGTCAATGCTGTAAGCTCAACTTATTATATAAACACTTATCATATAATTTTTAGTTTTTTAGGGTTTTTTTACAAATGCATCATTGCTTTTGTGAAAATGCCAAAAAATACTTTACAGTTAGTAAAAATGGCCGATTTTGGGCAAATGTTGGAACTTTAAATGTAATGAAGTCAACGTACCTGTACAGTTTTGGTGCAGCTATGATTCTAAAGCCTAAAAACAACCTCGTACATGGAAACCCCGTTGTGAGTATCCTCTCTTCATTAACCTACTTTTATCCATTAATTTTGACCAAATGTGCATCCTTACACTTTTTTGTCCATTTCTGATAAATAACTTATATGATTTAACAATTACTATCTAGCAAATGAAAGTGTTTGACATGTACCTGTTTTGATACATCTGCCCGCTGTTCCGACACATCCGCCCACTCTCTTATTACACGGGCCTCTTTGCGTTAATTTGGGTTTTGGTGTACAGCACAATGAAATGCATGCCAAACATAAACATTTTGGGTATAAGAAAGAACATAAAAGCAATATGTTAATATTTTACCAATCAACAACACATTCAATATATAATCGTTGAAAGCTTAACACAATTAGCAGCCAAGAGTAGCTCAGTTAACAACTAACAAATAACCCCTTACTTGTATACAAATATTCAAAATAAAATAAGTAGAGAGAGCATGATATCAAACTACTAGATAGCAAAATTAAGTGTTTGGTTTGTATTTGTTGTACGAATATCACACTTTCCATGTTTGAGAAATGAATGCTTTTTAAGGGCAAAATTGGTCCTTAATATTGTGACCTTACCCATGAAATAAATAGAAGGCAAAGTATGAAATTAATACAAAGAAGACGCAAAGTCAGAATGTAAATGTTAATACGAGACTACTCATATATAAATCAAATTATAAATACGAGCAAATATCAATCCACCGGTGCTGGTAAAGATATATATGCCTTTTTCATAGTAGTAATAACAAAAAGTACATAAAATAAATAATTAATTAGTCTTTATTATTTTTAAGGATTTGCTAAAGATTTCACTTATTATTTATACTCGTAGATAATTCCCAAAGTTCCTCACCTGTCCAATCTCAACTAACATATCTTAAATTTTAAAGAGAAAAAAACTTTCAAATTCAGTCAGATCTAATCGGGTCAACATGAAATCCGATAAAGGTAGGAAATTAAAACCCGATACCTGACCCGATTCTATTTTGGTGAAATACAAATTATACCTTCTCTTGCTGTTGGAGCCATTGACATTCCATACATATGCCCACATGGAAACACTCATCACCCAAAACAAAAACAATCAATTACTGCACTCTAAGTTTAATTTGTTTCATAGCTACACATAATTACTTCAAATCTATCAAATTCAAAACTTTTCAACTCAAAATCTCATCTTTTCACTTCAAAGATCTAAACTTTTCAACTAAAAGCAGAATCTTGGTTAAACTTTTTTTCAACTTAAAATCTCATCTTTAAGACTTGAAAGATCAAAACTCACCAAAATATAGAAAATCAATTGCATGACTTTTATCGGAACTAAACATTAATCTGTTTTGTGGTGTGCTTCTTTGTGTCTGGCTCAGCTTGGTTCCGGTCATCTGGTTGCCGGCGAGAAGAGCGAGGGGTGCTTGTTTTATATATTTAGTGAATTCAAGTTACAATGTGTTAAGTAATAGCTTAGTTAAAGATTATTATAATCTTAGATCTGTGCTTATTGGTTAGATTCTTTTCAAAACCTGGTTATAGGTGGGTGTTTAACAAGGTTTCTTTTTAAATAAATAATCTTAAAATATATGTTTCCTTTTGGTAGATTTAACATCAAGCTTATAAACAAATAATCTATTGAAAAATCAATAAGGAAGGGGTGTTAATACCATGACTTTCGGTTTGGATTTTTGTGGACACCTCCTTCTTTACTAAGGTCTGTGATGGTTCATGGCGTGGGTGGTTCAAGAACTTCTTCTAGGTTTTTAACCAACTAAATTGAGATGTGGATATTTATGAGTGATTGGGTTGGAGAAAAGATGGAAATGAAAGGACATAGTATTATGTTGCTTAGAAAAATCGAAATGGGGTTTTGGGATACTGGGCTGAAACGTTTCTGTTGAACAGGAAACATTTCTGTTGAGGTTTCTGCGATGTTTCATTCAAGTTTCGGTTAATTTCAGGTTGTGTAGAGAAGTAACTTACATCGGCAGCGTTGTAAATATCGGAGTGTGGTCGGAGCTTCATTGGTGCATTCTTCGTCAGAGCTCTAAAACAGAGAAAGGGGGCTGCGTGTTTGTCTTTGTGAAACCCTAACTCAGATTTTAAGGAGAAGGCCTGTCACTCATATTTATTAGTTATGGGCTTATAACTTTTAAAATATCACTTATAGTTATAGCTTTTAAAATTAGCCCAGCCAATTACTAGAAGTCCAATTATTAGTCCAACCTTTACAATTTGTGTATAAATTTACAACCTTCCTTTTTTTAACTTATTTACTTTATATATGCATTTTATTAGTTTATATTTAAATCAATCGGTGGAATTTCTTTAACATATATAAATCTTTTTTATATTATATATTTTCCATATTTCTAACGTATTCGTATCTTGAAATTATTAGTTTTGTTGTTTCACGTATCCGTTATATATCCATTTCCCAATGCCGTATCCGTATCTATATCCGTGCAACATAGGTTGTCAGACGCAAAGGGACATTTGATTCTTGTTTTGTACCATTTCTTTTCATTTGTTAATTTTCATTTTGTAGCCTTTTACCGTTAAAAAAAAGTTATTGTATATATTCAATAGATAATTTATAATCATTAATTATTTGGTTTCATTACCTACATGAGTTTAGTTGCACTTATTGCGTATTTTATTTCATGATTGTTTTATTTAATGCGGTTAGCGATTCATCACTTATTTTATATAATCTGATTGCGTTGAGAAACACTACATTTTAAAGATATGGTTTGTTTTGTTTATGGAGTTATGTTAACTGTATAAGATGGATTTTGGATTTTGTTTGTGCTTTGTTCTGCTACTAGACCGAGTGATCTTGTGATACAAACCCATCTCATACTAGGCTCGTACCATGCTTATAAGTCCAAGTGAAGAACTCACTCCCAAAAGCTAGCTTGAAGGAGGAGGGGACACTTAGGCTTATAAGTCACCATTTAGTTTTTACACTAGCCAATGTGGGATCATAACAATACCCCACGCTTTGAAGAACCAACGTCCTCGTCGGTCACGACTATGTTGGTCACGGTCGGCACCCTCCTTTCGGGTCCGAGTCACCACTCCACAGGCCACCACTCCGAGCTCGTTGGTCACGGCTATGTTGGTCACGGTTGGCACCCTCCTTTCGGGTCCAAGCCACCACTCCACAGGCCACCACTCCGAGTGTTGGAACCTCGCAACGTAGGGCTAGCTCTGATACCAATTGATACGAACCCATCCCATATTAGGCTCGTACCATGCTTATAAGTCCAAGTGTAGAACTCACTCCCAAAAGCTAGCTTGAAGGAGGAGGGGACACTTAGGCTTATAAGCCACCATTTAGTTTTTACACTAGCCAATGTGGGATCATAACATCTTGGTACTTTGAAATGACTTTGGATGGTTGCTTGACTTTTATTTTGACCCTTAAGTTTTCTAATGTGTTTCAACTTTCAAGTGTTGGGTATTAAGATAGAAATGTCTGAGTGAGATGCTAACAAGGAGATATTATGTTATAGGGGTAAATAACCAGTTGGTAGATTAATTAGTCATCAAGGAAAACCTTGGAGGGTTTTACTTCACAAGGTATTGAGTTCGAGTCTTGCTGAAGGTTTTTTCTCAAGTAAATAGGTAGTGGGGTTTATTCCCATAGATGGAGGGTTCGAAGGAAGACATAATGTCCCTTGTGAATGTCACTGTCTATGCTCAAATCACTAACTTACTAATTGGTCGTTTAAAAATAAAATGTTACAGGGGGAAAATCATATCTGAATATACATCATACATAGATTTGCTATTATATATATTGGATTGTCATAGCTACTTTTTTTATACAATCTAACTTACATCGTTTTTTTAACCACAAGGTGGTATTGTATTGAGAATTCATTTTTATATTATATTTTTTAACTCTTACATCACAAAGTATAAGTTTTTACGATGCTTGTGGTGAATACATTAAAAATTATAGTGTAAAAATCACCCATTTATTCTATTCGATAGGATTTTGTTGAAATTCATTTTCAAATTCAATCTATAGGTGCAACTAAAATATCCTTTATGGTCAAGGAGACTCCTCCGTGATGACTCCGGCTACCCGTAAAGCAAATAGTTGCCCCCAAAATAGTTGGAAGTATGTCCCATGAAAAGACCACAATTTTTACAATGCGCCTTTGTGGTACCATTGCTTAACTCCACGATGTCGAACTTCGCAAAAAGTTCGGGAGCTCGTGTAGTTGGCAAAATTCTAACAATAGTTGGTGTTTCTTCATTTGTAGAACTAACACCGGTGAAATCTTGACTACTTTGGCTTTGGTGTGGGTGTGACATTTTTGACGTTTTTTTACTAATCGAAAGTGTTTGGATAGTGTTCTTGGAGAGTGGAAAGTGTTTGAAGTTGTGATTTTAACTAAATGCAAGATTTATATTTATAGGGGAGTTTAAGGGGGCAAAATGGTCCAAAAAAAAAAAAAAAAAAAAAAGGGTCAAATTCGGTCCCCAACGGTCATATTACCGTTTGCTAACGGGCAGCTCGAAAACCGGTTACAACGGGCAAAAACCGGTTCCGGTCGGTTTTTTGGTCGAAAGCTGGTAACCGGTTACGGACCGATCGGTTATTCCAAAACCGAACCGGTTACGGTCAAAACCGGTTTTGACCGGTTCGGGTACCGGTTTCGGTTTCGTTTTCGGGTATTTTGTGCACGGCTAGTTGGGCCTCTAAAAATGAGTTAACCTTTTTTAAAATTTTATTTTGGGCTTTTTATCCCAATAATTCCAACATAAAAACCTTGCAATGTATGAATTTATCTTTTTTATAAAAAATTTGTATTGAATTAATTTAATTTATTAAATTATTATTTTAGGTTATTAACAATAAATGGAAAAGAAATGATGAGATGGAAAAAAATGATGTGGTGAGGTGTGTATTTTCTGGATAAAGTGGTGTAATTGCTGATGTGACAGAAATTTTGATGTGGTGGTAGGCCATTACCTCTCTAAAAAAATTAAAATTTAAGTAGGCGGCTACTGTTTATTGACTTGGGAAATGTATGTATTATATAATAATTAACAAAGTGATGCTTTCTCTTTGATAACACCAACAAATATATGACTAAATAATACTAGTATTCTGCAAAATAAGATTAAGAACTCAAATTACAACATGAGTTATGTTTTAGTTGGTTTTAGAATCGATTTCACTAGAGCAAGTAGTTAGTGGTTATTCTTTTCTCAACAAATGTTTTAGATAAACGAAAATAGGCAAATCAAAAACAGTTAATAAACTGCTCACATAAAATTGTTGATTGCTCAACCAATAAGCTGATTTTAGGCTATCAAAGTTCAATTTTCCTACAAATTCAGTACAAGAAACTAGTATTAATGTAACTAAGAGATCATAAACAGAAATTGATCAAAACATATGTGAACCTTTTTTCCCAAAGATTGCTTCCCAAACCAAAGGCAAGAATGGACCTTTTTTATCCATGAATTCTCTAACACCTTTCTCATCAAACCCAAACCCTTTTTCTTTCAAATTCTTAATCATAATTTGAGCAGCTTCAAGACCCCGTTCCCTACAAAACCAGTTTACCAAACCCGTAAATGTCACCAAATTTGGCGAATGACCCGATTCCACCATCTCCAAACAAAATTCAAGAGCATCATCTAATCGCTTTCCTTTAAATAAACCCTGAACAAGAACACCATAACTAAACGCATTTGGTACAATCCCATTGTTTTGCATTTTCCTGAAAATACGTATTGCTTCATCGGGTTTCTGAGACTTACAAAAACCTTCAACAACTGCAGTGTAGATTACAACTTCAGGTATTGTTCCTCTTTCACGCATTTCACCAAACAGTTTCATTGCATCTTTAACTAAACCATCACTACATAAACCATGAAGCATTGATACAGCATTTGGAATTAGTCCTGTTTCTTTCATCTTTCTGAAGATCTCATCAGCATCTTCTGGCGGTGGTGGTGGCAGCTCCTCCACCGGAGCTGGCACCAGTTCTGGTTCTCCGGCACCACTGTTGCTATCCGATTTTTCAGAACTGAGGTTATCTTTCTCTTGATCGAATCCAAGCTTGAATCTATCGAGAAAACCATCGACATCTTGACTTTTATTATCGTTTACTCGTCGATTAGGAGAAAATTGGGGCTTTTGTTCATCGTCATCGTCATCAAATTTGAAATTAGAGGTATTATTACCTTCCGATTTTAGGCTATCAGCTCTGTTTACTTCCGATGCTGCTCTGTTACTCGGTCTATACCTGCTTTCATTGTTGTAATTAGGTTTTCGATTGGTGTCAAAATCCCTTCTTCCTCCTCCTCTACCTCTATTGTCACCGGTGTGGCGATCATCATTGCCGTCGATGAAGCCTGAAAGGCGTGAAGAAGGAGTGCGGTCTGATGTGTTGTAGCCCTCGCCGGAGCGTCGTCTCGGTGGTGGTCGACCACCGCTGTAACCATCGTTGGAGCTGTTGTTATTGTATGATGATGAGGAAAACAATCTCGACATCGATGGCGAATATCCATGATGATGAGTTCGATGAAGAGATTGTTGATGACGATGATAATTCGAAATGCTAAAAGAAATTAGCTTTGAAATCCTGAACCCTTTCACCATCGTATCCATTTCGCAGTTTCTAGTAAATCCTAAGAAGTATGTTCCCTCGGCTCTGGAAACGGAAAAAAAAGAAAGAAAAATAAAACCACGGGGACGGATAATGGATACTTTATTGTTTCTAGGGACTAAATATATAAGTGTATATGTCTGTAGGGATGAAATGATAATTTAATGAAAAAATATACTTCGTGTAGAAATATAATATGACAAAAAGTTTCTCCAAAAATCGCCGGCAATGTCAATCCCCGTCCGATTCCTTGAGCTCCCGTTTCCGGCAGCCAAAAGTGGATTACCTGAAAGCACAGATAAAATCCCTAGTATGGATTTAGTCCCAAACTTTTTACTCGCCATTGACATGCTAAAGAAAAAGCTCGAAGAACGATCTGGGATGCTAGTTCTCCATCCAATTTGTACCGTATCCGATCAATACATGTCATGGACGGCTGATTTTGCGGATAAATATCGGATACCGAGAAATATGTTTGATGGACTGAGTTGATTTATTGAGTTACATTACAATAATTTGTATGTATCCAACGTGTTGGATAAAATGCGATAAACTGTTTTATTTGTGTGATTTAATCAGTTCATGAGGTTGGGCCCCACAAGTGCTAATCTTGTAACACCATTGGAATTTTCCTATTAGACAAGCACATAGACTTCAGTTTAGTTACGTCTCTAGTGTACACCATTGGAATTTTCCTATTAGTCAAAAGTTCTTGTGATCTATGCCACATTTTCCAAAGTTGAGTGGTTCATATTTTGATAAGTTATAAATAAACTAAAACTTCCATATTTATTATCACCAATTCATTCATTCGGTCTCTCCCTTAACTAAAACTCTGAAATGGCTCTACAAGAACAAAACCAGCTTCACTTTCTTGTTTTACCTTTAGGATCACCAGGCCATTACATCCCCACCATTGATATAGCCAAGTTACTAGCTCAACATGGTCACCACCCCGGTCAACACCCGCAGATTCGGGTCAATTCTTGATCAAGCAATCCAATCAGGTCTTCCAATCAGCTTCCTCGAATTCATATACCGAATTTGGCTTACCAGAAGGCTGTGAAAGTGTAGATGATCTACCCAATTTGGGATTTGCAAAGGCACTTATGCAAGCATATTCTTCACTACAACAAGAAGTCGAAACGTATATACAAAAGCTTAATCAGAAGCCAAATTGCATAGTTTCTGACTATGCCACAAGGATGCATCAGAAAAGGTTCAAAGAGGTAACAAGTCGTCAATTGACAAAAACGAGTGCCTCAAGTGGCTAGATTCTCAAGAAAACGGCTCGGTGATCTACGCGTGTTTAGGAAGCTAGCCGAGCTTGGTTTAGGTCTAGAATCATGTAAGAAACCATTCATTTGGGTTGTTCGAGCCGGTCCCAAGACTGAAAAATGGATAGAGGAAAACGGTTTTGAAGAGAGAACGAACTGTTGATCCGTGGGTGGGCCCCTGGTGTTGTCACACCCTGCAATTGGAGGGTTTTTGTGGTTGGAATTCGATTCTAGAAGGGGTTTCGGCTGGTGTGATCTTTTGATAGAAAAGAGTGAAATTGCTTATCGTTTCAAACTGAAGTTTGTAAATATAAATCCCAAAGGACTCAGAGACTATGAAAGCTAGTCCTTCCCCACATCTTGATCGTGGTGGATGCCCTTTGATTATGACCCCTATGAGGCCTTGGACATATATGGCTGAATTATGACTTAACGACACTTTATATAAAAAGTATCAATAATGTTGCCACACTAAACTTTGTAAATCATCATCAGTGTTTAATCTTCAAATTTTCTTACTAACTTTTGTCTCAATAGGTACTTTTAGTGACCCAACAAATTTCAACTGCAAGTTTGAATTCATATTACAACACGAATAACACATAAACTAAAAACATTGTTTTGGGTACATTTCTGATTCTTGGCCTGCTTTCTGTCATTAATAAAATAATATTTTGTATTATCAATCTATCTTTTCGAAATTTGTAAGTACATACATGCATATGTACATCATCACCAATTATTTTAATCAAATAAAATAATTTGAGAACTCATTCAAGAGTTTAATAATGAAATCCTTTATTAAGAATGCACATGAATTAAGTTCCATTGTCACACATATAAGATCCAATCTCTCCATCATCCAAGCTAAAACCACACTCTGAAAATATGGCTTTAGAAAATAAATCACATGAACACAACCAACTTTAGGATCACCAGGCCACTACATCCCCACCATCGATATAGCCAAGTTACTAGCCCAACATGGTGTCAAAGTTACCACCCCAGTCAACGCCCTCAGATTTGGGTCAATCCTAGATCAAGCAATCCAATCAGGTCTCCCCATTAGTTTTCTCAAATTGCCATTTCCATATGCTAAGTTTGGCTGCTGTGAAACCATCTCCCAAATATAGGATTGACCTTGGCCCTTATGCTTCACTGCAAACACAAGTTGAACAGTACATCGAAAATCTAGACCAAATTGCATCATATCCGACACATTTGGGTCGGTGATATTGCAAAAAAGTTTCAGATACCAAGGATTATATTCGATGGAATGAATTGTTTCACACAACCACGTTTTGTACCGTTCAAAGGTGCATGAAACCGTGGGTGATTCAGAGTCATTTGTTTTGCCAGGTTTGCCTACTAACAAGATCCCAACTGCCATTGTTGCTCAATCCAGGATGTGAAAGATTTTAATGAAAAACTTCAGGTATCTGAAGCATATGGAGCAGTTATAAACAGTTTCCAGGAGTTGGAGCAAGGATATGTTGATGAATATCAGAAAGTTAAAGGAGATAAAGTTTGGTGTATTATCACTCTGCCACAAGGATGCATCAGAAAAGGTGCGACAAGTCGTCAATTAACAAAAACGAGTGCGTTAAGTGGCTACATTCGCAAGAAAACGGGTCGGCATGTTTAGGAAGTCTCAGTCGGATTGACAACTAGTTGAGCTTGGTTTAGGTCTAGAATCATGTAAGAAACCGTTCATTTGGGTTGTTAGGGCCGGTCCTAAGACTGAAAAATGGATAGAGGAAAACGGGTTTGAAGAGAGAACGAGCTCTGTTGATCCGTGGGTGGGCCCACACCCTGCAATCGGAGGGTTTTTGTGGTTGGAATTCGATTCTAGAAGGGGTTTCAGCTGGTGTGCCTATGGCCTCAATTTCAGGATATAATGAGAAGTTGGCTGTGCAAGTGTTGGGAATTGGGGTTAGTGTTGGTGTTCAAAATGTGGTTCATTTGGGAAGTCGGGAGTTGTAGTTAAGAGTGAGGAATTTAAGAAGGCGATTGATATTTTAATGGAGGAAGATGAAGAAGGAAGAAGGAGAGCTAAAGAACTCTGTAAGAAGGGCCGGCTAATAAAGCGATAGAAGAAGGTGGATCATCGCACCGGAATATGACCCGATTAATTGAAGATATCAGGAACAGAGTATAAAATTTTGTTTAGATTTGAGGTTGTCTTCTTTTTTTCTTCTTTCTCATGTATTTTACTAATTGAATTTAAAGAAGCTATTACACAATTCTTCTATTTAGCGGCAAACAAACTCACACTGACGAGTTTGAATCAATAGCTTTAAGGAGGTTTATGTAAAATTGACATTTAGTGACAAACTAAAAAGTGTCATTATATGTGACTTTTTTTAGTGACAATTCTTCGAAAGAACAGTAAATACTTCTAGTTTTACCCACACCATTTCAAATTACTCATAGACTTTAGGTTTACTCAATTTTACTAAAAGAAATCATATTACAATAATATCAAAAACTTACCTATGTTTTTTTTTTTTTATCACTATAGGGTTTTAGAATTTTTTTTCAAAAATGATGCTGAAAATTAAAAAAATTTCACAAATAATGTAGTTTTTTTTTTGTCTTTCACAAATAGTGAATCTGGACTCTTAGAGTTCGGTTTTTTTCCTAACACGCACTCATGGAGTCCGGATTTTGCCTAAAAGAGTCACCTCATCGATTGTACCTCGTACAAGTACACTGCGTACACTACGTAAATCCTCCCCTTGGAGTCCGGATTTTGACTGTCACCGTGTACTCCCGGAGTCCGGATCTTACGATCTTAAAAAATTCCTAAATCTGCTAAAACATACAAATAAAAGGTTCTTTTTGAAAATTAATTATTCGTCTCTTCTTGTCATATACTCGATCCGATCTAGGGTTCCTAGACTTTAGTGTGTTCTTTTGAAACCATACTTTGCAACTTTATTAAGACTGCATTTAGTGGTCATGTCACTTCACCATCCACTTCAGCACCACATCAGCTGTCTCTCTCCATTTACCCATCCTCACTTTTTCTCACATTTCACCCGTAATGGTCACCTTTCACCATTTAAAAAGATTTTCAACCAACAATTTAATTAAAAACTAAAATAAACTTTCATTCATAAATTAAAAACATTACATAGACAATTAAAAACATAAACGTACGAAATTAAAAAAAAAACGCAAATATTACATAGATAATTATAAACGTAAACTAGTATGGTAAATTCCACTTAGCCTTGATCGCCCGCTTCATCTCCAAGGCCCGATCAAGGTGTGCTCCAGTCAAGTGATCAGTCGGCTGCAGATAGAACATTACGTCTTGTTGACGTTCTTCATATTCTTGGAGTCTCAACTTTTGTTCCTTTAGTTCCAACTCCCTCTTTCAGATCTCCAAAAAGGTAGAGCGATCTTTATTTTTCGTTGATAGATATGAATCCATGTGAGTTCTATACTCTAAGACCATCAACCTAGTCGACGCTTCGTCAGTGGAAGCTGTGGACGACGTCGATGACGCCGCCCCTTTCGCCGCTTTCTTTTTGGCTTTGTCCCTCCCCATTGGTAGTTGAACTTCATGCATCTCGTCTTCCTCGTCGTCTCTAGCCTACGTATTTAGATTAAAGCTAGCATCTCCTGAATGCGATGTGTTGAACAACCTAGACCCTGATGACTTGTATCTCTTGTACTTGTCCTGTTGGTCTTTAAAAAAGTTTGGAAGTTCCACCTCCTTCCATTTCGGAGAATCTTTTAATTACGCCCACGCATGAAGAAGTGTAAACGGTACTCCATATTCAGCTTGGTATTCTAAAAGTGCCTTTTGGGTGTAATCCCCGTCTCCGCTTCCACTCACTGCCCTCCGAACGACATTATCGTACACACCACAAAATTCATCCACTTTAGGACGCACAGTCTTCCATTTTCCGTTTACCATATCGTAGGTCCAACGATTGCATGCATCATGATTTTTCTGCATATATTTTAAAACCTCAATCCAAAACCCAGAAGTCTTTCTCGTATTACCAAGAGCACTATCTTCTGATATACGAACCCAACCTTTGCACAATGCCACTACTTCTTGATCGGTCCAGCTAGTGCACTTAGATTCCTCTTGATTACGAACGGGTCTCTTTTGGCGTCTATTTGAAGACTTCTTTGGCGCGGGAGTTCTTCGTCGAGAGATTCCTCTCGAACCGTAGGCATAGACGGAGGCGGAGAAAATTCGGGTATGTATAATCCTATCTCATCAATATAAACTGATTAATGGGAGACATAGGTGAGTTCATATTTAGTTGTGATGACGAACCCCAATATTAGATTGTGAGTCGTATTGGTGAAACAAGTGATGTGGTTAATCTAGTTATAAATCAAATGTCCTAAATACGTCTTCTCTAGATTACCACACTCTTAGGCAAGTATGACCTAATCGTGAGCAATATAGTTCAGGTAAGTAAATTCGGGTATATTCGTCTCCACAGGGAACAATTAAGCTGATTATGTAATATAAAACTAATTAATTAAACTGAACAAATAATTAAAAGGGGTTTTCATTTGGAATACTTTTATTTGCAAACTGAATAATAAAACTAAAAATGGTTGTTAAAAGTAAACAATCAACTAAAACGAAGAGAAAGTCTTTTAGTAATAAGGAGAATATTCACTATGAGTCGAATCCGTCTAGGTCTAGGTTTAGTTTTGAAGTACCGATTTAATTCATGTTCTAGGAGTTTAAGGGACTAGATTTCTCTCAAAACCTTACAATGAGTCTAATATGATCTCTAGGAATTTCTTCTCATGAAACCTGTTTAAATTCACACTCCTGCTTGTTATTTCTAACTAGGCCCGGCTTTCCGAGACCTTCTAATCCTAGGAATTTCTTCTCTGAAGATCAGACTTTAAGTTGCACCTAAGTTATTGGTATCAAATCTCGGACCCCTATTTCTAGTGAGTCGCTGACTAGGTCAATCAGTATGAAAAGTCAAGGGTATTACTAAATCAATTAAATGTTGTCAATATTTTATCAATCTAACAATAAACAGATTCAATAATGCAAATGTAAAGGTTTAACGAAAAGGTTCTTTATTAAAAACACAAGTGTTCAAACAATCACCATAAAATCCTAATAATATCCAAACCTAAAACCTAAACTTCATCTAATCATAGCGAATATAAGATGATTAGCACATAGACATGCTAAAAATCATCAAACAATCGTAAAGAAACATAAACATAAACATAATAGTAATCAATAGTGATAAAAAAACCAATGCTTGAAATCTTGATCTTGAGCGCTCCTAGGGTATTTTTCGGCTGCCAATTCGTCTTTAGGTCAAAAAGTTGTGTTCAAATCTGCAATTCTCGCTTATATATACGTCAGATCGCTGGAAATCGCGTCGCTAATCCCAACTTTCGCGTCGCGAATGTGCTCCCGCGTTAATAGCGGCGCGATCTGCCCTTTTTGATGGCAAACAGCGACTCGATTTCGCGTTTTAACGAAAAATAGCGATATAGATAGCGGCATAGATAGCGGCGCTATCTCTGAATTTTCTGCAGAATTTCATTTCTTGTGTCGTTTTGGCTCGTTTTTGATACTTTTTCTTCTATAGCCTGAAAAATACAATGAGAACTATATTTGAGTGATAACATCATGTTTTAATCAATAAACACATACAAAAACAGGTATATTGGCATATAAATCTATGTGTAAATATGCCAATATCAACAAGTTTGGTGGGAATGAGTTGTATATATTTTGTTGTGGAGGTATGAATGGTGGGTTTTTGGTAATGTTGGGTTTCGTATTGTTGGTTCCTATAAAAAAGTGATGGTTGTTGGAAGTTAATTTGTCGGTTTGACGGTGGAGTATTTCCAAGAAGAAATGTGTCTTCGGGTGTTGGGGGGTGTTTCAGGTAGTGTTTTGTTGTTGGCGTTTTGTGGTTTTGGGAGTATTTTGCTGAGACATATTTGTGAAGAGAATTGTATTAAAATGAGTTTATAAAATAAGAATTGTGTTTAAAATATTGAAGTTAATGGCTATTTTATAGGTAGTAAATGGTTGTAGGTAAAAAAAATTTAAAACTAACCATTGAAAAGAAAGGGAAATTAAATGTTGCACATTGTCCAAGAGGTGGAGTGGCTCACCTCTGCCATCTTCAAAATCAGTCCTTCACGTGTGAAAATTTGTTGATTTAATGGGTCTCACTGACACGTGGACCTTCTCACATACTCTCACCATCCCTGTTAAATTTAGCCTAACCTTTACATCTTTCTGTCCTTTCTTGTCTCGTTGATATGTTTGATTGTTAACTGCTCCACATTCATCTCTTTCCTATTTAAAATGCAAAGCGAATTAATTTAATAAATTTTTTGTTTTTTTTTACATTTGCGAGTACTTATTTGAATGTTTCAAGAACTTTTAACTAAATTTAACGGTGCATTATTATTAAGAACTAGCAGGTACCCGCGCAATGCGACGGCGGGTATCCTGTGATTATATTTGTGTAACACCCTAAAATTTACAAGATTTTTAAAACTTTTGAAAATAAAATTATAATCGAAAGGTCCCATAAATAAATCTCAGATATTAATATTTAACATTCAAAACGTATTTATTGCGTAAATAGTTAAGATAAAGTAAAGTGTTTTAAAATATTAAATGATGTCCACATCAGTAATGAAAAGATACAGCGGTCAACCGTCCACCTTCTCCTTTCCTTTGCTGGTACCTGAAATAATGTGGGGGAAAGTTTGGGTCAGCTGGGGAAGCTGAGTGAATAATTCTCAAAATGCAAACAATCATAACATACAACACATGAGGGCACATCGGTGTACTCCTACTCAGAATCTACTCGATTAATTACTCAGATTTATTTCCCAGATTTTATTACTCAGATTTTAATTTATATAGCGCGCTTGTGTGATTTGGGACGAGAGATCAACCTCGCCCCTCCTCACACCTCAGATAGGCATAAGCCAAAAACTCAGACGGGAGTGATCCCAAAACTCAGACGGGAATAATCCCAAAACTCAGACGGGAGGTGATCCCAGGCATATAGCCAAAAACTCAGATGTGTGTTATTATGTTTTATTATCTCTTTAACATAATTATCTCAGATGCCCTAGCAAGTAGTAGCACAGAATGACCCTGTGCCGAGCTCGGTTACCCAGGCACAATGTCTCAGATTAAAATAAATCAACAGCTGCTCAGATACTCAGATAGCATGTCAAACTCAGATAACAAATCAAACTCAGATAGCGGATCAAACTCAGATAACAGCTCAAGCTCAGATAACAATTATGGTGCAAGAAATGTAACACATAAGTCATGCATGTACAACGTTAAAACTGAATACACGGTGAGAATACTCACCTCGAAAAACGTAAGCTCCGAAGATATCTCAGCACTCTACTCTATTGACCAGCTAACGTCTAAGCGGTCCTAAAACACGCAAGGATAGCTCAAATTAGACTCAATCTAATTCATTTTTAAAACATAAACGTTCCCCGATTAGGAGACCCCAAATTTAAATTAATTACTCATGCTAGTTTTAAAAACAATTAGTAGAAATGTTTTTCCCTTGATCAAAATCGTATTAAAACATTTTCCCTTGATTAATAATAGTATTAAGATATTTCTTCTAATTAAATAGTATTAAAAATAAAGGAAAACCCATGCACCCATTCTTTCTGTTCGAGAGATTCCATACACCCATCATAAAACAATACCATAATACTCGATATACCCAAAATACCCTTAATACTCATTCGAACAAGGACAAATCGCATACGACAAAAACTAAAAGAAACGGTTAGTGGTTTCTACCAACTCGCTTGCTTGACTGACTTCTTATCCAAAATCTTCGCCGGATATATATTGCCTTCGAGTACTCAGCTGCTCAACGGCGACATCACAAAAAGGGAAACATTTTTGTTAGAATAGCACCCAGATTAGAACAAAACGGGGAAACTAAAATGTGTAGCTCACCGGAAATGGGAATCAAAATGAGTTCATCGGAAGAGAAACAGCAAGAGTTCGCCGGAAAAGAAATAATAAGAGCTCGCCGGAAAAACATGACGGCGGGACAGACATGTACGACGGACCGTACGGCGGAGACAATGGAAAGGAGAAAACCTCACGCGGTGGTGGAACGAACGGTGGAGAACGAAATCAAAGGAAGGTCCGGCGGTGGTGTACAGAAATCAGTATAAGATCGGGAATGGTGGTTTGCCGGAGTAAGAACTAAATCGCTCATCAAAACAGGAACAATTGTTCACCAGGATAGAAAAGAAGGTTGTTCACCGGAAATGTAAATGAAGATTGATCGATAGCAGCCGATGAGGTATTCATGGCTGCGATTTCTTGGGGAAGGAAGATGCTTGATCAAAAGGGAAAGTAGGGAAAAGAACAAATGAAAGGAAATGGTGACTACGAGAAGAAATGTCGGCTACCAAATTTAAGTATTAGGGCATATCCTTAAATTTTAATTTATTATCACATGGGCTGTCCTGTCGGATTTCCAACGCATTTGGGCCATCTCCAAATTGTTGATGTCGAGCCCAAAGCTTCCAGCCGTAACTAGTAAAATACCGATGGGGTGGTTTAAGGTTAAGGGAGAATAAATAAATTTGTAGTTTATTATTTATACTAACTCAATTAAAAGATCAAACACAAAAGACACAAATAATCCTCATTTAATTCCACACTAAGGTAATTAACCCCTTAACTATATCTTAATTTAACTAAAGGTAATATATAACTTACTAGAATTTTCGGGGCGTTACAACTCAACTCCACTTGGAATAGACTTCGTCCCCGAAGTCATCGCTCGGAAGTAGCTCAGGGTAGCGATCTCTCATCTCAGACTCAGGTCCGCCAACGATACACCTTTTCAAATGGGAAGACACGGAAGAAAGAAAGAAAGAAAAATGTTATAAACAGAAAGAAGTTCTTCAGGGTGACCTCGGTCAGGATGAATCTTCAACTCTCACAACTGCTAATACAAATCTTCCATATCTAGCGGTGCAAGACGATAAGGGCAAAAATTAGTAATGCTCTCTAAGGATCTTGGTTTATCGTCGAAAGTGGTGCCGATACATACACGAAATAACCCACGACACTGTGCTGAAGACGTCTTCTTGCCCACACAGCTAGACATGGTCCATGCACCTAGCGATTAACGTCGTGTTGAATCTCCAATTCAACTCCACTTGGAAATATACTACTGATTTGTTGACGATACCAGATGCTCAGCGTAGTACCAGGTCGTCCAACCCATTTACACAATCACACTCGGATCCCTCATGACGATAACAAGTTTTTATGGAGAATTTTCTTCCCGCACACTCCATCAAATGACCACTTACACATTTTAGCAACAGGTAAAATTTCATTATCGACAATTTTCTACCAAAATGACTCGGAAGGTCCTCTACTCTATGGGTCAACAGTTTGTTAACAGCATAGTAAATAATTAGCGGTTTACACCATTATCAATTAATATAAAAACAATGCAAATAAATCACAAGGAATATACATATCACACAGAATTCTCATATACTCAGGTATATAACTCCAAAATATGATCTGGAAATATAACTCAGAAATCCCACTCAGAAATAAACTCAAAACATATCTGAGGAGTATAACTCAAAATGTATAACTCAGGAGCAAACTTATAAATTTTAACTCAGAAGCAAACCCAAAACTCTAACTCAGTAACAACTCATAAGGTAATAATATTTACGAGTAATAGCATTAGGTATAAATCACATTTTTACTCGTTCTTATTACTACTCGCGTGTTCCAATTTACCAGTTTATAATACTTGGAATGATATACTCTCTCTCAACCGTGTTACTGGTTCTCAAAATAACTCTTCTTTAACATTATATTGTTACCTTACTCTATTAGGTTTGCATATTACCGATGTTGATAACCCTTTAAATAGCTCAAATTAACGATCTTGTCATTTAATTCCCTTTAATAGGTTCTCATTCTATTATATTTAGTGGTTTCTCGATAATATTTTAATAGATGTTTTCTCATTCATCTAGATTAACGATCCTTAAATAGACCGTTTCACTGATTTTACACAATTTAAAATGTCTCTTAATTATTTTGACCATCTCTACTCATTAATTTCATGTTACCCACTAAAAATTCCAATTAAATTTCATACTCTTATTTATAATAATTTCTCGTTACTCCAATTACGAATTAATTCCTTAGTTCTCATTTACTCACTTCGCAGTTACACTTTATTCTAAATCTTACAGTTTACCCATGGTTCATCAATTCAGCACATTCTCGTCTTTTCGAAATTTCTCCTAAGTTCAATATCAATTTATTGAATAGTTGTTCTCATCTCAAGTTTAATAATTATTTATAAATAGAGTTTTCTCATATAATTTTATAATACCTCAAAACTCATAACACTTTATAATACTTCAAAAATTTGAATGAAACTTCCCGTTACTTTAATACTTTTCTCTTTTGACTCATTTTATTAAGTTGCTTATGTAACACGATTTGTAAATTTCTTATAACTCAAAATTGCTCCATAATAAATCAAAATAAAATTTTATCATTTAGCTCTTTTTAATAATAACTCATTATCAGCAAATTACTGATCTCATTTTAACTCATTTTCCTCAAAATTTCATTGTAGCAGTTTTCTCATATACGACTCATTAATAAGTTCTCATCACTTTGATTTAATGATTTCTCATTATCACATTTATAACCACCCAAGAATAAGTATACTGTCTTATTTTGTATATAATTGTAGTATTACTACTTCCCTTTTGCACGATATTCATTCAACCCAATTAACTTGATTTGTTAATTTCTCCAATAAACCCGATCTATCATTTTGTTGTAAACTCTATAATTACCCATGGAATAAATTTAATTATTCTTAGCTGCTTGATATGATAGTTACTCTTATAATTTATTTGATCAATTATATGCATCTAGATTTCGCACTTTAAATTCATACCAACAAAATCTCTCTGCATAAGCATCATGCTCATAATATTTATAAATAATAATTAATGATAATTATTTCTTGACAAATTTCCTTTTTACCCCTACTCAACTCCACTTGGAGAAAACTCGTCCTCGAGTTTGGAACTAGTATTGTCTACCAAAATAAACAAGCAAGTATGTATTCACACAAACAATTAGGATACACATACTAAATTCACAATAACAAGCATTGGTCCATCGTTCCCTTCAAAATCTCCCCATAACCAACCAAAAGTTCGGTGTGTACGATAATAGGGGCCCTCTATTACTTTCGACACCTACTTCTGTTAGGTCACGAGTAAATCCCAAAGTTTACAACTTCCCACATATAAACCCACCAACAAATCACACTCAGAAGAAAGGAATTTTAATCACACTCAGGAGAAAGGAAGTTTATTTTCAATATCTGATAAATACAGATATGCACTCAACAGTGCATACTCAAAATCTCATAACCATTACTCAGAAAATCATGCGTACATTTAGTCTCGTACGCGATACTCGGATACTCAGATTCATAGAAATATTTCCACTTAGTTATTTTCACAATATAAATCTCCTTTTAAACTTTTCATTTGGATATGCCATTTATCATTCCTCATAAATATAACTTATATCCTCTTCACAGTTATATTAAATTTATTGTAATTTGTGAGCATGTCGATTAATATCTTTTTTATCAGAGTTCTCAGTTATTGCGTTCCTCGTTTAATTTGATTCAATTTATCGCTCTTTTAACTCGTTTTTAAATAAATCATCATCAAATTGATGACGTTAGCTTCCTCTTAATCCTCTTATATAATTACTCTTTAAGATGAGCTTCAATAATATCTGATTAATTTGACTCAGCAATTTCTCAATTAATTAGTCTATTAAACTTACATAGTTTATTTTAAGCTATCAGTGTGAACTCATTAATCTGTCACTTAACTTGTCATCCACATTTAGTTTTGCACTCAGCAATTGAACCTACTAACTTGAAATGTTTCCCATTTTACTGACTTAATAATTCTTTCTTTTACTCAACTTGGTAAATCCTCTTAAAAAATTCTTAATCAATTTGATTTACTAATCTCTGATTTACTCGTTTTAATGACTCGGTCTATTAAGTGTTTTCTCCCATATGAAAGTTTTTAATATCTTCCCAATACGAAAGTTTAATACTCCTCTTTAATATTAATACTTTTCTCTTTTCTCATTTACTCAAAACATGCGAATCATAAATTAATATCCCGTTATTACACTTTCGGTTAAAATTTCTCAAAATTTATAAAATCTCATTTTAACTCTATTAGGTATTCCTCTAAACTGGAAACTTTTATTATTCTCATTAAAATTTATAATTCCTCTAGTATGTGTATTTGTATATGCATAAATATATTAAACACTGGGAATTAAATCCAGAATTTTACACAGAATTATGCTCTAATTTATACGCAAAATTATCAAACCTCGCATTCGTATATCTATATATACATAGTATTTAATCGTACTATTAATATGAAATTTTCGTATGTTATTATAACTTTTAGGGTTTATTTCACAGATGTAATCAGAAATAACACTCGGAAAATATACTTAGAAAATAAACACAAAAAATCTCAGACTACTCTACTCATCCATACTCAGAATACAACATACATCTCAGATAAATAAAAACTATTAAATATTACCAGCAATGGGAAAAGCGAGAGATCGACGTGACATGCTGTATGCTTGATGTGGAAACTTTTCTCAGAAAATATTTTACTCAGTTCGCGTTTTAAAACTCGAGACTCAAACTTGAGTTTGTATTCGCCCCTTGCGAATCCAAATCCCTCAAGTCAGAGCTCTGATACCAACTTGTAACACCCTAAAATTTACAAGATTTTTAAAACTTTTGAAAATAAAATTATAATCGAAAGGTCCCATAAATAAATCTCAGATATTAATATTTAACATTCAAAACGTATTTATTGCGTAAATAGTTAAGATAAAGTAAAGTGTTTTAAAATATTAAATGATGTCCACATCAGTAATGAAAAGATACAGCGGTCAACCGTCCACCTTTTCCTTTCCTTTGCTGGTACCTGAAATAATGTGGGGGAAAGTTTGGGTCAGCTGGGGAAGCTGAGTGAATAATTCTCAAAATGCAAACAATCATAACATACAATACATGAGGGCACATCGGTGTACTCCTACTCAGAATCTACTCGATTAATTACTCAGATTTATTTCCCAGATTTTATTACTCAGATTTTAATTTATATAGCGCGCTTGTGTGATTTGGGACGAGAGATCAACCTCGCCCCTCCTCACACCTCAGATAGGCATAAGCCAAAAACTCAGACGGGAGTGATCCCAAAACTCAGACGGGAATAATCCCAAAACTCAGACGGGAGGTGATCCCAGGCATATAGCCAAAAACTCAGATGTGTGTTATTATGTTTTATTATCTCTTTAACATAATTATCTCAGATGCCCTAGCAAGTAGTAGCACAGAATGACCCTGTGCCGAGCTCGGTTACCCAGGCACAATGTCTCAGATTAAAATAAATCAACAGCTGCTCAGATACTCAGATAGCATGTCAAACTCAGATAACAAATCAAACTCAGATAGCGGATCAAACTCAGATAACAGCTCAAGCTCAGATAACAATTATGGTGCAAGAAATGTAACACATAAGTCATGCATGTACAACGTTAAAACTGAATACACGGTGAGAATACTCACCTCGAAAAACGTAAGCTCCGAAGATATCTCAGCACTCTACTCTATTGACCAGCTAACGTCTAAGCGGTCCTAAAACACGCAAGGATAGCTCAAATTAGACTCAATCTAATTCATTTTTAAAACATAAACGTTCCCCGATTAGGAGACCCCAAATTTAAATTAATTACTCATGCTAGTTTTAAAAACAATTAGTAGAAATGTTTTTCCCTTGATCAAAATCGTATTAAAACATTTTCCCTTGATTAATAATAGTATTAAGATATTTCTTCTAATTAAATAGTATTAAAAATAAAGGAAAACCCATGCACCCATTCTTTCTGTTCGAGAGATTCCATACACCCATCATAAAACAATACCATAATACTCGATATACCCAAAATACCCTTAATACTCATTCGAACAAGGACAAATCGCATACGACAAAAACTAAAAGAAACGGTTAGTGGTTTCTACCAACTCGCTTGCTTGACTGACTTCTTATCCAAAATCTTCGCCGGATATATATTGCCTTCGAGTACTCAGCTGCTCAACGGCGACATCACAAAAAGGGAAACATTTTTGTTAGAATAGCACCCAGATTAGAACAAAACGGGGAAACTAAAATGTGTAGCTCACCGGAAATGGGAATCAAAATGAGTTCATCGGAAGAGAAACAGCAAGAGTTCGCCGGAAAAGAAATAATAAGAGCTCGCCGGAAAAACATGACGGCGGGACAGACATGTACGACGGACCGTACGGCGGAGACAATGGAAAGGAGAAAACCTCACGCGGTGGTGGAACGAACGGTGGAGAACGAAATCAAAGGAAGGTCCGGCGGTGGTGTACAGAAATCAGTATAAGATCGGGAATGGTGGTTTGCCGGAGTAAGAACTAAATCGCTCATCAAAACAGGAACAATTGTTCACCAGGATAGAAAAGAAGGTTGTTCACCGGAAATGTAAATGAAGATTGATCGATAGCAGCCGATGAGGTATTCATGGCTGCGATTTCTTGGGGAAGGAAGATGCTTGATCAAAAGGGAAAGTAGGGAAAAGAACAAATGAAAGGAAATGGTGACTACGAGAAGAAATGTCGGCTACCAAATTTAAGTATTAGGGCATATCCTTAAATTTTAATTTATTATCACATGGGCTGTCCTGTCGGATTTCCAACGCATTTGGGCCATCTCCAAATTGTTGATGTCGAGCCCAAAGCTTCCAGCCGTAACTAGTAAAATACCGATGGGGTGGTTTAAGGTTAAGGGAGAATAAATAAATTTGTAGTTTATTATTTATACTAACTCAATTAAAAGATCAAACACAAAAGACACAAATAATCCTCATTTAATTCCACACTAAGGTAATTAACCCCTTAACTATATCTTAATTTAACTAAAGGTAATATATAACTTACTAGAATTTTCGGGGCGTTACAATTTGGTAGCTGCCAAATGGTATGTGATGGTAGCGGTAGTGACGGTGGGTGGTGGTGATAACGGGAGGTGTGATAATTTCAACTTTTTAAGGTTTGAGATTAACAAAGATTAGTTTGTGTTTTAACATAGTAGTTGCAAACTCAAGCCTTGCATATATCAAACAAAAATCTGTCCCATAATAAAGGTGTTGGCTGGAATACTAAGTTTTGTTAATTTAGGAATTATTCAAATAACGAAGAATTGAACAACGTTAGCATCAATGTAATTTTGTTGTAAATATATCGTTAATATTTCATATAAGTTATATGATCTTGCAGTTAGCATTTTCTTATATATTCAAAAAATGTGCAATACAAAGCTCATTTTCCTTGTTCAAAATGAGAAATTTGGTAGTAGTTTGGTAATATCGAAGATTTTTTTAGCTATACTGAAATTGTACGAATACAAAGCCAAAATTAAAAGAATTAGATTGGAAGACAGTGCAATGGAAGATGCCATGAATGCAACTACATCAATGAAATCCATTGTCCATGAATCTACTTGCCTGCATATGTGAGTGACGACAATCAGATTAAACAAATAGAAACATTTATTGCAAATTGACCAAGTGTTATTTTATTTTGTTTCGATACAAGTAGAGAATAATACATCATGACAAGATTACATGTAGAAGGTTTACCATTTGATAAATCAACATATATGTGCCAAAATATTCCATTTTATTAATCATCTACTTTTATTACTACAATCTATTTGTTAATTAAAGATTGTTACCACTTGCAATAAGGCAAAAGCAAATTGTTCATAACACTTGCAAATCGAAATTAAAAATTTGTGAGCTAAATGTCATTTACTTGAAAAATATTGATCCAAATATGTAAAAGATTATACCAATAAAAAAAAGACTTAAGGAAGTATACAAACTGTGCTTTTTTCTTGCAAGATCCAAACGACAGCAATGAATATGAAGAATCCGGGTGAATCGTGTTTGTCGGGTCAAATAAATTAAATATGGTCAAACAGGTGAAACTGGTCAAATACGGTCAAACATGTGCAAATGGGTCAAATCTATTAAATCTGGTCAAACTGTTAAGATAAGATTCTGTTTTGAACAAAAACGGGTCAAATGGGTCAAAGAGTTTTATGGACTATGGAGTCAGATTATAAAAAGGAATATTTGTTTACCTATTTTGACTTGCTTGACAAACTTTATTTTTTTGACGATTTTTTCCAGAAAATAAATTTGGCCCATTTGACCCGTTTGCTGTCCTCTAACACACGACTGTTAAGTATGTGCTCTACACAGCTAAAACCGAAACAGACAATATTATGAGGAAGTTAAAGCATGTATACATAAAATTAGATGAAGTTTAAGCTGGCACCCGATTGACCCCTTTTCAAATTTTTTCTTTTTCGCATATTTTTTTAGCTTTTATCCATTTTCCAGTTTTTTTAAAACGATTGACCACTTTGATAGTTTTTTGACCCGTTTGAACATTCTGACCAGGTTGACCGTATGACCCAGTTGACCCAATTATTAAAATTCCGTTATTTAAAAAAAATGATTTTTTTTAAAAAAAACTTTCTATTTTTTCCGACCAGTTTGACAAGATTTACAGTTTGAACCAGGTGACCCACCCCATTGACCCCTTTGTTATATTTTTTTTGACCCGTTTGAAAACCGTGTACAGGTTGACCCGTATTCAAATATGTGAACATACGAATTATGATTACAACATATCCAATTAGCAAAACAAAACCAAAATTATATTAAAACAAAGGAAAAAAATATTATTTGACAAAAGACATACCTGAAATTGATTAATTTAAAACACGATACTCTGCTCTTGAGTTGTTCCTGTTCAAGCAAAACGAAATTCAAACATTAATAAACCTAATGCTACATCTTAATGTTTCCTAATGAAAAAATGGATAAATCATAACTATATATACGTTTTTGAACAAATCATAACCACACGTAACAAAATATGTTTTTGAAATGAACCAAAAATCCTTAATTATATGAAAACTGTGGGAGAAAACAAAGATTAAATGCTTCAATTTAAGACACATACCTCGAATAGGCGATTTCGTATGGACTGTAGTTGTAGTTTTCCTTGTTGTATTTATAGGGTGATAAATAATCATCATGGTAGAAGAATTGAAGAGTCGATTGAAAATGACTGGTTGTATGACCTCGGTTCTATCATTGTGGAGAGAAACAAAAAGACGATGAACAAACTGGCGGGTCAGGGGTGAACGAACCGTCCTATAACTCTGTACCGTGGTAAATGGGCGGAAGGAAATGGGCCGAACAGTTAAATGATGGGCCATAGTTAAATGATAACAGGCCACAATGATGGGCGGAAGGCTTAAACCGCGTCTGAAGCATTATAGGAATTTTGTTTATAACCAATGCAGCCGTATGCTTGGTCAGGTGGTTATTGCCGCGATTATGTGAAGGGAAGGTCTGGGGTTCGATTCCTGGCAGACCTTTTTTTTTATTCCAAAGTGATTAAATCCATAATTAGCAAGTGTGTTGGCTGAATTTTCAGTCTTGCTAATTATGGAAGGGGTAAATGCTTTATAATATAGTATAGATAGAAGACTTATATTGTAATGTTTGACACTACTATTGCAGTTTTATGATGTAAATCGTACTATATATATGGTCTAATTTTTGTTAGACTATTTTGTTACGGGTTTTTAATATATGTTTAGCCTTTTGTGACAATGCTGAAACTTCATTGTTATGGTCTATTTAAAAGCAATATTTAAAGCATAAAAAGACCATAACAATTAAGTTTCAGCATTGTCACCAACCTAAACCTAGGGGTGTTCACGAGTCGAGCTTTTAACGAGCTACTCGAGCTCGTTTATATCGAGCTCGAGCCTATACAAATTCGATCTCGAGTCGATCTCGAACATAAAACAAGACTCGATTAATTTCACGAGCCGAGCCTAATAATTTAATACTCGACTCGGCTCGTTCGATTGCTCGTTTAATCTCGAGCCAGACGATCTTAACGAGTCGATCCTAACGAGCCGAACAAGTATTTTATACTCCGTACAATAAGTTGATACAATAAGTATAAGAATATACATATATTAATGAGGGTGTTAACGAGTCGAGTAATTAACGAGCTTTTCGAGTTTGTAAATTAGTTATTTTCAAACAATATGGAATCATAAACGAGTATCGAGCTCGAACTCGAACACTATATAAATATTCGAGCTCGAGCTCGAGCACAATTTTAAAAGCTTATTCGAGCTCGAGTCGAGCTCGAGCCGAGTAATTACTAAACAAGCCGAGCTCAAATTTCCTGATATTCGACTCGACTCGAATCGTTAACACCCCTACCTAAACCTAAGGCGAAACATATAATAAAAACTCGTAACAGAAAAGTCTAACAAAAATTAGACCATATATATAGTACGATTTACATCATAAATAACTGCAATAGTAGTGTCAAACATTACAATATAAGGCTTCTACTCTTAATAATAGTGCACAGTTAAATTTAGTTTGAAGTTCTTGAAACATTCAAATAAGTACTCGCAAATGTCTAAAAAAAAAGTTTAAATTAAATTAATCACTTTGTATTTTAAATGGGAAAGAGATGTACAATCAAACATATCAACGAGACAAGAAAAGGCAGAAAGATGTAAAGGTTAATAAAGTCTAGGAATCCTAGATAGGAAGAATAATTTTTAAAAAGAACCTTTTATTTGTATGTTTTTTTAAATGGGAAAGAGATGTACAATCAAACATATCAACGAGATAAGAAAAGGCAGAAAGATGTAAAGGTTAATAAAGTCTAGGATTCCTAGATAGGAAGAATAATTTTTAAAAAGAACCTTTTATTTGTATGTTTTAGCAGATTTAGGAATTTTTTAAGATCTTAAGATTCGGACTCCGGGAGTACACGGTGACAATCAAAATCTGGACTCTCGGAGGGAGGATTTAGGCATTGTGCGCGGTGTACTTGTACGAGGTACAGTCGATGAGGTGGCTCTTTTAGTCAAAATCCAAGATTCCAGGAGTGTGTGTTAGGCGAAAATCCGGACTCCAGGAGTCCAGAAACACTATTTGTGAAAGACAAAAAAAAAACTGCATTATTAGTGAAAGTTTTTCAATTTTCAGCTATCATTTTCGAAAAAAATTATGGGTTTTACTTATGTGAACTTTAGCCATGCTATTTTATATAAAGTTAAGCACGTCTGGCGTGGAGCGTCAAAGCCATGTTAAAGGCTCCTTAACATCACCGTAACACTGTCATACAGGGACATCATGTCAAAATCATGTGTTCTTGTTTTATTTCTCCGTGGATTTTTTTATAGAGACTAAGTAATTTTGAACTAACTAGTAATATCTAAGTTTAATTTACACTAAATTTTAAATGATCCCATAAACTTTTAATTCATGCATTTTATAAAAAAACTACACGATTTATTAAAAAACCACCGGATTGGGGAAAAAGATAATTTCATATAAATTGAATGCGTTTCAAATCGAATTTCCATGGATTGGGAAAAAGATAATTTCATATTAATTGAATGAGCTTCAAATCCAATTTCCCATTGGATTGGGGAAAAAGAGAATTTCATTCTAATTCAAATCGAATTTCAGGGAGTGTAAAAGCTGATAAAATGATGTATCCAATTGAAAATTTAAAGTGAGTGTGAAGTGTGACGTAATAAAAAATTCTCCTGTACTAAAAAACGACATGTTTCATACCAAAATCATTTTGACATACTACCCAACCTTCCGAACTGCTCATCTTCAAATCTTTATTAGGGACAAATAAAATAAGAAGCATCACAGAAATGTTGATAAATCACTAGAAATTGCCGCCTGCTAGACCCTTATTTGTGTGCAACATGATATCCTCTCAATAAACAATTTTAAATCAACTTGCGATGATCCTCCCTCTTCTATTGCTTTTTCAGCCATTTGTTTCATATATCTTGCTTTTTGCCTTCTTTTTTCTCCTTTATCCATAACTGTCTTCACAGCCTTACACACATCATCCATGTTCACTAGTATGCATCTTGTTCCCCTAAATGCATCACTTTTGGAGCTCCAACGGGCACACCCGTACCCACAACTTGCGGTAAAAAACTGCTCGCCGAATTGCGGCCATGTGACCATTGGCACACCCACGCAAACCCCTTCGATGGTCGAGTTCCAACCACAATGTGTCAAGAACGCACCCACGGCTTGGTGTGATAGGATCACAAGTTGTGGGGCCCACCCTCAGATCAAAACCGCTCTTTCTTTCACTCTCGATTCAAACGCGTTTCCATCTAACCATTTCTCAATCTCTTCTGTTCTACTTCCACGACCAAAATAAATGGATTTCCTGACGCTTCTAAGCCTAGAGCTAGCTCGATAAACTGTGGTGGCGTAAGACTTCCTAAACATGCATAGATTACACTTTGCGGGTGCTGAGAATCCAGCCATTTTAGGCAATCGTGATCGTTGATTGATCCGATGGTTCCACGTTGCCGTTCGTTCTTGTTAGAATTTGAAAACGGTCCAATACACCAAACTCTACCTTGTTTTAGCTTTCGATGATATATCTTTTTTCTAACGCATCAAAACTGTTTATGATAGTCCCATATGCTCCTACTTGGGTTTTCTCACGAACAGTCTTCATTTCCTTTGCTTTTGCACTGTTGCCGGGATTGAATTTAGTCATGGTTATATTATCCGCGGCAACATAAACGGGTCGGAATTCCGTTCATAAATCTTTGAAACACATGAGTTGCTAACTGAGTAAAACAACTCGAAAATAACCCACGGAATCTCAAGCGACATCTTCCGTCCATGACAAGTGTTTATCAGAAATGATACAACTGGGTCTAGGTGTAAGTTGGTTAAACGCATCTTCAAGTGGCTTTTTAAGCGTGGCATCAAAGAAGTTTTTGGATAGATCAAATGCTCGTCTACACTTTCACATCCGTCTGGCAATCGAGGCTGGGAACTGTAGTTTGAGGATTTGGATCGGAAGGCCAGCAGCTATGGCTCGGATGAGGACCGAACCGTATCTTTGAGTGTTATGGGGCGTGATGACTCAACGGATTGTTGGGCTATGAGTTTGGCCATGTCGGGATGAGGTGGCCTGGGCACATTAGAGGTACGATAAGAAAGTGAATATTGGAATTAGCCATTTAAAGGCTACGGAGTATTATGTTTTTGTGACTATGATGCTTTCAGTTGTGATAATATTGGGAAACCTACAGCCGCCGGATTATAAACCCACGAACCACAGATTACCACACTGTCGAATCGCTGCCACGTGGAATGACCTTATGAAATGTATTTTTAACCATATTAATGTTATTTGATAAATCAAAGAATCATTTATCTTTTTTGGTTTAAAAATAAAAAAATATTTCTTTTTGTTGAATAGATAAGATTTGCTTTCAATAACAATACTTTATTTGATTTTTACTTGCATATATCAAAATGGTGCAATTCTACTATGTATTAAGGTTTAATACAGTATTATTTTTTGTAGATTGTATATAAAATTGCACACTGTCTCTGAGCTTAGCTCCGTGATCAATGATCATCTGAACCTACATGAATCCATATAAACTGATTCTATATAATATCAACAATTGCTCGAGCAACATTATATAATTTGTTTAGATTTGGGCCCTCCGAAGAGGGAGGCTCTGTTTTTTCAGCCATATAGAATGTATACAAAAAATTTTGTCAGATCGAATAACCAAAATAAGTTATTGTCAATCCAGATCTACTAATAACAAGAATTTACAGCGGATTAACACTTGTATTAATATCTTAAGAACAATAGAATACTGTATTTTGAACGAACAATGAACAATAATATTAAGAACACAGTAATTCACAAAAAGCTTCAATGTATATTATTGATTAACAATACACACGTACGTTTACAATTCGTAAGGAACTATATATAATAGTCCTTGAAGCCTAACTATTTACCCTAGTTATTCTAGGACTTGATTTACATCGAATTATAAAAGATATACATTGAATAACATTCTATAACTACTTCTGCGAAGATCTCGGACTTGATTTGTTCCAAATACGCGTACCAGTAGTAACTGCAATCACCAGTAGTGAATATGCATCGTCAGTAGTAATTCTGGTAATCAGTAGTAAGTCCAAAACCAACGTCAGTAGTAATTACTAATGATCAGTAGTATCTTCAATATGTGCATGATCAGTAGTAACTTAGTTATATACTTCATCAGTATCAACTCATCAGTATTAAGTATTTCTGCCCCATCAGTAGTAATCATAGTCTTTATCAGTAATAACTATGATCAGTACTAACTGCAGCATCAGTAATAAGTTGAACTGTGATTTATTCCAACAATCTCCCCCTAAACTTGTTAATTCTTTTTGAATTACTCAAATTTCTTTTGTTCTTCTTCTTCCCTCTTTCTTTTCTCTAGGGTTCTTTGATTCTGTTGCTTTCTTTGTTCAATGATGTATTTGCTGTTTTTCTTTGTAAAATAGTTCAATTTATTCTGGAACATTACAGCATCATATGGTCTCATCATAGTGTTTGTGAATATCTGATACATGACCTTTTCAGAGTGTGGATATTCTTTTTCATACAAATATAGCTCACATTTCTTGCTTGATCTTTCAAAGAAGTACATATTTGCAGTTGGGAGTACATTCCAAGCATACACATTTTCTGGATTTGTAAATAGTTCTGGGTAGTTATCTGGATAAAATGCAGCATCAATCATATTAGTTAAATATCCAGCTCCAGAATCTTTCCATGATTTCTTTGTCATTCTTGGTTTTCCAATGATTAGAAGTTTGATTACATCACTTCTTGAACATGATCTAATCAATGGTAACCATCCAGTAAATCTTTGAACAATTTTGTCTTCCCTTATAATTTCTATTACATTATTAGTCATAACTCTCCAATTGATGATTGGATTGTTTTGAATGGGAGCAACGGGTACTTCAAAAACAGGAATAATTTGTTTTGTCTTTGATTTCTTTTGAGAACTCTGTTCTTGAGTAAGAACCTTTCTTTTCTGGGTTTGGGGAGTTGAGGATTCACCAGTAGTTGATATACTACCAGTTTGAATTAACCTTGGACTTATTGGAATTAAGGCTTTTGATTTCTTTTCTTCTTCAGCTTCTTGTTCAGCCAATTCTTTCTTCTTGGCAGTACAATATTTGTCTATAATTGTGATCATCTTCATTCTGCCAAAGGACTTTGCACTGTGCCCTTTTGATTTCAGAAATTCAATCATATTTGTCTTCTGTTCAAAAATATCATCTGTTAGTTCACTTTTTGTTCTTTTACATTCAGCTACCAGATCTTCAAGACAGTTTAGATGTTCTTCTTCAATTTTTCTAAGTCTTTTAAATTCTGCTTTTTGAGCTGCTAACTGAATATCTTTAATTTGAACAGGTACTTCAGTTTCTTGAGTTTGTTGATTGTTTTTCTTTTCTTCAAGAGCTTGATACATACCCACTTTCTCTAAGTATCTCTTGTGTTTCACCTTCCATCTTGATTGTTTTTCAGCTCTGACATGATTAATTTTGTTCACCATGTGGTGACCTAATGCTCTGTTGGGATAATCATCATCATAAATTTCCTTTCCCTTTCCAATACAAGCTGAAGGTGGAGGTGGAATATATTTCATATCTGGGATACCAGGAATTTCAAACTTTGGATAAAACAAATGAAGTTCATTTTCTGATAATATTTTGGGGTGTGGAGGAAGTGTGCATTCATTTACTTCAAACCAATTCACATTATCATCAATGTCAGGTATGATAAGTGGTTGATCAGGTGTTGGTGGTTTGGAGATGATAACATAATATTCTCTTTCAATTAGCTCTGGGATTTCTTGTTCTTCCTCTTCAGTAGTAACCAAGGCAGTTATTACTGGTGTGTTTTCAGGAGTTACTACTGATAGGGCATCAGTAGTGTTTGCTGCCTCTTCTTGATTTACTACTGCTATGATATCAGTAGTAGGAGTTACTACTGGTTGTTCTACTATAGGAGCATCAGTAGTAGGCTCAACAGTAACATCCATGTCTTCTAGGCCTTCATCATTAACCTTGTAACGACCCGAAATTTGAATAAAATAAAATTTGGGAAAAATATGATAAATAAGGATAATTCATTTCAGAACCGTAGGAATTGGTTTCGGGTCATTTGGACACCGTATGAGAAAGTCATGGGCGAAACCGGGTGGAGATAAAGATGAAAAAGTGCAGCCTGGCCTACCTGAGGAGTTCGCGACGCGAACTTCGGTTAGCGATCGTGAACTCGAGGCAGGAAAGTTGGTGATCGGACGTGAAGTGTTCCCGACCAGTTACCGATCGCGAAGTGTGTATGGGGCGCGAAGTTCGCGACGCGAACTTGAGTTCGCGATCGCGAACTATGGACGAGCAGATTAAAATCGGGTTTGAGCTAGGGTTTGCTCATTTTTCACCCAAATCGTGGTGCAGCCGTTTCTAGAGAGAGAAAGGTCGAATTTGGTGTTCTTGAGCTCAAATCTTCACCATCTTGAAGGATCTAAACATCAAAGGTAAGATTTCTTGATTGTTGATGTTATCTAGTTAGTTTGTGAACTTTGTATGGGTAGAAATGGTGGTTTGGGGAAACATCCATGCCATCTTTGGGGAAGATGACTGTTTATGGGTGTAGAACACTCATTGTAAACTGGTAATCGATGTGTACAAGTTGGATTTGGGATTATTGATGGAAATCTTGAACTAGGGTTTGAGATTTCACCAAGTTGGATGAACTTGGTGGTTAAGAATGTTGTTATGGGTTTATTGGTAGCTAGTTATGGATAATAACTATATTTTATGATGATATGGATGATAGGTCAAGAAGACCTAAAGATTGGTGACATTTCACAAATTGGGTAGCAAGGATTTGTGATGTTAGACACGATTTGGAGATTAGCTTGGCTAAGGTGAGTACATGTGACTTTTAAACTGGGTACATAGCTAGTAAATGTTTTTATGATCTAATGATTTTGTCGAGTCTTTAAGTAATTTAGTCATTTATGTGATTTATGATGAATTGCTTGTTTGATAACGAAATGATTGATTGATTGAGAAATGATGGAGCTATGAGCTCATAACGATAAAAGATAAGTAATGATGATGATGATGATGATGATGTCCCTAGGGCCGTAGTAGATTGGAGGCATTCTGGTTATTACGGTACCTTAAGGTTAGTGGTAGATTGGAGGCATTCCGATTACCCAATACCTATGAGTCCCGGTAGATTGGAGGCATTCCGGTTACCGTGGAAATGACGGTCTTGATAGATTGGAGGCATTCCGATTATCTTGACATTGGCCAAATGATGAAAGTAATGAAGTGACCCAAATGAACCTAGTAATATTATTTTAAGTTTAAATGATATTATGTGACTAGTTGTTTATCGGGTTCAAACCCATGTATCTCACGAGGCAATTTTGTCTCACGTACTATATTTGTGTTTTGCTATGTACTCAGGTTCAGGATTGATGGATTAGAGGGTCGCGTTAGAAGTGGCCTAGTGTTGTTTAGCTCGGGAGCTCGTAGGTAGTTCTCGTTTATCCTATGGCTATGATATTGTTTTTGTAACACCGGCTTTAATACTCTGATAAACTTTGATGATTTTTGTTAAACCGTATTTTGGGGAATATCGGAATTGTAATGTTTTTACTTAAAAATATGTTTTAAAAAGTGTTTTGAAAATTGAGGTGTTACAACTTGGTATCAGAGCTATAGTTTAAGTGAATTAGGTTGGATGTCCATCCTAGTCTTAGACTGTAGCAATAGGAATGTAAGATTCCTTGAGATCGATAGGTTGACCTTGAGACTTTATGTTAAGTGTAGGGTTGAACCTAGGGGACCTATAGAAGTTGTATGCAGTGTGCAATGTGAGTCTTTTGAGACCGTAGGGCATTAGTATGATAGGGTCGACCCCTATGAGAAGTGCCATGTTTTGATCTAATTGTGTTGTTTTTGACTGTTGAGCTGACCGTTTGAATCTTGTTGTTGAATACGTTGGTATGGCGAAAGAATGAATGTGAAAAGTGGACGAGCTCCATTAAATTGGGAAGAGTTATGAATGAGAATGTGAACTAGACTATTGATAACCGTATGATTAAGGGTAGGAGGAATGATTCCAATACCCGTACGAAGGAAGAGTCACCGAATGGCGAAGTCCGTAGTGAGAAGTAGCTACATAAAGAGGTAGCCAGACCTAGTCGGAAGAAATGGAAGGATGTTGTATAAGGTTGTCATAGCATGTAAAACCGTTGAGTAAATCGGAAGTTCCGAACCGGAGGTCACGATTGGTGGATTCGGTGGATTGAGCAAGTGCTAGAGAGTAGCAAGCGAAGAAAGAAAGATATGATGAGTTTGACATCCATATAATTAAAGGGTGAAGCGTTGACACGGTGGAACGTGTAGTCTGAAACTTTTGGAAAGAGAGTGCGGTACAATATGTTGTGAAAGGAACTCACGAGTGAGTTGAAAGGGGAAGTCTTCCCGGAAGGAAATCTAGAGGGGGGTTCATGATGCAGCCTCGGAGATCTTAGGTGAAGATTGATGTTATGTGATTATGGCTTAATTGTTTGGTTGTTGCACGAATTGGTGCTTTTAGAAATTGGAAACGAGTCGTACGACATGGGGATTTATTTTTGGGAATAGTCTTCCCGGTTAGTGATGTGTGTGGAAGCATGTATTGGAAAGGACTATAGACAAATGTGTCGCATATAGTAAGGATATAAGGGTTGATACTAATATGTAAAAAAGGATGAGACACGAGATATGGTGAGTATTTCTAACAGAAATGTAGTAGTACAATGAAGTACTAAGCCTTGATAAGAATTATTACTATGGATGAAATTTTTCTTTTTGGAATAGGATCCTTGGAAATGGAATTTGGATATTCGGCGGGAATCCGAATAAATAATGTAATGATTGTTACACGTGAATGGTAAACAAAAGAATGACTAAGGTATAGTTATGTCTTAGAACTTATAAATGGGAAATATGTGGAAAATAATAAGTGTCGGGAATGACGACTTTTGATTGTCGAAAGTGGTTGGGTAAAAAGGTGGCATATAGCCATGTCAAACTTGGTGACAGTAATGATGAATTCAATATTAAGAGTAAGAAAATAATTGTTGGTTACGTGTTATAGTAACGATATGGCGGTATGTGGCGTAGAGTAGCGTGAGACTACGGTTGGGAAATGATTAATTCCAAGTCTCACGATGTATAAAGGTGGGAACAACGAGTGTTGAGCTATTGGGTGCTAAGTCATGGGTCACGAGTGAGACCGGAGTCGGTTGGTTGACTCAAAGATGACCGGGTTGGCCGGTGAAATATGGTTAACGAAATAGATTGGTGGTTACCCAGTGGCGACAAAAGATTTGGAAATTTGGTAATAAGGAAATGAATCGGTTAAGGGTGGTCAATGTGTAATTGAAACGGTAAATAGTAATCGGAAATTTTAATAGTTTACCCGCGGGGTACAATGCACGTGTATTACGCGATGGCCGTTGAAAGCATATGATAATGAAAAAGGTAATGTTATATGAAACGCGTTAAGTAGTATGCCCATTGGGGAATAGGTTAATGATGGAAGAAAATGATAAGGTGTTGTTATGGGGAGTGTGCTAATTGCATGGTGAATAAATGACCGATTGAATGAGTGAGAAAGTGGTAAAGTTATGGGATGTGAAAAGATGTATACTAGAATGGTATGTGACGTAGGAGGGTTTAGAATGGAATCCCGTTTGATCGGAGGCTTTCCGATTAATGAGAATTGGTTGAATCTTGATGGATTGGAGGCTTTTCAGTCATCTTGATGTGATAGTTGAATTATGGATTGTTATGTTCGTATGATAATGTTTGTGTATTAATGAGATGAATGTAGGACCATGTGGTTAATTTGTATTGTTATAATTTTACGTGTTAAATGAGAAGTTGGTTTGCTAGTGCGGGTTGCATTATGACATGTATGGGTAGGAGATGCCTACGGTTTATAGAATATGAGGAAAGAGAACTCCTAGAGACCAATTTATTATTTGGTAACCAAGATATGGTAAAAACTTCGTGAAATTGTAGAATGTGCTGCGGTAGAGGATCTAATACCGATGTTTGAGAATAAAAAGTTATGAAATTGATCGGTGGGGTACAAGAATGGTTGAAGGAATACTAAGTGATAGCAAGAGTGACCAAATGAAGGTCAAGAAACGGTAAATGTGAGTGTGACCTTTAAGTAAAGGTGCGACTCTCGGATTAATTGGGGAGGACCTTAAGTAAAAAAGGAAACGGGAACAATTAATAAGGAAATAATGATGAGTAAAACCGGAAGTGATAAATTACGGGTAGTACCTTGTGAGTAGAGAATTTGTTAGTTGGGAGAAGTATGGTTGACTTTATGCAAAAGTCAAGATTTATCAATTTGTGATTGGTTGACTCATGATGACCGGGTGGAAGAAAAGTTAGAAGTTTTGGTAATGATAGAATGGATCGAATAAGGTCGGTTGATAAATGAGTAGATTGGTGGGAAGCACTAGAAATGATTATGTGTATATGTGTGGTATAATGTATAAGTAGGAAAATTGAAAGTAAATTGTGAAAGAAAATGATAGCATGATGCTAAGTGTAATGATGCATACATGGATTGTATGCAAGATGGAATAGTTTTGGACGAGTCACTTTGGATTGGAGGCTTTCCGATCATTGTGACAGTATGAGCCCTGATGGATTGGAGGCTTTCCGATCATCTCGGTGGCGTAGTTAAAGTATGATTTGATGTATCAGGAATGCGAGGTTATATCTGTTGTATGTAGAACTTTATGGTTAAGTTATTGCTATAATTATGTGGAAAATGAGAAATTGTGTTGAAAACGCGGGTCGTGTTTAAGTAAGAATATGAGTAGGGGATACCTACAAGTTAATGGTTCATGAAAAAGGAATGATTTAGAAGGCACAGTGGTTAGTAGCCAATGAGTGGTGAAAGATGTATATCGGGTGGTTAGGCCACAATTGGATATGATTGAGGCTCTAGAGCCGGTAATCGGGAAATTCAAGTATGGTATAAGGATGTTGAAGGAAATTGTAAAAGGTATAAGTGATTGGATGAAAGTTAAAAAGTAATAGAGATTTGGTATTGATTTAAATGGAAGTTGTTAATCGATTGTGGAAATCGAAATCGAGAAAAAAGGGAACGATTGAGAAAGGAAATCTAAATAGGAAATCGGGAATGAAAAGCTGGGGAAGCGATGCCTTAGTAATAAAGAATATGTGGAATTTAGCAAGGTAAGTTGACCTTATTCATAAAGTCAAGGTTAGTCAACTAGTAGATTGTTGACTTTAGTCAAAATGAGGTTTTGACTTTCGTTTAAATTGGTTAGTCAAGGATAAGGGCATAATGTATCATCTTCATGTGTAAAATAGTGGGTAATGGATTAATGGGAATAATTGTAGTCAAAGGGTGCGACTTTGACCATTGGGTATTCCGAATGGAGCCTAGAAATCGAATATGATTGTTGTTGGACCATGAGTGTAAGATTGATGGTTAAGGAATTGAGGATTAATGGAACCACTAATGGATAAGGAAAGTTTCCAAGGTATTGTTGACTCTATGCTTAAGTCAAAGATGGGACAATGTTGACAATTTGGTCAAAGCGAGGGGTTGACTATCACTTTGGTCAAATGGTTATTAGTAATGATTGGGTCATATCAATCCAATGGGAGTAAGGAGTTTGGTTAAATGATGAGAAAGGTTAAGGTCAAATTGTGAAATTTTGACCCGTCCGGGTATTAGGAACTCAAGATTGGATCTTTGGCCCGTTTGGGTATAACGGGTCGAGTGGGCGATTAAATGCATAAGTATTATCGAATCATAATTTGGGAGTGGAATGAGGATTGGAAATCCTTGAGTTGATTCCGAGGACGGAATCCTTTTAAGGGGTGGATAGTTGTAACGACCCGAAATTTGAATAAAATAAAATTTGGGAAAAATATGATAAATAAGGATAATTCATTTCAGAACCGTAGGAATTGGTTTCGGGTCATTTGGACACCGTATGAGAAAGTCATGGGCGAAACCGGGTGGAGATAAAGATGAAAAAGTGCAGCCTGGCCTACCTGAGGAGTTCGCGACGCGAACTTCGGTTAGCGATCGTGAACTCGAGGCAGGAAAGTTGGTGATCGGACGTGAAGTGTTCCCGACCAGTTACCGATCGCGAAGTGTGTATGGGGCGCGAAGTTCGCGACGCGAACTTGAGTTCGCGATCGCGAACTATGGACGAGCAGATTAAAATCGGGTTTGAGCTAGGGTTTGCTCATTTTTCACCCAAATCGTGGTGCAGCCGTTTCTAGAGAGAGAAAGGTCGAATTTGGTGTTCTTGAGCTCAAATCTTCACCATCTTGAAGGATCTAAACATCAAAGGTAAGATTTCTTGATTGTTGATGTTATCTAGTTAGTTTGTGAACTTTGTATGGGTAGAAATGGTGGTTTGGGGAAACATCCATGCCATCTTTGGGGAAGATGACTGTTTATGGGTGTAGAACACTCATTGTAAACTGGTAATCGATGTGTACAAGTTGGATTTGGGATTATTGATGGAAATCTTGAACTAGGGTTTGAGATTTCACCAAGTTGGATGAACTTGGTGGTTAAGAATGTTGTTATGGGTTTATTGGTAGCTAGTTATGGATAATAACTATATTTTATGATGATATGGATGATAGGTCAAGAAGACCTAAAGATTGGTGACATTTCACAAATTGGGTAGCAAGGATTTGTGATGTTAGACACGATTTGGAGATTAGCTTGGCTAAGGTGAGTACATGTGACTTTTAAACTGGGTACATAGCTAGTAAATGTTTTTATGATCTAATGATTTTGTCGAGTCTTTAAGTAATTTAGTCATTTATGTGATTTATGATGAATTGCTTGTTTGATAACGAAATGATTGATTGATTGAGAAATGATGGAGCTATGAGCTCATAACGATAAAAGATAAGTAATGATGATGATGATGATGATGATGTCCCTAGGGCCGTAGTAGATTGGAGGCATTCTGGTTATTACGGTACCTTAAGGTTAGTGGTAGATTGGAGGCATTCCGATTACCCAATACCTATGAGTCCCGGTAGATTGGAGGCATTCCGGTTACCGTGGAAATGACGGTCTTGATAGATTGGAGGCATTCCGATTATCTTGACATTGGCCAAATGATGAAAGTAATGAAGTGACCCAAATGAACCTAGTAATATTATTTTAAGTTTAAATGATATTATGTGACTAGTTGTTTATCGGGTTCAAACCCATGTATCTCACGAGGCAATTTTGTCTCACGTACTATATTTGTGTTTTGCTATGTACTCAGGTTCAGGATTGATGGATTAGAGGGTCGCGTTAGAAGTGGCCTAGTGTTGTTTAGCTCGGGAGCTCGTAGGTAGTTCTCGTTTATCCTATGGCTATGATATTGTTTTTGTAACACCGGCTTTAATACTCTGATAAACTTTGATGATTTTTGTTAAACCGTATTTTGGGGAATATCGGAATTGTAATGTTTTTACTTAAAAATATGTTTTAAAAAGTGTTTTGAAAATTGAGGTGTTACAAACCTGGCCTTCATTAACTTTTGATTCTTTAAGGTTGAGGAGAGAAGTTGTTGCTGCAATAGATTCATCTATCATGTTTTGTATGTTGTCCTTCTCCCCCTTAGTGAGCTCAACTGGTGGAGCATCACTACTATCAACCTTCTTTTTCAACCTTCTTATGATTCTTGTTTGTTGAAGAAGCCTGTGCTCATACATTCTCATTCTTTTGTTGATGGTATTAATGTGCTTCTTCATACATGACATGGTCTTTCCTTGATTTGTTAAGTATTTCAGACAATCTTGTACAATGGTTTCAAGGTTTTCCATCCTATCCGTCAATTGTGTTTGTTTAATACTGCCCTCACTCCATCTAGCAAGATCATCAGGCTCACTAACAGGTACATTGGCTTTAAGGTTTTCCATCCTTTCCGTCAAATCAATGGTTTCAGTTCTACCCTCATCACTTCTTGGTGATGAAATGGGTTGTTTGGACACTTTCTTCTTCCTAGAAGAAGCAGTAGTGCCCCCCCTTGTGGTTTCTTGGCACCGGGGTCCTCTTAGTAATTCCTCAAAAGAGTCATCACTTAGAGTTGCCGAGGTCTGGGTCTTAGTGATGTTCTCACTATCCTGTGCACCCACCTTTGGGTCATCAGTAGTGAGAGCCCTTTCCTCATGTCCTCTCTCCTCCTTGGAGGACAACTCTTAGAGCCTGGGGTTTGACTCAATGGGTCCCCTGGTGTCCTTTAAGGAAGATTTCTTCCTTTTATAACTTTTCTGGATTGATTTGGTTAAAGGTCGGTCTTTTACAGAGTGAAGAGTAGCACTCTGCAGATTTAATTCATGTTCCTGGGACACATTCAGGACATCTAATTGAGTGGATGATTGAGTGACTGTTTGGAGTTGTGTTTGGGCTGCATTTGGGGGTAAAGGAGTGGGTTGAGGTTCAATTGGGGTTGTATCTTTGATTGAACCTTCTCCAAGTTGTGGTTGATCTTTGATCATGTTAGGAAACAGAGGGGTTTCCTTCCCCGAAAATTTAAATTGTTTTCTCATGTTTGAGAAAACTTTCTTGTTCAACTCAGGTGTTGTAAAAATGTTTTTAGGAGTTGACAAGTTTTTCAATTCACAGTTTATTAAATGTTGAAGAAATCTGGGATACATTAAAAATTTTGAAGTAGAGAGATTTTCCAACATTCCCTCAAAAATCATATTTGAAAAGTTAAATACTTGGTCTGTGCATAAACAAACAACAGCAGATGCTATTGATTTGTTAAACTCATTCCAGGTACTTCTTTTGGGAGAAATACAATGTTGAATATTGTGTACAAGAAATTTCCATTGTGGGGAGAGAAGACCTTTTTGGAAAGTGACAATGTCAAGTCTTCCCTCATATCCCATTTTATTTAAAATTTCAACAATGTGTTCCTTAGGAAGAGAAAACATACCTTCATCGTCATGTAGTTGCAGATGGTGTCGGATGGATTCTTCTTGAGTGTATCCTTGGGCTACAAGTCTGGCTTTGTTCTTGATCACTATACATCTTTCATCTTTCTTGTTTCAAAAGATCCACCTTGTTCCAATGGCTCTTTTTCCTTTGGGTAGGGGTACAAGTGTCCAAACAACTTGTAATTTGAACTGAATGAGTTCTTCTTGCATTGCCTCAATCCAGTTTGGATCCTTCATTGCTTGTTGAATCTTCTTTGGTTCATCCTGAGACAGAAAACATTCAAACATACATTCATTAGCAATTAAACTTATGTTACACATGTTTGCAGTTAGACTTTTGTGTAATTTGCTTCTTGTCTGCATGCTTGAGTTCACATCACTAAGGACTTGATCCAAAGGATGATTCTTCTCAGTTCTGGTGCCATGAACTTTATCAACAACTAATTGGTTTTCAAGATTGGACTCATTTGTCTCAGGAGATTGTTCCTCTTGAGGTTCTTCATTGTCATTGATGTTTGGTTCATCATCGTTTGCTGGTTCATAGTTACTACTGGGATAAGTAGTATTTTGAGAATTTAGGTTATTACTGGGACCAGTAGTATTATGAGTGCTATTACTGGTATCAGTAGTGTTTGAATTACTACTGTCCTCATTGTCTAATTCACTACTGCTTCCAGAATTTGAGTTATTAGTGTCCTCAGGATTAACTGTGGGAACAGTATCAACTACTATGTATCTCATCTCTTCTTGACCAGTATTGAAAGATGATGTTCCTTCCTTTTGAGTATGACAATTTGAATCACCTGCATTTAAATCCATGTTAGTGTTAAAGGATTTGGTTAGATTGTCTATGTTAAATAGCCAATCTGGACCATTTCCTTGTTCATTAGGAATATTCTCATTAAAGGATACATTGATGCTTTCTTCAATAATCCTTAACCTTTTGTTGAACACTCTGTATGATTTGCTTTGAGTAGAGTATCCCACAAAGATTCCATCATCAGCTTTGCAGTCAAACTTACCAATTTGTTCTCTTGTAATCAAAATAGTACAAGGACAACCAAATGATTTTAAGAAACTTATGGAAGGTTTTCTTTTGTTAAAAAGTTCATATGGTGTTTTATGATGTGGCTTAACTATTAATACTCTGTTTTGTACATAACAGGCAGTATTAACAGCTTCAGCCCAAAAAGTAATTGGTAATTTTGAGTCTGCTAACATTGACCTTGCTGCTTCAATAATTGTTCTATTTCTTCTCTCAGCTACACCATTTTGTTGAGGATTTCTAGGTGAGCTGTATTGTCTGTCAATACCTTTAAGATCACAAAAGTTGATTAAGTTAGCATTTTTAAATTCTGTGCCATCATCACATCTTATGGCTTTAACGTTTTGATCAGATGTGTTCTCCAGTTTAACAATTAAGTTCTTGATGAGTTCACTTGTTTCATCTTTTGTCCTGAGAAAGAAAACCCATGTATATCTGGAAAAGTCATCAGTAATAACAAGACAATATTGTTTCTTTCCAATACTCATTACATTTGTAGGTCCAAAAAGATCCATATGTAAGAGTTGTAAAGGAACAGAAATAGAATTTATAATTTTGGACTTATGAGAAGACTTATGTTGTTTACCTTTTAGGCATGCAACACAGTGATGATCACACATGAACTGTTTTTGTGGTAATCCAGTTACCAAATTCTTTCTTACTAAATTGTTCATATTTTTAAAGTTTATGTGACACATCCTTCTATGCCAAAGTTCTGATTCAGTAGTGTTTGCCTTGGATATAAAATAGTTGACCTCATTTGAAGAAATGAGTTCTCCCCCTATATCCAGGCAATACACATTGTTTCTCCTTGGAGTTCTCAAAACTACATATTTTTCATCTAAAATAAAGTCAGGAGAAAGAATGATGCACTCAATATATGTGAAAAGAATCTTGTTCTTTTTATCACATACTTGAGACACACTGACAAGATTGTATTTTAGCTCAGCTATATAAAATACATCATCAAAAGTAATTTTACCATTTGTAACTGTACCTTTGCCTGTAATCTTACCTCCCTTTGGGTTCTCACCAAAGGCCACATACCCTCCATCAAATGACTTGAAATCTTTAAGAATTTGCAGATTTCCAGTCATGTGTCTTGAGCATCCACTATCAATGTGCCATGTTCTACCTTCTTCAGGGATCTGAATGCTCTGCACAAGTAAGTAAAGGATTAGTTAAGTTTGGGAAACCAAGCTTTATATGTCTTGGGTTCATCCTTTGAGAAATAAGATTTAGAACAGTTAATTTTGAATATTTTTGGTACCCATACCTGTTTAGTACTGGTGTTTTGTTTTACTAATGCCCTTTTGGATTTGTTACTGGTGTCTGAGTTTATTACTGATCTTGGTCTATACCCGTTATATTTAGCTTTTGAATACTTTACTACTGATGGACCAGTAGTATTTGGGTACTTACCATGTTTGGGATGACCAGTAGTGTTTTTAAACTTTGGCTTGGCAGCAGTAGTATTTTTAAAATTAGGGTTTTTACCAGTAGTGTTTTGGTACTGGTGCCCAACAGCATTGTAATTAGGGTTAGGATCAGTAGTAAACTTGTTAAAGTTTCTACTTGTGTTGGAAAAATGAAAATATTGTTTATTTTGATTTGTTTTTCCATTATTTTTGAAATAATTGCTGTTCTTTGGGCTTCCAACTCTTTTATTTTGCACAAACCTTGGTGCATTTCTTTCAAATTTTGGTGTTTCAGATTTTTCAGATTTTATTTTATTTACTACTGATGGACCAGTAGTATCTTTTAACTTTTGCGTTTTTGTTTTTTCTTTAGAATTTTTAAATTCTTTGAACTCTTTACAGTTAATTGGATTGAAGTGACAATCCTTTGCTAAATGGTTTACTTTGTTGCAAATAACACATCTTAATTTCTTATCCTTAGCACCTTCAGGTTTTCTTTGATCTAAGAGTTGATTTTTATTTCTTTCATTTCCCCTTCTTAAAATTTTTGGTATATTTTCTGCATTATATTTAGGAGAGTCATTTTGACTTTGTGCTGTGTGAAAGCTTGTATCAATTGAATCTGTAGTTTGATCATCATCAGAAGAGTCATTTGATTCAGATGTTTCATTATTAGATTCAGTTTGATTTTCAATTTTTAATTCATTTATGATTCTTTCTGAACTATCTTTAAGTGGAGGAATGAATTTATATGGAGGTGGTACAGCATGATATCCCACTCCATGCACAACCTTTTCAGTGGTTTGGTTATTTGTTAATTCATTAACAATTTGAGAACTTCTTTCAAACTTTTTAATGGTTAATTTATTTTGTTCTAATTCCAGTTGACATTCTTCTAGTTTGATCAAAGTTTCTTTTAATTTTAGTTCAAAATATTCTTTTTCATAGGTGGTTTGTATTAATTCTTCTTTTATCTTTTGATCAGTTATTTTATAAATTTTAATTTGATTTTCAAGATCAGCTATACAACCATTATATTCAATTCTTCTATTTCTATTTAGAATCATCTCTTCAAGTGTTTCTTTATTAAGTTTTTCTAAATCTTTGTATGCTTTAATACATTCAGGAGTGCAAGATTTAGAATGTACCTTAGTAGGAGAATCAGTGAAAGCCATGAGGGCTTGATTCTGTGCATGTTTCTCTGCTTGAAAGCTCCAATCATAACCTTGTCCTTGTTGTGAAACAAGAGCAGTTGAGTTTGATCTTTTGTCTGGTTGAGGACATTCTTTAGCAAAGTGCCCAAGGTTGTTACAGTTGTAACATTTGACTTTAGTCTTGTTAAATCCAGCCTTGTCACCTTTGTTATAGTTAAGGTTTGTTCTACCAGTCCTCTTCAAGAACCTTTTGGTTCTCAGGCTCAGCATAGCCATCTGCCATTTTAGATCCATCTCTTCAAGATCATCAGGATTCAATTGTTCCAAATCATCACTAATTAGTGCAGTATGCACATGACTAGTGAAGAAGGATTCTCTTGCAGCATCTTCACAATCTGCAGCCTTTGCAGTTTCCTGACCTGTTCCTGTACCAGACACAAAAGCAGCATTGTTTGAAGATAAATTAGGAGTTTTAGAACTTACCTCAGATTCAAACACCCTAAGCTCATTGTACAATTCATCCAGCTCCTTCTCTTCCAAAGCATCTCCTTGTCTATATATAACTGTGTACATAGACCATTCTTCTCCAAGAGATCTGAGAAACTTTCGATTGACATCATCATTGTCTGGTTTCACACCAACTTGATTCAATTCACTAATGAGTTTATTGAACCTATCAAAGGTTTGAGATAGGGATTCATTCTTTTGGCCTTTGAAATTTTCAAAGTCCTGTTTTAGTACAGACTTCATGTTTCTTTTGGTGCTTTTGGTGCCAACGAATCTCTTTTCCAGTGCCTGCCACAATATCTTTGCATCATCATATTCAACAAAGAGATGTTGATAGTCATTAGGAATGGCCAGTAGAAGAGTGCTTAGAGCTTTGAGTTCGATTCCTCTGTCTTTCTTCTCCTTTTCACACTTGAGTTTGTCTGCTTCAGTTGCAGAACTTGTTGCTTGACCTTGAACGGTTTTGTTTCCTTCTACAACAACTTCCCACATGGAATAATCAGTAATAAGCATGTATTGCTTAATACGATTCTTCCACATTCCAAAGTTATTCTGGTAATCAGTAGTAAGTCCAAAACCAACGTCAGTAGTAATTACTAATGATCAGTAGTATCTTCAACATGTGCATGATCAGTAGTAACTTAGTTATATACTTCATCAGTATCAACTCATCAGTATTAAGTGTTTCTGCCCCATCAGTAGTAATCATAGTCTTTATCAGTAATAACTATGATCAGTACTAACTGCAGCATCAGTAATAAGTTGAACTGTGATTTGTTCCAACAAATTTATTTTGTAATTCTACTATGGGCTTTTTCGGAAGTTTCCAAAAGTACTGACAAATAAAATAAGGATCATCACTTAAATCTTCATAAATCACTAGAAATTGCTACTCTTAATTAGCCTGCTAGACCCTTATTTGTTTTGGTCTATAAACAAATAGGTTTTTCTTGCTAGTTGTTTCCCCTTCCCAATCGACCCATTGGAAGGTGGGTTAAGCCTTCCAAAAAAGTTTTAAGGATAAAATCATAGAGTTAAAACACTACAAGAACAGATTAAGCCTCGAGTTAATCAAGATCGAATCGAACTTGATACACAAGTGTCAGTGTGTCATACTCTACACAAGTACAAAATTCATAGATAAAAGCACGAAAAAACAAACATAAGAATCATCATATAAATTTTCACATACATATCAATAGCACTTGCAACACAAATTAGCCTGCTAGCCCCTGATTTATGTGTGACTAGCAGGGTACCCGCGCAATGCGGCGGCAGGTACCTGTGATTATTACTTGGCAGTGATCAATTGGTGGGCGGTGGTATGACAGTGGCTAGTGGTGGAAGTCGGGGATGGTGGGTAATCATGGGTGGTGGTGGAAATTTCAACTTGTTAAGGTTTAAGGGATTAATAAAGATGATTGTGTATCAAGTTGAGAACACCGAAAACAATGAATTTTCAAAACCGAACCGATTACAGGTTATCAGTATTGATTCAGTTCGGTTTCGGTTTTTTTAGGCCTAAATGCTCATCTTTATTCGAAGACCGAACCGAAATCGATAAATTTTCAAAACCGAACAGATAACATGTTATCGTTTCGATACGGTTACAGTCAGTTTTTGGTTCGGTTTTTTGGCCCAAATGCTCACCCCTATGGTCTAGTAGCCGAGTTGGTTAAAGTATTGTATTAATAAGATAGAGGTCACAACTCGCAAGTGCAAGTCATCCACGATGTATATTTTTATAACCCTTATTAACAATATTTTGAGGCGATCAAATGTTTAGGGATAGGGGTGGTGGCAATAGCGATGACAGTGGCATGAGATAGTGATTATGGTGGTTATGTTAATTTCAAACTATTAGAATTATAAAAAATTTCATAAAGTTCTTCACTCAACTAATAAACACATGATTTATTAGCTCAATGTGTTAAGATGCGGTAAGAATGCACAGGTCGGAGAATTCAAAGACCAACATAATATGTATTTTTATAAAAGTAAATATTTATCAAATTTACAAATGAATTATTTTCAAATGACAATTGAACAAAAAACTTAAAGAAGTTTGCTCTAATCTAAAATAAATGGTCTTCATCCGGATATTGAAAAGAAATTACAACTGAATTTACAAACACTTGATCAATAATGATTAACTTTCCAAATATTTTGATTTCATCTCCATTATTATTTAATTTCTTTCCATTCTTATGGTAAAGAATCAATGTAAGTGACAAACAATCGTTTACCGAATATTGATATATTTTGGTGCAAATGGATTTGTGTACTGAATATTCACATTTATAAATGCTTCAAGATACGATGGTCTTCACATTTCTTACAACATTTCTTACAACTTTCTGCTCACATTCGTGAGATAATGAACTGAGGTATAGTAACCTAAATCACTTTATTTTCCAAATCCAAAAATTATAATCCTGACATTTATAATCCACTAATCTCATTTCCTAATATCATTCTTTGATTTTGAAAATCATCTCAATCATCTCAATCTAGTGGGTAGGAGGATTGGTAAGGAACAAATAGAAAGAAAAAATACCACCTCTCTTTCCAAATTAATCAATAAAATCTAACTCTTATATTTCTTACCAATTCTTCTCACTTCCACATCAATGCTTATGGAATACCCGTTGCTGATGAAAACCCTCTACATCCCTAATCACCTATACATTTTGATATGATCACTTTACATATATTATAAAAAAGATATAGAATATAAATGAAAGTTATAAATAACTGAATATTTACCAACTTCTAGGTGATAAAATGAATGTGTTGGCTAACGAGTTGAAATGATCAAATTGGATATATTCACCAACTTCTAGGTGATAAAATGAATGGGTTGGCTAACGGGTTGAAATGATCAAATTGGATGACCCGGAGCACTCATGTAACAATATAATATTGAAATTTAACAAAAATTTACATTTCTAGGGACTTGAACGCATATGAAATGATTACAAACAAGTGTGACAAGTACGAATTAAAATGTGATATGCTTAAGAAACCAGTAAAGAATATCATCAAACCATTTCAAGTTAAATATGTAACTATGAGTCTATGATAACCTTCAGAAAGACAAAAAGCAGCAAGATTATCAAACAAACACATCAAACTTTTCTAGCCTGTTGTGGTTTGTTGGGTGTTTGTTCATCAACACTTGATTTTCAACTTTTTATTTGTATCCTGGTATCTTGGAGCTGCATTTAGAATCAAATTAGTACATTTATTTATAAACACGTACATGTCAAATGGGTCGAACACATAAAAAATCTCTTTATAATGCATAAAGTCTTAAATTATTTTACCGATTAATTAATATTACAATAAGAACTTAATTTTTACGAAACATACCAACTCCATTGGCATATGAGTTTTCATGATTCTTAGCCTTTTCACAGTACTCAAAAACATCCTGTTTAAATCATAAAAATATCATATATAAGCTGATAAATAAATCTCCAAGATCATATTATTCAAAAAAAGTCACCAACATCATTAGGCAACTGTGGGTCCAAAAGAAGCTACAACAATATTGGGACTACACCATACTGCACAATCAAGTTAACCTTAAAATCAAAAAGAGAAATGACATCAACTTCAAACATAGAAAACGCAATTTTTCATTAAAAATGAGAAAAATAGCACAAATCTTACCTAGCAACACAAAATATCCCAAATAGCCTCCATAGGAGCACCAGATTTTAACCCTAAAGGATTAACATCGGGTAATTCTTGGACTCGCTTAATTTCAACATGTTTGTAGTCATATAATGATTATATTTTAATTGTACCTCTGAAATTGTAGTTAAAGCTTCAGAATTTCGACCAAAAGCAGGATATTATAATGATTATATTTCATTTATAAACCTGCAACATGAAATTGAATCAACTGAAATCACACGAATAAGCGTACAATGTATATGTTTCAGTAATCACAAAATTTTGAATTATGACAGTTGAAAATAAGACGATTTGGGTTTACATGAGCGATGAGTGTGATTGTGAAAGACGTTGGGAGACTTGAGAGATACAAATTTAGATTTAGGGAAATTAGGGAAGACATACTAATAGGGTAGAAGGAACCGATACAATGGGAATCGAGGAGTCATCTTGAAGGAACCGATGCAGGTAATGATAAACGGTGAAGATATCGAGGAGACGTCTTGAAGGAACGAACGCAGGTAATGGGAATCGAGGAGGCAATGGGAATTAATCTCTTGACGCTCAGCTTGTAGTAATGGAAATGGATAGTTTTTCTGGACCGTAGCCCACTCAATTGTGAACACACGTATCTTTAGACATTTAATATCCTTTTGTTTAGGGTTAACAACGCATGCGGAGGCTAGATCAGTTGGTTTGGGCCTTGGTATTTAAACTGTGTGTTGCGTGTTCGAATCCTTACGTTGACATTTTTTTAACAAAAGTATTAAATTCCAAAAATGGCAAGTATTTGGCTGAAATTTCAGCATGCTAATTAGGGAAAGTCCTAAATGCATTATAGATAGTAGAGATATGATATCTTCAATAAACAATTTTAAATTATTTTGCGATGATCCTCCCTCTTCTATTGCTTTTTCAGCCATTTCCTTCAAATATTTCGCTTTCGATCTTCTTTCTTCCCCTTCTTTCCCTTCATCCATTACCATCTTCACAGCCTTAAATACATCCCCCCTTTTCACCTGAATCTTCTTCCATTGTAGGGATCACTCTTTGAGCCCCAACAGCCACACCGGTCCCCACAACTTGCACAACCAACTTCTCATTAAAAAACTGCTCTGCAAATTGTGGCCATGTGATCATCGGCACACCCGCACAAACCCCTTCGATTGTCGAGTTCCAACCACAATGTGTCAAGAACGCACCCACGGCTCGGTGTGATAGGATCAGAACTTGTGGGGCCCACCCTTGGATCAAAATTGCTCTTTCTTTCACTCTCGATTCAAACGCGTTTTCAGCTAACCATGTTTCAATCTCGTCTGTTCTACTCCCGCGACCAAAATAGATTTCCTGACGCTTCTAAGCCTTGCGGTGGTGTTAGTCGTGCAAGACTTCCTAAACACGCGTAGATTACACTTTTCGGGTGCTGAGAATCGAGCCATTTTAAGCAATCGTGACCTTTGATCGAATCTTTGCCGCCACGTTGTGCTTTATCTAAATCGTTCTTGTTGGCGTTTGAAAACGGTCCAATACACCAAACTCTACCTTGTTTAAGATTCCGATATTCATCCATATATCTTCTTTCCAGCTCTTCAAAAGTGTTTATAACCGTCCCATATGCGCCTAATTTGGCTGCTCGAACCTCCTCACGAACAATCTGCCTTTTCTGTTCTTTCTCACTTGTATTCTTGCCAGGATTGAATAATCCGGGCAACTGTAATTTAGTCATGGATATGTTATCCGGCAAACCCGGTAACATAAAGGGTTCGGAATCGGTCACCCGTTCATAAATCTTGGAAACACACAAGTGATGAGCCGCTAATTGAGTAAAACAACTCATCCCATCGAAAATAACCCACGGGATGTCGAACTTTCTAGCGACAGCTCCTGTCCATGCTAAATGTTTGTCGGAAATGATGCAACTTGGTCTAGGCTCAAGCTCGATAAATACATCTTCAAGTGGTTGTTGAAGTGTAGCAGATGCATCAAAGAAGTTGTTGAACAGATCAAGTGTGGGTAGATCATCTACACTTTCACATCCGTCGGGTAAGCCGGCTGGGAATTTGAGTTGTAGGATTCGGATTGGAAGGCCGGATTCTATCCCACGATTGAGGACCGAACCACATCTTTCAGCGTTACGTGGCGTGATGACGATGGTGACAGTTACTGATTGTTGGGCTATGAGTTTGGCCATGTCCACCATTGGAAGGAGGTGGCCTGGGGACATTAGAGGTACCACAAGAAAGTGAAGATTGGAATTAGCCATTTCAGTCAGTAATGCTTGTTATTAGCTATGGAGTTTGGAGTATGATCTTTTAGTGTCTATGATATATGTTGTTTTGAATTGTGTCGATTGTTAGGAGTATGATATTTTCATCAACTTATACTTATTATATATAGATAAATATAGCTTGCATATTTTATCCAAATAAATTTGTTTTTTATTATCCTGAATTATTAAATGTGAACTATACTGAATTTCGAAACTAGTCAATTTATCCAGGCTCATTAATTTAGTATATTATTATAAGAATGAAAGTGATATGTTCAATGTGAATTGATTTAAAAAATAATCCTACATCTGACTTGAATTCTTCTTTATTAAAGATTCTGTTTCTTGTTGCTCTGAAACAAGTGAGATTTGAATTTACGTAATTTGCTTCTAATTTTAATATATTGAGATGAATTTGTGTTTTTTAGTTTATCGAAAGTTATAACGGAAGTAAATGGTATAACAGAACGCGGTCCAATTAATGAGTAAGATAATTAATCATTTTTTTCAAATTCAAAGTATCATAATATACTTTTAATAGATTGGTGTAGCAGACCGATTTTATTACAAAAAGAGTTGGTAACAGATTGGCCAGCTTACTATTTAGTACTCTTTCCGTCCCATAAAAAACTTCTCATTTCACTCTAAATTTTTATCCCACAAAAAACTTCCCATTTCCCATATTTGATGGGCTCCACACAAAAAAAAAAACTATTATTACTAAAGACTCCACCACTAAGACCGGTGCCAATGGTGACGGCAACTGACGCCGTCAGTTGCTGCCAACTCAGCGCCACGTCAGCAGACAAACTAACTAACACTAAACTAACGTAGCCATGCTAACAGCACTCCGCCACTTCACCAAATTTGGGCCCCACCATTTACTCTTCTTTTTCTAATAAAAATATATACAACTAATTAAAACATATACTAACTAATAAAAATAAGTTATTTTCATTAAAAATAAATTACATAAAAAAAATTTACATTAATTAAAAAAAACACTGCCTAAAAAAATACATTATTAAAGATTTTTTAAATATATTAGAAATATTAAAGATTTTTTAATTAAAAATATATTAAAAAAATATATTAAAGGTAGTATAACAGTTTAAAAGAAAAAAAAATTACCCTTTTTTTTTCTAATTATTACTTTTTAAGGAGTTAAAAAATAATTAAAAAAAATAATATAAGAGTAAAACTAAGGTCTGGAAAAAAAGGAAAAAAAAAAGAAAAAAAAAAATTATTTTTTTAATCACGGGCGCCCTCTCTCTCGCTCGTCTCCAAACCGACTGCACCTAAACCGGCGGTGAAATCGGCGGTCCGTGCCAACGGTGGCACAACCGGCGGTGCCAACTGACGGTACCGTTGGCACCAGTCTAATATTCACTAACTATCTTTCTCTCTCCAATCAAACCTTATATTTTAATTAAAAGTATTATTAATAACTCCACCACTAACTATTATCTAAAAACTTATGTAAAAGCTAATGGAGGTGGTATATAGTAAAATGTAAAAGTAGTAGTTACGTAAACAAATTCTCTCTCTCTTTATCTTTGTAGATCTGAAAAAGGAGCTTTGGTTATATATCTAGTGATGTAAGGGCTTATGCAACACTGGTTGGGCACATGATATTTGTACTTTTGCGTTTGGAATGACTGGACATTTAATCAAGGGAAACGATAAAATGCCCAGCTATCTAGAAGTAGAGGTGACAACTAAGTATAATTTTCTTTTTAATAATTAAACAACGATCTATTTAAATTATTATCAATCAAAATCTAACTCATTTATTAAACGAGTAAGTTGAATCAACTCAACTCCTTTATCTCAACCTTAACATGTTTATTTTCATGTTAGTTTCAGGTGAAATTTCGTGTCGGGTCATAATTTGCATGCATATCTAAAAGCAACTCTAAACAACATTAAAATATATATAATATGATAGAGAAACGGTCAAAAAGGCATATCATTTTACGTAGCCCTATGGATAAATCTCAACCATTGATCAATAAGTTATAATGATCTAGATTAATCACATATTTTATAAATGAAGAGGTATTTTGGTCATTTGGCACTTAAAATTTTTTTAATTTTTAATTTTAATTTTTAATTTATTATTATTTATATTATTTTTCATTAAAACATAATATTTATTTGATAATTACTTGTAGTACTTAATCACATTTGATTTTAGTGTAAAATCACATTTGATTGTATATTTAATTACATTTGATGTATTAGTACAATCACATGTGATTCAGTACACAATCACATGTGATTCAGTATGCACTCCCATGTGATTCAGTATGCACTCTCATGTGATTCAGTATGCAATCACATTATGTGTTATTAATAAAAAATAATAATTTTAAAAAGAATATATAAAAAATAAATAATTCTAAAATAAAAAATAAATAAAACATTTATAAAAGAAATAGCCAAAATAACTCTCTATGTATAAACTATGTGATTAATCTTGACTATTACTTATAATTAATCAATGATTGCGATTTGTCATTTGGGACTTTATAAAAATCAAAGAGTTCCTTGAATACAACCCTAATATAATAATGAGTAAATTACACGAATAGTCTCTGTGGTTTTGCCAGAAGTTTTGGATTTGGTCCCTAAATTCCAAAAATTACACGAAAAGTCACTAACTTTGAGATTTCATCTTGCTTTTAGTCCCTAAAGTAAGCATAGCGGTCGTTAAAATTTTCCATTAATCATTGTCATGTGAAGGGTAAAACTGTCTTTCCAATTTTTTTAATAATTATTATTTATATATTTATTATTTTATTTTATTTTTTTGAACAACAAAAAGGGACCGCCGGGGGAGCTTCGGCAAGGCCATCACCCCCACCAACAAAACCCCACACAAAATTATATACATACACTAGTCGCCGACTAGCAGAAATACACCGAGTTCACCGTACAAATTACAAGCATCACCCGTACTAATCTATATTTCCACATACACTATATGTAAACAAATATTATAACGAAAAAACGCACTCCTTATACTCCAGCTACTTCGTATCCTTTAGTCAACATTAGAGCATCATCGGATTACCACACCATATTGGCCATTCTATACTGCCCCACTTCATTTTCGACCTCCATTTGAGCCAACAAAAAGACTGAGCTTGAGCTTCCCCAATTAAACAACTCCAATCTCCTTGGATCTTGTTGAATATGCAATTATTCCTGTATTTCCAAATTAACCATAGCACCGTAATTACCGCCGTACTATATTGAATTGATTTGCATTTTGATAGGTTTGCCGACATCTTCCAGTTCAACACATCTTCCACTCCCCGAATACTACTTATATCAATCGACCACCATCTGCAAAATTCGATCCATATTTGTTAGTTTTGGAATAAGACCAGAATATGTGTTTTTCATCCTCTAACTCTCTCTCACAGAAGCAACATACTGCCGATGGTAGTAAAACACCTCTTTTTAGGAGATTAACACACGTAGGTAAACGATTAAGATACAACCGCCAAAAGAATATATTAGTTTTTATGGGAACTGATTTGATCCACGGTATATTCACTTCCGCGCTTGGTCCCGCTATCGTATCTTGAACTGCTCGCCTCGCCGAAGCCACTGTAAATTCTCCATCTTGTCCGAATGCCCATGTCCAACGGGGCAACACATCTTCATGATTATCCGCCACCTGAAACCAAGAATCTATCGGGATATTAAAATTATTAAGATGTTTACGTACCTTAACTATGTTGTTCCAAACGCCCGGGAATTTGCTAGTAGGGATACCACTCCTAGGTATATTATGAAGTGAAGTAATAACCAGTTTCCATAGAGTAGCATCCTCTCTTTTCATTCTCCACCACCATTTAAGTAACAAAGCAAGATTTTGTGCTTTAATACTTGGAACATTCAAGCCTCCCAACTTTAACGGTTTTTGAATGGACTTCCAACTAACCCAACTAATTTTCCTTTCACCATTTTTGGAACCCCAAAAAAACTTTGCCCGAATTGATTCCAACTTCTTAATTATATTTTCCGGGGCTTTAAAGATAGATAAATAGTATGACCCGATGGCACCAAGGACGGATTTTAATAACGTCAATCTTCCACCATACGATAAAGTTGATGCTTTCCACGAAGAAAGCTTTTTATTGAATTTGTTAACTATTACATCCCATTGATCAACTCTATGCATTTGTGCTCCAATTGTCAACCCAAGATATTTAAACGGGGTTGAGCCGACGCCACATTTTATAATATTAGCGACACGATCTACCTCATCATTTGTAACTCCAATTCCAAAAATATTACTTTTCACCATATTCACCTTTAACCCCGACGCTAGATAAAAACAAGTGAGAATTCGGGACAAATTCTTTGCATTCCCTTCGGACCACTCTCCTACAAAAATAGTATCATCAGCGTATTGAAGATGAGTCAATACGGGGCCATTATTAGGAAGTTTGATTCCATGAAAAACACCTTTTTCCGTTCCCTCAAGCATAGCAACATGAATACTTTCCACCGCGATAATGAATAAAAAAGGTGCCATTGGATCACCTTGTCTAAGACCTTTAAAAATACCAAATTCCGTTGTGGGAGACCCATTAACAAGGACCGAAGCCCTAGCAGAAGAAAGGCATGAAGAGATCCACCGCCTCCATTTAGATCCGAATCCCATTTGACACATAATTGAGTCTAAAAAACTCCAACTAAGTGTGTCATATGCCTTTTCAAAATCCACCTTAAAAATTAAAGATTGTTTCTTTACCTTTTTACACCACGAAATAATTTCACTTAAAATTAACGGCCCATCTAGGATATTCCGACCTCCAATGAAAGCCGATTGTTCCATACTCACAATATCACCAATAACTTGTTTCAACCGGTTAGCTAATATTTTTGCAATAATCTTATAAAAACTCCCAATAAGACTAATAGGCCGATAGTCTGATAAGTTAAGCGGTACCTCACATTTCGGGATTAAAGTAAAGAATGACGAATTACATCCGTGTTTTAAATCGCCCCCGTTTTCAAAATCGTTTACCGCGTTCATTAGATCATCTTCTATAATAATCCAATATTTTTTATAAAATGCAAAAGTGAACCCGTCCGGCCCCGGAGCCTTTTCTACCCCACAATCCCATACCGCTTTCTTCACTTCGGCTTTAGAAAAAATTTCTTCTAAATGCAGTTTTTGAACCTCCGACAACATTCTGAATTTATTGCTTATGAAACTAGGCCTAACCCGAACCGGTTCTTTAAAGAAATCTTCAAAATATTTTACAATACCTGATTTCATATTCTCGGGATCTTCGGTCCACACACCATTAAAAGACAATCCGTGGATGAACTTTTTTCGATTGTTGTGATTAAGAGACCCATGAAAGAAACTCGAATTCTCATCACCTTCTACATTCCATTTTATCCTTGCTTTCTGTTTAATATCCCTGATTTTTAAAGCCTCACTCTCCTTAATTTGTCTATCGATATCTATCCTGTTACTTTTCTCACTTGAAGATAATCCGACATTTTCTGCTTTTAAATCTATCTCATTCGCTGTTTTCTTTAACCTGATGAGGCTATGATCGACAACCCCCAACTTCCAACCTTTAATAGCGTGTTTCACCATTTTTAATTTTCTACAAAATAGTTGAATTGGTGGCAAATTACCTGGAACTAACTGCGCCCAAGAAGATGCAATAACCGACTCCAACGATGAAATAGAGGCCCAAGAGTTAAAGAATTTAAAGTACGTGGGCCCAAAGTCAGCAACTTGCGATTTCAAAAGCAATGGGCAATGGTCACTATAGCCTTTGGGGAGAATATTAACGTTTGGATTGGGCCAATGTTGGAAAAAAGAATCAGATACCATAATTCAATCAATCAGGCTTAGGGTACCACAGTCTGGAGTACTCCTAGTATATCGCCTGCCACCCATTTTTAGTTCGTTTAATCCCGCTTCAAAAATAAAATTATTGAAAACCCTAGTACCTGTCACCGAAAAGGATGAGCCGGTTCTTTCCGATCTCCTACGGACTTCATTTAAGTCCCCAAACACAATCCACACCCGGTTCGGATCTGCCAGAATAACATCGGTCACATTCTTCCATAACAATTTTTTCTTTTTCAATTCTTGTGGAGCATATAAATTAATTACACCGATACTAACATTTGACCCTGTAATGACACCTCTAACCACCAATAGATTTTCACCGTTGAACGAATCAGATTTAACAAACCATGACGGATCCCAAATTGATATCAGACCTCTGGATTTACCATTTGATTCCACAAAAACATAATCCATTCCTGAATTCCCCCAATAAGAACGGACTAAGGAAGGATCAACCTTTTTCGACATTGTTTCCTGCATACCAAGAAATTTAACGTTGTTTGAATTTCTCAACCCCTGTATCCACCTTTTTTTTGAGGTGCAATTTACACCTCTTATGTTAATAGAGATGAGCTTCATTTGGAACCGACGTTCAAACCTGCACCATTAATTACCATTCTGATATTCGAATCAGAATTCCCCAATTGGAAACCCAACAAACTGCCTACTTCAATGGTATTCTGAACTTCCTCTGAAATTGACACCGAATTCAACGACGAAGAATTTCTATTGTTCTTTTTTCTCGATTTTTTCTTCTCACCCATTTTATTCCTGGAAATTTTACCGAACACCAAAGGTAGTGAGGACGATTTGGCTGAATTAGTGCTCGAAGACACTGGGATGTTAAGATCGAAGGATGAGATTTTACTCATCCCTAATTTCGCCACTGTTTCACCGATTGACATACTAATGGACTCATTTGATAATGCACAATTACCCTCCGTCGTTTCTTGTATTTCATCTAAGTTATTGGGTTCCAGTTGTGCGGTTTCTGTACTAAACTCCACGAAACAATTGGGCTCCTCGTTATTAATATTATTATCTTGGCCCAAAGTGTTATTATTGGGCTCATCCTCGTCAAGAATGATGGGTTTATTGACTACTATTTCCCCTGACTTATTTTCTACATCCTCTAAATTCACAAACGGTGGGTCAATGGGTCCCATTGAAAAAGTGACACTATTATTACTTTCCACCTCATAATTACCTGTTTCGAAACCATCATCTTCTTGATTCCCACCAAGAGACTCTTCCTGTTCCCCATGAAGAAGATTTGACGCAGACCTTTCATTTTCCCCGCATGAAAACAGAGCGGCCACCTGCGTATTTTCCGGCGGAATATCCTCCCGGAATTCACCCTCTTCATGTTCATCTTCATCCTCGAAATTACTGTCATCATCTTCCTCATCAGATGAGCTCCATTGGGACACACATGATTCCCCCGGAATAAGTCTAATTGACTCGATAAGATCCTCGGACAATCTGGTTGAATAGTCTTTTTCGTCTATTCGAACTTTGATTATCCTGTTTATCATCTCGATCTCCTTGGTTTGTATCACAATTCTACCGACCCCCATATTTGCCTCCTCCATGGAGCATTCTTCGTTTACAATTACCTCCCCACATGTTTTGCCTATTTCCTCGAAAGTGTTAGACGACCAAGCAAATGGTGGAACACCGAATACCAAAACAGATGCAAATCTCTCCCCTCCTTTGCCTTCTCGAGGAACACCGGTGCCTGTCTATCGTTTTCGAATTCGAGCAAAACCGTCAATCCACCCAAATATCTGATTTTTATATCGTTGCACCCATCGGCATCCTTAATGGCAGCCAATTTCCAAAGATCATTTAGACTAGCCACCTTCCCCACCAATGTAGCAGATATCCATTTTCTGGAACAGTGATGTGATTCGAGTTTTACTACCGGTTCAGATTCCACCTCTTGATGATTTTTATTGTTAACCATGTCGGCGAACGATCTACCACCGAAACCGGACTTTGGTTGATGAACTGGTGGAATCGGGGGTAGGGGACGATGTGTTTGGTACATTCCCGCAGGCTTATGAACCCTACCAAATCTTGCTATGTTGACGGTAATAACATTAAATCCAATCCTAACATTTTGGATTTTTTTCTCAAAGGACAATGGGTTCGCCACACCCCTAAATCTGATGAAGCCAAACCTATTCCCAGCAGCATTTCTCTTTTTTGCGATATAGACGTCCACCAGGTCACCGTATTTTCTAAACTCCCTCCAAAGTATTTCCACATCATCCTCTTCCGCAAAATCGGTAATGAAGTAAGAGATGGAGTTCTTGAAATCCGATCGTTGGGTTTCGTATCTGTTGTTGTTGTTGAACTGCTTTCCTTTTCTCCGTTGGATCGTCTCCCATCTTCCGGCACCGCCGTGTGCTTCTCTCTCTCTCTCTCTCACCTCTCATTTTTGGATTTTTTTCGCTCCAAATTAAAACTAGAAACATTTATTATTTTATTTAAATTACATCTTTTCCTTTTCAGTGGGTATTATTGTTCTTGTTTCATCTGTAACTTTCACTGCCACCATTAACAATGTTTCAGGAACTCCAAATCACAAACACCCAAATTACAGAGAATGAAAAACTCCCCCTTCACCAGTGAAATGCAGGGAACTACTAAAACGTTACGGGAATTAGAATGTTGTTTTCTAGGGTTTATTATTCAACGTTTCAGGCCCCATTTGTTCTTAAAATCCGTATTACTTGATTTCGATCGTGAAAATGGAATCAAACCCATTCAAATTCGTTTAATTATGGTAAAATCGGTGAGTATAATCTTTGAATTTGATATAAACAGCTTAAATGGTGAACCAAAAGATGGATCTGGGGGAAGAAGTATTGGGACGAAGAGAAGAGGGTGGTGGTGTTCTTGTGTATCTGGTTTTTAACTTTTTATACAAATCGAAGCCTGGAGCAATGTGATGGTGTTTTCGTCTGACCCTCTCTTCTCCTACCAACAACAACAACTTTCCTCTAATTAAATCTACGGAATTTGAAACAATTAACAAATACTTATTTGGGTGGAATTTGCAAGAAGTTTCATTTTTTCTTTAAAATCACAGATGGGTTTTCTTCTTTCACTATAGAAAGGTGTTGTTTTTGTTGTACATCGTGCATTGAGTGTGGTACATATATATGAGGGTTGCCGGAAATATTGGTGACTATAAGGGGATGGTGGCAGTTCTTGTTTTTGGGATGAAGAAGATGATGAATCGAGAACTGGGTAAAAACTTTTTGCTGTTAAGTGTAAAAGAGAGAGGAGGTACATTCCGGTACGCATGCGTACGAGTACGTGATTCATTAATTTAGGTGTATCCGGTACAAAGGGTAGGTTCATTTAGGTACGCGTCCGGTATAATGTACCTTACTTTTTGAAACGATGTACCAAATAATATGGTATGATGTACCCTTAAAATCATTTAATACATATATATACCATAAAATCCATAAATACTTCAAAGACATTAACGAAAATACTGGAGCGTTTACAAAAAAAATGTTAATCCTATACCAAAAATTTAAATGACATAAAGCCAACAAAAATACTTGTCTAGTGATCGGGAACTCCAATATGATGTACCAAATCGCGATCCCGACAGCGTTCGGGGCGCAAATGTACCATGTTTCGATACACGACGTCTGGTACGCAGTTCATGGCCAAATTGGTGAATCGCGTTTCTATTAACTTAGAGGAAAGAGGTTGTGACTTGTGAGGAAGAAATAAATGGAAGAAAGTGGGTGAAAAGACTACATTATCCTTATGTGCAATGCGCATGACAGGTTTTAACGTCAAAATTTAACGTCTGTTACGTTTAAAGACTAAAAGTAAGACTAAGTCTCGAAGTTAATGACTATTCGTGTAATTTTTGGAACTTAGAGATCAAATCCAAAATTTCTAACAAACCACAGTGACTATCCATTTAAAACGATTAGAGACATGTTAAATTGAAGGATCTTCACACATCACAATTTATATTTTAGTATATTTATAAAAATTACTTTAAAACCTTATATAATGTAATTAGTGAAGTAATTTTTATAATTTATATCATCTTCCTAAATGAAAAGGAAATACTTTCTTCGATTCAAAATAAGTGATACACTTTCCTTTTTGAGATTATTCAAAATAAGTAATACACTTTAAAAAATTACCTTATTTAGTAAGAAATAGTGAGACTCACACTCACTAACTATTTATTTTACAAAGTGAAATGACCTTTTTACCTTATTTCTATTCCATTATACACGAGAATATTATTTCTATTCCTTTTGTGACATATATTATGTATCTTATAAAATAACTTCCCTTTACATTTTAGGCTTCTTCGACTAGATTAAAGTGAGGTGGAAGATTTATAGTCATGTTGATTTAATATTTATATGTTTTTAATGTATTTTTTTTCTTTCAAAAATGACTTTCTGAATGAAGTACTTCCTCCGATTCAAAATAAGTAATACACTTGGGGTTTCACGATTTTTGAGGCAAAAGATTATAGTGATAATTAGATTAGATTAATTAGATGGTTAGTGAGGAATGAGTCCCACACTTTTTGAATAAAGTATGGTTAGGCCTCTCCCAACCCTTACCCATCACTAAACCCATCACTAGCGCCACGTCATCGCATCCTTACTGACCCGCTACTGACACGGTCGTGCCAACCCTACCCATCACTAACCCATCACTAAACACATCCTTTCCACTTCATCTTTTCCACATCATCATTTTTTATTAATAAAATAATTATAAAATAAATATATTACATTAGTTTAAAAATACATTGTTTAAATTAAATAAAAATAATAGTAAATTAAAAAAATATTGCATTTATTAAAATTTAAAGAAAAAAAAAATTAATTTTTTTGAAAAAAAATTATATATTTTATTATTAAAACAAATATATATAAAAAATATAAATTAAAAAAATAAATTAAAAAAAACAGAGAAAAAAGAAAAGATTTTATTAAAATATATAGATTGTACAAGTTATAATGCTGGAGGTACAAGTCCCACTACCCACCCCTCATCTTCCTCCTTCTCTCTCTCTCTCCCCACCCTCTCTCTCCTCGACGCCGACGCCATCCCGCCACCGTCCTCCCCACGACGCCGGTCCCCGACGTGCCCGTGCCAACGCCATCCCGCCCCGACGTGTCCCCGACGTGCCCCCTGACGCAGGGTTGGCACCGGTCTTAATGATGTTTAAAAGTATACAGTAAGAGTAAAGGAGTCATTTCAATTTGTTAAAGTAGATAGTTAGTGGATGTGGGTCTCACTATTTTTTGCCGAATAAGGTAACTTTTCAAAGTGTATCACTTATTTTGAATCAGCCTAAAAAAGAAAGTGTTTCACTTATTTTAAATTGGAGGAAGTATAAAAAAAAAGTGACATTAAAATCTTTTAACTCTCACAATACTTAACAGTGTTATTAGCAAAATCTTATTATTATTATTATTATTATTATTATTATTAAGAAAATATAATCAACGTACCGTGTGTGCACCGAAAGAAGTTATTACTATTTATGAATAATGTTTAACTTACGAGGAACGTACCATTGCAAAGGATGAGCCCAAATGTCTAATTATGGTAGACTTTGTCAAAACTTTGAAATTCAAAATTGGACAAAAATAATTAAATTTTTTTGTACAATTTGACTTCTGAGATCAATTAGCTGTCAAATGTTTGACTAGAAGATTGACATGAACTTTTTAACGTTTTGCTTATATTGATTAAACATAGACGATCTGGGTACCAAAAGAATACACCTAATTTAGTAAATTATTCATCATGAATCAACTCGAATTAAAAGTAACTAACAACATAAAGATAACAAGATCGATAACAAGCTCAAACACCATCTCATCGATCCCCTTAATTACCGTTATGCTCCCTGATATCTTCGATTAATCGTATCAAATTCTGGTGTGAAGATCCTCCCTCTTCGACCGCTTTATTCGCCATCTCACCGAGTTCTTTAGCTCTCTTTCTTCTCTCTTCTCCTTCTTCCCCTTCATCGGTTACCATCTCTATCGCTTTCCTTATTGCCTCACTTTTTATGATTACTTTCGATCTCTCGCTTTGAGCACCAACACCCACTCCTATTTTCAAAACTTGCACGAGTAACTTCTCGTTGTAAAACTGCTCCTGAAACTGAGGCCACGTGATCAACGGGACACCCGCCGCTATCCCTTCTAGCGACGAATTCCAACCACAATGAGTCAAAAACCCTCCGATTGCAGGGTGTGACAAGATTAGCAGCTGTGGGGCCCACCCACGGATCAATAGTCCTCGATCTTTGGTTCTCTCTTCAAACCCGTTTTCATTTATCCAGCTTTCTATGCCACCTGTCTTATGACCGGCTCGAACAACCCAAATAAACGGTTTGTTAGACGATTCGAGAGCTAATGCAAGCTCGATTAGCTGTGTCGGCTCAACACGGCTGATGCTTCCTAAACACGCGTAGATCACGGTCCTGTTTTCTCGCGAATCTAGCCACTCGAGGCATTCGATTGATGACTTGTTACCTCTCTGAGCCTTCTCTGATGGGTCCACGTGGCATAGGGCTAACGGCCCTATGCACCAAACTTTACCGTCTTTAACTTTCTGATATTCATCAACATATCCGTTTTCCAATTCTTGGAAACTGTTTACAACCACTCCGTACGCTTCGGACTCGGATACCCGAAGTTGTTGGTTGTATTCCTTCATACTTGGAATCGGCGGATTGACTTCCGACGAGAGTTGGGATTTTGTTAACTCGATTCGATCCGGCAAACCGGGCAACACGAACGAGTCTGACTCACCTACACTTTCGTGCACCTTTGTAAGGAATACCACGTGGTTAACCATCTGTGCAAAACAATTCATTCCATCAAATATAATCCTCGGAATCTGAAACTTTTTTGCTGTGTCTCCTGCCCATAAAAGACTTTTATTTGCTACAATACAACTCGGCTTAGGATCGAGCGTTTCAAGATACTCTTCAACTTTTTGTTGTAACGAACCGTACGCGAGCATAAGTTGTTGAGTCAAACCGAAATGAGGGAGAGCATCGATGCTTTCACAGCCTTCGGGTAAGCCGAACTCGACAGCTGGAAACGGGAACTCGAGGAAGCTGATTGGAAGGCCCGATTGGATTGCTTGGTCAAGGATTGACCCGAATCTGAGGGCGTTGACTGGGGTGGTGACTATGGTGACTTTGACTCCGTGTTGAGCTAGTAATTTGGCCATGTCAATGGTGGGGATATAGTGGCCTGGTGATCCCACTGGAATAACAAGAAAGTGAAGCTGATCAGCCATTTTTAGAGTCTGGTATGATGGCAAGTTGTGTGATAATGGAACTGTGTAAATAAATGGTGATGTATTTATGGACTGGAGTTAACGTTGCAAACGTGGAAAATATGGTTTTGGTTTATTCCGTGAAATGCGTACAACACACATCAATATTTTTCAACGGTGTATAATGATACCTTATCGGCTTTATCCAAATATATAATAGTATTTTTTTAGATTATTACTCCCTCCGTCCCACAAAAAACTTCCCATTTGATATGGGTATAAATTTTAAGGGATAGTTAGTGGTGGGGTCATTGGTAATAATTTTGATTAAAATATAAGATTGGTTTGGAGAGAGATTAAGATGGTTAGTGGATAGTTAGTGGTGGGGTCCTTAGTAATAATAGTATTTTATTATGTGGAACCCATTAATTGAATGAAATGTGAAGTTTTTTGTGGGATAAAAAATTAAGATCATATGAGAAGTTTTTTGTGAGACGGAGGGAGTATTTTAAATCTCCTTATTAAAATGAAAAAAAAAAAAAAAAAAAAAAAGGAAAAAGTAGTGTGGTGGCATAAAGAAGATTTTAGGTGGGTCTCGATTCTCGAACACATGAATTTTAACTTAAACATTAAGCATGACATACACAAGGACCACAAGGCTATAAATACTTAAATATTTGGATACTCTTTTCGATCTATTTAATATTTCAATTATAAAAATATTTATATAGCATTTGTTTACCAAACAAGTGTAGTAAAGGTCTGCGTGTTGCTGCAGATGTTTTTGTTTTGCATTTTGTATAAGTTAAATTATACGTGTTTTTCTAACTATCACTATTATTTCATAAAATATTTAGTTTTTTTAAACTATGTCATATTAGATTAGTTTTAAAATCAAAATCAACAATATTTGAATCTCTAAAATGTCTAGTGCTATAAATCAAATATGACGGGGTTTATATAAAATTTTCATTATATAAATATTGTATTCATAGTTTACGCATGAGATTTTTCTAAAATTAATATTATTATAAAGAAATGTTTCCTTTATTTGATTTAAACAACCAAAAAAAGGAGACCATGTACCTTATTAAAGAGATCATCATACTAAATAATTAGCTCTTGGTATTATGCTACCATAAAGATATATAGTTATAAAAAAGGATATGAACAATATACCATACAAAGTTTGCAACAATTTTCCCTTTGTAAATCATATTTTGAAAATCAACATATTAAGTTATTACTACAAAAGCAAACTATTACGTACCTTAATTGTTAATATGGTAGGCGTAATAAATAAATAAAAATTAAACAATAGAATATTACAAATTAAATATATAAATACTAAATAATATACTAAACAATATATTTGTGTATATTAAAACTTTCTCAATAAAAGTGTAAAGTATGCTTTAAACTATCCACCCATTACATGGGGTTTTAAAAATCTAGTGCAAAAAAAGTTTCCATGGATTCGACCTCAAGACCTTAAGGTCACTCATTCAGAAACTTACCACTGCGCTGCAATCCAACAGGTGTACATGTTTCGATATTCATCGATATATATTTCATTTAAGGCGGATAATAATGACTTCCTTTAATTTTCAACAAATTGTGTTCTACCATGTCAAACCACTTTAATTTTCAACCAATGGAGTACATGTGAACAGTAACTATTGTATCACATTTGTATATAGATAGGAATTACAATTGATATAAGATTGAGGTAAAGTTTATCCTTTTGATTTGTTCGTGGTATATACTTCATCCGTATCAAAATAAGTAAATCACTTCCTTTTTCGGGGTGTATCAAAATAAGTGATTTACTTTAACAATTTCCCTTATTTGGTAAGTTTTTATATTTAAAATTACTCATTTACCCTTACTTATCCTTCTTTAAACATCATTAAAGGTGTAGGGTCCCATTCATTTTTGTCATCTTCCTATATTTGACTTTCACCATTTAAAAGCAATAAAATAGTAAAAGGTGTGGGGCACATCTATTATAATTATCTCATTTAATTTCACTAATCTTTTATTATATTATTTTGTCTCAATAAATGTAAACTTTAAAGTGATTCACTTATTTGATACAGAGGAAGTATGTTTTTTCATCTAATATTTAAGTACTTGTGGTGATGTGGACGAGTGATGGGTGAATGGGAATGATGGAGCCAATTGCATAAATGATGCAGTATGCATCCAAATTGTACAAATAATGCTCTTTTTTGAGCATTTGCAAAAATAATGCTATCCCACACTCCGGATCCCGGATCCCCTAGTTTCCCCGCTTTCAAATCCCGGATCCCCTCTTTTTCCACTGTTCCTGTCTGTTTTCTGTACTGTTTTCTGTACCTTTGTACTTGTCTGACAAAGTAAGGATCCCCTCTTGCAGAACCCGGATCCCATAGGGGTATCCCACGTTTCGAATCCCGGATCCCCTAGGGGTATCCCACGTTTCGAATCCCGGATCCCCTAGGGGTGGGACCACATACACACGAGTTTTATCAAATTCATTATGTCAATTTTTAATTTGCAGGAATGAATCACTTGGGTTGGGAATGTGCCCTGAAGATCATTGGGAGAAACTTAATAAAGGTTCATGGATTAAATCCATGTCCCCATTTGACCACAAATTCTTGGATATACGAATTGTGGGATCTTCTTTAGGAACTGTTGAAGTTGTGCTGAACAAAGGTCAGTTCTTATAATTTATTTTAAATTAAGTAAACATTTTTATATAATATATTACTAATTTAATATACTGACACTGAACTCGATTCTTGCAGAATTTTATCTGTACCGTGTTATATTTTTGGTACTGGGATATACGAATTGTGGTTAGGCTTTTTGCTTATTTTTATATCGAATTGGAGGTCTTAAAATAGGTGGTTAAACGGGTTGGGTTCGATAGTCTTGGGCATATACACAAGTCGGGTGTTTGGAGCGTAGATTGTGTTTTTTATGTTGTGATAATGTGTAAGAGTACACCCCTACTAGTTAACTTTTTCAATAATGCTCTCCCAATACCGAAACTTCATTATAAACCGTTAAAAAGGATGAAAAGATACTTATATTTTAAGAAAATCTTATTAAACGACAACTTTTTTTCTGGCATGTTAATGAATTAATGATAGATTTGTTTTGCTTAAAGATTTTGTTTTTGAAGAAAAAGCTCATATAATGAATTAATGATATATTTGTATGGCTTAGCGAGATGTAGTTTTTATTTTAAAATGAAAGCTATAAAAGAAAAAGTTAGTTGAAGTAACTTTTAAAATAAAAGTTATTGTTATGTTTTGGTGTGTTTTGGTCCTATATAATGTAGGTAATTACAAACTCGTGTGTATGTGGTCCCACCCCTAGGGGATCCGGGATTCGAAACGTGGGATACCCCTAGGGGATCCGGGATTCGAAACGTGGGATACCCCTATGGGATCCGGGTTCTGTAAGAGGGGATCCTTACTTTGTCAGACAAGTACAAAGGTACAGAAAACAGTACAGAAAACAGACAGGAACAGTGGAAAAAGAGGGGATCCGGGATTTGAAAGCGGGGAAACTAGGGGATCCGGGATCCGGAATGTGGGTAGTATTATTTTTGCAAATGCTCAAAAAAGAGCATTATTTGTACAATTTGGATGCATACTGCATCATTTATGCAATTGACTCGGGAATGATGGTGATTTACTATGATTTTAAAATTTATTTGGTTATGTAACCAGGCGAGGTCAGTTGTAGTATTTGTATAATAGAGTTTTATGCTTGTTTATTTTTCTTTTATTTTTTGTTTTTTCTATTAAGTATATTATATTATTAAACTACTATAGAATAATTTGAATTTGGTCACATAATTTTTTAAGGAAAGATTTTAAATTATTTTCAAGAAACATAATAAATATAAATAAGTTATAATCCAAAATATGAACATTATTTAAATAAGAAAGCATAAGAAAAAAAACATAATCTATAAGCAATAGCTCTATTCTTAAATTTAAGCCACAAAATTAGGGCCGGAAAAATATTAAATTTAGTTATCATATAAAATGATAAGTTTATATGTTTATTGTTTGTATTAGCACAAACTTGTGTGTTGAATCGGCATGTTTGAAAAACACTGGCTTAACTTATAAAATCATTCTAACGTTCTCATTGATATGTTGGGTGTGTCATACAAATATACATGATAACCCTTTTATATAAGTCAAAAGATATTACACCAAACATCATGAAATAAATACTCATAACCTATGTTTATGAATGCAGCCAAATAGACATACAAGTTACAACAGTAAGAAAATTATTTGTATAAAATAAAAAATAGAAACTTGCTATTCAGTGGTAAATAGTATGAGTAATGTACTAGACAATATAAAATAACGACTTAAATAAAATTTATGAATTATTATTGTAATTCAATTTATATATGTGAAGTATCTTAGAAGTTAGAATTACAATTTACCATGACTAGATGTTATTCCCTCCGTCCCATAAAAAACTTTCAATTTTACCCTAAATTTTTATCTCACAAAAAACTTATCATATCTTACATTTGATGGGCTCCACATAATAAAATAGAATTATTATTAAAGACATTATCACTAACTATCTTTTTCACTCCAAACTAATCTTATATTTTAATCAAAATTATTACCAATGACCTCACCACTAACTACCACCTTAAAACATGTTCCAATGTAAAATGAGAAGTTTTTTTTTGGGACGGATAGAGTATTTCATCTGGTGGTCGAGCTGTCACAATCAAGTCGGTTTTGGGGAATCTCGGTATCTATTACTTTTCTCTCTTTAAAGCACCGGAAAAAATCTTAAAAAAACTAGAAAGTTTAAGATTAAATTTCTTTTGGGGTTCTAAAATTGGTCAAAAAAAATATCATGCATTTCTTGGGATGTAATCCGTAGCTCAAACGATAACCGGGGGCTTGGGATAGGCATTCTAAAAGCCCTTAATTTAGCTCTTCTAACAAAGTGGTGGTGACATTTTAAAACGGAAGATAATTCATTATGGAAAGGGGCCATCCAAGCAATTCACGGTATTGATGGTGGTCTCGCAGCCACAAACCCGAAAGGTAAAACATTGGGCCCATGGAACAACATTCTGAAAATTAACAATGTCCTCGAAAAGTTGAACATTCCCATCATATGTTGGTTTAGTGATCAGGTGAATACAATGCAGGCGGTCGACAATCTGAGTGCAAATGGGCCCTTAATCAATCCAGGCTTTTTTCAGTGAAATCATTGAGGGTGGCGGTTGACGACTTCTATTTAAAAAGGGCAGTTAACCGAGATTATATTTGGGTAAATTGGGTTCCCTCCAAGGTTGGAATCTTTGCATGGAAATTGTATCAAGGCAGGCTTCCAACTAAAAGTAACCTACAGGGGAGAAACGTAACGACCCGAAATTTGTAAATAAATAAATTGTACAAAAATACGATAAATATGGATAATTCATTTAAAACAAGTAGGAATTGGTTTCGTGTCGTTTGGACACCGTATGAGGAAGTTATAGACGAAACCGGGTAAAGACATGGGTGAAAAAGCGCAGCCTAGGCTGCCTGGCAGGTTCGCGGCGCGAACTTATGTTCGCGTTCGCGAAATCAGAACTGTAAGTTCAGACATGAAACGTGAGGAGTTCCCGATCTGGTTCCCGATCGCGAGGAACGCGCGTCCAAACTAGTTCGCGACGCGAACTCCGGCTTCGCGATGCGAAGTCTCCGACAGCTGTAATAAATACGGGATTCTTGTCATAAATGCAGAAACAAAACCCTAAAACACTCTCTCAACTTGTGTGTGCGATTTTTGAGCATAAGGTGGCGATTGGAGCTTAATCTTCACTAAATCTTAGTGATTCTTGCTCCTAGTTGAAGAACAAAGGTAAATTTTCATCTCTTTTGGGTTTTTAGCCATAGATTCAAGTAGGGAAAGCTTGAATCTCAAACCCTAGTTTTGGGTTTGTTCATAAATGATTAAATGGAAGTTGTATGGCTTATATCTATGGTATTTTAACAAGGAAAATGTGTTTATGAAATGGATTTAGGAAAATATGAAGGTTTGGAATTAGGGTTTGGTAATTTGGGGAAATATGATGCTAGTAGTTAACTAGCCATGGATTATGTAGTTAGTATTGATGTTTGATGTAAACCATTGTATTGGTTTTGACATTAGGTCATTTGGTGGAAGGATTTGAGGTTCAAGTCTTGGGAAGAGACAATTGTGTTCAAGAAACACATCTTTTGGATAAGCTTGACCAAGGTGAGTACATGTGAACTTTCAAACTGAGTACATAGTTAGTAAATGTTTTATGTTTTCATGCTTTATCGAGTCTATAAGTAATTTGGTTAATTATGTGATTACTAATGAATTGTTTATGTGATAATGAATTGATTAATTGATTAAGAGATGATGGAGCTATAAGCTCATGATGATAAATGATAAAAGATGATGATGATTATGATGTCCCTAGGGCCATGATAGATTGGAGGCATTCCGATTATTATGGTTCCTTAAGGTTAGTGATAGATTGGAGGCATTCCGATTACCCAATACCTATGAGTCTCGGTAGATTGGAGGCATTCCGATTACCGTGGATATGACGGTCTTGATTGATTGGAGGCATTCCGATTATCTTGACATTGGCCAATGATGAAAGAAATGAAGTGAACCAAATAAAATTAATAATATTGTTATGATATAAATGACATTATGTGATTATTTGTTATCGGGTCTAAAACCCATGTATCTCACGAGGCAATTTTGTCTCACGTACTATGTTTGTGTTTTTGCTATGTACTCAGGTTCAGGATCGAAGATCTAGGAGGCCCGTTTAGGAGAGGCCTTGTTGAGATTAGCTTGGTGTGATGATTAGAGCTCTTGTCCTATGGCTAAGATATAATTTGTAACACCATTTTTGTAAACTCTGATAATCTCAAACAAGAAATCTTTTTAGTTTTTGTAAAATCGGTATTTGACACCGATATATTATTACTTGATTTTGGATTAAACGTTATTTAAATGTTGTTTTGAAAATTGAGGTGTTACAACTTGGTATCAGAGCTATAGTTTAAGTGAACTAGGTTGAGTTGACCATCCTAGACTTAGACTGAGCTAGTAGGACCATAAGTTCCATATGATAATTAAGAATTGACTATTGAGACCTTAAGTGTAAGTTCAATAGGGTTGACCTTGAAGTAATAGGTCATGTTGGATTGGGAACGGTCTATATTACCGTTATTTTGGTGAATTGACTTCTAAATGATTGATGTCTTAATATAGTAAGATGGTGCAAACTAGAAGTGAAAGAGGTCCACATGATCAAGAACAAGATTCAAATCGGGTTAGCAATCCGGTGTTTGGCCCGGAGAATCGAAACGATGAGGAGAATTCGGGTGCCGATAGGAACCACACCCCGATAACTGTGGAACATCTTCAAGCTATGTTCAACCAAATGAGTGATGTCGTGAATAATGATGTGCATCGGATCCTCAATGAGCATAAGGATCGTGAAAGGCGGGAGGAATCTCCACCCCGCACCAAGAGCAAGTCAAGTAGTGTTGCTCAAACTGAAAAGTCTTCAACTGAGGAAGAAAGTGACCCCGAGCCGAGGGAAAGGAGAGGTTGTACTTACAAGAACTTTGTGGCTTTCAAGCCCGATAATTACTATGGTAGCTCAGAACCGAAAGTCACGATCCGTTGGATTCGTGAAACCGAACAAGTCCTTGAAGCTAGCAAGTGTAAGGAAGGGGATATGGTGATCTATGCCTCCCGATTGTTGAAAGATGAAGCCCTCGTATGGTGGAACACCATGTATGAATCATTGGGGAAAAGGGCGGTGTATAAGATGAAGTGGGAAGAGTTTGTGAAACGGTTGAAGGCGAAGTTTTGTCCCGAAAGGAATTTGGAGAAACTTCAAGAAGAGTTTGTTCATTTGAAGAAAGGTGGTTTGAGTGTCGATGAGTACACTAAGAAGTTCACGGGATTAATCCCGTTTGTGATCAAATTGTATCCGGATGAGAGATCCCGGATTGTTCGTTATGCTAATGGACTCCCGTGGGAGTATGAGTTGGAAGTGAAGAGGGCCGCCACACTAGATGAGGCTATTAGTGCGGCGAGGAATGTAGAGGAAGTGGGCCAAAGGAGGATCAATGAGAGGCCAAAGTTTGAGAAGTTTGAGAAGAGGAAGTTTGAGGGGAGCTCGGGTTCGGTGAAGAAAGGAAAGTTCACCCAGACCTTCTCTAAACAATCAAGTGTGGGCACGTGTAAGAAGTGTGGCAAGGACCACAAGGGTGAGTGTTTGGCGGACTCGAAAGCTTGTTTTAAGTGTGGGAGGCCGGGGCATTTGGCGAGGGATTGTCGGGCCAAACCGTTGGATGAGATCGAATGTTACTCGTGCCACGAAAAAGGGCACTATAGTAACTCATGCCCGAAGAAAGGAAGTGAAACAATGGTGTGGACCGCGCAAAAGAAAGCGGAGCCGACAAAGGTCAAAGGACGAGCCTTCCAACGTACCCGAGATGAAGCCAAGGAAGCCCACGATGTCGTTTCAGGTACCCTACTCGTAAATTATATTCCCGCCCGGATCTTATTTGACTCGGGTGCTACTTATTCGTTTGTGTCCCATGATTTTGTTGTGAAATTGAATGTGCCTTTAGAACTTCTTGATGAGATTTATGATATTGAAATTGCGGACGGTAAAACTTCCATGGTTCAACATATGTGTCGAAATTGTGAGTTAGAAATAGACGGGAGAAAGTTTAAGGTAAATTTATTACCTATGGAAATTGCGGGATTTGATATAGTTATTGGTATGGATTGGTTGGGTGAGCATCAAGCAAAGATTTTATGTGGGAAAAAGATAGTTTCGATCAAGACTCCCGAAAATGAAAAAGTGTATGTGTATGGCGATAGACGACACCATTTACCATGTCTAATGACCGCGGTTAAAGCAAGAAAATGTTTAGCCAAAGGGTGTTCGTCCTTTTTGGCGTATGTGTTAGATGGAAGAAAGGAAAAGAAGACGGTGGAGAACGTGAAGGTGATTCGGGATTTTCCCGATGATTTACCAGGATTGCCACCGGAGAGGCAAGTAAAATTCCGTATCGATTTAGTCCCCGGAGCGATGCCGATAGCTCGTGCTCCATATCGTTTGGCTCCCACCGAAATGCGGGAATTGATGTCGCAGGGGTTTATCCGTCCTAGTTCGTCTCCATTGGGTGCGCCCGTATTATTTGTCAAGAAGAAAGACGGTTCGATGAGGATGTGTATCGATTACCGAGAGTTGAATAAGATGACTATTAAGAACCGTTACCCGTTGCCTAGAATCGACGACTTATTTGATCAACTCCAAGGGGCCGATTATTTCTCAAAGATCGATTTGAGATCGGGTTACCATCAAGTTCGAGTGAAGGAAGGAGACACCGAGAAGACGGCGTTTCAAACACGTCATGGGCATTACGAGTTTTTGGTAATGCCATTTGGGTTGACTAATGCACCGGATATTTTTATGGATCTTATGAATCGGGTTTGCAAACCATTTCTCGACAAATTTCTTATTGTATTTATCGACGACATTCTTATTTACTCGAAGACCGAAGAAGAGCATGAAAGTCATTTAAGGCAAACTTTGGAAGTACTACAACGGGAGAAATTATATGCAAAGTTTTCCAAGTGTGAATTTTGGATTCGGGAAGTCCAATTCCTTGGTCATGTCGTGTCACGAGAAGGAATCAAGGTTGACCCATCAAAGATTGAGGCGGTGATGAAATGGGAACCTCCTCGAACTCCAACCGAAGTGAGAAGTTTTCTCGGGCTTGCCGGTTATTACCGCCGATTTATTCAAGACTTTTCCCGAGTGGCGACCCCACTCACATTGTTGACCCGAAAAAGTAGCAAGTTCATGTGGGGAGAAAAACAAGAGAAGGCATTCACGTTGTTAAAGGAAAGACTATGTAACGCCCCGATTCTGGCGTTACCCGAAGGCATGGAAGACTTTGTTGTTTATAGTGATGCCTCGAATAAAGGTTTGGGTTGTGTTTTGATGCAACGAGAAAAAGTGATAGCTTATGCCTCGAGACAATTGAAGGATGCGGAAACGAGGTACACCACACACGACTTAGAGTTGGCGGCGATAGTGTTTGCTTTGAAGTTATGGCGACATTATTTGTATGGTACAAGGTGCACGTTGTACACGGATCACAAGAGTCTCCAATATGTTTTCACCCAAAAAGATTTAAATATGAGGCAAAGAAGATGGATTGAATTGATTAACGATTATGATTGTGAGATTGTATACCATGCGGGGAAGGCCAATGTGGTAGCCGACGCCTTAAGCCGAAAAGTTCATGAAAAGCCAAACAAAGGGAAATTGACTCGGATTGAAGTAGTCTCGAGTATTGTGGAGCGAATCAAAAATGCCCAACGGGAAGTGATGGAGAAAGAAGAATTAAGACAAGAACGTTTGGGTAAAAACCAACATTTTGAAGAAAATAATCAAAGGTTGAAAACCATTGGCGGTCGGATTTGGGTCCCCAAATTCGGTGGAGCCCGAAAGGAATTGTTAAATGATGCCCATAAGTCTAAGTATTCGATCCACCCGGGAAGTACAAAGACATATCAAGATATGAAGAAGATGTATTGGTGGCCCGGGATGAAAGCAAGAGTGGCCAAGTATATTTCTAAGTGTGCCACGTGTGCACAAGTAAAAGCCGAGCATCAAGTACCTTATGGGGTAGCTCAATCGTTGCAAGTACCGGCCGGAAAATGGGAAGATATAACAATGGATTTCATTGTTGGGTTGCCAAGAACGAGCAAGAACCACGACGCCATTTGGGTCATAGTTGACCAGTTGACCAAAAGTGCATTATTCTTGGCGATTCGGGAAACCATGCCACTCGAAAAGTTGGCAAAGTTTTATGTGGATGAAGTGGTAACACTTCATGGGGTCCCGTTATCGATTGTGTCCGATAGAGATGCGAGGTTTACCTCGAGGTTTTGTAGATCTTTGCAAGAAGAATTAGGAACAAAATTGCGGTTGAGTACGGCTTACCACCCGCAAACCGATGGTCAAAGTGAAAGAACTATTCAAACGGTTGAAGATATGTTAAGATCTTGTGTGTTGGATTTTGGGGGTAAATGGGATGAACATCTACCGTTAGTCGAGTTTTCCTACAATAATAGTTATCACTCAAGTATTAAAATGCCGCCTTATGAGGCGTTGTATGGAAGGAAGTGTAGGACTCCCTCGTGTTGGCTTGAAGCGGGAGAAACAAAACTCACGGGTCCCGAAATTGTGAAAGTGACAAACGAAAAGATTGGAATAATTCAAGCCAATATGAAAGCCGCACAAGATAGACAAAGAAGCTATTCGGGTTTGAAAAAGAGACCTTATGATTTGAATGTTGGTGACATGGTGATGTTGAAAGTATCGCCTTGGAAAGGCGTGATGAGGTTTGGAAAGAAGGGCAAATTGAGCCCGAGGTATGTTGGCCCGTTTAAGATTTTGAAACGGGTCGGGTTGCAAGCATTTAAGTTGGAACTCCCACCCGAACTTCAAGGTGTTCACGATACATTCCATGTAAGTTATTTGAAGAAGTTCGTGGGTGAAGTTGAAAATATTATTTCATTACAAGAGTTGCGGGTTGATACCCCAAATCGGTTAATAGAAGAGCCCGAAGCCATATTAGAGTCAAATACCAAGAAACTTAGGAATAAAGAGATTGAGTTGGTGTTGGTCAAGTGGAAGCATTCACTTGGGCCGAACTTGACTTGGGAAGTCAAGGATGAGATCCGGAAGAGATACCCGAACTTCATGAACTATGATGAGATTCCGAGGACGGAATCTCCTTAAGGGGTGGATAGTTGTAACGACCCGAAATTTGTAAATAAATAAATTTTACAAAAATACGATAAATATGGATAATTCATTTAAAACAAGTAGGAATTGGTTTCGTGTCGTTTGGACACCGTATGAGGAAGTTATAGACGAAACCGGGTAAAGACATGGGTGAAAAAGCGCAGCCTAGGCTGCCTGGTAGGTTCGCGGCGCGAACTTATGTTCGCGTTCGCGAAATCAGAACAGTAAGTTCAGACATGAAACATGAAGAGTTCCCGATCTGGTTCTCGATCGCGAGGAACGCGCGTCCAAACTAGTTCGCGACGCGAACTCCGGCTTCGCGACGCGAAGTCTCCGACAGCTGTAATAAATATGGGATTCTTGTCATAAATGCAGAAACAAAACCCTAAAACACTCTCTCAACTCGTGGGTGCGATTTTCGAGCATAAGGTGGCGATTGGAGCTTAATCTTCACTAAATCTTAGTGATTCTTGCTCCTAGTTGAAGAACAAAGGTAAATCTTCATCTCTTTTGGGTTTTTAGCCATAGATTCAAGTAGGGAAAGCTTGAATCTCAAACCCTAGTTTAGGGTTTGTTCATAAATGATTAAATGGAAGTTGTATGGCTTATATCTATGGTATTCTAACAAGGAAAATGTGTTTATGAAATGGATTTAGGAAAATATGAAGGTTTGGAATTAGGGTTTGGTAATTTGGGGAAATATGATGCTAGTAGTTAACTAGCCATGGATTATGTAGTTAGTATTGATGTTTGATGTAAACCATTGTATTGGTTTTGATATTAGGTCATTTGGTGGAAGGATTTGAGGTTCAAGTCTTGGGAAGAGACAATTGTGTTCAAGAAACACATCTTTTGGATAAGCTTGACCAAGGTGAGTACATGTGAACTTTCAAACTGAGTACATAGTTAGTAAATGTTTTATGTTTTCATGCTTTATCGAGTCTATAAGTAATTTGGTCAATTATGTGATTACTAATGAATTGTTTATGTGATAATGAATTGTTTAATTGATTAAGAGATGATGGAGCTATAAGCTCACGATGATAAATGATAAAAGATGATGATTATTATGATGTCCCTAGGGCCATGATAGATTGGAGGCATTCCGATTATTATGGTTCCTTAAGGTTAGTGGTAGATTGGAGGCATTCCGATTACCCAATACCTATGAGTCCCGTTAGATTGGAGGCATTCCGATTACCGTGAATATGACGGTCTTGATAGATTGGAGGCATTCCGATTATCTTGACATTGGCCAATGATGAAAGAAATGAAGTGACCCAAATGAAATTAATAATATTGTTATGATATAAGTGACATTATGTGATTATTTGTTATCGGGTCTAAAACCCATGTATCTTACGAGACAATTTTGTCTCACGTACTATGTTTGTGTTTTTGCTATGTACTCAGGTTCGGGATCGAAGATCTAGGAGGCCCGTTTAGGAGAGGCCTTGTTGAGATTAGCTTGGTGTGATGATTAGAGCTCTTGTCCTAGAAAATTGTTTAAATGTTGTTTTGAAAATTGAGGTGTTACAAGAAATATACCTATAATCCCAACAAATTGTGCATTGTGTTCCAATGCGGACGAAACAGAATAACACATTTTTGTCGATTGCGAGTTCTTGAGACAGATTCTATGTAACACCTCAAATTTTATAACAAAACATTTTACCAAAATATACCATTTTAATTAATAGAAGAAAGGTTCCAAAATATGGATTTACAAAAACCTTTGGTATGAAAATCAGAGTATAAAGTTTGGTGTTACAAAATATATCAAAACCAAAGCTAAGCATAAATCCACTCTAGTGTTCTTCTATTCTAGGCCTTGCATCTCTATCCATGCGTACCTAAATCTTCGATCCCGAACCTGAGTACATAGCAAAACAAACAAGAAGTACGTGAGACAAGAAAGTCTCGTGAGATACATGGGTTTTTGACCCAATAATAACAAATATCATATAGTGAGTAAACACACAAGTATGTACCTCGTCCACCTATCTAGTCACCCTATTGTGACTCTATCAATCTTGCTTCCCTAGCAACCATATCTAGTTATCGGGTCTCCCCCGAACCAACTAGAACCACATTAACTTATTAACCGGGGATCCCCCGCATTAATAAGCCTCAAGGTAAAGGCAAGAGGGAATCGCCCAATCTACCAATACCTGCCTCGCTCGCCGGACTACCTCTAGTTAGCAAGACTACTATCATGGAATGGGCCGATGGGGATCCGCCCAAATGCTCCCCATTCCATATTCTCATGACCGGGGATCCCCCGCATCATCACATCATCTCACTTACCATAACTCAGCAGTTATTCCAAACAAGCCTTAAGCTATCACATATATCATCAAACATGTTAGTTAACCACTATCAATAGTGTCAAACTATCTCAACACAATAAGTCTACACACATAATTAAATAAGCTAAATGCGAGTAAATGGAACACATCTCTATAGCTATGTACTCAGTAAAGTCCACACGTACTCACCTTAGCAATATGATGCTCCAACCGTGTTCTTCACACTAACCCTTTGCTCCAACAATCGGTCAACCTTCCAAGACTTCACCAAAAGCCTAATACAATAATCATAAGATGTTCAACATCACATATTACTAATATTATGACCATTTATCTCTAGATACCCTTTAATAACATTTTCCCCAATTTTGGTGATCTCCCAAAACCCTAGATTTAACAAATCTCAAGATTATTACAAATCTTAGTCATACACTTGTTTCCTTTGTTAAGATATCATCTACAAAGTGTATACCACCTTTATTTAACCATAAATCATCAACCCAAGAACTAGGGTTTCAAACCCAAGCCAATAAACCCATAGATTCAAAGCTACAACTCGTCTTTGCTAAACCAACTATGAAATCCATAGTTATGTCTTCCCACTTTCCGGCCGGTACTTGCAATGATTGAGCTACCACATACGGTACTTGATGCTCGGCTTTCACTTGAGCACACGTGGCACACTTCGAGATGTACTTGGATACTCTCGTCTTCATTCCGGGCCACCAATAAACCCGTTTCAAATCTTGATACGTCTTTGTACTCCCCGGGTGAATTGAATACTTTGACTTGTGCACATCATGCAATAACTCCTTTCGGATACCCCCGAACTTGGGAACCCAAATTCGACCGCCTACGGTTTTCAACCCTTGCACATTTTCCACAAAATGTTGGTTCTTACCCAATCGTTCTTGTCTTAATTCGTCTTTTCCCATAACTTCCCGTTGGGCATTCTTGATTCTTTCAATAATACTCGAAACAACTTCAATACGCATTGACCTTCCCTTGATCGGAATCTCATAGACCTTTCGGCTCAAGGCGTCGGCTACAACATTCGCCTTTCCCGCATGGTACACAATCTCACAATCATAGTTGTTGATCAACTCGATCCACACTCTTTGTCGCATATTAAGGTCTTTTTGAGTAAACACATATTGTAGACTCTTATGATCCGTATATAATGTACACCGAGTACCATACAAATAATGCCTCCACAATTTCAAGGCAAACACGATCGCCGCCAACTCCAAGTCGTGTGTGGTGTACCTCGTTTCCGCATCCTTTAATTGTCGCGAGGCATACGCGATTACCTTACCCCTTTGCATCAACACACAACCGAGCCCTTGATTTGAAGCATCACTATACACCACAAAATCTTCCATACCATCCGGTAGTGTGAGGATCGGCGCGTTACACAATTTTTCTTTTAACAAGCTAAACGCTTCATCTTGCTTCTTATCCCACACAAACTTCTCACTTTTTCTTGTCAACTTCATGAGTGGAACCGCAATTCTCGAGAAGTCTTGAATGAATCTTCGGTAATACCCGGCCAACCCAAGGAAACTTCTAACCTCGGTAGGAGTTCTCGGTGCTTCCCAATTTGACACTGCCTCAATCTTCGAAGGATCAACTTTAATACCATCACGTGATACCACGTGACCTAGAAATTGTACTTCCTGCAACCAAAACTCACACTTCGAGAATTTGGCATACAACTTCTTCCGTTTCAACACATCCAACACAAGTCTCAAATGTCTCTCGTGGTCTTCCTCGGTCTTTGAATAAATCAAAATATCATCAATGAACACAATCAAAAACTTATCGAGAAACGGTTTACAAACCCGATTCATCAAATCCATAAAAATGGCCGGCGCATTCGTAAGCCCAAACAACATCACTAGGAACTCATAATGACCATACCGTGTACGAAAGGCCGTCTTCTCGGTGTCGCCTTCCTTCACCCGAACTTGGTGATAACCCGAACTCAAATCTATCTTCGAGAAATAACTAGCACCTTGCAATTGATCGAACAAATCATCGATCCTCGGCAACGGGTAACGGTTCTTTATAGTTACCTTATTCAACTCACGGTAGTCGATACACATTCTCATCGAACCGTCTTTCTTCTTGACAAACAACACCGGGGCACCCCACGGTGATGAACTCGGACGGATAAAACCCTTATCTAATGTAACACCCGTATTTTTATAACATCGTTTAAAACATTTAAAATACGATTTCCAACATTTTCCATGTAATCCAAAATACAGTTTAACAAAAACTTTAAAACCTTTATCAGAGTATACAAAATACGGTGTTACCAAGTATATCAAAACCATAGGCAACGGGATCTACCTACGAGCTCCCGAGCTAAACATATCAAGTCCACTCCTAGTGCAACCTTTTATCGCTTCAAACCTGTACCTGAGTACATAGCCACAAAAACAAACGCAGTACGTGAGGAAAAAAATAGTCTCGTGAGGTACATGGGTTTTAGACCCAAATAATAATAATCATTTCGTAAATATATAGACACATATATATATGACATCAATACCGTCTAGTCACCCTATTGTGACCCTATCAATTTTTGCTCTCCTAGCAATCATATCTAACTATCGGGTTGCCCCCGAACTAGCTAGAAGCACAAACATACCTAATACATAAACATATATGTACTAGAATCACATTAACTTACTAACCGAAATCCATCGCCATTAGTAAGCTTCACATTAACTTATTAACCGAAATCCATCGCCATTAATAAGTTTCACATTAGCTTATTAACCGAAATCCATCGCCATGAATAAGCTTCAAGATACTGGCAAGAGGGATTAGCCCAATCTACCGATACCTGCCTTACTCGCCGGAATACGTCCAGTTAGCAAGACTATTAACGTGGATGAGTCGATGGGAATCCACCCAACTGCCCCTCATTCCACACCTCATGACCGGGGGTCCCCCGCATCATCACCTCACTTCATTCTTACCATAACTCAACAGTTATGTGAATCAAAGCCTTCGGCTATCACATAAACCACCAAACAAGTTAGTTATTCAATAATAACCATATATAACTAGTTCAACATAGTATGAACGTACCTGTATAGTCCCATGGACTCGATCATTAACAATTTACATCTACTACTACATCTAGGACTCTAGAGGTCCATACTTACTTATTTCATGAGATACATTTCTCATTTATCGATAACATAATACTTTTATATCTCCGTTGACTATAATATATAATTATTACTAGTCACATCATCTTCATTTTTATATATATACGTTCCTTACTTTTATTAGTAAGTTTTACCAATAGGTACTCATTACTATAAGAATCATTTCTAATTGCTTTACTAATACATATTTATTAATAAAGACCCAATATACATTCTTTTACTCATTAACCTTATTATTATGGTTCGTTAATTAATGTTTCATAATTATATATTTCATCATAAACACCTCCAAATTCATCAACCATACTAGACATATACTAGTATCACATTATACCTACCTTCTTATCTTTTCATTAATTATCTTTATCAATTTATTAATAAAGACCCATAAAATATTGTAAGTATTTTCAAAACTCCTTGCTATGTACCCAATTTAAAAAGTCTCATGTACTCACCTTAGCAATAGCTAAATCCACGTCGTGTTTATCAACACGAATCCTTGCTCCCCGCCCTTGGAATGTCTCCGACTTTTAGGTCCTTGCAACCTATCAACATAATCATCACATTTCTAGTTATCATCCATAACTAGACATCATCTAACATTAACATAGTCAACCCCAACCACCAAGTTCACCAACTTGGTGGAAATCCATAAACCCTAGTTTATAAAACTACCTTCAAGCTACAAATCAACCATAGATTCATGGTCTACATACTTCCTTTGGGTGTTTTACACCCTCAATTCCCATCTTTAACAAGATTCCAACATTACACTTTCAAAATCACCATTTCCCCCAAATCTTGTTTACAAAACTATCTAGGGGATGAAAAATACCTTAGATCTTTATCATGGTTTGAAGATCTTCAAGAATGGTGGTGTTCTATGCTCAAGAACACCCAAAATCGCTCCCATGAGCTCCCAAATCGGCTGCACACTTTGAGAAGTGAAAAAATGAGAGAAAACCCTAGTTTTCCCGATTTTATTCTGTGCCTGAAGAGTTCGCGCCGCGAACCCCTAGTTCGCGCCGCGAACTCTTCGCGTTCGTGAACCAGCCGTGAACTCGATCACCAAAAACCCCAACTCTCTGTTCCAAGTTCGCGATCGCGAACTCCAGTTCGCGCCGCGAACTACCCTATGCAGCCAGGCTGCATTTTTCAACCTTTGTCTCGACCCGGTTTCGACCATAACTTTCTCATACGGTGTCCAAATGACACGAAACCAATTTCCACGTTCTTTAAACGATTTATCCTTATTTATCATATTTTTAAATAATTTATTTTTCTACAAAAATTCGGGTCGTTACATCTAACAACTCTTGCAATTGGGTCATCAATTCCCGCATCTCGGTGGGAGCTAAACGATATGGAGCACGAGCAATCGGCGTCGCCCCCGACACTAAATCAATCAAAAACTCAACTTGTCTCTCCGGTGGCAAACCGGGTAAATCATCGGGGAACACCTCGGGAAAATCCCGAATAATTTTAACATCACCCACCGCCTTCTTTTCTTTTCGGCCATCTAACACATATGAAATAAACGATGCACAACCCTTCGATGAGCATTTCCTCGCCTTAATGGCGGTAATCACACTAGGCATATGATGTCGTTTTTCGCCATACACATACACTTTCTCGTTCCCGGGAGTCTTGATCAACACTATTTTCTTATCACACAATATCTTGGCTCGTTGTAAATCCAACCAATCCATACCAATGACCACGTCGAAAGCCTTTATTCCCATTGGCAATAAATCGACCTTAAACTTTTTCCCATCTATTTCTAATTCACAATTTCTATAAATACATTCAACCATTGAGGTTTTTCCATCGGCTACCTTTATCTCGAACATTTCATCAAACTTTTCGGATGACACATTCAACTTACAACCGAACTCATGAGACACAAACGAATAATTGGAACCCGAATCAAATAAGATATAAGTTGGCAAGGAATTAATGAATATAGTACCTGACACCACATCGTGTGCCTCCTTTGCCTCCTCCCGAGTAAGTTGGAAGGATCGCCCCTTCACCTTCGCCGGTTCCACCTTCTTTTGAGCCGTGGACACCATTGACTCGGTCCCCTTCTTCGGACACACATTACTATAGTGTCCCTTCTCGTGGCACGAGAAACACTCCACCTCGGCCATTGATTTAGACTTGCATTCTCGGGCCATGTGCCCCGGCTTCCCACAATTGTAGCAAGTCTTTGACTCCCCTCGGCATACGCCGGCATGAGTCTTTCCGCACTTTTTGCACGAGCCAACACTTCCTTGCTTAGAGAAGCTCAATGTGAACTTCCCTTTCTTGAACGAACTAGAGCCGCTCTCGGCTTTCCTTTTCTCGCCCACATGGGCCCTCTCGGCAACCCGTGCCTCATTCACTTCTTCAACACCCCGGACGGCACTAATGGCCTCATCAAGTGTGACCGCCCTCTTAACTTCCAATTGGTAGTCCCACAGTAACCCACTAGCATACCGGACCACCCTCAACCTCTCATCCGAGTAGGTTTTAGCAACAAACGAGAGCAACCCCGTGAACTCCCTCGAGTACTCTTCCACCGACATATCACCCTTCTTAAGGGTCACAAACTTCTCATGCATTTTCTCCAAATCCCTTTCGGGACAAAACTTCTTTTTCAATCTCGTGGTGAACTCATCCCACGACATAGCCTCAATCACTTCCCTCCCGAGGGTCTCATACACGATATCCCACCAAACCATGGCATCTTCTTTTAACAGTTATGACGCATATGTCACCATGTCGGCTTTCTTACACTTGCTACTTCCGATGACCCGCTCGGTCTCTCAGATCCACCTCATAGTCACCTTCGGGTCTGAACTACCCGTATACACACTTGGCTTACAAGCCATGAAGGATTTGAATGAACAACCTTCTTTTTCATCGGGCTTTGCCCTAGCATCACTTTTACCACCCGTAGATGATTTCCCTTCACCGGTGCCACTACCCCCGGTTCTCTCATCCGATCTAGCCTCGGATCCACGATCTCCTCCCGACCTCTCACGGTCCCCCATGATCTGGTGTAATTCTTCGGCCACCGTCCCTTTAATTTGGTCAATAATGTTCCGGAGGTCCGCCATAGTCACCGGAGTCTTATTAGCTCCGACTTCCGATTCATCAACTCGATGCATTGACGGTTGACTTTCTTGTTCAACCACAACCTCGACATGAGGTATTTCTTCCTCCCGGTTTTTCGAGGCTTTCCCACTTCGCCGCGTGTTCACCATTTCTTTCGTTCAATACTATACGAAAGACATTAAACATTTAGTACCTCATGTACATCCCATTAGTCCCATAAGACTCAATATTCAATAACACATCAACTTTCATAGGTCCCCTAGGTTCAACCCTAAACTTATCATAAAGTCTCAAGGTCAACCTATCGATCTCAAGGAATCTTACATTCCTATAGCTACAATCTAAGACTAGGATGGTCATCCAACCTAATTCACTTAAACTATAGCTCTGATACCAAGTTGTAACACCTCAAATTTTATAACAAAACATTTTACCAAAATATACCATTTTAATAAATAGAAGAACGGTTCCAAAATATGGATTTACAAAAACCTTTGGTATGAAAATCAGAGTATAAAGTTTGGTGTTACAAAATATATCAAACCAAAGCTAAGCATAAATCCACTCTAGTGTTCTTCTATTCTAGGCCCCGCATCTCTATCCATGCGTACCTAAATCTTCGATCCCGAACCTGAGTACATAGCAAAACAAACAAGGAGTACGTGAGACAAGAAAGTCTCGTGAGATACATGGGTTTTTGACCCAATAATAACAAATATCATATAGTGAGTAAACACACAAGTATGCACCTCGTCCACCTATCTAGTCACCCTATTGTGACTCTATCAATCTTGCTTCCCTAGCAACCATATCTAGTTATCGGGTTGCCCCCGAACCAACTATAACCACATTAACTTATTAACCGGGGATCCCCCGCATTAATAAGCCTCAAGGTAAAGGCAAGAGGGAATCGCCCAATCTACCAATACCTGCCTCGCTCTCCGGACTACCTCTAGTTAGCAAGACTACTATCATGGAATGGGCCGATGGGGATCCACCCAAATGCTCCCCATTCCATATTCTCATGACCGGGGATCCCCCGCATCATCACATCATCTCACTTACCATAACTCAGCAGTTATTCCAAACAAGCCTTAAGCTATCACATATATCATCAAGCATGTTAGTTAACCACTATCAATAGTGTCAAACTAACTCAACACAATAAGTCTACACACATAATTAAATAAGCTAAATGCGAGTAAATGGAACACATCTCTATAGCTATGTACTCAGTAAAGTCCACACGTACTCACCTTAGCAATATGATGCTCCAACCGTGTTCTTCACACCAACCCTTTGCTCCAACAATCGGTCAACCTTCCAAGACTTCACCAAAAGCCTAATACAATAATCATAAGATGTTCAACATCACATACTACTAATATTATGACCATTTATCTCTAGATACCCTCTAATAACATTTTCCCCAATTTTGGTGATCTCCCAAAACCCTAGATTTAACAAATCTTAGTCATACACTTGTTTCCTTTGTTAAGATACCATCTACAAAGTGTATACCACATTTATTTAACCATAAATCACCAACCCAAGAACTAGGGTTTCAAACCCAAGCCAATAAACCCATAGATTGAAAGCTACAACTACAAAGGAGTGAAGATATACCTTAAATTTTGAACTAGGAGTGAAGAATCACAAGATTTGACCAAGAAATCGGCTCCAAATGATGCTTTACTCTCAAAAACGTACACAAACTCGAATGGGAGAAAACTAGGGTTTTCAAATGCAATAAATGAGCTAAATCCCGACATTAATGCTGCACAGGAGAAGATCGCGCCGCTATCCCCAAGATAGCGCCGCTATTTCGCTGCCCGCGTTAAATCGCGTCGACACTTCGCGCCGCGAACTCCCTACGCGATCTCATTTTCGCGTTCATCATCAAACGCTATTTCGGGTCGCTGTTCGACCCCGCAAAAGATCTCGTCGCGATCTCCCAGATAGCGGCGCTATCTGGGCAATGCAGCTAGGCTGCAGATTTCGTTCCCCGTTTCGATCTAGTTTCGGTCATAACTTTCTCATACGGTATCCAAATGACACGAAACCAATCCCCACGTTCTTTAAACGATTTATCCTTATTTATCATATTTTTATACAATTTATTTATTTACAAATTTCGGGTCGTTACATTCTAACTAAATTTGGTCGTTGGTGGGGCGTTGATATGCATCAGATCAGACATACAGATGATTTAACCCTATGGAGAAAAAATATGCATTTAAAAGGTAACCAAATGAAGTGTTTACGGCGGCGGTTTATTGTTTCGCATGGTTGATTTGGAATTTCAGAAACAATAAAGTTTTCAATTCATCCCAAGGAGAGAAAATCACATTCTTATTCAGTCAAATCTAAAGCTATTCTTATTTCTGGATAAAACACCGGGCGAAGAAAAGTATTCTAAATAATTGATGGACAGAATGGTGTTCTAATCCAATGTTGTGTTTTTAAAATTGTTCTTGTTTTCTTTTTTCTTTGTCTTGTATGTTCTAGTTCCTTGCTAGTTTTTAATATAATTTTACCGTCTAAAAAAAAATAGATTTATTAAAAATATAAATCATCATAATCCGTGCATAGCACATGCTTGCATAGTGACACACTGACACATGAAAAAGTAAGTAAAAAGTTAGTCACCGGGGAAGTATAGTGTAATTAAAGATTGACGAAGGTCTTAAATAACCATAATTTTGGTCTCTTATTAGTGACGACTTTCTGCTTTTTATGACTAATGGCAGTTAGAATCTATTTGTTTATGGCTTAATCCAGACATTATGATTTAACCATTAAAACCATGAGATGATGCTTTCTCCATTAAGTCACAACTTTTTTTTCTTTTTTATATTCATGAAATTTATATTAATTATAATTTCATGTTTTATATGGTATGGTTAAAAAAGTGTTTAATTTATAATGTTATTATTTTAAAATAAATTTTTTATTTTAAATTTTAACTTTATTATTTATATATCAATATTTTTTTTATTATCAGAAAATTCTATTTTAAAATTATATATCATTTTAATATGTTTTATTTACTATGACTATTCATATTATTGTAAAATTATAAAAATTTATTATTAAGACTATTCATTCAGCATGAAAAACAAACGAGAACATTAATTTATTCAGAAAGACATAATATATCCAGACAGACACTTTAACCAGACAGAACTTAATGACTGAAAAAACAAACAACCCCTTAGTAACGATTTTTAATGACTGGTTGAGTTTTTTTCAAAACTACTGTATTGAGTATTGACTTACCATTTTAACCTTGGAGTGACTTTGTAAAGTTTTAAAATTCACTTCAAGCAATTATAGAGTTAACTGCAAGAATGGTACTTGTGGTTTGGTCAAATTGCACGTTTGGTACCCGTGTTTCATTAAGTGCAGGCGCAGTACCCATGATATGCCTTTTTGTGCACTCATGGTCCCTTCGCCCTAACGGTGTTAGATTTCGTCCGTTAGTGGAGACATGTACCCCTCACATGAGGGCATTTTAGTCATTTCCACCCATTTGGTCCCACCTACCATCTTTCTCTCTTTCTTTGTTCTCTTTCTCTTCTTCTTCAACACATCCCCCAAATTCCTAACCCTATTCAATTACCTCAAAATAAAAAATAATAGAGAAAAATCATAATTAATCACTTCACTTTCCCTGTTTCGGACGATATTTCATGTTCTCTGACAACATCTTCGTCTTCTTCGGCCACCATTTGCTGATTTCCGTACCTCTTTGAAACCCACCGGCGGTTTATACCTCCAACCGGAAAGACGGCGATAACGTCCGGCGAAGCTTTCGAGAAAGACCTGTAATTAAAGAGAGTGTTGAGATCATTAGACGGGAGATCGGCAAAGAAAGCCGAGAACTGTAAGTTTGATTTTGATTTTGAAGAACACTGGTTGACTTCCATTTTATCCCTAAAGAAGAAAATAGCGTTGAAGTAGATAAGTTAGGTCCTATTTTCTAGCCACTCTTCAAGTTTAAATAGATAAGTTTTCATTGTTTCTTGTAATCCATCTTTTTCAATTTCAACGTAATACAGAGCAGAAAATTGCCCCACACCAGTTTCAATCTTTTCCTAATTTTGTTCTAAATCTCTTATTAATCAGGGGTTGAAGCCTTCAATGACGATAATTAGAGAAAAAAATTCACTTTTTGTTGTTTTTAACTTAGAACCAAAAAGATGGGGTAAATTAAAAAGAGGTGTAGATATGTGGATGACAAAAACATATCTCGACTTCGTTTAAGATGAGTTGTTTGTTTGATTTTTAACTGTTCCGATCTCAAAGTTCGAATGTAATGTGTTGTTGCAATTTTGAAATTATTTGGGTTTCTTAGAATTTAATTAAATTAAGGATTATAAAATTTGGGGAAGATGACTCAGATATCTGGAAATTTTTGGTCCTGTGTACAAGATGTGTAAATGACTAAAATGCCCTCATATGAGGGGCACATGTCTCCACTAACAGACAGAATCTAACACTGTTAGGGCGGAGAGACTATGAGTGCAAAAAATGCATATCATGGGTACTACGCCTGCACTTATGAAACACAGGGATGCAATTTAACCAAACTACAAGGACCATTCTTGAGTTAACTCGCAATTATATTATGTTCTTTTAGAATAAAGGGGAATGAATAATTGACTTAACTATAATTCCATAAATCAAAATATACGATCAACATTATACTAGTAATAGAAATGTAATTGATTTAATGTTGGGTTTCGGTAAGATGACCCCCCTTCCTCCCTCCATAGCTCTCTTCGCCAAGATCTCTCACCCTCTTTCTCCTCTGTCTTCATCTTCTTCCATTAAGCATTCGACAGGATGTCCTCCTTCTTCACCAACGCTTCAATTTCATCTTCTTCCCCAAAAGGAACAGGAATCTCCGCACCAATTCTAACTCCGATCTTCTACGATGAAAGTTTCATTAAGAAACTGGTCGGCGAAATGAGGCCACGTCACCATCGGCTGATACGGATTCCAGCGTCGAGTTCCATCCACAAGAAACCCCCAATTGCTCGATGAGATAATATCAAGGCGCCCAGCCGTTGACTATCAAACCTCACCCTTTCTTCAAACCCTAGTTCCGAAAACCATTTCTCCAGTTTTGTTTCTTATATGAACGGTCGGTTGGTTGACTCGAGCCCTAACCCGAGCTCAATCGCTTGATTTGTAGAAACTCGCGCGAGACTTCCTAAGCATGGTTCCCTTTCATCGAGCCATTTCAAGCAGTCGTGCTCGTTAATGGCAGCCGTGTTCCCCCTATATCCGGCTTACCTTTGTTGAACAGTGAAACCACCATACTTTTTTACCTTTTGCCTTAACATAATCCGATTCCAATTCCTCAAATGTGTGAACCACAATCCCGTATGCAGCTTTATCTGCTTCCACAGCTCGAACCCATTATCATCGGATAATTTGGGTGCGATAGTGATCTGACATTTTCCACTCGGTCAGGCAAACCGAACCGTTCTGTGTCGGATTCGATTGTTTCTAACAAGTTGGAATTGATCAAAGCAACTTGCATGCACAAGAGCCAGAAGCATCCTGGTCCATTATCCGTGGAATGTTAAATCTTCGAGTAGTCCATGGAAAAAGAAAGTCAGAGATTATGCAATCGGAGAAAGCTCCCGAACCAAATCTTCAGTTGGTTGTTCTAACAAATCCATGGCTTTTCCAAGATTCAGAAGATGAAGGAAACTTATCAAAGCTCTCGGCAAACCGACTTCGGCTAATCGGAGCTGAATTTCAAGTAGTTAGATGCTGAGGTTGGCTTCATTGGCTCGGGAAATTGGTGTTCTAAAGCGGTTAGCCATAAGTGGGGTGGTGATTATGGTTATTTTAGCACCACGTTGGGCAAGGTCCACCATGGGTACCTTGAGCCATTAGAGGAATAATCACAAAATGAAGGTCAGTTGGAGGTGCCACCATTTTTAGTGAGTTGAACTGAATGTTATGTAAGTTATAGAAATAGCTTTGATATAATAAATACAAGGAAATTAAGCATGAGGGACAATGTTATGAAGGTCACATGTTATCTTAAGAATACACAATGACTATGACTTGTCTCTATTTGTAGGAAAATGATTATATATGGAGTCTAGCTATTATTAATATTCGATCAATCTTGTTCTCAACATGAGGATCTGCCTGAGTAATTTCATTTTTCATTTTCACATAAAGCTATTGCCCTCGATTCTATAACTAATTTATATAGTGGTCACCCCATCCCTTGTTAGATAATTCAAAATTTTGATTGGAAGTCAAGACCTTCGGTTTATCAATACCAATATTGGTATGGTGGCGTCGGTTCAGTGAAATAGCTTCGGTTAGGCGACGTCTCAAGAGAAGATAGAAAGAGATATTTTGTAGGTATTGATATTTTGTGTGCGTGTTTGTATAAAATATTAAATGAAGAGATACTAAAAGCATGAGTATGTCAGTTGACATGACACTAATTTGACAAACACTAATTTGACAAAACTCTAATGTCATAATTGTCATAGTTGAGAATGCTCTTAATAGGTTTTTGGGTTATCTCATAAATACTTCAATATAAAAATTCTACCAGAAATAGATGTAATTAAGTAATCTAATAAACACTACAATATAAAAATTCTACCAGAAATCATGTAATTAAGTAATCTCATAAATACTTCAATATAAAAATTGAGATTTTGTAAATATGTACTGGAGCACATCATACATAGTAATTGCTAAATATTTATTATGCTAAAAGAATCACATTTTCAATTATGGCAAGGGTAAAAAAACCACAAAAGCATTAATGACTAATCAATATCATCTTACTCCAATTAAGAAAATTTTATTTATGCTCTTGTGGCATATATTAGCAAAAATCATAAAAATTCTACCGTAAATACTTCAGTATCTCATAAATACTTCAATATAAAAATTCTACCATAAATACTTCAATAATCTCATAAATACTTCAATATTAAAATTCTACCATAAATACTTCAATATTAAAATTCTACCATAAATACTTGAGTATTCTCGTAAATACTTCAATCTCATAAATGATGTAATATTCATGGTGCTAACCGAATATAACTTTCAAGACAAGGACGTGTATGTAATTTCGTAACATGATGAACCAGAAAATATAAAAACTTTGGTCATCTTAACATAATGTGGCTAAATTCTTTTTATCACGACACAACAGTATAGCAGAATTTCACCATGTTTGATTGCAAAAGGTTGTTCTTTTATCATTTCACCCATATATATGAGATAAAAAAACAAGCGTTGTAATTTGTAAATTCACCATGGAAATCTCGACTTTAAAAAAATTACAACACAACTTCTAACACATAACTATACAAAAAGCTAAAACTAAGAAATCTCTCTACCTATGCACAAATTAATCAACTAGGCTTTACAGTGGTAACTTTACACGCCAAAACACACTACCCATACAAAGATCAAGGACCAATCTTGCCATTCCATTAATCATTAGGGGGGGCCAGAATCATTTCAAACTTTAAATAATCAATCATGTATATATGTTACCTCCTACTACTAGATTCTGAATCGATACTGCTCCTGCCAGAATCTGTATCAAGTCGATCGGCTCTCCATGAATGCAAATTTGGAGATTTTAATAACATGCCTAATGCTGAAGAGCAACTTGCTCTCACTATTGCATCTGTAGATCGACTTCCTTTACTCACCAACAATCCAAATACCTGCAATTTTTAAAAATATATATATATCCTATATTAGCCATATATAATTATGAGATACATAATCACCCATATTAATTTTTATGTTTTCTTTTTGTAATAATAAAAAAAAGGAATAACCTGATAATAATAAGAGGCTGAAGTGTGTTGATCATCTGTCAAAGAAAGCATGCTGCTGGATAAATAAACTGCATTTGCCTGGATAGCAGGCCAAGGAGCATCAAAAGCCTACACACAAACACACAGAAAATCAAAAGATTAATTTGTATTCATAACATAATTTTTTTTTTATTAGGTGTATTTTTCAATATGTTATTTATTTTTAAGACCTGTATTATTGATGCCAAGTAAGTATCAACCCTAGAAGCCAGATGCTGAATGAATTGCCTGGCCAGATCCCTAAGAAAATCTTGATAGTCACTCCTGATAAAGGTAAGATTGGAAAAACATGAAATATACAATAAGTATATAATTACTAGATTTACCAATATGTGTATATTTAACCTGTGATCAGATATAAAACGATGTGTGTTAAGGAGAGGAATCAATTCCTCAATTTCCATGAGGGGAGCAACTTGTTTCATAGTATTCTGTTTCATAACCAATAAAAAAATCAAAAAACTAAAAACTTGAAATAGGAAGAAAAAAATGGATCAAGATATTTACCCGGCAAGCTTGTCGGACAGAAACTTCCTCATCAAGAAGATGAAGAACCAAACGTGGCAACACAGCATGTACCTGAAAATTAGCAAGTTGGGTAACGGGTTAAAATGGGTCATATTTTGGGATGGGTCAAACAGGCTAGGTTGACTTTTTCCCAATTAATCATAGAAAAAGTCAAAAATACTTAAAAGCTAAAGTAGTTTGACATAGCCACCTGCTCAAGAAAAGAGTCACGGTGGGCCCCAGAACCATATGGACTTAATGCCCCAAATGCTGCAAAAGCATTTGCTCTCATGTTTGCGTCCATAGAAACCTGACCAAATAAATACTTATGACATTATATTTATAACAAATTACTTTCAGTTTAGAAGAAAATTGAAACACAAGTATTGAGATTAATTTTTAATAAATTCACCTGAAGATTACGTAGACGAACAGACAAATTAAGTAGAACATGCTCCACACCATTCGGTGATGACTCAAGAATCTGTCACAGTTGAAATAACAATTCACTCAAAATTGCAACACAAAATTATTTCGGGTATATAAATAATTAAAATTGAGAATATTTGTGTTATACAGAAAGCAAGCATAACACTGCAGTCAGTTGAACTGAATCATCTGAATCATCGAGCAGGGCCAATATTACACCAAGTATTTCTTTTGTGTACGTATTAATATACACAGGTGGTATCTGCAAGAACACAGAAATCAACTTATAAAGAAAAGATTTCAAATTTTGTGGGGTCCATCTATTATTGCATCCACCAGTGACAGATATATATATATATGTGTGTGTGTGTGTGTGTGTGTGTGTGTGTCTATATATATAGAGAGATTTTAAGACCTGCACAAGTCCTCGTAAACAAAGACGCCTGACCATAGGAGAATCATCTGACACGTGTCGACATAATGCTTCAACTATCTCCTCCAATAATGAACCAGATCCTTCATTGCTGCATTGAATTGAATTGTTAATAAAAATTAATTAGTTAAAAAAAAAGAAAAAAAAATGTTTTTATGGGAAAGTATTGTAGACATACCTGTGGCGTACAAATTCTGACAATGCTGCTGCTGCAGCTTCTCTTTGGAATCTTACAGGTTGATTCAAGTATTTACTTAAAATAACTGATATTGCTGAAACCTGAATAGAAAAAAGTAATTTAATATTTACAAATATTTCATAATGAAGAAAAGGAATAGAACTTAGTTTACCTCTTTAGGTCTTTTTATGGAAATACAACCAGCCAAATCGCCAATAAGATTGATCCACTTTTCATTAACATAGTGTTCTCCATCTCTAGCCAAAATCTGGACAAAAATAAGATAAATGAATAAAAAACTGAAGCAGTCAATCAGTTATGTTACATGTATATACCTTTCCCATTTCAAGATCCCCAACACATTCACAAAATGCCTGAAAAGCTAGTAAAAGTGCACTGCACATAAGAAACAAAATCAGCTTCATTCATTCATAACAGTTGACTTTACTTCAAAAGTCAAAGTTACCGTAATTGCTCATGCTGCCCTTGACTGTGACAACTTCCTAAATGAAGAGTAAGTATAGCAGTAACAGATGCATAATTTTGTTCAACTGATCTCTTCCCAATTTTACCACCTCCTCTGCAGTATATTAAAATGCTGTCACATATAAAAAAAATAATTAAAAATAAAATAAAATTAAAAGACCTGAAAAATGCAGTCAGGGCAACAATGGAAGCTTGCAGGATCTCATTCTCGGTGCGGCCCCCAACAGAATCCCCAGAAAGGTCTCCTTTAGATATATGTACACAAGTCTGACTTAAAGCAGATATCAAATGTTCTAGAAACAATGATGAAAGTTCATTGTGTTGAGAGAAAACCTATAAACACAAGAAAACGAATTAAAAAATTATTAATGTTAACTAAAAAATAAGTGACAAAACTTACACAAAATGCTTCCTGCATTGGCCAGCCACCTGGCATTCTAAGTATATCTTTAGTCACCATATCCTTAGCTGCAGAAATCAATACTTCGTTAAAAACAACTCCTGGGCTAGTGTGTTCAGCTAGACAAGAGATCTTTATAAAAGTCAAAGAAAATAAATTAAATACAAATTAAGTCCCAATTTTGAATTCTACATAAAAAAAAGGATACAGCAACAAGTGTTTCATGTCTTAAATATTTCTCAGATACATGAACTGTAGCAGAAAGCAGAGACTGGGCCGTCCTGTAGAAAAACAAATATATTAACAACTATACAACAATAAAATATATAATTATAAAATGACAAGTTAATGACATGTGGACCTTGATATATCATTCTCATTTAGTTCCTTTCCCCTTTTTGTAACAAACTCAATAACTGCTTGTATACCACCTTCTGCTGATGCTTTAACCTTATCACATATAGCTACAGAACAGCCGTGAAGTGTAGCCACCAACTGCATTAAATTGCAAAGAAGAAAAATAAATACTTCTTAGAGTAAATTACATAAATCATCCTTATGCTTTATATGAAATTACGGAATTTGTCCCTCGACCTTTTTTTTTCACGAATAGTCCCTAATTTTGAAACATGTAATATCAGTTGTCCCTGAAAACTTAACGGCCTTTTTCTCTATAGGGGCCGTTGGTGTGTTAAAAGTTTCAAAATCAAGGACTATCAATGTAATAAAAAGACAGTTTCATACAAAGCACAAGGATGACTTATGTAATTTACTCTACTTTTACATATACACATAGATGTTAATGTGTATGTATATGCGTGTGTATGAAGTCTTACCTCGTCTTTTGTCAACAATATACAAACGGATGAAATGACGCGATTAAATACTTCTGAAGGATCAATAGATGTGTCCTAATCATACAAATTTAATCAGAAAAAAAAAAGATTTAAAAAGAAGAGAGAGTAGATATTGGAGGTAAGTTTTTTTTTTCCATATTAAATTACTTCCTCCGATTCAAAATAAGTGATACACTTTGGGATTCACGGGTTTTGAGGCAAAAAATTATAATGATGATTAAATTAGATTAATTGGATGGTTAGTGGGGAATGGGTCCCACAATTTTTGAATAAAGTGGGGGTTAATGATGTTTAAAAGTAAAAAGTAAGGGTAAGGGGGTCATTTCACTTTGTTAAAGTAGATAGTTAGTGGGAGAGAGTCCCACTTTTTTTGCCAAATAAGGTAACTTTTTAAAGTGTATCACTTATTTTTGAATCACCCAAAAAAGGAAAGTGTATCACTTATTTTGAATCGGAGGAAGTATATAAACTTACTTTTCTTAATATGGCTATAACATCTTCAAGAGATGACAAAGCAGCATAGGATGCTTCAATAGATGTGCTATAACTGGAAGCTGAAGGTCTTGGAAGAGACAGAGATATATCAAAAAACTGGTCTAGAATCTGCATGGAGTAAGAAAGGGAAAATAATATAGATTTAACATATTGTTATCATATGCTTAAATATTAAATTATGAAATTTCATCAACAATTAATTATGGTTGACCTGAGCAGAAATTTTTCTAACTTCAGAATTTGTATCTGCACAACGTGGAAGGTACATTATGACTCTATCTCCCAAACATAATGCGTCTCTACTAGGTAAAAGAAATGCAGCTGCACATGAAAACAAAATGATAAATTATTTATATAAAATCAGAAGAGATATTAAATTATATTTATATAAAATTGGAAGAAATATAATTTAAAGTTGAACTGACGTGGTAAATTTGAAGCATTAAATCGTGAGGTGCGGTCGATTTGCTTGATGTGTTTGCAAGTTCCCTGACAACCAAGAGCACAATAACCAGAAACACAAAGTGTCCTAAATTTCAGGAGCATTTCATGAACTGCAAGACAGCCTCTTTTTCTCTGGTAATCCAATGGTGAAGAAACATATTGATCAATCCGTTTCAAGATATGCAATAACTGTTCTGCACGACTTCTTCCATCTTCCCCACTAAATCAAATATAAAATTACAATTTCAGTCACACATCATTACAATTGAACCCATAAACAAACGCCCCCAAACACAAAATGTTGATACCTCGTGAGAAGAATTGCACACAAAAGAGTAATAAGGTTATCAATAAGAGGATTCACAGCACCAGCAGGATTGTTAGGTAAAGCAAAGAAACCTAATGTAGCCTGTAGAATATATAATACAAATTTAATTATGTAAAGGGAAAAATTATTAGCAAGTGAGATGCATTTAGCTGAAGAAAATTATGGCACTTTAAACTCGAAAAACAGAAAAATGTGTTCCAAGTTTTAATTGAAAAGTGAAAAACCCAAATTTCTGATGACTGATTTTTGTAGTTTTCAACTACTTTCCTTTCGGAAAGTAGATCTTCTAAACTGAAATAATGAAAATATTTCAATAGTTTTCTAGATATACAGAACACTTGCCATTTTCTAGAAAAATGTAGATGAAAAACTAGTGAAATTTTTCTGCAACTAAACACACATTTAGCCTCTCAAATCAAAAACAATAAGTTTAAAAAACTTTTGTCACCTTCATCACAATGTTGCGCATTTCAGTTGTTAACTTTGGATCCACAGATACCAAAGTAGTGCAAGCGCTTAAAGCAAGGGCCTACATTCAAAAATAAATAAACATTTTATTTTCAAAGTAAGTATAAATAAATAAAGGTATATAAAAGATGTTAAAAACCTGAGTACGTAAGAGTTCAACACTCAAATCAGAAAAACCTTCTTCATCATGTCGACACATTAAAGTTAATATGTAATCAAGTAATTGGTCTCTTTTCTTCAATGGGAATGATATACCACTTTCAGCAGCATTAATAACAGCTCGTCCTAACAATATATATACAAATATCTCACAAACAATAAAAAATGAAAAATAAAAAGTAACAAGAGATTAATGGAAGCACATTTATGTATAGTGTTGTACCAACCTAGTAAATCAATGGCAGTTATAACTGCTTGCTTTGAACTTGGATGACGTACAGTTAGAAGATGGGATAGCATATTAGTGCCCTAAAAAACAGTTGCAGGTTAAAAACATATTAAAATACTAAAAAAATCAACAAGACTAGATACACATTACCACAAGTGCATCTATTCGGGCTTCAATTACAGTTGATGGAGCATATCTTGCAGCATATCCATACATGAGAGCCATTGCAGCATGAATATCATCAGAATCTTTTATTTTACTTTTATCTGAGAAGAATGTTGCAAATCTGCAATTTGAAAAGTTTCGTGTTGTTAAGAATAAAGATATTATAAAGTTACACAATCATAAATACAACGATAAAAAAGATGAGGAAACTAAAAAAGGTAACATATCTGATATACCTTTGAAAAATACTTTCCCCAATATTGTCAAGAATTTCTTTAAGTTTATCCAAAACAGTATCCAAGTGTGATGCTGCAACCTGCAAGAAATTAACTTACAAACATCAATGACTAGATTATGTAATGCAGATTTTTAGTCTTTATTTAATAATATTAGTATCCATAATTAAATAATATTTTGGGTATACATACCAATCCCATGGCTTTTGCTAAACCAAGCCTGTTTGCAGGAATAGTAATATTTGATTGTTTGTACATCCAATCAATCTTATCACGAACATAAGTTCTGTTATCAACTTTTTGAAGAAGCATGCCAAGGCATCTACAAAAGAAAATCTCAACAAAATAAAAAAATTGTAAAAAAATTTGTGCAAATAAATGCATACCGATGAAGTAGTGCAGAATGCTCATCACCAGATGTATAAAGTTCATACTGCTTTGCAAAAGCATTTCCTAGTGAAATTACCCAATCGGTATCTTGAACAACATCTAATGTTTCAGCCAGAAACTGTAATAGGAAAATAATGCATTTATTTAATGATATATAATTCATAAAACATATTAAACTAGTTTTAATAACTTCTCTTATGTGCCACAACACAAATTATTAGTAAGAAATATATAAAACGTACATTGATTATCATATCATCCCATGTTTCTTGATAACAGAGGTCTTGTTTAAGGTCTTCTGTGTCGCTGACATAAGCTTTCATTTTTGGAATCTAGAGCTTACCAAAACAATATGTTAGTTAGAGTTATGTCAAAACATAACTAAATTAACCTCATTACATACATAATAAATGCAATTAAATTTAGAATTAAATATTAAATTAACAGATTATTGACTACATAACTCACTACCTCGTCTTGCCAAAATAAGTTTATGTTTTTTGGAAATAGAGAAGCTAAGTAACACAGTACCTACAAGTACCAAGCAGAGGTAAGGTTAGCAATTATTTCAAAAATTTAAAGTAAGTTGTAGCTTTTTGTTACCTATATAATTAACAAAAGAGTAAATTAAATAAGTGATCTCTGTAGTTTTTATGAGATTATATATTTTGTCCCTTGACTTTTTTTTATTACATAAGGAGTCCGTAATTATGAAGCTTGTAACACCCAAGAAAGGACGTTAAGTTTTTTAGGGATAGTTGACATTACAAGTTTCAAAATTAGGGTTTGTTGATGTTATAGGTTTCAAAATTCAGGACTATCCATGTAACAGAAAACGTTTGAGGGGTGAAATCCATAGTTTCATACAAACCACGGGGACAATTTATGTAATTTACTCTTAACAAAATACTGACTGTCAAGATTTGAGTAGCCAGATGTTCCCTTGCAAGAGGATTGTGAAGGAGTACCACCAAACGTGCAAAAAGCTCCTGAATTTACATTTTAAAAAATATTTTAGTTGTTTTTATGCAATATAAGGAGCATGGTGCTTGTCCAATTATAAAGAATAAAATAAATAATTAAAATAAAAATACAAGGAGAATGGGTCCGCATGTATGTATAATTAAGAGATACCTCAGGACGTGGAATATCAACACGAGTTCTACATTCACGTATCATTTTATCATTATGAAGAGATCTATTCCTGCACATATCTGATATACATCTGCAAACCTGTAAAATCATTCCAAAATGAATTAATCTGGAAATGTATGGAATTGCTTTATTAAATATAAAGTTTAAAACATTACTGTGGCAACTGCACCGGTGTATAAACGAGGTATGATCATCTTTAACATGAATGGCCAAAGAACATGCTGTAAATCACACACTGTTGTCAACTTTTATGGAGTTCACAATTTACTAAAAAGGAATAAATTACCAAGAAAGGTAATTTAAAATCTCAAATTTACAACCTAGGTTACCTCTTGCTCATCAAAAAGGAGTGAAAGTTAAGTTTTCAGCAAATTGAAGAGTTGAAGTCAAATTGTGATGATTTTTACGAGCGAAACTTGGATTTTTTACAAATTTTATTTTGACAAAAACTCCTTAAATGTTTAAAAATTGAACTTTTTGGTACCCTAAATTGTCAAATTTGGGATCTTTGGTTGGCAATTTCCATAACAAAAAGACATTTTACTTGTAAGCTAGAAAGAAATTTCTTAATTGCATAATATCACAGCAGACATTGAAAATCAGGAGAAATCATCATAGTTTAATTAACTTTACCTCCATTTCAGGAATAGTTATGGTTATTAAAAGGAGACCTTTTTCACATATTGCCCTCAACTCTGTTGGACGAACAGACCCAATTTTACCCTACAAAAAGCAATGCAAAACGAACCACTTAATACCAAAACTTAAAAATCAATAATATTTAATAATATTGATATTCAGAGTAACAGCAAACCTCTGATCTTTTTTGTTGAAATGAATAATAAAGATTTGTAGGATTAAATGAATCTTTAGTGATCACAAGGTCATCTATTTCTTTATCAGACATGGCACAATGTCGTACAAGATATTCAACAAAAAGCTCGCCAGATGCACCAGTTAAGTAGCAGTTTGATGCCATAACAACTATTAGCTGAAAAAAGAATAATTTAAGTTATGACATAAACTAATAAAACCAGTAATTTAAACTTAAATTAATAGGATACCTCTGCAAGTGCTTTACAAACCCCCAAATTTTTTTCCTCTAGTAATAATGTGATGGCTTCTATTAGTGCTGGTCTTTTGTTATGCCATGCTTCAGATAACCTTGTAACAAATATTCAAATAATGGTGTTACAAATATGGTTGAAATTTTTTTCTAGTTTCTTGTTTCTATCATTCTAGAAAATAGAAATTGTTTTCTACCTCTAAAAAGCTAGTGAAAATTTTGAGAACATGTTCAGATGTTTTCATTTTCTAGTTTAGAGAACAAAATGAGTTGAAAACTACAAAAGTAGGTTATCAAAAATTTAGTTATAAAACTGAAAAGTGGGCTTTTTTCTTTTATATGAATTTCTTTTACTTATCATTGGCAACTTAATACTATTACCAAAGAAAAAAACCTGGGCAACAGATGCTTAAGAACACAAAGAGCACCAAAAGTCATATGGTCTTCTTTCAACTTGGCTTTCTGTAAAAGTATTTGAAAATGAAAAAGGAAAAAAGAAAATTAAAGTAAAAGAAAAGGAAAAACTATGGGACTCACGTGTAGAAGAAAAATAAATAATTGCTCAGGATAAACCAACCCAACAGTAAGAAAGCAATGTTGAACTTCATTATATGTCTGCAACAGAAGCATAAAGACAGAAATCAAGATGATCAGAATCAGAATCAATCTTATTAAACTATGTGTCTGGTCAAATAATTTCATAGAACGAATAATGAAGTTCTAAAGCTATACTGTTCTTAAGAGAATAATAATAATACAATTATCAAATTGTTGATATTTGAATTTGTAGAGTGATTAAGAAAAGAGTACCTTGAGGCCAACTGAGAAATCTTTACGGTCTTTGATGCCAGTATAACTACAAATAACTGGAAGAAGTGTTGACAAAACAACTGTGAGATCCTGAAAATTCAACATACAACATGTCATTGAACAATTAGCCATTTAAGAATATCTCAACTACAATAAGTAAATAAATAAATAAAAAAAGACACAAAGAGCTCATGTAGGCTAACTAACCTCAAAACCAAGCAAAGGAGAACCATATTCAGAGAGTAAAGAGGCATTTAATAGATTATGAAGACTACATGTAGCCAAAAATGCAATATCTTGGTCTCTTTTATACCTTAATAACACAGAAAAAAGTTTTAATTCATCATGAAAAGTTACTAGACAAAAAACAAAACAAATTATCATGTATCTTACAATTCCAATATAGTTGGAACAAATTTTGGTAAAGCCGCCTTTAACAATGTTCTTGTAACAAGACCAACCAATTGACCTAATGCTTCAACAGCAGATGTCCGAACCTAATGCACAAGTTATATTTATATAATTCCATTTTTAAAAGTATGATTGTTTTCATCTACAGAGTTATAATTTATAAATACAAACAACAATGGTAACAGATAACTAACTATTCACCTTGAGATCTCGTGAAGTTGCCCAATTTTGCAATAAAAGCTCAAAAGCAGAATTTAAAAATGATCTGCACACTCATTTCATGAATTAGAAAAACAATTTGATAAATATCAGAGGACTAAAAAAAATAAAAAAAATTTACTCACGTGACATCACTATCAAGAATTGATGAAAGAGGGAACTCCACACTGTACTGCCAACAAGCTTGACACCAACACTTGAAAGCTAGAAAAATAAAATAATAAAAAAACAAAACCATAATAAACATAGACAGAATAACATTTGCAAAACTGAAAACTTTGTTTTCTCTTTTTTATGTATACTTCTCCAGATAAATAAAATTTGAACACATTTTCTAGAAAAATGTAAACAACCTTTAATGTTTTACATAAATCCTAAGTAACAATATAACATGAAAAACAGTTATTTCAACATACCATTTGCAAAAATTGGTCGATGTTGATCTCTAACATTTCCCAAAATGGGAAGAACACGGGAGAGCACACCTTTAAGTCTTGGGGTAAACTGCAGGGCTTCAATTAAGTGTAAAATATATTCAGTTTCAGTAATCAATTTACAATCACCCAAATGATGACTCATGATGATGTCAGCAAATTAGACAGAGGGCTAACCATCAGAAGTAGCAAAGTCTGCAAGTATTTGGATCATAGCTGGCAGGGCTGAACTGTGTGCAGATAAGTTAGGAAATAATTCTTCCATCATCTGTAATCAAAGTAAATAAGATAATTTTACAAGTCAAAATACATTTTGATACAAGAAAGATATGAAAGAATAATGATATTCTTTCTACTCTCTCTATCTTTATATCTTTCTGTATCTATAATCTATATATCTCTCTCGCACACACAAGGCCAACAAAACATTAATATGCTTATTTATCTTTTCAAAAAGAGAGTTACAGTCCCAGAATTTTTTGTTCTGTGATATTATCTAGCATATTTGCATTGAATCTGTAAATACAGTTATCTACTCATTCAATCATTGATATTTGAAATACCAATTTTAGTCATCTGTTCAATTTATGCAAATGGAGTCTACTGATTAGGGTACTTTATAACGAGTAATCTTGATCATGAACTCAAAGTTTTGGTTCTCTAGTTAGCTTTATACACAACAAAACTGTCATCAAACACAAATCCTAGTTGATTTAGCTGATTGAAACCCTAAAAAAAGGTATTGAATTTTGTTTCCTCATGGTTTCTTTTCAAGAACACAACCAGATAAAGTTGCAATTTGGTATCACAAAATCTGAGCCATTAAACACCAACATTTCATTAGGAACCAATTATAAAGTTGAATAAACTGCAGGAGCATATTTAACTTACCAGGTCTGGTAAATGAGAACCAATTGCAACAAGTAGAGAAGAAGCAGCCCTTTGCCAATCAGCTTTTATTTCCTACATTTTATATTTAAAATAAATCCATATGCAGTAATATGTGAGACCAAAACCTAGATAATAACATAGCATATCAAAAAGTAACTTAATCTGATAGAGCCAATAACATTATGTAAAGGTGCTCAAAACCCTAAGATCCACTAAAACCCCAAGTGTTGTCAGCTAGATAAAGACTACTTTCTAAATCTATACATGAATTTTGTAAAAATACTAATTACTAAATTTTAAACAATTAAACATCAGATCAACAATGTTAATCAAAGTTACCTTTGATGAAATGATTTCAGCAGTGGCAAGTTTGGCAAGTTTTGCCATATAAGAAGCATCTACTTCCCCTTCTTCCAAAGCACCAATTGCAATGGACATTACTTGAAAAACACCAGCAAGGTTCCCAAATCTCTGCCAATAACACCAAAATAACTTCAATTAATCTCATGTAATTATCTGTCTCTAATACATATAAAGCATTTAGTAAATACTGTTAATAACTTAAATTTTACTTTAAATAAGTTCATTTTAGAATTTTGTCCTTTAAGATTTCAATTTTAAGAAACGTTTACTAGCCAAAGAATGGAAACTGCACATTATAAAAGGGTAACTATATTCTATTAAAATTGGAAATGACTTTAAATCTGAACTAATAACCCGAACTATGAACAATTATTTATTCAATTTAAATGTTTATATATTGAAGATATAAGCTTTATAATACACAGCAACTTTGTGCGGGTTCTTTATAATGTATGCAATCAATAGTCCTCTAATTCCAGAATTAAAATCCACTACACAAAGCTCGTTAAAAGTCACAATTTAGTACCTAGCTGCGAAATTAGAATCCTAAATTTAAATTCGAAAAGAGGTTACACAACTGTTATTAGTGAACAACTCTTTGGAATTACACTAAAATTATGGAAATATAAGTACCCGACGGCCACCACGAGATACCGTTAAGCAACAATCAAGAACTAGAAGTGGATTCCTGCAATTTCCGTAACAATTTCAATCTCAATTCACCAATTCAATTGATAGTGAAACATAAACACACGCATACACATATACTTACAGAGGAGCGATGGATTTAAGAGACGTCATGGATGCTTGCCTAACAATTGAGGATTCATCAGCGAGCGATGAAACCAGAACCTGAATCGCCTCTGCAAAATCGCAGATAAAAACATCAGATTATGATTCAGATTTAGATAATGAAAAAGATCGAAGAATTAAGGAAGTACCCGGAGCGGGAATTGAGTTTCCAGAACTTGTTGCCATTATTGGTACTGCAATCAATTCGATCAAAGAAAAAAAAAAGAACGAAGAAATGGATCGCAAAATTGCAGTGAGAATGTGCAGGGGGGAAAAGTACACGATTAAGATGACAGCGCGTGGTGTGTATAATTGCCAGGTGGCTTGCTGTTTTTTTATTTTCTTTGCAAGAAAAATAATTGCTTATGATTGGTCGTCATGTAGTTTTAATAACTATAATATAATAATTGAAGGTGTAATATAAAGAATATTATCAAAGCTTATAAAAGGTTGTAAAGAGTTCATCATCCAACTACATATATAAATACTAAATATAAATGATAGTGGTTTTAGTTATGTCTTATTTTTATGAGGTCGGTGTAAATCTATATTATAAGTGATCTTGCATATAATTTTATAATTAAGCAATGAAGTGTTTAAATTTTTTTATCTTTTTATGAAGATGAAATAAGGGGAAAAGTCTTGAAATGGTAACATAAACACCGGTTAGACCGCGTACATAAGAGCCAAATATGCGACTTTTCTCATATAGTTTGAACATAGATGTTTTTCGGATAAAGATAAATTAAGGAAAAATATGGTATGTCCAAAAGGCTTAAATGGTTTTCTTAATTAAATTCGAAAAAAAAAAAAATAATCTTTCAGGTTAAATTAAGTTACAAGTTAATTTTAAAAATGTTAAATAAATTTTGTGGGAAATAGCCTTTAAAATACAAAACTACTACCAATATCATATACTCCCTCTGTCCCTAAATAAAGTTCTTATTTGTGTTTGGCACAACATTTTAGGAGATAGTTAGTGGTGGGGTATTTGGTATTACTTTTGATTAAAATATAAGGTTTGATTAGAGAGATAAAGTGTTTTAAGAGATAGTTAGTGGTGAAAGTATTGATAATAATATTATTATATTAAGTAGGCCCCTTGTGTTTGAGAAATGAGAACTTTATTTAGGGACAAAACTTGAAGGATAAATGGGAACTTCATTTAGGGATGGAGGGAGTAATATATAAGCTCAGCTAACATTTTTTAACCAAAAAATACCAAATCTATGAAGTGAGACTCTACGAATCTAATTACTTTTTAAATTATTATGACAAACAAATAGTGTATTTCTTGGCAAGGGCATCACAAACATTTTTCTTATCGTGAACGGTTTTCAGAATAATATTTTTTTTAACAAAATGACCATCTAAAACTCAAACATTACTTGTGATTTACATTAACATCACAAATAATAAAATTGATGTCAGAACTCAAAAGTCAAAGTTAAGAGCGAGAGTGATCTCGAGCTCTCAACAAAAAAGTGCTATCTCAACGTACTTGTCACAAAATAGGTAGTTAGCTTGTAGACGATTTACGTAACAAGCCAAAACATGTTCGGATTATAAACATATTCTTTTTAGTGTGGATTGAATCGGTTGAAGTTGGGTGTACTCGTAAAAAATTTCTTTTGTCTATTTCTTTTTCTTATTTTTTGGAAATTCAATATGCTAATTGTAAATACAAAAAACAAAACATTATAACATTAATAAACGATTTAGAATATTGCATGAAGCAGCCCCTCACAAGATGATAAACAAATTCATCCTCCTTTTCAATATGTAATTAATCTTGCAATATTCAATATGAATTCTGAAAACCTAACAACTCAGATGTTGAGTAAAATCTATACATATTTCATACGCGGTGTTCATTATAAGTCGAGTAAGAAGTTTATTCCTATCCTCAACTTAACAAAAAAAAAAAAACACAAAAACATGTACATTAAAACGGTTAAAAAATGATCAATTTTAATTTTGTTTCAAGAGCTTTATTTAAACTAAACACTCAATCGCGAGGATAAGTATGAGCATTTGGGCATGGTATGGTGTAGGGGTGAGCATTTGAGCCCAAAAAACCGAACCAAAAACCGTACCGAAACTGATAACATGTAATCTGTTCAGTTTCCGGTTTTGAAAATTCATCATTTTCGGTTTAGGTTCTATCAGCTTCAGTTCGGTCCGATCCAGTCTTCAGATGAATATGAGCATTTGGGCTAAAAATAAACCGAACCATTAACTCATGAATGCTTAATTTAGTTCCACAATACCTTAAGTGGCTCAAATGCTATAAAACCATATGCTAAGCCAACCCATGAGCTATTTTCTTACAACTAACTTGTGTTACAAAAATAACAATTGAAACAAAAAGGTGAAACACAAAAGATGCCAAGTTTCTATTAGAAAATATTCCATGAAATAAAATAAAAAAAATATTCCACAACATAACTTCCATACATCCCTCAAAATTTGGAGCAACATAGTGTGTGATTAAATCAAAATTTTATACGCCTGTAAGTGCCACAACAAAACTAACATAAAGATGAACCGAGAGCACACATCAAGACCAAACGTGTCCATCATCCTTCTTTTGCTTCTTCTTTTTCCTCTTTTCACCTTTTGTGTCTGCCCTTGATTCAACACGTTTTGCCTGTTGTGACCGTATTTCTAGTAATTTACTCTTTGCATCTCGGAAAGGTGCATCCGATTTTGAAGCCATCAATTGCTGAAATTAATTAATTACATTAGCTTTTTTTTTTTCAAAATTAAATCACTTATATAAATAAATAAAGCAAACCTTGAGATGATCCATGGCTGCCAGATTGAATCCAAGAGTATCCTTGCATTCCTGAAAAAATGAAAATCAAATCAAAATCCAATAATGTAAATTTGTGGTTAATTCTTATTGTACCTTAACCCTAGCATGAAGAATGTCTCTAAGAAGAGCAATTAGAGGTCTGGTACTAGTGGTAGCAACTAGCTGATTATGATGCAACTGCAATAACACTGTCGCAATCCTGCAAACCACCTCAACCTGCACAAACCAGCCAGATCAAAAAATGCTAAAAGCATTAACTGAAAATTATAAAAAGATAAAGATCGTCTGACTGCCCGACCTTATCTGGATTGGAGGACCATTCTTGTAAATATGATAAAAGCTTCAAAGCATCTGCAAACGGTAGAGCCTGCAAGACATTATTACTTAAATTTAGACAACAATATAAATACAACAATTCGGGGACTTTTTTACAAGTATCTGGGGAATTACCAGCAATGTCTGCTCGAGATCATTGGTATGAACTTTTGAAACAGCACGAAGAATATAATCAGATGGAGATAACCCTAACATCATGATATTCAACTTAAATTCTCCACTTCTCTTTTCCTCCTACAAATTCATTAATATATCAAAAACATAATAAAATTATTAAAATATATAAAGCAAAGCAAAACCTCATATTGAGCCATTCTTTTTAATTCTTCAGCTGCAATATCTAATGCTTCAATAATGGAGTCAGTTGCTGTTAGGGTTTCTTTTGTTTTCTTTCCAGCAACAGCTACACCTCCTTCTTCTGCTACTTCTTGTTCAGGTAAGTATCTCTCTTCTTTCTCAACATCTGCTTCAAACATTTCTTCTAATCTCTTTTCTTTTTCTTCCTGCAAAAAAATAAAATAACTTTTAGGCGATTTCCAACCGATTGATTAAAGTATAATTTTTTTAATACCTCAAGAAAAAACGGTTCATCAGTACGGTCCCACCTCCTAATTGACCTATCATGAGACCCTGTGACAAGAAAATCACCACGATGGCTAACAGAAACAGACCAAATTTCAGCATGATGGCCTTCTAGGGTTAAAAGTAGCTCAAATTTATCATCATCCCAATATTTTACCAACCGATCTTTCCCCACACTGAACACGTAATGAGTGTTGCCAACAAATTTTACTGCTGTCACACTGCCAAAAAAATAAAACATAAATTTAAACAAATAAATAATGATAAGTAAAAACAAGAGAGTACAGTACCTGTCTGCATGTGCAAATATGGATTTATGTTGGTCACCAAAATCCAAACCATAAATTCTTATGTTTTTGTCAGCAGAACCAGTAACTAAAAGATCCCCATCTGATGAAATGTCCATACATAAGACAGGCAGTTTGCTGCCATATAATTTATTGGATTGCTTCAAAGTGTCCATGTAATGGACCTGAAAGTATTTAATGCCATAATTAGCAACTAAAATTCTTTACTGAATTTATCTTTAAAGAGAGATTAAAAAGACAAAACTGACCCTGACACTGCTATCCAATAAAGCAACCGCAATTTTATTACCAGTAGGGCTTACAGCCACCACTATAACATCATCAGTCATTGATAAAGTCCTCACATTTGTCACGGTTAGTTGCACAGAATCCTAACAACCAAAAAAAAAAAAAAACAAATCAAAAAAATATAAAAATAAATTAAAATAAATATAAAATATGCATTACCTGGTGAGATTTTTTTGTGGTTTGATACTCCCAAAACTTAACATCATGATCTATACTCCCAGTAACAAAACCATCGCCATCTGGTGTTGAAGCAATTGAATTAATTGGCCCTGAATGAGCCTTGACTTTTTCAACAAAAATCCCACTTCTCACATCAATAATCTCAATTTCCCCATTTTTTGTACCAATTACAGCATACTTATTACCAGGAACAAACAAACTACATAAACCAAAACCAGAATCAATTGTTCTAAGACAAGAACCAGTACTAGGGTTCCAAATTTTAACAGAATTATGACTTGTTGACATTAATAAACTGCTGTCTGAACTAAGTGTAACACTTCTTACATCAGAACGATGCCCTTGCAGCTCTATTGCACTTGTTTTTGTTGCTGAAATTGTGTCGATTGAATAAATTTCAAGTAAATTGTTGTTTAATGATAATGCTAAAGTGGCTAATGAGTTTTTGGAAGTAATTGGAGAGAATGAGATGGAACATATTTTCTTGTTAGCTCGTACGGTTTGTAACAGTTTGAACACATCAGGGACTGTAACCATGGTTAGGTTTTCATCAACTTTGAGTTCTTCATCAGTTATTTTGGATGATTTTTTTTCTTTTTTTCGATTAATTCTTCTTTTTGCTTTACGTTTTGATTCGGTTTCATCTAATACACGATATATTTCAACTGTTTTACCTGCAACTTGACAAGCTAAAAGGCTACCAGAATTGTTAAATCTCACTGCTGCAACACGGTCTTTACTCTGTCTTTGAATTTCACCAAACAATTTTAAAGTTTCCCATTTGTTATCAACAGAAGAATCTTTATCTTTATTGTCAATGACAGTTTGACTAGTTTTTGATACGGTTTGACCATCCGAAATTTCATGTTTTATTGTATAAAATCTAAGCTCCGAATCCGCCGATCCAGAAACCAAATATCTTTGTTCAGGATCAACATCTATTGACCAGATTTCACTGTGATGGCCACCAATTATTTGTGTACAGTGTTGCGTGTCAAGATCCCAAACCCTTAAAAACTTGTCTTTTGAGGAACTAACAAGTTTTTTCCCAGAATCCAAGAACGCAAGATCAGTGATCTAAATTTCAAAAACAAAAAGTGCGCACTTAAGATTACAGATGGATGAAATGAAACATCATTTATGCTTAAAAGGAGATTTAAATGAAAGTAGGTTGCTAATTGCCATTAAAAAATAAAAACCTGATCACGGTGGCCACGAAGACGAAAAAGTCCAACTTCAGCAATAACATCCCATAAAACAATGTCATTATCCTTGCTTCCAGATGCAAGTAAAGATCCTGTCTTGTTGAACTTGAGAACTGTTGTAGCTCCTTTGTGCCCATTTAAAGTGGTTTCACATGTTCCTCTTTCACAATCCCAAATTCTTATACTTCCATCACCATGCCCACTAGCTATCTGCCAAAATATCACATGTAAACACTCACAGAATTGTTTACCATAGAAAGAATAGCAGTAAAGTCATATGAAATGGAGATTTTGTCAATATAACACCATAATTCATTGATCATTCTATCTCTTGTACTTTCTACACCTAATATATGTTTTAGACAATATGTAGATCATTTTTAATACCATTAAGCATGTATTAATAGTACTTGAAGAGTTCAATTAGCAAGCTTCTATCGATCCGTAATCTGTTTCATATTCAAACTCAGAGTGTGGCTCCTTTCACCCCTAACATTTCAAGTTCCTAATGCAACTAACAAGCTCAACTCGGTAAATATACCGTTCCTAAGCTTTCTGTTATCAAACGGATTAAACAAAACAAATTTTGAGCCAGATAATAAACAAATTTTAATACAGTGATCAAACGAAAACCACAAGTGCACGTGTAATACAACGAATGAGTAATCACCAGAGAGGACGAAGAAGGAACAGCAGCAATTGAGGTAACAGAGAGAGAAGGACCACGAGATTGAGTTGAAGGAGCAAGAGTTTTGGCGCAAACGCCTTGCCGGACATGCCAAACGCCGACCTTCTCTAGTGCCGGAGCTAATAAATGTTTGCCGGATGTATCGTATGTGATGTTAGATTCAACTGACGCAATCACTCCGAACGCAGCCGCCGGCTCATACCGGAGATACGACTTCACCATTACGATTGTTTTAGCTTTTTTCCACTTCTTGTGCTCTGTGCAATTGTATCGGTAGAGGTTTTTGAGTGCTAGGGTTTAACGGTTTTAGGTTTTCTTTGGGATAACTTTGACTTATTTTGACTAATTACATTCGGACCTTTTGGGCTTATTTGAACCCGAGTTGAGTTGTATAACTGTACTATACTCATAAACCGGGTTAGGCCCAATGCTATTATCAGCTGTTGAGCTCATACGAACTTTTAGAGGTGATCATTGTCCCTGATATATTAGCGACACATCAGCTCAACAAAACACATTATAAACCCCGACCAAATCCATGTAACCAGACGACCAAATCATTCCCTTTAGAATAATCTCTCCCCTTTGAAAATCAGACGACCCACAAGGGTCGTCTGGACGACTTTTAGAGCCGAGGGACGCGTCGCGTGGTGGTCGGCGTAATGGGCTGGCGACGCGTCGCATGTTGACTTGGCCGGTCGCGACCACTGATTCGGTCATGCGATACGAGTAGTCTTAGCTCCATTTATTTTCCTGCATTCATTAATTAAATTTAATCATCCTTGACTTACTTCATTCGGATTTAACTTAAAGGTATTTAGGATTTAGGAATAAGAAAAGTTTACCACAGCTAAAAGGACAAGAAAGTATGAATTATGGAGTGAGCATATGTATGTGAATAGCTACAAAACTAAAATGGTAGATGATTTGGTAATATATCTAATTTTCGGAAGGGTATTTTCTTTTATAACGGACTCACCTGGACTAGTCGAGTTTTGCTCGTGGTGTACGCGATTTAACCGTTATCGTGGTTGTTTCTGAACCTTTTCATGATCATCTGGTAATATTTACCTAGGAAATGAACGAATTCGATACCTTTAAAAAATCATTCCAAACCCCCTTTATTGTTAGGTCATGACTACCATAACAATACAACAACTCGTAGTATTTGCATTATATGTACTTTTTCGTGCATAAGTCACAACACCACCAAAGAAGGTACTCATATAATACTATCTGAATCGGTGTGTTGTGGTAGTCAACAACTATTATTTATTTTATCTACTAAAAAGAACACTAAATAGATAGGATCTATAATTGATTAATTACCTAATAACTTTTACCTAATATTTTATATATTTGTTGATATTTTGATTGTCAAATCGTCCAATGAATGGGGAATTTGAATATAAGTCACAGTTAAACATTAAATTAATCCCTAATTAGATGATAATATATTTCTTTTGAACAAAAATATAATTTATTATAAAGATCCTATAATTGAAAACAACCCAAAATAATGGAACAAGTACACATTTTGCAACTTTATAATATTTGTGACACTTTAATATGTCTCGACTCAAAAAAAGCTCATCGAATTTGAAGTTAAACAATACATTTATTGTTTACAACTTGATTTTTCGACCATACAAGACAAGATGATTTTTGCCCGATGAGTATGAATCAATATTTTCATTGGTCTATTTAAACTCCAAGAAAATGACACTATATTCGAATAAAATACACCGGTTGTTTTAACTACTAAAAACAAAAACAGACATGTTGGTCAAATTGGGTTGTCGTAGACATGCATGTGTATCAATGAGTTTTCTAAATGATATTTATATTTAACGGATGGTAGTTTAGGAAATATTTGTATTTTTACTCTTTTCATTTCTTTTTTTTCGGGCACGATGTATATTTATTTACATCTTATCTATCTTTTCATTTAAAGGAATTGTGTATTGTTGATTTTATTATCGTAATTAAAGAAATGTTCGAAAACAACTATAGCAAATGTTAGTTTGCGTACATTAAAAATATAAGCTCGACCACTATGGGAGACCTTTATAACAAGAATACCTAAAAAAAAAAAGGCATGCATGTGTATACTTATATTTTTTGTAGCCTTATGTCCATCACAAAAACCTCAAAACGATATTAATTAATTGTCTAGCACCATGCATGTACAAAAAGATAAGGCGTACGTTTCTTTCTTTTTTTCTTTAAGAGAAATAGTATTAGTTCATATCATTTGCGTTTACTTATGTATTTATTTATTTGATCATAATAAATATTAAAATCAAATGATAATATGAGGATAAGAATGAATAGATTACACTTTCATCCACTTTAATATTTGAGAAATGATATTTAGTCTTACCATTTAAACCTACTCATAGGTCTACCCACTTGATAGATGACATGTGTATTTCAGTAATTCTCTATCCTAATATTATCCCTTGATTTTGACACGTGTCTTCATCTAATGACCTATGAGTAGGTCTAAATGGTAGCCCTAAATACCATTACTCTTAATAGTTTTTTCATTAACAATATTTTCGTGAGAATACTATAAACTACCCGCATCATTCCATGTGCTCTTATTGATGTCGGCACAATGGTGGTGGGTAGCTACGAGCCTACCATGGAAGTTTATTGAGGTGCCATATTAAGGGCAAATGGACTGCACCAAAAAGAAAAGGCAAAAACATACTCATTTTGAAGTTGAATTTCTACCAACCAAATGATATGGACAAATCATAAAATTTAAGGGTTTGTGTGTGTTTTTCTTATTTGCAAAATATAAATGAGATATGAAACAATGTTTTAATAGGGTCTTCGCGTAGAAAAATCAGATTTAAACGTTTGCTAGACTGATTTAACATTATTAATAACTCTTTTTTAAAGAAAAATTATATAGTTAACTTTAAGTAATGGTATTTAGGTCTACTATTTAGATATACTCATAGGCCTACTCATTAAATGAAGACATGTGTCAAAATCAAGTGATAATATTAGGAGAGAGAATTAGTGGAATACACATATCATCATATCAAGTGTGTAGGCCTATGAGTAGGTCTAAATGATAGAACTAAATATCATTTTTCGTTAACTTTTTATAAACAACGAGTAACCCCATTATAGATTTGGTAATCTAGTGAGTGGCTCAATACGTACACATATCAATCTATTATGCCAGATAAAATATTAAAATAAGTTCCACTTACGTGAGATATTTATCCTTATTTTTAATCACTCTTATTAATTTTGTTATTTTCCTTTTTCTTAAAAAATCATGTGTTTTTATCGGCTTACAAAATCAAGTAGTATTTACGTATTTGTATTCCTCTCATTATTTAAAATCATGTAGGGTATCAGCTTTAAAAAATTCGAAAAATATTAGTAGATAGTACTTAAAAATACTCTGTAAATAAAATAATTATGAAAAAACTAAAAAATACTTCCAACATAAGAGCATCTCCAATGAGAGGTTGAAGAAAAAGTTGATATTATTTGAATAACCTCTAAAATGACTTTTTACCATTGGAATGACTGACCTTTTTAAGAGGTCACTCCAACCACTTGGTCTTCCTCAACCACTTGATCTTCCTCAACCACTTGAACATCTTTCAATGTTTGATTATTTTAGTCCCTTATATTTAACAATTTACATTTTAAACTCATGTATATATTTATATGTGAATCATTTATTATTTTTATAACTATAAATTATAACTTTATCATATTTCAATAATTTCTATAACTATAAATTATAATAGTTTTATAAAAGACATTATAAAAAAATATTAAGTTTTGTAATGCTATAAGAATTGTTAAATTAAATAAGTGAGGGGTATTTATAAAACATTTGATATAGTTAAAGGTAAATTAGTAATTTATAAGAAAAAGTCTTTGGAAAGGTTAACCATTGGAGATGTTTTTAACTAATATGTTATTAGATGATGTGGCAAAAGTATTAAGTCATTGGAGAGGTTAACCATTGTGGATACGCTAACTTGCATCAGTTTAGTGTTTAGACAAGTGTCTTGAATGTTCAAGGAGGTCCCTTATTTTTGTGTAGTCCCGATGAACATATCTCAACCATTGATCAATAAGATCTAATGATCAGGATTAACCATATATTTTATACATGAAGGGGTATTTTGGTCATTTGGCACTTCAAAAAAAATTCGATTTTATTTATTTATTATTTATTATTATTTTTCGTTAAAAAACAATATTTATTTGATAATTACGTGTAGTATTTAATCACATGTGATTTTAGTGTAAAATCACATGTGATTGTATATTTAATCACATTTGATGTTTTAGTACAATCACATATGATTTAGTACACAATCACATGTGATTCGGTATACAATCACATGTGATTCAGTATGCAATCACATTATGTGTTATTAATGAAAAACAATAATTTAAAAAAAATAATAATAAAAAATAAAAAAATATTTTTTTTAATGACCAAAATACCCCTCCATATATAAAATATGTGATTAATCTTGACCATTACTTATAATTAATCAATGTTTGAGATTTATTCTTTGAGACTTCATAAAAATCAAGTATTTCCTTGAACATAACCCATATTATATTATAAGATCATGTTGATTATATATATAATTAATTATTGTTCTATATGAATTAATGGATAAAAGAAATTCACATAGTATAATTGTTACTAGAACACAATTTCTTGAATATATATCAAAGGAAAGGATAAAAATTAAAAAACAATATTCATTCTTCATAACGATTAACTATGATAAGTTTCGAAAATCAGGGTCGCAACTCACCAGTCACCACCATTTGTATCACTTGTCCTGTTTTACCGACCAAGATTTACAAAACATGGCCCAACAATTAGGTAGAATGATCCACCTACTAGATCATGTGTTTCACGTTAAGTTGTAATAAAAATGTTATTCTTTCAAAATTGTGTATTTTAGGTTTTCTTAGAGGTCTGGATGTCGACTTGTCAAAGTCAAGCAAAAAGCTTTTAACACCGCTAATATAATATCGCCGTATGTGCCAAAACCATGTTAAAAGAGTTTCGCCAAGCCAATAACATAGTGTTAGATCACTCTTATCGGGAGCGTCGGTATGCAAGCGACGGGTTCTTCATTCACCCCAACCAATGGCACGGACTGTTGGTATGGGGGTGTCAGTTTGATTTTGCGGACTAGCGACGAGCATATAAGAATTAAGGTGGGACCCAATGGATTTTAATAGGGTATTTGATATTTATTATCTGTGTGTGTATATTTTATAATGGTGGAACCCAAAAGTTGAAAAGAAGAGATATTAATTGCATGGGTAGGTCAGTTTCAAGTTAGTTTGGGTACCTACTGACGTATCGCTGATTTGGCAAAAAACTGAAGTGTCAGTTGCCAATTGTCATCACTGATGGGAGCGGCCTTAAATATATCATTTTACTTTTTTACTTTTTTTGTTTATAAATTGTGGTCTGATTATTTTTTGTGAGTTCCAAATGTATATTATAAGAATGTTAAAGGATACATCATAATTTTAAGTGGATATTAAAACCATATTATAAAGTTAGAGTTGTATTCTAGGGAGTCCAAAGGATTTGTCTAGTCCCAAGGGACAAATCCTACCCATTGGATCAAGATGATCAAGATCAAATCCCCCACCTACAGCCACCGCCGGCCTCCGGCGGGCGGCGGTGGTGGCAGTGGCTGACAGTGAAGGTGCTGGTGCTAATGGGGGTGGTGGTGGTATTGATGTATCGAAGCACATGTGCTTCATTAAAACACATCATATTACTTCGAAGCACATGTGCTTCAGGTCACGAAACACATGTGCTTCAAGTCACTAAAAACATGAGTTTCTAAACACACAAGGGAGCATACGAAGCACATGTCCTTGACGTTATGAAACACATGTGCTTCACTACACGGAAAGAAAATCAAAACAAATGACGAACATATCATTATGAAGCACATGTGCTTCATAAAGCCAAACACATGTGCTTCATAAAACCAAACACATGTGTTTTTGTTCCTGAACACATGTAACTTACAAGCAACTAATTTGTGTTTGAATCACGAAGCACATGTGCTTGACGTTATGAAACACATGTGCTTCACTACACAGAAAAAAAATCAAAACAAGTGACGAACATATCATTATGAAGCACATGTGCTTCATAAAGCCAAGCACATGTGCTTCATAAAGCCAAGCACATGTGTTTTTGTTCCTGAACACATGTAACTTACAAGCAACTCATTTGTGTTTGAATCACGAAGCACATGTGCTTGAAGTTATGAAACACATGTGCTTCACTACATAGAAAAAAAAACAAAACAATTGACGAACATATCATTATGAAGCACATGTGCTTCATAAAGCCAAGCACATGTGCTTCATAAAGCCAAGCACATGTGTTTTTATTCCTGAACAAATGTAACTTACAAGCAAGTTATTTGTGTTTGAATCACGAAGCACATGTGCTTGACGTTATGAAACACATGTGCTTCACTACACAGAAAAAAAATCAAAACAAGTCACGAAGCACATGTGCTTCCAGTCACGACCACCACCACCGCTGGCGGCCACCTCCGGCCGCCGTCCTCCGCCGCTGACCGCCGCCCATCGCCGCTGGCCGCCGTCTCCGGCCGCCGGAGAAGCACATGTGCTTGTAGTGATGGTGGTGGTTTTGAATCTTGATCTTGACCATTAATTTTTCTTGATCCAGGGGTTAATAAATATCTCTTGTGACTAGATAAAATTAATAGACTATCTTGAACATTTCACTGTAAAGTCATATTGACTTTAATATTACTTTAACAAACCCGTCATACCTTATACTCTTACGTCATATAAATTCCTTATGTTAAATATGACCAAATTACATAAATCCTCATGTCGTTTTATTGTAACTATAGAAAGCATCCCACGACTTCTTTCTTTATTATACGGGTAACTTTAATTTTGACACTAATTACATCAAATATTATTAATTTACAATTTGTAACGACAACGAATTTTAATTTTAAAATTTGTAATAACAAGGGTCTAAAAACGTAAGTTTTTTTTGTCTAAGAAGCGTTGCCGTTATAAAACTTAAGGATTATCCGTGTAATAAGTAAAGTTGATAGACAAAATCCAAAATGTCATACAAAACACATAACGATGAGTCTGTGGATGGCAAATTGGCAATATGTCAATGTCATCTACATAACCACAAAGGTGGTGACGTTAGTGGTAAGACTAGTCTCCTATAAAAAATGGAATTATTAAGAGGTCGAAATGCATATGAGAGTAAAATAGTAAATTCAAGTTCTTAATTTTAAAAGGATATATGTGTAGGAGAGATATCGGTCTGAAAAACGTAGATAATTTGTGCTACAAATATACTCTCATTTTAATCTATGTCAAAACCAAACATGAATGTGGTATGTAACTACTATATTTTATCCATGATTACATGTTCAAAATAAACTTTTGTCATGGGTATGTTTATAAACAGGTGGTGGAAAATCATCTTCAAATGTAGTTCACTACTTTAAAGAAACGATATAAAACATCAAATTTCTTCTGAAATTATTTTGTTGGTGACATTGATTTACTTAACTTTAGCTTTATAGCTTTACTTTTTGCTTAATTATTGTTGTTAGTTTAGGATATGCATGCATATTTCATACTTCTATTCTTTTTTTTTTTTTTGAACGGCATGCATTTTATAAAACTAGCAAGGAGCTAGAAACAAGAAACATGATACAAAGAAATTAGAAACAAGACATAGGATTACAACACCACACATTCCACCTATGTTTTAAATTACACGCGGGGGCTCTATATTTTATCCAGAAGAACGAGATTGCTTGAATGTATCCACCTTTCAAGTAATTTTGAGTTTCACATGAAGGATTAAAGACTTTCTCATTTCGATGCCTCCAAATGAGCCAAAAGTATATGTACACAATACTCATAAGCCCCTTTTTTCTGGTTTTTTCAAGTCAACAGAATAAGGCCAATCCAACAGCTCAAAAGTTGAGCCGAATCTCATTAAATCAATCTTCCACCATGAGGATATTTCCTCAAGCAGCCTTCTAGAAACAGAGCAGTTCACAAACAAATGATCTTGGTCTTCCTCAGTTTGGTCGCATAAGGGGCAGAGGCTCGAAAGGCAAACCATATTTCTTTTCATCAGATTAGGCTTAGTCGGGAGTCTATCATGTATGATGCGCCACACGAGAATGTTGATTTTTGAAGGAATCCAATTCACCCACCAAAGAGATTTGTTACCTCTTGGCTGTAGACAAAGATCATCATAAGCTACTCGAAGAGATGCAACAGAAAACCCGTTTGAGTCAAGGGCCCAAGTAACACCATTTCCATTAGGCTGTTCGCGAATCCAACTCAAAACAGGAAGGTTTAATTTCGCAAATTCATTTCGGGCCTTAAGAATGTTCCTCCATATGCCCGTGAAGCCGCCACATTTGCTTAAGTTATTCAAATCTCCATCGATGCCATGAAGAGATTGAATAACCTGCTTCCATAGAGGATTGCCCTCAGATCGGAATCTCCACCACCATCGACCCAATAAAGAAAGATTTAGAGCACGAAGGCTACCTATCCCGAGGCCCCCTTTGCTTTTATCCGCCATGGCGGTCTCCCAATTTATCCAAGGAATCTTCTTATTTTCCTCAGACGAGCCCCAAAAGAAATTGAGTCGTATGCTTTCAAGCTTGTTAATAACCTTTCTTGGGGCCTTAAAAAGAGAGAAAAAGTATAAGCCAAGGCTGCCCAAAACTGATTTCACGAGCTGTAATCTGCCTCCGAAAGAAAGCGTTTTCGATTTCCATTTTGATAGTTTGGCACTAAATTTGTTGATAATAGGAGCCCAAAATTCAGATTTATTCATCGACACTCCAATCGGGAGCCCAAGGTACGAGAATGGAAACTGACCAACACGACAGTGTATGCGTGAAGCCAGGTCAGAGATAGCTGCATCGGACACCGAAATTCCCATAATTCAGCTCTTGTTTAGGCTGATTTTTAGACCAGATGCTGCCTGAAAACATCTAAGCAATCTAATTAGATTAAAAGCATTGGTTGTGGACCACGCACCTGCGAAAATTATGTCATCGGTGAATTGGAGGTGAGTAACAGTTGGCCCCGAGTTGGGTAATTTAATCCCGTGAAAGACACCTTTTGCATTTGCCTAAAAAAGAACAACGTTGAGAGCTTCGGCAACAAGAATAAACAAGAAAGGAGCGAGTGGGTCCCCCTGGCGAACACCCCTTCCCATGCAGAATTCTTTGGTCGGGGAGCCGTTGACAAGCACCGACACCGAAATAGACTCAGAACAGCCTTTTATCCATCTTCGCCATTTTGATCCAAAGTGCATTTGCTCTAGAATATTGTCTATAAAATCCCAATAAACCGAGTCGAAGGCCTTCTCAAAATCGATTTTGAGAAGAAGACACTGTCTTTTCGCCTTTTTAGCCCAGGATATAATTTCGCTGATAACAAGGGGCCCGTCCATGATGTTTCTGTTTTTTATGAACGCGCATTGCTCCGGCCCGATGACTGAATTGATCACCGAGGCAAGTCTTGAGGCTAGAACTTTGGAGATTACCTTATAGCGGCTGTTTATAAGGCTGATAGGTCTAAAATATGGTAACGAAATTGCGTCAGCTTGCTTGGGGATGAGGGCTATAAACGAAGCATTACACCCTTGGTCAATTTTTCCAGAATCTTCAAACTGTTTCACTGCATTGAGCAGATCGGTTTTTATGGTGTCCCAGTATTTTTTATAGAACTCGGTTGTGAACCCATCAGGCCCAGGCGCCTTGTTTGTACCAGACTCCCAGATTGCAGCTTTAATCTCGTCTAAAGTGATGTTGCGTTCAATAAATTGGGATTGAAACAGTGAAAGCTTCTTGAAATTACTGCTAGAAAATCTTGGTTTAGGTCCTGATATTGCCTCGAATTTGGAAGAAAAATAATTTTTAGTGTATTCCAAAATTCTTTTTAGCTCAGCAATCCAAGTCCCGTTTATTTTTAACCCGTAAATGTAATTAGCTCTCTTCTTTTGATTTAAAATTCCATGAAAAAAGGACGAATTTTCATCACCTTCGATTGCCCACTTGATTCTAGCTTTCTGCTTTAAATCGAGAAGGTCTGCTCTTTCCAGTTCTTTTATTTGAACTATACTGCTCTTTCTGGATTCAATTTCACAATGCGAAAGAGTAGAGCTTTCAGCTTTGATATCAATATTATTCACCACGATGCTCAAGTTTTTTATTTGCAGCTTCCGATCCGTAGTTTTAGACTGCCTCCAGGTTTTAATTAGAGTTTTAATGTGCTTAAGTTTGAACATGAAACGCTGGATGTGGGACATATATTGAGGTGGACGAGCAGAATCCCAACCCGATAAAATCAGATTGTCAAAGCATGGATCAAGCAGCCATGAATTAAACAACTTGAAGTAGGATGGCCCAAAGTTGTAACGACCCAAAATTTGAATAAAATAAATTATGGGAAAAATATGATAAATAAGAATAAATAATTTAAAGACCATAGGAATTGGTTTCGTGTCATTTGGACACCGTATGAGAAAGTTATGGACGAAACCGGGTCGAAGCGAATACCGAAAAGTGCAGCTCTGCTGGCTACAGGAGTTCGCGACGCGAACTGATGTTCCCGATCGGGAACATCAACCAGGGATTTGAGGTTTTTGGCGATCAGAGTTCACGACCCATTACCGATCGCGAAGTGTTCACGAGGCGCGAAGTTCGCGACGCGAACTTTAGTTCGCGATCGCGAACTGTTTGGTTCTGTATAAAACGGGTTTTTAGGGTTTTTCTCATTCTCTTCAACCCTAAACTGGTGCAGCCGATTTGAGAGAAGAAAGGAGGCGATTTTGGTGATCTAGAGCTCAAATCTTCTTCAATCTTGTGGATCTTAACATCAAAGGTAAGGATTCTTGATCCTTGATGGTTGGTAGTAGTTTATGATCTTTGTATGGGTAAAAATGGTGGTTTGGGGAACCAACCATGTCATCTTTGGGGAAGATGACTAATCATGGGTGTAGAACACTCATTGTAAGCTTGTAATCGATGTGTACAAGTTGGATTTGAGTTTATTGATGGAAATCTTGAACTAGGGCTTTGGGGTTTCACCAAGTTGGGTGAACTTGGTGGTTAAGAATGTTGTTATGGGTCTATTGGTAGCTAGTCATGGATAATAACTAGATTTTATGATGATATGGATGATAGGTCAAGAAGACCTAAAGATTGGTGACATTTCACAAATTGGATAGCAAGGATTCGTATTGATAGACACGATTTGGAGTTAGCTTGGCTAAGGTGAGTACATGTGAACTTTAAAACTGGGTACATAGCGGTAAAGAGATATTTTTAATATGTGACTATTAATGACAAACTAGTTATTTAATTTCTTTACGTTAACTAGTTGCTTGATTGTGTGAATACTAAGTGAGATTAGTATATGGATAGTTTGTAAGATGGCCTTATGACATTGATGTTAGATGTGACACATAGTCACATGAAATAGTTATGACGGGTAGATTGAAATAGGGCAGGTACATGATAGATTTGGAGGCATTCTGGATTATCATGGTATCTTGAAACTGATGAGTCGGAGGCATTCCGATCACCCAACAAGATGTTGGATCTTACTGAACTGGAGGCATTCTGGTTAGTAAGATGAAGATAGGTCACTTTGGCTGAACACTGTGGCAATGGGGGTTCTACTGAATCGGAGGCATTCCGATTAGTAGGGCAAAAATGGGGTCTCGTTGGATTGGAGGCATTCCGAACAACTTGACGGGTCGAATAGGCCATGAATGAATGTGATAGAATCACCAAAGAGGTGATTGATGTATATGAATGAGATAGGGTTACCACGGAGGTAACTAAAGTATATAGATATATATATATATTTATATATCTATTAAATGTGATTATTAATAAATGTGATTATTTATATATATTAATGTCGGGTCTAAAACCCATGTATCTCACGAGACTATTTTGTCTCACGTACTACTTTGTTTTTGGCTATGTACTCAGGTTCAGGATCGATGGATTAGAGGGTCGCGTTAGAAGTGGCCTAGTGTTGATTAACTCGGGAGCTCGTAGGTAGTTCTCGTTTATCCTATGGCTATGATATTGTTTTTGTAACACCGACTTTAATACTCCGATAAACTTTGATGGTTTTTGTTAAACCGTATTTTGGGGAATATCGGAATTGTAATGTTTTTATTCAAAAATATGTCTTAAAAAGTGTTTAGAAAATTGAGGTGTTACAACTTGGTATCAGAGCTATAGTTTAAGTGAATTAGGTTGGATGTCCATCCTAGTCTTAGACTGTAGCAATAGGAATGTAAGATTCCTTGAGATCGATAGGTTGACCTTGAGACTTTATGTTAAGTTTAGGGTTGAACCTAGGGGACCTATATAAGTTGTTATGCAGTGTGCAATATGAGTCTTTTGAGACCGTAGGGCATTAGTATAATAGGGTCGACCCCTATGAGAAGTGCCATGTTTTGATCTAATTGTGTTGGTTTTAACTGTTGAGCTGAGCGTTCGAATCTTGTTTGTTGAATACGTTGGTATGACGAAAGAATGAATGTGAAAAGTGGACGAGCTCCACTAAATTGGGAAGAGTTATGAATGAGAATGTGAACTAGACTATTGAACGAATGATTGATTAAGGTATAGTTGTGATCTTACTATAGCAAAATGGTGAATGTGGAAAGTGGACGAACTCCACTTAACTCGGAAGAGGGTCCGGAAGGTTATGTTAGCTACACGCCGGTAACATTTGAAGTGGTTCGCGATATGTTTGACCGAATGAGGGAAGAATTAAAAGAGGACATGAACCGGATTATTGATGACCGGATGACCCAGGAAAGGGAAGGTAATTCCAAACCGGGTGTAAAGAGTAAGTGTTCGGGTAGCAAGGCCCACATGGAGAAATTCTCGACTGAAAAGGAAAATGAAATGAGTTTTGATAAGAGAAATGGATGTTCGTTCGAGGCATTTATGGCATATGAGCCCAAGGTGTATTCGGGAAGTTTTGAGCCAAGAGTCACCGTCCGGTGGATTCGAGAAACTGAGCAAGCGTTGGAGAGTAGCAAATGTAAAAGGGAAGATATGGTGACTTATGCTTCCAGAATGTTGAAAGACGAAGCACACATGTGGTGGATTATGATGTACGAAGTCTTAGGCAAGAAGGCGATATACAAGATGTCATGGGATGAATTCACGAGCCGTTTGAAAGAGAAATTTTGTCCTAAGAGAAAGTTAGAGAAAGTGCAAGAAGAAGCTATGATTCTCAGAAAAGGAGATGAGTCGGTGGATGTGTACACCAAGAAAGTTGATCAGGTAGTGGTTCAAGAGCTACCAAGAAGTGGAGAAAAGAGGAGAATCGAAGATAGTTTGGAACCATCAAAGAAGGGAAGGTTCACACCGACTTTGACCAATAAAGTTGGTGGCGGAAAGTGTCATAATTGCGGTAAGGGCCACAAGGGGGTATGCAAGTCGGGTACAGCTTTATGTTTCACATGCGGAAGAGTTGGGCACAGGGCAAAAGACTGTGGAGTGAATAATATCAAAGAAGTGGAGTGCTACACGTGTCACGAGAAGGGGCATTTTAGTGGTGCATGCCCGAAGAGAGGAACCGGTATGCTGATGTCAACTTCTCACGGCGATGCTAGAGGAAGCTACGATACCGCTTCAGGTACGATGCCCATAAATCTTATGCTATATGATCTATGAATTACTTGTTGATAAACCGCACGAGACGATGTCTAATGAATTAGGTCATTATAGTCGTTAGATGAGCATTTGTTGTGAAAGTAGTTAGTAGAGTTAACTCCCATGGCCTATGTATAAGATGAAAGTTCTGAATTAATGACTGGTATTGAGAAAAGAGAAATTAAATTATGTGGAAGGGAGTAACGATGAGAATCCTTCATGGAAGTATAGAATGATAATTAAATAAATGATCAATATATTATGATTGGTAAAAAAAAAAAAGGGAAAAGCTATGGTGTCATGGAGTACCAAAGACGGAATATGAAAGTTGTAAAAGTTCCCTAGGTAAGGTTTATAGAATGTGAAAGTGTTATTTTGTGGTGAGGAAGTCGTGCACAGATGGAAGGCGACGTGAAGGAAATTACAAGGTCTGACGTTATTATGGTGCAAGAGTCGAGATGGGTAATGGAATATATGATGTGAAAAAAAAAAAAAAATATAAAAAATAAAAAGAAAAGAAAAGGATATATGTATATAAAATGGAACCTTAGTTATTGGATACGATTGATGGAGTGTTGGCAAGTAGCCATGGCAAACGGTTGTGTCGGAGATGTCGGGCGTGACATCAAGAGTGGATAACTTATTTTTGGTAAAGGTTTATAGAAAAAGTACGATAGTGTATGTATGGGTGACGATCGAGGTCAATTGGTTGACTCATGATGACCGGGTGAAAGAAAAGTTAGAAGTTTTAGTAAGAATGGATCGAATAAGGCGATTGATAAATGAGTAGATTGGTGGGAAGCACTAGAAATGAATATGTGTATACCGTGTGGTATTGTGTGTAAGTGGAAATAATGGCCTTGGAAGGCATGAGGTTTTAGAGAGATAATGTTATGTGGAAAGTGGAAAAGTGAAAATTTGGATAGAATATGTGATTGATTGTGAAAGTCAAATGTGAAAGAAAATGATAGCATGATGGTAAGTGTAATGAGGCATACATGAATTGTATGCAAGATGGAATAGTTTTGTATGAGTCACTTTGGATTGGAGGCTTTCCGACCATTGTGACAGTTTGGCGTCGGGATGGATTGGAGGCTTTCCGATCATCTCGATAAGTTAGTTAAGTATAATTTGATATTTAAGGAATATGAGGTTTGCATCGGACGTATGTAGAACCGTATGGTTAAGTTATTGCTATAATTATATGGCAAATGAGAATTTGTGTTGAAAACACGGGTCCTGTTTAAGTAGAAGTATGAGTAGGGGATACCTACAAGTTAATGGTTCATGAAAAAGGAATGCTTTAGGAAGCAAAGTGGTTAGTAGCCAATGAGTGGTGAAAGATGTATATCGGGTGGTTAGGCCAATTGGATATGATTGAGGCTCTAGAGCCGGTAATCGGGAAATTCAAGTATGGTATAAGGATGTTTGAAGGGAATTATAAAAGGTTTAAGTAATTGGATGAAAGTTAAAAAGTAATAGAGATTTGGTGTTGATTTAAATGGAAGTTGTTAATCGATTGTGGAAATCGAAATCGAGGAAAAAGGGAACAATTGAGAAAGGAAATCTAAATAGGAAATCGGGAATGAAAAGCTTGGGAATGCGATGCCTTAGTAATAAGAACATGTGGAATTTAGCAAGGTAAGTTGACCTTATTCATAAAGTCAAGGTTAGTCAACTAGTAGATTGTTGACTTTGGTCAAAATTTGATTTTGACTTTCGTTTAAAATGATTAGTCAAGGATAAGGGCATAATGTATCACATATATGTGTGTTTGATAGTGTTGAATTGATTAACGGAAATAATTGTAGTCAAAGGGTGCGACTTTGACCATTGGGTATTTCGAATGGAACCTAGAAATCGAGTATGATTGTTGTTGGACCATGAGTGTAAGATTGATGGTTAAGGAATTGATGATTAATGGAACCACTAATGGATAAGGAAAGTTTCCAAGATATTGTTGACTTTGTGCTTAAGTCAAAGATGGGACAATGTTGACAATTTGGTCAAAGCGAGGGGTTGACTATCATTTTGGTCAAATGGTTATTAGTAATGATTGGGTCATATCATCCCAATGGGGATAAAGAGTTTGGTTAAATGATGGGAAATGCTAAGGTCAAATTGTGAAATTTTGACCCGTTCGGGTATTGGAAACCAAGTTGGACTTTTGACCCATTTGGGGTATAACGGGTCAAGTGGGCAGTTAAATGCATAAGTATCATCGAATCATAATTTGGAAGTGGAATGAGGATTGGAAATCCTTGAGTTGATTCCGAGGACGGAATCCTTTTAAGGGGTGGATAGTTGTAACGACCCAAAATTTGAATAAAATAAATTATGGGAAAAATATGATAAATAAGGATAAATCATTTAAAGACCGTAGGAATTGGTTTCGTGTCATTTGGACACCGTATGAGAAAGTTATGAACGAAACCGGGTCGAGGCGAAGACCGAAAAGTGCAGCTCTGCTGGCTACAGGAGTTCGCGACGCGAACTGATGTTCCCGATCGGGAACATCAACCAGGGATTTGAGGTTTTTGGCGATCAGAGTTCACGACCCATTACCGATCGCGAAGTGTTCACGAGGCGCGAAGTTCGCGACGCGAACTTTAGTTCGCGATCGCGAACTGTTTGGTTCTGTATAAAACGGGTTTTTAGGGTTTTTCTCATTCTCTTCAACCCTAAACCGGTGCAGCCGATTTGAGAGAAGAAAGGAGGCGATTTTGGTGATCTAGAGCTCAAATCTTCTTCAATCTTGTGGATCTTGACATCAAAGGTAAGGATTCTTGATCCTTGATGGTTGGTAGTAGTTTATGATCTTTGTATGGGTAAAAATGGTAGTTTGGGGAACCAACCATGTCATCTTTGGGGAAGATGACTAATCATGGGTGTAGAACACTCATTGTAAGCTTGTAATCGATGTGTACAAGTTGGATTTGAGTTTATTGATGGAATTCTTGAACTAGGGCTTTGGGGTTTCACCAAGTTGGGTGAACTTGGTGGTTAAGAATGTTGTTATGGGTCTATTGGTAGCTAGTCATGGATACTAACTAGATTTTATGATGATATGGATGATAGGTCAAGAAGACCTAAAGATTGGTGACATTTCACAAATTGGATAGCAAGGATTCGTATTGATAGACACGATTTGGAGTTAGCTTGGCTAAGGTGAGTACATGTGAACTTTAAAACTGGGTACATTGCGGTAAAGAGATATTTTTAATATGTGACTATTAATGACAAACTAGTTATTTAATTTCTTTACGTTAACTAGTTGCTTGATTGTGTGAATACTAAGTGAGATTAGTATATGGATAGTTTGTAAGATGGCCTTATGACATTGATGTTAGATGTGACACATAGTCACATGAAATAGTTATGACGGGTAGATTGAAATAGGGCAGGTACATGATAGATTTGGAGGCATTCTGGATTATCATGGTATCTTGAAACTGATGAGTCGGAGGCATTCCGATCACCCAACAAGATGTTGGATCTTACTGAACTGGAGGCATTCTGGTTAGTAAGATGAAGATAGGTCACTTTGGCTGAACACTGTGGCAATGGGGGTTCTACTGAATCGGAGGCATTCCGGTTAGTAGGGCAAAAATGGGGTCTCGTTGGATTGGAGGCATTCCGAACAACTTGACGGGTCGAATAGGCCATGAATGAATGTGATAGAATCACCAAAGAGGTGATTGATGTATATGAATGAGATAGGGTTACCACGGAGGTAACTAAAGTATATAGATATATATATATATTTATATATCTATTAAATGTGATTATTAATAAATGTGATTATTTATATATATTAATGTCGGGTCTAAAACCCATGTATCTCACGAGACTATTTTGTCTCACGTACTACTTTGTTTTTGGCTATGTACTCAGGTTCAGGATCGATGGATTAGAGGGTCGCGTTAGAAGTGGCCTAGTGTTGATTAACTCGGGAGCTCGTAGGTAGTTCTCGTTTATCCTATGGCTATGATATTGTTTTTGTAACACCGACTTTAATACTCCGATAAACTTTGATGGTTTTTGTTAAACCGTATTTTGGGGAATATCGGAATTGTAATGTTTTTATTCAAAAATATGTCTTAAAAAGTGTTTAGAAAATTGAGGTGTTACAAAAGTCGATTACCTCAGAGTTGAAAAATATCGGGCAATGATCGGAGTGGAGTCTGGAAAGGATAAGAGCATTTGGGTTAGGCCAAACAGCAAAAAAATTGCTTGAAACAAAAATCTGTCTAGTTTGCTGTGTTTAGCACCATCTGGGCTCATTCTCGTAAATCTTCTACCACCACTTTTTATTTCGATCAAATCAGTAGTACGAATAAAATCATTAAAGACTGCAGCACCCGAGGAAGAGAAATTCGAGCCTTTTCTTTCTTCAGAGGATCGCACTTCGTTAAAATCGCCCATAACCATCCATAAATGATCGACATGTGAGGCAAGAAAGGCATTTATTTTTCCCCATAATCTTCTTTTTTGTACCATAGGCTGGGGAGCATAGACATTGACGAAACCCACCTTATAGTTTCCAGCCCATTTCCCCCAAACAACCACGAAGCCTTCTTCGATCAAGACGTCCGATTTGGTGAAAAAATTTGTGTTCCAGACAGAAAGGATTCCCCCAGATCTACCCTGCGATTTTTGAAAGGCATAGTCAATCGAGACCGACCCCCACAAAGGCCCTAAGAATCTTTCGTCAATTTCAGAAGTGACGTGGGTCTCCTGAATTCCTATAAAGTGAATTTTATTTTCCTTTCGCAGATCCGATAACCACCCTAGCTTCGATTCGGAAGCTAAACCTCTGATATTTATTGAGAGAGCATTCATTGGGGACCAATCTTCAATCCTTTTCTGGGAATCACGTTCATGATTTCCACTTCACACCCATCCATGGTGAACCCCACCATCGATCCCACTTCCATGGTGTTTTTGACTTCCTCGGAGAACCCATTTGAGGTTGATTGCTGCGAGTTTGACCCTAAGCTCCGATTTGGTGGGGGAGGAGGAGCCTTATTTAGGTCAATAGAACAGGAAGAAGAGCCAATATTTGTCACCTTATTTTTCTTAGATAAAGGGCGTTTTGTTAGTCCTAAGACTAAGTAAATAAGATTTGATGATCGATAGCTAAGAAGAATAAAATCAGCTGAAGTACGTATCTCAGTTGAAACAAGTATATGCAATAAATCTTCAGCTGAGTTAGTACTTAGCTCAAGATGTCAAGTCAAATCAGCAGCAATTCAAGAGTGATCATTCGAAGTCTATGCCCGAAGGACAAAGACAAGAAGAAGTCCACTCAGCTGATTGTACCCGCTGCAGATAAAGACTTAGTGAAAAATATTCTTGACACTTTGAATATTTTCCTTTCCCGCTCAAAGAAGAAGAAAACGATGAGGATCTTCTATTTCGGTAATAGAAGATAAGTTGTCAGAACATCATCGTTTGTCCCTCCAAGCATGTATAAAGAAAGTCAACATCTTTTGTACTATCATAGTACATCTTTTCACTGTGCGTCAGAAAAGGTTACAAGAGAAGTTGACACAAAATACAATTGGGACTATAACGTATGCAAGAGCATTTAATGTCTCCTTGGACAAGTCCACATCGACGAATAATATGTTTACACGTCGATTAACTTGTGGACAAAGGAACATGGATCTTGGGCTATAAATAGAGACGTAAATGCTTGCATTTACACACACCTTTTAGCATTCATAGCACAAGAACATTCTCTGAGAGTTTGTTATTGTCTAGTATTAACTTCCTCATAGTTATTACCCGGCATTCAATATCAGCTGTTAGTATCAGCTGATATTACTCTCCTTGCATAATCTTTTTACTTTGAGCTAGTTAAAGTGTCATTTCAAGTATAAAGTTTTAGTTAGTGTGTACTATCTATTTCCGCAAACTTTGTACTGTATTAAGTTGTTTTAATAAACTCTTAATCATTGAAATCTTGTGTGTTCTTTATTTTTAAGTCTTTACTTAGCCGTAACGCAACACGTTTGTGTTGTTGGGAACCAACAACTGGTATCAGAGCAAGTGTCAAAGTTGTTTCCCATCGACTTTGAGCATCTGTTATGGCTGAACCTACAACTGATCTACCATCATCTGGCAAACCTCCCAAACTCACCCAAACCAACTATCCCATGTGGAAAACTCGCATGTTATCCCACATGGTTACCTATCATCCTAAACTTGAAGATAATCTCACGATAGGAAAATATATCCCTCAAACACTCATCCCTGGTACTCCTGAAATACCAGAACACTACGTTGTTAAATCTGAAGCTCAATGGACGGACGCTGAAAAACGTCTTGTTCATCTTGAGAATAAAGGAAGGGATATGCTTTTTCAAGCAGTTGGTGATGAACTGTATCACAATATACAATTTTGTGACTCAGTAAAAGAGATGTGGGACAGGCTGGCTGAAGTTTATGAAGGCACATCTGTTGTGCGTGAACATAACAAGAACATGCTCATCCATGACTACGAGCTGTTTAGAGCCAAGCTTAGTGATACTATAGCTCAAACTTTTAATCGTTATAATATCTTATTAAACGAGCTGAAGTCTCATGGGGTTGATAAGGACGATATGTCCAAAATGTGTAAGTTTATGGCTGCCTTACCCGCTAAATGGGCTACCATTATAACTTGCATGAGTACATCTCCCACCCTGAAAGACTATACTCTTTCATCTCTCTATGGTATGTTTCTAAGCCATGAGAGAACTGTACTCAACAAATTTCAACCTCCAAAGGACTCTAAAATGAGTTCCTCAGGATCTTCAACTGCTCTTGTTTCCATAAACAAGCCCAGCAGAATTGAATATCCCCCATCAGATGATGAAGCTGACAATACCTCAGCTGTTGATTTGTTCAACATGCCTGAAGTAAGCATCAAGGAGATCAATGAAGATGAAGACAACGAAGCCCTCATATCTGAGCCTGCCTTACTTGTCAAAAACAGAAAATTCTTCAAAGGCAAGTCAAGCTCCTTAGCTAAAGGCTCTAGTAGCAGACCTATCTCGTCAGCTGCATCTTCCAGATCCTCTGGAAGTACACCTGATATCTCTGAGATAACATGCTACAACTGTAACAAGAAGGGACACTATGCTAACGACTGCAAGCAGAAGAAAGCAAGTTCATCATCTTCAACTGGTGAATCCATTGAAGAAAAATACAAAAAGCTACAAGCCTTCACCAAAAAGATCCTAGAATAAAAGAAGGCACTTGAAGGCAAAGCTGCTGACAAGGGTCTAGTAGCTGAAACTCACGAATGGGCTGACTCTGGTGACAGCTCATCCGATGATGATGAACCAATGGCCACAATGTGTTTGATGGCTCGTGCTGATGAAAGTATTACAGCTGATGTTGCTAGTTCTTACCAATGGGTCAACATAGTTCACAAAAAGGTAACCTCTCTAATCTCTGCTGAAGCTACAGAAGCCAAAGATATTGTTGATTCTATCATTTGTGATTTGCACTTCATTGATCAGCTGAAAGGTGAATGTTTGGATAAACACAATACTATTCTTCGTGAAAATGCTTTTTTAAAAGAAAGACTAATTGATCATAAATCTTTAAAAGAAGAACTTTCAGAAAAGGTTACAAGAGAAGTTGACACAAAGTACAATTGGGACTATAACGTATGCAAGAGCATTTAATGTCTCCTTGGACAAGTCCACATCGACGAATAATATGTTTACACGTCGATTAACTTGTGGACAAAGGAACATGGATCTTGGGCTATAAATAGAGATATAAATGCTTGCATTTACACACACCTTTTAGCATTCATAGCACAAGAACATTCTCTGAGAGTTTGTTATTGTCTAGTATTAACTTCCTCATAGTTATTACTCGGCATTCAATATCAGCTGTTAGTATCAGCTGATATTACTCTCCTTGCATAATCTTTTTAGTTTGAGGTAGTTAAAGTGTCATTTCAAGTATAAAGTTTTAGTTAGTGTGTACTATCTATTTCCGCAAACTTTGTACTGTATTAAGTTGTTTTAATAAACTCTTAATCATTGAAATCTTGTGTGTTCTTTATTTTTAAGTCTTTACTTAGCCGTAACGCAACACGTTTGTGTTGTTGGGAACCAACAACTGGTATCAGAGCAAGTGTCAAAGTTAAATTCAGTTCTTCAACACGATCTAAGTGAAAAGGTTAAAGAACTTGAAGCAATTAAAAAGATTTGTGAATCATGGTCCCGTTCATCCAAACGTGTGAGTGAATGTGTTAACTCACAAATTCCTTGTCAAGTACAAGCTGTACTAGGAGGAGACTTCTATGCTGCAGCCGCTGTACCTGACAGTAGTACAGATGATCTGTACTCCTCATCAGCTGATGCGTCTGTGCCAGCTGAAGAGTTGGTTTTTGGTTCCTTTGTTAGGTCTACCAAAACCTATGCTACTGAGATGTCCACAGAAGAACCTTCTGAAACTACGGGTGAGGAATCTTCAGCTGATTCCTCAGTCATGGTTGTTAGGACACCCACTGTAGTAATAGTTGAACCAAGAGAATCTATCTTGGGTTCAGCGCCTGTTGTCTCTGCTGCTAGACCTCAAAAGAAGACTAACAAGACAGCAGGAAAGAGAACTGTTCTTACACCCTTCAAGGGTGAGACATCTGGAGTTAGTACTCGGGCTGCAAAGAACAAAGGTAAGAGTGTCTCCAAAAACACTCCTAGTCCTTCCTCAGCTGGTTCTGTCAAATAGCTGAAAAGAAAAATCAGTAATCTGACTTCACTCGTTCAAAATCTGACTCTCTCTGAGAATCTGAATATGAAAGGGATTTTAGGTCCAGTACCTAATACTGCTGCCTCGCCCTCCACTCCACAGCAAAAGAACAGAAAATGTTATAGATGTGGAGATCGTGGGCACCTGGCCAGTGAGTGTGACAGTCCAAGCTTAAGACCATCCCCATCCTCAGCTTGTGAGCCTATTGAAAAATCAACCCCTGTGAGCTCCAGCAGGAAGTCTCACGGACTCACAGAAATGTGGGTTCCCAAAAAGAACTAACTTCTTTCAATTCTTGTGCAGGGTGATCAAAGCAAACATGTCTGGTATCTAGACAGTGGTTGCTCAAGACATATGACTGGAAATAAATCCCTGCTTGAAGAATTCGAAGTTCGTGCTGGTCCTCCTGTAATTTTTGGTGATAATGGTAGAGGCTCAACTGAAGGATATGGTTCCATTTCAAATGGATCTATAAAGATCACAAGAGTTGGTTATGTAAATGGGCTGAAACATAATCTAATCAGCATAAGCCAACTATGTGATGCAAAGTTCTCGGTGAACTTTAACGAATATAGAGGAACGGTAACGGATAAAAGTGGAAAAGTTGTATTAGTTGCACCAAGAAACAACAATGTTTATACTCTTGACATGAATCCTCAGAATCAAGAAGTTTGTCTATTCTCCCATTCCACTGAAGAGCTAAATTGGTTGTGGCACAAAAGGCTATCTCACCTTAACTTCAAGAATATTTCAAAGCTGGCTAGAGGTCAGCTGGTGAATGGCTTACCACAAATCAAGTATGAAACGGATAAACTTTGTTCAACTTGTGAACAAGGAAAACAGCATAAAAGCTCTTTCAAATCAAAGCAATGTTTCTCCATCAACAGCTGCCTACATATGCTTCATATGGATCTATTTGGTCCTATGAGTACTGAAAGTCTAGGTGGAAAGAAGTATACACTAGTTATCGTTGATGAATACTCACAATCACTTGGGTTATATTTCTTCGCCACAAAAGTGATGCAGCTGATGAAATTATCAAGTTCATCAAAAAGATGGAACTTCTAAATGGGTCTAGAGTTAAGATGTTGAGATCAGACAATGGTACTGAATTCAAAAATAGTACATTAGAAGACTTCTGCTCAGAAGTTGGGATCTCTCAAAACTTTTCAGCTGCTAGAACACCTCAACAAAATGGTGTTGCTGAAAGAAGAAATAGGACCCTGATAGAAGCTGCAAGAACAATGCTTGCTGAGTCAAACATGTAACGACCCAAATTTTTATGATAAATAAATTCTAAGAAAATATGATAAATAAGGATAAATCATTTAAAGAACGTGGAAATTGGTTTCGTGCCGTTTGGACACCGTATGAGAAAGTTATGGACGAAACCGGGTCGAAAAGAATAAAGAAAAGTGCAGCCCTGGCTACCGGACCCAGATAGCGGCGCTATCTGGGGTTCGCGACGCAAATTAGAGGGGTGGGCTACAGCGACCCGAAATAGCGATGGGGCTTACGCGAAATCGAGATAGCGTCGGGAGATAGCGGCGCGAAAGGTAACGCGAATTAACGCGGGGTGTTAGTTCGCGACGCGATCTGGGGGTTAGCGGCGCGAATTGTGCTGGGCACTGGATAAGGTTACGGGAATCAGCCATTTTCACACACTTTTTCACCAAAAACTCTCTCTAGACTTGTGTGTGCGATTTTTGAGTGCAAGAAGGTGTTTGGAGCTAAATCTTCAACAAAACTTGTGAATCTTCACTCCTAGTTGGAGATTAAAGGTAAATCTTCACTTCTTGATCATGGTAGCTTTAGATCTATGGATTTCTAGGCTTGGGTTTGAAACCCTAGTTATTGGGGTTATGGTTAATGGTGAAATAAATGATGTATACACTTATTAGATGGTATTTTAACAAGAGAATCAAGTGTATGGTTAAGATTGGTAAGAATCTTAAGGGTTGGTTAAACCTAGGGTTTTGGAAATCATCCAAATTGGGGGAAAGTGTTATTAAAGGGTTTCTAGTGATAAAAGGGATTTATCATTAGTAGTATTTGTTGTTGAACAAGTTGTGAATGTTGTGATAGGCTTTGGTGAAGTCTTGGAAGGTGCTAGCTTGTTGAAGCAAAAGGATTGGGTGTGAAGAACACATTGGAGCATTAATTGCTAAGGTGAGTACGTGTGGACTTTACTGAGTACATAGCCATTGAAATATGTTTTCTTACTTGTGATTTGGTCTATTTGATTAATTGTGTAGACTATTAGTATGTAGAGTTAGTTATATATTATTACGAATATTAAAACTAACTTGTTTGATGATTTATGAGATAGCCAAGGGCTTAGATGAAATAACTTGAGAAGTTATGACGTGTGATAGTGTGGCGGTGATTCGGGGGATCCCCGGTCACTTTGGATGGGGCGGATTGGGCATCGACCCATGGACCATCATGTGTTAGGAGGCTTGCTACCGGACGAGATCCGGCTAGAAGTCGGGTAACGGTAGATTGGGCGATTCCCTCTTGCCATTACCATAAGGCTTATTAAGGCGGGGGATCCCCGATTAATAAGTATGGGAGATGACGGGTTATTTGGAGATGTTCCGGATAACTAGATAGACTTGCTAGAGAGGCAAGAATGTTAGAGTCACAATAGGCTGGCTAAATGTATGATGATGAGATATATATATGTTTATATATAATGTGATACTTGTTGTTTTATCGGGGTCTAAACCCATGTAGCTCACGAGACTTTCTTGTCTCACGTACTCCTTGTTTGTTTTGCTATGTACTCAGGTTCGGGATCGAAGATTTAGGTTCGCATGGATAGAGATGCGGGGCCTAGAATAAAAGAACATTATAGTGGATTTGTACTTAGCTTTGGTTTTGATATACTTTGTTACACCAAACCTCATACTCTGATTTTCATACCAAAGGTTTTTGTAAATCCATATTTTGGAACCGTTCTTCTATTTATAAAATGGTATATTTTGGTAAAATGTTTTGTTATAAAATTTGAGGTGTTACAACATGGTATCAGATCTATAGTTTAAGTGAATTAGGTTGGATGACCATCCTAGTCTTAGACTGTAGCTATAGGAATGTAGATTCCTTGAGATCGATAGGTTGACCTTGAGACTTTATGTTAAGTTTAGGGTTGAACCTAAGGGGACCTATGAAAGTTGATATGATTATGTATATTGAGTCCTATGCGACTAATGGGTTGTACATGAGGTACTAAATTATTTGATGTCTACCGTATAGACTTGAACGAAAGAAAATGGTGAACACTCGTAGAAGTGGAAAGGCTCCACAAGATCAAGGGGATGAAATACCCCGCGTTGAGGTTGTGGTTGAACAAGGAAATCAACCGTCGATGCACAATGAATCGGAGGTCGGAGCTAATAAGACTCCGGTAACCATGGCGGATCTCCAAACTATTATTGATCAAATCAAAGGGACGGTGGCCGAAGAAGTGCACCGTATTATGAGAAACCGTGAAAAGTTGGGAGGTGATCGTGAATCCGAAGCTAGGTCGGATGAGAGGACCGGGGGTAGTGGTACCCGAGAGGATAAGTTCTCAACCGGTGGTGGCGGTGATGTTGGGGCAAGGCCCGATGAAAAAGATGGTTGTACTTTTAAGTCTTTCATGGCTTGTAAGCCAAGCGTGTACACGGGTAGTTCGGACCCGAAGGTAACTATGAGGTGGATCCGAGAGACCGAACGAGTCATCAGAAGTAGCAAATGTAAGAAAGCCGATATGGTGACGTATGCGTCACAATTGTTGAAAGAAGATGCTATGGTATGGTGGGATATTGTCTATGAAACCCTCGGAAAGGAGGTGGTGAAGAAGATATCATGGGATGACTTTACCACGAGGTTGAGGATAAAGTTTTGCCTCGAAAGGGATTTAGAAAAGATGCATGAGAGGTTTGTGACCCTAAAGAAGGGTGATAGGTCGGTTGAGGAGTACTCAAGGGATTTCACGGGATTGCTCCCGTTTGTTGCAAAAACTTATTTTGAGGAAAGATCGAGGGTAGTCCGGTATGCTTGTGGGCTACCTTGGGAGTACCAATTGGAGGTAAAGAGAGCGGTCACACTCGATGAGGCCATTGGTGCCGCCCGGGGTGTGGAAGAGGTAAATGCGGCAAGGAATGCCGAGAGGGTCCATGTGGACGAGAATAGGAAAGCCGAGGGCGGCTCGGGAACTTACAAAAAGGGGAAGTTCACATCGAATTCCTCCAAGCAAGGAAGTGTTGCCTCATGCAAGAGGTGCGGGAAGAACCACACCGGCGAATGCCGAGGGGATTCGAAGGCGTGCTACAATTGTGGCAAGGTGGGGCATTTGGCTCGGGATTGTAGGACCAAGGTGTTTTCCGAGATAGAGTGTTATTCGTGCCACGAGATGGGACACTATAGCAATGTGTGCCCGAAAAAGGGAAGCGAGTCAATGGTGCCCACGGCTCAAAAGAAGGCGGAACCGGCTACAGTGAAGGGGCGTTCCTTCCAACTGATTCGGGAGGAAGCAAAAGAGGTGCACGATGTGGTATCAGGTACTTTATTAATTAATTTCTTGTCAACTCAGAATATTATGTGATATCGGGATTGTTAGATTAAGTCGGTTAAATAGAGTTAGCCAATGGGAAATCTCAATGGTCGAATGTGTTTATAGAAATTGTGAGTTAGAAATAAGTGGGAAAAAGTTTAAAGTCGATTCATTGCCCGTGGGGATAAAGGATTTTGATATGGTTATCGGTATGGATTGGTTGGGTATGCACCAAGTCAAAATATTATGTGATTACGGTTTAATTGTTTGATCGCTTGCACGAGTTGATGCCTATAGATTTTGGAAATGAGTCGCATGATGTGGAGACTTATTTTGGGAATAGTTTTCCGGTTAATTATGTATAAGTGAACATGTATTTGAAGGATTATAGACAAGTGTGTCGCGTGTAGTAAGGATATAAGGATTGATGCTATTATGTAGTATCGAAGGATGAACCACGAGGATGGTAAATGTATTTCAACAAAGGATAGTAGTACAAGGAAGTACAAAGTCTTGGTAAGGAATGTTGATGGGGATTGGAATTCTAGGAATAGAAACCTTGGGGAGATGGAACTTGGATGTTCGGCGAGAAGCCGGATAGGTAATGTAATGATTGTTACACGTGAATGGTAAAGAAAAGAATGACTAAGGTAGAGTGATGTCTTATAACTCATAAATGGGATGTATGTGGAAAGGAATAAGTGTCGGGAACGACGGATTTTGATTGTTGAATGTGATTGGGTAAAAATTTGGCATAAAGTCATGTCAAGTTTTGTGACAATAATGATGAATTCGATATCAAGGGTGAGAAAACAATTATGGGTTACATGTTATAGTAATGGCATGACAGTATATGACATGGGGTAGTGTGAAACTACGGTTGGAAAATAAGTTTTTCAAGTATCGCGATGTATAAAGACGAGAGTATGAAATGTTGGGCCAATGTGTGCCAAATCATGGGTTACAAATGTAGACCAGAGTCGATTGGTCGACTTAAGATGACCGGGTTGACCGGTGAACTATGGTTGAAGGAATAGATTGATGGTTACCCTGGTGGTGACAAAAGATTTGGAAAGTTGATTAATAGGGAAATGAACCGTTTAAGGGTGATTAGTGTGTGAGTGAGACGGTAAATGGGGATCGGAAATTTTATTGGTTACCCGCGAGGTACAATGTTTGTGCATTATGTGATGGCCTTGTAGGCATGTGATAATGAAAAAGGTAATGTTATATGAAACGTGTTAAGTAGTATGTCCAACGAGAAATGTGTGAATATGAAAGAAAATGATAACGTGATGTTATGAGAAATGTGCTAAATTGCATGGTGAATAAATAGGCGATTAAATGGGTAAGATAGTGGTAAAGTATGTGATGTGAAAAGGTGTTAGGTCACAACAACCCTGGTTTATAATGTTAATTGATAGATTATTATACTTAGAGAAATATTAGAGTGATAACACAAGAATATAGTCAATGTATAAATCCACTAAGTGTGGCTTGTTGCGGAATAACAAGACCACTGATCAATTACAAAAGATGTGAATGTGTAAAGTAAATTGGTGAGTACTCCTTTGCAATATGATCTCTATTTATAATGTTATAGAGATCTTACATAATGAGCAAAGGAGTAACCGAAGGACTAAGCAAGGAAAATGACTAAGATCAAGGGATTTGATCTTAGTCAGTTACTATACTGAGTATCACTCAGTCCTTCTACTCAGTATCACTATTTGATACTGAGTACTGATACTGAGTTCTAATACTGATCACTCAGTATCAGACCTAAACTTAGCTATATTATTCTACATATTAATCAAAGCTAGTCTAGGTTGTTTTGTTATCTTAAGATCCAAAGGGGTAAGGCTTTTTGCCTTAACAATCTCCCCCTATCTAATGATAACAAAACAATTACAAAGAAAAACTAAACAAAATAAGCTACAGGCTGCAAAGTCTTCTTCTTTAGTCTTTGTTGATCGATTCAAACTCGTAGAAGACTTCTTTCTTCACATGGATGAACTCTTCTCTTTTCTTCAGTTCATCTTGCCTGTTGTTTAGTACAGCAACTATCTTTTTTCTAAACCAAGCATCTTCTTTCTTGGTTATCATCCATTTAAGACCCACCAAATGGCTGATAGGAGCTGTTGCCAAATCTGCTTCAGTAATGAAGCATTCCCTGTCATCTGAGTCAGTATACATGTATCCAGATGTTGGATATATGGTACTCTTTTGATCCTGAAAAATGAGATTAGGGGGAACAGTATATGTGGGAATTATTCTGAAAGTATTAAGACACTCAAGTTTGTTGTTCCTCATAGCTTCAGTCATCACACTGAGTGCCCTGTATTCTGCTGCATAAAGAATGCCTTTTTCATAGCATATAGCAGATACAGCCCAGATTTCATCCATCATCACTTGGGCTTCAGAAGATCTTGAAGGCATTTCCTTGATCAGTCTAGCAATTTTTATCCAATCATGAAGTCCCATATTTTGAATGTCATGGAGGAGAAACTTCATTGGAGGACTGACTGGCCCAGTACAAGTTGCAACAATTGATCTATCAACAGTTTTGACCTTTATTTTGTTGACAAACTCATTTAGCCAGTATATGTCTCTTACAGTTGGAAATGCTTTCTTCCTCAGCATACTCATCCTTGTTTCCCTATATCTTGTTCTTTGTGCCACAATGTTCCAATACTGTTCAAGTAATTCATCTCCAGTTCTTCTTACAGTATGAGATCTTCTTGGAACATCTTCAGACTCAGATTCAGGTTCTTCCTTAACAGGGAAGAACCTTTGGGCTTCAATCTCATCCTCAGCTTCACTCTTTCCCTCAGTAAACTGAGCAGATCTTCTAGGTCTTGAGATCAGAGGAGCTGGATCTTGTTCTTCACTAGATTCTGAGGACATAACCACATTTGTCATTCTTCTGGTTATTGGTCTTCTAGGAATTCTAGAAGGTCCTTCAGCCTGAGATGAGATAGATTTTCTTGTATGCTCTTCATCATCTGAGAATGATGATGAAGAGGTTTCTTTATTTGCTTCATCCAATGCAAAGTTTAAAAAATCTTCTGATTCCACTGGATGTTCTTCATCTTCATCATCAGCAATAGGCCAGATGAAAGGCCTATATACCACAATTTGTAAATTATTCTCTTCAAAAGTTTGCTGTGGTTGGTCAGTATGAGTCTCCCCCTGAGCAGATGGCTCAAGTGGGTCTTGAACTTGTAATTCTGACCTTGTTCTTTGTCTTCTTCTCTCATACTGAATGCGAAATGGCTCAGTATGAGGGCTTTGCTGATGTTGTTGTTCTTGTTGTGGAGGTTGATCTTCATTCAATCTTCTTCTTTTCTCTCCCTGAGCAGATGGCTCAGTTTGATCAACCTCAGTATCTCTTTGTCTCTTCTCCCCCTTTTTGTTATCATTTGATGAGGAGGGAAGAGGATCAGTATCACCACCCATGTCCCCTTCAGGTTGTTCAAGAGTAGGGGAGGGCATGGGCTCAGTTGCAGCATCAGTATCACCAGCACCTCCTTCTCCTTCTCCTTCTTCATTGTGATCACCATGTGAACCTGGTGGAGTTTGTGGAGGCTGCTGTGGTTGTTGAAGGAGTGATACTGACTGTTTTATTAGATCAATATCACCACTCATCTTGTCCATTCTGGCTAGTATTACATTTTGAGTTTGTTGGATGGCCAGAATGTGCTGCATGATTGCTTGCAGAGTCACTTGATCTGCTGCAGCTTGAGATGCCTGAATACCCTGCACAGATGGTGCTAAAGAAACAAAAAATATAAAACTGGTTAGAATGAAAGGTTTATCAAATAGAATTGTGGTGTTGTTTAATTCTACAATCATATAAACAGAGTTTGTGAAGTCTGTATTTCATCTGGTATAGGATGAAATATTGTGGACTTGTGCATAGCATGTGTAAGAAGATTTTAGTAAAGGTGAGTGTGAAAATTTAAGTAGCTCAGTATAGGATAAGTCACATTTACTAAAAGGTTTGGGTGTGGGAATTCGAAGCCTGGGATGTGCTTCTTGTTGTTTTCAATGTTTATCACTCGGTATGAGAGTGATAACAGAAATGTGGCTAAACCCCATTGGATATTTTTGGATTTTGTGGCTTAAGGGTTTGGGATCATTTCTTGAATGATGCTACCCTACTCAAAAATAAGTTGGACATTATTCAAGCAGCACCAGTGGGTGTCAGTATGACATCAACCACCATTGTCTCTTTATATGTTGAGACAACTGTAGACTGATAATGATCAATTTTGTGTGCTCAGTATATGAATTTTGCATAGCAGCAGTGGGCTAGCTATGTTGGCCATAAGAGGATATATATATTTAAAAGATCGTTTGAGACTTTGGTCAGTATTGAGTTGGTACTGTCCAATACTTAGTCTCTATTTTGGGAATGAAATATATGTATATAAGTTTAAGGATTTTTAGAAATTCATACCTGAGACTCTGTCAGATTCCCTTCGAGCATCTGCAGAGGTCGGTACAGGATCATGTGTTTGTTGATGTGCAGCACCAACATCTTCAATACCGACCCCTCTGTCATGCTGAGCACCTTCCAGTGCAGTTTGTGCATATTGAATCTCCACATCAAGAGGAACATGAGGTTCCTCAATTGGTTGAGCAGGTGGAGCTTGTTCTGGACCTGGAAGGTCAGCGGTGGCTGCAATAAAGCTTTGGGCTTGAATAGATGCAGTTAATGATGGAACATTTGCAGGCTGCACCTCCTCAGATGATAAGTTGCCCATAATGATAGGAGAAACATTCCTTCTTCTTCTTCGAAGGACCAGTGGTGTGTCTTCTGAGGACTCAGTTTCAAGAATATTTTCAATATGAGGAGCAGCAAGATCTTGTGCAGGTGGAGAGATAGTTGGTTCTTGAACTTGTGGGACATCCTGCATCTCAATATCTTGACCTGCCTGTGCTCCATTTCCACTATCATCATCATCATCATCATCATTGTCTGACTCAGTATCAGACAGATCTTCTTCATCATTTATATGTTCTTGAACAATGGCCCACATAAGAGGACTTAGAAGATGTTCTCCTTCTCTTGGTCTGTAAAAGAAAATCTTCTCACTGAGTGGAGGAAGATCAACTCTTGGACTGTGAAAATCATCATAAATCTGTGTGGGCATTGAGTGTTGAAAGATGAGTGATAGAAATCTGCAGAAAGGGACATTGCATTCCCTTGTATTTGCTCGAACCAGTGTAGCTAATTCATTGAAAATTAGGCGAGCATAATCGATATTTCTTCCATAGTACAGAGCATGTACTATTTGCATCCCAAATTCGTTTATTTGGTCCAAAGCCCCCGTCTTGTGGGTCATACATCGAATTATTGTTGTGATAAGAATACCCCACATAGGACCAAATTCATTTCTTTTGATTGTGCCCGTTGTTCCTCTTCGACCCAGAAAAGGCAGTACAGAGCGTGCCTCTGATCTATCAACAAATGGGTCATACTGAGCTTGGGCGGGAAGTCTCAGTGCTTCACGAATGATTGCAGTAGAAACAAATGCCCTTCTTTGATCTCTAATTACCCACCCAGCAATCATATCTGGAGAATCGAGTGTAGCAGAGTACCAAAACTCGCATAGCATCTCTGGGTAAATTGCTCGAGGAGACAAGGTCAGTGCACGAGCAATTGGGCAATTTTTCAGAAAAGTCACAATGTTTGTGAACTCTTGGCATGCCCAGGCTTGAGGAATATTGAAATTTGCTGTGATGTTGTTCCTCGCAAACCTGGGTACTTCATTATTTCGGAATTGGATTTCCGATTGAACGTCTGGAGCAACAAAAGTGTAATTCGCCATCTGTGATTTTGATTTGAAAGAATTTGCTTGCTAAGAGAAAGTGAAATCGTTAATCGCAGAGAGAATTGAAGATGAAAGAAAGAAATAACAGTTAAAAAATTTGAAGTAAAAATAAACAGTTATTTATAGGAGATTTGAAAGAAAATTAAGGTATTGGGAAGTAAAAACGGCTGATTTGACTGCCTTATCCTCTGCCAACGGTAACTTTCTTATTAAGAAAGGTTACCGTTTGAGCAGTATGAGGATTAAGGTCGGTGTAAGAGCCGTCATACCCCAATACCGAGGAAAAAAAAAATTAATTTTAAAAAAAATTTTAAAAATATAAAAACAATTAATTTACTCTTGAAATTAATAAAAAATAAAAATTTTAAATTTTAATGATAACAGACAAGTGATACTGAGCGGTCAGTATCAACAGGAGTGATACTGAGTGCTCAGTTTTAAAGAAATTTAATAAAGATTAAGGATTCAACATACCTAATTGTCCTAGTAAATACATAAACCTTTCCTCAGGAAGAGGTTTAGTAAATACATCAGCCAATTGTTCATTTGTTGGTACATAATCAACTTCAACCTTACCTTTTTCCACATTATCTCGAATAAAGTGGTGTCTGATATCAATGTGCTTGGTTTTGGAGTGATAGACTGGGTTCTCTGTGATAGCAATAGCACTCTTGTTATCACAATGAATAGGAGTCTTATGAAAGTTGAACCCATAGTCTAAGAGTTGATACTGCATCCATAATAATTGAGCACAACAACTTCCTGCAGCAACATATTCTGCTTCTGCTGTGGAAGTTGCTACCGAATTTTGTTTCTTGGATGACCAGCCAGCTAGTCTTCCACCTAGAAATTGACATCCTCCACTTGTGCTCTTTCTGTCCAATCTACAACCTGCAAAATCTGCATCTGTGTACCCTTCAAGGTCAAAGTTTGAGTCTTTGGGATACCAAAGACCCAGGTTAGGAGTACCTGTAAGATATCTAAAGATGCGCTTAACTGCTTTCATGTGTGATTCTTTAGGATCAGCCTGATACCGAGCACACAAACATGTGGCAAACATGATATCAGGCCTACTAGCAGTTAAGTAAAGTAAGGAACCAATCATACCTCGGTATGTGGATTGACATACTGGTTTACCAGTTTCATCCTTACTTATTTTATCCTGAGTACCCATAGGAGTGTGCATGGAAGATAGATTTTCAAAGTTGTATTTCTTTAACATGTCATGCACATACTTACTTTGATTTATAAAAGTGCCATCAGGCTTTTGTTCAACTTGTAAACCCAGAAAGTAAGTAAGTTCTCCCATCATACTCATCTGATACTGAGTTGACATTATCTTTGCAAACCAGTCACACATTGACTTGTCAGTGGAACCAAAGATAATGTCATCTACATATATCTGAATGAGTAAAATGTCAGAACCTTTCCTTTTTGAAAATAATGTTTTATCAATTTTACCTCTGGTAAACTTATTTTCAATAAGATACTCAGACAAGGTGTCATACCAGGCTCTTGGAGCTTGTTTGAGCCCATATAGAGCTTTATCAAGCTTGAAAACATAATGAGCAAATTTGGGATCAACAAAACCTGGAGGTTGTTTAACATAAACTTCTTCTTGTAGTTTTCCATTTAGAAAAGCACTTTTGACATCCATCTGATAAACTTTGTAATTCTTAAAGGCTGCATATGCAAGATACAACCTAATAGCTTCAATTCTTGCAACTGGTGCAAAAGTTTCATCATAGTCAATGCCTTCTTCTTGCCTGTAACCTTGAGCAACTAACCTTGCTTTGTTTCTGATGACAACACCATCCTTGTCCATCTTGTTTCTGAACACCCACTTAGTACCAATAATAGTTTTGCCAGAAGGAGGTGGTACTAAGTTCCAAACTTTGTTTCTTTCAAACTCTGTGAGCTCTTCTTGCATAGCCTCTACCCAATCTTCATCTAATAAAGCTTCATCAGCTTTCTTTGGTTCAATGGTAGATAGAAAACTTGAGAAAAAACAAAAGTTTGCAGTTGCTTGGGTTGGAAATTCTAATTTTCTTCTTGTTTGGACACCTTCTTCAATAGGACCAATAATGTTTGAGTGTGGATGGTCTCTGTGTTCCCTTAAATTGTTTCCTAAGGGAGCATTTGAAATAGGATCAACAATATCTAGTTGATTTGGTGTGTTGTCTGTCTGATACTGAGTGGAATTCTGATCAGTATTAGACAGTGCAGGTTGCTGTTCATCTTCATTTTGCAGAGTTGATGTGGATTCTTGTGAAGTGTTGGATGTTTCACCTTCTTCATAAATAGAGTGGTTCAGATCATTTGTTGGAAACTCAGTATGGAGGTTCTCTGATATGGGAACCTCAGTATTAGACGCATTTGAGTGATACTGAGTTTGAACTTGATCAGTTTCATTAAACTTATTAGGAATAAAGTGTGGATGAAACTTAGGCTGTTCAGCAATGGAGTGTTCTGGATTGCATAGAATATCTATGCCACTTATGTCTTCACTTGCTGAGGTAGAATGCTCATTCTGATCTTCATCGAATGTGACATGAATGGATTCTACAATCATCTTGGTTAAGATGATATACACTCTGAAAGCTTTGGAGTGTGGAGAGTAGCCCATGAACACACCTTCATTTGCTTTGGGAGCAAATTTATTGAGATTTTGTTTTGTACTGAGTACAAAACATTTACTCCCAAACATGTGGAAATATTCCACATTAGGAATCTTGCCATTGTATAACTCATATGGAGTCTTCAGATGTCTTTGGACTATAGTGGCTCTATTCTGAGTGAAATTTGCACAGTTTACAGCTTCAGCCCAGAAACTCAGTGCCAGTCCAGCATGGCATAATAAAGTTCTTGCAGCTTCAATCAGTGTTCTGTTCTTTCTTTCTACAACACCATTTTGTTGGGGTGTGTAGGCTGCAGAGAAGTTTTGAATGATTCCTTTTTCTTCACAGAAATCTGCTAATACTGAGTTCTTAAACTCAGTACCATGGTCACTTCTAAGTTGCTTGACCTTGTTGCCTTTTTGAAGTTCCTCTCTTTTTATAAAGGCAATGATTTCTGTTGTTGCATCTGACTTAGTCTTGAGGAAGATGACCCAAGTATATCTTGAGAATTCATAAACTAAGACTAGAGTATAGATCTTTTTGGCCAAAGATGGTGTGCTGATGGGGCCAAAGAGATCCATATGTATCATAGTAAGAGGTTCATTGATGGAATGATTGACTTTTGACTTGAATGAACTCTTCTTCTGCTTGCCCATTTCACATGCTGAGCATAACTTATCTTTTGAATAAGTAATTGTGGGCAGTCCTCTCACCAGTTTCTTCATACTGAGCTCGTTGATATTTCTAAAATTTATGTGAGAGAGTTTCTTGTGCCATAGCCAATGTAATTCTGGCTTGACTTTAGAGAGCAGGCATACTCGAATAGTTGGGTCTATTTCAGACAGGTTGACCACATATACGTCTTTTTCTCTTCTAGCAATGAGTACAGGCTGCCCTTTATCATTGTAGATGATTCCTGCAACCTTTCTGAATCGAGCTTCATTGTCATCATCACACATCTGGCTAATACTGAGCAGATTGTGTTTAAGACCCTCTACATAGGCAACTCTTTTAAAAGTTATGTTGCCTGCCTTGATCACACCATAACCTCTTGTCTTTCCCACCGAGTCATCTCCAAACTTGACAGAAGGACCCTTCTCTGGAGTATAATTAAGAAGGTATTCCATACTGCCTGTCATGTGTCTTGAGCAGCCACTATCTAAGTACCACTTTCTGTCACCCTGCACAAGACACAAAATAATAATTAGTTCCTTTTAGGAACCCATTTTTGAATGGGACCTTTGGTGGGATAAACACAATTTGACTTGATCTCTTTATGTGGAGAGGTCGGTATCACTTCAGGGGTAACTTTAGAAGTTTTCTTTGGTGATACTGACTTAGTTTCTCTCCTTTTCTTTGGTACTGAGTACCTAGGACTTGAGAGATCAGTCCAGCATTCATCTCCCTTATGACCAGTATGATGACATCTATAACATTTCCTAGGTCTATTTCTAAACATATTTTCATATGGTATTTTAGAAAAATGTTTCACTTTTGGTAGGTCAGTATGAACGAGTTTTGCAAATTGTTTACTTAAAGATTTGACCTGATCACCAAGTGTTTTTAAAACATTAATTTTGTTATTTCTAATAGATGTATTAGTATTGTTTTTAACTGGTTTAGGAGATGGATGATCTGGTTGTTTATTTTTATTTGGCAGAGAAGTCTTTCTAATTTTATTAGTGGTAGACTTCTTGTCTTTGCCAACCAAAGACCTAGTTGAAGTTGTCTTTTGTTTATCATGTTTTGAAGGAACAACTTTAACAGGTACTTTAGATGTCTCAGTATTTGATGTTTCTGTTCCTGCAACTTCTGTATTTGATGAAACATGTGAGATAGAAGTTGTTTTATTATCATTATATAATTCAAAAGTTGTTGTATTAAATAATAATTCAAAAGGTGGAACAGCAGAAGTGTCATACTGAACTATTGGTAGCTCAGTATCAGAAATTTCTGTTATTTGAAATTCAATACTGAGTTCTTGTAGCTCAGTATAGCACTTTGAGCAGATGGAAGGACCAATAGGTTTTTCTGAAATTTCATTTTCTTCATCATCTGACTCAGTTTGACATCCAACTTCACATAAAGTTTTAGCTTTTACAAAATTAATAGGGTTCATAGTAGAAAACTCTTCAAATAAATCAGCAAAATTGTTCCTGCTTTTAAATTGAGGATCAACACCAAGTGCAGCCCTCACATTTTCTGGAAATTGTTCATTTAAACATTTATTTAATTTTATTGAAGCATTTCCCCAAGATTTACACTGTTTTTCAAATTTCTCTTTTTCAAGTTTGTGTAAATGAGCTTTATCAGCTAATCTTTGGTTAATGTCTTTTAAATCTGAAAAATTTAGTTCTAAATCTTTATATTTTGCTAGTTTATCCAAGTTTTCATTATTTACCCTTTCAAGTTCTTTAATTGTTAATTTTAAAGCTTTTTCTTTTTGTACAGAAGTTTTAAGATCAACAAGCATATACTCAAAAATCTTGGTTTTTTCATTCACTGAATAAGTTTGAAAGGAACTTACCTTGTACAACTGAGTGGAATCCCAATCAGTATGAACACTCATCCTCTCAGCCTCTTTGATATCCTTTTCAAAGGAACTCTTCAAATCATCTTCAGTGAAAGCCATAAAGGCTTTATTTTCAATCTCCTCTTCATCATCACTTAACTCTTCATCCATCCAGGCTTCTGAGTAAAGTGCTTGATGAGGTGCTCCATTTCCTTCGGCCCTCTTTCCCTTGCTCCAATTCTTCAGCTTGACATATTTGTCTCTATATCTTTTTGCTCGGTATGCAATCTTGTCATTTTGGTCAGTCTCAGAAGACTTAGTATGACAATTTGCAGCAATATGTCCAGGCTTTCCACACCTATAGCACAGACCTGATCTAGGGTCAGTATTAGAAGAGCTAACACCAAGCCTCTTCTTCTTCAACTGATCCAGCTTCATAGACATGAGAGCCATTTGAGTTTCAAGCTCTTCTGCCTCAGCATCAGCAAGATCAACTTCTGGTTCTTCTGGCTCAGTCACAGTATAAGCCTGTTGCACAACTAGAGCCATACCAGTGGAAGACTTGTCAGTTTTCTTCCAGTTGATCAGTCTTGCAGCATTATTCTCCTCATGATTCAGCATTAAACCATACAAAGTTTGAAGAGTGTATGACTCAATGTTGTTAGCAGCATTGACAGAATTTGTCATGTCAAGAAATTGTTGAGGAAGGCTATCCAGAAACTTTTGAACAAGCTCTCCTTCCTCTTTCACAATGCCTACACTGATTAAATCATGGATAACAGTATTGAACCTGTTATAGAGAGTGGTGATGTCTTCATTTGGAGTTGAAAAGAAATTTTCATATTTCCTTCTCATGTTGCTTTTTCTTTGCAACTTCACCTTTGTTGTACCTTCATAAGTGACTGATAGGCTATCCCACATAGCCTTTTCTGTTGGCAATTTCATAATTGCATTAAGTATCTCTTTTGTAACAGCATTACCAATCACTCCTTTAGCTCTGGAGTCTAAAGCATACAATTGACGGTCAGTGTCAGTCCAGTTGTGCTTTAGTTTAGGTACAGATCTTATGCCCTCAGGAGCATCATCAGTAGCAGCAACCGGTTCCACAGTTTGTGGAATGATGGGACCATCATTTAGCACAGTGAGCATCTCATGATGAATAGATTCAAGATACCACTGAGCTTTGAGCTTCCATTGATGGAAATCTTTTCCATCAAAGATGGGTACTCCCTTTCCAGACATAACTGGTGCAATAATTGTAGACATTTTGGATTTTTGAGTGTTGGAGGGATAGATGTAGGAAATGGCTGCCAGGGTTATAGATCGACTAAATAGAAGATTATTTAGCCTGCTCTGATACCAGTTGTTAGGTCACAACAACCCTGGTTTATAATGTTAATTGATAGATTATTATACTTAGAGAAATATTAGAGTGATAACACAAGAATATAGTCAATGTATAAATCCACTAAGTGTGGCTTGTTGCGGAATAACAAGACCACTGATCAATTACAAAAGATGTGAATGTGTAAAGTAAATTGGTGAGTACTCCTTTGCAAGATGATCTCTATTTATAATGTTATAGAGATCTTACATAATGAGCAAAGGAGTAACCGAAGGACTAAGCAAGGAAAATGACTAAGATCAAGGGATTTGATCTTAGTCAGTTACTATACTGAGTATCACTCAGTCCTTCTACTCAGTATCACTATTTGATACTGAGTACTGATACTGAGTTCTAATACTGATCACTCAGTATCAGACCTAAACTTAGCTATATTATTCTACATATTAATCAAAGCTAGTCTAGGTTGTTTTGTTATCTTAAGATCCAAAGGGGTAAGGCTTTTTGCCTTAACAAAAGGTGTATACTAGTGAAGTATGCATGATAGGATAAGAAAGAAATGATGTGATTAGCTAGGGGGATCCCCGGCTACTATGATGTTTGGGGGTGGAATCGGTTGGGCGAATCCCAATGGTTCCATTCCGAGATTGGAGATGTTCCAATCACTGTGACAGCTTGGATCTTGATGGATTGGAGGCTTTCCAGTCATCTTGATGTGATAGTTAAATTATGGATTGTTATGTCCGTATGATAATGTTTATGTATTTATGTGATGAATGTAGAACCATGTGGTTAATGTGTATTGTTATGATTTTATGGTAAGTGAGGATTTGGTGTGAAATGCGGGTTGCATTAGGTCATGTATAGGTATGGGATGCCTACGACTTCTAGGATATGAGTAAGAGAGTACTTTTGGAAAGCAATTGCTATCGGGGACCAAGATATGGTCAACTGGTGTGAAATTATGGTGTGTGATGCAAAGATGATTGAAATGGTTCTAAGTAATGGTATAAGTGACCGAATGAAGGTCAAGAAACGGTAAGGATTGATGTGACCTTAAGGAAATGTGAGAACTCGGAGAAATTTGAAAAGATTGGAATTTTGGAAAATATGGACGATTGTTAAGGAAAAATGAGTATAACCGGAAGTGATAAGTCGAGGATGATATCCCGTGAGTAGGGAATTTGTTGGTTTGGGAAAGTATGGTCGACTTTATGCAAAAGTCAAGATTAGTCAATTTGTGAATTGGTTGACTTGGTCAAGGATGAGCTTTGACTTTCGTTTCGAATGATTAGTGAATGATGAGGGCATAATGTGCCGGTCGTATGTATGTGAAGGGATTAATGGAATAATTAAAAGAATTATAGTTGGATTAAGTGACTTTGACCCGTTGGGTGTTTAGAGTTGAATCTGGGAATCGAGTGTATGATTTTTGATGGATCATAAATCAAAGGTCGATTTTAATGGAAATGATGGTTAATGGAATCTCTAGTAATTAAAGAAATCGTAAAGGTATAGTTGACTTTGTGCTTAAGTCAAAGATTTGACGACATGGGGTCATATAGTTCTTGTGAGTATATCGGGTTTGATTAAAAGATTCAAAGTGTTATGGTCAAATTGAACAATTATGCCCGTTTGGGGTATTAAGGGCCTAAGATTGATTTTGACCCGTCCGGATCTAACGGGATTAAGTGAATGTCAAATGCATATTGTCGTTTCGGTTGTAATGGGAATAGTTCGATGGTAATAACCACAATGAAATTGGAACGCGAGGCTCGGGTCGAATGGGGATTGGAAATTTCTGAGTGATTCCGGGGACAGAATCCTTTTAAGGGGTGGATAGTTGTAACGACCCGAATTTTTATGATAAATAAATTCTAAGCAAATATGATAAATAAGGATAAATCATTTAAAGAACGTGGAAATTGGTTTCGTGCCGTTTGGACACCGTATGAGAAAGTTATGGACGAAACCGGGTCGAAAAGAATAAAGAAAAGTGCAGCCCTGGCTACCGGACCCAGATAGCGGCGCTATCTGGGGTTCGCGACGCGAATTAGAGGGGTGGGCTACAGCGACCCGAAATAGCGATGGGGCTTACGCGAAATCGAGATAGCGTCGGGAGATAGCGGCGCGAAAGGTAACGCGAATTAACGCGGGGTGTTAGTTCGCGACGCGATCTGGGGGTTAGCGGCGCGAATTGTGCTGGGCACTGGATAAGGTTACGGGAATCAGCCATTTTCACACACTTTTTCACCAAAAACTCTCTCTAGACTTGTGTGTGCGATTTTTGAGTTCAAGAAGGTGTTTGGAGCTAAATCTTCAACAAAACTTGTGAATCTTCACTCCTAGTTGGAGATTAAAGGTAAATCTTCACTTCTTGATCATGGTAGCTTTAGAGCTATGGATTTCTAGGCTTGGGTTTGAAACCCTAGTTATTGGGGTTATGGTTAATGGTGAAATAAATGATGTATACACTTATTAGATGGTATTTTAACAAGAGAATCAAGTGTATGGTTAAGATTGGTAAGAATCTTAAGGGTTGGTTAAACCTAGGGTTTTGGAAATCATCCAAATTGGGGGAAAGTGTTATTAAAGGGTTTCTAGTGATAAAAGGGATTTATCATTAGTAGTATTTGTTGTTGAACAAGTTGTGAATGTTGTGATAGGCTTTGGTGAAGTCTTGGAAGGTGCTAGCTTGTTGAAGCAAAAGGATTGGGTGTGAAGAACACATTGGAGCATTAATTGCTAAGGTGAGTACGTGTGGACTTTACTGAGTACATAGCCATTGAAATATGTTTTCTTACTTGTGATTTGGTCTATTTGATTAATTGTGTAGACTATTAGTATGTAGAGTTAGTTATATATTATTACGAATATTAAAACTAACTTGTTTGATGATTTATGAGATAGCAAGGGCTTAGATGAAATAACTTGAGAAGTTATGACGTGTGATAGTGTATCAACACAGCTTGTTTTACTCAAAACAGATCTCTCTACGTGAAGAGACACAAAAGAACTTCTTATGAGATTCTACGTCAAAGAAAACCATACACCGGCTTCTTCCATGTATTTGGTTATGTGTGTTTCGTGTTAAATACACGAGATCAGCTGAGCAAGTTTGATGCTAAAGCTGATGAAGCTATTTTCGTGGGATACTCCACTTCATCCAAGGCATACAGAGTTTTCAACAAAAAAAGACAAACTCTAGAAGGATCTATCAATGTCACTTTTGAAGAACACTCAAAGGCCTTAAATCCCTTCTCTGATCAATCATCTGATGCATTTCAAAGGTCGACTGAGCCATCAACTGACGATTCTGCTGAAACATTTGTTGATGCCTTGAATCTCTTCGATGTTCAAATAAATGATTCAGATGATACATTCCATGATGCTCCCACATATCTTGTAGATATTGCAGCTGTGCAACAAGAAATTCCTACAACAAGAGCATCATCAAAGGCAAGACCAAGTTCTAAGCCACCTCTTCCTACTTCAAGAAGATTAGTTCAAAATGAAGTAAATAATCCTGCTGAGCATTCTGTTGCTCAACAAGGATCAAACTCTGCTGAATCCTCCTCTTCAACAGCTGCTCCTCAATCTAAGTGGACCTCAGAACATCCAATTGAATTAATCATTGGAGATCCACAAACAAGGTGTAGTTACAAGAAGTAAGGCATCATGTAATCTCTGCCTATGGTCGTGCTTCCTAGCAGCTGAAGAACCGAAAAATATTAAAGCTGCTTTAGAAAGCTCCAGTTGGATTCAAGCAATGCAGGAAGAACTCAACCAATTTGAAGTCAATAAAGTATGGCAGCTGGTAGAGGTACCAGCTGGTAAGACAATAATTGGTACTAAGTGGGTATTTAGGAACAAAATGGATGAGGAAGGAGTGGTTATTCGCAATAAGGCTAGACTTGTTGCACAAGGGTACAGACAGGAAGAAGGAATCGATTTCGATGAAACATTTGCCCCAGTAGCAAGGCTTGAGGCTATTAGAATATTTCTAGCCTATGCTGCTTACAAAAACTTCACAGTTTTTCAGATGGATGTGAAGAGTGCCTTCTTAAATGGGAAGCTGCAAGAGGAAGTTTATGTTAAGCAACCACCAGGTTTTGAAAATCCCAAATATTTAGACTATGTGTTTAAATTGGATAAAGCGCTGTATGGGTTGAAACAAGCTCCTCGTGCATGGTATGACACACTCTCTACCTTCCTTCTAGCAAATGATTTCACAAGGGGAAAGATTGATAAAACCTTATTTATTCGCAAAATCAAAAGTGATATCATTCTTGTTCAAATTTATGTGGATGACATAATTTTTGGTTCTACTGATGAAAAACTTTGTAGACGTTTTTCAAAACTCATGTCTACAAAGTATGAGATGAGCATGATGGGTGAATTAACTTACTTTCTTGGATTACAAATTAAACAATCTAAAAATGGGATTTTTATAAATCAAGAAAAATATATTAAAGATCTGTTAAAGAAATTTGATATGAATTCATCATCATCCATGAAAACTCCAATGGCTCCTCCAAATAATCTAGATGCTGACTCAACTGGGAAATCGGTTGATGTCACTTTCTATAGAGGAAGCGTTGGATCGTTGCTCTATCTCACTGCTAGCAGACCAGATATTATGTTTGCTACTTGAATGTGTGCTAGGTATCAAGCTGATCCTAGAGAATCTCATTTAATAGCTGCTAAGTGAATTTTGAGGTACCTTAAAGGTACTCTAAGCCTAGGTCTTTGGTATGCCAAAGACTCCGGGTTTGATCTAATTGGCTATTCAGATTCAGACTTTGCAGGTTGCAAAATGGATAAAAAGAGCACCACTGGAGGGTGCCAGCTGCTAGTGGAAAGCTAGTCAGCTGGACAAGCAAGAAACAAAATACTGTTTCTACCTCTACATCCGAAGCAGAATATGTTGCTGCTGGAAGCTGCTGTGCTCAAGTCCTTTGGATGAAGAATCAGCTGGTTGACTTCGATCTGAACTTTTCCAAAGTTCCTATCTATTGTGATAACACTAGTGCTATCGCAATCAGCAATAACCCTGTTCTTCATTCCAGAACCAAACATATTGACATAAGGTATCATTTCATTAGAGATCACATTGAACAAGGTGATGTGGAACTTCATTTCATTTCAACAGACCTTCAGCTAGCTGATTTATTCACCAAGCCATTGGATGAAAAACGCTTTAATTTCTTAATCAGCGAGCTCGGTATGTTAAATGCTTAACTCATCTGCTGAAGTACTATCAGCAGATGATGATGTTCACCTTGTCACTTAGTACACTCAGCTGATTAAAACGCGTTAAATTTATCGATCAACTGAGTAACTCATCTCAAAATGATACTTGTCAAGTTTTATCAGTTAAAACGTTTGGTTTTTCAAAGAAAAGGAATCTTTTAACCCCATCCACACGTTCTCTGTGGCAAATATTTGCACTCAAGTGGAAATATTTGGCTTTTATGAGGGATTTGACATCCCTGACACAGAAACTGCTCCTCTAACCCTTACTGTCAAATCGTACCTGTTTATTCGCACGAAAATCAATATTTCCATAGTTGGTTTCCAACTATCCATTTTTACCCGGTTTAAATTCAAACAGTTACCCAAAATGGTTCATATTCTCCCTATAAATACCCCTCACCTCTCCTCACTCTTCTCCCCTACTCCCAAATAACCACCTTCAAACTTCTTCCTTTTTCTCTCTCAAAACCCTAATCTTCTTCTTTTCTTAACCATGTCTACCTCCAGAAAAACCCAAAAAGCTTCCCTATCCAGAGATGCCATCGAGTTTACTCAAAACTCGAACTTGGTGGCAAACACCTCGCCATCGGACAACCTCAAGGACATCTACCGTCCGGTTGGTAAGTTTTTGCGCCATTGTCTTGTCAGTGGTGCATTCTTGCGCTTCACCAAGATTTTTTACGAACTCTTGCGTGATTTCTGGATGTCTTCCTCCGTCTCTGGAGACAACATTGTCGCGCAAGTTGGAGATCATCAAATCACCATTACTATTGATGATTTCCGAACTGCTTGTGGGTTCAACTACTTGAACCCTACTGAAGAACCTCAGGAGATGAAATCTGCTGAGGATGCAAAGAAAAGTCTGATCGATATCACTGGATATTGATTGGAAAGCGCTGAGGATAGGGTTCCGATCTTCAAGAAGTCTCAGCTAACGAGACCATGGGCCTATTTCTTCACTCACATCATTCAGTGTATAGGCGGCAACCATGGGTCTCAAAACCAGTGCAACTCCAAGCTTCAGATCTTTGCTGAAGCCCTAATCACCGGTCAGTGGATTGATTATGGGAGGCTGGTGTACGAGGAGATCAAAACCAAGCTTAAAGGAAAGGGAAATCACATCCCTTATATTCGTTTCTTCACCTTGTGCATCGCTCATGTGATGACCGAGAAGCTGGAGATCGATTACGATGACCTTCCGGGGGAATTTTTCGAGGATCGTACCTTATCCAACACCATCTTCAACTCCAAGAAGGAAGCTGGTCAGGATGTTACCCTCTCCTCGTACATGCTGAAGATCACTGATGATCATACTAGATCCAGGAGGGATCAATCAAAGGGTACCTTATCGAAGAAATCTGCCCTACAACAAGGTAAGTCCTTTTTTCATCTGCAGGGTTCATCGGCTGCTAGTCGTCCGCTAGCTGCTGGTGAAAAGAACCCCACTTCCACAGGGATCTCAGCTCCCACAGAGATGGAAGATGAGGCAGAGGATTTCATTCCTCTGGTGGTAAGGAGACGAGTCAAAAGATCAGCTCATCGTCTTACCACTTCTTCTCCCCTCCTCCCGTCATCTTCTCCCACTTCACGTGCTCCTTCTTCTCCTCATCTGCAGGAGAGAGGGTCTGCTATCTGTGGAGAAGGTATGGCTACTGATGATGCTGATGTGGCAATTGCAACATCATCAGGATTCAGCCAGGATCCACTGGGGCCCCTTTTGAGCTCCAGTTTGAGTGGATTACGACCAGAAGCTGTGCCAGCATCCGTCGCTGACCCTTCTTCTCTTTTTCACTTTTGCAGTGTCTCACTAGAAACTTCTCCTCTTCTCGGAGCTTCTAGTCGGACACTCCTGGCTGGTCACTCTTTTCTTTCTCTTCCTCTTTCACTTCCTCCTGCTGATCTCTCAACAGGTCAGCAGCTTTCAAAACGGCAATTTCGTTCTTTAGGAGTTAGTGCCGGCTCCACACTTCTGCGTAGCTCCTCAACTGATTCATTATCAGTTGTTGTAAAAAGGGGACAAACTCCACAAGCAACCTCAGTCTCTCAACAGACTGCTGGTGAAGTTTTTGGCTCATCCCAAGCCACCCGAGAGTCAGCTGCACACACACCACCACCAACTTCTTCATCACTTTCTGAGTCAGCAGTTGATGACAGATTGACTGGAAACCAAGTCAAACTTGAAACTGTTCTTTCTGTTTCCCACAACGTCACCAGCTTACACCAGCTGGAGATCGAGGAAACCACCACCGCCGATGAAGGGACAACTGTAGACCCAGTTGTTACTGAGGCACTCACCCAGGCTGCCAGTGATCGCGAACGTATTCGCCAACTGAGCTGTGAGGCAGCTGACCCACTACCCCGAGGACTTTCTCCTCATGTCTCTATACCAGTACAGCCGACTGGTGAGACTGAAGCACAAGGTAATCAAACAGCTTATTCCTTAATGTTTGATTCTGCTGATGAACCCATTCAGCCCTACTACTCGTCTCCTGACGAATCAGCAGATGAACCTTGGATTCAATTTGATTTGACAGCTGATGTCGGCCCTTCTGACAGAACCCCAGAAGTTTCAGCTGGACCCAACTCACCCTCTACAATTATTGGGAAACCCATAGGAGCTATTCCTCCTAACTCAGTAATGACTTCTCCCACAGCTGAGGCTACCACCTCAGCTGGAGATATTCCGGACCCTTCTCCCCAAATTGTCCAAATGTCCCATGCTGGAACCAGCACAGCTGGTGAAGGCATCCCCACCAAGGCCATTGTTGCCTTGGTGGCTAGAGTTGTAAAATCCCAGATACGTCCTGGGATGGCCATCTTGAGGAAGCAGCTGAACACCCTTCGCAGGGATGTTCCTCAGCAGTATGCTCAATCCGTTGAAAATCTATCAACGAGTATTGCCTCTCTGCATACTGAAGTCCACACTGCCACTCCTCAGCTGGCTCTTCTTTCTGATCAGATTCGATGCAACACCAGCAAGCTCATCAAGCTTCAAGAGCTCACCCAGCGAGAGCTCCGCTCTATTCGAGAATCTGACAGAACCGAGAAGGATAGGCTTCTGGCTGAAGCCCGGGCAGCTGAAGCAGAAGTTGATCGACAGCTGACCTTGTTACAATCACAGGTCACCCCTCTCATCTCCGCTGTCGATCGTATTGGCCTTGCTCAAGAAAAGCAGGAATCTCTGCTGGCCAATACTCATAGTCGTCTCGCCAAGGCTACTGATGCTTCTGCTGCTGCTGTCTCCACTCGGATGGACAAACTGGAGACTGAGGTTTGTTCGTTAACCTCTCATGTCAATGGTCTCCAAGGCACCCTTGACCTCATTTTGCAGAAACTTAATGAGGGTGCCACAGCTGTCCGTCCTTCTGCTGTACCAGAGAGTACCTTGCTTCTTCAGGCACTCTCTGAGGGGGAGAAAGAGCAAGCTACTTCAGCAGGTGAACAACAAGGTGAATAAGATTCACAAACCAAAATCACCTCTGCTGTTGGAGCCAATGTTCAAAAAGATATTTCAGTAGGTGAAACTCCAAAATCACCAACATTCACCTCTGCTGGAATACAAGAAGAAGAAACCTCAGCTGATGTTCGCATCATTGATACCTTTGAATCAGCTGAGGTCCCACAAGTCCAAATCCCACAAATCCAAAACCCTCAGCCCACTATACAGGTAAATCCTCAACCTGCTGAGGGGGAGCTTTCCGATGCCACGATAGCAGCTGTTCTTCTTGAAGAAGCTGGAACTGCTGCAGATCTTGAAACAGCTCTCTCTCTTCAAAGAAAAACACAAGAATAGCTGTATCAAAGAGCTGAAGCAGAAAGAGCTGAGAACAATAGGTTGTTCAACAAAGTTCTCTGCAAACGTCGGCAAGAAGCCAGAATCAGCAGCATAATGTGTCCTAAATCAACATCCAGCTCCCCACAAGAAATTATCATTTATAGAGCTGGAGGGCCCTTAGCTCCTGAAAGGATTTCTCTGAACAAGGTCAGCACTCATTTAAGCTATGATGAATGGAATGAGATGTTAAAAGCTGCCAAGTCTGCAAAACCATCTCCAAACATTGCAGATCTGGAAACTGAGGCAAAAATCGCAATCTACTCCTTCAAGACTCTATGCGACAAGATCAAGAGATACTCTCCTGATTTGGCAAATCGCATACCAGCTGAATTGCGTGAACCTCAAGTTGAGACAGTCAGAGAACCTGCTGGTGAAAGCTCCACAGCAAGAGGGGATAAACGTAAGTCCATTCTCCCCGAGCCTTTCGCTGAACCCAGATCAGCTGAGGTTGGGTCTTCAATAATCTATGCTAAACGACCAAGACTCAATCTCTCAAGAACCGTACCCACGGGAGTTGAATTTATCCCTTGGCGTATTGTAACAGAACCCATTTACGGTTTCTGCTATCTGGGTGAAAAGAAGAGGCCTTGCTTCCAAAGAGCTGATGAATTAGACTTATGCGATGTTGAGCAGCTTATAGTCTATCACAAACTGCTGAGCTCCTCTACTGAAGAGGGAAAAGAAATGAAGAAACTAATCAACTCAGCCATCAGCTCAGTGTATCAAGATGTCTTAAGAGAATGAATACTTAAGACTATGTTTTTGCTTTATTTTCCTTGTACTTAAACAGCTTCATATCAATGGAAAATTATGTTTGTAATATACTTGTAGAAATACTGTAAAAAGATACAAATAGTCAAAAGAACCCAAAGGGTCAAGGTACATAAGCATTCAGCTGACTAGATCAGCTGAATCATTACAGGGTCAAAATTATACAGCTATTCGATTGCATCAAATAGGGGGAGATTGTTAGTCCCAAGACAAAGTAAATAAGATTTGATGATTGATAGCTAAGAAGAATAAAATCAGCTGAAGTACGTATCTCAGCTGAAACAAGTATATGCAATAAATCTTCAGCTGAGTTAGTACTTAGCTCAAGATGTCAAGTCAAATCAGCAGCAATTCAAGAGTGATCATTCGAAGTCTATGCCCGAAGGACAAAGACAAGAAGAAGACCACTCAGCTGATTGTGGAATCAGCTGATGGTACCCGCTGCAGATAAAGACTTAGTGAAAAATATTCTTGACACTTTGAATATTTTCCTTTCCCGCTCAAAGAAGAAGAAAACGATGAGGATCTTCTATTTCGGTAATAGAAGATAAGTTGTCAGAACATCATCGTTTGTCCCTCCAAGCATGTATAGAGAAAGTCAACATCTTTTGTACTATCATAGTACATCTTTTCACTGTGCGTCAGAAAAGGTTACAAGAGAAGTTGACACAAAGTACAATTGGGACTATAACGTATGCAAGAGCATTTAATGTCTCATTGGACAAGTCCACATCGACGAATAATATGTTTACACGTCGATTAACTTGTGGACAAAGGAACATGGATCTTGGGCTATAAATAGAGACGTAAATGCTTGCATTTACACACACCTTTTAGCATTCATAGCACAAGAACATTCTCTGAGAGTTTGTTATTGTCTAGTATTAACTTCCTCATAATTATTACTCGGCATTCAATATCAGCTGTTAGTATCAGCTGATATTACTCTCCTTGCATAATCTTTTTAGTTTGAGCTAGTTAAAGTGTCATTTCAAGTATAAAGTTTTAGTTAGTGTGTACTATCTATTTCCGCAAACTTTGTAATGTATTAAGTTGTTTTAATAAACTCTTAATCATTGAAATCTTGTGTGTTCTTTATTTTTAAGTCTTTACTTAGCCGTAACGCAACACGGTTGTGTTGTTGGGAACCAACACGTTTGGATCCGTTTCTGGAAATAAGCGAGAGAGCAGAGAATGATTTAAGAGTTACATTGGGCATCTTCCGGTGAGGGTGTATTTCTTTTTTCTTTTCAGTGTGGTTTTGCCTGTTGGTTGGGTTAACATCATGTTGGTTTTTGATACCCACAGGACTGGTTGGATCGTGGGCTTCCTTGATTGAATTTCCTTGATTTTGGGCTTGTGGATCAGGCCCAATGCCAGAATTAGGGTCCATTGGGGACACCGAATCCACATTATTGAGTGGGGGACAAGGATCAAATCCCAAAGGAAGGGAAGGATCATTATCAGCCTCGAGCCTCTTTTCACTGCATGGAGCAGATTCCAATACCTCCACGTTTCCCAAGCATTGATTACGAGATTCGCAGTTGGGACTCTTCGAATCCGCCACCGTATCCTCTTTGGGAGGAGTGTTTGCCGCCGAGAAATCATCATCGACAAAATTTTCATATCGCTGAAAGTCATCATCGGAATTATAGCCATCTTCCGACTCCGATAATCTTGAATCTCCATCATTTGATGCGGGAGGCTCGTCAAGGAGAGGGTGTAGTTTAACAGATTCTCCATAATCTTCATATACGTAAACTGAGAAAATCTCATTATCAATATTGACATTGATTTTTGCTTCAATTCTTCAGATATGGGTTGTTAGAATTCCAACCTTGCCCATGGCCATGTTCATGTTATCCTCACTGCAATCTTGAGGAATAACAGTCGAGCCCCACTTTTCTGTGATAGTTTCATATAGATCCGGCGACCATGCATGAGGAGGGACTCCCGTTATGATAATTGCTGCTAATCTTTCGAGGACTCTGAAGCTTGGGTTCCAGCAATCAAGGGTCTGAAACCAGTTTCTCCAGGTGTTAACAGATTCGGTGAGGAAGTAAGTGTTGGAATATGCTTCACGCGTATAACATATAGTTATATGGCTAGTTGTTTGTGAGCCTAAAGGGTCACACACTTAAACACTAAACACCATTATATAATTAGTGTAATTAGTATAATTACATTAATTATTAATATATAAGCTATAAGCTTGTGTATAATAAGTTTAATATTAATTGTTAATATTGAAACTTTATTGTGAGCAAAATGGAAGAAACAAATGACTAGGGACTAAAGTGAAAATGGAACAACGGTTTATGGAAATCATTGATGGGTCTTTATGGCACCATTAAGAGTGTTGAATGGCTCCATAAACTCACCCTTGACCACCCATTTTGGCCATCCCCAACACACACTTGTATGTGTTTTTGTTTCTTTTTGCTCTCAAGATTCAAGGACTAGCATCCTCCATTGGTGTTCTTGCTTGTGTTGTGTGGATTTCTTTTAGAGGTATTCTAATTGAATACTTGGTTTCAATCCATCATCAAATCCATCCGAATCCACAACAAGATCAAAGGCTTCAAGGGTATGAAATGTTCATCCAATCTCTTTGATTTTCTTATAGTTTAATTGTATGATTGATATCAAGATCCGTTCATGGTGATTAAATCTTTCCGCTGCGTTTTGTTACTTGTAATAACCGAAAATCACCATTAGTGGTATCACGAGTCATTATATTAATCATATAATTAGCTAGATTTTGTGAAAAGTGGCAAAAACCAATCTTTTTTGTGTTTTTTAAAATTCCGATCGGACCAAACACAAAAACCCTACGGGTTTTTTAATTTAATTTTCGGATTTTTATAAAAATATGGGTTAAAATATGGTATTTTTGGAACCCTATTGTCACTTGTTACAAAATCATATCAAAAAATTAATCTTGTTATTGTTTTTTTGATTATTTGGCTTGGAATTTAATTTTTAATTCCATTTTGTTGATATGGCAAAACATGTATTTTTGCCATATCCCAAGCCAAAGTCTTGTCAATTGTTGCTTGTTTGTGCAAACCGATGAAAGCCTAGACTGTTTGTGAATGAATGTGGTTGATGTTTGGTTGTTTGGATGTTTTGGGAAAAGCCTTGTTTTTTGGCTTAATTGTTGTAATTTGTTTCATTTTTTTTCTTTTATTTTTGGTGCCATTTTTGGGGCAATTTGTAATGTAAAAGTAATAGAATAGATTGTACTTATTTTATCTTTTTATTGTAAATTGTTGACAAAAAATATTGAAGACTAATGAAGAAAACAACAAATTTCCGTCACAAAAGCGAGGGCTGTACGAAAACAGGTTTTCCAGAGGCATACGGACTCCGTTTTGGGCGATTCAAAAGCCTAAAATGCTTGCAAAGTCGTGGGCTACAACTTTCCAGAAGGCCAGGAAGACCAACGACGACTCCTTCAGTGACTTTTCGGGCTTCAAAATCTGCTGGAATTTTCTGGCAGATTACACTTTTTCACAATTTTGGGTTCTACTTGCTCAAGAATGTCTTGGAGCAAGTGGGAGCCCATTGGGTTTATGTAGGCCCGTTTGGGTTCATGTTGGCCCGTCCCCTAGTTTGACCCTTCGGTCCGTCGTGATGACTCACGTGACCGAACCTAAGATTTCATCGGTCGAGGTTTGCACAAAATTTGTTGCATGTTTTATTTATGTTTGTGGTTGTTTTCTTTTCCTATTAGATACAAGTAAATAAAACAATTAAAAACGGTTTTTTGACACAAACATTAAAACATCCAAACATTTAATCATCGATAATTACTAGTTAATCATTGATGATTAAACCTTTAATCTAAAATTGTTTTGAGATTAAACTAAGTTTAAATATGATTTGAAACTTAAAATAATAGTTAATCATTGATGATTAAACCTTTAATCTAAAATTGTTTTGAGATTAAACTAAGTTTAAATACGATTTGAAACTTAAACCTTAATAATCGTTAAATGTTTTTACCGTTTGTTAAACGACTTATGAAGTGATATGAATGAAGTACATGATTCATTCATATCTTAATAAAATTTTATTAATTAAAATTTAACATACCTTAAATTTAAGTCACGCCGTCCAATCGGTTGTAAATCACTTGCTTCTATTTTTGAATTCACGTGAGACGTGGTTTGAATCTAGATCCGAGGTCATTATTCTCTACGCGTGAGACCTAGAGCTATTTTGACATGATTTCACATTGGATGACTTAATTGAGTTAACGGTGAGACCTTGACTCGAGGCGACGATGCGACAAACATGCCACTTGACCCTAGATGCTTGTTCACTAGGTGCCATGAAGTCCCATACCTCTAAGAGTTGCACTTGTAATGCAATTGTTGATCGTCACCTACCTATTGGATCTATCACCTCTAGCAGATCAACTGATGCGGTGATAGAAGCTCAATGGGATCTTAGCTTTTAATTAAAATTAATTGGGTAGTTAATTGATTAAAAGAAATTATTATTGAAAATACTATTTTTTGAACTTTGGTTGTTATACAGATAACAACAACATCAAAACCTAAGTATCTCCACTCAAAAATCAGTTCTTGAAAACTGAAATTGACTAATATCAACTTTATCTTCTGATATCGAATTCTAAGGATTGTCCTTAGAGATGAGAAAGTTGATATACCTATAAGAGGCCTTACCTGAGGCACCTCCTGTCAGTGATTCTGCTGCTGTTCGTCAAGCCTTTACCGAAACGTTTAACGAACACCAAGAAGTTGCTACTCATATGCTTGTGAGCATGAACCCCGAGATTCGAAAGTACTTCGAGGAACTCACAACATATGACATGATAAGCGAGTTGAAAATAATATTTCAACAAAAGGCAGAACTTGAACTGTTCAAAACAGTTAAAGCATTCCATGCTTGCAATCAGGAGGACGGCCAATCAGTTAGCACTTACATCTTGAATATGCAATGCTATCTTGATCCAATGGAACGTCTTGGTTACCCCTTACCACAAGTTCTTGGAATGAGCTTGATTCTTACCTCACTATCCAAGGACTATGACCAGTTTGAAAAGTGTTTTAAAAGTACATAGCATGGGGAAGACAATCGTTGAACATGCTATGGTAAAACTGGTTGAGCAAGGGTTACCCAATACTTTTCTTGCAATCAGGGAAGGTAAACCGCAAGCACAAGGCAAGAGTCTAGGTAAGGGTAAGCTAGTTTACTTTTCCAAACCTACGATTCCCCCACCTGCTAAAAAAGAGCACCCTGCAAAGGATATTTCTTGCCATCATTGCGATGAAACTGACCATTGAAGGAGGAATTATCCTGCCTACGTGGCAGAGTTGATGAAGGACAAATGTGTTCTAGTTAGCACATTAGGTATCTTCATTATAGAACTCCATACTTTTCGTGATAAATCTTGAGTGTATGACACTAGTTGTGGAACTCACATTTACACAAATGTGCAAGATTGAATGTGAAGTAGAAAGCTAAATGAATGGAAGCTGTGATCTTATCCTTCCTAATGCGTTAATTATTGTTTTGAATAATTGTCAATTATGCATTGTTTAGCTTTATCGTTTGTTGAATAAGGGATTATGATATCTTGTTTTATGAAAAATAACATTTTTTATTACTATTCCTTATAATAGTATGTTTGAAATTAATATGCATGATCCTAATTCAAACGATAGTTCTATATACAAATGTAGCACTCAAGAATCCAAATTGGTTTGGATTCTACTTACCTAGAGCATCGTCATCTTTTCCACATAAACAACTCGACGGGCTTCTTTACAAATGATTATGAATCATTTAAAATGCCTCTCTTGTATATTATGGAAAGATAACAAGAAAGCTTTTCTCCCATGTTGGCGAAAGAGCTAAAAATATACTTGGACTCATACATACTGATGTATGTGGCCCTTTTAGAACTAAGACTAGGGAAGGTGCCACCTACTTTCACTGATGATATCATTCGATGTGGTTATGTTTACTTGATTAAACATCAACATGGAAGCTTTAATGATATCAGTCGCTATGGTTATGTTTACTTGATTAGACATAAACATGAAATCTTTGAAACGTTCAAAGCTTTCTAAAGTAAAAGTAGAAAATCAACTTAGCAAGACAACAAAGGCTTTCAGTCCTGATTAAGGATGAAAGTACATGAGTCAAGAGTTTCTGGATCATCCCTCACATCGTGAGATTGTCTCACAATTCACTCTTTCATACACTCCACAAGATAATGGTGCGTCTGGAAAGAGATATCGGACCCTGTATGACATGGTGCGATCTATGATGAGTCCTACTACTCTTACACTATCCTTTTGAGGGGCATGCACTGAAGTCTGCTGCTCGAATACTTGATATGGTTCCGACCAAAAGGTTAAAAAGACACCATATGAGAGATGGCGTGGGAAAGTCCCAATTTGTCTTACTTGAGGATCTGGGGTTGTGAGGATCTCGTGGAACGAGACATGCCGAACAAACTTGAGCCCATATCTATCAAGTATATCTTCGATTACTATTTTACTTCCCAACTGAGAACAAATGTTTGTTACTCGGTATGCTGAGTTTCTTGAGAACATTCTCATTTCACAAAGCAAGTGGGAGCACTATAGACTTTGACAAGATTCAAAGTGAAGATACACAACCTTCTGGTAACACTAGCAAATATCATTCTCAGGCTGGACATATAGATGTTGGACCACAGGATGATGTTGTTCCCATTCATAGATCCGCAAGGACACTTCATGCACCTGAACGATATAGATTTATGACGATGCTGAGGAGCAAGTTTCGAGGATCATTATGAACCCCCTAACTATCAAGTTGCATTATCGAATTTTGAATTCGAAAAATGACTTGAAGCTATGAATGCGAAAATAAAATCCATGAGAGACAATCAAGTTTTGAACTTAGTTGATCTTTCTCAAAACAGTAAGACTGTTGACATGGATGAAAATATACACACCTATAAATCTCTCATAGTAGCAAAAGGTTACACTCAATCCTACTGGATTGACAATGATGAAACCTTCTCGCCTGTTACTAAAGACATTAGGATTATTATAGCCAAAGTAGTGTACTATGACTATGAAATTTGGTTGATGATGAAATCAAATCGTTTGTTTCACCTAAAACCCAAACTGAGTATGTGTATATATGAAAGCTAGTGGGAGCGTTGTCGTTTCTCAAGTCATACATGTTGATGACATGTCACTCATGTGAAACAATATACCATGCTACAAGATGAAAATCCTGGCTTGGAAAATGTTTCGACATGATGGATTGTAGGGACACGACATACATACTTGAAGTAAAGATCTATAATGATAGATCAAAGCGGTTAATTGGTTTAAGTCAAAGTGCTTACATTGACAAAATTCTAAATGGTTTAGAGTGGTACTCCCAAACGAGGAAGTCCTCGTATGCCACACAATGTAAACTTGAGTGAGACTCAAGGACCTTCCACACCTGATGTGGTGAAGCGGATGAATGTAATCCCCTATTGCATTCATCATGTACGCTGTAAGGAGCACTAGGCCAAATGTAACGTCCTTAGGGGACCTTACTAGAAAATACCAACAGAATTCATTAGAGGTCACTGGATTGCTGTTAAGAACACACTGAAGTATTTTAAAGTACTGGAGATATGTTTCTTGGTCATGGTGGAGATACTGAACTGAAACTAAGTATACTTGCTATACTTATGTTGGTTTCGAAATAGGGCGTGATGACGCTAGATCCTATTTACGAAGGTTCATTACATTCGAATGATTTATCGAGATATGTGAAATTCGTACACTTAAAGTTCAAACAGATAACTAACTAGCTGACGCTTTATCGAACTCAATGTCTTGTACCAAACATCTTGAATATGAATGGAACATTGGACTTCGACAAGCTAGTAGTTTCATGTAAATCTGTTTTAGTATTTGGATAATGGAACTGTGAGCAGTTTATATTGGAATAAATTGATATATTTGATATGATCGTTTTTATATGAATATCTACTGTGTTCTATATTTGCATGTTTATATCCTTGAATATTTACTGTGTTTTATATTCTAAATTGTCCATTGTCATATTGATAATATGGGAATATTATTAAGACAAATCTGAGGGCATTGATGACATTATCTTAGTATGACTAAGGATGATGAAATCAAACTCACATGTCGCTCATAACGATGCACGATTGGACTGACCCAAACTATGAGAAATCACTTCTTGGATTTATGTCACAAGTGAATCTCACAAAGGCTTTGTCACTTATCCTCTGACTTGAGATGCAAGTTGGTTTGTGTATGTAGAGGGGCAAACTTTGATGTGGTTAAACGCTGACCTGAATAAGGCTGCTATAACAACCATTATCGGGTTTATCATTAAGCATATGACAGACACGTGCAGTCAATATAGAATTTGTTCCTCCACGTATGTGGATTAGATACTACTGGGCCCCTCGATGATTTTGAATAGATGTATGTGTGGCCACACCCAAAAGGTAATCAAGATGAATCTTGATTGGTTTTGGTAATCTATTTCATTATATAGATCGAGAAACAGAATCGTTGAAGTTTTAGATTGACATTAATCCTTGTCTAAAATTCAACATAGTATCAGTAACAAAAGGATAACTGCTTGAAAAACTTTGAACAAAGATTTTATGAAACTCCTCATATACTCCTAGGGGCATTGGCGGGTTGCTAGACTCTAACCTTTTCTTGTATAACTACTTGATGTTATCATGTGCGCAAGTGGGAGCTGTTGGAATATGCTTCACGCGTATAACATATAGTTATATGGCTAGTTGTTTGTGAGCCTAAAGGGTCACACACTTAAACACTAAACACCATTATATAATTAGTGTAATTAGTATAATTACATTAATTATTAATATATAAGCTATAAGCTTGTGTATAATAAGTTTAATATTAATTGTTAATATTGAAACTTTATTGTGAGCAAAATGGAAGAAACAAATGACTAGGGACTAAAGTGAAAATGGAACAATGGTTTATGGAAATCATTGATGGGTCTTTATGGCACCATTAAGAGTGTTGAATGGCTCCATAAACTCACCCTTGACCACCCATTTTGGCCATCCCCAACACACACTTGTATGTGTTTTTGTTTCTTTTTGCTCTCAAGATTCAAGGACTAGCATCCTCCATTGGTGTTCTTGCTTGTGTTGTGTGGATTTCTTTTAGAGGTATTATAATTGAATACTTGGTTTCAATCCATCATCAAATCCATCCGAATCCACAACAAGATCAAATGCTTCAAGGGTATGAAATGTTCATCCAATCTCTTTGATTTTCTTATAGTTTAATTGTATGATTGATATCAAGATCCGTTCATGGTGATTAAATCTTTCCGCTGCGTTTTGTTACTTATAATAACCGAAAATCACCATTAGTAAGAAGCTTCATTGCGGGACTGGAATTCAAGTAGTAGATGGAGGCCGCCTATGTAGTTTATTTTTATGTTTTCACATCCCTCCACTTCCTTAAATAATCCAATATTCCATAGTTTTTCAAATGATTTCGCCTTGCCAACCAGCGTGTAGTTCATCCAATTTCTGGCCATATTCGAGGTTTGGAAGTTAATGATGGGAATTGTGTCTTCTTGGTCCTCTTTTTTTTCTGTCTCCCCCTTTAAAACATCGGCAAAGGAACATCCATTTTTAACGTTTGAATCCTTACCAATGAAAGACATTATCTTTGGTTTGATAGCAGGTTCCGCCGCCGAAGGTCTCGCCCTTGAATATTTGGCAATATTAATTCTCGCTTTAAGATTTCCGACCGGGACACCATTTAGCAGCTTGACAAAAGCTACTGGGTCCTTGACGCCATCGAACCGTAAGAAGCCAAAAGCTTTTCCCTCCTTGTTCCTCCTTTTTGACACATAAACATCCACCAGCTTTCCATAGTTCTCAAAGGACTCCTTGAGTCTGCTTTGGCTCCAATCTTCTGGAAAATTTGTGATAAAGAAGGAAGTTATCCTGCTTGAGTTTAGGCGTGTTGTCTCGTGTCTTCTTGTCTGGTATCTCCGTCTTCTGACTTCCGACCATCCGCCTTCGCCGTCGTCGTTGCCCCTCATCGAGAGAAAAAAAAGATTTTTATGGTTGTGGGTTTTGGAGATTCATACTTCTATTCTTACTTATTTGATCAATATAAATGTCTAAATTAAATGATAATATTCGTAAAAAAAACTAGTGAATTTCACATGTCGATTATTTTATAGGTAGAAAGATGAAGTAAAAAGATTCAATAATAAATTTAACATATAAATGAGTACAAAATAAATTTTGGAAGTGTACCAAAGCTTAAATTGTTTCTCTCTCATCCAAGAAAAATGGGGGCTTTGTTCGATTAAGCGCACAATCCTAAACCGGACCCAAATGTCCTTTCAAAGTGGGAGATGAGAAATTGTCAAAACTTGTCGTATCGAACAACATAAATAATAGGTGCCCATAATTCGAGATGTCACGTCAAGCAAGAGCATTCCTAGTTGTCTTAACTTATATAAACTGATAAAAACGTAATCGACGATAAATACGATTTCCGATATTTGTATATTCGCTCAAAACGGTAATTATTGGGTTGATGAACAACCATCGTTACTAAAACTTCGTTTAAAACCAAATATTCACTTTCATATTAAAAGTCAACATTTGTTGTTAGTCATCGGATGCTTTTAATAAGGTTGTCTTTGGTGGGGGAGATGACTAATGAAAGCTCGCCATCCACATAAATTTACTTTGATGGGAAGTGGGAACTAAATGGCACCAAGGGAAATCATCGGCATTTAACATCGGCTCTTTAATGATATGAGGATTAATAACTTTAGATAAACAAGTGATCACACAAAAAATACCATAATAATATAGTAAACTATTCTTACTTCTTTTTTAGGACCAAAAGGTGGAAGTGTATGCGGCCGGTGATGCCGGCAAATTGACAACAAGATTGGGTTGCCACTACGAGGTGGAAAATGACACAAGGACAATTAGGCCGCCATTTGTAACTCATTCAACAAGCTCAATTTAGTTACAGGTAAAGTTAATTCCCACATTAATAATTACTAAATCAAAAGCAAAATAAATATAGCAAACGATCATGCCTATAGGTTTTTTTTAACTGCAAATTCTAATCCACACTTAATTATCACTTATGTTCACGACGAGACTTTAACCCTCGACCTCAAGGATGGGGGGCTAATACCATACTACTAGGTTAAATGCCCTTTGGTAATCATGCCTCTAGGTTAACAAGTACATGGACGAAACTATGGAGTTGGTGACCGCAAGAGCCTCAAACTAAATTTTCGAAACGAAATTTGAAGGGAACCTTGTCTTGATATTTGATTATTTATCGTTTAATGGAAAATTTTAATTGTATAGTATAATAATATACTATTGTTGTTAGATTTGTCAAAACTAGTTGAAGGTTGAAGGGAATAATCGTTATTTGAAGTTGGAAGTCAAAGTTTTCATTTAGAGATAAAATCGAAGTTTTTATTTGTATACTTGTAATATTTGATTACTCTATAATACATGATTACTATGTGTATATAATACATGATTACTCTATAATATTTGAATATTTACTAAAACTCATTCCTAACTTAAATGCTTATAGCATAAAAAGCTATTATAATTGTATGATTGATTCCACGTGGCACAATTTTTCAGTGGATATAGACACTAATGGTACACACTCGGTCAATACAAGTCAAACTACAGCTCAGTACAATGGCCATTATAAATATTTCAGGAGTTGTGAAAGGATATAGAGTCAACCAAGATTAAGTTAACTTGACTACAGTTGTTAGTATATGGGTTAAGTAGTTAGTTAGAAATTAGTTACGTTGCTTTACTTTCTGTTAATTAGTTTAGCCTTTATATTCAGTTCTAGTGTTCATTTGTAAAACCACTTTTCATAATCAGCTTAATAAGAAAGCATTTCCATGGCTTCTCTCTTTGATTCAATTACTCTTATGGTATCAGAGCTTCTAATCAATGGAGACATACGATTCCTGACCTAAAATTCTTCCCCAAATTCCTTCTACAAATCTCTTCTCTTCATCCTTTTACTCCATTTTTAATTTCTGAAATTCACGATGAGTCCTACAACAGAGGAACTTAATTCTCGAACAGATCAATCAGATAACGATATCAACTCATCAAATCATCCTCTATTTCTCCATCAAAATGATCATCCAGGACTGATTTTAATCTCGAAGAAACTTTCTGGCTCAGACAATTATGGAGTTTGGAAGCGGTCGATGATGATTGCACTCAATGCGAAGAACAAAATGCAAATTGTAACTGGTGAACTCAAGAAGCCAGACACTGATTCCCGAATTAGGGCACTTTGGGAACGCAATAACGATATGGTTATCTCTTGGATCCTAAACACAATCTCGGACCAAATAAGTAACTCTCTTCACTTCATCAATAATGCCTCAGATCTATGGACTGAATTACACGAACATTACTCACAACTTGACGGTCACAGAGTTTATCAAATTGCAAATGATATTGTTCAACTGAAACAGAACAATTGCACTATTGAAATATACTACCACAAATTGAAAGGATTATGGGATGAAGGTGATGCTTTGGAGGCTCCTTACTTGTGTATTTGTCCATGTACTTGTAATAATGGAAGGATAAATGAAGAAAGAGATCAAAGGAAACGATTAGTGCAGTTTCTTATGGGATTGGATGAATGTTATTCCAATATTAGGGGACAGATTCTGCTCATGCAACCCCTTCCCACAGCTGCCAAAGCTTATAGCATGGTTAGACAAGAAGAAAAACAGAGAGAAGGAATTCTTCCTAAACCTACCCTCACTACTAATAGTGATTTTCGGTTAAAACAATTAACAAAACGCAGCGGAAAGTATTTATCACCATGAACGGATCTTGATATCAATCATACAATTAAACTATAAGAAAATCAAAGAGAATGGTATAAGAATTCATACCCTAGTTGCCTTTGATTATTATGAAATCGGATGGAGTTGGTGATGGATTGAAACCAAGTATTCAACAAGAATACCTCTAAAAGAAATCCACACAACACTTGCAAGAACACCAAATGATGGATGCTAGTCCTTAAGCCTTGAGAGCAAAAAATAAGAAGAAAACAAAAACACCTTCTTGTGTGTGTTATGGTGCACGTCCAAGAGAGGGGTCAAGGGAGTGTTTATGGACTCATTCATCACACATAATTGTGCCATAAAGACCCATTAAAGATTTCCATAAACCATACTTCTATTTTCACTCTATTCCCTTGTTATTTGTTTCTTCTAGTTTGCTCATAATAAAGTTTCAATATTAACAATTAATATTAAACTTATTATATACAAGCATGAAGCTTTTATATATTAATAATTAATGTAATTACACTAATTACACTAATTATATAATGGTGTTTAGTGTTTAAGTGTGTGACCCTTTAGGCTCACAAACAACTAGCCATATAACTATATGTTATACGCGTGAAGCATATTCCAACAGCTCCCACTTGCGCACGTGATAACATCAAGTAGTTATACAAGCAAAGGTTAGAGTCTAGCAACCCGCCAATGCCCCTAGAAGTACATGAGGAGTTTCATAAAATCTTTGTTCAAAGTTTTCGAGCAGTTATCCTTTTGTTACTGATACTATGTTGAATTTTAGACAAGGATAAATGTCAATCTAAAATTTCAACGATTCTGTTTCTCGATCTATACATTGAAGTAGATTACCAAAACCAATCAAGATTCATCTTGATTACCTTTTGGGTGTGGCCACACATACATCTATTCAAATCATCGAGGGGCCCAGTAGTATCTAATCCACATGTGTGGAGGAACAAATTCTTTATTGACTGCACGTGTCCGTCATATGCTTAATGACAAACCCGATAATGGTTGTTATAGCAGCCTTATTCAGGTCAGCGTTTAACCATATCAAAGTTTGCCCCTCTACATACACAAACCAACTTGCATCTCAAGTCAGAGGATAAGTGACAAAGCCTTTGTGAGATTCACTTGTGACATAAATCCATGAAGTGATTTCTCATAGGTTGGGTCAGTCCAATTATGCATCATTATGAACAACATGTGAGTTTGATTTCATCATCCTTAGTCATACTAAGATAATGTCATCAATGCCCTCAGATTTGTCTTAATAATATTCCCATATTATTAATTACGACAATGGACAATTTAGAATATAAAACACAGTAAATATTCAAGGATATAAACATGCAAATATAGAACACAGTAGATATTCATATAAAAACGATCATATCAAATATATCAATTTATTCCAATATAAACTGCTCACAGTTCCATTATCCAAATACTAAAACAGATTTACATGAAACTACTAGCTTGTCGAAGTCCAATGTTCCATTCATATTCAAGATGTTTGGTACAAGACATTGAGTTCGATAAAGCGTCAGCTAGTTAGTTATCTGTTTGAACTTTAAGTGTACGAATTTCACATATCATGATAAATCATTCGAATGTAGTGAACCTTCGTAAATAGGATCTAGCGTCATCACGCCCTATTTCAAAACCAACATAAGTATAGCAAGTATACTTAGTTTCAGTTCAGTATCTCCACCATGACCAAGAAACATATATCCAGTACTTTAAAATACTTCAATGTGTTCTTAACAGCAATCCAGTGACTCTCTCATGAATTCTGTTGGTATTTTCTAGTAAGGTCCCCTAAGGACGTTACATTTGGCCTAGTACTTCTTACAGCGTACATGATGTATGTAATAGCCGATTCATAGGGGATTACATTCATCCGCTTCACCACATCAGGTGTGGAAGGTCCTTGAGTCTCACTCAAGTTTACATTGTGTGGCATACGAGGACTTCCTCGTTTGGGAGTACCACTCTAAACCATTTAGAATTTTGTCAATGTAAGCACTTTGACTTAAACCAATTAACCGCTTTGATCTATCATTATAGATCCTTACTTCAAGTATGTATGTCGTGTCCCTACAATCCATCATGTCGAAACATTTTCCAAGCCAGGATTTTCATCTTGTAGCATGGTATATTGTTTCACATGAGTGACATGTCATCAACATGTATGACTTGAGAAACGACAACGCTCCCACTAGCTTTCATATATACACATACTCAGTTTGGGTTTTAGGTGAAACAAACGTTTTGATTTCATCATCAACCAAATTTCATAGTCATAGTACACTACTTTGGCTATAAGAATCCTAATGTCTTTAGTAACAGGCGAGAAGGTTTCATCATTGTCAATCCAGTAGGATTGAGTGTAACCTTTTGCTACTATGAGAGATTTATAGGTGTGTATATTTTCATCCATGTCAACAGTCTTACTGTTTTGAGAAAGATCAACTAAGTTCAAAAACTTGATTGTCTCTCATGGATTTTATTTTCGCATTCATAGCTTCAAGTCATTTTTCGAATTCAAAATTCGATAATGCAACTTGATAGTTAGGGGGTTCATAATGATCCTCGAAACTTGCTCCTCAGCATCGACATAAATCTATATCGTTCAGGTGCATGAAGTGTCCTTGCGGATCTATGAATGGGAAAAACATCATCCTGTGGTCCAACATCTATATGTCCAGCCTCAGAATGATATTTGCTAGTGTTACCAGAAGGTTGTGTATCTTCACTTTGAATCTTGTCAAAGTCTATAGTGCTCCCACTTGCTTTGTGAAATGAGACTGTTCTCAAGAAACTCAGCATACCGAGTAACAACCATTTGTTCTCAGTTGGGAAGTAAAATAGTAATCGAAGATATACTCGATAGATATGGGCTCAAGTTTGTTCGGCATGTCTCGTTCCACGAGATCCTCACAACCCCAGATCCTCAAGTAAGACAAATTAGGGACTTTCCCACGCCATATCTCATATGGTGTCTTTTTAACCTTTTGGTCGGAACCATATCAAGTATTCGAGCAGCAGACTTCAGTGCATGCCCCTCAAAAGGATAGTGTAAGAGTAGTAGGACTCATCATAGATCGCACCATGTCATACATGGTCCGATATCTCCTTCCAGACGCACCATTATCTTGTGGAGTGTATGAAAGAGTGAATTGTGAGACAATCTCACGATGTGAGGGATGATCCGGAAACTCTTGACTCATGTACTTTCATCCTTAATCAGGACTGAAAGCCTTTGTTGTCTTGCTAAGTTGATTTTCTACTTTTACTTTAGAAAGCTTTGAACGTTTCAAAGATTTCATGTTTATGTCTAATCAAGTAAACATAACCATAGCGACTGATATCATTAAAGCTTCCATGTTGATGTTTAATCAAGTAAACATAACCACATCGAATGATATCATCAGTGAAAGTAGGTGGCACCTTCCCTAGTCTTAGTTCTAAAAGGGCCACATACATCAGTATGTATGAGTCCAAGTAGATTTGTAGCTCTTTCGCCAACTTGGGAGAAAAGCTTTCTTGTTATCTTTCCATAATATACAAGAGAGGCATTTTAAATGATTCATAATCATTTGTAAAGAAGCCCGTCGAGTTTTAGTATCAAAATGCGTTTCTTGTTTATGTGGAAAAGATGACGATGATCTAGGTAAGTAGAATCCAAACCAATTTGGATTCTTGAGTGCTACATTTGTATATAGAACTATCGTTTGAATTAGGATCATGCATATTAATTTCAAACATACTATTACAATGAATAGTTATAAAAAATGTTATTTTTCATAAAACAAAATGTCATAATCCATTATTCAACAAACGATAAAGCTAAACAATGCATAATTGACAATTGTTCAAAACAATAATTAACGCATTAGGAAGGATAAGATCACAGCTTCCATTCATTTAGCTTTCTACTTCACATTCAATCTTGCACATTTGTGTAAATGTGAGTTCCACAACTAGTGTCATACACTCAAGATTTTATCACGAAAAGTATAGAGTTCTATAATGAAGATACCTAATGTGCTAACTAGAACACATTTGTCCTTCATCAACTTTGCCACGTTGGCAGGACAATTCCTCCTTCAATGGCCAGTTTCATCGCAATGATGGCAAGAAATATCCTTTGCAGGGTGCTCCTTTTTAGCAGGTGGGGGAATCGTAGGTTTGGAAAAGTAAACTAGCTTACCCTTACCTAGACTCTTGCCTTGTGCTTGCGGTTTACCTTCCCTGATTGCAAGAAAGGTATTGGGTAACCCTTGCTCAACCAGTTTTACCATAGCATGTTCAACGATTGTCTTCCCCATGCTATGTACTTTTAAAACACTTTCCAAACTGGTCATAGTCCTTGGATAGTGAGGTAAGAATCAAGCTCATTCCAAGAACTTGTGGTAAGGGTAACCAAGACGTTCCATTGGATCAAGATAGCATTGCATATTCAAGATGTAAGTGCTAACTGATTGGCCGTCCTCCTGATTGCAAGCATGGAATGCTTTAACTGTTTTGAACAGTTCAAGTTCTGCCTTTTGTTGAAATATCATTTTCAACTCGCTTATCATGTCATATGCTGTGAGTTCCTCGAAGTACTTTCGAATCTCGGGGTTCATGCTCACAAGCATATGAGTAGCAACTTCTTGGTGTTCGTTAAACGTTTCGGTAAAGGCTTGACGAACAACAGCAGAATCACTGACAGGAGGTGCCTCAGGTAAGGCCTCTTATAGGTGTATCAACTTTCTCATCTCTAAGGATAATCCTTAGAATTCGATATCAGAAGATAAAGTTGATATTAGTCAGTTTCAGTTTTCAAGAACTGATTTTTGAGTGGAGATACTTAGGTTTTGATGTTGTTGTTATCTGTATAACAACCAAAGTTCAAAAAATAGTATTTTCAATAATAATTTCTTTTAATCAATTAACTACCCAATTAATTTTAATTAAAAGCTAAGATCCCATTGAGCTTCTATCACCGCATCAGTTGATCTGCTAGAGGTGATAGATCCAATAGGTAGGTGACGATCAACAATTGCATTACAAGTGCAACTCTTAGAGGTATGGGACTTCATGGCACCTAGTGAACAAGCATCTAGGGTCAAGTGGCATGTTTGTCGCATCGTCGCCTCGAGTCAAGGTCTCACCGTTAACTCGATTAAGTCATCCAATGTGAAATCATGTCAAAATAGCTCTAGGTCTCACGCGTAGAGAATAATGACCTCGGATCTAGATTCAAACCACGTCTCACGTGAATTCAAAAATAGAAGCAAGTGATTTACAACCGATTGGACGGCGTGACTTAAATTTTGGGTATGTTAAATTTTAATTAATAAAATTTTATTAAGATATGAATGAATCATGTACTTCATTCATATCACTTCATAAGTCGTTTAATAAACGGTAAAAACATTTAACGATTATTAAGGTTTAAGTTTCAAATCGTATTTAAACTTAGTTTAATCTCAAAATAATTTTAGATTAAAGGTTTAATCATCAATGATTAACTATTATTTTAAGTTTCAAATCATATTTAAACTTAGTTTAATCTCAAAACAATTTTAGATTAAAGGTTTAATCATCAATGATTAACTAGTAATTATCGATGATTAAATGTTTGGATGTTTTAATGTTTGTGTCAGAAAACCGTTTTTAATTGTTTTATTTACTTGTATCTAATAGGAAAAGAAAACAACCACAAACATAAATAAAACATGCAACAAATTTTGTGCAAACCTCGACCGATGAAATCCTAGGTTCGGTCACGTGAGTCATCACGACGGACCGAAGGGTCAAACTAGGGGACGGGCCAACATGAACCAAAACGGGCCTACATAAACCCAATGGGCTCCCACTTGCTCCAAGACATTCTTGAGCAAGTAGAACCCAAAATTGTGTAAAAGTGTAATCTGCCAGAAAATTCCAGCAGACTTTGAAGCCCGAAACGTCACTGAAGGAGTCGTCTTTGGTCTTCCCGGCGTTCTGTAAAGTTGTAGCCCACGACTTCGCAAGCATTTTAGGCTTTTGAATCGCCCAAAACGGAGTCCGTATGCCTCTGGAAAACCTGTTTTCGTACAGCCCTCGCTTTTGTGACGGAAATTTATTGTTTTCTTCATTAGTCTTCAATATTTTTTATCAACAATTTACAATAAAAAGATAAAATAAATACAATCTATTCTATTACTTTTACATTACAAATTGCCCCAAAAATTGCACCAAAAATAAAATAAAAATAAATGAAACAAATTACAACAATTAAGCCAAAAAAACAAGGCTTTTCCCAAACAACCAAACAACCAAACATCAACCACATTCATTCACAAATGGTCTAGGCTTTCATCGGTTTGCACAAACAAGCAACAATTGACAAGGCTTTGGCTTGGGATATGGCAAAAATACATGTTTTGCCATATCAACAACATGGAATTAAAAAATAAATTCCAAGCCAAATAATCAAAAAAAATACAATAACAAGATTAATTTTTTTGATACGATTTTGTAACAAGTGACAATAGGGTTCCAAAAATACCATATTTTAACCCATTAATTTATAAAAAAACCGAAAAAAAAATTAAAAATCGGAATTTAAAACACCAAAAAACTTTGGTTTTTGCCACTTTTCACAAAATCTAGCTAATTATATGATTAATATAATGACTCGTGATACCACTAATGGTGATTTTCGGTTATTACAAGTAACAAAACGCAGCGGAAAGATTTAATCACCATGAACGGATCTTGATATCAATCATACAATTAAACTATAATAAAATCAAAGAGATTGGATGAACATTTCATACCCTTGAAGCCTTTGATCTTGTTGTAGTTTAATTGTATGATTGATATCAAGAATTAAAATCAAAACAAAACCAATGTCTTGATTTGCACGTGACCAAGAAATGAAAGAAGAATCTTGGATTTCTTATTCTTCTCGGTTTCAGAGAGCAAAACAACACCACCAACTCACTCTCTATTTATTTCACAATATACAAAACGTATATTATTAAGCAGAGAATTGAATGTGACGTTAAAAACAAGGGAGGTGCTTATGGTGCCTTAATCACCCTTTAATGCCTTCCATAAATCATTGATTTATTTGCACTCTAGTCCCTTGCCTTTTGTTCCTTCTATTTTGCTCACATTAAGGTTTCAATATTAACATTTAATATTAAACTTATATACAAGCATGTAGCTTATATTAATATATAATGTAATTACCGTAATTACACTATATATCTTATGGTGTTAAGTGTTTAAGTGTGTGACCCTTTAGGCTCACAAACTACTAGCCATATAACTATATGTTATACGCGTGAAGCATATTCCAACAGCTCCCACTTGCGCACGTGATAACATCAAGTAGTTATACAAGCAAAGGTTAGAGTCTAGCAACCCGCCAATGCCCCTAGAAGTACATGAGGAGTTTCATAAAATCTTTGTTCAAAGTTATTCGAGCAGTTATCCTTTTGTTACTGATACTATGTTGAATTTTAGACAAGGATCAATGTCAATCTAAAACTTCAACGATTTTGTTTCTCGATCTATATAATGAAATAGATTACCAAAACCAATCAAGATTCATCTTGATTACCTTTTGGGTGTGGCCACACATACATCTATTCAAAATCATCGAGGGGCCCAGTAGTATCTAATCCACATACGTGGAGGAACAAATTCTATATTGACTGCACGTGTCTGTCATATGCTTAATGATAAACCCGATAATGGTTGTTATAGCAGCCTTATTCAGGTCAGCGTTTAACCACATCAAAGTTTGCCCCTCTACATACACAAACCAACTTGCATCTCAAGTCAGAGGATAAGTGACAAATCCTTTGTGAGATTCACTTGTGACATAAATCCAAGAAGTGATTTCTCATAGTTTGGGTCAGTCCAATCGTGCATCGTTATGAGCGACATGTGAGTTTGATTTCATCATCCTTAGTCATACTAAGATAATGTCATCAATGCCCTCAGATTTGTCTTAATAATATTCCCATATTATCAATATGACAATGGACAATTTAGAATATAAAACACAGTAAATATTCAAGGATATAAACATGCAAATATAGAACACAGTAGATATTCATATAAAAACGATCATATCAAATATATCAATTTATTCCAATATAAACTGCTCACAGTTCCATTATCCAAATACTAAAACAGATTTACATGAAACTACTAGCTTGTCGAAGTCCAATGTTCCATTCATATTCAAGATGTTTGGTACAAGACATTGAGTTCGATAAAGCGTCAGCTAGTTAGTTATCTGTTTGAACTTTAAGTGTACGAATTTCACATATCTCGATAAATCATTCGAATGTAGTGAACCTTCGTAAATAGGATCTAGCGTCATCACGCCCTATTTCAAAACCAACATAAGTATAGCAAGTATACTTAGTTTCAGTTAAGTATCTCCACCATGACCAAGAAACATATATCCAGTACTTTAAAATACTTCAATGTGTTCTTAACAGCAATCCAGTGACTCTCTCATGAATTCTGTTGGTATTTTCTAGTAAGGTCCCCTAAGGACGTTACATTTGGCCTAGTACTTCTTACAGCGTACATGATGAATGTAATAGCCGATTCATAGGGGATTACATTCATCCGCTTCACCACATCAGGTGTGGAAGGTCCTTGAGTCTCACTCAAGTTTACATTGTGTGGCATACGAGGACTTCCTCGTTTGGGAGTACCACTCTAAACCATTTAGAATTTTGTCAATGTAAGCACTTTGACTTAAACCAATTAACCGCTTTGATCTATCATTATAGATCTTTACTTCAAGTATGTATGTCGTGTCCCTACAATCCATCATGTCAAAACATTTTCCAAGCCAGGATTTTCATCTTGTAGCATGGTATATTGTTTCACATGAGTGACATGTCATCAACATGTATGACTTGAGAAACGACAACGCTCCCACTAGCTTTCATATATACACATACTCAGTTTGGGTTTTAGGTGAAACAAACGTTTTGATTTCATCATCAACCAAATTTCATAGTCATAGTACACTACTTTGGCTATAAGAATCCTAATGTCTTTAGTAACAGGCGAGAAGGTTTCATCATTGTCAACCCAGTAGGATTGAGTGTAACCTTTTGCTACTATGAGAGATTTATAGGTGTGTATATTTTCATCCATGTCAACAGTCTTACTGTTTTGAGAAAGATCAACTAAGTTCAAAACTTGATTGTCTCTCATGGATTTTATTTTCGCATTCATAGCTTCAAGTCATTTTTCGAATTCAAAATTCGATAATGCAACTTGATAGTTAGGGGGTTCATAATGATCCTCGAAACTTGCTCCTCAGCATCGACATAAATCTATATCGTTCAGGTGCATGAAGTGTCCTTGCGGATCTATGAATGGGAACAACATCATCCTGTGGTCCAACATCTATATGTCCAGCCTCAGAATGATATTTGCTAGTGTTACCAGAAGGTTGTGTATCTTCACTTTGAATCTTGTCAAAGTCTATAGTGCTCCCACTTGCTTTGTGAAATGAGACTGTTCTCAAGAAACTCAGCATACCGAGTAACAACCATTTGTTCTCAGTTGGGAAGTAAAATAGTAATCGAAGATATACTTGATAGATATGGGCTCAAGTTTGTTCGGCATGTCTCGTTCCACGAGATCCTCACAACCCCAGATCCTCAAGTAAGACAAATTAGGGACTTTCCCACGCCATATCTCATATGGTGTCTTTTTAACCTTTTGGTCGGAACCATATCAAGTATTCGAGCAGCAGACTTCAGTGCATGCCCCTCAAAAGGATAGTGTAAGAGTAGTAGGACTCATCATAGATCGCACCATGTCATACAGGGTCCGATATCTCCTTCCAGACGCACCATTATCTTGTGGAGTGTATGAAAGAGTGAATTGTGAGACAATCTCACGATGTGAGGGATGATCCGGAAACTCTTGACTCATGTACTTTCATCCTTAATCAGGACTGAAAGCTTGAGTTGTCTTGCTAAGTTGATTTTCTACTTTTACTTTAGAAAGCTTTGAACGTTTCAAAGATTTCATGTTTATGTCTAATCAAGTAAACATAACCATAGCGACTGATATCATTAAAGCTTCCATGTTGATGTTTAATCAAGTAAACATAACCACATCGAATGATATCATCAGTGAAAGTAGGTGGCACCTTCCCTAGTCTTAGTTCTAAAAGGGCCACATACATCAGTATGTATGAGTCCAAGTAGATTTGTAGCTCTTTCGCCAACTTGGGAGAAAAGCTTTCTTGTTATCTTTCCATAATATACAAGAGAGGCATTTTAAATGATTCATAATCATTTGTAAAGAAGCCCGTCGAGTTTTAGTATCAAAATGCGTTTCTTGTTTATGTGGAAAAGATGACGATGATCTAGGTAAGTAGAATCCAAACCAATTTGGATTTTTGAGTGCTACATTTGTATATAGAACTATCGTTTGAATTAGGATCATGCATATTAATTTCAAACATACTATTACAATGAATAGTTATAAAAAAATGTTATTTTTCATAAAACAAAATATCATAATCCATTATTCAACAAACGATAAAGCTAAACAATGCATAATTGACAATTATTCAAAACAATAATTAACGCATTAGGAAGGATAAGATCACAGCTTTCATTCATTTAGCTTTCTACTTCACATTCAATCTTGCACATTTGTGTAAATGTGAGTTCCACAACTAGTGTCATACACTCAAGATTTATCACGAAAAGTATAGAGTTCTATAATGAAGATACCTAATGTGCTAACTAGAACACATTTGTCCTTCATCAACTCTGCCACGTAGGCAGGACAATTCCTCCTTCAATGGCCAGTTTCATCGCAATGATGGCAAGAAATATCCTTTGCAGGGTGCTCCTTTTTAGCAGGTGGGGGAATCGTAGGTTTGGAAAAGTAAACTAGCTTACCCTTACCTAGACTCTTGCCTTGTGCTTGCGGTTTACCTTCCCTGATTGCAAGAAAAGTATTGGGTAACCCTTGCTCAACCAGTTTTACCATAGCATGTTCAACGATTGTCTTCCCCATGCTATGTACTTTTAAAACACTTTTCAAACTGGTCATAGTCCTTGGATAGTGAGGTAAGAATCAAGCTCATTCCAAGAACTTGTGGTAAGGGGTAACCAAGACGTTCCATTGGATCAAGATAGCATTGCATATTCAAGATGTAAGTGCTAACTGATTGGTTGTCCTCCTGATTGCAAGCATGGAATGCTTTAACTATTTTGAACAGTTCAAGTTCTGCCTTTTGTTGAAATATCATTTTCAACTCGCTTATCATGTCATATGTTGTGAGTTCCTCGAAGTACTTTCGAATCTCGGGGTTCATGCTCACAAGCATATGAGTAGCAACTTCTTGGTGTTCGTTAAACGTTTCGGTAAAGGCTTGATGAACAGCAGCAGAATCACTGACAGGAGGTGCCTCAGGTAAGGCCTCTTATAGGTGTATCAACTTTCTCATCTCTAAGGACAATCCTTAGAATTCGATATCAGAAGATAAAGTTGATATTAGTCAGTTTCAGTTTTCAAGAACTGATTTTTTGAGTGGAGATACTTAGGTTTTGATGTTGTTGTTATCTGTATAACAACCAAAGTTCAAAAAATAGTATTTTCAATAATAATTTCTTTTAATCAATTAACTACCCAATTAATTTTAATTAAAAGCTAAGATCCCATTGAGCTTCTATCACCGCATCAGTTGATCTGCTAGAGGTGATAGATCCAATAGGTAGGTGACGATCAACAATTGCATTACAAGTGCAACTCTTAGAGGTATGGGACTTCATGGCACCTAGTGAACAAGCATCTAGGGTCAAGTGGCATGTTTGTCGCATCGTCGCCTCGAGTCAAGGTCTCACCGTTAACTCGATTAAGTCATCCAATGTGAAATCATGTCAAAATAGCTCTAGGTCTCACGCGTAGAGAATAATGACCTCGGATCTAGATTCAAACCACGTCTCACGTGAATTCAAAAATAGAAGCAAGTGATTTGCAACCGATTGGACGGCGTGACTTAAATTTTAGGTATGTTAAATTTTAATTAATAAAATTTTATTAAGATATGAATGAATCATGTACTTCATTCATATCACTTCATAAGTCGTTTAATAAACGGTAAAAACATTTAACGATTATTAAGGTTTAAGTTTCAAATCGTATTTAAACTTAGTTTAATCTCAAAACAATTTTAGATTAAAGGTTTAATCATCAATGATTAACTATTATTTTAAGTTTCAAATCATATTTAAACTTAGTTTAATCTCAAAACAATTTTAGATTAAAGGTTTAATCATCAATGATTAACTAGTAATTATCGATGATTAAATGTTTGGATGTTTTAATGTTTGTGTCAAAAAACCATTTTTAATTGTTTTATTTACTTGTATCTAATAGGAAAAGAAAACAACCACAAACATAAATAAAACATGCAACAAATTTTGTGCAAACCTCAACCGATGAAATCCTAGGTTCGGTCACGTGAGTCATCACGACGGATCGAAGGGTCAAACTAGGGGACGGGCCAACATGAACCCAAACGGGCCTACATAAACCCAATGGGCTCCCACTTGCTCCAAGACATTCTTGAGCAAGTAGAACCCAAAATTGTGAAAAAGTGTAATCTGCCAGAAAATTCCAGCAGACTTTGAAGCCCGAAAAGTCACTGAAGGAATCTTCGTTGGTCTTCCCGGCCTTCTGAAAAGTTGTAGCCCACGACTTTGCAAGCATTTTAGGCTTTTGAATCACCCAAAACGGAGTCCGTATGCCTCTGGAAAACCTGTTTTCGTACAGCCCTCGCTTTTGTGACGGAAATTAGTTGTTTTCTTCATTAGTCTTCAATATTTTTTATCAACAATTTACAATAAAAAGATAAAATAAATACAATCTATTCTATTACTTTTACATTACAAATTTCCCCAAAAACATGGCACCAAAAATAAAAGAAAAAATTGAAACCAAATTACAACAATTTAAGCCAAAAACACGGCTTTTCCCAAATCAACCAAAACAACCAAACATCAACACATTCATTCACAAATGGTCTAGGCTTTCATCGGTTTGCACAAACAAGCAACAATTGACAAGGCTTTGGCTTGGGATATGGCAAAAATACATGTTTTGCCATATCAAAAAACATAATTAAACAAGTAATTCCAAGCCAAATAATCAAAAAATTCAATAAACTAGATTAATTTTTTGATTTTGATTTTGTAACAAGTGACAATAGGGTTCCAAAAATACGTTATTTTAACCCTCATAATTATACAAAACCGAAAATTAAAATAAAAACCCGTAGGGTTTAATTTTCGTCCGATCGGTTTGTTAAAAACACCAAAATCGTTTGATTTTTGCCACTTTTCACAAAATCTAGCTAAGTATATGATTAATATAATGACTCGTGATACCACTAATGGTGATTTTCGGTTAAAACAATTAACAAAACGAACAACTAGCCATATAACTATATGTTATACGCGTGAAGCATATTCCAACAACTACAGCATTATCTGCACAATCATCTCATTCAAAATACTACAACAACAATATGAGATTCAACAACAACAAATATACTGGTGAAACATCAAATAGAAGAAGTAATTTCAAAAAGGGAGTTTATTGTGATGTCTGTCTGAGGGAAGGACACCTAAAAGAGGAATGTTACAAAATGGTTGGTTACCCTATTGGCCATCCACTACATGACAAATACAAACCCCCAAACAAATCCATAACACAAGAATTAAAGACACAGAAAACAGTCAACATGATTCTTGGCCAGAACAACAATTCTGCTGACAACAACAATACAACTTCCTCTACAAACAATAATGCAGATTTACACATGAGTGCTGGGATGGATTATCTTCAAAATCAACCGAATCAGGTCCTTTTACTTATGCAAAACAATAAGGACAATACTGAAGGTACATTTATTCCTATCACACCCCACATTACTGCCACTACATACAGTTTAATAGCATCTGTCATTTCTAATCTTAAAGAAGCTTGGGTTGTGGACAGTGGTGCTACAGACCACATCTGCAACTCCTTCTCACTTATGCACAATACACACCCCTGCCCTACACCAATATATGTCACTTTACCTAATGGCTTTCACACTCATGTCAAAACTTGTGGATCTGTCACTATCAACCCTCATCTTACTCTCCATGAAGTCTTCTACATACCCTCATTTTCATTTAACCTTTTTTCCATCAGCAAATTAGGTAGTCACTTACCTGTTTTTGTCTTATTTACTCCCATATCATGTTATTTCCAGGACCATCACAGGAGGATTGCTCATGGCACCCTTTATAATGGTCTCTACATCCTTGAACAACACACTTCCACCACACTTCCGCGTATCAATTCAGCTACTTCAACCCATCTAAATGACACACATCTTTGGCATTCAAGACTTGGACACTCTTCTTTTCATGCATTAAAACAAATAAAATGTATATCTCAATTTCTATCTTGTAATAATCATCTTAATGAATGCACAATTTGTCATCTTTCTAAACAACATGCTACACCTTTTCCAACAAGTACATCTCATGCTACTGCTATATTTGATCTTGTACACATTGACATTTGGGGACCTTACAAATATCCCTCCATTAACAACTGCAAATATTTCTTGACCATAGTGGATGATTATTCCAGGGCAACCTGGATTTATCTCATCCCTAACAAATCTCATGCTACCTCTCACATAAAAGTATTCCACTCATATATTTTAAACCACTTTAAAACTTCAATTAAAACAATCAGAAGTGACAATGGAGGAGAGTTCATTAACTCTTCACTCACTGATTTTTTCCATCTTCATGGAATTATCCATCAAACCAGGTGCCCCTACACACCCCAACAAAACGCTAGGGTTGAAAGAAAACATAAACAGCTACTTGAAGTAGCCAGAGCTTTAAAATTTCAAGCTACACTTCCCAATCACTTTTGGGGATACTGCATTCTTGCTGCAGCCTATCTCATTAATAGACTTCCTTCAAAACCTATTCAATTCAAAAGTCCCTATGAGATGATTTACCACACCCCTCCCAATCTTACACACATTAAAGTAATAGGCTGTCAAGCCTTTGCCCACAACCACACCCCTGATAAACTTGCACCTCGAGCTACCAAATGTGTCTTCCTTGGTTATCCACCAAATCAAAAAGGGTACCTACTCTATGACATTAAAAACCATAAAACTTTTATTAGCAGGCATGTACAATTTAATGAAAATATATTTCCATTCCAATCCACCACTACAAACCAAAACACAACCACAGCTCAAACTCCTGACCTACCTCAAACTGTTAACACATCTCCTACCTATGACCTATTTCATAGTGTTGACATATCTCTAAATTCTGCTACATGCACCTCTCAAAATCCACCGGATACATCCCAACATCCTCCGGATATTAACCAAAGCAATAACACATCCCAAGATTCTGATGCATCTCAATCTCTGGACACAACTCAAAATTTCAACACATCTCCTAATCTACCTAATTCTACTTCTTACCCACTGGTCAATGAACCTGAATTCAGCTCGACACCTCTACCCACTCCAACTAATTCTGCTTTTAATTCTAATAATATCAATGAAACTAGTCAAACATTTTCTCATAATTCATCTCCACCTCAAACTTCTGACCCACCTCCAACTGATATTCCCTTTCCTCCTTCACCACCAATTTCCACTTCACCACCTATTTCAACTCAACCTTTCACTTCTGCTCTTCCCAAACGTACTTCACAGAGAACTTCCAAAATACCTGCAAAATTTAATGACTATCATCATTCTCTTCCTAACAAATCTGCCAACTCAATACACAAATTTCATCATTCTAAATTCATAAACTATTCAAACATTTCTTGTCCTCTCTCTAGACACCTCATAAACTCTATTAACCACATCAAGGAACCACAATCCTATACTCAAGCTTCTAAAGACCAAAAATGGATAGATGATATGCAAACTGAAATAAATGCCCTTGAGAAAAATAACACCTGGACACTCACTCCACTGCCAACTGGAAAAACTCCTATTGGCTGCAAATGGGTTTTCAGAGTAAAATTACATGCGGATGGCAGTGTTGAGCGTTGTAAAGCAAGACTAGTTGCCAAAGGGTTTACACAAAAAGAGGGAATTGACTATAAGGAAACCTTTGCCCCTGTAGCAAAAATGGTTACTGTTCGGACCTTATTAGCTACTGCTGTCAATCAAAATTGGCTCATTGAACAGCTGGATATTAATAATGCCTTTCTTCATGGTGATCTCCATGAAGAAATATATATGTCAATACCTCAAGGTTATAAACATAACTCTCCATCAGACACTGTTTGTAGATTAAACAAATCCCTATATGGCCTAAAGCAAGCAAACAGACAATGGTTCACAAAACTTACAACTTTTTTTAACAGCTCTTCACTTCAAACAGAGTTATGCTGATACCTCATTGTTTACATATTCTAAAGATAACATTTTTTTGGCATTAGTGGTATATGTTGATGACATCTTATTGGCTGGAAATGATCAGTTATTTCTCAACAAAATCAAAGCTGAATTACACAACAAATTCAGTATAAAAGACTTAGGCCCTTTGCATTATTATTTGGGTATAGAATTCTTAAGAAACACCAATGGTATTACAATGACTCAGAGAAAGTATGCTCTTGAATTATTACATACAGCTGGCATACTTGATGAGAAACCATCCAACACTCCTATAGACCCAAATATTCAATTAAATGCTACAGATGGGGATCCTTTGAGTGACATCACACTTTATCGTACCTTAGTTGGCAAACTACTGTACTTGACAATAACAAGACCGGACCTCTCTTTTGCAGCACAACATCTCAGTCAATTTGCTCACAAACCTCGAACAACTCATCTTAAAGCACTTCTTAAAGTTCTTAGATATATAAAATTATCCCCTGGACAAGGACTTTTCTTTCCCAAAAACAATACTCTCCAGTTAATAGCCTACTGTGATAGTGATTGGGCAAATTGTCCTCTTTCAAGAAGATCCATCACTGGTTATTGCATCTTTCTTGGTTCTTGTCTTCTATCTTGGCAATCTAAGAAACAGACTGTTGTATCCAGATCATCTACTGAAGCTGAATACCGAGCACTAGCAGACTGCACTTGTGAAATAACTTGGTTAAAATGTCTTCTTCAAGATCTTAATATTCCTGTCACAAATGCCACAACCATTTTTTGTGACAATGAATCTGCAGTGTCTCTTGCCTCTAACCCTGTACAACATGCTAGAACAAAACACATTGAAATAGACTGCCATTTTGTTAGAGACAAAATCAAAGAGGGTCACATTTCACCCACTTTCATCCCTTCTACTGCACAAACTGCTGATGTTCTTACGAAGGGTTTAAGCAAAACGCCACATCACAATTGTATCTCCAAGTTTGGCATATGTGATCCTTACACACTGCCAACTTGCGGAGGGGGTAATGGTACACACTCGGTCAATACAAGTCAAACTACAGCTCAGTACAATGGCCATTATAAATATTTCAGGAGTTGTGAAAGGATATAGAGTCAACCAAGATTAAGTTAACTTGACTACAGTTGTTAGTATATGGGTTAAGTAGTTAGTTAGAAATTAGTTACGTTGCTTTACTTTCTGTTAATTAGTTTAGCCTTTATATTCAGTTCTAGTGTTCATTTGTAAAACCACTTTTCATAATCAGCTTAACAAGAAAGCATTTCCATGGCTTCTCTCTCTGATTCAATTACTCTTAGACACACTTCACAAATAGCATAGCTAACATCCAAACTACAAAGTTAAAAGGACGTTGAGCCTTATTGATTAATTAAATAATAAGGCATGTAAAATATAGCCCTAATATGTAATTATTAATTAAATAACTGTCGCCAAAAGGTACGTATTAGTATTTTCCTCATGTAAATGGGAAATAAAAACCAAATTTATGGACTATGGTCCAAATTAGACGTGGTCCCAGACAGATATATGACATGTCCCCACCCCACTATACCAGCCAGGCCCCCATCTCAAAGAGTATGATAATACGTTAATACACGGATATACATACATATAATAGTGTTCTGCATTTCTAAAGTATATACAAAAATCTATTTTTTTTAACGACAAATCCTAATCTACTCCTAATAACCACTTATGTCCGCGACGGGACTCGAACCCCTGACCACAAGGTCAAGAGGCAAACACCATACCACTAGACCTTTGGTATAAAAATCTAGTGGTTACAATTTTTAGCGATTTTAAGGGTGGGAAGGGTGGGGGGTTTCTGGTCTTTTTCCTTGGGGTTCTTTCCTTATATCCATGTAGATTGTAGGCTAGTTGTTGCCCTGAGTACGAAAAAGGTTTTTGGTCTAGCTAGTGGTATGGTGTTTGTCTCTCAACCTTGAAGTCAGGAGTTCGAGTTCCGTTATGGATATATGTGATAATTAGGAGTAGATTAAATTTGTTGTTTCAAAAAAAAAAAAAAAAAAAAAAGGCTGTTGCCCTAAATGCTCAACTTGTGGTTATTTGTGGAAAACATAGGGCATGCGGAGGATATATTAATTACAAGTTGCCTTCTTCTTGTCATGGAGTGCCATGACAAAAACTATTGATCTGGTGGCATGAAAAATTTCTTAGAAATTATTATATGTTCCAACACTATATTGTTTAATTATAGTCTTAATATTATAATGATTGTAAAAGAATAACTAAGCCAAAACAATATAATTTTTTAATATTTGTTCTTGTATTTATACTTGTCATTTATCATGTATTTTAAACTAAGACAATTTTTTAATAATTGGATCTTTTTCGATTTTTTTGGCGGTGGTTAGAGGTGACCCATAGTAACTGTAACACCTTATTTTTCAAAACAACATTTAAATAACATTTAATCCAAAATCAAGTAATAATGTATCGGTGTCAAATACCGGTTTTACAAAAACTAAAAGGTTTCTTGTTTGAGATTATCAGAGTATACAAAAATTGGTGTTACAAGTTATATCATAACCATAGGATAAGGGCTCTAACTACGAACACCAAGCTAATCTCATCAAGGCCTCTTCTAATCAAGCCTCCTAATTCTTCGATCCCGAACCTGAGTACATAGCAAAACACAAACATAGTACGTGAGACAAAATTGCCTCGTGAGATACATGGGTTTTAGACCCGATAAACAACTAGTCACATAATATCATTTTTTATTATAATAATATTGTTAAATTCCATTCGGGTCACTTCATTTCTTTCATCATTGGCCAATGTCAAGATAATCGGAATGCCTCCAATCTATCAAGACCATCATATCCACGGTAACCGGAATGCCTCCAATCTACCGGGACTCATAGGTATTGGGTAATCGGAATGCCTACAATCTACCACTAACCTTAAGGTACCGTAATAACCGGAATGCCTCCAATCTATCACGGCCCTATGGACATCATGATCATCATCCTCATTCATCACTTATCATTATGAGCTTATAGCTCCATTATTTCTTAATTAATTAATCAATTTATCATAAGCAATTCATTATTAATCACATAATTGACTAAATTACTTATAGACTCGATAAAACATGTATACATAAAACATTTACTAACTATGTACTCAGTTTTGAAAGTTCACATGTACTCACCTTAGTCAAGCTTATCCAAAAGATGTGTTTCTTGAACACCAATGTCTCTCCTCAAGACTTGAACCTCAATTCCTTCCACCAAATGACCTAATACCAAAACCAATACAATGGTTTACATAAAACATCTATACTAATCATGTATTCCATGGCTAGTTAACTATTTGTATCATTTTTCCCCAAATTACCAAACCCTAATTCCAAAAATCTTCATATTTTCATAGATCCATTTCATAAACACATTTTCCTTGTTAAAATACCATAAATATAAGCTATTCAACTTCCATTTAACCATTTATGAACCAACCCAAAACTAGGGTTTGAGATTCAAGCTTTCCCTACTTGAATCTATGGCTAAAAACTCAAGAGAGATGAAGATTTACCTTTGATCTTCAACTAGAAGTGAAATTTCACAAGATTTGATGAAGAAATCGGTTCCAAACGTTCCTTTGCACTCAAAAACGTACACACACTTGTTGGGAGAGAAACTAGGGTTTTGAAATGGCATTTATGACAAAAGTCCCGATTTAATAAGCTGCCAGCGACCAGATCGCGTCGCTATTTCCAGAATAGCGGCGCTATTTCGTGCCCGCCATAAATCGCGTCGCTAAATAGCGGCGCTATTTCCGACGCTGTCTCCAAAATCTCGAATTCGCGCCCCCCCTCTCGACGCTATTTCGGGTCGCTGTTGCACCCCCGCCATAGATAGCGGCGCTATCCCAGATAGCGGCGCTATCTGGGTCTAGCAGCCAAGGCTGCACTTTCCTTTGTCGCTTTCGACCCGGTTTCGCCCATAACTTCCTCGTACGATGCCCGAATGACACGAAACCAATTTCCACGTGTTTTAAACGATTTATCCATAATTAACATATTTTTGTACAATTTATTTATTTACAAATTTTTGGGTCGTTACAACTATCCACCCCTTAAGGAGATTCCGTCCTCGGAATCTCATCATAGTTTATGAAGTTCGGTATCTTTTCCGAATCTCATCCTTGACTTCCCAAGTCAAGTTCGGTCCAAGGGAATGCTTCCACTTGACCAACACCAACTCAATCTCTTTATTCCTAAGTTTCTTGGTCTTTGTCTCTAATATGGCTTCGGGTTCTTCTATCAACCGGTTCGGGGCATCAACCCGCAACTCTCGTAATGGGATAATATTTTCAACCTCACCCACGAACTTCTTCAAATAACTTACATGAAATGTATCGTGAACACCTTGAAGTTCGGATGGGAGTTCCAACTTAAATGCTTGTAACCCGACCCGTTTCAAAATCTTAAACGGGCCAACATACCTTGGGCTCAATTTTCCCTTCTTTCCAAACCTCATCACGCCTTTCCAAGGCGACACTTTCAACATCACCATGTCACCAACATCTAAATCATAGGGTCTCTTTTTCAAACCCGAATAGCTTCTTTGTCTATCTTGTGCGGCTTTCATATTTGCTTGAATTATTCCAATCTTTTCGTTGGTTACCTTCACGATTTCGGGACCCGTGAGTTTTGTCTCTCCCGCATCAAGCCAACACGAGGGAGTCCTACATTTCCTTCCATACAACGCCTCATAAGGCGGCATTTTAATACTTGAGTGATAACTATTATTGTAGGAAAACTCGACTAATGGTAGATGTTCATCCCATTTACCCCCAAAATCCAACACACATGATCTTAGCATATCTTCAACCGTTTGAATGGTTCTTTCACTTTCACCATCGGTTTGCGGGTGGTAAGCCGTACTCAACCGCAATTTCGTTCCCAACTCTTCTTGCAACGATCTCCAAAATCTCGAGGTAAACCTCGCATCTCTATCGGACACAATCGATAACGGGACCCCATGAAGCCTTACCACTTCATCCACATACAATTTTGCCAACTTTTCGAGTGGCATGGTTTCCCGAATTGCTAAGAATAATGCACTTTTGGTCAACCGGTCAACTATGACCCAAATGGCGTCGTGGTTCTTGCTCGTTCTTGGCAACCCAACAATGAAATCCATTGTTATATCTTCCCATTTTCCGGCCGGGACTTGTAACGATTGAGCTACCCCATAAGGTACTTGATGCTCGGCTTTTACTTGTGCACATGTGGCACACTTAGAAATATACTTGGCCACTCTTGCTTTCATCCCGGGCACCAACAAATTTTCTTCATATCTTGGTACGTCTTTGTGCTTCCCGGGTGGATCGAATATTTAGACTTGTGGGCATCATTTAACAATTCCTTTCGGGCTCCACCGAATTTGGGGACCCAAATCCGACCACCAACGGTTTTCAACCCTTGATTATTTTCTTCAAAATGTTGGTTTTTACCCAAACGTTCTTGTCTTAATTCTTCTTTCTCCACCACTTCCCGTTGGGCATTTTTGATTCGTTCCACAATACTCGAGACTACTTCAATCCGAGTCAATTTCCCTTTGTTTGGCTTTTCATGAACTTTTCGGCTTAAGGCGTCGGCTACCACATTGGCCTTCCCCGCATGGTATACAATCTCACAATCATAATCGTTAATCAATTCGATCCATCTTCTTTGCCTCATATTTAAATCTTTTTGAGTGAAAACATATTGAAGACTCTTGTGATCCGTGTACAACGTACACCTTGTACCATACAAATAGTGTCGCCATAACTTCAAAGCAAACACTATCGCCGCCAACTCTAAATCGTGTGTGGTGTACCTTGTTTCTGCATCTTTCAACTGTCTCGAGGCATAAGCTATCACTTTTCCTCGTTGCATCAAAACACATCCTAATCCCTTATTTGAGGCATCACTATAAACAACGAAGTCTTCCATGCCTTCGGGTAACGCGAGAACTTTACATAATATTTCCTTTAACAACGTGAATGCCTTCTCTTGCTTTTCTCCCCACACGAACTTGCTACTTTTTCGGGTCAGCAATGTGAGTGGAGTCGCCACTCGGGAAAAGTCTTGAATAAATCGGCGGTAATAACCGGCAAGCCCGAGAAAACTTCTCACTTCGGTTGGAGTTCGAGGAGGTTCCCACTTCATAATCGCTTCAATCTTTGACGGGTCAACTTTGATTCCTTCTCGTGACACAACATGACCAAGGAATTGGACTTCCCGAATCCAAAATTCACACTTGGAAAAATTTGCATATAACTTCTCCCGTTTTAGTACTTCTAACGTTTACCTTAGGTGACTTTCGTGTTCTTCCTCGGTTTTTGAATAGATAAGAATGTCGTCAATGAATACAATAAGAAACTTGTCGAGGAATGGTTTACAAACCCTATTCATAAGATCCATAAAAATAGCCGGTGCATTAGTCAACCCAAATGGCATTACCAAAAACTCGTAATGCCCGTAACGTGTACGGAACGCCGTCTTCTCGGTGTCTCCCTCTTTCACTCGAACTTGGTGGTAACCCGATCTCAAATCGATCTTTGAGAAATAATCGGCTCCTTGTAGTTGATCAAATAAGTCGTCGATTCTAGGCAACGGGTAACGGTTCTTAATAGTCATCTTATTCAACTCTCGGTAATCGATGCACATTCTCATCGACCCGTCTTTCTTCTTAACAAACAATACGGGCGCACCCCATGGAGACGAACTTGGACGAATAAATCCCTTGTCGAGTAATTCTTGCAATTGTGACATCAGTTCCCGCATTTCGGTGGGAGCCAAACGATATGGAGCACGAGCTATCGGCGTCGCTCCCGGGACTAAATCGATACGGAATTCTACTTGCCTCTCCGGTGGCAATCCCGGTAAATCGTCGGGAAATACCTCGGGAAAATCCCGAATAACCTTCACATCTTCCACCGTCTTCTTTTCCTTCCTTCCATCTAGCACATACGCTAAATAAGACGAACACCCCCTTGCTAAACATTTTCTTGCTTTAACCGCGGTCATAAGGCTCGGTAAATGGTGTCGTCTCTCGCCGTAAAAATAAACTTTTTCATTACCGGAAGTCTTGATTGAGACTATCTTTTTCCCACATAAAATCTTTGCTTGATGGTCACCCAACCAATCCATACCGATTATTATATCAAACCCCGCAATTCCCATAGGCAACAAGTTTACCTTAAACTTTCTCCCGTCTATTTCTAGCTCACAATTCCGACACATATGTTGAACTATGGAGGTTTTACCATCCGCAATTTCAATATCATAAATCTCATCAAGAAGTTCTAAGGGCACATTCAATTTCACAACAAAATCATGGGACACAAACGAATAAGTAGCACCCGAGTCAAATAAGATCCGGGCGGGAATAGAATTTACGAGTAGGGTATCTGAAACGACATCATGGGCTTCCTTGGCTTCATCTCGGGTAAGTTGGAAGGCTCGTCCCTTGACCTTTGTCGGCTCCGCTTTCTTTTGTGCGGTCGACACCATTGTCTCACTTCCCTTCTTCGGGCAAGAATTACTACAGTGCCCTTTTTCGTGGCACGAGTAACATTCAATCTCATCCAACGGCTTGGCTCGACAATCCCTCGCCAAATGCCCCGGTCTCCCACACTTAAAACAAGCTTTCGAGTCCGCCAAACACTCACCCTTGTGGTCCTTGCCACACTTCTTACACGTGCCCATACTTGATTGCTTAGAGAAGGTCGGGGTGAACTTTCCTTTCTTCACCGAACCCGAGCTCCCCTCAAACTTTCTCTTCTCAAACTTTTCAAACTTTGGCCTCTCGTTGATCCTCCTTTGGCCCACTTCCTCCACATTCATCGCCGCACTAATAGCCTCATCTAGTGTGGCGGCCCTCTTCACTTCCAACTCATACTCCCACGGGAGTCCATTAGCATAACGAACAATCCGGGATCTCTCATCCGGATACAATTTGATCACAAACGGGATCAATCCCGTGAACTTCTTAGTGTACTCATCGACACTCAAACCACCTTTTTTCAAATGAACAAACTCTTCTTGAAGTTTCTCCAAGTTCCTCTCGGGGCAAAACTTTGCCTTCAACCGCTTCACACACTCTTCCCAAGTCATCTTGTACACCGCCCTTTTTCCCAAGGATTCATACATGGTGTCCCACCACACAAGGGCTTCATCTTTTAACAATCGGGAAGCATAGATCACCATATCCCCTTCCTTACACTTGCTAGCTTCAAGGACTTGTTCGGTTTCACGGATCCAACGGATCGTGACTTTTGGTTCGGAGCTACCATAATAGTTATCGGGCTTGAAAGCCATAAAACTCTTATAAGTACAACCCTTTCTTTCCCTGGGCTCGGGGTCACTTTCTTCCTCAGTTGAAGACTTTTCAGTTTGAGCAACACTACTTGACTTGCTTTTGGTGCGGGGTGGAGATTCCTCCCGCCTCTCACGATCCCTATGTTCATTGAGGATTCGATGCACATCGTCATTCACGACATCCCTCATTTAGTTGAACATAGCTTGGAGATGTTCCACAGTTATCGGGGTGTGATTCCTTTCAACCCCGGAGTTTTCCTCGTCCATTCGATTTTCCGGGCCAAACACCGGATTGTTAACACGATTAGAATCTTGTTCTTGATCAAGTGGACCTCTTCCACTTCTAGTTTGCACCATTTTGCTATAATAAGACATCAATCATTTAGAAGTCAACTTATCAAAATAACGGTAATATAGACCGTTCCCCATTCAAACATGACCTATTCCTTCAAGGTCAACCCTATTGAACTTACACCTAAGGTCTCAAGAGTCAATTCATAATCATCCTATGGAACTTATGGTCCTACTAGTCAGTTTAAGTCTAGGATGGTCAACTCAACCTAGTTCACTTAAACTATAGCTCTGATACCAAGTTGTAACACCTCATTTTTCAAAACAACATTTAAATAACATTTAATCCAAAATCAAGTAATAATGTATCGGTGTCAAATACCGATTTTACAAAAACTAAAAGGTTTCTTGTTTGAGATTATCAGAGTATACAAAAATTGGTGTTACAAGTTATATCATAACCATAGGATAAGGGCTCTAACTACGAACACCAAGCTAATCAGATCAAGGCCTCTTCTAATCAAGCCTCCTAATTCTTCGATCCCGAACCTGAGTACATAGCAAAACACAAACATAGTACGTGAGACAAAATTGCCTCGTGAGATACATGGGTTTTAGACCCGATAAACAACTAGTCACATAATATCATTTTTTATTATAATAATATTGTTAAATTCCATTCGGGTCACTTCATTTCTTTCATCATTGGCCAATGTCAAGATAATCGGAATGCCTCCAATCTATCAAGACCATCATATCCACGGTAACCGGAATGCCTCCAATCTACCGGGACTCATAGGTATTGGGTAATCGGAATGCCTCCAATCTACCACTAACCTTAAGGTACCGTAATAACCGGAATGCCTCCAATCTATCACGGCCCTAGGGACATCATGATCATCATCCTCATTCATCACTTATCATTATGAGCTTATAGCTCCATTATTTCTTAATTAATTAATCAATTCATCATCACATAAGCAATTCATTATTAATCACATAATTGACTAAATTACTTATAGACTCGATAAAACATGTATACATAAAACATTTACTAACTATGTACTCAGTTTTGAAAGTTCACATGTACTCACCTTAGTCAAGCTTATCCAAAAGATGTGTTTCTTGAACACCAATGTCTCCCCTCAAGACTTGAACCTCAATTCCTTCCACCAAATGACCTAATACCAAAACCAATACAATGGTTTACATAAAACATCTATACTAATCATGTATTCCATGGCTAGTTAACTATTTGTATCATTTTTCCCCAAATTACCAAACCCTAATTCCAAAAATCTTCATATTTTCATAGATCCATTTCATAAACACATTTTCCTTGTTAAAATACCATAAATATAAGCTATTCAACTTCCATTTAACCATTTATGAACCAACCCAAAACTAGGGTTTGAGATTCAAGCTTTCCTTACTTGAATCTATGGCTAAAAACTCAAGAGAAATGAAGATTTACCTTTGATATTCAACTAGGAGTGAAATTTCACAAGATTTGATGAAGAAATCGGTTCCAAACGTTCCTTTGCACTCAAAAACGTACACACACTTGTTGGGAGAGAAACTAGGGTTTTGAAATGGCATTTATGACAAAAATCCCGATTTAATAAGCTGCCAGCGACCAGATCGCGTCGCTATTTCCAGAACAGCGGCGCTATTTCGTGCCCGCCATAAATCGCGTCGCTAAATAGCGGCGCTATTTTCGACGCTATCTCCAAAATCTCGAATTCGCCCCCCCCCCCCCCCCCCCCCCCCCCTCGACGCTATTTCGGGTCGCTGTTGCACCCCCGCCATAGATAGCGGCGCTATCCCAGATAGCGGCGCTATCTGGGTCTAGCAGCCAAGGCTGCACTTTCCTTTGTCGCTTTCGACCCGGTTTCGCCCATAACTTCCTCGTACGGTGCCCGAATGACACGAAACCAATTTCCACGTGTTTTAAACGATTTATCCATAATTAACATATTTTTGTACAATTTATTTATTTACAAATTTTCGGGTCATTACAGTAACCATTAGTTTTGGTGTAAGTGAGGGTGTGACTGTGTGAGATCGTGAGAATGACGTATCATATTCTTATCGGTAGTTTATATATATCCTTTATTAGCTGAATACTTTTAATTAATGAAAAAAAATAATCATTTATGAGCTAAGTTTTTAAATATTTATGAGAGCTAGTAGAATAAAACCATAAAACAAATACACTCAACAAATATATGGTACACTAAAGGTCTAAAACCGGAAAGTCCAATGCGAAGTGATTAAGTGAAGGGACTCCGGTTAAGTGTCGTTTTTGAAAAGTTATTCTTCATATGTACTAATTACAAAGTTTCGTATTTTAAGTTTTAAAGTGATTTCAATGTTCTTCAATAATAAAGATATCATAAAGATACCGCAACAACAAATGACAAAATCATCCAAAACAACTACAAAAGTTAAAAACCAATGTCATTTTAAAGTTACATCTAACTGATCATGTCAAACCTGAAAAAGTTAGTAAAATGTCACTTTACTTCATGTCTTAATTACGGCTGTGAAAGAAGTGATGCAATGTAGCATGATTTATGGTTATTTAGTTTTTTTTTTTTTTTAATTTTCAAACTTTACGAATCAATGATTTTATATGATTCCAAAGCTATATTAGTTTTTTTACTAGTATTACGAAATAAACCAATAAAATTCATTCCGGTACTATTTGTTAAGTATATATAATATTTCCTGTTGATAAAGACAACTATTATTAATTAGTAATTGTTACAATTTTAACTAACTTTGTAATTTATATACTTTTTAAAATACGTACGATTGTACCGAACCTACTACATATAATATGACATATTGACTTCCTCGGTTGTGCACACAATTCTTCCAACTTTCCCTACAGTCCATGTACATACATAGTAAAAACTAAAATGTCAGGGAATTGAACCATACCATATAGTTCCGGTGACAATAAAAGGTAACTACGAGACGAGTCGTTTATCATTACGATAGGTGTCAAGTGGAAGAGCAGTGATGTATGCAGCTCATGCATCCCAACAGACCGGTAGACTTGAACCTTATTCCTACATGACCCATCTTTTTCCTTGGACCATGAAATTGAAGTAATATTTAGGCTTTCGCCAATAATTGTACCTTCGTTCCTTGGTTAGTTTTGCTATATCAACGTTATACCAATACTTCTTAATTGACATATCAATAGATACATCCTTACTAACAAGGCAACAACTCATCTTCACTTTGTACCATTTTATATGTAAAAAGTACAAGCACTTACATTCTTACAACATAGTTCAAGGATGTCATGAGTCTAATAGAAGATAAAGACAATCGCAGACTACGTACACAAAACAATCTATTCAATAGGACAAGAGTCCAAAAATATAACTTTTAGTGCTTTTATAAATTAATACAGTAATAAATATTAAAGCTAAATGCAAACCGACATGTGTTATAATAATGCAAGTTGTCTTTTCGGACGAAATAAAAAAAAGAATGGCTAACTTCGATTACGACTTGATTTTATATTTGACTAATGTATTAATTTCTACAATTTAGTTCTACTCATAATCATACTCGTTAGATGAAAACATATGTCAAAATCAAGGGATAATATTAGGAGAGAGAATTAATTGATTACACATATCATCCAATCAAGTAGGTAATACTATGAATATAACTAAATGATTGGAATAAATATCATTTCACTTTTTATTTTCTCAAAATAAGTAAATTATGTTTTGGCAGATTACTACATCTAGATCAAATACTAGTAACCGGTCCCAATAATGACACAAACTGACATCATCAGTTTTTGCCAAATCGGCGCCACGTTAGCTCATCCTCCAACTGATACTAAACTGACGTACTCATGCTAATAATACCTGTTCCCTTCAGTTTTTTTGGACCCATCATTACAAAATACACACACAAAATACCCCTTTGGGCCCCACCTACCCAATCGATCCCTCCCCTCCTCCCGTCTCCAAACTCACGCCAAACCAACTGACGGAAAAACTGATCTAGTGGTGCCAATGGTGGGACGCCGCCACTTTTGGAGATGTCCCCAAGGGACTAGACCATTGTGTAACGACCGTAATTTTGCAACTTGTAATTTTGCATATTTAAATCGGGATTTATTCGAATTTCGTTATTTATATTAGATTATGTTTTTAGTTGTGTTTTATCGGGTGTTTGAATGTTTGGGACTTGGTATAACCAAGTATGGGTCAAAACTTGGATGGAAACAAGTTTAAAGGTTAAGAATCTGTCTGGAACAGCCCTCGCGGCGCGAGGATGGCGCGAGGAAGGCGCGAGTTGAAACAGAAACATCATGGGCGAGAACGCGAGGAGCTCGCGTTGAGCTCGCGTCGAGCTCGCGACGAGCTCGCGGCGCGAGCCAGGCGCGATCGGGGCGCGAAGACGGCCTTCGGGCGGCAACCAGCAGGCGACTCCGCGTCACTTCACGGCGCGAGTTGGGCGCGAGCGGGGCGCGAGGTGGGTCTGGACTATAAAAAGTTGTGTGAAGGCTAGGGCTCATAACACCTACGAAACCTACAACCCTAGCAGCCGTTTTGGGAGCATTTTGGTCGGTTTTTGGAGCTTAGGAGCTCAAATCTTCATGATCTTGAAGGATTGGAACATCAAGGGTAAGATTTCTTGCTTGTCTTACTTGTTTACCTTGGTTGTGAGCTTGGTATGGGTGAATATGGTGGTTTGGGGAACCAACCATATCATCTTTAGGGAAGATGAACTACTGTGGGTGTAAAACACTCCTTGTAGATTTGTAATCAATGTGTACAAGTTAGATTTGGGTTTGATGCTGGGAAATCTTGAACTAGGGTTTGAGATCCCACCAAGTTGATGAACTTGGTGGTTAGGAAAGTTAATATGGATTAATTAGAGATTAGCTATGGTTGATATTGGTTGTTATGATGGTAATGATGCTAGGTCAAGAAGACCTTGTGATTGGAGTTGCTTCCTTGATTGGGAAGTAAGCATTTGTGTTGATTGGCACAATTTGGGGATAGCTTGGCTAAGGTGAGTACATGTGAACTTTCACAACTGAGTACATAGCTAGGAATTGTTTTATGATCAAGTGTTTTATCGAGTCTAAAAGTAATTTAGTTATTTATATGATTTATTATGAAATGCTTATATGATGAATTGATTAATTGATTGAAAAAAAAATGATGGAGCTATAAGCTCATGATGATGATTGACAAGTAATGATGGTGATGATGTCCCTAGGGCCATGGTAGATTGGAGGCATTCCGGTTATCATGGTACCTTAAGGTTAGTGGTAGATTGGAGGCATTCCGATTACCCAATACATATGAGTCCCGGTAGATTGGAGGCATTCCGATTACTGTGGATATGACGGTCTTGATAGATTGGAGGCATTCCGATTATCTTGACATTGGCCAACGATGAATGAAATGAAGTGACCCAAACAAATTTAGTAATATTATTTTAAGTATAAATGGTATTATGTGACTAGTTGTTTATCGGGTCTAAAACCCATGTATCTCACGAGGCAATTTTGTCTCACGTACTATGTTTGTGTTTTTGCTATGTACTCAGGTTCGGGATCGAAGATATAGGAGGCCCGTTTAGAGAGGAAGCCTTGTTGGGATTTACTTGGTGTTCATAGCTAGAGTCCTTATCCTATAGCTTAGATATATCTTGTAACACCGTTTTTGTAAACTCTGATAATCTCAAACAAGAAACCTATCATTTTTGTAATGTTGGTATTGAAAATGATGATGTGTTATGCATTTTGGATGGAAAAATGTTTAAATATTATTTTGAAAAAAATTTGAGGTGTTACACATTGGCAGTGGTCTAATGCAACTTGTTACTCTACATGTAATTCTATATGGTATCAAATACTAGCGGTGTTCAAAACTGGGTATTTGGATTTTCGGATATCCGGATTTTGGGTACCCGGATTTTCGGATAGTGATTTTTACTACCCGAATCCGGTATCTGAAATCCCGATACCCGAATTTCAGGTATCTGAATTTCGGGTATCTGAAATCCGGGTACCCGGAAAATAAAATATTCAAATATATTTCGAGTATTTTCATATATTTTTGGGTATTTTTCAGATATTTTCGGTTATTTTTTTAGGTATTTTTTGATATTTCGGGTATTTTCCAAATATTTCGGATATTTTTTGTATATTTTCGTATTTCGGGTATTTTTTGATTATCGGGTACCCGGATTTTTTTAAAATACTACCCGTATCCGGTATCTAAAATTCGGATTCCCGGATTTCGGATATCGAATATTTTTTCGGATAACCGGTTTTTCGGATATTTTTGAACACCCCTACCAAATACTATCTATGATGACCAGATATAAATCTAACATCTTTATTAATGTATTATTCTATTTATGAATAATATCTTTTTGAAATCATATTTTTTTCTATTTAAAAACAATTTAATGACTATAACATGAAATTACATATTCCATCCGTTCCCTAAAAAAGTTCTCATTTCTCATTAAAATTTTATCCCATAAAAAAATTCCTATTTTTTAAATTTGATGGGCCACTTAATAAAATAATATTATTACTAATGATTCTACCAATAAAATATTTTATTTATCCAATCTAACCTTATATTTTAATCAAAAGTATTATCAAGGACCTCACAATTAACTATCTACTAAAAATTTGTGCCCAAAAGAAATGAGAATTTTTTTTAGAACGGATGGAGTAATTACAATACGAAGCCGTATAAACGGGAGAAAGGGGTACTTTAAAAGGCAATACAAACTAACATTTCCAAGGTGCGTTTCTGGGTAAAAATGCCTTGAACTCAATCCATATACTTATAAGAAGTCAACTCTGCACCACATTTGACTTCTACCTTTGAGTAGGGGTGTTTAAAACCGGGTATCCGGAAATCCGGGTACCCTAAAACCGGGTACCCGAAAATTCGGATAGTAGATTTAGGTACCCGTATCAGTACCCGAATTTTCGGGTACCCGGATTTTTGGATACCCGGTTTTCGGGTACCCGGTACCCGAAAATATAATTTCTTTGTCACAAAAATTACATAAATGGAAGTCGTCATTGTTTATATATTTAATTTTTTTAAATCTTATTAATAAATTTGTTATTAAAAATTTACCTTATGATTTTCTTTAAAGAAAAATCGTTACTAGTAATGAATCTGACCAAATCTTTAAAGACATCCAATGATTCAAAACCATGATTCAACGACGGAGGTGAGAATTAGATGGTTTGTACGTGAGAATTGAGATAGGGTTATAAATTTTAGACATTTGTCAAAATGAGCCAAACATATGCCCATATCTAATGATAATTAATGTCTAATAATAATATAAAAAATATATATAAAAATAAGTTGGAAAAATAAAATTCGGGTACCGGGTACCCAATTACCTGGTTTTTTAGAAAAACACTACCCATACTTGATACCCGGAAACCGGTTACCCGAAATCCGGGTATCCGGATTTTCGGGTACCCGGATTTTCGGGTATCCGAATTTCGGATATCGGATATTTTTTCGGGTACCCATTTTTTCGGTTATTTTTGAACACCCCTGATATTGACGTCTTTATACATATTCTTTGTCGTCAATATCGCGTAAATTAAGCGTGTTTTTAATAAATTTCATTTGATATTACTCAATTTACTTGTTCTTGTGTATTTCAGGCCCAAAGAGGAAATATATGGCGAAAACGAGCGAAAAAAGGAGCTAAAACGGACAACGCGTGAAAATCAAGCCTTCTGGGCGCGAGTCTGGGCGCGAGCTCGACGCGAGAATGTCGCGCCGAGCTTAGGGACAGTCTGTTTAACCTCGCGTTTCTTACTCGCGTTTAGACTCCTTCTCGCGTCCAAAAAATCGAAGCAGTTTTCCAGTTCTCGCGCCGCGAGCTCGGCGCGAGTCGACGCGATAATTCGTTTTTTATATCAGATTTAGTCAAAATTAAAGGGGACTTCGAACGTGACTGTGTTTTTGGACGGTTGGGCGACGAAATACAGCAGTTTTCAAGAGAATTCTTCATCAAATCAAGCAATTCATTGGATTTTTATCATTTCGATCAAAACAATGTTCGGTATTTTGATATCTTTTGTACGTTTGATGATTATTAGCACTTCCATGGGATAATAATCTTAATATTTGCTATGTTTGACAGATTCTAGGGTTATGTTTGGTTAAATTTTAGGATTTTATATCTTGTGTTTGAACAATTGTTAATTAATGCATTAATCTTTCGGTTTACACTTTGATCTTTGTTGTCTACTTTGTTTATAGGTAACTAGTTGATTATTGACAACAATTGAATAGTTATTTCTACCCTCATCTTTTCACCCAAGTGACCTAGATGGCAATTCACTAGGAATAGGGATTGAAATTAGATTCCAATAAGTTAGGGTAAATTGAAAGTCTAACCGTAGTGACGGGAGTTCTAGGTTAGAGGGTTTAGGTGATCCAAACCTATTAAAATTAACAACCCGAGGTGTAATTAGATTACAACTTTTGAGAGAAGGAATTCCTATTAGTTGTGTCTAGTTTATTAAATGGAATTAAGAGGAATCTAGTACCGTGACCTCTAGAACATTGGAAGTAATCGGGACTTAATAACCAAACATAAACCTAGATGAAATCAGACATAGTGAATATACTTTAATCTTTTGAAAAACAAGTTTTCTAAACCAATTCTCACTACATTTTCTAAGTATTTGTTCAATTCATTTAATCTTTACAATTCAAACAATGAAACTTTTAATCAAAATAATTAATTTGTTAACTTTTGATTATTGGATTACATAAATTGCTCCCTGAGGATCGATAACCCGAATACTTGCCTAAGCTATATTACCCACGATTAGGTATACTTGCCTATGAATGTGGTAATCTAGATTAGTGGTATTTGGAGCTTTATTTTATAACTAGATATATCTCATCAAGTTTTTGGCGCCGCTGCCGGGGAGCGGTTTTATGTGTTTAAAAATTGAAAGTTAATTTGTTAATTGATCCTTGTTTGGGAATTCATTCTTAGACAAGTTATTTATTATATTTTCTGTTTTTCTTTACTTTGAATATTAGTTGCGTTTGATCTTTTTGTATTGAGTGTGCAGGTGCATGAACAATAAGATTAATCTTAGAGGTAAAAAGTCTAAACCTGATCAACCTTCACCATCCTCTGATCCAGAAAAATATTTTCGAAGGAGAAAGAGAGCTCAATTGCAAACAAATTATTTAGCATCAATCAAGAAACCTCAAAGTATTGAAGAACCAATTCTTGAAAATCAGAATCCGCTTTTTGAAGTTCAAGTACAAAGTCTTGAAGATCCGGAGCCGATTTCTGATAATCAGGAACACTTTATTGAAAATCAAGAGCCGATTCTTGATAACCAAATGGGTGATCGAGACCCACCACCGGAACGTCCGATGTGGCAAACGAGGCAAAATGCCCCGGTTGATTCCATTCCGGCAATTAGACTTCCGGAAATAAATGGCGTAAATTTTGAAATAAAAAGCCAATTCCTCAGTATGGTTCGTGATTTGGGTTATGATGGTAGACTCACATATGACCCAAATCACCATATTGAGTGTTTTAATGACATTTGCCAATTGTTTAGAATACCTAACGTTTCGCAAGATGCGATACGACTTCGACTCTTCCCTTTTAGTCTAATTGGAGAAGCAAAAATTTGGGTCAAGTCTCTTGAGCCAAACTCCATTTCGACTTGGGAAGAACTCCGAAGTCGATTTATTCACCGTTATTTTCCACCCGCGAAAGCGGATAAAATGAAAACTGATATAATGGCTTTTCAGCAGGAAACAGGGGAAACATTGACGGAAGCATGGGAACGCTTCAAAGGTATGCTAAGAAGATGCCCAAATCATGGATTTGAGAAGAGTGATATTGTCCATCTCTTCTATAGGGGTTTGTCCAACAATGCACGATCCACCCTCGATTCATCGAGTGGTGGCATATTCATGTATAAGACCCCTACGGAAGGATACCAACTTTTGGAGGATATGGCCATGCACAATGCAGAATGGGCGACCGATCGAAGAGCGGGGAAACTAACGAGTGTTTTGAATGCGGTTGATGATAGACAAAGCGATGAAGTGGCATCCATTAAAAACAACCAAATTATTTTAGAACGTAAATTAGACAAAATAACATCTTCTTTACATGCAATACAGGTTGGATGCGACAGTTGTGGCGGACCACACCTTACCAAAGAGTGTCTACAACATCAACCGATGGCAACTGAAGAGGAGGTTAACTATCTAAACCAAGGTTATGGTAATAATCACCAACGTGGAAACCAAGGGTACAACAATAATTTCAATAACAATAGGGGTTTCAACAATAATAACAACTATCCCCCTAGACCAACACACCCACCTGGTTTTTCCCAAAATATCCAAAATAACCAATCAAATTACCCTCCTCGAAACAACCCCAACATTCCCGAATCAAGCTCAAAACCCACAAATCAAATGTCACCTTTAGAAAGTGCTATTGAAAAGTTCTTGATTAGTCAAGCCAAAACAAATGAGGAGAATAAACAAGACTCCAAAGAAATGAAACAAAACTTGAGAAACCAACAAGCAGCCATACAAAACTTAGAAAGAGATATAGGAAGAATTTCACAAGCCTTACAAGATAGACCACAAGGAAATCTACCTCCTTCCACTCAAGCAAATCCAAAAGGAGAATTTAACAATACAAGGGATCTAAAAGCTATCACCACACGAAGTGGTAAATAGGTAAGTTCTCCATTAGTTTCAACTAATGTTAATGGCTTTGATGAACAGGTTTTGATAGAAGATGAAACACCGGAAAATGAAGATGAGGTGTTTGTAGAGAAGATAGTAAAGAAGGATGAACCGGAAAAGATGAAGCAAAAAGAAAAGATCGAGTCAAAGAAAGAGGAAGCAACAAGTTCTTACCTACCTAAAGTTCCTTTCCCACAACGGTTGAGAAAGGAAAAACTCAAAGAAAAATACGGTAAATTTGTGGATATGATTAAACAGGTACGCATTAACGTGCCTTTGGTTGATATGTTGGCAGGTATGCCAAATTATGGGAAATTCATCAAAGACTTGGTGTCAAACAAAGCTCAAATGGAAGAAGCATCTTCAGCTGTGTTGAGTGAAGAGTGCTCGGCGATTATACAAGCAAAGATGCCACCAAAGCTAGAAGACCCAGGGAGTTTCATAATCCCTTGTCTTTTTGATAATTTACCGGTTTGCAATGGTCTAGCAGATTTAGGTGCTAGCATAAGTTTAATGCCCTTGTCGATAGCTACTAAAATAGGACTAACCCATTTTAAACCGACTAGGATGATTTTAAGATTAGCAAACCTTTCTTACACATATCCCATTGGCATTGCGGAGAATGTACCGGTTAGAGTAGATAAATTCGTGTTTCCCATAGACTTCGTTATCCTAGAAATGGATGTGGACCCCAAAGTCCCATTAATTCTAGGAAGACCTTTTTTGAACACGGCGGATGCCATGTTCCACGTGCAAAAACAACAACTAAGTCTGGGAATTGATGATGATAGGGTCACCTTTTCTATAGAAAAAGCCATGAAGCATACTTCAAAATCCGATGACGCTTGTTATGTCATTGATGTTATCGATTCATGTATCGATGAGGAGGTTACTTCATTTTTAAACCTCGATTGTGATGAAATCACCACAAAAGGTGATTTCACATTTGATTCCGATGATACAATCCGCGATCTCCAAGAGTTCGAGGATTTGCTTCATGTAGATGGTGTGGAATCCGAGGTAGGAGATGTAGAAGTTGAAAAAATTGACCCTAATGATAATCTTCGTATCAAAACATCTTTAGAAGATCCACCTACTCTAGAGCTTAAACAATTACCTAATCATTTAGAGTATGCTTTCTTAGAAGGTAAATCCGATCTTCCGGTTATCATCTCATCAAAACTTTCTTCCACCGAAAAACTCAAATTAATTAACATCCTCAAATCTCACAAACGGGCCATAGCCTGGAAAACCGCTGACATCCCGGGAATTAACCCTGCTTTTTGTACACATAAAATCCTCATGGGGGAAAATTTCAAGCCAAGTGTACAAAGGCAAAGACGGTTAAATCCCAATGTCAAAGATGTGGTCAAGAAAGAAGTGCTTAAGCTTCTTGATGCGGGACTTATCTACCCTATCTCCGATAGTCCGTAGGTGAGTCCGGTACAAGTTGTGCCAAAAAAAGGGGGTATGACAGTTATCACAAATGAAAAGGGTGAATTAATCCCTACTCGAACTGTCACGGGTTGGCGTGTGTGTATTGATTACCGCAAGCTAAATGATGCCACCCGTAAGGATCACTTTCCTTTACCGTTTATTGATCAAATGTTGGAGAGACTCGCGGGAAACAACCTCTATTGTTTCCTCGATGGCTTCTCCGGCTATTTTCAGATCCCGATAGACCCCCTTGATCAAGAAAAGACCACATTCACATGCCCATTTGGCACGTTTGCTTATAGGAGAATGCCGTTTGGTTTATGCAACGCTCCGGCCACATTCCAACGTTGCATGACGGCTATTTTCCAAGACATGATAGAAGATTGTATGGAAGTATTCATGGATGATTTCTCGGTATTCGGGAATTCATTCGATTCATGTCTAGCAAATCTTGAAAAAGTTTTAAGGAGGTGTGAGGAGACCAATTTGGTGTTGAATTGGGAGAAATGCCACTTCATGGTGCGTGAAGGCATCGTGTTAGGGCATAAAATTTCTGAAAAGGGAATGGAGGTTGATAAAGCTAAAATCGATGTTATATCTAAGCTACCTCCTCCTACAAATGTTAAAGCCGTGAGAAGTTTCCTTGGGCACGCGGGTTTTTATCGTCGGTTCATAAAAGATTTTTCTAAAATCACCCGACCGATGACCCATTTGTTAGAGAAGGATACACCATTCATTTTCTCAAATGAATGTGTGGAGTCCTTTAATTTGTTAAAGGATAAACTCACCGAAGCTCCCATCATGGTTTCCCCCGATTGGGAATTACCACTTGAGTTAATGTGTGATGCGAGTGATTATGCACACGGTGCGGTGTTAGGGCAGCGAAAGAATAACCACTTTCAACCCATTTATTATGCTAGCCGAACACTAAATGGTGCTCAAGTAAACTACACAACTACCGAAAAAGAATTACTTGCTGTTGTGTTTGCTTTTGACAAGTTTAGACAATATCTCGTGTTGTCTAAAACCATTGTGTACACCGATCACTCCGCATTAAAACATCTATTTTCTAAGCAAGACGCCAAACCGAGACTCATACGTTGGATTCTCCTCTTGCAAGAATTCGACATTGAGATCAAGGATAAGAAAGGGGCGGAGAATCTTGCGGCCGATCATTTATCCCGGCTTGAAAATCCTCATTTGGAGGAATGTGATGAAAACGGGATAAATGATAAATTTCCCGATGAGTTCTTTGAAGTAGTGAATGCCTTACAAGACACAAATGACCCGTGGTACGCTGATTTGGCTAATTATTTGGCAGCGGGTGTTCTTGTTAAAGGCATGACTCATCAACAAAAAGGGAAATTTTTCTCTGATTTGAAGCATTACCATTGGGAACATCCCTACCTTTTCCGGGTCGGTGCAGATTTTGTGCATAGGAGATGTGTATCCGGTGAGGAGGCTTATGACATTCTCAACGAATGTCATAAGGGACCAACCGGGGGTCATTTTGGTCCTAATTACACAGCCCGAAAGGTTTTAGATGCGGGATTTTATTGGCCTACAATCTTTAAAGATGCATATGGTTTGGTCAAGACTTGTGATGCCTGTCAAAGAACAGGGAGTATTTCCAAACGGGATGAAATGCCTCAGCATGGCATCCAAGTTTGTGAAATCTTCGATATATGGGGTATCGACTTCATGGGTCCATTCCCGAATTCCCAAGGTAATAGGTATATTTTGGTTGCCGTTGACTATGTATCAAAATGGGCCGAGGCAAAAGCTCTCCCAACAAATGATGCCCGGGTTGTAGTCAAATTTGTGCAATCTCTGTTTTGTCGGTTCGGATGTCCCCGTGCTCTCATTAGTGACTGGGGTACACATTTCGCTAATCACCTCATGGAGAAAACTTTACAGCGATATGGTGTCCATCACCGATTCTCAACTTCATATCATCCACAAACAAGTGGACAAGTCGAGAATACAAATCGAGCACTAAAACGAATTCTTGAAAAAAGTATTGAGAGAAATCCGAAATTATGGTCTCAAAAGTTAGATGATGCTCTTTGGGCATCCGAACCGCTCACAAAAATCCAACCGGTTATACCCCGTATCGCATGGTTTACGGGAAAGCATGTCACCTCCCGTTAGAAATCGAGCATAAAGCTTATTGGGCAATTAAGGAGTGTGATATGGATGTGAATCTTGCGGGTACCGAAAGAAAGTATCAATTGAATATTCTTGATGAAGATCGATTTCTTGCCTATGAAAATTCCAAAATTTATAAGGAAAAAACCAAACTTTGGCATGATAAGAAATTGAGAGCTCAAAAATGTTTCAATCCGGGAGATAAAGTTCTTGTTTATCAATCTCGGTATAAATTTTCTCCCGGAAAATTGAAATCTAAATGGGTTGGTCCTTTTACCGTTTTTCAACAATACCCGTCCGGGTATGTAGAACTCATTGGTTACCGTGATCATTTTAAAGTAAATGGTCACCGTTTGAAGCATTATTTTGGGGACGAAGTCGAGAATATGAGAAGTGATGAGGTGGAGGTGATTAATTTCACCTCGGTTGGTGAATTTTGATTTTTAAGAAAAATCCGAGTCAAGCTCTAGACTCGTAAATCTTTGAAGCGCTTCTCGGGAGGCAACCCGTGTGTATTGTGGTTTGTTTCCTTTTCCTTTCTGCATTTTTTTTAGTTGTTTAGGTTCTTTTATCTGCTGTGGTATGCTTAATTCTGAAAAAAAATCCATTTCTGGGCTGTTTCGCGTTTGATCTCGCGCCGATCTCAACGCGAGGTATTCGCGAAGTAGAACAGCAGGTCTGAAAACTCGACGCGAGATTCTCGCGTTTCGTTCGCGTTTAAGGTCGCGTTTCAGCCGTTTCGACCCATTTCCGTGTCGGGTCGCGTTTGGGTCGCGTTTGGGTCGCGTTTCATCTCGGCGCGAGATCTGGTTTATTTAAACCGATCGTTTCTTTTTCTGCTCATTTCAAAATTGGAGCCCTAGCCTCTCAACGCGACTTCGACGCCAGCACCATATCCGGCGATTTCTTCCTTTTTTCAAGCTTTTCCGGCCGATTTCTTCCATCTTTCTCTCCAATCTCGTGCTAAGATGCCTCCTAGGGTAAGATTCTTGCTAATTTCTTCATTTTTCTTTGATTGCTTGTTCTTATTCCGAAAAATTTAGGGCTTTTTGAAGAAATTGTTGTTGATTCTAGATTTAAGTTAGTCTCTAGTTGCTCTTAGACAAACCCTTAGTTTGAGTTTGGAAATCATAGCTCACATTGTCAAAATCTTTCAATTTTCAGATTTTTGTTGATTATTTGGGTTGATTCTTAGAAATTGGTTAAGAATTTTGGGAAGAAACATAAATGGGATATCTGTGAACTAGTGCAATTGATTTTATTGTTAAAAGTTTTTTTTTTAGAACAACTAGTTCAAAATGGTGGTTTGGGTAACATTGGTACTTCATATTTTTATGTCAAATTAATCATCTCAAAAGTGTTAATACATACACCACTTAGTTTTAATAAGTAAATTTTTAAATAGAAATGGATTAATTATACTTAATTTAAAAATTTTACATAACTTTAAAAACTAAGTGTGGGAAAGGGCAATGTTCATTTTAATTGTATCACTTATTAGTCTAACACCCTTCTATATTTTATATTGTACAATTTAACACGTTTGCTTGATTAATTCTTTTTTTTTAGGGTACAAAGAGAACTAAAGGTTCATCATCCCGACCTTATGCACCACCATCGCCCCCACCAATGGCTGATGATGGATTTCCTGTTAATCTTGAAATCAGAGGCACACATGTGTTTTTAGATTTCTCAAATGCACCATCATTAGAGCAAAGACAACATGCAGAAAAAGAATTCAGTGATTTCACTGGCAAACCGCTAGAAGCGGGGAAAACCCCCGATTAGAGATTATTAGCCAAGTATGACAAGAAAGACGACATTATGGAATATCTTTCACGTAAATTCAGAGATGCCAGCGGGGATATTTTATTTACGTGTCATGCATGGAAACGGGTTCTCACCATGCGTGAACCGGTTTATCGTGAATTGGTTTTCGAATTTCTTTCCACAATACGATTCAAAGCGACCCTAGCATTAAATAATCCAAATGCACTTTCTTTGGAATACCGAATCGCGGGGAATTGGTATAACACTTCTCTACATGATTTTGCCGTTAACGTGGGTTTGTACACGGCACACGAAATTACTGGTTCGTCTTTCATGCATTATTTAAGAAGCTGTGATTGGGAGGCTCCTAAGGATGTTGATACGTTATGGAGTGAAATTGGTGCGGGTGGATATGATGGGTCAGACACTACCGAATCCCAAATCTTCTTTAGTGATTACCGGTATTTACATCGTATGATCTCTAATACGATTTGTCAACGAAAAGACGGGTCGGAAAAAGTGAACAAATACGAAATGTGGTTACTCGATCAACTCCGACACTCCCATAAATTCACTAACATACCCTATGTATTGGCTGAATTTTTAAGTGACGGTGCCAAGGGTTTTCGACCCAAGAGTGGTTTGTGTGGTGGCCATTACATCACGAGGTTAGCTATGGCACACGGTGGCCTTCCACCCCGAGTTTTAGACACTTTGACCCCCATTGAGATGGGTTATATCGATGCGACCTTGTTGGCCCGAATGAAAGTTCTAAACCGCGATCAAAATAACAAATATCAATGGGTGGACTATCCTGTATTGGCCGAAAAATGGCGAGTACCACCTCCACAATCTGACGAAGAGGAACAAGAAGATGCACGATTAGATGATGAAATGGGTGATGAACCGATGATGGATTCAATGCCACCATTTACGGGGCAAGATCAGTTTTTTGCGGGTGCTTCCGGGTCGGGTACGGCTCATGCCGGACCATCGGGACCCAGTGCGGGCCCATCGACTTTTGATCCATATTACTCATATCAACAATTAAATGAGTCGATGAACGCCTTACGGGTTGATTTCCAAGCTTCAAATGCATCGATACATTCGCGCATGCAATGCTTTTATTACGAGAATATGCAACAACGATATGAAACAAATTGGCAAACTCGTGGCATTAGTAGCTTGTTGTATACCGATGTTCCTCCACCCGATAGATTTGAACCTATGCCGGATTGGACATCCGGAAATTTTCCACCCGGGTACCCAGATTATGACGCTTGGAACCAGCATTACACAGATGGGTATCGTCGGGACCCGCCACCACAATAAGCAGCAGTAGTTAAAAAAAAAAAAAACAAAAAACAAAAAAAAAAAAAACAAAAAAAAAAAAAAAAAAATCGGTTGCTGATTGAAGATTGAAATTCTTGAAGATTGTTGATTTCGGAACAAAATTTCACACCACCCCCAGGTCGTATTTATTCTTTTAACTTTTTAATTCCCCGTTAGTGTTCAATTCATTGCATTGAGGACAATGCAAATTTCAAGTGTGGGGATGGGGGTGAATTAAAATAATTCCACCACTAAATTTGTGAATCCTTAAAAGAATCCTTAAAAGAGTCAATTAATAATATAATTCTAATTAACATTAGCCCAAATTTTTTTTAGACACTTCTCAAGGCTTCGAGGAAAGCAAACTAGGAAAATTATTTGATTTAAACGATAAAATTTATTTTAGTTTTTATGTTCGAAATTTGTGGCTTTCCATTATTTTAAAATCCTTTCTATTAGCTTACTGAATTTTTAGTGGCCTAAGTAATACAACAGGTCTTGCATAAGCCAAAATCTTTTCTTAAGTTAACTTTTGACCCAAAAGGTTGAGACTGGGTACTTAGTTTAAAAAAATCCCTTTGTGTACGAAATACGCCGGCGAAAGCCGAGAATTAAAGCAGTCAAAGAACTAAGATGTTGCATCAGTTTCAGCCCCCTTCGGCCCAATTGGATGTCCAATATATATCATAAATCAATAAGGGGTCCGTTGGAAAGTCGAAGTAAGGGTTGGTTCTGGTGTTAATTATCGAAAAATTCATAAAGCTGAATAAATGTGATGTACAATGTACATAACAATCATAAATAGGCACATTGGCAAAAAAGTTTAAACTGTGTTCATTTCAAAATATCTTCAAGTTGGGAGTTTTCGCAAAAGTAAAAATTTTGAATTATGCAAGAATGAGTAGACCTTAGGCTAATAAAAATTGAATAAGTTAATTAAAAGGAGATTAAAATGATGAAAAGTTGGGTAAAACTGTACACAAATCTTGAACATAAAAGCTTTAACAAATTCTATCCGCTAAAACAAATAATTTTCCGAAATTTGTTAGAATCCGGGCGTTGAAAGAAATGTCAAGAATAGATCTTTATAGTGGCTAGTGAAATATATTTACATGATGATTTGCTTGAGGACAAGCAAAGTTTAAGTGTGGGGATTTTGATATTGACGTCTTTATACATATTCTTTGTCGTCAATATCGCGTAAATTGAGCGTGTTTTTAATAAATTTCATTTGATATTACTCAATTTACTTGTTCTTGTGTATTTCAGGCCCAAAGAGGAAATATATGGCGAAAACGAGCGAAAAAAGGAGCTAAAACGGACAACGCGTGAAAATCAAGCCTTCTGGGCGCGAGTCTGGGCGCGAGCTCGACGCGAGAATGTCGCGCCGAGCTTAGGGACAGTCTGTTTAACCTCGCGTTTCTTACTCGCGTTTAGACTCCTTCTCGCGTCCAAAAAATCGAAGCAGTTTTCCAGTTCTCGCGCCGCGAGCTCGGCGCGAGATCGGCGCGAGTCGACGTGGGAATTCGTTTTTTATATCAGATTTAGTCAAAATTAAAGGGGACTTCGAACGTGACTGTGTTTTTGGACGGTTGGGCGACGAAATACAGCAGTTTTAAAGAGAATTCTTCATCAAATCAAGCAATTCATTGGATTTTTATCATTTCGATCAAAACAATGTTCGGTATTTTGATATCTTTTGTACGTTTGATGATTATTAGCACTTCCATGGGCTAATAATCTTAATATTTGCTATGTTTGACAGATTCTAGGGTTATGTTTGGTTAAATTTTAGAATTTTATATCTTGTGTTTGAACAATTGTTAATTAATGCATTAATCTTTCGGTTTACACTTTGATCTTTGTTGTCTACTTTGTTTATAGGTAACTAGTTGATTATTGACAACAATTGAATAGTTATTTCTACCCTCATCTTTTCACCCAAGTGACCTAGATGGCAATTCACTAGGAATAGGGATTGAAATTAGATTGCAATAAGTTAGGGTAAATTGAAAGTCTAACCGTAGTGACGGGAGTTCTAGGTTAGAGGGTTTAGGTGATCCAAACCTATTAAAATTAACAACCCGAGGTGTAATTAGATTACAACTTTTGAGAGAAGGAATTCCTATTAGTTGTGTCTAGTTTATTAAATGGAATTAAGAGGAATCTAGTACCGTGACCTCTAGAACATTGGAAGTAATCGGGACTTAATAACCAAACATAAACCTAGATGAAGTCAGACATAGTGAATATACTTTAATCTTTTGAAAAACAAGTTTTCTAAACCAATTCTCACTACATTTTCTAAGTATTTGTTCAATTCATTTAATCTTTACAATTCAAACAATGAAACTTTTAATCAAAATAATTAATTTGTTAACTTTTGATTATTGGATTACATAAATTGCTCCCTGAGGATCGATAACCCGAATACTTGCCTAAGCTATATTACCCATGATTAGGTATACTTGCCTATGAATGTGGTAATCTAGATTAGTGATATTTGGAACTTTATTTTATAACTAGATATATCTCATCAATCCCTACCTTTGAGTATACAATCTATCAAACCATCCTTTAAATCTCTCTCCCTCCTTCTCTCTCTCTCTACCAATTTCAGGTACACTTTCTCTCTCTACCGAATTTATGTATAAATCATGTTATTATTTTTTCTTTAATTTTTTTTGTTTATGATTGATTTTATTTGTGATATTATTGCTCTGATGAGAGCTCTAATGGAGTTCATAAATTAGATATGAAATATCATCTGCTAAAAGCTTGAATGGAGCTATGGTCAACAATATATGGTTAATTTTTTGACTTTTCACCGGAGTTAATTACGGCAATGTTTATAGCGTGAAAATCGATGCTTGAATTAGAATTGGAGCTGGTTTTGATTGAAGATAAATCTGAATTTGCTTCATGTTCAAATTTATGCTTACGAGATTGCTTATATTATTATATATATGTATTGGCTTGTTATTGAAAAAATTGATCATTTGAATTAGGTTTTTCTAATTGATTTCAGCCTTAGTTTCCACCAGATTGTGTTTATTATTCATTACACCAATTTAATTGTTTTTCTTTTACATATAATTGTGTTTCTCATGGTGAATTTGCAGAGAAATATTGGCCTTTTTATACAAGCACATATACCCTGTTTGATTGTACTGTAAACATTATGCATGACTGGCCCTGTGGCCATACCCGACACCATCGAACCAACACTATCAATTTCAAGTAGAACACGATCTCTCGATTCGGTTTCATTTCACAACAATGACAACAACAACAATTCTCTAACAACAAATGGAGAAACCTCACGTTCTTCATCTGAAACGGTCGCGTTTAGATTTGGAGAACTGAAGCTCCAAAACGGGGAATTTTACTCCGGTTCTCTTCTCGGAAACGTACCCGAGGGTACGGGGAAATACGTGTGGTCAAGCGGTTGTAAATATGAAGGAGAATGGAGAAGAGGAATTTGGAATGGTTATGGGAAACTTCATTGGCCTTCAGGGGCTTATTATGAAGGTGAATTTTCGGGCGGTTATATGCAAGGAACCGGAACGTATATTCGGGCCGATAAGTTAGTTTACAAAGGTCGTTGGCGGTTAAGCCGTAAACACGGGTTAGGTTATCAAACGTTTCCAAATGGTGACATATTTGAAGGATCTTGGATTCAGGGTTCACCCGATGGGCCGGGTAAGTACATTTGGGCTAATGGAAACGAGTATTTAGGGAATATGAAAGGTGGAAAAATGTCGGGAAAAGGCGTTTTTACATGGACTAATGGTGATTTGTATGAAGGAAGTTGGTCAAATGGAGTTATGCACGGGTTTGGTGCTTATACATGGAGTGATGGTGGTCGTTATGTCGGTACATGGACATGGGGATTAAAAGATGGTAAAGGAGCTTTTTATCCAAACGGTTGTAGATTGCCAGCTAGACAAGAACTATACCTTAAAGCTTTGAGAAAACGAGGGTTGTTGACCGACTTACAAAAAGTCAACCAAGTTTCTCGTATTCAACATGCTTCTTCAATTGATATGGGGAACTTTAAAATCGGTGGTAATCAATCAAGAAATAATAATGTTTCATTAGAAAGAAGATGGAGTTTGGAAGTTGCTATTGAAAAAGTTATGGGGAACGATTTGGCATCTTTTATGTCGGATTCGGGCGTTGAGAATGATACACAAACACCGATTCTTGAAAGAGAATATATGCAAGGGATTTTAATTAGTGAGCTTGTTGTTGATAGTAGTTTTTCTTCGGGTTCTAAACGAGAAATGAGAAGACAGAGGAAATGTGCGAAACTCAAAATCTATACAACTTTGAATATAAACTGATTTTATTATGATCTATTCAGATAGAAATACACTAATACAACATTTATATAAAAGTAAAAAGAAAGTTCATACACTTATGAACTGAATACAAATGATCTACTCTCAAAGAACTTACAAGATCATGTTCTTGAGAGAGAACTAATAGCAGTGATATGCTTTAGAGAAATAATAACAGAGAGAATAATGAAGAAAAAGAGCTGCGATCAAAAGTCCAAAAACCTACACCAAACATCCTCTTTTATAAGATAAAATGTTACACGTAGGTCCTCACGAACTTGCTCCTGAGTCCACAAGCTTTTCCATTTTACACTTTAACCCTCGACCTTTCCTGCATTAACTAATCATATAATGAGAAAAGATTACAATTAACAAAACTTAGATTAAACTAAACCTTTTAACATTCCCCCTTAACCTAAGTTTTGAAAGCATCTTTTAAACCTAATCTGCTACACAACAGATTATGTTGATTACCACTTAAACCTTTGGTGAAAATATCAGCAACATTATTTAGTGACTCAATTTTTACCGTTTTAATCAATCCATCCAAAACTCTATCTCTAACAATATGAAGATCAACATCAAAATGTTTTGTTTTATCATGGTGGACTGGATTTGCAGCAATTAAAATTGCAGCTTTATTATCACAATATAAATTTATTGGTAAATCAACAACCACTTTTAAATCAAGTAACAAATTTTTAATCCAAATTAATTCACAAACAGTTGTAGCCATTGCTCTATACTCAGACTCAGCAGAAGATCTGGAAACAGTGGCTTGTTTTTTACTTTTCCAAGAAATTATAGAATCTCCAAAGTAAACAGAAAAACCAGTTACAGATTTTCTTGATGCCAAACATTTTGCCCAATCAGCATCAACATAGGCAGATAAATTTAAATTATCAGAATTAGATACAAAGATACCTTTACCAGGAGAACCTTTCAAATATCTTAAAACCCTCATGGCAACTTTGAAGTGAGACTGAAGAGGAGAGTGCATAAACTGACTTAAAAGTTGAACAGAATACGAGATGTCAGGACGAGTTAATGTCAAATATATCAGCTTCCCAATTAGTTTTTGATATTCAGAAATGTTAGGGAGAAGCTTGTCATTTTCAGTTTCATGAACAGAAAGAACAAAATTTTGTTCAAGAGGTGATTTTAAAGGTTTACTGCCAAGTAACCCAAACTCACTTAACAATTCCATACAGTACTTTCTTTGTGAAAGACATAACCCATTTTGTGTTTTAATAACTTCAATACCCAGAAAGTATTTAAGCTCTCCCAAATCTTTGATTTGAAATTTTGTTTTCAAAAAATCTTTAAACTTATTTATTTCTTTTATATCATTTCCTGTGATAACAATATCATCTACATAGACTAATAAGGCTAAAAACAAATTTCCATTTGATTTAGTGTATAATGAATAATCATGTTTACTTTGTATAAAACCATTTTCAACAAGAGCACTTGTAAGTTTTGCATTCCATTGCCTAGGAGCTTGTTTCAGCCCATATAAAGATTTATTCAACTTACAAACCCTATTATCAGAATCTGAAAAAAAACCAGGAGGTAATTTCATATAGACATCTTCTAATAAGTCACCATATAAGAAAGCATTATTAATATCAAGTTGAAATAAAGGCCAGTTTTTTTTAACAGCTAGATTAATTAAACATCTAACTGTAGTCATTTTAACAACAGGAGAAAAAGTCTCAGCATAATCAATCCCTTCTCTTTGATTAAAACCCTTAGCAACAAGTCTAGCCTTGAACCTTTCAACTTCACCACTAGACTTATATTTAACCCTAAAAACCCATTTACAACCTATAGGTTTCCTTCCTTTTGGAAGTTCAGTTAAAGACCATGTATTATTTCGATACAAAGCCTCCATTTCAGAATTCATGGCTTCAACCCAATTTTTATCATTTAAAGCTTCAACATGATTTAAAGGTTCCATGATTTTGTTTAAGTTTGACACAAAACTAAAACATTCAGAAGATAAATTTGAATAATTAACTACTCTTTCAATTCCATATTTAACCTTTCCTTCAACAACAAAATCTTTAAATTTTTTAGGTAAAACAGGTTTTCTAGTCGACTGTCTCAAGTTACCACTAGTTGTAGGTATATTGTTAGTCTCCCTGTGATCCTCAGAATTGTTTAGAGAATTACCCTCAGGGACAAAAGATGCCCTATGAACATCATGAGGAGTTGCAGTCACATCATTCCCCAAATGAGAAGAGCATATGCCATCACCCTGAGCTGAAGGAGTTGCAGTCACTCGATTCTCATTTTGAGATGAGCTACTACCATCACCCTCAGACGAATTTTTCCCTTCATCATTGGGATTTTCAGAAACATGGACGTCAAAAAAATCAAAAAATTTAAGATGTTCTGAATTGTATCTGTCAGTTAATTCAGAACTAGATTTATTAAAATTTTGTTTGAATGGATAAATTTCTTCATAGAATTTAACATCTCTTGAAAATAAAATATTTTTTGTTTCAAGATTGTAAAGTTTATAAGCCTTTTTAACAGTGGAAAATCCAATTAAAACACATTTTTCACTTCTAGAAGAAAATTTATCATTGTTATTTAAGATTTTAGAAAAACATAGACATCCAAAGTTCCTGATATGGGAAAAAGAAGGATCACATCCGTATATTACAGAGAAGGGAGACTTTCCATTTAAAACCTTAGTGGGTAACCTGTTAATAAGATAGCATGCAGTTAAAACACAATCAGACCAAAAAGATATGGGAATTCCCCCTTGAAACATAAGAGATCTTGCAGTATTTAAAAGATGTCTATGTTTCCTTTCCACAACACCATTTTGCTGTGGTGTGTAAGGACAAGACGATTGGTGAATAATGCCATTTTTATTACAAAAACTTAACATTGTTTTATTAATAAACTCAGTCCCATTATCACTTCTAAAAATCTTAACAGTTTTACCAAATTGATTTTTAAGAAGATTAAAGAAATTTGTCACATTTTCAACCACTTCATCTTTAGACTTCACCAAATATACCCAAACCGCCCTAGAGTAGTCGTCAACTATGGTCAAAAAATATTTAAATCCTTCTCTACTAGGAGACTTATAAGGCCCCCATAAATCCATGTGTATTAAATCACCAACACTATGAGTTTTATGTTCACTTAAAGGAAATGGTTCTCTAGTTTGTTTCGCCAAATGACAGATTTCACAAGGAGAAACGTTTAGTTCATTTGTAAGGTTAAGTTTATGTTTTAAACGATCAATGACTTGATCAGAAGGATGACCAAGTCTTTGATGCCACAAAGTTTTAGAAGTATAACAAGCACTTAACCCATTGCACATAAACGTACCATTAGTTTCGCAATCGAACATATAGAGCCCATCAGCGACTCTACCAGTCCCCAGAATTTTGTTTAACTTCAAATCCTGAATATAGCACCTATGCTCATCAAAACCAACAAACAACCTACTATCCCTAGCTAATTTATTAACAGATAGTAGATTAACACGATAATTTGGAACAACTAAAACATCAAGTAAAATAACATCTTTTGTAAGTTTTAGATTTCCAACTTTGTGAACTTTTGCCATGGTTCCATTGGGATGTCCAACAGTAAGATTTAAATCAAGAACATCAACAACATTTTCAAGATATTTTTCAGAAACAGTCATGTGCTGATTTGCACCAGAATCAATTATCCACTTATTGTTCAAAAAATAGTTATTAGAGTCATTTGAGTGACAATTGAAGAAAAACAGTTTCTTAAAATTTGAGTTAAACAAGCTATTCGAATTAAAAAAGGTACCTCCCATATTATCATTTACATTTTGAAGGACTGGTTTTTCACTTATGAGGTTCATCAACTTCAATACCTGCTCATTTGTAAAACACAAAGGACTAGCAGTAGTAGAGTTATTAGCAGATTTTTGAAAAGAACCATTATTACTTGACGACGACTTCTGGGAAGTCTGAGTCATGTTATTTTGGTTACTTTGGTTTTGAAATCTTTTTTTATAACCAGGAGGATAACCTACAATTTCATAACATCTTTCAACAGTATGGCCCAAAAGACCACATTTAGTGCATTTCAAATTTGGATTGGGACCCCTAAAAGTTTTCTTCTGATTTTGAGACACTTTGGAATTGAAGGAATGAGATAGCATTTTTGAGGAAGTAGTCTCATTGGAGGAATTTCCTCTATGAGACTCCTCTCTAGAAATAATGGAGAATGCAGTTTTAACACTAGGTAAAGGATCCCTAGTTAAGAGGTTACTTCTTATGGGAAGATAAACATCATCAAGACCCATTAAAAATTGCATAAGTTTTATCAATTGATTGTGTTCAAGAAATTCTTTAGAAGAGTGACAAGAGCATACTGGCAGTTTTACAAGAGCATCAAACTGTTTCCACATAGAGTTCAGTTTATGATAATATTCAGACAGAGGAGCACCATTTTGACATACAGAGTTAATTTTATGATGCAAATTAAACATAACAGAACCATCTACTTTATCATATGTTTCTTTTAATTCTTGCCACACAACCGCAGCACTATTGGAAAAAATTTGACCTAAATAAAGTTCATCAGAAACTGAACCTAAAATCCATGACAAAACAACAGCATTACATCTATCCCACTGTTTAGCAAGTACATCATTTTCAACAGATCTTAAACAACTACCATCAATAAATCCAGTTTTATTTTTTGTGGCTAAAGCCAATTCTAAAGCCCTAGACCAGACTCTATAATTTTCAGTTCCAACCAATTTCAAGTTTATTAACGTACCATTAGTTGTGTCACTAGCATGTAAATAAAGAGGATGAGAAAAATCAAGTTTATTGATCAAGGTAACAGACTCAGTAACAGAGACAGCATCATCAGATAAATCGTTTTCATTATTATTACCATTATTACCAGGTGGAATATTATCTCCCATATTGACAGTTAATTTTTTTTTTTATTTACTTTATCAACAACAGTATCCAAAGAGCTAGATGTAAGATTATTCAAGTAACAGGACAACAAACAAAACAGTGACAAAATAGTAACAATATAATGAGCAGGAAGGACTTACAGTGCGATCAGCACTCACCGGAATAGACTATAAGAAGTTACAGCGGAAGACGATATGGATTCAAGGACTTTCAATCCCACAGACTTCTATCGAACCCAAAAGACAAGGATCTGAAAATGTTTATTATTATTGATTTTTTAGAGACTAAAACAATAATAGATAGATCTATAGAAAAATCCAAGCGATCAACAAGAACGTTTGAATTTGATTTTGGCAGATTAACAAACTAAAAAAATTTAAAAAACCGATTAGCAGTTCAACGATTGTACAATTGCGATCAGATCTAATAACAGATCTGTGATTTAAGAGACGAAAGTTTTAAAAGAACAGAGATCTGGAGAAGATGTGTGGAAGTCTCCAAACGGAGATCCGAGAAACGGCGAACGATCACACAATCTGATATCTCAAGAAGAAAAAAAGAAGAAAAAACCGAAAGATCGAAAAAAAAATTTAGATCTGAGTTTAAAAACAAGAACTACAAGGAGATCTCGAGCTTATAGCTGTCATAGACCAGTTCTAATCATAAACAACCTCTCAGATCTGTTTTTAATCAATATAAACGAGCTAATACCAAGATACGGTTCAGATCTAAATTTTAACAACTAAGAAATTTATTTCGATAGATCTGTTAGATAAACAAAAATTACGAAGAGATCTTGAGCATAACGCTCTGATACCATGTGCGAAACTCAAAATCTATACAACTTTGAATATAAACTGATTTTATTATGATCTATTCAGATAGAAATACACTAATACAACATTTATATAAAAGTAAAAAGAAAGTTCATACACTTATGAACTGAATACAAATGATCTACTCTCAAAGAACTTACAAGATCATGTTCTTGAGAGAGAACTAATAGCAGTGATATGCTTTAGAGAAATAATAACAGAGAGAATAATGAAGAAAAAGAGCTGCGATCAAAAGTCCAAAAACCTACACCAAACATCCTCTTTTATAAGATAAAATGTTACACGTAGGTCCTCACGAACTTGCTCCTGAGTCCACAAGCTTTTCCATTTTACACTTTAACCCTCGACCTTTCCTGCATTAACTAATCATATAATGAGAAAAGATTACAATTAACAAAACTTAGATTAAACTAAACCTTTTAACAGGAAATTAGTGAAGGAGGTTAAGAGGCCCGGTGAAGCAATTATTAAGGGTCACAGGAGTTATGATTTAATGTTAAGTTTACAGCTTGGAATAAGGTACATTTACACATTCATTTTTTATGATAGTTTTTTGGTATTTTTGAGAAATTTAAATGAAAATATGATTAGGTATACTGTGGGGAAAATAACACCGGTTCAAAAGCGAGAAGTACGGGCTTCGGATTTTGGCCCACGAGCTAGCTTTTGGATGCAGTTCCCTAAAGAAGGCTCTCAATTGACACCTACTCATCAATCAGAGGATTTTAAGTGGAAAGATTATTGTCCAATGGTTTTCAGGTTAGTTTCTTAACATTTTTTTTAATACTTGAAGTCTTTAGTATATTATAGGGATTGGTTTTTGTATTATTCCTAAATAATAACGTATCGTTTACATGTGTCCCAGTTTAGTCATTGTAAAAAGTTTTTCCAATTGGATCACTAAAAGATGGGATACAATTCCGTGACCTGATTGGACATAAACTTGTGCAATGACTAAACAAGGACAATGTAAAGATATGTTGTCATTTTAAGGAAAAGAAACTTTATGAAGAGGAACATCTATATGCATTAGTATTTTATTATTTGCACAAATTATTTAATACAAAATAGGTTAAAATAATCAAGTGGTCTTCTAAAAATGATTGTTATTACAAAAGGAACTTGAGAGAGATGTTTAAGATTGATGCTGCTGATTACATGATGTCAATCTGTGGTAACGATGCTCTTAGAGAACTGTCTTCTCCTGGAAAAAGTGGCAGTGTTTTTTTCCTTTCTCAAGACGATCGTTTCATGATTAAAACATTAAGAAAATCCGAAGTACAGGTATCAACATAATATAATATAAATTCCTTTATTTTAATTATTATTTCCTTTTAAATCTCTAATAACTGAATCAGGTCCTTTTGCGAATGCTTCCGGATTATCACCGTCATGTGCGGACATATGAGAACACATTGATAACTAAATTTTTTGGCCTCCACAGAATAAAACCAACGAGTGGTCAAAAGGTAACGTTATGTTTTAATCAAAATTAGATTTTATTATTTATTTCTAATGATTGCGATGATTATTTCAGTTCCGGTTTGTAGTGATGGGAAATATGTTCTGCACAGAATTAAGGATTCATAGAAGATTTGATTTAAAAGGTTCATCACTTGGGCGTTCGGCGGACAAAGTTGAAATAGATGAGAACACAATACTCAAAGATCTTGATTTAAAATATAGTTTTTATCTAGAACCTTCTTGGCGTGGTGCTTTGCTAAAGTAACTAACTTTCCTAACTAATTTTTTGATTATTCTATTGTTTTCCACTGATGAACATATTTATTTTGTTAAATGCAGTCAGATTGAAATTGATAGTAACTTTCTTGAAGCTCAGAATATAATGGATTACAGTCTTTTGCTTGGCGTTCATTATCGCGCACCTCAACACCTCAAATCTTTGATGTCAAGTGTGACAACAGACGGATTGGGTATCGTTGCAGAAGAAGGTGTGATTTTCATTTACAATAACTTAAACTTATTTGAGTAAAATGTTTTATTTAATGCAAATTGGTGTTACAGAATGTATGCAGGATGAGATATCACCCCAAGGGCTGGTGTTGGTGCCACGTGGATCTGAAGATAGCAGTGTTGTTGTGGGCCCACATATACGAGGAAGCCGTCTACGATCATCAGCTACTGGTGATGCTGAAGTGGATCTCCTTCTCCCTGGCACAGCAAGGTATTTATTGATATTTTTATTATTAAAAGAATTAATAAAAAGTTATAAGCTAAATACTTATTTTATTTTCTGGCAGGTTACAAATACAGTTAGGAGTGAACATGCCAGCAAGAGCAGAGCTTCTTCCAGGTGAAGAAGAGAAAACAATGTTTCACGAGGTATACGATGTCGTATTATACCTAGGTATTATCGACATATTACAAGAATACAATATAACAAAGAAGATTGAACATAAATATAAATCATTTCAATTCGATTCTCTGTCCATATCCGCTGTGGACCCCACCTTTTACTCCCAACGGTTTCTTGAGTTTATCCAGAAGGTATTCCCTCAACATGGTGCAACAAATTAAAACAATTTTACATTGTCACATTTTTATCGAGGTTTCATCTTTCGTTATCGGAAATCAAAGGGGTAAATTAAGAGCTACATTCATTGCTTAGGCAAGAATATGATTATTCTCCATGTGTTGACATTGGACCTTTTTTATATGCATATAGATTGATCTTTCTTAGGACGTTGTATCTTTTTCCCCATGAGTAGTTATTACATAATGTGTATAATTTTGATCTTCATTGACTACTTCCTTTTTTAAAATTATATTTTGTGTTTATTAAGAGGCATATAATATTTGTAGGTTGTGTTACGTATTATGATTAATTGATTATTATTCTCTGAAAATAACAAAACAAAGATATAATACCAGTTTTCATTAGTTGTAATTTTAATTCTAAAATATACAAGTGTCTTATCTTTTTGTTAAAATAAAAACAAAGTAAACCAACTAAGCATACTTGGTGCCTTTAAAGTTGTCCATAACAAATTTATTGGCAAAGTAGATGCAACATTATATGATTATATTATATTCTTTGATATCCGCTGAAAATTTATAAGTGATACCTAATCTCTTCATTGTATGGATATACCTAATCTCTTCAAAGTAGTATACCTCAACCTAGAGGTAAAGAAACTAATTCCAAGAAGCTCTCTAGATAAAGTGAGAGTCGGAACATATGAGATGTGTCGCGTGCCTATTAAAACAATATGAATATTATACAAAAATATGTTTGTGTGACGTGTGTGTGCAAGAGTGTGGTGAACATGCAAAAAGACATGAAAATATACGTGAGTATGCACGTGGCTTGCGTGATGAAGTTGTGCAAGTATGCAAATAAGCAAATAAATCAAGAAATAGACATCATATAAACTCATAGATTATATAATCTCATGTATCAAGAGGCTCCTAAACAATAAACATACATAGACATAGAATATTCATCCACTGAAAAGATAATGTTTTATCTATATATACTAATTGTTCGTAACCTTATCTTCTTTTAATTTATAGACCATTCACTAATTAATTTTAGTAAGATAAAAACTGTAATAATATGATATGTTTTTTCCTGTAAAAACAAATGAGTACATGAAAATGACAGGACCATTCCAACATGAATGAGTGGCCCACCAGAAAAATATAGTCCAATTGAGGCCCATATTCGGTAAACGGCATTAATTTGGATGCCATAATAACCGGACATCATAACTATCCTTTCCGTCTGCACTTGTGGGGTTTGGCCTATCATATCGTACCCATGCTCCCTTCATTTATGGTTTCTTTTCCTGAATTTTTTTTTAAATGGCAAATCTAATCTACTCCTAATTACTATCTATGTCCACGACGGGTCTCGAACTCCTGACCTCAAGGTTGGGAGTCAATCACCATACCGCTAGGCCAAATGCCCTTTAATTTTTCTGAATCTTTTAACATGTTTGTTTTTTATCTTTAAAAAAAACACATTTATATACTACGAAGTGGATAAAATAATATCATGAGTTCAATTCATTCTCTTTCTATGTAAATATTTGAACATAAGCTCAACCATCTCGATAAGCCTTTATAACGGAATACCAAAAAAAAGAGCAGCAGATATATAAAATGGCATTCTTGTGACTAGGGGTGTTCAAAACCGGGTATCCGAAAATCCGGGTACCCGGTTTTTCGGATAGTGACTTTTACTACCCGTATCCGGTATCCGAAAATTCGGATACCCGGATTTCGGGTATCCGAAATTCCGGGTATCCGAAATCCGGGTATCCGGTATCCGAAAAAAACAAAATATTCAAATTTTTTTAGGATATTTCGGGTATGTTTTCGGATAATTCGGGTATTTCTCAAATATTTCGGGTACTTTTCAAAGATTTCGGGTATTTTTTGATATTTCGGTTATTTTCTCAAAAAAATTTGGTAATTTTCGTATACTTTTTGTATATTTTTTGGATATTTTTAATTTTCGGGTAATTTTTCGGATATCGGGTACCCGGAAATATTGAAAAACACTACCCGGATTTGGTACCCGAAATTCGGATACCCGGATTTACGGATACCCGGATTTTCGGATACCCGGATTTTCGGATACCCGGATTTCGGATATCGGATAATTTTGCGGATACCCGAATTTTCGGATATTTTTGAACACCCCTACTTGTGACTATTGAAAGGGTGTAATGTTACGATCGATATAATTATAAGATGTAAGGTTACAATCGCCTAAGTTACCATGGTTGAGTTAACGTCACATTCTTTTTAAATACTTCAAAACTGATGTTATTTTGTTTGACGTGGTAGCACATCAGAGCAACGGGTGCGGTAACCTCAAGTCGGAAGCCACCTATGCGTCACCTCTGCGCCACATCACTATTTCACATTTCACATTCAAAACCCCCAAATACCCCTCTACCATCACTTAAGCCATTTAGGCCCTACCCCCTTTTTTTCTTTTTTCTTTTTTTTAAAAAACATAATACTTCATTAAAATAAAAATTACATAATACAAATTAAAATACCTAAAAAAGAAAAAAAATTACCGAAAAATAAAAAAAATTACCGAAAATTAGAAAAAAATACCGAAAAATAAGAAACAATTACCGAAAAAAAACTACTCATCTTCATCGTCCACGTCAAGTTCATCTTCGTCGACGGGGTATTTTTCGCGGATCGCCCTTTTTTGCTTGATAATTCTCGCCTTATCCGCGCGCCCCAACCCTCCGGTGCTAGTGCCGAGGAATCTCAATTCTTCCAACCGCACGAAAACGTCATCCCGCGCCTTTGACCTTTCGTATGCGGATTGAGCGGTTTCACTTTTCCGCCTAAACTCTGCCATCATAGCCTCGCCAAGGTCCGGCGGTCCGGCACTTCCGGGGTTGTTAGTGCCGGATGAACTTTTCGATCTACTTTTTTTTGCCTTACGAGACTTTCCCGCCGGACGTGGTCTCGTATCTTCCCCGAAAAGTTCTTCGTTATCGGAGAGCGAAATGGGCTCGGGGCGTCCCATTTCGGGCATTTTCTCAAAACTTCCCACGCACCTTCGTTATTAAATTGTTTTTTTGACGCCGACTCGTCACGGTACGCTTGTCGGACACGGGCCAAAAAGTCAACCTCATTTTCACCGCTTCTACTTATACGTTGTAAACGTTTGTAGATACCGTTGAAACGTTGACAATTACCGTTTAAAGTCGTCCACTTCCCCGTCAACATGTCTTTGGTACGTGGCGTATCAACATCCTTGTTGAACTCAACAAGGATTTTGTTCCAAAAACAATCATCGGATTGGTCGGCGCCCTTTTCGGCATCCTCGGAAACGCTAACCCAACACTCGGCCAATAACACTTCTTGTGCTTGGTCCCACCGCATGACCGTCCGACTTAAGTTGACGGCAACTTTTTTCCCCTTTCTTCTCGCTTTTTCAACGGCCGCGGGGTCTTGAGGTTGTGATGGTTGTGGTTGTGATGATTGTGGTTGTGACCATTTTGGTTGTGACCATTGTGTTTGTGACCACATTTGAGAGGGGGGGGGGGGTTGTTGAAGGTTTTGAAATTATTGTTGAAGCATAAATTGATTATATTGCTCTTGGGAATAAGTCGGCATTTGGGTGGAGGATACCGATTTTTGGGATGAAGGGGTTGACGGATTGGACGCCGGCGAGCCGGAACTTCCCCATCCAAAAATATCGTTCATCCAATCGGGATGTGGTGGTTGAGACATTTTTGTGAGTTTTTGAGAGTGAAAGTGTAAGAAATTATAGAGAGTGTGTAGAAGATGGTGTGAAAAAAGGTTATGGTTAAAGGAGTTATTTATAATAGGTTTTATTTAAAAAAATAAAATAAAAATAAAAATAATTAATTTTCGGTCAAAGTAGCCGTTGCCAACGGCTAGGCCACGTGGCATCTCCCCATTGGCTCGCTGGGTTCGTCGATGGTCCGGCGCCGGGGCTCGCTCGCGTAGCGGGCGGTGTCGTGGCGGGTCCGGCGCGCCGAGGTGGCATCCGGCGCCCACCCCCTCTCGTTACCACACCGCATTATCTTAGTACAACTACATAGACTGTATATCCAGAATGTTTTAATCTGTGGGATAAAAAATGTCTCAGAGTGACTGAATTTAATTGTGTATAAAAACATTTTTGCAATAGAAAAAACCTTAGACCGAAATATATACATTTGTATATAAAAGTATGATAAGATTTTCTTTTATATAATCATACCCTATATATGAGGCCTAAATTTGAAAAGGGTTTGACACCATGGCAATTCCAAGCATTCCTATTCGTCAATAATGCCACTTGGAATTCCCTGATTGGTCCACGTCATTTGCACTAATACAAACGAATCTGGTACAGCTTACGGTCTACATTCATATGCTCCATATACGGCAAACGAATCTGGTACGGCTTACGGTCTACATTCATATGCTCCATATACGGCTTCCTACATATAGGGAAACAAATAACTATTTAAAAGATCGTACATACAAACAACTATTTAAAAGATCCTACATATAAGGAAACAAATAAATATTTAAAAGATCAATCAGCGACTCAATCGTATTTATTCAGAAGTGATACACGACTCAATATAATTTCCATAAAAACCGGCATTCTATGATTATCTTCCCATATTTTAAAGATCAATCACCTTATATTAGTCCTCATGCTTTCGGAATTAACACACTCATTGCAAAAATCGGTTTTCTCACATGGTCAGCTTTATGTAGCTGTATCTCGAGTTAAGAGCAAGAAATGATTGAAGGTCATTTGTTGTGACAGAGATGACAATTACACTAATTCAACAGCAAATGTCGTTTACAAAGAAGTCTTATTTTCGTTTGTAAATTATATGTAACATTTCTTCATTTACCGTTTTTTTTTGTACAAAATCATCATCACATCTATCGATTATTATGTCATTTAAAAATATATAAAGTTTTTGGATATTTTTTTACATACTAAAATTTACAGCATACCCGCCCATCGGGCGGGTTTTGTAGCTAGTAGTTTATATGCATAGTTAATTTACTATATATAACACATAAAGCGTAAATTATAACATGATAAGTTGATAACACGTTTGTTTAACAGTCTCTGACTCTATGCATATAAATAATTTATTTGAATAAAACGAAACAAACAATTATCCCCGACAGTCCAAATGGTAAGATGGTAGGGGCAGCATGAATAGGTGCTACAAATTTAATGATTTTGTAGTATTAAGATTACATATAGATTTGCTTTCCTTATTCAAATTAAAAATAAATGATACACTTTTTATTGAGTAATGGTATTTAGGCTTACCATTTAGACCTACTCATAGGCCTACTTATTAGATAAAGACACGTGTCAAAATCAAGGGATAATATTAGGAGAGAGAATTAGTGGAATACACATGTCATCCTATCAAGTGGGTAGGTCTATGAGTAGGTTTAAATGGTAGGACTAAATATAATTTCTCCTTTTCATTTTATCAATTTCAAAATAAGTTATACATTTTAATAATTTATTATATTTGATAAAAGATAGTTTAGCAAAATAATCAATTATAATCTCATTATAATCTTTTAACTTAAATCATGAAACCAACAATGTATCACGTATTGTGTTAATGAGGAAGTATTAAGACCACTCCCAATGGTGAGTAAAACCGACACCGTCATTTTTTGCCAATCAGCGGCAGGTCAGCTCACCATCCAACCGACATTAAACTGACGTACACATGTCAACAATACCTCTTCCTTTCAATTTTTTGGGACCCACAATTACAAAATACACACACATAAAATACCCATTTGGCCCCACCTACCCAAACTCACGCATGCATTCCTCCCATCTCCAAACTCACGGCACCCCAACTGGCGGAACCACTGATCTAGTGGTGCCAATAGTTGGATGGCGTCACTTTAAGAGAAGGCAAAAGTACCAGAACTGTTGGGAGAAGTCTAAGATCGAGTTGAAATACAAATTTGAATTTTTTTTTTTAACTTTTTGACTTTAGGTTTTGTTGTTATAATTATAATATTTTAATAATTTACATATGTTTTGTAAGTTTTTTTATAAATTTATTTTAGTATTATATTTTTTTATAAATTTATTTTAGTATTATATTCATAAATAATTACCACAACAAATCAGATATATCACTAACTAAAATCCGTCCCTATAAATATAGGGTGATGATCCCTATAGAGCATATTTTAGCAATGCAGAGCAATTTTAATGAAAAAGACAATTATACTCTTCTTCTCCGTTTCCCCTCCACACATGCCCAGGTCTCTCTTCAACAACTTCTCAATCTTAACTAGATTAACGCAAACTTCATTAATTTCCTCAAATCCATTTTCCTCCAAAATTTGTAAAGCATAAAAAATGATTAGTTTTGTTTTTTCGTTCCATAACCACTGTGAAATTAAAACACCCAAACGTATAAAGCCCTAGCAAGTCTCTCCTGTTGGACTGTTGGAGTATCAATTCAACAACACTCGGGTGGTACAAACCGGAAAATTCTCAAATCTGGATCTCAAACGCCTTCAATTCACTCAAATCTGTAATCAACTCTTATCATCTAGACGGAATCCGATGATGTGAATCATCGATTTTATAAAGATAAAGTGAAGACGGTGGAAGCTTGTGTGGCAGATTTCCGGCAGCTGTCGGAGTTTGATCGGGAGAAATTATTGCAGAGCTATGTAATCGATTGAAGAGGGATTCAAGGTGATTCTTTTTTTATGCTTAATAGATTTTGGGGGAGATGAATTTGAGGCAATTGATGAAGTTGGTGTTGAATTTGTTAAGAAGATTGAGAAATTGCCAACTTTGAAGAGATGCCGATGGAGACTGCTTTGTGTGGAGATGTAAAATTTTGGTAAAAGGGGAAAAGGATAATATTGTCTTTTTATTTAAAAATGCTCTACATTGTTAAAAGATGCTCTGTAGGGATCATTACCCATAAATATATAATGAGCACCATCATCAAATAAATACGCTTTTAGTAAGAATTAAAATATCTTTGCTAACAAAATCTTTGTAAGTAGTTCTTTTTAATGGAAAATAAAATAAAATAAAAATCTGGAATTGCCAAAACTGAAACGTGCGGTTCGTGACCGGATTCGCATCTCACTTTCCAGTCTCCAGAAAGGAACGACTAATCATCCTCCAGGTAGCCTTGTTTTCTCTCTCTAGATTCCATCTTTTAAGGAGCGCATTTTTGCTCTAAATTCCTTCCACAAATTACATTCGGTTTCTGAATTAATCACACTTGTGAAGAGACTGATGTGAATTTGTTTGTTCTTCAACAAAAATATCTCGAGTAAGAAAGCTAATTTTGGGATTCAGAATAATGAGTTCATCGTCAGGTCAGTACGATCTGTCATTTAAGATCTTACTGATCGGAGATTCTGGTGTCGGCAAAAGTAGTCTTCTCGTCAGTTTCAATTCAAACTCCGTTGACGATCTGGCTCCTACTATTGGTAATTTAAATTCACCTCTACTCAATTGATTGAAAATATATGAATATATGATTCTCTGATATTTGTTTTCGCTTATAATATCATGAACACTTGTTGTTCGTCTATTGAATTGATGTAACCTGGATATCTGTAGTCAGAATTTTTGTCTTTGCTGTATATATCAGGTCCTTGCTTATCTGATTTTGATTTTTTCTAATTAATCATGCTTCAAATGTTAGCGTACTATTTATGTATCTATCATTGAATGTATTGATGTTAAACCTAGCTTTTGAGTAAACATAATTCAAATGGATGTTGTAAATTGTACGATATTAATAAGCTCTTTTGCTACAAGTCCTATTTTTGGTCAATCGTAGGCACTTAAATTAGTTGGCGCTCAAACGTGCGAGGTGCAATAGGATTAAAAAAAAAAAAAAGATTCAGACATTCTTTCAATATCAAGTTTAAAAGTACAAATATTTGACCTCCAGTCTCATGTGTTTTACTTATATTACACTTTATTGTTGAGCAGGTGTTGACTTCAAAATCAAGCAGTTGACAGTTGGTGGAAAACGATTAAAACTTACAATTTGGGACACAGGTAGAACGTTAACATTCTTCACAATTATTCTATTTAGCTGATTCGAGATAGTTGCATTTTATGTCTTATTTAGTGAATATTTTATCTTTTATCATTTCTGGGACAATATTTGAATAATGCATGAAGGTTTCTAACAAAAATGTATGTTGCAGCTGGACAAGAGAGATTCAGGACATTGACAAGTTCTTATTATAGAGGGACCCAAGGGATTATCCTAGGTACACATTTACATCTTAAATTGTGAAATACTATGTCTTCAAATAACGGAATTTATAAGCAATTAACATAATTTCTGAGTGAGTTTAGAGTTGACATATCAAACATTGCATGTGTTACAGTGTATGATGTTACAAAGAGAGAAAGCTTCAGAAACTTGAGCCAAGTATGGGCTAAAGAAGTGGAACTTTCCTCCACTAATCAAGACTGTGTGAAGATGCTTGTTGGAAATAAAGTTGACAAAGTAAGCTCCTTTTAATGGCTACTCTACCTACTTCTGATTTCTTTCAATACATACAGACATATATACGTACATGTGTGTGTGTGTGTGTGTTTTAACAAGTGATATTCAGGAGTCTGAGAGATCTGTGAGCAGAGAAGAAGGGGCAGCTCTTGCAAAAGAGCTTGGTTGTTTGTTTCTAGAATGCAGTGCTACAACTCAACAAAAAGTACACCAATGTTTTGAACAACTCGCATTAAAGGTAAATACACAACTCATAATTCCTTAAAATATTTTGGAATTGCATTCTCTATCGTGTTTGGAATTACAGAGAACTGCCACGATGTTTTTAAAAAAACCTGTAGTAAAAACTATAGCTAGATTGCAGCAAAAAAAATAATAAATAAATAAATCATGTTTTTTTTATGACTGACAGATAATGGAGGTTCCAAGTCTTCTGGAAGAAGGGTCAACAGTGGTAAAAAGAAACATACTGAAGCAGAAACCAGAGCACCAGACATCTAATGGTGGCTGTTGCTCATAATCAAATACATGTAAATCTATATCTGTAATTAGGGTTGTGGTTAACTATGCCCATGTTGGGATGGAGTAATAAAAACTTGGGAAAAGAAACCTACTTCCTAGTGTAAAAGTTGTTTTTCCACACTCGTGGTTGTTGGAAAACCCAGAGTTTGTAAAATCTAAAGATGAGTAGCAATATTTTGTAAATAACTTGGTACTCCCATTGATTTTGTGTTGTGAATTTGTCTAGTAATAACAAGTGATTTGTATTAGGGTTGCGATCTTTGCTTCAGTTCTCAGAATTTTTGAATTTGCAATTAATTAAAAAAATAAAATCCAAAAGTGAGTTTTTTAACTATCGCATTGTAAACTACCAAAAATATTTCATTTAATTATAAAATCCTTCAACCCTTGTCAACAACCAAAACAAAATTCAGATATATAAATTATCATTGTGATGCAATTGCAGTTGGTCTGGTTGCAGCTTCTAAAATCATCCATGTTTGTGTATTGGCCTCAGCTAGCTCACCTGGAGTCTGTCAAGTTTCAGAACATTCAAAACACACCCCCAAAAGACCAAAAATACATAAATAAATAAATAAACCTCCACTAATCTAATATACAAACCTTCCCATAAATATTTGTTTTAGTAGGTGATGCCCCGATTGAAAGTAAAATTCCAACAATTTCCTCATGTTCCCCTCTAGCCGCATGATGAAGAGGCTGTTTAACATCAAATTTAACTAATCAATGTCTGTGTATATAGGGCCCGCTTCACCAGAAAGTTGAGAACCACACAATTACAAGTTAATGTGTTTTGATAGATATTTCATTGTTTTTCAAGTTTTTGTGTTTATAAATTAAAAATACATTAATGTGATCGGATGTGAATTAACACATAAATGTGCGGTTCTCACAGTTATCAACTTTCTAGTGGTTCTCATTTCCTCTATCTGTATAAATTTACTCTTTTGACTTTTCAATACAAAACTTAATATTAAACAAATAAAAAGTTTAATTATTGGAAATGTACTTACAGTGTCGCCTTCTACATCAACGGATTCAAGCATTCTTTTCAAGCAATCTGGAGAATCAGCTTTACCAATCAAGAGTTGAACTATCTCCAAAAATCCTACAATTGTAAATGAACATCATATATATAGGAAATATTATGCATGGATTTAATAGATGATAAAGCTAATATTATTATCATCATCATATAGTTAACCTAACCTCCAGCACAAGCATCATGCAAAGGAATACCACCATCTTCATCTTTAGCCTCCACTGAAGCTCCCCTATCCAACAACAGCTACATGAACCATAAATGGTAAGAACGTAATTTTGGATTGCAAAAAATGGAAATCATAAATTACAAAAATCATAGTTATTTACCTGAGCACAAGAAAGATGGCCATAGAGACAGGTGAGATGAAGAGCAGTATCACCATCCTCAACTGGTTCATCAATACTACCTTCCAGATTATCTATATAAAAAAAGAGCAGATTTTGAAAAAAAATACCAGTCATTACTCCATAAGAAGCTACAATTTTAATGCTTTTTGTGTATCTCAAAACAATAATGACGTCCAAGTATTCTATTTCTTAAACAATTACTATCATTTATTGTTACTAATTTTGTTAAGGTCCCAAACAAGCCCTAGGGATCAGATAATCGAACAGCAAAATTGTCCATCGTACTTAAATTTTGGATCATTCACTCCCAAGTCCGAATAAGAATCGAATCAATCATATGAGATGATAAAATTTTGAATGTAACGTTAAATTAAACAAATACATGTGAGATGATAAAATACCTAGGGCTTGACGAAGTGCGTCAACGTCGCCGTTAACTGCGGCGGCGGCAAGGTCGCGAAGGTGGGGAGGGGTATCCTCGAAATCAGTTTCCGGCAACGCTCCTTCCTCTACGAAAAGGATTCCTTCTTCATCGTCGTCGTCCATCATGCCGTTGTGTCTTCCGGGAACAGCCATTTTCCGCCGGTGAATGCTAAAACCCCAAAACAAAGTAAGCTTACGCCGGATGGAAAATTAGGGAACACGGGATTTATATTAGGTAGAAAATTACTAAAATGACCCTTCAAATTTATGTAATGTTTAGACAGTCCTCCGACTATGCTCCATTTGAGGAAATCCATTTCATGATCTTGTTAGTAGCAATATGGATTAGACATAAATTATAGACATAGATATCAATCCATTATCTTTTAAATCATAGCAATGTTTGGACAAAGAAAAACAATTTTTGGGTAATTTTGAGGAAGTGCGGTCGCGCATTGCTCACACTTTAGAGGGACCTAATTTTTTATATGCATTTTATACATAATTTTATAGTTTTTAAATCTACTTAATAGTCTAATAGAAAAATATAAGAAAACTCATTTTTTTATATAAATATTGTATTTAGGGGTTATTTTTGTCAATTCGCACAATACTTCAGAATTCACAAAATGCCCTGATAATCTCGTTACGTATCAGACATCATAGAATATGTTTGCTATTGTTTTTGCATGTAGAATCCTCTGATATTGAAATTTACACAAACTTAATTGAAGAAAAAAAAAAGTATTTCGTTTTACACGAATTTGCTTTTCACTCCGATGTTTGCAATAAAATTTGAATCCACAACTATTCGCTAGGTCAAATTTCGATTAATTGGACTAAATATTTATACCAAACACATAGTTGTAAATGAAACTACCCACTGATGGCTTAGCGGTAAGAATGATTCTTGAAAATTATCTCTTAAACGTGACGTATTTGATCATTTCACACGTCAACTAGTTAGGTTATATTTGATGAACACAATTTCTTTCAATCCACATGTCAGATTTTAATATAATAATGGCTGGTTTAAGAAATAACCGATACAAAAAGATCACAATAAAACAAATATCACATTATGAATTCTAATTTTCCACCTTGATAAAAGAATCTAGCGTTACAATCACCATGAATTATATGAACATATGTATTAAAAGAATTTCTAGGCATATAATTAACATCAAATACTAATGTTAGCATATCCTAATCGTTCGTGTGTTTACAAACGACAATTAACCAACGAAGGTGTTGAAAAAACTATGATTTGGTTGTCCACGAAAGGAATTTTGTTAATTTCATTGTAATCATCCTCTATAGGAGCCGGAAGATTTAGATCTAACAATAACGGGGTTTTGTGTTTCTTGGACTTGTGACACCCGAATGTTGTAGACATACTTGTATCAGCCGTATTAGTAGTAGTAGTAGTAGCCATGATCATGGATCGATGTCGCCTCATGTGACCACCAAGTGCTTGTCCTGATGTAAAATCGGAACCACATATAGAGCATTCATGAACCTTGGGCCCTTTGGTGGAACCATTAGTGTTACATGATAAGGGCTTATTTGGCCTAGTTAAAAATGTTGTTCTATTTTGGGGTTTGTTATGGCTTGCTTTATGGCCACCAAGGGCTTGAAAGGATGTGATACGGATCTAGAAGCTTCCGGTTCTATCCAACCATCCAACCATGTTTTTAGGATTTATCTTTTAAAGTTTGTTTTAGCTCTTATCTTTTAGTTTAAACTTTTGTTTTAATCTAGTTTGTTTCCTTATCAAACTAGAACTCGTATAGGTTATATTATATATAGGATTGTATTGAATAAGGTTGGATTTAGTTGATTAATAAAACGTTTCTTGTGAAACCCAAAGAACTCGTGTTCTTGTTCTTCGTGATTTCGGTTGGCCGAACACGCCCTCAAGCTAAGGGTTTTAGCTTCCATTTGTACGAATCCGTATCAGGATGCGAAACCACGATCACATGCTTTACATTCGTAAACATATGATCGAGGTGGTGCCACCATGTTCAGTGGTTGGGGTGATGGCGGTTGGTGACCATGAGCCAAAAGCATTAGGCAATTGGCTATGTCTTGGTCGTTGTTGGTGTGGTTTTGTTGAAAAATGTTGGTGAATTCAATGGAATGGTTGGCCGGAGCACCGGTTTCGGTGGTGGTGGTGGTGGAGGACGAGGTGGTTGAAGTAGCTAGATTTAGGGTAAGTGTCGATGAAGGCCTTGGACGTTTGGTCCGTTTTCCCTTGATGAGGCGTTTCATTTCCTTCATGATCATGATATCGCCTTCTTGATGAGATTCCATAGGAGTGGTGGGTTATATATATGTATGATATGATATGATATATGTATACGTTTATATGTCCATATAAATGATTGCATATATACTAGACTAGACTAGATATAGATGTGTTAAAGAGTAAGAAATAGAAGCCGCCCCCGTGAGTATGTCCACCGATCGAGTTTTGCCTTTCCAACCTTGGAAGTTACTATTAATTAAGATTTAAATAAGGCGATGCGTAGATATATACATATAGAATATATAAGTGTACCTAACTCTGTGTGTGTAATATTCCATGTGCATGATCGACGCAAGTAAGAAGTACGTGAAGGTATGGAATTGAATTGGTTGGCTTAGAAGCAAACCCAGCGTAGCTATAATCTAACCTATTGGATCGGATGATACCTTTTCCATGTTTAGAGGGCAAGCCTCGCTCTTCATATTAAACATTCACTAAAATTTACACATTATGTGTATCCAATTGTTTTAAATTTATATCCATTATGGCCATCTTTAAATCAAATCAACAATTAGATCCATCCTCGTAAAGAACGATTCCATCTTCTTTCTTCCAATAATCAACCTGCTAAAGGGTGGTGGTCAGTGTTCATGTGGATTAAATTTTTAAGAGAAAAGATATTTAGTCATACCATATGATCATATATATTCATAGTTCTATCCACTGTATAAGATAACATGTATAATCCACTGATTCTTTCTCCTAATATTATCTCTTGATTTTAACATGTATCTTTATTTAATGAGTAATATTATGAGTATTACTAATTGAATCAATATCATTACTCAATTTTTAATATAAAATTTCATGTCATAAGTCAACTTATTCGACACATCAGCATCAGTATGTTACCTCTTTTTATAGACCAGATACAAATAATTGAAGTTTTAACATGTATGCAACTAGTAATTTTTACCCCGCGTGATGGCGCATGGATTTTGTTATGATATGCAAAATAATTTATTAATATTGGTACAATCATAAATTCGTATTCTCAATAATTTAGATACTACGAGACAACATGGCCCGAGCGATGCACGGGCTTTGTTCATGATAAAGAATTATTTTGAATGTATTTGTGATTTATCTCATAAATATTTAGCATACTTTATTGTGCATAAGTTGCAGAACTGAATAGATTATTCAGATTGTTGAAGAACACTGTTTTCTAATGAAACCATCTTATTAAAGCTCCAAAATACTTTTACTCCTCTGCTTAATTTTGTTGGTCTGTTTAAACATCAATAAATTCACTTTATTTAAAAATTTCAAGATTATTTCTAATTTCATTCTTATGTTAAGCTCTCAATAATATCTTTATAAATAGAGGTACTCAGCTCCTTAAAGAAGTTAAATTAATAATAAAGATAAAAACTTTAATGCATAAGAAACTAAAAAGTGGTCATCTTTTAAGAACATCTTTGTGAGTCTTAGATTCTTTTACAACACTTCGTGAGTTAAGTCGCCAATGTTCTAATACCAACACAACTTTATATGTCATCCTTCAATTATTGCCATCACATATCACCAATTATTGTCATAAATAAATGAGTAAATTGCATAAATGGTCCTTTAGGTTTATAGCAAATTTCACCAATGGTCCTTTAGTTTTAAAAATTACACCGATGGTCCTTATTTTTGAAAGGTTTTTCATCGATGGTCCTTTACGAAAAAGTCCATCTATTTTTCAAGTTAACTAACATCACATGTGATGCACATGAGGGTATTTTGGTCAATTTGTCTTTCCTAAAGGACCATTGCTGAAATTTGATATTTACTTAAAGGACCATCCGTGTAATTTAATTGAGAAAGGGAAAGATAAATTGACCAAAATACCCCCATGTGCATCACATGTGATGTTAGTTAACTGAAAAAATAGACTGACTTTTTCGTAAAGGACCATCGGTGAAAAACCATTCAAAAATAAGGACCATCGGTGTAATTTTTGAAACTAAAGGACCATAGGTGAAATTTGCTATAAACCTAAAGGACCATTCATGTAATTTACTCTAAATGAATTATGGCTAAATAAATTAAAGTTATTAATTATATATCAAGAATTAGTAAAGCAAATAAGATTTCAGCTTCTCTAAATCTGGATTGTAGTTGTAGGCACCAAATCACCAAATCACCAAATCACCACAACATAAATAAATAAAGATTTAAATTGAGGCAAATCCTCTACTAAAATTAAAAAAAAAAAAAGGATAAAAACAACGCATTTATTGGAAGCAAAATCTTCATCGACTACAACATTCCCCTTCCACACTATTTTCCATAATATCAAAACTTAATAAATCAAACTCAATATCAAACAACATAATAATAATTTCTCAATGAAGAACACCTTGACAGCATAATAACAATTTCATGATTCAATTATCATGATAGTTTCTTCGCCAAGCACTTCAAACTTGAAAGTCTAGGAAAAATCGTCTATTGACTAATTTAAGCTTCATAACAAATTTTAACCCATGGAACTAAAAAACATAAAATCAATATAAATAACATAAAAATAATTGTAGGATTACCAAAAAGAATTTACTATTAGCTCGTACCATTCAACACGGGATGGTTATGGCCATTTTATTTAGACAGTTTGTTATTGCATTTGAAATTGATAAAGTTGCTCAAACCCCTTTTCCATTAACAAATATGTGTTCACCAAGCATTAATTTAGCAAATCTCTATTTCATCATCTCCAACTCCATTTCACATTAGATTCAAGCTTCTGAAAATACGAACCAACTTTAGTGAGATTAAACAACATAATATGAACCGAACAAACCAAACAAATTAAGAATTGAACAAACCACGATATCATAATGCTAATTACAAAACTCTAATTTCTTAATACATATAAGCAAATTAAGAATTGAACAATAAAGAGAGTAGTAATGTTTCTGAAAGTTTGTGGACTTGGCAAACCTTGGTTTATTATATATGGACTTGGAACCCATAAACCGGAATTTTGAAACGGTTTTATATTGATTAAACAACCGTTTCACAATATGAAATTAATTATATATTAAAAACGTATTTATATATGAAGTGAATACCCCATTGAACGATTTTAAAGGTTGGCTTTTAATGAATGACTAATTGCTCTTAATGTTGCGTTTTTAATGCATGGCTTGTTACATTTATATATTCATGTAATTAATGCTACTTCAAATTTGAAACTCATTTTTTATAGATACGAGGCAGCATGGCCCGTGCGATGCACGGGCTTAATTCATGTTAAGTCGTTTTTGGTATCGGATAAAAGTATGAACAAAGTAATGTCTTAAGAAATTGTAAAGTAACAAAACATGAATGTTTATATTAGCATAACACAAAACATTTTATTCATGAAACATAAGTGCGATTAAGAATGTACATGTGGTGTGTCTAGCTATTACATGCTATATGTTCAAGAGACACTGGTGAATTAGCACTTCCTGAAAGAAAAAAAAGTGTAAACGTTCATCAAAAAGGAATAATTATAAGTTATTTATTTGCAACATGGAATTAATTTTTAATGAAACATGTGTTTCAATTTATGTGTTTGAAAAAAAAATGTGAAATCAAGTTTATAACAAAAAGTATTAAAAAGAGGATAAGTTCAACAACTTTGGTAGTGAAAATAAGATATACCTTTTGTTGTTAGTCTAGGTTGTTAAATGCTTCTTTGTAAACAATGTTTCTTGTGCTGTGGTGTAAATTCTTGTCATTGTCTTCAATCATGAGGATTTTTAGTCCTGTTGGATTTGTTACTCTTGATAGTGCTACATATAGTTGTCCATGACTGAAAACGGGAGCTGGCAAATATAGACCCACAACATTAAGTGATTGACATTGGCTTTTGTTGATGGTCATTGCATAACATGGTTTCACGGGGAATTGCCTTCGTTTCATAATGAAAGGCCATTGTGATTTTGTCGATGTAAGTGTAATCCGTGGTATTAAGACCATTGCCCCGATGTTTGAGCCTGTTATAATTTTTGCCTGAATTACGAACTCTCCAAGATGTGTGATAATGAGTCGAGTGCCATTACACAAACCCTGTGTTGGGTTTACGTTTCGTAACAACATAACCGGAAGTTCCCTTTTGAGCTTCAAATTGTGAGGTGGCATTCCTGGGAACTTCAAAGAATTAAGAAACTCAGGGGGGTATAAATGCTCTTGATCAAGTTCATCAGTTGATGCCTCAGTATCCCTAAATTGAATTACATAAGAATAATATTCCCTCATTGTTACAAAGCCACGTTTTGTTTGTCGTGTTCCTGAATTTGCATAGTATGGTATTTGTTCATGGAAACCATCTTCTCCGTAGGGAAACAATAATGGATATTGTAGTGCCATGTATGACGGATGCAATTCTGATATTCTTAGAGGTCCTGAATTTTTGTTGTTTACAATAATGTCTCTCACTCCATCAGAATCGCCAAAATCATTTATTACCAAAATCGCCACTTCAGACACAGATGGTGCATTGTATTGTCTTAGTTGCGTACGTTGTCCAATAAGTCGTAGTTGGAAATCGTGTGAGTTGTTTTGAGTAGACCAATCTCTAGCCATTCGGAAGGCTTTGGCAACAGAACTGAATTCATTCAACATGTCAATGAGGCTTATCACTATTGCTTCATCTGGACCTTCCTTAGGTTGGTTTTCAATAAAAGCTGACATGCGATTTTTTACTTCATTTTGCGTGTCATAGAAGTAGAGTTGTGCAAACTTGGGTTGCAACCCTTCAGTAGGAATTAGAGAGCCCAACTTGTGATAGTTCTGACCGTTTATTCTAAATGTGTAAGGTGCACGACCTTGATTTATCGAGTGATCTATAGCCCCCCCAAAAGATGTGAATGAAAACATACCATTGTAGACCCTGATTAGGTCTCTAAATGTTGACGTCCCGGGTTCGTTAAGATTAAGTAACTTGTTTAGTGGTGGTGGTGCATCAATGAATTTTGGCAGACGTACTTTACCATCTTGACAACACATGGAAAATGTTGGATTGGCAGTTTTGTTTCCTTTTTTGCTTCGTTCTTCATACCACATGAATGCTTCACAGTTTGTGCATTTTGTTGATGGAGGTCCAAGGTAATGGTAAGTGACTTGGACGCCTTCAAATGTAAATGCTTTATGTCAGGAACATGAAGAAATAAGACATTGTTTAAAAGGTTAATGCGAATTATACCTGTGGAGTTATGAGCTGCCTTTTTCGTGGGTCTTTCCAAAGGTCGGGGGTTCGTCATTCCTACATTTATAAGAAGAAATCATATTTTATAGAGTAACACGCATTATGGGTTAAGATGAATACAACTTAGGGATAGATTTGGTTGAGTATGGTGTTTGTTTGAAGTACCTGGTTTTGTTTGTTTTGGTTTAGTTTTCTGGTTAAAGTCCGCGCTGGATCGTGTTCTACTTGATGGACCAATCCCTGATTCTTGAGCAGCCGGTGATCGTCCTAAATTATTTGTAAATACATAAACACTACAAATGAGCTGTAAATGACCTATATTATTTTTTTTCTTTAAGTTTTTTTAAAAGTTGAAATGTATTTTAATACTAATGAGACAAAAAAAAAGTTATTATACAAATTAAATATTTACCAAAAAAGAAAAGAAAAACATTATTAACCAATAGTTGATTCATAGTAAATTGTATACACCAAACGTTGGTTCATTCCAATCGCACTGATTATAAGATATACGTTTATACGTAACTCAAATAAGAAGCCTTGCTCTCTCTCTCTTTTTTTTAATTATAAATTAAGTTGTATACGTGCATGTAATATATAAAACCTTGAGAATTTGTTCTCTGATTAAAAAAGATTAAACAATCTGAGGTGCATTGATTAATTGGGTCAAAGTAAAAGTGTAACACGATTTGACTGATATATTACGTATTGTAATATGCATAAATAAGGCAGTGAACTATTGATTAAATTTCAAATGCAGTTTAAACATAACATGTGAAAGGTTAACAAATTAACTTAGTTTTGAACTTCTCATGGTGTGACTTTTTGGATCGTAAAATGCATGTTAAAAAAGTAAATTTTTTATATTGACTTTTTGAAGTCAAACATGATCTCATAGTTAACTATATTGAACTATAACAACGCACTGGATTTTCAGTTGACCCCAAATTAGTCAACGGTTTTTATACAAATAAAAAGTTTTGAAAAAATTATTAAAAAATACAAAAAAAACAACCAATGGTAACTACAAAATTGAAATAATGATTCTCAACAGTTTTGAGATCATATTTACATGCAATTTGAGGTCATAAACAGTTTTGACTATTAATAAAGTCAAACTGTTCTAGATCACTACAAAAAATAATTCAAAAAATAACAATTAATTAATAAAGTAAAATTTCCTTAATTAGTATAAAATGATATTAAAAGAATAAGAATAAGAAAATATAAAATGGGTTTAAAATTTACCATTTTATTGTTTAAATTTTTTAAATAAGTGTTTTTAAACCGTGACTTTACATGTATGGTCCAACCAAGCAAAATTTTCATTTTCAATTGTTGATTTTGGGATAATGTTTTATATCTATCAAATGAGAAATGATATTTATGTAATTGTGTCTACCGTTGCTTATTTATGTGTCTACCATTTGTGCTTATTTATGTGTCTACCCATCTTTAAATTTAACTTGTGTATTATTATTAATAAGGTATTGAGTTAATAATATGTATTTTATAAGTACACATATTAATAAGATATAGCATCGTTGATATTAAACATTTCCCTTGATTTTAATTAAATGATATTGGACATCATCACATTTGGGTAGACATGGAACCCGAAAAGTTGTTGTTTTGAAGGTAAAGAAATTGTAAAGATGGGATTGAGATTATATCATTAGGAAGCGAACCGTTGGTAAGTATTTATCCCTTGATTATAAATGGTGGGCTGAAAATAGGATTTTTAACTTCTTCACATCAGCTTATAACATTACATTTGGGGTTAATGCAATAATATGATGGGCTGAAATTGTGGGTGTGGTGGGCTCAAAATAAGGAGGCTTATTATTAAACGAAAGAGCTTATTAAGTGGGGTTAAAAATTGTTTGTTGAATTAGGGATCACTATCAGGCGATTAGTTTTGTCATTTGGTTTTACAGGCGAAAGAAGCGACGTTGTACTCATAACTTTATCCTCCTGCAGTCATGCTGGTTGCCGACACATACGGTTCATCTCTGGCGGACTCCAATTCATCTCCGGTGGATAGACCTACTCCGATTTGTTAGTTTATTTCCGCCCCCATTTTGTTGGTTTTCTTTGATTTACGGGTTCTATTTATCTTTGATCCTGATTTGGGTTCTTATGCTACTAAATTGGTTTTCTATCTATCTAATTGAATACCTTTTTGTTAGAGTGTGTTTAGTTTGTGTTCTGAAAATGGTTGTTGTGACTTCAGGGATTCAAATAGATGATTAGATAACCTAATTTTGACGAAAAAGTTATGAAAATACTGCAACTCTATCTTTTATTCCAGCATGTAGTTTTTAATAAAGACCGCCAATCTAAATTAGCATGGGATGTTTTTACTCAATATAAATACTATTAGTTATAGATCAGAAGATGTTGTCGCCAGATTGAGGCTGTTAAAACTCTATATTTGAAGTGTGGAGTATTGTATTTTACATTATGTAAAAGTGATTATTATGAAACAGTGGTGCAATTTCTAGTTTTTTAAATGAATTTTCCCATATGCAACAATCGGTATCTTTACAATTTTTTTTTATTATAAATTGCTTTCCTTTGTATGCCAAAAATTAGATGAATATGTTATTGGTATCTGAAAGGAAGACGAATTTTGCCTATAAGGTGATTGCTTAATGGACTCTAAGTCTCTGAATTTTATAGCAACTAAATAGTGTGACTATGATAATACACAAAACAAAGATAAAAACAAATAAATTTAAACAAAATAATGGTTATGCTTTTTTACCTGGACTTGGCAGTGTCAAGTTTATTAATTTCAGACCACAATAACCTTGGGGTTTACCATCTGGTCTAATGTTTGTTTCCGAATGTATGGTAAACGACTTGTTCAACATATTAGATAGAGATGGGAGGTTGTTGATGTCCTTGGTTGGATCTGCCAAAAAAATGAATGGTAGTTATAATTATACATTAGAAATATAAGGCGAACTTCAAATTAGATAATAATAAGCACAAACCTTGATCCATATTTTTAGGAATCGTGTGAAGTTGTTTATATTGAAGAGAAAACACTAAGTTTATTCGTATGGAAATTGGTAGTGTTATTTTCGATACATAGGCTTATATAGGAAATTTGTAAAGTAACATACGTTTGTTTCAAGTTGGAGCATTTATTTGAATTAATTATTGTATTTAAGTACGTTCATTTATTTATTTAAAAGCTGTGGTTAATTGACATTAGTGATCCTTTTTATAATTTATTATGGTACATTATGGTCATTTCGGGAACTTTTGATTAACTATATTATAAGTATATTTGATAAATACTACTACTATTTTGCATTTTTTATTAGTGTAAATAGAATAACTTCTTAAAGAATTTTGTATGTGTAATACATTAACTTTTTATAGAACTTTGTTTGACTTTTTTGCTTTGGTCAAAATCAGGACTTATTAAGGCAAATTTGTCTGCTTTTTTTCTGATTATAGTTGTCATTTATCATCTTATTTGCTACAAATAACAACATTACCCTTTTTATATTGTTTTTTTACAGAAATTCTTTCTTGGAGGGAGATTAATCTTTGGTCCATATGCAAAATCTCTGCTTGCAACAATTTCATTAATCGTTGTTCTCGTTATTATTTTCTTTATATTTGTTGGAAGACATCTTCGACATGAATTCCCATCATATGATGCATGACATGCCATTATTGTAGCACCAATCATCTTCACAATATATGTTAGTTACTCCTTTTTATCCTTTATATTTGAAAAAAAAACATCATTTGTTTTCATGAATTTTAATTATAGTGATTTGGCGTTTTAGTCCTTCAACATCTTTTGGCCATGGTTATATCCTAAATATTAAAAAGTATTAAAGTATTAGTTGTCTCTTATCATTATAGAATGAAGTTATTCAACATTTTTATTTTTTGTGTTTTGGTGGGGTGACATTATTTTTAAGTTGATTGTTTTCTATCATTTGGCTTCCTTTATATATGAGTGACATCATACCCCTTCAATTATGTTTCTTGCTAGGTATTTTAGTATTAATACATTAATTCATTACATTTAAATTTAATGTATTAATATATTTTAAATAACCACCCACATTATAAAATTACATTAGGTTTTAATGTATTCATACATTTTAGTTAAATCCAACAGTAAACCATTATTTTATTGTAAAATAAATAAAACAACTATTGTTTAAAAACCAAAACAATTAAAACCAAAACAATAAATTAAAAACATTATTCAAGCTACAACATTAAATTCCACCACTTCAAGAAAAATGATTAAAAAAAAACTATGGTTTAAAATGCAAATTAGTAAATAGCAGGTCTTATTCAAACTGCACACTATCACTCATCCTCCTCATTAGGGTTGTCCTCTCCTGCGGTGTTCTCAACATGCTCTTCTTCTTGGTCCGAATCATCTATTATGTACCTTCACAAACATGGGGTGGGAGTAACAAATATTAGTGTTTGTGTGTAAATATGAATTATATAGTCTATAAATTTAGTCACAGTCTTAAGGGACAACCTCCTTTTTTTTTTGGACTCAGGAGTTGTACACGGACTCTGCACCTGTGGGCCCCGTACCAACCGCTTCATTGGTGTCTTAACAACACCGCTGCTGCTGCTTGAGGTAATTTCATCGGGCAACAGAATGACACATTCAGCGGTGTCATCAGCAACAACAGTGACCGGAAAGATTTTGGTACAGGTGAAACTTTCAAACTCTGCATATTGATAGTACGTATGTGATTTGATTTCAAAAACGTGTTTTCTACTACACAGGTTTATTAGTGCAGAAGGCAACAACGGGGCATCATCATTATCGACCTATAAGTGTAAATTGGTTAGTAAGTGGTTAAATAATATGAACATAGGTGGGACCATACCTCATCAAGCTCATCAATTAAGGCTTGAGCGCTTGAGTTCGTCAATTGGGACGCCGTTTCGTCCCACAACACCACCACAGTTTGCCCGGTACTGTCCCTTATGTCAACTTCCAGTCTAAACCTAAAAATAATAATACAAAGATAATATTCAGATTTAAGTGAGTTTTTATCTTTTTTATATAAATAATTAATTCAGTTTATAAAAGTAAATGGGGATTAACAAATAGTTTAATATCAAAATATGTACGAAATTCACAATACAGATCAGGTTTCCTTATCGAGTTAATAATTTTTAAGTGAGTTCTAATCTTTATTTATATAAACAATTAATTCAGTTTATAAAAGTAAATGGGGATTAACAAACAGTTTAATATCAAAAAATGTAGGAAATTCACAATACAGATCAGGTTTCATTTTTTATATTTTATCATCAAACTTAATAAATCTAATTATCTTAAAAGTTACTTAAAATTACAAAATTCTGTTGATGTGTTTACATGTGGTACATTTGCTCTATGTTAATTTTTTTGAAAGTAAATGAAAAATTCAGTTATAAAAGTAAATGAAGAATTTATAATGACCTCATCTTTGGGTAGTTGACCGGTGATTCGCATGAGTCGCACCACAGTTTGCCATCGTTACGTGTTATTCCTTTTTTACACTTCCCATTTCCACAGGACGGGTAGTACCAACTGTTTTTAGTTCGAATGCTGATGATTTCAGCCTCAATTTGCAAAGTGGCGGCCTGAACAAAGAATGTAATATTAGTTTGGAGGTATTTGTGGTGTGCTGACAATGGAAATACCTCTTTGCGGCGATCTCGTCCCAAAGTTAAAAGCTTCTCGATGGTTCCATCACATGATTTTGCATTTGGTATATTCATGATTGGCTGACTTTCACCAAGCTCACTGTGATTTACATATACAATAATAATTATACCCATAGTTGAATATTGATTGGATTATAATATAATTTAATAGTACAAACCTGATTTTTTATTTGAATGATGTAATTGCAGGTATGTCATCACTCGATAAAAGAAGTGTAGCCGAGGAACTTGAGATGCCAATGTCACCTAGACAGATTAGGGAAACAGTGCATTAGAGAAAATAGGAATGAAAATTAGTAATTAGTAGGTATTTAATGTAACCCACTATTATAGAACTTTGCACTCATGGATGTCAAAAGCAGAGTGTATTTGCCAACATGGCCGGCCATCATCTTAGTAAGTTGGTCACCCAATGTGCCCCATAAAGTTACTCTGAGTGATTTCCCCCTATTGAGTCAAAGCAAATTAAGTACAATTTAGTTGTATAGTAGAAGTATTATAGGATGTGTACATTTGTTTTTGAGGAAACCAAATATTACCTTTCATTCGTTAGGTGGAAATCCATATTTTTTGAGCCAGTCCTTGGTTGTCCATGCTTAGAAGTATTGAAAATGCAACCGATCACATCTACAATAGTATATAAAAAAAATATAGTATAGTTTGGGGGAATATTTGTAGGATTTTATTGTATGAAAAAACAGAAAAACGGGGTGGGCTGTCCAGGATTTTATTGATCCTGGCTCCATGGTTGGCTATGGGACTGGATCAGAGGTATGATAATGTGCAGGAAGTTTCTGTGCAGAATGCATGGAAAAACAGTGCAGTTTTGGGAAATTATGTGTAGGAAAAATAGTGCAGTTATGATAATGTGCAGGAAGTTTTTGTGCAGAATGCAGGAAAAAATAGTGCAGTTTTGGGAAATTCTATGCAGGAAAAACAGTGCAGTTATGATAATGTGCAGGAAGTTTCTGTGCAGAATGCAGGGAAAAATAGTGCAGTTTTGGGAAATTCTGTGCAGGAAAAACAGTGCAGTTTTGAGTCTGTTTGGGTGGAAAAACCGGAGGTTAAAACAATGGAGAATCGCAGTTTTGATAGTCCTTTTTTGGCCCAAACTGTGCAGAATAATTCTGCACAGAAAGGCAGTTTTCGTGAGCCAGTTTTAGACCAAACTGTGCAGTCTAGAACTGCGCAGCCTAACAGTTTTTGGGATGCAGTTTCAGGCAAAACTGTACAGAATAATTATAAAAAAGATTTAATTGAGGAAACTAACCGAGCAGGTACTTTCCCTCGGTGGGTTTTAGGTCATCAAAATCAGTGAGCTGAAACGGGTGTCTGACAAAGGATGATGTGTTTGCTTTGGATTTTCGTACAGATGTTGAACCGCTGAGTTCAATCACGTAAGCATTATCTTTTATTACACGGTAGTCATTTTTTTTTCACACTAAAAGATCTCAGTGTCACAACAGATCCCTCTTCAAGCTTATTAAAGAAACAATGGGAAATGTTGCTCTTCATAGTACACTGCATGGTGTTACCCTGGAAAAATGATGTCCAGAAACACACGAATGAGCAAGAAGTACACGTAATGAAATAGGTATGTTTAAGCTTACATTTTGATCGGAAACTACAAAGTCCGTACTGAGGTACTTTCCGTTGATATTTTTAACATCCCAGGTCCGACATATCATGACAACTATGGGTCCGGTGTCACTCTCCGTCAAGTGGTCGAGGGGGATGTTAGGGGTTTGTGTTTCCTGGGAGCTCGACATATTTAAGAAGTCTGGGAGAAATTGTGAGCAATATTTAAGAAGCTAATGTTGTGCAGCCGTTTGTGTAAGAAGGATTTCAACTTGTAAAGATGAATCAATCTGTTATCTATATGTAGAAATGTCTTTTTGAAACTGAAGAGAATTTAATGTAATAATGGAAATTAAATGGGTATTAAGGTATTATATGCTGTGATTGAACTTACCGGTTAGTATGACAATGATTTTGAAACTGCACTTATGCTTTGGATTCTAACATTAAATTTTGAAAACGTGTGAACGTGTAATTATTTTGTACATGTAAATGGGTAATTGTTTTGAAATGCATTTTAAGGCATAGACGGTTACAATGCAATAATTTAATACACTGCATTAACTGCAATAATGGGAATCAATCGTATGGAATCAATCGTGGGTTAAAAGGATTTTAAGGCACGGTATTAAATGCAACATCGAGTCTAAAACTCGTTTTTTATATATATATAGATACAGATTAATAATTTAAGCCGTAAAATTAAATTGGTAAATGATATATTCTGCTTTTAAGTCCCTAATAATTTTATTAATGATAATTAAATGTTTTGAAATCTGAAATAATACTTAAATTTGAGGGTAAACAAATTATGTGAAGGAGAAAGTAAATATTTTACTCCTTAAAGCATTTAGGTCTTCTAAGTTTAGAATGTCTTAATTTTAAACTTAATCTTAAATTTCTACTTTGGTAAACTTCTTAAACACCACAAAATAAAAAAAAATATTGCTTAGGGGATTCGAACCTAAGACCTTTTGCGAGTACGGACTGTGTGTTAACCAATTGATCTACTTGATGCTTTACTTTATCCCAAAAAAACATCCAACATAACGCATAAACTTAAAATGCCCAATCAATAATTATTTTTTATCGGGTATTTTAGTTACGGGTATTCGCCGTCGCATTATACGGGTACCCTGCTAGTAGTAATAAAAAAACTCATTAGAGAGGAAATGAGTAAGGTGAAAGTGTGAAACAAACATTGAACATGAGAAAGTCAACAAAAACTGCCGTAGGAGAAAAGGGTGTAGGTAAAGCTGTGTGGTACTATTTATGCCTGAAGTGAATTGTTATATAGTTAATAACTAGTGGGGTTTCCCCCGCGTGTTGCCGCAGAGAATTTTTGTATGATACTAAAAAATATTTAGTGGCGTTCATGTCATACCCAAAGTACAATAAAACACATTAATATTTAATTATTCTAAACAAAATATTAATTTCATGACTAAATAGAAGATAGTTGTATATTTGTGCAAGAGGTAAGACTAAAAATCATGTAAGAGTGGTTTGATTTGATGGGTGTGTTATGTGATAATGTGAGTGTTAAAAGGAAAAATTAATATTCATATAATCTAGGGCACACTATGATCATTCCCAACGGAAGTAACCGATGAGTTCAGTTGGGGCAACCGATGACTTCTTTCATTGGCACGGTCTGTCACTTTGAAGACTTCGGTTGATGTCATCGGTAGGGCTGTCAAATCGTCTATGTTATCTCCTTCTTACATACACAAATCTTGATTAATTAGTATTTATAATAAGGGTTACCTTGGATAGTCTACTTTCAAGAGGTCTTGGATTCAAGATTTGTTGGGGTATTTGTTAGGAGAAAAAAGGTGGTGAGGTTATTCCCCAAAAAAGGAGATATGTTCGAGGAATGCATACTGCCCGTTTGGATATCACTGCATATGCCGAACCACAATCTTACTAACTTGCCGTTAAAAAAAAAAAAAAACTAGTATTTACAACCGGATTAGGTGTTGGTAAAAAAAAAAAATTGTTATTTACATTACTAGTCCCTCGGTCCCTTAATAAAGTTCGCATTTCTCTTGGACACATATTTTTAGGAGATAGTTAGTGGTGGGGTCCTTGGTAATAAATTTGATTAAAATATAGAGTTATTTTGGGGAGAGAAAGTGTTTTAAAGAGATAATTAGTGGTGAAGTATATGGTAATAATATTATTATATTGAGTGGATCCCTCCAATTTAAGAAATGAGAACTTTATTTTAGGACAAATATTTTGGGAGAAATAAGAATTTTATTAAGGGACGGATGAAGTACTATTTATGCACATGGTACAACATTTACGAAGCACCACGTAGTAATGTTCAATTAACCTTTCATGAGTTCATCACAAGTTATTCCTACAGTACAACTCTTGCTTTTTACAAGGTAAAAGTATCTCCACATAAGGTACAACTATTAATGCTTATCTTACAACTTCTCTAGCAAGTTGTACCAATTTCAAGCACACGTTGTACAACTATTTATTCCTTTCTCTAACGTTTAATTTCCGGAAATTCAAGCAAAGAAGTTATTCCCCAACACTTCAAATATACTCGTCACAAAAAGTCGACTTCTCCGTCAAATTGACGCCATAACTGAGCCCTATAAAAATCCCCAAGTTACACTCTATTTTTACACTCAAAATTCAAACAACCAGAAGCAAAATCCGTTGAACTCAAAGGTATTTTCTCTCAAAGTCTTAAAATTTATCCAATGTTTCTTCGAATATATCGTAAATTGATTGTGCATTAGTAATGCTTAGGTTTTGATTGCACATTTTATATGTATGTCGAGAGGATTTTGTTGTGAAACTTGAATCCCGTTGGCAATTTTGTGAAAAAAAGGCTGCAACCCTAATTTTTTAACATCTCTAATTTGTAGTTTTATAAATTGTAGGTTCAAATTTTTGAATATGCTAATAATGGTTAGTATATATACATAAAATAATCTCCTAATTGATTGTGTGTTTGTTGCAATCGGTCTGTTTTGATTAGTTCAGTTAGTAGGAAACACAAATTGAAGGATTTTGATTCAAGTTTATTGACTTTTATTTGTATCGTTTGTTGTAAATTTGAATGCCGTTAGCAATTTTGTCTCAACATGTTTATATAATGTGGTTTTAGGGTGGAGAGGTGACATATGTTTTTAGGTTATGTCTAACAATTTCTTCAATTTTGTAGCTTTGTACGCTGTACATTCAAATGGCTGAAGAAGCAAAACCCTCGGATTCTCAGGTTTTTCTCTCTCTAATTGATCTCGTATAAGCTGTAATCATCTGTTTTTAATAAGCTTATCAAATGTTTAACACTATCACACGGAATTAGTTCAAGTAATACCAATCCGTTTCTATGTGTACTGTTTTGTGGTAAATTTTAACTACTGTTAGCAATTTTGTGTTCAAAAGGTTCGTAAGACTCTGTTTCTAAATGTTGGTTTTAAATTTTACAAAATGAAGTTGCAGTCATAGCTTGCTTATTTAAATGAAAACTGTTTTATTTTTAATTGGTTTCGCATTTAATGGAACAATCGAACAAGTACTGCCTGGTAGAATCCTTGTCTACCCATAAAAATTCAATATGGAAATACCTGCATAGCTTCATTTATTAGCTGTAAAATGATTTTATTTACGATTGAATATTCTTACATTTGGCTCTTAGTAACTGTCCTAACTAGAGGTAGCAATTTTGACCCGTTTAATTATGAATGGATCGATGTGGATTGTGTTTTATCTCAAACGGGTTAAATAAAAATCTAGATAAAAGGGGAACATGTCTAGTGGATCGAAAGTCTACAAAAGTCAACCTCCTAAACCATTTTCATTCACTATTCAGATTATTATTGTAGTTTGCACTTTTGAAAAAATAAAGAAGTAATGTAGTTTGATCATTTTAAATGGGCTAGGGACCAAGAGTGTAAAAGGTCTCTAAAAGTAGGGACCAAATCCATAATTAGTTTCACTCAGGGACCAAATCCGTAAAATTCTTAAGCTTACTCTAAATATTTACATTTGTAGATTCCTAGTAGTGTGAGTGAAGAGAAGAATTCAATTCAACATGCAAAGGCACTATACGATACCCTACAAACTCACGACAAAATTAATCTTTTTGGGCCTCGGGGAGTTGGGAAAACCCGAATTGCAAAGAGAGTAAGCGAGCGTGTGATTAGGGAGAGCATAGATCGAAATGTACTTAAATTTGCTCTTTGGGTGTTCATGTGCATAGAATACACCAAAGAGTCTCTCACTAGGAGTATTGCTCGACAGCTGTATGTGCTTACTTCCCACACTTGAGGAGTGGGAGGTTGAGGATGATAACAAGGAAGAAAAGGGTGATGAGGTGGCGAAAACGGAAACATTAGTTGAAAAAATTAAGGAAAAAATTAAACAGAAAGAGATTCTTCTATTGCTAGATGATGTCCTAGATGAAAAAAAAGAAAAGGAAAATAAGTTTTGGGGATTGTGGGCTGAAATCACTAGTTATGTTGATGTAAACTTGAAAACGGTTATAATTTCTAGATTAAGAAGGGAAGATGAAGGTTATATTGCGGTTGAGGTTAAAGCTTTCCCTAGTGTAGACTACTCTTACTCTTTACTAACAGAAAAACTCGACACTCGTTTGATACAATATGAAACGTTAGGTAAAAACTTGATTGAAAAAATGGACGAGAGATCACCGAGTAAGGTGACAATTCTAGCAAAAGCTTTGAATTACTTTGGTGTAGATTAATGCATCTCAAGTGTCGATACTTGAAAAGGAGTTAGAAGAAGCATCTAAAGACTACACGATAAGTAAGTTGTTATGCATGAAGCATGATGTGTTACCAATTGGTGTTTTGAAAGATTTATGGTGGCGCGGGTCCCATTACTTTCGTGATTCGGGAAGTGTTCATTATAGTGAGCTAATCACGTATTGGATCTTAGAAGGATATCTTGGGAATAATACCATGACAAAATTGTACAAAAAGGGTCATGGTATTTTAATGGAGCTTATAGATTGTGGTGTACTTAAAGTGCAAGAAGGTGGTTATGTTTTCATGGACCAATCACTTATAAAAAATGATGATTTGTATCAATGTGTTGACCAAACCCCGAATCTTGGTTTGGCGACTTTGTTTAAGTCGGATGCAGAATGTTTTGGGAAAATAACATATGAAGAGGGAATGTTGAAAACACCTCGATCACGTAAGAAACAATTAACATCAAAACCACCATCATCATCCTCACCACCACCGTCATCATTACCACCACCACCACCATCATCACCATTGGAACCGGAAAAAAGTGGTCAAAATCTTACAACTTTATTGCTAGACGGGACCCACTTTACCGAAAAATCCATGCTTGATTTCCTTGAAGCCGAGAAGAAACTTCAAGTTCTAGCTTTATTCAATCCCACTATCAAATCTTTGCCACAAAGTTTAGGAACAATGGAGGGCCTTCGTGTTCTTGTGCTTAGAGGTTGTGAGTTTCTACACGATCTTAGAATCTCACTCCCTTTGAAATCTTTAAACGTTCTTGAAATCTCGGGTGCTCGATATTTAAAAGCACTTAGATCAGTTCTCTTTAAAAGCATGTTGAATCTCAAAAGTCTTCATCTTTCAGGACTCCAAATCTCCATTTTACCTGCAGCCATTTATAATCTTCATAATCTACAATGGCTAATTGTTAAGAACTGTCCTCGATTACAAAAACTCGAAAGTATTACAAAACTTGAAAATCTTATGGTTGTTGATTTGTCGGGTAATCTCGCTTTAGAAACCGTTGATAAAAACTTTTTGAGTTTTAATAAACTTCAAACCCTTAATCTTTCTAAAACTCTCGTTTCAACGACACCATTGCTCAAAAACATCAAAGACCTCACCCATTTGTTCGTTCGCGGGTGTACAAATTTAGATAGACTAAGAGGGTTGACTTCATTGACCAATCTCCAAACAATCGATCTTTCGGGTTCAGAAAAATTCGAAGAGTTTCACGATTCATCTTTAGAAAGCTTGCGTTCTCTTCGAAAACTTGATTTATCAGCAACCGCTCTTGATCGACTTCCTTCCAACATTTCAAAACCTAGTGAACTCTACCTTAAAAGTTGCATGAATTTAGTACGGCTTCCATGCATTGAATCGGTTGAAAATCTTGAGGTACTTGATCTTTCGGGTTCAAAAAATCTCAACGAGATCGAGCACAAATTCTTTGACCAAATGAAACGTCTTCGTGTTCTCAATCTTTCAGAAACAAACATTCCAAATCTCCCGTCACTTTCCAACCTTTTAAATCTTCGCGAGTTGATTCTATCATGTTGTAAATCATTAAAACATTTACCATCACTCGAAAATTCTACAAAGTTGGAAATTCTTGATATCTCAAAATGTGATGCTTTAGAATCGATAGAAAACGATTCTTTCAATTTCAAGTCCATGAATCGCCTTCAAAAGCTCGTTTTTTCAGACACAAAGATCAAATCACTCCCGCCACTTCCGAACCCATGCAATCTCAGTCATCTTGTACTCAAGAACTGCACCAACTTGAACAATCTTGATTTAAACGTCTCGTTTCCGAATCTTGAAGAGCTAAATCTTTCGGGTGTTGCATCTTTTGAAAAGGCTGAATTCGTGAAGGACATAACCACCCTTAAAATTCTTGATCAGCTTTCTCATACTTCTATAAAAAAATTACCGGCTATTTCAAAACTCACAAATCTAACTCATCTTTCACTTGCGGGTTGCTCGTTAAAAGACTCCGAGCTTGATTTGGATACATCTTCTAAGCTTGAAGTTTTGGATCTTTCAAAAACATCAATCAAACGTTTACGTTTACCAAATCTCAACAACCTTAAAAAGCTCGTGCTCGAATCTTGTTCTATAGAGGAAGGCTTTCCGGATGTGAAATTTAACGATTATCCAAATTTACCTGACGATATTTCAAGATTTAGTCATCTTGACTACTTTGAGTTTCCAAATATCAAAGTTGACGACAAACAAGAACACCAATGGAACATTTGTGAACTGTCTGACGTGGACAAACCTCTTGTGTTTCTTAATGGCACTCAATTTCTTCATGATTTTAAGAAAACCGAATCCAAATCGGGACCGTACCATTTATGTGTGTTTCCAGTGAAGAATGAAGATCTTCAAAGAAACGAACTCGTGTTTCGAGATGTCTACTTTCATACTAATCAGTTTTCTGAATACAAAACAAAAAAATCATTGCAAATTCGCGGGTTTAACTGCTTCCCGAATGATCTCGAGAACATTATCAGTAAAGTCGAATTACTTTTTCTGATTGATTATAAGCTCAAGGGTTTGCCATCTGGATTTAATTTCTCCACACTCAGTAAACTAAAGGGGTGTTGGATTGAAAGGTGTGACCAAATGGACACCATTTTTAACGAGACAGAAGGAAACGAAAACGAAAACACGAATAATCTCGATTTCCCATTCGAGAATCTCGGGATTTGTAACAATCGCGGTTTAAAAAGTATATATAACGGGAAACAGCCGGCTTTCGGGAAGTGTTTTGATAGTCTCAAGAGTTTGTTTTTAGATAACTGTCCAGAGATCACAACTGTTTTTCCATCATCATGGCTGCCCAAAAATCTTGAAGTTATTCACATCAAACATTGTAACAAAATCGTCTCGTTATATGAATCTGGCGGCCAGCTTCCAAATTTAAAAACGTTGATTTTATTCGAACTGACCAACATTGACAACGTCTCGTTTCCGTGTCTGCAAATTCTGAAAATCTGGGAATGCCCGAAATTGAAGCAACTCGAGGACGTGTTTGAAATTCCACGAGGTTTGAAGACGTCGTGGTGCACCTAGATTGAAGAGCTTGGAGTACTTGTACGGTACAGGTGATGAGTGCTTTGAATGTATTAAATTGGAAAGTTGCCCGATGCTTGAATATGTTAAACTACACGGTTGGAAAATATTAAGATGATGGAGATCAGGTCATGTGAGAAGCTCAAGAATCTGTTTTTGGAGTCTATGGATTACTTGCCACCGATAGAAACGCGGAGGACCTGCCAATGCTGAAATGAAGATGATTCTAGTATTTGTAATTTTTGTTAAATTGCTTTATTTGACTTGTGTTTAATATCAAACTGGTCGTCGATTTGTATATAACTTAGCTGAAATTATATGATTGTTACGTAGTTAATACTCGTTTGGCCGAGGGCTTCCAAACACATCGTAAGCTAAACCAGTGCTGACGAATAACCAACCCGCAATGAATAAGGAACGTATAGTAATGCTATGAATGACCCAGTAGCGAATACTGGTAATAATATCAGCAAAAGAACGTTCTCCTGTGCTTCCAGACATGTCGAGCTCCACATATTCTTGTACAGTCAAAAGGGGATCGATTCCGTAAAAGATTTGTTGGAGCAAATCACAGATCAACTTAGTACTGATGCTGCAGTTAGTGATAATTATGTTTATTACTGATGGGGCAGAAACATTTACTACTGATGAAGTTGATGCTGGTGTTCTCTATAACTTAGTTACTACTGATCATACAAAGATTGAAGATACTACTGATCTTAGTAGTTACTACTGACGTTGGTTTCTGGACTTAATACTGATCACCAAGTTTACTACTGATCTTCATATTTACTACTGGTGATTAGTTTTACTACTGACAACGCATATTTGGAACAAATCAAGTCCGAGATCTTCGCAGAGATAGTTATAGAATGTAAATCAATGTATATCGTTTATAATTAGATGTAAATCGTATCCTAGAATAACTAGGGTAAATAGTTTAGCTTCAAGGACTATTATATATAGTTCCTTACGAATTGTAAACGTACGTGTGTATTGTTAACTTGATAATATACATTGAAGCTTTTTGTGAAACTGTGTTCTTAATATTTCTCATATTGTTCATACAGTTCATTGTTCTTAATTATTGATATAGTGTTGATCCGCTGCAACTTCTATCATCAATTAGATCTAAGGTGTTTATTAACTTGTATATAGTTAATCGATCCTGACAAGATTGGATATACTAGTCGATCTCGTATCATTAATTTTGAATTATACTACCTTTTACCAAATGAAATAAATTATTAAAACGTATTAATAATTTTGAAATTGCAAAAAACAAAAATATATCAGTTAAAATGAAACGGAGAAATTGAAAAAGTTTATTATCAACTACAACTTAAAAGTTCATAATAAACTTCAAAGGGTAAAGTTTCTGTAAAATTTGATGTTCAAAACTTGTATGTCATGATACAAATGTGGTGACTAAACATCACAAAAAATGATTAAAACTAATATCCTACAATTGGTCAACTCTAATTTTCAACTCTACACAAAAAGCAAATCGAGGTATCAAGCAATTCCATTGCTGGCTAAAGGTGTATTAGCATTACTCTCAAACTCTTTAATCAACTAACATTTTCTTCTGGTTCCCATGTAGCTTCTTCTATATCCGTCCATTTTACCAAATACTCGTTTTTCCCATCATCGTTTCCCTACCACGGACTCCGCCACAGCGTATTCCAGCCCTACTTCAAAATCTTTAATCAAATCTTCCGCGCTTTTATCCACTCGTTATCTCCACCATCTTTCCATTTCACCAAGTACTCAAGATTATTCCCTTTGCCTCTCCTCTCCATAATCTCCTGCACCTCAGCGTACTCGAATATTGCCCCTTCTAAAATTTTAATTACACTTTCTAACCCTAATCTTCTAGCAAATTGCACTGGGTTCCCCTTAGGTGTTGCTTTTAAAACTTCACGCGCCAAATCTAACGGCGTCCGTCCTCTGTCATCTCCGGCTTCCGGCTCCGCGCCAAATTCCAATAACAACTTCGCTACACCCGGCCGGACGTACCCCGCAGCCATGTGTAACGCTGTTAATCCTCCGCCGTTATCACGGTGGTTCACGTCAGCGCCGGCTTCCACTAATGTTTTTACACATGATTCTGACCCTAATCCGGCGACGAACACCATAGCGGTGCGGCCGTCGGAATCAACGGCGTCGATGTCTCTGCCGTCGGCGGAGTCGATAATTTCCTTCAGTTTCCGATCGTCGGCTTTCTTTGCGGCGACCAACCATGGATTATCGTACTCAGCGACGACGTCAGCTGCGATTAGATTTGCTGGAACCCATGTCGGCGCGTGATCGTCTTCCCATTCGATTAAGTACTCCATTCCTGTACCGCCCTCAAGTGCTCTACTTCCGATGATTGTTTTGACCTCTCCGTAGGTCTCATCTTGGTCGTAATTGGAGAACTGAGGTGGGTCTGATTCGGATTGGGGTTGGTTTTCGACGGCGGAAGAAGCGGCTGAGACGGAGAGATTGGCGGGACGATGATGCGGTCGGAAACGGGGGTAGAACGAGAGGGAAAGAGATGGCGGAGTGGTTGGGTGGAGTTTATGAGGGAGGTTGTGGCCCCAGAGAGATGGTTTGACGGAGATAGCTTCCATTTGACGGTGGCGGAATGACGGAGGAGATGGTGTGGGTATTGCTGGGTGGAGGAAGGTTGTAAGAGCAGGTTAACCTCGTAAAAGCTTATTAGTTTTGCCACATTAATATTCTACTAACAAAAAAACATTTTCATAAATGACATCTCCAATGGTTAACCTCTCCAAAAGCTTATTCTTTTATAATATTTCTAATCTACCTTTATCTATCTCAAATGTTTTATAAATATCTCTATATATAATTTGACAATTTTTTTGACATCTTACTAAATATTATATCTTTTAAAATGTCTAATACAAAAATATTATACTAATTGATATTAAATATTATATAATTTATTTATTAAGTAATAAAAATATAATAAAGAATTTATATATAACAAATCTAAGGTTTAAATTGAAATGTTATTAAATATAAGAGGCTAAAAATGACAAACATTAAAGGATGGTTAAAAGGTTAGTAGAGAATAGGTCTTTACAATAAGCTTTTCAAAAAGCTAGGCATTCGAATGATAAAAAGTCTTTCAAAGACTTATTAGAATAGTAATAAGCTTTTGAAAAAGCTACCATTGGAGATGCTCTAATACAGGGAAGATGATGATAGGATAAGAAATCCATCTAAATTTCTTACGGGTGGGGGCCTTTGGTCTTTTGAAGATAAGGTTGTTTTTGTAATTCCCAATTAATTTTTTGTTTTATGCTCAGATTGAATCATGTGGCTCTGTCCCAACAAATGCATGGCTTATTCAGTAGCTGCCGTTGGATATATTATAAGGCCTCTCCCAACCCTTACCCATCACTAAACCCATCACTAACGCCACGTCATCACATCCTTACTGACCCGCTACTGACACGGTCGTGCAAACCCTACCCATCACTAACCCATCACTAAACCCATCATTTCCACATCATCATTTTTTATTAAACAAAAAAAAACACTATATTATAATAAAAAACAATTGAATTATAATAAAAACAAAAATATTATAATAATAAAAAAAAAATAAAGAAAAAAAACTTATTTTATATAAAAAATGGCAATAGTACAAGTCTTTATGCATGATGTACAACCTCCAAAAACACTCTTCCTCTCTCTTCCCTCCTCTCTCTTCCCTCCTCTCTCTTCCGGCAGCCCTCACGCTCGCCCGACGCCTTCCCCAATCCGTCGAAAACACGACGTGTGTGCCACGACGCAAGCCACGACGGGCTGGTGCCAACGCCGTCGTGGCACGACGGCTCGAAAAGCCCGCTGACGGGTGGTGGTGACGCTGCGTTGGCAGTGGTCTAAGAGAAATGTTACTATAATTCCGTGTCTATTTATATTCATATTCGGTAGATCAAATAAAGTATTAAAATCAAAAGATTATATGAGTAAAAAGAATGTGTGAATTACACATGACATCTTTAATGGGTAGCAAATGAAGTAGACACAAATTATAAGAAATAATAACATATCTCTTATTATATATGTTTGATAACTATATGGAAAACAAACCTTCTTAAGAAGATCGTGTTGTTAAATAAGACATAAATTTAGTTTAAAATAAAGAGATTTTCTAATTTAAAAGCATGAGATAATGACTATTAAATTAACTAAACCTTATTATTTATATTGAAAATGCATTTAGTATATATGTAAAAAAATAAAGTTCATTAACAGGTAATAACTGCATTTTTTTCCCACTTATATTTATATTTATTTAATCAATATTAGTGTTTAAATTAAATGATACAATTAGGAAAAAAATAGTGAATTTTTCACATATCAATTATTTTATAAAAAGAATTAAGTATAAATATTTAGTAGAAATCAATATAATTCTTTATAGTTTTGCTCTCACTGATTAAGTATGAATTTTTGGCAATCACCCCAATAGGCCAAAAATGTGTACATTATAATTATTACTAAGTTAAAATCCGCGTGATGCGGTGGCTGCGAACTATATATTCCTGGCGATTAAATGTCCATAGGTTACATATTTTTATAATGAATACAGTACATAAACATGAAAACTGTGTATAAAATAGAGGAAAAAAAGCAAGAATTAGCATTGGCGTTAAAATGTTGTTCGTTTACATGTTTTGATGTATAATAACACAAATGATCCATCTCCAAAGTTTCTCGTTATAAAACAATAAACCTAATTAAGTATAAAATATAGGGAAAAAAGGTCTTTTTATGCGTCTTACTCATCATGTAAACCCTCCTGATACACTACGTTTGGTGTGTAAACTCCGTCGAGATTAAAATTTTTTGCTGGAGTTACTAATAATTTTGTCGTGTCACGTGAAATTCCTCTTGATTTTGACTTTTTAAAAAGTCAATAAGTCAATAAGGAATTTTGAAAAGCTTATTTAAACATAGCCTTAAGGGGTTTTGAACATATTAGGTTTCACAGTAGGGTACCCGCGTAATGTGGCGGCGGGTTTTGCTAAGTCTCTTGAGCCTTGCGATCTCGGAGAGTTCGTCAACTGCTCATTCAGTCTCGTTGCTCCTTTTGGGCAGTGAGCAAGGTCTGCAAATTCAGTTGCTCTTTTAGCAAGTTAATTGTTTTTTTATAGATCTATTGATTTATATAACAATTCTATATAAAGTTCATAAAAAGTGTTACATCCAAATTTAAATTATCATTTTTTAAAAAAATCAATTTTCACAGCCGTCTTACAAAAAACTCGTCATAAGACGCGGCTTATCGCGGTTTATCACGCCTTATCTCACGTCACGCTTAGCCCCGCCGCATGGTCTGTTTCGTAATGCCGACGCCGCGTCTCACGCCTTGGCGACGCCATGGCGCACCTTTTAGAACCTTGGCTATTAGCTATATTAAACAATAGATGAAATTACGGAACCCGTTCGACCCATTATCTAACCCGTATGACCCGCCCATTTTGCGACTATGGGTAGCTATTTGTAAAAGGAACTCACCTTAAACTCCAAAATCAGAGCATCTACAAAGGACTATTTATATGTTGTAGTCAAACCCATGAAGTGTATCAGTGAATAATAATCTGGCTGCCCAATCACATAAATGATATGCAAGATCATAAGCGACATGGTTGTACCTTGCATACTAAGACCATACTAAGACTATGTGTAATGGGTGATCAAACCCAGTTTGGTCACTCCGGACACATCAGCACCACATCAGTTTTTTATCTTGTGACCAAACACATGAGAAATCCCGACAAAACCCACGTAGCCGGCGACCAAACCCCTTCCCTTCATTTCCATTTCTTTCCCTTCATTTTCACTGCGACCCTGTGTGGTCGTCCACTCGACCAAAAACCCTTTTTGGGACGCGTCGCATGGTTTTGGCGTAATGGTTTGGGGACGCGTCGCATGCTGACATGACTAGAGGGACGCATGCATGCGACGCTCCGTTACTTAAAAATATAATAATCTAGGGAAAAGTTGAAGAAATAATCACATAAATTGATATCGTAAATCATTAATTTGAAGTAAATATAATCACAAATATTAGATTAATATGTAACAGTCAAGTGACATTATATGAATTACACATGCTTTAGTTGACAGCTAATATGAACTCCACTAAATAAAACACCTTCCACATCCATCTTTGCGCTTTCTTAGAGACAAACTTAGCACATTTGACCCTCAATAAGAAATTCAACACCTACCAGAAAAAAACACAGAAATGAATTCAAAATCGTACATCATGAAAACCAAGAAAAAGTAGCTGGTTGTACTTGTTTAGAGCTTCACCATTTGCAATAAGCTCAAGTGGCCAAGAAACCTATGATAAAATGATAAATTGTACATGACATTCAATTTCGCCTTCCTTTTACACAAACAAGTATCCATCCTTCGTGTTCTGATCAGAATTCACAAACAAACCCACATTTTGTAACCCACATTTCGTGGTGAACTAATATTGTTCGGTTACACGTATCTTCTAACAATAACGTTACAAATGAATGATAATTTGTATTATTGTAAACATAAATGTTCCCATAAATATCACTAATTACAAATTACACATTCCCTAAATAATAAACCTTATGTATAATTGAAAAAGACACTTTGAAGATTGTGAAATTGCATATAACACAGAATGAAAAACGTATAACCAAACCAATGAACATCGTTCTCTTTTGCCAACAATGACTGATGACTCAAGATTGTGACATTCAAATAGTCAAACGCAAGTCTACATCATAGTTATTGTCTCTGGTAACTATCCGCAATTGTCTTGGCTCCCTCTGGTGCAAAAAATCAGGACACTAAATAAAATCATCTATGCATCTACATTTTCTTGGAATTCAAGTATTAAGATATTTATTATAGTTATATTAAGGGCATGTTTGGGAAAGCTTATTTAAGGGGCATTTAAGCTTATTAGCTTATTAAGCTCGAAAGTTGCTCTAATTTTCGAGCTTAATAAGCTAATAAGCTTAAAAGCCCCTTAAATAAGCTTTCCCAAACATGGCCTAAGCATAAACATGATATATGAGTTTCAAAAACAATTGGTGCTCCTTTGTATTGTTCCATCATATGAGTTTCATCTAAGTTAGACAGTCTTTGAAATGGATTAATGGCAGCACGGATATTTCCATAATAAGTCTGCCAAAATAGTTCATCGTTTCTCTTAAGTAAACAATAAACAATAAATATATAATTGAACTGGACTTAGAGATATGCTTACATAACTTTCATTGATTTATAATCTTGTTGATAAATTTTGCACAACATCATGTTCATGCAAATACGAAAGTTTGGTCATCTCATCAACTCCACCCGCAGGAGCATCCGCATCTTTGGGATATATTAATGCAAAAATGTAATGATAGTGCATATCCAACTTAAAAGGCCAGCTCAAAAGGCCAGCTCAAAATATCATCTTAAATTTTTCCATATATCTGTAATAATCCCTCATCCTGCAAAATAGAAAAACAATAACAATAATTATACTACAAAATCCCCCAGGTTTGGCGAAAGCCGCAAGATCTTGGGTAGTCACTGCGAATGCCTTTGAGAACCACACCATACATTAATAAATTCTTCAAGACGTGCAAATGATCAACATAAGGTATAACAAAGACCTGCATAATGTAATTTATTTTTATACCTGTCATTTAAAAGACACAAATAAAGATACTAAAAGATCTTTAATTTGGAAAAATCACCTGAAAAAAGAACCTCCACAGTAATGCATAACCTTCTTACCGTCAAAATTGAATTTCAATTGAGAACCAGCCTAAAATTTTTTAAGAATAAGTATTATAATATACTAAAAATGCTAGCGTTTGGTTAGTAAATATCCTCGTTTAAGTTGGTAACATTTGACTTTAATGGAATTAAAGGTTGACGTTACAAAGATTATTAAGTAACGTTAAGAATTAAATGTATTCCCAATTAGTGTATAATGCTATAATAACGATGAACTTGAATGGAAATAAAGTTGGACGTTACAGCTTGAATGGAATTAAAGTTTGTGTCATGATTTGCTCAGTTGGTTAGGTGTTTATTAAGACGTTGGTAAGTTTGAAAGCCAAGTGAGTTGGTAGCAAAAGTGGTTAACATTGTTGGCTGATTTCCCACAGGTCTTTGGTTCAAATCCCATCCCATACATTTTATTTTAACAAATGAATTTTAAGACCTTCCTAAAAAAGAAAGGAAAATTAAGACCTTCTAATTTTAGAAAGGCATTCATGCATTATATATAGTATAGAATAGATATAGATTAGTATTCAATAAATTAATTTTAATTGCACGCACTTAAATTAGCGCCAACATTTATTGAAAGAATTGATAACCGATTGGCGCATGAGAACAACCGAATATCATTTATTTTAATTAAAAAGTAGTAGTAGTTAGAGTATTTTTGTATATTATTTTTTATTGTTTTTGTGATTCGCAAAAGACGACGAGTTTAGGTAGAAATATTAGATCATCATATCCTAGCTTCCTGTACCGAGCCAAAAACAACAACTACAACAACAATGGAAGATACGCAACTTAATTCCGCAAAAACAATGGAACAAAATCAAAAATTAGTATTCGCCATTAATGGAGAAAGATTTGAGCTCACTAACATCGATCCTTCAACTACTCTGCTTCAGTTCTTACGTTCTCGTACTCGGTTCAAGAGTGTTAAGCTCGGTTGTGGTGAAGGTTTTGTTTTACTCTGTTTTCTTAAAGAATTTTGTTTACTCATTTGTAAATTTAATTTAATATGTGAATTTAAAGAGTTGTTGATTTGCTCACAACTTGTTTGATGAAATGACTGGGTGAAGCACCCACTTAGCTATAAGGCATATCTAATCAATAATCAGGATAATTGTCATAATTAAAGATCAAATATTATAACATGAGATACAACAAATTTGATAATTTTCGGCAAATTTATGCGTGAATTTATAATTTTATTTTTGACAAATACAATTCGAACGTTCAATTTTGACAAAATTTCAAATACAATTTTCCCAAAAGAATGAACAATATCAATCTTGCTAATTAACTTTTTTTAGTCATAATTTAATGTAAATTTTGAAGCTTTCGCATATGATAAGTTTGACAATTGCAGGTGGTTGTGGTGCTTGTAATGTTCTACTATCAAAGTTTGACTCCAACCTCAACCAAATCGAAGATTATAAAGTCAACTCATGTCTCACACTTCTTTGCAGTATCAACTTATGTTCAATCACAACAACAGAAGGATTAGGAAACATTAAAGACGGTTTTCATTCAATTCATCAACGTTTCGCTGGATTTCATGCATCACAATGCGGTTTTTGTACTCCAGGAATGTGCGTTTCACTCTTTTCAGCACTTGTAAATTCAGAAAAAACCGATCGACCCGAACCCGAACCCGGTTTCTCAAAACTCACGGTTTCAGAAGCCGAAAAGTCGGTTTCGGGGAATTTATGTCGGTGTACCGGTTATCGACCAATTGCTGACGTATGCAAAAGTTTTGCAAATGGTGTTGATATTGAAGATTTGGGACTTAATTCATTTTGGGATAAAAATACCAAAATGAATAAACTACCGTTTTATGATTCGAAAAAAGTATGTACATACCCTGAGTTTTTAAAAAATGAATATAAATCGAAATATGAAAATAATTCTTGGTATACTCCAGTTTCTGTTGAGGAACTCGGGAAATTGTTGGAAACTGAAAACGGTTTGACAGTTAAGTTAGTTGCTGGAAACACGGGAACCGGTTATTATAAGGAAACCGAGAATTATAACAAGTATATTGATCTTAGGTTTATTCCCGAGCTTTCTGTAATTAAGAAATCTAGCTCATATATTGAAATAGGAGCAACTGTTTCAATTTCAAAATTAATTTCGGTTTTGAAACAAGAAAAAAATGTTGATTCATGTTCAGAAGAAGATCATATGGTTTTCAAGAAAATTGCTTCTCATTTGGAGAAAATTGCTTCTGAATCGGTTCGGAATTTAGCAAGTGTTGGTGGAAATTTGGTTATGGCACAAAAATTGGGTTTTCCTTCTGACATTGTTACGGTTTTTCTCGCGGTTAAAGCAAAAGTTACAATCTTGACAGGGGTAAAAAAGGAAATTCTTACATTAGAGGACTTTCTTGGAGAACCTGCTTTAAATTCAAGAAGTGTGCTTTTGAGTGTACAAATTCCATATTTGTACACAACAAAAAAAGGGTACTCTGAAAAAAAACCGAATTCCAAAATTATATTTGAAACGTATCGTGCTTCACCACGACCTCTTGGAAACGCATTACCGTATTTAAAAGCTGCATTTTTAGCCGATATTTGTGATCATAATAATGGTGTTTTAATCAACAGTATTCGGTTAGTTTTTGGGGTTAAACCAGCAATAAGGGCAGTTACAGTTGAAAATTATCTTATGGGAAAAATTTTAACTGTTGGTTTGATTTATGAAATTGTTAGATTAATTAGGGCTGCTGTTATTCCTGAAAATGGGCCATCACATCCGGCTTATCAGTCCAGTTTGGCTGTTGGTTTTCTGTTTGACTTTTTGTATTCGTTAGTTGACTCGAGTGATTCGAGTATTTATAATGGAATTAGTTCATTCGATGATTGTGAAAAAACAACGTTGTTGTCACCTGCAAAACAGGTGATTGAATCAAGCAGTGAATATTATCCTGTTGGTCAACCGATCATAAAGACCGGTGCAGCCATTCAAGCTTCTGGTACATATTATCTGATTATTGCGATTTTAAATTGTAATAATAAGTTTTATAATGGTTGGAATTGTAAAATGTGTTTGATGATACACAGGTGAAGCTGTATTTGTGGACGACATTCCTTCACCACCAAATTGTGTTCATGGAGCCTTCATTTGCAGCAAAAAACCGTTAGCAAGGATAAAAGGCATTAAATTAAAATCAGAAAATAATATAAATTCCATTATATCATTTAAAGATATTCCAGAAGGAGGTGATAACATAGGAGCCAAAACCATGTTCGGTCCAGAACCTTTATTCTCAAATAACCTTACTGAGTGTGCGGGCCAGCCTATAGCATTTATGGTATTTTACGCGATTTTTCTTTTTTATATTTTCCTGATGAAAGTCCTCATGAATATTAAATTAATTAATTTTTTAGGTTGCAGATACACAGAAGGATGCTGACGTGGCAGCTGACTTGGCGATGGTGGATTATGATGTTGAAGGTTTAGAACCACCTATACTTACAGTTGAACAGGCGGTTGAGAAATCGAGCTTTTTTGAAGTCCCGCCATTTTTGTATCCATCACAAGTTGGTGATTTTTCAAAAGGAATGGCTGAATCTGATCACCAAATTCACTCTGCTGAGGTATTTGCTATAAGTAGTTTTATTTTAGTAAATCACATAAATCGTCCTTGTGGTTTTTAGGAAATTTTGGATTTCGTCCCTTACTTTTTCTATTAGGCAGATAGTCCCTAGTTTTGAAAACCAATGGTCTTTAATTTTGAAATTTGTAACATCAAGTGTCGTTAAAAACTTTACTGACTTTTTTTATGCTTTAGGGATCATTGATATTACAAGTTTCAAATTTTGGAACTATAAGTACGCTTTATGTAATTAACTTTTTTTTTTTTAAAAAAAATTGATTTTTATGAGAAATTTGTTTTATAATTCAACAGATTAGGCTTCCATCACAGTACTATTTTTATATGGAGACACAAACGGCTTTAGCTGTACCAGATGAAGATAACTGTATGGTGGTTTATAGTTCAATTCAAGTCCCTGAATATGCACACAGTGTCATTGCACGTTGTCTTAATATTCCTGAACATAATGTCCGTGTCATTACTCGGAGGGTTGGTGGTGGTTTTGGCGGGAAAGCAATTAGAGCTATGCCTGTCAGTATTATGTGTTTTTCCTTATTTGTAGAGGTGGCAAAACGGGCCGGTCAAACGGGTTTGGGTATGGGTTCGGATCAAAACAAGTCATTTTTGGGATGTGTTGACCCGAGACACTTTTTGTTGATTTTTTTCTAAAAACTTAGTATGTGAAATATGTTTACGAAAGTAATACTATTTCAGAATTGATTTGATGTTTCAAGTTTTAACTTTTAAATAAGATGATTTTGGAGATTTTGTGCATTAAGAATAAGAAAACTGCATAACAAAGTAATGAACTTTTAAAAAATTTACATGAGGTACTAAAATATGTTTGAAAGTTAAAGGTATCAATCTTTTTTCCCAACGAAAATGAGGATTTTTAGAAAAAAATTTAATATATTTTGGTAAATGAAGTCCTTATTTGGGTCACCAAAAAAGCTTTAATACTTTTATTTGTGAGAAAAAAATGGGTATTTGAAATGGAAAATTTTATGAAGCTGGGTACTTGTACATTTATCAATTTTTTCTTTGAAATGGAAAATAAGCCCGTTTATAGTTAAATGGGCCGAAATTGCCACTCTACATTTATCAATTTTTTCTTTGTATTTAATTATTGATACCGCAAGACCTTGTACCGTGAATATTAAAATATTACAGGTGGCAACAGCATGTGCACTTGCAGCATACAAATTACGCCGGCCCGTTAGAACATACACCAACCGTAAAACCGACATGATAATGACGGGAGGAAGACACCCAATGAAAATAAATTATACAATCGGCTTCAAATCAAACGGGAAAATCACAGCCCTACATCTCGATATTTTACTCAATGCCGGCATTTCACCCGATATAAGCCCAATGTTGCCGCATAATATGATCGGTGCACTAAAAAAATACAATTTCGGTGCATTTTCATTTGATATCAAAATCTGTAAAACAAATCATTCTAGTAAATCCGCCATGCGTGGCCCAGGGGAAGTTCAAGCGTCTTATATAGCAGAAGCAGTTATAGAACATATTGCACACGTGCTTAATATCGATGTCGGTTATGTCAGAGAAATAAATTTTCATAATTTCGAAAGTTTGAAATTATTTTACGGTGTTAGTGCGGGAGACCCGTTAGAGTATACGTTACCGATTATTTGGGAAAAATTAATGAAATCTTCGAACTTTGACCAAAGAGTTGAAAAAGTCAACGAGTTTAATCGGGATAACAAATGGCGAAAAAAGGGTATTTCTCGTGTACCGATTTTGCACGAGGTGTCGCTAAGACCGACACCTGGCAAAGTGAGTATTTTAAGAGACGGTTCGGTTGTGGTTGAAATTGGTGGTATTGAGTTGGGTCAAGGGTTATGGACCAAGGTTAAACAAATGACTGCTTATTGTTTAACCATGGTTAAGTGTGATGGAACGGATGAGTTGTTGGAAAAGGTTCGGGTTGTACAAGCTGATACTTTGAGTATGGTTCAAGGTGGGTTTACAGCTGGCAGTACTACATCTGAAGCTAGCTGTGAAGCGGTTAGAATTTGTTGCAATGTTTTGGTTGAAAGATTAGTTGGGTTAAAGGAAAGATTAGAAGAAAAAATGGGTTCGGTTAGTTGGGATTTTCTTATTATGCAAGCGAATTTACAATCGGTTAATTTGTCGGCAAGTTCGTATTTTGTACCCGAGCTTGCATCGATGAGATATATTAATTACGGTGCTGCAGTTAGTGAGGTAATCTGACTATAAAATCTATATTTTATTTTATTTTAACGATATGAATATGTGATGTTAATTATGTGGTAAAAACAGGTGGAGGTAAATATTCTGACTGGAGAAACGAAAGTATTGCAAACAGATATAATATATGATTGTGGACAGAGCTTGAACCCTGCTGTGGATCTGGGACAGGTGGGTATTTTAGTCATTTCAAACCGTTTAGTCAAACGTGCATTTATGTTGTTAATTAATTTCCTACAGATTGAAGGGGCTTTTGTGCAAGGAATTGGGTTTTTTATGGTTGAAGAATATCTTACAAATTCTGATGGTTTGGTTGTTGCGGATAGCACTTGGACATACAAAATTCCAACAATTGACACCATACCTAAGCAATTTAATGTGCAAATATTAAATAGTGGACATCATAAAGAACGTGTCCTCTCCTCAAAAGGTATTACTCAATCTTCTGGTTGACTGTTTGATAATTGCTAACTGAGTTAGTTGCTCACTAAGTTAGAACTTCTGACTGAAACCATCTTAATTATTTGATTATATATATGACTAACTATGATGAATTATTAAAAGTGAGTTAGGATCGAGTCAGAAAAAAGTTTGACCAAGTCCAACTTTTTTTTTATTCGGACAAGTTTAGGTAGAAAAATGTGTCAACATTGTTAAACTCATAATTCCTCTGTTTCAAAATAAGTGATACAATTTAGCTTTCACGTTTTTTGAGGCAAAAGATTGTAATGAAGGTTAAATTGGATTAAATTGGATAGTTAGTGAGTGAGGGGTCCCACATATTATGATTAAAGTGAGTTTAATTATGTTTAAAAGTAAAAGTAAGGGTAAATGAGTAATTTCACTTTATTAAAGGAGATAGTTAGTGGGTATGGGTCCCACTATATTTACCAAAAAAGGAAAGTTTCAAAGTGTATCACTTATGTTGAAACACCCCAAAATGGAAAGTGTATCATTTATTTTGAAACGGGGGAAGTAATAAAGATATATATGATCTTAAACGGATGGATGAACTTCCGTATTTAATTTTTGTTATTTTTGTGAGTTGCAGCTTCTGGTGAGCCACCATTACTTCTTGCAGCTTCTGTTCATTGTGCAACTAGAGATGCAATCAAAGTAGCAAGAAACCAGCTGTGTGTTTGGAAGGGGTTAAAAATGGACGGTTGTGATTCAATGTTCCAGTTAGATGTTCCTGCTACAATGCCAGTAGTCAAGACACTGTGTGGGCTCGATAATGTTGACATATATCTACAGAGTTTGTTGTCTACTTCATGAAAACGGTATGCTTTGGGGGTTTATATACACGAACTTGAAGATGTGTTTAGCATTTGTGTTTACATATATGGTTGTTTGTTTGTTCATTATGTAATTTGTATCATTGTCAATAAACATTATAATAAGGTTAAATAAGATTTTAAACCATGGTTATAAAGTAACATAACTGGACCATGATTATTTATTTATATGCAGTTGGTATACCTTTTTTTTTTTGCTTCGTCTTTGTTCTATGATGACTTCAATTCGAAATGTTTAAATTGCTACTCAAAAAATAATAATTAAAAAAAAAATCCGGTTTTTACCATTCCATCAGTTCACCGCAAAGGGTTCGAGCGGTTTTTACCGGTTCTTGACCGGCTTGATAATAGGCGGTTCAATCGATTTGTCTTTGCCCGATCCGACTTTCAAAATAATGGTTTTCACAACCTAACTTTGATTATCATTGGTAGTAGATTGACCACTATGACCCTGACCACTCTGCCATGATCCTCTTGGAATCCAGTGATGATTATTGCGCTCAAACTCTTGATCATCATCATTCATGGAGATTGAATTTCCATCATTATGATCATCAACCATCATCATGCTCCTCCTCTTCATAGCAAATCCCATTTCTTGTGTTAGAAGCAACACCATCAATATAATCATAAACATTACTTCATCCTCATCAACTTCTTCATATTTTACTTCTCTTTCTACAATCTTGTTTACTTGTAGAGGGTGATGTTTTTCAGTGTATACTCAAAATGGGCTTGAGAAAATTAGCTTAATGTGCTATTTGTATATATACATAAACATTTATGTGTAAATAATTGTAACGACCGGGTCAAGAAATCCCACCAATCAAAACGAACAACTTTCTAATAACTATCTAATTTACAATTAACCATTCTAAACAGATAACAACTATACAAAATACAACAAACGAGCCAAGATCTCACTACCAACAAAGACTATGGATACAAACCAGCTAACTACAAAAAAAATTATCAATACAAAACTACCCAACTCCCACATATTAAACCAAAGAATATAAACTGCCAAACACTTACAATCATACCATTCAATGGTCAAATATAAACAGTCAATTTAATGCCTATAATCATGTAGAATATTCTGTAAATATTCCATAGCAGTTTTGAGTATTTTCCCTGTATAAATATATAAACATATCAATAGAATGAATCATCAAGTTTTCAATAATTCACATGGTATCAGAGCCAGGTGCTCTTTACCTCTAAAATTCCCCTGTAGTTCACAGCCACGGCTGTCAGCTATCTCCATCTTCTTCCAATTGTTTTTTTTTTTTTTTTCCTTTCTGTTTTTGTTCTTATTTGTTTACCAGCCACCAATACAAATGGGCACCCCAAACAATCAAACCACAAACACCCAAATTGCCAAAACAATTCATCCAGCCTACACGGTCACTAATATCCAAAACAAGATCCGAACTCTTGATGGCACGAAAGTGTCATATTCATCATGGGTTCGTCTATTCAAGCTTCATGCCAAAGCTTACCAGGTTCTAGCTCACATCGACGGCTCTGAACCCCCACCAACTACCGACCCCAATTACCAAAATTTGTCAGAAATTGATGTTGTAGTTCTCCAGTGGATCTATGGTACAATCTCGGATGACCTCCTTTCTCGAGTTCTTGAAACCGAAGCTACGGCTTCTCAAACCTGGATAAAAATCCAAAACCTCTTTCTCAATAACAAAGGTGCTCGAGCAGCGGCACTCGAACACGAATTCAACAATTTGACACTCCAAACCAGTTCTTCAATTGAGGCTTATTCTCAACGCCTCAAAGATCTGGCTAGTCAGTTAACCGATGTCGATTGTCCGGTTAATGAAAAACGTTTGGTGTTACAACTAATTCGTGGCTTACCGTCTGAATATGATACGGTGGCTGCGTACCTTAACCAGACTCTCCCTCCATGGGATACTGCCGTTTCAATGCTCCAACTAGAGAATCATCGTCAACAGGCTCGTGAATCGAACAACAATCGCGAAATCGCCGCTACTGTTCACGAACAATCGCCGCCGACTGGTCATCGTAGCCACCAGAATCGCCAGCCGCCTCAATCCTCCAACCAGAGATCATCGACCAACGTACGATCGACAAATCGTCGATCGCCGACTTCGTATCGTAACCAGAATACCGCCTCTCAAAATCGCAATTCATCTCAGTCAAATAATCGTCGGTCGTATCATACCCCTAATACCCAAAACAGATCCAATCCCAATGCTAATTGGGCCGGTTATCCACCTCCATATTGGACCGCCCCATGGTGGGCTACCCCACCTCCTTGCCCATTTCCCACACAAGCAAACTGGGCCCAACAGTGGGCTTCTGCAACAGCCCAACAGCAACCAAATAACTCTCAATCACAAGCCCATCTCACAAATGTCAACCCACTAAACTCTTCGGAAATTGGATCTGCTTTCTCGGCTATGACACCTAATCAAAATGATGATCAATGGTACATGGACACTGGCGCAACCTCGCATCTCACGGCCGACCCAGGTAATATATCTACCCCTTGTGTGTCTTCTATTAAGTCAGTTTTCGTTGGAAATGGCAATCAGGTGCCGGTTCTTGGATCAGGCCACACTACCCTACCCCACCCAACCACACCTATCCACCTTAAAAATATCCTTTATACACCACATGTTATTAAAAACTTAATTTCCGTACGAAAATTTTGTTGTCATAATAATTTTCATGTCGGATTTTACCCATATGGTTTTTCTATAAAGGATTACAAGACTGAGAAGCTCATCTCGAGACACAATAGTACTGGTGATCTCTACCCATTCACCAAACCCGCAAATGCTCAAGCTTCAACGTTTTTTGTCTCTTCTACTTCACCTTTTTGGCATGCTCGCCTTGGTCATCCAGGAAATAATGTAACCGATTATCTTAATAAAAATAAACATATTTCTTGCAAAACAGTTGATCAAATTTCTTTTTGTCATTCATGTCAAATAGCTAAACATAAACGTCTACCATTTAAACATTCCACCACCACAACTCTCAAACCATTTAACCTCGTCCACGCCGATTTGTGGACATCCCCAATCCAAAACAAATCTGGGTACAAATATTACCTTATCATCATCGATGATTTTAGTCATTTTACTTGGGTCTTTCCAATAAAATACAAATCTGAAACTTTTGATAAAATCAAAACTTTTCACACCTACATCCAAACCCAATTCAATACCTCAATCAAAACATTTCAATGTGACAAAGGAGGTGAATTTGATAATCACCTATTTCACAAATTCGCCAGCACCACTGGCCTTCACATCCGGTTCTCGTGTCCACACACATCCCAACAAAATGGCACCGCCGAGCGCATGATTCGCCGCATTAACGAAATCATGTTGTCGCTTCTCACTCATGCTTCTCTTCCAACCTCATTTTGGGTAGAAGCTCTTCACACAGCAACCTACTTACACAATATCCTACCCACCAAGTTACTCTCAAATCGCACACCTACTTCCGCACTCTACCTTAAAAATCCCACATATGATCATCTCCGCACCTTTGGATGTGCATGCTATCCAAACCTCTCCGCCACCCGCCAACACAAGCTAGCTCCTAGATCAACACCCTGTATCTTTCTTGGGTACCCAGCACAATACCGCGGCTATCGATGTCTTGACCTAACTACAGGCAAAATCATTTTATCTCGTCATGTAACCTTTGATGAAAACACATTCCCATATGCCAAATCTAACACATCACCATCACATAACCCCTCATTTTCAGATTCCGACCCATCGCCTCTCATCTTCCAACCACAATCCCACCCCTCACATATACTCCCTACTACCACAACACCAACTATCGCCACACCACCTACTACAACTTCTAACCCACCACCACATTTCCCACTCACGTACTCACGACGACAACCACCACCACCACCACCACCACCACCACCACCTCCAACCACTTCCAGTCACCCTATGACCACACGGTCTAAAGCTGGCATTACTAAACCAAACACACCACTCAACCTTCACACAACCACCTCTACACCCATCTCTCCCCTACCCAAATCACACAAACATGCCTTGTCTGATCCAAATTGGCACTCTGCAATGACCGACGAACATCGGGCTTTAATAGATAACAACACTTGGGAACTTGTACCACGCCCCCCAGATGTTAATGTTATCCGGTGCATGTGGCTGTATCGGCACAAATTCCATGCAAATGGGACTCTTGCGCGCTACAAAGCACGCCTTGTAATTAATGGTAAAAGTCAACAAGTTGGAATTGATTGTGATGAAACTTTCAGCCCTGTCGTGAAACCAACTACCATCAGAACAGTCCTAAGTCTTGCCACATCACGCTCTTGGCCCATACATCAACTTGATGTCAAGAACGCTTTTTTACACGGGGATCTTAAAGAAACAGTATATATGTTTCAACCCCCCGGGTTCGTTGACAAGCAACACCCCAAACACGTTTGCCGACTACGAAAATCATTATACGGCCTTAAACAAGCACCACGGGCATGGTATCATCGGTTTGCCACCTATATTCATACATGCGGTTTCAAAAGTACAACAAGTGACACATCTCTATTCGTCTACCACAAAGGAAATCAAAAGGCATATCTACTACTATATGTGGATGACATCATCCTAACCGCTTCTGACACCAGTACCCTCCGATACTTCATAGACTTACTATCTAAAGAATTTGCAATGTCGGATCTTGGGCCTCTTCACCACTTTCTTGGAATTCAAGTCACACATAACAATGGCGGTCTTTTTCTATCTCAGGCACAATACGTAAAAGACATTCTTAACCGGGCAAACATGCAAAATTGCAAACCATGTAACACACCAGTTGACACCGGTTCCAAACTTAGTGAAACAGCCGGAGATCTTATGAAAGATGCAACTCTCTACCGAAGTCTTGCTGGAGCTCTTCAGTACTTAACCTTCACCCGACCAGACATCTCATACGCTGTTCAACAAGTATGTCTGTTCATGCATGCTCCCCGTGACTCGCACTACAACTTTCTAAAACGCATCTTGCGATACCTCAAAGGCACCACTGAACATGGTCTTCACATCACCCCATCAAAATCTACAAAACTTATTGCTTACTCCGATGCTGACTGGGGAGGTTGCTCAGACTCTCGTCGATCCACATCCGGCTACTGTGTATTTCTAGGTGACAACATTGTCTCATGGTCGTCTAAATGACAACCTACAATATCACGATCCAGTGCAGAAGCCGAATATAAAGGAGTCGCTAATACAGCGGCTGAAACTACATGGTTGCGTAACTTACTTTTCGAGCTCCATCTACCACTACGGCAGGCCACTATAATCTACTGTGACAACATTTCGGCCGTGTATCTCACACAAAATCCAGTACAACATCAACGCACTAAACATATAGAAATTGATATTCACTTTGTTCGTGAGAAAGTGCGTATGGGTACAGTCCGTGTTCTCCATGTTCCCGCAGATTATCAATATGCGGATATATTTACAAAGGGCTTACCACGACAACTGTTTACACGTTTCCGCTCCAGTCTCTCCATTCGACAAGCTACCGATTCGACTGCGGGGGAGTATTAAACCAAAGAATATAAACTGCCAAACAGTTACAATCATACCATTCAATGGTCAAATATAAACAGTCAATTTAATGCCTATAATCATGTAGAATATTCTGTAAATATTCCATAGCAGTTTTGAGTATTTTCCCTGTATAAATATGTAAACATATCAATAGAATGAATCATCAAGTTTTCAATAATTCACACCACATACCTAAATATACGCCCGGAGTATAACTTCTAAGCCTCCGATCAACTTCAAGATCCTATATGCTTACTCTTATCTTTTCCTGTAAAAAGTTAGTCCACTAAACGGGTAAGCTAAAACGAGCTTAGTGAGTTCATAAAGTACAAAATAATACTAGCATTATATACAAAACAAAGAAATAATAACATATAAAATGGTATAAAACTATTTAAGTAATTCATATTATAGCAAGTACACATCAATGCATAACTGACCGAAAAGCTTTATAACTTAACATGAGATTTACCGAGAATCCGTCATGGCCGAGTATCAACACTTATCCGGGATCAACAAGAATCACTGAATGACTGACACTGAGAATACAACTATATCGCAAGAATCAACAAGAGTTTGCAAGATAATAAACACAATTGAGAACCAATCACTGAATCAACACTCCACGAGAATCATCACTTAACCACCGGAACCGATAGACAATACCGCATCATGAATCAATGAGATCTCAATACCATCCAAACGAATCAAAGTGCGTCATTCCCCCTTAGGCCATTAGGGAATGAGGCCGATGAAGGTGATCAAGGCACCCCTAACCGAGTCCATGATCCAGCTTCACCACCACGGTCCATACCACTCCTCCGCCAGGTACTCCCGCGTCCACCGCTCAACATATTACACAAAGTAATACTCAAGCCGCCGTGGGTCCTCACGAAACGAAATTATCTCTCAAGGAATTCGTACGGGTAACTCATATTCGATATCAAACGAAACAATAACAACGATGACTCCACGAGACCGGAACAATAGGATTATCACAACCCGAATCAATAAAAATGCATCTCATACTAGAGCAATCCAACCGAGACGTAACACAAGGAATTTATACGACATGAATCGATATCAAGTGAGACACTTTAAGGATATTCCATCAATCAAGACATCTATCAAAAGATTATACACAAGGCATACTACAAATAATCACTATATTTTTACAAGTCAATACACATAGCAAAAGTCTATTAATGAGTCAAATTTCATTTAATCATATTACAGTCAATTCACTAAAATTACCAATTCAATGTTCTAGGCATCGCATATGTGATAATAATAAACCAAATAACAATTAAACACGTAGCATTTAAATATATAACTACCAGTATACAGTTGTACATAGATGAACTCACCTGGGATTAAGCAATTGCCAACACGAGTCGAATACTTCCTTTAATCAAAATTCCCTTGTCACCGATCAATATTATCACCACAAGTTCCCAATTGTTTACCTTAATTATAGACACAAGTGATGAAAACCCTTTGATTTCTAGTCAAAATCTGCCCAAGAACACCCAATATTGTCCAAAATCGTCCACACCCGTCGAGAGAGAAATTTAGGGAAGAAATGAGCTGAAATGGGTCAAAAATCCCGTTTTTATGTCTAACCTGCACAAGATAGCGCCTCTATCTTCAAGATAGCGCCGCTATCTTGCCACCCCTTGCTTTTTAGCGCCTCTATCTTCAAGATAGAGCCGCTATCTCCCAAATTTTTCGCGTTTTGCCCAATGGTATAATGAGTGGTTGTTCTAATTGCACAAGATAGCGCCGCTATATCTAAGATAGCGCCACTATCTTCCCAAAAGGCTGCAATTTCGCATTTTTCTTCCTTTTTAACTTGTACTACTTAATCCAATACCCAAAACTCAGATTTTTCTTCAAAATTTTAACTACCAAGACTTAATTCCTTATCACTTATCAACTAATACCGAACTTAACAATTAAAATGCATGGATTTAAAACACGTATGTTACAATAATAAATATATATATATATATAGAGATATATTCCCTCTGTGCCACAAAAAACTTCTCATTTGACTTTAAATTTTTGTCTCACAAAAAACTTCTCATTTGTTACATTTGATGGGCTCCACATGATAAATACTATTATTACTAAGGACCCCACCACTAACTATCCACTAACTATCTTTCTCTCTCCAAACCAATTATATATTTTAATCAAAATTAATACCAATAACCCCACCATTAACTATCATCTTAAAACCTGTGTCCAAGTCAAATGAGAAGTTTTTTGTGTGATGGATGGAGTATTAGACAAAAAGTATTAGAAAAATCTAGACTCTTTTGAGCTTTCCACCGTAGTGGGAGGTGATGGTTAATATAGGCCAAAACCTTTTACAAAGCTTAAGCTTCTAATTATGCATTAATTAATGGATTATTCTTTATGTATCAGAAGTAGTAGGGATTTTGTGAATTAATTAACCGTTATCTTTTGAGATATTTTCAACCTGTCACCTTGAAGATGTGCCACGTGGTACAAAGAATCCGGTCTCCATATCGAACGTGATCGTTTTCAATCTAAACATCAATCATTACCGGAAAACAATGCGCTAGATCTTCCCACTACTCTTTTTAAACGATGCGATAATCTTCCAGCTTATTTTTGTAAAATTATGTTGATTTTTATCAGGATAATAATAATGACGATGTTTAGAGTTGTCTTTAAAGTGTTAAGCATGTATTACAAACGTGTATATTAATCAATAAACACATTAGCATTAACATCATTCATTGCTCATCAATCAACTGAACAAGTTATTAATACATGTAATAGTTTTTCAAAGTTAACTTTAGCACAGGCTGTCGTGCGTTAAAGGGCTTACCAACGAGCTTTGGCGACGCCAACCCACATGCCAACGGGTACACCTTCGAACACTTTATACCGCTAGGCTACAAGTCATTTGATCGTCATGGTAACTCATCAATAGTTTCTTTTTTGCTATATTCATGTTTTTTTTTCTTTGGTTTGCTTATTTCCTGGGATGTAACTTTGATTATCTGATTGGACTAGCTCCCTCTTATAACCTTTTAAAAAGTTAGAAAAAATCCTCACAAGTCACAAACCTATATTTTAATTAAAAATTACGTATCTCCATTCTTTATTATTGCTTGTTTGCGCGTGGGTGTTGGATAATGGAAAGAAATATTTAAGAATCCATTTGACAGTTTTGACAAATTTCAAGACAAATAGGGCTCACTTTTGACTAGTATTTCCTTGACCTTTACGTTTGACCGTATTGTTTGCATGTTCGGGTCCTTATATTTTCATTTTGGTAATTGTGGATCCATGGGAGACTTTCGGACAACGCCATCCAGATTGTCAACCGCCTCGTTACACATTGAGCCAGCGAATTATATATTAGAGGGAAGCCTGGCTGCCAAACACACAGATTGATTTTGTGCGGAATAATTTTTTGAAGCTCGGTTGACGACGAGCTAATAGTGAAATTCCTGTCTGAACTTAAATTCTAGACCCGACGATTCAAAGCAATGGTTTTGACACTTCACATTTGGATTATATTTTCACTCTTTGTCACTCATGTTTTCAAGTGAGTCTTGGACATTTAAACCACCGCCGCCAAAACACAAAATATGTCCCATAAATATAAAATGGGTTTGCTAGTTAAACATTGCACTTAGAGCAACTAGATTTATGTAAGTGTTTATGCATAGCCACTCGATCTTAGGTGTTTTGTGATTTTTAGAGATGATTTTTTTTTTTTGTAATTAATGTACAAAACCTTTAAGCAAACAAGTTGACCTTAATCATTGTCCTTAGGGTTATTAGTTAGCAAAATCCATATAAATTAATTTATGAATACAAACAAAATTATATTAATCATGCGATAATTGTCATCAAAGTGTTATTCCAAAATCAATATCTATTTTTGGTTTTCTTCCATGAGGCTAAAAAGGGATAGAGGCTGAGCAAATTTAATTTTAATTATGCGACCTGATGGTTAAATTTTAAAAAGGGTGTAACTCTATATATTTAGACTAGCTTCAAAGCCCGCCTGGATGGGCGGGCATGCTTTGAAATATATAATGCATAACAATGAGAATAACATAGAAAATCATATAGTAAATTATTATGGAACTGATGAATAAACGTTCTATTATACATTAATAAACCGAGTTTAACTTGCTATATGATTTGCACTTTTAGCTAATAATGATGTATAGGATAGTATAACTACATAAACCCGCCTGAATGGGAAGACATGCTTCGAGAAATACATAGGAGAGTAATAAAAACAAAACTGTTGAAATCATATAGTAATACATTATTGGAATGATGATAAGCGTTATGAAGTATCATGTTTGACCTTAAAAAGTCAAAAGTCAATGAACAAATGGTAACCTCATCACATGGTTCAATATTACTCTCGATCTACTATTTCCTGCAAAACTCAATAAATATATGTGAAAAACTTTAAATAATTGACAATTTTAGCTAATATCTATATACGATTAAAATTTTAGCCAATTTTAGCTAATAGCTATATATCAATGTAAATAAAAAAAATATATAATGAGAATAGCAAATTATTTTGAGTTGAAAGCATATGATAAAATTTTACATCAAGATGAGACATTTTGATTAGACAAAGAGCTTTTGCAGTAACTAAAATGCAATTGACCCACCCTATCAAATTTCATAAGTTATAACCTCGTCACATGGTTCCACAGAGCCCTCGATCTGCAAAATTCGATCAATTTAAGTGAACAAAATTTAAATGATTAAAAACTTTAGCTTACAATAACACTGACGATAAATGTTACTGATAAAAGCTCAAGCCCTCGGTCTGATATTGCCCGTATAATTCATAACAGTAGAAATGTGATGAATAATAAATACAATTCATTGCCCTTCAGTTTCAAACATATGGTGTGTGGTAAGAAAGTGTAAAATTAGAGAACATAGACACCATAGTATTAGGAAAAGAGAAGTCATAAACATAGATGTATTGTTACAACTCGCTACTCTTTGAATCATGAATACCTAATAGAGTAAGAACTACACAGATTATTCCATCTAAAATCATTGATTTTAATAAAGTTATTTTCCAAATTTGACTTGGAAAAAATGCTAACATAAAATAATTGCTATCCTAACTTGGATAAAATAATTGATTCATATCTGTTCTATTCAAAATACTTTGACCTATTAATTGTTTCTGGAATTCAACTAAATGTGTTTATATTTAGGGTTTAGGGTTATTAACAATCATTATAAGATATCAATATAATGATTATTAATTAAATGTATTTACTATATCATAAACCAGATAAAATAAACAAATTTGATATTAAATTAAAGCAATAGTTTTAATTTCCAAATGTTCGTTTTAATTATGATCTCAAAACTGATTTAAAATATTTAAAACTTATATTTGAAGTTTATGAATCGAGTTTTGATGTTTAGTGGACTTAGGATTAGAATATAGAAACCATAAAAGAACCCAAAAAAAAATTTGTAAAAATTCTGAAAAAATATGAAAAAATAAAAAATTGTGCATGATTCGGATTTTTTATTTTTCAAGATTTTTTCAGAATTTTTACAATTTTTTCCTGGTTTCTTTAAGTTTTTTTACAATCATTAAATTATGTAATGTTTCAGAGTTTGTTCTATCTAACCCTAATGGTTATATCATTTCATCAAAATGATTGATTTTTTCAGAATTTGTTCTATCTATTTTAATACTACACTACGACAATAGTTTTTATTTACAGCAATAGTTTTAATTTTGATCCTATCATGCTGTAATTACCATCAAAGTTTCATACATATAACATATTGAAACTGTTATACCATACGGAAACTCAGTCCCTATATTTAACTGTGACCCTAGAGTTAACTTTTCTTAACCCTAACCAAAAATTAGGGTTATAATATAAAAACCATAAAAAACCCGATTTGTTTTTAAAATTCTGAAAAAATAAGAAAAAGTAAAAAATTGTGCATAATTCAGATTTTTAATTTTTCAAGATTTTTTCAGAAATTTTCTATTTTTTTAGTTAAATATTTTAATCCACTAATATTATGTGAAATGGTTACCTCCCACTGAACATGTAACATCCTCATGCAGATGCTCTGTTGCAGCTTCTGTTGAATGTAGTGCAAGTTCCAAAAGAATCTGAAAAACATAGCGGAATGTTACACTTATTTCTTATCCGATTGTTCACAAAACTTATATTGTTTACTAAATGTGTATCGTACAATATATTTTAAAAAACCTATGATGGTTATTAATCAAGAAAAAAAATATTATCTCTAACAACGTCACATATGGATAATTGTATTTAGAAATCATAAATTCATAATATATGGATAATTGTATTTAGAAATCAATTATATTTATCCAAATATGGATAATTGTATTTAGATATCAATTTCCTAGAATATATTATTATTAGTTGTTTGTAATTGTAATAAAATTAAAAAACATGATGTTGTTCATGAGTTAGTTACCTCTAAGTTTCTCTGTTGAATTCCAGTTAGAGTTCCATTCACAAACACAACATCTATCCCACCCTGTTACATTCATCCTAAAATTCCTCAGAATTAATAAATTAGAAAAACTTTATATTATATTTATGTTAACAACTTTACTTTTGAATCTTCAGCATTTAAATGACATTTAATATTGTCCACAGTCCATGGGCTAAAGTAAGTATCTGCATCAATAGTCAAACAAGCTACGTGTAAATATCACTATGTTTGACTTTGACCCTAATAGTCAAAATTACACGAACCTGCACGAGTGATTCGATAAGCTGGGTTTTGCACAACAAGATGTGGGGGGGATTCTTTGTCAGCAAAATGGGAGCTGTAATACACATCTCGTTGTTCTTAGAGTGAATTAGCAAGATTTAGAGCTTCATCAAGTTTTGATTTTCGTACGGAATCGGGTCGAAATCGTGGTTGAACAACGAATAATCTTGGAGGGCTATCTGGATCTTTAATAAATTCATCTGTATCTGATTCTATGTGTTTGTGTCTTGACTGTAAATTGGGTGGAAAGATTGAATTTGGTGTGAGGTTTTGAGGGATTAATCTGATTGGAGGTCGTATTTGGTAAAGGGCTCTAAACATCTGAAATGTCAATGAGGAAAAGTGCCTGCATAGATAAAATTATCCAGTTAAATCTCAAAAACTAACCCAATAATTGGAAGAAACCAGGCAATATATGCGAAAAAGGAAAAAACAGTTTAATCACAAAAGAAATACGAACCTTAACCAACCTCTGTATGAAAGATTCTTCCACAAAGTAATTTCGTTTTTGCAAACGATGTAAATGTAATTTAGGGTTTTTAAAAAATTTGTGTAGAGGGACATAAAGGGGGAGAGACGGAGTAGAAGGAGAGATATGAGATGCCATGTGGACCGAATAGGGGAATTACACGTGGCAATATGGACCAATGAAAGAGCTCCAAAGTGATGAGTTGATATGCCTAAATCAAATGTAGGCTCATGTATAGGAGAAGATTTAGAAATATTTGACCTGGGCTCGGTGTGATTGGGCTCCCCGTACAACCTTGGTTTAATCGCTAACTTCATCAAGTGTACAAGAAATCTTTTGACCTCTACGGTCAACCTAAATATTTGGGTGGCATCTTTTCATATTTTGTGTACTTTGTAGTTGACTAATGTTTCGTAAATCGTAATAGTTTAGCTAGCAAAGTATAAAAGAGTACTCGTAATCTTTTCGATGTATTTGCATGAATAGTCGAATCTTAAGGCAAAAAAAGGGTGAACAAGGACCATGCGTTGTTATGTAGGTGGACGGTAAAGGAACTATTCCAACGGTAGTCTTTCAGCTTCTGACAGGTAGTAGACCTAGCCCCTACCCTATTGGTCAGACAAAATATTAAGTCAAAGTTTAGTCCCTTTTTTATACACACAACTACAAAACTAACCCTTTATTCTTCATTAAAATTATACATTTGCCCCTTGTCTTTTATCTTTTTCTTTTGCGCCCACTTATCGTGAAAATCTTTCAACAATGTCATCCATTTTCACCTCAGACTTAACTGTGCCTTGTTAAAATAATAATATTTCTAACCTTTATTCAGTATATACTATATAGTTATAGTTATAGTTATTATCTATTTGTAACTATCGTGAAAATATTTTAATAATGAATTTTCAATAGAAATGTTTGTATTTTTGTTGGGGTTACAACATCAACCTCCTCTAAATTTACTAGCCAAAGGCAGGTTTTATTGTCTTATTCATGAACTGAGTCTATAAACCATTAAAATCACCAAGAGCACGTTAATTTGAAGTTTACCGTACATTGATTTTCTTAATTACAAAAGTTTTTTTTGTAACTAGATTTTAACTAGTTTGTTTTGTGATCTGACTAATCATAAGGAATCACCTGATAATTTGAAGAGGGGCATAACAGATTATAGTTATTTTGAAGATGTTTGTATAATGAGAAAGAAGGTGCATGTTTTGTGAAGACATGCGCCCAAGATAAGAGCTAGGGAGAGTGGAAAAGCTTAAAAAAGAAGCCATTAGTTCTCATGTCCAAAACCTCCTTTAAAATGGCCATATGTCTCTTTTTTTCCTCCTTTCACTTCTTTATATCGTGTCATGTGTTTACAAAAAGATGGGACCTATTTAGATCCTTTTGGACCTCCACCTTCCAAGTGAATAATTTTTTTAGGATAAACATCTAATTAATGATTATTATCTTTATTTTTAGAAAAGCAAGGAAAATTAACTACTTCTAATGATTTTTATAGTTCGATAGCAATATTTTAAAATTCATAATTTTGAATTGAATTGGCTAATATCTAAAAAACGATCAAATCGGTTGGTTCTACTGTATTATAATACTATTATTGTCTATAATAAATTAGTTATGATAAAAGTATAAAAATGCAACAAAAAAAAAACCCTAAAAAACGTAAAATAAAATTCATAAATTTTGAGTTCTAAATCTATCAAAAATGATAAAATACTTACATTTAATCCATCCGGTTCAACCATCCGGGTCCGACACGTTTCACAATTAACCCGTCATGTTCGAAACGGTTTATAAATAATTATTAAACCCGGTTGATTCAGGCCAAAGTACTTTTCATTTCCTTGTCTGACCAGCTGGTCCAACCCCACTTTTAAAACATTAATCCATAGTTACTTACTTGGGGTAATTAAAAAAGTTAATGACGTGAATAATCACCTATAATCAAGATAAACCGTATTTAGCGGTTTGGCAGTGTACTTGTGTCTACAACTGGTTGAATAGCTGTCTACACCCCCCCCCTTAATTTATAAATTGGGGGTTCATGTGAAGGGTTTTGTTCTCAAGATTGATTTCTTCATAAGAATTGATATTTACTTGCAACAGAACTGTGAAGAAATTATCTATTGATTATGTGTAGCAATAGCTTAAAATATAGGCAAAGTACAAAATTTTATCAAGAATATACAAATACTCACATCACCCGTTTTTCTCTCTACTCTTCTAAAGCCGTTCCTAAGTATGGACGATAAAGGTGGTCGTACAGGGCCCATAAAATTTAGGAGCTTATTTAAAAAAAAAATCAACTCATGTATACATATGTGTAAACTCATTTTAATCAAGGTAAGTCCAATGAAATATTGAAAATAGGCGAACTATATGGTCTGATCCGGACATTTAACTTAGGGATTGGGGCGACGCTTTTAATTTGTCGGAAATTTTTTAGTTATTTGGAAAAAAAATTACTTCAGGGTGCCCATTTTTAAGATTTTGCCCAATATCCAAAAATTGATTGGACCAGCCATGACTCTTCATCAGTAACTGACGAGCATGCCAACTTAAAAGTAAGGAATTGACAAAGCAACACATGCATGCCAACAGTATCACTTACGTGACACTTGTCGGTTGAACCAACGAGCACCGTTGACAGAGTCCTTAATCTACTCGTAGTGGTGACCAAACTCAAGTTTTATGCTGCCATATCAGTTTTCTTTCTCCAAACCAGACACATGACAAACTCCGACTAAACTCTCGTAGTGGTAAACAAACTCACGATCAAACCTTATAATTGATTTTATTAACACATATATTAATTGTTGATTTGTCATGTATAATGTACAATCAACCAATGTGCATCACCATTGACCTTCTCCAAAGCGACATATACTAGGGGTTTGGTCATGCTCGCTAGTCGGCATAATGGAAAGGACTCGTCACATAGTGTTAAAAAGTTGCTAAAAAGTAAAAACATTCTTCTAAGCTCTTACTCTACACTTTTTCCCTTTAAGCCCTTTGGTCCCCACATCAATTAAAACCTCCCCAACCTGCTTTTACTTTGGTTATAAATCACACTCACCACCAATGGAGGCTGACTGAGAACTGACCACTCAGCTCCTCTCCATCCCCACTATACTCTCTCCTATTTACCATTTTACCCTTCTCCGCATTTCTCACATACTCACACTATAAACACACAATATATGGAGCTTAGAAGAACTTGCATTGTGGTGTTGTACACTATGTTACTAGTGAACATAGTTCAAGAAGCTGCTGCATCAATGGCATTCCACATTCTAACATTACCTGGTCAACACCCTTCACCTGATTTTGTTGCTCAAGATCTTCAAAGGTACAGCTTTTTCCTCACAATGTACCTTACTTCCGTGTTATTTAACTTAAAAAGCAAATGTATGTTAATAATAAATATAAAAAGCAAAATTAAGTGTACGTACAGTATATTAAATTGTGTCTTCGTTATATTTGAAGTGAGTATGTAATACTGTAATTATTACTGTAATTATTATAATTTTACATTTAAAATTTTAAGCGCCTTTATGAAACACAGAAATTGCGCAGTGAACATAACATTATTTAAGAAGAGTATGGAGTAACATTATTTGTTACAAAAAACATTTTATTCATGGCTTCCTAACTTTATACTTGGCTATCCTTTTCAATTTTTCCTAAAGATAAAAGTTTTTTTTTTTTTTTTTTACCATCAGATATATAGCTTGCTTGATATCACTCGCAAAGTCTCTTATAAGCAAAGTAGAAAACAATATTATTAAACCTCGCATTCAAAACAATATAGTTTAGTATTTTTTTATTTATTATAATACTTGTTTTATCATATGATTGAATAATTGTTTTTTGGTTAAAAGCTAAGGTTAGTGTTTCCTCTTGTGTGGTTAATAAATTTTGCATTTTGCAAAAGAAAAGATAAACTGTAAAGAGGATTAATGGATGTTTTACCTTCGAGTTTGCTTGAGCCCAGTGCTAATATTATAATAATAATAGTAGTATAAATAATTTATAATTAGTCTACTTTTGACTTTTTCTTTGTTCAAGATACTATGGGGTTGGTCTCTTTGTCTATGTTGGATCTTTGTGCACTTTTGCTTTCCGTTATTTCCCCTTTTTAATTTATCTCGTTGCTTATTTAATTTGGTAAATAGAGTTAGAAGTTAGAACCTCATAAAACACTTACGATCAATGTTTTAAAACCCGGGTTATTGCTCGGCCCGGTGTGATGACCGGGTCACGGTTCAACTTGCGGTTCAACCGTTTTACCGAAAAACATAGGAAAAGTTGCATACGCATGTTTCTTCACTCAATTTGTAGAACCAAAAACAGAAACAAATTAATTTGAGAGAGATATCACTGATAAATTTGAGCAACCAATGAATTTGTAGAACACAACAATTTGTACAATCAATAAATCGGGCAGCAACAATCATTGGAGAAATAAATCGGGCAGCAAAGATGAATTTGTATCAACAATCAATTTGAGCAATCAATTTGTAGAACATAACAATGAATTTGTAGAAATAAATCGGGCAGCAACTAATGAAATTACCTTGTGTGGGTGGACGGTGGACGAGCAGAAACGAGCGAGATAGAATCGAAAGTAGTAGTAGCGGCTGAAAAACCACTTATATTAGGGATTTTTTTGTAAATTCCGGGTTTTTACCGAGTCAACGGGTCGCCGGGTCGGCGGTTCAACCGGAAACCCGGCCGGGTCTCAGCGGGCGGAAAATAGGAATTAAACCAGACCGAGTTGACCCGCCTCATGTACCGGGTCCCGGTTCGACCGGTTCAACCGGCCGGGTCAACCCGGGTTTTAAAACATTGCTTACGATCCGTTGCTCTCGTTTGCTGTTAAAAAAAATTCAATTATCAAAGACTTATTCTTTCAGATTAATTTTATCCATTCTAATGTTAGTTATTTAACAAATTAATTCAGATTACAAATAACTAGGAGAATGTATGGCTTTTCTAATTTATGTTAAAGATTAATTTTTAATAATACGTTAAATTATAGTACTATATTGGTAAAGTATCGTTTAGTGGTAAATTTAGATTGTATCATGTTGTTGGTCATTTAGTGAGAGGAGAATAAACGAGTGCACCATTTACTTTATTAGTGATACACTCTTCAGTTTAGTAATACAATCAAAACCGTCGTTGTATATATGACTTCTAGTAATAATTTTCAAAAAGTGTAAAAAATTGTATTTTTGGGTTTCGCTCATACTTTTGATGAAAATTTGTCATAAAAATATCAAAATATATTCCACATCTATTTTTATGTCACTATATGTCGGTCTTTACTGATGGTAGCATACTCATTTCTTATTTGCAGGTAAAAATTAAAATATATAGACATTTATAGGACTGGTTTTTTTATACTTTTAGTAACACATTTTTAATTTTCAACCAACTATTGTTATTTATTATTATTATGATTAAAATTGTTTATTATTATTATTATTAAAATTATGATACTAATTTTGGATCTTTTAATACACATTGGTCATTCTTGTAAAAATGTAGTATATAAATACTCTACAAAATGATTAAACAACCTATAAAATTACGCATCGCATTATGTATAGTAATTTTATAGCATAAAGACTATTATAATAAAGTTAGTTAATTGTAACTTAAAACCAATTATAAAAACGGACCCTGAGTAGGGGTGTTCACTATTTCGATATAATCAGTTTGTCCACATGGACAATTTGGATTGGATCGTTTGGATTAGTTTTTTGGATCGGTTTGGAATCGGACCAAATTAATAATTTGGTTTTCGGATTGGATTTGGTTTCCATTTTAAAATCCGGATTATCCAAAAAATCTAAATAGTAATATACATATATTTAAATATAAATGCAACAGTTATAGCCCATTTCAAAATAATCAAATATCTATGTACTATGAAAATTAACACACTATCTCATGGTTTGAAATGTCACAAGTTATAAATTAGAGTTGTTTTTATGTATAAAGTATTTATTGTTTTGAATTTGTACATATTAAACTTAATATTAGTTATGTTATATACTTTTGTAGTCTTGTAAAGTATATTAAGAAAAAAATGGTTTGGTTTGGACAAAACCAAACCAACCAAATTGTAATTTGGTTCGGATCGGTTGGATTTGAACATTTAAAATCCAAAAATCATTTGAATTCACCTATTTATTCGGATATATTCAAATTATCCAAACGTAAACCTGAGTTATGACAATATATGAAAATAAATATTTTTTTCTCATAACGATACAGGAGGGTAAATATGTCAATCACAAGAAGAGAAATGCTATCATACGCCAACGATGACTCATCTACTTCATGTTTGACCGGCAATCCCGTCGACGACTGCTGGCGATGCGACCCTAACTGGCACCTCAACCGTCAGCGTCTCGCCGATTGCGGCATCGGTTTCGGCCAATATGCTTTAGGCGGCAAAGGCGGCCGTTACTACGTCGTCACAGATTCATCCGACCATGACGCCGTCAACCCCCGTCCAGGCACTCTCCGATGGGCCGTTATCCAAACTGAACCTTTATGGATCGTATTTCCGACCAACATGCACATTCTTCTCAAACAAGAACTAATTTTTAACAGCTTTAAAACACTTGACGGCCGGGGAGCTAACGTGCACATCACCGGCGGCGGGTGCATTACTCTACAGTATATTACGAACGTTATTATTCATAATATTCACATTCACCATTGTTATCAGTCCGGTAATACTAATGTCCGGTCAAGTCCAACTCATTATGGGTACCGGACGAAATCTGACGGTGATGGGATATCTATATTTGGATCACGTGATCTTTGGATTGATCATTGTTCGTTGTCACATTGTAAAGACGGTTTGATAGATGCTGTTATGGGGTCCACCGGAATAACGATTTCGAATAACTTCTTTTCGCATCATGATGAGGTGATGCTGCTGGGTCACAATGACAATTACTTGCCGGATTCCGGCATGCAGGTTAGTAGAGCTGAGTAAATCTGAGCATATTGGCAAAAGTTAAAAAAAAATTATTGAGGGGATTGAAATATAATTTCTAATTAAACTTTATACTTTTTGTTATTGTTTTATGAATTTTACTTATACGTGACTCATGATATATGATAATGAATGTTTAATAAATTAATTTTTTTTAATTAGACTAAAATGATATTCATGAGTTATTAATGTTTTCATGTTATATCGATTTTACTCTTACCAGAATATAAATTATTTTGACGAATTAAATGCAGGGACATAAAATATACTTCCTCCGATTCAAAATAAGTGATACACTTTCCTTTTTGGGGTGATTCAAAATAAGTGATACACTTTGAAAAGTTTCCTTATTTGGCAAATATAATGGGACCCACACCCACTAACTATTTACTTTAACAAAATGAAATGACCCCTTTACCCTTACTTTTTACTTTTAAACATTATTAACCTTACTTTATTCAAAAGGTGTGGGACCCATTCCCCACTAACCATCCAATTAATCTAATTTAACCATCATTATAATCTTTTGCCTCAAAAACCGTGAAACCCCAAGTGTATCACTTATTTTGAATCGGAGGAAGTACTTTTTGTTATTGTTTTATGAATTTTACTGATACGTGACTCATGATATATGATAATGAATGTTTAATAAATTATTTTTTTTAATTAGACTAAAATGATATTCATTAGTTATTAATGTTTTCGTGTTATATCGATTTTACTCTTACCAGAATATAAATTATTTTGACGAATTAAATGCAGGGACATAAAATATACTTCCTCCGATTCAAAATAAGTGATACACTTTTATTTTTGGGGTGATTCAAAATAAGTGATACACTTTGAAAAGTTTCATTATTTGGCAAATAAAATGGGTCCCACACCCACTAACTATTTACTTTAACAAAGTGAAATGACCCCTTTACCCTTACTTTTTACTTTTAAACATCATTAACCTTACTTTATTCAAAAGGTGTGGGATCCATTCCCCACTAACCATCCAATTAATCTAATTTAACCATCATTATAATCTTTTGCCTAAAAAACCGTGAAACCCCAAGTGTATCACTTATTTTGAATCGGAGGAAGTATTTAACATTACTATGATATGCCTTGGACACATATTAGAAAATCTCTTGTTATATAGAAACTTTAAAGATATCAGGCTATATATGTCTGTCAGGATCGATTAACTATAAAAAAGTTAATTAACACTTTAGATCTAATTGAATATAGAAGTTGCAGCGGATCAACACTATATCAATGTAATTAAGAACAATGAACTGTAAATAATATGCGAAAGTATTAAGAACACAGTTTCACAAAAAGCTTCAATGTATATTATTGAGTTAACAATACACACGTACGTTTACAATTCGTAAGGAACTATTTATAATAGTCCTTGAAGCTAAACTATTTACCCTAGTTATTCTAGGACTTTGATTTACATCGAATAATAAAAGATATACATTGATTTACATTCTATAACTATCTCTACGAAGATCTCGGACTTGATATTCTTCAAAAACGCGTATCAGTAGTAAAACTCATCACCAGTAGTAAATATGTAACATCAGTAGTAAGTCTGGTGATCAGTAGTAAGTCCAGAAACCATCGTCAGTAGTAACTACTAAGATCAGTAGTATCTTCAATCTGTGCATGATCAGTAGTAACTAAGTTATAGTATCACCAGTATCAACTTCATCAGTAGTAATATGTTCTGCCCCATCAGTACTAATTATTGTCAGTACTAACTGCAGCATCAGTATCAAGTTGATCTGTGTTTTGTTCCAACAATCTCCCCCTAAACTTATTGATTATCTTTCAATCAACTAAGTTTCTTTTTACTTATTCTTTTTCTTTTCTTCCAACAGCTTTGCTCTTTTCTGATCACCTTCTAAAGTCTGTTGGTTCCTTTTATTTCTTTGTGCAATAATATATTTGCTGATTCTTTTAACAAATTCATTTAATTTGTTTTGGAGCATCACAGCATCATGTGGTTTAATAAAGTTCATGCACTAAAGTTGATAAAGAGTTTTCTCAGATAGTTGTAACGACCCGAAATTTGTAAATAAATAAATTGTACAAAAATATGTTAAATAAGGATAAATCGTTTAAAACACGTAGGAATTGGTTTCGTGTCGTTTGGAGTCCGTATGAGAAAGTTATGGACGAAACCGTGTTGAAACCTAGACCGAAAAGTGCAGCCCTGCTGCACAGGCAAGTTCGCGGCGCGAGCCTGGCGCGAGCGAAACGCGAGGTTGAGCAGAGGGACCAGAGCTGGAACGCGAGCATCTCGCGTCGACTTCGCGTCGACTTCGCGGCGCGAGCCAGGCGCGAGCCTGGCGCGAAATCTGGTAAAAAGCGGCAACTAGCAGGCAGACCCGCGTCTTCTCGCGACGCGAGCTCGGCGCGAGCGGGGCGCGAGCTCTTCCGACCAGTGCATTAAATTGGGTTTTTGGCCATAAATGCATTTCCATCAAACCCTAGTTTTCTCTCTTCAAGTGTGTGAGCGTTTTTGAGTGTAAAGCATCGTTTGGAGCTCAATCTTCATCAAATCTTGGTGATTCTTGCTCCTAAGTTGAAGATCTAAGGTAAATCTTCATTCCTCTTGAGTTTTTAGCCATAGATTCAAGTAGGGAAAGCTTAAATCTCAAACCCTAGTTATGGAATCGTTCATGAATGGTTAAAGGGAAGTAATATAACTTAGATCTATGGTATTTGGTCATGAAAAACGTGGTCATGTTATGGATACACGAAAATATGGTGATTTATGAAATTAGGGTTTGGTAATTTTGGGGAAAATGGTGCTAGTAGTTAACTAGCCATAGATTATGTAGTTAGTATAGATGGTTAATGCAAACCATTGTATTGGTTTTGATATAGATTGCCGGTTGGAAGATTTGAGGCATTCAAATCTTGGAAAGTGACATTGGTGTTCAAGGAAACACAACATTGGATAAACTTGGCAAAGGTGAGTACATGTGAACTTTCAAACTGGGTACATAGCTAGTAAATGTTTTTATGATTAAATGATTTGTCGAGTCTGTAAGTAATTTAGTCATTTATGTGATTTATGATGAATTGCTTGTATGATGATGAAATGATTGATTGATTGAGAAATGATGGAGCTATAAGCTCATAACGATAAAAGATAAGTAATGATGACGATGATGATGTCCCTAGGGCCGTAGTAGATTGGAGGCATTCCGGTTATTACGGTACCTTAAGGTTAGTGGTAGATTGGAGGCATTCCGATTACCCAATACCTATGAGTCCCGGTAGATTGGAGGCATTCCGATTACCGTGGAAATGATGGTCTTGATAGATTGGAGGCATTCCGATTATCTTGACATTGGCCAATGATGAAAGTGATAAAGTGACCCAAAACAAACTTAGTAATATTATTTTAAGATTTAATGATATTATTTGACTATTTGTTTATCGGGTCTAAAACCCATGTATCTCACGAGGCAATTTTGTCTCACGTACTATGTTTGTGTTTTTGCTATGTACTTAGGTTCGGGATCGAAGATCTAGGAGGCCCGTTAGAAGAGGCCTTGTTGAGATTAGCTCGGTGTTAATGATTAGAGTCCTTATCCTATGGTTAAGATATAATTTGTAACACCGTTTTTGTAAACTCTGATAATCTCGAACAAGAAACCTTTTCGTTTTTGTAAAACTGGCATTTGATCTTGATACAATATTATGTATTTTGAATTAAATGGTATTTAAATGTTGTTTTGAAAATTGAGGTGTTACAACTTGGTATCAGAGCTATAGTTTAAGTGAACTAGGTTGAGTTGACCATCCTAGACTTAAACTGAGCTAGTAGGACCGTAGGTTCCATAGGATACCTGTGAATGGCTATTGAGACCTTAAGTGTAGGTTCAATAGGGTTGACCTTGGAGGATTAGGTCATGTTTGGTTTTGGGACGGTCAATGTTACCGTTACTTTGATAAATTGAATTCTAAATGATTAATGTCTTATTATAGCAAAATGGTGAGAACTAGAAGTACAAGAGGCCCACTTGATCAAGGGCAAGATTCGAACAACATTGTCGAACCGGTGTTTGGTCCTCCACCTCGGGAAGGGGAGGAAAATTCGGGTGTTGAAAGGAATACTCACACCCCGGTCACCGTAGAACACCTCCAAACTATGTTCAATCAAATGAGGGACATAGTGAATGAGGATGTGAACCGAATCCTCAACGAACATAAGGCACGTGAAAGGCAGGAGGAATCTCCACCCCGCACGAAGAGCAAGTCGAGTAGCGTTGCTCAAACTGAAAGGTCTTCAACTGAGGAAGAAAGTGACCCCGAGCCAAGGGAAAGAAAAGGTTGTACTTATAAGAGTTTTATGGCTTTCAAGCCCGATAACTACTATGGTAGCTCCGAACCGAAAGTCACGATCCGTTGGATCCGTGAAACCGAACAAGTCCTTGAAGCTAGTAAATGCAAGGAAGGTGATATGGTGATTTATGCTTCCCGGTTGTTGAAGGATGAGGCCCTCGTGTGGTGGGATACTTTGTATGAAACATTGGGAAAGAGGGCGATGTACAAGATGACTTGGGATGAGTTTGTGAAACGGTTGAAGGCAAAGTTTTGCCCCGAGAGAAACTTAGAAAAACTTCAAGAAGAATTCGTTCATTTGAAGAAAGGTAATTTGAGTGTCGATGAGTACACTAAGAAATTCACGGGATTAATCCCGTTTGTGATCAAATTGTATCCGGATGAGAGATCCCGGATTGTTCGGTATGCCAATGGACTCCCGTGGGAGTATGAGTTGGAAGTTAAAAGGGCTGCCACACTCGATGAGGCTATCGGTGCGGCGAGAAATGTTGAAGAGGTTGGCCAAAGAAGAATCAATGAGAGGCCAAAGTTTGAAAAGTTTGAGAAGAGGAAGTTTGAGGGGAGCTCGGGTTCGGCGAAGAGAGGAAAGTTCATCCCGACCTTCTCTAAGAAAACAAGTGTGGGTGCTTGTAAAAAGTGTGGCAAAGACCACAAAGGGGAATGTTTGGTGGATTCGAAGTCGTGTTTCAAATGTGGAAGACCGGGGCATATGGCAAGGGATTGCCAGGCCAAACCGTTGGATGAAATCGAGTGCTATTCGTGCCATGAAAAAGGGCACTATAGCAATGCATGCCCGAAGAAGGGAAGTGAGACCATGGTGTCGACCGCTCAAAAGAAAGCGGAGCCGACAAAGGTCAAGGGACGGTCCTTCCAACTTACCCGAGAAGAAGCCAAGGAGGCCCACGATGTCGTTTCAGGTACCCTACTCGTAAATTCTATTCCCGCCCGGATCTTATTTGACTCGGGTGCTACTTATTCGTTTGTGTCACATGATTTTGTTGTGATGTTGAATGTGCCATTAGAACTTCTTGATGAAATTTATGATATAGAAATTGCGGATGGTAAAACCTCCATAGTTCAACATATGTGTCGGAATTGTGAATTGGAAATAGATGGGAGAAAGTTTAAGGTGAATTTATTACCCATGGAAATTGCGGGTTTTGATATAGTTATAGGTATGGATTGGTTGGGTGAGAATCAAGCAAAGATTTTATGTGGGAAGAAGATAGTCTCGATAAGGACTCCCGACAATGAAAAAGTTTATGTGTATGGTGAGAGACGACATCATTTGCCATGTCTTATGACCGCGGTTAAAGCTAGGAAATGTTTAGCCAAAGGATGTTCGTCCTTTTTAGCATATGTGTTAGATGGAAGGAAAGAGAAGAAGTCGGTGGAAAATGTAAAGGTGATTCGGGATTTTCCCGAGGTATTTCCCGACGATTTACCGGGATTGCCACCGGAGAGGCAAGTAGAATTCCGTATTGATTTAGTTTCGGGAGCGACGCCGATAGCTCGTGCTCCATACCGTTTGGCTCCCACCGAAATGCGGGAATTGATGTCCCAGTTGCAAGAGTTACTCGACAAAGGATTTATTCGTCCTAGTTCGTCTCCATGGGGTGCGCCCGTATTGTTTGTTAAGAAAAAAGACGGTTCGATGAGAATGTGCATCGACTACCGAGAGTTGAACAAGATGACCATTAAGAACCGATACCCCTTGCCTAGAATCGACGACTTGTTTGATCAACTTCAAGGTGCCGACTATTTCTCGAAGATCGATTTGAGATCGGGTTACCATCAAGTTCGAGTGAAAGAAGGAGATACCGAGAAGACGGCATTTCGTACACGTTATGGGCATTACGAGTTTTTGGTAATGCCATTTGGGTTGACTAATGCACCGGCCATTTTTATGGATCTTATGAATCGGGTTTGCAAACCATTCCTCGACAAGTTTCTTATCGTATTTATTGACGATATTCTTATTTATTCAAAAACCGAAGAAGAACACGAGAGTCATCTAAGACAAACGTTAGAAGTGCTACAACGAGAGAAATTGTATGCCAAGTTTTCTAAATGTGAATTTTAGATTCGAGAAGTCCAATTCCTTGGTCATGTCGTGTCCCGAGAAGGAATCAAGGTTGACCCGTCAAAGATTGAAGCGGTTATGAAGTGGGAACCGCCACGAACTCCAACCGAAGTGAGAAGTTTTCTCGGCCTCGCCGGATATTACCGTCGATTCATTCAAGACTTTTCTCGAGTGGCGACACCACTCACATTGTTGACCCGAAAGAGTAGTGAGTTCGTGTGGGGAGAAAAGCAAGAAGGAGCATTCGCCACATTGAAAGAAAAATTGTGTAACGCCCCGGTTCTCACGTTACCCGAAGGGATGGAAGACTTCGTCGTGTATAGTGATGCTTCACATAAAGGTTTGGGTTGTGTTTTGATTCAACGGGGGAAGGTGATTGCCTACGCCTCGAGACAACTATAGAATGCGGAAGAAAGATACACGACTCACGATTTGGAATTGGCGGCGATAGTGTTTGCTTTAAAGTTATGGAGACACTACTTATACGGTACGAGGTGTACGTTGTACACGGATCACAAAAGTCTTCAATATGTTTTCACTCAAAAATACCTAAATATGAGGCAAAGAAGATGGATCGAATTGATACAAGATTATGATTGTGAAATTGTCTATCATGCGGGGAAGGCAAACGTGGTAGCCGACGCCTTAAGCCGAAAAGTGTATGAAAAGCCGATTAAAGGAAAGCTAACACGTATTGAAGTAGTATCGAGTATAGTAGAACGAATCAAGAATGCCCAACGAGAAGTGATGGAAAAAGATGAGTTAAGGCAAGAACGATTGGGAAAGAACCAACATTTTGTGGAAAATAAGCAAGGGTTGAAAACCGTGGGTGGACGAATTTGGGTTCCCAAGTTCGGGGGTACCCGAAAGGAGTTACTAAACGACGTTCATAAGTCTGAGTATTCGATCCACCCGGGAAGTACAAAAACGTATCAAGATATGAAGAAGATGTATTGGTGGCCCGGGATGAAGGCAAGAGTGGCAAAGTATATTTCTAAGTGTCCCACGTGTGCACAAGTAAAAGCCGAGCATCAAGTACCTTACGGGGTAGCTCAATCGTTACAAATCCCGGCCGGAAAATGGGATGATATAACAATGGATTTTATTGTTGGGTTGCCAAAGACGAGCAAGAACCACGACGCCATTTGGGTCATTGTTGACCGGTTGACCAAAAGTGCATTATTCTTGGCAATTCGGGAAACCATGCCACTTGAAAAGTTGGCAAAGTTGTATGTGGATGAAGTAGTGAGACTTCATGGAGTCCCATTGTCGATTGTGTCCGATAGAGACGCGAGGTTTACCTCGAGATTTTGGAGATCGTTGCAAGAGGAGTTGGGAACGAAGTTGCGGTTGAGTACGGCTTACCACCCGCAGACCGATGGTCAAAGCGAGAGAACCATTCAAACGGTTGAAGATATGCTAAGATCGTGTGTGCTAGATTTTGGAGGTAAATGGGATGAACATTTACCGTTAGTTGAGTTCTCCTACAATAATAGTTATCAATCGACCGTTAAAATGCCGCCTTATGAGGCGTTGTATGGAAGAAAATGTAGAACCCCATCGTGTTGGCTCGAAGCGGGTGAGACGAAACTCACGGGTCCCGAAATTGTGAAATTGACCAATGAAAAGATTGGGATAATCCAAACAAATATGAAAATAGCCCAAGATCGACAAAGAAGCTACTCGGGTTTGAAAAAGAGACCGTATGATTTGGATGTTGGAGACATGGTGATGTTGAAAGTATCGCCTTGGAAAGGCGTGATGCGGTTTGGTAAGAAAGGCAAATTGAGCCCAAGATATGTTGGCCCGTTTAAGATTTTGAAACGGGTCGGTTTGCAAGCTTTCAAGTTAGAACTCCCACCCGAACTTCAAGGTGTTCACGATACGTTTCATGTAAGTTATTTGAAGAAGTTCGTGGGTGAAGTTGAAAATATAATTCCGTTACAAGAGTTGCGGGTTGATGCCCCGAACCGATTGATTGAGGAACCCGAAGCCATACTAGAGTCAAAAACCAAGAAACTTCGGAATAAAGAAATTGAATTGGTGTTGGTCAAGTGGAAGCATTCACTTGGGCCGAACTTGACTTGGGAAGTCAAGGACGAGATTCGGAAAAGATACCCGAACTTTGTAAATTATGATGAGATTCCGAGGACGGAATCTCCTTAAGGGGTAGATAGTTGTAACGACCCGAAATTTGTAAATAAATAAATTGTACAAAAATATGTTAAATAAGGATAAATCGTTTAAAACACGTAGGAATTGGTTTCGTGTCGTTTGGAGTCCGTATGAGAAAGTTATGGACGAAACCGTGTTGAAACCTAGACCGAAAAGTGCAGCCCTGCTGCACAGGCAAGTTCGCGGCGCGAGCGAAACGCGAGGTTGAGCAGAGGGACCAGAGCTGGGACGCGAGCATCTCGCGTCGACTTCGCGGCGCGAGCCTGGCGCGAAATCTGGTAAAAAGCGGCAACTAGCAGGCAGACCCGCGTCTTCTCGCGACGCGAGCTCGGCGCGAGCGGGGCGCGAGCTCTTCCGACCAGTGCATTAAATTGGGTTTTTGGCCATAAATGCATTTCCATCAAACCCTAGTTTTCTCTCTTCAAGTGTGTGAGCGTTTTTGAGTGTAAAGCATCGTTTGGAGCTCAATCTTCATCAAATCTTGGTGATTCTTGCTCCTAAGTTGAAGATCTAAGGTAAATCTTCATTCCTCTTGAGTTTTTAGCCATAGATTCAAGTAGGGAAAGCTTAAATCTCAAACCCTAGTTATGGAATCGTTCATGAATGGTTAAAGGGAAGTAATATAACTTAGATCTATGGTATCTGGTCATGAAAAACGTGGTCATGTTATGGATACACGAAAATATGGTGATTTATGAAATTAGGGTTTGGTAATTTTGGGGAAAATGGTGCTAGTAGTTAACTAGCCATAGATTATGTAGTTAGTATAGATGGTTAATGCAAACCATTGTATTGGTTTTGATATAGATTGCCGGTTGGAAGATTTGAGGCATTCAAATCTTGGAAAGTGACATTGGTGTTCAAGGAAACACAACATTGGATAAACTTGGCAAAGGTGAGTACATGTGAACTTTCAAACTGGGTACATAGCTAGTAAATGTTTTTATGATTAAATGATTTGTCGAGTCTGTAAGTAATTTAGTCATTTATGTGATTTATGATGAATTGCTTGTATGATGATGAAATGATTGATTGATTGAGAAATGATGGAGCTATAAGCTCATAACGATAAAAGATAAGTAATGATGACGATGATGATGTCCCTAGGGCCGTAGTAGATTGGAGGCATTCCGGTTATTACGGTACCTTAAGGTTAGTGGTAGATTGGAGGCATTCTGATTACCCAATACCTATGAGTCCCGGTAGATTGGAGGCATTCCGATTACCGTGGAAATGATGGTCTTGATAGATTGGAGGCATTTCGATTATCTTGACATTGGCCAATGATGAAAGTGATAAAGTGACCCAAAACAAACTTAGTAATATTATTTTAAGATTTAATGATATTATTTGACTATTTGTTTATCGGGTCTAAAACCCATGTATCTCACGAGGCAATTTTGTCTCACGTACTATGTTTGTGTTTTTGCTATGTACTCAGGTTCGGGATCGAAGATCTAGGAGGCCCGTTAGAAGAGGCCTTGTTGAGATTAGCTCGGTGTTGATGATTAGAGTCCTTATCCTATGGTTAAGATATAATTTGTAACACCGTTTTTGTAAACTCTGAAAATCTCGAACAAGAAACCTTTTCGTTTTTATAAAACTGGCATTTGATGTTGATACAATATTATGTATTTTGAATTAAATGGTATTTAAATGTTGTTTTGAAAATTGAGGTGTTACACTTTTCAATTAAGTTGATCAACTTCATTCTTCCAAAGGCCTTTGTGTTGTGACCTCTTGATTTCAAGAATGTGATCATTTCTTTCTTTTTCTCTGCAAATTGTTCTGGCATATCAGCCTTCTGCTCTTTGCATTCTTGTACTTGTGCTTCAAGAAGTTCTACTGTTTCATATTCAAGTTGCCTAAGTTTTTCTAGTTCTTTTCTTTGTAGTTCTTTTCTTGTTTCAGCAACTTGTTTAGTTTTGATCTTTTCTTTAAATTGTGGCAGTTTTGATATATCTGCTATATCTGCCAATTTGATTTCTGTGAATGGTTGTCTCAATATTCTAGCCCTTTCTGCTAATCTTTTGTTTTCATGTGCTAGAGAGATTTCAACCTTCTTTAAGTATTTTGCTCTCTTTACCTTCCACCTATCTTGTTTGGCTGATTTTGCATAGTTGATTTTGTTGACCATTTCATGACCTTGTGCTCTGTTAGGTTGGTCTTCATCAGCAACTTCCTTTCCCTTTCCTATGTAGTTGTCTTTCTTCATATTTGGTTCAGATTCAATAACAAATTTGGGACCATAGTAATGTATCTGTGATATGGGAAGTATTTTAGGATGTGGAGGTAGGGAGCATTCATCAACTTCTAACCAATTTACATCATCATCAATATCTTTCACCACCATTTGTGTTGTTTTTCTTTTTGGAGATGGTGGAAGTATCACTTTAGGTTCTAGTAGTGGTGGCAGCTCAATAATGTCATCAGTAGTAACTAAGGTAGTTACTGCTGGTATGTCTTCAGAGATTACTACTGATAGGGCATCAGTAGTGTTTGCTGCTTTTACTTCCTCTTCGTTACTTACTACTGCTATTATATCAGTAGTGGGAGTTACTACTGGTATTTCTTTTTCAACTTGTTCTTTCGTTGTATCAGTAGTAATTGGCTCATCTTCTGTAACCATCATGTCTGGGCCTTCATCAACTTCTGTTTCTTTTAAATTTAAGAGAGATGATGCTGCTGCTGCAATAGATTCATCAATCATGATCTGTATGTTATCCTTCTCCCCCTTAGTGAGCTCAACTGGTGGAGCCTCACTATCATCAATCTTTTTCTTCAATTTTCTGATGATTTTGGTTTGTTGATGAAGCCTGTGCTCATATAATCTCATTCTTTTGTTGATGGTATTGACATGCTTTTTCATTGCAGCCATCGTTTTTCCTTGATTTGTGAGATATTCAAGACAATTTTGTACTGTGGATTCAAGAGAATCCACTTTTTCCGTCAATTATTGGATTTTAATACTGCCCTCACTCCATCTAGCAAGATCATCGGGCTCACTAACAGGTACATTGGTTTGAAGGTTTTCCATCCCATCCGTCAAATCCACAGGTCTGCCCTTATCACTTCTTGGTGATGAAATGGGTCTTTTAGACATCCTCTTCTTCCTAGAAGAAGCAGAGATGCCCCCCCTTGTGGTTTCTTGGCACCGGGGTCCTTTGAGTAACTCCTCAAATGAGTCATCACTCAAAGTTGCCGAGGTCTGGGTCCTAATTATGTTTTCACTGTCCTGTGCACCCACCTTTGGGGCATCAGTAGTGAAAGCCCTCGCCTCATGTCCTCTCTCCTCCTTGGAGGACAACTCTTGGAGCCTGGGGTTTGACTCAATGTGTCCCCTGGTGTCCTTTAAAGATTTCTTTCTTTTGTAAAGTGTGGAAATATTTTTGGTTTTATCTGGTAGGTCTTCCACAGAGTGAAGAGTAGCACTCTGCAGATTTAAATCAAGTTCCTGGGACACATTCAGGACTTCTGTTTGGGCTGGTGATTGAGTGGCTAGTTGGGGTGGTGTTTGGGCTGTATTTGGGGGTGATGGAGTGGGTTGAGGTTCAACTTGGGTTGTAGCAATGGTTGAACCCTCTCCAATTTGAGTTTGATCTTTGATCATGTTAGGAAACAAAGGGGTTTCCTTGCCCGAAAATTTAAAATGTTTTCTCATATTTGAGAAAACTTTCTTGTTCAACTCAGGTAGTATGAAAATGTTTTTAGGAGTTGACAAGTTTTGTAATTCACAATTTATGATATGTTGTAGAAATCTGGGATACATTAAAAATTTAGAAGAACTAAGATTTCCCAACATACCTTCAAAAATCATTTGAGAAAAATTAAATACTTGGTCTGTGGATAAACAGACAACAGCAGATGCTATTGTCTTATTAAACTCATTCCAAGTACTTCTTTTTGGAGAAATACAATGCTGAATAGTGTGAACTAAGAATTTCCATTGTGGGGAGAGAAGACCCTTTTGAAATGTTACTATGTTGAGTCTTCCCTCATAACCCATTTTTTGTAAAATTTCAGCAATGTATTCCTTCGGAAGAGTAGACATACCTGAATCGTCATGAAGTTGTAGATGGTGTCTGATTGATTGTTCTGTTACTGTGATATGTTTTCCATCTACTTGTGATTTGATCATTGAAATGGTTGTTCCTTCCGTTTGCTCAGCATTGGTCCAGAAATCCACCAAGTGCTGTTGATATGATGTTGGTTTGAAAGTTAGAGCAAACTGTATATAAGAATTTTTCAAGAACCTTACGATCGGACGGAAATTTTTTGTGCCGTCGGGATTCTTTAGGAAGGCACACATATTGTGAAATTCAGAATATTTGAGATCGGTTTGTACATTCAAAGATTTTAGAGTTGCCATTTTTGTGGAATTTTGTGAAGAACAGAAGTGAATTTTTTTATTGACGAAGGGTTTTTGATCGTAAGCTAGGGTTTATCGAAAAGATTTAGCAAATCGAAGTGAAGATAATGCTAAACTAATCGACTGCCGCCTTTTATATCTTTCGATTTAACCTGCAAAACTACTAAAATGTCCTTCGAATCATAACATAACGGTTATTTTCATGGGGGTTAGTTTGGTAATTGTGTTTCTGAAAGACCAGTAGTAAATAAGATATCAGTAGTAAAACGTCAGTAGTATCTACTAACATCAGTAGTGCCTAAGGATTTTGACATCAGTAGTAACTATAGACATCAGTAGTAACCACTAACACACAAGACCAGTAGTATATGTGAATACCAGTAGTACTGACCACCAGTAGTATTCATGTATACCTAATACACACCAGTAGTATTTAACTACCAGTAGTATTTTGTGCACATGCCTACACACCAGTAGTACAGAAATACCAGTAGTAAAACACTTAAGTAAATAAAAGATATATTACAACAATAACTTTACACATGATTTTAAGTGAGATTTTAATTTATCAAAATCATTCCAATACTGCTAACCAAGAAGTTGAATCTTCCTACATCAAATGCTTTTGTAAAAAGATCTGCTAATTGATCATCAGTATGGATTTTAACTACTTTGATTAATTTCTTTTCATTACAATCTCTTATAAAGTGAAATCTTATTTCAATGTGTTTAGTTTTTGAGTGTTTTACTGGATTATTCACAATACTAATTGCACTTTGATTATCAATAAAAATAGGAGTTTTAAGGCTAGAGATACCAAAGTTTAGAAGCTGGTTTTGAATCCATAGTACTTGAGCACAGCAAGCAGATGCAGCTACATATTCTGCTTCAGCAGTTGATGTTGATACATTTGTTTGCTTCTTACATTGCCATGACACCAGTCTTGATCCAAAGAATTGACATCCACCAGTAGTGGACTTTCTATCTTGACATTCACCTCCATAGTCACTATCTGTGTAGGCTATGAGTTCAAATGGTGAATCATGTGGATACCATAGACCTAGTGATGGTTTGCCTTTCAAGTATCTGAATATTCTTTTAACAGCTTGCAAGTGTAGTTCTTTAGGTCTTGCTTGATATCTTGCACACACACAAACACTATACATAATGTCAGGTCTTGATGCAGTTAAGTACATCAAAGAACCTATCATTGATCTATATAAGTGTTCATCTACATCCTCCCCCTCAACATCAGGATGTAGGTGTTTGTGTGTTTCCATTGGTGTACTAGCACTTTTACTGTCTTTCAAATCAAACTTTTCCAAGATGTCTTTGACATATTTTGATTGATTTATCAAAATACCATCAGTTCTTTGATTGACTTGGAGTCCAAGGAAAAAGTTCATTGGACCCATAGAGCTCATCTTGAATTTAATTTGCATCAGTTCTTCAAATTCTTTGCATAATAAATCATTGGTTGAGCCAAAGATGATATCATCTACATAAATTTGTACCAGTAGTATATCATCTTTGACTTTATTTGTGAACAAAGTTTTATCAATGGCTCCTCTTTTAAAGTTGTTCTTCAATAGGTATGATGATAATGTGTCATACCATGCTCTTGGTGCCTGATGTAGGCCATACAGAGCTTTATCCAATTTGAACACATAATCACCATGTTTTGGATCTTCAAAACCTGGAGGTTGGCATACATAGACCTCTTCTTCAATCTTCCCATATAAGAATGCACTCTTAACATCCATTTGATAGACTTTGAATTTCTTGAATGAAGCATATGCTAGAAATATTCTTATGGCTTCAATTCTAGCAACAGGAGCATATACTTCATCATAGTCTATTCCTTCTTCTTGAGTGTATCCTTGGGCTACAAGTCTGGCTTTGTTCTTGATCACTATACCTCTTTCATCTTTCTTGTTTCTGAAGATCCATCTTGTTCCAATGGCTCTTTTTCCTTTGGGTAGAGGTACAAGTGTCCAAACAGCTTGTAATTTAAATTGAAGGAGTTCCTCTTGCATTGCCTCAATCCAGTTTGAGTCCTTCATTGCTTGTTGGATCTTCTTTGGTTCATCCTGAGATAGAAAGCATTCAAACATACATTCATTAGCAATTAAACTTATATTACACATATTTGCAGTTAAGCTTTTGTTTAATTTGCTTCTTGTTTGTAGTGGTGAGTTGACATCACTTAGAACAAGGTCTAATGGATGGTTCTTTTGAGTCCTTGTAGTTGTAGCTTTATCAACCACTAGTTGATTTTCAAGATTGGACTCATTTGTCTCAGGTAGTTGTTCTTCTAGAGATCCTTCATTGTCATTGATATTTGGTTCATCATCATCTTGGTCAGAGTTACTACTGCTATCATCTTCATTGAGATCAGTAGTGTTGTTGTTGTTACTGGTATCAGTAGTATCTTGAGAATCTAGGTTAATGTTGGGACCAGTAGTATTTTGAGTACTATTACTGGTATCAGTAGTATTTGAATTACTACTGTCCTCATTCTCAGAGTTACTACTGGTTCCAGAACTTGAGTTATTACTGACATCAGTATTAACTTTTGGAGCAGTATTAACTACAATGTATCTCATCTCCTCTTGACCAGTATTAACTGATGATGTTCCTTCCTTTTGATTTGGACAATTTGAATTACCTGCATTGAAATTCATGTTAGAATTAAAGGATTTGGTTAGATTGTCTATGTCAAATAGCCAATCTGGACCATTTCCTTGTTCATTAGGTACATTTTCATTAAAGGATACATTGATGCTTTCTTCAATTATCCTTAGTCTTTTGTTGAATACTCTATATGATTTGCTTTGAGTAGAATATCCCACAAAGATTCCATCATCAGATTTGCAGTCAAACTTACCAATTTATTCTCTTGTAATCAAAATAGTACAAGGACAACCAAATGATTTTAGAAAGCTTATGGAAGGTTTTCTTTTATTAAAAAGTTCATATGGTGTTTTAAAATGTGGCTTCACTATTAATACTCTGTTTTGAACATAACAAGCAGTATTAACAGCTTCTGCCCAAAAAGTAATTGGTAATTTTGAGTCTGCAAGCATTGATCTTGCTGCTTCAATGATGGTTCTATTTCTTCTTTCAGCTACACCATTTTGTTGTGGAGTTCTAGGAGAGCTGTATTGCCTGTCAATACCTTTAGAATCACAAAAGTTAATTAAGTTAGCATTTTTAAATTCTGTGCCATTATCACATCTTATGGCTTTAACTTTTTGATCAGATGAGTTTTCCAGTTTGACAATTAAGTTCTTTATGAGTTCACTTGTTTCATCCTTTGTCCTGAGAAAGAAAACCCATGTATATCTGGAAAAGTCATCAGTAATAACAAGACAATATTGTTTCTTTCCAATACTCATTACATTTGTAGGTCCAAATAGGTCCATATGTAAGAGCTGCAAAGGAACAGAAATAGAGTTCACAGTTTTGGACTTATGAGAAGTCTTGTGTTGTTTACCTTTTAGGCATGCAACACAGTGATGATCACACATGAATTGTTTTTGAGGTAGTCCAATGACCAGATTTCTTTTTACTAAATTGTTCATGTTTTTAAAATTTGTGTGACACATCCTTCTATGCCATAGTTCTGATTCAGTGGTGTTTGCCTTGGATATAAAACAGTTGACCTCATTTGTAGAAATGAGTTCTCCCCCTATATCTAGGCAATACACATTGTTTCTCCTTGGAGTTCTTAAAACAACATATTTTTCATCTAAAATAAAACCAGGAGAAAGAATGATGCACTCAATGTCTGTGAAGAGAATTTTATTCTTTTTATCACAAACTTGAGACACACTGACAAGATTGTATTTTAGTTCAGCTACATAAAATACATCATCAAAGGTAATTTTGCCATTAGTAACAGTACCTTTACCTGTAATCTTACCTCCTTGGGGATTCTCACCAAATGCCACATATCCTCCATCAAATGACTTGAAATCTTTAAGAATTTGCAGATTTCCAGTCATGTGCCTTGAGCATCCACTATCAATATGCCATGTTCTTCCTTCTTCTGGGATCTGAATGCTCTGCACAAGTGAGTAAAGGATTAGTTAAGTTTGGGAACCCATGCTTTATATGTCTTGGGTTCATCCTTTGAGAAATAAGCTTTAGGAGATTTAACTTTAAACACTTTTGGTACCCATGCTTGTTTATTACTGGTGTTTTGTTTTACTACTGCCCTTTTGAAAGTATTACTGGTGGGAGAATTTCCTACTGATCTTGGTTTGTACCCGTGAATTTTTACTTTTGAATGCTTTACTACTGATGGACCAGTAGTATTTGGGTACTTACCATGTTTAGAATGACCAGTAGTGTTTTTAGAGTTGACACCAGTAGTGTTTTTGAAAGTTGTTTTGGGATCAGTAGTATTTTTGAAATTAGGGTTTTTACCAGTAGTATTCTTGTACTGGTACCATACAGCATTATAATGAGGGTTAACACCAGTAGTAAAGTTGTTAAAGTTTTTACTGGTGTTGGAAAATTTAAAATATTGTTTATTTTGATTGGATTTTCCATTGTTCTTGAAGTAATTGCTGTTCTTTGGGCTTCCAACTCTTCTGTTTTGCACAAATCTTGGTGCACTTCTTCCAAATCTTGGAGTTTCAGCAATTGGAGTTTTAATTTTATTTACTACTGAAGGACCAGTAGTATCTTTTAACTTTTGAGTTTTTGCATTTTCTTTAAAAATTTTAAATTCCTTTAACTCTTTGCAGTTTAATGGATTGAAGTGACAATCCTTTGCTAAATGGTTCACTTTGTTGCAAATAACACATTTTAATTTATTATCTTGAGCCTTTATGATTTTTCTTTGTTCTAAAAGTTGATTTCTGTTTCTTTGATTTCCCCTTTTTAGAATTTTAGGTATATTTTCTGCATCATATTTGGGAGATTCATTTGGACTTTGTGCTGTGTGAAAGCTGGTATCAATTGATTTTGGTGATTCAGTTTGAGAGATTGTAAATTCAATTGATTGATCATCATCAGAAGAATCATTTGATTCAGATGTTTCATTATGTGATTCAGTTTGCTTTTCAGTTTTTAATTCATTAATGATTCTTTCTGAGCTGTTTTTAAGTGGTGGAATGATTTTATATGGAGGTGGTACAGCATGATATCCCACCCCATGAACAACTTTTTCTGTAGTTTGATTATTAGTTAATTCATCAAGAATTTTAGTGCTTCTTTCAAACTTTTTAATTGTTAATTTATTTTGTTCAATTTCAAGCTGACATTCTTCTAATTTACTTGTTAGTTCTTTATTTTTTGTTTCATAAAACTCTTTCTCATCCACAGCCTGAAGCAATTCTTCCTTTATCCTTTGATCAATCATCTGGTACACCTTTATTTGATGTTCTTGATCAGCAATCACACTATCAAACTCATGATTTCTTCTCACTGCTTTTGCTAAATCTTCATTTAATTTAGTGTTTTCTTTTTCTAAGTTTTTAACAATTTTAGCACATTCAGAAGTACAAGGTTTAGGTTTTACCTCAGTTTTGTTGTGAGTACAGGCCATGAGAGCTTGATTTTGAGCATGCTCTTCTGCTTGGAAGCTCCAGTCATAGCCTTGTCCTTGTCGTGAAACAAGAGCAGTTGATTTTGATCTTTCGTCTGGCTGAGGACATTCTTTTGCAAAGTGACCAAGGTTGTTACAGTTGTAACATTTGACTTTAGTCTTGTCAAATCCTGCTTTGTCACCTTTGTTGAAGTTGAGGCTTGTCCTACCAGTTCTCTTTAAGAATCTTTTTGTCCTTAGACTCAGCATAGCCATCTGCCATTTAAGATCCATCTCCTCAAGATCATCTGGATTCAATTGTTCCAAGTCATCACTAATCAATGCAGTATGCACATGACTAGTGAAGAAGGGTTCTCTTGCAGCATCCTCAGAATCTGCAGCCTTTCCTGTGAAGGTTTCCTGACCTTGACCTGTACTAGAGACAAATGCAGCATTATTAGAAGAAATAGAAGGGTTCTTTTGATTTACCTCAGTTTCAAATACTCTGAGATCATTGTAGAGTTCATCCAACTCTTTTTCTTCTAGTGCATCTCTTTGTCTATACACCACTGTATACATGGCCCATTCTTCACTAAGAGATCGTAGGAACTTCATGTTGACATCTTCTTGATCCATCTTAACCCCAACCTGGTTAAGTTCACCAATTAACTTGTTGAATCTGTCAAACACTTGAGTGAGTGTTTCATTGGGTTTTCCTTTGAATTTTTCAAAGTCTTGTTTGAGAACAGACTTCATGTTCCTCTTGGTGCTCTTAGTCCCAACGAATCTCTTCTCCAGTGCTTCCCAAAGTATCTTTGCATCATCATACTCAACGAAGAGATGTTGATAGTCGTTAGGAATGGCCAGTAGGAGAGTGCTTAGAGTTTTAAGTTCGATTCCCTTGTCCTTCTTTTCCTTCTCACACTTAAGTTTATCTGCCTCAGTTGCAGAGCTGCTTGCTTGACCAGGACCAGTTTTGTTTCCTTCAAGAACAACTTCCCACATGGAATAATCTGTAATAAGCATGTATTGCTTAATACGATTCTTCCACATCCCAAAGTTATTGGGAGTGAGTATAGGAATTTTGTTGGCCTGAGTGCTTTCATTATTATCAGTCATGATTAATAATGTGTGTTTTTAAGATTGAAACTTTTTGTTGTTCTTAACAAATAGTAGATCTAGAACCAATAAGCTCTGATACCACTTGTCAGGATCGATTAACTATAGAAAAGTTAATTAACACTTTAGATCTAATTGAATATAGAAGTTGCAGCGGATCAACACTATATCAATGTAATTAAGAACAATGAACTGTAAATAATATGCGAAAGTATTAAGAACATAGTTTCACAAAAAGCTTCAATGTATATTATTGAGTTAACAATACACACGTACGTTTACAATTCGTAAGGAACTATTTATAATAGTCCTTGAAGCTAAACTATTTACCCTAGTTATTCTAGGACTTTGATTTACATCGAATAATAAAAGATATACATTGATTTACATTCTATAACTATCTCTACGAAGATCTCGGACTTGATATTCTTCAAAAACGCGTATCAGTAGTAAAACTCATCACCAGTAGTAAATATGTAACATCAGTAGTAAGTCTGGTGATCAGTAGTAAGTCCAGAAACCATCGTCAGTAGTAACTACTAAGATCAGTAGTATCTTCAATCTGTGCATGATCAGTAGTAACTAAGTTATAGTATCACCAGTATCAACTTCATCAGTAGTAATATGTTCTGCCCCATCAGTACTAATTATTGTCAGTACTAACTGCAGAATCAGTATCAAGTTGATCTGTGTTTTGTTCCAACAATGTCTAAAGAAGAATGTGATTTCTTAAAAAAATATGAAACTTTAAAAAACTCTTCGCATTTTATAAAGAAGAGGATAAAAATTAGAAAAAAATTGCAAATTATTGGGTGGTACGAAATCATGACCCTGCCCTACTAAATTCTGCCCATGGGGGCCAAGTAGGGTCAGTTAAATCCGTTGTTAATACACATTTGTTGGATTTTAGACTTTAGTAGAATTTTATTTGTATTTATAGAACACTGTTTATTAATACAAACATTACTATCTATAGACTATAGTTATGAAGTCATTGAGAAAATTTTATGGTTCCATTTATGCAGGTGACCATTGCCTTCAACCATTTTGGAGAAAAATTGGTGCAAAGAATGCCCCGTTGCCGGAGAGGATATATACACGTAGTTAACAACGTGTATTCCCGGTGGGAGATGTATGCTATCGGAGGTAGTGGAAATCCCACAATTAATAGTCAAGGAAACCGTTATACCGCTCCCGCCAATCCTAACGCCAAAGAGGTACGTACATTTTTTCTCAAAATATTTAAAATAAAAAATATTGAATTTTAATAGTTTTAACGTCATTTGAAAAGGTAACAAAGAGGGTGGAAACAGCACAAGAACATTGGAGGGGGTGGAATTGGAGAAGTGAAGGGGATATTCTGGTCAACGGAGCTTTCTTTGTGGCTTCTGGTCAAGGGTTAGAACTTAAGTACGAGAAAGCTTATAGTGTCGAACCTAAATCAGCTGCATTGATTGACCAACTCACCATGAACTCCGGTGTGCTCGGTAGCAGGTATTCTAAACATAATAACTCAATTAATTAATAATTAATGATGAATAATTATCCGTAAACTTTTTTCATTCTAAAAAGAATCTTTAGTAGGTGATTATACCTATAAAAATGATGTACAATACATCTGCATAATGGCAAAATGTAATAAACATGTCTCTTTAGCTTTTACATTTTTGCTACACATACTTTTGACTTTTTTTCTTTAGATATAAACTAATGATGAATAATTTGAATTTTTACCTTAAGGTTGCAATTTTAATCCATTAGTTCCCCACCAATCATGGTTGTTTTGTTACTTTTAAGGTAACGAGTCGAGTTAACTCATGAGTTAAGATTGACTCGATGAATACTTGAAATCGGATCGATTTAAGTCGAGTCGAGCTCGAAAAGCAGACTCTCAAGTCGAGCTCAAGTATAAAAACACCCAGCTCACAACACTCGCGAGACTAACCGAGTTTGTGCTATTTTACATTTTCACCCTTGTATGTACATATTATTCATATTTACTATATTTTCTTTTCAAGTCGAGCTTGAAATCGAGTCGAGTCATGTCGAGCTTAAAAATATCGAGTTCATCAATAAATTAAGGCAGGTGATATTCACACCACAAAAACTACTCCCCCCACCACATTGTACAGGTTTTGAAGCAGACTGTACAACTATATCAAAACATAAGTCGTTGTGTGAGAAATAATTTTTGTGGTGTCAATATTAATTCCCATAAATTAAATTGATAACCGCATAAAGTTGAGTCGAACTCGAAAGTGTCGATTATTTAATCGAGGCGAGCTCGATCTTGAAAACAAAGGCTTGATCGAGTTTGAGTCGAATTTCAACATACAAGTTTTTGATCCAGCCAAACTCAAGCTTGGCACTATTCAAGTTGATTCAACTCAATTACACTCCTAATTATCTTAGCATATTCAATGATGTCATCTCACCTCATACTAATGGGTACGTTTTGGCATGGGCGTCTCTGAGATTTTAAATGCCCTGCGTGAAAATACGAAAATGGGCCCCCTGAATACACGATTTTTATAAAAATTTGGACTTTCTAATTTTTTTCTATTAAATTATTAAGTTGGCTTAAATTTTAATATTATATACTACCTCCGTATCAAAATAAGTGATACATTTGAAGAAACACGTTTTTTTAGGCAAAAGATTAAAAGGTGGTTTAAAATAGATTAAAATGAATAGTTAGTGGAAAATGTGTCTCACTTGTTTTGAATAAAGTGATATTAATAATGTTTAAAAGTAAAAGTAAGGGTAAAAGAGTAATTTCACTTTATTAAAGTAGATAGTTAGTAGAGAAATGATCCCATTTTTTTTACCAAATAAGGTAAGTTTTAGAAGTGTATCACTTATTTTGTTTCACCCCTAAATAGAAAGTGTATCACTTATTTTGATACGGAGGTAGTATATAAAATATATATAAAAATTGAGCCCCTATAAAATATGAGTCTTGTGCAGCTGCACCCCCTACACCTCCTCAAAGACACCCTGCGTTTTGGGGACAATTTACCATGCACATTAAAACATAAAACGTGACTAACAAAATAAGATGACACTTTAAAACTAGTTATAGTGATTCATGTATATATCTTTGTTGTAAGATGTATGCAAACATTGTCTTTTTCAGTACTACTATTATATTGTATGTTTCTAATAATTAAAGATTGGGTATTGATGATCGACAGGAGTAACAAGCTCGGAAAGTGGAGTGGTGATGGCGATGGTGAGGTTGAAGGAGGTGTAGATGATAGTGAAAACGACTATGGTGAAGATAGTGATGGATCTTGTCGGCTAAATTCTATGACTTTAATTTCTTCTTTTTTTATTGTATTGTTATCGTTCATGTTATTGTGACATCAAAACATTTGGGAAAAAGTTCTCCATATTGGTTTTGAATTGACAAGAAATGCCAATTTCTGTTTCTCTTTTGATCTCTCCTTTTTATTTGGGTCATATAAGATGAAAACGGTTGGGCCTGAACTATCGCATCTAGTATGGCCCACAAGCCCATGTAGAGCATAGGGCCTTATAACTTGTATAGCATTAAAGTATAGCCCACAAACCCATCTAGTTAACTATTGTAGTTAAACTAGTAGCAATTACCCGCGCGTTGCTGCGGGGATTTTCATACGATGCTCAAAAGATGTTATACATTAGTATACGTTTAAATTATACAATGTTTACCTATATCCACAGTTTGTATTATTAATTCTGCTTATTTTATACAAATTGGTTTTATTCTTAAGTATTATGTCAATTCATATCCCTTAGTTATTTTGGAAAATTTAGTCCTCTTCGAGACCAATTTTGTATAGAAAATTATTAATAGTAAATAACAATAAAAGTTATATATTTTATTAATCATATAGGAACATAAAAATTTTGATGGTAAATAATTAGTATTTTTTTTAAATATAGTCATTAAATCTTAAAGTTAAGGGGAATAAACTGTCATTTTAAAAAGTTATAGTTGAAGGGGTAAAATGTAATTTCATGAAAGTTGGAAAGAAAAAAACTAAGATTTGAAAAAAAAAAATTAAAAAAATGTTGTGGGAGGCGGTTGAACAATGGTCTGATTAGAATGGGAGAATTAACATAGTGGTAGCAAGCCATCTTGGCAGGTTGACTTTTATGATAGGAATTGCGTTGGTAGTTATATAGAAGTATAATAGATGTAATTTTTTCAGAAAAGGATAAAAGTCACTATTCATCTTAAGGTAAATGTTATATATTAAATAAATTATGGGGTGTTTGGGAAAGCTTATTAAAAAGACTTATTAGCTTATTAGCTTAATAAGTCCAAAAAAACTTGAAGCCCAAAAAAGCTTGAAATTCTGAGCTTATTAAGCTAATAAGCTAATAAGCCCCCTTAATAAGCTTTCCCAAACATGCCCTTAGTACGGTAGAAAGAAGATTAGCATCACCCTTTTTCAAAAACGAGTCAGACAAATTGAATCCGTATTCTGATTAGAGCTTATTTTACATGTTTACTAGTCTATCCACACTTGAAAGTTGAACGATCTGTTATTCCGCATTAACAATGAAACTAAAAAAATAAAAATTTATACAAACTCAGAAAATATAAATATATATAACCCATTTAACAAAATTAACTTAATAGACTCATTATACCATTTATCAATATTTTATTAATATATGAATTTTTTATTGTTCATTTAGAAAAAGAATTAAGAAATCCCTGACAATTGTGTTGGATTTGAGTTAGCGAGTTCGGGTTGATAGATTGGTAGGTTGAAATAAGTCAACTTGAACCCAATCTGTCAGAATTTTGATCAGAAAAATCAACACTAACCCAGACTTGTTTGAATCATGATAACCCGGACCCGACCTATTTGACTCACTTAAACCAAAGTGCAATCACATGGAAAGGAAATTGTGATGTTGAAATCTTGATGATTAAGGAAATTGTATCAAAAGGAAAAGAAGTTGTGATTTTGATTTAGAATTGAGATAATTAATGAAAATTTGTTGGATGTCCCAAATTTACAATCAATTTTGTTATGGAAATTCAGCAAAATTTTAAGATCATGCGTAAGGATTAGAATTGAAAGGTCAAAATTTTGGCGGGATTTAGTGACTTTTTCTATAGTATTTTATATTTTTGAAAAAAAAAATTATAAATATAAACGGGTGGTGGGTCGACCCGTTTATACATAAGTCAATCTGGACCCGACCTGATTCATAAATGGGTTGAACAGGTCGACCTGTTTTTGGCCCAAACCCATTTATGCTCAACCCAAACCCAATTTTATTCGTGTCGGGTTGCGAGTCGTGTCGGGAATTGCCCCCTAAAATCCCATAACTCTGCTATTCATCTCTTTCTGTTCTGTCTGCACATCAAGAAATGATATGCAACACCGCCATTGCCCCTTTTTGTGCACATCTTCATCAACCGGCACCACAACTTTCATACTCGTCAACCGACACCATCACCTGCATATCTATCAACCAGCAATTAATTGCATCGTCGTTTTTCTATGGTAAGTTCCTATTATTTACCAGGTCTCACCGATTTTGACCACCTAACCCCGATTAATACTATAGATTAATATATAGACAAATATGATCCATAGAGTCGAGCAGAATGATATTTTATGATTGATAAAGACTCTTGTAATATAATTTCTCAATCAAAGTTACTTTAGGTAATGAAAATTATTTCTTTGTGTAGAAGCAAAAGTTATTATGTTTAGTGGAAGAAGATGCAAAGCTACCATTATATTAAGAATAGTAGACCCTTGAATAGCAAGACAAGTACAAACCTTTTACATTGTTTTCATCTACAAAAGGGAAACCAAATTTTATATTCACAACAACTTCAAACAATAACACAAGTAGCTTTTGTTTTTTAATAAAAATAAAAAATATTGATTTTTAAATTCATTTCTTTTTTAAATATTTATTAAACAGTTAGAAAATCAAGTAGGGGGTTCCTTATAACGTAACTTATCCCGCAAATTCCAACTTGTGCCAACAAAAGTTGACTCCGATCCTTAAATACAATAACTGTAAATATGTGTTTAAAGGTTAAATACTGCGTACATTGTTATAGGTACCCATTCAAGTTCACTGATTTTGAGAAACTATTAAAACTTAAAAGTACCAAAATAAAAAATTATTGTGGAATTGTTAAAAGGAAATAGGATACAGAAACATAGTACCAAGTTGTGACACGATGCATGGTGTTTATGGAAGAACCTTTTCAAATATAAGCCTAACTAGTCTCTAATTTTTAAGTATTTTTGTTTATTTGTTTATGTATGTTTTTTTTTATAGATAAGGACACACATTCACATTTATAGTTATTTTCTCTTAATCAAACATTTTTGCTGGAAGTCTTCCTGAAAGCAGTCTCTCTACCTTCAGGTAACGATATGACTGTCTAAATATTACATTTCTCATATATACCACTTCTTTGAAGGGATTAAATATCATTGTTTTTTGCAACCATAAACCTATGACTACGATAAAAATGATTTTCTTTGTAGTGTTTGTCACTTCACAAAACCTTTAAGATCGACTTATTTATAACAAAAAGGTAGCTCTAAAGTTATGTTTAATCAACTTTATATCCATGTAACAATCAAGAGATCGAATAGGGTCTGTCTGATTTTCTGTTGGACAGGAAGCCATGTAGTTTTAAAGTTGTGGTTCATGATATCGATATTTTATGTGAGTGAAAGCATATAAAAAGGGTTCATGATAAGTTGTGACAAGAGTTAGCGAGACACATGTTGGAGCAATGATTTCAAGTAGATTTTGTATTCCCCACCTTTAAGCAAAGTTACTTCTTAATAATTATATATTATCCTTCCTTTATATTATCAACTTCACTTAACCAAACTCAACAAACTATATAATCTAAAGCCCTTGATCACACTTGGAAGTTGGAACTCCTCTAGAGAGAGATTATATACAATATAATACTATCTCCGTATCAAAATAAGTGATACATTTAAAGAATCACGATTTTTTTGGCAAAAGATTAAAATGTGATTTAAGATGGATTAAAGTGGATAGTTAGTGGAGAATGAGTCCCACATCTTTTGAATAAAATGATATTAATGATGTTTAAAAATAAAGAGTAAAAAGATAATTTTACTTTATTAAAGTAGATAATTAGTGGAGAATGTGCCCCACTTTTTTTTTAACAAATAAGATAATTTTTAAAAGTGTATCACTTATTTTGATTCATCCATAAATAGAAAATGTATTACTTATTTTGATACGAAGATAGTATAAGACTATAAGAATGATAAGTATTATGGCTCAAACTAATTTATCACATAACCAACATCTCATTATTCCCTCTTTTTCACATTATACACCAAATACTCTCATATCACTCAAGTCAAACATCCTTTTGAGACATGTTATTACATTTTCTTTTCCATTTTTTAAAACCATATAATTTTTTATTCGTTCAAATAAAAATACAAATTATGATACGAAAATAAAAGTAATATATGAAAATTAAATAAAAATCAATACAAAACAATACATACCAAGAAGATAATTTAAAACATATCGTCTAGTTGTTGAGACATTTTTGTCTTTCCAAGTTGAAATGACCGGTTGCATCTTCGCCATCATACTTATTCCTCTAGTACAGTATATACTGCTAGAGTGAAAAGATTGTACAGAGAGACATTCTTACACATTTTTATGTACAAAATGAAGGTGATTATGTTTATGTTTATCTATATATGCTACTTAATAAATCAATAAAAATGAGATTGTATAACTTATACATTAAGGGCATATGTTAAAATTCATTAAATGTATTTAAAATTTCTTAAAAACCTACTAAGAACTTATTAATTAAAAACCTCTTCAATGGTTAACATTTCCAAAACTTTTTTCTTATCAATATTACTAATTTACCTTTAACTATATCAAATATTTTATAAAAGCCCCTCACTTATGTAATTTCACAATTTTTATAGCATTACAAAACTTAACATTTTTTAAAATGTCTCTTAATGATCATGTGTGATATTTCTTAAAAAGTATTGAAATATGATAAAGTTATAATTTATAGTTATAGATACAATAAATTATTCACATCAGGGGTGTGTTCGGTTCCGGAACCGGACCGAACCGAACCGGAACCGGTAAACCCGGGTACACGAAAAACCCAAATTCAAAGACCGAAAACCGGACCGGTTAAACCGGTTCCGGGCCCGGTTCGGTTGCAACGACGACATGCAATAAGGAGGGTCCTCACTGGATCACGAGATTTGATGCAACGATTAGAGATAACGACGACATCCCACACGGATGTTCTAAAGTGTCATCCGTGAAACCCAAACCCCTTTATAATTTCATCTAGGGAAAATGCCAAAATGGGGTGTTAGAGCATCTCCAATATGGGAGGTTGAAGAAAAGGTTGATACTATTTGAATAAACCTCTAAAATGACTTTTTACTATTGGATTAAATGACTTTTTTAAGAGGTCACTTCAACTACTTATTTTTCCCCAACCACTTGAACATCTTTCAATGTTTGATTTTTTTAGTCCCTATATTTAACAATTTTACATTTTATGTGGCTCCAAGATCAGTACGAGGAAATATAGTTAGTGGATTAAACATGTCCTTTTATCGTGAGTAACAATATGAAATAATCAAAAATAGTATGAATCAATACCATTTCTCGTATGTATTTATTAATTAATCTATGGACCAAATTAGTTATGGACCAAATTAACCAACTTTCTTATTAATTTAGTCAGGTACAAGAACAGATTGGTTTTGGTAACGAATTTCCGATAAGGAAATTATGTCCGTTCTCAGTATAGTGTGATTAATGTTATATTTTAATTAGTTTTCTTCTTATATTATCAATCAAATTGATTTATTAAACAAATTGAAAACATGTAGATTGTCAATAAATTTACAAAGGGTGATGACTGATGACAACCCTAAACGTTAGAAAGCATCTAATTAAGATCGATCCTTAAGTCAATTTTATTTATTTACTCTTCAAATCTCAAAACATGACAACACGTAGTACAAGTTTTACCCCATTCCCCAAATAGGGTTCCATAGATCCCACACACTATGTGCGTTTTCTGATTCGGAGCTCGATCCAAGTTGACAGAAACACGGGTACGTTCCCATGCAATCTTCGTCATGTTTGATCACTTCATCATACGATGATATCCAGTCCGATATCCTGCTTTCGTATGGTGAACCATTTCCAAATGCGTTCATTGTAAATGGCTCGGTTGTTTCAAAAGATGAAATTCCAAAAATACCCTCATTTTCGTTGGTGCTGCTTTCACCAATGATGTAATCAGGGCTTGTATCGCATCTTGGTGTCGAGAAATCTTGTTGTATTTCATTTTTGGTGCCTATGGAACATTCTGCTTTAAGAATTTGTTAATATGTGAACATGAAATATTACATATAAAAGTAGTAATTGACCTTGTTGAGCTTCGGATTTCTTTTTTAAATGACTTCTCCAATAATTCTTGATCTCGTTATCTGTTCGTCCTGGTAATTTTTTAGCAATTTTTGACCACCTACATAAATCCCAAATCATATGTACGTTTTATTAATATTTAGGGAAATAATCATGTATTAGTCACTAATCTTGTAATATATTTACTTACTTGTTACCCCATTGTTTATGAAGATTAAGAATAGTATCTTCTTCTTCATGTGTGATCTCACCATGCTTTAAATTTGGTCGAAGATAGTTCATCCACCTCAACCGACAACTCTTTCCGCTCCTCCTTAAACCTTAACAAAACGTCAAACTCGTTAACGAATTCAAAAAGTCAAACAAAACTAAAGATTAGTGATTAAACTTAATTACCTGATTGTTTAGCCAAAGCATCCCAATGTTTTTCACCAAAAGCTTCAATAATGCCGGTCAATATCTCATCTTCTTCCTCGAGCCATGGCCCTCTACGCAAGTTTCCTGAATCACAACTCGCCATTAAATTCAAACAAATAGTTGAATTAAGGTTTATTGGTGAGTTTGTTGTGTGTTTATATATAGAGGAGGTTATTAAGGCATGGTGTTTTGGATAGAGACTGTAGGTGGAAAGCAATGGTGATTGTGGGAGCTCCACCATATTTTTTGTGACAATTGTAGGGTGTTTTCTATTGGTTATTGATGGGAGTTTGCGTCACGATCTTTGGTTTATGCCTGTTCTTTTTGGTGATTACAACCTCTTAATCCCGTTTTTTAAGCTAAAGATATAAAGGGGCCTTTTGGCCATTTTTTATAGAAGTAATATGTCCACGTAGCATGTTCTTTCAATACACAACATAAACATATAATTCATCCGATTCAAAATAAGTGATACACTTTCCATATTTGGGTGTATCAAAATAAGTTACACACTTAAAATTTTTACCTTATTTGGTAAAAAGTAGTGGATCTTACACTCACTAACTACCTACTTTAATAAAGTGAAATGACCCTTTAAATTTACCCTTACGTTTACTTTTAAACATCATTAATCTTACTTTATTCTAAAATTATGGGACTCATTCCCCACTAACCATCTAATTAATCTAATTTAACCCCTATTATAATCTTTTACCTTAAAAATCATGAAATAAAAAATATATCGTTTATTTTGAATCGGAGGAAGTACATATAATTAATGTATACACCGTACACACAAAAACACCATGTCAAAACATTGCTAGCGAACACACCCCACAAAAAAAGAACACGTAAGCTATGTTTAAAATGACGTTTTAGCCCCGAATTTACACATCAAAAACAAGTAATTTCTTCTTTTTTTTTTTCCTTTAAAAGTATAATACGAAATTGTCTTCCCACAACAATATATATTGTTTAAAGAAAATGTAAAATTGATTTATTTAAGTGAAACAAACTAGTATCCATGACCAAATTAGATTCTACTTCTTCAGTGTTCGAAAACAAATTTGATTCCTACATTCAAGTACAATATATTCAAGCAACATAACTTTAATTTGAAAAAAACCTCACATGTATTATGTTTTAGACAAGTAACAAAATAGAAAGTGTTGGCCTAGACTGCATGAAAAGATATGGTCATCATGTTGGCTCACACAATTTTATCATTTTTAATATTTTAAGATATGATATGTAATTTTTTGATTGATGGTTTGGTTGTGTCGCTAATGACTGTGAAAAATAAAGTTGGATGTTGTTGTGTAGGGTGTCAATCCTTACATGGAGAATGACGTAGGTAGTGTCGTGGCTTGGGGTTATGACACGGAGGATTGGCATGGTGATGCACACAACACCCCTCCCTCTAAACATTGATGAGCAATCGGTTGACAACTCTATAACAAACACTTTTGGCGAACCGGATCGTGGATTAAACTCACACTTTTAAGTATATAATTATAAATCTCAAACACGGCTAGAGATTAATTATCATCAAATGATTGTTCACTAGTGTAACTGCTGAATCCATAAACTGTGACACAAGGAACAACAAACAACATATTATCACACAACCATTAAAGAATAAACTTTTATGTCGACATTTTTATATAGTTAATATAAGAAGCTGAAGAACACATAGACATGCCCAACAGTTAAAAAGTGCTTGTATCCTTTTAGTCGTTGCTTCGATGACAAGTACATGAGTTGATAACTAACCAAAGTAGTTTACTTTCTATATATGTTCTTACGAACCTTTGCTTGTGAGGTCAAACCAATCTTTTCTAAAAGCAAAACGATAACAATATCCTAAGGGATGTCAACATTAATCTATAATCAACAACTCAATTTTAAGAATTATCCCTCCATATATTAATGTATAATTCTTTCTGCATTTAAAGACAGTTTCTATAGTTATACAAAATCTTAAAACAATTATACAATAAACTCTTAAAAGGCTTTTGTAATGAAGAACTTCACGAAAAACTTTTATGGCTTCCATCCCATATGGATTTGCGACTATTTGTCTAAAATTCCCTTTTATTTGTAACGATGACAAATGGGCAAACAGGTAATTATAGGTTGGAAACTTTAAAAACAGTATGAATTTTCATTGACCATACTAAAAACTAATTAATATTGCTGCAATGCTCATGGGACGGTGGCAATATTAGTTTAGTGCACCGTGAACTTTCTCATAATCATAAAGAAAATATGAAGATAAAAAGTTTAAAAAGTAAATTTGAAAGAAAAAGAAGAAAAGTATAGCAATATTCTTGAGTTCTTTCCAGACAGGTTCCAAAAACTTCAAGTCAATATCAACAGGCCAGACATGATGAATATTACCACCTTTGATAATTTCCAAGCAAATCATCTAATTCAACTACACATCATGAATTCTAAAAACCGATCACATACCCAATTTTACACACTTCTCTTTTCACCAATAAAATTATGCAACTACAGCAAATTACAAATAAACCCATAACAACTCATTCCTAATTCCCGACCACCGTGTCACCCAGAAAAAGAAAATCAAAATGTCTATATACCTGAATGGCTGAATCCACAATGGTAAAGTAGGGGCAAAAACAGGAAAGAAAAAAAAAACAAAATCCAAGTGAAATTGTCACCCTATTTGGTGCACAACCGCACTATCTGCTAATCTTTGCCATATTTGTTCACGTTGATCACGGGCCATTTTGTCACGGGCCTTTTTCTCTTTAAACTGTTTCTGGCACTCTTGAAATAACTGCATGTCCATTTCCATGAATAATTTCCTAACGTTACTGGTGAGCCCGTGAACCGCCGGATTCCAATGAGACTCAATGTTGCTCTCTAATGCTTCAAATATAATTGGCAGAATAACTCTTCGGTTTTCAGTTATCATGTTCACTATGTGCTCGTTGTTCCACATGAAAAGAGCCCGTTCTGCCACCTGTAAATGGAGTTCAACCCGAAATAAATACATTAAAATAAATCATAAATAGTGTAATTAAGATTAACAATATACCTGAAAATGAGGACTATTAAGACACCTGGCAATTTGTCTAAAAAGAGGAACCATACACCGTTGAAATTCCACAGGTTGTGTAGCCTCCAAAACTTCCTCAAGCTCCCCAAGAAAAAGAACTTCTTTTTGACAGTTAGTAATTGGCCAATATTTTAATAAACCCGATATAACAATCTCAGCCAATTTATTATCTTTTTCCACAAACTGAATAATACAATACGCTAACTGCTGATGATACATACCAACCGCTTTCGGTTTATGAAGCGGTATAAGCGCCCGCATAAGAAACAGTTTATGTTCCTCTTTCATTGGTAATGCAAATCCATTAATTATACTCCCGAGAATTTCTAGCAACTCACCAATACCACTGTTTTTTTCATTTTCATAAATAAATTGGTAAAAGATGTTGTTGATGGATTTCCTAATGAATGGGCGATGAACCATGAATTTCCCGTAAATTCTATGTAAAATTGTTTTCAAATATTCGCGTTCGCGTGGGTCCTCGGTATCAAACATGTTTAGTAATTTTAATATGAAGGGATTATTAATGTATTTTATGGCAATTTTAGCATCTGTATCTGTTGAAAGAACGTATCTTAAAAGAAGCTCATACACGAGGTGTAAATGTGGCCATGATGGTTCCAGATACGGTTCGTCTTCTTCTGCTTCTGTTTTTGAAGATCCCGTATTTTCGTGGGCTCCCGGTGGTAAACATCTGAATATGTTTAGTGAAATCATTTTGATCATTTGTTCTTGATTACTCTGGGTGATTTTACCAGAGCCTGATTGGACATAATCTACAAGCTCCACGAGATTCAGCCTTTTGATTTCCTTTTCTCTGACTGTTTTCAATGTATCTGAAAAATCAAACTGAAAGCAGCAAACCTGACACTTTTTGAGAAACAATTGTTGTCTTTCTGGAACTGGTACATCACGAAACATAGGAAGGGCTTCAACAGTGCTAGCCGGAGCAGATGCTCCGGCGCCACCGTTGGGAAGCTGTGCGCCGTCGCCGGCACCTCCAGAAACTTGATTTATAACAGCATTAGAAGTGGAAACAGAACTAGGAATCTGATTACCACCATAAACATCCTTATCTGTTTTCGGGGGCTTTTTTGGCCCGCGCTTCATAAGTTTATTCAACATCTTTTTGAAGTATGATGCAATCAAATCAATTCAACACTACCAGTCAATCACTAACCCTACTTTTTCGGATCACCGCATGAAATAGTATCGATCAGTCAAAAATTGGAGACGAAGTAAACCCTAAGTCAGTTATATAACAATTAACAAACCAATGAAAGAGAAAATGGATCTATATACCGTCAAGATTTTCTGAAAGTGTCGTTGACTGGTGGTAGTGGTGGTGGTGACGGTAGACCGGCGGAGAGTGGTGGCTGTGTGTTGATCCGATGAATGAATTGTGGTGATCAGATTGAACGGTTATATCAAATCTAGAATAGATTAGGTTAGATGGTGATGATGAATTTGATGATCGGAGTGGGTAGAGAGTGTGTGACAAAAAAGGGATAAATTTGAAATGGGGAAATGGATTGGGGGCTAATGAAGTAATTAATGATAATGAAATGAAAGTGAATGACGATAGCAAATGGGATTTTATTTGTAATATTTAATGTTCGGTTTTTAGTCAACTCTATATAATGATCAGGTCAAAATTCAATCGATTGAATCAAGGTTATTCCGGATCAAATCGCATGATTTCTATGATTCAGTTTCCAAAGTCTCTATACCACCTTCCAAATTAGTTGATTCGGTTTTTAATTTCGACGAATCAACTTTCAAAATTAAAGTTCAAACGAGATTTATGGTTACAACCAAGTAACAAACGGTTTCCGAACTGCCAGGTTTCACAAACCTCGTTGGGATGCAAGTTGTTATTAATGAACAACAGCCCGAATATTTTATACTCTCTCTTTTTATCAAGTTGCAGTTTGGCCGAGTAAATGTAAGTTATAAATCTAATACGTATAAAGAATACTTTCCTAAGAAAGTGGACTATTTTTTAATGTTTACATAAATAGTCCCTTGACTTTTTTTCACCAACTAAAAAAGTCCCTCTATACTACATGCGTTTTTGGGACAAAGCAAGAAGAGGTGATCTAGATTTCTAGAGCCGACTCACAAAGTGGAATAGAATACAGGGAATATCAATACATCTTAAACTGTCATATTTATATTGTAAAAGATAGAAGTTTCTAAAGACTACATCACATATATTTTTCTATAATGTTTAAGACATTTTATATTCATTTTGGTATCATCTATTATCATCTTCACCACGTACACAAATGCCGCCTTTGCAATCACATGCATGTCACGGATTCGTATATAGATGGGTTCGTTAAGTTGTTGAAATCAGTTAAAGAAGGATGAAAAAGAAAGCAAGGAAAAATAGATATTTCAAATGTATTACTACATTAGTTATCTTCAAGTCTCTATAAGTTATATTAAAAAATGTTATAAAGATGTTATTGTAAAAAGTTGTAGAGAATCACAAGCTAAAACTTTAGTCAGTCAAAGACTCAAAGATGCCATTAAGAATTAGTTAATCTTGTGGTTTCATGGGCACAAGATTTTAGGTGATATTTAGTGGTGAAGTCACTAGTAATACCTTTGATTAAAATATAAGGTTTGATTGGAGAGAGAAAGATAATTAGTGAATATTAACGGTGGGATTCTTAGTAATAATAATATTTTATTATGTGGGGTCCATCAAATGTGAGAAATGTAAACTTTTTTGTGGGACAAAAGGTTAGTGAGAAATGTAAGTTTTTTGTGGGACGGAGGGAGTAGCATTTAGTGACATACTATTCTTTTATTACAACTAGATATTATTATACGTTCTTGAATTTAGCATATTTTGGATATTAGTGTCAACTCCAGCTTTATATAGATCTTTTCAGGTAGTATTTAATTAGTCCTTATTAAATAAGAATATGATAAGATTGTTTTCAGAAGCAAAAATAAGTAAACATTATTCTTTTGGTTGTTTGAAGATAGACTTACAACAACAATATACAATTTTTTCAACTGAAAGATATGAAATAAGTACTCCATATGTAAACAGTCATACATCCATTTAAAGGTAGAGAAACTATTTACAAGGATATCTTTGACAAAAGTACGAGGGAGACCTACGGCAATATATGGTTACAGAACTTCATGCAATCAAACCTCAAATATATTTCTCATGGATCACATCTCACACTAATGTTCTAGTATTTGGTTACAGAACTTTTATTATTTGTGAAATATCTCTACTTAATAGTTATTGTTTGTGCATAAAGATGCAACACGTACAAAGAGGGTATAAATGATCTACCTTTGAATCTAAGCTTTAATCATAATCAAATTTTGTAGAGATAATATTCTTAATACATGTCTAGTTTTATATCAAGACAAATGGTCTTACTAGTTATTAAATAGCATGAATTACTATTTTCTTTTAAAATGAAACAAGTTGCACTAGTAAGTTGGAGACTGGAGATGATTGTACATGTTATTTGCTTCCATCAAAGTGGATTAATAACCATTCAATGTGTAGGATTATACAGAAGGAATGAATGTCTTGTTTAGTCAAGTAACTAACCAGACACAAGTTGTTGCAGGGAAGCAGATGATAGATAGATATACATAATAGTATATGTATCGTGTATATCTATATCTATATATATATATATATATATATATATATATAGTAAAAGAAAGAAATCTTCTTGATTTAGCATCCACCTTTGCAGGTAGTTCCTGTGCAACGACAAACAGGTTTTCCAGAAGCTTCCCAGCCATTATAACCACGTTCCAGCACCATTATATTCTTAATTCCTGCATCCTCTTTTCCTTCAGCAAGATAATCTGCAAATCTGCGTGCACATTTGGGCCCCCGAACCTGTAACATATAACTTAATTATTGAATTGAATTTCTTGTATGTTCCACAGCGGAAGCCAATATGTTAAAGGGATTTCAAAGCAATCTTTATGGATAAGAACACATGTTCTACTTATAGTTATGACCCAGAATGAATTCGACTGATCACGTTGTGTTTAAAAACACAATTTTATTACAGAAGTGCAATAAAAACACTAAAATTTGCAAATTTACTGTAGAAATGAATTAGACCTATTACATTTTGTGTCAAATCATTTTTTCGTAAGAAAGAACATTAAAAATTTGCAATTTCTAGTCTATGCGTACCTAAACTTAGCAATGAATAATGGAGGTTTAGCAAGAACTTTTGCTTTTTCAGTTTATAAATGTTTTGCAAGCAATTGATAATTCTGATTCTAAAATTGCACGAAACCCAAATTAAACCACTGTATTAAGTATCAACAACCAACAGCAATCAAAGCTTGGAAATTATAAAATTAAATCACGTAATTATGAAAGAAAATATAGTAGTCTTCTACAACATGCCTGACTTAGGGCACAGTGAAAAACTAGGGTATCTTTCCCTTTAGCAGCTTGAACGAGATTAGGGATTCTATCCTGAAATGTATCGCTGGCAAAATGAAGTGAACCAGCTATATGTCCATCGTAACTCCTTTCATCGTCTCTGTAAAATTAATCAATAAACGATTAATATCATTCGGAATTCGGATCGAGTGTTTGATACCAAAAGACGCCCAGATGATGGTTGAATTAAGAATTAAGTAACCTGACGTCAATAATGGCGACACTAGCGTGTTCTTTAAGAGATAGAAGCTCAGATCCAGTGATGTAAGATATGCTTTTCGCCATTGTCGCTGCTGCTATCGCCGGAGAAATTGAAGAGCCGATTGAGTTTTTGATTGTTGTGGTGAAGAACATGAGGAAAAAAAAAGAATCTGATGCTAATTTACGTCAACGGCCCTTGTTTATTGCACTTTTGCACACTGAGTGGATCGGACCCAATCGAACTAGATTATCGTTTCTAAATTGTAAGAAAAATTAGTTCCCGGTTTCAAATGATTTAGTTCTGAGTGGTTATTTTGATCTAAAATCGAGAAAAAAACTGAAAAAGTTGAAGAAATTATCTTGGTTCTTGGTTCGGTTCCAGCCACTTCTCGGTAGGATTCGGTTCCATTCCGAACATCATCAGTTCAATCCTCCTGGAAAAAAACCATTTTTTCAATTCCCGATTCTAATCGATCTGGGCCGGTTCAGTCTGATTCTTAGACCATGCACACATCTACCCCTAATCAGGAGATTAGCGGTAAGCTTAAAAAATGACTTTTTAATCAATAAAAAATAAGTATGAAACGATTTGAGATGGTTTTTTAATAAACCTCAAACTAAAAAACTTCAATTTTTATGAATCTTCGGTTTTTGGGTGTGATATTTTAAAAATTTATGCTCACCCTTTAAAGTAATTGATTAGTCACAATAACTGTCAGTTTAGTTTTTATGAACGAATTTTTCTAAGGTTTTTCTAATGTATATCTCGGGGCATACATTAGGTGCAATCAATGAAGCATCAAATTTCCTAATACAATTTGAATAACATTAATGATTCTTAATCTTTATCATTTTAGATAATGCAATAAATACGATTTTCAATTGAAATGGAAATTTGATGTTTCATTGATTGCATCTAATGTATGCCTCAAGGGCATACGTTAGAAAAACCTTTTTTCTACTCCCTCCGTCCCTAAATAAAGTTCTCATTTCTCTTGGGCACAATTTTTAAGGAGAAAGTTAGTGGTGGGGTTGTAGGTAATAAATTTGATTAAAATATAAAGTTGGTTTGGAGAGAGAAAGATAGTTAGTGGATAGTTAGTAGTGGGGTCCATGATAATTATATTATTTTATTGAGTGAACCCCATCAACTTGTGAAATGAGAACTTTATTTAGGGACAAAAATTCAAGGTGAAATGAGAACTTTATTTAGGGACGGAGGGAGTAATATGTAATTATGGGCCCAAAATAATTAGTAATTGAATTAATAATAATTTACATATACATTTAAGGTAGATATTAAACAAATAGTTAAAATTTTTTTGGCTTAAAAGTAATTATAAAGTAACTAACAAAAATCACCATATTAATTAAGGGAAGTGATATCTACACCACGTTACCACATTGTAAAAGTTTTAAAACATATCGTACAATTATACTAAAACATAAATTGTGGTGTGAGAAGTAGCTTTTGTGGTTATGACATCACCTCCCATTAATTAAACACATATAAATAGTAATGCTTCTTGAATTTTAATTTTTTTTAATGACAAATCTTAACCTACACATATATCCATCTATGTCCATAACAAGACTTGAACCCTCAACTTCAATGTTGGGAGCAAAGGCAAATACCTTTACTGTTTTAACTCCAATTGTATATTAGCAAAGCAAATCCATGCATTAAGGGGGTGTTTGGGAGAGCTTATTTAGAGGGATTATGAGCTTTTAAACTTTTTTAAGTTTAATAAGCATTATTAAATGTTTGGTTTAGCTTATAAGCTTATTTAAGGGGTTTTAAAAAAGCTATTTTAGAGGGGATTATGAGTTTATTTAAGATTTTTACTTCCATACCCCCTCATTTCATCAATCAAACATTTTTTATATAAGCTTAACTAAACCAAAAATTAAACTTATTAACTTATTAAAAATGTTATTTTTAGTCATTTTACAATAAATTTATATAAACCCACTAAAACACTTTATTTAACAAAAACTTATTAACTTAATTAAACTTATAAGTTTACTAGCTTCAAAGCCCGCCCGACTGGGCGGGCATGCTTCGTGAGAGATATAGAAAAATAGCAAAATAGTGATACTGTTGAAATAACGTAACAATTCATAATTGAAATGATGAGAAACAAATTTTCCCGTCGGCTGTGGGTACGTGAACAATGTTCCCGTCGGCTGTGGGTCACGAAATATAAAATGCATAATTATGAACAAAAAAAAACGTATGAAGTCATATAGTCAGTTATTATTGAAATAAAAACGTTTTGTTATACATGAATAATAGTTGTCATCTTGGTCGCAGCATAAACTTTCAAGTCTTTATTGCTCTTAATGAGACATCGGCGTATAGTTGAATCACTACAACAACAACAAAAAACGAATTATAAAAAACAAATATTTTAGTAAACATTTTGCATCAAAACAATTACAATAGTAGATTGCTTATTTTTGTAACTTTATCAAAATCAAGTCTATGAGAACCATGAATGAAGAATTGCACAAAATTTTCATAATATTTCCATACTTTTAAACAATATTTTACTTCATTAAAAAATACTTCATTCATTGAAAATTTGAAGTTTTGCATCTATATTAACAAACAATGACATTATTACATCTTAACTCAAAAATAACAGGAGCAACAGAAGTAAAAATGTTGTACGAACTAAGAAGCACGTGTTGCAAATACGAAGACTCTAATATTGAAGGGTTCGTCTTTCACAAATTTCTCAAATAACGATTTAGTTAAAAATCGGTATTTAATACATGTGTCTCCACAAATATTCGGTACCAATCTATTATACTTCCTCCGATTCAAAATAGGTGACATACTTTCCTTATTGGGGTGATTCAAAATAAGTGACACACTTTGAAAAACCTTATTTGGCAAAAAAAATAGTGGGACCCACACCCACTAACTATCTACTTTAACAAAGTAAGATTACTCTTTTACCCTTACTTTTTATTATTAAACATCATTCGCCCTACTTTGTTCAAAAGGTGTGGGACCCATTACCCAATAACCATCCAATTAATCTAATTTAATTATCATTCTAATATTTTTGCCTCAAAAACCGTGAAACCCAAAATGTGTCACTTATTTTGAATGGGGGAAGTATACGACATGTTTGTATTTGTAGCTAAATATTTAATGTTTTACTTATTTGACCGGCTATAGATAAAACCTAATCTGAATCAATTCGTTCATAAATGAATTGACAACCCTAAATTGGTAATAAATAGTCCAAATAGACAAATATCACTTTTGATAAAGTGAACTATAAAGCAAGAGTATATTTTTGTCACATTGCTTCAAAATTTAAACATTTCCTGTCAATGATGCTTGAATCGAGATTATTACAATCTATTTCAAAACAAAAACACGATTTAAACTCGACTGAACACAAATTACACCACATTACAAAAAATAAAATATGTCAATGATCCTTTAATGCATGCAGTTGTTTCCTCTTCAGATATAACCTTCCGTTTACTATCTGCTCGTTTTCTTTTAATCTTAATCTTGACCTTATATTTCCTACAAAATTACCAAACAAATAAGGATAAAGTTGAAACAATGATGCTTACTTTTAAAAACATGATCCTTAAACAAACTATCAATATAGAGCTAACTACATTTTTTGCCCTGATGTATACAACCTACTAAATAATTTTGTTTCAAAAGTAATATTACTATTGCAATAATATTGCTTCTCTTGCCTTTTATAAGTGATCAGAAATAAATGTAGGAAAATGTTGTAACAAACCTTAATCAAAATGAAGATGTACCTACTACTGAGCAAATACCCACGAATCAGGCGGGGTACTTAATAGTTAATACAATTCAGTAATGCACAACACCAGAGCGATATACAACGGTATTAATTACTCTGTAATATACATGCACATGTTATCTTAATACAATGCACAACCAAAAATATGAGCAACCATTGCACGTGCAGTTAATTTGGAAAAGTCAACACAATGTATTAACGTGTTATTGGGAAGAATTCACTGCATTTGACCAACCCATCAAGAATTACGATGTCCTGAAAACTCGAAATTGATACTCACCTAATCATCATATATAAAATTCCCTCGTTTTTTCTTGTAACAACCCGAAATTTATAGATAAATAAATTTTATAAAAATATGATAAATAAGGATAAATCATTTAAAGAACGTAGGAATTGGTTTCGTGTCATTTGGACATCGTATGAGAAAGTTATGGACGAAACCGGGTTGAAACCTAGACCGAAAAGTGCAGCCCTGCTGCACAGGCAAGTTCGCGGCGCGAGTCAGGCGCGAGCGAAACGCGAGGTTGAGCAGAAGGACCAGAGCTGGAACGCGAGCATCTCGCGTTGACTTCGCGTTGACTTCGCGGCGCGAGCCAGACGCGAGCCTGGCGCGAAGTCTGGTAAAAATCGGCAACTAACGGGCAGATCCGCGTCTCTTCGCGACGCGAGCTCGGCGCGAGCGGGGCGCGAGCTCTTCCGACCAGAGCAATACAATCGGGTTTGAGCTCATTTGATGCATTTGAAAACCCTAGTTTCTTTCTCTCGAGTTTGTGGACGATTTTGGGTGTAAATCGTCATTTGGAGCCGATTTCTTCATCAAATCTTGTGATTCTTCACTCCTAGTTGAAGATTTAAGGTATATCTTCACTCCTTGATCATTGTAGCGTTAGATCTATGTATTTTTGATGGTTGGGTTTGAAACCCTAGCTTTTGGGGGTTATGGTTTATGGTGAATAAACGTTGTATACACTCAATAGATGGTATATTAACAAGGGAATCGAGTGTATGATTATGATTTGTAAGAATCTTCGGTTTGGTTAAACCTAGGGTTTGGTAAATCAATATATTTGGGAGAAATGGATTGATGAGTGTTATCTAGAGGTAGATGAACACATTAGTAGTAGTAATTGATGTTGATCATATTGTGATAATTGTATTAGGCTTTTGGTGAGGTCTTGGAAGGTTGACCGATTTGTGAAGCAAGGAAACTGACGTAAAGAATACGGTTGGAGCACTTATTTGCTAAGGTGAGTACATGAGACTTTTAAACTGGGTACATAGCAATTAATTTGAAAGCACATATGATATTGTATCAGTCTTTATTAATAAATATTTTGATAAAGATAGTAATTGAAAATGTATTAGGGTACGTAGAATGTGATACTAGAAGGTGTCTAGTATGAGTGATGAATTTGAAGTAAATTATGATAGATTCAAGTAATTATGGAATCTATGTTAATGAACAATAATAATATAGTAACTGATTAAAAGAATGTATACGGAGCCTTTATTAATAAATATGTATTAGTAAAGCAATTGGGAACGATTTTATAGTAATGAGTACCTATTGGTAAAATATACTAATGAAAGTAAAGAACGAATATATATGAGAAAGAATATGATGTGACTAGTAATAATTGTCTATTATAGTCAAGGGAGAGATAAAAGTATTATGTTATCGATGAATAAGAAATGTATCTTATGCGTAAAGTAAGTATGGACCTCATAGGGTTCATAGATGTAGAAGTAACTGTGGTTGCTTATGATCGGGTCCATGGGACCATACAGGTACGTTCACACTGTGATGAACTAATTATATGTCGTTAGTATTAGATGACTAACTTGATTGCTGTTGGATGTGATAGCCGAAGGCTTTGACTGTCATAACTGTTAGGTTATGGTAAGAGATAGATGGTGGTGACGCGGGGGATCCCCGGTCACTGGACGGTGGTATATATGTTTATACACCGAGTGTATATATGTTTATACACTAAGCACACGGGTGCTTCTAGTACGCATATGTTTGGTACTAGGTATGTTAGGTTCTAATACATATATGTTTATGTATTAGACATGTTGGTGCTTCTGGTACATATATGTTTATGTACTAGATATGATTGGGCTTCTGGTACGTATATGTTCATGTACTAGATATGATTGTGCTTCTGGTACCTATAAGTTTAGGTACTAGATATGGTTGCTAGGGAAGCAAGATCGATAAGGTCGCAATAGAGCGACTAGACGGTACTAATGTAGTATATATATGTATATATATATATGTTTATATATTTATGGAATTGTTATTATGATTATTGGGGTCTAAAACCCATGTATCTCACGAGACTATTTTGTCTCACGTACTACGTTTGTTTTGTGGCTATGTACTCAGGTACAGGTTGAAGTGATAGAGGGTTGCACTAGAAGTGGCCTAGAGATGCTTAGTTCGGGAGCTCATAGGTAGATCCCGTTTGCCTATGGTTTTGATATACTTGGTGACACCGTATTTTTGTAAACTCTGATAAAGGTTTTAAAGTTTTTGATAAACTGTATTTTGGACATTGTGCCAAATGTTGGGAAATTATATTTTAAATGATTTAAACGATGTTATAAAAATACGGGTGTTACAACTTGGTATCAGAGCTATAGTTTAAGTGAATTAGGTTGGATGTCCATCCTAGTCTTAGACTGTAGCATTAGGAATGTAAGATTCCTTGAGATCATTAGGTTGACCTTGAGACTTTATGTTAAGTTTAGGGTTGAACCTAGGGGACCTATGAAAGTGATGTGATTATGGATAATCAGTGTTATGAGACTCATGAATCGTACACGAGGTACTAATTGTTTAATGTCTTTCGTTTAGTCAAGATCGAAAGAAATGGTTAACACTCGAAGAAGTGGAAAAGCCCCGGAAGGCCGGGAGGAGGATACACCTCATGTTGAGGCTGGGGTTGAACAGGAAAGTCAACCGTCGATGCACCGGGTGGGTGAATCGGAGGTCGGAGCTAATAGAACTCCGGTGACCATGGCGGACCTCCAAACTATTATTAATCAATTCAAGGGAGTGGTGGCCGATGAGGTGCACCGCATAATTGGGGACCGTGAGAGGTCGGACGGAGACCGTGTATCCGAGGCTAGATCGGATGAGAAAACCAGGGGTGGTGGCACTCGAGTGGAGAAATCCTCCACAGGTGGTTGTAGTGATGCGAGGGCGAGGCCCGATGAAAATTATGGTTGTTCTTTTAAGACATTTATGGCTTGTAAGCCAAACATTTATACGGGTAGTTCGGACCCGAAGGTAACTATGAGGTGGATCCGGGAGACCGAGTGGGTCATCGGAAGTAGCAAGTGCAAGAAAACCGATATGGTGTTGTATGCATCTCAATTGCTAAAAGAGGATGCTATGGTCTGGTGGGACATAGTTTATGAGACCCTCGGGAGGGAGGTGGTAGAGAGAATGTCATGGGATGAGTTTACCGTGAGGTTGAGGAAGAAATTTTGTCCCGACCGAGATTTGGAGAAAATGCATGAGAAGTTTGTGACCCTAAGGAAGGGTGAGATGTCGGTCGAGGAGTACACGAGGGAATTCACGGGATCACTTCTGTTTGTTGCTAAGACCTACTCCGAGGAGAGGTTGAGGGTAGTTAGGTATGCTAGTGGGCTACCTTGGGATTATCAGTTAGAGGTAAAAAGAGCGGTCACGCTAGATGAGGCCATTAGTACCGCCCGAGGTGTGGAAGAGGTGAACGAGGCAAAAGTTGCCGAGAGGGCGTATGTGGGAGATAAGAGGAATGCCGATAGTGGATCGGGTACGGTTAAGAAGGGAAAGTTCACGACGAACTTCTCTAGGCAAGGAAGTGTAGCCTCGTGCAAGAGGTGTGGGAAGAATCATACCGGCGAATGCCGTGGGGAACCAAAAATTTGCCATGATTGTGGAAAGACGGGACATTTGGCCCGAGATTGTAGATCCAAACCAATGGCCGAGGTTGAATGTTACTCGTGCCATGAGAAAGGGCATTATAGCCACGTGTGCCCAAAGAAGAAAACCGGAACGCTTGTGTCAACGGCTCAAAAGAAGGCGGAGCCGGCAAAGGTGAGAGGACGATCCTTCCTACTCTCACGGGAGGAGGCGCGCGATGGGGCGTCAGGTTCGGGAGCTAAGGATTAGGCGGCCCGTAATTGTAGCATTGGATGATTAGGCCGGTGTGCCATTTGTTTCCCTAAGACTTTAGTTTTGGGTATTATTGTAATCCTTCCGAATGCTTTGGTTAAAAACATATTTTGAATGTTATGAATTTTATTGTTAATTTATTCACTTGAAGGAATCGATTTAGCAAGGTTGAATAACTGTCAATAGGAGTAGAGGCATTTGGTAGGACCATTGAGATGGACTGGATGATTATGCACCAAGCCAGTATGTTGTGTGGGTATAGCCATATTGTTGGATTGTTGCCCAATTTGGTGCTTACGGGAATTAGTAGATGAGTTGTATGACGCGAATAGTCATCGTGGGAATAATCTTCCGGGTTAAATGAATCCGTATTTTTGAGAATCATAGACCGGAGTCGGTTGGTTGACTCAAAGATGACCGGGATGACCGTCGAGTTATGGTTAATAGAATTGAGTGATAACTACTTCTGTAGCGACAAAAGATTTGGAAATATGGTAATAAAGAAATGAACCGATTAATGACGGTTAATGTGTAAGTGAAACGATAAATAACAAGTAGAAAAGTGTTATTAGTTACCCGCGGGGTACAATGCATGTGCATTATACGATGGCCTTTGAAGGCATATGATAACGGAAAGATAATGTTATGTGAGACATGTTAGAGGATATGTCAAATGGAAATGTGTTGAATGGGTAAGAAAACGATGATATGATATTATGAAAAAGTGCTAGAATGCATGATGGATAATTGGACGATTGAATGAGTGAGAAAGTAGCAAAGCTACGGGATGCGAAAAGATGAATACCCAATGGTATTGGTGTGACATATACATATGTTTGTATATGTGCACAATGGAGATGTATAGATGGTATTGGTGACAAATACATATGTTTGTATATGTGCACAATAGAAGTGTTTATATTGAATTGGCGTGATGTATATATATGTATATATATATGTATGTATATGTTTATGTGTTTAATTGATGAATGTAGAACCATGTGGTTAATGAATATTACTATTATGTTATGGTAAATGAGAATTGGGCTTGAATTGCGGGTTGCATTCAGGTCATGTAAATGTAGGGGATACCTACGATTTATAGAATAGAGGGAAAGAGAAACTCCTAGTGAGCAAATTACCATGTGGTGACCCAGACATAGTACACCGTATAAGGGTGTGGGATGTATTGCGGTAGCGGGCCTAGTACCGATAATTTAGGTTGATCAATGTGATACAAAGATGGTTGAAAGAATACCAAGTGATAGTATGAGTGACCAAGTGAAGGTCAAGGAACGGTAAATGTCATTGTGACCTTATGTTAAGGTGTGACCCTTGGATTAACGGGGACGATTGATGAGAAAGTAATAATGGGTAGAGCTGAGAGTGATAGATTGGTAATGATACGCCGTGTGTACGGAAATTGCTAGTTGGAAAAGGTATGGTTGACTTATGTAAAAGTCAACGTTAGTCAACCCGTGATTGGTTGAATTGGTCTAAGATGGACTTTGATTCTCGTTTTGTTTTGCTAATAAATATTGATAGCATAATGTATCGAGTATGTGTTTGTGAAAAAGTTGATGAGATGGTTGATTGAGTTGTAGTCAGTTTATACGACTTGACCCGTTTGGGTGATTTCGATGTTGAAATTGGGAATCAAGTGTAAGACTGTAGTTGAATCATGAACTAAAAGTAAATGGTAAAGGAAAGGAGGATTTATGAAACCTTTAACGAGAAGGGAAAATGTTAAGGTTTAGCTGACTTTGTGCTTAAGTCAAAGGGTAAACAATGTGGGGACATACCAATGTCGGGATATATCGGCTTGGTCAAGGTTGGAGTTTGACATCCGTTTTAATCAATTAGTTAATGGTATGGTTGTATCATACCATTGTTATGAGAATGAAAGGATTGGTCGAGAGAATGACGGTGTTATGGTCAAATTGTGAAATTTTGACCCGTCTAAGTATTGTGAGTTTTAAATTTGGGTCTTGACCGTTCAGGCTTAACGGAGTTAAGTGAATGTTTGGATATGTAATGTTAACGGAACGGGAATGAGGAATGTTTGTTGGTAATGACCACAAGGGAATGAGAGCGGAAAGCTCGGTTGAATGTGGGTTGAAATTCTTAGCGATTCCGAGGACGGAATCCTTTTAAGGGGTAGATAGTTGTAACAACCCGAAAATTATAGATAAATAAATTTTATAAAAATATGATAAATAAGGATAAATCATTTAAAGAACGTAGGAATTGGTTTCGTGTCATTTGGACATCGTATGAGAAAGTTATGGACGAAACCGGGTTGAAACCTAGACCGAAAAGTGCAGCCCTGCTGCACAGGCAAGTTCGCGGCGCGAGTCAGGCGCGAGCGAAACGCGAGGTTGAGCAGAAGGACCAGAGCTGGAACGCGAGCATCTCGCGTTGACTTCGCGTTGACTTCGCGGCGCGAGCCAGACGCGAGCCTGGCGCGAAGTCTGGTAAAAATCGGCAACTAACGGGCAGATCCGCGTCTCTTCGCGATGCGAGCTCGGCGCGAGCGGGGCGCGAGCTCTTCCGACCAGAGCAATAAAATCGGGTTTGAGCTCATTTGATGCATTTGAAAACCCTAGTTTCTTTCTCTCGAGTTTGTGGACGATTTTGGGTGTAAATCGTCATTTGGAGCCGATTTCTTCATCAAATCTTGTGATTCTTCACTCCTAGTTGAAGATTTAAGGTATATCTTCACTCCTTGATCATTGTAGCGTTAGATCTATGTATTTTTGATGGTTGGGTTTGAAACCCTAGCTTTTGGGGGTTATGGTTTATGGTGAATAAACGTTGTATACACTCAATAGATGGTATATTAACAAGGGAATCGAGTGTATGATTATGATTTGTAAGAATCTTCGGTTTGGTTAAACCTAGGGTTTGGTAAATCAATATATTTGGGAGAAATGGATTGATGAGTGTTATCTAGAGGTAGATGAACACATTAGTAGTAGTAATTGATGTTGATCATATTGTGATAATTGTATTAGGCTTTTGGTGAGGTCTTGGAAGGTTGACCGATTTGTGAAGCAAGGAAACTGACGTAAAGAATACGGTTGGAGCACTTATTTGCTAAGGTGAGTACATGAGACTTTTAAACTGGGTACATAGCAATTAATTTGAAAGCACATATGATATTGTATCAGTCTTTATTAACAAATATTTTGATAAAGATAGTAATTGAAAATGTATTAGGGTACGTAGAATGTGATACTAGAAGGTGTCTAGTATGAGTGATGAATTTGAAGTAAATTATGATAGATTCAAGTAATTATGGAATCTATGTTAATGAACAATAATAATATAGTAAGTGATTAAAAGAATGTATACGGAGCCTTTATTAATAAATATGTATTAGTAAAGCAATTGGGAACGATTTTATAGTAATGAGTACCTATTGGTAAAATATACTAATGAAAGTAAAGAACGAATATATATGAGAAAGAATATGATGTGACTAGTAATAATTGTCTATTATAGTCAAGGGAGAGATAAAAGTATTATGTTATCGATGAATAAGAAATGTATCTTATGCGTAAAGTAAGTATGGACCTCATAGGGTTCATAGATGTAGAAGTAACTGTGGTTGCTTATGATCGGGTCCATGGGACCATACAGGTACGTTCACACTGTGATGAACTAATTATATGTCGTTAGTATTAGATGACTAACTTGATTGATGTTGGATGTGATAGCCGAAGGCTTTGACTGTCATAACTGTTAGGTTATGGTAAGAGATAGATGGTGGTGACGCGGGGGATCCCCGGTCACTGGACGGTGGTATATATGTTTATACACCGAGTGTATATATGTTTATACACTAAGCACACGGGTGCTTCTAGTACGCATATGTTTGGTACTAGGTATGTTAGGTTCTAATACATATATGTTTATGTATTAGACATGTTGGTGCTTCTGGTACATATATGTTTATGTACTAGATATGATTGGGCTTCTGGTACGTATATGTTCATGTACTAGATATGATTGTGCTTCTGGTACCTATAAGTTTAGGTACTAGATATGGTTGCTAGGGAAGCAAGATCGATAAGGTCGCAATAGAGCGACTAGACGGTACTAATGTAGTATATATATGTATATATATATGTTTATATATTTATGGAATTGTTATTATGATTATTGGGGTCTAAAACCCATGTATCTCACGAGACTATTTTGTCTCACGTACTACGTTTGTTTTGTGGCTATGTACTCAGGTACATGTTGAAGTGATAGAGGGTTGCACTAGAAGTGGCCTAGAGATGCTTAGTTCGGGAGCTCATAGGTAGATCCCGTTTGCCTATGGTTTTGATATACTTGGTGACACCGTATTTTTGTAAACTCTGATAAAGGTTTTAAAGTTTTTGATAAACTGTATTTTGGACATTGTGCCAAATGTTGGGAAATTATATTTTAAATGATTTAAACGATGTTATAAAAATATGGGTGTTACATTTCTCTTGTAAGAATGTCAGCTACAAAAAAGTAGTTATAATTAAAATAATTATTTAAGCATTTGTTTCATAATAATGGCATACAGATATCTTTGGTGCAATTGTGTTTCCACAGTTGTAAGAAAAAAAATTATAACAGAGCATGCATGTTTAATGAAAACACCAATTATGACACAATTATCACGGATGTTTTATAAAAACATACGGCAATATAAATAATTCTTACCTTCTACAATCACCTAAATATGGCGATAATTAATTACCAAATTGTGGTATTACTGTAACTTATCATTTTTTTTATTTTTTTTGAACGGATACTGTAACTTATCATTTAGTTTACTAAAGATTGTCATACATAATTCAAAGGTGCTGTAGTTACCATATCGTTAATTTAGTAACTGAAAAATATGGCAATGATTTAATACGGTAAGACAGAAATATGAAATTTGTACCAAACACTGTAACTTACCTGTGATTTGAAAAGAGAATGAAATATTAGTTAGTGGAACACCAATCACCAATTGCATGTCTCCCTTTCCTGCAAGCTACTCACCATGTGCATTGTGATTTGCCTGCATCCATAATCAAGACAACAATAAAAAGGATACCTAATGTTTTTGAGCGATTTGAGAGATGTATTTTATTTAGCACAATAATGTTCACTGACAAAGATGGAAAGTATATTAATTGCTCATATTTTGATGGCACTGTAATCTGAAAATTTATCAAACAAATTACTAAACATAGCTTTAAGACAATAATAGCTAAACAATGAAACAATATCAATAATTATGAAAAAAATGACCAACAAAGTTGTATGAGACATTTTATCGAACAGTTGGTATGCATGGAGAAAGGGGATTTTTAATTACAATCATCATTAGGGGGATGGGAGTTTACAAAACATTTAGATCAAAAGTAATGTAGTTTTTTATTTTGGAGTTACTATTATTCGAATTAAATCACTAAAGTTTGATATTATGTGTTCTTATAAGTCAAAATAATGAATTCTTACAAGTTAAATATGAACATCTTAACTAAAATTTGAAAAATATTTATAAGCTTCATAAACAGGTCTAGATACGAATTTTTTATAAGAAACCCAAATAACAATGTAAGTATAATCAATAATTCGAAATACCTAGAATTGAAGAACGAAGATGATTGCAAAGAAGAAATTGTTAACAGCAAATCCGAGATCCTTGAGACAAATATACGTAGATGGTTATCAAGAAATAGGCATGCCGATGGTTGCAAAGAAGAAAATTGTTGGATTTAAACTGGGTTCGATAAACGGTGATGAAATATGTGGGAGACGATGGAGAGAGACGGAGAGAGGACGACATATTCAAATGAGAAATTAGGGCTTCTAAAATTTGAACGAATGGGCATTCTCGCCGTCCAATGGTAGAATTACAAGTGGCATTCTCGACCAATGAGGGAGCTCCAAACTGCCAAGTTGGCAAATGTAAATCAAATGTAGGCTCATATATAGGAGAAGATGGTTATCAAGAAATAGGCATGCCGATGGTTGCAAAGAAGAAAATTGTTGGATTTAAACTGGGTTCGATAAACGGTGATGAAATATGTGGGAGACGATGGAGAGAGACGGAGAGAGGACGACATATTCAAATGAGAAATTAGGGCTTTTAAAATTTGAACGAATGGGCATTCTCGCCGTCCAATGGTAGAATTACAAGTGGCATTCTCGACCAATGAGGGAGCTCCAAACTGCCAAGTTGGCAAATGTAAATCAAATGTAGGCTCATATATAGGAGAAGATGGTTATCAAGAAATAGGCATGCCGATGGTTGCAAAGAAGAAAATTGTTGGATTTAAACTGGGTTCGATAAACGGTGATGAAATATGTGGGAGACGATGGAGAGAGACGGAGAGAGGACGGCATATTCAAATGAGAAATTAGGGCTTCTAAAATTTGAATGAATGGGCATTCTCGCCGTCCAATGGTAGAATTACAAGTGGCATTCTCGACCAATGAGGGAGCTCCAAACTGCCAAGTTGGCAAATGTAAATCAAATGTAGGCTCATATATAGGAGAAGATGATTATCAAGAAATAGGCATGCCGATGGTTGCAAAGAAGAAAATTGTTGGATTTAAACTGGGTTCGATAAACGGTGATGAAATATGTGGGAGACGATGGAGAGAGACGGAGAGAGGACGACATATTCAAATGAGAAATTAGGGCTTCTAAAATTTGAACGAATGGGCATTCTCGCCGTCCAATGGTAGAATTACAAGTGGCATTCTCGACCAATGAGGGAGCTCCAAACTGCCAAGTTGGCAAATGTAAATCAAATGTAGGCTCATATATAGGAGAAGATGGTTATCAAGAAATAGGCATGCCGATGGTTGCAAAGAAGAAAATTGTTGGATTTAAACTGGGTTCGATAAACGGTGATGAAATATGTGGGAGACGATGGAGAGAGACGGAGAGAGGACGACATATTCAAATGAGAAATTAGGGCTTTTAAAATTTGAACGAATGGGCATTCTCGCCGTCCAATGGTAGAATTACAAGTGGCATTCTCGACCAATGAGGGAGCTCCAAACTGCCAAGTTGGCAAATGTAAATCAAATGTAGGCTCATATATAGGAGAAGATAAGCTAATAAACATAAACATTTTAAATAAACTTTCCCAAACACCCCCTAAATACATCATATCACGTTAGAAAAACCGATACCAAAAAACTTGATTAAAATAGAGATGTTTTCGTACGAATTTTTACGATTTCCGCTCCACCCGAACCCTTTTTGAGTTTTTGCTATTAAAAAACCCCTCCAATTTCGAATACCTAACTTTTTCTAAAGCGGTTCTTCGTATTCGTTATTTAGAAGAAGAATGGCGGATTACACATTGATTGAATCAGAAGAACATGAAGTAGAGCAGTTGATTCCGGCGGAATTGACGACACTCTCACCTAGGTTTTTAACTCCAATTGCTGATGGTACAAGTTCGCAAGGGGCGATGGTGATTAACGACGATTCGAATGTTGTTGGTGGATAAAGGGATAGAGGTGAATTTGATGTTTGCTCCATTTGCTTTCAAGCTTGGACTAGTGATGGATTACATCGAATTTGGTATTAATGAATGATTATGATTTTTCAAGTGTTCATAATTCTAGACGCTTCTTTAATATGCGATTTATACCAAATTTCGTGTCATTAATTGATACTCAGATGCTTAAGAATCATACTTTATATTAGTCTTGGAACTAAAATTTCAGTCATGCAGTAGTAAAATCATATGAATTTGCAGAGGAACCAATTTCTAATAAGTTAAGTTTTTGGATCGAGATTGAATTTGATTGTTCTCCTATTTGTGTGATGATTGCAGTTGTCTTCCTTGTGGGCATATATATGGAATGTCATGTATTAAGAAATGGATTCAACAATGCCAAGGTTCTGGGAAGGTATTTCCAGTGTCACCTATAAATGTAATCAAATATTCAAAAAATTTAATTATCAATCAATTTTCTAATAATTTTACTTTTTTCTCTTAAATGTTATTAGTGCCCTCAGTGTAACAGCTTATGCACATTGAAGGATATTAGAGTGCTTTATGCTACTAGCCTTTGCGTTTCTTCTTGTGAAACGTTACACCAGGTAATCAATATCTGTTTATAAATGTTCCAGTGTCGTTTTGAAAATTATTTTCTTAGTTTTGCATGCTAACTTCCTTTTGAATTTGAAATACTTTATTCAGTATCCATTCACGAAAGAGGGTTTTAGTGGACTTAAACAATTTGTACTTTCATTGATGGACAAGATTGATGCATTAAAACAGGAGTCTGATGAATTGAATAATGCAATTTGTATTTACGTATCTGAATTGGTTAGAAGAGTAAATGAGGTTGCCCCCACAGAAGGAACAAGTAGATCTATAAACAATAACATGCCACTATAATCTACATTTTTTTTTTTGCATCTTTTTGTTAATTTTTTGATACTATGAGTTCTTTTTGGGAATAACCACATCTTTTTGTCGATATGCTCTAGTTGTTACCTTTGTATATTCATTGCTATAGAATTTTTTGATGTGATTACGCAAGAAGGAAATGTCCGTTTTAATATAGTTCAATGTTGCAAAAAGCGCTAGGCGCTAGTCGGGCGGTCGACCACCTTCGAGGATTAATCGGCCTAGGCGGGGCCTAGTCGGGGCCTAGGCGGATTGGAATTTTATGTATATATATACTATAAATAATATGTATAGCATAATATAATACTTCAAATTTCAAATATTTCAAGGTTCACATAGTTTGGTGTTGCAAAATAGACAATTAAACATTGTAATTCAAGTACTTAAAACAATATATTAGTTCAAATACTTCAAAGATAAATATTAGATCTTTATGTGTCCTTGTTCGTATGTTTGTGACCCCTTTTCCATCGTAATACTTCCTATATATATAAGCAAATAAAAAATATATCGAAAACCTAATTTTAGTCTTAAAAAATTGACTTTTCAGTTGACCATCTAGCTCCGTTTAGAGCCGCCTAGCTCCGCCTAGGGCCGCCTAGAGCCGCCTAGGCCCGCCTAGCGCCTAATTGGCCGATTTGCCCTAAATCCAGGCGGCATATACCCGCCTAGCGCCTAGTCGCCGCCTAGGCGGCCGCCTAGCCCGCTTTTTGCAACACTGATATAGTTATGTTACTTAAGTATTTGGCACTCAAATTACACATTTCATTTGTAAGTTCCTGGTGGTGAACATGAACATGGTGTAGTGTATCCATTCCCTATTTTTGGCTTTCCAAAAACTGAAATTGGTCGGGTGTTGAGAGTTCGATTATTTAGATTGTTGGTTAATTTTAGTTGTTTTGGGCTTCAATGGTTTGTGGAGGTGGCATTTGGGTGTCTTTTATGCAGAACTAACAAGCTCTTATTGTTGGCATTTCATGTGTATATTTTTTTTTTGGAGTTAATTACACAAATGGTCCTTTAAGATGATATCAGATTGCAAGTTTGGTCCTATTTAATTTCGACAAGTGTAGTCCTTTATGTTTAACAATTTTGCACGTTTAGTCCTTTAGGCCATACGGGATTTTTCTGTTAAGTGACCTCATGTGCAATACACATAAGAGTTTTTTTTTTTGTCTTTTCGCATTTCATCTTCTTCCCCCACTTCATCTTTTCCCCCAAAATCAAAACCCTAATTTGAAATCCTAAAATACTCTATCAACAATCTTCAATTTAGGCACATCAAAATCCGTCACAAAGAAATGTGTCACAATTAAAACAACTTCAAAATGGGTAATGCACATCAAATTAAAGGTTTGCCTTTAAATCTTTAAATTAGATAGAAAATAAAAATTAACACCAACCAAAATTGTATTCACATTAACTGAACCTAGATGCCCAAAAATACATAAACCGAACGTGGTAATGAAGACATGTGATTATCAGCAAGCTTTCACACCAACCGCCGCACACCAAACAACTGACGAAACCTCCAGATCTGATTTTTAAAACCCAAATCTGATTTCTTGACCTCGAAGAAAAGATGAAGAAATAGAGGGTCGGACGGATCTGTGGAACTGCTTGTTGATGGCGTAGATTAAAAAATGGCAGCAGTTCTTGTTGACTAAAGAAGACGATGGAGCCCAGATCTATTAAATTGGAGATGTGCGGTGGTAAGGTGGTTGTAGGTGGTGGAAAAGTTGGAGATGTGCGGTGGTAGGGTAGTTACCGGTGGTGGCTAAGTTGGAGAAGCATCGTTTGGCGGAGGATTGGCCGGAGTTTATGGCAGGTAGTTTAATTTATGGAGAGGATTTCAAAACACACACCAAGAATACTAGTAGGTGATAGTAATTTGAGGGTTGTTGATGGAGTATTTTAAATTTCAAATTAGGGTTTTGTTTTTGGGGAAAAGGATGTAGTGGGGGAAGAAGATGGAGTGTGAAAAGATAAAAATACCCTTATGTGCATTGCACACGAGGTCACTTAACAGAAACATTTAACACCGTTTGGCTTAAAAGACCAAACGTGCAAAATTGGTAAACATAAAGGACTACATTTGTCGAAATTAAAAGTTTAGGACCAAACTTGCAATCCTGTATCATCTTAAAGGACCATTTGTGTAATTAACTATTTTTTTTTTATCTTGTTACAGTTGTCTTTCATTTTTTCGTCGGTTATGTTCTTAGTCGGGTTTTTTTTTTGCATCGTAGTTTATTGTGGTTTAGTTTTATTAATATACTTCCTCCGATTCAAAATAAGTGATACACTTTTCTTTTTGGGGTGATTCAAAATAAGTGATGCACTTTGAAAAATTTCCTTATTTGGCAAAAAAAATGGGACCCACACCCACTAACTATCTACTTTAACAAAATGAAATGACTCTTTTACCCTTACTTTTTACTTTTAAACATCATTAACCTTACTTTATTCAAAAGGTGTGGGACCCATTACCCACTAACCATCCAATTAATCTAATTTAACCATAATTATAATCTTTTGCCTCAAAATCCGTAAAACCCCAAATGTATCACTTATTTTGAATCGGAGGAAGTATATGTTTATTGACTTTAACTAAAGAGCTACAAAAGAGAAGTCCGAAAAGAAAGTTAGAGGAAAAAACCCAATAAAATAGAAAACGAAAGATGTAACAAAGCCATTAGAGGATGGGATTCAATCGTTCCAAACGAGACCACGAGACTTGTTTCTGTTGGAAATATTAATTAATTAGTATTTATATTAATTAATAATTGCAAGTTGGCAAGTTCTCACGTTAGTGAGTGGACGAATATTAATTGGGTTTATAATGTCTTTAATGCCTCAAGTCTTCAAAGGCTTTAGTGGAGGATTAATGACCAAACTCACATGCGTGATGAAACGAGCTGAGACCGTAGGCGAAAAATGACGCGATTTAGACACACTTTGCACTTCGGTTGCGAGGAGAGAGGGAGCTTTAATTTTGACCGAGACCTTTGAAAAACTGATCGTTGAATGTTGTTTCATTAGAATTAAGGCGTATTAATGTCGACATTAAAATGGCAGTTTTGAGTCTCACCATTATGTCGATTAATGGCTCATAAAACGAAGGTTTCGACTTGTGACCCTATAAAAGGGACTTCACGATTGTGAAGAAGTACACTCGAAAAAAAACACACAAAAGCTCTCTCCCCTCCTCTCGTTAAGAGTGCTCCTCGTTCGTTGCTACTGTAGCGTGCTAATTGCTACTGTTCTTCTATGTTTCCGAGTAAACAACTTTGTGTTGTCGGTGACTCTTTTGCTGTAAGAACATACCGATCAACTGCATCAAATCCTGGGGTTCTACGCTGAGGCTTACAACATATACAACACGTATAAACCTTTAAGGACAGGAATAAAATTCCGTGTGGTTCAAATATTTCCATCAAGTTTCAAGTTTGTTTGTTCCATTTGATTCTTCTTATTTGTTGGGTTTGATATTGAATTACAATAACAAATACGGGGTTTGTAATATTGTTATTGTCTATATATTTTATTACCAAATATATATAGTAAACAACAATCTTAAAGGTTTATAGATGTTATATATTATTGTGGATATGTACACATATTTTCTTTATATATATTATGTGGCCAATAAAATATTAGACAAATGGACATTGAGATATTATGTCAATGGTTAATATATACTCCCTCCGTCCCACAAAAAAGTTTACATTTCTCCTTGAAATTTTGTCCCACAAAAAAGTTTACATTTCTCAAATTTGGGGGGTCCACCTAATAAAATAATATTATTACCAATCATTCAACCAATAAAACACTTTCTCTCTCCAATCCAACCTTATATTTTAGTCAAAAATATTATTATTGATCTCACCACTAACTATCACCTAAAATCTTGTGCCCAATAGAAATGTAAACTTCTTTGTGGGACGGAGGGAGTATATTCTATAGAGTTCATTATGTCAAGTTTTAATATATATATATATATATATATATATATATATATATATATATATATATATATATATATATATATATATATATTCATGTTATGGATTAATTGTTTTAAAAGAGATTATTATGGCTATTTAGTTTAACTTTTATAAGTTACATATTTACTAATTATGGCTATTTAATAGATATATTATATTTTGACATATCTAAATATCTATTTAATCTAATGGACAAGTTAAAACAAGAGGTTTTTTCATCATAAAATTATATCTCGTCTAAAGTGGATGTTATATGAATTAACATGCTTATGGTTGAAGCATTATAATTGATTTAATTATTATTTTTGTATATAGATTATTTCAAGATACTTTTATGTTTGAAAATTGTACTATTTGAAAAATCATGATTATACAAAATAGATAATTTTATGGTTAAACTGAATCTTTCCAGCTGTGTATCATTAAGCGTTGTGTTGAACCTATATGTGAAAAATTATGAATCATCCCCAAGTAGGCTCACCTATTCTTATTACAATGTCTAGGAAAGATAAAGGCGGTTTTTCTTACTCCAAATGGGGGTGGTTCCGATACGCACTAGCGCTGTCTACCCTCACCGTCTTTCCTGGTTGTATTCGAATAGAGCTACTGAAAATGGTTGACTAAATAATGTTTTCTTGAATATGGTTAAATACTTGGAATTTCATATTTGAGGACTACTCTTTAGATGTTTTGTTGAAACACTTCTTTATTGAGAAGGAAACTCTCATAAAAGATAAAAAGAGTAAAGTCAGATTAAGTGTGTACCACGTGTCAGGTGGGAGCTCGAATTTTGCTTATGAAAAAGGAATTGCAAATGTTGTTGCAAATCTAACTCACTTGGGTGTAAGTGTGGGTCATGTAGGAGTCAATATGACTACCTCAATTACTCGGCTGATGGAGGCCCGAGACTGGTTTGTGGATTCTGGTGTTAACATTCATGTTTGTGGAAATCATGATAGTTTCCGAATTTATGGTATGGTTCGAGAAGGAACTGTGGTGACATGTGTTGACCACCATAGAGTATGTGTTCATGGCATTGACACGGTGGTGCTAACATTCCGAAATGAAATTATGGTTACCCTTCGAGAGGTCCTACATGTTCCTTGAATCTCCAAGGGACTTATATCGGAGAACAAATATGACAAAAATAGTTACAAGCTAGTAATAATAAAAAATGGTCATATCGTGTTCTCCAAAGATGGATTATTTGTGGGTCAAACCATCAACACGGGTGGAATGTATAAGTTTGATCTATGTGGTGATGGATAAGATAATGTCGTATCTATATCCAATGATTATGTGTTAAATGTTGATCTTTGAATCGTGAAAGTGATGATACTGTCAGTGTTAGTGACAATATCGTTAGTGATGATGTAACTAAGTTTCGAATTAATGAAATAATTTTTTCTAATTATATTGCGTGTTCAATTTCTTTGTGACATAAAAGGTTAGCACACACTAATATTAAAAATTTTGAAAAAAAAAAACACACAATCTAAAGGATTGATAAAAGTAAATAATAAAGATTTTGACAAATGTGAAACTTGCGTAAAATCAAAGTTTACAAAGAAACTTTTAAGGGTCAAAATAATTACATCATTACTAGAGTTGATCTATTCAGATATTTGTGAACTGAATGGAATACTCACGCGTGGAGGTAAAAGATACTTCATTACATTTTGTGGTGACTCTAGCCGCTATTTACATGTTTGTTTGTTGCATTCAAAAGATGAAGTTTTTAATGCATTCAAACTGTATAAGTGCGAGGCTGAAAATCAACATGACAACCACATTAAGATTCTTCGCTTGGAAAGAGGCGGAGAATACTTTAATCATGAGTTTGATACATTCTGTGAAGAGAATGGTTTCAAGCATGAAAGAATTTCACCATATACTCCCTAAACGAATGGATTAGCTGAAAGAAAGAGAGAACTCTTGTTGAAATGGTCAACTGTATGTTGAATCAATCGGGTTTGCCACACAATCTGTGGGGGAGGCTTTGTTGACTGTATAACTTAGATTATCTAAGAGTGTGGGGGGTGTTTAGTTTATTATCATACACCTGATCATACACGATCCAAATTGGGAGCTCGAGCCATGAAGTGTATATTCATTGGCTATGCTCAAAATTGTAAGGCCTACCGATTGTTGGATAATGAATCAGGAGTCGTCATGGAATCCAGAGATGTGGAATTTTTCGACGATAAGTTAATAGGAGATGATGAAATCTCCAATCTCAACTCTAATCCCATTTCAGCACCCAGTACTTCTCGAAATATTCTCTCACTTTCTTCTGATGTAGAAGAACCAAGGAGAAGTACAAGGGTCAGAAAAGAAAAGAATTTTGGAGATGATTTTCTATCATACTTAGTTGAAGGATCTCAATATAAGGTGACGAGAGAGGTCATCTTAGTTATTATTTTGGATAATGATTCTAAGATTTTTAATTAAGCCATAACATCGAGAGATGCTCCTTTATGGAAGGATGCTATTAATGATGAAATGGATTCAATTATGGGAATGGAACTTGGGAGCTGGCTGATCTTCCCAAGGGTATGAGACCCATATGATCTAAATGGATCTTCAAGAGGAAGTATCATCCAGATGGATCAATATCTTTCTATAAAGCGAGAGTAGTCGCTAAAGGTTATAGACAAAGAGAAGGTATTGATTATTTTGATACATATGCTTCGTTTGCTAGGATTTCTTCAAATTAGAACTCTTATCGCAATATCAGCATTGGAAGGACTGTACATTCATCAAATGGATGTTAAGACAGTCTTTCTAAATGGATATCTCAAGGAGATGATATACTTGGAGCAACCTGAAGGTTTCATAGTATCCGAACATGAAAACAAAGTTTGTACTTGAATTCACCGTAGTGATATGTCAATCTCATTACATAGAGAAAATATTGACAAAGTTTCATACTTGATAATTAAGGAATTTAACACTCCTTTCGATTCTAGTATAAAACTTGAAGTGAACTCTGGTAGAGCAGTGGCTCAACTAGAATATGTTAGTGAAATTGGAAGCATGATGTATGCTACACACTACACTAGACCTAGCATTGCTTTTTTTGTAAGCAAACTAAGTCAATATACTGTCAACCCCGGTACAGAGCACTGGAAGGCAGTAGGAAGAGTACTAGGATACCTGAAAAAGACTAGTAATCTTGAGTTGACTTACACGTCAAATTCTAGTATACTAGAGTGGTATTCAGATGCCAGCTGGATTGATAACATGAGTGATTCTATATCCATAAGTGGATGGATTTATACACTAGCTGGTGGGACTATTTCTTGGGCGAGCAAGAAACAGTCACGTATAGCTCACTCAACGATGGAAGCTGAGTTTATTGCTTTAGCCGCTGTAGGCTAAGAGGCAGAGTGGATTAGAGATCTACTCTTGGATATCCGTTTGTGGGATACTCTGATGCCTTCAATTCCTATGTACTGTGATAGTGAGGCCACACTGTTTAAAGTATATAATTATGAATATAATGGGAAGTCGAGACACGTAGGTCTTCGACATCATTATGTGAGACAACTAATTGATAGTTGTACCATCAAAGTTGTTTATGTCAAGACAACGAAGAGCTTGGCATATCCGTTTACTAAACCTCTGACGAGAGATTTGGTTACATCTACCGCGAGAGTCATGGATCTAAAACCACACTACAGTCGTTAGTAATGGAAACCCAACTTGAACTTAGTGCTCCTATTTTCAAATTTAATGGGTAATAACGAAATTACTAACGATAGAAGGTACTATCAATCATGATAGATCCATGAGAGGTAGGATAGTACGTCGTTACCGAGAACGGGGATGAGTTAAAACTTTTAACAAAATTTTGGAGACATCTAAGCAACGAAGATGTTGTAAAATTTTACCTATCTGGTCTAGAGGTGGTGCCGCCTCAAATGAAGATTTTTGGTTTGTCTTCTAAAGGATCATGAAAAGGATTTATAGCACATGGCCGTATTAGTGCTCATAGAGAACACAAAGATGACATATGTTGTGTGGGGGCAAACCGAGGAGGTTATTAAGGTTCTTGTTTTAAACCTATTAGGATACCATTGAATCAGTCTCTTCTTGTTTGCTCACATTAAACTTGGGTTTAATCTTCGTGACACCAGCATTTGTCTGAATGAAAGGAAACTTTCCAACTTGGTGGGGGATTGTTGGAAATATTAATTAATTAGTATTTATATTAATTAATAATTGCAAGTTGGCAAGTTCTCACAATAGTGAGTGGAAGAATATTAATTGGGTTTATAATGTCTTTAATGCCTCAAGTCTTCAGAGGCTTTAGTGGAGGATTAATGATCAAACTCACATGCGTGACGAAACGAGCCGAGACCGTAGGCGCAAAATGGCACGATTTAGGCACACTTTGCACTCGGTTGCGGGGAGAGAGGGAGCTTTAATTTTGGCCGAGACCTTTGAAAAACTGATCGTTGAATGTTGTTTCATTAGAATTAAGGCGTATTAATGCCGACATTAAAACGGCAGTTTTGGGTCTCACCATTATGTCGATTAATGGCTCATAAAACGAAGGTTTCGATTTGTGACCATATAAAAGGGACTTCACGGTTGTGAATAAGTACACTCGAAAAAAAACACACAAAAGCTCTCTCCCCTCCTCTCGTTAAGACCGCTCCTCGTTCGTTGCTACCGTAGCGTGCTAATTGCTACTGTTCTTCTATGTTTCCGAGTAAACAACTTTGTGTTGTCGGTGATTCTTTTGCTGTAAGAACATACCGATCAACTGCATCAAATCCTGGGGTTCTACGCTGAGGCTTACAACATATACAGCGCGTATAAACCTTTAAGGACATGAATAAAATTCCGTGTGGTTCATATATTTCTATCAAGGTTCAGGTTTGTTTGTTCCATTTGATTCTTCTTATTTGTTGGGTTTGATAATTGAATTACAATAACAAATTCGGGGTTTGTAATATTGTTATTGTCTATATATTTTATTACCAAATATATATAGTAAACAACAGTTTCTATTCATCCAAAGTTTCCATTCTTCATCCAAAGACGGATAAGACGTTGAACACGAGGAAAAAGATCCTCAGTCAAGATCTTGCATAAAAGAGGTCATTTCCAAGCTTCCAAATGAGCCAACAAAAGGTGTGGAAAACTCCACAAAAGTACATGTTCTTCAATAGATCATATTAATATGTAATAACAAAAGTTTATAAACGAGTAATGTTCGTCCGTGCTTTGCTGCGGGTTTAAAAGTTCCAATTTTTCATTAATTTATCTTATGAATTTATTAAATTAAACAAAATGTACGTAACTAAATTTTGGTTCATAAAATATTTATTATTGTTTCTGTAACTTTTTAGCAACTAAATATTTATTTTTGTGTTTGTAACGTTTAAATTATGAGATAAATCTTTCACTATTTTAAAATTCATATTAAGTGTAAGCGAATTACACTAAATACGTAATGTCATGTACAAAAATCTTTGTCCAATTTGTTTTTGTAACTTGTTCTTTCCTATAGCTAAGGCGTGGAATGAGTAAAATATTAAAAATAAAATTAACAAATATTATACAAAATTAAGGGTTAAGCAAATAAAAACAGAAAATTAAACCAAAAAAATAAGTTGCCACTAATAATAACTTTGTATTCAATAATAAAAAATAACAATAACAAAAAGAATAACTTTTAGAATAATAATGATTAGGATGAAGTGAATTAAAATCTTATTGATAATTAAATGGAGAACAAAGGTTAAAGAAGTGAAAAAAGGCGAGCATTCAAGTTTTGACCATGGGTCGATTTGCTGGTAATTCAAAGCCTTACCAACTAAGCTATTTTTATTACTTCCTCCGTTTTAAAATAAATAATACATTTTAGAGTTCACGGTTTTTAAGTCAAAATATGATAATGAATGTTAATTAGATTAAATTGGATAGTTAGTGGAGGATGAGTTCCACATATATTGATTAATGTAAATTTAATGACGTTTAAAAGTAAAAAGTAAGAGTAAATGTGTCTTTTCACTATATTAAATGAGATAGTTAGTGCGTGTGACCCCACTATCTTTTACCAAATATGGTAAGTTTTCAAAGTGTATCACTTATTTTAAAACGTGGGAAATATTAAAGTTCCAACTTCACTTATGTATATTATTATTATTATTATATGAAACTTACCATTCACATGTTACCTAAATTTTAAACCCCGTTTCTTTTCTAAACTCTGTTTAAGAATCATAATGAACAATGTTCTCCCAATGGGAATTCTATTATATAGAAATGTGTCTGTGTCATTTAAAAGGTATTAAAATAATCAGAAGAGATAATTAGTAAAATAGAAAAAAGGATATTTTTCCATACAAAATTTGTGCCACTTGGTTTTCTCAAAATAAAAATGTATGACTTGTTATTTTTTATGTAACATAAAAAAACTTCATATGATAGGTAGATGTTTTTGTGTGATTGAATATTTTTTGAACAACCATTTTTTGTGCCCATACCACAATTGTCAAATTTTGTATGATTTAGCACAAGTCCTACGATTGCATGGTTTATTTTGAAAATATTTAAATGCAATTATTTTTTTTTTTGAGAGTTTTTAAGCTGTCAACAAGAGGAGAATATTATGTTTTAAATAAATATTTTTAGTTAAATTAGTTACACGAGTAATGAATATTTCTAGAAAAATAAAAGAACTTTAACTAATGAATGATTAATAATTTATAATTTAATTGATAACTATTTTCTAAAATAAAATAATTTTTTTGTTATTGACAACTCTTTGTAGATGTTGTTATCTTTAAAAATTACTAAAAATTAAAAAAACTCTACACACTCCAAACACCCCTGAGAGGATGTTTGGGAATGCTTCAAAAACTGATTTATTTACATATTAATTTTTTCAAAAAGTTAATAAGTCAATAAGTTATTTGTGTAAAGTTAAAAGTCATTTCCAAAGGATTTTTTGAAAAACTTTGAAAAGTTATTTTAAAAAAAGTAAGAGGGTAGTAACTTTTCAAAACAGACCTTTTGAGCACAAATTACACAAGTACCCTTAATAACCTATCAAAAGTTCAAAACCTACCTCCTTTTCACTTCCCCACTTCCCTTTTTAATTATTTTACACCAAAAAGCTAATCCAAACACATTTTAAAAAATAACTTATCAACTTTTTAATACAAATAAGTTAATAAGCTAAACTAAACAAATTTTGTAAAACTCCTTTTATAAAACTAAAAAGTTAATAAGTCTTTTTTACCTAAAAGGATTTTTAAAGTTGAAAAAGTTTATCCAAACACACCCTGAATTAGTTCGCCCCTCTTTCTCCCTTCAATCGGTTTTAGAAGCAGAGAGCAATGGAGGATCGCAGAGAGACAGTATCCCCTATAGATTCAAATTTGGATTTAAACTCTGAAGTAGAAGAAGACAATCAAAATGAAATTGATGGAGAAAAGAATAATGTTGAAATTGATGTCTGCCCGATTTGCTTTCAACTCTGGACAAGTGGTGGAGACCATCAAATTTGGTATGAAAGTATTATCAATCTTTTTAACTCGTTAATTATAAAATATCAACGTATTCTTCATAATTTTATTTATTAAAAATCAAATTTTAGGTCACCATTTCACACCATACATTAAATATATGTTGTTAAGCTCTTTACACTTTTGACTCTCCTGTTTAATTTCATTATATGCGATGACTGCAGTTGTTTACCTTGTGGGCATTTATATGGAATGTCATGTATTAAGAAATGGCTTCAACGAAATCAACGTTCTGGGAAGGTTCGTTCATTTTCCATCTATAATTTATAAATTATAGGATAAATAAACTATATTGAAACGTTTCAAACTATACACATTTCTGTAATATTCTTCAAAACTTACAATTTGCTGTATGTAATTCAATGGAATTCGGTGATGTTTGTATTGATACTCAAGGGGTATAAATACATGGAATGAAGGATATATGAAACTAAAATTACGACTTAAATTATGGTCCTTAATTCTGACTAATAGTCCCAAAATATACTATTATATGTATCAGTTACCTTAAACAAAGTATGTTTTGCCACATCAACAATCCACTAACCAAAATATCCCCAATGGTTAACCTTGCAAAAGCTTATTACTTTTGCCACATCAACAATCCACTAACCAAAAACCTTTTCATAAATTATATCTCCAATGGTTAACTTTTCCAAAAGCTTTTTCTTTTACAATATTTCTAATATACCTTAATCTATCTCAAATGTTTTATAAATACCCCCTGTATATAATTTGACACTTTTTTGGCATCTTACTAAATATAATATTTTTTAAAATGTCTCATACAAAAATATTATAATAATTGACATTAAATATTATATAATTTATTTATTAATGAATAAAAATTAATAAACAATCTATATATAATATATCTAAGGTTTTAAATTAAAAGGTATTAAACAAAGACGACTAAAAAGAACAAACATTAAAATTTAGTTAAAAGGTTAGTAGAAAAAAAGTCTTTCAAAGACTTATTGGAATAGTAAAAAGCTTTTAAAAACAAAAAAGAAATTGAAGCTTGCATCAGTATTATCGTCATATGTTTTTTGAATTGTGTTTAAAAAAAAAGATGTTTTTTGAAGTATTATCAGTGCCCTCAATGCAAAAGTTTATGCACATTGAAGGATGTTAGAGTGATTTATGCAACTCGCCTTTGCGTTGCAGAGGAAGACTTACATAAGGTAATCAATCTCTTCGAAACTGATTTTAAGAAGAAAAAAATGATAAAAAAAATAGCATTTCATTTTCCTCATTATGATAAATAAATTATGTTTGCAGTTTCTTGAAGCCAGATGTTCCTATCTCGAGGAGATGGTACACAACTACACATACTGTTTTCTCTTATTTTCTCTATGTTGTCAAGCTTCTCTTAAAATAAAGTTTTTAGAAGTTTTTTTTTAATGTATGTTTTATCACACGCTTAGGCCCATGCCAACGGTCCTCGTCTCCAAACCGACAGCTTTGGCACCTAGGGTGTCAAATGGGTCAACCCGAACCTGATTAGGGCTTAGAGGGTCGGGCTTATACGGGTTAAACTTACCTTATCATGTATAACTTAGAGAATATGATCTTGTTATTAATTTTCAATCATAATCCAAGAAATTTCTCAATTTAAGCATGCTTTTTAAACTACGAACCCGTTACCCGATACTAGAATTGAACACAAGATACCAGAAAAGTTATTTCTCAATTTCTCAATTTGCGGGTTAGTTTTTATCTTCTGATACCCTTATTGGCACAAGTTAGTTAGTTACCTCGATGGTTTGTTTGGTTCGATGAAGCGACAAAGAAAACAAAGTGGGTGGGACCCGATCGACCGTTGGCCAATTAATTATATTCACGTACTCATTTTATTCATGTTTTCACGACTAGATCCGATATTCGCCCCGATATTCGAGCGATGAAATCCGTGAGCAATTTACACAAATCACCAAGTTGCAACAAGAAACCTTGAAGACAATTCATGACGGGAAAAAGCAACATGAATTGATCGACGCGCTCACGTTCCTCCAAACGCCAATTCCTGATGGTTTGAGTGAAAAGGATAAACAAAGGCTCAAAAGAGCACGAGAAAAGTTGTGGTTGAAGTTTGGTGATGTGTTTGGAGAAGACGACAAAGAAGATGAGTAGTATTTTCTTATTAATGTAATCTTTTTTTTTTTAAACAAAAGTCGTCCATGTTCAAGCTTCACAACCACAAGCCCTGACAATTTGTGAATTTGTGCGAGGATGGAGATGTTTAGTTAATTGTAGAACAATATGTGTTTTAGTACGCTTTTGTTTTGAAGTATAAATGACGACGGTACAAATTTTAGTAATCGTGGATATATTGTTGTGTGTGTCTATGGCGAAATTTTGGTAAAACAGCGTGAAAGTGTAGAAATATATTTGGGATTCTGGAAAAACAACATCTTACTGTCAAAATTAAAATGTCTTTTAGCGTGTAGATGTTATTAAAAGCTAATTTAAATTTATTATAAAATATCTTTACAGCACAAGGTATGGTGGCTCAAGTCAAAGGTTAGATCAGTGCCACATCATTATTTCACATTTAACATTCAAAATCCCAAATATCCCCTCTACTATTACTAAAATACTCATTACTCACAAAATACCTTTAAAAAATATCTCAAAAAACACCCCTCTCACACCACTGTAGCGGTTGGGGCCGTCACTTACCCGCACGCGGTATGGTGGTGCGCCATTTTGAGCTGATTTGGCACTTGGCGGTGGCCCTTCTCAGCACCACACCGCCCCCCTCTTAGCAATGACATATAAGCATATGGTTCTAAAAAGTGTTTCTTGGTCATACCGCAGTGTCAAGTAGGGGTGAACGTGGTACGGTACCACATGTATTTTTCTCATACCATGTACCGTACCAACTATAATTGGTACACTAATTTGACTACCGTTACCATACCAAGTATACTTGGTACCAATTTGTTTGGCTACCAACAATGTTGGTTGGTACAAATTGGTACTGCATACCAAGATTACAAACTAATATGAAATAAAAAGATATTAAAAACAAAATATGTTTTATAATATGATATTTACTATCATCCATCATTTAAAACAGATTAACAAATTTTCCAAACTCGGAAACAAGATAAATAAAACGATAATTTATTAATAATATATAAAAATTATATGTGTTAAAGAATCATTATATATATTGTATGGTGCAGAGATTTTTAAAGATATAAATTAGACAACAATTTATGTAAGTATATATTACAAGAATTAATTTAGATATATATATACTTCTATATATATATATATATATATATATATATATATATATATATATATATATATATATATATTGGTTTGTACGGTACTACCTTGGTATTTAAATATTTGTACCATTACCGTACCACGAATACTCGATTGGTACGGTACCACCAACCAAACATGTTGGCTACCAACATAGTGGCTACCAACTTTAATTGGTTCGGTTGGTAGCATGTTGGTTTTGTTCGGTACAAATTTGACACCCCTAGTGCCAAGAAGCGAGATGCAACCCCAACATTGTGAAAAAGCATATGTGACAATATTAGGTTTGTCGTAAAATAAGAAACGGTGACACGTCTTTATCGCAAGTTTATTTTGTGGCACTTTATAAGATTTGATTTTTTTTTTTGTAAAAATTATGACATATAATTATAAATTTAGATGCAACATTTTTTATGAATTTGATATATGAATTATCATATAAATAAATAAATCTATATTTTTTTGTGAATTTGATAAACACATGTATATGTAGGAGCTAATACCAATTTTCATTAATAAAATACAATTACAATAAGGGAAATTGACGAATACGTTTACAAAAGATTGAAACAAAGTAAACAGAACAAATAAGAACAAGGTTTTGGTTGAATCTCGTGAAATTCACTAGGGGTGTCAAATTTGTACCGAACAAAACCAACCAACATGCTACCAACCATACCAAGAATAGTTGGTAGCCAATATGTTGGTAGCCAACATGTTTGGTTGGTAGTACCGTGCCAATTGTGTGATCATGGTACGGTAATGGTACAAAATTTTTAATTACCATGGTACACCGTACCAACCAAGATATATATATTATATGATTTTTAGTTAAATATATTGTACCAAACTACCAACCTATTTGCCCAAGACTCCAATTAGGACAAGATAGCTACATCTTTTGTTACTTTATCGTTCTAAATCCTACCCTATATATGAGGCCTAAATTTGAAGAGGGTTTGACACCATGGCAATTCCAAGCATTCCTATTCGTCCATAATGCCACTTGGAATTCCCTGATTGGTCCACGTCATTTGCACTAATACAAACGAATCTGGTACGGCTTACGGTCTACATTCATATTCATATGCTCCATATACGGCAAACGAATCTGGTACGGCTTACGGTCTACATTCATATGCTCCATATACGGCAAACGAATCTGGTACGGCTTACGGTCTACATTCATATGCTACATATACGGCTTCCTACATACAAGGAAATAAATAACTATTTAAAAGATCGTACATACAAATAACTATTTAAAAGATCTTACATACAAGGAAACAAATAAATATTTAAAAGATCAATAAGCGAAGGAAACAAATAACTATATGTAACATTTCTTCATTTACCGTTTTTTTGTATAAAATCATCATCACATCTATCGATTATTATGTCATTTAGAAGTATATAAAGTTTTTGGACATTTTTCTACATACTAAAATTTACAGCATACCCGCCCATTGGGCGGGTTTTGTAGCTAGTTATGTTTATATAGCACATAACATATCATATCATTTTGCTTATTTTGTTCCTGTGTTCGGAAAACTTGTTAATATGTTTAACTGGTCGATAATGATAAAATATCATTGTTATTTTGTTATTAATTTTTTTAATTTCATATAAGTTTGTGATGTTGGTATATATCATTACCAAATTGTACCAACCACGATTGTTGGTAGCCAAACAAATTGGTACCAAATAAACTTGGTATGGTATTGGTAGCTAAATCAGTGTACCAATTATAATTGGTACGGTACATGGTATGAAGAAAATATACATGGTACCGTACCATGTTCACCCCTAAAATTCACGATGTCTATTTCCCAGGGTAAAACAACCGAGTAGTTTTACACTACCGAATATAATCCAAGCCAGAACACTTATCGAAATTTATGTGTTTAAGAACACGAGAGAGATTGTTATGTAGATGTTTCAAGAGTGTGAAAGAATTCTTATGGTGTAAGAAAGTCTAAGACTTTTGGTGTGTCTACAAATGAACCATACACATTCTATTTATAATTATAATAGAAATGTGTCATAATGTTAATAACAATCATAATTGTCATCATGCATATTCATTACAAAGAAATAAAACCACAAAATTCAATTATAGATTTAATGACACACATTAAACCTCTTAATAATATTAATAATAATATTATCTTAATAATATTAATAAGAATATTATTATTACTTGAATTTCTTAACCATAAAAACCGAACCCCCATTAAACCCGGGAGACGAGAGTGGATAGGTTCAAGTTCTCACTAGTTCATTTATTTTATTTCTTTGTTCCATACACCCCACTTTGAGAGTCGATATCTCATTCACCATAACTACAATGTCAACTATTAATTATATATAACAAATATACATATACATATAATTATACATGTCCAAAATTTTCCAACAATCCCCACATGAATAGAGATCGATCGAAAACACATCAAAATTTCGATGAATTTACAACAATTAAGTCTTGCAAAGGATATGTAGGTGTTGGTCTTTGAACCTTCCCTTGAGAAGCACACTTAGTCTCCTAGCAGCCAGTAGACGCGATGTCCGCCTTTTGTGTAGACGACAATATACATTCTCACAAGACTCTCCCTAACTTGTTCATATCCTCTTATCGTGCCCGTCTTGGTCATGGACACTGTATGGTTCTGCGAGAGCTACTAAGAATTGTACCCCAACAATTCCATTCGAAGCGACCCCACTTCTCCCTCACATAGATGATTCTCTACAAGGAATCATTAAAAGCCATAGTTCTTATCCTCATTGTCACTGAACTAGGTATGGACTACGAAGTAGTACAATTTACTCCCTTTAAGAATGTTTGGAGGAATTCCGTTACCCCCACAGTTACATCCCTTCGTTTATACAATTAGGTTGTCCTATTGAACCTAGATCTTGGGATCTCCAGTCAACTAGGTTAGGTTTCCTTCGCATAAACTTTATTCCAAGGGCTTTAGTCCCATTCCTGAAGGATTTATGTGCACAGTTAGTTAACCTATGATGATACATCCATGCCTACGAAACACTTAAGGGTCACACCGGTGAGTGCATGTAAGATATGTAATGATACTTGGAAGAGGATTGATTCATAATGAGTCATTTATGAATCAAGTTAAGTATTAAGTCAAGTTTGACTTATTACTAGATTAGTTTATCTAACTAATTAATACAAGTATTTGTACATTTACTAGTTGAGTAAATATACAATGTGTTAATTATAGATCATCCATAAATATGATTTAAAGCTATTAAATCATATAGTAATTGGATAATATTATTGTTTAGATTATATAAAGTTTATTATATAATTAATTATTAAAAGTATAAATACAAGTATATAATTCGTGTATATGGGTACCGGATTATAAGTGTATTAATACTAGGCATTTAATAATTAAGTATAACAATAATAACTAGATAAACTATAAGGGGTTTAATGTATAAAAGGGAAGTTTAATTAAGAAGTTAATCTTAATTAAACTAGAAGGGTTTTAAGTGTAAGATATTCTATTATAAATAGAAGGCTTATGACTTAAACCTAATGCTTGATTCCTTGCCTCATTACACACGAAATCCCCTCCCCTCTCCCCTTGTTTCAGCCGAACCTAGACCAAGAACACCAAGTTTGGTGTTCTTCGTTCTTCGTGTTCTTCGTTCTTCGTATTCTTCAAGTCTTGAAGATTCGAAGATCATTACAAGGATCAACTAGAAGATCGCTCGTCGTGTTCATCATCAGTGGATTTATCTTAAGCATTAACCAAGGTATGATTCATGGAACACTCTTTCTTCTTCCCCTCTTGGTCGAAATCGACACCAAGAACCCTAGGGTTCTTGGTGGCCGTCGAATCACACACAAGTGTATGTGTGTGTTTGGGTTTTCGTGCAAGGTTTCTTCCATTGTTAATCTAATCTAGATTTCCAAGATCCCAATCCTTTAGGGTTTAAGGATTAAGTTTAATCCCACTTCCGCTTCTAGGAATTAAATTAGCTAGATGGTTTTAACCGGTCAAGAACAAGTTCATGTTCTTGGTCAGTATGGTTCGAACCAAGTGATCTAGGAGGTTGACCCAAGTGGTCAATCAATATAAATGAAACCCTACAGTGGTATCAGAGCGTTGGTTTAGAGATCTAAACTAGATTAACATTGTTTGTTTAATTTTATTAACGTTTTTTTGTTCCATCTTCTTCTTCTTCTAAAAATTACGAATTAGGGTTAGAACCCTAGGACCAAGTATGTTAAACTAGTTAAGTTTAATTGGTCAAAAAGGATTCTAGAAAAACCCTAGAAAATTCGTGTAGGGTAAAAGAACCCTAGGATCAAGTATGTTAAACAAGATTTGTTTAATTGATCAAAAAGGCTTCTTTTCCCTAACCCTAGTGTATTTTCGGAAATCATGGAACCCTAGGATCAAGATTGTCAAAAATCTTGATCAAGAGGATTCCTTTCCTTAATTGTTTGATCTTCCAAATCTAGATTAACATTGTTTGTTTAATTTTATTAAAGTTTTTTTTGTTCCATCTTCTTCTTCTTCTAAAAATTACGAATTAGGGTTAGAACCCTAGGACCAAGTATGTTAAACTAGTTAAGTTTAATTGGTCAAAAAGGATTCTAGAAAAACCCTAGAAAATTCGTGTAGGGTAAAAGAACCCTAGGATCAAGTATGTTAAACAAGATTTGTTTAATTGATCAAAAAGGCTTCTTTTCCCTAACCCTAGTGTATTTTCGGAAATCATGGAACCCTAGGATCAAGATTGTCAAAAATCTTGATCAAGAGGATTCCTTTCCTTAATTGTTTGATCTTCCAAATCTAGGATCAAGTATGTTAAACCAAGATTTGATTTAATTGATCAAAAGGATTCCTTCCTTTCCCTCTAGATTTCGTGATCAAGGAGGAATACTTGGACACCAAGTTTGTTAAACTAGCCTAGTTTAATTGGTGGAAAAGTTTCCTAGACTTTAAGGAATTTCCCGAAAAACCCTAGATGTAATCTAGAACCCTAGAACTTTAAACTAGTTAAGTTTAATGATTCAAAAGAATTAATTAGGTTAATAATCTAAAACCTAGATAATTAAACAAGTACATGTTTAATAGGTTTAATTATTATTTTAGATTTATTAAGACTAGTTCTTTAAACCTAGAAATCTAGACAAAGTTTATTGTCTATAAGGTTTAAATTAAAAAGTTTAAATAAATTTATTAGGGCTAAAATCTATCCTAGAGTTTAAACAAAGTTTGTTGTTTAATAGGATTGATTAGAATTAATCTTTTAATTAAATAATGTCTTTGATCAAGAAAGTCAAAACCCTAGTTTTGGTTGATCAAAAACATGATTAGGGTTTAGTTAATGAGGATTAAAAGAAGTGTTAATTTCTAGTTCAAGAAATTAACAAGATGTATTTATTTATATTTATGTATTATGTTTTGATTTTTTAAATATTTAAAAGATAAAATGAATTTTGATAAATAAAGTAGTTTATACGTATTTTAATTAGTTCAAGTTAAAATACATATAATTAAATGTAATATTCTTATTAGAATGATTACAAGTTTATTTTAAAAAGGAAATATATATGTATATATATTAAATACAAGATTAAATGGAACATTAAAAGATAATGTTATTTTGATCTTTAAGGGTAATAATATAACTAGTCATTGTGTAAGTTAATTATATAATTAAAACTAGAAAGTACAAAGTTATGATTCCATTATAACTAGAAATTGTACTAATTGAGATTATATGATAAACTAGAAATATACAAAGTTATATATTAGTATTATAAGGTGTATAAAGTTATAAGTTATTATAACTAGATAATTATACAAGTATAATATAAGTATTTTACAAGTCATGTAATATACTAGATTAATGATCAAGTATAAATAACAAGAACCTATATTTAACTAGTTCAAGTTAAATGTTAGAAAGGTTTAAACAAACTAAGATTTATTATATATAGTCTTTATATAATAAGTTTATTAGTTTCACCAAGTATAAACCGGTGATTGTGTTAGCTTAAGTTCCATCATGGTTGTTGGAGCTAGTGGGAGCTACACAAGAAAATCACAACGTTCATAAGTGTGTCGCTAAGACATAAGCTTTGGTGAAATCTAGTAAGTCAAAACGAATGTTTAATTTCATTATTAAACATATGAAAAACTAGGTGTGTTAAACTAAGTTTATGATTCAAGTCTATGAATCGTAAAAGGATTAAAAGTTTAACATAAGTGTTTTAAGTTTTTCAAGAAAGATAAAACAAGTAAGTTTTAATCTAGATAAGGTTCTCCACAAAACCTAATGATACGTTTTGGACACCTCGTTTTAGGTATACATATAAGTCGCGCAATTCTTGAAACTATAAGTTTTAAGAAAAGTTCTTAAAGATTTAAAAAAGGGTGTGTTGTTGAATTCTTGAATTCACAAGTCACATATTTATAAATAAGGATTAAGATTGGAATAAGGTTTAAGTTTAGTTCAAGACTTAAACAAACCCAAGAAAATCTTAGATCTAAGTACTATCCACCTAATGGAACACCTCACTTGTTAAACGATATTCATATTGTAAGGATAAAGAACCTTAGATATGGATTCAAATCATTGCGAGTGTTAGGGTGCGTAAGGTTCTGTGATAATCGGGAGTCCCGGCGCAGAACATCGCACTGTCTTAGATGGTATGATCTACTTTGGTGATAATCGGGAGTCCTGGCCCAAAAAGTACTTGAGTAGAATAAACATACTAGACTTTATTACTAACTTAGAAATGCACAATTAAATTGTACAAAGTTGTAATAAGTTATAAGTCTAAAGATTCTACGACCCCTAGGAATCGTGTCAAGTCTTGATACGATCGGTAAGGATGTTACCTACCAGAAACAGCATGTCTCGTCGGGAAGTGCCCAAACCTTGCGGCGAGAATGTGATATATGGCTCCTAGGCCTAAAATATTAATTATGGGTTTATAATATATTTTAGAGAATGTTTATTGATGATTACTAATTAAACTGGGTTTGATTTGTAGATGGCAGCAACAGACACAACGATAACTTACAACAAACTCTCGCAACGTTTCTTTCTAGGAAAGAAAGAGTTGACTGGGTCAAATTTCCTCAATTGGAGACGTGATTTCAAAATCATGCTCAGACAAGAGAGGGATAGGATTGACCAAGAAAGAAACGTGTTGAAAGCCCCTGCCAAGGATGCAAAGAATGAACCAGGACAAGCATTTTACGCTTGTAGGTCGCTCGTTTATTGCAAAATGGCTAAGGGAGCATCAGTAGGTGCACGCGTCATGAAAATGAAAGTGCACATCGATCACCTTACTAGACTTGGTCACCACGTGCCATTGCAGTTAGCAATTGACACTGTACTCAACTCATTGTCAGATGTCTACAAAGTCTTTGTAGCCAACTACAGCAAACGTAATATGGATAAATCCATTTCCGAGATACGATCCATGCTCGAGGCTGTTGAGTTGAATATTAAGACCAATTCTAAAAGGAGCCGCACAACTGATGATAGCGATGAGGAAAGGCATGGTGGTAAAGGAAAGGGTAAAACCAATCCTAGCCAAGAAGTGCCTAATGGTAAAAGTATCAAACATAAGGTCAAGAAGTTTAAGCCTAACACAACGAGGACCGAGAATCGGTGCTTCAAGTGTGGTGAGGCTGGGCATTGGAAAAGGAATTGTCCAAAGGGTGCAAGTGGTGGTGGAGGAAACGCAAGTTCCTCAGGTAACACAACCACACTTCTTAAATCACTTTTTAGATACTTGTAAAGTACATTACGAGTAATCTAACTTTTGCAATCGTTTATTGTAGGAGGAGATGGAAACTGATGACCGACATGAGATGGTGATCCCACGAGCACTAAGTTTTTTTATAATTCAGTATTTTGTGGATTCAGTAAAAACAATTTTATTCTATTGTTTGGATAATTTCTATTTATGTTTAAAACAAGTTTCATTTGGTTTTAATAAAGAATCCATGTTTGAATTATATTATGTGTGTGCATGTGTGATGATTACACTAGTCAAGGTTTTATGACTAGAATGTAAGTCAAGTTTTGATTTACTTAATGTTTCATGTTTTTTATACTTGTTTGATTGTTGTATGAGTAATGTTTTAGAAGCTCAACACTTAGATACTAGAAATTAGAAATTTTTCTTCTAAAGTATTTAAGAGATTTTATGAAAAGCATAAGGTTCAAAAGTTATTGAACCTAGTTGAAACATCTTAAGTAATGGTTACTTATGATAGTAAGTTTCAAGGTGTTAGTATTAATATAGTATGATTATGTTGGATACAATCAAGATAGACTTTAAAGAGTACTATTGCAAGTGTTTCATACTTGTAATAAAGGAATTTAATGAAGTCATAATTCCTTAATAGGAATAATTGGATATTCGTATAATCCAAGTAAAGTGACTTAGACATTAAATGAACTCTTAAAAAGGGAATAAACTATATTAAGATATTTAAGAATTAAAAGGTATTATTGCAAGTCTTTTATACTTGTAATAAATACAATATTTAATCAAGTCATAATTCCCTAATAGGAATAATGGATATTTGAGAAATCCAAGAAATGACTTTGGCATTAAAAAGGATTCTTAAAAGATACTAATACAATTAAGAATTGGAAATATCCTATCAAGTGTCTTATACTTGTTAGATACAGTAATCAATGAGAGTCATGATTCCCTTATCAGGAATATTGGATATTCGCTAATCCAAAGGATGACCTTGATGATTGATTAATTCTTAAAGGGTTAAACTATAAGTTTTGACTGGGTCAAAAGTAGTAGTTTAAGAAATGCTTTTATTCCATAAAATTTAGTGGGAGCTATGACTAACATATTCACTAGAGGTACTAATGAATATAGAAAGTTAGTTAGAACATTAACAACAAGGTTTTACCAAGTCGTTAGCCAAAGAGTTAAGAGAAATAAATGATCATTGATTAGATTATTGCAAACCTAATAGCGTGGTCACAAGTCTTGTGATTAATTATTGCATATCTAATAGGATGTTCACATACCAGTGAACAAGTTAATCATTTAAGGAAATTTCTTTAACTAGTAAGAATATCTACAAATCAAGTAGCTAAAAGAGATTTAGTTACAAGACAAGTTTTTATAGATTCAAGAAACTAAGGAGTTATTTTCCAATCCTCCTATGTTTACCGAATCATATAAAAAGGCAAGACTAGAATATGTTCTAAATGTTGCACGAACAATATCTAGCAAAGACAAAGTAATAGTATTCTTAATACTCGTCTTATGTCTTTAGTTTAATAGAAATGACTAATTGTAATTAGTGATAAAAGTTACAGTTAAGAGTTATTGAAGTAATCAACACAAACGCATAGAATAAGTAATGATCCAGTAATAATTCTGTATCTATGTCCAGTGAGGAATAATACATGAGTTAGTATCATTATTATTCAGAATTTGTATGTTTTACAAACATCCATGAATAAAAGTCCATTTATTCAAAAGATATAAATCCGTGACTACTCGTCTTGGTGGGAACCCCGATGGGACGTTAACGTCATCGCGGTATTTGGTGGTATATTCGAAGTTCTTCGAAGATAGCTACACAAGTTTTGTGTAGACCAAATATCGAAACACACATGACGGGTAGCACCCGTATCGACATGATGAGATATTTATGGGTCCTCTGACATGATGAGATAACTGAAAAGTGCATGGCCATGCCCAAACGAACTGATTTGTTCTTTGTCGTTTATCACAACAGTTTGAATCAAGAAGTCATTAAATGATTTTGAATACAGGAGTTGATAATTTCTACCATGCTCGTATTCATTATCACAAATATCGTGTTGCAAGGGATAAACCTAACATAGTTGCCCAAGAAGTAAAGACAGGGTGTTCTTTACTAGGAGACGCTATTAAAGAGTTTTTCAAGAAACTATACCTGGGTTACGTAAGCTGTTTTTATGGGGTTGGTTACCTACATGCCCATCTAGAAGGCCACTGTAGCTCGTGTCATTAAGATAAAGGTTACAAACTTGCACAAGTGGGAGTCTGAAGGATTTATGTGCACAGTTAGTCAATCTATGATGATACATCCATGCCTACGAAACACTTAAGGGTCACACCGGTGAGTGCATGTAATACGAGTAAGATATGTAATGATACTTGGAAGAGGATTGATTCATAATGAGTCATTTATGAATCAAGTTAAGTATTAAGTCAAGTTTGACTTATTGCTAGATTAGTTTATCTAACTAATTAATACAAGTATTTGTACATTTACTAGTTGTGTAAATATACAATGTGTTAATTATAGATCATCCATAAATTGATTTAAAGCTATTAAATCATATAGTAATTGGATAATATTATTGTTTAGATTATATAAAGTTTATTATATAATTAATTATTAAAAGTATAAATACAAGTATATAATTCGTGTATATGGGTACCGAATTATAAGTGTATTAATACTAGGCATTTAATAATTAAGTGTAACAATAATAACTAGATAAACTATAAGGGGTTTAATGTGTAAAAGGGAAGTTTAATTAAAAAGTTAATCTTAATTAAACTAGAAGGGTTTTAAGTGTAAGATATTCTATTATAAATAGAAGGCTTATGACTTAAACCTAATGCTTGATTCCTTGCCTCATTACACACGAAATCCCCTCCCCTCTCCCTTTGTTTCGGCCGAACCTAGACCAAGAACACCAAGTTTGGTGTTCTTCGTTCTTCGTGTTCTTCAAGTCTTGAAGATTCGAAGATCATTACAAGGATCAACTAGAAGATCGTTCGTCGTGTTCATCATCAGTGGATTTCTCTTAAGCATTAACCAAGGTATGATTCATGTAACACTCTTTCTTCTTCCCCTCTTGGTCGAAATCGACACCAAGAACCCTAGGGTTCTTGGTGGCCGTCGAATCACACACAAGTGTATGTGTGTGTTTGGGTTTTCGTACAAGGTTTCTTCCATTGTTAATCTAATCTAGATTTCCAAGATCCCAATCCTTTAGGGTTTAAGGATTAAGTTTAATCCCGCTTCTGCTTCTAGAGATTAAATTAGCTAGATGGTTTTAACCGATCAAGAACAAGTTCATGTTCTTGGTCAGTATGGTTCGAACCAAGTGATCTAGGAGGTTGACCCAAGTGGTCAATCAGTATCAATGAAACCCTACAATTCCATAATAACTAACTCTCTACTTAAGCCTTTTCAGAAGCGGATTCGCGATGTTATCAAGATAGTTAATCTTGATAATTTCAATTGAGCGTAGTTATCATATCGTATTATGTCTTACTATTATACATTGTACACTTGACTAATGTAAATATAAGACAACGATATATGTCAATTTATACATAAATTATTTTGAATATCTTATGTTATCTTACTACTTACTAATGCATTTAGGACTACATTTTTTAGGAATTTTAAGGAGCTCCTTAATTTTAAGTTTAAGGAGATTTCCACTTTTAGTAACTTTTTCAACTAAATTAAAATCAAAAAATGAAATGAAGTTGCTTGCAGGATTCGAATACAAGACCTCCTATAAGTAGTCACTATGTGTTAACCAATTGCTATAAATGAAACTTTATACCAATCCCGCAAAAAACATAGTATAACACGCTGTAAATTCCTAAAAATCATCTCAAAACATTAGAAGATCTTAATTGTCTTACCATTATATTAAATTACCTCTTATAAATTTAACGGAAAATTGATCTGGAAATAAAAATTGTTCAAACTAAAAGATGGACCTTTTTACGGAAATATTAACTACACTTAATTATCTTACAATAACTAAGCTTTTGTTCATACGTTTAATAACACTTCGACCACAACCGACACATAAACACGATGCTACAAATCAGGCGACGTTGCTCTAAGTATCTTTTAGGAAAACATTATTCGGAAAATTAAGACCTTAAGACATTCTAATATAATTAGTAGGCCTAAATGCTTTAGAAGACAAAAAATAATAAAAACGCAGCTTAGGAGAATCGAATCCGTGACCATTTAGGACTTAGGTGTGTGTGTTAACCACTTCAACTACTTGATTACTTTAATTTATTCCAGATACTAATAACTATAAGCTTTAACGTCACCAGAACTCACACTATCACTAATGTCGGCACATACCATCACTACGCACCACCACTCATCACCATCATTATTGCCACCACCACCGTTACTGTCGTCACTTCGAAATATAGTTACGGGTACCCGCAGTCGCATTGCGCGGGTACCCTGCTAGTCTTCCTTAATTGATGTAACTTTAAGGAGATGATTGAATACCTTAGAAAGGTACCCCCACATTCGTAGGTATTTAAAAGACGGTTTTCTTTCAAACCAAAATTCGTACGATGTTTCATCTATCCTTCACGAGGTATCTTGTAGGGTTTCATTGATACTGATTGACCACTTGGGTCAACCTCCTAGATCACTTGGTTCGAACCATACTGACCAAGAACATGAACTTGTTCTTGACCGGTTAAAACCATCTAGCTAATTTAATTCCTAGAAGCGGAAGTGGGATTAAACTTAATCCTTAAACCCTAAAGGATTGGGATCTTGGAAATCTAGATTAGATTAACAATGGAAGAAACCTTGCACGAAAACCCAAACACACACATACACTTGTGTGTGATTCGACGGCCACCAAGAACCCTAGGGTTCTTGGTGTCGATTTCGACCAAGAGGGGAAGAAGAAAGAGTGTTCCATGAATCATACCTTGGTTAATGCTTAAGATAAATCCACTGATGATGAACACGACGAGCGATCTTCTAGTTGATCCTTGTAATGATCTTCGAATCTTCAAGACTTGAAGAATACGAAGAACGAAGAACACGAAGAACGAAGAACACGAAGAACGAAGAACACCAAACTTGGTGTTCTTGGTCTAGGTTCGGCTGAAACAAGGGGAGAGGGGAGGGGATTTCGTGTGTAATGAGGCAAGGAATCAAACATTAGGTTTAAGTCATAAGCCTTCTATTTATAATAGAATATCTTACACTTAAAACCCTTCTAGTTTAATTAAGATTAACTTCTTAATTAAACTTCCTTTTTACACATTAAACCCTTATAGTTTATCTAGTTATTATTGTTACACTTAATTATTAAATGCCTAGTATTAATACACTTATAATTCGGTACCCATATACACGAATTATGTACTTGTATTTATACTTTTAATAATTAATTATATAATAAACTTTATATAATCTAAACAATAATATTATCCAATTACTATATGATTTAATAGCTTTAAATCATATTTATGGATGATCTATAATTAACACATTGTATATTTACTCAACTAGTAAATGTCCAAATACTTGTATTAATTAGTTAGATAAACTAATCTAGTAATAAGTCAAACTTGACTTAATACTTAACTTGATTCATAAATGACTCCTTATGAATCAATCCTCTTCCAAGTATCATTACATATCTTACTCGTATTACATGCACTCACCGGTATGACCCTTAAGTGTTTCGTAGGCATGGATGTATCATCATAGGTTGACTAACTGTGCACATAAATCCTTCATACTCCCACTTGTGCAAGTTTGTAACCTTTATCTTAATGACACGAGCTACAGTGGCCTTCTAGATGGGCATGTAGGTAACCAACCCCATAAAAACAGCTTACGTAACCCATGTATAGTTTCTTGAAAAACTCTTTAATAGCGTCTCCTAGTAAAGAACACTTTGTCTTTACTTCTTGGGCAACTATGTTAGGTTTATCCCTTGCAACACGATATTTGTGATAATGAATACGAGCATGGTAGAAATTATCAACTCCTGTATTCAAAATCATTTAATGACTTCTTGATTCAAACTGTTGTGATAATCGACAAAGAACAAATCAGTTCGTTTGGGCATGGCCATGCACTTTTCAGTTATCTCGTCATGTCAGAGGACCCATAAATATCTCTCCTAAAAAGGAGGTGCAATTACCATCTTGTTATATTTCGATTCAAAATACAAATTCCTTTGTACCCAGTAAAGCCTCGTATGACAACCATATTTCAGAATTGTCTAAGACGAACCAAAGCACATTAGTCAATGTATCCCAAACCAAATACCTCAGGCTTAAGGACAATCCTAGTGAATAATACTTTTGAACTTTTCAACCACGAAGTATTATCACGGTGGTCAATCCAATATTCGTCGAGCTCCAACAGAATATCACCGATATTTGGTCTACACAAAACTTGTGTAGCTATCTTCGAAGAACTTCGAATCTACCACCAAATACCGCGATGACGTTAACGTCCCATCGGGGTTCCCACCAAGACGAGTAGTCACGGATTTATATCTTTTGAATAAATGGACTTTTATTCATGGATGTTTGTAAAACATACAAATTCTGAATAATAATGATACTAACTCATGTATTATTCCTCACTGGACATAGATACAGAATTATTACTGGATCATTACTTATTCTATGCGTTTGTGTTGATTACTTCAATAACTCTTAACTGTAACTTTTATCACTAATTACAATTAGTCATTTCTATTAAACTAAAGACATAAGATGAGTATTAAGAATACTATTACTTTGTCTTTGCTAGATATTGTTCGTGCAACATTTAGAACATATTCTAGTCTTGCCTTTTTATATGATTCGGTAAACATAGGAGGATTGGAAAATAACTCCTTAGTTTCTTGAATCTATAAAAACTTGTCTTGTAACTAAATCTCTTTTAGCTACTTGATTTGTAGATATTCTTACTAGTTAAAGAAATTTCCTTAAAGGATTAACTTGTTCACTTGTATGTGAACATCCTATTAGATATGCAATAATTAATCACAAGACTTGTGACCACGCTATTAGGTTTGCAATAATCTAATCAATGATCATTTATTTCTCTTAACTCTTTGGCTAACGACTTGGTAAAACCTTGTTGTTAATGTCTTAACTAACTTACTATATTCATTAGTACCTCTAGTGAATATGTTAGTCATAGCTCCCACTAAATTTTATGGAATAAAAGCATTTCTTAAACTACTACTTTTGACCCAGTCAAAACTTATAGTTTAACCCTTTAAGAATTAATCAATCATCAAGGTCATCCTTTGGATTAGCGAATATCCAATATTCCTGATAAGGGAATCATGACTCTCATTGATTACTGTATCTAACAAGTATAAGACACTTGATAGGATATTTCCAATTCTTAAGTGTATTAGTATCTTTTAAGAATCCTTTTTAATGCCAAAGTCATTTCTTGGATTTCTCAAATATCCATTATTCCTATTAGGGAATTATGACTTGATTAAATATTGTATTTATTACAAGTATAAAAGACTTGCAATAATACCTTTTAATTTTTAAATACCTTAATATTGTTTATTCCCTTTTTAAGAGTTCATTTAATGTCTAAGTCACTTTACTTGGATTATACGAATATCCAATTATTCCTATTAAGGAATTATGACTTCATTAAATTCCTTTATTACAAGTATGAAACACTTGCAATAGTACTCTTTAAAGTCTATCTTGATTATATCCAACATAATCATACTATATTAATACTAACACCTTGAAACTTACTATCATAAGTAACCATTACTTAAGATGTTTCAACTAGGTTCAATAACTTTTGAACCTTATGCTTTTCATAAAATCTCTTAAATACTTTAGAAGAAAAATTTCTAATTTCTAGTATCTAAGTGTTGAGCTTCTAAAACATTACTCATACAACAATCAAACAAGTATAAAAAACATGAAACATTAAGTAAATCAAAACTTGACTTACAATCTAGTCATAAAACCTTGACTAGTGTAATCATCACACATGCACACACATAATATAATTCAAACATGGATTCTTTATTAAAACCAAATGAAACTTGTTTTAAACATAAATAGAAATTATCCAAACAATAAAATAAAATTCTTTTTTACTGAATCCACAAAATACTGAATTATAAAAAAACTTAGTGCTCGTGGGATCACCATCTCATGCCGGTCATCACTTTCCATCTCCTCCTACAATAAACGATTGCAAAAGTTAGATTACTCGTAATGTACTTTACAAGTATCTAAAAAGTGATTTAAGAAGTGTGGTTGTGTTACCTGAGGAACTTGCGTTTCCTCCACCACCACTTGCACCCTTTGGACAATTCCTTTTCCAATGCCCAGCCTCACCACACTTGAAGCACCGATTCTCGGTCCTCGTTGTGTTAGGCTTAAACTTCTTGACCTTATGTTTGATACTTTTACCATTAGGCACTTCTTGGCTAGGATTGGTTTTACCCTTTCCTTTACCACCATGCCCTTCCTCATCGCTATCATCAGTTGTGCGGCTCCTTTTAGAATTGGTCTTAATATTCAACTCAACAACCTCGAGCATGGATCGTATCTCGGGAATGGATTTATCCATATTACGTTTGCTGTAGTTGGCTACAAAGACTTTGTAGACATCTGACAATGAGTTGAGTACAGTGTCAATTGCTAACTGCAATGGCACGTGGTGACCAAGTCTAGTAAGGTGATCGATGTGCACTTTCATTTTCATGACGCGTGCACCTACTGATGCTCCCTTAGCCATTTTGCAATAAACGAGCGACCTACAAGCGTAAAATGCTTGTCCTGGTTCATTCTTTGCATCCTTGGCAGGGGCTTTCAACACGTTTCTTTCTTGGTCAATCCTATCCCTCTCTTGTCTGAGCATGATTTTGAAATCACGTCTCCAATTGAGGAAATTTGACCCAGTCAACTCTTTCTTTCCTAGAAAGAAACGTTGCGAGAGTTTGTTGTAAGTTATCGTTGTGTCTGTTGCTGCCATCTACAAATCAAACCCAGTTTAATTAGTAATCATCAATAAACATTCTCTAAAATATATTATAAACCCATAATTAATATTTTAGGCCTAGGAGCCATATATCACATTCTCGCCGCAAGGTTTGGGCACTTCCCGACGAGACATGCTATTTCTGGTAGGTAACATCCTTACCGATCGTATCAAGACTTGACACGATTCCTAGGGGTCGTAGAATCTTTAGACTTATAACTTATTACAACTTTGTACAATTTAATTGTGCATTTCTAAGTTAGTAATAAAGTCTAGTATGTTTATTCTACTCAAGTACTTTTTGGGTCGGGACTCCCGATTATCACCAAAGTAGATCATACCATCTAAGACAGTGCGATGTTCTGCGCCGGGACTCCCGATTATCACAGAACCTTACGCACCCTAACACTCGCAATGATTTGAATCCATATCTAAGGTTCTTTATCGTTACAATATGAATATCGTTTAACAAGTGAGGTGTTCCATTAGGTGGATAGTACTTAGATCTAAGATTTTCTTGGGTTTGTTTAAGTCTTGAACTAAACTTAAACCTTATTCCAATCTTAATCCTTATTTAAAAATATGTGACTTGTGAATTCAAGAATTCAACAACACACCCTTTTTTAAATCTTTAAGAACTTTTCTTAAAACTTATAGTTTCAAGAATTGTGCGACTTATATGTATACCTAAAACGAGGTGTACAAAACGTATCATTAGGTTTTGTGGAAAACCTTATCTAGATTAAAACTTACTTGTTTTATCTTTCTTGAAAAACTTAAAACACATATGTTAAACTTTTAATCCTTTTACGATTCATAGACTTGAATCATAAACTTAGTTTAACACACCTAGTTTTTCATATGTTTAATAATGAAATTAAACATTCGTTTTGACTTACTAGATTTCACCAAAGCTTATGTCTTAGCGACACACTTATGAACGTTGTGATTTTCTTGTGTAGCTCCCACTAGCTCCAACAACCATGATGGAACTTAAGCTAACACAATCACCGGTTTATACTTGGTGAAACTAATAAACTTATTATATAAAGACTATATATAATAAATCTTAGTTTGTTTAAACCTTTCTTACATTTAACTTGAACTAGTTAAATATAGGTTCTTGTTATTTATACTTGATCATTAATCTAGTATATTACATGACTTGTAAAATACTTATATTATACTTGTATAATTATCTAGTTATAGTAACTTATAACGTTATACACCTTATATACTAATATATAACTTTGTATATTTCTAGTTTATCATATAATCTCAACTAGTACAATTTCTAGTTATAATGGAATCATAACTTTGTACTTTCTAGTTTTAATTATATAATTAACTTACACAATGAATAGTTATATTATTACCCTTAAAGATCAAAATAACATTATTTTTTAATGTTCCATTTAATCTTGTATTTAATATATATACATATATATTTCCTTTTTAAAATAAACTTGTAATCATTCTAATAAGAATATTACATTTAATTTATATGTATTTTAACTTGAACTAATTAAAATACGTATAAACTACTTTATTTATCAAAATTCATTTTATCTTTTAAATATTTAAAAAATCAAAACATAATACATAAATATAAATAAATACATCTTGTTAATTTCTTGAACTAGAAATTAACACTTCTTTTAATCCTCATTAACTAAACCCTAATCTTGTTTTTGATCAACCAAAACTAGGGTTTTGACTTTCTTGATCAAAGACATTATTTAATTAAAAGATTAATTCTAATCAATCCTATTAAACAACAAACTTTGTTTAAACTCTAGGATAGATTTTAGCCCTAATAAATTTATTTAAACTTTTTAATTTAAACCTTATAGACAATAAACTTTGTCTAGATTTCTAGGTTTAAAGAACTAGTCTTAATAAATCTAAAATAATAATTAAACCTATTAAACATGTACTTGTTTAATTATCTAGGTTTTAGATTATTAACCTAATTAATTCTTTTGAATCATTAAACTTAACTAGTTTAAAGTTCTAGGGTTCTAGATTACATCTAGGGTTTTTCGGGAAATTCCTTAAAGTCTAGGAAACTTTTCCACCAATTAAACTAGGCTAGTTTAACAAACTTGGTGTCCAAGTATTCCTCCTTGATCACAAAATCTAGAGGGAAAGGAAGGAATCCTTTTGATCAATTAAATCAAATCTTGGTTTAACATACTTGATCCTAGATTTGGAAGATCAAACAATTAAGAAAAGGAATCCTCTTGATCAAGATTTTTGACAATCTTGATCCTAGGGTTCCATGATTTCCGAAAATACACTAGGGTTAGGGAAAAGAAGCCTTTTTGATCAATTAAACAAATCTTGTTTAACATACTTGATCCTAGGGTTCTTTTACCCTACACGAATTTTCTAGGGTTTTTCTAGAATCCTTTTTGACCAATTAAACTTAACTAGTTTAACATACTTGGTCCTAGGGTTCTAACCCTAATTCGTAATTTTTAGAAGAAGAAGAAGATGGAACAAAAAAAACTTTAATAAAATTAAACAAACAATGTTAATCTAGTTTAGATCTCTAAACCAACGCTCTGATACCACTGTAGGGTTTCATTGATACTGATTGACCACTTGGGTCAACCTCCTAGATCACTTGGTTCGAACCATACTGACCAAGAACATGAACTTGTTCTTGACCGGTTAAAACCATCTAGCTAATTTAATCCCTAGAAGCGGAAGTGGGATTAAACTTAATCCTTAAACCTGAAAGGATTGGGATCTTGGAAATCTAAATTCGATTAACAATGGAAGAAACCTTGTACGAAAACCCAAACACACACATACCTTGGTGTTCTTGGTCTAGGTTCGGCCGAAACAAGGGGAGAGGGGAGGGGATTTCGTGTGTAATGAGGCAAGGAATCAAACATTAGGTTTAAGTCATAAGCCTTCTATTTATAATAGAATATCTTACACTTAAAACCCTTCTAGTTTAATTAAGATTAACTTCTTAATTAAACTTCCCTTTTATACATTAAACCCCTTATAGTTTATCTAGTTATTATTGTTATACTTAATTATTAAATGCCTAGTATTAATACACTTATAATCCGGTACCCATATACACGAATTATATACTTGTATTTATACTTTTAATAATTAATTATATAATAAACTTTATATAATCTAAAAAATAATATTATCCAATTACTATATGATTTAATAGCTTTAAATCATATTTATGGATGATCTATAATTAACACATTGTATATTTACTCAACTAGTAAATGTACAAATACTTGTATTAATTAGTTAGATAAACTAATCTAGTAATAAGTCAAACTTGACTTAATACTTAACTTGATTCATAAATGACTCATTATGAATCAATCCTCTTCCAAGTATCATTACATATCTTACTCGTATTACATGCACTCACCGGTGTGACCCTTAAGTGTTTCGTAGGCATGGATGTATCATCATAGGTTAACTAACTGTGCACATAAATCCTTCATATCTTGTATAAAAGATAAGTAGTCGACACACGACATACCCCTACATTTGTACGTACTTATGATACGGTTTTCTTTCAAACCAAAGTTTGTACAATGTTCATTTTATCCTCATGGGGCATCTTATATAAAAGATAATTAATCGACACACGACATACCCCCATATTTGTACAAATTAATGTATCAATTGTTTCATTTTTACTTTTCTCTAAAGTAAAACTACACTCTTTCGTGTATATCAAGGAGTTTTGGTTATTTCTTTCAACCAAATGGAAGGATGAATTTTGTCAATATGTTACATTTGTGACTTTGAATCAATGTGAAATGTTGGTGGTATGTCATTTAATTTATTAAAAAAACTTTAATTAAATGTATATGTCATAATCAACCATGTTAAATATCTAACAATTCAAAATAAATGAACAAATTTATTAGCATTTTATCAAAATAGCGGTTACAATTTGTCACATTTAATTTAACATTTTTACCAACACCAATTCCACATTTTGATAACATAATTCCATTGGACTCAATCACAACCCGAATAACAATCTTAGTAAGCAACCATACGGACATAAGATTTTTATGAATCCCCGGAACATACAAAATATTGCTCAACATGACATCATTTCCGAAAGTCGTCCTTAAGATAACATTTCCTTCACCTTTTATATATGTGGTAGCCGAGTTTTCCATAAAAAGTTTTTACTCATTTTTCAACATCTTTGAAAATGATAAACATATTTTTTATCGAAACACACATGACGGGTAGCACCCGTATCGACATACCATACACTTGAATCGGTTCCCACCAAATTTACTTCCGACAAATCGGAAATCATGGCCGCATTATGCACATCTTCCTTCATGTACATTTTCATGTTAGGCATTGTCACAAAATTTGTCATTTTTATCAAATAAAAAATGCAAATTTGACCAATAAGCCTCAACAATCAAAATGTTCCAATTAGTACTGAAATATATTTCAAGTATCATCTTATCAAAAATCAACTCAAGAAGCCAAAGACTATCTTGTATCTTACTCACTAATTTAAACCAACATTTTTACCAAGTCTCATAATTTGAAAGTAAAATTCTAGATGCCAAAGCAATCCATAGATATAAAATCCGAAGAATTTAACTTTTATCAAATTTGAGAAAATTCAAGTAATCAAAGTTAACTTGAAAGCTTAAAAACAACAAAACATTTTTATTTCAAAAATCTTATAATTTTCAAATATCTCACATTTTGAGACTATATTCAAGAAACCAAAGTAATCTTGATATGTATAAAACGGAAATTAAAATTTTTCAAAGGAAAATCTCTATAATTCAAGAGAACAACAATAATGTGAAACTTCAAACCAAACATTCAATTTCCAAATAGTCTCACAAATTGAAACCATATGCCAAGAAGTCAAAACTACCTTGACATGCATAAAATTGAAATAACATGAACGAATGTACTTTTTCTTAAATTCTAAATTTTGAAAATCATAAAGTAAACTTTCACAACATTGAGAATAAATTCAAGAGGCCAAGGCAATCTTGATAACTAAAAGTTATAAAAAAAATTTAAACCAAAGATTCAAGTACATTTTCTCACTATATGATATTAAATTCAAGAAACTCAAGTTATCTTGATACTTCAAACAAAATAAATCAAACCATTTATATCCAAAAACTTTTAATTTCCAAATATCTCATGCAATGAGACTATATTCAAGATACCAAAGTAATCTTGATATGTATAAAATGGAAATTACGAAAAGTTTATAAAATATTTTCTCAAACAAATTCTTTATAATTGAAGAATAACGACAATATTATCAAATATAAATCCAAAGTATTTGATTTCCAAATAGTCTCACAAATTGAAACCATATGCCAAGAAGCCAAAGCTACCTTGAGATGAAGAAAATTAAAATCAAAATCACTTACAAACCAATGTCCACAAATATAAATTTTAAATCCAAAATTGTTTTAAACAATATATCATGTTATTTAAAATCAAACTTTAAGCACTTGATATAATAAACTTTAAATCCAAAATTTGATTTAATAATTTAAACAAAACAAAATTGGAAATTTTCTAAAACTAAATTGAACTTTTTGTTCTATAAAACGTTTCAATCACCACTTTTTCCGAATCTATGCTATTAACGAGCAAAATCCGGAAAAAAAAATGTATTTTCCAACCGGTATTAGCAAGAGAGGAAAATCTATTTTAAGTTTGTAGGAGCTAATACCAATTTTCATTAATAAAATATAATTACAATAAAGGAAATTGACGAATACCTTTACAAAAGATTGAAACAAAGTAAATAGAACACACAAGAACAAGGTTTTGGTTGAGTCTCGTGAAATTCACGATCCCCTTAATTCGTTGTCTATTTCCCAGGTTAAAACAACCGAGTAGTTTTACACTACCGAATATAATCCAAGCCCGAACACTTATCGAAATTTATGTGTTTAAGAACACGAGAGAGATTGTTATGTAGATGTTTCAAGAGTGTGAAAGAATTCTTATGATGTAAGAAAGTTTAAGACTTTTGGTGTGTCTACAAATGAACCATACACATTCTATTTATAATAGAAATGTGTCATAATGTTAATAACAATCATAATTGTCATCATGCATATTCATTACAAAGAAATAAAACCACAAAATTCAATTATAGATTTAATGACACACATTAAACCTCTTAATAATATTAATAATAATATTATCTTAATAATATTAATAAGAATATTATTATTACTTGAATTTCTTAACCATAAAAACCGAACCCCCATTAAACCCGGGAGACGAGCGTGGATAGATTCAAGTTATCACTAGTTCATTTATTTTATTTCTTTGTCCCATACACCCCACTTTGAGAGCCGATATCTCATTTACCACAACTACATTTTGGGCATGTCAATTATTAATTATATATAACAAATATACATATAATTATATACTAGCAGGTATCCGCGCAATGCGGCGGCGGGTACCATGAAATTATATTTTGCAGTGACGTTAGTGATGGTGGTGGCAATAGTGATTGTGGTGGGTGATGGTGTGTAGTGATTGTCATGGTAGGTGATGGTGTGTAGTGATTGTCACGGTCGGTGGTGGGTGATGGTAAGTAGCGCTAGTAGTGATTGTAAACTAAAAAAACATAAAGATTGAGGAAATACAACTAACTCACTACATACACCAACTACAATTTACATTCCCTTCTTCAAAGCCCATTAGTTATAGCAATCAAATGTTTCATAGATGTATTGTACTGTTTGTCTTAGATTTATATAATAATGTAAATACCTCTATTTTCAAGTCGATGAGAACGCCTCTCATTATGTCGGTTATGTCATGATGTTGTGAGATGTACAATGGTGACACATAGCTTGATATCTAAAATTTTGTAGCAAGGGGCGTTTCACTAAATATGACTTTGTAGATTCGTAGTCAAAACATGTATTTTAGTGTGGGTCATATTGTTCTAGGAATTCACTCAACCAGTTGACCTGATTTCATTTCGATCTTTATACTTTTAAAAATGCCCATTTAATTACACTTTGAACAACTCCATCAACCCATTTCAACTATTTTCATTTAAATCTTGTTTTTTTACTTACCCAATTTATTCATTAGAGAGACAATTGACTTGTCATTTTAAGTTAAAGTTAAAATAAAGACAATTCAAAACTCTTAAACATTTGCTTTCAACATATACATTTTATGTTGTCGTCAAGTCAAAATAATGAGCACAAATGAATACAAAATCAAAAATAATTTATTTATAGTTTTCATCTTTCAATAGTTCAAAATCTTTCAATCTACACCAAAGAATAAAACTAACATGTCTACAAAAAACAATTGAATACAAATCTTGCAAGTTGATTCCCATAACATTGTCCATTTTCAACCCCGCGTACAAGAACTTCAAACCTCCATAGCAACCTGCTTTTAAACCATCCAAAATACACTATTCCCCTTTCTGGACACTAAACCGATCTCAAAGAGCCCGTTCTACCTTATACCTGAGCTCTCAATTGTCATATATTGACAAAATTTACAAAAATTATGTCTCTTCCAAGTCTTTCAACTCAGTGGTCAAAACAAAGATCAGGCTGCGAGAGTATTATGGCCCACCTCTAGGTTGAAAGCCAAGGACTTAGCAACCAGCACAAATAACTAACTGAATTATGAGAGCATTATGATAGAAGTTAACTAACAGATAAATTAAGGAACATACGAAAATTATACAAACGTCTCAAAATTGACAAAAGACATATGAGGTAATGAAAAACAATGTCTTCATTTTTTATAACCAAATTGGTATCTTTTTGTTGCTGAGCACAAATATATATTTCTTGTGTACAAACAAATGGAGAAATACATAAATGTAAAATTTAAGCATTACAAAATTATATCTGTTCTAATAAATGTCAATAAGCAAGTCAAATTTTGCAAAGTTGCAACTATATGGAATGGAATGGGACTCAAGACTATGCATAATATCATTACATCAATTCAGATTATTCAAACCAAACCAAAATTAAATGAATTTCATTGAAACAAATATTATTTGACAAAGAATATACCTGAAATTGATTTAGTAAACCCCTTTGCCCTTTCTTCCTGTTCAAACTATGAACAAAAATTGTGATAAATTTCCATGAACAAAGAAAGGTACAATTTCCATAAACATGATATTATAAGAATGGTAAAAATTCTATGACCAAAAAATTTACTTCATTCGATCTTACAAGCATGTTAGAGCTGAAGAGTGACAATACCCGGCTGTAATTTTAACAACAATCTCTGGAAGTCCATTAACTTTTATTGGACCCTGCAATGAGAAGCCATTCATCAAATGGAAAGAAAAGGGTTTTAATTCAAAAAATGTTGACACACACAATTGGTACTTTTCTAACAAATTATCGGTATAAATGTTTGACTCGGAATACAATAACTGACTACAAGAAATGTTGACACACCAACTTATCAGTGTAAATGCACAAAACACCTCGTCTACAGGTTGGATTGACAAAAAAATAATAATTCAGGCATTAACACAAACACATAGAGTGCATAACAAAAATTCCGCTCATATTAGCACAACACCACAAAAATTCGGTAAGACATTAAGAAAACTGATAATATGCATAAAAAAAATAACATTTAAAGAATCATAAAGAGCGGAAAACATACCTTAAGTTGAACTTAGAATCGGCTCTCAAAACTGCAAAGTTGAAAAGAAATATATTTACGAAATTATACGCTCAGTTTGTGTAAAATGAAAAGTGGTTCAATTTAAAATACTAACCTCAAATCATTTGCAGGAGACTTCGATCTTAAGGAATCGTAGATCACCACAACAACGTGTTGAATTTATAGGGTGAAAGATTTCGAATGTAATCGAGGATGGGTTTGAAGATGATTGGTTGAAGAATCGAGGAGCCGGTTGAAAAAACGAGGAGCCGTTTGAAGAATCGAGGAGCGGAAATGGAAGAGGCGGATAACGAAGATGCATAAATTGAAGAGGTGGACAACTCTGACCAGATGGGCCCAAAGACGATGGGCTATAATTATGTTTCGGTGGCTGCTTTACCAAAAGGATAACATGCTTATTTTTCGGTGGGCTTAACCCGTGTGGTTTTCCATAGAAGATATAGTTATTATGTTTAGGGTTTGTAATGTAGCCGAAGGCTTGGCCTGGTGGTACAGGCGCGGTTTTATAACCCGTAGGTGGTGTGTTCGAAACCTGTCAGAGCTTTTCTTCTTTTTTTTCCCAAAATGATTAAATTCCATAATTAGCAAGTGTGTTTGCTGAATTTTCAGCCTTGCTAATTATGGAAGGGGTAAACTCTTTATAATATAGTAGAGATGTCCAAAATTTTCCAAAAGTATATAAATTATAGAGTAAATTATAGAAACTAGGTTAAAACCCGCGCGATGCGGCGGGCTGCGAACTATATTTTGTGGCGGTTAAATATTATTTGGTTACAAGTAGTTTTCTTAAACAAACTGTACAAATAAAGAGATGGATGAGAATGTGGTTGTCGACCGTAACACTACAATTGATGAAGATGACAAATGTTTTATATAACAATAATAATTGTATTATTTAATAACACGTACTATGCTTAAAAACAAAATACTTGAGAAAAGAAAGTTTTCCATCGCTATCTCTAGCCCCAAACATTCCCTCGCTATCTGCCTCCCTACAAAAAATGGATATTACATATGATGTTGATTAATAGTTAATTTAGTAAAAATAATATCTATACCTAATGATCATTTATCGAATATGATTAAGTGTTATGATTAAGTGTAATACCTCCTCGTCAATTAACAGCATCTCAAGTGATATTATCTCATTTTTATTGTTGAAGTTCGTGTGGGGCCAAATTCGTAAGAACCCTGACCTTGAGGTGAATTTTGTCCTTAAAATCATGAATGTTTCTTATAAAGTGCAATCCGATTGTTGACATGTTAAGAATACCTTACATAAAAAGATTATAATTTACGAAAGTCAAACACAATAGGATAAATTTGTATCAAAAGTTTAAGAAATGAAAAAAAACAGAGCAGTGGGTGATAAGTAATACCGGTGTTTATAATGGTTAGCAGAATTATGATGAAAACGGTGACAGGTGATGGTTGGTGGTATGTGTTTCGTATCGTGAATGCAAAGGTTAAATGGTCGAGTCGTCAATTTATATATATATATATATATATATATATATATATATATATATATATATATATATATATATATATATATATATATATATATATATATATATATATGGTCGAGTTATATTGAGAACCCTGATTTCAAAAAGAACTCTGAGAACTCTTATTAACCAATCAGAATTTAGTAAATTGATTTTGATTAATTTAATTCATATTAATTGTTCAGGGGTATTTAGGACATTTTACATTTTATTATTTTGTTTCCTTTTTGAAAATTTCCTAAAGTTTAGGCATTAATTTTGTATATGTTATTTTGGTTCTGCATTATATTGTTTTGATACAAATTTCGTAGTTTTATTGTTGCATATAGGTTGTTTTCCAAAAGTTTACGTTAATTGCATATATGTTATTTTAAGTTTCAGCACTAATGTTTTATTGGTATCAGTTTCATAATTTTATTCTTACATATATGTTATTTTGCAGTTATGCATACAAGTTGAACTTATTTTACGCCCTTCAGTTTCATATATTCTAAACAACACACAATCAATAATTTAAAATTGTAATTCGTTCATTAAAGCAAAGTGTCGAACACTTAGTGTGCTTCCAAAAAACCAGAAAAAAATAAATCAAAAGCCATAAATCATATATTCCATTTCATACAATTCTCAGATTGCTTCATCAAACTTAAAATCATATTAAAAGAATACACAATACATATATGAACCGGGTGAGCATATGTGTTCGAGAGTACATATATGTTACCCAAATCACATAATAACACATATGCAACAAGGTTTGGCCCATGATCCATAGTAATTGCAACTGCTTAAAGATCTTTCTCAGTCAAGTTAGCCACATCGAGTGCCTCCTGTAATTAGATCAAATAGTAATTAGAGCTCGCCAAAACTTAATAATTAGAAGTAAAAATTTGACCACTCCAAAAAAATATTAGAAATAGTAAAAATTGATATTACATATATGTTACCCAATTACCTTTCTGGTGGCCGCAATTTCATCACCCATAACAATTTGAGAACTAAGCAATGTTACATATATGTCATTAACATAGTTCAAATATATAAAGAAATTAATATGTTACAATTCAAGTAAATGAAAAGGAAAACAAGAGAAGATTGAAAAGTCCATATATTAAAAAATAATACAGTTAAAATGAGCAAAAAAATCAAAAAAGGAGAGATGCAAGAAATCATGGTTTATGCAAAAATATCAACTGCTAATATTTTAGTAATAGATAATAACGTGATCTTAAGACACCATAAGAAACAAAAAAGATAAAATTAATTTGAATTTCACATGCTTATTGGTCTTATTGGTCAACTGAGACGGCAAAGAGATATGTTTGTTTAACTCAACTAATTCATCGAACAAAAACAATAACAATCACGATTCAGACTAATTGCACAATTCAGATTAAATTGGGATTAAAACTTTAACATAAATTAATAAACAAAAGATGATTTTTGAATTATGTGATGCGATCAGATGCAAATTCGAATACCCAAATAAGAAAATTGACGAAAAGCAAATCTGGTGGTAGAATTGAACAGTGAGCCATTGAGATTTTGAGAAAGAAGATTTGAGAAAGAAGGTTTTAAAATTGGCTTAGGATGATCTGGTTCACCCAAAACTAAAATAACAATACAAATTTGCAATAAAGATTTGATATATGTAATCTGGGTCTCAATCGACACCATTAAGCATCGATTAGCAAAATAAAAATTTTATTTTTCAATGAAGAAATAAAAAAGGAACTAGATTCATCCTACTAAATAATAACTTATGAGGAATCGTTATTGCAGATTGATTGTAATCTGAGCCCTAACTCTGCCGCCGTCGAAACCCTAACTCCGCCAGACGTCGCAAAGCTTACAAAAGGTGGAAGAACACTAATGTTTGAGAGAAATTAGTGAAGAAATTACTAACCTTATGGGTGTTACGTTGGAGGTTGAATCACATCCTAGAAGCATCAGCAACTATTGTTCTTGTTCTCATCTGTGGTCAAATAATTGGGGTAGGGTTTTTGTAGAGAGAACTAGAGAAGTGAACGGAGAGAGAGAGAGATCCGAATTATTTGGGAAGATAGAGGTTTTCAGTTTCTTTTCTTTGGTAAAATACCTCATATGCCCTTTTCAATTAATTCTTACTTAAAATGTAATTTTTATTATTTACGAAATTGCCATAATTAATCTTAACCATTGATTTTTAATCTAATGGTCTAAATTGATTAATAAAAAATTCTCAAAGTTCTTTTAGAAATTAGGGTTCTCAATATAACTCTACAATATATATATATATATATATATATATATATATATATATATATATATATATATATATAGGGTCCGGATCCGGTGAGGACTCTTTTCCCGGTGAGGACTGCGAGGACTCCAAAAAAAAACACTAAAAATGATCCAAAACAAACTTTTTTTCAAAAAATTTTCTTTTTTAAATATCTAAATCGCAGCCTATATGATCCAAAAAAAATATGGATAATAGTAATGATTCACAAAAAATATGGATCACTGTTATGATCCGCAAAAAAAAGTGGATCATAATATTTTTTTTCGAATTTTTTTTTGGTCAAATGTAGTAATTATCATGGTGAGTTATATATATTTTTTTCGGAATTTTTTGAAATTTTTATGAGGTGTCCTCGCGAGTACTCACCGTTTTTTGAGTACTCACAGGATCCCACTTCTATATATATATATATATATATATATATATATATATATATATATATATATATATATATATATATATATATATATATAGTGAAGGATTCCATACGGAACCCATTTTATCTACAGAACCCGCAGAACTTAATCTTAAACCATTAGATTTGAAAGTTAACGGTTAAGATTAAAAATGACATTTTCGTAATTAAAACCAACTATATTCTTAATAAGAAATAAATATAAAGGGTAGTATCGGTAGTTTAAAAAATTATTATATTGAAATGGATTTTGTCTCTGATCATAAATATAAAAACCTAAAAGTCCTAGAACTCTCTTATTCTTCTTTCTTAAGAACCGTCGCTACTAGCTAGCCGCCAAGTGTAACCCGAAAATCTCTTTACTCCAACATCAATCGCCGGAGACAAAATATTCCGGACACTCAACAAACCCATTGTTCTTCTCGAAGCCGAAGGTATTAAATTCAAATGGGTTGGATCTCGTAATTAATACGAAAAACTTAAATACGAGATGTAGTCTCCGACCGTTCCAACTACTGTATATGTAAGTTCGCATCTATTTCTCTATGTGATATATTAGCATCTACATTAATATATACATATACTTCTCCTTCTGCTAGGTTAATTAATTAGTTCATACTTTGTGTTAAGACCACCGGCCACCACCGACTCATGTTTGAAATATAGACATAATAAAAAAGGAATTGAAAAGAATATGAAAGTGCTGGAAAAGAGATTAGACGAGATCTTTGACACGATGATACATCAAAGAGTTCTAAATCTTATAAACATAGAGTTTTAATCAATCATGCACACAAAGTCGTCATTTTTTTACACAGAGACCCAAGTTAACTATTTTTGAAGTAAATGGGTAGAAATTGATAAATTTAATTACATAATTTGCATGTATTACTGGTACATTTATGTCAAAAGTAAGTAATGATACATTTATATTATGATACATCTATGTTATCTCTTAAATATATGTTTTCGGTAAACCAATTTTAATCGTAGGGGCTGATACATCTATGTCTTTTTGCAGGTTATTATTGGTACATTCGTGTGTGAAGTAAATATGTTACATTTATTGACGGTAGATTCAAAGATTAAACAACCAATTGAAGTTAAAGAAGACAATAATTTAATAATTGATGATGATATAGAAGACACCGATCAAAAAGTTGTTTTGTACGTAGGTGCTGTTCTTAGATGTTAAATGATAACGCTCGGATGCATAGGTGTTGTTTTTTACGTGTATGTTATTCGGTGTTATTTGTGCATGTATGCTACTTGCTATTTGTAGACACATAAGTGTTTTTTTGTAAATATCTGTTATGTAGTATTTTTTATTGTTATATTAAAGTGCTTGTTTGAGTTGGTTAAAATAAATATAATTAACATAAGTGCTTATTAAATACATTAATGTTATTTTGTACAAATACATACATGCACATCCGTAAATAACATCTATGTATAATTAATATTCCAAATTTAATACCTAAATTTTAGGAAATTTACAAAAAAGAAAACAAAAAAAAAAAGTAAAATGTCGTAAATACCCCTAAACCATTAAATGAATTAAATAACTAGAAATTAATTAACTAAATTCTTATTGGTTAACAATAGTTCTACCGATTCTATAAATAATATGGGTTCTGTATGGAATTCGACCATATATATATATATATATATATATATATATATATATATATATATATATATATATATATATATATATATATATATATATATATATATATATATATAGACAAGGGTTCATGCGAGAACCATTAAAATTGCGAGAACAGCGAGAACAACATTTTGATCATTAGATTAAAATATGTGTGGTTAAGATTAGCGATGGCAGTTTAGTTAATAAGTGAACAATGAAGGATTAAAAGTTAGAAAGAAAAGGGTAAAATAGTCCAACTGAGTTACAATTAAATAATGAAAAAAGAAAAACCCTATTTAATGAAATGAATAACCCTATTTTCAGCATTTTCTCTCGCCTCCCTCCCTCTGTACGGTTACTCTCCTTTCTTCCATCTAGATAGTTTCTAGGGTTCAAAAAACACAGTCATTGATGGTGATAAGTTTCGCCGATGAAAAGCAACAACGCATTGCGATGGCTACCGGCGTATCTCGAGAGCGTCGGCGATTACCGGCGAAAACTCCATCGCCGCACCATCACCGCCGGTTACCACCGCCATCAGATCTGCCACCATCCTACAGCAAAAAACTCCGGCGACAATATCAGGTTTCGCTCTCCTTGACCTGACTCATTTCCGCGACAGTAAAACCGCCAATTCCGGCGATTCCAAATCTGTGACCACCGCCACTCTATTCCGTTTTTCTAAGCGGCTAATTTCCTTAGCAGGTCGGGTGCTGTGTTGTAGTTTTCTGAATGAGGTATTTGAGGATTCGAAGCCTTGATACTATATATTTCTCGTGAGATCTGGTTTCATTTTGTGTTTTCCAGGTTGTGATTATCTTAATTTGGAAGTGTGCGTATCTGTTTCGCTATAATTTCTTCTTGATTGTTGTTGTAATGTAAATTAAAGGCCTGGTGCTTTGCTAACTTTTTATTTGTATGTTATGATTAATTGTTGGTCTATCGATCTTTTTAATTTAAATTGTCAACTTTTGAGATTTTCTCAATTTTGTATATTTGTTTTGCCTAATTTCTTCGATTGATGCTTTCTATTTTAATTCCAGGGCTTGTGTTTTTTATGGTGGTATCTGATTCCTGTCATTCGTAATATATATTCGATGTTCATTATCATTATATTATGTATATTATGTATACTTGTTCATTATCAATAATAAAAACATTTGTGTTCATTATATTATGTATATTTATACATGTATTCATCAATTTTTTACTAATAATATTTTGTTAATATGGTTATTCATTACTGAACATAATTCATTAATGATATGTTCATCAATTTTTTATATGTGTTCAATAAGTAATTATGGTTTGTTCGTTATTATGGGTAAATTTGTTCATTAGTGAACAACCATCGATTTAATTAAATATATAAAGTATTTATTGCATTGTTATAATTGCCAAAATTTAAAAAGCTTAAAAAGACTATATTACCCTTATATATTAAAAAATTGATTAAATTAAATAAGTGGCTATAAAGTGGTTCTCGCAGTTCTCGCAATAATAGTGGTTCTCGCATGAACCGCTCTATATATATATATATATATATATATATATATATATATATATATATATATATATATATATATATACTAGCAGGGTACCCGCGCAATGCGGCGGCGGGTACCCTGTAACTATATTATGCGTTGGCAATAGTAATGGTGGTGGTGGGTGTCAATGGTAAGTAGTGATGGTCGTTGTGGGAAATTTGAGACACATATGACTACAGTTCTAAACTTCATTTACTAAACTCAATTAGAGTTTATAGCTTGTGAGATTTATGAACATAATTTAGTGAAATTAAGTCACTTTTTATTTTGTGAAAATCTTGTTTTATGTAACAAAGACATGCGGGTAGCTATAGGCCAAACAAAAACTTCATTCTAACTTCTTGGGGATTATAGTGCTGGACAACATTTACATAGTATTTTCGCTTGACAAGTAAATTGCTACCGCTGACCAACCAAAAATCAAACTTCGGTTTCTTTTTACTTCTCAAGAACATCAAAGATGGAGCACACTTTTCAGGAGATATATAATTATTTATATTTTACAAACATTTCTTTCAACTCAATTTGTACCAAAGAGAGCAAAATACAAACTTAAACTTCAAATTTACAAATAATAAAAGTTAAAAATGTTAAACGTAAGAAACCTAAGGGTATAATTGGAAAGGATGTCAAAAGCTTAGCCTAAAACTTTTTTCATTTTCACGAATATTCTCCAAAACACTTCAATTTTTTTCACCACTGATGAAATCATGTGTCATCATGTTACCTATATCAGCCAGAGAAAGCTCAACAATAGTGGTCCATTTCAAGAAAATTGTACAAAGTATGCAAAACCGTAAAGAGCATCTTTAAACGTGTCTTAATAAATCCGCATATTGAAACAAGTCAAGACTTGAGATATAAGCGACTTCTGTTTGCCAGAAAACTTATACACATCAGGAAACCTGCAAAATAAATCCGTAATAGATATTTGGTGATGTGAATAAATCCGTAAACAGTTCTCTTTCTTTTATCTTCAAATTTACACAATAAATATTGTGTTAATTAAAAAATAAAAACACATATTTGGTGATGTCAATGTAAGATTATAAACCTGAGTTTCCAGAGCAATAACACTTTAAAAGCTCCTCAACACGTGGTGGCACAACAAAAACATAACATAACAAAAAACCCCTAATACCAAAATCCATATGCAAAACCCCTTTTCAAAACATCTTCATCTTCATCTAAACCAAAATATAACATAACAAAAAAACACAATACACCTTTTCAAATTAGGGCTAATTGAAATCATTTCAACAGAAAAATGGTGAAAGTTCAGCACCCCAGTAAGCATATTCAGATCAAAACAGCACCAAATGGCCGAAATAAGCTAAAAATATGTACCTTTTTGCCTTCTTGAAATAGGGTTCTTACTTTAACACTAAATCAACAAATGTAATTAAAATTTGATTCAAGACAAAACCATATGCTGAATTAGGGTTCTCTAACAGGAGCAGAATTTCAAAAGCATACAAGCTATAATAGAGGGGAAAAAATAAAAATCCACCTCGAAGTTATCAACAGATATTTATACGGTTGCATTTTATTGCAGAAAAAACTTATAATATGTCATACCTTAGAATCATCTGATTCATCATGAGAAGCTCTTACTTAACTCGTCTATCTTGTTTTAGAATTCTGGTTCCGTGTAGAAACACAGACAGTAACCAACAAATTGCAAAAAGTAGCATATGTTACTGTCACACCCCGCCAAAACTGGTTTTGCGGAAGAGCGGGCGTGCGACTTACATCGGAAATCACAACAATCGATAATAGTAAATCAACGCAAATCAAAATGGATTACCAATACTTAATGTTTCCAAACAAAAGTTATTGTTTTTGATAAATAAAGATTTCTTCAAAATGGTAATCCGAATGCGTTTGAATATGCTAATGAAGCTTCAACTTTCATTTCCTGAGAAAACATATTAGAAAAAGTGTCAACACAAAGGTTGGTGAGTTCACAGGTTTAATGACTATAAATCGTTGATTTATTCCAAAATGTTTGTCAGTACAACTCGTGTACTAATAATCATTGAAAAACGTTTCAAAACTCTGAAACCAAATTTGCACATGTTCAGTGCTTAATACACTCTTGTAAAATGTTTTAACTCTATAAAACATAATTTGCATATGATCGGTGCGTAAAACCATTTCAACATGATTTTAGAAAGGTAAGTCGTTTAGTACAAATATATGTACGTTCAAGTTCACTCGTTTCAAATCCATGAAACCTAATTGTATAAGTTTTAGTGCGTAATCCCTTATAGGCTAGCTAGGCATATAAGTTAAAGTATAAGTTCATGAGCCTGTAATCAAACCTAAATCCGCCTTTACCTAGGCATGTCGAGTCCATGACGTTTTAATAGAATATATATCTCATATGTTATACGGCTAGAGCGACTAGCCATGAGCGGGGGATCAATCCCGAATAGTACTATTCATATATTCGTTGGCTAACTATAGTTGATGATTACAGTAATGTTAGATGTAAACGATCTGGCGATAGGATGATCGTCTATCAACTCACGGTTATACAAGGATTAATGTCGCAAAATATAGTTTTTTATACAGGTCTTCGTTAAGACCATTTCGTAAAAATACTTGTTTGAGTATTTATGTCTTTTAAATGACAGTTATCTCAAAGGATAGTTTATCCAAGTTTTCACAAAGATTGATTGTACCAACATATTGTTCGTAAGTGTCTTTCAAAAGACCAATTGTACCAAAATGTTATAAAAACATTAATATGTTTCTCACCCCAAAAACAGTTAAAATACAGTAAAAGTGGGGCTGTGAAACTCACAGATTTATTCATTATAAAAATAATTGAGCAAGTATATGTTTTCTCCCCCAGATAAAAATAGTTATAAAACAGTAAAAGTGGGGCCGTGAAACTCACCGATTATTCATTATAAAAATAATTGAGTAAGTATATGTTTTCTCCCCCAGATAAAAATAATTATAAAACAGTAAAAGTGGGGCCGTGAAACTCACCGATTATTCATTATAAAAATAATTGAGTAAGTATATGTTTTCTCCCCCAGATAAAAGTAATTATAAAACAGTAAAAGTGGGGCCGTGAAACTCACCGATTATTCATTATAAAAATAATTAAGTATATGTTTTCTCCCCCAGATAAAAATAATTATAAAACAGTAAAAGTGGGGCCGTGAAACTCACCGATTATTCATTATAAAAATAATTGAGTAAGTATATGTTTTCTCCCCCAGATAAAAATAATTATAAAACAGTAAAAGTGGAGCCGTGAAACTCACCTGAGTCATGCAAGCTGGGAAAATGTAATATGATATAATAAGCATGCCCAACAAATTATCTCCTAGCGCCCTAAACGCATGAGAATATAACATAAGTACACGGCTCTACCGGCCGGTCTATGCTAGTTGTTCACTCAACTATATTGTGTTTAAAATCATCAATTGTTGATGATTCTTGAAAACATGATTTGTATATTATTACAAGTATCAAAATAGTTTAAGAAATCGATACTTAGATCATAAGACATTATGATAATAATGATATTTTAGGATTGACATATTTTACACTATTAAACATATTGTTCGTATTTTCTTTTTCGACATCTCTTGCTAAATCAGGTTGTGGCGATTGTTATTTATATTTCGATATAAGTGTATTTTCATAAATCCTAAATTATATTCATTTCAATTCTCAAAATGTTAATACGCTATTAACATCGCTACATTGCCAGAAATTCACCGGACGCTTGTCTATTTTAAGATAGCTAAAGGTTTGTATTTTTCCCTTTATTTTCTACTGATTTTTCAAAGTTAAATGTTTACAATTTAAGTTCCTAGACTTTCCTATACTTGTACCTCTAGTCCTTTGACTTTAGTTTAACATTTTCATTAAATGTTTGGTTTTACGATCTTTCGATTGATGCACAAAGCACCGGTCATCCTATATCTTATATTTAGTAAATTTATACATCTAGGATCTGATTTTTCTATCAAGTTACTAATTTTACAAGTTTAGTCCCTACACTTGTTAGTTTTGCCTCAAAAGTTTAGTTTCTTGGATTTTAACAACCCTAATTATGATTTTAACACTTTAAATCACATTTTAACTTTTAGTCCCTCATTTTTTTAAGGTTTTATAAATTCAGTCCCTTTGACCTCACTGATTTTACATACTTGGTCATTGAAGTTTTCATTTTTGTCGTTTTTAGTCCCAACGTTTGATTCCTTGTATTTTGACAAAAAGAGTTGGGTTTTAAAAACCCTATAAGGTCGTTTTCTACAAACATACATATATTTGGAGTAAATAAAGTTTTTAATATATATATATATATATATATATATATATATATATATATATATATATATATATATATATATATATATATATCATTTCTAAAGAGTCAACGGTCTAGAATTTCGGTTTAAACTAGTTTTTAATAGTTTGAACTTTGTGACAGTTTTTGAAACATTATAATAATATCATTTTGGTAGTTTTTAGTTGTGAGTGAACATTTCTAGCATAAACACAAGGATTTAAAAGAATAGAGTGGTGATTCTCACCAACCTTTTTGGTATGGATGTTAGAGACTTTTGTGTGTTCACCCTTATTCTTCAATGCACCAAAGTGATGATTCTTCTTGATAAATTTCTTTAAATGAAGTGAAAATGAGTAGACATGAAGATGTAGGCTAGGAATGAGTAGAAAATCAAGATATTAAAACTTACACAAAAATGAGAGGAAAAGAAAATCTGGACAGCAGCTTCTAGCTGAAATTCGACAGTGTTCCAGCAGTACTTTGAGGGTTTTGAGAGTTGGGTATTGTGGAGGCAGTTCCTATGATGATTTGGAGCTTTGAATCACCCAATTTGGAGTTAAAATGAGAAAGTTATGTGTGTTTGAAGTTGGTGTTGTGGGGTATTTTGCATTGGCCGAAATTTTTATGTTGGGAGAGTATCTTCATCTAGTTTTCTAGTGGTGATAGATAATTGAAAGAGATAGTGATCGATGTAACGTTTTGTAATAGATTGTAAGCTATTGGCCACTAGGTTAAGATTGGTGAGGGTTTTCATGGTCATAGGGAAATCATGAAGCATAGGAAAAGTAAGACAAGTTGATGTTGGGTTGTTGGCTTGGCATGGAAAAACGTGAGAATGGGACAAGAGGTTAGTAGCTTCAGTTGAGTAGGATGTAGATGTACTATTATTTTAGTTTACCTTTATTTTATTCTCTTTTTAATTCTTGAGAGGTAGACAAAGAAATGGATAAAAAGAAGTATGGTTCTTTTCAAGACAACTCCTCCTTGTTTGACTTTAAAATGTGTAAGAAAAGTGATGTGTAAGAGTAAGGTGTTATAAGGACAAGACTTGTGTAAGATTTTTGTGTTGAGTGCAAGCAACTTGTGAGTTTGATTGTGTGCAGCCGATGATGCTCAAATTGTGGGGGACACAAAGTGGTTAAAGGGGCTAGAACACATTGGTTATTAGCATGGGGAAGATGAGGTTGCTTTTGGTGGTTCCCATGTGTACTTGCTAAATTTCAAAGTCAAATAACTAGATATTTTGTATGTGCTAGGAGGGTGAACGGTTTTGGGAGTTGTTATTTGGAAACCAATTTAGTTGGGTTTCTTCAATTGTTGGTTACTTTTGAAAGACTATTAATTTTGATAGTGTATTATCTAATTTGGGTATTTAATATATTTCATGTAACCATTGGTGAGTAATTATCAGCAGGTTTAGTTTCCGTTGTTGAACATTCAAATTTCGTATTCATTTACTTTAACGCTATTAGCGGTTCATGCTTTATTTTTCATATAAATTAATTAGTTTGAGTTATACTACATTGTAAAAACATAATATTTATATTTCTACTTGTATCGTATATAACTTATATTGGTTCACCAAGTCGCTAAAAGTGGACTCCATTGACGGAACGCTAAATACTAATATTTATACGAACGTGTATAACTTGATCATATAAATTAATAACTACAGTTATATATATACGGGCTCAAACTAGGCTTAATATATCAAATATATATATCTTAATTTATAAATATTGTTTTGTAACAAAGCGTGTGGTTAAATTGGGTCTAGGGCAAAACGACCCATTTCCGAGGGTTGTCACAGTTACGGCTATGGTGGTCGGATGGTGAGTGACGAACCAGAGAGCTGGGGGGTATAGTCACCAGAGAAGACGAAGGAGGTGGCTATTTAGGGCAATGGTGATGAATCTGCAAGAGAGGGGGAGAATGGAGGCATTGGGCGGCGGTGTTAGGGGTTATGAAAGGAACGTATTTGGGAATCGAGGAAGTATTGGTGGATTGAAGTAATCGAAGAGGCTGTCGTGTGTATGAGGAATGGGAATCGATTATGCACGGGAATTTAGGATAGACTCAATAAGCATTAAGCAGAATATAGGTATAGGAAGTGAATTAATTCTCATTCAAATGGGTAGCTCGACTGGCTAGAGTTCAATCTTATTTCCAGAAGGTCTGTTGTTCGAATCCCGCTACTACTGTTTTTTTAATAAAAGCGATCTCTCCGAAAATAGCAAGTATTTGGCTGAATTTCTAAAATGGAAAAATCCTAAATACATTATAGATAGTAGAGATATATATATATATTAACTGTAATAAAACGTAATAAACACATTTAATGACAAATCAATTTAAGAAAACGTTTTTAAAATTTTGATACAATCAAAACGTTTAAAGTACAACTATTGTAAGTCAAACCATTAAATGGTCCTATTATAAAAAAGAGTCAACCACAATAAAACCATCATTTAATGAGCAGCGAAAAATAACTGTCAGTCAAACCATTAAATGACAAATTAAGACTCTAAAAACGTTTATATTAATTCATATTAATTGTCATATTAACACTCTTTTAATTGTGGACTAAAAACGTATAACTCTTACGGATTTACACATCCAGATATTAATATTAAGTGTAATGAAACGTAATTAACACATTAAATGACCAATAATAAAAACGTAATTATCTGAGCAGCAAAAATAATTGTAATTCAAACCATAAAATGACAAATTAACACTCTAAACACGTGTATATTAATTCATACTAATTGTCATATTAACACTCTTTTAATTGTGGATTAAAAATGTATCTGACGGAATTACATCTTTTCATATTAATAACTGTCAAGTTAAGAAAGTTTTTAAAAATCTTGATACAATAAAAACGTTTAAAGTACAACTCTTGTAAGTCAAACCATTAAATGGTTCTACATTAAAAATGAGTCAAACCATATTATCACTCAATTAATTATGGACTAAAAACGTATAACTTTAACAGATTTACATCTCTACATATTAATATTAATTGTATTTAAAACGTCATTTAACACATTAAATGACAAATATTAATTGTCATATTAACACATATATATTAAGCAATATTAATTGTCATATTAACACTCATTTAATTATGGGTTGTTTTAATTATGGAATGAAAGCAGTAATTGACCGATGCAATAAAATTGCGTGCAACACAAATAATCACAAAAGAAATACAACCATATGAATATTTAGGAAAATTTGACAATTTTAAATTTGGAAACCCATAAATGTGTTTAATAAAAGGAAACCGAAAGTTAAAGTCAACATCGTAATTAAAGAAATGCATTAGTGCTGAAATAAAGCTTCATAACGAATAGTCCGCGGTTGTATTTAGACGTTGGGACGGTATGTACTCATACGATTTTCATTTATGGCCGGCATTCAAACAATATCGTTACAATTCCAAGTGTTGACTTTGATGGTGTAAATATACGTCTTTTTAAACACGTTATGGTGGGAGTGTTATGAAGATTTAACCAAAGTTGTGATGAAGTCTAGTGGTAAGAGCTTCACCTATGGAGCACTTCCACCCGGGTTCGAGTCTTGTCCAAAGCAGCTTTTTAATTATTTTTGACGCAAAGTGAACACTGCTAAATATGGAAGGTTTGAATTCAGACCTTCCTTATTTAGAAATGTCTAATCTTCCCTTGTATATGCAGGTAGACTCGATTTTAATTCGACACATCATCAGTTTGCTCGCTTCTGATTGGTCCTTTAATCCAAGTGTAATTCAGCCATTGGTCCACTATTTGTATACTATCCGAATTTAACGTCGTGTAATCCAGGTGTATGCTGCAGTTAATACTATCCGGATTTAACGTCGAGGAAATCTTCCCTCTTCCATGTTACAGCTTGTCAAAGGTAACGAATTCCTTCTTCATGCCCTAATTTCCTATCGACCCCAAAATGGATCTCACATCTCGTCGACACCTCCGCGTCGACCATACCAACTCCCTCCGCCACCATCACAGCCACCGCAACCGCCGGAGCCTCATGCTCTTCTTTTCGCCGCAAAGCAACTTAAAATCCCTAAATCGAAAGCCAAGATCAGCACTTCCCGACCGATTATAAAAATTAAACCATCCACCAGGAGAATTAAGCCGCTACCCCCAAATCATCATCCTAAAATTGATGAATCCGACCAGTTTGAAAGCCCTAATTTAGGCTTTCGCAGTTTTTTATTTCCGTAAATTACATCGCATAAACCATAGTGCATGATCGACATCTACAACAATTACAGTCATGAATTTGTGAAGGTATATGAAAAATGTAAGCACGTGATTGGTTCCATTGCCTGAAATTCAAGTTTTTTTACTTTTAAATCTTAAAAGTATAAATATCACGGTGTTCTTGATTCATCGGTTTTTTAATTTTCTTTCAATTTCGTAGGTTTTATCGAAGAATGCAAAGCCGCTGTTGCAACTTAATTTGTGTTTGTTAATATGAATTTCGAAGAAAGTAGAAGAAAGGGAAACTTTATTAAAAGGTTGGTATTTTATTGATGATTCAATCTTTATTTTGACAAAAAAAAATGTTTTATGTTAACTAATTTGGAATCTGGATATTTTAGGAAATCGAATGAGCGTACAAGGCTTAAAGCAACTATTGCAGTTGGTATTGTTTTCGGTTTCTTTGTCGAAACATTGTTTCGAGCTTTCTCACCAGCAAAAGGTACTACCTTTGAGATCTGTTATCAAACCTGATTCTATTATACCCCATCTTCAAAATCATATTTTAAATTTCAAATTTTGTGTCAATATCGTTGATTGTTATAGGTTTTTGTGATTATCAAATTTTAAGTTATAACTGAAATCAATGTTCTTTGCGATTGTTACAGTTGTTAGTTGTTGATTGTTACAGTTCATTGTTTGGTTGCATCCTTTGCAATTGATGCATGAGGAAAAAAGTCTTGTCCTGGCCTCTAATTAATTGTTATTACTTGATGACATAATTAATAACTTCTTATTATTACTTGATATACTGCATGAGTGTGTATAACAAATGCATACATAGTAGCCTTCATTTTAAAGCTTCAAGAAATAGAAGATTGTTTGTATGAAGATGGTGAAGATGAGAGTCATAAGACTAAAGGTATCGCCAAAATCGAAGAGCCCAAGAATTTATGCAATTTAAGTTAATTTCTATTAAGGTCAGATTTACGTTATATGAGATAACACTGGATGGAAATTGGGAATTATGTATAAATCATTCCCCCTAATTTTAATCAATATTTGTGATCCTAATAGTAATGGATTGTGTTTTTGTTATGTTGTTGGTATTAGTTGAGAACTTGAAAACTTGCATTACTTTATAGAACTGATAGTCATTGCATCTGGATTGAACTTATTGAGAAAGAATCAAAGTAGTTCATCAGAATTAAATATCACTAGGTAATAAATTCTCAACACGTCTAGAGTTGACTGTGAAAAGTCAATCTGTTTCTATGATCAGATACAAGGAGTATCAACTCCAAGATTGTGGTTCTTTGTTTATTTTTCATTTAATTAAAAACGTTGATAAATCAGTTGAAGCTTAAATGCTTGCTTCAGCATCACATTTGAATAATTAAACTAACACGTTTGCTAATGATAGTGGGAAAACTGATTTAGCAACAGAATTAAGATCTACTATTGCTCAAACACAGATGGAGAATGAATCGGCCCAGTCTAATGGGGTCAGGAAGGTATTTATCATTTAATGGTGGGTGTTTTAAATGATCGTGTTATTGGTATTGATGGTTTGATAAGTTTCATAACATGGTTACTTCAATATAGGTTGTTAACTTCACTTGTATATCTATGATTCGGTTCTGTTTTTTTCTTCGGCAAGTGAAGTGAGTAAAATAAAAAATTTAGCTGTAAAAAATATTACAGAAGTATCATATTTTGCCTTATATCAAGTTCTTTTTGTAAGCACTGAAAGTTCTGGTAATCAAAGTGGAAGAACTGTTCTGATATTGAAACCAAGATTCCAAGATTCCAAGATTCCAGGTGACTGAATAATCCTCACTTGCGTTATGATTTATGGAGCTAAATGTTTTTTTGTTTTGTTTTTGAGCCTACCCATTAACTTGTGTATGATATAACTGGTTTAGTATGGTTTAATTTGAAAATTGTACAATTACTTTTTGTACAGTACCCTACTAAAGCATTAGCTCCACTTATGCTCGAAGATTATAAGATCAAACCATGTTTAACCCTTAAAAAATTGCACCTTAACAAAAAATACCAGGTTGACTATGTCAATAAAAGGGTAATAAACACGAACACAACCCAAGTTTAGGATAAACTCATTATTGGAAAAGTTTTAAGGGCTAAAACGCCAAATCAGTGGAAGTTTAAGAATTAGAACATAATTCACCCCTTTTACAAATATTAGAAATAAAAATTTATGTTTTTGGTATTGTTCTTAATTATAAATTATGTTTTTCAGGTTCTTCAATTGTCTTTTAGTGCCCATACTGAAATTGTTACAAAGAAGTTTTATTTCGTCTTTAAATTTCCTATACAATTTTTTCATGTATAAAAAATTGTTTATCATCATTTCATTTATGGATTGTTATTATTTTTAATAGTATCACTATTTTATTATTTTCCTATATATCTTTCGAAACATGCCCGCCCATTCGGGCGGGCTTTGAAGCTAGTTTGCATTATAAAGTAGTATAGATTATCCATGTGGTATTACCAATTCTATGATTGGTCCCTATTTTTATTTTTTTTATTTTTTTTTTATGTCCTTGAACTTTTTTAGTTTCGGATTATTTGACATTCTATCCAAATTCTTCCACTAATTAAGCTCATATGCCAAATTTTGTAATTTATTAAAAAACGTAATGGCTCACCATAAATTGGAAGTTGATAGTGCCATCATAAATTTTGTCTTTTAGAATCAGTTTATATATTTCAGATGATGATTTTGACAAAATATATTTTTCAAACACATACATCATAATAATAGTTGTTCTGTATATTTGTACAAATTAAATCCAATATATCTCGTTGTAAAGTAATTCGCTTGAAAGTAAAACATGATTATTTATTTATTTTTATTTTTCTGAGAGCATCTCCAACTATAAACTCTATAAAATTCACTTTATCTCTATAATAGGTATGTCCATTCACTCTAAACATAACTTCAACTTCAACCATAAACTCTATCAATCCCTGTAAAACTAGTGGGACCCATAAAAATTATATTTTTAATTAATTTATCTTACATTAAAAAAGAAAATTAGAATGAAGCATATGTGTGGTCCATGGATAGAGGCATGGATAGAGGGGACACCCTCTCACTTCAAATATAGAGGGACTTTTTCTCTCACTCTATATTTAGAGTGAGGGATAACGGTGGGTTGGAGAAAATAAAACAAATATAGAGATAGAGGGATGGATAGAGTATGATTGGAGATGCTCTGAAAAGGTAAAAACTTTAAGATCCTGATTTTAGAAGCAGTGTAGATCTGCTTGGACCCCTCCTAAATTTAAGAGTAAATTACACGGAAGGTCCCTGTGGGTTGCCACTTATTACAGTCACATTCCCTGGTCTTCGTTTATTATACTGGAAGTCCCTGGTGTATTCGATTTGTTACACCCGACGTCCCTCTGTCAAACGGACGTTAAAAAATTCCGTTAAATGACTCATGTGCATCTCACATGATGGGCAAAATCGTAATTTCCCTTCTCCTTTTAAAGAGTAAATTACACGGAAGATCCCTATGGTTTGCTACTTATTACAGTCACAGTCCCTGAACTTCGTTTATTACACTGGAAGTCTCTGGTGTGTTCAATTTGTTACACCCGATGTCCCTCTGTCAAACGGACGTCTGAAAGGTCTGTTAAGTGACTCATGTGCACCTGACATGATGTGAACAATGGTAATTCTCCTTCCCCCCTCAAACGTATCTTCCCCAATTTACACCAGCCGTCCCTTCACTTATTCCCTCTCATCTTTCCCTCTCTTCTCTCCACTCTATTTGTTCTTCAAAAACCCCTTCTTTTCTAACAACGACGGGCCAATCGAGCAGTAAAAAAGGTACGTATAATGAAGAAAATGACTGCAATGAGCTGTACGGTATGTGTTTTGTGTATTTATGATTTTTTGAAATTTTTTCTTACCGAACTTCATGATCATTTATTTACAGAGCATTACAATTGTGCCCATCATGTGACGTGCACATGGGTCACTTAACAGATCTATTAGACGTCCGTTTGTCATAGGGACATCGAGTATAACAAATTGAACACATCGGGGATTTCCAGTGTAATAAACGAAGTTCAGGGACTGTGGTTGTAATAAGTGGCAAACCACAGGGACCTTCCGTGTAATTTATTCTTTAAAAGAAGAATGGAAATTACGAATTTGCCCATCATGTGAGGTGCACATGGGTCACTTAACGGAATTTTTTAACGTCCGTTTGACAGAGGGACATCGGATGTAACAAATCAAATACACCAGGGACTTCCAGCGTAATAAACAAGATCAAGGACTGTGACTGTAATAAGTGGCAAACCACACAGACCTTCCATTAATTTACTCTAAATTTTATGATCATTCCACCAATCAATCTCGACTCTGTTCCTGTGTTCTTTTCATCTTCTTCCTGTATTCCGTTTTAGAAATACTTATCACAAGCACAATGGAAAATTACAGATTAATTGAAATTGAAGACGAATTAGAAGATGATGAAGAATTCGAAGAAGACGAAGATTACGAAGATGGAGAATTTGAAGAAACCCTAATTCCGGAAGGAATCATTTTACCTGTAAATTTAGATCTAATTGATGAATTAGAAATAGACGATGACGATGATTATGAAGACGAAGATGAAGATGACGATTATGAAGACTACGAAGAAGAAGATAATTATTACGAAGATGAAGAATTGGAGGAGTTTATTCCGGTGGAGATGGCGTCGCCTAGGGCTTCAACTTCGATTTCGGATGGTAGAAATTTGAATCATTTTGAGTTGCGTGGTGTAAGTGATGTCAATGGAAGAAATGAAGAGCTTAATAGAGGTGAGATTGATGGTTTAATTTGCCCTATTTGCTTTGAAGCCTGGACTAGCAGTGGTGAACATCAAATTTGGTATGTATGAACGAATGATGAACCCTAACAACACACTGTTAATAATGTTTTTCCAACATATCCTTCATAAATTATTTATATTTTAATTGTTTAACAGTAAGCCACTGTGATGCTTAATTTTCGTAATCAAATTAAAACATAAATTTTTTTCTAATTTTATACCTTAACTAATGCAAAGTAGGCTGGCTAATTTGATATTATTTTAACTTCCTGATTCTGATGACTGCAGTTGTCTTCCTTGTGGGCACATATATGGATTGTGTTGTATAAAGAAATGGCTTCAACAACGTCGAAGTTCTGGGAAGGTTCATACGTTATGGGCTATTCTAGAAAATACACAGTTTTGATTCTTTATTAAACCTCTGATTATAGTATTTTGTTAATTGTTATCAGTGTCCTCAGTGCAACAAGTTATGCACATTAAAGGATGTTAGAGTGCTTTATGTAAATGGGCTTTGTGTTGCTGATGAAGAGTTACACAAGGTAATCAATTAATCTCTTTGAAATTGATACTAAGAAAAAGTCAATTAATTTTAGCATTTCATTTTCTGGATTAATAGGAAATTGTTTCTGTTTACAGAGTACTTGAAGCTAAATGCGCTTATCTTGAACAAAAGGTACAAATACATTGAATTATATTGATGAATCACTGTTTATTTTGGTCATGTTGCTTGATGTTTGGATTCTTAATTTTGCAGGTGACCCCACTAACCCCCGAAGAGTTGATTGATCAGATCTGCAGCAGCCCTGCAGTTGTAGCAACAGCACTTAGTAGAAAGCTGTAATATTGTTGAAATTGTATTCTACATTGTGGCATATGTTGTATGGAAATGGTAGTGCATGTCGGTCGCATTTGGGTTTATTGTTGCAATCCATTTGTTTGGTTCAATTTGCTCAATACTCACTCTCAAAAAATTGGGAAGGAGAGCTTGTGTAATCTGATGGACATGTTTTTCGATTTAAATTATACTTCCTCCGATTTTAAATAAGTGATACATTGTTAGTTTCACGGGTTTTGAGGCAAAATATGATAATGATAATTAAATTAGATTAATTGGATAGTTAGTGGTAAATGGGTCCCACAAATTTTGAATTAAGTGAGGTTAATGATGTTTAAAAGTAAAAGTAAGGGTAAAGATGTCATTTCACTTTATTAAAGTAGATAAGTTAGTGGGTGTGGGTCCCACTACCTTTTACCAAATAAGGTAAGTTTTCAAAGTGTATCACTTATTTTGATACACCCAAATATGGAAAGTGTATCACTTATTTTAAATCGGAGGAAGTACATACTTTCCTACACTTATAATTAAGATTAACTTATATTATATCACTAGCCGTGATAAAATTACGGACGCCTTATAAAATTTTCATAATATTTACATATGCATTTGACCACACAACGAAATCTTACTACTATATAAAGCATTTAGGCCTACCACATTAGGCAAGTTTAAGGAGCTCCTTAAACTTAATTTTAAGGATCTTTCCACTTTTGTTAGTTAATTCTTTACCTTAAAAAATAATAAATCGCAGCTTATAAGATTCGAACCCAAGATATCTCCTAAGTTATCACTATGTGTTAACCACTTGCTATACATTACACTTTATTTCAAACCACTCACACTTAATACATTAGGCTGTTATTATAACCATTTATCCCAATAACATTAAATATACGATGGTGTAAATCATCAACTCTTACCAATGTCGGCACCTACCATCATTACATTTGACCATCACTAATGTCGGCACCTACCATCACTACGCACCACCACTCATCACCATCGCTATTGCCACCACCACCGTTACTATCGTTACTTTGAAATATAGTTACGGGTACCCGCCGCCGCATTGCGCGGGTACCCTGCTAGTATATATAATACATTTAAAAAAGGTTATGTTTAGTTTATACTTATTATTTAATATTTTATGGTTAGAATTTAATTGTCCTTTAGTTGTCTTTTTAAGAATTTTCTATATATAGAAGTCGGACATATTAGACAATTCTAATTTGTTATAATTGGCTTAATAAATCTTTGTAACTGCTACTGACATAAATCACGTCTAATACTTCTCACCTCTTACCCTAAAATGTGATACATGTCTCTCCTAGTATTGAGTTCTTCCTTCCTTCTTTAGTTTAGCCACATCAGCAACACATTACCACTTTTTATCTGTGGAGCATTAGCCAACAACACGGCAACACATCTTCACTTTCTTTATCACTTTCGGCAAAGTGTAATATATATTGCAAAATGTACAAGTTAATAATGCATGCTAATCTCTCTCTCTCTCTCTCTCATCTTATTCACTTAATCGACGAAAACAAGTTTGAATAAAACTGAAGAAGCAAGGAAGTGGGTGTGCCAACAGTGTCAGTTTACTGATGCTCGTCAATGTTAGGGAAATATAAACCCTAAACCAACAAGCAGCATGGGGAAAGGCATAAGACAGATGCCAACGGGCACTTCGGTTGTGCCTTAGGTTGTCCCTTCGATTGGGGGTCCATTCAGACGCGCTGTCAGTGAGGCGCCATTGGTAAAGCTCTTCGGCTAGGCGACGTTAAAGATGACGAAGTTTGTGGGTATTAGTATTTTGTATGTGTATAAAATATTAAGGGAAAGGTTATTGTTTACATAAATATGTCAATTAAATTTCGGTTGAACTGTTATATAAGATCATTCCCAACCGTTACACCAACTGAGACCTTCAGTAATTTAGTTTTAGTTTTGCTCTGAAGACTTTCCGTTTGGCAGCAGTCTTGATTTCGCAAAAAATAAAATATCCGTTTGCTAATTACATTTCGTCGGTGTTAAAGAAAGGGGGAGAAGTGGATATATAAATACCAAATTTTATCTTATTTTTTCACAATAACTCACCACTAATCTCTCGCTCTCTCACTCCCAATTTCTCCCAAATCTCTAGATCTAATCACAAATTAACCGAAGGTACTTCCGTTCTACTCCGATAATTACAATTTTAGCTTTAGAGTAAATTACTGTTTTTGTCCCTGTGGTTTGTCCGTTTCTGCGTTTTTGTCCCTGTGCTTTTTTTTTCTTTTTTTTTGTCCCTGAGGTATGCAAAATTCCGTTTTTTTGTCCTTCCGTCCAAATCTGTCAAAATTACACCGTTAAGTTGTCTCATGTGCCAAGCACATGAGGGCATTTTAGTCTTTTTACCATCTTTCTTCTATGTTCTTCCCCAATCAAAATCAAGTATCTAGATGTATTGTTCTTCATCATGAACCTGTAATGCAACTGAATCGATAGTGGCCTTCAATTTCTTCTCAATTTCTCGTTGCTTGTACCCTGCGCTTAAAAAATGGCACTTTATCTATCACAATTCGCATCGTCCTCTTTACCTGCATTATCAAGAACAACCACCAATTACCGAAACTACCCAGCAATCAAACCCACTCCCAATTCCATCCTCACCGCAACAAACTGGAACAAGAATCGCCGAATCTCCGTCATCGTGAAATCAGCAGAAGAACAACAACAAAAACCCACCACTGCAGAATCAGAAATTACCCAAAAACCACCGTCGGATGAGGAATTATCTGAACTGGGAACGGAGATAAAAAAAAGGCGATGATGGATAGAGAGATTAAAAAGGATGAAAGTTTATTAGGCGGAGTAGCGGAGGAGATCGGAAAGATAGAGTGGCCGGCGTTTAATAAAGTTCTTGGTACGACGGGAGTTGTGCTGGGTGTTATTGCTGGTTCGAGTGTCGTTTTGCTTACTGTGAATGCCGTTTTGGCTGAGCTTTCTGACCGGGTGTTCGCCGGCGGTGGGGTGCAACCAAAATCAAGGATCTAGATTAGCATGACGAAGACGAAAGAACACATCTTCAGATCTAGGGTTTGCACCACAAATCTTCACCGAAAATTGTCTTTCTCTTGTTTGAAATACAACATTCTTAAAGCTTGATGTCACAGATCTATGATGGTGATATCGATGGGGAATGAAAATGGTGGTGGTCGGAGAAGATGATGGTGGTGTCCGGCGGAAAATCATTGCCGGAGAAGAAGATGACGGTGGTTTCCATTTGGGTTTTTGCAGGTTTGTGAATTAATAGCGGAGGGTTATGAAATTGCAACTTAGGGTTTGAATGTTCTTCTTGAACAAAGAAGAAGATGATGAGAGAAAGAAAAAAAATAGAAAATGTAAAAACACCAAAATGTCCTCACGTTTTCAGCACGTGAAGGGTTTAACGGCTAAAAAGAAACGGAGGATGGACGGAAGGATAAAAAAACAGAATTTTGCATACCTTAGGGACAAAAAAACAGAAAAAAAAGTACAGGGACAAAAACGCAGAAACGGGCAAACCACAGGGACAAAAACAGTAATTTACTCTTAGCTTTAATTAACGAGCTACTACATGTTTTTATTTTTTGAGATTCTAGTTTTAGCTCTTATGCTTAATTAAGCTGCTTTCTTATCGTGTGTGCGATATGATTTAGAGTTTGTTGATGCCTCATTATTGGCTGTTTTGATGTATCATGTGAATCGTGTTTAAGTATAATTATGATGAATTTCTTATGTTTGTGTCACATCCCGCCAAAAGTGGTTTTGCGGAAGAGCGGGCGTGCGACTTACATCGGAAATCACAACAATCGATAATAGTAAATCAACACAAATCAAAATGGATTACCAATACTTAATGTTTCCAAACAAAAGTTATTGTTTTTGGTTAATAAAGATTTCTTCAAAATGGTAATCCGAATGCGTTTGAATATGCTAGTGAAGCTTCAACTTTCATTTCCTGAGAAAACATATTAGAAAAAGTGTCAACACAAAGGTTGGTGAGTTCACAGGTTTTATGACTATAAATCATTGATTTATTCCAAAATGTTTGTCAGTACAACTCGTATACTAAAATAATTGTTGAAAAGCGTTTCAAATTCTTGACACCAAATTTGCACATGTTTAGTGCTTAAAACCCTGTTGTAAAATGTTTTAACTCTATAAAACATAATTTGCATATGGTCGGTGCGTAAAACCATTTCAACATGATTTTAGAAAGGTAAGCCGCTTAGTACAAATCTATGTACGTTCAAGTTCACTCGTTTCAAATCCATGAAACATAATTGTATAAGTTTAGTGCGTAATCCCTCATAAGCTAGCTAGGCATATAAGTTAAAGTATAAGTTCATGAGCCTGTAATCAAACCTAAATCCGCCTTTACCTAGGCATGTCGAGTCCACGACGTTTTAATAGAATATATATCTCATATGTTATACGGCTAGAGCGACTAGCCATGAGCGGGGGATCAATCCCGAATAGTACTACTCATATATTCGTTGGCTAACTATAGTTGATGATTACAGTAATGTTAGATCTAAACGATCTGGCGATAGGATGATCCTCTATCAACTCACGATTATACAAAGATTAATGTCGCAAAATATAGTTTTTCCATACAGGTCTTCGTTAAGACCTTTTTGTAAAAATACTTGTTTGAGTATGTCTTTTAAATGACAGTTATCTCAAAAGGATAGTTTATCCAAGTTTTCACAGATTAATTGTACCAAAGTATTGTTCATAAATGTCTTTCAAAAGACTAGTTATACCAAAATACTGTTTATGCATGACTTGTCACGTTAAAGATTATGAACTATATCAAAATGTATAAATATTTATTTATAAAACAGTTCATATGTTTCTCACCCCAAAAACAGTTAAAATACAGTAAAAGTGGGGCTGTGAGAACTCACCTGATGCGAAGCTACCAAAGTGTAATCAACAAAAGCTGGGGTTTCCAACCAAACAATCCTGGCGTCCTAAACGCATAATAATAAACAAATATGCGAGTGTCAAAATGACACACTTAATCTACATGATGCACACTTGATTCACTCAACACAAATATAGACTTGAGTGATACGTTGGTGACTCAATGGGGTTGGAAAGAGGAACACTTTGATTGAAGATAAATGAGTTTTGATACCACAGTGAATTATTTAAATTGAAAATCTTTAAATAATATTAATTATTAAATAAATACTTTATTAAAAGTAGCTAAATGATAAAATTAATAATTATTACATAATTTAATTATTTTCAAAAATAATTAATAACTAAGGCTGATCGGAATTTTCTTAATGTGACTTAAACAAAAACGGATTTCTTTTTAAATTGGATTTGGGCTACAACAAACAAAAGAAATGGGCTGAATAAAGGAACAGACTGCTCGTTTCACTGATGGACCAAACAGTGTCTGGCCCGATTTGTGGCCTGCGACAATTTCCCCAGAGGACGGAAATAGGAAACGGAAGACCCGGCGAAGACATCTACCGGCGATGTCTCCGAATTTCGTTTTGGTGGGAAGAGCTGAGTATCATTACTGTAGCACAAGGTACAACAAGCATCAATTCCACATAAAACAATGCCCACACAGAACACACACTTGCGTGTGTGTGTGTACACACTTGCGTGTGTGTGTGTTCGGAGTGAAGCAGGCGTCGAGAAAAAGGAGGCGAACACCGTCGAGGGTATTTCTTTGCCGGAACAACACAACCGAAGGGTGGCGATGGAAGATGGGTTTAGAGTTCTGGCCGGCCAAGGGCCATGGCCTGCGGCGGAAAACAAGCCGGAGAGTGGAGAAAACGCACTCCGATCAAACATAAACAACACCCACTTGCGTTTTGGTGTAGCCGGAGATAGATCAGAGGGCGGGGGTGTCGGGAAAGAAGGTTTAGAAAGAAAAACTTACACACACACCAAGCACATGTTGTGTGTGCTTGGGTTTCCATCGGTACGGCTGGAAATGGGTCTCGCCGGAAAAACGTTTTCGCCCGAAACGAGGAATAGAGTCATAGAGACGGAGATGATGACACATACCCACGTAAACCCATGGGTTTTTGCCGGAGCATCACCGGTTAAGGTACACACCAAAACACAACAGGTTACACACACACTGCGTGTGTTCAGTTTTGGATGGTGATGGTATCTTACTGTTGTCGGAATGAAAGGAAGTATAAACGAGGGTGATGACAAGGTGACAGAAAGGAAATATAAGGAAAACCCATGTGCCTAAATCATACCCATGCATGCTTACAACAAGATTTAAAGGAGGTTAAAATGTTATACCTATCACAAAGAGAAGAGTGGCTTGAAGACGGTTGAGGTGGTGATTCGCCGGAAAGTTTGCTGGTTCGCCGGAGGGAAGCTACCGGAGATGATCATCAGAAAGGTAGTGGCTTTTCTTTTTGTTGAGCAAATTTTCGGATGGTGGCATACACGAGTTGGGGTGGTGCTTTTGAAGAGGAAGAAGGTGAGTTAATACCCAATAGTTCTTCTCCTTGGGTGTGGATAAATTTGTTGATTGTTGCTTGTGCAGAGAAATATAGTTCCTTTCGTACTACATGAGAGAAAAGGAAGTAAAGGTTGGTGGAGGTTGGCGACTGATGGTGATATTTCTATGTACCAGGGGACTCAAGGTATGGGGAGTTGGTGGTTGACTTCCTATAATCTCAACTTTCTTGTAACTTCGTTGTTACACTTTAGCATGGTATGTTAACTAGTTGGTTAGAGTGTAAGTTAGTTAGGATCTACTTTACAATTTGTTATACAAAATTATTTAGTAGATGATTATGTGGTGGATGAATATTTGATCTTGTTACTCATTGTTTTTATTGTTTAAAAGATATTTTATAAATTTTATTTCACTTTGTTGGACTTGTATTCCATTGAAGGGCACCATATGTACTAATCGTAAATTCTTAGGTGACGATTTTGGTTATAAATATAGGTGTGTACCTATATATTTAACATGCCGACGTGTAAACGTGGCGTACCTAAATGTGCACGTTCCACACATAACGTAGTTAATATTTTAGGTTTATATCATAATCGTCCTTGTTAAATAAAAATGTGCTTAACAATTGGTGCTCGGTTACAATCGGTGTCAAGAGAACGACCCGTTTCCGAGGGTTGTCACAGTTTGGGTTAGATCTCGTTCCCTATTTGGTCTAATTACTTATACTGGGAATGTACATGGAGATTTACACTGTATAAGGCAACAGTATACTTTATAGTGCTTAATTTAAATAAGTTTATGCTGACTTTCATAGTCTAAGAGGAACCAGTTTCTTAGTGGAAAATTGGAAATGTAACTACTACACTTGTGAGATAAAAGTTGCTTTTTCCTAATAAATCCCAATCTCCCATGTGAATAACAGAAAATCAGCTAATTTAAGCTTAAATCACTACTAGAAGTCTATAATCGTGGTTACTCTAAATTTTTGTATTTAAACTACAATAGCCAATAGGGTTGCAGACCATTTGTTAAGCTCACTGATCAACCGGGCATACCTAATTTGCATTTTAGTTTCCCTTTTAATTAACCTCATTTTTTTCACACATTGTTTTGCAGATCAAAAGTAGGGATTTAATTACCTTAAGAGAAAAAATTAAGGTATGTAAAATGGTAGAAACATTGGTTAGATATAATATTTCCAATTTTCACCAAAATTTAACATGATAAAAGTTTTGTTTGTTTGTTTGGTAGGTAGGTAGTTAGATTTTGTGCCAAAATGGCGGTTGTAGCACGCAGAGGCGTTGGTGGATCAGCGTTTTCCTCCGCTTTACGCAGCTTCTTTTCTTACCGAATTTTTGTCTCAGCTATGTTTACTCTTCTTTTCTTTGCATCTGCCTCAGTACTTTTCTCATCTCACCCTCCACATTTGTCACATAACTCTGTAAGTCTCTTTATTAAACACACACACTTGCTGTGAGTAACTTTGTTTTTTATGTGTTATTGTGAATGTAGTATTTAGGTTATGTTATTTTTTGCAATTCGATTTATATCTATGTGACTTGTTAACCGAAGGGTAGACCTAATTAAGTGCATCTTCAATGTGCACACTAAATCTTTATGGAATATGCTTAGGCTAAATTTTTTTTACACTAAACATTTTTAATTGGTTAAAAAAACAAAACATCATATATCATCTTAAATTCAAAAATAGAAAACATCATATATATATCATCTTAAATTCATTATAAAGTTATCAATGAGAATTTTTAATTTTTTTATGTATATTTAATTATTATTTTTAATGTTATATATGTAGCAGTTATATTATTAGTTCAAGCATACTTAGGTTATAAAGTAAAATTATAATAATTAAAAAGGTTGAGGTGAAATTTTTAGCCTTTTGTTTTAACCATTTTACACTAAAATCATGTAAACAAGATACTCTAAAAGGTTACACTTCTCAATTAGAAATCGAATAGTTTACAACTTAGTATAATTTGCCAATTAATTAACGTTCTTTTTGACGGTTTGTTTTATTTCATAACAGGAAATAGAAACAACCGGGAGAGCATACATGCACAGAACATTTCTCTCTCTAAATTCAGATCCATTAAAAACTAGATTAGACTTGATACACAAGCAAGCCAGTGACCATATCGTGCTTGTAAACACATACGCTGCATACGCAAGAAAACTAAAACTCGCCAAACAACTTAAAACATTCGATGACATGGCACAAAACTTTTCCGATTTGGGTACAAAATCAACATACCGTACCGCATTATTCGAGTCAAACGGGCCCGTTGATGAAGAAGTACTAAAACAATTTGAAAAAGAAATTAAAGACAAAATCAAAGTTGCTAGATTAATGATTGCCGATAACAAAGAATCTTACGACAACCAGTTAAAAATTCAGAAATTAAAAGACACAATATTTGCGGTTAATGAGTTGTTAATTAAAGCTAAGAAAAACGGCGCGTTTGCTAGCTTAATTGCTGCTAAATCAACCCCAAAAAGTTTACATTGTCTTGCAATGCGTTTAATGGGCAAACGAATTGCAAGTCCCGAAAAATATCGAGACGAAAAACCGAAACGCGAATTCGATGATCCGAATTTGTATCATTACGCGATATTTTCGGATAATGTTATTGCGGTTTCGGTTGTTGTGAATTCGGCGGTTAAAAACGCTGAAGAACCTTGGAAACATGTTTTTCATATTGTTACTGATAAGATGAACCTTGCTGCAATGAAAGTTTGGTTTAAAATGAGACCAATTGGGGGCGGTGCGTTTGTTGAAATAAAAGCAGTTGAGGAATTTAAGTTTTTAAATTCTTCGTATGTACCTTTACTTAGACAAATGGAGTCTGTAAATTTACAAAAAGTTTACTTGGAGAACAAGGCGGAAACCGATGGTAAAAACACAAAACAACATTTGTTGAATCATCTTAAATTTTATTTGCCTGAAATGTACCCGAAGTTGCATAGAATATTGTATTTGGATGATGATGTTGTTGTTCAGAAAGATTTGACCGGGTTGTGGAGAGTTGACTTGGAGGGAAAAGTCAACGGGGCGGTTGAGACATGTTTTGGGTCATTTCATCAGTACGATCAGTATTTGAATTTTTCTCATCCGTTGGTTAAGGATAAGTTTAATCCTAAGGCTTGTGCTTGGGCTTTTGGTATGAATATATTTGATCTTGATTCTTGGAGACGCGAAAAATTAACTGATCAGTACCAATATTGGCAAGATCTGGTACGTTGTTTTTTATTTTTTCTTCTTATAATATGTTTTTGCTTATTAAAAATGCAATAATTTATTAACATTGTTGCATCAGAATGAGGATGGAAGTTTATGGCAAATCGGGACGTTGCCAGCTGGATTAATGACGTTTTATTCATCGACAAAATCATTGGACAAAAGATGGCATGTTCTTGGACTAGGATACAACCCAAGTATAAGCATGGATGAGATAATTAAAGGTGCAGTTATTCATTTCAATGGAAATATGAAACCATGGCTTGATATTGCTATGAATCAATTCAAGCATTTATGGACTAAATATGTCGATAATGAAATGGAATTCGTGCAAATGTGTAACTTTGGGTTATAGGCGATTTTGGGTGGTTCTTGTGACGTTTATTTTTATTTTTTTAAATAGTGTAACATTATGAGCCAAGCTCTGTTATATTTTACACACGTGCCGATAGTTAAAGTGTTGAAATATTAAGTTTAAATGATTCTTTTGTACGAATACTTGTCAGAGATAAATTAATGGTATTAGATCATTTTAACCATGACACTTTCAATTTTTATCATATCTGACATCCAACTAATATATTTATGCTAATAATGTATTTCCACTTACTCGTAATATTTTAATTTCCATGTGGTGCACAAATAATATCCAGCCTGGCGGCAAAGATGCTCATACCCACTAGGGAAAAGTGTTGATATAATATTCAATTTGACATGACCTTTTCTCGCCATAATGAGCTAGCTGAGGCCACATAAAAGTCGTCGATATTTTGTTGGTTTATATCACTTTCACACTAAATGAAAGCTATTGCATTTGGTTGATTCATTACTTATTCAAGAATTAACACCCCTTTTCAGATCTGTCACAAAGACACTAAAACTCACTGATCAATAGCTTGAATAGAAATGGTTGCACCACATTTTGTCTTGTTTCCTCAAATGGCTCAAGGCCATATGGTACCCATGGTGGACGAATACTAGCCCAACGTGGCGCTACGGTCACCACACCCCTTGCTGCCAATCGGTTTAGACCAGTAATTACTCGAGCAACCGAAGCCAAACTCAAGATCCACCTACTTGAACTTGAATTCCGGTTAGCCGAAGTTGGTTTACCAGAAGGATGTGAGACCTTTGACAAACTTCGGACCATCTGGTAAATTTCTATTCAGCCATTGACTTGTTAGAACAACCGGCAGAGGATTTGCTCCGGGAACTCCGTCCACCACCGGATTGCATAATTTCAGACTTTTTCTTCCCGTGGACCACAGACGTGGCTCGACGGTTTAACATTCCACGGGCCGGGATGCTTCTGGCAAATGTGCATGCACGCCGCCTTCACTTCCAACTTGTTACAAACAATCGAATCGGACTCAGACCGGTTCGTGCTGCCCCCGACCGAGTTGAAATTACTAAGCTTCAACTTATGGGTCCCGCCACATCAGACCCGGCGGGGTTCATGGTCCGTGTTATGCAAGCCGAGAAAGCCGCATATGGGACCGTGGTTCACACTTTCAACGAATTGGAACCCGAGTATGTTAAAGAATACACAAAGGTGAGAGATAGTAAAGTATGGTGTATAGGCCCGGTTTCATTATCCAACAAAGATGATCGGGATATAGCCGAGAGAGGAAACAAGGCTGCGATCGAGGGACACGATTGCTTAAAATGGCTAGATGAAAGGGAACAAGGGTCCGTGTTGTACGTATGCTTGGGAAGTGCGGCTCGTGTTTCTACACAACAAGCGATCGAGCTCGGGCTTGGGCTCGAGTGGACTAACAAACCGTTCATATGGTGTTTAAGAAGCAAAACCGAAGAGCTCGATAAATGGCTTTCGGATGAGAACGGGTGAGAAACCGCGGGTTGATTATCCATGGTTGGGCACCACAAGTGTTGATATTGTCACACCAAGCCATAGGTGGTTTCTTGTGGATGGAACTCGACTCTAGAGTCCGTGTGTGCGGGAGTGCCGATGGTTACATGGCCGTGTTTTGGAGACCAATTTCCTAACGAAACGTTTATTGTGGAAATTCTGAAGATTGGAGTTAGGATTGGTGCGGAAATTCCGGTTGCTTTCTGGGAAGAAGCTAAGATTGAAGCGTTGGTGAAGAAGGAGGACGTGAAGACAGCTGTCGAATGCTTAATGGCAGAAGATGAAGAAGGAAAACAAAGAAGAAGGAGGATGAGAGATCTTGCAGAAAAGGCGAAGAGGGCAATGGAGGAAGGGGGGGTCTTCGTATATTAACGTATCATCGTTGATTCAAGATATTACTCAAACCCTTAAAACTTGAAGGTTACGTTTGAGTCCCATGTTAAGCATCCAACATTTTCTTTGGGTTTCAAATAGGGGGAAAAGGATACATGTAAACTAGCCAAACTAGTGTTGTAACCCTCAACTAGACTAGCAATTTTGTAACATTTTCCATATTCTAGTTCATTGCTAGATATTTATATATGATGACACATATAGATGTTTAGAAAATAAAACATGTATACATATGTAATGTAATTTGTTTTCTCTCTCTTTCATATGAATCTCATGGTTTAAACATATCATAAGGAATACGAGTCATGCATATCAATTATTAATAATCGACATAAAATGATATAATTTTTGGGCAAAGGTGCAATTGAAAAACATTTGTTTCCTTTCTCTTTCATACTTACATATGACTTTGTCATGAATCTTATGGTTAAAACGTATAATAAGGAATATCAGTCATGCATATCAATCATCACTATTAAATAATACTCCCCCGTCCCACAAAAAACTTCTTATTTCACTCTATATTTTTGTCCCACAAAAAACTTCACATTTTCCATATTTGATGGGCTCCACACAATAAAAAACTATTATTACTAAAGACCTCACCACTAATATCCACTAACTATCTTTCTCTCTCCAATCCAACCTTATATTTTAATCAAAAGTATTATCAATAACCCCACCACTAATTATCACCTAAAAATTTGTGTAAAAGCCAAATGAGAAGTTTTTTGTGGGACGGAGTGAGTATATTTTTTGGGCAAATAGGCAATAGAAAAACATTTGTTTTCTCTCTCTTTCATACTTACATATGATTTTGTCATGAATTTTATCATTAAAAGATATAATAAGGAAAATCAGTCATGCATATCAATCATTAATGAATATAAAATGATATATTTGTTGGGCAAATGGGCAATAAAGAAACAATATGATGGATCTTGAAAGAACATGTATGTTTGTTACAAAAATATAGGTGAAGCACATGCAAGAAAGTGAGCAATTTGACAAGGTACCAAGTACAAGCCCATGTGGATATGATTTCCATCCACTTGACACATGCTCCCTAAAATAACCCCATCGGTGTTAAGCCTAAAACCAACTGATATATTTCATTTTTGTCACGTACACTCTAATTGTAGAACTATACCAACATACCCTTTATCTTTAGTTTTATGTCACACCATAGTAATACCATATTAAAATACCTTTTAGCCCAACTTCCCCACATCTCTCATGCCTTCAGATATTTGAAGCAAAAAATCAAACTGCAAGAAAATTTTAGTATAGCTACAGTAAGTTGCAACGGAACTCATTTTCCAGGAAGAAATTTGCTACGAAATTTGGTTGTATTCCGTAGCTATTCATGATTAGCTACGGAAAATCAGCTTTTTGCTACGGAATTCGTCCGTAGCTATTCAAGATTTTAATATCTTGTAGTCAATGATGAATCAAAATTGAAGCAACCGAAGAAGGCCAACCCGCATAACATTGCACACCATCTTAAGAGATCACTACTCCCTTCTTTACTCAATGTTTGATTTGAACATTTTAATAATTAATATATATGCTTCCTCCGTAGCATAATAAACTATATATTCTTGTATTTACGCATTTGAATAATAAGAACTGGTTAGGATTTATTAAATGAGAAAATTAGTGGGTTTAGTCCCCACTCTTTATACTTACATCATCTTATATGCCATCTGATTTTGATTTAATAGGGAAATAACTAAACATGGAAAGTTATAATGGACTTATTTGTTTATGTCTTAATCTATAAAGCTTAACTTAACTAGAAAAATTATAGGATGTTGTTTTTCCAATCAAGTATATCACTTAATATAATATAGAGGAAGTAGGTTGCCACTTAATTACCGAGTTGTCGGTTGTCTGATTTCTCCCAATTTTGTCGGTTGGGTTATAAAGAAGATACCGCAAAATGCAGGTGAGATTGTGAAATGTACGATTTGTTTTACCTATTTGGTTTTGAAGTGATTAGCTGCTGCGATTTTAATGTTGGAATGATACTGTTGAGACCGGATTCTTCGGAGACGGAGTGAATCGTATGCTTCTGCGGGATTCGATCCTGAAACAGGTAACAACTCTAGTCAGAGGTCTTCCGGGCGTTATTCCCGGAAGACTCTCCGATGCCTAAGTAAGTATTCATACGACTGGGATAAACGACGTATCTAAGTAATGATCGGGTATAGTTAATGTAGCATTGAATGTGTATGGTAAATGATGAATGTAATAAATGTGGTGAGCAATGAATACCTGTTGTGGATCCTAAGTCGTATATTTATATCGATCGAACGAGCGGGAAGAAGGAAACAAGAGTTTAGGCGGGATAAATGCTTACCTGACTTTACCCGTGTCGTACGAAGACTTATTGGATAATAGCGAGTGGCCAAGCCTCCGGACCGACGGGTAAAGCCATGACCTTTCAGCGAGACATTCCTGCGCCGCTTGCATTTATTGCCCATGCGCCGCCTTTCCTTAAAATCTGGGACACGCTACCGTTTTGCCTTGGGAATTGGTTGGAACACTTCATTTGTCGTCTTCCACACTCCGGTACCGCACCTTCCGTCTATGCAGATTGCATGCATATGTGGTATACGTTATTAAGTCCCCAAAGTTAATGTTAATTTGTCTAAAACGAATTGACTTTAACTGTGTCGTTTTATTTTTACCGGCTGTTGCTTTTGCTGAAAATGTAACCGTTGTTTGAAGTTACCGTTACTTCTTAGCACACATTTTTGACCGTTAAACGTCATTCAAATGTCCGATCTTTACACCCTTTGGGCTTCCGCTTCCCTATATTTACGCGCATCGCCTCCCCATTCATAATCTATTCTCCTTGTCTCGTTCGTTCTTCCTATTAACTTCTTCATCCTATTTCCCCCTATCCTTGCTTACTAATAACCATTATGAGGAAGGATAAGATGATAAAAGAAAAAACGGAGAAAGCCCCAGTGAAAAATGCTTCTAACATTCATTCGACCTTTTCTGCTAGCGATCTTCATCGGATCACTACCGAATATTACATCGATCAAAAATATAAACTTGTGTTACCCAAAGAAACGGATACCATTCTTACTGCTCCCGAAGGTTATGAACCTGTTTACTTCCAATTTCTCCTAGGAGGGTTACGTTTCCCTATAGATCCTTTCATTCTTGCTGTTCTTCAAAACCTTGAGTTACATATCGCTCAGCTTGCCCCAAATTCCCTTCGCAAAGTGATTGGCTTCATTATGCTTTGCCGATCACTTGGCATTCCTCTCTCTGTTCCATTATTTCGCTTCTTTTATACCGTCACTGGTCGTGGCGATTGGTCTGTGTTTGCTCATCGTCCTGGACAGCACGACTGTATTACCGGTCTTCGTGATTCGATTCACGGGTGGAAATACGGCTTCTTTTACATAGACCGTGCAGCTTTTAACGATGTGGAGCTTCCGTGGGGCAAAGCTTCTGGGAGGGGGTCCGATCCTGTTCCTGATTTGACCCCTCAGGAGCGTGTTTATGCTGACAAAATTTCTGCTATTAATGTTGAATGGGAGGATCCAGATGAAGCCTTTTTGGGAATGGCTGGCCTCAGCCCATATTACTTTTATCGTGACGTCAGGGCCATTTGGAAAGTTAACGACATGATCATTCCGCTTTTGGAACGGTTACAGATGAAGAAAGGGAGCCCTCCAGAAGGTACGGTGACTGTGGAGGAAGATGAGATTGTGCCTTTCCTTCCCCCTGTGGAAGAAATTCAAAGTTCCGAAGAGACGATTGACTTATCTACCACCGAAGCAGAAGGTGTCCGACCGACTGAAGGTGTTGTGGTATCTGGACCCGAGTTCTGTACCGAAGGTACCATGATTCCGGACTCTCAAGTAGAAGTCCGAAGAACTCCAAAGACTCGTCTGATTCGCAACATTGCTTCTGCGGAGCGAGGTGGTGGTAGCAAGATACGTAAAATTCGTGAGGAAGTCGTAGTTTCTCCGCTTAAGCGACGTCGAATTGAACCTGAAAGTACGCTTTTACCTTCCCCCCCTTTTGTTCATCATTATGTATATCATTCTTCCTGTTTGACATGTTTTTTCTCCTTATCTTGCAGCAGGCTTGTCTGATTGTGTGATAGTGTCCGATGCTCCCGCCTCGGTCGCACCAGTTATTAGAACCAAACCTATCGTTCCAACTAGACCTCCTTCATTCGTTCCCAGGTCTATTGCAGCTACTGTTACTGCGACACCTGCGGTTCGTTCCGGCGTATCGTCATTGCGGAAACTTCCAACAGGTGCTTCCAGCAGTTCTGCCATTGCTATGTTTGAGAGTCAGTTGTTTAGCTCTGGGGCCGCCACATCATCCATGGCCAGGGAATCTCGCTCCCCACGATCCGCTCGAAGTCAATCGTCACTTCCCCCCTTTCCTACTACGAGTATGTACTTTTTTTGCCGTCTTGTTATGCATTGTTCCCCTTCTTATCTTATACCTCTCTTTATATTATTTCTAGGCATTACCACTCGGAATATTGGTGTTTCTGCAACTACTTCCGGAACCGTTACACGGAGCGGTCCTTTCGGCCGAGTTGACCCCCCGAAGGGTACCGTTACTGCTGCTCCCGTTGTTACTGTTGCTTCTGTTGCCCCTACGATTCCTGTTGCCTCTGTGATGCCTACCAGTACCAATATGCCACTAACTTTTGAGGGAGTACCCGATGCTGATATGTTTTCCAGGGTTAAATCTAGCCTATTAAGTTCTGTTGAACTTATTTCTGAGCTTCAGACTCGAGGTACTCGGCGTGAACAAGATTTTGCTAAACAAGGAACGGAGCTTGAGCGCATTTCACAATTGATGAGCGAGTCCCAAAAATTGTATGAAAAATTATCCCGAGAGCTTGCAAGAAATCGCGAGGAACACGCTAAAACTGTTGCGGATTTACAAGCTCAACTGTCCGAAGCCAATCACTCTCTTTCTATCGAACGGAAACGCTCGTCCGAGTTTGAAAGCCAGCAGAATGCTTCCTCTGCACGGATTGCTGAACTGGAGGCGTCATTAGTTGAAAAGGATTTGTGTTTGAAAGAGGCAGAAGGTCAGCGTTCGGAGTTGGTGGCTGAGAATGACTCGTTGAAACTGGAGGTGGAGATGCAGGAAGGAATGTTAATGTCGAAACGAGATGATATTACGTGGTTGCTCCGGAAGGGTGTTCCCGGAGCCATTGAAGTGTTCCTGAACTCCGATGAGTTTGTTCAGAAGAACTCTGCTCTTCAACGAGAAAGTGTTCGTTATGGGAAACATCAAGGTTGTCAGGATATGCAGAAAATGTACCCTGACTTATTGAAGGATGCAGATCTGGCTCACTACTTCCTGGAAGGCCCTAATGCTATCGTTAGCCTGTTTAGTGACTTGGTATCTCCTCACTACTCTTTGATCGATTCTCTTGAAAATGGGTTTGTCAGCTTGGACGAGCTGAAGAAACTTGTCGCGAAACCCTCTACCGGTCCCGAAGGTGTAGGCGAAACTTCAAGCCGTCACGTTGATCCGTAGCTGATCCATAGTTGTTCCTTATCTTTTGTAATCGTTATTTCGTATGTAATGACTTTAAATTTGCTTGAATCGTATGACTTGTTGTTTCGTTAATGTATTATTTTTTTGTCTGTTCGTTCCGTATTTATTTTACCTTAGTCTTTAGTGAGGCGTCCCCCACTTAATCGAATAAGGTCGTATCGTATTCGCTCGCCCGGTTTTCGTCCGGTCGTAGGATTGAGGTTTCTTCTTAGAACGCCCCGTCCTACTCATAGATATGAGTTTCGTACGATTCTTGGCAATTTAGACCATATTAAACGTTTCGAATTTAGAAGTCACCCTTCTCGGAGGGTTTTCATTGCTAATCAATTCGTCAAGTACATTTTCGATAATACAAGAAAAATAAAAACATAGACTTCTTAGAAATAAAATTTCCGCAGATTCCTCATGTTCCACGTTCGTGGGATAACTGCTCCGGCCACGGTTTCCAATACGTACGAGCCATTTCTTCTAGCTTCCTTTACGCGGTAGGGACCTTCCCAATTTGGGCATAACTTTCCCGGTTTGATTTGCAGACTAGCTTCATTCTTACGTAAGACGTAGTCTCCTACTTTGCAAGCTGTTCCTCGAACTTTTTTGTTGTAATATGCTTCTGTTAGCGCCTTGTACGCGGCTTGTCTGGTTGCAGCATTTTCCCTTCTTTCTTCTACAAGGTCCAGATTATACCTTAACGCCTCATCATTGCATTCTAGGCGGAAGTTTTCTGTTCTAGGAGAAGGCATCATCACTTCCAGAGGGACAACAGCCTCCGTTCCATACACCAAACTATATGGCGTTTCTTTGGTTGCACTGCGTGTTGTTGTCCGATATGCCCATAACACGTTTTGTAGCTCTTCTGCCCAACCTCCTTGTGCCCTGTTTAGGCGGGTCTTAATTCCTTTTACGATCGTGCGGTTTGTAACCTCCGTCTGTCCGTTAGCTTGTGGATGCGCCACAGACGTAAAGTTCTGTCGTATACTGAGTTTTGCGCACCACGCTTTGAACGGGTTACTAGCAAATTGTTTTTCGTTATCACTCACTATCGTGTGAGGGATGCCGAATCGACAAACTATTTGTCTCCATACGAACTTGACAATGTGCGCACCTGAGATGCATGCCAGCGCTTCGGCTTCCACCCATTTGGTGAAATAATCCACCGCGACTACTAGAAACTGCACGCCTCCCGGAGCTTTTGGGAATGGACCAACAATATCTATTCCCCATTGGCAGAAAGGCCAAGGAGAATGTATGCTTGTTAGGCTTACTGCAGCCATGGACGGAACGTTCGCATACGCTTGACAGTTAACACATTTCTCCACATATTCTTTTGTATCCTTCGTCATGGTAGGCCAAAAGTAACCTAAACGAAAGATCTTTTGAGTCAAAACCCTCGCTCCTGAGTGTGCACCACACAAACCCTCATGTACCTCCATGATCGCCTCCTTTGCTTCGCTTTTATTCAGACATTTCAACCACGGTGTTGAGTAACCCTTTCGATATAACCTTCCGCTCTTTACAGTATACTGCCCAGCATTCATGCGTACCTTCCTAGCTTCTGTTTCTGACTCCGGGAGGATCCCATCATTAAGATAAGATAAGATAGGTACCATCCAGCAGGTTCCTTCATGACTGATCTCCACAGCTTCTTCTATCTTATTCTCGATGCTCCTGTGTTTCAAGACTTCTACTAATACTTCTTTAGTAAGGTGACAATATAGCATGGATGCCAGCTTACTTAACGCATCTGCTTCTTTATTTTTGGTTCTCGGGATTTGAGATATTACGAAGCTTTTGATCGGGGCTACCTTCTCTTTTACCCTTGCTAGGTACTTCTGCATGTGGGCTTCTTTAGCGTCGTATAACCCGTTCACTTGATTCACTACCAACATCGAATCCATAAGGACCTCTAGCGTCTGAATTTCCATCTTCACCGCCAAACCTAGACCCGCCAAAAGGGCTTCGTATTCTGCTTCATTGTTTGAGCACTTAAAATCGAATCGTAAGGCGTACGTAACCTTTTCGCCCTCTGGCCCTACCAATACGACTCCGGCACCGCAACCTTCCTTCCCTGCGGCTCCGTCCGTATACATCACCCACAAAGTCTTCTTAGAGAGTAGTTCGCCCGTCTTCTGTTCCTCTACTGATAGCACCATTTCGTCATCTGGTACTTCGACTAAGAAGTCAGCCAACGCTTGACCCTTGATACTAGGACGCGTTTTAAAAAGAAGGTCATGCTCGCCAAGTTCAATAGCCCACTTTGTCATTCGCCCGGAGCGTTCTGGTTGGAGAAGGACGCTCCGGATTGGCTGGTTCGTCAAGACGGTGACCTTATGGGCTTGAAAATACCTTTTTAAGCGCCTAACAGTATATATCAAAGCCAATATGAGTTTTTCAATTAAAGAATAATTGAGTTCGGCTCCTTGTAAGGCTCTACTAACGAAGTATACCGGGACCTGCTTCCCTTCTCTTTCAGCGATTAGTACGAAGCTTATAGCTTCCCTGTTAGTAGACAGATACATTATCAGAGGTTCCCCGGGCTTCGGGCTAGCCATTGTTGGAAGGTCTTTCAGACTTCGTTTCAGTTTTACCAAAGCCTCTTCCGCTTCATCCGTCCACTCTATTCCTCCTTTTTTGGTACAGCCGTGTAGTGCTTTGAAGAAAGGTACGGACCTTTCTGCTGACTTGGCAAGGAAACGTCCTAACGAGGCTAATTTCCCATTTAAACTCTGTACGTCTTTAACTGTCATCGGGGTATTCATCTTCATTAAACCTTCAATTTTGTCTGGATTGGCCTGAATGCCCGTTGCAGTGATTACATGACCCAGAAATCTTCCTTTGCTCATCCCAAAAGAACACTTCTTGGGATTCAATTTCATGTTGATCTTCCTGAGCTGCCGCAACGTTTCCTCTACATCCCGAAGCAGATCCTTATCCTCTTTGCTTTTTACAACCATGTCATCAACGTACACTTCTAGGTTCCGACCAATCTGCTTCTCGAAAGCTTTGTCTACCAAACGCTGGTACGTGGCCCCTGCATTACGAAGGCCGAAAGGCATCTTTACGTAACAGAATGTTCCTTTGGAAGTATGGAACGCGGTTTTCTCCTCGTCCTCTTTTGCCATCTGGACTTGGTGGTACCCTTTGTACGCATCCAAGAACGATTTCCATTTGTATCCTCCTAAAGACTCCACCTTTTGTTCTATTTCAGGAAGAGGATAGCTATCCTTGGGGCACGCTTTATTTAAATCTTTGAAATCCACACACATACGCATAGATCCATCTCCCTTTTTGACTAACACCGGATTCGCTATCCATTCCGGATATTGCGTGCTTCGTAGGACTCCAGCGTCTACCAAATCCTTAACCTGTTGGTTTACGATTTCGCTTCGTTCTGGGGCCATTCCCCGCTTCGTCTGCCTGATTGGGCGGAAAGAAGGGTTGATCATTAATCTGTGTTCCGCGATATTTCGGGAGACCCCAGTCATATCTTTCGGCTCCCACGCGAAAACTTCTCTATGTTGCTTTAACAGTTCTACTAGACCTTCCTTCAACGGATTGGGTAGGTCTTCCCCGATCTGGACGGTCAGTTCTGGGTACTCTGGATTGATCACGACATGCGCCTCTTCCTGCTCCGTCCAGCTGTCCTGATGGGTAACACTATTGCACTCTAGGGGAGGCATAGGCATGCTTCGTACCGTAACTACCCCTCTTTCGGAAGGGAACTTGAGCAGACCGTGGATCGTAGACGGGATGGCTTGGAATTGCCACATGCCGGTTCTCCCCAAGATAGCGTTGTACCGGGAAGGAGCTTCAATTATCACAAACTCGGCCAGAACGGTTTTTCCATGACCGCTCTCCCAATCTTCCAACATAAGGGGAAGGTGGATCTTGCCTCTGGGCCACACGGACTGTCCGGCGAATCCCACAACCGTTCCGTTAGCTGGCTTGAGTAAGGATTTGACATCTGTAGGAAATTTATCAAAACAGTGCCCATACATGATGTTAGCAGAACTTCCGGAGTCTACGTAGACCCGACGAACCATTGTTTTAGCTATTACCCCAAAAATAACCAGGGGCTCCGTTCCGACATATCCTTCCGGAACGGGCTCCCCTCGACCGAACTCCACCATTCCCCCTTTCCTTTTCCCCAAGTGTGGGGACGGACGCTCATCTTCCAAAGCGAATATTTCCGTATTGTATGCTACAGCCTCTTTCTTAGGTGGAGGTTCGATCGCCGCCACCTCTAATCTTCCTTTTGCTTGCCCCTCCTTTTCTCTCTTATAACTTTCGCAGGAAACCGTTGAGTGACCCATTATTTTGTGATATTCACAGTATGCGTTCGGGTCTCGGGGGTATCGCTTTCGGGTTCCCCTTCCTTCCGTGGTTTTATGAGTATCAGCAGCTGCATAAACCTCCTGCCTGGAGTGACCATACCGCTCTCGGGAGGTCCCTCCCTCCTGGGGGCGTCCCCGATATGAAAACCTCGTTCCGTATCCCGTCCGGAACCCTCCTCTCCCCTTCTCGTGGGCTTTGGACGATCCAGAGGCTCCTGTCCCCTTCTTTTCTTGAGCCTCAAAACGCAACTTCTCTGCACTTTCCTCTTCTTGCTTGAGAGCTTTATTCACCACATTAATCATGTCATCGGCTTTCACGAAATCTCTTTTTGATAATTCTCTAAACAATTCTCCTTCTCGGAGACCGTATGTGAAAGCTGCTATTATCAAGGAGTCTTCCCGGATGGGCATCTTCCGACTTTGTTCGTTAAATCTCTTAAAGTACGATTTATTCGACTCTCCTTCTCGTTGCCTGCATGCCATTATGGATTGAGACTTCTGCTGATACTTCTTTTGTTGTATGAAACTGTGACTGAATTGAGCGGCAAGCTCCTCGAAACTAGCAACGCTCTTCTGAGGCAGGCTGGATAACCAGTATCGAGCAGAGCCCTCTAAAGTTCCCGCGAAGTATAGACACCATAACTTTTGATCCATCGGTATCATTTTTACAGCCCAGCGAAAGCTGGCTATGTGATCATCTGGATCTCCAGTACCATCGTATGATTTGACTCTAGGACCTTTGAGCCCGGCAGGGATTGGCATTTCGTTTATATCGTCGGTGAAAGGTGATCGGAAGCTTCGTGACGCTATAGAGCGGTGTTGGTTTGAACCTTCTGATCTTTCCGGAGTCTTCTCTCTTTGTCTCTCCGGCGTTCGTTCCGCTCGCCTTTCTGGCACCCGCCTCCTTTGTCTTTCATGGGTTCGATCCCTCCGTCTTTCAGGAGTTCGCTCTCTCCTTTCCCGCCCAGACTCACGACTTTGTGTTTGAGCCGGAGGAGTTTCTTCTTTATAGACCTCCTCCGTAGATTCTTCTTCCTCAGACTTCTCCGCTAGAGTAAGTCAAGGTCCTTCCCACTCCACTAAGTCCTTCCGCCATTCTTCTTCTATTTTTCTCCAAATCTCGCAGCTTCCGAAATTTACAGAAAAGATTAAATTACCTGACTTCTTCTTCCGTTGGGTCGTCTTTTTAAATAGTGTAACATTATGAGCCAAGCTCTGTTATATTTTACACACGTGCCGATAGTTAAAGTGTTGAAATATTAAGTTTAAATGATTCTTTTGTACGAATACTTGTCAGAGATAAATTAATGGTATTAGATCATTTTAACCATGACACTTTCAATTTTTATCATATCTGACATCCAACTAATATATTTATGCTAATAATGTATTTCCACTTACTCGTAATATTTTAATTTCCATGTGGTGCACAAATAATATCCAGCCTGGCGGCAAAGATGCTCATACCCACTAGGGAAAAGTGTTGATATAATATTCAATTTGACATGACCTTTTCTCGCCATAATGAGCTAGCTGAGGCCACATAAAAGTCGTCGATATTTTGTTGGTTTATATCACTTTCACACTAAATGAAAGCTATTGCATTTGGTTGATTCATTACTTATTCAAGAATTAACACCCCTTTTCAGATCTGTCACAAAGACACTAAAACTCACTGATCAATAGCTTGAATAGAAATGGTTGCACCACATTTTGTCTTGTTTCCTCAAATGGCTCAAGGCCATATGGTACCCATGGTGGACGAATACTAGCCCAACGTGGCGCTACGGTCACCACACCCCTTGCTGCCAATCGGTTTAGACCAGTAATTACTCGAGCAACCGAAGCCAAACTCAAGATCCACCTACTTGAACTTGAATTCCGGTTAGCCGAAGTTGGTTTACCAGAAGGATGTGAGACCTTTGACAAACTTCGGACCATCTGGTAAATTTCTATTCAGCCATTGACTTGTTAGAACAACCGGCAGAGGATTTGCTCCGGGAACTCCGTCCACCACCGGATTGCATAATTTCAGACTTTTTCTTCCCGTGGACCACAGACGTGGCTCGACGGTTTAACATTCCACGGGCCGGGATGCTTCTGGCAAATGTGCATGCACGCCGCCTTCACTTCCAACTTGTTACAAACAATCGAATCGGACTCAGACCGGTTCGTGCTGCCCCCGACCGAGTTGAAATTACTAAGCTTCAACTTATGGGTCCCGCCACATCAGACCCGGCGGGGTTCATGGTCCGTGTTATGCAAGCCGAGAAAGCCGCATATGGGACCGTGGTTCACACTTTCAACGAATTGGAACCCGAGTATGTTAAAGAATACACAAAGGTGAGAGATAGTAAAGTATGGTGTATAGGCCCGGTTTCATTATCCAACAAAGATGATCGGGATATAGCCGAGAGAGGAAACAAGGCTGCGATCGAGGGACACGATTGCTTAAAATGGCTAGATGAAAGGGAACAAGGGTCCGTGTTGTACGTATGCTTGGGAAGTGCGGCTCGTGTTTCTACACAACAAGCGATCGAGCTCGGGCTTGGGCTCGAGTGGACTAACAAACCGTTCATATGGTGTTTAAGAAGCAAAACCGAAGAGCTCGATAAATGGCTTTCGGATGAGAACGGGTGAGAAACCGCGGGTTGATTATCCATGGTTGGGCACCACAAGTGTTGATATTGTCACACCAAGCCATAGGTGGTTTCTTGTGGATGGAACTCGACTCTAGAGTCCGTGTGTGCGGGAGTGCCGATGGTTACATGGCCGTGTTTTGGAGACCAATTTCCTAACGAAACGTTTATTGTGGAAATTCTGAAGATTGGAGTTAGGATTGGTGCGGAAATTCCGGTTGCTTTCTGGGAAGAAGCTAAGATTGAAGCGTTGGTGAAGAAGGAGGACGTGAAGACAGCTGTCGAATGCTTAATGGCAGAAGATGAAGAAGGAAAACAAAGAAGAAGGAGGATGAGAGATCTTGCAGAAAAGGCGAAGAGGGCAATGGAGGAAGGGGGGGTCTTCGTATATTAACGTATCATCGTTGATTCAAGATATTACTCAAACCCTTAAAACTTGAAGGTTACGTTTGAGTCCCATGTTAAGCATCCAACATTTTCTTTGGGTTTCAAATAGGGGGAAAAGGATACATGTAAACTAGCCAAACTAGTGTTGTAACCCTCAACTAGACTAGCAATTTTGTAACATTTTCCATATTCTAGTTCATTGCTAGATATTTATATATGATGACACATATAGATGTTTAGAAAATAAAACATGTATACATATGTAATGTAATTTGTTTTCTCTCTCTTTCATATGAATCTCATGGTTTAAACATATCATAAGGAATACGAGTCATGCATATCAATTATTAATAATCGACATAAAATGATATAATTTTTGGGCAAAGGTGCAATTGAAAAACATTTGTTTCCTTTCTCTTTCATACTTACATATGACTTTGTCATGAATCTTATGGTTAAAACGTATAATAAGGAATATCAGTCATGCATATCAATCATCACTATTAAATAATACTCCACCGTCCCACAAAAAACTTCTTATTTCACTCTATATTTTTGTCCCACAAAAAACTTCACATTTTCCATATTTGATGGGCTCCACACAATAAAAAACTATTATTACTAAAGACCTCACCACTAATATCCACTAACTATCTTTCTCTCTCCAATCCAACCTTATATTTTAATCAAAAGTATTATCAATAACCCCACCACTAATTATCACCTAAAAACTTGTGTAAAAGCCAAATGAGAAGTTTTTTGTGGGACGGAGTGAGTATATTTTTTGGGCAAATAGGCAATAGAAAAACATTTGTTTTCTCTCTCTTTCATACTTACATATGATTTTGTCATGAATTTTATCGTTAAAAGATATAATAAGGAAAATCAGTCATGCATATCAATCATTAATGAATATAAAATGATATATTTGTTGGGCAAATGGGCAATAAAGAAACAATATGATGGATCTTGAAAGAACATGTATGTTTGTTACAAAAATATAGGTGAAGCACATGCAAGAAAGTGAGCAATTTGACAAGGTACCAAGTACAAGCCCATGTGGATATGATTTCCATCCACTTGACACATGCTCCCTAAAATAACCCCATCGGTGTTAAGCCTAAAACCAACTGATATATTTCATTTTTGTCACGTACACTCTAATTGTAGAACTATACCAACATACCCTTTATCTTTAGTTTTATGTCACACCATAGTAATACCATATTAAAATACCTTTTAGCCCAACTTCCCCACATCTCTCATGCCTTCAGATATTTGAAGCAAAAAATCAAACTGCAAGAAAATTTTAGTATAGCTACAGTAAGTTGCAACGGAACTCATTTTCCAGGAAGAAATTTGCTACGAAATTTGGTTGTATTCCGTAGCTATTCATGATTAGCTACGGAAAATCAGCTTTTTGCTACGGAATTCGTCCGTAGCTATTCAAGATTTTAATATCTTGTAGTCAATGATGAATCAAAATTGAAGCAACCGAAGAAGGCCAACCCGCATAACATTGCACACCATCTTAAGAGATCACTACTCCCTTCTTTACTCAATGTTTGATTTGAACATTTTAATAATTAATATATATGCTTCCTCAGCATAATAAACTATATATTCTTGTATTTACGCATTTGAATAATAAGAAGTGGTTAGGATTTATTAAATGAGAAAATTAGTGGATTTAGTCCCCACTCTTTATACTTACATCATCTTATATGCCATCTGATTTTGATTTAATAGGGAAATAACTAAACATGGAAAGTTATAATGGACTTATTTGTTTATGTCTTAATCTATAAAGCTTAACTTAACTAGAAAAATTATAGGATGTTGTTTTTCCAATCAAGTATATCACTTAATATAATATAGAGGAAGTAGGTTGCCACTTAATTACCGAGTTGTCGGTTGTCTGATTTCTCCCAATTTTGTCGGTTGGGTTATAAAGAAGATACCGCAAAATGCAGGTGAGATTGTGAAATGTACGATTTGTTTTACCTATTTGGTTTTGAAGTGATTAGCTGCTGCGATTTTAATGTTGGAAGGATACGAAGACCATAAACCATTCCACATTAGCGCTTGATCTTGTTTCTACTGTATCTATGATTAATATATCTACAAAAATTCGGAATTTTCATCCCACCAATCGTCGAATTAATTCTCACTTTTTGTTTGATATTTTCCTTTTCGATTTACTTTATACGATTCAAATCTTCGTAATCTTCAACTCTTTTTCTTATTAACAAATCAAACGTTTAACATAAAATGCCAAATTTGATAATACGTGATAATTTGGTATATATAAGTTAAGAATATTAAGACGTGAAATTTAGATACTATTATAGTAAAAGTATAAATAAAGATTTATTTTTAAATAATACATTCTCCTAAAAAAAGAAAATATCACTAAATTGATTTAGTAGTAAGACGTTCATAATATCTCAGAAAAGACCAAAGTTCGAAACATTACTAGGTAAATACTAGAGTAAATTACATGAATGTTCTTTAAGTTTATAGCAAATTTCACCAGTGGTCCTTTAGTTTCAAAATTTACACCGATTGTCCTTATTTTTTAATTGTTTTTCACCGATGGTCATTTACGAAAAAGTCCGTCTATTTTTTTAAGTTAACTAACATCACATGTGATGCACATGGGGGTATTTTGGTCTATTTGTCTTTCCCCTTCTCAATTAAATTACACGGATGGTCCTTTAAATTTATAGCAAATTTCACCAATGGTCCTTTAGGAAAGACAAATTGACCAAAATACCCTCATGTGCATCACATGTGATGTTAGTTAACTTGAAAAATAGACGAACTTTTTCGTAAAGGACCATCGGTGAAAAACCTTTCAAAAATAAGGACCACCGGTGTAATTTTTGAAACTAAAGGACCATTGGTGAAATTTGCTATAAACCTAAAGTACCATTCATGTAATTTACTCTAAATACTATAAGATGAGCTAATGAAAGCCTGAAGTCAATATGAAAGTGGGCTCTTATTCTTCAATTCAAGATCAGATAAAAGTTTGAAAACAATTACTAAGACTAGTAGTAACGGGGGCGTCTTCGCATCCAGCGTCCCTCCTCCAAAACGCGTCCTCCCCCTTACGCACCATCTTCCACGACGTGTCCCCGCTGTCCAAGGGTTGTCTGGGCGACCGATAACGGTCGCCAATTTTTCTAAGGGAGACATTTAATTTTAAAGGGGAATGGTTTGGTCGCCTGGTTACGCAGATTTGGTCGGGATTTATTATGTGTTTGGTCGGGCTGATGTGGCGCTGATGTGTCAGGGGTATCCACTGAAACAATGGTCACCCATTACGCATAGTCTAAAGTACTGAACAAATATCACTCTTTATTTACCGGTTGCATTCTCCTCTAAGCATTACTATATATCCTTTTAATGTATGTTAATCATTCAATGTAGTGTAAGATAATAAATACTATTTTATAAGAGAGATGATATTATTTTGAATTAAATCTTATTATTTATTTGATTGATACAAATGTCGAAATCAAATGATATAATTATTAAGAAAAATTAGTGGATTCACCTGTCAATAATTTAATGACTAAGAGGATAGAATATACTCAAGACTTGTAACATAATAATATTGCTATAAGGTGTTGCCATAAATTATAAGTCATGTGTTCAAATCCTGATAAATTAGATTAGATTGATTGTTAAAAAGAATAAAATAAGAAAGAGGATAGAATATAAAGTAATTTTCGTCGGTGGGAAGGAACGAGGGACCACGAAGGGCCAGTAGGGATTGACAGTGGGTCACTTGACAATCAAGTGGTTCCTTGCTGGAAAACTTCTGTCGGCACTGACTCGGTGAGTTAGGAAGACCGAGTCACACGCCAAGCCCCTATTCATCCGCACCTATAAATGCATTTCACTTTCTTCTTTCCCTACTCGCCATCCATCTCTCCCATTCCCCCCAAATATCTAGATCCAGTCGCCAGGTACTAACTATAAAACTTGCGATTCTAGTTTTAGATCTTACTCTTATGTTGCTGTTATTTTCATCTGATTTAATTTAGACTTTATCATGAATCAATCACACTGTTCAATGCTCTGCAAATGCCTAATTTTATCATACATTTGATTGTTCTGAGAGAGATCTAAACGTTTCGAACATTCGTTGCTATTTTCATTTATCATTTCAATCGTTTTTATGAGTTTTTAAGCATAACAATGTTAAATTCGTATGATTTAGGTTAGAGATCGCCCCTAATCTGCCTAATTACTTATACTGAATATGTACATTGAGAAATGAATTAGGTGTATTGAATTCATAAATACTTATAACTTTTTCCTGTTAGATCCATGTTGAGATGTATTTAAAATATAATAGGACTGTAGATGTTCCTCATTTGTTGATTTCACTAATCAACTGTATGATGATTTTAGCATCAAATGTTATCATGTTCCATTCGTAATTGCAATTCTAAACTATTTGAGAGCTTACACAACAATTATGATGATAATTGATAACTAGATTGCTGTAATAAGCTTGCTCATGTATAATGTATTAATGGCCAAATTCTGAAGGTTATTTTCTTTCTCATAGAGCATGGATCTCAATTTTTTCATTGAATGATTTACATTTTGGGGCATAAAATGTTAGCTTAATAACAATACTAAGAGTATATTTTTGCTCCATTTTATGTAATCCAGTTAAGATATGGAAACTTTCCTATTCACATCCGAATCCGTCAACGAAGGACACCCAGACAAACTTTGTGATCAAGTCTCCGATGCAATCCTTGATGCATGCTTAGAACAAGACCCCGAAAGCAAAGTTGCATGTGAAACATGCACCAAAACCAACATGGTTATGGTTTTTGGTGAAATCACCACAAAAGCCGTTGTAGACTATGAGAAAATAGTCCGTGACACTTGTAGAAACATCGGGTTTACATCCGCTGATGTCGGGCTCGATGCTGACAAATGCAATGTCTTGGTCAATATAGAGCAACAAAGCCCGGATATTGCCCAAGGTGTTCACGGTCACTTAACCAAAAAGCCCGAAGAAATTGGCGCAGGTGATCAAGGTCACATGTTCGGTTATGCAACCGATGAAACCCCCGAACTTATGCCATTGACCCACGTTCTTGCAACCAAGCTCGGGGCTAAACTAACCGAGGTTAGAAAAAACAAGACATGTCCATGGTTAAGACCCGATGGTAAGACCCAAGTGACGGTCGAGTACCACAACGATAACGGCGCGATGGTCCCAACCCGGGTTCACACCGTCTTAATCTCGACCCAACACGACGAAACCGTGACTAACGAACAAATTGCAACCGATCTTAAAGAGCACGTGATTAAGCCCGTTATCCCGGCCCAATACCTCGATGACAACACCATCTTCCATTTGAACCCGTCGGGCCGGTTCGTGATCGGCGGGCCCCACGGGGACGCGGGTTTGACCGGGAGGAAGATCATCATCGACACCTACGGTGGGTGGGGTGCACATGGTGGTGGTGCTTTCTCGGGTAAAGACCCGACCAAAGTGGACCGAAGTGGTGCGTATATTGTTAGGCAAGCGGCTAAGAGTATTGTAGCATCCGGGCTGGCCCGTAGGTGCATTGTGCAAGTGTCGTATGCTATTGGTGTTGCTGAACCACTTTCCGTGTTTGTTGACACGTATAAAACGGGAACAATTCCGGATAGGGATATCCTTGCTTTGATTAAGGAAAATTTTGATTTCAGGCCCGGGATGATGGCTATTAATCTTGATCTTAAACGGGGCGGGAATTTTAGGTATCAGAAAACCGCTGCTTACGGGCATTTTGGTCGGGAAGACCCCGATTTCACTTGGGAGACACCTAAGGTTTTGAAACCGAAAGCTTGAATTTAGCGGGTTTTCATTAGTTTGCCCGAATGGGGAATAAACGGGCTTAAATGTTGTGTTTACTGTTTACTATTCTTTTGTGTTTGTTTTTGTGATTGTTGGGAAGCATTTAGGATTTTTTATAATTCTTTTTGCATTATCTTTAAACTATATTCATATTCAATGTAATCTTTCAACAAGTTTAAGTTTACTAAAGAGTTAAATTTTTAGTGTTTGTTCTTCGTTATCTTTAAACAGAACGGGTTAACTTGCTGTTGAAGTCATATTAATGTGTAAATTCACAATTAGATTAAAATCATAGCGTTTGAATTTTGTTTGGAATGAATGAATGATCATTCTCATTTTTAGGGATGATTATAAATGATTTTATTTTTCCTAATATTAATATTTCAATTGTGCCAACGCCTCTCTTCATTTTTTAAAACTGAGCATTCACTCTTCTTTTAATGAGATGGAAGATTACTTGTACATAACGTAACAATAAACGTTTCTGTGTGTTTTTCTCTTTGTTCTCTTTTCAATATGAAATACCAATGTATTTAAACTAGAAAATAAACAAACAACTCCTAAAATTAAGCCACCTACTATAGCCAATCCTTACCACTTTCATGACCCACGTACACCCACAAGTTTCGGTCAAACTTTTGACTAGTAACTTTCACTATTTTCTAAATATTAATTTTAGGAAAATGATCATGATAGCCCTTATGGCTATCAATAAGAAGACAAAATGAATCTAAAAACCGCCCCCTAAATTTTAGGATCACTACTCTTGTAACGAATGTACATTTATTTTATGCATGTTAAAGACAGCCCTAAGGGATGTCATTAACAAAACCCTTAATTTTATGAGTTTTGATAATGATAGCCCTTAGGGTTGTCATTATCAAAACCCTAATTTTATTAACAACTAAACAAAACTAATAAAATGAAACATAAGATATGACTTGTGACTTGGTATAAACGCTTAACCCAACAATCATCCACTTAATCGTTTATTCATATCACTCGTTCTTTCGAACCATCTTGATCCTTGACTTCTCCAGGACACCCGACCACATCAGTCACGTCCAAACTCACTAACTCAACAACTCTTTTGGTTTTCACCACACTGGTAACATGGCATACCATTGGACACGTTCATTAACATTCCGACTTCTTCCCCGACAATCCGACCTCTCCCCTGTCATGCCCGAAATATTGACACCGAATTATACTCCATTCCATTCTTGTTTTGAAAGCCTCACCTTTTTTTTTTTTATCAATGTTCTTCCCGTGATTCTTCACCCCTTTTTTCTGACCACACGCCTTTAGCCACCATCTCGACTCTTCCCGGACCCACGGTCTCTTCCCCGACCACATCCACAAAATCTTAAAATAAGTGAAAAATTAACAACCATCTACATCTAAAATATAACTTAAAAGATACAGAGTGCTCAACTTCCTACAATCCAAAATACATACCATTTTCCATTTCTTTCGTTGGATCAATATTGTTCTTGTCATCTACATAGAAGTATATAGATTTTAAATTCATATGCACAGATACCATTATGCATAAAACTAACTGGTTTTAATATAATTATTAACTAAGGTGCTGTTTGATAACATCTGAATAACTAATATTTAAATGATTAATATAATTTAGATTTACCCTTACATCTGTCCGATTAAGAGGCAGAACATATTCAAGTTTTTATTCAGAGGCTGATTAAGAGATCTTACCAAACACTTTGAATCTGTCCGATTAAGAGACTCACTATTAACTGAATCATTAAGAGGGTTACCAAACAACACATAAATGTCTAGTCCTGAGAAGTTGCAGGCCTTGTTCAATTTACCAAAAAACACCCTAAATTTTTTAAATTCTTAAATTATAAGTAATAAAATTCTAATTTGTATTTAATTTTATAATGAGTTACATGGTATAAACTTAACCAATGATTTAGGCCCCTAATTGATAAATAAATTAATAAGGTAAATAATTAGCCCCTATTTAAAGATGGGCCATGTAATCCCTACATAGTGAACACACATGTAAGGATGCGGAAACCGTATTTTTTTAAAAATAAGACCGGTTTAAAAACCAGTTCAGCTTTAGTCAACAAAGGTCAAAATCGGTTTCAGTAAGTAGGGGTGTACATGGTTGAAACCGGTTCGGACAGGTTCAAAATGGTTTTTTCGGTGTTTGAACCGGTTTTAACGCTAGGTCAACAAAAAAACATCCTCAAAACATTGATTCGATGGAAAACTGGCGGTTTACGAACCGATCTGGTTCGACAAGCTAAGAATCAGTTATAAACCGCTTTTTAAACCGGACTGAATAAAAACTTGTCGTTTTATCGATGGTGGTTTGTGCAACGTCAAGAGAAGCAGGGGTGTCCAAAACTTGATATCCGGATTTTCAGTTATGTGGATTTCTGGATAGTGATTTGTTATTATCCGAATCCAGTATTCCGGATTTCGGATATCTGAATACGAGAAAAACAAATTATTTAAATATTTTCGGATACATCGGATATTTGTTACTCCCTCCGTCCCAAATTAATTGTCCACTAGACAAAGGGCACACAGTTTTAAGAAAGTACAATTATTGCACTGTCCACCAATCAAATCTCATATTTACCCACTTATAATTCATATGATTGGTTGTAATTTAAAATTGACAATTATTTTGGGACAAACTAAAATACTAATGTGGACAATAAAAATGGGACGGAGGGAGTAATATATTTTCAAATAATTTTCGGATATTTTTGATTTTTCGGGTATCAGACATCGAATATCTGAAAATCTTGAAGACATTATCCAGATCCATTATCTGAAATTTGAATATTCAGATTTTTGGATACTCAAAATTTTGGATACACAAATTTTGAATATTGAATATTTTTCTGAGTACTCGATTTTTAAGATTTTTTTGAACGCCACTAAAAAAGAAGTAATGGTGTTGTTTTGGGCCTTTTGGTATGCTTTTTGTTGGGCCACAAACATTGGATTTACTGTTTTCTAAAAACTTCATCCCATATTTTATTTTTTTAACGGAAAATATTAATTTAATCATAAATATCACCTAAGTATACTATATTATTATGTGACATGAATCATCGATGACAGAGATGGAGGAGAAATAATGTAGCATCAGATCAAAGTCGTTTTGTATAAAAGTTAAAATTGCGTTTGGTTTATAAATGAGATTTCAAATATAAATTTAAAAGAAAAAAAAAATTTAAAGGATATTATTTTATAAGTTGTTACAATTATATATAAACAAACACTTAACATTTTTATTCCCATGATTTAACAAAAATGAAGATTTTGTTCTTTTATGGAATTTTTTTTAAGAGCACGTATTTAATAACGAATTAATACCTTCATATTTCCATTAAAATTAAAGAAATTATTTAATCATATATTATAAATGTAAAAATTAGATTTCATTAATCTAGAGAACTTTTATCTAATTATTAAAAATATTTATGTGTCATTATCGGACAACTAAAAAAACTCTTATAATAATGGAAAATGATAATGACCACTAAGACGTCAAGACACGCATCAAAAACATAAGATTTTCATTTAAATTGAAAATCACATTTTTTATGGGTTTTGTTAATGACAGCCAGCCCTTAGGGCTGTCATTAATAGGTGGTTACGTGCATAAATCGTTTTTACTTTCAGTAGTGGAGGTTGATTCCTAAAATGCAGGGGGCGGTTATTGATTATTGTACAAGTTTTTTATGCGTGTCTTGACGTCTTAGTGACAGCTCTTAGGATTGTCATTATCATTTTCCTTTTTCTATTACTTCCTCCGATTCAAAATAAGTGCAACACTTTCCAAAAAGAGGTGATTCAAAATAAGTGCAACACTTTCCTTATTTGGCATATTTTTATCTATAAAATTACCATTTTATCCCTACTTAACTTTATTAAACATCATTAATTTCTCTTTCTTCAATAAAGATAAAAGTTATGGTGAGACCCTTTTCACTAATTATCCCTTTAATTTATCATAATCTCCATTACACTATTTTACTTCAAAATCCGTGAAAATGCAAATGTTGCACTTATTTTAAATCGGAGGAAGTATTTTAAATTGTCAAAATTGTTTATTGATGTTGTTAAAAACATATTTTTGAAATAATCACTTTACTAAATACGATTATTAAAAGTATTGACTCTAGACAACATATAAATATATATTTTTGAAAGTATTGAATCTTACGGCTTAAATAATTATTTTGACGTATATGTAGTTCTTAAGGTTTAAAAAGATGATGAAATTCTGCCAAAATTAATTTCTAATTGTAGAGAAAGAATTGGCAAGCCTAACTTATATAATGATGATGATCTTTTCTCTTTATATTTACCTTCAATTTTAATATGTTTTTTTAAATATTAATACGAAGTATAAAAATAACTAGGAATGTAACAATGACGATCGCTCAAATTGAGGATTAGTAAAATGTACGGATTTGATCATTTAATTCTTTTTGGAATTATAGGGGAAATGTACAATCAAAACAACATAATGTACAAGTGTGTGGTTGGTGATTTATTGAGTTGTCATTGGATGTCGATGGCCGACACAAGATTGGTTCACCCCTTCTTTCTTGAACCTATATCACCTTGGATACGGCAATACAATAAACTAAAATGCGTAGATAACTTTTCGTATGTAAAGTTTGTTTTAACCGTTGTATATAGTGTAACATATTAAGGGGGAAAAACTATATTTGGCTATATAAAATGGTTGAACCATTAATTGTTTATGTGCAAAAACACTATAAATCTTTACAATAAGCGCTAAAATTTTGATAAAGAAAATATGACATTATGTATCGCAATTTTAATTTGGCTAGAAAGTTTTTATTATGTTAATTATTGGTCTAATAATTATGCAAAGAAAGCATTATAGAGAGAGAATACGATCATGACGATTTGGAGGAGGATTTATGATGGATTCGCCATCAAACATTTCTAATCAAATACAACAATTTTAACGTCCGCCAAAAAATTAGGTTATAAAACCTATACTTGACTTTTTCTGACGGATATAGCCACCGGTAAAAGCTTAAAGGTCTGAATGGTAGTAGTATCTTTATAATAAGATATCTGTATAGACTGTATGTAGTCATGGACTGAGGAAAAATTTGTTGGGTATCACCGTCATTTGTATGTTTTACATATTTTTAATATTATTTTTACACTATTCAAAAAAAAATTGAGGGATTGCACATTGAGCGTCCTCCCATGTTTGTATAAAAGACTAATTACCTAGTTAGCCTAGTGGTAGGTATCATGACCCACTCAAAAGATGTATTGGTTTCAAATCTCCCTGGTAGTCACAGGATGTTAGGAAACGGCTACGAAGACACTCCAGTTAGCTAGGGTGCATACATCAGAGTATAGGTGTTCACGCTATGGCTTGGTGTGTTTTTTACTAAATCTCATATTTCCAAATAATTGCTATCGATTGCCGATGGGATTCAAGTATTCCAACTTCAAACTGTTTTTGCCGAGCAAAACTAAAATCAAAATTTCTTTAATGAGTATAAATATACATACATACATACCCTACTTGCTACATTGACATATATGAAACTTGCAAAAATGGTAATAAAAGAAGAAACACGAGTAATCAAAATCTTTGTTGCTTTGAAGGCTAGACAAAACAATATTGCATATCGCTTTCCGTGTGGTAGACTTTACATTGTGCCCATGTACACAAATGCCCCCACACTCACACTCAAACCCATAGAGTCAAGGAGACACATTTAATTGATTCCCATCTACCCTAAACCAAAACATTACCCATTAAGGGTAAAAGATGTATTAATTACACTTGTATGTACAATGGGCATGTATATGGTCAATAAATGTCAAACTAGTCAATCTTCATTTTCTTATGAAAATGTATGAAATTTTTTGTAAGCCTATGTTTGTAGTGATTAAATGATTTTCAAAACAGGTCTACAACAAACTTGATGCAAGTGTTTTGCATTTCTTCAGTGATAAATTAGATCTATTATCAACAAGTATAAAAGACTACCCACAATGGTTAGGGGTGTTCATTTGGATAATTTGAATGTATACGAACCAAGTAGGTGAATCCAAATGGTTTTTGGGTTTTAAATGTTCAAACAAAACCATCCAAACTAATTTAAATCCAAACCGATCTGAACCAAATTTTTGGTTTTGTTCGAAGCAATTTATTTTCTTCTTAATATACTCCACAAGACTACAAAAGTATATAACATAACTAATAATAAGTTTAATATGTACAATTTCAAAATGATAAACTACTTTATACATAAAAATAATTCTAATTAATAACTTGTGACATTTCAAAGCATGAGATATTTTGTTAATTTCTATAGTCTATAGATATTTTATTTTTTGGAAATGAGCTATAATTGTTGGATATATATTTAAATATATGTATATTTCTATTTGGATTTTTTGGACAATCCGGATTTTACAATGAAAACCAAATCCAATCCGAAAACCAAACTTTTAATTTGGTTCAAGTCCAAACCGACCCAAAAAACCAATCCAAACGATCCAATCTAAATTATCCATTTTAACAATTCAGTTATATCCGAATAGTGAGCACCCCTAACAATGGTTGGTCACCAATTTCACGTCAGTTTTCTTTCTCCAAATTAAATACATGATCAAACCCTATAATAGTGACCAAACCCAATACCAAATAGAAAGAGCCCCCAACCAGCACAATCGTTCGGTTGCCTGAGCGACCGAACAATTTAAAGAGGGGTGAAAGACGCGTTGGGTTCGGGTCGCGTTATGGGACGCATCCTTTGGTCGCTCCATCACGCCTGATCTAAGGCATCTTTAGAAAAGGACACAACTACGAACATATAGGCTTATTTCACATGATGAACAGTATAGTTGTAAATGGTCGTTTTCAGAACTTCTAGTCTAGATAATATATCCATAATAATAACAATAAATGCAAATGTTCATACCGCAATTTATTTCTATTATTGCAATTCACACATAAAGATGTCTCAATAGTTATAATAATCGACCCCACAGTAAAAACAATCGTTTAACAAGGAGTGAAGAAGGAAATATAATTATCTATAGGTATAAAGGGATTGTAAAGTGGAGTATATAATAATATATTATATATTAAAGAGATACTAAATTTTCTTATTCATTTAATTTTCAAATCAAATGATGAAAATTAGGAAGAATAATTAATTTCTTTATATGTCAATCACTTTATAAACAAGCGAGTATCAATTAAGAATATCAATATTATAAAGGGCACCTGACTATGCCTTGAGATCCCAGTCATGAAATTTGGCCACCACATCATCCCGAGCTTTTTTAGACATAGAAACCAGACTGTAACTCCATTCATATCACATTTTGTGTGTTTGCTGTGAGATGGATTTGTTGAAATTTTGTACGTTGGTTCTTGGTATTAATAAAATCGCAGGTTGAAAAGAATCAGATAAAAATGTTGTACTATACTTTTTATTTGAACTACTATATTGTAATAAGATCACCCCAATTATTACAATTAATTTTTTTTTTTTTTTTGAACGGCAAAGGGGAGATGATGCTTAGTTTTTGTCAACTCAACCACACATGAGCTAACACTCAAATCGATACAAATCAATAAATCACTGCGAATAATACACATTTACTTAATATATTTGGGACTCACATATTATATATTTACTTTATACATAAATAACACACAGTAATTGGGATCTACACACTCGTCATTCACCTCTTCGCTTTTCCAAGGCACTCCAACCGATAAAATAAAGTGAGTGAACCGATGTGCCTTCTCTTTGGGTACGGACGGATGGTTGTCAAGTATAAAAATTCCAGAGTTGCAAGAATTACACGTGTATTATATGAAACGAGTTGCAAATTAACTTATTCTAAAGACCGGTGCCAATGGTGACGGAAACTGACGCCGTCAGTTTCTGCCAACTCAGCGCCACGTCAGCAGACAGACTAACTAACACTAAACTGACGTACCCGTGCCAACAGCACTCCATCAGTTCACCAAATTTGGGCCCCACCACTTACTTTTCTTTTTCTAATAAAAATATATAAACTAATTAAAACATATAACTAATAAAAATACATTTCATTAATTAAAAAAAATGACATAAAAAGACATTAAAATAATTAAAAAAAAAGACATTAATTAAAAAAAAAGCCATTAATAAATAAAAAAAAAGACATTCAAACTAAAAAAACTACTAATCAAGAGATTCATTGTCGTCTTCGTCTTCGTCTTCGCCAACCGGTCCTTGTGCTCCCGAACCCTCACCGTCACCCTCCTCGTCAACGTCTTTAAAAATCGCCAAATCATTTTGAAATTGCTGTGCAATTTCATCTTGAGCGTTTTCAAGCATTTGCTTACGACTTTCGTCAATGTCGTTTGGCACTTTTATGGCTAGGAATTTCCAAGTTTCCAAAATCAATTTTTTGTGTGCCACTTTTGCAACCTTTTTGATAATGCCTGTATGCTTATTGGAGGTTTTTCTAACGAGGTCCAAAGTGTCCAGCTTAATGGACCTTCGGGAACTTGCGGCATCGGACGAAGACGAAGTCTTTTGACTTTTCTTGCTCAGACTGCGGCCGGGGGGGGCGCCTCAACGGGTCATCTTGGAACAACGCATGCATGTTGGATGGTGCCGTCGTCCTTGGTGCCGTCGTCGTCCCTGGATCCATGCTCGGCGGTTCGGTGTCTTCATCGAGGCTTATCGGCTCGGTATCCATGACGCCCACTGAAAAATAGAACTTTGGGCTATCTCTTACCACTTCCCAACAGGCTTCGTATATAAAATTACGGCCAACATTTTCACGGAATTGTTGACGAGAAGCTTTTAGAACGTCCTCGTCTCGCGTACCGCTTGCACGCATCTCGTTTAACGAATTGTATATAGCACTGAAATTTTTCACGTCATGCGCTATTTTGGACCATTTGCCCGTGAGTTGGTTCATGTTACGCTTAACAGAAGCAGCCGAGTTGAAGTCTGCGAGAATTTGACCCCAATGGACGATACTTTTTTTGTTATTCCCCCTAACACCATCTTCAGAATTATGAATCCAACGTTGGGCCAAAATCACCTCGTCGGGGGTTGACCACTTTGTTTGTGCCCTTTTTGGCACCACTTTTTCTTTCCCCTTTTCCACCCTTTTTTCTTTCCCTTTTCTTGTGGGTGTCGGTTCTTGTTGGGTGTCGGACACATTTTGGGTGTCGGTTGGTGATGGTTCTTGGAAATTTTGTGAATAGATAGGTGTGTTTGGAGGAGGTTGTTGGTATTGAAAGTTTGGTGGTGGTTGCGAGTAATGGAAGTTGGGTGGTGGTTGTTGGTATTGAAAGTTTGGTGGTGGTTGAGAGTAATGGAAGTTGGGTGGTGGTTGTTGGTAGTGAAAGTTGGGTGGTGGTTGTTGGTAGTGGTAGTTTGGTTGTGGTTGGGAGAAAGCCCCAAAACCTAGCGATGGTGTCGGGTTGCTTGTTTGACCCGACGAAGAACCGGCCGGTGAGGGTGGGACGTCAACCGGTGATGAAGTAAGGTAATCCCACATGTCGTTGGATACCGATGATTGACGTCTTTTAGACATTATTGAAAAGTTTGGGAGGATGTATGATTTTTTTGAGATAGAAAGAAGGTGATTGTGGTGTAAAAAATATAAGAAATGAGTGGGTATTTATAGATGTAAATGAGGGGGAATTTTTTTTGAATTTTTTTGAATTTTTTTGAATTTTTTCGGATTTTTTTGAATTTTTTACCCTTTTTTTAATTTATTAATATATATTTTCGAATTTTTATTACCGTTAAAAAAAAAAAAAAGGTTTTTTTTCATTGGCTGGAAGGTACATTGGGACCCACCTTTACGCTCCTCTTCCGTCCTCTCTCTCGCCGCTTAAGCGACCGGCGGCCAACCGGCGGGCCGTGCCAACGGCGCCGGTTCCGTCGGTGGCCAACCGGCGGCCAACCGCAGCAGCGATGGCACCAGTCTAACCCATTCAAATTTTTTTTGGCAAACATATGCTGATATGCACTTCCTAATTTACATTATTTTGTTTACGCTGAGACTTAAACTCACAACATTTTAGAACACCTAATCATATTGATATCGCTACACTATAAACCTTTTGGTAACCCATTCAAGTTATGAAGTTAAAACAAGAGCACCAACACCGACTTCTCACAAAAAAAAACATATAGTTAAAGTTTGACGGACTGATTTGTCAATAGAAAATCGAAGACGCGTTTAATAAAAGAAAATTTAATCGTTATTATACTATCCTTCACATTCACCCCATGCACCCCTACCCTACCCTACCCACCCCACTCCACCTCACCTCACCTCTCTCCATTTATACACATCTTCATATCACTCTTTCTCATAACTCACTCCTCATTACTATCTATCTTTTTCTAGTTTTATGGGTTTTTTAGTCTTGTTTTCATTTGTTTTTATATTTACTGGACCATCAGTGAGCCATGCTGGTTACTGGCCAGCTTCACCTGGGTTCTATCCAAGCTCAAAGTTCAGGACCATGACCTTTAATCAAGGCTTTAGAAACCTCTGGGGTCCTAGTCACCAATCTATCAACAACAATGCTCTTGCCATCTGGCTTGACCGTACATCAGGTCACTCTCCATCTTAATTCACCCTTAATTACCCACATTATTTTAATTTACTTTTAGGGTGTTCAAAAGTGGTTGAAACTTACTTAAAATGTACAACATTTCTAACGCTAATAAGTACTAGAAATACGCTTATGGATTTATTTGATTGCAGGAAGCGGGTTCAAGTCGGTGAAACCGTTCCGATCCGGGTACTTTGGAGCGTCCATCAAACTTCAACCGGGTTACACTGCGGGCGTCATAACAGCATTCTATGTGAGCATTAATCATTTCAATGATTATTACTAGTACAAATTTTGAAGCTCGTAGTACAAACACTTTTGCAAACACATAGTGTCACTTCCACCAATAATTTATGAGTGTTTGATTTTTACACAACGAAAGCTACTAACACACCACAACTTATGTTTTTATGTATAGTTGATATGTTTTAAAATTTGCCTAATGTAGTAAACAGAGTAGTTTTTATAATGTACGAAGTATATAATATAAAATTAAATATAATTATAAGAGATGACCTTTTTGGAAATTATAAAATGTTAAAGCGGGGTTTCAAATTTTTGAGCGGGCTACTGGCGTACTATGATAATCGTAGTGTTACATACGAAAAAAAAACAAATATGGCGGAATATATATATAACCATCATAAAAAGACAAAAAAATAAAAATCATTTAAAAGTTATTCTTGCTTAACGGAGCGCCATATAAAGTAAGTTGGTATTTTTTGATAATATAAACTAAGGTTACAATTCTTAAATTAATTACCATTATTAAATTAAATAGACTTGCTAATATCGGTTGGATCATATATAACATACAAAAAACGTACATTTTTATGTGTTGAGTATTGTGCATGGTCAAAAAAAGTAAAAAACATGTTCTGAAATTACATCATTAGGATATGCAGAATCTACACGTACTAAAAACATTTGGTATGTGTTTTTCGATAATTGTGTTTGGGTTAAAAAATGACATTCTTTTTGGATATCATGGGGAATGTTATATGCTATCTCCATATTTGTTAATTAAATAAATACTTAGCATAATATCTAAATAACACATTGCCTATAATAATATTATCGAGAGGAAATACTATTATTCATCTACATTATGTGAATAATATTTTTTTAAAATTTAATGTATTGTTTATTTAGTGCTATGAATATATTTATCTATAAATATAATATCTATCTTATCAAACGCGTCGTGAAACACAAATATATCCTACTTATTGCACCATTTAGAATAGGAATAATGATAGTCATGCCAATTATTTGCCCAAATCATTCATTATATGGCACATAAGTTAAAAGATTCTATCCTTCTTCATTAATCACTAATTAACTCAGGGATCTGAATCAAATTTCTAAGCACATAATTATAGGGCTATTATAAAGCTAGTTGGATAGATTGACTTTCAAATTCTTGTTTGTAATGTTCTAGTTTTCGCTAGTTTTTTTTAAATGATGATAGCATTTTCTATATATAAAAAAGGACATACCAATTACTCCCTCCGTCCCACAAAAAACTTCCCATTTGACCTTAATTTTTTGTCCCACAAAAAACTTCCCATTTCATTTAATTGATGGGCTCCACATAATAAAATATTATTATTACTAAGGACCCCACCACTAACTATCCACTAACCATCTTTCTCTCTCCAAACCAATCTTATATTTTAATCAAAATTATTACCAATGACCCCACCACTAACTATCCCCTTAAAACTTGTGCCCATATCAAATGGGAAGTTTTTTGTGGGACGGAGGGAGTATTTCTTTAGAGTATATGTTTAGTAGTGTACTTTTTATCTACAGAATGCAAAAAATAACATTATAAATTTAATTAGGATAATTTCTTTTAGTTGTAATTCTAATGTCTTGTTGGTTAGTTGTCCTATTAATAATTATTATAAAATATAAATAATATTAAATTTTTATTTTTATAAATATTAATTGTGTATGGTAGCTTTCAAACAATGAAGCACATCCAGGGTTCCATGATGAGGTTGACATAGAATTCCTTGGAACAACATTTGGGAAGCCATACACATTACAAACAAATGTATACATAAGAGGAAGTGGTGATGGCAAGATTATTGGGAGAGAAATGAAGTTTCATTTATGGTTTGACCCTACAAAAAATTTTCATCACTATGCCATTTTATGGAGCCCACATGACTTAATGTAAGTTTTAGAGTTTTTTTTTTTCTTTTTCATTAATGAAAAATATTTTAACCACAAACTCAAGCCTTTCATTTTTGTTCCAGAGAATAAAAGATATCAAATAATTTTAGGATTTTTTTTTTCAAAATGACATACATTTCAACACCTTTTAACATTGGATGTTGTTTTTATTATAACAAAAAGACAACTTTACCGTAATTGGCTAAAAAGTTACTATGTCATGTGCGATGCACACTATATTCCTTAACTAATCATGATGTTTTTCTTAGATTTTTTGTGGATGATGTACCAATACGGAGGTACCCGAGAAAAAGTGATGCAACCTTTCCCTTAAGGCCAATGTGGTTATACGGGTCAATTTGGGACGCTTCTTCTTGGGCCACTGAAAATGGTAAATACAAAGCCGACTATAGATACCAACCCTTTGTTGGGAGGTTCACCAATTTTAAAGCAACGGGTTGCTCCGCCTACTCACCGCCCCGGTGCCACCCTGTCTCAGCCTCCCCGGGCCGGTCCGGTGGTCTTAGCCGAAGGCAGTATGCGATCATGAAATGGGTGCAAAGCCACTACATGGTTTATAACTATTGTAGGGACATCAAAAGAGACCATTCATTGACACCAGAATGCTGGAAATAATAAGAATTAGGCATTTACCATTTTACCCAAGAGAACTTAAGGACACGTTGTCTTTTGTGCCCTTAAGTTAAAGGGCAATTTTCTACTACTTTTTTTTTATTTTATTTTCTGTGGGGTGTGTTGTGATGGGCCCAGAAAGAGTGGTTCGATCAGCATCCAAAGCCGTATAGAAAGAGCAAAGAGATTTTTATTAATTGTGTATTTGTGTGTGCTCTTTATTATGATTATGCCAAAAAGTATAAGGAATCATTTCATATTAAACTAGTGTCAAATATATTTTGCATTTTTAACATACTTAAAATTATCGATTTCATTTAACATTCTTATAACATTTCTTTGAAACCCATAAAAATACGTCAAATCAATCACAAAAAATATCTCAAACCAAATTTACGCACCCATGTTGAAGGCTTGCATTTTAACGCTCCGCCAAGATGTCAACGGAAGGCCGATGGCGGGAGTTTGGCGAGACCGATGGTATGTTTTGGCGCCGCCAGATGCCTTTAACGACAATTTGGCGAGCAGACACCGAGAACTCCAAGTAAATAAAATTTATAATTACTCTTAAAAAAGTAATAATCCAGCTTTACGTCTTTGTCTCTATGTTTGTTTTTATTCTATTAGATGTAACCTTGATTTCAAAAGAGTGGGGAAAAGCTAACATTGGTTCACGACCCCACGAGGCAGCTAATTTATTAATAAATAATAGTTTTATTTTAGGAACTCCAATTACTATTGTATTGTACTATTATACAATAAGCATTAACAATTCACTGTTCATAAATTATTTTTATTTTGCCCCTTAAACTTTTGTTTTAGTTAAATTTTGATACTCATTTAAGTAACAAATGAGTTAGTTAAATTTTGCCCCCCTAAACTTCTAATTTAGTTAAATTTTTCCCCTAAACTTTTGTGTCAATATCAAAGAGGTTTTATTTCTCCGAAAATTATGTAATCTTTTAAATCCCGAAGCAACGCGCGGGCCAGTAGTTTCCTCGTTGAATATATTTGTGAAGGAAAAGTCACTGTTGTGTATTCCGGATTACGTCACAATAGGCTTCATTGATAGAATAATCTCCCACCTATATATGGAGCAAGGATTTGAGTTGAATTTGATGACGTGTCAAGGCCACCCAATCAGATTGCTCCTTAATGATGAGTCATTCGATGACTCAAAGGGTACCATTGTAATTTCACCATAGACCATACACATCTCACGACTTGCTTCATTCTAGGGTTTTTTCAATTCACCCACACACACAATCTCTCCCCACCGTTTCCATCCTCCTCCTCCATACTCTTTGACCCAATTCCAGACAGCGATCGTCTTCCGCTAAAGAGATCGGCGAACAGAAAAACCACAAACCTGGTCTGCGAAAAGATAGATTCGACGGTGATCTCTTCGCTGCTCGGAACATTGAAAAAACTTTCCTTCAATCCACGATTGTTACTCGGTTAGATTGTTTTATCAGAATGTTTTTAATTTTGAGTTATACCGTCTTTGATTTTGCTTTTAATTTCAAAACAGTCTTTGATTTTCATTTTGATTTTGATTTTATATTATAGGCGGCGGCGACAACTGTCGATTGAATTAAAGAATGCATATTCGGCTGGATTTTCACAAATGTAAAACGTCTTTGATGTTCATTTTAATTTCAATAGTGTTGCTTCTTTTGTTCATCAATGCAAGCTGCTGTTTCTTTTGTTCAGCAACCCACTGGCCTGCACCCGAAGGTAACTGATTTTATGTTATACATCCAACAATCGATCTGAATACGATGTTGTTCACATTGATTTTATAGTACTGTTTTCAGTTTTGTAAGAATTCATCATGCCCACCAACTGTTTGATGTAAGTCCTCAGCTGGAATTATGATACGGTATTTGTATCAGTGAACTGAGTAAGTGTTTGTGAGTATGTTTACCTTTTTTTGCAAGTCAGCAAAAAAAAACTACATTAAGCAGCATCTAAAATGGATGAAAGAAAGATAAAAGTGTATCCTTTTCATAAGCTTGATCTTGAAGATGTGATTTTTTTTATTGATCTATTCTAAAGTTCTAATTCTACGACATTATGAATTTCCTAACTTTATGTTTGTTTTTTCTGCAGCAAATATCATCTGGTCCAGTGACCAGATAAGAACTCGGTAGGGCCACTTGGACTTTCATTCATACACTTGGTGCCCAGGTTTATATCTTTCTGTTTACATACATACAAAACATACACAGTGGATTGAATTGAACATTATGGAAAAAAGCTTTGTTTACTCTTAAATATTCAAATTATATTATTTCCACGTTCAATTTTAGTCTATCAATGATATAATCCATGAAAATGGAAATGTGTCACTCAATTGAGAAACCTTTAAACCCAAACGGTTTTAGTCAAATTCAACATTTATGGTAATTTAATTTTAGTTTATTGCTCTCTGCATTGATAAAGGTTTCCCGATTGATCGCACATAAAACCGTTTTACACTATTTTTTTCAATAATTATGGTATAATTAATTCGTATATTTAATATAATAAAAAGATTCTGAATATTATGATATATTTCCATAATTACAGATTCTGTCATTAAGGTGAATAATTAATAGTGAAAATGACCCTTAAATGTTGACACATAAAACCGTTTTGCTTTATTTTTTTCAATAATTATGGTAAAACTAATTCGGATATTTAATATAATAAAAAAGATTCTGAAACTAATTGATTTTCAAATGACTATTAAATGATTTTGCGAATTATGGAAATGTACTTTATTTGGTAAAAGTTAAACGGTTGAAGGTCATACCCGAATTATGGAAATGTACATTAATTCTGCCCGGTTTTACTTTATTTTTTTCAAATGACTATTAATTGATTTTCAAAAAGTGATAAAAAATATGGAAATGTACTAATTAATAAGACCAGAATCTTTTTATTATTTTAAATTTGCGAATTAAGTTATACCATAATAATTCTTCGATATTAAAAGTAAAAAAGTTTTACCAAAATGTTAATAGTATATTTTCTGTTTTATCTACATAACGAATTTAATAACGAATATATATATAATTTCAATTTTTTGTGTTTTTAGTTATACATTTGAACAACGCCAGCGATAATAAAACCGTATTACTTTCAAATTTTCCATTTTTGCGTTTTTAGTTATACATTTTTTCATTTTGGATTTAAAGTTTATACAAAAATGTTAATAGAATATGTTCAGATTTTGATGACATAAATATATGGAATTTTATTAAAATTCGGAAAGTTTAAAACGGTTTTATTAAAATTCGAATATAAGTTTTTAAAAAGGTTTTACTACAATTTGGAAAGTTTATAACATAAAACCGAAATTTATTTTTGGTAATATAAATTTGGAAATTTTTTTCCCGGAATGGTAACTATTTAATGAATTTTAATAATAATTACATTTATTCCTAATATAGTTATCTATTTATGATACACTTGCTACAAATAAGAATTCCCGTTTTGTATATATAGTTATTAAACGTTTTAGTTTGATACTACCTTTATTCGTTATACGAACCTTCTACTTCTCTCAATTGAGTTTCATTTGTTCATCAATTCAATGTATGTTTCATCCCGGAATTCATAATATAAGCATCAACCAGCGATATGTTTCTAGGATTTTCATACATACTTATTGCTCCTATGTTATTATTTGTATTTTTTAACACGCTTTTTATGAATTATGCAGATGAGTCACCAGTTCAAATTGGCCAAAATTACCAAACGCGATTCCAATCATACACCCAGCCCTCAAGGTGGCAGATTTCGACAGTTTGGATCTTCAGGAAGTTCATTAGGGAAACAAAAAAACACTACCGGATCTGGTTCTTCTGGTGGTGACGGAGGTATGAATTTTTTGGCCAATAGTATTAATTATTTAAAAGGATATTTGTTTGTGATAATTATTTAAATTACTTTTGAAGTTTCAGTGTCCTAATGTCAATTAATTTCAAAATATATCTACCTAAATTGTGTGTTTACATTGTAGGTAACAACAATCAGTTCTATAGTATTCACTAATTTGTTTCCCAGGTTTAAAGTGATTGTGCGACTTATGGATGAGACCGGCTCTACAGCTGTTTTGCTGTTCAATAACATCTTTGTTAAGATGACTGGGCTCACAACATGGGAGTTGAAGGAACAATATGGTAAGAATCATGATGAATATTGGCCCGAGGAGTTGAATCAAATAGTCGGTATAAAATGTTTGTTTAAGATTTGGTACTCTACTGACAATGCTAACAACAACAACAACCACACGTATCGATGCGATGCTATTTCCGAAGATGATCATTTGATTGCTCATTTCAAAAAGGATTTTTTGGAAGACACTGTTGTTAACGAAAATGTGGATGAGGTAATTTACTACCAAGTAATTATTAGCTCATTATAATACTTATATTCATTATATGTACACAAAACAATAACAATTTTCGTTTTATATTCATAATAGTTATATTCATTAATTGTTGATGAATATTTTCGTTATATTCATTCCATTATCTCACTGGTAATTTGCAAAAAATAACAGCCGAAAGAGGAGGAGTTCACCACTCCTGCAACACTGATAAAAAAGGTGAACATGAACGATACAAGTGTCAACCGTGTTCTTGACATGGGAACTCATTTGTCATCGAATTTTGAATCTGGAAGTGGAGAAACATCAAGTGCTAAGAAGAGGCGTGTCTACATAGATCTGGATGATATTGATACCGACTCAGATGATGAGAACAATCCCAAGTCGGTGGGCATGGTGACTGTCAAGTTGGAACCAAAGGATTAGGATTCTCCTTTTGAATTTGTGGTTTATGATACATTGTTTTGGTTCTATTTTTTGAATTTGTTTGGGATATTTTTAGTTCGGTTTATTTTAGTTGGAATGTTTGTGTTTGGGTTTTATTTGGAAATGTTTTGTTCTTGGTTGAACTTTTTTTCAGTGTTTGATGAGATCGGTGTGCCATAACCATATATTTGACAATTGATGTACTTTGTCTTAAAAACGATATGTATATAGAATATAAGTTATGAGTAAACAATATAGCGTTAAATAAAGTTAACCTAAATTTTTTGTTCACTTATCTGGTTTTTGCAGATTATAACCCGTCGCCCCCCAATATGCAGTCTTCTAATTTCCTTTGGAGAAGGCACGCTATTATAGTAAGTACTTGTGAATATTGAAACACCATAATTCATGGTCAACTATTATTGCCTAAATATGGTATCATTTAAACAATAATTATTTGTTTTCCATAATTATTGGAAAATAAAGAAGTTTTATTTCGTCTTTAACAAAACGTTGTATTCATCTTTGCAATAATAGTAATCGTTTCATGATTTTCATACGTGTGTAGTGTACTTTTGTGTTTTGCTTTTCGAAACTAGCCCGCCCATCGGACGGGTTATGAGACTAGTTTATTATATAGGCTTCATTGCAATATCTCTTTAACTCTAGCACTTTTATGTATATAAAGTCGAGAATATTATTATTGTGTTTTCAGAAAAAAGAAATTAGAATAATTTATTATACCATAAATAAGCTATGTTCATTTATAAAATATGGATACAAGATCTATGAATCTAGAAAGAGATGCTTTTGGAAATATAAAACAAACAAATGGTAAACCTACCACCATACCCAAATAATGAAACACGATGGGGTCATTGATGTGGAGCTTTGTAAACTTACCAACACTTCCCTCTACAATAAGTTGATAAAGCGGGGCACAATTATACACCATTATTTGACTTTATAAGAGCTCCTTCACTTCATACATACAAACAACATGATAAGGACAATATTGGTCCAAAAAGTTTGATGGGACTATTTACATTCCTTTACAAAATAATCTTGAGGTGTATTAATACCTGGTAAATAATGTCATTTAAACCGGCCGTTTCCGAACCGTACTCTAAATACCTGGTAAATGTTTATCCAGTGAGGGATTGAACATGTGACCTCTATGAAGTCATTCGAGAACCCTTACCACTAGGTTATAACAAGATCGTTATGTAACTGAAAGAGTGATCTTACATATTAAGACTTTTGGGTAGGTAATTGTTGGTATTTGGGTTTAGAGATTACCGGATAAACCTTTGAATCGTGTGATCACTTTCGCAATAAAGTATTTCGACCCTACCGATTGCCTTCGGGTTTCACGAAATCCTTATTGGGATAAGACAAAGCACAACTCAAATTCAAGGCAATATGAAATTGAGTCTAAACAAAGAGTATATATGTTGTTTATCGTATATACTGTTGGAGCAGATCAAGATCAACTTATTACTGATGTTGCAGTTAGTACTAATCATAGTTATTACTGATAAAGACTATGGTTGTTACTGATGGGGCAGAATTACTTACTACTGATGAGTTGATACTGGTGAAGACTATAACTTAGTTACTACTGATCAAGCACATATTAAAGATACTACTGATCTTAGTAGTTACTACTGACGTTGGTTTTGGACTTACTACTGGTCACCAAAGTTACTACTGATGATACAAATTTACTACTGGTGATTGCAGATTACTACTGGTATACGATTTGGAATCATATCAAGTCCGAGATATTCGCAGAGATAGTTATAGAATGTAATTCAATGTATATCTTTTATAATTCGAATGTAAATCAAGTCCTAGAATAACTAGGGTAAATAGTTAGGCTTCAAGGACTATTATAAATAGTTCCTTACGAATTGTAAACGTACGTGTGTTTGTTAATCGATAATATACATTGAAGCGTTTTGTGAAACTGTGTTCTTAATATTTTCGCATATTGTTTTACAGTTCATTGTTCTTAATATATTGATATAGTGTTGATCCGCTGCAACTTCTATTATCAATTAGATCTAAAGGTGTTTATTAACTCTTCATGGTTAATCGATCCTGACAAGTGGTATCAGAGCTTTTTGGTTCTAGATCTACGAATTTTAAGAACAACAAAAAGTTTTAATCTTTTAAAACACACACATTATTAATCATGACTGATAATAATGAAAGCACTCAAGCTAACAAAATCCCTATACTCACTCCCAATAACTTTGGGATGTGGAAGAATCGTATTAAGCAATACATGCTTATTACTGCTTATTCCATGTGGGAAGTTGTCATTGAAGGAAACAAAACTGGTCCGGCTCAAGCAAGCAGTTCTGCAACTGAAGCAGACAAACTCAAATGTGAGAAAGAGAAGAAAGATCGTGGAATCGGACTCAAAGCTCTAAGCACTCTTCTACTAGCCATTCCCAATGACTATCAACATCTCTTTGTTGAATATGATGATGCAAAGGTGTTGTGGCAAGCACTGGAGAAGAGATTCATTGGAACCAAGAGCACCAAGAGGAACATGAAGTCTGTTCTCAAGCAAGACTTTGAAAACTTCAAAGGAAAGCCCAATGAGACACTCACTCAAGTGTTTGACAGATTCAACAAGCTAATTGGTGAACTTAACCAGGTTGGGGTTAAGATGGATCAAGAAGATGTTAACATGAAGTTCCTAAGGTCTCTTAGTGAAGAATGGGCCATGTACACAGTGATATACAGACAGAGAGATGCACTAGAAGAAAAGGAGTTAGATGAACTCTACAATGATCTCAGAGTTTTTGAAACTGAGGTAAATCAAAAGAACCCTTCTATTTCTTCTAATAATGCTGCATTTGTATCTAGTACAGGTCAAGGTCAAGAAACTGCCACAGGAAAGGCTGCAGATTGTGAAGATGCTGCAAGAGAATCCTTTTTCACTAGTCATGTGCATACTGCACTAATTAGTGATGATTTGGAACAATTGAATCCTGATGATCTTGAGGAGATGGATCTCAAATGGCAGATAGCTATGCTGAGCCTGAGAACCAAAAGGTTCTTGAAAAGGACTGGTAGGACAAGTCTCAACTACAACAAAGGTGACAAAGCTGGATTTGACAAAACTAAAGTCAAATGTTACAACTGTAACAATCTTGGTCACTTTGCAAAAGAATGTCCTCAGCCAGACAAAAGATCAAAATCATCTGCTCTTGTTTCACAACAAGGACAAGGCTATGACTAGAGCTTTCAAGCAGAAGAACATGCTCAAAATCAAGCTCTTATGGCCTTTACTAACAGCAAATCTGAGGTAAAACCCAAACCTTGTACTTCTGAATGTATTAAAATTGTTAAAAAATTAGAAAAAGAAAACACTAAATTAAATGAAGATTTAGCAAAAGCATTAAGAAGAAATTATGAATTTGATGGTGTGATTGCTGATCAAGAACATCAGATAAAGGTGTACCAGATGATTGATCAAAGGATAAAGGAAGAACTGCTCCAAGCTGTAGATGAGAAAGATTACTATGAATTAAAAAATAAAGAACTAACAAGTAAATTAGAGGAATGTCAACTTGAAATTGAACAAAATAAATTGACAATTAAGAAATTTGAAAGAAGCACTAAAATTCTTGATGAATTAACTAATAATCAAACTACAGAAAAAGTTGTTCATGGGGTGGGATATCATGCTGTACCACCTCCATATAAATTCATTCCTCCACTCAAAAACAGTTCAGAAAGAATAATAAATGAATTAAAAAATGAAAATCAAACTGAATCTAATAATGAAACATCTGAATCAAATGATTTTTCTGATGATGATCGAACTACAAACTCAATTGAATTTACAATCTATCAAACTGAAAATACAAACTCAATTGATACAAGTTTTCACACAGCACAAAGTCCAAATGAATCTCCTAAATATGATGCAGAAAATGTACCAAAAATTTTAAAAAAGGGAAATCAAAGAAACAGGAATCAACTCTTAGAACAAAGAAAAACCATAAGGGCTAAGGATAATAAATTAAAATGTGTTATTTGCAACAAAGTAAATCATTTAGCAAAGGATTGTCACTTCAATCCAATAAATTGTAAAGAGTTCAAGGAATTTAAAAACTCTAAAGACAAGGCAAAAACACAGAAGTTAAAAGATACTACTGGTCCTTCAGTAGTAAATGAAACAAAAACTCCAATTGCTGAAACACCAAGATTTGGAAGAAGTGCATCAAGGTTTGTTCAAAGTAGAAGAGTTGGAAGCCCAAAGAACAGCAATTACTTCAAGAACAATGGAAAATCAAATCAAAATAAGCAATATTTTAAATTTTCCAACACCAGTAAAAACTTTAACAATTTTACTACTGGTGTTAACCCTAATTACAATGCTGTCTGGTACCAGTACAAAAATACTACTGGTGTCAACCCTAAAAACACTACTGGTCATTCTAAACATGGTAAATCCCCAAATACTACTGGTCCATCAGTAGTAAAGTATTCAAAAGCTAAAAACAATGGGTATAGACCAAGATCAGTAGTAAACTCTGAAAAATCCAAAAGGGCAGTAGTAAAACAGAACACCAGTACTAAAAAGGTATGGGTACCAAAAATGTTTAAAGTTAACTGTTCTAAATCTGATTTCTCAAAGGATGAACCCAAGACATATAAAGCTTGGGTTCCCAAACTTAACTGATCATTTACTCACTTGTGCAGAGCATTCAGATCCCTGAAGAAGGTAGAACATGGCATATTGATAGTGGATGCTCAAGGCACATGACTGGAAATCTGCAAATTCTTAAAGATTTCAAGTTATTAGATGGAGGATATGTGGCCTTTGGTGAGAACCCAAAGGGAGGTAAGATTACAGGTAAAGGTACTGTTACTAATGGCAAAATTACCTTTGATGATGTATTTTATGTAGCTGAGCTAAAATACAATCTAGTAGTGTGTCTCAAGTTTGTGATAAAAAGAACAAAATTCTTTTCACAGACATTGAGTGCATCATTCTTTCTCCTGACTTTATTTTAGATGAAAAATATGTTGTTTTAAGAACTCCAAGGAGAAACAATGTGTATTGCCTGGATATAGGGGGAGAACTCATTTCTTCAAATGAGGTCAACTGTTTTATATCCAAGGCAAACACCACTGAATCAGAACTATGGCATAGAAGGATGTGTCACACTAATTTCAAAAACATGAACAATTTAGTAAAAAGAAATTTGGTCATTGGACTACCTCAAAAACAATTCATGTGTGATCATCATTGTGTTGCATGCCTAAAAGGTAAAAAACACAAGACTTCTCATAAGTCCAAATCTGTGAATTCTATTTCTGTTCCTTTACAACTCTTACATATGGACCTATTTGGACCTACAAATGTAATGAGTATTGGAAAGAAATAACATTGTCTTGTTATTACTGATGACTTTTCCAGATATACATGGGTTTTCTTTCTCAGGACAAAAGATGAAACAAGTGAACTCATCAAGAACTTAATTGTTAAACTGGAGAACACATCTGATCAAAAAGTTAAAGCCATAAGATGTGATAATGGCACAGAATTTAAAAATGCTAATTTAATTAACTTTTGTGATCTTAAAGGTATTGACAGACAATACAGCTCACCTAGAACTCCTCAACAAAATGGTGTAGCTGAAAGAAGAAATAGAACCATCATAGAAGCAGCAAGATCAATGTTAGCAGATTCAAAGTTACCAATCACCTTTTGGGCTGAGGCTGTTAATACTGCCTGTTATGTTCAAAACAGAGTATTAATAGTGAAGCCACATTATAAAACACCATATGAACTTTTTAATAAAAGAAAACCTTCTATAAGTTTTTTAAAATCATTTGGTTGTCCTTGTACTATTTTGATTACAAGAGAACAAATTGGTAAGTTTGACTGCAAAGCTGATGATGGAATCTTTGTGGGATACTCTACTCAAAGCAAATCATACAGAGTGTTCAACAAAAGACTAAGGATAATTGAAGAAAGCATCAATGTATCCTTTAATGAAAATGTTCCTAATGAACAAGGAAATGGTCCAGATTGGCTATTTAACATAGACAATCTAACTAAATCCTTTAATTCTAACATGGATTTAAATGCAGGGGATTCAAATTTTCATACTCAAAAGGAAGGAACATCATCTGTTAATACTGGTCAAAAAGAGATGAGATACATAGTAGTTGATACTGCTCCCACAGTTAATACTGAGGATAGTAATAACTCAAATTCTGGAAGCAGTAGTAACTCTGAGAATGAGGACAGTAGTAATTCAAATACTACTGGTACCAGTAATAGTACTCAAAACACTACTGGTCCTAGCAATAACCTCAATTCTCAAGACACTACTGATCCCAGTAACAACAACAATACTACTGATCTCAATGAAGATAACAACAGTAGCAACTCTGACCAAGATGGTGATGAACCTAACATCAATGACAATGAAGGATCTATAGATGAACAAATGCCTGAGACAAATGAGTCCAATCTTGAAAATCAACTAGTGGTTGATAGAGCTACAACAACAAGGACTCAGAAGAACCATCCATTAGACCTCGTTCTAAGTGATGTTAACTCACCACTGCAAACAAGAAGCAAATTAAACAAAAGCTTAACTGCAAACATGTGTAATATAAGTTTAATTGCTAATGAATGTATGTTTGAATGCTTTCTGTCTCAGGATGAACCAAAGAAAATTCAACAAGCAATGAAGGACTCAAACTGGATTGAGGCAATGCAAGAAGAACTCCTTCAATTCAAGTTACAAGCTGTTTGGACACTTGTACCTCTACCCAAAGGAAAAAGAGCCATTGGAACAAGATGGATCTTTAGAAACAAGAAAGATGAAAGAGGTATAGTGATCAAGAACAAAGCCAGACTTGTAGCCCAAGGATACACTCAAGAAGAAGGAATAGACTATGATGAAGTATATGCTCCTGTTGCTAGAATTGAAGCAATAAGAATATTCTTAGCATATGCTTCATACAAGAAGTTTAAGGTCTATCAAATGGATGTAAAGAGTGCTTTCCTTTATGGGAAAATTGAAGAGGAAGTATATGTCTGCCAACCTCCAGGTTTTGAAGATCCAAAACATGGTGATTATGTATTCAAACTAGACAAAGCTCTATATGGCCTACATCAGGCACCAAGAGCATGGTATGATGCATTATCATCATATCTATTAAAGAATAATTTCAAAAGAGGAGCCATTGACAAAACTTTGTTTACAAAGAAAGTAAAAAATGATATACTACTGGTACAAATCTATGTAGATGATATCATTTTTGGTTCAACCAATGATTTTTTATGCAAAGAATTTGAAGAATTGATGCAAATCAAATTCAAGATGAGCTCTATGGGTCCAATGAACTTCTTCCTTGGACTCCAAGTCAGTCAAAGAACAGATGGTATTTTCATAAACCAATCAAAATATGTTAAAGACATCTTGGAGAAGTTTGATATGAAAGACTGCAAGAGTGCAAGTACACCAATGGAAACACACAAACACCTACATCCTGATATTGAGGGGGAGGATGTAGATGAACACTTATATAGATCAATGATAGGCTCTTTGATGTACTTAACTGCATCAAGACCTGACATTATGTATAGTGTTTGTGTGTGTGCAAGATATCAAGCAAGACCTAAAGAACTACACTTGCAGGCTGTCAAAAGAATAATCAGATACTTGAAGGCAAACCATCACTTGGTCTATGGTATCCACATGATTCACCCTTTGAACTCATAGCCTACACAGATAGTGACTATGGAGGTGAATTTCAAGATAGAAATTCCACTACTGGTGGATGTCAATTCTCTGGATCAAGACTGGTGTCATGGCAATGCAAGAAACAAACAAATGTATCAACATCAACTGCTGAAGCAGAGTATGTAGCTGCATCTGCTTGTTGTGCTCAAGTACTGTGGATTCAAAACCAGCTTCTAGACTTTGGTATCTCTATCCTTAAAACTCCTATTCTTATTGATAATCAAAGTGCTATTAGTATTGTGAACAATCCAGTAAAACACTCTGAAACTAAACACATTGAAATAAGATTTCATTTTATAAGAGATTGCAATGAAAAGAAATTAATCAAAGTAGTTAAAATTCATAATGATGATCAATTAGCAGATCTTTTTACAAAAGCATTTGATGTAGGAATATTCAACTTCTTGGTTAGCAGTATTGGAATGATTTTGATAAATTAAAATCTCACTTAAAATCATGTGTAAAGTTTTTGTTGTAAAAAGTTATTTATTTGTTTAAGTGTTTTACTACTGGTAGGTCTGTACTACTGGTATGTAGGCATATGCACAAAATACTACTGGTAGTTCATTACTACTGGTGTGTATTAGGTATACATAAATACTACTGGTAAGTCAGTACTACTGGTATTCACATATACTACTGGTCTTGTGTGTTAATGGTTTCTACTGATGTCTATAGTTACTACTGATGTCAAAATCCTTAGTTACTACTGATGTTCATAGATACTACTGACGTTCTCTTACTGGTATCTAATTTACTAATGGTATTTCAAGTCAAAATTACCAAACTAACCCCCGTGAAAATAACCGTTATGTTATGATTCGAAGGGCAATTTAGTCTTTTTGCAGGTTAAATCGAAAGATATAAAAGGCGGCAGTCGATTAGTTTAGCATTATCTTCACTTTGATCTACTAAATCCCCTCGATAAACCCTAAACTTACGATCAAAAACCTTGCACCAGTAACAAAATTCTTACTCGTTTCTCTCAAATCAAACGATCCACACTTCAAAATAATCAACAATGGCAACTCTACAATCTCTCGATGTTAAAACAGATCTTAAATACTCAGAGTTCCACAATATGTGTGTGTTTCTACGCAATCCAGATGGTACAAAAGACTTTCGACCAATCGTACATTTTCTGAGAAACTCATACATAAAGTTTGCTCTGACTGTAAATCCGAGAGCATATCAACAGCACTTGGTTGATTTCTGGACCAATGCTGAAAGAACAGAAGGTGCAACTGTGCCTATGATAAAATCATCGGTGGATGGAAAGACTATCACAATCACTGAACAATCGATTCGACACCATCTACGACTACATGATGATGCAGGTATGTTTACACTTCCTAAGGAATTCATTGCTGAAATTTTAAATAAAATGGGTTATGAGGGAAGACTTAACATAGTCACTTTCCAAAAAGGTCTTCTCTCCCCACAATGGAAATTTCTTGTACATACTATTCAGCACTGTATTTCTCCTAAAAGAAGTACTTGGAATGAGTTTAATAAGGCAATAGCCTCTGCTGTTGTCTGTTTATGCACAGACCAAGTATTTAATTTTTCATATATGATTTTTGAAGGTATGTTGGGAAATCTTAGTTCCTCAAAATTTTTAATGTATCCCAAATTTCTTCAACATATTATAAACTGTGAATTGCAAAACTTGTCAACTCCCAAAAACATTTTTATCATTCCTGAGTTGAACAAGAAAGTTTTCTCAAATATGAGAAAACAATTTAAATTTTCGGGCAAGGAAACCCCTTTGTTTCCTAACATGATCAAAGATCAACCACAACTTGGAGAGGGTTCAATCATAGATACAACCCAAATTGAACCTCAACCCACTCCATCACCCCAAATGCAGCCCAAACACCACCCCAAACAGTCACTCAATCACCCACACAAATAGAAGTCCTGAATGTGTCCCAGGAACTTGCAATAAATCTGCAGAGTGCTACTCTTCACTCTGTGGAAGACCTACCAAACAAAACCCAAAATATTTCCACAACTTATAAAAGGAAGAAAACTTCCTTCAAGGACACCAGGGGACAAATTGAGTCACACCCCAGGCTCCAAGAGTTGTCCTCCAAGGAGGAGAGAGGACATGAGGCGAGGGCTTTCACTACTGATGCCCCAAAGGTGGGTGCACAGGATAGTGAAAACATAACTAAGACCCAGACCTTGGCAACTTTAAGTGATGACTCATTTGAGGAATTACTTAAAGGACCCCGGTGCCAAGAAACCACAAGGGGGGGGGGGCACTTCTGCTTCTTCTAGGAAGAAGAGGGTGTCTAAACAACCCAATGAATCACCAAGAAGTGATGAGGGTAGATCTATGGATTTGATGGAAAGGATGGAAAACCTTAAAGCCAATGTACCAGTCAGTGAGCCCGATGATCTTGCTAGATGGAGTGAGGGCAGTATTAAAATCAAACAATTGACGGATAAAGTGGATTCTCTTGAATCCACTGTACAAGATTGTCTTAAATATCTCACAAATCAGGGAAAAACAATAACAGTGATGAAGAGACACATTAATACAATCAACAAAAGGATGCAGATATATGAGCACAGGCTTCATCAACAAACAAAGATTATAAGAAGATTGAAAAAGAAGGTTGATGATAGTGAGGCTCCACCAGTTGAGCTCACTAAGGGGGAGAAGGACAACATTCAGAGTATGATTGATGAATCGATTGCAGCAGCAGCAACTTCTCTCCTCAATCTCAAAGAAACAAATGTTGATGAAGGCCCAGAAAGGATGAATGTTGATGATGAGCCTACTACTACTGCTCCCATGGAACAACAAAAAGTATCAGTATTAACTCCTACTACTGATATTATAGCAGTAGTAAATCAACAAAAGGAAATAATTGCACCAAATACTACTGATGCCCTATCAGTAGTAACTCCTGAAGTCACACCAGTAGTAACTACCTTGGTTACTACTGGAGAGGAAGAAATAGTTCTACCAGAGCTAATTGAAAGAGAAAGATTTGAAATCATCACCAAACCAACTACACCTGATCAACCACTTATCATACCTGACATTGATGATAATGTGAACTGGTTTGAGGTTGATGAATGCTCACTTCCTCCACATCCAAAAATACTTCAACAGAATGAACTTACATTATTTTCTCCTTCAATAATTATCAGTGGTGTGCCAGATATGAAATATATTCCACCTCCACCTTCAGCTCACATTAGAAAGGGTAAAGAAGTTTATGATGAAGATTACCCTAACAGAGCACAAGGTCATTACATGGTGAACAAGATAAATCTTGTCAGAGCTGATAAACAATCTAGATTGAAGGTGAAGCACAAGAGATACTTGGAGAAAGTAGCTAAGTATCAAGCTCTTGAACAGAAGAAGGATCAAATTGAAATACCTGTTCAAGTACCTGTTCAAATAGAAGACATTCAGATAGAAGCACAAAAGCAGAATTCAAGAGGCTTAGAAAAGTTGAAGAAGAACACATTAAATGTCTTGAAGATTTGGTTTCTGAATGCAAGAAAACTAAAAGTGAATTAACTGATGATGTATTTGAACAGAAGACCAATATGATTGATTTTCTCAAATCAAAAGGGCACAATGCAAAGTCCTTTGGCAGAATGAAGATGATGACCATTATTGAAAAATATTGTGCTGTCAAGAAGAAGGATTTGGCTGAACAAGAAGCAAAAGAAGCAAAGAAATCAAAAGCCCTAATTCCAATCAGTCCAACATTAATCAAAACTGGTAGTGTATCAACTACTGGTGATTCATCAACTCCCCAATCAAAGAAGAGAAAAGCTGTTACTCAAGAACAGAGTACTAAAAAGAAATAAAAAACAGAACAAATCATTCCTGTTCTTGAAGTACATGTTGCTCCCTTGCAGAACAATCCAATCATCAATTGGAGAGTTATGCCTAACAATGTTATAGAGATTGTAAGGGAAGACAAAATTATACAAAGATTTACTGGATGGTTACCATTGATTGGATCATGCTCAAGAAGTGATGTTATTAAACTTCTAATCATTGGAAAACCAAGAATGTCAAAGAAATCATGGAAAGAGTCTGGTGCTGGATATTTGACAAGAATGATAGATGCTGCATTTTATCCAGACAACTACCCAGAACAATTTACAGATCCATATAATGTATATGCTTGGAATGTGATTCCAACTGCCAATATGTACTTCTTTGAAAAATCAGGCAAAAGATGTGAGCTCTACTTATATGAAAAAGAATATCCACATTCTGAAAAGACTATGTATCAGATATTCACAATACAATGATGAAACCTTATGATGCTGTTATGTTCCAGAATAAATTGAATTATTTCACAAAGAGAAACAACAAATACATCATTGAACAAAGACATCAACAGAATCAAAGAACTTCGGAGAAAAGAAAGAAAGAAGAGGAAGAACAAAAGAAACTTATGTGATTAGAAGGAATCAATAAGTTTAGGGGGAGATTATTGGAGCAGATCACAAATCAACTTATTACTGATGCTGCAGTTAGTACTAATCATAGTTATTACTAATAAAGACTATGGTTGTTACTGATGGGGCATAATTACTTACTACTGATGAGTTGATACTGGTGAAGACTATAACTTAGTTACTACTGATCAAGCACATATTGAAGATACTACTGATCTTAGTAGTTACTACTGACGTTGGTTTTGGACTTACTACTGGTCACCAAAGTTACTACTGATGATACAAATTTACTACTGGTGATTGCAGATTACTACTGGTATACGATTTGGAAGCATATCAAGTCCGAGATCTTCGCAGAGATAGTTATAGAATGTAATTCAATGTATATCTTTTATAATTCGAATGTAAATCAAGTCCTAGAATAACTAGGGTAAATAGTTAGGCTTCAAGGACTATTATAAATAGTTCCTTACGAATTGTAAACGTACGTGTGTATTGTTAATCGATAATATACATTGAAGCTTTTTGTGAAACTGTGTTCTTAATATTTTCGCATATTGTTTTACAGTTCATTGTTCTTAATATATTGATATAGTGTTGATCCGCTGCAACTTCTATTATCAATTAGATCTAAAAGTGTTTATTAACTCTTCATAGTTAATCCATCCTGACATATACAAATGAGACCAAAACTCCATATATATATATATATATATATATATATATATATATATATATATATATATATAGAGAGAGAGAGTGAAAGGTTGTAACTTTTTCAGTTTGGAAAAACTAGATCATTCCCACTAACTAATTTAAAATAGAAGGGATCAAGAGAAAAACGAATGGTGATGTTTCTGTAAAAAGTTCTCTTCCTTTCGTCAACTTCAACTTCCTCTTTATTTAAATATTAAAAACTAGAGAAGTTATGTATTAACGGTAATAATTTGATAATATACATTTAGTTTTTGTTTAAATAAAATATATTAACTAATAAATACAACCCTTCAATTTAATGAATAGAGTTTGTTAAATCGAGTGTGCACTCCGCACCTCCATACTTGTATTTAAACTTAACTCATATTCCCTTGGTCTCTAGTAAATCACAATTACACTAAATGACCGATGACACTAAAATCACCAACAGTAATCACATTTAAAGCCGTAGATTATGAAAAGGTGTTCATAATAAATCAATATAGTATAATTTGAAAATGGGGTATTTTCATACCACATCTTTTGAGGATTGTACCACAATATATGATTTATATACTTGTACAGTTTGCAGGAATATGTGTATATTGTGGTATGGATTTAAAAAAATGTGGTATGAAAACTAATTCCCAATTTGAAATGGTATTCATAGTTATGTTTGCTTTTGACTAGCAATGGGCAAACGAACAAAAATCAAATTATGAATATGGTTAAGATATCATATCTCTCCCTTCATATCAACTTGTTGTTCTCGATCCCTCCATTCCATTGTGTATGATGTTAATGGAATTTATCGTTGTGGACCATGTAGTCATGTCCAAATTGTACGTACATCCAAATTATTTGGTTTTGACATCATGTCCATTATTTTGCAAGTGGAGCCCCATAATTACTTATTCTAACGTGTGTGGAAAGGGAAATACTAGGGGAGACGGTTTCTTTTAAAACTTTTGTACATGTTTAATAGATAGAGTAATTTGTTAATGTCAATTTTAATGAAACAATCTTTCTACTGTACTTTTGTTGGGATTTTTTTCTCTGGAAGTTGTCTCTTTATCTTCATACAGAACTTACTGAATTATAGAATTATGATTTTCTACATCTTACCTCTTCATAGTTTTCATTTTAAAAAATTGAGTATCGTTATTGTAGTAATTTCTTATGAAGTCTAAGTCCTATTGATTATAAGTTGCTTATAAGATTGTTTACACTTTTAATGTTAATTTTATATTATAGGATGTTGGTTCAACTATTAACATCACTTTTGAAACAATTCCATGTATTTAAATAGTTTTCGTTATGAAAAGAAGTGAAATGTTCAAGGTAGTTCATTAATTTTATCTAGTCCCAAGTGATATTTATTAGCCATTGGATTATAAAAATTAATGGTCAAGATCAAGATTCAAAACCACCACCACCACTACAAGCACATGTGCTTCTCCGGCGGCCGGAGACGGCGGCCGGCGGCGGACGGCGGCGATGGGCGGCGGTCGGCGGCGGAGGACGGCGGCCGGAGGTGGCCGCCGGTGGTGGTGGTCGTGACTGGAAGCACATGTGCTTCGTGACTTGTTTTGATTTTTTTTCTGTGTAGTGAAGCACATGTGTTTCATAACGTCAAGCACATGTGCTTCGTGATTCAAACACAAATGACTTGCTTGTAAATTACATTTGTTCAGGAACAAAAACACATGTGCTTGGCTTTATGAAGCACATGTGCGGCCGGCGGTGGCTGTAGGTGGGGGATTTGATCTTGACCATCTTGATCCAATGGCTAGGATTTGTCCCTTGTGACTAGACAAATTATTTGGACTCCCTAGAATACAACTTATGAAAAGAAATATATAATTTAAAATAATTTATTAAATCTAGTTTAAGTCCAATAAATAATTACTTATAATTATCTAAGTTCAAGACTTCTAAAACAGGCATCCACAATATAAACAAATTTGATTATAAATTCCCTGTCTATACTAATTTCATTCGAAAATAAATAAAATAAATTTAGTACCCGCATAGTTCGATGACTATGTGTATGCTTTTGACCAACAATTTTAGACCCGGTTGTTCCATTTTCAGTTCAACTGGTTCGATCATTTAAACTGGTTGGTTAGACTCAATCAAGTAACATCACAAGTGTCATTTAAGATGCAACATTTACTGAAAATGGTTATAAATGCCCAAAAGATGTGGAAGATTGTAGTGGACCAGTGAACCTGATGCTCGTTTACTTGTTAACATTTCATAAACACTTGTGATTTGAAGTGTTTTTGAATCGCCATCATCACCATCATTTACTTGCAGGCATACAGCAAAGAGCAAATATGAGAGAGATGGGGAGGGAGTTTAATTAAATGAATTAAAAATGAGATGAAAAAAATGTAAAGGGTATCCGTGTAATTTACTCTCAAACAAATCTTCAAAATACCTCTTTTTGCAAATATTTTCAAAAGTACCATTATTTGTTAAATATTTTTTTTAAAAACACAAGTATCTCTTAAAAACTAGGAGATACTTGTACTTTTAGAAAGTATTTAATAAATAATAGTAGTTTTGAAAATATTTGTAAAAAGAGGTATTTTTAACCACTGGTCCACTACGATCATAGATGGAGTGACTTTGCAATGTTTACTGAAAATGGTCACCATTTCTTGGATTCGAAAACATAAACACCATTATCATCTTCACTTTGCAATCAATTCTGCTAGAAGCTATCCGTTATGCTAAGTCACTCGCAACCATGATGATTCTAGCGTCTTGCGTCTGCAAAACACAAACTCTTTTGGTGACCTGCATTTGCAATTGATTTTAAGGTTTAAGGTTTAAAAGATCTAGGATTTTTCAAGCGATTTGACAAGTTTAAGGTTTTATAAATCTAGGTTTCCTCAACTTCGGCGTCAGAATTATCAGCTGCAACATACGGTGATGGTTTTATGGATTTGTAAGTTGGATCACAATTTTAGTGGTTGTAATTGGTGGTTTATGAAATGAGTTTTTATTGTTGAAATCGTCTTAATCAATTGTGTAGTTTTATTTAAAATAGCTTACAAAAGCAGGTTTACAAGTGTGTGACCCAAGATGGTGGCGATGAGGTGAGCAATAAAAGAGAAAAGAAAATGAAAATGAAAAAAAAAGGTCAATTAATAGAATAAATTTCACGGATTATCATTGTGGTTTAACACTTATTACATGCGCAATCTTTTATCTTTGCTTTATTACAAAAGGCCAAAATGGTAGTATGGTCATTAAATTATTTTTAACGATGGTAGGACCACCATTATAACAAACTTCATACACCAGAGATGTCAAATGTAATAAACAAAATTATAAGATGTTATAATAAATGACAAACCACGTGGAGCTTCAATATAATTTGCTCTATAAACTAACAGTTTTGGCTTTAGAAGTTAAAACAATGTGACTCTAAAGTGTAAACATCATATTGATTCCTTTGTAAATGAATAAATCTTATATAAAATCATTGCTAAGTGTTGCGACTTATTTCGAATAAAATCGAAATCGAATATGTCTATTTTGCCTCTTTTAAATGAATTAAGAGCTGAAACCGAGTTGAAGACCAAGGGCCGCATGTACGAGAAACAATGTCATAATCCCGCCACCTAAGATCCCATGAACATTTCGTAGCTCCGGATTTCCCTGCATTAACAATAAGACTATATAATTAGCATACAGTGAATTAATCCAAACTAACAATTACCATAATGTACATTAAAGAAAACCTAAAAACCACCACTAAAAAGAAAAACAAAAACCTATAACAGATTGTTATAACCTTATAAGGTTTACCTTGAATAATGTTGGTAAGGATGCTTGTGTAGCCAAAAGTGTTAAACCAATCAACCCTGTCACAGCATGAGGACTACAAGAAACTAACAAATTAGGCGTTTAATATATACGTTTAAGCAATTATTATTGTATACATTTGTTGTAAGAGATTTTCAAATAACATATAAAGTAATTATCCAAGTGAATTTTTCATGACATGTCTTTTGTTGAATACTCATAATGATTGGTTATTTGATTTAATTTATACAAATGCTGATCAGAAATCATTAAATAATGTAAAAGAAATATAATCATATCACTAAAAATGGATGCACATTTCATGTTTAAGACTTCATCTTTTTCTCAACGGTACAACATTTTATGCATATTTTACAGTTATTACGTTTCGAGGATCGGCCTATCAGAAGTGAGTAACGAGATTACTCCGCCGGTGGCTCCAAGAGCAAAGAAAAAGAACATTCCGGCCAAGAGTTTTGGATGCAAGTCTTTGGCCATTGCTTTTTCCTCCTAATTAAATGTTTAATATCGAGAGTCAATTAAAAACAATGTCTTACAACCGATTTAAAATCCCATAATTTGATAAAATCGAGCAAATTAAGGTGTTTCATGGAGGTTAGTGTTTTACCACATCATCAGAAAACCGAATACGGAAACCTAAGTAAGTCCCGTAGCCACCCATTGCGAAGAGCACGACTCCCTGCAACATGACAAAAACAAATGTAGATTAATTTAGGTTTGTTTGGAATTAATATAATTAAAGTGAGTTTAAGACAAAAATGAACTGAAATTTGATGAAAATAGAAAGCGTATTAGTACCATGTTACCAGGGTGGCCCCAATGAACGAGCCAATCCGGAAGATTCAAAGATTTAACGATCTCAACAACAGGTCCAAACAGCGATCTAACAGTTCCAGCTGACACCAAATATACAAGTCAATTGCAGTTTATTTAACTTTATATTACGCAATTTAGTTAAAATTGGATAAAAAGTTACATAACGGATGTTATCTTTAGATTGTATAGGAACTTCAAAACTAAATCAATTTTATCATTTTTCTTTCAAATTGAATCGAAATACTTACACAAATTACTAATTATTTATAATTTCCAACGTCTTGCATCAATTAGACACTCATGTTAATCAATTGACTAATCAATTTTAACATTCAAGTATAAGGGCAGACCTCCGGGCAGGGCAGCAAGTAAGAGCAGAGGAAGGGGAGAGATTGAGTATATGACACTTTCGCTATCCTTATCCTCGATTTCTTCTTCATCATCATCTTCATATTCTTGAATGATATCCAATTGAATCGGCTTTTTGAGAGCAAAAGCTGTTAAATTAAGTCGATTTCTATTTCTGCTGCTGCTTGTGGTTGTACATTTTGCTAATTGTGAAGGAGATGAATGTACAAGTGGAATGGGAATACAAGGAGATGAGCAATTGAGTCTCTGAAATGAAGCATTGCTCAACATCGCCATTTTTGAAACTCACCAGTGAGTGTGTGTGTGTGTGTGTTTTGGTGGGTATAAAAGGGATTGGAGGGAAAGGTAAGGAAAGAGACACGTTACGGTTATGGTGATTTGATAAAAAAAAAGTTGTTAGGGAACGTGGTCTCAACAAGTTCTTTCGACCAGATATTCTCTTTTGGCTTTTATATATTTTTTTTATAAATATTTAGGGAAAAACACGTCGACTGAGTGATTTAGAATAAAATAAAGATATCTACCATACATGAAATGAGCATACATGAAATGAGCATTGGAGAGAAATGAGCATTTATTTCTAAGCAGTTGTCACATGTAGTATACAAAATGGGATTTTCAGAATAAATTGTGCAACAACCATACATGAAACATCTGAATTCTCAACTGCATTTATGGCATTATGAATCTATCATCATCTCTGCTCTTCCACCTAATCTACTAATCAACATCTGTGAATGTCAACCAAAAAATAAGTAGCTCACAAACTATTTATTAAAAAAAAAAAAAAAACTTGTCGTACCTATACAAATGTTAAAATCTTAGGAGATGAATCATCTATCGACTCGAAGAACATTATTATGTATAGATCCCCTCGTAACCACTTCTCTCATGGGATCAATAATCCAATTCCCATCAACAATAAATTTTATCTGCAACACCAATTTTTTTAAAAACCTTAATTATTATAACAAGTAATAGATTTACTCTTTTCCAGAAAGAAAAAAAAAAAAAAACAAATTGATTAGTGAATCACAGCCTTCCATACCTCATAGATACCAGGATATAACCACAACATGGACTTCCAGAGCCTAGAATTCCTGGTACAAGAATTAACTGTTGGGTTATTTTTTTAAATAATACTATAGTTTTAACTTTTATAACCATATTTTTTACAGTAATATTTTTCAAAAACGGAAACCTCAATTCAACAGGATCTGTGATATTTGAAGAAGGCTGTGGGTCCAATGCTACACCTTGATGCCAACCATTGAAGCTACCTGCCACCTGTACAGTCTCGCCTTCTCCCCAATACTCAACTTCAACCTAGGAAATTGGAAGCTAATTGTAACAGTTTTGTAAATTAAGTAGGAATAATTTATAATATTTCCCATTTTTAATGGTAAATGAGAAAAAGTTACCTGTTTTAATCCGGAAAGTTGTTCTTCAGCAGCAACTAATTCTGCCTCTTTATCTAACAGAAGCTTTTGTGCTTTACTTATCTCTGTTTCAGCTTTAGCTTGTAATTCAGATAAGGCTTGCTGGAAAGTAAGGCACGTTACCACATTGTGACCAAAAATAATTAAAAATGATTTAATATTAATGCCAGAAAATTACCTTGTTTTTCTCAATTTGTTCTTTTAACTGAGATAATTCCAATTCTTTGTGATGCTAATCACATGAAAAACAATTAGGAGATTTTTGTATGTTATGCAGATTTAATAACTAGCTTATGATGAATGATTGTTAAAGAAGAAATCAATACCAGCATAACTTTGATGCGGTTAATTTCAGCTTGCTCATCCTCTGTTCTGATCTATCATACAGAAAAATAAGATAATGTGAGTGTGTTTGTGTGTGTGTGTGACTGTGTAAATATGTATATGAATTAAATCGGTTAATGAAAAGACCTCAACTTTCTCGTCATTATCTGTGTTAATGGACTCGACACACGCTAGTTGGTTGTTTGAAGTGATATTTCTACAAAAGGATGTAACTGAATATTAAATAAATCATTTAATATTATTAATTCATTTTCAAGAAGGAACATTTACAGAGTTAATTAGCACAAGTAAGAAAACAAACCTCAAAATACTTCCATTTGCTAAATTTATGGAATCAGATACACAAACCACTTGACTGCTTTCCTCTGCACTTACAGAACTTAACTCAGTCTCTACTGAATTCAGTGGTCCACTGCTTTCCTTTGCATTTACAACGTTTAAATCATCATCTGTATATCAAAAAGCACCAAAAGCTGAATTTATACTCGAAGAATTTATGAAATAAATGCAAGAAGATGAATATTTTGTGTATATATTAGTGTGACTTGCCTTCAATTGCTTCCAGTTCCCCACTCTGAATAAATCTTGCCACTTTTTCCTGCAATGATGATTTTGTTGACTCGTCAACTGAAAAGCAACTCTCTACATTGGATTCTGTATCATTGTCAAATGTATTTGTACAGAAAGTTTCTTCAGTGATGGTATATTCATGCGACAATAAAAAGTTTCCAGTCAACTCTTTCTCATTCTCATTCTCATTTTGACCTTGTGAGCATAAATGTTTTAATAACAAGAGTTGTAATCAAAAACTGAAAAAGAAAATGAAAATCTAAGAAAAGCCACCTGCTGATTTATCTTCGTTGTTACTTGTTTTATCCTCAGTGAAGCTCTCCTGTACATCAGAACCAGCAGCTTTGATCTCTTGTGAGGCTGCAAGAAGCTCTCTGACATGTTTATAACCTCTTCTTCTGACAACGTTTGCAAGGTCATGCCTATAGAATAATTTAAGAACAAAAGGGAATAATGTTATAGGCTTGTTGATGTTGATATTACAAGCTTGAATTCAATGCAATCCAAGCATACATACACTGATTCCCAAGGCCTCAATTGCTAGTAATTAATCATATATATCTAAGTTTCAAGCAATTTAAGTACGGCAAACATGCATTCAAGGATATTTAATGCAACAGAGTCAAACTAAAAGTAAAGAGATAATGCTACAGAAATTAAACCTGCCATGCTGTGTAAGCTCCTTCAAAGAAGGAACATGTCCATCTGGAAGCCCAATTTCCGCCATAAATTCGTGTAAATCGTTGCAGAGATCTGCATTGGTCTTCGTCGGTTTCCTACCACTACCAGCAACACTAACAAGTAAAGCAAAAATCAGTTCAATCGAAGTTCAATTTAGTACAAAATCAACACAAACACCAATTCACGACACATGCAACTGAAAATGAAGCAGAAAACCTTGTTTTATTCGGTGACGAAGCACAAACTCCGGTGAGTACGTTGCGGCCGTGAAGAAGACGGAATTGACAGAGGCGAGATTCTGGACCGACGGCGAATAAAAGTTTGTAAGAAGGGAGGAAGAATTGAGAGTGATTTAGCTGTGTCGCCATGGGAGAAATCATCTGCCGGAACGGAGCATTGAGATTGTTCTAGAAGTTGAATTGATGTTTTCTAAGAAACAGTGATGTGTTATTTACTCCACTGCCACCGGTACGCCACCACAACCACCGGTTAGTTAGCTGACAGATTCCCAATATTTATCTTTCGTAGAGGCTCGGAGCTTCACCGGAAACTGAGATACTCCTTTTGTCGCACAATTATCAGGATTTTAAAATTAATATTGATATTAAATGTTCATCCATTTTTAATGATAATGCGAGGCAGCATGGCCCGTGCGATGCACGAGCTTCGTTCATAATAATGAGTTATTTTGAGTGCATATCGTGTACGATTTACTGGTATCACTTGGAAAGTACGAAAAGCGTGATCGGTTACATGTTTAACTTTGATTGCGGATATTCTACTAAATGAGTAAAGTTGTTCTTTATGTGTATTGATGTTTAGGGTTTGTTGTTGTTTATTGAGTCATATAGATTGTGTATGTAAATTGCAATTATTTCTTTAGCTTGAAATAGATTTTGTATGCATAAGTAGGCCTGTGCAAATTGGACCGAGAACCAACCTGGATCGCAGAATCAGACTGGAAGAACCGAGCTCCATTGGTTTGGTTCTCGATCTAATTTTTATGAAAAATCAGTACTCGGTTCCAACCGGTTCAGTTCCGAGCGGTCCGATTCGGTCCAAAACCGAGAAAAAAATCGAAAAAAGTCAAAGGAATTGTCTCGGTTCTCGTTTCGGTTCGGTTCTTAGCATCATCTGTTCGGTCCTCGGTCCGTCCAAAACTATTTTTTCGTTCGGTTATGGTTTTTTTTAAATAAATATCTGTCATCGTGCATTTTGTTTATATTGACTGATTTTATTAAACCTATAAAGTTTGTTGCTATATAATTAATATTTAACCATAATCTAGATACTCAACTATTTTTTGTGATTCAGAAATGCATTGATATTATTTTGTTGTGTTTATTAAATATTATTTATTATAAACTTTTGATCTTACAATTGATTAATATATTATTTTTTATAAACGGATTTATATAATTTTATTATTAATATTAAATGCATGGTATTAATTGCAACTTCAAAGTTGAAACTCAATTTTTATAAATGGATGTTCTGTTAGGTTAAAAGATAATATCATTTAAAACTCAACATCATTTGCATCATGATATTGTGATATTTATAGTTTATAATATGTAACTTCTAGTTATATGAAAAGACTATTATTTAATTAAATTTACTACAATTATTTTTTTGTTAAATTCTTTGTCTTATTTAATTAATATGTAACTTCTAGTTAAATGAAAAGGTTATCATTTAATTGAATTTACTAATATTATTTATGTTAAATTCTTTGTATCATCAATTACATTTACTCATGAGCATCATTTATAACAAAAACTTATTTTTTTAACATAGAATTCGATACAACATAAACCATAAAACTCAATTTTTATATGATTTATAGATATAGATATAGATGTTAAGATATCAGTAAGTTATATACTTGATCCAAATCAATGAAAGAAATTAATAGCAAGGAAAAGAACAAAATCGCTAAAGGTCTTTGTTTTATACTTCACTTATTAAATGTTTCTTTTGGATGTACCTTTAGAGTGTTAATATTTTAAAACATGATAATATGTATTTATAGATCATAATGTGTAAGATTCATAAATCTTGAAAAGTCTCTTATTTTATATAACTTTTTATTATTATAATCATTATAAAACTCTTTGTCATACAATTAAATGAGTTTGTTAAATTGTTATTAAAATAAATTCAATACTATAGAACTCAATAGAACTCAATTATAATAAATGCAACATAAAAATATAACTCAATTTTTATATTTTTTACATATATGAAAGAAGTAAGCATAAATTTAACAACCATCAATATATTTAATTACTATTTTCCTACTAATTAGATAATCTTATGTTTATGTTAAAACTCTTGATTTTACAACTATTGAGCTTCTCAATCTTTATTAACATGATTTATTTAATATTATAATAAATGCAATGTGTAAGATTAATAAAACTTGAAAAGCATCATATTTATTGAACATTTTATTATTATTATTATTATTTATATTTATTTCAAAACTCTTGAGCTTACAATTTATTATAATATTATTATTATTTATATTTTATAATATTATTAATATTAATTGCATGGTATTAATTATAACTTCAAAATTGAAACTCAATTTTTATAACTCTTGATTTTACAACTATTGAGCTTCTCAATATTTATTAACATGATTTATTTAATATTATAATAAATGCAATGTGTAAGATTAATAAAACTTGAAAAGCCTCATATTTATTGAACATTTTATTATTATTATTATTTATATTTATTTCAAAACTCTTGAGCTTACAATTTATTATAATATTATTATTATTTATATTATTATAATATTATTAATATTAATTGCATGGTATTAATTATAACTTCAAAATTGAAACTCAATTTTTATATAGATATAGATTACATCCTAAAAATAGCATGTAGCCGTGAAAAGCAATAAATGGTTCAAACGCATTCATTTAAGTTTTTCTTTTAATTTAAAGGATTATATATCGATTCTTATTTCTGATACTTTCATGCAATTTCAAATTTAATTCACATGTGATTTTTATATTTAAACTTGAGAAGTTCAATTTAAATATAAGCTCTAAGTAGAGTTCAAACTCGACAACAATTCAAATCATAAACTACACAAACTCGATTCATAATCTCATATTCAAGCATTTTTTTTATATCTAATTTGCAAAACAAGAGTCACTATCTAACCATAATGTACAATCTTGAACATAGATGACTGGCTTCAGGTATTAATTGAAAAAATAAACAAAGAATCTAGCATAAATAACCATAATAAAATCATCAAATACAAAATAACACTATGATCCACCAACCAATATAATACCAAAGCAGAATATGCTTACACAATATGCAGATTATTATAGCAACAGTTATATCGACTAATGTTCATACTTAACATGTCCCTTAAGTATGCCCGGAAGTGGTGGTGAGGGTGGCGGTCTGGCGGATCTTGCTGGCGGCAGAGGGACTCGGGGCTGAAACATGGTGGACCCCACTGCATCACCTTCTTTATAAACATCGTTTGAATTACCACCTAATTTCATGGCTTTAAGGACATAATTGTCATCATGTAGCTCAAATGGTGTGCTGCAATTATATCACACAAAAAAAGGTTTATATTTATTCCGGTAAAATGAAAAAATAAAAAAGTAGAAACCATAATGGAACCTGTTGAAGTCAAAATGAACAAGCTGCATATCTTCTGAAATTTCCACCTCAACAGTTGCATGAGGGCGGGTCTAAAGTTACCAAAAAACAGAAATAATTATGAAAGACTATACTCGGTTTTTTTATTTAAATTATTTTGTATTTTGAAATATTTGACATAATTGAGCAAGAAAGATTGTACCTGAACTAATATAAAAGGTAAGGCTACACCACCACTTGGTGCATTTCCTGAACCATATAACTGTTCGTTTCGCTTAATAAGATTTTGAAGACCTACATGCTTTACATTACAAAATAAAATAATGAATAATTAAGCAAAATATAATATTTTTATTTCCCAAGAAAATAGATGATGATATAAAATTATTCTCACTTGATCTTCCAGTTCTCGTAAATAAGCAGCTTTTTTGTCGATTCTGTTCTTGAGAGCAACACGCTCGCTCTGTAACATGATATAAATGGGTTTATTTATTATTATTATATTTTTAATTTAAAAAAAAAAATAATAAGAGGATAGAGAAACCTTTAACTCTTGAATATCGTTTAAACTAGTTCTTGGAAGACCTCGCCACTGAATTTCTTTTTTATCTTTAGAAATAATATCCATAGCCATCAGAACATTTAATGCGTCGTATACACGTCTACGAATATTCTTTTCATCATATTGTTGCTGCATCATTACACAAATAAAACCATATGATAAATCAAACCTTGCAAATTTCATGTATATAAAATTGGCAGTTGAAATAAACCTGGTCACGAGGTTGATCACCATTCACCGGATCTGCAAATTCAGCTACAAGTTCATCTGCAACCTGACAATCCAACTTACTATTTCAATTTTTTATATAATATATAAAAAAGGTTCTTGCAAAAATACATTAACTTAATGGTACAAGATTTGTACACATGTTAAGGATGATACTAAAAACTAAAAATAATACAAATACAATGTGTCAATGTGATGAGAAACTCAATAAAAATAATTGAACAGAATCCTCTAACCTCATTATAAGTGGTACGTCCCTTGCTTTCAACTTTCTCACAAACTATGCAATGAAAAAATAAAAATAAACTAGTAGACCGCATTGAAGACGACAAAATGGGCGGGTCAACCGGGTCGGGTAACGAGTGAGAAAAGAAACGGGCAAAAAAAAAACCTTTCATGCTAAATTGGCGAAGTCCTCTACCACCTTTATCCCCTCCAGTTGCACGTTGAGCTCGTTTTTTCTTCTTGTTGCTGTTTAAATCTACTCATCAGTAATATTATACAAATAACTTATTTGAATAATTAACTATTATTTCTAAATTCTCATTGCCATTGCCATTATAATTGTCAAAATAAAACTCTAGAAAAATATAATTCAAGCCCAAAAACACCAAATTTTCCAATTTTTACCAAATGTTAAGAAAATCTAAGCTTCAAGAACAAAACAGTCAGCATTGCATCACAGAGTAAGAACATTTTTGCAAATTTACATTAAGTTAGTCATTCTGCAGTACTTGTTATAAGGTGGGTAAGCAATTTTCCTCCCAATGTTGACAATTTCAAGTGAGTTAAAAAGTCAACGTATATTAGGTTTTCATAATTAAATGTAGTACAGATACAGTTGACGAAAAAATTCTCACCCAGCAGCAGCTCCTTGAGATCCAGCATCATCCGCATGAATATCAAGATGATTCAACCTCAAAAACGTGTTCTCACTCGCCGGAGTAGCCGCCATTGCCGCCTCACTCCGGGCGGCACTGCCACTAGTGGAAACGGATTGACCCGACGCCGTTGTGCCCCAAGAGCGGGTCGACCCGCCTCCTCTGGAACCAACTGCAAACGGGTTAGTATTGCCAACGCCATTCTCCAAATTATCATTCGATCCCATCCTTACCACTTAAATTCATTAATAATTAACGAACTGGAAGGATACCCAGATTCAATTGAACCGAATTCGATCTGAGATGAACTTAAGGGTTTATAGATGAAAACGAGAATTAAGAAAGAAAGATTGATTCTTTATGTGAGGAATTGGGTTTGTTTTCAGAAAGAAGAAAAGGGAAAGTGAGTGGAGTTTGATGGTGTAAACGTGTTGATCAGAACAAGTGTGTGTGTTTAAGGTGAGGTGTGTGCGGGTGGGGATACAGGCGTTGGCTCAATAGGAGGAAACTGAGGAAGGAGGGAAATCCGATGAGGGTTTGTATATATTTCTTTTTTATTCAATTTAATTTATTTATACTACTTTTCTATCCCATTTAATTATTATATAAATAATTTAAAAACAAGCTATTTTTTACGAAACTACATTTTTCCATCTCGAAATAATATTTTTATCGTAACTTTCTAATTTAAATTTGGGTTGGTGTTGATCGGAAATAGTAGTTGGTACTGGTGACTTTGAATTTGTCACATGTTCTATTTTTTTATTTTTTTTTTATAAGTATGGTATTTTGGATACTTGGTCAAATTTACTTATTTTATCTTTAACAATCATACATTCATACTAAGTAATATAAATTACAACTAAGTCAATAGTTTAAAAGACCATAGAATATTATAGAGTAAACTACAGTTTTTGTTCCTATGGTTTTTCCGATTCTGCGTTTTTGTCCATATACTTTTTTTTTCACTTTTTTTGTCCCTGTGCTATGTCAAATTCCGTTTTTTTGTCCTTCTGTCCAATTTCCACTGTTAACTAACGAAAAATGCTAAAAATGTATGGGTATTTTCGTCCTTTTCTTTTTTCCCTTTCAATTTTTCTTTTCTCTCACTTTATTTTTTCAGCTTCTTCCTCATTCTTATTCATCCATTCAAAACCTGCATTTCTTCATCCCTTTCTCCAAGAACAACAACAAACTCTTTCCTCCCTTTTCTTCCAACCCAAATCCAAATCAAAGAAGCCCTGGTTAATTAATGTATTTCGGGGGAGAATTTGAAGGTAGTACCACTGCCACCGTAAAGCATTTTAAGCATTTCTCAACTTAGGGTTTCAAACACAAGCATTTCTTCAAAAAATCACTGTACTCGTTAACTATACAATTTCTTCCCCCAAACATCTCTGTACTCAATCGAAACCAAAGAAGTACCTTATAAGCACTCCAAACCAAAGAAGCCATATCAGCAAGTAAGCTTTTTGAGATTTAGGTCTTCCATGTAATGCAGTTAAAGGATGAAACTCACCTCTTGGTAACACACCGTCACCGGATAACGCCGGCCCGTAATCTACTGGTCCGGCACTCAAATCAATCCACAAGTATCGTTCTTTTCCGGTCAAGATGCTGCCGGAACATTTGGTAACACCGAGAGATGAATCACCAGTATCGGTGTATTTATAAGCGTAGGGTTTCGATTGAGAACCTAAATTGAGCAAGTAATGTAAACTCCTCGAAGTGGTTTTTCCTTTTAGGGTACAACCCACAATTATTAATTTTATGATCTTGTATTTTAGGGTTTTTTTTTTCTCGATGAGAGCATCTCCAACCAACCTCTATCACTCCCTCTATCTCCATATTTGAAGGCTTTTCTCCTCCAACCCACCTCTATCTCTCACTCTAAATATAGAGTGAGAGAAAAGCTCACTATATATTTGAAGTGAGAGAAATGCCCACTCTATCAATGGACCCCACCAATTAAGTGAGAATTAAAAATTTTGTTTGATATAATAAAAAGGAAAATTCGTAAAGATGGTTATAGAAATTGGTAATCAACAGATGACAGTTTGTAGCCCAAAAAATTTCTGTATTCCCAATAAATCCCAATAAATCCACATGTCGGTATCTACCATTTCTTCGTAATTATCATTAAAAAATTTCATTATTTTTAACATTTCATTGCTTAAATTGGGCTTTATTTTGTTCAGTCACTCTTGCCAGCCAACATCTTTTTAATAAAAACTTCCATAAACTTAAATTAATACATAAACTTTAAAATACATTATATATAAACTTAACTTAACATACACTTAAATACATAAACTTTAAAATACATTAGACATAGAGTGGATAGAGTTTTAAAGGGATGGATAGAGTTTATGGTTGGAGTTGAAGTTTTGTTTAGAGTTAATGGTCCCACTAAATATAGAGATAGAGTGGCTTGGATAGAGTTTATGGTTGGAGATGCTCTGAGGAAGAAGATTAGGGAAATTATTCAAGGGTTTGTTGCAGGTGGAATCCAACGTAACTTTGAGAGGAGAGAGAAAGTGGTACAAATTTGCAAGCTTAGTGTACAAGTAGTTTAAGGTAAAAGACAGAAATGCCCTCACATGTTTGGCATGTGAGGTTAGTTAATGGTGAAAATTGGATGGAAGGACAAAAAAACGGAATTTGGCATAGCATAGGGACAAAAAAAGTGAAAAAAAAAGTACAGGGACAAAAACGCAGAATCGGGAAAATCACATGGACAAAAATTGTAATTTACTCAATATTATATTTAGCTGTAATAAATCGTCAAGCAATTTTTAATTTAATTAATCTGTAAAAAAGTTGAAGAAGCGCCGTGAAGGGTGTTTGGTCGTCAACGGTCACTAAATTTTCAAAGGGGAAGATTTGATTTCAAAGAGAAAAAGGTTTGGTCACCTCCTACGTGAGTTTTATCATAATTTTTCATGTGTTTGGTCGAAAGAGAAAAGGCTGATATGACGCTAAGACTAGTAGTAATGGGTGACCACTGTTTCAGTGGTCACCCTTGCCACATCAGCTTGACCAAACACATTACAAATTCCGACCAAATCCACGTAACCAGACGACCAAACCATTCCCCTTTGAAAAAACTCATCCCCTTAGAAAATTAGGCGACCTGGGTTTATATTTAAAAAAATGATATAAATATTCCGAAAGAGGCTATACTGACTGAAAAACCGCATCTTTACAAAATTCATAGCAATCTATGGAATTGTTTGAATTTTTATGGTCGCATGGACGACCTTCGAGCATAGGAGACGCGTCCCACTCGAATCCGCGTAAGGGGGAAGACACGTACAAGGCTTGGGGACGCAATGGAGGGACGCATATTGCGACCCCTCCGATACGTGTAGTCTAAGTAGTTAAAGGTGGTTTATGATAAAGTAATTTATATCTCTTAAAACGTATTTCACATCACAACCTCTGCAACGATACATTTGTACAAATTATTATAAACCATATATAATGCATATAACGAGCGATATTTGATTTGCGCATTGATGTGATAATTTAAAGCATTTTTTTATTTAAGCGAAAATTAAGATATAATTTATATCGGACTTGATCTTTTTATACATAAACAAAAAAAATTCTAGGATCGTATATTTTAACAATAATAATATTAACAATAAATAAAAATAGTAATGTTATTGTTAATATTTTCTTGAAATTTCAAAATGTAATTTGAAATTTGTAAATGTATATATAATTGTAAAAAATTTGAATGGTTGTTTGTTTAGTAAGATTGATAAAAATTAAAATATTAAAGTTATTTGATAATTGAGTATTTTCTTTAAATCTTAGTACGAAACATTAAAAGCATTATTAAAGTTTATAGAATATATATCACGCAATATGAATTAGCATAAAAACATGATTAATATATTACGTAAGATTGGAAATAATATAATTATTAGTTTAATGTTTATCTATAAACTATTTAGTACTCAAGAAATGTACAAATTTATGGACATAATGTAATTAACAAAAAATTTAGAGGAGGAAATCTAATATCATAATTTTTAGGGGCTAAAAAATAAAAATTTTATGAATAGTGGATTTGGTATGGTAAATGTATATATAAGGTAATAAACTATTTAGTACTCAAGAAATGTAAAAATTTATGGACATAATGTAATTAACAAAAAACTTAAGGGAGAAAATGTAATATCATAATTTTTAGGGGCTACAAAATAAAACTTTTATGAACAGTGGATTTGGTATGGTGAATGTATATACAATAAATTTTCTTTAAATTAATAATGCCATGATTGAGGAAATTTATTAAATTAAAGAGTTATTAATTTATCGATAAATTAGTAATTACGTATTAATTTAAAGAGGTTTTAAGTAATTATAATGTACATACAAACAAAAAAGGCAAATTAGTTTATGCCTTGTTGGATGCAATAAGAAAATTTAGATATGAGTTCCAAATAGACTTGAACTTTAAAGGAAGACAACTATTGAATCATATTTCAATATAGTGTAATATATTTTTTTCGGTTTCTATAAATTATTAATTTTTGATTTTTTTGGCACTGAAAAATTATAAAGAGATCTTCTAAAAAATTATTATCTTATTATTTTGTTGATTTTTTTAAAATTTTTTACATTGGCCCAAGTCGGGACCGGACAAATTTATTATTTTAGAGAGTATATTAATTTACTGAGTATTAAATTAAAGAGATTTTACTATATAAGGTAATGAGATGACTATATAATTTACAAATTACAAGCCTACCATGGTAAGATTTATGATTAATAAATGATGTATAAATAATTTATTTCCTATTTTCCATTCTATATTGTTATCCCATTTGCACCAAGGGCATTTTGGTCATCCGCTTTAACTTTTTCCTCTCTTTTCTATTGTGGCGGTATGCATATACTATAAAGGCCTAATCCAGTAATCCTATCTTTCTTTTGTGAAGTTTAAGATTGACAACTAAATATTTCATACTTTTAGTAAAATAATCCGTAATAACTACATCATAAGAGTAGTATTTATCATCAAATTTTCTTTACTTCTATTGTATATAAATATAAGAGTTAATAATGTGTTAAAATGCATACTCCACTTCAATGGTAAACTAAATTGTTTTCATAATATACTACAAGAGTTGCTCTAAGTTTCTTCAAAAATTCTATACTTCAATCCATCAACATGTATCCAACTATGGTTAAAGATAGTTATTCGTGTAGACAAATAAAACTAGGTAAGGGCGTTGCATAAAGTGAGCTTGTTTTCTGAGGAGTGAGGACCATTTAACAACGTGTAATTCAAGTAAGGAATATCGTATCCACTTTTTAACCAACAAATGCTTTTGAAAAATAAAGATTAAGTTTCTAACAAAATAACAAGGGCTAGACAGAATAGATGACCCAACAAAGCTGAAAACTATAAGTAAAAAAAGAACAGAAAAAAAGATCGATTGTTTCTAAGACCGTTTTAGGTTATGAAGGTAGAAATATATGTTTTTGGTTATAAAGACATAAGGTATCGTGCATGATTTTGTCTATTTAATAAGGTTTTAACATACACCTCAAAATGACCCTCCATCATTTAATATTCCTTTGAGACACAAAAAATACTTAAACCAGTCACAATTTACCAAAACAAAAACAAAAAACCACACAACACAATCTTTGTCGGACCCCATTTCCTTGGTGCACACAACTTTGGTGATGGTGATGGTGTGATTTGGCACAGTCAAAGTGCACTTGGCGAGCCTTTGGCACCTTATGCTACTAGCAAGTGAAATAAGCATGTTTTAAACGAATTACTTTATAAGTTTTCAGCAAAATGGTGATAAATTTCAAAGCTTCCGATTGTAACATCCTAATTTTGAACATTTGATAATTTATATAATTATATAACATGATATAAACGGGATTTGACCATGAACATTAAAAAGATCTCATCCAAAACATCTATCTTTATAAGTTAATGTTTTCTAGTCATGGTCAAATATCTCAGTCCAAAACATCTATCTTTATAAGTTAATGCTATCATTATATGCTTGGAATTTAAACAACCTCTATAGAAACAGTATGAGACTTAGTTGCGTCTACCAGTTTAGTGAAACCAATAATTAATGAGTTTGTTAATTATCCCATTACATTATTCACACAAGCTACTAATAGTGAATAAATCTACTACATTCTATACTGCTTGGTTCCTACCAAATAAGACTTAAAAGAATGTATATTTAACCAAGTTTTGACTAGCAGCATCAAGTCAATATTAAGACATGCATAATGGGTTTGACCAAGAATTCACCAAAATCTCCACATTAAGTTACCAAAAGACATGCCAGATTGCCAATTGAGTCAGACAGCATAATATAATGGCACCAAACTACTGACAAGTTTATAGGATCTGTTAAAATAACCCAGCTGCATTATAAGCAGAGAACATAACAGATGAAGAAAAAGAAAAATATTGTGCTATATGATGCAGTAGAGGAGCTTCTTGAAAATAAAATCACACAATATTTCAGCATGTAGTATTGGAAACTGTAAGATGTATTTTAATTGTGGAATAATAATTAATATCAAAAGTAAATTAAAGATGGGGACAAATCACAGTAATGTTGATACTTCACATGGAAGTGAACACAAAAGAGGGAAATTGGTCAAGGTTGAATGCTACATCTAGCAGGTCAGAAAGGTTAAGCTTAAAAATTTAACTAAACATGACACATGGGTTATGGGTGCAGTGAGTCAAACGGTCATCAATAATGCATAAAATCTCCTAACGTTATTAAAATCTTAGATAACTGATGTAATCATATTTGATACATTAACACTATAAACATAGATAATTCAAAAACGATATTTATGGAGCGACCTGGCCCATTTTTACCAGATTCGTTTTGACTTCCTAAAGATATAAAATCCCTATATTCTGCAAATCTCTAGTCAAACTCAAATGCGAATAACAAATTCTCTACCAATCATTTCTTAATTTATTTCCTAAAATTAACTTCATAATCAAAGATGTTATGATACTAGCTATAAATACATGCAGGATTCTTATCATCAACTTACGTGTCTAAGTTCTAAAGTGTTGATGACAATATTAGTCGGTGAGACAGCTGGCAAAGAAGAAGAATTAAACATTCGATTGCGTTATCAAACTTTAATGCATGCACACTAATCATGCGTTGTTACACGTAAATGTCAAACTAAATATAGACCCACATACGTGAGCATTATAACATAATGCAATGAATTTCTCAATTGCGACAAAAATCCAGCTAACTCTTTTTAAAACAAATTCTATTTATAAGCTCACCATGCACCTTATCCCTACACTATACTATGCTTTAAGCAGATAAATGAAGATTCATGTTCATGCTACATGTTATTTCAATTTCAGTCACATACTATTTTTTTTCCTCTAATTTAGGAATATATATACTACCCTAAGCTATACATTTAAGGTACCATTTACTGGAACAAATCCAAAATTATCGATTTTAACTAGTTAAAATTCAATTATATTCCATTAATTTATACATGTGGAAGATGAGTAAGCACAAACAGCCACGTGGAGTGATGACATGGAAAATTATGGAGTTATAACTAGTTAAACTAGGGAAAGCAAGCATGGTATGTTATCACAAAATGCTATTTTCACTAAAAACAAAGAGGGTAAGACATAACAATCTAAAACAAAAATACAAAATAAGAAACTCAATAAACAAGAATCATAGATTAATACATTTTTGGGATTAGATTAACAAGCATTTTTAGTATAAATCTATAAATACACCAAGTAAAGATCATTATTACCTTATTCAGTGAGTGAAATAATGTCAACATCATCCAGCTAGCGTGTTGATTCTTCGAAGCCCGTTTACATTTTAAACGGTTCACTCAATGCACCACAATCTTCCACCTAAGCCCAAACTCATGTCATTATCTTCAACCAAAAATCGACCCGTCTCTATTTAAAGCTACAAAATTCAATCTTGCCAAATACCCAATTGCCCATTTTCCCTTTTCTACCCATTTTTCACCATGAGAAACATATTTCTTGCAGAAAATGAAGTAAGTTCTACCCGTGATTTTGCAGGAAGTTTTACTGATGTTTGGCAAAATATGAGGGTTTCAATGGTCATACCACCACTTACAATTGCTATATGCATATGTGTGATTATGTCTGTAATGATGTTTATTGAACGGGTTTATATGACGGTTGTGGTTATTTTGGTGAAAATTATGGGTAAGAAAAAGTATCAACAGTATAAATTGGAAGCATTGAAAGAAGATCTTGAGCATAATAGAAGTTATCCTATGGTGTTGGTACAAATACCTATGTTTAATGAAAAAGAGGTACTTAATTAATGATATACGTATACGGTGCATAAACTTCATAAATCATAATACTTAACTTACAAAGAATTATCATTTGATGATTTCAACATTAAAAAAATTGTTGCTGATTTTGACTGTAAATCAGTGACAAAACATACGAAAGATCGATTGCATATCTAGCTGTATATCCAGAATTTCCATATAAAATGAGATTATTTAACTCCTAATTATTTTATTCACATTTTTTCAGGTCTACAAGCTTTCAATAAGTTCTGTTTGTTCACTTACATGGCCATCTGACCGTTTGATTGTTCAAGTTCTTGATGACTCCACCAATGAAGTCCTACGGGTACCCCCCCCCCCCCCCCCCCCCCCTCCAACCCCACCACCACACACACACATAAAAAAAATGTTAAAGCAATTAAATGATTAATTATATGCAGGCATTGGTGGAATTGGAGTGCAAAAAATGGATACAAAGAGGAGTGAATGTGAAATATGAAACGAGAAATAACAGAAATGGATATAAAGCTGGTGCTCTACGTGAAGGATTAAATAAAGATTATGTGTTTGATTGTGAATTTGTAGTGATATTTGATGCAGATTTTCAACCAGATGAAGATTTTCTTTGGAGAAGTGTACCTTATCTTGTTGAAAATTCAGAACTTGCTTTGGTACAGGCTCGGTGGAAATTCGGTAATTTTAATATTTAATATTATATTACAAGTAATACAAGTTTTGTTTTATAATTAATTTAATATTTAAGTTTTATGTAGTAAATGCGGATGAATGTCTCATGACTCGACTTCAAGAGATGTCATTAGCTTATCATTTTGCTGTTGAGCAAGAAGTTGGTTCTTCAACTTGTCAGTTTTTTGGCTTCAATGGTAACCCAAAATTCTAAATTATAACTAAATAAATCCCTGCAAAAACCTCATGTAACAGAATGTTTTGTATCGCATATTTTAAAAGTGTTTTTAAAATAAGACAAATGTCATAAAATAGCAATATACTTTGGGTCATGGTCCGTTTTGGTAATTATAACTTTTAAAGGTCCGTTTTGGTAATTATAATGTTAAAAAATGTAAAACAAACTAACAACCACACAGGGTCAAAAATAACTTATTTTAATTACTGAATATTGGACGAAAAAAACTTTAATCACCAAAATAAACCGGCTAAAAAGTTGAAATTACCAAAACGGACCTTGCAAAGTGATAATTACCAAAACAGACCATCACCTTATATATAATGATATTTTATGACATTTTCCATTTAAAAGAAGTGCTTATATTTCATTATAAAATAAGCAAATGAGTACTTACTCTGTTTTCATCCAAACACTTAAAAACTTCATAGTGTGTGTAAAAAAAGGCAATCCCAAAAATAGATTTAAGAGAATTTTTTATGAAAATTTTTTAAAAAAATTAGGGACTGCTGGTGTTTGGCGTATAAAAGCAATTGAAGATGCTGGTGGTTGGAAAGATCGAACCACTGTAGAAGACATGGATCTTGCAGTTAGAGCCAGTCTCAAGGGGTGGAAATTTGTATTTGTGGGTGATTTAGAGGTAAATATAAGTATCAAAGATTAACATTATTTTAATAAATATTATATAAATATATAAATCAATAAACGGCTAAAATATTAAATTATTAGGTAAAAAATGAGCTGCCGAGTACCTTCAAAGCTTATCGGTTTCAACAGCATCGTTGGTCATGTGGTCCAGCTAATTTGTTCAGAAAAATGACCAAAGAAATCATGTTTTGTGAGGTAAAATGGCATAAACATTTTCTTTAACTCAATAATATTGCATTTTTAACGGTATTTTATATTATATGCAGAGGGTATCTGTTTGGAAGAAATTTCATGTAATTTATGCATTTTTCTTTGTAAGGAAGATAGTAGCACATTGGGTGACATTTTTCTTTTATTGTGTAATTATCCCAATAAGTATTATGGTACCTGAAGTTCATCTCCCTAAACCCATTGCTATATATATTCCAGCAACAATTACCCTTTTGAACTCATCATGCACACTAAGGTAATAAAGCTACAATCTTTACTACATTATTTAAATAAAATATTATCTAGATTAATCTTTTTTGAACAGGTCATTGCATCTTCTTGTTTTTTGGATTCTGTTTGAAAATGTCATGTCTTTTCATCGATCCAAAGCAACAATTATAGGACTTTTAGGAGCCAATCGGGTCAACGAGTGGGTTGTTACTGAAAAACTCGGGAATGCAACAAAACAAAAAAACAATCTTAAACCACCAAAGAAAACACGATCACGCTTTGGAGAAAGGTATAGGTTTTTTTTATAGCAGTTTGACATTTTTCTAGAAATTTTTTCAAGTTATAAAAAGTGTTCAAATTGGAGTTCTAATAGTTTGAAATGACAAGCAGGCTTCATTTCTCGGAGTTATTAATGGGATTATTCCTACTATATGTAGCCTGTTATGACATGATATTTGGGAAAGATCACATGTTTGTTTATCTGTTACTGCAATCAGGTGCATTCTTCACTGTTGGAGTTGGTTATGTTGGTATATCAGTCTCCAACTAAATCAGCACATTTGTTATTAATTCGTGTTTATTTAGCAGAATGTTATGTTCATTAAGGGAATTGTGCAAGTGCTTAAGATAAGAGGTGGTGTAATTAGTAAATCATTAGCATGTATTACAATAAATGTCTTAGCTATCAATGTCTAGCTTGTAGACAGTGCAATAAGTTATAAATATCATACATAGAGACTACAGTGTATTGTGTATATTTATTATATCCAGGTTTAAGTTTACTAGATGCTAAACAATGATTGTTCAAATACAAAACCAGCCACATTAATATATGTTTTTGCTTGTTATTAGCTGAAATACAACACATTCTCAGCGAAGTTATTTATATTGATCGAAAAGTACCATAAATTGAGTAATACTAGTCTAGGTCATGAATACATATACCGTTGAAGTTCTATTTTGTGTCATGAAGTATAAATCATATGAACATATCAATGGCACTAGAAAGGAATCATTACCAGTTGCTCCAGGAATCGGTCTATTTGTGTTTATTTTGTAGCGGATTGTTCCAAATTGTCATAATCAGGGGATAATTTGGAGCGAACTGAATACAAAATAGCAATTTTCATGAATCGCCGTGTTTCTGAGACTTGAAACATTTGAACGAGAGTGTGATCATTCCGGATTGCTTGATTTTTGGAAAGAGAAGTTAATGAGATTAGGGTTATGAATTAATGGCACGGAATGAAGGTGTTAAACATATAGTGCTCGTAAATTCCGATTAAGAGTAAAACTCAAGATTAAATGCTTCAAGTGCAATTTGCTAATTCCACTTATAGTACATTTATGATACAGCATTTACTGTTCATTAAAAGATACAAAACCCTGTTTGGAAATTTGTCCAATCATCTTAGGCCATAATGGTAAATGAAACGGAGGCAGCTCAAATGAAACGGAGGAAGCTGCAATGAACTAATATTGTTTCATATATTTTAAAACTTCCCCTAAAATAGGGAAATTTTGTAAATAGCCACTGAAAACTTTAGTTTTTAACCCTACATCATTTACTAATTTCAAAAACTTAGTAAGTAGTCCATACTATTTTAATTTAATTTAACTTAAATGAAATGAACTATTTAGCTTTTAAAAACTCTACGAATAATATTAATGAGAGCTGATATTGCTTCCTACTATTTGTTCATAATTATCTTCCTACCCATTAGATTAAGACAAATATCAAAATCAAATAATGATATAAGAAAAGAGAATTAGTGGATTACACATATCAAATTTAGAAGTTGATAGAAATATGAGTATGAAGAAAAGATATGAACAAATATCATATCTCATTATTAAAATGAGTAATGGTATTTAGTCTTACTATTTGGTCATATTTATAGTCATACTCATTAGATGAAGACGTATGTCAAAATCAAGAGATAATATTAATAGAGAATAATTGGATGTCTCTCAAAATCAAGAGATAATATTAAGAGAAAATTATTGGAGTGTACATATCATTTCTGTATTAAAATATGATCAGTGTGAGTCTAAATTATAATATTTCTATCTTTGTATTACTTTATACTCTGTTCACAATTATATATTAGCATAAAAAAAAAGATAACACTATGGATAAAACTTTCACTCCGCAATGAAAATTTTTATCTTCGAAAAGTTGGTATATGTTAAAAGGGTTTTTCTAACATATGCCCCCTATGCGTATGTTTAGAGTCATTAATTACAATTAACTTACCATTATAACTACAAAAAACATTTAATCATCTCTTTGAGAATGTAAAATTCACACTTCATTAATGTGTAATATGGTTTTATTAGGAAAGTTAATGGTAATTAATGACTCTAAACATGTGCCTAGGGGGCACATGTTAGAAAAACACATGTTAAAATTTTAGTTTTTATTCCCTAGCTGAGTATTAATAACAAAAAATAATTACAACACTTATCCAGTATTTAGCATTTACTTTGATGAAATTACATATTAATTTCTAAAAAGTTTTACAAATAATAATATGGTATTAAAACGCGATCAAAAGAGCATATATATATATATATATATATATATATATATATATATATATATATATATATATATATATATATATATATATATATATATAAAAATATACCTATTAAAAAAGATGTTAGCTTAATATGTCAACCTGTTTATATTTATCTTTTTTTTTTTCAAAAAGATACCATTTAAATGGCACTACAATATGTTTGAGATTTTATTCATTTAAACACTAAATGAAAATATTATATATATTTATATTATAAGTTTTTATAATTTTATAATAATGTGTGATCAACAATTACCTGCAAACTCCTAACTTCCTAAGTAAATCAAATAATACTTATAAATATGAATAAGATATATATAGATTATGTGTACATGTAAATATAAAAATTAACCGCATTAGATATTTATGTTGCCTACTTTTGATTCTTTTAATATAACTCGGACAAAGTGTACATAAAACAATCCGCAGCAACGCGCGGTATAATATTATACTTGTTAATATATATAAAGTGTTGGATACTTTGAATCCGGAGGAACTAAAGTGGTAGTGGTAGGTTGGGAGTGAAGTAAAAAAAATTTGGTAGGTGAATGAGTGATATCGTGGTAGGTGAGTGGGTGGGTTGTTGTGTTGTAAATTTAGATATTAAATTTGACATGTAATTGTAAAAAAGTCACTTTACCATGTTTTCATACCTAAGGTTATACACTTATATTCTCATGTCTAAATCTCATTACTAACATTTATTTACACTGTGTTACAGAGTTTTAATTTAAAAAAAAAAAAGAGAAGGAAAACGAAAAGAAATAAAAATTTTAATGTGTTTCAGAGTTATTTTTATGAAAGAAGGGGAAAGAAATTTATGATCTTTTCTCTCTCTTAATCTTCCTCCCAAAAGTGGTAAGATTTGGAGAGAAGAGAAGTTTTGATTAATTAAAAATATTTGCAATTACAAAATTACCCTTAATATTAACTAATTTGTTTACATTTTAAGGATAAAATAGTCAATGTAATATTTTTTTTTTCTTTCTCTCGAACTCAAGAACACGAAAGACGATAATTTTCTTTTATTTTCTATCCGACTCAGGAACAAAAAAATTAAAAAATAATCTTCTTAATATCCCTTATTTTCTCCACTTCTCTTACTTTCTTTTCCTTTCTTTCATTAAAAAGTTCTGGAACATAATGTTAAGGTTTGAAAAGTTTAAAACACAGAACCTTTATGTTATTTGTATACAAAAAAACAAAAGACAAGTTGAAAACAAGATTAAAAAAAATACAATTGTTTTAATAGAATGATTCTAGCAAAATAACCAAAAGTTTTCTATCTATCTACTCCTATATATGGAGCCTAATTTTGATTAGAATTTGTCCACATGTCCTTTTAACTCATTTTAATTGGAGGGTTTTGATGACATGTAATTCAAGAAAAATACAGCTGATACAACACAATATGAAAACACGTCTGGAATCCAAACCCTAACATTTCCCCCTTTTTACCCACCAAATCAGACATGGATGACCTTCAAGCAACTTACAAAGACGACCAGAACAAGATAATTCCAACAACACCAACACAAACGACGTTACCCTCGACCTTGATCCAGCAATGGCGGATTCAATACTAGAAATTGTCACCACCACCGTAGTCGTCGATGAAACCCTAACTGTTCCGACGGCTACATTTGATTGGGAATGTAAACACGGGTCATTCTCATTAGGGTTCGTTCGAATTTTTCTTACGTTTCCCTCTCACCGTTATGCCTTCTTCCACCTCTCAAAAACTGCTAATCAACTTCAACCCAATGGGAAACGTTCGAGATACGCGGCATATGTGATAGCTGAGATGATTTATTACTTTTACAAATTTGATTTTATCAATCAAGATGATTTCCATTTTATAAAAAATTAAATTTTTTAGATTTTGATTAAACACTGCAGTCGACAAATGGGCCAACCACCCATACCCGCTAGGTGATCATCCACCATTCATTTCTAATCAGCGATTAAGACCGTTTGGAGCTCCAATTGTTTATGGTACGTTGTTATATGCCCGATCTCTTGATGTTTATTAGATTAAAAAAGTAAAGATTAACTTTATGTAGATATGGGTACATCCTATGAATATGTATCCACACTAGCTCCACCACCTATGCATATGTTTATGCAAAATGTGGAGGTTTGTTTGGTTAGTTGGAGTTTCATGTTCATCCGCAAGGTAATCTACCTCTATATATGAGGTCTAATTTTGAATTATATTTGACAACTTGTCTATTTCAAGCTTTTTTATTGGCTAACAATGATGATGTGTAATGGGCAATTAATGTCACGTGTCAACTATCTTCCACAATCTGCGAGATTTCTGAACAATTCAAAAACTCAATCGTTTTAGGCATTTTATTCGGATCCCTTCCTCAACCTCCTCCCTGTAGCTTCAATGAGCAACACTAAACTGCAAATCTTTTGAACTGAATCAAACTTTTCACCAAATCCCTCATACCCACCACCTTCCAATTACCCAAAAATAACCATCAATTTCTCAAAAGAAAAAAAAAGAGAGCAAAACGATGAAGCAATTAAACAAACAATCAAGCGCAAATCACAAAAGAGATGAAGAATCAATGCCTACACATGGGTGTACCGGACGTCGTGGATGAAGAATTCAGCGAGATTAATTGTGTTGCATTGTAAAGACAGAACCCTAGCAGCGTCGAATTTAATCATTTTGTATTTGGATATGAATGGAATTATTCATCCCAAAGGAAAGGTACATTCTTTTGATTTGTCAATTGCTATTATTTTCCAAATGCAGAAATTGATGGATTTTTGTCAAGTTTAATTCTACCCATCGCATTAATTAAAAATTTGTAGGACTCCTGTCAATTTGTAGTTACGGGTAATCCAATTTAACAATTTACGATTCAACTTACATTATTAGATATGATCCTAGTTAACTTTCTTTTTGCCACTTTTTAAATTTTGGAAGCTGAAGAAGAGAGATTGAGAATCGAATTTGAAGCTCAAGGAGCTGCTCTTGCTCCTAAAGAAAAACTTGAAACATGTTTGGTATTGTTTCCAATGGGTTGGGCTGGGCCTAAATATTGTGGTATGTTAAAAGTTCAGGAGACTTAGAAGAAAAACTCCTTACGTGTTTGGTAGAAATGTTTATGCAGGTACAAACTTTACTTTGAAATAAGGGTAGTGGTAGTTCTTGCTTTTTTATGATAAAATTCCATACTTTACATAAATTGATATTTAATTGATAGAGTTAGAAAGTATGTTTAATGCTAATGTTAATTCGTTTGCCATTATTAGTTCTAGACCTAAAATGCCTTTTAACCCATCATTATTTTGAATTAATATGTAAACTAATTATAATAACGTCCAAGTACAGTTGAAAGAGATCTATGCAGTCAGCTAAAAGAAGTAAACACAGTGGGTCTGGGTCTGAAAACATAAGCCGTGAACAACACATGGCAACTATATATTCAGATGGAGATATAAAAACATGAATTAGAAAGAAAAGGTGATTATAACGGAAGAAAGAGATGGGCAAAAAGTGAGTAACTTTGATTTGGGTAGTCTCTTAGATCAACTATCTGCCAATTGTTCAAACTGGTGGGACTATTGGTCATGAAACTAATTATCATGTATAGTACAGATCTTTCAACTTGGTACGCTGACTGTATAAGAGAGCCAATCGAGCTACTATCTTTCATGTTTGTTATTTATGGGTTTGGAGATTGGAAGTAGTAATTAATTAATGTAGTTAATTAGTATATAGGCATGTACTGACACAAAACTACCCATATCACAAACACTTCATAGTCTTTTTTAAACATAATTTTTAAATAAATTAAAGCGTTATTTATGATTACAATGAATGTGTGGGTATGCTTATTAAAAAATTGCACGAATATTCTTTCTATGATTGCAGATGTGAATCATGTCATAATCAAGCAGGAAGGCTTCTTGATTCTGCAAGAGAAATGAAAGACTCAGTTGTTAATTTGAGGTTTGCATGTGTTCTTTTTTGTTTATCTCAAAACGTTTTTTTAAGATGTAACAATTTACATAAGGTGGTTTAAACAATACATTGCATATTTCTTTATCGGTTCATGAAGGCTTCAACTCAGCAGATTTGAATTACTTCTTCAAGTTGGGACCTTTTGTCTTGCAGTTGGTGCTCCGGTTTCAGGTATTAGTCAAATCATGTATAATGTTTTGTTTAAATCATACTTATTCATGTATTAGTCAATGTGTTTATATTTGGCGTGAATTTAAGATCCTATCTGGTAGAACATGTGGTAATTTCTATAAATACTTAGACAATATATCTTTAACAAAATATAGGCATGTTTTATTTGGATATTGTTTAGCATTATATATTTTGTTAAAGATATTGTTTCTTAATTGTTGAACTTCTACTTAATAATGTTTTATTTGATTTGATTAGAAATTCTATGTTTATGATCAAGAGTTATATATATTCTCATCGTATATTTTTTGTTACTCTCATATGTATTTCTCGAAACATGTCCGTCCATTCGGACAGGCTATGTACTTATACCATGACTGATTTACAGTGCATTTTCATTTTTGAAATATCCTTACATGAATGATTTACATGACTGATTTTATGCACCTATACCATTTATTCATGTATCAAAAGTTGTTTCTCATCATTTTAATTATGGATTGCTATGTTATTTCAACAGAGTCACTATTTTGTTATTTTCCTATATCTCTCTCGAAGTATGGGGGCGGGCTTTGAAGCTAGTCTACTGTATATGGCAGATTAAAATTGCATAATTCTTTTACGGGAATTGCTAATTCAGGTTACGGATTTTAAGTTTATTCAATTTTAGGGATTGCTAATTTAATTTTAGTTATTGATGATTGTTTGCATTGTTAACGATTATTATTTGTGATCTGTTACTTTTGTAAAATTGCTAATTTTGTGAATTATTTGTGATATATTAATGAATATAATTAGGAATTTTTATTAAAGTATCTAAAAAAATGTAACTTTGTTTTCCATAAATTATGGTAATTTTATAAAGCACTCCTTGGTGATGAGTTTATATTGAAGGAGTATGATTAGTAGAAAAGGCTACAAATAGCCTCATAAAATGGGGCATAGTTGCTGATTTATATGCATTTGTGCTTATTTGTATTTACTGAACATATTGACTTCAATATAAACAGGGGAAATAATAGATCATCACCACAAAGTGCAATTAACAACTCTAAAAGATTGAATGGGTGTATTGTTTTCAGTGCTTCAGGTCAATCTGCACCAAGTATGCCTACATTTCCAAAAGTTTGAGTAGCTGCGGCGAAATGTTTCGGTTGAATTGATCATGATCATGAAACGAATCTTGATGAACCTTGAGAACCGGGTTTGGAATAGAATCGACTTTGGGACCTTTAGAACTTAAAAATGTCAATATTTCATACTCTTCAAGCAGATGTTTAAATTTTAAATAATTTTAGTTCAAGTGTTCCTGCTGGAAAGACTCCAAATGATGATGTTGTGAGGAAGTATATAAATTTTAAGAAGTTTGATATTGTTGAGAATTTCTCAGATCATCATTATTTACCATCAAGTTCAGGCACAATTAGAGATGCACACAAACCGGTTGTTGACCAAACCGGTTTCGGGTTTGACCCAAACCGGTTTTGGTCAACGCCGGTCAAAAACGGTTATTGCTAAAAACGGTTCGGTTAGTAACCGGTTTCGATGCCAGAAAACTGGTTACCGGTTCGGTTACTAACCGGTAAAAAAACCGGTTTGGACCGGTTACACTATAAGTCATTTTTTTTGTTGCCGCAATTCGATATCAAACACACCGTTAAACGTTTTATCAAAACACAAACATTCATTAAGCATAAAAACGTTAAAAACATTCAAGTACACATCATTAAACATAAAAATACGAAAGTTCGAAAGCCCTAACAATACTATTAAACTACAAATCATCGAGATTCGAGATTTACTACTCTTGTAGGTTTTGATTCCATTGTTGTGTGTCTTCACTCTTCGTCGCTATCTTCTTGTGGGTCATTATCTTCATATTCATAACCATCGGAGCTAGATGCTCGGGACGATTCACCTTCTTGAGCTATATCTTCATCGGAAAGTGAGGTTGCAAGACCTTGAGCAACTTCCATGTCGAGAAGTTCTTCTTCAACGTCAAGTTCCTTCTCTAGCTTTTTTTTGTCTTGAATCCGGTCCGCTGCATCCAAGTGACCCTTCAAGCAAATACACATCTCCAAAGACGTCGACGTGAGTCTTGTTCTCCTAAGAGATAATATCCTGCCACTAAGAGAAAAAGCCGATTCCGAAGCTACCGTAGAAGATTGGACACTTAGTAAATCTCTGGCCATGGCGCTTAGAATGGGAAATTGAGGCTCCCTTTCTTTCCACCAAGCCAATATATCAAAATGTTCGATTTCTCGAGTGGTCATATTGCCTAAAAAGTTTGTTTTTGTATATCTCGACAATTCGCCATTAGCGGATTCTTCACTACTCTCACCACTTTGTCGTTTAGTTGTTTCCTCTCTTATAGTATTAAATAAATGGGCTAATGGGTCGGTGGGAACATCAACATTGCCAAAAATTGGGGCAAACGAACTTGAAGCATTTGGTTCACCATACTTTTGAAAATAAACCAAAAATAAAGATTTAAAATATTCCCAAAAATGATCTTGTGCATCTTTAATATATGTAGGCTTTACCAATTGCAAATCCAAATCAAGACAAATTGCACTAATAGTGGTTTCGACACCGATTTTATTTAAAGTAGGGTCTAACATGGCCGAACATGTAATTGCCAATGGTATTTTGCGAAAATATTTTCTTAGTTTAGTTTTTATTGGCGTAACCATTGTTTTATAAATACCACCTTCCAAATCAAAAGTATCAATTTTATGAGCCATCAAATATAGTTGTTTTAGTACACAATGACTTGTTGGATAGTAAACACTGGATACTAAAACCGTTACATCTTTAAAAAGTTTAAACAATTCGGTTAGCTTTTTAATAACCTCCCATTTTTCGTCACTAAATTTGTTTAAAATACGTCTCCTTGTAAAAAGTTTTTCATGAAAATATTGTAAAGTTTGACGTTGACGAAGACCACATACAAACATGTCATAACTTGAATTCCAACGAGTGGTAATGTCCCAATTAGGTGATAAATAAAGTGAATTCGTTTGCTTACACAAACGAATATATCTTTTATGTCGTTTTGGACCCCTTTTAAAAACATCCACTAGCATCACATAAAAGTCATGTGTTATAGCACTAACCTCCGGTCAGTTCAACCCATCTCGCACAAATAAATTTATAATGTGTGCGAGACACCGACTATGGAAGAAAAGACCATTCACGGGAGGTTTGAATGCTAATATTAGCTTTGCAACCGCATTTGTATTATTAGATGCGTTGTCGAACGAGATTGCAAAAACTTTTCCATTTAATTTAATGTAATTTATTACGTGACTTAACATATAAAATAAATTTTGACCCGTATAGGGATGTGGAAAATCTTCAAACGCGATCACACGCTTCATCATTTGCCATGTGCTTGGATCGATCCAATGTGCGGTAACATAAAGGTACGAACCGGGCGAACCATGAGGAGCCGACCAAACGTCCGTTGTTAGGTTCACACTTGTATTTAAATTTTCAAAACCATTTACTAGATCATTTTTAGCCAATTTCTAAAGTTTTAAACAATCTCGTCTAAGAGTAGTACGACTTACATGATTATAACGTGGTTGAAGCTCTTGTTGGATGAGGCGCGTCAATATTGGGTTGTCAAAGTGGTTGAACGGCAAACCTTATTGAATCACAAATTTGGCCATATGTTCTCGACAACATTCCGCTTGGTACGCAAAGATACCACCGTCTCGTGCCATAGTCGCTTGACCCTCTTGTTGTGAACCCCTTCTTATCGTTTGACAATGCTTTGCGACATGTGTCCTCATCGTCGAGTTGGAACTAGCTCCCATGAATTGACCACAATTTCTACAATGCGCCTTTACGAGACCATTGCTTAACTCCACGATGTCGAACGACCCATTTGGTCCAAGAAGTTCGGGAACTCGTGTAGTTGGCAAAACTCTAACAATACTTTCCGTTTCTTCATTTGTAGAACCAACGCCGGTGAAATCTTGACTACTTTTGGCTTTGATTTGGGTGTGACATTTTGACATTTTTTGCTAATCGAAAGTGTTTGGAGAGTGTTTTTGGAGAGTGGAAAGTGTTTTGAAGTTGTGATTTTAACCAAATGCAAGATATGTATTTATAGGGGAGTTTAAGGGGGCAAAATGGTCCAAAAAATCACATAAAACGGTCAAAAAAAACGGTCATATTACCGTTTTTTAACGGTCTGATCGACTTGCCAGCTAAAACCGGTTACAAACCGGTTACAAAACCGGTTACAACGGGAGAAACCGGTTTCCGGTTATAAAAAACCGGTTATGATCGGTTATTGGTCGAAAATGTGTAACCGGTTACAAACCGGTCGGTTATTCCAAAACCGAACCGGTTACGGTCAAAACCGGTTTTGACCGGTTAGGTTTCTGGTTCGGGTATCGGTTTCGATTTCGGTTTCGGGTATTTTGTGCACGGCTAGGCACAATGCAAGTAACTGTTGTTTTAACCGAGTTTGTTTAGGGTTGGCTTTTAAGATGGCAAGGCGAGTTGGTCGAGAAACGGGTCAAAATGTTTCCTTTTTTTGCTGGATGAAATGGGTCCGGTTGTCTACGGTTCAAACACTTTTTACTCTACTTAAAATTAATTCCTTAAATAATGAATGTGTTAATCATGGTTATGATAACAATTTTAAATCTTTGAATGTAACAATTTAGGAGGTTGAATGTATTTTTACTTTGGACGACTTGCAACCCGTTTGAACCGTTCAATCCATTTGACCATCACCCTTTTAGCTAAAGCTGTTTATTTGATTGACTATTTTGATACATAACACAACCCATTTATATGTTAACGGGTCAAAATTGCCCATTGCTACCCTTGATCCATTTACATGCTCTAATTTTGCAGCCAACAGGAAAGTGGGCTGAAAAGATTCAAGATGAATATATAATTCTCAAGAAGGACTTACCTGGTCTGTTTTAATACTATTTGCAACTTTTTTTATTTTATTTAATTTTTATTAAATAATGGAAGCGAAGGAACACTATATCATGATTTGATTATGCTTTTATTTTTCTTTTGATTTTGCTTTTAGGTAGTTTTGGTTTTGCTTTTAAGAGCAGTGAATTTGACTTTTTTTTTCTTCAAATTATAATCACAACATGTAATGTCCAGAGATTTGGTTAGCGAAATTATTGTTAATGCAACATATTTTGCAAAAAAATGACTAGGTCATCTGCTTACGTTATCTGTAAATCTTGACTAATTGAGTAATTGACTTATTGAGTAAATCTTGACATATTTTGCAAGCAATTGACTTACTGACTAATTGAATGTGTCATATTTTGCAGCATATTCTGGTAATGCTTCTCATTCTCAAGTTAACAAATAGTGAAGTTGAAAAATCGATGTGTTGGAATTTGACCAAAGAATCCATGTCAATTGTATATTTGACCTGAAAAGTCAAACTAAATCTTTAGTTTATAGTTCTGTTATTGATATAAAATTGTGGTAACTAGAAGATTACATTACTGATGTTTATCAAATTAAAAGGTTTGAGTAATTAAATGAGTTGATATTTTGTAACACCGCAAAATTTAGGAAGCGTTTTTTTTTTAAATGCCCGAAGGCGATTAGGTTATCCTCTAGGTTAGTTTAGTTTAGTTTAGTTTACAAACAAGGTCCCACAATAAGCTTCTAAAACGAACATTACTTAAACAATACAAAACGGTGTCACTTAAACGACATGGCTCATTTTTTAAAACATATCAACCTGAGCTTGGTCAATCATCCCGTCCAAAGCACCGATCACCTGAAAAGATTCAACGAGGGAGGGATTAGCACAAAGCTAAGTGAATGAATAGAATCTACAAATTCTGTAAAGCCCAACAAGCTGGAATAGGCATCTCTACTATCTAAAGCCACCTAACCACGTATCACTGTTCACTAGAACACGGAAGTTATAAAACATCTCCGGTTCGGTCATCACTTAAACCCGGAAGTTTAAATAAACATCTCCGGTTGGGTCATCGCTGGAACACGGAAGTTTACAAAACATCTCCGGTTCGTTCAAGAAGATCGGGATCCTGCCGGAGCCTTAAACCATGGTCGGCCAAACTACGGTAACCGATAGCGGTTCGTGACCAACACCCGGGCAACTCCCTCCCCTTGACCATGCAACAAATACAGGTAAGGTCGGATACCCTTTAGTCGACACCCATTGCCCAGCGCACTGACTTCTCAAACCTCGGTCACCAAGTCAAACCGAGTTGTAGCTACCCGACAAGCCAAGGTCTCTTCACATAAGTGCACCTAATCATGTATGGCATTCCCTAACACTAGGCATACATAACATCAAGCAAGCTAAAAAAGCCCAAAGCTGCATAACCCATAAATCGCGTCGCTATCTAGGAGATAGCGACGCTATCTCCAGAGAAATCGCGTCGCTATTTCTTGAACCTTCGCGATTTCGACTTTCTGTTTTTCATAATGTCCCGAAACTACTTAGATAGCGTCGCTATCTATAGATAGTGGCGCTATCTTCCCCAGACCTGCACAATTCCTGCATTTTCCAAGTATGCAATATACCGAACCAATTGTGACCTAACACAAGTTGGAGATTAAATCCACTCACCGAAACCTTCCACTTGTCGAACTCAGAGGTCTAATGTTTCTGAGTCTCGATCCCGATTCCTGTACACCAAAGGAATACCGAATTAGTATATAATTCCACCAAATTATAAACAATGTTAAATATACATTTAACACTAACACTTGCACTAACTAGATAACCAAACACTTGTAACCTCATATGAACATGTCATGACCATTTACACTTACACAACAAGTCAACTAGCCATATTGCATTTCTTACACTCAAACGGGTCAAAAACCGGATTATTAAAACCATAATACTTTCCATAACTACAATCATGTAAACAACTTGCAATTCACCAAATGTTACCAATAACATTACTAATCACATAATCCTAACAAAATACTTACACTTTCACAATCCAAGTTATTTTAAATCATTTTACCACTAAACGGCCCAAACGGGTCATAAGCCCGAACATGACTATAACACTTTCAAGCACAACTATAATTGTTATAATCATACCATTTAACAATTAATAACTAACTAGTTATTTTAACAAGATCAAAACTCCATCCTAGATCAATATTAACCACCAATTGCACTAGTTCATGAAATCTCCCAATAACCATCCAAACACCACCCAAGCTCCATCATTTAGTACACATTCATCATAACTAACAAGTCATAATCAATTAAACAATTCATCAAGTCATGACAACCAACAACTCAAGTATTTTACTTCTAAAATTCCTAGTTCATCTTTTCACCCAATTAGCCAAACACTAGCTAGTTTACTTATCAAAATCCACCAATACTTGGTTTTAAACATACATAACTTACCAAACATGTTTTCTTAACATAATGAACAATTCCAAGCATTCAAATCACAAGAAATCCAAGGTTTGACAAAACCCATACAACCTACTTTTACATAAACACACCAACTTGTACATCTTGCTAAAATAGTTGTACCTTGTGCTAAATTACTTGTACTTAAGCAACAAAACATGTCAAACTTTGTATAAACACCTAGTATACCATTTAACACCATAATCACCAACAAAATCTCAAGAACACATAAACCCTAATTTATCAACTATCATGAAATCGAAAATAAATACATATAGGTTGAAGCTTACCTCAAGAGATTTCCAAAAACGTGTTCGGATTAAAGATTGGCCAAGAAACGAGCTAGAGATCTCTCTTGGAAGCTCAAGAACACCATGAGTTTTAATGGAGTTTTAGAGAGAGAGAGAGGGAGAGAGAGAGAGACGTGTAGAGAGAGAGAGGGAGATAGATCAAGACAACAATGGGGCCATTTTCTCCTCAAATGGCCGGTCAAGGGTGTGGTGGGACCCACTTGACTTTTTTTTCACTTTTAAACAAACACAAAACAAAAGTCCCTTTCGTAGTTAATTTATTTAAAATACCAAACGGGCTCCAATTTTAAAAACGAAAGTATATTCGGAGACGATATTAAAAGGAGAATCCAAAGATATAAAAATCACATTTTCATTTAAACATTTCAGAAAACAGATATTTTAATCCCTTGATTAAAATATCACAAAAGGACAAAAGGTCAAACAATTCATTTAACACTTAATCAATTTATTCCACATATGGTCAAATAGATATTTTCAAATATCAAAATATACCTAAAACATCTAGGCCAGTTTTAGGATGTTACAACTCTACCCTCCTTAAAGAGGATTCCGTCCCCGGAATCCAACAACAAAATCCAATTAGCAAGCATTTATCACAATACGTCTACAACTCTAATCCAATCACTTTCACGTATACATGCTCAAACAAAATCACATCCAATATGTCATGCATTTTATAGTATACTTAGCAATTCCAACTTTTCCATATAATGTTCCCGCAAAACATTGACATTTCAATTAACAATGTATTCATTTCTGTAGTCTACACTTACTCCAAATAGTCTCATTACTCATATAGCATTTACCATTCATAACAAATTAGCATTTTCCATGCCATAACAGTTAATCAACTAGCATAAGTTACAACATCATTTCCATACACAAGGTCACACACTTACTTCAATTCTCAAATACCTACTCGTTTCATTCTTTATTCTAACGAAAATTACAATCATGCACAGTTTTACTCGTTAAACGACCCATGATTTTAAGAATTTCCAATAAAATTCCCAGTCTTAATCAATTAATTTTTTTTCAAAAATACTCTTTCATAACATAAAGTCATATCAATTTTGAACTCATACTAGTCAAAATCAAATCTTAAGCATACTTACTCCATTTTGCACATTTTGACCCAAGCGGGTCAACATACCATAATCAATTCAAGACTATTAGTTAGCATTTCAAGCATGTTAAGATGCATATAACAACTCTCATATGATCAACTTATTGAACTACAAAAATGTCAAACAAGTATCAAGTCAAAAGTTGTATTTCACCAATTTGATACATAATAAACAAACGGGTCAAAACTTACAATTTAATTCGGACATATTCTATTTCGAGGTTAACTATTACATAAACTCACAAGTAACATATAAAGATCTTTAAGGTCAAGTCATGAACCACAAAATGCACTTTAGTCCAATTTTAGCATACTAGGTCCAAACGGATCCAAATCAAGCAATTCTTCATAACACTATCCAAGTCCTTAGCTAACCATACTTCTAACAATCATAAGCTATTTTATGCATAAATAGCCGTATTACAAAGCTGTCCCAATTCAATAAAGTCAAGTTGCACGCTTTGACAAAACAAGTCGAAGTTTACACAATTCAAGTCTACCCCACATATCTCATTACAATCATGGCAATACAAATAGCAACATCTTTTACACCAAATTAGTCATGCCTGTGACCTAACAGATCAAAACAAGTTTTATAGTCCAAAATTGTTTTATCACTTCCATAACATGTTAAACTAGTTACCAAAACCAACTAATGCAATTATCAAACGATTATCATCATAATCAAGGTCTAACAACCAAAAACATTCAATCAAGTCTTGACACTAATTACATTTAACAGGTCAACATTAAGAAATTTATCATAACAATTTCAAACATACAATTCACAGTTCATTAACATGTCAAACTCACGTGATGACTAATAAGCACTTTCAATTACATGTCAACTTTTACTTAGACTTCAAGTCAATCAATCACAATTCAACTAGTCCGTAACTCTTACTTATTAACATCCAAATAACATGATACTTTTCGTCAATTCAATTCACAATTAAGTATAAACCACCTTTATTGCAATCAATAAGACATCATCATCACCTTGAGAAATTTCACGATTACCAATTCAAACTATGATCCATTTTATTAACATATATCATTTCCATATAATCGTTTAAATCTAAACACTAGATTTAAGTATAAGTCACATTTTCAAACTCTTCTCAAATAACTTCATAATCAATGCAAATCATTTAACAGTCTCCTTTATCTTCAATTATTTCTATCACAAGTCAATTCAAAATAATCTATACATACAGTTCATTAGTCACTTTTCAGAATCCAAATTCAACATAGAAAACCAATCAGGTTTGCATCATAACATTTCAGGTCATTCCAATATTTATCACTGACTATCTGCCACAATTACTGTCTATAACAAAACAAACATAAATTTGTTCACATTTCACAAACATTTCTGATTCTCACTATACAAGTCACTACATGTGACCCGACATGTCACAATAAAAGTTTCACTTTTTTTTCACATAACAAACACTAGTCCTACTTGGACTATTCAATTCACGTATACAATTCTATCCATTTTCACTACAAGCATCACCTTCTCACAGTCTACAATAATCATCATTATTCTCAATTTGATCCATGGCCACATACATTGTGACCCAAACCGACATACAACCGATTCTCTTCACTTCTCCTAGAGTGAAGGAACATACAAAACAATTACAATCAACTAATCACCAATTTGCACAATGCGGAAAACAAGCAACTTTAACCGCCGAGTCACTATGTGTGTCCGGACAAACAAGAAAAGAAACAATCTTTTATAACTTTTATTCATAACTTTGATTAAACTAGACTAATACACACATCATATCACACCAAACTTAGTCTAAGGTTCAACAAAAGGAACATGTAAGCATACATCACTTATATCCACAAAACTCCTGACACATAAGATGTATCCCCAATCAACAAGCAATCAATAATTCTAATTCAAGTGACATAACACACTGAAGGTAAGCAGTTCAGTTCATCACAACATTTCACAAACCTTAGCTAAGCAATCTTCTCTATTAACAATTCTACATAAACACAAGTATTGAGTTTATTAAAGCATACCCGAGCTATCATTGTCGGTCCACGGTTGGTGAAGATTCCCCGACCGCCCCCGTCCTTGACCCACAACCCATTCTCTTTTCCCCAAGGTCAACTCCCATCTTGCCCAAATTGACCACCTCTAATGTACTTCATTTTCCCACATGCGTATATATGCTCCTCGGGTAGTTCCCGCATCGTTACTTGAGGTGCCAACATTTCCTAGGGCCAAGGGGTCGGGTTCTCTTTACCTGTCATATCTATAACAATCACAACAACTCACGAAAGCTTAGTTTAAATCGTTAGTAATTACATACTAACTACAACTAACTTCATTCACCGTTGCTCTAATCCCGCTCGTACGGAATGCTTGACCAAACTTGAGCCACGATTTGGGAATGGAACACCAACCCCGTGTATCCATCGCCAAACCGAAGCTCTGATACCAAGTTGTAACACCGCAAAATTTAGGAAGCGTTTTTTTTTTTAAATGCCCGAAGGCGATTAGGTTATCCTCTAGGTTAGTTTAGTTTAGTTTAGTTTACAAACAAGGTCCCACAATAAGCTTCCAAAACGAACATTACTTAAACAATACAAAACGGTGTCACTTAAACGACATGGCTCATTTTTTAAAACATATCAACCTGAGCTTGGTCAATCATCCCGTCCAAAGCACCGATCACCTGAAAAGATTCAACGAGGGAGGGATTAGCACAAAGCTAAGTGAATGAATAGAATCTACAAATTCTGTAAAGCCCAACAAGCTGGAATAGGCATCTCTACTATCTAAAGCCACCTAACCACGTATCACTGTTCACTAGAACACGGAAGTTATAAAACATCTCCGGTTCGGTCATCACTTAAACCCGGAAGTTTAAATAAAGATCTCCGGTTGGGTCATCGCTGGAACACGGAAGTTTGCAAAACATCTCCGGTTCGTTCAAGAAGATCGGGGTCCTGCCGGAGCCTTAAACCATGGTCGGCCAAACCACGGTAACCGATAGCGGTTCGTGACCAACACCCGGGCAACTCCCTCCCCTTGACCATGCAACAAATACAGGTAAGGTCGGATACCCTTTAGTCGACACCCATTGCCCAGCGCACTGACTTCTCAAACCTCGGTCACCAAGTCAAACCGAGTTGTAGCTACCCGACAAGCCAAGGTCTCTTCACATAAGTGCACCTAATCATGTATGGCATTCCCTAACACTAGGCATACATAACATCAAGCAAGCTAAACAAAGCCCAAAGCTGCATAACCCATAAATCGCGTCGCTATCTAGGAGATAGCGACGCTATCTCCAGAGAAATCGCGTCGCTATTTCTTGAACCTTCGCGATTTCGACTTTCTGTTTTTCATAATGTCCAGATAGCGTCGCTATCTATAGATAGCGGCGCTATCTTCCCCAGACCTGCACAATTCCTGCATTTTCCAAGTATGCAATATACCGAACCAATTGTGACCTAACACAAGTTGGAGATTAAATCCACTCACCGAAACCTTCCACTTGTCGAACTCAGAGGTCTAATGTTTCTGAGTCTCGATCCCGATTCCTGTACACCAAAGGAATACCGAATTAGTATATAATTCCACCAAATTATAAACAATGTTAAATATACATTTAACACTAACACTTGCACTAACTAGATAACCAAACACTTGTAACCTCATATGAACATGTCATGACCATTTACACTTACACAACAAGTCAACTAGCCATATTGCATTTCTTACACTCAAACGGGTCAAAAACCGGATTATTAAAACCATAATACTTTCCATAACTACAATCATGTAAACAACTTGCAATTCACCAAATGTTACCAATAATATTACTAATCACATAATCCTAACAAAATACTTACACTTTCACAATCCAAGTTATTTTAAATCATTTTACCACTAAACGGCCCAAACGGGTCATAAGCCCGAACATGACTATAACACTTTCAAGCACAACTATAATTGTTATAATCATACCATTTAACAATTAATAACTAACTAGTTATTTTAACAAGATCAAAACTCCATCCTAGATCAATATTAACCACCAATTGCACTAGTTCATGAAATCTCCCAATAACCATCCAAACACCACCCAAGCTCCATCATTTAGTACACATTCATCATAACTAACAAGTCATAATCAATTAAACAATTCATCAAGTCATGACAACCAACAACTCAAGTATTTTACTTCTAAAATTCCTAGTTCATCTTTTCACCCAATTAGCCAAACACTAGCTAGTTTACTTATCAAAATCCACGAATACTTGGTTTTAAACATACATAACTTACCAAACATGTTTTCTTAACATAATGAACAATTCCAAGCATTCAAATCACAAGAAATCCAAGGTTTGACAAAACCCATACAACCTACTTTTACATAAACACACCAACTTGTACATCTTGCTAAAATAGTTGTACCTTGTGCTAAATTACTTGTACTCAAGCAACAAAACATGTCAAACTTTGTATAAACACCTAGTATACCATTTAACACCATAATCACCAACAAAATCTCAAGAACACATAAACCCTAATTTATCAACTATCATGAAATCGAAAATAAACACATATAGGTTGAAGCTTACCTCAAGAGATTTCCAAAAACGGGTTCGGATTAAAGATTGGCTAAGAAACGAGCTAGAGATCTCTCTTGGAAGCTCAAGAACACCATGAGTTTTAATGGAGTTTTAGAGAGAGAGAGGGAGAGAGAGAGAGAGACGTGTAGAGAGAGAGAGGGAGATAGATCAAGACAACAATGGGGCCATTTTCTCCTCAAATGGCCGGTCAAGGGTGGGGTGGGACCCACTTGACTTTTTTTCACTTTTAAACAAACACAAAACAAAAGTCCCTTTCGTAGTTAATTTATTTAAAATACCAAACGGGCTCCAATTTTAAAAACGAAAGTATATTCGGAGACGATATTAAAAGGAGAATCCAAAGATATAAAAATCACATTTTCATTTAAACATTTCAAAAAACTGATATTTTAATCCCTTGATTAAAATATCACAAAAGGACAAAAGGTCAAACAATTCATTTAACACTTAATCAATTTATTCCACATATGGTCAAATAGATATTTTCAAATATCAAAATATACCTAAAACATCTAGGCCAGTTTTAGGATGTTACATATTTGGAAATATGTATTGACTTTGTAGTCAACTGCATTGTCATTTGATTCATGGATCCTGTATCAGAAAGACCTTAAGAATCTACTCGAAGATGTTCTTAGGTCGCATCATCATCCATGTTGCATTATTCAATTCATCTCTCAAAGTCTCCTATTGCTAATATGGGATCATCAAAACAAATAACCCTGGTAACTTTTTCCATATTAAAATCCTAATTTGACTTCTCATTTATTTGTGTCTAATTTGGCCAATAAAGGCAAATCATTGTGCAGATAGTTAATTAATTTAGTATTTTTTTTTTAAATCTTCTATTAAAGTTTGAGTTTTAGTCAAATCTGAATATAATACAGTTATTAAGTTTTGATTTTATTAAATTTAGTTAATTAAATTACATTTTTTAAGCATAGTTCACAAAGAATTATCATTCGATCGAGAAGTAGATCCCTAATGAAACATGATATCATCACTGCTTTGTAAGTAATCCAAATTTAAAGTTTTTTTGACCCTATTTCATGTAGTTTTTATATCATGACTGATTCTTATGTTATTTCAACAATATCAATATTTTGTTATTTTACTATATCTCTCACAATTCAAGATGGTATCAGAGCAATCTTAGATCCTTTCTTCATTCTTTGTTCCGCATATTCGCTCATCTTCATCGATCTTCAATCATCAATCAATGGCGGCTACTCCGATTACACCTCCGATTTCAAATTTTTCAATTAACACTTCAGATCCTTTATACCTTCATCCATCTGATCATCCAGGCATGCAATTGGTATCCAAACACTTTGATGGATCTAATTATGGCTCATGGAGCAAAGCTATGCTCATATCTCTTTCAGCAAAGAACAAACTAGGTTTTGTTAATGGAAGAGTACTCAAACCTCCTGGCGATCATCCTAATTGTGAAATCTGGCAACGGTGCAATGATATGGTTACTTCATGGCTGCTCAATGTTCTCTCCAGCGACATTGCTGAATCTGTTCTCTACTCTACTTCTGCATTTGAGATCTGGTATGATCTTGATGAACGCTTTGGTCAATCCAATGGAGCAAAACTCTATCAACTGCAGAAGGAGATTTCAGATCTATCTCAAGGTGCTAGTGATTTGGCATCTTATTTCACAAAACTTAAGAGGAATTGGGATGAACTCAGTGGTTTTACCTCTTTTCCTGCTTGTACTTGTGGTGCTGCACACAAGATTCGTGAATTTGATCAAAATCAAAGGTTAATCAAGTTTTTGATGGGACTCAATGGTGATTATGCCTTTGCAAGAAGCAACATATTAATGATGAAGCCTCTTCCATCTGTTGCACAAGCATATGCTATGCTTATTCAAGATGAAAAACAGAGAGAGGTTCAAACTACATCTGTTTTTAATACTGAGGCTGTTGCAATGAATGTAAAGGAGGGATATCAAACCATCTTGAAGTTTTTCCCTAACAAAATGACAGTCAAGTTCCACGTGTTTTGTTCTTTCATGAAACACGGGATTCTTTGCTATGTAAATTGCAGACTGACTATCACAATGAAGGGGAATAGGAGTAACATTTGGAACACTGATCTCATGTAGTAACCGTGATAGCCGAGTGAGTTCAGCAGTAATTCTACGCATACTTCTGTATTCTGCTTCTGCAGAAGACAAAGAAACTGTAATTTGTTTCTTTGACTTCCATGAGATTGGACTACCACCAAGAAGAACAAAGTAACCACTGACACTTCTTCTGGTGTGAGGACAAGCAGCCCAATCGGAGTCACAAAAAGCTTGGAGCTTGAAATCATCAGTATTGTTAAAAAACAATCCTTGAGAGGGATTAGAATTGATGTAACGTAAGGCATGTAGGGCAGCTTCATAGTGAGGAACACGAGGATTAGCCATGAACTGACTTAAGTGTTGTATGGCAAATGCAATATCGGGCCTTGTGTTAGTAAGAAAATTAAGTTTCCCAACAAGACGCCTATAATCCTCCGGATTAGGTAATAGATCCCCTTCACTAATAACAAGTTTAACATTGGATGGAAGAGGACAAACTGCAGTTCCTGAACAGTTAAATTCCTTAAGAACCTCATTGGCAAATTTTCTTTGAGTTAGGATGACACCATTGGAAGAATAAAGAACTTCCAATCCTAAAAAAAATTTAAGATGTCCCAAATCTTTAATTTTGAATGCTGAGTCAAGATAATGTTTTAAAGAATCCATTTCTTCCTCATTGTTGCCTGTGATGAGAATATCATCAACATATACTGCTACAAAGGTAACATAACTGCCCATGGTTTTATGAAACAAAGAGTAATCATTCTTAGAAGATTGACACCTTTTGGCTTTGAGAGCTGAAGACAACTTGGAATACCATTGTCTTGAGGCCTGCTTAAGACCATATAAGGATTTTTGAAGTTTACATACTTGATGTGGATTGTCAAGAACAAGCCCTGGTGGTGGTTTCATATAAATTTCTTCATCCAAGTCACCATGCAGAAAGGCATTATTGACATCCAATTGGTGCATGGGCCATTTCTTCTTGACAGCCGTAGCAATGAGAGATCGAATAGTTGTCATTCTGACAACTGGTGAGAAAGTTTCATTGTAGTCAATCCCAGCCTTTTGAGTGAACCCTTTAACAACTAATCTTCCTTTACACCTTTCTACCTTACCATCTGCTCTGTATTTGACTTTGTATACCCATTTGCAACTAATGGGTTTCTTACCTTTGGGTAGATCAGTGAGAACCCAAGTATTATTAGCTATTAAAGCATCAAATTCTTTATCCATAGCTTCACGCCAAGCCGGTTGTGTGACAGCTTCTTCATAAGAAGAAGGCTCAGTGATGTTATCCAAATTTTGAATTAATTCTTTGCTTTGAGTAGCAAGTGAAGAAAAACAAATGTGATTGCATGTAGGAGTAGAAGTCATAGTGTGTAAACAAGTGGACACACTAGGACATTCATAATCTTTAAGATGGACCGGTGGATTACGAGTTCTGGAAGACCTTCGGACCTCAGGCACGTGATCATGTATAGGAGCAGGCATAGGCATGGGAGCAGGCATAGGCATTGGTGCATAGGCATTGGTGCAGGCGTAGTAGTGTGATTGAGATTGGTCATAGGCTCATTTTGACCACCAATAGAAGTAGAGTTGTCAGGTGAAAGTGACAAATCCTCAAAAGTGATATTGTCAGGAGAGAGAAACATGGGATTGTTGGTAGTGTTAAAGGATTTAAAAGGGAAGATGCTCTCATGAAAATGTATATCCCGAGATGTAGTGATTTTGTGGGTAAGAAGATCATAGACTTTATAAGCTTTCTTCCCAAAAGGGTATCCAATAAACACACAAGGAGTAGCTCTAGGAGTAAACTTATTTCTGTGCTCTTTAAGAGTGTTAACAAAACACAAACATCCAAAAGTTTTAAGCTGCAAGTATTGAGGATGTTGACCACTCAATCTAAATAAAGGAGTGTCTCCTTGTAAAAGCTTGCTTGGAAATCTGTTTATCAAATAAGTGGCAGTAAGTACACAGTCACCCCAAAACTTTATTGGAAGATTAGACTGAAAAAGAAGTGCTCTTGCTGTCTCCAATAAATGTTTATGTTTGCGTTCTACAACTCCATTCTGCTGAGGTGTACTTCTGCATGAAGTTTGATGAATAATTCCCTTTTCTTGAAGAAATAAAGAAGATTCTTTACTTGAACCAAAATCAAGAGCATTGTCTGATCTGATAATCTGAACTTTATTATGATATTGAGTTTCAACAAGAGCTACAAAGCCTTTTAAAACTTGAAATGCATTACTTTTAGTACTGAGTAAATGAGTCCATGTTGACCGAGTGAAATCATCCACAATTGTTAAGAAATATGAGTAACCATCATATGTCTTAGTATTATAAGGACCCCAGGTTTCAATATGAATAAGCTCAAAAGGATGAGTAGTATGAATACTACTTTTATGAAATGGTAGTTTGTGTTGTCTAGCTTTAGGACAAACATCACAAATGAATTCAGAATTTTCAGTACAAGAACGCATAAATGGCATTGTTTTAAGTTTGTACAAAGGCAAATGCCCTAATCTTTTGTGCCACAATGAAGTAACAGTGTCATTGGTTACAATATTACAAAGGGAATTTGAAAAAACAGTAAAACTATTAGTAAAACAGTCATTATTAATGCTCATGACAGTTTCTGTCTTATTCTCTTGTCTTGAGTGAATGTAGTACAAGCCTGCATTGTATCTACCAAGAACCTGTGGCCTCTTCATTGAAAGGCCCTGCAGTAAGAAACAATGACTTTCAGAGAATAAAATATATGCTTTGAGTTCTCTGCAGAGTTTTCCAATGGACAGAAGGTTGTATTTAAACAATGGAACATATAGAACATTGTGAACAACAACATTTTCTGCAATAAGAGTACTTCCTATCTCAAAAAGAAGTAGTTTGTTCATCATTAGGAAGTGTTATAAGGTGAGGATACTTGAGCCTTTTAACATTGAACAAAAGAGATTTATTGCAGCACATATGATCACTAGCACCAGAATCAATAATCCAAGAAGAATATTTAGTAATAATAGAATGACATTTCTTAGGATCAAATGTATTACCAGCAAAATTGGCAGAGGACTGTGTATTGATAACTGGATTGTTTTGTGACTGAGTAGCTTCATTCGTATTCTTCAGATCATTAGAATAGTTGTTTAGCATAGTCATAAACTTCTGATATTGTTCCTGAGTTAACTCAGGAATGAGTCCTCTGTTTTGATCATCCGGTTCTCCAGGTTCTTGAATTGCATTAGCAGCTATGCTTCTGGACTTTGTAAACTTGAAATCCTTGGGAAAACCGATAACTCTGTAACATGTTTTTGCAGTATGACCAGTTTTGTGACAATAAGAACACACAAGATGTTTCTTACTATCATAGCAAAGAATCCCGTGTTTCATGAAAGAACAAAACACGTGGAACTTGACTGTCATTTTGTCAGGGAAAAACTTCAAGATGGTTTGATATCCCTCCTTTACATTCCAACTACATCTCAGCCTGCTGATATTTTCACCAAGAATCTTTCAAGTAAACTTCATCATCAGTGTTTGCACAAGTTGGGTGTTTGTGACCCTCCAACTTGAGGGGGGATGTTAGTATATGTACATATTAGTTAGTTAGTTACAAAGTTGTTAGAGGTGGTTAGTCCGTTTATTAACTCTGGTTGAGTCTACTAACTAGAGTCTAGCTTTCCTATTTATATGTACTGTACTCTTCATTGTTTGGGTAATGAGAACATTCACTTTTTTCCGTCTCTCACAATTCAAGAATCATTCTCATTGACTAATGACGTAAATTATTGATAAAATTAATATCGAATCTAAATTTTACGGTACAGAATTTAGAAGTTCACAGTCATAACATTATCTTTCCGAAAATCTATTCAAAGACTATGAAAGAGATGAACCTTTCGATCTTGTCAAGTCCTATCATGTTTTTCAATTATTGGTTTAAATCTTATCACTACCATATTCAATAAAATTACCAAGGATTTATATGAATAGACGTAAAAACTTTACTACTTCATATTTGATTTTTAAAGTATTTTTGTAATAAATTTTTATTTGTTGCTTTGCTTTACTTTGTCTTTCAACAATCCATCATAACATTATAAATAGATACAAAAGAAGATTAATATTAAACCTTATATGAAATTTAATAATCACATATTGACAAAATTCAAAGAAGAAATACATAGAGAAGGATCTAGTACCATCAGATTGTTATTGGATAACATACACTACAACTCTACAAGAATCCTATCAATTATACATAGACCAAGTCTGTGGGTAAAATGCTTGATTTCGTGGGTAATCGGTGGATACCCACGTACGAATTACCCATAGATCTATAGGCATGGGTATATCCTCCGAGGTGAATATTTATCCGTGACATTTTCGGTCTATGAGTAATATGTTACACAACACGTGTTTCATGTGTAAGTATGTAGGTACACATTTCATGGGATTTTATAAGGTACCACGAAAATAATCATGAAACTAGTTGTATATAATCTGTGTGTAAATATATCAAGAACATGTTATGTGTATTATTGTGCTAAGTCATGGGTAAATTTTTCATGGGATTTTATAAATCACCACAAATATATTAATGAATTTAATTAGACGTGGGTAATTTGTGTGTAAAATCAATTGGGATTTAATTAGGCTCCCTCTAAATTCACTCTTTAGTAAAAAGTCAGACGTGGGTAATTTGTGTGTAAAATCAATTGGGATTTAATGAAGCTTGATATTCATCTAGAAACTTGGTTTTTCAAATTTTAAAACATATAATAAATATTCAAACGTATAAAAATGATACAAAATATTAATTTTAATAAAAAAAAATGAGATTAAAAGAAAATTAAATAAAAAACATGGTTCAGTAATCTCGGTCCGACCAGATTCATAGTTACCTCTCCCAGTTCGAAACGGTTGATAAACAGACTTTAGTATGTCGGGCCGAATCGACTGAGTTAAAAGTCTATTTATGAACCGTTCCGAAACCGGCGAGTTAACTATGAATCCGGTCGGACGGGATTACTGAATCGTGTTTTTTATTTAATTTTTTTAATCTCCCTTTTTTATTAAAATTAATATTTGGTAATATTTTTTTATACATTTGAAACTTTATTATATAAAGTTAAATTGAATGATAATGTAAAAATAGAAAGAAAAAAAAAAGAAAATTCAACATGAAAATAGAAAAAAAAAATTCACAACACAAGCATTATTTAAAAATAAAAAATAAATTTCATTTTTTTACGGAAAAAAGTTCAGAACACAAACATTTTTTAAAAAGTTAAAACTAAAATTAATGTAGCCAATTTGTATGGTAAGTATGGGACTCCTAAATGAATAATTTTTATTTTTAATGTCAAATAATACAATTCCTAATGTCTGACTTTTTAATTAAATTATTTTATGAAGTGAATATAATAGGACCCTTTAATTAAAGCGCCCACACGTGTCCCTTCCTCTCCCACCATTATGCATATCGTTAAATAGTAGCCACGAGTTAGAGGCTGGTTCAACCACATAATAAACTAAACAATTTATCAAAAATATTTTGAGTTTAGTTCACTACAAAAAGGCAAATGATATGTGACAAAAAACTAATGACGACCAATAATGTTGTCACTATGGTAACGCCCAAATTTTTCTGAAACTATTGGCTTAATTTAATCACAAAATTAGTGACTGACCTGTATTCATTAGGGACAGATTATACTGAAGAAAAACGTTTGTCACCAAATGCAGTGACTACTCAAGCTTTATCACTAATTAGTGACGACTTTTGGTATTTAGTCACTAACCAAAACTTTTGACAGGCCTATAGCGACAAACATTGACGCTCTATTTTTCATCACAAGAATTAAAGATTAACTTTTTTCTTTTTGTTTGCCAACAACACCTATCATTTTTCATTAAATCTATAATCATTATTAGCAGGACCGGTCCCGACGTATGTTAGGCTCTGTGCAAAAATTTATTAAAACTAAATTTAGTTTTATTATGTTTATTGCATCTTGTGCATTTGAATGTATTAATAAATTGAATAGAATGCTTTTATGAAAAGATAATTTTATATTTTTTGATGCATCTAGTTTCACAGCAAAAAAAAATTTAAAAACATGAGTAACGTATATAATCCTTGAAAAAAAAACCTTATAATGTGTCACAGACAAGAATCGAACTCTAGCACTTCAGGTCAAAAATAAGGGCCATTACCACTTGAACTACAACATATCTTGGTATTAACTCAGAGTCGTCTCATATATATCTAATTTCTGCATAGAGGAAAACTTTGGGCCCTGACTTTTTTGTGGGCCCTGTTTGATGGGACACCCTGAACTCCCTTGTAGACGGGCCTGATTATTAGTATCAAAACTCGTTTAGGTACTATAGACTAAAGGAAAATGATAATCGAAGTTGGTCATCCAACTCATTATTGTAACACTTAAAAATTTATATGTAATGTAACATGATAACTTGTAATAAAAGGTAAATTTCACATTTTTAGAACACTTTTAAAACTTGATTATTATTATGAAATAAAAGTAAAATATGAATAACTTAGATTGAACATTTTTGATAATTTATTATTATTTTATGAAATTAAGCCTTAAAGAAACCAAAGATTTATCAAATTAAGAATAAAAAATATGGAAGTTAACTCTTACAATTAATAATGTGCTTAGTAATACATCAATGCGTAATATGTGTGGTGGAGCGTGGGGTTGCCAACCTCCTATAAATACCCACCTATGCCTCCTTAATCCTTCAAAAATAATTTAATTCAAACTCTCTTTACCCTCAAAATTCGATCATCAAATCTATAGTTCAAATGGGTGAGGTTAGCACCAAAACACTTCCTCTTATTTCATTTCTTCAATTCTAGCTATTGTTTATTAAATTATAAACTGCTTCAAATTTTATTATAGAAAGATGACATGAAAAAAGGAGTTGATGAAAAAAAGGTTCTTGATGCTGATATCGTGAAGAAGGTTGACCAAGGTCCCATCACTATTGTTCTAAAACTCGACTTGCATTGTGACGGTTGTGCGAAAAAGGTCAAAAAGTCCATACGATATATTGAAGGTAGAGAAACATGCCAAATTTAGTGACAATTTTGGTTGTTATGGTTCGACTAATAACGAGAACTTTACATGTAGGTGTGCAATCTGTGAAGGCCGATTCTACTAGCAACAAACTAACAATAACCGGAAAATTGGATCCCGTGCATATTAAGGAGCGAGTTGAGTACAAGACCAAGAAAAAGGTGGAAATAATCTCTCCCAAACCTAAAAAGGATGATGGGGGTGAGAAAAAAGTTAGTGATAAACCTCCAGAAGCAAAATCAAACGACCAAAAACCCAAAGAGGTACCAATTGAGTATTTGATGTTCAAAAATACTTAAAATAATAAATTTAGGATTTTAGTTCATTTATAATTGTTTTTTGTTATTATATTTTGATGGTGGTTATCTAGGCTCAATCAACAATGGTGGTGTTGAAGGTTCCGCTACATTGCGATGGTTGCATACAGAAAATTAAACGAATCATCTTAAAGATTGATGGTGAGTTCATTCCAAAATTCCGCATTGTATTATCATTATTTTTATCTAAAATCTAAATAATTATATGGACTTTCGCAGTTTGTTGACTTGGTCATTGGTACTTTAATGGATAAGTTTAGTACTGTGCTGCTATAATAGAAAAAATTGCCTATAATAACATTTTCATAAAAAATGTTATTATTCATCTATAATATATAAATACGATTCTTTTATTTTAAAAATAGTGTTATAAGTACATTAATTTATAAATATAATATGTATTTTTATAAACTTATTACAAAGCGCGAGCCATGCTGCTCAATCATTTATACCAAAAATGCATTATATTACTGACCACTCAACTTATCCACATATAAATTTTTTTCTTTATTGCTCAAAAGTTGATTTTTTCAATAATTTAAGTTTGTAGTTTTTTTAACCAAGTTGAATATCAATTTTTAAATTCTAAAAGTTTTTCCCATGATGTATTAGGTATGAATCTGGAATTTGCTATTTCAATTTGGTTATAATAATATGTGCCGTTTTTAGCTTACACAACTGAAAAAGTATTATCCTTTCATTTTGGATTGTTTTTTCGGACAAAAATAAAAAAATTAGAAGTTTTATACGTAACATATTCATTTAATGTTGTTTCTTTTGTCTATTATAGGGGTAGAATCGGTAAAACTAGATGGAAACACGAACTTGGTCACGGTAATAGGAACAATGAACATGAAAGAGCTTATACCCTATTTAAAAGACAAATTGAAAAGAAATGTCGATATCATCCCTCCTAAAAAAGAAGAAAACAAGGTTTGTGAGAAAAAAGATGAAAAGAAGGCCGAAGGAGGTGATGATAAAAAGGAAAAAGAAGGCAACAAAGATGGTGATAATAAGAAGAAAAATGAAGTGGAAAACGTGACACAAAATAGCGAAAATAATGAGAAAAATAAAAACGATGAGGCAAAAGTCGCAAGTAGTGGTGACGAGAAGAATAAATCCGATGATAAGGTAAAAACGACAGGTGATGGTGATGGAGACGGGAGTAAAAAAACGGATGTGACTAATAAATTTGAATATTATAGACATAACCCTTATATATACACGATGCCTATATATAACCAGAATTATCATAATCAAGATTATGGTGTTCCCGTTTATTTAACTCATGGTTACGGAAATGAAGGTTATGTTAATCTTGGTTATGCCACGGGATATGAGTATGGTCCTCGACCTCCTCCGTCACCCGTGTCTATTTACAATCCTCGCCCTTCAGAAAGTGGTATATTTAGTGCGGAAAATCCTCATGCTTGTTCAACCATGTGAATATGTGATTCGCTTGTACTTAATGACGTAATTATCATCCATCGTATTAGGTGATAATAAGCATGTAATGCAAGGAAATATGTAGATGAGCTTGCACTAATTGTAAATTATTTGTATTAACTAGAGAATTTTGTAGTTGAAATAATGTCATGTCACATGTATTATAATTAATAATTATTTGTATGTTTGTGATCAATTTGTTAAGGGGGTTTTCTTTCTTTTTTACTATTTAGTATTTGAACATCTTCATTTGTCTTATATAATATAAAAACTAAAACTAAAACGAATATTTGACTGTGAATCTCGTTTTTGCATAGAGCATCTCCAACCATAAACTCTATATAATTCTCTCTATCTCTATAAATTGTGGGATCACTCACTGTAAATAATATCCCAACTCCAACCATAAACTCTATTATTCCCTTCAAAAGCTTTTAAAAATAGTGGGACCCATATTCCACTAACACTTGCACTCACAAATAAATGTAGGGCCCATGGATAGAGTTAATTCCTCTCACTTCAAATATAGAGTGGGTTTTTTTCTCACTCTAAATATAGAGTGAGTAATAGAGGTGGGTTGGAGATATTAAAACTTCAAATATAGAAATAAAGGCTTATATAGAGTATGGTTGGAGATGCTCTTATATTTATATAGTAAGTAAAATTGAACGAGATCCATATAATAGAAGTTAAAGATATTTTTTTAATGAACAAAACGGTTGTACATTAATCATCAATTACCAATCACCTAGTATATATACCATGAACGTTCAAGCAGGTCCATTATTTTTGCGTAGTCCCAACGAACAAATCTCAATCATTGATCAATAAGATCTAATAGTCAAAATTAATCACATATTTTATACATGAAGGGGTATTTTGGTCATTTGTCACTTAAAAAAGTTTTAATTTATTTTTAATTTTTTTATTTTTTTACGTTAAAAAACAATATTTATTTGATAATTACGTGTAGTACTTAATCACATGTGATTGTATATTTAATCACATTTGATATTTTAGTACAATCATATGTGATTCAGTACACAATCACATGTGATTCAGTATGCAATCACATTATGTGTTATTAATGAAAAATACTAATTTTAAAAAAATAATAAAAAAAATAATTCTAAAATTAAAAATAATAAATTTTTTTTTAAAATGACCAAAATACCCCTACATGTATAAAATATGTGATTAATCTTGAGCATTACTTATAATTAATTAATGATTGAGATTTGTTCCCTGAGACTTTATAAAATTCAAGGACTTTCTTGAACACAACCCACCATACTTAATTATAAAATACAACAATTTAAAGCATCTTATCTGTTTTTAACGACAGGCGTCGTTATAAAAAATCCTTATTTTTTTTAACAAACAGTTTAATTTCATTAATTCAACATACCTATTTCTAAATGCTCAAACAAACACAACATCTTTAAATGTTTCATACGAATCTTTTTTTCTAATGGGAAATTTCATTATAAAATTCGTCATAGCAACAAAGAAAAATACAAAATTACTAAACAAGTGAAGAGTTATATATGAACTTGAACCACCAAATATCAACATTGAATGAGTTACGTTGAGCTCTAAATTTGGTTATGATGTCCTAATTCACGGACATTGGATGAGTTATGTTGAGCTCTAAATTTGGTTATGATTCCTGATCCACGGAAAATCTGGGAAATGGTGATAAAGATACTCCTGTTAGGCTGCGTACATCTAAGTCAAAAGAGAGGTTATTCGTACAGAGCAATTTTTATCCATGTAAAGTAATTTCATTCCAAATGACAATCATGCCCTTAAAGGGAGGGGTGAAATGTAAAATTTAGTAAAAGAAAAGAAAGGTCATAATTGTCATTTGGGATTAAATTACTCTATATGAATAAATGTTGCTCTGTACGAATCACCTCCCAAGTCAAAAACTTGTTATCATCAAGTAACATGGATAGGAAAAAAGTTTGTATTAGTAAAGCTACTATTCTATATTTATAATTCAAAAAATATACTATTTTTTTTAATTTCTTTGCTAAAGTTATTCGTTTTCGACTTTATCTATATGATCACTAACAATAGTAAAAGAAATCATGATCAATGCGTCCCATAATTTTTACTGTACTTTGTTTTCAAAGAAGCATTTAAAGATATTCGATTGCTGCTAAGAAAAAGATAGTTGATTATTATTAGTTTCTTATTTCCAAATCAATCTTGTATCAAAGTGAACAACTGAACCTTGCACTAAATACAACTCGAAATACAATACATTATTATCATTGAACGTCTTTCCTAGGTGGTTTGAGCATCCATCTTCGTGTGAATTCATAACGGAATAACTTTATGCCAAAGCGATAACGTTTGACTTATTATACTAATTGTGTAGTTTTGAACTTCGTCTCTATATTATCAAATAATTGAATATTTGTCACCATCTTATGAATTTCAATTTAAATTAATGTACAATTTTAATATGTTTCTTGATGAATCTACTTCTAAAAATAGAAACGTACATCTACGTCATTTTAAATTTAATATAATCATAATTAACAAATCCATTTTTTAAGTTCATATATATACTATCATGAGTGTTACCTACTATTTGTGTCTACTCATGTGTCTACCCATTTGATGATGACATGTGTCAAAATTAAGGGATAATATGAGGAAAGAGAATTAGTGAATTACACATGTTAAGTGTCAGGATCGATTAACTATAGACAAGTTAATAAACACCTTAGATCTAATTGATGATAGAAGTTGCAGCGGATCAACACTATATCAATAATTAAGAACAATGAACTGTATGAACAATATGCAAGAATATTAAGAACACAGTTTCACAAAAAGCTTCAATGTATATTATTGAGTTAACAATACACACGTACGTTTACAATTCGTAAGGAACATACTTATAGTAGTCCTTGAAGCTAAACTATTTACCCTAGTTATTCTAGGACTTGATTTACATCGAATTATAAAAGATATACATTTAATTACATTCTATAACTATCTCTACGAAGATCTCGGACTTGATATCTTCCAAAAACGCGTATCAGTAGTAACTGCAATCACCAGTAGTAAATAAGTAACATCAGTAGTAAACTTGGTGATCAGAAGTAAGTCCATAATCAACGTCAGTAGTAACTACAATGATCAGTAGTATCTTCAATCTTCTCATGATCAGTAGTAACTTAGTTATAGTGAACACCAGCATCAACTTCATCAGTAGTAAATGTTTCTGCCCCATCAGTACTAAGTATGTCAGTACTAACTGCAGCATCAGTAATAAGTTGATCTGTGTTTTGCTCCAACAATCTCCCCCTAAACTTATTGATTATGATTTAATCAATCAAGTTTCCATTTATTTCTTCTTTTCTTTTTCTTTTTCTTCCAACAGTTTTGCTCTTCTTTTATCACCTTCTAATGTCTGTTGGTTTTGTTTATTCCTTTGTGCAATAATGTATTTGCTAATCTTCTTTACAAATTCATTCATTTTATTTTGAAATAGCATAGCATCATGAGGTTTAATGAAGTTCATGCACCATAGTTGATAGAGAGTCTTCTCAGAATGAGGATACTCTTTCTCATAAAGGAATAAGTCACATTTCTTACTTGTATATTCAAAGAAGTACATGTTGACAGTTGGTAGCACATTCCAAGCTTGAACATTCTCTGAATCTGCATACTTCTCTGGATAATTTTCTGGATAGAAAGCAGCATCAATCATTTCAGTAAGATAACCTGCAGCTGAATTCTTTCAGAAATTTTTAGTCATTCTTGGTTTACCAATGATCAACATCTTGATAATGTCACTTCTGGTTAGGGACATGACCAAAGGTTTCCAAGCTCTGAATCTTTGAGTGACTTTATCTTCTCTGACAATCTCAATCATATCATCTATATATCTCCAGTTGATGATTGGATTATTTTGTAAGATAGCAATGGGGAGATCATAAACTTGAACCATTTGTAATTTTTTCTTTGGTTGATCAAGTTCTGAAGCAATTGTCTTTCTTTTCTTTGATATTTGAGAGGATACACCAGATGATTCTCCAGATATTGTTTTTCTTTCTTTCATTTCTTTGGAGTCTATCTGTTCCAGTTTAGTGGTGTATTTCTCATTAATGTCTTGTTCAGTAAGATCCTTCTTCTTCTCTACACAGTACTTTTCAATTAAATTGATCAACTTCATTCTTCCAAAGGCTTTTGTGTTGTAACCTTTTGATTTCAAGAATGTGATCATTTCTTTCTTCTTCTCTGCAAATTGTTCTGGCATATCAGCCTTTTGCTCTTTGCATTCTTGTACTTGTGCTTCAAGAAGTTCTATTGTTTCATGTTCAAGTTGCCTAAATTTTTCCAGTTCTCTTCTTTGTAATTCCTTTCTTGTTTCAGCAACTTGTTTAGTTTTGATCTTCTGTTGAAATTGTGGCAGTTTTGATATATCTGCTATATCTGCCAATTTGATTTCTGTGAAAGGTTGTCTCAATATTCTAGCCCTTTCTGCTAATCTTTTGTTTTCATTTGCTAGAGAGACTTCAACCTTCTTTAAATATTTTGCTCTTTTTACCTTCCACTTATCCTGTTTGGCTGATTTGGCATAATTGATTTTGTTGACCATTTCATGACCTTGTGCTCTGTTAGGTTGGTCTTCATCAGCAACTTCCTTTCCCTTTCCTATGTAATTGTCTTTCTTCATATTTGGTTCAGATTCAATAACAAATTTGGGACCATAGTAGTGTATCTGTGATATGGGAAGTATTTTAGGATGTGGAGGCAGGGAGCATTCATCAACTTCCAACCAATTTACATCATCATCAATATCTTTCACCACCATTTGTGTTGTTTTTCTTTTTGGAGATGGTGGAAGTATCACTTTAGGTTCTAGTAGTGGTGGCAGCTCAATAATGTCATCAGTAGTAACCAAGTTAGTTACTACTGGCATGTCTTCAGAGATTACTACTGATAGGGCATCAGTAGTGTTTGCTGCCTTTTCTTCATTCACTACTGCTATGATATCAGTAGTAGAAGTTACTACTGGTATTTCCTTTTCAACTTGTTCTTCCATTGTAGCAGTAGTCATAGGCTCTTCTTCTGTCACCATCATCTCTGGGCCTTCATCAACATTTGTTTCTTTTAAGTTTAAAAGGGAGGATGCTGCTGCTGCTATAGATTCATCAATCATTGTCTGTATATTATCTTTCTCTCCCTTAGTGAGCTCAACTGGTGGAGCCTCACTATCATCAATCTTTTTCTTCAATTGTCTGATGATTTTGGCTTGTTGATAAAGCCTGTGTTCATAGAACCGCATTCGTTTGTTGATGGTATTTACATGCCTTTTCATGGCAGCCATAGTTTTTCCTTGATTGGTTAAGTACTTGAGACAATCTTGTACAGTGGATTCCAAGGAATCCACTTTAGCCGTCAATTGGGTGATTTTAATACTGCCCTCACTCCATCTAGCAAGATCATCGGGCTTACTAACAGGTACATTGGTTTTAAGGTTTTCCTTCCTTTCCATCAATTCCACAGATCTGCCCTCATCACTGCTTGGTGATTCATTGGGTCTTTTAGACATTCTCTTCTTCCTAGAAGAAGCAGAGATGCCCCCCCTTGTGGTTTCTTGGCACCGGGGTCCTTTGAGTAATTCCTCAAAAGAGTCATCACTCAAAGTTGCCGAGGTTTGGGTCCTAATGATGTTTTCACTGTCCTGTGCACCCACCTTTGGGGCATCAGTAGTGAAAGCCCTCCCCTCATGTCCTCTCTCCTCCTTGGAGGACAACTCTTTGAGCCTGGGGTGTGACTCGATTTGTCCCCTGGTGTCCTTTGAAGAAAGTTTCTTTCTTTTATAAATTGTGGAAATGTTTTTGGTTTTGTCTGGTAGGTCTTCCACAGAGTGAAGAGTAGCACTCTGCAGATTTATATCAAGTTCCTGGGACACATTCAGGACTTCTATTTGGGTTGGTGATTGAGTGGCTATTTGGATTGGTGTTTGGACTGTATTTGGGGGTGATGGAGTGGGTTGAGGTTCAACTTGGGTTGTAGCAATGGTTGAACCCTCTCCAATATTGGGTTGATCTTTGATCATGTTAGGAAACAGAGGGGTTTCCTTGCCCGAAAATTTAAATTGTTTTCTCATATTTGAGAAAACTTTCTTGTTCAACTCAGGTAATATAAAAATGTTTTTAGGAGTTGACAAGTTTTGTAATTCACAGTTTATGATATGTTGTAGAAATCTGGGATACATTAAAAATTTAGAAGAACTAAGATTTCCCAACATACCATCAAATATCATGTAAGAAAAATTAAATACTTGGTCTGTGCATAAACAGACAACAGCAGAGGCTATTGCCTTATTAAACTCATTCCAAGTACTTCTTTTAGGAGAAATACAGTGCTGAATGGTATGTATTAAAAATTTCCATTGTGGGGAGAGAAGACCCTTTTGAAAAGTAACTATATTCAGTCTTCCCTCATATCCCATTTTATTCAAAATTTCAGCAATGTATTCCTTAGGAAGAGTAGACATACCTGAATCATCGTGTAATTGTAGATGGTGTCTGATTGATTGTTCTGTTACTGTGATGTGCTTTCCATCTACTTTAGATTTTATCATTAATGATGTTGTTCCTTCTGTTCGCTCAGCATTGGTCCAGAAATCCATCAAGTGCTGTTGATATGATTTTGGTTTTATAGTTAAGGCAAACTGTATATATGAATTTCTCAAAAATTTTACGATCGGACGGAAATCTTTTGTTCCGTCGGGATTCTTTAAGAATGCAACCATATTGTGAAATTCTGAGTATTTTAGATCGGTTTGCACATCGAGAGCTTGTAAAGTTGCCATTGTTGTTGAGATTTTGCAAGAATTTTGTTACAGATGAAGGGTTTTGATCGTAAACTAGGGTTTATCGAGAGGTTTTAGCAAATCGAAGTGAAGATAATGCTAAATTAATCGTATGCCGCCTTTTATATCTTTCGATTTAACCTGCAAAACTACGAAAATAGCCTTCGAATCATAACATAACGGTTATTTTCATGGGGGTTAGTTTGGTAATTGTGTTTATGAAAGACCAGTAGCAAATAAGATATCAGTAGTAAAACGTCAGTAGTATCTACTAACATCAGTAATGACTAAGAATTTTGACATCAGTAGTAACTATAGACATCAGTAGTAACCATTAACATACAAGACCAGTAGTATATGAGAATACCAGTAGTACTGACTTACCAGTAGTATTTGTGTAAACCTAAAATACACCAGTAGTAATGAATTACCAGTAGTATTTTGTGCATACACTTTCACACCAGTAGTACAGCAATACCAGTAGTATTTTGATCATCAGTATGGATTTTAACTACTTTGATTAATTTCTTTTCATTACAATCTCTTATAAAGTGAAATCTTATTTCAATGTGTTTAGTTTTTGAATGTTTTACTGGATTATTCACAATACTAATAGCACTTTGATTATCAATAAAAATAGGAGTTTTAAGGATAGAGATACCAAAGTCTAGAAGCTGATTTTGAATCCATAGAACTTGAGCACAGCAAGCAGATGCAGCTACATATTCTGCTTCAGCAGTAGATGTTGATACATTTGTTTGCTTCTTACATTGCCATGACACTAGTCTTGATCCAAAGAATTGACATCCACCAGTAGTGGACTTTCTATCTTGACATTCACCTCCATAGTCACTATCTGTGTAGGCTATGAGTTCAAATGGTGAATTATGTGGATACCATAGACCTAGTGATGGTTTGCCTTTCAAGTATCTGAATATTCTTTTAACAGCCTGCAAGTGTAGTTCTTTGGGTCTTGCTTGATATCTTGCACACACACAAACACTATACATAATGTCAGGTCTTGATGCAGTTAAGTACATCAAAGAGCCTATCATTGATCTATATAAGTGTTCATCTACATCCTCCCCCTCAACATCAGGATGTAGGTGTTTGTGTGTTTCCATTGGTGTACTAGCACTTTTACTGTCTTTCAAATCAAACGTTTCCAAGATGTCTTTGACATATTTTGATTGATTTATCAAAATACCATCAGTTCTTTGATTGACTTGGAGTCCAAGGAAGAAGTTCATTGGACCCATGGAACTCATCTTGAATTTAATTTGCATCAGTTCTTCAAATTCTTTGCATAGTAAATCATTGGTTGAGCCAAAGATGATATCATCTACATAAATTTGTACCAGTAGTATATCATCCTTGACTTTCTTTGTAAACAATGTTTTATCAATGGCTCCTCTTTTAAAGTTGTTCTTCAATAAGTATGATGATAATGTGTCATACCATGCTCTTGGTGCCTGATGTAGGCCATATAGAGCTTTATCTAATTTGAACACATAATCACCATGTTTTGGATCTTCAAAACCTGGAGGTTGGCAAACATATACCTCTTCTTCAATTTTCCCATATAGGAAAGCACTCTTAACATCCATTTGATAGACTTTGAATTTCTTGAATGAAGCATATGCTAGAAATATTCTTATTGCTTCAATTCTAGCAACAGGAGCATATACTTCATCATAGTCTATTCCTTCTTCTTGAGTGTATCCTTGGGCTACAAGTCTGGCTTTATTCTTGATCACTATACCTCTTTCATCTTTCTTGTTTCTGAATATCCATCTTGTTCCAATGGCTCTTTTTCCTTTGGGTAGAGGTACAAGTGTCCAAACAGCTTGTAATTTAAATTGAAGGAGTTCTTCTTGCATTGCTTCAATCCAGTTTGAGTCCTTCATTGCTTGTTGGATCTTCTTTGGTTCATCCTGAGACAGAAAGCATTCATACATACATTCATTAGCAATTAAACTAATGTTACACATATTTGCAGTTAAGCTTTTATTTAATTTGCTTCTTGTTTGAAGTGGTGAGTTAACATCACTTAGAACAAGGTCTAATGGATGGTTCTTCTGAGTCCTTGTAGTTGTAGCTTTATCAACCACTAGTTGATTTCCAAGATTGGACTCATTTGTCTCAGGCAGTTGTTCATCTTGTGATTCTTCATTGTCATGGATGTTTGGTTCATCATCATCTTGGTCAGAGTTACTACTGGAATTATCTTCATTAGGATCAGTAGTATTGTTGTTGTTACTGGTGTCAGTAGTATCATGAGAATCTAGGTTATTGTTGGGACCAGTAGTATTTTCAGTACTATTACTGGTACCAGTAGTATTGGAATTACTACTGACCTCATTCTCAGAGTTACTACTGCTTTCAATATTTGAGTTATTACTGATATCAGTATTAACTATGGGAGCAGTATCAACAATTATGTATCTCATCTTTTCTTGACCAGTATTAACAGATGATGTTCCTTCTTTTTGATTAAGACAATTTGAATTACCTGCATTGAAATTCATATTAGAATTAAAGGATTTGGTTAGATTGTCTATGTCAAATAGCCAATCTGGACCATTTCCTTGTTCATTAGGTACATTTTCATTAAAGGATACATTGATGCTTTCTTCAATTATCCTTAGTCTTTTGTTGAATACTCTGTATGATTTGCTTTGAGTAGAGTATCCCACAAAGATTCCATCATCAGCTTTGCAGTCAAACTTACCAATTTGTTCTCTTGTAATCAAAATAGTACAAGGACAACCAAATGATTTTAAGAAACTTATAGAAGGTTTTCTTTTATTAAAAAGTTCATATGGTGTTTTAAAATGTGGCTTCACTATTAATACTCTGTTCTGAACATAACAAGCAGTATTAACAGCTTCTGCCCAAAAAGTGATTGGTAATTTTGAATCTGCTAGCATTGATCTTGCTGCTTCAATGATGGTTCTATTTCTTCTTTCAGCTACACCATTTTGTTGTGGAGTTCTAGGTGAGCTGTATTGCCTGTCAATACCTTTAAGATCACAGAAGTTAATTAAGTTAGCATTTTTAAATTCTGTGCCATTATCACATCTTATGGCTTTCACTTTTTGATCAGATGTGTTTTCCAGTTTGATAATTAAGTTCTTTATGAGTTCACTTGTTTCATCCTTTGTCCTGAGAAAGAAAACCCATGTATATCTGGAAAAGTCATCAGTAATAACTAGACAATATTGTTTCTTTCCAATACTCATTACATTTGTAGGTCCAAAAAGGTCCATATGTAAGAGCTGTAAAGGAACAGAAATAGAGTTCACAGTTTTGGACTTATGAGAAGTCTTGTGTTGTTTACCTTTTAGGCATGCAACACAGTGATGATCACACATGAATTGTTTTTGAGGTAGTCCAATGACCAGATTTCTTTTTACTAAATTATTCATGTTTTTAAAATTTGTGTGACACATCCTTCTATGCCAAAGTTCTGATTCAGTGGTGTTTGCATTGGATATAAAACAGTTGACCTCATTTGTAGAAATGAGTTCTCCCCCTATATCCAGGCAATACACATTATTTCTCCTTGGAGTTCTTAAAACAACATATTTTTCATCTAAAATAAAATCAGGAGAAAGAATGATGCACTCAATGTCTGTGAACAGAATCTTGTTCTTTTTATCACAAACTTGAGACACACTGACAAGATTGTATTTTAGTTCAGCTACATAAAATACATCATCAAAGGTAATTTTTCCATTAGTAACAGTACCTTTACCTGTAATCTTACCTCCCTGGGGATTCTCACCAAATGCCACATATCCTCCATCAAATGACTTGAAATCTTTAAGAATTTGCAGATTTCCAGTCATGTGCCTTGAGCATCCACTATCAATATGCCATGTTCTTCCTTCTTCTGGGATCTGAATGCTCTGCACAAGTGAGTAAAGGATTAGTTAAGTTTGGGAACCCAAGCTTTATATGTCTTGGGTTCATCCTTTGAGAAATGAGCTGTTGGGGATTTAACTCTAAAGACTTTTGGTACCCATACTTGTTTATTACTGGTATTTTGTTTTACTACTGTCCTTTTGGAGTTATTACTGGTGTGAGAATTTCCTACTGATCTTGGTTGATACCCATTGTTTTTAGCTTTTGAATACTTTACTACTGATGGACCAGTAGTATTTGGGTACTTACCATGTTTAGAATGACCAGTAGTGTTTTTATAGTTAACACCAGTAGTGTTTTTGAAATTTGTTTTGGGAGCAGTAGTATTTTTGAAATTAGGGTTTTTACCAGTAGTATTCTTGTACTGGTACCATACAGCATTATAATTAGGGTTAGCACCAGTAGTAAATTTGTTAGAGTTTCTACTGGTGTTGGAAAATTTAAAATATTGTTTATTTTGATTGGATTTTCCGTTGTTCTTGAAGTAATTGCTGTTCTTTGGGCTGCCAACTCTTCTGTTTTGCACAAATCTTGGTGCACTTCTTCCAAATCTTGTAGTTTCAGCAATTGGAGTTTTGATTGTATTTGCTACTGAAGGACCAGTAGTATCTTTTAACCTTTGAGTTTTTGCATTTTCTTTAAAAACTTTAAATTCCTTGAACTCCTTGCAATTTATTGGATTGAAGTTACAATCCTTTGCTAAATGATTCACTTTATTGCAAATAACACATTTTAATTTATTTTCTTGAGCCTTTATTGTTTTTCTTTGTTCTAAGAGTTGGTTTCTATTTCTTTGGTTTCCTCTTTTTAGAATTTTGGGTATATTTTCTGCATTATATTTAGGAGAATCATTTGGACTTTGAGCTGTGTGAAAACTTGTATCAATTGATTTTGGTGATTCAGTTTGAGATATTGTAAATTCAATTGATTGCTCATCATCTGAAGAATCATTTGATTCAGATGTTTCATTATTAGATTCAGTTTGATTTGCAGTTTTTAATTCATTAATGATTCTTTCTGAACTGTTTTTAAGTGGAGGAATGAATTTGTGTGGAGGTGGTACAGCATGATATCCCACCCCATGAACAACTTTTTCTGTAGTTTGATTATTAGTTAATTCATCTAGAATTTTAGTGCTTCTTTCAAACTTTTTAATTGTTAATTTATTTTGTTCAATTTCAAGCTGACATTCTTCTAATTTACTTGTTAGTTCTTTATTTTTTGTTTCATAGAACTCTTTCTCATCCACAGCTTGAAGCAATTCTTCCTTGATCCGTTGATCAATCATCTTGTACACCTTTATTTGATGTTCTTGATCAGCAATTACACTATCAAACTCATGATTTCTTCTGATTGCTTTTGCTAGATCTTCATTTAATTTAGTGTTTTCTTTTTCTAGATTTTTAATAATTTTAGCACATTCAGGAGTACAAGGTTTAGATTTTACCTCAGTTTTGTTGTCAGTAAAGGCCATGAGAGCTTGATTTTGAGTATGCTCTTCTGCTTGGAAGCTCCAGTCATAGCCTTGTCCTTGTTGTGACACAAGAGCAGTTGATTTTGATCTTTTGTCTGGTTGAGGACATTCTTTTGCAAAGTGACCAAGGTTGTTACAGTTGTAACACTTGACTTTAGTCTTGTCAAATCCTGCTTTGTCACCTTTGTTGAAATTGAGGCTTGTCCTACCAGTTCTTTTTAAGAATCTTTTGGTCCTTAGGCTCAGCATAGCCATCTGCCATTTAAAATCCATTTCCTCAAGATCATCTGGATTCAATTGTTCCAAGTCATCACTAATCAATGCAGTATGCACATGACTAGTGAAGAAGGATTCTCTTGCAGTATCCTCAGAATCTGCAGCCTTTCCTGTGGAGGATTCTTGTCCTTGACCTGTACTAGACACAAATGCAGCATTGTTAGAAGAAATAGAAGGGTTTTTGTGATTTACCTCAGTTTCAAACACTCTGAGATCATTATAGAGTTCATCTAACTCCTTTTCTTCTAGAGCATCTCTTTGTCTATACACCACTGTGTACATGGCCCATTCTTCACTAAGAGACCTTAGGAACTTCATGTTGACATCTTCTTGATCCATCTTTACACCAACTTGGTTGAGTTCACCAATTAGTTTGTTGAATCTGTCAAACACTTGAGTGAGTGTTTCATTGGGCTTTCCTTTGAAATTTTCAAAGTCTTGTTTGAGAACAGACTTCATGTTTCTTTTTGTACTCTTTGTCCCAACGAATCTCTTCTCCAGTGCTTCCCAAAGCATCTTAGCATCATCATATTCAACAAAGAGATGTTGATAGTCATTAGGAATAGCCAGTAGGAGAGTGCTTAGAGTTTTGAGTTCGATGCCTTTATCTTTCTTCTCCTTCTCACATTTAAGTTTGTCTGCCTCAGTTACAGAGCTGCTTGCTTGAAGTTGACCAGTTTTGTTTCCTTCACAAACGACTTCCCACATAGAATAATCTGTAATAAGCATGTATTGCTTAATACGATTCTTCCACATCCCAAAGTTATTGGGAGTGAGCATAGGGATTTTGTTGGCCTGAGTGCTTTCATTATTATCAGTCATGATTAATAATGTGTGTGTTTTAAAGATTAAAACTTTTTGTTGTTCTTAACAAATAGTAGATCTAGACCCAATAAGCTCTGATACCACTTGTCAGGATCGATTAACTATAGACAAGTTAATAAACACCTTAGATCTAATTGATGATAGAAGTTGCAGCGGATCAACACTATATCAATAATTAAGAACAATGAACTGTATGAACAATATGCAAGAATATTAAGAACACAGTTTCACAAAAAGCTTCAATGTATATTATTGAGTTAACAATACACACGTACGTTTACAATTCGTAAGGAACATACTTATAGTAGTCCTTGAAGCTAAACTATTTACCCTAGTTATTCTAGGACTTGATTTACATCGAATTATAAAAGATATACATTTAATTACATTCTATAACTATCTCTACGAAGATCTCGGACTTGATATCTTCCAAAAACGCGTATCAGTAGTAACTGCAATCACCAGTAGTAAATAAGTAACATCAGTAGTAAACTTGGTGATCAGAAGTAAGTCCATAATCAACGTCAGTAGTAACTACAATGATCAGTAGTATCTTCAATCTTCTCATGATCAGTAGTAACTTAGTTATAGTGAACACCAGCATCAACTTCATCAGTAGTAAATGTTTCTGCCCCATCAGTACTAAGTATGTCAGTACTAACTGCAGCATCAGTAATAAGTTGATCTGTGTTTTGCTCCAACATTAAGTTTAGAGAAGGATAAACACATAAATAGGCACAAATGGTAGACACAAATATCATTTCTCATGGCATAAATCAATAAAGAATACACGCAATAAATTAAAAAAACATTAGGATATGACACTAATCAATTAAGGTATAATATATACGTCTGAAATAATTATTCCACGCAACATGACAAAACGGGACTAGTTGTACAACCATTAAGAACACACCAATCTCTATCCGCATTTATGAAACAATTATATTTTATTTTATTTACAATTAAGTAATTGAGGTTGATTGTTTATTAGATGAGTTACTACTGGGATATCATCAACAATGACTTATTTCTTGCTATTAAGCATTTCGAATTAACAGGTACTTTTGATAAAGGCTGCAACTCCTCTTTTTTGGCCCTTATCCCTAAAATCTCTTCTCCGATTACTTTCAAAGATTACCGCCCGATAAGCTTGATTAATTGCTTATACAAAGTGGTGGCAAAGATTCTTGCAAATCGTCTCAAAGGGGTTATTAATCACATCATTGGTGAGGAGCAGACGGCTTTTATTCAAAACCGTAGCATTTTAGACGGCCCTTTCATAATTAGCGAGCTGATTTCTTGGGCCAAAAAGTGTAATAAAAAAATGATGCTCTTTAAAATAGATTTTGAAAAGGCGTTCGATTCGGTTGAGTGGTCTTTTCTTGATGACATTATGCGGGATATGAACTTCGGTTCTACATGGCGGAATTGGGTCTCGGGTTGTCTCACCTCCGCTAAGATCTCTATTCTTATCAACGGGTCCCCGTCTAGTGAATTTCAAATGGGCCGTGGGGTTAGACAAGGCGACCCGCTTGCTCCATTCCTTTTTATTATTGTTGCGGAAGGTTTTAATATCGCAATGAAAGAGGCCGTTTCGACTGGGATTTTCCATGGTATTAAATTACAGAACTCGGGCCCCACTATCTCGCATCTTCAATATGCCGATGATACCATTGTGGTCGGTGAATGGTCCCGCATGAATATAGCTAACATTATTCGGATTTTAAGATGTTTCTACCTTTCATCCGGATTGAAAATAAATCTTCACAAGAGTTGCTTAATGGGCTTGGGCATTAGTCCGGATGTTATTGAGGCCATGGCTTCCAATTTTCACTGTAAATCCGGCTCTTTCCCCTTTAATTATTTGGGTCTTCCAATTGGGGTGTCTATGAACAAAGGTGAATCATGGTCCGATATCATAGACAAGTTTAGATCCAAACTCTCCACTTGGAAAGCAAAAACTCTTTCCTTTGGTGGGCGAGTGACTCTCATTAAATCCGTGCTTGGTAGCCTTGGTATTTACTACTTTTCAATTTTCAAAGCGCCGGCTAAAATCATTGACAAATTGGAGAGTCTTAGATCAAAATTCTTTTGGGGTGCTAGTGAAGATAGTAAAAAGATCTCTTGGGTGGCGTGGAAATTAATTCTCAATAAAAAGGATTTTGGTGGGTTGGGTATCGGTAGTCTTAAAGCTTATAATCTTGCCCTCCTCACAAAATGGATCTGGAGATTTAAAACCGATTTTAACTCTTTATGGAAGTCGGTTATTGTCTCATTGCATGGTGAAAATGGTGGCCTGATTGGTGTGAATTCGTGTGGTAAACATCCGGGTCCATGGAGGAATATTTTAAAAACACACAAAGACTTTTATAAGGTAAACTTACCTATTGATTCCTGGTTTCAATTTTGTTTGCTGCCCAATTCTGCTCATCATACGGTCTCTTGGGCTTTAAATAATTCGGGGGTGTTTACTGTTGCCTCGCTTCGCCATGCGTACGATGCTGAGTCACTCATAAAACAGCCGCTAGACAACTTCCTTTGGATCAAGCAGATCCCTATCAAAATCTGCATCAACGCTTGGAAGATCGCTCATCTTAGAATGCCCACAAAGATCAACCTTGAAAGGAGAGGAGTTATTGTTTTATCTTGCTTATGCCCTGTTTGTGGTCTGGAAAATGAATCCGAGGACCATCTGTTCACTTCATGCCCTCGGTCCAGATCCATGCTGTGCGATATAAGCAGATGGTGGGGTCTAGATGCGGGGCAGATCAATTCGGTGCATCTCCTCTTATCATGGGGCACGAATCTGCAGTTTTCTGGTGATAGATTGATCGCGTTCACTGGGGTTATATATACTTTTCTATGGTGCGTCTGGAAAGCCAGAAATGCTAAAGTCTTCTCCTCCGCGGCCTCCGACTTGGACTCTCGTTTCTCTGGTTTCTCTCAGATACAGACGCTTTCTTTCTTTTGGCTCTCCAAGAGGTTTTATTCTAGAAGTTTGGCGAATAACTGGGCAGGCTGGCTTTCGAACCCGTCGAGTTGTTTTTAGTTTCCCTTTTTTTTTTCCCGGGTTTTGGTTGTTTTGGTGCTTTGGTTTTGCTTTTGTTTCCTGTTTTGTTTGTACTTCTCGCTAGTTCCTTGCTAGCTTTTAATTTTATGTCATTGGTTCTCTCTTGGGGGTGATGGCTTTGCCGAAGCTCCTAAGGGTGGATCATTTTGCCGTTCAAAAAAAAAAAATTGATGTTTAAAATAGTATTAAGATAGAAAGTAATTAAGGGAAGTTGACAGTCTTTTTTATATAAAAGGCTAAAAATTCATTAAAGTCGACTAATAGAAAAGCCACTAAGAATGTACAAAACAAACAATAAAATACAAGAGAAACCATAAAGCATGAAAATGGCAAAACAACACACAGTTAAGATCGCATGAGGTTTGGATTTAAAGTCCACTGATCCAATCTTAGATGGAGGTTTCTGCTTCTATAACTAAAAGACAACTTAATTGAGAGTTTGTTTATTAGATTGGGCGTAACAACAGTCGCCGTGTGTCCCCTCCCCTTCGCGATGTGTCCCCCACTTCATGACGCGTCCCTCCCCCTTTCTTTTGTACAATTCGGTCGCTTACACGACCAATCTTTTTTCTCTTTTCTTTTGGCTGTAGGTTTTATCACATCTATGAGGTCTGGTCATATGTTTGTCTGGAAAGAGAAATTTTAGGTGACACTAAAATGTGATCATCAAATTCTTGCACGATAAGTTTCAAAGAAAAAAAATGATTCGGTCGGATTCTTCCCTCAAATAATTAAGAGATCTTGGCGGAATTGTCAAATATGAAATTGACTACTAGTCTTATAATCATCTAAGATCACAAGGTGTGGTGCTTGTGTTAAAGGAATGTTAATAAAGCTTTTTTGGCTTTTAACACGAGTGTTAACAAGAAGTACTTCATCGTGTTACAACTAAATTGGTGTCAAAGGCTCGCCATTTAATGCCTTTTCAACACAAGAAACTATTTAACACTCTCAAATTCCATGGTGTTGGACGAATGGCGCATCTATAATGAGTCGATAATGTGTGCTCTAAAGAATTGTTTAGATACTAAACGTCTAATGGTAGTTCGGTCTTAGTCGGCTGCAAATTACTCCCTCCGTCCCACAAAAAACTTCCCATTTCACTCTAAACTTTTGTCCCACAAAAAACTTCTCATTTCCCATATTTGGTGGGCTCCACCCAATAAAAAACTATTATTATTAAAAACTCCACCACTAATATCCACTAACTATATTTCTCTCTCCAATCTAACCTTATATTTTAATCAAAAGTATTATCAATTACCCCACCACTAACTATTACCTAAAAACATGTGCAAAAGCCAAATGGGAAGTTTTTTGTGGGACGGAGGGAGTAAGTGGTAACACATGGTAATGTGCGATTAATGAAAAATAAATGGTTATTAGATATTTTTTGTAGAATGTTACTGTTTATTAGATTCACAACTAAAAATTACTGGTTCTAGTTGTGGTGTCCCAAATTGTTTGTGCCATTATTGAGGATTTCCTAAGCATATTAAAGGGATTGACTAATGAAAGCAAATTACAGTGACAATTTGTGTAATCAGGGGAGAACTTAGTATGATGCACGGGGTTACCAGTGTGTAATACTTGGTAAAGTTGATGGTGGTGATGGTTTAGAACACGTAATCGATGGAAATTATTTAATGATGTATTATCGTAAAGTAATAAAAATCACAAACATTTTTTAATGCATAATTTTGAATATGCTTCTAAAGTAATTGTTTATGACACCCAAAGCTTGGCAAAAGGAAACGATTTTGGGAAATATACAACCCAAAAATTATACACCCTCGATCTCAAAATGATTGTCTACATATAAGTATTGTGCTTGTTAGGCTTAACAAACAATTCCTACAAAAAAAAAATTATGTTTTTTTAAAAAAGACAACAAATTCCTTAAAATAATCATAAATCTACATCATCTATAATCGCATTACTCTTATACATCATTTAACGGCTAAATCCAACGTGACTTGGAACAAAATATTAGGTAAGAATTTGAAATTTTTCTTTTGATATGCATCGAAAAGTTAAGCCAGTATTGACCCACAAAAACCAATAAATAAAGATTATATTAAAAGAAAACATACAATGGGGTTGTAGTATGTCCACTAATATATTTTAATTTAATTTAGTGGATATGTGGTCATTAAAATCCATTTTGATTAATGTCGTATAATGACAAATACTTGTTAAGCAAATTAGAAAGGAAAAAAAAAGGCAAACCTAATTGACTAATTCAAAGATGTGAACAGTTTTGAAGTAATAATTCTTTTATATTGCTTTACTTACGCTTATTTAAATCATCAAACATTCTTCCTTCGATTTATAATGCATTGTATTCACATATCAATATACCATGTTTAAATATTATGCTAGTAAGTATAGTATGTAATATTTATGTTATATTATAGTATATGTTATGTATACACGTATTTTTATAGTAGTATATGAGAGAGCTAATGCAATCGAAATCAAGCAAATTCATGATAATTTGTGAAGAAATGAAGATCAAAGTGTGTGTTTTAGTGTGTGTAGTTGAGAGAGAAGAAGATGGAGGGAGGGAGCTTTCAAAGTGTAATTTCTATTCAAATGAGGGAAAGCTTACAAAACAAGTCATCACAAGGGTTTATATACCCCAACCTCTAAACACAATTAAAATGGACTAATTAAGCATAATTACATATCTAAGCTCAAAACTTAGTCTAACAGTATATAAATTTGATGATGTTACATGTCCACCTCGTAACAATTTACAAAGGACACTTGACATAATAATTAAATTGATGACCTTGCAATGGTCTGACTCAGCTCTGACTATGACCATTGGACTTTATGCTATGTTATTGGCATTTTCTTATGCGTGCGTACGTGCATGTATGCTCACTATGCAACCTGATTCAGGAGCATGCTCATCGTGGGAGCATTGGTTGTATTGTCCGTCCCACAAAAAAATTTACATTTCATTTGGACACAATCTTTTAGGAGATAGTTAGTGGTGGGGTCATTTGTAATACATTTGATTAAAATATAAGGTTAGATTAGAGAGATAAAGTGTTTTACTGGTGGAATGATTTGTAATAACATTATTTTATTATGTGGGCCCCAAATTTGAGAAATGTAAACTTTTTTGTGGGACAAAATTTTAAGGAGAAATGTAAACTTTTTGTGGGACGGATGGAGTAAAAAAAACTTCACGTTTTTCAATCCAGGTCAAATACAAGATAAACAGCAAATTATAAACCCAAAAGCGTGACCAAACTTTAAAAAAAATATTAATAAATATATTAATATTTCAAAAATATATAATATATTAAATTTTTAATAATAAATATATTAATATTTAAAATATATAATATATTAAAATTTTAATAATACATACATTAAAATTTATAATATATATAAAAAATAAAAAAAGAAGAGAAAGAAAGAAGACGTATCGGTCATCAAAGCATCCGAACTTCTTCTTTTTAACCAGAAGGACGCGTCGTGAGCTTCTCGCATCAAATGAGGGACACGTCGCCAGGGTCGATTTCTAGCCTAGCGGTTATGGATCTTTGTTGTTTTCTTGATAACTTTAAGATCTTACTAAAAGGTAGCGGCTATAAATTATTAGTACCAAATGGAACTTTTTTTTTTTTCCTAAGAAAATCTTATTGTTAGTTAAAACATCAAAACCCTTATCAAAACATTAAATTCCTGGGTTTTGTCTTAAGCCAGAGTTAGATAATAAATGTTTCGTTTAAAACTAGTGGTTTTTTACCTAACACTACCAAAATCCAACCTCATGAAATTATCCTGACAAAACCTTAGAAGAGTCATAAAATACTGGCCACAACAATCAACACATTTGCTAAAAACTATTAGATATAAGGATGTGCAACTATACAAGACCAGAATACAATATAGTCCTTTAATAAAGTAAATTTCCCGGATGGTTCATATTATTTACCACTTATTATATGCACAGTCATTTATCTTCAATTTATTACAATAAGTTAAAAGGGTAGTTTGGTCATTAAAAACTCTTAGCAGCCCTAAGGACCACCAGTGTAACAAATTACATACACCAGAGATATCTAGTGTAATAACAAACTTACAGGATTAATATTGTAATAAGTAGCCATGCACACAAACCGGTTTTTGACCAAAACCGGTTTTGGTCAACACCGGTCAAAACCGGTTCGGCTTCTAACCGGTTTCAAGGGAAGAAAACCCTAACAGGTTTGGTTTGTAACCCACACTAATTCCATGCAGTTTGCTCCACACTATAATGCTTCAACTTTGGACTATAAAGATATCACGTCTACAAACAAATGTACTCATTTCCCATTATTCAAAATAACTAATTTCATACATGCTTGATACAAGACAACTAAATTCACTCTGGCATTTCATCAAACAGTTTGAAGACTCACATCAAGCCCAGTAACCATTGCAGACCGGTTCCTGACCCACCCGTTTAAACCCAAATGAGTTGCATTCTCAACGGTCCAGTCTCGGTAGAACACTCCTTGCACTCTGCCCTTAATCACCACCCTCACCTATATATATGTTACCCCACCTTGTTAAACCATGTTACAAGTTAATCCTCATTAGTTAATGGGTTAGTTGCAGTCTAAACCCAAATTAGAAGTCCCATTTAGACAAGTTTTTTATTTATTGAATTCTCCAGAGACGACGACGGCAAACCAGAAGATTACGGTAGTATTTGATAAACTGAAATTTGGGGGAATCGTTTGACAGTTTGATTATGATGATGAAAATGATTCCGAAATGTGTGTAGATGACTTTTCGGAATCTGGAATTTCAGTGTGGTTGCAACTCTTTCTGCTGCCATTTTCAAAATCATGATTGATAGAAAGCAATTTTTAAGATGTCGATTCGGTTTTTGTGGAGGGGAAGAAGATAATTCATTTGGTTTTTCACAAAGTGGAGATGTAAAAAAGAAGTTTTTAGTGTTATTTTTTGAAAAATTAATGAACTAAAATTTTCAAAACACTTTTTATAACAATGCACGTACTCTATAACTATATTTTGTGACTAGCAAAATATTATTTAGTTACACGTTTTTTCTAAAACAAAAACTATACAAATGAAGTCATGGTGGTGTTCAACGGGAGTGCCCGATATCAACAAGGAGATAAGAGGTGTAGCAGAGATGGAGTCCGTCATGTGGATAGAAATATTACCAATTGTTGGGTTTTTAAGTTTTTTAATATGTGTCTCTCAAACTGTTATAATTACTTGTTTGATATCTCAATGGTTTAATTTGGTTCAGTCTGCAGCCTGTGAACAAAAAGTTACACAATCTTTCCTAATTTTCATTACGGTTTCTTTTGATATTAGTAAAACCACTTTGTCATGGGAAAGGATCAAAACTCAAAACAACATTATATTATGTATTCCTTGCATACATTTATAGTGTGTGTGTGTGTAGATTGCAAAGAAAAAAGGGAATTGCCAACTTAGAACTCATAAGGAAAGGTTCAGGCCAGAGCAGTCTCAAATGGCTTACAGAATATATAACAGAATCCATGACATCATATATTACTAAAATGTTTTAAATTGAAGTTTCTTGAAAACCTTAAGGGAAGTAAACAGGCCAGTTGTAGTAGTATGAATCACGTGCTGCTTTGCTCCAGTTCTCATTCCACTATAACCAACCAAAAATAATCAACTTAATCTTGCTTTGACAGTTGATTTATAATAAATAAATATATTTTGAAACATACCGAGAATTTGTATTTTTGTTTCTTTTGCATTGCCTTTTTCCAATGGTATTGCTCAAAGAGCATCTGGTGATCATGCCAACTGAACCATAAAGCATGAAACAAACAATCTTAAGCTAAAACGGTTTGTAATGTCAGGATGCTTATTCACACATCTTAAATTTACTTATTTTTCGATTATCATCACATTAACAAACTGATGGTACTGATGTGGTTCCACAATTGATAAGCCTACAACCTCAATTCCTTGGAGATTAACTCAATTCAATCAGATGACAATTATCTGACATTTTGATGGTCTATTTCGTTTCATTGATCAAGGTTATCTTCTACAATGACAATTGACAAGTACTAACCAATAGGAGAATTTCAGCTCCCACTGATTAACTAGAAAGAGACAATTAGTAGAAATAATAACCTAAACCTATCAATAACATCATTTCAGTGAGCAGTTCATATAAATTAAAACTTGAGGATTAAAAAATATAATCAAAGATGTCAATCTGTTTACGCCAAAAATTATAACAAGCTAGTTACGTTCGATGTAACTAAAGTAACTAAACATAAGCAAAACTGACAACAATTAAGAATGAAAAATTGATATGTGTGGAATTGAATATACTTGAATTGATTGGAGAGTTGCCAAATGTAGGGATGCGACCAAGTGATGGCGGAGTATACGGTTGACCCGATCCATATGCTCATGAACTTATCTGGACCCGAATGTGGAACCCCGAATGTGTAGCTAGGGTTTGGTAATGATTATGAAGATGAAAGTTGTGCCTTTATCTCGAATTATCCGCTTATCTTCAGAATTACACTTTACACCCTTCTTTTCCTCTTATTTGCATTTCCATAAGTTGATGAAATCTAAGCCCGACGTAATTGTAGGTTGGTCTTTAGATTATCCTTTTTTTTTTTTTTTTTTTTTTTTCTAACATGTGCCTTGGGGGCACATGTTAGGGTGCATTAACTCATTCAATGCTTTCTAATAAAATATTATTAAACATCAATGAAGTACATAAGTTATACTTTGAGTAGATATATTAAATGCATTTTTAAGTTTTAATAGAAAATTGGATGTATTTAATGCACCTAAATATATATGTTAGAAAAACATTTTTTTATTTTTGTTGTCAAAACTCAAAATCACTTAAAGTAGGTTCTCAAAGAAATTATTGGGAAATTTTAAAGCTTGTTAATTTGGGAAGATCACAAATATTTTATAATACAATATAAATTGTAGTTTGTACTTGTAGTATAAAACTGTTAACTGACTCTACTTACTATAATAATTAAAGAAATAAATCATATTTTAGTTTTTTCGACATGCCAGTATAAATTATGAAGATTATTGTGTTGTCATTTTAAAGATCTAATAAAAAAGATGCTACAAGTATTAAAGTCTAGATTGTTTCTACAACACATACCAATAGATATCCATGTGGGTCGATGATACAATTGTTGGGCAACACAAGGCATCATGACAAGGCAAACATGCAAACAAAAGGAGGAAACGATGATCGGAGGTGAAAGCAAGCCTCACTGTACTGATAGTTTAATACAATAATAATAATCAATAAGTAGCAAAGTTTATAATAAACAAGATCCTTCATTTAAGTGTTTAAATTATTAATAAATTAAATAATATGATGGTAAATATATATTGTTTTATATTGTCACATTGATCAAATTATAATGTGAACAAACACAATTACGTAATTTAAACTTGAAAAAATGTGGCGATTTCGTTATTTATTTGATTTAAACATTTTCTCAACAATGGTTCAATAAAAACATTTCTCAATAGTCAATAGTCAATACAGAGGGATGGGTAATATTGTCTTTTCATCTCGTACCCTTACTCGTACCCCATCTCCGGGTTATTTATCAATCGCATTTGGGTCATTTCTAGGGTTTATCAGAGAAATTCAAAATCACATTCAGACCGTACCAAATCGATCTTTCCGAGATCTCTAAAATCCCAATTCCATTCTGTAATTGTCAAATTCCAATCGAAGTTTGAAGAGATTCACTCCCAATTTCGAATTCCACCAAGCAAACGGTACGCTGTAACATCCAATTTCATTTCATATATAGCAAATTACGACATTAGCGATTCTTCTACATAAATAGGGTTCCAACTTCCAATTCTTTCAAGTTCTCGTATTCGAATGAGTTCAGTTTTATCATTAAAAATCCGTAAATGATACGAGCGTTTGAATATGAGCAATGGAGGTAGAGTAGATGAAAACGAGTTCGATGAAAAGAAAAATCGAGTAATTGCAGATGAATTCAGTAGAGCTATAGCAAAAGTAGCGGTTACACAAATATGTGAGCGTATTGGTTTTCAAAGTTTTAATGATTCTGCTTTAGAAGCTCTTGCTGATTTAGCCATTCGGTACGTTAGAGATTTAGGAAAAACTTCAAAATTTTATGCTAATGTTGCCAATAGAACAGAATGCAATGTGTTTGATATAATTCAAGGGCTGGAAGATTTGGGTTCTTCTATCGGGTTTCCGGGCGGTTCAGAACCCTGTAGCAGCTTATTAGGGTCAGGTGCTGTTAAACAAATCATGGATTTTGTTGAAGTAGTTGAAGAAGTACCATTTGCTCAACCAGTTCCAAGCTTTCCAATTGTTAAAATCCAAAAATTGACACCGAGTTTTGAGCAAATTGGTGAAACACCCGAGTTTAAACATGTACCCGAATGGTTACCTGCATTTCCCGACCCCCATACATATATTCAAACACCTGTTTGGAACGAGAGAACATCAGATCCTAGATCAGATAAAGTTGAGCTTGCAAGACAAAGAAGGAAAGCAGAAAGCTCATTATTAAGCTTACAAAAACGATTATTATCTACTACTAATTCAGCTGTTACATCAACCTCAGAGGTTGCTAATGGCGGGAAAAAAAGCCGATTAACAGTTTCAAATCCAGCAGAAATCGAGAAACCGGTTGAACCCAATATGGAGAAACGAGTATCTATATTGGAAACTTTTGCACCCGTTATAGAAGCTTTGAATTCTAGGGTTTCTGAATCGGGTGAAAATGGGGAGCATGATTTTCTTGATAAAAGGCCTGCAGTTCGTTTGCATTTTAATCATGGTAGGAAAATGATTGGTGATTCATTGGATTTAAGGTTATGGAATCGGGGTACGGGAAGAATTTCATCTTGGTTCGGGCGTGATGATGTCATGGATGATAAAAAAAGGCGGGCTGAATATATTCTTAGACAATCAATGGAGAACCCGTTGGATCTCCCTCAGTTGTAGTTGAATTTACGGTATTGCCCCTGATGATGATACACACATTTTCTAACTTTTTTTCAGAAAGTAAGAAGGTTTCGTGGGAATTAGACTCGTGTAGGTACTTGGTGTGAATTTTGTAGTAGTTTGTCATAGTTACGGCTTTTAAAAATTGTTCAAGTTTTAATCTTTTATAATCTTTGCTATAATTGTAGTTTTTTTCATGCAAAGAAATCTTTTTGGACGATTGAACAAGTTGTTCCTATTGAGGGTTTAGTTTGGAAGACACGTTGTATGTGATTATCTTGTTGTCTATTTGAATTTGTGATTCTTGTGAATTATGATTATGGGTTCCAGTGGAAATTTAACACGATTTAATAAACTTTGTATATTCATGTGCACGAAAGTTCTCATAATTTTGCCTTTTTATGTTGAATTTAAGGTTCTACTTCATTGATTACACAATTCTTTTAATTTCTACCACTGATAATGATAGATGAAGTTGTATAGGGGTGAGCATTTGGGCTGAAAAAAACTGAACCGAAAACCAACCAAAACCGAAAAAATGTAATCGGTTTGGTTTCGGTTTTAAAGATTCATCATTTTCAATATCGGTTATGTCGGTTTCGGTTCGGTTTGATTTTTGGACCGCGCTCACCCCTAAAGCTGTACATTATTGCATAGAGACCTGAATCTTTTAGATACCGGTGGCAATATGAACGGGTCAGGTAACAGGTCAAACGGGTTCAAGTTGAAGCAGGTATTTTGTTATAGGGGTTGAAAAGGGCACGTGTGGATTGGGTTGACCCACAAACACATTTTGTCCATGTTTCAAATTTATTTAGCAGATGGTTAGTGCGTTGGTCATGATTCGATTATAAATTACAGTAAAAATATAAATCTTTTTGAAGTTAATTTTCACAACCAAATAATAAGTTTCACCAAAAAGTGAAGTTAATTCATATATATATTGTTAATTCTTATAGAATTCCAACCCCATACATTTCGATAACAATCTATCAAGAAATCAAACAAAAATGTCAAGCAACTAATTAAATCCAATACAAAAATCCCATGCTACAAAAGATGGATTTGGTATCTAATCCTTTTAGTTAAGCTTTAAGTCACTTTCTGTAGGGAATGCTTTTCCACGATGATTGAAGATCATAAAATTCATATTCGAAGGTAGAGACACCACCCTGCATTCCAAATCATATCTAATAATCAAATTTTACACACAAAATCCCTTATATCACAAGGCAGATTCTAACACATTATCTAACATTCATTTGGTAAAAATGTGATGTCATTTGGGCGTAATTGTACCAAAATATCATGCGCTTATGCAATTAGGCCAAAACAAGACAAATTTATGTATACCATTTTTATGTAAATGGCACTATAAAAAGAAAAGGAGTTAAAACTATAAGTTATTATTCAGAATATATCACAAGTGTACTATCAGTAAAACACAATGCATCAAATTACTACTCAAAGAACTACACTATTAATTGAGTATATCTTTCTTTTATCTTGAACTTAGTTTAAATACTTGACCAGATATTAGCCACATTACAGATGTTTAATTGATAGGCAAAATGAAGTTTGAATCAAGAGATAAAACTTAATTAACAAGTAATAGTTTAAGAATTCAGAAGTTATAACACTTCTGTCACATGTTTCTAAACAGAGTCCAAGCTTCTTTTAACGAGATTTCTATATATCTTAGCATTTAAGTTGATAGCATTGCTAGTGAATATCCAACACGATTTATATGTAAAAGCTATAAGTTAAGGTATTTTTGGATTCCCGTCTACCTATTACTGAACATATTTGCATTTATATTTTTAAAAACAAATCTAATCAATTAATTAGCATAAATATTGTAATTTGAAAGAAAAAAGAAAAGAGCTTTCAGTTAGAACCAACCAAGTATCCGAAATTTGTTAAAAGACTAAAACAATTACTAATATGAAATAAATTATCACAGTTCAGATCAAACACTGTTTTTATACATAAGTACCCATTCTCATCTGAATCTGGTAGGATCGATTTAAAATTTCCTGGCACAGTTAATCCAGCAAACAAACTCAAAATCAATACTAGTATCAGCTCAACTATCACCTGCAAATTATACACGAAAAAAAGGACAAAATCAGATTCACAACAAACCTAAATTATATATATGTACAAATCACAGGACAACAGAAAGATATTACTTCATAAGGAGGTCCGGTAAAGTCATCCTCTGTAATCTTGAGCACAGCCCTATCTAATTACATAAAAATAAAAATCGTAAGAATTTTGATTGATTAAAATTAAAATTAAAACCAAAAACAAGAAGGAATACATAGAGTTACATTGAATAGTAGAGTAAGCAGCGTGTGAGAGCATGAGAACGGCCAGTACGCCGACGGCGAAGCTCATACTCATTGTCATCGTTGAAGCGATCGCCGGCGATTATGGAAATTGGATTTGGGGGTTTTAATTACTCTCGAATTAATTGGATGCTAGATTGCTAATATGAACAAATCTGTACAAATATGGTCCCTTTACTTTAGTTGATGACATATTTTTCTCTAAGACTATTCCCATTAGCTAGGGGTGAGCATGGGGCGGTTTGGGGCGGTTTTTAACTAAAACCAAACCCCGCCCCGAAAGTTCGGGTTTTGAGAATTACACCCCGTTCGGTTTCGGGTTTTTCGGTTTCGGTTTTTCGGGTTTTTCGTTTCGGTTTCGGGTTTTTCGGTTCGGTTTCGGGTTTTTTCGGTTTTTTAGTTTCCTTTAAATTTACCAATTTATTATCTTAAAAACTAATATCATGATTCAAACTTCCAAACCTTAACTCATTTCATTATAAATAAAAAACTACTAGTAAGTTTAATATAATGTAATAATAAATTTAACTAACATAATTTGAAAAAAAATTAATAATAGAATAACAGCAACCATTTATCGCAATAATCTTAGTCAATGTCTTCATCCATAGAAGTTTCATTGCATGGTTGCTTTTCTTTTGCAAACAAATTTATATCAAATCTTTTAAAAATATAAGAATATTTTTATAAAACTTGAAATATATATAAAGGCGGGGCGGGACGGGTTTTTCGGTTTGGTTTTTCATATGCCCCCGAAAACCGCCCCAAACATTCGGGTTTTCCAAAAGTCAAAACCGTTGATGTCGGTTTTTCAAATGGTTCGGTTTTTTCGGTTCGGTTTTTTCGGGTTCGGTTCGGTTTTTCGGTTTTTATGCTCACCCCTACCATTAGCAACCCAACCCAACCCAATATTTTCATTAAAAAATAATTTATCTCTCTTCTACCTACACAATCCAACCCAATCTAATTTTCACACACATTAACAACCCAACCCAACCCAAATTTTTATTACTTAACTAATATTATATGATTATAATTTATTGTTTTTATAATTCTATTATTTCATTAAAAATAAATCATTTATTTAAATATAAAACTAAATAAAATAGATAAATAATTTATACAAACATTCATCATACATATAAAATAAATAAACTAATTTACAATAATAATACGCATTTACGTGAGATAGAAATTACACAACTATTCATCAATGCCGAATTTTTGCCATATATGTTCGATTAAGTCGTTTTTTAGAGCGTTATGAGCTTCCCGAATACGAAGTTGTGCCCCATTGGTCATATACCTGGATAGATCAGCAATTCTTTCAGTTGAGTATTGAAAAGGTTGTTCATTAACTCCAGTTTGATTTGTAGGTATATCATTTATAAATTTGGATGGATCATACGTGTGGAGATATGTGTCCCGTTCATCCTCAACGATCATATTATGAATGATTATACATGCAATCATAATTTTTCCCATTATATCTTTGTCCCACACAAGACATGGGTGTCGAAGGAATGCAAAACGTGCTTGTAGAACTCCAAATGCTCGTTCAACATCTTTTCTAACTGCCTCTTGATGTTCAGCGAACAACTTGTGTTTTCGAAGTTGTGGAGAAGTTATTGACTTAACAAATACAGCCCATGTAGGAAAACCTTGTAGGATTCACATGGCGGAACTTGAATCCCACATACCGGATCTCTACTAGACAATGAGATCACAAGAATAAAGAGATGATGAACATTACCTTTAGATTGCTAAAGAAGTGATCCACCTCTACTGCACCACCTGAACACGCTGCATGACCGCGTTGCACCAACAAAGTATCACACAAAGTCTTGTGTGTGTGTGTGTTCTCGGTCGAACACCAAAACCGAAACCCCTAGGGTTCTTTTGGTGGACTTCGGCCGAAAGAGAGGAGATGGAGAGGAACCTTTAGGGTTTTGAGTGTGTAAAGTAATTAACCCCTAAACCCTTACACAAGCCCTCTATTTATAAGGCTTTATGTTACAGTTTAGTCCTTGGAGTTTAATTATGATTAATCTCATAATTAAACTTCCTATTAACACTTTAAACCCTTGGACTTTTACTAGTTAATTAATTATCTATTAATTAACTGTCCGTTAAATATTTAACTTAATATTTAACTTTCCTCTTAAATAATAATTAACTAAATTATTATTTATTCTCTTCTTTATAATTAACTTAACTAGTTAATTATTCCACACAACTTACTTTATTCGGTTGTCCATTATTGGGTGTGTAGTGGTGTGACCCTTTAGTGCCTTATAACATTGGACACGGTGACACGTGTACTTATCTGTGCACATAAATCCTTCAGACTCCCACTTGTGCAAGTTAAGTATCACTTACTGATCATCGTTGGCCTAAAGCGGTCCCTAGCCAGACATTTAGGATAACCACGTTATAAGAACTCTTACATCCAGAGATAATATTCATAAATGAATAAAACTAACAGATTTTCCTTTCGCATCATGATATTTCTTAATTTGAGTAATAGACATGGAGCAGGGATCTTGTTCTATATACTCGAATTTTCTCGACACTGATTTCGACTTTCTGCAGTAACAGATTACCGAATGATCTAATCATTATCCGAGCGCGGCCACGCATTTCAGTAGTCTTAATCGTCGAGCGGCCATGAAATATCTCTTCTAGTTAAAGAAGGTGCAAATTCCATCTTGACAATTTGCGTTATCTTGCCCACGACTTCCGCTGTCTTAGTTAGGTTCCTTATGATCACCCTTTTACGGTGTGACGTTAGATAAATGCTAAAGATCAGAAGTTGTCGCGTCTCAAACCAAATGTCTCAGGTCAGAGGACATCTACTCGAAATTACTCATGCTTAGGCTCCATGAAGTAATCTCGATCTTTTGGTCACGTCTAATGTTTAGCAAACTCTGTAAACATCTATGAATATTTATTTTAACAACACTTGTTTCTCTATTCAATAACTATGGATAGATAAATATTCATAATGATATTAACCCCTGAATATAGCTCCCACTAAATTCAAGCAACCACAGACATTTTAGATACTCAAAACTTTGTGTATCAAGGATAGGTTTAAAACATGTTAAGAATAGACAATTTGAAAATATTACGTAAAACCTCCTATTTCAATCCCACGAAATGTTATTACATAATGTATCGATTTCAAATATGTCTATGAATCTAATCAAAATTACTAGCTACCAATATCTAGGTACTGCATGCCTATAGCGTGCGCATGTTTCTCATGCTTTGGTCCAACTAGTGATTTTGTCAACGGGTCAGCAACGTTGTCATCCGTTGGTATTTTCTTAATTATAATATCACCTTCTCTGACATACTCGCGTATGAGGTGATATTTTCTGCGCACATGCCTGGTCTTTTGATGCTCTCTTGGTTCAACAGCTTGCGCTATCGTTCCACTATTATCACAGAATATTTCGATGGGTCTAGAGATACTGGCAATAACTCTAAGATCCTCGATAAAATTCTTAAGCCACTTGGCTTCCTTTCCAGCATCATTTGCCGCAATGTACTCAACCTCTGTAGTCGAATCTGCTATCGTATCTTGTTTCTGACTATTCCAAGATATAGCTCCTCCGTTTAGTGTGAATACAAATCCCGATTGTGATTTGTAGTCGTCTATGTCGGTTTGGAAGCTTGCATCTGTGTAACCAGTTACACGCAATTCTTCCATTGAACCTCCAAAGACCAAGAACATTTCTTTCGTCCTTCTCAAATACTTGAGAATGTTCTTGACAGCCATCCAATGGGCCTCACCAGGGTTCTTTTGATATCTGCTCGTAAGACTTATGGAGTAAGCAATATCGGGCCTAGTACATAACATGACATACATGATTGATCCAATTACCGAAGCATATGGAACCAAACTCATCCTAGCTATTTCCTTGCTAGATGTAGGACTCCGAGCTTTGCTCAGTGTAATGCCATGTGACATTGGAATGAGACCTCTCTTGGAATCACTCATACTGAATCTCTTCAGTACTTTGTCAATGTATGTACTTTGACTAAGTCCAATAAGCCGCCTAGATCTATCTCTATAGATCTTTATACCCAGTATAAATGCGGCTTCTCCCAAGTCTTTCATCTGGAAACATTTACCTAACCAGAATTTTACTCCTTGTAATGCTGGTATATCGTTTCCTATGAGCAGTATGTCATCAACATACAAGACTAGGAAGATTACTATGCTCCCACTGAATTTTGTGTAAACACACGCCTCGAACTCACTCTTGACAAAACCAAATTCTTTGATTCTTTTGTCAAAGTGTAAGTTCCAACTTCTAGATGCTTGCTTTAATCCATAAATGGATTTTAGCAATTTGCATACTTTATCAGGATTCTTTGGATCAGTAAAACCATCTGGTTGTATCATGAATACGTCCTCATTCAACTCCCCATTAAGGAAGGCGGTTTTAACATCCATTTGCCATATCTCATAGTCGTAATATGCTGATATGGCCATAAGAATTCTAATCGACTTAAGCATAGCGACTGGCGAGTAGGTTTCAGAATAATCCACACCATGTGTTTGCATGAAACCCTTCGCGACAAGTCGTGCTTTGTAAGTATGCACTTTCCCATCCATGTCAGTTTTCTTCTTGAAAACCCACTTGCATCCAACAGCTCGTGACTGTGGTGGCAAGTCCGATAACACCCAAACTTGGTTGTCATACATGGATTGCATCTCTGCTTGCATAGCCTCGAGCCGTCTTTCAGACTCCACGCCATCAGCAGCCTCGCTGTAGGTCAATGGTTCTAGTATACTTCCATCATCTTCATCGATCATGAATCCAAGATACCTAACTGGTGCTTGGTGTGGTCTACTGGACCTACGAGGGTTGCGTGTTTCTTCTTCCTCAACCGGTGGTCTGGTTGGGGATCAACAATTCTTTGTTGAACTACTGGTTCGACTGAAGTCGTAGGTGGATCTTCGTTCTCTTCAATTTCTTGAAGTTCTATTTCTTTTCTTGGAGTTTCAGTTCCTAGAAACTTCTCCTCCAAGAAGACACCTTTCCGAGCAACAAAAACTTTGTTGTCTTCTTGATGATAGAAATAATATCCTAAGGTTTCCGTTGGATATCCAACGAAGATACACTTATCTGACTTGGGGTTTAGTTTGTCTATGAAGTTACGTCTAACGTACGCTTCACAACCCCAAATCTTGAGAAAAGACAATTTTGGCTTTCTCCCCGTCCAGTGCTCAAACGGAGTCTTTTCTACTAACTTGTTCGGAACTCTATTCAGTGTGAATGCTGCAGTTTCGAGTGCATGTCCCCAAAAAGATAGTGGTAGTGGGGCTCGACACATCATTGAACGTACCATGTCTAACAAGGTGCGATTTCTCCTTTCTGACACACCGTTCATCTGAGGTGTATACGGAGGTGTGAGTTGTGAAACAATCCCACATTCTTTCAAATGATTGTCGAACTCTTGGTTCAAATATTCGCCTCCTCGGTCCGACCGAATTGACTTTATTTTCTTGCCCAGTTGGTTTTCTACTTCCCTCTAATATTCTTTGAACTTGTCAAAGCTTTCAGACTTTAGTCTCATAAGAAAGACATAACCATACCTACTGAAGTCGTCAGTGAAGGTAATGAAGTAGCGGTATCCACCTCTGGCTTCTGGAGTGAAGGGTCCACACACGTCACTGTGTATAATCCCTAACAACTCGCCTGCCCTTTCATTGTAGTGATTGAAAGGGTCTTTTGTCATTTTGCCAGATAAACATGATTCGCATATTGCATATGATTCCAAATCAAATGGCTCTAGAATTCCATCATCGTGGAGCTTCTTAATGCGAGTCTCGTTTATATGACCTAAACGACAATGCCAAAGATAAGTTTGATTCAAGTTACTCTTGGATCTTTTACTTATATGATAGACATCTCGTTCTATGTTATTTAGATTTAACGTATATAGACCATTATGAGAATTTGCTTTAAAATATAAAATGTCATCTTTTAAACCAGAAATCGTTTTTCCATAAAACTCATAATAGAAACCACTGACTATAAGTAAATCAAAAGAAATAACATTTTTAATAAGTCTAGGAACATAATAACAATCTTTAAGTTCCAAGACTCTTCCTGAAGGCAACTTGAGAAGATATGTTCCTACGGCTTCGGTTCCAACCTTGGAACCTTCGCCTACTCGTAGTTCAACATCCCCTCGTCCTAGCCTCCTGTTTTTCTTAAATCCCTGCAAGTGATTGCAAATGTGATGACCACATCCGGTATCCAATACCCAGGATTCACTAGAAGTAACGAGACAATCAATCATAAAGATACCTGAATCACTGAAAAAATCAGTGTCCAACAGTCCCAAATCGGACGTGTGCTCGCAAATATCCTTGCTGCCACAAGTTGGGCAACACAAATCAGCAAAGTTCTTCAACCAGTCATCGAAATCATCCTGCTGAATCTCAGGGAGAGATTCTTCCTCTAGCCTTTGAACATCGCGTATACACAAAAGATTCTCGTGTAGTCCTGCGACAGTCAAATCAAAATTCCCAACTAAACGTACTACCTTATCCTGATAGTATTGAGTGAGGGATCCAAACAAGAACAAGACTTGTTCATGCTGGTTTGATGTGCCAGCAACCAGGGTGAGACAATCTAGCAACCTTCTTATGTTAGTAAGATGGTCACTCAATGGTTGATCATCCTTCATCTTTGACGAAAAGATTTCTTGCAAAATGAACTGCTTACTTTCTTCAGTACTATCTTTAAACGTCTCCTCAAGATACTGGACAAACTCATAGCATGGTTTCTTACGTAGATTATCAGTAAGCTCTGATAATGAAGTAAGAATGAGAATTGACATAACTTGTGATTCATCTGCCAGATACTGATAATAAGCATCAAGCTCGTCATCCTGGGCATCTTGCCCTGGTTGTCCCTTGGGCACCTCGTCTATCACGTACAGTAGATCTCGTGCTTTTTGGAAATTCCTAAGATGCACATTCCAAACTTTGTAGTTTGGACCAGTAAGCTTCCATTTTCCAGTGATGAGCCTTTGCGATTCAATTGGTGAGTAAAACGGAATTTCTGACAGTACAGACATCTATAAGAAAAACAACAAACGGTTAGTATGATTAGAAAAATAAATAACTTCTAACATTATTACCTTTTAAGAATAATAGTTAGACTAGGATCCATATTTCACGCCCTCTAATGCAAGGTTTGGGCACTTCCCATTAGAGCCACGCTATTTCTGGTAGGTATAGCCATACCGATCGCCTCTTGAACTAGAAATGATTCAGATGTTCGGGATATCAAGTTGAACAACAAACTTGTACATGTTTTAATCCCTCTAGTGCACTTTGGGCCGGGACTCCCGATTATCACCAAAATAGATCGTACCACCTAAGACAGTGCGATGCCTTGCGCCGGGACTCCCGATTATCACAAGACCCTACGCACCCTAACACTCGTAATGATTTGAATCCACATCTAAGGTTCTTTCTCCTTACAATGTGAATATCGTTGAACAAGTGAGGTGTTCCATTAGGTGGGTTGCACTTTGATCTAAGATTTTCTAAGAAGGATTTTCCTTTGTTCGAAAAAGTTAGCCAGTTTTTAATTACTTGGTTTTATAAAGTAACAGTTTATAAATTCCACTTTTTAATTTGTTTCTTAAAACTTAGTTTTATAAACTAACTGTTTATATCGCCATTATAATTTTAAACTTGGTTTTCTGAACAAACTGTTTATAATTACCATTATTAATTTTATATCTTGGTTTTCTAAACGAACTGTTTATAATCACCATTATTAATTTTTAAAACTTGGTATTATATACTAACTGTTTATAATTACCATCTTTTTATTCCAACTAAAAATAAATAAATAAATAAAATAAAATAAATACATGCAATTAATTAAAATTGCTTATGTCATAACCCCAAAGACTTAGTATTGTGTTTTGTATATTTAAAATAATAAAATAATTTTCCGAAAAATGAAAAAATATTTAAATAAATTCGGAAAAATTAAATAAACACAATATCACTTCTTTTGGGTTATGTCATACTAATTAAATAAATAAATTAAACTGATAAATTTTAAATTACCAAACTGATAATTATAAAATTATCCATAACGACTGATTTCAATTTCCCCCTTAATTTAAAGAATATCTTGATTTTAATAAACTATTAAAATCAGTTTTAATTTAAACGTTATTATCCTTTTCCTAATTTTAATTTGACCCCATGTACCCATATGCCCGGAACTGAGCCTTGGATAAATGATACTGGATTAAATCATAACGAAGGAATAAACTGGATCACAAACGAAAAAATCCGAACCAAGACTTGGTCCAGTTCGCCCGGTCTTTCTGTTCGGTCGAACCCTAGCTTCGACCGTGGCTCGGTCTTGCTTGGTTCGGCCGAACCCTATCCCCATTTAATATTTTATTGTTTTTTTTTATTAATACCGAAAAAAAAAGAAAAAAGGAAAAAGAAAAAAACAAATAAATATATATTTAGTGTTATTCTAATACCAAGAATAACATAACTTTCCTTATTTTGTCTAAAGCCTAATTTGTCCATTGATTCACCAAATCTTGGTTAATCAATTACTTGGACTAATTTTTCTTGGGTTTCTACTAGACAAAAAAAAGAAACCTAATTTTTGTATCTTGAAACCTATTCAATCCAATTGTTCATAAACTTGAACAATATTCTTGGATCAAACTTTCTAAGTTTCTTTCTAAGATAAAAAAACTTTAATAATAATATATATATATATATATATACAAAATCTTAAAAAAATAGGGAAAAAGAAACCTAATTTCTTTTTATCTAGAACTCTATTCAATCAAATTGTTCATAAACTTGGACAATTTTCTTGGATTAAATTTCCTAGGGTTCTTTTTGCTAAACAAAAAGAAACTCAACCGAATCTCATTGAGATTAGTAGGAAGCTCTGATACCACTGTAGGAAAACCTTGTAGGATTCACATGGAGAACTTGAATCCCACATACCGGATTTCTACTAGACAATGAGATCACAAGAACAAAGAGATGATGAACATTACCTTTAGATTGCTAAAGAAGTGATCCACCTCTACTGCACCACCTGAACACACTGCAAGACCGCGTTGTACCAACAAAGTATCACACAAAGGCTTGTGTGTGTGTGTGTTCTCGGTCGAACACCAAAACCGAAACCCCTAGGGTTCTTTTGGTGGACTTCGGCCGAAAGAGAGGAGAGGGAGAGGAACCTTTAGGGTTTTGAGTGTGTAAAGTGATTAACCCCTAAACCCTTACACAAGCCCTCTATTTATAAGGCTTTATGTTACAGTTTAGTCCTTGGAGTTTAATTATGATTAATCTCATAATTAAACTTCCTATTAACATTTTAAACCCTTCGACTTTTACTAGTTAATTAATTATCTATTAATTAAGTGTCCGTTAAATATTTAACTTAATATTTAACTTTCCTCTTAAATAATAATTAACTAAATTATTATTTATTCTCTTCTTTATAATTAACTTAACTAGTTAATTATTCCACACAACTTACTTTATTCGTTGTCCATTATTAGGTGTGTAGTGGTGTGACCCTTTAGTGCCTTATAACATTGGACACGGTGACACGTGTACTTATCTGTGCACATAAATCCTTCAGCCCATGAGGGATATATGCCATCAGTGAGATAATATGGCATATTTCTTTCCCGACCGTTCACAATGTAACTCACATTTGGTGCTCGACCTGTCAAGATATCATCAAAAACTGGAGATCGGTGGAGGACATTAATGTCATTGCATGAACCTGGTGTTCCAAAGAACGCATGCCATATCCATAAGTCGTAAGACGCAACAGCTTCCAAAATGATAGTGGGTTTACCACTTCTACCTGCATATTGCCCAGCCCAGCCGGTGGGGCAGTTTTTCCATTCCCAGTGCATGCAGTCAATGCTACCTATCATACCTGGAAATCCACGTTCTTCCCCAACATGGAGTAACCTTGCTAAATCAATCTCATTGGGCCTTCTGAGGTACTATTTGCTAAAGCATGAAATGACACCTTCTACGAAATTTATAAGAGCATCCCCTGTAACAGTTTCACTCATTCTTAAATATTCATCTTGTGCATCTGATGATGTCCCATAAGCCAACACGCGTATAGCTCCTGTACATTTCTGCAATGGTGAAAGACCCTTTCTCCCTGTGGCATCACATCTTTGTTGAAAATATCTGTCATTCGCTGTAACAGCTTCTACTATACGTAGGAATAGTGATTTCTGCATCCGAAATCTACGTCGGAAGGTTGCTTGATCATACGTTGGATTGTCAACAAAGTAGTCTTCCATCAAACGTGCCTCACGCTGCTCACGTTCCCGATCACAATACCTCCTTCTTGCCCTAGGAATATCTCCCATGAGCATATTTGGCATGCTTATGAGTAATTCATTGATAATGTTATCTACTTGTTGATTTTGTTGAACAACTCGTGCTTCCCATTCATCATATATATTTGGATTTGATGAATCGGAACCTCCTTCTGAGTTTTCATTGTGAGACATTTTTGAAGAGATTAAAGTGAAGAGTTATGATGAGATACGGAAGTACGTGATTGGTGTACTCTACTTATACACACAAAAGTAAGATAATGTTAGATTGCCATATCTAGATCAAATATAGACATCCAATAAAAAACTGACACATGGAAATGAAGATAAATTCATAAACATACATCAAAAACAATCTCTTACACATACTGAGAGCTCCATGTGCAATATCTTACACATACATGACACTTCTACAATTCAATATCTTACAAAAACTGACACATCAATAATGCAATATCTTACACAATACTAGAAACAAAACATACAATAAGTTGTAATTAGTTTCCATAAAACTTGGACATTAGAAAGTGTTTCATGTTTTCTTCATCAGGCGACAAGGACTCCTTTTGTAGCAGTGTGTTCAAATGCACAAGTTGCATCTTCATTAGTTCCCTTTCTTCCGATTTTTGCTCTCTTTGTTGATCCAACTCGAGTCTTTTTTTCATGATTTCAACTTCGCTGTCTCTAGTAAGCCTCAATGCACGAAGTTCTTCAACAACTTCATTAGACGCCTTACCTTTTCCTTTTCTTTTAGCTGCATCTCTACCTATTGGACGGTTAGTTACTGAACCACCACTACTTGGTGTTTCTGGATTAGAAGGGACAAAATATTCTCCTTCTTCTGTAGTCCTCGATCTTTTCGTGCTACCACCACTTTCTCCTTCTTCAGGACGAGAACGTGTTGTGTTAGGTTCTAGCTCTAGCTTCCATTTTGGATGGTTACACATAACTTCATTGAACACTATAATGTCATTGAACTTGCTCCCACCTGCCTCATAAATTTTATGAGCTTCATTTTCAACGTCTTTCATGCTCATTCCACTTCTTTTTAGTCGATATGCTTCTCGGTAAGCACTAATCCATTTTCCGGCATTTTCGTTAAGTCGTTTCCACCGACCTTTCATTTGACCAATTTGTCTGTCACCGAGCTTTTGTGGGTTTTCCGTCTGATTTGCGTCATACAATTCCTTTACGTGTGACCACAATGATAATTTTTTCCGGTTCTTTCCAATAATCGAATTTCCACTAGCAATACAATATGCCGACATTAAAGCGATGTCTTCAACGACATCCCATTTATCGCCTCCGCCTTTTGAGTTATTTCCCGTGTTTGGTGAGGTTTGAATATATTCGGTGACAGGAAGTTGATCAGGATTTGAGAAAAACTGAGAGTTTTGATAGGGTTGAAAGCTTTGATAATCTTGAGAATCATTAAGATTAAAAACGAAATTTGGATATGAAGGATCCATGATAGCAAAGAAATCAAAAGGGTTTAGAATAGATGAGTTGAAATTTTATACAAAATATGTCAAGTTTATACTCTATAAATAGACAAAAAAAAATTATGAATTTTAATATTTTTTTAAATTTTTTTAGTTTAGATAATGTTAGATTTTTTAAGATAAGAAATTTTATCTTAATAAAATTTCAATAGCCAATCAAAAAATTACATCATTGGTATTTAAATTAAAAAAAAAAGAGAAATTGAGTGCCCCAAGGAGTGGCGACCTGGTTCTGTTGACCGACCCAAGTTTGGGTGAGTTGGTGGCCCTCATGCTTATTTTTGAATAAAATATTGGAAAGACCCAACCCCCATCTTGCCGATGGGGGTAGTCTAATAAGCAAGAATGGTTGTTTGGATCCTTTGTGTTTCTATATAAATTGCACAAATAATGCTGTTTTTAGACCTTTTGCAAAAATAATGATATCCCCTAATGCTATACCCGGATCCCCTAGTATCCCCTCCTGCCGTATCCGGATCCCCTTATACCGAGGTACTATTCTGTACCGTTCTGTACCGTTTGAATCCCCTAATGCTATACCCGGATCCCCTTAGGGTATCCCCTAGTGCTATTCCCGGATACCACTCGGTGTACCGGACTGTGCAAAAGCCTGACAATGTGAAGATAATATCTTTCTCTCTCTTCTTGTTCAACAAAAAGCAGGTAGTGTTCTTGGTTGACGTTTCTTTCGAAAAAAATCTATATGCAATAAGTGTTTGTACTTCTTGCATACATGGTTGTAAATCTTATGCTTTTGATTCTATTATATTCATCTCTAGCGACTTTCACTACCAGCAAACAATTTTTTTAATAAATATTATGTTATATTATATCATGTAAAAATAAGTGATACCTTTTTTTATCTAAAGATAGATCAAAATAAGTGATACATTTCTAAAATTTATATTATTTGGTAAAAAGTGAGATTATTTTGCCACTAACTATCTAATTTCATAAAGGAAATTACTCTTTTACTCTTATTTTTGCTTTTAAACATCATTAATATCATTTTATTCAAAAAAGTGGGATATCATTAGTTAGTGGAGAATGAGTCTCATTTCTTTTGATAAAATGATACTTCCTCTGATTCAAAATAAGTGCTACACTTTGGATTTCACGGTTTTTGAGGCAAAAGATTATAATGATGGTTAAATTAGATTAAATGAATGGTTAGTGGATAATGAGTCTCACACCTTTTGAATAAAGTGGGGTTAATGATGTTTAAAAGTAAAAAGTAATGGTAATGAGTCATTTCACTTTGTTAAAGTAGATAGTTAGTGGATAAGGTAATTTTTCAAAGTGTAGAACTTATTTTGAATCACCCATATAAGGAAAGTGTGACACTTATTTTGAATCGGATGAAGTATTAATGATGTTTAAAAGCAAAAATAAGAGTAAAAGAGTAATTTCCTTTATTAAATTAGATAGTTAGTGGCAAAAGAATCCCATTTTTTACCAAATAATATAAATTTTAGAAATGTATCACTTATTTTAATCTATCCTTAAATAAAAATATATCACTTATATTTATATGATATAGTACAACATAATATTTATTAAAAAAAATTGTTTGTTGGTAGTGAAAGCTAGTAGCTAGAGATGAATATAATAGAATCAAAAGCATAAGATTTACAACCATGTATGCAAGAAGTACAAACACTTATTGCATATAGATTTTTTTCAAAAGAAACGTCAACCAAGAACACTACCTTATTTTTGTTGAACAAGAAGAGAGAGAAAGAGATTATCTTTACATTGTCAGGCTTTTGTACAGTCCGGGTACAGCGAGTGGGTCTACTTGAAGTGGTATCCGGGAATAGCATTAGGGGATACCCCAAGGGGATCCGGGTATAGCATTAGGGGAACCTCATTTTTGGTACAAACGGTACAGAAAAGTACGTGTAGTCTCGGTATAAGGGGATCCGGGTACGGCAGGAGGGGATACTAGGGGATCCGGGTATAATATTAGGGGATAGCATTATTTTTGCAAATGGCCCAAAAACAGCATTATTTGTGCAAATTGTATAGAAAGAGCATCATTCCTGCAAATTGCTCAATAATAACCAACTAATCATACCACCTCCGCATCAAAATAATTAACACACTTTCTATCTAGAGGTGGAACAAAATAAGTGATACACTTCTAAAACTTACCATATTTGGTAAAAAAAATGAGACCCTTTCTCCACTAACTATTACTCCCTTCGTCCCATTTTTATTATCTATGTTTCCTTTTTTAAATGTCCCAAAATGAATGTCCACTTGAAAATTCAACCAATTAAAAAACACTTAGATGGTAAAGATAAAATTCTATTGGTTGCACTGTCTAATAAAAATGCAATTTTCTTAAACTGTGTGATATTCAAATGTGGACAATAATTTTGGGACGGAGGTGGTACTTTAATAAAGTGAAATTACTTTTGTACCCTTACTTTTACTTTTAAACATCATTAACATCACTTCACTTTATTCAAAAGAAGTGGGGATAAGAATACAAAATTCTTTCACCAATCTATAAAAAGCAGAAAACAAAAAACAGAATTCTATGCATAAAAGATGATGATGGGAATAAATTTGAAGGGGATAGTATGGCTGATCAGTTTGTGACTCACTTCCAAAAGTTCCTTGAGACAAAGGATGATTCCAAACAATTGGATAATATTGAAACCTTGTTCAGTAATAAATTGAATAATGAAGAAGCCAGTTTAATGATTGCAGAAGTTACTAATGCAGAGATAAAAGAGGCTATGTTCGATACTGGGGAAAATAGAGCCCCAGGTCCAGATGGGTATACATCCATTTTTTTCAAGTATTCCTGGGATATTATTGAAAATGATGTTTGTGAGGCAATTAAGGATTTTTTCAAAACTGGGAAACTCTTAGGTGAGATTAATGCTACTATCATTAATCTTGTTCCTAAAGTTCCTAACCCTGAAAAAGTGGTGGACTTTAGACCAATTGCCTGCTGCAATGTGGTATATAAATGTATAAGCAAGATACTTACAAATCGGATTAAAGGTAGCCTGAATCAACTGGTTAACATGAAGCAGAGTGCTTTTATACCAGGTAGGATAATTCATGATAACCTTATGGTAACACATGAGCTTATGAAAGGTTATGGTAGAAAGAATGGATCAAAAAGATGCGCATTTAAAATCGATATAGCAAAAGCTTATGATACGGTCAACTGGGATTTTCTGAAACAGATTTTGATTCATTTCGGGTTTCATATGAAAATGGTGTAGTGGATTATGACATGCCTTACTACTGCTTCATTTACAATTTGTTTGAATGTTGAAAGGAATGGATATTTTAGAAGTGGAAGAGGGCTAAGACAGGGTGATCCATTATCACCTTATCTTTTTACCCTAGTCATGGAAGTGTTCTCCCTCATGCTAACCAGGAAGATTGCTAGCACACCTGAGTTTAAATACCATAAAGGTTGTAAAGAGCTCAAGTTGACCCACTTGTGCTTTGCAGATGACTTACTTGTGTTCTGTCATGGTGATCATAAATCTGTAAAGACGATTAAAGATGCTCTAACTAAGTTCAGTAACTCCTATGGCTTACTCCCTAACATTGGAAAGAGCACGTTATTTTGTTGTAATATTTCAGAATCAGAAAAGAAGAATATCATTGAGAATCTGCCATTTCAAATTGGTAAACTCCCTATGAAATACTTAGGAGTACCATTAATCGACAAAAAGATAGGTATAAATGACTGCAAGCTACTGATAAGTAGAGTTAAAAATAAGGTTAAAAATTGGCAGCATAAATACCTTTCATATGCAGGGAAATTGCAATTGGTTGCCTCTATTTTAGCTTCTATACATGTGTATTGGGCTTCGTGAAGGGTTTCATTGAAACTGATTGACCACTTGAGTCAACCTCCTAGATCACTTGGTTCAAACCATACTGACCAAGAACACGAACTTGTTCTTGAGCGGTTAGACCATCTAGCTAATTTAATCCCTAATGCGGAACTGAGATTAAACTTAATCCTTAAACCTTAAAGGATTGGGATCTTGGAAATCTAGATTAGATTAACAATGGAAGAAACCTTGTACGAAAACCCAAACACACACACACACACACACTTGTGTGTGTTTCGACAACTACCAAGAACCCTAGGGTTCTTGGTTGGTTTCGGTCGAACAAGAGGAGAAGAAGAAAGAGTGTTCCATGAATCATACCTTGGTTAATGCTTAAGATAAATCCACTGATGATGAACACGACGAGCGATCTTCTAGTTGATCTAAGCAATGAACTTGATCTTCGAATCTTCAAGACTTGAAGAACACGAAGAACACGAAGAACGAAGAACACCAAGACTTGGTGTTGCTCTAGGTTCGGCCGAAATAGGGGAGAGGAGGGGCTAGGGTTTCGGCAATATGGTGTAAGGAATCAAGCATTAGGTTTAAGTCATAAGCCTTCTATTTATAATAGAATATCTTACACTTAAAACCCTTCTAGTTTAATTAAGATTAACTTCTTAATTTAAACTTCCTTTTTACACATTAAACCCTTATAGTTTATCTAGTTATTATTGTTACACTTAATTATTAAATGTCTAGTATTAATACACTTATAATTCGGTACCCATATACACGAATTATATACTTGTATTTATACTTTTAATAATTAATTATATAATAAACTTTATATAATCTAAACAATAATATTATCCAATTACTATATGATTTAATTGCTTTAAATCATATTATGGATAATCTATAATTAACACATTGTATATTTACTCAACTAGTAAATGTACAAATACTTGTATTAATTAGTTAGATAAACTAATCTAGTAATAAGTCAAACTTGACTTAATACTTAACTTGATTCATAAATGACTCATTATGAATCAATCCTCTTCCAAATATCATTACATATCTTACTCGTATTACATGCACTCACCGGTGTGATCCTTAAGTGTTTCGTAGGCATGGATGTATCATCATAGGTTGACTAACTGTGCACATAAATCCTTCAGACTCCCACTTGTGCAAGTTTGTAACCTTTATCTTAATGACACGAGCTACAGTGGCCTTCTAGATGGGCATGTAGGTAACCAACCCCATAAAAACAGCTTACGTAACCCAGGTATATTTTCTTGAAAAACTCTTTAATAGCGTCTCCTAGTAAAGAACACTCTGTCTCTACTTCTTGGGCAACTATGTTAGGTTTATCCCTTGTAGCACGATATTTGTGATAACGAATACGAGCATGGTAGAATATATCAACTCCTGTATTCGAAATCATTTAATGACTTCTTGATTCAAACTGTTGTGATAAACGACAAAGAACAAATCAGTTCGTTTGGGCATGGCCATGCACTTTCCAGTTATCATCATGTCAAAGGACCCATAAATATCTCTCCTAAAGAGGAGGTGCAATTACCATCTTGTTATATTTCGATTTAAAAATACAAATTCCTTTGTACCCAGTAAAGCCTCGTATGACAACCATATTTCAGAGTTGTCTAAGACGAACCAAAGCACATTAGTCAATATATCCCAAACCAAATACCTCAGGCTTAAGGACAATCATAGTGAATAATACTTTTGAACTTTTCAACCACGAAGTATTATCACGGTGGTCAATCCAATATTCGTCGAGCTCCAACAGAATATCACCGATATTTGGTTTACACAAAACTTGCGTAGCTATCTTCAAAAAACTTCGAATCTACCACCAAATACCGCGATGACGTTAACGTCCCATCGAGGTTCCCACCAAGACGAGTAGTCACGGATTTATATCTTTTGAATAAATGGACTTTTATTCATGGATGTTTGTAAAACATACAAATTCTGAATAACAATGATACTAACTCATGTATTATTCCTCACTGGACATAGATACTGAATTATTACTGGATCATTACTTATTCTATGCGTTTGTGTTGATTACTTCAGTAACTCTTAATTGTAATTTTTATCACTAATTACAATTAGTCATTTCTATTAAACTAAAGACATAAGACGAGTATTAAGAATACTATTGCTTTTGTCTTTGCTAGATATTGTTCATGCAACATTTAGAACATATTCTAGTCTTTCCTTTATATGATTCGGTAAACATATGAGGATTGGAAAATTACACCTTTAGTTTCTAGAATCTATAAAACTTGCCTTGTAACTAAATCTCTTTTAGCTACTTGATTTGTAGATATTCTTACTAGTTAAAGAAATTTCCTTAAATGATTGTCTTGTTCACTGGAATGTGAACATCCTATTAGATATGCAACAATTAATCACAAGACTTGTGATCACGCTATTAGGTTTGCAATAATCTAATCAATGATCATTTATTTCTCTTAACTCTTTGGCTAACGATTTGGTAAAAACTTGTTGTTAATGTACCAACTAACTTTACTATATTCATTAGTACCTCTAGTGAATATGTTAGTCATAGCTCCCACTAAATTTTATGGAAATTAAGCATCACTTAAACTACTACTTTTGACCTAGTCAAAACTTATAGTTTAACCCTTTAAGAATTAATCAATTATCAAAGTCATCCTTTGGATTTGCGAATATCCAACATTCCTGATAAGGGAATTATGACTCTCATTGATTACTGTATCCAACAAGTATAAGACACTTGATAGGATACTTTCAATTCTTAAGTGTATTAGTATTCTGTTAAGAATTTCATTTAATGCCAAAGTCATTTCTTGGATTTCTCAAATATCCATTATTCCTATTAGGGAATTATGACTTGATTAAATATTGTATTTATTACAAGTATAAAAGACTTGCAATAATACCTTTTAATTCTTAAATACTTTAATATAGTTTGTTCCTTTTAAGAGTTTATTTAATGTCTAAGTCATTTCACTTGGATTTTACGAATATCCAATTATTCCTATTAGGGAATTATGACTTCATTAAATTCCTTTATTACAAGTGTAAAAGACTTGCAATAATACTCTTTAAAGTTTATCTTGATTATATCTAATATAATCATACTATATTAATACTAACATCTTGAAACTTACTATCATAAGTAACCATTACTTAAGATGTTTCAACTAGGTTCAATAACTTTTGAACCTTATGCATTTCATAAAATCTCTTAAATACTTTAGAAGGAAAAAACTTCTAATTTCTAGTATCTAAGTATTGAGCTTTTAAAACATTACTCATACAACAATCAAACAAGTATAAAACATGAAATATAAAGTAGATCAAAACTTGACTTACAATCTAGTCATAAAATCTTGACTAGTGTAATCATCACACATGCACACACATAATATAATTCAAATATGGATTCTTATTAAAACCAAATAAAAATTGTTTTAACATAAAAATTATCCAAACAATAAAAAAAATTGTTTTTACTGGATCCATTAAAGTACTGAATTATAAAACTTGGTGCTCGTGGGATCATCACCATCTCATGCCGGTCACTATCACTTTCCATCTCCTCCTGCAATAGACGATTGCAAAAGTTAGATTACTCGTAATGTACTTTACAAGTATCTAAAAGTGATTAAGAAGTGTGGTTGTGTTACCTGAGGAACTTGCGTTTCCTCCACTACCACTTGCACCCTTTGGACAATTCTTTTTCCAATGCCCAGCCTCACCACACTTGAAGCACCGATTCTCGGTCCTCGCTGTGTAGGCTTAAACTTCTTGACCTTTTGTTTGACACTTTTACCATTTGGCACTCCTTGGTTAGGATTGGTTTTACCCTTTCCTTTACCACCATGCCCCCTTCTCTTCTTGCCACCACCACTGCTATTACCGATCATTAGAACATCCTTAGATTTGGTCCCCAAACTCAATTCAGCTGTCTTGAGAATGGAATGTAGCTCAGCAATGGATTTCTCCATATTATGCATATTGTAGTTGACCACAAAAGGCTTGTAGTCATCAGACAATGAATTGAGTATAGTGTCTGTTGCCATTTGCAAAGGTATGGGGTGACCAAGTCTAGCCAAGTGATCCATGTGTCCTTTCATTTTCATGAAGTGGGCACTCACTGGCGTTCCTTTGACCATCTTGCAAGAGTTGAAGGCTCGATTGATGTCGAACCTCTCAGTGCGAGCTTGCTCTTGAAATGAATCCCTAAGTTGCTGGATCATTTCAAATGCAGGCACATCCATAAGTCCTGCTTGTAATTCTGGACTCATGGTTGCAAGCATTAAACAGCTCACATCGAGCGCATCACTGACACGCTTATCATAAGCTTGCCTTGCTTCATCTCTAGAATTAGCGGCAGGGACATTAGGTACTGCTCTTTCCAAGACATACCACTTTCTCTCATGCCTGAGCACAATGCGAAGATTGCGCTCCCAGTTGAGAAAGTTTGACCCAGTCAACTTTTTTTTTCGAGGATTGAGCGAAGTGAGAGATTGTTGGTACTTGTCGTTGTGGTTGTTGCTGCCATCTACAAATCAAACCCAGTTTAATTAGTAATCATCAATAAACATTCTCTAAAATATATTATAAACCCATAATTAATATTTTAGGCCTAGGATCCATATATCACATTCTCGCCGCAAGGTTTGGGCACTTCCCGACGAGACATGCTGTTTCTGGTAGGTAACATCCTTACCGATCGTATCAAGGCTTGACACGATTCCTAGGGGTCGTAGAATCTTTAGACTTATAACTTATTACAACTTTGTACAATCTAATTGTACATTTCTAAGTTAGTAATAAAGTCTAGTATGTTTATTCTACTCAAGTACTTTTTGGGTCGGGACTCCCGATTATCACCAAAGTAGATCATACCATCTAAGACAGTGCGATGTTCTGCACCGGGACTCCCGATTATCACAGAACCTTACGCACCCTAACACTCGCAATGATTTGAATCCATATCTAAGGTTCTTTATCCTTACAATATGAATATCGTTGAACAAGTGAGGTGTTCCATTAGGTGGATAGTACTTAGATCTAAGATTTTCTTGGGTTTGTTTAAGTCTTGAACTAAACTTAAACCTTATTCCAATCTTAATCCTTGTTTAAAGTATGTGACTTGTGAATTCAAGAATTCAATAAGACATCCTTTTTAAACCTTAAGAACTTTCTTTAAAACGTAAAGTTTCAAGAATTTGCGCGTTTTATATATATACCTAAAAACGAGGTGTACAAAACGTATCACTAGGTTTTGTGGAAAAACCTTATCTAAAATAAAACTTACTTGTTTTATCTTTCTTGAAAAACTTAAAACTCATGTTAAACTTTTAATCCTTTTACGATTCATAGACTTGAATCATAAACCTAGTTTAACACACCTAGCTTTTCATATGTTTAATAATGAAATCAAACATTTGTTTTGACTTACTAGATTTCAAAACTTATGTCTTAGCGACACACTTATAAACGTTGTGATTTTCTTGTGTAGCTCCCACTAGCTCCAACAATCATGATGGAACTTAAGCTAACACAATCACCGGTTTATACTTGGTGAAACTAATAAATTTATTATATAAAGACTATATATAATAATTATTAGTTTGTTTAAACATTTCTTACATTTAACTTGAACTAGTTAAATATAGGTTGTTGTTATTTATACTTTTAACAATTAATCTAGTATATTACATGACTTGTAAAATACTTGTATTTTACTTGTATAATTATCTAGTTATAATAACTTATAACTTTATACACCTTATAATATTAATATATAACTTTGTATATTTCTAGTTTATCATATAATTTCAACTTGTACAATTTCTAGTTATAATGGAATCATAACTTTGTACTTTCTAGTTTTGATTATATAATTAACTTACACAATGACTAGTTATATTATTATCCTTAAAGATCAAAATAACATTATCTTTTAATGTTCCATTTAAACTTGTATTTAATATATATACATATATATTTACTTTTAAAATAAACTTGTAATCATTCTAATAAGAATATTACATCTAATTTATATGTATTTTAACTTGAACTAATTAAAATACGCATAAACTATTTTACTTATTAAAATTCATTTTACCTTTTAAATATTTAAAATTCGAAATACAATACATAAATAAATAAATACATCTTGTTAATTTCTTGAACTAGAAATTAACACTTCTTTTAATCCTTATTAATTAAACCCTAATCTTGTTCTTGATCAACCAAAACTAGGGTTTTGACTTTCTTGATCAAAGACATTATTTAATTAAAAGATTAGTTCTAATCAATCCTATTTAAACAATAAACTTTGTTTAAACTCTAGGATAGATTATAACCCTAATAAATTTATTTAAACTTTTTAATTTAAACCTTATAGACAATAAACTTTGTCTAGATTTCTAGGTATAAAGAACTAGTCCTTAATAAATCTATTAAGATAATAATTAAACCTATTAAACATGAACTTGTTTAATTATCTAGGTTTTAGATTATTAACCTAATTAATTCTTTTAAATCATTAAACTTAAACTAGTTTAATGTTCTAGGGTTTCTAGATTATATCTAGGGTTTTTCCGAAAAATCCTTAAAGTCTAGGAAACCTTTCCATCAATTAAACTATGCTAGTTTAACAAAACTTGATGTCCAAGGAATCCCCTTGATCACGAAAATCTTGAGAAAAGGAAGGAATCCCTTTTGATCAATTAAACCAAATCTTGGTTTAACATACTTGATCCTAGATTTGGAAGATCAAACAATTAAGGAAAGAATCCTCTTGATCAAAATTTTTGACAATCTTGATCCTAGGGTTCTAGAATTTTCGAAAATAGCTAGGGTTAGGGAAAAGAAGCCTTTTGATCAATTAAACAAAACTTGTTTAATGTTCTTGATCCTAGGGTTCTTTTTACCCATGTTCGAATTTTCTAGGGTTTTTTCTAGAATCCTTTTGACCAATTAAACTAAACTAGTTTAACATACTTGGTCCTAGGGTTCTTTACCCTATTCGAACTTAAAGAAGAAGAAGAAGAAGTTGGAACAAAAAAAAACTTAATAAAAATTAAACAAACAAACTTTGTTAATCTAGTTTAGATCTCTAAACCAACGCTCTGATACCACTGAAGGGTTTCACTGAAACTGATTGACCACTTGAGTCAACCTCCTAGATCACTTGGTTCGAACCATACTGACCAAGAACACGAACTTGTTCTTGACCGGTTAGACCATCTAGCTAATTTAATCCCTAATGCGGAACTGAGATTAAACTTAATCCTTAAACCTTAAAGGATTGGGATCTTGGAAATCTAGATTAGATTAACAATGGAAGAAACCTTGTACGAAAACCCAAACACACACACACACACACACTTGTGTGTGTTTCGACAACTACCAAGAACCCTAGGGTTCTTGGTTGGTTTCGGTCGAACAAGAGGAGAAGAAGAAAGAGTGTTCCATGAATCATACCTTGGTTAATGCTTAAGATAAATCCACTGATGATGAACACGACGAGCGATCTTCTAGTTGATCTAAGCAATGAACTTGATCTTCGAATCTTCAAGACTTGAAGAACACGAAGAACACGAAGAACGAAGAACACCAAGACTTGGTGTTGCTCTAGGTTCGGCCGAAATAGGGGAGAGGAGGGGCTAGGGTTTCGGCAATATGGTGTAAGGAATCAAGCATTAGGTTTAAGTCATAAGCCTTCTATTTATAATAGAATATCTTACACTTAAAACCCTTCTAGTTTAATTAAGATTAACTTCTTAATTTAAACTTCCTTTTTACACATTAAACCCTTATAGTTTATCTAGTTATTATTGTTACACTTAATTATTAAATGTCTAGTATTAATACACTTATAATTCGGTACCCATATACACGAATTATATACTTGTATTTATACTTTTAATAATTAATTATATAATAAACTTTATATAATCTAAACAGTAATATTATCCAATTACTATATGATTTAATAGCTTTAAATCATATTATGGATAATCTATAATTAACACATTGTATATTTACTCAACTAGTAAATGTACAAATACTTGTATTAATTAGTTAGATAAACTAATCTAGTAATAAGTCAAACTTGATTTAATACTTAACTTGATTCATAAATGACTCATTATGAATCAATCCTCTTCCAAGTATCATTACATATCTTACTCGTATTACATGCACTCACCGGTGTGACCCTTAAGTGTTTCGTAGGCATGGATGTATCATCATAGGTTGACTAACTGTGCACATAAATCCTTCACTTCGGTCTTTCTAATCCCTAAGACGATTATCAAGGACATCGAGAAGATCTTAAAAAATTTCCTTTGGAATCAGGGCAAAACTAATAAAACTAATGCCAAGGTTGCTTGGAAAACGGGTTGCAAACCTAAGAGTCAAGGAGGTCTGGGGCTCAAGAACTTGGGTCAATGGAATGAGGCCCTTTTGAGTAAATATATTTGGAATATTGCAACCAAAAAGAAATCTCTATGGGTTGAGTGGGTGAACCTAGTCAAACTTAAAGGTAGGAGTATATTGGATATAAAGGCCAAAAATCAAGATAGTTGGATGTGGAAGACAATTCTAAGCCTAAGAGGAAAAATGAGAAATTTTATTATCCATGTTATTGGTAATGGTATGGATACTTCCATGTGGTATGATAAGTGGTGCAGTCATGGTCCATTGAGTAACATTATTGATAGAAGACAACGGTTCGAGGATAGTGTTACTGATGATATTACAGTAAATGATATGATGCATAATGGTATATGGAATTGGCCTCCTAATTGGACCGAAAAAATTCCTGCTCTATTGAACATAATTCCCCCACCCATTGTTGAAAACAAGAATGATGAAGTTAAATGGGATATGGGAAATGGAAAATTAGTAAACGTTTCCATTCGGAATATGTGGCTAACATTGTACCAGAATAATGCGAATGATGTTACATGGTGGAAGTTTGTTTGGTTTCCTCAGGGGTGCCCAAGACAAGCTTTTATATTATGGTTGGCTGTGCAGAGGAGATTGCAGACACAAGATCGAATTGTGAAATGGCAACCTACTGCCAGAATGTTATGCCCTTTATGCAACTCGTGTACTGATTCGCACAACCATCTGGTTTTTGGTTGTGTGTATGCTGACAATATATCAAGGGAATATTTGGGATGGTATTGTTGATAGTATGTCGATTATTGGCTGCAATAACAACATAAGAAGTGTGGTTCGTAGAATGGGATTGGCTGCTGCAGTTTATTTTATATGGAAAGAGAGGAATGATAGGTTGTTCATGTAGAAAAATGAGAAGGAGGATACTATATTTGCTCGAATTAAAGAAAACATAAAAGGGCAGCTGGCTTGCTTACAAGTTAAAGACTCAAAACATGTCAAAGAAGTGGCAGCAGAATGGGATGTGAGAATGCAGATCAAGAGATGAGATAGCTAGTTTTGGCAGTTTAGTAGTGTGTGTTTGTTTGCAGTTTGTGTAATTGTGTTATGTTTGTTGGTTGAATTCTCTTGTAATTGTTGATGATTAATAATATATCCGTGGTGTTCTTGGGTTGGGGTGATGACAATGTCGAAGCTCCATTCCCTTGAACCCGTCTTTTCAAAAAAAAAAAAAGAAAAGAAAAAAGAAGTGGGACCTATTTTCCACTAACTATCTACTTTAATTTATTTTAAAATACTTTTTAATATTTTACCACAAAAATCGTGTTTCTTCAAATATATTACTTATTTTGATATAGAGATAGTATATTCATATGGCAAGCACCTGCTTTCTAGATGATTTGGAGTTAGAGCATCCACAATGGTCAACCTATCTAATGATTTATTACTTTTGTCATATCATCAAATAACCTATTAGTTAAAACCTCTCCAATGGTTAACCTTTCCAAAAACTTTTTCTTAAAAATTACTAATTTACCTTTAACTATATCAAATGTTTTATAAATACCCCTCACTTATTTAATTTAATAATTCTTATAGCATTACAAAACTTAACATTTTTTTAAAATGTCTTTTACATAACTATTATAATGCTAGACCCTAAAAATTATTGAAATATGATAAAGTTATAATTTATAGTTATAGAAATAATAAATGATTCACATATAAATATATACACGGGTTTAAAATATAAAATTTTTAAATATAGGGACTAAAAGAATCAAACATTGAAAGATGTTCAAGTGGTTGGGGAAGATCAAATGGTTGGAGTAACCTCTTAAAAAAATTATCCATTCCAATGGTAAAAAGTTATTTTAGAGGTTATTCAAATAGTATCAACCTCTTTTTGAATCTCCCATTAGAGATGCTCTTAAGGTGGGTCAACTTTAGTGAACACAAGGGAATTTTTTTGCTCCATCCTCATAAGAATTAATTTTGAAGAGCAAAAAAGGACCCATCAACGAGACTGGATGGTCTTTTTATGATCCTTCGTAAAGAATTACACCTTTTATGATTATTCGTAAATAAATAAAAACACTAATTTTCTATCAGACGTCAACTTTTTAGATGAAAAGGTGGTCATATATCATTTGTAAGATGTGACACCAATTTAAAAGCAAGATTATAGATCACTTTCTTCATAAAACAACTAGTCTATAGCAATATCACTTCAACGTTGTCACAAGGACTTTTTAGACACCTTTAACAATATTGGACAACTCTTGATATATAGTATATTAGTATAGTATTAGTATACTCATTTAGTTATCAAAATCAATTCGCAAAGTCCCTTAAATAAAATATAGGTTTTGTTATTTTGTGCTTTAAAGACATATGATAAGAAATGCTGAATATTTATTTTATTCTCGTATTAAATACTAAATCTTCTTATTTATGAATTTTAGCAACGAGTATGTTTGGTATTGCAGATATAAATTAATAGTTAATTAATATTAAATTACATTATATAAGAAAAAAATAACTTATTAAATGCACTTTAACATCTGTTTTAATTAGGGGTGGCAATTCAGGTCGGGTTTGGGTTGGTGGGTTCGGGTTCACGGGTTGGTGGGTCAGAAACGTTCAACCTGAAACCGACCTGTTTATATAAACGGGTCAGATATCTCAACCCTAACCTGTTTATCTTCAACCCGAACCTAACCCATATAACCTGTTTAATTAAACGGGTTAGCAGGTCAAACAGGTTAAGCGGGTCAAACAGGTAATACATGTTGATATTATTCCACAAATTCATAACAAAATACTAATATAACACATTACTAAGTAGTCTTTTAGTTTTTATCTAACTATTAGCTATGTTTAAACTATTAAACTATAAACTAAATATAAATATATACTTTTTAAATATATTTTAATAATTAAATGGGTTGACAGGTCGACCCATTTAAATTATCTTTGACCTGAACCTAACCTGTTTAATAAACGGGTCAGTCGAGTCAACCCGAGACTGACCCAATTATTTTTTACCTCAACCCAAACCTGTTTATTTTCGTGTCGGTTTCAGTTCGGGTTTCGTGTCGGGTTAGAAATTGACACCCTAGTTTTAATGGTACATTTTAGAAAAAAAAAACTTATAAAATAAGGGTTTGGCTAACTCATGCCCTAAGAGCATGAAATTAGAATCATTAATTGAACAAAACATTTCTTAACATATTGAAAAATGCATTAGTTGGGGTCTAATTTTTACAACTATTAAATATAATTTTTAGGATTTTGATAATGACAGCCCTAAGGGCTGTCATAAGACATGCATAAATGATTTGTACATCCATCTATAACCGACTCCTGAATTTTAGGAATGACTCATTTGTACCATTTTTAATGCACTTAGAGACAATTATCAAAACCCTAATTTTTAATATAAAAGATAATTATAACTTCAATCAATGTTTCTATTCCCATACCCTTAAGAGATGAGTTAGAAAAGAAAAAAACTTATAAAATAATATATATTTCTATTATAAGAAATGCATGAACCTCCCCACATAATAACCCCTTTCAAATCAATAAGCTTGCATAAAGTCATAATTATAGTAAATCATTTAGAAGGTAATTAATTCCATAATTATTCATTTAACTAATTATATATTGTAATTATAGTTTATTTTTTTCAAAGCCCTAAACATAGAAAGGAGTTTCATTCAGGAACTCTGGGAAAGTAGTCATATCTTTAAAAGTAACTTGTACTTTATACATAAATATATTGCATGAACAGTCATTTTAAACATATTACATACCACAGATGGCTTACCAAGCAGATGGCTTACCAAACATTCACAAATGTAAATGAATGAACAAGGTGTATGTTGTGTTTGTCAATTAACTAAATGAATGTAAAATTTTATCCATATTCGTTTGTTTAACAAATAAACAAGTATAATTGAATTCCCACGTAAGTGGTTAATCAACACTAAACTTTCAATTCATTTACAGTTATCTAACTACTCAATTTTATTTAAATTCTGTAAGGAAATTGTTAGGAATATTTCCTATGATATTCCTTAGATTTGATGAGTCAAAACTTGGAAAGAAGAAAAGTACAAGGATCTAAATCAATGACAATGAATTCGAAATTCGAATGAAGATTTAGAAGATATTGATAAAGGTTAAAAGATTTAATTTACTAAGTCATGTATATCTTTTTAGAATCAAAAAGATTTATGGGGCGCTTGGTTCAAAGTGGGTAATAGGAAAGGAAAATGTAATAGGAATACTAAGGAATATAATGGGCATTCCTTAGTATTCCTTTGACCATTAATATTGCTTGGTTTATCAAGGATTTAATATGTGCATGAATAAGATTAATATTAAAAGCAATAAAAAATATGTTTTATATAATTTAAATATTAATAATATTAATATTTAATATAGTAATATTATATATTAATATAATAATAATATTAATTAATATAATAATATTATTTAATATATAAAAATAATATTAATTAAAATAATAAGAATATTAATTAAGATAATAATATTATACATTAATATAATAATAATATATATTAATATAATAATCATAATATTAAATAATATAATAATAATATCAGTTAATATAATAATATTATATTATATTTATATAAAATATTAATATATATAATTTAAATATAATAATATATAATTCAAATATATTTAAATATAATAAGATATATAATTTAAATTTAATAATATATATTATTACCTAATATAATAATATTAATTAATATAATAATATTATATACTAATATAATAATCATATTAATTAATATTTAATAATAATATTAGTTAATATAATAATATATACTAACATAATAATAATATTAATTAATATATAATAATAATATTAATTAATATAATAATAATATTAATTACATAATAATAATATTAATTAATATAATAATAATATATATTAATATAATAATAATATTAATTAATATAATAATGTTATATTATATTTATATATAATAGTAATATAATAATAGTGGGTTAAACATTATAGAGTTCATTACCCCCAATTTCGTGGGGAATGGTGTATTACTTAGTAGTAAGTAATGATTGATTACCTTATAACAAACCAAACATCTATAATGATAATAAATGTCATTGCACACTACTCAATACCTCCAACCAAGCACACCCTTTGTTACTATTTTGTGTCTATCCTTGTAAACCCTAGATTTCTAGTATATAAAGAAACCTAGAGGCATAATATTAGTCGTTCTTGAAACACACGTTTATTCAAAAAACGTGTTTGTGTGTGTGCTCTAAGCCCCAAGGTCATAACTATGATCCTGTTAGAAGATTAAAACAGTTCTACATATTTTATGTAGAATTGAGGCTTTTAGTAATCATTGTGTATTAATTGATGATGATGAAAACCTTGTTTAGCAATACAAATCTGTTCGTTTAATTCCGCATTGTTTATGATTTGTATGTGCTTATTCCAAGATCAAGAACTAACTATTCTTGAGCCTAAACTCAACATGTGACATCAGAGCAGGTGGCTCCAGATCTGGAATGAAACAAGGATCTATCAATGATCACTTAAAGAATCAAGAACCCCACGATACATTCATAGCGATTATGCATGGCGATTTCTGTTCATAACTTCAAGCATATTTGTAGATGGATTAATTTAATCCACACCTTTGAAAAATTACTGTTAAAGACAATTAAAAGGAAGCCATGAATTTTATTAAATAGGTGGCCTCACAAACCAAAAAGCGCCATTAGCAATCCATGACCAATCACAATGTGATTTATTAAAAAGTGGGCCGCAAGAAAGTCGTGGTAGGTAACAATCCTTTTTAATCTTTTTTTTTCTATAGAATTGTGGGGTTGGTGAACATGGGAGGCGGACTGAGGGTGACTGTCTCAAGGTTGCTAATTTGAACCCCTCATGTACAAACGGACGAATTGTTTGGGGATTTACTCACAGCAGGTTATAGATATTTTACAAATACGCAAGTTCTTATTTCTTACGCACGAATTGGCAGATACAGTAGTTACTACTGATCCAAATTGCAAAAGAAAGTATTACCAGTATTAACAACCAAAGTCAGTACGAACCAAAGTTACTACCGGTCACTCACTTTTACTGTTGATCGTTACTACTGGTATACCGTTTCTACCGATCGCAATATTAACGCTGAAAAATTTGATGCTGAATTATTTTTTTTACTACTGATCAATGCATTTAAAAGTTAGTACTAATGGTGATATTGTAGTTAATACTGCCCTTTAACATGTTACTACTGCTCGTGCGAGTTAGTACTGCTTATTAATTATTATTACTACTGACGGGGTAATGAGCATGTTGCTAGGGATGATTCACTTTATGTCATGCTTTTCTTCCTCATAACCGATACAACATACTTTGGAGAACATGTCACACACCATGTTAGCTTCATACTACGGTTATTGATTGTATTCGGTTTTTAATCACTTGTTATTACGTTGTTCGTTCTCGACAAAAAGAGGATGAAAATAACTTGTGATATTTATGTGATGTATATCACATTGTTTTCTTGTTCAAGATTCTTCTGATTCTTGTTTCAAGAAAATTTTACACACACGGGTTGAAGGTTTGATGAAGATAAAGGAAGAAGGTTTATTTGTTACATATTTGATCTTCATCGGTTGATTACAAAAGAAGATTTATTTGATTCTATTTGAAGAAGAAGTGGAAAGTCTTACTACATAAGAAGTTTTATATGATTATAATGTAACTGCAATTCGACAGAAACTTAGAGAGAAGGTTTGTTGAAGGCCAAGAATGCCCTTCATACGAGTTATGACTTTGCTGTTTACTTGATTTAGACGAGATGTAATGCAAGGTTTGGTTTTCTACTTCAACTTCAAATAGATGATAATTTATTTTCTTTCAAACGTGATTGATATAACCTCGAAGACGCAAGAATGGTAGCACACTTTTAGGGGAAGAAAATGTGTTGATCATTCAAGGGGAAGTTCAAGTTTCTCGGCTTTGTATTTGATTATGTCAAAAAGGGGAAGAGACTTGAAGATTCTGAGCTAATTCTACAAGTTTTGTCATCATCAAATAGGGGAAGATTGTTAGGAATATTTCCTATGATATTCCTTAGATTTGATGAGTCAAAACTTGGACAGAAGAAAAGTACAAGGATCTAAATCAATGACATGGAATTCGAAATTTGAAGAAGATTTAGAAGATATTGATAAAGGTTAAAAGATTTAATTTACTAAGTCATGTATATCTTTTTAGAATCAAAAAGATTTAGTTACTATTTTGTGTCTATCCTTGTAAACCTAGGTTTCTAGTATATAAAGAAACATAGAGGCATAGAATTTGTCGTTCTTGAAACCCACGTTTATTCAAAAAAACGTGTTTGTGTGTGTGCTCTAAGCCCCAAGGTCATAACTATGATCATGTTAGAAGATTAAAACTGTTCTATATATTTTATGTAGGATTTGGGCTTTTAGTAATCATTGTGTATTAATTGATGATGATGAAAAGTTGGGGCTATTAGTCGATCACGCTTGTAAAGGGTTTGAATAGTTGAGCAATGATTGTAAAACCAATAATTATCGCGGACTGCTTTGATTTGTGTGGACCATCCATTCCATTTAGTCCCTTTTCACTAGATAGCATCATTATTCGACGATTAATGAGATATTCTGGTTATTGATTAACGCTAGCTGGAAAAAAAATAATAATAAATAAATAGCGGGTGACTTTTGCACCACAACTTTTAATGCATCTAATTTGTATTTAGTATAGTTATACAGTTAGGTACTTCTTCCGATTCAAAATAATTGATACACTTTCCCTTTTAGGGTGATTCAAAATAAGTGATACACTTTGAAAAATTACCTTATTTGGCAAAAAAGTGGGACCCTCACCCACTAACTATCTACTTTAACAAAGTGAAATGTCTCCTTTACCCTTACTTTTTACTTTTAAACATTATTAACCCCACTTTATTAAAAAAGTGTGGGACTCATTCCTCATTAACCATCCAATTAATCTAATTTAATTATCATTATAATCTTTTGTCTCAAAAACTGTGAAACCCAAAGTGTATCACTTATTTTGAATCGGAGGAAGTATAAAACTTATATTGTATGGTTTATGGTATAAAAATTGTGATGTAAAAATTAATTCTCAAAAACAATACTGAAGTCAATAGGCGCATTATTAGTTATTGTTAAGTAGCGAAACGAACCGAACAAACATAAATGACAATTTTTCATATTTTAAGTTTAATCGAACGAACACGAACATTTAAATGAACAAAATTTTATGTTCGTGATAGTTAATTAAGAAAATTAATTTGTTTACGAATGATTTGTGAACATTTTAATAAAAAGATAGATGACCATAAACGAACAAACATACGTAAACTAATACAAAAGAATTTTTATACATAAACATTTTCCATACGATTGTTACTTATTCGTCTAAGTATAACTATTTAATAAAAAAATACTTAATATTTATAGTAATCGAAAATAAACGAATAGATGTACATAAACGAACCTTACTAAACATTTTTAAACGTAAATAAATGAACAGGACATATGTTCATGTTCATTTATTTAATTAAATAACCATAAAATCTTGTTCGTCCGTTCAATAAACAAATCAATATAAAAGAACTTAGCTTTGACACGTGTTTTGTTCGAAGGTACTTAAAATACATCATTAACATTCTAATGATCTATAGATCTTATTATGTATTCATTTATGTATTGACACTTGTTTTCTTAAACACCAAAATAATATCATAACATTCTAATCGCCAACGCAGTACACCGAAATGACTTAATGCCACGCTTGATTTGAAATAATATCAAATGTTCTAAAACCGAAATAAAACGACATCGTCTACACCACCCGATTAGAAAAAGACAAAAACCTCAACATTGTACAAACTTTGAGTGTCGACAACTTTCTCTTATAGAAATGCAAAATTTGCATTTACTTCGTACACATTTCACACATTCACATATATTAAAATCAAAGACCCCACCCCACCCCACCCCCACCCTAGCTCTATTAGCTTCAAAACTCCACATATTCCTACAATAAATAGATAGTAGCTATAGAGACAGAATCTTGGTTACATTATAAACCACTTATAGGTTTATATAAAGAAATGGAAGCTAAAGGGAACAAGAGGAGCACCGGCAAGAATGGTGGCGGCAGCTGCGGTGGTGACGGTGGTGGAGATGGGAGGAAAGTGGGAGATAAACGTAAGCATATGGGAAAGAAGCAGAGGGCTAAATTGAGTAAATTCTACATAGTAAGACGTTGTATAGCTATGCTTGTATGTTGGCATGATAAAGATAAATAAATTTACACCTTTAATTATTTATATTTACTTCATCTCGCTTTTTCCCTCTCTAAAATATGCATCTCCCACACACTTATGTGTATGCGTGTGTTTTTCTTTGTGTATGTAAACGTGTGTATATCTATACAGAAGGGAAATGTTGAAAAATTTATGAACTAGATCGATAACTTCATATATGAAATGTATGTACATACGTGTGTAAGCGTTTATGTGTATAAATAGGATTTTTATTTCTTGCAAGGGTTTTCCGTGTAAGATTTTGTCTAACTTATACACCAATGACATAAAATAAGACACATTTAATGATAAAAAATATCTTAAACAATTGAAAATACTGATAAAAATAGAGTTCGTTGATAATTATTTACATAGTTTTAGAGAGTATACAAAGTTTCCAGTATTTTCTAGAAAACGAAACCTTCTCCCATTTTCTGAAAAAATCAGGATGGGAAGATAAAAAAAAAATCTCAACTAAACGCACCCCCAGCTAGTTTGGATATGTAAGATGCAATTTCTGTAATCTTCTAATTCTTTTATCCTTTCTCTTGAATGAGAATGGAGATTTGAGATTAAGGTCAAATTTTGACTAATTGGCCAGAATGCCAGATTCATAGTTTAACACTTATAAAACGTGATCAATCCCTTTACTACTAAAAACAAAGTGGCCATACGATTTCTAAACTAAATAACACAACTAACTTTTAATTTATTTGGAATGACGAATAGAATATGCTAACAACGAATAACGAGCATACTTTACGAAACCATATGACATGCTAGCAAAGCCCAGACTTTTTTTAGGCTACTCTTATAATACATTTAGTTGTGTTTCACGATAATAATGATGAAATGACTACATAAAGGGACAATGTAACTAATTGCAATATTAAATGAACTTATCATATATAATAACGAGTTTGGGGAATACCAGTACAAGAAAACATCCATTTCACAACATCTTAGCAGTGCACAATTTTGCGTCGCAAAATTGCGACAGAATAAGGGTAGACATTCATGTCGTCACCATTGCAAAATACGATATATTACCTGCGTATCAAAATAAGTGATACATTTGAATAATTACAGATTTTGAAGCAAAAGATTAAAATGTGGTTTAAGATATATTAAAATATATACTCCCCCCGTGCCGCAAAAAAATTCTCATTTCTCTCGGGCACAACCTTTTAGGAGATAGTTAGTGATGGAGTCCATGATAATACTTTTGATTAAAAAGTTCTCAGTTCTAGCCGACGGTATTTATCCGGAATGAGCGACTATTGTGAAGTGGTTTAGATATTTGGTCGAAGAAAAGAACATGAAACTCAAGCGGTTCCAAGAATCTGCAAGAAATGTTATTGAACGAACATTTGGGATGCTTCAAATACGTTGGGTAATCTTTAAAAAAACCTAGCATGAACATATAGTGTGAACAAAATACGATGAATTATGTACACTTGAGAGTAATTTTACACAACATGATTACCAAGAAAAATGACCACACAATTTGTCAAATTAAAGAAAACTATTATGGACGATGAGGCTAATCTCTCGCAACATTGGTGGACTGAATGGGTTGGAATACAGATGTGTATGGATAAAGAATTAATTGATGCTAGGGTGCACCATCAACTCGCAGGTCTCTAAACATTTAGAACCTCTTGGCGAACTATCATCAATGTTAAATGTACGTAATCTCTTATGTTAGGAATTTTTTTTAGTACTATAATCTTTTTAACATTGTAATGTTTTTTATTAATATACTTCCTCCGATTCAAAATAAGTGACACACTTTAGGTTTCATGGTTTTTGAGACAAAAGATTATAATGAAGATTAAATTAGATTAATTGGATGGTTAGTGGGAAATGGGTCCCACACATTTTGAATAAAGTGGAGTTAAGAGTAGGGGTGAGCATAACAGGGTACCCGCCGGTTCCGACTGGAACCGGAACCAGAACCGGAACCGCAGGTTCCTAAGATATAGGAACCGGAACCGGAACCTGGAAGACAGGTTCCTAAATTTTCGGAACCGGAACCGGAACCACCGGTTCCAGGGCAGGTTCCGGTTACCCTGTATCTAAATTCATAAAAATTTAACATTACTTACTGAATAAACAAGACAATAAATCACACAAACTAACGATTACAAATATCGTTTAACGATTTTATATATATTTCAACGATTACGAATATTGTTCAAAATATAAATAAGTGAATAAGAATGAAAAAAAGATAGTAAATGTGTGATTCATGTAAAAGTCAGTCACAAAGATACGCTCACGACGAGTGAATGTCTCACTATCACTCAATTTCTGACTCAATTATAACGAGTAAGGTCAATTTATATTTTTATTTGGACTAGTATTTTACATTTAGATAAATCAAAAATCTATTTAATTTAATCATGTGTAATATATTATATATTATATATTTTAATAAAAATATACCGTGTAACCGCCGGATACAGGGTATCCACAGGTTGCAGGTTCCTTAATTTTGAGAACCGGAACCGGAACCTCTTAAGGTGGTTCCATGATTTTGGGAACCGGAACCGGAACCTCTTAGCAGGTTCCGGGTCCGGAACCTCCGGTTCCGAGACGGTTCCGGCTCCGATTCCGGTTACCCTCTTTTTCTGCTCACCCCTAGTTAAGAGCATCTCCAATGGTAGCTTTTTTAAAAGCTTATTACTATTTGAATGACTTTTTACCCATTGGAATAACTAGCTTTTCTAAAAGCTTATTCAAAGACTTTTTTTTTTACTAACCTTTTAATGGACTTTCAAAATTTGTCTTTTTTAGCCCTCTATGTTTAATAGTTTTTCATTTTAAACTTTAGATATATTATACATAAATTCTTTATTATATTTTTATTAGTTAATAAATAAATTATATAATATTTAATGTCAATTATTATAATATTTTTGTATGAGATATTTTAAAAAATATTATATGTAGTAAGATGTTATAAAAAGTGTCAAATTATACAAGGGGTATATATAAAACATTTAAGATAGATAAAGGTAAATTAGAAATATTGTTAAAGAAAAAGCTTTTGAAAAGGTTAATCATTGGAGATGCTATTTATGTAGAGATTTTGATTAGTAGATTGTTGACGTGACAAAAGTAATAAACTATTGTAAGGTTAACCATTGGGGATGCTCTAATGATGTTTAAAAGTAAAAAGTAAGGGTAAATGAGTCATTTCACTTTGTTAAAGTAGATAGTTAGTGACTATGCGTCCCACTATTTTTTGCCAAATAAGGAATATTTTCAAAGTGTGTCACTTATTTTGAATCATCCCAAAAAGTAATGCAACTTTCTTATTAAGCTATTGTTTATCTTATCTATACTATCTATAAAGCATTTCCACTTTTATTAACTTCTTCAACACCACAAAAATAAAAACGTGTTGCTTCCAGGATTCGAACACAAGGCCTCTTGTGAAATCTGACTGTGTGTTAATGTCAGGATCGAATAACCAAAACAAGTTATTGCCAACCCAGATCTACTAATAACAAGAAGTTGCAGCGGATCAACACTTGTATTAATATATTAAGAACAATAGAATACTGTATATTGAATGAACAATGAACAATAATGTTAAGAACACAGTGATTCACAAAAAGCTTCAATGTATATTATTGATTAACAATACACACGTACGTTTACAATTCGTAAGGAACTACTTATAGCAGTCCTTGAAGCCTAACTATTTACCCTAGTTATTCTAGGACTTGATTTACATCGAATTATAAAAGATATACATTGAATAACATTCTATAACTAACTCTGCGAAGATCTCTGACTTGATTTGCTTCCAAATACGCGTATCAGTAGTAACTGCAATCACCAGTAGTAAATATGCATCATCAGTAGTAAATGTGATGATCAGTAGTAACTCTGATAATCAGTAGTAACTCCAAAACCAACATCACTATTAACTACTAATGATCAGTAGTACCTTCTCTTTATGCATGACCAGTAGTAGGTTAGTTATAGTCTTCACCAGTATCAACTCATCAGTATCAAGTGTATCTGCCCCATCAGTAATAACCATAATCAGTACTAACTGCAGCATCAGTAATAAGTTGAACTGTGATTTGTTCTAACAATCTCCCCCTAAACTTATTGATTCTCTTTCAATCAATCAAATTTCTTTTTCACATCTTCTTCTTCTTCTTTTCTTTTTCTTCCAACAGTTTTGCTCTTCTTTGATCACCTTCTAAAGTCTGTTGGTTTTTCTTTTATTCCTTTGTGCAATAATATATTTGCTGATCCTTTTCACAAATTCATTTAACTTGTTTTGGAACATCACAGCATCATTAGGTTTAATAAAGTTCATGCACCAAAGTTGATAAAGAGTTTTCTCAGAGTGAGGATACTCTTTTTCATATAGGAATAAATCACACTTCTTACTGGTATATTCAAAGAAGTACATGTTGACCGTTGGTAGCACATTCCAGGCTTGAATATTTTCCGGATTTGTAAACTTCTCTGAATATTCATCTGGATAGAAAGCAGCATCAATCATTTCTGTAATGTAACCTGCAGCTGAATTCTTCCAGGTCTTCTTGGTCATTCTTGGTTTACCAATAATCAGCATCTTGATTATGTCACTTCTGGTTAGGGACATGACTAAAGGTTTCCAAGCTCTAAATCTTTGAGTGACCTTATCTTCTCTAACAATCTCAATCACATCATCTATACATCTCCATTTGATGATTGGATTGCTTTCTAGTGGTGCAATAGAAAGATCATAAACTTGAACTATTTGTAGTTTCTTCTTTGGTTGTTCTAGTTCAGATTGATCAGCCTTCCTTTTTCTTGTAGTTAAAGAGAGTTCACCAGATGTTTCACCAGTTATAGTTTTTCTTTCTTTCATTTCTTTGGAGTTTATCTGTTCAATCTTCGTGGTGTCCTTCTCTTTAATCTTTTGTTCAAGAAGTTCCTTCTTCTTCTCCACACAGTACTTATCTGTCAAGTTGACCAACTTCATTCTTCCAAAGGCCTTGGTATTGTGACCTCTTGACTTCAAGAATGTGACCATTTCTTTCTTATTGTCTGCAAATTGTTTTGGCATATCAGCCTTCTGCTCTTTGCATTCTTGTACTTGTGCTTCAAGAAGTTCTATTGTTTCAGATTCAAGTTGCCTTATTCTTTGTAGTTCTCTTTGTTGTAATTCTTTTCTGGTTTCTGCAACTTGTTTGGTTTTGACCTTGTGTTGAAATTGTGGCAGTTTTGATATGTCAGCTATATCTGCCAATTTTATTTCTGTGAAGGGTTGTCTTAGTATTCTAGCCCTTTCTGCTAATTTTCTGTTCTCAATGGCTAGAGAGGCTTCAACCTTCTTCAAATAATTTGCCCTTTTTACTTTCCACCTATCCTGCTTGGCTGATTTAGCATAGTTGATTTTGTTGACCATTTCATGACCTTGTGCTCTATTAGGTTGGTCTTCATCAGCAATTTCCTTTCCCTTTCCTATGTAATTGTCACTCTTTTTATCTGGTGCAGCTTCAATTCTAAATTTGTGACCATAGGTATGTATTTGTGACATGGGAAGTATTTTGGGATGTGGAGGTAAAGTGCATTCATCAACTTCTAACCAGTTGATGTCATCATCAATGTCTTTCACCACCAATTGTGTTGACTTTGTTGCTGGTGTTGGTGGAATTATTACTGCAGGCTCTAGTAGTGGTGGCAGTTCAATAATATCATCAGTAGTAGCCAAGGTAGTTACTACTGGTATGTCTTCAGGGATTACTACTGATAGGGCATCAGTAGTGTTTGCTGCCTCTTCTTGATTTACTACTGCTATGTCATCAGTAGTAGTAGGAGTTACTACTGATGCTTCTTGTTGAGCTTGTTCTTCCATAGGAGCAGTAGTAGTAGCCTCATCAGTAATATCCATCTTTTCTAGGTTAACTTGGCCTTCATCAACCTTTGTTTCTTTAAGATTGAGGAGAGAAGTTGCTGCTGCTGCAATAGATTCATCTATCATGCTTTGTATGTTTTCCTTCTCCCCCTTAGTGAGCTCAACTGGTGGAGCATCACTACTATCAACCTTCTTTTTCAGTCTCCTTATAATCTTTGTTTGTTGATGAAGCCTGTGCTCATATAATCTCATTCTTTTGTTGATTGTGTTGATATGCTTCTTCATGTAGGACATGGTTTTTCCTTGATTGGTGAGATATGTAAGACAGTCATGTACAGTGGATTCAAGGTATTCCAACCTATCCGTCAATTGTGTTGTTCAATACTGCCCTCACTCCTTCTAGTAAGATCATCGGGCTCACTATCAGGTACATTGGCTTTAAGGTTTTCCATCCTTTCCGTCAAATTAATAGTTTCAGTTCTACCCTCATCACTTCTTAATGATGAAATGGGTTGTTTGGACACTCTCTTCTTCCTAGAAGAAGCAGTAGTGCCCCCTGTTGGGTCATATTGTTGTAACCAATAGTCTAGGGGGCATTGTGTAATTAGTCTAAAATAGGTCTAGGTATATAAACCTTGTTCTTAGCTAATTGCCATTTAACCTTTGCCCTATTTTGTAACTTTCATATCCATAGCAAAGTGTTCATGTTCTTCAATCAATCTAAATCTTTCTAATTTCTTAGTTGTTATTGCTTAATCCTTCCTTTAATCATTGAATCTAAACTTACAATTGGTATCAGAGCAAAAGTCTTCATAGATTCGATCCAAATCAGCTGTGATTAAGCATATTTTTGAAGATTTTGATGGGTTTTTGAAGAGTTTTTGAAGAAAAAGTTGAAGAAATCAATTCAAATTCAAAATCGAAGGTATGATTCAAGTTTTTGATAGTATAACATTGTTCTATTACTGATTTCGAGCAAATCAGTAGCAAATTTCATATTAAAATCATCAAAAACAAGGTTTAATTTCGTTTTTAAAAGTTCAAAAATGAAGAACATGAAGAACACCATATTTTCGGAGCTTTAAAGCTAAAATCGAGAAAATCAGAACTTGTTTTCGAAAAAGTGTTTGAATAGGATTGTAGGTAATTGAAAATCGAACGTTTTTCAAAAAGAATCACTCGATTTGGTTAAGAAATGAGCAAGTTATGATGATTTTAGTGAACTTTTGTTAAAAAATCGCGACCTGACGATACAAGTTCGGCTGACAAGTTCGGGCTGACAAGTTCGGCTACAAGTTCGGCTGACAAGTTCGGCCCGAACACCAAAAAGAGTTCGGCCCGAAGAGTCACTATGTCAATACGTCGTCGTTTTATCAAAAGAAAAGCTGACATTTCACAGTACCAACGACGTCGTTTTGCTAAAGTAAAAGGAAAGGTGTCTGACATTTCACAGTACCAACGTGAAGACTGTACGATCTACCATTGATATATTTTTTTTCCTTCTGACATATCTCTCTCCTCCTTAATTTCACATCATATTCTTTAATTTCACATCTCCACCTCTAACCTTCAAAACATCTCCGGCGACACCTTCGTCATTAATCGTCTTCTCCGACCAAATACAACTTTCCGGTCATCTTCGTCAACGGGGTACATCACCACCACCTCCGTACATCAACCGCATCGTCATCTTCTCCGGCGAAACTCTTACACCAAGCCGACGCCGGAGATCGTCAACGCTGGTAGCCATCGTCACAAGGAACCAACGACTGTAACAATCTTCGTCATTTCCGGTAAGACCAAAACACCGACAAACAGTCGACACCACATCCTCATCGCCTACCTCCGCCATCATTCTTTATCTTGTCCGGCGATTAAAACATAGTTCGACACCCATCTCGAACCTGAACATAGTTTCTTCTTTCCGGCAAGATTAGAACCACCACAGTCCATCTCCGCCGCTGCTCTCCGGCCGCCAACCAATCGTCTTCTCCGGCAAAACCTGTTTATCCGGAAACTTCATCTTTTCAGTCAATCGTTCACATCGTCACCGGAGACAGTGAACCATCTCCTTCGTTTTTACTTGCGTCTCCATCAAACACGTCAAAATAATTCTGTAAACAAAATTTACTTTCAAAGTTACAAGAAAGACCCTGGCTTTTCAAAAAGTTACTTTTAAATTATCAAATTAGTTTAAGCTTGACAAATTAGCATTGGAGGTGGAATTTAATTCAACATATTAGTTCACTGTGTCCATAACAAAAACTGTTTGGCCCAATACTTTACAAGTCCATCATTTTATTAAACAAGTCAAGATTTGTCACAAACATTTTTTTTAGTCCCACATCATTTTGTCATATCATTTTATTTGAAATTTGCTCATTTTAAAAATTAAAATAGCTAAAATGGATGAAAATTTAATTAAATCACTTCATAAGGTTATTTTTGAATCAAAAGAATCAGCTGTGATGTGGGAAATTACAAGTACGCAGAATTATGTTTTATTTGAAAAATCATTTCATGATAGTGTTAAGAATTTACGATTAAGTAATGGGTTCAAAGAAAAATTGGAGAAAAGTGAAAATGTTCATTGCAAAATTGGTATTTTAACTGATAAAATTCAAGCTCTTGAATCCGAAAATGCAAATTTTCAATCAAAAATTACAACTTTTGAAACAGCTTCTGAGAACTTTAAAATTCAGATTGCTGAACTAACAAAACAACTTCATGACTCCAACCAGTTGAATAGTATGAACATCGAAAAATATGATTCTGTTTGTGCTGAAAAATGTAATTTGACTGATAAATTCAAACAACTTGAATGTAATTTTGGATCTGATTTACAAAAACAAATCAATGTTTTTAATATTGAGAAAACAAATTTGCTAGATAAAATTGCATTGCTTGAAGCAGATCTTGCTTTGTCACAAAATCAAAACGATGGTTTAAAAATCAAGGTTGAAAATTTTTCTAAACCTAAAATTTTTGATAAAGCAAAACGTGCGGTACAAGTTCCGATAAAGATTTACACCGGTGAATCTTCAAAATCTTTTACTAAAAAGGTCTCACAATTCACAACTTATTCTCTTCAAAAGAGTAAGTTGTTTGTGAAACCACAATTTTCGGAACCTGGTACTTCTAAATCCAAAAATGTTTTGAAATATTCTATAATTAAAAATAATTCAATTTCTAAATCAAACGTTTTGAAGTATACAAGAAATGATTTATTTTCATTGGCACCAAAAACAATTTTTAAATCAGTGTCCAGAACAAATCACGGTTTTGTCTATAAAACCCCTATGAGCTCAAATGTAAAATGGATTCCTAAAACTCCTAAATATCAAATAATTCACCGGAAATTATTTGAAAGTGAAACATTAAGTTTCAATTTTTCTTGGAATTCCAAATCTTTACATCAAATCGATACAACTTATCGATGGTTTCACTCTAATACTAACACCATCGGACCCAAACAAAAATGGGTACCAAAAGTTGTATGATTTGTTTCGCAGGTAAATGACTTATACACATCTCGGTGTATAACTCGCATTTCAACGTTTATGACTTATACACATCTCGGTGTATAACTCGCATTTCAACGTTTATGGCTTATACATACTTCAGTGTATAACCCGCTCTTCATTGAAATGGCTTTCAAGTACTTCAACTTGAAACCCGATCCTCAACGAAAAATGGTTTCTGATCACAACAGATTCAGAACCCGATCTCAAAAGAAAGCACAAAGCTCAATCATCCTTCATCTCAAACACTCTCCTTCAACCCTCCGACGAAGTATAAGGTACGACCTCCAAACTCAAAACTTTTCTTACTTTTGTTTGTCGAGGGGAGAAATATTAATTCCAGGGGAGAATTTCTATATTCACTTGTCAAGGGGGAGAAAATAAACATTCTTATGTCAAGGGGGAGCATAACTGCTTTATGATTTTTGAAAAACAACTGTCAAGGGGGAGCATCCTTTTATAATCGCTACATACTGTTTCGATGCTCCTTTCAAATTTTTTTTTGAATTATCAATATGGGGTATCAATTTTTCTAATATCCGTAAACGATCTCATTACCAATCTCAATTGGTATTGATTGCATCTGTTTATTACAAATTTTCTTATTCTATCTTGATAATAAATTTTTTTTACCTCAAACAGTTTCTCAACCTCTTACAAATTTACAATCACACAAGGTTATCAATGTTGAGTATTAGCTTTTGCAATATTCGTAAACGATCTCTTTACCAGTCTAGGTTGGTACTGATTGCATCTGTTTATTGCAAATTCTCTTATTTCTCATTGCTACCTTTGTGTTCCTTCATCGTTAAAATCTTTTCAATTGTAAATCAAATTTTTCTCCTTTTACATACAAATTTCATTTTTCAAAATTGATACTCAATTACAAATATCTTTTTACTCATATTGAGTTGTTGACATCACATTCTCATAAATTCTTTATTATCCAGTGATGCTCAACATTCCAAAATTTTTTATCTCACTTTGTGCTCACAATGATGTGTTCACAACGTAGGATACAAATTTTTGTCATATTCGTAAACGATCTCTTTACTAATCTCGATTAGTAAAGATTGCATCTGTTTATGACAAATTTTCGTCTCTTGCGTTGTGGCTCAATTTTTCAAAAATATGATTTTGCACATAACATTTTTATTTTTTAAAATGACTTGTTTGCAACACTCAACACAATTTGCTGTTAACTTCGTCGATCTCTTTACTGATTTCAATCAGTACTGATTGCATCTGTTTTTAACACCATATTGGATTGATTGTTCTTACTATTTTTTCAAACGATTTTCATACTTAAACGATCAGTGGAGAAATTATTTTTCATTTTCTCCAAAATGTTCAGATTCAATTCTGACTTACTCATATTCTCTCTCACACAAAATCGTTTTTAATGCACTGTTTAATCATTGATCTTTGTATATCCGTCGATCTCTTCTCTGCACATGTTCAGAGAAGATTGCATCTTTGTAAGTGGTATACTTCACTGATCTTTGATATAACCAAGCAAATTGATTTCTTTTAAATTTCAAATATTTGATTAACAATGTCTCTAATCATCGTGTTTGTCATATCCTTAAACGATCTCTTTACTGAAGTTCTTCAGTAAAGATTGCATCTGTTTATGACTTCACGTGATTATTGACACTGCTATTCTTCATTTTCAAATATTTTTCTCCAACATTCTTGGATAAAATCAATTTGTCTCTGGTTCCTTCATGAGTACTGCATGTTACTGGTTCTCGATTCCGAAACCCACAAATATCAAAATCTTGGCTCACATATTAAACCGACACACAGTTTCCTCTCTCAGTTTACACAAGGCAAACATTCAGCGTTAACATGAGGACCATGGTCATGATCCTTATGAGGGGGAGAAAAGAGCAAGAAATAGTGCAAGTATCGGAGTTATAACTGAACAACATCAAAAAGAACCATAAACATCCCATCAAAGAAGAAAATTCACATCGTATGTACTCAGATCAACTGCAAAATCAAAAATATTCTAAATCAAGTGAGAATCAATGTATTAAACAGAAAAACAAGTGAAGAAGAAGAAGAAACCGATTCATCCAAAGAAATCTCTCTCCAAAATCTCAACCACTTCAATCTAAATCTTAACCGTACAAATAATTCCTTTCAAATTCTCTATCATCACAATCCAAACCTTAACCGTTCAAATCATTCTTTACAAAACTCAAAACATTATTATCCTGTCCTCACAAAACCTCTATCACAAAATCGAAAACAAAATCTCCAATAGCCAAAATCCCAGACAAATCCTTCCAAATTGACATTCCATTACCAGAACTTTTAACCTTAAATGAGACATTTTTTTTGGAACTTTCTTACACCAACTAATTCAATGAAAAATGTTCCTTTGAGTGTTTGAAACTTCGAAGTTCTGTAACGGAAATTATAATTGCTTCTACTGCCACTCAGATGTTATCATTGAAAAGCGAAACCTAGAGATGTTAATTACAGCCTTTGACAAAAGAATTGAAATGATCAAACGTAATTCACCATCTTGAAGTACATCTGAGAATACATGAACATTGTAGCTTGCCCATCTTTTCACAAGGTTCCACAATCCTCTATCAACATTTGATCAGATCAAGGATTTGAAATGAGATCTTGAACTTACTTCATACGTGAGAAGGAGAGCAACGGGCCAATAGAAGCAACTGAAGACGGAAGACTGGGATGGAGTGCATGAAGCACAAAATGGCTAATGATTGTTAGGACTAGTTTTGTGCTTAAATGTGTAATTAGGCTTAATTAAACTAGTTAGTGGTGATTTGTGAGAGGAGGTATAAATAAGTGAGATTAAGGCTAATGAGTGATTAATCCATCTCCCGTGAAAAATAATTGTTTGTTTGAGGGGGAGCGTAACCGTTATCAACATGTTACCTCAACAACAATTATCAAGGACCATAGATCGACATAAAGCCACAAACGTAAAAAAAAAAAAAAAGACTTCCGCTGCTAATCTCTCTATTAATATGGGTCTTATTTTTAGTCGATGTATATGTATCTTCAAAGTAAAGTCTTCAAAATACTCCTTGTGGTTGAAAAGCTACAAGAAGTATTCGTTTTCACAGGTTAACAAAGCTCAAGCTGATCCTGATACATCATCATTCAACGAAATATCTTCCAGGTGCAGCTTTAGCTAAAGGTGAAGACTTTGAAGATACGCTTCCCAGACTATTGTTACAAAGGGGGAGATTGTTGGGTCATATTGTTGTAACCAATAGTCTAGGGGGCATTGTGTAATTAGTCTAAAATAGGTCTAGGTATATAAACCTTGTTCTTAGCTAATTGCCATTTAACCTTTGCCCTATTTTGTAACTTTCATATCCATAGCAAAGTGTTCATGTTCTTCAATCAATCTAAATCTTTCTAATTTCTTAGTTGTTATTGCTTAATCCTTCCTTTAATCATTGAATCTAAACTTACACCCCCCCCTTTTGGTTTCTTGGCACCGGGGTCCTCTTAGTAATTCCTCAAAAGAGTCATCACTAAGAGTTGCCGAGGTCTGCGTCCTATTGATGTTCTCACTGTCCTGTGCACCCACCTCTGGGGCATCAGTAATGAGAGCCCTTTCCTCATGCCCTCTCTCCTCCTTGGAGGACAACTCTTGGAGCCTGGGGTTTGACTCAATGGGTCCCCTGGTGTCCTTTAAGGAAGATTTCTTCCTTTTATAGTTTTTCTGGAATGATTTGGCTAAAGGCTGGTCTTCTACAGAGTGAAGAGTAGCACTCTGCAGATTTAATTCATGTTCCTGGGACACATTCACAATTTATTAAATGTTGAAGAAATCTGGGATACATTAAAAATTTTAAAGTAGAAAGATTTCCCAACATTTCCTAAAAAATCATATTTGAAAAATTAAAGATTTGGTTTGTGCTTAAGCAAACAACAGCAGATGCTATTGCTTTATTAAACTCATTCCATGTACTTCTTTTAGGAGAAATACAGTGTTGAATATTATGTACAAGAAATTTCCATTGTGGGGAGAGAAGACCCTTTTGGAAAGTGACAATGTCAAGTCTTCCCTCATATCCCATTTTGTTTAAAATTTCAACAATGTATTCCTTAGGAAGAGAAAACATACCTTCGTCGTCGTGCAGTTGTAGATGGTGTCTGATGGATTGTTCAGTTATGGTGATAGATTTTCCATCCACGGTTGATTTGATCATAGACATAGTTGCCCCTTCGGTTCTTTCAGCATTGGTCCAGAAATCAACCAAGTGTTTTTGATATGCTTTTGGATTTACAGTTAATGCAAACTTTATGTATGAGTTCTTCAAAGAGTTGACGATTGGACGAAAATCTTTTGTTCCGTCTGGATTCTTTAGATACGCACACATGTTGTGGAACTCTGAGTATTTAAGATTTGTGTTAACATCAAGGGATTGTAGAGTTGCCATTGTCGTCGATGTTTGTGTTTGATCGTTTGATTTGAGAGAAAAGGTATGAATGTTGTTACTGGTGCAGGGTTTATGATCGCGATTTAGGGTTTATCGAGAGGATTTAGTAAATCGATGTGAGGATAATGCTAAACTAATCGACTTCAGCTATTTATATCTTACGATTTGATCTGCAAAAAGACTAAATTGCCCTTCAAATCATAACACAACGGTTATTTTCATGGGGGTTAGTTTGGTAACTTTGACAATCTAAAGACCAGTAGTAAATTAGATACCAGTAGAAAACATCAGTAGTATCTATGAACGTCAGTAGTAACTAAGGATTTTGACATCAGTAGTGACTGTAGACATCAGTAGTAACTAATGAAATTTTAATACTGACCTAATTTACCAACCCTAGCAGTAGTAACCACCATTTTAGAGACCAGTAGTATATGTGAGTACAATCGTTTATCAGTAGTATTTTATGCATACTCAATACACATCATACTGACCTACCAGTAGTAAAACACTTATTAACATAAATAACTTTTTACAACAGAAAAACTTTACACATGATTTTGATTGTGAAATTAATTTATTAAAATCATTCCAATACTGCTAACTAAGAAGCTGAATCTTCCTACATCAAATGCTTTTGTAAAAAGATCTGCTAATTGATTGTCAGTATGAATTTTAACTACTTTGATTAACTTCTTTTCATTGCAATCTCTTATAAAATGAAATCTTATTTCAATGTGTTTAGTTTTAGAGTGTTTTACTGGATTGTTCACAATACTAATAGCACTTTGATTATCAATAAAAATAGGAGTTTTAAGTATAGAGATACCAAAGTCTAGAAGCTGGTTTTGAATCCAAAGTACTTGAGCACAACAAGCAGATGCACCTACATACTCTGCTTCAGCAGTTGATGTGGATACATTTGTTTGTTTCTTACATTGCCATGACACCAGTCTTGATCCAAAGAATTGACATCCACCAGTAGTGGACTTTCTATCTTGACATTCACCTCCATAGTCACTATCTGTGTAGGCTATGAGTTCAAATGGTGAGTCATGTGGATACCATAGACCAAGTGATGGTTTGCCTTTCAAGTATCTGAATATTCTTTTGACAGCCTGCAAGTGAAGTTCTTTAGGTCTTTCTTGATATCTTACACACACACAAACACTGTACATAATGTCAGGTCTTGATGCAGTTAAGTACATCAAAGAGCCTATCATTGATCTATATAAGTGTTCATCTACATCCCCCCCCTCAGCATCAGGATGTAGGTGTTTGTGTGTTTCCATTGGTGTACTTGCACTCTTGCAGTCTTTCATGGTAAACTTCTCCAAGATGTCTTTAACATACTTTGATTGGTTTATCAAAATACCATCTGATCTTTGATTGACTTGGAGTCCAAGGAAGAAGTTCATTGGACCCATGGAGCTCATCTTGAATTTGGTTTGCATGAGATCCTCAAACTCTTTACACAATAAATAATTTGTTGATCCAAAAATGATATCATCTACATAGATTTGAACTAGTAGCATATCATTTTTGACTTTTCTTGTGAACAGAGTCTTGTCAATAGCTCCTCTTTTAAAATCATTCTTCAACAAGTATGATGATAATGTATCATATCATGCTCTTGGTGCCTGATGTAGGCCATACAGAGCTTTGTCTAGTTTGAATACATAGTCACCTTTTTCTGGATCTTCAAAACCTGGAGGTTGACATACATATACTTCTTCTTCAATTTTCCCATATAGGAATGCACTCTTCACATCCGTTTGATAGACTTTAAACTTCTTGTATGAAGCATATGCTAGGAATATTCTTATTGCTTCAATTCTAGCAACAGGAGCATATACTTCATCATAGTCTATTCATTCTTCTTGAGTGTATCCTTGGGCTACAAGTCTGGCTTTGTTCTTGATCACTATACCTCTTTCATCTTTCTTGTTTCTAAAGATCCATCTTGTTCGAATGGCTCTTTTTCCTTTGGGTAAAGGTACAAGTGTCCAAACAGCTTGTAATTTAAATTGAAGGAGTTCTTCTTGCATTGCCTCAATCCAGTTTGTATCCTTCATTGCTTGTTGAATCTTCTTTGGTTCATCCTGAGACAGAAAACATTCAAAAATACATTCATTAGCAATTAAACTTATGTTACACATGTTTGCAGTTAGACTTTTATTTAATTTGCTTCTTGTTTGTAGTTGTGAGTTAACATCACTTAGAACATTGTCTAAAGGATGGTTCTTATGAGTCCTTGAGTTTGTAACTCTATCAACCACTAGTTGATTTTCAAGATTGGACTCATTTGTCTCAGGGATTTGTTCCTCTTGAGGTTCTTCATTGTCATTGATGTTTGGTTCATCATCATTTGCTGGTTCAGAGTTACTACTGGGATCAGTAGTATTTAAGTTATTAATGGGATCAGTAGTATTTGAATTACTATTGTCCTCATTGTCTGATTCACTACTGCTTCCAGAATTTGAGTTATTACTGTCCTCAGTATTAACTGTGGGAGCAGTATCAACTACTATGTATCTCATCTCTTCTTGACCAGAATTGAAAGATGATGTTCCTTCCTTTTGAGTATGACAATTTGAATCACCTGCATTTAAATCCAAGTTAGTGTTAAAGGATTTGGTTAGATTGTCTATGTTGAATAGCCAATCTGGACCATTTCCTTGTTCATTAGGTATATTCTCATTAAAGGATACATTGATGCTTTCTTCAATAATCCTTAATCTTTTGTTGAACACTCTATATGATTTGCTTTGAGTAGAGTATCCCACAAAGATTCCATCATCAACTTTGCAGTCAAACTTACCAATTTGTTCTCTTGTAATCAAAATAGTACAAGGACAACCAAATGATTTTAAGAAACTTATGGAAGGTTTTCTTTTGTTAAAAAGTTCATATGGTGTTTTATGATGTGGCTTGACTATTAATACTCTGTTTTGTACATAACAGGCAGTATTAACAGCTTCAGCCCAAAAAGTAATTGGTAATTTTGAGTCTGCTAACATTGATCTTACTGCTTCAATGATGGTTCTATTTCTTCTTTTTGCTACACCATTTTGTTGAGGAGTTCTAGGTGAGCTGTATTGCCTGTCAATACCTTTAAGATCACAAAAGTTAATTAGGTTAGCATTTTTAAATTTTGTGCCATTATCACATCTTATGGCTTTAACTTTTTGATCAGAGGTGTTCTCCAGTTTAACAATTAAGTTCTTAATGAGTTCACTTGTTTCATCTTTTGTCCTGAGAAAGAAAACCCATGTATATCTGGAAAAGTCATTAGTAATAACAAGACAATATTGTTTCTTTCCAATGCTCATTACATTTGTAGGTCCAAAAAGGTCCATATGTAAGAGTTGTAAAGGAACAGAAATAGAATTTACAATTTTGGACATATGAGAAGACTTATGTTGTTTACCTTTTAGGCATGCAACACAATGATGATCACACATGAACTGTTTTTGTGGTAATCCAATTACCAAGTTCTTTCTTACTAAATTGTTCATATTTTTAAAGTTTGTGTGACACATCCTTCTATGCCATAGTTCTGATTCAGTAGTGTTTGCCTTGGATATAAATCAGTTGACCTCATTTGAAGAAATGAGTTCTCCCCCTATATCCAGGCAATACACATTGTTTCTCCTTGGAGTTCTCAAAACTACATATTTTTCATCTAAAACAAAGTCAGGAGAAAGAATGATGCACTCAATATCTGTGAAAAGAATCTTGTTCTTTTTATCACATACTTGAGAGACACTGACAAGATTGTATTTTAGCTCAGCTACATAAAATACATCATCAAAAGTAATTTTACCATTAGTAACTGTACCTTTGCCTGTAATCTTACCTCCCTTTGGGTTCTCACCAAAGGCCACATACCCTCCATCAAATGACTTGAAATCCTTAAGAATTTGCAGATTTCCAGTCATGTGCCTTGAGCATCCACTATCAATGTGCCATGTTCTACCTTCTTCAGGGATCTGAATGCTCTGCACAAGTAAGTAAACGAATTGTTAAGTTTGGGAACCCAAGCTTTATATGTCTTGGGTTCATCCTTTGAGAAGTAAGATGTAGAAGATTTAATTTTAAACATTTTTGGTACCCATACCTGTTTAGTACTGGTGTTTTGTTTTACTACTGCCCGTTTGTAATTGTTACTGGTGTCTGAGTTTACTACTGACCTTGGTCTATACCCATTATATTTAGCTTTTGAATACTTTACTACTGATGGACCAGTAGTATTTGGGTAATTACCATGTTTAGGATAACCAGTAGTGTTTTTAACATTTGGTTTGACAGCAGTAGTATCTTTAAAATTAGAGTTTTTACCAGTAGTGTTTTGGTACTGGTACCCAACAGCATTGTAATTAGGGTTAGGATCAGTAGTAAACCTGTTAAAGTTTCTACTGGTGTTGGAAAAATTAAAATATTTTTTATTTTGATTTAATTTTCCATTATTTTTGAAATCATTGCTGTTCTTTGGGCTTCCAACTCTTTTATTTTGCACAAACCTTGGTGCATTTCTTCCAAATTTTGGTGTTTCAGATTTTTGAGATTTTATTTTATTTACTACTGATGGATCAGTAGTATCTTTTATCCTTTGTGTTTTTGCTTTTTCCTTAGAATTTTTAAATTCTTTGAACTCTTTGCAGTTAATTGGATTGAAGTGACAATCCTTTGCTAGATGGTTTACTTTGTTGCAAATAACACATCTTAATTTCTTATTCTTAGCACCTTCAGGTTTTCTTTGATCTAAGAGTTGATTTTTATTTCTTTCATTTCCCCTTCTTAAAATTTTTTGTATATTTTCTGCATCATATTTAGGAGAGTCATTTTGACTTTGTGCTGTGTGAAAACTTGTATCAATTGAGTATGTAGTTTGATCATCATCAGATGTATCATTTGATTCAGATGTTTCATTACTAGTTTCACAGTTATCTGTCTTTTTTAAATCATCTAAAATTCTTTCTGTGCTTGATTTAAAAGGATGGATAAAATTAATTGGGGGTGGAACAGCATGATATCCCACTCCATGCACAACTTTTTCAGTGGTTTGATTACTTGTTAATTCATTGACAATTTGAGAACTTCTTTCAAACTTTTTAATGGTTAATTTGTTTTGTTCTAATTCCATTTGATATTCTTCTAGTTTGATCAAAGTTTCTTTTAATTTTAATTCAAGATGTTCTTTTTCATAAGTGGTTTGTAGCAATTCTTCTTTTATCTTTTGATCAGTTATTTTATAAATTTTAATTTGATTTTCAAGATCAGCTATACAACCATTATATTCAATTCTTCTATTTCTATTTAGAATCATCTCTTCAAGTGTTTCTTTATTAAGTTTTTCTAAATCTTTATATGCTTTAATGCATTCAGGAGTGCAAGATTTAGAATGTACCTTAGTAGGAGAATCAGTGAAAGCCATGAGAGCTTGATTCTGTGCATGTTCCTCTGCTTGAAAGCTCCAATCATAACCTTGTCCTTGTTGTGAAACAAGAGCAGTTGAGTTTGATCTTTTGTCTGGCTGAGGACATTCTTTAGCAAAGTGCCCAAGGTTGTTACAGATGTAACATTTGACTTTAGTCTTGTCAAATCCAGCCTTGTCACCTTTGTTGTAGTTAAGGTTTGTTCTACCAGTCCTCTTCAAGAACCTTTTGGTTCTCAGGCTCAGCATAGCCATCTGCCATTTTAGATCCATCTCTTCAAGATCATCAGGATTCAATTGTTCCAAATCATCAATAATTAGTGCAGTATGCACATGACTAGTGAAGAAGGATTCTCTTGCAGTATCTTCACAATCTGCAGCCTTTGCAGTTTCCTGACCTGTTCCTGTACTAGACACAAAAGCAGCATTGTTTGAAGATAAATTAGGAGTTTTAGAGCTTACCTCAGATTCAAATACCCTTAGCTCATTGTATAATTCATCCAGCTCTTTTTCTTCCAGAGCATCACCTTGTCTATATATGACTGTGTACATAGACCATTCTTCTCCAAGAGATCTGAGCAATTTTCTGTTGACATCATCATTGTCTGGTTTCACACCAACTTGATTCAATTCACCGATGAGTTTGTTGAACCTATCAAAGATTTGAGATAGGGATTCATTCTTTTGGCCTTTGATATTTTCAAAGTCCTGTTTTAGTACAGACTTCATGTTTCTTTTGGTGCTTTTAGTGCCAACAAATCTCTTTTCCAGTGCCTGCCACAACATCTTTGCATCATCATATTCAACAAAGAGATGTTGATAATCATTAGGAATGGCCAGTAGAAGAGTGCTTAGAGCTTTGAGTTCAATTCCTCTGTCTTTCTTCTCCTTTTCACACTTGAGTTTGTCTGCTTCAGTTGCAGAGCTTGTTGCTTGATTGTGAACGGTTTTGTTTCCTTCAACAACAACTTCCCACATGGAATAATGAGTAATAAGCATGTATTGCTTAATACGATTCTTCCACATTCCAAAGTTATTGGGAGTGAGTATAGGGATTTTATTTGCTTGAGTACTCTCATTGTTATCAGTCATGATTAACAATCTGTGTGTTTTAAAGATTAATACTTTTTGTTGTTCTTAAAATTCGTAGATCTAGAACCAATAAGCTCTGATACCACTTGTCAGGATCGAATAACCAAAACAAGTTAATGCCAACCCAGATCTACTAATAACAAGAAGTTGCAGCGGATCAACACTTGTATTAATATATTAAGAACAATAGAATACTGTATATTGAATGAACAATGAACAATAATGTTAAGAACACAGTGATTCACAAAAAGCTTCAATGTATATTATTGATTAACAATACACACGTACGTTTACAATTCGTAAGGAACTACTTATAGCAGTCCTTGAAGCCTAACTATTTACCCTAGTTATTCTAGGACTTGATTTACATCGAATTATAAAAGATATACATTGAATAACATTCTATAACTAACTCTGCGAAGATCTCGGACTTGATTTGCTTCCAAATACGCGTATCAGTAGTAACTGCAATCACCAGTAGTAAATATGCATCATCAGTAGTAAATGTGATGATCAGTAGTAACTCTGATAATCAGTAGTAACTCCAAAACCAACATCAGTATTAACTACTAATGATCAGTAGTATCTTCTCTTTATGCATGACCAGTAGTAGGTTAGTTATAGTCTTCACCAGTATCAACTCATCAGTATCAAGTGTATCTGCCCCATCAGTAATAACCATAATCAGTACTAACTGCAGCATCAGTAATAAATTGAACTGTGATTTGTTCTAACAGTTAACCAATTGCTCTAAATGGCAATTTGTTTTACAACAAATAAACAACCAACTTTAAATAGAAAACATATTGTATCGAACTTTCCATGGTCAAGGTATTTGTTTGTGTGCTCACATATTCTTTAATTATGATCTCTAACTTTGGTGGTTAACTTGAATGTATTATTATGTTCTAGATGATAATGATTACTAATTGCAATTTTTAAAGACGGAAAAAATCATTCATTTGCGTAATTATTGTTGGAAAAACCGTGTAAACGAACAACACTTGCTCGCCACGAAATATAGTTTCTGGGTACCCGCCGCCGCAATGCACGGGTACCCTGCTAGTTAATAATAATGAATACTTCCTCTTATTCAAAATAAGTGACACACTTTATTTTTTGGGGTGATTTAAAATAGGTGACACTTTGAAAAATTATCTTATTTGGAAAAAAATAGTGGGACCCACACCCACTAACTATCTACTTTAACAAAGTGAAATGACTCATCTACCTTTACTTTATACTTTTAAACATCATTAACCCCGCTTTATTCAAAAGGTGTGGGACGCATTCCACACTATTCATTCAATTAATATAATTTAATTATCATTATAATCTTTTGACTCAAAAATCATGAAATCCAAAATGTGGCACTTATTTTGAATCGTAGGAAGTATTATTTTATAATTATTCTATTTAATCCATTGTATAAAACTAAAAATGGTAACATGATGGCATGACTGATCTTATAAAACTGAATAAAAATTAAGAAATGAAAATATGTTGTTGCCATGCGTATCTCATTTTTTTAGTTAAAAAATGATACGCAAAATTGAAGTAAAGAAAGAGTGATGTAGGCCCAATGATATAGGAACGGATCTTGATGTTTATGGAAGCCTATGACCGCGTTAGAAAAGGGCTTTAGTAAAAATGACATAACTTTTGGCTCGGGCTACGACATGATAAACCGCCGTAGGCGGTTTACCCAACTTTCCGGCCCAAAAGGCCTTGTTTTGGACACTTATTTTATGTTTTCGTGTTTTTTCATTAAATTTCTGAACTTTGTTTAGGCCCAGTTTTTGGCACGTTTGTCATTTTAGGCTCATTCAAAATTCTGGACCATATTTAAAGTGTATTTTGTCAAATGAAATAATCGATGATTTTGCAAACTTTGAGTTTTCTCTCCCAAAAGTGTTTTTCATGATGAACAGTTTTTGAAAACCTCTATCACTGTATTTTCTTAAATCAACGTAATTTTAGTTATATTAATTCGATATTCTTTGAATCAACGGATTCTAATCTATTTTATTTTTTATAGTCTACATCAAACAGCTAAATGTATATGGGTAGTTAGTTTGACTTCTTGAGTCAATGAAGAGGGATGAAATATTCCCCAATTTCTCTCAATTTTCTCTGAGATCTGATTGAAGAAATCGATATCGATAAATAACAGATTTATTATTATAATAATCCGTATTAAGATAAACAAACAAATTCAAAAGCTGATACGTACAGCTACGCATCATTTATAGTTATCCGTATTGTACGTACGGTTATTTGACTTAATATAAATACAAAGAGTCAAAGTCGTTTCTTCTACTATTAACTAATCTCTCACAATCATTCCCGCCATGAATTCCGATACAACCACCACTGCCACCACCGTCGTTGCTAAGGACGTCACCACCCACTCCACCGGCGACCAACGAAAACGCAAAGCCGCTGATGAATTTCTAAACGATAATCATGAAAAAGAAAACGGCCGTCAAGTATATGCATCACCAAACTACAACAATGGCGGTTCTGGTGATTCTGTTTGCAGTCCATGTGATGATGAATGTGATACGGCCGCCATGAAAGCGGTGGCAATGAAGGCGGCCAATTATCTTGATTCCCTTCCAATTGGGTACCGATTCAGGCCAACTGATGAAGAACTTATATGCCATTATTTAATTAAAAAGATCAAGAAGGAGGAGCTTCCAAAGAACAAGATTAGCGAAGCTGAAATTTACGAACATCATCCAAAACATATTACTGGTATATATATATTTTAATATTTTATTTATGCATGCAATTTGTTAAAAGCATAAAAAAGTATGTTACATTATAAAATTAGTTTAAAGCACTATAATAAATTATTTAATAATTCAAAAGTGTGTAGTTTAATCAAATAATTCGTTGATTCTAATTGAATGTAGTATTATTTTACTCCCTCCGTCCCACAAAAAACTTCCCATTTGATATGAGCACAAGTTTTAAGGGGATAGTTAGTGGTGGGGTCATTGGTAATAATTTTGATTAAAATATAAGATTGGTTTGGAGAGAAAAAGATGGTTAGTGGATATTTAGTGGTGGGGTCCTTAGTAATAATAGTATTTTATTATGTGGAGCCCATCAATTGAATGAAATGGGAAGTTTTTTGTGGGACAAAAAATTAAGGTCAAATGGGAAGTTTTTTGTGGGACGGAGGGAGTATATGAGTAGAGAATTACCCGCAAGCTGTAGAAGGAGAATGGTATTTTTTCACATCAAGAAACAGGAAATATCCCAACGGTCAGAGACCAAGCCGGACAGCTGGTTATGGTTATTGGAAAGCAACTGGCCCTGATAAAGTTATTAAAGACAAAAACGGCATTAAAATTGGCGGGAGAAAGTCGTTAGTTTATCACGGAGGCCGTCATCCAAGGGGGGTTAAAACGGAGTGGATGATGCACGAATACGTGCTTGAGGGTTATGAAAGAAATCGAGTCGATTTAGAAGACATGAAGGTTTGTTTTAATTAATTACTCGATCTTGTTTTTATTTTGTCCAATAATATATAATTAAATGTTTGTAGATGTTGATATAACTTTTAGTACTATCTTTTTGCAGCTTGATGACTATGTTCTATGTAAGATATATTTTAGGGGAAAACAGGTAAGAGAAGAAGTTATTAGTGATGAAGATCACACACCTAACCTTGATGTTGAAAACATGCAAGAACGGGTTCCTTTGGTGTCAAATGATCAAGATACAAATTCGGCTATTATTCAGGCCGGTGACAATAATCAACGTGATCAAAACTTGAATCATGTTGAAAACAATATGAATCTCGTTAATACTATTGAGCTCGAAAACAAGGCTATAGAAGAGATCAAAGAGCAAGTTTTGATTCCTAATAGACATGCACGTATGTTATCGGATGATATTGTCATTGAACATTTTAATCAAAACTCCAATTTTGCTCCTAATCATCATGTTGAAGCCAATTTTCCAATTCAAGATCATTTACAAGCTCGTGTGGTCTCGAATCAAGACATGAACCCGGCTAGTTTTCGAGTGAGAAACAATCATGTGGTTGAAGAGAATTCTTCAAACTTTTATGATCGAAATAAGGGATCTCTTCATGCTCATATTCATCAAGTTGAAAACAACTTTCAAATCCAAGATCATATACACGTTCACATGGTCTCAAATCAAGATATGAATCCCAACATTTTTCGGGGGAGGAACAATGTGGTGGTAGATAATACTTCAAATTCTCATGATCGAAATATGGGATGTTTTCATGCTCCTTATAACACGATAACCCCTCGTCCCATGCGAATGATAAGTTTCTCAAAATCGAGTGGTCCGCAATTCAACCCCCAATTTTCATCGCCAAATCCTCCATATTTTCCACAAACACTCCGGCAGACTCCTCCACCACCACCGCCGCCGCCACACATGGTGCATCCAGGGATGTGTTGGGGTGGTCGGAATTTCAATCTACCACCGCTGCAGCAGGAGGCACCACCAATGTTCCAAGAATTTAACAATGAAGTACCATAGAAGAATTGAAGAATTGTGGAGTTTATTAGGTTTTATTTGCTAGTTTATGTTATTGTTTTCTCTTTTGTGTTTTAGGTTTCTTCATAGTTTGGTGTTTCGAATAACATAAATTTCTTTTACTTAGAGTGCCTTTATGGTAATAAATTTTGAGAGAAAATGACGTCTACCGGTTTGCGTGAAACAAGTAGTAATTGAAGGGGTGATTGTGTGTATCTAAGAAAGTTAAAGGGTTAGAATGTATACAACAAGGAGACAACAGGGGACCCAAGTTTGATGAGATTTTAAAGGATAACCAAAGTGCATTATCTTGGAAAATTTTGGACATATATAATTATATGTATATTTGTTATATATAATTAATGGTTGACATGTCCAAAATGTAGTTGTGGTGAATGAGATATCGACTCTCGGGGTGTATGGAACAAATAAATAAAATAAATGAACCAGTGGGAACTTGAACCTATCGACGCTCGTCTCCCGGGTATCATGTGGGTTCGGTTTGTATGGTTAAGAAATTCAAGTAATAATAATATTATTATTAATATTATTAAGATAATATTATTATGGTTTTTTCTAACTTATGCTCTAGGGGCACATAATACCAAATATCAAAAACCATTTATCCCCCTGCATTTAATTTAGAAAAACTCTTCACTTTTAATTATAGTAAGGGTAAAGTAGGAATTGCAAGATTTCTAGCAAGTCATTAATACGAAATAGCAAGTATAAAAGGTAACCATGAGATATTAAATGTTTGTTAAAGTATGCCTAGGGGCATACAATAGAAAGACCCTATTATTATTATTAATATTATTAAGAAGTTTAATGTGTGTCATTAAACATAGAATTGAATTTGGTGGTTTTATTTCTTTATAATGAATATGTATAATGACAATTATGATTGCTATTAACATGATGACACATTTCTAGTATAAATAGAGATGGTGTGGTTCATTTGTAAGACACATTCTTGTGAACACCAACACACATTCTCATACTTGTCTACACCAAAAAGTCTTAGACTTGATTACACTCCAAGAATTCTCACACACATATGCTCTCCAAATTTTAGTGATCCTTAAACACAAAAAGTTTCGATAAGTGTTCAGGCTTGGATTATATTCGGTAGTGTAAAACTACTCGGTTGTTTTACCTTGGGAAATAGACAACGAATCTATTTTAAGGGGATCGTGAATTTCACGAGACTCAACCAAAACTTGTTATTCTTTGTTTCTACATATTCTTATTTCAATCTTGTATTTGTTTTAGTCATTTCCCAATTGTATTGTATTTTATTTAATGAAAATTGGTATTAACTCCTACACATTATTACCCTAAATTCAAAACTAATACACATGTCATTTACCGGACTACGTCCCTTTACCAAAAAAAAAAATCTAACTTTTCAAGAGCTTGCAAGCTCAGGGCAATGCAAGGGGAAAATTGCATTACTAGGTGCTGTTGAATTCCCAATATCTTTAAAAGGAGATCTCACAAAATTATACCCTTTTCTCTTCGAGTTTTCATGATTAATCCATCGGTTTTCCTTCAGTTTTGAAATCAGTATTCGTTTCTCCCTTGCAAGATGTTTTCCCAATGATAACGGTCGTGATTCTTTCTTATTTTCTTCGTGTCTACTAATACTACTACCAATAACATCCTCACATTGTCCCTTCATTCGACAACTCGCCCTGTTTTTTGTCTCCCGTTCAATTTGTTTACTTAAAGAAATAACCGACTTTTTGGGCGTTAAAACAACTTCTTTTACTTTATCTTTCTTCATCTTTTCAAGCTCACCTTTTACAAAATCAGCCTCTTTTTGAAGCTTGTTAGTTTTTGTTTCGTACTCGGTAGCCTTCTCTTTCCATTCTTCAGCCTTAAAACAAACAAAAAAACAATTCAACTTACAAATCACACACACTAAAAATAACACAATATACAAGATTACCTCAGACTGAAGGACTTTGATTTTGTCATTGGAAGCAAGAGCTTGTGTTTCCCAAAAGTCCTTTGAAGTTTGGAGTTCTTCCATTTCTTGTCTTAATTGTCCAAGCATTTCTTGCATTTGTGACCATTGTTCGGTTTCTGCTCTCACTTGCTCAACGATTCTTCTTACTAACAACTTGCATCTTCCCGAACATTTGTTGCTAGCCTCTTGCGACGCCATTGGTTCCTGTCACAAAAAGTAGTTTCTCAATTCATATACAAATCAACACACACAAAAAAAAAAAAAAAAAAAGTAATAATTAAATGTTGATAAAAAATTAAGCACGTTTAAAACATAAAAGTTACCTTTGTGTGATTAGAGAACGACAAATAATCGGGAAAATCGATTGGTTTTGAAGTAGAAGCAGAGTTTGCAACCGAACTGTTAATAATCGATCCATACTCCTCAATCCCATCTAACATTCCCTTCGATAAACCCTCCATTTTTCTTTCAAGTATTTCCACCTGCAAATTGAAAATTAATTACCAATCATTAAGTTAAAATTTGTTATACAAATAAATTATTTTTAACAAGATGTAATGAAGCTTACTTCAATTGACTTTGTTTGACTTTTGCAATTCAAAAGCGAACTCTCTTCGTTCACTTCACTCTTAATCTCCTTATTGCATTCATCATCCGTTAACTTTTCAAGTTTTTCTAATCGTCGTTGTAAACGTGACGCTTTTTTGTCGAAATTCTTACATTTTTTAAGCTCGTGATCTTCACTTCCGTTAAAACTACTTTGTAATTCCTCCAATTTTTCTGCTAATTCTTTCATTTCTTCCTCTAGAACTACTTCCATTTTCTTGCCTTCACATAGCTTCTTTCTTCCCTATACAACATTTAGGGGTCGTTTGACAGTTGCTAATTGAGTTAGTGCGAATTGAGTCAGAATCGGATTGAGTCAGAAGCGGATTGAGTCAGAACTTCTAATTGAATCCAAGTGTTTGATTAAATTGTTAATTGATTAATAATCACCTTATTACTCTTCTCTTTTGTGCTACATCTCCTTTCTGGTCTGCATTTCCATGGCGCGAGGAAACGATTGAGTCCAACGGATTTCTGATTCGGACCGAATCAACCAAATATTAAGGACCGAGTCCGGCATACGACCGAATCAGAAGAAAAGTGAAGCCATCAAACAAGCAGATTCGGACCGAGTCCGAATTCGGACCGAATCAGAGCCATTCCGAAGCAAATCAAACAGGACCTTATTTAATAGTAACTTAGCTAAAATAACATGGTACCTACTTTTATATTTGTCTATTTTTAATTAAATTTGTAATATGTAATAGTGTTCATTATATATAAATTTAACATTTTTACGTATAAATACAACATTTTAAAAATATGATTCTTGGAAAGAAATTGTAAAATTACACCTATTACTGGTGAAATTACGATACAAAACTACGAGTATTTAATGACTAAAATGGACAAAAAAAAATTATACGAGTACATTTTAGGGAAAAATAAATAATTTGAAACATACAATAGCTGATTGTACGTTACACGTACTCATACAAATTACGAACAATTTCAATGAAGAAATATTGATAAAAATTCAGGGGAAAACTTACAGAAGCAAGATTTTGTAAAGCAGATTTAAGAGTTCGTTCGATTCGAACTCGATTTTTCTCCAATTTCTTCAACGCAAGTTTCCTTTCGATTCTCAAGAAATTACATTCTGCACGTAATATCTCCGCCTGAAACCTCCACTTCTCCTCCGCCAGCTCACCACCACCGTCTTCCTCCGCCACTCTCTCCCCACTCTCCGACGAATCCGTCAACACCACCGGAGCACGAGTAAACTCTGACTCCACACCAAACAAACTCTCCAGCTTACCTTTATAATTATAAGTATGTATCATCTCCATCGGAGTAGTGGCCAGAATTTGTTTATTAACTCCGGTTATTGTTTTTCTCCGGCGGGTGGTGTGCCGTCTAGGTAAGTTGATAATTTTGGGGGTGGGTGGTGGTGGTGTAGTGTGCCATTTGACTCTACTATTTCTTGTAATTGTTGACATTGTTGTTGATCAATTACAGAGTTGAATTCAGGGTATAAATAATTGCAGGAGCAGAAGAAGCTCGTAAGAAGGAATGAAGATGGATTTGAAATGAAAGTAAAGGAATTAAATTTGATTTTATATGAAGGCTTTTTGTTGTTTGTGGTGGTTGTTGGACGAAATTCGAGGTTGGTGGTTATGAAGGATATGATAGAGATAGTTTGAATGTAAAATCTTATATTATTATTCAATACAAAGGGTACGTACATATACTGTGAAGAAGAGAGATTACAGGAAAAGATAAAGCTATATAACAAACTCTACAACAAACTCTAATCTTAATATAATAATTTGAATTTAAATTGAATACAACAATTATGAGTTGGCGGTATCACTTAACATTCCCCCGCAAGATGGACGGGCGAGAAGCAAGACCAATCTTGGAATTGAGCAGTTGAAAGCGAGGTCTTAATAATGGTTTTGTAAGTACGTCCGCTAATTGATCGTCCCCAGATACGTGTGTGACTCGTAGAGAACCATGCTGTACTTTTTCACGTACGAAATGAAAATCTAAAGCAAGATGTTTCATTCGAGAGTGAAAAACTGGATTGGCGGAGTATGTGGTAGCACTCAAATTATCGCAATAGATGGTAGGAGCTGTAGACAAATGATAACCGAGTTCTTTGAGAAGATTTGCAAGCCATTGAACCTCGGTTGTGGACGATGCGACAGCTCGAAATTCAGCCTCCGTTGTACTTCGGGCTAAAGTACTTTGGCGTTTTGAGCTCCATGAAATAGGATTAGAACCAAGAAAAACTATATAACCAGTGGTGCTTCTATAAGTGTTTTTGTCACCGGCCCAATCGGCGTCTGTGAAAGCGTGCAGATTAAGAGCTGAACCTTTCCGTAGTAATAGACCCTTGGAGATCGTACCGTGAAGATATCGAAGTAAACGTTTAAGAGCCGACCAGTGCTGAAAAGTAGGGGCATGCATGAATTGAGATAGTTTGTTCACTGTAAAAGCAACATCCGGTCGAGTAAGAGATAGATATTGCAAAGCTCCAACAATGGCGCGATAATCCGTAGGAGATGAAAATAGGGGTGCGCCAGTGAGAGTGAGAGTTTCAGAGCAGGTAATAGGGGTCGAAATAGGTCGACAATCACTCATTTGGGCCTTTTTGAGAATATCAGTAATATATTTTTGTTGAGAGAGAAGAAGTCCTTGGGGATGAGGAATACATTCAACGCCAAGAAAGTATGAAAGAGGACCGAGGTCTTTAAGAGAGAATTTTGTGGATAAGAGACTAATAAAGCGAGTAACTAAAGAAGTAGAAGGGCCGGTGATTATGATATCGTCAACATAGACTAAGATATATATGGGAAAAGAACCAACCGTGAGTGTAAAAAGAGAGGAATCAGAAATAGTGGGTTTGAAACCATGAGATATGAGGTAAGTTTTGAGCTCATCATACCAAGCACGAGAGGCTTGTTTTAGACCATAAATAGCTTTGTTTAACTTACAGACATGAGAAGGGAAGGCAGGGTCAATGAAGCCGGGTGGTTGAGCCATAAAAACGTCTTCATTGAGAGTGCCTTGCAAGAAGGCGTTGTTGATGTCAAGTTGATGAAGAATCCAATTTTGGGAAAGAGCAAGAGTGAGGATTAAACGAAGAGTTGCCGGTTTGAGGACAGGACTAAAAGTTTCATGATAGTCAATACCGGGACGTTGGGTGAAACCCTTGGCAACAAGACGAGCTTTTAAACGATCGACTGAACCGTCGGGATTGTACTTGGTTCGATACACCCATTTGCAACCGACAAGATTAGGGGCATGTGTAGAGGGAACTAACGTACAAGTTTTGTTGTTTTGTAGTGCATCGAACTCTAGTTGCATAGCGGCACGCCAAGAAGGATGTTTAAGAGCATGAGTGATGGTGGGAGGTTCTGTGAATGAAGTTAAAGATAAATTATAAAGTTGGTAAGTGGAATTGTGATATTTGGGATTGGGTTTTGGATGTGTACGTGTGTTTGGTTTTGGTGGGGGTGGTGGGATTGATTGTGAAGTGGTCGATGTATATGAGGTATTTGAGGTGGACGTAGGGGGTGAGGCGACTATAGGAGAGCTAGGAATAGAATCTGAGGTGGAAGATATAGGTGAATGAGGATGAGATACGGGTGGGGTCATGGCTGAGGAATGTGGTGGATGTGAGGAGTGTGATTGGGATATAATTGGAACAGAAAACGGGGCCCAAATCTCTAAGTTTGTAGGTGTGGTTTGGTGTGTTGATTTGGTCATTTTTGAGAAGGGAAAAATATGTTCAATGAAAGTAACGTGACGAGAAGTATATATTTTGTACGATATGGGATCTAGGGAGTAGTAGGCACTTTGAGTAGGAGAGTAACCAACGAAAATGCACGGTGTGGAACGTTGATGGAGTTTGTGAGGAGAGTATGGTCGCAACCAAGGGTAGCATAGACAACCAAAAGAACGAAGTTTATGATAATTTGGATGTGTTTGAAATAAGGAGAAATAAGGGGATTGATTACTTAAGGTTGGGGTAGGAAGGCGATTTATAAGATACGTAGCAGTGGTGAATGCGAGTGGCCAAAATGTGAGCGGAAGCGTTGCATGAGAAAGTAAGGAAAGGCCCGTTTCCACAATATGACGATGTCGTCGTTCGGCATAACCATTGTGTTGTGGAGTGTGAGGTGGGCTAGTGAGGTGAGAGATTCCACAAGAGTTAAAATGTGAGGCGAGTTTTATGAATTCTCCACCATTGTCAGAGAAGAAACGTTTAATTTTGGTGTTGAAAAAATTTTCAACAAGTTTTTGAAATCTAATAAAAACATTGAAAGAATCGGATTTATTTTTAAGAGGGTAAAGCCATATGTATTTGGTGTAGTGGTCAACAAATATGATGTAGTATTTATAATTGTCAAAAGAAGTTATGGGTGAACACCAAACATCTGAGAAGATTAAGTCAAGAGGAAAAGTAGACGTAAGAGAGGAAGTTGCAAAAGGAAGTTGATGACTTTTATTAATGTTGCATGCATTACAATAAAGAGGACAATTTGAATTAAAAGAAACATGAGAAGATAAAAGTTTGAAAATTTTATTATGTGGGTGTCCGAGCCGATGATGCCATGTAGTAGAATCAGATTTATGCATGGTGTAGGTTGCGGGTGATGATGGTGAGGATGATACACGTTTTGAGCGGAGCTCATACATGCCTTTGATTGCCGTTCCCTGGAGAATTTTGAGTTTGGTTGCTCGATCCTTAAGAACAAAAACAGAAGAGTAAAATTTCATGAGAAGGTTGTTATCAAGACAAAGACGTGAAATGGAGATGATATTTTTAGCTAAGGAAGGAACACATAGAACATTTTTAAGAATTATAGATGTGTGTGGGGTATGAATTAAAAGACAGCCAATATGAGTGATTGTAAGACCTGATCCGTCACCTATGACAAGCTCTTCCGTTCCATCATAAGGTGCGTGGAAAGAGAGGTTGTTGAGGTCGGTAGTAACGTGATGTGATGCACCACTATCAAAAATCCAATTAGCTTGATCCGGGGCAGAAGTTAGGCCCATAGTGTTGACCTGAGCGTGTTTTGTTTGTGTATGTCGCTCATAGGATGGAGGAATAATCATGGGATGCATCTTCTTGAATTCTTGACAATTTGTAAGAGAGTGACCTCGTTGGTGGCACCATTGACATTTTCCAAGGAAAGGTTTTGAACCTGCATTATAATTTGCATTAGAATTAGGAGTAGGCAATATACCTTGGCCTCGATGTGGACGACTGTGATGGGCATAAGATAGATTTTGGTTCTTCGGTGGCCCAGAACGGTTGCCGGAGCCTTGGCGATAATTTTGTTGCATGTGAAACACCGCCGCCGGTTGGTGTAGTCCGGTAACCGGAGTTTGTTGGGCTAAAGAAAGCTCGTGGTTGATTAGTTTTTCATGCAATTCGTTAAATGAGATTGGGGTATCCCTGGCATGAATTGCATCAAGTATGGGTTTGTAAAGAGAAGAATCCAGCGCATCAAGAATGGTGTCAACGATGTCTTCATTGTCCATTTTCTTTCCTAGGATCGCCAATTCATCAGTGATGGTTTTTATTTGTTGCATGTAATCAGAAATGGATTGGGTTGGAAGTTTAGTAGTTTGTTTCAGCCGATGTTTTAGTTGTTTTAGATGACCACGACTTGGAGAGGCATAGGTTGTCTCCAAGATTTGCCAAGCATCACGTGAAGAATCTGCACCTTGAATTAAAGGTATTATGGATTCAGAAAGGCTTCCAACGAGAGCACCAAAAATCAGTCTATCTTGCCGAAACCATTGCGGGTAATCGGCATGAGGAACCTGATTTCCTTCCGCGGTTACAGTAGGTGATGGCTTAGGCTGAGATCCATCGAGGAATTTAAAGAGATCAAGACCATAGAGTAGCGCCTGAATTTGAGTTTTCCAGGCTAAATAATTAGAGGATGTTAGTTTTAAAGTTGCAGGGAAGGTTACAATTGTGAGATCTTTCATGGAGGGGTTAACAAAAAGGGATGATTGATCTGACATTTTGTTTGAAGAACTTGTATGAACTGGGGATGAAGATCGAGAGGAGTTTGATGAAGATGATTTTGAGCCTTGCTCTGATACCATATGAAGGATATGATAGAGATAGTTTGAATGTAAAATCTTATATTATTATTCAATACAAAGGGTACGTACATATACTGTGAAGAAGAGAGATTACAGGAAAAGATAAAGCTATATAACAAACTCTACAACAAACTCTAATCTTAATATAATAATTTGAATTTAAATTGAATACAACAATTATGAGTTGGCGGTATCACTTAACAGTGGTAATGGACAGAAAAACCAAAAAAACAGCTACGGAGCCTTTCATTTAAATGTTAACACACATTTCTTGTTTATTCACACAACAATTAAATTCTTTTCTTTAACGCCTCTTAAATAGGTAAAACCGAAATTATATGGGTGTCTACTACTTGTATTTCCCCTATTTCAAAATATGTGATACACTTTACATTTTGAGGTGTTTCAAAATAAGTGATACATTTTAAAACTTTCCGTATTTGGTAAAATATAGTGGGACTCATATTCACTAATCATCTCCTTTAATAAAGTGAAAATTACTCATATACCATTCTTTTACTTTTAAACATCATTAAACTCACTTTAATCATAATATGTGGGACCCCTCACTTACTAACTATCTAATTTAATATAATTTAATCTTCATTACAATCTTTTGCCTCAAAAAACGTGAAAGCTAATTTGTATCACTTATTTTGAAACGGAGGAAGTATTTAATTAATTAAATTAAATAACTATTAAAATTAAGTGATTATATGAATAAAAAGAATTAATTGCTTACACATGTAATTAGGGGTGTAAACGAGTCGAGTCGAGCCGAGCTCGAGCCTTTTAAAACTCGAGCTCGAAACTCGACGAACTTCTATTTTTAAGCTCGAACTCGACTCGGTGAAAGCTCGATACTCGGCTCGGCTCGAAAAATTTTATTTTTAAAAAAAATGCACTTTTTGTTGTAAATATGTATATAGAAAAGGGTAAAAAGGTAATTATGTATATGAAAAAGGGTAAAAATGTAATTAAAAAAAAGCTCGATAAGGCTCGCGAGCCTACCGAGCTGTGTATTTTGGAACTCGAACTCGACTCGAAGCCCTACTCGAGTAGCTCGAGCTCGAGCTCGACTCGGTTCACAACGAGTCGATTCCGAGTATTTTGCGAGTCGGTCTCGAGTAACTCACGAGCTGTCTCGACTCGATTACACCCCTACACATGTTATCTTATGGTGGATAGACACATGAAATATGAATAAATAGTAAACATCAATACTATTTCTAAAACTTCCTTCGTTTCAAAATAAGTGATACACTTTGTACTTCACGGTTTTTGAGTTAAAATATGATAATGGATGTTAATTAGATTAAATTGGATAGTTAATATATAATGGGTCCCACATATATTGATTAAAGTGAATTTAATGATGTTTAAAAGTAAAAAGTAAGGGTAAATGTGTCTTTTCACTATATTAAAGGAGATAGTTAGTGGTGTGGGCCCCATAACCTTTTACCAAATATAGTAAGTTTTCAAAATGTATCACTTATTTTGAAAACATCCTAAAATAAAAAGTGTATCACTTATTTTGAAACGGAGGAAGTAGTTAAATCTATTATAATTTTTTTCGACAATATAACTTTAAGCCATGGGTAACACTTTACACCAATACCACTAGAATATAAACTTAGGTACATAACAATTAAATTCCTACTTTTTAATTTTAATACAATCAAATTATAATATAATTATGTTTTTCTGTTTGATGTAATCAAATTTGTTAAAAATGAAGTACTTATAAAAAATGGTTTTCGCTCTTTACTTGGTCGAAATTAACATGTCATAATATTTTTATTAGTATTTAATTCACATTAACTATTAATTGATATTTGCCGTTTATAAAAGAATCACTCTTTATCAGGCAGGGGCGACACCTACACAACCCAAAACCCGACACATAAATAAATAAGTTTGGGATGAATCTAAATGTATTAGGTCAAAAATTGGTCAACCCCAACACATTTAGTTTTATAAACCAGGTCGTGTTTGGGTTAAATAATGTCTAAATGGATCGATTTGTCAACACCTTTAGTTTTATAAAGATCTTTTTAAATAGGATGTAGATACTACAACATCCCATTTTTTATTGATTAGATTGAGATTTTATTACTTTCTTAATAAACTTGAGATTTTAATTTTTGTTATCACTTAATTTTCTAAAATTATATAAGGATTAGTCTTGTATTTGAGATCGTTTTTATTCCGACCTATAAAAACTAATGACATAATAATAATAATAATAATAATAATAATAATAATAATAATAATAATAATAATAGGAAAATGATAATGAGAGCCTTAAGAGCTATCAATAAGATCCCATGACACGCATAAAAAAAACTTGTACAATAATACATAACAGGCCCTGCAATTTAGGAATAAACCACCATCAATAAAAGTACAAACGTTTTATGCATGTAACTATCAGTTAACGACAGCCCAGGGCTGTCACTAACAAAACTCATAATAATAATAATAATAATAATAATAATAATAATAATAATAATAATAATAATAATAATAATAATAATAATAATAATAATAATAATAATAATAATAATAATCAAGATCCAATAAGTCAAAAATTAAAAATAATAATCTATTATATAATAAAACAAGCCTTTATAGGTGGCCACGTGACACCTCTTAGAAGTCAGAATGACACATGGCATTTTAATAGAATTTACAGTTTTTTAATTGACCGATAATTAAATATTAATTGCCATTAATTTCGGATCCTAATACCCAAAATAACAAACTCCATTTTAAAATACGAAAGAAATAATTAAATGCATGAATTTCGTATTTCCATGATTAACTCGATATTTTATTAACAAACTCCATAATTATCTCCATTTTTTGAAATCTGGTGATTGAAAAATTCAAAATGTTAATGACTGCAAATTTTCTGTAAATACGAAATCTTTTTAATGCCAGGAAATTTTTTCTGTAAATACGAAATCTTTTAGATCATATTGGAATACGAAATCATATAACATTATTTGTTAAAAGGAAATTTAGCAATCTTTTTAATGCCAGAAAATATTTTTAGAAACGTAAGACTTTTTATGAATTTTTAAAATTAGGACTCTTTTTAATAAAATATACAGATTTAAATATAGACCTTTACAGCTTTTTATTAAATAATTAAATTCGGTAATTACCTTAATTAAGATTCGATTTATAATACTGATTCCTTTAAATTTATTTATTCCATATTTATAAAATAATATATTTCAATAAAAAAGTATATGCAGATTAAAATTTGCACCATTTTTATACTTACTTAAATTAAATATATTTTAAATATGAAATTATATTAACATATACAGATTAAAATCACCACCATTTTTATACTTACTTAAATTAAATAAATTATAAATACGAAATTATAATTCCTAATACCCTTACCGAATTTAAAATTTAAACCCCTACGAAATTATAGGGATTATCATTATCTCACATTTAAACCTCCATCCTATATAAAGACTCTATATCTTAATGTTTTTTTTTATCGGAATACTCATCTGCAGCATTGTTTTCATCTTCTTAACGCAAAAAATCTGGTACCATGCTATCCTTAATCATGTTTTAGTAATCATGCGTAATTCACACAGTTTTACTTATACTATGCAGTTTTAATTACACTATGCATTTTTTGTTCTGTGAATTCTTTGTTTAATATAGTTGTTTCCTCATTTTTTTTCGTTAAGCATTTACATCAGTAACCACAAACGATATTAAAGATTTTGTGTAATCATCTGTAGCTATTTTATAAATTTTATTTTTTTATTATTTTAATATAAGTATAACATCTGTAGCACATTTACATCTGTTTGACCAGAAAAAGTAAACTATTTTGAAATCAGTATAACATGTCAAACTGCTATTAAGTGTTATTTTAACCGTTACATGAAACATCATTCAGTTTGTTTAAACTTATTTTTAAAAAATTTATATATATTAAACAGTTGCATCAGTCAATGTTAGAAATGATTATTATTAACCCTATTTTCAAATTTTAGCACATTTACATCTGTTTGACTATGAAAAGTCAAACTGTTTAGAAACTGTTAATTTGATGAAATACATCAAACATGATTATGATTCTTTATATTTGTTTTTTTATTCTTAAATATATTACACAGTTGCTAAAGTTAATTTCCTAAATCTGATGAATATAAACCCTAATTACAAAATTTAGCTTAGGCTACATATGTTAAACTATGAAAAGTCAAACTACCATGAAATAATTAGTTTGATTCCTACATGAAATTGTATCCTGTGTAATACTAACTGTTTTAAATGATGTTTCTTTTTATATCACACATTTACAGCAGTAACTGTAAATCTTAATAACCCTACACATATTTTTTGTAAGTTTTTTTTTATATCCTTATAACAGATTTCCATATACAAATTATTTTTTTTATATCCTTATAACAGATTTCCATATACTTTTTTTTATATCACATATTTTTAACCCTAATTTTTATAATGTTTATTTGCTGATTACATTATACATGCAAATGTTTGTTTATGATTACTTTATTCATAATTATAAATATTATAAATTTAGAGCAGTAGCTGTCAGTCTCATTTAACCCTAAACATATTGAAGGTACTGATGTCAAATTTTTGTTGATTAGGATTTGTCATTAAAGATGTCTTCAAACGACATTGTGCTGATCAACCAACTACATGATAATAAAGATAGTTTTACACTGAAAGTACGTGTCATTCGGTTATGGCTACAATATGACCGCTACATTAAAACCAAAGTTTATGCAACAGAGATGATTTTAATGGATGAGGAGGTACATATCCGAATAATTTATTTAATGTTCAATGTTTATAATTAGTAAATTATAACTCTAATTCTAATTTGTCATTTACTGTATTTTTTTATATTTTTTCAATGTTCTAGGGATCCAAAGTCCAGGCCTATGTTTTGAACAAAAATATAGGCTATTTGAAAACGGTTCTCAAACAGGAAAAAGATTACTACATAACTGGTACATCTCTTTGTATAAATCCCGTGTCATTCAAAATAACCGAACAACATCAAAAGATTTGTTTAGGGGCAAACTCCAAACTGAAGGAATGTACTGACTTTATTGGATCGAAACATGGTTTTCAATTTGAATATTTTGAAAAATTAATTCCAACCAATTGATGGTTGATGTATCAGTTGGTAAGTTAAAATTACTCGGTTTTATTATAATATAACTACTTTAATATTAATGTTTACTGTACTAACAATTCTTATATTAATACTAGACATAATCGGAGAGATATTTGAGGTTGAAACGTTGGATAAATCCAACCCTAATGAAACTAAACACAGACTTACTATGACTCTGCACAACATAGAGTATGTATCTCTTAAATCTTAACAGTCTATTCTAATTTTTTTATTCCAAATGTTATCATTTTTGTCTTAATTTATTTTGTGATCTTTCATTAGCTCTACACCGTTAAAGCTTACTCTATGGGGAGAAACTGCGTATAACATGCTAAAATACATGCAATGGTACTAGACTTCAGATTGTGGCTTTGGGTGTCCGTATTATAGAAGCAGTTGTTATTTCTGGGAACAATGTTGGATATCGTACTTTTATATCAAGATTATCTTTGACACCATCTGACGCCAAAATCCCCTTTAAATTTAAAAGAAGGCAATTTCCACTTTCTATTTATTTTGCTATGACAATTAATAAGAGTCAAGGTCAATCATTGTCAAAGGTCGGTCTGTATTTTAAAGAGCCTGTTTTTTCACACGGTTAATTGTATGTGGCCTTATCTAGAGTCAAAAGCAGAAAAGGACTGAAGATATTAATAGAAGATAAAGATGGCGGTGTGACGAATAAAACTTCAAACGTAGTATTTAAAGAAGTATTTAGAAATTTATCTTGATTTTTTTATTAAACATTTTTCATAATTTGTCATTGGATGTTGGACTTCCTTTTAGTTATATTTCGATAATAGCCATTCAAATGTTATTACCAGTTTTGCAACCCACTTGGTCCCGTTATGAATATATTTCCTTTTTGTTGTATACAATAAAAATATAATACATGTCAAACTAAATCTGGTATAATTTTTGTATTATATATTTTTAACGATCAGTATAAAGAGTGACAGCTCGTGATTCTTCACGGGTTATAACCTAGTTACTACATACAATAATAAGATGATAAGATTCATAACTTTTTAATACATATCAAAAGTATAAGAAACAAAAGAAAACAACCATACAAACAAAAGAAAAAACCCAGCAAAATACAAGATTAACCCGGATCGAAACATAACTAATCGGATACCTACCTGATTGTTCCAATTTTTGTTGGTCCCAATTTATAATAAGATAAATAATACAAATGTGAACACCCCGAATTGATTTTAAGACTTAATTACAAGTCTGTTTACTCGTTTTTCGAAGGAACAAAATAAATATTTCTTTCCAGGAGTATAAAACAAGCAGGAAAGAAGACTGTCTGACTACAGAGTATGAAGAAACTGCGAGTGGTTGGTGAAACAATGCAATAATAACGCCCATCGGGGGAATGGCTAGTGTTTTCTTCTTAATTGGCTTACTGTTACTCTTTTAAATGAATTTGCAGTCTTTTTATTTTTTGTTTGTCTAACATGTGGCGTTGTTATATGTATTTCATATTAATTTTCTCTTGAAAAGATAACGTTTTATTAATTGAGTTCCATCGGTGATGACTAGTTGTAACGGGTTCGCGAATGACTTTCTGAAAGTTACGAGCTTGATCATTCTCTAGGTAAAAGATTTACCAGATAACCAGAGAAAGTGTCAAGATCGATTAACCAGAATAGTTAATAAACACAATGATCTACTCAACAATAGAAGTTACAGCGGATTAACACTATGTTGATTCAATCAAGAACAATAAACTGTAAATAATATGAGAATTATTAAGAACTCGGTTATCACAAAAAGCTTCAATGTATATTGATTGATCGAATACAATACACACGCATGTTTACAATTCATAATGAACTATTTATAATAGTCCTTGAAGCCTAACTATTTACCCTAGTTATTCTAGGATACGATTACAATTCGAATTTCAAAAGATATGATATTCTAAACTATCTCTACGAAGATCTCGGACACGATCAGCACCATATATAGACATCAGTAGTATATGCCATCGTCAGTAGTAAATATGAACATCAATAGTAATGACCAAGATCAGTAGTATCTTCTGTAATCAGTATCAACTCCTTAGCAGCATTAAGTAGTTAATCAACATTAACTGCATATCAGTAACAAGTATGCAAATCAGTAGTAACTTGTTTTATATCCCAACAATCTCCCCCTAAACTTCTTAATTCAGTTTGAATTAATCAAGTTTCTTTTCTTCTTCTTCCTTAGCTCTTCTTTCATCTCCTTCCTTCTTTCTTTGATCTCTTAATCTTCTTTGTTCATCCACATATGCTTTATTCTTTTGAAATAATTGTCTGTATTTTTCTGTATACATATTTTGATCATTTGGTCTTACAAAAGCACAGCATATGATTTGATACAAAGTCTTTGGTGAGTGATCATAGTCTCTTTCCATTAAATATAGCTCACATCTTCTGTTAGTTCTCTCAAAGAAATACATGTTGACTGTGGGAAGAACATTCCAAGCAAATAAATTATCTTCACTTTTAATCTTTGCTTTATATTTCTCTGGATGAAATGCAGCATCAAACATCTCAGTTAAGTATCCAGCTCCAGAGTTTTTCCAGCTTTTATTCTTCATTCTGGGTTTACCAATCTCCAACATAGTTATAACATCACTTCTGTTAAAAGAGAATAACATTGGTTTCCATGCTTTGAACTTCTGAACACTTTTGTCTTTTCTTATGATTTCATGAATTCCTTGATTTTCTCTCCAGTTAATAATAGGATTGTCTTGTTGGATTGGTTGTGGTTCATCTATGATTTGGGGAGTTTGTTTTAGTTTCTTTGTAGTTGTATCATCATCTTCTGTAATTTTTCTTTTCTTTGAGCCTTGCTCTGAAGATTCACCAACTTCAGTCTTTTTGTTTAATACAATATTGGGATCAATTTTGATTATATTTGAAGGTTCAATGACTTGTACACCTTCATTCAGTTGTTTCTTTTTCTCAATGCAATACCTTTCAACTAGTGTAATAATTTTCATTCTTCCAAAGGATTTTGCACTGTGACCTCTTGACTTAAGATATTCAACCATCATACTTTTCTCTTCATCAAAAGGTTGAGGCATGTCTATCTTGCATCTTTTGCATTCATTGATTTGTTCTTCTAGAAGTTCCAGTCTTTCTTCTTCATATTTTCTTATTTTGTCAAGTTCTTCTTGTTGACCTTCTAGAAGAAAATCTTCTATTTCTTGAATTTCTTGAATTGCTTCAGCTGCAGATTGTTCTTGTTGAGCCTTTTTCTTGTTTTCAAGTTCAAGAGTTTTGGCACATTTTCTGTGGTACCTCATTCTCTTGACTTTCCAATGTGATTGTTTCAAAGGCCTGACTAGATTCATCTTATTCACCATATGGTGACCAAGAGCTCTGTGTGGATAGTCATCATCAAATTTTTCTTTGCCTTTACCTATGCACTGAGGTGGAGGTGTGTACTTCATATCTGGTACCTCATTTATTTGTATTTTTGTTGTAAAGGTTTTTACTTTCTTCTTTTCTAAGATCTTTGGGTGAGGAGGTAGTTCACATTCATCCACCTCATCCCAATTTACATTGGCATCAAAGTCTTGAGTAATTAATGTTGTTGTTGTTGCTGGTGTTGCGGTTACTACTGGTGAATCAGTAGTAACTGGTACTTCAATTGTTTCTGTTACAGACTCAGTAGTAACCAATGTAGTTACTACTGGTATTAGATTTAGAATGTTAAAGGGTCTGTAAAGTACCATCTGTAGAGTAGAGGGGTCTGCTACTGGTGAAGGAGTTATTACTGATGTTGCTTCTTGTGTTTCTTCTTCAGTTGGATCAGTAATAATCACTTCAGTTGTTTGATGAACTTCAGTAGTATCCATGGGATCAGTAGTACCCATGACTTCAGTAGCAACTTGAGAAGGTACTTGTTCTGTTGTTGGTGATTGTTGTGCAGACACAAATACATCTTCCATACTTTTGACTCCTCTGTCAAAGTCATCATCACTTTGACCTGTTTCACCATGAGCTTCTTTGAGATTTAAGAGGGAGGCTGTTGCTGCTGCAATTGATGTATCAATCATTCCTTGAATTGTATCTTTCTCCCCCTTAGTGATCTCAACCTGTTGTGGATCACTAATATCAACCTTCTTCTTCAATTTTCTGATTATTGAAGTTTGTCTATGAAGCCTTTGATCCATTCTTTGCATCCTTCTGTTCAGAACATTGATGTAATGCTTCATATAACTCATGGTTCTACCTTGATTGTTGATGAGTGTATGGCAGTTTTGTACAGTGGTTTCAAGGTTTTCCATCCTATCCATCAATTCAGATTGTTGCATACTACCCTCAGTCCTTCTAGGAACATCATCGGGTTGAGTTGGTACATTGGTGTGAAGGTTTTCCATCCTTTCTGTCAAATCAATATGTTCCATTCTTCCCTCATCACTGCTTGGTGATTCATTGGGAGTTTTAGATACTCTCTTCTTCCTAGAAGAAACAGTAGTATCTCCCCTTGTGGTTTCTTGGCACCGGGGTCCTTTGAGTGCTTCCTCAAATGATTCATCACTCAAAGTTGCCGAGGTCTGGGTCCCAATGATGTTCTCACTAGCCTGTGCACCAACCTTTGGTACATCAGTAGTGAGAGCCCTTTCCTCATGACTTCTCTCCTCCTTGGAAGTCAACTCTTGGAGTCTGGGGTCTGACTCAGTTGGTCCCCTGGTGTCCTTTTTGGAGATTCTTTTGCTTTTGTATTTGGATGTAATAATTTGGCTTTTGGGTAGGTTTACCAAAGAGTGAAGAGTAGCACTCTGAGGTTCTATTACATGTTCCTGGGACACATTCAGGACATCTTGAGGTGGGGATGTTTGAGTGGTTATTGGGGATTGTATTTGGGCTGCAATATTTAGTGATGGAGTGGGTTGGGGTTCAATGGGGTGACTTGAACCTTCTTCAGTTTGGGGTTGATTATGGATCATATTTGGAAACAAAGGTGTTTCCTTTCCAGAAAATTTGAACTTTTTGTTCATATTTGAGAAAACCTTTTTATTAAGTTCTGGAATAGGAAAAATATTTTTTGTTTTATTTAAATTTGGGATTTCACAGTCAAAAATATGTGCAAGGAACCTTGGATATATTAAAAATTTTGATACAGACAAGTTTCCAAGCATTCCTTCAAAAATCATTTTTGAAAAATTAAATACTTGGTCTGTGCACAAACATACAACAGCAGATGCTATTGATCTGTTGAACTCATTCCAAGTACTCTTTTTAGGTGACATACAATGTTGAATAGTATGTACCAGAAATTTCCATTGGGGTGAAAGAAGACCTTTTTAAAAAGTTTGAATATCTGTTCTTCCTTCATACCCCATTCTTAAAATGTTTTCAATCAAATCCTATTTAGAGAGAAGAGATATACCTGTTTCATCATTAAGTTGTAGATGTTGCCTAATGGTTTGTTCAGTGATTACAATGGAGTGTCCATCTATGTCTGATTTGATTTTGATGATATCCTCTTCTTCTATTCTTTCAGCTTTTTCCCAGAATTGAACAATATGTTGTTCACAGAGTGTGGGATTTATTGTTAAGGCAAATTTGATTGTGGATTTCTTGAGAAACATAACTATTTGCCTAAACTTTCTTGTTCCATCTGGGTTTTTTAGAAATGCAACCATGTTGTGAAATTCTGAGTAAAGAAGATCTGTTTGAGCAACTAGAGGTTTCCTCATCGCCATTTTTGATTGGATTGTGTTTGAAATTCGGTTTGTCTGAGAGTTTTTGAATTGAATTGAGATCTATTACTGCCTTTTATGGTTTTAAACAAGATTGCCGACCTTTAGGGTTTATAGTGGGTTTTAGCAGATCGAGGTTTGGATAATGTAAGATTAACCGACTTCTGTTATTTATAGTTTTCGAAATTAACCTGCAAAAAGTCACAAATGCCCTTCGAATCATAGCATAACGGCTATTTTCATGGGGTTAGTTAAGTAATTTTATCATTTTTAAGAGTAAACCGCCGATCAGTAGTAACTAAGTATCAATAATAACAAACGTCAGTAGTAATTGAGGCTTGAATGTTTTAAAGACTGATTAGTAGTAACTAACAACTATAATCAGTAATAAATGAAGAACCAGTAGTCAATATTTTTAATAACTTAATTAATATTATACAGAAACTTTACATATAAGATATTAATTTATAAAGATCATTCCAATACTGTTAACTAAATAGTTAAACCTTCCTACATCAAATGCTTTTATAAAAAGATCTGCTAGTTGATTATCAGTATGAATTTTAACCACTTTAATTAATTTCTTTTCATTACAATCTCTTATGAAATGAAATGAAATCTGATTATCACTGAGCTTTTAGCTTCCATTGATGGAAGTCTTTTCCATCAAAGATGACCTAGTTCTTTGTCTTCTTCTCTCATACTGAATGCGAAGTGGCTCAGTATGAGGGCTTTGCTGATGTTGTTGTTGTTGTGGAGGTTGATCTTCATTCAATCTTCTTCTTTTCTCCCCCTGAGCAGATGGCTCAGTTTGATCAACCTCAGTATCTCTTTGTCTCTTCTCCCCCTTTTTGTTATCATTGGATGAGGAGGGAAGAGGATCAGTATCACCACCCATGTCCCCTTCTGGTTGTTCAAGAGTAGGGGAGAGCATGGGCTCAGTTGCAGCATCAGTATCACCAGCATCTCCTTCTCCTTCTCCTTCTTCATTGTGGGCACCATGTGAAAATGGTGGAGTTTGTGGTTGCTGATGTGGTTGTTGAAGTAGTGAGACTGACTGTTTTATTGAGTCAATATCACCACTCATCTTGTCCATTCTGGCTAGTATTATACTTTGAGTATGTTGGATGGCCAGAATTTGCTGCATGATTGCTTGCAGAGTCACTTGGTCTCCTGCAGCCTGTGATGCCTGAATGCCCTGCACAGATGGTGCTAAAGAAACAAAAAAAAAAAAAAAAACTAGTTAAAAGAAAAAGTTTATCAAATAGAATTGTGGTGTTGTTTAATTCTATAATCATATAAACAGAGTTTGTGAAGTCTGTATTTCATCTGGTTTATGATGAAATATTGTGGACTTGTGCATAGCATGTGTAAGAAGGTTTTAGTAAAAGTGAGTGTGTAAATTTAAGTAGCTCAGTATAGGATAAGTCACATTTACTAAAAGGTTTGGGTTTGGGAATTCGAAGCCTAGGATGTGCTTCTAGTTATTTTCAATGTTTATCACTCGGTATTAGAGTGATAACAGAAATGTGGCTAAACCCCATGGAAAGTTTTTGGATTTTGTGGCTTAAGGGTTTGTGATCATTTCTTGAATGATGCTACCCAACTCAAAAATAAGTTGGACATAATTCAAGCAGCACCAGTGGGTGTCAGTATGACATCAAACACCATTGTCTCTTTAAATGTGGAGACAACTGTAGACTGACAATGATCAATTTTGTGTGCTCAGTATATGAATTTTGCATAGCAGCAGTGGGCTAGCTATGTTGGCCATAAAAGGATATATATTTGAAAGATCGTTTGAGACTTTGGTCAGTATTGAGTTGGTACTGGCCAATACTTAGTCTCTATTTGGGAATGAAATATATATATATAAGTTTAAGGGCTTTTTAGAAATTCATACCTGAGACTCTGTCAGATTCCCTTCTAGCGTCTGCAGAGGTCGGTGCAGGATCATGTGTTTGTTGATGTGCAGCACCAACATCTTCAATACCGACCTCTCTGTCATGCTGAGCACCTTCCAGTGTAGTTTGTGAATATTGAATCTCCACATCAAGAGGAACATGAGGTTCCTCAATTAGTTGAGCAGTTTGGACTAGTTCTGGACCTGGAAGGTCAGCGGTGGCTGCAACTAGGCTTTGGGCTTGAAGAGATGCAGTTAATGATGGAACATTTGCAGGCTGCACCTCCTCAGATGATAAGTTTCCCATAATAACAGGGGAAAGATGTCTTCTTCTTCTTTGGAGGACCAGTGGTGTGTCTTCTGAGGACTCAGTATCAAAAATTGTTTCTATATGAGGAACCTCAGGGTCCTGTGCAGGTGGAGAGATATGTTGTTGAGTTGGTTCTTGAACTTGTGGAACATCCTGCATCTCAATATCTTGACCAGCCTGGGCTCCATTGCCACTATTATCATCATTATCATCATCACCATCATTGTCTGACTCGGTATCAGACATGTCTTCTTCATCATTTATATGTTCTTGAACAATGGCCCACATAGAAGGGCTCAGTAAAGGCTCTGCTTGTCTTGGCCTGTAAAAGAAGATCTTCTCACTAAGAGGAGGAAGATCAACCCTTGGACTGTGAAACTCATCATAAGAATGTGTGGGCATTGAGTGTTGAAAGATGAGTGATAAGAATCTGCAGAAAGGGACATTACATTCCCTTGTGTTAGCCCGAACCAAAGTAGCTAATTCATTGAAAATGAGTCGTGCATAATCAATGTTTCTTCCATAGTACAGAGCATGTACTATTTGCATCCCAAATTCATTTATTTGATCCAAAGCACATGTCTTGTGAGTCATGCACCGAATAATTGTTGTAATGAGAATACCCCACATAGGACCAAATTCGTTTCTTTTGATGATTCTTGTTGTTCCTCTTCGACCCAAAAATGGCAGTACTGAGCGTGCCTCTGATCTATCAACAAATGGGTCATACTGAGCTTGTGCTGGAAGCCTCAGTGTTTCACGAATGATTGCAGTAGAAACAAAAGCTCTTCTTTGATCCCTAATTACCCATCCAACAATCATATCTGGAGAATCGAGTGTGGCAGAGTACCAAAACTCACATAACATTTCTGGGTAAATTGCTCGAGGAGATAAGGTCAGTGCACGAGCAATTGGGAAATGCTTCATAAAAGTCACAATATTTGTGAATTCTTGGCATACCCAGGCTTGAGGAATAGTGAAATTCGCTGTGATGTTGTTCCTCGCAAACCTGGGCACTTCATCATTTCGGAATTTGATTTCCGATTCAACTTCTGGAGCAACAAAAGTGTAATTCGCCATCTTTGATTTTGATTTGAAAAAGTTTGCTTGCTAATAGAAAGTGAAATCGTTAATCGCAGAGAGAATTGAAAATGAAAGAAAGAAATAACAGTTAAAAAAAAATTGAAGTAAAAATAAACGATTATTTATAGGAGATTTGAAAGATAATTAAGGTATTGGGAAGTAAAAACGGCTGATTTGACTGCCTTATCCTCTGCCAACGGTAACTTTCTTATTAAGAAAGGTTACCGTTGAGCAGTATGAGGATTAAGCTCGGTTTGAGCGCCGTAATACCCCAATACTGAGTAAAAAAAAATTATAAAAAAAATAATAAAAATATAAAAACAATTAATTTACTCTGGAAATGAATAAAAAAAATAAAATTTTCAAATTTTGATGATAACAGACTAGTGATACTGAGTGGTCAGTATCAACATGAGTGAAACTGAGCGTTCAGTTTTAAAGATTAAGGATTCAACATACCTAATTGCCCTAGTAAATACATAAACCTTTCCTCAGGGAGAGGTTTAGTAAACACATCGGCCAATTGTTCATCTGTTGATACATAATCTACCTCAACCTTACCTTTTTCCACGTTACCTCGAATAAAGTGGTGTCTGATATCAATGTGCTTTGTTTTGGAGTGATAGACTGGGTTCTCTGTGATAGCAATAGCACTCTTGTTATCACAATGAATGGGAGTCTTATGAAAGTTGAACCCATAGTCTAAGAGTTGATACTGCATCCATAATAATTGAGCACAACAACTTCCTGCAGCAACATATTCTGCTTCTGCTGTGGAAGTTGCTACCGAATTTTGCTTCTTGGATGACCAACCAACTAGTCTTCCACCGAGGAATTGACATCCTCCACTTGTGCTTTTTCTGTCCAATCTACAACCTGCAAAATCTACATCTGTGTACCCTTCAAGGTCAAAGTTTGAGTCTTTGGGATACCAAAGACCCAGGTTAGGAGTACATGTAAGATATCTAAAGATGCGCTTAACTGCTTTCATGTGTGATTCTTTAGGATCAGCCTGATACCGAGCACACAAACATGTTGCAAACACGATATCAGGCATGCTAGCAGTTAAATAAAGTAAGGAACCAATCATACCTCGGTATGTGGATTGACAAACTGATTTACCAGTTTCATCCTTACTTATCTTATCCTGAGTACCCACAGGAGTGTGCATGGAAGATAAATTTTCAAATTTGTATTTCTGTCACATATCATGCACATACTTACTTTGATTTATAAAAGTGCCATCAGGCTTTTGTTCAACTTGTAAACCAAGAAAATAAGTAAGTTCTCCCATCATACTCATCTGATACTGAGTTGACATTAACCAGTCACACATTGACTTGTCAGTGAAACCAAAGATAATGTCATCTACATATATCTGAATGAGTAAGATGTTAGAACCGTTCCGTTTTGAAAATAATGTTTTATCAATTTTACCTCTTGTAAATTTATTTTCAATAAGATACTCGGACAGGGTATCATACCAGGCTCTTGGAGCTTGTTTGAGCCCATATAGAGCTTTATCAAGCTTGAAAACATAATTCGGAAATTTAGGATCAACAAAACCTGGTGGTTGTTTAACATAAACTTCTTCTTGGAGTTTTCCATTTAGAAAAGCACTTTTGACATCCATCTGATAAACTTTGAAATTTTTGAAGGCTGCATATGCAAGATACAACCTAATAGCTTCAATTCTGGCAACTGGTGCAAAAGTTTCATCATAGTCAATGCCTTCTTCTTGCATGTAACCTTGAGTAACTAACCTTGCTTTGTTTCTGATGACAACACCATCCTTGTCCATCTTGTTTCTGAACACCCACTTAGTACCAATAATAGTTTTGCCAGTAGGAGGTGGTACTAAGTTCCAAACTTTGTTTCTCTCAAACTCTGTGAGCTCTTCTTGCATAGCTTCTACCCAATCTTCATCTAATAAAGCTTCATCAGCTTTCTTTGGTTCAATGGTAGATAGAAAACTTGAGAAGAAACAAAAATTTGCAGTTGCTTGGGGTGGAAACTCTAATTTTCTTCTTGTTTGGACACCTTCTTCAATAGGACCAATAATGTTTGAGTGTGGATGGTCTCTGTGTTCCCTTAAATTGTTTCCTAAGGAAGCATTTGAAATAGGATCAACAATATCTTGTTGATTTGGTGTGTTGTGTGTCTGATACTGAGTGGAATTCTGGTCAGTATTAGACACCGGAGGTTGCTGTTCAGTTTCATTTTGCAGAGTGGATATGGATTCTTGTGAAGTGTTGGATGTTTCACCTTCTTCATAGGTAGAGTGGTTCAGATCATTAGTTGGAAACTCAGTATGGAGGTCCTCTGTTATGGGAACCTCAGTATTGGTCGCAGTATAGTGATACTGAGTTTGAACTTGATCAGTTTCATTAAACTTATTGGGAATAAAGTGTGGATGAAACTTGGGCTGTTCAGCAATGGAGTGTTCTGGATTGCATAGAATATCTATGCCACTTATGTCTTCACTTGCTGAGGTAGAATTCTCATTCTGATCTTCATCGAATGTGACATGAATGGATTCTACAATCATCTTGGTTGAGATGATATACACTCTGAAAGCTTTAGAGTGTGGAGAGTAGCCCATGAACACACCTTCATTTGCTTTGGGAGCAAATTTGTTGAGATTTTGTTTTGTACTGAGTACAAAGCATTTACTCCCAAAGATGTGGAAGTATTCCACATTAGGAATCTTGCCATTATATAACTCATATGGAGTCTTCAGATGTCTTTGGACTATAGTAGCTCTATTCTGAGTGAAGTTTGCACAGTTTACAGCTTCAGCCCAGAAACTCAGTGCCAGTCCAGCATGGCATAATAAAGTTCTTGCAGCTTCAATCAGTGTTCTATTCTTTCTTTCTACAACACCATTTTGTTGTGGTGTGTAGGCTGCAGAGAAGTTTTGAATGATTCCTTTTTCTTCACAGAAATCTGCTAATACTGAGTTCTTAAACTCAGTACCATGGTCACTTCTAAGTTGCTTGACCTTGTTGCCTTTTTGAAGTTCCTCTCTTTTTATAAAGGCAATGATTTCTGTTGTTGCATCTGACTTAGTCTTGAGGAAGATGACCCAAGTATATCTTGAAAATTCATCAACCAAGACTAGAGTATAGATCTTTTTGGCCAAAGATGGTGTGCTGATGGGGCCAAAAAGATCCATATGTATCATAGTAAGAGGTTCATTAATTGAATGATTGACTTTGGACTTGAATGAACTCTTCTTCTGCTTGCCCATTTCACATGCTGAGCATAACTTATCTTTTGAATAAGTAATAGTGGGCAACCCTCTCACCAGTTTCTTCATACTGAGCTCGTTGATATTTCTAAAGTTGATGTGAGAGAGTTTCTTGTGCCATAGCCAATGCAATTCTGGCTTGACTTTAGAAAGCAGGCATACACGAATAGTTGGGTCTATTTCAGATAGGTTGACCACATATACATCCTTTTCTCTTCTAGCAATGAGTACAGGCTGGCCTTTATCATTGTAGATGATTCCTGCAACCTTCCTGAATCGAGCTTCATTGTCATCATCACACATCTGGCTGATACTGAGCAGATTGTGTTTAAGACCCTCTACATAGGCAACTCTTTTAAAAGTTATGTTGCCTGCCTTGATCACACCATAACCTCTTGTCTTTCCCACCGAGTCATCTCCAAACTTAACAGAAGGACCCTTCTCTGGAGTATAATTGAGAAGGTACTCCATACTGCCTGTCATGTGTCTTGAGCAGCCACTATCTAAATACCATTTTCTGTCACCCTGCACAAGACACAAAATAAGAGTTAGTTCTTTTTAGGAACCCATTTTTGAATGGGACCTTTGGTGGGATAAACATATTTTGGGTTGATCTCCTTATGTGGAGAGGTCAGTATCACTTCAGTGAAACCTTTTGAGGTTTTCTTTGGTGATACTGACTTAGTTTCTCTCATTTTCTTTGGTACTGAGTACCTAGGACTTGAGAGATCAGTCCAGCATTCATCTCCCTTATGACCAGTATGATGACATCTATAACATTTTCTAGGTCTATTTCTAAACATATTTTCATACGGTATTTTAGAAAAATGTTTCACTTTTGGTAGGTGAGTATGAACGAGTTTTGCAATTTGTTTACTTAAAGATTTGACCTGATCACCAAGTGTTTTTAAAATGTTAATTTTGTCATTTTTAATAGGTGTATTAACATTGTTTTTAACTGGTTTAGGAGATGGAGGATCTGGTTGCTTCTTTTTATTTAGCAGAGAAGTCTTTCTAATATTATTAGTGGTAGACTTCTTGTCTTTGCCAACTAAAGACCTAGTTGAAGTTGTTTTTTGTTTATCATGTTTTGAAGAAACAACTTTAACAGGTTCTTTAGATGTCTCAGTATATGATGTTTCTGTTCCTGCAACTTCTGTATTAGATGAAGCATTTGAGATAGAAGTTGTCTTATTATCATTATATAATTCAAAAGTTGTTGTATTAAATAATAATTCAAAAGGTGGAACAGCAGAAGTGTCATACTGAACTATTGGTAGCTCGGTATCAGAAATTTCCGTTATATGAAATTCAATACTGAGTTCTTGTAGCTCAGTATAGCACTTTGAGCGGATGGAGGGACCAATAGGTTTTTCTAAAATTTCATTTTCCTCATCATCTGACTCAGTTTGACATGCAACTTCACATAAAGTTTTAGCTTTTACAAAATTAATAGGGTTCATAGTAGAAAACTCTTCAAATAAATCAGCAAAATTGTTCCTATTTTTAAATTTAGGATCAACACCAAGTGCAGCCCTCACATTTTCTGGGAATTGTTGATTTAAACATTTATTTAATTTTATTGAAGCATTTCCCCAAGATTTACACTGTTTTTCAAATTTCTCTTTTTCAAGTTTGTGTAAATGAGCTTTATCAGCTAATCTTTGGTTAATGTCTTTTAAATCTGAAAAGTTTAGTTCTAAATCTTTATATTTTGCTAATTTATCAAAGTTTTCATTATTTACCCTTTCAAGTTCTTGAATTGTTAATTTTAAAGCTTTTTCTTTTTGTACATAAGTTTTAAGATCAACAATCATATACTCAAAAATCTTGGTTTTTTCATTCACTGAATAAGTTTGAAAGGAACTTACCTTGTACAACTGAGTGGAATCCCAATCAGTATGAACACTCATCCTCTCAGCCTCTTTGATATCCTTTTCAAAGGAGCTCTTCAAATCATCTTCAGTGAAAGCCATAAAGGCTTTATTTTCAATCTCTTCCTCATCATCACTTAAGTCTTCATCCATCCAGGCTTCTGAGTAAAGTGCTTGATGAGGTGCTCCATTCCCTTCTGCCCTCTTGCCCTTGCTCCAATTCTTCAGTTTGACATATTTGTCTCTATACCTCTTTGCTCGGTATGCAATTTTGTCATTTTGGTCAGTCTCAGAAGACTTGGTATGACAATTTGCAGCAATATGTCCAGGCTTTCCACACCTATAGCAAAGACCTGATCTTGGGTCAGTATTAGAAGAGCTAACACCAAGCCTCTTCTTCTTCAACTGATCCAGCTTCATAGACATAAGAGCCATTTGAGTTTCAAGCTCTTCTGCCTCAGCATCAGCAAGATCAACTTCTGATTCATCTGGCTCTGTCACAGTATAGGCCTGTTGCACAACTAGAGCCATGCCAGTGGAAGACTTGTCAGTTTTCTTCCAGTTGATCAGTCTTGCAGCATTATTCTCCTCATGATTCAACATTAGACCATACAAAGTGTTAAGGCAAAAAGCCTTGCCCCTTTAGATCTTAAGATAACAAAACAACCTAGACTAGCTTTGATTAATATGTAGAATAATATAGCTAAGTTTAGGTCTGATACTGAGTGATCAGTATTGGAACTCAGTATCAGCACTCAGTATCAGATAGTGATACTGAGTAGAAGGACTGAGTGATACTCAGTATAGTAACGGACTAAGATCTAATCCCTTGATCTTAGTCATTTTCCTTGCTTAGTCCTTCGGTTACTCCTTTGCTCATTATGTAAGATCTCTATAACATTATAAATAGAGATCATCTTGCAAAGGAGTACTTACTAATGGTGATTTTCGGTTAAAACAATTAACAAAACGCAGCGGAAAATATTTATCACCATGAAAGGATCTTGATATTAATCATACAATTAAACTAAAAGAAAAATCAAAGAGAATGGTATAAGAATCATACCCTAGTTGCCTTTGATCAATGATGAATTCGGATGGATATTGTGAGCAACCGAAACCAAGGATTCCAATGGGGAATACCTCTAAAGCAAGTCCACACAACACTTGCAAGAACACCAATGTAATGGATGCTAGTCCTAGAGTCTTGAGAGCAAAAGAAAGAAAACAAAACACCTACAAAGTGTGAGAGAGAGGGACGGCCAAGATGGATGGTCAAAAGGGAGTTTATGGACCATTATATCTCTTAATGGTGCCATTACAATCCTTTAATGATTTCCATAAATCATTAGTCTTATTTGCCCACAAGTCCCTATCTTTTGATTCTTCTAGTTTGCCCACAAGAAAGTTTCAATATTAACTTTTAATATTAAACTTATGATAGACAAGCTTATAGCTTATATATATTAATAATTAATGTAATTACACTAATTACACTAATTATATAATGGTGTTTAGTGTTTAAGTGTGTGACCCTTTAGGCTCACAAACAACTAGCCATATAACTATATGTTATACACGTGAAGCATATTCCAACACTTACCAATTTACTTTACACATTCACATCTTTTGTAATTGATCAGTGGTCTTGTTATTCCGCAACAAGCCACACTTAGTGGATTTATACATTGACTATATTCTTGTGTTATCACTCTAATATTTCTCTAAGTATAATATTCTATCAATTAACATTATAAACCAGGGTTGTTGTGACCTAACAACTGGTATCAGAGCAGGCTAAATAATCTCTTATTTAGTCGATCTATAACCCTGGCAGCCATTTCCTACATCTATCCCTCCAACACTCAAAAATCCAAAATGTCTACAATTATTGCACCAGTTATGTCTGGAAAGGGAGTACCCATCTTTGATGGAAAAGACTTCCATCAATGGAAGCTCAAAGCTCAGTGGTATCTTGAATCTATTCATCATGAGATGCTTACTGTGCTAAATGATGGTCCCATCTAGGGGTGAGCAGAAAAAGAGGGTAACCGGAATTGGAACCGGAACCGCCTCGGAACCGGAGGTTCCGGACGAGGAACCTGCTAGGAGGTTCCGGTTCCGGTTCCTAAAATCATGGAACCACCCTAAGAGGTTCCGGTTCCGGTTCTCAAAATTAAGGAACCTGGAACCGGTGGATACCCTGGAACCGGTAGTTTTCTGGTATATTTTTAATAAATATAATAATATATAAGATAATATACATTAAATTTAAGAGGTTTACCTAAATGTAAAATACCTCACAAACTTAATAGTCTAAATAAAATGGATTTTATCTTTATTATCACTGATTGAGCCATATTTAAATTTAATGCTACACTCGATTCTCCAGATATGATTGCTGGGTGGGTAATTCGAGATCAAAGAAGGGCATTTGTTTCTACTGCAATCATTCGTGAAGCACTGAGACTTCCCGCCCAAGCTCAGTATGACCCATTTGTTGGTCGATCAGAGGCAAGCTCTGTACTGCCTTTTCTGGGTCGAAGAGGATCAACGGGCACAATCAAAAGAAATGAATTTGGTCCTATGTGGGGTATTCTTATCACAACAATAATTCAATGTATGACCCACAAGACGGGAGCTTTGGACCAAATAAACGAATTTGGGATGCAAATAGTACATGCTCTGTACTATGGAAGAAACATTGATTTTGCTCGCCTAATCTTCAATGAATTAGCTACTCTGGTCCGAGCAAACACAAGGGAATGCAATGTCCCTTTCTGCAGATTTCTATCACTCATATTTCAACACTCAATGCCCACACACATTTATGATGAATTTCACAGCCCAAGAGTTGATCTTCCTCCACTCAGTGAGAAGATTTTCTTTTACAGACCAAGAGAAGGAGAACCTCTTCTAAGTCCTCCTATGTGGGCCATTGTTCAAGAACACATTGATGATGTAGAAGACATGTCTGATACTGAGTCAGACAATGATGATGATGATGATAATGATGATAAAAGTGGTAATGGAGCACCAGCCGGTCAAGATATTGAGATGCAGGATGTCCCACAAGTTCAAGAACCAACTATCTCTCCACCTGCACAAGATCTTGATGCTCCTCATATTGAAACCGATCGTGAAACTGAGTCCTCAGAAGACACACCACTGGTCCTTCGAAGAAGAAGAAGGAATGTTTCTCCTATCATTATGGGCAACTTATCATCTGAGGAGGTGCAGCCTGCAAATGTTCCATCATTAACTGCATCTATTCAAGCCCAAAGCTTTATTGCAGCCACCGCTGACCTTCCAGGTCCAGAACAAGCTCCACCTGCTCAACCAATTGAGGAACCTCATGTTCCTCTTGATGTGGAGATTCAATATGCACAAACTACACTGGAAGGTGCTCAGCATGACAGAGGGGTCGGTATTGAAGATGTTGGTGCTGCACATCAACAAACACATGATCCTGCACCGACCTCTGCAGATGCTCGAAGGGAATCTGACAGAGTCTCAGGTATGAATTTCTAAAAACCCTTAAACTTATATATATATATATATATATATATTTCATTCCCAAATAGAGACTAAGTATTGGCCAGTACCAACTCAATACTGACCAAAGTCTCAAACGATCTTTCAAATATATATCCTCTTATGGCCAACATAGCTAGCCCACTGCTGCTATGCAAAATTCATATACTGAACACACTAAATTGATCATTGTCAGTCTACAGTTGTCTCAACATTTAAAGAGACAATGGTGGTTGATGTCATACTGACACCCACTGGTGCTGCTTGAATAATGTCCAACTTATTTTTGAGTTGGGTAGCATCATTCAAGAAATGATCCCAAACCCTTAAGCCACAAAATCCAAAAATATCCAATGGGGTTTAGCCATATTTCTGTTATCACTCTCATACCGAGTGATAAACATTGAAGATAACAAGAAGCACATCCCAGGCTTCGAATTCCCAAACCCAAACCTTTTAGTAAATGTGACTTATCCTATACTGAGCTACTTAAATCTTCACACTCATCTTTACTAAAATCTTCTTACACATGCTATGCACAAGTCCACAATATTTCATCCTATACCAGATGAAATACAGACGTCACAAACTCTGTTTATATGATTGTAGAATTAAACAACACCACAATTCTATTTGATAAACCTTTCTTTTTAACCAGTTTTACATTTTTGTTTCTTTAGCACCAACTGTGCAGGGTATTCAGGCATCTCAAGCTGCAGCAGACCATGTGACTCTGCAAGCAATCATGCAGCACATTCTGGCCATCCAACAAACTCAAAATGTAATACTAGCCAGAATGGACAAGATGAGTGGTGATATTGATCTAATAAAACAGTCAGTATCACTCCTTCAACAACCACAGCAGCCTCCACAAACTCCACCAGGTTCACATGGTGACCACAATGAAGAAGGAGAAGGAGAATGAGGTGCTGGTGATACTGATGCTGCAACTGAGCCCATGCCCTCCCCTACTATTGAACAACCTGAAGGGGACATGGGTGGTGATACTGATCCTCTTCCCTCTTCATCAAATGATAACAAAAAGGGGGAGAAAAGACAAAGAGATACTGAGGTTGATCAAACTGAGCCTTCTGCTCAGGGGGAGAAAAGAAGAAGATTGAATGAAGATCAACCTCCACAACAACAACCTCCACAACAACAACATCAGCAAAGCCCTCATACTGAGCCATTTCGCATTCAGTATGAGAGAAGAAGACAAAGAACAAGGTCAGAATTACAAGTTCAAGACCCACTTGAGCCATCTGCTCAGGGGGAGACTCATACTGACCAACCACAGCAAACTTTTGAAGAGAATAATTTACAAATTGTGGTCTATAGGCCTTTCATCTGGCCTATTGCTGATGATGAAGATGAAGAACCAGATTTAGTAAACTATGCACTAAATCTGGTAGAACAAGAAAGTTCTTCATCATCATCCTCGGATGATGAAGAACCAGAAAATCTGGTAATTAGAAGAAGGAGTTCCTTATCAAGAAGACCTATCAATGTTGTTCTCACTTCTTCTGAATCAAGTGAGGAATCTGCTCCTCTGGTAACAAGACAAAGAAGACCTGTTCTTACAAGGGACAGTGATATCGAGCAGGCTCCAAGACTGACTCCTCAACAACTCTGGGCAGAACAAGAAAGATTTTTATATGAGCAAGAGTTGGGAGTCAAAACTGAACCAGAATCTGACCCAGATACTGATACTCCTGGTCCTTCACATAGAATCTCAAGAAAGGGTCCAGACCATATTCAACATTATTGGAATATGGTTGCTGCTAGGACTCAGTATAAGGAACAAAGAAAGGAGTTCTTGAGGACCAAAACATTTCAAAATGTAAGGGGGATACATTGGTTAAATCTGGATGTTAATAAAGTAAAAGTGAAGCTCAAAGAAGGAAGAATTACTATCACTTGTACTGGCTTAACCAGTCCCCCCATGAAGATATTTATTCATGACATTCAAAGAATTGGTCTGCAAGACTGGGTGAAGATCACAAGACTGATCAAAGAGCTTCCAAAGAAATCAACCTATGATCAAATAGTCTTGGATGAGATCTGTGCTGTAGCTGCAGTATGTTATGAGAAGGACTTACTTCATGAAATAGAGTACAGAACACTCAGTGTGATGACTGAGGCTTACTCAAACAACATACCAGAATGCCTCCATACATACAAGTATCTTAGAAAGTACCCTCTTCCTCCTAACCTTGTATTTCAGGATCAAAAGAGTGTCATATATCCAACTTCTGGATATATGTATACTGACTCAGAGGATTGAGAGTGCTTCATTTCTGAAGAAGATCTACCAAAAGCTCAAATCAGTCACCTTGTTGGACTGAAATGGATGATCACCAAGAAAGAAGACTCTTGGTTCAGAAAGAAGATTGTTGCAGTACTGAATAGCAGAAGGGATGAACTCAAAAGCAGAGAAGAGTTTGTCCACATCAAACAAGAAGTCTTCTATGAGAATGAAGCCATCAACAGCAAATGAAGAAGAAGATATTGTTACCTATGCTGTTGTAATTTTTGTTTATCTCTTTGTAAATTGTTTTGTTATCATTAGATAGGGGGAGATTGTTAAGGCAAAAAGCCTTGCCCCTTTAGATCTTAAGATAACAAAACAACCTAGACTAGCTTTGATTAATATGTAGAATAATATAGCTAAGTTTAGGTCTGATACTGAGTGATCAGTATTGGAACTCAGTATCAGCACTCAGTATCAGATAGTGATACTGAGTAGAAGGACTGAGTGATACTCAGTATAGTAACGGACTAAGATCTAATCCCTTGATCTTAGTCATTTTCCTTGCTTAGTCCTTCGGTTACTCCTTTGCTCATTATGTAAGATCTCTATAACATTATAAATAGAGATCATCTTGCAAAGGAGTACTTACCAATTTACTTTACACATTCACATCTTTTGTAATTGATCAGTGGTCTTGTTATTCCGCAACAAGCCACACTTAGTGGATTTATACATTGACTATATTCTTGTGTTATCACTCTAATATTTCTCTAAGTATAATATTCTATCAATTAACATTATAAACCAGGGTTGTTGTGGCCTAACACAAAGTTTGAAGAGTGTATGACTCAATGTTGTTAGCAGCATTGACAGAGTTTGTCATGTCAAGAAATTGTTGAGGAAGACTATCCATGAACTTTTGAACAAGCTCTCCTTCCTCTTTCACAATGCATACACTGATTAAATCATGGATAACAGTATTGAACCTGTTATAGAGAGTGGTGATGTCTTCATTAGGAGTTGAGAAGAAATTTTCATATTTCCTTCTCATGTTGCTTTTTCTTTGCAACTTCACCTTTGATGTACCTTCATAGGTGACTGATAGACTATCCCACATAGCCTTTGTTGTTGGCAATTTCATAATTGCATTAAGTATCTCTTTGGTAACAGCATTACCAATCACCCCTTTAGCTCTGGAGTCTAAAGCATACAACTGACGGTCAGTATCAGTCCAGTTGTGCTTTAGTTTAGGTACAGTTCTTATGCCCTCAGGAGCATCATCAGTAGCAGCAACAGGTTCCACAGTTTGTGGAATGATGGGACCATCATATAGCACAGTGAGCATTTCATGATGAATGGATTCAAGATACCACTGAGCTTTTAGCTTCCATTGATGGAAGTCTTTTCCATCAAAGATGGGTATTCCCTTTCCAGACATAACTGGTGCAACAATGGTAGACATTTTTGATTTTGGAGTATGGGAAGGATAAGTATAGGGGATGGCTGCCAGGGTTAAAGATCGACTAAATAAGAGTTTATTTAGCTTTCTCTGATACCAGTTGTTAGGTCACAACAACCCTGATTTATAATGTTAATTGATAGATTATTATACTTAGAGAAATATTAGAGTGATAACACAAGAATATAGTCAATGTATAAATCCACTAAGTGTGGCTTGTTGCGGAATAACAAGACCACTGATCAATTACAAAAGATGTGAATGTGTAAAGTAAATTAGTAAGTACTCATTTGCAAGATGATCTCTATTTATAATGATATAGAGATCTTACATAATGGGCAAAGGAGTAACCGAAGGACTGATCTAAGGAAATGACTAAGATCAAGGGATTTGATCTTAGTCCGTTACAATACAGATTGAAGCTCAGTCCTTCTACTCAGTCCTTGTACTCAGTATCACTATCTGATACTGAGCTCTGATACTGAGTTGTAATACTGACCACTCAGTATCAGACCTAGACTTAGCCATTTTATTCTACATTTTAATCTAAGCTAGTCTAGGTTGTTTTGTTATCTTAAGATCCAAAGGGGTAAGGCTTTTTGCCTTAACAAGATGCCATCTAGTTTTTGATTGACTTGGAGGCCAAGAAAGAAGTTCATTGGACCCATTGAGCTCATCTTGAATTTGATCTGCATAAGTTCTTCAAATTCTTTGCACAGTTGATCATTTGTTGATCCAAAGATGATATCATCTACGTATATTTGAACAAGTAGTATGTCATCTTTGACCTTCTTGGTGAATAGGGTTTTGTCAATGGCACCTCTTTGAAAATTGTTCTTTAACAGATATGATGATAATGTGTCATACCAAGCTCTTGGTGCCTGATGTAGGCCATAAAGAGCTTTATCTAATTTGAACACATAGTCATCATGTTCAGGATCTTCAAATCCTGGAGGTTGACAAACATAGACTTCTTCTTCTATTTTTCCATATAAGAATGCACTCTTTACATCCATTTGATAGACTTTGAATCTTTTGAATGATGCATATGCCAAAAATATTCTGATTGCTTCAATCCTTGCTATAGGAGCATATACTTCATCATAGTCTATTCCTTCTTCTTGAGTGTATCCTTGTGCTACAAGTCTGGCTTTATTTTTTATCACTATTCCTCTTTCATCCTTCTTATTTTTGAAGATCCATCTGGTTCCAATGGCTCTTTTTCCTTTTGGAAGAGGTACTAGTGTCCAAACAGCTTGTAATTTGAACTGAATAAGTTCTTCTTGCATTGCTTCAATCCAATTTGAGTCTTTCATTGCTTGTTGGATCTTTTTAGGTTCATCCTGTGATAGAAAACATGCAAACAAACACTCATTAGATATTAGACTTATATTGCAAGAGTTGTTGTTTAAACTTGAATTAAATTTGCTTCTTGTCTGCATATTTGAGTTGACATCACTTAGAACAAGGTCTAAAGGATGATTCTTTTGAGCTCTAGAATTGGAAGCTTTGTCAACAACTATTTGACTGTCAAGATTTGATTCATTGGATTCAGGAACTTGAGCATGAGTCCAGTTTTCTTCTTGAGTTTCTGAATCTTCTTGGTCTTCTTGATTTTCTTCATTGATACTGTTGTCAATAACATCATTGTTGAGATCAAGTGTTTGAGAGTTATTACTGGTATCAGTATCATTTCTTGCAGCATCATTATTTAGGGTTTCTGAGTTGTTACTGGTGTCGGTATCATTTCTTGTTTCTTTAAGATTTGATTTTCTGAGTTGTTACTGACACTAGTATTCTCTGTATTATCAGAGTTGTTACTGTCCTTAGTATTTACTGTAGGATCAGGATTAATAATGATATATTGCAGAGAATTTTGACTTCCATTAAGTGATGATGATCCTTCTTTAGTTGGTTGATTAGTTGAGTCACCTGCATTAAAGTTAAAACTGAAATCAAGAGATTTTGTTAGTGAATCAATATTAAATAACCAATCTGGACCATTTCCTTTTTCATTAACAAGATTTTCATTAAAGGATACATCAGCACTTTCTTCGATAATCCTTAATCTTTTGTTGAATACTCTGTATGCTTTGCTTTGAGTAGAGTATCCTACAAAGATTCCATCATCTGCTTTGCATTCAAACTTACCAATTTGTTCTCTTGTAATTAAGATAGTACATGGACAACCAAATGATTTTAAAAAGCTTATTGAAGGTTTTCTTTTGTTGAGAAGTTCATATGGTCTCTTTAGATGTGGTTTGACTATTAATACTCTGTTTTGTACATAACAAGCAGTATTAACAGCTTCAGCCCAAAAAGTTATTGGTAACTTTGCATCTGCAAGCATAGACCTTGCTGCTTCAATGATTGTTATATTTCTTCTTTCAGCTACACCATTTTGTTGAGGAGTTCTAGGAGAGCTATACTGCCTGTCAATACCTTTAAGATCACAAAAAGAGATTAGATTTTGATTTTTAAATTCTGTGCCATTGTCACATCTAATGGCTTTCACTTTAAGATCTCTAGTATTTTCCAGTTTGATTATTAGGTTCTTGATGATTTCACTTGTTTCATCTTTGGTCCTGAGAAAAAATACCCAAGTAAATCTAGAAAAATCATCAGTAATAACTAGACAGTATTGCTTCTTTCCAATACTCATTACATTTGTTGGACCAAATAAATCCATGTGAAGTAGCTGCAATGGGTTAGAAATAGAGTTGATTAATTTGGACTTATGAGATGTCTTGTGCTGCTTACCTTTTAGGCATGCAACACAATGATGATCACACATGAATTGTTTTTGTGGAAGACCAATTACTAAATTCTTTTTGACCAAATTATTCATGTTTTAAAGTTTGTGTGACACATCCTTCTATGCCATAATTCTGATTCATTTGTGTTTGCCTTGGATATAAAGCAGTTAATTTCATTTGGAGAAATGATTTCTCCCCTATATCCAGGCAATACACATTATTTCTCCTTGGTGTTCTTAAAACAACATATTTTTCATCTAAAACAAAGTCAGGAGAAAGAATGATGCACTCTGTATCTGTAAAAAGAATTTTGTTCTTTTTATCACATACTTGTGAGACACTAACCAGATTGTATTAAAGTTCAGCAACATAAAATACATTATCAGATGTAATCTTACCATTTGATACAATACCTTTACCAGTGATACGACCACCTTTAGGATTTTCACCAAATGCAACATAACCACCATCATATTGTTCAAAGTTTCTGAGAATTTGTAGATTCCCAGTCATGTGCCTAGAGCATCCACTATCAATATGCCATGTATTCACCTGGATGTTCTGCACAAAAGAAGATTAAATTAATTCTTTTTGGGAACCCAAACTTGTTTTGTCTTGGGTTCATCCTTTTTAATGAAGAAAGTACCATGAGTGTTTTGATTGATATTGCTCTTTGGTGTTACTACTGATTTCTGTTTTGGTGCCCATTTACTTTGCTTTGATTTGGTTACTACTGATGGATTAGTAGTAACTCTGTGAAAGTATTTTTTGTACTTATCAGTAGTATTTGTGTAGTTATATCTTACTGCATTGTATCTTGGATACTGATCAGTAGTATATCTTTGTTGGTTTCTCTTTGTGGTCGTGTGTGCTGGGTATTTGTTGTACTTACCAAGTCTTCTTTTCTTTTCAAAATTTTGATTTGTTTTAGGATTTCCATATCTGATATTTTGAACAAATCTTTTGGCTGACCTGCCAAACTTAGGAATTTCATCTTGTGGAGGTTTGGACTGTTGTTTTAAATTTAATTCTTTTAATTTTTGTTCTTTTATTTTTAATTTGTTTTCTTAAATTCCTTGAATTCTTTGCAATTTATTGGATTGAAGTGACAATCCTTTGCTATATGGTTTACTTTATTGCAAATTAGACATTTAGGTTTGGTTGATTTTAAGGATTCTGGTTTTCTTTGTTCTTTTAACTGATTCAAGTTTCTTTGATTTCCCCTTTTTAAAATAGTTGGAATATTTTCAGAATTGTATTTTGGAGATTCTTGACTTTGTGTAGTGTGAAAACTTGTATCATCAGATTTAATAGTATTTTCTTCATCAGATGAATCATTACTTGTTTCAGTTTGACTTTCTAATTTTAATTCATCTAAGATTCTTTCTGAACTAGACTTAAGTGGAGGTATAAAATTTGTTGGGGGTGGGACAGCATGATAACCAACACCATGAACAACTTTTTCAGTTGATTGATTGCTTGTTAATTCATCAATTATTTTAGAACTTCTTTCAAATTTCGTAATTGTTAGTTTATTTTGTTCTAATTCTAATTGACATTCTTCTAATTTGGTTATAGCTTCTTTTGCTTTTGATTCAGCATATTCTTTATCATATACAGCTTGCAATAGCTCATCTTTAGGTTTTTGATCTGTTATTTGATAAATTTTAATTTGATTTTCTAAATCAGCTATAACACCATTAAATTCTATTCTTCTTTTTCTGTTTTTAATTAAGTCTTCATTGATTTCTTTTGTTTCCTTTTCCAGAGATTTAAATAATTTAATGCATTCAGGAGAGCATGGTTTAGGATTTACCTCAGATTTGGATTCAGAGAAGGCCATAAGAGCTTGGTTTTGAGCATGTTCCTCAGCTTGAAAGCTCCAATCATATCCTAGTCCTTCTTGGGATACAAGTGCAGATGAGTTTGTCCTTTTATCTTTGTTAGGACATTCTCTTGCAAAGTGACCAAGATTGCTACAGTTGTAGCATTTGACTTTAGTTTTGTCAAAACCTGCCCTGTCACCTTTGTTGAAGCTCAAGCTTGATCTACCTGTCCTTTTTAGAAACTTCTTTGTTCTGAAACTGAGCATAGCCATCTGCCATTTGATATCCATCTCTTCAAGATCACCAGGATTGATTTGCTCCAAATCTCCACTAATTAGTGCAGTATGCACATGACTAGTGAAGAAGGATTCTCTAGTAAGATCTTCTGATTCCTGTGCCTTTCCTCTTGTAGCATCTTGATGTGTACCTGCAGTGGACACAAAAGCAGCATTGTTTGAATTTACACTAGGAGTTTTCTGACTTACCTCAGATTCGAACACCCTTAAGTCATTGTAGAGTTCATCAAGCTCTCTCTCTTCTAAAGCATCACCTTGTCTATATACCACAGTGTACATAGACCATTCTTCACTTAGAGATATGAGAAACTTTCTATTGACATCATCTTTGTCTGGTTGAACTCCAACTTGGTTGAGTTCACCAATAAGTTTATTGAATCTATCAAAAACTTGTGACAAAGATTCATTTTTTTGTCCTTTGAAGTTTTCAAACTCTTGTTTCAGCACAGATTTCATGTTTCTTTTTGTGCTCTTAGTACCCACAAACCTTTTCTCCAAGGCTTGCCATAGCAGTTTTTCATCATCAAACTCAACAAATAAGTGTTGATAGTCATTAGGAATTGCAAGCAATAAGGTGCTTAAAGCTTTTAGTTCAATTCCTCTATCCTTCCTTTCTTTATCACACTTGATATTATCGGATTCAGTAGTTGTGCTAGTTGTGGCAACTGGAATGGTTTTATTGCCTTCAAGTATAACTTCCCACATGGTGTAATCAGTAATAAGCATGTATTGCTTAATTCTGTTTTTCCACATCCCAAAGTTATTTGGAGTGAGGATGAGAATTTTGTTTGCTTGTGTGCTTTCATTGTTTTCAGACATGATGAAAACTTGGTTTGTGAAAGTATTGAAAACTTTTGTGAGTTCTTGATTCGTAGATCTAGAGTACAAAGCTCTGATACCACTTGTCAAGATTGATTAACCAGAATAGTTAATAAACACAATGATCTACTCAACAATAGAAGTTACAGCGGATTAACACTATGTTGATTCAATCAAGAACAATAAACTGTAAATAATATGAGAATTATTAAGAACTCAGTTATCACAAAAAGCTTCAATGTATATTGATTGATCGAATACAATACACACGTATGTTTACAATTCATAAGGAACTATTTATAATAGTCCTTGAAGCCTAACTATTTACCCTAGTTATTTTAGGATACGATTACAATTCGAATTTCAAAAGATAAGATATTCTAAACTATCTCCACGAAGATCTCGGACACGATCAGCACCATATATAGACATCAGTAGTATATGCCATCGTCAGTAGTAAATATGAACATCAGTAGTAATGACCAAGATCAGTAGTATCTTCTGTAATCAGTATCAACTCCTTAGCAGCATTAAGTAGTTAATCAATATTAACTGCATATCAGTAACAAGTATGCAAATCAGTAGTAACTTGTTTTATATCCCAACAGAAAGGCTTGGAAAAGGTCACGACAATAGTTAAGTAGTGGACTAGTGTACACCACGAGTAAAACTCTGAGCCCTTATAATACACATACACACATACATGTGTATATACGTACACATACACATACTCTTGATGCATGTCGATCACCTCAAGATTTATATAAACACAAAAACATCGACACAAAATAACTTGGTCAGTGTACTAAAATCTTAAGTAGCATGGAATTATTCAATTTGACGATTTTGTGGTCCCTAGATTCTTTGTTTAAATTAGCATAACCGTCCAATTGACAACTGTTTTGAATATTGTATTACGTACTCTTGTCTTCATTCATTAACTGATACAAATTCGAAAATATTTCATCCGTTTATGTCAACGGGTTCATCGAGTTTAATCATTATGAATTTCAAATCAATACTAACAAGATGTTTATGTGTTTTATCTATTTTCATTTGTCTTGTATACAAGATTAAGAACAAATTGATTTAGAATCGACCGTTGCGCGCCTTAGATTACAAGCTTGGAATCTCAACATTGATTTAGAACAATGATAAAATGTACATGCACGCATATAGAGAAGTGATAAATTAATAATCATTAGAACACAAGAGGAGGTTTTCCTTAGTAAGACGTGGGTCATCATTTGAGCGAACAAAAAACTGATCGAAACCGAAAACATGTGTAAAGAAATTAATGTGCTCCCTTCATGAATCCTCTGCTAAGTTTAGAATAACTCTTCATAATCGTCGATCTTTAGGCTCTAGAATAATTAGTTCTTGATCTGGAATAAGCATATACAAATCATAATATTGCGGAATTAAACGAACATATTTGTATAGCTAAACAAGGTTTCATCATCATCTTTATATACAATGATTACTAAAAGCCCCAATTCTACATATAAATATGTAGAACGGTTTTTCGTTAAACAGGATCAAACGACCTTGAGGCTTAGAGTATACACACATACACGTTTTTGATAAAACGTGGGTTTCAAGAACGACTAATTCTATACCTCTAGGTTTCTTTATATACTAGAAAACCTAAAGATTTACAAGGAAAAGATATACATAAATCTTTTAAATCAATACAAGGATATATATGATTTGATAAATCAAATCTTTTATCATTATCTTCTAAATCTTTTATTTGAATCTTGAATTACATATATTCGATTTAGGTCCTTGTAGTTTTCTTCTTTTCCAAGTTTTGTCATATCAAATCTATAATGAATATTGCACAGAATATTCCTAACAATCTTCCCCTATTTGATTTGACAAAACTTATAACTTGTAGAATTAGCTAGGAATCTTCAAGTCTCTTCCCCCTTTTGACATAATCAAATAAATCCGAGAAACTTGAACCTCCCCTTGAATGATCAACACTTTTTCTTCCCCTAAAAGTGTGATATCATTCATGTGTTCTTCAAGGCTATATCAATTACATTGAAAACCAACTATCTTCTATTTGAAGTTGAAGTAGAAACTCAAACTATGCATCACATTCCGTCTATCTATAGTAATCAGCAACGTCATAATCTTGTATGAAGGACATCTTGGTCTTCAACAGATCTTTTCGTTAAGATTCTGTTGAATTGCAGTTACATCTTTACATAACATCTTATGTAGTAAGACTTTCAACTTCTTCTTCAAATAAAATATAATCACTCTTCTTCTATAATCAACTGATGAAGATCAAATATGTAACAAATAAAATCATCTTCTTTTATCTTCATCAAGCCTTCAACATGTGTGTGTGAATAATGTGATTCGTTTCACATTAATATCACTAGTTATTTTCATTCTCTTTTTATCAAGAATAAAAATTAACAAGTGATTAACCGAATACAATCAATGAACCGTAGTATGGAACAAACATGGTGTGTGTCATGCTTTCCAAAGTATGATGTATCGGTCAAAGGAAGAAACCAGTATCAAAAATTTTTTATTTTTTTTCGTTTAGTACTGATTAGTAACAAAATCCGGAGCACTACTTTCTTCTTTTACTACTGATCAGTAGTAATATCGAATAAGCTAATTTTCCCATTTACTGCTGATCAGTAGTATTTTTGGTGGAGCAGTAGTAAATAGCGAACCAGTAGTAAGCTTGAATTTTGGAAGTAACCACATTTGATACTGATCAGTAGTATCCATATTTGTTGCTGATCCAGTAGTATCGATCAGTAGTAGAAACCGGATCAGCAGTAATAACATGTAGCAGTAGTAATGGATGTCAATTGTTGTTTTACTACTGCTCAGTAGTAATTTTAAAAAGGATCAGTAGTAAAATTTAGAACAAGTTACCAGTAGGAACTTTTGAAATATTGAAGGAGCAGTAGTAAAATGGGAAAGAACATAATGCGATCCTCCTTTTGTGGGGTTCTCTTTTATTCCAGCCGACTTAAGTCCATCATGTGATTCAATTCCATTTTTTTTCTTTTTCACAATACATGGCCATATTTATGGTCATTATTCCAAGCATATTTGAAGACGAATTACTTTAAGCCATGGATTGAATTTCAGAAAGTCTTCATCCTTTTTTATCACGAAGACAGTAATTATGCATTACTAACCTTTGAACCATTGTGAGATATCATCGCTTGATTCTTGTACGATCATTGATAGATCATTGTTTGATTCCAGATCTGAGCCACCGTGCTCTGATACCAATTGCTGAGTTTAGAATAACTCTTCATAATCGTCGATCTTTAGGCTCTAGAATAGTTAGTTCTTGATCTGGAATAAGCATATACAAATCATAATATTGCGGAATTAAACGAACATATTTGTATAGCTAAACAAGGTTTCATCATCATCTTTATATACAATGATTACTAAAAGCCCCAATTATACATATAAATATGTAGAATGGTTTTTCGTTAAACAGGATCAAACGACCTTGAGGCTTAGAGTATACACACATACACGTTTTTGATAAAACGTGGGTTTCAAGAACGACTAATTCTATACCTCTAGGTTTCTTTATATACTAGAAAACCTAGAGATTTACAAGGAAAAGATATACATAAATCTTTTAAATCAATACAAGGATATATATGATTTGATAAATCAAATCTTTTATCATTATCTTTTAAATCTTTTATTTAAATCTTGAATTACATATCTTCGATTTAGGTCCTTGTAGTTTTCTTCTTTTCCAAGTTTTGTCATATCAAATCTATAATAAATATTGCACAGAATATTCCTAACATCCTCCGTTGTCTTCTATTTACGGGGATTCGTGTTATTTGCCAAAACTTTAGCTTCAAGTAATTTTTGTCATGCATCAAAGTATTTCGTATTGTTTTCGTCCTTCAACTTTGAAAAAGAATGTTTCCGTGCTTAGTATGAGCTACCAAAGATTAATGAATGCTACTGGCTAGTGACTAACTACGAGCTGATTATTCTTATAAATATAATATATACTTGTGTCAACTGGAACTTCAACAACGGCTAGTTATTTTGTCCATTATATTACCAAGTTAAATCTGGAGACTAAAATAATCTCTTGCATTTTCCTGAATGTTTTCAAGAGGCAACCGGTTTAAAGTCAATTGTCTTGAATCTATTCGCATGCAATTGTCTTCTAAACTTTTCTCAAAAAATGAAAGTTGGAATAAAACTAATAGACAATTGGACCGTTGGAGACTTGGATTGGTATGGAATCTCAAAAAAAAAATAAAAAATAAATAAATAAATAATATAAAAAATAAAAAAATTAGTGTAATAATATAATGTTGTTAAGAACTAGAAACACCACAAGCGCCAATATTTTACAAGTAAACTACTTGTTTAGTCCAAGAGTTAGATTCTAAACTATAAAATTATAATATTTTTTGTAAACAACTGATACAAAAAATACATCATTTTCAAGGTCAATTATTAAAATATTAAGAGATTAATTCTAACAAATATATAGTGAAGTTTTTGGAATTCATAAAACAATCTTCGATATCATTTTAATACTTTGAAAATATTCAAAATTAGAAATCTTAAAAATAACAAATATACAAGTGATAATTAGTTCATAAACTTTGATGCATGCTTAAATATTGAGGAGCTAGATCTTTTTATTTCTTGAAAATTAAGATCATGTCAATAAATGAGCTCCACCAAAACATGCATAATGTTTACCTTAGGTCGCCGTTTCAGATAAGAGACACGTCAAAAGTTCAGTTCAATGATGTCTACGCACCAGTAAACAGCCGTACATGAAAATTTTGGGCCTAAAAACGTTATTTCTGGTGACTTGTTTGCATTCTTAGTATTTTATGTTTAATTATTGGATTTTGTTTTGCCCGTTTGTGTTTTTTGGCTAGTTCAAAATCTTTGGCTTATTTTGTGTGAGACTCTGTAATGATTAGTTTTTATTCTATAAAATTTGAGATTTTTCTCTGAAAATTCTTATTCTTTGTGTTGAATAGGTTTTAAAGAATCAAATTCATAGAATTCTTGAATCAACGTGGTTTTTGGTTTAGATTATCTTGAATATTCTTAAAATCAACGGGATAAATGTTTGTTATTGTTTTTGAGTCTACATCAAACTTTTTTCATATACTAAACTTATCAAAAAAGGCTTCTTAAAATTTATCATTTTTTAAAAGGGTATTTCCGTATATAATAGACTTCCCTGATGACTGACATCTACTCATGATGTATGCGAACTAATCTTTCTCGTAGCCACTTCGAACCTTACCATTACCATCGGTAGATGTTTATTTTATCACTAGATTATCAGATGATTATATTGATTTATCATTTGTACTAGTATATATACTGAAAGTGGTCACAAGTCTATGAAGAAGAATACACTGTAAAATACAATTCTGAAAGCATAAAAAGTTTAAATGCAGGTTCTAGATATCAGACCGTTGGATTATATGGAAATTTAAAATTGAACTTCGAATAAAATTGTAATGTCGTTTAAACTGTTGCATCGTGTTAGTTAAAGACAAGAGGTTTGTCATGATCGAATAACCAAAACAAGTTATTGCCAACCCAGATCTACTAATAACAAGAAGTTGCAGTGGATCAACACTTGTATTAATATATTAAGAACAATCGAATACTGTATATTGAATGAACAATGAAAAAATAATATTAAGAACACAGTGATTCACAAAAAGCTTCAATGTATATTATTGATTAACAATACACACGTACGTTTACAATTCGTAAGGAACTACTTATAGCAGTCCTTGAAGCCTAACTATTTACCCTAGTTATTCTAGGACTTGATTTACATCGAATAATAAAAGATATACATTGAATAACATTCTATAACTAACTCTGCGAAGATCTCGGACTTGATTTGCTCCAAATACGCGTATCAGTAGTAACTGCAATCACCAGTAGTAAATATGCGTCATCAGTAGTAAATGTGATGATCAGTAGTAACTCTGATAATCAGTAGTAAGTCTAAAACCAACGTCAGTAGTAACTACTAATGATCAGTAGTATCTTCTCTTTATGCATGATCAGTAGTAAGTTAGTTATAGTTTTCACCAGTATCAACTCATCAGTATCAAGTGTTTCTGCCCCATCAGTAGTAACCATAGTCTTCATCTGTAGTAACCATGATCAATACTAACTGCAGCATCAGTAATAAGTTGAACTGTGATTTGTTCTAACAATCTCCCCCTAAACTTATTGATTCTCTTTCAATCAATCAAGTTTATTTTCACATCTTCTTCTTCTTTTCCTTTTCCTCCAACAGTTTTGCTCTTCTTTGATCACCTTCTAAAGTCTGTTGGTTTCTTTTATTCCTTTGTGCAATAATATATTTGTTGATTTTTTTACACAAATTCATTTAACTTGTTTTGGAACATCACAGCATCATTAGGTTTAATGAAATTCATGCACCAAAGTTGATAAAGAGTTTTCTCAGAGTGAGGATACTCTTTTTCATATAGGAATAAATTACACTTCTTACTTGTATATTCAAAGAAGTACATGTTGACCGTTGGTAGCACATTCCAGGCTTGAATATTCTCTGGATTTGTATACTTCTCTGGATATTTCTCTGGATAAAAAGCAGCATCAATCATTTCTGTAATGTAACCTGCAGCTGAATTCTTCCAGGTCTTCTTGGTCATTCTTGGTTTACCAATAATCAGCATCTTGATTATGTCACTTCTGGTTAGGGACATGACTAATGGTTTCCAAGCTCTAAATCTTTGAGTGACCTTATCTTCTGTAACAATCTCAATCACATCATCTATACATCTCCAGTTGATGATTGGATTGCTTTCTAGGGGAGCAATAGGAAGATCATGAACTTGAACTATTTGTAGTTTCTTCTTTGGTTGTTCGAGTTCAGATTGATCAGCCTTCCTTTTTCTTGTAGTTAAAGAGAGTTCACCAGATGTTTCACCAGTTATAGTTTTTCTTTCTTTCATTTCTTTGGAATTTATCTGTTCAAGCTTTGTGGTGTCCATCTCTTTAGTCTTTTGTTCAAGAAGATCCTTCTTCTTCTCCACACAGTACTTCTCTATCAAGTTGATCAACTTCATTCTTCCAAAGGCCTTGGTATTGTGGCCTCTTGACTTCAAGAATGTGATCATTTCTTTCTTCTTGTCTGCAAATTTGTCTGGCATATCAGCTTTCAGCTCTTTGCATTCTTGTACTTGTGCTTCAAGAAGTTCTATTGTTTCAGATTCAAGTTGCCTTATTTTTTGTAGTTCTCTTTGTTGTAATTCTTTTCTGGTTTCTGCAACTTGTTTGGTTTTGATCTTGTGTTGAAATTGTGGCAGTTTTGATATATCAGCTATATCTGCCAATTTTATTTCTGTGAAGGGTTGTCTTAGTATTCTAGCCCTTTCTGCTAATTTTCTGTTCTCAATGGCTAGAGAGGCTTCAACCTTCTTCAAGTAATTTGCCCTTTTCATCTTCCATTTATCATTCTTTGCTGACCGAGCGTAATTAATTTTGTTGACCATCTCATGACCTTGTGCTCTATTAGGTTGGTCTTCATCAGCAATTTCCTTTCCCTTTCCTATGTAATTGTCACTCTTTTTATCTGGTGCAGCTTCAATTCTAAATTTGTGACCATAGGTTTGTATTTGTGACATGGGAAGTATTTTGGGATGTGGAGGTAGAGAGCATTCATCAACTTCCAACCAGTTGATATCATCATCAATATCTTTCACCACCATTTGTGTTGACTTTGTTGCTGGTGATGGTGGAATTATTACTGCAGGCTCTAGTAGCGGTGGCAGCTCAATAATATCATCAGTAGTAGCCAATGTAGTTACTACTGGTATGTCTTCAGGAATTACTACTGATAGGGCATCAGTAGTGTTTGCTGCCTCTTCTTGATTTACTACGGCTATGACATCAGTAATAGTAGGAGTTACTACTGATGTTTCTTGTTGAGCTTGTTCTTCCATAGGAGCAGTAGTAGTAGCCTCATCAGTAACATCCATGTCTTCTAGGCCTTCATCATTTACCTGGCCTTCATCAACTTTTGATTCTTTAAGGTTGAGGAGAGAAGTTGCTACTGCAATAGATTCATCTATCATCCTTTGTATGTTGTCCTTCTCCCCCTTAGTGAACTCAATTGGTGGAGCTTCACTATTGTCAACCTTCTTTTTCAGTCTTCTTATAATCTTTGTTTGTTGAAGAAGCCTATGCTCATACATTTTCATTCTTTTGTTGATTGTGTTGATATGCTTCCTCATGTAGGTCATGGTTTTTCCTTGATTTGTTAAATATTTCAGGCAATCTTGTACAGCGGTTTCAAGGTTTTCCATCCTATTCGTCAATTGTTTTTGTTCAATACTGCCCTCACTCCATCTAGCAAGATCATCGGGCTCACTAATAGGTACATTGGCTTTAAGGTTTTCCATCCTTTCCTTCAAATCAATGGTTTCAGTTCTACCCTCATCACTTCTTGGTGATGAAATGGGTTGTTTGGACACTCTCTTCTTCCTAGAAGAAGCAGTAGTGCCCCCCTTGTGGTTTCTTGGCACCGGGGTCCTCTTAGTGCTTCCTCAAAAGAGTCATCACTAAGAGTTGCCGAGGTCTGGGTCCTATTGATGTTCTCACTATCCTGTGCACCCACCTTTGGGGAATCAGTAGTGAGAGCCCTTTCCTCATGCCCTCTCTCCTCCTTGGAGGACAACTCTTGGAGTCTGGGGTTTGACTCAATGGGTCCCCTGGTGTCCTTTAAGGAAGATTTCTTCCTTTTATAGTTTTTCTGGAATGATTTGGCTAAAGGCTGGTCTTCTGCAGAGTGAAGAGTAGCACTCTGCAGATTGAATTCATGTTCCTGGGACACATTCAGGACATCTAATTGGGTGGATGATTGAGTGACTGTTTGGGGTTGTGTTTGGGCTGCATTTGGGGGTGAAGGAGTGGGTTGAGGTTCAATTGGGGTTGTATCTTTGATTGAACCCTCTCTAAGATTTGGTTGATCTTTGATCATGTTAGGAAACAGAGGGGCTTCCTTGCCCGAAAATTTAAATTGTTTTCTCATATTTGAGAAAACTTTCTTGTTCAACTCTGGAGTTATAAAAATGTTTTTAGGAGTTGACAAGTTTTGCAATTCACAATTTATTAAATGTTGAAGAAATCTCGGATACATTAAAAATTTTGAAGTAGAAAGATTTCCCAACATTCCCTCAAAAATCATATTTGAAAAGTTAAATACTTGGTTTGTGCTTAAACAAACAACAGCAGATGCTATTGCTTTATTAAACTCATTCCATGTACTTCTTTTAGGAGAAATACAGTCTTGAATAGTATGTACAAGGAATTTCCATTGTGGGGAGAGAAGACCTTTTTGGAAAGTGACAATGTCAAGTCTTCCCTCATATCCCATTCTGTTTAAAATTTCAACAATGTATTCCTTAGGAAGAGAAATCATACCTTCGTCGTCGTGCAGTTGTAGATGGTGTCTGATGGATTGTTCAGTTATGGTGATAGACTTTCCATCCACGGTTCTTTCAGCATTGGTTCTTTCATAGACACAGTTGCACCTTCGGTTCTTTCAGCATTGGTCCAGAAATCAACCAAGTGTTGTTGATATGCTTTTGGATTTACAGTTAATGCAAACTTTATGTATGAGTTCTTCAAAAAGTTGACGATTGGACGAAAATCTTTTCTTCCGTCTGGATTGCGTAGAAACGCACACATGTTGTGGAACTCTGAGTATTTAAGGTTTGTTTTAACATCAAGAGATTGTAGAGTTGCCATTGTCGTCGATTTTGTGTTTGATCGTTTGATTTGAGAGAACAAGTATGAATGTTTGTTACTGGTGCAGGGTTTATGATCGCAATTTAGGGTTTATCGAGAGGATTTAGCAAGTCGATGTGAGGATAATGCTAAACTAATCGACTTCAGCTATTTATATCTTACGATTTGATCTGCAAAAAGACTAAATTGCCCTTCGAATCATAACACAACGGTTATTTTCATGGGGGTTAGTTTGGTAATTTTGACAATTTAAATACCAGTAGTAAATTAGATACCAGTAGAAAACGTCAGTAGTATCTATGAACATCAGTAGTAACTAAGGATTTTGACATCAGTAGTAACTGTAGACATCAGTAGTAACTAATGATTTTTAATACTGACCTAATTTACCAACCCTAGCAATAGTAACCACCATTTTTAGAGACCAGTAGTATATGTGAGTACAATTATTTACCAGTAGTATTGTCTTACCAGTAGTATTTTGTGCATACTTAAAATACATCAGTAGTAATGACCTACCAGTAGTAAAACAGAAAAACCTTTTTACAACAGAAAAACTTTACACATGATTTTGAGTGAGAAATTAATTTATTAAAATCATTCCAATACTGCTAACTAAGAAGCTGAATCTTCCTACATCAAATGCTTTTGTAAAAAGATCTGCTAATTGATTGTCAGTATGAATTTTAACCACTTTGATTAACTTCTTTTCATTGCAATCTCTTATAAAATGAAATCTTATTTCAATGTGTTTCGTTTTAGAGTGTTTTACTGGATTGTTCACAATACTAATAGCACTTTGATTATCAATAAAAATAGGAGTTTTAAGCATAGAGATACCAAAGTCTAGAAGCTGGTTTTGAATCCAAAGTACTTGAGCACAACAAGCAGATGCAGCTACATACTCTGCTTCAGCAGTTGATGTGGATACATTTGTTTGTTTATTACATTGCCATGACACCAGTCTTGATCCAAAGAATTGACATCCACCAGTAGTGGACTTTCTATCTTGACATTCACCTCCATAGTCACTATCTGTGTAGGCTATTAGTTCAAAAGGTGAATCATGTGGATACCATAGACCAAGTGATGGTTTTCTTTTCAAGTATCTGATTATTCTTTTAACAGCCTGCAAGTGTAGTTCTTTAGGTCTTGCTTGATATCTTGCACACACACAAACACTGTACATAATGTCAGGTCTTGATGCTGTTAAGTACATCAAAGATCCTATCATTGATCTATATAAGTGTTCATCTACATCCTCCCCCTCAGCATCAGGATGTAGGTGTTTGTGTGTTTCCATTGGTGTACTTGCACTCTTGCAGTCTTTCATGGCAAACTTCTCCAAGATATCTTTGACATATTTTGATTGGTTTATCAAAATACCATCTGATCTTTGATTCACTTGGAGTCCAAGGAAGAAGTTCATTGGACCCATGGAGCTCATCTTGAATTTGGTTTGCATGAGATCTTCAAACTCTTTACATAATAAATAATTTGTTGATCCAAAAATGATATCATCTACATAGATTTGAACTAGTAGTATATCATTTTTGACCTTTCTTGTGAACAGAGTCTTGTCAATTGCTCCTCTTTTAAAATCATTCTTCAACAAGTATGATGATAATGTATCATACCATGCTCTTGGTGCCTGATGTAGGCCATACAGAGCTTTGTCTAGTTTGAATACATGGTCACCATGTTTTGGATCTTCAAAACCTGGAGGTTGGCATACATATACTTCTTCTTTAATTTTCCCATACAGGAATGCACTCTTCACATCCATTTGATAGACTTTAAACTTCTTGTATGAAGCATATGCTAGGAATATTCTTATTGCTTCAATTCTAGCAACAGGAGCATATACTTCATCATAGTCTATTCCTTCTTCTTGAGTGTATCCTTGGGCTACAAGTCTGGCTTTGTTTTTGATCACTATACCTCTTTCATCTTTCTTGTTTCTAAAGATCCATCTTGTTCCAATGGCTCTTTTTCCTTTGGGTAAAGGTACAAGTGTCCAAACAGCTTGTAATTTGAATTGAAGGAGTTCTTCTTGCATTGCCTCAATCCAGTTTGAATCCTTCATTGCTTGTTGAATCTTCTTTGGTTCATCCTGAGACAGAAAACATTCAAACATACATTCATTAGCAATTAAACTTATGTTACACATGTTTGCAGTTAGACTTTTATTTAATTTGCTTCTTGTTTGTAGTTGTGAGTTAACATCACTTAGAACATTGTCTAATGGATGGTTCTTTTGAGTCCTTGAGTGTGTAGTTCTATCAACCACTAGTTGATTTTCAAGATTTGACTCATTTGTCTCAGGGATTTGTTCCCCTTGAGGTTCTTCATTGTCATTGATGTTTGGTTCATCATCATTAGCTAGACCTGAGTTACTACTGGGATCAGTAGTATTTATGTTATTACATGGATCAGTCGTATTATGAGAATTGAGATTGTTGCTGGGACCAGTAGTATTTTGAGTACTATTACTGGTCTCAGTAGTATTTGAATTACTACTGTCCTCATTATCTGATTCACTACTGCTTCCAGAATCTGAGTTATTACTGTCCTCAGTATTAATTGTGGGAACAGTATCAACTACTATGAATCTCATCTCTTCTTGACCAGTATTGAAAGATGATGTTCCTTCCTTTTGAGTATGACAATTTGAATCACCTGCATTTAAATCCAAGTTAGTGTTAAAGGATTTGGTTAGATTGTCTATGTTAAATAGCCAATCTGGACCATTTCCTTGTTCATTAGGTATATTCTCATTAAAGGATACATTGATGCTTTCTTCAATAATCATTAATCTTTTGTTGAACACTCTGTATGATTTGCTTTAAGTGGAGTATCCCACAAAGATTCCATCATCAGCTTTGCAGTCAAACTTACCAATTTTTTCTCTTGTAATCAAAATAGTACAAGGACAACCAAATGATTTTAAGAAACTTATGGAAAGTTTTCTTTTGTTAAAAAGTTCATATGGTGTTTTATGATGTGGCTTAACTATTAATACTCTGTTTTGTACATAACAGGCAGTATTAACAGCTTCAGCCCAAAAAGTAATTGGTAATTTTGAGTCTGCTAACATTGATCTTGCTGCTTCAATGATGGTTCTATTTCTTCTTTCAGCTACACCATTTTATTGAGGAGTTCTAGGTGAGCTGTATTGTCTGTCAATACCTTTAAGATCACAAAAGTTAATTAAGTTAGCATTTTTAAATTCTGTGCCATTATCACATCTTATGACTTTAACTTTTTGATCAGATGTGTTCTCCAGTTTAATAATTAAGTTCTTGATGAGTTCACTAGTTTCATCTTTTGTCCTGAGAAAGAAAACCCATGTATATCTGGAAAAGTCATCAGTAATAACAAGACAATATTGTTTCTTTCCAATACTCATTACATTTGTAGGTCCAAAAAGGTCCATATGTAAGAGTTGTAAAGGAACAGAAATAGAATTTACAATTTTGGACTTATGAGAAGACTTATGTTGTTTACCTTTTAGGCATGCAACACAATGATGATCACACATGAACTGTTTTTGTGGTAATCCAATTACCAAATTCTTTCTTACTAAATTGTTCATATTTTTAAAGTTTGTGTGACACGTCCTTCTATGCCAAAGTTCTGATTCAGTAGTGTTTGCCTTGGATATAAAACAGTTGACCTCATTTGAGGAAATGAGTTCTCCCCCTATATCCAGGCAATACACATTGTTTCTCCTTGGAGTTCTCAAAACTACATATTTTTCATCTAAAACAAAGTCAGGAGAAAGAATGATGCACTCAATATCTGTGAAAAGAATCTTGTTCTTTTTATCACATACTTGAGACACACTGACAAGATTGTATTTTAGCTCAGCTACATAAAATACATCATCAAAAGTAATTTTACCATTAGTCACTGTACCTTTGCCTGTAATCTTACCTCCCTTTGGGTTCTCACCAAAAGCCACATATCCTCCATCAAATGACTTGAAATCCTTAAGAATTTGCAGATTTCCAGTCATGTGCCTTGAGCATCCACTATCAATGTGCCATGTTCTACCTTCTTCAGGGATCTGAATGCTCTGCACAAGTAAGTAAAAGATTAGTGAAGTTTGGGAACCCAAGCTTTATATGTCTCGGGTTCATCCTTTGAAAAGTAAGATTTAGAAGATTTAATTTTAAACATTTTTGGTACCCATACCTGTTGGTACTGGTGTTTTGTTTTACTACTGCCCTTTTGGATTTGTTACTTGATGAGGTTAGTAGGGATTACCTATGTATATATAGGTAAATATCACCTAAACATGAAGATGGGCTACTACAACCAAGCCCAAGTTGTCATCGCCTATCCAAGTTGTCAGAGCCTGTCACAGTTGTCAGCGTCTGTCAGAATTGTCAGCGCCTGTCAGAATTGTCAGCGCCTGTCAGAATTGTCAGCGCCTGTCAGAATTGTCAGCGCCTGTCAGAATTGTAGCGCCTGTCAGAATTGTCAGCGCCTGTCAGAATTGCGCGTGTTGCAAGCACTCGTGTCCGCAACCGTACCACCCCGAGCGGCCACTATGCCTTTGTCGGTGGTTAGTTCGAAGTTCTGTGACTGGGTGGCCAGATTTCCACTCCCTGACAAACAAAAAGTTCCGTCCATCGTTGGTACTTACGACGGTACACGAGATCCTGATGACCACCTTGCTCTTTTTGAACAGGCCATTATGACAGAGAAATGGCTAGACCCAGTCGCTTGTCACATGTTCCCTGGCACGTTGCAGGGTTTCGCTCGTGATTGGTTTGCTGACTTACCGGAGAGGAGTATTCAAGACTTTGCAGATCTAAAGGCTAAATTTGTGACTCACTTTATCCAGCAAAAGAAGCAGCAGAGAACTCATATAGAAGCACATTTGCTGCGACAAAGGGAAGGCGAGGGGTTACGCGACTTCATTCAGCGTTACACGCAGGAGTGCCAGAAAATTGTCGCCTTACCCGAAAGCCAACAAATTTCGGGTTTTACCCTCTCATTGCTTCCAGGACAACTGCAAGAAAAGTTAATCAAGAGAAATCCAATTACTTTCAAAGAAGCCACGGACAGGGCATATGACTATCTAAGGTCAAAAGAAACTGTCTCCCTGACAAGAGAGGAAGGCGGCAAGTCATGGACCGACACGTCAGATCGCAGGCATGATGCTCTAACTGGTGACCATCAACGAGATGAAAGGAGCAACCGGAGGTTTGGCCCATACGATAAACATCCGTCTGAGCGTGCTCTTAGCAAAACACCAAAAGAAATCTTGATAACAGAGCAGGTGTGCGCTACCTTCACACCTCCACCCCAGATGGAGCATAGGTCGGGTACGAAAAACATGAATAAATACTGTGATTTCCATGAAGATCATGGACACGACACGAATGTCTGTAGAGAGCTAAAAAGGGAAATCAGGCGGGCTTTGGAAGAAGGCAAACTAGAACACCTTGTCCCTGGCGCTAAGCAGCAAGCAAATAAACCTCCACTTAAGAAGAGTTATGCCTGGCAAAAGAAGGGTGAAGACACTGAACATCCCGGACCACCTGATGGTCATGTCCTCATGATACATGAGGGAGCCAATATTAACTGACCTATCAAGGTGCGATAGTCTTTACTGTCATTTTTTCCTTTATGTTTTCAATACATGTTTCCAAGCACATGGAATGTCATGGTTATGCATGAAACTGACGATAATAGCATTTGGTCTGATCTTGTATCCCAATATTATCTCACAATATCATTTTTCTATGGTTTTTGCATAAACAAATAAATATTGAAGTAAGGATTCAATACAAAAAGCATAAGGCCACAATAGACATCTCAGTCTAAAGCCAAACATGCACTTTCATTCCGTACAATGTTACAACTTGAACACGCATGTGCATGTACACAACTAAGAACATAGTTCAATACAACATGTATGAAGCCAAGAAAGACAACCTTGTCTGGCCAAATAACATACAATCATACTCGTCTTTTAATCTACTTGATAAAAGATAAGCACTTCTCACTGGGAAGCGACAATCCTCGCGAGTAAACAAAGTAACGGTTAACCAACAAAAGTGACATTGGCACAGTGTCACAGGCACAATATAAAGCATACATCAGAGATACCCAAATCTACCCAGGTCATTGGCATACAAAGGCATGCACACCCAAGACGGTGTCATGGACACAACATCCATAATAAAAAGACAAAAACAAACAACGTACAATTACAGTTAGGAAGGAGTTAACGGTTTAAAGCATATAAAACAGTACGCCGGTCAAGCCGCGGTTCAATCTAGCCAGCCGACTACTTTTGGTTTGCGATATAAGTGTCGGCCCATACAACCCTAAACGTCCCGTAGCCCTTATACCGCCGGTCAAACCGTAACCATAAACCAAATCCGTGGGACACGTTTTTTAAACGGTGTTTCACTTCTCAAACAATCGTTAGGAAGACGTTCATTATTTCGTACAACATATTATTTACTTTTGTAACCCTAATCGCTGGTCGCCTAAAGGTCGCAGCCCCAACCATCGGTCAAATTGCCAGCCGCCGCCTAAACAGCCGGACCACTTCTCGGGTAAACTGTCGGTCGCCTAAACCACCGGTATCAACCCTAATCCGACGGACAAACTACTTTCAACCGCCGGCCTTGCTTTGTAACGCCGGTACAGCCGCCGCTTGGGTTATCGCCACCACCGTGGACCGCCTAACAGCCGATCACCATGCGCAGCGGTCTCGTATCGCCGGTCTGCTCCGTCTGCTTGTACCACGCGTTTGTATCGCCGGTCTGTTGCTTGTACCGCCGGTTTAAACCCGCCTTGCGCTGCCTGCCTTGTAATTGCGATTGACTCGCCGGCCGCCGGTCCAAGTTTGGCCGCCGGTCACAAGTTGGCAGCCGGTCAAAAAAAAAACGCTGACAGTCGCAACCTTAAAAAGCCCGCGACCCTAAAACCGCCGGTAATGGCGATCGTACTACAAAATTGGCGACCGCCGATCTGCCTTGGCAGCCGGTCGTGTCCCTTGCCGCACCTCGTTTGTGACCGCCGGTCTGCCTTGGGCAGCCAGTCTCGCGCCTGCCGTTCGCCAATGGATGCCTTACGACCGCCGGTCTGCCTTGGGGCAGCCGGTCCCGCACAACGTCACCGCCGGTTTGAGCAGCGTTGACTCGAAAAAAAAAAGGAAAAACGAAGAAGAAAACGAAGACTTACTAGTTACGCCTTGCAACCGTTGTGTTGGCAAATCCTAACTCGGGGGCATGATGAGGTTAGTAGGGATTACCTATGTATATATAGGTAAATATCACCTAAACATGAAGATGGGCTACTACAACCAAGCCCAAGTTGTCATCGCCTATCCAAGTTGTCAGAGCCTGTCACAGTTGTCAGCGTCTGTCAGAATTGTCAGCGCCTGTCAGAATTGTCAGCGCCTGTCAGAATTGTCAGCGCCTGTCAGAATTGTAGCGCCTGTCAGAATTGTCAGCGCCTGTCAGAATTGTAGCGCCTGTCAGAATTGTCAGGAGTCGTGGCTGACGTCCCGTCATAATGGCGGTTCATGACTGCTTTATTGCAGTCATAATAGTAAGGCGTTACACGATCATTGACACGCATCATAATGGCGCTTCATGACTGCTTTATTGTAGTCATAATGAGCCAACGTTCCATATACCTGAGGCCATATAAATACATGGCCTAACTCATTGTCAAGGACACACTGAGACAGAAAAGAAGCCTAAAACACAGAGTTAACCTACACTCACTTTCACCTTTGCACTCAACCTCGATCACCCTAGGTTCGCCAAGAACTTGTTGGGTCTGCACTGTGATCATCACAGGAGATCCAAGGTTGACGTCGCCTAATCTTCGTGTTTGACAATCGTTGCTCGAACATTACTGGTGTCTGAGTTTACTACTGACCTTGGTCTATATTCATTATATTTAACTTTTGAATACTTTACTACGGATGGACCAGTAGTACTTGGGTAATGTTAAGGCAAAAAGCCTTGCCCCTTTGGATCTTAAGATAACAAAACAACCTAGACTAGCTTTGTTTAATATGTAGAATAATATAGCTAAGTTTAGGTCTGATACTGAGTGATCAGTATTGGAACTCAGTATCAGTACTCAGTATCAGATAGTGATACTGAGTACAAGGACTGAGTAGAAGGACTGAGTGATACTCAGTATAGTAACGGACTAAGATCAAATCCCTTGATCTTAGTCATTTCCCTTACTTAGTCATTCGGTTACTTCTTTGCTCATTATGTAAGATCTCTATAACACTATAAATAGAGATCATCTTGCAAAGGAGTACTAACCAATTCACACTTTCACGTTCATATCTTGTAATTGATCAGTGGTATTGCTTTTCCGCAGCATACCACACTTAGTGGATTTGTACACCGACTCTAATACTGTGTTTTACACTTTAATTATCTTTTGTATAATCAATCTAATCAATTAACTAACAAATCAGGGGTGTTGTGACCTAACAACTGGTATCAGAGCAGGCTAAATTAATCTTTATTTAGTCGATCTATAACCCTCGCAGCCATTCCCTACATCTATCCCTCCAACACTCAAAAATCCAAAATGTCTACTATTATAGCACCAGTTATGTCTGGTAAGGGAGTGCCCATCTTTGATGGAAAAGACTTTCATCAATGGAAGCTTAAAGCTCAGTGGTATCTAGAATCTGTTCACCATGAGATGCTCATTGTGCAATATGATGGTCCCATCATTCCACAAACTGTGGAACCTGTTGCTGCTACTGAAGATGCTCCTGAGAGCATAAGAACTGTACCTAAACTAAAGCACAACTGGACTGATACTGACCGTCAGTTGTATGCTTTAGACTCCAGAGCTAAAGGGGTAATTGGTAATGCTGTTACCAAAGAGATACTTAATGCAATTATGAAATTGCCAACAGCAAAGGCTATGTGGGATAGCCTATCAGTCACCTATGAAGGCACAGCAAAGGTGAAGTTGCAAAGAAAAAGCAACATGAGAAGGAAATATGAAAACTTCTTCTCAACTCCTAATGAAGACATCACCACTCTCTATAACATGTTCAATACTGTTATCCATGATTTAATCAGTGTAGGCATTGTGAAAGAAGAAGGAGAGCTTGTTCAAAAGTTCCTGGATAGTCTTCCTCAACAATTTCTTGATATGACAAACTCTGTCAATGCTGCTAACAACATTGAGTCATACACTCTTCAAACTTTGTATGGTCTAATGTTGAATCATGAGGAGAATAATGCTGCAAGACTGATCAACTGGAAGAAAACTGACAAAGCTTCCACTGGCATGGCTCTAGTTGTGCAACAGGCATATACTGTAACTGAGCCAGAAGAACCAGAAGTTGATCTTGCTGACGCTGAGGCAGAAGAGCTTGAAAGCCAAATGGCTCTTATGTCTATGAAGCTGGATCAGTTGAAAAAGAAGAGGCTTGGTGTTAGCTCTTCTAATACTGATCCAAGATCAGGTCTTTGCTATAGGTGTGGAAAGCCTGGACATATTGCTGCAAATTGTCATACCAAGTCTTCTGAGACTGACCAAAATGACAAGATTGCATACCGAGCAAAGAGGTATAGAGACAAATATGTCAAGCTGAAGAATTGGAGCAAGGGCAAGAGGGCAGAAGGGAATGGAGCACCTCATCAAGCACTTTACTCAGAAGCCTGGATGGATGAAGACTTAAGTGATGATGAGGAAGAGATTGAGAATAAAGCCTTTATGGCTTTCACTGAAGATGATTTGAAAAGCTCTTTTGAAAAGGATATCAAAGAGGCTGAGAGGATGAGTGTTCATACTGATTGGGATTCCACTCAGTTGTACAAGGTAAGTTCCTTTCAAACTTATTCAGTGAATGAAAAAACTAAGATTTTTGAGTATATGATTGTTGATCTTAAAACTTCTGTACAAAAAGAAAAAGCTTTAAAATTAACAATTCAAGAACTTGAAAGGGTAAATAATGAAAACTTAGATAAACTAGCAAAGTATAAAGATTTAGAATTAAATTTTTCAGATTTAAAAGACATTAACCAAAGATTAGCTGATAAAGCTCATTTACACAAACTTGAAAAAGAGAAATTTGAAAAACACTGTAAATCTTGGGGAAATGCTTCAATAAAATTAAATAAATGTTTAAATCAACAATTCCCAGAAAATGTGAGGGCTGCACTTGGTGTTGATCCTCAATTTAAAAATAGGAACAATTTTGCTGATTTATTTGAAGAGTTTTCTACTATGAACCCTATTAATTTTGTAAAAGCTAAAACTTTATGTGAAGTTGGATGTCAAACTGAGTCAGATGATGAGGAAAATGACATTTTAGAAAAACCTATTGGTCCCTCCATCTGCTCAAAGTGCTATACTGAGCTACAAGAACTCAGTATTGAATTTCATATAACGGAAATTTCTGATACCGAGCACCCAATAGTTCAGTATGACACTTCTGTTGTTCCACCTTTTGAATTATTATTTAATACAACAACTTTTGAATTATATAATGATAATAAGACAACTTCTATCTCAAATGCTTCATCTAATACAGAAGTTGCAGGAACAGAAACATCATATACTGAGACATCTAAAGAACCTGTTAAAGTTGTTTCTTCAAAGCATGATAAACAAAAAAACAACTTCAACTAGGTCCTTAGTTGGCAGAGACAAGAAGTCTACCACTAATAATATTAGAAAGACTTCTCTGCCAAATAAAAAGAAGCAACCAGATCCTCCATCTCCTAAACCAGTTAAAAACAATGTTAATACACCTATTAAAAATGACAAAATTAACATTTTAAAAACACTTGATGATCAGGTCAAATCTTTAAGTAAACAATTTGCAAAACTTGTTCATACTGACCTACCAAAAGTGAAACGTTTTTCTAAAATACCTTATGAAAATATGTTTAGAAATAGACCTAGAAAATGTTATAGGTGTCATCATACTGGTCATAAGGGAGATGAATGCTGGACTGATCTCTCAAGTCCTAGGTACTCAGTACCAAAGAAAAGGAGAGAAACTAAGTCAGTATCACCAAAGAAAACTTCTAAAGTTTCCCCCGAAGTGATACTGACCTCTCCACATAAAGAGATCAAGTCAAAATATGTTTATCCCACCAAAGGTCCCATTCAAAAATGGGTTCCTAAAAAGAACTAACTCTTATTTTGTGTCTTGTGCAGGGTGACAGAAAATGGTATTTAGATAGTGGCTGCTCAAGACACATGACAGGCAGTATGGAATACCTTCTCAATTATACTCCAGAGAAGGGTCCTTCTGTCAAATTTGGAGATGACTCTGTGGGAAAGACAAGAGGTTATGGTGTGATCAAGGCAGGCAACATAACTTTTAAAAGAGTTGCCTATGTAGAGGGTCTTAAACACAATCTGCTCAGTATCAGCCAGATGTGTGATGATGACAATGAAGCTCGATTCAGGAAGGTTGCAGGAATCATCTACAATGATAAAGGCCAGCCTGTACTCATTGCTAGAAGAGAAAAAGATGTATATGTGGTCAACCTATCTGAAATAGACCCAACTATTCGAGTATGCCTGCTTTCTAAAGTCAAGCCAGAATTGCATTGGCTATGGCACAAGAAACTCTCTCACATCAACTTTAGAAATATCAACGAGCTCGGTATGAAGAAACTGGTGAGAGGGTTGCCCACTATTACTTATTCAAAAGATAAGTTATGCTCAGCATGTGAAATGGGCAAGCAGAAGAAGAGTTCATTCAAGTCCAAAGTTAATCATTCCATTAATGAACCTCTTACTATGATACACATGGATCTTTTTGGCCCCATCAGCACACCATCTTTGGCCAAAAAGATCTATACCCTAGTCTTGGTTGATGAATTTTCAAGATATACTTGGGTCATCTTCCTCAAGACTAAGTCAGATGCAACAACAGAAATCATTGCCTTTATAAAAAGAGAGGAACTTCAAAAAGGCAACAAGGTCAAGCAACTTAGAAGTGACCATGGTACTGAGTTTAAGAACTCGGTATTAGCCAATTTCTGTGTAGAAAAAGGAATCATTCAAAACTTCTCTGCAGCCTACACACCACAACAAAATGGTGTTGTAGAAAGAAAGAATAGAACACTGATTGAAGCTGCAAAAACTTTATTATGCCATGCTGGACTGGCACTGAGTTTCTGGGCTGAAGCTGTAAACTGTGCAAACTTCACTCAGAATAGAGCCACTATAGTCCAAAGACATCTGAAGACTCCATATGAGTTATACAATGGCAAGATTCCTAATGTGGAATACTTCCACATCTTTGGGAGTAAATGCTTTGTACTCAGTACAAAACAAAACCTCAACAAATTTGCTCCCAAAGCAAATGAAGGTGTGTTCATGGGCTACTCTCCACACTCTAAAGCTTTCAGAGTGTATATCATCTCAACCAAGATGATTGTAGAATCCATTCATGTCACATTCGATGAAGATCAGAATGAGCATTCTACCTCAGCAAGTGAAGACATAAGTGGCATAGATATTCTATGCAATCCAGAACACTCCATTGCTGAACAGCCCAAGTTTCATCCACACTTTATTCCCAATAAGTTTAATGAAACTGATCAAGTTCAAACTCAGTATCACTCAACTCCGACTAATACTGAGGTTCCCATAACAGAGGACCTCCATACTGAGTTTCCAACTAATGATCTGAACCACTCTACCTATGAAGAAAGTGAAACATCCAACACTACACAAGAATCCACATCAACTCTGCAAAATGAAGATGAACAGCAACCTGCGCTGTCTAATACTGACCAGAATTCCACTCAGTATCAGACACAAGACACACCAAATCAACAAGATATTGTTGATCCTATTTCAAATGCTCCCTTAGGCAACAATTTAAGGGAACACAGAGACCATCCACACTCAAACATTATTGGTCCTATTGAAGAAGGTGTCCAAACAAGAAGAAAATTAGAATTTCCAACCCAAGCAACTGCAAATTTTTGTTTCTTCTCAAGTTTTCTATCTACCATTGAACCAAAGAAAGCTGATGAAGCTTTATTAGATGAAGATTGGGTAGAGGCTATGCAAGAAGAGCTCACAGAGTTTGAGAGAAACAAAGTTTGGAACTTAGTACCACCTCCTACTGGCAAAACTATTATTGGTACTAAGTGGGTGTTCAGAAACAAGATGGACAAGGATGGTGTTGTCATCAGAAACAAAGCAAGGTTAGTTGCTCAAGGTTACAGGCAAGAAGAAGGCATTGACTATGATGAAACTTTTGCACCAGTTGCAAGAATTGAAGCTATTAGGTTGTATCTTGCATATGCAGCCTTTAAGAATTTCAAAGTTTATCAGATGGATGTCAAAAGTGCTTTTCTAAATGGAAAACTACAAGAAGAAGTTTATGTTAAACAACCTCCAGGTTTTGTTGATCCTAAATTTCCTAATTATGTTTTCAAGCTTGATAAAGCTCTATATGGGCTCAAACAAGCTCCAAGAGCCTGGTATGACACCATGTGTGAGTACCTTATTGAAAATAAATTTACAAGAGGAAAAATTGATAAACATTAATTTCAAAACGGAAAGGTTCTGACATCTTACTCATTCAGATATATGTAGATGATATTATCTTTGGCTCCACTGACAAGTCAATGTGTGACTTGTTTGCTAAGATAATGTCAACTCAGTATCAGATGAGTATGATGGGAGAACTTACTTACTTTCTTGGTTTACAAGTTGAACAAAAGCCTGATGGCACTTTTTTAAATCAAAGTAAGTATGTGCATGACATGTTAAAGAAATACAAATTTGAAAATTTATCTTCCATGCAAACTCCTATGGGTACTCAGGATAAGATAAGTAAGGATGAAACTGGTAAACCAGTATATCAATCCACATACCGAGGTATGATTGGTTCCTTACTTTACTTAACTGCTAGCAGGCCTGATATCATGTTTGCCACATGTTTGTGTGCTCGGTATCAGGCTGATCCTAAAGAATCACACATGAAAGCAGTTAAGCGCATCTTTAGATATCTTACAGGTACTCCTAACCTGGGTCTTTGGTATCCCAAAGATTCAAACTTTCACCTTGAAGGGTACACAGATGCAGATTTTGCAGGTTGTAGATTGGACAGAAAGAGCACAAGTGGAGGATGTCAATTCCTAGGTGGAAGACTAGTTGGTTGGTCATCCAAGAAGCAAAATTCGGTAGCAACTTCCACAGCAGAAGCAGAATATGTTGCTGCAGGAAGTTGTTGTGCTCAATTATTATGGATGCAGTATCAACTCTTAGACTATGGGTTCAACTTTCATAAGACTCCCATTCATTGTGATAACAAGAGTGCTATTGCAATCACAGAGAACCCAGTCTATCACTCCAAAACCAAGCACATTGATATCAGACACCACTTTATTCGAGATAATGTGGAAAAAGGTAAGGTTGAGGTAGATTATGTACCAACAGATGAACAATTGGCCGATGTGTTTACTAAACCTCTCCCTGAGGAAAGGTTTATGTATTTACTAGGGCAATTAGGTATGTTGAATCCTTAATCTTTCTTAAATGTTCTTTAAAACTGAGCGCTCAGTATCACTCCTGTTGATACTGACCACTCAGTATCACTAGTCTGTTATCATCAAAATTTAAATTTTTTTTTTTTTTAATTTCAAGAGTAAATTAATTGTTTTTATATTTTTTAAAATTTTTTAAAATTAATTTTTTTTTAACTCAGTATTGGGATATGACGGCTCTTACACCGAGCTTAATCCTCATACTGCTCAACAGTAACCTTTCTTAATAAGAAAGTTACCGTTGGCAGAGGATAAGGCAGTCAAATCAGCCGTTTTTACTTCCCCATACCTTAATTATCTTTAAATCTCCTATAAATAACCGTTTTTTTTTTACTTCAAATATTTTTCAACAGTTATTTCATTCTTTCATTTAAAATTCTCTCTAAAAAGCCTTTAAACTTATATATATATATATTTCATTCCCAAATAGAGACTAAGTATTGGCCAGTACCAACTCAATACTGACCAAAGTCTCACACGATCTTTCAAATATATATCCTTTTATGGCCAACATAGCTAGCCCACTGCTGCTATGCAAAATTCATATACTGAGCACACAATTAATCATTGTCAGTCTACAGTTGTCTCATCTTAACGAGACAATAGTGGTTGATGTCACACTGACACCCACTGGTGCTGCTTGAATCATGTCCAACTTATTTTTGAGTTGGATAGCATGATTCAAGAAATGATCACAAACCCTTAAGCCACAAAATCCAAAAAATTTCCATGGGGTTTAGCCACATTTCTGTTATCACTCTAATACCGAGTGATAAACATTGAAAATAACAAGAAGCACATCCCAGGCTTCGAATTCCCAAACCCAAATCTTTTAGTAAATGTGACTTATCCTATACTGAGCTACTTAAATTTTCACACTCACCTTTACTAAAATCTTCTTACACATGCTATGCACAAGTCCACAATATTTCATCATAAACCAGATGAAATACAGACTTCACAAACTCTGTTTATATGATTATAGAATTAAACAACACCACAATTCTATTTGATAAACCTCTCTTTCTAACCAGTTTTATATTTTTTTTTGTTTCTTTAGCACCATCTGTGCAGGGTATTCCAGCATCAGAGGCTGCAGGAGAGCAAGTGACTCTGCAAGCAATCATGTAGAATATTCTGGCCATTCAACACACTCAGAATACAATTTTGGCCAGAATGGACACTATGAGTAGGGACATTGACTCCATCAAATAGTCAGTCTCACTACTCCAACAACAACATAAGCCTCCATCTCCTCCACCATCCTCACATGGTGGACATAATGAAGAAGGAGAAGGCGATGATGATCCTGCACATATGCAATCACCCTCCCATGCCAATACTGAGGGTGATACTGATGCTGCGACTGAGCCCATGCCATCCCCTACCATTGAAGCACCACAAGGGGACATGGGTGGTGATACTGATCCTCTTCCCTCCCCATCCAATGATAACAATAAGGGGGAGAAGAGACAAAGAGATACTGAGGTTGATCAACCTGAGCCATCTTCTCAGGGGGAGAAAAGACAAAGATTGAATGAAGACCAACCTCCACAACAAGAACAACAACAACAACATCAGCAGAGTCCTCATACTGAACCACTTCGATTTCAGTATGAGAGAAGAAGACAAAGAAGTAGGTCAGTACCACACTTTGAAGACTCACATGAGCCATCTGCTCAGGGTGAGACTCACACTGACCAACCACAGCAAGCTTATACTGAGCCACCTGCTCAAGAAGAAAACAACTTGTAGATTATTGTGTATAGGCCTTTTGTGTGGCCTATTGCTGATGATGAAGATGAAGAACATCCAGTGGCATCAGAAGATTTTTTAAACTTTGCACTGGATGAAGCAAATAAAGAAACCTCTTCATCATCATTCTCAGATGATGAAGAGCATACAAGAAAACCTATCTCACCTCAAGCTGAAGGACCTTCTAGAATTCCTAGAAGACCAATAACCAGAAGAATGACAAATGTGGTTATGTCCTCAGAATCTAGTGAAGAACAAGATCCAGCTCCTCTGATCTCAAGACCTAGGAGATCTGCTCAGTTTACTGAGGAAAAGAGTGATGCTGAGGATGAGATTGAGGCCCAGAAATTCTTCCCTGTTAAGGAAGAACCTGAATCTGAGTCTGAAGATGTTCCAAGAAGATCTCATACTGTAAGAAGAACTGGAGATGAATTACTTGAACAGTATTGGAATATTGTGGCACAAAGAACAAGATATAGGGAAATAAGGATGGGTATGCTGAGGAATAAAGCATTTCTAAATGTAAGAGACATATACTGGCTAAATGAATTTGTCAACAAAATAAAGGTCAAAACTGTTGATAGATCAATTGTTGCAACTTGCACTGGGCCAGTCAGTCCTCCAATGAAGTTTTTCCTTCATGACATCCAAAATATGGGACTTCAAGATTGGATAAAGATTGCTAGACTGATAAAGGAGATGCCCTCAAAATCCTCTGAAGCCCAAGTGATGATGGATGAAATCTGGGCTGTATCTGCTATATGCTATGAAAAAGGCATTCTTTATGCAGCAGAATACAGGGCACTCAGTGTGATGACTGAAGCTATGAAGAACAACAAACCTGAGTGCCTTAATACTTTCAGAATAATTCCCACATATACTGTTCCCTCTAACCTTATCTTTCAGGATCAAAAGAGTACCATATATCCAACATCTGGATATATGTATACTGACTCAGATGACAGGGAGTGCTTCATTACTGAAGCAGATTTGGCAACAGCTCCTATCAACCATTTGGTGGGTCTTAAATGGATGATAACCAAGAGAGAATATGCTTGGTTTAGAAAGAAGATAGTTGCTGTACTAAACAACAGGCAAGATGAACTGAAGAAAAGAGAAGAGTTCATCCATGTGAAGAAAGAAGTCTTCTACGAGTTTGAGTCGATCAACAAAGACTAAAGAAGAAGACTTTGCAGCCTGTAGCTTATTTTGTTTAGTATCTCTTTGTAGTTGTTTTTGTTATCATTAGATAGGGGGAGATTGTTAAGGCAAAAAGCCTTGCCCCTTTGGATCTTAAGATAACAAAACAACCTAGACTAGCTTTGATTAATATGTAGAATAATATAGCTAAGTTTAGGTCTGATACTGAGTGATCAGTATTGGAACTCAGTATCAGTACTCAGTATCAGATAGTAATACTGAGTACAAGGACTGAGTAGAAGGACTGAGTGATACTCAGTATAGTAACAGACTAAGATCAAATCCCTTGATCTTAGTCATTTCCCTTACTTAGTCCTTCGGTTACTCCTTTGCTCATTATGTAAGATCTCTATAACACTATAAATAGAGGTCATCTTGCAAAGGAGTACTAACCAATTCACACTTTCACGTTCATATCTTGTAATTGATCAGTGGTATTGCTTTTCCGCAACATACCACGCTTAGTGGATTTGTACACCGACTCTAATACTGTGTTTTACACTTTAATTGTCTTTTGTATAATCAATCTAATCAATTAACTAACAAACCAGGGGTGTTGTGACCTAACAGGTAATTACTATGTTTAGGATAACCAGTAGTGTTTTTAACATTTGGTTTGGCAGCAGTAGTGTTTTTAAAATTAGGGTTTTTACCAGTAGTGTTTTGGTACTGGTACCCAACAGCATTATAATTAGGGTTAGGACCAGTAGTAAACCTGTTAAAGTTTCTACTGATGTTGGAAAACTTAAAATATTGCTTATTTTGATTTAATTTTCCATTATTTTTGAAATAATTGCTGTTCTTTGGGCTTCCAACTCTTTTATTTTGCACAAACCTTGGTGCATTTCTTCCAAATTTTGATGTTTCAGATTTTTGAGATTTTGTTTTATTTACTACTGATGGATCAGTAGTATTTTTTAACCTTTGTGTTTTTGCTTTTTCTTTAGAATTTTTAAATTCTTGGAACTCTTTGCAGTTAATTGGATTGAAGTGACAATCCTTTGCTAAATGGTTTACTTTGTTGCAAATAATACATCTTAGTTTGTTATCCTTAGCACTTTTAGACTTTCTTTGTTCTAAGAGTTGATTCCTGTTTCTTTCATTTCCCCTTCTTAAAATTTTTGGTATATTTTCTGCATCATATTTAGGAGAGTCATCTTGACTTTGTGCTGTGTGAAAACTTGTATCAATTGAGTCTGTAGTTTGATCATCATCAGAAGAGTCATTTGATTTAAATGTTTCATTACTTGATTCAGTTTGATTTTCATTTTTTAATTCATTTATGATTCTTTCTGAACTAGCTTTAAGTAGAGGAATGAATTTATATGGAGGTGGTACAGCATGATATCCCACTCCATGCACAACTTTTTCAGTGGTTTGATTACGTGTTAATTCATTAACAATTTGAGAACTTCTTTCAAACTTTTTAATGGTTAATTTATTTTGTTCTAATTCCATTTGATATTCTTCTAGTTTGATCAAAGTTTCTTTTAATTTTAATTCAAGATGTTCTTTTTCATAAGTGGTTTGTAGCAATTCTTCTTTTATCTTTTGATTAGTTATTTTATAAATTTTAATTTGATTTTCAAGATCAGCTATACAACCATTATATTCAATTCTTCTATTTCTATTTAGAATCATCTCTTCAAGTGTTTCTTTATTAAGTTTTTCTAAGTCTTTATATGCTTTAATGCATTCAGGAGTGCAAGATTTAGAATGTACCTTAGTAGGAGAATCAGTGAAAGCCATGAGAGCTTGATTCTGTGCATGTTCCTCTGCTTGAAAGCTCCAGTCATATCCTTGTCCTTCTTGAGATACTAATGCTGTTGAAGTTGATGTGCTGTTTTTGTTGTTATGTGATCTCTGATCTTTGCTAGAACATTCTCTGGCAAAGTGACCAAGTTCTTGACAGTTGTAGCATTTGACTTTGGTTTTGTTAAAGCCAGCACGATCACCTTTGTTGAAGGACAGAGTTTGCCTTCCAGTTCTTTTAAGAAACCTTTTAGTTCTTAAGCTCAGCATTGCCATCTGCCACTTTATGTCCATCTCTTCAAGATCATCAGGATTAATTTGTTCCAGATCTTCACTAATTAATGCAGTGTGCACATGACTAGTGAAGAAGGATTCTCTTGCTATGTCTTCACTTCCTGCAATCTTTGCAGTTTCCTGACCTGTTCCTGTACTAGACACAAAAGCAGCATTGTTTGAAGATAACTTAGGAGTTTTAGAGCTTACCTCAGATTCAAACACCCTAAGCTCATTGTACAATTCATCCAGCTCTTTTTCTTCTAAAGCATCACCTTGTCAATATATGACTGTGTACATAGACCATTCTTCTCCAAGAGATCTGAGAAACTTTCTGGTTGACATCATCATTGTCTGGTTTCACACCAACTTGATTCAATTCACCAATGAGTTTGTTGAACCTATCAAAGATTTGAGATAGGGATTCATTCTTTTGGCCTTTGAAATTTTCAAAGTCCTGTTTTAGTACAGACTTCATGTTTCTTTTGGTGCTTTTGGTGCCAACGAATCTCTTTTCCAGTGCCTGCCACAACATCTTTGCATCATCATATTCAACAAAGAGATGTTGATAATCATTAGGAATGGCCAGTAGAAGAGTGCTTAGAGCTTTGAGTTCAATTCCTCTGTCTTTCTTCTCCTTTTCACACTTGAGTTTGTCTGCTTCAGTTGCAGAACTTGTTGCTTGATTGTGAACGGTTTTGTTTCCTTCAACAACAACTTCCCACATGGAATAATCAGTAATAAGCATGTATTGCTTAATACGATTCTTCCACATCCCAAAGTTATTGGGAGTGAGTATAGGGATTTTATTTGCTTGAGTACTTTCATTGTTATCAGTCATGATCAACAATTTGTGTGTTTAAAGATTAAAACTTTTTGTTGTTCTTAAAATTCGTAGATCTAGAACCAAAAAGCTCTGATACCACTTGTCAGGATCGAATAACCAAAACAAGTTATTGCCAACCCAGATCTACTAATAACAAGAAGTTGCAGCGGATCAACACTTGTATTAATATATTAAGAACAATCGAATACTGTATATTGAATGAACAATGAAAAAATAATATTAAGAACACAGTGATTCACAAAAAGCTTCAATGTATATTATTGATTAACAATACACACGTACGTTTACAATTCGTAAGGAACTACTTATAGCAGTCCTTGAAGCCTAACTATTTACCCTAGTTATTCTAGGACTTGATTTACATCGAATAATAAAAGATATACATTGAATAACATTCTATAACTAACTCTGCGAAGATCTCGGACTTGATTTGCTCCAAATACGCGTATCAGTAGTAACTGCAATCACCAGTAGTAAATGTGCATCATCGGTAGTAAATGTGATGATCAGTAGTAACTCTGATAATCAGTAGTAAGTCTAAAACCAACGTCAGTAGTAACTACTAATGATCAATAATATCTTCTCTTTATGCATGATCAGTAGTAAGTTAGTTATAGTTTTCACCAGTATCAACTCATCAGTATCAAGTGTTTCTGCCCCATCAGTAGTAACCATAGTCTTCATCAGTAGTAACCATGATCAATACTAACTGCAGCATCAGTAATAAGTTGAACTGTGATTTGTTCTAACAAGATTGTTTTTAGCATGTAAAACACCACAAACGCCAGTTTTTAATTAATTAACAAACACTTGGTAGCTATTATTAAAAACGCTCGGTTGTGTTATTACATTACTCCCTCCGTCCCTTAATAAAGTTCTCATTTCTCCTAACATATTTGTCCCAAAATAAAGTTCTCATTTCTCAAATTGGAGGGACTCACTCAATAAAATAATATTATTACTATATACCCCACCACTAAGAGCATCCCTAATGGTTAACCTCACAAAAGCTTATTACATTTGCCAAATCAACCTTCCATTAACCAAAAAGCTATTACTAAATAACATCTACATTGGTTAACCTTTCCAAAAGCTTTTTCTTTAATAATAGTTCTAGTATATCTTTATCTATCTTAAATGTTTCATAAATACCCCTTATATATAAATTGTCAATTTTTTTGACATCTTAAAAAACTTAATATTTTTTAGAAATATTTCATACAAAAATATTATAATAATTGACAATTATATTTAAATAGATAAAAACATTACATTGCAAATATTAAAAAAGTAAAGAATTTATATATAATAATATATCTAAGGTTTAATATGAAAAGATATTAAAGATTGAGGGACTAAAAAAGGCAAACATAAATAGTTCATTAAAAGGTTAGTAGAAAAAAAGTCATTGCAAAAAGCTTTTAAAAAAGCTACTTATTCTAATGGTAAAAAGTCTTTCAATAGCTTATTTGAATAGTAAAAAGATTTTAAAAAAGCTACCATTGAAGATGCTCTAACTATCTCTTAAAAATACTTTCTCTCTCCAAAAAACCTTATATTTTAATCAAATTTATTATCAAGGACCCACCACTAACTATCTCCTAAAAACATGTGCCCAAGAGAAATGAGAACTTTATTAAGGGACGGAGGGAGTATATTATACGGCTTGACTTTACAATATATAAATTTGCATTCAATAAAACAAATAATTATTCATGTTGATAAATAGTGCATTTACTTTTAGTAAATGTAATAGGTAAATTTGAAGTGAACAAATTAATTTTTAAGTTGATAAAACTTTATATTTCTCAATAAATAAATACGGAAAATTGCATGGGGACTACATGTGCCCAAAGATGGACCACAAGGTCCACAATGCAACTTGTGAAGCTGTAACATTCTGTTTTTACATAAATGAAGCTTGATAGTGTTATGAATGTGAAGGCTGCAGCGGTTTTGGTCAGGGCTCTTAACATGTAGTAACCAGTCTGACGCTATCCCTTAGGTTTGTTACACATGTAAGGTTTGAATTTCATGTCACAACTATCAATTTGTTTCTAAGAAAAGTGACTAATCTTGTAAATTACAATCTAGATATTTATTACCACACTTGAATTAAGTACAGATCGAATATAATAATTTAATTATGTTACATGGTGTGGTACACACTATCACTCCAGTTGCTCTAAGAATGTTTTAAGTTTTACTAGCAGGGTATTCACGTAATGTGGCAGCGGGTACCGTGAAACCTATGTTTTGCGGCGGGCAAATATTGTTCGATTACATGAAAAACATTAGTGTTACTTTACTACTTGCATCAAAAGACATTTAAAAGATCGTTGTTCTGTTAAACAAATGATGGGCTGGTAAATAAATGATGGGCTTTTTTAGCAGTCGTGATTGAAGAAGGAACTACGGCTAAAAGCCTAAAACAACAGAGTAAAATTAGGACTTTTTTTTAGAACTACATTTGGGCCGGTTAAAAAAAAGTAAAGATGGTGGTGGGTGGTAACAAACGTATAGGTTATATCAATGAGGGCTGCAATAAAGAAAAGTAACCAAGAAGCTGAAGTGGTTAACACGCATGCCTAACTCCCAAAATGTCACGGGTTCGATTCCCGTATGCCGTGTTTTAATATTTTGGGTGTCTTAACTCTTAAGTGTTTAAAATATTTCTCAACGTAGAAAGAAAATTAAGACATTCTATTAGTGGTAGGCCTAAATACTTTATTATTATTAGTAAAGATAAACAACTTTATACTCTGCAAAATGCATGGGCGGATACCAAGTGAATCGGAGTATTTTTTTTTTTTAAATACAATTCTAAACTGGGTAGATTGAATATTATAAGTAAAAAGTGTCATGTTTCCAAATTTCCAAAATAGTTTATTTAAAATATTATTAAAAAGTATTAAAATGACAATTTAATACTTATAATTATTGTATTGTTTGAATACACTTTGAATGCTTTTAGACTTCGTTTGACTTGTAATCGACTAATTTATTTAATTTAATGATATGATGTTTAAATCAAGTGAAATGTTAACAAATAAAAAAACTTTAGATAAGAGTATACAAAATTATTTGGATGAAATAGCTTAGATAATTGCCTTAACCCTCATGAGGTCCCAAGACCACATAAGTTTAATGCTTTTGCCCAAGATAATATATTACACGTGGCAGCAACCCATTTGTGCTGTCCTTAAGTTTAGATAAGAAATAGATCATCCAATTTCACCAGAAGGACTTTAAACTAAAAAACCAATAGCAACCAACACAATTGTTTCTGTCCAAAGCACAAATTTGACATTCCTAATCCACTCAACCTACAACAAATGGCATCCATGACAATGGCATCCTCATTCCTTGGTGGCTCCACCGCAATGGTGGCCACCAAACAATCCTCCACCGCCACCAGCCGTCGCGGAATGGTGGTGATGGCGAATGCCTCAAAGGTGGCCGGAGTTGAGAAAACAGCGGTGGCTGAAAACAAGGAAAGTGGCAACAACAGTGGCCGGAGGGACATGATGTTTGCTGTGGCGGCTGCCGCTGCTTTCTCGGTGGCCAAAATCGCGTTGGCTGATGAAGAGCCGAAACGTGGGTCAGAAGCTGCTAAGAAGAAGTATTCGCAGGTGTGCGTTACTATGCCCACCGCACGCATTTGCCGTAACTAGTTGTACGGTTGGATTTATGCATGTGTTATATTTTTAGCAATTTAAATTTGTGTATCGAGCATATATATGTAAAATTGATGATGCTTTTGCTTGTTTATTTTATGGTGTCTCTGAATAACAAATGTTTATTCTTCTCTGGAAATAATGTCCTTTTTGTTATTGTTTGATGAGTACCTTAGTACTCCCTTCGTCCCTAAATAAAGTTCTCATTTTGCTTTGGCACAAGAATTAAGGAGAAAGTTAGTGGTGGAGTTATTGGTAATAAATTTGATTAAAATATAAAGTTGTTTTGGAGAGAGAAAGATAGTTAGTGGATAGTAAGTAATGGAGACTTGTAATTATATTATTTTATTAAGTGGACCCCATCAACTTGTGAAATGGGAATTTTATTTAGGGATAAAAATTTAAGGAGAAATTGGAACTTTATTTAGGGACGGAGGGAGTACTAAATAATGAATGGTGAATTTCAATAACTAAATATAACGTTTTTTAATCTTTAATTTAAGGAAATGAAATCAATTGAACGCTTTACCTAAAAACAAACACGACTCATGATAATGCGCATGATTTTGACCGTTGTAAGCTCCCCCTCGTGGTCATACCAATATCGCTTGTTCGTGTCCTTATATCTACTTTTCTTTTTTATTTGTCTATTAATTTGTTGCCGCTTATGTTTTTATCAGGGTTTCAAGTGGGCCTCTTAAAACACCCCAACCAAAAACGAACCAATTACCCAAGATACTTAATTATCCGAACTAAATTACCCAAATTAGTTGGACCGTGTTTTATCAGACCAGTGGACTTTTGGGGGCTAAAGAGCTGAACTCACAATTATTACTATTACTATTATTACTAGTATTATTTTTGAATTACGATTGTACATAACTAGGTTGGGAGGTGATTTCCACTATTCATATTTCACTTATAGAACCGAAACAAACAGAATTGATGAGAACTGAATTGACAAATTTGAGAATTGAAATAGACAAAAAATAAAGGAGAGCTGAGAACCGGACCGGAAAGCGAAAATCGGGTCTAGCCGATTCTAATTCTGGTTCGATATTTGGTTATTTTGCACATCTCTATTTAGGTGGCCTTTATAAATTGGCTTATTCGTATAAACATATAAGCTTATTTAATTTAATAAGTTTTTAAGAATAAAGTGTTTGGGATGACTTATATAATGATATTGTAAAATGACTAAAAAGAACATGGTTCATAAGCTAATAAACTTAAACGTTTGGTTTAAATGAGCTTAAATAATAGTAAAAATGGAAAATGTTTAAGAGAAATGGTATTGATGCCTACTCACTTGATCAAGACAAGTATCAAAATCAATGGATGATACAATGAAATAGAATTAATGGATTATACATATCATCTTAATGTGAGTAGTAATATAAAGTATGCACATATCAATAATATTTCTCAATGTTTAATAAACTTAAATAAGTTAGTACATAAAAAAATTGGAGGACATGATCAAATCTCATGACTAGCTATAACAAAGCTAAAACGAACTTTTTAGAATTTGATTAAAACAAAGAATTAGGGATAAAATGACCATATTGCATCTAAGATATCCTAAAATATTACAAAATTTTAAAAAATAATGTAACCGGCTCATATATATCTATAAAGAATTACGTTGAGTAAAGTGGATAAAAATCCAAATATCTTTAAAAGAAACATTAATTTGTGATAAAAAAAATATTCTTATATATGCTCGTATATGGCAAAAACATTTCATTATTTTAGAGTTCTCTAATTAAACTACAAGAAATATTAAATACATCACCAAACTCATTTTTATAATTCTTAAGTTTATTTAATATAAGGAAAATGGTAATGACACCGGCTGTCACTAAGATGTCAAGACACGCATTAAAAACTTGTACAATAATCAATAACCGCCCCCTACATTTTAGAAATCAACCCCCACTACTAAAAATACAAACGATTTATGCATGTAACCACCTCTTAATGACAGCCCTAAGGGCTGTCATTAAAAAAACCCTTAATATAATTTAACATGTTTATATTTATATTATATTATAAAAGTCCATATATAATTCATATTTTGTAAATGAGTTTTTTAACATGTGCCTCTAGGCATATGTTTAGATGCAATAAATAACTCAAAATTTCTTATTAAAATTATATAAAATATTAATGAAGTTCATATGTTACACTTTCAAGACATGTATTGAATGTATATTTTAGTTTGAATGAAAAGTTGATATTAGAAAAAGAAAATCAAAATGGAGCAACTGAGAGAATATTCAATATTGTACGGAGTAGATAGATTTTAATTATGGCAATGTTAAACAAAAAGCATTAAAAGAGAATCTTTTGTGATTATTTCCAAATCTCATCTCGTCGGACACATACAGTATCTATATATACTCCTCTTCTTTCTCTTGGGTGAAATCGCAATCGACAACACCAATCAACAATGGCTATCAAGAGAAAAACATCAACAGAAGTTGATTTCAGAAGCATCAAAAGACTTCCACTTGACCATCTCTCTACTTCCGGCTACAATCAAATCCAACACGACGATGATCGCAGTTACGATTGCGCTAGTTCTGTTGGATCCAATGATTTTGACGTCTCTGATGACGCGGTTGACTCTCCACCGTCTGATTCTACCGGCGAATTCAGGGAGGAAATCAAACAGTCGCTGGAGAATGTTACGAAGAAAGGAAACGATGAAGATGATAAGGTTAAGTGTCCGCCCTATACTTTCGCCATGGATGAACATGTTATCGGAAAGGAGTCTCCTGAAGCCAAACAGTGGCGGGAAATTGCTGAAGGAGATGAGATTTGGGAGTTGTTTCATTCGTTGACTCCTTTAGTCAATACCATGGATCGATCGCTTTACTTGAACATTGAATTGCAGGATGCCCATCGTTTTTAATTCCCAATTTTATATTTTGATTTTACAGTACAGTTGTAGCTCCGTACGTATTCAAATTGATTTTAATTTCTTCTTTTTTATATATTCTATATTCCAATTCCAATTGCCTCATCCAGAATTAGAATGATCGATCTTTTCTGTTATTTTGATTGTTTAATCATTCATAGTTAAGTTTAAATCAATATTTGTTGGGAAATTAAGATCGTTAAAGTGACTATGGATACTGCAGATTAATGTTTTTTTTTTTTTTTTTTTGAAAGGCAAAAAATAGAAAATTGGGGTGAGAGAGAAAAGTTGGCAAAAAGATTTGGGAATACTGCAGATTTATGTTATACCTTCCCGCAACTAAGATCCAGTTAAAGAAAGTATGAATGTTACACATTTGACCCGTTTATGAGAATAAAAGAGTTTTATGCCTTAAAACATACCAATTTTTAACCCGTTTCCTTATAGGTGATTATTTTTATTTACTAGTTTGTCCGCTGCACAACTATCTCATTGGTAAAAAATGAGTATATTTTGCTCGCGTTGGGTTAGGTTGATCTAGGACATTTTCTATCCCGAAAATTTTAATTTCTTCCCAAATAATGAGAGTTCAAGATATAAGAACTATTGTATTTTAATAATAATATACTGTACACGTCCGGTTCGGAGGGCATCCCGACCCAGGGCCGTTCCAACCAATTTTGAGGCCCTGGGCAAAATCGGGAAAATGGGCCCTTTAGAGTAAAATTTTTTGTCTCCAAATACGTAATGTACCCTTGAATAAATTTTTTTGGCTATATGATACATGTTTTTTTTATGAAACATTATACTCCCTCCGTCCCACAAAAAAGTTCCCATTTCTAATGAGCACAAGTATTTAGGAGAGAGTTAGTGGTGGGGTCCATGGTTATATTTTGATTAAAATATAAGGTTTTCTGGAGAGAGAAAGTGCTTTTAGAAGATAATTAGTGGTGGGGTCCATAGTTTTAATATCATTTTATTAAGTGGTCCCTCACCATTTGAGAAATGGGAACTTTTTTGTGGGACAAAATTTAGAGGGGAAATGGGAACTTTTTTGTGGGACGGAGGGAGTATAAGCTATGACAAATACTCAGCCAATAGGATTACTCAAATGGACCCGACCAAAATGTCTTTTGTACACTTTCAAAATTTACAAGAAACATTTTTTTGTTTATTCATATGTATTATGTTGCTTAAGCAACTTTCAATGTATTTGATTTGCATTTATGTAATGTAGGTGATGTATCATGCTCACACAATTTATGTTAAAAAAATTAGTAATTTAGAAATAGTCAGATTACACCATTTATTACATTCATGACATATTGATGATTGAGGATTGATGCAGTCCAAGGTAACGAGTAACCTTCTATTATCACATAATCCACAATTCAACATTTGATAGATAAGAAAATAAGAAAATAAGAAAATCGAGAAATTACAACAAAAGTTTAAAAGCTCCAACTCATATACGAGCCACGTAAGAATTAGCTTGTGTAACATATCTCACCCACCGATACGGATTATAAGTTTTCGACTTCTTTGCAATTTGCAAGTATTTCACCTATGTTAATATAAAAAGAAAAATGGTTATAATTATGATTAAAAAAATAATATTATATTATTATTATTTACCTGGAGTCTTGAGCAGTTGTACATTGGAATGGTGAATGTCATGCTAACAGGGCCAGCTTCTTTTGTTATATTGGCTATCAGCATTTTATAAAAAGTTAGAGACAATTTCAAGACATAAAATATATGCATAAAAACATCATAAATCTAAAAAGTTTGCATATAACAAACCATGTGATTCATGAGCAAATGTTAATTTGGCACGCAATGTATGCTCAGATCCACCAACAACCTGGTGATATCAGATTATCATTAACAAAATCAAAATATAAAAATTGAAATAAAAATTAATTATTGGAACATTAGAATAATTAACTATTAACCTTCTTTAAGCCCCACTTGATTTTCTTATTCGTTTCTTTGAAATCAGTCACTTGTCCAACTGCTCCAGGTTCCATCTCAAAACTAACTCTATATATTTTAATAAAAATAGCATTAGGTTTCTTACATATATAATTAATAAAATAGTATTACAGATTAGAATTAATCTCTAAAAACATTTTCTTTAATTAAGATCTTAAAATGACTATTTTTGGCACTGGCATCTGAACTACAACTGTATTTGCAGTGATATTTTGAGGAAATTCAGCACGTATTTTCAGAATCACTTCAGCCTTACAAAAAAAAGATATAATCCAGCAGGTTATTCTACTTAATGAACATTAATATGCAAATGACATAAATTTTAGAACATTAATATAAACCTTAAGAGATCCTGCTTCTTCAATAAGAGTATTAATACGAAAAGGAGGCTTAAATTCTTGTGTCATGCGATAATTCATTACAGGGAATTCACCATCAGGGGGCACCTAACAAACAAAAATAAAATAAAGATTTAATAAAAACATTGGATATAAATGGTATGTAAAATGGGTAAATTACTTACAAGAGTTAGGGTTCTATCCGCATCAAAACTGTCTAAATGCACTGATTCATGAAAATTGCAATCATCAAGTATAACTGCTCCTGATCCACCAGAACCACCATACTCTGTACAATTTAGTTAATGCTTCATGAATTATATACAAAGAATTTGCTTTTTACATAATATTATATTACTTTGTTAAATACAAAAATTTAGGACAGTTAAAAAGATATAATTCAATACCATATGCTGATCTGCCATTTCTTCCAATATTGAGGTCCTCATTTAGGGCTAATCTGATTTCAGGGTTTCCAGTAAGATAACTTTTCATTTGAATTGTTCCATCTATCTCGGAAGTTAGTATATATCCCTGTTCAGATCTTATATATTTAATACTTTGATATAACAAGTTTCATAATTCATATACAAAGCAACTACAAAATTACTCACACTTGAGCTGAATGTAAGACTTATTTTCTCAATTATATCCACGAAAATTTCCTCCCTTTTCCTACCACCAGCTTCACTAGCTACAACTGATTTTGTGACAGCTGTCCCTGGCATTCTTTTGCTTCCTTGCTGAAAATTACAGAATTTAAGTAATTTTAATATATGTGTATATATTTGTAATACTAAATAATTTAATTACATATATACCATAAACAGGGCAGCAGGACCAAGAGGTGGCATATGTGTTGCATCAATCATGATTGGCTCATTAAATACACATGATTTTAAAACTTCAGTTGATGTTGTTTGCACATAACCAAAATCCTGGTTTAAATAATAGTTATAACGATTGTTGATTAAATTAAAATAGCAAGAAAAGAAAAGAATAATAGGTTTAAAAACTTACAATAACTTCATCAAGTAATTCATACACAAGCACGAAATTTTTCCTTATGGAATCTTCATTGAGGATTCCTAGGTAATCCTTAGTAACACGTGCTATTCTTTGTAAAAGCTCAAATACAAGAGAAGGTGATATATTTGCTCTAGTCGTTGCAACAAACAGTAATCCAACCACTTTTACATGAAAGTAGTTCACTCCATCCACATTCTGTCATACAAATATTAAAAAAATCTCATCAGCAGCAACCATCTCTACAGAAACAGTCAGATAACATCTGTTTATTGTAAAATGCAATGCCTGAAATCATGTGTCTTTTTTTATTCTAAATTGAATTAGAAAATAGAGAACATTGAGATTGATAACAACTGCTAAAAGGAAGATTAAAATGGAAATAAGCAAAAAAATAGATGGAAAAATAAAGTATAAATAGCATTTCAGAAACAATTTAATGTTGATAACAGAAAGGGAAAAAAAGTAAACATTTTACATCTTAAAAGGTACCTACAAAGACAGGTGGAGCTTCGGTTTCCCCATCTTCTTTCCAAAACTTCACTTTTCGAAAAAATATTTCTGCACTTCCTTTTTGCACATCACCACGATCTGCAGCAGTGGAAATTTAGCATAGGAAAAAAATTGTTAAAAGTATAAATTATTAGGCATAATTAAGTGGTCATCAGCTAAATGAATCAACCAGCACTAGACAATCTTCAATTGAGACTATCACTAAAAGCTTCATGTATATACACTATGAAAATGAAATAACTTATTTAAAATGCAATTTTGAAACCATAAGCAATTCAAGATATGCTCAACTTTGAACTTTCCTAACAAGATGAACCTTCATTTCAAATGTTCAGACATCATATAAAGATAAACCTTCAATTTGAATCAACGTTGAGATCATAATCTTCAAATTTCAATAGCACCATCCTTAGCCTAAAACATTTTGACTCAAATTTGATCTCATCGTATAATGTATTCCACATCGAATTCACTATACAAATTAGGTTAGCTCATAATTAATGTTGCTCCATAACTGGGAGTTACTAGATAAGTAGGTATTACACAGCACAATTATTTTCCTAATTACGAAGAATATGAATAACATGAAATCTAACATAAACAAATGCACACATTCATAGCGGGAGAACTCACAATCACGAAACACGATGTTATCGCCTCTCTGGGATAATACAAAAAACTGCGAGATCATGGCAATAAACCTAATTTCTTCCCCGATTCAACTCTTTCTCTAACAAACAAACAAAACTTCAATTAGAGCTAAATTGATTATGCTTTGAGCAATTAATTATGTATTACAACTCTGATTTTTCGGTATATAGTCACAAGAATTAGAGATTCAGCAATAAGCTAACAATAATGTGATTCACAAAAAAAAGGATCCAAATTACGATAATTACGGATAAATTGATAGCTCTGAAGGAATTAAACAGTGAGAATGATGAGATCTGATGAACATACCACATACAGTCGCAATGTTTTGCACAGCCATATATATATATTTTACGTTTTAGCATAATACAATTTTGATTTTGCCCATTTTTTTAAGTTTTACCAAGTACTTCTCATTCCCATAGATAAATTTGGGTTTCTATTTTTAATTAACAAAGAAAAATATAATTATTGATGAGAAAAAGATTATTTTAAAAATCGACCTGAGAAATGAAAATTTTATTTCACTCACTATAAAAAAATCACTCTCATAGTCTCATATTGATAGTATGATTGATAATCCCTCCGTCCCACAAAAAAGTTTCCATTTCTCTTTGGCACAAGATTTTAGGTGATAGTTAGTGGTGGGGTCATTGGTATTATTTTGATTAAAATATAAGGTTGGTTTGGAGAGAGAAAGATAATTAGTGGATATTATTGATGGGGTTCTTAATAATAATAGTATTTTATTGTGTGGAGCCCACCACATGTGAGAAATGAGAACTTTTTTGTGGGACAAAAGCTTTAGGAGAAATGAGAACTTTTTTGTGGGACGGAGGGAGTATATAATAGATGATAAAAATATAATATTCTCATAGTGATGGTGTATTAATTCAACACTTCAAATTGGTATATGGGCAAAATTCATAAGCATGTATATCAATTCAACACTACAAGTTGGACATTTAATTGACATATTAATGTCAATAATATATATTCACTTTAGTTTTTAAGCCTCACACGTTATAAAATACAGGCGCAAATACCAATACTCATATACAATACTCACATCATTATCATTTTATTCATCACTTAATTAGAGAGAAGCAACTGGAAGTAAAACCGATAATACGGTGTCAATGATATGAATGATGAAGCAATAAAAAGAGAACCAAGTCAACCAACATAAACCGTTGTCGCTCTCTAAATCCTATACCTTTTGTCTCATCTTACTACTTACTAATGCATTTAGGCCTACCTCTTTTAGTAAGTTTAAGGAGCTCCTTAATTTTAAGTTTAAGGAGATTTTCACTTTTAGTAAGTTCTTTAACTAAAAAAATAAAGTGTTGCTTACAGGATTCGAACACAAGACCTCTCCTAAGTAGCCAATGTGTGTTAACGACTTCAACTACTTGATTATTTTGATTTATTCTAGATACTAATATATATAAGCTTTAACAGCATCAGAACTCAACCATCATTTCTCTATTTAAAAGACTCATATTTACTTTGACAAAAAGGCCAATTTCAGATCTGATCCTACCATCACTAATGTCAGCACCTACCATCACTACGCACCACCACTCATCACCATCGCTATTGTCACCACCACCGGTACTGTCGTCACTTCGAAATATAGTTACGGTACCCGCCGCCGCATTGCGCGGGTACCCTGCTAGTAGTCTTAAAAGACGAATACATCGTAATACTGATTTTGCAACTTGACCAAACAAACTCAATCCGATGAAAACAACGTTGCAAAAACGATTTAAAGGTTGCCGAAAGACAGAATTGGTGGTAGGACGGAAACAACATGAGAAAATCGCAGCTGCCACCTTCCGAAATCTCCGGACATGGGCCCTTTTTGGCACTTTTCTTCTTACATACATAAAACCCACCTACACACACCTACAAACGCACCAACTCAATATTCTCCCTCTGAAATTAACGCCTCCACAGTAAACCCTGAACGCCACCATGTCAGCGGCGGCGATGTCAGCTATGGGATACACATCCTCAAGAGATCTCACCAAATTCAAACCCTACATACCGAATCTATCATTCCAACCATCAATATCACTGTCCATTAAAACCGCCGGAGCTCTCCGTCACTCGAATTTTTCATTCACCCACCGGAGCAACAACCGCGACAAATTCCCGATATTACTCGCGTTTTCCGGCGATGGAGGTGATGGTAATAGCTCCGGCGGAGGAGGTGGCGGCGGAGGTGGAAGCGGCGGTGGCGGAGGCGATGGAAATGAGAAAGAGGCGTTGATGGTGTTGGTGGAGGTGGGTAGGTCGTTGGATAGTTTACCGAAGGATTTGGCGGCGGCGATTGGGTCGGGTCGGATACCTGGATCGGTTGTGCGGAGGTATTTGCAGCTTGAAACGTCGCCGTTTTTAAGATGGTTGCTTCAGTTTGGTGGGTTTAAGGAGCGTTTGCTTGCTGATGATCTGTTCTTGACCAAAGTTGGAATTGAATGCGGCGTTGGTATGTTCACAAAGGTATATAGTGACCTAAAGTTCTTGAGAAATTTCTTGTTTAAATGTTTTCTTAATTAAAAAAATTGTTATATTTAATTAGGTTGTCTAACAATTCTAGTTTTGATCTAGAAAAAGATTAAAATTTTGACTTCAAAATCAAGGTTTTAAATTTCACCAGTAACAGTCTCTTCTGTTGTAGACTGCTGCAGAATATGAAAAACGCAAAGAAAATTTCTCAAAGGAGCTGGAAATTGTTTTTGCAGACGTGGTATGTTAGTTATTACATTTTATTAACCATAAATTAATTTAATTAATAATTCCACTTTGGTAGGTGATGGCTGTAATTGCCGATTTCATGCTTGTTTACCTTCCTGCCCCTACTGTATCTCTCCGACCTCCAATATCTCTCAATGCTGGACGTATTGCCAAATTCTTCTATAATTGTCCTGATAACGCCTTCCAGGTTAATTATTAATTTATTATAATTAATTAATTATCTGAAGCTCAATTTTAATGGTAGTTACATATCAAATAATATGATATATGTTGTTCAGACTTCTTTGGGTGGAACATCATATTCGTTACTTCAGAGATTGGGTGCTATAGCGGTATGAATCTCCTTAATACCATGTTAAATAAATATTTGGATATTCTTTTTAAAAGTTTTTCTTGATTTAAATTTGCAGCGTAACGGGACAAAGCTTTTTGGTGTGGGCACTGCATCGTCACTGGTATTATGATGTTTTTTACCATTGCCGTTAAAATGTTTCCAATTTTCCAAAATGATATCTCAAAATATATGGTTATAATAATAATAATAGGTAATTTATGGTATTTAGGTTGGGACAGTTGTGACAAATACATTGATAAATGCTAAAAAGGCTGTTCAGAAATCTTCTGATGATGAGCTGGAAAATATTCCCGTTTTGTCCACCAGTGTCGGATACGGTGTTTATATGGCAGTTTCTAGCAATCTTCGGTAAATTCACTTGTTTTTAATTTGAATGATACTTATGAAGTCTTATGTTAATTGGGATTTAACAAATATTGCATAAAGTCAACATTAGTCTCTTTTTGGATCCAGTCAACATATACTAGCAAGCTCATACACCAATATTAATTTAAGAGTAATGTTTTTTGTGTAACAGGTACCAAATTTTGGCGGGAGTCGTTGAACAACGGCTTCTAGAACCTTTGTTACACCAACACAAACTGATGCTAAGTGCAGCCTGCTTTCTCGTTAGGACAGGAAACACATACTTGGGTTCATTATTGTAAGATTTCTTCATTTAATCCTTCTTTAAGCTACTCATTTAATCAAATCTAAATTCTAATTATATATATATTTTTTTAAAAATAGGTGGGTAGATTATGCACGTTTGGTAGGACTTCAAAAGGCTCATGATGTTGAATAAAGTCTGGTTCTTGATTCCCGATATAGTTTCAAGGTTACTAGTCGACATACTTTGAGTTATTTGTGGTTGTGTTTCAAGGGGTTTGTAATTCCCCAAAATGTTCAAGATTTGAGAAGTTTTAATCGATTGTTTGTTTTAAAGACGATTGAATGTGACTAATTTCTGATTTATAATTGTTTTTTACATGAACACGCAAGAGTTGCTTGCATTTTATAAACGTTTGGTGATGTTAGATTTTGTTCTTTGATGTAGAAATTACGGGTTTCTTACTGTTTTTTTTCTCTTGGTGAGTTATTTCATATTTACAACAAATGTTGGAATTGTAGCTTCGAATGTAAATACCGTTTCTGTTTTGATAATCAACGATTTCTATTAGGTTTCAAGTTTCAACTCAATAACAATTAACAAATGACACCTAAAAAATGACAGGCTTAACAAGTAACCTTTTGCAAAGAATATTGAAATAGAAAGTCAATAAGAGTCTGAGGATTAAAACCTAAGTCAACATAATTTTATAATAATGTTATGGCAAAAGAATGTGAAAGTTAAAACGTCAAATAAATAAGTTATAGGATTAAAATACAATTAACTTGTAGATTACTTAAGGGTTTTGGTAATGACAGCCTTAAGAGCTGTCATAAGACATGCATAGAAAAATGTACATCCATCTTTAATCGACTCCTAAATCTAAAGAATTACTCTTTTCGTACCATTTTTAATGCATTTATAGACAGCTCTTAATCAAAACCCATTATTTAAAACTGAGATATCTCTTATACGAAATAAATTAAATTATGGGGGCTGTCTCCAAATGCATTAAAAGTGGTATGAAAGAGGAATTCCTAAAATTCAGGAGTCGGTTATAGATGGGTGTACAATTTTTTTATGCATGTCTTATGACAGCTCTTAGGGCTGTTATTATCAAAACCCTTAAATTATAATGGTTCATATAAATAGATAGAGGACTGAATATAACACTTTACAAAAGTATAGGGAGCATTTATGTCACCCAGACTAAAAACAATCTGTATTGAAATATGCAGGGGGCAGGTTTCGGCCTAGCTTGAAACAATCTATATAATCTAGGGTTTCTGCAAATTAGGGTTTTCACATCGTCAATCAACCGATGACAATGGAGGTAGAAGTCGCCGGTGCTACCGTCACAGATCCATCAACCACCGTTGCGCCGCCGCAATCTCTATTAGTAATTAGAAATTTAGCTTCCTGCAACACCTCCGTTAGGTCAAAATCTCTCCGAGAACTCATCAATTGGCTTCCGACACAGCTCCAAATCTCCGATGAAGAAATGAAAAAGCTTTGGAAAGGCTTATTTTATTGCATGTGGCACTCAGACAAAGCTCCGGTACAGTCGAATCTCATTTACAGACTTTCGTCGATGCTATTAACCTTAGATGTTCCTCTTTCACTCCATTACTTCTCCGTTTTCCTCACAACGCTCCGCCGTGAATGGTCCGGCATCGACGTTCTCAGGTTAGACAAATTTTATCTGCTCATTCGTCGATTCGTGAATTGCAGTTTTCAATTGCTTAAAAAGAATGCCTGGGATGTTGAATTGTGTCGACGTGTGATGACTATTTATGAAGAGAAATCGTTGTTAGCTAATGAAAAGAAGTTTTTAGGCAATGGAGTTAATAATCATATTGTTTCTGTATTTCTCGATGAAATCAAGAGTTATTTGCCTGTTAGTAGTGAAATCTATGAGATACTATTCAAACCTTTATTTAATGTTATGAATGTATGTCAAGATAAGGTATTGGTTAATAAAATCAGGAATAATGTTTTTGAGCCTTTGTTGTGTATGGGAAAGAGTTTGCTTGATAAGAAGAAAAATGGTGAAGATGAAGTAGATGATAGTGAGATTACGAATTTGGGTACAATAGCATTAAAAATGGGATTTTCAAGTAAGTGTTATGAATTTGGATCATCGAGTGATTGTTTTCAAGGAAACAGAAAGGTATTATTTGGTTTGCAGAAGGAGTTCTTGAAACTAGAGAAGGATTTAGAAGCTTCTGGTATTGAAATTACATTTCCTTGTGTTCAAATTGACAATGGCGATGAAGAAATTCCTGATTTAGTACCTATAATTGCTCATGAGACACAGAAAGTTACTGAAAATGTTGAAGGTGGGTCTAAAAAGGCATCAAAGAAGAAGAAGAAGAAGAAGAAGAAGAAAAACAAGGTGACAAAAGACTGCTCAAATAGTCAAGAACCCGAAACATCAAAAGAAAACAACAATTTGATCATCCCCAATGGAATAACAAGCAACGGGAATGATATTTCATTCACCGAGCTTTTCAAATCAAATCTTCAAATGGAATTCGAAAAGGTAGCTGATGAAGAAGGTTTGGATAAAGATGGTGAATCAAGTTTACAAGATTTGTCAACTGTCACAAATAATAAAGTTCAAAAAAAGAGAAAACGTGTGAGGAGTGGTGATGCACGTGAGTCTAGTAGCCAAGCAGACATTGGTACTGCTATGAAGAGTGGTGAAAAGAGTGCAAAAAAGGTTCGATTTTCAATGAAGAATAACTTGATATGGAAGCCACAAAGTCCATTACCACCTCAAAGCCTCAGAATCCCGCCATCTGTCACCCCTAGAGGCAGTGCCTTGAAGAAGGGGGTACCCCCGGGTCCTGTCAGAGAAATGGCAGCTGTGGGAAAAAAAGTGAAGAGAAAGAAGGTTAGAAAGGTGATGAATCCTGCTATTAAACGGTTGAGGAAGCTGCAGACTCTTTCTGCTTAAGTTATCATGATGAAGGTTTGATGATTCATCCTTAATTTTTGTTTTTAATTTTTAATTTTAATTTTTTGAGTTTGAGATTTTGTTTATGTAAAATTCAGACGGTATTCTATATACTCTGTAGTTCTATAGTTTGTTTCTTGATAATTTTAATTGAATCTGAAATTGGAAACCTGTTCGAGCCCAATTAAGGATTAGGCCCAATAAGCCTAATAGTGTTTTAGCCCATATTCTCTTTTTGTCGTTTGTTTCTAAATAACGTGAGGTGCTTTATCTCACTGGATTGGATTGACTCTAAGAATGGCGGTTTGGGAACGGATTGTAGTCAGGTGACAAACTGGTTTTCAAACCGGGTTTGCTAAATCGGGTTTTAAACTGGATTTATATGACCATCAGTTAGCTGTTGGAACCGTTTTCTAAACTGGATTCTGTAAACCGGTTTTTGAGAGTATCTAAAAAGAGCCTTTGTATGACTGTTTTATGATGGTTAGACTGGTCTTAGCCGTGTTTCTTGTTTTTGTTTTTTACACTCCAAATCAACTATTGCAAAACCGCTCAAGAATGCAAAACCGCTCACAAAAATGACTTCTGACTCTCAAGTTTCCGTATGTGTCGATGAATTCTCTAGTCAACATACCGTTGTTAAAATATTATCGACCAAGAGAAATCTGGATATTTGATGCAATTTTGACTTGTGTTTGACGTTGGATGGTTCGAAAAAAGCTTGGTGCAAAAAATGTGGGGATTTCTTTAAAGAAGAGGGGAATAAAATTTTCAGAAATTATGCCAACTGATCTTGCAATTTCGTGAAATATGGCTCGGGGAGTGATCAATCAACCATGTGAAATGACGGGAACTTGTGAAGTTATGAAATTAGCAAGATATGTAACCAGGTGACGAAGTTCATGATGTAAGAGTTGTTGCCTTTTAACCATTTCGACAATAAAAAATTGACGAAGTTGATCCAAAAAACTCTATAATCACGATATACGCATGTAAGCCGTACTATAGTAAGACACGGTGTTATAGAAATGTGGAAACTTGTTAAAAATGAATTAATTTAATGCTTTCAAAATCTTAAAGCGGGATAATAGGTTTTGACCAGATACACCCCCACTCATCGAAAACCAGTTTAAAACGAAACCGGTTTCACTAGAACCGGTGTTGGCCAACGTTGATCGAAACCACACAAGTTTTTAAACCGGTCCGGTTTGAAAAGAAATCCAGTTTGTGTATGTCTATTTAATACGTCTAAAAAACAAAGTTTGCGACGGGTATATGTGATCCAAGTTGGACCTTAACATAAATCAAGCCTTGCGACCAATTTTTGGATCATAACATAACGTATGGTCAAGTCTCAAATCTTAATGAGTTATAGTCATAATGAAACCAACTCGAACTTTTTAGAAAGGGGGTGATTTTCCTACAACATCTTTTAAGCATTGTACCACAATAACTGCTTTATATATTTGTACAGTTTGCATTACTATGTGTACATTGTGGTAGGGGAATCAAAAATTGTGGTAGGAAAACTAATTCCCTAGACGTTGGAGGTTCGGTAAAGTTTAATACAATATAAAACATCCTGTTGGATGTATATATCGTACATTCAGATCTTAAAATCTTTCGTGAAGATTTTTTTAAATAACCTTTTGTTTATTTGATAAGTTCACAGATATACTTATGTTATATGCTATATTTAAAAAAGATGAATGATATTTGTGTTTACTATTTGTGCCTACTTATGTACCTATCCATTTGATGATGACATGTGTTAAAATCAAGGGATGATATGAGGAAAGAGAATTAGTAGATTACACATGTCAAGTTTAGAAGTAGGTAGACACATAAGTAGACATAAATGATAGGTACAAATATTATTTCTCTTAAAAAAATTTCCAATAAGTCACTGTTCTGATCCATTCCTAAATAAATATTTATCATATGAACCTATTATAATAGGATTATATTTTTTTAAATTCATTATTTTTGCCTTTGTTGTAGTCTGTGTAGTCTGTTGTATGGATTATTTTCTATATTTCATTTTTAGATTGTCATTATACTAAGTTTAAGGGGAAACGGTTGACGTAGCAAAATCTGTCAATGAGGGCAGCATCAATTGTCAAAGGATAAAAAGATTGGAAATTTTTTTGAGGGATATGACCACTACGAAATTGATGAATAATCCTTTCAAATGAAGAGTATGTGAAATGTTATATGTAGACATACATATTTTTATTTGGAGGTAGATAGAGTAAGATTTTTGTATTTGTTGAGTAATATCTCACATTGGATAAAAGTTGAATTTGTAATGTATATATAAGAGTTGTGAGTTATTCCTCTTATAACCAATTTATTTTAGGATGAAACCCAAGAAACTTATATGATATCAGAGTAAGGTTCACTCGTAGTTAGTCAAACGACCATACGAACCCTATGTAACCCAAAATATCCACGTTTTAGGCGCAAAAAGAAAATGACACCATACGTAAGGGGGCGTGTTAACTAATATCACACATTGGATAAAAGTTGAATATGTAATGTGTATATAAGAGTCTTGAGTTACTCCTCTTACAACTAATTGATTTTAAGAAAAAAAATCTCACAAATTTAGAAAACGAGTGTTGTAATGTCCGCGCGTTGCCGCATATATAATTTATTAACATTTTCTTTTTATGATTTATAAATGTACTATTTTTGCATTCCCATTAACGAAGTTTTCTGATACAAATATAGATTATGTTTATTGTCTTTTTTTAATAAATATCGTTTTATTTGTGAAATATAAATATCATGACTTGAAAACAATAACCTTATATAGTGTTTAAGTAACTCTAATAAAGTTAGTAACAATAATAAGATTCATAGTGCGATAATATACTACTCTTGTTCGATCATCCACTTTAAAACATTGAATGGTTTTGAAAACAATAGATCAAGAACTCGAGCTCTCGTTTCGCCAACGATGTTAATTTGATTAAATCCATAAAGTTATGGCACATAGTGAGTTCTATCATCTTCAGCTGCATAATTACTTATTCTGTAACCAAATAAAAAAAACATAAATGAGATTAAAAGTATACGTTATAATTTATTTTAGATTAAAAGTATAAATTATAAAGTTTTAAATGAGCTTAGAAGTATAAGTTATAATTTTTTAGGATTAAAGATATAAATTATTACCCTTTAAGAATTTTAGACAAATTTTAGGGGTTAAGGTAGAAGTAATAATACTTTAGGGGTGAAATTTGGCAAAATCAACAAAAGTTAAAGTCTGGTAGTAAAATTGTTTAAGTGGCCGCCGGCTGGACTTGATCTCGGAACAATCTAGTTACTTCTGCTTTAATTGGGGGAGGTTTTACCAATATGGCAGTATTACTTTCGATTACAAAATCAAAGTCTACATCTATTTATATTAAAATTAGAAAGTAACCTACAGTAAATCTTCTACCACTAATGTATATAAGGTAGAATTAGATAGAAGAACTCAAAACAATAACTTTTGTCTCTAGTGCAACTATCTTTGGCTACATCATTTCCGCGCAAGTTTAAAGTTTAACCATAAAAGGTTAAAACTATGGGGTATGGGCACCACCACCATCCCATTTTTTCTGCCACATCATCTGCCACCTCAGCAACCACATCACATCACTCCACTTTATCCAGGAAATACCCACCACTCCACCCCACACCATTTTTTTTCCAACTTATCATTTCTTTTCCCTTTATTTTTTAAACATAAAATTAAAATTACATTAAAATTAAAAATTAAAACATTACAATACTAGAAATTAAAAATTAAAATCCTAGAAATTAAAAAAAAAATACAATACTTGAAATTAAAAATTAAAATCCTAGAAATTAAAAAAAATTAAAATCCTAAAAATTAAAAAAACTAGCTTAACTTGCGGAAAGCGGCCCTCGCCTTCGCTTTCGCTTCCCGCAAGATCTCGAGATCCTCCCCGTCCAAATCCTCCTCTTTATGCTTCAAAATGGAGATGGTATTGAGCATAATTTTTCCCTCTTTAGCGGTCTTGTCGGTCTGCAGTTTTTCCCTCCTCAACGCAACCTTCTCTTTTGACGACACACCATGATCGGCCAACAACTTTGCGACTTCGTCCATCGTAGTGTTCGACGATGCCTGTTGCGCCGCATGCCGTAGTGCTCGTTTGGTCTTATCTCTTCCTACCGGTCGGCTTGGAGTGGGGGTTTCTTCGACTTCATCGAATAAGTCATCGGGGATGTCGTCGTCCCCAGCATTAAGGTCGATACGCGAAGTAGTCGTATGACCATCAGAAACATCAACCGTCTGGGAACTACGAGACCGCTTTGATTGTTGTTGTTGGTGCTCTTGTGAAGTCGGCATTGCTAACCATTTTGGGTCGTCTTTGACAACCAACCACTGCTTTTCTTGCTCAAAACCATTACGCCCATTACCCTTGTATTCTAGCCTTGCCGCTGCCATAACATCAAAATCACTCATCCCGCTACGTTTCTCAAACATGAGCTTGTTGTAGATACCGTTAAACTTTGTTAAATTGGTGACTAGTTGACGCCATTTACCAGAAAGTTTGTCGTGGTTTCGGTACGTTGGACGCCCCATAAGCTCGTGGAATGTTTTGGACACAGCGTCCCATAGCCCTTTGCTTTTCTTGCTATTCCCATCCTTTGGGTCTTTTGACGAGGCACACCAAGCTATACACAAAGCGACTTCTTCTTCAGTGGTCCAAGTCAATGGACCGTCAGAATCAATAACTTCTTTTTCTTTGGCTTTCCCCTTTCCTTTCGACTTCTTTTTTGCTCGACTACCGCCAGCCTCTGTTTGTTGGAATTGTGTACTTTGGAATTGAGCACTTTGGAATTGACTTTGTTGAAACTGATTTGGTTGGAATTGTGTGTTTTGGAATTGGGGGTTTTGGAATTGGGTGTTTTGGAAATGGGGGTTTTGGAAATGGGGGTTTTGGAATTGTTGGTATTGAGGTTGTTGGTATTGGGGATTTGGTGGAATGGCAGTGCCTGAGCTGAGCAAATTAACATACGGCTCGAACTGTGCAAATCCAAGATTGTCTTGTGTGTTTTGGTTGGAATCAGGCGTGCTTTGGTTGGAATCCATTTGGTAGTAAAATATGTGAGAAAAAAAAGATGGTTGTAGAGAGAAATGGTTGTAGAGAGAAAGATGGTAAATGTGTGAGAAAAAAAGATGTATTTTGTGTGTATATATAGGTTAAATAAAAAGTAAAAAAAAAAGTTTTTTTTTTTTTATTTCTAACGGTCTTATGACCGTTTGGGTCCAACGGTCGAAAAATGCTTCAAACCCCGCTCGTTCTCTTCCGTTTCCGTGGCCACGGATCATCACCACCGCACCCCACGCCGTGTAGGGGGGCGGTGTTCCCCGGAGCACCACGGCGTGGCCGAGAGGCCACCTCAGCCCCACGACCCGGGTGAGCGGCCCATACCGCACAGTCTAAAACCTCCTAACCATCGTTACTTGGTATCTTGTCGTTTTAGAAAGCGATGACGTTGTATTTTTAGTAAATAAAAACCCCACAATCTGGTCAAATAATTAAATACCATAACTGAAAAAGGTAATTTGTATAAAATAAAAGGTTAGAAGTATCAATCGTGATGAAACACGACCTGGCAATATGTCATTTTCGGTTGTGTAATTGCCAAGTGAGTCTCGGAAGAATATTTTTTCCTTAATTACGAGGCATTATCTTCTAAACGAAAATTATTATTTTATTTTTATTATTAATGTATTTTAATCTAAATTTAAATCGGCTAGAGTTTATCGGTTCATTTAGAGGGTGTTTGGGAAACCTTTTGAAAAGTCTTTATTAACTTATTGGCTTTTCCAATAAGTTAATAAGTAAATAACTTATTGGCTTTTCCAATGGTACACTCCTTTACCATTAAAAGTAAGACTCCCCTTACTTTTCATCCAACTTATTAACTTTTCAATATAAATAAGTCAATAAATTAATAAGTTAAACCAAACATTATTTTTAAAACTACTTTTCAAAGTCAAAAAGTTAATAAGTCCTTTTACTTAAAAGTCCTTTTAGAAGTAAATAAGCACATCCAAACATGCCCTTAGAATGTTATACTTACACAAAGTAAATGAGATCACGCATAAACTTCTTTCGTTACTATTTGTTTTATCCTCAATTTGTATCTAATCGGATCCTTATGATAATTGATTGTAAATGAAAATTTGATACTAATTAATAAGCTTCATGTATTATCGCATTGTAAAGTTGAAAAACAAGATTCATTAAAAATCTCAAAATTCTATAAAAATGGAAATAATAACATTATGTTATCACAATTTCGATTTCGGTCCAGTTCAGTAATAGTTTTCAGTTCTAAAACCCTAATTTTACAACTACGAATCTAATTCAAAATACAGTTTATATTGATGATGTAGTTTTCGGTTCTAACCGGTTGTAAATCCGAAAAATCGAACCGAACCGAAACCAAAACCATTATTTTGGTTCAGTTCACGATTCTCAATTCTTGTTTTTTGTATTTTATAGTTTGACTCCAGTTGTGAAACCAAACTCTTCCCTACCAAATCATTGCATTGAAACCAAGAAAGTTAATGACATGACATTGTTGAGAGAAAACTATCCTACCTTTATTGTATATCTACATATTATCATCCAAAACATTGCTGAATAAAACATCACAAGAAATATATTTGTAAACCATACATACGTGCGAATGTGGGTCGATTGGTACTCGCATAGTTTGTAGTAGTATTAGACAAAATTGTATTAGGATAAATATATTATAACATCAGAAATAAAGTTAGATTGATATTATTTTCAAATATATAGCTAGGGAAATACAAAAATCTTAAAAAAAATTCATTTTCATTTATTCCCAAAATACGTCATGCGATTTCACAAAAAATTTAACAAATGTCCACTTTTTTAGTAGGTCGAAATTTTTTAAGCGACTAAGTTGATTTTAGAATAATTAACAGTACGTGTATTACTTTTGACGACTTTCCCTTTCCTTGTTTGGCTGATAGTTGTACTTACATGCGACTTGAAGTGATTGTTGTATTTTCACGCGGCATTTTTGTCTTATTCGAAAAAGACAATTCCTCGAAAACTAATTTTTCTTTTCTTTTTTAATTAGTTCTTGAACTATTTCATCAAGGGAAATGAATTTTATACTACACAAATTATTTCATACACCATATTTATATTTTAATATGTTTGTAAAGTCTACATTAAATTTGTCTAATATAGTGAATGAAGTAATTTTCGTCGTTTATATATATAAAATCCCCTTTAATTAAAATCAATCAATGAGAATTTGTCATTATCAACCACGAAAAAAAAAATGAAACTTTTCCACCTTTGTATCTACTACCATGCAATTTTGAAAAACAACCACATTAATGAAACACTTTCAAAGTAAACAATGTTGAGTAATTATCTGTTACAAAACAAAGTGAACAACGATTTGTAAAATCAAACTATTTAACTACCACATTATAACAAGATATGTAAACGTAACATGAATATAAGGACGGTTATGACGGTACTATATATCATTAGAATGTTTGAACATCTAACTCTCCTTCAAGTCGCAAATGCCAGTATTCCCGACGACTTGTGATTTAGCAACGGATTGAATAACATATCCTGATTTGGCATGAATTTTGGTTGTTAAAAATAAAACGTTAAGGATTTGGGGCGAAGAAACAACAATTTTGATAAGGGAGAGTGAGTAAATGAGGGGGGAACAATCTCTAATAGGTTTAACAAACGGGAAATGTAAAATCATTAAAAAGAGAAGCGTGCGATCGGTAATGGATTGATCTAGATGATGGGTAGGGGAATAACTTCAACAGAAAAAAAGTGAGGTTTAAAGACATATGGCATAATGTTGAAAAATCATTGACTAAAAGTGAAAATAGAGGGGACGAAATTTGTAATTTACCCTAATTAATATGGTAGATAATATTTGACTTCCTTTGATAAAAGTTGCATAAAACTTGCCTGGACACATAGGAATACAACTTAAAACTTCGACGAAATGCACCCACAAAAGCTTCCTAATTTATCAACAAGATTTAATCTATGCAAGATTTTCGTCATTATAGCCTTCCTCGTATACATTTTCCTAATGTATAATAATTCTGAATGCCTTTCACCAGTCACAAAAACATTGAGGGACGTCAGCTTTCCATCATATTCTCCATTGACGCCATCACCACCAACGCCATTTCCTACAAACATCAACCAATTGGTCTTCGGGATTTCGGGTTCGGTCAAAGCATGGCGCAACCGGAGGTCATATTTCCGGGAATGGTGGCGGCCAAATGTCACCCAAGGTTACATCTTTTTTGATAAAGATCCAACCACAGATCTCCTCCCATGGCCAGATTATCTCCCTCCCTATCGCGTGTCTGAGAACACCTCGGAATTCGAGGTGTACTCGAGGCACGTGAAGCCTCACGTGATAAGGATTGTGAGAACAATCCTTGAAACGTTTAGGGAGGGAGATAAAAATGCCAGATGGTACGTTATGGGAGATGATGACACCATTTTTTTCTTGGATAATTTGGTTGAGCTTTTGGGGAGGTATGATCACACCAAATATTTCTATATTGGCGGTGTATCGGAATGTGTCAAGTCAAATTCTGATTTCTCGTTCGAGATGGCGTTTGGTGGCGCAGGGTTTGCGATTAGTTACCCCTTGGTGGAGGCTTTGGTCGCTAATCTTGATGAATGCATTGGTATCTACCCTTTCTATATTGTTAGTGACCAGATTTTGAGTGCTTGCATTGCTGATCTTGGTGTTTCTCTTACTCCTGAAAAGGGATTTCATCAGGTAAACTAATCATACCCGAATGCAAATTTTAGCGACATAATACATATTATTAGTGACCAATTGACCATTTTACAGATTGATTTGGTGCACGACATATCAGGGTTTCTATCAGCTCACCCACAAGCACCGTTGATCTCCCTCCACCACCTCGACATCGCCTCTCCAATTTTCCCCAACATGGAACGACATAAGTCGGTTAGACATCTCATGAAAGCCGCCAAAGTTGACCAATCACGAGTCCTCCAACAAACCGTTTGCTACCACAAGCAAAATAATTGGGCATTTTCAATAGCTTGGGGCTACTCGGCCTACATATACGAGCAATTAATCCCTCGTAGCATTCTTAGAAGACCTTTTGAGACATTCACTCCATGGAGTTTAAAAAAACGACCACCAGATTTCATGTTTAACACACGATTAGTCACTAATAATTCGTGTGAAACTCCTCATGTTTTCTACTTCCGTTCCATAACGAGTGTTAGTAATAGTAATAGTAATACCACAACAGATGATATTGTGATGACTTACGTTCGTTACAGGCGCCGTCGGTTGCCCCCTTGTTCTTCAGATAATTCTGCGGATCATATTTTAAAGATTCGCGTTTACTCTCCGGCGACAAAATTGAACTTTGTAAGCCCATGAATTTCCTAATTACTAGATTGTGTCATATGTGTCTATTTTGAATTATAAGTTGTCACAAAATGAAATATAATTGTGTTTTTTTTTCCTTTTTATAATTTAGGTTGAAAATAGAGGGGAATGTTGTGACGTAGTGAGTGTTGATGGCAACAACACAGCAGTAGTCAATTTAAGGGCTTGCAGGAAGACTGAGATTATAGCTTAATTAGACAATACACGCACATAGATACTTTGTAAAGTAATGTTTAACTTTTTGGTTCCTTGATTTTATTTTCACTTATGTTGTAATATGCGTTGTAGCCACATAATATTGTTAGTCGTAGATATGTAAATGTAAATACTTTATAATACGCAAACATATGATTGACACATGCCAATAATATACAACGATTAGCGACAAGCAGGAATTCTGTTGCTAATTTTTTCGATTTGTATTAGTTTCAAGATTCCGTCTCTCATCCAGATGAAAAAACGTTAATTTTTTAGATAAAGTTTTAGTATTCCATCAACAACAATGTATGAATGCGCAAAGTCAAACACAGACCACTGGTTCAAACTTAACCCACATTTATCGATCTAGTGAAGTGGTGAATTAAGCCCTTCTTGAGAGGAAAGTGAATGCGTAGGTTGGTGTCTTTTGGATGGAAATGGTGAAGTTTTCCTGAAAGATGCTCTTTTCTTCAGATGATGAAGGGTTCTTTGTGTGTAAATCTTTCTAACCACTGGTTTTGCTCGTTCCTTCAACTTGAGTATAACAAAGAACAAGAGTCGGTAAAAGATGATAATCGTCACAACCGCTGCTAAATCCCACCACTTTGAATGGTCAAGTGGGATCCCGAGCATTGTGGTTAGTATAAGCTCGCCCTGAAGCTTCGGTTCACCTTCGTTTTCAGAATCAAACTCCAACCCGATCATGTCATTCTTGTATGCTCCCTAACAAATATGAACATAACAAGATCGACTCGTTTGTGAGAAAAATGTAGTATAGCGTGGAGGAACATGTCTTTTTGTTACATGAATTCCAAAACCGTGTTTTAGGCCCATTTTTTGGCCACTTTGTCGTCCATACGAAAATCTAGGCCTCTTATTTGAGACTCTTGTCGATAATTTTATTAAAATTGAGTTTCTCGTGTTCTTATTTTGAACAGGTTTTAAAATTCAAATCCACGATATTCCTTGAACCAACATGGATTAAATTGTTAGTAAAAATAAAGGGTACCAGTATGTGCTTTGGTTTATTGTCTACATTAGTTAGGGACTTAATTCAATTTGTTGCTAATGGTGTTACCTGTAAACCCCATGACATATAATTGATGTACGAAACAGGGTATCGCCAGAATATCTTTGGAAGATCGGGGAGGAGACGGAAGAACCCTGCTGTCATCATCATCACACCCTGAAAATCAACATTTCACTGATTATTAATTTATTATAGAAGCAATACAACTTAGGGTTGTTACGGAGATCGAATTCTGGAACCACTACAACATAATTGTCGTTCCTAGGAAAAGTGGCAAATAAAAAATGTCACTAGAAGTAAAAATCGAGTCACTAAAAGTAAAAAGTGCAGTCACAAAAGTTTTCAGGTGTCATACGAACACATAAAATGTTCACTTTCTTTAAATCACAAAAAGAGTTCCCGAATAAAAAATTTAACCTTTTGTGACATAAGAAAAGTTGTCAGTTTCTAGTTTTTACCAACAACATTATTTTCATTATCCCGTTAGAAATATAATCTTGTATTCACATTTTGTTACAACTTTCGATCGGTAAGAGGTTGGAATATAATAGTGACACTCTCATTGTGTCATGATATCTCAAATGGTAGTAAATGAATCTTACAATGAAACCGGCACCGATGATAATTCCGAGCATGAAATTAGGAACAAGGGAGGCGATAACCATCATGGAGCTCTCAACGGCAGCAATTGCTGAGAGAAGATCAAGGCAGGAGTACGTTTGTCGAATGAACCCAGGATGAAATTTCACCATGTTGTACGTAATTAAGGCCGTACTAAACGACATTAACATCAGGAATGGGACCGACGCTAAAAAATTTGAAATAATGAACACCCCAACGCCATAGTGCCCGTTCAGCCTTTCTTTATTGAAAATCTGTATCAAAATTAACCAAATCGATAGATAGATGTAATGCATATAAATTCGTCCCACATATATATATATTTAGAGTATCAATCCTTAAATAATCTACTAATTTTATCATGAAAATAAGTTAAATTGGCCACTACTAATAAGTTACTTTTTAATGAGTTGAGGGTTGTGGATGAGTAAGCTTTAATCGAGCTTGACCTTAGCTCGAACGCTTTTATCGATAGGCCCAAACAATGAGCTCGGAAGATTTAAATAATTAATTACTCTCTACAAAGAAAGTTTGATTTTTACTAGTGAGACTTTGTGTAACAAAATGAAGAAAAAAAATTGTAACTTTATTTGGGTGTTTTATTAGGCTACCCTTTCGTTAATTACAATAATGCGTGCGTACCTTCATTTCCTCAATGAAGGAAGGAAAACCTCCAATTGACATGAAAATCATAAAACCCGAAATGAATCCACCACAGGCTCCACGACCTAACAGCGACCGGTAGTTTGTTCCAATGTCATAAAATACCGTACCCACACATAACGATACAGCAATATACACCCCTATCCTCAACCAATAGTATCCAACATCTCTAGACATGTTTACAAAAGATCTCTTTGTTAACGTTGTTAACTGTTTCCACCAACTTGCCTTGCTCCCACTCTTTGTTTCAACCACAAGTCCTTCCTGTAAACTCAAAACAGTCAACAAAATGACATCTGAAAATGGTTAAGTCAACAAAGTGTACATTGTTTGTAATTTCTTTGATTCTGGTTCTTGTAGCGGCTGCGTGTTTTGAGGATTTGTATTTGTAAACAAGCATTCCTTTGACTTGTGCTGTTGTTGAAAAAGAAAATGTAGTTGTGCAAATGATTTTTGTGTCCTGTGGTTACATAAAACAATATAAGAATAATAATGTTGTGTCGATTTTTTAGAGTATAATGAAATGTGAAATTTCATACCCGTAGCTTTTGAGAACCCTGCAATGTAGCGTTGATCCTGTCGAAATCTGAGTTTATACAACGAAGAAAGTGATCGGAAGGGTTTCTTCGACTAGGACATGGTATACCCGCATCCGCAAAGAACTGCATTTCCATTAATAAAAAATGTCATTACGACAATCTTAGTGGAATTCAAGCAAACATGAAATAATTATTAAATTTGTCACGCTTATAATACTCTAAAATTAAGGTGTTGTTTGGTAAGCCTCTTAATGATTCAGTTAAGAGGATACCTCACATATTCAGAGCGTTTAGTAAGGTCTCTTAATCAGCATCTGAATCAAAAATTGAACATGTTCTACCTCTTAATCGGACAGATGTAAGGGGAAGTCTGAATCATTCAGACATTTGTTTCATTCATATATTAATCATTCAGATACTACCAAATAGCACGTATAATGTTTTTTAAAATAATAACCTCACGGCCCAAGGGTGCCCACAGGGTCAACCCAAACCAAACCCGATTATCACCGAATTACTGACGAAAAGATAAAAAAGTACTCAACAAGTACCTCAATGGCGGATTTAGCTTCACCAAAAAAGACAGTTTCGCCCCCGGATAACAAAAAAAGATCATCAAAAAGCGCAAAAACTTCACTACTCGGTTGGTGGATGGACGAGACCACGGTTCGCCTAGCATCTCGAGCCACACTTCTTAGAGCCTGAACCACAAAGAAAGCGGACGCACTATCGAGTCCACTCGTGGGTTCATCAAGAAACAAGAGCGTTGGTTTAGTTAAGATTTCAAGTGCGATACTTAGTCTTTTCTTCTCACCACCACTTATGCCTCTTAAATGCCAATTGCCAATTAGTTTATCTGCACAATCTTCAAGACCCATTTCCATTATAGTCCCTTCAACGACTCCATCCACTTCAGATTTGGTCAACTCTCCTGGTAATCTTAATTTTGCTGAATATGTGATGGTTTCTTTGACTGTAAGTGTTCCCAGTAGTATGTCCTCTTGTGTCACATAAGCCTGAGTTCACATTTGTAATCAAAACTACACTCAAATGTCACATTGATAATTAATATTCATTAAGAAAATAAGGAGACAGTGCAAGGATTATTTAAAAAGACTTATTAGCTTTTAAACTTATTTAAATTAGTATTTTTTTATTTAAATTTCCGTACTTTATTTTGCTTATATAAGAATATTGTAAAATTACAAAAAACCACATTATAGAGAAAAAAACTTTGTGAAGAAAATGAGGGATGTAGTTAGTTTTTAGGGTAAAAATATAAAACACTTGAAGCTTATTAGATAAATTTTATAAATTCATGCTAAAATAGCTTTCCTAGTGGAGTGTAAATAAACTTATAAACACAAGCTTTTAAACCGTTCAAAGTACCTAATATGAGTTTATTAAATTTTGATAAACTAATAAGCTAATAACCCTTCCAAACACCTCATACTATAAAAAAAATATCAATTTCCGTACTTTCTCCATTTTAGTCAACGTATCTTTGTCATTTTATTTAAAATAAAAACATATTTTAATCTTTATGATAAATTTAGTTAAATTTTTTACCTAAAATGAATGAAAAAATATATGTTATGATGAATGTGAAATATACGTTATTTAAAATAGAAATAAACATGCGTAGTAAGATAAATCAAATTTGGTGATATGATATTGTGTTACTTACAACGGCACCGTAGTCCAGCCTCTTTTTCTTCCCGTTCAGAAGAACGTTTCCGGTCATTATAACATTTCCGGCTAATCTTCCTGCATTTAGTTATACATATATAAATATTTTTATAAAAAAATAAAACCAACATAAAATGATAGTTAAAGATACCCAAATGTGATAGTTAGTTTAAGAGGACATAATTAACTCTCTACATTTCATAAACATACATTGACTTCCTCGTTTACTTGTAACGTTACTATAGAAGTATATGTTTACATAACGTGTATATTTTCCATTAATTTTATTTCCTAATATTTACAAATGTGTCATGTGTGTGTATTTTTATATATATATTGGGAGCTTCATAGTCTACAACTCTACATTGATCGTTTATAGTTATTTATTTATTTGTTATTATTTTTAGAATAACGTTAACATTTTTATTATAAAGCCAAGATCTTCATTTTCCCTTTAATTAAATCTAGATCTCTGCAGGTATTTGTATTTTATTACAGTTTTTTGTTGTTTTGTGCATCTCTGAATTTGTGTATCATGGTTATAAATATTTGTATGAATTATTCTGAACTTGTCTATTAAGGTTCTAAACGTGTATGCCAGAATTACAAACAATGAATCAATATTGTAAACATGGTTTGCAACATGTTTTTATGTTTTTCAATAAACGAATGAATCAATGTTGCACTTTTTAAAGTTCATGACTTCGTGTATCACTTTGAAAATTTTATGTATCACGATTATAAATAAAAAAAATCACAAAAAATATAGCAAAACCAATCTTTCGGTGTCTTTTTGGGTCATTTTGGGGCGCTCTCTAGTCTCTAATATTCATCGGGGTAATTTGGTAAAACGTTATTTCAGCATATCCAAGTAACTGAGGAAATTGGAACAAAATGAAATTTAACTCACTTGAAATTTGAAAACGCGTATGAAATTTAGCTTACAAAAGAAAACTGGTCAATACTTTTCCTACCTGGTGTCCTGGGCCTCCTGGCCCACGCATTCAGGCTTCGGCCCATTCCATTTTGCTTTTATTTTTCTTTTTTTTTTTTAACAAATTTTAACTGTTTTGTTCAAATTAAATTTTTTCTTTCTTTTCGTGCTTATTTATTTTTCTAAAGCAAAATAATATTATTTTATACATTCACTTTTCTATGTATTGTGGTATTATTTTGACGGTTACATACCAATATACCATCTATGACTTTACTTGGTGGACTCTTATTGAAAGTTCCAAAGATTTTAAACATAGTCGTTCTTTACGTAATGTACCATATACTAGGCATCACACTCTTCCAATGATTTGTTGTATATTAGTTTTTATGCTAAGATCATCTTATACGTCAAATTTTGGCGATTTTTCTTCAAGTTGTAGGGTGGCATGCGTAAGTTTTCTGATAGATCCGTGCAAGTATGTTGCACGCACACACCCTACCAGCACACACTCGTATATAAGTTTAGTGGATCTATAAATCTACAGATACATATCATCTTGGTGTAAATTCAAATTTATAAGTTAAAAAAAATTATGAAAAAGATTTAAAAAAATTGTCTTCTAATCTTACATTTTGTAATTAGAACTGTGGTATTTGGTCTTTGAGTTTATCTAACTTGTGTTCCAAAGATAAAAAAATAAATATATTAATTTAAGTTAAAATTATTGCTTATATTGATTTTTCTTGAACAGTTGTAAAATGTAGAATTTATTAAATTTATTTTTTCAATATGTTAGAAAAATATTTATTCAGTTGATGTTTCTTAACTCGGCATGAGTTAAATAAATTCTTAATTTTTAATTAAAGGGTTTGGCTAACTCATGCCCTAAGGGCATGAGAGAAGAGACATTTAATAATCTTGAATATTCCTAAAAATGTATAAATAATCATTAATAAACTTCATTCTTTACTAATTTATTAGATTCATTAAATGCAATTTCAATTGTTTAAGGACATTCTAGTTCATTAAATGCTTCTTATCTCATGCCCTAAGGACATGAGTTAGAAAAATCCCTTAATTAAATTACATTTTACAAGTTTATATTTAATTAAATTACATTTTACAAGTTTACCAATATAAATATCTAACACATTTTCCTACCTTTACAACGTCTTGGGGTACCATTAAAGGTCACATTAATTTCCCCCACCTAGTCAACCTAACAAACAAATGTGTTTGTTCTTTTTCACAAGCAATCTTCATGTGGTCTTTATGTTATAGTTCTTGTTATAATACGTGTTAAAAAAATCTAATATTATTGTTATTGTGCTAAACATTATTATTATAATAATAAGTAAATTTGGACTAGTTTATACATACAATCACATTATTTTTTCTTGCTAATAGAAGTTCAAAGTTAAATTCATAAAATGTAAAATATAAATAAATGATATTCACCAATAGCCATGTATTATTGGTCACTTAAATTTATACATATAACTTCTGTTGTTGGACGAAATAGCTGAACTATTTTGATTCAAACAAAAGTTGGATTATTAACTGACATAAAAGAACAACGCAACGAATGCAGTGTTGGTCCCTAATAATTAGTACTAAGATAATGGTACTTATTGCAATTTAACTTTAAGTTAGAGCATCTTTAATACAAGTTTTTTACAAAGTTTTGTACTTTTTGTGTAGACATATAAAAGTATGTGATCTTCTGTTTTTATTTCAAAAGTCTTTTACTATTATTTTTCAAGATACAAAAAAAAGTTTGATCTAAATTATATGAATTGGAGAAAAAGCTTTTTTGAAAGCTTATTTGCTAATATTTAATGGAAAATTAGATGACAATTATAATACAACGCATTGGAGATGCTCTTATTATTCAGATTTCAGATTAAACAAGATATATGTGGAGTATTTTAATATTTATAAAAAATGGTAAAAATAAAATCAAATGTTAGTGTAATGAATGAGGGCTGTCGACCACCCCATGAGCTCAAACCACCACTCTGCCAGTAGTAAACGTTAGTAGCTACCACTCATCTACCTATTTAGTTTTTCTTGTCAGGAATTAAAACTCATTTATTAATCAATATATCTTTTTTTGGAAACGGCAAATATATTAATAAAAACCCGAACTTAGCAAGAAACTAAGACGGAATTACAAACAAGACAAGAAAGGATAAATTCTCCAATCAATCAAATTACAACATAGATTACACCTATTTTTCAACCATAAGTGTGAGGTTGAGATTATATCACCCGCAATCACCGAATAGGACTTATGAATATTCCTAAATACCGATTCATTCCTCGCCTTCCAAATACACCAAATCATGCATTGAATTATTAATCAATATATCCTTTTATTATTTAAAAATACTGTGCATTCATAATTATAACATATAATTCCAAAGGGGTAATTATGTCTAGTACTGGATTTAAAAGCACATTGAACTAACCATGTGCACTATTTGATGCGACCGATTTAAAATTAAATTAATTCGGCTAAATTAAAATAATTCGGCAAAATCAATAACGCCGGTTTATTAGGTTTATATATGAAACCATTCAAATTAACGTGTATCAAACTAAAAGTATTTTGTTGTCTACTTTAAGCTGAGGATTAAAAAGAAGTAGAGCAAAGGACACAAATATTAAGATTTAGATTTTAGAGTATATATTAACACATGATTGTTATTGACAGTTGATGTAACGATATGATATATAGCTTGTTTCAACCAGATATCCTGTATGACATTCAAATTGGATATTTAAATTTTCTAGACGCTTCAATGTGAGACATGAACAAATCCTAGCAAGATCGTAACAGAATTGGTAATGACCTATGCTATCAATTTTTAGGACCTGGAAAAATTCGGTATTGATATGATACCGTGTCCATCCCTGTCCACGATTATTATTTTCAGTGATATAATATTTCTTACAAAGATAAAAAAAACGGTATAATATTTTGGTTCGATCAAGAATTGAACAAATTACCGAAATCCTATATTGGCACACAATGACTACAAGAAAATTGATTTTTTGTGTTAGGGCTCTGCCAACCATTGTTTTGGTTGGCGTAAGTTTGGAGAAATCGTTGGCACAAATTCATCGTTCTCGCCTTCAGTTTTGTTCTTTGGTTTGGCGAAGGGGGAAGCAACGATAGTGCGGGGCCAGTTTGAATATAAGTGGGTATTTTGTGTGATTATTAATATTTTTTTGTGTTGATCTTATAATGTGACACTAAATTTATAAAAACTGTAGTGTCTATATATGTGTATATAGTGTATATATTAACCATTTATATTAAATTATTTGTTCTAGTACCGAATATTAAATTAACTATTTGCTTTGTTAAAAAAAAAGTTTTGTTTGGTCTGGGTCACAAAATTATAGAATTTATTGACAGTTTCACTTCATACTTATTAATAAGTTCAACTTTATAAGTTCTTAACATGGAAAAAGTTTACACTGATTTGAGGCATCATTTTTTTATCCCAAAACGAAGCATCTTCTATTTTTTCCAAATTGATGGCATTAATTTTTTTCAAACTAATTAATCGGACTTTCCTTTGGTGCATTATCACATCCTACGTTAAGATTTTTTTCTAGTTGATCACATCCGTATTTCGGCAAATTAAATAAAAAATAAATAATCCATACCTGCTAATGAATCAAGAAGTGTTGATTTTCCCGAACCAGAAGGACCCATAATAGCCATGATCCTAGACGGTTGAGCAAAACCGGTCAGCCCGTTTAATATCCGCTTCGTTGGCTTATTACTATTGTTCGGAAGCACCACCGTCAAATCTTCCCATACCAAGTAACCACCGCCACCACCACCACCACCGCCACCAGCCTCCATCTCATACACAAGCTTACCACCCTCCAAAGATCCCATAATCTCACCCACTGCCACCTCTATCTCCATATCACTCTCTATTTATGACCCTTTTGTTCAAACTTGTTTCTGTTGCATGGATATATATAGAAGGGGGTAGGGTGGGGGGGGAGGGGGTAGGGGGAGGGGTAGGGGTGGGGTGACCAAATGGTTACATTAGATGGTATATAACAAAGACTTTCTACCCAAGGTTTCTAGCCTAGTGGTATTGGTGGAAAAGTTAAGGTGTTGCCCATGGTCAAGGTCATGGGTTCAAGTCCCGTCGTGGACAAATGGTGGGGTTTATTCCTCATATGTGGAGGGTTCGAGGGAAGGCATACTGCCCCTTGTGGATGTCACTGTCTAGGCTCGAACCACTAACTTACTAACTTGCCGTTCAAAAAAAAAAAAAAAAAACAAAGACTTTCTGGTCTGGGAAGATGTTATTACCAAAAAAGAAAACTAGTCTTTTTTACAGTAAATGTGTCAAAGTAAGTTTTATCGCTACCATGAATGGGGGCTCAGTAAGTTGGTAGAATGTGTATGTATGTGTAATAAACTTTCTTTGTGTGTATAGCTTTATATCTATTTGTGTGTATTACTTAGGGAGACTGAGATATGTGTTTAAATTAACTCAAACAATAATTACACATCTGACATATAATAAATTGGGTGATTCCTAAATTTGGACCAAATAAAATAAAATTTCCCTAAGTATAGATTTGTATTTCAATTTTTCTCAAAGTAGACCGTGCGACCGTGCTACTCCACTAGAACGCCGCCACGTGTCCGAGTTAGTACTGCTCAACCTTGTTACTACTGCTCGTTAGTACTACTCAACCTTGTCACTACTGCTCTAAACCTTGTTACTACTGCTCGTTAATACTACTCAACCTTGTTACCACTGCTCGTTAGTACTGCTCAAACACTTAGTGCTGCTCCCAGTTAGTACGTTGCTCAATTCTCCCAGTCGCACGAGGTATTTTGGAAAGATTAAAGTCTATCAGTATTAAATGGAAGTCTCTCACTTAAATTGGTCTATTTTAGTAATTAATTCTAATAAATTTATAAATACAAATTAATAGGGGGAGGAATGGAAGGTTAATGTAATAGGGTCAAAACATGAAAATTGTACTTTTTAGTTTACAAAGATTATGTGTGGTTGTTACACATCGTTTCCTTAGGATATTAGGGATTAATTTGTCACACATCGTTTCCTTAATTAGAGGAGTGTCAATCCTCCGTCGGAAAAGCTGAAGGTTCGTCATTTGTGACACAAAGGCACACTTCCTTCATTTCATCCGTTCGTTGGAGTGGTTAAGAAAACCAAAGAGGTAAGCAACAAGAATGTGTAGGGACCAATTTATTTTGTGTGTATATTAATCATGAAATATAGAATGTGTAAGCCCAAATATATTAAAAGAAAGATGTATTTGTTGTGACTGGTGTGTCAGTTGAAATGTCATCTGACTTCGTAAGAAGTTAAGTATCGGTTATAATCATAATTGCAAATGGAATTATCTAGAAGATATATAAAACGTGATACAAATCTATAACTTTGTAGGTACATCGTCTACCTTGTGCTTCCTTTATTTAAATGAGAATAGAAAGGTTAATAATCCCTTTTGTATTCTAGAGCTATAAATCAATGTTTTAAAATATAGATTTTGAATTGAACCGACCGATACTCTAAAATTGGCCGAATCGGTCGGACCGGTTGAACCGGATTATAATAATTTAAGTATTTATGTTAAATGGTACCAACTATTTAATATTCAAATAGAAAACTTAGTTTTCCAAATTTCAAAATATATAATAAAGTTTCAATGGTATAAAAAATAAAAAATGATATTAAAATGAAATTAAATACAAAAACACGGTTCAAATCCAGTTAATCATCCCGGTCCAATCGGGTTCACAATTAATTCCCGTGATCCGAAACGGTTCATAAATAGCTTGGAGGTAATAGAATGTACACGTAGTATTTATGTTATGTGTTTAGTTATTTAGGCCCGCCAATGATGGCCAGCCTAGCTGGTCTGAGGCACTGGGTTTATACACATGTGGGCTGCAGGTCGTGAGTTCGAATCCCTTTGGGAGCGTTGCATTAGCGTAATTTAACTCATACCTCACACGGGCACATATGGGGAATTTTCCTTGGAAATCCCTTTGGGGGCTGGGTTTGCCCGCTTATGCGGAGCTCGAACTCGGGGTGCTCGCTGAAAAATTGTGAGTAGGCTTCCGTTATTTCATTTGCCGTTTCCAAAAAATTATTTAGGCCCATTCGTGATTTATTTGCATAGCCCATGTAAATTATTATTTGAAAACCTTTTACAACCCCAACATGTTTTACAAACTCAAAATATTTGTAGCAGTTTTTATAAACACATGTAGTCATGCACAAAAGTATTTAATGTCTATCTTAATCAACGTACATGATAGCGTAAAGATCACCCCGCCAAAAGATGGTTGCAAATTATCTTTTGCATTTAGTACAAACGTATTGAAAAACCCTTCACCTCATATATGGATGCGAAATATTGATAGTAGTTTATACTAAAGACGTCTTTATTATTGACATTGACTCCAACGTTTTAGAGGTTCCGACATGGTTGATGGTTCATCATTATTCCTCACATGATCGTGGAGAAGCTAAGGTCATCTCTACAACCAACTAACATGGGTATTTTTGCCTTTTTTTTTCAGAAGTTTAAAATACATTTTATTACCCTAAATTTTATTAATTGACCGAGTTATTTACTACATTTAAACTATTAAATGTATACTATGATGCCCTGGATTTTCAAAAATTGTCAATTTAGTATCTGATGCATCAATTTGATCATATTTTCTTACATTATTTACTTCACTTATAACTTTAAACGAACTAAAATATATATATATATATATATAAGTTCATCTTAAAAGATATTAAAATTAAAAGCAATAACTAAATTAGCAAGAGACTTTAATAGTTTACTTTGTCCTTTTATCATTTGCACCTCATCCTTGAATTGATTATTTGTTGCAACATTTTTGGAATTCATTAACTATCAATCAAAATGATGGCATGAAACTTCGACGTTGACTACTCATGATCGAGGTGCCCATCTACCAGATCAAGAAAAAAAAAAAGATAATCAATTATCTTGGTCTTCTACCTAGTCATCGACTTAAATTTTGTCTATAGCAAATTGTTTCTTACTTATTCGTAAAAAAATGTGGGGTCGGAGCATAATTATTTTTATTTTTAAAATGCTAAATTGAGAAATTCCTTTCGGCACACACATTGACCTAACTAACATGATAATGAACCTATTTATATATCCAGATTACTCTGAAAAAAATCACGACGAATTATTTTCGTACAATTAAAGTGTATGCTATAAAATATAAAGCCAATATTCAAGACAGTCCAAATTACACCATTGAAACAAAAATAAACTGATTGTAAAATTTATACAATGATACCACTAATATACACATATGTGACGTGTCAACATTTGTATAATTGTATACGAGAAGTTATTTAGATCACTTCATTACTCTGTATTTTGAATGTTCAATGTTTTTAATCTATGTAATCGGGGAGCTGAGGCCCTCTTGTGACGACAAAGAGGGAACGCTTCTGTATCGTCTTGAAGACGGGAATTTCATAAATGAAGCCCGTCTTTTGAGACGATGTATCGTTCTCTTTGCAAACATAGATTGGAAAATTGGTGAAGCCCTTTCCTTAAACTTGAGAATTAGAAAGAAAATAGTTCTGTAACTCACAAGAAGTGCGAATATTGCAAACAAGTCCCACCACTTAGAGTGACTCAATGGTAACCGGAACAACTTTGTTATAACTTCCTTACCCGTGATCTTCGGGTCTCCTGGTGCTAATCCATCAAACACCAACCCTAATAGATCATTCTTGTACCCTCCCTGCAGACGGTTCGAGATATAAATAAAGAGATTAAAACATGTAACATGATTGTTATTACATTACCTGTATTGCCCAAGATCCATAATTTATGTATGAAACCGGGTAGCGCCAAAATGGCTTTGGAAGATCGGGAAGTTGGCGAAAGAAACCGGATGTCATCATCATGACCCCCTATAATATGTAAAATAAAATAGCTTAATTATAATTATTAAACATTGTATATATCTTATAAATTAGAGATAGATATCATTCAATGTTTAATAATAATGTTTTCTAGTGATAAACATTTGATGGTTAAAATGTAATTAATATTCTTACGAGGACTCCGGCCCCTATTACAAGTCCGGTCAAGAAATTGGGAACTAAAGATGCCACAATCATCATACAACTCTCGATCACCGCGATTGAGCCAAAGAGGTTGAGACAGTAAAAAGCGTAGCGAGAAAATCCGTGATTGAACTTGACCATGTTCCATGTGATTGTCCCCGTGATGAAGGACACCGCCACCAAGAACGGAAAAGAAGATAGAAAATTCGATAGTGTAAATACTGCAACACCGTAGTATCCGTTGAGTCGTTCCCTTGTAAAAATCTAAAAAGAATAGCAAGTATGATTGTTAAAGCGATCAACGACTACAAAATTTTGCCAAATTAAAAATGTCGCTTCACTCCCCAAGTTACATGTCTAGATTTTTTTTTTCTTTTGGACCTTTTGGTCTGCCTATGTTCAATATTTCATTGGGTGTATCTTGATTCAAATGTATTTATATAAGCTGATTTTTTTGAAAATAGACACTTAAATTTTGTGGGCCTTGTACAGCCCGCGCTGGTGGCCCATACTCAGGAATTTGACATTTGCATCTTTGTTGTAGTTAAGTAGTCACATATTATACAATCAACTACCTTACCTTCATATCTTCGATAAACGAAGGGAAGCTTCCAATGGACATGAAAGTCATAAATCCTGTTATGAAACCGCCACATGCTCCCCTGGCTATTATGGCCGTGTAACCCGTACCAACATCAAAGAAGATTGTGCCAACACAAATTGATACAACAAAATAAATAATTATACGTAACCAGTAATATCCCATATCTCTCGACATGTTCACGAAAGATCGTTTGGTCAAAGTCATAAGTTGCTTCCACCATCCAGCTTGGCTGGCTGTACTTGGTCCCGTCTCGAGTCCACGCTGCAGACAAATTTTAGTAATTAGAGGTGACAAAATAGGCAGGACTGAGAGTACCAAGTCAAAACACGTTCGAGCTAACACCGAGTAATTAACAAATATGACTCGTTTAACTTCTTTTTTATAAACAATTATTGCAAATCTAAATAAAAAGGTTATCATTAAGGACAAGTTGTTTTTACTTGATTTCTATTTAGCTACTTTATTTATTTTACTCGTGGACTATTGACTCATCTATAAGTAAATAGGTCGAAAGTGTTAACTCTATTTAGTCAATTAGCAGCCATCGGTACAAGTAATTGAATGGTTTGAGTGTGGAGGAACTTACGATTGCCGAGAGTTGTTTCAACTTTGATCGGGCTTTTGCAGCTTGTTTTGACCACCGGTATTTCTCTACTAACGTTGCTTTGATTTCTGCCGTTGCCAAGTTCAATAAAGGGTCTGATCCTTCTCGTCCTTCCTACAAATGAAAACATTAAAACCAGAACAAATCATGTCGATAAATATTGAATTTTAGTAGATGTATATATGCTTCTTGATCAATGCTAAACTTTTTATTGTAATTATTTACTTTGTATTGTAAAATATAAAATATATATGATACTTGTAGTAAATTAGTAATACAAAACCGGAGTTATATTTCTAATAATAATGCGTACTTTGGTTATAAAAAAACCTTGGATCCGGCAGTAAAATATGCGTATGCCCATATAATAAACAACATTAAAGAAACAAGGAAGACATACATAACATCTGGATGATCCTTTCAGTGTGGCTGCTACAACGTCGAAATCTGAATTTATACAACGTAGAAAATGGTCGGATGGGTTTCTCTTGATTGGACATGGGAACCCGGACTCTGCAAAAAACTGTACAAAAATAGTGGTGTAAAATAAAAGGTTACGTAAATGGGAACAGATTAAAGTTACGTACTTAAATCACACATGTCATAAATGTTTTAGATACTACAAAGAAAGTGTCATCTAGTGTACAATTGAAAATATCACTATATTTGAAATTATTAGTGGCATTTTTACTTTTTAGTAATTGCTCTTTTTACTTTTTGTGTCACTTTTAAATCTGTCACTAAATGATATTTTTTTATATCTAAGATGATTTTGTTACCACGGTTACAAACCTCTATAGCATCCTTTGCTTCTCCAAAATAGACCGTTTCACCTCCCGATAAAAGAAACAAATCATCAAACAACGCAAAAACTTCGCTACTCGGTTGATGAATTGAAGAAATGACAGTTCTTCCATCTCGAGCCACACTTTTTAGAGCATGAGCCACGAAAAAGGCAGAAGCACTATCGAGACCACTTGTTGGTTCATCCAAAAACAAAAGTCGAGGTTTTACAAGGATTTCAAGTGCAATACTTAGCCGTTTCTTCTCTCCACCACTTATACCCCTCAAATGCCAATTTCCAATCAACCTATCCGCACAATCCTCAAGCCCCATTTCCATTATTGTCCCCTCAATCGTGTCGTTGACCTCTTCTTTGGTCAACGTTGTTGGGAGCCTCAAATGGGCCGAGTAGGTGATCGTTTCTCTCACCGATAGGGTTCCCATTAGAGCATCTTCTTGTGTCACATAAGCCTACGTACAATTATTATATTTTCGTCAAATTAGTTTAAGATCGATACAAAAAGATCGAACAATAGCAAAATAAACTTCGAGCCACTTACGACAGCGCCATAAGTTAGTCTCTTCTTTTCGCCGTTAAGTAGAATATTTCCGGTCATCACCACATTTTTTGCTAGTCTACCTATTTAATAACAATCAAAATCACAAATTTAATTACTATAAAACCCGTGTAAGTTAACAAATTATGTCGCTATGTGATATAAAAATAATGGATAGGACTTTAATATATACAAAACAAAAGCTTAAATTTGTTTTCTAGATTCTATAGAAACATATTTTATTTTAAAGACAAATATATTTACTACCAAGTGATACATAATGTAAGAAACACCACAAAAAATACAGGACCAATCAGAAACACATAAATAAAACACAACCATAGAAACAAATATTGACCACATATGAAACCGTTGAAAATAAAATTCCACATAATTACATGGGTAAAGTTACCATAACTATTTCAAAACGGTAACTTTCTAGCTTTAGTAATTAATTATCGTATTCCCCAAAAAATTTGACTATGTTTCAAGGACATCTATTAAAAAACGGTTTCACTTTCCTCAAATATTCAAGAATCATTTAGGCACAAGTACAACTTCTTTCTGTTTTTACTGGATCGAGGCCGGGACGGTACTACATATTTAACAATAAAACTGCTATCCAAAGAATAAAAAACTCGTATAATTAAGAGACTGCTCAATCGGACCTGCTAATGCATCGAGAAGTGTGGATTTGCCTGAACCAGAAGGACCCATGATAGCCATGATTCGACCTGGTTCAGCAAATCCGTTTAGACCATGGAGCAACCGTTTGGTTGGTCCATCACCCGAGCTAGGGAGCATCACCCTTAAATCTTGCCACACCAAATAACATGCTCGTTCCTTCATACTCTTACTCGGGCCCATAGTTTGTCCATCATCGTTTTCATCGCCATGTTCCGCCATTCGATCGGTGTTTCCCACTTCTATCTCCTTAATGAGATGAAGTACCCTTTACTATGAAAGATGAAAAGGTTTAATAGAATTGAGATCGAAGATTTTTAGCAATTTTTATTGGATGTATTTATTAGCTTTCTTTAGGTAATATATATTTTGAGGTGGGGTAGTATGGCCCTGCATTTATTTTGAAAATAACATGCAGTTGGTTGGTGGGTTGTTGTATGACTTTAAAGTTTAGTTAGTCATGCTTTGAAATTAAATCGAAAGAAACTTAGGGATCTCAATAATTGTAATCGGTTCAATCATTAAGTGTAAAATCTTCAATAAATCACCGCGGAAAAAGGTAATTCTCAAATCTATATATTGGATAGGAAGTTAGGAACTGGTTTTTATATAACAAAAACTATTTCACACTCAACAACTTATATTTTAGTGTACTTATGCAGTCTGTTTTAAACTTGTATAGTCTGTTGAGAAAAACAATTTTTGTAATATACATACAATATCATCTCCCGATCTAACAGATTTGTCACAGACAATTCGAAGTAGTATTCAAGCAGATTAATTACTATCATCTTCAATCCCTAAGATTTCCAACGAGATTTGGGTTAGTGTTTTAAACCAATTTTGCATAGTTTGAAATCACAGGATTTGTGTTTGCTTGGATCGATCAGACTACCGATTTCTAGTCTCCCAACGTGTGTAAGTGTGTTCATTCATCATCTACTCCGTTGGTTTTATCATTTTGTCACCTCTAGCTATAATCTATGTATTAAATTATGTCCAAACTTATCATTATATTTATAGATTGTTATGTTATTTCAACACTATTAATATTTTTATTATTTTTCAATATATCTCTCGAAGTATGCACGCCCAGTGAGGCGGACTTTGAAGCTAGTTAAGATATATGTAACTTAATCAATATTCAAGTTCTTTTTTTCTCCCTCTCTATATAATTTAAAAATTATTAATGAATTCAAGCATCACGAAAACGTTATGTCACTGTCTAAAAATATTTATGCTATGGAAAAAGCATCTTATATCTAATTCAGAGAATGTATTCATCCATGTATTGGACACTTCAATGCGCTTATAAGTTGGGCTGGGCCACTTATTTATTGATTTGGAAACTTTTCTCACAAATGATTACACTCTATACTTGCAAAAAGCTTTAACTTTACGAATAATTTAATTAAAAAATATTATTTGTTACTTAGATGTTAAAAACATTTTGCATTGAAAGTATTAAAAAAATATGTAAATTAGTTCATAATATTTGTAGGAAACTCAAATCAACTTACGAAGGCAATACCAAACTTTATTCAATAAAATGCAATATAAGAAAATTAAATTACAATAACAAAATGTAAATTACAAAGCAAAAGGAAATGTAAACACATATATAGCGCTAAAACAGAGTGTCTGAGTCTCGTCTTTTAGACGATCCTTTTAAACCGAATTGGTTACTTGTTTAAAATAGTACAATAGCCGAAACAGTTTGTACTATCAAAATGCAATTGTAAAATGGTCATGTATTTAGAGAAGTGTAATTCTAAAATGCAACTTAAAATTAAAATGGTCATATATATTTTAGATCCAAAAAAATACTAATTAAACTTAAACTTGAATCGAAAACTTGTTAGAGATGCATTTCGTTAGTAATCTTTAGGAGGGTTTTTTGTTTTCTCTATAGATTTTATATATATATATATATAATAACAATTAATATACAAATCAAAAGCCTCATATGAAATGCGGTGACCACATTTTCAGATACGTTTACTGCATCACCTGCCATGCATGGGACATCTTTTCTTCGTGACATTAATAATTTTGCTCCGATCTAATATCAGAACTAAAACAACAAATACCCAACTCCCAGAAATATATCTAGGCGAAACATATATTATAAATAATCGACATGCAAAACAAACCCGAAGACAGAATGTGGAAAATGTAAAAATTAAATCGCATAGTCTAAAACTCGGGCATAAGGCTTGGCGTATGTTAAGGTTCAATTTAGCTCACGTTTACCCGTCATAACTTATGTTTTAGACGTATTAAATGTATTTATTCATATGAGCCAAATATATATTGCTATTCAGTTGTAAGAAATTAAGAATGGTAAGCTATGCATGCCGAAAATAAATAAAAATTATTAAATTATATTATAAATCTATAATTGTGTGTTTTTATATCTGTATTTGTATAATTGTATACATATAATTACAATTTTATATACATAACTTTCGAATTAAATCACATATTACATATTGAAAATTGTTATTACTCGCCATGTTTCATGCTACGTATATCTTAAGGGTTGATGACTCGCCATCACATATTGTGTCGCACTTTATATTTTATACTTCGTATAACCGTGATTAAAAATGTAAAAGTTGTGTTTTTTAATGTTAAGTAAATTCAAGTTACAAACAAGTTCTTTTAATAAAACAATTTAGAAAGGTGCAATACACACTCAAGAATTAATACGACTGATTTTTTTTATTTATAAATAAGTTTTTAAACTTGTCCATCTGAATCGTTTAATTAGAAGTTAATCATTTTTGTTGAGATGTCCCACATTGGACAAGAGATGAACCACTAATGTGCTTATAAGGGTCATGGGCTACTCCTCTTACAACCAATTGGTTTTAAGATGGAACCCCACAAACTGACATGGTATCAGAGTAAGGTTCACCCGTAGTTGGTCAAACGGCCACACGGACCACACGTAACCCGTAAAATATCCACGTGTTAGGCGCGAAAAAAATGACGCCACACGTGAGGGGGCGTGTTGAGATGTCCCACATTGGACAAGAGATGAACCAGTAATGTGTTTATAAGGGTCCTGGGCTACTCCGAGCTCGAGCCTATATTAATTTGATCTCGAGTCGAGCTCGAACATAAATCTCACGAGCCGAGCCTAATAATTTATTACTTGACTCGGCTCGTTCGATAGCTCGTTTAGTCTCGAGCAAGAGGATCTTAACGAGTCGATCCTAACGAGCCGAACAAGTGTTGATACAATAAGTACAAGAATATACATATATTGTTAACGAGTCGAGTAATTAACGAGGTTTTCGAGTTTGTAAATTAGTTTATTCAAAAAATATGGACACATAAATGAGTATCGAGCTCGAGCTCGAACACTATATAAATATTCGAGCTCGAGCACAATTTTAAAAACTTATTCGAGCTCGAGTCGAGCTCGAGCCGAGTAATTATTAAACGAGTCGAGCCCAAATTTCCTGATATTCGACTTGACTTGAATCGTTAACACCCCTACCCTCAACGAACGTTAAGCCATGTGGCTTTTCTAATGTCTACACTCTACAAATTTAATGATTTGATGTGTTTATACATTTAATTATTTGTTATACCATCAAATTTGTCAAATAAAAGTGGTTTGCTGTTAGCACCTATTTCGGCATGCAAATTAAATTAGGGGACATGATATGTTTTAATAAGACTATTTATCTAAAGTTAACTTCTTTATTGCCTTGAAAACGACATATTCAATTAAACAAAATACAAATTTTGAAAATCGAACACCTAGACAAGCTTTCATGATGCAAGCTCGATCTTGACTCAGAGAAAGATTTTGTGTCGACTTAGAAAGCACAAATTGGTTGAAAATATTGATATTAAGTTCTTATAAACCCGAACTCAGCTTGTTATATATTTTGAGGCCATTTTGTGTACTAAAGCTACAAAAATACTTCTCAAATACCAGAAAAAACCCTAGACTGGTTTACAACCCTAGTTTCAGTTACCGAAACACATAAAAAATGGGCAAGTTTAGTTAAAATATTAAAGTAAACAGGTGGAAAAATGGGACAAATATATTGTATAATTTGACAACAAAAAAAAAAGGCAAAGTGTTGATCTAACTTCCACTAGCATTTGAGCCCGATTTGTTTTTCCTTTTGTGTCTGGGTTTCACTGCATCTTTTAGTGTTTTTGGTTGTTTTTTCTGTAAATCAATTTCCATCACTTTTTGTGTTGAATCAGACGAGTTGTTATCTGTAAATTGTTGGCTGATTTCGGTCCCGAGATTCACTTGTTTTGAGTCATCTTTTTGCTTGTCCATAGGTGTAGCTATTTTACAAATTTGCCCATAAACAACAAACTAAGAAAATATAGTTGGTGACTTTGAAGTCATTTTACATAATTATATAAAGTTACATACCACCAGAAGATAGAGTAGCTCTCAATGAATCGCCATCAACACCCTTTGAATACGGATCCCTGGAAAAAAATATATATATATGTTGTCAAAAATATGCACCAAAAATGTGTTTTGCAGGTCAACCCGGCCCGTTTCAACATGTATGTAAAAGCACAAATTCAAAATTTAATAGAAAAACCATACCAACTTGACGGCCCGCCCGTAAAGCTCTTTGCATTGTTGTTTCTCTTGTTTGTTTTTTCCTCTTTTGATTGACTTCCAACAGTTGACTCGTTTGACCCTAAAGTCAATCTTTCCATATCATTGGAACCAGTCACAGCAGGTAAAGGATTGTGACGTTTTATTTTCCTTAATGATCTTTGTGTATTATACGATTCAACCTATATAATAAATATATAAGCAAATACATCAGCAATAATATATATAATTAATCTACTTAACAATTTATTCAAGTTAAATATAAAAAAATAAATAAAAGACTCACAGCATCTTTAATTTTGGTAGTTATATCAGCAGCTTTTACAGAAGCAATACGCAAACATTGCATAATAACACTTTGCAAAACACCATCACCACCAGCTTTTTGAATAGCACAAACATCACCATTTGTATTCAATGTAGCAGTCATTGACCCGCCCATTACTGCTTCTTCATGGTGGGTCGGGTCAATCACCTGACAATCATAAGGGTTTGGGTCAACCAGACCCGTTTTATACTAGTATATGATTTATGAAATGGTAATTTTTAAATTGAATTTTGCGTACCACAATGTTTTCTTTGCCGATGAATCCAAATGTTATTGCAACTGGAAGATGGTGGATTATTAAAGGAAGTGGCTCCCTCTCCTGTTCAATGCACCATTTATTATTAAATAAACATTATTTAAGCATAATAAATTTATAATAAAAATTTGTCAATTAACTGATTAAGGTGTAAAGAAAACTAACATCAGGTGGATGTACTATAAGTTCTTGACCATCTTCTCCACCAAATGTACATTCAGGCCTTCTGAATGTTAATAGGGCAGCTAAAGCAGCAATATTGGCAGCATCAACAAGATTTCTGTTTCCATGTTTCAATAAATATTACAAAATTTATTTAAATTTCTTGCAATACAGTTAGATTGATTATTATATGTTTTTTTATTTATCTAACTTACCCTCCATTGTCTATAATGTGAAGGTAAATCTGAATGGACCATACCGATTTCCCTGCAACTACACAAAGTGATTCTGTATCTACTGCCCTGCTTTCCCTGTAAGATTGATATAAATGATTAGGTATATTCCATTATTTCTAGGTGGGAAATATGCTAGTTTTCATAAAATTAAAATTTTTACTATTATATAAAATTAAAAACAAATAAACCAATACCTTAAACCACGGTCCACGATTCGACCCAACTCAATAGCAGAGTCCCCGGGTCGACCCGGTTCAAATGAAGGGTCAGCCATAGGTGAAAACTCGGTATAAATTGCAAAAGTACCTTCATTTGGTCTATCTCTATAAGGTTGAACTAATACACCCGAAACAGAACCAATAACTTGAGTTTGACCAAGTTGTACCTCTGATTGACCATCATCACTACACGAATAAACTCATATTTTAAGCTTGTAACAAACAATTTGTCAATAAAGTATTAACAAAAAATAGGGAAATCTTACCTGCCAAACTTGATAGTTAGGTTTCGATAGTCAAAAGGTCGTCGACCATCAACCCTAATGTCAGAAAGTAATGCACTTTCAATAAACTTCTTTTCATTTACTGTCATTATTAAAGAATTAGCTAGCCTTTGCTCCATTTTCGATCCTGCATTTCATGTACTCAATTTAGGGCACAAGTCATATTGTGAAATTGCATATTTTATCTACAATTTTTCATAAAGATAAAAGGGAACCCAGGTATCTTCAACCCGATTTTTGACCGGAAAATAGTTGATTACAGGGAAGATGAAGAATGGCGACTGAGAGAGAAACAGCGAGGGATGATATAGTTCCTTTTTAAAATTAGGTTAAATTACACTTTTAGAAAAATCTCTACTAAATGATCGTCCATAATAAAGCATTTTCAGCAATTTTAAAGTACATAAGAACTCATAGATACATTTAAGAATAGCGCTGAAGCAACTTTTATTCTACAGCTATACATGTGGATTATGCGTTACACATATTACTAGACATTATTATAAGCTCGAATAAGAGAAATTAATATATCATAAACTTAAACGGACTTACCTGTCGACCGAGTAGAAGCTGCCGGAGGTATGAGTTACGGTGGTTGTGGTGGTGGTTAACGGCTCTTCAGTCTTCAACTTTGTAAATCACAGGTCGGAGGAGGGTTTGACAAGGGTTTTGCCGTTTTGGGCGTAAAATTGCACACAAAGAACATTAATACAATGGAATTACATAAATTGCCCCTCAACTTTAACAGTATTACACATTAACTAACAAAGAAAATAAAAACATTTCAAATGTTTGAAACAAAATTTATAAATCAAAACCATATTTTATTATTCAAGCGAAGTTTTACTGAAAGCTACTAAAAGTTATGTGCCAAATATACCTGTTATTATTTTGTTTGTATAAATCATATATAAAGACTTTTAATTATTTAGAAAGTAATAAATTAAGGAAAATGCTAATGATAGCCCTTAGGGCATAATATAAGAAAAAATTAGTGTTTTAAAATGTTGTATAATAACTATAAAAAAAACTACCACTCCATAAATCACTAACTACTATGGGTAGTTATGCTTGAATATTTGTACATAAACACTATAATTAATCATAAACCATTGTCTTAATGATTATGATTAATAAATCTTATTAATTAATAGTCAAAATAAGAAAATTTTGGGTATGGCTAACTTTTGGTTACTAAGCCCAATCACCCTATCCAAATACTAAATCATATTTATCATCAACCTTGCTATTGTTCATTACCATCATCTTCTTCATCTCGAAACTGACTCATAACATGGGTACCTTACTATTATTAGAAAAAAAATGTATAACCGAACAATGTTTGTCCATCGCAAAATATTATTGGTTTGGGTATCCACCGCCGTATTACGCGGTATCCTACTATAAAGTGATAATTGTCTAAGAACATTCAACTAAGAGTAGGGTGTGTGAGTGATAGACTAGTAAATTGTAGCAAGCCTTGCTTGACTTAAACCTTCCTAACAAGTAGCAAGTAGCAAAGTAGCTAACCATAGAAGACTTTTCATAAAATGTTGAGAAACCTAAAAAGAAATAAATAAAAAGAGAATTGATATTGCTACCACAACTTTTAATGGTTATACCACACTGTACAGGTTTTACAGCTGATTGTACAAGTATATTAAGCATTGGATGTGGTAGATGCCTCAAAAGTTGTGGTAGAAAAATCACCCCCTAAATAAAAAACCTCGTAAAAGAATAGTAATTGAAATTAAACCAACACCATTGGTACATCTCCTTTGATTTAGGGAAGTGTAAAGCGATGAGATTGTGTGGTAATTTTGTGTCTCTGTATTTTATGTAATATAAAATATTAAGCGAATGTACTTTGTTGAAATAAATGTATTAGTTGAGTGTAAGTTAAAATTTCAGTTATCATCATACCAATTTGGTAAAAATTAAAGCATGAATTGGTGTCAGTAGCAGTATTATATGCCAAAGCCTAATTGTGTTTGGTCCTCGGTATTACATGCCAAGGCCCTAATGTATTTGGCCCTACCATATGATTTTGTCAAGATTCTTTTGAAGGCATCATGTAGAGTGAATCCAATTCGTTGTGGTTCATTACCCTTTTAACTACTAAATAATACGGAGTAACATTATAACTTATTTTATTACTTTTTAACATAATTTTATTACTCCATCGGTTCCTAAATAAAGTTTTCATTTCTCCCTAAACTTTTGTTCTTAAAAAAAGTTCTCATTTCTCAAATTGATAGGGTCCAGTTAATAAATTAACATAATTATCAAGGACCCCACTACTAATTATCCACTAATTATCTCTCTCTCCAAACCAACATTATATTTTAATCAAAATATTACCAATGACTCCACCACTAACTTCTTCTTAAAAGTTGTGCCTAAGAGAAATGAGAATTTTATTTAGGACACATGGACTCAGTATAATTTATTTGACAAGGGAGATATCATCCAAATATTTCAAGAAACATCAATCTTGTGAGCTTTATTATTTAACCACGAAAACCAAAGAAAAATAAAGCAACATAATCAAAATATCCATTTGCAACAGGGACTATTTAACCTAATTCAGATACAGAAACATATTTTCTACATTGAATTATTTATAATCAGATAAATAATAATAAAATAATTAATTATGAGAACGAGATAAATAAAACGGTACGGCACTTTCACTCTGTTAACTAACACTTATTTGTTTGTATTATATTCTCTCGTGGAAAAAACATTTCACTATGTGATTAGCCAAGTCAAATTAGTCCATTATTAGGTTTGAACTAGGTAAATAGTATTAAAGTCATAAGATTTAGGTAAAGAAAAAATATACCTTTCAAATTAATTCATGATATCATATAAAAACGTTAAACTGTGTTTTATTTTTTTGATTACGTATGTGGAAGAAAATAGTATCACTCATATAGTTGGTAGCTTATTATATATAAGAAGCATATGTCTATTATTCACGTTGAATAAACTAACATATTAAAAGTACTACATTTTATTTAAAAAATATATATTATTTATTAAAAATACAACACTATTCATAAATAGATATATACATTAGTTTCCCATCAAAAGTTGATGATAGTGAATTAGTGCTAAAAGTATAGAATAAAGGACTTTTAAAAGCTTTTTTAATATCTTTTAATACCCATGAAACCCCACACCTAATCTCTCTCTCTCACTCATACACACAAACTCTCTATATTGATTTTTCTCATGTTATTTTGGAAAGATTCAGTCTCCAATATATCTATATGAACTATGGCCCATGTATATGGGATCATCACAAACAAAGGTACAAATCTAACACTTCTTTCTTTAAACCCCACCCCATATATGCATCTTTAAACCACATATAGATACATGTTTCTGTAGCTAATACTATTTTTACCCTGCTCATGCACATAAACCACCATGCCAAGATTCCTTCCAAGATCATTTCTCACATGGGTCATCATCATAATCCAATCATTTTCATCTTCCAAGATTCTATCTTGTTCTTGTTCTCCATCATCATGTTGCCAAACCCATCATACTCATCAACACACCAACCGAAAATTCGAGCAAAAAGCAACCATCTTTTGGGAATACGAAGAGGAATCAAAGACATAGGTTCAAGTAAAACAACCTTATGATCTCATATCATGTGTCAACAATAACAATTGTACAAAAACAGGCATCATCGAACCGATAGACGAAGATCAAACAAGATTCGATTTTGATCAAGAACAAGATCCAATCAATGATCAAAGAAAGAAGAAAGTCAAAATAGATGAAAAAAAGATTGGGGGTTTGGGATCAAGAAAGAGAATTTCATTGATAAAAATGTCGGAAGATTCGATTTGGGTTACGGGAATTAGTGGTTCGATTTATGAAAGATATTGGAATGGAATTCAATGGGTGATCGCACCACATGAATTACCGTTACAAGCTGGTTTTGCAGTTTCTGTTTTTTTGGTTAATCATACAGTTCTTGCTCTTTCTGAGGAAGGAATCTTGTACAGGGTATTTCCAAGAAATTGTGAATCTTGTGTCATGTGTTTTAGTAACTTGAGATTCTACCTAATCTTGTTTTGGATTATTTTAATCGGTCAACAAAAGTATACAATTTTATTTTTGCAGATGCAACTAAGTGAGAATTCACAGCCTATGTGGGTCGAGTTCCTACCGATTATTGACTCTAGCACGGTCATAAAAATAAAATCGGGAGTTATATCACATGATAGGAGGTAAGTACAAGCGGCGATTTCGGCCCGTTTACATGGGTTGATTTGGGTTTTGTTGACCGGTCATACAGATCGGGTGACCGGTCAAATGGATTTGAGTTAAAACGGATATTTATCTTAAAACGGGCAAAGCGGGCTCTGTTGGGTTGACCAGCCAACATTTTTTTTCGGCTTTACAAAACCATGTATCAAATATTATTACAAAAACTTTGGACATCCATTTTATTTTATTTTTGGCTTCATTTTGGGGCCCAATTGGTTTTACGTTTCAACCCGAAACCATTTTGACCCATTTCTAGAATCCACCCAACCCGCTCATTTTGCCACCTCTAACTTGGGCATAATGAATACAGGAGGATCTATTTCTGCACGAAAAACGGGCTGCTTTTAGAGCTTAGTGAAACTGACCCTCCAAGGTTTAAATCTACTAAATTCTTTTAACTTTTTTTCTTCCGGAAAGGGTGTTTACGTCTTTTTACAATGTGAGCAGATGGATAAAGCATGGGAAGCCTCCTGGTGCAGATGTTGCATCCATAGTAAACGCACCTTCAATCAAACCACAAGTCATATTTACCATAAGGTCACCTTCTTTCCCTCTGTTCTACATTTTTACAAATAACCCCTTCATAACTACCCGAATGTGACGGTTATTCTGGTTATAAAATGCAGCTCAACTGGTGATCTATACGAGTTTGACCGGTCAACAAAACCGTCATGGAAGAAACACATATGGAGCAAAGAATCATCAACACATTCACAAACCGATACTTCTTTGATACCATTGACCGGATGCATGGTTCACATACAAACTGGACCTCATTCCGACTCGATCTTTCTCTTAACCAAAGTACTTGATTATAAAATATAAACTCACTTCATTTTATCAAAATTCATGAGTTTATGATTGAAATCGATTAATTACAGGGTGGAAACTTGGTGGAGAGAAGATTGCATCAGAGAAAATGGAAATGGGTAGTTCACGGAAGCCCCAAAGATCAACAACTCACATCCATGACACTCATGACGTCAGATGAAACATACACGAATTCGTTCTCGTTATTTTTAGTGACGGCCTTAGGATCCGTTGTTGAATATAACATTTCTAATCAACAAGGTACGTTTATACTAGAATAACATTTGCTCAAGAAGTACAAAATTAGTAAATTACCAAAGGATTTTGTAGTTGTCAGTAAAATTTGTATAATCGTTGATGATTTTATTGTATTTTTATAAGGTATATAAGGGCTAATTATTTTTTAATCCTCAAAATTTAGTGTTTTAACCCTTGAATTTATTTTTGTCAATAGTTATATTCTAAACTTTGATAGACTTAGGTGTTTAACCCCTGAAGTTTTGTTAAATTAGTGTTATAACCTTATATTTACAGTTAAACCGTCAAACACATGAAAGTTTGAGGATTAAAACACAATTAACCCATAATAAATCAGTGAACCTTTGATGTAAAGACAGGCAAAAAAGTTGGGTGAATCATATGCATCCAATAAACGCAAAAGTAGCCAAAGGCGTACCCGGGCTGCAAATTCAAACGGGCCGGCTCATATTTCCATTAGACGACGGCAGGCTCGGAGAATTGCACCAATCAAAAACCGGCGGTGACAATGTGGGCCCGGCCCCACCTATAAACCGAAGACGGGTGTCAATAAAGTACACATGGTCAATTATAGACGCCCCCGAGAGTGAAGGGTGGAATGCCGAATACTGCAACGAAGATCGTGGCCCGTTAAACTGTATTTCAGGCATAAAAGACAAACTCAACGATGAAAAAAATTACCACCCGATCACGAACGTGGGCCCGAAACAAAGGGCACGAGAACTATTACCTTCCGTCCCCAAGCGGGCGTAAATGGAAAGAAGAAAAATCGGTTAATTCGGTTAATATGAATATTCGGTTACGAGTGATGCATGAGGGGGGGTCGTTTTTTCTTGCGACGAAAAGTGGGATGATTTATGAGTATTTGAACGTTGAAAATGTATGGTTTTGGCTTCATCATGAGTATCCTACGGCTATGAAAGGTGCGGTTGGGAATTATAATGGGAGTTTGTTTTTGGTAGATGAAAATAATGATGTGATTATTAGAGAAAGGGTTGGTAATGAGCTGACGTGGATTAATTGTACGGATGTGAAGAAAGGAAGACGGGTTATTGATGGCCCACCATGGGATGTACCTCCTCAAAAATATCGAAAACTTACACCGCACGATGCACTCTTTTTTGTTAGCAAAACTGGAGGGTTACTTCAATTAACAGTAAGTTCGACCCGACCCGTTTACTTATGAATAAACAACCAAATAGGACAAAACTATATTTGAAAATCAACTAAAACAAATGCTCCCTTAAATAATCATATGTATATTTGAAAAATAATCATATGCCACCTCAAAACTTTTTTTTTTGTTATAAAAATATCAAATAAGTGGTTTGGTAACCCAACCCCTAAAAAAACTACCTGTGTTTTCAGGTTGCACTAAAGAGGTTAAAATGGAAAGACTGTAAACACCCTACAAACACAAAAATCACAAGCATAATCGACCAAGAATTTTTCAGAGAAAACATTGTTTTCGTAATTGGAAAAGACGGCAAATTATACCAATACAACAAGGTAACGGGCCTATGGCACGGGCACCACCAGTCACAACACATGGTTCTATCAAAACAGCCCGGAACCGCTACACGGGTGTCACCACACTCACTAACCGGGTCTCTGTTCATGATATCGGTTGACGGTAGGCTCATCGAGCATCACTGGAACCAGGGGCGGTACTAAGGGGTGGGCAGGGTGGGCATCTGCCCACCCCAAATTTTTTCCGATTAGTATAAATTTTTTAGGGGTCGGTTCATTTTTTGGCTTCGTTCATCCAAATATACATAATATATGAGCGATAACTAATACATGTCATATATTAGCTCATTGACTAACTCATGTATCTTAAAACATATAACGTTTAGTTTAAATCCCTTACATATGCATATATAATTTTTTTAAAATCTTTTTTTTTCTTTCCTGTTTTAAGGTTTATTTTACTCTATTTCCTATTAAAATTTTCTTTTCTTTTTTTATTCATTTCCACGTGGGTTTATTGGTTTAAAAATATAATGCTCGAATTAACTAACACGTGAATTTTGATTTTGACTAATTTAGTTTAGGTTTAGACTTTCTTCAAACTAAAACTGATTTGATTTGGTTTACGATTTGACTTTAAATAAAACCTAACTCAAAGATTCTGACTTGCACTCCAAAAATTTGCCCACCTTTAAAAATTTGTCTGGTACCGCCACTGACTGGAACCCGATTGATGGATGGGGTTGGGTTGAACATGGTTCACCGAGCCTTGGGGTCACGTTGGTTGGGTCAACCGGCCCGTGTTTTGGAGGGACCCAGTTGTTCTTGATTGGATCAAACGGGAATGTTTATTTAAGGTATTTGGATCAAGCGATTTGGAAATGGAGTGATTATGGGTTTCCGTCTGTTGGTGAAGAATGTCGGGAAAATGAAGTTTGTGCTGATAAGGAAAAAGAAAATGAAAATTGTGACCCCAAGGTTTGGTTTGGTATATTTAAGAAGAGTAAATTACACAAATGATCCTTTAGGTTTGTACCATATTTCATATTTGGTCTTTTAGTTTCATAAATTACACTGGTAGTCCTTATTTCTGAAACTATTGACACGTTTGGTCATTTAGTTAAACATTAAAACTTTTCCCGCCAAACAGACAGATTTTTTGGGTTTCAAATTGGGGAAGGGAAAGGGAAAATGACAGATTTACCCCTTTGTGCATCACACGTGACCAAACTTGATAGGAAAAATAAACGTCTGTTTAGTTAAATGACTAAACGTGTCAATAGTTTCAGAAATAAGGACTATTAGTGTAATTTGTTAAACTAAAGGACCATATATGTAATATGGTACAAACTTAAAGGACCATTTGTGTAGTCTACTCATTTAAGAATGTAGATTCTAAATGGCTAATGTTGAGTTGGTTGTATGCAGGTGGGGCCTACACGACCAATTCCGTTCACGGAAAATTCGGTGATATTTGAGCTTAGAGATGGCAGGGTAAAGTCGTAATTTTTAATATATACAAGTTCGATTTAACTAAAGGTGGCAAAATTGACCATATTGGAACAAAATGACTCTATCGTAAGTGAATTGTCACAAACCTGAAAAGGTTGAACATTGTCTCTTGTTGTGTGCAGTTGGAAGAAATGCAAAGAACAGATGGTGTAGGATGGGTGTGGTGGCGGACAATAGGAACTCCAACAAGCCGTTGCAATCTGATGTACTGGACAGCTGTAGCATCATGAAGATGGTTGACCAATCAAAAGTCAATGATTGTATATACAACAGTTAAAAGAACACAATGCAGGGTTACAAACTTAGAACAGAAAACAATAAAGCCAAGCATTTATTGTAAAAATGTACGCTTCTAATGTACAGAGATACAAAGTTGTGTATATACATATAAGATCTGTGATATGAATTTTGACAAATGTGTCAATTTGGATTATTAATCTCTGACAGGTCATATGGGATAAATAGTAAAATGCAAAAGTGAAACTGGTCAAATAGGTCAGATATGTCAAAAGTGTATATTTAATGCATAAAATCTCATACATGATAATTTTGTGTTGCCAAAAACAAAATCAAATTAAGTGCAAAATAATACTAGGTGGTCTTATAGTTAGAGCATGATGCAAAAGGCTTCAAATACATAACTACCAACTTCAAACTTCAAGAATAAAATGAAAAAAAAAAAAAAGAATCTTATCTGCATCTGCAGTTAAAGAGTACACATTACAATCATAGATCAAGTTAAAACATAAACAGGAATCAGCAGCATGTTGCTTCAAAAAGCATACCAAAATCAAAATCTCCTTCGAGGACTTCTTGACCGACGCCCACGTGGTGATCTACAAACAAAACAACAACATAACATTAATATTATATATGTACGTTAAGTATGCATATGATGGTTTATTTTATAAAAACATACCCGCGTCTGTTATTCTTCCTTTTAAAAGGACCTCTACTGAATGCCCAATCAACGTTGACTGTTTGAGTCAAAAGTTCACCTCCATCCATTGAGGATATTGCTCTCTCTGCTTCCTCATAATTTTCATATTCAATCAGTGCATATCCCTACAAACACACAGAACATAACCTAAGAAAAGATAATATAGCTAATAAGGAAATAAGAGATATTGAATTTACCTTAACAAAACCAGTTCGACGGTCAAGATTTAGATGCAGATTCTTGATCTCACCAAACTCTCCAAACGCATTTTGTAGGTCATCTTCTTGTGCTTCTTCATGCACTCCAGTAACAAGAATAATCCACCCTTCAATTGCTACACAATTCCATATTGTTTACTGGTTCAGTATACCTACTACTTTTTTGTTTTAAAAGAATGTGTCATCAAGGCAAAAACAAAGAGAAAAGGCTGCTTACTCTACACATAATACAAGTAGTTAATGACAATATGACATTCAAAAAGTTAGTTGAGATTCTAATCTAACTGGTTGTTTCGTCTCCATCTGAGGTCCTATCCTTGTGTAACTAGTATGCTATCGTTCATATATTTTAGCATTAACCTCTTCTCACATCTAAACATCCAAAGGACAATTACAGAACCAATTTTTCTTTACAAATCATCCACTAATCCGTCCAGTTCATTAATTTTTCGCTAAATATTAATTTATGAGTGATATGTCAGATCTAGCCAGCTACCACTTCAAGATGAACTGACAATTATAAAGCGCAAGTAAATACCTAAAAAAATTCTACACGAAATCACAAGCTTCAGCTAAAATTCTAGGTGTGTAACAACAATTATCATACACCAACAGAGTATAAAAGAGTAAATATTAAACTAACATCGTTCAGGACCGGGACCGCCATCGGAATCGAGAGAATCGAAACGACCGGACATACGATTACTACGTCCGGCGTCAGTTTCTTCACGGAAACCACGTCCTTTAGTTTTCTTAGGAGCTGCGGCGGCAGATCCACCGCTGATAGCAGATTTAAGTTTAGGGATATGAGCTGCGGCACTAGGAGAAGAAGCGTCGACGTCGACGCCGGCGTCTTCGTCCATGAGATCATCGTCATCGGCCTCAAAATCTAGCGCATCTACGTCGGCAGCGTTCGCCATTCTGTCAAATTCCGCCATTCTTCAATCGCAAATTGCTAGCCTCTATTTTTCAGTGAAACCGTAGCTTCTTTTGTTCCCTTTTTTTTTGTTTATTGGGGACTTGTGGTGACCGGGGTTTGAGGGGGGTTTATGTTCATCTAAAAATAGTTATATGGTTAAAAATGAAAACTAATTATCATGTGTTTATTTGGTAAAAATAAAAACAATTTTGATCTTTTGATGATATGTGGATCTGCTTTATCATGTTTTAGCACAATAAATTGGCTAATGCATTCACGTGTTAAAAATCATCTACCAAGGCAGCCCATAATAAGAAACTAACTGTGTGATTGTGTCTTAAATAGTAACTACCACACCGTGCTGCATATTGAAACCTTCCCCCATAATGTGGTCTAAAATTATGAAGGGGCAGTGGTCATACCCATGGAGCTTCACGGGCGTGTAAAAAATAATTACGAGACACAAAAGCTGATTTGGTGGGGGGCCTTCTACTTTTTTTTATCATACCCGAAGGAGTCCATACGAAGCACGGTGTGATGATTACCACTTGACACAACACCACGATGTGGTGAACCTAATAGTCTCAAAGATTTTGAGTTCAATCTCAATAACGAAAAAATTCTTAAAGTATCAAATAAATAGTTGAGAAATAACCACATAGATATTTCAGTAAGGCCACATACATTCAAATGAAAAATTGGTCATTCACATTTAATTTGAACAGGAAAGACTCCATGTATTGTTTATTTACTTGTAAGATTTGGATTTTAAGAGTGGACGATGTTATATATTTATATTATAAAAACTTATTTGTCTACTATTATATAAATTTTAAAGCAACAGTACAAGTAATCAAAACATATATTGTGGTTTAGGGTTACGAATTAATTTTTGTGATGTACTCTCTCCGTCCCTTAATTAAGTTTTTATTTCTCTTATTTTTAGGAGAAAATTAGTGGTGGAGTAGTTGATAATAAATTTGATTAAAATATAAGGTTATTTAAGAGTAAGAAAGTTTATTATGAGATACTTAGTAGTGAAGTACATGATAATAATATTATTTTATTGAATCAGTCCCTTCAATTTGAAAAATATGAACTTCTTTTTTAGATAAATATTTTAGAAGAAATGAGAATTTTATTAAGAGATTGAAGGAGTATATATTAAATCTTTTTAAATTAAACTAGAAATGTATAATTTTATCAATTTAACCCTTCTAAAATAAAATATATTCAAATCTAAAAAGCCGGAGTTAAATGAAAGGGAGAGACGTGTTTAGAAGAGATAACTGTCATCGTGGCTTTTTGGATCCTTGTGAACAAAACGAGCGACAGATTACCCCCAAATCAACCCCCGATCTCAAACTCACCACACACACCAACACACTCTAGATTTGGACGATTATAACTGTAACGCCAAATCTCATCAATGCCGACGGATCACGCCGAGCTTACTTCCGAACAGGTATGCACGTTTCAATCTAGATACATCATGTTCTCGTAATTCCGTTAATTGGTCAGAATCTAAGGTAGATAGACCTTAGTAATCATCGATTGCTTATTTACAGTCGCTTCCTGATTCAGATCCTTACTTTATTCTGAATCTTATCTAGAGATCAATAGTCTCATATAAATCACGTTCAACGGTGATATAGACTTATTAGATCGTCAATTTTTGCTTGTCTGCCTTATTAGCCGTTGTACGTAATCAGTATGGTGTAAAGTTATGTATTTTATTGATTATAGCGTATGGTGATTAAGAAAGGATGCTTATTGATTAATCTGATGTGGAGTTGTAAATTTGAAGTTTCTTCAAAGCTTATTGTATCAAATAACTGGATCGAATATAATATGATTTGAAGTCTCTGTGTAATCGAGCATGTTCCTGTGCCCTTGTAGAATCAATACTTGAATTTCCCATTGAATGGTCCTAGGATTTAGGATAAATGATCATCTCGGTTTCACATTCTTGCTGCATCTTTGTGATTCTAGTCTCTTTCAAGTTATGAGCTTGTAAAATTTCAACCTTTTCACTGATTGCAAATAATTTTTTAATTCTGGTGCCAATAGTTTTTTTATGTCACTAATTGCATATAATTATGCTCTGTTTTAGGTTTTGAGGAGGGACATCCCATGGGAGACCTACATGACAACTAAGCTAATAACAGGAACATCTCTTCAACTATTAAGGCGCTATGACAAAAAGACTGTATATGACAGAGCACCACTGCTTGAAAATGTAAAATTACACTTGCTTTTGCTCATAATTATGTACTTATGAATGTATTAAATCATTCATATTCATCTGTTGTTAAATTTGGTTTTCTTTCGATTTTTTATCACAGGATGGTCCATCTTATATCCGTGTATTTGTTAGCATCTTGCGTGATATACAGAAAGAGGACACAGTCGAATATGTGTTGGCTTTAATTGATGATCTGCTTACAGGTGACTAGACAGATTAGTTACATTTTTTCTTTGATTTTATATGGATTCCATCGCATTATATCTCATCTTGTTAAGGGTGTAATCAACTAATCATGACTTAAATTAATGTTTATAAATTATCCATTTTCGCAGTGAATTCGGTAAGAGCATACTTGTTTCATGACAAATCTCTTGCAGATGAAGATATTTATGAACCTTTCCTGAGGTTTTTCTCTTTTTAAAATAGGTTCTTGTAGGATTGTAATGTTTGAATATATTTCCGCTCACTTTTTATTTAATTGACCGAAAACTGAAATATTCCAAATTGTTTTGCACTTAAGATTGTTATGGAAAGGTAGCTGGTTCATACAAGAGAAGAGTGCCAAGATACTTACTATGGTAGTGAGGTACTTAAAGCAATGTTCTTGATGCATAAACAATCCTTAATCGTACTTACTATTAATTTGATAATTTCTTTTTTTTTTCTTCTGTAATTTTAGTACTAGGCCAAAACAGAATGGTGTGACTTCAAATGGAGAATCAAAGAAGAAAATCACCTCAAGTGATGATGTTTTGAAAGGATTGGTGGAATGGCTTTGTATCCAGGTATATTAATGTTAACTGATATTACTCATTTATTATAAATAAATGATAATTTAATTACTTTTACAGTTGAAAAAACCTTCCCACCCGAACCGTAGCATTCCAATTTCTGTCAACTGTCTAGCAACTTTACTGAAAGAACCAGTTGTTAGGTCTTCATTTGTTCAAGCAGATGGAGTAAAACTGCTTGTACCACTTATTTCTCCAGCATCCACTCAGCAATCAATTCAGGTAATATTCATCAAGTTAACCGTGTCGGGTTAAGGTTGACCCGATACTAATCTATATATATTCTTAAACAGCTTCTGTATGAAACATGCCTCTGTGTGTGGCTTTTGTCCTACTATGAACCTGCAATTGAGTACTTGGCTACATCTAGAGCTCTTCCAAGATTGTTGGAGGTTGCCAAAGGCTCAACCAAAGAGAAGGTTTTTCCTTAACTTTTTCTTTATATTTTTATCATTTTCATTCATCTGAAATAGTATTTAAAATTCTTAATTATGAGTTTTGGATTGTTAGGTTGTGAGGCTGATAGTATTGACTATTAAGAACTTGCTTTGGAAAGGAACATTTGGAGCTCAAATGGTTGATCTTGGACTTCCACAAATTGTTCAAAGTTTGAAAGCACAAGCATGGAGTGATGAGGTGAGAAATTAATTTAAATAAATTAATTTTTGAAAAGAATTAGTCTAGTGTTTTAATTGAGATATTTTATATAGGACCTGTTGGATGCATTAAAGCATCTGGAAGAAGGACTGAAAGATAACATAAAGAAACTGAGTTCTTTTGATAAATACAAACAAGAAGTGCTTCTTGGTCACCTTGACTGGTCTCCAATGCATAAAGATCCCAATTTCTGGCGTGACAATATTACTAATTTTGAAGAAAATGATTTTCAGGTACATACATACTTTATTATTCTTTTACATAATTCACAAACACTATTACTCATTAAATAAATTGATACAAATGTTAGACTTTACGGGTCCTACTGACAATACTGGAAACATCAACTGACCCACGTGCACTAGCTGTTGCATGCTTTGATCTGTCCCAGTTTATCCAGTACCATCCAGCGGGTCGGGTCATAGTCACGGATCTCAAAGCAAAAGAACGGGTCATGAAATTAATGAACCATGAGAATGCTGAGGTCACCAAAAACGCCTTACTCTGTATCCAAAGGCTTTTCCTTGGTGCCAAATATGCAAGCTTTTTGCAGGTTTAAATAATGCATCTCTCTGCTCATTTAATTAATGGTTTCTTTTTGGAATAAAAAATGGTTGTCTGTTTTATGGATGGTGAATGGAATAAGAAAATTGAGAGCTATTCGTATTTATTTATTTATTATTGTTGTTATTGTAAATTGAACTAAATTAAATGCGTTTAAATTGGTGTTGGGTGATGTCTGCGTGAATTTTGACTTTGGATTTGTTGTATGTTTTGTTTGTTTCTTGACTTCTTTTTTGGTTTCTTGTGTCATGTGAGGTTTGTTTTTTTCTCATCTAATAATTCATCTGAATTGGTACCTGATTATAATATTGTAGAAAATGTACTAATCAATAGGACATAATGAATGTACTAACAATTTGTTTGCGATTTAATTGTTAACCTTCTGGCTGAAGCAATCACCCCAAAAATCTTCCAAAATTACCCTTTGTCGGTAAGCATGTGAATGAAATGAAATGAAATGAACTGCTAGTTCGTAGAAGTTTGCCATTTAAATTCTAGATTTATAATTAAAACTTGATTATACAAAAAAAAAATGATTTTTACAATATTTTGTTACAATAATCTTCAAACTTCTTTAAAATAACTGTATAGAAACACAATGAATCAGTTGAATTGTCTCATTAACTGTCGATTTCATCTATTTTCACAGCTGAAAATATAAAAATTGAATCAATCGATGTTGAAAACTTTCCAGTGGCTCACAATGAGGATAAATAGTTAATAAGTATACTAATAAGAAACTGAATAAATACCTAAATTCACATGTGAAAATATATGTAAAAATATATTAAGCATATAACCAAAATTGGATAAGTTTTGTCATAATCATATAAATATGACAAGTACATGCATTCTAGGGATTAGTAGTATTATACTCCGTATATGCTAAAGACCATATCATTAATAAAAAAAATCCAAATGTGGGTAACCTTATCCAGGATTAATTTGGTGATTTCGTTGCTATTATTAAAGGATTAAGGTACAAATCTCTAGTACTAATAGCACATTAAACAAAAATAATCACAAACATAGAGACCAACATGTTGACCCGACCCGTTTCCCAAAATAAATTGTCTTGTTAGGAGTACAATAAAAAATGTAATAGTATGGCAGATGGTTGGACGCATTCACCGTATATTTGTTTATTTACGACTATTAAACTAGCAAAGAAATACGAGTACCCAAGATTTGTAGATTAGTGGTATTCAAATAGGATTTAAGGTGTTGCCCATGACCAATAGGTCATGGGTTCAAGTTCCGTCGTGTACAAAAAAGGTAGAAAGTTCGAGGAAAGACATACTGCCCCTTGTGGATATCACTGTCTAGGCTCGAATAACTAACTTACTAACTAGCCGTTCAAAAAAAAAAAGCAATGAAATACGAGTAATATTTTAATTTATAGAAGTGCTAATATAATGTTCATCAAGTTTTTATACTTTTATACTTCCTCCGATTCAAAATAAGTACTACACTTTTTTATGAGAACTGATATTGCTACCACAACTTTTAATGATTATACACATAGTACAGATTTTACAGCTAATTGTATAAATATATTAAGCATAGAATATGGTACATACATTAAAAGTTGTGGTAAGAAAATCACCCCCTTTTTATATGGGTGATTCAAAATAAGTGCTACACTTTAAAAAATTACCTTATTTGGCAAAAAATAGTATGACCCACACCCACTAACTATCTACTTTAACAAAGTGAAATGACCTATTTACCCTTAGGGTGCGTTTGGTACAGAGAATGGAATTACAGAGAAATGATTGTAGAGAATGGAATTGCAGAGAAAGAGAATTAGTCTGAGATTGAGAATTGACTCTTCTGTTTGGTAGCACAAAGATTTCAACAGAGAAAAGTAACAGAGAATTATTTCTCTTGTTTGGTACACCAAGAAATTCAATAGAGAATTGTACCAACTTTATCATTAGCACACATATATTTTTTTTCACAACAATCATTATTAAAATACAAACCGTACAAAAATATGGTTGAATAAATAATACGAACGCAATAATAAAATCAATCATAACATCTAAAATATAGTTTTTAATCAAACCCTAGCCACATTATAAAATTACTTCAATCATAGTGTAACAAAAAATGTAGTTCTGACTTTTAAGTACTTCAATCACTTTTGGTACATCTTCCTTCCAACCAATATTTGCAAACTCACGATTGATGATTTCTTTCAACATTTTCTTGATTTCTGGTTCCAAGCAATGTTTTAAAACTCGGGTTATTACTCGGCCCCAGTGTGATGACCGGGTCATGGTTCAAATGATTCTAACCTGGCTCTCTAGTAAGAAAGTAGGTAAATAGGACAGAGTCTAACAAGAAGAGCAAACACCCACGGCAAAGCCCATATGCAAAGGTGACATATTTATTTTAAAATCAAGTAGTCATATATTCTAATTCCTGGTTTTGCTGGTCTTTGATAATAAACTGTTACATTAAGTTGTTGGTTTGAACAATTTCAACGTGTTCTTCAAAGTCTAGAAATAAACGAGTCAGTACATTCTTGCATTCCAGTCATGATTGACTAGCTTCAAGCCCTGCAACACATATTAATCTAAGCAACACATAAACAATTTGTGCAGAAATAAAGTGATTTGTATTGCAACAAATCAAAACCATTAAACATTAATTGGACTTCAATATAGATGCCATAGCATTCGTTTAGGTTAAATTGGAAAAGGTGTATTATTTAGGTTTAAAAACAGTTCCCAAACAAGAATAGATCATTTGACTTAAAAAGAAAATTGGAACAGAAAACCAAAGTCATATGATAACTCATATTTTGTGTTGCAACAGAAAAATCAAAGTCATCCGATAACTCATAAGTTGTATTGCCACAGAACAATCAAATTGAACTTAAAGACAGAGATCAGCAAAAAACAACCAAAAAATCAATAGAGACCGAAATTAAGAAATAGAAAACGAGACAGAGAATGAAATTAAGAACGAGACAGAGAACATTGTCTTTTGAAGATAATTCATACATGTGAGTTTCAACAAGCGAGATAGAGACAGACAGAGAACGAGAGAGACATTGTCGTCGGCTTGTGGAGAGGACGAGCAACATCGCCAGCTCTGTGGACAAGTGAGCAGCATCGCCAGCTTTGTGGAGAAGATGAGCTGGAGAAACCCTCGTTGTGGAGAAGAAGAACATCCGTCGGCTGTTTTGGAGAAAGACGAGGGTTTTGAAAGAGAATCCTAGTCTCCATGTTTTTTTTATTTCCCACTTTCTCAATTCTCTCATTTTCCCTTCCATTAGTAGAGAATCAAAAATAGAGATTAGGAATTGCTTTTTCTCCCCTTCTCCTTTTCTCAATTGCAAACAAACAAGAGATTTGTTTTTATTTCCATTTCCCACCTTCTATTTCTCTGTACCAAACATACCCTTACTTTTTACTTTTAAACATCATTAACCCCACTTTATTCAAAAGGCGTGGGACCCATTATCCACTAACCATTCAATTAATCTAATTTAACCATCATTATAATCTTTTGCCTTAAAAACCGTGAAACTCAAAGTGTAGCACTTATTTTGAATCGGAGGAAGTAGTAAGTTAAAACCTAAGCAAACCATATCTTGGAAGAAAAAAAAACCCAACGAATCGCCAAGATATTACTAGCGAAAGAAATTTGAATAAAATGTTTACATCATATTGTACAATATTTATAGCTCGGTAACAAAATATGCATAAATATTAAGATGGGAGTTGTGATACGTGAAATAACTATTATTATGCACAAACCACATACTTGAATATAATCTACTCTAAAATATGTTTTACCGGTGGCTCAAGTTAAATCGCCACCTCAGCGTCATATCAATGTCACTTCAGCTATTTCACATTGACACCCCAGATACTCTTCACTCATAACTCAACCCAAAACACTCATTTTAGGACCCACTAAAATACTTATCACTCATAAAATACATAGGGGTGTTCACTATTCGGATATAACCAGATTGTCCAAATGGACAATTTGAATTGGATCGTTTGGATTGGTTATTTGGTTTTTTGGATCGGTTTGGACTTGAACCAAATTAATAGTTTGGTTTTCGGATTGGATTTGGTTTCATTCTAAAATCCGGATTATCCAAAAATCCAAATAGTAAACGGTTTGGTTTACATATATTTAAATATATATCCAACAATTCTAGCACATTTCTAAAGGATCAAATATCTATGAACTATAGAAATTAACAGAATATCTCATGGTTTGAAATCTCACAAGCTATGAATTAAACTTTTTTTATGTATAAAGTAGTTTATCGTTTTGAAATTGTATATAATAAACTTAATATTAGTTATGTTATATACTTTTGTATTCTTGTGAAATATATAGGGCTGTCAAGTCGTGTTATCGTTTCGTATTTTTGGGTAACACGACATGACACGACACGACAGGGGCGGACTCACTTGGCGGCACACGGTGGCACGGGCCACTGCTCAAAAAAATTTGGGTAGCACTATCAGATTAAAAAACTACCCAATATCAAATGGAAAAGAAGCCCAATAATGTTTAAAAAGAAGCCCTTACGGAAGTTAAGTTTGAAGATGTAATGGAACGCTTTCAAAAAATGTCTACACGAGTCGAGCTTTTAACGAGCTACTCGAGTTCGAGCTCGTTTATATCGAGCTCGAGCCTATACTAATTCGATCTTGAGTCTAGCTCGAACATTAAATAATACTCGATTAATTTCATGAGCCGAGCCTAATAATTTAATACTCGACTCGGCTCGTTCGATAGCTTGTTTAGTCTCGAGCCAGACTTAACGAGTCGATCCTAACGAGCCAAACAAATGTTGTATACAATAAGTACAAGTGTTTATGCAATAAGTTTAAGAATATACATATATTGTGTTAACGAGCTTTCCGACTTTGTAAATTAGTTCATTTAAAAAATACGAAATCATAAACGAGTTTTGAGCTTGAGCTCGAACACTATATAAATATTCTAGCTCGAGCTCGAGCTCGAGCACAATTTTAAAACTTATTCGAGCTCGAGCAGAGTAATTATCAAACGAGCCGAGCCCAAAATTCATGATATTCGACTCGACTCGTAACACCCCTAGATGCAATAGTATTTTTAGAACTTTTTTTTATCTTACATTTTGTTTCCGAAAAATTTATTGATGTCAACTTTAGAATGCAATATCCTACATTATTTTTTATATTTGATGCAATCATATTTTTAGAGCTTTGTTTTATCTTTCATTTTGTGTTCGGAAATATTTATTGTGCTACTACTATCGAAAAGTTCTAATTCCGACCCTGCGACACGAATTTGTTCAAAACGAAAACAACACGACACGAAGTCGTGTTTTATTTTGCTAACACGAACACGGCCCGATTAAAAAATGATAAACACGACAACACAAAATAAATAACAAAAATTACAAATTTCTTACTTATTACATGCTAAAAACACGACAAACACGACAAAAATATAACAAAAATATAACTATCGTGTCAATTTCGTGTTAATCTCTGAATACGACACGACACGACTTCGAGTTTGTTATACACAACACGAACACGACACGAACACGAATTTAAATTCCAATTTCGTCCCAATTTCGTTTCGTTTCGTGTACTTTTGTCGTGTCGTGCCAGGTTTTGACAGCCCTACCAGTATATTAAGAAAAAAACAGTTTGGTTCGGACAAATCCAAACCAACCAAATTGTAATTTGGTTCGGATCGGTTTGGATTTAAATTAGTTTGGATGGTTCGGTTTGAATATTTGAAATCCAAAATCCATTTGAATTCACCTATATGGTTCGGATATATCCAAATTATCCAAACAAACACCCCCAAAAATCATATAAAAAAATCTCTCATCTCTCTTCCGCTTGTGCACCCACGAACAACCCCACTCACACCACAAGTGGTGTGGTGGCTTCGCCATTTGATCACTGGGGTTTGCACGAAGGATACGCCTCCCATTCGTGATGATACCCACCGCTTTAAGACCCCGTTTGTTTTGACGTAATCATCCGTAATTGTAATTCAATTACATTACAGTAACAACCCGAAATTTCGTATCGAATAAATTATATAAAAAAAATGATAAATAAGGATAAATCATTTAAAACATGTGGAAATTGGTTTCGTCTCATTTGGACATCGTATGAGAAAGTTACGGGCGAAATCGGGTCAAAACTTGAAAAAAAATGCCAAAATTGAGAAATGTTGAGAAGATAGCGCCTCTATATCAGATAGCGGAGCGATCTTGACTGAATCAGACAGCAACTCGAAATAGCGACTTGTTGAACGTGAATTTGAGTTAGCGACGAAGATAGCGACGCTATCTTCCGTCGCGAAAAGACGCGAGACTACCTTTAGCGACGCTATCTCTGCTTTAGCGACGCGAAACATGTCTGAAACATGTCAAAATCGGGATTTTGGCCATTTTGAGTTCATTCTTCATCCTAAATCTCTCTCACTAAGTGCTTATACATATTTTGAGTTGAAAAGAGTGTTTGGAGCTGATTTTGCACTCAAAATCTGGCGATTTTGCTTCCTTGTTGAACATAAAAGGTAAATCTCTACTCCTATTTGTTATAGATGGTGTTTTTTGGGTGAAGTATGCAAACCCTAGTTGGAGGGTTTGTCATGGGTGATGAAATTGAAGTTATATAACTTAAATATACAACATTTTGACAAGGAAAACATGCTCATAACATGGATTTATGATGATATTGAGATTTATGAAATTAGGGTTTGGTAGAAATTGGGGAAAATGATACTAGTGGTTAACTAGTGGTATGATATGTAGTCAATGGTGATGTTTGATGTTAATCCTGGTGTGGTTTCGTGATTAGGACATTTGTTGAAAGACTTGGAGTTCACAAGTCTTGGGAAGTGAAGATTTGGTTTAAGAAGTACAAGAGGATTAAGCTTGGCTATGGTGAGTACATGAGACTTTTAAACTGGGTACATAGCAAATGATTTTTGAAAATTATGATGTTTTATGAGTCTTTATTAATAAATGTTTTTGATAAAGATCGGATTGAAAAGATAAGAAAATGTGAATAATAGACTAGTTAAGTATGTCTATAATGATTGACGATTTCGAAAGAGATTATGATAATGGAAATTGATCAATGATTCTTTATTAATAAGATGTATGAATAAGGAATATGATTAAGAAAGTATGATATTTGGTTTATTAATGATATGTATTAGTAAAGCTAATAACAATGACTTTAAGTATCGAGTATTGATTAGTGAACTATACTAATAAAAGTAATGATCGAATTGTTAAGAGAATGAGTATAAAGTGACTAGTATTAGATATGTATTCTAGTCAAAGAAAAGTTAAAGTAATACGATTTTGATAAATAATAAATATGTTTTATTTATTAAAGGACTTGGTAAAGTCAGTAATGAGAATGATGAAATAATAAGAATGATATGATAGCTAGAATAGATGTATTCTAGTTAATGATGAATTTGATGAATGGAGCTGATGCTCATATGTGATGAATGGAGCTGAGGCTCATAATTGATGAATGAGATATCCGGAATAAGACCGCCCAGAAATGGGGGAGCATGAGACGTCTACTTGGGGTGGTACCTCCATGCGCAAAGAGTAGAATGTCAAGTTTACGACACCCAGTGTTGGGTGAGCATGACGACCCGGAAACAGGGAGAGCTTATGAATCTTGGTGAGATGGGGGTTCCCAATTACCTTGATAGCTTACCTATGACATCCCATATCGGGAGAGTTGGCTTCGGAGAGGTCCGTTGCATATGTGATAAAGAAAGAGTAAGCTTGGAGATAGCTTACATATGTGTGATTATGTAATGAATGAGCTTATGGTAAGCTTATTAATTTATACGAGTAAAGTTTGATATACAAGTTTAATAGAAAGAATAATGATAAGTATTTATATTGTTTATAAATTTTATTGAATATGGGTCGAAAACTCATGTATCTCACTTGACTATTTTGTCTCACGTACTACTTTATTTTTGTGGTTATGTACTCAGGTTCTGGATCGAAGGATCAGAAGGTCGCGATAGAAGTGGCCTGTTGTTGATTAGCTCGGGAGCTCGTAGGTAGATCCCGTTATCCTATGGTTATGATATTGTTTTGTAACACCGGTTTTAAACTCTGATAAACTTTTCATTGGTTTTTGTTAAACCGTATTTTGGGGTTATTGGACTTTGTAATATTTTTATTTAAAAATATGATTTAAACGATGTCAAAAATTGAGGTGTTACAACTACGGAGGGACGTTTGGATTAATTTTTTTTTTCGTAATTAATTTAAGACGTAATTTCGAATTACGATATTCGTTGTAATTGAAATCCGTCCCGAAACCTTCTGAATTCAATTACGGTCCTTTAGTGAACTAACAAATTTGAATATTTTGTATACTTAAGATTTTAAAAACGTTTAAAAAATTTAAAAAAAATTTAAAAAAAATGTAAAAAATTTGAAAATTTTGAAAAATTTTCAAAAATTTTAAAATTTTTAAAAATTTTAAAAAAATTAAAAAAAAATTATAAAATTTAAAAAAATTAAAAATTAAAAAAATTTAAATTTAAAAAAAAATTATAAAATAAAAAACTTATAAAAATAATAATAAATAATAAAATTTAAAAAAAGAATTTAAAAAAGGTAAAAAAAATGCATAAGTATTGATTTGAATTCCAACTCAAGATTTTGGTAGCCAAACGCATAACCATATTTAATTACAATCGAATTCAATTACAGCCGAATTTAATTCCAACGGAATTCAATTACATTACCGAAAATTACGTTGAGTCAAACGCCCCTAAGTGTTTTACTTTTGTTTTGTAAAATAAGAATTATGAAAATAAAATGATTATTTGGATGTAAGAAGTTGTAATTGCTATTTTATGATAAAAAGTTTGAAAATGGAAAAACAATTTAAAAGTAGCTTTAAAAAGAAAAACTAGATGTTTTGATAAACAAATGGACATAATACCTTGAATTTAGTTATGTTATATATTCTTTATTAATTTAAGATATATATATATATATATATATATATATATATATATATATATATATATATATATATATATATATATATATATATATATATATATATATATATATATATATATATATATGGTCGAATTATATTGAGAACCCTGATTTAAAAAAGAACTCTGAGAACTCCTATTAACCAATCAGAATTTAGTAAATTAATTTTGATTTATTTAATTCATATTAATTATTTAGGGGTATTTATGACATTTTACCAAAAAGAAAAATATTTCCTTTTTTGAAAATTTCCTAAAATCTAGGAATTATTTTTTAAAATCTATTGTTAATTAATTATTTCTGTTTTTTTTATTAATTTCGAAAACTTATCTAGGATGTACATATATGTTTCTTTACATATATGTTTCTTGCATGAATTTTGGAAATTTATTGTTACATATCGGTTATTTTACGGTTGTATTGAATATACAAGTTTGAACATACATGTTCAACTTTATACAAAGGGCAAAAATTATTTAAACAAACACATATATACACTATAACATTTATGTTATCCAACTCAAGCATACACTTTAATACAAAAAAAAACCATTGAATAACATACATGCACGTACAACATATATGTATCCAAACAATAACACTTATGTTAACCTAATAAAAAACAACTCATAACCAAACTGTGACTCACAAGATCTAATTATCTATACAAATGCTAACATCAACTACACTTTGATTGCTTGATCATAACACCTTAATCTTTATCACCTCCTTCGGCGGAATGATTTGCACCAATGTTGACAACAACCGCTCATTGTACCACCCACTACAAAACACAACTAATTATCAGATAACTATATGTTATTTTGCACGTTGCTAAACATATAGGTAACATAAAACAAACATTTTAACAAACAAAATCTATATTGAAATTTTACACAAATGATAGGCAAATAAAAAACATACATGTTTATAGTCTCCGGATCTACAATATTAGAGTAATATTAACAGGATTACCTTGCACGATATCAAATATATTATTATATTTTATTTAAAAAAGCAATTAAAAGAATAACACACAAAATTAAAAATTATAATCTAAAATTTTAGTGACCACCTAAAGCCAAAGAATTGATGAATTAACAATAAAAAAATATTAGTCGTCATACTTCGTCAAAAGAACCTACAGCAAAGGAATATATGAATTAAGAATAGAAAACAATTAATTAATCAAAAAAACACCTAAAAGAACCAATTAACCGATTAAAAAAAACACACACACCAGCAACCTGATCGCCGAACGTAGCATCCGCCGGATTCGTGATTGCCGAAAACCCGAACGCCAGATCTGCTGTCATCGTCTTTCGTGAGAGTCATTATTATAGTCTTACATATATGTCCGAATTGAAGAGCGTTCGTGGGTTTCGAGTACAAGAGGTGGTGCACGACGGCTGTGATACAGGGGTTTGGCCGGAAATCAGTTTTGCCGGCGAGGAGCATACAAATTAAAATGAGGGGATTGAGAGAGAATTTTGTAGGGTTATTAGATGAGAGATAATGTGGAAATAAAGAGAGTTTCCTTTTTTACAGGAAACGGTTTTGGAAACCGTTTAAATAATTCTTTTTCTTTTAATTTCTTTTTTGCAAAATTACTAACATACCTTTTCTATTTAAATCTGACTAAAAAAGTGATTAAATTATTCAGGAAAATGTCATTATCAATCTTAACCATTAGATATAAAATTCAATGGTCTAGATTAATTATTAAAAAGTTCTCAAAGTTTTTTTTGAAATCAGAGTTCTCAATATAACTCTTGACTATATATATATATATATATATATATATATATATATATATATATATATATATATATATATATATATATATATATATATATATATGGTCCGGATCCGGTGAGGATTCTTTTCCCGGTGAGAACTGCGAGAACTAAAAAAAACACTAAAAATGATCCAAAACAAACTTTTTTAAAAAAAAATTCTTTTTTAAATATCTAAATCGCAGCCTATAAGATCCAAAAAAAAACATTTTTCAAAAATGATCCAAAAAAAGAATATGGATCATAATAATGATCCACAAAAAAATATGGATCATTGTTATGATCCGCAAAAAAAAGTGGATCATAATTTTTTTTTCGAAATTTTCTTTTGGTCAAATGTAGTAATAATCATGGCGAGTTATATATATTTTTTTCGGAATTTTTTGAAATTGTTATGAGGTGTCCTCGCGAGTACTCACCGTTTTTTGAGTACTCACAGGATCCCACTTCTATATATATATATATATATATATATATATATATATATATATATATATATATATATATATATATATATATATATATATATATATATATATATATATATATATATATATATATGTATATATAGTGTAGAATTAAAATCAGAACCAATTTAGCCTAAAGAACCGTAAGAACTAATTTCGACCAATCAGAATTAAGGAAATTTGAATTTTCCCCCTAAATTCATGAGGGGTATAATTGTCATTTCGAGCATCCTTATTTATTTAGTAACTGATCATTTAATTAGTCCTCCTTCTCTCTCGTCAAAATCCTAAAAATATGGATTCTCTCTCTCTCTAAACCCTAAAAATATGGACTCTCTCTCTCTCCATAATATTTTCCATTAGAACTCAAAGTTTCTCTCCCTTTATCTGAATAATGAATCAACCGACTTTGAGATGAAAGGTAATTCCGACAACCAACGTGACAGAAAGTTTCCCTCAACAAAAGGGTTATGGCGACGTGGTTTTAGATATGGTCTCCTATCTGGAGAAGACGAGTTTTGGCGATGAGATCTTCGGCGGCGGCAGTCCGATTCAGAGATATTCCGCCGGCGATGTAGATTGAGACGCTGGTAAGGTTTTCATAAAAAAGGTAAAGTTTTCAACTTCAATGTTTTATATAGAATTGTATAGTTCAGATCTTGTGTATTTTGAATAATCGGCGAATATTTACCAAAAATTTACTCAAAAATTGGGTCTTCAAATTTGAATTTGAGTAAGTTTTACTGAAGATCTAAAAATGGTAATAATAATTTCCTAAGAAGCACTTTTCCTAATTAATTTTTATAGGGTCTTATCTCTAGCAAGTTTTTATTGCACTCTAAGTGCTCGATCAAATGTCTAGCAAGTTTTTATGAGATAATATTTTAATATGTTTTGATAACAGTGTTCGTCAACATTTATCTTAGTCCCAAACTGTGTCAATATGCAAATATGTATAAGCTTAATACCTTATACATACATGTATATGGTCTTAGTCTCATACTTTCTAATATCTTATACATACATGTATATATCTTAGTCCCAAACTATGTCAATATGCAAACATGTATAAGCTTAATATCTTATACATACATGTATAAGTGCATATATCTTATCTTATTTTTATATATACATCGATGTTACTCTACATACATACATGTATATATCAGAAATTATGTTTAATTATGTTTGATATGAATTTATTTCATGTGTTTCCAGCTTGCATGGTGCTAGGCACATATTGTTATGAATATGAAGATGGTAAAGATTGTTAAAACTCTAAAAAGATGAAGATGGAGAGGACAATTTAGAAAGAAGCACATGTGTTTGTACGTTGGAGTTATTTAGTTTTTTGTACACGTCTTATTTATTATTTTGTACATATATGTTATCCATTTTTTTAACTGTTTTTATAAAGAGCATGTTTAAGTTGGTGAAAATAACCGTAAAATAATATAATTATCTTTTTTAATAAATGTGTGTTTTTCGTACATATGCATTCATGTCTGATTACGTTAAAAATGGTTTTTCCGATTCCGTAAATATAACATAGATGTTCAACCGGTATTAAATAATTTTCGATGAAAATAGTTATTCTACTTATATTATCATTTTTACCGACTTAAATTGTTAGCTGAAGTGCAATATCGATCAGCTGATGGTTAGCTTTAGTTGCTAATGTCATTGTAATTATTTTCTCCCCTTATTTCAGTTTTGAAATCCCATCTAACTCTAATCCCTTTGTTCTTTGGCGACCAAATCGGTTGGCAGCTTAACTTCATTTTGATTGCGATTTATAACGATGATCAATACACCCAATCAATTAAGGTTTATGCATGTTTTGGGGATCAAGATATGCGATTGATGAAGATGGTCAATACGTTAGTTAGTTTCCACCAATGTTCCTAAGCATCAGGATTGTTATTACCTTTCCCCTTTTTAATCTTTTTTATATAATGGTAAATAGGTAATATAAATCAACCTAAAGGATTATACAATTTGAATAGAGATCTGCAGGCTAGGGCAGTAATCAGTAAAAGTAAATTTTGACTACCTTTAGTTTGTGATTTGGTTCAAATTCAAGTTAATTTAGGTTGTCATTTGAAAAATTCATCTCTGTTTCAACGTTTTGCTCTTAGTTTCTATCGTATTATACATGAAACACTAGCTTTTGGTTTGGTTTCTCTCTTTGTGGTGCAGACTTAGACGATTTGAAAGAGGCCCTCCAATTGTTTGATATAATGTCTATAAGTGATTTGCATCCGCAACGTTGACCGATGAAAACGAGGTGTCCCCCCAATGGAAAAAATGTATGCTTTTTACCTTCACTGTCTACATCTAATTAAGTAGTTTGTTCTTATTTAAGTTTTCAAAAAAATTGTGGATTCAGGTGACCGCAAAAAAGTAATTTGTGAAGTATAATTATTATCGGGTTCAAACGAATTAAAACGGTTCTTATGTTTTTTTGAATTTTGTTGAGATTTTTGTCTCAATGTATGTGCAGCATTGTTTTAGTCGAAATTTAAATGACCATTATTGTCTTTCACATGTGAAGAAATTTAAATGACCAATCTATCAGTTCAATTCCAAACATAGCCTATTACAAAAAGGTGAGTTCAAGTTATGTTTTTAGCAGATTGTTTAGATCATGCTGAGCAATTTGCAATGGCAGTTGTTGAACTACTCAAGTGTAAATAAGTTTATAAATCAAGAAAAAAAAATGCAAGAAGTTAGTACTTTAAATGAAAATAAATGCGGTCGCAACAACAAAATCTCACTGCAGATGTGTGAAAATAAAAATTGCTATCAAGCGTGCTATTTTTGGAAACCTGAATATCATCCAACTACGATGTGATGTAAGTTTTTCTTTAATTTATTTATTTTCAACATTTCATTTTTATTCATTTTTATTAATAAAAATGTATTATCAATTATAAATGCAGCTGGAAACTATCAGGAAGCTTCCGGGCAGTGGTGATGTCGGTGATGAAGATAATGATCATGATGCATGCAGATAGTGGTTGATTCATTATGTGCTGAAGCTCAAAAAAGAGGTAAAGATTTTTTGGGATGAATTTGATTTGTATGCTACATATCTTTTTGTAGGTATAGCTATTGATATTGCATTAGTTGGTATGTTTGCACCATAAAGTGGTTTGTCCCCTAAGCAGATTATTTGTTATTTCGTCTCTAAATTTTATGTACCATTGATATGTATCAAAACACGTTTAACATCATTTCAATAATAAATTACGATCTATGATTCTTAATTTTTTTTGTTGGTATATTCCTTTTTTATTTCTCGAAGCATGCCCGCCCATCCGGGCGGGCTATGAAGCTAGTACATGTATATATCAGAAATTATGTTTAATTATGTTTGATATGAATTTATTTCATGTGTTTCCAGCTTGCATGGTGCTAGGCACATATTGTTATGAATATGAGGATGGTAAAGATTGTTAAAACTCTAAAAAGATGAAGATGGAGAGGACAATTTAGAAAGAAGCACATATGTTTGTACGTTGGAGTTATTTAGTTTTTTGTACACGTCTTATTTATTATTTTGTACATATATGTTATCCATTTTTTTAAGTGTTTTTATAAAGAGCATGTTTAAGTTGGTGAAAATAACCATAAAATAATATAATTATCTTTTTTAATAAATGTGTGTTTTTCGTACATATACATTCATGTCTGATTACGTTAAAAATAGTATTCCGATACCGTAAATATAACATAGATGTTCAACCGGTATGAAATAATTTTCGAAAATAAAGCATTCATTTTAGGAAAATTCAAAAAAGGAAACAATAAATAAAAATGTAAAATGCCGTCAATGCCCCTGTAAATTAAATATAAATTAAATAATTCGAAAATATTTTACTAAATTTTGATTGGTTTAGATAAGTTCTGATGGTTCTTAGCCTTAGTGGGTTCTGTAAATAAAGCATCCATATATAGTGTGTATATATATATGTATATATATATATATATATATATATATATATATATATATATATATATATATATATATATATATAGGGGAGGGTTCATGCGAGAAGCGATTTTTTTTGCGAGAAATGCGAGAACTAATCCTGACCACTCATCTATTTAAATTAGTTTTTTTAATTAAAAGGGTAATAAGGTCTTTTTAACTTCTTATTTAATTAAAGCATTAAACAATTACAAAATATATTTTCTATATTAACTGAAATCCGCCGGTTGTTTATTAGTGAACAACACTGACCGATGAACAAATGATACATGTTCATCGGTGAATCAACCCTGATTGATGAACAAATACATGTGCTACCACTGTGTTCACTGATGAATAACCATAATTATGAACATGTCAATAATGAACAAATTTACATAAACCTAATTAATTTCATAATTAATTATGAACAAACGAACAGATTTGCTATACAAATATACAATATCTAATTTATACAAATGAACAAGCCAAACAAATTATAGATTTACAAATTTTACATATTCACAAAATCACAAATGAGAATAGTTGCGTTCACATGTGAACAAGTGAACAAAATCAGCAAAAAACAACACTAAATCTCGATAATTACAACAGTTTAGTAAGTCCACCTTACATCTGCATATAAATTAAATATAGATCTTGTATATGAAGCTTAAAATGGATAGCAAATATAAAAAGAAAAACAAATCAATCTCCTTTCACAGATAAACACACGCATAACTTTTGCAAATCCATCACCATTTAATTTCGTTCCGTTTCATCTCAACCATCATTTGATTAAATCACTTTTCCAAATCCATCATCTTCAACAACCATTACTGTGAAGACGAAGACCAGTGATGATGAATCTTGAGGATCTGCAGCCGCCTCCAGATCTAGGTTCGGTTTGACGGATCGCTGAGACGGTGGTGGTAAAGGGGATAGTGACCGACTTAGGATCTCGAAACCTAGAAAATCGAAAACGGTGGAGATAGGTGAACGAGGGTGGCGGCGGTGGCGGCGCCGGCTGTTGGTTGCGTTGTCGGCCGTTGTCGGCCGTCGTCGGTTGTTGGTTGCGAACCGCCTGCTTCACCGGAAGTTGGATGTATTCTGGCTTTAACAAAAATGGGGTAGGGTTGGCTTTTTCAAAAAGGGGGTAGGTTGCAGAAAGGATACACGATGGGAGTTTTAAAATGGTGGAGAGATTATAGGTGAGAAAATGAAGGAATTGATATTTTGACAATATTACCCTTCACACGATTTAATTTCATCCATTAGTATTGATTTATTTACATAAGTGCCATCATTAATCCTAGCCTTTAATCTCTTAATCTAATGGCTATAAATAATTCTCGCATTTCTCGCAAAAAAAACACTTCTCGCATGAACCTTTGCCTATATATATATATATATATATATATATATATATATATATATATAGGGTCCGGATCCGGTGAGGACTCTTTTCCCGGTGAGTACTGCGAGGACTCCAAAAAAAAACTCTAAAAATGATCCAAAACAAACTTTTTTCAAAAAATTTCTTTTTTAAAAATTAAAATCACAGCCTATAAAATTTCTTTTACATCATTATATAAAAGATATACTCATGCCATGTGCACACATACACATTGTATCTACATGTTTTTGCATACTCACTCACCGCACTCTCGTACAGTCGCACACACACGCTAGATACATGCATTTCCGTACACATAGTCAAATAGTCATACTCGCATGTATTTACTTGTGTATGTTTTTTTATAGGATTGCACACAGTTTTTTATAGGATTGCACACATCTCATATGCACACATACACATCCTCACTCGCATTTTTGTCAGAGGTCTCTCCACCTATAAGTAAAAGTATGTATATTTGCATCTTACTTTTTTTATACCTCTTATGCATGTCGTCAGTTGTATTCGTAGATAAAAGATTCAAGTAGCTCGCAACTCTAAATCTCTAACTCCAACTAAATTTAACGAGCGTACTTGTTTGTATAAGTTTGTAATATTTTTTGATATAGAGTGAGTGTGGGCCATATGAATATATTTTTCTTTTGGAGCAGATCTGAATCTGCTTTCCTCACTCACCCTGTTTGTCCATTTCTTCACCCCATGCCCCCACAAAATATATGCTAGAGAGAGACCAAACAAAATTATATCTATATATTTACTTTTATAAGCAATTTTGGATACTTACAAATTACAATAGTGTTTTAGTTTAGGATAACAAAACATTTTAGATCTTACCCAATATACAATTTGTGGAATTCGAAAATACAGTTTAGTTAAGTTGAATATACAGTTAATGTAAATTAAATATGCAGTTAATATCAATTATGGATCATCTAGATCTAAATGTTAAGATTAGTTCTATATTTTCTATATATAAGGATGATTATATATTCATCCTTCTTTATAATAACACGTTCACTCTCATTTCTTTTTGTTTCAAATCATAATATAGCACAACAATCAATATATAAAAATCATTATTATTTGTTAAGGGAATTCATTTCTAAATCATAATTTTTAATGTTTATACCACATTGTACTAGTTTGACAACTAACTGTACAACTCAACTAAAAAATGTTTGTGGTACATACAATAAAAATTTGACGTAAAAATCACCCCCTATTTGTCAACAAACAAAATTGAAGTATGTTATTAGAGGATCGTTATGCTAGTAAATAACAATGCTACGTCTATCATATCAGCTTTTTATGAACCACCACTTTTCATAAACTTATCCATTATTCTTATAAATTTCAGAAAATCAATAACTAGGACGCACATTATTTTCCCATTCCAGCTCTCTTGGATCTATTTCGTCTATGACAGAACTCATGCAATGTGGAATTTCATGAAACATGTTAAGCAGTACTCGAGATTTTAAAAGCCTTGTGCGAAAAGACGAAATGAGTCCCCTAAGTACAAATTTTATATAAAAAATTGGACTTTTTAATTTTTTTCAATTAAAATTTTAAGTTGGCTTAAATTTTAAGATTATATATATAAGACATATATATAAATTGGACCCCTATAAAATATGGATTATTTGCGGCTTCACATCCTCAAAGACTCCCTTAAATTGTTAAGAAAAAGGAAGATGCATTTGACATTTTACATCCGGGTTTCTTACATTTTGAGTTTTGAGGTCAAATAGAGTTCATACAACTTGACGTATAAGGTCAAATGGAATTGCTACAGTAACTTCACGATTGAAGTATATCTTTTTCATTTTTTAACATTACCATTCAAAATTTATCTTTTTCATTTTTTAGTTTTTCTTCGGGAAAAAAATGTTAAAAGATTGTTTATTTGGGTGGTAATACGAAAAATAATTAAAGGGTTTCCCATTTAATTTAAGTATACATAATTTTCTTCGCATATGCCTAACTCAATCGTGATCCTAATAAGAGTATCTCAATGAGAGGTTATTCAGAATCTTATTAGTATTTGAATAAGTTATTGAATTGTTTTTTGTCATTTGATATTTGTTGCACTCAAGCAACGAGTGGAGACGGAGGTTTAGTGAGCCATGATATTTTAATAAGGTATTTAGTTTTTTTTATATGTATGTTTAAAAATGGTGTAACTAAAAAACTGAAGAAAAGAGACGTCAGTTGAGTGTCAGTTGACGCAAGTTGTAACACTGAATTAGTCAACAGCATAAAACTGAAATCTCAATTTGCGTCAAGAATATTCTCATTATCACTGATTATATTATTACTTAAATTAATATTAATATTATTATTTTATCTAATCATATTTTAAATTATCTGAAAATTTAGAAATTATTCTCTCCGTCCCACAATTTTTTTTTTCATTTCACCTTAAATTTTTATCTAATAAAAAACCTCGCATTTCTTACATTTGATGGGGTACACATAATAAAATATTATTATTATTAAAGACCCCACTACTAACTATCCACTAACTATTTTTTTTCTCTTCAAACCAATATTATATTTTAATCAAAATTATTACTAATGACTCAATCATTAAATATCACTTTAAAACTTGTGACAAAGTGAAATGAGAAGTTTTTTGTAGGAAAAAGTGAAATGAGAAGTTTTTTGTAGGAAATGAAGTATATTAAAAGTCGAAGAGACCCATTTAAAAACACAAATTAACATATTTACAACCATTTACTTAAGATACTAGATGACCATGAAGAAAACCATTCTAACTCGAAATGGATTCAATTACCTTAATTAAATTTTGGTTCCATCCGAGCATATAGTTTCCCTTTTAGGTAACCGATTTTTACTGAATAATTCATGTTTAATGAATCAAATTACTCACATTTGTGATTAGTACGGAGTATAACTTAAACAATTCAAATTCCAAACAAATGAAATTTTATAGAGTAAATTACTGTTTTTGTCCATGTGGTTTGGCCGTTTCAGCGTTTTTGTCCCTATGGTTTTTTTTTCTGTTTTTTTGTCCCTGAGGTATGCAAAATTCCGTTTTTTTGTCCTTCCGTCCACATTCCGTCTCTTTTTGGCCGTTAAACCCCTCACGTGCTAAAAACGTGAGGGTATTTTGGTCTTTTTTCCTAAACCAGTTGTACCCCATGCTTTAATTATTGTACATTTAATATGATGAAGAACACACACCATTCATGAATCTGACCTTCATCATCATCAAAATATGAAGAAAACAAACATTTCAAAATCTATCATCTTATATTCTCTATTCTCTCTTTTAATTCTGGAGTATACTTACTAATATTATGAATGTTGAAGAACACTGAAACTGAAGGTAAACGATGGTTGATGCTCATGGCGGCTAGGGTTTATCGATCGATGATGATGAAGACGAAGTTTCTGAAGTTTCAGATAAAGACGAAGTTTCAGATCTGCATTTCAGACGAAGTTTCAGATCTGCATTTCAGACGATGGTTGACCGCTGAAACTGAATGTAAATGATGAAGACGAAGTTTCAGATCTGCCTTAATGGGTTTCAGATCTGGAGTTTCTGCTTCGACGGTGGCGGTTGTTATGTGTGTTCGTCCGGAGTTTATGAACAGTTCAAGGTGGAGGCGGCGGAAGGTACCGGAGTTGTTTGGTTTTCCGGCGGTTCGATGCAGTTGTCGCCGGAGAAGATGGGTTTTCTTTGGTTTTCCGGCGGTTCGATGTAGTTGTTGCCGGCGATCTGGTCTCCAGATCTCTCTTCACTCCAAATCTCAAAATTCCGATTGAACTACCGACGGTGACTGTTTGGTATGTTAATCAATGTCTTGTTCTTCGTTGTCTGAATCAAATCACGACGTTTTGCATATGCAAACTCATATGGTCATGTAGATGTTAAAAGATCTGAGCTTTATTAAAGCCCTAATCTGATTTTATGTGGGTGTTTGTAAAGAGGATGAAGAAGAAAGAGAATAAAGTTTGGGTACAATCATTAAAGCTTGGGGTACAAATGATTTAGTAAAAAGACAGAAATACCCTCACGTTTTTAGCACGTGAGGGGTTTAACGGCGAAAAAGAAACGGAGGGTGGACGGAAGGACAAAAAAAGGAATTTTGCATACCTCAGGGACAAAAAAAAACAGAAAAGAAAACCACAGGGACAAAAACGCTGAAACGGCCAGACCACGGGGACAAAAACAGTAATTTACTCAATTTTATACCAACATCCAAATATGTGTCTTATTAGACCGCTCCCAACAGTGTACCCAACTGATACCGTCAATTGTTGACAAATCAGCGCCACGTAAGCTCACCCTCCAACCGACACTAAACTGACGTACTCATGCCAACAATACCACTTCCCTTTAATTTTTTGGGACTCACAATTACATAACACACACAAAATACCCCTTTGGGCCCACCCACCAAACTGGCGCAAGCTTTCCCCCTCGTCTCCAAAGCGGCGGAAGCCAAAGTGGCGGGTGAAAGAACGGGGCGTGTCAACGGTTTGGATAGCGCCACTTTGGAGAAATTACCAACCGGCGGTATGGATGGCAGCGGTCTTATGTGCAACCAAATTTCTCTCATTTTAAAACATCTATCTACATTATTTTATTACTAGCAGGTTACCCGCGCACGCTCTATGACTAAATTTGACGGCGATCAAGTAGCGGGTGGTGACGACGGTAGTAATAGTGGTTGTTGGTTGTGATCGTGCGGATAGTGCCTGCTGGTTGACTGGGCATTTTAAGTTTTTGCGTTATGTAAGATTTTTTTTGGGATAAAGCAAAGTATCAAGTAGATCAATTGGTTAACACACAGTCCGTACTCGCAAAAGGTCTTGGGTTCAAATCCCTTAGGCAATATTTTTTTATTTTGTGGTGTTTAAGATGTTTCCCAAAGTAGAAATTTAAGATTAAGACATTTTCTAAACTTAGAATGCCTAAATACTTTAAGAAGGAGTAAGATAATAAGACACGTAGGTTACTTTTTTTCTAGGAAATTTATCAATAAAACAACTTTGCAATATGATTGGTGTTAAATATATTCCCAAATATAACATGCAATCAAAAGAAATGAACCCAACATACTTTTACAGTACTCTTACCAACCTTAACGCTATGTTTAAGTTTTAATTCAGAAAGGAAAGAAGAGATTCAATAATACTAACAGGGTACCTGTGTAATGCGGCGGCGGGTACCCAGAAACTATATTTCGTGGCGAGCAAGTGTTGTTCGTTTACACGGTTTTTCCAGCAATAATGGCGCAAATGAATGATTTTTTCCGTCTTTAAAAATTGCAATTAGTAATCATTATCATCTAGAACATAATAATACATTCAAGTTAACCAACAAACTTAAGGATTATAATTAAAAATATGTGAGCACACAAACAAATACCTTGATCATGGAAAGTTCGATACAATATGTTTTCTATTTAAAGTTGGTTGTTTATTTGTTCTAAAACAAATTGTCATTTAGAGCAATTGGTTAACACACAGTCAGATTTCACAAGAGGTCTTGTGTTCGAATCCTGGAAGCAACACTTTTTTATTTTTGTGGTGTTGAAGAAGTTACTAAAAGTGGAAATGTCCTTAAGTTTAAGGAGTTGCTATGTTTAGTAGTTCTAAATGCTTTATAGATAGTATAGATATGGAGGTCATTCATTAATAGCAGTTTTTATTTATGTAGAATACCCTTAAAATAAGGGGTGGAATGTAAAATTTGGTAAAAGGAAAGAAAATATATAATTGTCATCTAAGATGAAATTACTCTGTACGAATCATCTCCTATAATATATACTGCTATAATATATACTGCATAGTTATTATCATGTTCCATAATATTTCTAAAAGTAGAGAAAATATGATTAAAGAAATTATGGGTTATAGTTTTATCTTTGATTTTCTTTCCAAAAGTGAGAGATTTATAGAGAATATAAGTTAAGATTTATAGAGAATATAAGTTAGTATTAATGAATAAATAGCACTTATCAAATTACCCTTGATATTTTATAGTTGTAACACCGCAAAATCTGAACCATTTTTTTTTTAATACGGAAGCGTGTCAAAATTATATATATATATATATATATATATATATATATATATATATATATATATATATATATATATATATATATATATATATATATATATATATATATATAACTTGTTATTCACAAGTTATAAAAACATAAGATGTATAATTTTACAAAAGTTAAATTTCCAAAACAGTGTTACTTAACATTACGGCTCGACATCAAAATCATTTCTTTAATTCTTGGTCAATCATTTCTATTCATATTCTCCAAAGACCCATCCGTCTACAACCTGTAAAAGATACAACATGGGGGGGGGGGGGATTAGCACGAATCTAAGTGAATGAAAATATAACATTTTATATTGTCTAAGTACAACAATCTCGATTCACATTCTTCACGGATTCACAATCTTCACAAATTCACAATCTTTACAGATTCACAATCTTTACAGATTCACAAATAACGAGAGGACCGGCTGTAACGACCCGAAATTTGAATAAAATAAATTATGGGAAAAATATGATAAATAAGGATAAATCGTTTAAAACACGTAGGAATTGGTTTCGTGTCATTTGGACGTCGTACGAGGAAGTTATGGGCGAAACCGGGTCGAGACAAAGACCGAAAAGTGCAGCCCTGCTGGCTACAGGAGTTCGCGACGCGAACTTATGTTCCCGATCGGGAACATCAACCAGGGATTTGGGGTTTTTGGCGATCAGAGTTCACGACCCATTAACGATCGCGAAGTGTTCACGACACGCAGAGTTCGCGACGCGAACTAGTTCGCGATCGTGAACTATGGACGAGCAGTATTAAATCGGGTTTGAGTTAGGGTTTCTTCATTTTTCACCCAAGTTGTGGTGCAACCGATTTTAGAGAGAGAAGGGGCGATTTTGGTGATTCCAAGCTCAAATCTTCTTCAATCTTGAAGGATCTAAACATCAAAGGTTAGATTTCTTGATTGTTGATGTTATCTAGCTAGTTATGAACTTTGTTTGGGTAGAAATGGTGGTTTGGGGAATCATTCGTGTCATCTTTGGGGAAGATGACTAATCATGGGTGTAGAACACTCATTGTAAGCTTGTAATCGATGTGTACAAGTTGGATTTGGGTTTATTGACGGAAATCTTGAACTAGGGTTTGAGATTTCACCAAATTGGATGAACTTGGTGGTTAGGAATGTGAATATGGATTGATTAGTGATTAGTTATGGATAATAACTAGTTATTGTGATGATATTGATGGTAGGTCAAGAAGACCTAAAGATTGGTGACATTTCACAAGTTGGAAAGCAAGGATTCGTGTTGTTAGACACGATTTGAAGTTAACTTGGCTAAGGTGAGTACATGAGACTTTTACTGGTTACATAGCAAATGATTTTGAAAACTATGATGTTTTAAGAGTCTTTACTAATAAACGTTCTTAATAAAGATATGATTGATACGATAAGAAAATGCTAGTAATGGACTATTTAAGTATGTTTAAATGATAAATGATTTTGAAAGAGATTACGATAATGAAAGGTAATCAATGAGTTTTCATAAATAAGATGTATGAATAAAGATGATGATTTAAAAGAGATTGATAATCGGTTTATTAATAATATATATTAATAAAGCTTGAGATAATGATTTTTTAAGTAATAAGAATTGATTAGTATATTATACTAATGAAAGTAGTTTTCGAATTACTAAGAGAATAAGTAATAAGTGACTAGTACTAAACGTGTATTCTAGTCAAAGAAGAGTCAAAGTAATATGATTTTTGATAAAAGATAAATATGTTTTAAATTAGCAAAGGACTTGGTAAAGTCAAGATTTAAAATGAAATAATAAAGAGAATAGCATGATAAATTAGAATAAATGTATTATAATAAGTGATGAAAGGAGCTGAGGCTCATATGTGAAATGAAAAATCCGGAATAAGACCGCCCAGAGATGGGGGAGCATGAGACGTCTACTTGGGGTGGTACCTCCCTGCGCAAAGAGTAGAATGTCACAGTTTACGACACCCAATGATGGGTGAGCATGACGACCCGGGATCGGGGAGAGCTTATGAATCTCGGTAAGATGGGGGTTCCCAATTACCTTGATAGTTTACCTATGACGTCCCATATCGGGAGAGTTGGCTTCGGAGAGGTCTGTCGCATATGTGATAACGAAAGTGTAAGTTTAGAGATAACTTACAAGTATGTGATTAGATGACGAGTAAGCTTACGGTAAGCTTATTAGTTTATACGGTTAAATGAATGGAAGATGAATTATGAATTAATAAGAAATGATAAGGATAAATATTTTTAATGTTATAAATATTATTTTATAAATCTTTTGAGAATGGGTCGAAAACCCATGTATCTCACGAGACTATGTTGTCTCACGTACTACTTTGTTTTTGGCTATGTACTCAGGTTCAGGATCGTTGGGTTATAGGGTCGCGTTAGAAGTGGCCTAGTGTTGGTTAGCTCGGGAGCTCGTAGGTAGTTCTCGTTTATCCTATGGTTATGATATTGTATTTGTAACACCGGCTTTAACACTCTGATAAACTTTTATTGGTTTTTGTTAAACCGTATTTTGGGAACATTGGACATTGTAGTATTTTTATTTTAAAAATATGTTTAAAAGGTGTTTTGAAAAATGAGGTGTTACAACTTGGTATCAGAGCTATAGTTTAAGTGAATTAGGTAGGTTTGACCTCCCTAGTCTTAAGCTATGCTAAGTAGGACCATATGTTTTCCATAGGATGTCCTTGATCAGTCCGTTGAGACAGTAAAGTATGGGTATACTAGGGTCGATCCCTAAGAGAAAGGATAATGTTTTGGGTGTTATGGGTTATGTTTGACTAATAAGTCAATCTTTGAATTTTAATGGTTTAATATGTTGATATAGAAAATGGTGAACCCAAGAAGTGGAGAGATTCCACGAGATCATGAGACGGATTCAAATCGAATCCCGACTCATCCCGGTAATAATGGAGAAGGTTCCGGTTTGGATGCAAATCAAACCCCGGTAACTATGGAAGCTATCCAGAAATTGTTTACCCAAATAAGGGAAGTGGTGAATGAGGATGTGAACCGGATCTTGACTAACCGGTTCAATGAAGAGAAGAATGATAATTCTAAGTCCCGTGGGGGAAGTAAGTCTTCGGGTAGCAAGACCCGTACCGTGGAGCCATCGACCGAGGAAAGCAACGATTCGGGGTCGGAGGAAAGAGAGGGATGTACATACAAGGCATTCATGACGTGCAACCCCGGTGTGAATTATGGTAGTTCGGAGCCGAAGGTCACGATGCGTTGGATTCGGGAAACCGAGCAAGTGCTAGAAAGTAGCAAGTGTTTAAGGAAAGACATGGTCATTTATGCATCCCGACAGTTGAAGGATGAAGCGTTGACATGGTGGGATACCATGTATGAGACTTTGGGAAAGAAAGTGTACAAGATGTCGTGGAAGGAGTTCACGAGAAGGTTGAAGGAAAAGTTTTGTCCCGAGAGAGATCTAGAAGAGTTGCAAGAAGAGTTCATGTTCATCAAGAAGGGAGATATGTCGGTGGAAGAATACACTAAAAAGTTTACGGGATTACTCCCGTTTGTAATCAAGTCCTATCCGACGGAGCGTATGAAGGTGGTTCGGTATGCAAATGGACTACCGCCGGAGTTTGAATTGGAAGTCAAGCGAGCGACCACGTTGGATGAGGCCATTAGTACCGCTCGAGGTGTTGAGAGGGTTTTTCGGCGAAAGGCACAAGAGTCGGCATCAGGAAAAGAAAAGAAGAAGTTTGATAGTAGCTTGGGATTAACAAAGAAAGAAGGATTGGGGTCGAGTTCGTCAAAGCATAGCGGTATTGGAAGTTGCCAAGGTTGTGGAAAGAATCACCGTGGGGAATGCAAGGCAAATTCGGCTATATGCTTCAAGTGTGGTCGAGTAGGACACCGAACAAAGGATTGCAAAGTAAGGAACCTCGAGGAAGTGGAATGCTACACTTGTCACGAGGTGGGACACTTTAGTAGTGCGTGCCCAAGGAAGAGAACCGACACGTCGGCATCAACCGCCAACAGGAATCGGGTGAAGGAAACTCGTGGAGCCGCTTCAGGTAATTCGTTTATGAAATTTTGATAGATAATCGGAATTTAATTGCTTTTATGTCGCACAAATTGGTGCTTATGTGATATAAGTATGGAAATAATTATAGATGGAATATATGATGTGAAAAATAAGTATGGGAGATAATCTCCCCGGGTTACTATTTGTATAGTTATGTGTTGGCGACCGGTATGTCGCGGGAAATAAGAATAGAAAGGATTATGTCATTATAAATTATCGGAAGGTGAATCATAAGAATAGTAATTGTACTCAAAGAAAGGGTAGTAGTACAGTGAAGTACTAAGTTTCGGTAAGACTAGTAAAGTATGAATGGAAAGCTATAGAAATAATGATTTTGAAAATAGAACTTTAGTGTTCGGTGGAAATCCTGATAAGTAGTGCAGATATTCAAGTCAGGGTTGACGTGTGCAATGGCAAGGGTGAATAGTTTGTTATTGGTAAAGTTTAAAAAAAAATAAAAAAAAATGATGAGATAGTTCAAGGTTGGGTATCGATCGGAGTCAATGGGTTGACTCATAAGGACCGTGTGAATCGGTAAAATATGGATAATTAAAAGGGTGTTAGTGGTTACCTCGGTGGTAAAGGAAAGATTGGAAAATAGTAATGTTGAGAAAGCATGTTTAGTAAATGTCGATTGATAAATAAATTGGTTAGTGAATATGTGCATGTCGTGTGGTGTTGTATGTAAGTGGAAATAATGACCTCGGAAGACATGAGGTTTTAGAGAGATAGTGTTATGTGGAAAGTGGAAAAGTGAAAATGTGGATAGAAAATGTGATTAATTGTGAAAGAAAATAATAGCATGATGCTAAGCGAATGATGCATACATGAATGGTATGCAAGATGAAATGGTATTGTATGAGTCACTTTGGATTGGAGGCTTTCCGATCATTGTGACAGTTTGGGCCTTGATGGATTGGAGGCTTTCCGATCATCTCGGTGGCATGGTTAAAGTATGAACTGATGTATCAGAATTGTGAGGTTTATATCTGTTGGATGTAGAACCGCATGGTTAAGTTATTGCTATAATTATATGGCAAATGAGAATTTGTGTTGAAAACACGGGTCGTGTTTAAGCAGAAGTATGAGTAGGGGATACCTACAAGTTAATGGTTCATGAAAAAGGAATGCTTTAGGAAGCAAAGTGGTTAGTAGCCAATGAGTGGTGAAAGATGTATATCGGGTGGTTAGGCCACGATTGGATATGATTGAGACCCTAGAGCCGGTAATCGGGAAATTCAAGTATGGTATAAGGATGTTTGAAGGAAATTATAAAAAAGTATAAGTAATTGGATGAAAGTTAAAAAGTAATAGATATTTGGTATTGATTTGAATGGAAGTTGTTAATCGATGGTGGAAATCGAAATCGAGGAAAAAGGGAACAATTGAGAAAGGAAATCTAAATAGGAAATCGAGAATGAAAAGCTTGGAAAGCGATGCCTTAGTAATAAAGAATATGGAAATTTTGCAAAGTAAGTTTGACTTTAATCATAAGTCAAGGTTGGTCAACTAGTGGATTGTTGACTTTAGTCAAAATTGGGTTTTGACTTTCATTTAAATTGGTTAGTCAAGGATAAGAGCATAATGTATCATCTTCATGTGTAAGATAGTGGGTAATGGATTAATGGAAACAATGGTAGTCAAAGGGTCGACTTTAACCGTTGGGTATTTCGAGTTGAATTTAGGAACCGAGTATGATTGTTGTTGGCCCATGAAGGTAAGAACGATTGTTAAGGAATTTATGGCTAAAGGATCACTAGTGGGTAAGGAAATTGTCAAGAAATGGTTGACTTTGTGCTAAGTCAAAAATGGAACAATGTTGACAATTTGGTCAAAGCGAGGGGTTGACTATCATTTTGGTCAAATGGTTATTAGTAATGATTGGGTCATATCATCCCAATGGGAGTAAGGAGTTTGGTTAAATGATGAGAAAGGTTAAGGTCAAATTGTGAAATTTTGACCCGCTCGGGTATTAGGAACTCAAGTTTGGATCTTGGACCCGTTTGGGTATAACGGGTCGAGTGGGCGATTAAATGCATAAGTATTATTGAATCATTAGTTGGAAGTGGAATGAGGATTGGAAATCCTTGAGTTGATTCCGAGGACGGAATCCTTTTAAGGGGTGGATAGTTGTAACGACCCGAAATTTGAATAAAATAAATTATGGAAAAAATATGATAAATAAGGATAAATCGTTTAAAACACGTAGGAATTGGTTTCGTGTCATTTGGACATCGTACGAGGAAGTTATGGGCGAAACCGGGTCGAGACAAAGACCGAAAAGTGCAGCCCTGCTGGCTACAGGAGTTCGCGACGCGAACTTATGTTCCCGATCGGGAACGTCAACCAGGGATTTGGGGTTTTTGGCGATCAGAGTTCACGACCCATTACCGATCGCGAAGTGTTCCCAACACGCAGAGTTCGCGACGCGAACTAGTTCGCGATCGTGAACTATGGACGAGCAGTATTAAATCGGGTTTGAGTTAGGGTTTCTTCATTTTTCACCCAAGTTGTGGTGCAACCGATTTTAGAGAGAGAAGGGGCGATTTTGGTGATTCCAAGCTCAAATCTTCTTCAATCTTGAAGGATCTAAACATCAAAGGTTAGATTTCTTGATTGTTGATGTTATCTAGCTAGTTATGAACTTTGTTTGGGTAGAAATGGTGGTTTGGGGAATCATTCGTGTCATCTTTGGGGAAGATGACTAATCATGGGTGTAGAACACTCATTGTAAGCTTGTAATCGATGTGTACAAGTTGGATTTGGGTTTATTGATGGAAATCTTGAACTAGGGTTTGAGATTTCACCAAATTGGATGAACTTTGTGGTTAGGAATGTGAATATGGATTGATTAGTGATTAGTTATGGATAATAACTAGTTATTGTGATGATATTGATGGTAGGTCAAGAAGACCTAAAGATTGGTGACATTTCACAAGTTGGAAAGCAAGGATTCGTGTTGTTAGACACGATTTGAAGTTAACTTGGCTAAGGTGAGTACATGAGACTTTTACTGGTTACATAGCAAATGATTTTGAAAACTATGATGTTTTAAGAGTCTTTACTAATAAACGTTCTTAATAAAGATATGATTGATACGATAAGAAAATGCTAGTAATGGACTATTTAAGTATGTTTAAATGATAAATGATTTTGAAAGAGATTACGATAATGAAAGGTAATCAATGAGTTTTCATAAATAAGATGTATGAATAAAGATGATGATTTAAAAGAGATTGATAATCGGTTTATTAATAATATATATTAATAAAGCTTGAGACAATGATTTTTAAGTAATAAGAATTGATTAGTATATTATACTAATGAAAGTAGTTTTCGAATTACTAAGAGAATAAGTAATAAGTGACTAGTACTAAACGTGTATTCTAGTCAAAGAAGAGTCAAAGTAATATGATTTTTGATAAAAGATAAATATGTTTTAAATTAGCAAAGGACTTGGTAAAGTCAAGATTTAAAATGAAATAATAAAGAGAATAGCATGATAAATTAGAATAAATGTATTCTAATAAGTGATGAAAGGAGCTGAGGCTCATATGTGAAATGAAAAATCCGGAATTAGACCGCCCAGAGATGGGGGAGCATGAGACGTCTACTTGGGGTGGTACCTCCCTGCGCAAAGAGTAGAATGTCACAGTTTACGACACCCAATGATGGGTGAGCATGACGACCCGGGATCGGGGAGAGCTTATGAATCTCGGTAAGATGGGGGTTCCTAATTACCTTGATAGTTTACCTATGACGTCCCATATCGGGAGAGTTGGCTTCGGAGAGGTCCGTCGCATATGTGATAACGAAAGTGTAAGTTTAGAGATAACTTACAAGTATGTGATTAGATGACGAGTAAGCTTACGGTAAGCTTATTAGTTTATACGGTTAAATGAATGGAAGATGAATTATGAATTAATAAGAAATGATAAGGATGAATATTTTTAATGTTATAAATATTATTTTATAAATCTTTTGAGAATGGGTCGAAAACCCATGTATCTCACGAGACTATTTTGTCTCACGTACTACTTTGTTTTTGGCTATGTACTCAGGTTCATGATCGTTGGGTTAGAGGGTCGCGTTAGAAGTGGCCTAGTGCTGGTTAGCTCGGGAGCTCGTAGGTAGTTCTCGTTTATCCTATGGTTATGATATTGTATTTGTAACACCGGCTTTAACACTCTGATAAACTTTTATTGGTTTTTGTTAAACCGTATTTTGGGAACATTGGACATTGTAGTATTTTTATTTTAAAAATATGTTTAAAAGGTGTTTTGAAAAATGAGGTGTTACACCGGCGGTTTTTCAGAACCTTACAACTGTTGTGGGCCTAACAACAGCTTACCGGAAGCCCTTTAATCATTAGCAACGGTAAAGCTTCCTTCAAACACAACACATATGCTAAGGTACAATTACCGTTATCTAATAGTAAACGAAAGCCCAGCCCCCCACGCAGACTGACCTCTACTCTTTTCCATGTGCACATATCAGATTCCATGTGTACATATCATTCATTTAACACATAGCCAGTTAATTATCATTATACCATTAATATCGGTCTAGAAATAAGGGAGCAGTACTAACAGATCAGCATTAACTGAATCAGCACTAACTGATCAGCATTAACGGGGTCAATACTTAACTAATCAGCACTAAACACTTTCAATTGCAACCAAAACCATTGCAATTTAAACAATACAAAGGTTATAAATCCACTCACCTTTGCCAAATCTCTTTCACTCAGTTGTCTAATATCACTGAGCCTCTTTTCCTTTTCCTGATAATCAAAACAATACCCGAATTAATAATCATGTTTTATCAAACATTTCAATTAACTAAATCACAAAACAGTTGCATCTAATAATATACAATCACCATTTAGACTTTATTAAAGTCAAAGTCTTACTAGTAAAAATTGTATTCATCATTTATCCTCATTTTGACCCAAACGGGTCAAAACCCGATTTCTATTTATATAATTACCAATTCATGATCATCGTATTAAATAACTTTAATATATCATTTTATGACTTATTGAACATTGAAGTTATAGTCACTTTTTAGTTTTGATCTAAAGTTCAAAATACCCAATTTGACTATTATGATCAAAATTAACATTTAGCCAAACACAACTTTTACAAAGTAATTACCATAACCTCTTAAGAAAATCATTTATAGCTAACCATTTAGCATTTAAAAACTATATTAACAACAAAACACCATTTCAAGAAATTAAGATTATTTCTTCTTCTTCCCCAAATTACCATCTTAACTAAAAATAATGATTTCTTAAAATCTCTCCAATTCAAGTTTTCTTCTATCAAGAACACCTATAAAACAACTAATAGACACAAAGGAACTATATAGATTCAATAATTTCGAATTACAAAAAGATTGTTCAAAACCCACAAAATCTTAAGAACCCTAGTTTCTCTAACTCAAGAATACAAAACTGCAACTTTCGATGGATATTCCTTACCTTTTGTTTTCTTGATTAAAAATCGAGATCACAGCATCAAAGAAAGGATTCAAGCAAAACTTGTTTTGTTGTTGTAAAAAAAATCCAAAAACTCCTTATGTTTGTGTGGGTTACGAAAGAGGCAGACAAGAAACAAGTGAGTCAAATTTTTTAAGACATCCACACACTTACACGTGCACAACACTTGCACCAATCTTAGTGGAGCTGATTCGTACAGAGCACATTTTAATAATACAGAGCAATTTCCGATAAATAGACAATTATACCCCTTTCCCAAAGTTTTACCCCTCTATTGAACCCTTTTCCACCGTCCACTGATTTCTTCATTACTCCTCCTCCGACCACCGTCTCTCCTACATCGAATTCATCCTTCAATTCGAGTCCCTCTCCTCTACGCTCATTACAAAAATTCCTTCATTTGCTAAAAATCAAGTCGCCTTGATCTTATCTCCAACCTCAATTCACATTCCGATCCTCAATTCAACGATACTTCCGATCCTCTTATTGATTTCTCTTCTATCAATCGACAGTACTTCTTCTCCTGTGAAAATGGTTTTTACTCGATTAGAATTAACCTGTAACACCCTAAAATTTACAAGATTTTTAAAATTTTTTTTTTAATACAAAATTATAATCAAAAGGTCCCAATAATAGTATTTTCATTTAAAAATATATTTAATGCGGAATTAGTTAAAATTAAGTGTTTTTAAAATATTAAATGCCGTCCACATCGGTAATGAAAGATACAGCGGTCAACCGTCCACCTTCTCCTTTCCTCTGCTGGTACCTGAAACAATGTGGGGGAAAATAGGGGTCAGCTGGAGAAGCTGAGTGAATATCTCAAAATGCAAACAATCGTAACATACAACACATGAGGGCACATCGGTGTACTCCTACTCAGAATCTACTCGATTATTTACTCAGATTTATTTCTCGGATTTTATTACTCAGATTTTAATTTATATAGCGCGCTTGTGTGATTTGGGACGAGAGATCAACCTCGCCCCTCCTCACACCTCAGATAGGCGTAAGCCAAAACTCAGACGGGAGTGATCCCAAAACTCAGACTGGAATAATCCCAAAAACTCAGACGGGAATAATCCCAAAAACTCAGACGGGAATAATTCCAAAAACTCAGACGGGAGGTGATCCCAAAACTCAGATGTGTGTTATTATGTTTTATTATTTCTTTAACATAATTATCTCAGATTGCCCTATCATGTAATAGCACAGAATGACTCTGTGCCGAGCTCAGCTACCCAGGCACAATGTCTCAGATCATGAATAAGTAAACAGCTGCTCAGATACTCAGATAACAGATCAAACTCAGATAACAGATCAAACTCAGATAACAATTATGGTGCAAGAAATGTAACACGTAAGTCATGCATGTATAACGTTAAAACTGAATACACGGTGAGAATACTCACCTCGAGAAACGTAAGCTCCAAAGGGTTCCCGACAATCAGAAGGACAGCACGTTATCTCCTAGACGATCCTAAACCAAAAAGTGAAACCCGGAATTAAAATCCTACTCGAGGGCTTATTTCAGCAAACTGGCAGCCCCCGTCAGTCTCACGGAAACTGCCATAACTCCTAAACGGTTCATTAGATTTTCCCCATCTTTTTACCATGGCTTGAAAACAATCAGAACTACAATTTACTGTGAGACGGTCACTGGCCAAAACAGACTCTAAGTGTCTCAAAACAGTGATGCAAGGCAGACATGCTGCACAGCTCATCTTCCTAACAGCAGCATACTAAATCGATTATAACTTTTAAACCGTAATTCGGATTAATGAGCGGGTTGCGGCGTTGGAAAGCTAATTCATAAACCAAGGTCCCAACACGGGCCAAAAACCGAAAAGATTAGTTTAACCAGATCAAAAACAGCTGTGAATATGAGGCAGATTCTGCCAAAATTTATAACCTTTAAAACTCGTTTTTGCAATCCCGACATCAACCCGTCTATTTTCGAAATACCCGAAATTCCCGAAATTCTCATTTAGCCTCAGAAACATGTTTACCATTAATCTAGTATTTTATTTAAGAAAACTATTCGGTTTTAGGAAACCAAGAACCCTAAGGTTCGGTTTCCGTTTCTCGGTTAAACAAAATGTCTAGCTATAATCAAGATGGTTTTGACCCAACCCGATACTTACAATGCAGCCCTTAACCCGAAACACAGCTCTATAAACCCACGAAAATAAAGACTCATAATTTGGTAAAACTAGAATTTCAAAAACCCGAATTTCAACATAAACCAAAACACAATTTGAAGTAGGATCGGACGACCATAACTTTCCACTCGGTACACCAAATGAGACCAAATTTTTACAGCATAAAGTATACATAAGACTCTACAAACCGTCTATATAAAGTTCGGCCCGGTTTTGCCCCGAAGGGTCCCGAAACAGGCCTGCAACAGGGCTGTTCGGTACTAGATTTCATCACTACATCCTGTTACTAAAATGACCGTATCTCACAAACCGTAACCCCAATTAACGAGCGGTCAGCGGCCACAGAAAGGTATTACAACAGGCTACAATAGTCTAGAAGACCCGAAGCCCGGCTTCTGACCCGGAACGGGTCAAAATTTGACCTGAACATGCTGGACAGAAACTGCCAGCACCAACCAACAAAATAAAAGGAACGAGATAACAAGGATTCGAGTTATATACCCTTTGAAAATAACCGGCCACTAAATCACAGTTGAACTTGATCCCGTTATAATATTAGTTGCTCGATTAGTTGTTCCCAATCTTCTTTTACTGCTATTCAATTCTCGCAGCCCTCTGAATGTATGCAAGCATCTGGATCAATCATTCGGACCTGCTCGAACCCCGCGACCTGACCACTCCATGGCTTGCTCAGTCTCGACGTCTACAAGAATCTGTTCAACTACACGGAATACTGGTCCGCCTGCGTGAAACGAACGAGCCCCGTCATTTCTCTGCCGGAATGAACGTCGCCAGCATCAAGAAACATAAAATCGATTATGGTTGGAACGAATCAGAAAGAAAACGAGAGAAAGGTTGACGCTTACAACGAAGAACACTTACACTCAATATCGATCGTACTCCAAATCTCCGGACTCCTCTTGATCGAATGAAGACTGGCAGGGAAGCTAGCAGCCGTCGAGTTGTGGTTTGAGAGAATATCGAATGAGGTTGTGTGGTTTGCAAATGACGGCAATTAGGGTGGGGAAAAATAAAAGACCATTCTTGCAATTAAAACTCTATAGACGCAGCTTATCACCACAGCCTTAAGCCCGCTACTTCAATCACCTCGGCCCGATTATAGAATAACATGGACGAGCCCAACATCTACCCGATTAATTATTCAGTCTCCCCTCTTCGTGTGGCTCGGGCCCTGGCCATGGGGCCGGCCCTTGCCCTGCTCGCAAATCATCTCTAGCCCGGGAAATTTAGAAGTCGTTTTACACGAGAAGTAACCACACGTACACAAAAGAATTTAAACTCCCAATTACACCGACATCACTAAAGCATGCTACACATAATTAGAAACACTAATTAATTTAATTACCGCCACATTAAATTAAAGAACACATAAATGTGTGGACGAAACATCCCGAAATAAATCTAATACACATTGCCACGAACCGTCACGCAATTATTGTATGGTAAATTCTTAGTCAAAAAACGTAAATTTAAATTTAATTTAATTTAATTTATTATTTAATTTTCCTGAAATTTCAGGGCGTTACATAACCGACCTTATTGAGTTATTGGTCTCAGCAATATGTTATTGCCTTCCCTAGATCCGCCATCGCTTCTAAACTTCCATAATCGCCCCCTAGGTGTAACCAGCATCGATTCTCCTCAATTCCTTTCAATGTTATAGAGTTATCGCTCTAATTTCAGTTTCCAACAAGTGAAACAATCTGGTACAGCGAGTATTATGTATTCGTTCGGTTGTACCGGACATATCAAAGGAGTGGAGTTAGCTCACCGGAATTTCATCGCCATAACATCAGTTTCACATAGCAACAAATTCGTGAAAGTCGCTAATACTCCTCACCCTCACCCTGCGTCCACCTTTCCTCTACCTTTGTTTCACATTTTCAGATTTTTTATGCTCATCAGAGGGGCATCGCGCGGCGAGAACCTGGTTTTAAAGGTGATGTGCATACCGGTCTCACCGCCGTTAGTGGTGGCGATGGAAAAGTCCGACCTTGTTCTGAAATATGACATGATCAAACGGTGGCGCTCCGCTCGGAAAAGAAGTCGGCAAGAGCTTCACGTCTAGGTTTCCAGTGTCTAGATTGTATGTGTTTGCCGCCCACGTGAAAGTCTAGCGCGTGTGATTTTCAGCCTTTAATGGATGTAAAGGGGCATAATGGTCTATTTACTCGAAATCGCTTTGTGTTACTAAAAGGTGCTCTGTACGAATCAGCTCCCTATCAAAATAAGTGATACATTTGAGAAATTGCGGTTTTTGAGGCAAAAGATTGTAAAGTGATTTAAAATAGTATAAAGTGGATAGTTAGTGGATAATGGGACCCACTTCTTTTGGATGTAATGAAATTAATGATGTTTAAAAGTAAAAATTAGGGTAAAAGAATAATTTTACTTTATTAAAGTAGATAATTAGTGGAGAGGGTCCCACTTTTTTGCCAAATAAGGAAAGATTTTGAAGTGTATCACTTATTTTGTTCCACCCCTTTTAAGAAAGTGTATCACTTATTTTGATACGGAGGTAGTATTATATTGTATGTCTGATTCAAAGTTAATTTGTTTAAAATATCTATCTAACTCAGTTTTCAATAATAAAGATATATTTGGAACTTTGATTCAAAAGTGAATCTAATGACATAAAAATCATGAAGATATTTAAATATTTTAGTTTCAACTAATTTTAACCCCTTGGTTAAAATAATAATTAATTCAAATAAATTAATAAATAATATTTGTCACTTACCGAAAGTGATAAAATACTAGACTGGTAATCAGGGTGTTACAATAGTTAAACATCATTTTTATTTCTTCTATGTCCGTCTGGATAACACATACTAAAAAAATATTTTCTTTCAAATATAATTTTTTTTTCTTCTCTTTTATTTCATTTAAGAACTCAAAGTTCATAAATATAAAACTTTTTCTAATATACCATGATCAGTACAATAATAAAACAAATATTCACTAAATCTTGTAAGCAATATAAAAATTCAACTTATTTTAATACTGAAATTTAAATTCAGGCTAAAAGAAACCATAAAAAATCTTCATTTCGTAAACAATTTCCTCATTTGCCAATTGCCATGTTTAATTCAACACTTTTCGATATAATACCTTGAAATAGTTTACAGTATAATAATAATTTCTAAAAATATATTAATACTTTACTAACCAATCATAGATTGTTTTGTTCTTGTAATGTAATTACAACCTTAACATAATTACTGAAAACACATAATCGTATTTCTTTTTAAAAAAATTCGTTTGTTTCTAGATAAATTATAAAAAGCATAATGTGTACTTAAGTTTAATCAATGCTAAAAATATTTTTGCATATTTAATATGATTTTAACATTAACATTAAAAGTATTATCTCTCATTAATATATATTTTTTTTTGGGAATGACAAATCTAATATATTCCTAAATACCACATATGTCCACTATGAGACTCAAACTCTCAACCTCATGGATGTGGGGCAAACACCTTATTGTTAGGTCAATTACTCTTTGGTCGTTAACATATCTATAATATTCATATGGAACTTACAAAAAATACCGTAAATCAATCACAATTTAGGAAAGAAGAAAGAATTATAAACAATTGGTGTAAGACATAATATGATTTGGAGTTTTGACACCTCCAAAGGTTTTTTTAAGGTGAGTTTAACACTACATAGCCCACCAACAACCCAAGGCTTGTAGCCTAGTGGTATCCAAGGTGGATTTAAGGTGTTGCCCATGACTTATTGGTCATGGGTTCAAGTCCCGTCGTGGACAAAAAAGGTGGAAGGTTCGAGGGAAGGCATACTGCCCCTTATGGATGTCACTGTCTAGGCTCGAACCACTAACTTAATAACTTGCGGTTCAAAAAAAAACATAGCCCACCAACAATTATGATTTTTTTACATTTGTTTTTCCTAGAGCAATTCATTTTCTTGTTTTTCTTTTCAACTTTCTTTTACTCTGCCCAAAAAACCTCTCTGAAAAGTTTTTACTCATATCAAAAGTTGTGGTTGCAAGTTTTAAGACACCTAACCCCCAAAATTAACTGCCCTATCAATAAGAGTCTTATACTGTTACCATAATACCATCCTTTATTGTACATTTTATTATTATTTCTAACTTTATTTAATTCAAATACATTAAAATCACATGTAAAATACATATCATTTAACATCACATGATAATCAAAATAAAAACTATGATACAAAAAAAAAAATTAAATTTATTTCCTTCCAAAGACCACCTGATACCTCCCCTACCCCCAACACACAAACCTTCATCTTCCCCAAAGCTCCAAAATCTCTACTTGTGACCCAAAAGTTTATGAAGCTTTAAACAACAAAACCACTCTTTGACTATGTGTGTTACAGCAAAGCAACAATTTAAGCATATAGAACTTGTATTTTATGAATAAAATCTTGTACATCTTGTCACCTTCTCTCTCATTAATCCCCAAAACAAGCCGAACCGTTCAACATTTCTCTCTCTCTAACTCTATATCTCTCTATCTCCTCTCTCTGTAACTAAGTGAAGGTTTTTACTCACTGTTCAAGAAACCCCACCTTTTTCTTTCTCTCTCTAAAAATCAATGCTTTTTTGTAGAGAGAGAAAGTTGAAGCGAACAAAAATGGCGGTGTTGTGAGTGAGAGCGACTGGGTTTTTGTGTGTTTATTGTTTTCTTAATTTTGATAGTTTTTTTTATCTTTTATACCACCATGGATACAGTCGAAGCTACTAAAATGGTGATGTCAAGAATCCAAAAGTTAGATCCAGAAAACGCTTCGAAAATCATGGGTTATATACTCATACAAGATCAAGGAGAAAATGAGATGCTAAGGTTAGCTTTTGGCCCTGAAAACCTTCTCGTTTCCGTCATAAAACAAGCAAAATCTTTCTTAGACATTTCCTCGAACACTTCATCTGCACCTTCAACTCCTTCACTTTTTCCTCACCGGAATTCCCCTCAAATCGTTATTCCGAACAATGGCTTTCACCACCACATAAACCCTCCTTCCCCTAGTTCACCGTGGTCTTTATCCGGTTCTTTCCCCGATCAACACCACCACCGTGGTAGCCCTCGTCCTGCTTCTTACGCCGCCGTAGTAAACGGTGGCAACGGCGGCGGCGGTTCGTCTGCTTCTTCGTTTTACAACAATTTTAACGAACCTTCAGATGACTACACTACTAACAACTGTCTTCCGTTCTTCGATGAAACTAAAAATGTCGACTTTATCGACTCAATGGCGAGTCCTGGTGGCCGGAGTGACTCCGTGAACTGGTCTGTGGAATCCGGTAACTGCGGAGACATGCATCACCATCATTTACACCGGAGAAGTTGCTCCGTTAACGACGTGTTTCTCGCCGGTGGTAATGATGATATAAATGGTGGGTTTAGTGGGTGGAGACCTTGCATGTATTTCGCTCGAGGATTCTGTAAAAACGGTACTTCATGTAAGTTCGTTCATAACAATGGTGGATTTGGTGAAGAATTAGGGTTAGGTTCATCTTCTCCGACGGCCGTCGCCGGTTCACCTACGGGAAACATCGAGTCATTTGAAGATTTGCTTAGATTTAAAGCCATTCAACAACAACAAAGAATGGCAGCTATGTCTGGTGGAGTTCCTGGTGTTCCTCACTTTCCTTTCAACAGGTGCATGAATTTTCTCAATGAGAATCCTAGGTAGAGTTTTTTTTGTAAATTTTTTAATTATTATGCAAATAAAAAAGTATAATAATAGCTAAACTTTATTGATTATCGTTGAACTTAGGTTGAGTTTTTTTGTATGATGAAAAGGATAGGCACCATAATTATTCTGCAATTACATGCTATTATCACTACTTCTTCAAATGGTTATTTTTTTGGTTTTTTATGTTGGATTTCATCTTAAAATGGATGGAAACAGAAGAAAAAAGGAATCTTTACTTATGTTTATGGATAAAACTTATGTTATATTGTTAGTTATGTTTGGCCACAGCAGCTTGATATTTAATAAAACAAAAGTTTAGTTTTTATATGTCAAGGTTTTATTATGTTTTCAGATCAGCAGCATCATTGATGATGGGAGATGAATTTCATAGATTTAATCGATGTCGAAATGATCGTAATGAATTTGGGCCGATGGGGTTCGGTAATTCAAATTCGAGTTCTCGACAAATTTACTTAACATTTCCAGCTGATAGTACTTTTAAAGAAGAAGATGTTTCAAATTATTTCAGGTAATTGAATTCAAATGTATGAATCTTTAATTATGATTATATCTTTTATTTCATGATTAATTTTTTTCTTTCTAATTTTTGAAGCATGTTTGGACCTGTTCAAGATGTAAGGATTCCGTATCAACAAAAACGCATGTTCGGGTTTGTTACGTTTATGCTCCCAGAAACCGTTAAAGCAATTTTGGCTAAAGGAAATCCGCATTTTGTATGCGATTCACGTGTGCTTGTTAAACCGTATAAAGAAAAGGGCAAAATTCCCGACAAGTATGACTTATTTTGACTTATTTTGACCTTTTCAATTTTTTTTTGATATAATTCATTAATTTATGTAGGAAGCATCAACAACAAATGGAAAGAGGTGATTTTTCTGGTTGTTTGAGTCCAACTGCACTTGAATCTGCTGAGCCGTTTGACCATATACCATTCGGTAAGTAAAAATACCAACTTTTTATTCTTTAAACCGTGAATTATTTCCTAAAAGCATGCATTTTTAGTGCCCGATGTCGTTTTTTTTTCTTTTTTTATTTAAATAATAGGTGCTAGAATGTTTAATCATGAGATGATGTTAAGAAGAAAATTAGAGGAACGAGAATTACAACAAGCAATTGAATTTCAAGACAGAAGATTGATGAATTTGCAGTTGAATGATCTGAAACATCATCAATTGCAACGAAGTTTGTCGCTAGGCGTTGGTATCCCATTGCCAAATATGAACCAAAATCAAATGTTTTCAACTAATGGAAATAATGAAGAACTTGTTTCTGGAGGTTAACCAAACACCCCTTATTCCTTATTATATTTTCCATTTTCATTTTTATTACTTAAAATAATGTTTAATTATTAAATCCCGATTTATAAAATAATTTGCAGCAAAAATCGGCACCCAAGATAGCGTGAATTCTGAAAATGATGAATCTGATCACAATGTGCCACATGAAGTAAAGGAAGATAGCTCTGATCATACCGAAACCAATAAGAATGAAAGGTTTGATTTTTTTGTTATATTTTAATACTATTACGAATTTTGATTTTTAGATTTTGGGTTTATATAATTGTGTATCTTTTGTATTAATAGCGGCTTAGAACACATACTTCCCGATAGCTTATTTGCATCACCTGCAAAATCATCTGCAACTGACCACCAAACAATATTCTCAACCGATAAGCCTGAAACCGATTATAATGCTGCAATTTCAACAAATGTTATTTCTAAATGCTAAGGTACAAATCAAAACAACATAACCCTTTTGCCACGTGTCATTTAATTTGATAAAGTTTCAAACTTTTTGATAATATCTAATTGGGTCTCTTTTCTTGCAAGAAGCCATTGAAATGTAGGTGATTTTGGCGATATGGATCATTTTTAACTTTCTTGGTAAGCATATCTCAATCTTTTTATGTTTTAATCGTTTTAATAAACACATTTGTGGTCCCAATTTTCAAGATTTTGAACTTGCTAGGTCAAAACTTAGGGTTTGACACCGAATTTTATGTAGCATATTAAATCATGTTTGCTACCAAAGATGGGATTTTTTGACTAATGTTTTATTCATTTATGATTTTTTAAAAAAAAAAAATTTTGGGATGTTGCAGGAGTAGGAGCAGGATATACTCAAGGGGGAAAAACACAATCAACAACAAAAAGAGAGAAAAAAAAGGATGTATTTAGGAAGTATTTATCATTTTCAAAATACTACTTACAAACTATACATAATATGCAAAATACATAAAAAAAACAAGGATAGATGAAGAAGTGATTTTATGGGAGTAGGGTATATCTTTGTTTGTTTTTACTTTTGTACCCTTCCCTTCAACTGTGTGCTAGACCCCACCAAACACTTATTGGACCATGCATATAACAAATCAAAAGAAAAGGGTAGTGGTTTGCAACTTTTACTTTTTTATTTTACTTTGTCAAATTTACTTATGGTACAACTTTTAATCCATAAGGTACAACCATGTGCGTGACCTTTTGAGTGCCCTTTTGTGTCATGAATGCTTATGTATAAAGCCTGATATTCAAAAGGGTAAAAGAATTAAGGTATGATTAGCTGCGTTTTTTTGTCATCTTTATAGGCTTTATAAACTAGAGTTGTACATTATGCATTGAAAGTTGTACATTAAGTGGATTCATGATTACATGGATGAATAAATAGAGAGATCCAAAAGGGTAAAAAAAGATTCAAGGTATATGATTAAAGCTGTGTTTTTTGTCATCTTTTTGAGTATGCAATGGTGAGTTGTACGTTATGCAAAGAGAGTTGTACACTGGGGTTAGAAAAGGAGTGTTTTTGAATGTAGAAAATGGAAAGTAGGTGGATGCAAGGAATTTGATTTTAAAGTATAGTTTTAGGGTTATGTTTTGTCTGATTTCTTGGTTTCATTGAGGGTGGAGATGAAGAAAATAGGTCCACAATGTCACATGGGGGGCTGACACCCCATTTAAATGGCATCTTCAGAGTACTACAACCACACACTGCTTTCACTTTCATATTTTCTGGCTTCATTCACATATTATTGTGTGTTTTTGTGTGTGTGTGTGTGTGAGTAAGTGTGTGTGCGTTGGCCTTTTGTTTTGATAGGTTTTAGTGCTTTTCTGTTTTGGCATGTTTTCTCAATTATGGCTTGATGGTACATGTCCTTTTAAGAGAGCAATAATGTTATCGTACTTGTATTTCATGCAATAGAAGTTGTACCTTTAGATTTAGTCAAAACTCAAAAAGGCTTACACTTAAGAGTCCAAGATCTTGAGACCCAATTAGAGGATGGGTATTGCTTGCCTTTTTTTTTTCCCACTTAAGTTGATGTACAACTAATGGTGCGTATAGTACAACACTCTAGTGCATGACTAAGGAAGTAAGATTTGTACTTGTAGAGTTGAGAGGATGGGTTATCCACCCTTATTGACCATTGTTGAGGTGAAACTAAAGATGGATATGGTACAACATCTTATAGCATGACTTAGGTAGTAGAAGTAGGGATGCAAATTTAACCCGCGGGTTTGAGTACCCGCGGGTACCCGAGTCTTACGGGGCGGGTATTACCCGTCCAAACGGGTAACGGGTCGGGGATGGGTTTAAATTTCATACCCGGGAGCGGGTATGGGTCGGGTACGGGTTTTATAATACCCGCACCGTTTATACCCGACCCGAATATATATTAATGTGTAATTTCTTTTAATACAGGTTTAGCCCACTAGTCACTACTCAAACTTAGCCCAACTATTAATCTCTCATTAGCCCAATTTAATAATGGTTAAAATATGGCTCGTCTCCCGTTAGTCCATTACGTATTGAACGAAATAAGTCTGAACGAACTAAGAGTATTAAATGTTTTAACTATTTTGTTTAATTTTTTTATTGAACGGGTACCCGTCGGGTTACCCGTACCCGGCGGGGATTTTTCTACCCGAACATGACGGGTACTTGACCGGGTACATGGCGGGTACGGGTATGGAAATTGTGGGTCGGGTACTGGTACGGGTTTTACAGTACCTGCTACTACCCGTACCCATTTGCATCTCTAAGTAGAAGTGTACTATTGTACAATAGTTAAATGCATGGCTTTGGAGTTATAAAATTATAATACTTTCAAGATATCAAGATCTTGAGACCCAATCAGAGGATGGGTTTGCATGCAATTGTTGACCATGGTTGAGGTACAAGTAAAGATGCATATGGTACAACACTTGAATGCATTGGTTAGTAATGGGGAGATGATGGTGGATCCTGCTGTTTTCTCTCTGTCCCTTTCATGATTGTGTGTTGTATTTAATTTGATGGGTTAATTAAACCATCAAGTTATACCACCCAAACATAAAGTTAAGGGAATATTAAAATAAAATGTGGTCATGTGGTTACATCGATGTCTTTTTTTTTTTTGTAGTATACTTTTGCCTAAAATAAACTCTAGTCATGTTGTTACTATCAATGATCTATTATTAGTGTTTTTCCAACATCTCTTATGTCTTCCAATTATATTTATAACCTACAAATTAATGCATGTCACCTCCCTTTCAATTTTCTTTTGTTGAAATATCATTGTTTAACTTCTAAGACCGCTCACAATTCATTTTTTGCTAAATTAGTGGACATGTTAGTTGATATTAAATTGACACACTCATACCAATAACTACACACTACTTCAGTATTTTTTGCCCCACTAATTATAAAATACATATAAAATAACCACTTTTATTCCTACGAATGACGGATCCACCTTTCCATCTCTTCATCATTCAGTAAACTGAAGCATCTATCAAAGGAAGGCAACGGGCTGATGCCACTAATATCTCCAAAATGACATGATATCGACGCCAACAAAAACAACGATTGGAACTGGTCTAATAATTATTTCTTGCATGGAGGCAATAAAGCAAAAGCATAAATATAGTTCCCTTATAGCCCTCTTATTTTCTTAATTTGACACAAACACACTCTCTTTCGAATTATTTGTACTTGTCCATGTAAGGACATGTCATTTCTTCCTTTTTAAAATTAAGTCCCTCCAATTTTTACATGTTACCACCCTTTTTAGGCTATGTGTAATGGGTGATTAAACTCATAGGCCATTGCTGCCACATCAACTTTTTCTCTTTCGACCTAACACATGAGAAACTTCGATCAAACTTACATAGGAGTGATCAAACCCCCTCCCTTTTAAACATGAAAATTTTGACCGAACTCAAAGTTGTATTCATTTTTGTGGTATTTTTAATAGAGACCTATAAGCACATGTCTAATGTCTTATTTGCTTAGGTTACAAAATAATTAAAAAAAAATAAAGAAGAAAATTGATTGTAAGTAAATGGATTCAAAGCAACAATGGAGAGTTTATGAAACATGGTAAATGCTTCGAGTACCAAAAACTTTGTTCAATAATAATTGATCGTGCATTTCTACAGTTCAAGTACATAATGCACAACAGGTGAAACTGAAATCGACTACAATTATTCATCAACTCCAATATTGCTTAGACTAAGTATAAGATTTGGTCACCTTTATTACATTCATTTTTCTCTGCACATCAAATACGTGATTAATTATGATCAAACTCTTGTAGTGGTAAAAAATCTCATGACAAAATCTTAAAATTGTTTTTTATTAATACATGTACTATTTATTATGTATAATATACAAGCAACCAATGCACAACACACATCAACCTCCATTGGTCACTTTGATGACTGAATGCAAGGAAAAAGGGAAGGTTTGGTCGCGACCTTTGTTAACAGTCGGCTTACGAGGCGCCACTACACTCAGAGTCGTAAGGTTCAATTAACCATACAAGTATACAACCACTCTAATTAACCAATTCGAATGCATTAGTTAGACACAATTTTTAGACAAAACTTTGTGCGAGAACTTAAATAGTAGTATAAAATTATATATTTAATATGTTTTCTGACATTTTTTGGGAACTAGAAAGTTCATTAAATTATTAAAAAATAAGCTCAGCTCAACTAAAGCTTTCTGACATAAATTTGGTCGTCTATATAATATTACGAGATGGGATGTGATTTCTATATAAAAGAGCGAATTACATCTAAGGTCCCTGTGGTTTACCACTTATTGCAGCCACAGTCCCTAAACTTCATTAAGTACACTGGGAGTCCCTGGTGTTGCCACTTTGTTGCACCCGTAGTCCCTGAAGCAAACGGACGTTAATTAATGCCGTTAAGTCCCCCATGTGCACACCACATGATGGGTAGTATGGTAATTGTCCACCCCTTCCTCATATTTAAACCTGAGTAAATTACATGGAAGGTCCCTGTGGTATACTACTTATTACAGTCTTAGTCCCTGATCTTCATTTATTACACCGGAAGTCCCTGGTGTATACACTTTGTTACACGCATGTAGGCCTGTAAACGAACCGAACGTTCAACGAATCATTTGCGAACCGTTCGGCGGGAGTTCATTTATGTTCGTTCGTTTAGCTAAACAAACGAACACAAACAAGATTTTGTGTTCGTTTAGTTAAACAAACGAACACGAACAAATGCCCGTTCGTTTATGTTTGTTACCCTAGTTCACGAACCGTTCGTAAACACATGAATTTTCTTAACATAAACGAACACAAACGAACATAAAGAAACACAAAAGTACACGAAACAAACACAAACGAACACAAACGAACACGAAACAAACACAAACAAACACAAACGAACATAAACAAACTTAAACAAACACTAACAAACGAACGTAAACAAACAAACACGAACGGATGTTCACGAACATGAACGAACGAACGGGCATTTGTTCGTGTTCGTTTGTTTAACTAAACGAACACAAAATCTTGTTTGTGTTCGTTTGTTTAGCTAAACGAACGAACATAAATGAACTCCCGCCAAACGGTTCGCAAACGATTCGTTGAACATTCGGTTCGTTTACAGGCCTACATGCGTGTAACAAAGTGTATACACCATGAACTTCTGGTGTAATAAATGAAGATCAGGGACTAAGACTGTAATAAGTAGTATACCATAGGGACCTTCCATGTAATTTACTCAGGTTTAAATATGAGGAAAATGTGGACAATTACCATACTACCCATCATGTGGTGTGCACATGGGGGACTTAACGGCATTAATTAACGTCCGTTTGCTTCAGGGACTACGGGTGCAACAAAGTGGCAACACCAGGGACTCCCAGTGTACTTAATAAAGTTTAGGGACTGTGACTGCAATAAGTGGTAAACCACAGGGACCTTAGATGTAATTCGCTCTATATAAAAAAAAGTGATATACACATTATATAATTACACTGTTAAATATATATTATTGAAATGATGTTAAATAAATTATATATTTGGTTGGAATGGGTCAAATTGCGTGACCCTGTGACAATTAGATTTTTGGGTCATGTACATGTTTACATCATGGATTTTATTCTGATTCCCAATTATGAAATGTGAGACATGGATGCACGTGAGTACAACACCATTTCTTATCAATGGCACAACACCCTTTTCATTTCAAATCCATAACCTTTCGTTTCCTTACCTATAAAAAGAAAATTTATTCAATCACACTCTTGCTTTTTTGGGATGTCGAATCTTGTATCAGGTGTTTTGGACTATAGTTTTAGGGACGTAATTTAATAAATGTATAGTCACAAATTTCTTTTGGATCTCTATAATTAATACTAATGAGAAACTTACATTTTATAGCAGTATATGAGAGTCATCTTATAATCAAAAGATTAAGAGTTTCAGTCTCATGGGAACAAGTAAAGTGTACATATTATGTATGTTAATTGTACAATTACTTCTTTACCTTAAAAAAATGTTGACAAATTACTTTAATTCTAACGTTTTTAAGTGTGTAGAAGTTGACTTGATTTCAAAGTTTTCTATTACGTTGTAAGTAAACATGAACTTATTGATTACTAATGCCCTTCTGAGAGAGAGTCCTGTTAAAATAGAAAAGATGAAAATGATTATTTAAGAAAACATGCATGATTTTATCAGAATCATGCACTTGCAACCAAAGTTTAAAAAGAAACAATGTTGATCAAGATTTGACGAGGTGTATCAAGTTGGTTAAAAAATGTGCCCCTTACATGTTTCACTTCCTGATCGATTTCTTAACATATTATATAGAACAAAAAACGAGGGTACGAAACATACAAAACTGATTGTAGAACATTGTTTAGAGGATACGACATTATTAATAAATATAAAAGTTATTTTGTAAAAAAAAAATAAAAAAGATATGACCAGTGTTGTGATCGTTGGGGAGATAACTTGCACATCATAGTATACGATTTGTAAAATATATGGAGTACTACAAAATAACTTTATTTTAGAGATTGTAATACTTAAATACTTTTTAGGTGAAAATGCATTTACTGAACTATAAAATATTAAGTATGGTACTCTGAACTTTTAAAAATTATCAATTTAGTATCCTAACTCATTAATTTGTTCGTGTTTTTCTTATATGATTCATTTCCCTTTTAACGAACTAAAAAATATAACTCAATCTCAATATATTAAAATTAGAACAAAATTCAAGATCAAATTAGTTAGTTAAGATATTAAATTGACTATTTTTCATGTTCACATGTACCATGAGTCACTTATAATAATTCTTAATAGTAAACGACCTAATCAACTAAGTTAAGAATATTAAAATACATTTTAATCTACATATTATGATGTACACGTTACAGTGTTACACACATCACTTCCCTTTATATAAGAGGCTACTTGTTATGCAAGGACTTTGAAAAGTGGAAATTCAAAGGGTTTAACTTGTTCACACAGAGAAATAGAGACCACTTTTGAAGGAAGATCAAATTCTGCCATATCAGGTATGATTTTTATATATACACTCTCGATATATGTTTCAAGACATTTATATAAAACTTATATGTTGGTTGTTTATATCTTCTATCTAAAAAATATTATATTCATAACGCTTTTGCTAGGAATATTTGGAAAGCATGGAAGATGGCAACCACATTTTCCTCCGTAACGTTTATTTACCTATCTTATGTTATATATATTTTATTTTTATCATTGCATTTTGTTTTATTTGTTAATTACTAAGGCACCCATTTATCTATTTTCTTGTTAAACAATAACTAGAAAATGCAACAGAGCTAGAAACTTTGCAAAAAGAACATGACACGAAAACGGAGAAGATTCAAGAGCTCAAGGATCAAATCAAAGACATGAAGCAACAAGTAGATGAGAGCAAGAATGATGTTCGAAAGGAAAAAATCGAAGCCACAAATAATTTAACTGAAAAATACAAGCAATTAAGAGAAGAGTATAGTTTGCTCATAGGCCAGAAATCAAGCAAAAAATAAGCTAATTGATGCTTTTGATATGTTGGAACATTTTAAGCTGTGTAGACAGTAAATCCGTCCAACTAATGTTGCTTTAGACTTTAGTATGTCTAGGTTAAAATATGCAGTATAATGAGGTAGTTATTAATAAAATTATTGTGTGATTTTGTACATAATTAGAGACTACTGATATTTTGGCAGTTAATGTAAAAAAATCAACAAAAACTATGAATAAAACACTAGGAGTGTGACCTACTAATAATATAGTTAGCTAGCCTATAGTACAATTGTATAAACAACAATTACAATATCTATTAGCTAGTAATGAAGATCAAACTAAACACAAAACAATTAAAAAACCAAATTACAATCTTTAAAGCATAGTCAATACCAAACACTTGATATTATTCTTAATCTGTTTGCCACATTTAGGGTAACGAGAATCCCAACGAGTATATTATATAATTACCGCATAATTTAGTTTGATGACATTATCGTTTACATATACTTTGTATTTACCGGTTCATGTACCCCTAGAGGAATAACAAAATTAGAAAAAGCGTTGCCATGTGACAACGTTTTTTATTGCTATAGAAAAACTTTGGTTTGGAGACTTTTGTGTTGAGTCTTCCATACAATCTTCTTAGGAGGATATTATGAAAGACTCGGAAAGTCTTGAAACAAAAGTTTTTATAAAGCAAAAAAATGGTAGAATCATCTTAAAAATGCCCATAATGGTGATGGGTAGAAAGAAGTTTTAACTCTTACCGGTTTGAGTTTTCTTTGGCAAAGCAGTGTGAATACTGGTCAACAAAAGGAGGGTTGACCGATTTGAATCGTGAAATGTAACATACTGTTGTTTTGTGCAATCAGATTTGCACAAATTTAATTTTCTTGTGGTAATAATGACTATAACATTGTTTTTTACTATTATTACACGTATATTCCAAGTCCAGCCTCCTTAGGATTTGTTTCTACCATCCACGGAGACATGCATACATAAAAAATGAAACACTAATTACACACATACGTACGTATATAATATGTATTATGAATTTAATAAAGGAAATGGAGGAATAATACTTGTGCATTACCAAATTAATCGTTCCTTGTGCAGCACGTTCCATAAGAAGCTCACGACCTTCAATGGCAATTCCTTCAGCCTGTATAAATATAAATAAATGTATATATTTTTCAGGAGCGACATTTTTATGAATTATTTATTGCGTACCTCTTTTGGAAACCATATGCCTGGTTGCGCGTTGCCCTCAAGAATAGCAAGAGCAAATGCAGCTGTTGAATAACCAACTGATCTGAAAACCATTCATAAATATAAGTTCTTTTATAATAAATTCTTCCCAAATCAGTTGATGATTTTGGTACATGTAAATAAACGTACATAGAGAGTCTTTTATGACTGAAAACGCCAATTGTTTGTCGTCCAGAAAGGAAGAAGAAAAGAATTTAACTGTAGAAAAACAAAATTGGCGTACTAGCTCTGCTGCCATCACTGTCATAATAAGTCGGTTAAAGATAATGTGATTATCGAATGTTTTTATTAAAAAAAAAAATATTCATCTTAGATAATTTAATCAAATGTTATGTACCATTGCTCACTCCTGGATAGATACCACCAGTAGTTATTGCTGGAACTATTGCAGCCAATGCTTCATTTTTAAATGATTTTGCACGTAACACATAATTTGTATCATCACATACGTCGAGATATGCTGTCTCACTGTCTGATAAATAGATGAAGATTAAATTAAACTTTATAAAAAGTATTTTTGAAAACTATAAATTTAAGAGAGTTTGAAACCAGTTTTACCTTGTCCCGTATGGCAGCTTCTAGAACTTTGCAATTCTCTGTTTGTGGGAACGGGCCTGCAACATGTACCACAAGATCGACATCTGCAGAGGTAGAATGTGTATATGAAAAAGTTTTAAACTTTTAGGTAGACAATTAGTATCAAGTAGTAAATCAATGCAAATTTTCATATGTTTTTAATGAACTAACAAACACACCTGTAAAAGCAGATTCCAGTGATTTAATGTCACTTATATCAAATTCAGCAAACTCGGTGTTCTTCCCAAGTGTGGCCACCACACTATCACCTTTTTTCCCCTAAAATTCATCAGAGTATTTGGAATATAGGTTATACAATTAAAGGATTTCAAGCAAAATACAGTAATGCTTCTAATCACCAATTCTAGTACTTCTGTTCAGCTAAAGGAACACATATATCTACTTTTTATATTAAAGTAAAATAAAGTTACAAGGGCTACATATCACTACTGTATCTAACTAATTCAATTGCATATTTTATTTGCATCGGTAAATTCTACCATAACCGAACACATACACAAACAAAAGAAGCTCAAACGTGATCATGTAATCAGACAGCTAATTAACGTTATCTGGATTCTATATGCACTTACGAGTACGCTTCGTTAAACAGCGCAAAGCTCTAGATGAATGATTAAGTAAATTTGGGGAGATTTGATTTCGAAAGGGAAGAAACACCTGTTACGACCAGCAATGGTGATGCGGAGGTCAGGGGAGAGCTTAGAGAGCGCGATGGCGGTTGCCGACTCTACCGGTTCCTCCGAGTACCAAAACCCTAGAATTCACGGTTGTATTTGGGATACCGGAGGAAGCCATCGTCTGACCGAAACCAAATCGAAATTAAAAATCATGAATTTTCGAAACTCAAAACTGAACCACATGTTTTTAGTTTATGGGGTGACTAGCATATAATCGTGATAAATCACGAGTTGCTTGTAAAAATTTCAAAATAAAAGTTCAAATAATTAACCAAATATATATAATTTGTAAAACAATAACCAAACATTTTACAACTAATTTTTAAGTGTTGGTGCACATTAATTTTAAGTGTGATGGTGTTAAAGGGTACAATAGTATTATGGTAACCTTTATGTCATTTTTATCTTACAAAAGAGGCAATAAAGAGATAGTAATTTCAGTGCTTTAATCATCCAACACACCACCAAGAAGTCTAACATGTCTAAAATAACATGTCTAAAATACAGGTATAGGAGATGCCACAAGAAATCCGGCCATAAAAAAGGAAGAGGGAACACGACACAAATAAATAATTTGTCTTGTATTATAAGACTTGCATTCTGCACATTTATGCCCCACTATGTGAAATTGCACACTTGATATCTTCTCACAATCGTTGCATAATATCCAAACCTAATTCAGAAACAAACACAAACAGGTATTTAATTATGCAAAAAGACTGTTTAAAAAAATACGTTTTCAATCTAAATGAAAACTTCTTATTTGATACCTTTGAGTAGGGGTGTTCGTTTGGACGGTTTGGTTTTATCCAAACCAAATTGGTGAAACCAAATAAAGTCCGGTTTTTAAAAGTTCAAACCGAACCGTCCAAACTAATTTGAAAACCAAACCGATCCAAACCAAATAACAATTTGGTTGGTTTGGTTTTATCCGTTTGGTTTTTCTAAAAAATTTCAAAATACTACAAAACTATATATCATAAATAATATTAAGTTCGATATGTACAATTTCAAAATGATAAACTACTTTGTACACAAAAACAAGTCTAATTCATATCTTGTGACATTTATAATCATATATGCAAAAATCTTGACATCAACTTTATCAAAAGCTCCAAAAAGATTGGTGTATATATTACTATTTGGTTTTTTTGGACAATCCAATTTTCACAACGGAAACCAAATCCAATCCGAAAACCAAAATATTAATTTGGTTCAAGTCCAAACCGATCCAAAAAACCAAATAACCGATCCAAATAATCCGATCTAAAATGTCCAATTGGACACCCCTACCTTTGAGTCATATGAGTTACTTCAACCTAAGATAGATATATTTACATTAACAAACATTAGATAAATAAATAAACTCGATAAAAATACACGTACGAAATCCCTTTGCATACCTCATGATCAAGCAATTTCCAAATATCGGATAAATCACATATTGATTTCTAGCAAACTGGGCAATAACCCCTGTGATATCATCACAAAAGTTTAGATTTTATTCGTTTATATCATTTTTTTAATATCAGAATTGTACTTTGATAATGTGTTTAATTGAGTTTCACCAAAATTTCATCACATGGTGTCTTGATTTTGCATTTCCTCTTATAATGTGTGCACCTATACAAACATGAAAACAGGTTGGGAAGATCAACTTGAATCCACCCCGTTTATTAAATGGATTATTAGTGTTGACCCGTTTATTTTTTGTTTCAGGTTCGTCCCTAATCTGTTTTTGATATTTTTAAGTTAAATTAATTACATAAAAAATACAAATACAAACACCCCCTAAAGGCACAAGATGGATTAGATGAACAAAGATAAAAGTACTCAAAGCATCATAATAAAGTTGAAAATAAAAACATACCCAAAATTGCCTTCATCAACGTCCAGCAAAGAAACATCTGCATTGGTGACTTGTACTTTAGGAAGGGATGCTTTGAGCTCCATTTCATGGTCATATTTCTTCTTGCTTTCAAATCTATCTATACACACATATACCAATTACTAAACTTCTATCGAAAAATAAAACTTCAATTTCAATTATAGACGGTTTTAAATTTTAATACATGATTTAAAACATTCAACATCAAAACACGTAAAGTGAATCGAGTGATACAGCTCAGAAATTATGTTTACGACATCGATATTCAAACTGACAGCTCAAAAGATATATTCTCGGATTGGTTTTGGAGGTTTTGTGTATTTCAAATTTCAATACACTCCGGATGACTTTTGACCCGCTCACATAACCCATGTCAACCAACTTTTAGCTAAACGTGTTGAAAGTAACACCTCAAACAAATAGGATAAGAAACAGAACTCATCACCATTTCTGGAATATTTTTCTGAAGATTAAGTGGTTTAAAATTCCATAAAAATATTAGCTACTGGGCCATCTTTCAGGTAATACAATTCTGAAATCACAATTATATTGGCCTCTTTTTTTTTTCTTTTTTTTTTTTTAATATCAGATCCATATGTTGAGTTTTAACTCAGATCATCCACTACAAGTACAAAAAGTCATGAATGTTTCTCAAATTTAAATAACCAAACAGCAAAATCATATCTGTAGATCATAGAAACGATAACAAAGATTAGCTTAAAAGGAAATGGGAACGGGTCGAAAGTCTCCAAAAATGCTTTTTTAAGGAATAAGACCTCATAAATTAATTTATTAAGAAAAAATTAGATATACTTTTTTGTAATCATATTTTGCACACTAAACTATTACCCGAAACCCGACCCACCCATTTTTAATGAGGTTCATGGCTGGAATTCTTTACTAATCACAATTTGCACACTAAACTATTACCCAAAACCTGACCCATTCATTTTTAATGAGGATCATGGCTGGAATTCTTTACCATATATTTTCAAACCCCAATATTTCAATAATTTCAAAAATTGCAATAGAAATGTATTCATAATTAGAAGAATATAATTAAAACGCTTACCAAGGAACATATTGTGCCTTAGGTGGTTTCTGATATTTGAAGAATGTCGCTGAATGAATTCCTTTTTGTTGCACGAGATTCAGCTGCTAAAAGATTCTCATAGTAATTTGATCTTTCCTCCCCTAGTAGGGCTCTTTCCTTCCTTGCTCATTCTGGCTGGCTTCCTCAACTTTCTTCAACAGTCTACTACTGTACCCAACCCGCGCTCTATTATGAGCTGAACAACATTGACACCTGGCTGCTGAGTCAACAAGGCCCATTTTGACTTGTTACCCAACCCGCCTGAAGAAAAGATTGTTACTTGTTTGCGAATTAATTTCCATCTAAGTAATTATGTTGCTTCACGGTCATAAGGAGCGGGCTTTTCTTCTCTTTGCGGGTTTCCCATTTTGGAGCACCTAATACTTGAAAGATTGATATGTCTTTCAGCTACGGGACTACCAAACGGTAGAGAATCATAAGCAACAACGATGCAATCTCCACTAACAACTGTAAATAATTTTAAAAATATACTTGTATTCATAATTAATTAATAATTATGAAAAGGGGAAAAATTGTTGAAAAAGATACTAAAAAACCAACATTTCTAGTGAAATTGCCTTTGAATTAGTTGTTGGTGGTACATAGTTTGTCTAAAGATGCAATTTGTCTTTTTTTGATTCAGTAAGCTCCATTGTAAGATCCTTTGCTGATTCACAATCACAAAACCAATCAAATTGCTAAACCAGTAAAATGTTTAGCTTCCCTCCCAAATGAGATTAAAAGTATCAGTTGATAATTAACCAAGTGATATAGAAAAAAGCCCTGTGAATCGATATAGAAAAAAGCCCTGTGATCGGGAAGTGAGAAATAGATGCCGACTAGCTTCAATAAATGGTCCCTGAAGAAGAAGATGGAAGAGATTAAATTTTCGATTTGTTGCTTCAAAGAAGTTAATACACACATACAAATACACCACTTCGCCTGTCTCAATTCTATATCCGATGAAGATTATCGATGTATCGATTTACATGACCCTAAAATTGGAAACAAAAGCGTAAGTCCGTGAAATTGATATATTAAAGGCAATTCTTGGTCAAATACAGCAAATTGAAGCCAAATAACATCGAATATCTTACATCGATTTGAGGGAAAACAACATACTAATATCCAACTTCAATCAAAACCGGAAAACGAAACTGAATTTACAAATCAATTGTGCAGTTTACTATTCCGAAATTATTAGTACATGATACGGTTTTCATTCGTGCCCAAGTGGCAGACATGTGGCGTGATAAAACTGAAAATGCACTGCTGGATATAACGTGTCATTCATGAGTCAGCAATGACTTGGCAAAGAAATTCAAAAAAAGCTTCCTTTATTATAGATAAAGAAAAGATTTTCATACCACATCTTTTAAGCATTGTACCACAATATGTGCTTTATATGCTTGTACAGTTTGCAGGAATATTTATATATTGTGGTAGGGGAATCAAAATTTGTGGTATGAAAACTAATTCCCTTTTAGTTTTGGTATTATTTTTCGGTTCCCTAAAAAACTATTGTATTTTGAAATATGGTTACTAAAAGAGTAAATTATACGGATGGTCCTTTAATTTTATAGCAAATTTCACAAATGGTCCTTTAGTTTCAAAAATTACACCGATGGTCTTTAATTCTGAAAGGTTTTTCACTGATGGTCATTTACACTAACTGACGTTAATTTTTTCTGTTAACTTATCCCATGAGCAATGCACATGAGGGTAAAAAAGTCATTTTTCATTTCTTTTCATTCTTAAATTAATTTTTTTTATCTTAAATAAAAGTTTTTAGTTTTAGAATAAAAAGAAAAGAAATGAAAAATGACTTTTTTACCCTCATGTGCGTTGCACTTGGGGTAAGTTAACTAGAAAAAATTAACGTCAGTTAGTGTAAAGGACCATCGGTGAAAAACCTTTCAGAATTAAGGACCCACAGTATAATTTTTGAAACTAAAGGACCATTTGTGAAATTTGTTATAAACTTAAAGGACTATCCGTGTAATTTACTCTTACTAAAAAGTCGAACCTAAAAAAACAAACCTGGAAAAATGGATACCAAAAGAAAAACTAAACTTGGGAATACCAAATAGAAAACGAAAATCCAAATGTTACTACAAATAAAAAAGCAAACTCTAAGTAATTTATATCGACCAAAAACCAAAACATTTTCATTTTGGTTTCAGTTTTACTCAAAACCTACATGTGCCTAACCTTAATTTTATTAGCAAGTAAAAGATGATAAATTGTTTCCACTTGTAATCAATCATGTACTATGTATGTTTTAAAAGTTTACCCCAAAGGCAACACTTTGTCTCTTAGGTTATGAAATTGCTAAACATAACTCGTATGTCTATGGTTAAGAAAATTATGGATACTTAAAGACCAAGACGAAGCCAGGAATATTATATAGTGATTTTGCAATTAAAATTTATCTATATTATAAAAATAGCGGGTTCATAATCAAAATTATAGTATATTTACACTGTTAATACCAAAAAATAATTATATGAATGGGTTCAGACGGTTCACTACTTCACTTGACCCATAGAACTTTAGTGGCTCCGGTCCCTACTTAAAGTTAGTGTATTCTAAGTTCTAACTACAGGAAAACCACCATCCCTCTAACTACTAAAGAATGGTTAAGTTTTAACACTTGTATTTTAACAAGATAAATAATCCTTAACTATAATCCTAACAGCTATGGTTGATAAAATCCAATATATAATTTAAACGTTAGTAACTGCTTCCAGAACATTGATGAAATTACTTATAATAATCAGTCACTTAATTGTCAACGTAATAACTTGTTAGTGATTATAGCAAATGATGTCTAGTTCAGCTGAATTGATACATGAGTTTTACTCCCATATAAAATGTGAGGTTTGGAGTTCGAATCCTGTAAACACCTCTTGTGGTGCCAAATATGAGGGATTTTCCTTGGAAATCCTTATGGGGCTGGGTTTGTCCTGTAAAGGATCTCGAACCCGGGGTGCTCGTTGCAATATTGCGAATAGGCTTCCGTTGTTATCATTTGCCGTTTCCAAAAAAATGTAATACGAAAATTTTGTTGAAAGAAGTTTCATAGTTTCCTAGTTGATCTTTTTGCATATAAGATTCCAGTCCGAATTATTATTATATCTACTATACTAGCTTCATAGCCCGCCCAAATGGGCGGGCATGCTTCGAGAAATAAAAAGGAAAATCCCAACAACAAAAAATGATATAAGCCTTTAATCCAACATGCATAACCCACCCATTTTCACATAGAAAAATGATATTTTTAAAACAATTAGCAAAGATGGCGATTTGTGATGGAATTTCATCGGTTACTCGAGCATGAACTACACAGTATACTCACGCATCTGGTACCTCACACCAACATTGAGTTGTTCCTTCAAGTCTCCTGAATAACACGTATGGGAATCCATTACCATGAAACTCAACTTTCATTATCCTGTGCATTTTACCAACAAAAGTACACATTTTTTATCGTTTTTATAAAATTTTAAAAAAAGTTGAAAAAATTGATGACATAAACCATACCTTTAAAGAGGAATGCATACAACTTGTGCATTCATAGATTTAAATCCTCCAAGCAGGTCACCAACATCACTTTGCTGACTCAAGTTCTGCAACACAATTTGAACAATATAACTTATAAGAGTTAGCTAAAGTGGAAAACTGGATATGGATTTGAACGGGTCGACCAAGCCAAACGGGTCAAAAGTCATACAAAATGTTTTGACAATTTAACCAGATTTTGTTAGAAACTTACCAAAACTATAAGTTTCTGACCGGGCCTTGCAGCCAAATTTTGCACAAGTGTTGTTTTTCCCAGTGTTTTAAAACCCGGGTTCGACCGGCCGGTCCGACCGGAAAATTGAAATATGCCGGGCCGAATCGACCGGTTTAAAGTCTATTTAAGAACGGCTTTGAACCGGCCAGGTTAACTATGAACCCCGGTCGAACCATATTTTTTTATTTTATTATCATTTTTTTAAAAATTAAAGTGAATATTTTGTAGTATTTTTTTTATACGTTTGAAGCTTATATGTTTTGCAGTTTGAAACACTAAGTTTGTAGTTGAATGTTAAGTGTTATGTCTCTTTTTTGTTATAAATTACGAACTCAAAGTGTTGAATTTTGTTGGAAAAATAGTTTTTGTAATTTTTTAGAATTTTATAATATTTGTTTTGTAATTTTTTAGGTTTTTTTTAAATTTATATACCTTTTACATAACTAATTTAATATCAATATTTAATAGTATTGTAATCCGGTTGAACCCGCTGGTTGAACCGGTCCGACCGGTTCGACTATTTTTAGAGCATCGTCCGGTCCGATTCAAATCCGGGTTTTAAAACATTAGTTTTTCCAGTACCAGTTTCACCAACCAAACGAATGGGGTCATTACATTTAACAGATCCAGCTACTCTTTCAAGGATATGCAGTGAAGAACGAATCTCAACAAATGATTTAATCTCTACCAATTTGACCTGTATTAAATTTTATTAGAAATTAGAATTGATCTCCAAAACATAAATCCTAAGTTCCATGCATTATGTGTATATCAGTAAACAAAGCATGTGAATATTTAGTTATATTCAGTAAACTATATTCTTCTTTAACATTTTTGTTACATTTGACTATAATAGTCAACTATGTGTTACATTTATATGCCTGTAGAATAGTTGATAATCAAAGTCATATTTTGACAATCAAAAGTCATAATTTTTACACTTATAGTCAAAAAGCCCAAATCACTTTAAAACTAATTATTTCCTTATTATCAAATTATAATCCAAAATTCGTGTGTATTTTGGTTATCTGATCCGTGATTTTAAAACTAAATCATACTATACGTAAAACCTAAATCTAATGTAACTAAATCAGTTGATCACTGAGTTCGTCGTTTAAATTGAAATCAAAACTCAGATAATAAATTAAATAGAAATGATTACATAGACTATAGAAACTGTAATTAATAATTACCAGAACTTAGACTCAGGAAGACGCTGAACAAAAGGACGGAACTAATCGGTGCTCCGGGAATTCATCCGTTGAATGCAGTGCACCTGCCGACGGTAAAGCGTCGGTATTGGGAGTAGCTGCTGTGGGGGGGGGGGGGGGGGGGGCCGGGATCCATCATCTCTCCGTCGTCTTTCGTATGTGAAGAAACCGATTTGGGGATAAACTACTGGGACAGAATATGCCTGCGATTTGGGGATAAATGTTTTAATTTATTGCTTGACGGGTGGCATTAATCTCAATTAGAAGATGCTAAATGGACGCGTGGCAAATTAAACTCAAATTTAGGCCTCATATATAGGTGGAGATAATAATTGTTTGTTAATAAAAGAGAATCTGTTGGGATATATAAACAAGTTACTACTGATTTATATGCATATTACTGATGTGCAGAGTTAGTACTGATCAACGACTTAATGCTGCTAAGGAGTTGATACTGATTACAAAGATACTACTGAAGATAGAGTTTATTACTGATGATCATACTTATTACTGATGGTGCTCATTACTACTGATGTCGATATTTAGAGCTGATCGTGTCCGAGATCTTCGTAGAATTAGTTTAGAATTTAATATCTTGTGTAATTCAAATTGTAATCGTATCCTATAATAACTAGGGTAAATAGTTAGGCTTCAAGGACTATTATATATAGTTCCTTATGAATTGTAAACATACGTGTGTATTGTAACTCTGAAGCTTTTTGTGATAATTCTGTGTTCTTATTATTCATATAATTATTTACAGTTTATCGTTCTTGATTAAATCAACATAGTGTTAATCCGCTGTAATTTCTATTGTTGATTAGATCATTGTGTTTATTAACTGTTTTGGTTAATCGATCTTGACAAGTGGTATCAGAGCTTTGTACTCTAGATCTACGAATCAAGAACTCACAAAAGTTTTCAATTCTTTCACAAACCACGTTTTCATCATGTCTGAAAATAATGAAAGCACACAAGCAAACAAGATCCCCATCCTCACTCCCAATAACTTTGGGATGTGGAAAAACAGAATTAAGCAATACATGCTTATTACTGATTATTCCATGTGGGAAGTTGTGTTGGAAGGTAACAAGGCCATTCAAATTGCCACAACTAGCACAACAACTGAGACTGATAAGATCAAAAGTGACAAGGAAAGGAAGGACAGAGGAACTGAACTGAAAGCTTTAAGTACCTTATTGCTTGCAATTCCTAATGATTATCAGCATCTGTTTGTTGAATTTGATGATACAAAACTGCTATGGCAAGCCCTGGAGAAAAGGTTTGTGGGTACTAAGAGCACAAAAAGAAACATGAAATCAGTGTTAAAACAAGAGTTTGAAAACTTCAAAGGACAAAAGAATGAATCTTTGTCACAAGTTTTTGATAGGTTCAATAAACTTATTGGTGAACTCAACCAAGTTGGAGTTCAACCAGACAAAGATGATGTCAATAAAAAGTTTCTTAGATCTCTAAGTGAAGAATAGTCTATGTATACTGTAGTATATAGACAAGGTGATGCTTTAGAAGAGAAGGAGCTTGATGAACTCTACAATGACCTAAGAGTGTTTGAATCTGAGATAAGTCAGAAAACTCCTACTTTAAATTCAAACAATGCTGCTTTTGTTTCCACTGCAGGTACAAACCAAGATGCCATATCTGGAAAGACAAAGGAAACAGAAGACATTGCTAGAGAATCCTATTTCACTAGTCATGTGCATACTGCACTAATTAGTGGAGATTTGGAACAAATCAATCCTGATGATCTTGAAGAGATGGATATCAAATGGCAGATGGCTATGCTCAGTTTTAGAACCAAGATGTTCCTAAAAAGAACTGGTAGATCAAGTTTGAGCTTTAACAAAGGTGACAGAGCAGGGTTTGACAAAACTAAGGTCAAATGTTACAACTGTAGCAATCTTGGTCACTTTGCTAAACAATGTCCTAACAAAGACAAAAGGACAAACTCATCTGCACTTGTATCCCAAGAGGGACTAGGATATGACTGGAGCTTTCAAGCTGAAGAACATGCCCAAAATCAAGCACTTATGGCCTTCTCTGAACCTAAATCTGAGGTAAATCCTAAACCATGCTCTCCTGAATGCATTAAATTATTTAAAACTCTTGAAAAAGAAACAAAAGAAATAAATGAGGATTTAATTAAAAACAGAAAAAGAATAATAGAATTTAATGGTGTTATAGCTGACTTAGAAAATCAAATTAAAGTTTATCAAATAACAGATCAAAAACTTAAAGAAGAATTATTACAAGCTGTTTATGATAAAGAATATGTTGAATCAAAAGCAAAAGAAGCTATAACTAAATTACAAGAATGTCAATTAGAATTAGAACAAAATAAATTAACAATTAAGAAATTTGAAATAAGTTCTAAAATAATTGATGAATTAACTAGCAATCAATCCACAGAAAAAGTAATTCATGGAGTTGGATATCATGCAGTACCTCCTCCCATAAATTTTATACCTCCACTAAAAGCTAGTTCAGAAAGAATTATAGATGAATTAAAAACTGAATCTAGTGAAGAATCTTCCGATGAAGAAAGTTCTATTAAATCAAATGATACAAGTTTCCATACAACACAAAGTCAAGAATATCCAAAATACAATTCTGAAAATATTCTAACTATTTTAAAAAGGGGAAATCAAAAAACTTGAATCAGTTAAAAGAACAAAGAAAACCAGAATCCTTAAAATCAACCAAACCTAAATGTGTAATTTGCAATAAAGTAAATCATATAACAAAGGATTGTCACTTCAATCCAATTAATTGCAAAGAATTCAAAGAATTTAAGGAAAACAAATTAAAATTAAAAGAACAAAATTTAAGAGAATCCAACTTAAAACAACAATCTAAACTTCCAAAAGTTGAAACTCCAAAGTTTGGTATGTCTGCTAAACGATTTATTCAAAATACCAGACAGTGTGATCCAAAAACTTATAAAAATTTTGAAAATAAAAGAAGATTTGGTAATTACTACAATTACTCAGCAAATACCACCATAAAAAGAAACAATCAAAGATATCCCACTGATCAGTATCCAAGATACCATGCAGTAATATACAACTACACACATACTACTGATAAGTACAAAAAATACATTCACAGAGTTACTACTGGTCCATCAGTAGTAACCAAAACAAAACAGAACAAATGGTCAAATAAACTTAAATCAGTAGTAACACCAAAAAGCAGTAGTAATCAAACCACACATAGCACATTCTTCATTAAAAAGGATGAACCCAAGACAAAACAATTTTGGGTTCCCAAAAAGAATTAACTTAACATTTTTATGTGCAGAACATCCAAGTGAATACATGGCATATTGATAGTGGATGCTCTAGGCACATGACTGGGAATCTACAAATTCTCAGAAACTTTCAAAAATATGATGGTGGTTATGTTGCTTTTGGTGAAAATCCTAAAGGTGGTCGTATTACTGGTAAAGGTATTGTATCAAATGGTAAGATTACATTTGATAATGTATTTTATGTTGCTGAACTTAAATACAATCTGGTTAGTGTCTCACAAGTATGTGATAAAAAGAACAAAATTCTTTTTACAGATACAGAGTGCATTATTCTTTCTCCTGACTTTGTTTTAGATGAAAAATATGTTGTTTTAAGAACACCAAGGAGAAATAATGTGTATTGCCTGGATATAGAGGGAGAAATCATTTCTCCAAATGAAATCAACTGCTTTATATCCAAGGCAAACACAAATGAATCAGAATTATGGCACAGAAGGATGTGTCACACAAACTTTAAAAACATGAACAATTTGGTCAAAAATAATTTAGTAATTGGTTTACCACAAAAACAATTCATATGTGATTATCATTGTGTTGCTTGCCTAAAAGGAAAGCAGCATAAGACTTCTCATAAGTCCAAATCAATCAACTCTATTTCTAACCCATTGCAGCTACTTCACATGGATTTATTTGGGCCTACAAATGTAATGCGCATAGGAAAGAAGCAATATTGTCTAGTTATTACTGATGACTTTTCTAGATTTACTTGGGTATTCTTTCTCAGGACTAAAGATTAAACAAGTGAACTCATTAAGAACCTAATTATCAAGCTAGAAAATACAAGAGATCTCAAAGTGAAAGCCATTAGATGTGACAATGGTACAAAATTTAAAAATGAAAATATAATCTCTTTTTGTGATCTTAAAGGTATTGACAGGCAGTATAGCTCTCCTAGAACTCCTCAACAAAATGGTGTAGCTGAAAGAAGAAATAGAACAATCATTAAAGCAGCAAGATCTATGCTTGCAGATGCTAAATTACCAATAACTTTTTGGCCTGAGGCTGTTAATACTGCATGTTATGTGCAAAACAGAGTATTAATAGTCAAGCCACACTTTAAGACACCATATGAACTGTTAAATAAAAGAAAACCTTCAATAAGCTTTTTAAAATCAATTGGTTGTCCCTGTACTATCTTAATTACAAGAGAACAAATTGGTAAGTTTGACTGCAAAGCAGATGATGGAATCTTTGTAAGATACTCAACTCAAAGCAAAGCATACAGAGTGTTCAACAAAAGACTAAGGATCATTGAAGAAAGTGCAGATGTATCCTTTAATGAAAATCTTATGAATGAACAAGGAAATGGTACAGATTGGTTATTTAATATTGACTCACTAACAAAATCTCTTGATTTTAGTTTTAATTTTAATACATGTGTCTCAAACAATCAACCAACCAAAGAATGTTCATCATCATTTAATAGAAGTCAAAATTCTTTGCAGTATATCATTGTTAATACTGATCCTATAGTTAATACTAAGGCCAGTAACAACTCTGATAATACAAACAATACTAGTGTCAGTAATAACTCAGAAACAAGCAATAATACTGACACCGGTAGTAACTCAGAAACCCTAAATGGTGATGCTGCAAGAAATGATACCGATACCAGTACCAACTCGCAGACACATGATTTCAACAATGATCTTGTTGTTAATGATAACAGTATTAATGAAGAAAATCTAGAAAACTCAGAAACTCAAGAAGAAAACTGGACAGATGCACAAGTCCCTGAATCTAATGAATCAAATCTTGATAGTCAAATTGTGGTTGAAAAAGCTTCTAACTCAAGAGCTCAAAAGAATCATCTCTTATACCTTGTTCTAAGTGATGTCAACTCAAATATGCAGACAAGAAGCAAATTTAATTCAACTTTAAATAATAATACTTGCAACATAAGTCTAATATCTAATGAATGTTTGTTTGCATGTTTGTTATCACAGGATGAACCTAAAAAGATCCAATAAGCTATGAAAGATTCAAATTGGATTGAAGCAATGCAAGAAGAACTTCTTCAGTTCAAGTTACAAGCTGTTTGGACACTAGTACCTCTTCCAAAAGGAAAAGAGCCATTGGAACCAGATGGATTTTCAGAAATAAGAAAGATGAAAGAGGAATAGTTATAAAAAACAAGGCAAGACTTGTAGCTCAAGGATACACCCAAGAAGAAGGAATAGACTATGATGAAGTATATGCTCCTGTAGCAAGAATTGAAGCAATCAGAATATTTCTGGCATGTGCTTCATTCAAAAGGTTCAAAGTCTATCAAATTGATGTAAAAAGTGCATTCTTATACGGAAAAATAGAAGAAGAAGTGTATGTATGTCAAACTCCAGGATTTGAAGATCCTGAGCATGATGATTATGTATTCAAATTAGACAAAGCTCTTTATGGCCTACATCAGGCACCAAGAGCTTGGTATGACACACTATCATCATACTTGTTAAAGAACAAATTTCAAAGAGGTGCAATTGACAAGACTCTCTTCACAAAGAAGGTTAAAGATGACATCCTACTTGTCCAAATATATGTAGATGATATCATCTTTGGATCAACGAATGATCAACTGTGCAAAAAAAATTTGAAAAACTTATGCAGATCAAATTCAAGATGAGCTCAATGGGTCCAATGAACTTCTTTCTTTGACTCCAAGTAAATCAAAAAACAGATGGTATCTTAATCAATCAATCAAAATATGTCAAAGACATATTAGAGAAATTTGCAATGAAAGACTGCAAAAGTGCAAGCACTCCTATGGAAACATATAAACACCTACATCCTGACATTGAGGGGGAGGATGTAGATGAACACTTATATAGATCAATGATAGGTATCAAGCAAAACCAAAAGGAACTACATTTGCAAGCAGTCAAAAGAATCTTTAGATACTTGAAAGGGAAACCATAACTAGGTTTTTGGTATCCACATGACTCACCTTTTGAACTTACAGCATACACAGATAGTGACTATGGTGGTGAATGCTTGGATAGAAAGTCAACAACTGGTGGATGTCAATTCTTTGGATCAAGACTTGTGTCATGGCAATGCAAGAAGCAAACAAATGTTTCAACATTTTCTGCAGAAGCAGAGTATGTAGCTGCATCTGCATGTTGTGCTCAAGTACTACGGATTCAAAATCAACTCATGGACTTTGGTATGTGTATTCTTAAAACTCCTATTTTTATTGATAATCAAAGTGCAATTAGTATTGTGAATAATCCAGTAAAACATTCAAAAACCAAACATATTGAAATCAGATTTCATTTCATAAGAGATTGTAATGAAAAGAAATTAATTAAAGTGGTTAAAATTCGTACTGATAATCAATTAGCAGATCTTTTTACAAAAGCATTTGATGTAGGAATGTTTAACTTTTTAGTTAACAGTATTGGAATGATTTTTATTAATTAAATACACAAAAATCTCATATGTAAAGTGTTTGTACAATATTACTTAAATCTGTTAAAACTTACTACTGATTATTCACTTAGTACTGGTTGTAGTTTTTAGTTACTACTGATCAGCATTTAAGGTATCAAATCTCAGTTACTACTGACGTTTAATACTACTGGTACTTAGTTATTAATGATCGATAATTTTACTCTAAATTTCGATAGATTGACTAAACTAACCCCAAGAAAATAGCCGTTATGCTATGATTCGAAGGACAATTGTAACTTTTTGCAGGACAATTTCGAAAACTATAAATAACAAAAGTCGGTTAATCTTACATTATCCAAACCTCGATCTGCTAAAACCCACGATAAACCCTAAAGTCGGCAATCTTGATTGAAACCCTAAAAGGCAGTAACAACTTCAATTCAATCACAAACTCTCAAAAGAACTTAAAATTTCAATTAAAACTCTCAATCCCAAATCTCAATTCTATTGAAAATGGCAATGATCAAACCAGTAGCTGTTCAAACAGATCTATAATATTGTGAATTTCACAATATGATTGCATTCTTAAAGAACCCAGATGGAACTAAAGATTTTAGGGAGATTGTGATGTTTCTGCAACACTCATCAATCAAATATGCTCTCACAATCCAACCTACAATTCATGAGAGACATATAGTTCAATTTTGGGAAACTGCAGAACACATCAAAGAGGGAGACACATCAAAAATCAAGTCAACAGTAGATGGAAAAGCAATCTTCATAACAGAACAATTTATCAGGCAACATATACAACTTCATGATGACACAGGTATATCTCTACTCTCTAAGGAGGAGCTTGTTGAAAATTTAATAAAAATGGGGTATGAAGGAAAGCAAAACATTGTTACTTTTCAAAAAGGACTTCTTTCTCCCAATGGAAATTTTTAGTTCATACTATTCAACACTGCATCTCTCCTAAAAAGAGCACTTGGAATGAATTCAACAAATCAATAGCCTCTGCTGTTGTTTGTTTGAGCACAGATCAAGTGTTTAATTTTTCAAAAATGATATTTGATGAAATGCTTGGAAACTTATCATCATCAAAATTTTTAATGTATCCAAGATCCCTTCACACATTTTAAACTGTGAGATCCCAGATCTTACAAAAACAAAAGAAATTTACACTGCTCATTCTCTCAATAAAAAGGTTTTTTAAAACATGAGAATGTTATTTAAATTTTCAGGATGGGTTACTCCTTTGTTTTCAAATATGATCTGTTGAGAAGGTTCAAGTCACCCCATTGAACCCCTACCCACTCCATCACCCCAAAAATCAGCCCAAACAGAACCCCAAGCCACTCAAACAACCACACCTCATAATGTCCTGACTGTGTCCCAGGAACATGAAATAGAACCTCAGGGTGCTACTCTTCACCCTTTGGTTAATAAGCCTAAAAGCCAAATCATTACCTCAAAATATAAAAGGAAAAGAGTTTCCAAAAAGGACACCAGGGGACCAACTGAGTCAGACCCCAGACTTCAAGAGTTGACTTCCAAGGAGGAGAGAAGTCATGAGGAAATGGCTCTCACTACTGATGCACCAAAGGTTGGTGCACAGGCTAGTGAGAACATCATTGGGACCCAGACCTCGGCAACTTTGAGTGATGAATCATTTGAGGAAGCACTCAAAGGACCACGGTGCCAAGAAACCAAAAGGGGAGGTACCTCTGCTTCTGCTAGGCAGAAGAAGGTATCTAAATCACCCAATGAATCACCAAGCAGTGATGATGGTAGTATGAAACAACCTGAATTGACGGATAGGATGGAAAACCTTGAAACTACTATACAAAACTGCCAAATTTTAATCAACAATCAAGGAAGAACAATGAGCTACATGAAGCACTACATCAATGTACTCAATAGAAGAATGCAGAGATGTGAGTACAGACTTCAAAAGCAGTCATTAACAATCAGAAAATTGAAGAAAAAAGTTGGTGGTAGTGATACACAACAAGTTGAGATCACTAAGGGGGAGAAAGATCAAATTCAAGAAATGATTGATTCCTCAATTGCAGCAGCAGCAGCCTCCATCTTAAATCTAAGAGAAGCTCATGGTGAATCAGGTCAGTTTATTGATGAAGACCTAGATAGATGAGTTAGGAGTATGTATGAAGATGTATTTGTATCTGCACACCAATCCCCAACAGCAGATCCCATACCTCCTTCAATCACTACTGAAGTACTTGAACCAACTGAAGTAATTATTACTGATCCAATTGAAGTAGAAACACAAGAAGCAACATCAGTAATAACTCTTTTAGTAGCAGCCACAAATGTTCAAGTTACTACTGATGATACACCAGTAGTAACTACAGATGAAATTACTCCAGTAGCAGAACCCTCTAACCTACAAATGATACTTTACAGACCCTTTAACCTTCAAGACTTAATACCAATAGTAACTACATTGGTTACTACTGAGTCTGCAACAACAACAACAGAAGTACCAGTTACTACTGATTCACTAGTAGTAACCACAACATCAGCAACAACAGAATTAATTGTTCCAGATTTTGATGCAAATGTAAATTGGGAAGAGGTAGATGAATGTGCATTACTTCCTCACCCAAAAATTCTGGAAGATGATGAAGCTCATACCTTTGCACAAAAAATACAGATAAATTAGGTACCAGATATGAAATATACACCTCCATCACAATGCATAGGTAAAGGAAATGAAAAGTTTGATGATGACTATCCTCACAGAGCACTTGGTCACTATATGGTGAACAAGATGAATCTAGTAAGGCCTCTAAGACAATTTCATTGGAAAGTTAAGAGAATGAGGTACCACAAGAAATGTGCCAAAACTCTTGAACTTGAAAATAAAAAGAAGGCTCAAAAAGAACAATCTGCAGCTGAAGCAATTCAAGAAATTGAAGAATTTCTTCTAGAAGGTCAACAAGAAAAACTTGATAAAATTAGAAAATGTGAAGAAGAAAGATTGTACCTTCTTGAAGAACAAATTAAAGAATGCAAAAGATGAAAGATTGACATGCCTGAAGCCTTTGATGAAGAGAAAAGAGATGTGATTGAATATCTTAAGTCAAGAGGTTACAGTGCAAAATCTTTTGGAAGAATGAAGCTTATAACTTTAGTTGAAAGATTCTGTGCTGAGAAAAAGAAAGAATTAAAAGAAGATGTCAAAGCTATTGAACCATCAAATGTAATAAAGATTGATCCCAAGCTTGTACTCAGTAGAAAAACTATAGTTGGTGAATCTTCAGAACAAGCATCAAAGAAAAGAAAAGTTTTAGAAGGTGATGATCCAGCTACAAAGAAATTAAAACAAACTCCCCAAATCCTTGAAGATCCACAACCAATTGAACAAGATAATCCAATTTTAAACTGGAGAGAAAATCAAGGAATCCATGAGATCATAAGAGTAGACAAAAGTGTTCAAAAATTCAAAGCATGGAAACCTATGTTTTTATCTTTCAACAGAAGTGATGTTCTTACAATATTGGAAATTGGAAAACCAAGAATGTCAAACAAAAGGTGGAAAAACTCTGGAGCTGGATACTTAACAGAAATGATAGATGCTGCATTTCATCCAGAAAAATATATTGAAAGGATTACAAGTGAAGACAACTTATTTGCATGGAATGTTCTTCCCACAGTCAATATGTATTTCTTTGAAAGAACTAACAGAAGATGTGAGTTGTATTTAATTGAAAGAGACTACAATCACTCACAGAAAACTCTTTATCAAATTGTATGTTGTGCATTTATAAGACCTAATGATCCAGGTATGTATACTGAAAAGTACAGACAATTATTTCAAAAGAATAAAGCATATGTGGATGAACAAAGAAGATTAAGAGATGAAAGGAAGAAGGAAGGAGATGAAAGAAGAACAAAGGAAGAAGAAGAGAAAAGAAAGAAACTTGATTAATTCAAACTGAATTAACAAGTTTAGGGGGAGATTGTTGGGATATAAACAAGTTACTACTGATTTATATGCATATTACTGATATGCAGAGTTAGTACTGATCAACGACTGATACTGATTACAAAGATACTACTGAAGATAGAGTTTATTACTGATGATCATACTTATTACTGATGGTGCTCATTACTACTGATGTCGATATTTAGAGCTGATCGTGTCCGAGATCTTCGTAGAATTAGTTTAGAATTTAATATCTTTTGTAATTCAAATTGTAATCGTATCCTAGAATAACTAGGGTAAATAGTTAGGCTTCAAGGACTATTATATATAGTTCCTTATGAATTGTAAACATACGTGTGTATTGTAACTCATTCGATCAATATACATTGAAGCTTTTTGTGATAATTCTGTGTTCTTATTATTCATATAATTATTTACAGCTTATCGTTCTTGATTAAATCAACATAGTGTTAATCCGCAACGTGTACATATCTCATGCCCAGTAAATTTGATAATACTGAATCGTAAACTGTAGAATATCATTTGATTTATGCAATGACACATATACATGGTTGAAAACGAACCGAATAAATATAAACATGGTTTATTCATATTTGTTTATTTAAGTTTAACCGAACTAACTGAAAACCTAAACACTTAATGAACAGTTTTTTTTATTCGTGTTCATTTGATTAAGAAAATTAGTTTCTTCAGGAATAATTAGTAAACATATCATTAAGAAAGTAAACGAATGAACATACATGAACGAATATTCGTAGTATATATACATGATTTTGAATATGGTTGTTTTTGTTTATTCGTATATGTAAAACTATTTTATTAAACATACGTAATGTTAAAGAGCGTTAATTAATGAAATTAACCTATATTCGTGTTCGTTCATATAATTAAAAGAAAATAAAAGGTTGTTCATGTTCATTCATTTAACAAATAAACAAATATAAATGAACTATCTGTCAAAAAATTCGTGAGCAATTCGCTAAATGTTCCGTCCGTTTTAAAATATATATTTTGAAATTTTATTCTTTATTTTAGAGTAAACCCACTTTTAAGGATTTTAGTCATTTATTAATTTATGTTAGAATTTCTTTCTTAAAAATATATCGATAAAACCAAAAAAGTTTGTAAATACACAAAGGGGCTGTTTTTTTTCCAGTCATTAAGTTCTGTCTGATTAAAGTGTCTGTCTGGATATATTATGTCTGTCTGGATAAATTAGTTTTCTCGTTTGTTTTTCATGCTGAATGAATAGTCTTAATAATAAAATTTGACAATTTTTCAATTTTCAATGTCTCATTATTGTAAATAAAACATATTAAAATGATATAATAATTTTAAAACAGAACTTTCTGATAATAAAAAAATATTGAGATATAAATAATAAAGTTAAAATTTAAAATAAAAAATTTATTTTAAAATAATAACATTATAAATTAAACACTTTTTTAACCATATCATATAAAACATGAAATTATAATTAATATAAATTTCATAAATATAAAAAAGAAAAAAAAAGTTATGACTTAATGGGGAAAGCATCATCTCATGGCTTTTTCGGTTAAGTCATGCTGTCTGGATTAAGCCATAAACAAACAGACTCCTTATGACTTTCCACATATAGTTTTTTTCCCATTAAGTCGATTAAGTCAAAATCAAACACCAACAGAGTATGTCTGTCAAAACTAATGTTTATTTTTGTTAAAAAAAACCAAATTAATCTACTCACTATTATTAATTATTTTTCTAAAAAATTCATATCATATACTCTCCACTATTCTCCTTTGTCATCCCCAGCAAGTTTTCCTCCTTTTTCTCTTTCCAGTTCAACGCCAAAAATTACAAGTAGGTAGAAACAAAAACCCTAATTCTCCATCATCATCATAATCGTCATCATATCACATATACACATATATAATTCCTTACAGAAATCCCATTGGGCAACAATTTACTCATAATCTGCCCTTACATTCATATGTCTTCCATTGTTCTTCTGCTCCATCATCTATATGCTCCTAGTTCATCAGCTGAACAGCAGTCTTCTGTTACACATCATGGTTACCAGTTCTTCAGCTTCAGTTTGAGTTTTCTTCCATTTTCATTTCCTCAAGATGACTGACCACAACGTAAATTCCTTTTCTTTTTATGTAATATATGTATCTTACGAGTGTAATTTCTGTTAGTATCACTGTTAATTACTTTATTTAGCTGATGATTTTATACTTAACTTGTAGAATTCCTTGGATGATGACGTGTTAGGTATAATTTTGTACGATTATAAGTGAATATGAACAAGTAATTTGTATTTTATGAGTATTGTTTCTGTTAATTTCATTCTCAAACTGCTGCTGTTGATGTTTTTCTACTTTACTAGTGGAATTATATGATTGATCGTAATTTTGAGTTTTTAGGTTTAATTTGTACTGATAAGTCCATTTTGCACATTAAGTTCCAGAAAAAAAAAATTATCATGTTCCTGCTTTTTGTAACTTCATTATAAGTTATAACATATTGTTGATTAGTTAGAACTTAAAAAACCAATTTTTTCACAATTTTAAGTTATTAGTTCACTTGATCATGTTATCAATTATACATATATCTTGTTCATCACTGTCAGGTGTTCGTGTTTGGATCATTTACAGAGGATGAGATAAAATCCCTGCAAAGTTCCTCAAAAGAGAATGATGTACAATTTATGTTTGGTTCTTTGGACTCTGCAACTTTGAGATCTGTTGGTATCTTTAACAACATACCAAATGATATAAAAATTCCCAAAAATCACCTACCCTCAGATCTGGTAAAGCAAACCAACAACAATGAAATTGTTCATACTACAACAAAAGAATCACAAAATTCTATCTCAGTTGTACATAAAAATGGAGATTATCATGAATCAAGCTCAGTTTCCTCTAACAATGGTAAAAAAGAACAAGAACAAAAAGATGCAGAATTACCTGTATCATTTGTACCCGAAAATGCTTGTGACACACAAGCTGTGACTCTATCACCATCATCATCAGAAGAACAAGAAAAAGTAGATACTGTTAGGTCATTTGAAATTTTGGATTTAAATGACATAAAAAATGATACTTTAACTGCAGTTAACGATCTGCATACAACTGTAACTGAGTTATTACCTCGAGGTTTAGTTAACTCAGGAAATCTGTGCTTTCTAAATGCAACTCTTCAAGCACTTCTTGCTTGTTCTCCTTTTGTACATCTTCTACAGGAGCTAAGAACACGAAATATACCCGAGGTATATGTAAATTTAGGGCTGCAAATGAAAAAATGTAAATTTAGAAAAAATGATTTGAATTCTTTTAAATTGTGCTCATTTTGTTTTCACCCTATTTTCAGATTGGTTATCCAACTTTACGTGCATTTGTTGACTTTATATCTGGATTTGACCTGCCACATGGCTCCCACTCAAAGAGAAAAGATGATTTTCTAGAAACTGGAAGACCTTTTCGACCGGTTATGTTCGAATCTGTTTTGAACAATTTCTCTCCAGATATGCCAAATAGCTTCTCAGGAAGACCAAGGTTTGTGACTCTCAGGAATTTTAGTTAATTTTTTAATTAATTACTTTTTTCAGGCAAGAAGATGCTCAGGAATTCCTAAGTTTTGTAATGCATCAATTGCATGATGAATTGCTTAAATTTGAGGGAGTAGTTTCAGTTAATAATGGGGAAAAAGTTTCATTGGTTTCGTCAGTTAGTGATGAAGATGATGAGAGCTGGGAAACAGTTGGCCCGAAGAACAAAACTGCAATTACAAGAACACAAAGTTTCATTCCATCAAAATTAAGTGAGATTTTTGGTGGCCAACTGAAAAGTGTTGTGAAAGCAAGAGGTAATTTAAAAAAATAATAATTCTTGCAGTATAATATATAATTAATTATTAATAATTAATTTAAACAGGTAATAAAGCTTCAGCTACTATACAACCGTTTCTCCTGCTGCACCTTAATATATGTCCAGAACCTGTTCGTACAGTAGAGGATGCACTTCATCTTTTTTCTGCACCAGAAACACTTGAAGGGTATCGTGCATCATCTGCAGGAAAGGTATTATTTTATAATAATTAATTTTTTAAAATCTGTTAAAATGTTTTTTGTTTTGTTTTGTGGATGTAACATAAATGTGATAATTAGGGTGAATTGGTAAGTGCAAGCAAATCTGTGAAGATATTAGAGCTACCAGAAATTATAATATTGCATTTAATGCGATTTAGCTATGGAAGTCAAGGGAGCACCAAATTATTAAAACCTCTATATTTTCCACTTCACCTCATTCTTAACCGTGAACTCCTTGTTTTGCCAACTCAGGTATGATGCATTTTATCATTTTTTTTCTTCACTATTTATAAAAAGGTTTTGTAATTGTTATTAATAATCTATAAAAAGGTTAAAAAGTGGATAGAATTATTTACAGTCAATCCAACCCTATCGAAATTAGAAGTACTATTTGTGGCGTGACTTGATAAAAGTATTTTGACTATCAGTCAACACTTTTCCAAAAAGGGGAAAACTGAATTTATTTTCAATGTTTCCTAAAAAATGAGTATTTGCATTTATCAGATTCCCATTCTGACCAGTCGAAACTAGACAGTTCTGGTTGACCGAAATACTTTTGGGCAAAATTTTTAACTCTAACTAATGTGGCAATTGTAATTTCATAAACTATGGAAGATAATCTATTTCTCTAAATAAATTGTAATTTCCTAGTATTTACGTTTATATATATATATATATACAGGGTCGTAAGTATGAGCTGGTAGCAACAATAAGTCATCATGGGAGGGAGCCATCAAAGGGTCATTACACTGCTGACATCATGCATCCAACTGGCAAATGGTTGCGTTTTGATGACGCGTCAGTTGTCCCTATTTCTACCAAAAAAGTGCTTCATGATCAAGCTTATGTTCTCTTCTACAAACAACAGTAAATTATTATTATTATTATAAATATTACGTAGTATTTACAGGTTTTTATCATTTTTACTTTGTATTATGACTTATTCCACTTTAGAAGTATTTGGGCTTCTTTTTGATTGTGTAAGTTGTCGTAGGAACAAAAGGGATCTTGACATGCAGAGTTTATTCATGATAATATGATATGTGATCTCCATTTACGCTGGAGTATTTTATTAATTTATTAAAAATTTTAAAAACTTTCTTTGGTTTAAGTTACTATATGACTATTCTAAAGCCTTCAAAACCCGAATGAAACAGGATCATGTAGTACCAGTTTGGTGATGCTTTGATTCCGAATGGACCAGGAATCAGGCCCAAACTTTTGGGCTAGTGATTCAACTCTAATTGCCTACCTAAAAGACGCTTTTCCAGTAGAGGTGCCAAAACTGTTTTTTTTTTTTTTTTTTTTTGTTGTTGTGGAAAACCGGTTCGGTTTTAAAACCGGATTGGATTTTGTCAACGAAAGTCAAAACTGGTTTTGGGCAAACCGGTTCGGTTTTAAACCGGTTTTTGGTTAGCGAGGGTGTATCTGGTTCAGACCGATTTAAAACGGTTTTTTAATCGGTTTTAAGGATCACTTTACGAAAAACCTATTTTCAAACCATTTCCTCCACAAAACATCAAACCGGCGGTTTAAAACTGAACCAGTCCGACAAGGCAAAAAGCGGTTTCAGTACATAGAAAAGGCATAGTAAACAAACAAGCAATTTATATTTTTATACTTACGACAGGGGTTCCAAAATCAATATTCGTCTAGAATCCCAATAAACTCAAGTCCGGCCATGTATTAAGGTATTAAGATAACATGGGCAGAAATAAGCATATGGTTTGGTGTTGTGATTCTAAGTTCTAACCTTTCATTTTCATTAGCTTTCCTTCCGAAACGCCACATAAGGTCCCCAACTGAGGTGCTTACCTAAGTGGAAAACATGCTCAACATATATTCTGAAGAATATTAGATTCACCACCCATTATGCATATATGCTAACTCATTTGCATGTTAGAAATAACACAATTAACTTAACCATCTGGGTGATCTATTAATAAAGGCTATCAAATGATTGATTACGTGTTCGATCATTCCTTAAGTAAACATTTATCAAACGGCTATGGTAATATTTAAAAACAACAATAATCAGTTAGATCATGTACATCATAACCATAAGAATATAAGATCGGTCACCCCAAATAAGCCCTTATAACTAAAATAATTTTTTAAAGAATATCACAATTAACTTAAAATGCAAGACCATGTTTACAAAATTTAATTTTCTATAACAAGTTTGGAATTGGAATATATTAATATCATTTCTTTTCATCTCTTTTCAATTTAATTTTTAGATTAATAAATTGGATTGTTAAAATATAATTTTTTTTTTTAAAAAGAAATGATAAATTGGAATTTTGAAGAAAATGAGAGAATGAAAAGGAAATCAAGTGTCAACGCACCAACTTGATTCTTTTAACGTGGCGAATCGACACAGAGTGCCAGGTACCCAGCGATGAAATATTAAATAGTAGTATCAGAAATGGGTTGTCAATGAGCTGGCCCAAACCGACATGTGGCAGTTTCAAAACGCTTAGTTTTTTGTAGTTGGTCCACATCAACCGACCTCCTTTCTCGCCATTGGTCGCCGACATACCACGACGAAAAGCACCAGGGGCCCTGTCACACTCTTTGTATCTTTTTTTTTTTATTTTCTTTTCTATTTGTGAAAAGAATTACGCAACGTGTTATTCTCATTCTGTGATTAACTTTTGATTTTTTTTTTCCTTCCACACTCTCAAACACAGAGAGAGATATTATTTTAAAACCTTCTTATTTATATGTTAACTTATTTAGTCAATATAAATATTCAAAATAAAAGATAATATTAAAAAAATGAATTAGTGTAGTACACTTGATAATTATTTTATAAATAAAATAATAAAATAGAAATATTTATTAGAAAACAATATAATTTTTCCTCATACATATACATTTCTTATTCTGGTAAAAATAGTTTACATAATTCTCAAGCATGCAAAACGGGTTGACTTAAACACATTATTATTATTGCCACTATTAATATTTAAGAAAGACTTTGGTTTTCTTCTTGCTCCATATCGTCGTTCTGAGGGGGATACATTGTTTCTATTAGTTGTACGTCACTTGAAGAAACTATTTGAATATGGGTAATATTGTTGCATAACTTTAAAGTAGATGTTGTATGATCTATCCTCGAATGCCACAGTACCTGCGGATTGCTTTTTTTTTTTGTGTCGGTAAAAGGTGTGAGGCGTGATCAATTAGTCGGAAGACACTACATGTAGCTTGTAAGTAGGAGCAATGTTCCTACTTAAAACTAGTCTAATGCAAATGAAATAAAAACTGGAAATTTTGGTAAGAATCGATCATTAAACTTAATTTAGAACTTCAAATAAGAAAATGATAAATAACCATGCATGCAAGGTAGAAGATAAATTGAAAGTTTACGTGCTCATCAGTAAGTAATATCTACTTGGACTTTATTCCTCTAACTTCATACACAATTCAATTAAAGACAATATTGAAATATTAAAAATCTTCTTCAATGTGTACACTACATCAAGTTACCCTAATTTTTGTATAACACTCTTCATTACACTACTAAACACTATTTATTATAGTAATATAATAGAAGTATATATTCTTCGTCATTCATTTATTTGCAATATTTTAAAATAACAAAAAAAAATGATTTGGTACTAATATTTAGTATTTGAGCATACTTTTTTGTTTATTGTAAGCTTTTTTAATGATTCTTTTTATTACGCTATTATTTTAGTATTTTAGTATATACATTGAAGATAATCTAATGTCAGCATTTGAGATAATTTATTGGCATTATTCTGTTTGAAAAAAAATAATATTTGCAGTTTTATATCATTTTAGTGTGAAAAATGTACCATTAATGTGTACAAAGTTGTGTGGGAAAAGGTGTTTTTACTACATTAGTTGGTGTCGAGTATAGAATTTCCGTAATAAATTTTATTTGATTCGATTATCTCTAAAACAGAAGTTATGTTTGAGTATATTATTTCTTGTTTTTTTTAATTGGTGTAGATATAGATGCAACACAAACTTTACTTGGGTAAATTAGTTATAAAATTCTTTGTTTGAAACTTTGTATTGTTTTATTTATAGCTTTTTATTACTGTTTTTAATTAAACGCCTTTAAAAAAAAATGTGTACAATGTAGATGCACTTCAGAAATATATGACGGGTGTGACTCTTATTTAGAGTTTATGTTTTACAGGAAATAAAATTATTTATTATTTATATAGTAATAAAAGAAAATTGTTTTACCATCACGGCATCACCCAACACTTGTTTTAAGCATAATATTATTGATAGTTCTCTATAAACCACCTTTGGCTCCATTGTTATTGATATAAAGATTCATTGTATTGTTGAAAGGAGAATACACTTTCGGTAGATGGTCTTTACAAAAAGTAATTAGTCTAAAAAGAAAGAATATACTCTAAAAAGGTAGGGGGAAAGACAAAAAACCATATCATCATTAAATCTAAAACTACGTCAATTCGATAATAAGTACGGATTAATCTTCCCTTTTACTTCCTCCTATTCAAACTAAGTGATACACTTTCCTTATATGGGTGATTCAAAATAAGTGCTACACTTTGAAAAATTATATTATTTGGTAAAAAATAGTAGGACTCACACCCACTAACTATTTACTTTAACAAAGTGAAATGACTCATTTACCCTTACTTTTTATTTTTAAACATCATTTACCCCACTTTATTCAAAAAGTATGGGACCCATTATCTACTAACCATTCAATTAATCTAATTTAACCATCATTATAATCTCTTGGCTCAAAAACCGTGAAACCCAAAGTGTAGCACTTATTTTGAATCGGAGGAAGTATAAGACAAGCTATAGAGATCTAAGATTGGATATTGGGTACTTTATAATAAGGTGGTGATAAATGTGCCACAATTTTTAATGGGTATACCACGATTATTGTTTTAAGTGGTTGTACAGTTTTTTTTGAACGACTAGTTAGTGGTTCGAGCCTAGACAGTGACATCAACAAGGGGCAGTATATCTTCCCTCGAACCTTCCACCTTTTGTCCACGACGGGACTTGAACCCATGACCAATAGGTCATGGGCAACACCTTAAATCCTCATTGGATACCACAACGGGACTTGAACCCATGACCAATAGGTCATGACCAAGTGGTTGTACAATACGCTATAAAACTTATACCATGTGGTATAGACATTAAAAACTGTGGTACGAAAATGAATTCCATTTATAATATTATAGTTACAGCATTGTTAGACCAGGTGTAATGGGTGACCAAACCCAGTTTGGTCACCCTTACACATCACCGTCACGTCAGCTTTTTTCTCTTGCGACCAAACACATAAAAATTTCCGACCAAACTCACGTAACCGGGGACCAAACCCCTTCCCTTCATTTTCAGTGCGACCCTTTCCGGCGTAAGGAGGAGGACGCATCTGGCTTTGGGGGACACATGGGGGGGACGCTCTAAGGGACACCCATTACGCATAGTCTAATATATATGTCGATTTAATAAGACTATTAGCGTGCTTATAAATTTAATTAGGTTATATAAAATATTGATAGGCTAATATATAAATAGAATTTAGCGGATTACATTTGTGATATTAAGTAGACATGTAAAATAAGCACAAAAAGTAGATATATTTAACATTTTCCTAGCTGATTTTTTTACAACAAATTGTTTTATCATAATTATGTTTGGTGCTCTATATCAATTTGTAAAGTTATGTTTGTTACTTTTAACTATGAGTGTAAACAAGCAAAGTAGATCCCCAGCTTGCATAGGCTCGTTTAAGTTTAAAGAGCTCAAACTCAGTTCATTTAAGTCTTTTGTGTAAAGCAAGAGCTCGACTCGTGGCATTTGCGCATATTCAGAAACGAATGGCACAATCATGTTAGTAAGCCAACTCCGGTTTGCCCAAGGGTGAGGAGACGGGAAATGTATTGTATTTTATGTGGGTATTAGTATTTTGTGTGTATATTTTATCATTAGTGAGAATATAAAATTGAAGTGATTGTGTATTCTTAGTATGAATGTGTCAGTTAAATTGTCAATTGACATAACGATAATGTGGCAAAAACTTAACCATCTGACATAACGATAATGTGGCAAAAACTTAAACGTCTGGTAAAAACTTATCACCATTCTCACCATTCATATATTTAACTTTGTCATTCTAGTTTAATTCCCTTTCACTGCTGTCATTATCGTTTGTAATTAGAGCCGAACGACCTGTTTTTCACTTTATTTGATTGTCTGTTAGGACATTTAATTATAGGTGGTGATAATTACATCACATCTTTTGATGCATATACCACAATAGTTGCATTATATGTTTGTACAGTCTGCAGTTGTACTTGTACTGCGTGGTATATGCATCAAAAGATGTGGTACCAAAATTAATTCACTTTAATTATATTAAACTGGTTTTTAACCATTCAAAAAAACAAATTACCCTTATAATACATTACTCATACCAAAGTTACTGTTCATAAAACTTTTCTTATTATTTTTTATGTCTCTGTTTATTATATATAACCTTATGATGAGGAATTGGAATTGAAAAGTGTGTCTATCCCAATGGTAGGATTAGGAACATGAGACCTGAAGGTCTAGATGTCGAAATTTCCTTGGCTTAGTTTTTACCATTTTATTGTTTTTTTGTTTATTAGCTTTAAAAACTTTTGCTGCCACAATGGTTATTTAAGGTATCGATGCGAAAGGATATGAGTTAAAAACTTGACAAGACCAATTATTTTTACCGTTCATCTTTTTTTCTTTTAAAGCATATAATACATATTTCTTTATTAAATATTTAAGTTTCCATAAGGTCAATTATAACCTATGACAATACGTATACATTTTATAAAATCTAATACAATTTTTTTTTATATACCATCTTCGTATCACAATAACATTTTAAATTTTACGGTTTTTGATTCAAAATATTATAATTAAGATTAAAATGAATTAAAATATATATTTAATAGAGGATTTGTATAACTCCTTTTGAATAATGTTATGTTAATATAATTTTTAAAAGTAAATGTAAAAATATCATTTCATTATATTGAAATTGATATTTAGTGGAGCACGGGTATCATTTTTCTTTTACCAAATAAAATAAATTTTAAAGTATATCATTTATTTTGAAACTCTAAAAAATAGAAAGTATATTATTTATTGTGATATATCCGCAGGCGGGACATTATTACATTTGTTTAAGAGAACAATTACCAAGAAATAAAAAAAGAGAGTACTTATTTTGAGAAAAATTTATGATAATAAAAAATTACTGGGAGGGAGGGAAGGGGTAGTTGTATTGTTGTTGAGCTTAGCTGGAAATAGCGAAATACAGCTGGAAGAAAAGTGTACGGTGAGGGTGGATACGCAGCTGTAATCGTCGCCGTTTCATCCTTTTATGTCCACGTGGTCCCCACCATCTTTACTTTCATTTTTTCTTTTCTTTTTCTTTTTTACTAAAACCCCCCCATTTTCACTCTTTCTTTAACCATCACAATTCACAAAAAAAATAATGACATTTATGTCCTTCCCCTTCATCCAATTACACAGAACTCACAAATTGTTTTCACATTATTAAGAAAAAGGTAAAAGTGGCTTATATTAGAAATTTAGAACTCTCCTGATAGTCTTCTCAATTTCTTTTTTTCTCATCGTTATCATCAACATGTCACTTGAATCTCATTCTCAATCTATTCATTTATCCAATGAGTTTAGAGACAAGAAAAAAAAGAGAGAAATGAAAATAGAGGAGAGAAAAAGAGAAAGAAAGAGAGATAGCATAAGAGATAGAGATTTATAATTAATTTTAATTATTTTTTAATTATTTTTATTTTATTTTTATTTTATTTTGTTTTATTTTATTTTTTAATAATATACTCCCTCCGTCCCTTAATAAAGTTCCCATTTCAATTGGGCACACGTTTTTAAGAGTTAGTTAGTGGTGGGGTTTTGATAATAAATTTGATTAAAATATAAGGTTATTTTGGAGAGCAAAAATATTTTTTAAAAATAAGGGTAAATTACAGAAATTGTCCATGTGGTATACCCGATTCTGCATTTATATCCTTAAACTTTTTTTGTCAGTTTTTTTGTCCTTAAAGATTTTTGGATTTCACTTTTCTGTCCTTCCGTCTAATTCCGTCTCTTTTTAGCCGTTAAGTCCCATCACGTGTCAGGCATGTGAGGGTATTTTAGTCATTTTCCATTTTCTATCATCTAAATTATAAAAAAATATCCCTGTGATATTTCATTTTTTCACAGATTATCCTTAAACTTTTTTTTTTTCAATTTTGTATGTTCCTCCTCCTCCTCCATTTCTTTTATATGTGTTCTTCCCCAACTATTTTCTTTGAAATTCAATAAATTATAAATGAAGTTTAACAATTCAAAGCAGATTATAAAAGTTATAAATCAAGTTACAAAACCTTCCTGCAATTTCGAACCTTCAAAACCTTCCTGTAATTTCGTAGTCAAACCCATTAGATTAAACACAAAATTTGTTGTGGTTAATCAACAAACTGTAGTCAAACCTTCAAAACCTTCCTATAATTTCGTATAATTGTAGTCAAACGATTTGGATAAATCAAAGCCCTAAGGTTTGATTTTTGAAAAATTTCACAAATTTGTTGTGGTTAATCAATCATGGGGTTCCGACGATTGCATTGTACGATTTCGATTTGAGCAGTCGTACGTCATCTTCATCAACGGCGACTATTTCATCTTTGTTCTCGTCTTCCTCAAGCTCCACCAGTGCCGGATCTGAAGAATTACCGTCGATAAGAGGTGGTGAAGATCTGAATCTGAGTGATAGCTAAAGCTAATTCAATTGAAAATGACAACCAGGTGGAAACCCTGATTCTCAATCAATTTCATATAATTTTTGGATAAGGATTACAATGCATCGGCAAGAGTATATAGACAACGTCTATAACATCAAGGCCTCCCACTACAACAGAATATTCATACTACTAATTAAACAAAGACACGTGGCTAGGGGTGAGCATAAAAAACGGGTAACCGGAATTGGAACCGGAACCGTCTTGGAACCGCCGGTTCCGGTTCCTAAAATTATGGAACCGCCCTAAGAGGTTCCGGTTCTCAAAATTTAGAAACCGGTAACCGGTGGATAACCGGAACCGGTGATTATTCGGTCTATTTTTGTTAAAATATTATATATATGATAAATTTAATGTCCAAATTTAAATATATGAGAAATTTTGTGTAACCTTTAATGAGTTTAGTCATTAATTAGTCTAAATACAGTGTTCTAACGATAAAATATATAGACAATAATATGTTTAAGTGTTTGGAGTTTATATTATTCAAATATTAGTTGATAAAATGACAAAAATTGATTAATATTTATGCTTCGCATCTTATTTTAATTTTACGATTTTAGAAACAGGGTAACCGGAACCGGCACCGGAACCGGAGGTTCCGGTTCCGGTTCCGAAAATTGAGGAACCGGTACAAGAGGTTCCGGTTCCGGTCGGAACCGGTGGGTAACCGGCTATGCTCACCCCTACACGTGGCTAGGCCACTTTTGGAATTAAAGAAAAACATAAAATAGAAAACATAAAATGGGTAATTAAACGGTGCCGTATCAACACCCTCTTCTATAAACAATACTTGTCCTCAAGTATTGTAGCTTCCCCATATATTGAAAGTTGGAAACCTTTTCTGCAGCGAATCATGTTCGTCCCATGTGATGTCTTCCACTTCAGTATTAGACCACTGGACCAAGACTTCAGCAGCTGGCTTGTTACCCTTTTTTATCATCCTTTTGTCCAAAATCTTTAGTGGGATAGGCTGGAATTCCCCATTATCCGCAACTAGGGGCAGATCATGCACCCTACTATGATTTCCAAGGCTCTTCTTCAGCAAGGACACATGAAAAACATTGTGAATTTTAGCATTTTCTGGTAAATTCAGCTTATAAGCCACAATTCCTATTTTCTCGAGCACCAAGTATGGACCATAGTATTTGGCTGCAAGCTTGTGAAACACCCTTTTGTTGACTGGGTACTGCCTGTAGGGATGAAGTTTAAGGAACACCCATTCTCCAACTTCAAACTTTCTTTCACTCCTATGTTTGTCAGCTTGGGTTTTCATCCTCTTTTGTGCCTTTGCTAAATTTTCCTTGAGTAGTTGAGCGGCTGTTTCTCTAGCTCTCATGACCGAGTCTACCAATTGGTTGGGAGAATCCTTAGGATGGTAATGAATGTAGTTAGGTGGTGTTTGACCAAAAAGTGCTTGATACGGTGAAACCCCTAGACTTGAATGATAGGACGTGTTGTACCATAGTTGTGCAAGAGGTAACCATTGGTGCCATGATGTAGGGGTTTCTAAGGTGAAACATCTCAGGTATGATTCCAAGCACCTATTTAGGACTTCCGTTTGTCCGTCAGTTTGAGGATGGTACGATGTGGAGTAAGCTAGTTGGGTGTTGTGTGCCTTAAACAACGATTTCCAGAAGTTGCTTAAGAAGATTGGGTCCCGGTCTGAGATTATCTTCTCTGGCATTCCATAAAGCTTGGTGATTTGCTCCAAGAATAGTTGAGCTACTGTGGAAGCATTGTAGGGATGTTTTAAAGCCAAGAAATGGCCATATTTGCTTAATTTATCAACCACCACCAGTATAGTTGTGAACCCATGGGATTTGGGCAACCCTTCTACAAAGTCCATTGATATTGTGGACCAAAACCTCTCTGGGATTTCAATAGGCTGCAGCAACCCTGGTTGAGGAGAAGTGTCATATTTGCATTGTTGGCAAATTTGACATTCTCTAATAAAGTTACGAACATGTGCCTGCTGTCCTTTCCAATAAACCACCCTAGAAAGTCTCTGTGAGGTTGCATGAACTCCCGATTGTCCCCCAAAAGCACTCGAATGAAAAAAGTTTATTAAATCCTTTCTAAGTACTTCATCATCTCCCACCACCAACCTGTTATTTTTCCATAGGTGACCCGCTTTCCACTCATACTTTGAACTTGGGTCGGGATTTTCCTTCAAACTATCGATTAAACCTTGAAGTTTGCCATTGGTAAGCACACTAACCCGAATTCTTTCTTTCCAATTGGTTTCCCAGCTTATAATTGACATACATGAAGAAAGTGGGACACTTTGAGCCTTCTGAGAAAGTGCATCTGCCACATGATTTTCACTACCTTTCTGGTATTGAATTGTGTATTGTAACCCGATTAACTTACTTAACCACTTTTGTAGGGTTGTGTTACATTCTTTCTGTTCAAGCACATGTTTTAGGGCTTGGTGGTCCGTCTTGATGATAAATGGTTTACCCATTAAATAACCCTTCCACCTTTGAATAGCAGCCACTATCGCGACTAATTCCCTTTTGTAGGTGGCCAGCTGTAAGTGTTTTGGTCCTAAGGCTCTGCTGAAAAATGCTATAGGGTGTCGGTTTTGACTCAAAACAGCCCCGATGCCTACTCCGGAAGCATCTATCTCGATTGTGAAAGGTTCATTAAAGTTGGGAAGAGCTAGTACTGGTGTCTCTGACATCGCTTTTTTCAATTCAGAAAAAGCTAAGTCAGCTTCCACACTCCACTTATAAGCCTCTTTTTTGAGCAAATTGGTCAATGGCCTCGCTATTTTACCGTAATCTCTTACAAATCGTCGGTAGTACCCCGTTAAGCCTAAGAATCCCTTGAGTTCCTTTATGCTCTTTGGGGTGGGCCAAGATAACATATCTTCTATCTTTTTCGGATCAGCTTGTACACCGTTGCTACTGATAACATGTCCTAAATAGTCCACTTGCGAGCATGCAAATGAGCACTTTGATAACTTAGCAAGTAGTGAGTGTTTAAGAAGTGTTTCCAGGGCCACCTTGAGGTGTTGTAAGTGCTCATCCCACCCTTTACTATATACAAGTATATCGTCGAAAAATACAAGTATAAACTTCCTCAAATATGGCTTAAATATTGTGTTCATCAAATGTTGGAAGGTAGCGGGTGCATTAGACAACCCGAAAGGCATTACCATAAATTCATAGAGCCCCTCGTGGGTACGAAACGCTGTTTTTCCAATGTCTTTCTCGTTCATCCGAATTTGATGGTATCCGCTTCTTAAATCAAGTTTTGAAAAAAAAAACAAGATCCGAACAACTCATCAATAAGTTCTTCAACAATGGGTATGGGGAACTGATTCTTTATGGTCAATTGGTTTAGTCTCCTGTAGTCGACACAAAACCTCCACGTACCATCTCTTTTTTTTGACTAAAACTACGGGAGATGCAAATTCACTATGGCTAGGACGAATTATACCATTTTGCAACTTTTCTTGAACTAGATCTTCTATAATGTTTTTCTGCAATGAGCCATACCTGTATGCTTTCAAGTTGACCGGGTCACTGCCCTTTGTAAGAGTTATGTTGTGATCAAGATCCCTTTTCGGTGGTAAGGAGGATGGGTTACTGAAAGTATCTTCAAAATATTTTAATAAAGATTCTAATTCTTGTTTCTCATGTGGTCCTAAGTTTGACCATTGTGAGTTGTCTAGGTGTATGGCACAAAGACTAGCTGTGTCGGATTTACCACTCACCAGGTAAGCGAGATCAACATTTTTATTGCTTTGTAACCTGTCAAGGTCTTGTACTTCTATAACTTTGTTATTTCCCCCTTGAATTTTCAACCGTTTTCCCCCCCAATTAAACTCCATGAATAATTCCTTAAAGTTACAGATTATATCCCCCAAGGTGCTCAGCCACTGTACCCCCAAAACCACTCCATAGCCTCCTATTGGCATTGCTAGGAAGTCCCCGACAAACTTTTCTCCTTGTATGAACCATTGGACTTGGTTGCAAGCATATTGGACATGTAACTTTGTACCGTCGGCTACTTCTACTTCCCTGCTTTTAATCGGTGCTAACCTTAGGCCTAATCGTTTTGCCCAATTGAGATCAATGAAGTTGTGAGTGCTTCCGCTATCAACTAACATGGGGATTCCTTGTTTCTTAATAATGCCAATAACTTGCAGTGTTTTGGCCCCCCGAGGACCCCAACAGGGCATGTAGTGAAATAGTCGTTTCACCCTCAGTTCGCCCTGATCCGTCTTCTATATTGACCCATCCTTCCTCCATAGATAATTCAGCAGTTTCTAAGCCACCTTTAGGACACAACAACATATAAATTTTTCCATTTTGACATTTATGCCCCGGCGAAAATTTCTCATTACAATAAAAGCATTGATTGTTTTTCCTCTTTTCCTCATATTCCTTTCGAGTCAGTTATTTATAAGAAGTATTTCTGGTGGTATTTGAACCAGAAAAACTACCAGCAGGTTTTTGGGTTGGTCTATTGGAATTATATGGGGTGTTGGGCCTTTTTGGAGTGAAAATTGTATTGGAATTTGGTGGTACCGATGGAAGAAACCTCGATTGAGGTAGTAGGGTAGGGGCGGGTGATTTTGAGTATGTAGGTGAGGATGTTTGAAAACTGGGTAAATTGGTGGTTACGGTGTAGCTGGGAATTTCGGGTTGTTTGGGTGGATCTAATCCCCAGAGGGCGTATAGAGCACCCTCTTGAATTCTGGCCAGTTTTTGTGCTTGGTTTAGGGTTTGAGGATCCAACATTTGAACCGAATGCATAATTTCATTCACCAGTCCTCCTAGATAAAGGTCTAATAGCATATGATTTGGGACTTCTACCTGATTTCTCAAAGAATTAAAGAGGTAGTTGTATTCACTTACAGTTGCTGTTTGCTTCAAATTTCGTAGCTCAATGAGAGGTTTAGACACCACTCCTTCAACAAACTGCTCTCTGATTTCTTGGATGTACCTTTTCCAAGTTAATTCTTTACCCTCCATTTCCTTAATGAAACCTTGATGCCATTGAAGAGCAATTCCCTTTAAATGCATCCCAACTAGACGGGTCTTCATCTTTTCAGGGGTACTATCAATTTCAAAAAACTGCTCACATTTGTATTACCATTCCTGAAACCACCACCGTCAAATGGAGGAAACTCCAATTTAGTGAGACGGTTGGTTAGTTGGTAGCCAGAATCAGATTTGAGTTTTTGACCATCTGACTTAGCCTCGTCAACTTCCTCTTCAGAAAGAGATTCAGTTTCGATGATGAAAGTGGGTTTTGGCCCTGCACCGGAATCTTTTTCTTCCTCCAGCTTGGATTTTTGCTCGGTAAGAAGTTGTGTTACCATTTTTAGGATGTCGGTCATTGTAGATTTGATTGTTTGTAGTTCGCCATCGAAGGAATCCATACGATGGCTCAGCTCATCGTGTTTCTCCATGACTTCCGGTGACTGTGATTCTAACCGTGCACCACAGGTAGAGGTCACAAGCTCTGATACCAATTGATAGCTAAAGCTAATTCAATTGAAAATGACAACAAGGTGGAAACCCTAATTCTCTATCAATTTCATATAATTTTTGGATAAGGATTACAATGCATCGGCAAGAGTATATAGACAACGTCTATAACATCAAGGCCTCCCACTACAACAGAATATTCATACTACTAATTAAACAAAGACACGTGGCTAAGCCACTTTTGGAATTAAAGAAAAACATAAAATAGAAAACATAAAATGGGTAATTAAACGGTGCCGTATCACTGAGCAGTTCATTTTCATACTCGCCATTTGGATCGTATTTGAAATGAGATCATGTCCATCAGAACAGCGATTATTCGGTGCTATATACAAGTAGTTTAACGATTATGTCACCAACGATTATTTGTGTTTCTTGTTTTTCACATCTTTGATTTGGGGCTCGTTAGTGACATCGTCAGCGTTTTGCTTTGTAATAGAACATTGACTTGCTTGTGATTTTGGTTTTGAATTTCTGGGTTTGTTTATTATGAAGAATTGTGTTCATGAATTAAAATTGGGGTATTAGGGTTCATTCAAACATGAAGATGAAGATGAAGGAGGGAGAAAAAAAATAAATAAAAGAATTTATAAATTGACCAAAAGGCCCTCACATGTCTGGTACGTGATGGGACTTAACGGCTAAAAGAGACGGAATTGGACGGAAGGACAGAAAAGTGAAATCCAAAAATCTTTAGGGACAAAAAAACCGACAAAAAAAATTTAAGGACAGAAATGCAGAATCGAGTATACCACAGGGACAATTTCTGTAATTTACCCTAAAAATAATTAGTGGTGAAGTACATGGTAATAATATTATTTTATTGAGTGGGTCCCTCTAATTTGAGAAATGAGAACTTTATTTTGGGACAAATATTTTGATACAAATGAGAACTTTATTAAGGGACGGAGGATATATCAATTTAAAAATTATGATGTAATGGTGATGCGAAAAAACTGAATAGGGAATGAAGAGATATAATGTTGGTATGGACTTGTTAGTGTGGAAGATAATTATATGATGTTAATCTGATAAAATTGACAAGTTAGGAAAACACCCACTATTTAAGAGAGGCCTTAGCCAGTTACATAAAATTTAGTGAAAGATGTTAAAAATTAGTTCTCCATTAAAACCTTTTGATGTATGCTATTAGACTCCCGCCAACAAGAGTTATCGATCGAAACTGATGAGTGTCACAAAGTGATACTGATGACACCTCTTCGCCAGTTTATAAATTCCTTTAACTTCTTTGGTTAAGCGACGAGGTAGAGAGACACGTTAATGAAAACTTGTACATTATTTTGTAAATTGCCAAAGTTGTTAAGGAAATTAAGATGTATTATATCACTTGGTGTGTCATTTTAGTAGTGTTAATGTAGGGTTGATGTGACAAAAGTGATGAAAAAAAGAACAACTAACTATTAGGAGTGTTGTTAGTTGTTTGGTTTTAAAAAAAAATTATATGTACTTCATACCATGTACTGTTTAAGAGCACATTACAATAAAATGCATATTTAAAAAAGAAAAACTTGAAGTACTTCAACTTAGCTTGAAACATGTGTATGTATATATTTTTTACTACATAAGGCTCACGTTGAATGCAATTTGAAGAAGCACATAAATATAGTAAACAAACGAGCATTCAACTTATTGCTAACTGCAAAAATGATAACAATAGCATTTGGAACAATGGTTAACAGTTGTTGCTCAGGGCTGCCAATGGCAACTTTCGGTTTGTATCGATGGCCTGTCGGTTTGAAACTACCAATGGAATGAATCCTTTGTTTGTTAGTGGTGAGCTCTTGCTTTCGGTTTGAGGATAGAAGAGTAGACTACAGATGTTAATTTGAACAAAAAGTATATATATATTTTATAATATTTGGGGTCTAAAAGTATGAAGTGATTATGTATTATTGGCAGTGGTTTTTCAATTTGAATGTTAGCTGACATAACCCTGAAAAATTGAAGCGTTAGTTGCATCCACGATTGAGAATTATATCCATTTTTTTAATTTTTTTAGTTTTTTTAGTTTTTTTTTTTGTGATTAAAAGTGAATTCATTATTTTATTTTAATTTTTTTTAGTATTAATAATCTTAATATCCATTGTTAATAAAATCCTTATAATAATGTTTACCTAATAATATCTTATATTAAATTTGGTTTACCTCTTTAAAAGAATAAACATATGCAACTGAAAACAATAAAAAAAAGGTGTAATATAACACATGGCAATGTTTGTAGAGTTGTAGTTGTCGCATTCTTTGCCCCCATTGAACAAAAATAGTTTGACTGGATTTAGTAAAATCATTAAGTCAAACAAAGTCTCCCTAGTCCCATGACACCCATAGGCCAACTAGCATTAAAAAAAATTAGGGTCGGATTAAAAACAACCAAATGGTATAATCACAAAATCTCGTTATATATTTGTATATAAATTTGCATAATATGTTTTCGTACTTTCTAGTTTTCTAAATATATTTTATATTTTAATTCTCATTATCAAAGCTCACTATTTTAATTACATACCGATGGCATAGGTTTCAGTTAGTTATTAAGAATTGAACATGACATAATTATGTAGTCATAATTTAATGGTAAAAGTTCATAAATAACTTCCTAGAAATTAAATGTTCAATTCCCGTGGGTAAAATTACCAAATGACCATGAAAGTTTTAAAAATGGTCACTACAATAATTAGGCCACATACATCAGAAGCATAAACTCTACTGGTGAACTTTTATAACAGAAATATTTTTTTCTATTTAAACAATAATAATATAATGGGCTAGGTTCATGCTACATAAATTAGAAAGATAGTCTAACAACCCTATATGATCCGTATCGGGGGATGATATAAGGTTATGACAAATCGAAGTAATAAAAGGTAAAGAAAAATTATACTTCGTATTTCATTATACACATATTCCTATCAACTTATAAATTTGACATATGTAATATATTAATTATCTTTTCTCATATAATCATTTGATTATGACATTTATCATAATCAAATGAATAGATACATAAATAGGCATAAAAGTAATTCTCATATCATTAATCATTAATTCATTAATACATATATGACGTGTCAATAAAAACTTGCATGTCGGATATAAAATAGACTAGTCTCTTGACCCATATTAGACACATATGATCTGGATTGTTTTGTCCTTGACAAATTTTATGCAAACAACCTTATATACGTTTTCCCAACAATTAGTAGTATTTGATTAGATTTGATTAAGGGAGGTGATTTCAAACACTTCATCAGAAACCCTAATCTCCGCCACAATATTTCCAACGATAAAGAAGAACACCATCTCCACTGCCACGAGCTCCATATCTTCAGTTTATATTATTTTTTTGAGTAAATTACACGGAAGGCCCCTGTAGTATACCACTTATTACAGCCTTAGTCTCTGAACTTCATTTATCACTGCCCTTAATTTTTTTAAAAGACTAAAATACCCTTTTGACATTTTGTAATAAAGCAAAGATATAGGACTGTGAATGTAATAAGTGATAAACCACATGGACCATACGTAAAATTTACTCTATTAATTGATTTTTTTTCTTTTTTTCTATTGGATCCATATTCTTCCACCTTTATCGTCGCGTCACCGACCCCTGAAAAGGCAACCACATGTAGGAGTTTGAGATGGATCGACTTTTTAGGGGGTTGGTGGCGTGACGATAAACGTGGAAAAATATGGATCCAATAGAAAAAAAAAGAAAAAAAAAATCAATTAATAGAGTAAATTTTATGTATGGTCCATGTGGCTTATCACTTATTACATTCACAGTCCTATATCTTTACTTTATTACAAAGTGTCAATAGGGTAATAAGTGGTATATTAGAGAACCTTCCGTGTAATTTACTCTATTTTTAAAGTAAAAGATTATAGTTGAAATTGAAATTTCAAATAAAGCACAAGAAACAGTAATTTTTTTTCTGAAATAAATACTCGTATATTGTAACCGAAAATAAAATAAAGGAATAGTTTTATTTTGGGTTTAGGTACATTAAATTAGTAGGATAAGAAAAAAAAAACCGAAATTGTGAGGAGAGAGAAGTGTGACAAATCCGTCAATTCACGATGGTCTAAGGGCAAATCTGCCATTTTGCAAATAATATATAAGTATCCACCAGTTCGCTTCCCAAAACTTCTCTCTCCAGTCCAAAGACCGCCTCTCTTTTTTTTTTTTTTCTCTCTAAAGAATATTATCGAACACCTTGTCTGCGTCTCACCCTTGCCGGTATTTCGCCGGAACACTATTCCTCCGGCAACAATAACGCCGGCAAGCTCTCGATAAACCAACAGTTTCAGTCAACATCTAATACACCAAATCAGTAACGTAAAGTATGGCGGCAGAGACGGAGATTGGTTAAGCAATTGATTCTCGAAGAAAGTAAGAACGATGGGGAAGTTAGGATTAGGTTTAGCAGTAGGATGTGCGGTGGCGAGTTGTGCGATCGCGGCGGTGATGGTAGGCCGGAGAGTAAGGAGTCGGAGACGGTGGTGGAAAGTCGTTAGGGTGTTGGATGAATTTGATGAGGCGGCTTCAACGCCGGTGGGACGGTTACGGCAAGTTGTGGATGCTATGGCTGTTGAGATGCACGCCGGTTTAGCTTCTGAAGGTGGTAGTAAGCTTAAGATGTTACTCACGTTTGTCGACAATCTTCCCGACGGGTCCGTACAATTAATTACAGCATTTTCTTATATACTCTAAAAATTGTATGTTTGTGTTTTTCATTTCTGACTTTATGAAGGTTTTGCTCGTAACTTTAAGCTTTTGTGCAAATTGAAGCAGTATTCGTTGCGAATTAGATTGAAATTTATGTCATTTATACTTTATGTTGTTTAATTTTAAATCTTTTTGCTAATGCTGCTGTTGTAGGGTAATGGCTGACCTTTGTGAGCTTTTTGTTTTGTTTTAGTCGTCTGTTAAATTATCAAAGTCAAATCATTGTTTGAATATTTGATATTGCTTGCGTATGTATGTGAATTGACTTTGTTTGTGACAGAATTAGTCTTGGTTTTTTGTGTTAATTACCTATTTTCTTCTTGTTAGGGTTGTCAGTGTGATGCATGTTGTTGGAAATTAGGTTAGTATTTGGTAACATATATCATTTCTAAACATTTGGCCTTCTAGATGCTTCTTTGAATCAGTCTTTTTTATAGTTACTGTTTTATTTAAATCATTAATATTAATGAAACTTAATGGAGAACTGCTATATTTGAAGCATATATCATAATGAACAGCTATATTTTATGACGCTCTTGCCACGTTATTTCTATTTATAACCATTCAAACTAAATGCTTCCCATAAATCTCAACAATCGTGTGTCATTTATGTCACTGATACATTGTATTATATTTATATTATCAGTTTATATTTGTTTTTCAGGAGTGAAAACGGAACATATTATGCCTTACATATTGGTGGCACCAATTTTAGGATTCTAAGAATCCAACTTGGCGGGCAGAGGTCAATCCTCGGGCACGATGTTGACCGAAGACCAATTCCACAACATTTAATGACCAGCACAAGCGAGGTTCTTAAACTACTTTACTCTTGTGAATTTCCAATTATACCCTTGCAGGTTTATGTAAATTATTGCTATAATGTTTTTGATGCAGGAACTTTTTGATTTTATTGCTTTATCGCTTAAGGAATTTGTTGAAAAGAAGGGTACACAAGTTAAAGGAAAAGATATTGGTTTTACATTCTCGTTTCCTGTAAAGCAGACATCTGTTTCATCAGGCACTTTGATTAAGTGGACTAAAGGCTTTGCAATTGAAGATATGGTTAGTAATGTAACTGTATTATAATGATGTCATTTGATAGTTGAATTGTGAAGTTATGTAACTGTATTATATTATACTGCAATGTGTTTCTTATTTCAGGTTGAAAAAGATGTTGTTAAATGTTTACAACAAGCTTTGTCTAGAAATGGTGTTGATATGAATGTTGCTGCACTTGTAAGCATTTCAGTTTTCTTTTCTTCTCTTTTTTTTTTACTTTTTTTTTTAAATTACTACAATCTTATTTATAAATTCATTTGTAAACAGGTGAATGATAGTGTGGGAACATTAGCTTTAGGGCATTTTTATGATAAAGATACAGTTGCAGCAGTTGTAATTGGGACCGGTACAAATGCCTGTTATTTTGAACGGGCTGATGCAGTTATTAAATGTCAAGGGCTTCTAACCACTTCAGGAGGCATGGTATCCTTAATCCTTCCAATAAACTAATTAAAATTAAATTAAAAAAAAAGATTGTTTAATTCACTCATGTAATCTTTGTGGATCAGGTTATTAACATGGAATGGGGAAATTTTTGGTCGTCACATTTACCTAGAACATCATATGACATTGATCTGGATGTTGACAGCCAAAAACCTAACGATCAGGTTACTTTTGTATCATAATTATCATTTTTATTTGCTTAATTTCTTTTTATTGATTATGTGAGGGATCATGATGCAGGGTTTTGAAAAAATGATATCAGGAATGTATTTAGGTGATATTGTAAGAAGAGTAATTCACAAAATGTCGTTAGAATCTGATATTTTTGGACCAGTTTCTTCTAAATTGTCAACACGGTTCGCGTTAAGGTATGCTTCTAAGTAATAATATTTTAATTATGAGAAATTGAATTAAAGTGTTACTTTTGCTTACAACTAAAACTTTTGATTATATAACACATAATATACAAGTGAATTCGCTTGTTGTCATTTCCTGTTGTGTTATCCACTGGAGTTTGATACTCTGATTCATTTTCCTATTTTATTTATTTATTTTTTCATATAATTAAAGCCAAATGGCAACCTTTTATTCTATATTTTTTCCTTAAACTGATAAGTGGTGGTCCATTTAATCTATATATGTACTATATTCACTTTTATTTTCTTTCCATAGAAAGTGGCGGTCTTTTTTTTATCTATTATAAAACCAACATCTTTTGCATAACACCTTTTTAATATCGCTAGTTTGTCTATGGCCCCCTTTTAACTCTGTCTATGATATAATTTCTTGTTTCAATTTTTTTTTAGTTTTTAATTTGTCTTTTTCTTTTTTTTTTTTTAATTTTTCAGTACACCATTAATGGCGGCTGTGCATGAAGACGATTCCCCTGATTTAAGTGAAGTTGCCAAGGTTTTAGAAGAGACCTTAGATGTAAGATATTTTTTTACAAGTTTCTATATATGAAGTTGGCTACATTTGTTTATAAAAATAAATATTTTTTTAATCATCAGATACACCATGTCCCATTAAAAGTTAGAAAATTGGTGGTCAAAATATGTGATGTGGTGACAAGACGGGCTGCCAGGCTGGCAGCAGCAGGCATAGTCGGGATCTTGAAAAAAATTGGGCGAGATGGGACAGGTGGCATTACAGGTGGAAGAATCAAAGGTGGAAAAAGTGGTAAGATGAAAAGAACAGTTGTAGCAATTGAAGGTGGATTATACACAAGTTATGCTATATTTAGAGAATATTTAAATGAAGCTGTAACAGAAATATTAGGTGAAGAAATTGCACCATATGTAATTCTCAAAGTTATGGAAGATGGATCAGGAATTGGGGCAGCTATGTTGGCAGCATCAAATTCAGCCCGAAATGTACAGGTTCTATGAACATATATTTATATATACGTATAGATATATAGATCCTGTAAATTGTAATTTTTTTCCATTTTTCTTTGGTCTTATTATCATTATTATTATTATTGAAGATATGTATAGATGGGAAGGTTGTAAATATGTCATATAGCAGTAGGTGAAACTTGTGGCGGAATGAGTTTATTCATTTCTTAGGGTAAAATAGTAGCAATTTGGTGTTAGAATTTGTTTTTTATTGAATGATATTTGCTAAAAACATGTGCAGATTCTTGTAGTTTTTCAGGTTGAACTCGTATTACTTTGATTGAGAAATTTAGTGTTACTTTTCCATTAAATAAGACAATTATTTGTCTCTTTTTACTACCATATTGCCTTAACAACTCTTATTTTAAAATAAATGAAACAAATTATATTTAATATAAGCAATTACTATTCTTAATAAGCAACCATCTGAATTTTCAATAGGTTACTGTTTTAAATAACAAGTATGTATCAAGTTGGAAACAAACTGGTCTGGTCTAAACTTGAAGAATAATCAGGTCAAAATAAAATGAATCTAAAATCCCCACAAATATATATCGATTCAGTTTTGAACTTCAAATGTAGAATGAGTTGATAAACATAAGTCAACATATATTCAAGTGTAAAAATTATAAATAGATTATTATAGTTTCAAATCTTATAATATACATTTACTATATTTCATAGAATAAACATACATTTGAACACATAAATACGTGAAGTTATTCATTCTGGTTTAGAAGTTTTTGAGATTGCTTATTGAAAGTAATTATTCGTATTGAAAATAGATATAATAAACAATTACCAATGTGTTTTTGGTTTAGTGATAAGGTGTTTGCCCTCATCCTTGTGATCGGGGTTTAAGTTCTCATAATTAATATAAGTGGTATTTAGAAGTATATTAAGATTTATCGTTCAAAAAAAGAAAAATAATAAATAGTTATAAACGTGATAAATATTGTTTAAATTTAATTATGTTGTTTAAAACTATTTGAAGCCATAATAATTAAATAATTAACTTTTATTATTATTTGACAAACCTGCTTAGTTAATATGTAAATTTTAAATAATATATTTTCAAAACATATTTCCAAAATTATGTTATGATGGCCAAAACATAAATAATTAAATTTTGATAATTTTTAATAAAAGCATTCATTTTAAATGATTTATTTAAACAATACAACAAAGAAATACTAATATGTTTAAAATCGCAATTCCACACATTGTTAATTAAATTTTGTCCTAATATTTCGACCCTCCCCATCTAGGGTTTTGTATACGTCACTTTCTCACAAAACGGGTCTAACTATAAAAGCCGCATTCTCTCACCAAAAGCCCTTCTCGCATCCTCCTCACAATCTTCATTACTCTCCAACTTCAATTTTTAATTTTTTAAAGCGATGGCTGTTATCACTTTCTCCGATCTGCACACCGAAGCCGGCGTCAAATCGCTTGAAGCCTTTCTCTCCGGCAAGACTTACATCTCCGGGTTCGTATTTATAGTTTTCGTCTATACTTGATGATCTATTATGTAATCGGTACTTTTATATATTTGTGGCTTGAATTTTGAATCTATTTTGTGTTTAATGTTCTAGAAATCAAATCTCAAAGGACGATGTGAAGGTTTTTGCAGCTGTTTTGGAGAAACCTAGTGCAGATCTCTATCCCAATGCTAGCAAGTGGTACGAATGCGTTGCTTCGAAACTGGCATCAAGGTATGTCTGAGAATTACTCTGATGAAAGTGATTGTTATAGATGCGATTAGCAGTTTCATATAAAAGTAATTATAATATGATGTGATTATCATATCGTTTTGTGTTAATAGTATAGTATTTACTGACGTCATATATCTAGTAAATTACCAATTTTGTTTATTACAGCCTTTATATGTATGTTATTGCCAGTGGTCTCTTAATTTTGTATAGTATTAGGCTCGCTAATTGATTCTACTGCTCTTGCATAAAAGCAAAAAATAAAGTTCATAACTTTTACAATATTTGAAAATTTTGGATAAATAGTGGAAAACTGGAAATTGAAAAGCTGAGATTCAATTAGGTACCTGGAAATTGATGAGCTTTTTGTTTCTTTCGATTTAAAACTTCATATTACAAAGTCTCTTATTAAGTATTATAATAAACTGATAATCTTCATTCATGTCCCAATTGTTTGCATAATTTGATATTTTTTATTATCGAAAATAGCTAAAACTTATATATTATCCGTTGATTTACTTAATGTAGTTTTCCTGGTAAAGCCACCGGTGTCCAAATTTCTGCCCAAGCTCCATCAGCAGAAGTTGCTCCTGCCAAGGAAGCTGCCAAGGTACATATGGGTGTTATATTTGATGTTCATGTCATATTATATGTGATTGAGTTATTTAATACACATCAGTCCCTCGTTTTATATGTTTTATGATTAAAATATAATTGGCTAAACTAAGAAAAAACAATTTCAGGAAGCTGCTGCTGATGATGAGGATGATGACCTAGATCTGTTTGCTGATGAGACAGAGGAGGAAAAGAAGGCAGCTGAAGCACGTGATCAAGCAAAAGCATCAACAAAGAAGAAAGAGAGTGAGTTTTTAGATTTGATTTGTCTGAAATTAGGGTTTGTTAAGATTGATTTGAAATTGATTTAGGTGGTAAATCATCGGTTCTTATGGATGTAAAGCCATGGGATGATGAGACTGACATGAAGAAACTGGAGGAGGCTGTTCGCAGTGTTGAAATGGAAGGGCTTTTGTGGGGTGCATGTAGGGTTCACTCTTTTAATCTCATTTTCATTTTTTTGCAATTTTAATAATCTCAATTTTCATTTGTTTGTAACATTGTTATTTTGGTTACAGCAAAACTTGTTCCAGTTGGTTATGGGATCAAGAAACTGACAATCATGTTGACAATTGTGGATGATCTTGTTTCTGTGGATGATCTGATTGAGGAGCGTCTCACAGTAGAGCCCATCAGTGATTACGTGCAGAGCTGTGACATTGTTGCCTTCAACAAGATCTAGACACCTTTTGCTTGGATTTCTTTTTGTTTTGGGTTTTTTAATGTATCGTACAATCATAACCGATTACTGATAGATTTGAGAAATGGCAATGGTTTCAGTTTTTTTGTTAGCTTTTGAGTTGTTGAATTACATACATGTCTAGGTTGGTTGGCTAATGTGTTACAATAAGTTCAGGAGTTAAATAAAGGGAATTCATGTTTACATCACAACTTTTACTTCTTATACCACACAGTGAAGTTTTACAGTACAAGTAATTCCCTTTGCATGATCCTCGTGCAGCCCTGACCTGGCTGGCGGGATGTGTACTATTTGTTGCATGCTTGTAAACCCGACCCATGAACATGGGATATACACTATAATCCGAGAAATAGACGTTCTAAATTATAATGAACTGTAACACCTCAATTTTAATGCCAAATATTGGCCAAAATAAAATATTTTTATAAATAGAAGAACATCCTCAATTTGGATTTACAAAAACCTTGGTATGAAATCAGAGTATAAAAGTAGGTGTTACAAAATAGATCATAACCAAGCTAAGACTAAATCCAATCTAGTGTTCTTCTAATCTAGGTCCCGCATCTCTATCCATGCGTACCTAAGCCTTCGATCCCGAACCTGAGTACATAGCAAAACAAAACAAGGAGTACGTGAGACAAAACGTCTCGTGAGCTACATGGGTTTAGACCCAAAGTCAATAATAATAACCGAATGACAAACAAACAAGCACGTAAGCAATCATCCATCTATCTAGCCACCCTATTGTGACTCTAAAACCTTGCTTTCCTAGCAATCATATCTAGTTGTCGGGACGTCCCTAACCAACTAGAACCACATTAACTTATTAACCGGGGATCCCCCGCATTAACAAGCTTCAAGGTAAAGGCAAGAGGGAATCGCCCAATCTACCAATACCTGCCTTACTCGCCGGACTACTTCCAGTTAGCAAGACTACTATCATGGAATGGGCCGATGGGGGATCCGCCCAAATGCTCCCCATTCCATACCTCATGACCGGGGATCCCCCGAATCATCACATCATCTCTCCATATCATAACTCGATGGTTATGTCAATCTAGCTCTCGGCTATCACGACTATCATCAAACAAGTTAGTTCAATACAACTATCGGTATAACTAACTACTAGCTACTAGTCTATACAATTAAGCAAATAGACCATAACACAAGTAATAAAAAAAATGTATTGTAACACCTCATATTTTTAATACCAAATATTGGCCCAAAATAAAATATTTTATAAATAGAAGAACATTTCCAAATTCGGATTTACAAAAACCTTGGTATGAAATCAGAGTATAAAAGTAGGTGTTACAAAATAGATCATAACCAAGCTAAGACTAAATCCAATCTAAAGCTCTTCTATTCTAGGTCCCGCATCTCAATCCATGCGTACCTAAGCCTTCGATCCCGAACCTGAGTACATAGCAAAACAAAACAAGGAGTACGTGAGACAAAAACGTCTCGTGAGCTACATGGGTTTAGACCCGATAATAAAATGAATGTCACATTTCATATAACCAATCAATATACATATATATATCCAACCATCCAGTCTAGTCACCTTAGTGTGACCCTAACAACTTTGCTTACCTAGCAATCACAACTAACGTGGATGAGTCGATGGGAATTCACCCCAACTGCCCCTCACTCCACACCTCATGACCGGGAGTATCCCGTGACATCGCATAACTAACGTGGATGAGTCGATGGGAATTCACCTGGGAATTCACCCAACTGCCCCTCACTCCACACCTCATGACCGGGAGTTGCCCGTGTCATCTCATGACCAACGTGGAAGAGTCGATGGGAATACGCCCAACTGCCCCTCAATCCACACCTCATGATCGGGAGTAGCCCGTATCATCACATCATCTCAATCTCATCATAACCCTATGGTTATGCAAATCTAGCTCTCGGCTATCACTTTCATCATCAACAAGTTAGTTCAATACTATCATCGGTATAACTAACTATCAACTACCAGTCTACACAATTAAGCAAATAGACCATAACACCAGTAATGAAAATATTTAACAGGCTATGTACTCAGTAAGTTCCACACGTACTCACCTTAGCAATAAAGATGCTCCACCCGTGTTCTTGACACCAAAACTCTTGTTTCACAATTTCACCGACTTCCAAGATGTCTCCGAAAGCCTAAAACAATGATCATACAATATTCAACATCACAATCTACTATCAATGTGTTCATCTACCTCTAGATAACACCCATCAATCCATTTCCCCCAAATATGGTGATTATCAAACCCTAGGTTTGACCAACCCTTAAGATTCTTACAAATCATAACCATACACTTGTTTTCCTTGTTAATATACCATCTATTAAGTGTATACACCATTTATATCACCATAATCCATAATCCCAAGAACTAGGGTTTCAAACCCAACCGTTAAAATACATAGATCTAAAGCTACAAGGATCAAGGAGTGAAGATATACCTTAAATCTTCACTTAGGAGTGAAATCTACCAAGCTTTGATGAAGAAATCAACCCAAAACAGCCCTTGCACTCGAAAATCGTCTTTGGAAGAAGCTAGGGTTTTCAATCTGCATTTATGGCTAAAAACCCGAATTTATTGCACTGGTCGGACTGGCTCGCGCCGAGCTCGCGCCGCGAAAGGACGCGGGTCTTCCCGCTGGTCGCCGCTTTATACCAGACTTCGCGCCCAGCTCGCGTCTGGCTCGCGCCGCGAAGTCGACGCGAAGTCGACGCGACTTTCTCGCGAATCAGCTCTGGCCCCTCTGCTCAACCTCGCGTTTTGCTCGCGCCAGGCTCGCGCCGCGAGCCTTCCTGTGCAGCAGGGCTGCACTTTTCGGTCTAGGTTTCAACACGGTTTTGTCCATAACTTTCTCATACGGACTCCAAACGACACGAAACCAATTCCTACGGTTTTAATATGATTTATCCATAATTATCATATTTTTATTTATTTTATTTATTTACAAATTTCGGGTCGTTACATGTATTTCATAGGCTATGTACTCAGTAAAGTTCCACACGTACTCACCTTAGCAATAAAGATGCTTTAACCGTATTCTTTCCACCGGTTCCTTGTTCACAATTCGTCCACTTCAACACTTCACCGAATGTCTAAAACAATTATCACAATAAGATTATCAACACAAACTACTACCAATGTGTTCATCTACCTCTAGATAACACCCATCAATCCATTTCCCCCAAATATATTGATTTACCAAACCCTAGGTTTAACCAACCCAAAGATTCTTACAAATCATAATCATACACTTGTTTTCCTTGTTAATATACCATCTATTAAGTGTATACACCATTTATTTCACCATAAATCACCAACCCAAGAACTAGGGTTTCAAACCCTAGCTTCAAGATCCATAGATCTTGAGCTACAAAGATGAAAGAGTGAATATATGCCTTTAATCTTCCACTAGGAGTGAAATCTACCAAAGATTTGTGAAGAAATCAACCCAAACCAGATGCTATGCTCGAAAATCGCCAAGAGAGAAAACTAGGGTTTTGATATGGCATTAAATGAGCTCAACCCGTCTTTAATGCTGGTCGTCCAGAGTTCACGGCGCGAACTAAGTTCGCGTCGCTAACTTTGCATGCTCGGCCATACTTAGCGATCGCTACCCAACCGCGAACTACATCACGCCACCTGACCAAACTCCCTGGCCCTACTTCCCGATCGCGAAGTAGGGTTCGCGTCGCGAACTCCCTTAGGCAGCAGGGCTGCACTTTTTCAACTTTGTCTCGACCCGGTTTCGCCCATAACTTTCTCGTACGGTGTCCAAACGACACGAAACCAATTTCCACGTGTTTTATATGATTTATCCGTAATTATCATATTTTTACATATTTTATTTATTTACAATTTCGGGTCGTTACAACTATCTACCCCTTAAGAAGATTCCGTACTCGGAATCTCATCATAGTTCACGAAATCCGGGTACCTCTTCCGAATCTCGTCTTTGACTTCCCAAGTCAAATTCGGCCCAAGTGAATGCTTCCACTTGACCAACACCAAATCAATCTCCTTATTCCGAAGCTTCTTTGTCTTCGTTTCTAATATAGCCTCGGGTTCCTCAATCAACCGGTCCGGGCCGTCAACCCGCAACTCTTGCAACGGAATAATATTTTCAACTTCCCCGATAAACTTTTTCAAATAACTTACGTGAAAGGTGTCATGCACACCTTGAAGCTCGGGTGGAAGTTCCAACTTAAAAGCTTGAAGCCCGACCCGTTTCAATATTTTAAACGGTCCAACATACCTTGGACTTAACTTTCCCTTCTTTCCAAACCGCATCACACCTTTCCAAGGTGACACTTTCAACATGACCATATCACCGACATCCACGTCGTATGGCCTTTTCTTCAAACCCGAATAACTTCGTTGTCTATCTTGGGCGACTTTCATGTTGGTTTGAATAATACCGATCTTCTCATTTGTCACTCTCACGATCTCGGGACCCGTGAGTTTCGTTTCTCCCGCTTCCAACCAACAAGATGGAGTTCTACATTTTCTACCATACAACGCCTCGTAAGGCGGCATCTTGATAGTCGAGTGATAACTATTATTATACGAGAACTCGACTAACGGTAAATGTTCATCCCATTTACCACCGAAATCTAGCACGCACGATCTCAACATATCTTCGACCGTTTGAATCCATAGTTATGTCTTCCCATTTCCCGGCCGGTACTAACAATGATTGAGCTACCCCATACGGTACTTGATGCTCGGCTTTCACTTGTGCTCACGTGGCACACTTAGAGATATACTTGGCCACTCTCGCCTTCATTCCGGGCCACCAATAAACCCGTTTCATATCTTGGTACGTCTTTGTACTCCCCGGGTGAATCGAATACTTCGATTTGTGCACATCATACAATAACTCTTTTCGGATACCCCCGAACTTAGGAACCCAAATACGACCGCCTACGGTCTTCAACCCTTGTGCATTTTCGAGAAAATGTTGGTTCTTACCTAACCGTTCTTGTCTTAACTCGTCTTTTCCCATAACCTCTCGTTGGGCATTCTTGATTCTTTCGATAATACTCGAGACGACTTCTATACGAGTCAAAATTCCCCGGTTCGGGTTCTCATAAACCTTTCGGCTCAAGGCATCGGCCACCACATTCGCCTTCCCCGCATGATACACAATCTCACAATCATAATCGGCTATCAACTCGATCCACCTTCTTTGTCGCATATTAAGATCTTTTTGAGTGAACACATATTGTAAACTTTTATGATCCGTGTACAACGTACACCGAGTACCATACAAATAATGTCTCCACAACTTCAAGGCAAATATAATCGCCGCCAATTCCAAGTCGTGTGTCGTGTACCTTAATTCCGCATTCTTCAATTGTCGCGAGGCATACGCGATCACTTTACCTCGTTGCATCAACACACAACCGAGCCCTTGATTCGACTTGGAATTGGCGAACTACATCACGCCATACTTAGCGATCGCTACCCAACCGCGAACTACATCACGCCACCTGACCAAACTCCCTGGCCCTACTTCCCGATCGCGAAGTAGGGTTCGCGTCGCGAACTCCCTTAGGCAGCAGGGCTGCACTTTTCCAACTTTGTCTCGACCCGGTTTCGCCCATAACTTTCTCGTACGGTATCCAAACGACACGAAACCAATTTCCACGTGTTTTATATAATTTATCCGTAATTATCATATTTTTACATATTTTATTTATTTACAATTTCGGGTCGTTACATGAACAGTAATATATCACTAGCATTCTTCACTAATTCGTATCTCTGGTTTTTTCTTTGAACAAATTTCTGCTTTTATCACAAATTGATTTTGTGAAACCGTTGGTTTAGGGGCAAAAATATTGTTTTGGAAAGTTGTAACTATACATTTTATTATTCTCTTAAAAACTAGTGGGACTCATATTCCACTAACAATCACCCTTACGACATTGATAGGGTCCATTGATAGAGAGATTTCTATATTTGAAGGGATTTCTAACTGACTTCATATTTGAAGGGAGTGATAGAGGGTGATTGAAGTAGAAAATCCATTCAAAATGAAGATATAAAAGGTTTGCTCTAAGACGATTGAGAAATATATATGGTCAGATTAGGAGAGGCAAAGCCATCATTCCCATAGAAACCAGAAAAACTGCAATAAAAATACTAGTAAAGGAGTAGCACCAACCACCAACAATATACACGAAAACAAACATTGGACAAGTACAGAACAAGATTGAAAAACAGCACCAAATTAAACTATAAATACGCCTAGGACACCAAACCAGAAAAACAAGACTTTGGGTCCGACGCCCCATATATGGTCAATGCAATCATAGTTCACTCAAATCTTCCAACAAAAAGATCCAGGCGAAGAATATCCGTTCCGGTGCCCTCATATACCAATCATAGTTCAATTAATTTTATAAATTTTTCAAAATTTCATAAATCATATTTATGAAATTTGGATCGAAACGTAGAAGCACTTCATTGGAAAATACTGTATGGCTTAACTCGTATGCTTGGCACAGCGTGTAAACATACCTTGCAGAAGAAGTACTCTTTCTCGCATTACGAGAAAACCAAAATCCGTACACAAAACTGAAGAAAAAATTAGGTTAACCAACACAAAAACGGCCATGAAGAAAGACAAGAAGCGGCCCCGGCGATCCTCTGCAGCTGTGAAAAACGCCTCCGGCCGAGATCCAAACACTGATACTCCTCCTAGGGTAAACTTACACTTCTTTTTTCTACAATTTCTCCGATTCTATCATAATCGATTTAGTTTGTAATTTGTGTTTATCGGTCATCTGTAATTTACAAAAATTCTACATCATTTATTCTTTTCTGATGCGAACGCGATCATGATTTGAAGTTTGCGTAGTAGGTGTAATTTTGTGTTAAACTTGCTTTTTTTTCGTATAATCTATTTTCTTCTTTTAGATTGTATTCTGTGAGCTCAATGTGAAGCTCAGGGTTTTAAGAATGTCACCTGAATTGCGATTGCTTAATTTTAATTTTGCTAAACATAGAATTTTCTACATGCTGTTGATCTGTCACTTCTCTTAGGTTTTAGCTCCCAGGAGTTGTTAATTGTTCATAGATACAGTGTAACTTGTAGGATCCCATATTTTTTCTCCTTAATTTTGCATCATGCAGTTAACCTGTTCATCCGGTTTTTTTTGTGAATGCCTTACATATCTGTATGTTGATACTTTTGGGTTTATTAATACATTGTCCAACAGTGTAATTGAGAGAGCTGTTAGATCAGTGGAGAATTTAATCTGCTGCTTGCAAAATTGCTTATGTTTTGGTCGATAAATTATTTGGGTATAAATTATAGGTGTTTGTGGGAGTCCTTTCTTTTGTCTTGTTAGAAAATGGTTATAATTTATGCCTTTCTTGAAAATGCAGAAACAAGAAAGACGCTTTCCAGTTATTTGCTGAGAAAGTGAGAGATGATAAAAATTTGGTATCAAGGTGGGCTGTTTTACAAGAAACACGAGTAGAATACTTTAGAGGAAAAGACTTTGTCTCTTTTTTGAAATATCATCCAGAAATTAAAGACATCTTAGAATCAGATAGACATCTAGAAGTAGAAGATATTGTCAATCTACTTTTGAGCAAGAATCTTTTAGTTCGTTGTGATCGTGTGGTCAAAACCGTACGCCCTGGAAAAAGAAAATTGTCAACTTGGCCAGCACACTTAGAGATCTACCCTGTAAGTTTTCAACTATCATTTTCTTATTTTAGTTTAAACAATAAATGGAAATTAATATATGACAGGATCAGGAGTTTTGTGATAATGATGCATTTTTTGCATGGACATTTGTAAAGAAACGGCCTTTGTGGCAAACGGTTTTGTCATTATCTTGGCCCGTTTTGACTCTTGGAATCTGTTTATTTCCTGTGTATCCTCACCAAGCAAAGCTGCTGATTCTGTACTCATGTGCTGGTGTGCTGCTGCTTATACTTTGCCTGCTTTTGGTTCGGGCTTTGATATTTGGATCATCTTGGATATTACTTGGAAGGAGGATCTGGATATTCCCAAATATACTTGCAGAAGAAGCAACCTTGAGAGAACTCTTCCGTTTTTGGCCCAAAAAAGACGATCAAGAAAAACCCAAATTAACTGCAAGATTCTTGTATGCAATTGTGGCTGTTTTAGCCATCTTGGTTCTTAGGCATCATGCCCCTGATGAGGCTGCTAGAGCCAGGTAGGTTCCTTAAACCCTAAATCTCATTTACCACGTGTTTCTTTCTTACTTGATTGATTAATCCCTTGTTGTGCAGGTACCAGAAGCGGGTTTCCAACATTATAGATGATGTTCTTGAGTGGGACCCACGATTGGCATTATCAGGGATGATGCAGTCAGAAGAAGTTGAAGTTAATGCTACTGAAACAACTACCAACAACAATGTTACTAATCAAAAGGTGGCAGCAGCATTAACAGATGATGATGATGATGTTAGAGATGAGTACAATGATGATGGTAGGAAGGAATTTATCAAATGTAAACAACAGATTACAGGTTTTTGGAAAAAGAGGAATATTATTATGTGTTTGGTGAGTGTAGTAGAATCTGTCAGATTGAACTTTGAGAATAAATATAATCATCAAGTTAGAAGGAAAAAAACAGCACCACTTTTGTATTTCGAAAAAGGCATTGCCCATCGATTTAGGTTAACTAAACCTAACTTATTTTATAAAACCTGCAGACACATATCCATTCTAGAATTGAGGTTTGCAAGCTTGAATGCTACAACTCAATCCCATAGAATCAGCAAGCTTTAATAGATTTGACAAAGTGGACCTATTTATCTAAAATAAGTCAATCTTGATTGATTTCGCATTAGGTATCCACCACCACCTTAGCATATCAATGCCACACATGTTTCATATTTACACCCTCAAATATCTTTTTACTCAACCCCAAACACTCATTTTAGGACCCACTAAAATATCAGTCACTCATAAAATCTCTAAACAAACACCCCCTTCTCTCCACTACCACCTTACTTGGAGGGACCCGTAGGTGGAGCAAGAGATCACCGCCCATGGCTAAGTAGATTTGTGGATTTTTGCTTGCTCCACAAGAGCGACTTAGTTTTTACTAAAAAGGCATAAAAGTTTAGTAGTCAGAATGATAAGTGCTATAGGATTAACTTAACCCATTGAACCTAGCCCAATTTAACCTAACCTAACCTAACCTAACCTGTTGTTGACTCACATTGTTCATTCGTTCGTTTAATACTCATTGCCCCCGGAATTATCTTAAGGTGCCCTAGTGGAAAAAGAGGTCATTTGTCACACAAGAGACCATAGTTTAAACCTCATTGGGTAATAAATACTTTAGGATGATTAGAGAAAAAGGTCTGGAAACGGTCATATATACCGTAGACAATGTACATGAGAGTCAAAGACTCCACTTTCCCAAGGTAGTATAAACATGGATCCCTCTCCGTTTATCCGATACTTATCGGCCCTCTAAAATACCAAAAAAAGAAGAAAACTTCTCAGTATTTCTAACAAATTTGTGAAAATACAAGGAGGTATCAGAAGCCCGTCCATAATGCGGGGGCTAAGTGTAATGTTGTCCAGAACCTTAAAGGGCATATTTGGGAAAACTTATTAATGTCTTATTAACTTAGAACTAATAAAGCTTGAAATTTCAAATTTATAAGCTAACTAGTGGGCTTCCCCCGCACGTTGTCGCAGGGGATTTTCACGTGATACCGAGAAGATTGTTTACTAATATTTACAATACATTCAAAAGATCGTTGACAAAAGTTTGTTTGTTTGCTTATTTCAAAAAAATGTATGTTCGTATTCGTACAACCATAAAATCGTATTCTCGATATGTTAGGTACTATAAATACTTTGAAATGCAAAATCAAGTTGGTAAATGTTATACTTCGTATTACTAATTTACACATTACAATATTTAATCTATTTAATCAAATTGTTAAAAAGAGAAAAAGAAGGTAAATTGTAACTATTCAAAAATTGCAAAATGTTGGAAGCCTCGTCACAAAAGAAAAAAAAAAAAAAAAGACTGCTAAAGCATGTCAATTATTCGTCTCACAATAGAAAACAAAAGAATGTTGATGCATTTTATAGCACCTTCATTGAAGAAGAAATTTGAAATTAGATAACCTCAAATGCAATGCAAACAAAAAAGAAGCATATATTAATTTGTTTTTATTTAAAGGAAAAAGCAATTGGGATGGGTTCTTCAGAATAGGGATGGAATCGGGTCCGGAACCGACCCGGATGGACCCGGACCCGAAATACCCGAGACCCGATTTAGGAGGATTAGTAGACCCGAGAACCGAACCATTTTACATAATACGGTTCCGGTTCGGTTCCGGGTTCGGTTCGGGTAAATCGGGTATATACCCGATTGGAACCGAAGTAGTTTTTGTAGCCGTTTTTTGGTGTTTTTATCATGTTCATTAGTTTATACATGTAATATTATAATGATTTACAAATAACAATTGTTTAATTAATATGAACCAAATACTATTAATAGTATTATACCACGATAAATCCCAAATACATAGTTAATTAATTTCGGTTCCGGATCTTAGACCCGATTTGTTCCATACCCGATGTACCCGGACCCGATTTACCCGGACCCGAAATACCCGATACCCGATTTTCTCGAAAATCTGGGACCCGATACCCGAACCGATTTTTAGTAATCCGGTTCCAAACGGTTCCGGTTCCGGTTCGGTACGGGTACGGTTCCGGGTTTTCGGTTCTATATCCCATCCCTACTTCAGAATCAGTAGCCCCAATAATCATTTCTGATTTCATCATCAAATTTCTTTCTCAATTCTGGGTGTTTCTCAAAGTATTCATCAGCCGTCATCGTGCTAAGTTTTTTCTGTAACAATCACATCACCAAATTATTTCACTATCCAAAAATAAAATAAAAAATAAAAAAATGAATGACATTGTTACCTTTAGCTCTTGGACATCAGCAATTTCTTTTTCCAATCTTTCAGATTCCTTGACGGATTTCTCTTCAGCTTCTTTTAATTCCACCAACTGTAATATCAACAAAACATCAGGTTTTAATATTAAAATGAACGTGCAAATCCCCATAATTTAACAATCTATTTTCTTAAACTTGGGGATTTCAAAAACTTAGATGCAAAGTAGGAGTTCTGACCAGTTCATCAAATTTTGGTTTGTATTTGGGAGTGGTAGTGTCTACAAACTTGGGGATTTCAACACCTGTAAATTAAAAAATAAAATAAAATCAACAAATGAGTTCACAACCAGAAATTATAAAGAAAGTTTCCAACTGCTTGCAAAAAAAAAATAAAAAATGCTACACATTCTGCCAATTAGGTGATCCTTACTCATCATATCCTATTAATTCAACTATTGACAGTTCTACCCGTAATATCAATTTCCTTGCATATCTTGAATATGAATTTGTATGACAAAAAAAAAAAAAAAAAAAAAAAAATCTTTGAATGAAACAAAAAGTATAAAAGCAGGACATACTATCATAATACTCTTTGTAAGAATCAACTATGCGAGATCCAAGTCCTTTTCTATAGTACTCCCAGTCAATAGGTTCTGGTTCCTGAAATATCCAATAAAAGCAATCAAAGCAGATTTATCTTAAAATATAATAATGTTGATCGTATATCATAATTTAATTAAACAATACTTGTAATATTGATTTTAGTAGAAGTAGACTTGTTCTATTGATTTTCAAGATAGTTTAATTAAACAATACTCTACACATGTCTACAGAATCCAAAATCTTTTATAAAGAAAAACAAGCAGCATAAGATAAGTTGATAACTAGTGACTAGCCCTTGAACAGCAAAAAATATTAATTTTATATGAAACTCATCATACAAATGAATCACCAAATTACCAAAAATCAACACACTCCATATCAACCGAGGGTTGTCTGACTGCTCAATTTGTTTAGTAATGCAACAAAAATGACCAATTTTACAAAACTCATTTGTTCGATATTCGAATGATGATTTCATTTTTATGGTAAAAGTTACAAAGCCTGCATCTTTACTAATTTATATCACCACAAAACCTACTTTGAATCGTTTAGATTCGCAGAAACCCTAACTACCCGATAGAATTTGCAGATCTATAACATTGAACGCATACAAATCGATACGAACACAAAAACACACATCGAATTAGGTCTAAAGAAGGCGTATTTGATACCTGACTGAATTTAGTCTGAAGAGTGGAATTGACTTCCTCAAATGCACGTCGGAGCGATGAAAATTCCTTGCGAGCTTCGTCGGTGACGATCATCTTCGCCATACCATCCCAATCGATCGTTTTTGATGCCTTGAATGCAACATCGGAAACCTTTTTCACTACACCGCTCATGGCTGCTTTTTCCCTCTAAACTTCTCTGTTTCTCTCTAGGGTTAATAAGCTCAAAATTTCAAGTAATTTTGAGCTTATTAAGCTCATAAGCTAATAAGCCTTTTTAATAAGCTTTCCCAAATACCCCTGAAAAAGCCGACCCCTTTTCTTTTATCTTTCTTATGGGTGTTCGTTTGGACGGTTTGGTTTTATCCGAACCAAATAGGTGAAACCAAATAAAGTCCGGTTTTCAAAAGTTCAAACCGAATCGTCCAACCTAATTCGAAAACCAAACCGATCCGAACCAAATAACAATTTGGTTGGTTTGGTTTTATCCGTTTGGTTTTTCCTTAAAATTTTCAAAATACTACAAAAGTATATAATATAAATAATATTAAGTTCGATATGTAAAATTCAAAAATGATAAACTACTTTGTACATAAAAACAAATCTAATTCATAGCTTGTGACATTTACAATCATATATGCAAAAATCTTGACATCAACTTTATTAAAAACTTCAAAAAGATTGGTAAATCGCCAACTGATACAATATAAAATGGAACAGGTGTAAGTATATAAATCAAGTTACTATAAGAAATGTAAAGAAAATGAGTATCATAATTGCTTATAATGAAAACAACAAGTGTTAGTATATAAATCAATTTACTATATATATTACTATTCGGTTTATTTGAATAATCCGGTTTTCACAACGGAAACCAAATCCAATTCGAAATCCAAACTATTAATTTGGTTCAAGTCCAAATTGATCCAAAAAACCAAATAACCGATCCAAATAGTCCGATCCAAAATGTCCAATTGGACAATTCGGTTATATCCGAATAGTGAACACCCCTAATCTTTCTATATGCCCGGTAATAACAATGGATTTGATGAGTAAAATAGTAAAAAGCCAGAATACATGGTTATACATGGTTAGTAATATTGTATAAATCACGAGTAAATATTTATCATATAATTAATGTGGTTAATATACCCTTATCGTACTACGTCTACTCTCCTAGCCATCTCAAGATATCGAATCAACTTTTAAGCTCTTTAAAGGTCGAACATAATTTTTTTACAAGTAGAAATTACTCACTCGATTACTAAGAAAAGCGATCTATGTTTAACTAATACAACATATCAATCTACGGTGTAAAGATTGAAGATATAAATCACTTTTATGTGAGTCTACATTAGCTCAAGTATTTATAATCAGCACAATATCGACCAAACCAAGCAAAAAAACATATTTGTACGTCAAGGATAAGTGCAAGATAATTAGGTTGACAAAAAAGTATGGAGACCATTCTATCAACTTCTGTTTGATTAATCCCCACATTATATATAAAGTTTGCTTTTAGAAAACCTAACTTTTATACAGGAATCCATCCATGTAAAGAAAAATTGAAAATGTAGATTTTTTACATTCTCCGGGACCCACCGACAAATTTTTGATGATGGTTTGAATATTTATTTTTTTCACCTATAAATGCTATATCTAAAGCGTTCGTGAGGGTATGTTTGACAAAACTAGTTTAGATGTTGTAGGTGGAAGTTGTAACTGACCATTATAAACAAATAATTAAACTAATGAATACTGTATGAATATATTTGATCAATCTTTATTCCATGTTTTATGAAAGAAAATTATGTTGCTACTTTCTGTGCCTACAGATCTTGCTACACATGTCATATGATAAATTAAAAATAAGAGATAAATCAAAAGACAAGACTCTTTCCCAAATAATTAAGTATAAATGCCACAATTACATACAAATTGTGCCGTATATCAACCATAGGCCATCAAGTGCAAGCACGCAAAATGGTTTTTCTAGTAATTAGTAACCATAAACAATAATCACCAATATCAACAACTCTTAATCATTCATAAAAAATTAGGGTTAAGTTATATGATCATGATCAATTTCAAGCCCTACCTACGCCTATTTTGCTGAGCATAGATAATGTTGCGTTCATCCCATAATCGACACTTGCAAGTTGGTTTCTTCTTAATCCACTCTGCTCCACACGTGTAGCAAAACTCGTGTCCACATCTGCAATGGCATTTTAAATGGGCACAATATTTCTAAATATGACAAAATGGGCGGGTCGGGTACCAACTCAAAACAGGGTTAGGTCCGACCCGCAACACTTTTTTATCCATTTTTTAGTTTAATAAAAAAAAATTTGCTTAAATATGATTACAAAAACATATATTATCAGAATTTAAAATTGTCAGACAAAGGAAATGAGAAGACAATAATACAATACCTGCAATAAATATGGTAGCACCCTGATGCAAGTTCAACCATATTATTACACTTAACACACTGTCGCCAAAGTTTTTTAGTTGCAAGTGACTGTAATTTTCCCTCATTAGAAGACTTAAATAAGAACGATTTCATGTAATCAGAGCAGCTGATGTCATCATGCCAAGCTACTTTGCAATTCATACAAAAAAATCGGTTACATTTACCACATTTTATCTTTCCAGTTTTTTCAGCAGCAGTAGATGATGAAGTAGGAGAACATTCTAGAGCTTCAGTTTTCGACATTAAATTTGAACAATTAGAAAACGGACAATAAACTCTTTCTGTTGGAGGAATAGAAGCTTCTTTTACCCGTAAGCTCATGATATCATACGATTTAGGGTTTAAAAACATTTTGCAGCTTTCGGTGTCTAGTTTGGATTTGCATTTTTCTTGTGGGCATTCGGGTAGCTTTCCTTGGAGTAATTTTGCTTCTGCGTGTTTTTTCATACAAGAAAAACAGTATCTATGTTGACATTTGTTGACTGTAAACATTTGATCACTGTCTACACATTCAAAACAAATTTTGCATTGTTCCACAAATGACACGTCAGAAGCTGTTCCTGTCCATTTTGAGGTCTCGGAGCTGATTGCATCTCGTGCTAGTTTATAAGCAAATTTGATATCGTTTTGACTCACGAGAAATGAGTCAAAATGAGTGAAATTTGTTAGAATATGGTTTATTTGGTCAACTAATGTCATGATCTTCTTGTTTGTTGGCAGTCCTTTACCAGTGAGCTGCATTGGCAAATTTAGATAACATAAATAAAATGGCATAAATTAAGACTACTTGTTTTATACTATAAGAACTTATATAACAAGAAGACAATTTTTTTATAATTTATACTTTAAGTCCCTCGACTATTTAAACTACTCATAGTTTCCACTTCATTCAATGTTTTTAAGCTTTGGTTACACCCTTAAGTACAGTTCCCCTTTGGAATTGGTATGAATGAAACCGAATACATAATTGACACCTAAAAATTTAATAAAGTCTTATGATTTACCATAAACATTCATCAACTGGGAATCAATTTGTAGTATTAGTAAAGGAAATATGATAAAGAATTGATTATTTCAAGCCCTAATCACAGAAACTTACATGCTGATAAACCGACTTGCTGTCACAGAAAACATGCACACGTTTTAACCCTAGATTAACAGCAGCATTTAACGCTTCGATTGAAGCTTTAAGTTCCATTATATCACCTTCAGTTCCACGACGACCACCAGCTTCAAGCAAAAAAGAATTCCGCAATTTAGATACAGAACGATCGCTTGAATCACAGATCGCTACACCAATTCCACCAAACGACATTTTAACATTCATAATTGTTTCATCACTCACTAAACCCTTGAAATAAACCCTAAAAATGTCATCATCCGAAGACGATGAAGAAGGTTGAGAGGTTGAAGAGAATCGAATTGCTTCTTGCATTTGAAGTTCGAAGGCGAGGTCAAAGTCGGTAACTGCCACCATGGCCATCGTGGGTTCACGTCGCTGATCGGAGAGCATTTATCGGGAGTTCAATGCCGTCGATATCCATGCTATCGTGGTTTATTTTGCCAAAATTTATTGGAATTTCAAAAATCTCTAAAATATCGTACACTTATAGTATAACTTTATTTTGGAATTGATTGATTCAAAATAAAGATATATTTTAAAAATAAACATATTGGAGCTCTCTCCATACGACTATACTTTTGTGATTCACTCAAAAGGACTATTTATGAAATTAAGTCTTTTTAAATATTATTAATTCGTTTTAAGTATCTCTTCTACAATTACTCCGTATTAAGCAGTACAAATAGATAACAAATCTAATTTTTTAAAATAATAGAATATTGCATTAAACTGTTTTTTTTATCGATTACATTAAGTATTCTTTTTAAATAATTTTGAACATGTAATATTATAAAAAACAATGATATATATGTTTGAAATATTTTCTTGCATTTAACAAAATAATTTTTTTATTTACTTTTACTTTCATATGTATGAACCAAAATTTCAAAAGTAACGAATTTAAACGATTATGGCTTAGTTTGTATATATTTACGGAATATATATCTGATAGATTATAGTACAACTTTACTTATACAAATTAGTATGTAAATAAAGAAATGTAAATAAAGGAGTAAATTACAGTTTTTGTCCTGTGATTTTCCCGATTCTGCGTTTTTGTTCCTGTACTTTTTTTTTTTTTTTTGTCCCTGTGCTATTCCAAATTCTGCAATTCTGTCCTTCCGTCCAAATTTGACTGTTAACTAACGAGAAATGCTAAAAAAATTAGGGTATTTTCGTCTTTTTACATTTCCTTTTTAATTTTTCTTTTTTTCTCTCTCTTTTTTCATCTTCTTCCTTTTTCATCCCCTTTCCTAAAAACCCTAAAAGCAAATTTTCAAAATTTATGTTGAAAGAAAGACGTAATCTAAAAATTGAAGATCCTTTTGTCACCTAACAACAAGTCAAATGAGCTGTAGTATGACAATGGCGTTCCACTTGCAACCTCACAAGCATCGTTTAATCTGGTTCACGAAGGTTATTGCCGGAGGAAGAGAATAAGAAATCGGTAGTTTGAGGTTTGAACCTCATGAGGAAGACGAAGAAATCGGGCATCAATTCACGAAGGTAAATAAGGCATCGATTAAACACCACCACCATCTCTCCATCTTCTCCCCAATTTGACCTGCAACATACACTATCTTGAAAAAAAATAAATCTTTAAAGCCTAGCACTAGATCTCGTTTTTTTTTCTTCAAGATCTGACTAATGTTTCTTTCACTAGATATCGATTTCTCTATCTACTTCAATCTCGTTTTCTGTAAAAAAAACTTGTGCTTACCTCAATTTGAAGAACCCTAACTTGAAGAACCCTAATTTCGTTGAAGATGGTGGGGTACGAGGTCAAGGACAGTGTGAAGAAGAAGCAGCTCGGCCGCCGCCGGCCGCCGTGAAGAGATGTGTAATTTTGATGGGATTATGAAATTGACATTGGTACGAAAGAAGAAAAATGGTGGATTTTGATGGGATTATGTAATTTTGATGGAATTATGAATTTTGATGGGTTATGAATTCTTTTCTGAATGGCAAGTTAGTTAGTTAGTGATTTGATATATGCAGTAGCGGGTAGTAATGTATTCAAACATCATAAGTGTCTAATTACTTGCAACCCCATGATATTCTACAATTTGAAACTTGCATGATTTTCTTCTAACATTTACTATCTGTTTTTATGCATTAGAACCATATAAAATCAGCTGTTACTTTCAACCTTGAATTCTAAATTCCACGTGGCATACATGCTGACAGGTGTTAGATCTTTCTTGATTTGCATGCCCGCCTTTAATTCCCCTTTTTTAAAGATGAAATTAATAAATTTAGAGGTAGTCATGAATCTGTCCATGCATCAATGGCGTACTTGCTTCTTGTACTCATGATGGCGGTGGTTCTAACCGCCGTAGGAGGTGGTTCCGGTTGGGACCAGTTGAAGATGATATGGCTGATGATCAGTTAGCCAACAGCACAAGATGGTTGTCTCCGGTTCAAAAGGGTTCGAAAGTTATCGGCATCAGGTGAGTTGGGTTTGCATGATCAACACGTACGTAGAGTCATTTTTAATTCGTTGTGGTTGATATGTACAACGTTTATTGCACGAGTTACAAACAGGCAAATGTTTGTCATGCTTACCAAATACTTAAAAAAGGAGGGTTGAAAGATGAGAATATTGTGGTGTTCATGTACGATGATATTGCGATATGAATCCAAGGCCTGGCATTATTATTCATCACCCTGACGTCTATGCCGGTGTTCCCAAGGTATATTAATTTACCGCTAATTGAACTAATTAAATGGAATCCGTCGCTAATTAGTTAATCCATGAATTAATTAATTATGAAAACTGTTATTATATATATGTAGGATTACACTGGGGATGCTGTAACAGCAGATAATTTGTTTGCGGTGACAAAAGTGCAGTTAAAGGGGGAAGGTTTTGGATAGCAAACCAAATGATCGGATCTTTTTCTACTACACTGATCATGGAGCACCTGGACTCTTGGGTGACTCATCTAGACTAAAAAAAATATGAATTGAATCTGTTTATTCACATGAATATGAGGAACAATTCTTCTAAATATCGTACCCATATTCAGTATATATGAATTTCAATCAAACATATATGTGTGAAATGAGAGAAAAAAATGAACTTTCATAAAATCAAAATCATATTTTCCAGTGTGTCAAAAAACCCCTAAAATAGACTTAGATTTTTTAATGAGCTTAAAAAGACAAAAAACTTACTCACAAAATAAGTTCAAAAACTAGACAACAAAACTTTAAAATGTAAACAACTCCTAAAATACATCGTTTTGGGCTCAAAAGTTCCTTGAACCACCTATGGTTGTTTACAAGGACACAGGCTTTGTCTCTAGCTTTGATTTGGCTGGTCAAATGTTTGAAACGGAGACTCGAACCTCAAATTATGTCCATTTTAGTGCAACCACATTATTCTCACACGATTTTGGGCCTCAAAAAATAAAACGGTCCATCCTTCACACTTGATCGAACATCATTTGGGCCTGCATTAGTGACCTTTGAATATTTATAAAAAAAAATACAAATAAGAATTTATTCTCATTACCGAGATTTTGGTTGTAGGGATGCCAGTCATGCCTTATATTGTAGCCAAAGACTTGATCAATGTCTTGAAAAAGAAGCATGCTATGGGTACATACAAAGAAATGGTAATGCATCCTTAAATACAAGGCAAAAATTAGTATCTGAACTTGGTTGACTATATCTTTAATTATTATGAACTATTAAAAGTGTAACATTGTATCATGAACTTGATAAAATTGTCGATTTAGCACACTGACTCGTTAATTTGATCGTTTTTCTTACTTGGCCTAACATCGGTTGCATCTTATGCCGGACTAAAAAAAATACGTTCATCCCAATATATTGATATTATAAGCAAATCACGTGAGAAAACTAGACCAAATTAGTAAGTGAGTGTACTAAATCGACTATTTTATCAACTTTAGGATATCATGTTACACATTTAATAGTTTATTGTACTAGATGATCCAGTAAGCCAAATTCTAAGTATTAAAATGCATTTTGGTCTAAATATTACAGCTAATATTTACTTGTTAATACTCTGTCAAATGTACCTGCGGATCGATGTTAATGTTTTAACCCCGAACATTAGTTTGATTATATATCTCTAAATAAAATAATTATCATAGGTTATATATCTTTGACGGCTTACTGCCCGAGGATATTAACATATATGTTTCAGCTTCAACCAACACTACAGAAAATAGTTTCTCAATTTATGGATCCCCCTCCCCCACCCGAGTACACAACTGATCTATACAGCGTCGCTTGGATGGAAGATAGGTATTTAATTTATTATTTATAACATTGTTTTATCTAAGGTTTTATTGTTCACGTATATATATGGGTTGTTTACAAGTTCTAATTGCTTTATGTTAACCAGTGAGACACATAACCTAAAGAAAGAATCACTCGAGCAACAATTTGACAAGGTTCAAGACTAAATATTCTACTCATTATTGAGCTTTTTACGAGTGTCGTTTTAAGGATTGTTAAATTGGCACTTTTTCTTGAAGAAGAGGACATCTAATAATGGTAATTACAGTTGGGGTTCACATGTGACGGAATATGGAACCCGAGAAGCTTTATTTGTATCAATCCGGAAACAGTAAACCTCCCACAAAATCGGATTCACAACACATGGGTGTTGTAAATCAAAGAGATGCCGATCTTATATTCTTGTGGGAAAGAGTAAGTACTTGTGATTTTGTTGTTTACTAAGTTAAAATATGTCATCTTTCATTATGTTGGTGTGCTTAATTATGTGTGCAGTACAAGAAGTCAAAAAAAGCGGAAGCTCTCAAGGAGATTTTGAGGCATATTGCACATTTGGATAGCAGCATTGACGTAAGCTTCTTTTCGGACCACAAAATGGTCATTCTATCCTCCATTCCACTAGAGTTCCTGGACTACCTCTTGTGGATGACTGGGATTGTCTTAAATCTACGGTACATTATTTGCCACACTTAATTTTTATGTAAAAGACTAATATACCCTTAGCCGCTTCCAAATGCTACTTCATTAGCTTCTATTGATCAATCAAGAATGCACACATAGCCAATTCTGATTTCATCTGTCAAAAAGAAAGTAGTATATTATTTGATTGAGAATTCATTTCTACACCACAACTTTTAGCTTATACATCATACAATACAAGTTTTACAGCTAACTGTACAAGCAATAGTTGTGGTAGATGCAACAAAAGTAGTGGTGTAAAAATCATCACCTTATTTGAAGTATAAGTTTAGTTATTTGAGAAGCATTGTGGGTTGCTAACTCAGTATGGCATGAAGCACACGCGAGCCTTTGCAAACATTTGCAACAACTTGGTTGACAAGGCGGCAGTTGAGGAAGCATTTATTGCTACGGGAAAAACATCGGACCACTGGGGCTTATAGTGTTTGATGTTATTAATTAATTATGTCTCATGTTGTTCGCCATAACCAGACTTCTTGATGTGTTGTTTCTACTACTAGTTGTCCTAGCAAATATATATCAATAGTTTTGTAACATAAATAATTGGGTTTCATGTTAGTTTACCTTTTTCAACAAACCAAATTTACAGTCATCACATACTTCTTCCCCAAGATCACTAACACAGAAACAAAAATGTGATACCACTAGTAGAATCATCAATCCAAAGTAGAAATAAAAAATTAACATTACTCAAAAATAATAATCATCATCATCATGCTCTAAATTATTATCTTCCATAACGTCGTCATTATCATCATCTTCTTCAGTGTCTACTATGTTTTCTTCATCCCAAAGAGGACAATTGCACGTTGCTTTCTTGTTCTTCCACTCGGCCCCACACGTGTAGCAAAATTCATATCCACATCTGTACAATTAACAATGTGATTTTAATTACCTAAAAATTTAACAAATTCATATTTACAGTACAGACTATCTTACATTAAAATAAGTTATTTTCTATCATAAAAATAAAAAAAGGAATGGTACCTGCATGTCATATGGTAACAACCAGCTGCTAATTCTATCATATGTTGGCATTTTATACACTGACGCCATAAATTCCTAGCTGCAAGATTTTTTAAGCTTCGATTCTTCCACAAGTTGTGTAGGATTTCTTCTTTTATACTCTGCACAATTCATATTTTTATGCCATGGAACCCTACAATTAATGCAGAAATTACCATCACATTTAGAGCATGTTCTTGCTCCATCTTCATAGCTAAATCTTGGAAGTTTAAGAAGCTCTGTTTTCGACATCAAAACAGAGCATTTAGGATAAGGGCAGTAAACTTTTTCTGTCACAGGAACTGAATCTTCTTTTAATCGTTGTTTCATCATCTCGATCAATTTAGGTGTTAGAAATATCTTGCAATTTTCGATTTTTAATTCGGACTCGCAACCTTCGTGAGGGCATTTTGGTAATACCCCGTGCAATAATTTGACTTCTACATGTTGCTTCATGCAAGCATAACAATACTGGTGGTTACAGCTTTTGATTAAGAAGAATTGGTCCAATGTTTTATCATCTAAACATATTACACAGTTTTCAAGCATGTGTTTACTAGTTTCTGTTGCCTGTTTTCTCTGAGAAGTTATTGCTTCTCTTGCAAGTTTAATTGCAAATTTGACATCTTTTTGAGTAATAAGAGATGGCTCACAGTATGTGAAACTTTTTTTAAGAAGATTTACTTGTTCCACAAAGTTTTTAAGTTTTTGTTGTTTTGGCTGCCACCTACCACTAACCTGCAGTTGCCAGTAATTAAGTTATGAATGTTAAATATGCACAATGCAATGTAGAACACTAAATTATGAAGATATGATCATATAATTAACTTACAGATTGATAGAGTGTATGATAATCACAATAGAATTCGATTCTTTTAAGATCCAAAGCAATGGCAGCATTCAAAGCTTCAATCAATGCTTTGCCTTCAACATTTCGCCTGCTCACTCGATCATCTTTAACCAAATCCAAAGGCTTTCTCATCTCAAAAATCAATTCATCTCTCGAATCGCATATTGCAACACCAATTCCTGCCATAGTCACTGTTTTCTGTGAAGTACCAACATCACGAACTCTCTCTTCGCTAATCAAACCCTTGAAATAAACCCTAAAAACCTCAGAATCGCCTTCGATTTTCGAAGAAGATGATGAACAACCATCGCCGTGTGGACGCGCGAAATTGTCGCCGATTAATCGACACTGGTCCTCCGGCATGTGCAAAATCTCACGAGCAAGTACTCGATCGTAAATCCGACGTTGTAAATCTGCTTTCGCTTTCTTCGATTCGGCTTCGATAATCAATCGGTCTTTGATTTCCATCTCGAATTTGTCAAGCTCTAGGGTTTGTGATGCTGCAGTCGATGAGGATGGTTGAAAAGCGAGAGAAGCAGCCATGGCTTCTTCGAGCTGGAGACGGAAGGCTAGGTCAAGGTCAGACTGAGCTGCTTGAGCCGCCATGAACTCTCGGAGTTGTTCGTCGGCGATTATGCTCAGTTCGTCGTTCATCTTCGACACCGTTGAGATCAAACTTATACGATTTGTAAATCGTGTGCTATTTTAACGCAAATTCTTAGTGTGGTTACGCCCAATAATCGGTTTTCGTCTAACTTTTTTTTTAATGAAAAATTCTAATCTATCTTTTAAGTTCTAAATACCACTTGAAATACCAATCTCAAAAATAGGACAAATACCTTAACGCAATGACCCTTTGATAGCACATATGTAACTCAACTAGTTAACGGTACCCGCGCGTTGCCGCCGAGGTTTTCGTATATTTACATGAGAATCAAAAGATCGTGTGATTTTTACATGAGAATCAAAAGATTGTGTACGACATGGTGTCAAAAGAGTGTTCATATTAGAAAATGTAAGGTAATATGTAATTTACTTTTGCTCAACATAATTTAAATTGGAGGTTTACCTTTGCAAGATTTCACAAAGTTAGCATGCATTACAAATCTATGAGTTTAAGCAAGTCTAATCCAACTCTGGTGTCATGAAGGACCGCGATACGCCTTTCTTTGCCCGACATACTTACATGGGAACCTGCAAATGAAGAATATTCTCCTAATAAACGGTCCATAAACTGAAAAGTAGAAGAATTTTGATATGGATAAGACAATAAAATTAATAAGTAAGGAGCTTTAACAAATTTTTCAGCAACTATGGTGAACAGGCAATTGTATATTTATTGAACCTTAATTCTCCTAAAAACTGAAAGCTTAAAAGTGGCTTCTAAGAAATGACAAAGAGATCCTTAATTACCTAAACACTAATTATCTAATCAGCTATAAGAGTAACACGTGAAAGAAGTCATGTTAAATTTAACGCAAAGAGAGGTAATAGGTTAGTTTTAACCCAAAATTTCCTTTGAATGCATATGAGCTAAAAAACTCTTTCTATGTAATGTGTTTGTAATACATTTAATATCTATGTATATTTCTTAAAGCATGTTAAAAATGTTACTCAATTTCTCCTTAAATCTATTTATTTTATTTCCTATAATAAATTTTGGTTTTATAAATATAATCGAACCCGTGACCTTTAGCATTGGGAGTGCTGTGATCCTCATGTTCGGGTATGGTATTTATTATAAACGGTTTAAAGTGGGTTAAAAGTAATTGTAGCTTCGTTCGTCACAGGTGTACTTGCGTGTGTCGTTGTTGGAGAATGGTTGCATGACAGTACAGATTTGTCAAAATGGGTGGTTTTTGAAATGGGTCGATTTAAGATGTTTTTATCCTGAACAGACCAAAACGGGTTAAAAGTATTGCAACTTCCTAAGGTGCTTAATTTAAGTCAATACATAACACATTAATAAGAGTTGGTTGTTTTATTTATTTTGATGGTTGATAACTGAAACATGAAGAAGCTCGAATAACCTGCCAAAGTCATATTTATTCTATTCATTTTTATGCTAGTGATGTTCTTGTATGGTAATTCCAATTAAAAAAGACGGTTTTGATATGGTGGGGTTACTAATATGAAACAGGCAAAAAAGGGATAAGAGTCGTATATGTAATGAATCTATGCTATTATACTAACAGTATATGCATAAATCAGAAACTATCATAAAGTTAAAAAGATACATGCAGCTTACCTTTAGAGGTAGTGACAGAGATGTATCAGCAATTGTGATTAAAAAATCTTAATTTCAAAATCTTAAAACGATGAAAATGTGAAATGGGACGAAATCAAGAGTAAGTAAACCTGTATTAAGCTGGACCGAAGAACTCTAATTCCAAAAACTGAAGAAAAATAAAGGTTTATAGAGTAGGAGGTAGAAGATGAGGTGAAAGTGTCAATCCAAACAAAACGCAGGTTGACAACAAGTATGGTGGGAAACCAAAATTAAAAGTTCAGAATCGAAAGCCAAAGTCGAAAGCAACAACTTTAAAATAGCATCAAAATTAACCTGATGAAAAAAGAAGAAGCAGCAACAATTGCCATAAGTCGGTAGACGATTAGAAGGAAGACTCAAATAGCTAGACTTTGTTGGCGGACACCCAATGAGGTGGAAAAATAATGATTTAAGTAATGCATGAGCTATTTGACAGTGGATGTACTATTCATGTTAAGTTAAATGTAATATAGTAAATACCGACTTCAATGTGTTTATGGAACTTCACTAACGCATATACTAGAAAAACCATTTTATAAAATAAATTAAATAATTTTGTGTTTAAATGAAAATTTTATATTCATTAAAGTGTATGGGCGTTAAAAATATTATAAAACACAGGCAACAGCCAAAATTATGTAGGTTTTATCATTTTATTGCAATGACTTGATATATCTCTTAATTTGGGTAGATTTGTATCATTTTCTAGAAAAAATAATCAAATATGTGGTGGGATAATAGTATAATACAGAGTATATTCTTCCAAAGAAAATCAGGAATTAGAGAAACTTTGTAGCTGTAGTTTATGTATTTATTTCATATTTATTGATTTCTAAAATGTTTGAAAGTTTCATACACTTCCAATAACGATCTCTAGAAGTTACGTGTGGTTAAGTTTTGGTTGGGACATTAAAAGGGCCAACACAATCAAGTCGGTTAGAAAACCCTCTGAGACTAATGAGATTATGAACCTTACCAAGCAGTCATCGATCATGAGAAGCTGATGGGCGTAACAAAAAGTTGATCCTTGTCAGTAGCTGAAAATACAAAGCTCGACATTTTTAGTTTGCACTTTTTTAGCAAAATTCATTTTGGCCTCTACATGTTAGTTCAGTAGCTAGTGTCGTGACTTGTTATGATCAAGTGAGTAGTCATCAGATACTCGAAATCTAATATAAGTTGGTTAGATTGGTGTTGTGACAAGTTAGGAGCAGTAGTGATCGATTAGATATGTAATTTCTTAATGTGCTTTCTAGTTTATAATGAATTCTAACGCTGAGAATAAAGGTGACGAAGTCTAAAATGTAAGCTTTCATAAATTAGGTATTTAGTTGCAACAAGTAACATAGTTTAAAACTTATGAGGTCCCTACAACTATACCAACTACATTCTCGAAATATATTTTCAACAAAAATATATTTTCAACATTATGTAATCAATCGTTTATGACAATTACTTACTTAGTATTAATGTATATGGATCATAAATTTTGCATAAAGCCCAGAATAATGTGATAACGTTAGTTTCCTTGTAAGTCCATAAACACTAGTCCAATGAAACCCGTTTACTTGTCTCAGTTGAGCAAAGTTCACGTTCCTCTTTCACTCTCTGTGACCGATAAGCTCTAATCAATCCAAACCAATCGGTTTCATACGATTCGATAATAAGAATAAACTTTGATAATGATCAAATTACATAAGGTAATTATGGTGGGTGCTATGGTGGCTGGTGGTGGTGTTGGTAGTAATAGTGGGTGGTTTGTGATGGTGGTGGTGATAATTAATTTCATCTTTTCAAAGCTTAATGGATTAATAAGAATAATTATAGTCAAATAATAAACATATAATAGTCTAATAACTTAGTTGGTAAGGATTTTGTGTTAATAACACAGAGATGACAAGTTCAATTCTTGCATTATACGAGTATATTTTTTTTTATGGGTTTGTCTAACTCATGCCCTAAGGGCATGAGATAAGAAACGTTTAATAAACTCAAAATTTCCTTATTTCATATTAGTTAATTCTATTTTTTACATGTATTAAATGCATTTGTAAATAAGAATGATAAATTTAATTCATTGAAAACTTCTTATCTCATGCCCTTAGGGCATGAGTTAGAAAAAACCCTTTTTTTATAAACACAAATATGTTTTGAAATAGTAATTATTTTGGTTGAAAATTAAAGTCTACTAGGGAAGATCCCAAATTTAAGATTTTTTTAGTTATCATTCAAGTTAGTAATTTGTACACTTTATGTGTAAGCATAATATTTTTCTGTATACAAATCACCTTTCACAAAAAAGTAAATCAAACATCTTTACGTATTAGACAAGTTTTATGTACTTTTAAGCGGTCTGATAAATTTTATGTTTATTGAACCGGTGGGATAATATTAACGTAAAAGTTTATCGACAAGTTCATAGCCATGTTAAGTCACTATTACAAGCTTGATGGCTAATTAATATTAGCAGGTACCCATCCCCATCTCTCTTTGGAATATCTTTTTCTTGATTAAAGACATAATGATTTTTTCCCAAATATAGAATTTTAGATCTACAAAATATTTCCTGATTATATCCATCATTTCACATGTAAACCACTTAATTACTTTTGTTAATCATATGACATGTTTTTAATATATTACTTATGTTTTCCTGTGCATTTAATATTTTAGCTGTCAATTTTAAATTTTGGCATTACAATACATGTGAAAAAAGAGAATCGCCTAAAACATGTGACTCCTCATATCTCTTATTTGAAGAAATTGTGTATCGTTGTTATTGTCTAGAAAATATGACTACTATAACTTAGAAGTTATTTACAAATAAATTTCCAGTGTGTGTTCTTTTCTCGTATTTTGGCATAGTTGCAGGTTTTGTGGGTCAGATAGCATTTAAGGTAGGTGTAAACCCATCATTTTGGTTTGATTTTAGATATAATTAACGTCATCAAAATGCAGAAAAGGTACCTCCACCCTTAAATTCAATTGTCTATATGTATCGTACGTTTGTCTCTCTTTTCTCACCTTAATTAGGCGTAAATTTGTGTGATGTATACACTTAAATGGTGGCATTATTTATTGTCGTTGTAATAGTATTAGAATATAATTAACGTATTTGATATTGGCAGCATAAAGAGTCCATCTGGATCAGTTTCTTCAGACACTACACAAAGGAGCACCAGCCGTGTTGTTCGCCAACTTAAGACAGCTGGATTTGAAGCCACAACCCAAACAAATACTAAAACACCAAAAAGTATTAGCCCGAAAACCGTTGATCCCACATCACCAAGACCGCCTGTTACCGAGGTATATTTGGAGTACACAACTAAAATTTTAAGGATGTGATATACGGTATATTGTTATTATGAGCAAATCTGTAGACTATATGCTATAACTAAAATCACTATAAATAGTAATAATAATAACAATAAAATTATGTGTCTTATGTAGAATTTGATTATGAGTGTATCAGTTGGATTGTGTGTTTTATCTCATACGCATAAAATTAGAAAATTTAGCTACGAGGTGAAAAAAGTTATTAGGGTTTAAGAATTATCACCCTTGATTGTGATTTCATATTATTGACATATATTTATACAAGTACAGAAATTCAAAATAGTAAAAGATATATCCCTTTATACATGGAAGGATATATTCTATACAAGATAAATATGACATTTAAATAAACTCAAGGATTGTGTGAATCCTTGAGATCTTGATACACGTTATTACCCTCCCGCAAGCCAAGTGGGGGTGGACCAACACGAAGCTTGGAGCGAAACGATTCAAAGAGAGGTCTCGGCAAGCTCTTTGTAAATATATCAGCAAGTTGCAAGTGTGTAGAAACGAACTTGGTATGAAGTTTCCCGGATTGAACAAGTTCTCGAACAAAATGATAGTCAATATCAATATGCTTAGCCCGTTTATGTGCCACCGGATTTTGACTTAAGAAAAGTGCACTTTTGTTATCACAAAGTATGGTTGGTCGAGATGAGGGCAAAATGAGTAGTTCACGAAGGAGATGGGTGATCCAAATAACCTCCGCGGCCGTGTTTGCTAAAGCCCGATACTCGGATTCACAACTTGATCGAGAGACGGTGGGTTGCTTTTTAGCACTCCATGAAACTAAGTTCCCACCAAGAAAAATTGAATAGCCGTATGTGGAACGACGTGTTTCAATACAACGAGCCCAATCCGCATCCGAGTAACCCAAGATGTGAGGAGATGCGGCATGAGTGAAAGTGAGGCCGTAGCTCATGGTTCCTTTAACATACCGAAGAATACGTTTAACTGCTTGAAAGTGTTCTTCCATAGGTGCATGGAGAAATTGGCTCACTTGATTTACCGCGTATGATAAATCTGGGCGTGTAATAGTAAGATATTGAAGAGCACCAACAAGTGACCGATAAAGGGTGGGATCGTTGAAAGGAGAACCATGTGATGTAAAGTATGTATTGGTGGAGAGCGGTGTTGAGGCCGGTTTAGCATCAAGTAAATGAGCTCGGGCAAGTATGTCATGCGCATACTTGGATTGGTTCAAAAAAATACCCGAATCAATATAGGATACCTCAAGACCGAGAAAGTAATTTAGCCGACCAAGATCCGTAATCGAGAATTCTTTGTTGAGTCTAGTGATAAAGTTTTTGATTGTAAGAGCATCATTACCGGTGAGAATAATATCATCAACGTAGACTAGAAGATACATAACACACTTGTTTCGTTTAAAAACGAATAGGGATGTGTCGGCTCGGCTACATGAAAAACCAATACTAATAAGAAAGGCGCTAAGCCTTTGAAACCATGCTCGAGGGGCTTGCTTTAAGCCATAGAGAGCCTTTTTTAAATGACAGACATGGTTCGGGAATTTTGAGTCAACAAAACCCGGAGGTTGCTCCATAAAAACGGTGTCAGTAAGGTTACCGTTTAAAAAGGCGTTTTTGACATCCAACTGGTGAAGAGGCCATTTGTGTAACACTGCTAAAGAGAGAACAACACGTACAGTGGATGCTTTGACAACCGGGCTAAAAGTAGCGTAATAATCAATGCCCGGGATTTGAGTAAAGCCTTGAGCAACTAGCCGTGCTTTGTAGCGATCAATTGTTCCATCTGAGTGAAATTTGGTACGAAAGACCCATTTAGATCCGACCACATTGGAGTGTGAGGGACGGGGAACAAGATCCCATGTTTTATTTATCGTCAGGGCATGCATTTCATCACGCATAGCAGCATACCACTGAGGATGCTTAGCAGCAGATTTAAAACCGCGAGGCTCTTTAGCTGCAAATAACGACTGATGCAAGGCAGATGATGACAAATATGATAGATCAACAATGTGTTTTGTTTTAGAGATACCATTTTTTGATCGCGTTGTCATTGGATGACCCTGAACAGGAGCTGGAGCAGGGGCTGCAGGCTGTGGTTCGGGGACTGCAGGCTGCTGTTCGGGAGCTGCAGGCTGCTGTTCGGGAGCTGCAGGCTGCTGGATATTGTCAGCAGGAGGCTGCGGATGGGCAGCGTCCAGAATTGGTGATGCTGTCGTGATATCGGAAGGCGGACAGAGGTCACATGGTGATGGTGGAGCAGTAGGCAAATCTGGAGCAGATGGATCCGGTGTAGGACTGCTGAGCGATATGCCATCACAATATGTGGATATAAACATATTTGTAGCGGAAGTAGAAGATGGTTTGCCTGCAAAAGGAAATAGTGATTCATCGAATTGTGCATGACAAGTGGTGTATATACGCCCGGTGGATACATCCAAACAACGGTAACCTTTATATTGGGAATTATATCCAATAAAAACACAAGCTTTGCTTCGAGGAGAAAGCTTTTGAGATGCATAATCTCGGAGGTAGGGGTATACACAGCTACCAAAAACTCGAAAGTTGCCATAATTTGGTGCCGAATGAAATAAGAGCTCATAAGGAGACTTATTGTCAAGTAACTTTGATGGCAGTCGGTTGATAATGTATGTTGCAGAACTAAAGGCAAAAGTCCATAAATTGGCCGGTACATTTGCATTAAACATCATGGCTAGACCCGTTTCCGTAATGTGACGGTGTTTGCGTTCCGCCCTAGCATTTTGTTGCGGAGTGTAAGGGCATGATAAACGATGATGGGTGCCATTATTAGTTAGCAACGTACGTACACGGTCATTTGTAAATTCCGTACCTCCATCAGATTGAAAATTTTTAACCTTGCAAGAAAATTGCGTTTGAACAAGATTAAGAAAATTTGTAAAAATCGTAAAGAAGTCCGATTTTGCCTTTAATGGATAAAGCCATGTGAACCTGGAAAAATCGTCAACAAAGATTACATAATACCGATATCCATCCGTAGATGCAACCGGTGATGGTCCCCATAAATCACAGTGTATTAAATCTAGGACATGTAGAGCTCGTTTAGGGTTAAGATCAAAAGGTAAATGTTTGCTTTTAGATAATTGACAAGATGAGCAAAGGGTAGGAGTTGGTAAAATAGACGTAACCGATAAACAACCCAATTTATTTAGTAAAGAAATTGTATCAAAACAAACATGTCCTAAACGATTATGCCATAAATTATAAGATGCTTTTAATCTAGATGATGTAAGCCTCGAGAGAAATGCATGTTGTCCACGCTCGAGGATGTAGAGTCCATCTTTATGCCGCCCCTTTGCTAGAGGAGCCCTTGTGGCCCGATTCTGAATGGTAAAAAGTTTGTCAGAAAATAAGCAATCAACAGGATTATCCGAACAAAGTTTGCTGACTGAAAGTAAATTCTTTGTTAAGTTCGGGACAACAAGGACATCTTGTAATGAAATATGAGGCAATAAATGTGTTTTACCAATATGAGTGATACGAGAGGTGTTACCGTTACCGAATATCACAGAATCATTACCATTATATGTGGTGGCCGAGTCCATGGTATTGAGTGAGGGTGTCATGTGAGATGAAGCCCCAGTATCAACACACCAATCCGGGGAATAACCATTGACATTACACTGTGATTGAAAAGCATGAGCAAGGTTCGCGTCAATGTGTTGAGGTCGACTAGCAAAAGTGTGAAGATCGGGACATTGTGATGCATAATGACCATCCTTTCGGCAAAGTTGACAATGCGGTGGTCGACGACCACGACCACGTCCTTTGGAGTAACCCCCTCGACCACGGTTAGGTCCACGATTTCGGTTAGAATCAGTGGACGTATGGAAAGCGGCTTGGGTTGTTGCGGGATTCCCATTAATGGAGGTAAGGAAAAGCTCATGACTTTCCGCTTGGGATAGAAGATCCCGAAACGTAGGGCGAGGACGAATGATGCGTTGAGTGGTGGAAAAGGTTTCAAAGGATGAACCAAGTCCACACAAAAACCAATGGGTTTTATCGGTTTCATCAAGGGGATGACCGATAGCATTGAGTTGATCGCACATGGCCTTGAATTTCCGACCATATTCTGATACAGTGGACGACCCTTTTTGGAGTTGGCGAAGCGAATCACGGAGTGTGTGCATTCGCTCAACCGAGTCGTGACTGTAGGCATCGGCTAGAGCACGCCACACATTATGAGAAGTGGTGTGCCCAAGTGTTTCCGCCATGGCTTCTTCGGATAAAGAAGCCTGAAGAAGTAATAGTGCTCGTTGATCTGCAACATACCATTTGGTATAGGCTGGATTGGTAACGGACACACCATCGGCGTCGATAGTAGTAGGCGGAGCAATGATGGTGCCGTCCACATAACCGGTAAGTTGCTGATAGGTTAAAAGAGGGAGTACTTGGTTCTTCCATATGAGATAGTTTGTGGAAGAAAGCTTCACTGTTAACATATGGAGAACAGTAGCGAGCGGGAGAGGCGAATAATTGGATTCAGTGGTGGACATCGTGACTAATCAGTTTGATTGAAGAAGTCTGCGATGGATTGTAGGCTGCGAATGAAAGAAAAAAGAAGAGAGGTAGGCGGCCAGGATTTAGAAGGCTGATACCATATTAGGGTTTAAGAATTATCACACTTGATTGTGATTTCATATTATTGACATATATTTATACAAGTACAAAAATTCAAAATAGTAAAAGATATATCCCTTTATACATGGAAGGATATATTCTATACAAGATAAATATGACATTTAAATAAACTCAAGGATTGTGTGAATCCTTGAGATCTTGATACACGTTATTAAAAGTCAAACAATTATATGGGCCGAATCATATGAGGTAAAAAGCACAATAACAACAAAAAAAAAGTTACACAGAGAAGAGTTTTGGGTCAATTGAACCGAGCCAACAGGTTTCATTGCATCAAGCTACACATTTCAACCTAAACTCATTTTGACCCGATAGCAAGTTGTATATAATGTTAGTGGTATACATACATTTGCTCACACGTGTAGGTCAAATTTCTTGTTTCACGCAGAAGAAGCGTTTGGGAAGAGTTGCGGAACTTGAAACTCAAGTTTCTCAACATGAGGATGCTTTGAGAACGGTTAAAAATCAACTAATTGTATCCGAATTATGCAAAAAACAAGCAAAACTAGACGCTGAAGAATCGAGAAACGAGCTTTTAGCCGTAACTTTAAGGCTTCAAGAGTCTCAAAAGATCTTAGCTCGGTCTTGTTACGTAAGCCCATTAGGGGTGATTATCGGGCCAAAACCGAACCGAACCGATACAACCGATTAAGCATAAACTTCGAAACCGAAAACCAAACCGTTAATACTTATTCGGTTTCGGTTTTGGTTTCGGTTTTCGGTCTAAAAACCGATATGGTCAAATAAGCTCAAAAACCATTTTTTTTTGCTATTTTCCTTCCATTTTCCAGATTTCACCCCTAAACTCACCAAGTCATCAAATTGTTTTCAACACAACAAATGCAAAGATCAAGGGACCAACTTTCAAAATAAACATTTTAATAAAAAATCCCGATTGCAAGGGGAGGTAATTGAGGATTTCCTAGTTTTATGTTGCATGGACTTACTTATCGGTTCGGTTCGGTTAAAAACCGATAAAAAATGGACCGAAACTGATAAAGCCAATTTTTATAAACCGAAAACCGAACCGAATTCTGTTATCGGTTCGATTTCGGTTCGGTTCGGTTTTTTCGGCCCAAATGCTCACCCCTAAAGCCCATCTTCAGAATTATATTAATAGGGGAAAATATTTACACCACAAAAATTACTCCGTTCACCACAGTGTACAAGTTTTAAAGTAAACTGTACAAGTAGACCAAAACAAGCAAGGGTTGTGGTGTGAGAAGTCGTTTTTATGGTGTAAATATTTATAAAGTCATAAACATGTTTTGACTCGTTACCCAACAGCTAAAAATGACGATTTATTTAATTACTTGACAGGATGTACAAGTTCTACATGATGACGAATCTATCCAGAAACCGAACTCGGCCGAATCAGCTGCATTGGCTGCTGCCTTACTTGAGATTGGCAAACTAAAAGTCAAACTCCACACAGCAACCGTATATGAAACCGAATCCGCACACACGGAGATAAATATCTTGAAAAAAAACATGGCAGAAACACTTTTACTCATTGAAGAAATAAAGAACCAGCTTCAAAATAACAAAAGTTCAGAATCTAAAGCACAAATATTAGCAAATGAAACTTTACAGCAACTCGAAACTGCAAAGAAGACGATGGAGTCCCTTAAATTAAACAGTGATGAATGTAAGGCAGTTGTTTTTGAGTTAGAACAATCACGGGCACGTGTAAGTTCGTTAGAAGCAATTGTCGACAATATTAAGTCAACGGATCAAGAAAGTGAATCGGAACAAGAAAGTCAAACGTTGGAGATGATGGTTGACTTGAAAAGGTCAAAAGCAGATATTGAGGAGTTGAAGGCTAAGTCGGATGAAAATGAGAAGCTTAAAATGGAAATCAAGAAATTGAATGATTTCATTGAGTTGTCAAAACAAGATTTCAATAGATTAAAGTCAAAGTCAACGAATCTAGACACAGAATTACGCGAAAAGTCAAACGAAAACGAGAAGCTCAAATTGGAAATCGAGAATAAGAACAGTGTCATCGAAGCATCAAAACAAGAATACAACAATTTAAAGTCAAAGTTAGCGAGTTTAGAGACCGAATTATGCAAAAAGTCAAATGAAAACGAGGAGTTTAAATTGGAAATAGAGAAAATGACTAACCAATTAGAGTATGTAAACATAAGTAAATGTGAAATTGAGGAAGAATTGAAGAAGCTAAAAGTGCAAATGGGGCAGTGGAGGAAGGCGGCAGAGGCGGCTACCGCCATGCTTTGTGATGAAAGTGGTGATAACAACGGGCAGATGATGGTGGATAGAACGTGGTCAACGGGCCATTTTAGCCCGAGAAAATGGATGAATTTGGGTTCACCTTGTAATGTGGACATTGATGAAGATAATGAAGATGATAACGATGATGATGAGTTCTTGAAGAGGAGAAATGGTAATGTGCTTAAAAGGATTGGGGTGTTATGGAAAAAGCCACAAAACAAATGATCTTTGATTGAAGTGTTATATTTATTACTTTGTGATGTAACAGTTATTGTAATTCTTTTAATGAAAAAAGGTGAAGTTTGTAATTTCTTGTATTTCATTTCTATGAATTTGTCACCTCGGTAGTTATATTTTGTTTTTCTGCAAGTACAATGGTTGTTTTCCAACAAAGTTACATGTCTAATAGTCATTCGGTTTCTAAATCTATATAAATTTATACTTCATCCAGTGATAAATTTAGAATTTTATAATTTTTGAGGCAAAAAATTATAACAAATATTAAATTATACTTCCTCCGTATCAAAATAAGTGAATCACTTTGAAGTTTACGTTTTTTGAGGCAAAATAATGTTATAAGAAATTAGTGAAATTAAATTGGGTAATTATAATGGATGGTGACCCACCTTTTTACTATTTTGTTACTTTTATAGGAAGATGACAAAATAGGATGGGGCCCCACATTTTTAATAATGTTTAAAAAAGTATAAAGTAAATGTACAGAGATAATTTTAAATATAAAAACCTACCAAATAAGGTAAATTATTAAAGTGATTCACTTATTTTGATACACCCCAAATAGGAAAGTGATTCACTTATTTTGATACGGAGGAAGTATTAAATTAGATAGTGGGGAATGTATCATGTATATTTTGATTAAAATGCGTTTAATAATGTTTAAAAGTAAAAAGGGTAAATGAGTCATTTTCCACTATATTAAATGAGATAGTTAATAAGTGTGGTCTTACTATTTTTTTAACAAATAAGACAAGTTTTTGAAGTATATCACTTATTTTGAAATATAGTAACTAACTTTTGATTTATTTGAAGGCATGTGATTTGGTCGTAGATTTAGAGATTCTAACAACTTCGAATCGGTTGGCATGCTTGGGAGTAAAGGTGGCAAGATTGGCTGTTTGGAAGTGTTAGGTAACGAGCTAAAAGTCTAAATGGGTGTTTATTTTAGTTTATTTTGATGGCTTATAAGCTTAAGTTAACATAGTATTTGTTTTAACTTATTGTTTATGGATTTCATAAATCTTAATTTTATAGCTTATTAGCTTATTTAAGTAGAGAAGAAGGCAAAAGACTATTATATCCTTAGATTTTCCATGCACCCGCTTTTAAAATACCCCTAATGGTCATTTTACCTAATCAATTATAAGCTTATTTCATAAGTTAAAACAAACACCCTTAAAACTAGTTGCTTTTTCATACATGTCAAATGGGCTGGGGTTAGATTAACCCATTTTTTGTCCGTTTCTTATTTAACATTTCATGACTTACAACTAAGGGGAAATTATAGGGGATGATTTTTACACCACATCTTTTAATATCAACACCACAATAAATGCTTTATATACTTGTACAATTTGGAGTAATATTTATATATTGTGGTGTAGATATAAAAAAATGTGATACCAAAATTAATTACTGGAAATTATAGGGGTGACTGGTTCATTATGGCCCAAGCAAAACTGAATATTTGGGATTGTGACCCATGTGTTCGGTCAAATCAGTTTTGTTCCGGCAAATTCGTTTTTTTCAACTTATCCGTTGGACAATCTTTTGGGCTTCTTTTACTTGTGTTTCCTCAACCAAATTTTTTGTCCTATTTAATAATTTAAATATGAATTTGTATCCCATCAATAAAATAAGTATGTTTTTACCAAAATTATTATTTTGTTAAATTACATGTTAATTGTATACAACCGAAAAACTCATATTTATGTTGTCATTTCATGTCATCTTAAACTTTTAAATTGCAACTACAACAAATCTACCAAACACATTTGTACAAATAAAACTTCACCTACTCATACTAAAAGATTGTCCAACGGATAAGTCGATAAAAACATGATTTTCACAGCATTTCTCTTCTGGACGGATGCTTTAAAGTTAGATGAAAAACTTGTTTAAAATCAAATTATCGAGTAAATATACCTTTTACCCTTATTTTTAGTGAATCTTGATTTGATGAAAATAAATTCAAATTTCGCAGCATTTTCTCTTCTGGATGGATGCTTTAAAGTTAGATGGAAAACTTGTTTAAAATCAAATTATCGAGTAAATATACCTTTAACCCTTATTTTTAGTGAATCTTGATTTGATCAAAATAAAACTCTGATTTAAGGAGCAACCACTCATGTATGTTATCAAGAACTAATGTGATTAAGGGTTAGTTTTGCGCACTAAACTTCTTATAGACAATTAAAACGAATTATGGACAACAATCAAAGACATGTTGCAAATTCCATCTTAACCCCTAAGACCAGTGCCATCAGGAAGCAACTGGCGCGTCGGTTTGATCGTGAGTTTGGGGCAACCATTGGCACGGTCTCGTTCCTTATTCTGCCAGTTTGATGCCGCCAGTTTGGAGACGGGAAGAAGGAGAAGATCAGTTGGTGGGTGGGTATTTTGTGAGTGTGTATTTTGTAATGGCGGGTCCCAACAAATTGAAGGAAAGATGTATTGTTGGCATGTGTGCGTCGGTTTAATGTCGGGTGGAGGGTGAGATGACGTGGCGCTGATTTGGTAATAACTGACGACGTCAGTTTCCACCACTGTTGGGAGTGGTCTAATTATATCCTATAATACCGATAAAAGAACACAACTTAAATCCTAACTAAACTGAAAGTTTCTCAAACTAAAGTACATGACATGAAGGGCTGCAGATAGGCGCCCTTGCTAAGAATAAGGAAATGAAGAATCTTCTTTATGCTTTATGACTGATGAGTTTGTATAGCCATTTTGGATGGGTACTGTACATGTGTTTGACCACTTGTATACCCATCTTTGCCACTTTCTTGAGTGAAATAAATCTCTTAAGAAGGTACAAATAGTTCACGGGTTGATAGTCAAGTATTATAGATACATATTTTTTTTCTTTTTAATGATAAATGTTTTTTTTTTAATGTTTGTTGATACTTGATAGACAGTACTAAACATTTTAATGTCAACTGAAATGGATGAACATTAAACTTAAGTTTATTTTTGATATAAGTAGCCATTACTAAAAATAGTGAATATCCCCATTAACCAAGACTTGTGTCAACAAAGTGACATTGATGGCTAGTTCATCATTCTCTTTTTTCCTTCAACTTTATCAATTAATCTAAGAAGGGGCGATGAGAGAGACACGTGTAATGAAAATTTATTACATTTTACAATATATTTTGTATTTTTTTCTAAAATGATGAAGGAATTGAAGAGGTATTGTTTGCAAGGGTGTATCTGTTTTAGAATGATGACGTGACACTAATTTTACAAAAAAAATATGAAGGAATAAAACATCAACTACTGCTGGAAGACTATGAAAAATAAAAAAAATACACATTTTTATATTTTAATCCTAAGTTTTGTGGCTTTGTGCATATTCAAAAAGAAACTCTCATTTACTACTTGATGCCCTTAACTTATGGTGCAGATATTATTCTTACTAAAATAAATTAACGTCGAATATTTTAAAACACATCTATGCATACAGATATAGCATAGTTTGATTTATTTTATTAATCATGCTTCTTTTTATGTCACGTTAAATAACATCTGAAAAAGTTATACTATTTGAGATATTAATAAACTTAAACATGATATGCAAAAAATAATTAACAACGATACAGTAATCTTTTCTAATGAGTGACATGATCAAGGAGTTAAAAGTAGATAGACATACATCTACCTGAGTATTAAGAGACTATTTCTAGAAAAAAAAAACATTCAACAAAAACTTAAACATGGTATAAGTTATTTTTTAACAACACCTAATTATTCCAATTTTATTCGCATCGTGACTTGAACCAATAACTGATAGGTCATGTAAAATATACCTTACATTAAATTTCAATATTACTAAACTACAAGCTTTAGGTTGATATAAGTTAGTTAAATATGCTAAAAAACAATATTTAAATAATTATTAACATAGAATATTCATATTAAAATCAATGAGACAAAATAGAAGGACAGGAGTAGGCCAAATAATATATTTGTTGGGAGGTTTACGACTACGTACAGATTGAAATGGGGATTTGATACCGTACCTGACAATAACCTCCTCACGCTCAAATCTTTCATTTTGTCTTCACACACTTCAATTTTGATTTTCAAATTTTTTAATATTAGTGCGTTTTTAACAATTTTTATTTCCATGTCCCAATCATTTTCAAATAAAAAATATTACATTTGACCATCCTAACGATAGGATTAATAAAAATACGTAACTGTTAGATTGAATATCTAAATATTTATTTAATAACGAAAGTGTTATGTGGACTCTATGGGTAGTCGAGTTGATATACACAATCTAACTGGTATCATGATCGTTTCCAAAACTTTCTCCGTTAATCTGATAAAATAATTACATAGGAAGAGATCAAATTAGTAACACATAGAAAATCATTCAAGAGTCTTTACTACTAAGTCACATTAGATGGTTTCATATCCAAACTACAACGGAATTCCTATATCTTTGGTCTTGTGTTTTGCTATTAGGGGGTGATTTTTCTACCACAACTTTTAATTCACCTATTGCATGACATGCTTGTACAGTTAACTGTAAAACTTGTAATTTGTGGTTAATGAGGTATACCGCATATACCTTCCCAACCGAGTGTTTAGACGGAACCTTCCTGAACGGAACCTTCCTGAACGGAAGGACTAAACGGACGCAGAGATATCGATAATCCCAAGAATCAATCCAACCGACATGCGGAAATTACGGAAAGGGCGCCCCACTAGTACGATCGCATTAAATGCGACCAAGTCCCTAGGGCGGCTCCGGCGCGGGTTTAAGGTTTTGCCCTCCGGTCCAAAGCCTCCTATGGCGACCTAATATCCGCAGAGTTCGAAAGCGACCGGTCCGAAGTGGGTTACCTCCCTTTCCCGCCTAAAGACGACCGGCTATAAATATGATCCTCTGATGTCCAATATGGATCATCACCTTCCGGTACATTTATTGCTTATATCATTTATTACAAGCATTCAATACTGTACTCGCCAATCACGACCTCATGTCATATACATACTCATATACCGATTACTAACTTGACCGTCGGAGTGTTCTCACGGGAAACCACCCGGGGAGCATCTGACTAAGGGTTATCTCGTTGATTGCAGGATCCATAAGCTGTAGCCGACCATCTAAACCGTCCGGAAGATTCTTGAATCAACATTTGGCGCCATCCGTGGGACCTCTCGAACAAAATGGTCCAAGAAAATCCGAAAAATGACGCTAATCGTGAACGAGTGACACCGATTCGGCCCGAGGAGCCGACAGAAGGGGTATTGACGCCGGCATCAACTTCCACGTGTCCACCACCCACCGGTGGGGAAAACGAGCCTACCCTGGAGGAATTGGAAGAGTACAACCTCTTCTGTAAATTTCAGAAAATGAGGCAGATGGAGAAGTCCCGAACAAAACTGAAAGGAGGGGCGCTAGGGGTCGAAAGAAACCTAACGTACTCCAGTGATGAAGAGCCAATAGAGGAGGTGTACAGAGATCCATCTCCTCCAAGAAGGCCTCGCAGGGCGGAGATCACCCCAGTTGGGAGACGGGAGGAAGGAAGAAACTCTCCACCCAAGAACGAAAGAGAAGCTCCCCATCGACGCACCACCTCCGGTTCAAGAGACTTTCGATCTCCGTTTACAGATGATATCAACGAAATGCCCATACCTCCAGGTCTGAAAGGACCCAGAGTCAAATCATATGATGGAACCGGAGATCCCGACGATCACGTGGCCAGTTTCCGGTGGGCTGTGCGAATGATCCCGATGGATCCAAGGCTTTGGTGTTTGTACTTTGCGGGAACTCTGGAAGGGTCTGCCAGGTACTGGTTATCAAGTCTCCCGCAGAAGAGCATCTCTAGTTTTGAGGACTTGGTTCTGCAGTTCAGTCATAGTTTCATACAGCAGAAGAAGTACCAGCAGCGATCTCAATCCATTATGGCCTGTCGACAGCGGGAAGGGGAATCCAACAAATCATACTTTAAAAGGTTTAACGAGCAGAGCCGAAAGATGCCGGTCCGGGAAGACTCTCTGATCATTGCTGCCTTCACGTACGGGCTCCGGGAAGGAGAGTTGTTTCGGGAACTGTCAAAAAGAGATTTCGATAAGGCAGACGACATGATCAGCGTGGTGAACAAGGTATTAAAACAGGAAGATGAAAGTGCTGAAAAGCTACATTTCGAAGCTCAGGAAAAGAGAAATACAAACGGATCGGGTTCGTACAAAGGAAGAGATAAGGGGAAGGGTTTCGCCAAAGCAGGTTTTCCCGGAAGGTCGCCTTATAAAGCAAGAATCCCGGAGGGGAGATCGCAAGGCGATAGATATGGTCCGTACCGACCAGAAATTTATGCGGCGACGGAAGCCCGAAGGGCTGACGGAAGAGTGGCGAGAAAGAAATACCCAAGGGATCCAAACGCTTATTGTGATTTTCACAAGATCATGGGTCACACCACGGCGACCTGTGAAAGCTACAGAAGAGAGGAGGAAGCCCAGGGTAAAGAAAGAACGGAGGCCAACGTTGTCGAGGCTAAGAAAGACGCAGCAGCATATAATGCTGAGATTTGTGCAATCGAAGAGGAATCGACACCCTTTCTCCTAGGCAAAAGGAAGGGGGGAACTGTTGAGTTTGGAAGGGGGGAGCCTGTTCCTGACGGATATGTCGGAACGGAACCGCTAGTGATCTTCGGTATAGTGGCTAGAACGATGGTTCGTAGAATTTACGTTGATGGAGGAAGTTCAGCCAACGTTATGTACAGTCATTGCTTCGAAAAATTTCCTTCTGATATTCGGGCCCTCCTGAAGCCAACTAAGTCCCCCGTTGTTGGATTCTCTGGGCAGTCTGTCTGGCCTAAGGGAAAAATCCACCTACCCCTCATGTTAGCCGATTGGGAAAGCTTCCATAGCAAAACAATTTTAGCCGAATTCATCATCATTGAAGCCCCCTCACGATATAACGCCATTTTGGGAAGAACAGGGATGTGGCAGTTTCAGGCAATTGCCTCTACGATCCATGGTTTACTCGAATTTCCTTCCGGTCAAGGGGTGATAACCGTCCGGAGTATGCCCATGCCTCCATTGGAATGCAACAGCATCACACATCAAGACAGTTGGACGGAACAGGAGAAGGTGCAGGTGGTAATTAACTCCGAATACCCGGATACTCCCATTCGAATTGGAGGAGGCTTACCTCCACAGTTAAGAAGCGAGTTGGAAGCTTTGCTGAAAAAATACAAAAGGGTATTTGCTTGGACACCCGGGGACATGACCGGAGTGTCTCGAGAGGTGACCGAGCATAAACTCATGATTAACCCAAGCTTCCCTCCGGTGAAGCAAACCAAAAGAATAATGGCGACTGAACGAAATAGGGTGGTCAATGAAGAGGTACAGAGTTTGGTGAAAGCAGAGGTGTTGCAGAGTGCCCAGTATCCCGAGTGGATCGCTAATCCGGTCCTAGTCAAGAAAGCAGACGGGTCCATGCGCATGTGTGTCGATTTTAAGGACCTCAATAAAGCTTGTCCGAAAGATAGTTATCATCTTCCGGAGATCGAGCAGAAGGTGGAATCCTTAGGTGGGTATCGCCGGAAGTCTTTTTTGGACGCCTACAAAGGATACCATCAGGTTCAAATGGCTCGGGTGGATGAAGAGAAAACCGCGTTCCACACAGAGAAGAGAACTTTCTGCTACGTCAAAATGGCTTTCGGCCTCCGGAATGCCGGAGCTACCTATCAGCGTTTGGTCGATAAGGCGTTTGAAAAGCAGATAGGGAGGAACCTAGAGGTATATGTTGACGATATGGTCATCAAGAGTAAAGGCGATGAGAATCTAATCCAAGATGTTGAAGAAACATTGGTGCAACTCTCGAAGATTAACATGAAATTGAACCCGAAGAAGTGTTCGTTCGGGATGAGCAAAGGCAAGTTCTTGGGGCATATGGTAACAACGGAAGGAATCGAGGCTAACCCCGATAAGGTAGGAGGATTATTAAAGATGCATACTCCCCGGACGGTAAAAGATGTACAGAGCTTGAACGGAAAACTGGCTGCATTAGGACGTTTCCTCGCAAAGTCAGCAGAAAAATCCACTCCTTTCTTCAAAGCATTGCACGGATGCACGAAGAAAGGAGAGGTCGAATGGACGAAGGAGGCAACGGAAGCTTTTGAGAAGCTTAAGCAACACTTAAAGAACCTTCCTACCATGGCCAGTCCCATACCTGGGGAGCCGTTGGTAATGTACCTCTCCACTAACAGAGAAGCCGTTAGTTCAGTGCTCATCGCCGAAAGGGATAAAAAGCAAGTACCCGTTTACTTCGTCAGTCGAGCACTACAGGGGGCAGAGTTCAATTACTCGATAATTGAAAAACTGATCTTGGCCTTGATATATGCCGTCAGACGCTTAAAGAGATACTTCCAGGCCCATTCGGTAACCGTCTTGACTAACCAACCAATCAACAACATACTCCTGCAACCGGAGCGGTCAGGACGTATGACAAAGTGGGCGATCGAATTAGGTGAATACGATATCACGTTTAAACCTAGGCCTAGCATCAAGGGCCAGGCACTAGCGGATTTCTTAGTCGAAATGCCAAACGACGAAAGGGTGTTAGCAATCGAAGAGAAGGAAGGTCCGGACGCGAGTATAGGCCGAAAGCCTCCTTCAGTTTGGCAGATGTATACAGATGGAGCAGCCGGAACAGATGGATGTGGAGCGGGAATAGTTCTGATCGGGCCAAACGATGAAAGGGTTACCTACGCCTTGAGATTCGACTTCGCCTGTTCGAATAATGAAGCGGAGTATGAAGCCCTGTTAGCTGGTTTAGGTCTGGCCAAAAGTCTCGAGATCTGGAAGATGGAGGCTTTCGCAGACTCAATGCTGATCGTAAATCAAATCAACGGTTCCTATGAGGCAAAAGAAGCACACATGAAGCGATATCTGGAACGAGTTCGAGCACATGTGAACTGGTTCGATAGTTTTGAGATCACACAGGTCCCTCGAACCAAAAACAAGGAGGTTGACGCTCTCAGCAAGTTGGCGGCAATGTTGTATCACCACTTAACGAAGAAAGTATTGGTGGAAGTATTGTCGAAGCGGAGCATCGAGGAGGAAGAGGTGGCAGAAATAGAAAATGACGAAGCTTGTTGGATGACCCCCCTTCGGTTATATCTGACGGAAGGTGTACTACCGGCTGAAGCAAATGAAGCTAGGAAGATAAGAATAAATGCCGGAAAGTACACCATCATGAATAACGTCCTGTATCGAAAGGGATATTCCACCCCATGGTTGAGATGTTTGGGAAGCACGGAAGCTAAAGATGCTATAAGAGAATTCCACGAAGGATTATGCGGGTCGCATTCGGGAGCTAGATCGTTAACCCAAAAGCTACTTCGTATAGTCTACTTTTGGCCGTGCATGTCTAAAGATGTCCACAAATACGTGCAAAGGTGCGAAGGGTGCCAAGCTTATTCAAATGTCCCGAATGCTCCTTCTGTTAACCTGACCAGTATACACAGTCCATGGCCTTTCTGCCAGTGGGGGATTGACATCGTTGGACCATTCCCTAAAGCCCCCGGAAGTCTGCGCTTCTTGGTTGTAGCTATCGATTACTTTACAAAGTGGGTGGAAGCAAAACCTTTAGCATGTATCTCGGGAGCTAACATTGTTAAGTTTGTGTGGCGACAGATTGTGTGTCGCTTTGGCCTCCCGCATACCATTGTGAGCGATAACGGAAAGCAATTCGCCAGCAACCCGTTCAGAAAATGGTGTGCTGAACTAAGCATACGCCAAAATTTTACGTCTGTAGCCCATCCACAGGCTAACGGACAAACGGAGGTCACAAACAGAACAATAGTGAAGGGGATCAAGACGCGTTTGAGCAGAGCGGGGGGTAGTTGGGCGGATGAATTGCAGAGTGTATTATGGTCCTACCGAACAACGACCCGGAGGGGTACGCAGGAAACCCCCTACAGCCTAGTGTACGGTTCGGAAGCTGTGATACCGCTGGAGGTTATCATCCCCTCATCAAGGGTCGAGAACTTCCACCTGGGGGAGAATGAAGAGGCGTTAAGACACAACTTGGACATCATAGACGAACGGCGTGAAAACGCTGCTTTAAGACAAGCAGCATACAAGTCCATGAAGCCTCCAGCACAAGCCTGGAAAGCTCTGCCCTAACTGGGAAGGTCCGTATAGGGTCAAAGAAGCTCGAAGGAACGGTTCTTACGTTCTGGAGGCAATGGACGGTTCGTTCATTCCGCGTACATGGAATATGCAGAATCTGCGGAAGTTTTATTTCTAAATTTTTCTTTTCTGTTTACTAAATCATTGAGTAACTCTTTTGGTGCGAATATTGTACGAATTGGTAGTGTGAGTTCACACTACTAATAAAATCGAAAGTTATGAATGATTAACGAAATGTCTTTTACGTAAGATTTTCTTTTTCCTTCATAAACTTCCTAAGTAAAATAACTTATACAGCCTAACGAAAGGTTGCATCGACGACGAAAGCATGCTTAAATAGGTAAGGATCGGAATTAACATTTCCCTATTCCTATTCTGCGAGGGACGCCTCGCTAGAAAATAAAACCCTATTCGAAAACAAACGAATGAACGCGATAAATAAATGAACGAATGCGACAAGTTAACAAGCGAACATGATAGATAAAATTGTGATAAGCAAAATAGGCGAACGAATCAAACGAAGACGATAAGTAAACGAAGACGTAAATAAGTAAAACCGTCAAGATCAAAGGAAGGTAAGACCTTCCATTACAAGCAAACAAAAAAAAAAAACAACAAAACAAAAGATAAGAGGACCAACAGTTACAACCAACATTCACCAGCTACAACCAACAATTAACACACTAACTACGGAGCGGAAGCCCCCCTCCCCGATTCGAATTCTCACCAGTATCCTCGGGACTAGCCTCCGTTTTCTTCACACGCTCTTTAATATCGTCCAAAGACGATGTACCAGATGAAAGGGATTGAAGGAAGGGGTAGTTAGGTGTCACCAGCTCGCCGAAAAGGCTCATGATGTTTGTCTGAGCCTCCGGATAGTCGTGTACAAGCCTGGCATCCTGGAGCCGCTCAGAATATTCTTGATGAGTATCTAGACATCCGCGATACTGGCCAAACCTAACACTTTCTAGCTGAAGCTGAGAGTTCCGGGTCACAAACTCAGAGGAACTCAACAGGCTTCCGAATAGCCCAGGTATACCTTTCCGGATAAGCCAATCAAGGTCTTCCTGAAGAGCTCCCACTTGGTGAGACTGAACGGCAAACTCTTCCTTCAATTTATCATTTTGTAAATCCAGTTCCCCGTGGCAACGAACGGCCTCATTCAGCTGGCTATCTTTTTCCACCAACGCCATTTCCAACTCTGCAATACGGGCGGATGAGGAGCTTTGTTCGGCGCTCAAATCAAGAATCCGGGCATCTTTCTTGGAAAGGTTCCTTCTCATTTCTTCCAAGGCCGCAGTTAGATCTTTATTTTCTTCGGATAAGCGGTTTTTCTCTTCAACCTCAGCCTGGTGCAAACGACGGGTGGTTTCGATTAACTCTCCCATTTTAGCAAACTCTTCGCGGTGCCCAACCAATGATTGACGGTTGCGAACCCCTCTCAGTTGTAATTCTGAAAGCAACTCGACGGCGTTGAATAAGCCGGAGCGTGCTTGGAAAAAGATACCCTCATCAGAAACGTCGCTTAGATCTAGAGCGGAGGCCGATGGTCCAGCAACAACATGCACTATCGGAGGGGTAGAGGTAACGGTTGCTTGCAAGATAGGAGCTGATTTTGTAGCAAGAACGATCGGGTCAGGAACACTGGTGACTGACACCTCCCGTGTGGGGACAGCGATCGTAGTACGCGTCTGACGGGCTACAAAGAAAAGGTAATCAGGTCAGGTCACAGGGAATAAAGATAACATATACATAACAAAAACAATCATAAACTCACGCAGAAATGGAAAGTTGGGAAGTGATGATTGTGGCCTCGGCGACTGAACGGTTTGTTTTTCCTTGATAACGGAAGGTGTTGGTGTACCGGAACTAAATAAAATATCGCTGAACATGGCAAGTGCGGAGGCCCTCGGAGGGACGGGCGCAGCTTCCGGTCTAGTAGGTTCGATAACTGGCAAAATGGGAACAGCACTTGAAACAACAGTGGTGGGAGTAATTAACGTTGCAGGAGCAAGAGAAACAATTACAGACGATTCAACAGATGGGCGGGGTGATTTCGGTTTTTCTCCTGACAAGTAAAAAAAAAATTTATAAGGAAGGATATAAGTGTACGAAAAGAGTATACGTATATATGCTGCAAATCATACCTTTTTTCCTTGGTCGCTTGAGAGATGATGAAGTCGTTGTCTCGCGTGACCTCTTTGATAAGGTCCGAACGGAACGAACTTAGATGGGTCTCGAGAGCTCAGATTGCGAGTCGGCAATCATGGTATCTTCCGTTCGGAACCCTGGCGATTCGGTTAGGGGCGAGGAAACATCTGAAGCAACCTCAGCTTCCGGCCTTAGCGCTTCCGGGGTGCCCTCAGAGCTGAGGATAGCTTCAGTTGGGGGGAGAAAAGGAGTAATGGGCCCTTCGGTGACTGTTATGGACTCTCTCGGGGGTTTCGGCATTTTCAAACGTTGCAACAAGGTGATATTCTTCCCATTCACCTGCCAGATTGGGCGAACCCCACGAACGAAGAAGTGGGGACTCAAATCAGCCATCCCAAGGAAGTATTCATCTGGGTCCTCCCACTCCATGTCTACCCCCAACAGATGTTCAATTGCTGACTTTCAGAGGCAGTCAACTCCGGGGCGTCCTCGGAAGATCGTCCGGTAATAGGCCCCCAAGAAAGGGCAACATCGTTAAAGGCCAAACGATCGACATAGAAGAACTCATACTTCCAATCTCAAATATAATCTTTTAACCCGGAGATCCTCTCGCTTCTACCAGGTCGATGGGTAAACACCGCCCAGTCACCCCGACCGGTGACAACATACAGGTTGCGGAACAATTTGGTAGAAAGGGAAATGTTGAGCGCACGACTGGATATTACGAACCCGATGATCTTTCTAAAAGAATTTGGGGCGAGTTGGGCCAGATGAAGACCAAGATCTTTGAGCAAGGTAAGGATGAAATCATCAACTGGAAATCTCAATCCTCCCAAAAGGAATTGAAGATACATCGGCTCAAACCCGACCGGGGCGGAACGAATGGTGTCGGAAGGACCAGGAAGTAAGAGATGGTAACAACGATCAATGTGATAATCATCATAGATCGCGTTCAGATCCGGAGGAGTAAGTTTAGTATGTGTATTGGCGGCTGTTCTCGGGATCGATTTCTCAGGTTTCTCTTTAAGGGTTTTGTCTTTCCTCATATTGATTTTGGGAGAATTGAGGAAAATAATTTGACGAAAGTTGTTTAAGAAACTGAAAGTAGCTAGAGAGGATGTGTGAAGAACTGGAATCAACAGAGGAGCAAGGAATATATAAGAGGAAGAAGATAAAGAGGCGGTTACCCTTGATAGGCCAACGCTTAAAAAACCAACGGTCAGAAAAGGGGTAACGGTCATTTTCTTGAGGTGACGGGTGCCCAATAGATTGAAAATAAGTTCAAAAAACGATCCTCCAGGTTATCCTCTTTGAACTTAGGGGACTTAATGAGGTATACCGCATATACCTTCCCAACCGAGTGTTTAGACGGAACCTTCCTGAACGGAACCTTCCTGAACGGAAGGACTAAACGGACGCAGAGATATCGATAATCCCAAGAATCAATCCAACCGACATGCGGAAATTACGGAAAGGGCGGCCCACTAGTACGATCGCATTAAATGCGACCAAGTCCCTAGGGCGGCTCCGGCGCGGGTTTAAGGTTTTGCCCTCCGGTCCAAAGCCTCCTATGGCGACCTAATATCCGCAGAGTTCGAAAGCAACCGGTCCGAATTGGGTAACCTCCCTTTCCCACCTAAAGACGACCGGCTATAAATATGATCCTCTGATGTCCAATATGGATCATCACCTTCCGGTACATTTATTGCTTATATCATTTATTACAAGCATTCAATACTGTACTCGCCAATCACGACCTCACGTCATATACATACTCATATACCGATTACTAACTTGACCGTCGGAGTGTTCTCATGGGAAACCACCCGGGGAGCATCTGACTAAGGGTTATCTCGTTGATTGCAGGATCCATATGCTGTAACCGACCATCTAAACCGTCCGGAAGATTCTTGAATCAACAGTGGTATATGAAGTAAAAGTTATGGTTGAGAAATGAATTCCCTTTGCTATTACTCTCAAGTTATATTAGATCGTTTAGATTATAGGAACTTGATTATGATAACTAGGAAACAAAAAACTGGCTTTGATGTCAAACATAAACAAACAAACAAACAAACAAATTTAGTTAAAACCAAGTACATAAATCTATCTTTCCCCCATCCAAACCAAATATTTTAGAAGTAAAATTTTCCTGAACTAACACATTAACTAGACATTGGTGATTTCTACATAATAACTTTTGATTTATACGCAATAATTATACGTGTTTAGACACATATATTTCTTTTGTATGAACCAAAAGCTGTTGTGTATGAATCACCTTACTTAATCAAAAAACACAAACTACTACATGAGAGGACTGTTTATGAGTCCATGCCAATTTGTTGAACCGATCCCATTCCAACCACCAATTTGTGACCTCCCTGATTCAACCTCGTGAACCATGTTCCCTTGATCTCCGACACCACCACCACCACCACCCGCACCCATTTGCCATGGAAATCCCCATAATACCCCTCCTCCCGATCTATTATTATCTCCAAACTCAGATGATCTCATCATGTTACAAGTTTCTTGCTTCACCGTTGCCATTGTCATTGCAGTTGTACCACAAGTATTACCGTTGTTCATCATCGGTGATCCTTGATGATCATTAAACATCGGGTTCATCATTTCTTGATCTTGATCAAGATCATGATTGTGGTTGCCATTAGCATTGTTTAAGCCCATCAAATTTCCCAAATTACCCTCATTATACAACACATTATGAAATCCATTAGGAGTGTTTGTGTTTTCAAGAAACCCACCCCTAATTGCATCAAGAAACCCCAACTGGTCACTATGATGGTCATTATGGTCAAATCGGTCATAACCCATATGACCATTAGCACTTGCTTGGCCTTGGAGCCTAGCAAAAGCAAGTGACAAATCAGTACAAGTGGAGTCATACGGTAAGTGAGATAGCAGAGGATTATTTCCATTTCCATTTGATGTGATGGTATTGAGTGATGATTGATGATGATGTTGTTGGATGAGGTGGTGGTGATCTTGAGACCGTATGATGTTAGTTAGTGCAGAGGATGATGTTGAATTGGATGACGTGGCAGATGAGGATCTTTTGTTTCTCCTGCACCCTCCACCCACAGGAACATTTCTGAGGGTCCCACCTTTGGTCCAGTACCTTCTGCAAGACTTACAGAAATACCTGGGCTGAGTCAGGCTGTAGTTGTTGTAGTAACAGAATTTGGTGTTGCTGGAATCACATCTTGGGCATTTCAAAGCTTCCTCTGGTGGCCTTGGTTTTTTGTCTTGTTGTGCTTTTGTGCATACCAACATGCTTTCTAGTGTTTGTGAAGACATCTCCTGTAAATAAATAAATAAACAAACCACAAAATTATTTTAATCCAATAACAAATTGCATCTAACAAGAATAAATTAATTTCCAAAATGATTAACTCTAATTGGTGAATAAAGTTATAAAACCCTAGCTAGGTAACATCTGTTTTGATTCTTGGTGGTCTACAGTTAAATAGTATAATATATAAACTCACATTTAATTTTAATTTTAAATTCATCGACGATGCTAGGATTAAGTTCAAGTAGACATCGATTGGAAACCGAGTGAAGCAAATTAGAAAAAATGGCAAAATCGAACGAATTAATTACTTCATCTGAAATTTAATCCCTTCATATGAGTGGTATTGAGAGCTAAAAGGTAGATAGTCATATCTCTATCCGTTTTGCGGAGAGATTAAATAGAAAATTATTGTGAAAATTAAGAAAACAAAAGAAGAAGTAATTAAGGTTGAAGATATTAAATAGTGTACCTGTTGGTGTTGATGGTGGTGTACTCCTGAAACATCCATTTCTACTTCCATGCACTGTTACTGTGTGTTTTCTTGTTTGTTTGTGTGTGAGAGAGAGGGAGATCAAAGAGTGATCAAGATTGAAGGAGTTTTTGAAGTTCGAAAATTTGAAGAGAGAGAGAGAGAGAGAGTGTGTGGTTCATGCAAGGTAAATGTGTTTAGAGTATCACCTGCGTGTATATATACACACACAAACATATACGTACACACTATGAATATATTGTCTTATTTTATAAATTGTTGCATTGAATAATGGAGACAATTATAATGAATTGTGACTACAAGTTCATTTAAATATATTAGTACTCTACATTCGTTATTTTAAAAAGTAAAGCCAGTGACACCATGCCACGTGACTATTGCATAAAAGTGCCATGTTTTAAAATTAAAATTTATTAACCTTATTATATTTTCATCATTATGTTAATAACATTAATTTCACTGTTTTAGTCAAGCTAATTACATAAATGTTGGTTAAGTTTGATATAATAAAATAACATGTCAACCGTTGATGCAAAAAGAGGACTTGATCGGCGTTATGGTTTAAATATAGGGTTAATTTAATACACGTTCTTGTAAACTTCTAATATTACGTATATATCATTGCAAATTTCATTATTACGTATATATATTCTTCCAAAATTTCAAAATTCTCATATATATCCTTTAACCTAATTTAATAATATTTAAATCTTTTAAAAATTAAAAAAACATGAATCCTAATCTAAATAAATGGTAAAATCGCCTAAAAACCCTTGTTGAAATAAAATGCAATTGTCGAATTTGGCAAGAAAATATCATTGACGAAAGAAAAAAACCTTGACCATTTAAGGGTATTTACTATTTAGGGTTTTTTTTACCATTAGTCAAGATTAGCATTTATATTTTATTAAAATTTAAATGATTTAAATATTATTAAATTAGGTAAAAGATATATGTGAGAATTTTGAGGTTTTGAAAGGATATATACGTAATAATGAAATTTGCAAGGATATATACGTAATATTTGAAGTTTGCAAGGACGTGTATGAAATTAACCCTTAAATATATTAGTCGTTAATGAATCATTCTTACTGTACGTTTAGTTTTTCGAATAGTATATATATGGTAGGGCCATATGACATAGGTATCGAAACTATAGTGTGGTCCTTTGATTTTATCCTCAAATACGCAAACGATGTGTTATATGATGTTTTCTTTCTCTTGTACGGGGCTTCATTTAGTTGATGGATAATCAAATAAATAGGTGTCGTGTCTTCTTGGCCAATCATTCATATAGCCATAGAGACAAACACACGGTTCAAAATTCCACTAAATTTGAAATTTTTATCGTTCTATACGCTCTTATGCAACCATTTATGCGTAGTTTGTAGTTTTTATTTCCACACCACAACTTTTAGTTCATACAATACACAATATAAGTTTAATTATTAGTTGTGATAGATGCAGTAAAATTTGTAATATAAAAAGCACCTCCTTAAATAAATAGCGTCTTTGATTTATAATATTTAAAGTTACTGATAAATTTTAACACAACTTAAGGTACTACTTGCCTCCAACAACCGGCCCCCATCACCCCGCCATCCTTATGTTGTCCTTCATTTTGTCGTCATCCATTTTGCTGACTATGGTTTCTTTTCGGTTTTTCTATATTTGGACTTTAATGACATAATGACTGTTTCATTTGCTTCTATGCAAAGGTAATTAATAATTTAAGAAAAAAAATACTTCCTCCGTATTAAAATAAGTGACACAAATTGGCTTACACGTTTTTTGAGGTAAAAGATTAAAGTAGAGGTTAAAATAGATTAAAGTACATAGTTAGTGGAGATTGGGTCCCACTTTTCTTGAATAAGGTGATATTAATGAGTTTTAAAAGTAAAAGTAAGGGTATAAGAGTAATTTCACTTTATTAAAGTGGATAGTTAGTGGGTATGGGTCCCACTATTTTTACCAAAAAAGGAAAGTTTTTAAAGTGTGTCACTTATTTTGATACACCCCAAAAAGGAAAGTGTGTCACTTATTTTGATACGGAGGAAGTAGTATATTTAGAATATATTAACGGAAAAAATTCAAACATGTAATGATAAGTTGTACTTATCTGCCTTAAATGAGCTATGCAGTAATGCTTTATATCATAAAATCATTACAACATTTTCAGAATAATTTTGATAATTTGTCAAATATTTAACATTTTTTAATAAAAACAAAATAGAGAGTAATGTGAATGGATGAAAGGTTTGACACATTGACTATACCTTTCTTTCATGTTACTTCAACAAAATATTCTTTCACATCTTAAGAGCACAAGGTGTGGAAGGTGTGTTATAGACATGTTATAGAAATTTTGGGGCTATAACTTGGCTATAACTTAGAGAGGAAAAAAGGGCTCCCTGGTGTTATAGTTAAAATGGTGTTATAGGGGTCCCACATTTGTTATTTGGTGTATTTTGATTGGTTGGACACCCCCTCCCCCACCCCCCCACCCCAGCTTCCCCCCCTTTTGGCGATCGTTGTTGGCATAACGATTTGTGGTTGGCGACTAAATAACGGGACAAGGGGTGTGGTATAACACTGTTATTGGTCATTTTCTTGTTTTGACGGAGGGATAACATCCCCACACCCAGCCCTCTAATACCTTACAATAGAGAGAGTGTGGGGCCTAAAAAGAGAACAATTCAAGACTAGACTAGACTAGAAGGGGCCTTCTTTGTTTGTTTAACCATTGATGGAGACCTTGTCAAATAATGGAAACATCCCCACTCACCACTAATTTTGAAGTCTTGGATAATTTAATATGTTTTGCTTCATAACCTAAAATATTTTAGAGTAATGAGCTATAATAATATAACTTATTAACTATCTTAATTATTATTATTCCTTAATTTTCAAACCTTCAACGAATCATACCCTTAATTATTTGTTCCAAGTAAAGTCATCTGATTTGTCATTTCAATATGGTCTGTTTGTATGACCAAGGTACTCTCGAACCCAATATTTTATTGAATCTTATAAATTTTATATACTCTTTAAATAAATTGTAAACTAAGGTAGATATTAAGTAGGGGTGAGCATAAAAACCGAAAAACCGAACCGAACCCGAAAAAACCGAACCGAAAAAACCGAACCATTTGAAAAACCGACATCAACGGTTTTGATTTTTAGAAAACCCGAATGTTCGGGGCGGTTTTCGGGGGCATATGAAAAACCAAACCGAAAAACCCGCCCCGTCCCGCCTTTATGTATATTTCAAATTTTATAAAAACATTCTTATATTTTTAAAAGATTTGATATAAATTTATTTGCAAAAGGAAAGCAACCATGCAATGAAACTTCTATGGATGAAGACATTGACTAAGATTGTTGCGAAAGATGGTTGGATGTTATTATATTATTAATCTATTTCAGATTATGTTAGTTGAATTTATTATTACATCATATTAAACTTACTAGTTGTTTTTTTATTTATAATGAAATGAGTTAAGGTTTGGAAATTTGAATCATAATATTAGTTTTTAAGGTAACAAATTGGTAAATTTAAAGGAAACTAAAAAATCGAAAAAACCCGAAACCGAACCGAAAAACCCGAAACCGAACCGAAAAACCCGAAAAACCGAAACCGAAAAACCCGAAACCGAATGGGGTGTAATTTTCAAAACCCGAACTTTCGGGGCGGGGTTTGGTTTTAGTTAAAAACCGCCCCCAAACCGCCCCATGCTCACCCCTAATATTAAGGGTGTTAGGGATTGCGATATTAAGGAGATTATAAGCTAATTACGTTTTGAGAACGTAATTCGGGTACCTGAATTTTCGGATACTCAGGTTTTTGGGTATTCGAATTTCGAGCATCAGATACCCGTTTTTGGATATTTTTAAACACCCTTAGCCACAAGGGATTTTTTTTGCTCCTATGGATTAAACCTGGGAAATTTCACTATCTTTGACAAAAACTCTATATAATATATTTAAAGTATTTAACAAGGAATATAACATATTTGAGTTAAATGTAAATGGAAGGAAAAATCGCCTGAAATAATGAATGTGATGTGTCATATATCATGATTGTGCTGGATGCCACAAATATCAAATATGTTTTCCATGGTAAGCTTTCTCTAGTTTATTGACACATTCTTGTCGTGAGACCCCAGATTGAGGTGGGTATTATGTTTGCACCACAAGTAAAGAATATGCACCAAATAAAACTCATTGCCACTCCATAACTATTATTATTTCTAATTACTTTGTTAACATTCAAGAAAATAAAGTATTGGAGATAAATAACTTCCAAATATTAATGGATTAATTATAATGATTCCCAAGTAAAGTGATGGCAATTGTATCTAGCGATTGTTTGATATTTTTTGGGAACCTCGGAGATGATTGGTGGTGGTGTAAGAAATGGTTTGTAGTAAGTTTCGAATGTTGAATTTTAAAATTGAAGTTAGGTTCGAAATATTTTATGATTCTGGTTTGGTAGGGATATATATGTAGTGTTTTCAGCTACTAAAAGTTACAATCACTATAGAGTGTACTAGCTACTAAAAGTTACAATCACTATAGAGTGTACTGACTGTACTCCATATCTCTACTACTTATAAAGCATTTAGGACCTTTCCCTAAATAGCCGGCTGAAAATTCAGCCAAATTATTTCCATTTTTGGAATTTTCAACTTTTACTTAAAAAATGAACAAGCCGAGATTCGAACCTATCACCTACAGGTTAGATGCCAACACACAATCCAGCTGCACTAGTCTCTAGTACTTATAAAGCATTTAGGACCTTTCCCTAAATAGCCGGCTGAAAATTCAGCCAAATTATTTCCATTTTTGAAATTTTCAACTTTTAACAAGCCGAGATTCGAACCTATCACCTACAGGTTAGATGCCAACACACAATCCAGCTGCACTAGCCTATGGATGCGTTAATTAACCAAAACATAAATCCTTTATGCCTTTGTCTATCGGCCCACCAAACCTATCCCGCCTTTGCAAAATTGAGTCAGTTCCTTCATGCCTGTTGGAATACTGATATAAGTCGATTCGAGATGACTAATCTCCCAAGAAACTAAGAGAGGAAACTAAAGACTTTTAACAAATTTTTTCTTCATTCACCTTTCTCAAAGCAAAGTACAATACTTAAATAGGAAATGATAAAACTAACACAAAACGTTATGCCATGATTAATGCAAGTAAGTAGAACATGGGAACATGCAATGGAAACGGTAGAGTTGGAAGTTAAGAATTAGTGGACTAAATGCCACTAACCAACTTGGAACTGGTCTTCAACTCTGTGCACGTATCAATACTCCGTGCCTCAAAAACGACCTTGTCCTCAAGGTCGGAGTTCTTGTCCGGTGGGTTGGGAGGAGGTTTGGGTTGGTGAGACGTGTAAAACAATATTAGGCATCGGACATAAAAACCTTGACATCGATTAACTTGGATCTCACTGGGTGAAAGGCATTGTAACGGTAGTGCAATGGTTTGGTTTGAGGTGGTGAACTTGTACTCGATGAGATTGGCAAGGTTGTAACATTGGTGAAGTTTGGATGGGAAAATGACTATTTCCTCTTGAACTTTTGGGGTGTTTGGAGGTGGTAATTTGGTAGGTGGAGGGGGCGGCGGTGGAGAAGCTTCACAAGCGGCCTCCGTGTCGGTCTTGGTGATACTTGTGGCGGTATTGGTTAGGGGAGAGGAAACTTCGGTGGTGAGGTTAGTGTTGTTCTTGGTTATGGCCTGAATAAGATTGGCGGTAACGGTGGTTTGGAAATCGATATGTTTCGCGATGATTTCAAGGTTGGTGTTAAACAACTTTTGGCTAGCGAGGATTTTATCGGTATTTTGGTTGGTTGTTTGAATGAGTTTTTTCATCGTGTCAACCATGGTGGACATGGTTTCTTCGAGTGATTGAGGTTCCTTGCGGGGAGGCATGGCGAGGACGAAGATGAAAGCACCAAATGATATAAGTCGATTCGAGATGACTAATCTCCCAAGAAACTAAGAGAGGAAACTAAAGACTTTTAACAAATTTTTTCTTCATTCACCTTTCTCAAAGCAAAGTACAATACTTAAATAGGAAATGATAAAACTAACACAAAACGTTATGCCATAATTAATGCAAGTAAGTAGAACATGGGAACATGCAATGGAAACGGTAGAGTTGAAAGTTAAGAATTAGTGGACTAAATGCCACTAACCAACTTGGAACTGGTCTTCAACTCTGTGCACGTATCAAATACCCTCCTTGAATCAACCGTTGTCCAATCTAGCACCGCCCAATTTATTCTTGTAATTTGTTCTTCGGCATATGAATGCTTATTTATTGGGAAATGAAAAGACATCTTGGAAATCACACCTACTCAGCCGTAGTTGCCTTTTATCATTCACATTTCACACAAACCAAACTACCCAGCTTTTTCACTTTGCCCTAACCACAACACTGATCCCCACCGCTACTTCACCGCCTCCATCTCACCACCTTCATCTACCGGCCACAGCTTTTAAATGATGATTTTGTATGCTAAAAACATAATATTTAATAAAATTACAGGCATGATCAAACACATGCCAATATCTTACAGAGTTAATTTTGCAATTTATCTGAAAATTTGAAAATTTCAGGTATTTTCATAGCCCTACTTCATAGATCCATGCAAAGGTTCATAGCACTACTTCATAGATCCATGCAAAGGGTGATGAAGCTTGATAACATTGATATATAATGATTTAACTTTTGAAATTATTATTATTATTTTTAGGTTCTCAAGTTTAAAGTTCCTATAGTATTCCCATTTCTCGCCAACGTTACCTATACACGTAATTATGTTTCAGAGAACGGCTGCTCTTTGTGAAATACATCTAAATTTTATATATTTTATAATTTATTATGATTTAATTACCTCTTAGAACCACCATTTTATTAAGATTCATAATAATATGCTAAATTTGTTAGAGGTTGCAGAACCGTCTGGTGGCTTTAGTCACCAATTGGAAAGCTAAGAGATAAAGTTCAGAATGACTGGTAACTGCTCTTTTTGGATTTTCAAAAGTTATGAAAATGCTTTGGTTTCATTTATAGAGGTGTTTGGTTTATGTTCCAGGTGCTATGTGCTTCCAAGCAGATAATACTCATATAGTTTGGGTTTATCTCCGTTTTATTGTATTCAATTGTCAGGATTTTAATTGGATTTTACATTTGGTTTATGTTTTTGAAGAAGAATTCGGACATGCTGTGAGTACTCGGGATTTGAGGTTTAGGATTTTTCATTTCGTCTAATTCCTACAATTCTAGATAGATCATGAAGTTGGTATTTAAAGTATTTGACGATATTATCTGTAGTGCAATTGGCAAATGATTTCCTTCAATTGGGTATTGTAAATTTTATTCTTTTGTTCATCTTTGACTATTGGAACCCTAAGTCGATCTTGTAAGCTTGTTGATCCATTAGCTCTAACACTGTGTTCCATAAAGGTTTTTAATCATATTTGAAAGCTAGGTTTTTAAGAATTTTAATTTTTAGAAGAAAGTGTCTCGGTTCAATCAAGCCTGACTAAGTTTGACCGGTTCGATTTTGTTTGGTCTTATTCTTTTTGGTAATTTAGATGCAAAGTATTGTAACCAAATACTCGAATGGCATGTGTTCGCCCTAAAAAATTATTTCAGGTTACCCGCTGCCGCATTGCGCGGGTACCCTGCTAGTTATTTATTTAAAGATTATAAAGTGTTGAAGTAAACCTTATTTTTTTCATCAGCTTCTTTAATATATTATCCCTTCGTTCCATAAAAACTTCTCATTTACTTTTGCACAAATTTTTAGGTGATAATTAATGGTGAGGTTATTGATAATACTTTTAATTAAAATATAAAATTGGGTTGAAAAGAGAAAGATAATTAATGAATATTAGTTGTGGGTTCTTTAGTAATAATAGTTTTTTATTGCGTGGAGCCCATCTAATATGAAAAATAGAAAGTTTTTTGTGGGATAAAAACTAAGAGTGAAATATGAATTTTTTTTTGAGACGTAGGGAGTATATAACTAATAATTATCTAAATATAAAGGATTTTAAGCTTTGGAAAACTAAGTTAATGAACCGTATAAAGTCAATTCAAGTAGCTTTTTTGTTTTGTAGTGTTTCTTTAAAATAAAATGAAAATTAAAAGCTCTTACACCTAAAGAAAAACTTTTATTCTTATATAAACTTAATTAAAAAAAAAAAACAAAAAACACTAAAAGCTCTAAAAACATTTGTACAAAACAATGAAACATACCTTTAGAGCACAAGATGTCGTTCCATATTAAATGCAATTTTATTTATTTAATATGATTTTAAAATTCATCTCAAAATTTTCCTCATTTGTTTAACATTCATATAACATTTATTTTAGGACCCGTAAAATATATCAAACTAATCATAATTCAGGAAAAAAGAAACAAATTCTTTTAATAAGCGTTATTACTTTGACGATGGGTCATCTGGCGCCGAGTGTTGTGGCTTGGCATACTTTAGTGCCCCCAAAGTATCTTTTAACGTGATTTTGGCGAGATGACACCTTGCCCTCTTAGTCAATTTTGACATGTCATCTAATTTATTTGAGTTTTTCATTTTGTCTCCTACAAACTTGAAGTATATATATTTCTTCATTCCTTTTTTAAACATTAGCGTATAAACTTATATACGTAAATCTTAAAGTATATCTAAAGTTAGTGAAATGTTCAAGGTAGTTTATTAATTTTATCTAGTCTCAAGGGATATTTATTAGCCTTTGGATCAAGAAAAATTAATGGTCAAAATCAAGATTCAAAACCACCACCCCACTACAAGCACATGTGCTTCTCCGGCGGCCGGAGACGGCGGACGGCGGCGATGGGCGGCGGCCGGCGGCGGCCGGCGGCGGAGGACGGCGGCCGGAGGTGGCCGCCGATGGTGGTGGTCGTGACTAGAAGCACATGTGCTTCGTGACTTGTTTTGATTTTTTTCTGTGTAGTGAAACACATGTGTTTCATAACGTCAAGCACATGTGCTTCGTGATTCAAACACAAATGACTTGCTTGTAAATTACATTTGTTCAGGAACAAAAACACATGTGCTTGGCTTTATGAAGCACATGTGTTTGGCTTTATGAAGCACATGCGCTTCATAATGATATGTTCGTCACTTGTTTTATTTTTTTTCTATGTAGTGAAGCACATGTGTTTCATAACTTCAAGCACATGTGCTTCGTGATTCAAACACAAATGACTTGCTTGTAAGTTACATGTGTTCAGGAACAAAAACACATGTGCTTGGCTTTATGAAGCACATGTGCTTGGCTTTATGAAGCACATGTGCTTCATAATGATATGTTCGTCACTTGTTTTGATTTTTTTCTGTGTAGTGAAGCACATGTGTTTCATAACGTCAAGCACATGTGCTTCGTGATTCAAACACAAATGACTTGCTTGTAAGTTACATGTGTTCAGGAAAAAAAACACATGTGTTTGGCTTTATAAAGCACATGTGCTTCATAATGATATGTTCGTCACTTATTTTGATTTTTTTTTGTGTAGTGAAGCACATGTGTTTCATAACGTCAAGCACATGTGCTTCGTATGCTCCCTTGTGTGTTTAGAAACTCATGTTTTTAGTGACTTGAAGCACATGTGTTTCGTGACCTGAAGCACATGTGCTTCGAAGTAATATGCTGTGTTTTAGTGAAGCACATGTGCTTCGATACATCAATACCACCACCACCCCCATTAGCACCAGCACCTTCACTGTCAGCCACAACCACCACCACATATCGTTACATACTGGTTGATTTTGAAGAAGACGTCCCACCATGCTTTAGCCAGAACCGTTAACAAAGTCAGCTACAATAACCACTTTAACATTAAGTGAAAATACATCAATTTTATATTGGTTTGGTTCGTAGTTCTCAACCCTGACATATGAATTATGTAACACCCGTATTTTTAAAACATCGTTTAAATCATTTAAAATGCATTTTTCCCAATATCTGACATATTATCCAAAATACAGTTTAACAAAAACTTTAAAACTTATATCAGAGTTTACAAAAATACGGTGTCACCGAGTATATCAAAACCATAGGCAACGGGATCTACCTACTAGCTCCCGAACTAAACATCTCTAGGCCACTTCTAGTGCAACCTTCTATCACTTCAAACCTGTACCTGAGTACATAGCCACAAAACAAACGTAGTACGTGAGACAAAATAGTCTCGTGAGATACATGGGTTTTAGACCCCAATAATAGGCATTTCATAATTATATAAACGTATATATGAACTACATAAATACCGTCTAGTCACTCTTTTGTGACTCTAGCTACTTTGCTTTCCTAGCAAACATATCTAGTACCTAGACATATAGGTACCAGAAACCCAATCATATCTAGTACATAAACATATATGTACTAGAAGCATCAACCTGTCTAATACATAAACATATATGGATTAGAACCTAGCATACCTAGTACCAAACATATGCGTACTAGAAGCACAACCATATCTAGTACATAAACATATATGTACTAGAAGCACCAACATGTCTGATACATAAACATATATGTATTAGAACCTAACATACCTAGTACCAAACATATGCGTACTAGAAGCACCCGTGTGCTTAGTGTATAAACATATATACACTCGGTGTATAAACATATATACCACCGTCCAGTGACCGGGGGTCCCCCGCGTCACCACCATCTATTTCTTACCATAACCTAACAGTTATGACAGTCAAAGCCTTCGGCTATCACATCCAACATCAAACAAGTTAGTTATCTAATACTAACGACATATAATTAGTTCATCACAGTGTGAACGTACCTGTATGGTCCCATGGACCCGATCATAAGCAACCACAGTTACTTCTACATCTATGAACCCTATGAGGTCCATGCTTACTTTATACATAAGATACATTTCTTATCTATCGATAACATAATACTTTTATCTCTTCCTTGACTATAATAGACAATTATTACTAGTCACATCATATTCTTTCTCATATATATTCGTTCTTTACTTTTATTAGTATATCTTACCAATAGGTAGTCATTACTATAAAATCATTCCCAATTGCTTTACTAATAAATATTTATTAATAAAGGCTCCGTATACATTCTCTTAATCAATTATTTCATTATTGTTGTTCATTAACATAGATTCCATAACTACTTGGATCTATCATAATTTACTTCAAATTCATCAATCATACTAGACACATTCTAGTATCACATTCTACATACTTTCATACATTTTCAACTACTATCTTTATCAAAATATTTGTTAATAAAGACTGATACAATATCATATGTACTTTCAAAATTAATTGCTATGTACCCAGTTTAAAAGTCTCATGTACTCACCTTAGCAATAAAGTGCTCCAACCGTATTCTTTCCGCTGGTTTCCTTGTTCCAACAATTCGGTCAACCGTCCAAGACCTCACCAAATGCCTAATACCATAATCACAAGATTATCAACATCACATTCTACCACCAATGTGTCCATTTATCTCTAGATAACACTTATAAACTCATTTCCCCCAATTATGGTGATTTACCAAACCCTAGGTTAAATCAACCCTTAAGATTCTTACAAATCATAATCATACACTTGTTTCCTTTGTTAATATACCATCTATCAAGTGTATACAACATTTATTCACCAAAAACCATAACCCCCAATAACTAGTGTTTCAAACCCAACCATCCAAATACATAGATCTTAAGCTACAAAGATCAAAGAGTGAAGATATACCTTTAATCTTCAACTAGGAGTGAAATCTATCAAAGATTTGAGAAGAAATCAACCAAGATCTGCACTAGAGCTCCAAAAATCGCCAAAGAGGTTTCTAGGGTTTGAAAATGGCACAAATGGCTGAAAACCCGATTTTAATGCTGCCAGACAAAAGATCACGACGCGACCATAGTTCGCGTCGCGAACTCTGCGACTCCCCATAGTTCGCGATCGCTAACTCATCGCTAACTACTTCGCGCTCGTTGGCCAAACTCCCTGGAGCTAGTTCCCGATCGCGAACCTAAGTTCGCGTCGCGAACTCCTGATGAGTGCAGGGCTGCACTTTTTCATCTTTGTCTCGACCCGGTTTCGCCCATAACTTTCTCATACGGTGTCCAAACGACACGAAACCAATTCCTACGTTTTTCAAACGATTTATCCTTATTTATCATATTTTTATTCAATTTAATTATTTACAAATTTCGGGTCGTTACAACTATCTACCCCTTAAAAGGATTCCGTCCTCGGAATCGCTAAGAATTTCAACCCACATCCGACCGAGCATTCCGCTCTCATTCACTTGTGGTCATTACCATCAAACTTTCCTCATCCCCGTTCCATTAACATTACGTATCCCAACGTTCACTTAACTCCGTTAAGTCCGAACGGTCAAGACCCATTTTAAAACTCATAATACTCAAACGGGTCAAAATTCACAATTTGACTACAACACCGTCATTTTCTCGACCAATCCTTTCATTCTCATAACAATGGTATGACACAATCATACTATTAACTAGTTGATTAAAACGAATGTCAAACTCTAGCCTTGACCAAACTGATATATCCCGACATTGGTATATCCCCATATTGTCTACCCTTTGACTTAAGCACAAAGTCAACTATACCTTAACATTTTCCCTTCTCGTTAAAGGTTTCATAAATCCTCCTTTCTTTTACAATTTACCTTTAATTTATGATTCAATTACAGTCTTACACTCGATTCCCAATTTCAACATTGAAATCACCCCAAACGGTTCAAGTCGTATAAACCGACTACAATTCAATCAACCATCTCATCAACTTTTTCACAAACACATAATCGACACATTATGCTATCACTATTCATTAGTAACTCAAAACGAGAGTCAAAGTCCATCTTAGACCAATTCAACCAATCACGGGTTGTCTAACGTTGACTCTTACATAAAGTCAACCATACCTTTTTCCAATTAGCAAATTTCCGTACACACGGCGTATCGTTACCAACCCATCACTCTCAGTTCTACCCATTATTACTTTCTCAACAATCGTCCCCGTTAATCCAAGGGTCACACCTTAACATAAGGTCACAATAACATTTACCGTTTCTTGACCTTCACTTGGTCACTCATACCATCACTTAGTATTCTTTCAACCATCTTTGTATCACATTGATCAACTTAAATTATCGGTACTAGACCCTCTACCGTAATACATCCCACACCCTTATACGGTGTACCATGACTTGGTTACCACATGGTAATTTGCTCACTAGGAGTTTCTCTTTCCTTCTATTCTATAAATCGTAGGCATCCCCTACATTTACATTTCCCTTACCTTTACATGACCTAAATGCAACCCGCATTTCAAGCCAAATTCTCATTTACCATAACATAATGGCAATACTCATTAACCACATGGTTCTACATTCATCATATAAACACATAAACATATATACACATATAGATATACACACGTATATCACGCCAATTCCATCTAACCACCTCCATTGTGCACATATACAAACATATGTATATGTCACCAATACCATCATTACATCTCTATTGTGCACATATACAAACATATGTATATATCGCACCAATATCAAATAAACATCATCATCGTGCACATATACAAACATATGTATATGTCACGCCAATATCATACAAACATCATCAAATCATTTATCGTGCATTCTAGCACCTCTCCCACAAGACGCCTTATTGTTTTTCCTTCCCATTCGTATGTCTCCCATATGACATATTACTTAGCACAATTCATATGACATAACATTATCTTTTCACAATTATATGCCTTCTAAGGTCATCATATGATGCACATGCATCGTACCCCGCGGGTAACTAATAACATTCTCTATTCGTTATTTACCATTCCACTTACACATTAACCGTCGTTAATCGGTTCATCTCTTTATTACCATATTTCCAAATCTTTTGTCGCTACCGAAGTAACTATCACTCAATTCTATTAACCATAATTTCACCGGTCATCCCGGTCATCTTTGAGTCAACCAATCGACTCCGGTCTATGATTCTTAAAAAAAAATACGAATTCATTCAACCCGGAAGATTATTCCCACGATGACTATTCACGTCATACAACTCATCCACTAATTCCTGTAAGCACCAAATCGGGCAACAATCTAACAATATGGCTATACTCACACAACATACTGGCTTGGTGCATAATCATCCAATCCATCTCAATGGTCTTACCAAATGCCACTACTCTCCTCGACAATTATTCAACCTTGCTAATTCAAATCTTTCAAGTAAATAAATTAACAATAAATTTCATAACATTAAAAATATGTTTTTAACCAAAGCATTCGGAAGGATTACAATAATACCCAAAACTAAAATCTTAGGGAAACAAGTGGCACACCGGCCTAATCATCCAATGCTACAATTACGGGCCGCTTAATTCCTTAGCTCCCGAACCTGACGCCCCATCGCGCGCCTCCTCCCGTGTGAGTAGGAAGGATCGTCCTCTCACCTTTGCCGGCTCCGCCTTCTTTTGAGCCGCTGACACAAGCATTCCGGTTTTCTTCTTCGGGCACACGTGGCTATAATGCCCTTTCTCATGGCACGAGTAACATTCAACCTCGGCCATTGGTTTGGATCTACAATCTCGGGCCAAATGTCCCGTCTTTCCACAGTCATGGCAAATTTTTGGTTCCCCACGGCATTCGCCGGTATGATTCTTCCCACACCTCTTGCACGAGGCTACACTTCCTTGCCTAGAGAAGTTCGACGTGAACTTTCCCTTCTTAACCGTAACCGATCCACTCTCGGCATTCCTCTTATCTCCCACATATGCCCTCTCGGCAACTTTTGCCACGTTCACCTCTTCCACACCTCGGGCGGCACTAATGGCCTCATCTAGCGTGACCGCTCTCTTTACCTCCAACTGATAATCCCAAGGTAGCCCACTAGCATACCTAACTACCCTCAACCTCTCCTCGGAGTAGGTCTTAGCAACAAACGGAAGTAATCCCGTGAATTCCCTCGTGTACTCCTCGATCGACATCTCACCCTTCCTTAGGGTCACAAACTTCTCATGCATTTTCTCCAAATCCCGGTCGGGACAAAATTTCTTCCTCAACCTCACGGTAAACTCATCCCATGACATTCTCTCTACCACCTCCCTCCCGAGGGTCTCATAAACTATGTCCCACCAGACCATAGCATCCTCTTTTAGCAATTGAGATGCATACAACACCATATCGGTTTTCTTGCACTTGCTACTTCCGATGACCCGCTCGGTCTCTCGGATCCACCTCATAGTTACCTTCGGGTCCGAACTACGCGTATATATGTTTGGCTTACAAGCCATGAATGTCTTAAAAGAACAACCATAATTTTCATCGGGCCTCGCCCTTGCATCACTACAACCACCTGTGGAGGATTTCTCCACCCGAGTGCCACCACCCCTGGTTTTCTCATCCGATCTAGCCTCGGATACACGATCTCCATCCGACCTCTCACGGTCCCCAATTATGCGGTGCACCTCATCGGCCACCACTCCCTTGAATTGATCAATAATAGTTTGGAGGTCCGCCATGGTCACCGGAGTTCTATTAGCTCCGACCTCCGATTCACCCACCCGGTGCATCGACGGTTGACTTTCCTGTTCAACCCCAGCCTCAACATGAGGTGTATCCTCCTCCCGGCCCTCCGGGGCTTTCCCACTTTTTCGAGTGTTAACCATTTCTTTCGATCTTGACTATACGAAAGACATTAAACAATTAGTACCTCGTGTACGTTTCATGAGTCTCATAACACTGATTATCCATAATCACATCACTTTCATAGGTCCCCTAGGTTCAACCCTAAACTTAACATAAAGTCTCAAGGTCAACCTAATGATCTCAAGGAATCTTACATTCCTAACGCTACAGTCTAAGACTAGGATGGACATCCAACCTAATTCACTTAAACTATAGCTCTGATACCAAGTTGTAACACCCGTATTTTTAAAACATCGTTTAAATCATTTAAAATGCATTTTTCCCAATATCTGACATATTATCCAAAATACAGTTTAACAAAAACTTTAAAACTTATATCAGAGTTTACAAAAATACGGTGTCACCGAGTATATCAAAACCATAGGCAACGGGATCTACCTACTAGCTCCCGAACTAAACATCTCTAGGCCACTTCTAGTGCAACCTTCTGTCACTTCAAACCTGTACCTGAGTACATAGCCACAAAACAAACGTAGTACGTGAGACAAAATAGTCTCGTGAGATACATGGGTTTTAGACCCCAATAATAGGCATTTCATAATTATATAAACGTATATATGAACTACATAAATACCGTCTAGTCACTCTTTTGTGACTCTAGCTACTTTGCTTTCCTAGCAAACATATCTAGTACCTAGACATATAGGTACCAGAAACCCAATCATATCTAGTACATAAACATATATGTACTAGAAGCATCAACCTGTCTAATACATAAACATATATGGATTAGAACCTAGCATACCTAGTACCAAACATATGTGTACTAGAAGCACAACCATATCTAGTACATAAACATATATGTACTAGAAGCACCAACATGTCTGATACATAAACATATATGTATTAGAACCTAACATACCTAGTACCAAACATATGCGTACTAGAAGCACCCGTGTGCTTAGTGTATAAACATATATACACTCGGTGTATAAACATATATACCACCGTCCAGTGACCGGGGGTCCCCCGCGTCACCACCATCTATTTCTTACCATAACCTAACAGTTATGACAGTCAAAGCCTTCGTCTATCACATCCAACATCAAACAAGTTAGTTATCTAATACTAACGACATATAATTAGTTCATCACAGTGTGAACGTACCTGTATGGTCCCATGGACCCGATCATAAGCAACCACAGTTACTTCTACATCTATGAACCCTATGAGGTCCATGCTTACTTTATACATAAGATACATTTCTTATCTATCGATAACATAATACTTTTATCTCTTCCTTGACTATAATAGACAATTATTACTAGTCACATCATATTCTTTCTCATATATATTCGTTCTTTACTTTTATTAGTATATCTTACCAATAGGTACTCATTACTATAAAATCATTCCCAATTGCTTTACTAATAAATATTTATTAATAAAGGCTCCGTATACATTCTCTTAATCAATTATTTCATTATTGTTGTTCATTAACATAGATTCCATAACTACTTGGATCTATCATAATTTACTTCAAATTCATCAATCATACTAGACACATTCTAGTATCACATTCTACATACTTTCATACATTTTCAACTACTATCTTTATCAAAATATTTGTTAATAAAGACTGATACAATATCATATGTACTTTCAAAATTAATTGCTATGTACCCAGTTTAAAAGTCTCATGTACTCACCTTAGCAATAAAGTGCTCCAACCGTATTCTTTCCGCTGGTTTCCTTGTTCCAACAATTCGGTCAACCGTCCAAGACCTCACCAAATGCCTAATACAATAATCACAAGATTATCAACATCACATTCTACCACCAATGTGTCCATTTATCTCTAGATAACACTTATAAACTCATTTCCCCCAATTATGGTGATTTACCAAACCCTAGGTTAAACCAACCCTTAAGATTCTTACAAATCATAATCATACACTTGTTTCCTTTGTTAATATACCATCTATCAAGTGTATACAACATTTATTCACCAAAAACCATAACCCCCAATAACTAGGGTTTCAAACCCAACCATCCAAATACATAGATCTTAAGCTACAAAGATCAAAGAGTGAAGATATACCTTTAATCTTCAACTAGGAGTGAAATCTATCAAAGATTTGAGAAGAAATCAACCAAGATCTGCACTAGAGCTCCAAAAATCGCCAAAGAGGTTTCTAGGGTTTGAAAATGGCACAAATGGCTGAAAACCCGATTTTAATGCTGCCAGACAAAAGATCACGACGCGACCATAGTTCGCGTCGCGAACTCTGCGACTCCCCATAGTTCGCGATCGCTAACTCATCGCTAACTACTTCGCGCTCGTTGGCCAAACTCCCTGGAGCTAGTTCCCGATCGCGAACCTAAGTTCGCGTCGCGAACTCCTGATGAGTGCAGGGCTGCACTTTTTCATCTTTGTCTCGACCCGGTTTCGCCCATAACTTTCTCATACGGTGTCCAAACGACAGGAAACCAATTCCTACGTTTTTCAAACGATTTATCCTTATTTATCATATTTTTATTCAATTTAATTATTTACAAATTTCGGGTCGTTACAAATTAAATTTGAGCCCAAATGTTAATATAGTTACGTTGCAAATGATTATTTATAAGATAATTAAAAAGATTGTGAACTCTTATCTAAAAGCCACAATTGATGTTTTTTGATAGGTCATCTTGGTTTTACCTTTATCAGATTGCGTATTCATCTGAAAAGTAAATTTTATAAACACAAAAATTTTAAAAATATTAAATCCGTTTTAAATAGTTGACTACAAGTTAAAATTTATTTACGAAATCTTATATAACAGTGACTGTAATTAGAGTTAATGTTTATAGTGCTTTTATGTAAAATGTATTTAAAATATTTATCTAACAGTGTTTAAACGTTATGGGTTGTTTATTTAAATGTTTAAAGGATTAATTGGGTCCAAGATTTGCTTAAATTTGGTTTAAAATTGAAATTCTTATTCCAACTAAAAATCCCGTGATTTGCTTTAATTTGGTTTAAATTCCATTCTAAATTGGAGATTTGTAAAGGTAGATGACATATAACGTTTATTGTGAATTACATGTTAACATTGATAGCCAATGAGAATGGTTTAAATGGATTTGTTGACAAATACAAATCAAATTTGGGTCTTATATATAGAGGTAGATTTGCTCCGTATTATTCAATGAAGCAGCTCAAAATCACCTATCCGCGTTGTTTTTATTTACAATCTTTATATTCAAAGATAAAATTTTAAAACTTTTTCGTATTTGCACGAAAAAAAAAACTATTGATAAAATATTAGAAGCTCTTGTTTCTTCTTTTTATAAGATTTATTAAAAGCAAATATTTACATATTAGCAAAAAAATACGTAATTGTTTTTGATAAATTAGTGACTATAAGTTTGAGATTGATCACTACTTCTATTATACAGGATTTTGATATGCATAATCTATTAATTCTTTTTCTTCATATTATTCTTTAATTTTAATACTTATTATCATCAAATGGGTAGATATATAAATATCCAAAAATAATAGACAATAATACTATTTTTCTAATTAATATGATTGAGACATCTTTAACTTGATTTCAAAGTTTTCAACACCTACCCAAAAAGTCCTATCGTGCTTTTTTTGTGTCTCCTCGCACCCCTTAAGTTTTATTCAATGTTATTATATTTATAATAATATAATATACAATGGTGATGATTTATATGTCAAAATTTTATGCAAATTTTATAACAAATTATATAATTATATCAAGTAATAGTTAGAATAATTTGGTAATAGTAATAAAAAAATAACAAATAGAAAAGAATAATGGGTTGGGCTGTGTACCAAATTATTTATTTAAGGGTACCTCTTCACTTTTTTTTTTAAAAAAAAGGGGAGGCAGTGTGGGGAAAAATGACAAGAAGATATTGGAACATTAATTTAGAAGAGATGATGTAAGCAGGAGTTCATTTTGGCCATGGTACTAGGAAATGGAATCCTAAAATGGCACCTTATATCTCTGCAAAACGTAAAGGTATTCATATTACAAATCTTACTAGAACTGTTCGTTTTTTATCAGAAGCTTGTGATTTGGTTTTTGATGCAACAAGTACCATGGCCAAACTGATAGTCATCGACTTCGGGGAAAGGCTAGAAGAATGGGACCCATTATGGGGCAGGCAATGCATTACATACGTATGATCATTACGCTTCAACCGGGTTATTCTATTCCACCTCTTAGAAAGAAAAGAACTTAGATCAAAATACTTAATAGCATGGCGATACATTTATACAAAACTTCTACCCCGAGCACACGCAATGGAACCGTAGACAGTCAAGTGAAATCCAATCCACGAAATAATTTGATCTATGGACAGCATCATTGTGGTAAAGGTCGTAATGCCAGAGGAATCATTACCGCAGGGCATAGAGGGGGAGGTCATAAGCGCTATACCGTAAAATAGATTTTCGACGGAATGCAAAAGACATATATGGTAGAATCGTAACCATAGAATACGACCCGAATCGAAATGCATACATTTGTCTCATACACTATAGGGATGGTGAGAAGAGATTCTAAAACACTATTTATAAGGGTAAATTAAAACATGTGGTTAGTTTCATGATTAGCCATTTAAGGCAAATATTTTGGGTTAATCTGTGTTAGATTCTAAAAGTAAATACTTCTTCCGTCTCACAAAAAACTTCTCATTTCACTTTATCAAAAATTTTAAGGTGATAATTAATGGTGGGGTCGTTGATAATAATTTTGATTAAATATAAGATTGATTTTGAGAGAGAAAGATAGTTAGTGGATAGTTAGTGGTGGGGTCCTTAGTAATAATAGTATTATATTATGTGGAGCCCATCAAATGTAAGAATTGAGAAGTTTTTTATGGGACAAAAATTTAAGATGAAATAAGAAGTTTTTTGTAAGACGAAGGAAGTACATTGGAAGTAAACACATTTACTTGGCAAAGTGGAAATCCATTACAAGTTTAGCCGATTGAAACGTGGCTCAAAATTATAATGTAAAGTTATCATACGTTTATCCATAGGTAGAATTGTAGAAATATTGCTTCAAACATATTGTCTGTTAGAAATGTTTTTTTTATTGAACGTTAAATCCTAATCTACTTCTGATTACTACATAAGTGCGAGAAATATATAAGATTTTGTCTATATATATTATTAATAATAGATTACAAAGGAGAAGTAATCTTTTATTCTTGATATTCTCCTTAGACTTAATTGGACCATAACCCAGTCAAACGCTAATCAATACATCGAAAGTTGAGATGCAAAAAGTTAAGATGTGTTAACACACTTGAAAAAATAATTTTTTTTTTCTGAACGGTAAGGAGAACTTCGGAGAGAACTTCGGCAAAGTTATCACCCATCCAAAAGAACTCGAGAGACAATAAAATTAAAAAGCTAGTAAGAGGCTAACATTATAGTATAAACAAAAAATAAAATAAAAGCAATATAATGCAACCAAAACACCTACAATACATTATAACGAACCACCCATACAAGCACGACACCGGCTCCAAACACCACAACCCCCATTCAGTGGCGGACCCAGTAAAAACTTGAGGGGTATCACTGGTTGCACATTTTTTTAGGGGTGTCACCTAAACTAGTAAAAATTAATTAAAAAATTTTAACACTATTCAAAAAAATTCAGGGGTTGCACTGGTGTCAGGATCGATTAACTATAAACAAGTTAATAAACACCTTAGATCTAATTGATGATAGAAGTTGCAGCGGATCAACACTATATCAATAATTAAGAACAATGAACTGTAAGAACAATATGAGAAATATTAAGAACACAGTTTCACAAAAAGCTTCAATGTATATTATTGAGTTAACAATACACACGTACGTTTACAATTCGTAAGGAACTATTTATAATAGTCCTTGAAGCTAAACTATTTACCCTAGTTATTATAGGACTTGATTTACATCGAATAATAATAATATACATTGATTTACATTCTATAACTATCTATACGAAGATCTCGGACTTGATATTCTTCAAAAACGCGTTATCAGTAGTAGAACTCATCACCAGTAGTAAATATGTAACATCAGTAGTAAGTCTGGTGATCAGTAGTAAGTCCATAATCAACGTCAGTAGTAACTACAATGATCAGTAGTATCTTCAATCTTCTCATGATCAGTAGTAACTTAGTTATAGTGAACACCAGCATCAACTTCATCAGTAGTAAATGTTTCTTCCCCATCAGTACTAAGTATGTCAGTACTAACTGCAGCATCAGTAATAAGTTGATCTGGGTTTTGCTCCAACAATCTCCCCCTAAACTTATTGATCATATTTTAATCAATCAAGTTTCTTTTGTTCCTCTTGTTCTTTTCTTCTTTTCTCAAGAGTTCTTTGATTCTGTTGAAGCCTTTGTTCAATAATATATCTGTTGTTCCTCTTTGTAAAATAATTCAGTTTGTTTTGGAACATAACAGCATCATAGGGTTTCATCAAAGTGTTTATGAATATCTGATACATAGTCTTCTCAGAATGTGGATATTCTTTCTCATATAAGTACAATTCACACACTTTGCCTGATTTCTCAAAGAAGTACATATTGGCAGAAGGAATGACATTCCAAGCATATACATTACCTGGATTTGTAAATTGTTCTGGATAATTGTCTGGATAAAATGCAGCATCAATCATCTTTGTTAAATATCCAGCTCCAGATTCTTTCCATGATTTCTTTGTCATTCTTGGTTTCCCAATAATCAAAAGTTTGATTACATCACTTCTTGAACATGATCTGATTAAGGGTAACCATCCAGTGAATCTTTGTACAACTTTGTCTTCCCTTATGACCTCTATGACATTGTTCTGCATCACTCTCCAGTTAATAATTTGATTATTCTGTAATGGAGCAACTGGCATTTCAAGAACAGGTATAATTTGTTTTGATTTCTTCTTAGAGCTTTGTTCTTGATCAACAGATTTTCTTTTCAGTGATTGGGGAGTTGAAGAATTACCAATAGTTGAAATACTACCAGCTTTGAGCAAATTTAGACTGATTGGGATTAAAGTTTTGGCTTTCTTTGATTCTTCAGCTTCTTGTTCAGCCAAGTCTTTCTTCTTTGCAGTGCAGTATTTTTCAATGATGGTCATCATCTTCATTCTTCCTAATTACTTTGCACTAATCCCTTTTGTTTTTAAATATTCAATCATGTTGGCCTTCTGTTCAAACACATCATCAGTCAAATCACTTTTAGTCTTTTTACATTAGAAGCCAAATATTCAAGGCATTGAATATGTTCTTCTTCAATCTTTCTAAGCCTTTTGAATTCTTCCTTTTGAGCCTTTATCTGAATGTCATCTGTTTGAACAGATGCTTGAACAGGAATTATACTTTGTTCTTTCTTTTGTTCAAGTGCTTGATACTTAGCTACCTTCTCCCAATATCTCTTATGCTTCACCTTCCATTTATCTTGTTTATCAGCTCTTACAAGATTTATCTTGTTTACCATGTAATGACCAAGAGCTCTGTTAGGGTAATCTTCATCATATATTTCCTTACCCTTTCCAATATGTGCTGAAGGTGGAGGTGGAATATATTTCATGTCTGGCACTCCACTTATTATTACAGAAGGAGAAAATGATCTAAGTTCATCTTGTTGAAGTATTTTTGGATGTGGAGGAAGTGAGCACTCATCAACCTCAAACCAATTCACATTATCATCAATGTCAGGTATGATAAGTGGTTGATCAGGTGTTGGTGGTTTGGTAATGATGACATGTCTCTCTCTTTCAATTAGCTCTGGAAAATGTAGTTCTTCCTCTTCAGTAGTAACCAGAGTAGTTACTACTGGTGTGACTTCAGGAGTTACTACTGATAGGGCATCAGTAGTATTTGCTGCTTTTAATTCCTCTTCTTCATTTATTACTGCTATAATGTCAGTAGTGGGAGTTACTACTGGTGTTTCTTTTTCAGCTTGTTCTTTAGTAGGAGCAGTAGTAATTGGCTCTTCTTCTGTAATCATCATCTCTGGGCCTTCATCAACATTTGTTTCTTTTAAATTTAAGAGGGAGGATGCTGCTGCTGCAATAGATTCATCAATCATTGTCTGTATATTATCTTTCTCCCCCTTAGTGAGCTCAACTGGTGGAGCCTCACTATCATCAATCTTTTTCTTCAATATTCTGATGAGTTTGGTTTGTTGATGAAGCCTACGCTCATAGAATCTCATTCTTCTGTTGATGGTGTTTACATGCCTTTTCATGGCAGCCATGGTTTTCCCTTGGTTGGTTAAGTATTCAAGACAATTTTGTACTGTGGATTCAAGAGAATCCACTTTTTCCGTCAATTGAGTGATTTTAATACTGCCCTCACTCCATCTAGCAAGATCATCGGGCTTACTAACAGGTACATTGGTTTTAAGGTTTTCCTTCCTTTCCATCAATTCTACAGATCTGCCCTCATCACTGCTTGGTGATTCATTGGGTCTTTTAGACATTCTCTTCTTCCTAGAAGAAGCAGAGATGTCCCCCCTTGTGGTTTCTTGGCACCGGGGTCCTTTGAATAATTCCTCAAAAGAGTCATCACTCAAAGTTGCCGAGGTTTGGGTCCTAATGATGTTTTCACTGTCCTGTGCACCCACCTTTGGGGCATCAGTAGTGAAAGCCCTCCCCTCATGTCCTCTCTCCTCCTTGGAGGACAACTATTTGAGCCTGGGGTGTGACTCGATTTGTCCCCTGGTGTCCTTTGAAGAAAATTTCTTTCTTTTATAAATTGTGGAAATGTTTTGGGTTTTGTCTAGTAGGTCTTCCACAGAGTGAAGAGTAGCACTCTGCAGATTTATATCAAGTTCCTGGGACACATTCAGGACTTCTGTTTGGGTTGGTGATTGAGTGGCTATTTGGATTGGTGTTTGGGCTGTATTTGGGGGTGATGGAGTGGGTTGAGGTTCAACTTGGGTTGTAGCAATGGTTGAACCCTCTCCAATATTGGGTTGATCTTTGATCATGTTAGGAAACAGAGGGGTTTCCTTGCCCGAAAATTTAAATTGTTTTCTCATATTTGAGAAAACTTTCTTGTTCAACTCAGGTAATATAAAAATGTTTTTAGGAGTTGACAAGTTTTGTAATTCACAGTTTATGATATGTTGTAGAAATCTGGGATACATTAAAAATTTAGAAGAACTAAGATTTCCCAACATACCATCAAATATCATGTATGAAAAATTAAATACTTGGTCTGTGCATAAACAGACAACAGCAGAGGCTATTGCCTTATTAAACTCATTCCAAGTACTTCTTTTTGGAGAAATACAATGCTGAATGGTATGTATTAAAAATTTCCATTGTGGGGAGAGAAAACCCTTTTGAAAGGTTACTATGTTCAGTCTTCCCTCATATCACATTTTTTGTAAAATTTCAGCAATGTATTCCTTAGGAAGAGTGAACATACCTGAATCGTCATGTAATTGGAGATGGTGTCTGATGGATTGTTCTGTTACTGTGATGTGCTTTCCATCTACTGTTGATTTGATCATTGAAACGGTTGTTCCTTCTGTTCGTTCAGCATTGGTCCAGAAATCCACCAAGTGCTGTTGATATGATTTTGGTTTTACAGTTAAGGCAAACTGTATATATGAATTTCTCAAGAATTTTACGATCGGACGGAAATCTTTTGTTCCGTCGGGATTCTTTAAAAATGCAACCATGTTGTGAAATTCTGAGTATTTGAGATCGGTTTGCACATCGAGAGCTTGTAAAGTTGCCATTGTTGTTGAGTTTTTGCAAGAATTTTGTTACTGATGAAGGGTTTTTGATCGTAAACTAGGGTTTATCGAGAGAATTTGGTGAATTAATCGACTACCGCCTTTTATATCTTTCGATTTACCCTGCAAAAAGACTAAATTGCCCTTCGAATTATACCATAACGGTTATTTTCATGGGGGTTAGTTTGGTAATTGTGATTCTGAAAGACCAGTAGTAAATAAGATATCAGTAGTAAAACGTCAGTAGTATCTGCTAACATCAGTAATGACTAAGGATTTTGACATCAGTAGTAACTATAGACATCAGTAGTAACCATTAACACACAAGACCAGTAGTATATGTGAATACCAGTAGTACTGACTTACCAGTAGTATTTGTGTAAACCTAAAATACACCAGTAGTAATGAACTACCAGTAGTATTTTGTGCATACACTTTCACACCAGTAGTACAGCAATACCAGTAGTAAAACACTTAAGGAAATACCTAATATTTTACAACAATAACTTTACACATGATTTTAAGTGAGATTTTAAGTTATCAAAATCATTCCAATACTGCTGACCAAGAAGTTGAATCTTCCTACATCAAATGCTTTTGTAAAAAGATCTGCTAATTGATCATCAGTATGAATTTTAACAACTTTGATTAATTTCTTTTCATTGCAATCTCTTATAAAATGAAATCTTATTTCAATGTGTTTAGTTTTTGAGTGTTTTACTGGATTATTCACAATACTAATAGCACTTTGATTATCAATAAAAATAGGAGTTTTAAGAATAGAGATACCAAAGTCTAGAAGCTGGTTTTGAATCCATAGAACTTGAGCACAGCAAGCAGATGCAGCTACATATTCTGCTTCAGTAGTAGATGTTGATACATTTGTTTGCTTCTTACATTGCCATGACACCAGTCTTGATCCAAAGAATTGACATCCACCAGTAGTGGACTTTCTGTCTTGACATTCACCTCCATAGTCACTATCTGTATAGGCTATGAGTTCAAATGGTGAATCATGTGGATACCATAGACCTAGTGATGGTTTGCCTTTCAAGTATCTGAATATTCTTTTAACAGCCTGCAAGTGTAGTTCTTTGGGTCTTGCTTGATATCTTGCACACACACAAACACTATACATAATGTCAGGTCTTGATGCAGTTAAGTACATCAAAGAGCCTATCATTGATCTATATAAGTGTTCATCTACATCCTCCCCCTCAACATCAGGATGTAGGTGTTTGTGTGTTTCCATTGGTGTACTAGCACTTTTACTGTCTTTCAAGTCAAACTTTTCCAAGATGTCTTTGACATATTTTGATTGATTTATCAAAATACCATCAGTTCTTTGATTGACTTGGAGTCCAAGGAAGAAGTTCATTGGACCCATGGAGCTCATCTTGAATTTAATTTGCATCAGTTCTTCAAATTCTTTGCATAATAAATCATTGGTTGAGCCAAAGATGATATCATCTACATAAATTTGTACCAGTAGTATATCATCTTTGACTTTATTTGTGAACAAAGTTTTGTCAATGGCTCCTCTTTTAAAGTTGTTCTTCAATAGGTATGATGATAATGTGTCATACCATGCTCTTGGTGCCTGATGTAGGCCATATAGAGCTTTATCTAATTTGAACACATAATCACCATGTTTTGGATCTTCAAAACCTGGAGGTTGGCAAACATAGACCTCTTCTTCAATTTTACCATATAGAAAGGCACTCTTAACATCCATTTGATAGACTTTGAATTTCTTGAATGAAGCATATGCTAGAAATATTCTTATGGCTTCAATTCTAGCAACAGGAGCATATACTTCATCATAGTCTATTCCTTCTTCTTGAGTGTATCCTTGTGCTACAAGTCTGGCTTTATTCTTGATCATTATACCTCTTTCATCTTTCTTGTTTCTGAATATCCATCTTGTTCCAATGGCTCTTTTTCCTTTGGGAAGAGGTACAAGTGTCCAAACAGCTTGTAATTTAAATTGAAGGAGTTCTTCTTGCATTGCCTCAATCCAGTTTGAGTCCTTCATTGCTTGTTGGATCTTCTTTGGTTCATCCTGAGACAGAAAGCATTCATACATACATTCATTAGCAATTAAACTTATATTACACATATTTGCAGTTAAGCTTTTGTTTAATTTGCTTCTTGTTTGTAGTGGTGAGTTAACATCACTTAGAACAAGGTCTAAAGGATGGTTCTTCTGAGTCCTTGTAGTTGTAGCTTTATCAACTACTAGTTGATTTTCAAGATTGGACTCATTTGTCTCAGGCAGTTGTTCATCTTGTGTTCCTTCATTGTCATTGAAGTTTGGTTCATCATCATCTTGGTCAGAATTACTACTGCTATTGTCTTCGTTGAGATCAGTAGTATTGTTGTTGTTACTGGTATCAGTAGTATCTTGAGAATCTAGGTTATTGTTGAGACCAGTAGTATTTTGAGTACTATTACTGGTATCAGTAGTATTTGAATTACTAATGTCCTCATTCTCAGAGTTACTACTGGTTCCAGAACTTGAGTTATTACTGACATCAGTATTAACTACTGGAGCAGTATTAACTACAATGTATCTCATTTCCTCTTGACCAGTATTAACTGATGATGTTCCTTCCTTTTGATTGTGACAGTTTGAATTACCTGCATTGAAATTCATATTAGAATTAAAGGATTTGGTTAGATTGTCTATGTCAAATAGCCAATCTGGACCATTTCCTTGTTCATTAGGTACATTTTCATTAAAGGATACATTGATGCTTTCTTCAATTATCCTTAGTCTTTTGTTGAATACTCTGTATGATTTGCTTTGAGTAGAGTATCCCACAAAGATTCCATCATCAGCTTTGCAGTCAAATTTACCAATTTGTTCTCTTGTAATTAAAATAGTACAAGGACAACCAAATGATTTTAAGAAACTTATAGAAGGTTTTCTTTTATTGAACAGTTCATATGGTGTTTTAAAATGTGGCTTCACTATTAATACTCTGTTCTGAACATAACAAGCAGTATTAACAGCTTCTGCCCAAAAGGTGATTGGTAATTTTGAGTCTGCAAGCATTGATCTTGCTGCTTCAATGATGGTTCTATTTCTTCTTTCAGCCACACCATTTTGTTGTGGAGTTCTAGGTGAGCTGTATTGCCTGTCAATACCTTTAAGATCACAAAAGTTAATTAAGTTAGCATTTTTAAATTCTGTGCCATTATCACATCTTATGGCTTTCACTTTTTGATCAGATGTGTTTTCCAGTTTGACAATTAAGTTCTTTATGAGTTCACTTGTTTCATCCTTTGTCCTGAGAAAGAAAACCCATGTATATCTGGAAAAGTCATCAGTAATAACAAGACAATATTGTTTCTTTCCAATACTCATTACATTTGTAGGTCCAAAAAGGTCCATATGTAAGAGCTGTAAAGGAACAGAAATAGAGTTCACAGTTTTGGACTTATGAGAAGTCTTGTGTTGTTTGCCTTTTAGGCATGCAACACAATGATGATCACACATGAACTGTTTTTGAGGAAGTCCAATGACCAGATTTCTTTTTACTAAATTATTCATATTTTTAAAATTTGTGTGACACATCCTTCTATGCCATAGTTCTGATTCAGTGGTGTTTTCCTTGGATATAAAACAGTTGACCTCATTTGTAGAAATGAGTTCTCCCCCATATCTAGGCAATACACATTGTTTCTCCTAGGAGTTCTTAAAACAACATATTTTTCATCCAAAATAAAATCAGGAGAAAGAATGATGCACTCAATGTCTGTGAACAGAATCTTGTTCTTTTTATCACAAACTTGAGACACACTGACAACATTGTATTTTAGTTCAGCTACATAAAATACATCATCAAAGGTAATTTTTCCATTAGTAACAGTACCTTTACCTGTAATCTTACCTCCCTGGGGATTCTCACCAAATGCCACATATCCTCCATCAAATGACTTGAAATCTTTAAGAATTTGCAGATTTCCAGTCATGTGCCTTGAGCATCCACTATCAATATGCCATGTTCTTCCTTCTTCTGGGATCTGAATGCTCTGCACAAGTGAGTAAAGGATTAGTTAAGTTTGGGAACCCAAGCTTTATATGTCTTGGGTTCATCCTTTGAGAAATGAGCTTTTGGGGATTTAACTTTAAAGACTTTTGGTACCCATACTTGTTTATTACTGGTGTTTTGTTTTACTACTGTCCTTTTGGAGTTATTACTGGTGTGAGAATTTCCTACTGATCTTGGTTTATACCTATTGTTTTTAGCTTTTGAATACTTTACTACTGATGGACCAGTAGTATTTGGGTACTTACCATGTTTAGAATGACCAGTAGTGTTTTTAAAGTTACCACCAGTAGTGTTTTTGAAATTTGTTTTGGGAGCAGTAGTATTTTTGAAATTAGGGTTTTTACCAGTAGTATTCTTGTACTGGTACCATACAGCATTATAATTAGGGTTAACACCATTAGTAAATTTGTTAGAGTTTCTACTGGTGTTGGAAAATTTAAAATATTGTTTATTTTGATTGGATTTTCCATTGTTCTTGAAGTAATTGCTGTTCTTTGGGCTTCCAACTCTTCTGTTTTGCACAAACCTTGGTGCACTTCTTCCAAATCTTGGAGTTTCAACAATTGGATTTTTAATTTTATTTACTACTGAAGGACCAGTAGTAACTTTTAACTTTTGAGTTTTTGATCCTTGTTTAAAAATTTTAAATTCTTTTAACTCTTTGCAGTTTATTGGATTGAAGTGACAATCCTTTGCTAAATGGTTCATTTTATTGCATATAACACATCTTAATTTCTTATTTTTAGCACCTTCAGGTATTCTTTGGTCTAAGAGTTGTTTTTTATTTCTTTCATTCCCCCTTGTTAAAATTTTTGGTACATTATTTGCATTATATTTGGGAGATTCATTTGGACTTTGAGCTGTGTGAAAACTTGTATCAATTGATTTTGGTGATTCACTTTGAGATATTGTAAATTCAATTGATTGCTCATCATCAGAAGAATCATTTGATTCAGATGTTTCAGTATTAGATTCAATTTGATTTTCAGTTTTTAATTCATTAATGATTCTTTCTGAACTGTTTTTAAGTGGAGGAATGAATTGATGTGGAGGTGGTACAGCATGATATCCCACCCCATGAACAACCTTTTCTGTAGTTTGATTATTAGTTAATTCATCTAGAATTTTAGTACTTCTTTCAAACTTTTTAATTGTTAATTTATTTTGTTCAAATTCAAGCTGACATTCTTCTAATTTACTTGTTAGTTCTTTATTTTTTGTTTCATAGAACTCTTTCTCATCCACAGCTTGAAGCAACTCTTCCTTGATCCGTTGATCAATCATCTTGTACACCTTTATTTGATGTTCTTGATCAGCAATTACACTATCAAACTCATGATTTCTTCTGACTGCTTTTGCTAAATCTTCATTTAATTTAGTGTTTTCTTTTTCTAAGTTTTTAACAATTTTAGCACATTCAGAAGTACAAGGTTTAGGTTTTACCTCAGTTTTGTTGTCAGTAAAGGCCATGAGAGCTTGATTTTGAGTATGCTCTTCTGCTTGAAAGCTCCAGTCATAGCCTTGTCCTTGTTGTGATACAATGGCAGTTGATTTTGATCTTTTGTCTGGCTGAGGACACTCTTTTGCAAAGTGACCAAGGTTGTTACAGTTGTAACATTTGACTTTAGTTTTGTCAAATCCAGCTTTGTCACCTTTGTTGAAGTTGAGGCTTGTCCTACCAGTTCTCTTTAAGAATCTTTTTGTCCTTAGGCTCAGCATTGCCATCTGCCATTTAAGATCCATCTCCTCAAGATCATCTGGGTTTAATTGTTCCAAGTCATCACTAATCAATGTAGTATGCACATGACTAGTGAAGAAAGATTCTCTTGCAGCATCTTCAGAATCTGCAGCCTTTCCTATAGAGGTTTCCTGACCTTGACCTGTACTAGAGACAAATACAGCATTATTAGAAGAAATAGAAGGGTTCTTTTGGTTTACCTCAGTTTCAAATACTCTGAGATCATTATAGAGTTCATCCAACTCCTTTTCTTCTAGAGCATCTCTTTGTCTATATACCACTGTATACATGGCCCATTCTTCACTAAGAGATCTTAGGAACTTCATGTTGACATCTTCTTGATCCATCTTAACCCCAACCTGGTTAAGTTCACCAATTAGTTTGTTGAATCTGTCAAACACTTGAGTGAGTGTTTCATTGGGTTTTCCTTTGAAGTTTTCAAAGTCTTGTTTGAGAACAGACTTCATATTCCTCTTGGTGCTCTTTGTCCCAACGAATCTCTTCTCCAGTGCTTCCCATAGTATTTTTGCATCATCATATTCAACAAAGAGATGTTGATAATCGTTTGGAATGGCCAGTAATAGAGTGCTTAGAGTTTTGAGTTCGATTCCTTTGTCCTTCTTTTCCTTCTCACATTTAAGTTTGTCTGCTTCAGTTGCAGAGCTGCTTGCTTGACCAGGACCAGTTTTGTTTCCTTCAAGGACAACTTCCCACATAGAATAATCTGTAATAAGCATGTATTGCTTAATACGATTTTTCCACATCCCAAAGTTGTTGGGTGTGAGTATAGGAATTTTGTTGGCCTGAGTGCTTTCATTATTATCAGTCATGATTAATAATGTGTGTTTTAAAGATTAAAACTTTTTGTTGTTCTTAATAAATAGTAGATCTAGAACCAATAGGCTCTGATACCACTTGTCAGGATCGATTAACTATAAACAAGTTAATAAACACCTTAGATCTAATTGATGATAGAAGTTGCAGCGGATCAACACTATATCAATAATTAAGAACAATGAACTGTAAGAACAATATGAGAAATATTAAGAACACAGTTTCACAAAAAGCTTCAATGTATATTATTGAGTTAACAATACACACGTACGTTTACAATTCGTAAGGAACTATTTATAATAGTCCTTGAAGCTAAACTATTTACCCTAGTTATTCTAGGACTTGATTTACATCGAATAATAATAATATACATTGATTTACATTCTATAACTATCTATACGAAAATCTCGGACTTGATATTCTTCAAAAACGCGTTATCAGTAGTAGAACTCATCACCAGTAGTAAATATGTAACATCAGTAGTAAGTCTGGTGATCAGTAGTAAGTCCATAATCAACGTCAGTAGTAACTACAATGATCAGTAGTATCTTCAATCTTCTCATGATCAGTAGTAACTTAGTTATAGTGAACACCAGCATCAACTTCATCAGTAGTAAATGTTTCTGCCACATCAGTACTAAGTATGTCAGTACTAACTGCAGCATCAGTAATAAGTTGATCTGGGTTTTGCTCCAACAACTGGCAACCCCATGCACCATACTAGGTCCACCACTACCCCATTTCCCAGCAGGTGAACGACCCTTCGACCGACAATTGAGCCAGAAGAAGGATCTTTATACATATCAAATAACTTAAGGATCTTTGGCCCGGAGATATCATGGTGAAATATCTTATAATTCGATGACATTTCATTTTATTTGTATAAAATAGCATTTGAAAATTAATTTTGCTATTGTATATATATTAAAGAAACAAAAACACGAGCATCAAACGTAGCAGTAAGCATAACTAAATGGATGGTTGACTTGCTTTGTTGCTTAGTTCGTAAGAAAATGCCAAAAATATATAGGCACCGAACACATGCATTCCACTGACTAAATTATCAAACCAATCACTACAATTTAATTACACATTATAAACTTTAAATAATAATAATAATATCCCAATGCAAATCTTTTTGAATATATAATTAGTGAAAGTGTATAAAATTTAATATGTTGCAGATAAGGTTTGGGGTTAATCAAACATTTGCATAATTATAAGTTTAAGAGAGAATGTATCTATTGGATGGTTATAACTTATAATTATCTAGTAATTACTTAGTAATAAGTCCTTCTGAATATCTTCGTAAAAATTGCATTAGAGATAGAATAACATGGCTTTGATAACAATGCACCACACCTAATGCTCTTATTAGAAAATTAGACATAGAATTTAAATTTAGATCTTATATATAACAATGTGATTAATCTTTGATAGACTAATCGTTGGGTAAAACATCTAATATTCTATAAAGATGTAATTTATATAAAAGAAATTATTTAACTAACATAAAATGTATATTATATGTTTTTAGAGTACATACTAAATTCTTGGTTAATTATCTGTAGTGATATATAAGTTATTCACTAATTAAAAGATAACGAGTTTAAATTTTATCAGAAACATTATGTAGTATTTATTTATATAAAAAAATTGTTTTTTTTTAAATAAGATATTAACAAAAATACTACATTGATTACAATAAAAATAATAATAATCAATCTTTTTAAATGAAATGTAGGATGAGGTAAGACGTAAATAGTCACATCCTTACTAATAAGTACCTAGAGATATTGTTTCTAAGAAATGTATGGCAAATACTAATTTGATTGTTTGATCAATTTATTTGGGGATGTGATTTCGATACCACACATAATATTTCATGAACCATATTATATACTCCCTCCGTCCCACAAAAAACTTCTCATTTGGCCTTTGCACAAGTTTTTAGGTGATAGTTAGTGGTGGGATCATTGATAATACTTTTGATTAAAATATAATGTTAGATTGGAGAGAGAAAGATAGTTAGTGCATATTAGTGGTGGGATCTTTAGTAATTATAGTTTTTTATTGTGTGGAGCTCATCAAATATGGGAAATGAGAAATTTTTTGTGAGACAAAAATTTAGAGTGAAATGAGAAGTTTTTTGTGGGACGGAGGGAGTAACATTTAAAGCAAACTGTGTAAAAATATAAAACAATATATGTATAACGTTAAAATCATCTCTCATATGTTAGCTTGGCTTAAAAAAAATCTTTTAAAAAATTAGCTTGATTTTAGATAACATGTCAGTAAGGGGGAATAGTAGTAGGGATGTATGGTGAAGGTGGGGATATCAAGGTTTGCCAACAAATATTCTAACTTGTCATTATCTGTCAGACCCAAATAAACAAACAATCATTCATTCCACTCAATCTTCCTTGGATCCTATCATATTTGGCTTTTTCTTTCCTGTTTATACACTGCTGATAATATATATTTATTTTATTGTTTTTTCATATATTTAATTTGTACATCACTAATTTTTGTTAAACATCCTAAATTCGTATTTTATGAATTTCTACATATAACTAGTATACAAAACAGGTTAGTGGTATACGAAACACTATTCTTTTCCTAATAATACTATCTTGTATACTATCAATATAGTTAATTATGATTAGTAAGTTCTTTATCATATCAATGTTAGAATTTTTTATTATATTCCATATAACTGTTTAAACCATGCTATTTGTTTCATTTGATATTTGCTTTCAGTCAAATATCATATTTTTTTAAAAGACATTTCAATTTATGTCGGGCTTTGCTTGTGTCCGAGTTTTGCTCGTGATCTACGCTGTCTAACCGTTGCCGTTGTCATTTCCTAACCTTCTCATATGGATCAAATTCGTAACTTTTAAAAAATCATTCAAGAACACTTTCCCTTGAGCTATCATCAGGTTGTTTTTCAGCAAAATAGCACACGTCGTATTTTAAACATGTTATCTTATCAAAATAAACAAAATATTTATACAGATTTTATGGGTATAATTTCATTACTAATAGATTTTTTTACAAGATAAAAAAAGGTAAAAGAAAAAAACAATATTGTTTAGTTTTCTTTCATTTGAATGGTCAGTATACACTCGTTCTATATAGTGATAAAAATAAGCAAACCTTATTTAGGATTTCTATTAAAGAAAAGGGCAACAAAACCTATATAATGTGCCTTTTGATTCGAAGGTTGTTATGGTGTGGGGACATGATCCTTGATATATAATACATATGTGTTGGGATAAGTCAAGTTTATTGACTGGTCAAACCATATTATTAGTCAAAGAAAACAATGCCACAAAAGTGAAAGCAGGTGAAGGGTGATATTTGTATGTATATATTTTTATTTAAAAGAGTATTTTTGTTTATTACATATTTTTGGGTGACCGAGTTTGGTCGTGAGGTACTTAACTTAACTATTGACGTGGTCGTTTCTGAACCTTCCTCCTACTCATGTAAAGACCGAACTTATAATCTCTAGAAAGGTATTTAAAAGCCATACCACTAGGTTTTACGTATGAGTATACTGTTATACATATGTTTATACACATGTTACAAAAGGTATAAAATATAATATCTTTTTATTTTTTAAATTATAAGAAGGAATTGGAAACTGTAAATACGAATTTTATTAAAGAGATGTCTCTGTCAATTTAGTTATATCCAAGAAATTCCGTTGAAGTAAGTAACAGAAGATCGAACAGAGAACATCTATATAGCTTCCTTCACATGGAAACTTCTTCAGCTTTGTCTCATTTTAAAATATGAACTTGCTTACTTTTCTTTTCTGACAATTTTGTCCCTACCCCTTCCCATGCTTCATTGAATTCCCTCTCGTTTTCAAAGCCAAACATATTATATAATTTTAAAAAAGTTATTTATTTTATAATAGAGGTTGATATCTTAAAATTCATATTGAACTTTTAAAATCACAAATGTTGGTTAGAATGACATTTAATTATATAAAGTTGTTCTTAGTGAGACGCTAAAAACTACGAGAAAACATAAATAATGGTATCGATAATTAATCAGTAATGTTGTGGATAGTCTGTATTAACAACCATCTTTAGATAAAAAAAATTATAGCATATAAACACAAGGTTAATTAATTTGAAGTTTTTACCGTTCAAAAAAAAAACTAATTTGAAGTAATAGTTAAAGCTTATTTGGTCATTTTGTCAGTTGATGGACATTATTGCTTCAACTGTCAATTCTATCATCATTCTCATTCACTTTATTTTTTATATTAACATACTATGTCCATAGGTATAACTTAGACTGGTGCCGCCGGTACCCGCCGGTTGGTATCGCTGGTTTTCTGCCGGTACCGCCACAATTGGCACGGTCCGCCGGTTGTGCCTACGCCGGTTTCGAGACGGGGTGGAGGGGTGTCGCCGGTTGCTTTTTATTTTTTTTCCAAACGGTAATATTACCGTTATATATATATATATATATATATATATATATATATATATATATATATATATATATATATATATATATATATATATATATTAAACCTTTTAAACTTTTATAAATACCTACCTTCACTCTATAAATTTTCACAACAAAAATTCTCTCTTCTCCCACCCAACCATACTTTTCGCAATGCACTAGTAGACAACATTGCGCAACTTCCACCAAATTTCCGCCAACGTTAATTAAAGTTTTTAAATTATTGTACTTTTTTTTTAAGTTTTTAAATTATTGTAATGTTTTTTTATTTATTTAAAGTATTATATATGTTTTTAGTTATATTTTTATTTTAATTAAAAAGCAAGTAAATTAATTATATTTGAGAGTGCTGTTGGCATGACTACGTTAGTTTAGTGTTAGTTAGTTTGTCTGCTGACGTGACGCTGAGTTGGCAGCAACTGACGGCGTCAGTTGCTGCCACCATTGGGAGTGGTCTTATAAGCATTAGAGAAAAACGCACTTTAAGAATATGTAAGAGCATCCCCAATGGTTAACCTCACAATAGCTTATTACTTTTGCCACATCAACAATCTACTCACCAAAAAGCTTTACATAAATAGCATCTCCAATGGCTAACCTTTCTAAAAGTTTTTTCTATTACAATATTTCTAATTTACCTTTATCTGTCTTATATATTTTATAAATACCCCTTATATAATTTGGCACTTTTTATAACATCCTTACTAAATATACTATTTTTTAAAATATCTCATACAAATATATTATAATAATTAACACTAAATATTATATAATTTATTTATTAACTAATAAAAATATAATAAAGAATTTATGTATAATATATCTAAGGTTTAAAATGAAATACTATTATACATAAGGGACTAAAAAAGACAAACATTGAAAGTCCATTAAAAGCTTAGTAGAAAAAAGTCTTTGCAATAAGCTTTTAAAAAAACTCACTATTCCAATGGTAAAAAGTCATACAAAAACTTATTGTAATAATAATTAGTTTTTAAAAAACCTAGCATTGGAGATGCTCTAACAAATAAAGTTCCTAATTCTTTGAAATGCTAATTTACTCTTCACAAATTTAATACTGATGGGAACTCTCCCCACCCCAAACCACCAGTGTGTTTAGTAGGGGCATACCGCATATGTGTTGGTTTGTGGTGGGTTTTTTATTAGACCGTGCGTATCGGGCGACCGGTCGTTCGGTCGCGACCCGCCAACTCTACAACCCCGACGCGTCCTCCCCGTTACAACCCGGCCTCCCCGACGCGTCGACCTCCTCCAACGGTCGACAATTCGACCGTTCCCACTCGACCGTTCAACGTAAACAACACCCCCTCCAACGGCTCTTTTACCCCTTCAAATTTAATTTTTACCCCTTTTTTTACCCTATAAATACCCAATTCTTCTACCAAATCATTCACAACTTTCATTTCTCTCTAAAACTCAAACACACACTCATTTCTCTCAAACATCATCTCTAAAAATGTCTTCCTCCAAGAACAAAGGAAAGGCTACAAAATCTCGCCGCGAAGCACCCTCTACTACACCCTCTCAATCACCCTCGATCAACTTTCAACCACCCGGTTTCGTACACCAAACTAGTCACCAAATCCCACAAGGTTATCAAAATAATCCATTTGCTCCCCCCTACTTCCCACAACCATACCGACCACAACAACAACCACCACAATATCAACAAGTACCACAACAAGGTTATCAAAATTATTTTGGTGGGGACCAATACGACCACCAAAATTTTGATCCTTTCGCCGGGCTCGACCAATACGACTACCAACCACGAACACAAAGTGGTTCCCCCGCCACTCCAGCCGCGCCCCTCGACGTCGAGTCTTCCGAGTCGTCCGACGAGCCCGAGCCCGTTGTAGCGCCAAAAAAGGTACCAAAAAGGCGTCAACCACCGACAAAGGGGGTGACCGGCGGAAGCGCGTCATGGACGAAGCTTGAAGAGATAGGGTTATGCAAGGCTTGGATCGACACTTCCGAAAATGTCATCAAGACGAACTCCAGGGCTAAATGTGGATTTTGGCAGGATGTGTTAGTTCGCTTTGCGAGCGAAATGGGTGGGACGAACCGAACATACGACTCCCTCAATTGCAAGTGGAAGAGTAGGCTTCGTCCTAAAATTACAAACTTTTGTGCGATCTATGACAACCTCGTACAAAGAAACCCAAGTGGGGCGAACGACCAAATTTTGTACGAGCGGGCTTGTGGTGAATTTAGTGCTGAACATGCAGGGGAGTTCACAGAGGTGGAGTGCTGGAGAATTTTGAAGGACCATCCAAAGTGGAAGGATGTTGAATACCCAAAACAGTTGGCGATGTTCGCGAAGGCTAGGGGGAAAAAATCAAGGACTTCGTCATCATCAGCTGCGCAAGGTTCAGGGGTTGGTCCAGAAGATGAGGATCAATATGATGAAGAAGTGGAAGTTCCACCCCCTCGACCAATGGGGCGGGACAAGGCGAAGAAGAAAGCAGCGGCATCGTCACCAGCTGCTCAAAGTTCAGAATACGGTGCCCCCCAGCCATCATCGGCTCGAGAATTAGTCGGGCATTGGAAAGAGGCCACGGACGAATTTTTTGACTTCCGCAAAGCGAACATATCTGATTTCATGGAGATACAAAAAGATACCCAAGAGCTCAAGCACATGGAATTCTACAATTCGTCCCATGATCACCTCACCGGCAGAAATCTTGAGTGGGTTTTGGCAAAGAAGGCGAAAATCAGGGCCAAATATAATTTGGACTGATAGTTTATTTTTTTTAATATTTAATGTAATGTTATTTTTATTTATGTTTTTTTTTAATTATTAATGTAATGTTTTTTTTATAATTAATGTATTTGTTTTTAATTTAAATTAAAAAAATAATTTTCCGAACGGTCACCCATTACGGGCATTTGGTCGCTGTCTGGTCGTGTGATTGATCAGGAGAGAGAAAGCTGATGTGGCGCAGATGTGGCAGGGGTGACCAAACTGCGAACGGTCACCCATTACGCACAGTCTTAAAGTTGAACCCCAAACAGATATTTTGATTTTTGTTATATCTCAAATCACTAGAATTTAGTGTGTTGGGGTTTGGTTTTTCGATTTGTGAGATTGGATTTTCAGGTTTCTGGATCACAATTGTTTGTATTTTGTTCAAAATGAGGAACTGGGTCCGCGCTTCACGGCAGGTTGTAAAGATACATCTCATATTTATAAACTAACATGTCAAGTACTAAGGTAAGTTGGACAATTGTTATTATAATTAATCTTTAGAAGACATGCATACATGTTCGATTAGTTGTAAATTTACTTCATCTGGACACTGCAATTATATGAAATAATTACAAATAATAAAATAAATCAAATATAAAACACCATAAAAAAATTATTATTATTGTATAAAAAGATACATCATTAAAATACCATTAAAAATAAAAAAAAAAAAAAAAAAAAAAAAAAAAAAAAACTACTTTATAAAAAAACGTTAAAAAAAGTCAACACTATTTGTGAACTATTCATCGCCTGCAAAATGTTAGTTATAGTAAAACCGTCTTAAAACATGAAAATTGCTAAAGCACTGGTAAGCTGATGCAAAAATATAACCTAATATAGATAGGATTACACATACGCACACGACACACTATTTGGACCAAATGAGATTAGTTAGTCGAATTATCAATAATGTGGTATTTGATATACGAGAGGCTAAATTATTATAAAGATAATACTTAGAAATTCATACATATTGTAATAAGTTAAACAATGTAACATTTAATTTATACAAATAAATTATAAATTCTCTGTGTCACATACAAGAAAATATTTTAGTCGTCCAGTATTTGAGCTTAGTTTTCCTCTCTCAAGTGACGGACGTGGAAGGTCTAAGATCACTGGATTAGAGGTGCACAAACCGGTTCGGTTTAAAAAACGGATCGGATTTGGTCAACAAAAGTCAAAACCGGTTTTTGGGTAGCAAGGGTGTATCCGGTTGAAACCGGTTCGGACCGGTTTAAACCGGTTTTTTCGGTTTTTTAACCGGTTTTTAGGATCGGTTTTCTAAAAAACTGGTTTTCAATCCGGTTCCTCCACAAAACATCAAACCGGTTCCAAACCGGCGGTTTAAAACCGAACCGGTCCGACAAGGCAAAAACCGGTTTCAAACCGATTTTAAAACCGGATCGGATTTTAAACCGGTTTTTCTATGCACCTCTACACTGGATTAGTTGGGATTGCTAGAAATTCATAAGAAAAAGAAAAAACAAACAATAAAACTTATACTCGAAATAAACAAATAACCTAGAGCGGTCTATTGGGCCTAACCAACTAGATAACCAAGAGTAAATTACACAGAAGGTCCCTGTGGTTTGCCATTTATTGCAGCTACAGTCCCTGGTCTTCGTTTATTACACCGGAAGTCCCTGGTGTATTCAGTTTGTTACACCCGACGTCCCTCTATCAAACGGACGTTTAAAACTTCCGTTAAGTGACCCATGTGCACCTCACATGATGGGCAAAATCGTAAATTTCCTTCCCTTTTTAAAGAGTAAATTACACGGAAGGTCCCTGTGGTTTACCACTTATTACAGCCACAGTCCCTGAACTTCGTTTATTACATCAGAAGTCCGTGGTGTATTCAATTTGTTACACCCGACGTCCCTCTATCAAACGAACATCTAAAAGATCATTTAAGTGACCTATGTGCACCTCACATGATGGGCACAATGGTAATGCTCTGTAAATAAGTGATCATGAAGTCCGGTAAGAAAAAAAATCAAAAAACATCATAAATACACAAAACAAATATCCTACAGTTCATTGCAGTCGTTTTCTTCATCACCCGTACCTCTTTCACCGCTCGATTGGCCCACCATTATTGGAAAAAAAGGGTTTTTTTAAGAACTAAAGTGGAGAGAAGACAGGGAAAGATGAGAGAGAATACGTAAATTGGGGAACACATGTTCAGTGGGGTGGGGGGGGGAGAATTACCATTGTTCCCATCATGTAAGATGCACATGAGTCACTTAACATATCTTTTAGACGTCCGTTTGACAGAGGGACGTCGGGTGTAACAAATTGAATATACCAGGGACTTCCAATGTAATAAACGAAGTTCGGGGACTGTGGCTGTAATAAGTGGTAAACCACAGGGACCTTCCGTGTAATTTACTCTTTAAAAGGGGAAGGAAAATTACGATTTTGCCCATCAATGAGATGCACATAGGTCAATTAACGGAAGTTTTAAACGTCCGTTTGACGAAGGGACGTCGGGTGTAACAAATTGAATACACCAGGGACTTCTGGTGTAATAAATGAAGACCAGGGACTGTGGTTGTAATAAGTGACAAACCACAGGGACTTTTCGTGTAATTTACTCAAGATATTATAACCAGGCCTTGATAAAATGAAAAGCTATTACCGATCCAATTTGAGGAAAAAACCGATTTGTACAAGTCTAGTTATGGGCCGAACATTAAATTGTTCATGGGTTTATATGAAACTATCTAAATAACACAAAACAAAATAACAATATAGTGATAGGCCTGTGTACGATCTAAAAACCGGACCGAAAACCGATGATGCTCGGAACCGGACCAAGAACCAGCCAGAACCGAACCGAGAACCGATGTAATTTCTTCGATTTTTTTTTTCGGTTTTTCTCGGTTTTGGACCGGACCGAACCGCGGTCCAGTTAGGTCAGGTCCAGTCCGGTTCTACGGTCCCAGTCGGTTCTCGATCCAATTTGCACAGGCCTATATAGTGATGACTTAAGGGGTGATGCCTTCAGGGTAAGGTTGACTGAAATGATCTCTTAAAGATCACGAGTTGGATCTTTTCCCTAAGAAAACATTTACCATATGGCCAACAGAATGTTCAGAAATAACCACAACAATGCTTAAGTTACTAATATCACAATATAAACGTTTTCAAAAGATACACCAAATATTTCAAAATATCTAACTACCAGCTTTTCAACATCACTTATTTTCTCTTAAAACTTTTTATCAAGTCCAAAATCTCAATTCGCAATCCCGAAACCCTAGATGGAGTAACCTTTTCCTTAACAAAAGAAAACCATAAATCCTCATTTCCACTTGCATCATTATCAAACCAATAACATATTTCCTTAGCAATTGCTAAAACATACAACCCACAATCATACCCATTAACTTGTAGCGGGCTACACTCACATTCCACATACCGTATTTCACAACCACCCAAATACGGTACAATTCTTTTATAAAGACATTTTGCATACTTGTTATTAGCACCACCAAAACTATCATGATGCACAAATACATTATTAGTTTTCTCAAATGCAAGTAAGCTCTAATGACTACTACCTTCAGCAACTGCCACGTCATCATTGTTGTTAATGGGGAATATTATGAGTTTTTTGGTTTGTAGGTTTAATGGTTGTAGGAAATATTTGAGGCTGGTGATGTCTAGACAGTTCATTGTCCAGAAAGTGATTGATGGTGGGACTAATAGGATTTGTTCTGAATTATGAGATGATGAAAGATAACTGAAATAAAACTCGATTATACGATCATTGAGGTAATTTGGACCGTTTAAAATGGTTAAATCTGATTGTCTGAGTACGACATCGTTGTAACTTAGAATTTTCTCATCGGATGAAGATTTTGGCATGTTGTAGATGGAGATATGGTTGGTACCTGGTTAATCAAAATAAGTAAAATTATTAATCATGCATTTGTTAATGACAGATAATAATTAAATAAAGTTTGTAAAATTGTATCCTTGATTCTGTTGAAGAATTCAGCTAATTTCCACAAGGTTACAACTTTTCCTAATAGAATCTTCACCTGGTAAGCATCCATTTCAGCATAATATGAATGGCATTCAAAGAACTTCATACATCAAAGTTAAATAGATAATACTTGAAATTTGTGTACAAGTTCTAAATGAACATAACACATTATAAAACAACCACACACTATCTAATTCTAAGGTTTGGATTTTGAGCAAAATTGGGGACTATAACATGAACTTTTTGCACCTTGATACATGATTATGTCAAACTAAATCTGAGATTTTACTAAATATAATTTCTGTTATAGATTAGTTCACAATAATACATTAATACTAGTAACTATGAAATCATAAAAATCAGACACAATCAACAAGAACAAGTCTTTGATGTGAATAATAAGTTCCGGCATACTTGATCCACAAACTGAAGTATGAAAATTGCGAAACTTAATGAAACGGAGAGAAAAAAAAAAGGAGATTAGGTTTTAATTTCAGAATTAGGGCACGAGAGATAACAAATTACCTTCGTAGTTTAGAAAGAGGCAATTAAGGTGGTACAGAGTAGCCAGAGATAGCTTTGGATTTATGATGGAATAAATGTCCAGCCCTAATCTGTGATTGATGATGTCCAGCCTTAACAATTGTTTATCGCTTTTTTTGCATCCGGGTGTATCAAACATAATGGAGGAAAATAAGATATCGGAAAAGTTATCGGATATTTGAAATCCGAAATCCGTTTGGTTATGAAAAATAGTTTTCATTTTCTATCAAAAGTTTTCTACTAAAATGAAATGGATTTCATTTTAAATTTTCCATGAAATTTTTTAAAAATGCGTTTAGTTCAAAAATTTTAGTTTTCATTCTCCAATATTGGAAAACTAGAAAACTTGTTTAGTTGTATATTTTTCACATATTTTCATTTTCTAATTTTTGTTATTTTAATTAAACAATACAGTATACAACATATTGACCCACTTACATCAACCCACCTTCCACGTCTACCCCCACCCACCCCACAACGTACCTACCTACTCCCACCACACCCTACAACCGACACCCACCCCCAACCCATACCACCACCCATAACCACCATATTTATCGTCGAGCTACATTATTATTTCAACTAAATTAGTAAACTACACCCATAATTTATATCTTTGATTTTTGTTTATAATTATGTTGAGTTATTGTCTCGGTAAATTGTATAGTTCCAACTGTATGAGATACAAACCAACATGTGCATGAATAATAATGGTGTGTATTACCTATACATAATATTAGGGTTTTCCGCTACACTTAAATGTTGAAATAAAATGTGATAAATGTTCTACCATTAATTTAGGTCATAATTAATGTCAGATAAAATACTCAATTTTGAGGGTTGTCATTGTGTGTGAGAGAGTGTGTAAGTGTGTGTGTGTGCGTGTGAGTGTGTGTTGGGGATGGGGTGGGTGGAGTTGAGTGGAGAGTGGGTATGTGTATATTTTAGAAAATTTTAGAAATGGAAAAGTATGAAAAAACAATAAAAATCACTTTTCCAAAATTTTCCAAATCCTTCACAAATTTGAAAAACAGATATTTTCATAATTCTGGAAAAATTTAGAAAACTCATGGAACCAAACGTGTTTTCCAACTTTTTTGTTTTCTTGGAAAAATTTTCCGTAACAAAACGGAGCCTAAGGGGGCGTTTGGTTCGCTGGAATCCTTGGGAATTTGAAAGAATTACAATCCAATCCTTCTGGATTCCTATGTTTGGTTGGATAGAATTGAAATCCTTGGTTTGAAAACATTCCATCAAACAAGGGAATGTGAATTCCATCCAAGGAAGGAAGGATTTTGAAATCCCATGAATGAAGGATTGTGTAGATTATCATATTACCCTTAAACACCTTTGAACCTTAAACCAACCACCACCCGCCGCCGCAACCCACCACCACCATCCACTACCGCCACCCGCCGACGACCACCACCCGGCCACCGCTACCCACCATCACCACCCGCCGCCCACCACCCGCCACCACCACCGCCACCCACCACTACCGTTGTCGCCACCCACCACCACCACACCACTTGCCACCACCTCCTGCCACCGCAACCGCCACCCATCGCTACGACCACCCTCCACCACCACCACCGCCACCACCACCCACCCACCACTACCGCCACCCACTACTACCATTGTCGCCGCCGCCACCACCACCACTTACATGAATAAGGGTAAATTCATCTTTTTACAGAATTTCAATTCCATTTCCTAACAACCAAACATAATATTGAATTGAATTTCAATTCATTTCCTGTCAACCATACATAGTACGGAATTGGAATTCAATTCCTGATAATTTCAATTCCTTCTTAGATTTCAATTCCATCAGAAACATTTCAACGAACCAAACGCCCCCTAAGTATAAAAAAAATCCATATATTTAAAAAGGGATTTCTAACTCATGCCCTAAGGGCATGAGATAAGAGGCACTTAATGAAGTAAAAATTCCTTAAACAATTCAAATTGCATTCAGTGAATCTCATGAATTAATAAAAAATGAAGATTATTAATGATTATATATATATATATATATATATATATATATATATATATATATATATATATATATATATATAGTGTAGAATTAAAATCAGAACCAATTAAGGCTACAGAACCAGCAGAACTCAATCTAAACCATTGATGCTTGAAATGAAATAATCATGGAAGACACATTAATGTATTTGATGAGGGACCCCCAAATATTGGTTTGCATGGATGTCATTCATGCATGTATACATATATGTATAGATAACACTTATGTATACATACATGAAAACATATACATATATGTATACAGGCATGAATGACATCCATGAAAACTAATATTTAGGGGTCTCTCATCAAATACATTAATATGTCTTTCATGATCATTTCATTTCAAAAATCAATGGTTTAGATTGAGTTCTACTGGTTCTGTAGCCTTAATTGGTTCTGAAACTAATTCAACCTTATATATATATATATATATATATATATATATATATATATATATATATATATATATATATATATATATATATATATATATATATATATATAGGAATGCTTAAGATTATTAAATGTCTCTTATCTAATGCCCTTAGGTCTTAGGGCATGAGTTAGCCGAACTCATCTAAAAATTCGGGTATCTGAAAATCCGTATATCTGAAAATCTGAGTATCCGAATTTTTGACACCGGATAATGTTTTCTAAAATTATATAAACTATTGTACTTGATAGTGGATTGGGAGGTTCAGTTCAAGTATGCACGAAATTAGGGTGTGGATTGTATTTAGACGTGGCAAATGGGTCGTGTCGTGTCGGGTTCGTGTCGTATCGGGACCTTAAATGTGTTGGGACCCCTAAACCCAAACCTGGCACGTTTAATAAACGGGTTCGAAATGTTGACCCAGACCGACACGGTTAATTTCGTGTCAACCCGACCTAACCCGTTAAACCCGTTTAAGCCGCGAAAATTGCAAATAACGATTATATATAATAAAAATCCAACAAAAATATAAATAAAAATTCAAAAAATCATAATAAAAATTCAATAAAAACGTAACATAATTATATATTAAGCCCAATATGAAATAAGAACTCAATCTTTTCTACTACAAATACTAAGTTATAATATTTACGTACAATATATTTAAATATATAAGATTTATTAAAATATGTAAATACTTAAAACGGGAGATTCGGGTTACGTTCGAGTTGAAAATATTGACACTAACCCAACCCATTTAACTATTGTGTCGTGTCGAGTCAACCCGTTTACTTAAACGTGTCGAAACCTCTAACCCGAACCCACCAATTTCGTGTCGGGTTCGTGTCGAGTTGTCGTGTCATGTTTAATTTTGCCAGGTCTAATTGTATTGTTAGATTGTATTGTTTGTTCTTATAGTTTCTTGTTTGGTTTGACTGTTTGTATGACTCTGTTTATATAAAATTATAAATATATTCTGCTAGTAGTCTTGGTGTGGGTGATGGCAACACTGAAGTTCTAATCCAAACTTTTTATTAAAAAAAAAAAAAAAAAAAAAAAAAACTACTGTACTTGAATTAATTGAAATTGAAGCTTATTTTCACAAGTCATAAGCCTTCAGAACACTCTTTATACTTGGGCCATATTGAGTTTAATGAATTGGGTTCCTGCAATGTATTTGGGCTACATTGACCGATCCAATTAGAGTAACATGCAGTTCGATATATTTTGTATTGAAAATTTCATGTTTGTGCCAAAAATATATGCGGTACATTTTGACATGGGGTTTTTCACTTGGGATTCTCTTTAGATTCATTTACATGTGTTATGGGTGATCGGATGTTCACAAGAGTTGAAGTCGATGAGTAGGCAACTCCTTTAGAGTGATTTATTTTCATATCATATCCTACCGTTGGACCGCCTTTGCGGGTTAAGGGGCGGTTTTTAGAAATTAAAAAACCACTAACTACTAAGAGCACACGGTATGCTTCTTGTTAAAGCAACCCAAACCCCATTTAACACCGCCAAAGGGCATTTTGCTACACCGTGTGTTCCGCCAAAGGGCATTTTTCTGACGGCATTGCAGTACGTCAAAGTGGTTTTTCTTATTTTGTAAATTTTCACTGGTTTGGGGTATTTTTGTGGGTTTCAAAGGGTTGTTATATGAATGTTAAAATTTTTGAGATGTGTGTTTAAATTGTGTTAAAGGGACAAAAATATCATTAACATTGGTATAACTTGATATCATACCTAGAGAAGAGTGAAGAGTGGTTATACTTAAAAAAGTTACTAGCCGGGTACCCGCGCAATATGGCGGCGGGTACCCTGTAACTATTTATTGCGTGAGTATTATTGATTGTGGTGACGATGGTGGTTGGTGTTATTGGTTGGTTGTAGTGGCGGGTGACGGTCGTGATATCAATATATCCGCTAGTGACTCGGTTGGTTAGCTCAACTTGCTAATAACATGAAGGTCACTGTCAATTTTTAAAAAAATACATATATTTTCCGAAATATCAAGTATGTTGACTGAAAATTAAGGCTTCTAACTTGGAGACAAACTTGTATGTGTATCTGAGATCCTCTTTTGTCCCACTCCCTCCAATTTTAACAGAGATGCTAAAGCATCAAGCTCTTCATCAGTAAAACTTCCTTCTTTTATGAACTCCATTGCCTACATAAGTTTATCAAATATATCAGATGCAAGAATGGACTACACACACAAATAACATCAATACGAATTAAAATAGAGCTTATAAATACACACATGTTAAAGATAAAAGGTTTATCTGTACTAATGAGTGATCAGAACAACCGAATGCAAAGATCTCCCTCATTTTCCAAGCACGCAAATTCATGTATGAACTGTGTAGCTCGCTCCTCATCTTTGACACCATGATGTGCAACAATGTTTGAAATCAAAAGCGCAATTTCACAGGACGTGGGAATTTGGAACCTACAATATCCACCAGAACCAAATAAATTAGTAATGATGGTATGTTTAGGCACTACTTATGAGCACCCCGGTAACTAATAGTTTTACATTAACCACAGTGATAGAAGAGTGGTCAAGCAATTAGAAATCAAATAAAAAAAATACTTGTTCAATAAAATAAGAATACTAATAACTTCAACTTTTAATCAAGTGAATTGAAAATAGAAAATAACATTTTGGCCCTTGACAACAACAGTAAAGCATGGATAAGAACCACATTGCATTCTTTTGGTTTTAAGTAAGTCATCTGATTGAACTTTTTCTTTTATAGTAATAGCCTCCATATCAACATGTATCGATGGTGATTCGGGTGTTTTACCCTCACTCTGTACAAAATCATGCCTCAGTTGGTGACTGGAACAAACCAAAACATAGAGAATTTTGAAATGTTAAACCGATAAAAACCCTCGATCTTTACTCTGTTCGACCAAATCGTTTTGAAATCGGTGCGAAATATTTGTTAAAAACCCTAAGTCGCTTTAAAAAGAAAACACAAATCTCGTTGCAATAAATTGAGAGTTCCAAAACCTGTCTTTCCTATTCCCTATTTTCAAACCGTCGCTTCATTATCCAAGGCAAGATATTTGAATTTTGAAAAATATAATTCAATGGTGAGCACGAAAATATATAATTAAATGACCGAGATAAATCAACAAGTGCAAGTAGTTCAGTTGGTTTGAGCTCTTTGTACTAAACATGTGGTCTTGGGTTCGATTCCTGGCGTAGCTAAGATTTTTAAATGCAGATAATTCTAAAAATGGAAAGATTTTGGCTGAATTTTCAAGATGCCATTTAGAGAAAGGTCCTAAATGCATTATATATAATAGAGATAAAATTAACTAATAAAAATCACTCCTATAAATTTTATTAATCACCATCAAGTAATTATGCTTATTTAATTGTACAAAACCATTTAAATTATCATTTTCTTTTTAACATTTTCAGTTACAAATGCGACCGATGTTTATTTCCTTTTCACTTAAAATGCACAACATGAATATTTGCAAAAGTATCATTTTAGGAACTCTGTAAAAGTTGATAACTGGGAAGTAGCCCCATTACAAAGACCTCACTAAACCAGATCATCGATCCATTGCTCTTCCCATCAAAACACCATTTCATCTTATCCGATTTCTCAATCAAATTCTTCATGGGTTTTCTACCCCTCAAATCTTCCACAACTGAAGTAAAAATGGAAAGTAACATCAATCGTTCATCGCATCATGAAATTTTTAACAGAGAATTAGGTTTCAATTCCCCCCAAAACTTCTCTCGCCGAATTTCTGCTTCCGAGGTTACTTCTCTTCTACTTTATTTTCTCGATCTCGAATGTACACTTCTTATTTCATCTTAATTTCAAAATTCTGTAATCAATTGTGCATTTTATCATGTTTCCGAGCTGAATATTGCATTGATATAGTTCTAGATCTTAATTGCACCTTAATTCACTTGAATGTCGACTTGTTCATTGATTCGATCTACTGATGATAGAGAGTGTAGTAATAAACTGTTCCCAAATTAAAATTAGGTTAATGATTACTCACTTAATATGGATAATAAGTTGCATCTAATTGTTGTTGTTTCAGGGTGTTGTAAAGAGAATTGGTCTTGCTTGGTCAACTAGCAGAAAATGGTGACGTGCACACAAAGAAATTAGGAAAACACCATGGCCGAGTTCACAAGCTTGCAGTCGAACCTGGTAGTCCTCACATATTCTACAGCTGTGGTGAAGATGGATTAGTTCAACATGTAAGTTTGAATCTGACCCAAAATATAATTAGTTTGACCATTTATAAAGTCAAAGTAACTGTAATTTTAATCATTAAACAGCTTAATCTCTTTTGCAGTTCGATTTACGAACCAATTCTCCCACAAAGCTTTTCTGTTGCTCATCATTTACGGAAAATAACCAACACTCTTCCTCAAACACCTTAAGATTAAATTCAATTATAATCGACCCAAGAAATCCTAATTATTTTTCAATAGGCGGATCCGATAAATACGCACGTGTATACGATACCAGAAACTTCCAAACCGACCCGTATTCAAAAACCCGAGACCGACCCGTGAACACGTTTTGCCCGAACCGTTTAATCGATACTCACGATGCTCATATAACCGGGATGGCATACTCATGCACAAGTGAGCTTCTTGTTTCTTATAACGATGAATTAATTTATTTATTTCAAAAGAATATGGGATTCGGGTAATTTGGAAGAACCGAAAATGTATTGCGGGCATAGGAATTCATTGACGGTAAAAGGGGTTAGTTTTTTGGGGCCGAATAGTGAGTATGTGATGAGCGGGTCGGATTGCGGGCATATTTTTATATGGAGCAAAAAAACGGGCGGGCTTGTTCGTGTAATGGAAGGTGATAGAAGGATAGTGAATCAAGTTGAACCACATCCTAATATTCCTGTTTTTGCTTCTTCTGGATTGGAGAAAAGTATTAAGATTTGGGTTCCTATGGATGATGATATTGTTCCATTACCTCATGATTTGCAAGAGGTATGAAATCGGGATATTATTTGATATTTGTTAATTTATCATAAGTTTTTATTTAATAATGTCAGTAACAGATTATGGAATCAAATAAACGAGGCAGGGAAGACCACTCACGTGTTACACTCACACCGGATGTTATAATGCACGTGTTACGGCTTCATAGAAGGCAAGCAATGGCATATATTGAAAGAAGACATAATAGAGATAGTGATGATGAAGATGAAAATGTGTTGGGATTTTCTGATGGTGATGGATCTTTAGAAGATGGAAATTCGAATGAGTGTAATGTCGTATAATTAATGTTTTAATATGATGTATTTGTAACGAGTTTAAATAAAGGATGTGAATAGTTGTGTATGTATATGAATGATCTAAAAAGTTGAAAGTGATTAATATGTGCAATATGTGGTTGACAAAAAATTTGTGAAATGGGTTAAGAGATTTGGGTAACGGGTCGGAACCATGTTATATGCTTTTTTTTTTCAACTTATGAATTGTGTTAAACATGAATACAACATAATATATCATTTGGATAATCTAATTGTATTAATAAAACGATTTAGTAAATTTAGACTGTATGACAACTTTCGTCCCTTTAACATGTCTCAATTTTAGTTTAACTTATAAAGTTTATCATTATATTTGTTAGAGTCGTTTACACCTAACATAAAGTCATAAATGGATTATTAAGATTTATTTAAAACATGTGTTTATTATTCAAAAGCTCAACAAAGTCAATGTCAGGTATGAATGTATGATGCACGCAAATACATAATACCATCTTTAGAAAGATTATTATCTATTTATTTTGGATAATTTATTTGTTTATCCGTTAACAATCCTCACCAAACATTGACAAAATTTATTGTGTTTGATAAATTTCATTTTGTCTCGATAGAATTATCTTATATCATTATGAGTGAAAGATTTTGTTAAGTATATGGAAATACATGCAGAAAAGTTAACATGTATAAAAGCCGACTTTGTCGGGTTGGAGTTGACCCGTTTGAAGTTATAACGTCGCGAGCAGAATTAATTATAGTCGTGACAAAATTCCTTTTTCTATATTTAGGTTCTGGTTAGGCAACAAATAAATAAAAACATTGCTTGGAACGATATTTTTAATAAAACCGTCAAGCATCTTTCTTCATGGAAAGCATAACTTTTATCAATCGGGAGCAACTGACATTGGCCAAATCGGTTTTAGGTGCCCTCCCCTTTAATTACATGTCAAAAAATCTTTTGAAAAAAAAATGAAATCTTGTCATCTCCCATATATATGGAATATATGGAGGTTTTGAGGCTAGTAATGACGAGATAAATTAAAGACAATGGTATTTGGAAGTTTGTCATAAGAAAAATGCATAAGGATTCATAAGCATGGATTTCAATTCTAGAAAAGTTATATAGAAATACAAAAATGCATTTTTCTTTTTTAGAATAAAAAAGTACGATACTAAAATACGGTGACGAAGATAAATGATTTAATTGTCAGTTGCGTTACTTGGTTCTGCAAACTAATCATTCAAGTACAGACAACATTTAAGTACCCCTCCATCCCCAGTCCTATAAACCATCATTTTTAACGTATGCCATTTTCTTTTCTTTTCTATCCTTTTTTAAATTTATATTTTCATGATTAAAATGATTTGATTTATAGGATGTGATTTAAACCCGTCCATACTAAAGTGAGTTCAATTACTTTGTTTTAAAAATACGTTTTATAGGTGTAATTAATGAACGTGATTAAAATAAAATAATAACCAAGTTGTTTATTATTTAGTAATTAAGTAAAATGTAAATAAAAATGTAATAAACACCTACCCAAATGCTTGGATGACCCTAAATATAGATAATTGATTTCTAGCCTTTTTGTCAAATATAAATTATTTGATTTTCAAAATGAAATAACATATAATTAATTTCAAGTCGCAATTGCAAACAACTCTTAGCGCATCCACAATGGTTAACCTCTCCAATGACTTATTACTTTTGTCACATCATATAATAAGCTATTAGTTAAAAATCTCTCCAATGGTTAACATTTTCAAAGATTTTTTCTTATAAATTACTAATTTACCTTTAACTATATCAAATGTTTTATAAATACCCCTCACTTATTTAATTTAACAATTCTTATAGTATTACAAAACTTAACATTTTTTTAAAATGTCTCTTACAAAACTATTATAATTTATAGTTATAGAAATTATTAAAATATGATAAAGCTATAATTTATAGTTATAAAAATAATAAATGATTCACATATAAATATATACATGGGTTTAAAATGTAAAATTGTTAAATATAGGGACTAAAAGAATCAAACATTGAAAGATGTTCAAGTGGTTGGATTGACCTCTTAAAAAAGTCATCCATTTCAATAGTAAATAGTCAATTTAGAGTTTATTCAAATAGTATCAACCTCTTCTTCAACCTCTCATTGAAGATGCTCTTACTTTAAGACCTCATAAATTATCAATTTAAAATTTTGTCCAGTTACTCTAAGAGCATCTCCAATGGAAGCTTTTTATAAAGCTTATTACTATTTTAATAAGCTTTTTGATGACTTTTTGTTATTGGAGTGAAGAGCTTTTTTGAAAGCTTATTCCAATGACTTATTCTTCCATAACCTCTTAACTAACTTTCAATGTTTGATTTATTTGGTCCCTATATTTACTAATTTTATATTTTAAACCCAACATAAATTTATATGTGAATCTTTTATTATTTTTATAACTATAAATGATAACTTTACCATATTTCAATATTTTTTATAAAGAACAAGCATGATAATTAGTTTTGTTTTTTTGTGGTATGTTAAATTTTATAAAATGGTATAAAAATTGTCAAATTATATATGAGGGGCATTTATGAAACATTTGAGATAAATAGAGGTAAATTAATAATATTAATAAAAAAAACTTTTTGAAAGGTTAACCATTGGAGATGCTTTTTATAAATAGGTTTTTGGTTGATGTGGCAAAAGTAATAAGTTATTGTGAGGTTAACCATTGGGGATGCTCTAAGAATGTAATTTCTGGATTTGAACACAAATTGTTAGAAGTCAACTGCACTCTCATTTTGACATATACTCTACTTAATACTAAAAATAGTTCGTTTTGTTTTGTTTTTTTTTTATCTGCTAGAAATCATTATTTGCTATTCATTTTTTATTCCTATCTTTCTACAATTACTGGTAAAATATCTATATATATTTGATTATTTTGTAACATTTATTTAATTTAAATATGTAGCAAATTAGTAAAGTTTTTCATGCACGAGTTTGCGAGAATTTTCATACAACACCTAAAAGATTGTTACATTAATAAATGTTTCAGTTATCCAAAAACTTTATAGTAAATGTAAGCGCATATAATTTTTTTTATTTTGGAAATTTAGGCCCTGTTAAAACTAATATTTTAAATTAGATAATTAATAATAATACAAATAAAATAAAAAAAATAAAAAAACATTAATTACATTTATTGTATTAAAAAAGTTATTAGAATAATAAGAGTTAAATAAATAATTGTTTATGATATAAAATTCATTAGTCATATACTTATATATAGAAATATAAAAGTTGTAAGGATAAATTATTAATTTTTGAAAACATTTAGATATTAAATATTAAAGTTCAAGATATTAGATTGTCATGTTAGAAAAGTTAAACTTTAAGGGAGTAATATGAAATTTTAGCAAAATCGAAATGAAAAAGTATAAAAGAGAGGAAGGTGTGACTGCCTGGAGCCCTGGATTCAATAACACGACCTCCGGGTCATAAGTCAAGGATCCTCCAATTGAGACCGAAACTCAGATTGTTATTAACTTATTATTCATCCTGAAACTACTAATTAGGAAAACAAAAATCACTAAAAGATACTCCCTCCGTCCCACAAAAAAGTTCTCATTTCTCCTAAAGCTTTTGTCCCACAAAAAAGTTCTCATTTCTCACATGTGGTGGGCTCCACACAATAAAATACTATTATTATTAAGAACCTCATCAATAATATCCACTAATTATCTTTCTCTCTCCAAACCAACCTTATATTTTAATCAAAATAATACCAATGACCCCACCACTAACTATCACCTAAAATCTTGTGCCAAAGGGAAATGGTAACTTTTTTGTGGGACGGAGGGAGTAAAAGTTATTGTTTACCAGTTACTAATCATATTAAATAAAATAAAAAACTCTCATTAGAATAAAAATACAATAAATAATTAAGCATTTTATTCAACAAATAGATATCAAAACATATAAGACTACCCGTAATGGGTGATCAAACTAAGTTTGGTCACCCCTGCCACCTCTGCGTCACATCAGCTTTCTCTCTCTCCTGATCAAACACATGACCAGACAGCGACCAATAGCCCGTAATGGGTGACCGATCGATAATTTTTTTTTTAATTTTAATTTAAATTAAAAACAATATATTAATAATAAAAAAATAACATTACATTAATAATAAAAAAACATTACATAAATAAATTAAAACGTACTAAAAAAATGGATTATTTTGATAACCTTGTGCGACCGGTTAAGTTGTTTGGTGTACGAAACTTGGTGGTTGAAAGTTGATCGAGGGTGATTGAGAGGGTGTGGGATTGTTTGCTTGGCATCGAGATTTTTGGAGAGGGTGATTGAGAGAATTGAGTGTGTGTATGAGTTTAGAAAGAAATGAGAGTTGTGAATTATTTGGTAAAAGAATTGGATATTTATAGGGTAAAAAAAAGGTTAAAAATTAAATTTGAAGGAGTAAAAGAGCCGTTGGAGGGGGTGTTGTTTACGTTGAACGGTCGACTTTGAACGGTCGAATAGTCGACCGTTGGAGGGGGGCGACGCGTCGGGGAGGGGGCGAGTGTAACGGGTGGGACGCGTCTGGGTTGTCGAGTTGGCAGGTCGCGACCGGCTTGTGGGTCGTGCGTTACGCATGGTCTAAGGAGTATGCGCATTCCGGCCTTTGCATGGAAATCAATTTCCTCCATCTATTTGTGTTTTTAAGCGTTAGTTAAATGATAATAAGACTCGTGCCAACGGGCACATCGGGAGAACGTCGTAGGCACTTTTGTTGCCGTTAGCCACCGACGCCGTTGGCACGGTGGCGTCGTGGCTCCCGTCGTTGAAGAGGCGTCGTGGGCACGACGGATCGGAGAGAGGCGTCGTTGCAGCGGGAAGAAGAAAGGGGGAGAGAGGAAGGGGAAAGGAAGAGAGAGAGGGAATTTTTGAGTTGTGCTTTGTGCATAAAAACTTGTACATTTTGTATTTTTTAATTTAAAATCTTTTTTTTCTCTGTTTTCTTTTCTTTTTTTTTAATTTTAAACTTTCTTTTATATATTTATTTTAATAGGAATAATATATTACTTTTTGTTTAAAAAATTTATAGTTTTTTATTTTTTAAATTTTAATTAAAAATGATGATGTGGAAAGGATGGGTTTAGTGATGGGTTAGTGATGGGTAGGGTTGGCACGAACGTGTCAGTAGCGTGTCAGTAAGGATGTGATGACGTGGCGCTGCTGATGGGTTTAGTGATGGATAAGGGTTGGGAGATGCCTAAGTAACAAAAATTATTCTCGTTTGTTGTTGTACTCGGTTGGTCGTTGGGCTTTTCTAATTATTTTTAAATTATTTAAAAAGATACAAAATAAGACGTTTTATTTACGAAGAGATATTTTAACTGGAGTATTTGATTTTCATTTCTTTTTTTTTTTAATGAAAAGATTATAAGGTCTCTCCCAACCCTTACCCATCACTAAACCCATCACTAGCGCCACGTCATCACATCCTTACTGACCCGCTACTGACACGGTCGTGCCAACCCTACCCATCACTAACCCATCACTAAACTCATCCTTTCCACATCATCATTTTTAATTAAATTAAATAATTATAAAATAAATAAATTATATTAATTTAAAATACATTATTTAAATAAAAATATATTTTTATTATTAAAACAAATATATAAATAAAATAAAATAAAATAAAAACTGAGAAAAGAAACATTTTTTTATAAAAAATCATAACTGGTACAAGTCTAAAAGCACAAGGTACAAGTTCAAAAGCACAATGTACAAGGTACAACCCTTTCCCTTTTCTTCTTCCCCTCCTTTCTTCTCTCTCCTGCTCCACCACCTCTCCTCCACCTCTCTCCTCGACGCCTTCACACGTCCGTCCTCACCACGACGAACCCATCACGACGCCGGCCACGACGGCTCGGTGCCAACGCCGTCGTGGCTCGACGCAGCTCGACGCGTCCTCCCGACGTGCCGTTGGCACAGGTCTAAAGAGAGATGAAGATGAGAAAGAGGATAAAAGAGTAGTAGACATTATGAGAAATGAGAGAGACAAGATATATTTGTATGGAAAGTAAATAATTTTGTTATATTTAGACTTTTGTATCTTGCAAAAAAGTTTGGCTGATCCTTGTTTTTTTCCACCTTTTGACGTGTGTAAATTTTCGGGATTTAAAAAAATGAAATAATAAACACGTTCGGCTAAAGGTGAGCATTTAAGTCGAAATCTTAATCGAACTGAAACTGAAAAAACATAACTACTTTGGGTTTTGATTTTATAATTTCATGATTTTCCGTTCGGTCTTCTCGGTTTGGGACTGGTCTTCAGATAGGGGTTAAAATTTGGATTGAAAAATTCAAACTGAAACCGAAAACATATAATTAGTTCAGTTTTCAAATTTGAATAATCATCATTACCAATTTTGATTCAATGCAGTTTGGTTTGGTTTCTGAACCACCCCACCATGTTTGTTTTAGGTGCTTTCTAAAAATTTTGTAGCGCTAACGTCAACACACTGTTGGAATATGCTTCACGTACATGACATATAGTTATATGGCTAGACGCATGTGAGCCTAAAGGGTCACACACTTATACACCAAACACTATTTAATATATATAATATAATTAGGGTAATTATATTATTTATATAAACTATAGTTACTTGACTAGTTATGTTTTAATTAATTATTAAGTTAAAACATATTAGTGAGTAATCTAAAGAATCAAAAGTACAAGGGACTAAGTGTCATATCTCCTAACTTGTAATTAGGGAATATATACGTAGCTTAGACTGTGCGTAATGGGTGACCAAACCCAGTTTGGTCACCCCTGCCACATCTGCGCCACATCAGCTTTCTCTCTCCTGATCAAACACACGACCAGACAGCGACCAAATGCCCGTAATGGGTGACCGATCGACTTTTTTTTTCTTTTTTTTTTAAATTTAAATTTCATTAATAATTAAAACATTACATTAAAAATAATTTAAAACATTACATTAAACATAATTAAAAAAACATTAAAAAAATACTGGTGGTTTTGTCGATTCCAAATGTGTTCCACCAAATCAGATCTAAGATTAAGATGAGTTTGTTGATTATTGATCTCCCTGATAACTTGCAATACTTCTTGATGTGATCGTACGGGGTCGGCTTCACTATGTCGCTCTTCCGGATGAAAATCGGGACATATGGCCCTGCCTTTGTCTTTGATAATCATATTATGTAATATGATACAAGTGTACATTATATCCCTTATTTTGTTAACATTTGGGGACCTTGCAGCCGTTTTTATTATACCCCATTTTTTCTTTAGAACGCCAAATGCTCGTTCTACGTCTTTCCTTGCAGCTTCGTGTGCTTTCTTGTAGTTCACCCGCTTAACATCATTCGCATTTGGGTGTGAAATGCGACCGTCGTTTATAGAACTATGGCCCTGCCTATTCACGTATCTTCTAGGAGTTCTAGGGATAGTAGAACTAGAACCTTCAAGAAACGCGACCGCCGTTTGTAAAAAACCGAGATGTATAACCCTGTCCTCTTCCTCGTCGCCAAAAATGAAATTAGCGACATCCATTTCATCGTCGGAACTCATTTTTAGGATAGTGTGTGTGATGTGAGTAAGTATGAAGAAAAGAAATGAGAAGTGTGAATGTTTTTAGAAAATGATTGGGTATTTATAAGGTAAAAAAGGGGTAAAAATTAAGTTTGAAAGTGGGTTTTTGGAGCCGTTGGAGACGAGTTCGAACGGTCGAATAGTCGATCGTTGGGCACGGTCGACGCGTCGAGCACGGGCCAGCGTAACGGGTGGGACGCGTCGGGGAGGTCCGATGTGGCGGTCGCGACCGCTCGTTTGGTCGAGCGTTACGGGTGGTCTTAGGGAGCAAAAAAATTAACCCTAATCTCTCCCTACCTAAAACCTACTGCCGCATCAAAAAAAAAAAACAAGAGAGTGAGAATTGTTTTGTGGTTTCCTCTCTCTGAGTACTCACGTCAAAAGATGATCATCACAATTATAGAATTGTGATTTTTTCTTAATAATCTGACGCAAGGAGTGATTGAGATGATTTTGATTCTTAAGCAAGAGATTAGCATCCCATTTGGTGTTCTTGATATGGTGTAGTGTGGATAGCATTAGAGGAATTCTATCTTGAATTCTTGGAGTTCTTCATCCTCATTCATTGGTGTAATCAAAGGCTTCAAGGGTATGATTTCTACATACTAATATCTTTGATTTTATATGCTTAATTACTTCGTCAATATGTAGATCCGTTATTAGTGATTTAATAAATTATTTCCGCTGCGTTTTACTTGATTAAACCGTAAATCACTAACAGTGGTATCACGAGTCATCATACTGATTATTTAATTAGCAAGTTCTTTGTAAAAAGTAGCAAAACATTCGTATTTTTTGGCCTAATGGTTACGCCGATCGGCAAAGAACCCTAGGGTTCTTTGTCTTTAACTTTTTCGAAATCATTATTTTTTCTAAAATATGGGGTTAAAAAAATTTGATTTTGTGGAACCCTAATTGCTACTAGTTACAAAAACTAAAATAAAAAATTAATCTTGTTTATTGAATTTTTTATTTTATTTGGCTTGGATTTTATTTTAATTGTTAATTTATCATATGGCAAAACATGTATTTTTGCCATATACCAAGCCTAAACCTAGTCAAATGTTGATTGATTGTGCAAAACCGATGAAAACCTAGACCGTTTGTGATTGAGTTGAATGCTTGGATTGGTTGTTTGTTTGGAAAAGCCGTGGTTTTTGGCGATGTTGTAATTTTTTATTTTTTATTTTTATTTTGGTGCCATTTTTTTGGGGCAATTTGTCAATCTAAAAGTAATAGAATAGGTTGTGTTTCATTATTTTTTGTATTGTAATTTGTAAATTGTTGACCAAGATTGAAGAAAAATGAAGAAAACAACAAATTTCCGTCACCGATGCGAGGGCTGTACGAAAACAGGTTTTCCAGGAACATACGGACTCCGTTTTGGGCGATTCAAAAGCCTAAAATGCTTGCAAAGTCGTGGGCTACAACTTTCCAGAAGGCAGGGAAGACCAACGAGCGAGGACTCCTTCAGTGACTTTTCGGGCTTCAAAGTCTGCTGGAATTTCCTGGCAGATTGCATTTTTTCACAAAATTTGGTTTCTACTTGCTCAAGAATGTCTTGGAGCAAGTGGGAGCCCATTGGGTTTATGTAAGCCCGCTCGGGTTCATGTTGGCCCGTCCCCTAGCTTGACCCTTCGGTCCGTCGTGATGACTCACGTGACCGAACTTAGGTTATCATCGGTCGAGGTTTTGCACAAATTGTGTTGCATGTTTTATTATATGTTTGTGGTTGTGACATAATTTCTATATGATACAAATAATAAACAATTAAAAATATGATTTTTGAAACACAAACATTAAAACATCCAAAATTTTAATCATCTATGATTACTTGTTAATCATTGATGATTACTCTTTATCTAAACGTGTTTTTGAGATTAAAACAAAAGTTTAAATATGATTTGAAACTTATAATTTAATAATCGCTAAAACGTTTTTACCGCTTATTAAATCGACTTATGAAGTGGTATGAATGAAGTACATGATTCATTCATATCTTAAATAAATTTTTCTTAAAATTTCATACCTAAAATTTAAGTCACGCCGTCCAATCGGTTGAAATCACTTGCTTCTACTTTTAAATTCACGTGAGACGTGGTTTGAATTTAGTTCCGAGGTCATTATTGTCTACGCGTGAGACCTAGATTTATTTTGACATGAGTTCACATTGGATGACTTAATCGAGTTAACGGTGAGACCTTGACACGGGGCGAAGATGCGACAAACATGCCACTTGACCCTAGATGCTTGTTCACTAGGTGCCATGAAGTCCCATATCTCTAAGAGTTGCACTAGTAATGCAATTGTTGATCGTCACCTATCTATTGGATCTATCATCTCTAGCAGATCAACTGATGCGGTGATAGAAGCTCAATGGGATCTTAGCTTTTAATTAAAATTAATTGGGTAGTTAATTGATTAAAAGAAATTATTATTGAAAATACTATTTTTTGAACTTTGTGTGTTATACAGATAACAACAAATCAAAACCTAAGTATCTCCACTCCAAAATCAGTTCTTGAAAACTGAAACTGACTAATATCAACTTTATCGACTGATAACTCTAAGGATTGTCCTTAGAGATATATACAAGTTGATACACCTATAAGAGGCCTTACCTGAGGCACCTCCTGCAAATGATTCTGCTGCTGTTCGTCAAGCCTTTACCGAAACGTTTTAACGAACACCAACAAGTCGCTACTCCTATGCTTGTGAATATGAACCCCGAGATGCGAAAGAACTTCGAGGAACTCACAGCATATGACACGATAAGCGAGTTGAAAATGATATTTCAACAACAAGCAGAACATGAACTCTTCAAAACAGTTAAAGCATTCCACGCTTACAAGCAGGCTAGGCCAATCAAATAGCACTTATATCTTGAATATGCAGTGCTATATTGATCAAATGGAACGTCTTGATTACCCATTGCCATAAGTTCTTGGAATGAGCTTGATTCGTACCTCACTATCCAAGGACTATGACCAGTTTGAAAAGAGTTTTAAAAATACATAGCATGAGGAAGATAATTGGTGTATTACATGCTATGGTAAAATTGGTTGAGCAAAGGTTACCCAATTCTTTTCTAGCAATCAGGGAAGGTAAACCGCAAGCACAAGGCAAGAGTCTAGGTAAGGGTAAGCTAGTTTACTTTTCCAAACCTACGATTCCCCCGCCTGCTAAAAAGGAGCACCCTGCAAAGGATATTTCTTGCCATCATTGTGATGAAAGTGGCCATTGAAGGAGGAACTGTCCTGCCTACTTGGAAGAGTTGATGAGGATAAATGTGTTCTAGCTAGCACATTAGGTATCTTCATTATAGAACTCTATACTTTTCGTAATAAATCTTGAGTGTATGACACTAGTTGTGGAACTCACATTTACACAAATGTGCAAGGTTAAAAGTGAAGTAGAAAGCTAAATGAATGGAAGCTGGGATCTTATCCTTCCTAATGCGTTAATTATTGTTTTGAACAATTGTCAATTATGCATTGTTTAGCTTTATCGTTTGTCGAATAATGGATTATGATATTTTGTTTTATGAAAAATAACATGTTTTTATTACTATACCTTGTAATAGTATATTATGAAATTAATATGCATGATCCTAATTCAAACGATAGTTCTATATACAAATGTAGCACTCAAGAATCCAAAACGGTTTGGATTCCATTTACCTAGAGCATTGTCATCTTTTCCACATAAACAAGAAACGCATTTTGATACTACAACTCGACGGGCTTCTTTACAAATGATTATGAATCATTTAAAATGCCTCTCTTGTATATTATGGAAAGATAACAAGAAAGCTTTTCTCCCATGTTGGCGAAAGAGCTAAAAATTTACTTGGACTCATACATACTGATGTATGTGGTCCTTTTAGAACTAAGACTAGGGAAGATGCCACCTACTTTCACTGATGATATCATTCGATGTGGTTATGTTTACTTGATTAAACATCAACATGGAAGCTTTAATGATATCAGTCGCTATGGTTATGTTTACTTGATTAAACATAAACATGAAATCTTTGAAATGTTCAAAGCTTTCTAAAGTAAAAGTAGAAAATCAACTCGGCAAGACAACAAATGCTTTCAGTCTTGATTGAGGATGAAAGTACATGAGTCAAGAGTTTCTGGATCATCCAACACATCGTGAGATTGTCTCACAATTCACTCCTCCATACACTCCACAAGATAATGGTGTGTCTGTAAGGAGATATCGCACCCTGCTTGACATGGTTCGGTCTATGATGAGTCCTACTACTCTTACACTATCCTTTTGAGGGGCATGCACTGAAGTCTGCTGCTCAAATACTTAATATGGTTCCGACCAAAAGGTTAAAAAGACACCATATGAGATATGGCGTGGGAAAGTTCCTAATTTGTCTTACTTGAAGATCTGGGGTTGTGAGGATCTCGTGGAACGAGACATGCCGAACAAACTTGAGCCCATATCTATCAAGTATATCTTCGTTACTATTTTACTTCCCAACTGAGAACAAATTGTTGTTACTCGGTATGCCGAGTTTCTTGAGAACAGTCTCATTTTACAAAGCAAGTGGGAGCACTATAGACTTTGACAAGATTCAACGAGAAGATGCACAACCTTCTGGTAACACTAGCAAATATCACAATGAGGTGAACATATAGATGTTGGACCACATGATGATGTTGTTCCCATTCATAGATCCGCAAGGACACCTCATGCACCTGAACGATATAGATTTATGTCGATGCTGAGGAGCAAGTTTCGAGGGTCATTATGAACCCCCTAACTATCAAGTTACATTATCGAAATTTGAATTCGAAAAATGACTTGAAGCTATGAATGCGAAAATGTAATCCATGATAGACAACCAAGTTTTGAACTTGATTGATCTTTCTCAAAATAGTAAGACTGTTGACATGGATGAAAATATACACACCTATAAATCTCTTCTAGTAACAAAAGGTTACACACAATCCTACTGGATTGATAATGATGAAACCTTCTCGCCTGTTACTAAAGACATTAGGATTCTTATAGCCAAAGTAGTGTACTATGACTATGAGATTTGGTTGATGATGAAATCAAAATGTTTGTTTCACCTAAAACCCAAACTGAGCATGTGTATATATGAAAGCTAGTGGGAGCATTGTCGTTTCACAAGTCATACCTGTTGATGACATGTCACTCATGTGAAACAATATACCTGTGCTACAAGATGAAAATCCTGGCTTGGAAAATGTTTTGACATGAAGGATGATAAGAATACGACATACATACTTGGAGTAAAGATCTATAATGATAGATCAAAACGGTTAATTGGTTTTAGTCAAAGTGATTACATTGACAAAATTCTAAACGGTTTAGAATGGTACTCCCAAACGAGGAAGTCCTCGTATGCCACACAATGTAAACTTGAGTGAGACTCAAGGACCTTCCACACCTGACGTGGTGAAGCGAATGAATGTAATCCCCTATGAATCGGCTATTCCATTCATCATGTACGCTGTAAGGAGCACTAGGCCAAATGTAACGTCCTTAGGGGACCTTACTAGAAAATACCGACAGAATCCACGAGAGAGTCACTGGATTGCTGCTAAGAACACATTGAAGTATTTTAAAATACTGGATATATGTTCCTTGGTTATGGTGGAGATACCGAATTGAAACTAAGTATAATTGCTATACTTATGCTGGTTTTGAAATAGGTCGTGATGACGCTAGATCCTATTTACGAAGGTTCACTACATTCGAATGATTTATCGAGATATGTGAAATTCGTACTCTTAAAGTACAAACAGATAACTAACTAGCTAACGCTTTATCGAACTCAATGTCTTGTACCAAACATATTGAATATGAATGGAACATTGGACTTCGACAAGCTAGTAGTTTCATGTAAATCTGTTTTAGTATTTGGATAATGGAACGATGAGCAGTTTATATTGGAATAAATTGATATATTTGATATGATCGTTTTTATATGAATATCTACTGTGTTCTATATTTGCATGTTTACATCTTTGAATATTTACTGCGTTTTATATTCTAAATTGTCCATTGTCATATTAATAATATGGGAATATTATTAAGACAAATCTGAGGGCAATGATGACATGATCTTAGTAGGACTAAGGATGATGAAATCAAACTCACATGTTGTTCATTGTGATGCACAATTGGACTGACCCAACCTATGAGAAATCACTTCCTGGATTTATGTCACAAGTCAATCTCACAAAGGCTTTGTCGCTTATCCTCTGACTTGAGATGCAAGTTGGTTTGTGTGTGTGGAGTGTCAAACTTTGATGTGGTTAAACGCTGACCTGAATAAGGCTGCTATAACAACCATCCTCAGGTTTGATATTAAGCATATATCAAACACGTGTAGTCAATAAAGAATTTGTTCCTCCACATGTTTGGATTAGATACTACTGGACCCCTCGATGATTTGAATAGATGCTTGTACGGCCGTACCCAAAGGTAATCAAGATGAATCTTGATTGGTTTGGTAATCTACTTCAATGTAAAGATCGAGAAACAGAATCGTTGAAATTTTAGATTGACATTAATCCTTGTCTAAAATTCAACATGGTATCAGTAACAAAAGGATAACTGATTGGAAAACTTTGAACCTGGACTTTTTTGAAACTCACTCATGTACTTCTAGGGGCATTGGTGGGTTGCTAGACTCTAACCTTTGCTTGTATAACTACTTGATGTTATGACGTGCGCAAGTGGGAGCTGTTGGAATATGCTTCACGTACATGACATATAGTTATATGGCTAGACGCATGTGAGCCTAAAGGGTCACACACTTATACACCAAACACCATTTAATATATATACTTCCTCCGATTCAAAATAAGTGATACACTTGGGGTTTCACGGTTTTTGAGGCAAACGATTATAATGATGATTAAATTAGATTAATTAGATGGTTAGTGGGGAATGAGTCCCACACCTTTTGAATAAAATAAGGTTAATGATGTTTAAAAGTAAAAAAGTAAGGGTAAATGGGTCATTTCACTTTATTAAAGTAGATAGTTAGTGGTTGTGGGTACCATTTTTTTTGCCAAATAAGGAAACTTTTCAAAGTGTATCACTTATTTTGAATTACCCCAAAAAGGAAAGTCTATCATTTATTTTGAATCGGAGGAAGTAATATAATTAGGGTAATTATATTATTTATATAAACTATAGTTACTTGACTAGTTATGTTTTAATTAATTGTTAAGTTAAAACATATTAGTGAGTAATCTAAAGAATCAAAAGTACAAGGGACTAAATGTCATATCTCCTAACTTGTAATTAGGGAATATATACTTAACTTAGGGAGCAAGAAAGATTAACCCTAATCTCTCCCTACCTAAAACCTACTGCCGCATCAAAAAAAAAAACAAGAGAGTGAGAATTGTTTTGTGGTTTCCTCTCTCTGAGTACTCACGTCAAAAGATGATCATCACAATTATAGAATTGTGATTTTTTCTTAATAATCTGACGCAAGGAGTGATTGAGATGATTTTGATTCTTAAGCAAGGGACTAGCATCTCATTTGGTGTTCTTGATATGGTGTAGTGTGGATATCATTAGATGAATTCTACCTTGAATTCTTGGAGTTCTTCATCCTCATTCATTGGTGTAATCAAAGGCTTCAAGTGTATGATTTCTACATACTAATATCTTTGATTTTATATGCTTAATTACTTCGTCAATATGTAGATCCGTTATTAGTGATTTAATAAATTATTTCCGCTGCGTTTTACTTGATTAAACCGTAAATCACTAACACACAAACCCCGTTCTCATTGTTCATTTCTTTTATTTAATTGAGCTTGGCATAGCTTTTATTTAATCAAGTTCTTAAGGCTGATCTGCATTTAAGAATATAATTAACACATTAAACATATTTATTTTATGTCCTTACTAAATTTTGTAGTGCTAAACGTGAACGCACAAAAAGCATTCACAATATTTTCACTCATTTACTGGTTTAAAGCAGTAATAATATAATTATTTCACACAATGTATGTATATTCTCGTGTCCGGGTTCGCAGGTTGGCAAGTCAAAAACATTCAACCTGACCCCGTTATGTTTATATAACGGGTCAGATATCTTAACATTAATATGTTTACTTTCAAACTGAATATGACCCATATAACTCATTTAATGAAACATGTTAATTAGGTTACCGATTTGAATGAGTCAAACAAATCAAACATGTCAATTGTTTAAATGTATATGCAGAAATTACTTAAGTATACATATTTTTCAGATATATCTATAAATTACTAAAGTATAAAAATTTCTTTTCTTAGACACGTTTTATAAGCTATTTAAATATCATCAACCCAAACTTAATGTGTTTAATAAACGGACCAATTCACCAACCCGAAATTTGTTTTTATTAACTCTAACCTATTTATTTTCGTTTTGTCAAAAATCATTGCCCTTATTGCTAACTATTGTTGTTATGGTTTCCAAACTTTCCCTTTAACTATAACTTCTAGTCGGCTTCTACCATTAAATCATCACTAGATATTATTGTTACTTTAGAATAGTTTCAAAATTCACATTGTTCATACATATCATCCCCTCCACCAAATATACAATAAGAGTAAATTACTGTTTTTGTCCCTGTGGTTTGGCCGTTTCTGCGTTTTTGTCCCTGTGCTTTTTTTTTCTGTTTTTTTGTCCCTGAGGTATGCAAAATTCCGTTTTTTTGTCCTTCCGTCCACCCTCCGTTTATTTTTTGCCGTTAAACCCCTCACGTGCTGAAAACGTGAGGGTATATCTGTCTTTTTCCATTTTCTATTTTATTTTTACTTTTTTCTTTCTCTTGTTATCCTTTATCTTCTTTCTCAGAAGCAGCAATTAACGCGCTAATCGTCCACACAACTCTCGTCTTCAAACCCCCACCACCGCCTAGATCCGATTCACCAACGCCGCCGCACCGGAACCCTAAGATCACGCAGCTCTTCAACGTTTTACCGAATTCCGCCTTCCACTTGATCCCTGCTCGTTTCTCTAACCTCAGATCTCCGGCAGCTGATCGAAGCCGTCGGTAGCATATTCCGGCAACGATTCCATAAATGAAAGTGTGTTAATTGACCGGAAAGGAAGCGATGGATCAACGGCGAGCATCGAGGAAGCCATAGCTTTGACCGTTGACCGTTGACCACCGAAAGCATGAGGCTTTACCCGCCGGTTCCGGTGAACGGGAAGCAAGGGTGTTGCCATGGCTGCCATTTGCTTTTGCTCTTGTACTCGATGATGAAGAAGAAGATATAATAAAGTACAAGTTTGTAAGCATATGGTACAAGTCTAGTAAAACAAAGAAGAATAACAAGAGAAAGAAAAAAGTAAAAATAAAATAGAAAATGGAAAAAGACAGATATACCCTCACGTTTTCAGCACGTGAGGGGTTTAACGGCAAAAAATAAACGGAGGGTGGACGGAAGGACAAAAAAACGGAATTTTGCATACCTCAGGGACAAAAAAACAGAAAAAAAAGCACAGGGACAAAAACACAGAAACGGTCAAACCACAGGGACAAAAACAGTAATTTACTCATACAATAAACTTCTACGCCACATAAATAAAAATTTTCATAACAGAGAAGGTTAACAAAAGAATATTAAAAAAAAAAACAATAATGTAAAAAGTACTCCCTCCATCCCACAAAAAACTTTACATTTCTCATTAGCACAATATTTTATGAGATAGTTAGTGGTGGGCCATTTGTAATACTTTTGATTAAAATATAAGGGTAGATTGGAGAGAGAAAGTGTTTTATTGGTTGAATGATTGATAATATTATTATTTTATTAGGTGGGCCTCCCAAATTTGAGAAATATAAACTTTTTTGTGGGATAAAATTTGAAGGAGAAATGTAAAGTTTTTTATGGGACGGAGGGAGTAGTTTGTAAACCGTAAAGAACTGATATATTAAAAGAAACAATACTAACCCATAACATTAAATATTAAAATACCAATTTACCCCCTAATATCCCCTATCTACGTGACGAAAACACCAAAAAAGTAGCAAACTACTACCATCTTTGACACCTATTGTCACTACCATAACAACAAAACCAAAATAAAAAAAGGGGACTACAAAAGATGATATATGTCCTATTTAGCAATTTCACTAATCTTCAGGGCTTCCTGGAGCTTGAAGAACCATGATTGTTGTTAGAGAGACTGAGATCAGCGAAAGAGTTAGGGGCATTATTGGCATTTTGATCGCCCATGGTTAGCCTCTGCTTAAGTTGTGAAAGCAATGCTTGATTTTCTTGATTTAGTAGCTGTGCTTTCTTTCTCAGTTTCTCATTTTCTTGCATTATCAAATAGTTCTCCATGTACAGCTTTGAGTTCAATCTTTCCATTTTTTTTTAAATCTGCATCAAACCAGCAAAAAATATATAAACCAATCGATTTAATAAATAAAAATCCGTATCAAATATTGAAAAAGTTGCTTGATTTAGACAAGATTAAGCCCCAAAGAAAGAAAAACAGAGCAAAACATGGGAAATAGAAATCTATGATTTTGTGAAGGAAAAAGAACGAAAGATTTGAAAGTTAATATTAAATAAACAATACCCAAATAAAATCTTGGGAAAAAATTATTAGTTTCACATATTTTGTACCTAAGTTACTCACAAATTCAAGAAACTAAGAAAAACAGAGATATACAGAGGAAAACAGAGGAAATGATAAACCCCAATGGAAGATTGAGATTTTGTATGAAAAGGTGAGAATAATATTAAAAAATGGAATATTGGCATCTCCAAAATAAACAAATGAACTTTCTTTGTTCTTTTTGCCCCAACAAACAAGGCAAGTATAAAGAGACACTTGTGTTCCTATATGTGTGTGTTTTTCATGTGTGAATCAGTGTGTGTTTTAGTGCATATGCATGAAGGCAAAATGGGTTTAAGAAAAGTATGTAGCTTTTCAAGAAAGATCACCTCTGGATGGAAGAAAGGGTTTAAGCCTTTGGAAAGACAACTGACTCTGTTTTCTTTTTTATGAATTTTGAACAGAAGAAATTGTGGGACAAAATGGAGCAAAAAACAGTGTATATATAGTGTGAAATTGAGGGGGGGGGGGGGGGGGGGGGGGGGGGGGGGGTGTTGAGGATACTCCTGCAAGAAACTAAGATTTGGGAGGATTGAAGGGGAGGGGAGAAGGCGGCTTGTAATGGGAATGGATTTAATGTGCTTCTTCTTCCACAATCATCATGATTCTCAGATTTTAGGAAGAGAAGGGATTTTCATTACGTCATGTGAATGATGGGGTCTCGAGTAGGGGTAGTTTCGGTATTTTAGAGAAAATAGTAATCAGTTATTATCATTAGTATTACTGTTGGTAAATGAAAATAGAAATAGAAAGACTCGTCATAGTGAGGAAAAAAATAAGATGGGAAGTTTTTAAATCTTTTTACTTTCTTATAATTCTCATAAAGAGAAAGGCTGTTCAAAAACAAGTACTCATGATGCAAAAATGTAAAATATAATGAATAGAAAGTGAAAGAAAAAAATTGTGGTGAAAAGTAATACTTCCTCCGATTTAAAATAAGTGATACACTTTCCTTTTTTGGGTGATTCAAAATAAGTGATACACTTTGAAAAGTTTCCTTATTTGGCAAAAAAAATGGGACCCACATCCACTAACTATCTACTTTAACAAAGTGAAATGACTCATTTACCCTTACTTTTTACTTTTAAACATCATTAACTTTACTTTATTCAAAAGGTGTGGGACATATTCCCCACTAACCATCCAATTAATCTAATTTAACCATCATTATAATCTTTTGCCTAAAAAACCGTGAAACCCCAAATGTATCACTTATTTTGAATCGGAGGAAGTATAAATTGAACAAAGAGAAGACACGAATGTATTAGCGCCAAAAAGGTAACATGGTTGTCGATGTTGTCTGCAGCCGGCGACTTTCGCTTTTATGCATCGATACACGTTGAGTGTCAGCTAGATCGTGATTTTAAACTTGAGATAAAACATAAATATCCATCCGAGTCATTTACTTTCACAAAATAGTGATAGATTCTTATCGAGTTTTATTCAAAATTTTAAAACTAGTTATTTATTTCTCTAAATTTTTCATAGAAGATATCAAATTACAAGTCACGTGAATTTATTTGATGTTTTTGTATCTGGTAGGTTTTGTATTTGATTGTGATAAAAAAAAGAAAGAAAAAGAATGTGATTTATTGAATTGGGTATTTAAGTGGAGGATAGAGGTCGAGAGATACGCAATGATGGTTTTGGATTGGTTGCAACAACGGAGCCCTTGCCCAGCCCATCATCACCTCACCCCCCCTCTCCCCCCTTCATCATCAATTTCTAATCCCTTTTCGGATAATGATTTTTTCTCCATATTATTATTTTTCCTTCTAAATTTATCTACTTTACCTTTGAAATGATTTCATAAATATCAATGATTTTTACATGGATTTAGTTAATAACAAAGTGTTGGTGAATAATCAAATTAATTGAAAACCCCATAAACCGAACAAACAAACCTTATAGAGTCAATGAAAGTCGCATAATCGGGCCAGGTTCGAGATACAAATCCAATTATTCTAATAAAAATCAGTGTGTCCACTACGGTTCTTTATCCAAAGGAGAGAGAGCTTTTGGGTAGTCCGGAAAACATTCTCATCTCGCAACCTACTAACGCCCGACTTATGAGCAAACGCGATTCGATTTCTCCAATTCCAAATTACCCAAATAGAAAGAATAACAATTTATACATATTTAATTTGGTTTTTTCTTTATACTGGCTAATTTAAAGAGCATTATGATTCTTGTAAGTGATATAATGTAAGTTACTAAGATTGTGTTTTAAAAGGTGAAATTGATAGAAAGTTGTAGTGATTGTGCATAATTGATAAAAGAATCATTAGGATGATTAATAGAGACCATAAGCACTTGCCTGGTAATAATTTATCAAACATCAATGTCTTTCCTACGAATTTCAAAAGTAACGGCTAGACGCAAAGTTTAAATTTATATCTCATAATTGTGTTAACCATAATGAAAATAGTAAATGACGAGGAATTAGGGTTCGTGTTTCGTGTTGGTTTGTAAAAATATACATTATATTTATACAATAACATGTTATTAATTTTGTTAGGATAATTTAGACAATTATTATCCTAGTTGACATTTTGATTTGAAAGACGTACAAATAAATTGAATTAGTTGCAAATTTACTTAATCTATATACTAAAATTATATAAAATAATTTGAATTGTATAAACTAACTTGGATTGTTAAAGGATTTTTCTTACTCATGTCTTTAGGACATGAGATAAAAGCACTTATTGATATTACAATTGCCATGTATGTTTAAAAAATGTATTTAATGATTGTTAAAATTAAACTTCATTTAAGGTATTTTTAAATATGTTTAGAAAATTTTTGTTCAATTAATACTTCTTATCTCATGACACATGAGTTATCCAAACCCTGTTAAAAGAAATTAAGACCACTCTCAACCCTAACAACAAGTGACACTTCAGTTTTAGTCAAAATAACATTACGTCAACTGGTACTTAAATGACACACTCATGTCAAAAATACGCCTTTGGCAAACCGAAGTAAAAACTAATGCAACCAACCGAAAGGGGTATGCCAATAACTCCCTCAAACGAAGGCAATGGATACGGGTGTTGACAACGATCTAAGAGTATCTCATTCATTTCTTTGCACTTCATGCAAGTTTATGCTTCTTTCTATGCATCTCACGAGTTGACGTCATAGAACAAACAAGTTCTTTGTAAATTTTAAAGATAAAATGAATTTTAACCATTTGATTGCAAATGAGCGTTGATCTAAGTAGTATCAATATGTCAAATGTTATAATCATGGTTTATAACATTACCTCATCATCCACTGTATCAATCACCAAACATCTTGTCACAATGTCACCGTATTAGTTGTCAAAATGCTAGATTTGGGTGAAAAGATACATATCCTTCCCTCTAGGGCTCTCCTAACAGTAACGCGTCACTAAACACATCACTAAATACATCCCTACCGATGGGTTACTGACGCAGTCGTGCCAACAGCAACACATCATTAACCCATCCTCACTTTAAAAAATATTAAAATATTACATTTAACCCCCTCCCCCCACACACAGCAGCCACGACTAGGGGTGTTAGCGAGTCGAGCTTTTAACGAGCTACTCGAGCTCGAGCTCGTTTATATCGAGCTCGAGCCTATACTAATTCGATCTCGAGTCGAGCTCGAACATAAAACAAGACTCGATTAATTTCACGAGCCGAGCCTAATAATTTAATACTCGACTCGGCTCGTTCGATAGCTCGTTTAATCTCGAGTTGAACGAGCCAGACGATCTTAACGAGTCGATCCTAACGAGCCGAACAAGTGTTTTATACAATAAGTACAAGTGTTGATACAATAAGTACAATAATATAATAGGGGTGTTAACGAGTCGAGTAATTAACGAGCTTTTCGAGTTTGTAAATTAGTTATTTTCAAAAAAATATGGAAACATAAACGAGTATCGAGCTCGAGCTCGAATACTATATAAATTTTCGAGCTCGAGCTCGAGCACAATTTTAAAAAGCTTATTCGAGCTCGAGTCGAGCTCGAGCCGAGTAATTACTAAACGAGTCGAGCTCAAATTTCCTGATATTCGACTCGACTCGAATCGTTAACACTCCTAGCCACGACGCCCCCCCTCCTTCACGTCGCCCACACGACACATTTCTAATGACGCCTGGCACGATGGCGCGGTGCCAATGGTGTCAAGCACTGATGTGCCTTGACGGGAAGCCCACGACGTGGGTTGGCATGGACCTTAGAGGATTGGATGTGGTGGTGCAACGCCCGCACCATCCTCTGTGTCATGCCATTTTGGCATCATCATTATCTGGCCACGACGCCAAAGTCATCGTACGCAAATCACACGAGCCATTTCTATTTTTTAAGGGGTATTGTGAGTGAATAGATATTTTGGTGGGTAAAAAAAGAGTGCAATGACAATTGAAGAGGAATTTTGGGGTTTTGAATGTGAAGAGAAATATTGAGGTATTGAGATGACGCTTATATAACTCTTTGGCTTGAGTCACCATAACCATTGCTATTATATCATCACCTAATTTTCCATTAAGTTCATCTCAAGATTACATTTTTTTATATTATTTTGAATAGCAAAATACAAGATTTTGTTGTAAAAGGTGGCCTACCGGTAAAATATTAAGATCATATAAAGAAGATTGCACGTTTTGATCTAGGGGCGAGCATTTGGGCCGGAAAAACCGAACTGAACCGAAAACCGATCGAAACCGAACCAAAACCAATACATGTTATCGGTTCGGTTTTGAAAATTCATCTTTTTCGGTTTCGGTTCTATCGGTTGCGGTTCGGTTTTAGGATAAGGATGAACATTTGGCCTAAAAAACCCGAACCGAAACCGAACCAAACCAAAACCGATAAGACATTATTGGTTCGGTTTTGGTTTTGAAAATTCATCGATTTCGGTTCTATCGGTTTCGGTTCGGTTCGGTTTTTGAACCGAGCTCACCCCTATTCTGATCAGATAAACTACAGGTCTTTAGGATCGCCCGTCCAGTCTAATAATCCAAGTTCGTGGAGGTTACATGATTTGCCGGTTCCACTAGTTTGCTGAGTATTGGAGGTGCAAAACCGTTTTTCTCAAAAAACCCGGATCGGTTTTGGTCAGCGAAGATCAAAACCCGTTTTAAAAAAACCGGTTCGGTTTTATACCGGTTTTCGATAAGCGGGGATATATCCTGTTGAAACAGGTTCGGACCGGTTAAATCGGTTTTTTTCGGTTTTTAAACCGCTTTAAAAACGGTTTTAAAACTTGTTCATCCCCAAAACATCAATCCGATCACAAACCGACGGTTTTAAAACCGATCCCTCTGACAAGGTAAAAACCGGTTTTAAACTAGTTTTTAAACCGGTTCAGATAAAAAACTATTTTTTTTTCTTCCAGTATTCATGGAGCCTCAGATTTGTCTATCAAGTCAACCAAGTATGATATAATGTTGGATTTGCTCGATAAAAACATACTCCCTCCGTCCCACAAAGAAGTTTACATTTCTCTTGGGCACAAGATTTTAGGTAATAGTTAGTGGTGGGGTCACTAGTAATACTTTTGATTAAAATATAAGGTTGGATTGGAGAGAGAAAAATAGTTAGTGGATATTAATGGTGGGGTTCTTAGTAATAATAATATTTTATTATGTGGGGTCCCTCAGATGTGAAAAATGTAAACTTTTTTGTAGGACAAAAGGTTAGTGAGAAATGTAAACTTTTTTGTGGGACGGAGGGAGTATAATATTTTGTTTTTAATGAATATGAAGTCTTGATTTACATTACTGAAAATCGTCACCTTTGAGTGATGCATTTATCATTGTTCGAAGGTAGATCTTAGACATTTAATGAATATCGTGATACATATTTTTTTATTACTTTTTAACCGTAAATCATAATCTACACTTAATTTCTACATATGGTCACGACGGGATTTAAAACACCAATCTTGAGGTTATGAGACAAACACCATATCATAATACATGTTAATTAAACTATATGTATCATGACTTATGATGCTGTATACTTGTATTTTATAATATTCGTTAAATGGTCGCCTTCTATTTTTTTCTTTTCCATTTCAACTAACAGTTTGAAAACGTTTTTGGACTTTGTCAACAATTGGTGATCAATTCCCAAGCCCGACAACTAATCCAGGAAATACTTTATTAGAAAGCTAGGATGACGCACCAAAACAGAACTACAATTTTTTAAGATTAACATGGTGTGTGTAGTGTTTATTGGTAGTTACTTAAAATCTGATATGATTCATTGCGGTCCTTACTGGTTTAGTAGTGACTCTTTACCACACCTTAAGTTCTAACATTTTAAGTTTAATTAAGCATTTGTAAAGATAAGTTATAAAATTGATTTTCTCATTTTTATTAAGAATTGTATAATTAAAAGAGGAAGTTATGATTTGGGGATGACTTTAAAATAAATGTATGGTAGTGACCAAAAGATTTTGCATGGCAATTGATAACAAGCTAACAACCATTCATGGGTGCCTCATCTTCTTCTTCTTCATCATCATTATCTTACATTGCTCCATTCACACAATTATTCATTTCACCATCTTTATTACACCCACATATTTACCATTTTATATCGCTATTTAAACATTATTTGCTATAAATTCATATGGGGTGTTATATTTATTCAGGTATTTAACTAGATTTGTGTAACATATATACTAAGACCATTCCCAATCGTAATATTAATCAGAATTTTAATTTTTGCCAAATCAATGTTAATTCAGTTGACACTCAATAATTTTTTCACTCCAACAATACCACTTCTCTTAATATTTTTTATACATAAAATAAAAACACGCACACATACAAAGTACTAATACTCACAAAAATTACTCGCTCCCACATCTCTTTATACATCTTGAAATCAAAGCATTTGAACCGACGCTCAAAACCGAATGAGGAAGAGGCACTGGTATAAGAAGATTTACTAAATATTTCTTAAAAATATATAACATTATTCGACTAGGAAATGCCTTACGTGGCATGCAAGGGCTACAGGATATATTATACGTTTTACTTCATGCCATATACGACGTTTAAAGCTAGATAATTATGTAGATTTGGAGCCTCATGGTTTGCGTGTTGTTTTGCATCGGGCATATCTCATGATGCTCACGAATATTTAGCTCTTTAAAAGGATTCATTAATTGAAATATACATGTAACAAATATATAGATCAAAATTAAGTTAACGTAGTTAATTGTGATTATTTAAATTAAAAAATGTACTCCATTGACATAGAGCCCCAACCCCAACACCAACCCAACCTCCATTTTCATTTTTAAATTAATTATCGAGTTAAATTTTCATCATTTCATATAATAATTACCAACCCATGCAAAGGGTAATGATGGAATTTTCATTATTACTGCTGCCCTTAAGTGCATTTAACCCTACACGTGACCCCTATGTTTCGTAATAAAAGCCCCTCTCTCAAATATGATCTCGTTTTACTTTTTAATCCCTTTTTCCGGATTTTAAGATTTTACTAAAATATCCTTTTTAATTTAATACAGTAAGTATTTATTTCATCATTATAGTATTAATAGAAAGAGTAACAGCTAGGGGTGTTCGTTTGGACGGTTTGGTTTTATCCGAACCAAATAGGTGAAACCAAATAAAGTTCGGTTTTCAAAAGTTCAAACCGAACCGTCCAAACTAATTCGAAAACCAAACCGATCCGAACCAAATAACAATTTGGTTGGTTTGGTTTGATCCGTTTGGTTTTTCCTTAAAATTTTCAAAATACTACAAAACTATATAATATAAATAATATGAAGTTCGATATGTAAAATTACAAAATGATAAACTACTTTGTACATCAAAACAAGTCTAATTTATAGTTTTTGACATTTACAATCATATATGCAAAAATCTTGACATCAACTTTATCAAAAACTTAAAAAAGATTGTTACATCGCTAACTGATACAATATAAAATGGAACAAGTGTTAGTATATAAACTAATTTACTATAAGAAATGTAAAGAAAATGAGTACCATAATTGCTTACGATGGAAACCAACAAGTGTTAGTATATAAATCAATTTACTATATATTACTATTCGGTTTTTTTTGGACAATCCGGTTTTCACAACGGAAACCAAATCCAATCCGAAATCCAAACTATTAATTTGGTTCATGTCCAAACCGATCAAAAAAACCAAATAACCAATCCAAATAGTCCGATCCAAAATGTCCAATTGGACAATCCGGTTATATCCGAATAGTGAACACCCCTAGTAACAGCATTACAACAACGTCTTCTAAATATCTACAACTACTACTCCTCCGATTCAAAATAAGTTATACGCTTTGAGTTTCACGATTTTTGAGTCAAAAAATTATAATAATGGTTAAATTAGATTAATCGGATGGTTAGTGGGAAATGGGTCCCACATCTTTTCAATAAAGTGGGGTTAATAATATTTAAAAGTTAAAAAATAAGGGTAAATGAGTCATTTCACTTTATTAAATTAGATAGTTAGTGAGTGAGAGTCCTACAATTTTTTGCCAAATAAGGTAATTTTTCAAAGTAGATCACTTATTTTGAATCACCTCAAGAAATATTGTATATCACTTATTTTGAATCGGAGGAAGTACAAAGAGTATCTAATACAGGAATGGGGTGTTCTCCGGTTCAATTTTTAAAGGAACCGAAGGAGAAATGAAGGAACTAAATAAATACGTTTTCCGGTTTTAGCAAATAATTACTTCTTGGTCTGAAATGACTATCTTTTTATTTTTTCTGGTTAAATAGCGTAAAACAAAACTTGGCCACTTCAAAGAAAGTTCTATAACGGGAATACACTTTTTAAAACAAAAAAAAGGTCGAAAATAAACACACAATTCTAGTCCGATTTAGCAGTCTAAGTTTTGAGATTAGTCAACTCCACTCTACAGCTTAGTTCCTGGTTCCTGTATTTGTGATGTTCTTGTTCTAATCCGTTTGTACTAGGGATGGCAAAATTTTCAATAAATAAAGCATTCTTAAAAAATAGAATATTATGAAAATTTCTATTAGCCACACGTAACTTATCACGAGTTATAAATTAATAATAGCATAAAATTTTTTGAATTGAACTTAAATACAACATTTGAATTGACCATATAATAAATCTCTAAATTTTAATTATTCAGAAATTCCACGAATATAATTATCTGTTATTTTGTATAGGATTCAAGCTAGTATATATCTTAAAAATAATTATATTAATTCTATGCAATTTGATAATCAGTGTCGGCTCATTGTTTTATTTTTTCAAGTAGTAAGCCGGCCCAACCCAGATTACGTAGAGCTGAGTCCAGGACTGATTTCACAAAACCAGCCCAATTCACATACCATTATATGGTTTATACCAAGCATTGTTTGAGTGAATTCGCTCTCAAATGTAAAAACATAAAAGTAGTAGCGACAAGTAAATTATGATGTTTATTTTGGTTTAAGTTTTGAGTAAAGTTATACGTCGCTAATAAATATGTCTAATTCATATAACGCTTAACCCAATTTCTGTGTATTTTCTTTCTCCGTTTCTTCACATTTTATTTTGTCATTTGTTTTAATCTCTTTGTTAATTATCAGTAAGCTATTAATAAACCTTAGCTTAAGGTGGTTTTAGGTTTAAATATTCAAATTCATTAGTAGCAGTATTTGATGACCAATCAACACAAGATTCAAACGAATTCGTGAAAAAATCATATCAGCAACAATTAGAGTTTTTGGGATATAAAAGTATAAAACCAAGATTAAACTTAACACTAATGATTTGAATAAAAAGCACGAATTAAGACTCAAATTATGCACATGTTGGGTTGGTAAATTGGCCAGCTACAACCATATGGCAGTGCCTAATATCTTCAAATTTCTTTGTTGAGGTGGGTGGCTCTACTTTCCGCTGAATTTTTTAGTTGAATTAGGTGAAAGAAAATTCATAACTCCTATTGTAAACTGATTTTTGGGGCCATTTTCTATTTATTTAAAATAAATCTCATTCTCCAATAAACAAATAATCGACTAATGGATCATAAAGCCCATCAAAAGTCACAACTAACAATACATTAGATAGGATTAGAACCAACTAAAACTAACAAAAACCCCAAATTAAATCACTCACCACCAAAATGTCTTCGCTTATAGTTGTAATTTTGTGAATAAGTCCCCTTTATGAGTAAATATTTACCAGATGGTTAGGAAAAAATTCACAAACAATCACAACAATGGTTAAATCACTTACATTACCAGCAAAACTCAACCACCCCAGAAGAACCTGTCATAAATAAGAATACCGAATTAAATATCTTTCACTTACCACCAACCTACCGAAACCCTTTATAAAACTACCATGCACAAACCCAAAAACATGCACAAAAAATGGCTCCAACACAATACTTATTATAAAGAGAATGTTGGAGAAATGAGAGAAGATAAATTTATAGAAGAAGATGATGATGACCTATTTGAGATAGATTTAGAAGCAGTTGGCAATATTCCACCACCATATTATTGGGAAAGTTATTTGACTGCAACCACAAACACGCTTTTCGCCAATTGTTTGGTTCCTATAGCCGATGTTTCTTCTGCTGTACCCATGGCCAACACAAAAAACGAAAAACGTAACCGCTTAAGATTGGGGTTAGGGTCAGGTTCGAGTAGTGTTATATGGGTACGAGGAACTGAGAAATTTCATAATTTTTCAGGAGTTTCTTGTCCGGATGGTTTGAGTAATTTGTTACAAAAGACGTTGATTGTTTCATCATCTTCCAACGAAGGGAAATGAAGATTATTCTTGTGGGTCTTTATTATATTTACTTGTCTTGTTGGATTTGTGTCATGTCACAAGAAATTAAGTGATCGCATATTTGTAGAGAAATATATACAAACCCAATCGGATATATATATGTGCAACATTGTCTATATCTCACGAAAATTTCTACGGTTTTTATGCTGACAAACTCATTTTTTCCTGTTTATGAATTATTTAGCCAACAAGGTTAACAATACATTGTATGAGTTCAAGGTAAAAAAATTCAGGCCGATTTTGATTTAGTAATTTGTTCTCAGCGATTAAAGAACTTATATGTTCACATCTTTTAGATACAGACATTAACGTGTGAATATATGCGTAAATCTGGTCGAATCGAATGACCGACCAATATAAAAGGGATCATCTAAATCTTGTAACTCAAGTTGGGTAGAACCAAATTATTGTTTTGGCTGTAGACATTTGGGGAGAAGTTTTCATCGTTTACATATCTCTATTGTACGTGTTTTAAATAGGGTTTCCAAACAAGTCAAGCTTTTATCGAGCTATTTGAGATCGAGCTCGAGCAAGGCTTGATCGAGCCGAGATTTTATCGAGTTCGAGCCTGAATACGAGCCCAATCAACGAGCTCGAAAAGATTAACAAGCCGAGGTCGAGCTTGGATGGCTTAACTTGAGTTTGTATTGGACTTTTCAAGACTTGTATGTATACATGTAAGTGTATTAATGTTTATACGTGTTCAGGCTTTTCGAACCGAGTTCGAGTTTTTATCGAACCTTGTATACTTCCTCTGATTCAAAATAAGTGATACACTTTGGTTTCATGATTTTTTTAGCCAAAAGATTATAATGATGGTTAAATTAAATTAATTGGATGATTAATGGGGAATGAGTCTCACACATTTTGAATAAAGTGTGGTTAATGATATTTAAAAGTAAAAATTAAGGTTAAATGACTCATTTTACCGTGTTAAAGTAGATAATTAGTGGGTGATGGTCCTACTATTTTTTGTCAAATAAGGTAATTTATCAAAATATATCACTTATTTTAAATCACCCCAAAAAAGAAAGTTTATCACTTATTTTGAATCAGAGAAAGTATAATTTTTGAACCTAATCCAGCTCCTCTCAACCTGAGCTCGAGCCTTGTCAAAAATTTTACTCAAAATATACGAAAACTAGTTCGTATCGAAATTTATCAAACTCAAGACCAAAGGTAACAAAAAGTCATTAGCATGTTTTAAAAACACGATTAAATGAATTTTCATGATTGACCATTAGATAAAATTAGTAATTAAAGGACTATTCATGCATTACATCCATACTTCAGGCGCCATTTTTGCAATTTACCCTAAGATGCATCGTAGAGAGCGGGAGTCGTACATACATACAGGGGAAGATCCAGAAAATACGATCCAGAAAATCCATCAAAAAATTATGGCAAACCCTAGAAGAAGTTCATACCCAAACAACAACGAAATCCCAATTTACACCACAGAAATCACCAACACCCAATTTCAATCACAAACCCTAGCATCCAGACTTTCTAGGTTGAAACTTTTCTTAAAAAAACCCCAATCTTTCCCCTTTCTGCTATCAATTTTCCTAATCCTAACCTGGGTTTTCCTCAGAATCCAACAACAAAATAATTCGAAACTCCAATCAAACCCTAAAAAATTATCAATCGATAATCATCAAGATCAAGATCATGACGTCAATCTAATTCGATTCCCATCTGGATTCCCATCCCCAATCACAAAAGACACCAGGGGTTGGTTGCTAGACCCTGTTTCAATCGCATTGGAATCGGGGATTCCAGGCGGAGCTTTAATTTGTGCTTCAATTCATGTCGGTGAAATTAAACCTGGTGAATTGAGGGGGAATCATAGACACCATACATGCAATGAGACCTTTTTGATTTGGGGAGCTCGAACCATGTTTCGATTAGAAAATAGTTCGATTCAAAAAGGTTATGCTCAAGTAATGTTATCTGCTGATGACGTGGCAGTTGCAGTTAGTCCATCTGGAACTGCTCATGCTTTGATTAATATGGATTCGACCCGAAGTACGTTCATTATCGGTTGTCAAGATGGTGTGGTTAGTTATAATAATTCAGATTCGGATTTTAGAGTTTGGGAAGATCTTAATTCATAGGTTCGTTGTGTAGATTTTTTTAACCTTTTTATTAATTAAGAGATAATTTTAGCAGTATTATATGTGTTATGTGTAACATTGTTGAAAATGTCTAAAACCGGACCACATTATTATGAGATATACATAGTTACAATGTTATTAACTTGGAAACAACCAAAGATCATTTTCAAGTTTCTAACAAGCGTATGAAAAAAAAGGCCACAATGATTGACTAAGTCTTCTACTACCTTGAACTATTAAAGATGAGAACTCAAGAGCAAATTATATTGAAATTAGATGCAAGTGATAGTGAGAATTCAAGACCAAATCATTCAGGTAGTAAAATTGACTATTTTGACAAGTTCATGTATCATATTGGATCTTTAATAATTCAGTGCAGTAAAAGATCTAGTTAACCAAATTCAGGATATTAAAATTCATTTTGGTCTATAAAAAACGATAGTTTTGCTTGTTCACCATGTTATCATATGTAGTAATTCTAATTTTCTGCGTTATTAAGCGCTTTAAGAATAGCATCGGTCACACCATTAACATAAGTCAACAAGTGTCCACCACCAACAACCTCATGATACTTGACCCATTTAAGTTGTTGGGCGATATAACGTTGCAGTGTCACAGGCACGATCAAGTCTTCATCACCCATCCATAAATGAACCGATCCATTGTTATTTGGAAACGGGTTTTCAATATCCATTGGATCAAAATCCCACTTTCCAAATCCAATATTCAAGTCACCATGGAGCGACTCAAATTCTCCTTGTTGTGTTGGGTATGATTTCATAAATTGTAGCTTCAACAAACAAAAAAGAAAAAGGTGTAGCATTTTTTAGTAATTATAGTTGATCAACTTCACAAAATGATGTGATCAAGAACTAGTACCTGATTTGGATCATCGATGGCAAATATTTTTGCAAGAGCTTCTCTATCTGGTTGTGATAAAGCAGCGATATTACCACGAATTAGAGCAAAAGAAGGAAACCATGTTTGAGTGTTCTACCAATAGGTCAACCATGGTAGGTAGTGAGCGACACTGATAGACCATTGATCTTGATAAAGTTGTCGGGAAAAAGCTTCGTTTGTTAAGTTTGAAGGTAGGTTAGGCCACCAGTAATTCACAGCCGGAGCGATAATGCTAGCCTGTTATCATATAGGTATACCGCCCATATTAGATATATATTTTTGTAATTAACTATTAAGTAACTTTATTCAAAATACTAAGAAGATGCTAAGTGCTAACAAGTTGTGTCACTCAAAGATCAAAAGTCTAATATCACTCTTTTTGTGTCACTATATATAAGGCTCAATCCTGTTGGGTTTCGTACCAATTTACTGACACTTTGTTCGTCGCGGAATTTACGAACAAATCATAACGATAAACGACGAAACGATAAAGGATCGTTTAGATCTACGAGTCTAAGGTAGCTATGAATAAAATAAATAAATCACTTACATTGGCAACACTTGGTGATGCGAATCCTTGAGATCTTGTACGAGCCAGAACTTGTCAAGAACGAGGATTCAAACTAGAACCCCTCTACTTGATCACACTCGAGGTTGACAACGAACGAGACGATACACCACAACGTAGTGTAAAGTACCCTTGAGAAAAACCCAAACAAAACACCACCGAAAACTATTTCGGCGGCGGTACGGCGGCGGCAGTACGGCGGCCGGCGGTGCTTCCGGTCGGCGGCGATCGGACGAAGGGGAGGGGGCTCGGCCGAAACTAGGGAGCAACCAAGAGAAGGTTTGAAGAGTATTAGGTCAATACCTCTAGCTCCCTATTTATAGGTTTCGCCAAGGAAACGTTTCCTTATTTGAGTTGGACTCAAATAGCCCAAGCCCGTTTCTATTTAATTAAACTATTAATTAAACCAAAGCCCACTTGAATAACTAGTTAATTACCCATTAACCTATTCAGTCCATCTAGCCCGTTACACATTTGATTATACAATTAATCAAAGCTCGGTTCGTTTATTCTCGTGTTCGGTTGCGCCCCAAGAGCAACCCCAGTAGGACTTTAATTTACGTTGACCAAGTCAAACCGTTTATTTGATGACGTTGGACACCATTTCCAACAGTCTCCCACTTGGACATCTCATCAACTATAAACGTCTGTCAAGCATACTTTTAAAGTGTGCAAATAATGCAGCTGCTGAACTCTGAATCTTATCAGAATACAGTTCCTAAGATAAGTGATCATATGTCCTTCACTTCGCGATATCCCGTTAACTAGAGACACGGACAATCGTCAATCTCTAGTCACGACTATGTTTCCTGATCGAGATTTATGATGACTGATTAAGACTACTAATTGAACTTTCAATTTAGTCATGACCTGCGCAGGTTTTAATTTGTCACATCAAATCAACAGGGGCCCCAAAGATATCTCTTCTTTCATACTTTTGAAAGAAGGAGTGAATAAACTTCGACTTACACTGTCTCTGCCATAATCGTTACATAATACATGGAAGTACTCTGTATAGCTACCATTTACGAATAGCGTTGGAGCAAACCAATGCATCACGAACTCATACTAGGAGACTAATGTATCTAGGTTTTAAGACCTATATGATATTACCGTCTCACTATTACCTTTGAATTTGTCCATGAGGTAATACTCTGAGCATGAGTTGGTCCAACATTTAAAATCTCCATTTAAATGCTCATGAGAGTAGCATCAATCTTTATGCAATGTTCAATCTCTATGAACAGTCTACTACCTCTCCATGACATCTTAATTCACTTCTCATTCCCATGAGAATGATCGACTGTGGACGTTTAAATGATCTCTTAGATCACTTTGGAATTTGTTCTAAACATGCAAAAATGAAACACAAATTTAAATACTATATGAATGATAGAACACTTGCAAATTATTTAATCACCATAAATAAATCATCCATTCATACAATTTAATATTTGTAATACAGTTTCAATAAATAAACTAGTACAAGTCACTTTGAAATCTAATTCCTATCGTCCGAGCATGTTCATCATGCTTGGATCGACTTAGTGGCTTTGTGAATGGATCAGCCGGATTCTCATCCGATGATACCCTAGTCACGATGATGTCCCATTCCTCAACACGGTTTCGCACATAGTGATACTTTCTGAGTATATGCCTGGTTCGACTGTGATCTTTGGATTCTTTAGTCAGGGCGACTGCACCTTCATTATCACAGTAGATTTTCACTGCGTCCTTGATGCTTGTTACAACACCAAGGTCACCTATGAAATTCTTTAACCATGTGGCCTCTTTTGCTGCTTCACTAGCAGCAATATACTCAGATTCACATGTGGAATCAGCAACTGACTTCTGCTTGGAACTCTTCCAAGTGACAGTTCCTCCATTCAATAAGAATACCCACCCAGATTGTGAGCACGAGTCATCTCTATCCGTTTGGAAACTCGCGTCACAATAACCTTCCACTTTCAATTCGTCTTTCCCACCATACGCTAAGAACATATCCTTTGTTCTCCTTAGGTACTTGAGAATCGATTTCACCGCAATCCAATGATTATTGCCAGGGTTGTCCTGATATCGAATCACCATGCTCAAAGCATATGAGACATCAGGACGAGTACATATCATGGCATACATGATCGAACCTATAGCCGAAGCATATGGGATTCGACTCATCTTATCCCGCTCTAACTCAGTGCTGGGACATTGACTCTTAGTCAAAATTATGCCATGGTTCATTGGTAAATAACCTTTCTTAGACTCAAGCATATGAAACCTCTTCAATATCTTGTCTAAGTATGTACTCTGGCTTAATCCTATTAGACGTTTTTCTCTATCTCTATATATCTTGATTCCAAGTATGTACGATGCATCTCCTAGATCCTTCATTGCAAAACACTTTCCCAACCAAGACTTCACATCTTGCAGTGTAGGAATGTGGTTGCCAATGAGCAATATGTCATCCACATATAATACTAGGAAGACTACAGTGCTCCCACTAGTTTTGATATAAACACAGGACTCATCTTCGCTTCTCGAAAATCCAAACTGTTTGACTCTTTCGTGAAAGCAAAGATTCCAACTTCGAGATGCTTGTTTCAATCCATAGATGGATTTCTCAAGCTTACACACTCTCTTAGGATGTTGTTTGTGGATAAAACCTTCTGGTTGTGCCATATAGACATCCTCAGTTAACTTTCCGTTCAGGAAAGCAGTTTTCACATCCATCTGCCAAATTTCATAGTCATGAAATGCAGCTATTGCAAGCAATATCCTTATAGACTTTATCTTGGCTACTGGTGAAAAGGTTTCATCATAATCAATCACATGAGTTTGAGTATAACCTTTTGCAACCAGCCTAGCCTTATAAGTGTGCACATTCCCATCCATGTCTGTCTTCTTCTTGAAGATCCATTTACACCCAACGGTTTTAATGTCAGGTGTAACGTCAACCAAGTTCCATACTTGATTGTCATACATAGACTGAATCTCGCTCTCCATAGTCTCTTTCCATTTATCGGCCTCAGGGCCTTCCATAGCTTCCTTATAGTTTGATGGCTCATCATCATCAACTGGTAAACCATTATCAGTCGATGCATCGCCTTCAGCAATATGGTATTCATAATAATCACCAAGATGCTCAGGAGGGCGAACAACTCTAGAGGATCTACGTGGAATGGTAGGAGTTATATCATTTTGTTCAACAGGAGTCTCATCCTCAGGTTGAGTACTAGTGTCAACTAAAGGTTCCGATTCAATTTCATTGGTTGACTCTTGAGACTCTTCAAGATCAATTTTGCTCCCACTAGCTTCTTTGGATAATAGCTCTCTCTCAAGAAAGAATCCTCTTCGGGCTATGAACACTTTGTTCTCAGCCGGTTTGTAAAACTGATATCCAAAAGACTGGCGAGGGTAGCCAATGAAATAACACTTCTCTGATTTTCTTTCCAGTTTGTCATGAGTTTCGTGTCCCACGTAAACCTCACAACCCCAGATTTTCAAATGTCGGAGCGAGGGAGGATTCCCTGTCCACATTTCAGAGGGTGTCTTGGAAACCTTCTTAGTTGGTACAAGGTTCAAGATATGAGCTGCTGTTTCAAGGGCGTAACCCCAGAAGCTCACTGGAAGAGTTGCACGACTCATCATCGATCGAACCATATCTAACAATGTTCGATTTCTCCTTTCATAAACTCCATTAAGTTGTGGAGTTCTAGGAGGTGAGAGTTGGGATACTATCCAACAACTCTTTAGATGATCCATGAACTCTTGACTAAGATACTCTCCACCCCTGTCAGAGCGGAGCATCTTAATCCTTTTGTCCAATTGATTCTCTACTTCGTTTTGAAACACTTTGAACGTTTCAAAATTTTCTGACTTATGTTTAATAAAATAAACATAATCATATCTACTGAAATCATCAGTAAATGTGACGAAGTATCTTTCACCATGTCTAGTGCTTGACTTGAATGGTCCACACACGTCAGTGTGTACAAGATCCAACAAGTCTTTGCCTCTTTCACAAGTCCCTGTGAATGGCGCCTTTGTCATCTTGCCAAGTAAACAAGATTCGCACACGTCATTCGATTTGAGGTCAAATGATTCCAACACTCCATCCTTTTGGTGTTTGGCGATTCTCTTCTTGTTTATGTGGCCTAAGCGACAATGCCATAGACATGATTTATCCAATACACCTTTGGACGAATCAACATTCAATATTAGATTTCTATTGTTAACGCAAACAACACTTTCATATATGCCAGAACAAGGAATAGCTTTGAATATAAAAACATCATTTTTATGAACTAAAATAGAACCATTTTTATTATCAAAACTAAAAGTAAAACCATCCTTAAACAACGCATAAAATGAAATAATGTTTCGTGCCATGCAAGGCGAATAACAAACATCTAATAAAGTAATCGAACTATCACTACTAAGCATGAGCTCAAAATCTCCAATCATGGTGACAGCAGCCGAGACTCTGTTTCCCATGATTAGATTCAGCTCACCATGCTTCAACTTCCTGCTATTCTTTAGTCCCTGTATATCAGTGCAAATGTGAGTACCACACCCTGTATCAAGAACCCAAGAACTAGACATAGAAGTACTATGAAGTTCGATCATAAAAGTACCTGATGGTCCAGACTTTTGGACTTTTTGATTCTTCAGATCATCCAAGTACTTTGGGCAGCTTCTTTTCCAGTGCCCTTTCTCATTGCAGTAAAAACATATTGAATCTTTTGGCGTTATAAGAGAGATCCTTTTGAGCTTTCGTTGGACATTCCTAACTTCAGCTTTTCTCTTTCTTTCAGAACGAGAAGGTTCATCTCTTATAGCTTTATTTGATTCAATGTTCAAGACGGGAATTTTAAAATCACAGTTACAAGCAAATAACAGGTTCTTTTCGACAACCATCACTTCTTTGTATAACTCTATGATTGTAAGATCTCTCTTATTCCTCTCGTAATCTAATACGTACGAGGAATATTCAGGATTCAGCTTGTATAATATCATATCAACAGCTGACTTGTTAGAGATAGTCAAACCCATACTTTCTGAATTATTTACGTAACCTCTCATCCTATCGATGAAGTCACATACTGATTCCCATTTTTCCATTTTACATGTCTCAATGAGTTTAAGGTTTTTATTAACAGCTCGAGTATTGTCCATATACTCCACAAAATCCAAGTCCGTGTTTCTACCACGACGTGGAATTTTGGTTATGGACGATCCATAGAAAAGTGGTGGAAGTGGAGGAGGTGGTGGAAGATTTTGATTGTTGTTATTATTGATTGGATTAGACATCTACAAAAGAAACAATTTCTTTGTTAGTTTATTTATTAGATAATCCTTAACATTATTTACCCAATAATCAAATTAAGGCTAGGATCCAACATTACGTTATTTGATGTGAAGAGGGATGCCGTAATTCACACTGAATAATTTCATAAGGAAACATACTATTGTTAATTTCAATCACCATGAAATCCCTAGATCTTTTAGATTCATTTTAAACTTTTAAAATGGCATGTCAATCTCGATTCTATGCTCGTCACATAATTCATGACAGGGATACCGTGGATCATGAATTTGACGGTGAATCTACCATGAAAGCACTCACGAAGATCCTCGGCTCAAGTTCGCTTGGGTATCGCGAGAATCTATTCACCCACGATTATAATCTCAAAATTAACGTACCGGCTCAATTGCACGCGCTTCGTTAATCAGATTATAGATGAGTGCGTGTCTCTCATGGAGAGCACAATCTTTCACATTTAACACTAAACGGGAAGTTTTGTTTAATGTATTTACTTTAGTTGTACATATATAAACTTTTATTATATGCCAAATTAAACTTTTAATTTATCTCAACTAAAGTAATATATATAATTCTTTTAATTCCATTAAAATGCGAGGACGCACCTTTTAATAATTAATTAATTATATTTTATTATAATATTTAAATATACTTTTATTTACATAATATTATAACGGAGGAATATATCAAAACTATTTGATATATATATGGGAATTTCGAATTTTCGAAAGTATATATATATATACATAAAAAATTATACTATTAATTTAACACATATTTAATATATATATATATATATATATATATATATATATATATATATATATATATATATATATATATATATATATATATATATATATATATTATAATTATCTTTTAGATTTATGATTTTCATCTCTTTGGAGATGTTTTATATTACATTATATAAATACAAAATCAAATCTAAATAATTATAGAAAATCCGAAACCCCTAAAATTTTATTAAAAAAAAATTCGGATATACACACTTTGTGTATATCCCTGTTTTAAATTTGATATCTTTATTTAAAAACTCCTTTTAAATAGTTATCTATATATTTACCAAATCAATTTATATAAATATATATATATATATATATATACCGATTATATATATATAAATATAAATATTATCTTATTCAAATCTTTTATTCAAATACATCTATATATATATCCGAAAATATATATATATGTATAATAAATTTTGATTTATTTATAACATTAAATAAATATATATTTATATATAAAACCGAAATTTTAATTATATAAATACAATCTTTTATTTAATATAATTCTAAATAATGGGCAAGATAATTATGGAAAAAATATCTTGATAATTTTAAACCCTTTTAAAATTATCCACTTACCATATTTTAATTTAAAACAATTTTACAAAATTAAAATATATTTATTTATTTATTAATTTCCGAATTTCGGAAATTCCGAAATAAACAAAAAAAAAAAAACTTTTTTCTTTTTCGAATTTCGGATCTAACACACTTAGATTCGTAGAACAACGCTCTGATACCACTGTTGGGTTTCGTATCAATTTACCGACACTTTGTTCGTCGCGGAATTTACGAACAAATCATAACGATAAACGACGAAACGATAAAGGATCGTTTAGATCTACGAGTCTAAGGTAGCTATGAATAAAATAAATAAATCACTTACATTGGCAACACTTGGTGATGCGAATCCTTGAGATCTTGTACGAGCCAGAACTTGTCAAGAACGAGGATTCAAACTAGACCCTCTACTTGATCACACTCGAGGTTGACAACGAACGAGACGATACGCCACAACGTAGTGTAAAGTACCCTTGAGAAAAACCCAAATGAAACACCACCGAAAACTATTTCGGCGGCGGCACTACGGCGGCCGGCGGTGGTTCCGGTCGGCGGCGATCGGACGAAGGGGAGGGGGCTCGGCCGAAACTAGGGAGCAACCAAGAGAAGGTTTGAAGTGTATTAGGTCAATACCTCTAGCTCCCTATTTATAGGTTTCGCCAAGGAAACGTTTCCTTATTTGAGTTGGACTCAAATAGCCCAAGCCCGCTTCTATTTAATTAAACTATTAATTAAACCAAAGCCCACTTGAATAACTCGTTAATTACCCATTAACTTATTCAGTCCATCTAGCACGTTACACATTTGATTATACAATTAATCAAAGCCCGGTTCGTTTATTCTCGTGTTCGGTTGCGCCCCAAGAGCAACCCCAGTAGGACTTTAATTTACGTTGACCAAGTCAAACCGTTTATTTGATGACGTTGGACACCATTTCCAACAGTATCACCTTTACACACATTTTTATGTATAGCGCATAGACAATGTTGTGATTACTTTTTGTTTTAGCTACGCATAAAGAAGAACCATTTGCATAAATAATGCAGTATGGTCCAAAATTGCACAAATAATGCTCTTTTTCAACCTTTTGCAAAAATAATTCTAACTGGGTATGGATACCCGGTTTGAACCAAAACCCGACACGTGTCCTCGAGGGTGACAGCCTCTTCCAGCAGCTTTTCAAGGGGATGGGGTACCGAAATCCCGGTTTGAGCCGTTCTTTGAGCTTTTTTAACTCAAACGGGGATTCTAAATCGTGGTTTGACTTTTTCACTCAAAAGGGGTACTGAAATCCCGGTTTGGCCTGACAGCGTACCCCAATCCCGGTTTGAAGACTGGACTTTGTTCTGCTGTGTATAAATAAGAAGGCCACATAACAAATAAATCACACCTCCCATAAATTGTAACGACCCGAAATTTGTAATAAATAAATTTATAAAAAATATGATAAATAAGGATAAATCGTTTAAAGAACGTAGGAATTGGTTTCGTGTCATTTGGACACCGTATGAGAAAGTTATGGACGAAACCGGGTCGAGACAACAACCGAAAAATGCAGCCCTGCTGCATAGGGGAGTTCGCGACGCGAACTATGGTTCCCGATCGGGAACCGTCTTCAGAGATTTTGGCCTTCGGGCGTGAAGTAGTTCACGGCCAGTTAACGATCGCTAAGTATGCGTGTAGAGGAAGAGTTCGCGACGCGAACTTAGTTCGCGCCGTGAACTATGGTCGAGCAGCATTAAAATCGGGTTTTCAGCCATTTGTGCTATCTTAAAACCCTAGATACCTCTTTGGCGATTTTTGGAGCTCTAGTGCAGTTCTTGAGTGATTCCTTCACGAATCTTGATAGATTTCACTCCTAGTTGAAGATTAAAGGTATATCTTCACTCCTTGATCTTTGTAGCTTTAGATCCATGTATTTTGATGTATGGGTTTGAAACCTAGCTCTTGGGGTTATGGTTCATGGTGATATAAGTTATGTATACACCTAATAGATGGTATATTAACAAAGGAAACAAGTGTATAATTATGATTTGCAAGAGTCTTAAGGGTTGGTTAAACATAGGGTTTGGTAAATCAACATAATTGGGGGAAATGTGTTAGTTAGTGTTATCTAGAGATAGATGGACACATTGGTAGTAGAATGTGATGTTGATAATCTTGTGATTATTGTATTAGGCATTTGGTGAGTTCTTGGAAGGTTGACCGAATTGTGAAGCAAGGAAACTGACGTAAAGAATACGGTTGGAGCACTTATTTGCTAAGGTGAGTACATGAGACTTTTTAAACTGGGTACATAGCAAATAGTTTTGAAAGTACATATGATATGGTATCAGTCTTTATTAACAAATACTTTGATAAAGATAGTAATTGAAAATGTATGAAAGTATGTAGAATGTGATACTAGAATGTGTCTATTATGATCGATGAGTTTGAAATAAATTATGATAGATTCAAGTAATTATGGAATCTATGATAATGAACAATAATAATGAAATAATTGATTAAAAGAATGTATACGGAGCCTTTATTAATAAATATATATTAGTAAAGCAACTGGGAATGATTTTATAGTAATGAGTACCTATTGGTAAGATATACTAATAAAAGTAAAGAACGAATACGTATGAGAAAGAATATGATGTGACTTGTAATAATTGTCTATTATAGTCAAGGAAGAGATAAAAGTATTCTGTTATCGATAAATAAGAAATGTATCTTATGTATGAAGTAAGTATGGACCTGATAGGGTTCATAGATGTAGAAGTAACTGTGGTTGCTTATGATCGGGTCCATGGGACCATACTGGTACGTTCACACTGTGATGAACTAATTATATGTCGTTAGTATTAGATGACTAACTTGTTTGATGTTGGATGTGATAGCCGAAGGCTTTGACTGTCATAACTGTTAGGTTATGGTAAGAGATAGATGGTGGTGACGCGGGGGACCCCCGGTCACTGGGCGGTGGTATATATGTTTATACACCGAGTGTATATATGTTTATACACTAAGCACACTGGTGCTTCTAGTACACATATGTTTGGTACTAGGTATGTTAGGTTCTAATACATATATGTTTATGTATTAGACATGTTGGTGCTTCTGGTCCATATATGTTTATGTACTAGATATGATTGGGCTTCTGGTACATATATGTTTATGTACTAGATATGATTGTGCTTCTGGTACCTATATGTTTAGGTACTAGACATGTTTGCTAGGGAAGCAAGATCGATAGGGTCGCAATATGGCGACTAGACGGTATTGACGTAGTATATATATATATATATATATATATATATATATATATATATATATATATATATATATATATATATATATATATATATATATATATATATATATATATATATGTTTATATGCTTATGAAATTGTTATTATTATTATCGGGTCTAAACCCATGTATCTCACGAGACTATTTTGTCTCACGTACTACGTTTGTTTTGTGGCTATGTACTCAGGTACATGTTTGAAGTGATAGAAGGTTGCACTAGAAGTGGCCTAGAGATGTTCAGCTCGGGAACTAATAGGTAGATCCCGTTGCCTATGGTTTTGATATACTTGGTGACACCGTATTTTTTTGTAAACTCTGATATAAGTTTTAAAGTTTTTGTTAAACTGTATTTTGGACAATATGTCAGATATTGTGAAAATGTATTTTAAATGATTTAAACGATGTTTTAAAAATACGGGTGTTACAACTTGGTATTATAGCCATATTGTTAGATTGTTGCTCAATTTGGTGCTTACGGGAATTAGTAGATGAGTTGTATGACGTGAATAGTCACCGTGGGAATAACCTTCCGGGTTAAATGAATTCGTATTTTTGAGAATCATAGACAGGAGTGTCGCATGTGATAAAAGGTTGAGTGTCGAAACGACAAGTTTTGTTCATCGAACATGATTGGGTGCTAGGTCATGGGTTGCAAGTGTAGACCGGAGTCGGTTGGTTGACTCAAAGATGAGCGGGATGACCGGCGAGTTATGGTTAATAGAATGGAGTGATAGTTACTTCTGTAGTGACAGAAGATTTGGAAATATGGTAATAAAGAAATGAACCGATTAATGACGGTTAATGTGTAAGTGAAACGAGGTTTTACTAGTTATCCGCGGGATCTAATGCATGTGCACTATGTGATGGCCTTCAAGGGCATAGGTCGATGGAAAGGTAGTGTCATGGGAATCGTGCTGAGTAATATGTTAGATGAGAAACATGCTAGTTATGCAAGAAAACGATAATGTGATATTATACAATTGGTACTAGAATACATGATGAATAATTGGGCGATTGAACGAGTGAGAAAGTAGCAAAGCTACGTAATGTAAAAAGATGGATACCAGATGGTATTGGTGTGACATATACATATGTTTGTATATGTACACAATAGAGATGTATAGATGGTATTGGTGACATATACATATGTTTGTATATGTGCACAATAGAGGTGTTTATATTGAACTGGCGTGATATATGTGTGTGTATATATATATATATATGTGTGTATATGTTTAGATGTTTATATGATGAATGTAGAACCATGTGGTTAACGAGTATTGCCATTATGTTATGGTAAATGAGAATTTGGCTTGAAATGCGGGTTGCATTTAGGTCATGTAAATGTAAGGGATGCCTACGATTTATACAATAGAAGGAAAGAGAAACTCCCAGTGAGCAAATTACCATGTGGTAACCAAGACATAGTGCACCGTATAAAGGTGTGAGACGTATTACGGTAGAGGGCCTAGTACCGATAATTTAAGTTGATCAATGTGATACAAAGATGGTTGAAAGAATACTAAGTGATAGTATGAGTGACCAAGTGAAGGTCAAGAAACGGTAAAGGTTATTGTGACCTTATGTTAAGGTGTGACCCTTGGATTAACGGGGACGATTGATGAGAAAGTAATAATGGGTAGAACTGAGAGTGATAGGTTGGTAATGATACGCCGTGTGTACGGAAATTGCTAGTTTGGAAAAGGTATGGTTGACTTTATGTAAAAGTCAACGTTAGTCAACCCGTGATTGGTTGAATTGGTCTAAGATGGACTTTGATTCTCGTTTTGAATTACTAATGAATATTGATAGCATGATGTGTCGATTATGTGTTTGTGAAAAAGTTGATGAGATGGTTGATTGAATTGTAGTCAGTTTATACGACTTGACCCGTTTGGGTGATCTCAATGTTGAAATTGGGAATCAAGTGTAGGACTGTAGTTGAATCATAAATTAAAAGTAAATTGTAAAGGAAAGGAGGATTTATGAAACCTTTAACGAGAAGGGAAAATGTTAAGGTATAGTTGACTTTGTGCTTAAGTCAAAGAGTAAACAATGTGGGGATATACCAATGTCGGGATATATCGGCTTGGTCAAGGCTAGAGTTTGACATTCGTTTTAATCAACTAGTTGATGGTATGATTGTGTCATACCATTGTTATGGGAATAAAAGGATCGGTCAAAAGAGTGACGGTGTTATGGTCAAATTGTGAAATCTTGACCCGTTTAAGTATTATGACTTTATTTTAAATGGGGTCTTGATCGTTCGGACTTAACGGAGTTAGGTGAATGTTTGAATATGTAATGTTGACGGAATTGGAATGAGGAAAGTTTGGTGGTAAAGACCACAAGGGAATGAGAGCGGAATGCTCGGTCGGATGTGGGTTAAAATTCTTAGCGATTCCGAGGACGGAATCCTTTTAAGGGGTAGATAGTTGTAACGACCCGAAATTTGTAATAAATAAATTTATAAAAAATATGATAAATAAGGATAAATCGTTTAAAGAACGTAGGAATTGGTTTCGTGTCATTTGGACACCGTATGAGAAAGTTATGGACGAAACCGGGTCGAGACAACAACCGAAAAATGCAGCCCTGCTGCATAGGGGAGTTCGCGACGCGAACTATGGTTCCCGATCGGGAACCGTCTTCAGAGATTTTGGCCTTCGGGCGTGAAGTAGTTCACGGCCAGTTAACGATCGCTAAGTATGCGTGTAGAGGAAGAGTTCGCGACGCGAACTTAGTTCGCGCCGTGAACTATGGTCGAGCAGCATTAAAATCGGGTTTTCAGCCATTTGTGTTATCTTAAAACCCTAGATACCTCTTTGGCGATTTTTGGAGCTCTAGTGCAGTTCTTGAGTGATTCCTTCACGAATCTTGATAGATTTCACTCCTAGTTGAAGATTAAAGGTATATCTTCACTCCTTGATCTTTGTAGCTTTAGATCCATGTATTTTGATGTATGGGTTTGAAACCCTAGCTCTTGGGGTTATGGTTCATGGTGATATAAGTGATGTATACACCTAATAGATGGTATATTAACAAAGGAAACATGTGTATAATTATGATTTGCAAGAGTCTTAAGGGTTTGTTAAACCTAGGGTTTGGTAAATCAACATAATTGGGGGAAATGTGTTAGTAAGTGTTATCTAGAGATAGATGGACACATTGGTAGTAGAATGTGATGTTGATAATCTTGTAATTATTGTATTAGGCATTTGGTGAGTTCTTGGAAGGTTGACCGAATTGTGAAGCAAGGAAACTGACGTAAAGAATACGGTTGGAGCACTTATTTGCTAAGGTGAGTACATGAGACTTTTTAAACTGGGTACATAGCAAATAGTTTTGAAAGTACATATGATATGGTATCAGTCTTTATTAACAAATACTTTGATAAAGATAGTAATTGAAAATGTATGAAAGTATGTAGAATGTGATACTAGAATGTGTCTAGTATGATTGATGAGTTTGAAATAAATTATGATAGATTCAAGTAATTATGGAATCTATGTTAATGAACAATAATAATGAAGTAATTGATTAAAAGAATGTATACGGAGCCTTTATTAATAAATATGTATTAGTAAAGCAATTGGGAATGATTTTATAGTAATGAGTACCTATTGGTAAGATATATAAATAAAAGTAAAGAACGAATATGTATGAGAAAGAATATGATGTGACTAGTAATAATTGTCTATTATAGTCAAGGAAGAGATAAAAGTATTCTGTTATCGATAAATAAGAAATGTATCTTATGTATGAAGTAAGTATGGACCTGATAGGGTTCATAGATGTAGAAGTAACTGTGGTTGCTTATGATCGGGTCCATGGGACCATACTGGTACGTTCACACTGTGATGAACTAATTATATGTCGTTAGTATTAGATGACTAACTTGTTTGATGTTGGATGTGATAGCCGAAGGCTTTGACTGTCATAACTGTTAGGTTATGGTAAGAGATAGATGGTGGTGACGCGGGGGACCCCCGGTCACTGGGCGGTGGTATATATGTTTATACACCGAGTGTATATATGTTTATACACTAAGCACACGGGTGCTTCTAGTACACATATGTTTGGTACTAGGTATGTTAGGTTCTAATACATATATGTTTATGTATTAGACATGTTGGTGCTTCTGGTCCATATATGTTTATGTACTAGATATGATTGGGCTTCTGGTACATATATGTTTATGTACTAGATATGATTGTGCTTCTGGTACCTATATGTTTAGGTACTAGACATGTTTGCTAGGGAAGCAAGATCGATAGGGTCGCAATATGGCGACTAGACGGTATTGACGTAGTATATATATATGTTTATATGCTTATGAAATTGTTATTATTATTATCGGGTCTAAACCCATGTATCTCACGAGACTATTTTGTCTCACGTACTACGTTTGTTTTGTGGCTATGTACTCAGGTACAGGTTTGAAGTGATAGAAGGTTGCACTAGAAGTGGCCTAGAGATGTTTAGCTCGGGAACTAATAGGTAGATCCCGTTGCCTATGGTTTTGATATACTTGGTGACACCGTATTTTTTTGTAAACTCTGATATAAGTTTTAAAGTTTTTGTTAAACTGTATTTTGGACAATATGTCAGATATTGTGAAAATGTATTTTAAATGATTTAAACGATGTTTTAAAAATACGGGTGTTACATAAATTATACCCCATTTTCTTTTAAAATAAATTAAAAAAGAAAATCTCAAAATAACATTTTTTATTACGATGTGGCGAAGACAAAAAACGTTAATTTATGAACTTCGAGTAAAATAAAATTGTTTTAAGTCTTCAAACCGGGATTGGGGTACGCTGTTAGGCCAAACCGGGATTTCAGTACCCCTTTTGAGTGAAAAAAGTCAAACCGGGATTTAGAATCCCCGTTTGAGTTAAAAAAACGGCTCAAACCGGGATTTCGGTACCCATCCCCTTGAAAAGCTGCTGGAAGAGGCTGTCACCCTCGAGGACACGTGTCCTTCTGGTTCAAACCGGGTATGCCATACTCGGTTAGCATTATTTTTGCAAAAGGTTGAAAAAGAGCATTATTTGTGTAATTTTGGACCATACTGCATTATTTATGCAAATGGTTCCATAAAGAAGTGTAAGTAGAGGTGCCGCCAGTAAAATCTTATATATTGGCACAAAAGGAGTGTAGAAACCAAAGTTTTGAATTTTGCGTAACACATTTTGTTTTTTCTTCGTAAAAGGGTGCGTAAATCTGTAAATTACAATATTTTACCCATTTTTTAAAAAGTGTTGCTAAAAACTCGATATAGTAATACTTTTCATTGTTTCAGTGATATCTCAACCACTAAGTAACCAAATAACACTTGTTTGTAGCAAGATTTGAAATTAATTAAGAAACCTGTTAGGTATGTACTTGAGACAAGACCAGATTACTTGTCCACCCATAGAATATCCGGCCACATAAAATTTGGGTCCTAGGTTCAACTGATCAGCGACCTCCTCGATATCCAACACCAAACTCTTTATAGTTCGTTTAGGGTCTGGATCACTCTCTCCATAACCAGGCCGATCAAATGCAACAACGTACACTCCTAATTCTTCAATAACGGCCTTCAAAATTGACCATTAATTATGCAACAAACTATAATTTAAAATCTACAACACCAAAAACACAAAAAAGAAGTGAAATAGAGGAAGGATATATATGTGAATACTTGCGCGGATTTGTCGGTAAATGAATTATGGTACCTGCTACTGCTGAAACCATGGACCAATATTATCTTAGATCTGGCTGTTTCTTTTGGAACACCGGTTTCTATGTACGATAAATTTCTTCCATCACGAAGCTTTATTCTTGGGGAAGTAATCGGGGGCCCATTTGGTGATCCCAATGTTCTTGGAGGTGGTGGAATTAGAGCTGTTTTGTAAACCCATGCTGATAACCCCACCAAGAAAACAAGTAGCAACTTCTTCAAGATTCCTGGAGACAACATTTTCAGGGTTTCAAAGCAATGAAAATATGGAGTTTATAAGAGAATCTCCAACCATACCCTCTCTGTAAAATTCTCTATCTCTATAAATTGTGAGATCATTCTCTTTAAACAACATCTCAACTCTAATCATACATCTTATTCTTCTCTTCAAAACCCTTCAAACCAAATGGGACCCACATTCTACTAACAAGAGTAAATTACATGAATGGTCCTTTAGGTTTATAGCAAATTTCACCAATGGTCATTTAGTTTCAAAAATTACACCGATGATCCTTATTTTTGAAAGGTTTTTCACTGATGGTCATTTACGAAAAAATCCGTCTATTTTTTAAGTTACCTAACATCACATGTGATGCACATGGGGGTGTTTTGGTCAACTTATCTTTCCCCTTCTCAATTAAATTACACGGATGGTCCTTTAAGTTTATAGCAAATCTCACAAATGGTCCTTTAGGAAATACAAATTGACCAAAATACCCCCATGTGCATCACATGTGATGTTAGTTAACTTGAAAAATAGACGGGCTTTTTCGTAAAGGACCATCGGTGAAAAACCTTTCAAAAATAAGGACCATCGGTGTAATTTTTGAAACTAAATGACCATTGGTGAAATTTGCTATAAACCTAAAGGACAATTCATGTAATTTACTCCACTAACAATTATACTCACATTGCAAAGTGGGATCCATGGATAGATCTAATTAATACCCTCTCACTTCAAATATAGAGTAATTTTTGAGAAACTCTATATTTGAAGTGAGTGATAGAGTTGAGTTGAGTAGAATTAACTTCAAATATAAAGATAGAGTGTGTGATAAAGTATGATTGGAGATGTTCTAATTACATCTTATTAATATGAATGGGTTTGGATTTCTTGTCTATGGTTTGAAGAGTGGTTACCGACCACCATGGGCCATGGCAGGTGATGGATTGTGACGCTACCTTATTTGAGAAACAGGTTGATCATATTTCAAAAGTTCAATTATGACGGCACAACGCTTTTGAAAGTTTAATGACTTATCACAAAATTACAAACTTGTCAATAAAGGATTGTATATATTTTAACAAAAATAAAGTAGAATAACAGTTATTATTTGCTAAAAAAACAATTATTGGCGGTCGGTAAAATAACATATTCATGATTACAAACTTCTCAAAACTTCAACAAATGATTTGAGTTACGTATCTTTTATTTCATCTTCTAAACACCACATTTGAGTTTAAATTTTTTCACAAATCTAAAAAACATGTCTTAAAGAAAACAACACCTTAACATCCCCAGAGATTAGGACCAGCAAACCGCTACACTAAGCAATAAATAAACACAGAAAGAAAAAAAGAAAAAAAAAAGAAACAAGAAAAAAATATCTAGTAGTAAATTTGATTCAAAGAAGACCGAAGATTTAAATACACAGCACGCCATCCGGCTTCTGTTGGGTGCACCGTGTCCCAGAAGAACATTGACTCGGGTTCATTACAAACCGTATATAACGGTTTTCCCTTTTCATCAAGACTTCCACAGAAAGCGTCACTAGATGTTGCCTCACAACATGGCTTCAATGGAGTATCAAACTTCAGGTTCCCTGAATTAATTTAAAATAAGAATTACCTTTTAATTTCATCAACTTTTACTCAAATTGGAACTAAAACATAAGAAGCTTTACTTACACGGTCATTGACACTAGAGTTCCAAAATTTAGCTTAGGCCGGCCCAATAATACAATTTGAAGAAATGTTAATTTGGGCCTTCCAGCCCAAAACAGGCCCAATCATACACTTTGAAGAAATATTAATTGTTCTAATTGTTTGTTACTGAAAATTAGTTACGTCGTATTATTTCCTAACCATAGCTATCGTTAGCATTTTCCAACTTTTAATACCTGTAAATTCTCCTTTGTTTTTGAGCACTGTGTTGAAGGAGTTATAAATATCAAGAACTAGAAAACTAGAATCTTTGGTTGTGTTGTTTAGTTTCCAAACAGCCCGCTGCAATAATTGGTTGTGAAAAATAACTGCCAAATTCTGAGTTTGGTTGCATTGTTGGTATGAAGAAAAGACTGTGAGTCGGGGTAGGCACCCAATAGGCTGCAACATATTCACCATCACTCGACGTACCCCCAAATCGCGAATTGCTTTCAAGTTTATTGCCATTTGCTTTACAACACTCGTGATGAATGCCGACATACCCTACATTAACAACCCTTTTTCAAAATACGTACAAATTTTTTTTAGAACGAATAAACAAAATAAAATGAACAATTTATATTTTATGCCCCCAAACTTTTGTATTTAAATAGCAATGGCCTCTCATTTAGGGTTAAGAGCTGAATGATTCGACGGTCTGAATGATTAAGAGGCTCCGTATAAACTTGTATGAATGTGAGATACTTTTTTATATGTATTATGACTACTTAATGATTCAGCATATGTTTAAGGTAGAATAATTCAACTGTTTTTTGTTGTCCCATTCAACATAGACTTCATTCAGAGATGCTAAACAAACGTACTGAATGCTGAATGATTCAACATTCAGCGCTGAATGGTTCCATTAAGCCGCAAACAAACAACACGTAACTAAATTTTAAAACGAGCCACATTAATTATGGCATTAAATTAAAACCTCAAATGTCAAAAAACCAAAACGGGTCACTTTTAACAATGAGCATATTTGCATGAAGTGATTGTACTATATGCATTAGAGGAAGTACACAAGGCAAGATAATTACCTTATCTGACCCACCGGTACCAGTGTAAGCCGCATAGTCATTGCCAGATACCGTAACAAGAGCTAACGATGTTTGCAAATCCCGCTTTGTGTAGACTGAATCTTTAATTAGCCCTTTAAGAAACCCAATTTGTGTGGTCATGTTTGGTTGCAAGTTGCCCGTGTCAAACACCCCCGTCCCACCATAAGCAAAGTTTAGCCCGTATTGCAACTTTTTCGGCCCGTATTTTCTCCATTGATATGGCAATGGAGACTTGATTCCCATAAATCGGGCTGAAAAATTCATAGCGTATTAGGATCTAGAGAATATCCATGTCTTATGGTTTGTTATCTAACCATAGTATGTTTTTAATTGACACATGATTGACCATGTAGCACAACGTCAAAACTGTTATCAGGGTCAAATTGAATAAAAAGGCATAATTATTATTTTAAGTACCCAATTACTTTTTTGAAGGGCGTTTCTTGGAGTACAAGGCCGTTTTATGATGTAATCTTCCGTAATCCTTTATAATTGGAATTCAATTCTATTACGGAGTGACGTTTGGATGGATTTTTTCCCCGTAATTCAATTTATTTGTAATTCAAAAATACTTTATTCGTAGTAATTGAAATCTTTCCCGACACCCTATGAATTTAATTACGCTCATTTAGTGAACTAACAAGTTTGAATATTTTATATGCTTCAAACTTTAAAATCATTCAAAAATATTTAAAAAAAATTAAAATTAAAAAAAAATTAAAAAAAATAAAAGATAAAAAAATTTAAAATTTTTTAAAAAAAAATTAAAAAAACAAATAAAATAATATTATTTTAAAAAATAGAAATCTAAAAAAAACTAAAAAAATACAAAAAATGCACAAGTATAGATTTGAATTCCAGCTAAAAAATTTGTAACCGAACGCGTAACGAAATGAATGAATTCAATTCTTTCGTAATTGAATTCCATTACAAAAGATTACAACGTGCCAAACGATCCCTAATTGTAAAAATAATGATTCTTAGCATAGAAGATGGAATACAGATTGAAATTTGAAAGTTAAATTGATCAAAAAGAGGGACAATTTAAGGCTGCCACGCCAACAGGCCATTGTTGCACTAAGATTTTGATATATACTCACAAAAGCAAGCTTTTTCGCTTTTAGTTTTAGTTTCTCTTTTTTTTTTGTGGGTAATGGCACCCACAAAGGTAAAGTTTCACTAATCCTTACATGCATTGGATACTTGTACCACATGCATTGAGCATGCGTTCATTTATTTAACAGAGAGATTATTTTATTCATATAAAAGGTAATATGTGGGTTTTATCTTTTAGGCTTTACGACTTAGGTAAGTAACTGTTATTTACACTTTAGCGCCTCAACTTTATAGGATGCGTACTTTAGACCATAGTAATATGCTATATTATGAATTTATGCTATAAGTTTGTTAACCAGTTTGCCTTTTGGATGGTTACTTACCCTTTCGTGCATACAATGCTGCTGGGTATTTGGGGGCTGGAAGATAACACATATTTCACGAGTTTTTAAGATGAGTATTTCATACTAAAGCTATCATGATCCACTTAATTATAAACTTTGTCCGTTTTATATAATACAACATCCGAAAAGACGTTAACCATCCTACCTTTTTTATCCGTAAATTCATCAAATATCTGTTTGCTACTGACGTAAGAGTTGATGAAAGAAAAAAGTACACAAGTTAAGTGGTTAAAGTGTCATTTGCAACCACAATATAAGTTGAAGGGCAAATATGTAAAACCATCAAAAGCATGTGCCTGTGGAATGCATAATATGAGATGATGATGATATACATAAAAGAGTAAAAGCAAAAGACAAGAAATATTTTCAGGCAGGTAGGTGGTATTTTACCAAATTACTCTCATTGAAAACCATATATAGGTGGCATCTCCCATTCTCCCACAACATAACAACATAGCATATATCACTCAAAATCAAGGACAAAAAGGTCATAATAGGAAATTTTGAAATTAAATAAATGGATAAATGAAAAAGGGAAAGCAAAAGAGGAACACAACTACACAAGTGGGGCATGGAATGATACTAGCTTACTCACTCCACTTTTGAAGATGTACTTCAATAATACCACACCACTTTAAAAATGTCAAATTCAGTTTTCCATTTTTATAATATTATTCTCTATATTTGCATATATACTGTCTCATGTCTTAATATACCATTTAGAAAGTCACGTACTAGATTAAATATTTTATTTGCATTTAGAAATGTAATAATCAATTAATCAATTTACATACACAATTCTCATATCAAGATTAAATAATTGCAACAATATATGATATTTGGCAAGTTACTTTCATTTTTATATTTAATATGGATGAATGATGATCACTTAAAATTGCGGGTAATATAGTAGTAGTTATTTCTGCTTGTAATTGTGTTTATTATCATTTTAATCATCTTTCTATTCAACACTCACAATAACTGATCCATCTATAAATGTCAAAAGTATTCATTAAGAAATTAATCAAGAGTGTATAAGAAAATAATCCAGATAGATGTATGATTGTATAATACATACCTTCTTCATATTTCACTTTTAGTATATTTTATTTTTAGTAGGATTGGGTATCATTTATTGTCGCAAATTAAGAAAATAATAAAGTTTGATGATAAATCATCACTATTTAGAAGACACGTGGAAATTATTCAAAAATTGAATTAAAAATGTTTAGCATAATGCACAACAAAGAAGCGAGTATTGTGATTGTGTACGGAACATACCGATGTAATCGGTGAGTACACGGCCGTCGGAATATCTTCCGGTAGGCTTTCCGGGAAAAGTAAGACCATAAGGTATTTTCCATGAGCTGGCCAGCGACTTTGGGTTGTTTCCGGTATCCGAATACGAATCACCAAATACAAAAAGCTTCGTAGGTCGAAATCCAACACTCGCATGAAGATTCGGTGTGTTCGCCCATGCTGTTTGATCTCCTGCACACACAAAACATTTGCAATTTAATACAAGGAATTGAAGCCGGCGGAATGTTACCGTCGATTGTAAGTTTTCCGGTGAAAAATTACCGCCGATTATGAAGAGGAAAAGTAGGCAGAAGATGTAAGAGATGGGGCCGTGAAGTTCCATTTATTAGAGAGAGAATGAGAGAGTGTTTATCGAAACAGAATCTGACTGAGTATATTTTATATGCAGGAACGAAGGGGGTTTCGTATATTTTCATTAAGCTCCCTTCAAATTTTGGAGAATTAATTTTGAGTAAATTACACGGATAGTCCCTGTGTTTTGACAATAATTTTGGATTTGGTCCCTAAGTCTCAGAAATTACACCCGTAGTCATCGTGGTTTGGACTTCGTATTGATTTTTGTCCCTAATACTAACTTCCGTTCAAATTTGCTGTTAAATTTATTTTTATGACAATTATACCCTCACCTTTCTTCTCCACCATCTCTATTCTCTCTGTGTAAGACATTGATAACACAATAAATTCACTGAGAGTTACTACCCAAATTCAAACTTACCACATTCAATTCCTGCCAAAAGCCCACGTGCCAAAGGAAATCAACTGAGTTTTTCACCAATTTCATCCCCGCTTGGGGTTTTCACCAATTTCATCCTATGTAGAAGAGCAGCGAGGATGAATCTGTCTCACAATTTACTCTCTGTTTGCTTTCTATTTGAACTCTATATGAACTCCTTTTGACAATTTGTCACTAAAGTAAAAATTGGTGTCTGCTGTTTTGAAACTTTAGACTAGGAATTATGATCAAGTCTTTCTTCTTGACATACCCCAAATTAGTCAAAATGGTGTCTGATGTTTTGGTAAGTAGTGAAATTTGTACGTATGAAAAATGAAATCCTCCTCAACAAAAATGCCTTGCCGGATTTTTCGCCCCAAATTAAGTTATGATCTCACACTGTGTATTCCCGAGCAGCACCACTGATCGGAAATTAGGGCTGTGAGAGATTGAAGTAAATGTAGTTGGAGAATTTTGTATTGTTTGAATCACATTGAGGAAAATTTATAAGCTCTTGTTCTGCGAAATTAGGGTTCATATTCATTGTTTTGGGCTGGAGTGTAACAATGGAGATGGGGGAACGATGAAGACGAAGTGGTTTGGTTGGTGAGGATTGTGGTTCTTCTGAATTTAAGTGTTTATCTGATACTGTTTTACAAAAGGGTAATATAGTCATTATAATAAATTTAACTGAAAATTTTATCGCCAGTTACTATTAGGGATTAAAAGCGTGACAAAGTTTAAACCATAGTGACTATCCGTGTAATTTCTAAAACTTAGGGACCAAATCCAAAACTTTCGGTAAACCACAGGGACCATTCGTGTAATTTACTCATTAATTTTTTAACTCCTAACTTTTAGAAAGAAAAAGATAAATGTATTTTAACAATGAACAACGGTGTTTTTAAGGATGTGCAGCCGTACAGACTGATATTTTAAAGGGACTTCATTTTTTATATGTGTCTTATATGTATAATTTTAAAGTTTTAAATCAATTTAATAATTTAATAGGAAAAGATTAAAAAATCAAAGTTTTTATATACATCTTGTATTTAGGTGGCTCATTTTCGTCTATTTACATTGGATCTTCTGAATTTCAGGGACGCCCTGACAATGAATCAATATGTGCGTTTTACACTCAGAAAGTTGTTACTAAATAATAAGAGTTTCATTATAGCTTTACTGAAAAACAAAAGTCCACATATATGTTTTGTATCTCTTCTGTTGCCAACTTTATTTATAACGGCCATGTGGTTTATATGTTTGGTTTGATTTGTTATGAGATTAGAAAAATGATCTTACTAAGTTGTAAAACTTAGCTATCAAACGCAGTTAGAGAGACGTGTTTAGATGCTATTTATTGAAAGTTCTACCTAAAATTTACTTAGGTTAAGTTAGGTTAAAAATTGAAGGTTCTGAATGACTGGATAACATAGATTATCGTTGAAGGAGGAACCTAATTATGTAGCATCGAGCTTGAAGGTATAACTATTTGGTGAATGATTTCCTTATTCCTACATGTTACAGGTTTGATCATTCTCTGGATAAATACTTACCAGATGTTTAGAAGAATGTTTGAAAACGGTAACTGTTATGTTGCATACATCACGAACAAATATTGACCAGCTCGGAGTAGTCCTTGTGACGGAATACCCTCTTAAAAGAATGAAAGAAAGGATTGATGGTACGATTGTCTGGTATAAACCCAATCACATATATAGTGGTTTTATTTGTTTGAAATATAGCCATCAACCATTCAACATGTGTAGTGGTTATAAAATTCCTGAAAAAGGAAGAAGTTTTTCATTTGTTTACGAGATTTTTCTAACAAAACTTCGGTTTTTAGATGTTATCTTAAGAAGACTTAATTTTGATTAGGCAGGTTAATATGTAAATGTATCTTACGGTATTGAGATTGGTGTAATCCTCAAAATAGTGTCACATGTAACATGACAGTTTAGAAAATGTATTTATAGATTTCAACAAACCATACTAGTGTCATGCCACTTATTAAATACACTTAGGGGCCGTTTGGCATGCCGTAATCTTTCGTAATGAAATTCAATTACGAAGAAATTAAGAGATATTGTCAGGACCTAATTGTCAGTAATTTGTCGGTAGGGAAGAAGGTAATGTTGCGCTATAACGAGTTAGGAAACGCGTAAGGATCGAGGGATGCCTAAGTTATTAATGATATTTCATTAGATTGCCACCCGTTCGAAATTAATCGATTAGAGATTAATTTCGTACAGTCCCTGTTGAGTTAAAAACACACGATTCTATAATACCGTTTTTTTAATCAGAATAATGTTAAGTTACTTTCTTGGTTTCAAGAAAGAAACCTTTCTTGGTTTCGCTTAAAATGAGCAATGAAAAAATTAATCAAAATGTGATGTACAAAACATAGAATTGCCTCCCACAATAGGTATTGTATCCTGATATATATTTTTACTTGTTTATTTGATCAATATAAACTGTGAAATCAAAGAATGAAACTAGATAAGAGAATTAATGGATTTCACATGATAATCATTTTATGAGTATGATTAATTTTATGAGTATGATTATGAAGCATAAATATTTAGTAGGAGCCAATACAATTACAATTTATATTCGTAAACTTTATTTTATTTGATATTTTTTAAATGGGCCAAACATATATTTATAAATGGTTTTCTATTATACTGTGTGTTGCAATATATTAGGCTTAAGTAAGCCCAATAAATAACCAAAAGTGCCACTTAAAATTAAATTATAAAATTCAAAAGGATTCTATTTTAATAAAAAATAAAGATACCAAGAAAAGAAAAGTGAAGAAATAAATATGTAACTAGACTTTGATAATATAAGAAAAAAATACGTCCCACGTACTCATGAACAAGAAATTTACCAACCACAACGCCTCATTCATCGGAAACTCGGGTCGGGTCTTTTACATAAACTGGAAAGGAAAAAAAAAACAAAAAAAACATGCATCTCAACTCTACCTATTATTGATGAAAGGTGTAATCTTGATAACAAGACCAGGAAACACGTCATCTGGATCATGAATATGCGGGTTTTCTTCAACGATATAAGGATCTCCACACTTTTCACTAATCGTATGCAACGTCTCTCCTTCACGAACCACATAAATCTCATCACACGGCTTATAACCACCATCATATGACCGAACCATTCTTTCATTTTCGGTATCAAAAGATTCACAGCAACTCAAAACCAACATTACTACCAAGAACAACGAGCAATACCATGAAAATGTTTCAGCCATTGTAGTTGATGAATGAACTCTAGCCATGGTTGATGTTATGGTGTGTTTTGGTGGTTTTAAAGGTGGGAATTTTGGTTGATTATTATGAGAGTTGTTTGGTTGTAACTATTGGAGTTGGTGTGATGGAAAACTATACGGGATGGAAGTTGAAATGGTTGCTTTCAATGGGGTAGATAAGTGTCAATTTTGTAAATAAAAGAAAAAAAGCAAGAAAATGAGTGAGCCAATAATCCAATATTAATTGAGCACATTTAACTGCTTTTATCTCAATGTCTGAAATTTGAACAACTCCTCAGAGTTTTTTGGTCAACCGCAAAACAAAACTAAAAGTCAAACAATGGTTGTCTTTTTTATTTAACACTTCCTACCTAAGGTTTTTGGGATTCCAAATAGTCGTACCGTGTGACCATAAAATTCTAACTATTCATCTTATTTGGAATATGATTGTACATTTTAAGCCTCTAAACTCAATGATTAAGCCTCTAAACTAAAATCTACAACAAATAAAACGATCAAAATCAAATGAGAATGATAACGCAAAACCAAATAAAATACATCCTAACCACATTCCATCAATTGATGTTACTTATGAAATCTAGAAACATAATTGGGCAGTATTGTTAGATTTAAGTGGTTTCACGAGCCTTTGGATTTGGAGAACCGATAACAAGAGCAGGTGTCTTTGTTGGATGACCTTTAGCACCACCACCGCCAGCCTGTCCACCCACACTCTTTGTATTTGGTGTCTCAGAAGCAGCAATCGACCTCTTTATCTAGTAAATATAATAATAATAATGAATAAAAATGTAGAAATATTTTCTTTTAAATCGAATAATTAAACATATATAACATCTAGATGATGTACTTACTGCAGCTACTCGTTCTCGGTGAGCATCATTACCCAACTGAAATCAACAAACAAAACTAGAAAGTCAACTTTTTTTTTTAGTAAAGAAGAATTTCAAATTAATCAAATCAGTCTTACTGGTTTCTTGTAGCATTTGATTTCATCTCCACCAAACCCAGGAAGACTCATGTTCCACTTTCTTTCTGGAAAAATAAAAACATTTTACATTTTAATCAATATCTTATTTTAAATTAAGTAAAAGAAACATATTTCATATTTGGGATTAAAATAGGTCTAACCAAGATGCAGAAGAATGTCTTTTGTCTCCAACATACTCGATTTTCGGTGTTTGGCCAAAGAGCAAGCAAATGTTGTAACCTGAGGAGATGCTACTAATATAAATAAATAAATAATCATAACTATAATTTGAATCATAGAATCAACATCATGTATATTTCTGTATTTTTACTAGAAAAAATGAACTCACAGATTCAACAAACTCGTCAGCAATATCAACAAGAATGTCTTCCACTTCGGGATCCAATCGTTCAGCTGGATCAATCTGTTAACAATAAAAAATTTTAAATAATAATAATAATTAATAATGAAGCTAAAAAGGGGATAATGCAATTACCTGAGAAACTATCTCGTGAATGCTTCTTTTGCTTATAATCCTATTACAAGGCTCAGTGGGCTCCACGACAGCTGGCGGTCTATTAAAGACAGCTGGTGGTGTAACCGAGGTAGGTGGTCCAGTAACTGGAGTAAACGGTCTTTGGTTACCTAACCCACGGTTCCTAGCCATTTGTTGCTGATGTGTCAACGTCAGTTGGACCTTTGATGCTGGTAACATGAAATTCTCTTGTGACTGCTGCTGTAGTGAAGAAGACGTTTGAGGTGTGGATGCTGACATGGCGGCTTGTTGCTGAGCTGGCATGTGGGATCTTTGTTGTAATGATTGAGGGTTTATTTGTTGTCTGAATGGTGGTTGTGCTAATGGTGGTTTTCCTTGTGAAGTAGAAGAAGAAGATAACCATGGTTGGTTATGTGGTTGTGGTGTGGTTGGTGATGGTGATGGAGATGGTGATGCAGTGGATGGTAGTCTTGATAATAATCCATGTTCTTGAAAATTCTGTACCAAATTAGACAGATAATTATACAATAATCTTGCATAAAACTTTATATAAAAATAGGAGAGATGAAGGTGCTGACTTGTGTTGACTGATTATTAGCAGGTGTTTGTGGTCTAAGTGAAGATTGAATAGGTCTTTGTGGATGTGATGCAGGTGGCTCGTTTGGGCGTGAACCAAGAGATCCCATCATTCCCTGCATTCCAGATATTGATTGTCTCACCTATACATATATAAATATCCAAAACATGGTAACAGTTAGCATATATAATATCTGGAATTTGGTTGATGTGTGATTGTTCCCTACGTTCATGCATCTATATCTATTAAAGTCTAAACTTAATTTTGATTTCATCAATGATTCTATACTGTTACCGGTTCATGGCAGCTACAATTACAATTCAACTTTCCTACCTTCTTCGATTACATACCTCAACAAGGAAAGGTTTATCTACCACATAGATATACACTCACAATATTACGATTATTAATTACATCATCATTATCATTGAAGATTGATATTAACTAATTCACTAACATAAAGTAGTCAAATTTTAAAAGCAAATTGGAAATTAGGGGAAAATTATGATCGATATGACCTTGTGGAAGTAAGTAATTAGTAAACTTGTTGAGTTATGCAGCTAAAAAAGGTTGAACATTTGTATAAAAATCGAAGATATACGAACCTCACGTAATGTGCACAAATGGTCCACATTTGATATATACAGTGATAGTGAATTAGAGAAGAAGAAATCACACCTGAGGTGTGCTAGTACTGGGTACAGAATCAGGTGCAGTAACACTACCAGTACGACCTAATCCACCAAACTGCGAACCAAACGAAGCTGGAGTCAATGACGTAAACGAGCTCGGCGGCTGCGATGCAGGAACTCCGATTGCCATCCCGCCCCTTTGTGATGATGCGATCGCCGTCAATGAAGATGAAGGGGCGCTTGAATGGTTGGTAACTGAAGAAAAATGAGGAAATGGGGGATTTTGTGGCCATGGACGGTTAAATGGAGGTCTTATCATCGGATTTGGTGGTTGAGGTTGTAATGGCTGTGATACGGAAGGATTTGGGTGTTTAGGGTTAGGGTTTACGGAAGGAGAAAGTGGTTGTAATGAGGATGGGGTGGTAGAGGGTGTTTGTGGTTGAGGTTGTTGTGGTTGTTCAGGTGAAGCGGAGGAGGGTGTGGTGGTGGGAGGAGGAGTACTGGTTGGTGGTGGTGGTTCAGACGACGTAACCGGCGGTTGCTCCATCGGAAGGATGGTTTGCGATGTTTCCGTAGTCGTAATGGTTTGCGATGATCAGTGAATATTTGTTTAGAGTTAAATGCAAGAATGGTCTTGTGGTTTGGTTAAATTGCGCGTTTGATCTCTGTGTTTCATTAAGTGCAGGTGCAGTACCTATTGTATGCATTTTTGTGCACTATTAGTCCCTCCGCCCTAACGCTGTTAAATCAAGTCCGTTAACTAGGATCATTTTAGTCATCTCACTCATTGAGTTGAGGGTATTTTGGTCATGTAACTAGGTCATGTATTTCTCCCTTGTCGTCTTCAACACCCGCCGTTAAACCCCACCCCGCTGAAACCCAAAACCACTGCCATCGTCGCTCATTAGAAATTCTCCGGCAACCCTCCATCGTCTCCGGCATCTAATTGGCTCCTTTCGCCGGAGAAAGTTTAAGGAACTGTATCCCACTTCTTCTCCAAAACAACCCAAACATCCTAACAGATCTTGAGCTACTGTCTTTATATGCAGTTGATTATAGTGGTGGTGCTTGATTGCCACCGGCGTTGAGAAGTCATTGGTGGAGAAAGTGATGAAGACGCAGATGTCGCGGCTTCGCGAGGAAGAATTCATTTACAATAGAAAGTCCTAAAAAATAAGATAAATTGGTTTAGAGACAAAGGAATATGTCTTCAGCGGGGTGGAACAGACGGAGGAACAGACGGAGGAACAGACGCAGAAAGCGATGGAGACATAATCGTTGGCGGTGGCGCGGTGGAATAGACGGAGGAACAGACGCAGAAAGCAATGAAGATGTAGTCGTTGGTGGTGGCGCGGTGGAACAGATGGATGAACAGAAAATCGAAACCCTAAACTGAGGAAAAAGACGTAGATGGTGGCGACCGGTGGTGTAAATAATAAACCTCTCTATCCAGACCCTCTCTTTTCGATCGGTTCATTTTGTTGATTCATTAGTTTTAGAATTCATTAATTTGTGGATTCTTAGTTTGAGGATATGCTCGTTAATTTGTGGATTCTTAGTTTGAACTTTGAAGATTTATTTGTTAATTTAAGGATTCTTAGTTTTTGGTTTAGTGATTTAGGGTTCATATGTGTTCAATTAGGAAAGATGATACATAGAGGGTATTATTGTCAGAGTGGGTGGAACAATATATGTCAAATGTCAAATGACCAAAATACCCCTGACTAACGGACTTGACTCAATAGTGTTAGGACAGAGGGACCACGAGTGCACAAAAATGCATACCATGGGTACCGCGCCTGCACTTAATGAAACATAGGGACCAAACATGTAATTTGGCAAAACCACAGAGACCATTCTTGCAGTTAACTCTATTTTTTAGACAGCAGTAAATATAAATTGCTTTTAGAATGTTCAATTTTCTTTACTTTTCTTTTATCCATAACAAAATAAAAAATAATATTTTTTTTTTATATTTTCTTGCTACTCATAAGTCTACCCAATTGGTATGATAATAAAATCAAAGAATAATACTTCCTCCGATTCAAAATAAGTGATACACTTGGGGTTTCACGGTTTTTGAGGTAAAAGATTATAATGATAGTTAAATTAGATTAATTGGATGATTAGTGGAGAATGGGTCCCACACCTTTTGAATAAAGTAAGGTTAATGATGTTTAAAAGTAAAAAGTAAGGGTAAAGGGGTAATTTTACTTTGTTAAAGTAGATAGTTACTGAGTGTGGGTCCCATTTTTTATGCCAAATAAGGAAACTTTTCAAAGTGTATCACTTATTTTGAATCACCCCAAAAAGAAAAAGTGTATCACTTATTTTGAATCGGAGGAAGTATGTCACTAAATATGATATTATTTACTTCCTACCAATATCTATAATCTATTTATTTAAACAACTCTCAGTTCAACAATAAGTCACTAAATATTATACTTCCTCCGTATCAAAATAAGTGACACATTTTCCATTTTGGGGTGTTTCAAAATAAGTGATACACTTTGAAAATTTTCCTTATTTGGTAAATATAGTGGGACCCATACCCACTAACTATCCACTTTAATAAAGTGAAGTTACCCTTATACCCTTACTTTTACTTTTAAAACTCATTAATATCACTTTATTCAAGAAAAGTGGGACCCATCCTCCACTAACTATATACTTTAATCTATTTTAACCTCTACTTTAATCTTTTACCTCAAAAAACATGTAAGCCAATTTGTGTCACTTATTTTGATACGGAGGAAATATTATTTTAGTGTAGTCAAAAGTTAAGATCATCTCCAACCTATAACACTATCTTTTATACTTCCTCCGTATCAAAATAAGTGACACACTTTTTCATTTTAGGGTGTATCAAAATAAGTGACACACTTTGAAAACTTTCCTTATTTGGTAAAAATAATGGGACCCATACCCACTAAATATCCACTTTAATAAAGTGAAATTACCTTTATACCCTTACTTTTACATTTAAAACTTATTAATATCACTTTATTCAAGAAAAGTAGGACCCAATCTCCACTAACTATGTACTTTAATATATTTTAACCCCTACTTTAATCTTTTACCTCAAAAAACGTGTAAGGCAATTTGTGTCACTTATTTTGATACGGAGGAAGTAATAAAACTTATAATTATATATAATTATAGTTTAAAAGATAATGTTAATGCTAAACCTCTCTAACCCATTACAGTATAATTAACCATAAAAATAATATTCTAGGTGTTTATCTAATTTTTATTATTTTATAAAGCAACCGTTGTGTTTACTAGGGTTAATTTTTTTTATTTATAATTTCTTAACAAATGTTGATTAATTTTTTTTATTTATAATTTCTTAACAAATTATCGAATATTTAATACTGTAACCAAAAGAATGTATATAAATAATTTCTGGCTTTCATCTTGATAATACAAATTTTCTATAGTTCCCCTTATCTTCATTTCAGTAGAGAAAATTCTTGAAAAACAATAAGATGAACATGCAGACAATTACAACATGAAAATGTGAAAAAAAAGTATGAATAATAAACACATTAAATTTTTGAAGTTGTACGACTCATAAAATGATATGTTTATGAAAACTACCAAAAATTCAAACAATCTAAGATTGATTTGTACTTTTTACAGATTAAGGTGTATCATAAGTGAGTACTATTATTATACATGTTATACAATCACGTATAAAATATAGTCCTTCCAACTTTTGCAAGCATGATTGATCACCAGGCACTAGATATTTTATTCACAAATTAACAAACACGACATAGTTGCTATTGATGCATTTTATAGAGTTAATACGTTACAGAATTAAATTACTAAAAAGACCAAATACAGATACTTAATTGGTAGCGTGACATAAAAATAGTTGATAAAGTTATTTCAATCACCATAAAAAACCCTCATTAACCTAATAACTTTCTTCATCTCTTGCAAGAGGAACATGAGTCCTAACAATGAAACAGTTCTCATAAACGAACCCAGCAAGCCCACCACCAATAAGTGGCCCAACCCAATAAACCCAATGATCGGTCCAAACACCAGCCACCAAAGCAGGCCCGAAAGACCTTGCTGGGTTCATTGAGGCACCAGAGAAAGCCCCTCCCACCATGATGTTGGCGCCAACTACAAGCCCAGTTAAAAGTGGGCCAAGCCCATCAAGAAAGCCCTTTTTGGGGTCAACCAAAGTCGCATAAACAGTGAAGAGCAATGAGAAAGTCAACACGATTTCCATTATGATACCTTGTAATGAATCCATTCCAGCTGCTAGTGTATGAACTGGTGTAGTCTGAAAATTTTCAAATACAAGGCGATGTTTAAGTTTTAACGCATAATGTACAACGAGGAGGATCGATACTATTTAATTTTTGGGATTGTTTATTGAAAATATATTATTTGTTTTAAAAATTAATAAGTCGATATTCAGTAGTTTAAAAACATGATTATAAAAAATAGTGTTTGGATTTGATTATGTTATTTGAAATAGCAATAATCATATATCCTAAAAGTAATGGTTTGCAAAATTTATTAACGTGACATGTAGTTGTGTCAGTAGTCTCATGTAAAATAAACCGTACATATATTAAAAAAAAAATTATGGTGTTTGAATTAATATTATTATTGTGTTAAAGCTTCCTGTAAAAAACACAGTTTACTTTTGGTCATTATATTAACCATATGTTTCTAAACTTTTTTCTTTCTTTTTGGTTTTTTATGTCTGAATACTAATTTTTTTTTATATAGATGCACCCTCTCCTTTACCTTTTTGACACCTAAACATGTTAATTAACTTTAATAATTTTATTTTTATCTATGAAACACCTTAATATAAGATGTTAGAAATGTAACTACTTTTTTCTTTTTTTTGTTGCAAAAGGTTTCAAGTGAAAGTTTACCAATCCACCAGTGAGATAACTCAAAAGAGCACAAGCTGCAACAGAAGCAAGCAACTGATCAATCCAGTAAAGGATAGATCGAACAACGGTGATATGACCACCGACACATAACCCAAGAGTGACCGCTGGATTCAAATGACCACCCGAGATTCTAAAACCAGCCGATATCATCACAGCCACCACAAATGCATGAGCCATTGCAACAAAAAAGAGCCCAACCACCTCATTTCCGGCCAACTTTTCTAATAAATCCAACAATCAAATTAACCGAATATTAATAAAATTCTATAAAAAATTTGAATTATCGGAGATCAATCAATAGGTTTATATAATTTGAAAACTCACCGGTGGTCATCGCGGACCCCACACCGACAAAGATGAAGAGAAACGTGACAATAAACTCGACAATGAGGGCTTGGATACAGTCGGGTTTGGTAACCTCATTGATCGAGCCGATCGCAATCTTAGCCATTCTACTAAATATCGAATTTGGTGTGTGTATTCAAGGGTTGTTGATAGATCCGATTTATAGGATTGAAATAGTATGTCGGAATTACTTCAATTATTTGAGATGAAGTAAGATTCCCATTGGGTGGAAGTAGTACTCTAGAGTTGGCACATCGTGGTATTATCATGATGACATGGCCACATGATTTGATAATTGTTCTTCCATTGACTTGAAAAAAATAATACTACTTCCGTATCATAAAAGGGGTGAAACAAAATAATTGATACACTTCAAAATCTTTCCTTATTTGGCAAAAAAGTGGGACCCCTTCTCCACTAACTAACTACTTTAATAAAGTGAAATTACCCTTTTACCCTTACTTTTACCTTTAAATATCATTTATATTACTTAATTCAAAATAAGTGGGACCCATTCTCCACTAACTACCCACTTTAATCTATTTTAAACTATCTTTTAATCTTTTGCCTAAAAAATCGTGTTTCTCCAAATGTATCACTTATTTTGATACGGAGGTAGTATGAGTTCTCTTTAGACTTGGTAATCATATGATTGCATATGCGTAGGGACGTTTATTTGATTCGTGACTGTAAATCTAGAGTTGTTCGTGAAAATGAAAGAATTTGTATTTATATTGATTTTTGTATTTCTTGGTCGATTATTTTCATTATTAGTACTTAGGTTAGGAGTGTTTTTTAAATGGTATTCTCATTTATAAAAGGTTCCATCTGGATGGTCAAACTTGTCGAGCCGATAATGATAAATTATATTATAATCGTATCATCCACATACCATGTATACCGATAAAAATGGCAGACATTGATAGATGTTGAATATGGTGATGATAATAATAGATGTTGAAATAAAATAATTGAATGGGCCATAAAAATCATTTGGTGTACATGCACGTAAAGTAGAGTTTAATAAAAGTCTGCTAGTTTAGATGATTCATACGAAAGATAAGAGTTAATAAACTGACTCCGCAGATCGATTAAATAAAAAACCAGGGACTTTTTTTTGCAGGTTCACTTTAAAAAATCAACTAATATCGTATAAAAATTCAATGGCCCATTATTTAAGAAGCATATTTAGAAACAAGCTATCACATAGACTCGTTGCTTTGCTTATTAAAAAACAATCTGTTAACATTTGTGTGGGTGTTGGTTCGCTTGGACATTTTGGTTTTATTCTAACATAATAGTTAAAATCAATCGCTTTTCAGTTCATAAAAATTATACTTTTGCTTTTTACGATAAATGAATTGGATTATTTGGATTATATCTAAACTCCAAATAGTTGAAATCAATTTATTCGACATGACCAATTCATTTATGTCAAGATAACTAAGTTATTTTATAAATAAAAAAAATAAAAAAAACTAACTTGTCAATCATCCTCTTATAAAAACGTATTCATCTTTTATATTTTTTTTGGTTATAATATATGCCTATCAGCATATGTATACGTTATTTCTCACGGGCTACTAATATATTGGTTAATATTGTATTATAAACATTATTATATCTGGAACTTGGTATTAGTCAACTTATGCCAAGTTTAAATGACATCATAAAATGTCAAATGGAAGCAACAAAAATATATATTCATGTTTATAAGGTAAGAGAAAGAACCGCATGGATTTGTACACGTTATAGACATAAAGAATAATGCAGCCTAAATTTGATTTCTTTTTGCCCACCTGTCCATTTAGAGTCCCCTCATTGGTTCACTTTGATGACCTGTAATTCAAAAGAACTCCACCTGTCAAGCAAGAATTTTCACGTATCCTTCTTCAAGCATTCCTTTTAGATAGATTTTCAAAATTGGCTTTCCCCTTTACGATGCCCTAATTTTCGTACTCGAAATAGTTGTGAAGTACTCGAAATCAAGACAGTTGGAAACAGATTCACGTAACCTGAGAAGTTTTTTAATCGATACCTTATGCTCTTTGTTGATTTATGTTTCGAATATGAAGTGTATTGTTTTTTGATGTCCTCTATTGATCGAGAAATGAATTTGTTTAATCCGATTTAGGGTTTCATTTCCCTTTTTACGTATTACTAATTTCAAATTAGGGTTCTTTAGTTGTCGATGTTTGTATATATCAGTTCATGCTCTCATATTATTGCTTCAATATGCTCAGAATTATTATTTTGGTACTACAACTGAATGCCAATTGCTTAATGAATGGCTATCGGAAACCATTACAGGGGTTACAATCCATGTCAGTGATTTTTATTTAGGGCAACAACTCATTTGGGTTCCAATCCAGTTTGTTGTGTCAAATAAATTGTAGCACTTGCATAACTTCTTTGGCTTTGTTTTATTAGGTGTAAAAATTCCGAAGAAATCACCAAAGGTTCGGACCTAAACTACCTTACTCAAGCACATTCCGTTGCGATTTCTGGTAATTGAATCTGATAATGGTGATGAATGTTACTCCAATTTGGTTAAATCTCGCTCAACATGTTCCTGGTATGTAGGGCATGTTTGTGATAATAAGCTTGAATTTTCGAGCTTATTATCGCTTATTAAGCTAATAGGCTCAAAAGCCCCTCAAATAAGCTTTCCTAAACATGTCTGTAGTATTGTCACTTTTTGGTATCAAATTTACACCTGAATGATATAATTTTTTTGTCCTTGGTTATCAAGTTATGATACTAAATTGACCTAATTTATCCTAAAGTTAGCTGCACATAGATGCACGATATTGTTACTCGAATTAGATTTCATATCCAACAAACGTTTTTGAAACAAGAAATCTTTAGTACTGGAACCAGTAACAATATGCATGTATGTAGTGTTTTCAAAAATGGCATGTACACGTACAAGTTATTTTTATATGTTAATTAGGATTTTATAAGTCAAGTACTATTGTTTGTATTTCAAAATTAAATAACTATTGTACTATAATTATAGCTTTTGAAAAATATGGTATTTCCAATTTTGACAATACCATATTGACCTTCCTAAAATCCGAACTCATTGTAAATACAACGAGAGCTTCGTATGGAGATATTTATTGATTGATAGTTATTGACTGCATGTATTTTTTAATTTTGAAAAAAGAAACGTTTTGTAATCAGTGATTATGGAAACTCATTGTAATACTATTTGTCGGGTTTACCTTTTTGACACCCCTCCTGACATGTTTGTATTAGAACCAATTATACCTTTGTATGCAACAGTAACAATGTCAAGTAATACTGTTTGTGTTTTTTAATTGGTTCATAATACATACAAGTTATTTTTATATATTAATTAGGATTTTACAAGTCAAGTTATATAATACAAATCCTATGTGAATGGTTTGTAAGTTATTTGTTCGTATGCAAAAAAACCATGGTTATTTGCAGGAATCAATGTCAAGTTTGTATTTGCATTACATTTGACCATTTATATTTGCATTTCTTATGTTAATGTTTTATATCCAACTAACCATTTATATAGGATTCGTATAAATGTTTTGTAAGTTAACCATTATGTGGATTCTTCTAGTTTATTATGATTTTCTATTTTTTTTCCTATTTGTAGGAATTTATTGGAGTTTTATGGATTTTTTGGGATTTATGTGGATTCTTCTAATTTGTTATGATTTTTTCGGTTTTTTCCTCCAATTCTACTTCGATCCAAAAATTAGATTTTTTTAGATTTTTGGGATTTTTCCTGATTTTTTGGGATATTTTGGATTTTTATAAGTGGTTTATTGGAGATTTTTATCCGAATGTATAAAAGTTTTGGTACTCCTATGGATGGCTGCAAGGTCATTTTTTTCGAAAGGATCAAAAGCATTCTTGGGATCCTTAGAGGATTTTGTTTTTTGAATTTTGCAGGTGTTGGAGATTTTTGTGAGCTCCTTGCTGGCATTTGGAAGATGTGTTGCTGTGATTTCTATTTGGTCAAAGGCTGGAGTTTTGACTTTGACTTTTTATGCCCTATTAAAAGTCAATGTTGTCTAAAGAAGCTTTTATGGTGGATCGTAAGAGAAATGCGTCGAAGATCTTATGATAAGTTTTCGAGCTTATTGAAGATGTATGTTATGCAGATTGAGGGATATTTTACTATTTTAAAGTCAAAGTCAAAATTTACTACCAACTTCTATAGCCATGAGGTAATTAATTGCATATGTGAAGACTTTTTCATTATGTTGACCGTTACTGGGTCAAACATGGATGGGGATACCAAATTGGTCGATGCGGAATATGTGGAAGATGTTGGTATAAAATGTATATCTGTTGGGGATCGTTTAGTGAAGATGGTCATTATGAAGCATTTTAATGGGGTCAAGGATGGTAGCCGGATTAAAGAAGAGATTCATCGATAGCCGGCAAATTTTAGAGGATGGATTTATATGTATTTTTGGTATTGTAGTATTTGTTTTTGCATGGTGTTAGGCTATAGTGTTACTTTATTTTTTATTGGCCATTTTACCAAAGCATGTTTAGGAAACTCTTTAGGTAAAAAAAATATGGAGGTTGTGGTTCGTTTACAAATAAGTTTTATTTCATCTTTAAATTTCCTCTACATTTATTATGTATTAAAAATTATTTCTCATCATTTTAATTCTGGATTATTATGTTAACAATATCACTATTTTGTTATTTTCCTATATCTATTAGAAGCATGTACACCCATTCGGGCGGGCTTTGAAGCTAGTATTCATATAAAGCACTTGATTAGATGCTGTGACGGAAAACAACATGAGATTAATAATTAAGCTTACAATAGGGCCCGACTACATTTTGTCACGACGTCACGAACAACCATTATTGATGCAGCCATGCTTTATTTCCATATAGAATTAGATTATTGCCCGATTGATACTCGGTATATTCCATAAAACTGTTAGTTTGTATCAAATTACTGATCCATTTTATGTATTTTTTATACGGTTTTTCTAACTCTATGCCTAAGAAGTTAAAGGCATGAAATAAAAATGTTTGATTAACTTAAAGTTAGTATTTTTATTTAAAAATGCATGTGATATGGGTAAAATGTAAACTAATTGTTTCATGTGGTAGTCAAGTAGGTAACCATATAGAACAATCAATATTCAACCAAAGTATAAATTAAATAACTAATTGTTGTGAAAGTAAAAAAAGTCAGCATCATCACAAAAAAAAAAATAAATAAATAAAATAAAAATAAACATATGAGCAGCCTATATTACTATTAACTAAGTTGATAAATATATATATTTATAAATTAAATTGAATATAGCTTAAAGCACACAAAAGATACAGTTTAAAAAAGCACACAACTATTTAAAAGAAAACACAAAAGATACAGTTTAAAGCTATATCTATATTTAATTTAAAATTTTAAACATTTCACTATCTTTAAGTTCTTAACTCTTAAGATCCTTCATTTGATTTGTACAACTCCATTTAGAGGACCGCAAACGGGCCTGAGCCCATTTCAAGACCTAAGTCCGTCCCAAAAAGGCCCGAAAATACATGATTAAGCCTGGAAATATCCTTTTGTTGAAAATACTTTTAAGAAAGCCCAGTCTGCCTGGTGAAACCTAAAAGAGCCCGAAAGCCCGGTCCTAACAGCCTATGCCCAGGTTAATTTTTGTTTTTAAGAAAGCCCGATTTTGAGACGGTCACTTTTTAAATTATTTTCAACATTTAGATTGCTTACTTTTAGTTAAATTTATTATATCCAATACATGAAAAGTAGTAAATATTGAATTTGTGCAAAAGGTTATGGAGTAACTTGTCCTAGGGTTGTGGAAAATACTTTCTACGAGTGTGTTCCGTTTACCATATCGGATAATTTTGTACCGAATTTGAAGAATATTCTTGTTCCAATATCGGATACGAGGTATATGGTGATGCAAGAGAATGCCCGCATGTAACACGATTATAATTTCTTTCGCTCTAACTTCTTGCTACACTTTTTATGAAGTGTAAGCAAAAGATAAGACGTTCAACTACTCATCTGCAAGAGTGTCAAAATAAACTAAGATATGGTGACACTTTATACCACCACACATATTTGAATTTTGAACCCTATAAACATCTATTTATAAACATCAATATACTTGAAATTGAATTTCTTGTTCAACGGTGAAAATGAAACTATTTTGCCGACTTAAGCACTCTTGTAGGTTTAAATTTTAGTTCAATTTACTGTTGAAAAAGAGGAATTTGATTCAGTGCTATACGGTGAAGCAGGAAGATAATTGACCTGTGACTGTTAATGTACCTGCTGCCAATTTTGTTCGACATGGGGATTTTGGATAGCAATAAAGTTGTAGGAACATTTCTGAGTCTGCAATTGCTATGAGAGAGACTGCAGATAAGAGACTGTTGACTTCCGTGCAAAACAAAGAATTTTTTTACCAATGCAAAACATGCCACATGAAAACTTTCAGAAATGTTTTTGCCATCTTTTTTTTCCCACCTCTCATTTTTCACTATTTCTCAAAGCCAATTATTGGTATTTTAAAAGGACATGTAAGGTGATTCGTACATATAAAAAACGGCAAATTCTATAGAGTAATAGTTTAATTTTATTCATTTTGGTAATTATATTTTTGTTGTCATGTTTAAGTAATTATATTGTACGAGATAATTGAATCTCGTAATTTATCACGATCTCCTTAAAATAAATTCATCGTATATTTTCCAGGGTACAACAACTGAGTAATATTGTACTACTAAATATATGATCTAATGTCCGAACAACTCAACGAAATTATGTATGTTTAGAGAGAGTAATGTGATATTCATATAAACAAATGAACCCAAAGATATCATTTTATAGTTTACAATTGTAATATATATATATATATATATATATATATATATATATATATATATATATATATATATATATATATATATATATATAGTGTAGAATTAGAATCAGAATCAATTAAGGTTACAGAACCAACAGAACTCAATCTAAACCATTGATTTTTGAAATGAAATGATCATGGAATACACATTAATGTATTTGATAAGGGACCTCCCAAATATTGGTTTGCATGGATGTCATTCATGCATGTATACATATATGTATAGATAACACTTATGTATACATACATCAAAACATATACATATATGTATACATGCATGAATGACATCCATGCAAACTAATATATTGGGGTCCCTCATCAAATACATTAATATGTCTTTAATGATCATTTCATTTAAAAAATCAATGGTTTAGATTGAGTTCTGCTGGTTCTGTAGCCTTAATTGGTTCTGAAACTAATTCAACCCTATATATATATATATATATATATATATATATATATATATATATATATATATATATATACATACATACATACATACATATATATATATATAGAAGTGGGATCCGGTGAGGACTCCAAAAACGGTGAGGACTTGCGAGGACACCTCAAAAAAATTTCAAAAAATTCTGAAAAAATATATATAACTCCCCATGATTTTTACTACATTTGACCATAAAAAAATTTCGAAAAAAAAAATTATGATCCACTTTTTTTGCGGATCATAACAATGATCCATATATTTTTTGTGGATCATTATTATGATCCATATTTTTTTTGGATCATTTTTGAAAAACTTTTTTTTTGGATCTTATAGGTTGCGATTTAGATATTTAAAAAAGAATTTTTTTTGAAAAAAGTTTATTTTGGATCATTTTTAGTGTTTTTTTTTTGAGTCCTCGCAGTCCTCACCGGGAAAAGAGTCCTCACCGGATCCGGACCCTATATATATGGCGAGCTATTTGCAGAACCCATTTTTTGCGTAGAACCAAGCAGAACCCATCTAAGAATATTAGAATTTAGTAAAAAAAATATGTAAAATAATAACATTTAACCCAGATCAAATATATACATTAAGAAAAACATCAAAAATACTGAAAAACATATATGTTTAAATAATGCAAAAATAACACTTATGTATAATACATGAACAAAAACATATATGTTTCCGTGCATGAATAACATACATGCAAACTAATATTTGGGGGCCCCTCATTAAATCACTTCATGTATCTTACATGATCATATCATTTTGAAATTCAATGGTTTAGATTGTGTGTTGCGTGTTCTGTAGCCTAAAATGGGTTCTGAAACTAGTTCTTCACTATATATATATATATATATATATATATATATATATATATATATATATATATATATATATATATATATATATATATATATATATATATATATATATATAAGTGGGATCCGGTGAGGACTCCAAAAACGGTGAGGACTTGCGAGGACACCTCAAAAAAATTTCAAAAAATTCCGAAAAAAATATATATAACTCCCCATGATTTTTACTACATTTGACCATAAAAAAATTTCGAAAAATAAAATTATGATCCACTTTTTTTGCGGATCATAACAATGATCCATATATTTTTTGTGGATCATTATTATGATCCATATTTTTTTTTGGATCATTTTTAAAAAACTTTTTTTTTGGATCTTATAGGTTGCGATTTAGATATTTAAAAAAGAAATTTTTTTGAAAAAAGTTTATTTTGGATCATTTTTAGTGTTTTTTTTTGGAGTCCTCGCAGTCCTCACCGGGAAAAGAGTCCTCACCGGATCCGGACCCTATATATATGGCGAGCTATTTGCAGAACCCATTTTTTGCGTAGAACCAAGCAGAACCCATCTAAGAATATTAGAATTTAGTAAAAAAAATATGCAAAACAATAACATTTAACCCAGATCAAATATATACATTAAGAAAAACATCAAAAATACTGAAAAACATATATGTTTAAATAATGCAAAAATAACACTTATGTATAATACATGAACAAAAACATATATGTTTCCGTGCATGAATAACATACATGCAAACTAATATTTGGGGGCCCCTCATTAAATCACTTCATGTATCTTACATGATCATTTCATTTTGAAATTCAATGGTTTAGATTGAGTTCTGCGTGTTCTGTAGCCTAAAATGGGTTCTGAAACTAGTTCTTCACTATATATGTATATATATATATATATATATATATATATATATATATAGAAGTGGGATCCTGTGAGGACTCAAAAAATGGCGAGGACTCACGAGGACACCTAAAAAACATTCCAAAAAATTCCGTAAAAAATATATATAACTCCTCATGATTATTACTACATATGACCAAAAAAAAATTTGAAAAAGAAAATTATGATCCACTTTTTTTTGCGGATCATAACAATGATCCATATTTTTTTTGTGGATCATTATTATGATCCTTTTTTTTTTTGATCATTTTCTTAAATTTTTTGGATCTTATATGTTGCGATTTTAATGTTTAAAAAAGAAATTTTTTGAAAAAAGTTTGTTTTGGATCATTTTTGAACTTTTTTTTGGAGTCCTCGCAGTCCTCACCTGGAAAAGAGTCCTCACCGGATCCGGACCCTATATATATATATATATATATATATATATATATATATATATATATATATATATATATATATATATATATATATATATATATATATATATATATATATATATATATATATATATATATATAAGTGGGATCCGGTGAGGACTCCAAAAACAGTGAGGACTCGCGAGGACATCTCAAAAAAAATTCAAACAATTCCAAAAAATATATATATAACTCCCCATGATTATTACTACATTTGACAAAAAAAACTTGAAAAAAATTATGATCCACTTTTTTTTGTGGATCATAATAATGATCCATTTTTTTTTGTGCATCATTATTATGATCCTTTTTTTTGGATCATTTTTGAAAATTTTTATATTTTTTTTTTGATCTTATAGGCTGCGATTTTTAAGTTTAAAAAAGAAATTATTTTTAAAAAAGTTTGTTTTGGATCATTTTTAGAGCTTTTTTTTGGAGTCCTCGCAGTCCTCACCGGGAAAAGAGTCCTCACCGGATCCGGACCCTATATATATATATATATATATATATATATATATATATATATATATATATATATATATATATATATATATATATATATATATATATATATATATATATATATATAAAATATGGATCAAGAAAGAAGAATCCTTATTTGAAAAAGCTAGAAAAGGGTTGCATTTTCGTATAATATACATATAAATATACATATACATATATATATATGTACATATACATAAATATTTAGACCATACATATATATATTTTCACATGTATACCCTCTATATGTATATATATACACACATATATATATGGTATGTATATGCATTTTCATGATGAAAATGCAAGTTCCGATATGAAAATGCAAATGCAAGTTACGTAAAATGCATGTGTATATATATGTGTATATATACATATATATATAGGGCATGAATATGCATATATATATAATATATATGGTCTAATTATATATGTATATATACATATGGTTGAATTAAAATCAGAACCAATTAAGGCTACAGAACCGGAAGAACTCAATCTAAACCATTAATTTTTGAAATGAAAATGAAAGACACATTAATGTATTTGATGAGGGACCCCCAAATATTGGTTTGCATGGATGTCATTCATGCTTCATGCATGTATACATATATGTATATGTTTTCATGTATGTATACATAAGTGTTATCTATACATATATGTATACATGCATGAATGACATCCATGCAAATCAATATTTGGGGGGTCCCTCATCAAATACATTAATGTGTCTTCCATGATCATTTCATTTCAAAAATCAATGGTTTAGATTGAATTCTGCTGGTTCTGTAGCCTTAATTGGTTCTGATTCTAATTCTACATTATATACATATATGTTTGTATATGCATGCATATATGTATAAGTTACGAAAATGCAACCCTTTTCTAGCTTCTTCAAATAAGGACCCTTTTCTATGGATCATTACTGTAATGACCCGAAATTTGTAAATAAATAAATTGTACAAAAATATGATAAATATGGATAATTCATTTAAAACAAGTAGGAATTGGTTTCGTGTCGTTTGGACACCGTATGAGGAAGTTATGGGCGAAACCGGGTCGAACCATGGATGAAATATTGCAGCCTGGGCTGCTGGAAGAGTTCGCGGCGCGAACCTGGGTTCGCGATCGCGAGGTGGAGGCAGAGAGTTCGAGCATCAAACGTGAGGAGTTCCCGATCTGGTTCCCGATCGTGAGGAACGCGCGTCCGAACTAGTTCGCGACGCGAACTCCGGCTTCGCGACGCGAAGTCCCCCGACAGCAGTATTTATTGCGGGATTTTTGTCATAAATGCAGAATCAAACCCTAGTTTTCTCCTCTCATCTTGTGTGGGCGATTTTTTGGTTTAAGGAGGTGTTTGGGGCTTAATCTTCATTAGATCTTGAAGATTCTTGCTCATATTTGAAGATCAAAGGTAAATCTTCATCTCTTTTGGGTTTTTAGCCATAGATTCAAGTAGGGAAAGCTTGAATCTCAAACCCTAGTTTTGGGTTTGTTCATGAATGTTTGAATGGATGTTGAATAACTTAAATCTATAGTATTTTATCAAGGAAAATGTGTTTGTGAAATGGACTTAGGAAAATATGAAGGTTTTTGGAATTAGGGTTTGGTAATTTGGGGAAATATGATGCTAGCAGTTAACTAGCCATGGATTATGTAGTTAGTATTGATATTTGATGTAAGCCATTGTATTGGTTTTGGTATTAGGTCATTTGGTGGAAGGATTTGAGGTTCAAGTCTTGGGAAGAGACATTTGTGTTCAAGAAACACATCCTTTGGATAAGCTTGACTAAGGTGAGTACATGTGAACTTTCAAAACTGAGTACATAGTTAGTAAATGTTTTATGTTTTCATGCTTTATCGAGTTTATAAGTAATTTGGTCAATTATGTGATTACTAATGAATTACTTATGTGATGATGAATTGATTAATTGATTAAGAAATGATGGAGCTATAAGCTCATGATGATAAATGATAAATGATGATGATGGTTATGATGTCCCTAGGGCCATGGTAGATTGGAGGCATTTCAGTTATCATGGTTCCTTAAGGTTAGTGGTAGATTGGAGGCATTCTGATTACCCAATACCTATGAGTCCCGGTAGATTGGAGGCATTCCGGTTACCGTGGATATGACGGTCTTGATAGATTGGAGGCATTCCGATTATCTTGACATTGGCCAATGATGAAAGAAATGAAGTGACCCGAATGGAAATAAATTTTAATATTATTTTATAAATGATATTATGTGACTAGTTGTTTATCGGGTCTAAAACCCATGTATCTCACGAGGTAATTTTGTCTCACGTACTATGTTTGTGTTTTGCTATGTACTCAGGTTCGGGATCGAAGAATTAGGAGGCTTGATTAGAAGAGGCCTTGATGAGATTAGCTTGGTGTTCATAGTTAGAGCCCTTATCCTATGGTTATGATATAACTTGTAACACCAATTTTTGTATACTCTGATAATCTCAAACAAGAAACCTTTTAGTTTTTGTAAAACCGGTATTTGACACCGATACATTATTACTTGATTTTGGATTAAATGTTATTTAAATGTTGTTTTGAAAATTGAGGTGTTACAATTACCCTATATATATATATATATATATATATATATAACAAAAACATTATACTCATATAATACAATTCATTAACTGAAATTCAGAATTAAATACTCATTCTTAACGGGTCTTCTGTAATGAATATGGACTGAGTCTACTTGGTTTTGAGTATGAAGTCGAGTCCACGTTTGGAGCCAAGTACGAATCAGCCTGAGTGGAGTCCGAGTCAGCCACCGAGCATTTGGTTTACACATCCGTTGTTCGATGAAGCCAATAAAAGTGCAAAAAGTAGACTTGCATGAGCCCGGGAATTTCGGAGCTGCATTCGTGTTCGCAGGTCGCCCATGCGCACATGAGTTCAAGCCTTTTCGGGCCACTCGGTCTGAACTATTTGAACCTCGTTGCTGGTATGCAGGTAAAACACAAACATAGGCCAACATTCACACACTTGATTTGTTGTATTAGAAACTCGACTTTGAGAGAACATAATATTAATATTTCATGTAATTTGGGGCCATGTAGTTTTGTAAATAGCTAACTCATTATCATGTAAATACATTTAGTTTCGCAGGTTTTAAAACAAAAAATTATAATGAAAATTGAATTAAATTATATTGAATATTTAGTGTGGTAGTCCACACCTGATGAATAAAATGAGATTAATTATATTTAAAAGTAAAAATATGGGTAAATGAGTTATTTCACCATATTAAATGATATAGTTAGTTGGTGTGAGTTTTACTATCTTTTACCAAATAAGGTAAATTATTAAAGTGTATTACATATTTTGATACAACCGAAAATGAAAAGTATATAATTTATTTTAAATTGGACTGATAGAAAAAAAATTCCAATAATGACTATTACTTTGAATTTACACATGAAATATGTAATTATTTACTTTATAAATTAATGATTAAAAAATATTGTAATAATAAAAAAAGATTTTACTCTCACAGGTTTTGAACTAGTTATACGATATAAACACGCAAACAATTTGATTTGAAAAAAGTAAAATAAAACATAAGACAAACACTATACAAATGATGGGGAACGTATAGCATAAAAGGAGGACAAGGATTACACGATTTACAAACACAATTAGCCCTTTCATATTGGACATGTGGGACCGGTCCCCGTAGGGCCGTTAGAGAGTCGGTAACCCCTTTTCTACATACATATTTGCAATTCACATTCTTTTGAGAAAAATATAGCCTTAAAAATATCTACTTATGATATAAAAAAAGTGACATATAGTTGTGCACAAAAAATGTGACTATATGGAGTTTTAATGACACTTATTCAAAAGTTTATAGCAAAAAGTTATATTTTTATCCACACTATCTTAAAAGTGTAGGTAAAAGGCATAAATGTTAAGTTTTACTCATAGCTTTTAATGAAATAATTATATCAGAATGATGAAAATTTTATTTCTGTTTTAAAGTGTTTTATCTCCACTTTTTTATGTATATGTTAAAAAACATTTAAATAGAAAATTAAGAAATCTCCTTTTTACCCAATCTTTAATGACTGTATGGGATTTTTTTTCTTTTACATAGATTATTGGAAATTACCAATTCTCTCTTCTAATATTATTGTCAGTTTGTGAGGTTCCATCTTAAAACCAATTAGTTGTAAGAGGAGTAGCCCAAAACCCTTATAAACACATTATCGGTTCATTATTTGCCTAATGTGGGACATTACTCAACAATTATCCATTTATTTTGACATGTGTCTTCATTTAATGAGTAAGCCTATGAGTAGGTCCAAATGATATGCCTAAATACCATTACTCTTTGTTAATAAATTAAAATTTTCGATTTATTTTAGGTCGACTGGTAAATTTACTCGATATTCTAATACTATTGAACGTACATGTGACAAGTTATCATATATAGTTATGATATATATTCATCTGACAAACTTATTGATACGATCGATATATGACATGAAAGCGAAAGCTACTAATGTCACCAACGAAACATTTTACTTGTTTATCCGTCGTCATTAATGCTATTTCACATAACCCGACAACACAGAATGCCTATTTTTGAGGTTGTGATCGAATTAAAGATGCAGTAGAAGGTCAAAGGCAATTCAGGTGGTAAACTACTGCCATGTCCTGAGACTTTTTGTAGATCGAGTTATGAAATATGAACTGGCATGCAGAAAATTGATGCAATCCTTCACAACAGTAATATATCCCAACTATTTTGGATTGAAGCAGACCATTCATTATCATCATCTAACTGTTTATTTAACACCATTTTCTTCAAGAGTCCGAGGCACATGACCACCTGCAAAAGGTCCATTATCTAATTAAGAGGTATTTTTCTTAACGGCATTTTGATTTAGACTAAAAATTCGATAACATACATTGATCCTGTTGATTCTAAGAATAGGAAAATCTAAACAAAAAACCATGCAAGTTGTCAGGATCGATTAACTATGATGAAGTTAATAAACACCTTAGATCTAATTGATTATAGAAGTTGCAGCGGATCAACACTATATCAATATATTAAGAACGATGAACTGTAAATAATAAACGAAAATATTAAGAACACAGTTTCACAAAAAGCTTCAATGTATATTATCGAGTTAACAATACACACGTACGTTTACAATTCGTAAGGAACTATTTATAATAGTCCTTGAAGCTAAACTATTTACCCTAGTTATTCTAGGACTTGATTTACATCGAATTATAAAGATATACATTGATTTACATTCTATAACTATCTCTACGAAGATCTCGGACTTGATATGCTTCCAAAACGCGTATCAGTAGTAAACTGCAATCACCAGTAGTAAATCCATATCATCAGTAGTAAGTTTGGTGATCAGTAGTAAGTCCAATATCAACGTCATTAGTAACTACTATTGATCAGTAGTATCTTCAATAAGCCTTGATCAGTAGTAACTTAGTTATAGTCTTTCACCAGCATCAACTCATCAGTAGTAAACAATTTCTGCCCCATCAGTACTAAGTATGATCAGTACTAACTGCAGCATCAGTAATAAGTTGGTCTGTAATTTACTCCAACAATCTCCCCCTAAACTTATTGATTATCTTTCAATCAACTAAGTTTTTCTTGTTCTTTCTTTCTTTTCTCTAAAGTTCTTTTATTCTGTTGAAGTCTTTGCTCAATGATGTATTTGCTGTTTCTCTTTGTGAAATAATTCAATTTGTTTTGGAACATAACAGCATCATACGGCTTCATCATTGTGTTTGTGAATATCTGATACATAGTCTTCTCAGAATGAGGATATTCTTTTTCATACAGATATAGTTCACAAACTTTGCCAGATTTTTCAAAGAAGTACATGTTGGCAGTTGGAATCACATTCCAAGCATAGACATTTCCTTGGTCTGCAAATTGTTCTGGATAATGGTCTGGATAGAAAGCAGCATCAATCATCCGAGTTAGGTATCCAGCTCCAGATTATTTCCATGATTTCTTTCTCATCCTTGGTTTACCAATGATCAATAGTTTAATAACATCACTTCTTGAGCAGCACATGATCAAAGGTAACCATCCAGTAAACTTTTGAATGATCTTGTCTTCCCTTACAACTACTATGACATTGTTGGGCAAAACTCTCCAATTGATGATTGGATTGTTCTGTAAGGGAGCAACTGGTAGTTCAAGAACAGGAATGACTTGCTCTATTTTTGACTTCTTTTGAGCACTTTGTTCTTGAGAGACCATCTTTCTTTTCTTTGTTGATGGCTCACCAGTAGTTGAGATACTATCCTTCTTGATTAAGTTTGGACTGATTGGGATTAAAGTTTTGATTTGACTTAAGGCTTTGGATTTCTTTTCTTCTTCTTCTTCTTGCTCAGCTAAATCCTTCTTCTTAGCAGTGCAATATTTTTCAATTATAGTCATCATCTTCATTCTTCCAAATGACTTTGCACTATGCCCTTTTGTTTTCAAATACTCAATCATATTGGCCTTCTGTTCATATACATCATCTGTTAGCTCACTTTTAGTTTTCTTGCATTCAGAGACCAAATATTCAAGGCATTGAATATGTTCTTCTTCAACCTTTCTGAGCCTTTTGAATTCTGCCTTTTGAGCTTTTATCTGAATGTCATCTGTTTGAACAGGTATTTCAGCTTGTTGAGGTTTTTGAACTTTTGATCTTTCCTTTTCAGCTTTCTTTTTCCTTTCCTCAATAGCTTGATACATAGCCACTTTCTCCAAGAATTGTCTATGTTTTATCCTCCATCTTGATTGCTTCTCTGATCTGACATGATTGATTTTGTTCACCATATGGTGACCTAGTGCTCTGTTTGGGTAATCATCATCATAGACTTCTTTGCCCTTTCCAACACAGGCAGGCAGAACAGATGGAGGTGGAGAGTATTTCATGTCTGGAATACCAGTAAGTAGTAATTTTGGATAAAACAGTTTGAGTTGATCTTCTGGTAATATTTTGGGGTGGGGAGGAAGTGTACATTCATCTACCTCAAACCAGTTCACATTATCATCAATGTCAGGTATGATAAGTGGTTGAGCAGGTGTTGGTGGTTTGGAGATGATTACATATCTTTCTCTTTCAATTAGCTCTGGTAGCTGTAATTCTTCCTCTTTAGTAGTAACCAGAGTAGTTACTACTGGTGTGGCTTCAGTAGTTACTACTGATAGGGCATCAGTAGTATTTGGTACATTCATTTCCTCTTCTTCATTTACTACTGCTATGATATCAGTAGTAGGAGTTACTACTGATACTTCTTTTTCAGCTTGTTCTTCCATAGGAGAAGTAGTAATAGGCTCATCTTCAGTGACCATCATTTCTCGGCCTTCATCAACTGTTGTTTCTTTTAAATTTAAGAGAGAGGATGCTGCTGCTGCAATTGATTCATCAATCATTGTTTGAATATTATCCTTCTCCCCCTTAGTGAGCTCTACTGGTGGAGCCTCACTATCATCAATCTTCTTCTTCAATTTTCTGATGATTTTAGTTTGTTGATGAAGCCTGTGCTCATAGAATCTCATTCTCTTGTTGATGGTGTCCATATGCCTTTTCATTGCAGCCATTGTTTTCCCTTGATTTGTGAGATAAGTAAGACAATCTTGTACAGTGGATTCAAGAGAATCCACTTTATCCGTCAATTGTTTTGTTTTAATACTGCCCTCACTCCACCTAGCAAGATCATCGGACTCACTAACAGGTACATTGGCTTTAAGGTTTTCCATCCTATCCATCAATTCCACAGATCTGCCCTCATCACTTCTTGGTGATTCATTGGGTCTTTTAGACATCCTCTTCTTCCTAGAAGAAGCAGAGATGCCCCCCCTTGTGGTTTCTTGGCACCGGGGTCCTTTAAGTAACTCCTCAAATGAGTCATCACTTAAAGTTGCCGAGGTCTGGGTCTTAGTGATGTTCCCACTATCCTGTGCACCCACCTTTGGGGCATCAGTAGTGAGAGCCCTCGCCTCATGTCCTCTCTCCTCCTTGGAGGATAACTCTTTGAGTCTGGGATGTGACTCGATTTGTCCCCTGGTGTCCTTTAAGGAAGATATCTTCCTTTTATAAATTGAGGAAATATTTTTGGTTTTGTTTGGTAGGTCTTCCACATAGTGAAGAGTAGCACTCTGCAGATTTTTGTCAAGTTCCTGGGACACATGCAGGACTTCTATATTTGAGGGTGATTGAGTGAGTGTTTGGGGTGGTGTTTGGGCTGTATTTGGGGGTGATGGAGTGGGTTGAGGTTCAATTTGGGTTGTATCTTTGATTGAACCCTCTCCAGTATGTGTTTGATCTTTGATCATATTAGGAAACAGAGGGGTTTCCTTGCCCGAAAATTTAAATTGTTTTCTCATATTTGAGAAAACTTTCTTGTTCAACTCAGGTATTATGAAAATGTTTTTGGGAGTTGACAATGCTGAGTTTAGAACAATTCTTCATAACCGTCGATCTTTAGGCTCAAGAATAGTTAGTTCTTATCTGGAATAAGCATATACAAATAACAAAATTGCGGAATTAGTTGAACATATATGTATAGCTAAACAAGTTTTCATCATTAAAAGCCTCAATTCTACATATAAATATATAGAACGGTTCTTCATTAAACAGGATCAAACGACCTTGAGGCTTAGGTTTTACACACAAAACACGTTAAAACGTGGGTTCTAAGAACGACTAATCCTATACCTCTAGGTTTCTTTATATACTAGAAAACCTAGAGATTTACAAGGAAAAGATAATACTAAATCTTTTTAAATCAATAAAGATATACTATATCTTTTACATTTATGATTATCTCCTAAATCTTTATTCCAATATTGACTTCCATATCTTCAATTTAGGTCCTTGTAGTTTCCAAGTTTTGACACATCAAATCTCAATGAATATCATCTAGAATATTCCTAACAATCTTCCCCTATTTGATTTGACAAAACTTATAACTTGTAGAATTAGCTAGGAATCTTCAAGTCTCTTCCCCTTTTTGACATAATCACATAAATCCGAGAAACTTGAACTTCCCCTTGAATGATCAACACTTTTTCTTCCCCTAAAAGTGTGATATCATTCTTGTGTTCTTTAAGACTATATCAATCACATTGAAAACCAACTATTTTCTATTTGAAGTTGAAGTAGAAACTCAAACTAAGCATCACATTCCGTCTAAATATAGTAATCAGCAACATCATATCTTGTATGAGGGACTTGCTTATCTTAGCCTTCAACAGATCTTTTTCGTTAAGAGTGTTGAATTGCAGTTACAACAATACATAACATCTTATGTAGTAAGACTTTCAACTTCTTCTTCAAATAAAATATAATCAATTATCTTCTGTAATCAATTGATAAAGATCAAATATGTAACAACTATTAAACTTTCCTTTATCTTCATCAAGCCTTCAACCTGTGTGTGTGAATAATGTGATTCGTTTCACATTAATATCACTAGTTATTTTCATTCTCTTTTTATCAAGAATAAAAATTAACAAGTGATTAACCGAATACAATCAATAAACCGTAGTATGGAATGAACATGGTGTGTGTCATGTTTTCCAAAATATGATGTATCGGTTGTATGGAAGAAATCAGTAGCAAAATTTTCTTCAAAGTTTTCTTCGGTCTGTACTGATCAGTAACAAATTCGAACACTGCTTTCTTTATTTACTACTGATCAGTAGTATTTTGATGTGATCAGTAGTAAAAAATAAACAGCATTAATCTAATCAGTAGTGACGAGTGTGAACCAGCAGTAGTAACCGGATCATGACAAACACATAGCAGTAGTAACCGGATCATGACAAACACATAGCAGTAGTAACATATGCGAAGTGATCAGCAGAAATAATTTTTAGCAGTATAAACCTCCAAAAATTTGTCCTTTCCTTTGAACGCCGCCTCAAAAGATAACACTGCCATGCGCCCTTCTTCTTTCTTTTATTTTTTTTATTCGTGATTTCGTTTCCTCAAATATGCTTGATTTTTATGAGTTTTATAGCAAAAATAATTTATTGATGCTTCCGATGTTCATACTCTAGAAATCTATTTCAAGTTTAAGCTTTATTGAATTGTGAGTCAACCTGGTTACCGCCTCCTTTTCTCCTTTGATACATTGATTCATCATCAATAGATCCTTGTTTCATTCCAGATCTGGAGCCACCTCGCTCTGATACCAATTGGCACTCTGATACCAATTTAAGAATCTTTTTGTCCTTAGGCTCAGCATAGCCATCTGCCATTTAAGATCCATCTCCTCAAGATCATCTGGGTTCAATTGTTCCAAGTCATCACTAATCAATGCAGTATGCACATGACTAGTGAAGAAGGATTCTCTTGCAGCATCCTCAGAATCTGCAGCCTTTCCTGTGAAGGTTTCCTGACCTTGACCTGTACTAGAGACAAATGCAGCATTATTAGAAGAAATAGAAGGGTTCTTTTGGTTTATCTCAGTTTCAAATACTCTGAGATCATTGTAGAGTTCATCCAACTCTTTTTCTTCTAGAGCATCTCTTTGTCTATATACCACTGTATACATGGCCCATTCTTCACTAAGAGATCTTAGGAACTTCATGTTGACATCTTCTTGATCTATCTTAACCCCAACCTGGTTAAGTTCACCAATTAGTTTGTTGAATCTGCCAAACACTTGAGTGAGTGTTTCATTGGGGTTTCCTTTGAAGTTTTCAAAGTCTTGTTTGAGAACAGACTTCATGTTCCTCTTGGTCCCAACGAATCTCTTCTCCAGTGCTTCCCATAGCACCTTTGCATCATCATACTCAACAAAGAGATGTTGATAATCGTTAGGAATGGCCAGTAGGAGAGTGCTTAGAGCTTTGAGTTCGATTCCCTTGTCCTTCTTTTCCTTCTCACACTTAAGTTTGTCTGCCTCAGTTGCAGAGCTGCTTGCTTGACCAGGGCCAGTTTTGTTTCCTTCAAGGACAACTTCCCACATGGAATAATCTGTAATAAGCATGTATTGCTTAATACGATTCTTCCACATCCCAAAGTTATTGGGAGTGAGTATAGGGATTTTGTTGGCCTGAGTGCTTTCATTGTTATCCGACATGATTAACAATGTGTGTGTTTTAAAGATTAAAACTTTTTGTTGTTCTTAACAAATAGTAGATCTAGAACCAATAGGCTCTGATACCACTTGTCAGGATCGATTAACTATAGACAAGTTAATAAACACTTTAGATCTAATTGAATATAGAAGTTGCAGCGGATCAACACTATATCAATGTAATTAAGAACAATGAACTGTAAATAATATGCGAAAGTATTAAGAACACAGTTTCACAAAAAGCTTCAATGTATATTATTGAGTTAACAATACACACGTACGTTTACAATTCGTAAGGAACTATTTATAATAGTCCTTGAAGCTAAACTATTTACCCTAGTTATTCTAGGACTTTGATTTACATTCGAATAATAAAGATATACATTGATTTACATTCTATAACTATCTCTACGAAGATCTCGGACTTGATATTCTTCAAAAACGCGTACCAGTAGTAAAATCATTCACCAGTAGTAAATGTGCATCGTCAGTAGTAACTCTGGTAACCAGTAGTAAGTCCAAAACCAACGTCAGTAGTAACTACTATTGATCAGTAGTATCTTCAATATGTGCATGATCAGTAGTAACTAAGTTATAGTATACACCAGTATCAACTTCATCAGTAGTAACATGTTCTGCCCCATCAGTACTAATTATTGTCAGTACTAACTGCAGCATGAGTATCAAGTTGATCTGTGTTTTACTCCAACAGACAAGTTTTGCAATTCAATGTTTATGATATGTTGGAGAAATCTGGGATACATTAAAAATTTTGTGGAACTAAGATTTCCCAACATACCTTCAAAAATCATGTAAGAAAAATTAAATACTTGGTCTGTGCATAAACAGACAACAGCAGAGGCTATTGCCTTATTAAACTCATTCCAAGTACTTCTTTTTGGAGAAATACAATGCTGAATTGTATGTACTAAAAATTTCCATTGTGGGGGAGAGAAGACCCTTTTGAAAAATTACTATGTTTAGTCTTCCCTCATATCCCATTTTATTTAAAATTTCAGCAATGAATTCCTTAGGAAGAGTAAACATACCTGAATCATCATGTAGTTGTAGATGATGTCAGATTGATTGTTCAGTTACTGTTATATGCTTTCCATCTACTTTTGATTTGATCATCGATGTGGTTGTTCCTTCTGTTCTTTCAGCATTGGTCCAGAAATCAACCAAGTGCTGTTGATATGCTTTTGGTTTAACAGTTAAAGCAAACTGTATGTAAGAATTTCTCAAAAATTTAACTATTGGACGAAAGTCTTTGGTTCCGTCGGGATTCTTTAGGAATGCACACATGTTATGAAATTCTGAATATTTAAGATCGGTTTGCACATCGAGAGATTGTAGAGTTGCCATTGTTGTTGATTTTGAGAGAAAGATGTAAGAATTTTGTTCTTGATGAGGGGTTTTTGATCGAAAGCTAGGGTTTATCGAGAGGATTTTGTAAATCGAAGTGAAGATAATACTAAACTAATCGACTGCCGCCTTTTATATCTTTCGATTTAACCTGCAAAAAGACTAAATTGCCCTTCGAATCATAACATAACGGTTATTTTCATGGGGGTTAGTTTGGTAATTGTGATTCTGAAAGACCAGTAGTAAATCCATATCATCAGTAGTAAGTTTGGTGATCAGTAGTAAGTCCAATATCAACGTCAGTAGTAACTACTATTGATCAGTAGTATCTTCAATAAGCCTTGATCAGTAGTAACTTAGTTATAGTCTTTCACCAGCATCATCTCATCAGTAGTAAACAATTTCTGCCCCATCAGTACTAAGTATGATCAGTACTAACTGCAGCATCAGTAATAAGTTGATCTGTAATTTACTCCAACACAAGTTGAGTCAAGAATAAAGTGAATTTGGATCTTCAAAACATGTTCAACACAAAAAACAAGAAATTTGGGAGCAAAAACTCACGTTACTTAAAATAAAAAACTAACTCTTCCAGAGTCTCAAAGAAACATTAAATAAGAACAAGATTTTCGAACAGGCTAAAAAACACAAATGGTCGATATAGAACTTTTGACCCATCGAACGCCTGGAATTGAGACTTGAGATAAAAGTTATGCTCATTTCAATGCAGCCCCTTCTTCACGTGATCTTGAGCTTTAAGAAACAAAAGGTCCGTTTCTCCACCTTTAGGGTGCATCACATTATCATTAAAAAAAACTACCGAGCTGGTAGCTAGAGGAAAGAAGATTACATCAAGGAGCCCAGAGTAAGGTGGAGTCTCAAAGTAATTGGGTCAAGTATAGTGCCACACTCCTTTTACTTTTATTAGAAATCCAACTAAAAATAATTATTTATAAGTAAATCAATTTGGAGCTTGTTGACTCATTAAAACTTGTGATTAACTATGTAGGGGTCAGTGTGTTGGATACGATCGAATTGTTGACTGTAACTACAACAAATATGTGAAATCAGTGGTGCATCTAGAAAACTAGAGTCGTGGCGGGTTAGAAAATAATTTGAGCAAAAGAGTTCATTATAAATCCACTTATATTAATTGGGCAAAAATACAGGAACAAACACATAGATGATCTTGAAAAAAGATAAAAGAATAGCGTTGATCTTGAGCAAAGGAAAAAAAAAAACATAATTAAACGAACAACAAAACGAAAAAAAACATCGTATATTGTTAGGTTTAAGGTTTAGAATTCAAAACTGTCAAATGATTATACTTCACACAGCAAAGTTTCTCAAGTATTGATGCAAAATTTAAATGCTTGATCGCACAATAATACAACGATGATAGCTATTAAGAACATACGAAAACATATGGCCTAATTAAGTCTCTATCTATAAGATCATAGAGATCTCACAAAGAAAAAATAATTCTATCTTTAGAGTTTATCACAAGATCTTCATCTTTATCTCTAAGATCTCGGACTGCCCTGTTCTCAATCCAACTACGTATATACTCACTCTGAACCGAATAGTCAGCTTGAATCCATCTCGGATTAAGTATTTTGCTTTGTTTTCGCTAACTACAAAACATAATAAACTAATATGTTATTTTGGATTCACCAAGTTAAAATGAGTTTTATTGACTTTTTAGTTTTTCCTTGACATATATTTATATTTTGGGTATTTTCATTGGTACAATAAAATCCAGTAGTGAAATTTTTGCTTGGAAATTCGATATGGAAACCAAGTTGGAGTACTAGTTATTTTGAGTCGGGACCCTAGTCATGTATGACTTGTATCATATACCAAAAAAGTATAAAAAATTGCATTAGAAGTACTTGACCATATATAAGGCGTCATGGACCTTGTAGAAAAGTGGATTCGACCTGTGTCAAATCTCCACACATTGTGTATTACTTAAACGTAAATGATTTAGAGGACACGTGGAGTAACAATAGAAATTTTAAGAGTTGAAGAATTTAAAAAAATAATACAAACTCATAACTAATATGAATTATGAAATATGAAGGAATAGATAATGTTTGGAAGTGTTGAAAACAAGAAATTTGGAAGTATTCACTAAAGCTTAAAAAAGAACTTTTTGAGAAAAAGAAAAGCCGATCAACCACATGATATTCATGACACAGTTTTCCCTTTTGCATTTAAACTAACCGTAATGGTTGGTTTTAAGGTGACCGTAACTGATGATCGCGACTAAACCCTTCTTTACAGCGACCATGATTACGACCAAATCCTATTTTTTCCCCTTTCATTCGGTCGTCCAGGCGACCAATGATGATCATGTATATTATACAATGGTCGCTTGTACATTATGCAAGGTAAGTCGTACATGTATTTATAAAATCAATTTTAAAGTTTGGTCGTGAGTTTGTTCACCGCTACGGTCTACGGAGTTGTAGTTATGTGTTTATTTATAAAAAGAAAGCTGATGCAGCGTTTATGTGACACCGGTAACCAAACCTGAATTTGATCACAAGTACGAATAGTCCTAAGAGCAATGGATTGGCTGTTGATTGATGATGAGCAAAAACTGAACCGTTATTTAAAACAGCTGACTTTGGATAATTTAATCAAAGCAAAAGCCAATTAAAAGGTTTTGGTTCTGTGGAGAACTCAAAGTTCCTGTATGATATGCATTTGCCAATAAACCGAATCAAAGCCAAAGCTGGTGTGTGTATATATATATGTATACGTATATATACGGATGAGGAGTGGCCCAACTTGAACATTTTTGTTGCAGGGGCCAGAAAATATAGAAATTTAAAACGCGGTTCTCTCTATATATAGAACACGTCCATATATAGTTATTACACGAAAGAAGCGATATAAACTATCAGCTTTTTCGAATATATATATGCATAGACTAAATAACTTAAATCGGACTTGAAAAACTGGAATAGCGGAGTTCTAATTAAACTAAATACAACATTTCTCTGTAACGTATAGCAATCGAAATTGCTAAAATTCTAATTTGAAATAAACTTTTTTGAAAATAATACAAATAGAAATCAAATTTTATGAATCTCTGTTACTACAAGAGGTATTTTTTTTATCCTAAGGATTAAACCTGATAGAGAATTTCAATTTCAAATTTTGTATCATTGTGTGTTATTGAAGCCATACTAAGATTGATATTTACAGTCATTCTGATTAATGATCTTTTATGATTTTTACAAGATGGATATACTGTTAATATCATATTATATGTTTAAAGATGTCGTTGTCATAAATACTTTTACGAAGCGATCGTCAAAAGAGACTATTTATGACAAATAATACTAATGCGTCACAATAGACAGCACAGTGATGGTATTCAATTGTATACGAACAATAATTGAATGAAATGGGTTCCACATATACAGCACTCATTCCAACCTATATACGTATATCAGTATAATTACATGGACAACCTCACTTTTTTTTATATTTAAATTTAATGTATTCAAACCAATTAATCTGAGTTGTGATTAGTTGCAGAATATTCAAGGTGTTTCTTGAAAAGAATTCATGAAAAACAAATAAATCACAGAAAATGTTCAAAAAGGTTCTCTCTATACAAAAATTTTATGGAAAATCAAAGATCCAAAATTTCATTTTATAATAATTACAATTCGGAAAAGTTTTATACTGATAGTCTGCTAACACACCGCACACACGACAAGGCCACCGCCAAGATTTAGAAATGTGAGCTGATTTATATAGAACAACTTTTATACATGTAATTTTATATTAAAAGATAATTATACCCTTAGTAAGAAGGGTGAAGTCAAAGTGTGGTAAAAAAAAGAAAGGTATAATTGTCTTTTAAATTAAATTATTCTGTATGAATAAAAAACCTTTGTAAGAATCAGCTCCGTTTAGAAATACATGATAATCTTTATTATATCAGGTATTTATGGACGATAATCGTAACTGGCCAAAAACTACATAAAACATCAATATAATTTAGAATTAATTACCAATTTAGACAAAAAAAAAAGTGAGAGACTTCCATTTAAGACTGATAGACTTAAATCTTCGCAAAATACTCCGTGCGACTGGGAGACTTGAGCAGTATTAACTGAGAACAGCACTAACGGAGCAGCACTAAGTGGTGAACAGTACTAACTAGGTTGAGCAGTATTAACGAGCATTAGTAACAAGGATTAGAACAGTAGTAACAAGGTTGAGCAGTACTAACTAGCAGTAGTAACAAGGTTGAGCAGCACTAACTCGGACATGTGGCGGCGTTCTAGTGGAGTTGCACAGTCGCACGCTCGCGGGGGTAGTTGCACGGTTTATTTGGAGAAGAATTGAAACTTAAGTCTATTCGTAGAGAAATTTTAAGTCATTTGGTTCAAATTTAGGAATCACCCAATAGCATAAGTTATAATAGACTGAATAATATAATCGTGGGGATGGTGGTAGGATATGAGAAGACAAAAGACAAAAGGATGGAGAAACAAACAGTGTCAAGTGAATCTCTGAGCTTAAAGTTACCAAATTACCACTAGCTACTACTACTAGTCCAAAAGAGGAAACAGGTTAAATATCTTGAAAGAGCAAGTTTGTGTGGTACTTCTTTGTCACTGTACCCTACACACAATTAGATCGCGTTATAAGTAGCTGTATCACTCATTTGCAAAAGTCATCCTACTGTCATTACTCTGATAAAACACGCACACCAATTAAGATCATCAATTTATTTTCATTTTTTCCCATTTTGCTTACAAACAAGATTCATATAAAGCAAAACACAAACTCACACACAATCGGGTGATTGGTGCGTATGACGGCTACGCTTTCACCTTTCATGTATGCTCTAATGAAAAATCAATCATCAGTTTCTACCCAAATGAGTATCGGGAATTCCATTACAGAAGATTGCAGCTCAAATTCAGTAATATTAACTAACTCACAAAACCCTGAAACAAAAACCGTCAAAAGGAGCCGTGACTCGAGCACCAAACACCCGGTCTACCGCGGTGTCCGGATGCGGAGTTGGGGAAAGTGGGTGTCGGAAATCCGCGAGCCGAGAAAAAAATCCCGAATATGGCTCGGGACTTTCCCGACACCCGAAATGGCCGCACGAGCACACGATGTGGCGGCCATTAGTATCAAAGGTAGCTCTGCCATTCTTAATTTCCCCGAACTTATTGGATCATTGCCACGTGCGGTTTCTTCTTCTCCCAGAGACGTACAAGCGGCTGCCGCTAAAGCAGCCGCCATGACTGAGTTTGACTTTCCGACATCGTATATGGAAACGGCATCAGAAGAACTCGATGAGATAATTGAGTTGCCGGTTCTGGGCTCCACTTTTGATTCGGTGAATGAATTTGTGTACACTGACTCGGTGGTGGATGGGTGGTTGTATCCACCGCCGTGGATGAACAGCATCTACGGCAGTGATCAAGAAAACGCCATTTCTACAGCCTTCGAATCTTTATGGTGAAATTATTAGTTTCTGAGTACGTGTGTTGTCTTTTTGGGTTCATTTCTCACTTTTTCTTTCTTCTTCCTTTTACTGTTTTTACTTTGGCCCTTTTCGGTTTTTTCTTCAAAGGGTTACATCTCTTTGTGCTAGTTTTGTGTATGTTTTTGTGCATTCAGTGGTACCTTTTTTTGGATATGTAAATACGTACCCATCAATTTCTATCTTAATTTGTGCAAATTTGAGCTCACTAGCGTTGGCAAATGTTGTGGATCTTGAATCATCCAGGAAAATACGTCTTGAATTGCATGAAGTACAAGCTTATTATGCACTCCAAGATGGATTCTTGATTGAGATCATAAAAGCTCCACATCATTTGTTTGCATTATTTAACTAGGTGGTAATTTTTACACCACATTTTAAGCTATATCCCACATTATGTGTTTTATATGTTTGTACAGTCTACAATAATACTTGTATATTATGGTATAAATATTAAAAAATAGAGTACAAGAATTAATTCCCACTAACTATATATAGGATTGTAAATTAATATTCGAAAATCTACAGAGATCGAGCCATAAAATTATCCGTAGTCAAAATTCATGTACTCCCTCCGTCCCACAAAAACTTCCTTTTTTTTTGTACAAGTTTTAAGGTGATACTTAGTGGTGGGGTCATTGGTAACAATTTTGATTAAAATATAAGATTGATTTGGAGAGAGAAAGATAGTTTAGTAGATAGTTTGTGGTGGGGCCTTTAATTTTAATAGTATTTTATTATGTGGAGCCCATTAAATGTTAAAAATGAGAAGTTTTTTGTGGGATAAAAAATTAAGATGAAATGAGAAGTTTTTTTTTGAGACGGAGAGTATATTATGGTTAGCAAAATAATATATTTAATTTACTAATTATTTTTCCTTGTATATTCAATCAAATTTCCATGATGGTCAATATTTATACGAGTAAGCATATCAAAAGTTTTATGAAGTAGCTAGGTACATACCCATGCTCATATGAAAAAGATATAATATCTATGTAACCATATGTTGGTAAGGTATGTGTTGGACAAATAAATCATAACCTTTTAAGTTGCACGTTACCAAAAAAATAGAGGTCACAGGTCAGCATATGATCAAATCAAATGCTCCAAAAAGGTGTATCATGAGTTAACGAATGATAATTAAATGAGTGTTTCTTAAAAACGACACATTTTATATTGACGTGGTAGTTCTTTTTATTTGTGTGTGTATTTTTTTTGGGTGGTGGTTGGTGGGTGGGTTTGGGGGTGGGTTGCAAACAGTTATTCGATTTACGATGAAAAAAGAAAATTCTTCGTTCAGTTCTCCACCTTAACGACAGAAAAAAGGATTGATCAAATTTTATTGAGCCTGACTCATAGTGATCATTTATCAAAGAATGACTCTGGTTATCAAATGATTGAACAACCGGGAGCAATTTACTTACGAGACTTAGTTGAAATTCATAAAAAGCATCTAATGAATTATGAGTTCAATACATCCTCTTTAGCAAAAAGACGGATATTCCTTGCTCATTATCAGACAATCACTTATTCACAAACTGCGTGTGGGGCTATTCATTTCCCATCTCATGGAAAACCCTTTTCGATCCGCTTAGCCTTATCCCTCTCTAGGGGTATTTTAGTGATAGGTTCTATAGGAACTGGACGATCTTATTTGGTCAAATACCGAGTCTTCAATGTCACGGGGTTGCTTTATATGAGGCCATCCGTGTAACTATGGTGTTTCTTTTATGGTGTTTGGTATTTGTAGTTAATAAGTGTATGTTGTTTGTTTTTAAATGACAATCTAAATGTTTGAAAATTATAAGAAATCTGCAGAAAATTTTGTGATTTTAATGTTTAAAAATACTATCGTGTATTTAGCCAATGATTGATGCATCTGGATGATTACCAAAATAAGACTTTTGTTATATATTGTGTTAACATATAGGCTACTTTTTGGTATAAAGGTTTCCACTTGTGGAAAGTTGCTTGGCATTGTCCATGAAAGCCATGAAAATAGGTTGTGACCCAAAAACAACGTTAACTTTTGAACATTGATTGGTAGGTCATTGTGCTTTAATTGCCCATATTTCATTTGGATATTGCACAGAAATGTCCAATTTTTGTAAGTTTGTATATATAATTCAAATTTGAAATTCTGAGTATTTTCCGAGTTCCCCTTCTATATATTATTCTCCCTCGGTAATAAATTTATATCCACAACTTAAGATCTTTAGAATATTTCCAACTTAACTTCAATTTTAAATTTCTAACACCCAAACCTCACTCCAACATACTGTACAACATATTTGTACATATTGCAACTATATATCATATCCCACAACCAACAAAAAACATATACATCACTGTTGCGTCCTGACTTCGAGAGCTACAGACGGAGCGGTCTTCTGTGTACGATGCCTGAAATCACTAACAACTCTAAGTCAGAGATCCTCCGGAAGGGGCTTCCGGGAGGACACTCCGATGCTTAAGTAAGTTAATTCGATCGACGTGAAATCTTATACGAACGGAAGAAAGGAATTATTGGTAAGAGTAATAAATGATAAGAGTATTGAATGCCTCATGCATTGAGGTTTACCATCTATTTATGGAGTCATCCCTTTGAGCGGGAAAAGAGAGCAAATCCTTAAAAGCGGGAAAGTAAAGCATGGTCTCTGGTCCGTAGCCTTCATTATCCTCCGGTTCTCTGTTTACCCGCCGCTTATCCACCGGATCATGGCGTTAGTCAGAGTCAGGCCTTACTTTCATTTAATGCAAGCGTGGCTCTAGGATGGCTTTTCCCTAAAACCCGGACACGCCTAATCAGGTCTTTGGGACTTGATCCTAATGATGACTACGCATGAGTCCCTCCTTCAAACGGTGTATGGTCCGTTCTTCCTGCTTAAGGTATCCGGACGTCCGGATACCGAGAGGCTCGTGTCATACCTTATTAAGTCCCTCAGATTAGAAGCAATTTATATACTCGGTTAATTTGGTTCTAATTTGATCTTTCGTCGTTTGTTTATTTATTGGAATTTTAACCGTTCGACCACAAGTTACCGTTACTCCCTTTGTCCCAATATGACCGTTACCCATCATGTCATACTTCGCGTCCTTTAGTATCCTAACCCCTATTTAACTTCCTTTTCCCCGCTTTACTTCGTTACTACCCTTTTCGATTTCTCAAATCTCTTTCTTTTTCCACTTTCTCTCCCCTTGTGTTTGTTCTTAATCCGTTTTTAATTATGAAGAAAGACAAACAGCCTCGCGAAAAGACCGAGAAAACCGTTAAGGAGAAAAGAACTGCGTTTAATACATGTTGCAATTTACAGCCTGGCGATCTCCCTATGATCATACGTGATTATCACATTGATTCTTCTTTCGACCTTCGAATCCCTAATGCTGGTGACACCATTAGATCTGCTCCTGAGGGCTACGAACCCGTGTATCTACAGTATCTTCAGGGAGGACTCCGCTTTCCTGTTGATGGTTTTATCCTAACCCTCCTTCAAGATCTTGGCATCCATTTGGCCCAACTTGCGCCCAATTCATTCCGCAAAATTATTGGCTTTATCCTTCTTTGTCGTGGGTTGGACATTCCACCCTCTGCTAAATTGTTTCGCTACTTCTACATCGTAACCGGTCGTGGCGACTGGGCTATCTTCGTTCTGCGTCCCGGACAAAGTGAGCGAATCTCTGGCCTAAGGGATTCGATCCACGATTGGAAGTTCCAGTTTGTATTTGTCAACCGTTTCGCCTTTCGTGACGTCATCCTACCCTGGGAAAGGTTGTCGGGCGTCCGTCCGATCCTCTTCCTGAGTTGTCTGATCAAGAATCAGATTATATCACGAGCCTTATTGCTGCTCAGATGGATTGGGAGGATCCTGACGAGGTCCTCCTAGGGATGGCTGACTTAAGCCCTTTTTATGCTTCTCGAAGGGTTCGTCCGGTATGGAAGTTGAACGGAGAGCCTATCCCTCTCCTTCATCGCCTCCGAATGCCAAAAGGTTCGTACCTTGAGAGCGCCGTGTCGGTGGACGACGGAGGGGTAGCCCCCATAAAGACTCCCATTATCGAGGAAATTAGCTCCGAAGAAACGATTTCTCTGGATCCTGCTGAGAAGGATGAAGCTGTTGGGTTGAGTGCAGGGGAAATTAGCTCTCCTATTGCTTCTTTTGGTCTTGATTTTACTACCGAAGGCACAATGATACCTGACTCGCAAACCGAAGTCACCGCTCCCCCCAGGGTTCGCTCCATTAGTGCTCTAACTTCCACTTCCAAGGGCCTCCGTAAGAAAAGGAGACGGGAGGACATTCCGTCCTCACCCCACAAGCAACCTCGGACCCTACCAGAAGGTACACGGAACTTTTCTTCCTTTCCTTTTATACTTATCTTATTTTCTGACTCATGGCTTTTTAGTCTCAGCTGAACAGATGCTACCACCACCACCGACGTCGTTTGTTGTACCCCCGCTAGTTATCCCTTCAACTGCTTCCACAGGTGCCCCCTCTTCTACTTCTTCTGGAGGGCCCGTTATTCTCAGAAGGATGGGTCCTGCTCGTCCAAGCTCTTCTACGGTTGCTAGATTTAGCAGCCGTTTATTTAGTTCTGTGACTCGATCCGTGGCTCCAGATCAAGGTTCCATATCTCCCCATTCTGCTAAAAGCCAATCCAACATTCCCTCCTCTGTTTCCTTAGGTACGACTAACTTTCCTCTCCTGATTACATCACTTTTATTTTACTTGTCTATATCATAGATTTGCTTATCTTGCTATGTGCAACATGTTTTGCTCAATTCGCCAGCTCTTCTGCTGTTGTAACCACCACATTGCCCGTCACACAACCAAAAGAAGTTGTCGAGGAACCACCAATAGCCACATCTTTGGCCCCTTTTGGCTTTACCACTGCTCCTGCTTCCAAACAAGTTATCACTTCCAAGGCTCCCTTTACAGGAGAAGCAATGGAGCTTACTCCTGACGATGCTCTCTTAAGAGCCAAGGCTGGTTTGTTGAGCACTATTGAGCTTCTGACTGATCTTCAAAACTAAAGGTCTCGTCGAGAACAAATTTCTCAAAATCAACATGTAGAATTCGCCCGGATGTCCGGTTTAATCAAGACCGTCAAAGATCTTTATGCGAAAGAAAAATCTGAGAAAAAACAGCTTGAAGGATCCGTGTACAGCTTACTGCAGAGCGTGATGAGTTCGATCGCTCGTTGAAGGACAAGGAGGAAGAACTTGCTGAACTTAAAAATCAATATGAGTCATCCGGCCTTCGAATTGCCGAACTGGAAGCTTCCTTGGTCGAGAAGGATTCTCAACTGATAGATGCTAACAAACGCCTTGCCATGATGGAAGCAGAAAATAAGCGTTTGCAGGAGGAGGTTCATGGTAGCCGAGAAGACATGTTGTGGGTTTTTCAGAAAGGAATTCCTGGGGCTTTTGAGACACTGCTCTCTTCCGATGAGTTTGTTAATCAGAATACTGCCCTTCAGGAGGAAACTTTGAAATTTGGCCGTTACCAAGGTTGTGTGGACACCCGGGAGGCGTATCCCGATCTTCTGAGTCACGCCAAGCTGGTGCATGATCATTCTGTTGCCCAAGAGAGCATCATGAATTTGTTTGAAAATTTGGTTGCACCAGATTATGAGCTGATTCGTTCTTTCGAGAATGGCACCATGAACTTGGATGATTTACGGATGTTTGCTGCTAAGCTTCCCGTCGGAGCGGAGGGAGTGGGAGAGAGTTCGATATGTCCCACTTAATTTACTCGATTGTTGTGTTTGTTTCAAGTTACATTGCTTTTGTACTTTCTCCGCCTTTTGGCGATTATTGTAACTTGTTTATGTTTTGAATGTAGTCGTACTGCCTCTTTATGTTACACTTATATGTACTTCTGTTTGTTTTTTTTTGTTTCGTCGCATTGTGAGCTTCGCATTGTGACTTGTTAAAGAGGCGTCCCCCCTTAAGAAAGTTACAAACGAGTGAACTCTTCGTCGCTTACCGTGGCTCCGGTTTTTCGTCTAGGCTCAGATTTATGGTACCTTTCGGTTACCCCTTTAAACCTGTCATAGCTATGATCATATGCATGCGAATTTTCTATATGTTTCGTTATGTAACGTTTTATTCGTTTGTCTATTGTGTGATGTGTACGAACAACATTTCATGACAAAATATCTTACTCTTGGTAAGTTCATTCGATTCGTTTGTTACAAAATGTGTCCCTTAAAAAAGGGGCTTTTAACATATCGATTATTTTAGCTAGAAATGGAACCTTCGCAGGTTCCTCATGTTCCACGTCCGGGGGACTAGGCCTCCGTCCATTGTCTCCAATACATACAAACCATTCGCCCTTGCTTCCCTTATACGATATGGACCCTCCCAATTTGGGCATAATTTGCCTGGCTTTATCTGCAAGCTTGCTTCATTCTTCCGGACTACTAGATCCCCAACTCTACACGTCGAGCCTCGAACCCTTTTGTTGTAATGCTTTTCCGTCAATATTATGTACGCTGCATGTCGAGTTGCCGCATTTGCTCGACGTTCGTCGACTAAGTCCAGGTTGTGCCTAAGGGCTTTCTTCATTGCCTTCTAAACGGAAGTTATCTACCCTTGGAGAGGTCAACATCGTTTCCAAAGGGATCATCGCTTCCGTTCCATACACTAGGCTGTATGGGGTTTCCCCCGTCGCACTCCGTATTGTCGTTCGATACGCCCATAAAACACTTTGCAACTCATCTACCCATCCCCCTTTCGTCTGGTTCAAGCGTTTCTTAATCCCCCTGACTATCGTCTTGTTGGTGACTTCCGTCTGCCCGTTTGCTTGGGGATGTGCGACGGACGTAAAGTTTTGACGGATGGACATTTTGGCGCACCATTCTCTGAAAGGGTTACTGGCAAACTGCTTTCCATTGTCGCTGATGATCGTGTGAGGAAGACCGAACCTGCATACAATTTGCTGCCAAACAAATTTTACGATGTTAGAACCTGATATACATGCCAATGCCTTCGCCTCTACCCATTTTGTGAAATAGTCAACCGCCACTACGAGGAACTGAACTCCTCCAACCGCCTTTGGGAAAGGGCCTACAATGTCGATTCCCCATTGGCAGAACGGCCACGGGCTTGTGATGCTTGTTAGGTTTACCACGGGCATTCTGGGCACATCTGAATACATCTGGCATTGTTTACACTTCTTGACATACTCCTTCACATCGGCTGACATGCTTGGCAAAAAATACCCCGACCGGAAGAGCTTCTGCGTGAGTGCTCTTGAACCAGAATGCGACCCACATAGTCCTTCGTGGACATCTTTCATGGCCATTTCCCCTTCCGCTTTACTCGGACATTTAAACCACGGGGTTGAGTAACCTTTCCTGTATAGAGTTTCCCCTTTAATCATGTATTTCCCCGCATTGATCCGGATTTTCCTAGCCTCCTTCCTATCTTCTGGCAGCGTTCCTTCTTGAAGGTACTTCCACATTCCATAAGTCCAACAATTTTCCTCCGGACCTATCTGCATTACCTCGTTACGCCCTCCTTCAATGCTTCTTTCCGCAAGCACTTCTACCAGAACTTTTTTTGTCAAGTGAGAGAACAGCATGGAGGCCAACTTGCTTAAAGCGTCTGCTTCCTTGTTCTTTGTTCTGGGGACTTGGGTGATTTCGAACTCTTCGAACTCTAGGATCGCTTCTTTAGCCTTCGCCAAGTACTTCCTCATATGGGTTTCCTTAGCTTCGTATAACCCTTTGACTTGATTTACTACCAACATTGAATCTGTGAAAGCCCTCATTCTGCTAATTTCCAAGCTTTTTGCCAAGCCCAGACCTGCCAACAGTGCTTCGTATTCAGCTTCATTGTTCGAACACTTGAAGCTGAACCTTAGGGCATACGTTATCCTTTCGTCATTTGGGCCCGTCAGGACCACCCCTGCTCCGCATCCTTCGACGCTGGATGCTCCGTCCGTATACATGTGCCAATACAAATCAGACGAAACTTCTCCGGACCCACGTCCTGCGTCCTCCACTAGAGACACATTGTCTTCCTCCGGCATTTCCACTAGAAAGTCTGCCAATGCTTGACCCTTTATACTTTGCCTTGGACGGAAGGTAATGTCATGTTCCCCTAGTTCAATTGCCCACTTTCTCAATCGTCCTGAACGCTCCGGTCGAAGGAGGATGGTTTTGATAGGTTGGTTGGTTAACACCGTTATTGGATGTGCCTGAAAGTATCTCTTCAGCCGTCTGGCGGAATATACTAAAGCCAATATCAGCTTTTCGATCATCGAGTAATTGAGCTCCGCATTCTGCAAAGCACGGCTAACGAAGTATATGGGCATCTGTTTCTTATTCCGTTCGGCTACGAGTACGGAGCTAATTGCTTCCGTATTCGCCAATAGGTAGACAATTAGGGGCTCTCCCTCAATAGGGCTGGTCACGGCAGGAATGGTTCTGAGATGCTGTTTTAGGTTGACGAAGGCCTTTTCGGTCTCATCCGTCCATTCTACCATCCCTTTCTTCGTGCACCAGTGTAAAGCCCTAAAAAACGGTATGGATTTTTCCGCCGACTTAGCCAAATATCGACCCAAGGCTGTCAACTTCCCGTTAAGGCTCTGGACATCTTTAACCGTACGAGGAGTTTTCATCTTTAGCAAGCTTTCTACCTTTTCGGGGTTGGCTCGCATTCCGGACGTAGTAACGATGTGACCTAGAAACTTTCCTTCGTCCATGCCGAAGGAGCACTTCTTAGGATTGAGCTTCATGTTGATCTTTTGTAACTGCAGCAGGGTTTCCTCCACGTCTTTCAACAAGTCGTCATTTGTCTTACTCTTTATGACCATGTCATCCACGTATACCTCCAAGTTTCTCCCTATTTGATTCCGGAACGCTTTATCCACTAACCGCTGGTAAGTGGCTCCGGCATTGCGCAAGCCGAACGACATCTTCACATAACAGAAAGTGCCCTTCTCCGTGTGGAAGGAGGTTTTCTCTTCGTCTTCCTGCACCATCTGCACTTGATGATACCCCTTGTAAGCATCTAGGAACGACTTCCACCGGAATCCTCCTAAGGATTCTACCTTCTGTTCAATTTCGGGAAGAGGATAGCTATCTTTCGGACAGGCTTTGTTTAGGTCCTTAAAGTCTACGCACATACGCATTGACCCGTCGCCTTTCTTGACTAGAACTGGATTCGCTATCCATTCTGGATATTGGGTACTTCTCAAGACTCCTGCGGCAACCAAATCAACCACCTCTTTGTTAACTACCTCGTTTCTTTGCCTAGCCATGACCCGTCTCGACTGCTTGACCGGAGGGAAAGCCGGATTTAAGCCTAAGCGGTGCTCCGTAACCTCCCTTGAGACTCCGGTCATATCTTTAGGTTCCCATGCGAATACATGCTTATATTTTCTTAAAAGGTCTCCTAACCCTTCCTGCAGCTGCCGGGGAAGTTTTCCCCCAATCTGGACCTTGGTGTCCGGATACTTGGAGTTGACCACCAACTGGACCTCATTCTGTTCCGTCCAACTATCCTGGTGCGTGATAGCGCTACATTCCAAGGGGGCATGGGCATGCTCCGAACAGTGATAACACCCTGTTCCGAAGGGAACTTTAGCAAGCCGTGAATGGTTGACGGAACTGCTTGAAGCTGCCACATTCCGGTTCTGCCTAAAATGGCGTTGTACCTCGAGGGTGCGTCGATAATAATAAATTCTGCCAGGATGGTTTTGCAGCTATCCTTTTCCCAATCGGTCAGCGTAAGGGGGAGGTATATCTTCCCCTTTGGCCATACCGACTGTCCCGCAAAACTCACGACCGTCCCCAAGGCAGGCTTCAGGAGCGACCTAACCTCCAGGGGAAACTTCTCGAAACAATGGCTATACATAATGTTAGCCGAGCTTCCTGAATCAACATAAATCCGGCGCACCATGGCTTTAGCTATTACCCCAAAAATAACCAGGGGTTCCGTTCCAACGTATCCTTCCGGAACGGGCTCCCCTCTCCCAAACTCCACTATCCCTTTGTATCTCTTCCCTAAGGAAGGGGTTGATGATTCTCCTTCCAAAGCAAAAATCTCTGTGTTGTACGCTACCACTTCCTTCTTAGTCGGAGGCTCTGCTCCCGCGACCTTCGTCTTTCTCCCCAGACTTTCCTTTTCCCTTTTATAACTTTCGCATGAGGCCGTTGAATGCCCCATAATCTTATGGAACTTACAATAGGCGTTGGGGTCCCTAGGGTATCGCTTCCTGACTCCCTTTACCTCCGGCCTGCGGGCTTCGTAAGTGGAATAAGTCTCTTGTCGGGACGAGCCGTATCGCTCTAACGGGGGTCTTCCATCTTGTGGTCTTTTTGAATACGGAGATCTTCCTCCATATCCGGCTCGGAACGTTCCCTTGTTTCTTCCGTCATTTTTGTAAGGGCTAGAACTAGTTGTTCCTTTCTTCTCTTGTGCTTCAAACCTTAACTTTTCTGCACTTTCTTCTTCTTGCTTCAGCACTTTATTCACCGCATTAATCATATCGTCAGCCTTGACGAAATCCCTTTTGGACAACTCGCGAAATAACTCGCCTTCTCTTAACCCGTACGTGAAGGCGGCGATAATGAGCGAATCTTCCCGCACCGGCATCTTCCGACTTTGCTCATTGAATATTTTGAAGTAGGACTTATTGGATTCCCCCTCACGCTGCCTACATGCCATTATAGATTGAGAACGTTGTTGGTATTTCTTTTGCTGGATGAAACTGTGACAAAACTGTGTGACCAGTTCCTCGAAACTGGCTATACTCCTCTGAGGAAGGCTAGATAGCCAGTACCGTGCGGAGCCTTCTAACGTTCCGGTGAAGTATAAACACCACAGTCTGGGATCCATGGGGATCATTCGTACAGCCCACCGGAAGCTTGCCACATGATCGTCAGGATCACCCGTTCCGTCGTAGGACTTGACTCGCGGCCCTTTGAGACCCTTTGGAATGGTCATCTCGTTTATATCGTCCACAAAGGGAGACCGGAAGCTCTGAGAGACGAAGGAATGACGTGGTGGAGTTTTACTTCTCTCTCGGGCTTGACTTCCTGTTTCTATTCTTCTTCGAGATCTTTCTTTCATCGTTCGAGCAGAAGGAGCTCCTTCCCTAGAAGCACTTTCGGCGGAAGGGCCAACGGACTCTTCTTCACTTGAGTAGGTTAACGTTCTTACCACCTCGCCTATTCGCTCCCCGTCTCTCCTTCCTCTTTGATTCTTCTCCGCATCCCTTAATTTTCGGAATCTACAGAAGAGCCTGAACTCTTCCAGGTCTTCTTTCGTTGGTTCGCTTTCGCTAGCTCCCAGGGGAGGGGGGCATACGGCAGTGTCGATCAGCGTTGGGGCGGAAAGTGGGGTTTGTTCAACTCGGGTTAGGACTGGCGAACGTTCCCCTCCTTTTGTCGCAGACTCGAAGACCATTTTTGTTTCGGGTCCCACGGATGGCGCCAAATGTTGCGTCCTGACTTCGAGAGCTACAGACGGAGCGGTCTTCTGTGTACGATGCCTGAAATCACTAACAACTCTAAGTCAGAGATCCTCCGGAAGGGGCTTCCGGGAGGACACTCCGATGCTTAAGTAAGTTAATTCGATCGACGTGAAATCTTATACGAACGGAAGAAATGAATTATTGGTAAGAGTAATAATTGATAAGAGTATTGAATGCCTCATGCATTGAGGTTTACCTTCTATTTATGGAGTCATCCCTTTGAGCGGGAAAAGAGAGCAAATCCTTAAAAGCGGGAAAGTAAAGCATGGTCTCTGGTCCGTAGCCTGCATTATCCTCCGGTTCTCTGTTTACCCGCCGCTTATCCACCGGATCATGGCGTTAGTCAGAGTCAGGCCTTACTTTCATTTAATGCAAGCGTGGCTCTAGGATGGCTTTTCCCTAAAACCCGGACAGGCCTTACTTTCATTTTATACATATATACAAAAGAGTTTGTGTAATTTTAAACGAAAACTAACATACTTTCTCTAAAACAAAATTATAAAGAGTTCATCTTTATGATTTTTTTCTTCAAAAAATACAAATAATAAACATTATGTATGATTACCAATTAATAGCGACGATAAATAAAAAAAAACCTATAGATCTTTGTTGTTGACTCCACTTGTTAGGTATTTCTTTTGTATGCACCTTTAGAGTGTTAAAATTTTTACAATATGAGAATGCGTATTTATAGATGTCAATGTGTAAGATACATGTAATTTGAAAAGTCTCTTATTTATTGAACTTATTATTATTATAAATATTTATATTTATTTCAAAACTCTTGGTCTTACAATTTAATGAGTTTATTTTTAAAATTGAGTTTATATAATATTATTATTAATATTAAATGCATGATATTAATTACAACTTCAAAATTGAAACTCAATTTATATATATATATATATATATATATATATATATATATATATATATATATATATATATATATATATATATATATATAAGCAAAAGTAGGTGTTAAAAATATCTGAAAAAGCAGGTATTTTAAAAATAGTCGCTATGTAGGTGTTAAAAAATATCTGAAAAAACGGGTGTCTGAAAAATAGTCGCTATTCAAAATGTGAATGTTCAGGTATCCGAAAATCTGGATATCCGAAAAACCGAATACTAGAATTTTAGATTCCGAATCTGGATAATGTTTCGAAATTTTCGGATACCCGATATCCGATAAATTATCCGAAATATCAGAAAACTATGCTGAATAAATATCCGAAAATATCCGAAAAATATATTTTTCGGATGAGTATTGGTATTTAGTCCTATCATTTGTTCTACTGATAGTCATACTCATTAGATGAAGGCATATGTCAAGATCAAGACATAATAATAAGTGAGAGAATTAAAGAAGTGTCATGTCATCCTATCAAATATTGGATAAAAACATCATAAAGACCACTAACGATTACTATATTTAGCCCTATATATCATCCAAGAACTTCTTGAACCTCCGAAGTCGAATAAGTTGTATTATTGAAGACCCCCTTGTTTCTAGTTTTCCAAATGAACCAAATCTTGCCACTAATCGCCACTTCTAAGAATTTCTTACATTTTGCACATTTCACCGAATTTAAAATTCCAAAAATATGATCATGCAGGCTGTTATGCTGCCCAGCATCCAATTGGGGAGCATATAATATTAAAAATACTGAATCGAATAAAACAAATATCGATAAAAGAAATAAAAACACTCCTTAATCCAAACAAAATTGATTAGTTATGTCCAAATTGGGAAATTTTCTTACATACGTCCAAAATATAATAGTCTTCAATTATTAACGTACACCAATAATTCACGATGTATATATATGTCTAGTGTAGAAAATTATTTTAAAACTCTGATTAAAAACTCTAAAAAGATATGATTGTTTGTCTCTATAGAAGAAAAATGATGGAATATTTGCTTACGCAGGTCACAGTCACCAAATTGGGATTTTTTTTAAATTAAATATTTTACAATCTCTTTGGTTTATGATGAAGAGAATCACTAAAAAAATCGAACCGAAGAAACGAACTGTACCGATATTTAGGTTAATTGAAGTGTATTTGTCTTGGTGGTGAAATGGTAGACACGCAAGGCTCAAAATCTCGTGCTAAAGGGCATGAGTTTTGGTACATTCGAAAAGGAACTTGAACCCTCGTTTTCTCCGTGAAAGAGATTTATAAAGAAATGATATTGATTTCTATATTTTGTATCTATTTATGTTTCTATACACTTGATAAGATGACATGCGTAAATCATTGTTTCTCTCTTATAATATTATCCCTTAATTTTGATACATGTCTTGATCAAATGGATAAAGACACATAAGTAGACACAAAAGGTAGTTACAAGTACCATTACTCTTCTTTATATTATTTTCGGTTTTGTTAACCGTACAAAATTTTCTATTTTTCAGTACTTTTACAATTCATGATTTTAGTAACGGTTAACTGAATAACCAATATATGCACTTAGAGACAGCCCTAATCAAAACCTTTGTTTAAGGAGTTTTGATAATGACACCCCTAAGGGCTGTCAATAGACACGCATCAGAAGCTTGTACATCAATCTATAGCTACCCCCTGAATTTTAGGAACCACTTCCTCCCATAATTTAATATACAACTTTTATGCACTTAGAGACAACCCTAATGACTGTCATTATCAAAACCCTTGTTTAAATACTAAATATTTTTGTAAATTAATTACCAAAGTAAACTAAAAATAAACCCCAAAAACTTACCAACTAGCTTGGGTCTTTTCAAAATAAAAAATACGCGCCTTACTGTTTTTTTTGCATCTCCATAAAAATAATGTCTATCCCAACTGACAGTTGTACTTAAACGCTCTACCTTTTGTAATTTTAAAAAAAGCCCGAATAACTTAAAAAGAAATTGTTGTTTTTTTTCTCGAAACAAAAATGTACACTAGCATCGACATTTTTCTATGTGTTTTATTAGAAAATGGAAATTGATGCTTTATTAGACTCGTGCCAATGGTTTGGCCTCAAACTCATCGTGAGATCTTTAAACTTGTCGGAATCTCATCACCATTAGCACCATCAAGTCACAAAACTCGTCGGTAAGAAGGTTGGGATATGTTCCAAATGCATTAGATGTAGTAAAAATAAAGATTTTAGATATGACAAAACAGATCGTTGTTGCCCTAAACTCATAGCCGAACCAATAATGTTAACCACATTAAATAACCGAACCATCAGTTATCAAAATGGTTTGGTTAATTTTGTATGTTAAATCGGTTAATTTGTTTTTGGATCACTTAATCAGTTTATGGATCACTTAATTCAGTGATACATTTTCTTAAAAGGGGAGGAACAAAATAAGTGATACACTTTTAAAATTTACCTTTTTTGATAAACATGGGACCCACTCTCTACTAACTATCTACTTTAATAAAGTAAATTTACCCTTTTACCCTTACTTTTACTTTTAATCATCATTAATATCACTTTATTTAAAAGAAGTGGGACCCATTCTCCACTAATTATCCACTTTAATCTATCTTAAACCACATTTTAATCTTATACCCCAAAAACCATAAATTTTCAAATGTATCACTTATTTTGATACGGAGGTAGTATATAGAGTGCTGACAATTAGGCATAAAGTGTGCATATATATTACCCAATTCTTCCCGTTTCAACCCGCTCTAAAAATCATTTGTTTTAAAGCAAAACCATTTTGACCCATCGCATAACAAATTTGCCTTTGTAGGATAGCAACAAAAGAGCATTCATATTTGATCATGCCACAAAAACTTTGCCTTTATTTGGGTCTGCCACTCAAATAAATCCTGAATAAGTTCTTGGTGGTGGGCTTGTTCACAAACCAACCCAGCCTACTAGTTACCTAATATTGGGAATCAACGAGAACCAATATCACCTCAAATTTTGTTACTTAGAGCATCCATAATGATTAACTTCTCAAATGGTTAACCTCTCAAATGACTTATTAATTTGTCACATCATTTAATAACCTATTAATTAAAAACCTAATTTTTCTAAAAACTTTTTCTTATTAATATTACTAATTTACCTTTATCTATATCAAATGTTACTAAATGTCCCCCTCTTATGTAATTTAACAATTTTTAAGCATTTATAAAAACTTAACATCTTTATAAAATGTCTCTTACAATATATTACTCCATCCGTCCCACAAAAAAGTTCTCATTTCTCCTTAAAATTTATCCCAAAAAAAAATTCTCATTTCTCAAATTTAAGGGGGTTCACTTAATAAAATAATATTATTACCAAGGATTCCAACAATAAAACACTTTCTCTCTCCAATCTAATATTATATTTTAATCAAAAGTATTACTAAGGACCACACCACTAACTATCTCCGAAAAGCTTGTGCCGAAGTGAAATGAGAACTTTTTTATGGGACGGAGGGAGTATAATAATTGACCTTAAAAAGTATTGAAATATGATAAAGTTATAATTTATAGTTATAAAAATTAAATATATATATATATATATATATATATATATATATATATATATATATATATATATATATATATATATATATATATATATATATATAGTGTCCAATTCCACGCAGAACCAGTTTAAGCGACAGAACCGCAGAACCCGATCTTATACCTTTAAATTTTAAAATCAATGGTCAAGATCAATCATGATTTTTTTTTTTTAATAAAACCCTTTATTTGTTAAATAAAAGGGTAAAATGGGTATTTAAAAATATCTATTTTTAAACGGTTCCACTCTCTCTCATCAATCTTATCTCTCTCCATAACCCTAGACCCCACGTTCAATTCCTCCTCCTATCTCTAGAACCGGCGTTCAAGCTGCAGGTTCTCCACCAGAAATCGATCGATTTCGTATAGAAGGTGAGACTGAAGTCGATTCCGTGCACGCCGATACTAGAATGAAGAATGAAATTACTGCAGTTGAACTAGATCGCTTGCTTATTTTGTTCGATTTAGGGTTTTCTGGTTCGTCAATCGACGGAGAAAAATTGAAATCGAAGCTTCATGGAAAATGTCCGGTTAGTAATCTAGTAGTATGTTGTTTGTTTCTTTGTCGTTTTTAAAAATTTTCTATTGTTTTCTTCCGAAACCCTTATCGAGTATCTTATTTCTTAGGTTAACGTCAGGTTGTATCAGATTGTTAGCCATTGTACAAAAACAAATAGTATTTTCTTGAGTTATGTATATTGAATTCATTAGATGTTTGCTATGGATTAGAAAAATTGGTATGTAATACAGTTTTGTACCGATTGAAACAATTGGGTTTCACCCGAAACAATTGGATTTCACGTTAGTCGTATCCTATCGCTGCTTTATTCTGGTTCGAAATAATTTGTTTCACCAGAATAATTTGTATTCCCAAAAACATTAGATGTTTTTACATTATAGCATTATATGTTATCCCCAAAAACATTAGATGTTATTTGATTAAATATTGTTATTCCATTATAGCAGATTGTTATTCCCAAAAACATTAGATGATTTTACAAGATGATTATGTGAAGTTGATTAAACATTAGATGATATTTGATTAAATATTGTTATTCCATTATAGCATATTGTTATTCCCAAAAACATTAGATGTTATTTCAAATATTCACACCAAGAGATGCGGCGACGTGTGTGTTATATTTCGAGATAGGAGGGTTGTTTAAAAATCAAGTGTGTTAAGTTCACGGTATATTCAACGATTGGTTGATTTGAATAGAGGAGTTACTGCTGAAGAAGACAGGGTTGTGCGTTTTTTAGGGATGCAATCAGATACGACGTAAGTATTTAATACTTTAAAATTACAGCTTTCTTTTAATTTTTATACTTTTTCTTACATGTATGTATGAATAACTTTTTAATGGATATATTTCAGTGTTGTGATGTTTGCATCTGAAAGTCGTCAGACCTCCGCATTCAATGACATTGAATGTTTGTTGGACGATGATGTGCACAATAACATTATAACGACTTCGGGTATTGTGTTAAATACAATGGAGAAGTGTAAGAGCCCAGAAGCAACGAGCAGGTTGTATTTGCCCGTATTTGAAATGGTAAGGAATTATTATTGTGAAACCATTTATATTTAAATTAAATGATTCATGTTCAATGCGTTTTTGTGTTAGGTTCAAGAAAGTAATGACATTAATGTTCTATCTGATTATCAACAGTGAAGGTATTTCAAAATTTATGTGGAGAATTTTAGCAAGAATAGCTCTGATAAAATGCAGGTTAACACGGTTGATCTAGTGAGTGAGTAGTTAATTATTTTTATTATTATTTTGTTGATATTTTGTCTATTAATTATTTAATTTTTATTATAGGTTTTTATACCAGTTAACAATCATGGTCAACTTTTCTTGGTTTCATTTGATTTGAGAACCGGATCGGTGGTGTTGTTTGATGGGAAGAAAAATCAACAGCCAAAGGGGAAGCTAAAGAAACGTAAAGGATGGAAATATAAAACAGTCAATGTTGCCAACCAATTGGTAAAACTATAAATTATGGAGAATGTCAATGTTGCAAACCAATTGGTAAAACTATAAACAGTCAATGTTGCAAACCAATGTTGCGAACATATTGGGGAAAGAAATGAAGAAAATGGTGGATGATGCGGTGTGTTAAACTAATGTGCATGGTTGCGTGATTTAGTCTTTTTGTATAATTATAACACTTGCTGTTTTTCGGAGTTCATGTTTACTTTAAAAACTCTAGTGTTTTTGGGTAGTGCTCATTTTAAGATTTTATGAACATTAGGTGTTGGTATTATGAAACATTTATTTCACTGACTTTTATCTAGTTATGCAACAGTATCTAATATGATGTTCTTATATTTTTATATGAAACATTATATATAGTTTTTATATAACATTAGGTGTTGGTATTATGAAACATTTATTTCACTGACTTTTATTTAGAATTGAATACGTGATAATAATTTGCAAAACTAACTTTCCTTATTTTTAGCAAACTATTAAAGGCTTATACGGTTACCATACATAACCAGATTATGCCAATTTCCTAAAATGCCCTCCACGAGATATTATAAAATATAAATAATAAATTAATTTTCCTGCAATATGATTGGCTAGAAGATGGTTCTATGGTTCTGTCGCTTAAATCGGTTATGCGCTGAATCGCACTATATATATATATATATATATATATATATATATATATATATATATATATATATATATATAGGGGTTTAAAATGTAAAATTATTAAATATAGGGACTAAAAGAATCAAATATTGAAAGATGATTAAGTGGTTTGAGTTACCTCCTAAAAGAGTCATCTATTCCAATGGTAAAAAGTCATTTTAAAAATTATTCAAATAGTAATAACCTCTTAAAAAACATCTCATTGGAGATGCTCTTAGCTTCTCTATTACTTCCTCCGTTTCAAAATAAGTGATACACTTTAGAGTTCACGGTGTTTGAGGCAAAATATAATAATGAATGTTAATTATATTAAATTAGATAGTTAGTGGATGATGGGTCCCACATATATTGATTAAAGTGGATTTAATGATGTTTAAAAGTAAAAGTAAGAGTAAATGTGTCTTTTATTATAGGGTAAATTACAGTTTTTGTCCCTGACCTTTTCCGGATTCGCGGTTTTTATCCCTAAACTTTTTTCTTCTATTTTTTTGTCCTTGAGGTTTTTAAAATTCTGCATATTTGTCCTTCCGTATATTTTTGGCCGTTAACTGACGGTAATTTTGTCCATTTTTCCGAATTACCCCTATTTTAATCTTTTTCTTTTTATTTTAACATTTTTTCTTTCTTCATCTTCAAAGATCTTCCATCATCCTTTCTTCATCTTCAAAGATCTTTCAAACAAATGAAGATTCTTCAAAGCTTTAAAATAAAAAAAGCCTTTTAATTTATGCATCTTCTTCACACTATGTATGCATCTTCTTCACACTACGATCCCAGCTTCCCTCCGTCAATGATTTCTCCGGCAACAGCGATCTGAAAAATCAACACAGACCTCACCAACACAGATCTGTGAAGTGGCCGGAAACAGTCTTCCATCATCTTTCGGCGAAGAAGATGACCGGAGAGTTTCAGATCCGGCGATTTTCAGATCGAAGGTGCGATTTTCAGATCCGGCGGTTCACCGGCTCTTCGTCTTCTCCGACGGTTCACCTTTTCCTTCTCCGGCTGTTTTTCATATTCCGGCGAACTCCGTCAGCGGTTGGCTGTGACACTTTGTGAGGTTGGTCGTCTTCTCCGTGCGGTTCTAATGGTGGTCTGTGATTGTCCACCGGATCCTCCACCCGAGAGTTATGGCAGATCTAAGAATCTGACGGAAATGGGTTTAGCGCCACCCACTGTGCGGCGGCCGGAAAATCATGCCGGAAATGATGATGGGATACAAGGTTCGACTCATACAGGAGTGGGGAACAAGGATCTGTCAAGTAATCGGTCGTTGAGTGTCGATTGCAACTCAGATCTGGAAGCTGTTAGTGATGAAGAATGTTGAAAAGGACCAAAATGCCCTCACATGCCTTGTATTTTTCGTCAGTTAACGGCTAAAAATAGACGGAAGGACAAATATGCAGAATTTTAAAAACCCCAAGGACAAAAAAACAGAAGAAAAAAGTTTAGGGACAAAAACCCCGAATCCGGAAAAGGTCAGGGACAAAAACTGTAATTTACCCGTTATTATATTAAACGAGATAGTTAGTGGGTGTGGATCCCACTACCTTTTACGAAATATGGTAAGTTTTCAAAGTATATCACTTATTTTGAAACACCCAAAAATTGAAAGTCTATCACTTATTTTGAAACGGATGAAGTATACTCCCTGTCCCATAAAAAAGTTTACATTTCATTTGGGCACAATCTTTTAGGAGATAGTTAATGATGGGGTCCTTTGTAATACTTTTGATTAAAATATAAAATTAGATTGAAGAGAGAAAGTGTTTTATTAGTGGAATGATTGGTAATAATATTATTTTATTAGGTGAGCCCCCCAAATTCGAGAAATGTAAACTTTTTTGTGAGACAAAAATGTTAAGGAGAAATGTAAACTTTTTTGTGGGATGGAAGGAGTATAATATATAGAAAGATTTAGATGAAAAAATTATGTTGTAGTTTTCTTCTGTGATAATATACTTATACAATCCAAACAAAAAAATTATAATATAACGAAGTTGAACCTTGATGAAACTGCACAGAAAAAGAAACCAAAAAAACAAAGAGAAATGATATTTAGTCCTACCATTTAGACCTATTCATAGGCCTACTCACTTGATGGGATGACATGTGGATTCCACTAATTCTCTCTCCTAATATTATCCCTTGATTTTGACACGTGTCTTCATCTAATGAGTAGGTCTATGAGTAGGTCTAAATGGTAGACCTAAATACCATTACTCAAAAACAAATTGGCACGTAAAACTCCAAGATTTGATCCGATAAGTTGGCACGTATCTACATCAGCATAATTAACAACAAAAATTGACTACTCGGAAACAGAAAAAGAAACCAAAAAAAAAAAAAACAAATGGAGGAGAGCTTCTCTAGGTATATATGAACTTCACCACTATAGCTCATTTTATCGGGTTGTGATCATCTCGTAACTCTTTGGTCAATGATAGGGTTGACGCGTGTGTGGTTTTAGCCATCTATTTATCCTACAATAAAACTTTTGAATAATTGAGACATTAGAGGCATTATAAACTCAATATTATTTCCTCCTCACACCAATGTGGGTTACGAAATTTAGCTATGAAGTCGATTTCAATCTTTATAACCGGCCCTTTAACTAGACGTGAGTCACGTGACCGAACAAGCCCTCAGCTGAATATTCTAAGGCTTGCTGAACTTCAAACTGGAGCTGTGGAGCTCCTTCAATTGAAAGGTCATGATCCTTAATTAGATAGATCGATCTAGCAATTCCCTGATCCATCGCAATTTGTCTCATCTCTAGATGACACATTATTAATGTTTTTTGTTTTTCTTATCTAAACGTTATTTCCTTTTTTTCTGTATTCTTGTCATCATTGCAGACATACAAATACCCTACTTATCAACAACTTTTAATTTCCTCATCAACTCCCTTTATAAAAGATGATAAGTTCCTTTTTTTCAATTATTGGATCATTCCAATTCCTCGTTATAATTATTTTCAAGTTGCCTCGAAACATAAATTCTGCAATATATAATCAATGACAAGACCCTGATATATATACCTATGGAAAAAAGTTACAGATCGATGATTTGATGGTACATGGTTGGAAGGTATGAAAGATACAAGAGCTAGCCAATGAAGTCTGCCATTATTGTTACGGACAAAACCAATCTGGTAAGGGTCTCAAAACTTAATTTATCATCGTAAATTAATGTATGTCATATATATGTATGCCCATAACTCATAGGGCACTCCCTTTAAATGCATGGCAGTGGTAGTTGCTGCATGCCTCTTTCAGAAGATAAAAGAAGGTGAAGGAGATGGGCCATATATTGTATTCAATGATACAAGAAGCTATTGAACTACTTGTAGTAGTTTAATGTTAGGAATGGTCACATTCAAATTAAGTGATTGGACCATCATATCTAATTTCATTTCTTGGTCTAAACTAGGCTAGTTATAGTTTGCACAAACATGTTAAAACAAAATTGTAATATTTATGATGCATTGATGCCAAAATAAACCCATTAATTTTTTTACACAATTTTGTCTATGTACATTACAACAACGACAACAACGCCAAGGGTGGGATATGAGAAATTTGAAATCTAGACAATTATATATTATATTGTTTTAACTAGTTGAAAACATGTTGTATATAAGAGTGGAACGCATGAAATCTATGATAGAATGTTATATGAGGAAGAGTTGTTTTGAGTTGTATTGTCATTTTGACAAAAACATGATAGTTAACTTCAATAGTACACTTTATGCTTTTAAGGAAAAAAGTTTATTTTCTTGACAAATTTTTTTTAGACTTTGAGCTTTTAATTTTAGAAGAATAAATTTTTAAAAGCTCTTACGTACAAAACTTATAGAACGAAAATTTTCGAAAAAACTCTAACTCGACCACAAACAACACCAGCGCCAAACCTGTCCTTATATATTTTGATACTTAACTCTTGTTTTTGAATGTTAAATAACCGCCGTTAAAATTTAAAAAAAAAAAAAAAAAAAAACTAATTTGTCATTTTTAAGAAATTATGCTTTATGTGTGTGTAGAGTGTAGTCGACGCGCTGTACGGGAGAAGTGACTGTTGATAGCGATTGTCGGCATCTCCATATCCTGCCATTTGTTTGATTTTCATTTGTGCAGGGCAAAACGTCATTATCTACAAGGCAATTTACCCCTTTTGGCCACAAATCTCAATTGATCTTATGGACCTACATATTATGTCCGTTGTTTTGAATAGGGTGTGTATAAAAACCGGAAAACCGGAACCGAATCGGGACCGAACTGGAATCGGAACCGAACTGAACCGGAACCGGTTTAACCGGTCCGGTTCCCGGTTCTTATATTTGATAAAAATTAACAAACCGGGTTTACCGGTTCCGGTCCCGATTCGGTTCCGGTTTTTTCTGGTTTGGAACCGGCATTTAAATAAGTATATAGACTTACGAGTTTTCATATATATATGTCGAAATAATAGGTATATACGCTATTAATAAAAACATATTTTACTTGAAACAGCCCGTGAACCCCCGCAAACATCATACTTTTATTAAAAGTACGCTAAAATATTTAAGTTATATATTTTAAGATGAAAATATGCACCGAAAATGTATAATCGGATGGCAAACACCAAAACCGGGTTTACCGGTTCTAAACCCGCTTGAAGACCGAACCGACCCGGAACCGGACCGGGCCCGGAACCGGTTTAACCGGTCCGGTTCTCGGTCCTTGAAATTTCCTTTTTTCGGTTACCGGGTTTACCGGTTCCGGAACCGAACACATCCCTAGTTTTGAACACCGGACTGGACCTGCCAATTCAACCGGAGCAGCCACAGAATTTGGATTTCTATAAGCAGTTAAACTAAAATTAAACCGGTCAATCCCGATTAAATACAATGTAAACTAGAAGTGAGCATAAAAACAGAAAAAATAGAAATAAATCCGTTAGAACCAATAAAATCTAACCGTTAAATCCAAAATCATTTTAAAGCTGATGATTCAGTTTTGATTTTTTTTTAACTAATGGGTTCAGATTGGTTTTAACAAAAACCGCTCCGTTAAGAAACCGCATCACTAATTATGATTATATGATGGAACATAAGTTCATATTTTGAATTTATAGGCTGAAAATGGTATTTAGTATTTAAATATAGGGTTTTGTTAATGATTAGCCCTTAGGGCTATCTTTAACATGCATAAAACGTTTGTACATTAATGGATATAGTAGTGTTCTTAAAATTCAGGGGGGTGATTTTTATATTATTTTTGTCTTCTTATAGACAGCCCTTAGAACTGTCATTATCATTTTCCTTAAATATATTATTATATATTGAATTAATGCTGCTAATTAAATGTTGTTGCTTAAATTTGTACTTCCTTTGTTTCAAAATAAGTGATACACTTTCCATTTTGGGGTGTTCCAAAATAAGTGATACACTTTGAAACTTTCCTTATTTGGTAAAATATAGTGGGACTCATACCCACTAACTATCTCCTTTAATAAAGTGAAATTACTCATTTACCCTTACTTTTGCTTTTAGTTATTATTAAACTCACTTTAATCATACTATGTGAGACTCCTCACTCACTAACTATCCAATTTAATCTAATTTAACCTTCATTACAATATTTTGCCTCAAAAAATGTGAAAACTAATTTGTATCACTTATTTTGAAACGGAGGAAGCATATGCTGTTGGAAAATGAAAGTGCTTTTTTTTTTTTAAATGCAATTTTATAAAACTCAAACAATCAAAATGTCAAAGCTATACAAACTCAAGAAATGAGACAATCGACAATATATTTATTAGGAGCATATCTCTTAGACTAATCTCTAACCAAAATCATCCAAATCAAAGCTAAACCACCACAAAATTGGACCTAGGTTGAGACAAGAACCAAAGCAAATAAAATAATTCATTTCTATAATGATTATCAACACTTGCTAGGCCCGTTAACAAAAGATGGATATTATGTTATTGTATCGTATTTATTTATAATCATTCAGTAATCTGTATCGACAAGAGCCTCATAATTATGAGTAAATCTATAAGTGTACTCATTTTTCTATATTATACATTAAAAGAAAATCAAATTAGCACCTTAATTTTGTGTGTATTAGAAATTTAGAATGGCCAAATAGTGTTGGGCCCTGGTTGTTAAGTTAGGTTTTTATTTTCTTGGGCCTCGTTTCCTGTCTCCACTTGGAGATTAGGCTCTTTTATTTCCATTTTTTCACTCTTTTTTATAATGCCATCTCTTCGGTTTATCTCTTGTTTTGGTTTACAATGAAAAGATATATTTTTTTAACGGCTGAAGAGTTACCAACAATTTAACTACTACAACGAGAAAGATATTTAATAGATTAAAATACATAAAAATAAATAAATAAAATTATATTCAATGAATTTATTTCTAAAACTGCATTTAATCAATATCTAATGAGATTTATTTTATAAAAGATAAAAGTTGGGAGCAAGTTTATTAAGATGGAGATCTTATTATAAATTGTTTTGTTTGAATTTATAGAATTACAGTTTGGATAAAACATTCGAGTTAAATTGAATTTGCAGAATTTATTAATTTGGGTAACAAATGATAGTTTCCAAAAGAAGATAATTTTGTGTATGACATATTTATTAAATTGAAAGAAATGAAATAAAGCTGATTAACTAAATATTGTGTTCATAGAGAATAACTTTCAGAATTAAAAATATTATTGATATTAAATAAGGGGTAAATCTGTCATTTAAACTTTTTAGCTTTTAAGAATGATAGATCTAATAGCATACATTGTGGTGTTGGTTAATCCACTTTGGGAGCGCCAAAGCTTGCCAAACGACACTACCCCCGACACCAAATGCTTCCTCCTCAAGTCTATAACGCTGGTTAAAGCAATGTTTTCTCTGTTTAAAAAAATGTGATTGGTGTAAAATAATTTTTGTGAGAATAATTTTAAGGTGAGTGTTAAAATTTAAAATCATGTTAAAGATGCAAAAATATCTTTAACATGAGCTTAAACACTAGTCAAACACTTTGGCTCTAAATACGAAGAGCACAACTTCATTTAGCATAACCTATGAACAAAGCCGCGACTAAGTAATGAAATACTCGTGCATATTAAGTTGTAGAGTATGACGTAAGCTGACATTTTTCCAAATCACACACTCTGAAGCAAATAAATTTGGGAATGGAATCGGGTGGTTTAAATGTTCATAATCTCAAAGCTCAAAATTTAGCTCTTCTTCTAGTCAAAACTAGGGGTGAGCATAACAGGGTACCCGCCGGTTCCGACCGGAACCGGAACCGGAATTGGAACCGCAGGTTCCTGGAATATAGGAACCGGATTTGGAACCTGGAAGACAGGTTCCTAAATTTTCGGAACCGGAACCAGATCCACCGGTTCCAGGGCAGGTTCCGGTTACCCTGTCTCTAAATTCATAAACATTTAACTATTACTAAATAAATAAATAAGACAATAAATTACACAAACAACGATTACAAATATCATTTAGCGAGTTTAAATATGGTTTAAGGATTACTAACTAAATATTACAAATATCACATACGAGAGAGGCGGAGGTCGGAGAATGGCGGCGGTTGTGCAGCTATGGTCGAGAGAGGCGGAGAGGTAAGTACGAGAGCAGAAGTGGCGACTGGCGAGATAAAATGAAACCCTAAGTGGCTAATTTTAATTTCTAACTCATGTAAATGGTAAATAGGGATAATTTTAGAGCCCCAATTTCTGGCCCAATAAGTGATAAAACAGCCCATATAATTTGGACTATTAAAAATACAGCTATAGTCTGATATATTTGAGTAAAATCATTTATTTTAATGTATTTTATATTATATATTATATATATAATAAATATATACAGGGTATCCACCGGTTCCAGGTTCTTTAATTTTGAGAACCGGAACCTCTTAGGCCGGTTCCCTGATTTTAGGAACCAGAACCGGAACCTCCTAGCAGGTTCCGGATCCGGAACCTCCGGTTCCCAAGCAGTTCCGGTTCCGATTCCGGTTACCCTCTTTTTCTGCTCACCCCTAGTCAAAACCCATGTTAAAAAAGAAAAATCTTAGAAAAATTAAATATTTGTATTAAAGCTTGGTTTCAACTTGGTTATACTCAGAATAATAGTCTAGATATCAATAAATGGAAATGGGCCTTGGAGCCCGATGGGGTGTTCACTTCGGCCTCGGTTAGGGATGCATTTAACGAATTAAATTCAGGCCCGAGGTTGGAAACTTGGAATTTAAGTCAAAATTGATTCCATCTCGTGTTAACATATTTATTTGGAAGTTGGCATTTACCAACATGTTTAAATCTTTTGAAAAGAGGTGTCATATTACAAATAACGGTTTGTTTATGTGAAAAACAAATAGAGAACGACGAACACTTATTTTGGAATTGTTGAATGGTGAGACAAGTGTGACTGGATTTTTGCAATTGATGGAACATTAATATTGGGGATTTTCTATAGCTTGAGCACATCCTAAATTGGGAGTATAGAATCTCATTTCCGGTCTCTAAACATAATATTTTTAATGCGGCTATGGCTAATCTGGAAAAAATAGGAATAATCATTTATTCAAACAACCAATTCGAAGATCATACTCAATTATGGCTGAAGTACAGGCCCGACTGTTTTTTTTTCTTTTTCTTTTTTGATGAAACATAGATCAAAGGCTGATTGGTGTAGCAATAATTGGGGTGCTACAATTCGTTGTCTTATCTCGTCCTTTAGTGGGCTTTGGCCCAGTAACTGGCCCAGCTCATTTTATGTAATATTCTGGCAAAACTCTTGTATGGCGGATCCTTATAAGTCGATAGGAGACTCGGTGATCGGTGTTAGGTGCTCATTTGGTGATAGTTTTGTATTTTCTTATTCGAGTTAATTTCAAGAATAGTCCCTGTGGTTTGACCAAATTACACGTAAGGTCCTTAAACTTCAAAAAATGCAGGCGCAATACCTATGGTTTGCGTTTTGTTGCACCGTTGGTCCCTCCGCCCTAACTCTGTTAGATTATACCCGTTAGTGGACGCATGTGCGAGGCACACGAGGGCAATTCAGTCTTTTTAACACTCCCTCTCCTTCCCCAATTGAATTAAAACCCCCTTTCTCCCTAAACCTATAACAAACATCGTCTTTTTCCTCTCTCTGTAACCCTAATTTCTTTCTTCCCCAAATTATGAATTGCTACTGTGGAAGACGAGCAATGATTCGCACCTCCTGGACGCAAGCTAGCCCCGGTAGGCGATTTTACTGTTGTAGGCAGAATGGAACCGATTGTGAGTTTTTCGCTTGGTCTGACCCACCGATGTGTCCTCGAGCAATGGAAATAATTCCTGGATTACTTAAGTCAAAAAACAAACTTGAAGAATAATTGATTTTGATGGCTGCTGGAAAAAGAAGGATGAAGATTTTGCTAATTCCAAGTTGGGCGTTTTTTTTAGTTTATTTTGTTCTTGTGTAATTAGTTTGCATCTGTTTCAAGAATCAATGGCTTTTGGTTGCTTTTGACATAATTCTCTACCTAGAATCAATGTAATGCTTCTGCTGTATCAAGAATGAATGTAGTATTTTGTTGTCAAGAATTTATGGATTTTGCAGTGTTTTGCAGTGAAATGAATGTTCAAAAACAAGCATCAATACATTAAACAAGCATCTGTTTTGCAGTGAATTCAAAGTGCCATAATAGTCATACATTAAACAAGCAAGTCTAAACACAAAGTGCCATAATAGTCATAATACCATTACACAACCAAGTCTAAACACAAAACACAACCAAGTCTAAACATACACAAAATACTATTAAACACAAAACACAACATCATAAACTCTAACTCTGGCCAACACCTGCTGCTTGACTTGCTTCACCTGCTTCACTTGCTTGACCTGCCTGCCTAGGAGACTTGCAGCCCCTGATGTTATGCCCCTTTCCCCCACAATTCTTGCAAGTTATAGTTTTCCCTCTCCTTGATAGCTTTCCATCTTTTGCCATTTCTTCATCTTCACCTGCACTTTTCTTTCTTTTTTTTGTTGGCCTTCCAATCTGTGGTTTATAGCTTGGTGGGACCAATATAGTTGGACACTTACTCTTTTCCCAAAACTGTCTACCTGGAACTGGATTGATCTTAAAGGAGTATACAGTCTTCCAAGTAGACAACCAGTATGATTCATGGACCCAATCCTCAGGTATACCAACTGCCATTCCATTATCTCCCATGTTAAAAGTGCAGGCTACTGCATGTTTACAAGGGATTCCAGAGATTTCCCATTTCCTACAAGAACAAGTCTTAAGCTGCATGTTGACTACACACTGATCACCCCAAGGTCCTTTCACCTGATAATGTTCTCCTCCATTCCATTCAACTGTGTACTGGGCTGCTTTTTCAGTTATAACTTTGAACAATTTTGTCACACTTGGTGTTAATGGACCAGTTGTTTTTTCAATAACCTTTTGGACAATCACTATCCTTTTCATTAGATACTCTCTAACATATTCAAGTGCAGTAATTATAGGAGAGTCCCTACCATCTAGCAACTGTCTATTGAAAACCTCACAGATATTGTTTATCAAAAGATCACAGTGTGCCCTACCTGAAAAGTGTGATCTGCTCCAATGTTGTGCAGGTATCTTGTTCAACCATTCATAAGCTCTATTGTTGTATCCTTTAAGTTCTTCCATTGCTCTGTTAAAGTCTACAACAGTTGTTGTAGTAGCACACTTCCACAACATATCCTTGAATTCTCCACCCTTCCAAGTCAAATTCATATTTTGGTTAATATGTCTAACACACCACCTATGTTCAGCAGAAGGAAAGAGAGTCCTTATAGCAGAAGATAAACCCTGCAAATAAAATAGGATTAAATTTAGTATAAATTAGATATGGTGAAGTTTGAATTAGGATATTAAATACCTTTTGTCTATCACTGATGAAGGTGAAGTTTGAATTAGGATACAAGTCTAAATCAATTTCCTTGTGATCTAAAGCTAACTTTATCAACCATATAATGTCAGAATCACAACCCAATGGCTTCAAACCATAATCCAGACATTTGTTAGGCAATCTGAAGTGATAGTACATAATTTGCTCAGGATCGTACCCCAAAAGCTTCACAAAGTGACGAATTACCTCCACATTGAACGTATCCCTATCAACCTCATCAATGTATGATACTCTACCTTCAATGTACTCCCTTTTTGGTAGGTCGGTGAAATGCCCACCATGATTTAACTTCAAACAAAAGAGGCGGGGAAGAGAAGCTGTGCAATTGAGACAATGTCATATTAGAATCAAAAATTTTGCACGCAATATGTACACAGTTGAATCAAAGATTAGAAATTTACCGTATACTTCATCTGCGTCGAACTGGAGATCATCGTCTCTCAAATATGCTTTCGTGGTTGCCATCAATCGTGAATTATCGGAGGACGGTTTGTGAAATGGGTTTCGAATTAGGCAGACTAAATTAGGGTTGGGGATTCAAAGTCGATTAAGAGAACTGGAAGGAGAGAGGGAGTGTTAAAAAGACTGAATTGCCCTCGTGTGCCTCGGTAATGTGTCCACTAACGGGTATAATCTAACAGAGTTAGGGCGGAGGGACCAACGGTGCAACAAAACGCAAACCATAGGTACTGCGCCTGCACTTTTTGAAGTTTAAGGACCTTACGTGCAATTTGGCTAAACCACAGGGACTATTCTTGCAATTAACTCTTCTTATTCTTATGTTTTGGACTCTCTTATTGCTAACTTTTTTTTAGGGGAATTAATTTTCATACCACATTTTTTAATGCATCTACCATAATATACGAATTTTCCTGCAAACTGTACAAGTATGTAAAGCACTTATTATGGTAGATGGATTAAAAGATGTGGTGTAAAAATCACCCCCTTTTTGTTAGCCTTTATTTTCATATATTTATATGGGTGGCTTCGGAGGGGATATAACAATGCCGAAGTTTTCTCCGGTTGTCACTTTTTTGCCGTTAAAAAAAATAAATAAATAAATAAAACCATTTTCATATTACGATTCTTTGTTTCTTGAAAATACTAAAAAGAATCTAACATTTGGCGAGGTAATTAACTTGCTTTACTAAGAAATTCGGCGAGGTAACTTGCTTTTAGCAAGGTTCTAAAAGACGCAAAACGCGGCGTGGTGGCACCATCAAGCCTTGAGCATGGCGAGTCGTGGCGAGCCATGGCGTTTTTCAAGGCGTGACTTAAGGCGGCAAATTTTTTAATATATTATATATATATATGTATATCAAATTCAAAAATAATTATATCCCTATTGATTTACATGATTTTCATATGTAAAGTTTATAATAAAAATGTTAAATCTAAATTTATAATTACATGCCATCATTTTTTTCAAAAAATCTAAATTTATAATAAAAATGTTAAATCTAAATATATAATTACATGCCATAATTATATCCCTATTGATTTATATGATTTACATGATTTACATATGTGAAGTAAATTCAAATTTTTATAAGAATTTTCAAAAAAACTCGCCATAAGGCGTGCCTTACGCCGCCTTATCGCGTTTTTTTCCGCCACTCCTTATACTGTCGTTATGGACTGTTTCGTAACGGCGGAGTCGCGCCTCACACCTTGGCGCCACCATGACGCGTTTTTTAAAACCTTGGCTTTTAGTAAGAAATATAAGCTTCTTTTCACTCTAGATTTGGATAAAATTGCAAAGTTTATTAAAAACTCTTAGACTTTGTAGACAATAAGTATTCGAGTTCAATGGGATTTGCACAATATATTGAGTCAAATTGATTATCGTAACTTCTTGAAGTGTGATGTATGGATCAAAAAATGTGATGTATAAATTGTCAGGATCGATTAACTATAGACAAGTTAATAAACACCTTAGATCTAATTGATGATAGAAGTTGCAGCGGATCAACACTATATCAATAATTAAGAACAATGAACTGTAAGAACAATATGAGAAATATTAAGAACACAGTTTCACAAAAAGCTTCAATGTATATTATTGGGTTAACAATACACACGTACGTTTTACAATTCGTAAGGAACATACTTATAGTAGTCCTTGAAGCTAAACTATTTACCCTAGTTATTCTAGGACTTGATTTACATCGAATAATAATAATATACATTGATTTACATTCTATAACTATCTATACGAAGATCTCGGACTTGATATCTTCCAAAAACGCGTTGTCAGTAGTAAAACTAATCACCAGTAGTAAATATGAAGATCAGTAGTAAACTTGGTGATCAGTAGTAAGTCCAGATACATCGTCAGTAGTAACTACAATGATCAGTAGTGTCTTCAATCTATGCATGATCAGTAGTAACTTAGTTATAGTGAACACCAGCATCAACTTCATCAGTAGTAATATGTTCTGCCCCATCAGTACTAAGTATGTCAGTACTAACTGCAGCATCAGTAATAAGTTGATCTGTGTTTTGCTCCAACAATCTCCCCCTAAACTTATTGATTATGTTTTAATCAATCAAGTTTCTTTTGTTCTTCTTGTTCTTTTCTTCTCTTCTCTAGAGTTCTTTGATTTTGTTGAAGTCTTTGTTCAATAATGTATCTGCTGTTCCTCTTTGTAAAATAATTCAGTTTGTTTTGGAACATAACAGCATCATAAGGTTTCATCAAAGTGTTTATGAATATCTGATACATAGTCTTCTCAGAATGTGGATATTCTTTCTCATATAAGTACAATTCACACACTTTGCCTGATTTCTCAAAGAAGTACATATTTGCAGTAGGAATGACATTCCAAGCATACACATTACCTGGATTTGTAAATTGTTCTGGATAATTGTCTGGATAAAATGCAGCATCAATCATCTTTGTTAAATATCCAGCTCCAGATTCTTTCCATGATTTCTTTGTCATTCTTGGTTTCCCAATAATCAAAAGTTTGATTACATCACTTCTTGAACATGATCTGATTAAGGGTAACCATCCAGTGAATCTTTGTACTACTTTGTCTTCCCTTATGACCTCTATGACATTGTTCTGCATTACTCTCCAGTTAATAATTTGATTATTCTGTAATGGAGCAACTGGCATTTCAAGAACAGGTATAATTTGTTGTTTTGATTTCTTCTTAGAGCTTTGTTCTTGATCAACAGATTTTCTTTTATTAGTTTGGGGAGTTGAAGTATCACCAACAGTTGAAATACTTCCAGCCTTTAGTAAATTTAAACTGATTGGGATTAAAGTTTTGGTTTTGGCTTTCTTTGATTCTTCAACTTCTTGTTCAGCCAAGTCTCTCTTCTTTGCAGTGCAGTATTTTTCAATTATGGTTATCATCTTCATTCTTCCAAAAGATTTTGCACTGTGACCTTTTGTCTTTAGAAATTCTATCATAAGAGGCTTCTGTTCAAATATATCATCTGGTAAATCACCTTTTGTTCTTTTGCATTCTGCTACAAGATCTTCAAGACAGTTCAGATGTTCTTCTTCTACTTTTCTAAGCCTTTTGAACTCTGCTTCTTGGGCTTCTATCTGAACATCTTTAATTTGAACAAGTGGTTGAACATGAATTTCTCTTTGATCCTTCTTTTGTTCAAGGGCTTGATACTTAGCTACCTTCTCCAAATATCGCTTATGCTTTACCTTCCATTTGGACTGTTTATCAGCTCTAACCAGATTTATCTTGTTTACCATGTAATGACCAAGAGCTCTGTTTGGGTAATCTTCATCATATATTTCTTTACCCTTTCCAATGTGTGCTGAAGGTGGAGGTGGAATATATTTCATGTCTGGCACTCCACTTATTATAACTGAAGGAGAAAATGATCTAAGTTCATCTTGTTGAAGTATTTTTGGATGTGGAGGAAGTGAGCACTCATCAACCTCAAACCAATTCACATTATCATCAATGTCAGGTATGATAAGTGGTTGATCAGGTGTTGGTGGTTTGGTAATGATGACATGTCTCTCTCTTTCAATAAGCTCTGGAAAATGTAGTTCTTCCTCTTCAGTAGTAACCAGAGTAGTTACTACTGGTGTGACTTCAGGAGTTACTACTGATAGGGCATCAGTAGTATTTGTTGCTTTTAATTCCTCTTCTTCATTTACTACTGTTATAATGTCAGTAGTAGGAGTTACTACTGGTATGACCTTTTCAACTTGTTCTTCCATTGTAGTAGTAAAAATAGGCTCTTCTTCTGTAACCATCAACTCTGGGCCTTCATCAACATTTGTTTCTTTTAAGTTTAAGAGGGAGGATGCTGCTGCTGCAATAGATTCATCAATCATTGTCTGTATATTATCCTTCTCCCCCTTAGTGAGCTCAACTGGTGGAGCCTCACTATCATCAATCTTTTTCTTCAATTGTCTGATGATTTTGGCTTGTCGATAAAGCCTGTGCTCATATAATCTCATTCTTCTGTTGATGGTGTTTACATGTCTTTTCATTGCAGCCATTGTTTTTCCTTGGTTTGTTAAGTATGTAAGGCAATTTTGTACAGTGGATTCAAGAGAATCCACTTTATCCGTCAATTGAGTGATTTTAATACTGCCCTCACTCCATCTAGCAAGATCATCGGGCTCACTAACAGGTACATTGGTTTTAAGGTTTTCCTTCCTTTCCATCAATTCCACAGATCTGCCCTCATCACTGCTTGGTGATTCATTGGGTCTTTTAGACATTCTCTTCGTCCTAGAAGAAGCAGAGATGCCCCCCCTTTTGGTTTCTTGGCACCGGGGTCCTTTGAGTAATTCCTCAAAAGAGTCATCACTCAAAGTTGCCGAGGTTTGGGTCCTAATGATGTTTTCACTGTCCTGTGCACCCACCTTTGGGGCATCAGTAGTGAAAGCCCTCCCCTCATGTCCTCTCTCCTCCTTGGAGGACAACTCTTTGAGCCTGGGGTGTGACTCGATTTGTCCCCTGGTGTCCTTTGAAGAAAGTTTCTTTCTTTTATAAATTGTGGAAATGTTTTTGGTTTTGTCTGGTAGGTCTTCCACAGAGTGAAGAGTAGCACTCTGCAGATGTATATCAAGTTCCTGGGACACATTCAGGACTTCTGTTTGGGTTGGTGATTGAGTGGCTATTTGGATTGGTGTTTGGGCTGTATTTGGGGGTGATGGAGTGGGTTGAGGTTCAACTTGGGTTGTAGCAATGGTTGAACCCTCTCCAATATTGGGTTGATCTTTGATCATGTTAGGAAACAGAGGGGTTTCCTTGCCCGAAAATTTAAATTGTTTTCTCATATTTGAGAAAACTTTCTTGTTCAACTCAGGTAATATAAAAATATTTTTAGGAGTTGACAAGTTTTGTAATTCACAGTTTATGATATGTTGTAGAAATCTGGGATACATTAAAAATTTAGAAGAACTAAGATTTCCCAACATACCATCAAATATTATGTATGAAAAATTAAATACTTGGTCTGTGCATAAACAGACAACAGCAGAGGCTATTGCCTTATTAAACTCATTCCAAGTACTTCTTTTTGGAGAAATACAATGCTGAATGGTATGTATTAAAAATTTCCATTGTGGGGAGAGAAGACCCTTTTGAAAGGTTACTATGTCCAGTCTTCCCTCATATCCCATTTTTTATAAAATTTCAGCAATGTATTCCTTAGGAAGAGTGAACATACCTGAATCGTCATGTAATTGTAGATGGTGTCTGATGGATTGTTCTGTTACTGTGATGTGCTTTCCATCTACTGTTGATTTGATCATTGAAACGGTTGTTCCTTCTGTTCGTTCAGCATGGGTCCAGAAATCCACCAAGTGCTGTTGATATGATTTTGGTTTGACAGTTAAGGCAAACTGTATATATGAATTTCTCAAGAATTTTACGATCGGACGGAAATCTTTTGTTCCGTCGGGATTCTTTAAGAATGCAACCATATTGTGAAATTCTGAGTATTTGAGATCGGTTTGCACATCGAGAGCTTGTAAAGTTGCCATTGTTGTTGAGTTTTTGCAAGAATTTTGTTACTGATGAAGGGTTTTTGATCGTAAACTAGGGTTTATCGAGAGGTGTTTAGAGAATCGAAGTGAAGATAATGCTAAATTAATCGTCTGCCGCCTTTTATATCTTTCGATTTAACCTGCAAAACTACGAAAATATCCTTCGAATCATAACATAACGGTTATTTTCATGAGGGTTAGTTTGGTAATTGTGTTTATGAAAGACCAGTAGTAAATAAGATATCAGTAGTAAAACGTCAGTAGTATCTACTAACATCAGTAGTGACTAAGGATTTTGACATCAGTAGTAACTATAGACATCAGTAGTAACAATTAACATACAAGACCAGTAGTATATGTGAATAACAGTAGTACTGACTTACCAGTAGTATTTGTGTAAACCTAAAATACACCAGTAGTAATGAATTACCAGTAGTATTTTGTGCATACACTTTCACACCAGTAGTACAGCAATACCAGTAGTAAAACACTTAAGAAAATAATATTTTACAACACTAACTTTACATATGATTTTAAGTGAGATTTTAAGTTATTAAAATCATTCCAATACTGCTAACCAAGAAGTTGAATCTTCCTACATCAAATGCTTTTGTAAAAAGATCTGCTAATTGATCATCAGTATGGATTTTAACTACTTTGATTAATTTCTTTTCATTACAATCTCTTATAAAGTGAAATCTTATTTCAATGTGTTTCGTTTTTGAATGTTTTACTGGATTATTCACAATACTAATAGCACTTTGATTATCAATAAAAATAGGAGTTTTAAGGATAGAGATACCAAAGTCTAGGAGTTGATTTTGAATCCATAGTACTTGAGCACAGCAAGCAGATGCAGCTACATATTCTGCTTCAGCAGTAGATGTTGATACATTTATTTGCTTCTTACATTGCCATGACACCAGTCTTGATCCAAAGAATTAACATCCACCAGTAGTGGATTTTCTATCTTGACATTCACCTCCATAGTCACTATCTGTATAGGCTATTAGTTCAAAGGGTGAGTCATGTGGATACCATAGACCTAGTGATGGTTTGCCTTTCAAGTATCTGAATATTCTTTTAACAGCCTGCAAGTGTAGTTCTTTGGGTCTTGCTTGATATCTTGCACACACACAAACACTATACATAATGTCAGGTCTTGATGCAGTTAAGTACATCAAAGAGCCTATCATTGATCTATATAAGTGTTCATCTACATCCTCCCCCTCAACATCAGGATGTAGGTGTTTGTGTGTTTCCATTGGTGTACTAGCACTTTTACTGTCTTTCAAATCAAACTTTTCCAAGATGTCTTTGACATATTTTGATTGATTTATCAAAATACCATCAGTTCTTTGACTAACTTGGAGTCCAAGGAAGAAGTTCATTGGACCCATGGAGCTCATCTTGAATTTAATTTGCATCAGTTCTTCAAATTCTTTGCATAATAAATCATTGGTTGAGCCAAAGATGATATCATCTACATAAATTTGTACCAGTAGTATATCATCTTTGACTTTCTTTGTGAACAAAGTTTTGTCAATGGCTCCTCTTTTAAAGTTATTCTTCAATAGGTATGATGATAATGTGTCATACCATGCTCTTGGTGCCTGATGTAGGCCATATAGAGCTTTATCTAATTTGAACACATAATCACCATGTTTTGGATCTTCAAAACCTGGAGGTTGGCAAACATATACCTCTTCTTCAATTTTCCCATATAGGAAAGCACTCTTAACATCCATTTGATAGACTTTGAATTTCTTGAATGAAGCATATGCTAGAAATATTCTTATTGCTTCAATTCTAGCAACAGGAGCATATACTTCATCATAGTCTATTCCTTCTTCTTGAGTGTATCCTTGGGCTACAAGTCTGGCTTTATTCTTGATCACTATACCTCTTTCATCTTTCTTGTTTCTAAATATCCATCTTGTTCCAATGGCTCTTTTTCCTTTGGGTAGAGGTACAAGTGTCCAAACAGCTTGTAATTTAAATTGAAGGAGTTCTTCTTGCATTGCTTCAATCCAGTTTGAGTCCTTCATTGCTTGTTGGATCTTCTTTGGTTCATCCTGAGACAGAAAGCATTCATACATACATTCATTAGCAATTAAACTTATATTACACATATTTGCAGTTAAGCTTTTGTTTAATTTGCTTCTTGTTTGTAGTGGTGAGTTAACATCACTTAGAACAAGGTCTAAAGGATGGTTCTTCTGAGTCCTTGTAGTTGTAGTTTTATCAACTACTAGTTGATTTTCAAGATTGGACTCATTTGTCTCAGGCAGTTGTTCATCTTGTGATTCTTCATTGTCATGGATGTTTGATTCATCATCATCTTGGTCAGAGTTACTACTGGAATTATCTTCATTAGGATCAGTAGTATTGTTGTTGTTACTGGTGTCAGTAGTATCATGAGAATCTAGGTTAATGTTGGGACCAGTAGTATTTTCAGTACTATTACTGGTACCAGTAGTATTGGAATTACTACTGACCTCATTCTCAGAGTTACTACTGCTTTCAATATTTGAGTTATTACTGATATCAGTATTAACTATGGGAGCAGTATCAACAATTATGTATCTCATCTTTTCTTGACCAGTATTAACAGATGATGTTCCTTCTTTTTGATTATGACAATTTGAATTACCTGCATTGAAATTCATATTAGAATTAAAGGATTTGGTTAGATTGTCTATGTCAAATAGCCAATCTGTACCATTTCCTTGTTCATTAGGTACATTTTCATTAAAGGATACATTGATGCTTTCTTCAATTATCCTTAGTCTTTTGTTGAATACTCTGTATGATTTGCTTTGAGTAGAGTATCCCACAAAGATTCCATCATCAGCTTTGCAGTCAAACTTACCAATTTGTTCTCTTGTAATCAAAATAGTACAAGAACAACCAAATGATTTTAAGAAACTTATAGAAGGTTTTCTTTTATTGAAAAGTTCATATGGTGTTTTAAAATGTGGCTTCACTATTAATACTCTGTTTTGAACATAACAAGCAGTATTAACAGCTTCTGCCCAGAAAGTAATTGGTAATTTTGAGTCTGCAAGCATTGATCTTGCTGCTTCAATGATGGTTCTATTCCTTCTTTCAGCTACACCATTTTGTTGTGGAGTTCTAGGTGAGCTGTATTGCCTGTCAATACCTTTATGATCACAAAAGTTAATTAAGTTAGCATTTTTAAATTCTGTGCCATTATCACATCTTATGGCTTTCACTTTTTGATCAGATGTGTTTTCCAGTTTGACAATTAAGTTCTTTATGAGTTCACTTGTTTCATCCTTTGTCCTGAGAAAGAAAACCCATGTATATCTGGAAAAGTCATCAGTAATAACAAGACAATATTGTTTCTTTCCAATACTCATTACATTTGTAGGTCCAAAAAGGTCCATATGTAAGAGCTGTAAAGGAACAGAAATAGAGTTCACAGTTTTGGACTTATGAGAAGTCTTGTGTTGTTTACCTTTTAGGCATGCAACACAGTGATGATCACACATGAATTGTTTTTGAGGTAGTCCAATTACCAGATTTCTTTTTACTAAATTATTCATGTTTTTAAAATTTGTGTGACACATCCTTCTGTGCCATAGATCTGATTCAGTGGTGTTTGCCTTGGATATAAAACAGTTGACCTCATTTGTAGAAATGAGTTCTCCCCCTATATCTAGGCAATACACATTGTTTCTCCTAGGAGTTCTTAAAACAACATATTTTTCATCCAAAATAAAATCAGGAGAAAGAATGATGCACTCAATGTCTGTGAACAGAATCTTGTTCTTTTTATCACAAACTTGAGACACACTGACAAGATTGTATTTTAGTTCAGCAACATAAAATACATCATCAAAGGTAATTTTTCCATTAGTAACAGTACCTTTACCTGTAATCTTACCTCCCTGGGGATTCTCACCAAATGCCACATATCCTCCATCAAATGACTTGAAATCTTTAAGAATTTGCAGATTTCCAGTCATGTGCCTTGAGCATCCACTATCAATATGCCATGTTCTTCCTTCTTCTGGGATCTGAATGCTCTGCACAAGTGAGTAAAGAATTAGTTAAGTTTGGGAACCCAAGCTTTATATGTCTTGGGTTCATCCTTTGAGAAATGAGCTTTTGGGGATTTAACTTTAAAGACTTTTGGTACCCATACTTGTTTATTACTGGTATTTTGTTTTACTACTGTCCTTTTGGAGTTATTACTGGTGTGAGAATTTCCTACTGATCTTGGTTTATACCCATTGTTTTTAGCTTTTGAATACTTTACTACTGATGGACCAGTAGTATTTGGGTACTTACCATGTTTAGAATGACCAGTAGTGTTTTTAGAGTTAACACCAGTAGTGTTTTTGAAATTTGTTTTGGGAGCAGTAGTATTTTTGAAATTAGGGTTATTACCAGTAGTATTCTTGTACTGGTACCATACAGCATTATAATTAGGGTTAGCACCAGTAGTAAATTTGTTAGAGTTTCTACTGGTGTTGGAAAATTTAAAATATTGTTTATTTTGATTGGATTTTCCGTTGTTCTTGAAGTAATTGCTGTTCTTTGGGCTGCCAACTCTTCTGTTTTGCACAAATCTTGGTGCACTTCTTCCAAATCTTGGAGTTTCAGCAATTGGAGTTTTGATTGTATTTACTACTGAAGGACCAGTAGTATCTTTTAACCTTTGAGTTTTTGCATTTTCTTTAAAAACTTTAAATTCCTTGAACTCCTTGCAATTTATTGGATTGAAGTGACAATCCTTTGCTAAATGATTCACTTTATTGCAAATAACACATTTTAATTTATTTTCTTGAGCCTTTATTGTTTTTCTTTGTTCTAAGAGTTGGTTTCTATTTCTTTGGTTTCCTCTTTTTAGAATTTTAGGTATATTTTCTGCATTATATTTGGGAGACTCATTTGGACTTTGAGCTGTGTGAAAACTTGTATCAATTGATTTTGGTGATTCAGTTTGAGATATTGTAAATTCAATTGATTGCTCATCATCAGAAGAATCATTTGATTCAGATGTTTCAGTATTAGATTCAGTTTGATTTTCAGTTTTTAATTCATTAATGATTCTTTCTGAACTGTTTTTAAGTGGAGGAATGAATTTATGTGGAGGTGGTACAGCATGATATCCCACCCCATGAACAACCTTTTCTGTAGTTTGATTATTAGTTAATTCATCTAGAATTTTAGTGCTTTTTTCAAACTTTTTAATTGTTAATTTATTTTGTTCAATTTCAAGCTGACATTCTTCTAATTTACTTGTTAGTTCTTTATTTTTTGTTTCATAGAACTCTTTCTCATCCACAGCTTGAAGCAATTCTTCCTTGATCCGTTGATCAATCATCTTGTACACCTTTATTTGATGTTCTTGATCAGCAATCACACTATCAAACTCATGATTTCTTCTGATTGCTTTTGCTAGATCTTCATTTAATTTAGTGTTTTCTTTTTCTAGATTTTTAATAATTTTAGCACATTCAGGAGTACAAGGTTTTGATTTTACCTCAGTTTTGTTGTCAGTAAAGGCCATGAGAGCTTGATTTTGAGTATGCTCTTCTGCTTGGAAGCTCCAGTCATAGCCTTGTCCTTGTTGTGACACAAGAGCAGTTGATTTTGATCTTTTGTCTGGTTGAGGACATTCTTTTGCAAAGTGACCAAGGTTGTTACAGTTGTAACACTTGACTTTAGTCTTGTCAAATCCTGCTTTGTCACCTTTGTTAAAATTGAGACTTGTCCTACCAGTTCTTTTTAAGAATCTTTTGGTCCTTAGGCTCAGCATAGCCATCTGCCATTTAAGATCCATCTCCTCAAGATCATCTGGATTCAATTGTTCCAAGTCATCACTAATCAATGCAATATGCACATGACTAGTGAAGAAGGATTCTCTTGCAGTATCCTCAGAATCTGCAGCCTTTCCTGTGGAGGTTTCTTGTCCTTGACCTGTACTAGACACAAATGCAGCATTGTTAGAAGAAATAGAAGGGTTTTTGTGATTTACCTCAGTTTCAAACACTCTGAGATCATTACAGAGTTCATCTAACTCCTTTTCTTCTAGAGCATCTCTTTGTCTATACACCACTGTGTACATGGCCCATTCTTCACTAAGAGACCTTAGGAACTTCATGTTGACATCTTCTTGATCCATCTTTACACCAACTTGGTTGAGTTCACCAATTAGTTTGTTGAATATGTCAAACACTTGAGTGAGTGTTTCATTGGGCTTTCCTTTGAAATTTTCAAAGTCTTGTTTGAGAACAGACTTCATGTTTCTTTTTGTACTCTTTGTCCCAACGAATCTCTTCTCCAGTGCTTCCCAAAGCAACTTAGCATCATCATATTCAACAAAGAGATGTTGATAGTCATTAGGAATGGCCAGTAGGAGAGTGCTTAGTGTTTTGAGTTTGATTCCTTTATCTTTCTTCTCCTTCTCACATTTAAGTTTGTCTGCCTCAGTCACAGAGCTGCTTGCTTGAACTTGACCAGTTTTGTTTCCTTCACAAACGACTTCCCACATGGAATAATCTGTAATAAGCATGTATTGCTTAATACGATTCTTCCACATCCCAAAGTTATTGGGAGTGAGCATAGGGATTTTGTTGGCCTGAGTGCTTTCATTATTATCAGTCATGATTAATAATGTGTGTGTTTTAAAGTTTAAAACTTTTTGTTGTTCTTAACAAATAGTAGATCTAGAACCAATAAGCTCTGATACCACTTGTCAGGATCGATTAACTATAGACAAGTTAATAAACACCTTAGATCTAATTGATGATAGAAGTTGCAGCGGATCAACACTATATCAATAATTAAGAACAATGAACTGTAAGAACAATATGAGAAATATTAAGAACACAGTTTCACAAAAAGCTTCAATGTATATTATTGGGTTAACAATACACACGTACGTTTTACAATTCGTAAGGAACATACTTATAGTAGTCCTTGAAGCTAAACTATTTACCATAGTTATTCTAGGACTTGATTTACATCGAATAATAATAATATACATTGATTTACATTCTATAACTATCTATACGAAGATCTCGGACTTGATATCTTCCAAAAACGCGTTGTCAGTAGTAAAACTAATCACCAGTAGTAAATATGAAGATCAGTAGTAAACTTGGTGATCAGTAGTAAGTCCAGATACATCGTCAGTAGTAACTACAATGATCAGTAGTGTCTTCAATCTATGCATGATCAGTAGTAACTTAGTTATAGTGAACACCAGCATCAACTTCATCAGTAGTAATATGTTCTGCCCCATCAGTACTAAGTATGTCAGTACTAACTGCAGCATCAGTAATAAGTTGATCTGTGTTTTGCTCCAACATAAATCACTTCATTTTAAGTAACCATGTTACAAATAAGAAATTGTTGTATCTTGGTTCTTGAATGTTGTCGTCAAAGTCACGTTAAATATTATTGTTTCACCTCTTTACTATTAGCACTTATGTTACTTATGAAAGGACAAAACATAATAATTCAAGATCGATGGATAACAAAACTTAGTATGTGAATGATCGATGAATAAATCTCAAAAATGAACAAAACGATTATGCCAAATCCAAATAAATTCTAATTCTTATGTACCTTAGCAAATGAATGATCGATGCTACTCGAGGCACACAAAATATCCCTTTACTTAAGACATCATGTTAATATTTTTTTATTTTTACTCTTGGGAAAAGGTCGCAATCCATGGTTAGAATATTCGAATTCTTGGATAACCCTTTCCATAAAATGGAGAAAAAGCCATTTCTTGTTTTTTGCTGCTTGTTTATTTTTAATCTCTTATAAGATACACATATGACATTATTTCTACTAATTTTTCTACGTCTTTAATAGCAAACAATACAATTTTTCTGTAAGATATTGTATTGGACTATTAAGTCACGGAATCAAATTACGTTGTTGATAAATTAAAGTAGATTAATTACTGTTCAAAAAATATAAATATTCATTTAGAATATTCGAATTCATTTTTTATGTTAGTTCTCAATAACAACTTCTTTTGCTCTACTGCATACCTAATTTGCTATACACATACACAACTCAAAACTCGCAAATTTATGTTTGAAATTTCATAATCATTGCAGGTTCAAAGTCGTAAAAATAACTCATTCAAAAAAAGAATATACCTATTGAGGGCCCTGCCAACAGCAAGGGTAAGAACTCGTCCTTAGCTGATTAGACCGCCTCGTCGGCGCCAGATCTCGTCGAATTGCCAACGACATTGAGAACTCGTTATTGTTTGAGTTTTATAATTAATAAATGACGAGTTGGCAAAACTATGAGTTAATGGATGAATATTTTGGTTATTTGTGGGGTATTTTGGTTTTAATTAATCATACTGTATATTTTATACGTTGACGTACGGTATTTTGGTTATTTGACATACACATAAATTTAAATTAATTTTTTTAATTCTTTTTTTTAATTTTCGTTAAAAAATTATATTATGTATGATTATTAGATTATATATTTTATTACATGTTATTATCACATAATGTTTTTTTATACCGAAAAAAATAGTAATAATAAATTAATAAACAATAGAATAAAAATAATTATATTAGTGTCAAATGATTAAAATACCCTCCATGTATATAATATATGATTAATCTTGACCATTCATTATTATTAATCAATAATTATGATGCGTCTCTTATTACTATACAAAAATTAAGGATTAACTTCAAAATATCTCAAAATATATAATACGAAGTAGAAAATATGTACACCAAATAAGTCTTACCTGTCTATTTTTCTGACCTTATATTTTGTTTTCGTAATTTAAATATAATATTTTCTTAACACGAAATATTTGTTCGTACATGATTTAGGAGGAATCCAAAATTTAAACCGTCTTTAAGTAAAAATTGATTCCACCAACAAGATACCTTTCATTTTACTAGTGTTTTTTTAACCTTATATAAACCCCAACACATACACATCCTTAGTATCACCAAGCATCAAAGCAAGTCAGCATTTTGGCCTCTCGATATGGCTTCTTTGATTTCGATACCCACTACAAGTAACTGTGGTTTTTCATCTAGCATGGCAGTCACTGGTGATGCTAGGGGTATATCCGTCTTTGCGAAGCCTATGGTTTCTACAAAGAAAACTAAAACTCAGATTGTGAATGTAGCTACCGATTTGCCGGGAAATGTTCGATCTCCAATTTTAAAAGAAGTGGCCGATGACCGAAAGCTAGTCGCTTGGAAAAGTGTTCGACAAGAACGGTGGGAAGGCGAGCTTGTCGTTGAAGGAGAAATACCAAAATGGCTGGTATGATATTAATATTGCACTTAAAAGACTATATAACAATATTATATTCAAAATCTATATATTCTTTAACATTTATATATACATGAGAAGTTGTATGTTAAAACTTGTGAAATTTGTTTAAATCTCAACAGTTTTTTAAATTGTGAAGAAACTAACCTGATCTTAGAGTTTCCAAGTGTATTTTTGTTCGAAAACTTTATTAAATATTAATTCTATATGTGCATCATAAACTGATCAGCGTACTATTTTAACACGTGTTATGATGTTTTATATTTGTTGTTTTATTAAAATTTATCCGTTCTAATAAACATAGTCTTATAATATTAAGTTTTGTAAATATACTGTTTTTACTAATTTGTGAAAGAATTTTTTTTACGTATTTAGTTATATAGATCGAGAGAACTATGTTCGGATTGTTAACGCTAATGGAAGCTTCCTTACAGTAAAAAGTCTAGCAAAAAGTTAGAGATTAGAAAGTATACTAAAAATGAGACAGATCCAAGAACATCCACTAAAGTCTAAGAAAACAAAATAACACTTACTCTAACGCCAAAACAATACTCTAAACGACAAATCCAAAATGACACCCTAAACATGGCACAAGACAAATGCAACACCTAAACGAATGACATCTTTTTAGAATATTCCAATTTATTATTTAAAAAGTTCATAGTAAATTATGTTAAATCAAGCATATAATCACAACTACTCATAGTAGTCTCAACTTGATTAAAAAAACTTATATCTATCTTAATCTATATTGAATTAAGCATCATATGTATTCGAGCAAAACATATGATGTTAAAAACTAACCTTTTTCTCTAATTATTTAATTATAATGGAAACAATACCATGCGTTGTATAGTTTCTAACCGTTAGCACTAATTTTCATGCAGAACGGAACGTACTTAAGAAACGGACCAGGGTTATGGCACCTCGGCGACTACAATTTCCGCCACCTGTTTGACGGTTACGCCACCCTAGTGGGCCTCCACTTTAACAACGGACACCTTGTAATGGGCCACCGGCAAATCGAATCAGAAGCCTATAAAGCAGCCAAAAAAAGTAACAAACTTTGTTATCGTGAATTTTCTGAAGTCCCAAAACATGATAATTTCCTAGCCTACATTGGTGACCTAGCCAACCTATTTTCCGGTGCATCGTTAACCGATAACGCTAACACGGGTGTGGTTAAGTTAGCTGATGGTCGGGTGGTTTGTTTGACTGAAACTATTAAAGGGTCAATTGTGGTGGACCCAACTACATTAGACACGTTAGAGAAGTTCGAGTACAGTGACTCGTTGGGTGGGCTGATTCACTCAGCCCACCCTATAGTTACTGATACTGAATTTATAACGTTGTTGCCGGATTTAATTAACCCTGGATATCTGGTGGCAAGGATGGAACCGGGTACGAATGAGAGGAAGGTGATCGGGCGGGTTGATTGTACGGGTGGGCCGTCGCCGGGGTGGGTCCACTCGTTTCCTGTGACGGAACATTATGTGATTGTGCCGGAAATGCCCTTGAGGTATTGTGCTCAGAATTTGTTGAAGGCTGAGCCCACACCGCTTTATAAGTTCAGATGGTATCCTGAATCTAAAGGGTTTATGCATGTTATGTGCAAAGCTAGTGGCAAAATTGTAAGATCTCTCTCACGTTTTATTCAAGCTTGCTTAAATACTAATTTTCGAAATTAAATATTTTCTTTGAATAAAGCAAATAAATACGTCATACAATAAATATATGAAGTTATTAATAAATTGGTTTACTATAAAAGTACTAATAACTTATTAATATTATTTTACATTAATTAAAGAAATTTTATACTATCTCCGTCCCAAAATTATTGTCCACATTTGAATATCACACAGTTTAAGAAAAGTGCATTTATTAGACTGTGCAACTAATAAAAGTTTATCTTTACCATCTAAGTGTTTTTTGATTGGTTGAATTTTCAAGTGGATAGTCATTTTGGAACATTTAAAAAATGAAACATGGACAATAAAAATGGGACGGAGGGAGTAATAATAGAGACATATGTTAGAAAGACCTTTGAAATTGCGTATAACATCCCCTATTAGCTCTGTATTTCCGATTTTTTTTAAGGGTTTTGTTAATGACAGCCCTTAGGGCTGTCAATAAGAGATGGCTATGTGCATAAATCGTTTGTACTTTTAGTAGTGGGGGATGATTCCTAAAATGCAGGGAGCGGTTATTGATTATTGTACAAATTTTTAATGCGTGTCTTGATGTCTTAATGACATTATCATTTTCCTTTTTCATTTTTTCATTTTCCTTAAGGCTGTCATTATCATTTTCTTTTTTCTAAGTCAAAGAAATAAAAGATGAAATTCATAATTTGTAAATGTCTCTTCTTTACGAACGTGTAATTTAGTGTTTGACCAACGACACAGGTGGCAAGCGTGGAAGTTCCATTATTTGTGACATTTCATTTCATAAACGCATACGAAGAAAAAGACGAAGACGGAAGGATTACCGCTGTGATCGCCGATTGCTGTGAGCATCAAGCCGACACCACCATCCTTGACAATCTCCGCCTTCAAACTCTCCGATCATGGTCCGGAGAAGATGTTCTCCCAGATGCTAGGTACACAACCGACAACACAACATTTTAATTTAAAAAATGTATTTACATTTAAAATGAATTGAATTTACATTTATGATTGAAATTTGTAGGGTTGGGCGATTTAGGATACCAATGGATGGAAGTGAAAAAGGAGAGTTGTTTGCAGCACTAAATCCAGATGAACATGGAAGAGGGATGGATATGTGCAGCATCAACCCTAACTTTTTGGGGAAATCCTATCGATATGCTTATGCTTGTGGTGCTCAACGTCCTTGTAACTTCCCAAACACCCTCACCAAGGTATGTACAACTTCTAATGCACAACGTACTAATTTTACTACCATAATTATCTAATCATAATGTAAATGCATAATGATTTATGTATACAGTTAGACTTGGTTGATGGAAAGGCCAAAAATTGGTATGACGAGGGTGCGGTCCCGTCTGAACCGTATTTTGTGGGTCGGCCCGGTGCAACAGAAGAAGATGATGGTGAGTTTTAGCAAACACAAAAAAAAGTAACATAATATTTTTCATTTGATTATTTGTACAATATATATGTATCTATAGGAGTGGTGATATCTATGATAAGTGATAAAAACGGGGAAGGATACGTGTTGATCTTAGACGGGTCAACGTTTGAAGAGATCGCAAGAGCAAAATTTCCGTACGGGCTCCCCTACGGGCTTCATGGATGTTGGGTTCCCAAGAATTAGGACCAAAGTCAACCATGAAAATGTGAGGATTGGTATGAAAAACTAAGTTGGTTGCTTTGGTGTGTTTAGTCATGAGTGTGTGTGCTATAATTCTACATTTCTATGTACTAGGCTAAAACCCGCGCGATGCGGCGGCTGCGAACTATATATTCCTGGATATTAAAAGTCAATTGGTTACATATTTTTATAACGAATACAATACATAAGCATGCAAACTATGTATAAAATAGAGGGGAAAAAACAAGAATTGGCATTGGCGTTGAAATGTTGTTCGATTACATGTTTTGATATATAATAACATAAATGATCCATCTTCAATGTTTCTTGTTATAAAAAATAAACCTAATTAAGAATAAAATAGAGGGGGAAAAGTCTGTTTATGCGTATTAGTCATCATGTAAAACCTCCTGATACACCACGTTTGGTGTGTAAACTCCGTCGAGATTATTATTTATTTTTTTTTTGCTGAATTTCCTAATACTTTTGTCGTGTCACGTGAAATTCCTCTTCAAAAGGCAACGTAAAGTTGTCCATGCGAGAAAACGTAATCCGGAAGATAAACGCCGCCAACATTGGGAATTGTCTGTCCTTGAGTTTTGTTGATTGTCATAGCAAAACTTAGCGAGCAAATATCCTTGGGTTACACATTATTTCTTACGATGTAATGGGTCAAATATGTCAAAAGTCCTGAAAGTAAGGAGAAATATATCGATTGAGATTTCTGTATCCCTATGTTTTGACATAGGTCTTTAAATAGTTCTTTCATCAATTCAACACAAAGATATGCATCTCTTATAGACAAGTAGTTCTTTACCAGAGTTTTAATACAAAATATCTACAAATCAAATTAAATAAATAAAAACTTTTGAGTTCCATGATATTGAAATAAATTATAATCTAACAAAAGATGACTGACTTTATATATAGTCAACTTAGGGAAAAAGTCAAACCTTTTACAATATCTTCATTCACGTTACCAAAGTATGTGCCTGTAGCTAAGTAACATTTTTTTTTTAAAGTCATCTTGGTTTTTGCAAGTGCCCTCAACTTGCCATAGGTCTTCACTTATTATTGACCAGTTTGACCACTTTTAAATATGAAAACATTTACCAGAATCAGACTTAGCACAAATATGGGGCCGGGTCATAACTCCATTTGGATCGAGATAGAATTTCAAGTAAAACTTTAAGGGGTGTTTGGCTCGAAGTAATCTTCTGTAATGTAATTAAATCCGGTTGTAACTGAATACGGTTACGCGTTTGGCTACTAAAATTTTGAGTTGTAATTTAAATAATTATTTATGCATTATTTTAAAAACTTTTTTAGATCCCTTTTTTAAATTTTATTATTTTAATTTTTTTTTTAGAACATTTAAATTTTTTTAAAAGTTTTTTTTAACTTTTTTTAATTATTTTTTAAGTTTTAAAAAATAATTTTTTTTTTAATTTTTAAAATTTTTTAAAAGATTATAAAATTTGAAGCATACAAAATATTCAAATTTGTTAGTTTACTAAAGGGCCGTAATTGAATTCATAAGGTGCTGGCACGAAATTCAATTACAATAAATATCGTAATTCGAATTTACGTCGTAAATGAATTACGAAAAAAAAGTCCATCCACACGTACCTCTGTAATGTAATTGAATTACAATTATGGAGGATTACGTCAAAACAAACGGAACCTAATAATTGGGTTGGTTATTTAGCCACATCTAGTCACTTCAAATTGGTTGAAATTAAAATCAAATTTTACTTTCACAAAAAATTAGGAGAAATTACATTCAACTAAAATGATTATTTGTTAATGATTGCAAGTAAACTGTTATAAATTATAAACTTAAAACTCAATACAAAAAAGCAGGGCTTCAAAATATTAGAATATTAGAAAGGCGTTGGCTCATTATTGCAATTTTCGGGTTGTAAATTGTTATCAATATATCGAGTTTTCCGGACAACGCGTCAACGAAATAAGCTAAGGAAGAGATATTGGTCGGGTCAGTGTCATCAAGCTGATGAAGAAAGACGCCCGGTAAACCGTAAGAGTGCACTTTGGCGACGACATCGGTGCCCCTATTCTCGTCTCTTGCAATCAGCACTACATCAAAATGATCGGCCAATTGCTTGCATATTTCAAAAAATAGTGAATGCTGAAAGACCTATAAAAAGTAAACCAATGAATACATTTACGTACAAAAAATAATGATTAAAAACCTCATATAAACATGATGATTAAAAAAACACATTTTTTTAAGAATCAAACATGTACATGTTCTGTCATATTCATTCATTGGGGAGGAGTACTCGGTAACGGAGAACTGATGGGTAAGGTAAGACTTCTCTTGATATGTATTAATATTCGGTTGGAATAATCTACATAATCATAAGAGAAATGTCATATTATAATAACAAAATTTTAATATCATTTCAAATTCTAATGAAAACCATACCTTCCATGTATTTGTATCTAAACAATACGCATGATGATATAAAACTCAAATTATAACAATATAATAAAAACCATACCTTCCATATATATGTATCTAAATCCACTTTGTGTTTCCCAGCAACCATATCAATAACATATATACTCAAACTGACCAAAATACAAATGTGAAATCATTAATATTATATAATGCTAATTATGTAAAATTAAACATGGACGGTAATTTGACAGCATAATTGCTAACCTTGACAGGTAAAGAATAGATTAATAAAATCCAATTGGGCCCGATTAGCATCCACTCTAATCATACCCACATATATTTCTCATCAAGTTTCATTTTTCTTCTTTTATGGCCCTTTTCTCCTCCAAAAAATAAAGATAAAAAACATTATATCAGTAAATCTTACATGAATAATTTATAGTCATACACATCAAGGGCAACAGAATGATTACCATGAGAATAGAGGAAGTAATGAACAATACATGAAAATTTTACTTGAACACATTTGGTACTTTGGAATACCAAGTATGTGATTATCCTGATCAACACTCATTAGTTGTCTTCCTCTTGGGGCTATAGATCTCGGTAGCCATGGGTTCTTAAATTTAAAATCTAAAACTAAAATCAATTCAGTTATACTCCCTCCGTCCCACAAAAAACTTCCCATTTCATTTGGGCACAAGATTTAAGGTGATAGTTAGTGGTGGGGTTATTGGTAATAATTTTGATTAAAATATAAGATTAGTTTGGAAAGAGAAAGATAGTTATTGGATAGTTAGTGGTGGAGTTATTAATAATAATAGTATTTTATTATGTGGAGCCCATCAAATGTGAAATGGGAAGTTTTTTGAGGGACAAAAATATATGGTGAAATGGGAAGTTTTTTGTGGGACGGAGGGAGTATTGATCAAGATTATTGGATAAAGCTAAATTTAAAGAAAAAAAATTTAGATAAGAATATGTACATTTCTTTCGTCTGTTGATGTCTAAAAACAAAAAAAGGTATAAGAAAGAGGCCTGAAAGAGAAAAATGATGGAATTGAAAATACACCTATACACATTTATAAACCGTAGATAGATTCACAGTTACACATTTGATATGTAAACCGAAATGAATGAGATATATTAGAAAGATTTTAATACAATCAATATATTTTGAACATCATGCGGAGAAATAATAGTATTTTAGAAAACTGATAAGCAAATTAATTGTGGTCAAACGGTTTTGAATTAAAATGAGTTTGAATTAAAATGAAGCCAATTAAAATAAAGTCAATGCGTTTTAATTGTGGTATAAAATGCATTAATTAAAATACGTTTTAATTGTGGTATATTTAATACTCTTTTTAAAATGAAGTCAATGCAAGCCATTTAAAAGGTTTTAATGCAAGAATTGATGGGTGTTCAATTGGTGCGGAATACATGGGCTTTGCAAAAAAATAAACTGTAACAGTCAACACCAAATATTGGATATGGTGTAGTGGTAAGTCGGATGTATGTGTTGCGTGAGGTACTAGGTTCGAATCTCAGGTCACACAATTTTTTATTGCAATTTTGATTGTGGGTTTAAGACCTTCCACTAATGGTAAGGGTTAGTTTAAGACCTTCTAATATTAGAAAGGCATTGACTCATTATATATAGTATAGATAAATTATTATTCTGTTAGTATCATTAATAAAAGTTATTGTCTTTCCATATGTAATAAAAGTTGAATTTTTAACTGAACTCCAAATTGCAGTTTTTGTAGCTTATTATCTATACTATATATTTATCATACCGATTGGCACTGTTCATAAAAGCGCGTGACATCCACGAAATATGTAAAGAGTTGATGCTTCCTAACTTCTGTAATTCTTTTATTTTATTGACTGTTATTATTTTAATTACTCATTGAAGGACAGCTCAACATAAATCTACAAAAAATACAATAGGCCCAAACAAATAAAGAAGCCCAACAGCTAATGAAATTTAACCAGCAAAACAAAATTGCAAGAAATAGGAAACATATTATTTTAATTGATAGAAATAATTAAAACTTACAAAGAGATTATTTTGATTATGTGGACTAAGTTCGACTGTTCTTTTTATGTTCACTTAGACATATATGTTGAAGATAATATTGGGTATGTTTGGCAAATTTTTGTCGGGTTTAGGTTGGAAGGTTCGAATTGATATCATCATCCTAAAAACTACATGTTTAATTGGTCAGGTTGGCCGACTCGGGTTTTGTTATATAGTAATTTTACTTCTATACATTTTAAAAGATTAAAACTAATCAAGTATGAGAAAGTTTAAAAAAAAAACTAAATGCTTTATAATAATGTAGAGATCATTTTCTAAAGAAGATAAATCCAGCATAACATATTTATTAATGTAAGTTACACAAAATGTAAACAAAAAATCCGCAGCAACGTGCGGGTCATTATTACACTTGTAATTAATCATTTCTGATCTGTATATACAGCATCCACATCATCAAGATCAAGTAAATTTGCCATAAGTTCCTTGTTTAGTTCCTTAGCCTCATCATCAGCCTGTACAAAAATTTAGTATTATTATATTCAATTTTTATATATAAATTGATGCGGACAAAAAAAAACCCAATAAACATTTAATTGCACCGCTTGTATTAATTTAGCTTTATGCTGTTGATTTAATTTGAAAAAAAAAGTCTAATTATTATTACGATTGATGTAATAATAAACAATAACGTGCAATAAGCAATACAACCAGATTCAAATATATTCCTAGGAATTAATTTTAAAATTTCTAATATATTTCTAATGAGTAATATTATAAGATACCTCAATTGGGGTGAGGGGAAGTAGCTCAGAGCCATTATCAGGTTCAAGAGTAATTCCTTCTTCACGTAATTTTGATAGTATTTCTGCGTAATTATCCGACGAGCTTACAATTTTATAGCATCTACAAAAATAAAATAACATCAAAATAATGTTGAAGCTGAAATAGAACAAGCACAAACATGGGAAAATATGATTTATTTTTTTTTTCCCGTTACCTGAAAGTTTGATTACACTAAATTTAAATTGTATAACTGTTATTATATTTGACATGATAATTATTTACAAAATATTTTGAGTCACCTGAACATGATCTGGCCCGTTACCCAACCCACCTATCACCTCTAAGTTTTGATATTATCTACCTCTCAGATTTGTCTTCTTCAAAGTCATCTTCATCTATAGAAGATTCGATGACATCATCAGCAATTGTTAGTAGTTGATCTATCTGTAAATTTAACATTTACAACTTGAGCCCGTTTAAATTTAAACATAATTGATCCAGGATCCGCCATTTTCCCACCCCCCTGCATTTAGGCCTAATAATGAATTCAGAAACAACATGATTAACCAATAACAAAAACAGACAAGTGACTGTCACAGTTGACTTTTTGGGTCAAATATATTACTTTTCCACATTCAAATTCCAAGCAACATTTATGCTAAATTGAATAGTAGTAACATTCTATTCTTGGTGTTTGTTATAAATAGATGAAATTGCCAAATATTAGATAAGAATTCACAGAAATTGACTCAATTTTAAACTTTAAGGACTTTTTATATTTGACCTTACCTTTCTGCCTGCAATCTTGCAGGACATTCTTCCCATACATAAAGGACCACGTGTCCAAATCTTTCTAACGGAATTCATAGATTTCAACTCAATTGGAGCAACCAATTTTGATGAAGAAGATAATTTTTTGTTTAACCTAACAGTCCCTATAAATCAAAGCAACATAAATCCAGTAACGAACGATGATGATTAATGAAAAAATTTGATAGCAAAAATCCTTGAGAAATAAGATTAAAGAAACGAAATTGAAAGGGTTTAACCTTGAATTGGGAATGAATCCGAGGTTGAGAATCTGTACAGAAGTGCACTAAAAGCTCTAATTGAACAACTAACTCATTGCGAATTTAATGGATCGCTATGTATTTCTTTAGATTACGGCTGATTTTGAATTCGAAGTTTAATGTTCGAGGCTTCGAGCTGCCCAGAAGATATAATATTGTGGGTTTGGGTTTAGCCATTTTGCCTCGTTACAAAGGAATGATAATGGTGTATTCAAGGTTTACCAAAATAACTGAAGGTTTATTATTTTTAATCTTTAATTAGAATTGTTAGTTTTGGTTACCAAATTCATTATGATATGAAATCACATGTTTTGCATCTTATGTTTACATCTAACATCCATTGCACTTTGTGATGTGTGAATGATACCCAAACTTTATAAGATGTCCAACCAACATGAATAATAAATACTTCGGGTATAATATATGTACATCATCCCCAATACATATGTACTAAGTTGTCACGCCATTTTAACCCTTTTATACACCAAAGCATACTTTTATTTGGTCATATTTATACAAAATGCACATATTATATTACACATAATATCTTCAACTGAAAACTCTTCGATCCAATCTACTTAGGGCTTTACAAACATTAAACACATGCTTCTAACCTCCTAAACATTCATATTCATATATATATAATATATGATGATATGATATGATACATTAATAATGAAAACTTGTTTAATATTCAAGACACTCCTTAATCATCCCCTTAATCTTATTCTTCAAAATTTTATCTTTAACACCCACAAGCATGTTACGATAAAATGTTTCTAACCGTAAAAGCTTATCATGATCACAAGATTCCAACATATTCTCCCACTCTTTACCAACATCAAACGAACCCGAATTGTTTAAAGAAACTGGTATATCTTCCTCTACCTCAAAAGCCTTCCCAAAAACCGAACCATGAAGAATGCTCGCATAACGTTCCATTATACAAAGTTTCTTTTCAATTTCGGTATTGTCTACCGACCTCTTTTCATCATCAATTTTGTCACTTTTTTTAATACCAACAATTTCGGATCCATTTTTGTCAAAATCTTCTTCTAATGGTGGCCATAAAACAAGATTCGGGTCAAAAAAGTCATTTACTTGACCATTTCCAAGAACACCACTTCTTCCTCTCCCCCATGACCAAAGTTTATATCCATTGTTTGCAACAAGAACAGTATGGGCTGCACCACAAGCAACTTGTATAGGGTCCGGAAAGTTAGGCCCGTCTGACCCCTGTTGACCATTACACCGAATCAAACGTGGGGTCAAAGCATCACCACCTTCACCTTCTGTAAAACTCGCTTCATTACAAAGGCCCAGCCCGTTCTCCATTCCCCATGACCAAACATCCCCAACTGACGAAACCACACTCGTGTGAAATAAACCACAATCAACAGAAACTAACCATACATTAACACGTAACGATTTAACAATTTCAGGGTGTAACGACTTTTTAATGGGCCCCAACCCGAGCTGCCCGTTATCACCAAGCCCAAAAGTCCAACAAACACTTTTTAAAGAATCATCATCACCCTTTTTATACGCGAGTACACAAGTATGGAATGCACCACATGCTAATTCATATGCTGCCCATTGAGATTCGGTATTAAATGTTTCAATTATTTCTGGAGCTGCCCGAATTTGTGTATCTCCTAAACCTAGCTGCCCGTGATTGTTGTTGCCCCATGAATAGCATACAAGGTCACCACCTTTATGTGTTTCCCCTGTGCTAACTAATGCTACTATGTGCTCACTTCCACACGCTACTTTGACCACAGTTTGACCGTGAAAATTCCACACGGGCGTTGGCGTGCGTGTGGCAACAAGTGAGAATTCTTCATTTTCGGTTGGGGTGTCTTGTGGCGGGCAGTTGCCCCATACCCAGAGTGACCCGAGATTGTCTATTGCAAGTGACATCATAGCTCCAGCTTTCACAGAACAAATCTGGAATTATAAATTTATAATTAGTGATGCAAATGTTTAGAAATTAAAAAATGTAACGAAAATGATGGTTTGAATTTGATACCTTAAGTCCTGTTTCACGAGTTGTTGTTGATCCATCTGTAGGGGTTAGCTCATGGAACACATCTACTAAAGATGGAACCAAGGAATTCTCTCCGTTGACCCCGAGTTGACCATCTAAGTTGGTGTCACGGATGCAAAGTTATTATTTTGTACCATAAAATATGGTAAATTCTAAACAATTGTATATATTTGATTATTTGAACTTTAATTCTTGTCAATTAAGCATGCCAAAAGGATACAAGTATTGTGACCCCAGCTCCAAACAGAACCGTCATCTGAAATTTTAATAGGATATTAGAGCAAGAAAAGTAGGTCATCATGTATATGTATGTATATCAGTATATACTCTATATGTACGTATATGTATGTATATATGTATGTGTATCCAACAAAAAGTTCATGACCTCCTTTGAATTCACAGTAATCCTAAACTTATTAATCGACATGATTTGATTTTAGAGAGAAATTATATCTTAATTTAGGGTTTTAAGAATTACCGGAAAGAGCAAGACTATGATAAGCACCGGCTGACACTCCGACGATTTTGACCGAATTAAATCCAATTTTGACTGGAAAAAGCCGATCGAGCTCTGAACCGGTACCAAGCCGGCCAAAAGTTCCTCTTCCCCATGAATATACGCTGCCATCACCTTCACTTATAAAAATCAAGATCAATACATTAGCTCGAATTTGATTATTACATATGTTATAAATAGATACAGCTTTATTACCGGTTAGAGCGAGTGTGTGGGCTTCTCCGGCAGAAATTGAAACTACTTTCCGAGATGTACTGCCGGAATTAACATGTTTCCCGGCGTCTGCCATGATCTCCGGCTATAGCACGACTCTGTATATTAATAAATGATGAAATTACGGCTCCAACTTGAACTCGATTGCATTAGTCTTATAGGATTTGGACACTTGATGGCTGATGTATCATCAAATTTGCAACCATCTACGAATTCAAATAGAATATTTATTGATTTGGAGCGTATTATTTGTCATTGTCAAACTCCGACCAAAATATGAAAAATTATAAATATATGTGTGTACTGTTAACGTTACAAATATTATTTCACTTCTTTTGGGTCTAATATATAATAACAAAAAAATTCAAATATATTTAATTACAAAGTCAGAGGGTTGTTTGGGATTGTGATTTGTAGTAATTATCTGTTTATTACATTTTGATAATGCAAATAATCTAAATTTAATGTTTTTGCAAAGAAAAAATTAAAATAATTAATTATTTGGAGAGAGAGACATAGTGGTCCTTATTAGGTTTTCAAAACACATATTCAATTTTTAATAAGAAATCTAAAACACCCATTTAGTAGTTATCATTATTAGAATTCAAAAGCCCCATGTAAACTTCTTTTTACTTTAGCAGTTAGGTTATCAATCTTTTTGCTTCATTTATCACTTCATAAAATCCCATCAAACTTTTTTTTTGTTATCTATAATCAACAACTCAATGAAGAAACTTCTTCATGCTATCAAATACCATATACGAAGTACATCAAATCAGACCACATTAAGATTATATTTCTTTTTTGTCTTATATAACTTCAATAATTTTATTATATGTTTAAAACTATATAAAGGAAACCGTAACTTGGGCACTCCATGATGAACATCTAAATTGTACTTGTCATTTTTGCTACAAACTCATGGATAAAGTCAAAATTGGCAACATGTATAAATCAAATTTAAAGTTCGAATAATATCAGTGATTTAGAGATTTAAACAATGTGTTTTAATGAGATCTTTGGTTTTTTTAAATGGAATTTCCAATTATAACAAGCTTATCCTAATGACTAACTTTACTTGTGATTTATGCGATAATTAGATCTTAACATGTAATATCTAATTGAATCATAAAAGTAATTACGCCATTTACGAAGAAACCAAATTTTGTTAATTTTACCAACTTAGTTTTAAGGTAGGCATATAAGGTAGGGGTGTTCAAAACCGGATACCCGGAAATCCGGGTACCCTAAAACCGGGTACCTGAAAATTCGGGTAGTAGATTTAGGTACCCGTATCGGTACCTGAATTTTTTGGTACCCGGTTTTCGGGTACCCAGATTTTTGGATACCCGGTTTTCTGGTACCCGGTACCCAGAAATATAATTTCTTTGTCACAAAATTACATAAATAGAAGTCGCCATTGTTTATATATTTAATTTTTTTAAATCTTATTAATAAATTTGTTATTAAAAATTTACGTAATGATTTTTTTTTTTTAAAAAATCGTTACTAGTAATGAATATGACCAAATCTTTAAAGGCATCCAATGATTCAAAACCACGATTCAACGACGGAGGTGAGAATTAGATGGTTTGTACGTGAGAATTGAGATGGGGTTTTAAATTTTAGATATTTGTCAAAATGAGCCTAGCATATGCCCATATCTAATGATAATTAATGTCTACTAATAATATAAAAATACATATAAAAATAAGTTGGAAAAATAAAATTCGGGTACCGGGTAGTAGTGGCGGGTACCCAATTACCCGGTTTTTTAGAAAAACACTACCCGTATTTGATACCCGGAAAACCGGTTACCCGAAATCCGGGTATCCGGATTTTCGGGTACCCGGATTTTCGGGTATCCGGATTTCGGATATCGGATATTTTTTCGGGTACCCATTTTTTCGGTTATTTTTGAACACCCCTAATATAAGGTGTCATAAGCTGTTGTTTATATATTTAGGATCAGAAATGTATTTCCTATTATTTGGATACTTGTGTGACTATGATTAAGGAAAAGAATGAGTGGATTACACTTGTAATTTTGTTGCGAGTAATGCTGATACTTACAGAGCATTTTTTTAGTAACATAGAGCCATTTTAAATAAAATGACAATTATACCCTTCTATCTCTTATCAACGTTTTACCCCTCACACAAGAACAGTCTATCATTAAACGAAATCTCTTTATTTTTTTTATTCTTAGAGGGTGTTTGGGAATGCTTCAAAAAGTGACTTATTAACTTTTTAAAAAGTCCATAAGTCAATAAGTTATTTGTGTAAAGTTAAAAGTCCTTTTCAAATGACTTTTTGTAAAGCTTTGAAAAGTTATTTTTAAAAAGTAAGATGGTAGTAACTTTTCAAAACAACTTATGACTTTTTGAGCACAAATTACACAAGTACCCTTAATGACCTATCAAAACCTACCTCCTCTTCACTTCCCCACTTCCTTTTTTAGTCATTTTACACCAAAAAGCTAATCCAAACACATTTTAAAAAATAACTTATCAACTTTTCAATATCAATAAGTTAATAAGCTAAACCAAACAAATTTTGTAAAATTCTTTAATAAAACTAAGAAGTTAATAAGTCATTTTACCTAAAAGGACTTTTAAAGTTAAAAAGCTTATCCAAACACACCCTTAACCAAATTCAACAGCAACTGCAACTTCACTACTTAATCTTCACCACTTAATATCCTATTGTTCAGATTGAGGTTCTTGTAAGAGAGTTCGAGAAGAATTGAATCTTGAAGCGATTTTGTTAAATTTGGGTATTGCTTGTTTAATTTTTGATTAATGGATTAGGGTTTATTTCGAATTTTGAAGCATGATGAATTTAGCTAATTCATCGATTTAGGATTTTTGGATTCAATCGGAGAGTGTGATGTTGAGAGATCGGGAAATATGTTTACCGCGCCACACTCGGTAGCTCGGAGTTCGTTGGAGGAAATGCTTAATTCTTTTCGCCAGAGATATGAGTGGTGGTGGAATTAGATCGGAGGAGATGAAGGTTTGATAGCGGCGACGGAGACCGGTGGCGGTGGCGACTGCGGCGGCGACAGCTTCTTCTGTGTGTTGCTGGAGGAGAAACAAAAGAGATAAGGAGAGAGTCGACTGCTTCTAGGCATCTCCCATCGTCGACACCAGTCCACCTTCGACCCTAATTGGGAACAATCGGCAACTGGAGGTGGCGGTGATTAAGGTGGTTGCTTGATGATATGAACTTATGATTTGAAGAATTGAAGACAAAGATAGAGAAAAGGGATAGATAATTTATGATTTGTTTGATGCTTCAAGATGAAAATGACTGACTGTGATGTTTGGGACGGATAAAATGTTGGTAAAGAGATAGAAGGGTATAATTGTCATTTTATTTAAATTGCTCTATATTGCTAAAAAGTATCAGCACCCTTACATTATTTATCACATTTGAACTAACAAGCTGATTAAGTCGTAATAGAAACATTCGATCACAAATCGAAACCCAAATCAATTTACAAAGACAAAGTTTAGTTGGTAGACTTCTTTAGAACTTTTTTACCGGTAATTAAGACGTAAACACATAGCATCTCCCCTTAAATATAATAAACATAACTAATTAATTCTAAATTGCAAAAGCAAAAATGTAATAAAATCAAGGGTAATCTTCAGTGACATACGCCGATAAGTTAATATACTTGCCTTCATCACCAACCTCTCTCCATTTTGCTCTACAAATCACACAAGTACTCGAACCCTTGTTCTTCCACGTCATCCAACACTTTTCATGAATCGTATTCTTACACGTGGGACACGCCACCACTGCCCCACCACCGGCCACCGCCCTGTCATCCAAACATACCGGACACGTGGCACCATCTTCAACGGTTACACGCAATTTTTTCTTGTTCAGATGACGGTTTAGTTCAAGGAACCGTTTTCTGGCCGGTTTTTCGGCGAGATATTCGCCAGAGATCAAGGCGGAGAGGAGGCGCGTGAGTTCGCATGGACGGAGAGAGGTTCGCCGGAGAAGTGGGTCGTCGACGGGGAGTGAGAGAACGCGGATGTAAACGAATAGAATGTGTTTGCATGGTATCACGGCATCAGGGCAGTTGCATGTAGGGTTGGTGGAGAGTGTGACGGTGTAGACGTTTCCGGTGGCACCGAGGATGTAGAAGTGGGAGTCGGAGTGGTGGAGGAGATGGAGAGGGTTTTCAAGTGATCGGAGAAGTCTTCCGGTGAACTGTTCCGACGGGTGTGAATAGGTGGGGCGTCGCATTTTGTTGGGTGTTAAATGAAATGTTCTTTTTGGTATTTGGAGTTTCTATTATACGAAAGCAATGGAATCGACGCCATTGAAAGCAAATATAAATGACTTGCCAAAACTAAAGATTTGGACTTAACAATATTGCGAGATTTTATGTCCTAAATATGCGCAAATAAATTCATAAAATACTTACTTAATAATAAAGGGTTTTGATAATGTAGGGCTGTCATAAGACATGCATAAAAAAGTTGTACATCCATCTATAACCGACGCCTAAATTTTCGGAATTACTCATTTGTACCATTTTTAATGCACTTAGAGACACCTTTAGGGCTGTCATTATCAAAACCCAATAATAAATTGGTTCCCATATTTCAATAAGTACAGGTGTAAATAATAACCGTATAATACTCATGGTTTGTATTTTTGTGCACCCGCAATCCCTCGGCCCTAACAATGTTAACTCAGGTCCATTAGTCAAGAGTATTTTGGTCTTTTTGCCACATCTTCCCCAAATGTCTTCTTCTCCTAAATTCCCCCATCTCTATCTATATCATCTTCTTTAAAAGAAAACCCAAATCTTGATTTATCATTTAGAAATCATTTCAGATTTAGAAATTACCCCTTTGTGTGTATCATCTTCTTTAAATACAATTACTCATCTCTATCTCTATCTGTAATATCCAACTATTGATGACATTTAGAAATCTTACATACTTCCTCCGTATCACAATAAGTGATACATTTGGAAGATTACGGAGTTTGAGAGAAAAGATTAAAGTAATGTTAAAATATATTAAAATATGACTAAAATATATTAAATGAGATAGTTAGTGGATGATGGGTCTCACTTTTCTTGAATAAAGTGATATTAATTAGTTTTAAAAGTAAAAATAAGGGTATAATGGTAATCTTACTTTATTAAAGTGGATAGTTAGTGGAGGTTGGGTCCCACATTTTTGCCAAATAAGGTAATATTTGATGTGTATCACTTATTGTGAAACACTCATAAATGGAAAGTGTATCACTTATTGTGATACGGAGGAAGTATATCAATTACTCTCTTTACAAGTCTTCAACCAATCAACAATTCATCTTGGGAACTCTATAAACGGGAAGCAAGCTGCGAACGACGACGTTTTGCCTGATGGAACGACGATATCTGGCCGGAAAAATAGACTTTGGGAAGAAACGCATGTTGGTGTTTTCTATCACCAATATTATTTAAGTGTAAATGAGATAAACTTGTTGATCAAATGTAATCTTAATAAATATTGAACAAGTAAGGATGGTGCGGAGTGCACGCTTGTTTGAATTTATTCTGATTGAAGTGCACTGACTTAACGGGGGTTCGGGGGCAGCGCCCCCGATAACGGGGTTCCAAAGGGCAGCGCCCTAGTCGGGGTCCAAGGGGCAGCGCCCCTGGCGGGGTCCAAGGGGCAGAGCCCCTGGCTGGAAAATCCGAATTGCTTTATAGAAATTGCATAGAAAATCCGAATTCTTTATTAGAACCCTGTTTTTTGACCCGTAAAATCTGACCCGGTTTTGGGCAGTTTTAGAGCAGTTTAAACTGCTGTTTAGCAGTTTAAAGCAATTTTTCGACAGTTTTCAAGGATGTGGGAATATCACAGTTTTGGTCATAGAATCTGGTACAAACTCATACGAATTTTTCACATTTTCCGTTCTTGAGATCTCTCTGATTTTATCCGATTGAAGATTTCGAATGTACCTTCGAAATACTTTGATCTGAAAGTGACTACACGACTTCAGAGATTCCAAGCATTCGAAATTCAGTACAATTTCTAATAACGCAATCCATCTCTGCTCCTCCCTCACCCGGAAATCGCCATCACCGTCGTAGATCTGGATTTTAAACGGCTATTTTGATCGGTGGTTCCCACCGGAGAACCCTTCTTCTTCATTCTGATGGAAATCACCAACATCGCCTTAGTCGTTGTTCTATCGCTCGAAGATCGCGAAGACATCAAACACCCACAAGCCACTACTTTTTTTATGCGATTGTTTTTATTGTTACACGAGTTATTGGGTCAAATGGGATCCTTCTCCTAATCGTGAGCTCAATCCCTATCTGGTGTCGACTTTCTGTTTTGTTATGTTACAGAGAAGAAGATTTGGGTATTCAATTTTGTTTGTTTAATGAAAAATTGAGGATTTTTAAAGAGTAAACTAGTTAAAAAATGTTAAATTAAGATCTCGGTTTTCTTTTGAAGAAGATGATACAGGTAAAGAGATGGGGGAATTTGGGATCACGGGTGCACATGTAAACCATGTATACCATGTCTGCACTTATTAAAACACAGGGACCAAACGTGCAATTTGACCAAACAACATATTTTTGCAATTAACTCTAAAATTAATATATGTGAATTTTATTTGAAAAATGATATTATTTCGTACTGTTAGTTTATACTTATTTTTCTACTTATTAAATCAATACATGCGTTAAAAATCAAGGATAATAATATTTAGATAAATAATTAATTAATTACATATATAAAGATAAGTTGGAAGAAATTGTATAAATAAAAAGAGGTGATTTTTACACCATATCTTTTGATCCATGTACTACAATGATTGTTTTACATGCTTATATAATTTACAGGAAGTATTATGGTAGCGATATAAAAAAATATGATATGAAAATTAATTACTATATATAAATATCATTTATCATTATATTTATATCACAAAAAGGTAGAAAATGCAGGCTATGTTGGTAAGTCTCCCATTTTTATCTCATTTATTGTCATGTCATGTCAAAGCATCCCCGAAGATTCGATTTAAGTTTTTTACAGAACTTTTTTTATCTTTTGAATAGTTTATTTAAAAGTATGTGATATTCTAATAAAAACTCTTACAAGCTTTTGAGTAAATTACATAAATTGTTGACGTAGTCTTTTAAATTTTATGATTTTTTCTTTAGACTTTTAGTTTCATTTTTTGTCCCTATAGTCTTGAATTTCACGGAATTTTCTCCTTCCATCTAAATTGATTTGTTAAAAGAAACTCGACATATGAAATCCACTAATCATATTCCCAAATGTCATCAAATTATTTGGATACTTATATATCAAACTAATTAGAAATGTAGAAATATTTAGAGAGAGAATCAATATTCTCTTTATTTTTAACATATTTACAGTTTACGTCTTTATAAAAAACAATAAATACAATTTATTTATTTTTGAACAATAAAATTTTAATAAACAAATTTAGCAAAACGCTAAACAACAATCAAAACAAAGGGTTTCTAATCCAATCAATCCAAGAGAAACATAGTAAATTCTTTAAAAAGGAAAAAGGAGAGACATAACCTAGTAATTTTTTTTATAAAAAAGGTGTTATCTTAGTGATACCCAATACATTGGTGACCAGTATACAGTGTTATTGGTGTGATTTGAAAGGGTTGTACGTGGTTGAGCAATTATCAAACAGCTATGGCTTGGAATAGGGTCAAAGACTCAGTCTCTCAATTGCAGGTAGGGTGTGCATTTCGGATAGGAAGTAAATAATTGCTAAAAACTGTGAAATTAACTATATACTTTTTCCGATTCAAAATAAGTGAGACACTTGAATTTTACGGTTTTTGAGGCAAGAAATTATAATGATGATTAAATTAGATTAATTGAATGGTTAGTGAGAAATAAGTCTCACACCTTTTGAATAAAGTGGGGTTAATAATATTTTAAAGTAAAAACTAAGGGTAAATGAGTCATTTCACTTTGTTAAAGTAGATAGTTAGTGGGTGTGGGTCCAATTATTTTTTGCCAAATAACGTAACTTTTCAAACTGTGTCACTTATTTTGAATTACCCTAAAAAAGAAAGTATGTCACTTATTTTGAATCGGAAGAAGTATTACTGATTATGATACATAGGGAATTAGGAAGTACATAATCCCTCTATTGTGTTCTGTTTTTGGTCATTGCAAAAAGGTTATTGGAACTATGAGTGGCAATTCCGGTCGGGTTAGCGGGTTGTCAGGTTAGAAACGTTCAACTTGAAACCAATCAGTGTATATATAAACATGTTAGATATCTCAACTTTAACATGTTTATCTTCAACCCGAACTTGACCCATATAACCCGTTTAATTAAATGAGTTAAACAAGTTGGCGGATTAAACATGTTAAATGAGTCAAACAGATTGTTGTTGTTATTTCACGAATTCATAACAAAATACCAAAATATCTAAGTAGGCCTTTTAGTTTTTAATAAACTATTAATTATGTTTGAACTAGTATGCGCGCGCTACTACTCGCCCCCTTTGGCATCACTACCTTTAAATTTACCAATTTGTTAACTTAAAAATTATGATCCAAACTTACAAACTTTAACTCATTGCTTTTAGAAATAAAACAAACAAACAGTCTAAATTTCCACAATTATATAGTTTTAAAACTTGGAAAAACATATGAGTAAAACGTGTAAAATCGTCCATATAATATATTCAAATGTTTTTTAAATAGTTAAGCATCAAATTTTTAATAAAGATAATAATTCTTTTACCAAATTTGGAAGATATATGTGGCGGAGCGGTTCGGTTTTTTCGGTTCGGATTTCGTATGCACCCGTAAACTACCCAAAACATTTGATTTTTCTAAAAATCAAAACCGTTCACATCAATTTTTCAGTTGGTTCGGTTTTTCAGTGTGATTCTTTCGATTTCAATTATGTTTTTATGCTCACTCCTATCGTGAACACGCAAAAACATAAAGGGATTGATGTTTACATCATATGTTTTAATCTATGTACCACAAGAGATGCATTATATGCTTGTACAGTTTACAATAATACTTGTACTGTGTGTCTGTGTAGTATAAATATCAAAAGATAGGTGTAGAAATTAATTCCCAAAACATAAGGATATAATGGATATCCACTAACAATGAACTTAAGTACTATACAACTAATTTACGTGGGAACACTAATATGAATACGTATAAATAAAAACACGTGTGTCCATCTATTTTTTATCGTATAAGGTCATTAGGCCTTTTCCAATTGTAAACTCATTACTAAACTTATTACTTTTTAGTTTTTATTACATTAACATCAAATCATTCTTGTGCGGTCGAAAAAGCGTGTTCCCTTCAGATAAGACGCACCGTAGGCCATCCTCGGCCTAACTGACAATTCCCTTTATCATTCTTCTACCTTTCCTCATTATCTCTCTTAACAAAGAACCTCGAAAACAAGTAGTCTCATCTCCCAACTCGTCATATATTTGATGAGAAGAGGAAAAGAGTAACTTTTCTTTTGAATTTTTTTGTAAACTCTATCTATCTTCTTACCAATAAAATAATAAACTCTTTTAAAATAACCATTTTATAAAATTTAACTATTATATAATCTTTTTAATTTTTTATCATTATACTCTCCCCTCTCACAAAAAAATTTCATTTTCTCTTTAAAATTTTATCCCACAAAAAAGTTCTATTTATCAAATTTGAGGGGACCACTTAATAAAATCATATTATTACCAATAATTCCACCAATATAATCTTTCTCTCTCCAATTTAATCTTATATTTTAATCGAAAGTATTACCAAGGACTCACCACTAACTATATCCTAAAATATTGTGTACAAGAGAAATAAGAACTTTTTTATGGGACGTAGGAAGTAACTTTTATGCAATGACTTTATTAAATTTATAGTATACACTTTCAATAAATCTGCAGATATATTCTTTTTAGCCATCAATATAGAGTAATGGTATTTAATCATACTATTTAGTTATACTCATTAGATGAATACATGTATCAAAATTAAGAAATAATATTAAGAGAGAAAATTAATGGATTACTCATAACATCTTATCAAATGGATAAAATTATGAGTATAACCAAATAATAAGATTAAATACCATTTCTCATCAATATAATTAAGAATTTGTTAACTGGAGCAAAGCCCGGGCCACCAGACTAGAGTTTTTTACGTAGACGAAAAAGTAGGGGTGAGCATGAGGCGGTTTTTAACTAAAACTAAACCCCGCCCCGAAAGTTCGGGTTTTAAAAATTACACCCCGTTCGGTTTCGGGTTTTTCGGTTCGGTTTCAGGGTTTTTTTCGGTTTTTTGTTTTCCTTTAAATTTATCAATTTGTTACCTTAAAAATTAATATTATGATTCAAACTCCCAAACTTTAACATATTTCGTTATAAATAAAAAACAACTAGTAAGTTTAATATAATGTAATAAGATTAATAATATAATATTATTATTTAAAAGATAATTAAATGTCAAATCTTTTATAATTATAAGAATATTTTTATAAAATTTGAAAGATATATAATGGCGGGGCGGGGCGGGGATTTCGGTCGGGTTTTTCATATGCCCCCAAAAACTGCCCCAAACATTCGGGTTTTCCAAAAATCAAAACCGTTGACATCAATTTTCAAATGATTCGGTTTTTTCGGCGTGATTTTTTCGGGTTTTTCAATTTCGGTTCGGTTTTTCAATTTTTATGCTCACCCCTGCCAAAAAGGGTGTCATGCTGTCAGTTGCCTACTCCTAAAACCCTTTTCCATTTTTCTCCCATCGTAACCCTAAAATCAAAACCTTCACCATCCACAATCATCAACAATGGCGTCTGGATTTCGCTCAATTTCTAGACCCACAATCTTCAAATCAATGACTACTCCTTCTCCTAAACCGACTTCAATTCCATCTCTCACTCCTCGTTCATCCCCAACACCAAACGTAACCAGGTAATTCCACAAATGCCGACCAAATTCATCCAATTTCAAATCAATTGTTAGGGCTTTTTATGTCAAGTACCTTGAACCGATCATTCATGCTTTAAATTGTAAAATTTTCAGGTCATTTTATCGAATAGGTTGTGTGCAATCTCTGTTGCCACTACACACAGCAGTTTCTTCAGCTCGATTGACATCTTGTCTCGGGATTGACTCGAAAGGGTCAAGATCTTTGTCTCAGGGTACGCTTTCCAGTGCTAACCCGGGAGTTTGACATTTTCTCTGTTATATTTATCTGTAAGCATACTACTTTGTTTTATTTCATTACTGTATTGCATGCTTTCATGATCATATAATGAAATTCGTTTTTATAATACGAAAAATAGAGTAAAATTAAGGGTTTCGTATTAACCAGTGTTGTGATCATATAGACACAAATGTTTAGCAAATTGACTTAACTCATATAGTTATACCCCAAATGTAGTTTGGCTTGTGGTAATTAAGCTCAAATTTGAAACGAACTTAACAATAAGCTTGTGTTACAGTGGTTGTTTATACAATATCTCCTTCTGGCTCAGACAAATACAACATATAAAATGTAACATTTTTTATACGGCAAAGCTCACTACATAATTACCCTTTTTTCAAATATTAGTTGTTATAAATATGGATAAATTGATTTAGCTATGGAATATGTTTTGCTAATAGTCAGGTGATTTCTGTATACTATGTTCATATTTGCTATTTGAGTGATTTTGTAGCAGGGGAATGGTATTGTTGTATCAGTATCTTCATCATTTTATCGAATTCATTTGTTGCTATGTTTATTATCCATTTTTGTTTTTAAATGTTTAATTATCTGGTCTTAACTCTTAAGTGTTAAATGTGTGTGGGTTTACTCTTTGACTTTAATGATGAACTTAGGTTTGACTTTTTCTTTCATTCCAGAAATGGGTCTCAGTGTGCCGCGATAATGGAGGGCCATATCTTAAAAATACAAAAGGTGGCATTTTTATTCACAAGATCGGGACCTCAGTAAAGTCCTTTTTTCATATGTTTAATTAAAGATTCTAGTAAACAGTTTTGTAAAATGTAAGCATAGTCTTGCAACATTTGGATTCTTAACATTCAATTTTAATTATTGTTCTCATAATCCATTCCTGAATATTGTTTTCTACTTCTTTTTTCTTTTAATTTGCTTCACCTTAGTTTCTTTATCTACAATGATCAAACCTAAGTATGTATAGAATGAAAGATTTGTTAAAAATTGGAGGGCATAAGTGCACCATGTTCATAGTTGGTCAATGTTTGTTGACATTGAATGGTCCTAAAATACTTCTTTAATGGGCCGAATCAAAATATGAATCCGGGTTTGGGCCCATATCCAAATATTTTTTTAGAACAGAATTTGAAGGTTTCTATCAATTTTTTTAAACAATTTCTGACATATTACTTTGGTCTTTCACCTCTTTCCTCCAAGATCTAAGATTTATAAACACAAGCTTTTTTGTATAACTAGTGTTTAGTGTTTACCATGTTATATTGACATAATTATTTTTTGGAACCACACACTTATTAAATCTCATTATGCTTTTAGTGTATGATTCTTAGACCATGTTTCTTTTGTGATTCGTTATCATGGAACACACATTTTTAGAAATACATGTGCATAATGCCTGTGTTTTTATAGAAAATTATGAATCATAGCCATGGCTTTTTAAAGGGGTTTTTTTAAAAAGAGGAAAATTATTGTAATTGTCGTTATAGTATCACCATATTCGTAGTTTGGGTACCTAAAATAGCTTATATTTTGCATAATCACACGTTTTTGCTATTGGAATCAATTTAGCTGGCAATTGTGGTTGGTAGTCGGTGGCAATGAGTGATGGTGGTGGCGATCTTGATGGGGTTAGGTTGTCGGAGTTGCAAGTGTGGTTGATTGTTGTGTTTAAAGAAAAAAAAATTAGAAACTAAATATAGAGAAAAGGAATTAAAAATAATTATAATAAGAGTATTTTAGTCATTATACTCTTACCAATATGTTTGATGTTAAGAAAAGATCTATTGCAGGAATGTTTTCTAGAATTTTTTTTTTTTGTAAAAACACTAGCCCTACTTAGTTCATAATGAGAAGATTAAGATCTTCTTTTATCATTATGCACATAAGGGAGGAACTATATGATATAAAATCTCATATACAGTTTTGTAATGATAAAAATCTCATATAAAGATTCTTTGAATTGAATAACGATCGTAATTCGTAAAGGCCTACGGATGAAAATAGGGAAAAAGTCAAACCATGATGATAAACAATGTTATTAATTCGTTATAGAAACTAAACGCTCAATATCATTAAACTATAAGGATAAAATATGTAATTTACTATAATTGCAATGTAATGTATTTTCTTCATCTATATGAAAAAGTCCACAGATCTTAATCATTTTAATAAATTTTTACCACTTGCGAAAGTAGTAGATTTACAAGTCATAAAAGAACTTATTTTGCGACACTGTTATCCGCTAGGGTTTATAAACAAATTTACTTGTGTGCTTTTTAGGCTTATACCAAGACCTGAATTTGTTTACTACTTACGTAGTATAATAATTAACTAACTAATTTTAATCAAGTTCATCTCGAAATTGATGAAGGCACATGATCACATAAATTTCTTTCAATTTAATATTTTTTAATACATTTTATCTAATATTTTTCCTTGCCAAATCGAACAAGTGCACATGTACTGGTCTCGATCCGAGCTATAACAGATTTTTAAAGATATCATTATTTATTTCATCAATATAACTATTATTTAAATTTATTTTTATCATTGTTATATATTACGATCTTGCCGATTTAAGTATTGTTTAACTATTGGAATACCGTTACCGTTAAGGACGTGTCTCATTTTTATATTTAATTGCGAAGATGATAAATGTATATTATGGTTTCATTTAGTTCCTAGCTAGTAATGTACATATGATCATAAAATATGAGTAATTTTTTTATACGTAGTATAAATGATATTCATGTCAAAAGGGCTTCCTTGGGGTGAATGAACTTTGATCATAATTTATGTGATCTAACCGTTGTCGTAATCTTTTTTAACTAATTTTTTTATGAACTAATTATAATCTAGCTAGATATAATAAAGGGTATTAAAGTAGAAAAGCTAGAGTAATTTAGTAAATAAAACCCAAAAATCCAACATAGCAAGAAGCTGTTAAAGGAAAACAATAGGACTATCTAAAATTATCTTCTTATAGAACTATGGAAAACCCTAAATTAAAACATAATCTAAATTAAAGTTTACTTAAAAAAATGTAATTCAATTATAGAAGCTATAGGTACCCATCTTTCGATCGAAATTCCCCACACGAAGCATGTGTCAAATGAGTTGCCGGTAACCATGACTCATATGTTGGTGGATCAAATAGTTGTCGTTATTTGGCGTTTGTAACATATTTTGATGGTTAAAAAATTGTTGTGTATGATGTTGTGTTTTTTGCACCTTTTGTCTTTGTAGCTCGAGCACCTTCCGATGGGAGTTAGAGTGTTTGGTGAGTACAAATGTAGGACTTGCAGCCGGCCGATACTCAGGCACAAGTCGGCCAGACTTGTAACGAACACCACAAGCATTGCACAATGTTTTTGGACCCAAGGGCCCACTACGCCATTGAGGGGTCTTATCAGTTGCACAATGAAGGCATTTTCGCCCATCTTCATTCTTAAATGATTTTTCGTTACATTTCTTACTTTGAATAGTCTCCAAATTCTTCTTTCCAGATGAATTCAGGTTGATATCAGAGTCATAGTTTGATGGCTTGTTGGTGATGGGAGATATAATTTGAAGTTGGGAAGCCCAATTACATGACACTGCACGGGAACGTTTGGTACGAGCTTTCGCCGGGACGGTCATATCAATGTTGAACTTCGGGTTATTGGTTTGTTTGATAGTATGATCATGTCCGTATTTTGATGGAGCTTTGACTCCGGATATTAGTTGAAGCTTTTGCAAGTCTTCGTTGGAAAAAGATTCCTCCATAAAATTTGATAGCCACTCGAATTCAGCTAAGTCTTCGTGCTATATTCAAACGAATGTTTATATTTTGTTAGTTTTCACAATTAATCAAATAATCTAAAAATATAATTTCTCTAATTTTTTCATTTATCAACAAATGGAAAAATAAATTTAAACAAAATTATGAATTTCATAACTTTATGACCTATAATCGTGAAAATTAGTAGTTTCTCTGATTTCCATTTTTACCCTTTCCTATGAACTACCGAGTATAAAGAATTAAGACAATGTGAACTTTTCTTTTACTAGAAGCTACTAAAAACGTGAACCTCAAGGGATAGATTTGACCCAACTTGAACTTTATGAACGCAAGTTTTGTATTAGATTCTTGATGTATATTATTTTCAAATAAATATTATAAAAGTATACGAGTGAGATGTACTTATATAATTTTAATTTCAATGTATATAAACAATCAACCTATTTGGTGATATTGTTACCAAATACAGACTCATTGTATCATAGTGATATTGATGTTTGATGTTGCTTAGGACATAAGGTCATGTATACAAATACTGTTATAGATAAAATTGTGATATATTTAGGATTCGTTAAAAAAGGGTTACTAAATACATAAAATCAGAAATAAAAAATGATCTTAATTATTCACTGCATGAATAGTTCAATACAAACTGTTTACACTTTAAAACACGCATATACAAAATAGTTTTACATCTACTTTTATTTTCTAAATATTGTAATTAAGCAAATAACAACAATAACAAATGGATTACCGGAACTTGGATGTTAGGGAGTTGAGTGTCAAATAAATTCCGGCAACCCTCGTCTCCGGCGAGACTAAATTCACCACCACCACACTGTGAGGATGAGTTGCAGCTGTCAACAGCGGTGGTGGAGGAATCTGCAGACGTGTCCGCCACCATGGTGCCGCCTTCCACCACCACGTCATCGGTGGGGAAATCAAGAAGGTCGTCGACTATGAAATGGTCGGTTTTGGTGTCAGCTTGGCGTTTTTCTGGAGTAAATTGTTGGGTATTAACATTGTAGTAAGGTGATGTTTGGATGAACTCTGGGGTTTCCATCTGAATTTAATTGTTTTTAATTTATTGGGAATTATTGAAAATTTTACGTAGCAAAATTAAGGGTGTGTGATGAATGAAGTGAAGTATTGAAGGAGATCGAGAGGTGGTGGTGGTGGTGAGAAAATGAGAGAATTTGATTGCGGTTCAAAAGGGGCATGGGTGGACACCTAAAAACATGCACCATTTATTAAGAAATCTATAACATATAAAAAAATAAGACAAAGAAAAATATTATTTATTATTTTGAACATTTCAGTTCCCATTTTTTTGTATTCCTATTGTAAGGGACTTTCTTAGAGTGGTTAGAACTATAATTGTGATGCGCATGAGTGGTAGTAGGGAATTTTTTAAAGATGAGCAAAATTTTAGAATAGAAGTCAGGTTCTGAGTTTTTTAAGTTCTTTGAGTGAGGATTTTCTTTTAAGTTAAATCGTAAATTAAATCAAATCAATTTTAGTTAGAAAAATGTCTAATTGTAAACAAAATCAGTCAAAATCAAAATTCAGTGTAAGTTAATTCGAGAATAAAATTTTTAAAATTTAGCAATACAAAAAATAGAATAAAGTTTTTTATAGTGGTAGGTTTCGTATACAAAATTTGTATTCTTAATCCGTATTGGTATTCAATTTTGTTATAATGTTCAAGTAAATTCTTTAAAGTGTTGATATATATACCTGGTGTAGACTAATATGTCACTAATTATAATATATGTGTGAACAAATAAATGGTGAGCATGACATTTTTAAACCGAAAAAATAGGGAGGAAATGAATCAAAAGAAATAAAATTTTAATGAAAAATGGAGAAAAAAACGATAAAACAAGAAAAAGAAAAAAAAATTGATTTTAAAAAGAATATATGTAAATGGAAGGGATTTGAACTGAAGATGATATGTTTTAAGATCATGAGTTAACCACTAAACTAATATATCACTTGTATTAGTTATCATCCATATTATATATACTTTCTCCGATTCAAAATAAGTGCTACACTTTCTTTATATGAGTGATTCAAAATAAGTGCTACACTTTAAAAATTACTTTATTTGGTAAAAAACAGTAGGACCCACACCCACTAACTATATTCTTTAACAAAGTGAAATGACTCATTTACCCTTACTTTTTACTTTTAAACATCATTAACCCCACTTTATTCAAAAGATATGAGACCCATTATTCACTACTCATTCAATCAATCTAATTTAACTATCATTATAATTTTTTCCCTCAAAAATCGTAAAACCCAAAATGTAGCACTTATTTTGAATCGGGGGAAGTATATATATTTGGATGAGCGTGCAAAAACTAAAAATAAACTGACCCATAAAGTATTTATACTAATCGGAAAAATTTGGGGGTCGGCAAATAAGCACCCTGCCCACCCCTTACTACCACCCTTGGTGATGCACACAATTTAACTGTTATCATGATTGTTTTCAAACTTTCTTCTGATAATCTAATAAATGTTTACTCATTGTGAAATCGAACTTGTAATCTATATGAAGTTATTTAGAAATGTTATTAGTAGATTATCAGTAGATGGTTATTTGAGTGTATAAGCTTAATTATGTTAAATACTTATGTTTAGTGATTAACAGTAACAAAAAGATACTAATTCTTCACTTGTTATACGCACATACTTTAGAATTTTTTTTAATGATGATGCAAAGGTTGTTAAATACTTCCTCCGTATCAAAATAAGTGACACACTTTCCATTTTGGGGTGTATCAAAATAAGTGACATACTTTGAAAACTTTCCTTATTTGGTAAAAATAGTGGGACTCATACCCATTAACTATCCACTTTAATAAAGTGAAATTACCCTTATACCCTTACTTTTACTTTTAAAACTCATTAATATCACTTTTTTCAAGGAAAGTGGGACTCATTATCCACTAATTATGTACTTTAATATATTTTAACCTCTACTTTAATCTTTTACCTCGAAAAATGTGTAAGCCAATTTGTGTTACTTATTTTAATACGGAGGAAGTAATGAATATGAACTAAATATAAAAAGTTTAATTAGGGGAATAGTTCATTTACTTCCTTATAATTTGAGAGAATAGTTCATTTCAGAAAGACAGAAAATAATTGATATAGCATCCATCATAAGGTGGGTCCTACTGATGGATGAACCAATCCCTAGGAATGATCGTACTGGACCCCTTCGTTGCTAATCGTACCCTGTACTTTCCCCTCCATCCTTAAATTACCTCATTTTTCTACTATCTTAAGTATTTAATTATATAATTTTTATTTTTTTTCTAAACAATTTTGGAAAATATGAAACCTCAAACTTAACTTCTGATTAACTATTTAATGCTAAATCATCTTTTAATTACAAAGTTGATTGAACTTGTATAACATTATACTATAACATAAAACATTTACTAGATAGCTAAAAAAATAATTCATTACTTCCTCCGATTCAAAATAAGTGATACACTTTCTATTTTGGGGTGTTTCAAAATAAGTGATAAACTTTAAAACTTTCCTTATTTGGTAAAATATAGTGGGACCCATACCACTAACTATCTCCTTTAATAAAGTAAAATTACTCATTTACCCTTACTTTTACTTTTAAACATCATTAAACTCACTTTAATCATAATATTTAGGACCCCTCACTCACTAACTATCCAATTTAATATAATTTAACATTCATTATAATTTTTTGCATCAAAAACATGAAAGCTAATTTGTATCACTTATTTTGAAACGGAGGAAGTAATAATAATTAAATTAGGTATATCATGGTGAAAAAATGGCATCTTGAGAGTAATCCTTTATCTCAGAAATATGTAAAAAAATTGTTTATCAATCAAGTAGCTAAATTTAAGTAAATTTTTTAATCTTAGACAATTAAATACAAGTGCACTTGTATGAGAGGTAGGACCACATAGCAGAGGGCAGTGTGGGTTGAGGGGTATGTCAGGTGAGCATGTGAGTCGTCTTGCTCGTGTTAAAAGCAAAATCTGACGGTGGCACTGCTACGTGGTGGATAGAGATTGCGTCTTTTATTTTTTTTCAATTTATCTTTATTTATGTCGTAGATGTTTTCTTCGTTACGTTTTAGTTTTTTCTTTATGACGAACGTGAAAGCATGTGCCTTACCCTGTCACGTGACTAAGGTTCATTTCCTGGCGGCAACTCACATGGGAATTGGGGGAGTTTTTGCTTTTGCAGTTTTGCTTTTCACTTATGCCATCCGCTCCATGTAGCATGAAATACATAATTTCAATCGTGAACTATTGATATTATCATTAATTCTATTTTATAATTTATATAGCATAAACAATATTCGACAATTCTTATGTCAGGATCGAATAATCAAAACAAGTTATTGTCAATCCAGATCTACTAATAACAAGAAGTTACAGCGGATTAACACTTGTATTAATATCTTAAAAACAATAGAATACTGTATATTGAACGAACAATGAACAATAATATTAAGAACACAATAATTCACAAAAAGCTTCAATGTATATTATTGATTAACAATACACACGTACGTTTACAATTCGTAAGGAACTATATATAATAGTCCTTGAAGCCTAACTATTTACCCTAGTTATTCTAGGACTTGATTTACATCGAATTATAAAAGATATACATTGAATAACATTCTATAACTACTTCTGCAAAGATCTCGGACTTGATTTGTTCCAAATACGCGTACCAGTGGTAACTTCAATCACCAGTAGTGAATATGCATCGTCAGTAGTAACTCTGGTAATCAGTAGTAAGTCCAAAACCAACGTTAGTAGTAATTACTATGATCAGTAGTATCTTCAATATGTGCATGATCAGTAGTAACTTAGTTATAGTCTTCACCAGTATCAACTCATCAGTATTAAGTGTTTCTGCCCCATCAGTAGTAATCATAGTCTTTATCAGTAATAACTATGATCAGTACTAACTGCAGCATCAGTAATAAGTTGAACTGTGATTTATTCCAACAATCTCCCCCTAAACTTATTGATTCTCTTTCAATCAATCAAGTTTCTTTTGTTCTTCTTCTTCCCTCTTTCTTTTCTCTAGGGTTCTTTGATTCTGTTGCTTTCTTTGTTCAATGATGTATTTGCTGTTTTTCTTTGTAAAATAGTTCAATTTATTCTGGAACATTACAGCATCATATGGTCTCATCATGGAGTTTGTGAATATCTGATACATGACCTTTCAGAGTGTGGATATTCTTTTGCATATAAATAAAGCTCACAGTTTTTACTTGATCTTTCAAAGAAGTACATATTTGCAGTTGGAAGTACATTCCAAGCATATACGTTTTCTGGATTTGTAAATAGTTCTGGGTAGTTATCTGGATAAAATGCAGCATCAATCATTCTTGTTAAATATCCAGCACCAGACTCTTTCCATGATTTCTTTGTCATTATTGGTTTTCCAATGATTAGAAGTTTGATTACATCACTTCTTGAACAGGATCTAATCAATGGTAACCATCCAGTAAATCTTTGAACAGCTTTGTCTTCCCTTATAATTTCTATTACATTATTAGTCATAACTCTCCAATTGATGATTGGATTGTTTTGAATGGGAGCAACTGGTACTTCAAAAACAGGAATAATTTGTTTTGATTTCTTTTGAACACTCTGTTCTTGAGTAGGAGCCTTTCTTTTCTTTGTTTGGGGAGTTGAGGATTCACCAGTAGTTGATATACTACCAGTTTGAATTAACCTTGGACTTATTGGAATTAAGGCTTTTGATTTCTTTTCTTCTTCAGCTTCTTGTTCAGCCAATTCTTTCTTCTTGGCAGTACAATGTTTCTCTATAATTGTGATCATCTTCATTCTGCCAAAAGACTTTGGACTGTGCCCTTTTGATTTCAGAAATTCAATCATATTTGTCTTCTGTTCAAACACATCATCTGTTAATTCACTTTTTGTTCGTTTACATTCAGATACCAGATCTTCAAGACAGTTTAGATGTTCTTCTTCAAGTTTTCTAAGTCTTTTAAATTCTGCTTTTTGAGCTTCTAACTGAATATCTTTTATTTGAACAGATATTTCAGCTTCTTGAGATTTTTGAGTTTTTGTTTAATACTGCCCTCACTCCATCTAGCAAGATCATCGGGCTCACTAACAGGTACATTGGCTTTAAGGTTTTCCATCCTTTCCGTCAAATCAATGGTTTCAGTTCTACCCTCATCACTTCTTGGTGATGAAATGGGTTGTTTGGACACTCTCTTCTTCCTAGAAGAAGCAGTAGTGCCCCCCGTTTGGTTTCTTGGCACCGGGGTCCTCTTAGTGCTTCCTCAAAAGAGTCATCACTAAGAGTTGCCGAGGTCTGGGTCCTATTGATGTTCTCACTGTCCTGTGCACCCACCTTTGGGGCATCAGTAGTGAGAGCCCTTTCCTCATGTCCTCTCTCCTCCTTGGAGGACAACTCTTGGAGCATGGGGTTTGACTCAATGTGTCCCCTGGTGTCCTTGAAGGAAGTTTTCTTCCTTTTATAAATGGTGGATATGTTTTGGGTTACATTTGGTAGGTCTTCCACAGAGTGAAGAGTAGCACTCTGAGGATTTATTTCATGTTCCTGGGACACATTCGGGACATCTAATTGAGTGGATGATTGAGTGATTGTTTGGAGTTGTGTTTGGGTTTCATTTGGGGGTGATGGAGTGGGTTGAGGTTCAATTGGGGTTGTGTCTTTGTTTGAATCTTCTCCAAGATTTTGTTGATATTTGATCATGTTAGGAAACAGAGGGGTTTCCTTTCCCGAAAATTTAAATTGTTTTCTCATATTTGAGAAAACTTTCTTGTTCAACTCTGGAGTTATAAAGATGTTTTTAGGAGTTGACAAGTTTTGTAATTCACAATTTAAAACGTGTTGAAGAAATCTGGGATACATTAAAATTTTTGAAGTAGAGAGATTTCCCAACATTCCCTCAAAAATCATATTTGAAAAATTAAATACTTGGTCTGTGCATAAACAAACAACAGCAGATGCTATTGATTTGTTAAACTCATTCCAGGTACTTCTTTTGGGAGAAATACAATGTTGAATATTGTGTACAAGAAATTTCCATTGTGGGGAGAGAAGACCTTTTTGGAAAGTGACAATGTCAAGTCTTCCCTCATATCCCATTTTATTTAAAATTTCAACAATGTGTTCCTTAGGAAGAGAAAACATACCTTCATCGTCATGTAGTTGCAGATGGTGTCGGATGGATTGTTCAGTTATAGTGATAGTTTTGCCATCCACGGTTGATTTGATCATAGACATAGTTGACCCTTCAGTTCTCTCAGCATTGGTCCAGAAGTCAACCAAGTGTTGTTGATATGCTTTCGGATTTACAGTTAGTGCAAACTTTATGTATGAGTTCTTCAAGAATTGTACGATTGGACGAAAGTCTTTCGTTCCGTCTGGATTGCGAAGAAATGCACACATGTTGTGGAACTCTGAGTATTTGAGATTTGTGTTAACGTTGAGGGATTGTAGAGTTGCCATTGCTTATGTATTTTGAGAAGTTTTGATCGTTTGATTTGAGAGAAACAAGCAAGAATGTTGTTACTGGTGCAGGGTTTATGATCGTGAGTTAGGGTTTATCGAGAGGATTTAGCAAATCGATGGAAGGATAATACTAAACTAATCGACTTCAGCTATTTATATCTTACGATTTATCCTGCAAAAAGACTGAATTGCCCTTCGAAGTACAACACAACGGCTATTTTCATGGGGGTTAGGTTGGTAATTTGATAGTTTAAAGACCAGTAGTAAATTAGATGCCAGTAAGAAACGTCAGTAGTATCTACGAACGTCAGTATTAACTAAGGATTTTGACATCAGTAGTAACTATTGACATCAGTAGTAACTAATGAATTTCATTACTGAACTAACTTACACAGCCCTAGCAGTAGTAACCACCAGTACACAAGACCAGTAGTATATGTGAATACCAGTAGTACTGTCTTACCAGTAGTATTTGTGTATACCTAATACACACCAGTAGTAGTGACCTACCAGTAGTATTTTGTGCACACGCCTACATACCTCTAAAGCAGACCTACCAGTAGTAAAACACTTGTGAAAATTAATTTACAACAGACACACTTTTACACATGATTTTGAGTGAGAAATTAATTTATGAAAATCATTCCAATACTGCTAACCAAGAAGCTGAATCTTCCTACATCAAATGCTTTTGTAAAAAGATCTGCTAATTGATTATCAGTATGAATTTTAACTACTTTGATTAACTTCTTTTCATTGCAATATCTTATAAAGTGAAATCTTATTTCAATGTGTTTAGTTTTAGAGTGTTTTACTGGATTGTTCACAATACTAATAGCACTTTGATTATCAATAAAAATAGGAGTTTTAAGGATAGAGATACCAAAGTCTAGAAGCTGGTTTTGAATCCAGAGTACTTGAGCACAACAAGCAGATGCAGCTACATACTCTGCTTCAGCAGTTGATGTTGATACATTTGTTTGTTTCTTACATTGCCATGACACCAGTCTTGATCCAAAGAATTGACATCCACCAGTAGTGGGCTTTCTATCTTGACATTCACCTCCATAGTCACTATCTGTGTAGGCTATGAGTTCAAAGGGTGAATCATGTGGATACCATAGACCAAGTGATGGTTTGCCTTTCAAGTATCTGATTATTCTTTTGACAGCCTGCAAGTGTAGTTCTTTAGGTCTTGCTTGATATCTTGCACACACACAAACACTATACATAATGTCAGGTCTTGATGCAGTTAAGTACATCAAAGAGCCTATCATTGATCTATATAAGTATTCATCTACATCCTCCCCCTCAGCATCAGGATGTAGGTGTTTGTGTGTTTCCATTGGTGTACTTGCACTCTTGCAGTCTTTCATATCAAACTTCTCCAAGATGTCTTTAACATATTTTGATTGGTTTATCAAAATACCATCTGTTCTTTGATTGACTTGGAGTCCAAGGAAGAAGTTCATTGGACCCATAGAGCTCATCTTGAATTTGATTTGCATGAGATTTTCAAACTCTTTACACAATGAATCATTTGTTGATCCAAAAATGATATCATCTACATAGATTTGCACCAGTAGAATGTCATTTTTGACCTTTCTTGTAAACAAAGTCTTATCAATTGCTCCTCTTTTAAAATTATTCTTCAGTAAGTATGATGATAATGTATCATATCATGCTCTTGGTGCCTGATGTAGGCCATATAGAGCTTTGTCTAGTTTGAATACATAGTCACCATGTTTTGGATCTTCAAAACCTGGAGGTTGGCATACATATACTTCTTCTTCAATTTTCTCATATAGGAAAGCACTCTTTACATCCATTTGATAGACTTTAAACTTCTTGTATGAAGCATATGCTAAGAATATCCTAATTGCTTCAATTCTAGCAACAGGGGCATATACTTCATCATAGTCTATTCCTTCTTCTTGAGTGTATCCTTGGGCTACAAGTCTGGCTTTGTTCTTGATCACTATACCTCTTTCATCTTTCTTGTTTCTAAAGATCCACCTTGTTCCAATGGCTCTTTTTCCTTTGGGTAGGGGTACAAGTTTCCAAACAGCTTGTAATTTGAATTGAAAGAGTTCTTCTTGCATTGCCTCAATCCAGTTTGGATCCTTCATTGCTTGTTGAATCTTCTTTGGTTCATCCTGAGACAGAAAACATTTAAACATACATTCATTAGCAATTAAACTTATGTTACACATGTTTGCAGTTAGACTTTTGTGTAATTTGCTTCTTGTCTGCATGCTTGAGTTCACATCACTAAGGACTTGATCCAAAGGATGATTCTTCTCAGTTCTGGTGCCATGAACTTTATCAACAACTAATTGGTTTTCAAGATTGGACTCATTTGTCTCAGGAGATTGTTCCTCTTGGGGTTCTTCATTGTCATTGATGTTTGGTTCATCATCATTTGCTGGTTCATAGTTACTACTGGGATCAGTAGTATTTCGAGAATTTAGGTTATTGCTGGGACCAGTAGTATTATGAGTGCTATTACTGGTATCAGTAGTGTTTGAATTACTACTGTCCCCATTGTCTGATTCACTACTGCTTCTAGAATTTGAGTTATTATTGTCCTCAGGATTAACTGTGGGAACAATATCAACTACTATGTATCTCATCTCTTCTTGACCAGTATTGAAAGATGATGTTCCTTCCTTTTGAGTATGACAATTTGAATCACCTGCATTTAAATCCATGTTAGTGTTAAAGGATTTGGTTAGATTGTCTATGTTAAATAGCCAATCTGGACCATTTCCTTGTTCATTAGGAATATTCTCATTAAAGGATACATTGATGCTTTCTTCAATAATCCTTAATCTTTTGTTGAACACTCTGTATGATTTGGTTTGAGTAGAGTATCCCACAAAGATTCCATCATCAGCTTTGCAGTCAAACTTACCAATATGTTCTCTTGTAATCAAAATAGTACAAGGACAACAAAATGATTTTAAGAAACTTATGGAAGGTTTTCTTTTGTTAAAAAGTTCATATGGTGTTTTATGATGTGGCTTAACTATTAATACTCTGTTTTGTACATAACAGGCAGTATTAACAGCTTCAGCCCAAAAAGTAATTGGTAATTTTGAGTCTGTTAACATTGACCTTGCTGCTTCAATGATTGTTCTATTTCTTCTCTCAGCTACACCATTTTGTTGAGGAGTTCTAGGTGAGCTGTATTGTCTGTCAATACCTTTAAGATCACAAAAGTTGATTAAGTTAGCATTTTTAAATTCTGTGCCATTATCACAACTTATGGCTTTAACTTTTTGATCAGATGTGTTCTCCAGTTTAACAATTAAGTTCTTGATGAGTTCACTTGTTTCATATTTTGTCCTGAGAAAGAAAACCCATGTATATCTGGAAAAGTCATCAGTAATAACAAGACAATATTGTTTCTTTCCAATACTCATTACATTTGTAGGTCCAAAAAGATCCATATGTAAGAGTTGTAAAGGAACAGAAATAGAATTTACAATTTTGGACTTATTAGAAGACTTATGTTGTTTACCTTTTAGGCATGCAACACAGTGATGATCACACATGAACTGTTTTTGTGGTAATCCAGTTACCAAATTCTTTCTTACTAAATTGTTCATATTTTTAAAGTTTATGTGACACATCCTTCTATGCCAAAGTTCTGATTCAGTAGTGTTTGCCTTGGATATAAAACAGTTGACCTCATTTGAAGAAATGAGTTCTCCCCCTATATCCAGGCAATACACATTGTTTCTCCTTGGAGTTCTCAAAACTACATATTTTTCATCTAAAACAAAGTCAGGAGAAAGAATGATGCACTCAATATCTGTGAAAAGAATCTTGTTCTTTTTATCACATACTTGAGACACACTGACAAGATTGTATTTTAGCTCAGCTACATAAAATACATCATCAAAAGTAATTTTACCATTTGTAACTGTACCTTTGCCTGTAATCTTACCTCCCTTTGGGTTCTCACCAAAGGCCACATACCCTCCATCAAATGACTTGAAATCTTTAAGAATTTGCAGATTTCCAGTCATGTGTCTTGAGCATCCACTATCAATGTGCCATGTTCTACCTTCTTCAGGGATCTGAATGCTCTGCACAAGTAAGTAAAGGATTAGTTAAGTTTGGGAACCCAAGCTTTATATGTCTTGGGTTCATCCTTTGAGAAATAAGATTTAGAACAGTTAATTTTAAACATTTTTGGTACCCATACCTTTTTAGTACTGGTGTTTTGTTTTACTACTGCCCTTTTGGATTTGTTACTGGTGTCTGAGTTTACTACTGACCTTGGTCTATATCCATTATATTTAGCTTTTGAATACTTTACTACTGATGGACCAGTAGTATTTGGGTACTTACCATGTTTAGGATGACCAGTAGTGTTTTTAGCATTTGGTTTGGCAGCAGTATTATTTTTAAAATTAGGGTTTTTACCAGTAGTATTTTTGTACTGGTATCCAACAGCATTGTAATTAGGGTTATGATCAGTAGTAAACCTGTTAAAGTTTCTACTAGTGTTAGAAAAGTTAAAATATTGTTTATTTTGATTTGTTTTTCCATTATTTTTGAAATAATTGCTGTTCTTTGGGCTTCCAACTCTTTTATTTTGCACAAACCTTGGTGCATTTGTTCCAAATTTTGGTGTTTCAGATTTTTGAGATTTTGTTTTATTTACTACTGAAGGACCAGTAGTATCTTTTAACTTTTGTGTTTTTGCTTTTTCTTTAGAATTTTTAAATTCTTTGAACTCTTTACAGTTAATTGGATTGAAGTGACAATCCTTTGCTAAATGGTTCACTTTGTTGCAAATAACACATCTTAATTTCTTATCCTTAGCACCTTCAGGTCTTCTTTGATCTAAGAGTTGAAATTTATTTCTTTCATTTCCCCTTCTTAAAATTTTTGGTATATTTTCTGCATTATATTTGGGAGATTCATTTTGACTTTGTGCTGTGTGAAAACTTGTATCAATTGAGTCTGTAGTTTGATCATCATCAGAAGAATCATTTGATTCAGATGTTTCATTACAAGTTTCAGTTTTATTTGACATTTTTAAATCATCTAAAATTCTTTCTGTGCTTGATTTAAGAGGAGGGATAAAATTAGTTGGAGGTGGAACATCATGATATCCCACTCCATGCGCAACTTTTTCAGTGGTTTGGTTATTTGTTAATTCATTAACAATTTGAGAACTTCTTTCAAACTTTTTAATGGTTAATTTATTTTGTTCTAATTCCATTTGACATTCTTCTAGTTTGATCAAAGTTGTTTTTAATTTTAGTTCAAAATGTTCTTTTTCATAAGTTGTTTGTAGCAATTCTTCTTTTATCTTTTGATCAGTTATTTTATAAATTTTAATTTGATTTTCAAGATCAGCTATACAACCATTATATTCAATTCTTCTATTTCTATTTAGAATCATCTCTTCAAGTGTTTCTTTATTAAGTTTTTCTAAATCTTTGTATGCTTTAATACATTCAGGAGTGCAAGATTTAGAATGTACCTTAGTATGAGAGTCAGTGAAAGCCATGAGAGCTTGATTATGTGCATGCTCCTCTGCTTGAAAGCTCCAGTCATAACCTTGTCCTTGTTGTGAAACAAGAGCAGTTGAGTTTGATCTTTTGTCTGACTGAGGACATTCTTTAGCAAAGTGCCCAAGGTTGTTACAGTTGTAAAATTTGACTTTAGTCTTATCAAATCCAGCCTTGTCACCTTTGTTGTAGTTAAGGTTTCTTCTTCCAGTCCTCTTCAAGAACCTTTTGGTTCTCAGGCTCAGCATAGCCATATGCCATTTTAGATCCATCTCCTCAAGATCATCAGGATTCAATTGTTCCAAATCATCACTAATTAGTGCAGTATGCACATGACTAGTGAAGAAGAATTCTCTTGCACTATCTTCACAATCTGCAGCCTTTGCAGTTTCCTGACCTGTTCCTGTACTAGACACAAACGCAGCATTGTTTGAAGATAAATTAGGAGTTTTAGAACTTACCTCAGATTCAAACACCCTAAGCTCATTCTACAATTCATCCAGCTCCTTCTCTTCCAAAGCATCACCTTGTCTATATATGACTGTGTACATAGACCATTCTTCTCCAAGAGATCTGAGAAACTTTCTATTGACATCATCATTGTCTGGTTTCACACCAACTTGATTCAGTTCACCAATGAGTTTGTTGAACCTATCAAAGGTTTGAGATAAGGATTCATTCTTTTGGCCTTTGAAATTTTCAAAGTCCTGTTTTAGTACAGACTTCATGTTTCTTTTGGTGCTTTTGGTGCCAACGAATCTCTTTTCCAGTGCCTGCCACAATATCTTTGCATCATCATATTCAACAAAGAGATGTTGATAGTCATTAGGAATGGCCAGTAGAAGAGTGCTTAGAGCTTTGAGTTCGATTCCTCTGTCTTTCTTCTCCTTTTCACACTCGAGTTTGTCTGCTTCAGTTGCAGAACTTGTTGCTTGACCTTGAACGGTTTTGTTTCCTTCTACAACAACTTCCCACATGGAATAATCAGTAATAAGCATGTATTGCTTAATACGATTCTTCCACATTCCAAAGTTATTTGGAGTGAGTATAGGGATTTTATTTGCTTGAGTACTTTCATTGTTATCAGTCATGATTAACAATTTGTGTGTGTTCAAGATTAAAACTTTTTGTTGTTCTTAAAATTCGTAGATCTAGAACCAATAAGCTCTGATACCACTTGTCAGGATCGAATAACCAAAACAAGTTATTGTCAATCCAGATCTACTAATAACAAGAAGTTACAGCGGATTAACACTTGTATTAATATCTTAAGAACAATAGAATACTGTATATTGAACGAACAATGAACAATAATATTAAGAACACAGTAATTCACAAAAAGCTTCAATGTATATTATTGATTAACAATACACACGTACGTTTACAATTCGTAAGGAACTATATATAATAGTCCTTGAAGCCTAATTATTTACCCTAGTTATTCTAGGACTTGATTTACATCGAATTATAAAAGATATACATTGAATAACATTCTATAACTACTTCTGCAAAGATCTCGGACTTGATTTGTTCCAAATACGCGTACCAGTAGTAACTTCAATCACCAGTAGTGAATATGCATCGTCAGTAGTAACTCTGGTAATCAGTAGTAAGTCCAAAACCAACGCCAGTAGTAATTACTATGATCAGTAGTATCTTCAATATGTGCATGATCAGTAGTAACTTAGTTATAGTCTTCACCAGTATCAACTCATCAGTATTAAGTGTTTCTGCCCCATCAGTAGTAATCATAGTCTTTATCAGTAATAACTATGATCAGTACTAACTGCAGCATCAGTAATAAGTTGAACTGTGATTTGTTCCAACATCTTATATATATTTGGGATAATTGCTGAAAGTTGGATGATTGCACGAGTTTATTCCGTGTCAACTTTTCATCTTGAACACTGGATTAAAGTAAAATGGCAAAGAAAGAGTTGAACGTCCTACCTTTAATATATCTTAACTTAAGAAATTCAATAATAAAAATATCAATGACTTATGTTACAGTTATAGACTTATAGTAGTACAAATGTTCTTAAAGAGTATTATTGTTATAAGGGCTCATGTGGGGTGGCCAATCTTATGCTCGTGATGTAACGACCTAACTATTTTTGTGACTATTTTTGAATTTTTTTTTCTGGCCATCTGGTAATATTTACCCAGCTAGGGACGAACCCGTGGCTTCTAGGACTTTATTAGGGGGTCCTTACTATTAGATTATCACCTGATGATTTATAGTAACATATATAAAGGGTATTTACTTGTTAACTAAAACTTAGTACTGCAACAAGATACAAAGGTTATTTGGTTTGCAACTAATTAAACTTAGTACTCGTATAAGCTTAATTGAATATGAGTGAAAAACGGAAAGCCCAACTAATTAAATTTAGAGTGGATGTAAACTTTTATGTTGCAATATCCATTTTTTAAAACACAAATCCTATTAACCAAACAATTAGATCCTATAACCCAAAGAAACCCGTTTTTTCCTCAGACCAAGATGTATTAAAGCCCAATAAGATTAATTTGGCCATAGCATCTTTAAGCCCATTAAGTCACCAATTCTCAGACCAAGATATATGAAATTTCGGCATTGTCTACTTGATTGTATAACTACCAGAGGTGAATTCAGATATTGAATAACAAATAAATTAAGGGTTTTGTTTAGGGCTGTTATTAAGAGGTGGTTACGTGCATAAATCGTTTGTACTTTCAGTAGTGGGGGTTGATTCCTAAAATGCAGGGGGCGGTTATTGATTATTTTACAAGTTTTTGATACGTGTCTTGACGTTTTAGTGACAGCCCTATCATTTTTCATAAATTAATACTCCGTATATTACATTGTCAACTCCTTTATTATAAGTTAGCATGTTAACTAGAGCTATTAGCCATTTTTTAATAATTTGTACAAGTCCCGATTAACAAATAGGTTCACTTAACCAAACATAACACCGCATGCAAAATAACTAGAGAAATGATATTTAGTTCTACTATTTAGACCTACTCATAGGTCTACCCACTTGATAGGATGATATGTGTATTCCACTAATTTCTTCTCCTAACATTATCACTTGATTTTGACACGTGTCTTCATCTAATGAGTAGGTCTAAATGGTAAGCCTAAATACAATTACTCGATATGAGTAATGATATTTAGTCCTACCATATGGTCCTACTATTTAGATGATGGCACATGTCAAAATCAAGGGATAATATTAAGAGAGATAATTAGTGGATTATACATTTCATCCTATCAAATGAGTATGACTATAAGTAGAACCGAATGATATGACTAAATATCATTTCTCTATAGATATTATTAGTGCATTATGCATGATTAGTTATAAATCATTTTAAAGTTTGATAGTTTAGTCACTACTATAGTATTATGGTGGTCATGTGTTTAATCAGATGAAAATTTATCACTATTAATATAGTCAACACAATTAAATATCGATCTATACACTAGATCATGTAGATCCCTAACTTGGAGTTTTAATACATAATCGATTATTTAGTAAAATAACATCTTAAAAAGGATGTTAACAACAATGCTTAAATATATTATTTTTGAAAAATCATTCTTATACGAAGTAAAACTTTTGTAAAGTAATGAAGCTGGGTTAAACTATTAAGCAAAAGGCCGCAACGTTGATCTGAGATTCACCAATCACCACGGCGGATTTAACAGAAACTCCGATTCCGGCGACGATATACTCGATTCGTCTCGAATCTGAAAACCCTAGAAAATAATGGGGAAGAAAGGGAAGAACACTAGCAACAACAATGAAAACAACACTGTTAATCAAACTCAATATTACGATATTACAATGAACATTCTATTCGCAATAGTGTCTGAACCCTATTATCTCTTCCATTTTCTCACCTTTTTCTCTTATTTCTCGGTTCGATTATCCACTTTTCAATTATACTCTCCTCAATTCGCGGAATACCTTCTTCATCGTGTAAATCACTCTCATTTTCTATATATCTCTGTACAAGGTACTCGATGATTAATGATTTATAATTGTACTGATCTGTGATTATAGGAATTTCAAGCTCTTCTTGCTTTTGTTACATTGGGCGTTGTCAAGGTATATACTTTTGATTACAGCATTTGATTGTTACTTTGAAATTATTGAACTGATTCGGCCTAATTTAGGTCTACAATTGCTAATTGCATTGAGCTTCATTAGGTTACATATGAATTGAGTTTTGCTGGCTTTTGTAGATGGTGAAAGAAGAAACATGGGATGGCTTTGTTGCAGATATGCTGTTATTTTATAAGGTGAGGTGTTCCTTGTGATAAGATCTATAATTGTTCACTTATGAAAACTTTGATATACAATCAACCATGTGAATACTATACTTTTCATTTTTGTTTTTGTATACTCAACTTGTAATGTACTCTGACCATTATTGAAATTATACATTTGAAGTGCAGAACTGGTTTGAGTCAGTTGGTGAACATTTTGTGATATTGCAGTTTTTACCCGAAAATGATTCTCTTTGGACCAAATGGTAGTATTAACTATTAACAAATTGGAGCTCAGAACTCATTTTAGCTGTTCAACTTTTCTTGTATTCTATTCTGATGAGTGTTAGCTAGGTTAAGGGCAAATTAGTAACATTTGAAGATACTATATTAATTATTATTAGGATAATAGATATAATTCTATGTAGAATAGTATTTATTACAGACTTCAAGTGTTTTTTTTTTTCTTTTTTTACTTTTTCAGGTATTTCTTGTTGGCATTGCTTTAATCGTTGACTACCAGCTAGCTCTCTGGTTCATGTTTAGCTTCTTAGGTATGTTTTATTTTTAACACATCGTCTTTAAATTATCATTATTAGATTATATTTTGGTTTATCATATCATAATATATTGATTTTTCCATCACAGTTACATATCTCTTTACACAACAACCTGCCTACATGGGATTAGGTATGCACTGAATTTTCATTTACTTATTATTATCTTAATTTCTAGGTTACAAGTTTACTAATAACCCGAAAGTTTAGGTTCTTCAACACAATTAACACCCCTGCAATTAGAATCTTTATTGACTGAAGGTGGCACATCAAGATTTTGGCTGGTCAGTCTCTCAATATCTATTATTATATGTATGTATTAATGCATTTGATATCTATATACAATCTGGACCGTTGATCTGATCTGACCTTTTACAGGTGGAATTCCGCTCTTCGTTTTCATCTACTTGCATACGCACCAGCCGAGTTCTTCCTGAACTCTCAATCACGTGAGTATATATATCTAAGTTTAATCAATAATAACAAAATGTATTAATTGGTATATATCATTAGACTAATTTACATAAATCGTTCTTTTGCTTTCTATGGAACTCTGAATTTTGTCCATCGACTTTTTTATTACACAGATAGTCCGTGATATTGAAACTTGTAACATCAGCGGTCCCTAGAAGTTTCAAAATTAGGGACCGTCGATGTTACAAAATTCAGATTAGGGACTATCAATGTTTCAAAATTTGGGACTATCAGTGTAATAAAAGAAAGTTGAGGGACGAAATCCGTAATTTTATACGTTTATAGGTACACTCAATTACTCATATCATTATGATCTTTTTTTTTTTAATTTCTGCAACAGCTTTTCAAACAAAAATATATCTTTTGGAGTAGTTGATCTTGGGCTTTTCCCAAATACGGCTGCTAGATTTGGAATTTCTCTTGGTACATATCTATTATTATGTTTTTGTGTTAAATTTGTTATATATACTTGTTAGCTTGTTTTTAGAAAAATAAAATAAAAATGTACAGGAATTCCTGATCAACTACCAACTTATATTTTATTTGAGAATAACGAAGAAGTTTCTCGCTTTCCTGAGATGCATTCAGTAACCAAAGCTTCAGATATAACCAAGGTATCTCTCGGCTTTTAATTTATTTATATAAAAAAGAAAAGAAAATTAGAGGTAACTAATACGCTATAAATATTATGCTATTAAGATAGATATCTACTTTCTAGGCATTTGTTAGTAACACAAAATATCTCATTTGTTAGTAAATTGTTGATATTGTGACGTCTTATTATTTCTGGTTGCAGAAACGTCTTTGCCAGCATTTTGAACTTGACAAACACCTGCTTGACTATATTAGTGGAAAATAGGTATATAATTATTCGATTTTGTTAGCCAAACTCAAAGAATTAATTAATATTGGATTTAATTACTTCAAGTAATACATACAATTTAAAACTCATAATTAAGTTTATTTTTTTGTTATTAATGTACTTTTAGTTTCTTTTCTATTATCAGTTCAATGTATTACAAGAAAATTTTCTACATAACCATCTACAACTAGATATATTATCATTTTATGTTGTAATAACCCTCTAAATACATTGAGTATCGTTATAATTCTTATTTGCGGTAATACATGTCTCCAATTCTTCATTTCTTCCTTTATAAATCCAGCATTATATTACGAAAATAGATCTTCAGACGAATATGCAAATCAAAATATATATCATCTTTGAATTTTAATTGAACAAATGCGAGAACCTTTATTTTTGCGAGAACTAATCCTAGCCATTCATTTAATCTAATTACTTTTTTAATAGGTAGGGGTAAGATTGTCTTTACATCTCTTTATTAAACCAATTAAATTAATACAAAAATAACTTCCATAATTATTCTCATTTAAATAACTCCCATAATTATTCACAGGTGAATATTTAAATATGTCGGTTGTTCACTAGTGAATGACTCCAAATTATGAACAGATCATACAACACAGTGTTCACCAGTGAATAAATACTGGAAGTGAACAAATACTGAAAATGAACAAATATTACAAATGTATAATACTACAAATGTACAAATCACAAATGCACAAATTTTTAAGAAACAAAACATGTTCATCGATGAGCAAATAATACAAATGAACAAATATACTACAAAATGAACAATACTACAAATGAACAAATGTACATATAAAAAATGTACAAATTTTACAGAAGCAACACATGTTTACCGGTAAAACAAACAATAGAAATTAAAAAATATTGCAAATGAATAATACTACAAATGAACGTTAATGACCATATTTCTTTTAACGATATATTTTGGTGAACGTTGATCACTAATGAACAAATCATTCTTCATCTGATCATTTTTAAGTACTCATCACTCTTGTGAACGTTGATCACTAATGAATGGATCTTTAACTCTCCAACTTTAGGTATTGCAGACTGAATTTTTTTCATTATTATTGTAACTGACTTGAAAAAATAGATTTACAAACATGCTTACAACTTCCTCTGCACAAAATTGCTCAGCAATTACCTGTAAGTTTTTAAAAATCATGAACAAAATTAACTTTGATGTAAAACAGAAACCTAATAAAAACAAATTAAAAACTGATGTAAAATTTTAACTTCGATGCTGAAATAAACATAATATTTGAACATTAAAAATCTTAAATCAAAACACCCCAAATCCTAAACTTATGAGACGAAGAATTTACAAACGATGAACACTTAAAAGCAAAAAAGAGATTACCCTAGGCGTCGAAAATCGCAAAAATTTAACCTTAGAGCATCTCCAACCATAAACTCTATAAAACTCACTCTATCTCTATAATTGATGGGTCCATCCACTCTAAACATAACCTCAACTCCAACCATAAACTCTATCAATCCCTCTAAAACTAGTGGGACCTATAAAAATCGTATTTTTAATTAATTTATATTACATTGCAAAAGAAAAGTAGTGAAGGATGTGTGGGGTCCATAGATAGAGGCATGGATAGAGGGGATACCCTCTCACTTCAAATATAGAGGGAGCTTTTCTCTCACTCTATATTTAGAGTGAGGGATAGAGGTGGGTTGGAGGAGAAAAAACTTCAAATATAGAGATAGAGGGGTTGATAAGAGCATCTCCAACCCACCTCTATCAACCCCTCTATCTCTATATTTGAAGTTTTTTCTCCTCCAACCCACCTCTATCCCTCACTCTAAATATAGGGTGAGAGAAAAGCTCCATCTATATTTGAAGTGAGAGGGTATCCCCTATACCCATGCCTCTATCCATGGAACACACACATCCTTTACTAATTTTATTTTGTAATGTAAAATAAATTAATTAAAAATATGATTTCTATGAGTCCCACTAGTTTTAGAGGGATTGATAGAGTTTATGGTTGGAGTTGAGGTTATGTTTAGAGTGAATGGACCCATAAATTATAGAGATAGAGTGAGTTTTATAGAGTTTATGGTTGGAGATGCTCTTATGACATAAAAAATTGAAAAACGATGAACAATTGAAACACCGTTACTAAACAAAACCCGTAAACCTTATAATGCGATATGAGATCTTCACAAAGAGATAAACAATTTGAACCCTAGCAGTCGCGTACCCCATAAAGTCGACACCCGTTTTCCCCCCGAAAAACCCTAGATCGTGAAATCAACATAAAAAGGAATTGAAATCTTACCTATCGACTTTATTTTTCCTGGTCCCGAACGTGTATTTGTCATATTCAGATGTTGATTTATGTGATTATGTAAAACGTCGCCCGATTCTCACCGTGTTGGTCGCCGGATTTTGGTAGACATATCTAGGTTGAAGATGATAAAGTTATATCTTTGATATGGGGATCTATTGGAAAACGGAATTTAGAATCTGTTCAAAAGAAATAAAGATATTTACCCACTTTCCTAATTACTCGGTTGTGTTTTTGACCTTTATGCCCCTTGATGAGGTTAGTAGGGATTACCTATGTATATATAGGTAAATATCACCTAAACATGAAGATGGGCTACTACAACCAAGCCCAAGTTGTCATCGCCTATCCAAGTTGTCAGCGCCTGTCCAAGTTGTCAGCGCCTGTCAAAGTTGTCAAAGTTGTCAGCGCCTGTAAAAGTTGTCAGCGTCTGTCAGAATTGTCAGCGCCTGTCAGAATTGGCAGCGCCTGTCAAATGGTCAGCGCCTGTCAGAATTGTCAGCGCCTGTCAGAGTTGTCAGCGTCTGTCAGAATTGTCAGCGCCTGTCAGAATTATCAGCGCCTGTCAGAATTGTCAGCGCCTGTCAGAATTGTCAGCGCCTGTCAGAATTGTCAGCGCCTGTCAGAATTGTCAGCGCCTGTCAGATTGTCAGCGCCTGTCAGAATTGTCAGCGCCTGTCAGAATTGTCAGCCTGTCAGAATTGTCAGCGCCTGTCAGAATTGTCAGCGCCTGTCATTGGAGTCGTGGCTGACGTCCCGTCATAATGGCGGTTCATGACTGCTTTATTGCAGTCATAATAGTAAGACGTTACACGATCATTGACACGCATCATAATGACGCTTCATGACTGCTTTATTGTAGTCATAATGAGCCAACGTTCCATATACCTGAGGCCATATAAATACATGGCCTAACGCATTGTCATGGGGACACTGAGACAGATTCACAAAGCCTAAAAACACAGAGTTCACATACTCTTACTTTCACCTTCGCACTCAACCTCGATCACCCTAGGTTCGCCAAGAACTTGTTGGGTCTGCACTGTGATCATCACAGGAGATCCAAGGTTGACGTCGCCTAATCTTCGTGTTTGACAATCGTTGCTCGAACATTGGCGCCATCCGTGGGACACGTTTTTAAACGGCGTTTCACTTTCCAAACTTTTTTTTTCTTTTCCTTCTCAGTAATCAAACCGTTTCTATGGCGGATACACAGCCATCACTGGTCACTTCTTTAGCGCCATTAATAACCACTACCGTGACTACCACTGTAACACCGCAAAATTTAGGAAGCGTTTTTTTTTTCTTTTTTTAAATGCCCGAAGGCGATTAGGTTATCCTCTAGGTTAGTTTAGTTTACAAACAAGGTCCCACAATAAGCTTCCAAAATGAACATTACTTAAACAATACAAAACGGTGTCACTTAAACGACATGGCTCATTTTTAAAACATATCAAACGGAGCTTGGTCAATCATCCCGTCCAAAGCACCGATCAACCTGAAAAGATTCAACGAGGGAGGGATTAGCATAAAGCTAAGTGAATGAACATAATCTACAAATTCTGTAAAGCCCAACAAGCTAGCATAGTCATCCCTACGGTCTAAAGGCCACATAACTACGTATCACCGATCACTAAAACACGGAAGTTCTAGAACATCTCCGGTTGGGGAAAACACTGTTTGTTCGAGAAGATCGGGGTCCTGCCGGAGCCTTAAACCATGGTCGGCCAAACCACGGTAACCGATAGCGTTTCGTGCCCAACAACCGGGCAACTCCCTCCCCTTGACCATGCAACAAATACAGGTAAGGTCGGATACCCTTTAGTCGACACCCGATGCCCAGCGCAGTGACTTCTCAAACCTCGGTTACCAAACACACCGAGTCCTCGGCTAACCAACACACCGATTTGTTGCTTGCAATCAAGCCAAGTCTCTTCACCTAGTGCCCATGGTCATGTATGGTATTCCCTAACACTAGGCATACATAACAAGTAGACTAGGTACGAAGAACACCGCGAAAAACGTCACAACAGATTTCCCGATCGCTAACTCTAGTTCACGATCGCGAACTAGAGTTCGCGACGTGAACTCTGGTCGTGAACTCTTCGCGATGGCCAACCATTTTCTCTGGACCGACTTCACGACCGCGAACTAAGTTCGCTTCGTGAACTTCTCTTGTCTGGCGATTTCCTGCATTTTATCAAGTATGCATATACCAAACCAATTGTGACCGAACACAAGTTGGAGATTAAATCCACTCACCGTTACTTCCACTTGTCGAACTCAGAGGTCTAATGTTTCTGAGTCTCGATTCCGATTCCTGTACACCAAAGGAATACCGAATTAGTATATAATTCCACTAAATCATAAACAATGTTAAATACACATTTAACATTAACACTTGCACTAACTAGGTAACCAAACATTTAAATCATCATATAAACATGGCATGACCATTTACACTTACATAGCAAGTCAACTAGTCATTTGCAAGTCTTACATTCAAACGGGTCAAACCGGGTTATTAAACAATAATACATCCTACAATTGTAAACATAACATCAACTTGAAATTCACCAAATGTTACCAATAACATTACTAATCACATAATCCTAACAAAATACTTACACTTTCACAATCCAAGTTATTTTAAATCATTTTACCACTAAATGGCCCGAACGGGTCAAAAGCCCTAATATGACTATAACACTTCCAATTTCCATCAATTAGCACAAGTTCTCTATAACTAACAAGTCGTAATCATGTAACAATTCATCAAGCCCAAAGTTACCAACAATCCATGTATTTCACCTCCAAATTACTAGTTAACCATTTTTAACTAAAAACATCCAAACACAACTACAAATGCTATAATCTACCATTTAGCAAATCATAACTAATTAATCAATCTAACAAGTTCATAACTATCACAACCCAACTATTTTACTTCAAAATCATAAGTTATAATTTTTGACCCAAATCATCCAAACACTAGTTATCAAATCTCACCAAAACTTGACATATTATCACTTCCCACATATTAATTCAACCCACAATAACATTAAAACCCATATTAAGTCAAGTTAGGAACATAATCCAAAACCACACAATTGATACACACACACACACACACACACACACACACACACACGTGTACATTTTGCTAAAAAGGTTGTACCTTATGCTAAAATACTTGTACCCATACAACAAAACATGCCAAACTTAGTGTAAACACTTAACACACCATCTAACACCATAATCACCAACCAAATCTCAAGAACACACAAACCCTAATTTACCAACTATCATGGAATCGAAAATAAACACATATAGGTTGAAGCTTACCTCAAGAGCTTTCCAAAAACGTGTTCGGATTAAAGATTGGACAAGAAACTAGCTATGGATCTTCAAGATAAGCTCAAGAACACTAATGGGGTTTTTAGAGAGATGTTAGAGAGAGAAAGAGAGATATACGTATGGAGAGGGAGAGAGAGTGAGATGGATGAATGAATGACAAAAAGATGGGGCATTCCCCATCACATAAACCGTCCAAATGGGGAGGGGTGGGACCCACTTGGCTTTTTTTCCATTTTTAACAAATACAATACAAAAGTCCCTTTCGTAGTTAATTTATTTAAAATACCAAACGGGCTCCAATTTTAAAAACGAAAGTATTTCTGGAGACGATATTAAAAGGAGAATCCAAAGATATAAAAATCACATTTTCATTTAAACATTTCAGAAAACAGATATTTTAATCCCTTGATTAAAATATCACAAAAGGACAAAAGGTCAAACGATTCATTTAACACTTAATCAATTTATTCCACATATGGTCAAATAGATATTTTCAAATATCAAAATGTACCTAAAACATCTAGGCCAGTTTTAGGATGTTACAACCACTATACCAGAGGTGGTGATAACCTCGCCTAGTCGTATCATGGAACCATACGTCGATTCTGAGTGGACAATATCGGATGTCAGACCGACACGAGGGTATCCCTCTTTAACAAGTCCACTTTGCTCCACAAGGCTAATTGGATCAAGTTCGTTTACCTCACCACAGCCAGTGACGCCCATCCCTTCATGTCAGCCTCTTTTGTCCCACGGGACAAGCTCTCAGGAGGATGGCACGGATCCGGTCAGGCAGCCTGTTTCCAACTTTCCACAGGCCGCTATGCCGGGGGTTCGGGAGGATCCAATTGTGGAGTTACTCCGAAGGTTGGCTCAGAGTACTCAGCCACCACCGCCTCCTCCACCACCGCCTCCTCCACCACCTACTTCATCGGACCTGTTGTCTCAGTTGGTGGCGGCGTTGCGCCCAGCACCGCAGCCAACGGTTGTTCAACCAGTAGATCCGTTGTCACAATTATTGGAGCAGTTAAGACAACCACCCATTCACACCCCACCACCACATCCACCACAGGACACATCTAATGACATGTTGCGCGTGTTGCAAGCACTCGTGTCCGCAGCCGTACCACCCCGAGCGGCCACTATGCCTTTGTCGGTGGTTAGTTCGAAGTTTTGTGACTGGGTGGCCAGATTTCCACTCCCTGACAAACAAAAAGTTCCGTCCATCGTTGGTACTTACGATGGTACACGAGATCCTGATGACCACCTTGCTCTTTTTGAACATGCCATTATGACAGAGAAATGGCTAGACCCAGTCGCTTGTCACATGTTCCCTGGCACGTTGCAGGGTTTCGCTCGTGATTGGTTTGCTGACTTACCGGAGAGGAGTATTCAAGACTTTGCAGATCTAAAGGCTAAATTTGTAACTCACTTTGTCCAGCAAAAGAAGCAGCAGAGAACTCATATCGAAGCACATTTGCTGCGACAAAGGGAAGGCGAGGGGTTACGCGACTTCATTCAGCGTTACACGCAAGAGTGCCAGAAAATTGTCGCCTTACCCGAAAGTCAGCAAATTTCGGGCTTTACTCTCTCCCTGCTTCCAGGACAACTGCAAGAAAAGTTAATCAAGAGAACTCCAATTACTTTCAAAGAAGCCACGGACAGGGCATATGACTATTTAAGGTCAAAATTTAAGAGAGGTAGGCGGCAAGTCATGGACCGACGCGTCAGATCGCAGGCATGATGCTCTAACTGGTGACCATCAACGAGATGAAAGGAGCAACCGGAGGTTTGGCCCATACGATAAACATCCGTCTGAGCGTGCTCTTAGCAAAACACCAAAAGAAATCTTGATAACAGAGCAGGTGTGCGTTACCTTCACACCTCCACCCCAGATGGAGCATAGGTCAGGTACGAAAAACATGAATAAATACTGTGATTTCCATGAAGATCATGGACACGACACGAATGTCTGTAGAGAGCTAAAAAGGGAAATCAGGCGGGCTTTGGAAGAAAGCAAACTAGAACACTTTTTCCCTGGCGCTAAGCAGCAAACAAATAAACCTCCACTTAAGAAGAGTTATGCCTGGCAAAAGAAGGGGGAAGACACAGAACATCCCGGACCACCTGATGGCCATGTCCTCATGATACATGAGGGAGCCAATATTAACTGACCTATCAAGGTGCGATAGTTTTTACTGTCATTTTTTCCTTTATGTTTTCAATACATGTTTCCAAGCACATGGAATGTCATGGTCATGCATGAAACTGGCGATAATAGCATTTGGTCTGATCTTGTATCCCAATATTATCTCACAATATCATTTTTCTATGGTTTTGCATAAACAAATAAATATTGAAGTAAGGATTCAATACAAAAAGCATAAGGCCACAATAGACATCTCAGTCTAAAGCCAAACATGCACTTTCATTACGTGCAATGTTACAACTTGAGCACGCATGTGCATGTACACAACTAAGAACATAGTTCAATACAACATGTATGAAGCCAAGAAAGACAACCTTGTCTGGCCAAATAACATACAATCATACTCGTCTTTTAATCTACTTGATAAAAGATAAGCACTTCTCACTGGGAAGCGACAATCCTCGCGAGTAAACAAAGTAAAGGTTAACCAACAAAAGTGCCATTGTCACAGTGTCACAGGCACAATATGAAGCATACATCAGAGATACCCAAATCCACCCAGGTCATTGGCATACAAAGGCATCATGGGCTCTCAAGAAAATGTCATACGAACAACCAAATATACACACTGTCATGCACACCCAAGACGGTGTCATGGACACAACATCCATAATAAAAAGATAAAAACAAAAATGTGTTATTGGCTTGATCATCCAATAAAACATTATTTTTCAAAGCAAAGCCATGGACAAGCAAGTACGTACCTGTAAGTGTTTAAAGCTTGAAAACCCAAACCGGTCGGCCTAAACCCTAAAACCGCCGGTCAAGGCGATAACCCGCCGGTCAACGCGATAACCCGCCGGTCATCCGGGCACCCTAAAACCACAACGGCCTAAATCGTAAACCCTAATAGCCGGTCGACATAGGTGGAAACCCTACAGCCTAAACCCTACCGCCGGCCTAAACCGAACGCCCCTAAAACGCCGGACAACATAGACCGAACCCTACCGACTAAACCCTACCGAAGGTTTCGCCTATGGCCGCCGGTCTGGGCTACGCCTGTGGCCGCCGGTCTGGGCAGCTGTCGGTCCGTTCGCCGCTGGTCACGCGTCACCTTGCGGCCGTCGGTCCCGCCATTCGACCGCCGGTTCTCGGCTTATATCATCAGTCTCACCCGTAAATCGCCGGTCCGTAAACCGCGTACCGTCGACCCCTAAAACCGCCGATTTCAGCTTGTATCACCGGTAATTGCGATCGACGACTGCTTGTAAGTGCGATCAACTGTTGCCTCTAAACAGCCGGTCACGCCTCTAAAACCGCCGGTCATGCGTCACCTAAAACCGCTGGTCTGCGATCGTCTGCTTGTGCCACCGGTAATTGCGATCGATGACTGCTTGTAATTGCGATCAACCGTCGCCTCCAAACAGCCGGACTCGCCGCCGGACAGCCGGTCCAGGTATGGCCGCCGTTCAAGGTTGGCAGCCGGTCAAAAAAAAATAAAATAAAAATAAATATATATATATAAAATAAAATAAAATAAATAAACGCAAAAAGGCAAAGGACTTACGCGTACTGATAGTTACGACTCGCAAACAGTTGTTTTGGCAAATCCTAACTCGGGGGCATGATGAGGTTAGTAGGGATTACCTATGTATATATAGGTAAATATCACATAAACATGAAGATGGGCTACTACAACCAAGCCCAAGTTGTCATCGCCTATCCAAGTTGTCAGCGCCTATCCAAGTTGTCAGCGCCTGTCAAAGTTGTCAAAGTTGTCAGCGCCTGTCAAAGTTGTCAGCGTCTGTCAGAATTGTCAGCGCCTATCAGAATTGTCAGCGCCTGTCAAATGGTCAGCGCCTGTCAGAATTGTCAGCGCCTGTCAGAGTTGTCAGCGTCTGTCAGAATTGTCAGCGCCTGTCAGAATTGTCAGCGCCTGTCAGAATTGTCAGCGCCTGTCAGAATTGTCAGCGCCTGTCAGAATTGTCAGCGCCTGTCAGAATTGTCAGCGCCTGTCAGAATTGTCAGCGCCTGTCAGAATTGTCAGCTTGTCAGAATTGTCAGCGCCTGTCAGAATTGTCAGCGCCTGTCAGAATTGTCAGCGCCTGTCATTGGAGTCGTGGCTGACGTCCCGTCATAATGGCGGTTCATGACTGCTTTATTGCAGTCATAATAGTAAGGCGTTACACGATCATTGACACGCATCATAATGACGCTTCATGACTGCTTTATTGTAGTCATAATGAGCCAACGTTCCATATACCTGAGGCCATATATATACATGGCCTAACGCATTGTCATGGGGACACTGAGACAGATTCACAAAGCCTAAAAACACAGAGTTCACATACTCTTACTTTCACCTTCGCACTCAACCTCGATCACCCTAGGTTCGCCAAGAACTTGTTGGGTCTGCACTGTGATCATCACAGGAGATCCAAGGTTGACGTCGCCTAATCTTCGTGTTTGACAATCGTTGCTCGAACACCCCTGATTACACGACTTCTTTTAAAATATGGCATTCATTATTTACAAGTTTGGCCCTTATAATCTAGACCACTCATCTTCAAAATCAATGACTATGATCAGTTCTCGCAGTTCTCGCAATTATATAGGTTCTCACATGAACGCTCACCTATACTTGTATATTAAAAATGAGAAAAAGTGAAAAGTGTTTTGGTGTCCGTGTATGCCACGCGTGTGGGGTCAGCAGAGCAAAGATATGGTCTGCAGCCTGAGCCTGTATCTGTTTGCTCGTCTGTCTCACGTAAAGCGCACGCCATACACCACTAATTGCTAGTCAACACTGTTTTAAATAAAAGTCAAAAGTCAATATGCTTTTTCACTCCTTTCTCTTTTTCATCCTACCTATTTCAGTTTTTAAATGATTTTTATTTCTCATGTATTTTGTGAATAGTTTATAAACATGTCCATTTATCATTTGTTCTTGAAAGTGCTTATTAGTAAATGTTAAATTCATCAAACTCATTGTTTATAAGAGTATAAGGTGTGGTTTGATGTTAAAGTTGTGTTAAAGTAGGCTCTTTAACATGATTTTAACACACACCTTAAAATCATTCTTCCTGATTTAACATCTCTATAATATTCATTTGTGACCTACAAGAGTATTCAACCAATCACAATTTACTAAAAAAAGCAAAAAAAACCCCAAAACAACCTTTGCCGATCCGTAGGCTTGGTATCCTATAACATATGTATAACATGGTAGACGGTGTGCAAATCATTATTTAGCAATGTTATAAGGCGTCTAATGGGGTTATAACATGCCCATACTCAACGCTTTAAGTTGTACTTTCTAGATACCAACTTAAAATGAAGGAGGATTATTATTTCATTTCACTCGTAGATGGTTGAAATTAATTCTATTGTCAAAATATTTGAAGGTCTTGAGTTCTAACCATAAGATCAACATAATAATACCATGTTGCGGCCATAGAGGTCAACCCACGGTGAGTCCGGACTACTTGCAAAGCAGATGATTGTACTTATATTAGTTAGTTCATAAAGTGTGTCAGAAACCCATATTATAAAAAATTGAAAATTAAGTATATTTATAAAGATGAATTTTGCAATCTTTATATATTTAGTTAGTAGTTTGAGTCAAACAGTAACATATACAAGAGGCAGTGTGCTTATCCCTTAAACCCTCCGCATATATGATAATATGAAATAAACCTCATCACGTATTCTTCAACAAAACATGAACTTAAGACTTTGTGAAAAAAAATCTTTTAAGATTTTCGTGTTCAATTGATTTAGAACAACCTGTTAATTTAATAGTTTTGTTGCAATTGCATGGCTAGGGGCTACAGAACCACCCCACCCCCCAAATAGCATTTTAAAATGTTGAGTAAACGCTTCTAATAGCCTTTTTATATTTTACTTTCTTGAAAATAAATTGCTTTTATTCTACTCTTATGTTAAAGGGTAATTAAGTTGCCATTATGATACATCATTGGTAATTTATGTATAAAAAAGTTTATATATCAAATATTGATAGTTTTTATTTATAATTTAGAGACTAATTTGAAAAATGAGTTTTGAGTGCTTAAAATGCCCAAGACTTGAGAAAAGGGCACTCAAATGGTCTGCCATTACTTTATTTTTTCTAATCAACATGTAAATTTCAACATACTTAGACAAATACTTGACAGATTTACATTTTCTAAAAACATTATATTAATGCGTGCGTATGATTTATATTTTTGGAAAAGCTAAATTACATATTTCCCTTTTGTTTTGTTAAATACTCCGTATAAGTTTATAACCTCAAGTCCAATTAAAGTATTGAAAGACACTAGTATTAATAAAAAATCATGTATCTCAATATAAATATTGTAAACAAGTTATACGAAATAAGTGCTCAACTAAAGATAAATAAGTTACATTATTTATGATTACGGACAAAAACATATGAAGAGGGTAACCGTATCTACTTAAACATGTCTAAAGATGTGTACAATAGTGAAATAATTGGCAAAAAATATATTTGTACATTATTTTACTATATCTTTAGAGTATATATAAGTAATTCTTTCACAGCCTCCGTCATACTCCGTAGTTAACCATCAGCTGTACCAACTCACTCGGATCAGGTGCAGCCGACTCAGCCGCTGCTCACTCCGTTATCACCAACTTACTCCGTCAAGATTTGTCTTTGATTATGGTGTTTATTTGATAGTAAAGGGTGTTCAAAAAGTAGTACCTCTATTTTACTTAAATTCTTAGATTTGAATTTTTTTTTTGAACGGTAAGTTAGTGGTTCGATATATGCAGTGACATCCAAGCGGGCAGTATGCATTCCTCGAACATATCTCATTTTTTGGGGAATAAACCCCACGACTTTTTTTTCTCCTAAAGAATACCCCCAACAAGTCTTGAACACAAAACCTCTTGAAGGAAAACTCCCTAAAGTAATCTTTAGTGACCAATTGATCTACACCAATTCGTTTCTTAGATTTGAAAATTAGAAAACCAGGACGACATTAATTAAAGGAACATACTTTTCAGAGTGTGATCATCTCATCTTAAATAAGAAAGAAAGAGAACAGACTGTAACCTCAAAATTGACTACAACTGCAACTGCAACCGTTTTGTGTGTTTGGTACAAAGCGAGGGAAAAATGGCATCATGATCTCAAATTGGTCTCCCATTTGGGGTTTCCCTTTTCATATATTTCTCTTTTTCTACCATTTCTTTCACTTGCGACTTATTTCAACATTTACCCAAAATACTTTACCCAACTTGAAATTATGAATCTTGAGTGATCCAATAATGGAAATTCTGCATTTTGGAGCTGCGTGGTTGTGAGGGAAAGGAGACAATTTGCCTAAAAAAAAAGACAAAAACAAGAGTAAACGACAACGCTGCACTTCAAAACAAGGTGTTGTGTTTGTCATCTTTCTTTAATTAAATTAAGGGTAAATGTCAGAAATTTGTCCCTGTGGTCTTGGGTTTTCTGACATTTTATCCTTAAATTTTTTTTTTTTTCAAATTTTTTATCCCTATACTCTTTAAAATTCTGGTTTATTGTCCTTCCGTCCAAATTTAACTGCTAACTAACGATACTTTTGTCATTTTTCCCAAATTACCCCTCCTTCTCCCTCCTTCACGTTCTTCATCTTGATGCTTCCCCTTCAATTTTTAATTTTTATAACTTTTCTTCCTTTTTTTTTTTTGAACGGCAAGGGGAACCTTGAGAGCTACGGCAAAGCCAACACCCACAAGGAACCCAAAACTGAATTTCTTCCATTTATTGGGTGATATTTGGGGACTTCAACGAGGTCCGGTCCAGTTGTGAAAGGAAAGGTTCGTCCTTTTCTTTTGCAGGTGCAAACGCTTTTAATGAATTTATTCACGCTGCGAACATTCACGAGATCAAAAGTGGGGGGCGTAAATTTTCTAGAATGGCCCCGGACGGTTCTAGTATGAGTAAGTTAGACCGTTATTTTGTCTCCGATAATTTTTTTCAGCAATGGCCCAATCCTTGTGCCACTATTCTGCCTAAATTATTTTCGGACCATAGTCTAGTTATCTTCCGGGCCTCTGCTGCGGATTTTGGGCCTACTTATTTTAAACTCTATAATTCTTGGTTGCTGGACCGGGATTGTGTTAACCTCATCAGACAGTCGTGGGTTACTCCTTCAAGGCGATCTCGATCTCCAATTCATGTTTTTCTCAACAAGCTTAAAGGGGTCAAAAATTCTATAAAAAATTGGAGGATTCAGACTAAGAGTGGGAGCTTGGGGCCGATTAATGCCCTCAAATCAGAATTGGAAAGACTTGAATCTAAAGCTGAGACGTCCTCTCTTTCTACCGTGGATATTGCTTCAAGATATAATTGCATTGCGCGGATTAAAGAGATTGAAAAGAAAAAAACGATTGACCTAAAGCAGAAATCAAAAATCCAATGGGCGATTGATGGTGATGAGAACTCTAGGCTATTTCACGGGGTTATTAATTGCCACCGCCGGGCTAATTTTATTCACGGGATAGCCGACAATGGTATCTGGATTAGCGATCCTTTGATGATCAAAAACTTTTCTTCCTTTTAGGGTTCTTTCAAAATGGGTTCTTCATCATCACCATCAAATTCTTCACCATCAGGTTCTTTCAATCTTTCAATGGGTCAACACCATCTCTATTCTTCATCATCACCATCAGATTTCTTCCTACCCTCGAAATTAGGGTTCTTCCAGTTAGGGCTCTTTCAAATTGGGGTACTTCAAATTGGGGTTCTCTGAACGAAGCAGTGACCGACGTTAACAGCCAAATTTGATCAAACGAAATCACTGTGAAACAGATCTGTTCCGGATTATGAATATCGGTTGATTAATTTCAACATAAAGTAAAAAGAAATAAAAAATCGATTGACGCAAGGATTAACAGACGGACCACCTGCAGCTCCGAGAGGTGGAACCGGCTGAGGAAAACCGATCACCGGCGGCGGCGGAGGATAATTGTTAACGCCTTGGAAAGTTCCATAGTGTTGAGGCGGTTGTTGATCCTGATTGAACTGATGTTCTCCGTACTGCTTTCCTGATTCACTCATGGTTTGTTTTGGAGATCAAATACGCCTTGGAAAATTAGGTTTTGTGTGGATTCTGATTTCTGATCAAATGGTTTTGTGTTGATCTGAAAGCAATCGGACCGCTACTCGAAGATCGTTCTCGATACTATACGAACACAAATGATACAGAACAGATAATTACAATCCAGCTTTTATATTACGCCGTCAACAAGCAATATCACTTTACGATCGATTTCATACTCATCGATTTCATCCATGTCGTCATCTTCTTCCTCATCGATTTCATACTCATCGATTTCATACTCATCTTCGTCATCTGCTGTTTGGGGAAGCATCTGGAGTTAGGGCAGAAAAGGCAAATGGACGAAAATACCCTCACTCTTTTGACATATTACTTAGTTAACGGTCAAATTTGTACGGAAGGATAATAAACCAGAATTTTAAAAAGTACATACACAAAAATTTGAAAAAAAAATTTAGAGACAAAAAGTCAGAAAACCCAAGACCACATGGACAATTTCTCACATTCACCCTTAAATTAAATAACACATGTTTCTTCCTTTTACTCCATGTTTTTTTGCGTCTATATATCTTCTTAAATGACGTAAATTTTCTCTGATTCGAACAATCCTAGCTGGGATTAGGAAATAAAGTGGTTTTCCATCTGGGTTTATCAAATTGTTCATCAATTTCCACACAAAAAAAAAGTTGAAACTTTCGGTTATATTCAAGATTCTTGATGGAATGATGGAAATTAACTGTTAGGGTTCTCAAGTTCGTTACTTTTTGTACAAGATTTTGTTTTTATGAGAGATTTTTGGTGGGTTTTCTATTAGAGTGATGATGGCCGTTAGTTCTGGCTGCAAAGAGGATCCAATGGGGATGGACAACGGAAAATATGTCCGGTATACACCGGAACAAGTTGAAGCTTTAGAAAGATTGTATCATGATTGCCCAAAACCCAGCTCACTTCGTAGACAACAACTCATTCGTGAGTGCCCAATTTTGTCAAATATTGAGCCAAGACAGATCAAAGTTTGGTTTCAGAATCGAAGGTAAATAAAATCTTAAATTCTTAATCTTGAAAACACCCCATTAATTTTAATTGCGTAAAGAATATTGGGTGTAAATCTTTTTCAACTTTTAGTGACTTTTTTGGGTTAAAACTTTAATTTTATTGATCTTGGAACACCACTTTTATTGTAGCATTGTAATTGGATAAAAAAATACTTCGTATATCCCATTTGGACCAGAAAGAATTGGGTGGTAATCTTTTTCAAGTTTTTGTGACTTTTTATGAGTTAGAAGTTAAATTTCTTGATCTTGATACACCATTAACATATTAAATGCTTAAAAACATCCCATTTTGGACCAGTAATAATCGGGTGGGGCAAATTTTTTCAAGTTTTTATGGCTTTTTTAATTAAAAAAGTTTGTTTTATGTTTAATAAAGATGTAGGGAAAAGCAAAGAAAAGAAGCATCAAGGCTGCAAGCTGTGAATAGGAAGTTATCAGCAATGAATAAGCTATTAATGGAGGAAAATGATAGATTGCAGAAACAAGTTTCTAACTTGGTCTATGAAAACGGTTATTTTCGTCAACAAACTCAAAACGTAATAAAAAAAAAGTTATTTTTATTAATCACAAAAAAAATAAAGTATTTTTATTAATCTTTTATCATATTTTTAATGCAGACCGCGCTCGTCACCACGGACACGAGTTGTGAGTCAGTGGTGACGAGCGGTCAACGCCACTTAAGTCCGCAACATCCACCAAGGGATGCTAGTCCTGCAGGGTAAGTTAGTAATTTTACTACCAAATTTTTAGTAGAAAAAAAGATGAAATATTACTCCCTCCGTCCCACAAAAAACTTCCCATTTGGTTTTTACACAACTTTTTAGGTGATAGTTAGTGGTGGGGTCATTGATAATATTTTTGATTAAAATATAAGGTTGGATCGGAGAGAGAAAGATAGTTAGTGGATATTAGTGGTGGAGTCTTTAATAATAATAGTTTTTTTATTGTGTGGGGCCCATCAAATATGGGAAATGAGAAGTTTTTTGTGGGACAAAAATTTAGAGTGAAATGGGAAGTTTTTTGTGGGACGGAGGGAGTATTTTTTAAATATTGTTAAATGATCATATATTATATTAATTAATTTAAATATGAAATATATATGTTTTTAGGCTTTTGTCCATTGCAGAAGAGACTTTAGCGGAGTTTTTATCAAAGGCAACTGGGACTGCTGTAGAGTGGGTCCAAATGCCTGGGATGAAGGTTCTTTGCACTTACTTTTAATTAGTGATTTTAATCATTCCATTAACCTTTAATTAACATTATCTCTTAATTATTTAATTAGAATTAATTTCAAAGAAACCTCTTAACCTTCTATTACACATCAGAATCTCATCATTTGAGTCACTATCCTCCACATCCTACCTTTTTATTCATTTCTAAAATAATATTTTTATTATTATTTTAAATGCTAGAATATACCGTCGGCAACAATTCACTGGTTCTACAATATAATTACTTTTATTTTCATCATTTGGTATAATTTAATATTTTAATTAGTCAAATATGACTCAGTATCACATATTTATTTAAATGACTCATGAAACCAAAATCTATTATATAAAATATCGATCTTAATTATTTTCTATTAAAAAATTTATTTGTGTAATTTATTTTGCAGCCTGGTCCGGATTCCATTGGAATCATTGCTATCTCTCATGGTTGCACTGGTGTTGCATCACGTGCATGTGGTCTTGTTGGTCTTGAACCTACAAGAGTAAGTTTACTAACAACCTTAAATTGGGTTGTGGGTCCCACTAAACAAAATGGGACCCACAAACCAGAGCATTATTAATTCTGATTTTTAATAACCTATTTTAGGTTGTTGAAATCCTTAAAGATCGACCATCATGGTCTCGTGATTGTCGAGCTGTCGATGTTCTTAATGTGCTCACAACCGGAAATAATGGAACCATTGAGCTGCTTTACATGCAGGTTTGGCTTTTTGTATGATCCTCGTTCAGTTTTGACTTTTATGGTTTGACTTTTTTTTTCTATCTTTCATAAATTTTATAGCTTTATGCACCGACTACTTTAGCACCAGCACGTGACTTTTGGTTACTACGTTACACATCTGTTTTAGAAGATGGTAGCTTAGTGGTACGTCTAAATTAATTTCATTTCTTATTAATGTTTTAATTTTTTCCTTTCAAGAAAATGTTGGGATTTTGATTTTGATTTTGATATTGACTTTGACTTTTTGTTTACTATTAAGGTGTGTGAACAATCATTAAACAACACTCAAAACGGCCCTAGTATGCCACCTGTACCTCATTTTGTGAGAGCCAAAATTCTACCAAGTGGGTATCTTATACGACCGTGTGACGGTGGGGGGTCGATTATTCACATTGTTGACCATGTTGACTTAGAGGTACTTATATCAAATTACTCTTAAATCCAACAGTTTATTTATTTATTTATTCATTTATTATAATTATAATTTTTTTTGTAGTGTATCAACTTCTAAATTCATTTTTATTTTATATTATGTAGTCGGGTAGTGTTCCGGAAGTTTTACGCCCTCTATACGAGTCATCAACATTACTTGCTCAAAGGACAACACTTGCAGTATGACCATCTTTTAAACATTTTTTAATTGATATTTTTTCAAAAATACTATTTGTTTAACATTAGTTCTTATTTTTTAGGCTTTTCGCCAGTTGAGGCAAATTTCACAAGAAATTTCTCAACCAACAGTCACTAGTTGGGGTAGAAGACCAGCTGCTCTCCGTGCACTCGGTCAAAGAATGAGCAGGTTTTTATTTTTCTATTTCTTTTTAAATTATTTTAATTGTGAATTCAACTGTGAAAAAGACCTTTTTTTTCTGCAGAGGGTTTAATGAAGCGATTAATGGTTTGACTGATGAAGGTTGGTCAATGATGGAAAGTGATGGAATTGATGATGTCAGCGTTCTTGTGAACTTGTCTCCTGATAAAGTGATGGGAGCAACTCCTTTGTATGCTGATGGATTTCCATCAATTACTAATGCTGTACTATGTGCTAAAGCTTCAATGCTTTTACAAGTAAGCTTTGACTTTTCAGGTCAAACATACAAATTGGGGATTTAGGTTTGACCAAAATTATTTACAGAATGTAGCTCCTGCAATACTTACAAGATTCTTGAGAGAACACCGATCGGAATGGGGTTATTCTGCTGCATCGGTCAAAGGTGGTCCATGTGGTTTACCATTGACCAGAAATGGAAGTTTTGGTGGTCAAGTTATTCTTCCATTAGCTCATACAATTGAGCATGAAGAGGTTAATTGATACGATCCTTATTTATATTAGGATATTATTATTATTATTAAGTATTATTATATTAGGATTTAATTATTATTTCGTTTCCTTGTTTATCTAGGTCTAGGAATAGGGCCGGCTCTATTAATAGAGACCAAATCCCTCATTGTTGGTCATTGAGAAATTGAGTCGTTTATTGTTTTGTCTTTCATTGTTATTAGGGAGAAACCTGGTTCTCCAATTCCAGGATTATCAATAAAGCATTCGATTAGTGTCTTTAATTACCGGTTCGTATCAAATTGGTATCAGAGCTGTTCGGTTCTGGATCAATCGTTACACAAAAAAAAAAAAAAAAGGTACTGTTCACGCGATTACTGTTCATCCGATTACTGTTCATCGCGATTACTGTTCATCCGCCATTGTTCATCGTGCGTACTGTTCACTAGAGAGCCGTTCAATCCAAGATGACGAAAAAAATTGCTGATGTCGACACTGAGTTAACCCAGCACAAAACCGACACTACTGCCCAATTCGCAGAAGTGCGAGACACCATGGGAGCTATGCAGGCTCAGCTTACTGCTATGCAAGAAGAAATGCAGGCCAAAAACGCAGAGATGATGCGCTTGTTGCTCAACCTGCAGAAACAAACACCGCCGCCGCCATCGTCAACAAACCCTATGACCACCACTGCCGCACCTCCGCCGCCAATCTCTACCGACGCCACCACCAAACCGCAACCAACCCTACGGCCGATCGCGCCGCTCAACAACACCAGCGGTCCGTATCTCTTTGATGAGGAGGGATTTCCCGTGTTCTCAGCCAACGTCGGGGGCAGTAGCTCGACGAACCGCAACAAACAACCCTACCAGTCGGATCAGTCACAACCTAACTTGTACTACCCTGCCCGAGGTATACCCCAATGGCAAAACGGACAGGGCAGCGGCTCGGACCGGTCTGGAAATCGGGGATGGCCGCCAGGGGCGGACCAGCGAATGAGAAAACTGAAGATGCCCATCTTTGATGGTGAGGATGCTTATGGTTGGATTTATAGGTCTGAACGGTTTTTTGATGTGCAGGGTATTGTATCTCCCGAGGATCGATTACGGGCAGCCGTAATCTGCCTCGAAGGGCAGGCACTGTCATGGTTTCGCTGGAACGATCAACGAGCACCGTTCCGAGGGTGGGAACAATTAAAAATTAAATTGCTTGAGCGGTTCCAACCATCTCAAGAAGGCGACCTACATGAACAATTCTTGGCAATCCAACAAACGGGCACGGCACGCGAGTATGTCAGCCTGTTCGAATCAATGGCGGCTCAACTCGAAGGCATATCGGAGAGAGTGCTAGAGGGAACGTTCATCAAGGGCCTTAAAACGGACTTGAGAAATTCAGTTCGTGTACTACAACCGGTGGGTTTAGACCAAATTATGAGACTAACCCTAATGATTGATGAATCTCGAGCTGGTTCCGTGATTGACAAAGATAAAGGGGCGGGCAAGCCAACCTACCCGCGAACCAGTGGCGGGGAAACTAAATCAGAGGTAATTCCAGCAACCGGGGCGACCCGACCACCAACACCAGAGGCGAAACAACCGTTAAGGAGGATGACCGAAACCGAGTATGCTGAAAAAAGGGCAAAAGGGCTTTGTTTTCGTTGTGACGGAAGGTTCGCGCCAGGCCACCGATGTCCAGAAAAAACATTGCAAGTCCTTATTGTCACCGAGGTGGACGAGATGGAGTCAAAAGCTGCACCATGGGATCCAGGACTCAAGATCGATTGAGATTCACAAGCCACACCTTGAGGACAAGTTGTGTTTTTTGGCGGGGAGTAATGATACGATCCTTATTTATATTAGGATATTATTATTATTATTAAGTATTATTATATTAGGATTTTATTATTATTTCGTTTCCTTTTTTATCTAGGTCTAGGAATAGGGCCGGCTCTATTAATAGAGACCAAATCCCTCATTGTTGGTCATTGAGAAATTGAGTCGTTTATTGTTTTGTCTTTCATTGTTATTAGGGAGAAACCTGGTTCTCCAATTCCAGGATTATCAATAAAGCATTCGATTAGTGTCTTTAATTACCGGTTCGTATCATTAATTAATTAATTACTTGGTGGATTAATGTTTTTGTGGGTTGTTAATTTGGGTTTATTTTTGTAATTAAAGCAGTTTATGGAGGTTATTAAGCTTGAGAATACGTCACATTATCGGGCGGAAGATATGCTCATGCCTGCTGACATCTTCTTTTTACAAGTAAGTAGTCGTCTTCATTTGATTATACAGTAGTCTATTTGACTTTCAAAAGTCAGAGTCAAAGTCAAACCACACTCTTTAATTTTTCAGCTTTGTAATGGAGTTGACGAAAACGCAATTGGCACATCAGCTGAACTTATTTTTGCTCCAATCGACGCCTCTTTCACGGATGATGCACCTTTACTACCTTCCGGCTTTCGTATAATCCCCATTAATAACGAACCGGTAAAATTCAAATTTAATATTTAATTAAAATAAATCAATTTTAATCCTTTACTAAAGTTTTAATTCCTTTTCATAGAAGAATTCTCAGAACCCAACGCGTGACCTTGCATCAACTCTTGAGGTGGGCCCACCGGGGAACCGAACACCAGTAGATTCCCCGGGTCAAAGTGGGACCACCAAATCAGTTATGACAATCGCGTTCCAATTTGCATTTGAAATTCATCTTCAAGAAAACATAGCAGCAATGGCTAGACAATATGTTAGAAGTGTCGTATCATCTGTTCAAAGGGTCGCGATAGCTCTCACACCGTCGCCTTTTGGGCCTAGAAGCTTACAACCATCTTCTGGTGGGCCCCCCGAAGCCCACTTGCTTACTCGCTGGATCTGTCAAAGCTTTCGGTAAGTTATTGTCTTTAGTGACACAAAATCAGTTTATACCTTTAGTGACACTTTCTCAACATTTTAAAAAATTTTGATGTGTAGTTGCTTTCTTGGAGAAGATCTTTTCAAAACCGTTGATGAAAGAAGTGATTCGATGCTTAAAACACTTTGGCATCATTCGGATGCCATAATGTGTTGCTCTTTAAAGGTATCATTCATGATCATATGAGTAAATTAGACAAACGTGTCAATAGTTTAAGAAATATGGACTACCATTGTAATTTATGAAATAAAGGACCAAATATGTAATACGGTACAAACCTAAAGGACCATTGGTGTAATTTACTCCAATCATATTATCATGTTCTTAAATCCAAATGTTCAAGTTTAAATAATACGGAGTAATAAATAAACAAATATTTATGAATGATTTTATAGGCGATTTCATATTTGCAAATCAAGCAGGGTTAGATATGCTATTAGTTTCACTTCAAGATATTACTCTGGACAAGGTTTTTGAGGGAGGTGGTAGATCCAACAATGTCTGCTCTCAGCTCCCACATATTATACAACAGGTATATTTAGTCAAATAGATCATTGACTTTAAAAAGTCAAACATATATAAACATGGTATTTAGGGTTTTGCTTGTGTTGCGGGTGGGATTTGCTTAACGAGTATGGGGAGACCTGTGTCGTATGGGTAGCATGGAAGGTATTGGATGATGAGGAAAACCCTCATTGCATAGCGTTTGTGTTTGTTAATTGGTCTTTTGTTTGACTATTTGAAAGTCAAAGAAAAAGTTGTTATGTTTAGAAAGAATAGGTTTTAGAAAGCCAAACATGTTGCTTATACTATATGAATATTTGAAGGCCTATATGGCTTTCTTTTTTTAGCTACTACACTGTCTTTGGTTCATTGGATTTATAAGATCTTCGTGTTTATTTCTTCAATTTAATGATTCCTGAAAATGTAGTTTTAATGTTTTGCTCGCCTTTTGAATTATATCATTTTTTTCCCAAATAAACCATCGGTAATGTCAATATGCAAAAATAAACCAAGTGCGTCTACTTTACAAACACAAAATCATGACTGAATTCTTATGAAAGTGAGACTTCTAAAAACGTAACCAAAATCCTCATTTTATTCGTCAAAAAAGATGAAAGAAGCTCATATTAAGCTGTAATACTTGTGGCGTTTGGTAATTCGTAGAATTCTGAAGAAGTTAGAATTTGTCGAGGAATTTGAATCCTTCGAGAATTTGAATTGTGATCCAAAAATTACTTGGTTTACAGGAAATGAAATACAAAACTAATTTCATATTTTATTTGATTAGGTGGAAATGTAATTGGAATTTAAGTAAAATGATAAAAATTGTTATTATTATTTTTGCTTATTTTTACTTATGGTGGTGGCGATGACAAGTAGTAATGGTAGTAGTGGTGGTGGGTGACGAAGGTAGTGATAGTGATGGTGGTGATGGTGGGTGGTAGATAATGCAAGTTTTACGGCTAATTATACAACCATCTTAATCAATGGTTGTGATGCATTCAATAAAAATTGTGGAATACACTTATATTTTTTTGATGTAGTTAATTTGGCCACCCTTGTTTTAAAGTAAAGTTGTCATTATGTATTACCTTTTAGTTAATCACCTCATTTGTAGTTTTGTACCCTTCTTTTGTTAATGTTGATAAATTATGCAAGAAAATGTTACAATTAAAATGGAGGACACGCAAAGAAATTAAATAAGACTTATGTTGTTTATGAATTGTTTCAGTTTTTACTCTTTATTTTGTATTTTTCTAAGGATATTTTACACATATCATATCTCCTATATTTTAATTAAACTATATATCAAATACGTGGCATATTGATATTTAAAAGAAAAAATCACATAATATCCGTGATTCTTGTACGTATTAGTTAATTTATAATCAATTTGTAAATGCATGCATGTATTTAGGGTTAGTGGCATTTTAAAAATTCACTACTTTTGTGTTTCATATTAATTTTTTGCATGCAAATTGGAAATCTCATGCAAACTGTGTAAACTTGTCAAGTAAAGCAATTATTCATCTGAATATAGACAATATATATATACATCTTTCCAAAAAGAGACTTTGGCCACGTATATACTTACATCTTCACAAACTATATATAACACAGTTTCCTTAGTGTTTGTATATATACACACACATAAACACACACACACACTACACAATACACACCATTGCACGGTCAATATCGACATGTTGGATAGCAATTTGAAGGATTTTAAAATGTCGATTGAAGCTCATTATGAAGAAGTTTTGGAAGCCGAATGCGGATGTTGTGGTCTAAAAGAGGATTGCACTCAAGATTACATTGTAGAAGTTAAGAATTTACATGGTGGAATATGGGTTTGTGGGCTTTGTTCTGAAGCTATCAAAGAAAATGTATTCAAAAACCCTAGAAAAACCGTGGAAGAAGCTATAGACAATCACAGGGAAATTTGTTATAACTTTATAACAAATCCTTTTTTGGCTAATATGTGTTTTGTTTTAGAAAGAAAAAGGAAACCGTATCCAAACAGTGCTAATTAGTTGTTCGCATCTTGGCTCGAGAATATCGGTTTCAATAAGTTTTTTATGGTTTGTTTTAGGGCAAATGTTCATGGTTATGAGGTAGTTCTTATGTGATTATTTGTCGAATTTGAATGATGGAATAGAAGATATTGTTGTATAGTTTGTTACAATTGTTATGTCTAATTGAATGTAACTTTAAAATACTACTTTTGCTATCTAGTCTGTTATAAATATGTCAAATTAATATACTAGATTTACGAATACGATCGATCTAGATTTACAAGATCGAAAATGGAACGTGGAGTGAAGTCGTGAAGATATGCTAAAACGAAATTTAATATGAAAAGATGTATGGGTGACATATTTATAAGTTTATAATTAGTGAAAAAGAAGTTGACATCTGTGAATCAAATAGAGATGTATAATTTTTATTGCAAGAAAATCGTAAAGTGAAGTTTTGGTCCTAACTCCTTAAAATACAAACATGGAATTTATTTCTAAATTTCAGTTAATAGTTTTTGTATTTGGTCACTCAATCTTGACTTTGATTAGTTAAGCCGAATGAAAATCAGAGAAATAATAGTGTAACATACAGAGTTATTAGATTATTATATTTTAAGAATCTATCACATATATATGACACAAGGACTTGAATTATCTTTGATGACATATAAATTTAACATGGAATGGTCATCCAATCAGAATGCATCAAAATGATGACTCAGTGTGACTCAAAGGGCATAATGGTCAATTAAGTTATTCCTTACATGGGAATATATTCATGTTTTCTCCCACTTTGTTTTTAAGCCATAACTTTGTTTTTTATTTGTAAACAAAAAATTTTAAAAATATCAAAGTTCTTAAAATTAAATTCTTTACTAAATGAGTATACTCATTAAAAATTGAAAAAAAAAAATGTCATGATTCAAACATATGTTATAATCCAAACATATTATCATCAACACTAACACATGAAATGGTTGATGATACTATGTTTAGGCTAGATCTTTATACCACAAAATTCTTGAATACTCTAAAAATGTCAGGTGTCGTATCATATGTTGAAGTTAAAGATAAATGCTTCTGTAATGTTCATGTAGAACATTCATTAAAAATAGAATTATGCAACAGAACTAGGGCACAAATGTTAATAATGAAATTAATATAAATGAAGGTAATATCATACCATGTGGCAAAACTGGTATAGTTTGCCATATCCCGTGTATGGTTATTAGTTCTTTCGACAACAAGATGTCTTTCAAATTGAAGCGAAGACAGTTTCTTGTTCAACTACGTTTTGCAATGACTATTAATAAAAACCAAGAGCAAACATTGTCACAGGTGGGTTTGTTTCACAAAACATCGATATTATCACATGCCCAAATATATGTCGATGTTTCAAGTGAAGAGCAGGAAAGTATTGAAAGTTATTTGTTGCAACGAGGATGGTAACCACATAAACTCAACAACAAATTTCATATACAAAGAAGCTTTATTTCGTTTTTGATTTATTTTTACCACTTATTCATGTACAACAAACGTTATTCATCATATCGATAATAATTGGCTATATGATTTCTTACGTTTTTTTGTTGTTATTTATTTTATTTTTTGAAACTAGCCCGTCTATCGGAGCGAGCTATGAAGCTAGTGAAGTATATGATTGTTTATAGGAAAATGATAGGTGATTTCGATTGTTATAAATGGTGCTTTGTTCAATGCTCTTTTCCTTTATTTACATGTTAAAATCTTGTAACAAATGTATATGTGTATACCTTCTTTGTATTACATTCTCTGTATACTACAAACATATACGAAATGAAACGAAATTATGGTGAAATCAAAATTTAAATTCGTGTTGGTGTCGTGTAAAACAAACACGGCATTGTGTCGTGTTCGGGCTGTTATGAACTTTTTTTGTCATAGTTATAACTTCAAGAATATTTTGTCATAGTTCTTCATGATAATATTGTGTCATGTTTCTAGGTTTTTAAACATGTATTAAGTTAGCAATTTTATATTTTTATTATTTGACGTGTTTATCATTTTTTTAATTGGGTCGTGTGCGTGATAAAAAAAACACAACATCATGTGGTGTTGTGTTGGGGTTGAGAAAAAATAATTAATGTTGTATCATGTTATAGAAAAACACGAAATAATAACACGATTTTTGACAAGCGTAATAGTAACACTGCATAATCAAGCATCAAATTGCTATTAATAAAACTACTACTATTTAACACAAGATCTGAGCTGAGAAACTAGGCCTGGAATTCGTAATCATATCAACAATGTTGCTGTGGATCAAATAGTCTTTAATATTATATGTCAACATAATAACATTATATATAATGTCATCTTGCTTCTGGCCGGCAACAAATTCTCTTTAACCCAACACTTTCCTATAAACAAAAAAAATGTTCAATTTTCATCTTTATATCATCCAACCACACATTGACTTTTGAGGTCAAACTTGTCACACCTCAAATTGACCTCAAAAGTCAAACTCTGTTATAAGTTAGGTTAATTAGAGGTCTTACCTCAGAATTATCATGCTCATACCGAATCAAGAAAATACACCTGCAACCCCTTATATCATGCAACTTTCTTTGAATATCTATAACTTGACCATCATAATATCTTGCTTCATCTGTTTTCTCCTACATTAAAAAATAAATTATAATACTTGAATATTAATTTTTTTTTTATAAAAAAAATACTGACTGACTTGGAAGCAAAGTATGGTATCTCCAATCAAAACTTTATTGCATTCTGAGTGTTCAAGTGGGACCGATCGTTCCCTCACATTTTTAACATGAACCCATTCGTCCTCTTCTGTCCCAAAACCAACATATCTTACCAAAACTTCCTGAAATTTTAATTATTTTTTTTTAATTTCGACAATAAAAATATTTATTAATAATTATAATTAGTCAAAGAACAAACTTACAGGTGCACCGGAACTAAGAATTCTGTGTGTAATAAAAGTCTCCACATCATACCTGCAAAACACGAAAATTCATCAAGAACATACTATTTTTATTATTTATTGAACATTTATATTGTTACATTTAAGCTTACCATGCATGATCTGATGATTTTGCCTCGAATTCCAACTTTGATAAATCCATAGCTTTTTCACCTGCATTATTTTTATATACATTATTCATTTACATAAATATATGTATAATGTATTGTTGATCACTACTTTTTGATGATGATGGCAAAAAAGTAATTTTGGGTTTTAATAATAATTATCACTACCTTTAGACGTATCAGAAGTCTCGTTCACGTTTTTTAAACCACAAACGTCTTGGCCATGTTTTGACATTAGATCTTGCTGCCTATTAAGGAACCAATTTTGGACCTAATATACATAGTATTTAAAAAATGTAAGTATTCTTTGAAAAATAATTTAGCGTGTATGAAAAAGGGGTATTCACCTCGGTCCACTTTAAAGCAGGTTTTCCTGCACGGCCTGATGAACGGCTGTTACCAAAACCAAAATTTATTCAATAATTGTAATGATCAACTGAATGCAACATATATATTGGATATTTGTGAAACTGCAGGATCATTAACTCACTTGAAATTTTTTGTTAATCTTTTAAGGACCTCAGGACGTAAATGTTGACCTGATTCCTTTAAAACCTTATCCATTTTCTCCATCTGTAAGGTTAAGAATCTTTTAAAATAGAAATAGACGATATAATCTTTTTCTTCCAATTAGTGTACAGAAAAGTACTAACTATAAAAAATTTCTTAATTGTCTAAGGGAGTTAATATACCAAATATAAGCACATAAACTCAAAAATGGAAGTTGATATCACCACAAACCAGTCATGTAATTGAGTTTTTAGGTTTAGGGAATCGAAATCAGGATTGAGTTAAACAACACAAATACAATAATCACTGGTCTACAAAACGAAATTTAATAATGTACTAATACACGAATTAAAGGTCAAAATTGACATTTACGAACTTCTGATGCTAAAATTGATCACTTTCTAGGGTTTCAAAATCAGAAGCTCAAACAGAACGTGTATAATTTAAACATGATTTCTCAAAATCTCAGAATTATGATAGTTAACATACACAGCTGAACAACCCTAAAAATAGTGATAACAGGCGTTTATAAACAACAACAACATAAACATAGCACATATGAAACATATACTCCGTAATTCGCTAAAATAACAAAACCCCCATATATGGAAAGAAAAACAATGCACCTAGATGAAATAAATGCTTAAAACATACAGTTTCTTCAAAATTCCAACATTAAACGGAATTATCGATATATATATAACACTTAAAACAGATGAAAATGGAATTATCGATAGCAATGAAGGGATGATGATTAACCTCGGCTGTTGTAAACCCAGAAAAAACTTTTTTCTCTCCTCTAGAACGAAGACGATGATGATCCATAGTGTAATCGGGTTCCAAAATCGAACACCAAAACCCAGAAAACTTTTGAAGAATTTTTGTTGATTCGAGAGGGGAAAAAGGTGTCACCCGATTGAGCCTGAGCGGGATTGCGGGGGAAGAGGGAAGTAATTTTAGTGATTTGTTAATATTTTCAGTTTTGGGCGCCTTCCATATTTTCAGTTTTTTTTTTTTACTTTATATTTTTAATTGTTAATATATAATGCTGGAGAATATAAAATAATTGATAATTGTAATTGACTTGGATATTTCTCTTTATTATTTATCTTTCTACCCATTAGATGAAAATAATTAATTTTAAAAGATAATATGAATAAAGAGAATTAATGAATTATATATGTCATATTATAGAGTTGTAGTGATATACAGTATAATATTTCCTTAAAGCATTAAAAGGCTAGGATGGTGAAAATGAGTATGTCAGATTGAGTTATCTAACATGACAAAATTGGATGAGATTTTTGCTACTCTGGAACTTAACTTGTATGGATTTGATGTACAAATATACATCCTTATAAAATGAGTACCTTGGCATGAGTTATCTAACATGTCAAAATTAGTTGGGATTTTGTTGCTCGTGAGACTTTTCTCTTTTTGATTGGTTTTAATCCGGTTCGACTTTACATTTGATAGGTTTACTTATAAAGTGATTTGGAAAATAATGGTTAAACCTCAATTAAGGGGAAAATTGGTTATATGTCCTTGCAAATACTAGAAATGATTTATATATCCTTGCAAAATTTCATAATTGTTTTTATATCCTTCTAAATCTTTTAATTACCTTCATATCCTCCCAAACATTTAAAACTCACTTTTATGTCCTTAGACCTATTTTATAATTAATTAAATCATTATAATATTAATAACTATTATTATTAAATGTATTTATTTAGAGAATTACTATATTGCCCTTATTTTATCTACACTTAAACCTAACCTTAAACTAAATGAATGATCAACATATTAACTGAGAGTTGCTGCAGTACAGAGGCGATTAACAAACGTTGGCGGTGCGATAAAAACACCGTTCAAAAAACAAACGTTGGCATTAATAACTTAAACTATAATGAATGAAGGAAATTGCATTAAGAACAAACGTTGGCATTAATAAATTAAATCATATTCACATGACACTTCCAGGAAATTATTTAAATGAAGGGGCAACCGAATGGATTTGCATTTAAATATCAATTTTCTAGAAATCAAAAGTAAGTTCATTTAAATTTAGAAATCTTTTGGATAACCAAAGTACATTTTTAACATGCTAATCACTTAAACTACAATTTAATTGGGTTGATTTGACGTTGAACTTATATCTTCATGAGCTTTTGTATTCTTTCATCGTCCCCTGAAATAACAATGAATTTCATTAATGGTATTAAAATTGATTTTGGAAGAGCATATAATATGATATAAACTTGTTAACCTTTTATTAGTGGATGTTTTATGAGAGCCTACAGGTGTGCTCAAAGGTGCCGGATTCTTACATGTCCGTTCATGATGTCCAAATAACCCACAACGTGGACATCTATGTCTTTTTTTATTTTCGTCGGCTGGTACTATTCTGTTCTTTCTAGGTCGTCCAGGAGGGCGTTTGATTATCGGTGGGTATATCTTCTCCGTTGTTTCCACTTGCTCCCATTGATCTTTTCCGGGCATCGGAGCAATTTCTAGAGCATAGGCTTCTTTGAATTTATCGACTGTATAATACAGATCAACATATTTTTCCCAATTGCTCTCCCCGATGACTGCAATGAAAGCCGATGCATGCACACATGGAAGGCCTTTAACTTGCCAAACTCGACAACTGCATTTTCTCTCGTCAAGTATAACCTCCCAACGTTTTTCTTTGATAGTTACTTCGGCACGATTTTCACCGCTTCTACAAACTCGATATTCACCCAAGTTCTATTCAAAATTAGAAAGAAACAATATTAGTAAAATATTTATTCGTATTATTTAAATTCCGTTGAAAAGTTATAACTTGCCTTAGAGATTCTTTTGAGATACTTTCTTGTAATAGGAACCATAGGTCCCTTCCATTTGTTCACAATCCTTTTTTTCTTGTCGAAACGTTCTATAAGCTTTTCTCGAATGCCATCAAGAAGATTAAGCACCGGTTTGTAGCGCAACTCACCTATCCAAGAATTAAAAGTTTCTGATATGTTGTTTGTAATGTAATCACACTTGACTATTGTACCAAACTTGCTTCTACTCCAGATCTTCTTATGATTTTCATTCAAGTATGCAATTGCCTCTCCACGTACACTTTCAATTTCTCCTAGTAATTTGTCATGTTTACTAATATTATAGGTATTTGCAGCACCCCATAGTTTGGACATGAAGAAGTCACCTCGGAAATGTTTCTTGAAGTTGCTATATAAGTGTCTCATACATTCTCGATGTTCAACATCAGGATAAACCTGTGTGATAGCTATTTCTAACCCTTTTTGCATATCTGAGGAAATAACAAGACCATTTGGGGTACCAATAGCTTTTTTTAGTGACTCGAGAAACCAAGTCCATGAATTTGTATTCTCTGATTCGAGCACAGCATATGCTACCGGAAACATTGTAACACACCAATTTTCAACCCAAATTAAAACTTTTAAAACAAAGGTTTAAGTCTTTACAAACCGAATATAAAAATATGGTTTAACTAAAACATTTGGAATAATTAGTAAGTCTCAAAACCGGTGTTACAAATATATCAAAACTATAGTCTAGGGAATTAAATAAGTACACCGAGCTAATCCATCCAAATGCTAACTACGGGCCGCCTAATCTTTTGCTCCCGAACCTGAGTACATAGTCAAAATAAACGTAGTACGTGAGACAAATATTGTCTCGTGAGAAACATGGGTTTTTGACCCGGTTAGAAAGTAATTTGCAATAAAATAATAATTAACAATTATCAAGTTGCACATAGACAATCAATCTCTAAGGCTTGCCATAAGCCAAACACATACGTAACGGGCCTCCCCGAAACAACTCCCCCGATATGGGTTATCTAGGTAAACTCCCCCGTTTCCGGGTTATCTATTTGCTCCCCCGATTTCCGGGTTATCTCAAACTCCCCCGTTTCCGGGTTATCTATTTCTCGACATACTACTCTTGCGCAGGGTGGTACCGCCCCAAGTAGTAGCCACTAACTCCCCCAACTTATGTGGGTTATCTAGGATCCAATCGATTAGCTACCACATAACAAATCATCAACTTGGGTCAAGCCCATATCACAACTCAATCAATCTCTAGTGGTAACTAAACAACAAGTTCACAATACAATTCAATTCATTTCAATTAAATTAAATCGTACTCTATCAATTCAATCTTTTCTTTATTAAAATAATTATCCAATAAAGACTCTAAAATCATTTCAATTCATAACACGGTTTACTATGTACTCAGAAAATATCACATGTACTCACCTTAGCAATGCTATCCAACAATTGTGTTCAACAACACAATCCTTACTTCCAAATTGAGGAAGTACTTCCAATCTCAAGGTCTTCTTGACCTAACATCAAAATCGATACAAAGTCTAGTTATAATCCATAACTAGCTACTAAGTAATCCATCTAAACAATTCCAACCACCAAGTTCATACAACTTGGTGGAATCTCAAACCCTAGTTCAAGATTTTCCATCATAAATCCCAAATCTAACTTGTACACATTGATTACAAGTTCACAAGTAGTGTTTTACACTCAAGAAAGTTCATCTTCCCCAAAGATGATATGGTGGGTTCCCAAAACCACCATTGATACCCATACCAAGCTCAAAATGAAGGTAACTAAGTGAAATAAGCAAGAATTCTTACCCTTGATGCTTAAATCCTTCAAGAAGATGAAGATTTGAGCTCCTTAGCTCCAAAAACGACCAAAAACTCTCCAAAAACGGCTGCACAAGATCTAGGGTTCGTAGGTGATATGAGCCCTAGCTTCTACACAACTTTATATACTCCAGACAGCTCTCGCGCCCCGCTCGCGTTTGCCTCGCGCCGCGAGGTGACGCGGGATGTCTTCTTGGTCAGCGCAGAAAAACAGACCTCGCGTTTCGCTCGCGTTTCGCTCGCGTTTCGTCGCCTCTTGTCTCAACTCGAGATTCTCGCGTTTCGCTCGCGACTGGCTCGCGTTTCGCTCGCGGCTCTTGTCTCGACTCTTGATTCTCGCGTTTCACTTCTGGAGCTCCTGTTCAACCTCGCGACTGCCTCGCGCCTGGCTCGCGCCGCGAGGGCTGTCTGGGTCAGTTTCTTGCCTTTTAAACTTGTTTCCATCCAAGTCTTGACCCATACTTGGTTATACCAAGTCCCAAACATTCAATCATTCGATAAAACACAAACCGAAATGAAAACTAACATAAATAACGAAAATTCACATAAATCCCGAATAATTACACGAAATGAAAAACGTAAAATTACGGTCGTTACAACTATCTACCCCTTAAGAGGATTCCGTCCTCGGAATCGTCTCATAATCTACAAAATCCGGGTAGCGTTTCTTCATCTCATCTTTGACTTCCCAAGTCAAATTTGGCCCAAGGGAATGCTTCCACTTGACCAACACTAGCTCAATCTCTTTGTTTCTCAATTTCTTCGTTTGGGCCTCCAATATGGCCTCGGGCTCTTCAATCAACCGGTTGGGTGCATCGACCCGCAAATCTTGGAGTGGAATAATATTCTCCACTTCACCCACAAATTTCTTCAAATTACTAACATGGAAGGTGTCATGGACACCTTGCAACTCGGGTGGAAGCTCTAACTTAAATGCTTGTAAGCCGACCCGTTTCAAGATCCTAAACGGGCCTACATACCTTGGACTCAATTTGCCCTTCTTTCCGAATCTCATCACGCCTTTCCAAGGCGACACCTTCAACATCACCATATCCCCGACATTCAAGTCATATGGTCGCTTTTTCAAACCCGAATAACTCTTTTGGCGATCTTGTGCCATTTTCATATTCTTTTGAATTATTCCAATTTTCTCATTTGTTATTTTCACAATCTCGGGACCCGTGAGTTTCGTCTCACCCGTCTCTAACCAACACGAAGGTGTTCGACATTTTCTCCCGTACAATGCCTCGAACGGTGGCATTTTAATTGTCGAGTGGTAACTATTGTTATACGAAAATTCAACTAACGGTAGATGTTCATCCCATTTACCGCCAAAATCTAATACACACGACCTCAACATATCTTCAACCGTTTGGATCGTTCTTTCACTTTGACCATCGGTTTGCGGATGGTAAGCCGTGCTCAATCTCAACTTAGTTCCCAACTCTTCTTGGAGTGATCTCCAAAATCTCGAGGTAAACCTTGCATCCCGATCGGACACAATTGACAATGGTACCCCGTGCAAACGAAAAACTTCATCAACATACAATTTTGCCAACTTCTCGAGTGGCATGGTTTCTCTAATGGCTAGGAATAACGCACTTTTCGTTAACCTATCAACAATCGCCCAAATGGCGTCATGATTCCTACTTGTCTTTGGGAGACCAACAATGAAATCCATTGTGATGTCATTCCATTTCCCGGCCGGCACTTGTAACGATTGTGCAACACCATAAGGCACTTGGTGCTCGGCTTTCACTTGTGCACACGTGGCACATTTTGATATGTACTTTGCTACCCTCGACTTCATCCCGGGCCACCAATAAATTTTCTTCAAGTCTTGATAAGTTTTTGTACTACCGGGATGAATCGAATACTTAGACTTGTGAGCATCATTCAACAACACTTTTCGGTTTCCACCGAATTTCGGGACCCAAATTCGCCCATTCACGGTTTTCAATCCTTGACCATTTTCTTCAAATACTTGGTTCTTTCCCAACCTCTCTTGTCTATACTCGTCTTTTCCCATCACTTCCACTTGTGCGGTTTTTATACTTTCAATGAAGCTAGATACTACATCAATCCGCATTAACTTGGCCTTAACCGGTTTTTCATAAACCTTTCTACTCAAGGCATCGGCTACCACATTGGCCTTCCCTTCGTGATAGACGATTTCACAATCATAGTCACTAATCAATTCAATCCACCTTCTTTGCCTCATATTCAAGTCTTTTTGTGTAAACACATACTTGAGACTTTTGTGATCCGTGTACAAGATACACCTTGTGCCATATAAGTAATGCCTCCAAATTTTCAAGGCGAAAATAATCGCCGCCAACTCTAAATCGTGAGTTGTATACCTTTCTTCCGCATTCTTCAATTGTCTTGAAGCATAAGCTATCACCTTACCTCTTTGCATTAAAACACAACCGAGACCTTTATTCGAGGCGTCGCTATACACCACGAAATCTTCCATACCGTCGGGTAGAGTGAGGATCGGTGCATTGCACAACTTTTCTTTTAACAAGGCAAAAGCACTCTCTTGCTTCTCCCCCCAATCAAACTTCACGTCTTTTCTCGTTAACCTAGTGAGTGGGACCGCCACTCGGGAAAAATCTTCAATAAACCTTCGGTAATAACCGGCTAACCCAAGAAAACTTCTAACTTCGGTTGGAGTTTTAGGTGCTTCCCAATTCTTCACCGCTTCAATCTTAGACGGGTCAACTTTTATCCCGCCTCGAGATACTACATGACCAAGAAATTGCACTTCCCGCAACCAAAATTCACACTTGGAGAATTTAGCATACAATTTTTCCCGTTACAACACTTCTAGAGTTTGCCTCAAATGGTCTTCATGTTCTTCTTCGGTTTTGGAGAAAATAAGAATATCATCAATAAATACTATGAGAAATTTATCGAGAAAAGGTTTACAAACCCTATTCATGAGATCCATAAAAATAGCCGGGGCATTCGTCAAACCGAATGGCATAACTAGAAATTCATAATGACCATAACGGGTCCTAAAAGCCGTCTTCTCGGTATCCCCTTCCTTGACACGAACTTGATGGTAACCCGATCTCAAATCAATCTTAGAGAAATAATCGGCTCCTTGAAGTTGATCAAATAAATCATCTATCCTTGGCAAAGGATATCGGTTCTTAATTGTCATCTTATTTAGCTCTCGGTAATCGATACACATTCTCATGGAACCATCCTTCTTCTTCACAAATAAAACCGGTGCACCCCATGGTGACGAACTAGGACGGATAAAACCCTTATCAAGCAAATCTTGAAGTTGAGCCATCAACTCTCTCATTTCGGTGGGAGCTAGACGATACGGGGCTCGGGCAATTGGCGTCGCCCCCGGGACTAAATCAATACGAAACTCGACTTGTCTCTCCGGTGGCAAACCGGGCAAGTCATCGGGAAAAACTTCGGGAAAGTCTCGAATAATCTTCACATTTTCAACCGACTTCTTTTCTTTTCTTCCATCAAGGACATAGGCTATAAATGATGCACACCCTTTCGCTAGACATTTTCTTGCCTTAATGGCGGTTAACAAGTTTGGCATACGATGCCTCTTTTCCCCATAAATGTACACTTTTTCATTTTCGGGAGATTTAATCGACACTAATTTCCTTCCACATAAAATCTTGGCTTGGTGGATTCCCAACCAATCCATCCCAATAATTACATCAAACGCCTTAATTCCCATCGGCATCAAATCAACCTTAAACTTCTTGTTATCGATTTCTAACTCACAATTTCTATAGACATGTTGAACCATAGAGGTTTTCCCATCGGCTACTTCTATTTCATACAATTCATCAAGTAATTCTAGTGGAACCTTAAACTTAGCACCAAATTCATGAGACACGAAAGAATAAGTAGAACCCGAATCAATCAACACATAAGTGGGTATGGAGTTTATGAATAAGGTACCTGAGACGACATCATGAGTCTCCTTGGCTTCTTCACGTGTGAGTTGGAAAGCACGACCTTTGACCTTCATCGGCTCCGGTTTCTTGTGAGCGGTTGACACCAACGTTTCGGTTCCTTTCTTCGGGCAAACATTACTATAGTGCCCCTTCTCATGACATGAGAAACATTCCACTTCATCAAGGCTTTTAACCTTGCAATCTCTAGCCTTGTGGCCAAAACGACCACATTTGAAACAACCATTGGAATCCGCCTTACACTCTCCCTTGTGGTCCCTACCACACTTCCTACATCCACCAACACTTCCTTGTTTTGACCCGCTCGGGGCAAACTTGCTTTTCTTGGATGACCCCGAAAAACCTTCAAACTTCCTCTTCTCATTACCAACCGATCTCTCTTGCACTCTTCTCTTGCTAACTTTTTCGACACTTCGGGCGACATTGATCGCCTCATCAAGAGTGGTTTCCCTCTTCACTTCGAGTTCATATTCCCATGGTAACCCATTGGCAAACCGAACCACACGACTACGTTCGGTTGGGTAAGTACTTGACACGAACGGGAGGTATCCCGTGAACTTCTTGGTATACTCGTCCAAGGTCAAATTGCCTTTCTTGAAGTGCAAGAACTCTTCCAACAATTCCTCCAACTCCCTTTCGGGGCAATACTTCTCCTTGAGTCTCCTAGTGAACTCGTCCCACGACATCTTGTAAATGGCTTTCTTCCCCAAGGTTTCATACACGGTGTCCCACCATGTAAGAGCATCATCTTTGAACAAACGTGAGGCATAAGTCACCATATCTTCCTCCTTGCACTTACTACTTTCAAGCACACGTTCCGTCTCTCGAATCCATTGAACCGTCACTTTCGGTTCCGTACTCCCGAGATAGAAGTCGGGACGACAAGCAAGGAATGTTTTGTAAGAACATCCTTCGCGCTCAATCTTTCTCTCTTCACCACTTTCCCCATTGGAGGATTTCTCGGTCGGGTTGGTGTTTCCCGTTGACTTGGTCTTAGTGAGTTGAGGGGAATCTTCACCTTCCTCCCTCTCCTCCTCAAAGCGACGTTCCTCTTCCTCCCTTTCATCATCATCACCTCCTAAGTTCAACCGATCGTTTATGATCCGGTTAACATCTTGTTGCATCACATTTCTCATATTAGTGAGCATGGGTTGAATGGCCTCCATAGTTACCGGAGTATGGTTATTCCCGATACCCGAGTTGGCCAATCCGTTCCCATCTTGATTCAAATTCGAGGCTTGTTCCCCATCCAACAATCGACCACTTCTCGTTCTAGCCATCTTACTATAATAAGATGTCAACCCAATTAGAATCCAATAAGTTGACTAAAAAGTCAAAATTAAACATAAGGATAGCTCGAAATTAAACAATTCCCTCAATGGTCAACCCTAATCCTTAAAGGTCAACCTAACTTCCTATAGAACATAATGTCCCAAAAGCAAAGTCTAAGTCTAGGGTGGGTAACCAACCTAATTCACTTAGACTAATGCTCTGATACCAAGTTGTAACACACCAATTTTCAACCCAAATTAAAACTTTTAAAACAAAGGTTTAAGTCTTTACAAACCGAATATAAAAATATGGTTTAACTAAAACATTTGGAATAATTAGTAAGTCTCAAAACCGGTGTTACAAATATATCAAAACTATAGTCTAGGGAATTAAATAAGTACACCGAGCTAATCCATCCAAATGCTAACTACGGGCCGCCTAATCTTTTGCTCCCGAACCTGAGTACATAGTCAAAATAAACGTAGTACGTGAGACAAATATTGTCTCGTGAGAAACATGGGTTTTTGACCCGGTTAGAAAGTAATTTGCAATAAAATAATAATTAACAATTATCAAGTTGCACATAGACAATCAATCTCTAAGGCTTGCCATAAGCCAAACACATACGTAACGGGCCTCCCCGAAACAACTCCCCCGATATGGGTTATCTAGGTAAACTCCCCCGTTTCCGGGTTATCTATTTGCTCCCCCGATTTCCGGGTTATCTCAAACTCCCCCGTTTCCGGGTTATCTATTTCTCGACATACTACTCTTGCGCAGGGTGGTACCGCCCCAAGTAGTAGCCACTAACTCCCCCAACTTATGTGGGTTATCTAGGATCCAATCGATTAGCTACCACATAACAAATCATCAACTTGGGTCAAGCCCATATCACAACTCAATCAATCTCTAGTGGTAACTAAACAACAAGTTCACAATACAATTCAATTCATTTCAATTAAATTAAATCGTACTCTATCAATTCAATCTTTTCTTTATTAAAATAATTATCCAATAAAGACTCTAAAATCATTTCAATTCATAACACGGTTTACTATGTACTCAGAAAATATCACATGTACTCACCTTAGCAATGCTATCCAACAATTGTGTTCAACAACACAATCCTTACTTCCAAATTGAGGAAGTACTTCCAATCTCAAGGTCTTCTTGACCTAACATCAAAATCGATACAAAGTCTAGTTATAATCCATAACTAGCTACTAAGTAGTCCATCTAAACAATTCCAACCACCAAGTTCATACAACTTGGTGGAATCTCAAACCCTAGTTCAAGATTTTCCATCATAAATCCCAAATCTAACTTGTACACATTGATTACAAGTTCACAAGTAGTGTTTTACACTCAAGAAAGTTCATCTTCCCCAAAGATGATATGGTGGGTTCCCAAAACCACCATTGATACCCATACCAAGCTCAAAATGAAGGTAACTAAGTGAAATAAGCAAGAATTCTTACCCTTGATGCTTAAATCCTTCAAGAAGATGAAGATTTGAGCTCCTTAGCTCCAAAAACGACCAAAAACTCTCCAAAAACGGCTGCACAAGATCTAGGGTTCGTAGGTGATATGAGCCCTAGCTTCTACACAACTTTATATACTCCAGACAGCTCTCGCGCCCCGCTCGCGTTTGCCTCGCGCCGCGAGGTGACGCGGGATGTCTTCTTGGTCAGCGCAGAAAAACAGACCTCGCGTTTCGCTCGCGTTTCGCTCGCGTTTCGTCGCCTCTTGTCTCAACTCGAGATTCTCGCGTTTCGCTCGCGACTGGCTCGCGTTTCGCTCGCGGCTCTTGTCTCGACTCTTGATTCTCGCGTTTCACTTCTGGAGCTCCTGTTCAACCTCGCGACTGCCTCGCGCCTGGCTCGCGCCGCGAGGGCTGTCTGGGTCAGTTTCTTGCCTTTTAAACTTGTTTCCATCCAAGTCTTGACCCATACTTGGTTATACCAAGTCCCAAACATTCAATCATTCGATAAAACACAAACCGAAATGAAAACTAACATAAATAACGAAAATTCACATAAATCCCGAATAATTACACGAAATGAAAAACGTAAAATTACGGTCGTTACAAACATGCCGTTGTTACCATCTATACTGGTGGCAGCGGCTAATACACCATTAAATTTTCCTTTCAGATGACAAGCATCAAGCCCTATATACGGACGACAACCAGGAAGAAATCCTTTAAAACAAGCGGCTAATGATATAAACATGCGTAGAAAATGTTTTTTGTCATCCTTTATCTCAAAATCAATTTCAATGACACTCCCTGCATTTCTCTTACGTAGTTCCTCTTTAAAATCATATATTTTTATGAATGAGTCCTCCCAATTTCCATGCATACTAGTGCAAGCTAGTTCTTTTCCTTTAAATACTCTATGATAAGGTACATCAACATTGTAGGTTTTCATAAGCCATTTTTTGAGATCTGAACATGAGACATCCCCATCAGATTTAAGCTTGTCAATTACTACATCAGCGATCCATCTTTGAGTGGCATGCTTATTACCATTCTTATTGCTTTGGGTACAAGAATGTGATTCCACGAATTTCTTAACCTACAATAATGTATTATATTACATAAAATTATGTTAACAAAATTTCTTAACATACAACAATATATACTTCTAAAGACTTGAAACTTACTTCAAAAGTAACCTTATCTTGAGTAAGAGAAGCATGAATTCTCCACTCACACTTTCTATCCACACAACATACTGTAAGTCGTGTCAGATCACTTTTCTCGATCACATATTCAAATTCATTTGTTACCGCATAATGGTTCAAAGCTCTTCTAAAAGATGTCACGCTTAGAAATTTTAAATTCACCTTCATAGTTGGACTTTTGTTACTACGTATACGTTCGTAAGTTTCATTGTCGTCATTTAGAAACTCAATTTCGTTATCAGTACTATAATGGCTATGATAACTCTCTTCACTCGGACAAATTGAATCCGAATCATTTTCATCATCAAATTCATCAATTACTTCATCTTGACCACTGTAAGAATTATTAACTTAATTTAGTTTATGCTAGAATAATGTATATATTGAATTCAAGATTAAAGGTTCATACCTTTGTTGGATAAATTTATTTGTGGTCACGTAAATTGTTATTTCTTTCTCCTCCTCGTACATATTAAGCATCGCCAAGAAGTCCTCATTTGTTACAAGTTCAATGAAAGATTGCACTTTTGTATACTTGTCAACAAAAACCAATGACAAAACTTGGTCACTCTTTGATGAATAGTGTTTTTTCACGTCTTCAACTAGAGCGCTCAAGTTGTATGATAAGATATCCATGTTGATGTATTTTCGATACCCAAAACAATATACGTTTCTACACGAGTTTCTTGCTAAGCGAAAAAACCCTCCATATTTCAGTTTAAGCTTGTAGCTAGATGGTATTTGTCTGAGAATGAAAATTAATCGAAACAATTACTAAAATAAATATTAAATATCACTTATCTTCTCAATAACATGTAGTTGTACAAAACTTACTCAATTATTGGTGAGTGCTCCATTATCTCCCATCTCGGTGTTGAACCATTAGCAATAATATCATCCATATATTATGAAAAAACAAATTGCAGAAAACAATTTTCTGTTAATGATGTCAACCTAAAATTAGTTCTAAAGAAAATTAATTATATCAATAAATCGTATGTAGTATCGTTTAAAAACATAATCATATGTAATAATAATGAATTACCTGCAAGTTCTTGGAAGTAGTTTAGTACACGTGAAGATGAAAGTTATTAGTTTCAATTTTCGTCAATCGCCTCTGTACGTACGTAGTCGGCAACTCTCAGTTAATATGTTGATCATTCATTTAGTTTAGGGTTAGGTTTAAGTGTAGATAAAATAAAGGTAATATAGTAATTCTCTAAATAAATACATTTAATAATAATAGTTATTAATATTATGATGATTTAATTAATTATAAAATAGGTCTAAGGACATAAAAGTGAGTTTTAAATGTTTGGGAGGATATGAAGGTAATTAAAAGATTTAGAAGGATATAAAAACAATTATGAAATTTTGCATAAATAATTTCTAGTATTTGCAAGGACATATAACCAATTTTCCCTAACTTAAAAACCGAATTAAACAACCAATACAATTTCACCCCTATGAATAGTAAATGTTTAAAAAAATAATCATAAACCTACGACTAATTAAATTATAGCTTCAATTCTTTTATTAAACTATTACAATAACAAAAGTCAGAAAGCTAACACTTTTTAAGCTTGGGTTAAAAGTAAATAAAAAAATAGAAATTACAAATTACATGTTACAAAAAGGGAGAAACCTTCAAATCTTGCAGCAAAAAGGGCATGTGAAAAATATAAGGAAGAAAGCTTCTACTCTACATAACAGGATCACTCTCCTACTTTTTCTCAATCCCTCATTTTCATAATATTACAACACTCAAAATCGACATTTCTTGAGAGTTAACATTTATATTCATTTTGCAGGTAGATCATGCATTCATGATGGAAATTACTTTAAATTTTGTTTTGTGGGTGTTTATAACTGTTATTCAATTGATCACAATTGGCATGTTCTTGTCTTATTTTCAGACAGATTTACTGGGTAATAGAAGTGATCGAGGTGCGATGGGAGATGGTGATGTGGATAATAATGGTGTTGATCAACTTGTTACCCCTTGGAATATGTCTATTGCCAGGTGATTAATTGTATAATTAACAATTTAATGTTTAACAATATGTTCTTATGGTTTAATATAATTTTCGATCTTATAATTCGCGCTTTAGAATAACCAATTTTCTTGATCTAGTGGGCACGTTTTGTTGCGAGACCCGCGCCTTAACAAAGGGTTAGCGTTCACTGAAAAAGAACGAGATGCTCATTACTTACACGGACTTCTTCCTCCCACCATATCTACTCAAGAACTTCAAGTAATTAAGTTTATAAATCTCAAAAGTAAATATTAATTAGTACACGAAAATAATATAATTTTCTTGAAAATGATAATTAGGAGAAAAAAGTGATGCACAACCTTCGGCAATACGAGGTTCCTTTGCAAAGATACATAGCTATGATCGATCTTCAGGTATTTGACATTTATATCTACATTCCATACTCTACAACAACTTGTGTGACCACTAACTTTGGTGTTTGATATGCTGGATCTAACTTCACACTCGGTTCAAATCTTCATATTTATTTTGTACATATTTTATATGGCACGGTCTAAATTTCGGGCTCGGTCTGCCACAAGTTTTATTGTAGTGCCGGTCCCAATAAAAACGTTTGACTCGGTTCAAACTTGTCATCCTAACTCATTTTTTTTTATCATTTGACATAGTTTATTAAAGATATAACCAAAAAACATGGTTTTAACCAGAAATTATCAAACGACTTAGTGGTCATATAACAAAAGTTCATTATATTGCACATACGTGTGAAAGCCCAAAAAGATGAAAAAAAGTAATCTATTAAACATTATGATTATTCATGTGTATGTTTGTAGGAGAGAAACGAACGATTGTTTTACAAGCTTCTAGTCGACCATGTGGAGGAACTACTCCCGATCGTTTATACTCCAACAGTCGGTGAAGCTTGCCAGAAATTCGGGAGCATTTTCCGACGTCCTCAAGGACTTTACATATCTTTAAATGACAAGTATGATTTCATTTTCGTTTTTTTTTTTTTTCTTTCCATTTTTCGTGCTCAAGATTCTAGACCAAAATAAGCTTGCATTATACTATATAACTGAATAGTTATAACTATACATGATCAGAGGTCATATTCTGGAGGTGCTAAGAAACTGGCCCGAAAGAAACATTCAGGTGATCGTTGTTACCGATGGCGAACGCATATTAGGGCTCGGTGATCTCGGATGCCAAGGAATGGGAATACCAGTCGGAAAACTTTCTTTATACACCGCATTAGGCGGAGTTCCTCCTTCAGCGGTAATTACAATTCTTCCTTTTAAAACACTAATTTCTCACTTTAAAAAAAAAAAAAATTGATGCATACTTCCTCCTATACAAAATAACTGATACGCTTTAAAATATTATCTTATTTGACAAAAAATAATGGGCTCACACCCACTAACTATCTACTTTAATATAATGAAATGACTCTTTTACCCTTATTTTTACTTTAAAACATCATTAACCCCATTTTATTCAAAAGGTGTGGGACTCATTCCCCCAATTAATCTAATTTGATCATTATTATAATCTTTTGCCTCAAAAAACGTGAAAATAGCAATGTATCATTTTTTTTGAATCAGGGGAAGTATATAAAATATTAACCGTGTTTTCTTGATGGATGTGATCATAGTGTTTGCCAATAACCATTGATGTTGGGACAAACAACGAGAAGTTGCTTAACGATGAGTTCTACATTGGTCTAAAACAAAATCGAGTGAGAGGGGAGGAATACGACACGTTGTTAGAAGAGTTCATGAGTGCCGTGAAACGAAACTATGGAGAAAAAATCTTAATCCAGTTTGAAGATTTTGCAAACCACAATGCGTTTTCGTTACTTAGTAGATATCGTACAACTCATCTTGTTTTTAATGATGACATACAGGTGATTAATTAATGTCTTTGAACTCATTAAGTGTGTTTTTTCAGCAAAAGGATCACATAATAAGTAACATTTGTTACATGTTTTTTTTTTTTTGTTTAGGGTACGGCGTCTGTCGTTCTTGCGGGTTTGCTTTCGGCTCTAAAAATACTCGGTGGCACCCTCTCCGATCATACGTTTTTATTTCTAGGTGCTGGAGAGGTGAATATAGTCGTTGCTAGTCATCACTACAAAGAAAATGTCATTTAGTGACTAAATGAAAAGTGTCACTGTATCCGAGTTCTAAAAGATTTTAGTTTTATAAAAAACAAAAAAAATCTTTAATTTAGTAAACACATGGACATGACATATATGTGACAAGTTTTTTACTTTAGTGATACGCTTTTCAACTTTTTTCGATACTTTTTCTATATGTCCCGCTAAGCAACGATTTTCTTGTAGTGCATTAGTAAATTATCTTCAATTTAGCAACAAAAAAAACGACGCTAATTTCGTTTCTTTTGTGCCAAAAAGGCTGGTACGGGTATTGCAGAACTTATCGCACTCCAAATATCGAAGAAATCCGAAACTCCTATGGAAGAGACTCGTAAAAAGATCTGGCTTGTTGACTCAAAGGTACACAAAACATATGTTAAATATACTAAAGGAGATTATTTATCCACCAGAACTTTTAATTTATTCATCACAATCACTGGTTAATAGTATAATTGACTGTTGTGGTGTAAAAATTACTTCCCATATATTAATCATATAAACAAGATCGAGACAATTATGCTTGATAAACATGTTTCTTTAATACAGGGATTAGTGGTGAGCTCACGTACAGAGTCATTACAACATTTTAAGGTTCCATGGGCTCACGAGCATGACCCGATTGATAATCTACTAGATGCCGTAAAGGTAAAAATTATGTATCTTATTACCGTGATCTATTTATTTGCAAAATGTTATTGATTGCTTATTAAACTTCATTACATAGGAAATCAAACCGTCGATATTAATAGGAACATCGGGTGTCGGGAGACAATTTACGCAAGAAGTTGTTGAAGCCATGTCATCTATTAACGAGGTAAGTTTTTATCAAATTTATCATTTGTTTTAAGGAATTCGAGATTGATTTTGTTCAAAATCGCGTGTAGAAACCGCTCATTATGGCTTTATCGAATCCAACCTCACAAGCAGAGTGTACTGCTGAAGAAGCATATACATGGAGTCAGGTATAATAATTAGATTAATTACTTATCATTTCAACAATTTCTATTTTAAGTCGTTTTGTAAAGTATTAATTAATTAACTTTGTATATAGGGTCGGGCCATTTTTGCTAGTGGAAGCCCGTTTGATCCCGTGACATATGAAGACAAAGTATTCTCACCAGGCCAGGTATAATATAAGCCCGAATTTAAGCACTTTTCACACAACAATTTGTTTTTCTAACATATTTTTTTTTTCTTTCAAAAAAACATAGGCAAACAATGCTTACATATTCCCGGGATTCGGGTTGGGATTGATCATGTGTGGTGCAACTCGCGTGCATGATGATTTGCTTTTGGCCGCATGTAAGTTGACAAAATCGATATTTATTTTGATTTTATGGTAACTGTCGGGCCAAAATGTTTAATTAAACAGCGGAAGGTTTAGCATCACAAGTAACAGAAGAAGACTGTGCAAAGGGACTTATATATCCGGGTTTTCATTCTATCCGGAAAATTTCAGCACACATTGCAGCTTGTGTAGCTGACAAGGCATATGAACTCGGTAAGTTCATATTATCGACTTTAATACATGTTATTATAATTATAAGAAATTGTTAAGCAGATAATTTATTTTATTTCCAGGTCTAGCTTCTCTTCTTCCTCGTCCTGATGATCTCGTTACATTCGCTGAAAGTTGCATGTATTCTCCAATCTACCCTAGCTACCGCTAACTTTATCAACTTTCGTTTTAATTTTCATATTCATGTTATAGTAACGTTTTTCCATTTGGTATTACATAGCTGACTTTATGCATTGTGTTCTTGTATCTAAAGGGTATTTAAGATTTTTAGACTAATAAACATTGTTATGAAGACTTACAATGACCGAATCTTGTTAGCAAACAAAAAACTACCAAATTTGATCGAGAAGATGTCTTCTTAATAAACATCATATAATTTGCACATTAAATTTTAATAATTTGATTATAACTAAACTAAACTTTAATCCAACTTAATTAATTCACTACTGTTTCTGGTCGCTCTTTTGTTCGGCCCTCTTGCATCTTTCATTAAAATGTTACTCCGCCCTCCTATACCCAAAATCATACTTACATTATCTTTAATACGTTGATGAAAAATTATTAGTTGAAAAACAAATACTTATTTCATCATAATTTAAATATGATATTGAATTGTTTTCATTCTCACCGGCGGATGGTTTTAGACCCGAATTTGATTCGAAACTTGTGGACCATGATCCACCATTTGATCCAGCTAGAGCCATTATTACATCTGCCTGAAACAGAACAATCAACTATAAAATGTAAATCTATACAACAAAAAAAATCATCAAAAATCCCAAACCTTGTTTGGATGCACATCATCAAACACATGTGCTTGACCACCATAAAATATGGTCATCTGGCGGCCCGCAGATGTAGACGAACCTGGCTCAGAATTACTAACCAAAGACTTCAGTTTACTAGCCTGTGGTTCACCCACATTAACCGAGCTCAAAATTCCAGACCCTTTGATTCCAGTTCTAGAACCTTCATCAGCAGCCGATTGGGGTGAACCCAAATTGGATTCTTTGAATCTGTTTGAAACTGGTTGGTACCCATAAGGTACAACTTGAGCAGCACGTGGTGGATACTGTAGTACGGGCCCAACGTTCACAGTAATGGCTCGTTCCCATTTCGATGCATTGGTGGGTTGTACCATGTGAGATGATGATGTTGGTCTCATTTGATGCATGCTTATGAATGATTCATCTTCGTGGGGCCATCTAGGTCGTTCTGCACCTACGTTTCTCAGCATCTAACAATAACAAAAGTTTTTTTTTTTCTCATTAAGGCATTTCATCGAACACCTTATATGCAGGTTTTTTTTAAGAATTTGATCAACTTTGAAATAATATGATACCTTCATTAGATGTGAGGTTTCTGGGTATTCTGGTCTTAATTGGGGGATACCTTCTCTTGAAGGTGTTATAAAACCAGCATCTGTGTTACTACGTTTACTCCCCGAATACCTAATTTGTGAGCCTGAAAAATCGGTTTTTTGACCATAAAATGGCACCCCTTCAAAAAGTGTTCCAACCTGCCTTTCTATCATGGTTAAAACAAGAATATTGTCATCAATCAGCGACACAAATGTTGAAACTGGCCATTTTGGCCATACAGTTTGATCAAGATTTAAGGCATAAATTGGTAATTTTAGCTTCAAAATATGTGAAAAAATGTGCAAACTTTTTAATGGAGAGGGTACTACTGACTATGGTGATGCCATCAATGAAACTAATCCACTCAAAGATATACCTACCCCATTTTTTTATTTTCATTTCTGTAAAGAAATTTGAAGTTTTTTTTTGTTTTTTTGTTTCCACTATGAGCTAAAATTGAATAAATATGGACATTGTCCCTCAGGTAGGTACCAAATCTAGTGCTATGATGTTAAAATAACACGTATTTAATGCATCAAAAGTTGTACAAAATGCTATCATCTCCTTGAAGATTAAAAAAGAGTAATGATATTTAGTTATATCATTCGGTCCTACATATGGTCCTACCCACTTGATATGATAATATATAAACTCCATTAATTTTCTCTTTTAATATTAACCATTGATTTTGACACATGTATTCATCTAATGAGATTTAATGCGTAGAACTATAAGTATGACTAAATAATAAGACTAAGAGGGTGTTTGGGAAACCTTTTGAAAAGTCCTTATTAACTTATTGGCTTTTCCAATAAGTTAATAAGTCAATAAGTTATTTGAGTAAGAGCATAAGGATTTTTTAAATGACTTTTTGTAAAAGCTTGAAAATGAGTTTTTGAAAAGTAAGACTCCCCTTACTTATTAACTTTTCAATATAAATAAGACAATAAGTTAATAAGCTAAACAAAACATCATTTTTAAAACTACTTTTCAAAATACCACTCATTAAAAAATCCCAATTTTGAACAATCACCTAGTCTTTGATAAAATCTCGGAAAGTATGACTAAAAAACTTATATTTAAAACATGAAAGCATAATTTAATGAAACAACCATTAATTTTCAAGCTAAAATTCAAAAAAAAAATAGCTTTTTAAAGAATATTTACTTAAATAAAGCACCCCATGTAAGAAAAATCAAGAAAAGCTAAAAAAATGGATGAAATCAGTGTTAGTTACCGGAAGCCAGATCAGAAGTGGTGGATACCGGCCCACCACCACGGCCACCACCACCACCGGAGACGGAAGCACAAGGGGAAGAACCACCGGCGACATCACTAGCGGCGGCGAACTTGCTCACCGGAGTACATCCACGGCCAAGAAAGTCATGTAAAATAGTGGGTTTAACATCATCAGTGGCATTGCTTTTGTTGTTTTGAGCCATATTATTATTTAATAATAACACAGCAGCCATAATTTCATCTTAAAACACCTATTATTGTCATCATCAAAGACACTGCAAAAGAAAGATTTAAAGGAATTCTTTTATTTCTTTTTTATTTTTTGGGAGAGAAATAAGGGTTTATTTTTTGTTTTTGGGGGAGGGAGAGAGAGCATTAAAGAGCAAAAGCTAGTTGTTGTTCTGCTGCATGCTCTGTCCTAGAGTGTGGATGTTTTGTCTGATCTCTTTTTTAAGAATTTATGTGTGTGTGTGTGTGAGAGAGAAGGTTGGATCTACTGATTTACACTTTTTCTGTTCAATTTTTTTTTCACACTTTTACTTTGATAGTTTGATGATTATATTCCATAACTTATAATCTAAGATATCTTTACATTTTAATGTACTTTAATTTGATCTGATTTGATTTAACGATTTCCATTAAATATAATATTATGATACTTTTACGTAGGGATGTAGATGAGTCGAGACATCTCACAATAAAACATAATCCTGACTCGATTACAACTCTATTTTTATGGTTTCAAATTTTTTTTCCGGAAGAAAACATAATGTCTCAAGATAAGCATCATTGTACAGAGTATAAAGTTTAAAAGCAATATAAAATCATAGCCAACAACATTGTCGTCTTTCGGTTTGGCGACACTGATGGCACGGAGTTGTTGATTTTCACCTTCGGTTTGGCGAAGGGGAAGCGACAAAGGGTGGGCCACAACAATAAATACACTCCAAACATTTCCTTTTTCACACAACTTCTACTACACTTCTTTCACCATACAATATACTTTCACACTACAACATTTTTTCTCACAACATTTGTTTTTGCCAAAAATGCATAAAAACACAATAAACAAACATAATCAGTTCCCAAGAAGACACGAAAACCATTTATTGGACAACCCCATGCGGACCCGCTTCACCAACATGTTTATCTTCGGCTCAATCAAACAACTAGTGGTATCCAAGGCTTGTATTCAAGGTGGATTTAAGGTGTTGCCCATGACCTATTGGTCATGGGTTCAAGTCCCGTCGTGGACAAAAAGGTGGAAGGTTCGAGGGAAGGCATACTGCCCCTTGTGTATGTCACTGTATAGGCTCGAACCACTAACTTACTAACTTGCCGTTCAAAAAAGAAAAACAACTAGTCTCCTAAGTAATCCCCTTGGATTAATTTAATAATTTTTTTTATGAAATTGTATTATTTAATATCATATTTTAAACATATAAAGTAAAATAATGTGTGTGCTTAAAAATATCAAGTTAATGTGTATTTCTGGTAGAGATGTGTCATAAAGTGTCAATTAATTTGGTGCGAAGGTGGCAAAAACTAAAGTATATCAATTTATATCACGATTAAGAATAGTCTAACAACTAAGTGAAAATAATAGATTTTGTGACAATTGCATCATCGGCTAAGAGCTAGACAAAGCTAAAACAAAATGTATGAGAGAATAAATAAACAAATTATGGTGTAATTAATTAATCCCTGAAAGATGAGAGAATAAATAACAAATCTAGAAATTGTTAAATGAATATCATAATTAGACGTTACTTAATTGCAATCCTTGAAAGGAACACGCTAGTTAAGAACATTAAAACGTGAAAAGAAAAATCTCGTTTTTATATCGAACAGAAGCTAGGTTATTGTTAAAGTAGTTGTCTCGTAGAGAAACTTCATCATGTGACTTGTCACAAATTGAATTAATTGGTATATGTGATATATGACTTGTTTGATTTGTCTTTCTATTTTTGACATTCTTTTTGTCAAGAAAATTGACAGAAGACAACGTCTTGTGATTAATGATCGGCTTGTTTTTGGCACAAGATTCGTGAATGCAAGCATGCGAAGTTTGATGTTTCAGTTATGTCTCGTTACATTTACAAAAGTACTAGTACTTGAAGGAAGTAGATTAATAATTATAATCAAATGAAAATCATGCATTACAAATCGTGGAGGATATATAATAGAGTTATTAATTATACGAGTATGAATTATTACTCACTCGTCCCATTTTTATTGTCCACCTTACTATTTTAGTTTGTCCCAAAATAAGTGTCAATTTCAAGTTATAACCAAACATATGAATTATTAGTGGGTAAATATGAGATTTTATTGGTAGACAGTGCAATAATTGCATTTTCATAAAACTGTGTACCTTTTGATTAGTGGACAATAAATTTGGGACGGAGCTAGTAGTATTTTTTTAACAGCAAAATGAATTATTAGTACTTGATGCTTAACTTCTAAGTATATATCTGAACTAGTACTTGGTGAAGAAAATAGAGTTATAGAGATAAGGCGGTGTAAGGTGTTGCCCAAGGTTTGTAGCCTAATGGTATCCGAGGTGGATTTAAGGTGTTGCCCATGACCTCTTGGTCATGGGTTCAAGTCCCGTCATGGACAAAAAAAAGTGGAAGGTTCGAGGGAAGGCATACTGCCCCTTGTGGATGTCACTGTTTAGGCTCGAACCACTAATTTACTAACTTGCCGTTCAAAAAAAATAGAGATAAGGCGGTGTAAAATAGTGTCCATAAAGGTAAAGGTTTTCACGTAGAGACTTGTTCGGGTCACTTATCGCTACAAATTTTTGGCTGAAATCCAGATTCATATTTATGCATTTTTTTTTTAATTTTTTAATTTTTTTTAATTTTTAATTTCTAATTTTTTTATTATTTTTTTAACTTTTTAAATTTAAATTTTTATTTAGTTTTAATTTTTTTAATATATTTGATGATTTTAAATTTAAAACATATAAAATATTTAAGTTTTTTAGTTCACTAAATCAATGTAATTGAATTCATAGACATTTAGTAAGGATTTCAACTACAACTAATCTAGAGTTACGAAGGAACTGAATTACAAAGAAAAAAACTCATCAAAACATTTTTGGCTCTCTCCGTAATGAAATTGAATTTCAATTACAAAGTATTACGGCAAAAACAAACTCAAGTAACATTCTAAATTATGGGCTATGCATTTTGTGTTCTTAAACAAAAAATTATCATTTGAGGAATAAATCTTGATCTCGTCCACAGTTCACAGTACCCTAATGGCTGTTGAAGTAAGTACCAGCCATGTTGTAGATAGTACAAACTACAAAGGATACCGCGGTGTCACAAAATCATTGATGGTACGACTCAATCAGAATTATATATTATTATTATTGCATTATCATCGAGGACAAAAGAATCTCGCCCCAACTAAAAAATAGATGGTAGACAAGACGTAAATATATATATTTCAAAAAATGTGATATCTATATGTTAAAAACGTATTTATATATCATAATCTATGTTTTAATATTTTTACATAGTACTCCCTCCGTCCCTAAATAAAGTTCCCATTTGTGTTGGGCATAATATTTTAGGAGATAGTTAGTGGTGGGGTATTTGGTATTACTTTTGAATAAAATATAAGGTTTGATTGGAGAGAGAAAGTGTTTTAAGAGATAGTTAGTGGTGAAAGTATTGGTAATAATATTATTATATTAAGTGGGTCCCTTAAGTGTGAGAAATAGGAACTTTATTTAGGGACAAAACTTGAAGGTGAAATGAGAACTTTATTTAGGGACGGAGGGAGTATATTTTAAGAATTATACGAGAATAGTGTATAAATTAGTCATACACATCACTAACATTAAAATAAAAATGATTTTTATACGATAAAATTTAATTGATCTAAACTATTATTCACCATAAGTAACTAAATAAATTAGAAACAAAAAATCATTAACAGAGATCCTTAGATGAAGTTTTTTTTTAAGTAAATCTTAATCTACTCATAAATACTAAATATTGTATATATGCATTATGAAATTAAACCCCTGACCATAAATATAAATCACAAACAAAAACTCTTATATGAAAGAAGATGATTATAGACTTTTGGGAAACCATGTGTGGCATCCATGATCATTGGGATATTGTATGCAACCATGTATGCAGGCACCGAGAGGGAAAAAGGGTTTCATTATGATTATTGACTTTTTGGGAAATCTCATGATAATAACATCCACTTTCAAGATAACATCATTACCCTCATAAATAACAACTACATGTAATATAAAAGAATTTTAATTATCATGTGTTACGATCTCACATCGGTGGAACTAGGGATGGCAATGGAGCGGATGTGGATCGGGTGATGCGATGTCCACATCCATATCCATTTAGATTTACATCGTCCATATCCACATCCATATCCATTTAAAATAATTTCATCCATCCATATCCATATCCATCGGATTATAGCGGGTAAATGGGCATCCGTTGGATTTTGAAAGAAATTTGTTTTCTAAAGAAAGTACGATAGTTTTGTAGATAAATTTGCAATTTTTGTTGAATATATATTATTTCTTCCAAAAAAATATACAAACAAAAACATAATTACGAATCTACATTCAATGCATCAAGGCATAGAACATAATTTGTAACTAATCCCCAGATATTAATGAATACAAACGAAAATATAACATAATATATATAGAAGCCTAGAGTATGATTTGTAATGTTTACAAATTTAGATGTTATGTTATGTATAAATTTTATTGAATAAAAAATGTGCAGACATATATTATTAATCATGTGAAATTATAATATAAAAAAAGTTAATTTCGGGTTAAATGGATTTATCCATGGATTGAAAATCATCATCCGTATCCGCTCCAATAAACATCCATATCCGCCCCACATCCGATATTCACTCATTTAACTTCATCCATATCCACCACCGGTGGAGCGGATCGGGTGGATGATCATCGGATCGGATGATAGTTGCCATCCCTAGGTGGAACTATAAACCAAATGATGACTTATAAGTCTAGATGTCCCCTCCTCTTTCAAGTTAACTTTTAGGAATAATTCTACACTTGGGCTTATGACATGGTACAAGCCTAGTATTAGATGAATTCGTATCATCATGTTTTTTTCACAATACTACATTTTTCTAAGTAATATATAAAAATTTACAACGATTGGCAATAAGGTTTACAAATTCATAAGTTGATCAAACTGGAATATATTGAAAAGTTAAATGGGTAAATTCTAAAAACAGGGGCCCGTGCGAAAACATGAAAATGGGCCCCTTGAATACCAGATTTTTATAAAAATTTGAACTTTTTAATTTTTTTTTCTATTAAATTATTAAGTTGACTTAAATTTTAATATTATATATATAAGAAATATATATAAAAATGGGTCCCTATAAAATATGGGCCCTGTGCAGCTGCACCTCATGCACCTCCTCAAAGACACACCTGTCTAAAACCATTAAAATGAAAGAAGTGAGCACATGAAAATTATCAAAAGTGTAAGGGTGGGAAAGTTTACCTGTCGGTGAGCGGCAAGCGGGCGCCGGTTATACACTATCCATCGTGGGTAATTAAACCTGCGAACCTATGAAACCCATTAAGTTTATCCGTGTGTATACCCGTAAAATCTGTGAATATATACACATTAGAAATATATTATGGCTGTAGCAATTTACTCATATTTTGGATTTTCAATTGATTGTTTTAGTCATTTTTTTTAACCAAGTTGTAGGATTTTCAATTGATTGTTTTAGTAATAAACTTTTTCTTTATGTCATAAAATCATTTATACAAAAAAAACTGCAGGTTTACTCGCATCCGCTGATAAATGTTTAAAACACTTATTTATATGAATAAATATTCAACACTTTGGATGCATTTGTGCCTAAAAGCTCCACACTAGACGAAATAGTGAAATGTTCGCTAAAATATTTTAATTATGATGAAAACGCCTAATTCTTGTATTATCTTTATAATTGTAGGTTTGGCAAGAAATGGAAAATGAATGCAAGTCATGAAGGGATGCTAAAGCCATAAAGATTTCGATCATACATGAATGCAATGTGGAAGCTTCTTAGTCCAAAAGCCTTAAACATGTCAATGTTTTACTTGAGAAGAAAAGTTAAACTAAGATTAATAATTGAAAGCAAATTATAAGGACTATTATTGCCAAGGTTTGATTGTCAACTAAAAAGAAAGCAAAGGATTAAATGGCAATTAAAAAGAAAACAAAAGAGAAAGTGGCAGTTCACATGAGAGAAAAAAGAGGAACGAGAGGTGTACGTGGGAGTTCTTCTTTTATGCTGGAGTGGTAGTTTTGAAGGGCAGATCGGAACGAACGAGCAAGAAGAAGAAAAGAAGAAAAAGAAGACACAAAAACTCCTCTCGATTTGGGTATGATTTCAGCCATGTGTGGCTAGTTTTCTTCAATTCAACTCTAGGGTTTCAAGCAATTGCAATTTGTTTTCAGTTGGTTGTTTAAGATTGTATTTTATCACTTGGTTATTTACCTAATTTCTACGTTTGAATGATTATTGTTATCTTTATTTCTCTCTAATCTGATCAATTGTTTGAGATTTTGATAGCAACCCGTCATCTTGATTTTTGAATACGGAAATTAAGTATAAGTGGTGATTAACATGGTAGATTTTGTAGCAGATATCTACTTCATGTTATGAAATAGGTGAAACGAAAATAAAGAATAATCGAGCTTGCGTGTTAATTCATTCGGAATCAGGTTCCATTAGAGCTTTATGCTAGCTTCATATAGGAATTTAAGAGCTTGTTTAAATCCATTTGAATGCTAAGAATCGTTTAGGGTGTTTATCTCTATCCGGTTAGTTTGTAAGTTAGAATTCGTCATCAGAGCTTCTTAATGACTATAACTGATTTAATCAAGTAACGAGCTCTCGTAAATACGATTGAACAACAAGCACTAAAATTAAATTGTGGTAGTACCCTAGAGTTGGATGTTTCTTACTTAATTGTTCCTTTTAAAACCAAAATTCTTTAGTATAATATATGTTCGATTATAATTCAAATTTTATATTTGTATTCAAAACCACCCCCTTTCAGGTAATTTTGGTATTTATAGTTAAATTTAGTCTCTGTGGATTCGACCCGACTTGCCATTGCTACTATAATTATTTATAGGTCGTTGTAGTATAGTTGGTATTATTATTTGGTGGACTCGGCATCCGTCAAATTTTTGGCGCCGCTGCCGGGGACTAAGATTCTAACTGTTTATGCCAAGGTCTTCTCGTACAGGTACACTGGAGCCATTTGACTTAGAAATAGAAAAAACAGCAAAAAAAAAAAAATCGAAAGCAAGCAAGAACAAGAAAGCAGCAAGGAGAGTCATCAAACTCACCGGTCATCAATATTTGGAAGGATATTGAGTTATCCTCCGAGTCTGAAGAAGAAAAAAACAGTAACTCCTCATCTGAAGAGGAAGAAAACGAAACCCTAATGGCAGGACCGGAACTAACATTGAGGGAGATGGCGACACAGGATGTCGCACAAGTGCCTATTTGCATCAGGTATCCGGCAAATCATGGTACGTTTATTTTAAAAACCGGGCTGGTCCACCTCCTTCCAACATATCACGGGTTGGAAAATGAGGATCCAAATAAGCACTTAAAAGAATTTCATGTCATTTGTTTAAGTATGAAACCTAATGATGTTCAAGAGGATCTTATAAAATTAAAGGCATTCCCTTTTTCACTAAAAGACCGCGCGACTGATTGGTTGTACTCGTTACCGCCTAACACGGTAGCGACGTGGGACCAAATGCAGAGGCTTTTTCTTGATAAATTTTTTCCAGCCTCTAGAGCCGCGAGTATTCGTAGAGAAATATGTAGTATTAAGCAAAGAGATGTTGAAACTCTCCATGAATATTGGGAAAGGTTTAAAAAACTTTGTACTAGTTGTCCCCAACATGGAATATCGGAACAATTATTGTTGCAATATTTCTATGAGGGTTTGCTTCTCATGGAGAGGAAAATGATTGATGCTGCCAGTGGCGGTGCAATCTTTAACCAAACTCCAACTCAGGCTAGAAGCCTAATCACAACCATGGCTGAAAATTCTCAGCACTTTAATGAAAGAAATGACATGCGACGCGAACCGCAAAGGGTAAACGAGGTTAATATAAATGGAATTGAAAATAGATTATCTGATTTGACTAACCTTGTTAAGCAGCTAATTGTAGGAAAAGAACATGTTCGTGCATGTGGAATATGCAATGACATAACTCATCCTACAGATACATGTCCTACACTTCAAGAACCAACCGAGAACATTAGTGCAGCAGGAGGATATATTAGACAACAAAGATTCTTCAACAATAATTCATACGGTAATCAAAGGCCTCCTCAATTCCAAAATTTTCAGCCGAGGCCTCAACAATTTCATCAACGAGCTCCATTCAATCCTAACCATGAATCATCGAGTAGTTCAGGTACGTCACTAGAGGATTTGGTTAAATCCTTATCTAACACTACCATGAGTTTTCAACAGAAAACAGATGCTAGTATTCGGAACTTGGAAGCTCAAATGACCAAACTTGCGACATCAATGAACCGCTTAGAATCTCAAGGAAAGTTACCCTCTCAAACGGAGACAAATCCGAGGCAAAATGCAAGCTCAATTACCTTAAGAAGTGGCACGAAATATGAAGGGCCCAAAATGCCACCAGTTGATGATGACCAGATGGTGAAAGAAAAAGAAAATTCTCCAACACCCGTGCAAAATAGCAAACAACCAGGTAACTCAACAAAGGTGAGTCCAATTGCAAAGATAACTCCACCACCTTTCCCTACTCGTTTTCAACCATCACAGAAAATTAAAGCGGAAAAAGAAATCATGGAAAGTTTTAGGAAAGTACAGGTAAACATTCCACTTTTAGATGCAATTAAACAAGTCCCTCGTTATGCTAAATTTTTAAAAGACATTCGCACAAATAAAAGAAAATTAAAAGGGAATGAGACTGTCAAAGTGAGTGAAAATGTATCAGTTGTTTTACAAAAAAAACTACCCCCAAAGTGCAAGGACCCTGGTGTTTTCACCATTCCTTGCAAATTGGGAAATGTCACGGTTGATAAAGCGAAGCTTGATCTTGGAGCATCAATAAATGTGATGCCTTTTTTGATTTATAAAACCCTAAATGTTGGTATGTTAGAAGAAACCGGGGTGGTTATTCAACCTGCTGATCGGTCCATTGTATACCCTAAAGGGGTACTAGAGGAACTTCTGGTACAAGTAAATAACCTGGTTTTCCCTGCTGACTTTTATGTCATAGACATGGAAGAGGATTCAGATCCTAAATCCACGTCAATTTTACTAGGGAGACCATTTTTAAAGACATCTAAAACAAAAATTGATGTTCACAGTGGCACATTAACAATGGAATTTGATGGCGAAATAATCAGTTTTAATATATATAATACCATGCGTTTTCCTAGTGATGTTTCTTCTCTTTGTTTTGTTGATGTTATTGATCCCATATCTCAAGATTTGTATGAACTTACATGTTTAGATACTTTGAATACAATCTTAAGCAAATCTTTAGATGAAACAGGGATAACACGTTTGATGAAGGGATTTGAACTCGATCCCGAGTTTCACGAGCTGGTAGCTTTCATGGATAAAAAGAAAATCGTCAGGTATGATGTCTCTCAAATTAATTTACCAACGTCTAAAAAGAAGCTACTTCCTTCTATTTTGCAGGCTCCCGTTTTAGAGCTAAAACAACTTCCCGAGCACCTCAAGTATACTTATCTTGGAGAAGAAAAAACATTACCAGTTATCATCTCCAACCATCTCTCCACTTTTGAAGAGAAGGAATTGGTGGCAGTCTTGAAAAGGTATAAGGAGGCAATAGGATGGACTATTGCCGACATCAAAGGGTTAAGTCCTTCAACGTGTATGCATAAGATTTTAATGGAAGAAGACTTCAAGCCATCTCGTGAGGCCCAAAGGAGATTGAATCCTCCTATGTTAGAAGTTGTAAAGAAGGAGATTCTGAAGTTGTTAGATGCTGATATGATTTATGCCATCTCTGATAGTAAGTGGGTTAGTCCCGTGCAAGTCGTACCAAAGAAAGCCGGGGTAACTGTTGTGGAAAATGCCGAATGAATTATGGTCCCAACTCGAGTGCAAAGTGGGTGGCGAGTTTGTATTGACTATAGGAGGTTAAATGCGTCAACACATAAGGATCACTTCCCACTTCCCTTTATCGATCAGATGTTAGAACGGCTCGCAGGTAAGTCTCATTATTGTTGCTTAGATGGTTTTTCTGGATTCCATCAGATTATGGTTGCACCAGAGGACCAAGAAAAGACCACATTTACATGTCCATTTGGTACATTCGCTTATCGTCGCATGCCCTTTGGTCTATGTAATGCACCCGCTACTTTTCAGCGGTGCATGATAAGTATTTTTTCAGAATATGTTGAAAACATCATTGAAGTTTTCATGGATGATTTTACTGTCTATGGAAACTCCTTTGATGAATGTTTAGAAAACCTCACTAAAATTCTTGAAAGATGCATAGAAACCAACCTTGTTTTAAACTTTGAAAAATGTCATTTTATGGTAAACCAAGGGTTGATTTTAGGGCATGTTGTTTCAAATAAGGGCATTGAAGTGGATAAGGCTAAGACTGATGTTATTAAGAGCTTACCCTACCCCACTTCGGTGAGGGAAGTAAGGTCATTTTTGGGTCATGCAGGTTTTTATAGAAGATTCATTAAAGATTTTTCACGCATTACTCAACCGATGTGCCTTCTACTTCAAAAAGATGTGGAATTTAAGTTTGATGAGTCGTGCAAGAAAGCTTTAGATCGTTTGAAAGTAATGCTCACAACTGCACCGATTATGAAAGCTCCTGATTGGAAATTAGACTTTGAGATCATGTGTGACGCGAGCAACTATGCTATTGGGGCGGTCCTTGGTCAGCGGGTTGGAAAGGACCCACATGTCATATATTATGCCTCAAGGACCCTTGATAAAGCACAAGCAAACTACTCCACCACAGAGAAAGAATTACTTGCAGTGGTTTTTGCTCTTGAAAAATTCCGTCAATATCTTTTGGGTACTAAAGTAATTGTTTTTACAGATCATGCAGCTTTGAGATATTTGATGACTAAGAAGGATGCAAAACCAAGATTGATCAGGTGGATTTATTGCTCCAAGAGTTTAATTTAGAGATAAAAGATAAAAGTGGAGCACATAACCTGGTGGCAGATCACTTGAGTAGAATTGTGTCGGTAAACGAGCAACCACCATTGAATGAGCAATTCCCAGATGAGCATTTGCTGGAAGTGAAGACTATTGTCCCATGGTATGCTGACATAGTTAACTACATTGTCACTGGAGAGACACCAAAAGATCTTCCAAAAGCAAGACGAGACAAGATTAAAAGTGATTCCAAGTACTATATTTGAGACGAACCATATTTATGGAATCAAGGGCCTGACCGTGTCATTCGTCGATGTGTAAATGATGATGAGGTACGCTCTGTTTTAGAATTCTGTCACTCTCGAGCGTGTGGGGGGCATTTTGGTCCAACGAGGACAGCACGAAAAGTGCTTGAAAGTGGTCTGTTCTGGCCACATATCCATCGAGACTCATATATGTTTTGTAAAGCCTGTCCTCGTTGCCAACACACGGGTAACCTGAGTCGAAAGGACCAAATGCCTTTACACCCAATTCATGCTTGTGAGATTTTTGACGTTTGGGGAATTGATTTTATGGGACCTTTCCCATCATCTTTTGGGTATAATTACATTCTGCTTGCTGTCGATTACGTCTCTAAATGGGTAGAGGCGAAAGCGACTAGGACTGATAATGCTAAAGATGTTTCAGATTTTGTCAAAGATCAGATCTTTTGCAGATTTGGGGTCCCTAAGGTGGTTATTAGTGACAGAGGCAGCCATTTTGTGAACCGCGTGATGACAACATTGTTCAAGAAATATGGAGTGCAACACCGCATGTCCACTGCCTATCACCCGCAAACAAATGGGCAGGCAGAGGTGTCGAACCGAGAAGTGAAACAAATTCTGGAGAAAACGGTGAACCCGACACGTAAAGATTGGAAATTAAGGCTTAATGATGCGTTGTGGGCTTATAGGACTGCTTATAAAACCCCAATCGGTATGTCTCCTTTTCGTTTAATTTTTGGAAAAGCTTGTCATTTACCCGTAGAGCTGGAACACAAGGCTTTTTGGGCTGTCAAACGGGTAAATTTGGATTTAGATGCAGCCGGTGTCCATCGAAAACTCCAACTCCAAGAGTTGGAAGAGATACGGAATGATGCATTCGAGAGTAGTCTAGCTTACAAGGACAAAGCCAAAGCTTTTCATGACAAAATGTCTTCACGTAAGACATTTGTAGTCGGTCAAAAAGTCCTTTTATTCCACTCTCATCTCAAACTTTTTCCTGGTAAGCTAAGATCTCGATGGGTGGGACCTTTTGTTGTTACTAATGTATTTGCTCATGGTGCCATAGAAATAAAAAGTGACAAAACAGGGAAAGTTTTCAAGGTGAATGGTCATCTTTTGAAGCCATTCTATGAAGGCTTCAACCCACATGATGTAGAGGCACTTCGAATCGAGCACCCACCTAATGCTACTACTTAAAGGGAATTCGGTCTAGCCAAAGACCTAAAAGAAAAGCCCTTCTTGGGAGGCAACCCATGTCTTTAATTTTTTTCTGCATTTTTTTTTCCAGGATATTTGCTTGTTCTCCCTGGAGCTTGGACAAAACCCGTCACCACACCTTAGCATACTTTGGCATACATGGAGATCAGGGGAGTTTACTGTTTCCATTTGTTCTTTACTTTTCTATTTGCATACATTGAGGACCATGCATGATTTAGAGTGTGGGGATAGTTATTGCATACAATTTGTGTTTAGTATTTTCGAGTTTACCTTCACTTTATACTTGATTATCTAAGGAATTGACATGGTCAGACACTTTAGGCATAAAGATGATCATAAGTTTGAGAAGTATATAACATCATAAGACTTGATACATCAACAATCACTACTTGCAGTGTGTAAGAGATGTAATGCTTGACTTCTTCTATTCTTGCGAGCTACCAACCACCCTAGGTGAGACTTTGAGCCTATGACCAGAAACAAAAACAAAAAAATTGGTCAAATATTCATTTCGGTGTGTTTACGTCTTCACTAGATGAGGCTTTTAGAACTTGTTCCAATTCTCCTCAATGTTGTTTAGAATGTGTGCCAACTAGAATCATTAAACCTTCACCTTTACTTAAACCTTCACCTTTACTTAAACCTTCACATTTACTTAAACGTTAAACCTTCACCTTTGATTATTTCCTAACTCACATTACACCTAAGCCAAACATTGTCCAACCTTGAACCAAAAAATCAAAAGTCTGAAGATAATTCAAGCGGCGAAAAAAATCAAAAAAATCAAAAAAAAAAAAGAAAAGAGAAGAAATAAAAACAAAGTATATGAAGTAAGTTTGGCGTCCAAAGAGCACACATGGAAAACTAAATGCAAGTGCTATTGCCTGATTAAGGAATTTGAGTACAAGTCTTATAAATCTCAACCAATTTTCCCTAGTCATTTCTTATTTGCCTATAGTAAATTGCAACCGGTCACAAACCTTTCGATTCTTGTTTTTCACACAATCTAAACAATGGAGAGTGAGAATTTTTACAAGTTTATAATAAGCATTTGATAGTTGAATTGGCGTCTGAGCGATATACATTTAGCCACTAGAGTGAATAATACATACACATTAAGAGTTCTCTTATCTTTCGTGAGAGTTTGCAAGAAAAGTTTTTGTCAAGCCTTATGATCTTCACATGCTTGTAGTGATCGTTGATTAATCAAGTCTCATGATGTACTATATATTTTGATACACGTATGTGATTCTGAGTGCTTGACATGTCTGAATATTGTCATTGCCGAGGACTGTCAATGAATAAAGTGTGGGGATATTTGATAAATGCTTAAAACACTTATTTATATGAATAAATATTCAACACTTTGGATGCATTTGTGCCTAAAAGCTCCACACTAGACGAAATAGTGAAATGTTCGCTAAAATATTTTAATTATAATGAAAACGCCTAATTCTTGTATTATCTTTATAATTGTAGGTTTGGCAAGAAATGGAAAATGAATGCAAGTCATGAAGGGATGCTAAAGCCATAAAGATTTCGATCATACATGAATGCAATGTGGAAGCTTCTCAGTCCAAAAGCCTTAAACATGTCAATGTTTTACTTGAGAAGAAAAGTTAAACTAAGATTAATAATTGAAATCAAATTATAAGGACTATTATTGCCAAGGTTTGATTGTCAACTAAAAAGAAAGCAAAGGATTAAATGGCAATTAAAAAGAAAACAAAAGAGAAAGTGGCAGTTCACATGAGAGAAAAAAGAGGAACGAGAGGTGTACGTGGGAGTTCTTCTTTTATGCTGGAGTGGTAGTTTTGAAGGGCAGATCGGAACGAACGAGCAAGAAGAAGAAAAGAAGAAAAAGAAGACACAAAAACTCCTCTCGATTTGGGTATGATTTCAGCCATGTGTGGCTAGTTTTCTTCAATTCAACTCTAGGGTTTCAAGCAATTGCAATTTGTTTTCAGTTGGTTGTTTAAGATTGTATTTTATCACTTGGTTATTTACCTAATTTCTACGTTTGAATGATTATTGTTATCTTTATTTCTCTCTAATCTGATCAATTGTTTGAGATTTTGATAGCAACCCGTCATCTTGATTTTTGAATACGGAAATTAAGTATAAGTGGTGATTAACATGGTAGATTTTGTAGCAGATATCTACTTCATGTTATGAAATAGGTGAAACGAAAATAAAGAATAATCGAGCTTGCGTGTTAATTCATTCGGAATCAGGTTCCATTAGAGCTTTATGCTAGCTTCATATAGGAATTTAAGAGCTTGTTTAAATCCATTTGAATGCTAAGAATCGTTTAGGGTGTTTATCTCTATCCGGTTAGTTTGTAAGTTAGAATTCGTCATCAGAGCTTCTTAATGACTATAACTGATTTAATCAAGTAACGAGCTCTCGTAAATACGATTGAACAACAAGCACTAAAATTAAATTGTGGTAGTACCCTAGAGTTGGATGTTTCTTACTTAATTGTTCCTTTTAAAACCAAAATTTTTTAGTATAATATATGTTCGATTATAATTCAAATTTTATATTTGTATTCAAATCCACCCCCTTTCAGGTAATTTTGGTATTTATAGTTAAATTTAGTCTCTGTGGATTCGACCCGACTTGCCATTGCTACTATAATTATTTATAGGTCGTTGTAGTATAGTTGGTATTATTATTTGGTGGACTCGGCATCCGTCATCCGCGTGTAGATATCCGAGAGTTTGCGGGTGGGAAAAAATATTCTGAGTATGAGTACCTGTACCTGGCACCCCAGATGTCATTTGCTAACTGTGCTTCATTTCAAAAAAGGTAACAACTTTATTTAAGATAATGACATAATATGACAAAAATGAGGGGTTAATTAATAATTAGAGGGTGCTTTATATAAAAAAAAGCATAATAAATTCAAGCAGGTAACTCTACATGGAAGGGCACAACAAAACATAAATTTATTATAATATTATTTTGCTAATATAAAAATATTTAATATTTTGTAATACCAAAAATAAAATATTAATGACACGACCTTAGTACTACTTGTTTTAAACAATCCGGGTCTCTTTGATTCACATAATATTTTTAAATTAACTGGAATATATAAAAGCAACTTGTAAGAATTGAAAATTGAAGGGATTCGAATCTGTTACGTCTTTGATTGGTAAGAAACGGAATGGAATTTGTAGTGGTAGTGGTGAAGACGGCAGTGGTTCCATATTATAATTTAAAATTATAAATTCCAAAGGAATTAGAAACATTCTATTTAATATGCAAAGAAAATTGAATTAAGTCATTTGTTGGAATTAGAAGGCTTTCGTTTCTTTCCCTTTTGACCAAACACCATACGAAATGAAGTTTGAATTCCAATTTCTTCCACTTTAATAACCAAACAAAATATGAAAGAATTTTGTTAATCATATTAGGTTGTAGGTTCGCCAATAACAAAAGTATGGAAGCACAGTTCACATATTTTATAATGTTTGATACGATTTTCTAATTTGGTTTTGCTTTTCTTTTTTTTCTCTAGAACCTAAAATAGGAGAGTAAAATTTATGTCAAAGTAATATAGTACTTGTGATAACTATCTTCTCCTATATATGAGGCTACATTTGATCAATCATTTGCCAACTTGGCAGTTTGAAGCTACCTCATTAGTCAATAATGACAGGTGTAATTCAACCATTGGTCAATTGGGAACTCCTTTTCTCTATCAACGAATCTGCCCTCTCCCTTCCTCCATCCATGAAATCCGGTCGTTCCCTTCTCCATCAACGGAATCCGGCCACTCCCTTCCTCCATCGACGATATCCTGCTACGGATTTGAACTCGATTTTGATTGGCAGCCTAGGGTTTACACATCTACATCTGCTGCAGTTATGAATCGGGGGAATACCGGCCGCCGCTTGAAACGGGACTAATTGAGTCCTCATTTAGGTAATTTCCCTCTGTTCAATCAGTATTACACTGATTTTCTCCCTTTTTTTGAACCCTGCGATTCAAACTCCAATTTCTACCATAGCCAGGCACTCGAATCAACTGTTAAAAATGAAAAAGAGATGCTTAATTTCGTAAGTTCAGTTTCAATCTCTAACATCTGTGTATCAATTTGTTCTGAGTTTTAAGGTTTTTTTCATCATTCACGCACACTTCTATTAAGCATCATAAATCGTCATGAAGTTTTCGAATTCTGTTATAACGGATTTGAGTATATCAAATGTCAATTCACCATAATAAGTTAGTCACGATCATATTTTTCTTCCCATGTACCTCAATTAGCGTCTGATTCTGATTTTGGGATTTCAAATATATAAAAAAATCCTTTCTTTTTATCATTTAAATTACTAATAATAGTTCTCAATTTGAATTGAAAAATAATTTCAATTCAGAGTATAAATATTCACTTTTCAATAGATCAATCTCTATTTTGCTAAAACCATATAACATATAGTGATCAAAAAAATTCTATGCACAATCAGGGTTGTTTCTGTTTTTTATGTCTTTCTTTTAGATTTCCTGAATTACAGTATGAGTTAGAACAGAAATATTAAACTGATTTTAACTTCTGCTCAGATTTGTCTTTGATGATGGGTGTCTTTGATGATGTTCATTGTAGTAGTATACTTTGAATTTAGAAAATGGAGTTAAAACTTTATTTTCATCAATAATTGGAGATTATAGCCATTAGAGTTTTCTTACAAGGTTTGGGTGAAGTTGTTAACAGAGAATGAATTATAAAAGTCCAAATTGTGAAGCTAAAGCCTTGAGGTTTGCATATTTCATATTTTCCCCTAATTTAAATAATAAATTGTATGATTGCCTGTGATGTAATGTGATGACATCTGCAAATATTTTGGGAAAGTCACTGAAGCTCAACAAGCGTGCTAAATGATAGATTTAAGTGGAAGGTATGTTAACAGCAGCTCAAACATTTCCAGATTCTATTATTGCTGCCCTAATTTGTTTTTTTTTGTCTTTAAATTCTTTTTTAGGTCCGAGAAATGGAAAAAAGAAAGGACGGGAAACCAAGTGAAGAAAGAGCTGCTTTAAGGCCTTCTTTGAAGGAAAATGGGTAAACAACATAATTACTTTTTTGTATTTTCTTTACACTGAAAAAGTGATGACAGTTAAATCATACGCTAATTTGGTTATTCAACCAACAAATGTACAATTCACCATCTCTACTACAACAATGCTCGAATCCATCATCGTTTACTTTCAAGATTAGTTAAAACATGAAATAATTAATCACTTCATTTAAACCAGATTATGAGATTGATCAATATAGGTGCTGTAGTTTTGATTTTGTGCTTAGAAGTTTATTTAGGAATCCTGCTTAAGTAATAGGAAATTGAAAATTGATAATGAATCTATACAGTCATCAAGTCTCATGTTTGGTTATCTGAATCTCTCTCCCAACATTTATTTTTTAAATTAAATATACATAGTCTACTATTTTTTTTTAATCTGTGATTAATTGCAGAAAAATTTTCATTGATAGTATGGCTTTAGGAAGTGCTTTCCTTTTATATGGGTCTGTTGGTGGTTCGCCAAGAACACTTTTTCTACTGGCACATGAGCTTCCTCAAGAGGTATTTTTACTCTAGATTAATGATATGATAATTAGCACTTATTTGGATGTCATTGCTTAATTCCCTCGAACAAGTGATGCAATCGGGGTAAAGCTTATATTTAAGAAAGTTAACAACTTTTCTTAGTTTTATGTTTCTTTAATTCAATTTTTGCGTCTTTGACTTATACGGTTCGATATTTGGATGTTCTTATTGGCAATTTTATATAGCTTGGCTTTCACCATTTCACTAGACCACATTACAAGAAGCTGCTGCAAATGCTGCATCATGTCATCCTTCAATTTCTCAAGTACTTCTTGGATTTCCACATCTAATTGTTTTAATCAATATAATTATGTTTTAATTTTTTTAATAATTTGAGGTTAATTTTCAGGTGCTGGTAGCTAATTCTGAAATTTTTTAAAACCATTTAGCAGAGCCATGGGCCAAATTAATACATTTGGTACAACAAAAGGGTGGATACTCACATATAGTAACTGCTTCAACTTCTTTTTGTAAAAATATATTACCTACGGGCAGCTGCCGTTCGTGATGTCTCACCAGTTACTGATGTCGTTGAAATTTCAGAACCGTATAGATTTGTCAGGTGCTTTTTGTAATCATATTTTAATACTTTAATTATACATAAAAAAACACAGACAAAATGTGTACCTTTTGGTTCAACACCACTTATTATACATCTATAATGCATAATTATTTTTTTATTATTTTATTAACTTTATGATAGGCCGATATATGCGGGCAATGCTTTATGTACTATCCGCTACACGGGTTCAGACCCGCGCATGCTGACGGTTCGAACCACTTCTTTCCCGGTGGGACCCGTTTCACCCGATTCTAAAACTAATTCTGCACCAATACATCAACTTGATTTATCAACGTTTGTTGAAGGTGTGTTAATTAACTTTAATAAAACCATAATATATTCATTTACAATGGTTATCATTCATATTAAAAACTGGTCAATTCGGGATGTAAGTTACTGATAATGGGCTGAATGGGTCAAATATCCCTAACCATAATATATTCAGTTACATACTGCATGTTTTGACCCAAACCCATTTGACTTGATTTTCCACATATGGATTATTTGTGTAATATATTAAATATATTTTTTAATAGATGGAAATTCCAGATATGTGAAGCAAACGAGTTTTTGAACACTAACAAGTTTTTGAATGTCTTTTTCATCTCCTAAATTTATTCCAACCAGCTTTGTAACTGTACTTGCAACACCATCTGCACCGATACTGAATTTAGACTTCAAGGTAAATCAACTATTTTTTTCATCTATCTATTCTTGATGCCGTTGGATATAAATCGGAGATGTTCCATAAATTAAGCATCAACTTCTCTGATTTGTAGTATACAATCTGTTAAACGCCGGTGTAGGCAAACCAATCGGACATGTTCCTTGGTAATCGAATCATTTTAATTTATGGTAATTGAAACTTAAATATGTAACACCCACCAAGTGTTCGATAAAATGCCACAAATAAAGTGACAGCAAGGTTTAACCTACTTTGTTTAGGGCAAAATTTTGAAAAACATTTATGTATGAAATCATTTGTTAAAAGAATTAAATTTTTTGTTTTATTAAGTTTTCAGTTATAAGCTACTTTGTTTTATTAAGTTTCTCAGTTAACAAATGATCCCGGAATTGCAATGGTGTTTCATTCAAAGTAAATTTCTTAATTTTGGTCATGCTTTTCTGTTTATGGTATATATGTAACTAAATTATGTAGAATTACAAAGTACATGTATATTAAAATTACTTGAATATAATTTTCAGCAAGGAAACAAAAAGAATGCCAGGGACACCTGTCACAAAATCAGTTGTGGCTAATAAGCTGGTGGTAGGAAAAGGGAGGACATTTCGTGGATATAATTGAGAAATTAAGTCTTGCATTCAGATCAAGTTTGAGTAATTTTGTATATTAAAATTTGTTATTTTAAATTATTATGAATTCATTAATGTAAGATGTCAATAGAGGGATATATACTGACTTCTGAGATAGATGGATCAATTCAAATGGAAATAGTAATCGTGAAATCCAGTTAGCCCTAAATCAGGACCTCAATATTGGAAGAAACAACAAATTAGTATATGGTATTCCTTTTAACTGCCCCATATCATATCTCCTCCTCTATATGCAGACTAATTTTGAATTTGTTTTGTCCACATGTCCATTTAGCAAATTCATTTTATCGACATGTAATTAGAATAAATGCCACATGTCGATTTCCTCATTTAAACGAGTAACAACAAACTCTTTCAACTCCATCCCTCTTCGAACCCTACTCATCAGCCTTACTGAACCTTCATTTTATGGATTTTTCAAAATTGTGCATCCCCTTTACCTAACCCTAATTAGTTTGCAAGAGAAAGCATTCGTTCAACCGACTTCATCTTCAATGTCCGCCTTAATTTATATATATTTACTTTTAAATTATGATTTTCCTTGTATGTTTTTTCAAGATGGAGCAAGAAGAGTATTCCAAAGACATCAAATAGGTAATCAGATTAAACAGTGTTATGACCAAAATGATATACAAAACGATATAAAGATAGATTAACATGGAAATATATTTTTTATTCATCTGTTTTTTTATATTTATGGTTGAAAATTTAATTCTGTACATGGCCAGCTTTATGTGGCTGTATCACGAGTTAAGAATAAGAACGGATTGAAGGTCATTTGTTGTGACATAGATGAGAATTACACTAATTCAACAACAAATGTCGTTTACAAAGAAGTCTTATTTCGTTTGTAAATTTTATGTAACATCTCTCCATGTATCCATTTTTATACCAATTCATCATTACAGCTACAACATTATTATATCATTTTTAAAATTATTAATCTTTGTTGGTATTTTTCTATATACTAAATTTTGAAGCATACCCGCCCAAACTTAGTGAGGAATATAGTGTTCAATTCAAACTTATTGTGTTCAATTATGAAGCTAGTTTCAAAATATAGTGTTCAATTCAAACTTATTCCCCTTTGTTCTATCCTAGTGTCCAAACTTAGTGAGGAAAAAAGGAGCTTTGAATTATGGGGTAATTATTAAGAGAAGAAGATGATATTAGTACACTAATGCAATCTTAAGTTGTTTAGTGGTTTTCAGTTATTGATAGTTAGATGTTAAAATACAACAATTTAAGCATTAAACATAGTGAATATAACTTTTAAACATATACGAGTAACTTTTAATCATTTTTAGCAATTATCAAAAATCTAGATATAAAATATGGATATTTAATTCTGAAAACTTTTAGGTGGCTTGAGATAAATACTCATGTCTCATATCAGTGCCACCAAAATATTCATTATAAATGAAAAAATATTTTATTAGCATGACGTAATTAGAAGTGGATAATGTTAAGGGGGAGAATATAAAGTTATGAAGTACTATATGATTACGACATGCAAATGTGTTAAAGTTTTTTTGGAAACGACTTTCATATTAACAAAAACTAGCATAAGGCTAGGAAAACAAAGTACAAAAAATATCCATAATTACATGGTAAAATATGCCAAAGTTAGGTTGTCCTATACAATTAGGTTGGAGGAATTCCGTTACCCCCACAATGACATCCCTTCGTTTATATAATTAGGTTGTCCTATTGAACCTAGATCTTTGGATCTCCAGTCAACTAAGTTAGGTTTCCTTCGCATAAACTTTATTCCAAGGGCTTTAGTCCCATTCCATTCGACGACTTATTAACTAACTCTTTGCTTAAGCCTTTCGTAAGCGGATCCGCGATGTTATCTTTTGACTTTACATAGTCAATCGTGATAACTCCAGTTAAGAGTAGTTGTCGTATCGAATTATGTCTACGTCGAATATGCCTTGACTTACCATTATACATTGTGCTTTTGGCTCTACCAATAGCCGATTGGCTATCACAATGTATACAAATGGCTTCAACACACGTGTTGCATTTGTGATTCGAATCAATGTGGAATGTTGCTATGCTATTTAATTTAATCAACCGACGAATTGAATTAAAATTTACATGGCCTAAACGACCATGCCAAACATTTGACGTTTCAAGTAAATGAACGACATTAGTAACATTTTTATTAAAATTTCGTTTAAAATTTCTTAAATTTAATTTGAACATACCATTAAGGGCATAACCCTTACCAACATCCATTCCACTTTTTGATAATACAATCTTATCGGATTCAATCACAACTCGAAATCCAAACTTAGTAAGCAACCATCCGGACACAAGATTCTTACGAATCGCCGGAACATACAAAACGTTGCTTAACGTGACATCATTTCCGGAAATCATCCTTAAGATGACATTTCCTTCACCTTTGATATCCGCGGTAGCCGAGTTTCCCATAAAAAGTTTTCATCCATTTTCAACATCTTTGAAATTGGTAAACAAACTTTTATTGAAACACACGTGACGAGTTGCACCCGTATCGACATACCATCCACTTGAATCGTTTCCCACCAAATTAACTTCCGACAAATCGGAAATCATAGCCACAATATGCACATCTTCCTTCATATGCATTTTCATATTAGGCATTGTCACAACATTTGTCATATTAATAAAAAAAAATGCAAATATTTAACCAAAAAGCCTTAACAATTATACTTATTTCAATTAGAAGTAAGATATATTTCAGTTATCAACTCAAGAAGTCTATGACTATCTTGTATCTTACAACCAATGTCAACAAATATAAAATTTTAAATCCAAAGATTGACTAAATAAAATACAATTACAATAAGGGAAATTGACTAAATAACGTTTACAAAAGATTGAAACAAATAAATAGAACAAACAACAACAATGTTTTGGTTGAATCTCGTGAAATCTACGATCCCCTTAAAATAGATTCGTTGTCTATTTCTCAGGGTAAAACAACCGAGTAGTTGTACACTACCGGATATAATCCAAGCCAGAACAATTACCAAGATTGAGAGTGTTTTTCACAAGAGAGAAAGTTGTGTAAATTTCGGTGTGTCTACAAATGAGACCCAAAGTCTCTATTTATAGTGTAAAATGACAAGTAATGGTTAATCAAAATATTAAATGCATTCAATTCCATTAAACAAGAAATCAAAACAGTCTACAAATGCATTCAATCGCACGAGCCCGGGATTTCGGAGCTGCATTCGTGTCCGCGGTCGCCCGGGCGCACATGAGTTCATGCCATTTCGGGGCACTCGATCCAAATTATTTGCATTATATAGGTCCAAAGTTGGTGAAAAATCATTTTATCACAACATTTTCCAACAGAAGTGTTACTCAGACAACAAAACTTAAACTTTGAACATTATTTTACCATTTTGCTCGAAGAATCTGGGTACAAAGTGGCATAAGTTAATATTCTTCTTATTTAAGGAATTTCTCTTATCACATATATTACCGAATGAAAATTTAAATTTTCTTTCGTTGTAATATCTAACTATTTTAACTTATGGTATAGATATAATGGTCTAACATAACATATGAAATCTTTTCCATTTATATTAACTCCAATTAATTAAGGATTAGGATTGAATGAACTAACACAGCTAGACCAAATACAGTGGTAAAAAGCATATCGGGGATATTTTTTGTGGAGTAAACACTTTTGTTTGACAGAAACGAAAAACATTTTATTTTGTAAGATTCAAAGATGACCAACAACAAATGTCAATACATTTGTACTAAAATTGTCTGTGTGTAAGAAACACAATTCTTTAAATTGGCACGTAGTTGATGAAAATGACCCATATAAATGTCTTTCCAATATATCATGGGCTGGGCTAGTCTGGGCCCAAACAGACAAATTTTCCAGTATATATTTTTTACCAACATTAACAACCAATTTTGGTTTTTTTAACCACCATTTACCAACTTCCCCCATAAGAAGTAGATTGTTATTTGTTAATCGTAGCTCTTTAATAGTTTATTTTTGTGATTACATTTGATGTGTTATCTATTAACAAAATAGTTGCACATATAAACGTCGACAATTGGCACCCCAACATGTACTCTGCGCGTTTGATCCGTTGCTCAACTCCCCTAAATTTTACATGTAATAAGAATCTGCTTAATATTTATTTTAAATTAATGACATGAGGATCTAATCGTTCAACCCAGTGATAGATGCAGCCCAACCGTGGAGGATAAGTTCTTTTTTTTTTTTTTTTTTTAGGCATAAATTGTGTGAGAAAATGAGTTGCAATAAAATGAGCATAATTTAGGTTTCGGGGCTCCATTACACACTTTCAGTCATATGATCAGTTAAATCGATGCTTGAAACGAAAACTTCCGGGCCTAAAAACGCTATATTTTGGTAGTTATTTGCATTTTAAAGTTTTTTTTGTCTAATTTTTAGACTTAGTTTATGCACCGGGTTTTGTCACATTTGTCTTTTTAGGCTCGGCTCATTCAGAAATATAAGGCTATTTTAGGGGTTATTTGAGACACTTGAGCATTCAGTTTTGATTTTTATTAAAGTTCATTTTTTCCCTCATTTCACGTAATTTGTGTTTGATTGAAATTCACCATAATTACCAATATTCTTTGAATCAGTGACAGTTAGAAGAATTGCTGAGTTTAGAACAACTCTTCATAAATGTCGATCTTTAGGCTCAAGAATAGTTAGTTCTTGATCTGGAATAAGCATATACAAATCATAAAATTGCGGAATTAGATAAACATATTTGTATAGCTAAACAAGGTTTCATCATCATCTTTATATACAATGATTACTAAAAGCCCCAATTCTACATATAAATATGTAGAACGGTTTTGGTTAACAGGATCATACGACCTTGAGGCTTAGAGTACACACACATACACGTTAAAACGTGGGTTTCAAGAACGACTAATTCTATACCTCTAGGTTTCTTTATATACTAGAAACACCTAGAGATTTACAAGGAAAAGATAATACTAAATCTTTTAAATTAAACAAGATATACTATATCTTTTACAATAGTGATTATCTCCTAAATCATTATTTGAATTTGAACTTCCATATCTTCAATTTAGGTCCTTGTACTTTATAAGTTTTGACACATCAAATCAATAATGAATATTCTTGTCAGGATCGAATAACCAAAACAAGTTATTGTCAACCCAGATCTACTAATAACAAGAAGTTACAGCGGATTAACACTTGTATTAATATCTTAAGAACAATAGAATACTGTATATTGAACGAACAATGAACAATAATATTAAGAACACAGTGATTCACAAAAAGCTTCAATGTATATTATTGATTAACAATACACACGTACGTTTACAATTCGTAATGAACTACTTATAGCAGTCCTTGAAGCCTAACTATTTACCCTAGTTATTCTAGCACTTGATTTACATTGAATTATAAAAGATATACATTGAATAACATTCTATAACTAATTCTGCGAAGATCTCGGACTTGATATGCTTCCAAATACGCGTACCAGTAGTAACTGCAATCACCAGTAGTAAATATGCATCGTCAGTAGTAACTCTGGTAATCAGTAGTAAGTCCAAAACCAACGTCAGTAGTAATTACTAATGATCAGTAGTATTATGTGCATGATCAGTAGTAACTTAGTTATAGTCTTCACCAGTATCAACTCATCAGTATTAAGTATTTCTGCCCCATCAGTAACAACCATAGTCTTCATCAGTAGTAACTATGATCAGTACTAACTGCAACATCAGTAATAAGTTGAACTGTGATTTGTTCCAACAATCTCCCCCTAAACTTGTTAATTCTTTTTTAATTACTCAAGTTTCTTTTGTTCTTCTTCTTCCCTCTTTCTTTTCTCTAGGGTTCTTTGATTCTGTTGCTTTCTTTGTTCAATGATGTATTTGCTGTTTTTCTTTGTAAAATAGTTCAATTTATTCTGGAACATTACAATATCATATGGTCTCATCATAGTGTTTGTGAATATCTGATACATGACCTTTTCAGAGTGTGGATATTCTTTTTCATATAAATAAAGCTCACAGTTTTTGCTTGATCTTTCAAAGAAGTATATATTTACAGTTGGGAGTACATTCCAAGCATACACATTTTCTGGATTTGTAAATAGTTCTGGGTAGTTATCTGGATAAAATGCAGCATCAATCATTCTTGTTAAATATCCAGCTCCAGAATCTTTCCATGATTTCTTTGTCATTCTTGGTTTTCCAGTGATTAGAAGTTTGATTACATCACTTCTTGAACAGGATCTAATCAATGGTAACCATCCAGTAAATCTTTGAACAGCTTTGTCTTCCCTTATAATTTCTATTACATTATTAGGCATAACTCTCCAATTGATGATTGGATTGTTTTCAAGGGGAGCAACCGGTACTTCAAGAACAGGAATAATTTGTTTTGATTTCTTTTGAACACTCTGTTCTTGAGTAGGAGCCTTTCTTTTCTTTGTTTGGGGAGTTGAGGATTCACCAGTAGTTGATATACTACCAGTTTGAATTAACCTTGGACTTATTGAAATTAAGGCTTTTGATTTCTTTTCTTCTTCAGCTTCTTGTTCAGCCAATTCTTTCTTCTTGGCAGTACAATATTTCTCTATAATTGTGATCATCTTCATTCTGCCAAAGGACTTTGCACTGTGCCCTTTTGATTTCAGAAATTCAATCATATTTGTCTTCTGTTCAAACACATCATCTGTTAATTCACTTTTTGTTCGTTTACATTCAGATACCAGATTTTCAAGACAGTTTAGATGTTCTTCTTCAACTTTTCTAAGTCTTTTAAATTCTGCTTTTTGAGCTTCTAACTGAATATCTTTTATTTGAACAGGTACTTCAGCTTCTTAAGATTTTTGAGTTTTTGATCTTTCATTTTTAGCCTTCTTTTTCTTCTCTTCAAGAGCTTGATACATAGTCACATTTTCTAAGTATCTCTTGTGTTTCACCTTCCATCTTGATTATTTTTCAGCTCTGACAAGATTGATTTTGTTCACCATGTGGTGACCTAGTGCTCTGTTGGGATAATCATCATCATAAATTTCCTTTCCCTTTCCAATACAAGCTGAAGGTGGAGGTGGAATATATTTCATATCTGGGATACCTCTGATTATTATTGATGGAGAAAACAATCTAAGTTCATTCTCTGGAAGAATCTTTGGATGTTGAGGAAGTGTGCATTCATCAACTTCAAACCAGTTCACATTATCATCAATGTCAGGTATGATAAGTTGTTGATCAGGTGTTGGTGGTTTGGTAATGATGACATAACGTTCTCTTTCAATTAGCTCTGGGATCTCTTGTTCTTTCTCTTTAGTAGTAACCAAGGTAGTTACTACTGGTGTGACTTCAGGAGTTACTACTGATAGGGCATCAGTAGTGTTTGGTGCAGTTGTTTCCTCTTCTTGATTTACTACTGCTATAACATCAGTAGTATTAGGCTCAAGAATAGTTAGTTCTTGATCTGGAATAAGCATATACAAATCATAAAATTGCGGGATTAGATAAACATATTTGTATAGCTAAACAAGGTTTCATCATCATCTTTATATACAATGATTACTAAAAGCCCCAATTCTACATATAAATATGTAGAACGGTTTTGGTTAACAGGATCATACGACCTTGAGGCTTAGAGTACACACACATACACGTTAAAACGTGGGTTTCAAGAACGACTAATTCTATACCTCTAGGTTTCTTTATATACTAGAAAAACCTAGAGATTTACAAGGAAAAGATAATACTAAATCTTTTAAATTAAACAAGATATACTATATCTTTTACAATAGTGATTATCTCCTAAATCTTTATTTGAATTTGAACTTCCATATCTTCAATTTAGGTCCTTGTACTTTATAAGTTTTGACACATCAAATCAATAATGAATATTATAGAAATATTCCTAACAATCTTCCCCTATTTGATTTGACAAAACTTATAACTTGTAGAATTAGCTAGGAATCTTCAAGTCTCTTCCCCTTTTTGACATAATCAAATAAATCCGAGAAACTTGAACTTCCCCTTGAATGATCAACACTTTTTCTTCCCCTAAAAGTGTGCTATCATTCTTGTGTTCTTCAAGACTATATCAATCACATTGAAAACCAACTATCTTCTATTTGAAGTTGAAGTAAAAACTCAAACTAAGCATCACATTCCGTCTAAATATAGTAATCAGCAACATCATATCTTGTATGAGGGACTTGCTTATCTTAGCCTTCAACAGATCTTTTCGTTAAGAGTGTTGAATTGCAGTTACAACAATACATAACATCTTATGTAGTAAGACTTTCAACTTCTTCTTCAAATAAAATATAATCGATTATCTTCTGTAATCAACTGATAAAGATTAAATATGTAACAAACAAACCATCTTCTTTTATCTTCATCAAGCCTTCAACCTGTGTGTGTGAATAATGTGATTCGTTTCACATTAATATCACAAGTTATTTTCATCCTCTTTTTATCGAGAATAAAAATTAACAAGTGATTAACCGAATACTATCAATAAACCGTAGTATGGAACAAACATTGTAACATCCTAAAATTTACAAGATTTTTAAAACTTTTAAAAACAAAATTATAATCAAGAGGTCCCAATAACTTGAATAATTAAATCCCAATAATAGTATTTTCATCTAAAAATGTATTTAATGCGGAAATAGTTAAAATTAAGTGTTTTTAAAATATTAAATGCCGTCCACATCGGTAATGAAAGATACAGCGGTCAACCGTCCACCTTCTACTTTCCTCTGCTGGTACCTGAAACAATGTGGGGGAAATAGGGGTCAGCTGGGGAAGCTGAGTGAATAATTCTCAAAATGCAAACAATCGTAACATACAACACATGAGGGCACATCGGTGTACTTCTACTCAGAATCTACTCGATTAATTACTCAGATTATTTTCTCGGATTTTATTACTCAGATTTTAATTTATATAGCGCGCTTGTGTGATTTGGGACGAGAGATCAACCTCGCCCCTCCTCACACCTCAGATAGGCGTAAGCCAAAAACTCAGACGGGAGTGATCCCAAAACTCAGACTGGAATAATCCCAAAAACTCAGACGGGAATAATCCCAAAAACTCAGACGGGAATAATTCCAAAAACTCAGACGGGAGTGATCCCAAAACTCAGATGTGTGTTATTATGTTTTATTATTTCTTTAACATAATTATCTCAGATTGCCCTAGCATGTAATAGCACAAAATGACTCTGTGCCGAGCTCAGTTACCCAGGCACAATGTCTCAGATCATGAATCAGTAAACAGCTGCTCAGATACTCAGATAACAGATCAAACTCAGATAACAGATCAAACTCAGATAACAATTATGGTGCAAGAAATGTAACACGTAAGTCATGCATGTATAACGTTAAAACTGAATACACGGTGAGAATACTCACCTCGAATACGTAAGCTCCGAAGATCCTTAACAATCAAAAGCACAACAATTTATCTCTTAGTCGATCCTAAAACACGTAGAATAACCCGGATTAAAACTCAACTCAAAAAGTTGTTTTTATAGAAATGTAACAGCACCCGTCAGTCTCACGGGGACAATCATAACTCCCAACCCGATTACTAGATTAACCCCAAATTTATATCGCATAAACAAGACTCCGAGCCTGACAATTTACTGTGAGACGAGCCATCTCCAAATCTGATCCTAAGGGTCTCAAAAACAGTTTACAAAACAGGACAGACACATAGCTACATCTCACTGTGGCAGCTTACGGTTTTGACCGTAACTTCCAAACCGTCAATCCGTTTAGCAGGTGCTCGGACAATTCGGAAAGCTAACTCAGAGGGCAACAAGTCTCTGTGAGACGGCCCTCTTCCAATTATGCCTCTAAGACGTCTAAAAACATCCCGCAACATGGCGGGTGAAATCTGCCAGAAACTGCACATACAATAACGCACTAAAACCCGACGTCTTTGACCCGGACATCAAACGTGATGCCCGAGACTATCGATTCTGGTCTCTTCGAGTCTTGGCTCGGATTAGACTAAATAAATAATAAGAATATTAAGAAAAGGGATAGAAATTATACCCTACGAATTAAACCACGAAGATAACGACGATATCAACCACAAACTCGATCGACTTGGCTGTGAAACATCCACGATGGAAATATGATTGGGTTTTGTGTGTTTGACCAGAAATTTAACAAGGAATTAAATGATATGTCGGCAATCTTATAATAGGAGAATATAACAACTCCAAAAGAAAAGCATTGAGAAAAGCACCACCGTCAATATTCTTCCATCATCTCAATTTAAAATCCCACCACCACATCTTCTAAATTCTGAGCTGCTTCCTTGTTTGCTACCGAATTGACCAAAGAAAGATAAACAAATCGCAAGGACACTTATTTGGAGAAACGGCCGAAAGAAGATAATGGGGAATTAGGGATTTTCCTAATTAGCTTAACACTAAATATCAACACAATCGGGCTCTAGGCCACTCCTAACGAATGGGCTAGAGGAAGCATCACAAGTTTGGGCTCAAGAGGAAGTAAACAAAAAAACCGGTTCGGGCCTTGGCCGAAGGGTCGGCCCGGCTCAAAAGAATATCATTCACTCTTACGATCAACTAACCGGTCAAAACCTGAGGCGGCTAATTAATTACTTTTTAATAATATATGAATGTCTATATATAAAAATAATAAAGTGTCCGAATAATTAAAACGTCTAAAACTTGTGAGACATATAATAATTTATTTATAACGTCTAATAATAACGAACCGTCTAACTACAGGCCGACTAAATAATTTAAGACGACTGACTATTAACGTCTACTGATATGAACCATGTAACTTCATTATAATTAGTTTACCAATTAATCCATTTAAAATTAAAATGTCAATTAAATTAATATTATTTGATTATTAAAATTTCAGGGCGTTACAACTCAACTCCACTTGAAATAGACTTCGTCCCCGAAGTCATTGCTCGGAAGAGACTCAGGGTAGTAATCTCGCGTCTCAACTCATACTTGCCAACGGCACACGTCCTCCAGTGGGGCAAGAAAAACAAAATGATAAGATTAAGAATCAAAAGGAAATTTATCAGGGTGGCCTACGACATGCATACTCAAATGGAAAAGAAGAATAACAACGATAAAGTTATGAATAGAAAGAAGCTCTTCATGGTGAATTTACTTAATGGAAATGAACTCCGGATCACGAAAGTGCTCATACACTCATCCGCTTCTAGTGGCGCAAAACGTTAAGGCTAAAAGGAATAAAGTCAGGATGCTTACTATGGATCGCAGTATGCATAGAAAGTGTTGATAATGAGCATAAAACACACCACGATACTCTACTGAAGGCGTCTTCTTGCTCTCGCATTCGGATACAGTTGTTGCACTCAGCGATTAACGTCGCGTTGAATCGCCGATTCAACTCCACTTGGAAATTTACTATTGATTTGTTGACGATACCAGATGCTCATCGTAGTACCATGTCATCCAAACCATTTGCACAATCGCACAACTCCATCAAATGACCACTTACACATTTTAGTAACAGGTAAAATTTTCATTATCGACAATTTTCTTCCAAAATGATTCGGAAGGTCCTTTACTCTATGGGTCAACAGTTTGTTAACAGCAATATAAATAATTTAGCGGTTTACACCATTATCAATTAATATAAAATCCATGCAAATAACTCACAAGGAAAATACATATCACACAGAATTCTCATATACTCAGATATATAACTCAGAACTATGATCTAGAAATACAACTCAGAAGTCCAACTCAGAAATGAACTCAATATATATCTCAGGAGTATGACTCGGAAATCTGTCTCATAAATAAACTCAGAAATATAACTCGGGAACAAACTCAGAAATCTTAACTCAGAAGCAAACCCCGAAATCTAACTCAGAAACATAACCAGAAATTTAATCTCAGCCATAAAACCCGAATTCTATCTCAAACATAAACTGATAAAATAATAATATTTATTAGCAATAACCTTATATGCAAATCACATTTTTACTCATTTTTATGACTACTCGCGTGTTCCAATTTACTAGCTCATAATACTTGGACTGATAATTTCTCTCTCAACCGCGTTATTGATTCTCGAAATAATTCTTCTTAACATTATAATGTTACCTTACTCTATTAGGTTTGCATATTACCGATGTTGATAACCCTTTAAATAGCTCAAATTAACGATCTTGTCATTTAATTCCCTTTAATAGGTTCTCATCCTATTACATTTAGTGGTTTCTCGATAGTATTTTAATAGACGTTTTCTCATTCATCTAGTTTAACGATCCTTTAATAGACCGTTCCACTGATTTTACACAATTTAAAATGTCTCTTAATTATTTTGACTATATCTACTCATTAATTTCATGTTACCCACTAAGAATTCCAATTAAATTTCATACTCTTATTTATAATGATTTCTCGTTACTCAAATTACGAATTAGTTCTTTAGTTCTCATTTACTCAATTCGCAGTTACACTTTATTCCAAATTTTACGGTTTACTCATGGTTCATCAATTCAGTACATTCTCGTCTTTTCGAAATTTCTCCTAAGTTCAATATAAATTTATTGAATAGTTGTTCTCGTCTCTAGTTTAATAATTATTCAAAAATAGAGTTTCCTCATATAATTTTATAATACCTCAAAACTCATAACACTTTATAATACATCAAAAATTTGAATAAAACTTCCCGTTAATTTAATACTTTTCTCTTTTGACTTATTTTATTAATTTGCTTATGTAACTTGATTTGTAAATTTCTTATAACTCAAAATTACTCCATAATTAATCAAAATAAAATTTTATCCTATAGCTCGTTTTAATAATAACTCATTACCAGCAAATTACCGATCTAATTTTAACTCATTTTCCTCAAAATTTCATTGCAGCAGTTTTCTCATATTCGACTCATTAATAAGTTCTTATCACTTTAATTTAATGATTTCTCATCATCACATTTATAACTACCCAAAAATAAGTATAGTGTCTTATTTGTATATAATTGTAGTCTTACTACTTCACTTTTGCATGATATTCATTCAACCCAATTAACTTGATTTGTTAATTTCTCCAGAAAACCCGATCTATCATTTTGTTGTAAACTCTATAATTACCCATAGAATAAATTTAATTATTCTCAACTGCTTGATTTGATAGCTACTCTTATAATTTATTTGATCAATTATATGTATCTAGATTTCTCACTTTAAATTCATACCAACAAAATCTCTCTGCATAAGCATCATGCTCATAATATTTATAAATAATAATTAATAATTAATGATAATTATTTCTTGACAATTTTCCTTTTTTTATCCCTACTCAACTCCACTTGGAGAAAAACTCGTCCTCGAGTTTGGAACTATTATTGTCTACCAAAATAAACAAGCAAGTATGAAGTCACACAAACAATTAGGATACACATACTAAATTCATAATAACAAGCATTGGTCCATTGTTCCCTTCAAAATTTCCCCCTAACCAACCAAAAGTTCGGTGTGTACGATAATAGGGGCCCTCTATTACTTTCGACACCTACTTCTGTTTGGTCACGAGTCAATCCCAGAGTTTACAACTTCCCACATATAACCCACCAACAAATCACACTCAGAAGAAAGGAATTTTAATCACACTCAGGAGAAAGGAATTTTATTTTCAATATCTGATAAATACAGATATGCACTCGACAGTGCACACTCAAAATCTCATAACCATTTCTCAGAAAATCATGCGTACATTTAGTCTCGTACGCGATACTCGGATACTCAGATTCATAGAAATATTTCCACTTAGTTATTTTCACAATACCAATCTCTTTTTAAACTTTTCATTTGGATATGCAATTTATTATTCCTCATAAATATAACTTATATCCTCTTCACAGTTATATTAAATTTATTGTAATTTGTGAGCATGTCGATTAATATCTTTTTGATCAGAGTTCTCAGTTATTGCGTTCCTCGATTAATTTGATTCAATTTATCGCTCTTTTAACTCGTTTTTAAATAAATCATCATCAAATTGATGACGTTAGCTTTCTCTTAATCCTCTTATATAATAACTCTTTAAGATGAGCTTTAATAATATCTGATTAATTTGACTCAGCAATTCCTCAATTAATTAGTCTATTAAACTTACATAGTTTATTTTAAGCTATCAGTGTGAACTCATTAATCTGTCACTTAACTTGTCATCCACATTTAGTTTTGCACTCGGCAATTTAACCTACTTACTCGAAATATGTTTCCCATTTTATCTCAATTTAATGATTCTTAATTAAATACTAACTTGCTGACTTTAATATGGAATCTGCTTACTATTATATCTCGTGATTCGTTGTATTCACGAAAATTTTAATTTCTCATTTAGATCACTTCTCTTTTAACCCTGATCAATAATTCTCTCTTTTACCCAATTTGGTAAATCCTCTTAAAAATATTCTTAATCAATTTGATCTACTAATCTCAAATTTACTCGTTTTAATTGACTCAGTCTATTAAGGGTTTTTTCCCATATGAAAGATTTTTAATATTCTCCCAATACGAATATTAGGTACTCCTCTTTAATGTTAATAATTTCCTCGTTTTTCATTTACTCAAATCATGTTTCTCATTACACAGCTTATGAATCTTATATAATAAATTAATATCCCATTATTACACTTTGGGTTCGCAAGGGGCGAATTCAAATCTCTCAAGTCAGAGCTCTGATACCAACTTGTAACATCCTAAAATTTACAAGATTTTTAAAACTTTTAAAAACAAAATTATAATCAAGAGGTCCCAATAACTTGAATAATTAAATCCCAATAATAGTATTTTCATCTAAAAATGTATTTAATGCGGTTAAAATTAAGTGTTTTTAAAATATTAAATGCCGTCCACATCGGTAATGAAAGATACAGCGGTCAACCGTCCACCTTCTCCTTTCCTCTGCTGGTACCTGAAACAATGTGGGGGAAATAGGGGTCAGCTGGGGAAGCTGAGTGAATAATTCTCAAAATGCAAACAATCGTAACATACAACACATGAGGGCACATCGGTGTACTCCTACTCAGAATCTACTCGATTAATTACTCAGATTATTTTCTCGGATTTTATTACTCAGATTTTAATTTATATAGCGCGCTTGTGTGATTTGGGACGAGAGATCAACCTCGCCCCTCCTCACACCTCAGATAGGCGTAAGCCAAAAACTCAGACGGGAGTGATCCCAAAACTCAGACTGGAATAATCCCAAAAACTCAGACGGGAATAATCCCAAAAACTCAGACGGGAATAATTCCAAAAACTCAGACGGGAGTGATCCCAAAACTCAGATGTGTGTTATTATGTTTTATTATTTCTTTAACATAATTATCTCAGATTGCCCTAGCATGTAATAGCACAAAATGACTCTGTGCCGAGCTCAGTTACCCAGGCACAATGTCTCAGATCATGAATCAGTAAACAGCTGCTCAGATACTCAGATAACAGATCAAACTCAGATAACAGATCAAACTCAGATAACAATTATGGTGCAAGAAATGTAACACGTAAGTCATGCATGTATAACGTTAAAACTGAATACACGGTGAGAATACTCACCTCGAATACGTAAGCTCCGAAGATCCTTAACAATCAAAAGCACAACAATTTATCTCTTAGTCGATCCTAAAACACGTAGAATAACCCGGATTAAAACTCAACTCAAAAAGTTGTTTTTATAGAAATGTAACAGCACCCGTCAGTCTCACGGGGACAATCATAACTCCCAACCCGATTACTAGATTAACCCCAAATTTATATCGCATAAACAAGACTCCGAGCCTGACAATTTACTGTGAGACGAGCCATCTCCAAATCTGATCCTAAGGGTCTCAAAAACAGTTTACAAAACAGGACAGACACATAGCTACATCTCACTGTGTCAGCTTACGGTTTTGACCGTAACTTCCAAACCGTCAATCCGTTTAGCAGGTGCTCGGACAATTCGGAAAGCTAACTCAGAGGGCAACAAGTCTCTGTGAGACGGCCCTCTTCCAATTCTGCCTCTAAGACGTCTAAAAACATCCCGCAACATGGCGGGTGAAATCTGCCAGAAACTGCACATACAATAACGCACTAAAACCCGACGTCTTTGACCCGGACATCAAACGTGATGCCCGAGACTATCGATTCTGGTCTCTTCGAGTCTTGGCTCGGATTAGACTAAATAAATAATAAGAATATTAAGAAAAGGGATAGAAATTATACCCTACGAATTAAACCACGAAGATAACGACGATATCAACCACAAACTCGATCGACTTGGCTGTGAAACATCCACGATGGAAATATGATTGGGTTTTGTGTGTTTGACCAGAAATTTAACAAGGAATTAAATGATATGTCGGCAATCTTATAATAGGAGAATATAACAACTCCAAAAGAAAAGCATTGAGAAAAGCACCACCGTCAATATTCTTCCATCATCTCAATTTAAAATCCCACCACCACATCTTCTAAATTCTGAGCTGCTTCCTTGTTTGCTACCGAATTGACCAAAGAAAGATAAACAAATCGCAAGGACACTTATTTGGAGAAACGGCCGAAAGAAGATAATGGGGAATTAGGGATTTTCCTAATTAGCTTAACACTAAATATCAACACAATCGGGCTCTAGGCCACTCCTAACGAATGGGCTAGAGGAAGCATCACAAGTTTGGGCTCAAGAGGAAGTAAACAAAAAAACCGGTTCGGGCCTTGGCCGAAGGGTCGGCCCGGCTCAAAAGAATATCATTCACTCTTACGATCAACTAACCGGTCAAAACCTGAGGCGGCTAATTAATTACTTTTTAATAATATATGAATGTCTATATATAAAAATAATAAAGTGTCCGAATAATTAAAACGTCTAAAACTTGTGAGACATATAATAATTTATTTATAACGTCTAATAATAACGAACCGTCTAACTACAGGTCGACTAAATAATTTAAGACGACTGACTATTAACGTCTACTGATATGAACCATGTAACTTCATTATAATTAGTTTACCAATTAATCCATTTAAAATTAAAATGTCAATTAAATTAATATTATTTGATTATTAAAATTTTAGGGCGTTACAAACATGGTGTGTGTCATGCTTTCCAAAATTTGATGTATCGGTTGTAAGGAAGAAATCAGTAGCAAAAAGTCTACTTCAGTACTGATAAGTAACAAATTCGGAACACGTATTGTTTAATACTGATCAGCAAACGCAACAGCAGTAACGTGTATATTACTGATCCGTAGTAAAACTTTCGTTTATTACTGATCAGTAGTGTTTTTTTTTTCATTTACTACTGATCAGTAGTATTTTTTCGAATAGGAACAATAGTAAAGTCGCACCAGTAGTAAAAATAAACTCCTACTGATCAGTAGTATTTAATATGGATCAGTAGTAAAGTTGTTGTATAAGGACCAGTAGTAAACCTTGCAAAGTTGATATGGAGTAGCAGTAGTAATTGTTGTTTTACTATAAAAATGAGGTGATCAGTAGTAATCAATTCGTACGTCCTTCTAATTTCCTCAAAATTTTGTGCTCAACTACGAGAGCTTGCTGCACTTTCACACCAACTCGATTCAATAGTTGTATACATGACAGATCACTGTTTACTCCAACATTACATGAACGATAAAACCTTTTCATGATTCTTCTTGCGATCATTAATAGATCCTTGTTTGATTCCAGATCCGAGCCACCGTGCTCTGATACCAATTGCTGAGTTTAGAACAACTCTTCATAAATGTCGATCTTTAGGCTCAAGAATAGTTAGTTTTTGATCTGGAATAAGCATATACAAATCATAAAATTGCGGAATTAGATAAACATATTTGTATAGCTAAACAAGGTTTCATCATCATCTTTATATACAATGATTACTAAAAGCCCCAATTCTACATATAAATATGTAGAACGGTTTTGGTTAACAGGATCATACGACCTTGAGGCTTAGAGTACACACACATACACGTTAAAACGTGGGTTTCAAGAACGACTAATTCTATACCTCTAGGTTTCTTTATATACTAGAAAAATCTAGAGATTTACAAGGAAAAGATAATACTAAATCTTTTAAATTAAACAAGATATACTATATCTTTTACAATAGTGATTATCTCCTAAATCTTTATTTGAATTTGAACTTCCATATCTTCAATTTAGGTCCTTGTACTTTATAAGTTTTGACACATCAAATCAATAATGAATATTATAGAAATATTCCTAACAAGAATTGTTTCTGATATTTGTGTAAATCAATATATTCAATTTGTGTTATCTCGTTTCTTAGTCTACATCACTACCCTAATATAATGACAATGGTCTAGATATCTAAATGTTACTCTATTTAAGAAGTACACAGTACATCAAGTTCAACAAGAATTCCATTACTCTAAAACAGAAATTCTAGTAAAACAAATTAAAATACCTTTTAGGTAAAGTCATGCTTTAGGCTCAACATCCATCACATTGGTTAGAATTGTATTGGTACAAACCTTTATTGTAAAAAGATGTGAATATATTTAGATATAGATTCCGAAGTTTGTCATTCTTCTTGCATTCTTTTCCTTTTACGGGTCAAAATGATTATGGTTGATTTTGATTTACAATAAACACGACAAAACGTATATTATCGAACTTAGATTTAGTTTTCTTATATCAATTTTACCACAATTATTAAAGCTATTCATCATATTCCTTACCTTAATAGTGAATAACAACATTTTTTCTCCAAGTTTGTTGTAGCATGCCCTATTCTTTTGCTCGAATTTCAGTGTAGCTTGCACATTATGTAATTTCCGCAAAAAAAAAAAATTTGATGCAGCCAATGCAGATGAACGAACCCCTTTGTTTCTTGAAGTCCAATACGACGTGAAGAAAGGGTTGCACTGAAATGAGCATAACTTTTGCCTCGGGCCTCCGTTTCAGGCGTTAGACGAGTCAAAAGTTTCGTATCGACGAGGGTTATGTGTTGATAAACAGCTGTAGGCGGTTTACAAACTTTCAGGCCCAAAACACCGTTTTTGAAGAGCTAATTCCTTTGATTGTTTAAATTTTGGACTTAGTTTCGGCCCGTCTGTGTTTTTTTGGCATGTTAAAAAATGTTGGGCTTATTTAGTGTTTATGTGAGACTCTTGAAGAGTTAGTTTTCGTTTTTAAGAAATTTGAGTTTTTTTATCCAAAATTTATGGTATACTTTGAATCAACGTGGTTTTTGTATTAGATTGTCATTAGTATTTTTAGAATCAACATAACCAATATTTGTTCTCATTTTTTAGTTTACATCAAAAATCCAAGAAATAAGCGTCCATATTGTGATCTCTGCAACTGCGACAGTTGATGGAATTAGTCAATGTGGTTCGTTGCTAAATTTGTAAGAAGCTTCGTACATATTTAACTGAAAAGTAACATATTCGAAAGAAAAGACTCAAACTGCAACTTTTTTACCAGTTGACAATGGAATTGGACATCAATGGAATTATCTTTGAAATTCCATCCATGGAATTAGTCATGGGTGGGTGGTTGAAATATTTGTTGTTGTAGTTGCATGAACGTTAATTGTTCTTAGGTTAGGGGTTGTTGAAAGGGATTTATGAGCGGTGTACTAAAGGGTGCGGGTTGGGTTGGTGTGGACGATTGTGGAACCGAACTTGATGTAGCTCTATGACGAAAACATGCATTGAAAGCAAACATTTGATTCAAGAAATTATTATTCGGGTTAGACATTGTGAGTAATTTGAGAGAGTAAATTTGTTGGATTTGAGAGAGTAATATGTTGGATGTATAACATGGATAAACGGTTAGAGTTATTTATAGCTGAATTGGATGTAATTAAAATAATTGATTAAAATAAATTGAATTAAAATAAAAAATTTGATTTTTTTTTCCGTTGCGTTCGTGCTTTGGCGAGCGAATGGCGTCACCTATGGTGTGGGTTTGGCGCAGCCAAATGGCTTTGACGAGCTCTATAAGACTACCCCCATTGAGATGAGAAGGTTGGGTTGGGTCATAAGAATAATATAAAAAAATTAAGAGGGTCATGAAAAATGGCTGACATAGGTCTTATTCAAGGACTAGGTCACCACTTGAGGCCACTATATTTTATATTTTTAAAATATACTTCCTCCGTATCACAATAAGTGATACACTTTCCTTTTATGGGTGTTTCACAATAAGTGATACATTTCAAAAATTACCTTATTTGTCAAAAATGTGGGGCCAACCTCCACTAACTATCCACTTTAATAAAGTGAAATTACCCTTATACCCTTACTTTTACTTTTAAAACTAATTAATATCACTCCATTCAATAAAAGTGGGACCCATCATCCACTATTTATCCACTTTAATATATTTTAACCATACTTTAATATATTTTAATCTTATTTTGATATTTTGCCTCAAACTCCGCAATCTTCTAAATGTATCACTTATTGTGATACGGATGAAGTATTTAATATGAAGTGTAATTTTGTATTGGTAGTTTGGTTGGGGTTGAGTTTGTTGCTAAGACCTTACCAACAGTGACGCAATCGATGCCATCAATTTTTGTCAAATCAGCGCCACGTCAGATCACACTCCAAATGACATACTCATTCCATCAATACCCATTCTCTTCAGTTTTTTAAGTCCCACAATTATAAAATACAAAAAAAAAAAAAAAAAAACCAAATACCATATTATATTAACTTGGGCCCCACAATGTGAGGATCTCACCTCTTCCCCCACCCATAATCTTCCATCAATGCCTTCAAAGTGACGAGACGCCAATAGTGGGAAGGCAATTGATACCATTGGTTACCCTCCATTGTCAGTGGTCTAATGTGTGTTTAATATTATGTTTGATTGAGTTGTGTAGATGAAAGAAAGACAAATTATTTTTTTAATGGAAAAAATAGGTTGTGTTAAGTTGATAATGGAAATAGTCTAACGGTCCATACTCGATGCTCTAAGACTATGCGTAATCGAGCGTCCCCCCATGTGTCTCTCCAAGCTAGACGCGTCCCTCCCCAGGTCCTCCTGCGACGTGTCGCAGAGTCGTTTTGGTCGTCCAGGCGACCACACCGGTCGCCAAATTTTCAAAGGGAGGTGGTTGTTTTCAAATGGAATGGGTTTGGCGGCCAGCTGCGTGAGTTTGGTCAGGATTTTTCATGTGTTTAGTCGTAAGAGAACAAGCTAACGTGACGCGTAATTTTAATAATTTTAAGGGTAAATTACAGAAATTGTCCCTGTGGTATACCTGATTCTGTATTTCTGTCCCTAAACTTTTTTTGTCGGTTTTTTTGTCCTTAAAGATTTTTGAATTTCACTTCTCCGTCCTTCCGTCCAAAATCCTCCGTTAACTGACGATATTTTTGTCTATTTCCCAAATTACCCTTATTTTAACTCTTTTTTTAATAATTTTCTTTTTCTTTTTACATTTTTCTTTTTTCTTTTTCTTTTTCCATTCTCTTCCTTCTTCATCTTCTCCATTCTCCTAACAGAGCATACACACTGTCGTCATCAAGCACCATGAATCTTCTTCTTCAACAATGAATCTTCCTTCTTCATGTTCTTCATTTTTATTCTTCAACAATAAATCTTCTTCAACAACTTAAAAACCCTAGAATTTCTGTAATTGCAATCCCCATTTTGATAGTTCTGCCCTAGGTCTTCTCTGGCGCCATTGAAGCCATCTGTTCTCCCACACAAAGCAAACATACCATCACCGACAAAAATGGCGGAAACGATCTCGGTAATGGACATCGACGACGATACTCCGTCATCAAAACCTAACGACAACAAGGGAAAATCAGTAGCAGCTTCCAGCGGAGCCCCACCTAACGACGACGATCTGTGTTGACTTCACAGATTTGTGTTTGTTTAAAGTTTGATTTCCCATAACCTCGATTTCAAATCTGTAGTTCTTCACCTCGATTTTGTTCTTCACCACCGGAGGTTAGTTATCATAACCTCGATTTCGGATCTGTTCTTCACCACCGGAGGTTAGTTCATCACCTCGATTTTCATGTCGTTGTTCTTCACCTCGATTCCAGATCTGTTGTTCTTCAACTCATGTTATCATAACCTGCATATCCATGTTTGGTTCTTGATTTTGTTTGAACATATAAGAAAATATAAAAGAAAATAGAAAAGTACAAATTTTAATACATAAGGTACAAGTAGTTTGTGGAAAAGGATCAAAATATCCTCATGTGTTTAGCACGTGAGGTTAGTTAACGGTCAAAATTGGACGGAATGACAGAAGAGTGAAATCCAAAAATTTTTAAGGACAAAAAAACCGACAAAAAAAGTTTAGGGACAGAAATGCAGAATCGGGTATATCACAGGGATAATTTCTGTAATTTACCCTATTTAAAAAACCTTTAATGTTAATGTGATATTGATTGATTTTAGACCCGTGCCAACCATTGCGTCGAGGGGCCGTCGTGGGGCATTTTTTGGCCGTCGCCCGCCGACGCCGTTGGCACGGAGGCGTCGTGCGGGGCGTCGTGGCGAATCCGTCGACGTGAGGACGGCGGAGCATGGCGTCGGCGGGCGTTTGTGGGACCGGAGGAGCGTCTGAATTGTTTCAAAAATCAATTTTCTATTTTTTTTAATACAAATAATTAATATTACACACAACCTCTATAAACAACCCACTATACTCTACCATTTTAAACACACAATCACATACTTCCTCTCTTCCTCTCACAATCACATACTTCCTCTCTTCCCAATTTCCATATTTTAAACACACAAACACACAATCACACACAATGGATCCAAACGATGACGCCGATGATTACTGGCAAGATTATGTTAATGTAAGCCGTTTTCGATTTGAACCAAACTATTAAAAGGCTTGATTATCTGGATCAAGAAGAAGCTGAAAATTCCACCGTGCCAAGAGCACCACGAAGATATATACCAAGAGATCGCGTTGCGACTGCTGAACGTTTATGGAATGATTACTTTGCCGACAATTCCGTTTTCCCCCTGGATTACTTTCGAAGACGGTTTCGCATGTCGAAACCTTTGTTCATCCGTATATGCAGGCTATATATTTTTCCGTAATGTTTTTTTTTCGTATTGTTTTTTTTCCTTATTGTTTTTTTTCCGTAATCGTGTTTTTTTTAATCGTAATGTTTTTATTTTTATTATTAATGTAATGGTTTTTATTTAATGTAATGTGTTTTTTTATTAATTAAAATGATGATGTGGAAATGATGATGTGGAAAGGATGAGTTTAGTGATGAGTTAGTGATGTGTAGGGTTGGCACGGCCGTGTCAGTAGCGTGTCAGTAAGGATGCGATGATATGACGCTAGTGATGGGTTTAGTGATGGATAAGGGTCGGAAGAGGCCTTACATTCTCTCTTTTGAAGTTCTTTTTACATCTTCTCCTCTCTCTCTCTCCGATTTCCTTTTCTCTCTATATCTATCTCTCCAAATCTATTTCTTTATTTCTTGAATAAAGGATCTTCTTTTCCACTTAATTATTCTGCAAATTTCACATCAGTTATTCAAAGGGTCTTAACAAACAACCAAAACCCTCCTTTTTATTACATGAAGATCTAACAATTCCTATTTTTGAGCTTTTTGCTTCAAGAAAAAATGTCTCAAACTCACTGGGAAGCTGATAAAATGTAAGTTTCTATTTTTCTATCTTATAAAGTATTTAAAAAAAAATAAGTTCGCTATTCACATGGTTTCTTGTTAGATTTATTTCTATGTTTTTCGTGAATTTTTCGCTTTTTGATTCAAGTTTAATTTAGTTTTATCTTTTTCGTTTTTCTAGGGTTTCTTCTTCCGGCATCTTTTTCTCATTACTTTTATTATATTTATTTTATTTCCTACTATATATATGTATACTTGTATTATGGCCCTAGATTTATGTTGTGTTAGTATTTATAAATTAGGGATTTATTTCCTTATTTGGCGGGGCATTTATTGTCAAAATTAGCAACTCTGGTTGAGCTTGAACACTTGTAAAAATAAAGTTTAAAATGATTTTATTTGATTAACAGGTTAGATGTTTATATACACGACTACTTAGTAAAAAGGGATTTAAAAGCTTCTGCTCAGGCATTTCAAGCTGAAGGAAAAGTCTCTTCTGACCCTGTTGGTAAGAATTCTTCCATCAAACCTTTTGTTTTAGGGTTGTCTCTGCTAAAGGGTATTTTAGGCATTTGAGATATATGTTCCAGCTATTGATGCACCTGGTGGGTTTTTATTCGAATGGTGGTCGGTTTTTTGGGATATATTTATAGCAAGGACCAATGAGAAGCACTCTGAAGTTGCAGCCTCTTACATTGAGGTTAGTTAGTTAGTTAGTTATAAACATTTTTTTTTGTTGCCACATTTACATACACATATTACATATATTGTATCTATATACAATTACAGACACAATTAATCAAAGCAAGAGAACAACAACAACAACAACCACAACAATCACCTCATCCACAACAACAACAACAACAGCAACAGCAACACCAACACCAACAGATGCAAATGCAACAACTTATGTTACAACGACAAGCTCAACAGCAACAGCAACAGCAGCAGCAACAACAACAGCAACAACAGCAGCAACAAAGGAGAGATGGGGCCCACCTTCTTAATGGAACACCAAACAGACTTGTTGGAAATGATCCTTTAATGAGACAGAATCCTGGAGTTAATGCAATTGCTACAAAAATGTATGAAGACAAATTAAAAGTGCCAGTTCCAAGAGATTCTTTAGATGATGCAACTATTAAGGTAAGATGAACTGTTGACTTTCAAGTCTAATGGTCAACCCAGTTCATAGAATCTTGAAATTGTTGAGAATTAACTGATTTTTTATTTTTTTTATTTTATTTTAGCAGAGGTATGGTGAAAATGTTGGTCAACTTTTGGACCCGAATCAAGCTTCAATTTTGAAATCTGCCGCTGCAGCAGCTGGTCAACCTTCAGGGTAATCTTGTGAAAAAAGAAATATATTTTATTAAAAAAAAAAAAAACTTATAATTCTTGATTGTTTTGCAGGCAAGTGTTGCATGGTACAGCTGGCAGTATGTCACCTCAAGTCCAAAATCGGAACCAACAACTTCCAGGGTCTGCACCAGTGAGTACCGCTTTTGACTATTTAGGTCAAAGTCAAACATTTTAATTTTAATTCCAATATACAAATCTGTTTAACGTTATATGCTTTTGACTTTTGAAGTCAAATGTTTGACTTATTTTGACTTGATATGAAAAGGAAATAAAAACAGAGATGAATCCAGGCTTGAATCCTAGAGCTGCAGGTCCCGAAGTATCATTAATTGGAATTCCAGGTAAAACCTTGACTTTTTCAAATCCCACTTCATTGACTGTATACATACATACATATATCTGTATCTAACTAACACCTCATATATATATAGGATCAAATCAAAGTAGTAACAATTTAACATTAAAAGGATGGCCTCTAACAGTAAGTTCATTCACAAAATTCTAACTGCCTACTTTTTATATAATATATTAGTTCTGTTTTAATGGTAATTATTAATTAGCAGGGATTAGAGCAGCTGCGATCAGGTCTAATGCAACAGCAGAAGTCATTCATGCAAGGTTCACAACCGTTTCATCAACTGCAGATGATGACACCTCAGCATCAACAGCAGCTTCTGTTAGCACAACAAAACATGACATCACAATCCCAGTCAGCAAATGATGAAAGCAGGCGGTTAAGAATGCTGTTAAATAACCGAAGTATGAGTATGGGCAAAGATGGTATTTCACCTTCTGTTAGTGATGTTACAAATCCCATGTCCCGTGGGGACCCTGATATTATGCTCAAGGTTACTTTTTATCTTTTTATTTTTTTAATATTATTTTTGTAGTTAATATTGTTTTTTGTTATTCTAGTTAAAAATGGCTCAGTTACAACAACAACAGCAACAACAACAAAATGGTAATCAGCAACAGCAACAACAACAACAACAGATTCATCATTCTCTTTCGGCCCCACCACCTCAAAACTCAAATATGAATCTTCAGCAAGAAAAGATTGTGGGTGCAACTAGTGTTGGTGATGGGAGTATGTCCAACTCATTTAGAGGAAATGATCAGGTTGGATTGAAAATACGATTTTACCCTTGTGTTACTTAGTTAATTAGGGTTTTGAATCTTGTGCTTGGTTCGGGTTGACGGGTTAGTGTCATCATCGGGCTGACAAATTTATCCACATCTCAACCCGAACACGACCCGTAAATATAAACATAGGTGGGTCGACCCGTGTACGATCCGAACCTTTTTAAACTAATGCATTATCCTTTTTTTTTTAAATGAAAAATCAGAGTGGAAGAAAAAGAAAGCAGCCCGTATCATCATCGGGGCCCGCCAACAGTTCAGGAACAGCAAACACAGCTGGCCCGTCACCAAGTTCTGCACCTTCAACTCCATCAACTCACACACCTGGAGACACTTTACCACATAATGACAGTTCTTCAAAACCGATGATGATGTTTCGACCCGATGGGCCCACAAATCTTACATCTCCATCAAATCAGTTGGCTGACATGGATCGTTTTGTTGAAGATGGATCTCTTGATGATAATGTTGAATCTTTTCTATCTCATGATGATGCCGATATGAGAGATACAGTTGGTCGCTGTATGGATGTCAGCAAAGGTAATTTTGACTTTTTATTTGGTCAAAGTTGACTTCTTATTTTTCTCCTATTTTGACTTTAGGGTTTACATTTACGGAAGTCAATTCTGTTCGGGCTAGTCAAAGCAAGGTTGTCTGTTGCCATTTTTCGTCAGATGGTAAATTGCTTGCTACTGGTGGCCATGATAAAAAGGTACCTTTTTATAAAATTTACAAAATCGTATGTGTATGTGAATTTTTATAAAAATTATGGTAAATTGTTTGCAGGCGGTATTATGGTATACAGACTCATTAAAACCGAAAACGACACTCGAAGAACATTCAATGATGATAACAGACGTGCGTTTTAGCCCTAGCATGTCCCGGCTCGCCACGTCATCATTTGATAAAACAGTTCGTGTTTGGGATGCTGACAATGTTAGTTGACTAACCTTCTTCAATATTATATTGAATCCCATTTTGACTTTGACTTTGACCGTGCAGCCCGGTTTTTCTCTTCGTACGTTTATGGGTCATTCTGCATCTGTGATGTCATTGGACTTCCACCCGATTAAAGATGATCTCATTTGTTCGTGTGACGGGGATGGGGACATACGGTATTGGAGTATCAATAATGGTAGTTGTACTCGTTCTTTTAAGGTATGATTATTAAAATTTGCAATTATTATGTTACAAGCGAGTAATTATTTTTATAAATTAAAGTCGATAACATATTTATTATAATAAATCAGGGAGCAACGGCTCAAGTGAGATTCCAACCGCGCCATGGAAGATTCCTTGCAGCAGCTGCAGAAAACATCGTATCTATACTTGATGTGGAAACCCGAGCATTGCGACATTCATTACAGGTTTGTTTTTTTAATTTTTATTCACTTATTTATAGTTGAGGGTGCGTTTTGTAACATGGGTGATAATTCAGGGGCATACAAAGCCAATTCATTCTGTTTGCTGGGACCCGAGTGGCGAGTATTTAGCATCGGTTAGTGAAGATTCGGTTAGAGTGTGGTCCCTAATGGCGGGAAACGAAGGGGAGTGTGTGCATGATCTTAGTTGTAATGGCAATAAGTTTCATTCGTGTGTTTTTCATCCTAGTTACGCTTCGTTATTGGTCATTGGATGTTATCAGGTAAGTTTTTTTTTTTTTTTTTTTTTTTTTTTTTTTTGTTGTTGTTGTCATAATGTAAATTTGTTGATTAATTAATTTTTGTTTGTAGTCTTTGGAATTGTGGAATATGTCGGAGAACAAGACGATGACTTTAGGGGCTCATGACGGGTTGATTGCGGGTTTGGCGTTGTCGACAGTTACGGGTTTGGTAGCTTCGGCTAGCCATGATAAGATTGTTAAACTTTGGAAGTGAAAAAAACAAAAAACAGAAAGAAAAAAAAGCTGTATGATTAATGATGTACCTGTTTGTGGATTCGTATGTTTTTTGTGTTTCCAGCGTATGTATGTATTTTAGTAATTTTAGCTTTGTTTAAATGAAATCTAATTTACGTTAAACGATACAGGCTATCTATTAGTGATTCAAGAAGAGATAAGTATGTTATTTTGCAATCTCTAGAACTATATACAACTTGAAGGTAAAAAATTAACAAAGGATAATTTGGGAAATCAATAATAAGTTAGTGCCTAGTTTGATACACACAATGACATATTGGTCATAGTTCGGTACATTTCGGTGCACTAAAACCTACATTATAAATTTTACTTGTAATATTTTACTTTTTAAAAAATATGGGAAGAAAGTGTAAATTTCTTATGAAGAGTAACCTTGTATTGCAATCGTATATACAGAGTAATATTTGCGCCATAATTCTGAAGTTAAGAAGCAAAGCAAATGAAATTGTTACACCTTTCTATAATACTAGCAGGTACCCACGCAATGCGGCGGCGGGTACCTGGAATGTTATTTCGCAACGTGCAACTATGCGGCAGCATGTTATGGCCATGGAGCATTGCCTTTGGCGAGTGGATGGTGGAGATGGCGGTATGCTATGGAGGCCACATGGCAGAGGAATCTTTTAAAAGTCATATAGTCAATGCATAGCTTCGGTGAAAACTCACCATGGTGACTTGTAATATCAAAATAAAAGTCACTATCACATGTTATAAGCCACTTTTATGACCATTAATGTATAATCCAATTTAAAAGCTATGAGGTGTTACAACATTTTCAAACAATTTTGTTTTTTCTAAGAAATATTTGCAAAATGGAACTCTTCAAATCTTAAACGCTTGGGAAGAAACAACTTCCTTAAAAGTTTATGCCTTCTCCAAATCATCATGGTTGAGAGGCAAATCCTAAATTTTGTCTGACGTGACCTACAATAAACTAAACATGTATGCAAAGTTGATGAACAACTCATTTGACTAAAAAATGGGCCGTCTGATTTAACGAATTAAAACAATGGGTTGTCCGATTAAAACATGTAAGCATTAATCAAACTTCAAAACATAAAGCAAAGGCAACACGTAAATTGGAGCTTAAAACCCTAAAAACAGTCGAAAATACCTAGAAATAAGAAAAAAGAGATGAATGCAAAAAGGTATAGCCTGGATATCACCTAAAAGAAGCCCCATATTTCTTCAGTCTTGGTGGATAATGCATGAGTGAGGCCTCAAGTTCGATTCCACCACAACATATCCCTGTAGTACTAATAATAATAATAATATGATGTTTACAAAAATTAGGGGTTAAGGTAAGGTACATGTTTCCTTGATCCATCTACAATATCATATTGCCTAACTAACACATAATCTCCATCTGACATGATATTTCCACCTTCCCGTAAATCCTTTTCACTCACCTACAGCAACAATTGTTAACGTTAACTATTAAAACCAATATCATTCATTATGTTCCAAAACATAGGGAGTTAAAACAACACACATACATACATACCTGGTAATTTTGGCGGACTTGACACCTGTTCACCCTCTAGTTCTTCAAAAAAATCTGAGCATTCAACTCTTGACTTGAGTGGACTGCATATATGCATATGAATTCAAAATTACATATCAAAAATATACACGGGTTGACTTTTAACATATTCGACCCGTTTGAAATCTCACACTAACAATATTGAGCAATAAATAAGCAAATGAGTACCTTATTGCAGCGTGCATGAGAAACAAAAAACTGATTTTGATCCTTAATAACTGGGAATGATGGATCCCTTGAAGACCGGAAACATGTATAATCTAGGAGTTCTGTATAATCGAGGAATTATGTATAAAAAACATGATCTTGATCCTTATTAAATGCAAGAATCTTAAAAGACTTACAAATAGCATTCTCCATGTCAGGTCACTTGATGTACACAAATGGTTGCTCTACCATGCTTAATTTGCTTGAAAATGTTGGTAATTTCAAATGTTTAAAAGTTCTTAGTTTCTTACTGCTATTGAAACTGCAGTTGACCGATTACCTGTTACGGTGACCAGCCTATGCATACTAAAACAAATATGCAATGTAATCAATTATCTGACAAAAATATTAATTAATACCTTTCTAGCAATTGTTTCATGACTTCGAAAAACCGGGACCAATGCAATCTGACCACTTTCCTTCTTCAATGAAACCTAATATATAAAACGATATGAAGATCCATTATAATAGAAGCACAAGTTGATGTATAAATGAAACAAGTACAAACGAAAGATTAAACTAATTAAAAAAATACATGTACCTGATTAGCCCAAAATGCTAAAAGAACAAATTAATCAAAAACAGTTATGTAAAGATCTATACTTTCATTGGTGAATTTTAACGAACACTTGGTGTGCTTGAAAATACAAACCAGTTAAAGCACAAAGGCGAAAGATTTATCAAAGTTGTAGTCAATGTAATCATCTAACAGTTAGTGTTTATCATTAACGTAAATAAAAGACATCATCAAACAAGGGTTAGTCAAGGTTAAATGAAAATCATTGAAGTTATACACATAATAACGATGAAGCTTACCAGAACGATCGTATGTAAAATGTATGTAATCAATTTTATAAACCGAGCACGTGAGAACAAAGAACACCAACTAATTGTCAAAATAAAACAAAAATCAGAATAGAAAAAATAAAACTGAATGAAAGAAGTAGTACCTGAAATCATGTGTTGGCATCGAAACGAAACTTCTAATTCACATGGATTTTGAGAGGGCCGACATACCTGGCGGTAGGAGTTTTCTTGTTTGTATTGACTCTAAGGGCGGTGGAATCTCCGCCGTATCGGAGTGAGGTCTCCGTTGTTGCCTCTCCGTAGATCGATTCGAATGATCAAGTAGAAATGGTAGATCAGCTGCACATACGTTTTTGGAGAAGTAGCAGGAGGAGAGCAAACGTTTCGTTTTCTTATGTGTTGGAAAAGATGAATTGCTTTTTCAGCTTTCTAGGGTACACGTGATAAATTCAAAATAATATTTTAAAAGCTGACATTATTATATTTAAATAAAGGGGACTAAAATTGAAAAAGTGCATGTCTTACATTAGCCCAGCTGGATAGAGTGCTTGTTTGCCCCACGTAGGTGGGGAGTTCGAATCATGGCCTTTACTCATTTTTTTAGTAAAGGCAGTTATGTCCCAAATTAGAAAGTGTGTTGGCTGAATTTTCAGCCTTGCTAAATGTGGAAGGGGTAAATCTCTACTATAATATAAAGAGTTTACCCCTTCTATAATTAGTAAGGCTGAAAATTCAGCCAACACACTTGCTATTTTTAGATTTATTTGCGTATTAAAAAAATATGCCACAAGCAAGATTCGAACCAAGGACCTGTCGTTTATTAGGAAACGTTCAAACCAGCTGAACTACTTGGATGACATTAATTTCCTAACTATTCTCATATTTAAACACTTTGAGATCTGTAGTTCCTGAGACAAAGTATACCAACAGTTAGAAGTTGAAGGGGCAGGCTTTTCAAAATCAACTTGTATTTGCATCGGTAATAAAACACATCTGTTCGTTCTTCCTCACATCGGGAAACGAACGACCAATGAAATTAGCTCATACACGCTACCCATGCGTATTTGTATTGCTCTTCCCCATATATCATCAATCGAAATCTCGACCTTCTTACATTCAAATTTTCACATTTAAACACAAAATCACCTATCCTCTCTCGCCCAAGTGAAAGAACCCCTAGATTTTCCAAAAAACCCCCTAATTTCGTCGCTGTCCATACTTCTTCACCAGGTATGATTTCAATTATTTATCATTTTCTTCGTTAATCGGTAATGACATGCCTATAAAATTTTTAATTACCAGAGGAAACAGAGATTTCTGATACTCACAACAACTTATTTGTATCTTTTTGAAACATTTAACATACTCATTAATTTAAACTTACACAAGTTATTGTTATTATGAAGGTGTATTTTAAGAGTAGGCTCTTTGGCATATCTGATTATGCACTCCAAGGTGTTTGATTAAATGCCTAACAGAACATCACATAAACTTTCTTACCAGTTGTTATTTACATGCTTCTTTATTTTGTTTTCAGTCTGTGTGTTTGAAGATGGCTTCATGCGAAGAATATAAAATGCGAGAAACAATTGCATTTATGAAGCTGGCATTATAACAGGTATTTTGATACCATTAAAATAGTAATTCAATATTCTATATTAACATGTTAAAAATCCTTATTACACCATTATTATAGGGCTATTTATGTCAAAACACTTGCATTATACTGTATCATTTTAAGAGTTAACTATTTTGCATTATCCTTTTCTGGTTTAAATTGCATTTGAGAGCCTTACTTTTTAATCAAGAAAACAACTGTGTTATTAATTATTAATTATCTCATTATTATATTTTCCCCTTTCTAATACAAGGAGAACACCTTTATGTGACTAATTTCTTAATGAAATCGTTTTTTCTGAAACAATTGTGTTATTGTTATGGGATAACAGTTTTGTTATTGTTATGTATGGCCGTATGGGAAGGTAATTTCAGATTGAAGAAATCGGATTAATCAGCCATTTAGTTTAAAGTTAGCTACAAAATGATCCTATGAGTCAAACATGTTAAAAATCACCCTAAGATATATGATACAATTTCCTAGACCATTTATGCAAAAATATCGAATGAATATTAAACATTAAGACAGAAAGTGTTTGGGTCAACCTAGCCATGTCACCAAAAATTGACTGTTTTTACCCTTTACCCAACCCGCCCAATCTATCCGTTATTCCACCTTTAATTCTAATCATCATGATATTAAAATAAAAATTTTTGCCTTTAGAACCGCAGGCTACAAGACATGCTGAAATGGAAGCAATCAATGTTCTACCTGAAAAGTGGAAAGAAATGAAACTTGCAAAAATTGAACTTTGTAAAATGTTCTCAAAATGTCATCTTTATGTTATATGTGAACCATGTATAATGGTTGTGCACTTGTGCTAATGATAGCTTTGGAGGTTGTGGATCAATAATATCATTACATACAATTACATCTAATGTAACGAGGTGGCATTTTAACATCAAAATTATGAAATTTACAAGTTTTTTTTACTTTTCCATTTTATTTTATATTATTATGACAGTGATGAAGATGTTAGGGAAGGAATTATAGAGGCATTTGTGGAATAATAGTACCCTAACCGTATGTCTTTCTAATTAATGGAAAATTAAGAAGAATTTATTAGAAAATGCTTTTTTATGTTTGCCTTATCTGCTGTTTATCAATAAAACCAACAAAAAAAAAAAAAAAGCCTCACAAACTAATCATGTACACCTTGTGTTTTTTTTTTTACCAGCTCCAACAACTCATAGACACGGTGGTTCAACAACCATAATGCATACATGAATTTAGGTTGTTCCAGTTTGAAGAATTAGGCATGTTTCCCGCACTTTTTACTTCTGATCAATTGCATATGCATTTACAGGTGTAGGAATTAAAACGAAATAATCGTGTTTCCATGGTTTAAAATGTCATTCTTTAAGTTTTAACTATTATGTTTCAAGTTCAAATCAAATTACAATGGATCAAGGGAAATTTTGGCGTTATCTAATTTTGTTTGCTGCTTGTATTTGAGAACACTTTCAAAAAGAACCCGTTACACTAAAATTTAATGAATATTTTACCCATAATTTGAAAGATATTTAATAAATTAAGTGTTTTTTAAGTTATACCTAATTGAAAGGTCGTGGCCTTGAACCTGAAGAGGTTAGTGGTTGATTTAACACTCCAAATTTGACTAATTTGTTAAATCTCAAACGAACAATTGAGAAAGATTAACATTAAATTAACAAAACCCAATTATATCAAATCTTTTCAAAATAAAGTTTTCTTATCCCTATCAAACTAAGAGACGATGTATTCACCATTTTCGTGTTGTTTGTGTCAATTCTTACCAAAATGGTAAATTGTAAAGATATACGATGCCCTTATATCTTTTATCTTTTCTTTGATATATATCATGTATTTGAAACCTTCCCGAATTAGCAGATTTTAATTATTAGTCAAAACAATGGTATTTCGGAAAATAATCGTGTTCTGAAGAAATTGATAATTCCATGACGTTCATTTATTAGAGTGACGCTCTAAACAGCTAATATACTCTTAAATAGCACATATGTCTACAATGAGACATGAACCCGACCACAATACCTTTATAAATCCTTATATCTATATTTTTTTATTGACCACCATCCACTACCACCATCAATACTAATTGTCGCCACCAATCGCCAACCACCACCCACCATCCACCAAACTTGTCACCATTACCATCACTATCGTCAGTGTAAAATTTAAATTATAGGGTACCCGCCGCCGCATTGCGCGGGTACCAGCTAGTGCTTTATAATATAGTAAAGATATACAAAATATTATAATATATGTTCATGTGAAAATAATTGATGTATACAAAAGTTTACCTTTAAAAAAGTTATTGACGGTCATGTTCCTACTGTACTATTACGGGTACAGGTATACACTAAGAGTTATATTAGAAAATAGGTGTCGGAGGTTGAGGTTTCAAAAAAAAAAAAAAAAACTTTCATTTTCATAAGCACGCAGAATAAAAGTTCTACCATTCAAAGATGGGAGAAAACGACTCTACAATGATTGTTTATCATGAAGGACACAAGAAACAAAATGTCCTAAATCGTTACTAGAGGTACCGCTGAATTGTGTCGATACACCATTTGTAATTTTTAATATTGACCGGAATTTTGTATCTTTACTACTTCCCCTGATTCAGAATAAGTAAAACACTTTGGGTTTCACAGTTTTTAAGGTAAAAAATTATAATGATGGTTAAATTAGATTAATTGAATGGTTAGTGGTCAATGAGTCCTACATCTTTTGAATAAAGTGGGGTTGATGATGTTTAAAAGTAAAAAGTAAGGGTAAAATGGTTATTTCACTTTGTTAAAGTAGATAGTTAGTGGGTGTGGCCGTGTGGGTCAACTATATTTTGCCAAATAAGGTAACTTTTCAAAGTTTATCACTTATTTTGAATCATCCAAATAAAGAAATTGTATCACTTATTTTGAATCGGAGGAAGTATATATGATGCATAATAGATTTAGATTTTCCCCAAATTAGGAAAACTTAATTTTCCCCAATAACACTTGCTGTTTCGGGGGATATTTATATTTTGAAACTATTGACAGTCTCATGACTTGAACATGCGACTTTCGCGTTATTAACAAAAAATTCTAATTAACAAATGTTGATTACTTGATTGCAATTTATGTACCAGCGTAAAAGAACACAATCATAATGAATTAAGCCTTCTTTGGTAAATACTTTTAATGACTTCATTAATCTGAATTAAAATTTAAAGACTTTTTCCTTTTAACCGAACAGATCTAACATGAAGTTTATAACGAACAAAAATATGGGAGAAAATAAGAAAATTAAAGAGAAAACTAGAAACATTAATTATTATAAACTTACTATATAATAATAATAAATTTTGAAGTACATGCATCAACTCGCTATATATATCGACTACTAGTCTACTACTCTAATGTTACGATAGGTATTTTAACTTATTTATCCCGGATATATTATCAATTATTTCGACCACTTAACAACATTATAACTAATTAATACGAATTAAACTCATACTCAAAGTCGCGTGTCCCCCACCATTGATCGCCAATATCCTTGGCAATTTTGGTGGCATCACACGCCGCCCCAAACAGTCCTCGTTTAGTAAATCCTGCTGTGTACAATCCGTTTTCACCTTTCCAGTTACCATTTGGAAATGGGGTTTTTGGCATTCCCATGTCGGTAAAAAACTCACTTCCCTGCATAAAAATTTTTATACGTTAATATTTTCATATAAAAAATATGTAGTAATTTAACTAATAGTGTCTACGTACGTACATCAATAATCAGGTGTTTTTTTGATGTTTATTTTGATGAGAAAATGGTACTTGATGATGGCGACACATCATAAAGTGAAGAGCTTAACCGATCATAGGAATCATACAAATAAATGACGCTAGATTTTCACATTCATTTTGTACTTTGTAAGCTTCTTTCATTTGTAACACTCTCGAAAGTGACATGATATAAAACATACATATTTATGTTGTAAGATATTTATTTTAAAAGATTTAAAATACGAATTAAACTCATATTACTTATACAACAATATAAAAAAAGTTGATAGTATCCAAGCTTCAAATTAAAGAAGACAAAGATGGTCAATATAAAAAGTCAAAGTAAAATTTCATGAGATCATCCATGCATATTACCTTGAGCCAGGATGTCACATTACTCTTATAACCAGTTGCCACCACTATACAATCACACTCAAGCTCTTGCCCATCCATGAATATGACTCCATTTTTAGTAACTTCCCTCACTCCTTGCTCAACCACCTACAAATACATTCAAATAATTAAAATGTTAATAATAATTTGTCAGGATCGATTAACTATAAACAAGTTAATAAACACCTTAGATCTAATTGATGATAGAAGTTGCAGCGGATCAACACTATATCAATATATTAAGAACAATGAACTGTAAATAATATGCGAAAGTATTAAGAACACAGTTTCACAAAAAACTTCAATGTATATTATTGAGTTAACAATACACACGTACGTTTACAATTCGTAAGGAACTATATATATAATAGTCCTTGAAGCTAAACTATTTACCCTAGTTATTCTAGGACTTGATTTACATCGAATAATAAAAATATACATTGATTTACATTCTATAACTATCAATACGAAGATCTCGGACTTGATATTCTTCAAAAACGCGTTATCAGTAGTAAAACTCATCACCAGTAGTAAATATAGAACATCAGTAGTAAGTCTGGTGATCAGTAGTAAGTCCAGATACATCGTCAGTAGTAACTACTAATGATCAGTAGTATCTTCAATCTTTGCATGATCAGTAGTAACTTAGTTATAGTATCATCAGTATCAACTTCTCAGTATTAATCAATTCTGCCCCATCAGTACTAAGTGATCAGTACTAACTGCAGCATCAGTAATAAGTTGATCTGTGTTTTGCTCCAACAATCTCCCCCTAAACTTATTGATCATATTTTAATCAATTAAGTTTCTTTTGTTCTTCTTGTTCTTTTCTTCTTTTCTCAAGAGTTCTTTGATTCTGTTGAAGCCTTTGTTCAATAATATATCTGCTGTTCCTCTTTGTAAAATAATTTAGTTTGTTTTGGAACATAACAGCATCATAGGGTTTCATCAAAGTGTTTATGAATATCTGATACATAGTCTTCTCAGAATGTGGATATTCTTTCTCATATAAGTACAATTCACACATTTTGCCTGATTTCTCAAAGAAGTACATATTTGCAGTAGGAATGACATTCCAAGCATATACATTACCTGGATTTGTAAATTGTTCTGGATAATTATCTGGATAAAATGCAGCATCTATCATTCTAGTTAGATATCCAGCTCCAGATTCTTTCCATGATTTCTTTGTCATTCTTGGTTTCCCAATAATCAGAAGTTTGATAACATCACTTCTAGAACATGATCTGATTAAGGGTAACCATCCAGTGAATCTCTGTACAACTTTGTCTTCCCTTATGACCTCTATGACATTGTTCTGCATCACTCTCCAGTTAAGAATTGGATTGTTCTGTAGAGGAGCAACTGGCATTTCAAGAACAGGTATAATTTGTTTTGACTTCTTCTTAGAGCTTTGTTCTTGATCAACAGATTTTCTTTTCTTAGATTGGGGAGTTGAAGTATCACCAACAGTTGAAACACTACCAGCCTTGAGCAAATTTAAGCTGATTGGGATTAAAGTTTTGGCTTTCTTTGATTCTTCAGCTTCTTGTTCAGCCAGGTCTTTCTTCTTTGCAGTGCAGTATTTTTCAATTATAGTTATCATCTTCATTCTTCCAAAAGATTTTGCACTGTGACCTTTTGTCTTTAAATATTCAATCATGTTGTCCTTCTGTTCAAACATATCATCAGGTAGATCACCTTTTGTTCTTTTACATTCTGCTACAAGATCTTCAAGACAGTTTAGATGTTCTTCTTCTACTTTTCTAAGCCTTTTGAATTCTGCTTCTTGGGCTTCTATCTGAACATCTTTAATTTGAACAGGTGCTTGAACAGGAATTTCTATTCTATCCTTCTTTTGTTCAAGAGCTTGATACTTAGCTACCTTCTCCCAATATCTCTTATGCTTCACCTTCCATTTAGACTGTTTATCAGCTCTAACAAGATTTATCTTGTTTACCATGTAATGACCAAGAGCTCTGTTAGGGTAATCTTCATCATATATTTCTTTACCCTTTCCAATATGTGCTGAAGGTGGAGGTGGAATATATTTCATGTCTGGCACTCCACTTATTATTACAGAAGGAGAAAATGATCTAAGTTCATCTTGTTGAAGTATTTTTGGATGTGGAGGAAGTGAGCACTCATCAACCTCAAACCAATTCACATTATCATCAATGTCAGGTATGATAAGTGGTTGATCAGGTGTTGGTGGTTTGGTAATGATGACATGTCTCTCTCTTTCAATTAGCTCTGGAAAATGTAGTTCTTCCTCTTCAGTAGTAACCAGAGTAGTTACTACTGGTGTAACTTCAGGAGTTACTACTGATAGGGCATCAGTAGTATTTGATGCTTTTAATTCCTCTTCTTTATTTACTACTGCTATAATATCAGTAGTAGGAGTTACTACTGGTGTTTCTTTTTCTGCTTGTTCTTTAGTAGAAGCAGTAGTAATTGGTTCTTCTTCTGTAACCATCATCTCTGGGCCTTCATCAACTTCTGTTTCTTTTAAATTTAGGAGGGAGGATGCTGCTGCTGCAATAGATTCATCAATCATTGTCTGTATGTTATACTTCTCCCCCTTAGTGAGCTCAACTGGTGGAGCCTCACTATCATCTAGTTTCTTTTTCAATTTTCTGATGATTTTGGTTTGTTGATGAAGCCTATGCTCATAGAATCTCATTCTTTTGTTGATGGTGTTGACATGCCTTTTCATTGCAGCCATTGTTTTCCCTTGGTTTGTTAAATATTTGAGACAATCTTGTACAGTGGATTCAAGAGAATCCACTTTATCCGTCAATTGAGTGATTTTAATACTGCCCTCACTCCATCTAGCAAGATCATCAGGCTTACTAACAGGTACATTGGTTTTAAGGTTTTCCTTCCTTTCCATCAATTCCACAGATCTGCCCTCATCACTGCTTGGTGATTCATTGGGTCTTTTAGACATTCTCTTCTTCCTAGAAGAAGCAGAGATGTCCCCCCTTTTGGTTTCTTGGCACCGGGGTCCTTTAAGTAATTCCTCAAAAGAGTCATCACTTAAAGTTGCCGAGGTTTGGGTCTTAGTGATGTTTTCACTATCCTGTGCACCCACCTTTGGGGCATCAGTAGTGAAAGCCCTCCCCTCATGTCCTCTCTCCTCCTTGGAGGACAACTCTTTGAGCCTGGGGTGTGACTCGATTTGTCCCCTGGTGTCCTTTAAAGATTTCTTTCTTTTATAGAGTGTGGAAATATTTTTGGTTTTATCTGGTAGGTCTTCCACAGAGTGAAGAGTAGCACTCTGCAGATTTATATCAAGTTCCTGGGACACATTCAGGACTTCTAAGTGAGTGGGTGATTGAGTGGCTATATGGGGTGGTGTTTGGGCTGTATTTGGGGGTGATGGAGTGGGTTGAGGTTCAATTTGGGTTATATCTTTGATTGAACCCTCTCCAATAGGTGTGTGATCTTTGATCATATTAGGAAACAGAGGGGTTTCCTTGCCCGAAAATTTAAATTGTTTTCTCATATTTGAGAAAACTTTCTTGTTCAACTCTGGAATTATGAAAATATTTTTGGGAGTTGACAAGTTTTGTAATTCAAGGTTAATGATATGTTGGATAAATCTGGGATACATTAAAAATTTTGAAGAGTTAAGATTTCCCAACATACCTTCAAAAATCATATTAGAAAAATTGAATACTTGGTCTGTGCATAGACAGACAACAGCAGATGCTATTGACCTGTTAAACTCATTCCAAGTACTCCTTTTTGGAGAAATACAATGCTGAATAGTATGGACAAGAAATTTCCATTGTGGGGAGAGAAGACCTTTTTGAAAAGTTACTATGTTTAGTCTTCCCTCATATCCCATTTTGTTTAAAATTTCAGCAATGAATTCCTTAGGAAGAGTAGTCATACCTGAATCATCGTGTAGTTGAAGATGTTGTCGAATAGATTGTTCTGTGATGGTGATCGTTTTTCCATCCACAGATGATTTGATCATTGGTACAGTTGCACCCTCCGTTCTTTCAGCATTGGTCCAGAAATCCACCAAGTGCTGTTGGTATGCCTTCGGTTTCACCGTTAATGCGAATCGTATGTAAGAATTTTTCAAGAAGTTTACGATTGGTCGGAAATCCTTTGTTCCGTCTGGATTGCGTAGAAAGGCACACATGTTGTGGAACTCTGAGTATTTGAGATCGGTTTGAACATTGAGAGATTGTAGAGTTGCCATTTTGCAGTGATTTTGAGAGAAAATTTTAAGAATTTTAAGATTTAAGATGAGTTTTTGATCGATAGCTAGGGTTTATCGAGAGGTTTTATCAAATCGAAGTGAAGATAATGCTAAACTAATCGAATGCCGCCTTTTATATCTTTCGATTTAACCTGCAAAACTACTAAAATGTCCTTCGAATCATAACATAACGGTTATTTTCATGGGGGTTAGTTTGGTAATTGTGTTTCTGAAAGACCAGTAGTAAAAAAGATATCAGTAGTAAAACGTCAGTAGTATCTACTAACATCAGTAGTGACTAAGGATTTTGACATCAGTAGTAACTATAGACATCAGTAGTAACTATTAACGCATAAGACCAGTAGTATATGTGAATACCAGTAGTAATGACTTACCAGTAGTATTTGTGTAAACCTAATATACACCAGTAGTAATGAACTACCAGTAGTATTTTGTACATACACTTTCATACCAGTAATGCAGACCTACCAGTAGTAAAATACTTAAAAAAAACTTTTTACAACAAAACTTTACACATGGTTTTAAGTGAGATTTTAAGTTATTAAAATCATTCCAATACTGCTAACCAAGAAGTTGAATCTTCCTACATCAAATGCTTTTGTAAAAAGATCTGCTAATTGATCATCAGTATGAATTTTAACAACTTTGATTAATTTCTTTTCATTGCAATCTCTTATAAAATGAAATCTTATTTCAATGTGTTTAGTTTTTGAGTGTTTTACTGGATTATTCACAATACTAATAGCACTTTGATTATCAATAAAAATAGGAGTTTTAAGGATAGAGATACCAAAGTCTAGAAGCTGGTTTTGAATCCATAGTACTTGAGCACAACAAGCAGATGCAGCTACATATTCTGCTTCAGCAGTAGATGTTGATACATTTGTTTGCTTCTTACATTGCCATGACACCAGTCTTGATCCAAAGAATTGACATCCACCAGTAGTGGACTTTCTGTCTTGACATTCACCTCCATAGTCACTATCTGTATAGGCTATTAGTTCAAAGGGTGAATCATGTGGATACCATAGACCTAGTGATGGTTTGCCTTTCAAGTATCTGAATATTCTTTTAACAGCCTGCAAGTGTAGTTCTTTGGGTCTTGCTTGATATCTTGCACACACACAAACACTATACATAATGTCAGGTCTTGATGCAGTTAAGTACATCAAAGAGCCTATCATTGATCTATATAAGTGTTCATCTACATCCTCCCCCTCAACATCAGGATGTAGGTGTTTGTGTGTTTCCATTGGTGTACTAGCACTTTTACTGTCTTTCAAATCAAACTTTTCCAAGATGTCTTTGACATATTTTGATTGATTTATCAAAATACCATCAGTTCTTTGATTGACTTGGAGTCCAAGGAAGAAGTTCATTGGACCCATGGAGCTCATCTTGAATTTAATTTGCATCAGTTCTTCAAATTCTTTGCATAATAAATCATTGGTTGAGCCAAAGATGATATCATCTACGTAAATTTGTACCAGTAGTATATCATCTTTGACTTTCTTTGTGAACAAAGTTTTGTCAATGGCTCCTCTTTTAAAGTTGTTCTTCAATAGGTATGATGATAATGTGTCATACCATGCTCTTGGTGCCTGATGTAGGCCATATAGAGCTTTATCTAATTTGAACACATAATCACCATGTTTTGGATTTTCAAAACCTGGAGGTTGGCAAACATAGACCTCTTCTTCAATTTTCCCATATAGGAAAGCACTCTTAACATCCATTTGATAGACTTTGAATTTCTTGAATGAAGCATATGCTAGAAATATTCTTATGGCTTCAATTCTAGCAACAGGAGCATATACTTCATCATAGTCTATTCCTTCTTCTTGAGTGTATCCTTGGGCTACAAGTCTGGCTTTATTCTTGATCACTATACCTCTTTCATCTTTCTTGTTTCTGAATATCCATCTTGTTCCAATGGCTCTTTTTCCTTTGGGTAGAGGTACAAGTGTCCAAACAGCTTGTAATTTAAATTGAAGGAGTTCTTCTTGCATTGCCTCAATCCAGTTTGAGTCCTTCATTGCTTGTTGGATCTTCTTTGGTTCATCCTGAGACAGAAAGCATTCATACATACATTCATTAGCAATTAAACTTATATTGCACATATTTGCAGTTAAGCTTTTGTTTAATTTGCTTCTTGTTTGTAATGGTGAGTTGACATCACTTAGAACAAGGTCTAATGGATGGTTCTTTTGAGTCCTTGTAGTTGTAGCTTTATCAACCACTAGTTGATTTTCAAGATTGGAATCATTTGTCTCAGGTAGTTGTTCTTCTAGAGATCCTTCATTGTCATTGATATTTGGTTCATCATCTTCTTGGTCAGAGTCACTACTGCCATTGTCTTTATTGAGATCAGTAGAGTTGTTGTTGTTACTGGTATCAGTAGTATCTTGAGAATCTAGGTTAATGTTGGGACCAGTAGTATTTTGAGTACTATTACTGGTATCAGTAGTATTTGAATTACTACTGTCCTCATTCTCAGAGTTACTACTGGTTCCAGAACTTGAGTTATTACTGACATCAGTATTAACTACTGGAGCAGTGTTAACTACAATGTATCTCATTTCCTCTTGACCAGTATTAACTGATGATGTTCCTTCCTTTTGATTGTGACAATTTGAATTACCTACATTGAAATTCATATTAGAATTAAAGGATTTGGTTAGATTGTCTATGTCAAATAGCCAATCTGGACCATTTCCTTGTTCATTTGGTACATTTTCATTAAAGGATACATTGATGCTTTCTTCAATTATCCTTAGTCTTTTGTTGAATACTCTGTATGATTTGCTTTGAGTAGAGTATCCCACAAAGATTCCATCATCAGCTTTGCAGTCAAATTTACCAATTTGTTCTCTTGTAATTAAGATAGTACAAGGACAACCAAATGATTTTAAGAAACTTATAGAAGGTTTTCTTTTATTGAAAAGTTCATATGGTGTTTTAAAATGTGGCTTCACTATTAATACTCTGTTCTGAACATAACAAGCAGTATTAACAGCTTCTGCCCAAAAAGTAATTGGTAATTTTGAGTCTGCAAGCATTGATCTTGCTGCTTCAATGATGGTTCTATTTCTTCTTTCAGCTACACCATTTTGTTGTGGAGTTCTAGGTGAGCTGTATTGTCTGTCAATACCTTTAAGATCACAAAAGTTAATTAAGTTAGCATTTTTAAATTCTGTGTCATTATCACATCTTATGGCTTTCACTTTTTGATCAGATGTGTTTTCCAGTTTGACAATTAAGTTCTTTATGAGTTCACTTGTTTCATCCTTTGTCCTGAGAAAGAAAACCCATGTATATCTGGAAAAGTCATCAGTAATAACAAGACAATATTGTTTCTTTCCAATACTCATTACATTTGTAGGTCCAAAAAGGTCCATATGTAAGAGCTGTAAAGGAACAGAAGTAGAGTTCACAGTTTTGGACTTATGAGAAGTCTTGTGTTGTTTACCTTTTAGGCATGCAACACAGTGATGATCACACATGAATTGTTTTTGAGGTAGTCCAATGACCGGATTTCTTTTTACTAGATTGTTCATGTTTTTGAAATTTGTGTGACACATCCTTCTATGCCATAGTTCTGATTCAGTGGTGTTTGCCTTGGATATAAAACAGTTGACCTCATTTGTAGAAATGAGTTCTCCCCCTATATCTAGGCAATACACATTGTTTCTCCTAGGAGTTATTAAAACAACATATTTTTCATCCAAAATAAAATCAGGAGAAAGAATGATGCACTCAATGTCTGTGAACAGAATCTTGTTCTTTTTATCACAAACTTGAGACACACTGACAAGATTGTATTTTAGTTCAGCTACATAAAATACATCATCAAAGGTAATTTTTCCATTAGTAACAGTACCTTTACCTGTAATCTTACCTCCCTGGGGATTCTCACCAAATGCCACATATCCTCCATCAAATGACTTGAAATCTTTAAGAATTTGCAGATTTCCAGTCATGTGCCTTGAGCATCCACTATCAATATGCCATGTTCTTCCTTCTTCTGGGATCTGAATGCTCTGCACAAGTGAGTAAAGGATTAGTTAAGTTTGGGAACCCAAGCTTTATATGTCTTGGGTTCATCCTTTGAGAAATAAGCTTTTGGGGATTTAACTTTAAAGACTTTTGGTACCCATACTTGTTTATTACTGGTTTTTTGTTTTACTACTGTCCTTTTGGAGTTATTACTGGTGTGAGAATTTCCTACTGATCTTGGTTTATACCTATTGTTTTTAGCTTTTGAATACTTTACTACTGATGGACCAGTAGTATTTGGGTACTTACCATGTTTAGAATGACCAGTAGTGTTTTTAGAGTTACCACCAGTAGTATTTTTGAAAGTTGTTTTGGGAGCAGTAGTATTTTTGAAATTAGGGTTTTTACCAGTAGTATTCTTGTACTGGTACCATACAGCATTATAATTAGGGTTAACACCAGTAGTAAATTTGTTAGAGTTTCTACTGGTGTTGGAAAATTTAAAATATTGTTTATTTTGATTGGATTTTCCATTGTTCTTGAAGTAATTGCTGTTCTTTGGGCTGCCAACTCTTCTGTTTTGCACAAATCTTGGTGCACTTCTTCCAAATCTTGGAGTTTCAGTAATTTGAGTTTTGATTGTATTTACTACTGAAGGACCAGTAGTATTTTTTAACTTTTGAATTTTTGATCCTTGTTTAAAAATTTTAAATTCTTTTAACTCTTTGCAGTTTATTGGATTGAAGTGACAATCCTTTGCTAAATGGTTCATTTTATTGCATATAACACATCTTAATTTCTTATTTTTAGCACCTTCAGGTATTCTTTGGTCTAAGAGTTGTTTTTTATTTCTTTCATTCCCCCTTGTTAAAATTTTTGGTACATTATCTGCATTATATTTGGGAGATTCATTTGGACTTTGAGCTGTGTGAAAACTTGTATCAATTGATTTTGGTGATTCACTTTGAGATATTGTAAATTCAATTGATTGCTCATCATCAGAAGAATCATTTGATTCAGATGTTTCAGTATTAGATTCAGTTTGATTTTCAGTTTTTAATTCATTAATGATTCTTTCTGAACTGTTTTTAAGTGGAGGAATGAATTTATGTGGAGGTGGTACAGCATGATATCCCACCCCATGAACAACCTTTTCTGTAGTTTGATTATTAGTTAATTCATCTAGAATTTTAGTGCTTCTTTCAAACTTTTTAATTGTTAATTTATTTTGTTCAATTTCAAGCTGACATTCTTCTAATTTACTTGTTAGTTCTTTATTTTTTGTTTCATAAAACTCTTTCTCATCCACAGCTTGAAGCAATTCTTCCTTGATCCGTTGATCAATCATCTTGTACACCTTTATTTGATGTTCTTGATCAGCAATCACACTATCAAACTCATGATTTCTTCTGACTGCTTTTGCTAAATCTTCATTTAATTTAGTGTTTTCTTTTTCTAAGTTTTTAACAATTTTAGCACATTCAGAAGTACAAGGTTTAGGTTTTACCTCAGTTTTGTTGTCAGTAAAGGCCATGAGAGCTTGATTTTGAGTATGTTCTTCTGCTTGGAAGCTCCAGTCATAGCCTTGTCCTTGTTGAGATACAAGGGCAGTTGATTTTGATCTTTTGTCTGGCTGAGGACACTCTTTTGCAAAGTGACCAAGGTTGTTACAGTTGTAACATTTGACTTTAGTTTTGTCAAATCCAGCTTTGTCACCTTTGTTGAAGTTGAGGCTTGTCCTACCAGTTCTCTTTAAGAATCTTTTTGTCCTTAGGCTCAGCATTGCCATCTGCCATTTAAGATCCATCCCCTCAAGATCATCTGGGTTCAATTGTTCCAAGTCATCACTAATCAATGCAGTATGCACATGACTAGTGAAGAAAGATTCTCTTGCAGCATCTTCAGAATCTGCAGCCTTTCCTATAGAGGTTTCCTGACCTTGACCTGTACTAGAGACAAATGCAGCATTATTAGAAGAAATAGAAGGGTTCTTTTGGTTTACCTCAGTTTCAAATACTCTGAGATCATTATAGAGTTCATCCAACTCCTTTTCTTCTAGAGCATCTCTTTGTCTATATACCACTGTATACATGGCCCATTCTTCACTAAGAGATCTTAGGAACTTCATGTTGACAACTTCTTGATCCATCTTAACCCCAACCTGGTTAAGTTCACCAATTAGTTTGTTGAATCTGTCAAACACTTGAGTGAGTGTTTCATTGGGTTTTCCTTTGAAGTTTTCAAAGTCTTGTTTGAGAACAGACTTCATATTCCTCTTGGTGCTCTTTGTCCCAACGAATCTCTTCTCCAGTGCTTCCCATAGTATTTTTGCATCATCATATTCAACAAAGAGATGTTGATAATTGTTAGGAATGGCCAGTAATAGAGTGCTTAGAGTTTTGAGTTCGATGCCCTTGTCCTTCTTTTCCTTCTCACATTTAAGTTTGTCTGCCTCAGTTGCAGAGCTGCTTGCTTGACCAGGACCAGTTTTGTTTCCTTCAAGGACAACTTCCCACATAGAATAATCTGTAATAAGCATGTATTGCTTAATACGATTTTTCCACATCCCAAAGTTGTTGGGTGTGAGTATAGGAATTTTGTTGGCCTGAGTGCTTTCATTATTATCAGTCATGATTAATAATGTGTGTTTTAAAGATTAAAACTTTTTGTTGTTCTTAACAAATAGTAGATCTAGAACCAATATGCTCTGATACCACTTGTCAGGATCGATTAACTATAAACAAGTTAATAAACACCTTAGATCTAATTGATGATAGAAGTTGCAGCGGATCAACACTATATCAATATATTAAGAACAATGAACTGTAAATAATATGCGAAAGTATTAAGAACACAGTTTCACAAAAAGCTTCAATGTATATTATTGAGTTAACAATACACACGTACGTTTACAATTCGTAAGGAACTATATATATAATAGTCCTTGAAGCTAAACTATTTACCCTAGTTATTCTAGGACTTGATTTACATCGAATAATAAAAATATACATTGATTTACATTCTATAACTATCAATACGAATATCTCGGACTTGATATTCTTCAAAAACGCGTTATCAGTAGTAAAACTCATCACCAGTAGTAAATATAGAACATCAGTAGTAAGTCTGGTGATCAGTAGTAAGTCCAGATACATCGTCAGTAGTAACTACTAATGATCAGTAGTATCTTCAATCTTTGCATGATCAGTAGTAACTTAGTTATAGTATCATCAGTATCAACTTCTCAGTATTAATCAATTCTGCCCCATCAGTACTAAGTGATCAGTACTAACTGCAGCATCAGTAATAAGTTGATCTGTGTTTTGCTCCAACATAATTCATTAAATTTACCAAAATGGAAATTAAAACTTTTAGATTAAAACATACAGTAATCACCTTGATGTTACCAGTTTTGACTTTGGATAAAGCTCCAACGTCAACAACCGGGGTTCTTCCGGCAGTCATTTTCAACTCAATCGGGCCTGTTTTTGGCCTTCGAAGGCCAAGATTTTCTGTGTCTCCAAGAGTGTAATTAGTTATAGACAAAATTATCTTGTCCACCAACTTAATAGGTAGCCACTTGAGAAGTGCCATGGCTATTCCAAATGTTGAAAATCCAAACATCTCTCTAGGTATAACATGAACCTGAAAGTTTTTTTATATGCTACAACATAAGAAATCCGAAAAAAGTTTGGAAATAAAAAAAAAATTAAATCAATGTAGTTGACTTTGAGGCTTACGATTAGAACAATCGTTACAATAAACATCTCAATTATAAAACTAATACATTTTTTCAAGACTTTTTTAAAAAGTTAATAATATTTCGCTAAATAGTTTGCGCTTAAAATCACGTACAGGTACAAAGATAGTTACATTAATAAGTGTATCTGACAACATATAAAAAAGTCATTACGATGATTGTTGTATAAAATTAAATATGACTACTGACGATGGTTTTGGACTTACTACTGGTCACCAGACTTACTACTGACGATGCTTATTTACTACTGGTGATTGCAGATTACTACTCATATACGATTTGGAAGCAAATCAAGTCCGAGATCTTCGTATAATTAGTTATAGAATGTAATACTGATGCTTCAGTTAGTACTGATCATGTTTATTACTGATGAATATTATGTTTAGTACTGATGGGGCAGAAACTTACTACTGATGAAGTTGATACTGGTGAAGTTTATAACTTAGTTACTACTGATCAAGGCATATTGAAGATACTACTGATCAATAGTAGTTACTACTGACGATGGTTTTGGACTTACTACTGGTCACCAGACTTACTACTGACGATGCTTATTTACTACTGGTGATTGCAGATTACTACTCATATACGATTTGGAAGCAAATCAAGTCCGAGATCTTCGTATAATTAGTTATAGAATGTAATTCAATGTATATATTTATAATTTGAATGTAAATCAAGTCCTAGAATAACTAGGGTAAATAGTTTAGCTTCAAGGACTATTATAAATAGTCCTTACGAATTGTAAACGTACGTGTGTATTGTGATTCAATAATATACATTGAAGCTTTTTGTGAAACTGTGTTCTTAATATTTTGCATATTGTTTTACAGTTCACTGTTCTTAATACATTGATATAGTGTTGATCCGCTGCAACTTCTATTATCAATTAGATCTAAGGTGTTTATTAACTCGTTCATAGTTAATCGATCCTGACAAGTGGTATCAGAGCGTATTGGTTCTAGATCTACTAATTTTAAGAACAACAAAAAGTTTTAATCTTTAATACACACACATTATTAATCATGACTGATAATAATGAAAGCACTCAAGCCAACAAAATCCCTATACTCACTCCCAATAACTTTGGGATGTGGAAGAATCGTATTAAGCAATACATGCTTATTACAGATTATTCCATGTGGGAAGTTGTCATGGAAGGCAACAAAACTGGTCCTGGTCAAGCAAGCAGCTCTGCAACTGAAGCAGACAAACTTAAATGTGAGAAGGAGAAGAAAGACAAAGGCATCGAACTCAAAACTCTAAGCACTCTCTTACTGGCCATTCCTAATGACTATCAACATCTCTTTGTTGAATATGATGATGCAAAGGTGCTATGGCAAGCATTAGAGAAGAGATTCGTTGGCACCAAGAGTACCAAGAGGAACATGAAGTCTGTTCTCAAGCAAGACTTTGAAAACTTCAAAGGAAAGCCCAATGAGACACTCACTCAAGTGTTTGACAGATTCAACAAGCTTATTGGTAAACTTAACCAGGTTGGGGTTAAGATGGATCAAGAAGATGTCAACATGAAGTTCCTAAGGTCTCTTAGTGAAGAATGGGCCATGTATACAGTGATATACAGACAGAGAGATGCACTAGAAGAAAATGAGTTAGATGAACTCTACAATGATCTCAGAGTATTTGAAACTGAGTTAAATCAAAAGAACCCTTCTATTTCTTCTAATAATGCTGCATTTGTATCTAGTACAGGTCAAGGTCAAGAAACTGCCACAGGAAAGGCTGCAGATTGTGAAGATGCTGCAAGAGAATCCTTCTTCACTAGTCATGTGCATACTGCACTGATTAGTGATGATTTGGAACAATTGAATCCAGATGATCTTGAGGAGATGGATCTTAAATGGCAGATGGCTATGCTGAGCCTAAGAACCAAAAGATTCTTAAAAAGGACTGGTAGGACAAGTCTCAACTACAACAAAGGTGACAAAGCTGGATTTGACAAAACTAAAGTCAAATGTTACAACTGTAACAATCTTGGTCACTTTGCAAAAGAATGTCCTCAGCCAGACAAAAGATCAAAATCAACTGCTCTTGTTTCAAAACAAGGACAAGGCTATGACTGGAGCTTCCAAGCAGAAGAGCATGCTCAAAATCAAGCTCTTATGGCCTTTACTGACAGCAAATCTGAGGTAAAACCTAAACCTTGTACTTCTGAATGTGCTAAAATTGTTAAAAATTTAGAAAAAGAAAACACTAAATTAAATGAAGATTTAGCAAAAGCAGTAAGAAGAAACCATGAATTTGATGGTGTGATTGCTGATCAAGAACATCAGATAAAGGTGTACCAGATGATTGATCAAAGGATAAAGGAAGAATTGCTTCAAGCTGTAGATGAGAAAGAGTTTTATGAATTAAAAAATAAAGAATTAACAACTAAATTAGAAGAATTACAACTTGAAATTGAACAAAATAAATTGACAATTAAGAAATTTGAAAGAAGCACTAAAATTCTTGATGAATTAACTAATAATCAAACTACAGAAAAAGTTGTTCATGGAGTGGGATATCATGTTGTACCACCTCCATATAAATTCATCCCTCCACTTAAAGATAGTTCAGAAAGAATAATTAATGAATTAAAAAGTGAAAATCAAACTGAATCTAATACTGAAACATCTGAATCAAATGATTTTTCTGATGATGATAGAACTACAAACTCAATTGAATTTACAATCTTTCAAACTGAATCTCCAAACTCAATTGATACAAGATTTCACACAGCACAAAGTGAAGAAAATTCTCCTAAATATGATGCAGAAAATATACCAAAAATTTTAAAAAGGGGAAATCAAAGAAACAGGAATCAACTCTTAGAACAAAGAAAAACAATTAGGGCTAAAGATAATAAATTAAAATGTGTTATTTGCAACAAAGTAAATCATTTAGCAAAGGATTGTCACTTCAATCCAATAAATTGCAAAGAGTTAAAGGAATTTAAAAAAATTAAACATCCTGGTAAAATTACCTTTGATGATGTATTTTTTGTAGCTGAACTAAAATACAATCTTGTCAGTGTGTCTCAAGTGTGTGATAAAAAGAACAAATTCTTTTCACAGACATTGAGTGCATCATTCTTTCTCCTGACTTTATTTTAGATGAAAAATATGTAGTTTTAAGAACTCCAAGGAGAAACAATGTGTATTGCCTGGATATAGGGGGAGAACTCATTTCTTCAAATGAGCTCAACTGTTTTGTATCCAAGGCAAACACCACTGAATCAGAACTATGGCATAGAAGGATGTGTCACACTAATTTCAAAAACATGAACAATTTAGTAAAAAGAATTTTGGTCATTGGACTACCTCAAAAACAATTCATGTGTGATCATCATTGTGTTGCATGCCTAAAAGGTAAGCAACTCAAGACTTCTCATAAGTCCAAATCTGTGAATTCTATTTCTGTTCCTTTACAACTCTTACATATGGACCTATTTGGACCTACAAATGTAATGAGTAGTGGAAAGAAACAATATTGTCTTGTTATTACTGATGACTTTTCCAGATATACATGGGTTTTCTTTCTCAGGACAAAGGATGAAACAAGTGAACTCATAAAGAACTTAATTGTTAAACTGGAGAATACATCTGATCAAAAAGTTAAATCCATAAGATGTGATAATGGCACAGAATTAAAAAATGCTAACTTAATTAACTTTTGTGATCTTAAAGGTATTGACAGGCAATACATCTCACCTAGAACTCCACAACAAAATGGTGTAGCTGAAAGAAGAAATAGAACCATCATTGAAGCAGCAAGATCAATGCTAGCAGATTCAAAGTTACCAATCACTTTTTGGGCTGAAGCTGTTAATACTGCCTGTTATGTTCAGAACAGAGTATTAATAGTGAAGCCACATTTTAAAACACCATATGAACTTTTTAATAAAAGAAAACCCTCTATAAGTTTTTTAAAATCATTTGGTTGTCCTTGTACTATTCTGATTACAAGAGAACAAATAGGTAAATTTGACTGCAAAGCTGATGATGGAATCTTTGTGGGATACTCTACTCAAAGCAAATCATACAGAGTATTCAACAAGAGATTAAGGATAATTGAAGAAAGCATCAATGTATCCTTTAATGAAAATGTTCCTAATGAACAAGGAAATGGTCCAGATTGGCTATTTAACATAGACAATCTAACCAAATCCTTTAATTCCAACATGAATTTAAATGCAGGTGATTCAAATTGTCACACTCAAAAGGAAGGAACATCATCTGTTAATACTGGTCAAGAAAAGATGAGATACATAGTAGTTGATACTGCTCCCACAGTTAATACTGAGGACAGTAATAACTCAAATTCTGGAACCAGTAGTAACTCTGAGAATGAGGACAGTAGTAATTCGAATACTACTGGTACCAGTAATAGTACTCAAAATACTACTGGTCCTAGCAATAACCTAAATTCTCAAGATACTACTGATCTCAGTAACAACAACAATACTACTGATCTCAATGAAGATAATAGCAGTAGTAACTCTGACCAAGATGATGATGAACCAAACATCAATGACAATGAAGGATCACTAGAGGAGCAAATGCCTGAGACAAATGAGTCCAATCTTGAAAATCAACTAGTGGTTGATAGAGCTACAACTATAAGGACTCAGAAGAACCATCCTTTAGACCTTGTTCTAAGTGATGTTAACTCACCACTGCAAAGAAGAAGCAAATTAAATAAAAGCTTAACTGCAAACATGTGTAACATAAGTTTAATTGCTAATGAATGTATGTTTGAATGCTTTCTGTCTCAGGATGAACCAAAGAAGATTCAACAAGCAATGAAGGACTCAAACTGGATTGAGGCAATGCAAGAATAACTCCTTCAATTCAAGTTACAAGCTGTTTGGACACTTGTACCTCTACCCAAAGGAAAAAGAGCCATTGGAACAAGATGGATATTTAGAAACAAAAAGGATGAAAGAGGTATAGTGATAAAGAACAAAGCCAGACTTGTAGCCCAAGGATACACTCAAGAAGAAGGAATAGACTATGATGAAGTATATGCTCCTGTTGCTAGAATTGAAGCAATAAGAATATTCTTAGCATATGCTTCATTCAAAAAGTTCAAAGTCTATCAAATGGATGTGAAGAGTGCATTCCTATATGGGAAGATTGAAGAAGAGGTCTATGTCTGCCAACCTCCAGGTTTTGAAGATCCAAAATATGGTGATTATGTGTTCAAATTAGATAAAGCTCTGTATGGCCTACATCAGGCACCAAGAGCATGGTATGACACATTATCATCATATTTATTAAAGTATAATTTCAAAAGAGGAGCCATTGACAAAACTTTGTTTACAAAGAAAGTCAAAGATTATATACTACTGGTACAAATCTATGTAGATGATATCATTTTTGGTTCAACCAATGATTTATTATGCAAAGAATTTGAAGAACTGATGCAGATTAAATTCAAGATGAGCTCTATGGGTCCAATGAACTTCTTCCTTGGACTCCAAGTCAATCAAAGAACAGATGGTATTTTGATAAACCAATCAAAATATGTTAAAGACATCTTGGAGAAGTTTGATATGAAAGACTGCAAAAGTGCAAGTACACCAATGGATACACACAAACACCTACATCCTGATATTGAGGGGGAGGATGTAGATGAACACTTATATAGATCAATGATAGGCTCTTTGATGTACTTAACTGCATCAAGACCTGACATTATGTATAGTGTTTGTGTGTGTGCAAGATACCAAGCAAAACCTAAAGAACTACACTTGCAGGCTGTCAAAAGAATAATTAGATACTTGAAAGGCAAACCATCACTTGGTCTATGGTATCCACATGATTCACCCTTTGAACTCATAGCCTACACAGATAGTGACTATGGAGGTGAATGTCAAGATAGAAAGTCCACTACTGGTAGATGTCAATTCTTTGGATCAAGACTGGTGTCATGGCAATGTAAGAAGCAAACAAATGTATCAACATCAACTGCTGAAGCAGAGTATGTAGCTGCATCTGCTTGTTGTGCTCAAGTACTCTGGATTCAAAACCAGCTTCTAGACTTTGGTATCTCTATCCTTAAAACTCCTATTTTTATTGATAATCAAAGTGCTATCAGTATTGTGAACAATCCAGTAAAACACTCTAAAACTAAACACATTGAAATAAGATTTCATTTTATAAGAGACTGTAATGAAAAGAAATTAATCAAAGTGGTTAAAATTCATACTGATGATCAATTAGCAGATCTTTTTACAAAAGCATTTGATGTAGGAAGATTCAACTTCTTGGTTAGCAGTATTGGAATGATTTTAATAAATTAAAATCTCACTTAAAATCATGTGTAAAGTTTTGTTGTAAAAGTTATTTATTTGTTTAAGTGTTTTACTACTGGTAGATCTGTATTACTGGTGTGTAGGAATGTACACAAAATACTACTGGTGGAACAATACTACTGGTGTGTATTAGGTTTACATAAATACTACTGGTAAGTCAGTACTACTGGTATTCACATATACTACTGGTCTTGTGTGTTGGTGGTTACTACTGATGTCTATAGTTACTGCTGATGTCAAAATCCTTAGTTACTACTGATGTTCGTAGATACTACTGACGTTCTATTACTGGTATCAAATTTACTACTGGTCTTTCAGAATCAAAATTACCAAACTAACCCCCGTGAAAATAACCGTTATGTTATGATTCGAAGGGCAATTTCATCTTTTTGCAGGTTAAATCGAAAGATATAAAAGGCGGCAGTCGACTAGTTCAGCGTTATCTTCACTTCGATTTGCTAAAACCTCTCGACAAACCCTAACTTACGATCAAAAAAACCTTCATCAGTAACAAAATTCTTACTTGTTCCTCTCAAATCAAAAGATCAAAACATCAAAATCAACAACAATGGCAACTCTACAATCTCTCAGTGTTCAAACAGATCTTAAATACTCAGAGTTCCACAATATGTGTGCGTTTCTACGAAATCCAGATGGTACTAAAGACTTTCGACCAATCGTACAATTCTTGAAGAACTCATACATTAAGTTCGCTTTATCTGTAAAACCGAAAGCATATCAACAGCACTTGGTGGATTTCTGGACCAATGCTGAAAGAACAGAAGGTGCAACTGTGCCTATGATAAAATCATCGGTGGATGGAAAGACGATCACAATCACTGAACAATATATTAGACACCATCTACAACTACATGATGATGCAGGTATGTTTACACTTCCTAAGGAGTTCATTGCTGAAATTTTAAATAAAATGGGTTATGAGGGAAGACTCAACATAGTAACTTTTCAAAAAGGTCTTCTCTCCCCCACAATGGAAATTTCTTGTACATACTATTCAGCATTGTATTTCTCCAAAACGAAGTACTTGGAATGAGTTTAATAAGGCAATAGCCTCTGCTGTTGTCTGTTTATGCACAGACCAAGTATTTAATTTTTCATACATGATTTTTGAAGGTATGTTGGGAAATCTTAGTTCTTCAAAATTTTTAATGTATCCCAGATTTGTCCAACATATTATAAACTGTGAATTACAAAACTTGTCAACTCCTAAAAACATTTTTATCATTCCTGAGTTGAACAAGAAAGTTTTCTCAAATATGAGAAAACAATTTAAATTTTCGGGCAAGGAAACCCCTTTGTTTCCTAATATGATCAAAGATCAACCACAACTTGGAGAGGGTTCAATCATAGATACAACCCAAATTGAACCTCAACCCACTCCATCACCCCCAAATGCAGCCCAAACACCACCCCAAACAGTCACTCAATCACCCACACATAGAGAAGTCCTGAATGTGTCCCAGGAACTTGAAATAAATCCTCAGAGTGCTACTCTTCACTCTGTGGAAGACCTACCAAATTTAACCAAAAACATTTCCACAATTTATACAAGGAAGAAAACTTCCTTCAAGGACACCAGGGGACAAATTGAGTCAAACCCCAGGCTCAAAGAGTTGTCCTCCAAGGAGGAGAGAGGACATGAGGCGAGGGCTTTCACTACTGATGCCCCAAAGGTGGGTGCACAGGACAGTGAAAACATAACTAAGACCCAGACCTCGGCAACTTTAAGTGATGACTCATTTGAGGAATTACTTAAAGGACCCCGGTGCCAAGAAACCACAAGGGGGGCATCTCTGCTTCTTCTAGGAAGAAGAGGGTGTCTAAACAACCCAATGACTCACCAAGAAGTGATGAGGGTAGATCTATGGATTTGATGGAAAGGATGGAAAACCTTAAAGCCAATGTACCAATCAGTGAGCCCGATGATCTTGCTAGATGGAGTGAGGGCAGTATTAAAACCAAACAATTGACGGATAAATTGGATTCTCTTGAATCCACTGTACATGACTGTCTTACATATATCACAAATCAAGGAAAAACAATCACAGTAATGAAGAAGCACATGAATACCATCAACAAGAGAATGAGACTATATGAGCACAGGCTGCATCAACAAACAAAGCTCATAAGGAAATTAAAGAGAAAGATTGAAAGTAGTGAGGCTCCACCAGTTGAGCTCACTAAGGGGGAGAAGGACAACATTCAGAGTATGATTGATGAATCAATTGCAGCAGCAGCAACTTCTCTCCTCAATCTCAAAGAAACGAATGTTGATGAAAGCCCAGAAAAGATGGTTGTTGATGATGAGCCAATGACTACTGCTCCCATGGAAGAACAAGCTGAAAAAGAAGTATCAGTAGTAACCCCTACTACTGATATCATAGCAGTAGTAAATGAAGAAGAGGAAATAACTGCAACAAATACTACTGATGCCCTATCAGTAGTAACTCCTGAAGTCACACCAGTAGTAACTACTTTGGTTACTACTGAAGAGGAAGAACTGCAACTCCCAGAGTTAATTGAAAGGGAAAGACATGTCATTATCTCCAAACCACCAACTCCTAATCAACCACTTATCATACCTGACATTGATGATAATGTGAATTGGTTTGAGGTAGATGAATGTACACTTCCTCCACACCCTAAAATTTTATCAGAAGATCAACTGCACTTGTTTTATCCAAAACTTCTGATTCTGGGTGTACCTGATATGAAATACACTCCACCTCCACCATCTGCTTGTATTGGAAAAGGAAAGGAAATATATGATGATGATTATCCAAACAGAGCATTAGGTCACCAAATGGTGAACAAAATTAATCATGTCAGATCAGAAAAGCAGTCCAGATGGAGGGTAAAACACAAGAAATTCTTGGAGAATGTGGAGATGTATCTAGCTCTTGAGGAAAAGAAGAAGAAGAAAACTCAAGAAGCAGAAATGCCTGTTCAAATAGAAGATATCCAGTTAGAAGCTCAAAAGACAGAATTCAGAAGACTCAGAAAAGTTGAAGAAGAACATATACAATGTCTTGAAGAATTGGTTTCTGAATGCAAAAGAACAAAAAGTGAGCTAACTGATGATGTGTTTGAACAGAAGACCAATATGATTGAATTTTTAAAGACAAAAGGGCACAATGCAAAGTCCTTTGGCAGAATGAAGATGATGACAATTATTGAAAAATATTGTGCTGCCAAGAAGAAGGATTTGGCTGATCAAGAAGAAAAAGAAGCAAAGAAATCTAAAGCCCTAATTCCAATCAGTCCAACATTAATAAAAGCTGGTAGTGTATCAAGTACTGGTGATTCCTCTACTCCCCAATCAAAGAAGAGAAAAGCTGTTACTCAAGAACAGAGCACTAAAAAGAAGTCAAAAACAGAACAAATCATACATGTTCTTGAAGTGCCTGTTGCTCCCTTGCAGAACAATCCAATCATCAGTTGGAGAGTCATGCATAACAATGTTATAGAGATTGTAAGGGAAGACAAAATTATACAAAGATTTACCGGATGGTTACCATTGATCAGTTCATGTTCAAGAAGTGATGTAATCAAGCTCCTGATCATTGGAAAACCAAGGATGTCAAAGAAATCATGGAAAGAATCTGGTGCTGGATACTTAACAAGAATGATAGATGCTGCATTTTATCCAGACAACTACCCAGAACAATTTACAGATCCAGGAAATGTTTATGCTTGGAATGTCATTCCTACTGCCAATATGTATTTCTTTGAAAAATCAGGCAAAGTATGTGAGCTATACTTATATGAAAAAGAATATCCACATTCTGAGAAGACTATGTATCAGATATTCACAAATACAATGATGAAGCCATATGATGCTGTTATGTTTCAGAACAAGTTAACTTATTTTACAAAAAGAAACAGTAAAGACATCATTTCTCAAAGACATCAACAGAACCAAAGAACATTGGAGAAAAGAAATTGTAACAACCCGAATTTTTTTGTAAATAGATAAAATGTATAAAAATATGATAATTATGGATAAATCATATAAAACTCGTAGAAACTGGTTTCGTGTCGTTTGGACACCGTATGAGGAAGTTATGGGCGAAACCGGGTCGAGACGATGATGAAAAAGTGCAGCCCTGGCTGCATACGAAGTTCGCGACGCGAACTAGGTTCGCGAAACGCGAAGTAGCGACAGGGAAATTGGCCTTCGATCGTGAGGTAGTTCCCGGCCAGTTAACGATCGCGAAGTTCATAAGGACGCAAAGTTAGCGACGCGAAGTTGGGGTTCGCGACGCGAACTCCTTCGAGCAGCATTAAAATCGGGTTTTGGCTCATTAATGGCATGTGCAAACCCTAGTTCCTCCCTTTTGGCGATTTTCGAGCTTGAGGACTGATTGAGGTCGAATCCTTCACAAATCTTTGATAGATTTCACTCCTAGTTGAAGATTAAAGGTATATCTTCACTCTTTGATCTTTGTAGCTTAAGATCTATGCATTTTGATGTAAGGGTTTGAAACCCTAGTTCATGGGTTATGGGATATGGTGATGTTGATGATGTATACACTTAATAGATGGTATATTATCAAAGGAAACAAGGGTATGATTATGATTTGTAAGAATCTTAAGGATTTGGTTAAACCTAGGGTTTGGTAAATCACCATAATTGGGGGAAATGTGTTAATAAGTGTTATCTAAAGATAGATGGACACAATAGTAGTTGTATGTGATGTTGATCATGTTGTGATAATTGTATTAGGCTTTTGGTGAAGTCTTGGAAGTTGATTGAGCTATGAAGCAAGGAAATTGGCGTAAAGAATATGGTTGGAGCACTTTATTGCTAAGGTGAGTACATGAGACTTTTAAACTGAGTACATAGTAAATAGTTTTGAAAATACATATGATATTTTATTGGTCTCTATTAATAAATATGTTGATAAAGATAGTGACTGAAAATGTATGAAAGTGTGTAGAATGTGATACTAGAATATGTCTAGTATGATTGATGAATTGGAAGTAAAATATGATAGATTCAAGTAATTATGGAATCTGTGTTAGTGAACAATAATAAGGAAGTAATTGATTAAAAGAATGTATACGGAGCCTTTATTAATAAATATGTATTAGTAAAGCAATTGGGAATGATTTTATAGTAATGAGTACCTATTGGTAAGATATACTAATAAAAGTAAAACACGAATGTATATGAAAAAGAATATGATGTGACTAGTAATAATTGTGTATTATAGTCAAGGAAGAGATAAAAGTATTATGATATCGATAAAATAAGAAATGTATCTTATGTATAAAGTAAGTATGGACCTCATAGGGTTCATAGATGTAGAAGTAAATGTGGGTTGCTTATGATCGGGTCCATGGGACCATACAGGTACGTTCACACTGTGTTGAACTAATTATATGTTGTTATTATTAGATAACTAACTTGTTTGATGATTGATGTGATAGCCGAGGGCTTTGATTGGAATAACTGATGAGTTATGGTAAGAACGAGATGATGTGATGCTAGTTAGTTCGGGGGCAACCCGATAACTAGACATGGTGATGTTTCTAGCTAGTTCGGGGGCAACCCGATAGTTAGATAGGATAGTGCTTCTAGCTAGTTCGGGGGCAACCCGATAGTTAGATATGTTTGTGACTCTAGTTAGTTCGGGGGCAACCCGATAACTAGATATATATATTGGAGTTCTAGCTAGTTCGGGGGCAACCCGATAGTTAGATAGGATAGTGCTTCTAGCTAGTTCGGGGGCAACCCGATAGTTAGATATGTTGAGATTCTAGCTAGTTCGGGGGCAACCCGATAGTTAGATATGTTGAGATTCTAGTTAGTTCGGGGGCAACCCGATAACTAGATATGATTGCTAGGAAGGCATTGGAACGATAGGGTCACTATAGGGTGGCTAGCTTATAATGATTTAGTATATGTATATATATATATGTTCATATACATCTAATTATGAAACGACTATTATTGTTATTTGGGTCTAAAACCCATGTATCTCACGAGACTATTTTGTCTCACGTACTACGTTTGTTTGTGACTGTGTACTCAGGTACAGGTTTGAAGTGAAAGAAGGTTGCACTAGAAGTGGCCTAGAGATGTTTAGATCGGGAGCTAATAGGTAGATCTCGTTGCCTATGGTTTTGATATACTTGGTGACACCGTATTTTTGTAAACTCTGATATAGGTTTTAAAGTTTTTTTTTGTTAAACCGTACTTTGGACAATATGTCAAATATTGGGAAAATGTATTTTAAATGATTTAAACGATGTTTTAAAAATACGGGTGTTACAACTTGGTATCAGAGCTATAGTTTAAGTGAATTAGGTTGGATGTCCATCCTAGTCTTAGACTGTAGCAATAGGAATGTAAGATTCCTTGAGATCGATAGGTTGACCTTGAGACTTTATGTTAAGTTTAGGGTTAAACCTAGGGGACCTATAGAAGTTGTTAGGAAATGTGCAATGTGAAGTCTTTTGAGACCGTAGGGCATTGGTAAGCTAGGGTCGACCCCTATGGGAAATGCCATGTTTTCATCTAATTGTATTGTTTTCGACTGTTGAGTCGACTGTTTGAATCTTGTTTGTTGAATACATTGTTATGGCGAAGGAATGAATGAGTAAAGTGGGTGAGCTCCACTAAGTTGGGAAAGGTTAAGAATGATGATGTGAACAAGATTTTTGAATAATTGAATAAATAAGGGTAGGTGGAATGATTCCAATACCCATAGGAAGGAAGAGTAATCAAATGGTGAATCCCGTAGTGGGAGGTGTCTACATAAAAAGGTAACAAGACCTAGTCGGAAGAAATGGAAGGATGTGGTATAGGGTTTTCATAGCATGTAAAACCGTTGAGTAATTCGGAAGTTTTGAGCCGAAGGTCACGATGTGGTGGATTCGGTAGATTTAGCAAGTGCTAGAGAGTAGCAAATGAAGGAAGAACAATATGGCGACATTGACGTCACCATTATTGAAGGATGAGGTATTGACACGGTGGAACGTGTTGTATGAGACCTTGAGGAAAAAAAAAAGCGTGGTACAAAATGTTGTGAAAGGAACTCACGAGTGAGTTGAAAAAGGGGAGTTTTTCCCGGAAGGAAATCTAGAGGGGGTCATGATGCAACCTCGGAGGTCTTTGGTGAAGATTGAGGTTATGTGAATATTGCTTAATTGCCTGATGGTTGCACGAATTGGTGCTTATAGAGATTGGAGACGAGTCGTACGTCATGGAGATTTATATTTGGGAATGGTCTTCCCGGTTAGTTATGTGTATGGAAGTGTGCATTGGAAAGGATTATAGACAAGTGTGTTGCATGTAGTAAGGATAGAAGGGTTGATGCCATTATGTAGTATCAAAGGAAAAACCACGAGGATGGTAAATGTGTTTCAACAAAAGGATAGCAGTACAATGGAGTACTAAGTCTTGATAAGTATGAATGGAAATTTTAGAAATAGAACCTTTGGAAATGGAATTTGGATTTCCGGCGGGAATCCGGATAAGTAACGTGATATTATACGGGAACGGTAAAGGAAAGAATGACTAAGGTATAGTGATACCTAGAATTTATAAATGAAAAATATGTGGAAAAGAATAAGTGTCGGGAATGACGAATTTTGATTGTTGAAAACGGATGAGTAAAAGTTGGCGCATAGCCATAGCAAGTTTCGTGATAATATTGATAAATTCGATGTCAAGAGTGAAAAGACAATTATTGGTAAAATACCATAGTAATAAGTGTGACAATGTATGTCATAGCGTAGTGTAAGACTACGATTTGAAAAGGAATATTTCGGAGTCCCACGACGTGTACAAGTAGAACACCGAGTGTTGGGCTTTTGGTTGCGAGTGTGGACCGGAGTCGATTGTTTGACTCAAGGATGATTGGATTGGTCGGTGATTTTTTTTTGGCTAATGGAATGTAGTGGTAGCTACTCCGGCGGTGACAAAAGTCTTGGAAATTGTTAAGGAAATGAACCGGTTAAGGACGGTTATTGTGTAAGTGAAACAATAAATAGCAATTAGAGAATGTTATTAGTTACCCGCGGGGTACAATGCATGTGCATTATGTGATGGCCTTGGAAGGCATATGATAATGGAAAGGTAATATTATATGAAATGTATTAAGTAGTATGTCCAATGGGAGATATGTGAATAGGAAAGAAAACGATAATGTGATTTTATGGGAGAGGTGCTAGAATGCATGATGAATGATTTGATGATCGAATGAGTAAGATAGTAGCAAGGCTACACGATGCGAAAAGATGGATGTCAGATGACATTGGTGTGGCATATACATATGTTTGTATATGTGCACAATAGAGATGTATAGATGGTATTGGTGTGACATATACATATGTTTGTATATGTGCACAATAGAGGTGTTTAGATTGAATTGGCGTGATACATATGTGTATATATATATGTGTGTGTGTGTATATGTTTACGTGTTTAAATGATGAATGTAGAACCATGTGGTTGATAATGTATTACTATTATGTTATGGTATATGAGGACCTAGTTCGAAATGCGGGTTGCATCTAGGTCATGCAAATGTAGGGGATGCCTACGATTTATAGAATAGGAGGAAAGAGAAACTCCTAGTGAGCAAATTATCATTTGATAACCAAAGTATGGTAAACTTGTATGAAATCGCGGAATATGTTGCGATAGGAGAACAAATTCCGGTAATTGAGAATAAGAGTTATGAAATTGATTGTTGCGATGCAAAGATGGTTGAAAGAAAACTAAGTGATGGTGTGAGTGACCAAGTGTTGGTCAATAATCAGTAAAGGTCGATGTGACCGTATTTGAATGTGCAACTCTCGCATAATTGGGGAGATATTGAAGGTGTGGAAAAACGGGGACAATTGTTAAGGAAACAATAATAAGTAGAACCGGAAGTGATATATTATGATAGTGCCCCGTGAGTATGAAATTGGTTAGTTTGAAAGGGGTATGGTTGACTTCACGCAAAAGTCAAGTTCGACCAATTTGTGATTGGTTGACTTAGTCAAAGATGGGCTTGACTCTTGTTATGAACAATTAGTGAATATTGAGAGCATCATGTGTCGATGTTATGTGCGAGAAAAAGGGTAATGGAATAACTAAAAGAGTTATAGTCGGATTGTGCGACTTTGACCCGTTGGGTGTTTAGGGTTGAATTTGGGAACCGAGTATATGATTATTGATAAAATCATGAAATTAAAGACGATAGTAAAGGAATGAAAAATTAATGAAACCTTTAACGAGAAGGGAAAATGTTAAAGTATAGTTGACTTTGTGCTTAAGTCAAAGGGTAGACAATGTGGGGATATACCAATGTCGGGATATATCGGTTGGGTCAAAGCTAGAGTTTGACATTCGTTTTAATCAACTAGTCAATGGTATGATTGTGTCATACCATTGTTATGGGAATGAAAGGATCGGTCGAGAGAGTGGCGGTGTTATGGTCAAATTGTGAAATTTTGACCCGTTTGGGTATTATGAATTTTAAAAAAAAAAAAATTTGGGTCCTGACCGTTCGGACTTAACGGAGTTAAGTGAACGTTTGGATATGTAATGTTAACGGAATATGAATGAGGAAAGTTTGATGGAAATGACCACAAGGGAATGAGAGCGGAATGCTCGGTCGGATGTGGGTTGGAATTCTTAGCGATTCCGAGGACGGAATCCTTTTAAGGGGTAGATAGTTGTAACAACCCGAATTTTTTTGTAAATAGATAAAATGTATAAAAATATGATAATTATGGATAAATCATATAAAACTCGTAGAAACTGGTTTCGTGTCGTTTGGACACCGTATGAGGAAGTTATGGGCGAAACCGGGTCGAGACGATGATGAAAAAGTGCAGCCCTGGCTGCATACGAAGTTCGCGACGCGAACTAGGTTCGCGAAACGCGAAGTAGCGACAGGGAAATTGGCCTTCGATCGTGAGGTAGTTCCCGGCCAGTTAACGATCGCGAAGTTCATAAGGACGCAAAGTTAGCGACGCGAAGTTGGGGTTCGCGACGCGAACTCCTTCGAGCAGCATTAAAATCGGGTTTTGGCTCATTAATGGCATGTGCAAACCCTAGTTCCTCCCTTTTGGCGATTTTCGAGCTTGAGGACTGATTGAGGTCGAATCCTTCACAAATCTTTGATAGATTTCACTCCTAGTTGAAGATTAAAGGTATATCTTCACTCTTTGATCTTTGTAGCTTAAGATCTATGCATTTTGATGTAAGGGTTTGAAACCCTAGTTCATGGGTTATGGGATATGGTGATGTTGATGATGTATACACTTAATAGATGGTATATTATCAAAGGAAACAAGGGTATGATTATGATTTGTAAGAATCTTAAGGATTTGGTTAAACCTAGGGTTTGGTAAATCACCATAATTGGGGGAAATGTGTTAATAAGTGTTATCTAAAGATAGATGGACACAATAGTAGTTGTATGTGATGTTGATCATGTTGTGATAATTGTATTAGGCTTTTGGTGAAGTCTTGGAAGTTGATTGAGCTATGAAGCAAGGAAATTGGCGTAAAGAATATGGTTGGAGCACTTTATTGCTAAGGTGAGTACATGAGACTTTTAAACTGAGTACATAGTAAATAGTTTTGAAAATACATATGATATTTTATTGGTCTCTATTAATAAATATGTTGATAAAGATAGTGACTGAAAATGTATGAAAGTGTGTAGAATGTGATACTAGAATATGTCTAGTATGATTGATGAATTGGAAGTAAAATATGATAGATTCAAGTAATTATGGAATCTGTGTTAGTGAACAATAATAAGGAAGTAATTGATTAAAAGAATGTATACGGAGCCTTTATTAATAAATATGTATTAGTAAAGCAATTGGGAATGATTTTATAGTAATGAGTACCTATTGGTAAGATATACTAATAAAAGTAAAACACGAATGTATATGAAAAAGAATATGATGTGACTAGTAATAATTGTGTATTATAGTCAAGGAAGAGATAAAAGTATTATGATATCGATAAAATAAGAAATGTATCTTATGTATAAAGTAAGTATGGACCTCATAGGGTTCATAGATGTAGAAGTAAATGTGGGTTGCTTATGATCGGGTCCATGGGACCATACAGGTACGTTCACACTGTGTTGAACTAATTATATGTTGTTATTATTAGATAACTAACTTGTTTGATGATTGATGTGATAGCCGAGGGCTTTGATTGGAATAACTGATGAGTTATGGTAAGAACGAGATGATGTGATGCTAGTTAGTTCGGGGGCAACCCGATAACTAGACATGGTGATGTTTCTAGCTAGTTCGGGGGCAACCCGATAGTTAGATAGGATAGTGCTTCTAGCTAGTTCGGGGGCAACCCGATAGTTAGATATGTTTGTGACTCTAGTTAGTTCGGGGGCAACCCGATAACTAGATATATATATTGGAGTTCTAGCTAGTTCGGGGGCAACCCGATAGTTAGATAGGATAGTGCTTCTAGCTAGTTCGGGGGCAACCCGATAGTTAGATATGTTGAGATTCTAGCTAGTTCGGGGGCAACCCGATAGTTAGATATGTTGAGATTCTAGTTAGTTCGGGGGCAACCCGATAACTAGATATGATTGCTAGGAAGGCATTGGAACGATAGGGTCACTATAGGGTGGCTAGCTTATAATGATTTAGTATATGTATATATATATATGTTCATATACATCTAATTATGAAACGACTATTATTGTTATTTGGGTCTAAAACCCATGTATCTCACGAGACTATTTTGTCTCACGTACTACGTTTGTTTGTGACTGTGTACTCAGGTACAGGTTTGAAGTGAAAGAAGGTTGCACTAGAAGTGGCCTAGAGATGTTTAGATCGGGAGCTAATAGGTAGATCTCGTTGCCTATGGTTTTGATATACTTGGTGACACCGTATTTTTGTAAACTCTGATATAGGTTTTAAAGTTTTTTTTTGTTAAACCGTACTTTGGACAATATGTCAAATATTGGGAAAATGTATTTTAAATGATTTAAACGATGTTTTAAAAATACGGGTGTTACAGAAATAAAGAAGAAGAAGAACAAAAGAAACTTATGTGATTGAAAGAGAATCAATAAGTTTAGGGGGAGATTGTTGGAGTAAATCACAGGTCAACTTAATACTGATGCTGCAGTTAGTACTGATCACGTTTATTACTGATGAATATTATGTTTAGTACTGATGGGGCAGAAACTTACTACTGATGAAGTTGATACTGGTGAAGTCTATAACTTAGTTACTACTGATCAAGGTGTCACACCCCGCCAAAAATGATTTTATAGTAATAAATGGTTTGCGGAAGAACGGGATGTAACATTCATGAGTAACACAACTGTGATTATTGTAAACAATAAATGTTCAAAAACTTCAATTAATATTTCAATTAAAGAATATCTCAAAATTTAATATAATCTAGAACGATTAAAAATGAAAGTTAACGTTTAGAAGTTTAAAAGACATTCGTGGCATCTCGAAAATATGCATGCTTGCGATCCAATGCTACTAAGACTCATGCTTCAATGAATTCCCTGAAAAACATAAGTAAAATGATCAACAAAAATTGTTGAGTGAATCCACGGGTTTAAAGAATGTTTTGAGTTACCCAAAATGTTTGTGAGCCATCATGGCTAAAAATGTTGTGATGATATGATGTTTGAAATGATTTGCACAAAGGCAATAATGAAATGATGTTTGACATGTAGAGACATGGAAAATAATTTAATAAAATTGTATAAACTGATATCCTCGAAAGGATATTAAAAATGTAGTAAAGTGATATCCTCAAAAGGATATTAAAAATATAGTAAGCTGATACCCTTGAAAGGATATTGAAAATTAACATGAACTGATATCCCCCAAAGGTTTGCAAGACCCATGAGTTAAAATGCCGACCCTAAGTCCATAACCAAACTACAACTCCAAAATGATGTTACTGAATCTAAGATATGCACTCCCATGACGGTTCGGTAGACCGTTAAAACTGATCAAACAAATGTGGGAGGGTGAGTCTCAATCGATAGTACTATCTGCATATCCAGGGTCTAGTCGCAACTAGCTAATGGTTACAGTATGTAGGCATCTACCAATGTCACTACATCTTGTCTTAGTTCGAGCATAAAGGACTGAATGTCATGTTCTGAGTAATGTATCATCACAATAAAATATGAATAGTAAAAGTGATTTTGTATGTTTTTCACCCCTGTTGTAAAATAGTATATAAAAATGCGATAAAAAGTGGGGTTGTGGACTCACCTGATGCAATGCTTCCAAAATGATACGACTAATTGAGATGATGGTTCCAAACAATTGACTAGCTTCCTATATGAATAGAAAGACAAACTAAATAAGCGATATGTTGGTGACACTTTGTGGACTGATATTGTATATGAATTATATTTGGTTGACATTTTATAACAGTGATGAATTTATTTACCTTAATCAAATTGATAGGTATTTGAATAAAATAATGATTTATTAAGTTATTTATTACATAATAAATATCAAATAAGTAATAAATTAAATAAGTGACTATCTGATTATTTAAAATATTAAATAATAATAATAATGGTTAAATATCTAAATAAACAACTATAAGTATTTATTTAAATTAATAAACTGATTATTTCATTTAAGAATGGGTATTAGTCAAAATAACAATATTTGATTTAAATAAAATGGAATCTGATTTTAAATACGTAACATGAAATTCTGACATAATCTACGATTGGGCTGAAAACGAAAATGGGTTTATACCTGCGTTGGGCTGGAAACGATTTTGGTGGGCTTATACGTGAAGGTGGGCTCACATTCTGGGCCGGCCGTAAGGCCACGACCTGCGACGGAAATGAAAACGGCAAAACGGGAAAACACGGTCGGTAACCAAGCAACGCAGACACCGCCGGCGCACACCCACATTACGAAGCACACACATACATACATAAAAAGGGTTATACCTTTGTTGGGTTCTTCCAGAGAGAGATCGGAGATGACTCGTCGGAGTTGTTCTTGAGTTCGCCGGAGAAACGAAACGGAGGGGACGAGTAGGAGTGAGACGAGGGCTGCCGGAGTTTTGTTGGAGACGTCGTTTCCTTTCTGGTTCATGTAGTGAAAGAGGGATTGAGGATGATGGTGGTCGTGTGACTGGCCGGAACAAAATGAAAGGGAGATTAGAGATTTGATGTTTCTGGTTTCATTTTTAATTAGAGAGGGACGAGAGATGTAATTAGGGATTTGGGATGAGATCATATTGCTTCTGATGAAGAAGTGGTTAATTGAATTTAAAATAAAATGGAAATGGGTTTTAGGAAATGATTGATTATAAGGTAGGTGAATTTTTATTGGTTGATAATTTAGGGTATAATAATACAATTAAATAAAATAAAAAGAAAGTTGCAGGGATTGCTGCCGAGAATTTTGGGATGGTTTAAAAAGGATTAATTATTTATTTGTGTATTTATTTTGTTACTTTCCTTATTCGTGTAATGTACCTTGTGATATTTTGTACATTATGATTGTGTTAGATGTTTTGGTTGTTAGCTTTTTGTACTAATTGACTAGGTTGAGTTAATAACTCATTATAAACTATAAAAATTGTGATTTTGATTTGATTCATAATTATGTTGTGTCACCAACTCGCTGACTACCTGACTGATAGTTTAATGCAACAAAAATGATTAATGCCTGAAATGATAATGTGTACTGATGAGACATGAATTCTATGGATTCACCAAACTTAAATGCACCCTAATTATTATCATAAATGAAATTAGGGTTCTTCGGCACTACTAGGGTTACAATAAATGTCGAAATAAATACCTAAATTTTAGGGATGTCACATACGATCACTGTTAAAAAAATTTCGTCCCGAAATTTAAGAAAAAAAAAATACCATAATAGGTTAAGTGTCGAGAACAAGGAGTGGGTATTTTTCGTTTCATTAGGTTTCTTATTGATGACGTTTGTTAATGATTCTTATTAATTGGTAACTTTTATTAATCCATGGCCCTGATGAATCCACATCGTAGTATGTGATTATAAACACGTTGGCCACCCGTTTTTATAATACCATCATACGATATTTCCTCATCATTGTCACTTCATAACTTTATTCATGAGGTAACGATACTCGCGTGAAAGATAGTGCGTGAAAGAAATATATAATGTGATTAACAAAAAGATGTATTTAATATTTACACGCTGTTACCAAAATTGAATCGAAAACCTAAATGTGTAAACAATAATATGGTCAACAAAAGGGAAAGCAGTGATAATTTATTGTTGGATAAATATTATATATGAATATTAATTTGGAATTGATGAGAGGGGAGAAAAAAAAAATATTTTAATCAAATCTGGTAGCCCTACTCCACCATTCTTGATATTTGTTTGGAATATGTAATGAAGTTACCCAACTCTTATTTTAATGTGAAATGACTTTTAGCAAGTTTTGTTTATCACTTTTTGAGAATGATATTTAGCAATGTTAATATGTTAATATTGTATCTAAAATCATGGAAGTACCGCTACGTAAAAAAAATATTTAATTTTAGTAGGTTTTTTTTTTTTTTTAGTGATTGATATATAACGACGATTGTCGGGTCCGCGCGATTCAGCGGGATTTAAATACACGTAATTTTATCTAATGTTATGTTATAATATTAAATTTTTTTTTTTTTTTTAAAAAAAACTTGTATATTCTCCACAAGACATTATACAAAAAGCAAATTTATCATCCAAAACAAATCAATCGAACACTTTTGCCATTTATTTCTTTAAAGATCTTATACACTATAAAATGAATGCAATGCAACATACTTGAATCATTTTATTAAAAACTCAATTTAATAAATTGCTCAAAAATGACTATAAATTCATTGAATAAATAATAGAAAATATATGAACTAACTTATGTGACAAAACAATTGTAGTTTTGTAAATTACCAAAAAAAAAATGGAATTATAGAAAAAAATATATTCTATTTTATGTTAAATAAAATTTAGAATTAAAAAGATACCTTAATTGTCTCGAGAGGAGAGGTGAAAACGCAAACAAAAAAAAATGTAAAAAAAAATAAAAATAAATAAATAAATAAATAAACAATTTGATGGTAACTTGATTTGAACGGTGGTCAAAAGAAAGCAATGCTTTAAAGGAAACTTAGTATAGCCACTTGGGCATTCAAAACTTTGGATATCTATTTCACTACACACAATGATTTTATTTATTTGTTTTTTTTTTTTTTTGTTTTTTTTTTTTGAAACAATATTAATTGAATGATAAATGTATATAAAGAGAAATGTTTGCAGTGCATGTGTAATAGTGATTTCTTGTATGAAAACGCCTAATGTTATGTCATTATACCTTTTGTTTTATAGTAGATTATCCAATATTTTTTTATTGCTCTTATATGAGTTTGAGTAAATTAAGAGAATTACCAAGAGAAAATTTTTGTTATGTGTTAATTATAATTGTTATGAGTATATATGTTCATATAACTGGCTAGAAAGTGATAAGATTGACTAATTAATAGAGAAATTATTCATGTGAGATTATAACGAGATATAAATAGATTATTAAAATATGAGAATTTATTATGAATTGTTCAAGTCAAGTTAAATGAGAAAAAAAAACGTGATTATGAGAAATTATTAAATTCAGTCGAGAAAGTTATGGAACCAAATTAGTGTGTTGAGTATTATATATTCTTGAGTAAGTATTAAATCCAGAGTAATTACTGGAATGAGTAAAAGAGATAAATAGTAAGTGGATCGACTAATAAAATTGTATTTCTGAGCGAGATATATATGCATATGATTGGAGAATTTATAAGAATAATTGAGAGTAATTAATTTCGTGTGATGATATAATTATCAAGTTATAAGGAATTCATAAATCAAGAGTAATGGTGCAAATGAGAAGTAGCAAGTACTATAATTATATAAATAATGAGAAATTAAGAAATTTGAGTAATGAAAATTTAATTATGAGTTAAATGAGTAAATAATAAAGGTAAAAGATAAAGATTTAAACTAATGGAAAAGAGAAAATTTTATTAATGAGCAGATAATAAAATTTGATTAAGGGGATTATCGAATTAAATTACTAAAATGAATGTCATCAAATATTACACTTAATGGAATAATTATTGAATCGAGAATGGTTACTGAAATGAGCAAATGAGAAAAATATATTAAGTGAATTAAGAAATAAAATGCTATGAGTTGCAAAACTGAGGAAACTTTAAAAATATAAGGTGATGAGGAAATTTTCATGGCGAACGAAAAAAAATAACTAGAGGGTTATTTAACTTGGGTATAATTAATTGTGAGATTAATTGTGATGTTGTGTCATGTGCATTTATTGTGAGCTTAATCGAACTAATTAAATGTGTGATGTTCGAGATTTATTAGTTACGAGTATTAGTTATCGCGAAGTTAGACCTCTGAGTTTTAATTGAGCAAGTGTTTTGGCAAGTGCGGGAGGCCGGCCGGAGGGCCAAGGACGAATCATATTTAATTCATGAGCCCAAGTTCGGCTTTAGAGAAGGGACCGGTGGTTTACTTGTACTTTTGGGGAAAATGATTATTTTATTTATTTAATTTTTTTGTTTAATTTTTTTTTTTTAAATTTTTCTCTGATTTTTGGGATGTTACATATACGTATCGTAGAAATTCTCGAGTGCGTGATTTTGTGTAAGTGATAAATGAAGTGCAATTAATCTATCTAATGTAAGTGTAAGCCAAGCGACCTAATTCTAAGGTATAGGCCAGGTGAATGAAATGTGATGCAATTATGTATGCAATGTAACTCTATATGAAATGCAAGCATATATGAAATGAGACTCTAAATTAAATGCAACTTTATATGAATGAGACTCTTGATGCCACGAAAACGTTTTGACCCAAAATCTTTTTGTAGTTATAGATTAGACTCACTAATTCACTATAACCAATGCTCTGATACCATTCTGTCACACCCCGCCAAAAATGATTTTATAGTAATAAATGGTTTGCGGAAGAACGGGATGTAACATTCATGAGTAACACAACTGTGATTATTGTAAACAATAAATGTTCAAAAACTTCAATTAATATTTCAATTAAAGAATATCTCAAAATTTAATATAATCTAGAACGATTAAAAATGAAAGTTAACGTTTAGAAGTTTAAAAGACATTCGTGGCATCTCGAAAATATGCATGCTTGCGATCCAATGCTACTAAGACTCATGCTTCAATGAATTCCCTGAAAAACATAAGTAAAATGATCAACAAAAATTGTTGAGTGAATCCACGGGTTTAAAGAATGTTTTGAGTTACCCAAAATGTTTGTGAGCCATCATGGCTAAAAATGTTGTGATGATATGATGTTTGAAATGATTTGCACAAAGGCAATAATGAAATGATGTTTGACATGTAGAGACATGGAAAATAATTTAATAAAATTGTATAAACTGATATCCTCGAAAGGATATTAAAAATGTAGTAAAGTGATATCCTCAAAAGGATATTAAAAATATAGTAAGCTGATACCCTTGAAAGGATATTGAAAATTAACATGAACTGATATCCCCCAAAGGTTTGCAAGACCCATGAGTTAAAATGCCGACCCTAAGTCCATAACCAAACTACAACTCCAAAATGATGTTACTGAATCTAAGATATGCACTCCCATGACGGTTCGGTAGACCGTTAAAACTGATCAAACAAATGTGGGAGGGTGAGTCTCAATCGATAGTACTATCTGCATATCCAGGGTCTAGTCGCAACTAGCTAATGGTTACAGTATGTAGGCATCTACCAATGTCACTACATCTTGTCTTAGTTCGAGCATAAAGGACTGAATGTCATGTTCTGAGTAATGTATCATCACAATAAAATATGAATAGTAAAAGTGATTTTGTATGTTTTTCACCCCTGTTGTAAAATAGTATATAAAAATGCGATAAAAAGTGGGGTTGTGGACTCACCTGATGCAATGCTTCCAAAATGATACGACTAATTGAGATGATGGTTCCAAACAATTGACTAGCTTCCTATATGAATAGAAAGACAAACTAAATAAGCGATATGTTGGTGACACTTTGTGGACTGATATTGTATATGAATTATATTTGGTTGACATTTTATAACAGTGATGAATTTATTTACCTTAATCAAATTGATAGGTATTTGAATAAAATAATGATTTATTAAGTTATTTATTACATAATAAATATCAAATAAGTAATAAATTAAATAAGTGACTATCTGATTATTTAAAATATTAAATAATAATAATAATGGTTAAATATCTAAATAAACAACTATAAGTATTTATTTAAATTAATAAACTGATTATTTCATTTAAGAATGGGTATTAGTCAAAATAACAATATTTGATTTAAATAAAATGGAATCTGATTTTAAATACGTAACATGAAATTCTGACATAATCTACGATTGGGCTGAAAACGAAAATGGGTTTATACCTGCGTTGGGCTGGAAACGATTTTGGTGGGCTTATACGTGAAGGTGGGCTCACATTCTGGGCCGGCCGTAAGGCCACGACCTGCGACGGAAATGAAAACGGCAAAACGGGAAAACACGGTCGGTAACCAAGCAACGCAGACACCGCCGGCGCACACCCACATTACGAAGCACACACATACATACATAAAAAGGGTTATACCTTTGTTGGGTTCTTCCAGAGAGAGATCGGAGATGACTCGTCGGAGTTGTTCTTGAGTTCGCCGGAGAAACGAAACGGAGGGGACGAGTAGGAGTGAGACGAGGGCTGCCGGAGTTTTGTTGGAGACGTCGTTTCCTTTCTGGTTCATGTAGTGAAAGAGGGATTGAGGATGATGGTGGTCGTGTGACTGGCCGGAACAAAATGAAAGGGAGATTAGAGATTTGATGTTTCTGGTTTCATTTTTAATTAGAGAGGGACGAGAGATGTAATTAGGGATTTGGGATGAGATCATATTGCTTCTGATGAAGAAGTGGTTAATTGAATTTAAAATAAAATGGAAATGGGTTTTAGGAAATGATTGATTATAAGGTAGGTGAATTTTTATTGGTTGATAATTTAGGGTATAATAATACAATTAAATAAAATAAAAAGAAAGTTGCAGGGATTGCTGCCGAGAATTTTGGGATGGTTTAAAAAGGATTAATTATTTATTTGTGTATTTATTTTGTTACTTTCCTTATTCGTGTAATGTACCTTGTGATATTTTGTACATTATGATTGTGTTAGATGTTTTGGTTGTTAGCTTTTTGTACTAATTGACTAGGTTGAGTTAATAACTCATTATAAACTATAAAAATTGTGATTTTGATTTGATTCATAATTATGTTGTGTCACCAACTCGCTGACTACCTGACTGATAGTTTAATGCAACAAAAATGATTAATGCCTGAAATGATAATGTGTACTGATGAGACATGAATTCTATGGATTCACCAAACTTAAATGCACCCTAATTATTATCATAAATGAAATTAGGGTTCTTCGGCACTACTAGGGTTACAATAAATGTCGAAATAAATACCTAAATTTTAGGGATGTCACACAAGGCATATTGAAGATACTACTGATCAATAGTAGTTACTACTGACGATGGTTTTGGACTTACTACTGGTCACCAGACTTACTACTGACGATGCTTATTTACTACTGGTGATTGCAGATTACTACTGATATACGATTTGGAAGCAAATCAAGTCCGAGATCTTCGTAGAATTAGTTATAGAATGTAATTCATTGTATATCTTTATAATTTGAATGTAAATCAAGTTCTAGAATAACTAGGGTAAATAGTTTAGCTTCAAGGACTATTATAAATAGTTCCTTACGAATTGTAAACGTACGTGTGTATTGTGATTCAATAATATACATTGAAGCTTTTTGTGAAACTGTGTTCTTAATATTTTGCATATTGTTTTACAGTTCATTGTTCTTAATACATTGATATAGTGTTGATCCGCTGCAACTTCTATTATCAATTAGATCTAAGGTGTTTATTAACTCGTTCATAGTTAATCGATCCTGACAAATCATCTTTAATTGTTTGATAAACTTGTACACATTTTTTGAAAGTCCATAAAAAAGTGATAAACGCTATAGCTATACTACGTACTTGTTGCACTGAATATAATTAGAAATGAACGTGTAACAACTTACAGAGTTTCGAACGACCATAAAAGGAATTGCATTGTGATTACAAAGATCCAAGCTAATTTCCATGCCAGAATTCCCACATCCAATAACAACAACCCTCTTGTTTCTAAACTCACCTCCATTCTTATACTCACTTGCATGCAAAAGATTCCCCTCAAACATCTCAACCCCCCGGCATCAACGCTTCAGCATTCTCTCCGGTAGCCACCACCAACCACCGTGATTCATACCTCTTATCTCGCGTTTCCACCCTCCAAACCCCACGCTCAACCACAAATCCAGCACTCTCCACCGTCTCGTTGAAAATTGGGTTAATATCAAAGTGGTCGGCATAAGCAGTTACGTATGATATGAACTCCGTTTTATTAGGGTATTTTGGGTAATTCTTTGACAATGGAAGCTCGCATATGTTTTTGGGGAGATGAAGTTTCACGCAGTCGTACGCTTTGTGTTGCCATAAAGATGCAATGCAATCACTTCTCTCGAGAATAAGAGAAGGAACGCCATTTTCTTTTACTATTCCAGATGGTCCACCTCCTACAATGATTGGTCCGTCAACTTTTGTAAATACTTCGTCTTTTCCAATTGAACCCATCGATCGTGATTTTTAAACAAAACACACAGAAAATATTACCGGACTCTTTTTACTTTAACACACACTAGAAGGTGTACGTCTCAAAAATTGATTTTTTTTTGTGGAAGTGTCGAGATTTCTAAAGAAACTATTTAATTAAGCGAAAATTATGAAAATAATATTCCTTTTTTTTATTTGTTTAAGTAGTTTATGGTATTAAATAGAAGGCTCCATGCAGTTAATTAGTTAGTTACTGGGAACTTTTTTCTCAATGCAGAGAGATTTTATGACAAATGTGTGTGCGCGCGAGAGAGAGAGAGAGAGAGAAGGAAAGGAGTTGTTTTTATTTCTCAATGCTGACTCTTCTCAGGTTTTTCTTTGCAGATGGAGAGAGTTTGAACTTTTAAGTGTTCAGTGAAGTGAAGGGGGGGCAAAGGGGAGTTATACATTAATTTATGAGCTTCTAATTGTGTGTTTTGTTATGTGGGGTGTTGAGCTGAATTTATAGGCCTAATGGCACTTACTTTCATGAGAGGAATCAATGCTATATTTGTGTAGAAAAAAGTATCCTCAAACGGGGGTTAAAGTTGCGTTAATGATGAGTTTTCTTAAGATGATTTAGCATGAATGATAAGTTTGTGATTTGAGAAAACAAATTATTAAAAATAACCATGATCGTTTACGTTGGAGAAGTCCCTTCTAAAATTAACATCCTAGCTTGGCGACTTGTGAAATGAAGGGTACTATCGATCTACACTCTACTAGATGGCCATGTTGTGATATTAATGGCCTTGAAGACGAAATCACTTATTTTTGGGGTGTATTATAACGAGAGATCTTTGGAACCAAATCTTCACTTGGTGGAATATCTAGATGCTTGATAGATGTTTTAATTCAATTGTCGTTTTAAAAAATTCAGTAATGGAATGAACCTAGCTAATTTACATTTCATTATTATTTTACGTTAGCTTTGGGAGTAAACATAGATGATCATAACAAAATTTCTTGACATTTTTGGATGAAAGTTTGTTCGTCTAAAAAAACATGATGATCTTGGTGTTGGTTCTTTCAGGCTAGTAACTTAGCTCTTGTGTTGGTTTTTCAGGCTAGCGACTTAGCTTTTATTACTAAATGGTGGTGGGTTTTAAACCGGAGTCCAACATCCTTAAAACTATTTATGGATATCATTTAGGTTTAAAAATTCTCATAGTAATATTAGTTTTTTTTAACAGTAGAACATACACAATCTCTAAACTAGCGAGACTTGAACACATGACAACAGTGTCCGATGGGGATACCTTTCAATAGGCTTGTGCACGGTCTAAGAACCGGACCGGACATGACCAACTAGAACCGGGACCGAACCGAACAAGACCAAGAACTGGCCGGAACCAAACCGAACCGAGAACCGATGTAATTTCTTCGACTTTTTTCGGCTTTTTTCAGTTTTGGACCGAACCGAACCACTCGGAACCGAACCGATGTAGCTCGGTCCGGTCCGGTACATGTCCGGCGGTTTCAGCCTGTTCTCGGTCCAATTTTCACATGCCTACCTTTCAATATCTTATAATTTAATTAGTTAAGCTACTGGATCATTCATGATTGGTTATGATCAACAATCTTTCCAAATTCGTCCAAATTCAAGGTAAACTTGAGTAATTTTCGTTTAAATATATTGAAATTAATTTTTATATCTAGTAGTTGTTGTTTTTAGACTTTCGAAGAAGAAAATTTGGATTTGTTTTTAAAAATTTGATCCGATAAAACTGTTTTAAATCATCAAAGGGTATTTGACCTAGTTGTATATGGTGTTTACCCTACAACCTTGAGGTTGAGGGTTCAAGCCCCGTCATGGACATAGGTGGAAAATTAGGAGTAGATTAGAAGAATTTGCCAAAAAAAAAAAATAAAAAAAAAAAAAAATCTTAATTGGATAATATTATTCGGTGAATGTTTAACAGGTGAACAAAAACAAAGAAAACAAGCAGATATTAGCTCATTCGATCATACATGTTACGATGAATTTCTAATGCTATATTCAACAGCATTAATAATAGACTGGAAAAGAGTTATTGGACGAAATTCGCAGACAAATAGAAAAAAGCCAAAAAGGCAAATACTTGAAATGCATATGGTCATTCAAAGCATTTGAAGCCTCTGGAGTGTAGCCCAGTTGATAAGTTATGTAGGCGACTTGTAAGATATCAGATAAGTCATGGGTTCAAGCCCCGGCCCCCTCCATAATTCTCAATCGTTGGGTGAGTCAAAATATGCCCTCTTATTGAGTACCCTTGGAGGCTGCTGGGTTCGATGGAGCCAGTCGGGGTTGCCGGTTTCAACCTTTTTGTAAGATTTCAAAGCATTTGAAGGTGAAAGCATAACTGATACATATGGAAATCAACATCAAATTCTATCAATATTAATTTTATTACTTGAATGATAAATGTTTGGTAACAGTGCTTTCAACATAAAAGTTTGAGCTTAATTGATATTCATGAGTTCAAATGAAACAATTGTAATAATATAGCTAAATCAAGAAAACAACAAAGTCCACCAAAACCTCAAGGAGCTCAAAGTTAAAAGTAGCAAATTTAAATGAGAAAATTGTAAACCCAAGGCTTGTGGCCTAGTGGTTATAGTGGAAGGAGTAAGGTGTTACACATAGGTGATGAGTTCAAGTCCTATCATGAACAATATGAGTTGATTAAATGCCATAAAAAAAAATTGAGAAAATTGTAAATTTTGAGAATAAAAAAATTAAACAAGGGTTTTTGGTCTCTACCTTAACGACTAAAGTTGATTTATGTTTGAAATAAAAAAAAATTAGAATAAAAATTTACAAGGCGAGTCTAAACTGATCAAGCAATTTTTCTAAATTCTGTAATCCACTTTTTTGATTTTATTAATTGTACTTCCTCCGATTCAAAATAAGTGATACACTTTCCTTATTATGGTGATTCAAAATAAGTGATACACTTTGAAAAATTACCTTATTTGACAAAAAAAAGTGGGACCATCTTACACTAACTATCTACTTTAACAAAGTGAAATAACATGTTACTCTTACTTTTTACTTTTAAACATCATTAACTCCACTTTATTCAAAAAATGTGGGACACATTCCTTACTAACCATCCAATTAATCTAATTTAACTATTATTTTATCTCAAAAACCGTGAAACCCAAATTTTATCACTTATTTTGAATCGGGGGAAGTATTAATCTTCTTATTATGTTAATTTTTAAAGCTTATAAATTAGATTACTATTAGTCTATTATTATCATCTCTATTTGATCATATACTGAAAAAATGTATCTACATTAACTACAAAATACTATAAAAATAATTATTGATGAGAAATATTATACTAGTATTTTGCAGAACAAAAGGCAACAAGTGTTGCTACCAAGTGTCACTTCTAGATGCCACCCAACTCAGGCCTGACCGCTTTCAAGACATCGTTCACTACCTTTAATAATAGTTTCTATTTTAACCACCAAGTTTTTCACAAATTTCCCAAAATTTAGCCCTTGACATGTACTCCCTCCGTCCCACAAAGAAGTTTACATTTTTCTTGAGCACAAGATTTTAGGTAATAGTTAGTGGTGGGGTCACTATAATACTTTTGATTAAAATATAAGATTGGATTGAAGAAAGAAAGATAGTTAGTGGATATTAATGGTGGAGTTTTTAATATTAATAATATTTTATTATGTGGGGTTCATTAAATGTGAGAAATGTAAACTTTTTTGTGGGACAAAAGTTTAGTGAGAAATGTAAACTTTTTTGTGGGACGGAGGGAGTACTATATATATTTTCAGGACCGTCACCGTTTTCTTGTTTTCATCCATTTTATTAATTTTTATGAGAAATGATATTTGTGCCTACCTATACGCATATTCACTTCTAAACATGACATGTATTATCCATTAATTCTCTCTCTTCATATCATCCGTTGATTTTGACACTTATCATAATCAAATTGGTAGACACATGAGGCACATTTAGTAGGCACAAGTACCATTACTCCAATTTACTTAGCTAGCGACGTATATCTCATGCAAACCTCTTTAATATTAACTTATAAAATTTAGTTTCAATATCTAATTTCGTTAGTTAAAGACGAGCAAATTGTATATGTAATAATTAAATTAATCGAAGTCACGTATATAATCATCTTAGGTAACATAAATTTTAACGAACAATTAATACAAGGCCAATTATAGTAAACATGTTACATAAATTGTGATGTACGTATACAAATATTTTAGGATTTATGACAAGTTTCAAGGTTACTACGATTGAACTATATAGCACCTAAGGTTAGTATGACCTATGTCTCGAGAAATTTCGTATTGTAACGTATTAATTAAATTGAATATCAAAGTCATACATAGAATAATCATCTTAATTAGGTAACATCAAATTTAACGCACATTTAATACAAGGCCAAGTGGAATAGAAATGTTGATTGTATTAAAAGATTTTAAATTGTAATATATATGAAATTAACCTAGGTAAAATATATGAAATTGTAATGTATGAAAGTAGTTTAAAGAATCTATGAAATATGTTGAAGATGATTCAATTATAATATATGCTAATATGTAATACTTCCTCCTCCGTATCACAATTAGTGATACATTTGAAAGATCACAAAATTTAAGGCAAAAGATTAAAGTAAGGTTAAAATATGATTAAAATATATTTAAGTAGATAGTTAATGGATGATGGGTCCCACTTTTCTTGAATAAAGTGTTATTAATTAGTTTTAAAAGTAAAAGTAAGGGTATAAGAGTAATTTCACTTTATTAAAGTGAATAGTTAGTGGAAGTTGTGTCCCATATTTTTGCCAAATAAAGTAACTTTTGAAGTGTATCACTTATTGTAAAATACCTATAAATGAAAAATGTATTGATACGGAGGAAGTAGTATATTTTTTGAAAAATAAAATATATTAAATTGAGACATCCAAAAATACAGACAAGGACATATTTATGTGTTTTAATTTTTGTATGTTTTACTTTACGTACATTAAATATTTTTTAAATAGGTAAATTAAATATTTTTTATTAGAAAACATAAAGATTTATGGTAAATAAATTCTTTACTTTTTTATGAATGCGAATTGACTTAACATTGTAATTATATGTTATTTTTCTTTCTGTAATGTTTTATTTTATAATTGTTTGTTTTTAATTATTTATTTTATTAATAGTAAAAAGTAAAATGATGAACACGATATGCTGTTGGCAGAGAAAGAAAAGTAGTGTGGTTATTGGTTATGAGTTAATGGTTTATAATCTAATTAATTATTAATTATTATATTATGTTTCTAAAGCATAATATTCATTCTTAATAATAGTTTATAGAATGTTGTAATATGAAAAACCACTGTATTTTCACTGTGAACATTAGTCAACACACAAACATATTTAAATAAATTTTGTTTACCTCACATGTATGCATCATTTTATTTGTCGTAAGATCACATATAAACATCTTGCACAACTAGACAAGAACTTTCATTTTTAGAGTAGATATTGTTAGCCAATAGAATAGGCCCAAATTCAACTGTGTGGACTTAAGGTCCATCAATGTTTCTCTTGTCTAGTCTCTTTTTTCATATATAGCACAGATAATATGTTGGAAGGCATTTTATCATTCAGATATCAGAGCAGATTTGATTCTTAGATCTAATTGCAGGTTGCAGAGGCGTTCCTCTATGGCCAGCCACATTGTACTCTGGCTATCTAACATTAACTTAGTATAAAAAAATCATCCATATATACACTTTTCATAAACAAAAGACTTTCTTAAAAATAAAATTGAACTCAAAATAAATTAAATCTCCAATTCTCCATTATATAACATTAATTAATACAAATCTAAAACCAGATGGAAATAATTCCATTCAAATCGATCTACATTCAGTTTATCAGAAAAGGCAACGGAAATTGAAGTAAAACCATAATCTCATTAGGATGCCTTCAAGAAATCACTAGATAACAAAAACGAAATTAGGGGGTCTGAAAAAATAATACCTTTGTCGAAATTAGTTGCTAGAGTACCCGAACGAGATGCTTTAGGTATCCATCGGTGATGACATAGTTAAGCCAAAAGTATTAAGAAATCAACAACCCTCTTTTAATTCGGCTCTAAGAGCACACAGTATGGCTCGTCAAACCCTTTTGGCGGTCGCCGTACCATACTAATTGGCTCGCCAGAGAAAAATCACCAACGCAATAGCAATCGCCGAACGAAGAGAATGCAGGTTTCAAAGCGGGGAACAGCTATATAAAGTAGAAAAATAAAACAAGTGTGAAACTCATTTAACACCACTTTAGCTTTAACACCAATGAGGCTACAAATAGCATGTATGTTAAACCCATGTTAAAACGCCAGCAAACCTTTAACATGGCTTTAACAGACCAACCATACCTAATGCTCTAAGGTGAATAAACCAAATTCACACACACGCATATTTTGAATGTACGGATACACGTCATATTTATAAACTAACATATTCATAGTACATTTAACAAAATATTATTCATAAATAGTTGATAAATAATAATCTTAGAAAATGTTATTATATGTAATGTGTAACTAGATCTAAATAATTGGCATGGCTGAACCACAACGATTCAGCACGGAAGGCAAGATCAAACCATTAATAGAGAATTTTAAAGTCCTTTTACAACCTTATGGCATTAACATCCAAGTAAGTTTTCAATCTACGTTACATTAACATGTATTCATGAACAGTATATGTTATAATACATTTTCATCTCGTTCCTCATGGAAAGAAAATGAAAGAACACATAACGACCAATGAATAAAAATCAATCAAATGAAAAGAAATTAATTATCTTTAAACATGGTTCAATGCTTCTAAAAAAATCGAAACACTATGGGGAACTAACTTTCCCATTTCAACCTATCAAATAATATCAACAATGCATTTTAAGTTAAAAACTTACTTAAAACCAACATGTAAAATAGCACAGCCAAATATTGAGCGAGTTCATGTTATTGTCTTAGATCGCTAAATATATAGAACTAACAAAAATAATAAAATTAGGTTTGTACTGAACTTATAACTGGTTTTAATAACCAACTGAATTGGTTGAAGACGTTGGAAATAGTAGTAGAAGTATAAAACAAAATTGTTTAACTTTACCAATTACAAGGACTTAAACGTCATATTAAGATGTTGAAGGGTGTAAACGTAAATAAAAAGAGACGAAACACAATTAACGCTCCCCTTGAAGCTTGAAACAAGGCTGCGTTTCGCAAGAAATCCCCTTTCACCCACCGCAATCGAACCATCGTCTTCTTCCTCTCGATACGATTAATCAAGAACAAAAATGGGAGCAGGTCGTGCAGCTTCAATCTCATTAGATGGTGTGCGAGACAAAAACCTAATGCAATTGAAAAAACTCAATTCCGTTCTGTTTCCAGTACGATACAATGATAAGTATTACACCGATGCTCTTGCTTCCGGAGAATTTACAAAGCTAGGTATTACGAAATCCAACGTTTTTTTATGGTTCGGTCTTTGATTTTTATATTCTGCTCGCAAATCTCGTTCGGTGTCGTTATAGGTTATAATGATGGATTTTGAGGCTCATAATACATATTTAGGGATTCAATCTTCGATGTGTATTTTATGTTAGCAAATATGATCGTTTCTGTGTTGTTATAGCTTATAATGATGAATTTTGAAGTTTATTAGAATCATCAATTTGAATTTTTGCTGATGTATTGAAGGAAATTGGTCGTGCTAAGGGTTTGTTTGATGTGAAGCCTAATGTTTAAAAAAAAAAAGCAGAATTGCATGATTTTGTTTGTAAATTGTAAATGGTATCAGTTTATTTGTATTGCTTGTTTTAATTCAGCTGTAAAATTTTTGGTTTACTACCTACTAGTAGGGGTGCCCAAAGGGTTGACCCGGCCCGACTTAAACCCGACCCGATTATGCTAATCGGGTCGGGTCTATTCGGGTTCCATGTTATTATCGGGTTTTTTAAAACCGACCCGACCAACCCGGTTCGTTATCGGGTCGGGTTTCGGGTTAGAATTTCTTAACTTTGTCGGGTTCGGGTTAACCCGATTAGACCCGATTAAAGTTTAAGTATTATATTTCCTATAAAAATTAAGAATTTTTTACTATTAAATCAATAATTAGCAAATTATATGATAAGGTGTTCAATAAAAATCAATTAATAATTACAAGTGTTAAATAAAAACTCATAAAATTTAATATGTTAAATAATTTCTTTAATTTTTACCAAAAATTCCTAACTCAAGTGTAACCCTACCAACCTGATCGGGTCAGCCCGACAAACCCGAAACCTGAACCCGAATCCTTATCGGGTCTGGTTTCGGGCTAGGATTTTTTAAACCTCAAACCCGACAACCCGACCCGATAAGAGCCGGGTCGGGTTGGGCACCCCTAGTATAGCATGACAACTATTTCTGTGAATTAATTAGGCTGGGTATTATTCACCATCTCAGTTTGCTTATAAATAGAATGTTCAATGCTATTGAATTATTTATCATTCATGAAATGTTTAGTTATGATATTTTGTCTAGGTTTTTTTTTGCTGATTCAGGGAATTGCAATGCTAGCAAGTAGCCCTGCACATTTTACAGTAAACGTTATGTGTTTGAATCTGTGTTTAACATGATTTTGTGACTTTATATCCACATTTTTAATTTAATTTTGCAATCTCAGCATATTACAGTGACATTTGTGTTGGGGCAATTGCATGCCGGCTTGAGAAGAAAGAAAATGGGGGTGTTCGTGTTTACATAATGACATTAGGTGTTTTAGCACCATATCGTGGCATAGGCATTGGTGAGTATTTTAAGTCTTCTCTAGTTTCCATACTTAATCTTAAAGATTAAACTTATTTTTTTGCTTCTGATTATTATAGTTGCAAAATGATCTTAGTTTGACCTCAAAAGTCAAAGGATACTTCAGGTCTTTGAAACACCAAAATCATCAATACACATGTGTTGCAGGTACAAAGCTGTTAAATCATGTTGTTGATCTAAGCATGAAGCAAAACATGGGTGAAATTTACTTGCACGTGCAAACAAACAACGAAGATGCCATAAGTTTTTACAAGAAATTTGGGTTTGAAATCACAGAAACGATTCAAAACTATTACACAAACATAACTCCACCAGACTGTTATGTTGTTACAAAGTACATTACTCAGCCTCAACCCAAGAAATAAATGGATTTCACAACTAAGATCAAGAACAGGAGTGTGAGATTGTGCCAATTGGATATTGATTCTTGTTATAAGATTTATGAATGCTAATTATCCGGTCTATATTGTTTTTGAAGCGATGTCATTTGTTCTTGATCTTGTTTTTTAGTTGAGACTCATGAGTTGATTCATCTGCAATACATTGTTTAAAGTGAAGAGTTCCGAGTAATTAGTTGACTTTTAAAAATCTGATTCAGATAGATAATTAACTGTCACAAGATTATTTAAGTCATGGAGTATTAAGTAAAATTTACAATTTCCCTCGATAGTCTGTTCTATAGCAAAATTTTGTCTATTTCTAAATATGCCAATTACTTAAAGTTACAAAAAGCAACCTACAAAGTTGACCGGAGAAAAAGGTGTTTGAAATTGGTAGGGTGATGATGAAATTTGTGGATGGTATGGTTGGTATGTTTGAAATTGTTGATGTTAGTTGAAGGGGGAGGAAATGGGTATGGGAATTAATTTTACTATCACATTTTTTACGGGTAGTATTAACACCGTTAGGTTCTTCTTGACGGAATGGGGCCCATGATGCACGACAAGACAACACGTGAATTTGACCGGTAATTTAAGGCGGCTAATGCCGACAGCTCATTCCATAGGCTCACACTTTACCTCGTTCATTAAAGTTTGGATAAAAATCGTGAGTTGACGATATTGCTATTAATAAAATCATTGTTCCCTTTACATGATATTTTTTGTTGCGTAGTTGTTACTTTGGATATTGAGTTATATCCGATTCATTGCATTGTAAATTAATTATACTTCACAAAATCAAATGTTTTCAAAAGTTAAACTAGTTTGTCGAATTACTTAAACTGGAAAATAAGAAGGTAACTGGTTGGAATGAGTTGGGTAGATCGATTATTGTAGCTATGTTGGAACCGGCATGTTAGACATAAAAACTCAGATGAACCAGCTGATCATAGCTTAAACCGGTTTTTCTAATAAAAGTTAGATGAATAAAATAAATATATGGATTTTCTTAGGTTAAAAAATGATAAACTTAGTTGAAAAACACGATAATTTATTTACCGTTTATTACAAACATATTGTGACACCACATTTCATAACACACATCTTTTAAGCTTATTATTTAATTTCACATAATAATTCAAAACAAATACCTTAATACCCTCAAAATCCCCAAAATATTAACTTTATTCGTATTGAGAAATACCCAAGACGCTACACGCACAATTGATAGAAGCTTCTTCTAATTTTCACATCATGTTAAGTTGTCAACGAATTATTTTTATAGTACTTTAAGGCCTTGATAATGAATATATTATCAGTAAAAATAGATAAATTAAATACTACCTCCGTATTAAAATAAGTGATACACTTTCCTAAAAGGGGTGGAACAAAATAAGTGATACATTTCAAAATCTTTCCTTATTTGGCAAAAAAGTGGGACCCCTTCTCCACTAACTATCTACTTTAATAAAGTAAAATTACTCATTTACACTTACTTTTACTTTTAAACATTATTAATTTCACTACATCCAAAAGAAGTGGGTCTCATTATCCACTAACTATCCACTTTATACTATTTTAAATCACTTTCCAATATTTTGCCTCAAAAACCGCAATTTCTCAAATGTATCACTTATTTTGATACGGAGGTAGTATAAAAAATAAAAACTATTTAAATTCCACATATTTATCCAAGTTTGTGTCTACAATTTAATTTTCTTTTATTATATTTAAGACTAATAATTTTTTTTTGGGGGGGGACATGGGATAATTATTTACAATAAAATTAATTTTTATTTTTGAGTTTTGATAATAACAATCTGAAAATTTGTCGTATAAAAATTGTACATTAATTTACATAATTTATAGAGAAATAATTTTTAAAATTCAGGAATATTAATATACAAAATTTTACTACATATCTCAATATTTTAATGATTATCAAATTATCTATTCTTAAAAAAAAAAATAAAAAAAAAAAACTGAGTATTAAATTAGTAAAATTTTAGTTCACCACTTCACCCCCCACATTCTCAAATTCAATTTTGACAACCACAAAAACAGCACGACTCTCAGATTAAATACCTGAACATCTCTTCATTTCCACCCCCATTTCCCTACTCATCGATCACTCCGCAGATCTCTCTGCGTGCACTCAAGGTCAGATTTCTCATTTGGGTTTCTTTAATTAATCATCAATTTCTACATTTTGATCATTAAAGCGTCTTTCTTTATGATAATTTAATTGGAATTTTGGTTCAAGTAGATGAGATATTTGATGATTCACTGTTAATTTAACATTTTTTTAGCTCGATAGCTCGTTTGGTTGTTGAATTTTAATTCCAATTTTGCAGGGACTGCCCTAATTTCAGATCTCAGGTGAATAGATCATGAATTGTCAATTAGGTTTTTGAGTACCAGATCTTCGTTTTGTGTATTTTGTCATATTCGTAAATTGATTTGATTTCAAGAGTGCTGATTTTGAAATTCAAATCGAATTGAAATTTAGCTAAAATGAGTGAAGTAACAGAAGTCAAACCCTTGATTTCACAATCCTCATCTTCAAAGCTCCCCGATTTTAAGAAATCCGTGAAGCTGAAATACGTAAAATTAGGGTATCATTATCTCATAACCCATGGAATGTACCTCTTTTTATCACCTCTTGTTGTCATTCTAGCAGCTCAATTATCAACCTTTTCACTTCTAGATTTTTACATTCTTTGGGATCATCTAAGATTCAATCTCATTTCAGTAGTCGTTTGCTCAACGCTATTAGTCTTTCTCACAACCCTATATTTCCTAACCCGCCCCCGACCCGTTTACCTCGTGAACTTTTCGTGCTACAAACCCGAAGAAGAACGAAAATGCACCCGACAAATTTTCATGGAAAGATCAACCGTAACGGGCTCGTTTACCGACACCAGTCTCGAATTCCAACGAAAAATTCTCGAAAGATCGGGTCTCGGCGAGTCAACTTACTTACCCGAAGCCGTTCTTCGGGTCCCGCCAAACCCGTGCATGTCCGAAGCAAGAAAAGAAGCCGAACTTGTAATCTTCGGGGCAATCGACGAACTTTTATCAAAAACGGGCGTCAAACCGAAAGATATCGGGATTTTAGTAGTGAATTGTAGTTTATTCAACCCGACACCTTCATTAGCTTCAATGATTGTTAATCATTACAAACTTAGAGGAAATATTTTAAGTTTTAATCTTGGTGGAATGGGTTGTAGTGCGGGTTTAATCGCAATCGATCTTGCAAAAGATTTACTTCAAGTCAACCCTAATTCATACGCGTTAGTAATGAGTATGGAAAACATTACCTTAAATTGGTATTTCGGGAACGAAAAGTCAATGCTCCTTTCAAATTGCTTATTCCGAATGGGCGGTGCAGCAATTTTACTATCCAACAAAACGTCTGACCGAAAAAAGTCAAAGTACCAATTAATCCACACCGTTAGAACACACAAAGGTTCAGATGACAAATGTTTTTCATGTGTCACACAATTAGAAGACCCGGTTGGTAAAGTGGGTGTCGCGTTGTCAAAAGATTTAATGGGTGTAGCTGGCGATGCATTAAAAACAAATATCACAACATTAGGCCCGTTAGTGTTACCGATGTCGGAACAATTATTATTTTTCGCGACTTTGGTTATGAAAAAGTTGTTTAGAATGAAGATTAAACCGTATATTCCCGATTTTAAATTAGCGTTTGAGCATTTTTGCATTCATGCGGGCGGTCGGGCTGTTCTTGATGAAATTGAGAAGAATTTGCAACTTTCTGATTGGCATATGGAACCTTCTAGAATGACATTGAATCGATTTGGGAATACTTCTAGTAGTTCACCTTGGTATGAATTGGCTTATTCAGAAGCTAAAGGGAGGATTAAGAAAGGTGATCGGGCTTGGCAGATAGCGTTTGGTTCCGGGTTTAAGTGTAATAGTGCTGTTTGGAAAGCGTTAAAGACGGTTCATCCTGCTAACGAGAAGAACCCGTGGATCGGTGAGATTGATCAGTTTCCTGTAGATGTTCCGAAGTTTTCTGCTTTAAATTGAATTTGATATTTATTTTTTATTTATGAGTTGTTATTATTGATGGGTATTTGATGGATGTTTAAGGTAGGGGGCTATGATTTAATTTCTTGGTTTGTAACGGGATTGCGTCTTCTTTATAAAGGGATGTTATATTTTTTCAAGAACATCTTTAGAAATTTGTTTGCATATAGACTTTTTTTTTTAATCATTTGATCGTGTGTTTCTTGATGTATTTGCGCTTAGGATATGGGTATGTATGTTTTTGAACTTTTTTTCGTGTAGATTTGTAGTAGTTGAATGATGATGAGAAAACTAGTGTTACATTTGCAAATTGTTATCAAGAAAGTCAGTGTCTTGTGACGATTTTTGTATTAAAAATATATATTTCGTTTAATAATGAAATTCCCTTTTTATACAAGTTTAAAATTTGTCTATAACAAGATTTATATTCATGACCATTGGTTATGGCCCTGTCCTGTGCACATGATGCAAACCAATGCAACACATAATACTACATATGTGCTTTTAATGTACTAAGAAAACTTAAGGTAAGGCTTACGAATACATAAAGTTTAATAAAAAAAATTGTGTTCATTGTAGTCGTACGTTATAGAGGTCTACCAATTAAGTAATGTAAATTATGATTTTCATAAAAAATGAGAGCATTAAAATCTTCTCCTATGTATGAGCCTACATTTGATTTAAGTTTGACAACTCAGCAGTTTGGAGCTCTTTCATTGGTCGAATATGCCATGTGTAATTCACCCATTGGCCGCCCTGCCAATGCTCAACAAACTGCTTTTTAATGCCGTTTCCCTTTTTAATGCTCAACAGCTGTCAAATTCGCCCCCCCCCCCCCCCCCCCCCCCCCCCTCCACAACTATCGAATTTCACCTTATTTCCCCAAAATCATTTCTTCCGCCCTTCTGTCCGCCGTTTCATTCATCTGGCATCGGCTAGGGTTTTCTTTTTGATTATTCAATCTCATATCTCATATGGCCGAATTCGCCGATGTTAAACAAATTACAATACTTACAGAATCGATCAATTTCTTCTCCGATATCATTCACATATTCTATTATTATCTTATGATTATATTTTGTTTATGGATCGTATAATTTGATCATGATCGCAGTGGTCACACGGCAGTCAATATCGGAAAGTCAAAGATCGTAGTGTTTGGTGGACTTGTGGACAAGAAATTTCTAAATGATATCTCCCCCGGTATGTGTTAAATTTGATTATTATTGATTTCCAATTAATGAATTATTAGGTAGATTCAGTCTGTTAATTTCCAATTGTTGTGTTCACTATTTTTAGTTTATGCTTCAGTAATGAAAATGTGGTGATTGCTTGTAGCAAGTAGCCTGTTTGTTTCATGTCACATTATTAGTCCTTTGATTTAGGTATGAAGATATTGAGTTATGAATTTTAGTAATGTTCTTAAACACTTAAACCCTGTGGAAATCTGTAGCTTTAAGGCCATCATTAGCATGTTGATTTTGATAATCAATGGTGGAATAAGAAATTCATGGCAATTATTTGTCCAAATATGCTTTAATTTTGATTTTTGGAGTGACAATTATAGTTGAGTAGTATTGGAACATAGAAATCACATATTATCATAAAAGCTACTGTTTTATGAGCATCAGAAACGAGGGATTAAATTATGAATATCATTAAATCACTTAATGTTACAGTGAATAAGCTATGGCTTAAGCCTACAGTGAATAAGCTATGGCTTAAGCCTGAGTGCAGAGGTAATTCAATACATTTTTCTAAAAATATTGTTTCAGAAATGATAATTTTTATAGAAAAATGTAAATTTTATGGGGAAAACAGTCGTGCACTTGATAGCATTCCAAATGTTAAATGGGATAATGTTTGTGGCATTGATTTGTTGAGAATGGATTTTGACTGTTACATAATTAGGCGTATTATTTCTGAATGATAGTAATTACGTCATTAGAGTGTAATTTATATAATGTATGGATATAAGATTTCTGCTTGTGTAACTAACTTGCTTCACCCTTTAGAAGATGCATATCAAGTGTTTGTTGAAATGCCTGAAAGAAGGTTTGTTTAACCCCCCCCCCCCCCCCCCCCAAATAATTAGAGGTTTAAAAGCCAAGCCGCGGTCATAAAATACGGTTTTATGACTATTATAGCCCCGGTAACAAATTGCTTTCATTATGAATTTACTATAGGCATGTGCAAAAAGAACCGGAACCGGCACCGAACCGTACTCCCTGTCCCGGTCCACGGTTCTAAAATATGGAGGACCGATGCATAGATTTGGGTCGGGTAACTTCATGTAGAACCAATGAGAAACGGTGAAGCCGATTGTTATGCATCTTAATAATTAGTGTTTGTAGAAGTTGTTGATTTTTTATTATTGGTTAATTATTAATCAGAGTAAATGTTATAGTATGTATCTGTATTATATTAATAAAGCTTTCGAATTCAATCTAAACCTCTATCTAAAATCCCAAAAGTTAATTGCAGATTACTAAAAACAATGTATTGAATGTTAACGTGCAGCTCAGGCAGACGGAATCTCAAATATAATCAAACAACATGAAGTTAGTTTCAAATTCAGATGAAGTTAAGCTGCATAACCAAAATCTATGTATTAGAATGCACAATGGTTTTTTGTGTACATCATTTTTTTCATTAATGTTATTTTTGATATGTTAATTTTGTCAGTGTCTTGATCTTATTTAACATTGTCATGGATCACATGTATGAAGAAATGCATGAAAGATGTAAAAAACTTTCAACCAATATAAGAAGTGGACAAAAGTGACACGGGCTTATGGCATTGTTTTAAACCCCAAGAAAAATAGCAAAGCTGTTCGTTGTTTCTCTGTGAGTTTTAGGGGACTTAATTTACAACATAAATTGTACTTTTGTATAATGTTAAGAGCCGTTGAAAAAAAAGAATATACGATTTATTGTAGTCTTGAAGTCAAATTTGGTCCTCATTAACAGGATATAGATTCTACATCTGAATCAGGTTCCTTTGAGACAATGAAATTAGCAGACTTGAATTCGGTCAACTAACCAAGAAATTCAATGTTGCAGAAGATGACGAATGGTTTCACAAAAGACAATTGTAATGAAGCTGAGAATTTTCGTTAGAGTAAACCTACATCTCATAATACAAAACCTATAAAGGTCATTGATGACAATTAACAACCATATGGTTGATGCTTCTTCATGCCAATTAACCGAAAATTCTCTAATATAATTATTGATTGTTATGTCATTTAAACTGTATCAATATATTTGTTATTTTTCTACATATCTCTTGAATCATGCCCGCCCAATCGGGCGGGCTTTGAAGCTAGTTGCATATAAAGTGGGGACATGTGATGTGATACTATCCTTACTTTAATTGCACATGTACCATTGAAGGCTAGTGAAAGATTAGATCCCGAGAACATGTTCGATGCTTTAATTTCGTGTGATGCAACAGTTAAATGATGTTGATGAAAAATTTCGAGAGCTCAATCTAACTCATCTAGCTTACGAAATGACTTTCTAAAGGTCACGGTTTCAATTCCTTACTGTGTAAACATTTACCAGCTGACTAGGGGATGTTCGGAAACGATCACGGAGATGGTTAGGTCGTGTACATCACGAGCAAAGTTATGCCACCATGGAGAGCCCTTATACGAGAATACCCTGAAAAAATTATGATTTAAAACTTTACTTAAAAACCATTATATTTTTAACCGACATTATATAACGTCTTATGGCCTGATCTTACTTGATTCTTGATAGTGGGATGGATTTATTTGGTCTCGCTATGGACAGTTGCATTAAATGTTGATGGACAACTTGAAGTCCAATATGATATAAGGGTGTTTGGGATTGCGTTTTGAGGTATATTATCTGCTTATTACGTTTTGAGAACGCAAATAATCTAAAACGTGTATTTGACAAAACGTCCGAAATAATCAATTATTTGTATTTTGGGGGCTTCAAAATGAAGTTTTGAAAAAGTAGGTTGGGATGTGCTTATTGCATTTTGAAAAACTGCTTATTTGCATTTTAGTTATTAACTAAATGATAATCAAGTTTGTCAAACACTAAAAAAGCTGATTATTTGATTATTGCAATTTCAAACAACATAATTAAAATAAACACTATTTTTCGGAATTATGTTTTAAAACCGCTGATTATGTGATTTTTCATTTTTAAAAAATATAATTTATTTTCAATAAAAGCAATCCCAAATACTCCATTATGTTACTCCAAATATGTTTGGACCACATATTTCATTTCGTTTGCATTTCAGAAGTCCATGTTCTATTTTTGAGTAATGCAAAATACTAAATATATATGTACATTGGTTAGCATGTTTTTTTATATTACATATTCGAACTGTGACTATTTATCATCCCTAATTTTTAGGTATATTAATATTCTTTAAATTTTCCTTCTTTTAATACCATATTTAAGCGAATTAAAATAAGCTAATTTTTATAACAAGTGATCACGGAAAACAATCATCTCGGACGGCCGGTTATGCTGGTTGATTTAATTAAAGGTAAATAAGAATAAGAAGAAATCAAGGAGTCAATCTTCACTTCGTTCAATTGGGCCCTTTAATCCTTTAGCCCTTTCAATATTGTATTGGGCTCACCTACATGGCTACATAGGCTCATTTGAAAATGAATTATGGTCCTTAAAATTGTGGTTCTTGCGCGGCTGTCCTGGTAACTCGAGACCAGAACTGGATTTGTGGATTTTTGGTGTGCAAACCCAAAACATAAATAAAGCTTTTTTTGTTAGAACTTTAAGAAAAATTATGTCAAAATATCTTTTCAGTTTGGTCAACAATGAACAATGTCATATGGACGTTTTACGAAATTGCTTTGTTTACATCGTCTTTCCTTTTCAATTTTTAAGTCTCGAGTCTCTCTGTCCCCTGTTCTTAGATTATGCGTTTTAAGATTTCTCATTTGTAGCTCAACCAACGCCAAATTGAGGTGGCATCTCCTTTAGTCACCGCCAGTCCAAACTACTGGTGTCGTAAAATTTCATTTTTTTATATATATATTTTTGTTTTCTGGTGTCGTAAAATTTCATTTTTTTTATATATATATTTTTGTTTTCTGGTGTGTGGTGTGAGTGGGAGAGCAAACTGCTAGTGCCTTAAAACTTCGTCTTTTCATATATTTTTTGTTTTATAGCCTATGGTGTGAGTGAGAAAGTATTTTGATGGGTCTCAAAAATTATAATGGTTTCAGTTACCAGTGAACAGGTATTTAAGAGTTTGAATATGAAATGAGTAATGCTGAGTTAGGCGCTTGAGCCACCAAACTCATTTCTATTATTAATTTTCTTCTACAATTGTTAGGTCTATATAATTTGAGTCTTTTAATTTTTATTTTAACGGAAGCAGTTACATGATAATCTTATATCTGGCTACTTGTATTGTATGTATACCAAGTATGCACATCGTATGGTTTTCTCTTTCCCAAACTTATCATTTGATTTTGATACTTGTATTATCAAATAAGTATGAATATATAAAAATAAAGTTTAATATGAAGCAATACCATCACTCGGCAAAATAAGCACACGTGAGGTGATGGATCAAAAGGCTACATGTTTAATTAAATTATGTAGCGTCATAACGTTTGATGACTGTTAGCAACTTAGCATTAATTGTTTTTCACACATACATGTATGTACGTATGTATCATGTCTGGTGATGATTTTGACCGTTTACTTACTCAAATACAAGGGTTAGCGTGGTTTAGAAACCCAATCGAAACGAACCGAAATAGAAAATGATAAATTTTCAAAACCGATTACATGTTCTCGGTCTTGGTTCGGTTTTTTCCAGGCCAAATGCTCACCCTATCCGAGGACCGGACCGAAACCGATAGGAATTAAAACCGAGGATCATGAAATTGCAAAGTCGAAAAATGAACCGATTACATGTTTCGGTTTGGTTTTCTCAGCCCAAATACTCACCGTATCTGAGGACCGGGCCGAAACCGAAAATCATGAAATTACAAAACCGAACACCGATTCAATTACATGTTTTTGGTTTCGCTTGGTTTTCGGTTCGGGCTTAAACCTTACAGGACTTAAACCCCGACCACAAAGATGAGGGCAAACACCATAACTCAAAAAGCTCTTTGATATAAGATATTTAGGTAACAAGAAACGCGTGAAATTGAAGATTAAGATTTTTAGAAGAAAAGCAATTGATTAAAGATGTTTGTTATTCCTAATCATATCAAGTAGGCTCATCTATATGAAGTAATTAATTTTGTATACCGAGTTGAGTTTCATTCATTTATAAGGTACATTTATCATTTATTTATGCGTCTATATTTTGCATTCCATACTACTCTCAAAAAGAGTTATTTTGAAATAGTTCTGTACTTCTGTTACTTTAATGATTGAGTCATTGAGGTTTGATGTAAATCGTTCTGATAAGACCGGTGGGGGAAAATAACCGATTTGTGATCCAGAACCGGTTTTAAAATCGGATTGTAAGTTGTAACTGTGTTGTACCTAAGGTTCTAAAAAACGCATCATGGCGGCGCCAAGGCGTGAGGCGGCGTCGACGTTACGAAACAGACCATGGCGGCTAGGCTAGGCGTGGCGTGAGATAAGGCGTGATAAGGCGCGATAAGGCGCGCCTTATGACGAGTTTTTTGTAAGACGGCTGAGAAAATTGAATTTTTTTTAAAAAAAATTTATAACATATTTAATTATAAATTTAGATGTAATATTTTTTGTAAGCTTTATATATGAACTGTTATATAAATCAATATATCTATAATTTTTATTTAATTTGATATATGTATATATATGAATTATATAAAAAATTTACCGCCTTAACTCACGCCTTGAATAACGTCATGGCCCGGCATGGCTCGCCTTGGCTGAGGCTTGATGGTGTCATCACGCCTTACGCTTTGTAGAACCTTGATTGTAACATACCAGATCGGTTTGTGGATATGTTAACTAGCGGTAGATCTGGATTTGGGTCACACACAATAATAATATTATTTACATAAGAAAGAAAAAGAGGCCCACATGGTGATCTTCTTGAAGCCCAAAGACAACCCAATGCTTTACCTGTTTTTTGCTCACCAATTTTACCCATGGGCCCCATTTTATTAATATTGGACCATATTTCCACATGCAATGTCTCTTATATATATAAACTTAATACTAGGGATACTGATAATTACAGTGTTAACTTTAAAAAAATATATATATGTGTATAATATTTGAGGGATGATATTTACATCATAAATACTTATTCATATAATAAAACTTATATTTTGTATACTTATACAATATGCGTTAAACTTTGTATATTATGGTGAATGAATAAATAGTTGTATGTAAATTCACTTCCCATGATATTATATCAACTTATTAGGTGGTCACATAAGAATATTTGTTTTATTTGTGTGTGCTGATTTTGGTTTCTAAGAATTCTTATCAAGATATGTGGAATTACAATGTTGCCATTTAAGTTCACATTTTCTTCAACATATATACTATGATAATCTTTTAACATCAAAAGTTAATATATTATTTTGAACATGTATAAGATTATTAATAATGATATAGAATTGTATGGAGAAATCGAAAGGTTAAAACGATGTTCGATAGAAGGAGATTTCCAATTGAATGTTCTATGTCCTTTAAATGTTCAATTAAATGAGATTCTTTAAATGAGATTCTTAAACATAATAGCCCGAACTAAGGAGTAAATTTGTTCAACAAATTTATATATACCGAAGTCCAAATACCACATAGTTTTGTTTTTATCCATTGAATTTGTTGTATTTCTGAACCTAAAAAAGTGAACACATGAAGTCTAAATTTTCTATCATTTCTTTATTAGAGCTAAAGTTTAATAAGTTTCGTTGTCACACCTCCTTTTCATCAAAGTTACACACGTGGCATTTTATTATATTGGATATTTTCAGAACTCCTAATATGACATGATATCTATTTAAAAAACTGATATTTGCTTACGATGGTCACATGTATTGTTAGAAATTAATAAATTTTATTTGCATGTTGGAGCGGGTAACGTTTATCCATATATTTTTAAGGTTGATATAAAAATTTGTGAGATCAGTTACAAAGTTTTAGTTTGTATATACACAAAAATGTCGTTAGTTAACAAGTAGCGTAATTAGGCATGTTAAGGTGCGGACTGCGGAGCGTATATCCGTTAATGGATTAACATGACAGGACCAAAAGCGCGAGGATTGCGGGCTGGCCCCTATCAGGGAAGGGGTAGAGTCCCAAAACCTCAACGAATTTAACTAAGTATTATGTGGACGAAAATTAAACTCGTGTATCAAAGGCATCACTTCATTTGCGACTGAACGTTTCCTCTAGTTCTTAGGTTCTTCAGAATTAAGAACATTATATTTGTTTTATCCCAAACTGATTAATGAAATCTTATGTGATTAGAAGCAAATGCTATTTAGGAAAGCGATTTCCTATACTCTATGCGATCATTGCAATCACAACTCACTCAATTCCTCTAATAAGTATTAGTAAATACGTATTTATATTAGTATTAGATTAGTTTGATTGTATATATCTTATATTTGAATAGGTAGATTCTGTAGATTATCTCTTTGTATTACCCTACGTATAGGGATCCTTATGTTAATGAAAGAATCAATCAATTAACATATCATAAACACTTTTATGGTATCAGAGCAAAAACCCTAAACACCCAAAGAACCCTAGCCGATATCCCCTAGCCGTCGAGTTCGTTCGTAGCAGCCATGGTTACGACCACTGGTGCGTCAACTTCCGGAGACCCCAAACCACCATCTTCGAATCTTCACCCCGTCTATACCGTTACGAACATTCAAAACAAAGTTCGGGTATTAGATGGCACGACGGTTTCATACTCTTCATGGGTTAAGCTTTTCAAGCTACATGCTAGAGGATACAAAGTGCTAGATCACATCGACGGTACGCCGGCCCCTGCCGCAACCGACGACAACTATGATACATGGTCCGAGATCGACGATATCGTTCTACAATGGATCTACGGAACATTGTCAAACGATCTCTTGGCCCGTGTACTCGACGCCGAGGCGTCGGCTCATGATGCGTGGACGAAGATTCAAAACATCTTCCTCAACAACAAAAGCTCTCGAGCCGCCACTCCCGAGCATGATTTCACAAACCTTACTCTTGCCGCATGCTCATCCATGGAAGACTATTGCCAAAAGCTAAAGGCACTAGCCGATCAACTCACAGACATGGATAACCCGGTTAGTCAAACCCGCATGGTTCTCCAATTAGTCCGTGGCCTTCCCGCCGAGTTCGACACGGTGGCATCGTTCATTAACCAAAGCTCTCCCACGTGGGACGTAGCTTGTAGCATGTTACAACTCGAGCAACACCGTCAATTCGCTCGTCAATCCGGATCCGCCCTCGTAACACCGTCAGCTCCCAAGTCCGCATCCGCAAACGGGCAGTCACAATCATCAAACGACAACCGCAACTACGGAAGAGGGCGTGGCCGTGGTCGATCTTCAAATCGCGGGGGACGTGGCTCGATTGTTGGCGGTGGCCGGGGATACCCGACGCCTCCGCCACATGCCTACTCACCGCATGCCTACCCACCGTGGGCTTGGTGGGCTCCACCGCCTACCCACCGCATGCCTACCCACTGTGGGCTTGGTGGGCTCCACCGCCCTGTCCGTATCCAACTCAAGCAAACGGATGGCCCGGCTCGTACAACCCCTCAGCCGGATCCAAACAAGCTGCCTCGGCCCAAGCCCATGTCACACCACACTCGGAGCCCGCTCAACAGTCCAATGCCGCAGCTGAGCCGAACCATTCATCCGATGTTGTCCATGACTACAATGCTCTCCACCCTACCGACATTGGAGCCGCATTTCAAGCAATGCACTTGAATCAACCCGATTCAAATTGGTACATGGACACCGGCGCTACCTCACACATGACTTCGGATGAAGGTAAAATATAAAACCCTTTATCAAATTCTATTATACGTAATGTATTTATTGGGAATGGCACTACTATACCAATTCGTGGATCCGGTAATGCCTTACATACCACCCCACATAAAACCTACCATTTACGTGACATCCTTTACACACCTAATATTATCAAAAACCTTTTATCCGTTCGTAAATTTACTCGTCATAATCATGTATCTATTGAATTTGACCCTTACGATTTTCATGTGAAGGATTTCAAGAGTGGGACGATTCTTTCGCGCCACAATAGCTCGGGTGACCTCTATCCATTCACCAAACCCGAACCACCACCTTCCGCACACTTGGTCACCACCTCAACGGAGCAATGGCACAACCGGCTCGGTCATCCGGGCCCCACTATCTTAGATTTTTTACGTTCTCATTTTTTTATTTCTTGTAATAAACTTAAAACTTCTAGTATTTGTCATTCGTGTCAATTAGCTAAAAATAAAAGATTACCTTTTTATGATTCCACTACCGTTACTTTTGCACCTTTCGATATTATTCATTGTGATCATTGGACTTCCCCAATTCCTAGTAATTCGGGTTATAGATATTATATGGTTCTAATTGACCACTTCACACAATATGTGTGGATTTACCCACTAAAATATAAATCCGAGACCTTCACCAACTTCACCAAATTCCATAACCTCATCCTTACCCAATTCAACCACAAAATTAAAAGTTTTCAATGTGACCTAGGGGGAGAGTTCGACAATAACGATTTTAAAACATTTGCCTCCACCAATGGACTTACCTTGCGATTTTCTTGCCCACAAACATCCCCACAAAACGGAAAATCTGAACGCATGTTACGACGTCTCAACGACATCGTCCGAGCCTTGCTCGCGCATGCTCACCTTCCACCAAAATTTTGGGTCGAAGCCCTCCACACCACCACCTACCTTCACAAATGTTCTTCCCACCAAAAGCTTTAAATCCATCACTCCCACTTATGCCCTATACCTCCGACATCCCACCTATGATCACCTCCGTGTTTTCGGGACCGCCTGCTACCCAAACACATCCGCAACCCAAACCCATAAATTCCAACCCCGATCTATCTGATGCATATTCTTAGGGTATCCGCCCAATTTTCGTGGCTATCGTTCCCTAGACCCAACCACCGGCAAAGTCCACATCTCCCGCCATGTCATATTCGATGAAACCTCCTTCCCCTACTCCCATGACACCGCCTCCCCCTCCTACGATTTCCTCGATGACCCCCTCTCCACTGCCTTCCACGATACACACAACCCACCTCCAACCAACCCACCACCGCCACCCCCACAAAATCCACCACCGCCACCCTCACAAAACCCACTACCGTCACCGCCACCCTCACAAAACCCACTGCCGTCACACACCCAACCCCATTGCCGGCCCCACACACCACCCACCCAAAACCAAACACCGCCACCCCAAGCTCCCCAAAACAGCCCTACACCACCCCAACCCGCCAACATCAACCCTCCGACACCCCCACCCGCACACATCAACCCTCTGCCACCCCGAAACACCCACCCCATGACCTCCCGTGCCAAAGACGGTATCTTCAAACCCCGTCACACCCTTAACCTACACACCTCCACCGACCCTTCCATCTCACCTACACCGTCCACCACATGTAATCCAAGTCACACACCGGTTGATACGAATTCCAAACTTAGCGCCACTGCCGGAAAACCTTTGGTCGATGGTACCCTATATCGCAGTCTAGCTGGGGCACTTCAGTACCTTACATTCACACGGCCTGACATATCTTACGCGGTACAACAAATCTGCTTGTTCATGCACTCACCTCGTGATGCACACTTCAACTTCATGAAACGAGTTTTACGTTATGTCAAAGGTACTATTAATCATGGAATACGCATCATAAACTCCCCTATTCATGATCTTACGACTTACTCAGACGCCGACTTGGGGGGATGCCCTGATTCACGCCGATCTACATCAGGTTATTGTGTATATCTTGGAGACAATCTTATTTCATGGTCATCAAAAAGACAGACTACGATTTCAAGATCTAGTGCCGAAGCCGAATATAGAGGGGTCGCAAATGTCGTTGCTGAGACTAGTTGGTTACGAAATTTATTGCTAGAACTTCATGAACCATTACGAAAAGCAACCATCGTGTACTGTGACAATGTATCTGCGATATATTTATCAGGAAATCCAGTTCAACACCAACGTACCAAACATGTTGAAATTGATATTCATTTTGTAAGAGAGAAGGTCAAAATCGGACATATTCGAGTTTTACACGTGCCAGCCGCTTATCAATATGCCTATATATTTACCAAGGGTCTACCACGACAACTCTTCGAGACGTTCCGTGACAATTTGAGCGTCTGTTGTCCTCCCGCTCCAACTGTGGGGGACTATTAGTAAATACGTATATATATTAGTATTAGATTAGTTTGATTGTATATATCTTATATTTGAATAGGTAGATTCTGTAGATTATCTCTTTGTATTACCCTATATATAGGGATCCTTGTGTTAATGAAAGAATCAATCAATTAACATATCATAAACACTTTTAATAAGTTCTTCATTAGATAGTGTTTCCAGTTATCAACGTTTGTTGTATATATATATTTTTCCATCATATTTTTATTTTCAGCAACTATATACATGCATAATGTTGAATTCGTGTATAACATAGACAATGCCCTTTCATAAATCTTTCAAGTTCATTACAATTTAATTAAAATTTGTCAATTCTTAATTATGTATTGTTGTTGATCCCCTTAGATTATTATTTTTTTTATTTAAAAATAGTATTCTTGTTATAAGTACTCGCTCAGGTTGGCCGAGCTTATGCTCGTAATGTACAGATGGTGGGTGGTGGTGGTGGTGATGAGTGTTAATGTTAATTCACAAATTTTAAAGCTTTAAAAGGTTTATACATATTATTATGGTCAAGTAAGGAATATATTGTCTAGTAGCTCGATCAGTTGGTTATGACATCATGTTAATAACGTAGATGACACAAGTTTAAGTCCTCCATGGTGTATATATTTTTTTATAAACACAAATATATTATAAAATAACAAGTGTGTTTGTTGAAAATTAAGACTTACTAATTTAGATTATCTCAAATCCATTATATATAAGATGTTTAGGAAATCATTTATAATGACCTATAAGTTTATATAGAAACTTATATTGATAAGCTTATATAAACAGTAAATTCATTAGCCTTTATACGAAATATAAGTTTTCTCAAACATATCCACAGTAAAGATAAAGAGTAAATTACATTAATGGTCCTTTAGGTTTATAGCAAATTTTACCAATGGTCGTTTAGTTTCAAAAATTACACTGATGGTCCTTATGTTTGAAAGGTTTTTCACCGATGGTCCTTTACGAAAAAGTCAGTCTATTTTTCAAGTTAACTAACATCACATGTGATGCACATGGGGGTATTTTGGTCAATTTGTCTTTCCTAAAGGACCATTGGTGAAATTTGTTATAAATTTAAAGGACCATTCGTGTAATTTAATTGAGAAAGGGAAAGACAAATTGACCAAAATACCCCCATGTGCATCACATGTGATGTTAGTTAACTTAAAAAATAGACGTACTTTTTCGTAAGGGACCATCGGTGAAAAACCTTTCAAAAATAAGGACCATCGGTGTAATTTTTGAAACTAAAGGATCATTGGTGGAATTTACTATAAACCTAAAGGACCATGTAATCTACTCTAAAGATAATATAATAAGTTAAATGCAACCCCCGAAATTAAGATATGGGGTCAATGGCTGCAAATCCTGTTGGGTAGCTTGTTTACATTCACATGCAACTTGTTCAGCCCAAGCAAACATTAATCAGAATTCTGTTATTAATTTATTATTAAAATACGATCATATTTCCTTTGTCTCTAATAAAAATAATTGGGCTTTCTACTATTTTAAAATAACGTAAATATTTTATTCAAATTTTTTTTTCATGATTAGTAATCAGTAAAAGATGTTAATTGTTTTGGTTTTGGTTTACTGGTTTTATGTTGTCTTTTTTAAGATAAAAGCGTATTTGGTCGGTTTTCAAATTTTTTGTTAGAACAAAACACAGATCAACTTGATACTGATGCTGCAGTTAGTACTGATCATACTTAGTACTGATGGGGCAGAACATGTTACTACTGAAGAAGTTGATACTGGTGTATAGTATAACTAAAGTTACTACTGATCATGCACATATTGAAGATACTACTGATCAATAGTAGTTACTACTGACGATGGTTTCTGGACTTACTACTGATCACCAGATTTACTACTGATGTTACACATTTACTACTGGTGATGAGTTTTACTACTGATACGCGTTTTTGGAGAATATCAAGTCCGAGATCTTCGTATAGATAATTATAGAATGTAAATCAATGTATATTTTTATTATTCGATGTAAATCAAGTCCTAGAATAACTAGGGTAAATAGTTTAGCTTCAAGGACTATTATAAATAGTTCCTTACGAATTGTAAACGTACGTGTGTATTGTTAACTCAATAATATACATTGAAGCTTTTTGTGAAACTGTGTTCTTAATACTTTCGCATATTATTTACAGTTCATTGTTCTTAATTACATTGATATAGTATTGATCCGCTGCAACTTCTATATTCAATTAGATCTAAAGGTGTTTATTAACTTCTCTATAGTTAATCGATCCTGACAAGTGGTATCAGAGCATATTGGTTCTAGATCTACTATTTGTTAAGAACAACAAAAAGTTTTAATCTTTAAAACACACACATTGTTAATCATGTCGGATAACAATGAAAGCACTCAGGCCAACAAAATCCCCATTCTCACTCCCAATAACTTTGGGATGTGGAAGAATCGTATTAAGCAATACATGCTTATTACAGATTATTCTATGTGGGAAGTTGTCCTTAAAGGAAACAAAACTGGTCCTGGTCAAGCAAGCAGCTCTGCAACTGAAGCAGACAAACTTAAGTGTGAGAAGGAAAAGAAGGACAAGGGCATCGAACTCAAAACTCTAAGCACTCTACTACTGGCCATTCCTAACGATTATCAACATCTCTTTGTTGAGTATGATGATGCAAAGATACTATGGGAAGCACTGGAGAAGAGATTTGTTGGGACTAAGAGCACTAAGAGGAACATGAAGTCTGTTCTTAAACAAGACTTTGAAAATTTCAAAGGAAAACCCAATGAAACACTCACTCAAGTGTTTGACAGATTCAACAAGCTAATTGGTGAACTTAACCAGGTTGGGGTTAAGATGGATCAAGAAGATGTCAACATGAAGTTCCTAAGATCTCTTAGTGAAGAATGGGCCATGTATACAGTGGTATATAGACAAAGAGATGCTCTAGAAGAAAAAGAATTGGATGAACTATACAATGATCTCAGAGTATTTGAAACTGAGGTAAACCAAAAGAACCCTTCTATTTCTTCTAATAATGCTGCATTTGTCTCTAGTACAGGTCAAGGTCAGGAAACATTCACAGGAAAGGCTACAGATTCTGAGGATGCTGCAAGAGAATCCTTCTTCACTAGTCATGTGCATACTGCATTGATTAGTGATGACTTGGAACAATTGAACCCAGATGATCTTGAGGAGATGGATCTTAAATGGCAGATGGCTATGCTGAGCCTAAGGACAAAAAGATTCTTAAAGAGGACAGGTAGGACAAGCCTCAACTTCAACAAAGGTGACAAAGCAGGATTTGACAAAGCTAAAGTCAAATGTTACAACTGTAACAACCTTGGTCACTTTGCAAAAGAATGTCCTCAGCCAGACAAAAGATCAAAATCAACTGCTCTTGTTTCACAACAAGGACAAGGCTATGACTGGAGCTTCCAAGCAGAAGAGCATGCTCAAAATCAAGCTCTCATGGCCTTTACTGACAACAAAACTGAGGTAAAACCTAAACCTTGTACTTCTGAATGTGCTAAAATTGTTAAAAACTTAGAAAAAGAAAACAATAAATTAAATGAAGATTTAGCAAAAGCAGTGAGAAGAAATCATGAATTTGAAGGTGTGATTACAGATCAAGAACATCAAATAAAGGTGTACCAGATGATTGATCAAAGGATAAAAGAAGAATTGCTTCAGGCTGTGGATGAGAAAGAATTTTATGAAATAAAAAATAAAGAACTAACAAGTAAATTAGAAGAATGTCAACTTGAAATTGAACAAAATAAATTAACAATTAAAAAGTTTGAAAGAAGCACTAAAATTCTTGATGAATTAACTAATAATCAAAATACAGAAAAAGTTGTTCATGGGGTGGGATATCATGCTGTACCACCTCCATATAAAATCATTCCACCACTTAAAAACAGTTCAGAAAGAATCATTAATGAATTAAAAACTGAAAATCAAACTGAATCACCTAATGAAACATCTGAATCAAATAATTCTTCTGATGATGATCAATCAATTGAATTTACAATCTCCCAAACTGAATCACCAAAATCAATTGATACAAGTTTTCACACAGCTCAAAGTCCAAATGATTCTCCTAAATATGATGCAGAAAATATACCCAAAATTCTAAAAAGGGGAAACCAAAGAAATAGGAACCAACTCTTTGAACAAAGAAAAATAATAAAGGCTCAAGAAAATAAATTAAAATGTGTTATTTGCAACAAAGTGAATCATTTAGCAAAGGATTGTCACTTCAATCCAATAAACTGCAAGGAGTTAAAGGAATTTAAAGTTTTTAAAGAAAATGCAAAAACTCAAAAGTTAAAAGATACTACTGGTCCTTCAGTAGTAAATACAATCAAAACTCCAATTGCTGAAACTCCAAGATTTGGAAGAAGTGCACCAAGATTTGTGCAAAACAGAAGAGTTGGAAGCCCAAAGAACAGCAATTACTTCAAGAACAATGGAAAATCCAATCAAAATAAACAATATTTTAAATTTTCCAACACCAGTAGAAACTTTAACAATTTTACTACTGGTGTTAACCCTCATTATAATGCTGTATGGTACAAGTACAAGAATACTACTGGTAAAAACCCTAATTTCAAAAATACTACTGCTCCCAAAACAACTTTCAAAAATACTACTGGTGTTAACCCTAAAAACACTACTGGTCATTCTAAACATGGTAAGTACCCAAATACTACTGGTCCATCAGTAGTAAAGTATTCAAAAGCTAAAAATCATGGGTATAAACCAAGATCAGTAGGAAATTCTCACACCAGTAATAACTCCAAAAGGGCAGTAGTAAAACAACACACCAGTACTAAACAAGTATGGGTACCAAAAGTATTTAAAGTTAAATCCCCAAAAGCTTATTTCTCAAAGGATGAACCCAAGACATATAAAGCTTGGGTTCCCAAACTTAACTAATTATTTACTCACTTGTGCAGAGCATTCAGATCCCAGAAGAAGGAAAAACATGGCATATTGATAGTGGATGCTCAAGGCACATGACTGGAAATCTGCAAATTCTTAAAGATTTCAAGTCATTTGATGGAGGATATGTGGCATTTGGTGAGAATCCCCAAGGAGGTAAGATTACAGGTAAAGGTACTGTTACTAATGGAAAAATTACCTTTGATGATGTATTTTATGTAGCTGAACTAAAATACAATCTTGTCAGTGTGTCTCAAGTTTGTGATAAAAAGAACAAAATTCTTTTCACAGACATTGAGTGCATCATTCTTTCTCCTGATTTTATTTTAGATGAAAAATATGTTGTTTTAAGAACTCCAAGGAGAAACAATGTGTATTGCCTAGATATAGGGGGAGAACTCATTTCTACAAATGAGGTCAACTGTTTTATATCTAAGGCAAACACCACTGAATCAGAACTATGGCACAGAAGGATGTGTCACACAAATTTTAAAAACATGAATAATTTAGTAAAAAGAAATTTGGTCATTGGACTACCTAAAAAACAATTCATGTGTGATCATCACTGTGTTGCATGCCTAAAAGGTAAACAACACAAGACTTCTCATAAGTCCAAAACTGTGAACTCTATTTCTGTTCCTTTACAGCTCTTACATATGGACCTTTTTGGACCTACAAATGTAATGAGTATTGGAAAGAAACAATATTGTCTTGTTATTACTGATGACTTTTCCAGATATACATGGGTTTTCTTTCTCAGGACAAAGGATGAAACAAGTGAACTCATAAAGAACTTAATTGTCAAACTGGAATACACATCTGATCAAAAAGTGAAAGCCATAAGATGTGATAATGGCACAGAATTTAAAAATGCTAACTTAATTAACTTTTGTGATCTTAAAGGTATTGACAGGCAATACAGCTCACCTAGAACTCCACAACAAAATGGTGTAGCTGAAAGAAGAAATAGAACCATCATTGAAGCAGCAAGATCAATGCTTGCAGACTCAAAATTACCAATTACTTTTTGGGCAGAAGCTGTTAATACTGCTTGTTATGTTCAGAACAGAGTATTAATAGTGAAGCCACATTTTAAAACACCATATGAACTTTTCAATAAAAGAAAACCTTCTATAAGTTTCTTAAAATCATTTGGTTGTCCTTGTACTATTTTAATTACAAGAGAACAAATTGGTAAATTTGACTGCAAAACTGATGATGGAATCTTTGTGGGATATTCTACTCAAAGCAAATCATATAGAGTATTCAACAAAAGACTAAGGATAATTGAAGAAAGCATCAATGTATCCTTTAATGAAAATGTACCTAATGAACAAGGAAATGGTCCAGATTGGCTATTTGACATAGACAATCTAACCAAATCCTTTAATTCTAATATGAATTTCAATGTAGGTAATTCAAATTGTCACAATCAAAATGAAGGAACATCATCAGTTAATACTGGTCAAGAGGAAATGAGATACATTGTAGTTAATACTGCTCCAATAGTTAATACTGATGTCAGTAATAACTCAAGTTCTGGAACCAGTAGTAACTCTGAGAATAAGGACAGTAGTAATTCAAATACTACTGATACCAGTAATAGTACTCAAAATACTACTGGTCCCAACATTAACCTAGATTCTCAAGATACTACTGATACCAGTAACAACAACAACTCTACTGATCTCAATGAAGATAATAGCAGTAGTAACTCTGACCAAGAAGATGATGAACCAAATATCAATGACAATGAAGGATCTCTAGAAGAACAACTACCTGAGACAAATGAGTCCAATCTTGAAAATCAACTAGTGGTTGATAAAGCTACAACTACAAGGACTCAAAAGAACCATCCATTAGACCTTGTTCTAAGTGATGTCAACTCACCACTACAAACAAGAAGCAAATTAAACAAAAGCTTAACTGCAAATATGTGTAATATAAGTTTAATTGCTAATGAATGTATGTTTGAATGCTTTCTATCTCAGGATGAACCAAAGAAGATCCAACAAGCAATGAAGGACTCAAACTGGATTGAGGCAATGCAAGAGGAACTCCTTCAATTTAAATTACAAGCTGTTTGGACACTTGTACCTCTACCCAAAGGAAAAAGAGCCATTGGAACAAGATGGATCTTCAGAAACAAGAAAGATGAAAGAGGTATAGTGATCAAGAACAAAGCCAGACTTGTAGCCCAAGGATACACTCAAGAAGAAGGAATAGACTATGATGAAGTATATGCTCCTGTTGCTAGAATTGAAGCCATAAGAATATTTCTAGCATATGCTTCATTCAAGAAATTCAAAGTCTATCAAATGGATGTTAAGAGTGCATTCTTATATGGGAAGATTGAAGAAGAGGTCTATGTATGCCAACCTCCAGGTTTTGAAGATCCAAAACATGGTGATTATGTGTTCAAATTGGATAAAGCTCTGTATGGCCTACATCAGGCACCAAGAGCATGGTATGACACATTATCATCATACCTATTGAAGAACAACTTTAAAAGAGGAGCCATTGACAAAACTTTGTTTACAAAGAAAGTCAAAGATGATATACTACTGGTACAAATTTATGTAGATGATATCATCTTTGGCTCAACCAATGATTTATTATGCAAAGAATTTGAAGAACTGATGCAAATTAAATTCAAGATGAGCTCCATGGGTCCAATGAACTTCTTCCTTGGACTCCAAGTCAATCAAAAAACTGATGGTATTTTGATAAATCAATCAAAATATGTCAAAGACATCTTGGAAAAGTTTGATTTGAAAGACAGTAAAAGTGCTAGTACACCAATGGAAACACACAAACACCTACATCCTGATGTTGAGGGGGAGGATGTAGATGAACACTTATATAGATCAATGATAGGCTCTTTGATGTACTTAACTGCATCAAGACCTGACATTATGTATAGTGTTTGTGTGTGTGCAAGATATCAAGCAAGACCCAAAGAACTACACTTGCAGGCTGTTAAAAGAATATTCAGATACTTGAAAGGCAAACCATCACTAGGTCTATGGTATCCACATGATTCACCATTTGAACTCATAGCCTACACAAATAGTGACTATGGAGGTGAATGTCAAGATAGAAAGTCCACTACTGGTGGATGTCAATTCTTTGGATCAAGACTGGTGTCATGGCAATGTAAGAAGCAAACAAATGTATCAACATCTACTGCTGAAGCAGAATATGTAGCTGCATCTGCTTGCTGTGCTCAAGTACTATGGATTCAAAACCAGCTTCTAGACTTTGGTATCTCTATCCTTAAAACTCCTATTTTTATTGATAATCAAAGTGCTATTAGTATTGTGAATAATCCAGTAAAACACTCAAAAACTAAACACATTGAAATAAGATTTCATTTTATAAGAGATTGCAATGAAAAGAAATTAATCAAAGTTGTTAAAATTCATACTGATGATCAATTAGCAGATCTTTTTACAAAAGCATTTGATGTAGGAAGATTCAACTTCTTGGTCAGCAGCATTGGAATGACTTTAATAAATTAAAATCTCTTAAAATCATGTGTAAAGTTTTGTTGTAAAAAGTTTTTTTTTAAGTATTTTACTACTGGTAGGTCTGCATTACTGGTATGAAAGTGTATGCACAAAATACTACTGGTAGTTCATTACTACTGGTGTATATTAGGTTTACACAAATACTACTGGTAAGTCAGTACTACTGGTATTCACATATACTACTGGTCTTATGTGTTAATAGTTGCTACTGATGTCTATAGTTACTACTGATGTCAAAATCCTTAGTCACTACTGATGTTAGTAGATACTACTGACGTTTTACTACTGATATCTTATTTACTACTGGTCTTTCAGAAACACAATTACCAAACTAACCCCAATGAAAATAACCGTTATGTTATGATTCGAAGGATATTTTAGTAGTTTTACAGGTTAAATCGAAAGATATAAAAGGCGGCAGTCGATTAGTTTAGCATTATCCTCACTTTGATTTGCTAAATCTTCTCGATAAACCCTAACTTACGATCAAAAACCCTTCGTCAATAACAAAATTCACTTCTGTTCTTCACAAAATTCCACAAAATGGCAACTCTACAATCTCTCAATGTTCCAACCGGTCTCAAATACTCAGAGTTCCACAACATGTGTGCCTTTCTACGCAATCCAGACGGAACAAAGGATTTCCGTCCAATCGTGAACTTTTTGAAAAATTCTTACATACGGTTCGCATTAACGGTGAAACCGAAGGCATACCAACAACACTTGGTGGATTTCTGGACCAATGCTGAAAGAACGGAGGGTGCAACTGTACCAATGATAAAATCAACTATGGATGGAAAAACGATCACCATCACAGAACAATCTATTCGACAACATCTACAACTACACGATGATTCAGGTATGACTACTCTTCCTAAGGAATTCATTGCTGAAATTTTAAACAAAATGGGATATGAGGGAAGACTAAACATAGTAACTTTTCAAAAAGGTCTTCTCTCCCCACAATGGAAATTTCTTGTCCATACTATTCAGCATTGTATTTCTCCGAAAAGAAGTACTTGGAATGAGTTTAACAAGGCAATAGCATCTGCCGTTGTCTGTCTATGCACAGACCAAGTATTCAATTTTTCTAACATGATCTTTGAAGGTATGTTGGGAAATCTTAACTCTTCAAAATTTTTAATGTATCCCAGATTTCTCCAACATATCATAAACATTGAATTACAAAACTTGTCAACTCCCAAAAATATTTTTATAATTCCAGAGTTGAACAAGAAAGTTTTCTCAAATATGAGAAAACAATTTAAATTTTCGGGCAAGGAAACCCCTCTGTTTCCTAATATGATCAAAGATCACACACCACTTGGAGAGGGTTCAATCAAAGATATAACCCAAATTGAACCTCAACCCACTCCATCACCCCCAAATACAGCCCAAACACCACCCCATATAGCCACTCAATCACCCACTAACTTAGAAGTCCTGAATGTGTCCCAGGAACTTGAATTAAATCTGCAGAGTGCTACTCTTCACTCTGTGGAAGACCTACCAGACAAAACCCAAAACATCTCCACAATTTATAAAAGAAATAAATTATCTTTAAAGGACACCAGGGGACAAATCGAGTCACACCCCAGGCTCAAAGAGTTGTCCTCCAAGGAGGAGAGAGGACATGAGGAGAGGGCTTTCACTACTGATGCCCCAAAGGTGGGTGCACAGGATAGTGAAAACATCACTAAGACCCAAACCTCGGCAACTTTAAGTGATCACTCTTTTGAGGAATTACTTAAAGGACCCCGGTGCCAAGAAACCACAAGGGGGGACATCTCTGCTTCTTCTAGGAAGAAGAGAATGTCTAAAAGACCCAATGAATCACCAAGCAGTGATGAGGGCAGATCTGTGGAATTGATGGAAAGGAAGGAAAACCTTAAAACCAATGTACCTGTTAGTGAGCCCGATGATCTTGCTAGATGGAGTGAGGGCAGTATTAAAATCCAACAATTGACGGAAAAAGTGGATTCTCTTAAATCCACTGTACAAAATTGCCTTACATATTTAACAAACCAAGGAAAAACAATGGCTGCCATGAAAAGGCATGTCAATACCATCAACAAGAGAATGAGGCTCTATGAGCACAGGCTTCATCAACAAACCAAAATCATCAGAAAATTGAAGAAGAAAATTGATGATAGTGAGGCTCCACCAGTTGAGCTCACTAAGGGGGAGAAGGATAATATCCAATCAATGATTGATGAATCAATTGCAGCAGCAGCATCTTCTCTCCTAAACTTAAAGGAATCAAATGTTGATAAAGGCCCAGAGATGATGGTTACAGAAGAAGAGCCTGTTACTACTGCTACAATGGAAGAACAAGTTGAAAAGGAAATACCAGTAGTAACTCCTACTACTGATATAATAGCAGTAGTAAATCAAGAAGAGGAAGTAAAAGCAGCAAACACTACTGATGCCCTATCAGTAGTAATATCTGAAGATATACCAGCAGTAACTACCTTAGTTACTACTGATGATATTATTGAGCTACCACCTCTATTAGAACCAAAAGTGATACTTCCACCATCTCCAAAAAGGTCAACAACACAAATGGTGGTGAAAGATATTGATGATGATGTAAATTGGTTAGAAGTTGATGAATGCTCACTACCTCCACATCCTAAAATACTTCCTATATCACAGATACACTACTATGGTCCCAAATTTGTTATTGAATCTGAACCAAATATGAAGAAAGATAATTACATAGGAAAGGGAAAGGAAGTTGCTGATGAAGACCATCCTAACAGAGCACAAGGTCATGAAATAGTCAACAAAATCAACTATGCCAAATCAGCCAAACAGGATAGGTGGAAGGTTAAAAGAGCAAAATACTTAAAGAAGGTTGAAGTATCTCTAGCAAATGAAAACAGAAGATTAGCAGAAAGGGCTAGAATACTAAGACAACCATTCACAGAAATCAAATTGGCAGATATAGCAGATATATCAAAACTGCCACAATTTAAACAAAAGGTCAAAACTAAACAAGTTGCTGAAACAAGAAAAGAACTACAAAGAAAAGAACTAGAAAAATTCAGGCAACTTGAATATGAAACATTAGAACTTCTGGAAGCATAAGTACAAGAATGCAAAGAGCAGAAGGCTGATATGCCAGAACAGTTTGCAGAGAAAAAGAAAGAAATGATCACATTCTTGAAATCAAGAGGTCACAACACAAAGGCCTTTGGAAGAATGAAGTTGATTAACTTAATTGAAAAGTACTGTGTAGAGAAGAAGAAGGATCTTACTGAGCAAGATATTAATGAGAAGTACACTACTAAACTTAAACAGATAGACTCCAAAGAAATGAAAGAAAGAAAAACAATAACTGGAGAATCATCTGGTGTATCTTCTCAAACATCAAAGAAAAGGAAGACAATTTCTACTGAACTTGAACAATCAAAGAAGAAATTACAAATGGTTCAAGTTTATGATCTTCCTGTTGCTCCCCTACAAAATAATCCAATCATCAACTGGAGATATATAGATGATATGATTGAGATTATCAGAGAAGATAAGGTCATACAAAGATTCAGAGCTTGGAAACCTTTGGTCATGTCTCTAACCAGAAGTGACATTATAAAGATGTTGATCATTGGTAAACCAAGAATGACTAAGAAGAACTGGAAGAATTCAGCTGCAGGCTATCTTACTGAAATGATTGATGCTGCTTTCTATCCAGAAAATTATTCAGAGAAGTTTACAAATCCAGAGAATGTTCAAGCCTGGAAAGTGCTGCCAACTGTCAATATGTACTTCTTTGAATATACAAGTAAGAAATGTGATCTATTCCTTTATGAGAAAGAGTATCCTCATTCTGAGAAAACTCTTTATCAACTTTGGTGCATGAACTTTATTAAACCACATGATGCTGTGATGCTCCAAAACAAATTGAATGAATTTGTTAAAAGAATCAGCAAATATATTATTGCACAAAGAAATAAAAGGAACCAACAGACTTTAGAAGGTGATCAGAAAAGAGCAAAGCTGTTGGAAGATCAGAAAAAGAATAAGTAAAAAGAAACTTGATTGATTAAAAGATAATCAATAAGTTTAGGGGGAGATTGTTAGAACAAAACACAGATCAACTTGATACTGATGCTGCAGTTAGTACTGATCATACTTAGTACTGATGGGGCAGAACATGTTACTACTGAAGAAGTTGATACTGGTGTATAGTATAACTAAAGTTACTACTGATCATGCACAGATTGAAGATACTACTGATCAATAGTAGTTACTACTGACGATGGTTTCTGGACTTACTACTGATCACCAGATTTACTACTGATGTTACACATTTACTACTGGTGATGAGTTTTACTACTGATACGCGTTTTTGGAGAATATCAAGTCCGAGATCTTCGTATAGATAATTATAGAATGTAAATCAATGTATATTTTTATTATTCGATGTAAATCAAGTCCTAGAATAACTAGGGTAAATAGTTTAGCTTCAAAGACTATTATAAATAGTTCCTTACGAATTGTAAACGTACGTGTCTATTGTTAACTCAATAATATACATTGAAGCTTTTTGTGAAACTGTGTTCTTAATACTTTCGCATATTATTTACAGTTCATTGTTCTTAATTACATTGATATAGTGTTGATCCGCTGCAACTTCTATATTCAATTAGATCTAAAGGTGTTTATTAACTTCTCTATAGTTAATCGATCCTGACATTTTTCAACAAAAATATTTAATTAAAAATTATATATGTATTTGTAGAAACTTTACATGATGTTTGACTATTTAAATAAGTTCGTTAAGTTCATCCATTTAACATGTTATAGATCATATAGTTAAATAACCATCCACCCAAAAATATTTAATATATAGGTTGAAATACTAACCTCTATAATATTCAAATTTAAAATGTATTTAGGGAGAAATGCCTTAACATTAAAACAAGTGAAATTGAATATGAGGTGCATATAACATGGATCCTAGATGCTTTGCGTTACCTTAGGAGATTGAAATTGATCAAGTCATTAAACCATGTGACACTAAACATACCCACGGGTGCTCCCTATTAATACCTAACCTATATTTTGCAACTCATATTCTATCTTCAGCCCTATAAAGTCTTAATCGATCTAACATGGCTCTAGCAGACTTTTGCAAATTGAATCGAGAACCGACTGAAATCATCAGACCGAGACGGACTGGACCAGACCGAAGCGAGCTATATATCTTGGTTCGGTTCTTGGATCTAATTTTAATTCAAAATTGATTCTCGGTCCAGTTCCGAGTTGTTTGGTTCGGTCCGGTTCAGTCCAAAACCGAGAATAAGTCGAAGAAACTTTCTCGGTTTTTTTCGATTATTTGACCTTCGATTATTGAACCGTGCACATGCCTAAATTATAGTCTCACGTCATCACCAAAGATAGTACACATGCATATACACTCAAAACATATGCATTATCTTTCTTGCAACGATCGTTTTTTTCCCTTTTTTGAAAGTAGTCTTACATAAATCCTAAAATGTCACATTGAACGGTTTCAATAGAAATAAAACGTTGCCGAATTTCGTTTGCAGCGTGATCAATATATATTTGTTTTATATTTTTTGTTGAAATATCTTTAAAGAGACGTAACCTATTGTAACTATAAGATAAACAAAATTATCCCAAAGCAAAGATTGCAAGGGGAATGATGCCTGCTGAAGGATTTGCATGACAAGCTTGTAAACACACACATGATCACAAATAATTCATTAAAAAATCATGCACGAGATTTTATTTATAAATGAGGTAAGGGGGAGGAAACTCCCAAGATATTTTTGTCTGTATACTTTAAGTTTTGACTTTTAAAGTCAATCATATATATATATATATATATATATATATATATATATATATATATATATATATATATATATATATATGACGAGTTTAATCATTTACCATGACATTAGAGCTTGTAACTAAGGCTGACAAAGTCCAATCCAACCTCTCCATTCAACTTATTTAGAATCCAAAATTAATAAGTTGGGTTATAATTTTCAACATCCGGGTCATAAACAGATCAACTCATTTACAACCTGCTATATAATATAATATACTACTATTTATTTATTTAATATTTTTTAATATCTAGATATTTAATCAATATTTAGTACGGAGTAGTTATTAACCTGTGTTTGTATTTGCACTAATCGACTATTTTGTTATTTAAGTATGTGTTTTCTCTAGTTTTTTATTTTATGATATTTAAATGGATCCACCTATTTACAATCCGTTTAGTAAATAATTTGACTTTGATTTTGTGTCATACTTGGGTCAACAAGTAACATGATGGATATAACAAGTAATATTTCCTTTTTTGTCTCGTTTGGGTCATGAAATGTCATGTTTATTAGGTCATTCACTTACCGCCGTATTATCATTGTTTTATCAAGTTATTAGATTAACTAAACATAATAAAATGTCATCTTTTACCGATCATAAATTTCTAGAGTTGCTTAAAAGTCACAACCACAAGCCCATAACTAATTTTTTTTTTATTACTTCCTCTGTCCTAAAATTATTGTCTGCAGAAAAAAATCACACAGTTTAAGAAAAGTGCATTATTACACTGGTTAACCAATAAAATTATATCTTTACTACTTAACTATTTTTGGATTGGTGGAATTTTCAAGTTGACAATAATTTTGGGACAAACCAAAAAGAAAAGATGGATAATAAAATTGGGACGGAGAGAGTACTATTTTAGAATAAAACCCTCTTAAAATTAGTATGTGATCGAGTTTCCACCGATCAAGAGGTTACGTACATATTTAAATCCCGTTAAAAACATTTTGTGATATTCAGCTATGTTTAAGTTTGTCTCTAGAAACTATACCGGATTAACAAAATGGTGTTAAAATTTAGTTTGTACATTGGAGCAAATTCTTTTTAGTGAAAGCATATTCATTATTAATTCATTTCATTACATTATTTTAGTATAGTTTTTAGTACATACGGATGGTTTTAATAGTTTTAATGGTTCCATGACAGGGGTATATATGTTAATATCTTAAATGACGAGGGGCAATTATAGCGTTTTGCATGCATATAATCCCCTACTCTGCTCACTCTGTTTTTCACTCCATATCAAGTTTATCTTTCTTTCTTCTTTCTCTCTCTACAAATGTACAGGGTTTCAATAATGGAAGCAACCACCGTGATGTCGGTGTTTCTGCTATGCGCCACCATCCATACCACCGTCGCAGTCACCGACGGTAAGCTAACAACCTCAAATTCCATTTTTCATACTACTTTACTTTAGTTCAAATTTAATCATTTACTTTCTTAAATTATTAAAAGTATGAAACACTTTATGTGTAAGCAATGTCAGAGTATGAAATTTTAAGGTAATTTTTCATTATAATTTTCTAAGGGCGATTTTAAGAAATTTGTATAGCCATATCAATTTTCATCATTTTTTAACATTGTTAATTGGATTAGTTAATATAATTTTTACATATAGACATGAAACAAAAGAAACATTAATTAAACGGGGAGAACCAATTGGTCTGGATCAATTAGCCATCAAGGGTTGTCTTGGTGGGGTTTGTCTTTAAAAGGTCTTGGGTTCAAGACCTGCTGAGAGCATTTATTAGGAGATCAAAAAAGAGGTAGGGTTTATTCTCCTAAGAAGGAGATTTGTTAAAGGAATGCATATTGCATGCTTGAATGTCATTTGCATATGTCAAATCACTAACCTAGTAACTTGCCTTTAAAAAAAATTAAACGGGGAGCAATTAATTAAGTTTAGATAAAATAATACAAGTATTAAACTCATAAATATAAATATCGAATTGTATTATTTATCTTATTAAAAGAACTGCATAATAAATTATCCGTTTCAAAATAAGTGATATACTTCCTCCGTATCAAAATAAGTGACACAAATTGGCTTACACGCTTTTTCAGTAAAAGATTAAAGTTGAGGTTAAAATAAATTAAAGTACATAATTAGTGGAGAAGGGGTCCCACTTTTCTTGAATAAAGTGATATTAATGAGTTTTATAAGTAAAAGTAAGGGTATAAGAGTAATTTCATTGTATTAAAGTGGATAGTTAGTGGGTATGGGTCCCAATATTTTTACCAAATAAGGAAACTTTTCAAAGTGTGTCACTTATTTTGATACACCCTAAAATGGAAAGTGTGTCACTTATTTTGATACGGAGGAAGTACTTTACATTTCAATGTGTTTCAAAATAAGTGATACACTTTGCATTTTGGATGCTTCAAATTAATGTGATACACTTTCAAAACTTTACTTATTTGGTAAAATATAATGGGGGCATGCACCCATTAATTATCTCATTTAATACATTGAAATGATTTATTTACTCATATTTTTACTTTTAAACATCATTAAACTCACTTTACTCTCATAATATGTAGGACTCATCACACTAACTATTCAATTTAATTTAATCTAACATTAATTATAACTTTTTTACTTTAAAAATCATGAAATTTAAATGTATAGCTGAATGTATCGATTATTTTTAAATAATCAGATGAATTATATAGTTGATCTCAGTATCTATAAAAGGTTAAAAAACCCGAAAAAGAATATACTATTTGGAATATTAACTTGTACAACCAACGCATCAGATAGTTGTTACTTATTCGTGAGAAGTCTGTAAATGCACGTGGGTGGGCACATGATCACGCCACGCTGTCTACAATTAGAATGAACCTTGATGGAAGTCGGCCTCAAAGAATTTAATTGTTTACCTTATTTAATAGGGCATGATGCCCACACAAAACTACCAGGGCGAATAATTTTCAGAAAATTTCAATCTTTTTATGGTTAAATAAAGGTGGTCGTAAGTGGTAAGTATATGACGGTAAATGATGGTGTGATCAAATTCATGTTTTAAATGGTGCTATTATAAAATGTAATTATCCGGATAATGTAGGGTAAAATCTTAAACTTTATGTTTGTGATCTTATAAGACGAAACAAAATGAGAAAAAGAAATATGTAACTCTTTTGGGTTATAAAAATGCAGGGTTGTTATGGAATGGGAATTTCGAGCAAGGGCCAAAACCCTCGGATATGAAAGGCACAGAAGTGCTAAAACACGATGCCGTACCAGGATGGAAAATTTTCGGTTTTGTTGAATACATCAAATCTGGCCAAAAGCAAGGTGACATGTTGCTAGTTGTACCCGAGGGAGCCTATGCAATTAGGCTAGGAAATGAAGCAACAATCGAGCAGACAATAAACGTGACAAAAGGAATGTATTATTCCATCACGTTTAGTGCTGCTCGAACATGTGCTCAAGAAGAGAGTTTGAATGTGTCAGTAACGCCTGATTTTGGGGTTTTACCAATGCAAACGTTGTATAGCAGTAGCGGATGGGATTCGTACGCTTGGGCTTTCCAGGCCGAGTATAATACGGTTACAATTAAGTTACATAACCCTGGAGTCGAGGAGGATCCCGCATGTGGTCCGCTTATTGATTCAATAGCCATCAAAGCTCTATACCCTCCTAAACCATCAAGAGGTAAGTTGGATTTCTATCTATAACTAATTTTTATTTTTTTCAGATTAAGTGATGACTTATAAAATATTGAATCTAAGGTGTCTCTCACCATTTGTACGTAGAAGACATATTTATAACCTGATTAAAATTTCAAAACTAATTTACAATTGTTTGTTTGTAACTTTGTATATGAAAAACAAATACGTAGTATAATATATGATTTGAGAAATTATTGGTCAATTTTTATGATTTTGTCAACAGTAGTAGCAAAAGATTTACTCTAGGAACATGCATATATGAAGTTCCTTTTCAAGTCATTGTCATATTCATTTTATTTGCTTTATATATGTCTTAGTAATTGTATAGCCTTTTATTTTTATTTTGTGAATGAGTAGGGGCGACAATTTAGGCCGGGTTTGATTTCGCGGGTTGGCAGGACTGGAGCAATCGACTGAACCCGGGCATGTTTATATAAAACTTATTATGTTTGCTTTTAACATGAACACGAGCCATATAACCCGTTTAATTAAACCGGTTAAATAGGTTAGTGGTTTGAATGAGTCAAATGGGTCAAACATGTTGACTTTTTAAATGTGTATGCAGAACCTAGTCAAATATATCTATTTTTTTAAAATATGTATAATTATTTTTCAAATATATCTATAAACTATTGAAGTATAAATATATATATTTTTAAACATATCTTAATAATTAATCGGGGTGTTGGGCCGATCTATTTAATTTATCATCAACCAGAACATATCCCGTTTCAGTCGACCAAAAAATGACCCGAAACTTTTTTGCCTTAATGTTAAACTGTTTTTTTTTATGTGTCGGTCTCAAGTCGGTTTTCGTGTTGGGTAAGAAATTGTCACCCCTAAGTATAGATGCAAACGGGTACGGGTAATAGCGGGTACTGCAAAACCCGTACCCGACCCGCTATTCCCATACCCGTACCTGCCCCGTACCCGGTCAAATCTCCGTCGGGTTCAGGTAGAAAAATCCCCTCCGGGTACGGGGAACCCGACGGGTACCCTTTCAATAAAGAAATTAAACAAAATAGCTAAAACATTTAATACTCTTAGTTCGTTCAGGCTTATTTTATTCAATACGTAATGGACTAACGGAAGACGGGCCATATTTTAACCATTATTAGATTGGGCTAATGAGAGATTAAGAGTTGAGCTAAGTTTGAGAAGTGACTAGTGGGCTAAACATGTACTTCCTCCGATTCAAAATAAGTGATACACTTTCCTTTTTGGGGTGATTCAAAATAAGTGATACACTTTGAAAAGTTTCCTTATTTGGCAAAAAAAATGGGACCCACAAACCACTAACTATCTACTTTAATAAAGTGAAATGACCCCTTTACCCTTACTTTTTACTTTTAAACATCATTAACCTTATTTTATTCAAAAGGTGTGGGACTCATTCCCCACTAACCATCTAATTAATCTAATTTAATCATCATTATAATCTTTTGCCTCAAAAACCGTGAAACACCAAGTGTATCACTTATTTTGAATCGGAGGAAGTATTAAAAAAAATTACACATTAATATATATATTTGGGTCGGGTATAAACGGTGCGGGTATTATAAAACCCGTACCCACTCTCGGGTATGAAATTTAAACCCATACCCAGCCCGTTACCCGCTTAGACGGGTAATACCCGCCCCATAAGACTCGGGTACCCACGGGTCACCCTACCCCTAATTCTATGTATGAACCGTGAACGCCGGTTGAAACAACTCTATTTCATATAGCTTTACTGGTGTAGTATAGTAAACTAGCTAGTTATCTTGAATATTTTGTGACACAATGCGATATAACTTGACTAACGAAATGTGATCAACAAAGTTATCAATATTTACTTTTTTTTTTATTTAGATTTTAATGATAAGAAAAACGTGTAAGGAATTTTAAAGTACAATAACACATTACAATAACAACTATATTTAATGGTCCCTAAAATAGTTTTAGAAAATAACATCTAGGATGTGGGGTCATTTTACACTTGGTCATTGAATGGTGACCCTTTGTGTATGCCAGTTGTGCTTACACAAAATCTAAGTACATGGTGGCATTGATGCATCATGTCTTGTGGATGCAAAATTGGCACATCATCTGTGTAAAACAGGTAAACGAAAAGGGATCCTTGTCCAGTCTACCCATGAAAAATTGAGTTTTTGACTCTGATGTACATGACCTAACCAGTATTCCTTTGATCGTTTCCAAACATTTTCACATATTGCATTATGTGAAGTTTTGTGTTCAACTTTTTTGAAGATGATTATTATTTGATATGATACAGATAATATATTGAAAAACGGAGGATTCGAAGAAGGACCGTATATACTTCCAAACACGACATGGGGCGTGTTGGTGCCACCAAACATCGAAGATGACCACTCTCCACTTCCGGCTTGGATGGTCGAGTCACTTAAAGCTGTAAAATACATCGACTCAGAACATTTCTCAGTGCCACAAGGAAGACGGGCAGTCGAGCTTGTGGCAGGGAAAGAAAGTGCAATAGCTCAAGTGGCTAGAACAGTTGTTGGGAAAACATACCAACTTTTTTTTACCGTTGGAGATGCAAATAACGCATGTGAAGGTTCTATGGTCGTTGAGGCATTTGCAAATAAAGAGACTCTCAAAGTACCTTATCAATCCAAGGGTAAAGGAGGGTTTAAACGTGCGGTCCTTAAGTTTGTGGCAACTAGTACAAGAACAAGGATTATGTTCTATAGTACTTTCTACACTATGAGAAGTGACGACTTTTCTTCACTTTGTGGTCCGGTTATTGACGATGTTAAGCTTTTGAGTGTTCGGAAACCACGTAAATTTGCTTGAATTGGGGTGAGAATCTAAGGTTGGTTTCGTTGAAAATTAAAATGTTCGCGGAATATTTGGAAAGTTGTGTTTTTTTCGATTTAGTAAAGAATAAACAAGTTTTTCCGGTTATAAAAATTAGCACAAGGGACTTGAAACATAAGAGTAGTAGTACTAAGAATGGTATATAAAGATAATTCGAAAGTGGTGTGATTTTTATTTGATATGTAACTTTACTTTCATTAATGAAAAAGTTGATACATATTGTGTATTTATCATTTTAGTACATGTCTTTTTTTTTTCTTTTGTCTATTATTACTCCTATATATGCGACATGTATTGTGTTTGACTCTTTGAGTCTAGCGAAACCAATATACCATTGTCCCAATGGTATGTAGTAATAACTTGTATGTACATATTGGTATGCTTCCTTCAGTAAGCATCAATTACTTGGTACTTTGTTTTGGCGGTGGAAGAAGTGACAGACGAGGAAATATGTGTCCATTTGAATAAAACTAGATATTTTATATAAATATTAGTATTTTGTGTGTATATTTTATAATGTGCGGGAAATAAAAAACTGAAATGAATATGTATAGTATATCAGTTAAGTGTCAATTGTAATATTATCTGACATGACACTCATAAAGCAAAAACTGAAGTATTATTGATGATAACGGTTGAGAGTGCACTTAGGTTAAATCCTCAACCCAAAGTGAGTGAAACTTTGACATTCAAATCAATATGAAACATGGAGATTTTGGACATGTTAAATGTATGTGATTTTGATTTTGATTTTGATGTTATATTTTTGCCTAATTATGGATCGCCTTGCTCCACAAAAAAACTCCAAATTGACATTGCTGCTTAACACCATTATTGTATTCGATAAAGCTTATGTCGGCATGCACATATTTCTTGGTGGGACATGGAAGGGATATAACTTAGTGGTAGCATGTCACCTTTAATCTAACCTTTGTTGTTGAACATTTGCCCCAATCAACTGTAGTTTTCTAACTTGGGAAATTATTTCTATTCATAATTTTTAATTAATATACCATATAATTTAGTTTTACAGCAAATCACGTAATTATATAAAACAATAATTATGATGAATGAAGTGATTTAAAAATCCCATCCCTTTCTAAATTTGCAAATGCTTGAGAAATTATCGCATAATTACCGCATTTCAATCATGAGTTACGTTCCATAATCTTTTGTATGTTTTGAACATAATTGTCTTGTAGCATGTATTAAATAGATGGGTTTTTTTTTTTTTTTTTTTTTAATATAAGTTCCGACCTTCTATGCGAGCCAACTAATCAAGGACGACCACCCACTTTACTGGTATTCTGGATGTAACACCACAATCTTAGAGTCATTTTTTTTTAAATATGCATACGGAAGCGATTTAATAAATACCATAACTCCTAATTATTACACATCATAAAAACCATTTACATATTAATCAAATACATAAAACATTTAAGGTGTTACTGAAAACGGGCTCGACTTGGTTTACAAAATCAGAGTACGGTCAGACTTCCCAAACCCGACTCTAGTCAAGCTAAATCCACAACCTGAAAAGAGTCAACAAAATGAGGGATTAGCACAAAGCTAAGTGAATAGAAATAACCATCAATTTGCATAACCACAACAAATTAGAAACAAGAGAAATCAATCTGGAAACCCGTCCAAACTTCCACAAGCAATTGGACGTTATGAGGGTATCGGCGGACTTGCGCAGAACCTACAACTGTTGTTGGCCGAACAACAGTTTACCGATGGCTACTTTACTATTGGCACGGTAGTCCCCCCTGATGGAACACATCCGTAGGATCCGAGCACCCCATCCAATAGTAACGAAGCCTAGCCAAAATCCACTCATAGCTAACCTCTAGAAAACATGTGCACATACTACCATTAACAATCCCACAATTAATGGTACCACTGGAAAATTATTAAAACCAAGAAAAAATGAATTTTCCCAAAACCAGCCAAGATAGCGCCGCTATCCGAGATAGCGTCGCTCTTTCCAGAAGATAGCGCAGCTATCTGCCAAAAGATAGCGTCCGCTATCTCAATACCAAACGCTATTTCGGGCCGCTGTTCAATTTTACAAAAACGAAGCAGAGATAGCGGCACTATCTCTAAGAGATAGCGCCGCTATCTCCTCCAGATCAGCCAAAATGCTGCATTTTTCTCCTACAAGTCTACCATACCAAAACCTTTGTACATCACACAAGAAGAAGGTTAAATCCACTCACCTTAGCTTCCTTTTAGTACCGAGCTCAGTAATCTTATATCACTGAGACTCCTTCCCTTTTTCTGTGCAAAATGAATCCGAATTAGTTACCCGAAATTGTCAATTATGTAACAAGTAATATAAGCTTAAAGCCACATCTTGTAACAACAACTTACAACCAATTACCTGTATTTCCACACATAACCATTACTAGAGTCTAAAACTTCATCAAGTCAATTCATTATGCATTTTGACCAAAATGCACCTTAGGCCCAAACGGGTCAAAACGAGAATAATGAGTCGGGGATACACACAACATCATCTAATGAGTTAGACTACTTGATCAACATCAAAAATACATATCTAACAAGTTACTTGCATCTAATTGCAAGTTTTACCAACTTTGACCTTATTTAGGTCAAATTGCACCAATTGTTAATCAAACGGGTCAAGGCCCTAAACCAACACAATTATACTTCCCAATTAGACAATAGCACAAAAATGATATGGAATTGATAATTAAAGTTTACAAGCTATACAAGACCAAAGTCAACTTCCAGGTTTGACCAAAGTCAACAATTCATGAATTAAGCTAGTTTATGACTAAATTCCCATCTAGCCAAACACTACCATCCTTTTATGCATTTTCATAACAAGTAACTAGTGATCTTCATAATTAACAATTACCTTTCTAACATGCATAATTAACCTAACACAACATCAAGAACACCAAAATACACAATTCATCAAATTAGGGAAGAACTCCATCTTCTTCCCAAGAACACCATTGATGGAGCTTCATGAAAGCTTCACCAAATGAGCTACAACTAACAATTCAACACATAAATTAGACACCAAATCATGCATCGATTTTGGATTTCCAACAAGATTCAACAAGAACTTCATAAAAACCCACTTAACTCAAGAACCCTAATTCAACCAAACTCAAGAACATGAACCCTAGCTTAGGAAAGAAGAAAACTTACTTAATCTAGCTTCTAGATTTCGAAAATCACAAAGAGTGGGCAAGATCTTCAAGTAATAAGCATCAATTTTGGAAGAACAAACTTCAACTAAGAGTGTGTGTGTGTGTGTTGTGTCGAGTACATGCAAGGAGAGGGAAGAGAAAGACCAAAAAAATGACATCTGCCCCTTCACTAAACACGTACCCCCTTCCCCCACAACACAAGTATTTTCATTTAACACAGTATAAAATAATAGGTTCCCAGATAATTAGTTTAGACCTAACTAACTCCAAATTTAACAACGAAGATATTTTTAGAACCCCGGTTCAGAAGTGAACCCAAATATGTAAAAATCATTTTAACATTTTAACATCTCAGTTATACTAATTTTTAACCACATGGTTAAAAATACAATTAATTCAAATAAATCAAATAAAATCATATAAAATAATAAAATAATAAACAATAAGATATTACTTACCAAAAGTAATAAAATATTATAGGTCGGGTCTCGGGATGTTACACTGGAGTCGGCGCAAATGAATCTTCATTGCTATAAGGATATATTTTGTTGCTCATATGAGTGTACTTGAAATCTTATCGAAGTATAAATTTCACATTATATGGTCAATCTATGACGGTAAGTCTTCTACAATTTTGTTTTACAAAGATGAACGGTATAATATTAACAACTAATGGTAAAACAATACAAAACAGTGCTTATGATAAGTTAAACAATTCATGTGATGTATAGACCACTCCCGTTCATTATGAGGCAACCTTCTTAATTGTGATAGTTTTGGATTACTTTGTGGTGTCAAATCAATTTGGTATGAGTTTGATTCGAGTTTAATGTTGGTCAATTTCATGTTTTCTGCTAAATGTACAAGAATGGATATGTGTTGGATCATATTGCATTTCCAATTTAAACGTCCTCTTGATATTTTTCACAGCCAAAATGGATTTTTTATACAAAAACATATTTTAATTATCATTTCTAAATAATATACAGAGTTATCTTAATTGTCGTTTTCTACGTTATTTATATGTCGTCAAAATAGTAAACATATAGAACATTTTTCTCATACTAAAGAGATTGACCTTTTTGGTCACATTACTTTTCTTTTGAAAGATTTATATTTAATATATCATTTATTGGAAGTTAAAAATAGGGTTTTTGTTAAGGGTTGTCTCTAATATGCATAAAACAATTGTACATTCATCGATAAAATAATGTTCCTAAAATTCAGGGGATGGTTTTTATATTAGTTTTCCTTGTTATTGACAGCCGTACGGGCTGTCATTATCATTTTCCATAAAAATAAACTAAATCTAGACTTGCAACATCAACGGTATTTGATACGTGTGACATGTGAAGTCGCAACTTAATGTGTGACAACTAGCCTAGACGCTATTTCTCACATTTTTGCAACTCATATCACGAAGTCAATTCGTTTCTTTTTACAACTTTGGACTCAAAACAATTCCAAAAACTATTTTCAGATTTACTAATCATCAACAATGTTTAACAACATCATAAATCAATTATCAATGCCCAAGCATGATTTGAACATTCATTCTATCTTCGACACTACCAAATCCTATATGAATGATCAAACCCTAATAATAGAGGTAAGAGAGTTCCTTACCTCAATTGCTCCTTCGATATTGATGTAACGAAACCAAATAATCGCAACTAGAAACGCAGCCCTAGTCTACCCTTCTCATTGTGTTGTGAGTGGTGAAGGAATGTGAAAGATTAGTGTTTCGGCCTCCTTATTAAACTTTTACAGGCTTCCTTCCTCTCCGGTTAAACTCATAACTTTTATAATCGACACTTCCAACCCCGTACTTACCAAATTTTATAAGAGTTTGTTTAGCTCATGCCTTAAGAGCATGAGGTAGTTAAGAAGTGTTCAATTATCTCAAATTCACCTTAGATAATAAAACAAATGAATCTATTACACATTAATAAACTCTATTTTTTGCATGTTTTTTTTTTAATAAAACGGTAAGTTTGAGTTTATGAAACCTCCTTATCACATGCTCATAATGCATTAGTTAGACAAACTTTTTATATAAAGCTATAACCAAACAATACAAAAACCATGCATTTAAATATGATACATTTTATTTACCATATTAACCGTCACCATAGTTTAAAAGGATAAAGAAATTTGATATCAACATCACAGAAGTTACTTCCCACATCATAACTTATGTTTTGACTTAGTTGTACAATTTACTTTAAAAATTTATACAATATAATAACGAAAGTAATTTTTACTTTAAAAATTTATAGTACAATATAGTAACAGAGGTAATTTTTGTAATGTATACATCACTTCGCTAGTTTGAAGTACAAGCGTAATTTTATTCTTTCGAGGCATTTTGGAATTTGGATATTGTATTGGCCCAATCCAAAGACAAACTTGGGCTCTAAAAACTAAAAATCAACACCATTTGAATTTGGATCTACATTAATTTAGAACGTTCTTTTATGTCACTTTACTATTATAACAAAAAGAAATTCTGAAAATCGACAAAGTTAATCAACGGCTGGATATCAAGGAGTTTGATCGAACGGTGGAAATGATGCGTGAGATTTAAGCTAGAAGAGAAATTTATGTCTCCAACTCCAACTTCGCGTAGTATATGTCTCTAGGTATAGACCTAGCGTATCACATTAACAAAACGCAGAATCTGCACAATTCGTTCTTCACTCTCTGTCATCTTCAAAATGGTATGTTTCGACCTAAATTCATTTGTGTTTGCGTTTTTCCGATGAAAAACGATGAATTTATGCTTTAATTTTGTGTGTTTCGTGCTTAATTTTGTTTTATTTAGTTGTTGTACTTATGGTTTTATTTTGTGTTTGTATTGTGTTAGGCTTTGCCAAATCAGCAAACTGTTGATTACCCAAGTTTTAAGCTTGTTATTGTTGGCGATGGTGGAACTGGTAAGGCTTTTTGATTTTGTTTATGCAGGTTGAATTTGTTCGGTGGAAAAAATATAATTAAAGGGGTTTAGGGTTTATCTTCATGTTATGTGCTCTATTTTTGTTACATGATTGGGCTTTTCCATAGATTATTGATTAATAGAAATCCTTATTTTGCATAACGTAAAATAATATACGAAATTTGCTAGTATAAAAAAGCAGGATTATGCTTTTTAGGTATAGTTTCCATCTTAAATCCATTAGAACCACTGCTCCAGCTTTTGTTATTCGTTTGAATTTATACCATATGCAACTGATTCTAATCATGGTTTGATTCTGAAAACAAATTGTAAAGTGCTATAATGTTTCTGAAACATAAACAAGTTGCCTAATATCATCTGTCTATTCAATTTTCACCCTTATCAGAATGCAAACTGAAATCCAAACTGTTGACTAACAATGCATTAGGGTTCTTATATATAACTTAAGTATTATTAGTTAAATTGATGTTCTATCAGGTATGCCTGAAGTTGTTAAATGTGAATTTCTTGTTCTGCAGGGAAAACTACATTTGTGAAGAGACATTTGACTGGAGAATTTGAGAAGAAATATGAACGTAAGAATATGTATTATAATTTTATTTTTGGGACTTACTATAATTTATTTATTTTTATCAGTCATTGATAATATTAACTTTATGATCATGATCAGCAACAATTGGTGTGGAGGTTCACCCCTTGGATTTTTTCACTAATTGTGGTAAGATTCGGTTTTACTGCTGGGACACAGCTGGCCAAGAGAAATTTGGTGGTCTTAGAGATGGATATTAGTAAGTAATTTTACTAATTTATATTTTTTTACAACATTTTCTATGCATTAAAATTTAATAATTATTGCTAATTTTACCAATTAAATTTATATCAATTACAGCATTCACGGTCAATGTGCCATCATCATGTTTGATGTAACTGCTAGATTAACTTACAAGAATGTTCCCACCTGGCATCGTGATCTTTGCAGGTACGTGTTTAACTTCTTGTTTTTGATGATATTGTTGAAGGGTAGTTTAGTCATTTAACCGATGATTAATTTTCTTTTTAGGGTATGTGAGAACATCCCAATTGTACTGTGTGGTAACAAGGTTGATGTGAAAAACCGTCAAGTGAAAGCAAAACAAGTTACTTTTCACAGAAAAAAGAACTTGCAGTATTATGAAATTTCAGCCAAAAGTAACTACAACTTTGAAAAACCTTTCCTTTATCTCGCAAGGAAACTCGCCGGGTAATTAATTAATTATATAATAATTTATGAATATTTCACTTTTAAAAAAATTAATAATTTAATGTGATTTTGTATGGGTAATTAGGGATCCGAATTTGCACTTTGTTGAATCTCCTGCACTTGCTCCGCCAGAGGTTCAAATCGATCTTGCTGCTCAACAACAGTAAGTTTTTTTTTCTTCATATAATATGATGATGTCATATATTTTATTTATTGATTTATCTAATTGTGATTTGTTATAGGCATGAGGCTGAGCTGGCACAAGCTGCAAACCAACCCCTTCCAGATGATGATGATGATGCATTTGATTGATTGCTGAGAGTCCTGTTTTTCATGTGTTTGGAAATTTATCAACATTTAAGTTTTGTGTTTGGAAATACTGATGTAATGCAAAATTTCATTTAGGGTTTGTTGCAATTCTAAATTGATGGCGTGTTTATGTTTACCATTATTCTTGGTTTTAGTTTTTCCCACCAAACTTAATATGTTTTTTCTAAAATGTGACCTTGAAGCAAGTGTTATGATAGAACTTAAAAAAGGTGCAACTTAAAAAAGGTATGTAGTTACTAGTTAGAGCATTTTCAATGAGAGGTTTTTTAAGAGGTTATTACTATTTGACTAATCTCTAAAATGATTTTTTACCATTATAATAAATGATTTTTTAGGAAGTCACTTCAACCACTTATTCTTCCCCAACCATTTAATCATGTTTTAATGTTTGATTCTTTTAGTCCCTATATTTAATAATTTTACATTTTAAAACTATATATTTATATGTTAATCATTTATTATTTGCAATGTAATATTTTTATCAATTTCAGTATTAAGGTCAAGCATTATAATGGTTTTGTAAGAGACATTTTAAAAATATGTTAAGTTTTGTAATGCTATAAAAATTATTAAATTACATAAGTGAGGGATATTTATAGAACATTTGATATTGATATAGTTAAAGGTAAATGTAAGGACCATACTACAAAAGACCACTTTTAAATAACATTTACAACCAAACCTTCCATAACCTAACCAAAATACAAGTTTTAGACATAATTACCAAAAGAAAATATACATGCCATGAACCAACTAACTACTCCGGATACAAACCAACTATACAATCCCAAACGACAAACACCAAAAATACTAAACTATACCAAGAGAGAAGCTTTCCCAAGCTTCAAGCAAATCCAACTTCAAGTACCTATTCACACTTGCCCTTGCCTTTGTCTATCCCTGAAAAATGGTGACAACTAAACGTGTAAGTTATGAAAGCTTAGTGAGTTCCACAATGTATAATGTTATACTAATTAATTATATAAATTAACATAAATGAACAAATATATGGTAACGGGTCAAAGTACCGGGTTAGCACAACAACATCCTCACAAAGTATCACATATCCATACCGGGTCAACAATGATCAAAGTACAATTTTCAGATTTAACAAAGTGCGTCATTCCCCCTTAGGCCATTAGGGAATGAGGCCGGTGAAGGTGACCATGGCACCCCTAACCGAGTCCATGATCCAGCTTCACCACCACGGTCCATACCACTCCTCCGCCAGGTACTCCCGCGTCCACTGCCCGACATATCACACGAAGTAATACTCGAGCCGCCATGGGTCCTCACGAAACGAAATATCACTCAAGGAAATCCACTCAAACGGGTCAAGGAAATGTTAAGGTTCAACAAGGTGGTCTCAAAGTCCAAGTCAATATTCAAGGTTACCAATTGAAACAAGTACCAATTAATTACTTTACATAAATCTATTATATAATTAAAAGTATACACATTGCACATAGTGAACTCACCTGGGATTAAGCAACTTCAACTATAAACCGAACAATTCCAATGTCACCGATCAATGGTGTTGACACAATCTTCCAATGGTTTACCTAATATAATCACACAGGTTTCAATCAATATTCTACTTTATAAACACAACTAGAATTGACCCTAATCTTCAATTCTCCTAAATGGTGATGACCCAAAACCCTAATCTACTAACTACCCATCTAGGTGTATGATCACATGATAACTTCAAGTTTCATAACTAAATATCAATTAAACATAACATAAAATCATCAATTTCAGTCCCATAACCTAAACCCTAACTAGGGTTCTTGACCTACCAACTAAATATTTCCATTTCTACTCATGCATGGTGCTAGGGATGAAGAAATACCTTGATTATCAACTCAATTGATGAAAGTCCTTTGATTTCTAGTCAAAATCTGCCCAAGATCACCAAATTTCGCTCAAAATCGCCCACACCCGACTAGAGAAAATTCTGGAGAAAGTTTTAGCTGAAATGGGTCAAAATCCCGTTTTTATGTCTGTTCAGCACAAGATAGCGCCGCTATTTACAAGATAGCGTCGCTATCTTGACCCCGCGCTTTTTAGCACCGCTATCTACCAAGATAGCCCCGCTATCTCTCAGTTTTTCGCGTTTACCCCTTCGCTAAAACGGGTCGCTGTTGGATACCAGCCAAGATAGCGCCGCTATCTTCAAGATAGCGCCGCTATCTACCCAGATGCTGCAATTTTCAGCTTTTTGCCCTTTTTAACTTATCCCACTTAATCAAACACCCTTAACACAGATTATTCATCAAAATGCTAACTATCAAGACTTAATTCCTTATCATTTATCATCTAATAATGAACTTAACAATTAAAATGCTTTAATTAGAAACACGTATGTTACAGTAAATTGGTAATATTAATAAGAAAAAATCTTTTAATCATCGGAGAGGTTTTAATTAATAGATTATTAGATGATGTGACAAAAATAATAAGTCATTAGAGAGGTTAAGCATTCTGGATGCTCTTAGGTCACATATTAGGAGAAAAGGGTATGTATAGTTCAGTTTAATTGACTTTTATGATTGAAAATTACAAATTAAACCAACTGTCCAGTTAAACCACTCCAATCCTTTTGATCTCTTACACAGACTCGCAGGATTTTGGTTGATTCTACATTCAAATTGTATGCAAAAAAACATAAATTTGGTAACCTTATGAATCTTAATGATATGATATACATGTAATTTATAATATAAGCAATTGAAAGTTGCTAAAAAAAAGTGTGATCATGTTACAAAAAGAGTGCATCATTTTGATCATGTTACAAAATCAAAAAATCTGAAAAAGTGTGATCTCAAAATGACCTTTTGGTCCCATGCTTTATTCACAATTGAAATCCATGACATTATTTGATAACATCATCATCACCATCTTAACATCATGATGAAACAGTTACACAACATCATTCATATTAAAACAAAAGTGCAGGACATGAAAACAGTTACTAGAGCAAGGACTGTGAACGTACAACTTTCAATACACTAGGTACAAATCACACCAGCGTTATGCTTTACTTTTAAAATTATAACATGACAACCCAGCACCAGCAAAAGGCCATTAACAATTGAACATATACAAAGTACCTTACTTTAAAAAATATTATAATACAACAATTTAAATGCATTTTTCAACATCAATTTGCTCATTACAAACTACACTTCACCCACAAGTTATGTTATTAACAATGATATTTCAATGTTATTATACAAGTGTTCTGTTAAACACACTTAACAAGCATCAGCAACACAACAGAGTTACATACAATATTTCACCAAGGGGCCACTCAACTTCATTATGTTTCAATCAGGCCACCAAATTTGCACAATTCTGGGCAAACAACACACTTTAGGAATAAAAGTCAAATTAATTGAAATTTTTTAACAACTGAAACTAACATACTTCACCTGAATGAAGTAATTCAAGTCTCTAAGGAAATTGTATCTGTACACACATAAAATAAACCTGCATTGCAGTTAAACAATAACCATATAATAAATCATTTCCTAAAATGGCTTCTTTTCAGGCACAAAATTGTTTCAATCATCTGCAGCACAGATCAAAGCTGGCCTGAAATTAGCAACAGATCAACTAAAACAACAATATTGGCGGTTGATAAATTAAATTAACCGCCATTATTTTTTAAATTGTTCAGATAACAATCTTATCTGTAGCAAAATGATGCCCACTGCTTTTTCCAACAGAAATGCAGCAGAACCAGAATCTTCTTTGGAAGCAAAACTTGCATGCCTCCAATTGTAACTCTGGAAAACGTACACAATATCCATCAAAATAACGAAAAAATAAATAAAAACATGACAATTTCACATCATTAAAAGATTAAATATATTACATTACTAATTACAAAATTTGGCAGAGGAAACTATTCACTAATCACAACTACATGTGATGTAATAACTCATATTACTTCTTACATTATTTATTTTGAATTGTACATAATCTTTTCTTCTTTTTAAAAAGTAAAAATAAAAATAAAAACCCGTCAATTCAGTGTTAGTCAAGAATACCCGCTCCAGAAGAAATTAAATTCCTTAGCTCTGTCAAATGTTCATCATTTGAAATATGAAGATTAATTCTTAGATTTGTCAATAAAGCTTCTTTTTCCCAACTTAACGGGCCAGAAGCATATAATGCTCCCAAAGTGGCCCGATAAGCATCTACCTCTAACCTATGAATACTCTGTTTCACTCGTGAAATAATATCTGCATCATAATCATGACTAGATGATAACTTATGGGTATAATCGTCATTTGGGACACTACAACTACCAACAGAACATTGGTCATTATCAGATTCATCATCATTAGGTTCTGATATTCTTGAAAGAGTACAACATCCATTTCTTTTCTCTGTCATTTCATTATAACCGTTTAAATTATTGTTAAATGAGTCTTGTATGTATTTACCCTCAAAAGCAACTACCTTTTTTATCTTGTCTTTTTCTGCAAGTTTGGATCTTTTTGCTCCTTCAAGATTAGATGAACAAAAAGGGGAAGGTCTTTTCAGCTTCTTAGATTCAACACAAGATTCCTGAAATTTAGTATAATCTTCATCTTGAATATTCACTGAACAATTTGGTTCGGCTTCATAGCTTCCCGAAATCTATAAAATCCAAAAAATAAACGAAAAAGTTAGGATTTTTAAACGAGGATCATTTGTACAAATAAGAAAAAGATCATATTTGAATGCTCTTTAACAAAGTACAAACAAAAATTCTTCTTTTTAATGAAAAAAAAGTTTAAGATAACGAATGGAGAAAAAGAAAATACCCTGCCAACTGGAATCCATTGACCATCACACCAAGATTGTCGTGCCCTGATATTTGTTTCATGGACTCTCATTTGATGGGTCAACCCATGTGGTCTGACCAAAAACCGACCTTTTTTCAAGACTTTTGAAACGGTTGCAATTTTCCATGAATTTTCATCAAATACTTCAACAATGTCACCAGTTACCCAACTATGTGAACTGATTGCAGGAGGAAAAGGTCTGATGAACCTTCTAGAAACTTTTTTTACACCTTGGTAACCATTGTATCTTACATTGTAAGCATGTGTATTGCCAGAAACAATTTCTGCAACACGCCATGATGCAGGTACTTCTTTGTTCATAATCTCCACTTTGCTACCCTTTCTGAATCTCATCGTATATGCAAACTTGTAAATAGATAACCAAAAACCTAATTAACAAAAAAATAAAATTAATAAATTAATCAGCAAATAACAGATCTTAAAACAGCGAACAACTAGTTTGTTATTAGAGCAGGTATATAATGAATTAAGATCTATATCTTTGACTTAAAAGAGAAAAAGATAAAAAGAAGATGACATCATTACTTCAAATCCTTTTAGTTGAGCAGTTAAAAAGATCCAGTTTTCCAATGAGCATCAATTGTTTCATCAATTTTGATTAGCAAACATTACATCTACAACTGTCAGTTTCTTTTAAATTATTACAGATCTTTGTATTTAAAAACTATATAACCTCAAATACCAAAAATAAGGTTGGAAAGAATCAATTATCAACAAGTGATTGCAAGCAAGCAACATAGAATCTCATTATCCCTACAGGAAAAAGTATGATCAAATCAAAGGCTCTGGTATTTAAAATTTAATATATAAAAATACTTGACTTTAATCCCCCAAAACCTAAACTCATTAAGCAAAACAATCAACAAAAGATACATCAATAACTCTAATCATCCGAAAATAAACCAAAATTGATGCAGTATATACTGCAACACAATTAAATGAAAGATATTACACAAACAATTCAATTAAAACCACTAAATTGGGGGAAACGAATAAAACAAAAAATATATATAACAAATCACTAACCTTTTTGTTCAAATTCGCAAAGCAATTTGTATCGATAAACTGTTATTAATGAGAATTGATCTTTGATTAACTCTTGGATCACCGATTTTGTGTTTTGTATCTTCTAGGGTTTGGTTGTTGTTTTTAACTAGGGGGTTTTATCCCGCGCGATGCCGCGGGAGATTTTCATATGATACCCAGATTAATGTTTTCAGACGGTTAACAATTGAGCACTTTACCAATAGCGCCGTATAAGAACTCTTGTTACTTCTCCAATTAATTCAGATATAACCGCAAGAAAATGGATGTGTTGGCCAAATTTTATTGTATACTCGTATTCTTTAGTTTATTTGGTATATGGGCGTGTGTTATTCGTGCTAACTCCAAAATTTTATCGTAGAAATATGATTATATAATGGGAAAAGTGAGTGTGTGGCTGTCACATACCTAAGCTTAGGCGTGAAACCATCTAAAACTACATAATTCAGGTTAAAAAAAACTTATAACTCACTACATAAATTAATTAGTATATCAAATCCCGTCTAAAACTTATCAATTATCTTAAATATTAATTATGTTCTTGTTGAATCGGTGATTCAAGTTTCATATTCTTAAAATGGTTTTATATTGAACAAAATGTCATATTCTTGAAATGGTGTTGAGTTGGTGTTTTTATATTATGTAAGTGTTTTAATATGGTGAGAAAGTGACAAGATATTGTAAAAATAACCGTTTTGACTCTTCTTTCAACCAAAACTATGTAGTTATATGTGGTTCCACACATAAGCTTAGGTACGTGACAGCCACACACTCACTATCCCCTTATATAATTTATTACTTTGAAAATATAGCACTCGTTTAAACAAACTTTGCATAATAAATTAAAAATAATAGCACTAACAGCATAAATAAAAATAAAAAGTATAATATTGATCGTATATATATAAAAATAGTTAAAGGAGAATTATCATTTTTTAGTTATATAGAAATGCAATAGTTTTGAGGGTAAATCATCATTTTTAGAAAATCATTAAACATAAAGCTTAAGGTAGTAAATTGTAATTTTAGAAAACTTTAAGTTCGAGGAAGTAAAATGTGATTTTAAAAAACTTGATTAGAAGGAGAGAAATATTAAAGAGACACCCCCAAGATTCGAACCACAGAACTCTTGGTTATTAATAGGCGTACAAACCACTTGGGCAGCTCCTTAATATGAAATTTTTGCGCCTATATTGATTAAGTAGTAGAAGCGTTTATTTACGCGATGCCTTTTGTAAGGTATATATAATTATTGTTATGTACAATTTAGGAAATTTAGGATGCATATAGTTATTAAAATGTATGGAGGTGGTTTTTTATTAGTTTATGTATAATGATTTTAAGTCAACAAAAATTTCCTAACCCCTTAGGGCAATGGTTAGCATTTTCCATTTGAAAATTATAAGAAAGTAAAAATAATTTGTGTAATATATATGAGGCGGAGGGTATTAATGTAAAATTAGATATCGCTTAAGCCTAAAAAAGGGAAAAGGAGAGAGAGAGGGGTGCGTAATGCGCGCAGTCGTAGAGAGGAGGCCTAATTCGTGTGGGAGAGAAGTTTTATCTCAATGGATACCTTTCTTCACGCTTTTATTTAGAGCGTGTATTACACATTCCATTCCCTTGAAATTTTCTCCCTACAATTAAAAACTTCTAAGTTCTAACATATTTATATTGATAAGAGATAAGAGAAATATTATTATATTCATTAAAAAGTTGTATTTTTATTGGTAGATAAGTGATATCTAAAAGGTTAAAATATAAGGATAGTGAATTTCACACCACATAAATTACTTTACATACCAGTGTATAACATTTAAACCATATTGTACAAGTATTATAAAACAGAGGTTATGATATATAGGTTACTTAATGTGGTGTGAAAATCATTACCCAAAATATAAGGGTTGTTGTTGATTAATAATATACATATTTTAATGTTTTTAATAGTTGTGATTATTAAAATTCTTATTTTATTTATCTTCTTAGTTTATTGATATGATAAGTAATAAAATTAAGTGATATACAAATAAACAAGGCAAGATATTTTATAATAAGTAGGTAGATAAAGTAAACATAAATAATACGAATCAATAAAATTTCTCTTAATTGAACATAAAACTTTTGTCATTTTGTGTATAGGTTTTTGTGCACGAGGCAAGATATTAGAAAAAGATAGAAAATTGTTCATTTGTACTTCATTCGATTCAAAATAAGTGATATACTTTCCTTTCTGAAGTAATTCAAAATAAGTGACACATTTTGAAAAATTACCTTATTTGGTAAAAAATAGTAGGACACACACCCACTAACTATCTACTTTAATAAAATGAAATGACTCATTTACCATTACTTTTTACTTTTAAACATCATTAACCCTACTTTATTCAAAATGTGTGGGACCCATCCTCCACTAACTATCCAATTAATCTAATTTAATCATTATTATAATCTTTTGCCTCAAAAAACGTGAAAGCCAAAGTGTTTCACTTATTTTGAATCGGAGGAAGTATTACATTCATATCAAAATAGGTGATACTCCTCCTATTCAAAATATATGATACACTTTGTGTTTCACGATTTTTTAGGTAAAAGATTATAATGATGATTAAATTAAATTAATTGGATAGTTAGTGGGGAATGAATCACACACCTTTTGAATAAAGTGGTGTTAATGATGTTTAAAAGTAAAAAGTAAGGGTAAATAAGTCATTTTACTTTGTTAAAGTATATAGTTAGTGGGTGTGAGTCTTATTATTTTTTTCCAAATAAAGTAATTTTTCAAAGTGTGCCACTTATTTTGAATCGGAGGAAGTATACACTTTAATTTTAACAATTTCAAATTAAATGGTATATATTAAAATTTACTTTTATACATGAAGAGAAGAATATAGAGAGGGTTATCCTACTTAAACTTAGGAAGTTTACTACTGGAAATTTTATTTGATAAAATAAGTAAGATTTAGTTTCCACTAACTATACACTTTAATATAATAAAATGATAATTTTACTATTACTTTTACTTTTAAACACGATTTATATCACTTTATTCAAAAGGAGCGGAACTCATCATCCACCAACGATTCACTTTAATTAATCTTTTTTTAGTATCCTGGGTTCCGACTCGCTTTGCGAGCCGACTAATCACAGGGCGACCACCCGCTTTGCGTGTAGCCCGTAGTCGGCGCATATGCTCCCTGTGGGATTTGAACTTGGGACCTTCAAATAATTTTGCCAACGAAGATCAAACTCTTGCCACTATCACTATGACTCCTCACACATTATAATCAGTTGACTTAAAAACCGTAAAATCACAATGTATAACTTATTGCAATACATATATAGTGTGTAATTCAGGAGACTTTATGAGCCATAGTTAATTACCAATTAATTAAATTACTTAAATTTAATCCAAGATATAATAAATTAGAAAACCATTAATGTGAATCTTTTTTTTTTTTTTGAAATAACAAATCTAATCCACTCCTAATTACTACATATGTTCATGATGGGGCTCGAACTCCTGAGTTCTGACCTCAAGGTTGAGAAACAGGCATCATACCGCTAGGCCAAAGGCCCTTTGGTATTAATGTGAATCTAATACATTATTTTTTTAGACCTGGATTATAGAAAAAGAAACACATTTAAGGGCATCACAATGTCTTGTTGGATGCACACCAATGAAAGTGACCCAAATTTTTGCGGTAGTCCTTTGCCATAGAATTTTGACTTCATATTAAAAAAATTAATTAAAATAAAGTTGTTTTTTTTTAATTATAAATACTTAATACGTTCCCTGTTTAAAATAAAAGCACAATATGTTATCGTTTAATTATATTATGATGGTGTACTAACCACTCGATGCATCTAACAAAGTGAATTTGCTTATTTGCAAAGCTGGTGAACAACTTCTCACGAATATTTAGCTACTCATTCGATAATGATTTATAAAAAGGTTTTTCTAACTCATGCCCTTAGATTAGAAGTATTCAATGAATTTCAACTTTCCGTTTATAATGAATAAATGCAATTATTAGTCATTAATAAATTCTATTTTTCGCATGAATTGAATGTAGTTTTATATGAAAATGGTAAGTTTGAGTTCATAATATATGTTTATCTCATGCCGACATGAGTTAACCAAACCCTTTACAAAATATATAGCTTCAATAAAAATGTTGAAGAATTTGGTTTTTTATTTGAAAATTGTAAATCAAGTTACAGAAAATATAATAGAGAAATATACGTATATTCACATTTGGAGTGAAGATTTAAAAGTTAGACGACTAAAGATTCTCGAAAAGATCAGATGGAAGTCCCTCATACGAGACTTGGGGAGCAAAGTCATTTAACAAGTTGATGAATAGTAGAGACGTATTAAGGATGTTTAAGTCATTATTAGACCTCGCAACCTCAAAATATGCACGCCAAATCCACCAGTCCTAATTCCCATGATTACCTTGTGTATATTGCCCTTTCCATGCAGTTGGGCATTTTGCCCAAGCCTAGTACATGAAATTTTATGCTACTATGCTACGAAGCATTATGAAAAGAGAACTGATTTTGGTACCACAACTTTTAATGATTATACACTTATACACAAAAGTGTAGATTTTACTAGTTAACTCAAGTATGTTAAGCATGAGATGTAGTAGATACATTAAAAGTTGTGGTACCAAAATCACCAACTTTATGAAAAACCATGAAGCTCTTCATGTTTTGCATACAAACAATGTATATCGCCTTCAGTTTGTTCTCTCATGTATACATTTCTATATCAATCAATACGCACTTTGTAAAGTTTGTAAAGTTTCACATGACGTTCTTGCCGACGTTTGCAAATACTCATCAAAGGCATCCGTGCTTGTGTCGTATGTCAACTGACGTAGGGCAGCAAATTTCACTTTTAAAATTATGATAAAACCCGAAGCACCACATGTATCAGGACATTATTGAGAACTGAGTAAGTAGCGAGTTCTATAAAATTGACGTCTCTCATTCCTGGAGCTACAAGGTACAAGTTAGTATAGATATATGATTTTACATTTAAGCCATCTATCATGACCCTGATGTCAACATCTAGGTTCTTGGCAATCTGAAATTTAAACAAACATTCACAATTATTATATTTATTGAAACAATGACTATTTCATTGCTTATCAATTCTCCTTAGGTGCCGTTTGGTTCGCAGAATGTTTATGATAGAATTGGAATCTAGGAAGGAATTGGAATCCGTCAGGAATTGGAATCCAATTCCATAGTCTGTTTGGTTGGCATGGAAGGGAATTGGAATCCAATTCAATATTTTGTTTGGTTGACATGAATTGGAATTGGAATTATCTAAAATGACGAATTTACCCTTATTACTGGTAGTGGTTGGTTGGTGGTGGTGGGTGGTTGTGGTGGCGGTGGGTGGTGGTGATGGTGGATGGTGGCGGTGGTGGGTGATGGCGGCGGCGGCGGTGGTGGCGGGTGGTGGTGGTGGCATTGGTGGTGGTGGTGGAGGCGCGGTGGGTGGTGGTGGTGGTGGCGGTGGTTGTGGTGGCGGAGGGTGGTGGTGATGGTGGATGGCGGTGGTGGTGGGTTATGGTGGTGGTGGTGGTGGAGGCGGTGGCGGTTGGTTGTGGTGGAGGCGGCGGTGGGTGGTGGTGGCGGCGGTGGTTGTGGTGGCGGTGGGTTGTGGTGATGGTGGATGGTGGCGGTGGCGGTGGCGGCGGAGGCGGTGGTGGCTGGTGGCGGCGGTGGCGGAGGTGGCGGAGGCGGCGGTGGGTGGTGGTTGGTGGCGGTGGGCGGTGGTTGGTGGCGGTGGTGGGTGGTGGTGGTGGTGGTGGCGGTGGTGGGTGGTGGTGGTGGTGGGTGGTGGGTGGTGGTGGTGGTGGCGGTAGGTGGTTGTTGCGATGACGGTTGGTGGCGGTGGTGGCGGTGGGTGGAGGGGGTGGCGGTAGGTCGAGGGTATAAAGGTAAAAGAACATTCCATCCAACCTTGGAATTCAATTCCATCAACATTTGGATGGAATTGAGATTCCTTCATTTGGTGGAATGTTTTCATCATTTAGGAATCCAATTCCATTCATTTTTTGAACCAAACACTGGAATTTGGTGGAATTGGATTCCAATTCCCTCAGATTCCATTACTTTCCAGCGAACCAAACACCACCTTAGGGATTTTTATAATGACACTTTTATTCTACCGCCTGCATTTTAAGCAATGGATTATATGGACACAACAAGTTTATTTCAGTCCATCATTATCGTTCTACTTCAACCAAACGGTCCAAACCTCTAAAACGTACAATCCTTAACGCACAACATACAAGTCACTATAGCGTGATCATACACAAACTATCATTGTTAACTTACATTTTGTTGAATACCTACAAACCTAAACACATAAAACAAACACAACTAAGATTCATTCAAAAAGGCCAAATGGAAGTAGCAATATCAAATTATCAATCAACACATGTTGTACTTAATTTATACTTCATGCAATAATGACTTGTACCTTACATTATCTATGCTACTATTTGGCCGGTTTAACTTGCAATTTGTCATATTCAACTTTCTATTAGTTTTGTCTATTTACCTTTTTGTATTATAAATAATTTCAAGGTTTTATAGCATTTGAGAGCCAAAAAATGAGTTTTTCACCACCATCACCACTAATCTATAATCAAACACAACCCTTTGCATTTCCCCCCAATTTGTTATCCGATGAAGCGAGCCCGGAATGGATGAACAAAGCTGACAACACGTGGCAGCTTGTGGCGGCGACACTTGTCGGACTTCAAAGCATCCCGGGATTAATAATCTTGTATGGCGGCGGTGTCAAGAAGAAATGGGCGGTTAATTCGGCTTTCATGGTGTTATACGCTTTCGCAATGGTTCTTGTTTGTTGGGTTGATGAGCTCATACCTGTTTGGGGAAAAGTCGATATTGCCCTTGAGCAAAACTACCTTCGAGAACAAGCGTTTCTTGGAATGTTCCCGAACGCAACGATTGTGTTTTTTCAGTTTCTTTTTGCGGCGATCACTTTGATTTTGATCGCGGGTGCTGTTTTGGGACGGATGAATTTCTATGCATGGATGTTGTTTGTTCCACTTTGGTTAACTTTTTCCTACACTTTTAGTGCATTTACTATTTGGTCAACAAATGGTTGGCTTAGTAAAATGGGGATCATTGACTTTGCGGGTGGTTATGTTATTCATTTATCTTCGGGAGTTGCCGGTTATACAGCTGCTTATTGGGTATGTCTCAAATTCCCGATACTTTAATAATAAACACGATGTAGGTAGTTTTAAACTAGGAATATTTCTTAAAATAAAATATATTTTTACATTTTCAGTCCAACCGGGTGAAGTGATTTTATGTCCCAATTAGATAATCAGATGATGTTTTTTATGAAGAAAAAAAAGTATTGTTTCAAAAATGACGATTTGTATACAAAAAATGTTTTAAGTTTTGTGTCAAAAAATTCTAGATTTACATATGATGGTAATTTTCACATAATAAATAATTGATTAAAAAGGGTTTAAATTATCCAAAATTGAGCATAAAATCATTTTTTAAACAATAGTGTACAGGACTATCTATAGACACTAAACAAGAACAAATATGAAAGTACGATTTTATTTTAGATATAAAACCTTTAAATTATTACATACATTTTGGTCCATTTTGATCCTTTTCACCCGGTAGACCCATTCAAGTTATTGGAGATAAAAAAAGCCAAATTAATTGGCCCGATTTCAAGCAAACGGGCCAAGACTGATAACGCCAATATTCGATAGTCGATACTAAAACTTTGATTTAATAACCGAACTTTAAAACAGGTAGGTCCTAGAATAACTATGGATAGAGAAAACTTTCCTCCCAACAACATTATCATGATGTTAGCCGGTGCAGGCCTATTATGGATGGGCTGGACCGGGTTCAACGGTGGGGCCCCATATGTAGCCAGCACCGATGCTTCTTTAGCCGTTTTAAACACTCACGTTTGTGCAGCCACAAGCCTCCTCACATGGCTAATTCTTGACATAATCTTTATAAAAAAACCCTCGATAATCGGTGCGGTTCAGGGCATGATAACGGGCCTAGTTTGCATCACCCCAGGAGCCGGGGTGGTGCAAGGCTACACCGCCATCATAATGGGCTTATTCTCGGGCTCGATCCCGTGGTTCACAATGATGGTGACCCACAAGAGATTTAAAATCTTCCAAAAAGTGGATGACACGATGGCGGTGCTACACACGCACGCGGTTGCGGGAATCTTGGGTGGTGTCCTTACGGGCCTATTTTCCGACCCGCAATTGTGTAAATTATTCTATGGAAATGCGAATAAATACATGGGTTTGTTTTACGGGTTGCATATTGGGACATCGGAAAGCATTCGTTTTGGGGTTCGACAAATGAGGATTCAATTTCTCGGGATTTTGTTTGTTGTGGTGGTTAATATTGTTGTGACGAGTTTAATTTGTTTATTTGTGCGATTAATTGTGCCTTTGAGGATGACCTATGATGAGCTGGAAATTGGTGATGTGGCGGTTCATGGTGAAGACGGTTATGCTATTTGGGGTGAAGGTCAAAGGCTCGAGACCCCTAAATACTCAAGTTATTATAATGATATTGAAAGCTCGAGTAAAGTTGGTTTAGAATCGATCGACTTGTAATAAGTTTGGATTTTGATGATTAAAGAAATACGTTTTCGAATTTGAATTGTTTTACGTTTTCTTCGAGCAAAATGGTAAAGATTTGTATATAATATTTTTTGAGGCAATTAAAACACTGTACAACAAAAATTGTGTATTTACCAACATGGATTTCTTTAGAATGAATGAAAACTAGAAGAACGATATTTTTTATAGCAATTTAGTTAAATGTGTGATATTTAAAACATAAAAAATTATTCATATATCATATTATACAATTTTTAAAATAAATTATACAAGTATATTAATATATAAATTGTGATGTATGAATGAATTTTTATGGTGTAAACATCACCTCTTTTTAATCGGGTTTTGGTATAATGTTTCTATAGTTAGGTCAATCTTAATCCAATTTAAGCTTGTAAAAGTATGGAGGTCTGAATAGGCATTATCCCAAATTCGATCATCACATTGTTAAATTTAAAACGAGTAAATTACACCCAAGGTACCTATGGTATATCACTATTTGCAACCATAGTTATTGAACTTCATTTATTACACTGGGCGTGCCTGGTGTATGGACTTTATTACACTCATTGTCCCTGTTGCCCTTAAATTTTTTAAATTTACCAAAATACTCTTTTGGCTTTCTATAATAATACAAAGATGACAGACTGTGACAACCCTCGAAAACGAACCGTTCTCCTAATACTAGAAACGACCGAAGACCGTTCAATAACTATAAATTTTCATTAAAAAAAAAAGTAAATGAATATATACTTAATACTCCGTATATTATATCTAACAAAAGCTCACATTAAGTGTTGATCATACACATTTATTTATGCACACATTAAACATATTAGTAAATTCATTAGGATTTAGTGATTCTTTAGGGTAATCTAAGAATTAACAAGTTGGTAACCCGAAAACGTAAATTATGGCGATCTAATTATAAAAATATAATCAAGTAACTAGATTCATTGCCTAACTAAATCATTGATCAAACTAAACTAAACTAAACTAAACTAAACTAAGTTAACTAACCAAAGTCACTCTCAATGCAAAGAAAAGTCATCATTTGCTTTTCTTTTCTTTTCCCTGCTCCACTTTGCGTCTCGCAACAAGCATCCTACCATCCCCTATCTTCTTCTTGTCTCCTTGTAGCATAAAAACCCACCCATATTTCTAGTCTTTTTGGATAATAATCCTTATCCATTTCAAAAACTTTTTTTTATTGAACAGCAGAAACGGAACCGACGGACACGAGCTTCGGCAAAGCTATCACCCGCGACGCAGAACCCAAAAATATATTAATAAAAACTAGCGAGGAGCTAGCATCCAAAAGTAACATATTACATAGCCAAAACCGACATACTAGATAGACAAAACAAACATTAAATTACATCACCAAAACAAACGTCGCGAATACCGGCCACCTGTTCAAAGTCGCGCATCATAATCCAGCAGGATTCGAACACCACATACCCCATTCGATGCTACTCCACTTCGTTTTTTACCTGTGCTTTAACCAAAAATAAGCTTGAGCTTGAGCTTGTATGTTTATCGAATTAAAACCGTCATGATTGTTGTTAAAGACAAACTCGTTTCTGATCTTCCAAATGTGCCAGAGGACTGTCACAAAAGCAGTTAAAAAAAGCATAGTTTTATCGGTAGAGTAGTTATCCCGCGCACACCAGTTCATCATCTGATCCACACTCCTTATCGAAGAGATATCAATTTGCCACCACCTGCAAAAATCTAACCAAACCTCCCGTTTTTTAATACAACTCCAGAATAGGTGATTTTCATCCTCAATCTCCCTCTCACAAAACCGACATACCGCGCTTTGTAGAATCACACCACGTTTCAGTAAATTGTAACATGTTGGAAGTCGTTTTTGAAAAAGTCTCCATGAAAATATGTTAATTCTAATGGGGACTGATTTTAGCCAAGGAATTTGAACCTCCGAAATGGGCCCTAAAATTACATCCTCAAACACCTTTCTCGCGGAAGAGACCGAGAAGACCCCGTCAGGCTCTAAAACCCACTGTACAGATGTATTACCCGTCACCGGGTCCGATCTTCTTTGAAACCATGCATCGATCGGGATGTTCAATTTATTAAAGAGTTGGCGTAATTTTACAATGTTATTCCAGACCCCCGGAATTTTACTACCCGGAAAATTCGAAGGAGAAGTATTATGTAGGGCAGAAATAACATTCTTCCAAAGGGGGTCGAATTCCCGATTCCATCTCCACCACCATTTACATAAAAGTGCCAAATTTTGGGCTTTGAGACTAGGCACATTTAAACCACCCGATTTTAAAGGAGCATGAACTTTTTCCCATTTAATCCAACTAATTTTCCGTTCCCCATTTTTTGCACCCCAAAAGAATTTGGCCCGGATAGATTCAAGTTTTTTGAGGATGCCCTCTGGAACTTTAAAAATAGAAAAAAAAATATATACCGAGAGAGCCAAGGACGGATTTGATTAAAGTCAATCTACCACCGTACGATAAAGAGGATACTTTCCATGAAGATAATTTCTTTTGGAATTTGTTCACAATAATATCCCAAAATTCCAATCTATGCATCGGGGCTCCAATAACTAGACCTAAATAATTAAAAGGGATAAAACCAACCCCACAATTTAGGCGCCTAGCAATCCTGTTCACGTCACCAATCGGTACACCAACTCCATGAATATTACTTTTTATCATATTAACTTTTAGCCCCGAAGCTAAATAAAAGCATGTAAGAATTCGGTAGAGATTCAAAACATTTGAGTCGGACCATTCACCAATAAAAATTGTGTCATCGGCGTATTGTAGGTGAGATAAGAGAGGGCCCGAATTTGGGCATTTTGTTCCATGGAATACACCTTTTTCGGTGGCTTCACACATTGCAATATGAATACACTCCACTGCAATAATGAACAAGAAAGGTGCCATCGGGTCACCTTGTCTAAGGCCTCTATTGATACCGAATTCCGCCGTAGGGGATCCATTTATTAAGACGGATGCCCTAGCAGATGAAAGACATGAATATATCCAACCTCTCCATTTTTCTCCAAAACCCATTTGTTTCATGACATAGTCTAGAAAACCCCAATTTAAAGTGTCGTAGGCTTTTTCAAAATCAACTTTAAAAATTAGCATTTGTTTTTTCACTTTCTTGCACCAAGAAATAACTTCACTTAGTATGAGTGGACCATCGAGGATGTTGCGGCCCTCGATAAACGCGGATTGTTCTATACTAATAATATCACCCATTACCGGTTTAAGGCGGTTAGCCAAACATTTTGCAATTATCTTGTATAAACTACCAATGAGGCTAATAGGGCGATAGTCAGATAAAGCAAGCGGGATTTCGCACTTCGGAATAAGTGTAAAGAACGAAGAATTACACCCGGATTTCAAGTCACCACCGTTTTCAAAAAGATCTATGGCCAACATTAAATCATCTTCAATAATTTTCCAAAACTTTTTAAAAAAGGCAAAAGTAAAACCGTCCGGTCCCGGTGCCTTTTCCACCCCACAATCCCATACCGCTTTCTTCACTTCATCACGTGTAAATCTTGATTCTAATTGGGTTTTTTGTAATGCCGAAAGGGTTTTAAATTTAGTACTAGTAAATATTGGCCGCGCCAGATTTGGTTCAGAGAAATTTTTTTCGAAATGTTCACATGTACCTTGTTTCATCGCCGAAGGCTCCTCCGTCCATATTCCATTAAATGATAGGCCATGGATATAATTTTTTCGATTCTTGTGATTGAGTGTTCCGTGAAAAAATCTTGAGTTTTCATCTCCTTCAACACTCCATTTTATCCTTGCCTTTTGTTTAATATCTCGAGTTTTAACAGCTTCTTTCTCACGGATTTGGTGGTCAATATGTATTCTTTCTATTTTTTCAGATTCAGTCAAACCGACACCATCCGCAATCTGATCTAAAACCATGGCCTTGTCACAAAGGCCGATCAAATCAGTATCAGAATAACCGGCCCGCCACTTTTTTAGTTCAATTTTTACCTGTTTGAGCTTTCTGCAAAAAATGTTAATGTGTGATCGGGTGCCCGAAATAGGTAATGCCCAAGCTTTAATAACCACTGATTCCAAAGATGGATCCGAAAGCCAAGAATTAAAAATGTAACATCCCGAGACCCGGCCTAGCAATTTTAAGGCTGTCGGTAAGTTTATTTTATTATTTATAATTTTATAGAATTCTATTAGATTTATTAGAATTTTTAACCACGGGGTTAAAAATTAGCAAAACTGAGATAGATATATATTAGTATGATTTTTATATATCTGGGTCCACTTTTGAATCAGGGTTCTAGTGGTATTTTTAGTTTTGAGATCAGAGTTCGTTTAGGGTACCAAATTAAACATAGTAGTTTTGTATTATAATATAAATTAAAAAAAAATAAAATAAAATAAGCCCTTTATGGCTATACACGTGTGAAGAATTTGGGCATTAGTCAAAGTTGTGTTCACAGCTATCTCGATCTCTCACTTTCATCTCTGCCTCACGCACACAACATCAAAACACACACACAAGATTTGAGAATTTAATCTTCTAGCTTATGTTCTTGGTGATTTTCAAAATTGAAGCTTCCATTTAGTAAGTGATCTTCTCCTTTGAATATGGTTAATAGTTCTTGAGTGTTCTTGTTTATTTGAAGAATTAGGGTTTAGTGTTCTTGGTGGGTTTTGATCAAGAACCGAAATTAATGATTCCTTTAGGTTAGGATATGATTATGAAGTGTTATGCTTGCTAGATAATTGATTGAAACATCCAATTTGAACATAATCCAAAGTTTGTGATTTTTGGGTCAAGAACCCTAATTTAGAAATTGAAGAAATCTGTGATAATTGTGTTTGTTTGGATTGTAATTAGTGTTATAATTGTATTAATAACTAGTAGTAACATTGAATTGATAAATTGGTGGTATTTGGCAAAAGTTAGTAAGTTTGGCAATGGTTAGCTTGACTTTCATAAAGTCAAATATGGATTTGATGATGATTGAATTTGATTGTATATACTTCTTAAATTAGTTGTGGTGTTGTGATGTTACGTAATCATATGTTGATATGTTTTAGATAAGAATCGGGTTTTGACCCGTTTGGGTCAAAATAATACCTTAGATATGCATTTGCAAGTTAGATGTTAAATTTGACTTTGAAGTAGTCAAAATACTTGATTGTGAAGAATTGGTGTTATGTGTATTAGTTTAAAGTTGATTTAAAAGTTTATGCACATTTGATTTGAATTCGTACTAATTCGGGTATTGTTTCGCTTAGCAGGAAAAGGAAAGGCGAAGACTCAGTGATATAAGACAACTGAGTGTGGATTCGTGTACGTAAAGGTGAGTGGATTTATAACCTTTGTACTGTTTATTTGCAATGGTTTAGGTTGCAATTTGTTGGGTTTGGTTTTGGAAAATTTTGACTGGGCAGAACTTTTTGGGACGAAAGGGCAGAAAATTTTGGGACAAAAAGGGCAGAAAGTTTTGGGACGAAAAAGGCAGAAATTTTTAGGACAAGCCAAAACCAAACAGAATACCGAAATAGCGAAACTTTTCGCGACGCGATTTTTTTTTGGCGTGGGCAGAAATTTTTGTCATGGGCAGAAATTTTTGTCGTGGGTAGAAATTTTGTGACAGATTGTTGTTTGGCTGCAAAACTTTGTGTTGTGATTTATACAATATGGTTTAATGTTAATTAACTGGCTATGTGTTAATTAATCGATATGTGCACATGAAAAAGTATAGAGGCAGCTTGACTGGGTGGCTGGGCTTTCGTTTACTGTTAGATAACGGTAATTGTACCTTGGCATATTCGTTGTGTCTTAAGGAAGCTTTACCATTGCTAGTGAGTAAAGGGCTATCGGTAAGCTGTTGTTCGGCCCACAACAGTTGTAAGGTTCCGCAAAACCGCCGTACCTCTCGTTATATGTGATTAAGTGATAGAGATTGTGAATCGAAATTGTTGGATTTAGACATTATAAAATGTTATAGGTTCAATCACTTAGCTTTGTGCTAATCCCCCACTGTGTTGATTCTTTTGTAGGTTTTTGGGAAGCTCTGATTAGGAATGGATGACCAAATCATAAAGATAGTTTTTTGAAGTCGAGCCCGAAAGTTTATAACACCGTTTTGTAAATATTAAATTACTTTACTTTTACATCGTCTGTAAATTAATTAGTTTAAACGCTTCCGTGTTTTCTAAAAAAAAAAAAATGGCATAAAAATTACGGTGTTACAATTTGGTATCAGAGCATTGGTTTGGCAATGTGTATACATTTAGGTGTACATTTCCAAATCAAGGCTCGAGTTTGGTCATACATTCCTAGAGTGGGGGAATTAGGAAAGACTGGATAGATGGGGATGTTAGTATGTTAGGTACTAACGAATTTAAAACTAATGTTTTGTGAGATGATGTGTTGATTACAGATATGGCCGATAACGAGCAGAATATTCATGTGACCCTATCAACGACTGAACCGGGTAATGTTGGAACTTCGGGTAATACAAATGAGAATCGGGAGGATTACATTGTCAGAATGGAAAATGAATTACAACATCTTCATAATTATATTGAAGAATTGCAACGAAACCAAGCTAATCAAATACCAATCCCAACAACAATGCCTACATTTTCAATACCAATTCACACTATGCCAACCCCAATTATGTCAACCATCTCTATGCCACCACCCACACTACCTGAATCATTTCGATTCCAACCTCCGATCCAATCACAAGGAGTTCCTCAATATACTTTTATACCATATCCTATGTCTACCGGGGTCAAACCTCAATGTACTTATAAGCAATTTCTTGACTGTAAACCACCAGAGTATAAAGGTAGTAATGATCCAACTGTGACTTTAAATTGGTTGAGGGAAATGGAAAGAACTTTAGATGCAGCAAATTGTGAAGATCGAATGAAGGTGAAATATGCTTCGAGAATGTTAAAAGAAAGGGCTATGGAATGGTGGGATGTTTGGACGAAACAAATGTCCCCTGCCGAAGAAGATGCAATTACTTGGAAAGAATTTTATGATAGAATGTGTGATTACTTTTGTAATGAATTCGAGATGAACAAAATTAGGAAGGAGTTTATGAATTTACAAATGGGAGATAGGATGTCGGTTGATGAGTTAATCAAGCAGTTCAATGATAAGCTTAGATTTGTGAAGCAGTGGGTGCCCGATGAAAAGTCACAGTTACAACACTTTGTGGAAGCATTGTTGCCTGATTATAGAGGTATAGTTCGAACAGCAAGTTCATTAACTCAAGCTTTTAATTTGGCAAGATCTGCTGAGGGTGATCATAAAGCAAAGGAAAGAATGAATCGGGAAAGAGGAGGTTCACAAAGGTCCAGATTCGATCAGTCGGGTTCTCAACAAAATAGAAGGTGGCAAGGGAACCAGAGACAGGGTTCTCAAGGGTCAAATGTTAGAAGACCGAGTGAAAGTGTGTCAAGTCAAAAGTCACAATGGTGTAATCGATGCAAGTCTTATCATTCTGGGTCGTGTACGGCTCAGACGATGAAGTGTATTCGTTGTGGGCAGATGGGGCATGAGAGTAAGGATTGTAGGTTTCCTCGGAACGTGTGTTGGAATTGTCATAAGGAGGGACATCGGGTTGGTGATTGTCCAACGGGAAAGAGGTTTGGGCCCGGTTCAGGATCAGGGTCGGCGGGTGGTTCGTTATCTTCAACGGGCCAAAAGAGAAAGAACCCTCCTACACCCGAGGGTAGAGCCTTTCAGATGACGGTAGATGATGCTATATCTACCGATGACGTTATCACCGGTATGTTCTTGATAAATAATATACCTGCACGTGTACTTTTTGATTCCGGTGCTAATCGTTCTTTTGTTTCAATAAAATTTTGTGATAAATTGAATTTACCTGTTAAAAATGTGACAATACCATTAGAGATTGAAGTAGCAGATGGTAAGGCGGTTCCGGTCACAACATCTGTGTCCGGGGCACGTATAGATATTGATGGTGTTTATTTTGAGGTATTTCTTTTAGTAATGCCGATATCCGGCTTTGATGTAGTACTTGGTATGGATTGGCTAAGTATTAATAGAGCAAATATTAAGTGTCATAAGAAGTTAATTTCTTTTCCTTTATCTGACGGGACACGTGTAGTGGCCCGTGGGGAACGAGCCAATTCATTTATTCCATTAATATCTTTTATGAAAGCTAGAAAGGCATTAGTCAAGGGGTGTGAATTATTTTTGGCATATGCAATTGATGCCCGGAAAGAAAAGAAGACGGTTAATGATATCCGGGTGGTATCGGAATACCCGGAAGTGTTTCCCGATGAGTTGCCTGGGTTACCTCCCATTCGAGAGGTAGAATTCAAAATTGATCTTATTCCCGGAACTAGTCCAATTGCTCGGGCTCCGTATCGATTGGCGCCGTCAGAAATTCGAGAAATGATGACTCAAATTCAAGAACTTCTTGATAAGGGTTTTATCCGGTCAAGTTCCTCACCTTGGGGAGCTCCGGTTTTGTTCGTGAAGAAGAAAGACGGTACATTTCGTATGTGTATAGATTACCGAGAATTAAATAAGAGAACCGTGAAGAATAAATATCCGTTGCCTCGAATAGATGATTTATTTGATCAACTACAAGGTGCTTCTTGTTTTTCAAAAATTGATTTACGGTCCGGTTATCATCAAGTGCGTGTACATGAAGATGATGTTCACAAAACCGCTTTTCGTACCCGATACGGTCATTATGAGTTCCTAGTTATGCCTTTCGGGCTAACAAACGCACCCGCGATATTTATGGATCTTATGAATCGGGTATGCCGACCTTTCTTAGATAAATTTGTCATTGTATTTATAGATGACATATTGATCTATTCTAAAACCGAATCGGATCACGAGGATCATTTGAGGCAAGTTTTAAGTACTTTGAAACGTGAACAATTGTATGCTAAATTTTCTAAATGTGAGTTTTGGTTACGAGAAGTGCAGTTTTTGGGCCATGTTATTTGTGCAGACGGGGTGAAAGTTGATCCAGCAAAGATAACAGCGGTTATGAATTGGAGTGCACCGAAAACACCGTCAGAAATCAAAAGTTTTCTTGGATTGGCGGGTTATTATAGAAGATTTATTAAAGACTTTTCGAAGATTGCGAGTCCATTAACCAAATTAACAAGAAAAGATGTACCGTACCGGTGGAATGAAGAGCAAGAGAAGGCGTTCCAAACTTTAAAAGAATTATTATGTCAAGCACCAATTCTCGTGTTACCCGAAGGTTCGGAAGATTTTGTAGTTTATTGTGATGCATCATATTTGGGTTTGGGGTGTGTATTAATGCAAAGAGATCGGGTGATTGCTTATGCTTCTCGACAGTTAAAGAACCATGAAAGGAATTATCCTACTCACGATTTAGAGTTAGCGGCGGTAATTTTTGCATTAAAACTGTGGAGACACTATTTGTATGGCACCAAATGCATTATTTGTACCGATCACAAAAGCCTACAATATATGTTTTCGCAAAAAGAATTAAATATGAGACAAAGACGGTGGCTAGAACTTATTAAAGATTATGATTGTGAAATTAAGTATCACCCGGGAAAGGCTAATGTAGTTGCGGATGCATTAAGTCGAAAAGGATCGTCAAATATTGTTCGGTTTATGAGAATCGAAATTGTATCCGAGTTGATAGATCGATTAAAGATTTGTCAACAAGAAGCTTTATTAGATGATAATTTAAAAACTGAGATCATGACAAAGCGAAAAGATGAATTAGAAGATGATTCCCGAGGGTTAAAAACTTTTCATTCACGTGTGTGGGTGCCTTTGATTGGTGGGTTACGTGATCTTATTATGACTGAGGCGCACAAATCACGGTTATCTATACATCCGGGTAGTACAAAGATGTATAACGATTTGAGGGTGTTATATTGGTGGCCGACAATGAAGACCGATGTGGCGCAATTTGTAGAAAAATGTCATATTTGTGCTCAAGTAAAAGCCGAACACCAAAAACCATATGGGTCTTTGAAACAATTAGAAATTCCCGAGTGGAAATGGGAAAATATAACTATGGATTTCGTTACTAAACTTCCTCGTACCCAAAGAAATCATGATATGATTTGGGTGATAGTAGATCGGTTGACAAAAAGTGCCCATTTCTTAGCTACTAGTGAAACCGCATCACTTGATAAACTAGCTAAATTGTACATTGATGAAATCGTGTCCCGACATGGTATTCCTTTATCGATTGTATCCGATCGAGATCCTCGATTTGTTTCTAACTTTTGGAAAGGATTACAACGGGAATTGGGGACTCGAGTTAATTTGAGTACCGCATATCACCCGCAAACTGATGGGCAAACCGAGAGGACGATACAAACTCTCGAAGATATGCTACGAGCATGTGTTTTGGAATATGGTGGATCTTGGGATACACATTTACCGTTGGTGGAATTTGCTTATAATAACTCATATCATTCGAGTATTAAAATGCCACCGTATGAAATGTTATATGGTCGACGTTGTAGAACTCCTACTTGTTGGTTAGAAGCCGGGGAAAAACAATATGCCGGACCCGATATTGTTGAAATGACCGCCGAGAAAGTGAAGATAGCCCGAGAGAAGTTGAAAGCGGCTCGAGATAGACAAAAGATGTATGCGGATCCCCGACGTCGACCGGTTACGTTTGAACAAGGTGAGTTAGTATATTTGAAAGTGTCACCGTGGAAAGGGGTTATACGGTTCGGGAAACGTGGAAAGTTAGCACCACGTTATATTGGACCGTTTCCGATTCGCCGGGTAGTTAATGATCAAACGGTTGCATTAGATCTTCCTCCGGAATTAACGGGTATTCATGACTCATTTAATGTATGTTATTTGAGAAAGTGTCACGTTGAAGATGAAAATCAAGTGTTACCGATACGAGATTTGAAAGTTGATATGAAAAAGAGGTTAGTCGAAGAACCGGTTGAGTTATTAGATCGAAAAGTTACTAAGTTACGAAAGAAGCAGATTCCGATGGTATTAGTAAAGTGGAAACATAGTTTAGGTTCAAATTTAACGTGGGAGACGGAAGAAGATATGAAGAATCGTTATCCGGGTTTATTTGAACGTGTTGAGATTCCGAGGACGGAATCTCTTTAAGGAGGGGAGATTTGTAACATCCCGAGACCCGGCCTAGCAATTTTAAGGCTGTCGGTAAGTTTATTTTATTATTTATAATTTTATAGAATTCTATTAGATTTATTAGAATTTTTAACCACGGGGTTAAAAATTAGCAAAACTGAGATAGATATATATTAGTATGATTTTTATATATCTGGGTCCACTTTTGAATCAGGGTTCTAGTGGTATTTTTAGTTTTGAGATCAGAGTTCGTTTAGGGTACCAAATTAAACATAGTAGTTTTGTATTATAATATAAATTAAAAAAAAATAAAATAAAATAAGCCCTTTATGGCTATACACGTGTGAAGAATTTGGGCATTAGTCAAAGTTGTGTTCACAGCTATCTCGATCTCTCACTTTCATCTCTGCCTCACGCACACAACATCAAAACACACACACAAGATTTGAGAATTTAATCTTCTAGCTTATGTTCTTGGTGATTTTCAAAATTGAAGCTTCCATTTAGTAAGTGATCTTCTCCTTTGAATATGGTTAATAGTTCTTGAGTGTTCTTGTTTATTTGAAGAATTAGGGTTTAGTGTTCTTGGTGGGTTTTGATCAAGAACCGAAATTAATGATTCCTTTAGGTTAGGATATGATTATGAAGTGTTATGCTTGCTAGATAATTGATTGAAACATCCAATTTGAACATAATCCAAAGTTTGTGATTTTTGGGTCAAGAACCCTAATTTAGAAATTGAAGAAATCTGTGATAATTGTGTTTGTTTGGATTGTAATTAGTGTTATAATTGTATTAATAACTAGTAGTAACATTGAATTGATAAATTGGTGGTATTTGGCAAAAGTTAGTAAGTTTGGCAATGGTTAGCTTGACTTTCATAAAGTCAAATATGGATTTGATGATGATTGAATTTGATTGTATATACTTCTTAAATTAGTTGTGGTGTTGTGATGTTACGTAATCATATGTTGATATGTTTTAGATAAGAATCGGGTTTTGACCCGTTTGGGTCAAAATAATACCTTAGATATGCATTTGCAAGTTAGATGTTAAATTTGACTTTGAAGTAGTCAAAATACTTGATTGTGAAGAATTGGTGTTATGTGTATTAGTTTAAAGTTGATTTAAAAGTTTATGCACATTTGATTTGAATTCGTACTAATTCGGGTATTGTTTCGCTTAGCAGGAAAAGGAAAGGCGAAGACTCAGTGATATAAGACAACTGAGTGTGGATTCGTGTACGTAAAGGTGAGTGGATTTATAACCTTTGTACTGTTTATTTGCAATGGTTTAGGTTGCAATTTGTTGGGTTTGGTTTTGGAAAATTTTGACTGGGCAGAACTTTTTGGGACGAAAGGGCAGAAAATTTTGGGACAAAAAGGGCAGAAAGTTTTGGGACGAAAAAGGCAGAAATTTTTAGGACAAGCCAAAACCAAACAGAATACCGAAATAGCGAAACTTTTCGCGACGCGATTTTTTTTGGCGTGGGCAGAAATTTTTGTCATGGGCAGAAATTTTTGTCGTGGGTAGAAATTTTGTGACAGATTGTTGTTTGGCTGCAAAACTTTGTGTTGTGATTTATACAATATGGTTTAATGTTAATTAACTGGCTATGTGTTAATTAATCGATATGTGCACATGAAAAAGTATAGAGGCAGCTTGACTGGGTGGCTGGGCTTTCGTTTACTGTTAGATAACGGTAATTGTACCTTGGCATATTCGTTGTGTCTTAAGGAAGCTTTACCATTGCTAGTGAGTAAAGGGCTATCGGTAAGCTGTTGTTCGGCCCACAACAGTTGTAAGGTTCCGCAAAACCGCCGTACCTCTCGTTATATGTGATTAAGTGATAGAGATTGTGAATCGAAATTGTTGGATTTAGACATTATAAAATGTTATAGGTTCAATCACTTAGCTTTGTGCTAATCCCCCACTGTGTTGATTCTTTTGTAGGTTTTTGGGAAGCTCTGATTAGGAATGGATGACCAAATCATAAAGATAGTTTTTTGAAGTCGAGCCCGAAAGTTTATAACACCGTTTTGTAAATATTAAATTACTTTACTTTTACATCGTCTGTAAATTAATTAGTTTAAACGCTTCCGTGTTTTCTAAAAAAAAAAAAATGGCATAAAAATTACGGTGTTACAAAAAAACTTAAAATAAGTTGGGCCGAAGTCCACGTTTACCGTATTGAGGAGTAGAGGGCAGTGATCGCTAAACCCCTTAGGGAGGATATTGACATTAGGGTTCTGCCACTTGTGAAAGAAATTATTAGTAACCAAGATTCTATCGAGCAAACTTAATTTTCCACTATCGGGGGTGCTTCTCGAATACCGTCTTCCGCACATTTTTATTTCTGATAAACCCGCATCTCCAATGAAATTATTAAAAGCCCTGGCACCAGCGGGTGAAAAAGTTGTGCCAGATCTCTCTGATCTTTTGCGTACCTCATTGAAATCGCCAAGGAGGATCCAAATCCGATCCGAGTCAGCTACCAAAATTTCTGTAATATTATTCCATAGTATTCTTTTACGTCTAAGGTCTTGTGGGGAATAAAGATTGATGAAACCACAAGAAACGTTTGAACCAATTAAAACTCCTTTTGTTATTAGGAAACCATCACCAATAAAGGAATCATGTTTATTAAACCAAGCCGGATCCCAGATTGATATTAGACCACCGGACTTTCCGACCACCGGACTTTCCGTTCGACGTCACATAATCGTATTCCATACCTGAGAAAACTATTTTTCTTGAGAAATCCTCTAGACAATATTTATATTCTCTCTCTACAAGTAGAAAGTCAAACCCTATTGATTCCACCTACCCGATTTTACCTGCAAGGAAACAAACCATACTTCTCATTTCCTCTTTCTTCTGCATATTCTTGGAACTCACAATTGTTATCAAACTTTCCCTTCTATCCAACATACATCAAGAGGGGTTAAGAACCTTAAGTCCCTAGTGTTACCAACACATTTAGTTTGATATATGACCATCTCCACAGATTGTTAGGCCACTCAAAAACTCACTCTTCCTTTCCTCTCTCTACTCAATCGACAACAAGCATAAGCAAGGAAAGGAAGCTCCAAATCCATACTTACAGTCCACCATGAATCGGCATACTACAACCACAACCACCACAAAATGTCACTCCACAAGTCCCAATTCGTATAACACTAAAAAAAAAAAAAAACCCACTCGAACCGATATGATTTTCACACTTTTTGAAGTTGGAAATTCGGTTTTGAAGGCTGCCATTTTTAGGTAATTTTAACTTGTTTTATACGAATTCTTTTGGGAGATATATTTTCTTACCAACTTAATCTACTAAATTGTAAGTTCATTGCAAGAAGAATCGAGTCTTTCGGAGTCCCGAGCAAGAAATTTCGTCATCCCGAAGTTTAAAACCCAACCCGAAAGCTAGGTAAGAAAACTCTTCATTTAACTATTTCTTGCTTAAGATCTCCAAGCTCTATGCGACTATGCCGGAGAGAGTTCACTCTTGATGAATGTATGTTTCATATCAAAATAATAGTTTAACGTAAATACAAAAGAAAAGAAAAAGAATGACTTAAAAACCGAACAAAACAACTCAAAACTCAAACTACCTGAAACTATCTTGACTGTACCAACCGGAGCACATGGGCAATAATGTTAAATTGCAAATATACATGCATGTCTAGACTCCCATGAAATAAAATACCTATTCAATTAATTACTAAATAATTCCATAAATCCATTTTGTACAGGAGCCAATTGCACAAATGATGCAGTATGCATCCTAATTGTACAAATAATGCAGTTTTTGTAGGCTTTTCAAAACTAATGTTATCCCCTATTAGCACACCCGGATCCCCGACTTTCCCCAAGTAGTGCACCCGGATCCTACCTTACACCTGCAACCCATGTCTGGTCGTCTGTACCGTCGTACTTTCTTGTAAGAACCCCGAGTGGTACGCCCGGATCCCCTTGGGTTATCCCCGAGCCACACCCCCGGATCTCCTTGGGGTATCCCCGAGCCACACCCCCGGATCCCCTTGGGGAATCCCCGAGCCACACGCCCGGATCCCCTTGGGGTATCCTCGAGCCTTACGCACGGATCCCCTTGGGGTATCCCCATTGGCCACGCCCGGATCGTACACTGCCTATATATTGAAGATAATAATCAGTGACATTTACCACTTTCATTTTTCATTACACATTTACCACATAAAAAAACATTTCCTGATATCTTAAAGAAACTAGCATTTTTTATTACGATGTGGCGAAGTCAAAAAGCCTTAATCTATGAACTTAACCTACAGCTTGAGATGTTAGACGAGAGAGTTGACCTAATGCGTGAACAAGCTCGAGCCCGTGAGCTTCGACTTATCATGGAAGAGATGCAACGTACCCTTCATGAAATGGATAACCTGGCTTATGAAGGGGTGATGGAGGAGGAGTCGGAGATGCGACGTACGGGGGAAATGCCTCCACCGACATTACATGTTGTGGAGCAGCAAAATCAAAACTCCTCAATAGGTATTCAACAACCAGACACAATTGACTTGGTTGAGGAGTATGGTTGGGCCAGGAGTGTAGAAGAATTTTACTTGAACGGGGATAGGCGCGGGAATGAAACCTTTTGCTATATTGTATTCTTAGGTCGTACCCAGGTACCTAGGGAGTTTTGGAGTACCCTGTTAGATGAAAATTCCAGCTCTGTTTTGTTCCGTGCGGTACGTAATTTAATTATGTTATTATCAATATTCTCAATTAAATCTCAAAGGTAAATAATTGTATATTTATTACAGCATATAGATTGTTGGGTCAGAAGATGGATGCGTTATCGGTGGTATGTTGGCTATAAAACTGGAGAATATAAGCGATGGACAATAATGCCTACCAAGTTTGAGTCTCTACTCTTACCACCTCACGGATCAGATGCTTTATAATATGCAGATGGCAGCTTGACACCTTACCCCGCTTGGGGGGACGTAGATGTCTTATACATCCCGTTACGTTTAAATGATAACGTTTGGTTGCTTGTGCAGATGGATCTTGTTCGCAACGATACATGTTTAATTTGTAGTTGTCGTCGTTCCATAAAGCATGACGTGGTTACGGCAACCCTAAAACGTTGGCGAGATGTTTTGCCCGGTTATAAAAGGAGTTTCTCCTATGAAGAAAGAAACCCCCAAGTTAAGGCGAATCTTCATTTCGCCAAAGGCATACCTCAAGGAAGGGAAGAAGACTCTGCTGTGTTTATTTGTAAGTTTATGCATTATCTGGTAACGGGGAAATCAATCAAGAAAGATGGAGTCGTCGATATTAATAAGATTGCTACGGGTTATCGACAACTTATGGCTCGTGATTTGTACAGCTATCGTATTTTAGAATCGCAACCTGAAATTTTTCCTTTTAGATCTGTGGATTTGTTTGATGATTTGGATTAAAATTTTAATTGTATTTGGTATTAATTTATGAAATCTTGATGTTTGTGTTTGCTTGTCATTCAAAAATCAACTACTTAAAAAAAATTAGCGAAAAAAAATAAATCTCTAACTTTCGAGCTTAATAGAGTACACTTTTTAGTAATTCAGATTTAACTTTCAAAAAGATAGTTGCGGTATTGATGTGTACGTAAACATATGAAAAAGAATTAGACCAAAAAGAAAAGTAATGAAAGAGTTATGATAATTCGAAAATACAAAAAATTTGTTTTTGTAACGCAAAAACATTGAAAATGCTATTTTCATGCATGAATAACTTCAAATTTTGAAGGTTTTGGACGTAATTATATATACAGAATTTGTAGTACCCGGGTCAAGGTTTTCATGCATATAAAATTCGTAAAAAAAAAACACGGGTGCGAAAGTTACGTTGATTGCAAAAGTAAAAAAAATTACATTTATATTTATATAATAGTTTTCTTACAATTACATTTATAAAAAAAAAAAATCTAATGACGGTGTCCTAATATACCGCCCGTACCACAAGGAGGTGGTCTTCTGATTCTTCTTCTCCTACCTCCATCGCCATCTTCTTCACTTTCTCCAGGGTTGTTCAAGTCAAAATCGAAGTTTACCGGAACCGGACTAACAACTCTATTTTGCGGTTGACTAGAATCTCCGAGCTGGTAATATGGATTTGTATTTCCAAAGATACTATCGGCAGAAAAATGCTGCCCAAAATTGTCATACTGGGCAGGTGTTACCCAATCATCTCTCATAGGAGACTGTATATGACTCATATTAAGTATGTTTTGAGAAAATAGGTCACCACCGGTATTCATTTCGTATTGCATACTTGAACCACCCTGGAGAAAGTCCATATTGACTCGATAAGCCTCTTGGTCTGATGGCCCCACACCACCAGTATTATACTGGTTCGATGTGTCCATATATGTAGTTTGAGTCTGGGGGGAGGACCCTGAACTACCAGCGTTATACTAGTTCGATGTTCCCACATTTTCATTTTGATACTGGTGGGAGAACCCTGAACCACCAGCATTATGCTGGTGGGAGGACCCGGCTTCAGGATCTTGACGAGCCCCTCTTGGCCGCATCCATCTAGGCCTATGTTGTCTTTGCTCCCGAGTCAACTGTGTGCCGAAGGATGGCTGAGTAACGGGTGCCACATGAGGTGAAAAATATGTCGGACGATCATCTCCATGTGCATAATGCAAATAATCTGCCGACGTTTGCAAGATTTGCTGCCCAAACTGATGCAATGCTGGATCATCTTGCTCTTGCATCATCCTTTGCACCTGTTGTTGCACGTGGCTTAACCCGTCAACCTACATACATTTAATACGTATTATTTAAATGTAAAATAATACATACATTATTATGATTATTGTTGTATAATTATTATTTATTACCGCAACATTTAAATTTCCGCCCTGATTGTAGGACCGAGAGTAGTTTTGTGCTCCAGGAGTTGGATTTGTAATATGGAGCACAGTACGAGGCCAATACCATGCCATATAACCAGGTTCAGTTTGAGGAAAATTCGAGTATTGGCCCTGGATGAGATATTGGTAACGGTTGTTCCAATGTTGTATTTGATTTCTTAACTCCCGTTTCCAACTTCTTTTTGCGGTCACCCCTCTACGAGACTTAATATGTAAATCCTCATGTTCGTATTTGTTTGAGAGTGGTGGTTGAGGAATAAAATGGACAAAGCCAAATTGTCTCATAACCCTGCTGGGCAAATACTGCTCAGCAATCTCCCAAAAAATAGCATATGTTTGACTTAGCCAACATCCCGTATCGGTCCTACACGAAGGGGCTAGAAGGTGTAGATCTTGTTGGTATGGAGTCCACACGAACTGCAAAAGTTTGATTAATTTGTAAGTTCAAAAATTTGTTTTTTTTTTAAATTTAATAGCAGAGTACCTCTGAATCGTCTAACGCACTTAACATCGACCGAAACTGAAACAAGACGGTCTTGACTGACCCCGCGAAACTAAGGGGCTGGTTGAATCTGTATGTTTATACATGCAAAAATATAGCATCATTTATAGTTATTAATAATTTTAATATAATCACTTGGAATTACATACCTACAACCAAATAGTTTTCCAATTACCAGATCAGGAGTAATTTGTTTTAGCAGTGGAGAAAACATCTTAAACCTGCTCCAGGCCCATATCTTCAACAACATCAAAGGGCCACCAATTTCGAGGACGTTGTGCATAGTTGTTTTGCACAAGTTTCGGTAGAGACTGGCCAGTACAGCCCCACCCCAACTAAGTCGCCCGCAAGCATCCAGGTCTTCAATCAACACTAAAAAATACATCTGGACTAAACTATCAGTTGAATCCGGAAATAAGCAACCATTTAAAAGCATTAGTATATAATGCCTGGCTTTTTGCTCCAACTGTTCGTCAGTCGGATCCTGTGGCAGAGGCTCCATTAACATGTCCATCATATATCTAGCACTGATCTGGCTGCCTTTGAATTTTCGCTCTGGCGGTGCGAAACCGAGCAACGTATAAAATTTTTCGATAACACGCGCATAAGTGTATCCCGGTTCATCACCTGTAACCGGATTGCCATCGGTCCGTAAACCCCAAATAACTTGTACGTCTTCCAGGGTCACGGTAACCTCACCAAATGGTAGGTGAAATGTATGCGTTTCCGGATGCCATCTCTCTACCAGTGCTGTGATGAGTCCGTGGTCAACGTTTTTGTAACCACAGACGAAAACTTCTGCCAAACCGGCCCGACGTATGTGATACATCACACGCTCATCAATTGGGTTATCTCTTACCCAGAATAACAAATTTTTGTCAGAACGTCTGACATTTAACGGACGATCATCCTTGAGATTGTGAAACACATGATATGCTCGGTGATCGGTATTTATAAATAACAACTCAGGATTCGTAGGTCCGGGGACAATTCCAACATTCTCCATTTTTTACAAATAAAAAAATCTGGTGGGAGTACTGATTTTGATGATTTTTAGTTGTGATATTTTTTGAGTGCGATAGTTTTTGAGTGTGATAGTTGTGTGTTTTAAAGTTGTATTTATAGAGTTGATATTCGTAATAAATTTATGGTAGTTGATTGTATTGAAGACGAGTTTGAATGTTATCCGATTCCTACGATTCACGGATTGTGTTTTAATAAAGCTGATGTCCAATTTGACTTTTTGCATGCGATCCCCAATTAAGACACCCGGATCCCAAAGGATCCCCGACTGCAGCGCCCGGATCCCACTGGATCCCCGACTGCAGCGCCCGGATTCTGTTGGGTGGTCAAATCAAGCACGAGTCTTCACGGGTCTTTTTAAATTAAGGCTGTTCTTTATTTGTCTTCTAGCAGTCAGTCTCACGGGTCCTTCAAGCCCCAACCCCGTCAAGTTGACTCCAACATTTTTCAGCTTTTTTCAGCACCAGAACCGTCAACGCGATATCAAGGTTTTGATATGGCGGGTCCTTCACCGTCCGCGTTCCGACATTTTTCATCACAAGAAACGTCAACGCAGTACCAAGGTTTTGATATGGCGGGTCCTTCACCGTCTGCGTTCCGACATTTTTCATCACAAGAACCGTCAACGCATTATCAAGGTTTTGATATGGCGGGTCCTTCAACATCTGTGTTCCAACATTTTTCAGCACCAGAACCGCCAACGAATTATCAAGGTTTTGATATGGCGGGTCCTTCAACATCTGCGTTCCAAGATCTTTCAGTGGTAGAACTAGGTACCGCACCAGAGCCAGTAACGCAATATCAAGATTTTAATAACAATGAAAATCATGAGTTCAACGGATCAGAGGACGAACCACAATCTGAAGGAAGTGCCGATACCAGAGAAGAATTTGACCCAGATGGCGCTGAAGCATCCGAAGAATCTGATGATGATGGTGACGATCAAGGCAACCATGAAGCTCATCAAACATCTCAACTGCCTTTGTATGACTATACTCAATGGGACACACAGGAAGACAATGAGGCTGATAATTCAGGCCTATTACAGGAAGATGAAGAGCATATGCTTTTTTGGAGGTCCGATTATCCAGATGAGATTCGAATTGGTATGTATTTTTCTAGCAAGCAAGAGTTGATTGATGCCGTGAGGAGTTGGAATATAAAACAAACTAGGCAGATCAAGGTTATTGAAAGCACACTTTCAAAGTGGAGTGCTAGGTGCAGTACTCGTAAAAAGGGTGATACCAACCCTGGTGTTAACAACTCTAGTGATAACAACTCTGTTGGCGGCAACCCTGGTGAAAACAACTCTGGTGAAAACAACCCCGGCGATACTCAAACAGAAGGCACCCAGAGTAATAGACGACCCAATGCAGCTTTATGTAATTGGTACGTCCGAGCCATAAAGAAGCAGAGGGAGAGGCTTTGGCAAATAAGGTCGTGGAGAGATGTGCACATTTGTAGTGGGGTAGTGCGAGGTTCGAATAACAAATGTTTGACGACGAAGGTCGTAGCCATCTGCATATTCCATTCTGTCTGTAAAGATATCACATACCCTGTTAAACAAATCCTGGCAGATATCAAAAAATACAATGGGAATGACATATCCTACTCCAAAGCTTGGCGTGCTAGGAAAATTGCTATAGAGAGACTATTCGGGAGTTGGGAAAGCAACTTTGATGAGTTGCCTATGTACATTCGTGCTCTAAAGAAGTCAAACCCGTCCACAATTGTCGAGTGGATAGTCGAACGAACTAACAACCCCGAGTTGAAAATTTTCAAATCTGTTTTCTGGGCTTTTGGTCCAGCAATTGCGGCCTCTCGTCATTGCATTCCTGTTATATGTATAGACGGGACCTTTTTAAAAGGTGCGTACAAAGGGAAGTTGCTGACTGCCGTCACGAAAGACGCCAATAATCATATTCTACCTCTGGCGTATGCCATTGTTGACGAGGAGTCAAACGAATCATGGAAATGGTTTTTGGAACAGCTAAGGTATTTTGTTGTAAATGACAGTCCAAGAGTGCTAGGTGTCATTTCTGATAGGCATCATGGGATTCTAAATGCAATGCAAGAACTTGAAGACTGGAAAGAGCCATATGCATACCATAGATACTGCCTAAGGCATATCAGAAGCAACTTCAACAGCCGTTTCAAGAACCATCGAATGAAGCAATTGTGTTGGATCATAGGTAGCACGAGTCAAAAGCGTAAGTACAAGGAAGCCATACGTGAAATGAAATTTATAGACGCGGACGGGTGGGTGTATCTGGAGCAGATTGGGTTAGATAAGTGGACCCTCTTTAGAGACAACGGCCACCGACGTTGGGGAAACCTAACATCGAATATTGCAGAGAGTTACAACAATGTGTTGCGTGGAGCCAGGCATCTTCCGATTAAGGCTTTGATTGACTTCACATTCATCAAAACTGTCAAGCAATTCAGCAAGCATGCTGAATTATCGTCTAACTGCGAGACGCCACTACCCTCACGTATGTGGACTCTTTTCAACAAGCGCACCCGTCAAGCAACATTTCATGAAGTAATGCCCTTTGATTACGTGAAACAGATTTTCAGTGTGAAGTCAAGGATTCAAACCGGTGAGAGTGGTGGGAACGATTACACAGTCAATTTCATAAGTACAAAAGGGAACAGGCGTGGGTGTACGTGTGGGAAGTGGCAGACGTTGCGCTTTCCATGTTCACATGTTATTGCTGTTTGTGGTCATATGGGGGTCGACCCGCTAACACTTGTGAACTTAGCGTATACAACAGAGGCGTACAGACAACAATATAGTACTGCCTTTAAACCACTACCTCATGTGGCCCTCTGGAAGGATGCTAAATGGAGAATGTTAGCCAGTGAAGGAAGAATATCAACAAAGAGAGGGAGAAGGCAGCATGTTAGACGACGCAACGAGATGGACCAGCCTAGTACAAGCCACCAAACCCAACGAAAGGCAAAACTTTGTGGGATTTGTAGAAATCCAGGCCATAACAGACTGAAATGCCCGACAACAAATCCTCCTCAAACAACAAATCCTCCTCAATGATTGTAGAATTTAAAATGTTGTGTGTTTTTTAATATTAAATATAATAAAAGTTTCTTATTGGTACTTAACTAATATAATTTTGAATATAATAAAAGTTTCTTATTTCAAGTGATACATTAAAACTGAAATTACATATCATTCATTCTCACGTTTAACACTAAAAATTAAATTTCTACCATTAGTCTGATAGTTTGCATTTATGGTAAAAGTACAAACTTCGTTAGTCAGAATTCCATTTTCATTCTTAAATCTCTTGAAGTCACCACTCATTTTAACTTGCCCAGGATAACCATGCAGCTTCATTACTTCATGAGAATCGCCTCTTTCTATCATACAATGTTTGTCCTGAAAGAGGTAGTTATACTGCCTGACAAACCAAGCAGGTATAGTCTAAAAATACAACAAAATTATATGATTTTAGTTAATTGAGCAAATATTAAACTTATAAAAAAATATATGATTTTAGCATACCATCCCTTGATTTTTTACTACATGTTTCGCGAACTTTATTTTAAATTGCCAGAGATGCAAAACATCTGGTCCTATTTCAGCCAGCTTTTCAATATGTTTATCATAATCAGCCTGCTCGTAATTTTGAAAATATACTTGCATCTCGTCATTAAATTCTTCTGCATGTAGATCGGCATAATCTTCGGCTATCAAATTCTCGAACTCAATCTCATCTACATAATTACGACGCGAATCATGCACGTAGTGATACGGAGGAGACTCATTATTCGATGAACTCATGATTTTTTGCTATTAAGGAGAGATTGTTTTTTAAATGAAATGGGGTAGCGAAGGGAAACGTTTATGAAATGGGGTAAATGTGAAATATTTTTATGTGGTATGTGTGTGATAAAAAATGGAGTTATATATATATAGGACTGTGTAGGTGGGATCCGGGCGTACGGCTCGGGGATACCCCAAGGGGATCCGGGCGTACGGCTCGGGGATACCCCAAGGGGATCCGGGCGTACGGCTCGGGGATACCCCAAGGGGATCCGGGTGTGGTACTAGGGGAAACTGCATGAAAGTACGACCGGTCAGACGAGTTCAGACGAGTTCAGACGGGTTGCAGGTTCAAGGTGGGATCCGGGTGTGGTACTAGGGGAAAGAAGGGGATCCGGGTGTGGTACTAGGGGATAGCATTATTTTTACAAAACCCCCAAAAACAGCATTATTTGTACAATTTAGATAGATTGTGCATTATTCTTGCAAATTCTTCTTTTGTACAGAAACGAATTTATGTATATTTAAATAATATATAGTATTAAAGTTTTATTAAAATAATGTAATCTATTTGTTAATTGAATTAAAAGTCGAAAAGTGAAATACAAAAATGCTAACTTTATCATCTTAACATAAAGTATGTACGTTTATATATGAGGCATTTTGCGACTCAAAATTGCACCGTAACAAAAACGCTGAAATAATAAATAAATACCTAATAATTTCATTAAAGGATTTTAATATTTTTTTTGAAATACATAAAAAGAAAAATCTAAAAAGTTGTATTTTAAAATGTGAGATTACTAATGAATTAAAGTTTATATTTTTATAAAAGCACCAACGAGTCAATCGCGCTTAACGGCATTTAAAAACATCAATTGAGTGAACCACTTGCATAGACGCTCTTGTAGGGTTGTCTACTTAATGATTAAGCTCACACCTATAGGTAGCCGAGGAGAATTATCAGGCACTATCATTCAATATTTATAGCTTACTAGCATTTGGACTCATCAGGTGAGTTCTACAGCCCCACTTTTACTGTATTTTAACTGTTTTTGGGGTGAGAAACATATTAATATTTTATACGTTTTATATCATTTTGGTACAATTGGTCTTTTGAAAGACACTTACGAACAATATTTTGGTACAATCAATCTTTGTAAAAACTTGGATAAACTATCCTTTTGAGATAACTGTTTATTGAAAAGACATACTCAAACAAGTTTTTTTACGAAAAAGTCTTAATTAAGACTTGTATGAAAAACTATATTTTGCGACACTAATCCTTGTATAACCGTGAGTTGATCGACGACGTACCCTATCGCCAGATCGTTTAGATCTAACATTACTGTAATCATCAACTATAGTTAGCCAACAAATATATGAGTAGTACTATTCGGGCTTGATCCCCCGCTCATGGCTAGTCGCTCTAGCCGTGTAACATATGAGATATATATTCTATTAAAACGTCGTGGACTCGACATGCCTCGGTAAAGGCGGATTTAGGTTTGATTACAGGCTCATGAACTTATACTTTAACTTGTATGCCTAGCTAGCCTATAAGGGATTACGCACTAAATTAAACAATTAGGTTTCATAGATTTGAAACAAGTGAACTTAAACGTACATAGATTTGTACTAAACGATTTACCTTTCTAAAATCATATAGAAATGGTTTTACGCACCGATCATGTGCAAATTGTGTCTGATAGAGTTAAAACAATTTACAAAGGAGTTTGAGCACTGAGCATGTGCAAATTTGGTTATAGTTTTGAAATGGTAATTGAAGGTCATTTTTCTACAAAAATTGTACCAACAAATCTTCAACGATTATTTTAGTACACGAGTTGTACTGACAAACACTTTTAATGAATATCAACGATTTATACAATCATAAAACCTGTGAACTCACCAACCTTTGTGTTGACACTTTTTCTAATATGTTTTCTCAGGAAATGAAAGTTGAAGCTTCATTAGCATATTCAAACGCATTCGGATTACCATTTTGAAGAAATCTTTATTTTACAAAAACAATAACTTTTGTTTGGAAACATTAAGTATTGGTAATCCACTTTGATTTGCGCTGATTCACTATTGATCGATTGTTGTGATCTCCGATGTAAGTCGCACGCCCGTTCTTCCGCAAAACCAGTTTTGGCGTGGTGTGACATAAAGCTCGTTAAATATGTCACGTGCAATTTTCTACGGTCCACCTCTCAAAAAAAAAAAAAAAATGCAATTCTTCAACTGGGACGAGTTGTAGAAACTCAACAAATTTGATCCAAAAATGTGAATCGTAACATAAATTTTTTATTTAAATACCCAACCTTAAAATACCAATAACTAAGCATGTTTATACATTCAATCATAAAATTATATACTTTAACACAAAGCTTTACTCATTAATAACATGATAATAAAAATACTTCAATTAGATGTATTTTAGTCCTTTCAAACCATTTTGGTTGAGGAAGTGATATGCTGATAGAGTTCTAAAAGGTGTGTCATGATGTCGTCAAGGCGTAAGGCGCAACTTGTTTGTTAAGAAACAGAATATGGCGGCTGGGTAAGACGTGACGTGAGATAAGACGCTCCTTATGATGACTTTTTTGAATTGGCTTTGAAAATTGATTTTTTTTTTAAATGATGACATGTATAATTATAAATTTAAATGTAACATTTTTTAGGAACTTTATATATGAATTGTTATATAAAACAGTTAATCTATATACTTCCTCCGATTCAAAATAAGTTATACTCCCTCCGTCCCTAAATAAAGTTCCTATTTGTGTTGGGCACAACATTTTAGGAGATAGTTAGCGGTGGGGTATTTGATATTACTTTTGATTAAAATATAATGTTTGATTGGAGAGAGAAAGTGTTTTAAAGAGATAGTTAGTGGTGAAAGTATTGGTAATAATATTATTATATTAAGTGGGCCCCTTATATTTGAGAAATGAGAACTTTATTTAGGGACAAAACTTGAAGGAGAAATGAGAACTTTATTTAGGGACGGAGGGAGTATTTTGTTACTTTCACGGTTTTTTGAAGCAAAAGATTATAATGATGATTAAATTAAATTAACTGAATGGTTAGTGGGGAATGAGTCCCACACTTTTTTAATAAAAGTGGGGTTAATGATGTTTAAAGTAAAAGTAAGAGTAAATTAGTCATTTCACTATATTAAAGTAGATAATTAGTAGGTGTAAGTCCCACTATTTTTTGCCAAATAAGATAATTTTTTAAAGTGTACACTTATTTTGAATCACCCTAAAAAGGAAATTGTATCATTTAATTTAAATCGGAGGAAGTATATTTTTTATTTGATATATGTATATATAAATTATATTAAAAATTTGCCTCCTTAAAAAACTCCATGACCCGACATAACTCGCCATGACTTGAGGTTTGATGGTGCCGACACGTTACGCTTTACGCTTTTTAGAACCTTGTCTACTGCACAAAAATTTATTCGCATGCCACATTATGCAAGTTTTAAAATAGACTATACTAGTTTATCCAAACATAAATTGTGTTGCGTGAATAACTTTTTGTAGTATAAATATCATATATCTTTTAGTCAGGTTTTGCCGTTTTGGTAGTTAGGTCAATGTTAATCCAATTTAAGCTTTTAAAAGTATGGAGGTCTCAATTAGGGATGGCAATGGAGCGGATGTGGATCGGGTGATGCGATGTCCACATCCATATCCATTTAGATTTACATTGTCCATATCCACATCCATATCCATTTAAAATAATTTCATCCATCCATATCCATATCCATCGGATTATAACGGGTAAATGGGCATCCGTTGGATTTCGAAAGAAATTTGTTTTCTAAAGAAAGTACGGTAGTTTTGTAGATAAATTTGTAATTTTTGTTGAATATATATATATATATATATATATATATATATATATATATATATATATATATATATATATATATATATATATATATTTCTTCCAAAAAAATATACAAACAAAAACATACTTACGAATCTACATTCGATGCATCAAGGCATTGAACATAATTTGTAACTAATCCCCAGATATTGATGAATACAAACGAAAATATAACATAATATATATATAGAAGCCTAGAGTATGATTTGTAATGTTTACAAATTTAGATGTTATGTTATGTTATGTATAAATTTTATTGAATAAAAAATGTGTAGACATATACTCCCTCCGTCCCACAAAAAACTTCTCATTTCACCCTAAATTTTTGTCCCACAAAAAACTTCCCATTTCAATAAAATACTATTATTACTAAGGACCCCACCACTAACTATCCACTAACCATCTTTCTCTCTCCAAATCAATCTTATATTTTAATCAAAATTATTGTCAATGACCCCACCACTATCTATCACCTTAAAACTTGCGCCCATCTCAAATGGGAAGTTTTTTGTGGGACGGAGGGAGTATTATTAATCATGTGAAATTATAATATAAAAAAAGTTAATTTCGGGTTAAATGGATTTATCCATTGATTGAAAATCATCATCTGTATCCGCTCAAATAAACATCCATATCCGCTTCACATCCGATATTTACCCATTTAACTTCATCCATATCCACCACCGGTGGAGCGGATCGGATGGATGATCATCGGATCGGATGATAGTTATCATCCCTAGTCTCAATAGACATTTTCCCAAATTCGATCACCATATTGTTAAATTCAAAACTTCAAGGAGGGCAAAGACGCATTTTGATATAAAACACGATTAAAGGGTTTCCTTCGAAATGGAACCCACAGTTACAGTGCGCTCCTTTCTGCATTTCCTCAGGCGACCCGTCGTCTTCCAACATCGCCGCCGGCGATAATTATCTCCGACTACTGTAAGTATTTATCTTCTCTCTGTGAATATATACAAAATAATAGACGAGCTTCCTTCATTGAATTGGGAATTGAATACCAGTTAATCGATATCAGCTGCTCAAAATTGGAATTGAATTCCTTATAAAAGTAGTTAGTACATCATCTGCATATATGCATTGCTTGATATAAAATATTGACTATTCTTCATATGATCTTATGTTCTTGTTACTGATTTGTAATTTGATTTCATATGATCCTGATTTAGCAATATGGAAGCACAATTTTTCCGGTTTCTGAAGATAGTTGGAGTTGGTTTCAAAGCAAGAGCCGAATCAGAAGGGCGGTTATTGTTTTTAAAATTAGGGTACAGTCATGAAGTGGAATTATCGGTCCCACCTGCTGTTAGAGTATTTTGTTTTAAACCAAATATTGTTTGTTGCACTGGAATTGACAAACAAAGGGTGCACCAATTTGCTGCTGCAGTTCGTAGCTGTAAACCCCCTGAAGTTTATAAAGGCAAAGGTATCATGTATGTTGATGAGGTTATCAAGAAAAAACAGGGCAAGAAATCTAAATAAAACTCAATCTTTTGTCTTTTCGGTTATGTTTTCTTAGACTTTTATTCAGGTTAGGATCGTGTTAATTTAACTTTCCGAAACCATGGTGCTTATTTCTCTGTTGCAAATTGCATAGTAAGATAAAACAATTTTAGACAAAATGTGATACGGTACATTGTACTTTATGATAAAAACACATGTTATAAAACTCAACCATGACCATTTAAGACTCATACTGAGCAGCCTTACAAATGACAAAAAAAGGGATACGTTTTATTCCTTCAACTATAATACATAAAGGCTAACAAAGCCGCCATTCATTTTACTGTATCAATATTCCTACTTGAATTAAAAAAAGTTTGTATATTTTGGTGTGGTCAAAGTGTCAAACATGCCGAACACCTACACGACGTGATGTGTGTGGTTATGTTGTGAATATTTTCTTTAGAATGATATGGTATAGTTGCTTATATAACATCTAATTTGACAATAGTTTTGGTACGGTTCCTTGTACCCATACCCAACAGTCTGACTCACCTGAGTGCATGTTGCCACTAAGGGATGAAAGTGCTATTAAGGGGGGGTATTTGGGATGACTTATTTATAGAGCTTATGAGCTTTTAAGCATAATTGAGGTTAATAAATATTTTTAAGCGTTTGAGAGAGCTTATAAGCTTATTGTGAGAGTGTATATATGATGTGGATTATAAGCTTAACAAAAATGTCACTTTTTCTCATGCAATGAGAATTTAAAGTTATTTTGATAACGCCATAACATTCGGCCACAAAGCCTCTTTAACATGGTTTTAATATTCACTTTAAAATTACTCTCCTTCGTTTAATATTCCTATATAACACTCCTACAAAAAATACCATCAATCAATCATTATTTACTAAATTAAAAAAAAAAAACCCTTAAGTTTTGTATATAACAATTTTTTAATATAATTAAGTTAATAGTTAGTAAAATCTTAAATTTTATAGTTTATCTTAATTCTGAAATATTTTATATGCTTTTAAGACGATGAGATGATGGAAATGGAATGTATACGGATAGTGGAAGAATATGTTGGGGCATAAGAAGTTGGTGAGGATAAGAATGTCTTATTCAGCATTAGGTTATTCCAGTTATTTGGTATAAGGGTGCAATATTCGTTATGTTATTTTTCGTTTTAGGTTACATAATATATATATTATTCGGAAAAGTTTTCTTTTTCCAGATTTCGATGTGCATGTGTAAATTCATTTAGAACTCGAAAAACTTGAGAATAAAGAGTTTATATGTGAACATGTTTTAGGTCATTTAAAACCCAAGTAATTTCAACAATATTCGTGAATCTTGCGAACTATAATGACGGTATTTGTATTCCTGACTCGATGAAGATTTTGTGGCAACCAGTTGTATGATCAAGGCAAGAATTTCTACAATTATAAATAACATTCAGGTTAGAGCTTTTGAATAGATATCGAAAAGATCAAGCAAGATAAGCCCATATAATTTTGTGGCTATAGGCAGCTTCCGTTTCAGTGTGACCAATGCCCACAATTTTGGATGACCATTTTCAGTGTGAATTTTGTGCACCATAAATTTCTTTTTGAGAAAAATATCGAAGATGCTAAATAAAGGGAACGTATCTTTTTTCACAAACAAAAATTCGATTTATAATCTGTTTTCCACTTTCTGTTTCATTTTTGATGCGTTCAAATGAATGAACGAACAAAAGAATCGCTACCCTTACGAATCATTTTCGAGAAAATTAAAAAGGGAAAAAAGAATCTACTTTTTGATTTATCATGCATGTAATCACATTTAATTAAAACTACAGTAGCCCATATACTACGTATAATATAAACTCCACATGTCAGTAACCAATGTTGGAATTACAACTTTTTGGTTGAAAAATAAATTACTTACAACGAAGGTTCTAAGAAACTGAAATAACGACATTATATATCCAAACTCAAGCCATGTCAAGTAATTACATTTTCAAGCCATAGGCTATTTCATAATGCAGGGCCGTGCCTCGCTTTTTGGCGCCGCTACGTTGCATTTTATAAAATCCTGCTTACAACCTTCATATCTAACTACAACAAAAAAAATAATTAAATAATTTTTTTATTTGACCAAATTTGTATAGATTTGAAAAAAAACAAACATATCTTATAATAAGCGCGCGACATCAGGTCAGAAATAGAATTTTTGAACTTTTTAATTAAAGATATCGTATATATACTTGGTAGTATCTTTGGTACTATTTAAGTCAATATAACGCATATATTCATAATCGGAATACGTCGTTGATTCAATCCTTTAGATTCTTTGTTCTTTACAACTCAGCACGCACACATAACCGTCAGCACACACACACGATACACATTGATCATGAATAAAATTTTCCTTGGACGCCAATGTATGTTCCATGTCATAAATGAAAAGCCACGTAAGTGTCAAGTTACAATTTGTGAAAACAAAGGGGAATTTTCATCACATTTACCAGAGAATCTCCTAATCATATTTTATATTTTCATTATGAAGGGAAAATTCAATCTAACCATACTCTATCATTCTGATTCTTTTCATATTTGAAATGAGAGATTTCTTCTTCTATTAATGGACTCCACAAATTTTAAAAATGCGATTGTTAGTAGAAAATGGACCTCCTACATTACTTAAAAAGAATATACGTACAGATTATGTTTTTAGTATTGTCAGGATCGATTAACTATTAAGAGTTAATAAACACCTTTAGATCTAATTGATAATAGAAGTTGCAGCGGATCAACACTATATCAATATATTAAGAACAATAAACTGTAAAACAATATGCGAAAATATTAAGAACACAGTTTCACAAAAAGCTTCAATGTATATTATCGATTAACAATACACACGTACGTTTACAATTCGTAAGGAACTATATATAATAGTCCTTGAAGCTAAACTATTTACCCTAGTTATTCTAGGACTTGATTTACATTCGAATTATAAAGATATACATTGAATTACATTCTATAACTATCTCTACGAAGATCTCGGACTTGATATGTTCCATAAACGCGTTATCAGTAGTAAAACTAATCACCAGTAGTAAGTTTGCAACGTCAGTAGTAAGTAAGGTGATCAGTAGTAAGTCCAAAACCAACGTCAGTAACAACTACTATTGATCAGTAGTATCTTCAATATGCCTTGATCAGTAGTAACTAAGTTATAAACTTCACCAGTATCAACTTCATCAGTAGTAAATCTCTGCCCCATCAGTACTAAACATAATATTCATCAGTAGTAATCATGATCAGTACTAACTGCAGCATCAGTATTAAGTTGATCTGTGATTTTGTTCCAACAATCTCCCCCTAAACTTATTGATTCTCTTTCAATCACATAAGTTTCTTTTGTTCTTCTTCTTCTTGCTTTTCTCCAACGTTCTTTGGTTCTGTTGATGTCTTTGCTCAATGATATATTTGCTGTGAAATAATTCAATTTATTTTGGAACATAACAGCATCATAAGGTTTCATCATTGTATTTGTGAATATCTGATACATAGTCTTCTCAGAATGTGGATATTCTTTTTCATATAAGTATAGCTCACATACTTTGCCTGACTTTTCAAAGAAGTACATATTGGCAGTTGGAATCACATTCCAAGCATAAACATTTCCTTTATCTGAAAATTGTTCTGGGTAGTTGTCTGGATAAAATGCAGCATCTATCATTCTTGTTAAGTATCCAGCACCAGATTCTCTCCATGTTTTCTTTGCCATCCTTGGTTTTCCAATGATTAGAAGTTTAATAACATCACTTCTTGAGCATGAACTAATCAAAGGTAACCATCCAGTAAATCTTTGTACTACTTTATCTTCCCTTATAATTTCTATGACATTATTAGGCATAACCCTCCAATTGATGATTGGATTGTTCTGCAAGGGAGCATTAGGCACTTCAAGAACAGGAATGATTTGTGTTTTTGACTTCTTTTGATTGCTCTGTTCTTGTGTAACAGCTTTTCTCTTCTTTGATTGGGGAGTTGAAGAATCACCAGTAGTTGATACACTACCAGCTTTGATTAATGTTGGACTGATTGGAATTAGGGCTTTGGATTTCTTTGCTTCTTTTTCTTCTTGTTCAACCAAATCCTTCTTCTTGGCAGCACAGTATTTTTCAATAATAGTCATCATCTTCATTCTGCCAAATGACTTTGCACTATGCCCTTTTGTTTTCAAATAATCAATCATATTGGTCTTCTGTTCAAATACATCATCAGTTAGCTCACTTTTTGTTCTTTTGCATTCAGAAACCAATTCTTCAAGACAGTTAATGTGTTCTTCTTCAATTTTTCTAAGCCTCTTGAATTCTGCTTTTTGAGCTTCTATCTGAATGTCTTCTATTTGAACAGGTACTTGAACATGAATTTTAGTTTCTTGAGTTTTCTTCTTTTTATTCTCCTCAAGAGCTTGATACATCTCCACTTTCTCCAAAAATTTCTTGTGTTTTATCCTCCATCTGGACTGTTTTTCTGATCTGACATGATTGATTTTGTTCACCATTTGGTGACCTAATGCTCTGTTTGGATAATCATCATCATATACTTCCTTTCCTTTTCCAATACAGGCAGATGGTGGAGGTGGAGTGTATTTCATATCAGGTACACCCAAAATCAGAAGTTTTGGATAGAACAAGTGTAGTTGATCTTCTGATAGAATTTTAGGGTGTGGAGGAAGTGTACATTCATCTACCTCAAACCAATTCACATTATCATCAATGTCAGGTATGATAAGTGGTTGATTAGGAGTTGGTGGTTCGGAGATAATGACATGTCTTTCCCTTTCAATTAACTCTGGGAGTTGCAGTTCTTCCTCTTCAGTAGTAACCAAAGTAGTTACTACTGGTGTGACTTCAGGAGTTACTACTGATAGGGCATCAGTAGTATTTGGTGCATTTATTTCCTCTTCCTGACTTACTACTGCTATGATATCAGTAGTAGGAGTTACTACTGATACTTCTTTTTCAGCTTGTTCTTCCATGGGAGCAGTAGTAGTAGGCTCATCATCAACAACCATCTTTTCTGGGCCTTCATCAATATTTGTTTCTTTGAGATTGAGGAGAGAAGTTGCTGCTGCTGCAATTGATTCATCAATCATACTCTGAATGTTGTCCTTCTCCCCCTTAGTGAGCTCAACTGGACGAGCCTCACTATCATCAATCTTCTTTTTCAATCTTCTTATAATCTTTGTTTGTTGATGAAGCATGTGTTCATATAACCTCATTCGTTTGTTGATGGTATTTACATGTCTTTTCATTACTGCAATAGTTTTTCCTTGATTTGTAAGATACTTAAGACAATCTTGTACAGTGGATTCAAGAGAATCCACTTTATCCGTCAATTGTTTGGTTTTAATACTGCCCTCACTCCATCTAGCAAGATCATCGGGCTTACTGACTGGTACATTGGCTTTAAGGTTTTCCATCCTTTCCATCAAATCCATAGATCTACCCTCATCACTTCTTGGTGATTCATTGGGTTGTTTAGACACCCTCTTCTTCCTAGAAGAAGCAGAGATTCCCCCCCTTGTGGTTTCTTGGCACCCGGGTCCTTTAAGTAATTCCTCAAATGAGTCATCACTTAAAGTTGCCGAGGTCTGGGTCTTAGTTATGTTTTCACTGTCCTGTGCACCCACCTTTGGGGCATCAGTAGTGAAAACCCTCGCCTCATGTCCTCTCCCCTCCTTGGAGGACAACTATTTGAGCCTGGGGTGTGACTCGATTTGTCCCCTGGTGTCCTTTAAAGAAATTTTCTTTCTTTTATAGATTGTGGATATATTTTGGGTGACATTGGGCAGGTCTTCCACAGAGTGAAGAGTAGCACTCTGAGGATTTATTTCAAGTTCCTGGGACACATTCAGGACTTCTATATTTGTGGGTGAGATAGTGACTGTTTGGGGTGGTGTTTGGGCTGCATTTGGGGGTGATGGAGTGGGTTGAGGTTCAATATGGGTTGTATCTATGATTGAACCCTCTCCATGTAGTGGTTGATCTTTGATCATATTAGGAAACAAAGGGGTTTCCTTGCCCGAAAATTTAAATTGTTTTCTCATATTAGAGAAAACTTTCTTGTTCAACTCAGGAATGATAAAAATGTTTTTGGGAGTTGACAAGTTTTGCAATTCACAGTTTATGATATGTTGGAGAAATCTAGGATACATTAAAAATTTTGACAAGTTTTTCAACTCAGGAATGATAAAAATGTCTTTTGTTCCGTCTGGATTGCGTAGAAAAGCACACATATTGTGGAACTCTGAATATTTGAGATCTGTTTGAACATTGAGAGATTGTAGAGTAGCCATTGTTGTTGATTTGAGAGAAAAACGTAAGAATTTTGTTACTGGTGCAGGGTTTTTGATCGAAAGCTAGGGTTTATCGAGAGGATTTAGTAAATCGAAGTAAAGATAATGCTAAACTAATCGACTGCCGCCTTTTATATCTTTCGATTTAACCTGCAAAAAGACTAAATTGCCCTTCGAATCATAACATAACGGTTATTTTCACGGGGGTTAGTTTGGTAATTGTGATTCTGAAAGACCAGTAGTAAATTTGATACCAGTAATAACACGTCAGTAGTATCTACGAACATCAGTAGTGACTAAGGATTTTGACATCAGTAGTAACTATAGACATCAGTAGTAACCATCAACACACAAGACCAGTAGTATATGTGAATACCAGTAGTACTGACTTACCAGTAGTATTTATGTAAACCTAATACACATCAGTAGTATTGACCTACCAGTAGTATTTTGTGCACATTCCTACACACCAGTAATACAGATCTACCAGTAGTAAAACACTTAAACAAATAAATAACTTTTTACAACAAAACTTTACCCATGACTTTAAGTGAGATTTTAATTTATCAAAATCATTCCAATACAGCTAACCAAGAAGTTGAATCTTCCTACATCAAATGCTTTTGTAAAAAGATCTGCTAATTGATCATCAGTATGAATTTTAACTACTTTGATTAATTTCTTTTCATTACAGTCTCTTATAAAATGAAATCTTATTTCAATGTGTTTAGTTTTAGAGTGTTTTACTGGATTGTTCACAATACTAATAGCACTTTGATTATCAATAAAAATAGGAGTTTTAAGGATAGAGATACCAAAGTCTAGAAGCTGGTTTTGAATCCAGAGTACTTGAGCACAACAAGCAGATGCAGCTACATACTCTGCTTCAGCAGTTGATGTTGATACATTTTTTTGCTTCTTACATTGCCATGACACCAGTCTTGATCCAAAGAATTGACATCCACCAGTAGTGGACTTTCTATCTTGACATTCACCTCCATAGTCACTATCTGTGTAGGCTATGAGTTCAAAGGGTGAATCATGTGGATACCATAGATCCAGTGATGGTTTGCCTTTCAAGTATCTGAAAATTCTTTTGACAGCCTGTAAGTGTAGTTCTTTAGGTCTTGCTTGATATCTTGCACACACACACACTATACATAATGTCAGGTCTTGATGCAGTTAAGTACATCAAAGAGCCTATCATTGATCTATACATGTGACAACTCGACATTTTGGGTATGTTACTATTTTTCATTTCTTACTTTCTATATTTAGAAAGTTTCTATTTTTAGAAACTTTCTCATTTCGTAACATTTCTAATTTTAGAAAGTTTCTATTTTTAGAAACTTTCCTCGTTTCCTATTATTTCTAATTATAGAAAGTTTCTATTTTTAGAAACTTTCCTCATTTCATATCATTTCTATATTTAGGAAGTTTCTATGTTTAGAAACTTTCCTCATTTAGTTTCATTTCTACTTTTGGTATCCAAACACATGACTAGTTCACCGAACATTTAACATTTTCACCATACATCAGTGTTTGACTATTTTAGTCAACACAACATCTTATATTACTTGTGGTGACATTTTTACTCCAAAACATTTCTAATAATGATATATAATTAATATTTAATTAATACATCAAAATGATTAACGAAATGTGACTCGTAACGAATTTTATTCCAAACCGACACATCTATTGTTGTCCCGACCATCAAGTGGTCGAACCCCTTCACCCTTGGGATCAAAATTTCGTCCAAACCACACCAAGGTGGTGTGGTTATCATCTCATTTGAATACTTAAGTGATATCTCTATCCCTCTTTGATTGTTATCTTTATCTTGATTTAAAAGAGTTTGAAACCTACTCAAACTCCTCCAAAAACCCTAGTTTCTTACCCTATAAATACATTAATCTTGGCCAACCTTAAACCCTATTTTTCCCCTTTGATAATTTCGTCCAAAGCAGCCCCATCACCACCGAATTCACTACTTCGGCCAAGCACAAGCTTATTCGATCCCGAGCATCTCCTTTGATTCGTCCGATCTCACCATCATCCCGCTTCTTGTTCGTTCTTGTTCCAATCGATTCCAAGGTATGATACCAAGTCATTTTTGCTTGTTTTTCCTTGATTACTCCTTGCTTGAATTCTGTTTTGAACCCGAGACCATGGCCCTAGGCCATATGGTCTCGGTTAGCCATTGAAAACCGAGTATACATGCATGTAAGCAATCGATCGTATACATGTGCGTATGATAGTGTTTAAAATTCGTGATTTATTGCTAGAACCCTAGATCTAGACCCCTTGTCATGATAAACCCTAGATCTAGCCTCAAAGACTCGAACCCTACCCGATCTAGGCACACCAAATCGAAATCTAGCCGATCTAGAATACAAAACCGTAGGGTGTCGGCCTAGCCGGCCAACCCTAACCGAACCATCATCAAACCGAACCCTAGATGCCTTAGATTTTCTATGTTTGACCTTGGTTGACTAAGTATTATCTTAGACTAAACCCTAACCGAAATCTAGAACTTCTATGTTGACTTTCGTTGACTATCTTGACCAATTTTGACCCCTAAGTCAAACCGGGTCAAGGCCGGATCTTGACCCAACCGATCAACCCAAACCCGAATACTTAATCAGGCCAAGGCCCGTACTTGGCCCATATCAATCTACCTTAGTCTATCGGGCCCAAACTTTAGTCGGCCCATTAGTCATAGTCAAAAGAAGAGTTTGATCCTATCCAAGTCCATTTGGACCAAAGCCCAAACCTTTGGCCCACATATACCCAAACCGAACCCAATTGGGCCAAGCCCAATCCATGGCCCAATCTAATTGGACATAAGCCCAATTAGAGGCCCAAGTGGCCCAACCTAGTGGCCCATTAAGCCCATCTAGGCCATAAGCCCATTAGGCCCAATCTAGGCCCATTAAGCCAAACCCAAGCCCATTTCATTTCATTTCATTTCATTTCGAAGTACATTTCATTTTATTTCATTTCATTTCATTTCGAAGTACATTTCATTTCATTTCATTTCATTTCATTTCAACCTATTAAGGTCCAATAACCCAAATTCATTCGATGTCACAAAACATAAAACATAACATTAATTGCATATCATTTAACTTATATTATAACTAGAATCGCCTGTATTAGCTTAGTCTAATTAGTAAGTTATATCGTTTAGGAAGCTAGGAATCTCTGAAGGATTCCTCTGTCCTAATCTGTCGCTAAGCTTTGCCCAGGTGAGTCCACAGACCCCTTTTACTCTTTTACTGTTTTATAAACTTTGGGGTGGAAAACATAAACACAACTGCTACTGTTTTATTATGACTGTACAACAACATCTATATATTTCATCATCGTATTGGCATGACAAACAATTATTATACCGGACTAAGGTTGCCAGCAATCATTAACTAGTGGATCTAGACCATGGATATGCAGATAGTACTATTGGCTGACACTCATCCTCCCAACGAACGTTTGATCATTACTTGGCTTATCCAAGACATCTCCGGGAGTGTATATCCATAAAATAACATAACATACTGGAGTTGAAGTGTTGATTGTGGACTTAGGGGTTGGTATATTAGCCCAAGAGCCTTGCAAACTGTTGGGGATAACGGTCATGCAATGACAAACATAACAATTTGTTCAACACTTTTTCATAAACAAAACTAGTAATTGTAGATCTTCTACAATTACACTTCATTATTCATACTTACTTCTCATATCATATGAGTGTTGAACCTTATACTTTTCAGTCATAAACTTATTTTCATAACAAACATTTTGGGTAGCAAAACACTTTACTTTTATCATAAACATTAACCCTGTGGATTCACTCAACATTATTGTTGACCCTTTTATATTTATGTTTTTCCAGGTGATTAGGTGCACAGTGAGACTGGAGGATATGAGCAGTAAATTGTCGTGAGCCATGAATGAACATTTAAGTTTATGAACAATCACTTCATTTCCAAAACTTACTATTTTTAGTAACTACTATTTTTGGAAACTTTCCATTTTTAGAAGGTAAACCATTTTTACTATGTTATTTACGTGGTTGTTTGTTTACTTAATTTTTGCTATGTAATCATGAACGTTACACCTCCGTTCTTCCGCAAAACATTTTAAATGAAGTAAAACTCATTTTTGGCGGGGTGTGACAATACAAGTGTTCATCTACATCCTCCCCCTCAACATCTGGATGTAGGTGTTTGTGTGTTTCCATTGGTGTGCTTGCACTCTTGCAGTCTTTCAAATCAAACTTCTCCAAGATGTCTTTAACATATTTTGATTGGTTTATCAAAATACCATTTGTTCTTTGACTGACCTGGAGTCCAAGGAAGAAGTTCATTGGACCCATAGAGCTCATCTTGAATTTAATCTGCATCAGTTCTTCAAATTCTTTGCATAATAAATCATTGGTTGAACCAAAGATGATATCATCTACATAGATTTGTACCAGTAGTATATCATCTTTGACTTTCTTTGTAAACAAAGTTTTATCAATGGCTCATCTTTTAAAGTTATTCTTCAATAGATATGATGATAATGTATCATACCATGCTCATGGTGCCTGATGTAGGCCATACAGAGCTTTATCCAGTTTGAATACATAATCACCATGTTTTGGATCTTCAAAACCTGGAGGTTGGCAGACATAGACCTCTTCTTCAATCTTCCCATAAAGGAACGCACTCTTCACATCCATTTGATAGACTTTGAACTTTTTGAATGAAGCATATGCTAGGAATATTCTTATTGCTTCAATTCTAGCAACAGGAGCATATACTTCATCATAGTCTATTCCTTCTTCTTGAGTGTATCCTTGGGCTACAAGTCTGGCTTTGTTCTTGATCACTATACCTCTTTCATCTTTCTTGTTTCTAAAGATCCATCTTGTTCCAATGGCTCTTTTTCCTTTGGGTAGAGGTACAAGTGTCCAAACTGCTTGTAACTTGAATTGAAGGAGTTCTTCTTGCATTGCCTCAATCCAGTTTGAGTCCTTCATTGCTTGTTGGATTTTCTTTGGTTCATCCTGAGACAAAAAGCATTCAAACATACATTCATTAGCAATTAAACTTATGTTACACATGTTTGCAGTTAAGCTTTTATTTAATTTGCTTCTTGTTTGCAGTGGTGAGTTAACATCACTTAAAACAAGGTCTAAAGGATGGTTCTTCTGAGTCCTTGTAGTTGTAGCTTTATCAACCACTAGTTGATTTTCAAGATTGGACTCATTTGTCTCAGGCAGTTGCTCCTCTAGTGTTCCTTCATTGTCATTGATGTTTGGTTCATCATCGTCTAGGTCAGAGTTACTACTGAGGCTATCTTCATTGAGATCAGTAGTATTGTTGTTGTTACTGGGATCAGTAGTATCTTGAGATTCTAGGTTATTGCTAGGACCAGTAGTATTTTGAGTACTATTACTGGTACCAGTAGTATTTGAATTACTACTGTCCTCATTCTCAGAGTTACTACTGGTTCCAGAATTTGAGTTATTACTGTCCTCAGTATTAACTATGGGAGCAGTATTAACTATTATGTATCTCATCTCTTCTTGACCAGTATTAACAGATGATGTTCCTTCCTTTTGAGTATGACAATTTGGATCACCTGCATTTAAATTCATGTTAGATATAAAGGATTTGGTTAGATTGTCTATATTAAATAGCCAATCTGGACCATTTCCTTGTTCATTAGGAACATTTTCATTAAAGGATACATTGATGCTTTCTTCAATTATCCTTAGTATTTTGTTGAACACTCTGTATGATTTGCTTTGAGTAGAGTATCCCACAAAGATTCCATCATCAGATTTGCAGTCAAACTTACCAATTTGTTCTCTTGTAATCAGAATAGTACAGGGACAACCAAATGATTTTAAAAAACTTATAGAAGGTTTTCTTTTATTAAAAAGTTCATATGGTGTTTTATAGTGTGGCTTCACTATTAATACTCTGTTTTGAACATAACAGGCAGTATTAACAGCTTCAGCCCAAAAAGTGATTGGTAACTTTGAATCTGCTAACATTGATCTTGCTGCTTCTATGATGGTTCTATTTCTTCTTTCAGCTACACCATTTTGTTGAGGAGTTCTGGGTGAGCTGTATTGCCTGTCAATACCTTTAAGATCACAAAAGTTAATTAAGTTGGTATTTTTAAATTCTGTGCCATTATCACATCTTATGGCTTTAACTTTTTGATCAGATGTGTTCTCCAGTTTAACAATTAAGTTCTTGATGAGTTCACTTGTTTCATCCTTTGTCCTGAGAAAGAAAACCCATGTATATCTGGAAAAGTCATCAGTAATAACAAGACAATATTGTTTCTTTCCAATACTCATTACATTTGTAGGTCCAAATAGGTCCATATGTAAGAGCTGTAAAGGAACAGAAATAGAGTTCACAGATTTGGACTTATGAGAAGTCTTGTGTTGTTTGCCTTTTAGGCATGCAACACAGTGATGATCACACATGAATTGTTTTTGAGGTAGTCCAATGACCAAATTTCTTTTTACTAAATTGTTCATGTTTTTAAAATTAGTGTGACACATCCTTCTATGCCATAGTTCTGATTCAGTGGTGTTTGCCTTGGATATAAAACAATTGACCTCATTTGAAGAAATGAGTTCTCCCCCTATATCCAGGCAATACACATTGTTTCTCCTTGGAGTTCTTAAAACAACATATTTTTCATCTAAAATAAAGTCAGGAGAAAGAATGATGCACTCAATGTCTGTGAAAAGAATTTTGTTCGATTCCACAAAGAGATGTTGATAGTCATTAGGAATGGCCAGTAGGAGAGTGCTTAGAGTTTTGAGTTCGATTCCTCTGTCTTTCTTCTACTTTTCACACTTTAGTTTATCTGCTTCAGTTACAGAACTGCTTGCTTGAGCTGGACCAGTTTTGTTTCCTTCAATGACTACTTCCCACATGGAATAATCAGTAATAAGCATGTATTGCTTAATACGATTCTTCCACATCCCAAAGTTATTGGGAGTGAGTATAGGGATTTTGTTGGCTTGAGTGCTTTCATTATTATCAGTCATGATTAATAATGTGTGTGTTTTAAAGATTAAAACTTTTTGTTGTTCTTGTAAACAAAATTCGTAGATCTAGAACCAATAAGCTCTGATACCACTTGTCAGGATCGATTAACTATGAAGAGTTAATAAACACCTTTAGATCTAATTGATAATAGAAGTTGCAGCGGATCAACACTATATCAATATATTAAGAACAATAAACTGTAAAACAATATGCGAAAATATTAAGAACACAGTTTCACAAAAAGCTTCAATGTATATTATCGATTAACAATACACACGTACGTTTACAATTCGTAGGGAACTATATATAATAGTCCTTGAAGCTAAACTATTTATCCTAGTTATTCTAGGACTTGATTTACATTCGAATTATAAAGATATACATTGAATTACATTCTATAACTATCTCTACGAAGATCTCGGACTTGATATGTTCCATAAACGCGTTATCAGTAGTAAAACTAATCACCAGTAGTAAGTTTGCAACGTCAGTAGTAAGTAAGGTGATCAGTAGTAAGTCCAAAACCAACGTCAGTAGCAACTACTATTGATCAGTAGTATCTTCAATATGCCTTGATCAGTAGTAACTAAGTTATAGACTTCACCAGTATCAACTTCATCAGTAGTAAATCTCTGCCCCATCAGTACTAAACATAATATTCATCAGTAGTAATCATGATCAGTACTAACTGCAACATCAGTATTAAGTTGATCTGTGATTTTGTTCCAACAAGTATAATAATAGTTTTTTAATCAGGCTTAATACAATACGAAGTATATAGTTACAAAACTAAAAATTAAAAGATAATTAAAAGTTTTGACGTTTAAACAAGCAAGATCTGGCCAGTTAAACATGTACTTCATTTTTTTAGTTTAATACATAGGTGTAACAAGTTTAATATTACGCCTCTCACGTTTTCTAATTCCGCTACTGCTTCAATTCTCCCGCGAAAATGTCAAGATAAGTGCATGTTTTTGAAACTTCACATCATTATATTTTACTGAATCAAAAAGCTGTCTTGCGCATGCTTGTTTTGTGGATGTCTATAATTATGCGCATTTTGTCTCTGGAGGTCACTAGCTAGATTAGAATATATATGTATGATGTAACGTCTTGTTTAATTATCATGCTAAAATGGTGTTCAAATGTGCAACTAGCTATAAGCATATATTCTCGATCAAGATATCCGTAGCGATTAACCTGGTCAGTGACACTTTAGGTTTAGTACATATTTCATTTTCTTGTTTTAGATGGTTAAAAATTCTTTCTTGAAAACTAATAGTAATATATAAAGATGCCAACTTTATTATTCGATTTCTCATATGTTCTTTTTTGAGTTATCAGATTCTAGTAATTTGCGCAGCCAGGTGGTTTCAGGAAGCAGTGTGCAACTGGTGTAGACATAGCTGATTCAGATCGATATTGTGTTTGTAATTAACCCATTTAATTACATAATATTCCCACTACCCGAAAACTGTTATAAATAGACGTACACAAACACTCCTTCCATTTCATGATTGAAGTCTGCTTATTTCTTGCTCTCCTTGTTCAATTACATATCACTAAATACTTGTAGCTAAGAGTTGAAGACAATGAGCTACACTAGCTGTAACCGTGTCTCAGGTTAGTTCTTTTTGGATCTTTAGCAATTAACTATTGGTGCATTGTCTTGAAAACATATGTGCCTTATGAGTATTGGCACCTTTGATTAATGAATCACATGACCAAGGTGGTCACAATGTCTGCAAAAGAAGTATTTTCACAATCTTATTAAAAAGTTGTTTTAGTATCTTTGGTGTTTTCCTAAAAGACATTTAGGCGAACACCAAGATGGTTTGATCGATCAAGGGTCAAGAAATAAGTCTTTGTACACAATCTTTCTTTATTAACTATTTTTGCGATTTGCAAAGAGAGCTGCTTCTATAACTTTGGCCATGAGTAACACTATTAGTTTTTGTAGCATTCTTGATGCATATTGTTCTTTTAGGAAGACGAAATGTGTTGGAATTCGGAAGGACATTTTTGGTGATGCCCAAAGGAACTCACACAACAACTATTGTTTGGTTACATGGCATTGGTGAGAAGGGCTCAAGGTGATCATTAATTAGATTATATGCATTTTTGTTTATAACTTCTTTTAAAATCAACTCTACATGATATGAAAACAATGTCATTTTTACATTTTTAACATTTGACAATTGTGTTTTGACTTTACATTATTTTTAAATTGAAATGTTTTATTCTAAAAATGATTAGCTATAGGAGACAGGATCTTGTATTTTATGAAGGAATTTTATTTTTGTATGTAACTATATAAAATGCATTAGAAGACAAGATACAACATCGTATCTAGAAAAAGTGTGCTATATTTGAATCTTGACTTTCTTTGTGAGATTGAAGTGGTCCTTCAAGTAGGAACTGTACTATATTCTACGTTATCGAATGAAAGAAACTTAAGCATGCAAAGGCAGCCATGTGTTTAGCTTGAACCCCACTCTCCACATCCACCTCACCCAACATGTGGCATAATATTAAGTTCATCGATCTTATGTCCTTATTCTCCTTTTATGGTTTAAAGCAAATTAAACAATTGCATTCTTTATACTTACTCTGTATCAAAATAAATGACACTCTAATTTTCATTTTGGGTGTTTCCAAATAAGTGACACACTTTGAAACTTTTCTTATTTAGTAAAAATAATGGTACTCATACCCACTAACTATCTATTTTAATAAAGTGAAATTATCCTTATACTCTTACTTTTACTTTTAAAACTCATTAATATCACTTTATTCAATAAAAGTTGGACCCATCATCCACTAACTATGTACTTTAATCTATTTTAACATCTACTATAATATTTTACATCAAAAAACATGTAAATCAATTTATGTCACTTATTTTGATACGGAGGGAGTATTAATTAATGATGTCGGTTCTTTCTTATTTTGAACAGTTGGACTCAAATCTTGGAAACGTTGCCTCTTCCACACGTAAGGATTGCAATATCTATCTTCCTCATGCATGTTCAATCGTAATTTTACTTATATCTGTTGCAAAATATTGACTTTTTGAGTTTTTATTTTTATTTTTTATGTATGATTTAGATCAAGTGGATTTGCCCAAGCGCGCCGACTCGTCAACTGGCGCTATTTGGTGGATATCCTTCCACTGCTTGTATGTTCTGTGTACTTATAGTTTGTCGATCTCGATCAGCATTTTTTATAGTATTTATAAATACGTGTCAAGTTTCGTAACAATTAATATTTATAGGGTTTAATACGTCAAGCATGTCAGAAGACACTTGTGAAGATATGGAGGGTTTGGATGCTTCGGCAGCACATGTCGCAACTCTTATGGCTAGTGAATATGATCATGGTATGTATCTAATCACGGATATCTATGCATATATTAGTAATTACAAACATAACATATATGTTAAACAATTGCATTTTCATATGAAAACTATAAAGGTTTTACTTTCATGTGACCGCTTAACCGTTATAAAAATAAAAAATGATTATACACAGCTAGACAATGCACATTGTCACATAGTATTATCGGTCCAAGTTATCATTTTCTTTAAATGGAAAGATTCACTTGTCATGTTTCCAAAACTATTGAAAAGTGATGACCATAATGACACTATTCAAAGAGCACAATTAAAAAAATATGGGACCATTGGACTTTTAACACTTTTAACTTCTCACAAGTATCAGAAATTTGCATGCTCAAATTATTAAACACATTTTGCTTTATGTATACGTCCTAACATCACAAAAAACACCATTTATGCATATAATTATATATTCGTACTTACCTTTTCCTTGTATAGTTAAACTAGGCGTTGCAGGCTTCGGCATGGGTGCAGCTGTCGCTCTCCACTCGGCAACATGTCGAGCCCTTGGACAATTCGGGAACGGAAGTCGATACCCCATCAGCCTTAGTGCAGCGGTGGCTATTAGTGGTTGGCTTCCACATTCGAGGTTCCATTTATGTTCTTTGCAAACTTATTGTCTATAGTTTTGTTCGTTCAATCTAATCATTTTTTGTGGGTCCCACTTATGATATAACCATATTAATATTTAATTTTTTAGTAATTTAAGGAATAGAGTGGGAGCATCACAAGAAGCTACAAGGCGTGCGTCGTCACTACCACTTTTGATTTGTCATGGTCAAGGTATTTACTTACAACATTTTTATTTTGTCCTATAGACAATTGACCATAGCTACAAAAAGATAAATACCCGTTTCTTTGTTGCAGTTGATGATGTTGTTGAATACGAACTTGGAGAGAACTCTGCACAAACTATGTATTCTGCTGGATTTCATATCCTAAGTTTCCGGACATATAATGGGTAATTATTGCAAATTTCGTACTTATGGTAACGACCTTTTTGAAATGTGTAATTAATGATTTTCTTTTTCATTTAGGCTTGGTCATTACACAAACCTTGAAGAGATTAATGATGTTACCAATTGGCTCAATGCAATCTTAGGGGCTTGATGGATAACATTCAGTTCTCAATGCCATCTTTGGGATATATGGACATTTTGGGGGTGAGGGTGAAGGTGGAGATAGTGTTGATACGGGGAGCCCATTATAATGGGAATGCCCTCGATCATGAAAAAAAAAAATAAGACTTAAGTTTAATGTATTTGAATTTCATAAAGAAGGTAAAGATATCCTTGTAGTTAGTGTTTTCAAAGTTGTACTATCTATTAAATGTGATCCATACATCATGTACCAACCCCTAATCATATTTTGAATATGTGTGATCCTTAAATTACTGTCTGTCTACCGTTGTTGATACATTAACAAACAAATTGTGATATACACTTGCTTTTTTTCCTTAAATTCATAATTATATTGTTGTTTACAACAAGCCTATGTGTAGGATATGACAATCAAAGTTAACTTTGCATCCTAATTTGTAGATTATATATTATACCATAACGTTAGTCCCCTGACTTCGAAGGTGACCTATTTCATAGAGTAAATTACACGGATAGTCCCTGTGATTTCCTCAAAATTTTGGATTTAGTCCCTAAGTTTCAGAAATTACATGGATGGTCACTAACATCAAGACTTCGTATTGATTTTAATCGCTAAGCATATCAGTTATTAAGTTTAATCGTTAAAACCTGACATGTACATTGCACATGAGTGCAAAAATGGCATTTTATCTTTTCTATCCGTTCCTTCAATCCAATTCTTATTCAACCTGTGGGTACATCCTCCACCACAATCGCATTTCACATCTCCGACGACATCTCCTCCATTGCAGCTGACACCATCTCCGGCGACATCTTCTGTGCTCCAGCAGCTCGCCGACGAAATCTCCTCCATCGCTCCGGCGACATCTCCTGCTCCAGCAGCTCGCCGCCAATGAGGTATTTTTATTGAGATCTGGCCTTTATTCGATTTGTTTCTGTTCCTTACAATTGATCCTTTAACTTACTTCTGTCACGTGCATCACATGTGACAGTTGGGGTTACTTACTGATTAAGTTAAAGTTGTTAAATGTTGTTAGTTTGTTACAAATGGTAGTTAGTTGTACATATAGTCTTGACTTTTCTGTATTGTAATTCATTCACTTCAATTTAGAGAAATAAAACTTTGACTTGAAGGGTTTCATTGATACTGATTGACCACTTGGGTCAACCTCCTAGTCACTTGGTTCGAACCATACTGACCAAGAACATGAACTTGTTCTTGACCGGTTAAAACCAACTAGCTGATTTAATCCCTAAATACGGAACTGGGATTAAACCTAATCCCTAAACCCTAAAGGATTGGGATCTTGGAGATCTAGATTAGATTACCAATCACTACTACAGATCGCATTTGTTGTTGCGGACGTATAAATTTATATATTGCGGTGGTATGATAAAACCGCAACAACAAATGCAGTTCGCACTGCAAAAGAAATAACCGCAACAACAATTCAATTTGTTGTTGCGGCCATGCTAAACCCGCAATAACAAATCCATTTTTTGTTGCGGTCAAATATTACCCGCATTAACAAATCCATTTGTTGTTGCGGCCATATATTACCCGCAACAACTACAAAGTTTGTTGTTGCGGCCATGCTAAACCCGCAATAACAATTCAATTTGTTGTTGCGGCCATACATTACCCGCAATAACAATCTAAATTTTCAGTTTAAATTAGTTAATTAATTGGCAAACAAAAACAAATTTCATAAAGATACAACGATAACATTACATCATGTTGAATTCATGTTGACAAACATCAAAACCTAAACAAGGACAACCAAAACCTAAACACAAAGCTAACAAACATCATGTTGAATTCAAAGAAGAGTAACGTTGAAGATAACTCCAGCACCTCTGTTTTTTGTTTCGAGATCAAGGGTGAACATCACATTTTGGTTCGTGCGGATGCCCATCTTGTGTTTGAAGTCGACCATATCACCATTTATAGTCATATGGTCTATAAAACGATCATTGGGCCTCCTTCGATCACCGTGGCGTTGTAAATTGAAAACCATGTATGGGGGACTCATCTCAAGGTTTGACAAAGCACACAAATGACGCTCATTCCAAAGTTGGTGATCCCTAACAAATTTTACTGGAATAGTCTGATGAAAGAAAAGAAAATTAATTAAATTTATACTGCAAATTAAGAAATTAAAAAGAAATTAAAATCATACAATTTTTCTTGTCATGGACGCACACCATTTCTTGTCATCGGTGTTGGAAATTTTATTCGGTTTGCTGAATCGAATCGCGTTAAGAACGCAAGTCCTTCGATCTTATGTCCTTGCAACGTTTGTAAAAACTCTAAAAGATTCACAAACACCGGTGATATAGAGCACCATTTGTTTCGCCATGGTTTTATGTATAATTACACTTGTTGGTCAAGTCATGGAGAATCACGACTTAATTTTAACACATCTTCGAGCAATGTAGATAGTAGTAGTACTAGTACTGCATATACAACATTGAACACTGACTCATACCACGATAACGATCAATACACTTCAAATGACCGTTTCGATGAAAGTATTAATGAATTGGATACTAATATGAGTGGTGACGTTGGTGAACAAGATGAATTACATCGCTTATTTGATGAAGCCGAAACACCGTTATATAAAGGTTCTAAATTAATGAAACTTGATGCTGTGTTGAAGTTAATTAACTTAAAGATGAAAAACGGATGGAGTGATACAAGTTTCACAACCCTATTAGAGCTTTTACATTATGAGTTGCTTCCGGAAGAAAATGGATTACCAATTTCTACATATCGAGCAAAAAAATTAATGTGTCCAATGTGATAGGAAGTAGAAAGAATACATGCATGTCCCAATAATTGTATGTTGTTTCGGAACGAGTTCGCAAATTTGCATAACTGTCCTCATTGCAAGGCATCGAGGTATAAACGGAAAAAAGATACGGATGAAGTTGTCGATGATGTGACAAAGAATGGACCACCGGCTAAAATGTTGTGGTATCTTCCTATTATACCAAGACTGAAAAGGTTATATTCAAACGAGAAAGAAGCCAAGTTACTTTGTTGGCATTCAGAAGAACGTGTGATTGACGGGAAAATTAGACATGTTGAGGATTCACCGCAGTGGAGAAACATTGATAAAAGGTATGTTGAGTTTGGGAAGGAGATCAGAAACATACGGTTTGGGCTTAGTTCAGATGGGATAAATCCTTTCGGTAACATGAGTAGTCGTCATAGTACGTGGCCAGTTCTCTTATGCATTTACAATCTCCCACCATGGTTATGCATGAAACGGAAATACATTATGATGTCCTTGTTGATTCAAGGTCCGAAACAACCGGGTAATGATATTGATGTTTATTTATCCCCTTTGATTGATGACTTAAAAACTCTTTGGAGTGATGGTGTAGATGTATACGATGCTTATAGAAAAGAACAATTTAAATTGCGGGCCATGGTATTTTGTTCTATCAATGACTTTCCAGCATACGGTAACTTGTCAGGGTACAAAACGAAGGGTAAGAAAGCTTGTCCTGTTTGTGAAGATGAGACAAGCTCGGTGTGGTTACGAAATTGTAAAAAAACTGTATACATGGGACATCGAAGATTCCTTACCAAGAGTCACCCGTTTAGGAAGAAGACGATTGAGTTTGACGGAACTGTCGAGGTCAGGACGGTGAAGAAACGATTTGATACATTTTCACGAGTTGAAAATATTAATGTTGTGTTGGGTAAGAGATTCCGTATTGATAATGATGCCATATGGAAAAAGAAGTCCATATTTTTTCAATTGCCTTACTGGAGACATTTAGATGTTAGACATTGTCTTGATGTTATGCACATAGAAAAAAACGTATGTGAGAGCTTGATAGGCTTATTATTGGATATTAAGTACAAAACTAAAGATGGTATTAAGGTTCGAAATGACATGGTCGAGATGGGAATACGTAAAGATCTTGCTCCCGTACAACGAGGCACTCGTACTTATCTTCCACCCGCATGTTATAATACAACGAAAGAAGAAAAAAAAAGTTATGCCAATGTTTGCACGATATTAAGGTTCCGTCATCTTATTCAGCTAACATTCAAAGATTTGTATCAATGAAAGATTATAAATTGCTTGGGATGAAGTCTCACGATTGTCATGTTTTGATGACACATATGATTCCAATCGCAATTCGTGGAATTTTACAAGATGATATCCGACATACAATCACAAAGCTTTGTTTGTTTTTCAACAATATTCATACGAAAGTTATTGATGTCGAAGATTTGGACAAATGGGAGAAAGACGTTTATGTTATCCTTTGTGAACTAGAGATGCACTTTCCACCATCATTTTTTGATATAATGGTTCACCTAATATCTCATATCGTACAAGAGATTAAGGCATGTGGTCCTGTATTTCTACGTTACATGTACCCTTTTGAAAGATACATGGGAATATTGAAAGGTTATGTAAGAAACCGTAATCGACCAGAGGGAAGTATTATTGAAGGGTATACTTCTGAAGAGGTGATTGAGTTCTGTCAAGGTACGTATGTAATATATATGATCAACTATAGCAAAAATTAATTTATTATATATTTTGTTTTTGTTAGGCTATATGGAAGGTGTCAAAAGTGTTGGCGTTCCTAAAAGTCGCCATTCAGGTCGACTTGAAGGAAAGGGAGGAGTAGGTTTTAAGATAATAGTGTCAATGCACGGAGAACTACAAGTTGCTCATTTAGTAATCTTAAAGCACATGACATGCCTCACTCCATATGTTGATGAACATATGGATATGTTAAAGTCGACGAACCCGGGTAAACAAGAAGTGTGGTACATAAACAACCAAAACAAGGATTTGGCAAGTTGGTTGAAAGAGAGGGTGACAACAAGTGACGACGTTGATGACACTGTCAAAAAATTGGGACAAGGTCCAGATGCTAGAGTAAGAACTTACCAAGGATATGATATTAATGGTTATACATTTTACATCAAAGATCAAGATAGAAAAAGTACAGTGCAAAATCGTGGAGTTACAGTAATAGCATCAACAACCGAAATCGATAGGCGTGATCAAGATACATTGATAAGCATCGCAAAAGATTCTTATTACGGTGTGATAGAAGAAATTTGGGAATTGCAGTATTCTGATTTCATAATCCCAGTGTTCAAGTGTAAGTGGGTAAATAACCGTACAGGTGTTAAAGTTGACGAATGTGGTTTTACACTTGTCGATCTTGAAACTAATGGCTACAAATCCGAGCCATTCGTTCTCGCAACACATGTATCACAAATTTTTTTCGTCAAAGATCCAAGCAAAGCAAAATACCACATTGTGTTGCAAGGTAAAAGACGTATTCTTGGGGTTGATAATGTTGTGGATGAAGAAGAAGACGACAACTTCGATGATTTACCACCATTTTCCGTCGGTATCGAACCCGGGAATTTTGAAAACATGAATAGAAGCTCATATGTACGAACTGACGGAGAAGGAACATACATTTAATAACTCGATCTATTATATATTATTGAAAATTAATATTTGTATTATATATGTGTTTTAGTACTATGCAAATTTATAATTAACTTACTGTTTTATTCATGTGTAACATTTTTTTATCAATTTGAATTTCTTACTATGCGAAAAAAAATGAAACTCAAAACCGCATTAACAAATCAACAAAACCGCAACAACTAAATCATCAAACCGCAGCAACAAACAAACCGCAATAACTAATGGACAATAACCGCGGTAACAAATAGAATAAAATAACCCGCTAATACGTAGTAAAGACCCGCTAAAACGAAATTGTTTATTCCAAAATTTTCAAATCCCAAAACATAAGTTATCCAAACATCGAATCCTTTAATCACTTTTGCACAAAACCTTCTTCGACCAAACCCTCCGTTTTCTTCACCAAAATCACTCTGCACTAGTTCGCCGGAGTTTGGATTCACCGTCGTTTTCTTCACCTTGGATAGTAACCGACGTTGCTTTCACCACGTCGTATCCTTAATCACTTTTCCAAAAACCTTAATCACTCGATCTCGTCGACCTAAACCCTAGTTTATCGTTACATCGCCGATTTTCCTTACCAAGCTAGGTATTAAAGTATTATGTTAATGATTTCTTGTACGTGTTTGTTATGCATTCGTTCTTAATCATCTTTTTCTGTTAACGTATTATGTTCACGCATTTGTGTCGTAATTCTGCAGAAATGGCCGATAATCAAGAACGTAAGAGACGTAGAGGCGAACGTGGTCCTGCATCTTTTGGGAAGAAATATAAAGAAGATGTATATAAAACTGAATTTGATGAAAATAATATCCCTCTAAGTAAAGAACTGACGTCATGGTTTGGGATGACGGTTCAACATCGTTTCCCGCTAGCAACTTATATGGGCAAAATGGACAAAGACATATATGAAAAACTATGGCTGGATACCAAGGTATATATTTATTAGAAATATGAAATAGTTGTTAAGTGATGATAGCATATAATTTATTTACTCTAAATTGTAGAATATGTGGAATATCGAGAACGATGATGCAAAAGAGTTAATGAGGAAGAAAGCTGTGAAAATTGGTACTAATTTTAAATCTAGGCTTGTTAAAAATTTCGTCCTTACAGGTAAGGATGCTTGTGAGAAGTATAAGTTTCTTAAAAGGAATGATTGGGAAGCATTTAAGGCACAAAGAAGCACCCCAGAATTTATGGTATCTCTTAATTATATTATATGTTTAGTGTTGTACAATATTTTATTATTAACAACTTGTTAATTTGTGTAGCTAAAAAGGGAGAAAGCATTGGCAAGCAATAAAAGCAGACAATTCAAGGTCCGCGTGGGCCGAAGCGGGTGGAACCGTTTTAAAAAAATAAAAAGGATGCAGTTTGGTCTGAACTTCTACAAAACCATAGTGTTCTTTCGGAGATTCAAAATGAACGGTCTAAGTTGTTTTTGATGGGTTGTGCAGTTAAGAATAGTGAAGGAAAGTTTGAACTTCCTAACGAAGCGATGGACAATTTCCAAGTTTTGGTAAACTAAGTTTTATTTAATTGAATATTTTTATCTTTTTGGTAAACAAATATTTTTTGTAGCTCGCGGAAGAGAAAAAGATGATAGCGGATGGTACTTATGCAGAAAATAAGAAGGATCCTTTAATTGTTCTCTTAGGACCCGAGCACGGGGGACGATCTCGGACCGTATCCGAGGTAATTGGATACACAAAGGTCAAAGGTGGATTGATTAGAAATGTGATCCCGCAAAGTACCCCCGCGGTCAACACAAGCCACCATGATTCATGTGGGTCCCGTGAAACGGTGGAACACTATCCACCTATTGAGGTAACAATTTAAAAGTTTTGCAGCCTATACTATCCAGCCTTATAATTGTATCTGTTTTTACAGGTGTTGTCACCGTGTGAGTTGCTAGTTAGGGTGGCGGATGCCCATCTAGTCAAAGTTGGTTATGGACGAGTATGGCCAACTGTGGTATTCCAACTGTTACATCATAAACAGATTGTCGATGGTTGTGTAAAAGTCCAAGTGGATTCCATCGTGGCAGGAAAGGAGGATTTGCCTGTACATCCTCTTACAAAAACAGATGATGTCCAACTGGTTGAGAATTTGCCATATCATATAGTACAGTGGCCAAGATACGCAGTGAAGGTATATTTTAGTTTATTTTTATTGTTTGTGAACGCTTTTATCTAACGTTGTAGAGATGTTTTAGCTTATCGGTGATGGACTTGTCAATTCCCCGGAAAGGGACTTGAGAGAATCCTCTCCATTTGATTTATCAACCAACAATGTTTATATACCAGAAATGCCCGAAACTTCAACATTCCCTTTAGACCAAGAGTTTGTTAGTTATGCACAAATGGTTAGTCTTATCATTATCATTATTTTAATCATTATATTTAATTACTAATGTTTTTATGATTACTTGTGGTAGTTGCAATCGGAGGATCCAACATTCCCCGCAGCCCAAACCGTCCCCGCAGCCCAAATCGCCCCCGCAGCCCAAACCGTAACCGCAGCCCAACCCATTAACCCAGCCCAAACAGCCCCAATAGCACAAACCATTATCCCAGCCCAAACAGTCCCCATAGCCCAAACAGTCCCAGAAGCCCAACCCGACAGCCCAGCCCGAACAGACCCTATACCCCAAACACCCACCACATCCCAAACCGTTACCACACCTCAACCCGACAGCCCAGCCCGAACTATCCCCAAAGCCCAAACAGAACCCGAGGATGTTCCTCTAGATCCTCAGTACGACCAACATTATGCGATGGTAGTGGCCGATGCTCCCCAATTTCTCCCAATACTTGATGCATTCTTCAAATATAACAAATATGGTCTTAGTGTTCCTTCCCCTCCGGGTATGTATCCGGAGATATATTCAGAAGGCATCCCAGCAACCGAGGTTTTACAATTTGCTCGATTCCATTGGGTTGATAGCAGCATGATACATTGTTTGTCAATGTAAGCTTAATATTTTAATATTTGGGTATAATTGTATTTATTAACTTTATGTTGTATATTTAAGGTATTATTATGCAATGGCCGGCAGCAATTCACGATGTGCATTTTTCAATGCACACTATATTACCGAGCCAGAATGTCGCACCAACAAGAACCATGTCATCCAACATATCAAGGATGTTTTAAATCATCATCCAAGCAAGTCATACATTCTTGCACCATACTATCAACAGTAATATTTGATTTTCCATAATACATGCAACACTGGATGTTTTAAATCATCATACAAGCAAGTAACTTTGATTAATTGCTTGTGTTTACTTGCAGGCAACACTGGATGCTTTTTATCCTCTGTCCTAAAACGAATATTGCATATATTGTTGATTCTTTAAAGCGTGAATCTGGTCCCGATTACTACACTCTTGTAGGAGTAATCAATCATATGTTTCCCCGTAGATTTAAATGGATAAACACAACTGTATGTTTTCAATTTCCATTTTTTACCAATTTATTTAAGATGTATAAAATATTCAATATATTGAAATATTACAGTGCTGGAAACAAGACCAAAGCTGGGAATGTGGTTACATTGTTAGTCGACATATTGAAGAATTTTTACAGACCATACAGTTTAACATCAACCAATCTGTAAGTTTATGTTATAATTTTAAAATATTACTCATTTAGATGTAAAAATTATTGATATTAATTCTTTTTCATGAGCAGATGTGGAAGAGTAATAAGAGTTTTGATGCTTCTATGATTCATGAATACATAGAAAGGTTGTTGCCACTGTATCTCGAATGGATGAAGAGGTGCAAGCAAAGTGATGCCACTTATTAAAGGTTAGCAATTAATTAGCAAGTGTAAATTCTTGAACATATAGTTGTAAATTTATGAAACACGGTCCATTACAATGATCACAACCCTGCAAGTGTACATTTTTTTAACATTAAGTTACTGTGCTGTTGTATATATGTTTTTGGGTGCTATCTTTAAATATAGAATATAATATATATATATATATATATATATATATATATATATATATATATATATACATACATATATATATATATATATATATATATATATATATACATACATATATATATATATATATATATATATATATATATATATATATATATATATATATATATATATATTGTGGAATGATTTTTTTTTTTGTTTATTTTGAATAACAAATATTGCGGTTACTTTATCATGTGTGCGAATAACTAATATTGCGGGTATGTGTAGTGTGCGAAAAACTAATAGCGCGTTTTTTGCTTTAGTGTTGCGGTTTCTGTCTTATTGCGGTCTCAGCGTTTGATATTGCGGTTTCTCTTTTGTTGCGGTGTTGGCTTTAATATTGCGGTTTCTTTCTTGTTGCGGTCTCTGTGTTTGATATTGCGGTTTCTCTTTTGTTGCGGTGTTGGCTTTAATATTGCGGTTTCTTTCTTGTTGCGGTCTCTGTGTTTGATATTGCGGTTTCTCTTTTGTTGCGGTTTGTGTTGTTTGATAGTGCGTAGTTTGTTAGTGCGTTCCTTTCCCCGCAACAACAAATCGTTTTACCCGCAACAACAAATCGTTTCTGTAGTAGTGAATGGAAGAAACCTTGTACGAAAACCCGAACACACACATACACTTGTGTGTATTTCGACTAACACCAAGAACCCTAGGGTTCTTGGGTTCGAATTCGGCCAAGAGGGGAGAAGGGAGAAAAGGTTTTCTCAAAACATACCTTAATCTTGCTTAAGTTAGTCCACTGATGATGAACACAACGAGCGACCTTCTAGTTGGTCCTTGTAATGATCTTGGATCTTCAAGGCTTGAAGAACACGAAGAACGAAGAACACCAAGGTTGGTGATCTTGGGTATTCGGCCGAACAAGGGAGAGGGAGGGAGGAAGTATGCGTGTAAGGTGTCAAGGGGTTTTAGGGTTACCCTAAGCCTCTTATTTATAGATAAATAAGTTGCACTTAGGACCCTCTAGTTTAATTAAGATCAATTCCGAAAATTAAACTTTCCTTTTTACGTTTCCTTCCCTTATAGTTTATTGTTCTTTTATTATTGCACTTAACTATTAAATCTCTAGTATTATACACTTAATATATTTCGTGTGTATTACATATACGAAATATACACTTGTATTTAATACTTTTAATAATTAATTAGACAATAATATTATCCAACACTTATGATTTAATAGCTTTAAATCATATTATGGATAATCTATAATTAACACATTGTATATTTACTCAACTAGTAAATGTACAAATACTTGTATTAATTAGTTAGATAAACTAATCTAGTAATAAGTCAAACTTGACTTAATACTTAACTTGATTCATAAATGACTTATTATGAATCATTCCTCTTCCAAGTATCATTACATATCTTACTCGAATAACATGCACTTACCGGTGTGACCCTTAAGTGTTTCGTAGGCATGAATGTATCATCATAGGTTGACTAACTATGCACATAAATCCTTCAGACTCCCACTTGTGCAAGTTTGTAACCTTTGTCTTAATGATACGAGCTACAGTGGCCTTCTAGATGGGCATGTAGGTAACCAACCCCATAAAAACAGCTTTGTGTAACCCAGGTATAGTTTTGAAAAACTCTTTAATAGCGTCTCCTAGTAAAGAACACTCTGTCTCTACTTCTTGGGCAACTATGTTAGGTTTATCCCTTGCAGCACGATATTTGTGATAACAAATACGAGCATGGTAGAAAATATCAACTCTTGTATTCGAAATCATTTCATGACTTCTTGATTCAAACTGTTGTGATAAACGACAAAGAACAAATCAGTTCGTTTGGGCATGGCCATGCACTTTCCAGTTATCTCATCATGTCAAAGGACCCATAAATATCTCTCCTAAAAAGGAGGTGCAATTACCATCTTGTTATATTTCGATTCGAAATACAAATTCCTTTGTACCTAGTAAGGCCTCGTATGACAACCATATTTCAGAATTGTTTAAGACGAACCAAAGCACATTAGTCAATGTATCCCAAACCAAATACCTCAGGCTTAAGTACAATCCTAGTGAATAATACTTTTGAACTTTTCAACCACGAAGTATTATCACGGTGGTCAATCCAATATTCGTCGAGCTCCACCAGAATATCATCGATATTTGGTTTACACAAAACTTGTGTAGCTATCTTCGAAGAACTTCGAATCTACCACCAAATACCGCGATGACGTTAACGTCCCATCAAGGTTCCCACCAAGACGAGTAGTCACGGATTTATATCTTTTTGAACAAATAGACTTTTATTCATGGATGTTGTAAAACATACAAATTCTGAATCATAATGATACTAACTCATGTATTATTCCTCACTGGACATAGATACTGAATTATTACTGGATCATTACTTATTCTTCGCGTTTGTGTTGATTGCTTAATGACTCCTTAATTGTAACTTTTATCACTAATTACAATTAGTCATTTCTATTAAACTAAAGATACAAGAAGAGTATTTAAGAATACTATTACTTTTGTCTTTGCCAGATATTGTTCATGCAACACTTAGAACATATTCTAGTCTTGCCTTTTTTTATATGATTCGGTAAACATAGGAGGATTGAAAAATTACTCCTTTAGTTTCTTGAATCTATAAAACTTGCCTTGTAACTAAATCTCTTTTAGCTACTTGATTTGTAGATGTTCTTACTAGTTAAAAAAATTTCCTTAAATGATCAACTTGTTCACTGGAATGTGAACATCCTATTAGATATGCAATAATTAATCACAAGACTTGTGATCACACTATTAGGTTTGCAGTAATCTAATTAATGATCATTTATTTCTCTTAATTCTTTGGCTAACGACTTGGTAAAACCTTGTTGTCAATGTCCTAACTAACTTACTATATTCATTAGTACCTCTAGTGAATATGTTAGTCATAGCTCCCTGTAACACCCTAAAATTTACAAGATTTTTAAAATTTTTGAAAACAAAATTATAATCAAAAGGTCCCATAAATAAATCTCAGATATTAATATTTAACATTTAAAACGTATTTATTGCGGAAATAGTTAAGATCAAGTAAAATGTTTTAAAATATTAAATGATGTCCACATCAGTAATGAAAAGATACAGTGGTCAACCGTCCACCTTCTCCTTTCCTTTGCTGGTACCTGAAACAATGTGGGGGAAAGTTTGGGTCAGCTGGGGAAGCTGAGTGAATAATTCTCAAAATGCAAACAATCATAACATACAACACATGAGGGCACATCGGTGTACTCCTACTCAGAATCTACTCGATTAATTACTCAGATTTATTTCTCAGATTTTATTACTCAGATTTTAATTTATATAGCGCGCTAGGGTGACTTGGGACGAGAGATCAACCTCGACCCGCCTCACACCACCTCAACACCTGTACTATTCGGTGTTGAGTCAAAAGGCCTGGCACCAGTACTCTTCGGTGCCAAGTCAAAACGTCTGACACCAGTGCTCTTCGGTGTCAAGTCAGATATATTATGTTTAATGTTTAACTCAAATCTCAGAAACTCAGAACTCAGCAATGTCAGATCACAGAAAGCTCAGTTAACAGATAACTCGGATAACAGGTCAATCTCAGATAACAAATCAATCTCAGATAACAGATCAATCTCAGATAACAACTATAGTGCAAGAAATGTAACACGTAAGTCATGCATGTACAACGTTGAAACTGAATACACGGTGAGAATACTCACATCGAGAAACGTAAGCTCCAAAGGGTTCCCGACAGTCAAAGGTACAGCACGTTATCTCCTAGACGGTCCTAAAACCAAAAACGAAACCCTGAATTAAAATCCTACCCTAGGGCTTATTTCAGAAAACTGGCAGCACCCGTCAGTCTCACGGGAACTTCCATAACTCTTAAACGGCTCATTATATTTTTCCCATCTTTTTACCACGACAACTAGACGATCAGAACTACAATTTACTGTGAGACGGTCACTGGCCAAAACAGACCCTAAGTGTCTCAAAACAGCATTGCAAGACAGACCTGCTGCACATGTCATCTTCCTAACAGCAGCATACTAAATTGACTATAACTTTTAAACCGTAATTCGGATTGACGAGAGGGTTGCGGCATTGAAAAGCTAATTCAGAAATCAAGGTACCAGAATGGGCCAAAAATCCAGAAACGTATCTTAAGTGTATTAAAAACAGACTCAAAGATAGAAGACAGCTTCTGCCCAAAAACTTAATTGTGTTTAAAACTCGTTTTGACAATCCCGACATCAACCCGTATATAACCCGAGGCACCCGACAGTCCCGAAAATCGTTTTATATCTGAAACTGCAGTTTAAAGTAATCTGGCTTGTTTGTTTTGAAATCCTTCTCGGTTTAGGAAGCCAAGAACCTAAAGGTTCGGTTTCCGGGTTTTCCGGTTAGTAAAACGTCTAGGTTGTGAAACCGTGATCTTTACCCAAACCAAAGACCCGACACTGTGAAATCAGTAATCGAGAGACCATCAACAAGAAAATCATGAAGGGTACTCAAAACAGTTAATTTGGTTCGATTAGGAATTTGTAAAACGGGAAGCTCGACTAAAACGATTAGGCCAAAACATCACGACCAAACGGCTACCACCACTACTATGAACTAAACATTGGACTGAATCCTAAATGACTCGGTATTCTAGCAGCCACAAACCCACTATGTCACAGAGGTTAGATACGGTAACACGCCGGAATGAATAAAAGGAAAAAGGAAGGATAATACTACCGGAAACAGTGTAGTTATCGGCTAGGAGCAAGGGTTTGCTACGGATGAACGGTTCTGCTCCGACCTTTGTTCAAGCTCAAGATTTCGCCTCTGCTCCATCACGAAACCACCAATCAATGACAACAAGCTGTGGTTAATTTTTTCGTTTAATGAAAAGAAAAGGAACCGATGGAGAAACTTACCGATGAAAAACTTCCAAGAAATCACCATTGATTTGATCGCATAAACGGAGCAAGAAAAATGGGAATGTTTTTGGGTTGCTAGAACAGGAACGACTTGGAGATGCTCTTCAATCGAAATCTTGGTTTGGATGGAATCAAAGGAGAACGGCTGGAATGCATTGTGAAGACAAGAGAGGGTTGCAGCAGAATTAGGTTTAGAATGGAGGGATTATGGTAAGAATTTATTGAGAGGATTGTGTCTTAATTTGTTGATCCTCACCTTAACGTACAAAACAATTAGGCACCAGTCTTCTAGAAGCCAGCCATGCACAGCCCGAAATAAAAGACTTGGGTTCCTTCTCCTTGTGGGCTCAAGTCTTAGATGCTAGGAGGTCGAACCAAAAGAAGAAGCAAGGAAGCAAACTCGACCCAAGATAGAAACAAGTACACTAAAGAAAAGCCTTGGCCTCACGGCCGGCCTCGGGATTAAATGACGTCTAAATAGATAATTAGAATTACTTTTAAACTTACATTAAAGAAGTAAATGAACTAATGAACTCGGCCCGCTAATTAAGTGACCGGGTCAAGACCCGAAAACGCGAATTAAAACGTCTAATAGAAAAATGAACCGTCCAATTACAGGTCGCCCAAATAATATAGAATTAATTATAAATAATAATTTGTGATTAAATAATTCTATTTAATTAATATAAATTTTGGGGCGTTACACTCCCACTAAATTTTATGGAAAATAAGCATCACTTAAACTACTACTTTTGACCTAGTCAAAACTTGTAGTTTAACCCTATAAGAATTAATCAATTATCAAAGTCATCCTTTAGATTTGCGAATATCCAACATTACTTTTAAGGGAATCATGACTTTCATTGATTACTGTATCTAACAAGTATAAGACACTTGAAACGATACTTCCAATTCTTAAGTGTATTAGTATCTTTTAAGAATTTTATGTAATGCCAAAGTCATTTCTTGGATTTCTCAAATATCCATTATTCCTATTAGGGAATCATGACTTGATTAAATATTGTATTTATTATAAGTATAAAAGACTTGCAATAATACCTTTTAATTCTTAAATACTTTAATATAGTTTGTCCCTTTTAAATGTTCATTTAATGTCTAAGTCATTTCACTTGGATTTTGCGAATATCCAATCATTCCTATTAAGGAATTATGACCTCATTAAATTCCTTTATTACAAGTGTAAAAGACTTGTAATAATACTCTTTAAAGTCTATCTTGATTATATCCAATATAATCATACTATATTAATACTAACACTTTAAAACTTACTATCATAAGTAACCATTACTTAAGATGTTTTAAATAAGTTCAATGTACTTTGAACTTTATGCTTTCCATAAAATCTCTTAAATACTTTAGAAGAAAAACTTCTAATTTCTAGTATCTAAGTATTGAGCTTCTAAGACATTATTTATTATACAACAATCAAACAAGTATAAAACATGAAATATTAAGTAAATCAAAAACTTGACTTATAACCTAGTCATAAACCTTGACTAGTGTAATTATCACACATGCACACAATATAATTCAACCATGGATTCGAATTTATTAAAACCAAAAACTTTGTTTTAACATAAAAATAAAATGATTATTCAAACAATAAAATAAAATTGTTTTTACTGAATCCATAAAAAAGTACTGAATTATAAAATCTTGGTGCTTGTGGGATCATTACTATCTCATGATGGCCATCTTCACTTTCTTTCATCTCTTGTAATAAACGATTGCAAAAGTTGAGTTACTCGTAATAAACTTTACAAGTATCTTAAAGTGAATATCTAGAAGTTGGTCAAGTCAATTGAGGAGCTTGCATTGCCTCTTACCCCTTGACCATTGCCACAACCAAGACACCGTTTCTGGGTCTTTTCCTTGTTTGGCTGCACCTTCTTGACCCTTTTGTTTGACTCTATTACCCTTAGGCACGTCTTGGCTGAGATTGGTTTTACCCTTTCCCTTTCCACTGCGCCTCTTTCTCTTTTCACTACCATCATCAGTTACTACGAGATCATTCTTAAACTTGGTCCCAAAACTCAACTCATTAGTCTTGAGCATGGAATGTAGCTCATCAATGGATTGCTCCATGTTTTGCATGTTGTAGCTGACTACATAAGGCTTATAGTCATCTGACAACGAGTTGAGTATCATTACTATTGCTAACTGCAATGGTACTGGGTGTCCTAGTCATTTTAAGACGATCCATGTGCTCTTTCGTTTTTTATGACGTGGGCACTCACTAATGATCCCTTAACCATCTTGCAAGAGTTGAACACTCTACAAGCGTAATATGCTTGTCCTGGTTCATCTCTAGCATTCGTGGCAGGGGCATTTTGCATTGCTCTTTCTAGGACATTTCCTTTTCTCTCGTGCCTAAGCATAATCCGAAGATCACGCTTCCAATTGAGAAACTTTGACCTAGTCAATTTATCCTTTTCTAGAAACAAGCGTAGTGAGAGATTGGTACGTGTCGTGTTGGTTGTTGCGCCATCTACAAATCAAACCCAGTTTAATTAGTAATCATCAACAAACATTCTCTAAAATATATTGTAAACCCATAATTAATATTTTAAGCATATGATCCATATATCACATTATCGCCGCAAGGTTTGGGCACTTCCCGACGAGACATGCTATTTCTGGTAGGTAACATCCTTACCGATCGTATCAAGATTTGACACGATTCCTAGGGGTCGTAGAATCTTTAGACTTATAACTTATTACAACTTTGTACAATTTAATTGCACATTTCTAAGTTAGTAATAAAGTCTAGTATGTTTATTCTACTCAAGTACTTTTTGGGCCGGGACTCCCGATTATCACCAAAGTAGATCAGACCATCTAAGACAGTGCGATGTTCTGCGCCGGGACTCCCGATTATCACATAACCTTACGCACCCTAACACTCGCAATGATTTGAATCCATATCTAAGGTTCTTTATCCTTACAATATGAATATCGTTTAACAAGTGAGGTGTTCCATTTGGTGGATAGTACTTAGATCTAAGATTTTCTTGGGTTTGTTTATGTCTTGAACTAAACTTAAACTTTATTCCAATCTTAATCCTTGTTTAAAATATGTGACTTGTGAATTCAAGAATTCAACAAGACATCCTTTTTAAATCTTAAGAACTTTCTTTAAAACTTATAGTTTCAAGAATTTGCGCGTTTTATATGTATACCTAAAACAAGGTGTACAAGACGTATTACTAGGTTTTGTGAAAAACTTTATCTAGAGTAAAACTTACTTGTTTTATCTTTCTTGAAAAACTTAAAACACTTATGTTAAACTTTTAATCCTTTTACAATTCATAAACTTGAATCATAAATCTAGTTTAACACACCTAGTTCTTCATATGTTTAATAATGAAATCAAACATTTGTTTTGACTTACTAGATTTCACCAAAACTTATGCCCTAACGACACATTCATAAACTTTGTGATTTTCTTGTGTAGCTCCCACTAGCTCCAACAACCACGATGGAACTTGAGCAAACACAATCACCGGTCTATACTTGGTGAAACTAATAACCTTATTATATAAAGACTATATATAATAATTCTTAGTTTGTTTAAACCTTTCTTACATTTAACTTGAACTAGTTAAACATAGGTTCTAAAGTTATCTTGTTATTTAACCTTGATCATTAATCTAGTATCTTACATGACTTGTAAAATACTTGTATCATACTTGTTTAATTATCTAGTTATAATAACTTATAACTTTATACACCTTATAATACTAATATATAACTTTGTATATTTCTAGTTTATCATATAATCTCAACTTGTACAATTTCTAGTTATAATGAAATCATAACTTTGTACTTTCTAGTTTCAAATATATAATTAACTTACACAATAACTAGTTATATTATTATATCTTTAAAGATCAAAATAACATTATTTTAATATTCCATTTAAACTTGTATTTAATATATATACATATATATTTCTCTTTTAAAGTAAACTTGTAACATTCTAATAAGAATATTACATCTAATTTATACGTATGTATTTTAACTTAATCTAATTAAAATACGTATAAACTCATTATATCCTTTTAAAATTCTTCTTACCCCTTTTTAAATATTTAAAATTCGAAATATAATATATAAATATAAATAAACAAATACATCTTGTTAATTTCTAAAATTAACACTTCTTTTAATTCTCATTAATTAGTCTAACCCTAATCTTGATTTTGATCAATCAAAACTAGGGTTTTGACTTTCTTGATCAAAGACATCATTTATCAAAAGATTAATTCTAATCAATCCTATTTAAACAATAAACTTTGTTTAAACTCTAGGATAGATTATAACCCTAATAAATTTATTTAAACTTTTTAATTTAAACCTTCTAGACAATAAACTTTGTCTAGATTTCTAGGTTTAAAGAACTAGTCTTTAATAAATCTACTAAAGTAATAATTAAACCTATTAAACATAAACTTGTTTAAGTATCTAGGTTTTAGATTATTAACCTAATTAATTCTTTTAAATCATTAAACTCAACTAGTTTAATGTTCTAGGGTTCTAGATTACATTTAGGGTTTTTCCCAAAAATCCTTAAAGCCTAGGAAACTTTTCCACCAATTAAACTAGGCTAGTTTAACAAACTTGGTGTCCAAGTAACCTCCTTGATCACGAAATCTTGAGGAAAAAGGAAAGGATCCTTTTTGATCAATTAAACCAAATCTTGGTTTAACATACTTGATCCTAGATTTTGAAGATCAATTAATTAAGGAAAGAATCCTCTTGATCAAAATTTTTGACAATCTTGATCCTAGGGTTCTTTAATTTTCGGAAATTGCTAGGGTTAGTGAAAAGAAGCCTTTTGATCAATTATACAAAACTTGTTTAGTTCTTGATCCTAGGGTTCTTTTGCCTTACACGAAATTTCTAGGGTTTTCTAGAATCCTTTTGACCAATTAAACTTAACTAGTTTAATAAGCTTGGTCCTAGGGTTCTTACCCTTTTCGTGATCTAAGAAGAAGAAGAAGAAAAATTGGAACAAAAAAAACTTAATAAAAATTAAACAAACAAACTTTGTTAATCTAGTTTAGATCTCTAAACCACCGCTCTGATACCACTGAAGGGTTTCACTGATACTGATTGACCACTTGGGTCAACCTCCTAGTCACTTGGTTCGAACCATACTGACCAAGAACATGAACTTGTTCTTGACCGGTTAAAACCAACTAGCTGATTTAATCCCTAAATGCGGAACTGAGATTAAACCTAATCCTTAAACCCTAAAGGATTGGGATCTTGGAGATCTAGATTAGATTACCAATGGAAGAAACCTTGTACGAAAACCCGAACACACACATACACTTATGTGTATTTCGACTAACACCAAGAACCCTAGGGTTCTTGGGTTCGAATTCGGCCAAGAGGGGAGAAGGGAGAAAAGGTTTTCTCAAAACATACCTTAATCTTGCTTAAGTTAGTCCACTGATGATGAACACGACGAGCGGCCTTCTAGTTGGTCCTTGTAATGATCTTGGATCTTCAAGGCTTGAAGAACACGAAGAACGAAGAACACCAAGGTTGGTGTTCTTGGGGATTCGGCCGAACAAGGGAGAGGGAGGGAGGAAGTATGCGTGTAAGGTGTCAAGGGGTTTTAGGGTTATCCTAAGCCTCTTATTTATAGATAAATAAGTTACACTTAGGACCCTCTAGTTTAATTAAGATCAATTCCGAAAATTAAACTTTCCTTTTTACGTTTCCTTCCCTTATAGCTTATTGTTCTTTTATTATTGCACTTAACTATTAAATGTCTAGTATTATACACTTAATATATTTCGTGTGTATTACATATACGGAATATACACTTGTATTTAATACTTTTAATAATTAATTAGACAATAATATTATCCAACACTATATGATTTAATAGCTTTAAATCATATTATGGATAATCTATAATTAACACATTGTATATTTACTCAACTAGTAAATGTACAAATACTTGTATTAATTAGTTAGATAAACTAATTTAGTAATAAGTCAAACTTGACTTAATACTTAATTTGATTCATAAATGACTTATTATGAATCATTCATCTTCCAAGTATCATTACATATCTTATTCGAATAACATGCACTCACCGGTGTGACCCTTAAGTGTTTCGTAGGCATGGATGTATCATCATAGGTTGACTAACTGTGCACATAAATCCTTCATGACTTTTCTCATTTTCTCTCTCACTCACGTAAACATGGTATCAGAGCTGAATCGACCTCCTTCTCAGTCCTCGAATCCATCCAATCAATCTTCAAATTCTTCGAATGATTTCTCCAATCCTTACTATCTTGGATCTTCTGACAATCCAGGATCAATCCTTGTATTCAATATCTTCAACGGTGTTGGATTTATAGCCTGGAAACGATCAATGATGATTGCCCTAGCAGCGAAGAACAAGTACAGCTTCGTTGATGGAACAATCGTTCAACCTTCTGCTACTTCTGCAGAATATTCCACCTGGTTTCGTGTCAATTCCATGGTGATTAGCTGGATTCTTAATTCGCTACAGAAGAATATTGCTGATAGCATTTTGTTTCTTCAATCGGCTCATGAGATCTGGAAAGAGTTGAATCAGCGTTATGCTCAATCTGATGGCGCCTTGATCTATCAGATTCATCAACAATTATACTCAATTTCACAGAATTCTGACAACTTTACTGAATATTACCAAATTATCAAAAATTTGGGATGAATTGAGGATTGTACAGGATTTACCTAATTGTTCCTGTGGAACTGCAAATCAATTGGTCAAATATCTCGAAGATCAACGTCTTATTCAGTTACTTATGGGATTACATGATTCATACAAAGCAATTAGGGCTCAAATCTTGATGATGAAGCCTTTGCCATCAGTTTCTACTGCTTATTCAATCATTGTTCAAGAGGAACGTCAGAGAGAGATTTCGATTCCTCAATCTGTTATTGAAACTGAAGCAATTGCTATGCAAGTTGCTGCTAATGATCGAAGAACTTTAGTATGCAATCATTGCAAGAAGACAGGTCATACAAAGGCACAATGCTATCGCCTTCATGGTTTTCCAACAAATTTCAAGTTTACTAATACCAAGTCTAAACGAGATGACAAAAGAGATGACGGTAACTCGTCTGCTCATTTTGCAGTGGGCATCTCTTCATCAATCTCTCAGGATCAATTTCAACAATTAATTGACCTTATCAGTGCTAATAATGCAAATGTTTATACTACCAGCAAGGTTAATTCCATAATCACAGAGGGCGCAATGATGAATGAAGGTAATTCATCATTCTCTTTTGCAAATTTTGTTGCGAATGTTTATAAATCATCTCATCTGTTACGAACACATACTTCCTGGATTATTGATTCAGGAGCCACTGACCATATGTGTTCTAACAAAACTCTATTTTCTTCTTTGACTAAATTTCCTCAGCCTCATTCAATAGGTCTGTCTAATGGACAGAGTTCTCTCATTTCTTCTTTTGGTGATGTTAAAATTCATGATTCCATTACTCTCCATAACGTGTTGTATGTTCCTTGTTTTAAATACAATCTCTTATCAGTCCCTAAATTGGCTGCTGAACTAAAAACATTTGTTATTCTTACTGACAAAGAGTGTCTACTGCAGGACCCCTTGTCAAAGAATAAGATTGCACTTGGCATTTTTGGCAAACGCATAAACGACTTGTATGTGTTTGACCACCAAGATTTAGTCAACACTTTGTCATTTCAATTTGATCTTTCTGCTTTGAATTTTTGTAACAACTCTTCTGTAATGTCTAGTTTACATCTTTGTAATAAATCAGTTAGTGGCACTACTGATGCTATGCTTTGGCATAAACGTTTTGGTCATTTACCTTTAGAAAAACTCAAGAAATTGTCTATTTTGCATTTGAATTCTACTGATCCTTGTGTTGATATTTGTTTGACTTGTGCTAAGGCAAAACAACATAAACTTCCTTTTCCAAAAAGTCAAACTAATTCATCCCATATATTTAATCTTGTGCATGTTGATGTTTGGGGCCCTTATAAACATGCTACCATTGATGGTCACAAATATTTTGTTACCATTGTGGATGATTTTAGCCGTTTCATATGGACACATCTTATTTCACATAAATCTTATGCTATGACAATTATCCAAGGATTTGTCAATCTTGTTAAGACTCAATTTGGTTTATTAGTAAAAGTAATTCGAAGTGATAATGCATATGAACTCGGCTCTAGTAAAGAGGGAGTAGATTTTTTCTCTAAGGCGGGAATTATTCACCAAAAATCTGTTCCTTATAGACCTCAACAAAATGGTCTTGTTGAGAGAAAACATAAACATTTGTTGGAAGTTGCTAGAGCTTTATATTTTCAATCTGGACTTGGTCACACCTTCTGGGGTGAATGTATTAAAACTGCCACACATTTGATTAATAGGATGCCATCCAAACCTCTTCGTTTTCAAACACCATATGAGGTGTTATACAAACACAAATCAGATTTCTCATACTTGAGAACTTTTGGATGTCTTTGTCATGCTTCTCCTGTTCAACCTTCAAGTGATAAATTTATGCCTCGGGCTACAAAATGCATCTTTATTGGTTACCCGTTTGGTCAAAAGGCATACAAACTTTTGAATCTTGAGAATAATCACATCTTTGTATCAAGAGATGTTAAATTTTTTGAAGATGTATTTCCATTACAATCATCTTCTCATTTTCAACAATAATCTTCTGATTCTTCATACATCCCACATCCTGTTTCTGACACTGTTACACAAGAAAGCCCTTCTAGTACTAGTGACGATGTCACTCCACCTATCCTTTCTAGTACTAGCACTAATACTCGGTCACGGAGATCCACAAGAACCTCTAATCCTCCTAAACATTTTAAGGATTATGTCTGTAATCATGCTGATGCAACTGGTTATTCTGATTGCTTTCATACTATCACCAATTTGTGTGTTAGTTCTCCCTTTGATCAATCTGATTGTACTACTTTTTGATTTAATGCTACACTCAAAGCAGCTGAACCTGCTTTTTATACCGAAGCAAAAGGGAATCCTGCTTGGGAACAGGCTATGCAGTCTGAGTTTACTGCCTTAGACGCTAATCATACATGGGATGTTGTTAAATTGCCCAAAGGCAAGAAACCCATTTCTTGCCGATGGGTTTACAAAATCAAGTACAAGTCCGATGGTACAATTGAGCGACATAAAGCCCGTTTGGTCGCTAAGGGATTTACACAAAAACATGGGATTTATTATCATGAAACTTTCTCCCCGGTTGTTAAGTTTACTACGGTCCGTGCTATTGTTTCTTTAGCAGTTAAAAAAGGATGGAAAGTTCATCAATTTGATGTCAACAATGCCTTTTTGCATGGTGATTTACATGAGGAAGTGTATATGAAAGCTCCTCCTGGTCTTGTTGTTCCATCTTCGTCTCATGTTTGTCGATTGAGAAAGTCCTTGTACGGGTTAAAACAAGCATCAAGACAGTGGTATGCCAAGCTGTCTGTCGCTTTACAATCAAAAGGGTTCAAACACTCTCTAAATGATCATTCTCTTTTTCTCAAAACTGTTAATCACAGTATTATCATTGTTGCTGTGTACGTTGATGATATACTAGTCACATGTGATAATGTTGATGAAATCTCCGATTTAAAGATGTTTTTGGATGATCAATTTAAAATCAAGGATTTGGGCTATATTCATTTATTCTTGGGATTAGAATTTAATGAAATTCCATCTGGCATGGTTGTCAACCAACACAAATTTGTTGTGGACTTGCTTCAACAGTATTCGATGCTTAATTGTGAATCTGTTTCTTCACCTTTACCATCCAATTTAAAATTGGTACATCAGATGGATAATCCTTTAGTTGAGCCTACTACTTATCGGCAATTGATTGGGAAATTGAACTTTTTACTTCATACAAGACCTGATTTATCATTTGCAGTTCAATACCTCAGTCAATTTAATCAATCACCTTATGAGGCCCATTATTCTGATGCATTACATGTGTTACAGTATGTTAAAGGCACTATGTCTCAAGGGTTATTTTTGAATAAAGCTAGTACCTTTGATCTTCAAGCGTATTGTGATAGTGATTGGGCTGCTTGTCCTATTACTAGACGATCAGTAAGTGGTTTTTATATTCTTTTTGGCGGCTCTCCATTATCTTGGAAATCAAAGAAACAAGTGACTGTTTCTTTGTCGTCTGTAGAGGCAGAATACCGATCTATGAGACGTGTTTGTTCTGAACTTGCTTGGTTGAGCAGACTACTAACTGAATTGCAAGTTCTGAATATTACACCAATTCCCTTGAAATGTGACAACCAAGCAGCTATTTATATAGCTAAAAATCCGGTTTTTCATGAGCGTACAAAACATATAGAGCTGGATTGTCACTTTGTGCGCGAAAAGTTGAGAGATGGTCTTATTGATGTTTCCCACGTTTCTACTCTTGATCAACTTGTTGATGTCTTCACGAAAAGTTTATCGAGTCCACGCCATCAAGAAGCTATTTCCAAGTTGGGGTTACTTCCTTACCCTCCAGCTTGAGGGGGAGTGTTAACTTACTTCTGTCACGTGCATCACATGTGACAGTTGGGGTTACTTACTGATTAAGTTAAAGTTGTTAAATGTTGTTAGTTTGTTACAAATGGTAGTTAGTTGTACATATAGTCTTGACTTTTATGTATTGTAATTCATTCACTTCAATTCAGAGAAATACAACTTTGACTTTTCTCATTTTCTCTCTCGCCCACGTAAACACAATCGAGGTATTTGCGATTGTTTCTGTAGGAAATCAATTCAATATTGGTGGTGCAGTTGATCCGTACAATCGATTCATATCTGGGTTTAAGTCTGTTTTATTGAGGGGTTTTTTTATTTGGATTTAGATTTATATATGGGTTTTAATTTGACGATTCAAGAAAAAAAAAATTGGTTTTGAAACTTTTGAGTTCTTTCAGTCTAATAAATCTGTGGATTTATGGGTGTTTTCTTTTAATTCTTGATTGTTTTTTGTCTGAAAATCTTTTTGTTACTTCTCTATTCCCTCTTTTATTTGAAACCCACAAATGAGCTCTGGTCAGAGACAAATGAGAGGAGGAAGACTGGTTCATCTCAGGTGTGTGTTTGGGTTTGGTTGGAGAAGAAACAAAAGGATAATATTTGAGAGGATATGATAAAAAAGACAAGTATACCCTCATGTGCAACAGGTTTTAACGGCATAATTTAACGTTTGTTATGCTTAGGGACTAAAAGCAAGATGGAGTCTTGATGTTAGTGACTATCCGTGTAATTTATAAAACTTAGGGATCAAGTCCAAAAATTTTAACAGATCACATAGACTATTAGGTGCTGTTTGGTTCGCAGAATGTTTCTGATGAAATTAGAATCTAGGAAGGAATTGGAATCCGTCAGGAATTGGAATCCAATTCCATACTCTGTTTGGTTGGCATGGAAGGGAATTGGAATCCAATTCAATATTCTATTTGGTCGACATGAATTGGAATTGGAATTATCTAAAATGACGAATTTATCCTTATTACTGATAGTGGTTAGTTGGTAGTGGTGGGTGGCGGTGGTGGCGGTGGGTAGTGGTGGGTGGTGGTGATGGTGGATGTGGCGACGGTGGTGGATGATGGTGGTGTTGGCGGTGGTGGCGGGTGGTGGCGGTGGTGGAGGTGGCGGTGGGTGGCAGAGGCGGTGGTTGGTGGTGGCGGTGGGTGGTGGTTGGTGGTGGCGGCGGCGGTGGTGGGTGGCGGCGAAGGTGGTGGTGTCGGTGGGGTGGTGGTTGGTGGTGGCGGCGGTGGGTGGTGGTTGGTGATGGCGATGGTGGTGGTTGATGGTGGTGGCGGCGGTGGTTGGTGGCGGTTGGTGGTGGTGGCGCGGTGGGTGGAGGTGGTCGCGGTAGGTGAAGGGTATAAAGGTAAAATAAACATTCCATCCAACCTTGGAATTCAATTCCATCAACATTTGGATGGAATTGAGATTCCTTCATTTGGTGGAATGTTTCCATCATTTAGGAATCCAATTCCATCCTTTTTTTTGAACCAAACACTGGAATCTGATGGAATTGGATTCCAATTCCCTCAGATTCCATTACTTTCCAGCGAACCAAACACCACCTTAGTGTAATTTACTCTATTTCATATAGTATGTACAGTTAGCATTTGAATTTCACAAAGAAGACTTTCCAAATATTGCCATTTACACACTTTGTATCTACAAGATATTTTATAGGGTATTTTTGTAGACAGTTTTTGTTTTTATCCAATTTGTTAGGTAAAATATAACCAAAAAAAAAAAAAACAGGGTATAACATATTGAAAAATAAATATCGAAAAGAACCTTTATCGAATTGATTTGACTTGGTGAATCCATGTAGATCTAAGGCTGTCAATTTGTGTCTTTTTCGGATTAAAATATCCAATCCTAAACCAACAAGTTTAGTTAACCATGTCAAAAGTTGAACCCTCGACGTGCATGTTTATTAAATAGGTTAGCTGTGTTGATTATAACCGGAACTAGAATCAAAATATACATGATCAGTGAGGGTCAGAATAAATACTAGTATTACTAAACATTAATATTAGGATAATACGGAGTAAGATTTAAGACATAAACCTAATCAATCGTAAATAATCGGAAAAACGAAATTAAACTTATATTTATATATTGGATTGGATTGGATTGGTGGGTTGGAAAGATCAAGCGTAACCTGAGCCAAACCAAAACCTACTTCTGTCAAAACCCCAAACCCAAATATATGGCCCAAATCACCCATAACTTTGACCAATTCAAAGAGAAAGAACCATGAGGCATGAGCAATTAAAAATATATAGTACTTCCTCCGATTTAAAATGAGTGATACACTTTAGGTTTCACAGTTTTTGAAGCAAAAGATTATAATGATTGTTAAATTAAATTAATTGAATGGTTAGTGGTGAATGCGTCCCACACCTTTTGAATAAAGTAAGAATTAATGATGTTTAAAAGTAAAAGTAAGATTAAAATATTCATTTCACTATATTAAAGTAGATAGTTAATGGGTGTGAGCTCCATTATTTTTTACTAAATAAGATAATTTTTCAAATGGTTTTTCTAGGTGCAATCAATGAAGCATCAAATTTTCTAATTCATTTTGAATAACATTAATGATCCTTAATCTTTACAATTATAGATAATGCAATAAATACGATTTTCAACTAAAATGGAAATTTGATTCTTCATTGATTGCCCTTAATGTATGCCCCATGGGCATACGTTAGAAAAACCATTTTTCAAAATATATCATTTATTTTGAATCACCCTAAAAAAATTGTATCACTTAGGTGCTGTTTGTTTTTTCAGAGTAAAAAGATCTGCTGTCTGCGGACCACATCTGCCATGTGCTGCAGCTTCTGAGGTGGACCAAAGATCTGCGGTCTGCAAGAAAACTGTTGTTTGTTTTTCAACATACGCAGATTACTTAAATAAACCGAAATAACAATACAATTTAAAAACTCATTCCGAATAACCAAATAACCATATACATGTTGAATTTAATAAATATGAAGCAAACATGAAGCCTTAACATACAAATTTATGATATGAGAATTCTGATTTCATAAAAACATAGTGATGACCAAAATAGGAAAAACCTAAATTTATGATATTGAAATTCTGCATAGTAGAATAAACATAGCATACAAATTTCATAACATAGGATGAAATCAAATTTCTACAGATCATATATATCAGATTTATAAAATAAGAGAAATTTCTACAATTTATGCATCCAATTTCATAAAAACAAGAGAAGGGAAAATGGTACTGTGAAATCAGATTCATAGCATAGAGAAGGTGAAATCAAATAATTTAATCTTAGTTCAAACAAATTTATTCAAAAGAGAAAACATACCTGAGCTACGATGTCGACAAAAACCCACCTACAATATTCCTTGGAGAAGATGAACACTTGACTGGTCTTCGCCCGCAATAACACAAACAACATCACAAATAGCAGCACCGTCGACCACCGTCGGGATCTGGAATTCGGATAAGGCGACGCCGGAGAAAGAGACCGGAGAAGGAGACTGGCGGCGGCGGAGGAGGACTGCGACTGTTGTTCGCCAGATTTTGGCTGGAGATGGAGAAGGTTGGAGGGTTGCGGGAGAGAGACGGGAGGGCTGCACGTTTTTTGTTTCTTTTTTTTTTTCTTCAAATGGGGAAGACCCAAAAAGCTATCTCTAAAGTCTACACCATACAGACCTTGGGAAGATGTTTTTATGTCTGCGGACTTCTAAAAAACAAACACATCTTCGTAAGTGTTTTTCTATCCGTGGTCTGCGCCGCGCAGACAAAAGATCACACGCTGATCTTTTGCCAAAAAAACAAACAACACCTTATTTTAAATCGGATGAAGTATATGATATTTACACCTTATTCCATTTATCCATTATAGTGTGTGACTGTGTGTGAATATGTGATATACACCCTTCGGCCCAACTAATCCATGGACCATGCAAACTTTATGCTATTCGGACTAAATACATGGCCCAACTAATCCTTGTTTGTTTCTTTTATTTTTTCATGAACTGATGATTGGTTATTATGATTATAAAATTATAACTGGTTCTTTTGTTAGGAATTTTAGTGATGATTGGTTTTTATGATTGTAATTGGTTCTTTTGCTAGGAATTTTAAGGCACCCACAATTACATTATCTATGATTCTCTCCTACTAAACATCCCTTAATTGGTATAAAGTATATATATAACACTGGACCTAGAAATCCTAAAAAACTGTAATTTTAACCGATAATATCAACATACCCAACTTAAGTTGATTGTATAAGAAATTGAAACGTGATAATTATAAGTCATAACTCATGGAATTGGTCCAATGGAAGACTGATTTCATGCTTAAAACGGGTTTAAGATGGGTTCGGGTTAGGGTTAAAACAAGTCATTTTTTTATCATAGGTGGAAATGAGTTGATTTTTTTCCCTAAGTATTAATATAAACTTTCAATTTTCATGCCCAACTTTAGTAACGGTCAAGACGTAGTTAAATTTTGCAAGAGCAAATTAGTGAAGCATATACATTTATTAAGATTTCAATTTTATGACTCAATTTGCTTATTGTATATACAAAAATATGAACAATGCTTATTGTATATACAAAAATCTTTATGCTTATAATGAAATGGGTAAGCATAAACTGAAAATTATGCTTACGCTTATTGTATCTATGTAGTAGATGTTCTTTAAATTTATATAAGACACCCGTGATTTATCACGGGTTATATGCTAGTGTGCTACTAAAAGCAACGTACGTTGTAATAGCATTCATGAGTACAGTAAAAGAATTATATATACTACCTCCGTATCAAAATAAGTGATACAATTTCCTAAAAGGGGTGGAACAAAATAAGTGATACACTTCAAAATCTTTCCTTATTTGGCAAAAAAATGGGTCCCCTTCTCCACTAACTATCTACTTTAATAAAGTGAAATTACCCTTTTACCCTTACTTTTACCTTTAAACATCATTAATATTACTTAATTCAAAATAAGTGGGACTCATTCTCCACTAACTACCCACTTTAATCCATCTTAAATTATTTTTTAATCTTTTACCTCAAAAACCGTATTTTTATAAAAGTATCACTTATTTTGATAAGGAGGTAGTATAACATTTAACGTAGAATGAATAGTGACTATTCAATTGAATTTATCCCACCCCCTTCTTACTTGCTTTGTTCCACCTCCTCCTTGCCTGCTTTGTTTATCCATAAGACGTGTCACCTCCTCATTGTTTTTTCCTTTTTTTTACTACTTTGGACTTTCCATATATAAAACATTAATTTTCATAAGATCACAATTACTACACTTAATATTAATATTTAATAACGGGAAGTGATTTTGACATTACACAATTTACTTCACCTACCATAATGTATAACATTTAAAGCATGTTGTATAAGTACTGTAAAGTACTGGTTGTGGTATATAGAAGAATTTATGTGGTTTTAATACTACATACTAACGAACGTTAAAAACAACTTTGGGTATAATCAGTAGAAAAACTCAAGTCATATAGCTAAACCTTATACAAACAAAACACATCAAAATATAACCAAAATATAATCAAAATATAACCAACTTTACTTTTTTTTTATTTTCAATATATGCTTTAATATTACTTTATTACTTATCAATTTTTAAAATTTTTATTTTTTAAGGGCACCTAATTGGTGTTGAACTCATGATCTTTAGGTTCATGAGCAACACTATATACACTAATACTACTAAGCTACAAGCATTGAATTTATGAATAAGTGTAAGTAATACGTATGTATACCGTGCGACACTATTTGACGCAACTACAAGCATTTTTCAAGAACCATTTGATACAACATAATAACACAAGCATCACATTGGTCACCGCATGAAAACCCCCATCGCACGTGGTGTATTTTACTAGTTAAATTACATTTTACCCTGATTTATAAAAAATAACAGCGGCCAATGTTGTGTGTATATGTGCAAAATGAAATAAAGAAAACTGAGAAGCAAAAATAAAGTGGGAAATTGAGAGTGATAGAAGAAAATTAAAAGAAAAGTTTGGTCAAATTAATCCTCGAAGACTTCTCTTCATCATCAGTCTCGACTTTCTTTATCGATATTATTACCATTTTCTTTACTTCACTTTGGTTTATTTTCAAAAAATTCCCGTCACTTTTATTATTTAGTTTATTTATTTATTGACATATAATTAATTGATAAATAAATTAATATGGTAATTTAATTTGTATATAGAGTGCAAAACAAAAGCACAAAATGGTGATTACTAAATTGGTCTAGAAATAGCTAATTGGTTTATCTTTTAAATTTGTTTTGTTGGTCCTCTAACATAGTTTGATTTAACTTTGCTCATTGTTCCATTATACCAATTTTACTTCATTATTGGGTTATATATTAATTTCATACTTGGGAAAACATTATTATACGAGTAATTAAAAATGTTGCAATCTTAATACAAAAACACTCATGAATTAATAACCAGTGATGAAATATATACGTGTAAAGTAATAATGCTACAGATAATTATAACGTTTTTATTTTCTTATGACGGCTTAAGTCAGAATATACAAAGTTTCATTGCTTCCTTTTACATGTTATTAAGGATTCCCGGTCCGTATTAGTAATACTACAATTGCATTAAGATGAATAGTGATACCATACAAATTTTTACACGTCTTTTTTTTTCTTTTTTTCCTCTTTTTTGTGCAATTGATCTAGCTTGAGACACCCACGCCCCATTGTTAACTTTATGAGCAGCCGATCAAAAGCATACACTTATAGTTTTTTATGCTTTTAACTTTTTCTTTGTTTTAGATTATATATTGATTTATTTACTATTCTAACATTTAGTTTTAATATGATAATTATATATAATTACCTGATATTTAAACTTAGGAGATAATTAATTTTATGTCTGGATATCTGAAATATTTTATCTAATAAAAAAGTCATTTTCATTTGGTTTTGATTTGGTATTTAATATTTTATGGGTCGAAGTTCAACATCTTTTACTGACTTTTCATAATGAAATTTGTAGTTATTAAAAAAGCATATATGTCCATCTAAATACTTCAAAATTGAAAGATTAAGTTTGAGTCTAATACATTGTAATTAGGGGTGTCCTTCGGGTTAATCGGTCGAGTTTGAGCTCTTATCAGGTCAGATCCATCAGATTTTAGATAAAAAAAAATCATAACCCGAAACGCGACCAGATAAGGATTCCCAGTTACGTTCCTAGATATTGTAGCCAATTAAAAATTTATCCACTTAAAATTTTTACAGTAACAAGAGATTTTATTTTTTTTGAACGGTTAACACACACCCTTAATCTACATCTTTTCGTCCACGTCGGGACTTGAACCCATGATCTATTGACTATGGGTAACACTTTACAACAATTTACAATACTACTAAGCTACAAGCTTTGAATAGTAATAGAGTTATATCATTTGATTTAATTTTAATCCCAAAATATGTAACTTAAAGTATTAAGTGGGTTTTTTTTCTTTGGAATGTATTTTTTTAAATATAATTCCTAGTTACGTTCCTAGATATTTTAGCCATGCAACTGACACACACGAGTGTCCTCCGTAGCCTTACCCTTTTTTATTGCTTGTGACTTGTGAGGTAAGATCAATATATTCCCCACATCAAAACATCATTCACCACCTTTTTTTTTATTTTATTTTTTTAATAATCACGTGGCTTGCCTTCATTTTGCAGGGAGAGGTCATAAAGGGGGAAATCGAAATTTAACCTGAAATGGAATTAACAATTTAACATCTTGCTTGAGATTATTACTATTTATATCTAGAAATATCTATTAATACTTCATTCGATTCAAAATAAATGTTACACTTTGGATTTTACGGTTTTTTAGGCAAAAGATTATAATGATAGTTAAATTAGATTAATTAAATGGTTAGTGAATAATGGATCACACACCTTTTGAATAAAGTGGGGTTAATGATGTTTAAAAGTAAAAAGTAAGGGTAAATGAGTAATTTCACTTTGTTAAAGTAGATAGTTAGTGGGTGCGGGTCATACTATTTTTTGTCAAATAAGATAATTTTTCTAAGTGTAGCACTAATTTTGAATCACCAATATAAAGAAAATGTAGCACTTATTTTGAATCGGAGTAAGTATGTATATTTTAGTTATAGTTATTAAGAGTGATGGTGGTCACGCACACCTTTGACGCGATATAATCTTTCGCACGACCAAAACCAAGTTACAACCATTGTAACCACCAATGGGTTGCGCCAGATAAAAATTTGAGTTCACTATCACATGCCAAATCGAATATTTAGAGAGTAGTGTAAGTTAGAGGTATTTTAGTGGAGTATATCCTAAAGAATGTAATGCCTTGAATTATGAGTAAAAACATTTTTTTATTGTGTCAATGCGATAAAAAATTAAAGAATGTTAAGGTGACGTTGGGGTGTCGTTCATGTGATTATATGGCTTGAGCCATCACTAGGGGTGTGCAAAGATACAAGAAAATCGGGTATCTTAAAAAATATCCAACGTCTGAAATTCAGATATCCGATAATTCATGTATTCGAAAACCCGGATATACAAATTTCAAATATTGGATTCGGATACTTTTCTTGGGTATCCAATATACGAAAAATATCTGAAATATTTGAACATCCGAAAAATCTGAAATATCCGAAAAATTAAAAATATAAAATATCCTAAATATCTGAAAATAAAAATATAAATAATTAAATATCTGAAAATATTTGAATAATTTATTTTTCAGATATTCGATATCCAAAATTTTGGATATTCGAACTTTGTATATCTGAATTTATATATATTGAATTTAGATAGTAAAATTCCACCATCCAAAATACAAATAACTGACTGTATATCCAAAAATTTAGATATACAGTTTTGAACACCGTAGCCACTACATCCCTCACTTAAAGGTAAGAAGTTATATTACCACCGAGTTCATTGATCCACTTGGAATTTTTTTAAAATTACAGTTTTAAACTCTTTGATAACTTCTTTTAACAATAAAAAGACACTATCTTTTAAACTGATCTTAAATTTACATTATATTGTCTATTATGAGACTCGAACACATAATCACAGATGAAGGAAAAACATATTTCAATACCTTATAGCATTACATTATAAGTCTTTTGGTTTTTTTTACTTTGACTAGTTTGATTAAAGACAATTGACCAATTTTTTTTATTTTTTATTTTTGTAAATATCAAGCTTGCTTTGCAAGAAGCATTTTTTTTTTATAGAACGAATGGGAAACTATAGGTGTTGTTAACATTATTTATCTGAAACAATGTAAATAAAAAAATTATAAAAGCTTTTCATCAAATAATTACCTTTTTTTTTCTCTCGCTACACATATTATAGGTGTTGTCAACAACACATGTCATTTCCCCTAACAAATAATTATGTTGTGAAGTTAATAATTTTGAAAAGAAAGAAAGGGCACAGCTTATTCTTCCTCCGTATCACAATAAGTGATACATTTGGACAAACACGGAGTTTGAGGCAATTTATCTAAATGAGAGTTAAGAGGGATTAATGGGTGGATAATGGGTCCCACATTCACTTTAATTCCCTGCACATCCTCTCTCTTCTAATTCCCTCCAAAACACAAAAAGACACATTTTCACTTTCCCTCCAATGAATTAAAAACTCACATAGCTGCCATTTCATTTATAGTCTAAATTCAAATTACAAACTCACATTCTAACATCACAACCAACATTCATAAAAGTGGAGTAGCAGATTACGCAACATACAGACAACATTACAGACAAAAAAATTTACAAAACGAAATGGCAGATGCAACAGATTACGCAGCAGATTACGCCTTCTCAGATGACGATGAACTGGAGTACTATCAAGAAATGCTCAACGAACTGCATCCGAACCCTGAAACAGAATCAACAGAAGCAGTTGAACGAAAAAAACCGAACTTCAAAGATGACAAAAGAAGGCAAGCCATAGATGAACTTTTAGCTATGGAAAAAAAAAACAAATTACCACATGGTGCTATAGTCACAACAGCCGCTAAATATGGTGTTTCTAGGGTCACCATGCAGAGAATATGGAGTAAAGCATATGAACAAAGATCTAATGGCGATGCCATTGATGTCAGAATACAAAAAAAAGGAAAGGTTGGCCTAAAACACATTGAATATAGTGAGACATTTTTGCAATCGGTCCCTCTTAACTTAAGAACATCTTTAAGGTGCTTTGCAGGGGCACTTAAAATCAACCACACAGCAGTTCATAGGCTACTAAAAAGAGGCAGATTAAGAAGTCATACAAGTAGTACTCATCCTAGTCTAACTGATGCACACAAGTTGGCTAGGATGAAGTGGATTTTATCCCACATTCATCCAGCAACCCGAACAGAACCACCAACCTTTATCAGCTTTGACAACATAGTTCATATTGATGAAAAGTGGTTTTATTTAAGTCCTGATACAAGAAAATTTTACTTATTGCCAAGGGAAGATGATCCTTATAGGTGTTGTCAATCAAAGAGATTTAAGATAAAGGCTATGTTCATGGGGGTCACCTCTAAACCAATCTATAATGCACAGGGTCAAATTATTCATGATGGAAAATATGGCATTTTCCCATTTGTATAAAAAGTTCCAGCCAAGAGGAAAAGCAAAAACAGAGAAGTCGGCACAGTTGAAACTAAAGTAATTGAAAGAATAACACAAAAGGTGATCCGAGACATGATTATTCAGCATATCCTACCATCAATCATGAGTAAATGGCCTGCGAATATGTCCAAAAACATATTCATTCGGCAGGATAATGCTAGGCCTCATATACAACCCGAAGACATGGAGTTCAAAGTTGCAGCCTCCCAAAATGGGTTCAACATACAACTCATACAACAACCAGCACAATCACCCGATTTAAATGTTTTAGATTTAGGGTTCTTTAGAGCAATACAATCTCTAATGTATCAAACTTTTCCCAAAAATGTTGATGAATAAATTCAAAGTGTAACATTTGCTTATGAAAGATTTGATCCAAAAATTCTGAATTACACTTGGTTACAATTGCAATATGTTATGGTCGAAATTTTAAAAGTGAAGGGAGGAAACAATTACAAAAGCCCCCATCATGGTAAAGCAAGGTTGGAAAGGTTGGGACTTCTTCCACAACATGTACAAGTTGAAAAGGCTATTATAGATGAATGTGTCAACTACTTGAATAAAAACCTCCCAACAAATGAAGAAGATATGCTATTTTGAAGAAGTAAACTATGCTGCTATATTTTGAAGACAACTTTTTGTGTATTTTTTTATTGTCATTTTTTGTAACTACTAATATGAAATGCAGGCATCAGGAACTTGTAATCCTTCATTTGAATTTTGTAATCTATCAGGGACTTAGCAAGAACTTTAGCCAATGACACCTCAAGGACCTAAATTGTAACGACCGGAATTTTCGGTTAATATATTAAATGGAAATATTGAGGAATAAAGGTGGGAAAATATTTAATCGAGTCTCCGTTGGGTTTTATCGAGTGTTTGAATGTTTGGGACTTGGTATAACCAAGTATGGGTCAAGGCATGGATGGAAACAAGTTTAAAAGGCAAGAAACTGACCCAGGCAGCCCTCGCGGCGCGAGGCAGGCGCGAGTTCAAACAGCAACTCCAGAGACGAAACGCGAGAGGGTCGCGTTTGGTGTCGCGTTTGGTTCGCGGCGCGAACTCGGCGCGAACGGGGCGCGAAAGCTGGAAAAGATCGGCTTCTAAGTGGCAATCCCGCGTCACTTCGCGGCGCGAGCTCGGCGCGAGCTCGGCGCGAATTTGGTCTGGAATATATAAACTTGTGTGTGAGCTAGGGTTTCATTTCTCATTCAACTCCACACATAGTGCAGCCGATTTGGGAGTGTTCTTGGTCGTTTTTGGAGCTCAAGAGCTCAAATCCTCTTCATTCTTGAAGGATCTAAACATCAAAGGTAAGATTTCTTGATTGTGGATGTTATCTAGCTAGTTATGAACTTTGTTTGGGTAGAAATGGTGGTTTGGGGAATCATTCGTGTCATCTTTGGGGAAGATGACTAATCATGGGTGTAGAACACTCATTGTAAGTTTGTAATCAATGTGTACAAGTTTGATTTGGGTTTATTGATGGAAATCTTGAACTAGGGTTTGAGATTCCACCAAGTTGGATGAACTTGGTGGTTAGGAATGTGAATATGGATTGATTAGTGATTAGTTATGGATAATAACTAGTTATTGTGATGATATGGATGATAGGTCAAGAAGGCCTAAAGATTGGTGACATTTCACAAGTTGGAAAGCAAGGATTCGTGTTGTTAGACACGATTTGGAGTTAGCTTGGCTAAGGTGAGTACATGAGACTTTTACTGGGTACATAGCAAATGATTTTGGAAACTATGATGTTTTAAGAGTCTTTATTAATGAACGTTTTTAATAAAGATATGATTGATATGATGAGAAAATGCTAGTATTGGACTATTTTAGTATATCTAAACGATTGTTGATTTTGAAAGAGATTATGATAAATAAAAGTAATTAGTGAGTTTTCATAAATAAGATGTATGAATAAAGATAATGATTTAAAAGAGCTTGATAATCGATTTATTAATAATATGTATTAATAAAGCTTGAGACAATGATTTTTAAGTAATGAGTATCGATTAGTATATTATACTAATAAAAGTAGATATTGAAATACTAAGAGAATAAGTAATAAGTGACTAGTAATAAACGTGTATTCTAGTCAAAGAAGAGTCAAAGTAATAAGATTTTGATAAAAGATGAATATGTTTTAAATTAGTAAAGGACTTGGTAAAGTCAAGATTTAAAAGGAAATAATAAAGAGAATAGCCTGATAAATTAGAATAAATGTATTCTAATAAGTGATGAAAGGAGCTGATGCTCATAAGTGATGAAAGGAGCTGAGGCTCATATGTAAAATGAAAAATCCGGAATAAGACCGCCCAGAAATGGGGGAGCATGAGACGTCTACTTGGGGTGGTACCTCCCTGCGCAAAGAGTAGAATGTCACAGTTTACGACACTCAATGATGAGTGAGCATGACGGCCCGGGAACGGGAGAGCTTATGAATCTCGGTAAGATGGGGGTTCCCAATTACCTTGATAGTTACCTATGACGTCCCATATCGGGAGAGTTGGCTTCGGAGAGGTCCGTTGCATATGTGATGAAGAAAGTGTAAGCTTGGAGATAGCTTACAAGTATGTGATTAGATGATGAGTAAGATTATGGTGAGCTTATTAGTTTAAACGGTTAAATGAATGGAAGATGAATTATGAATTAATAAGAAATGATAAGGATAAGTATTTTTAATGTTATAAATATCATTTTATAAATCTTTTGAGAACGGGTCGAAAACCCATGTATCTCACGAGACTATTTTGTCTCACGTACTACTTTGTTTTTGGCTATGTACTCAGGTTCAGGATCGATGGATGAGAGGGTCGCGTTAGAAGTGGCCTAGTGTTGGTTAGCTCGGGAGCTCGTAGGTAGTTCTCGTTTATCCTATGGTTATGATATTGTATTTGTAACACCGGTTTTAATACTCTGATAAACTTTTATTGGTTTTTGTTAAACCGTATTTTGAGAATACTGGACTTGTAATATTTTTATTTAAAAAAAAATATGTTAAAAATGTGTTTTGAAAAATGAGGTGTTACAACTTGGTATCAGAGCTATAGTTTAAGTGAATTAGGTAGGTTTGACCTCCCTAGTCTTAAGCTATGCTAAGTAGGACCATATGTTTTCCATAGGATGTCCTTGATCAGTCCGTTGAGACAGTAAAGTATGAGTATATTAGGGTCGATCCCTAAGTGAAAGGATAATGTTTTGGGCTATATGGGTTATGTTTGACTAATAAGTCAATCTTTGAATTTTGATGGGTTAATATGTTGATATAGAAAATGGTGAACCCAAGAAGTGGAGAGATTCCACGAGATCATGAGACGGATTCAAATCGAATCCCGACTCATCCCGGTAATATTGGAGAAGGTTCCGGTTTGGATGCAAACCAAACCCCGGTAACTTTGGAAGCGATCAGAAATTTGTTTCATCAGATGAGGGATGAGGTGAATGTGGATATGAACCGGATTATCGATAACCGTTTGAATGTGGATAGGCGAGATGATTCTAAATCTCGCGGTGGAAGTAAGTCTTCGGGTAGCAAGACCCGTACAGAGAAGTCTTTGACTGAAGAGACCGACGATTCGGATTCGGAGGAAAGAGAAGGATGCACCTATAAGACATTCATGTCGTGCAACCCCGGAGTGTATTATGGAAGTTCGGAACCAAAGGTCACGATGCGTTGGAATCGGGAAACCGAGCAGGTGCTAGAAAGTAGCAAGTGTTTAAAGAAAGACATGGTCGTTTATGCATCCCGACAGTTGAAGGATGAAGCGTTGACATGGTGGGATACCATGTATGAAACTTTAGGAAAGAAAGTGTACAAGATGTCGTGGGAGGAGTTCACGAGAAGGTTGAAGGAAAAGTTTTGTCCCGAGAGAGATCTAGAAGAGTTACAAGAAGAGTTTATGTTCATCAAGAAGGGAAATATGTCAGTGGAAGAATACACCAAAAAGTTTACGGGATTACTTCCGTTTGTAATCAAGTCCTATCCTACGGAGCGTATGAAGGTGGTTCGGTATGCAAATGGACTACCACCAGAGTTTGAATTGGAAGTCAAGCGAGCGACCACGTTGGATGAGGCCATTTGTACCGCTCGGAGTGTTGAAAGGGTGTTTCGGCGAAGGGCACAAGAGTCGGCATCAGGAAAAGAAAAGAAGAAGTTTGGTAGTAGCTTGGGATTAACAAAGAGAGAAGGATTGGGGTCGAGTTCGTCAAAGCATAGCGGTATTGGAAGTTGCCAAAGTTGTGGGAAGAATCATCATGGGGAATGTAAGGCAAATTCGGCAATATGCTTCAAGTGTGGTCGAGTAGGACACCGAGCAAAGGATTGCAAAGTAAGGAACCTCGAGGAAGTGGAATGCTACACTTGTCACGAGGTGGGACACTTTAGTAGTGCGTGCCCAAGGAAGAGAACCGACACGTCGGCATCAACCGCCAACAGGAATCGGGTGAAGGAAACTCGTGGAGCCGCTTCAGGTAATTCGTTTATGAAATTTTGATAGATAATCGGAATTTAATTGCTTTTATGTCGCACGAATTTGGTGTTTATGTGATATAAGTATGGAAATAATTATAGAGGGAATATATGATGTGAAAAATAAGTTTGGGAGATAATCTCCCCGGGTTACTATGTGTATAGTTATGGGTTGGCGACCGGTATGTCGCGGGAAATAAGAATAGAAAGGATTATGTCATTATAAATTATCGGAAGGTGAATCATAAGAATAGTAATTGTGCTCAAAGAAAGGGTAGTAGTACAGTGAAGTACTAAGTTTCGGTAAAACTGGTAAAGTATGAATGGAAAGCTATAGAAATGATGATTTTGAAAATAGAACTTTAGTGTTCGGTGGAAATCCTGATAAGTAGTGCAGATATTCAAGTCAGGGTTGTCGTATGCAATGGCAAGGGTGAATAGTTTGTTATTGGTAAAGTTTATAAATAAATAAATAAAAAAATGCGATAGTTCAAGGTTGGGTATCGATCGGAGTCAATGGGTTGACTCATAAGGACCGTGTGAATCGGTAAAATATGGATAATTAAAAGGGTGTTAGTGGTTACCTCGGTGGTAAAGGAAAGATTGGAAAAATAGTAATGTTGAGAAAGCATGTTTAGTAAAGGTCGATTGATAAATAAGTTGCTTAGTGAATATGTGCAAACCGTGTGGTATTGTGTGTAAGTGGAAATAATGGCCTTGGAAGGCATGGGGTTTTAGAGAGAAAGTGTTATGTGGAAAGTGGAAAAGTGAAAATGTGGATAGAAAATGTGATTGATTGTGAAAGAAAATAATAGCATGATGTTAAGCGAAGGATGCATACATGAATGGTATGCAAGATGACATGGTATTGTATGAGTCACTTTGGATTGGAGGCTTTCTGATCATTGTGACAGTTTGGGATCGTGATGGATTGGAGGCTTTCCGATCATCTCGATAAGATAGTTAAAGTATAATTTGTTGTATAAGGGATATGATGTTTGTACCTAACGTATGTAGAACCGTATGGTTAGTTATTGATATGATTTTATGGCAAGTGAGAACTTGGGTTGAAAACACGGGTAGTGTTTAAGTATAAGTAAGTGTAGGAGATGCCTACGAGTTCATGGTTTATGAAAACGGAATGCTTTTAGGAAGCAAAGTTTGTTAATAACCAATGAGTGGCGAAAGAGGTATAATGGGTGGTTAGGCCACAATTGGATATGATTGAGGCTCTAGAGCCGGTAATCGGGAAATTCGAGTATGGTATAAGGATATTTGAAGGAAATTATAAAGGGTATAAGTAATTGGATGAAGGTTAAAAAGTACTAGATATTTGGTATTGGTTCAAATGGAAATGGTTAATCGATTGTGAGAATAGAAACCAAGGAAAAAGGGAACAATTGAGAAAGGAAATTTAAATATGAAAACGGAAATGTAAAGCTTGGAAAGCGATGCCTTAGTAGTAAAGAATATGAAAAATTTTGCAAAGTAAGTTTGACTTTAATCATAAGTCAAGATTGGTCAACTAGTGGAATGTTGACTTTAGTCAAAAATTGGGTTCTGACTTTCGTTTAAAATGATTAGTCAAGGATAAGGGCATAATGTATCACATATATGTGTGTATGATAGTGGTTGATTGATTAAATGGAAATAATTGTAGTCAAAGGGTGCGACTTTGACCTTTGGGCAATTCGAATGGAATTTAGAAATCGAGTATGATTGTTGTTGGACCATGAAGGTAAGGTCGATTGTTAAGGAATTTATGGTTAATGGAATCATTAGTGAGTAAGGAAATTGACAAAAAGATGGTTGATTTTGTGTTAAGTCAAAGATGGGACAATGTTGACAATTTGGTCAAAGCGACGGGTTGACTAACATTGTGGTCAAATGGTTATTAGTAATGATTGGGTCATATCATCCCAATGGGAGAAAGGAGTTTGGTAAAATGATTGAAAATGTTAAGGTCAAGTTGTGAAATTCTGACCCGTTCGGGTATTAGGGACTCAAGATTGGATTTTTGACCCGTTTGGGTATAACGGAGTCAAGTGGGCATTTAAATGCATAAGTATCGTTGGACCATGATTTGGAGGTGGAATGAGGATTGGAAATCCTTGAGTTGATTCCGAGGACGGAATCTTTTTTAAGGGATGGATAGTTGTAACGACCGGAATTTTCGGTTAATATATTAAATGGAAATATTGAGGAATAAAGGTGGGAAAATATTTAATCGAGTCTCCGTTGGGTTTTATCGAGTGTTTGAATGTTTGGGACTTGGTATAACCAAGTATGGGTCAAGGCATGGATGGAAACAAGTTTAAAAGGCAAGAAACTGACCCAGGCAGCCCTCGCGGTGCGAGGAAGGCGCGAGGCAGGCGCGAGTTCAAACAGCAACTCCAGAGACGAAACGCGAGAGGGTCGCGTTTGGTGTTGCGTTTGGTTCGCGGCGCGAACTCAGCGCGAACGGGGCGCGAAAGCTGGAAAAGATCCGCTTCTAAGTGGCAATCCCGCGTCACTTCGCGGCGCGAGCTCGGCGCGAGCTCGGCGCGAATTTGGTCTGGAATATATAAACTTGTGTGTGAGCTAGGGTTTCATTTCTCATTCAACTCCACACATAGTGCAGCCGATTTGGGAGTGTTCTTGGTCGTTTTTGGAGCTCAAGAGCTCAAATCCTCTTCATTCTTGAAGGATCTAAACATCAAAGGTAAGATTTCTTGATTGTGGATGTTATCTAGCTAGTTATGAACTTTGTTTGGGTAGAAATGGTGGTTTGGGGAATCATTCGTGTCATCTTTGGGGAAGATGACTAATCATGGGTGTAGAACACTCATTGTAAGTTTGTAATCAATGTGTACAAGTTTGATTTGGGTTTATTGATGGAAATCTTGCACTAGGGTTTGAGATTCCACCAAGTTGGATGAACTTGGTGGTTAGGAATGTGAATATGGATTGATTAGTGATTAGTTATGGATAATAACTAGTTATTGTGATGATATGGATGATAGGTCAAGAAGGCCTAAAGATTGGTGACATTTCACAAGTTGGAAAGCAAGGATTCGTGTTGTTAGACACGATTTGGAGTTAGCTTGGCTAAGGTGAGTACATGAGACTTTTACTGGGTACATAGCAAATGATTTTGGAAACTATGATGTTTTAAGAGTCTTTATTAATGAACGTTTTTAATAAAGATATGATTGATATGATGAGAAAATGCTAGTATTGGACTATTTTAGTATATCTAAACGATTGTTGATTTTGAAAGAGATTATGATAAATAAAAGTAATTAGTGAGTTTTCATAAATAAGATGTATGAATAAAGATAATGATTTAAAAGAGCTTGATAATCGATTTATTAATAATATGTATTAATAAAGCTTGAGACAATGATTTTTAAGTAATGAGTATCGATTAGTATATTATACTAATAAAAGTAGATATTGAAATACTAAGAGAATAAGTAATAAGTGACTAGTAATAAACGTGTATTCTAGTCAAAGAAGAGTCAAAGTAATAAGATTTTGATAAAAGATGAATATGTTTTAAATTAGTAAAGGACTTGGTAAAGTCAAGATTTAAAAGGAAATAATAAAGAGAATAGCCTGATAAATTAGAATAAATGTATTCTAATAAGTGATGAAAGGAGCTGATGCTCATAAGTGATGAAAGGAGCTGAGGCTCATATGTAAAATGAAAAATCCGGAATAAGACCGCCCAGAAATGGGGGAGCATGAGACGTCTACTTGGGGTGGTACCTCCCTGCGCAAAGAGTAGAATGTCACAGTTTACGACACTCAATGATGAGTGAGCATGACGGCCCGGGAACGGGAGAGCTTATGAATCTCGGTAAGATGGGGGTTCCCAATTACCTTGATAGTTACCTATGACGTCCCATATCGGGAGAGTTGGCTTCGGAGAGGTCCGTTGCATATGTGATGAAGAAAGTGTAAGCTTGGAGATAGCTTACAAGTATGTGATTAGATGATGAGTAAGCTTATGGTGAGCTTATTAGTTTAAACGGTTAAATGAATGGAAGATGAATTATGAATTAATAAGAAATGATAAGGATAAGTATTTTTAATGTTATAAATATCATTTTATAAATCTTTTGAGAACGGGTCGAAAACTCATGTATCTCACGAGACTATTTTGTCTCACGTACTACTTTGTTTTTGGCTATGTACTCAGGTTCAGGATCGATGGATTAGAGGGTCGCGTTAGAAGTGGCCTAGTGTTGGTTAGCTCGGGAGCTCGTAGGTAGTTCTCGTTTATCCTATGGTTATGATATTGTATTTGTAACACCGGTTTTAATACTCTGATAAACTTTTATTGGTTTTTGTTAAACCGTATTTTGAGAATACTGGACTTGTAATATTTTTATTTAAAAAAAATATGTTAAAAATGTGTTTTGAAAAATGAGGTGTTACAACCTAAATTGTGCCGAGCACATTGACTTGTAGCTCAATTGTAAGTCCTTTCATCATTTAGATTTATTTTTCAAAACAACAAACGACCAACAGTATTCAACAGTTTATCCAACCATAAGGAAACAAGAATCCATCAGGGACTATGCAATGACTCAAGCCAATGATACCTCAAGGCTGTAATTGAGCCGAGCACATTGCCTTCGAGTTCAATTGCAAGTCCTAGCAGCATTTGGACCATTATTCATAAAGGTAATTTCATCATTCATCAATGGCAGTCACCAACAGATCTTAATTTAAGCAGTCACCAACAGATCTAAGTAATTAAATCTCCCAACCACACTTAATTAAAGTAAAATTAAAAAAGGATAGTACAGACCTCGTCATTCAAGCAACTGTTACCAACATTTTTAGGGTTTTCTTCCTCACTTTGGTTTCCTTCATCTTCCACTTCACTCGGATACTCATCGGCCCACCAGAACAACGGGGAGTCCATCTTGATTCCAAGAAGAACCGTCCCCAAAGCTCTACAAGAATATCGTCCCAAGGATTTCTCTGCCTCGGCACTTTCATATAATCTCATAGGCTATGGAGATCCATTTTCAATTGATTGGATAATATGCTGAATGAGCGACCCTTCTTCCTCGTCGTCTGTTCGGAAGAAAGCATCAACTAGTGGCTGCAAATCGGGTACCGACATGGCGAGGAGACAGGAAAACACAGGTTGAATGACGAAGAAGGTAAACGATTTGGGTGAAAATCACAGGTTTAATGGCGATACAAGTATAATGGCGAAGAAGAAGAAGATCGAATGGTGAAGAAACCCTAGAAAATGTCGATGGTGGTTGGGGGATTAAAGACCACATAATTAATGAATGTGTGGTTGGTTGGGAGTTTAATTAAAAAGTGGTTGAAAATTAAGTGATTTAATGTTTAATGTTAATTATGGTTAACAAGTTTAAGTAAGGGTAATATGGTATTTTCATATAGGAAAACTTTCCAAATAAAGTAAATTTGTAAGTGTATCACTTATTATGAAACACCCCTTTATGGAAAGTGTATCACTTATTGTGATACGGAGGAAGTATTAATTTAAGAGTTTCGTGGTCATCTCTTCAAGTTTAGAGTCTGTTATGAAAACCAATAAAAGGGTTTGAACCTAGGTTGCCTTAATGACTCATCATTTTGCTTTAAAGGAATGATATCTTCCACTAATATTCTATCTACGCCTTTGAGTTATTATATGGTTTTCTATTCTAATCATTATTAATGTATATAGTATTATTATTTGTTAGAATATTTGGAATGATTCCTAAACTTTCTGAGTGCTCCAATAGAGCATAAGATTTTTTTTTGGAAACAGCTTTCATTAAACAAACTAGCAAAACGCTAGGCGAACAAAACAAAAATCAGTTACATGATAAAATAAGTCATTCGGCCCAACTAACTTTATACTTAGCTCTACGATTACAAATCCATAAAAACGCCACTTCTTTTATAGCATCAACAAGCAAATTTCTTCGAGCATCTCCATTACTAAACGTAATCGCATTCCGGTGCCGCCACATAATCCAAATCACTGTCATAGCTACGGCCTCAATAATAATTTTCGATTTATTACTCAACGAACTAGAATCCACACTATCCAAAAATTCATCCAAATCTTCTACATTCGTGTCAACAACTTGTAACCAATTCCCAATAGAACGCCACACACTTTTTGTGACATCACAATTCCAAAGAATATGCTCTGCATCCTCCACACCATCTCCACACATCATAACACATTTAAGGTCATCAAACAGGATTCCTTTATGTAACAAATTCATTTTACAAGGAAACCGGTTTAAATTAATCTTCCAAAATAATATGTTCACTTACCGGGGAACTAACGGGTTCCATCTAGTCTGAACAACATGAGATGGCAATATAAGACTATCCATCCACCTTCTAGTACTCTTCACTTCATACCTCCCTTCGTCCCCAATGTCCCAAAACCAAGAATCCGGCTCATTGGATAACGATACCCCATTTATCAAACCGGCCAACTCTCCTACTTGTGCATCTTCTCTGCCTCCCCTAATATTCCTACTCAACGCCCACTGGACCACACCGTCCCTCAACCTATCTGAAACCGAACAATCTTTATCTACTTCGAGCAGATATATTCTAGGAAAAACCGATCTCAACGGACGTTGACCCACCCATTTGTCCTTCCAAAATTTCGTGGATCTCCCATCACCGACCCGTCTATGTAAATGGGCTAAAAGATCCATGCCACTATCTTGAGATTTCCGAATCATCTTCAACAATTGGGCCCACGGTTGTGGCCCGGCAACTCGGTTATCAACAACATCCAATGCCCCATTCTCGCCATATAACTTAATCACATTTGACCATAAACTATCACCACTCTTCACGAATCTCCAAACCCACTTTAACACAAGGGCAATGTTTAAAGTATATAAGCTACCAATGTCAAGTCCTCCATTTTGTTTAGAGGCCAAAACCAAATCCCAGTTAACCTAGTGAATCTTCCTTTTTTCCTCAGTACCACCCCAAAAGAAAGAAGCTCTCAACTTCTCTAACCCCGTAGCAACAACTTTGGGCATAACAAACGTAGACATATAATATATGCCCATCCCATCCAACACCGATTTTAAAAGCATAGAACGCCCACCTACCGATAAAGTGCTTACCTTCCACCCGACAATTTTTTCTTGAATCTAATAGACCATAAGATTGAGTTGGACAAGTTAGTCTTTATAATATTTACCAACCTTTCGTCAATAAACTATAGTAATTAAATTAATCTTGATTTTTATCTTTTAAATACGTTGTATATGTATATTATGGGAGGAAAACAACACCATTGGCGAGGTTTTTGGTATTGGATAGGGGTTAATTCGAATAACTTCTAATATTCTATTGAACTCGTGGTCGAATTGGTTCCAATGAGGTGGATTTTTCCTAATAAAGATTCATCTCGGGCTCGAACCTTTTAATTTGAAGGCAGATTGTCACAAAAGAGACTCTAATGGACCACTCAAAAATACCGCTCACTTTCAATCCTGGGAGGGTTAGGTTGTGGGTTGGTTAAAGTTGCAATTCACGTTTTGCCCTGGTAATAATATTCTAGCTATCTATGCATAAATTTATAAGATTTTGATTCTTTTATAAGAAGTGAATTGGTTTTCTAAATTAAGGTATTAAGATAATTGCAAAGATATACTATATGCCTATTAATTGATAGCTGTAATTAACTAGTTATTCGATTATTTTAAATTATTATCGATATGTGGTGTCATCTCATATACTCTTTTGTCTTTTTGACTCAAATCTTATAAAGAAAAATCTACAAGTACCAAACATGAATATTCAAAAATTTGCAAAAAGAAGAACAATTTTGCGATTTGGTTTTAGACAACATATTTCAAAAGTGAGAAGGTGACCCCTCCATGATGGTTTTGGGTAACAATAATTTTTTTGGCAAAAGATCAGCGTGGGGTCTGTTGTCTGCGCGGCGCAGACTACGGGTAGAAAAACACTTACGAAGATGTTTGTTTTTTAGAAGCCCGCAGACATAAAAACATTTTCCCAAGGTCTGGATGGTGCAGACTTGAGAGATAGCTTTTTGGGTCTTGTCAAGTTCAGAATAACTTTTCATAAATGTTGATCTTTAGGCTCAAGAATAGTTAGTTCTTGATCTGGAATAAGCATATACAAAACATAAAATTACGGAATTAAATGAACATATTTGTATAGCTAAACAAGGTTTCATCATCATCTTTATATACAATGATTACTAAAAGCCCCAATTCTACATATAAATATGTAGAACGGTTTTGGGTTAACAGGATCAAACGACCTTGAGGCTTTAGAGTACACACACATACACGTTAAAACGTGGGTTTCAAGAACATCTAATTCTATGTCATTAGGTTTCTTTATATACTAGAAAACCTAAGACTTACAAGGAAAAGATAATAACTAAATCTTTTAAACTAATAAAGATATACTATATCTTTTTACATTAATGATTATCTCCTAAATCTTTATTTGAATTTGAACTTCCATATCTTCAATTTAGGTCCTTGTATAGTTTTGACTAATCAAATCTTTAATGAATATTAATTAAAATATTCCTAACAATCTTCCCCTATTTGATTTGACAAAACTTGTAGAATTAGCTAGGAATCTTCAAGTCTCTTCCCCTTTTTGACATAATCAAATCAATCCGAGAAACTTGAACTTCCCCTTGAATGATCAACACTTTTTCTTCCCCTAAAAGTGTGATATCATTCTTGTGTTCTTCAAGGCTATATTAATTACATTGAAAACCAACTATCTTCTATTTGAAGTTGAAGTAGAAACTCAAACTAAGCATCACATTCCGTCTAAATATAGTAATCAGCAACATCATATCTTGTATGAAGGACATCTTGGTCTTCAATCAGATCTTTTCGTTAAGATTCTGTTGAATTGCAGTTACATCTTTACATAACATCTTATGTAGTAAGACTTTCAACTTCTTCTTCAAATAAATTATAATCAATTATCTTCTGTAATCAACTGATAAAGATCAAATATGTAACAACTATAAAACTTTCGTTTATCTTCATTAAGCCTTCAATCTGTGTGTGTGAATAATGTGATTCGTTTCACATTAATATACCAGATACGATCAATAAACCGTAGTATGGAATGAACATGGTGTGTGTCATGCTTTCCAAAGTATGATGTATCGGTCAAAGGAAGAAATCAGTAAAAAAAAAAAAAAAAATTCGGTCAGTACTGATTAATACTGATCAGTCAACGCAACAGCAGTAAATTCAGTTTATTACTGATCAGTAGTGGTGATTCTTCATTTACTACTGATCAGTAGTATTTTCGAATCGGATCAGTAAGAAAATCTGTGAAAATCAGTAGTAAATTTGTTGGAGCAGCAGTAGTAAAATCGAAACAAGATCAGTAGTAATCGGAATTGTTACTGATCAGTAGTAACAATGGCATAACATAGGATCAGTAGTAAGATGGATGTTGGAGCAGCAGTAGTAAACGAAACATTGACACAGCAGTAGTAAAATTTAACATGGATCAGTAGTAATTTTCATATTGCCATGGACCAGTAATAAGATTAAGATTGAGATCAGTGGTAAATCGAATTGCTAACTACCAACCTCCAACTTCTGGATCATAAAAGTAATATACTTTTCTTTTCACTCCATCTGGACCAGTCCCTAATGCTAGCGAATTGCCTCCAGTTTCCATTGGTGGCTGTCTTTTAAATTTCAATATGACTTGCCACACTTCCCACGTTTATCAAATATGCTTGCTTTTTATCCTTGTTTCATTCCAGATCTGGAGCCACCTCGCTCTGATACCAATTGTCAAGTTCAGAATAACTTTTCATAAATGTTGATCTTTAGGCTCAAGAATAGTTAGTTCTTGATCTGGAATAAGCATATATAAAACATAAAATTGCGGAATTAAATGAACATATTTGTATAGCTAAACAAGGTTTCATCATCATCTTTATATACAATGATTGCTAAAAGCCCCAATTCTACATATAAATATGTAGAACGGTTTTTGGTTAACAGGATCAAACGACCTTGAGGCTTTAGAGTACACACACATACACGTTAAAACGTGGGTTTCAAGAACATCTAATTCTATGTCATTAGGTTTCTTTATATACTAGAAAACCTAAGACTTACAAGGAAAAGATAATAACTAAATCTTTTAAACTAATAAAGATATACTATATCTTTTTACATTAATGATTATCTCCTAAATCTTTATTTGAATTTGAACTTCCATATCTTCAATTTAGGTCCTTGTATAGTTTTGACTAATCAAATCTTTAATAAATATTAATTAAAATATTCCTAACAGGTCTTCTCCATTTGAAAAAAAAGAAACAAAAAACGTGCAGCCCTCCCGTCTCTCTCCCGCAACCCTCCAACCTTCTCCATCTCCAGCCAAAATCTGGCGAACAACAGTCGCAGTCCTCCTCCGCCGCCGCCAGTCTCCTTCTCCGGTCTCTTTCTCCGGCGTCGCCTTATCCGAATTCCAGATCCCGACGGTGGTCGACGGTGCTGCTATTTGTGATGTTGTTTGTGTTATTGCGGGCGAAGACCAGTCAAGTGTTCATCTTCTCTAAGGAATATTGTAGGTGGGTTTTTGTCGACATCGTAGCTCAGGTATGTTTTCTCTTTTGAATAAATTTGTTTGAACTAAGATTAAATTATTTGATTTCACCTTCTCTATGCTATGAATCTGATTTCACAGTACCATTTTCCCTTCTCTTGTTTTTATGAAATTGGATGCATAAATTGTAGAAATTTCTCTTATTTTATAAATCTGATATATATGATCTGTAGAAATTTGATTTCATCCAATGTTATGAAATTTGTATGCTATGTTTATTCTACTATGCAGAATTTCAATATCATAAATTTAGGTTTTTCCTATTTTGGTCATCACTATGTTTTTATGAAATCAGAATTCTCATATCATAAATTTGTATGTTAAGGCTTCATGTTTGCTTCATATTTATTAAATTCAACATGTATATGGTTATTTGGTTATTCGGAATGAGTTTTTAAATTGTATTGTTATTTCGGTTTATTTAAGTAATCTGCAGATGTTGAAAAACAAATAACAGTTTTCTTGCATACCGCAGATCTTTGGTCCACCTCAGAAGCTGCAGCAGATGGCAGATGTGGTCTGTAGACAGCAGATCTTTTTACTCTGAAAAAACAAACAGCACCTGAGTGGGTTTAGTCATATGAAAGAATTAAAATAATCCCTAGAATATTCTTTTTGTCTACATATTTTTATATGTATTAAAAAGAATATAATACTTGTGATCTACTGTCATGACTATTTCTGAAATTTTCCTGACATAAGTTTACATAATAACTAAAGATAAAAATAATTTAGGTATAATCAGCAGAATAACATATAACTAGATAATATACAACTGAAACATTTATTGATATAAATCATATCTTGATCGTAGTATGAAAATCACCTATCACATCGCACAAATTACACTTTACTAGTTTCTAGTTGATATATAAATAACGTTCAACGAGTTCCATCATCTTTGTGAAGTCTCAAGTAACAAATCTCAACCATTGATCAATAGGATCTAATGGTCAAGATTAATCACATATTTTATATATTGAGGGGTATTTTGGTCATTTTTTAAAAAATTAAAAATACTATTTTTTTTATTTTTTATTTTTTATTTTAAAATTATAATTTTTTTTTACTTTTTATTATGAAGGGGTATTTTGGTCATTTGGCACTTAAAAAAATTTCAATTTTTTTATTTTTTATTATAAATTTTTTTTATTAATATTTTTTATTAAAAAATAATATTTATTTGATAATTATGTGTATAACTTAATCACATGTGATTTTAGTGTAAAATCAAATGTGATTTTAGTGTAAAATCAAATGTGATTATATATTTAATCACATTTGATGTTTTAGTTAAATCACATGTGATTCACTATGCAATCACATGTGATTCACTATGTTATCACATTATGTGTTATTAATGAAAAATTAATAATTTTTTAAGAAAAAATAATAAATAAATAAATTTTTTTAAAAAAATAATTTTTTTTTAAAAAATAAAAATTTTTAAAAAAAATAAAAAAAAAATATTTTTTTCAAAATGACCAAAATACCCCTCAATTAAAATAAAAAATAAAAAAAAATAAATTTTTTTTAGTGCCAAATGACCAAAATACCCCTCCATGTATAAAGTATGTGATTAATCTTGACCATTAGATCATATTGATTAATGGTTGAGATTTGTTCCTCAGGATTTTGTAAAAATCATGTAACTCCTTGAACGCAACTCGTTGGCTATATTAATAAAGATAAAATTGAAAAGTCTTTACGAACTAAATTTTTAAAAGTGTTGCAATTTGTTGCGTATCTATTTGGTCCCACACAACAATAAAAAGTTTTAAAACAAGTGATACTTGGTTCAATGGATTTGCTTGCTTTCAATAACTTAATGATGTGGTTTTCTAATCTTATTACGAGTTAATATAACATTGTAACAGTTGTATGTTTGTATCATACGGGTGATGTGTTATTTAGAGATATTTCAAATTAATTAGAATGCTCTGTATCATAAGTTGAATTAAAATCATATAGTTAGATTTCATTACCGATTGTTATTGTTTATGCAACATCAAGGTCGTAAGACTAAACATAGTTTTGACACACCTTACGAATAGTCTAAAATTGGATCAAGGTCGGACGATCTAACTTAAAGGGCCTAGTTCTTTTTACTATAGCTAACAAATAAGGAGTTTAGACGCTAAACTACATACATTCTAATAGCAACTTTTAGATTTATAATCATTAATTCAAAAAATTCGAATCAACACTAGTCAATGAAAAACAAAACTCAATTATATATTCAAGTCAAGTGCATAATGGTATGGTCAAAGTGTTTCTATATAAAAAAAAAAAGTATATCTTTGAATAACCATTTGCTGCCTTGCTTAGAGGTGACATTATGTGATCTTTTGCTTTAACGTAGGCCAACTTGGTCTGGTTTTACTTAAGCTTGTAGAAAGACTTGTAATTTTAGCAATTCAAAATCCTTTAATAAAAAGACTCGAACCAGTTGTGGAATCCGGAGTCCAACCCAAACCATATTCTAAATAAGAAATGTTTATACTTCGTATTATGGATATCTTGAAATGAGGAAGAAGAACGTTAATTGGAGGATCGTTTTAATAACGCCTCCGAGGTCGAAATGTCAAAATGCATTATAATTTCAGAGAAACCTTTTGGAGAATCGTACGCCCATAGCCCACAAAATTTAGGGGCTCACTTCCAAAAAATTTAGCCCATGTATAAATATAAATGTGTGTGAACTCATTTGAATAAAGATAAGTGCAACAAAATATTGAAAATAGGCGGACTACAGGATCCAATCTGGACATTTTACTTGGGGATTGGGGTGACAATTTTAATTTGGCAAAAATTTTATATTTATTTAAAAAAAAGTTACTTTCGAGGACCCATTTTTAAAATTTTACTCAGAGCTCACAGATTGATTGAACCGACCCTTATATGTATGAAATATCACTATGAAGCAAATCGAGACACATACAAAGTAAATGTCGAAGTTGTAGTTCTATCAATTTAAATGCACTTCTTTAAATTTAATGTACTTTTAAAATTGTACATTAAAATTCACATTCACTACCAAAAAAATGTAAAAACCAATCCGGTGGTAAATACTAAATACGTGTATCTCCAACGGAATCAACAACAAAAGTAAAGTTTTCTAGCTTTTCATGTTTACCTACGTCCGTTAGTAATCTTTATTTTTTTGGAGGGAACTTTGGCGTTTTCTTTAGCAACAGAGTACTCTCAATTTTCCATTAGTATTTTTTGCCAATTTACATGGAAATTTCTTACTAATAATAATTCCAACGGTAGATTCCCGTTGATAAATAGTTAGAAAATTACTAACGGGATAGTTTCTGTTGGTAATTGTACAAAATGAAAAGTATCAACAAATTTTATTATTTGGTAATTTCATAAGGTAGTTGTCATATTATTAATTCAAAATTAAAAAAAAAAAAAAAACTCAAGAGCTAATATTAAATATACATTTTTAATCACTCGATTGTCGAAATTATTACCAATGGGCATATGCCATTAGAAATATGTCAATTTCAAAGCGAATTTTCCAGCTAACATTACCAACGTGTTAATATTTGTGGAGGAACTTGTTAGGTTATAAAATATTGGAACTATGGACGAATTATGAATTTCTAAAAACAAAAGGGAAACTAGATGCATTTTTTTTTCAAATCGCAAGCACAAGTTTGCAATTCTCTTGTTGAACAATAATTTTAGCATTTTACACTGATGCAATTCTAAGGACTTATTATGTAATACGGAGAAGGTTAGGGCAAACAACTGTTGTAACCTCAATTACCAAATCTAGTACAAGCACAATACTCTCTTTTCTACCTTAATCACTCCCAATCACACCTAATCACGCAATGGCTTAATTCCTAGGAATAACAACTCTTAAAATAATATTTAAATAACAAAGCCCAACTTATAAATTAAATAACTTCAATATATTTATATCGAACGTTATATTGAATTCTCTAAGTAACAATTAGCCAGACCGATGTTTTGAAACAGTCTCCCTTGTTGGTTCGATAGTGCAACTGGTTAGATAGTTCAATCAGTCCCATAAATTGGACGATTTATGACTCCGTCATTATAACCTTTTATAAAATCCAGAGCGAATTACATCTAAGGTCCCTGTGGTTTACCACTTATTGCAGCTACAGTCCCTAAACTTCATTAAGTACACTGGGAGTCCCTAGTGTTGCCATTTTGTTGCACTCGTAGTCCCTGAAGCAAACGTCCGTTTAAAAACCCTGTTAAATCACACATGTGCACATCACATGATGGGTAGTATGATAATTCTCCACCCCTTCCTCATATTTAAACCCGAGTAAATTTCATGGAAGGTCCCTGTGGTATACTACTTATTACAGCCCTAGTCCCTGAACTTCATTTATTACACCGGAAGTCCCTGGTGTATAAGTTTGTGCTCGTTTGAGTTTGTTTCGTGTACGTTTGTGTTTCTTTATGTTCATTTATGTTTGTTACCCTCGTTCGCGACCGTTCGTGTACACTAAATTTTCTTAACAAACGAACACGAACACAAAATTCCGTTCGATAAGTGTTCGCGAACCGTTCGTGTACACATTTTTTCCTTAACAAACGAACATGAACAAGACCTCGTTCGTGTTCGTTCGGTTCGTTTACATGCCTACAAACGAACACAAACAAGATTTTGTGTTCGTTTAGTTAAACAAACGAACACGAACAAAGGCCCGTTCGTTCGTTTACGTTCGTCAACATCCGTTCGTGTTCGTTTGTTTACGTTCGTTTGTTAGTGTTCGTTTGAGTTTTTTTGTGTTCGTTTGTGTTTGTTTGTGTTCGTTTGTGTTTGTTTCATGTTCGTTTGTGTTTGTTTATGTTTTTTTTGTGTTTGTTTCGTGTACGTTTATATTTCTTTATGTTCGTTTGTGTTCGTTTATGTTTTGTTACTCTCGTTCACGAACCGTTCGTGAACACTAAATTTTCTTAACAAACGAACACGAACTTCATCAAAACACCATAAAAACAATAAACATGGCTGTTTAACGGTTTTTATATATGCATCGCCCGCCTGCAAATCACCACCCTTATCCCACGGGTGGTGATTTGCACAAGGAAATGAGTTATTTTTACAAGGAAATTTAAAAAAAATAGACAATCCTATCCTTAAATATGATATTTTTATGTTATAATAAAATTATGTTTAGGGATAAAATTGTCCATTTGATTTATATTTCCTTGTGCGAATAAATATATTCCTTGTGCAAATCACCACCCTAATACTAATCATGACTTAATTGTGTAATTATTTCCATTATTTTTCTCTAATTTCTTGCTAGTTAATTAACTTTCTAATATATTTATATCGATTCAAAAAAATCTCCACAAAAGGAAATTTTCTACCATACATTTGAAAATAAAATTAAAAGGGCATATATGGTATTTGCAAGAATACGGAGAAGGGCATTATTGGAAGATGAAAGCAGAATTTTTTGGTTTATGTAACATTGAGTTCATGCACTCTAGAAGCCTTAAAAGAAGCTACACCTTAATAAGCTTTATCAAACTCCACAACGTATCTATCTTTAGAGTCCCACCCAATGTTTAAACTCGCTTATGTTTTCAAATTAGACCACCCTTTACTTGACTATATTCTAATTAAACAACTAATAAATAATATTTTCCTTATATCAAATTATATAAAAACATATCCAATTTGACACGACTTATTGTAGGTATATTGATTATAAAACATAGTTTTAAAATGTAACAAACTTATATTTATATTTTTCAACTACTTAATGTATTCAAATTATATCAAAATATATGTATAATTTAAAAGTGGATCGATTTAAGTTTTATTGTTCAGTCTATATAATTACTTATAGGGTTAAGATCTGGCGAGGACTCAAAAATTAGTGAGGATTGCAAGGATAATTCTCAATCAATTATTTTTTTTAAATGGATCATTGTCAGAACTTTAGGATCTTTATAAGTATGACAATGATCCAAAATTCTGAAAATGATCATAATTTTTAAAAATGATTGGTTGATAATTATCCTTACAGTTCTCACCAAAATTTGAGTCCTCACCCGATCTCATTTCATTACCTATATATACATTTCCCATAACCATTTCACTGTTCATAAGATTTTTAATTAATAACAATTACGTTGTTTTAGATATATAAACTTCCATATAGTTTGTCTTTTTCTTATAATTATGTCCCATTGTTCAAGGGAGGAATATTAAAAAGAAAAAGGTAAATTTAGCTTGAGCTTCAACTACAGCTGCCCGAATCTACTCGAAGTTCGAGACCTTTTTGCATGTATATATACCATGAACTCTAACCCACCACCCTACACCACACCACCGTATTCATATATCCCTCAAAAAGAAACTCGCACACATCCACCACAAGGTTGTTACCACACACAAACACATACAATGTCTACATGTAATAGCTTGATATATATTGATCTGTCTCTAATTAACATTTGTGCATATTTTTTACTTTTATTTTTTGTAGAAATTAAGATGAGTAGGCCAGGAGATTGGAATTGTAGGTCATGCCAACACTTGAACTTTCAGAGGAGGGACTCTTGCCAAAGATGTGGCGAGGTAAGACTTGGCGGCATTGGTGGCGGCGGTTTTGGTGGTAGAGGAAGCATAATCAACCCAGCTGTATTCGGGTTCACCGGGCCAGATGTCAGGCCCGGTGACTGGTATTGCAATGTTGGCAACTGTGGGGCCCACAACTTTGCTAGCCGCTCGAGTTGCTTCAAATGTGGTGCTTTCAAAGATGACTTGACCTCTAGCGGTGGTTGTGGTGGTTTTGATGGTGTCAGGGGTTTCGGGTTTGGTGCCGGAAGTGGTGGTGCTGGTGCCGGCAGCAGCCGTTCAGGCTGGAAGTCTGGTGACTGGATATGCATTAGGTAAGTAATTAACACTTTCTTCTTAATTTGTTTAATTTCTTAGTTCATAAGAAACCCGAATAGTGCATCTTTGGACTTCTTGGATGAGAGGACGTATTTATATATCCCATGCACGTACACACCTTAACTATAACTTGTATCAGTGTATAACTAAATTGATATACTACCTTCGTATCAAAATAAGTGATACATTTAAATTTTCATGGTTTTTGAGGTAAAAAATTAAAATGTAAGTTAAAATATATTAAAGTGGATAATTAGTTGAGAATGAGTCTCAGTCCGTTTGAATAAAGTGATATTAATGATGATTAAAAGTAAAAGTAAGGGTAAAAATATAATTTCACTTTATTAAAGTAAATAGTTAGTGGAGAATGAATTCCACTTTTTTATCAAATAAAGTAACTTTTAGAAGTATGACAATTATTTTGATCCACCTATAAATGTAAAGTGTATCAGTTTCTTTGATACGGAGGTAGTATTTATTCTAGATTTGTATATATTATAGTTTATTTATAATTATAATTTTATTTTCGCAGGCCTGGTTGCAACGAACATAACTTTGCTAGTCGAATGGAATGTTTTAGATGCAATGCACCTCGCGAATTAGCCGGTAGCAAATCTCCTTATTAACTCAGGTTGCCACAATTATATAAAATTATTTTATTGTTATTGTTATATACTCCCTTCGTCCCACAAAAAACTTCCCATTTGACCTTATATTTTTGTCCCACAAAAAACTTCCCATTTCATATATTTGATGGGCTCCACACAATAAAATAATATTATTAATAAGGACTCACCATTAACTATCCACTAACTATCTTTCTCTCTCCAAACCAATCATATATTTTAATCATAATTATTACCAATGATCCCACCACTAACTATCACCTTAAAACTTGTGCCCAACTCAAATGAGAAGTTTTTTGTGGGACGGAGGGAGTATTAATAATTAAAGGGAGTTCATTTCTGTACCACAACTTTTACTTCCTATTCCACAACTTACAAGTTTTACAGCTAACTGTACAAGTATGTTAAGCAACACTTGTGGTAGATGAATTAAAAATTATGGTAGGAAAATCACCCATATAATTAAAAGTAGTAACAAAATATTATGTGATGTAACTTTCAGGTATCATGGATTTGCAATCTACGTAAGAGGAAGAGAGAGATAATGAGTGATTGATCAGACAGAATCACGAAAGAAAGAGCATCCACCAGTTGATAGGATATTCTAAGCTGACCCCTTTTTGCCCACAATCCTATCTTTGATTTTCTCTTTTTGTTTTTTTTTTTTTTTGTTTTGTTTTTTTGTTTTATTTTGTCTTTATTTTAATAGTAAGGGACTTCGTTTAATTTGCTAGGTAACTTAAGTAGGAATTATGGTTAATTTGATTACTAAAACTCATGTTTTAATTTAATTATGGCTGATTAATCCCTCATTTTGTGAGGTTCTTCCTTGAGATAATGTTGTTTGGGGATGGGGATTAATTCAGTCTAATATTCAAACAGATGTTTATCATTACCGACTTCGGGCTACCCACAAAGCATGTAGTAGCTCTGAGATTAACCGGCTCGCAATTAAGAAAAAAAAAAAGTTACAGTCGTTCAATTTAAAATAAAGAAAATGATAGCCATATTCAATTGTATATATCATTGAATTTTGATAAGGTTCTTTTTTGTGGTTAGCAATGAACCAAAATGACAGCATAGGATTCCAAAGCTTTTGAGCTTAACATCTTTATTTCACCTAGAAATTTGCAATACTGGTCAAAAAGCTAAAACTCACATTTTTATTAATTAGTATCCTGTTAGACATTATTGTTTAGCTTTTGCCAAGATTCTTATCATTACATTTTATAATGAGAAGCTTTATGTTTTACCTTAAAATGCTACTTGGTCAAGACTCATATGTCATTATCATCTTAATCTTAGTGTAAATTTCCATAACAAGATCTTTTTCCCTTATAAAAATCTCACTTATTTCAGCAAATTAATTAGTCGTGATATAAGTTACATAAATAATGTTACATTGTAATTAAACCATCCTAATCCGAGTGTAATTTTCCTAACAAGATTCTTTTTCCCTAATAAAAATCTCATCTTTTTATTGAAGAGCAAAGTATTTCATTCAACTAAAGACCATCAAGGAGAGGGCCAACATAGTTTACAAAACTGAAAAACACCCCATAAACTAGCAAACTAGACAGTAAAAATCTCATCTTTAACCTCACAACAATCTTGCAACCTATAGAATGGATTCTTGATTTTCAGAAGCTGGGATTATTGAACTCATCATAAAAACTATATGAAAATAATCACATTAACGGTTAGATCGCCTACATCACGAGTATCAGCTCAGCCACCCTGAGGGATCCCTTATAACGGGAATAACCTTTAGAAAGGAAATGAGTCAAGTAGCTAGCAAGCTGTAATTTTTTTGCAGTAAGCTATCTTTAATAAGAACCCATTGATAGATATAATGATATAAGATGATAGAAGGAATAGGATACAAATTACAACACAAGCTTTTGCACTAAAAGAATAACCAGAACAACTTTAATCATGATATGAAATGGTGAAATATGAAGAACTGATGGTCCATTCATTGCCATTAGTTGCTTTTTGGGTGAATTTTATTAAAGGAAGTAAGAGTACTGAAGCATAAAAATGATAACATAACAAAGGTAAAGTAGTAATAATGTGGAATCTACATTATATTGCATGAAAGATAAAGAAAAAAAAAGCTATCAAACACCATTCATACTTCTCACTTCCCAATCTCACACAGGAAAGAAAGTAAAAACAAAAGTTTCAGTTTGCTTAAAGATTACCATTTTATTTATATTTTACGGTTTGACAGTGTATTTAAATATCATATAAATGGCCTTAAGTAGTATTACAATAAAGTGTTACTTATGGATAATTGTTAAATGAGAAAAATAATAATATTTCCTTCCATAATATTCGGTAAGTACAGCTTTATTCTTCTCCAAGTACTCTATATATTCTAGAGATGACATCATTTGTGTTGAGCATCCTTACATGTTTAATATGTTGGATCCAAATTCGCACCCTGTTTGAATCTTCATGTTAGATTTGCTCATATTTTATATGAGTCGGTCTAAACTTATTTTGTCTCTTGAATCCTAACTCATTTATCATCATTCAACAGTCAGCCAGAGATATAATCAAATATCATGGTTTCAGACAAAAATTATAAATCAGTCAGCAATTAACTCAGTCAATAACTAACTCAGTCAGCACTACTCAATCAAATGGCCCCTTAATTTATAATGCTTAATAATTGTCTACTAATCAAAAACAACTGAAATAAGCTTGTAGTAAACTTAAGGTGATCTTTATGACAAAATTAACCTTATTGTTCATTGTTTTGTGAGTGAAAAATAGTATCTTACATGTTACATGCATTAGTATATGTTTTATCAAAATTGGATCAGATTCAGTTTTAATTTTAGTGTATCTTCATGCAACCCAACTTTCTTAATGAATTAGCAAGTTTATAAGCTTGTGTAGTTGTGTTATACTTGTTTAAACACTTACCAAGTTTAGTAGGAATCTGACGTGGCCCATTTCGACCCATACCAAAAGCTACCAAATTTGGGCCGTTACCCCACCAACCCGTTTTGCCACATCTACCAATAAAACAAGTACACATAGTGGAACCTCTGAGGTAGGACCAAAACTGTAGCTTTAATCAAAACAATTGCTCTGTTTTCAGAAAATGGTTTGACACAAAAAGCTATGCCTTTAATTTAACACATAATTATCTAATTTATTTTTTAAACAAATTGCAGTCCTTGATCAAACAATTAATTTAAAGACTAATTCCATGAATGCAATAACTTATGTCCTCCGTAATCAATCCATCTATTGTCTGACCCTAGTTACCATAAATGACCCTGAATTTCCAAAATCTCTATAATCTCTGCAATTTCATGAACAAATTTAATTACTCCAAGAGCCCGATCCTACTGTTTTTACTGCAACGTTTCAAAATTTTATCTTCAACCGAAGTTAAAATCTTCCCAACATACAAATAAAAAAAATTTCCCACCAACATCTTCATCAAACCACCAACAAATATCAAGATCAATATCTTGAATATTACCGTATAGATAATACAATAATGGTGTAAACAAACATTGTGATGAATGACCTAATGATTTAGTCCATTTAACAGAAGGTGCTGAGTCAGTATTTTTTTTAGGTGCAAGTTTCATCCATGAAGTTGAATCAGGGTCATAGGAAACTATATCATCCAAGAACCTAAGACAGTTAACCACTATTTGTTGAGCCATGTTTTCACCTTTTGTTACACACACATAATCTTTAAAACTCATTTCATATTTTAATTTATTCAGTATCTCCATTAGTGCACCTGTCCAAATTTGATGTTGTATTCAATATGATGAGAGAAATTCAGTACATCAGGTGAACTCTAATTGGGGCATTTCGTCGAACAGTTGGTGGACATAGTCAATATGTGAACATATATGAGCTTATAGTCGGGATCTTGAAATTTGATATGTTTGTTATACGCCGTCCGATCAAGTTCCTTGACTATTGAAGAGATGCTAAGGTTGAGTGCAAGAAATTTACCAATCTTTCAATGTTGCGCAATTTGTTATACTAAATTCAGTTTAATGCGAGTTATAAATTTACCATTTTTTGTCTGCCTCTTGCAGTTTATTTGGGAATCTTTTTTTTTCGATTCGGCCTTAAGTTAAACACTTGGAATAAAACTTTCAGGACCGATTGAGATCATCAGGACCAATGTTTTAAAACCCGGATTTTGAATCGGACCGGCCGATGCTCTAAAAACGGTCGAACCGGTCGGACCGGTTGAACCGGCTGGTTGAACCAGATTACTATATTTTAATGATAAATAACTTATATGAAAATATTTATACACAATGTCAAATGCTCGAAGTCATGTTGTTTGTTTCTGTATGTGTTTTATAGTTTTTTTTTTCTTTGAATGAGATATCCCACATTTTTGCAGCATGTATTTTACACTTTTTTTTCCTTGAGATGGTCTATCCCGTATTCCCTCACCGTGTATTTTTACACTTTTTTCCTTGGTTTGAGATATCCCACATCGCTGAAGGATTCTTCACAGAAACCTCAACGATCTATATAAAGGAACCACCAGCACTCTCAATTTAATGTGGGATTTACATGTACCAAATCATGTATTTATGATCCGGGTCACTGGTTGAACCCGAGTCTGACCCTTAACCGGCCGGTTTGCACCGGTTCAGATTTTCCTTTTGAACCGCTATAATCGGACCGGACATTGTGCTGGAACCCGGTTCGACCGGTTCAACCGGGCGGTTGAACCCGGTCACGAAAACACTGATCAGGACCATATCAAGCCCATTTAAGTTGACGGGCAACTTGTAGTCTTGTAGCCCAAACCGGCCCTTGTATATCATTTTATATCTTTTCAATAATGAAAAAGTGAATAATATTGTCATATAATTGGTCACACTATGATAATAAAAAAGTGGGTGATTTTCTTACCACAATTTTTAATATATGTATCACATCCAATGCTTAATATATTTGTATAATTAACTGTAATATGTATACTGCGTGGTATAACCATTAAAAGTTGTGGTACCAAAATCAATTCTCTAATGAAAAGTGTAGCAAAACAATGAATACTCTCTTTAAGCATTTATCAATGTTTTCTCTTAAAAAGAAAATCGAAACATGGTTCGGTAAATGATTGTATGTGTCTGCCCAGTCTACAAAATCAGTTTATAACAAAGTCACATTGCATATTTGGTTCGAAAAAGATTGATGTATCATATGCAATAAAAGCAACGTGTGTTTGTTTGGTATTGTTTTTGGATGAATTAACATTGTTATACACGTTTTGATTTCATCATTAGAGAAGCAATTGCTAACCATTGTAATTTTTAAGGATCGAAATTTTAAGGAGTTATGTAATGAATTAAAAATGTGTGTGATGTGTAGTTGCGAATGAATATTTTTTCAAGAAAATTAATTTCTTATCTTAGAGATTATTAATTATAAAAAGGGAAATGATTTATAGAATTCTATATCGATAACATATGGATACATACTACTACAAGTCTACAACAACAAATAGTTGCGTCATTCCCATAGCACATGGCATTGTGGGCCCCAAATCCCATTAAAACTTTCAAATCGCCACCACGCACTAGTCAATATCAACCGTCCGATCGCTTCATCATCTTAACGTCATACTCAGCTCCACGTATCTCATCCACCTGCCTTTGGATACACATTGTGGCTCACTAAGCTTCCACGCTCACACTTTTTAAACCGTCTGATTGATCATCATCCAACGGTCAAAATCTTCTTCTCATTTTCTCTCTCTATTACCAATATCCTCCCGCCCTGTCTTTGTTCATCTTTCCCTTTATGACGTGAAGTTAAATTAACATAAGCATCATCTTCCATCAATCTCTCTCTAGAAATCTATGTAGTTTCTCTCTCTAGAAAGTGGGGGAACATGCAGGATCAAGCAGCAACAAGCTCCGTGGCGGCTAGTTTACCGTCAAGTAGCGAGAGATCTTCGAGCTCTGCACTTCAAATTAATGTCAAAGAAGGTCGGTTTTAATTCAAATTAAGTGTTCTAATTTTTTGTTCGAATTTGGAGATTTTTGCGATTGAAATTGAATCTAGATCGTGAATGAACTAATTGATCAAGCTCAAATTAGTTATTAATTCGAAATTGTGGTTTGATCGGTTAGGTTCTTATGAAATGATCATATACATGATACTGGACCGCTATATGTGCTTATATTTGCACAATTGGCTGCGTATGATTTGTTCAAATGGATACAAAATTGAAAGGAAATTTGAGTGTGGCATTTGATTTATTGGAGTGAGACAATTATTTTTCTTTTCTGAGAATTATATTATGTTCATTTTAGTACAGGTTTCAAGTAATGCGTGATATTGATCAATTTGTTTTAGAGTTCATATGTGGATGAATATATTTTGTTTATTGATGCTAAAGTACTAAACTTAAATATCTGTGAGGATCGTTAAAATTTAGTTAATTTTGCTGTAACTGTTCAGAGTTTGTCAACTCAAAACAAAAATCATTAATTTGCTGTTCTGATATTTAATGTTATCAAAAGTGCATGTATTTTGCTGCTAGTTCTATAATTCCAAAACATAAATTTTATTAAAATATTAACAGTTGCCACTTGACAGATGGGTATGTTTAGTTCGTACTTTTTATATAATATTTTAATATATGATAAAATAGGAATGGAGAGTGACGATGAGATCAGAAGGGTGCCGGAGATGGGTGGAGAAGCTGCCGGAGCATCAGGATCCGGGAGAGAAGCCGGGTCAGTTACACTTCCAGACCGGGTTCAAGGGTCTACTGAAGGTACACGGAGGAAAGGAAAAAACCCAGCTGACAAAGAAAACAAACGGTTAAAGAGGTAAATGTCCAATTTATCTTACGTCAGAATCTGTTCCACTTCTTAAGTATGATTTTGATGCTTAAATCTGCTACTAATTAGGATATGTTTAACACCAACGGATAAGGTTTAGAGACTAATGTTGAAGAAGAGTCAGATTTTGTCAGGATCGATTAACTATAGACAAGTTAATAAACACCTTAGATTTAATTGATGATAGAAGTTGCAGCGGATCAACACTATATCAATAATTAAGAACAATGAACTATATGAACAATAAGAATATTAAGAACACAGTTTCACAAAAAGCTTCAATGTATATTATTGAGTTAACAATACACACGTACGTTTACAATTCGTAAGTAACATACTTATAGTAGTCCTTGAAGCTAAACTATTTACCCTAGTTATTCTAGGACTTGATTTACATCGAATTATAAAAGATATACATTTAATTACATTCTATAACTATCTCTACGAAGATCTCGGACTTGATATCTTCCAAAAACGCGTATCAGTAGTAACTGCAATCACCAGTAGTAAATAAGTAACATCAGTAGTAAACTTGGTGATCAGTAGTAAGTCCATAATCAACGTCAGTAGTAACTACAATGATCAGTAGTGTCTTCAATCTTCTTATGATCAGTAGTAACTTAGTTATAGTATACACCAGCATCAACTTCATCAGTAGTAAATGTTCTGCCCCATCAGTACTAAGTATGTCAGTACTAACTGCAGCATCAGTAATAAGTTGATCTGTGTTTTGCTCCAACAATCTCCCCCTAAACTTATTGATCATCTCTTAATCAATCAAGTTTCTTTTGTTCCTCTTGTTCTTTTCTTCTTTTCTCAAGAGTTCTTTGATTCTGTTGAAGCCTTTGTTCAATAATATATCTGCTGTTCCTCTTTGTAAAATAATTCAATTTATTTTGGAACATAACAGCATCATAGGGTTTCATCAAAGTGTTTAGGAATATCTGATACATTGTCTTCTCTGAATGTGGATATTCTTTCTCATATAAGTACAATTCACACACTTTGCCTGACTTCTCAAAGAAGTACATATTTGCAGTAGGAATGACATTCCAAGCATATACATTACCTGGATTTGTAAATTGTTCTGGATAATTATCTGGATAAAATGCAGCATCAATCATCTTTGTTAAATATCCAGCTCTAGATTCTTTCCATGATTTCTTTGTCATTCTTGGGTTTCCAATAATCAGAAGCTTGATTACATCACTTCTTGAACATGATCTGATTAAGGGTAACCATCCAGTGAATCTTTGTACTACTTTGTCTTCCCTTATGACTTCTATGACATTATTCTGCATCACTCTCCAGTTTAGAATTGGATTGTTTTGTAGAGGAGTAACTGGCATTTCAAGAACAGGTATAATTTGTTGTTTTGATTTCTTCTTGGAGCTTTGTTCTTGATCAACAGATTTTCTTTTTAGTGATTGGGGAGTTGAAGTATTACCAACAGTTGTAACACTACCAGCTTTGAGCAAATTTAAGCTGATTGTACTAAAGTTTTGGCTTTGGCTTTCTTTGATTCTTCAACTTCTTGTTCAGCCAGGTCTTTCTTCTTTTCAGTGCAGTATTTTTCAATAATAGTTACCATCTTCATTCTCCCAAAAGATTTTGCACTGTGACCTCTTGTCTTCAGAAAATCTATCATAAGAGCTTTTTGTTCAAATATATCATCAGGTAACTCACCTTTTGTTCTTTTGCATTCTGCTACAAGCTCTTCAAGACAGTTTAGATGTTCTTCTTCTACTTTTCTAAGCCTTTTGAATTCTGCTTCTTGGCCTTCTATCTGAACATCTTTAATTTGAACAGGTGCTTGAACGGGCATTTCTCTTTGATTCTTCTTTTGTTCAAGAGCTTGATACTTAGCTACCTTCTCCCAAAATCTCTTATTCTTCACCTTCCATTTGTCTTGTTTATCAGCTCTAACAAGATTTATCTTGTTTACGATGTAATGACCAAGAGCTCTGTTAGGGTAATCTTCATCATATATTTCTTTACCCTTTCCAATGTGTGCTGAAGGTGGAGGTGGAATATATTTCATATCTGGCACTCCACTTATTATAACTGAAGGAGAAAATGATCTAAGTTCATTTTGTTAAAGAATTTTTGGATGTGGAGGAAGTGAGCATTCATCAACCTCAAACCAATTCACATTATCATCAATGTCAGGTATGATAAGTGGTTGATCAGGTGTTGGTGGTTTGGTAATGATGACATGTCTCTCTCTTTCAATAAGCTCTGGAAAATGTAGTTCTTCCTCTTCAGTAGTAACTAGAGTAGTTGCTACTGGTGTTACTTCAGGAGTTACTACTGATAGGGCATCAGTAGTATTTGCTGCTAATAATTCCTTTTCTTTATTTACTACTGCTATAATATCAGTAGTAGAGGTTACTACTGGTATTTCCTTTTCAACTTGTTTTTCCATTGTAGCAGTAGTAATAGGCTCTTCTTCTGTCACCGTCATCTCTGGGCCTTCATCAACATTTGTTTCTTTTAGATTTAAAAGGGAGGATGCTGCTGCTGCTATAGATTCATCAATCATTGTCTGTATATTGTCCTTCTCCCCCTTAGTGAGCTCAACTGGTGGAGCCTCACTATCAACAATCTTTTTCTTCAATTGTCTGATGATTTTGGCTTGTTGATAAAGCCTGTGCTCATATAATCTCATCCTTCTGTTGATGGTGTTGACATGCCTTTTCATTGCAGCCATGGTTTTCCCTTGGTTAGTTAAGTATATATGGCAATTTTGTACAGTGGATTCAAGAGAATCCATTTTATCCGTCAATTGAGTGATTTTAATACTGCCCTCACTCCATCTAGCAAGATCATCGGGCTTACTAACAGGTACATTGGTTTTAAGGTTTTCCTTCCTTTCCATCAATTCCACAGATCTGCCCTCATCACTGCTTGGTGATTCATTGGGTCTTTTAGACATTCTCTTCTTCCTAGAAGAAGCAGAGATGCCCCCCCTTGTGGTTTCTTGGCACCCGGGTCCTTTGAGTAATTCCTCAAAAGAGTCATCACTCAAAGTTGCCGAGGTTTGGGTCCTAATGATGTTTTCACTGTCCTGTGCTCCCACCTTTGGGGCATCAGTAGTGAAAGCCCTCCCCTCATGTCCTCTCTCCTCCTTGGAGGACAACTCTTTGAGCCTGGGGTGTGACTCGATTTGTCCCCTGGTGTCCTTTGAAGAAAGTTTCTTTCTTTTATAAATTGTGGAAATGTTTTTGGTTTTGTCTGGTAGGTCTTCCACAGAGTGAAGAGTAGCACTCTGCAGATTTATATCAAGTTCCTGGGACACATTCAGGACTTCTGTTTGGGTTGGTGATTGAGTGGCTATTTGGATTGGTGTTTGGGCTGTATTTGGGGTTGATGGAGTGGGTTGAGGTTCAACTTGGGTTGTAGCAATGGTTGAACCCTCTCCAATATTGGGTTGATCTTTGATCATGTTAGGAAACAGAGGGGTTTCCTTGCCCGAAAATTTAAATTGTTTTCTCATATTTGAGAAAACTTTCTTGTTCAACTCAGGTAATAGAAAAATGTTTTTAGGAGTTGACAAGTTTTGCAATTCACAGTTTATGATATGTTGTAGAAATCTGGGATACATTAAAAATTTAGAAGAACTAAGATTTCCCAACATACCATCAAATATCATGTTTGAAAAATTAAATACTTGGTCTGTGCATAAACAGACAACAGCAGAGGCTATTGCCTTATTAAACTCATTCCAAGTACTTCTTTTAGGAGAAATACAATGCTGAATGGTATGTATTAAAAATTTCCATTGTAGGGAGAGAAGACCCTTTTGAAAAGTAACTATATTCAGTCTTCCCTCATTTCCCATTTTATTTAAAATTTCAGCAATGTATTCCTTAGGAAGAGTGGACATACCTGAATCATCGTATAGTTGTAGATGGTGTCTGATTGATTGTTCTGTTACTGTAATGTGCTTTCCATCTACTTTAGATTTTATCATTGATGATGTTGTCCCTTCTGTTCGCTCAGCATTGGTCCAGAAATCCACCAAGTGATGTTGATATGATTTTGGTTTTACAGTTAAGGCAAACTGTATATATGAATTTCTCAAAAATTTTACGATCGGACGGAAATCTTTTGTTCCGTCGGGATTCTTTAAGAATGCAACCATATTGTGAAATTCTGAGTATTTGAGATCGGTTTGCACATCGAGAGTTTGTAAAGTTGCCATTGTTGTTTGAGATTTTGCAAGAATTTTGTTACAGATGAAGTGTTTTTGATCGTAAACTAGGGTTTATCGAGAGGTGTTTAGAGAATCGAAGTGAAGATAATGCTAAATTAATCGTCTGCCGCCTTTTATATCTTTCGATTAAACCTGCAGAACTACGAAAATATCCTTCGAATCATAACATAACGGTTATTTTCATGGGGGTTAGTTTGGTAATTGTGTTTATGAAAGACCAGTAGTGAATAAGATATCAGTAGTAAAACGTCAGTAGTATCTACTAATATCAGTAGTGACTAAGGATTTTGACATCAGTAGTAACTATAGACATCAGTAGTAACAATTGTCATACAAGACCAGTAGTATATGTGAATAACAGTAGTACTGACTTACCAGTAGTATTTGTGTAAACCTAAAATACACCAGTAGTAATGAATTACCAGTAGTATTTTGTGCATACACTTTCACACCAGTAGTACAGCAATACCAGTAGTAAAACACTTAAGAAAATAATATTTTACAACACTAACTTTACACATGATTTTAAGTGAGATTTTAAGTTATTAAAATCATTCCAATACTGCTAACCAAGAAGTTGAATCTTCCTACATCAAATGCTTTTGTAAAAAGATCTGCTAATTGATCATCAGTATGGATTTTAACTACTTTGATTAATTTCTTTTCATTACAATCTCTTATAAAGTGAAATCTTATTTCAATGTGTTTAGTTTTTGAATGTTTTACTGGATTATTCACAATACTAATAGCACTTTGATTATCAATAAAAATAGGAGTTTTAAGGATAGAGATACCAAAGTCTAGAAGTTGATTTTGAATCCATAGTACTTGAGCACAGCAAGCAGATGCAGCTACATATTCTGCTTCAGCAGTAGATGTTGATACATTTGTTTGCTTCTAACATTGCCATGACACCAGTCTTGATCCAAAGAATTGACATCCACCAGTAGTGGATTTTCTATCTTGACATTCACCTCCATAATCACTATCTGTATAGGCTATGAGTTCAAAGGGTGAGTCATGTGGATACCATAGACCTAGTGATGGCTTGCCTTTCAAGTATCTGAATATTCTTTTAACTGCTTGTAAGTGTAGTTCTTTGGGTCTTGCTTGATATCTAGCACACACACAAACACTATACATAATGTCAGGTCTTGATGCAGTTAAGTACATCAAAGAGCCTATCATTGATCTATATAAGTGTTCATCTACATCCTCCCCCTCAACATCAGGATGTAGGTGTTTGTGTGTTTCCATTGGAGTACTAGCACTTTTGCTGTCTTTCAAGTCAAACTTTTCCAAGATATCTTTGACATATTTTGATTGATTTATCAAAATACCATCAGTTCTTTGACTGACTTGGAGTCCAAGGAAGAAGTTCATTGGACCCATAGAGCTCATTTTGAATTTAATCTGCATCAGCTCTTCAAATTCTTTGCACAATGTATCATTGGTTGAGCCAAAAATGATATCATCTACATAGATTTGTACCAGTAGTATATCATTCTTGACTTTCTTTGTAAATAATGTTTTATCAATGGCTCCTCTTTTAAAGTTGTTCTTCAATAAGTATGATGATAATGTGTCATACCATGCTCTTGGTGCCTGATGTAGGCCATACAGAGCTTTATCCAATTTAAACACATAATCACCATGTTTTGGATCTTCAAAACCTGGAGGTTGGCAAACATATACCTCTTCTTCAATTTTCCCATAAAGGAAAGCACTCTTAACATCCATTTGATATACTTTGAATTTCTTGAATGAAGCATATGCTAGAAATATCCTTATGGCTTCAATTCTAGCAACAGGAGCATATACTTCATCATAGTCTATTCCTTCTTCTTGAGTGTATCCTTGGGCTACTAGTCTGGCTTTATTCTTGATCACTATACCTCTTTCATCTTTCTTGTTTCTGAATATCCATCTTGTTCCAATGGCTCTTTTTCCTTTGGGTAGAGGTACAAGTGTCCAAACAGCTTGTAATTTAAATTGAAGGAGTTCTTCTTGCATTGCCTCAATCCAGTTTGAGTCCTTCATTGCTTGTTGAATCTTCTTTGGTTCATCCTGAGACAGAAAGCATTCATACATACATTCATTAGCAATTAAACTTATATTACACATATTGGCAGTTAAGCTTTTGTTTAATTTGCTTCTTGTTTGTAGTGGTGAGTTAACATCACTTAGAACAAGGTCTAATGGATGGTTCTTTTGAGTCCTTGTAGTTGTAGCTTTATCAACCATTAGTTGATTTTCAAGATTGGACTCATTTGTCTCAGGCAGTTGTTCATCTTGTGATTCTTCATTGTCATGGATATTTGGTTCATCATCATCTTGGTCAGAGTTACTACTGGAATTATCTTCATTAGGATCAGTAGTATTGTTGTTGTTACTGGTGTCAGTAGTATCATGAGAATCTAGGTTATTGTTGGGACCAGTAGTATTTTCAGTACTGTTACTGGTACCAGTAGTATTGGAATTACTACTGACCTCATTCTCAGAGTTACTACTGCTTTCAATATTTGAGTTATTACTGATATCAGTATTAACTATGGGAGCAGTATCAACAATTATGTATCTCATCTTTTCTTGACCAGTATTAACAGATGATGTTTCTTCTTTTTGATTAAGACAATTTGAATTACCTGTATTGAAATTCATATTAGAATTAAAGGATTTGGTTAGATTGTCTATATCAAATAGCCAATCTGGACCATTTCCTTGTTCATTAGGTACATTTTCATTAAAGGATACATTGATGCTTTCTTCAATTATCCTTAGTCTTTTGTTGAATACTCTGTATGATTTGCTTTGAGTAGAGTATCCCACAAAGATTCCATCATCAGCTTTGCAGTCAAACTTACCAATTTGTTCTCTTGTAATCAGAATAGTACAAGGACAACCAAATGATTTTAAGAAACTTATAGAAGGTTTTCTTTTATTAAAAAGTTCATATGGTGTTTTAAAATGTGGCTTCACTATTAATACTCTGTTCTGAACATAACAAGCAGTATTAACAGCTTCTGCCCAAAAAGTGATTGGTAACTTTGAATCTGCTAGCATTGATCTTGCTGCTTCAATGATGGTTCTATTTCTTCTTTCAGCTACACCATTTTGTTGTGGAGTTCTAGGTGAGCTGTATTGCCTGTCAATACCTTTAAGATCACAAAAGTTAATTAAGTTAGCATTTTTAAATTCTGTGCCATTATCACATCTTATGGCTTTCACTTTTTGATCAGATGTGTTTTCCAGTTTGACAATTAAGTTCTTTATGAGTTCACTTGTTTCATACTTTGTCCTGAGAAAGAAAACCCATGTATATCTGGAAAAGTCATCAGTAATAACAAGACAATATTGTTTCTTTCCAATACTCATTACATTAGTAGGTCCAAAAAGGTCCATATGTAAGAGTTGTAAAGGAACAGAAATAGAGTTCACAGTTTTGGACTTATGAGAAGTCTTGTGTTGTTTACCTTTTAGGCATGCAACACAGTGATGATCACACATGAATTGTTTTTGAGGTAGTCCAATTACCAGATTTCTCTTTACTAAATTATTCATGTTTTTAAAATTTGTGTGACACATCCTTCTATGCCAAAGTTCTGATTCAGTGGTGTTTGCCTTGGATATAAAACAGTTGACCTCATTTGTAGAAATGAGTTCTCCCCCTATATCCAGGCAATACACATTGTTTCTCCTAGGAGTTCTTAAAACCACATATTTTTCATCTAAAACAAAATCAGGAGAAAGAATGATGCACTCAATGTCTGTGAACAGAATCTTGTTCTTTTTATCACAAACTTGAGACACACTGACAAGATTGTATTTTAGTTCAGCTACATAAAATACATCATCAAAGGTAATTTTTCCATTAGTAACAGTACCTTTACCTGTAATCTTACCTCCCTGGGGATTCTCACCAAATGCCACATATCCTCCATCAAATGACTTGAAATCTTTAAGAATTTGCAGATTTCCAGTCATGTGCCTTGAGCATCCACTATCAATATGCCATGTTCTTCCTTCTTCTGGGATCTGAATGCTCTGCACAAAAGAGTAAAGGATTAGTTAAGTTTGGGAACCCAAGCTTTATTTGTCTTGGGTTCATCCTTTGAGAAATAAGCTTTTGGGGATTTATTACTGTCCTTTTGGAGTTATTACTGGTGTGAGAATTTCCTACTGATCTTGGTTGATACCCATTGTTTTTAGCTTTTGAATACTTTACTACTGATGGACCAGTAGTATTTGGGTACTTACCATGTTTAAAATGACCAGTAGTGTTTTTAGAGTTAACACCAGTAGTGTTTTTGAAATTTGTTTTGGGAGCAGTAGTATTTTTGAAATAAGGGTTTTTACCAGTAGTATTCTTGTACTGGTACCATACAGAATTATAATTAGGGTTAACACCAGTAGTAAATTTGTTAGAGTTTCTACTGGTGTTGGAAAATTTAAAATATTGTTTATTTTGATTAGATTTTCCATTGTTTTTGAAGTAATTGCTGTTCTTTGGGCTGCCAACTCTTCTGTTTTGCACAAATCTTGGTGCACTTCTTCCAAATCTTGGAGTTTCAGCAATAGGAGTTTTTATTGTATTTACTACTGAAGGACCAGTAGTATCTTTTAACCTTTGAGTTTTTGCATTTTCTTTAAAAGCTTTAAATTCCTTTAACTCCTTGCAATTTATTGGATTGAAGTGACAATCCTTTGCTAAATGGTTCACTTTATTGCAAATAACACATTTTAAATTATTTTCTTGAGCCTTTATTGTTTTTCTTTGTTTTAAGAGTTGGTTTCTATTTCTTTGGTTTCCTCTTTTTAGAATTTTGGGTATATTTTCTGCATTATATTTAGGAGAATCATTTGGACTTTGAGCTGTGTGAAAACTTGTATCAATTGATTTTGGTGATTCAGTTTGAGATATTGTAAATTCAATTGATTGCTCATCATCTGAAGAATCATTTGATTCAGATGTTTCATTATTAGATTCAGTTTGATTTGCAGTTTTTAATTCATTAATGATTCTTTCTGAACTGTTTTTAAGTGGAGGAATGAATTTGTGTGGAGGTGGTACAGCATGATATCCCACCCCATGAACAACTTTTTCTGTAGTTTGATTATTAGTTAATTCATCTAGAATTTTAGTGCTTCTTTCAAACTTTTTAATTGTTAATTTATTTTGTTCAATTTCAAGCTGACATTCTTCTAATTTACTTGTTAGTTCTTTGTTTTTTGTTTCATAGAACTCTTTCTCATCCACAGCTTGAAGCAATTCTTCCTTGATCCGTTGATCAATCATCTTGTACACCTTTATTTGATGTTCTTGATCAGCAATCACACTATCAAACTCATGATTTCTTCTGATTGCTTTTGCTAGATCTTCATTTAATTTAGTGTTTTCTTTTTCTAGATTTTTAATAATTTTAGCACATTCAGGAGTACAAGGTTTAGATTTTACCTCAGTTTTGTTGTCAGTAAAGGCCATGAGAGCTTGATTTTGAGTATGCTCTTCTGCTTGGAAGCTCCAGTCATAGCCTTGTCCTTGTTGTGACACAAGAGCGGTTGATTTTGATCTTTTGTCTGGTTGAGGACATTCTTTTGCAAAGTGACCAAGGTTGTTACAGTTGTAACACTTGACTTTAGTCTTGTCAAATCCTGCTTTGTCACCTTTGTTGAAATTGAGGCTTGTCCTACCAGTTCTTTTTAAGAATCTTTTGGTCCTTAGGCTCAGCATAGCCATCTGCCATTTAAGATCCATCTCCTCAAGATCATCTGGATTCAATTGTTCCAAGTCATCACTAATCAATGCAGTATGCACATGACTAGTGAAGAAGGATTCTCTTGCAGTATCCTCAGAATCTGCAGCCTTTCCTGTGGAGGATTCTTGTCCTTGACCTGTACTAGACACAAATGCAGCATTGTTAGAAGAAATAGAAGGGTTTTTGTGATTTACCTCAGTCTCAAAAACTCTAAGATCATTATAGAGTTCATCTAACTCCTTTTCTTCTAGAGCATCTCTTTGTCTATACACAACTGTATACATGGCCCATTCTTCACTAAGAGACCTTAGAAACTTCATGTTGACATCTTCTTGATCCATCTTTACACCAACTTGGTTGAGTTCACCAATTAGTTTGTTGAATCTGTCAAACACTTGAGTGAGTGTTTCATTGGGCTTTCCTTTGAAATTTTCAAAGTCTTGTTTGAGAACAGACTTCATGTTTCTTTTTGTACTCTTTGTCCCCACGAATCTCTTCTCCAGTGCTTCCCAAAGTAACTTAGCATCATCATATTCAACAAAGAGATGTTGATAATCATTAGGAATAGCCAGTAGGAGAGTGCTTAGAGTTTTGAGTTCGATGCCTTTATCTTTCTTCTCCTTCTCACATTTAAGTTTGTCTGCCTCAGTTACAGAGCTGCTTGCTTGAAGTTGACCAGTTTTGTTTCCTTCACAAACGATTTCCCACATGGAATAATCAGTAATAAGCATGTATTGCTTAATACGATTCTTCCACATCCCAAAGTTATTGGGAGTGAGCATAGGGATTTTGTTGGCCTGAGTGCTTTCATTATTATCAGTCATGATTAATAATGTGTGTGTTTTAAAGATTAAAACTTTTTGTTGTTCTTAACAAATAGTAGATCTAGAACCAATAAGCTCTGATACCACTTGTCAGGATCGATTAACTATAGACAAGTTAATAAACACCTTAGATCTAATTGATGATAGAAGTTGCAGCGGATCAACACTATATCAATAATTAAGAACAATGAACTATATGAACAATAAGAATATTAAGAACACAGTTTCACAAAAAGCTTCAATGTATATTATTGAGTTAACAATACACACGTACGTTTACAATTCGTAAGGAACATACTTATAGTAGTCCTTGAAGCTAAACTATTTACCCTAGTTATTCTAGGACTTGATTTACATCGAATTATAAAAGATATACATTTAATTACATTCTATAACTATCTCTACGAAGATCTCGGACTTGATATCTTCCAAAAACGCGTATCAGTAGTAACTGCAATCACCAGTAGTAAATAAGTAACATCAGTAGTAAACTTGGTGATCAGTAGTAAGTCCATAATCAACGTCAGTAGTAACTACAATGATCAGTAGTGTCTTCAATCTTCTTATGATCAGTAGTAACTTAGTTATAGTATACACCAGCATCAACTTCATCAGTAGTAAATGTTCTGCCCCATCAGTACTAAGTATGTCAGTACTAACTGCAGCATCAGTAATAAGTTGATTCGTGTTTTGCTCCAACAGATTTGAATCCATTAGGTATCATTTATTCAGGATTAATGTTTATCTGTTGAAATGTAGGGGCATTTTTGTATAATTTTAAACTAGATGGGCCAAATACTTTAGGGACCGCCTAAACCAAATGCTCATAGTTTTTTTTTTTTTTTTTTGGTAACAAGCCGACTAATCTCACGGCAAATATCCATATTGCGGGTTGCTCAGAGTCGGCGCGGTTGAAAAATAATATTTCCTATATTTTATGTATGGAAAATAATATTTATTCGGGGCATTGCTTACATAAAAAAAAGATATGTATGTAATGTTTTTGTTTTTGTTTGATTGAAAATAGGTTGTTGAGGAATCGAGTTTCAGCACAACAAGCAAGAGAGAGAAAGAAGGTGTATTTGGGTGAGTTGGAAGTACGGGTGAAAGATTTGGAGAAGAAAAACTCTGAGCTTGAAGAACGTTTGTCAACACTCCAAAACGAGAACCAGATGCTTAGACATGTAATTTGATACATATAGTTTCTGTTTTGCATATGGTTTTTACAGCTAATTTGATTATATGAATGTTATGCAGATCTTGAAGAACACAACTGCTGGCATGCAAGAAAGGAAATAAAGAAAGTAGATTTAGAAGCAATTAAATTAAGTACATACTAATGAATGAGTGATTGTAGCTAGGAAAATGTAAGAGTTTGGGTAAGGTTAAAAGTGATTTTGTTGTGTGTTTAGCCATACATGAATAGTGAATTAAGATTGTGATTGGTGAAGATCCATCTATCTTATAATTTAATCACCTTGAATTATTTTATAATTTGCTACGTCAAAAAGTACAAATATATGGTGATGAATTAGTGGTAATGGCTCATGATTTTTTAAAAGTCACGAGTTCAATATCTTCCTGGGTAAACAGTCGCCGGATAGCCAGATAAAGGTTTGTAAATGAGCACATCAAAGGTTAAATCGTGAATATTACGAGGATAGTTGGGCGGAGAAATCTTACAATGAGAATACCGTAAAAAATAACTATGTCAAAAAGTACTAGCATAGTTTCTTTTGGCAAATTTGCGATACCAATAATTACATGAAAATGGTGAGATCGGTTAGTTTCTAAAGGTATTTGTATTCCGTTGAAATTCATTCGTATGTCATTAAGCTGTTTGTAACTTATGTTTTTGGTCTTCTATCTTGTTCTAAACGAGTTTTATATGTTTGTAATTCGCAACGGGTTTCTAAAGATATACTAAACCCTATTTAAAAAAGATTAGAAAAAAAGAACTACTATACAATCATCATCCGACATTAAATGAACTAACATGTTTTTCTTTAACGGCGTACATGAACTAACTTGTTGAGATCTCATCCACCAACTTACACCAATACACCTTAAACTCATTGACGGTCCACAACTTCACGATTAGTTCCGTGTAAGTGATATCGTGGTTAACTGCCACAATCCCATTTGTGGCGCCAGGGTATCGGACATCATACCGGAGTTTGCCGCCATAATTGTAGTGAAACTTGATCTTATTAGAAGCCGCCATTACTAAACGAATCGCTTTGCCGAAACGTGAAGAGACAAGATTGTAGATAATTTCGTGGGTATTGATATTTTATTTGGGTGTATTTTGATGTGTAAAATTTTAAGTAAATGAGTAGTATTGTTAATATAAATTTTTCAGTTAAATATGATTTGAAGTATCATCAGGTGATTTGACAAAAATTAAAATTTTCAATTCATTATCATGGACAGTCCAAGACCAAGCAACCATGTTTATTGTTTTACTTTTCCTCTTATTGTGTTAAAGTTACACTTCTTAAACTTTTGTATTTTGTAACTTTAACTCCTAAACTTCTATAATTTATATTTTTTAAACTTAATTAAAATAATTTAATTAATTTTTTGTTATCGAAAAACTGACCTCTAAACTTTTAGAATTTATACTTTTTACCCTTAATCTTTTAAACAATCAAACACACAGAATTATCGACCTAAAATATTAAAGTCACTAATATTTTGTATCCTACCCTATATATGAGGCCTAATTTTGAAGAGGGTTTGACACCATGGCAATTCCAAGCATTCCTATTCGTCCATAATGCCACTTGGAATTCCCTGATTGGTCCACGTCATTTGCACTAATACAAACGAATCTGGTACAGCTTACGGTCTACATTCATACGCTCCATATACGACAAACGAATCTGGTACGGCTTACGGTCTACATTCATATGCTCCATATACGGCTTCCTACATACAAGGAAACAAATAAATAACTATTTAAAAGATCCTACATACAAGGAAACAAATAAATATTTAAAAGATCAATCAGCGACTCAATCGTATTTTATTCAGAAGTGATACACGACTCAATATAATTTCCATAAAACCGGCATTCTATGATTACGTCATAAAAAGCTGGATTGTGCAACGGAACCAGACTTCAGATATTACGGATTACGGCATAAAAAGCTGGATTCTTCATTTAATAAAATGCCCGTGTAACATTTCTTCATTTACCGTTTTTTTGTACAAAATCATTATCACATCTATCGATTATTATGTCAATTAGAAATATATAAAGTTTTTGGACATTTTTCTACATACTAAAATTTACAGCATACCCGCCCATCGGGCGGGTTTTGTAGCTAGTACTACTATATGTTTGTACAATAATTAAGCAGCAAGATAGTGAAAGAAAATATTATGTTAGCTAAATTTATCATACAAATATCATTAATCATAGAGTTACAAACTATATAGTTTCGACTCCAACTACATTAAAACATCTTTTTGTAGAGTTCGAAAATAAAGTAGCCAACAAATTGTAACAATATAAAACGTTTTATTGATTATAAACTATTATTGTAGTAACTCATATGTAAACAGTTAGTAATACTAATACTATTACAGATATATAATGTGTTTTCTTGCATTGGGTGTACAAACTATCCTATGCAGCAATGTACTCAATACTCAATAACCATTACATCTATATAACCAATGTACAAGTAAAAAGAACAATGAAGTAATGTGGTTAAAAAAGAAGTTAACTTAATTTCCCAGAAGAATACAGGACACATCATCACTTCAGAGACGTATAACTTATGCATTAAAACTTGTACCTGATCTCGCAGCTGGAGGGTACAACTCACCAACGCATCGACAGATTGTTCCACCGTATATATATGTATCATTATCATTATGTACATATCATCAGAGAGCATCAAAATACCAACCAAAATCACAAATCCGTCGCTAAAACTCACCAATTTCCAGAACCAAATTTAGCAATCACCGTCGTCTATGTACAACTCACCGATGCATTTCTCTGCAACAACTCACAAGGTGTCGGGAATACACCGTCAACAAAACCCGATATATGTTCACAATTCCATCGCGCATTTGTCGCTAAACCATACAAACTAACATTTTTCATACATATTCCTTCAAAAGGAGCACCTTCAATCCCTAAAAGTACAGGGGCCTTTTTGGAATTTAAACTCACAACATTCGTTATAAATATCCCCTTTATCTTCGGTAAAGCTTTCGAGTCCCACCCATTATCCGGGTGGTCATCTGCACCTCGACTAAACCTTAGGGGAACTTTAACATTATCCATTGTAATATTTGTAATTGTGATATTTACAATATACCCCCCTCTACCTTTATCTGTTTTAATTCGAACACCGGCGGCTGAATTCCAAATGTGAATATTTTCAATTTGAATGTTGGAAATCCCGCCCGACATTTCACTACCGATACCGATGCCCGAACATGTCGGGGTGGTGCCCGAAACACGTTTGATAAGAATGTTGGAACTCGGGCGGGCCATGGATATACCGTATTGGTCCCACCCGCTTTTTATAGCTACAAGATCATCACCACTTTCTATGTAACAATCTTCAATACAAACATTTGTACATGAATCTGTAAAAAAGATTAAAAAATTAAAACCGTAAAATAAGACAACTTCAAGGGCAGAATCGGAAATCTTGAAAATATATCACGAAAAAAGCCGATACCTGGGTCTATGCCATCAGTATTTGGGGCGTTGAGTGGGGCCAATATCGTCATGTTTTTTATTACAACGTTACTGCAAATAATAATAAGCAACATTTAGGGTAAGATTGTCCAAAAAAATTGGTTTTTCGGGTATTTTTTTCTCTATGCATTACTATTATATTTTATTGTATTAATGGTGGAAAACCTATGTGACACTATCAAAACAAGAACACGTGCAACTTTGTATTTATCACTTGCAACATGTGAAAGATCATGTGCTCTGTGTTTTAAAGATTCATGACTATTCAATGTTTACGGTGCTAAGAAAATAAAAATATTAATAAATAAATAAAATGGGCTACAAATGAACATTTACCTAAACAAATGCCACTTTATTTAAAAGCATAGTGCCTTTAGATCCAAATCCGGGCAGCAAATCAGATTTGGGAAAAAAATCATTATGGAGCCCATATTCTATGAAAGGTGATGATTAAAGAGGCATTTAACACTTTTCCACTGCCCTATCACTCGCTTTCTTTTCTTTTTTATTTTTATTTTTACTTTTATATGTAATAAAGCGATTCTTGAATTCTTTCTTTAAAAAAATATAACAGAAATTCAGTTTTGTAAAAATTATTTTGGGTTGTGATTGTAATAGACAAAATGGCTAATCGCAAAATACCCATATCAATTTTGAATTTAAAAGTTGCTAGCTTTGACTAATAAAAGTCAACTTAAAGATATACCTGCAATAAACAGGGTGGATGGTCCAGAAAGGAGAATTCTGAAATGTAAGATTGGAAATGAGAATATTTCTTGAATTCATGATTTCAACAAGATGGCCTCTGGTGTGTTCCAAAGTTCTATTCCACCATAGGTCCCACCACATCTTACCACGTCCATCGATTGTCCCGTTTTGCCCTAAAATCACACACAAAAATTATATATCAACCACTCATTTACAAATTCCATAGTGTTGGTACTTATCCAACTGAAATTCTTTATCATTCAACATCATGAATCATGATAGTAAGTTGTCACCCATATACCCAGAATGCAAAAAATCAACAATTTGACTTTTGTGGTCAATGAATGAATTCCAAGATACAATTTTGATGTAGGTTACTTATGTGTAACATCACCAATCGTATTCGAACCATTAATTTAAAAGCTTATTCACTGATAAAATTAACATGAAAGCATCAAAATTAAAGGTATAATTTGTCTTTATAATGTGTGACAAATAAGATGATTATTTTGGCCTAAAAAATATAATCTTGATTTTCTTTTATATAAAACTGCTCAAGGTTATGATTTCCCACCACACATTAGTAATTAAATAATTAAACAAGTAATAATGACAACAAATTAGCGGTAAGGACAAGAAAAAGGTAACATGATCCGGTACACTTCCTAATAATCAAATTATACATCGTCATCACCAAGAATATTATAATTAGCATGATTAGTTTAGCCTACGCTCCATTTGTTTTGAAATTAATATATTTTTGATTTTGAGATCGAACTAGTCACTTGTGGGGTCAAAACATTGTGCTGACATATAGATATATATTTAAAAAGAAATTTGAAAATTACATAGCCTATATGTCAAACTTTGGGTTGGAAAAATGAGGCATTTGACCAAAAAAGTCAAATTTACCTCCAATTTTATACCAAAAAATATCAAGAATCTTTAGTTGCACAAGTTATTTTTTTATAGACTAATCAAATCATGTGTGAAACTTGTTATTTTTAGCATGTTAAAAGTACATCATTAAAAAGGTAAAATTAAAAATATAAATAAAAAGTGAAAGATGATGGTGTACCTGTAATGACAACATTTGTGAGACCATCACCATGAATTAAGCTTATATGTCTCCCTCCTAATCTCTCTCTCCCTCTTCCATAAGAAGGCAATGGTTCAATAATAGGCCATTCTTTCATATCCTAAATTTCAAAAAAATAAAAATTAAATAGATAAATAAGAAAACACCATCTTAAACCACAATCTTGTTGGTTGAAAGTAAGGAGAAATAGGTAAATTTAGCCCTAAACTTTGCAAAAAGAACACTTAGAATTGTTATCAGTCATTAACATTTTATACCCAATTGTTCTAATCAAGTTGTTATATACACAACTAAAAATCAATTAGTTCTATTAAGCAGCTATTTAAGCATTTTTTATGATCCAAAAAAGTCAAAAATTTTGACTTTTTGCAATTTGCAGTAATAGCTAATCAAGTTCCTAAAAACTACATAAATTAAATCAAAGTCATGTGATTATGTAAATTTACCTCTGAGCCCATGATGACAGCACCTTCTTCAAGAAACAATGTGAAATTACTTGTAAGATTAAAACTTCCAGTAACCCACCTACCTCTCGGAACATTCAACTGGGCCCCACCTTTCCGTTCAAATTCCTTCATTTTCTTCATCGCCACCGTGAACGCCGCCGTGTTTGACGTCACTCCGTCACCGATGCCACCAAATTCGACAATCGACATCTTCACCGCCCTCTCCGGCAACGACCCGTCACACATATTCGACCCGGATAAATCAAAAACAATACCCGGGCTGGAAACGGGGAATCCGGATTCGTTGGTGGTGATTTGGAGGCTTAAAATGACGACGAAGGTGAATAAAAGAAGCGGGAGCGCCCATGACGGTTTCTTCACGGCGGCGATTAGTTTATTGAGGATTGGGTAATCGTTAACGTCCATCATAATGATTGATTAACAACTCATGCATGTGGTGTTAATGGCGGATTTGGGGAGGAAAAAGTGGGAATTTGGAGTTGTTGATTTTGGTTTTGGTTTTTGGGGTGTGCGAATGGTGTTCATACGGAATATGCAGACACGGGTGGCGTTTATGAGCGAATTTTGTTTTGGTCAGGCCTAAAGAAGACGAAAGAGGTGCGGTATTATTACGCGTAGGCTTTTATGCATAAAACCTAAACAACTCTAATAATTAATTAATTAATATTTAATTAAATTTTTTGTATTTAATGGTGTATCCCAGAAGCTTCAAAGTGGCAAGACAGCAGTACATAAAAAACATTTAAATGTTTTTTAAATATATTTTATCGTAATATACATACAACTTTAAAATATAAACGAAAATGTAGGCAATTAAGCATAACGCCACCATATTTTTTAATTAAATTCAAATTTTAATATATTAAAATTTATATAAATAAATTAAAAAAAGTTTTTTTTTATTTCGTTAAATATGTCTACCAAGAAAAAAAAAAACAATCTATATCCTTCTCTCTCCCATCCCACTTCCTTTTCCCGTCTCTCTTTACCTTTCTCTCAATCTCTCTCTATAATTTCATCCCTCAACTCGTCAAAATTCTGAAGAAACGTCAAAATTCCGAAGAAAAGAAAGGAAGAGACACAAGGGATGAGATACCAACAAAATGATGCCAATAGTGGGAAGGAAGATACGAGTTTCTCTCTATGTTGGTATGTTTTTTATTTTTTTAAAACAAACTTTCAGATATATAAAAAACTAACGATAAGCTAGAAATTACAAATAGAGTTTAATAACCAATCATTCCAACTAATATACATTCTTAATAGACGTAACATCAAATTTCTATTTTTTTTACAAACTATTGCTAATTAATTTTTTTTTAACAAAATACAAATTTTAGTATATTACAAATTATAAAAATTAAATTAAATTTTAGTATATTAAAACTTATTATAAAAATAAAATAATTTTTTAAATTTTATTAAATACTCCCTCCGTCCCACAAAAAACTTCCCATTTGACATGGACACAAGTTTTAAGGTGATAGTTAGTGGTGAGGTCATTGGTAATAACTTTGATTAAAATATAAGATTGGTTTGGAGAGAGAAAGATAGTTAGTGGATAGTTAGTGGTGGGGTCCTTAGTAATAATAGTATTTTATTGAAATGAGAAGTTTTTTGTGGGACAAAAAATTAAGGTCAAATTAATGTCAATTAAAAAGGAAAAAATAACATTTTATCTTGCTCTCTCTTCCTTTTCCCGGTCTCTCTCTATCTCTCCCTCAAACTCTCTCTAAAGTCTCATCTCTTGGCTCATTAGAAATCCGAAGAAAATAAAAAGAGATGAGATACTAAGGCTGAAGGGTATGGGTCCACGGGAGTGGCCGGCGTGGTGTACATCTCACACCCCCACGACGTGCTTATAACCGGAACACCCCCCCCCCCCCCCCCCACGGCGTTGGGGGTCGGCGTGGAGGAAGCATGGAGATGGCCACGGGAGGAAACGGGCCGTTGGGGTTACTTTTTGACATGTGTTGGCTTCTGATTGGATGATAGGTATTTTCTTTTTTATTTTATTTATAATTTAGTGGAATAAAATGGTGTGGTGTGGTGTGGTTGGTATTTCCTAGAGATGATGTGGTGTGGTGGTGGTGTGGTTGCTGAGGTGGCGATGATGTGGCAGGGAAATTGGGTACCACATGTGGTACCCATACCGGATAGTCTAACGAAATGGTGCCAATAATGAGAAGGAAGATATGAGAAACTAATCAGTTTCTTATTGAATTATAGTATTTTGTTAAAATTGTTGCAAGTATTTAATATCAAGTAACATTCTTAATAGAGGCATTAAAAAATCAAATTTTGGATTTTTTGAGAAACTATTGCTAATTATTTAGTGAATTAAAATGGGTTAGCGGAAAATAACAGTGTCTTGTATATATGGGGTATGATCCGTATGGACAAGGTTGGCAGAGAGGCGGATTACGAGGGGGGGAAAGACGTAAAAAAGAGGTGGAAATTGGAAAGGCGTGACAGCGATTTAATTTGTACGGTGCACACAACGCACGAGACTCGGTGATGGATTTATATCACTTGTTCAAAGGGTGCTGATCCGTACAGAGCATTTTTTAGCTATCTAGAGCAATTTTAAATTAGAAGACAATTATACCCTTTATTCTTCGACTTCTCTGACTTTTCATCCCCTTTCTTTCTCTCTCTTTTCTCTTTTCTGCTACCTTCTTTCTCTTTCTTCAAATAAAAAACCCACCACCAAGTTATACACATTATTTTGGCCACATTTTAGGTCGAACCAGAAAGCATAAAATCCACCATTAAAATCAGCTCTTTCTTCCGATCACTGTGGAACTCGCTGCTGCCGGAATCGCCACCGTATCGCGTCCCCGTCAGCTCGCCGGAGTTATAAAAGTTTGCCGGAATATGTGTTTTCCGGCATCATCTCGACGGAGTTATAAAAGTTAGTCCGAATCGCGCCGCCGGAACCCGAAATAGATATATATACAACAGATAGATACATTCTTCGCTAAATTCGTTCACCTTCTTCTCGATTTTAAATATAATCGAATCAATTGTTTCATGCTTTAATAGATCTATTTCAAAATCTTGCTCGCGATATTGTTCTTCAATGCTTAATTCGAGTTCCTTTCAATCAATTTTACTGTTTCAGATCAGTATGTAAAACCTGGAAAAATCAGATGAGTTGCCGGAGCTTCTTAGCCTCCTGAAGTCCACCTGCAAAGCTCAATCTCTCGTCGTTATTTCTCAGGCTCAGGTGAATCCTACCGGAAAGGCCGTGAACCGTCTTGTGGTTTTGGTGCCGGAAACTAGTTGCTGGTGGGAGCTGCCACATTTACCGGAATATCCAAACGGATTGCCGTTATTATGCTAGGTTACGGAAATTTTGGTTTTGGTGGTGGGTAAAATGATAGAAGAAGAGAAAGGGTATAATAGTCATTTTACATAAAATTGCTCTACATAGCTAAAAAATGCTCTGTACGAATCAGCTCCCTTGTTCAAATGGACCACCTTTCACATTTGTATTTATATCCTACGTTTTCAACTACTCAATCTTCATTCTTTATGTAACGGTGTAACCATTATATAACGTTTCTATGTAAAATCAAGTGTTTTTAATTTATAAGAGATGATAAATTGATAATGTTTTAGACACATTATAATTTACGTTTTGAAAACACAAATGATATATATAGAATGTTTGGCAAAAAAATATGAACTAATCAATTAATTGCGTTTTTTAGGCATCCAAGATTGAATTTTGGAAAAGCAGGTGAGGAGATGTTTATTGTGTTTTGAAAACTGATTATTTATATTTTACCTATTAACTAAATAAATAATCTGGTTTGCTAAATACTAAAAAACTGATTATCTAATTATTGTGATTTCAAATATCATAATCAAATTCAAACACTATATTTTGGAATCACCTTATTGTAACCGCTAATTATATGATTATTCATTTTTAAAACGTATAATCCATTTTCAATAAGGAATCCTAAACACTCACTTAATGGCTTTTTTGTCAATTATTTTATAAGTTTCGACATTAATTAGGAAGATTAGTTGGTAATAATACAATTTTCAAAAAAGAAAAGAGTTGAAAAGAAGTTTAACATACCATATGCTTGAGTGGGAACCTATCTAATCTTAACAAACTCATTTAGGTTTTTGAATTACAACCCCACTTGTTATAGATCGAAAGACATTGATGGGCCAGGCCTGTTGAAAAACAGCCGCGGGCTGTTTGCCCGACTCTCGAGCCCAAATTCATTTGTCTAGTTATTCGTATTTAGCTTCAGTGTTCTTTTCTTTTCAAATTTATTGTTTTTGTTTTATTAAATATTATTTCCTCTTCTCTAAATAAAGTTCTTATTTCTGCTTACATTTTTGTCCATAAATAAAGTTCACATTGCTTAAGTTGATAGGTTCACTTAATAAAATAATATAATTAACAGGACCCCACTACTAACAATCCACTAACTATCTTTCTCTTTCCAAACCAACTTTATATTTTAATCAAAATCATTCTCAATGATCCCACCACTAACATTCTCCTTAAAACTTGTGACCAAGAGAATTATGAACCTTATTTAGGGACGGAGGGATTAATTATAAAACGTGTTTAATCTTGGATTTCCCCATTTCACCCATTTAATTAGCTAACACCCAAGACTTATACCATAGGTCCATAGTGGTATTGGCAAGGTTCTAGAAAGCGTAAGGCGTGGCGGCACCATCAAGCCTCAGCCAAGGCGAGCCATGGCTGGTCATGGCGTTTTTCAAGGCGTGATTTAAGGCGGCAAATTTTTTATAGAATTTATATATATACGTGTATTAAATTAATTTTTTTTATAAATTTATTGATTTATATAACAATTCATATATAAAACTCATAAAAAATATTACATCTAAATTTATAATTATATATTTTACCATATATTTTTTTTAAAAATTCATTTTTCACAGCCGCCTTAAAAAAAACTCGTCATAAGGCGCGCCTTATCGCGCCTTATCACGCCTTATCTCACGCCACGCCTAGTCCAGCCGCCATAGTCTGTTTCGTAACGTCGACGCCGCGCCTCACGCCTTGGCGACGCCATGGCGCGCCTTTTAGAACCTTGGGTATTGGTGTTTGGTATTACTCATTACCTATGATCATAAGTTCAAGTCCTACTATAGATAAAATTAAAATATATTTAAGAGCCGTAAAAAAAATCTAATTACCTATATTACATTTTAGAGTTGGGTGAACGGTAAACGACACCTCCTCGAATTTAGTTTATTAGCTGTCAATTTTGAATTTTGTAGAATTGGCATGCATTACCTATACATAAAGTGGTATTAAAGCACGTCTTTAATCTTTGTATGAGTTAATTGGCAACAATGTCAAAATGAAAAAGAGACAAACATATGCTTTTCAACCTAACTATTAATTCAAGTTACTTCGAAAACTAGTAAGGATCGATAGAAACACCTAAAAAACAATCCAGTTATATGTTTAATCCATTCATCAATTAAAATGTATCATTTTTGTTTTATCTTTATTAATATTTTCGTATTTTTCAATCGATCTGTCATATAGATAAATCTCATTGATCAGATGACGAGCTGTTAGAGGTTGGAACATGTTTGGGAAGTAATATTAAAAAAAAGTTGCATTTGTGTATATAAAAGATTACCTTCATGTAAGGGCATGTTTGGGAAACTGATTAAGGGAGTTTTTAGCTTATTAACTTAATAAAATTGAAATTTTAAGCCTTTTTAGGTTTATTAAGCTAATAAGATAAAAATCTCCATTAATAAGTTTTCCCAAACATGCCCTATATAAAACTATAACAAAAGTTGCATATATGTCTAAAAATAGTTGCATTCAAGATTTAAAAAGGTTGGATCTGCATATAAAAAAATTGCTATTAAAAAATGTTGCATTTGAATAATACATGCAACTTTTTCATAAGGGTAAACTATAGAAATTGTCCCTGTGGTATACCTGATTCTGTATTTCTGTCCCTAAACTTTTTTTGTCGATTTTTTTGTCCCTAAAGATGTTTAGATTTCACTTTTCTGTCATTCCGTCCAAAAACCTCCGTTAACTAACGATATTTTTGTCAATTTCCCCAAATTACCCCTATTTTAACTCTTTTTAATCTTTTTCTTTTCTTTTTTTTTCTCTCCTTTTCCTTTTTCATCTTCTTCATCTTCATCATGTGTCTTTCCAGATGTGCAAACAGATTCCATCCAAATACTATCATAATCAATTTCAAACAACAAAAAATGATGAACCCTTCCTTCTTCTCTTCCTTTTTCTTTTGATTTCAAACCTGCAACTAACAAAAAAAATTAAAATTGATGACAGAACCAGTATACAAAACCGAGCCAAAAAGTTCAAAGTACCAATATGGACCAGATCTCACGGCGGATCTGGTCGGAGTTGCGAGACGATGCCGGAGGAAGAATTACGCCGGAGAAAATCGGCCGGAGAGATGCACACTCGCGGCGCGTGAGATACGGTGGCGGAAGGCGGTGGCGCGTGGGACGGCGTGTGGGGCGGCGACTGGCGGTGGAAATTGCAGGTTTTGATCGGCGGAACAAGATGAAACCTTTGGCGGTGGAGGTGAGCGAAGAAACACACTCGAACCTAATCAACGTTTGAAATGAAACGTTAAATGTTGATGATGATGAAGAAGATGTTGATGATGATGAAGAACATTGGGTCTCGATCTCTCTCACCCCTCTTCCTTTTTGTACAGATTTGATTTTGATTTCAATTTTTATGTTCAGTTATCTTGATTTCAGTTTTTAAAATGTGTTTGTAATCTGGATTTATGATTCCAATTGCTCATATTCTATTTCTAGGGTTTCCAATTTATGTTACAGGTAAAAATTGGGGAAGAAACCCAATGTACAATTTTTAAAGCATTATGTACAAGTAATTTGAAGAAAAGACAGAAATACCCTCACATGCTTGGCATGTGAGGTTAGTTAACGGCCAAAATTAGACGGAATGATAGAAAAGTGAAATCAAAAAATCTTTAAGGATAAAAAAACCGACAAAAAAAGTTTAGGGACGGAAATGCAGAATCGGGTATATCACAGAGACAATTTCTGTAATTTACCCTTTTCATAATGATGTTGCATTTTTAGTTAAAAAAGAGTTATCTAATGCAATTCCACCTAACGGAGCTTTTGTTAAAATGTTGTTTTAAGCATAATGCAAACATTTTAAATAAATAATACTCCGTACAACATTTTTATGGCAGGATATATTAACTTCTTTTTTGTTGCAGTGATCTTTCCAACCAATTGTGAATGAATGGTGGATAAGGTTTCACCAACCAAAAACAGATAAAGGCCACACAAACACACAATCACATATTATAGCAACCAAAAAAAAAAAAAAACAGAGTAAGCAAGCAGAAATCTTTCAACAATGGCTACCATTTCATCATCTTTCCTACCAACACTAAATCAACAATCTCCCTACTTGTTTAAACCCAACCAAATTTCAAAAAAAAGAGCCACCTCCTTCAAGATTCAAGCTGCCAAACTCCCTGCTGGCGTATGCATATTTTGTTTTTATTTTATTTATTTATTAAAACTGCTGATATGTTAATTGAATTCTTGATTAATCAGTTGGGTTATTCATATTCAGGTGGAAATGCCAAAAGCACAACCAAAATTTCAATCCCCATTTCTTGGATTCACTAAAACGGCTGAAATATGGAACTCTAGAGCTTGCATGATGGGTCTCATTGGCACTTTCATCGTCGAATTGGTACAAAATAATTTTAATTACAAGTCGTTAAGTTGTATTATTAATTTCTTTACCCATTTTTTTATCCAGATATTGAACAAAGGCATACTTGAAATAATTGGAGTAGAGATTGGAAAAGGTCTTGATATTCCCCTTTGAGAAGAAGATATACATACTGAAATATATTTTGAACTTGTAAAATTAGCTTTATTAATTAGATCAAGATATTCTGTAATCTACAATCTAAATACATTTAATATTCGGGATAGTATTGATGAAATTCCCTTGAGTGTTTTCACATAGTGCAACGACATTATCTCCAGTTATACCAACGTCTTTTGTAACAATATCAGTACACTTATACGTCTGACTGCAACTAAAAGTAATAGCACTTTTTGTTGCCGAAGACCCATGTATATTTATATACTTCACATTGCTCACTTGTACTGCTGGTTGCCCTGCCTTTATTAAATAAAATAAACCGTTACATGTTAGTTAATATAAATATAGTTACGTCTTTCATGTCTATACTCGATCTACAAGGGAAGTTGCATTTAGTGACACACAAGAAAAGTCACTATATTTCGTCGGTATGCACCTTTCAAAGGAAGAGTTAAAAGTACTAATTTTTATCCACATGTTATAAAAAGTGTGGATAAATGATATATACGGAGTATAAAACATGCATGTTCCTTAATAAAAGTGGTCACAAAAGGAGTCAAGAATCTATTTCTTACACATGTGTGTGTCACTATAGGGTTGTAACTACTGAACCTTTACCAACACTCGTTTAGAAATGTTGGAGCAAAACACAGATCAACTTGATAATGATGCTGCAGTTAGTACTAAACATACTTAGTACTGATGGGGCAGAAACATTTAATACTGATGAGTTGATACTGGTAAATACTATAACTAAGTTACTACTGATCATGGACAGATTGAAGATACTACTGATCAATAGTAGTTACTACTGACGTTGGTTTTGGACTTACTACTGGTTACCAGAGTTACTACTGACGATGCACATTTACTACTGGTAAATGATTTTACTACTGGTACGCATTTTGGAAGCATATCAAGTCCGAGATCTTCGTAGAGATAGTTATAGCATGTAAATCAATGTATATCTTTTATAATTCGATGTAAATCAAAGTCCTAGAATAACTAGGGTAAATAGTTTAGCTTCAAGGACTATTATAAATAGTTCCTTACGAATTGTAAACGTACGTGTGTATTGTTAACTCAATAATATACATTGAAGCTTTTTGTGAAACTGTGTTCTTAATAATTTCGCATATTATTTACAGTTCATTGTTCTTAATTAAATTGATATAGTGTTGATCCGCTGCAACTTCTATATTCAATTAGATCTAAAGTGTTTATTAACTTCTCTATAGTTAATCGATCCTGACAAGCTGTTTATTATCTACAACATATAATAAACAGCTTGAATACTACTGGTCAGCCAGTACTACTGGTATTCACATATACTACTGGTCTTGTGTGTTAGTGGTTACTACTGATGTCCATAGTTACTACTGATGTCAAAATCCTTAGTCACTACTGATGTTAGTAGATACTACTGACGTTTTACTACTGATATCTTATTTACTACTGGTCTTTCAGAATCACAATTACCAAACTAACCCCCATGAAAATAACCGTTATGTTATGATTCGAAGGGTATTTTAGTAGTTTTGCAGGTTAAATCGAAAGATATAAAAGGCGGCAGTCGATTAGTTTAGCATTATCTTCACTTCGATTTGCTAAATTCTCTCGATAAACCCTAGCTTACGATCAAAAACCCTAAGTCAGTAACAAAATACGTACATCTTTCTATCAAAATCAACATCAAATGGCAACTCTACAATCTCTGGATGTTGAAACCGATCTCAAATACTCAGAATTTCACAATATGTGTGCCTTCCTAAAGAATCCCGACGGCACAAAAGATTTTCGTCCGATCGTCAAATTCTTGAGAAATTCGTATATACAGTTTGCTTTAACTGTAAAACCAAAATCATATCAACAGCACTTGGTGGATTTCTGGACCAATGCTGAACAAACAGAAGGAACCACCATATCTATGATCAAATCCAAAGTAGATGGAAAGCACATAACAGTCACAGAACAATCTATTCGACACCATCTACAATTACACGACGATTCAGGTATGTCTACTCTTCCGAAGGAATACATTGCTGAAATTTTACAAAAAATGGGTTATGAGGGAAGACTGAATATAGTAACCTTTCAAAAGGGTCTTCTCTCCCCACAATGGAAATTCTTAGTACATACTATTCAGCATTGTATTTCTCCAAAAAGAAGTACTTGGAATGAGTTTAATAAGGCAATAGCCTCTGCTGTTGTCTGTTTATGCACAGACCAAGTATTTAATTTTTCTCAAATGATTTTTGAAGGCATGTTGGGAAATCTGAGTTCTTCTAAATTTTTAATGTATCCCAGATTTCTACAACATATAATTAACTGTGAACTACAAAACTTGTCAACTCCTAAAAACATTTTCATACTACCAGAGTTGAACAAGAAAGTTTTCCCAAAAATGAGAAAATAATTTAAATTTTCGGGCAAGGAAACCCCTCTGTTTCCTAACATGATCAAAGATCAAACACAAATTGGAGAGGGTTCAACCATTGATACAACCCAAGTTGAACCTCAACCCACTCCATCACCCCCAAATACAGCCCAAACACCACCCCAACTAGTCACTCAATCACCAACTCAAACAGAAGTCCTGAATGTGTCCCAGGAACTTGATATAAATCTGCAGAGTGCTACTCTTCACTCTGTGGAAGACCTGCCAGACAAAACCCAAAATATTTCCACTATTTACAAAAGAAAGAAATCTTTAAAGGACACCAGGGGACACATTGAGTCAAACCCTAGGCTCCAAGAGTTGTCCTCCAAGGAGTAGAGAGGACATGAGGCGAGGGCTTTCACTACTGATGCCCCAAAGGTGGGTGCACAGAACAGTGAAAACATCTTTAGGACCCAGACCTCGGCAACTTTGAGTGATGACTCATTTGAGGAGTTACTCAAAGGACCCCGGTGCCAAGAAACCACAAGGGGGGCATCTCTGCTTCTTCTAGGAAGAAGAGGATGAGGGCAGATCTTTTGAATTGATGGATAGGATGGAAAACCTCAAAGCCAATGTATCTGTTAGTGAGCCCGATGATCTTGCTAGATGGAGTGAGGGCAGTATTAAAATCCAACAATTGACGGAAAAAGTGGATTCTCTTGAATCCACTGTATAAAATTGTCTTGAATATCTCACAAACCAAGGAAAAACTATGGCTGCAATGAAAAGGCATGTTAATACCATCAACAAACGAATGAGACTTTATGAACACAGGCTTCATCAACAAACCAAGATAATAAGGCGATTGAAGAAAAAGATTGATGATAGTGAGGCTCCACCAGTTGAGCTCACTAAGGGGGAGAAGGACAACATACAAACTATGATTGATGAATCAATTGCAGCAGCAGCATCCTCTCTCTTAAACTTAAAAGAAACAACTGTTGATGAAGGCCCAGAAATGATGGTTACTGAAGATGAGCCTGTTACTACTGCTACAATGGAAGAACAAGTTAAAAAGGAAATACCAGTAGTAACTCCTACTACTGATATAATAGCAGTAGTAAGTCAAGAAGAGGAAGTAAAAGCAGCAAATACTACTGATGCCCTATCAGTAGTAACTCCTGAAGTCACACCAGTAGTAACTACTCTGGTTACTACTGAAGAGGAAGAACTACAATTCCCAGAGCTTATTGAAAGAGAAAGACATGTCATTATCTCCAAACCACCAACACCTGATCAACCACTAATCATACCTGACATTGATGATAATGTGAATTGGTTTGAGGTAGATGAATGTACACTTCCTCCACACCCTAAAATCTTACCAGAAGGTCAACTACATCTGTTTTATCCAAAACGTCTGATGATGGGTATACCAGATATGAAATACATTCCACCTCCACCATCTGCCCACATTGGAAAAGGAAAAGAAATATATGATGATGATTATCCAAACAGAGCATTAGGACATCACATGGTAAACAAGATTAATCATGTCAGAGCAGAAAAGCAATCCAGATGGAGAATAAAACATAGAAAATTTTTGGAGAAAGTGGAAATGTATCAAGCATTAGTAGAAAATAAGAAGAAAGTTCAAAGTGCAACTCCTGCTCAAATACCTGCTCAAATCAAAGATGTTCAGATAGAAGCCCAAGAAGCAGAATTCAAAAGGCTCAGAAAAGTAGAAGAAGAACATCTAAACTGTCTTGAAGATCTTGTAGCTGAATGTAAAAGAACAAAAGGTGATCTACCAGATGATATCTTTGAGCAAAAGACACTTATGATAGACTTTCTCAAGACAAAAGGGCACAGTACAAAATCTTTTGGAAGAATGAAGATGATAACTATAATTGAAAAATACTGCACTGCTAAGAAGAAAGACTTGGCTGAACAAGAAGCTGAAGAAACAAAGAAAGCCAAAACTTTAATCCCAATCAGTCCAAACTTAATCAAAGCTGGTAGTGTTTCAACTACTGGTAATACCTCAACTCCCAAATCAAAGAAAAGAAAACCTGTTGATCAAGAACTAAGCTCTAAGAAGAAATCAAAACAAATTGTACCTGTTCTTGAAATGCCTGTTGCTCCATTACAGAACAATCCAATTATTAACTGGAAGTGATGCAGAACAATATTATAGAGGTCATAAGGGAAGACAAAGTTGTACAGAGATTCACTGGATGGTTACCATTAATCAGATCATGCTCTAGAAGTGATGTAATCAAGCTTCTGATTATTGGAAAACCTAGAATGACAAAGAAATCATGGAAAGAGTCTGGTGCTGGATACTTAACAAAGATGATAGATGCTGCATTTTATCCAGATAATTATCCAGAACAATTTACATATCCAGGTAATGTGTATGCTTGGAATGTCATTCCTACTGCCAATATGTATTTCTTTGAGAAATCAGGCAAAGTATGTGAGCTGTACTTATATGAAAAAGAATATCCACATTCTGAGAAGACTATGTATCAGATATTCATAAACACTTTGATGAAACCTTATGATGCCGTTATGTTCCAAAACAAACTGAATTACTTTACAAAGAGGAACAGCAAATATATTATTGAACAAAGGCTTCAACAGAATCAAAGAACTCTTGAGAAAAGAAGAAGAGAACAAGAAGAACAAAAGAAACTTAGTTGATTGAAAGATAATCAATAAGTTTAGGGGGAGATTGTTGGAGCAAAACACAGATCAACTTGATACTGATGCTGCAGTTAGTACTAAACATACTTAGTACTGATGGGGCAGAAACATTTAATACTGATGAGTTGATACTGGTGAATACTATAACTAAGTTACTACTGATCATGGACAGATTGAAGATACTACTGATCAATAGTAGTTACTACTGACGTTGGTTTTGGACTTACTACTGGTTACCAGAGTTACTACTGACGATGCACATTTACTACTGGTAAATGATTTTACTACTGGTACGCGTTTTGGAAGCATATCAAGTCCGAGATCTTCGTAGAGATAGGTATAGCATGTAAATCAATGTATATCTTTTATAATTCGATGTAAATCAAAGTCCTAGAATAACTAGGGTAAATAGTTTAGCTTCAAGGACTATTATAAATAGTTCCTTACGAATTGTAAACGTACGTGTGTATTGTTAACTCAATAATATACATTGAAGCTTTTTGTGAAACTTTGTTTTAATACTTTCGCATATTATTTACAGTTCATTGTTCTTAATTAAATTGATATAGTGTTGATCCGCTGAAACTTCTATATTCAATTAGATCTAAAGTGTTTATTAACTTCTCTATAGTTAATCGATCCTGACAAGAAACATTAATTTAGTGACTATTTTTAACTTTAGTGATATTAAAATTTTAACTTATAGCGACACTTTTAAATGTGTTACTAGATGACATTTTTTTATATTGATGTAGTATGACAGAAAGATTGTTATTATGGAATATAATGCTTACCGTTGACGGGCACCTTGCTAAGTCACTATTACTGCAATAATGTTGGTCAATTAGGATTGGATTTTGAACATTTACGAGATTAATGTTCTGAAAAGTGATCCCCTTAGCATACCCCGTTCCACCCTACGGTGCAACAACACAATTTAATTGAATCCAACAGTTTCTTTAAACCATATAAAAAAAGTTAATTTGTATCAACTTATATTTCTATATACCGGTACTGTCTTGATTCGCAATCCATTTTTTGTTCCTGTGATATTACAGTTTTGTACGAGTACTTGTTCAACTGTGTCATGACGACCGTTTTCCCCGAGGCTTCCGATACTGTAAAAATACATCGATGCAACAACATTTCATTTTTACAAAAATATCTCTACATTTTTTTTAAAAAAAGTTTTCACATTGTTGTATCATAATTAAGTACCTAATGCCATGACCAGGTCCACAGAACACCCGTGTTACATTCATATCCGCTACGCCACCATTAATAGCCACACAATCATCACCTGTCGAAGTGTATCGAAACGATTAAAGATTACGTATCTTAGAAAAAAATTGATTAATCAAATTAGGGTTTTCGATCTTGATCTTATACCAGTTTGGATATTAGAATCATGGATATTTATATGCGATGAAACACTAACGTCGATCCCATCTGTGTTGGGGCTGTCTCCCGGTGCTATAATATGAATATTTCCAATATCGACATCTTTGCAATTACCAATGCTTATATGAAGATATGGGCTGTTGATATGTGTTGTGCCACTTAGTCGAAGGCCGTTACAGTTATTAAAACGTAGGGCCTGAAATAATAATTATAATATTCGCATGTTAGTTTTTTTTAATTTTATTTTTTGCAAAGTCGAAATCTGTTCTATAATCGTTAATGTAAAATTCAGAAATCTAAGCATCTTACGGTCGGGCGGTCACAAGATTCGGTTTTCGCCTGCAAAAAAAAAAAGAATAAATGAGTTCGGTATTTTTATGTTGTTTGATATTGAACACGAGCTCGATTGAGAAACTTAACCTGTTTTCCCCACCAGATGGAACCCTGGCCATCAATTTGGCCAGGTCCATCAATAACGAGTCCGCGCACGGATGTGAAATATAGCCAAAAACGTCTCTGTTGACAATCTTTCCATCCGTCAAGTGTACGAGGTGCCGTTATTTTTCCCAAAAGCTACCCACAAAGCACAAAAATGTCGTCATATTAATCATGTTATTGAAATGATTTCCATTGTGTGTATACATAGAGACGTTTTTTTGGGACATTTGAAGTGGTTATATATATATATATATATTTGGACACAATTGAACAAAGATTAACCATAGATATTTTAATTTTAATACATCTATAATTACAAGTGTAACTGAAAATTAAGTCAAATATAGTGACACGTACATTTCAATTCTGCAATAATCAAAATTGGTGTATGATTTTAATTAATTAATTACCTTGATATTTACCCTAGAGGATCTGCACGATGCACCGTTAAAGGACACTGGTCTTACTAAAAACGTCCTGCCCGCTGGTATGATCAACGTCGCATCTGACGAAGCATCTCCACATAAATCAGCCCATGCTTGAATGAAAGCCTGGAATAATGTATTAGTAAATATAGTTTAGATCTTGTAAATCTTGTATTTAGATAGTTGAGATTATCTCCTTATTTGTATTATTTGTATTACCCTATAAATAGGGATCCCTTGGTTAATGAAAGATCAATCATTCTACCATAAACACTTTTATGGTATCAGAGCAAAAACCCTAAACCAAAGAACCCTAGCCGCCAAATCATCCCTAGCCGTCGGCTTTTCTCGCAAGCAACTATGGTTTCGACCGATCTTGCTTCGTCGTCCGACAACCCCAAGCCATCCTCTTCAAACCTTCATCCCGTCTATACAGTTACGAACATACAAAACAAGGTTCGTGTGTTAGATGGCACTACGGTTTCCTACTCGTCTTGGGTCAAGCTTTTCAAGCTTCATGCTAGAGGATACAAGGTGCTAGACCACATCGACGGTACGCCGGCCCCCGCCGCTACCGATGACACATACGCTACATGGTATGAGATCGACGCTATCGTTCTACAATGGATCTACGGAACATTGTCTAACGATCTCTTGGCCCGTGTACTCGATTCAGACGCATCGGCTCATGATGCATGGACGAAGATTCAAAACATCTTCCTTAACAACAAAAGCTCTCGAGCCGCCACTCTCGAGCATGACTTCACCAACCTCACTCTTGCCGCATGTTCATCAATGGAAGACTATTGCCAGAAACTGAAAGCACTAGCCGACCAACTCACTGATATGGATAACCCGGTCAGTCAAACACGAATGGTACTCCAACTCGTGCGCGGCCTACCCGCCGAATTTGACACAGTGGCATCTTTCATTAACCAAAGCTCTCCCACTTGGGACATTGCTTGTAGCATGCTTCAACTCGAGCAACATCGTCAATCCGCCCGTCAACACACCTCCGGATCCGCAATGGTGGCACCTTCGGCTGGAAAACCACCATCCAACAACAGTCAATCACACTCTTCCAACGATAATCGTAACTATGGAAGAGGACGTGGTCGTGGAAGATCATCAAACCGCGGAGGACGTAGCTCGAATTTTGGCCGTGGTCGAGGTTACCCAGCACCTCCGCCACCTGCCTACCCGCCGCATGCCTACCCACCTTGGACTTGGTGGGCTCCGCCGCCTTGCCCGTACCCTACTCAAAGCAATGGATGGCCCAACTCCTACAACCCTTCGGCTGGATCCAAGCCTCCCGCGGCCCAAGCCCACGTCGCACCCCACCCGGAGCCCACGGATCCACCAACCGAAGCTGCATCCGATCCTGCTCAATCCTCAAACGCAGTCCATGACTACAATGCCCTTTATCCTACCGACATCGGGGCCGCATTCCAGGCGATGCACTTGAACTATCAAGACCCTAACTGGTACATGGACTCCGGAGCCACTTCTCACATGACTTCGGATGCAGGTAAAATACACACTCCCTTATCAAATTCTTTTATACGTGATGTGTTTGTTGGGAATGGTACCACGATACCAATTAAAGGATCCGGGAATGCCTTACATACCACCCCACACCACACATACCATTTACGTGACATACTTTACACACCTAACATAATCAAAAACCTTTTATCCGTCCGCAAATTTACTCGTCACAATAATGTTTCTCTTGAATTTGACCCTTATGGTTTTTCTGTGAAGGATTTCAAGAATGGGAGGACAATTTCTCGCCACAATAGCTCGGGTGATCTCTATCCGTTCACCCCACCCGAACCACCTCCATCCGCCAACTTGGTCACCACAACCACGGAACAATGGCACAACCGCCTCGGTCATCCGGGCAATACTATCTTAGATTTTCTTCGTACTCGTTTTTTTATTTCTTGTAATTCAAACAAACCTACTTCAATTTGTCATTCTTGTCAATTAGCTAAAAATAAAAGATTACCATTTTATGATTCCACTACAACCACTTTTGCGCCTTTTGACATTATACATTGTGATTTATGGACCTCCCCAATTGTTAGTAATTCAGGATATAAATACTATATGGTTCTCATTGACCACTTCACACAATATGTGTGGATTTACCCTCTTAAGTACAAATCCGAAACCTTTACAAATTTCACAAAATTTCACACTTTAATCCTCACCCAATTTAATCGCAAAATTAAAAGCTTCCAATGTGATCTCGGGGGGGAATTCGATAACAACAACTTCAAAACCTTTGCCTCCTCCCACGGACTCACCTTCCGTTTCTCTTGCCCGCAAACATCACCACAAAATGGTAAATCCGAGCGCATGCTTCGACGTCTCAACGACGTTGTCCGCTCCTTGCTCGCCCATGCTCACCTCCCACCAAAATTCTGGGTCGAAGCCCTCCACACCGCCACCTACCTTCATAACATACTTCCCACCAAAAGCCTTAAATCTATCACACCTACTTACGCCCTATACCTTCGCCATCCTACATACGACCATTTACGTGTGTTTGGATGCGCCTGCTACCCGAATACCTCCGCCACCCAAACCCATAAACTCCAACCCCGCTCTATCCGCTGCATCTTCCTCGGATACCCCACCAACCATCGCGGTTACCATTGCCTTGACCCATCCACCGGCAGAGTCCTTATATCCCGTCATGTAATATTTGACGAAAACTCTTTCCCTGCCCAAACCAACACCACCCCCCACTCCTACACATTCCTCGACGACTCTCTTCCCACACATTTTTTCACCACACCCCAATCTCCGTCACCCACCCCACCGAACCCACTGCCAAATCCACCACCACCCACCCCCCTCCACCACCGAATTCCAACCAACACCGGCCACCCCCACCTCACCACCCTCAACCCCATGCCACACCGATGCCTACCAGACCCGCAGGCCCAACAGCCCAACCCACCCAACCCGCAACCCCAGCACCCACACCCGCCGGCCCAACAGAACAACCCACCCAACCCATACCCCATACGGCCCACAACCCACAACCTACGGCCCCATCCCCACAACACCCACCTCCGGCCCAAACACCAACCCATACCAACTCCCACGTACCCCCACCCAACTCTCACTCCATGACCACCCGTTCCAAAGCCGGAATCTTCAAACCCCGTCAACCCCTAAACTTACACACCACCACCGGACCACCTATCTCCCCTACCCCCTCTACATACTCTAAGGCTTTCCAGGATCCAAATTGGTTGTGTGCTATGAACGATGAATATAATGCGTTAATTGAAAATGATACTTGGGAGCTTGTACCACGTCCCAATGACCGCCCAGTTATTCGTTGCATGTGGTTATTCCGCCACAAATTTCATGCGGATGGGACGTTACAAAGATATAAGGCACGTTTGGTCGTTAACGGTAAATCTCAAACGGTTGGAATTGATTGTGATGATACATTTAGTCCGGTTGTAAAACCGGCTACCATACGCACCGTGCTTACACTCGCAGTCTCGAAATCTTGGCCAATACATCAACTAGACGTGAAAAATGCTTTTCTCCACGGTGATCTAAAAGAAACCGTGTTTATGCATCAACCACCCGGGTTTGTCGATAAAAATGCACCAAATCACGTTTGTAAATTGCGAAAATCCCTTTATGGCCTCAAACAAGCCCCCCGGGCTTGGTATAACCGATTCGCAAATTATATCACTAAATACGGTTTCCGAAGCAGCACGTGCGATAACTCACTGTTTGTATATCGTCAAGGGGATCAAACCGCATATATCTTACTATATGTAGACGATATTATTCTCACGGCATCCTCAACAACATTTTTAAAATCTATCATCAGCACTCTCTCGAGCGAATTTGCTATGACAGATCTCGGGGTCTTACACCACTTCTTGGGCATCGCGGTTTCTCGTGACACTAAAGGTTTATTTCTCACTCAATCACACTATGCTCAAGACATACTCAAACGGGCTTCTATGACAACATGCAATCCCTGCACCACTCCGGTCGATACAAACTCTAAACTTAGTGCCACCGCCGGAAAACCCCTCGCCGATGGTACCTTATACCGCAGTCTTGCCGGCGCTCTTCAATACCTCACATTCACCCGGCCCGACATATCCTATGCGGTCCAACAGATTTGCCTCTTCATGCACTCACCACGAGACGCACATTTTAACTTCATGAAACGAGTGCTACGATACATCAAAGGTACTATAAATTTCGGAATACGCATCATAAACTCCCCTAGTCTTAACCTCACCGCCTATTCTGATGCCGACTGGGGAGGGTGTCCCGACTCACGACGATCCACTTCGGGCTACTGCGTTTACCTCGGCGACAACTTAATATCATGGTCATCCAAAAGACAAACAACCATATCCCGATCGAGTGCTGAAGCAGAATACAGAGGAGTCGCAAATGCAGTGGCTGAAACAAGTTGGTTGCGAAACTTATTGCTTGAACTTCATGAACCATTACGCAAAGCAACCATTGTTTATTGTGACAACGTTTCTGCCGTTTATTTATCAGGAAACCCGGTTCAACACCAACGAACAAAACACGTTGAGATTGACATACACTTTGTTCGAGAAAAGGTCAAAATCGGTCATATTAGAGTATTACACGTTCCAGCCGCATATCAATACGCCGATATCTTCACGAAGGGCTTACCACGACCTCTGTTTGAAACTTTTCGTGACAGTTTGAGCGTCCGCTCTCCTCCCGCTCCAACTTTGGGGGACTATTAGTAAATATAGTTTAGATCTTGTAAATCTTGTATTTAGATAGTTGAGATTATCTCCTTATTTGTATTATTTGTATTACCCTATAAATAGGGATCCCTTGGTTAATGAAAGATCAATCATTCTACCATAAACACTTTTATAATGAACATACATAATTATTTAAAAAAAAAACCCTAAGTGGTTGTGTTTATTTTTCATGGAACTATGGTTTAGTTAATTACTCGCGAGTCGTCTGTATTCCCATCGCCTTTTGCACCATAAGATGTTACATCGAAAGTGGCTGCATTTGTGGTTTTCGGGCTCAACGAAATGTAACAAAAGCTCAACAAAACAATCATCAAGAAACCCTGCAAAAGAAGAAGAATTAATGAGGGTTATATGTGTAGGAATCTAGCACGTTTAAACCAACCAACATGCATGTGTGGATTTAGTTAACTTACCATTCTTTTGAAAGCAATTGAAGCTGGTAAGTCCGTTGTTGTAGCAGTGCCCCTTAATTCTCTTCAATTTCAATATATATTGTGAGCATAAATTAGAATATGTATATGAGAGTGAAGATTTAAATGATAAGTGCAACATAGCTTACGACATTAGCATTTTGTTTTATGATTCCATATCTGAAGTTATTAAACCTGAAATATTTCACTAGTTTTCTTTATCATGTTAACATACGAGATGACGCGATTAAGGTGACCAAATTCACAACGTGCAAATTAAAGTCACCCATATATAATAACCGTTCTTCAATAACATACAATATTTAGCAATTATGTCTAAACAAAAGGGTAAAGGGGTTGGGAATCAATCAATCAATACCTTTGTATCTTGATATGTAGAAACGCAGAATGGATTATCGTCTAGTACGTGTGTACGTTGTCTTACAAAAGCTATTGCGATTGGATATATATAAAATCCTAGAACAACTTGTTATTTAACATTTGAATAAATGTTTGAGATGTAACCTTCAAGGATTTTGTAACATATCTCATTAAAGAGTTCGTTTTTAAAACGCATATAAATGTTTGAGATGTAACCTTCAAGGATTTTGTAACATATCTCATTAAAGAGTTCGTTTTTAAAACGCATATAAGGCATACGTAGTGTTCACTTTTACAACAAAAAAAAAAAAAAAGTGGAAATAGAAATATAACAAAATAGCAAAATACATATTATCAAGAAACTAGCAAAGAGTTCAAGAACTAGATAGAGTTCGGATTACAACTACAATCGAGCCAACTATATATAACTGAAAGTTTTAGACATATTAGTTATCCAAAGAAAAGATAAAAACCTTTACATTATCACCTAGAGTGTCTTTGTTAGACTTTTTTTGAGTTGAATACCATTCGGTATCTAAAACACCAAATGAACCAAAGAATGAAACGATCACCACCTTAAAACATTGTTTGCGATTTTTTGGTAGTTGAGTTGAGTTAATTGGTAAATGAAAATAATTCACTTATATTGTTGGGCTTTGGTTTTGTAATGTCCCCACCACTTGATAATCACACCGCAAATAGAATGCGAGATGGTTCAATTGAAAAAGAAATGGTCTTCGGTCTTCATCACATAGGGGACACCACAACGAATGTAGATCGATCCCTCTTTGGTCCAAATTAGTATTTTTAGTTGATGTTGAGTAGTTTGGGTAATTTCCAAGCTTAAACAATTGAAGTCATATCTTTGAAGTACAATGACACAAAAAAGTTTGAACGGTTTAGCAATTTTGAGCACTAACAATCAATTTCTAACTAAGATTGATTAAGAAAAAATTATTGATGAATTTATATAAAGCGTATGCATCGTTTTAGGTTGTTTGTAATTTTTATGTAGCTGTTTGAACTTTTTAAATAAAAATCATATTACTTTTTCGTTTATACATTTATGTTACATATCTAGTTTGTGCGTAATTACGTTTATTAGTAGCCCACTTCGCTCGAGACATAAAAACTCATTGGACTGGCCCACAATAATCCATAAAAACACATTTTCCAACCCACAACACATTTACACTTATGGAATGGTACCATTGGGCCAAAACAACACTAAACCTAAATATTGGTATTTTAACAGAAAAAAAATGCTAAAGGCACATCCAAAATTTCAATCTCCTTTTCTTACATCCACCAAAACTGCTAAAAATGGAGCCATATAGCTTGCATGATGAGTCTCATTGACACTAGGATTGTCGAATAGGTACGAAGTTTTATGTATAAATTAATAGATTCAGTTTGTTAGAGATGTATAACATTTTTTCTGAGAGGTGATTTGCACAGATCATTTTTTATCCATACAGAGCAATTTCATCTCAAATGACAATCATGCCCTTCTTTCCTTTTATCATAATTTTGCATTTCACCCCTCCCACTAAGGGCATCATTGTCCTTTGATATTAAATTGTTCTAAATGGATAAAAAATACTCTGTACGAATTACCTTCCATTTTTTTACTTGTTTTTACCCGAACAGTGACTTACTTGAAATAATTGGAGCAGAGATAGGGAAATGGCTTAAAATACAATCAATAAACAATTCCTTCCTTGAATTAATTAAGTGGCCTTTACTAAATCAAGAATCCATAAAAATTCATGGATATTCTTCCTAATTTGGAGGGCTATTAAATCTACTGACAACTAACATTTGGGGTGGTTTCAACAAATTCCCCTTGAACGTTTTTACAATAAGCAAATTCTTCACCACCAGTGATTTGAACGTTACTCATCACTATATTAGTGCACAGATACGTCGAACTACAGCTGAAAGTAATTGCTTTCTTTGTTGCTGAATTTCCGTGTATATTTGTATACTTTACATCGCTCACATGTACTGCTGGTAACTAATCATCCATATACACCATATAAGTACACGTCAGATACCAAAATACATATTTAGTAATAATTTTAAGGGCACGTTTTCAAAAAATTAGCCAAAAAGTGTGTAAGTTTACTTTAAATAAATATGAAAAGAAATGGAGTAAATGACTCGAAAGAAAAAAACCAGACATATATCTTGGGGATTGGACTATTGGAGTTGCATTTTTAATTTTGCAAAATTTTTTTTTACTTATTTGGAAAAAAGTTAGTTTAAGAAGGCCTTTATAAGATTCTACATAGGGCCTAAAAGATTTGATTGGACCGGTTGAGTACAAAAATAACAAGCCTGAATGTGATTTTGGTTATGGACTACAAGACTAACCGGTGATATGGAATCATCATCTTTACTCCTGCTGTAAAATTGATCAATTATGATTGGATTTTGAACATCAACGAGAAAAATGTCCTGAAACACGATCCCCTTAGCATACCCACGTCCATCCTACAATATAACAACATGATAAATAACAAATGATGTCTTATAATGATAGAATAATGAGCCACTTGCATAATATGAAGGGCTAAAATGAAAATAAAAAGGGTACGTGTTATTTGTTGGGGCAACCCTTTTATTAAATTTAATATAAAAAATGTTGTCAATAATAATTAATAAGAATAATAATTAGATATATTGTTTCCTTAAACGCTATAGAAAACCAGTCAAATTATATAAATTTACCGGCACTGTCTTTATTCGTAATCCATTTGTTGTTCCTGTGATGTTACAACTTTCTACCCGCACTTGTTCGACTGTGTCGTAACCTTGGTTTTCCCCCAGGCTTCCGATACTGCCAAAAGAGAACCAAAGATTGAGTAAGCTTAAATAGTGCAAGGATACGTAATGCTCAAAATTTAAACATCATCATGCATGACTGGTCCGGAGCTTTTTGAGACTCTATACATCTGAAAAAATAGGCCCTAAAACGTAAATGGTAAAAACATATAAATAAATAAAAAATCTAAATTTTCATTTATAATTGTATGCGACTGTTAATCCTAGTATAAATATTATAACTTAATATTACTTTGGTCAATAAAAAAACTATTCGAAATTACTAATACATATGACATAAAAATATTGGGCCCGTGTCATCAAGTGATACCTTATGCCGTGACCAGGTCCGCAATTCACCCGCGTTACATTGATGTCGAAAATACCACCGTTAATAGCCACACAATCATCACCTATTTAATTGTAATCACAAATTAACAATTATAGATTATAAAATTACGGAAAGATTACTATAAAACTAACAAATATAAACCATGTACCAGTTTGAATATTGGAATCATGGATATTAACACGTGATGAACCGCTAATGTCTATTCCATTAGTATTGGGGCTGTCTGCGGGTGCTAAAATTTGAAGATTTCCGATATCTACATCTTGGCAACCATTAATACTAATATGAAGAAATGGGCTGTTAATATGCGTTGTGCCGTCCAACTTAAGGCCATTGCATGAGTAAAAATGTAAAGCCTAAATAATTTATAGTCAATTACAAGTTAGTTTTTTCAATGAAGACATCAATTCTAATTAACCATTAACATAAAAATTAGATTTTTTTTACCGATGGGCGAATACAAGTTTCGGTTGTCTGATCCTGTGAAAAGAAATAATGAATCAGAATCTTTTTTTATCAGACGATATTGGAATCAAGTTCGATTCAAAATTATATTCTAATTAACCTTTTGTGCCCACCAAATCGCGCCCTGACCATCGATTTGGCCGGGTCCATTTATGGTAAGTCCTTGTACAGACGAGAAATATATCCAAAAGCGTCCCCCAGGGCAATCTTTCCATCCATCGATTGTTTTTGGTGCAGTGATGCCACCAAAAAGCTACACATCGAAACATAATTAAATGTCATAAACATACTCCATTTCAGGGGCGGTACCTAATGTTATTTTAACCGAGAAACATAATTAAATGTCTAACTATATGTACCTAGTTAAAATACACGTGTAATAAAATAAACGATAAGCATAACATTTTTAACCGAGAAATATAGGAAAAAATGAGTCAAAAGAAAATAATTTTTTATTTTTCGAAAATGGAGCAAAAAAACATTAAAACAAGATAAAAGAAAAAGGAAATAATGTGCTTATGCATATGGAAGACACTTAAACTTAAGGTTATATATTTTAAAAAATATAATTGTTAATCACTAAACTAATATATGAGTTGTAGTGGTTATCATAATCTTTTTACTTCAAATGTATAATAATGTACAAACTTTACTGCATGATATATACACATCTTTTATATAATATATTTATTATATGTTCTTAGCTAACACGAGTTGATCCGCCGGTTGACCCGTGACTCGATCATCTTACCAGAGTAATAACTCGGGTTTAAAACATTAGTATATGGTGACATAATTTTTGTATGTGGCTTAATATTTGTCATTTTCATAGTTATACACTTACGCTCATAAAAAAAATGCATAATTATACATTGCTAAAATTTTGTGCTTTTTATAAGCAATAAATTTGACATTCAATTAACTAAAATTGCGTAAACTGTCACTGAAAATTAGCAATTATTTTGAAACTGATAGAGTGACGATATCTTTTTTTTTAAAGTGCGGAACCCTTAACCAAGCACTCTGTATAAAATAGTCCCTCTCTTTGCTCCCAATTCCATAAATATAATGATCAAAATTCGAGTCCGATATATTTTACCTTGATATTTACAGTGAGGGGTGTGCAAAAAGCGCCGTTAAATACAACCGGGCTTAATAAAAACGTCTTCTCTGGTGGTATCATTAACGTCGGTTCTGGCGTATTGTCACCACATAAAGCAGCCCATGCTTGAATGAAAGCCTGCAACGATGGACATAATTAGAAAAATAGCTGATTCTTACAGAATAATTTTTATTAATACAGAGCAATTTAATATCAAAGAACAATCATGTTTTTCCTTCCCTTTTACCACATTTTGCATTTCACCCCTCCCACTAAGGACATGATTATCCATTAATGTGAAATTTCTTTGTATGAATAAAAATTTTCTCTAAAAATCAGATTATAGTAGAAAACCGCTAAGTGGCTTCATGGACCATTTGCATGGAACCATATATGAATTAATAATTACTTGGGTGTCGTCGGTATTCCCATCGCCTATTGCACCATAAGATGTTACATCAAAAGTGGCTGCACTCGCGGTTTTTGTGCTAAATAAAACGTAACAAAAGCTCATCAAGACAACCATCAAGAAATCCTGCAAAGAGAAGGAGAATGAGTAGTGTAACAAGAATAGGGAATCGGACATGTTCATTTTTTCTATTTTAGCAATTACAAATTGTAATAATTAAGAACAAACGTACTCATATTTAAGATAAGATGAACAAAGAAAAGATACAAAAAGTATCACATGAGCATCAAACGAAAAACACCTATATAGTGACCACCAAAAACCAAAAACATCACCACCTATGCCATCCAACTCCCGTTAAAGCTAAACACGCCAACCTAAATATAGAATCTCGACCCGATAACCATAATTAAACGACTTGATCAAATAGGCCATGTATTACTATAGTACGCAACTTAACACGAAACAGCGATTCAAATTAAATAACAATTAATATTGTATCCATTTGAGGTCTAACACCAAATGAATTCAATGATTTTATGTCTAGGCCAAAATGTATTTTAGTGCCCTTAACTTGACAAAATGATCGATTTAGTACCATGACTCACTAATTTGGTCTTGTTTTCTCACTTGATTTGCTTCTAATCTCAATATATGATGATGAACGTACATTTTTAGTCTGTTAAAAGCTCCAACGGAAGTAAGTCAAGTAAGAAAACAAGACCAAATTAGTGAGTCAGGGTACTAAATTGACCATTTTGTCAAGTTCAGGGTACCATGTTGCACCAAATTAGTGAGTCAGGGTACTAAAATATATTTTGACCTTCTATGTTTAGTCAATGCATGCATCAATAGACATGATTCTATGTGTGGGTCTAGTTTTCTTACCATTTCTTCGAAACAAATTGAAGCTAGTAAGTCTGATGCTAGTCTTTTATTGCACCCTCCCTGCAGTTCCTTATATAGTGTGAGAATATGTTAGATAAATGTCATCAAAAGTAAAATTCGTCACTAAAGTGAAGAAAATTGGTCTTTTCAAGAAAATTAGGTGAAATGCATGACGGATTAATCACCTTATACCGTTGTCACTTGAAAAGCTGCACAGAAAATTGGATAACAGTAAACAAGTTCCTCGATAGACCAATATATATGTGAATTTAAAACTTGTATAAATGTCTTTGCATGGAAGTAGCTACAAGATTCCGTAACGTATGTCAATTTAAAAAATTAATTACCATAATATAAGCAACCATTCCTAATACATTAACCTACCATTATCTAGGGGTGAGCATGAGACGGGCTGGGGCGGTTTTTAACTAAAACCAAATCACGAACCGCCAACTTGAATTAGAAACCGTTCAGTTCATTTTTTTCGGTTTCGGTTTTTCTCAATAAAGCAGTTCGGTTTCGGTTTTTATTTTTCTGTTTTTATTTTTCCTTAAAATTTACAAATCTTGTTAACTTAAAAGTTTTGATCCAAACTTTATTATTTATACAATTATAAGACCTGAAAAATATTGAAGTAAAACATATGAAAAATTACAAATGATATACTTAAATCTTTCTTTTAAATAGTTAAAGATCAAATTTTTTATAAATATAAAAATATGTTTATAAAATTTGAAATATATATATATGGCGGGGCAGAGCGGTTTTTTCGGTTCGGTTTTTCGTATGCACCCAAAAACCGTCCCAAACATTCGTTTTTACAAAAAATAATAACCGCTCACATCAGTTTTTCGAATGGTTCAGTTTTTTCGGTTTTTTCACTTTCGGTTCGGTTTTTTGGTTTTTATGCTCACCCCTACCATTATCAATGGTCTCTATTTAAAAATAATAATTTACAGCGTATCATTAAGAAATGAAAATAAATTCAACAAAATTGTATTTAAAAAAGAAGATCATTTGGGAATATATATACTTATTTACATTTTTGTAGATATAATTATATATATATCTATCATTAAGCATGATACAATAAATTAATGACGCATAATATTCTTCTTGGGGAATAAATTGAGCATGTTGACTTTGACTAATTTCATTGCTGATTTTGACTTTCTTGCCGGGTTCTGTTTTCTGCTTCTGGTGGTAAAGATCTTTGCCCACTTGATTTCAAATGAAAAATATGCTAAAGCATTTTATCATTAGAGGTTATAACTGATAATAATCTTGCTTTTTTGTGTTAAAAAACTCACATCTTGATTAAAAATATATATGAAATTTTAGGAAGATGGCAATTGAAGAAATTAAACAGATATGGGGTGTGGCGCGTGATGTTGAGAGTGTAAATGAAGATAATAATGTTTATGGATTTGGGGAAGAATGTGGTGTTCGCGCGCGCAAAGAGAAATTAGAAATGGGTCGGTGTGCTCGCTTGCCCTCAACTAAGACCGGTGCCATCGGACGTGCGGTTGGCCGCCGGTTGGCCACCGACGGAACCGGCGCCGTTGGCACGGCCCGCCGGTTGGCCCGCCGGTTGGCCGCCGGTCGCTTAAGTGGCGAGGGAGGAGGAGATGCCGGTTGGAGCGAGAGAGAGGGGAAGAGAGAGATAGCGTATAATCTGATTTTTTTTATTTTTTTTTTAATTTCTTTTAAAGTTTTTTAAAAAAGTAATATTTAAAAAAATTTAAAAAAAATCTAAAAAATTCAAAAAAAATCTAAAAAATTCTAATGTTTTTTAAAAAAATAAACTTTTTATATAATGTCTTTTTTTAATTAATGTAATTTATTTTTATTAGTTATATGTTTTAATTAGTTGTATATTTTATTAGAAAAAGAAAAGTAAATGGTGGGGCCCAAATTTGGTGAAGTGACGGAGTGCTGTTGGCATGGGTACGTCAGTTTAGTGTTAGTTAGTTTATATGCTGACGTGGCGCTGAGTTGGCAGCAACTGACGGCGTCAGTTGCCGTCACCATTGGTACCGGTCTAACGGATACCTTTAAAAACGTTAGAGGGGAAAGGACCAAATAGGAAATTTGTAACGCTGATGGTCCATACCGTTGTTAAAATTTATAATATGATCAAACTACACTCTCGACCTTTTGTAAAAAAACGAAGATAAATGACTGTACATGTAATGAGTGATAATCATGTGGACCATCTGTGAAATTTACATTATTAATTGATTGTTCTAGCTGTTCTGTCGCCGGTAACGTTCTATCAGCCATACCTCCCCCCGTCAAATCTCTCTCTCTCTCTCTCTCTCTCTCTCTCTCTCTCTCTCTCTCTCTCTCTCTCTCTCTCTCTCTCTCTCTCTCTCCCTCACTCCCCCTCTCTCTCCTCTCCATTTCTTGAATTCGAAAACATAATCACCATTATCATCTTCACTTTGCAATCAATTCTGCTATAAGCTATTGGTTATGCTAAGTCATTCACATCTATGATAATTCTGGCGACATGCGTCTGCAAAACAACAACTCTTTTGGCCACCTGCATTTGCAATCAATTTTCAGGTTGATGGTCTAAAAGATCTACAGTTTTTCAATCGATTTGACAAGGCTCGAGGTTTTTATAAATCTTGGTATTCGTAACTTCTAACGTCGGAATTCTCAGCTGCAACATACGACGAATGGATTTGTAAGGGATCACGATTTTAGTGGTTGTAATTGGTTGTTTATGAAATGAGTTTTTATTATTGAAATTGTCTGAATCAATTGTGTGCTTTTATTCAAATTGGTTTTCAAAAACAGATTTGTAAATGTGTGACCTGAGGTGGTGGCAGGAGATGGTTGTAGTGAAGGAGCGATGATGAGGTGAGCTATAAAAGAGAAAATAAGAAAGTGTAAAAAAATAGAAAATGAAAAATAAACAAAATGAAAAAAATCAATTAATCGAGAAAATTTCACGAAAGGCTTTTGTGGTTTAACAATTATTACATAGACATATTTATCTCAGCTTTATTACAAAAAGGCCAAAAAGGTAGTTTGATCATTTAAAATGTTTTAACGATGGTAAGGACCACCGGTGTAACAAAGTTCATACACAAAGGATGTCTAGTATAATAAACAAACTTATAGGACCCGGGTTGTAATAAGTGACAAACCACATGAACTTTCGATGTAATATATATGCTCATGTTTCAAAATAGGTATCACTTATGCGCTTTCGATGCCACTATTACCAAACATGCAATTTAGTCAAACCATATAACTTTTGCAATTTACTCTTTAAAAGGAATTAAATTATTGACCATTTTTTTAGGTAATAAGATTTTATTTTTTTTGGAAAAGGTTAAACATTTTACCTTTTTAGCAATTTTCTTATCCACATCCTAATAATTAGTTTGAGGTAATATTACTAAGTTAAAACATTTTTTTTGCTTTTACTAGTAGACTATTATTTAAAAGTCTCAACTTTTTTTTACAACCCAAAAAAGCCAAACATGCAAAAATCTATATTCGCATTAGGACCTATGCAAAGAGCATAGATAGAAATGTGGTACATTTATTAGAGGTTGTACAGTTTATATGTATGATACCAACGCATTAATATTTTTAAAACCGTTTTTTGTATTGAGCCAGTTAATTTCTTGAATCACTCGGACCAAATTTACTTATCAGTTAAACTACATGAGAATATTGTTGAGTACATATAATACAGTAACTAGGTAAATAGTGTTCAAATGCCAAAAAATCAAAAAAATATAAAATAAATACCTTAGAAATTTAAAACTTTCATAACCTATTTTTTCAACTAAATTGATCATTTTTGAGTTCCGAAATCTATATAAAAATAATTCATATGTCTATTTTATTTATCAATTTTTTATAGATATATCAGTTTTTTGCGGTTCAATCAACATGGTTTCGATCGAGCTACAAGCATTGATCTAACCGGTTCATTCTAACAAACTACCTTCATGGTTCCCGTTTAACCGAGTTTTTAGGACATTGAATGGATGTACAACTTAATTGAACAACGAGACAAAAAAAAAAGTATCACTAGTTAAATATTTTAAAACATTATATCGAGTCAAATACTCAAATATTCACTTCATTTGATATAGAAAATATGTAACACAAATTTTTAATTAAATAACGAGTCAAATGTTCACATATTTATAATAGAAAATATGTAACACAAATTATGCACAGTCAAACGACGCATTTATTTACAAAATTCAAATCTCCATTCATGCACACACATAATGCATACACATAACCTAGTTACATAATGTCACTATAGAAATTAGAACTGGATGGATGTGGCATTACGTATACAGATCAATCAAAGCATAATTACCACCTTAAATTCGTTTCAAAGCAATGGTAAGAAAACTTCAAACCAACCAAGTTATTTCCCTTTTTCCGCAACAATAACAAAAGAAATCATTTTTTAATTTTATCTATCCGACATATCGCCGGGACATATTTACAGAAGCCCTGGTAAATGTTTATGTTTTCTTTTCCTGCTAAACCTATGCCGACGAAATGTTGTCGCCATAGTTTTGGAAAAGTTGAATTATGGTCAACCCTGTAGCGACGACATCTCGTCGTTGGATCAATAGCGACGAAAATTGTTGTCGCTATAGGTGTAAATTCTTGTAGTGTATTTATGCTTCAAGCATTAGAAATTGGTAATTATACTTAACGTACCATGTCCTTTTTTGCAGGGTTTCTTGATGGTAATCTTTTTGACATTTTGCTACATTTCGTTGGGACCGAAAACTACAAGTGCTACCATATACGATGTAACATCTTATGGCGCCAAAGGAGATGGGAATACATATGACACCAATGTAAACCAAGACTAAAAGTTTGATCACAATATATAGAATTTAGTTCCATGTATAATTAAAACCTAAAAAAAATTAACTGTTTTCTAATTATGTTCACGTTTGCAGGCTTTCGTTCGAGCATGGGCTGATTTATGTAGAGATAGTTCTCCAAACCCGACGTTGAACATACCATCAGGGAAATCGTTTTTACTAGGCCCGGTTAAATTTAGTGGTCCATGCAAATCCCCCATAAATATTCAGGTGACAAAAGTCTCGACTTGAGATCATTATAGCACTTAGAACTACCAATAAAGGGATGTTTTTCTTTAAAAAAATGTTCTAAATGCAGGGTGGTTATTTTAGCTATTCTAGTTATATGGGTTTGAGCATTTTAATTTTTCGTAGAGTTTTAAAAGTTATAGAACATGACAACAACTTTTCTTTAATTTTTTATTAATTAGCTATATCATTTATATTACTATTTAAATGTTGAAAATATATATAAATTAAATATCATCTGTATAAATTTTGTAATTGTTTTGTAATTGTATGAGGGGATTAATTGATTAAAGTTTCCATAAAATAACTGATATTTTAATTTGAGTTTTGATGAGCAGCTTTTGGGCAACATCGTTGCACCGAATACTATGGATGGATGGAAAGACTGTGTTCAGAATAGCTTTTGGATATTTTTCACATCAGTGAATAAACTCACCTTCAATGGACCTGGCAAAATCGATGGTCGTGGTTCTTTGTGGTGGGGAAACAAGGTAATTAAGTTTATGAATCCAATTTGAGTTTAATATTGAACGTTATAATTAAAGAGCTTAATTATAACTAATCGATCATTCAATTCCTTTGCAGCCCTTAAACCAAATATGCCAGCGCCCAACCGTAAGATGTCTACTTTTTTACATTATAGATTAGAATACATGCATAAATTGAAAACTAATTATATGTGCATGCATTATTTGAATCATTTAGGCCTTACATTTTAGTGGATGTAACAACCTTAAATTGAGTGGCACAACTCATATTAACAGCCCTATGCTTCATATTAGCATTACTGGTTGCCAAGACTTAGATATCGGAAATCTTCGAATTATAGCACCTGGAAACAGCCCCAATACTGATGGAATTGACATCAGTGATTCAACACGTGTTAATATCCATGACTCTAACATTCAGACTGGTAAAAACACTATGATTTAATTTATACCCATTATTTCGTATGGATTAACCATAATTAAGCGTTTCAATACACTTAAATAGGTGATGATTGTGTTGCTATTAATGGTGGCATGTACGATATCAATGTAACAAGGGTGTTTTGCGGACCTGGCCATGGCATTAGGTACAAAATAGTGCTCTTAATTTAACTATTTATCATTTTTTTATACATATTAATTTTTCTTAATTTCTTGGATGTGTTTATCCAGTATTGGAAGTCTTGGGGAAAACGGTAGCCATGACACCGTTGAGAAAGTACGTGTTCAAAACTGTAACATCACTGGAACAACAAATGGATTACGAATCAAGACAGTACCGGTAAACTAAATATACCCCGATTTAATTTTGTTATGTATATAGTTTTTTTCATAAACATTATTTGAGTTAAATTATGATCTTGTACCATAGGGTGGAACAGGATATGCTAGGAATATTGTATATCAAAACATTCAACTCGTAAACGTTCAAAATCCAATCATTATTGACCAACATTATTGCGCTAATACTAAAAATTCGTTTTGCCCAACACTTGTAAGTGATTTTTATACACCATAAGTACGATATCCACAATCTCATCTCTGTTTTTACTAAATTATACTCACTTTTACTTTTTAAATTTCATTTAGCCAAACCAATCAGCCGTACAAGTGAGCGGTGTAACTTATACAAATATACACGGGTCATCAGCATCAAAGCAAGCGATTACTTTTAATTGTAGCGAGAAGTTTAAGTGTACTGGAATCTATACAAACCAAGTTGGAATCACTGGACAAGATGATTATTCATATTGTAAAAATACTCAGGGAACATTTGTTTCTACAACCCCAAAAGTTGTATGCAATTAGATAGGGCATATTAATTGGGGAGAATATCCATTAAATGTAACAGTTTATTTATCTAAAGAAGCAAATTAGTTACTTTATGCACTTTTTTCTCTACCATCTCATTATCAAATATCAAGTTATAAAAACATATGCATACATTTACAAGTGCTCCATTTAACATGATTTAATGGGCTAACGACTTTTGTACGTCCAATTTAGCCCTAGCCCCTAACTGACTCCATATCCCATTGGGCCTGCTCTGTTTTCCGAAAGTAAATATAATAAGTTCTAATGTGTGGTTGCCAAAGAGCTTTGGAAGGCCATCTAAAGTGTCGGGGGATCTAAACTTCAGCTATCTCACAATCATCCTCACTCTTTCAGATTTTACAAACCCATCGAATGGTGCAAGCGGGTTTTTGGCTTCTTCGGCAATATAGAATTTATATGAATTTTAGTCTAAAAGGCCAAAAAGCGATACTCTTTGGGAGTGATGTCAAAATTGGCTTTTGGGTTCATAGTATTAGGGTTTTAGAATAATCACCCTTATTCATTGATATTTATACATAATTACATGATAAGTATTATGGAAAGGATTGTTGGAAAAAGTTGTGATAAAATGATTTTTCACCAACTTTGGACCTATATAATTATATATATATGTGTTATATATAGTTATTGGTTGGTAGCTATGTGTTCTCCTATGTGAGAGCTACGCAACGGTATATAGCGTGTCCAAAGTCGAGTTGTGGTGAATGAGATATCGACTCTCAAAGTAGGGTGTTTGATACAAGAAATCTTGGAAGTGGGGGATGTGGGAGAGTCCCACATAGGAAAAAGATGAAACCATTTGTTGGTTTATAAGGTTGTAAGTTGTATGGAAGATTAAATCCTTATACATGGGTTTTACCCGCACGCCTACGCGCGGGGGGGGGGGGGGGGTGCAAATAATTTGGACTGAGTTGCCCGAAATAGCTTGAACTCGTGTACGCCCGAGCGACCTGCGGACACGAATGCAGCTCCGAAATTCCGGGCTCGTGCGGGTCAATTCTTGCACCTCATCGACATCGCACTGAGCTGCAGTCTGATACTGAGTTCCTGCAGCGCTGAGTTCCTGGACTGACCAGTCCAGTTATGAATTTCTGCAGTTTGCTGTTATGATTTCTTGTTTAATTGTATTGAATGCATTTAATGTTTTGATTAAACATCACTTGGCATTCTACACTATAAAAGGAGACCTTGGGTCTCATTTGTGGATACACCTTCACTCACCTACTTACAAGATCACAAGCTTTCTCTCTAGAAAACTCTCTCAATCTTGGTACTTGGATTATATCCGGTAGTGTAAAACTACTCGGTTGTTTTACCATGGGAAATAGACAACGAATCTATTTTAAGGGGATCGTGAATTTCACGAGACTCAACCAAAACCTTGTACTTGTTTGTTCTATTTACTTTGTTTCAATCTTTTGTAAACGTATTCGTCAATTTCCCTTATTGTAATTGTATTTTATTAATGAAAATTGGTATTAGCTCCTACAAGGATATACTATACAATTTGAATTATATACATCTAAACTAACTCAAGGATTTGGTCAATCCTTGAGATACGCTATTACCCTCCCCTAAGCTAAGTGAGGTGGACCAACACGAAGCTTAGTACGAGATGATTCTAGTTACAAATGAGTTGAGACAAACTTGGTATGAGTTTTTCCGGATTAAACAAGCTCACGAACAAAATGATAATCGATGTCGATGTGCTTGGCCCGCTTATGAGCAACAGGATTTTGACTCAAGAATAAGGCACTTTTATTGTCACAAAGAATAGTTTGGACGGGAAGCGGGTATAATAAGTAATTCACGAAGGAGATGAGTTTTATTAGGAAGACAAAAATTGAAAAAATTAAAGAGGATTACATGTAGATATGGGGTGCGGTGGGTGATGTTGAGACTTGAAAATGTAATTAATGAAGATAATTACGATTATAGGTTTCGGGAAGAATGTGGTGTTTCGGGGAAGTGTATTAGAGAGAAAAGAAATGGGTCGGTGGGTATTGCAAAAATGGTCCTTGTGGCTTGGCTAATGACATATATACAGTATATACAGTCGCTTGGCCTCTAACTAACGAATCTCTTTAAGATTATGCGTAAGGAGTGACAACTGTAATAATGGTCACTCCTGACACATCATCGCTAAATTAGTTTTTTCACTTGCGACCAAACACATGAAAAATCTCGACCAAACCCACATAAGGAGGCGACCAAACTATTTCCCTTTGAAAAAACTCACCCCTTTGAAAATCAGGCGACTTGCAACGGTTGTCTGGACGACCAGTGTGCGTTGGGGACGCGTCGGAGGGCATGCTACGTCAAGGGAGGGACGGGTCCAAATGCGCGATTTAAAGCGCGACGCAAGGGGGGACGCACCCCCTTACGCATACTCTGATACCATTAGAAAGGAAGGACCAAAACGACCAAATGTTTCTAAAGTCAATATGGTTTGTCATTTATCACGTCTCAGTTCTATAAGTTTGTTTATTACACTAGACATCTCTAGTGTAGGAAGTTTGTAACGCTGCTGGTCCTACCGCCGTTAAATTTTTTTAAATGACCGAACTACCTTTTTTCATTTTCTAATATAATGAAGATAAAGGATTGCGTATTTAATGAGTGGTAAACCACATGGACCATATGAGAAATTTACACTGTTAATTCATTTCTCTAGTTGTTATGTTTTCGGTAAGGTTCTAAAACATCTAGTGTTTTTCAATCGTTTTAACAGGATCGAGGTTTTATTAATCTTGGTTTTCGCAACATCTAGCGTCGGAATCCTCAGCTGCAACATACGAAGAATGGATTTAAGGATTTGTAAGTTGGACCACGATTTTAATGGTTGTAGTTGGTGGTTATGAAATGAGTTTTATATTGAGATCATCTGAATCAATTATGTGCTTTTATTTAAATTGGTTTCCAAAAGCAGATTTGTAAATGTGTGACCTGAGGTAGGGGCAGGAGGTGATTGCAGTGAAGGAGTGACGAAGAAGTGATCAATACAAGAGAAAAAAAATGAAAAAATAATAAGAAAACAATTAATAAAGGAAATTTCACGAATTGTCCTTGTGGTTTAATACTTCTTACATGTGCAATCATCTATCTCCGCTTTTTTTACAAAAGACCAAAAATGTAGTTTGGTCATTTAATTTCTTTTACGGCGGTAGAGACCACCAGCGTAACAAACTTCATACACTAGGGATGTCTAGTGTAATAAACAAACTTATAGGATCAATGATGTAATAAGTGACAAACCACAGAGATTCGATGTAATATGCCATGTTTTAAAATATGTATCGCGTCTGCACTTTCGATACCACTAATATCAAACGTGCAATTTAGTCAAACTACATAGACGACATTTTCAATTTACTCTTTTAAAAGAATTAAATTATTGACCCAATTTTAAGTAATAAGATTTTTTTTTATTTTTTAGGAAAACGTTAAATATGTTACCTTTTTGGCAATTTTCTTATCTACAGCCTAATAATTAGTTTTGGTATATCGCGTCAAATATTCATTTTATTTGATATAGAAAATATGTAACACAACTCTGTTGATATAGAAAATATGTAACACAATAAACTTTTAATTAAATACCAAGTAAAATATTCACATATTTGCAATAGAAAATATGTAACACAAATTATGCAGAGTCAAACGACGCATTTATTTACAAATTAAATTCAAATCTTCATACCAGATATTCATACACTAGGGGTGACAATTCAGGTCGTGTTCGGGTTGACGGGTTTGGGTTGACGAGTCAGAAACATTCAACCTGAAACCGACAAGAACGGTCAGATATATCAACCATAACATATTTACCTTCAACATGAACCTGACACATATAACCCGTTTAATTAAACATGTTAAATAAGTTAGTAGGTCAAACATGTTAAACGGGTCAAATATGTCAAAAATGTTGTTATTATTCCAAAATTTCAAAACAAAATACCAAAACACCAAATTACTAAGTAATCCTTTTAATTTTATCTAACTATTAGTTACATTTAAAGGAGTAACTTATAAACTAAGTATAAATATATGTATCTTTAAATATATTTTAATAATTAAACGGGTTGGCGGGTTGACTAATTTATATTATCATTGATCCGAACCCAAACTCATTTAATAAACGGGCCTGAGTCGACCCAAAACTGACCCAAATATTTTTTGCCTCAAGCCCAAACCTGTTTATTTTCGTGCTAGAAATTGCCATCCCTACCGATACACCTAACCTAGTTACATAATCTCACTATATAAATTGGAACTGCATGGATGTGGCATTACGTATACAGATCAATCAAAGCATAATTACCACCTTAAAGTCGTTTCATAGAAATGGTAAGAAAACTTCAAACCAAACCAAGTCCATTCCCTTTTTTCGGTGTGTTGAGTTCTGAACAACTCTTCATAAACATAGATCTTTAGGCTCAAGAATAGTTAGTTCTTATCTGGAATAAGCATATACAAATAACAAAATTGCGGAATTAGTTGAACATATATGTATAGCTAAACAAGTTTTCATCATTAAAAGCCTCAATTCTATATATAAATACATAGAACGGTTCTTCGTTAAACAGGATCAAACGATCTTGAGGCTTAGGTTTTACACACAAAACACGTTAAAACGTGGGTTCTAAGAACATCTAATTCTATGTCATTAAGTTTCTTTATATACTAGAAAACCTAAGACTTACAAGGAAAAGATAATACTAAATCTTTTAAACTAATAAAGATATATTATATCTTTTTACATTAATGATTATCTCCTAAATCTTTATTTGAATCTTGAACTTCATATCATCGACTTAGGTCCTTGTAGTTTAATAGTTTTGACATAATCAAATCTTTAATGAATATTATTAATAATATTCCTAACAATCTTCCCCTATTTGATTTGACAAAACTTATAACTTGTAGAATTAGCTAGGAATCTTCAAGTCTCTTCCCCTTTTTGACATAATCAAATCAATCCGAGAAACTTGAACTTCCCCTTGAATGATCAACACTTTTTCTTCCCCTAAAAGTGTGATATCATTCTTGTGTTCTTCAAGGCTATATTAATCACATCGAAAACCAACTATCTTCTATTTGAAGTTGAAGTAGAAACTCAAACTAAGCATCACATTCCGTCTAAATATAGTAATCAGCAACGTCATATCTTGTATGAGGGACTTGCTTATCTTAGTCTTCAACAGATCTTTTCGTTAAGATTCGGTTGAATTGCAGTTACAACAATACATAACATCTTATGTAGTAAGACTTTCAACTTCTTCTTCAAATAAAATATAATTAATTATCTTCTGTAATCAATTGATAAAGATGAAATATGTAACAAATAAAATTTTCCTTTATCTTCATCATGCCTTCAACCTGTGTGTGTGAATAATGTGATTCGTTTCACATTATTATCAGATACGATCAATAAACCGTGGTATGGAATGAACATGGTGTGTGTCATGCTTTCCAAAGTATGATGTATCAGTTAAATGGAAGAAATCAGTATCAAAATTTTCTTCAGTACTGTTTAATACTGATTAGTAACAAAATCGAACACTGCCTTTTATTTTCTACTGATCAGTAGCAACCTTGGAGATCAGTAGTAATGATGGAAACGGATCAGTAGTAAAAGTGGTATGGATCAGTAGTAATTTTGTTTACTACTGGTCAGTAGTAATTAAATAAAATTGAAATTTCATAGGATCAGTAGTAAATTGAACATGGATCAGTAGTACACATGAATTACTACTGATATTTGTAATTTGAAGGCAGTAATGATGTAGCAGTAGTAAACACAATAGAAGTTTGATCAACCTCCATTACCAGTAACATTGGATCATCCTCCACCTAGCAGTAGTAAAATCGAGTTTTCCATGGCTAGTAAGCTTATCATAAACAATGTCAGCATCATCGCCATCGCTGTATATCGCATCACTACTGTAGTAGTAATCATCATCGTACAAATCACCGTCGTTAGCATCAAGCGTATCATCTTCCGAATCCATCGAAAGAGATGGATAAAATCGATCGAATCCAACCAAAGATTCCTAGCATCCTAGCAGATACGTGGAAAGGGATCGAGAAAGAGAGACGATTTGCCGGAGTTCTGTTTGCCGGAAAGCTTGTTGCGGAGGTCGCCGGATCTCGTTTGTGTTCGATGGCAAAACAAAACCCAGAAACAACTCACTTAACTAAAACCCATGAATTTATGCTTACAATCGAACTGAAAAGACTATAGGGTGTTATACCTTTCGAGTTGCTTCTTCTCGCCGTAGACGGTGGTGGTGAAAATAGGTTTTTGTAAATAGGATGATTTGTTTTGTTTTTCTTCAGTGATCATAAATAAACCTTTATTCTTCACAATGCTAGTTTTATTCCATATGCGTAGGATTTCAATAATATATAATGATCAGCTCTACGAATTGCAACATCTTGATCCTTGTTTCATTTCAGATCTGAGCCACCTTGCTCTGATACCAATTGTTGAGTTCTGAACAACTCTTCATAAACATAGATCTTTAGGCTCAAGAATAGTTAGTTCTTATCTGGAATAAGCATATACAAATAACAAAATTGCGGAATTAGTTGAACATATATGTATAGCTAAACAAGTTTTCATCATTAAAAGCCTCAATTCTATATATAAATACATAGAACGGTTCTTCGTTAAACAGGATCAAACGATCTTGAGGCTTAGGTTTTACACACAAAACACGTTTTACATCTAATTCTATGTCATTAGGTTTCTTTATATACTAGAAAACCTAAGACTTACAAGGAAAAGATAATACTAAATCTTTTAAACTAATAAAGATATACTATATCTTTTTACATTAATGATTATCTCCTAAATCTTTATTTGAATCTTGAACTTCATATCATCGACTTAGGTCCTTGTAGTTTAATAGTTTTGACATAATCAAATCTTTAATGAATATTATTAATAATATTCCTAACACGGTGACATATCGTTGGGACATATTTTCAGAAGCCCTAGTAAATATTTTCAATTTCTGCTAAATTTATGTCGTCGCCAAAGAGTTTGGAAAAGTTGAATTCTGGTCAATAGCGACGAAAATTATCGTTTCTTGTGGTATATATGCTTCAAGCATTAGAAATTGATAACTATACTTAACGTACCATCCCCTTCTTTTTACAGGGTTTCTTGATGGTAATCTTTTTGACCTTTTGCTACGTTTCGTTTGGCCCAAAAACCGCAAGTGCAAACACATATGATGTAACATCTTATGGTGCCAAAGGAGATGGGAATACAGACGACACCAATGTAAACCACGTCTATACGTTTGATCAAAATTAATATATAGAATGTAGCTCTATGCATAATTAAAATCACAAACAAATTAACCGTTTTCTAACTGTTTTTATGTTTTCAGGCTTTCGTTCGAGCATGGGCTGATTTATGTAAAGATAGTTCTCCAAACCCGACGTTGAACATACCATCAGGGAAATCGTTTTTACTAGGCCCCGTTGAATTTAGTGGTCCGTGCAAATCCCCCATAAATATTCAGGTGAAAAAAGACTCCACTTTTTTAGTGAAAACACTATAAAATTGATAAAGAAGAAAATTAAATTGTGAGGAACTCTCGTTTATTGATTGAGATGAATTGAAATGATAAAGGGCTCATGTAAATATGACATGAGTTTACAACTGAAAATACTAAAAACTAGCATAAAATCAGTGATTATTAAAAACAAACTAATCTATCTGTTAAATACTAAATTACGAGATATCCTTTCCTCAAAACCAGGAGACTTTTGAACCATTATTCAATGCACATGAGATCATTTTAGCACTGATAACTAGCAATAAAGGGATGTTTTTCTTTAAAAAAAATTCTAAATGCAGGGTGGTTCTTTTAGTTATTCTAGTTATATGGGGTTAATTTGATCATGAGCACTTTTTAATAGAGTTTTTTTTATAGAACAAGACAACAACTTTTCTTTAAACTTTTATTAATTAGTTATAGCATTTATATTACTACTTAAATGTTGAAAATACATATATATAAACTAAATATAATCTGTATCAATTTTGTAATTGTTTTGAATGCTCAATGACATATTTGTGATCATATTTTTTTTATAAGCAATTTAAGTTTTTATGTTTTATATATATCAAATCAAACTAATTATATAAATGAACAAAAAATATGATAACGATATTCTATGATGGATTAATTGATTGAAGTTTCCATAAAAATAACTGATATTTTGATTTGATTTTTGATGAACAGCTTTTAGGCAACATCGTTGCACCAAATACTATGGATGGATGGAAAAACTGTGTTCAGAATCGCTTTTGGTTGTATTTCACATCGGTGTATAAACTCACCATGAATGGTCCTGGCCAAATTGATGGTCGTGGCTCTTTGTGGTGGGGAAACAAGGTTAAGTTTATAAATCCAATTTGAGTTTAATACTGAACGTTATAATTAAAGAGCTTAATTAGAACTAATCGATCATTCAATTCCTTTGCAGGCCTTAAACCAAATATGCGATCGCCCAACAGTAAGATGTCTACTTTTTTACATTATAGATTAGAATTTGTTAAAAGGTCTAAGGGACAAATCTTAATTATCGATTAACAATAAGTCAATAACTAATAGTCAAGATTAATCATATATTTTATACATTGAAGGGTATTTTGGTCAATTGACACTAACATAAATTTTAATCCAGTTTTTTTAATTAGTTTTGCGTTAAAAAAACAATATTAATGCTAATCAAATTATATATTTAATCGTATATGGATATTTTTGTATAATCACATGTGATTGTGTACTTGATCACATGTGATGTTTTTGTACAATCATATTTAGTCAAGTATACAATCACATGTACTTATCACATGGCATTTTTTTAACGAAAATAAAATAAAATAATATAATATAAACAAATAAAAATAAATAAAAAACTTATACCATTAATTTTTATTAATCAGATTTGTTTGAATTACAAAAAATTAAATTAAACTCATTTTTAAAAATAGATGCATGAAGACTTTGTGAAAATTACTAATATGTGCATTATTTGAATCATATAGGCATTGCATTTTAGTGCATGCAACTTCCTTAATTTGAGTGGCACAACTCATATTAACAGCCCTAAGCTTCATATTAACATTACCAGTTGCCAAGATCTGGATATCGGAAATCTTCAAATTACAGCACCTGGAGACAGCCCCAATACTGATGGAATCGACATCAGTGCTTCAACACGTGTTAATATCCATGACTCTAACATTCAGACTGGTAAAAAAATTGATTTAACAATACCAATTATTTCGTACTGATTAGCCATAATTAAGCGCTTCAATACACTTAATTAAACAGGTGATGATTGTATTGCTATTAATGGTGGCATGTATGATATCAATGTAACAAGGGTGTTTTGCGGACCTGGCAATGGCATAAGGTAGAAAATAGTACTCTTAATTTAACTATTTATCATTGTTAATTTTTACACATATTTTCTTTTATTAATTTCTTAGATGCGCTTATGCAGTATCGGAAGTCTTGGGGAACACGGTAATCATGACACCGTTGAAAAAGTACGCATTGAGTATTGTAACATCACAGGAACAACAAATGGATTACGAATCAAGACAGTACCGGTACGTAAACTAAATATAACCCGATTTAATTTTATTACTCCCTCCGTTCCATTTTTATTGTCTATGTTTCCTTCTTTAAATGTTCCAAAATGACTGTCCCCTTGAAAATTCAATCAATAAAAAAACACTTGGGTTTTAAAGAAAAATTTTATTGGTTGCAGAGTCTAATAAATGCACTTTTTTCTTAAACTGTATGATATTCAAATATGGATAATAATTTTGTAACGGAGGTATTATATATTTATTATCATAAACATTATTTGAGTTAGTAAATACTGATCGTGTACCCTAGGGAGGAACGGGATACGCTAGGAATATTGTATATCAAAACATTCAACTCGTAAACGTTGACAATCCAATCATTATTGACCAACATTACTGCGCTAATATGGAAAATTCTTATTGCCCTGCACCTGTAAGTGATTTTTATACACCATAATTAACCATAATCTCATTTTTGCTTTTACTAAATTATACTTTTTATTTTTTAATTTTTAATTTTCATTTAGCCAAATGAAGCAGCGGTACAAGTAAGCGATGTAACCTATACAAATGTATACGGGTCATCGGCATCAAAATAAGGGATTACATATAATTGCAGCGGGAAGTTTAAGTGTACTGGAATCAATACTGACCAAGTTGGAATCACTGGACAAGGTGATTATTCATATTGTAAAAATACTCAGGGAACATTTGTTTCTACAACCCCAAAAGTTGTATGCAATTAGATAGGGCATATTGGGGATAATATCCATTAAATGTAACGGTTTATTTATCTAAAGAAGCAAATTAATCACTTTATGCATTTCTTTTTCTACCATCTAAAACAAGTTATAAAAACATATGCATACATATACAAGTGCTAGCCTTTTACTGATTTATAACCATTAAACACCTCATAAAGTTAGAAATTCTAAACGCTAGAATTAACTAACCATCAAAGGGCCCTAACCTATACATTCTAAACATAAGGGTAAACAATAATTTACTAATTAACAAGATTTAATGGGCTAATGACTATTCACGAGTGTACATCCAATTTAGCGCTAACTGACTCCATATCCAATGGGCATGCTCTGTTTTCCGAAAGTAAATAAGTTCTAGTGTATGGTTGCCAAAGAGCTTTGGAAGGCCATCTCACAGACATCCTCACTCTTCCGGATTTTACAAACCCATCGAATGGTGCAAGCGGGTTTTTGGTTCGGCAATATAGAATTTATAAAGTGATACTCTTGGGATTGATGTCAAAATTGACTTTTCGGATCTTAGTCTAAATTGGCTTTTTGGGAGATATCTAAAAAAGCTAATAAATTAATAATATCATACCCAATCATATCTTCTATAATTATTCTCTTTCTTTATTAAAGGTGTCACAATCTACTTTATATGGGAATTCATTTTCATACCACCACAGTCTACACCACAAGGTATAAGGTTTACAGCGTACTGTACAATCATATAAAGTAATAATTGTAGTATACTCATTAAAAGTTGTGGTGTATTTATCATCATCTACTTTAGAGCACCTCCAATGAGAATTTTTTCTAAAGTTTATTAGTATTTCAATAAGTTTTTAAAAGATCTTTTACCATTGGAAAAATTAGGTTTTTCAAAAGCTTATTACAAAGAATTTTTTCTACTAACATTTTAACTAGCTTTCAATGTTTGTCGTTTTTAGTCTCCTATGTTTAATAACTTTTCATTTTAAACATTAGATATATTATATATAAATTCTTATTATATTTTTATTAGTTAATAGATATATTATATAATATTTAATGTCAATTAATATAATATTTTTGTATGAAACATTTTAAAAAATATTATATTTAGTTAAATGTCGAAAAATTTGTCAAATTATATATAGGGGTATTTATAAAACATTTGAAATAGATAAAGGTAAATTAAAAATATTGTAAAAGAAAAAGTTTTTTGAAAAGGTTAACCATTGGAGATGCTATTTATGAAAAAAATTCGGTTAGTGAAATGTTGATGTAACAAAAGTAATAAGCTTTTGTGACGTTAACCATTGAGGATGCTCTTACATAGAGACTCAACTCCAACCATACACTTTATTATGACGTGTATGCCTGAAATAGGATTAGATGTCTCTTCCTTATGATTTGATATATATGTCAACTTACTATTAGTCTATACTATTATGTAGGTATACTGGTTGTATATGTATTAGTAGTCTAATAGCAATATCTCTTTAGGTCTCTCCCAACAGTGACACGTCACTAAACTCATCACTAGCGCCACATCATCCCCATCCTTACTGTAACGACCCAAAATTTGTAAATAAATAAATTGTATAAAAATATGATAAATAAGGATAAATCATTTAAAGAACGTAGGAATTGGTTTCGTGTCGTTTGGACACCGTGCGAGAAAGTTATGGGCGAAACCGGGCCGAGACAAAGATGAAAAAGTGCAGCCTTGCTGCCTTAGGAAGTTCGCGCCGCGAACTAGGGATAACGATCGGGAACTGTCCTCAGGGACTTTGGCATTTGGTCGCGAAGTAGTTCGCGACGACTTAGCGATCGCGAACTTGAGAAGTACGCAAACTTAGCGACACGAACTATTGTTCGCGCCGTGAACTCGTGTCGAGCAGCTTTAAATCGGGTTGGAGCTCATTTGATGAAATAGAAAAGCCTAGTTCTTCCCTTTGGCGATCTTGGAGCTCAAATGCAGATCTTGGTTGATTTCTTCTCAAATCTTTGATAGATTTCACTCATTGTTGAAGATTAAAGGTATATCTTCACTCCTCGATCTTTGTAGCTTTAGATCTATGGATTTCTTGGCTTGGGTTTGAAACCCCAGTTCTTGGGGTTATGATTAATTGTGAAATAAATGATGTATACACTTAATAGATGGTATTTGAACAAGGGAATCAAGTGTATGATTTGAATTTATAAGAATCTTATGGGTGGTTAAACCTAGGGTTTGGTAAATCACCATAATTGGGGGAAATGTGTTAGTAAGTGTTATCTAGTAATAGATGGACGCATTGGTAGTAGTATGTGATGTTGATCATCTTGTGATTATTGTATTAGGCATTTGGTGAGGTCTTGGAAGGTTGACCGAATTGTGAAGCAAGGAAACTGACGTAAAGAATACGGTTGGAGCACTTTATTGCTAAGGTGAGTACATGAGACTTTTAAACTGGGTACATAGCAAAGAGTTTTGAAAATACAAATGATATTTTATGGGTCTTTATTAATAAATGTTTTTAATAAAGATATGATTGAAAAGATGAGAAAATGTAAATACTAGACTATCTAAGTATGTCTAAAATGATTGATGATTGTGAAAGAGATCATGATAATGAAAAGTGATTAATATCTAATTATTAATATGATGTATGATATTTAGTTTATTAATAATATGCATTAATAAAACTAATGATGATGATATTAAGTAAAGAGTATTGATTAGTACATTATACTAATAAAAGTGATGAATGAATGTATATGAAAATGAATATGGTGTGACTAGTAATATATATATGTTATAGTCAAGGAAAAGATAAGAGGATTATGATGTTGATAAATAAGAAATAAATCTTATGAATTAAGTAAATGTGATTGCTTATGATCGAGTCCACAGGACTATACGAGTACGTTCACACTATGGTGAAGTAATTATATTTAGTTATTTTTAGATAACTAACTTGTTTGATGATAGATGTGATGGCCGAAGGCTTTGATTGACATACCTTTAGGTTATAATAGGAGACGGATGGTGGTGACGCGGGGGATCCCCGGTCACTGAGCGGTGGTATATATGTTTATACACCGAGTGTATATATGTTTATACACTAAGCACACGGGTGCTTATGAGTGATAGTGTGGCGGTGATTCGGGGGATCCCCGGTCACTTGGGATGGGGCGGATTGGGCATCGACCCATGGACCATCATGTGTTAGGAGGCTTGCTACCGGACGAGATCCGACTAGAAGTCGGGTAACGGTAGATTGGGCGATTCCCTCTTGCCGTTACCATAAGGCTTATTAAGGCGGGGGATCCCCGATTAATAAGTACGTGAGTTGATAGGTTATTCGGAGATGTTCCAAATAACTAGTTGTGACTGCCAAGGAGCAGAAAGCGATAGGGTCACAATAGGGTGACTTGACGGTATTGATGTGAATATATATATATATATATATATATATATATATATATATATATATATATATATATATATATATATATATGTGTGTGTGTGTGTGTGTGTTTATATATTTATGAATTGATTATTATTGGGGTCTAAAACCCATGTATCTCACGAGACTATTTTGTCTCACGTACTACGTTTGTTTTTGTGGCTATGTACTCAGGTACAGGTTGAAAGTGATAGAAGGTTGCACTAGAAGTGGCCTAGAGATGTTTAGCCGGGAGCTCGTAGGTAGATCCCGTTTGCCTATGGTTTTGATATACTTGGTGACACCGTATTTTTGTATACTCTGATAAAGGTTTCAAGGTTTTTGTTAAACTGTATTCTGGACAATATGTCAATTATTGGGAAAACTGTATTTTAAATGATTTAAACGATGTTATAAAAATACGGGTGTTACACTTACTAACATGTTACTGACACGGTCGTGCCAACAACAACCCATCACTAAACCCATCATTTTCGCATCATCATTTTTAATTAAAATAAAAAAAAACATAATTTGTTTTTAAAAAAAAAAGTAATATATTATTATTATTAAAACAAATATATATAAACAAAATTAAAATTAAAAAAAAAACAGAAAAGAAAAAGATTTTATATAAAAAAATACCAATGGTACAAATATTTATCCACAATGTACAACTCCCAAACCCCCTCTCCCTTCCTCCCCTCACTCTCTTTTTCTTCTTACGCCTGCAATGACGCCAACCCTCATACGTCGTATAGATGACGCCAAGCCACGACGCTGGGCCACGACGGGGGCATGCCTAGGGGTGTTAACGATTCGAGTCGAGTCGAATATCAGGAAATTTGGGCTCGGCTTGTTTAATAAGTACTCGGCTCGAGCTCGACTCGAGCATGAATAAGTTTTTAAAATTGAGCTCGAGCTGGAGCTCGAATTTTTATATAGTGTTCGAGCTCGAGCTCGAAGCTCGTTTATGGTTCCATGTTTTTTTTGAAATGGACTAATTTACATACTCGAAAACCTCGTTAATTACTCGACTCGTTAAGACCCATATTAATATATGTATATTCTTCTACTTATTGTTCAACACTTGTACTTATTGTATAAAATACTTGTTCCAGCTCGTTAGGATCGACTCGTTAAGATCGTCTGGCTCGTTCAGCTCGAGAATAAACGAGCTATCGAACGAGCCGAGTCGAGTATTAAATTATTAGGCTCGGCTCGTGAGATTAATCGAGTATTGTATTATGTTCGAGCTCGACTCGAGATCGAATTAGTACAGGCTCGAGCTCGAGATAAACGAGTTCGAGCTCGAGTAGCTCGTTAAAAGATCGACTCGTAAGCACCCCTAGGCGTGCCAAAGGCGTCCTTACTCGACGCGCAATAAAGCTTCCACAACGAGGGTGTTGACGGGGGTTGGCACAGGTCTTATATATGTAGTCTATATCTGATTTCATTTTGCCTACATGTCCATTTGAAGACCCATCATTAGCCCAATTTAGTACATGCAATTAAAAAGAACTGTCAACTTTACACAGGCAACACAAATTGAGTCGTTAACCTAGGCAAAATTATACCTAGGGTGAAAACGAGCCGATTCGTTCGTGAGCTACTCGGGATCGGCTCGTTAAAAGCTCGAAACGAGCCGAGCTTAAACGAGTATGAGCCGAGTCTGAGCTTATCTAAGAGACCGAGCTTGATCTACTAAGATTGATTAGGCTCGCGAGCCTAAACGAGCAAATATATTAATTATTACAAAAATATAATTATATATTATATATGTTTATAACATAATATAAAAATTAAATATTTACATAATATATTAAATATTATAATTAAATAAATTTTTTTATATATTTTGTGTATATGGGAACTTAAATGATTCTAATCGAGCCGAGCCCGAACCTGCGAAAACCTAAACGAGCCGAGCTCGAGCTTTACATATAAGGCTCGAAACAAGCCGAGCTCGAGCTCCTTAAAACTTAAACGAGCCGAACTCAAACCTAGTCGAGCTCGGGCTCAGCTTGACTCATTTACACCCCTAATTATACCCCTCAACCCATCGCTCTTCTTCGAAAATCCCTCCGCCACCGCCACCTCCGGAGCCGGCACCGCCACAACCACCACCACCTCGGCCACCACCAGCACGACCATCTTCCGCCATTCTTCTCCCAAAGTAGATCTGAAAACCCTAAAAAAGTGAAGATGATTAAGTAAAGAGAAATGGTTGCTTCATTCTTTTCCGATGAAGTAAAAATGTTGGTAATTTTGCCTCCCCTGATTAACATAACAAATTTATATGAGTAAATTACACGAATGGTCTCTGTGGTTTGCTAAAAGTTTTGGATTTAGTCCCTAACTTTCAGAAATTATACTCGTGGTCACCGTGGTTTGAACTTTGTATTGCTTTTGGTCCAAAATCCTAACGGACGTTAAATAGAGCTGTTAAATATTTTAAAGTGACTAAAAAACCCTTTCTTCTTCCCCCTTTCTTCTTCCTCCTTAGATCTCGCATGTCTAACCTTTCCCTTTCTTACCATCCCCAAACCCCCTTCATTCAACATATTTAACAGGAGTGGGTTATCAAGCGATATCAATGCCTCCTGTTTTCCCAAAATCGTTTTCAACCTAAACCTCCAATTTCAAATTCACAAAATTTGTCAAATTTTTCATTGCCTTCAATTTTCCACCAATCTGATGCCATATCCTCTCAATTTCATATGAATTCTAATATTTTATTCAAAGCTTCAATCAATACTCTTCGCAATGGTCACTGGTCGATGAGTTTGTCGTACAATCTATCATCTCGATCGTATTGACCTTTTCCTCGATGAGGTGATTATGGGACTGGTGATTTTTTTGTCGTTTGCTGTTTTTGGTTAAATTTTGATCAATTTTTTGTTGAGTTCGTGAGGTAGGGTTTTCATCAAGAACCGAAACTCAAACAATTCAAAATCCATCTCAATCATCTTCCATAGTGCTTCCGTTCATTGCTCCACCATCATCTCCGACATATTTTTTTGAATCAGAACCACCATCTGCCACCCAATCACCTGGCGGCTTAATATCATTCAAAGCAACATCATCGGGCATGTATTCACGAGCTGACCCAACTAATATGTTTGCTGTGGGCCCATATGCTCACGAATTCCAGTTGGTTTCACCGCCCGTGTTTGGGAATGGTAAGAAAGAGAAAGGTCAGACATGGTTAGAAGGATGAATAAGAAAGAGGAAGAAGAAAGGGGAAGAAGAAAGGGTATTTTGGTGACTTCAAAATATTTAACAGCTCAAATCTAACGTCTGTTAAGATTTTGGACCAAAACCAATACGAAGTGCAAACCACGGTGACCATGAGTGTAATTTCTAAAAGTTAGGGACTAGATCCAATACTTTTAGCAAAGCACAAGGACCATTCGTGTAATTTACTCAATTGATATACTGATGTTTTTCTTGCAATTATCAACCCAAATTGTTCAGGTGAGTACCATGGGTTTTTGGTGTATGGTAATACTCTGCAAGGAAACTTTTGGCATTAAATTTTGGGGATGAAATCAGGGTTGAGGTATGTCACGCTCAGTTGAAATTTTGGTTTTGAAATTCTTGAGTTAGGGTTTTAAATTCGATTAATTGCATCTTCGTGCTGGATATTTGACACTGAACCACCTAAACAGACCTCATTTTTCAACAATTTGCATTTGTGCAGTAAGGAAAATTGAGTATATTACAAGGGCTAAGAAAATGTAGAGCAAATTATTCTTGATTGCAGTTTTTGTGAATGTTATTATACAACAAAATCACCACCTATTAACTGTCACTGAATTGATTTGTGATTATATGTATAAAGGTATAATAATCTCAAATTGATTTGTTATGCAATGGAATATGGATTGCCTTCATCGCATACTCGTAACACTGTCTGGGTATGTTCATGCTTTTTAATCCAAAACGGAATTTGGGATTGCTTATTTAAAATAGATTATAAGTTTTCAAAACGGATAATCATCTGCTGTTACAAAATGTGATTATGAAACATAGTTAGATTATACGTTTTGCTACCGTGTTAATCAGATAATCTGGTCCCCAAACACCCTCTAAATCATTATATTAAATAAAGTTAGATTATTATCATATATCTTGAGCCAATTTTTATTTTTTTTGTGGTCATACAGGTACCTCTTGCATTATATTTTGTCATACAACGAAAACTCGATTCATTATTCCAACTAGCAGCATTTGCATTTGTTTCTTTGTTTGTTAGCTTTATTGGATCGGGTAAGTTTCAAAATTAATCTGTTATTATCTCCTTAATCTCGTATTTAAATTTAATCAATTGATTTCTTAATAATAATCCAGGAAGAATATATCTTGGTATGCACAGTGTAGTTGATATCACTGGTGGTCTTGTGTTTGGATTAGCAATACTTGGATTTTGGCTCTACATTCATCAACAAGTTGACAAATTTGTAGTTTCAGGCCAAAATTGTACAAATTTATCTATTTGGATTTATTGATGTTTTAATATTTTAATTCAAATGTGTGAAGTAGGCTATATTACAGTACACACTAATAAACAGCAATCTCTTTTAGATTTAATAGATTCAATCGGCTGCTTTCCAACAACTTCCTAAATTTTGTGTATTTTTTTTCTTCATGTTTATGTTGTACCTTTTCAATTATTTGATGTAGCAGAGCTTGCAGTTCCAACCCATTTGCTTATAAATTGGTTGATTTGGGTTATTTCTATGACTAATTGGTCAAATGATAATCTGAAAACATAGCTAAAGTGCCTATTTCTAAAAAATAGTTTATTATTATAACAAACTTAGTTTTTGCAATCATATTCAACACAATAGCTATATATAAAATAGATAATGGACAAAAAGTGTTTGTGGTTAAACTCATTATCAGCGCACCCATTTCAATTATGGATTTTATGTTATTTTAACAATATCACTATTTTATTATTTTTCTATATCTTTCGAAGCATGCTCCCTCATTCCGTGGACTTTGAAACTAGTATACTAATATTGAAATAAACTTATATGTGTACAACTCTATCATTCATATTTTTATGGTGTAATTACGTATAACAAACTAACTCCAATTACTTCCTTCTAATCTTGTGTTTGGTCCTATTTAATCCTTTCATATAAAATTTTAAAATCCTTTTATGTGTCAAAACTCTAGATATTTCTTAATGATTTTCTCATTATTTATATTTTTTAGTGTACATAAATTTATTACTCTTATTATAACAAAATTTAAATGAAAGTTATAAATATTATTTTTGTTAACACTTTTAATATTTCTTATTAATTTTCTCGTTTTGTTAAATTATTTATTGTATATGAATTTATTGTTATAATAAACTCTACTTTTATATTGTTATAGATAAACATGATTTTCTCTTTTACTAATTTATTTTCTGGGTACATATATTTATTGCTATTTTTTTATTGTACATGAATTTATTACTATTATTGTAACAAAATTTAAAGTGGAATTGATAACTACTTCCTTGTATTTAAATTAAATGATATATTATTGATTTCTTATTTTTTAAATAAAATATTATAATGAGTGTTAGATTATATTAAATTGTATAGTGAATAAGGATGAGTCTCACACATTTTTAATAACATGAGGTTAATTATTTGTAAAAGTAAAAGAAAGTATATATGGGTCATTTCACATTATTAAAAAAGATAGTTAGTGTGGCTTATTCCCACTAACTATCTAGTGAAATCTTGAGGGAGTTTTCCTTCACAAGGTCTTGAGTTCGAGTCTTGCTGAAGGTTTTTCCTCAGGTAAATAGGTGGTGAAGTTTATTCTCCATAAGTGAAGGGTTCGAGGGAATAGATATTGCCTCTTGTTGATGTCACTTTCTGGCTCGAACAATTAACTTACTAACTGGCCGTTAAAAAAACGTTAGTGGATGTGGGCTCCACTACCTTTTACCAAATTAAGGTAAATTATCAAAGTGTATCACTTATTTTGATACACCCAAAAATAGAAAGTGTATAATGGATGGAAGGAAGTATTTCTTAGTAATTTTCTATTATTTTTTCAAATTATTTATTGTATATAAATTATTACCATGGTCCTAAGACCGCCCGTATCGCTCGACCGTTGGTTCGGTCGCGACCGGCCACGTCGACCTCGGGGACGCGTCCCGCCCGTTACACCCCTTGATCTTCGACGCGTCGACAAGGGCCAACGGTCGACTACTCGACCGTTGGCAGCCCGCTCCAACGGCTCCAACACACCCCTTTCAAACTTAATTTTTACCCCTTTTTTTACCTTATAAATACCCAATCTTTTTCTAAAAAATTTCACACTTCTCATTTCTTTTCTTCATACTTACTCACATCACACACACTATATTAAAATGAGTTCCGACGATGAAATGAATGTCGCTAATTTTATTTTTGGCGACGAGGAAGAGGACAGGGTTATACATCTTGGTTTTTTACAAACGGCGGTCGCGTTTCTTGAAGGTTCTAGTTCTACTATCCCTAGAGCTCCTAGAAGATACGTGAATAGGGACCGTGGCGGTGCGAATGACCGTCTCGTGGCAGCTTACTTCGCTGAAAATCCGACGTATAACGAGCATAATTTTCGCAAACGTTTCAGGATGAGTCGTGATCTTTTCACACGCATTGTTCGCGATCTCACTAACACCGTCCCATTATTTGCGCAACGATACTGACGGGATATATCCGGAATGGTCCGTTCTTGTTAAGTCCATTTCACACCCAAATGCGAATGATGTTAAGCGGGTGAACTACAAGAAAGCACACGAAGCTGCAAGGAAAGACGTAGAACGAGCATTTGGCGTTCTAAAGAAAAAATGGGGTATAATAAAAACGGCTGTAAGGTCCCCAAATGTTAACAAAATAAGGGATATAATGTACACTTGTATCATATTACATAATATGATTATCAAAGACAAAGGCAGGGCCATATGTCCCGATTTTCATCCGGAAGAGCGACATAGTGAAGGCGACCCCGTACGATCACATGAAGAAGTATTACAAGTTATCAGGGAGATCAATGATAAACAAACTCATCTTAATCTTAGATCTGATTTGGTGGAACACGTTTGGAATCGACGACTCCACCAGTAGTTTTTTTAATGTTTTTTTAATTATGTTTAATGTAATGTTTTAAATTATTTTTTATGTAATGTTTTAATTATTAATGAAATTTAAATTAAAAAAAAAAATTCCGAACGGTCACCCATTACGGGCATTTGGTCGCTGTCTGGTCGTGTGGTTGATCAGGAGAGAGAAAGCTGATGTGGCGCAGATGTGGCAGGGGTGACCAAACTGCGAACGGTCACCCATTACGCACAGCCTAACAACAAGGGATAATTTCATATATACATTTATAAATTTTCAATATTACATATATATCATTGCAAACTTTATTATACCTATATATCTTTCCAAAATCTCAATATTATTACATACTTCTTTTAGCTAATTTAATAATAGTCCAAGACCACACCACCGTTCACTGAAGCACATCTCATCTCCGGGTGTCCCATACTCACTCTATGAACAATGCCAATGACCCCGAGCAAGCGGAAAACTCTCAAATCATACGTATGTTGAAACAACTCTGCAAATCATACCCTAATATCCAGAATATTGATCAATTTAATGACGAAAACAACCGCAATAGATCTTCTGTCGTGCCTGCAGTTTTGAATTCAGAAACCATAGGCATTAACCATAAACAAGGAAAGACCGAGAAAGGATGAGAATGTGGTTTTCATTCATCCTCCCTCCGGTAAGAAGCTTCATACTTATATTGTTAAGTGGGAAATTGTGTATGATAATGAGAAGGATAAATGAATTATAAATGATAAAGGTGTGACGATAAACATGGTGACACTTGCCGAATTAGAGGACCAATATCGTCCGGAAATTAGACGGGGGACGATGGGAATGTCAACATAAGATGAGTTGTTACGATTTACGAGAGTTTTGAATGGGCAATAGAGGAGTAGAAGAAGTTTTAAGGGTATTTTGGTATTTTATCATTAATTTAGATCAAGATATATGGAGTATGTTTTTTAAATTTTAAATATTTAAATATTATTAAATTAGGAAAAAATGATATATGTGAGAATTTTGAGTTTTGGAAAGGATATATATGTACGTAATAATGAAGTTTGTAAGACCAGTGCCAACGGGCACGTCGGGGGAAGGCGTCGGGGACTTTTCGAGCCGTCGTGCCACGACGGCGTTGGCACCAGCCCGTCGTGGCTTGCGTCGTGGCACACATGTCGTGTTTTCGACGCCATTGGGAAGCCGTCGGTGGAGCGTGTGGGGCCGAGGGGAGCGTCCAAAATTGAATTCAAAATTCAATTTTTTTTTAATTTTTTTTTCCTTTATCTTATTTTTTACCTATAAATACAACACCCTCACATTCATAATTTTACACCACTTCTCCCACTTCTTCATTACCTTCATTACCTATTTTCCAGATTTTCATCATGAGTCGTAGATCGAACTCCTCCCCGTCAAATGATCACTTCCAAAATTTGTTAAACACCCGTATCCCGTCACCAGCATATTCGTCAAATGCTGGACAGACTAGCCAACCGAGCCCGAGCAACGTCGCATCTGGTTCGGGTTCGGGTTTTCATCCGTTCTACTCATCCCCCGGCGGTTTCCCGCCCCAAGGCGCTGTTCAACCCGGTTATCAACCGGGTTATCAACCCGGTTACCAACCCGGTTACCAACACGGTTTCCACCCCGGTTTCTATGGCGGCGGTTATTTTCCCGGTTCGGGTTCGGGTTCTGGCTATCAACCGGAAGTGGAAGAGGAAGACGAAGGAGAGGGCCCACAAGCGGTACCCGAACCGGTCCAACCAAGCAGGGGAACAGGAAGAAGAAGAAGAAGAAGAGCTACACCAGCGGTTAGGGAGACTGGTTCGGTGCAGAAGTGGTCCATCCAGGAGGTCGTTATTTTATCCCAGCGGTGGATAAATGCTTCACAATCCGCTGAACGCGGGAACTCACAATCCGGTGATCGATTTTGGGGGCAGATTGAAGCCGAGTACAACTCACTGGTTGATACAAAACGCACCAGAAGTCAACTCCAAGGGAAATGGAACAAGATAAAAACGGATGTTCGGAAGTTTGGGGAAATCTATAAACGGTTCGAGTCAAGTCGACAAAGTGGGGCCAATGACCAAGACATGCTCAACGCCGCAAAACAACAATTTTATGACAACAACAACAGGAGGAACTTTGTGTACGAACAGTGTTGGTACGAACTAAAAGATTACCCCAAGTTTTGGGTAGATTACAACGTGATGAATCCCCAACCCACTCCCGCTCCCGAGCCCAACCTGGTGAACCTTGGCGAAGACAACACCAACCCGCTCCCTTCCGCAAATATAGAAGGTCTATTCCGTGACGACCCGATCCGTCGACCAATCGGTCGTAACGTTAGCCGGCGTACGGCAAGTTCCTCGGATGCGACTTCGTCACGGTATTCAAGTGACGAAACTCGTGACCGTATATGTGAGAACGCCATACTGCAAGCCGACACTTTGAAGACTATCAAAGAAGCGACTGTGGAGAAAAAGATATCGGATGCTTTCAGAGTCCTTCATTGTTCGGTTCCCGATAATTTGAGCCGAAGAGAGCGAAAAGCGGTTCTAAAATATCGCCGGAGTTTATTGGACAAATACGCCGATCCGGACTCATCCGATGAGGGAGAAGACGACGAGGACGAGGACGACGAGTAGTTTTTTTTTTTAGTTTAATGTTTTTTTTATGTGTACTTTTTTTTTAAGTTTAGTGTTTTTTTTTATGTTTTAATGTCTTTTTTAAATTTAATGTAATGTTTTTTTAATTTAATGTAATGTTTTTTTATTTAATGTAGTGTGTTTTTTATTAAATAAAATAGTGATGTGGAAATGATGATGTGGAAAGGATGGGTTTAGTGATGGGTTAGTGATGTGTAGGGTTGGCACAGCCGTGTCAGTAGCGTGTCAGTAAGGATGCGATGACGTGGCGCTAGTGATGGGTTTAGTGATGGGTTAGTGATGTGTAGGGTTGGGAGAGGCCTAAGGATGTTTACGTAATATTGGAAGTTTAGAAGTAAAAAAGGGTAAAGGAGTGTACCATTGACACTGGCCACATATTGTGACCGGATACCCGACCCAGCAACAGGTGCATTCCCCGGCAAATCACCTAACAATGATATCCACACCTCTGCTTGGGCTCGATATACGAGACCCAACATTTTCAGCACAGAGGGGGATCCACGTTTCAAAGGGGCTGGTGGCCACAAGGGGGGTTTCACGGGGTTTGAACCCGGGACCTCCCACATAGGAGGCCCAAGTCTTACCAACCGCGCCTACCCTTGTGGTTTAAATAGTTAATTTTAATTAAAAAATGTAAATTAAAGAAACGAAAAAATATGAAACAAAAAAATTAAATAAAATACAAGTATATATATGAAATTATCATTTATAACAAAGCATAAGTATTATGGACGATTGAATACTTTCACCATCTAGTATTGTCCTATTTCGAAAATAGTTCATTTAATATTGAACATAATGGCTTACTATAATTGAAAATAGTTGCCTTTTATAATTACTATTTCGTATTAATAGCTTGCCAGACATATTGAAATATCTAGTTTACCCTTACTATAATTAAAAATAAGGAGTATTTATAAAATTAAATATACAATGGCATAAAATACTTTTAATGTTTAGTATAATGTGCATCTGGGGCATAAGTTAGAAAAAACCTTAAAATAATAATCTTGTTTTTATTACCACGTATATTTGGCCTAAAAAATCGAACCGAAATCGAACCAAATCAAACCAAAACCGATAACATGTTATCGGTTCGGTTTCGGTTTTGAAAATTCATCGTTTTCGGTTCGGTTCTGTTCGGTTTTTGGACCGAGCTCACCCCTAATGACTAGTTATATTGGAGTTTAAATTGGTGTTGCTCATAGTCTAATAATCTTAGGTTCAAGTTCTGTTATAGGCAAAATTTGAAGTAGATTTAAAAGTCATTAAAGAAAAATCCTAACTTATCCCATTTTGACAGGCATTAATCCATTTTGACTCAAACAGACTCATTTGACACACCAATTTTGTACATAGCTCGCGCATATAGATTGTGTTTTTATGCAAATTAAATGCTTAAAGTAATTCGCTTTGTTATATCAAGAATCGTAACACTACATAGGTTATTCCCAATTTTGTAATTGGGCTAAATCCTAATGGAAAGTGCAGGAAACATGAGGGCTGGTATCAATAAATTTTCCATAAACGTCGTTGCAATAAGCAAATGTGTTTTGTCCCGTGATTCCAACATTGTATGTTATGATTCCGCTACACTTCAACTTCCCGCTACAATTTAATGTGATTGCTTGACTTGATGCCGATGATCCGTGTATATTCTTATACAATACATCGCTCACTTGAACTGCTGATGCACTCGGCTAATCCAAATCCGAAAATTAAAAAAAAAAGTTAGTTATTTGTAATTGCTAAAATACAGTTTAATTTCTTGAGTAACAAGGCATACCGGTGGTGCAGGGCAAATAGCATCTGACATACTACTACAGTAATATTGGTCAATTATAATTGGATTTCCAACATTTACAAGATTAATGTCTTGAAATACAATCCCCTTAGCGTACCCCTTTCCATACTGCATTATACATATATGAAATTAATTAAATGATATTTCAAATTAAAAATTAAGTAAATTTAATTCTACCGGTACGGTCTTGATTCGCAATCCATTTTGTGTTCCAGTTAGGTTACATTGTTGTACTAGTACTTTACTCACTGTGGTATAACTACCATCCCTCCCAAGGCTTCCGATGCTATCACGAAATTTAATACAAAATTGTAATTTATATTGAGTTTGTAAATTTTAATATAAAATTAATCATAGAATTTACCTTATGCCATGACCAGGTCCACAGGCGATCCTGGTTACGTTGATGTCGTAATTTCCACCATCAATAGCAATGCAATCATCACCTATTATAAATTATTACGAAAAAGGTAAGTACATCAAAATGTTTATAGATTAACTAGTATTTTAATTTAATCCCTAATTTGTTTGGATAAAAACATGATTTACTATGATTTTATTGATGCCGTACCGCTTTGAATAACAGAGTCGTGGATACGAACATGTGATGACCAACCGAGATCGATTCCGTCAGTATTTGGGCTGGTTCCCGGGGCAGAAATATTAATATTTTCGATTTCTACCCATTGACAACCGTTAATGCTACATGGAACTTTGGACTGTTTATTAATGTTATACCACTTAGGTGAAGCGTGTTACACTTATTAAAACGTAACATCTAAAATATCGATATTCACATGTTAGTGTTTATTTATAATCAAATTTGAAGTAAAAGTAAATTGTGATCATACCGATGGGCAATCGCAAGTTGGACCATCCAGCTGTACAAAATCGACAAAAAAATCGTTAATAATTAAATGATTAAATGAACCAAGAGAAAGAAAAGCGTATGGAAAATCTTAACCTGTCTTCCTTCCCCTCCAAGCCCTCCCCACCACGCGGAACCCTGGCCATCAATTTTGCCAGGTCCGTCGATGGTGAGTCCATTAACAGATGTAAAAACTATCAAATAGCCGTTTGTATCGCAACCTTTCCATCCATCTGTACTTTTGGGTGCAGTAATGTCGCCCAAAAGCTGCCAATAAATAATGTAATTAAGTAAGTGCTAATATCAATCATAAGCATAACAAAATTTTAATTGACTTAATCAGATTTAACCAAGCATAACAAAACACGAAAATGTACAAATGATGATGGAAGTACCTGAATATTAACGCTACTAGAGCTGCAAGGACCATTGAATGTGACACATTTGATCAAGAACGTCTTCTGTGATGGTATGAGCAATGTCGGGTTTGACGTATCTTTACATAAATCCGCCCACGCTTGAACAAATGCCTGAATTACAAATATAATTAGAAAACAATAATTGTTCTTTTGATTCAAACTTGTAGATATGATTTAGTTACATTTGTGTCATCTGTATTCCCGTCTCCTTTTGCACCATACAGGTTACATCATATGTGTTTGCACTTGCGATTTCCGGTCCATATGAAATGTAACAAAAACACAAGAAGATTGCTATCAAGAAATCCTGCAAAGATAAAAGAGAAGGTGTATCGTGAGTGTAGTGAATCTAGCATGGACAATTGATATGTTTTCTTACCATTTAACTTCTTGAAAGCAATTGAAGTTATCTATAATACCCCTTCTCTCTTCAATTCCAGTATATATAGCGAGAAAATTGTCAGATTATGTTTACATGTCTACAGATTTGCGGTATCTGGTTAAGTAAATTACTATGATAGTGTAAGTTTGGAAAATTTAGAGTGGATAATGTTTGTAGCTATTGTATTAAAATTTAAATACGAAGGTTATTTGACCATTGTCTTTTTTTATCGTTATTGCAAGTACTTACCCGAAAAAAAAAACATTTCTAAATGTTCAATTTAAGCACCGGTTGGATCCACCGAAACCATGCTGCCAAATCAACCGGACTAATAGATTATTTATGAACCGCTTTAGATGAACATGTTAATTGTGAACTGGGTTGGACCAGGATGGTTGAACCGATTATGAACCAGTAGCTAGTAGCGGCAAATAAAACAAACAACTATTAAGCTTTCATATAATACAAAAATATAGGAGTATGCCATGTGAAAAAATCCAAATGATATACTCAAGTTTTTTTTAAAGAAAAATAATTATGTATCAGATCTTTCAAAATAAGAATATTTTACAAAATCTGAAAATATATATAATGGCGGGTCAACCAATTGGTCTAGATCAATTAGCTACCAGAGGTTGCCTTGAGAGGTTTATCTTCAAAAGGTCTTGGGTTCAAGACTTGCTGAGGGCATTCCTCAGGAGATTAATAAGGAGGTGGAGTTTATTCCCCAAAAAATGAGATATGTTCGAGGAAATTTATACTGACCGATTGGATGTCATTGCATATGTTGAACCATTAACTTACTAACTTGCCATTCAAAAAAAATATAATGGCGGGTCAGGACGGTTTTTTCGGTCCGTTCTTTCATATGCTCCCGAAAATCGTCCCATATATTCGTTTTTTTCCAAAAATCAAAAGCGCTTACATCAATTTTTCAATTGGTTTGTTTTTTCAAATTTTTCGATTTCCACTCGGCTTTTTGGTTTTTATGCCCACCCCTAATTTTTGTAACTTAATTCCACACAATTTTTTTGCACATATTTTTATTTTTATTTTTAATCGTGGTAAAAAACTTAATTTTAGATGGGTGGATTGGCTAAAAAGTCCTATTGATTGTGTGGATGTACTTTAGCTTTTCGCTAATTTTTTAAGAGTAAATTACACCAATAATCCTTATGGTATGTACCAAATTTCATCAATAGCCTTTTAGTTTAAAAAATTACACTGGTAGTCCTTATTTTTGAAAGATTTTGCACCTGTGGTCCTTTTGACTAACGACTGTTAAATTATTATGTTAATTTGAGGGTATTTTCGTCATTTACCATTTTACTTCTTACAAGGACCATTGGTGTAATTTACTCTTTTTTGTAAGAAGTAAAATGGTAAATAACGAAAATACCCTCGAGTTAACAGAATAATTTAACAGTCGTTAGCTAATAAGATCATCAGTGTAAAAACCTTTCAAAAATAAGGACTATCAGTATAATTTTTTAAACTAAATGACTATTTGTGAAATTTAGTACATACCTTAAGGATTATTGGTGTAATTTACTCATTTTTTAATTAATGAAAGTTGTTGCATAAAAAAATTGCACATATTTGATAACGTATACCAAAAAAAATGTGAACAACCTGGTTAAATTAATTTATATTTAAGTGTGAGAAATTTTTGTATCTCAAAATTCCCAATCTCTACAACTCATTTGTACATTTCAAACGTGCCCGTACTTACGATATCCACATCAATATTTTCTACGCATGTGTTAAATGGAATATTTCAATATTAAACTTTTGGTGTTTGTATCTATATGTATTCTCTCACACGTGGAATTAATATTGGACCGTATTATACCATAACAAGTGGGTTGACTTCAACGTAAATAAAACACGTCGAGGCGCTTCCAAAAACGATCATAAATACGTAGTTTTTAAACTTTAAAGACTTTATCGTGTGAGAAAATACTTTGACACCCAAACAAAAATCTTGACGTTCCTATAATAAATGTCGTATCCCGTAATTTGTTTTTTCCCCTAAAAGTTACACACTTGATAACTATTTATACATCTATTTATGTTAATTAATGTTTAAGATTAATTCTTTACTAGACGTCGAATGTACTGATAATGAGGGAGTGCGATGCTTTTATATTGAGTGATAGCACAATCTGTGTGGAAGTACAACTACTATGTATGCAATTTTCTTTATGATGTGATTAAGTTGTTTTAATAGTATATATATCATCACTGTTTGAATATTCATTTCATTGGATTTCTAATCGTAATTTTAAGTTTAAAGTTAGTTGGATAGAGTGGATGAAAAATCCCATAAACTTTTTGTAATTTGTTACTGTTTCTAGCTTCTCGCTAGTTTTAATTTATTGATAGCCGTTTCCAAAAAAAAACATATCATCACTATTTGAGAGAATACATGTGTAGGTAATAATTTAGTTTTTGTTTTAGCTTGGTTAACACTTATTCCAATTAATTATTTTTGATTATTTGGATGATAATAGTATGCTTGAAGTAGAATTATATATCTCTTCTTTATGGTTCGATATAAATATCGATCTTACTATTAATCTATGCTATTATATGAGTTTAATGACCGTATGTTTATTAGTAGTTTAGTAGTAATATTGAAATAAACTTATGTGCGCGATCTGACAAACATTTATATTTTTAATCTTGTGTTTAGTAGTAACATTTATATGTGGGCGATAATGACAGTCTTAAAGGCTGTCATAAGACATGTATAAAAAACTTGTACATTCATCCATAACGGACTCTTGAATTTTAGGAACTACTTCCACATAAATTAATGTACAACTTTTTGTGCACTTAATGACAACCTTAAGATTATCATTAACAAAACCGTATAATTATGCATAACAAACGAACTCTAATTACTTCCTTTTAATCCTGTGTTTGGTCCTGTTTAATCCTATCATAAAAAAAATTTATAATCGTTTTATACGTCAAAACTGTAGATATTTCTTAACGATTTAATTCCTATTTTAAAAATTTTTTATTGTACATAAATTTATTACTGTCATTATAACAAAAGTTAAAATGAAAGTTATAACTATTATTTTTGTTAAAACTTTTAATATTTCTAATTAATTTCTCATTTTGTTAAATTATTTATTGTATATGAATTTATTTTTATCGTTTTAATAAACTCTACTTTTATAATGTTATAGATAAACATGATTTTCTCTTTTGTTAATTTATCTACTGGTTACATGAATTTATTGCCTTTTTTATTTTTTTTAATGCCACCTTATCTACTACAATATGCTCATAACATGACATGAACACATATTATGAGCAATATCATAAACTTTACACCAATATCATTAGAATACAAGATTTGAGTTATTAATATTTTTAATTATATATAAATTTATTACTATCATTATAACAGAACTTAAAATGAAATTCATAACTACTTCCTCCGATTCAATTAAGTGATACATTATTAATTTTACGTTTTTTGAGTCAAAAGATTATAGTGAATATTAGATTAAATTAAATTGAATAGTTAATGAAGATGAGTATCACACTTTTTGAATAAAATAAAGTTAATGATTTGTAAAAATAAGTGTATATGAGTAATTTCATCTTATTAAAAGAGTTAGTTAGGTGCTGTTTGTTTTTTTAGAGCAAAAAGATCTGTTGTCTGCGGACCACATCTGCCAACTGCTGCAGCTTCTGGGTGGACCAAAGGTCTGCAATGTACAAGAAAACTGTTGTTTATTTTTTAACATCTGTAGACTTACTTAAATAAATCAAAATTCAATATATCCTACGTATAACAACATTAAAATAATTCATACAACAATATAGTATGTTGTTTGGAGGAGATGTGTTTTTTTTAGGTTTGGAAGACCCAAGAAGCTAATGCACAAAGCTTCTTGAAGAAGACCTTCTGCATACATAAAAAGGTTTGCGAGCTTCCAAAAAACAAACATCTGTGCGAGGCTTTTTCTGCGCTTGGTCTGCGCCGCGAAGACAAAAGACCTCAGGAAGACCTTTTGTCAAAAAACAAACAGCACCTTAGTGAATGTTGACTCCACTACTTTTTACTAAATAGGGTAAATTATCAAAGTGTATCACTTATTTTAATGCACTGAAAAATAAAAAATACATCACTTATTTTAGTATTTGAAGAAGTATTATTTATGTCAAAACACTTAATATTTCTTAGTAATTTTCTATTGTTATTTTATTTATTTATCGTACATTAATTTATTACTATCATTGTAACAAACCTAAACTTTTAAAGTACTATGGATGTTTGAATACTTTTAATAATTATTATTCAAAGTAGTTGTTAATTTTTTGATAATTTTAATAGACATATGTTAATCATTGATCAAGAATAACTAATGGTCAAGATTAACTATACATTTTATATATAAAAGGGGTATTTTGGTCATTTAACATCCACATAAATTATAATCCAATTTTGTTAATTATTAATTTTTAATTTTAAAATTATTTTATTATTTTATTTCTTATTATTTCATTATTATTGTTGTTGTTATTAACGAGTAAGATACGTCCGTGCTACGCTACGGGTTTAAAAATTTCATTTTCTTATAAATTTAACTTTAGAACTTATAAAATAAAAAATTATCAACGTAAATTAAATTTTCATTCATGAAATATTATATCAAAGATTAAAACCAATTAAGTACTTATATACACAACATTTTACATAACTGATCATATTGTTTATCTTTAATATTAAATTTCAAGAAAATACTTACAACAAAGTCCGATAATCTAACTAACCATAAAAATTGAGTCGACAAACATTACTAAATCCATGTAAACCGCTTATATAAATAAACTAGCTTCATAGCCCGCCCGACTGGGCGGGCATGCTTCGAGACATATATTAAATAAAAATAACAACAAATATTAATATTTTAAATTGATATAAAAATTCATAGCTACTTCACTAAATGCTCGTGTATCAACAAAATTATTGAATATAATATAACTCAATGTCCCACTGCAAACACAATAATTAATAATTATATACTAAAACAAACGATTATATAATATTATTTGAAAAAAAAAAGAGTTGGCTAAATTAACCGACCTAAAAATTCCTTCAATTTTAATAATTTTGTCCCCTGTTTGAAGGAGATCACGTAAAGTATGCATGATTGGGAGACCAACTCCAACAGTAGCTTCATAAAAGTAATGAGTAAATGATTGCCTTTGAAGCGCTCTCAACTTTAAATACTGCAAAATTATTAACACAAAATACATTTATATATAATTAATGATTTATTCATTTATTCATTTATTTATTTAAAAATGTTTGTCACCTTATCGAGTGGTCCGGAATTTGCTTTTTTATTTGGGGTGATAATATGAATTCCTTCATGTAACCAATCATGGTAGTGGTCTGCTACTTCAGTGCTTGATGTACAGTCGACTAATACAGTATTAGGGATAAAATGATTTTCATGAACGTGTTTAACAAATTTCTTTAAATCCGCTTTTTCTCCCTTTTCTTTTTGAACTTCTTTCCAGTTAGAAAGATCAATACCCCTATAAAAAAACATTTAATTAAAAATAAAAAAATAAGATATGAATCTATGATGACATATAAACACGTGAAACTTACGTGTCACTTAGAAGCATTTTTTTGGATCCGATTATACCCATGACACGTAAATCAGTTTTGGATTTTTCCTTTGGGACTGCTGCCTGTAACAGAAACATCTTAATGTGATCAGAAACAAAAAAAAAAGTAACTTAGGGCTCGCACACAATCTTCCCTTTTAACTACTACAGTAATATTGTACTCAGAGCAACCTTGTACTATAGCCCGAACATTAATATTAGCCTAAATTGCCAGAAAAAAATTAAAAAAAAATAATCAAATGTCATAATTAATTAACAAAAAGTGTTATTATAAGTATAATAAACGTGCACATAACTGACCTTTGCAAGTGCATTAAATAGTGTTGCACTAACAATCTTCCCATGCTTCTTGATAAGATAAGTTGTTCAGTATAACAGCCTCACTAACTGCAAAACAAATTGACCCGTTTATATCAACACAAACGGGTAAAAATTGTTCTGAAAAAAATAAAAAATAGAAACTAACCTTTTCTTGGATCTGTACTATACACACCATTAACATCTGTCCAAATGGTGACTTGTTTGGCATATGAGATCACTTGTATCGAAGAATTTGTATGTTTCTAGGTTTAATCTCCCGGTATCGAGACTGAACACGCGAAATGGACGGCCCGTAAGGTGCGCGTATTCGATCAAAGCAACATCTTCGGCACCACTGAAAATTTGACAAAAAAGTTGTATGTGTTATAAGCTTGTACATGGTGCTTAAGTAGTTGTACAATAGGTGTTTTATGTTGGTGTGATTTTGATTTACCTGAAGGCAATAGCAATGTCATTGCCATATTTCTCAAGGGCTTTATCCATGATTTCTAAGTGGTGAAGCATTCTCAAGATCTTTAGCTCAAAGTCCTCAACTTCTACTGATTTCTCTACTACATCTGTAAATCCAATATACAAAGGGTATTATTGTCATTTCATAAGTACTGAAATCAGTCTTTTTGAAGCAGGAATATACCTAATCAACTAACTCACACATTCTCAAATCATGAATTTAACCACTTTCTATTTTTAGATCAAATCAGCTACTTTTGCCAACTTCAAAATTGATTAAAATTACAATTTCTTAACAGATTTGTATCAGTAGATCAGACTTTATGATAATTAGTAATATACTCAAATCGAATTTGATATTAAAAAAAATTACAATTTCGATTAAGAGGTCAAAGTGTCAAACTACATCACGGATTCATTCTTCATAACAGTAAATCAACTTAAAATGCCATCGATTTATTACAAAAATTAATTACCAGGAGCAAAAGTTGTGGCAGCTGAAGGAACAATTAAAAGCCAAAATTCTATTTATTAAAAGTTGGTCAATCTGAAAATGATTTAAAAAAATGGATTATTCAAAAGCGTATAGCCTTTTTAATATTATTCGAGAACTCAATACTAACATTGGATACATTATTATAAACCAAATGCTAATATTATAACTGGATACAGTAATTGCATAGAACCTCCGATTACACGAATTATGGTTGTGGTTAGCGGCCATCTCGAATTGGTTATTGAGTCAAACCCTTATTTGCAAGAGACGCAGAAACATTTCAAAAATAAACAAATAGAAAATTATGAAAAACAGGGTTCAAATATTGAGTCAAGAAACCTAAATTTTGTTTTTTTAATAACGAAATCTAAATCGTTTGCAAAAGGAACAAAACTGAATATTGAGTATAATACCAATTCAACAACAATTATGATCAGAATAGAACCCTAAATGAGTGTAATAGCGATTGAATAGAGGAAAAGTACCTAAATGATGACCATCGGCGCAGCAAACCAGATCTGGTGCAATCGGACGCCGGAAAAACGAATCGCCGTCGGTAAATCAAATTTTCCGGCAGATGACGATGGTGCGTGTGGGGCGCGTGACTGGGATTTCGACGTAGAAATACATACAGAGATGGTCGGAAAATTGAAGATGTTTCAGTGGTGGTGGTGGTGTGATGCCCTGATTTGGCAGGTATAAAGTTAGATCTAAGATTAGAAGAGAGAGAACCGGAATTTGTTAACTGATGCCTATTACGTATTGTGGAGTTTGTGAGGAATCAGTTGACCAACCAACGAATTACACGTGGAATAAACCACCAATCACAGAGCTGCATAGTGGTGACATGTCAAAACCAAATCGTATGTAGCTGCATATATAGGGGAAGATTGAAAGGTAATAATTATTCGATATTTTATTAAAAACACCATGCTAATAATGTAAATGTATAAACGTGAAATTATATTCATATAATTTACATGAAAAAATTAAGATAACCTTAAAGCTATATAATAATATTCACATACTTATTAGGAAATTTACATATTAAAATCATAACACTAAAATAATATTGTGATTCTTATTTTTAATGTTATCATAAAGTAAAAAAAGAAAATAGTAGAATTGATTCATATGATAATTTTAAAGTACCTATTAACAATCCAAGGTTATAGCTAGTTACTTTTAAAGTGGTTGATTTTTATTGTTAAAACTATAAGCATGAAATGTGTAAACCATTTTAAAATAGTTTATGATAATTTTTTTGACCGGCTATTCGGGAAATGGTTATACCTTTTAATCAGTTTTTTTTTTTATTTAGAGGTTAGTTTGCATATTCTCTTTAAAGGTATAGTTAAAAAAATTATTTACAGACTTATTTATACTTGATTTAAAATGATTTATATTTTAAACACATGCAAGGTTATACTTAAGAGATATTTCAATACTAAAAATATATAATACTAACTTGATTTATATATATATAACTAAGACTTGAGTCCAGTGGTATTGGTGTAAGATTTAATGTGTATAGATTATGAGTTCAAGTCGCGCTGTAGATAAATTAAAGTAGATTATGTTCCGATAGAAAAAAAGTTAATTTAGATAGTTAGAAATAAAAATATGTATTTAAAATGGGTGATACTTCATGCTTAAATTAAATATATCTTAACAATAAACATAGTTTAAAATAATTAGCAATAAATACACTTTTTAACTATAAAAATTACAATAAACTCAATAACATTAAAGTAATACACATTTTATTGCATGCATTTAATTTGTTGTAAAAAGCTTATTAGTTATAAGGTTATTTAATATATTATTAAATAATTATTAATTATAAGTAATATAGACATGCAAATCTAACAAACTTGTTATACGTGGCGCACTAAAAGAGTAAAAAGGTTTTTGAAAGGACTCGAACATGGGTCTGCATGAACAAACACCTTTCAACCCAACCTTCTTGCCATTACGGCAAACTTCACTTTGATAATATTCACACTTTTTAAACATTTTGTTGTGAACAGTAATGATGTTGTATGACAAATGTATTATAGGATAATTATTAATTTTGTATTAGAAAAAATACACTATTATATGATAATCATATGGAATTATAAATACTGAATCACATGTTGTGTTTTTATATAATCACATGTGATTGTATACTTGGTTACATATGATGTTTTTGTACAATCATATATGACCAAGTATACAATCACATGATATTTTTTTAATGAAAAAAATAATAAAAAATTAGTATGTGAGTGTCAAATTATCAAAATAGCGTTCCATGTATATAATATGTGATTAATTTTGACCATTAATATTATTTGATAAATTATTAAGATTTGTCTTCTAGAATTACATTAAAATTAAAGATTTGTTTATTTAAGATTTAGCATAACCTTTAAAATAATAATCTAGTTTTTATGCTTAGTTAAAATCCTAAAAAAGGGATAAAAATATTGACAAGTCAATCAAACATATCCAATTTTTACTCGTAGTTTTCCGTTTTGGCTCAAACACGTGATTTTGACCCATTATCAAACTCATTTCATATAAGAGGTTCATTAGCCTAGCAGTAAAGGTATTTGTCCCCAACCTTGTGGTTAAAGGTTCAAGTCTCATAGTGGACATATGTTGATTTCAGAGTAGATTAGGATTCACCGTTAAAAAAAAAAAAAAAAAAAAAAAATCAAACTCATATTATGATTTTAACACCCCAATTTTGTAAATCGCCCAAATAGATAAGTCTTTTTATGCCAATTAAATATGCTTAAAGTAAGTCGCTTAGTTATATCAAGAATCGTAACACTACATAGGTTATTCCCAATTTTGTAATTGGGGTACATCTTATTGGAAAGTGCAGGAAACATGAGGGCTGGTATCAATAAATTTTCCATAAACGTTGTTGCAATAAGCAAATGTGTTTTGTCCAGTGATTCCAACATTGTCTGTTATGATTCCGCTACACTTCAACTTCCCGCTACAATTTAATGTAACTGCTTGACTTGATGCTGATGATCCGTGTATATTCTTGTACAATACATCGCTCACTTGAACTGCTGATGCGCTCGGCTAATCCAAATCCGAAAATTAAAAAAAATAAAATTAGTTATTTAATATGCTAAAATACAGAATAATTTCTTAAGTAACAAGGCATACCGGTGAAGGGCAATCAACATTTTCCAAACTAGTGCAGTAATGTTGGTCAATTATAATTGGATTTCCAACATTTACAAGATTAATGTCTTGAAATACAATCCCCTTAGCGTACCCCCTTCCATACTGCATACAACAAATATAAAATTAATTAAGTGATCTTTCAAATTAAAAATTAAGTAAATTTAATTCTACCGGTACGGTATTGATTCGCAATCCATTTTGTGTTCCAGTGAGGTTACATTGTTGTACTAGTACTTTACTCACTGTGGTATAACTACTGTCCTTCCCAAGGCTTCCAACGCTGTCGCGAAATTTAATAAAAAATCATAATTTATTTGAATTTTTGTATGAAATTAATTATAGAATAAACTTTATACCTTATGCCATGACCAGGTCCACAAGTGATCCCGGTTACATTGATGTCGTAATTTCCACCACTAATAGCAATGCAATCGTCACCTATTAATTATTATTACGAAAAAAGTAAGTACATCAAAATGTTTATAAATTACCTAGTATTTTAATTTAATCCGTGATTTGTTGGTTAAAAAAACGATTTTCTTGATGTCATACCGCTTTGAATAACAGAATCATGGATACGAACATGCCATGACCAACTCAAATCGATTCCATCAGTATTTGGGCTGGTTCCTGGGGCTGAAATGTTAAGATTGTCGATTTCTACATAATGACAACCGAGAAGGCTAATATGGGACTTTGGACTGTTTATATGTGTTGTACCACTTAGGTGAAGCCCGTTACAACTCTCAAAACGTAGCATCTAAAAAACAATATTCACGTGTTAGTGTTTGTTTATACTCGAATTTGAAGTAAAAATAGATGGTGATCGTACCGATGGGCAATCGCAAGTTGGACCATCGAGCTGTACAAAATCGACGAAAAAAATATTAAATAATTAACATATTAAATGAACAAAGAGAAGGAAAAGTGTATGGAAATTTTATCTTAACCTGTCTTCCTCCCCCTCCAAGCCCTCCCCACCAGGCGGAACCCTGGCCATCAATTTTGCCAGGTCCGTTGATAGTGAGTCCATGAACAGATGAAAAAACTATCAAATAGCCGTGTGTATCGCAACCTTTCCATCCATCTACACTTTTGGGCGCAGTAATGTCGCCTAAAAGCTACCAATTAAAAATGTAATTAATTAAATGGTAATATCAATCATAAACATTACAAAATTTAATTGACATATTTAATCACATTTAACCAAACATATTTCAAACACAATACACTTCACAAAACACGAAAAGGTATAAATCATGAATTTTGTTTAACTATATAAAGAAAACGTCTAGCAAAATGATCATGGATGTGAGTATAGTTGTACCTGAATATTAACCTTGCGAGAGCTGCAAGGACCATTGAATGTGACACATTTGATCAAGAACGTCTTTTGTGATGGTATGATCAATGTCGGGTTTGACGTATCTTTACATAAATCCGCCCACGCTTGAACAAATGCCTGAATTACAAATATAATTTCTATATATATACATTTACCATACATAGTTACTGTTTATAAGGAGGATGTATAAAAAATATATGAAAATGTTATTAAATGTGAAGATGGTTGGCTGGCAAAGTTGTTTGCCTTTTAATTCCAAACCCCAAGTTCAAATCTCACCATTAACACATTTTATTTTTTTGTCTTCATAACAAATTTCCACTTTCACCCTTTGAGTAATGCAATTTCCTTATATAAACACTAACCTTTTATTATTTACAATGTCAATAATATTTTGTATAGTTCATTCATTTTTGTTACTAAAAAGTAAAAACACTCCTTAAACTCTTATAATTAATACTTTTAACACTTAAACTTTTATAATTCATACTTTTAACTCCTAAGGTTTTATATTACCAAATAGTTTATTCATTTTTTAACTAAAAAAGATTTGAACTAAGCTTCATTTTATTTTCTTTACCAATAACGACTCTTAATCTGAACGTAATAAAAAGTGTAGCTTGAAATCCGCAGCAACGCGCGGCAAGCAAATAACTCGTTAGAAAACAATAATTGTTCTTTTGATTCAAACTTGTAGATATGATTTACTTACATTTGTGTCATCTGTATTCCCGTCTCCTTTTGCACCATACGACGTTACATCATATGTGTTTGCGCTTGCGATTTCCGGGCCATATAAAATGTAACAAAAACACAAGATTGCTATCAAGGAACCCTGCAAAAATAAGAGAGAATTAAGGTGTATCGTGAGTGTAGCGAATCTAGCATGGATAATTGATATATTATCTTACCATTTAATTTCTTGAAAGCAATTGAAGCTATCTTGTAATACTCTTTCTCTGTTCAAGTCCAATATATATAGCAAAGGTTTGCATGTCTACAAATTTGCAGTATCAGCTTAGGTAAATTACTATGATAGTGTAAATTTGGAAAGTTTAGAGTGGATAGCTATTGTATTAAACTAGTAAGATTTTTACCCCGCGCAATGCTGCGGGGTAATTTCATATAATACCTAAAAATTTGTTTATTGATATTTATACAACAGTAATCCTCATTACCACATCAGCTTTTAATTATATCTCTTTATATATATATTTAAATATTGAAATGAGATTTTATTAGGTTTTTAATTGTACCACGTCAACTTTGCAAATGTTTTCCATATCACTGCAATTATAACGCACTTTCAAAAGTAGTACCTACTGCCACAGTAGCTTTTAATTATATATCTTTATATGTTGTAAGGATTTTGCTAACCATTCTCCTTAGGGCAATGGTTAAGGGAAGTTTAAATGATTCATGTACAACTAAGCAAGTATGTGTTGTTAATAAAATTCACGGGGTGGTTTTTATCAGTTATTTTTTAACTTTTTTAAACATAAAATTTGTTCTTAAACATGCCTAAAGGACGTTGTTTAGCATTTTTTATGTTTTAAATATTAAAAAAATTAATAAATAAGTTTTCGATTATTAATTACTTGTCAGAGTACTTGGACCCACCTTAACATTAACAAATGAATTCCTTGTTTTGGCTGTTAATATTACGTGGCTTTCATATTTAAGCATGCAAATTGAAACCTCTGAATACGTTAGTCAACAAAGACGGCAGAATAAAAAAAAAAGAAAAAATTAACCTGTCAGGCACTATTCATGCCTGATGAGAAATGTATATTAGTAAATACGAAGGTTGTTGACCATTATCTTTTTTAAAGTTATCAAGTACTTACCAAAAAAACATTTCTAAATGTTCATTTTGAACCGAAAGCAAATCAACCGGGTTAATAGATATGAACCGTTTCGAACGGACGAGTTAACTGAAAACCGGGCCGGAATGATTGAATCGAGTGTGAACCAGTAACTAGTATATATTTTTGAGCGCTCAATGGTAATCTTGGTACTTTGACCACCGGTTCAACCATTTTAAATCCGGTTGTTTTGTGTTTTTTTTTTTGAACCGGCAAATATTACATATGTTAGTGGTTACAAATTAGTATCACCTAGTTAGAATACATCTTTGTCAGGGTATGAATCCATGACCACCTAGGGAAAATCCCCCCAAGATAAGCTTGGTGGCCAAGTGAGCTAGCCCACTTGGTTGGTTATTTTGTGTTAGTATAATAAATTATCAAATTTTTACATAATTAAATTTTATTGTAACTCACTAGACTTTTGGTTTTCTTATATTTACACCTATCATTAACTTGTGTAATGGTCATTTATTCTATGACTCTTATAGTGCCAACTTGTGGCCTATATAAAGAGGTTGAGATGTATGTTTGAAAACACACCAAAATATATGAACTTGATCGTTGGAATGAAATCTTAGAGTTTTGGCTATTTTGTATCACAACACGTTATCGGCACTTTGCTCGAACCAAGTAATCTCACCAACTATTCTTCATAACATTAAGGTAAACAACGTCTCTTTACTCTATTTGATATCATTTTATTATAGTGGATAAAGATCCATCGAAATCAAAATATATGTGGTTTTGAAAATCATGTTTGGGGTTGGTCAATTGTTTTTTTAAAAAAAAAAAACACTTCATTTGATGATGCTTAAATTGAGCACATAAAAATCCATTTAATCTATCTAAAAGTTAATACTTGTATATGATAAGTCACAAAGCTTCTCCATGTAGTATTTTCATATGGACTTTTCAAGAGAAAAAAAATTGCTACTCTTTCACAAAAATTAATTCAGTTCATGGGTTTTTCTAATTCTAAATGTAATACTCATTTGGCCGATTATTCATCTTTTTTGGAAAAAAATTTAACAAACAGATTGATTTTTTTTTAAAACCACAACATTTAAGCAACTAAAAGTTAGCCCAATATTTTTAATGAGTTGGGCTAACAAGTCCAAAAATTATAATAAAATTTTTCTTCTAAAAGAATGATTTTTTAAAAATCCATGATTTATGAAGTATTATGCTCAAATGATTATTTGTTTTTGGTATAAAAATTATTTTGAGATTCTTTATGTTGAAAGTTGTTTTCTTAAATAAATCATGAAGATAAAAATTAATCTTTTCTAAATGTAGTGATTATACTACAATTTCTTTTGTCTTCAAAAGTTAAAGAACTTGTGGATTTATGAACATTATATGCACTTCCTTGAAAAGTTATTAATCATCCACAACTAGGCTCACCTATTCTTAACAATGTCTAGGAAAGATAGGCCGTTTTTCTGACTCCTAATAAGGGTGGTTCCGATACGCACAAGCGCTGTCTACCCTTACCGTCTTTCCTGGTTGTATTCGAATAGAGCTACCGAAAAGGGTTGACTAAATAATTTTTCTCTGAATGTGTTTATATACATATGCTGAATCGGTGTCTCATAATCGACCTGTCGTTCGATAAATGAGAACCTAATATCAATTGTGTTTTTTCGAACCTGCTGATTCGACACACAATTTGTGCTTATACAAACCATAAACATATAAACTTATCATCTTGAATGATGATTGATCCAGTATTTCTCCTCCCGTTGTAGGAAAATGTCTATCAAACTTGATTTCCCGATCTTGGATGCTGCCGGCAAGAACTATCTAGACTGGACTCAAGATATCCAGAACCATCTAGATACTCAAGGCATATTAGATGTCATCTATGACGAGGATAATCGTGAGGTTGAAGTTACCCGCGAAATGAATGCTAAGGCGATGATATTATTTCGTCGACATATGTCAGACACGATGAAGTCTGAGTTCATATCAATCACCTCACCCAAGACATTATGGGACTCTTTGAAACAACGTTTCGATCATCAAAAGACCATTTGGCTTCCTGAAGCCCGCCAAGATTGGCTCAATTTACGATTCCAAGACTTCACTTCGGTTACTGAATATAACGCTGAAGTTTGTAGAATTCGTGCACTTCTCCACTACTGTGGTCAACAGTTAACTGATACTGACTTGTTGGAGAAGACTTACACCACATTTCCTAGTTCTGACAACTTGCTTCAAAAGCAGTACCGCCAATCCAAGTTCACAACTTTCCCCGAGCTAATTACCCAATTGTTATTGGATGAGAAAAATAGCATTGTTTTAATGAGAAATAACAATTCTCGTCCTGCTGGGACAAAGGCAATTCCAATGCCTGATGCTAATAATGTTCGTGGGCCTCAATCGTGGAACGGAAACCGAGATAAGGGCCAGTCGTCCCGAAAACCGAAGCACTATGGTGATCGTAAACCTCACCAAGCGAAGCGAGGTTCTGAATATAATCCATACCAAAGACCTTCAGGTCGAGGTTCGGAATATAACTCGCACCGAAGACCTTCAGGCCGTGATTCAGAATATAACTCTGACCGGAGGCCTTCGGCTTCTAAGCCATCTCGTACTGGGAACAATAACAGGACGACCAATCGTCCCAATGAAAGGGCACATACTGATAAGCATACCCTTTGTTACAAATGTGGTGATTATGGTCATATGCAACGAGTTTGTAAGGCTACTCCCGACGAAGTTCGTAACTATCATAACGGGAAAAGAGCTGAAGCAAATGTGGTTGAAACCAACACACGTGAGTCTTTTGAGACACCTGATTTTGTGGCTCAGATTGAAGATTAGAGCTATTGTTGAGCTCCTGGATCATGTTATTTTATGCTTTCAAGTTTAAATAATGTTCACTTTTGGATAATGGTTTGTTTACAATGAACGCATTTCTCGAAATAATTTAAAGTTTTTCCTTATGAAAATACTACATACGTGTGACCGATTTTAAATTATTTTTACTTTTAGGCATGCATATTGGGTCAGTTGATTGTCTGGTTGACAGTGGTACAACCCACACTGTCCTAAAATACAAGGATTACTTCATCAACATAACGCCTAAAGTAACTTCATTGACAACTATTTCGGGCCCGTCGACCCTTGTTCAAGGCTTTGGTAAAGCACAATTTACGTTGTCAAATGGTACTGTGTTAACCATTAATGAAGCCTTATATTGTCCAAGTTCCGGTCGAAACTTGTTGAGTTTTAAGGATATTCGAGAAAACAAGTTTCATATTGAAACTGCTTCAGAAAATGGTATTGAATACCTCTACATTACCTCTGATAAATACGACCAAAAGCGTATATTGGAGAAGTTGAGATGTTTGTCAAATGGTTTGTATCTAACCACGATAAAACACATTGAAAGCAATCTAGTCATTCGTCGAGCCCCCGTTGATGAGGGAACTTATATGTTATGGCATGACCGGCTGGGACATCCGGGTCAAAATACGATGCTTCGAACTATGAATGCATCTCATGGGCATCCTCTTGGAGGTAAAAATTTCGTGATTAAACCAAAAAGCCTATGCCAAGCATGCTCGATTGGCAAGACACATCTCAAACCACTTCATGTAAAACCTACAAAAGTGGTTTCCCGTTTTCTTGAGAGAATTCAAGGGGATATATGTGGACCTATCCAACCAACATGCGGACCATTTAAATATTTCATGGTATTGGTTGATGCATCAACAAGATGGTCACACGTCGCTTTGTTGTCCACAAGGAATGCAGCATTTCCTAAACTCCTAGCCCAAATCATTAAGTTGAGGGCTCATCATCCAGATTATCCAATAAAGTCAATTAGACTTGATAATGCTGCGGAGTTTACATCGAAAACATTCGATGATTATTGCATGACATTGGGCATTGATCTTGAACACCCTGTTGCGTACGTTCATTCCCAAAACGGTCTTGCAGAAGCATTCATTAAACGAATACAAATGATTGCGAGAACTTTAGTTATGCGTACAAAACTTCCAATTTCTGCATGGGGTTATGCGATATTGCATGCTGCTGCATTGGTCCGTCTGAGGCCCATGCCCACCCAACCACTTTCTGCGTACCAGCTGGTAACTGGATATGAGCCTGATGTCTCACATTTACGCGTGTTTGGGTGCTTGGTAAATGTTCCAATTGAACCTCCAAAGCGTTCGAAATTTGGACCTCAGAAACGACGGGGAATATATGTTGGTTATGAATCCCCGTCCATCATACGCTATTTAGAGCCCTTGACAGGCGATCTCTTTAACGCTAGACATGCGGATTGTGACTTTGATGAGGCAATCTTCCCGTCGTTAGGGGGAGATTTGCACGTTAACGTTGATAAGGAACGACGTGAAATAACGTGGCATGAACCCAACTTGTCTCATATGGATCCCCCAACTGCACATAGTGATAAGGATGTGCAAAGAATTCTAGGTTTACAAAATGTTGCTAATCAGCTACCAGACGCATTTAATGACCTAGCAAATGTCACGAGATCAAATATACCTGCTGCAAATGTGCCTGCAAGGATAGACGTCCCTGAGAGACGCCATGTTCCACTTGAACATGTTGCACCGGTCGTACCCACCGTGCAAAGGACGCTACCATCAGCTGTCCAGTCTGCTGCTCTTCCTAAGAAAAGAGGAAGACCAGTCGGTTCCAAGGATGTTCTGCCTCGAAAGAGGAGAAATTCTTCTGAATCCGTTTTGCCACATGAGATCATTAAGGATCACGGGAGTGTATTGGAGGAGCGTGTTTCAGATGAAACACCAATTTCTCATCATCCCGATAACCTTGAAATATTTGTCGAGTATGCTAGCTTAGACGATATTTTAAAGCGAAACGAGACTGTCATTGATGATGTGTTCATATACGCAGTGGCCACTGACATTATGAGCAATGATGACATGGAACCACGTACTATTGTTGAATGCCAACGTAGAACGGACTGGCCTCAATGGAAACAAGCAATCCAGGAAGAATTGGATTCCTTAGCGAAAAGAAGAGTGTTTGGACCTGTTGCTCCAACACCACCCAATGTTAAGCCAATTGGTTACAAATGGGTGTTCGTAAGGAAGCGTAACGAGAATAATGAGATTGTAAGATACAAAGCTCGCCTAGTGGCGCAAGGCTTCTCTCAACGCCCTGGAATTGATTACGAGGAGACATATTCTCCCGTAATGGACGTTATAACGTTCCGCTACTTAATCAGTTTAGTAGTTTCCGAAAAACTGAATATGCAGCTTATGGATGTGGTCACAGCCTATCTCTATGGGGATCTTGACACGGAGATATACATGAAAGTCCCTGATGGACTCAAGTTGCCTGAATCAAGTAGTTCTAGACCACGGAACACGTTCTCGATAAGACTGAGACGATCACTTTATGGATTAAAACAATCTGGACGGATGTGGTATAACCGCCTAAGTGAGTACTTGATCGGACTGGGATATTTGAACAATGAGATATGCTCATGCGTGTTTATTAAGAAATCCACTTCAGGATATGCGATTATCGCAGTCTATGTAGATGATATGAATCTCATAGGAACCTCGAAAGAGTTGGTCGAAACTGCTGAAATCCTGAAGAAGGAATTCGAGATGAAAGATCTTGGGAAGACACGTTTTTGCCTCGGCCTGCAGATCGAGCAACGTAGAGATGGTGTTTTTCTTCATCAAGAAAATTACATCCAAAAGGTGTTAAGACGCTTTAGTCATCATGATGCAAAGCCGTCTTCTACTCCCATGGTCGTTCGTTCTCTAGACATTAAAAAGGACCCATTCCGTCCAAAGGAGGACGATGAAGAGATATTGAGCCCCGAGTGTTCATATCTGGGTGCAATAGGCGCATTATTGTACTTGGCTCAATGTACTAGACCGGACATCTCGTTTGCTGTGAACTGCCTGGCTAGGCACAGCAATGCGCCAACACGCAGGCACTGGAATGGTATTAAAGACATATTCCGTTACCTAAAAGGTACGGCGGATATGGGCTTATTCTATCCCTACGCGTCGTCGAGTGGATCAAACCCTAATGATACTCGAAATAACGCAACACTTACTGGCTATGCTGATGCAGGTTACTTATCAGACCCGCATAAGGGACGTTCCCAAACTGGTTATGTCTTTACCATTGGGAACACAGCGATATCCTGGAGGTCTTGTAAACAGACTCTGGTTGCTACTTCGACAAATCACTCTGAACTACTTGCGCTCTTTGAGGCAACTAGAGAGTGTGTATGGCTTCGATCTGTAATTGGTCATATTCGAAGTACATGTGATTTAGCTTATGACCCCGATGAACCAGTTGTTATGTATGAAGATAACTCTGCTGTCATTGACCAAGCGAAACATGGTTACATCAAAGGGGATAACACTAAACACATCTCTCCAAAATTGTTCTTTACACATGAACAACAGTTACTTCAAAAGATTGAAGTGCAACATATTGGATCGGAGAAGAATCATGCAGATTTGTTCACCAAATCACTGCCAAAGTATTCATTCCAGAAACATGTCAAAGCTATTGGACTTAGGAAACTCTCCGAGCTACCTAAGTGACATGTATCATGCACTTGTATATAAATAATAATTGCATCCTGACGTATGCTTTGCACCCTGTTGAGTGCATGTGAGGGGGAGCATCCCGATGAATGCTTGTGTGCTCTTTTTCTTTAGTTCAAGGGTTTTGTCCCATTGGGTTTACCTTGACAAAGTTTTTTAATGAGACACTAACTGTATCCCACACTCAATAAGAATCGCTGAATTCAGGGGGAGTATCGAGTTGATTACTTATTAGCCATTGTGCACTCTTTTGTCCTTCGTTAGAGTTTTTGTCCCACAGGGTTTTCTCTTAACAAGGTTTTAATGAGGCACATCATATATGGTTCCTTCCCTATCTCAAGACATCCTGATCGTACTCTTTTATCCTTCAACCAGAGTTTTGTCCCAAAGGGTTTTCTCCGTCAAGGTTTTTAACGAGGCGAATGTTTCAAGGATTGTCTGAAGATACAAGATGAAGTGCATGTATAGTTCAATATAAATCTAAGCAACCAAGGGGGAGTATTGTAACTCACTAGACTTTTGGTTTTCTTATATTTACACCTATCATTAACTTGTGTAATGGTCATTTATTCTATGACTCTTATAGTGCCAACTTGTGGCCTATATAAAGAGGTTGAGATGTATGTTTGAAAACACACCAAAATATATGAACTTGATCGTTGGAATGAAATCTTAGAGTTTTGGCTATTTTGTATCACAACAAATTTATCATAAATAATTAATATTATTGTATTCTAATTTCAAATGTTCAACCGTTCAAAACGTTTTTGTAACTTAATTATACACATGTTTTTTTGCACATATTTGATAACGTATACACTTACAACCTGGTTAAAATTAATTCTTAAGTGTGAGAAATTTTTGGATCTCAAAGTTCCCAATCTCTACGACACATTTGTACATTTCAAACGTGCCCGTACTTACGATTTACACATCATTATTTTCTTTTTCTTTCTTTTTTCATTTTTTTTAACTTGAATTCCGATTCGCTTTGCGGGTCAACTAATTCAGATTGACCCCTGCTTTACGTAGTCCAGAGTCGACGCTGATGAACCTCCATAGCCACAAAAGAATTCTTTTTTTTTTTGTGCGCTCTTAGCAAAAATTGAACTCGTAACCTCTTTGACACATCATTATTTTCTATGCATATCTTAAATGGAGTATTTTAATATAAAACGTTTGGTTTTTGTATCTAAGTATTTTCTCACACTTTGGACAATCCGTCACAACGGTAGTCGTATTATACCATAACAAGTGGGTTGACTTTAACGAAAATAAAACACGTCGATGCGCTTCCAAAACGATCATTATTACGTAGCTTTTAAGCTTCAAAGACTTAATCGTGTGAGAAAATACTATGATACCCAAACAAAAATCTTGATGATCCTATAATAAATGTCGTATCCCGTACTTTGTTTTTCCCCTAAAAGTTGCACTTTTGATGAGTTTTTTTTTACAAAAATGGTGTTTTGAACATAAATATTTACTGAATAGGTGTGATTTGAGAAATATTTACCTAATAAGTGTTTTTGCAACTTTTATTGCCTTTTTTTATCTTTTGAGTTTTTTTCCCCATTTTTATTATTTTTTACATGTTTTGTCAGGATCGATTAACTATATAGAAGTTAATAAACACCTTAGATCTAATTGACTATAGAAGTTGCAGCGGATCAACACTATATCAATAAATTAAGAACAATGAACTGTAAATAATAAACGAAAATATTAAGAACACAGTTTCACAAAAAAGCGTCAATGTATATTATCGAGTTAACAATACACACGTACGTTTACAATTCGTAAGGAACTATTTATAATAGTCCTTGAAGCTAAACTATTTACCCTAGTTATTTTAGGACTTGATTTACATTCGAATTCTATAGATATACATTGATTTACATTCTATAACTATCTCTACGAAGATCTCGGACTTGATATGCTTCCAAAACGCGTATCAGTAGTAAACTGCAATCACCAGTAGTAATTCCATATCATCAGTAGTAAGTTTGGTGATCAGTAGTAAGTCCAATATCAACGTCAGTAGTAACTACTATTGATCAGTAGTATCTTCAATATGCCTTGATCAGTAGTAACTTAGTTATATTCTTTCATCAGTATCAACTTCATCCTTAGTAAGTTTCTGCCCCATCAGTACTAAATATGATCAGTACTAATTGCAGCATCAGTAATAAGTTGATCTGTGATTTTGTCCCAACAATCTCCCCCTAAACTTATTGATTATCTTTCAATCAACTAAGTTTCTCTTGTTCTTCTTGTTCCCTTCTTCTTTTCTCAAGGGTTCTTTGATTCTGTTGTCTTCTTTGCTCAATGATGTATTTGCTGTTCCTCTTTGTGAAATAGTTTAATTTGTTTTGGAACATAACAGCATCATAAGGCTTCATCATTGTGTTTGTGAATATCTGGTACATAGTCTTCTCAGAATGAGGATATTCTTTTTCATACAAATATAGCTCACAAACTTTGCCAGATTTTTCAAAGAAGTACATGTTGGCAGTTGGAATCACATTCCAAGCATAGACATTTCCTGGATCTGTAAATTGTTCTGGGTAGTTGTCTGGATAGAAAGCAGCATCAATCATCTTTGTTAAGTATCCAGCACCAGAATCTTTCCATGATTTCTTTGACATCCTTGGTTTTCCAATGATCAGTAGTTTAATGACATCACTTCTTGAACAGGACATGATCAAAGGTAACCATCCAGTAAATCTCTGTACAATTTTATCTTCCCTTATTATTTCTATCACATTATTCTGCATAACCCTCCAATTGATGATTGGATTGTTCTGCAAGGGAGCAATAGGCATTTCAAGAACAGGTACAATTTGTGTTTTTGATTTCTTTTTAGAGATTTGTTCTTGATCAACAATTTTTCTTTTCTTTGATTGGGGAGTTGAGGTATCACCAGTAGTTGATACACTACCAGCTTTGATTAATGTTGGACTGATTGGGATTAGGGCTTTGGCTTTAGATTTCTTTGCTTCTTCTTCTTGTTCAGCCAAATCCTTCTTCTTGGCAGCACAGAATTTTTCAATTATAGTCATCATCTTCATTATGCCAAAGGATTTTGCACTATGCCCTTTTGTCTTCAAGTAATCAATCATGTTTGTCTTCTGTTCAAATACATCATCAGTTAGCTCACTTTTGGTTCTTTTGCATTCAGACACTAATTCTTCAAGGCATTGTATATGTTCTTCTTCAACTTTTCTTAACCTCTTGAATTCTGCTTCTTGAGCTTCTATCTGAATGTCTTTAATTTGAGCAGGTATTTGAACAGGAATTTCACTTTGAACTTTCCCTTTATTTTCCTCTAGTGCTTGATACATTTCCATTTTCTCCAAAAATTTCCTATGTTTTATTCTCCATCTGGATTGCTTTTCTGCTCTGACATGATTAATCTTGTTTACCATGTGATGACCTAATGCTCTATTTGGATAATCATCATCATATACTTCTTTTCCTTTTCCAATGTGAGCAGATGGTGGAGGTGGAATGTATTTCATATCAGGGATACCAGAAAGTAATAGTTTTGGATAAAACAATTTAAGTTGATCTTCTGGTAGTATCTTGGGATGTGGAGGAAGTGTACATTCATCTACCTCAAACCAGTTCACATTATCATCAATGTCAGGTATGATAAGTGGTTGATCAGGTGTTGGTGGTTTGGAGATGATGACATGTTTTTCTCTTTCAATTAGCTCAGGAAGTTGCAGTTCTTCCTCTTCAGTAGTAACCAAAGTAGTTACTACTGGTGGGACTTCAGGAGTTACTACTGATAGGGCATCAGTAGTATTTGTTGTTTTTACTTCCTCTTCTTTACTTACTACTGCTATTATATCAGTAGTAGGAGTTACTACTGGTATTTCTGTATGTTCTTCAGTAGTAGGCACATCAGTAGTATACATGTTTTCTGGGCCTTCAACATTTTCTTGGCCTTCATCAACTTCAGTTTCTTTTAGATTTAGGAGAGTGGATGTTGCTGCTGCAATTGATTCATCAATCATTGTTTGTATATTATCCTTCTCCCCCTTAGTGAGCTCAACTGGAGGAGCCTCACTATCATCAACTTTCTTCTTCAATCTTCTAATAATTTTTGTTTGTTGATGAAGCCTGTGTTCATATAGCCTCATTCTTTTGTTGATGGTATTGACATGTCTTTTCATCACTGCAATGGTTTTTCCCTGATTTGTAAGATATTTGAGATAATCTTGTACAGTGGATTCAAGAGAATCCACTTTATCCGTCAATTATTTTGTTTTAATACTGCCCTCACTCCATCTAGCAAGATCATCGGGCTCACTAACAGGTACATTGGTTTGAAGGTTTTCCATCCTATCCATCAATTCCAAAGATCTGCCCTCATCACTTCTTGGTGATTCATTGGGTCTTTTAGACATCCTCTTCTTCCTAGAAGAAGCAGAGATGCCCCCCCTTGTGGTTTCTTGGCACCGGGGTCCTTTAAGTAACTCTTCAAATGAGTCATCACTTAAAGTTGCCGAGGTCTGGGTCTTAATGATGTTCCCACTATCCTGTGCACCCACCTTTGGGGCATCAGTAGTGAGAGCCCTCGCCTCATGTCCTCTCTCCTCCTTGGAGGACAACTCTTTGAGTCTGGGGATTGACTCGATTTGTCCCCTGGTGTCCTTTAAGAAAGATTTCTTTCTTCTATAAATTGTAGAAATATTTTGGGTTTTGTCTGGTAGGTCTTCCACAGAGTGAAGAGTAGCACTCTGAGGATTTATTTCAAGTTCCTGGGACACATTCAGGACTTCTATATTTGTGGGTGATTGAGTGACTGTTTGGGGTGGTGTTTGGGCTGTATTTAGGGGTGATGGAGTGGGTTGAGGTTCAATTTGGGTTGTATCTTTGATTGAACCCTCTCCAGTATGTGTTTGATCTTTGATCATATTAGGAAACAGAGGGGTTTCCTTGCCCGAAAATTTAAATTGTTTTCTCATATTTGAGAAAACTTTCTTGTTCAACTCAGGTATTATGAAAATATTTTTGGGAGTTGACAAGTTTTGCAATTCAATATTTATGATATGTTGGAGAAATCTGGGATACATTAAAAACTTTGTGGAACTAAGATTTCCCAACATGCCTTCAAAAATCATGTAAGAAAAATTAAATACTTGGTCTGTGCATAAACAGACAACAGCAGAGGCTATTGCCTTATTAAACTCATTCCAAGTACTTCTTTTTGGAGAAATACAGTGCTGAAGAGTATGTACTAAAAATTTCCATTGTGGGGAGAGAAGACCCTTTTGAAAAGTTACTATGTTCAATCTTCCCTCATATCCCATTTTATTTAAAATTTCAGCAATGAATTCCTTGGGAAGAGTATACATACCTGAATCATCATGTAGTTGTAGATGATGTCTGATTGATTGTTCAGTTACTGTTATATGCTTTCCATCTACTTTTGATTTGATCATCGATGTGGTCGTTCCTTCTGTTCTTTCAGCATTGGTCCAAAAATCCACCAAGTGCTGTTGATAGGCTTTCGGTTTCACCGTTAACGCGAACTTAATGTATGAGTTCTTTAAAAATTGCACTATTGGTCGAAAGTCTTTAGTGCCGTCTGGATTTCGTAAAAACGCACACATATTATGGAACTCTGAGTATTTAAGATCGGTTTGAACGTTGAGAGATTGTAGAGTTGCCATTGTTGTTGATTTGGAGAGAAAAGTGTAAGAATTTTGTTACTGATAAAGGGTTTTTGATCGAAAGCTAGGGTTTATCGAGAGGATTTTGCAAATCGAAGTGAAGATAATGCTAAATTAATCGACTGCCGCCTTTTATATCTTTCGATTTAACCTGCAAAACGACTAAAATGTCCTTCGAATCATAACATAACGGTTATTTTCATGGGGGTTAGTTTGGTAATTGTGATTCTGAAAGACCAGTAGTAAATAAGATATCAGTAATAAAACATCAGTAGTATTTACTAACATCAGTAGTGACTAAGGATTTTGACATCAGTAGTAACTCTAGACATCAGTAGTAACCACCAACATACATGACCAGTAGTATATGTGAATACCAGTAGTACTGACTTACCAGTAGTATTTATGTAAACCTAATACACACCAGTAGTAATGAACTACCAGTAGTATTTTGTGCGCATACCTACAACCAGTAATACAGTTCTACCAGTAGTAAAACACTTAAACAAATAAATAACTTTTTATAAAAAAAAACTTTACACATGACTTTAAGTGAGATTTTAATTTATCAAAATCATTCCAATACTGCTAACCAAGAAGTTGAATCTTCCTACATCAAATGCCTTTGTAAAAAGATCTGATAATTGATCATCAGTATGGATTTTAACTACTTTGATTAATTTCTTTTCATTGCAATCTCTTATGAAATGAAATCTTATTTCAATGTGTTTAGTTTTAGAGTGTTTTACCGGATTGTTCACAATACTAATAGCACTTTGATTATCAATAAAAATAGGAGTTTTAAGGATAGAGATACCAAAGTCTAGAAGCTGGTTTTGAATCCATAGTACTTGAGCACAACAAGTAGATGCAGCTACATATTCTGCTTCAGCAGTTGATGTTGATACATTTGTTTGCTTCTTACATTGCCATGACACCAGTCTTGATCCAAAGAATTGACATCCACCAGTAGTGGACTTTCTATCTTGACATTCACCTCCATAGTCACTATCTGTGTAGGCTATGAGTTCAAAGGGTGAATCATGTGGATACCATAGACCTAGTGATGGTTTGCCTTTCAAGTATCTGAATATTCTTTTGACAGCTTGCAAGTGTAGTTCTTTAGGTCTTGCTTGATATCTTGCACACACACAAACACTATACATAATGTCAGGTCTTGATGCAGTTAAGTACATCAAAGAGCCTATCATTGATCTATATAAGTGTTCATCTACATCCTCCCCCTCAACATCAGGATGTAGGTGTTTGTGTGTTTCCATTGGTGTACTTGCACTCTTACTGTCTTTCAAATCAAATTTCTCCAAGATGTCTTTGACATATTTTGATTGATTTATCAAAATACCATCTGTTCTTTGACTGACTTGGAGTCCAAGGAAGAAGTTCATTGGACCCATAGAGCTCATCTTGAATTTAATCTGCATCAGTTCTTCAAATTCTTTGCATAATACATCATTTGTTGAACCAAAGATGATATCATCTACATAGATTTGTACCAGTAGTATATCATCTTTGACTTTCTTTGTAAACAAAGTTTTGTCAATGGCTCCTCTTTTAAAGTTGTTCTTCAATAGGTATGATGATAATGTGTCATACCATGCTCTTGGTGCCTGATGTAGGCCATACAGAGCTTTATCTAGTTTGAACACATAATCACCATGTTTTGGATCTTCAAAACCTGGAGGTTGGCATACATAGACCTCTTCTTCAATCTTCCCATATAGAAATGCACTCTTCACATCCATTTGATAGACTTTGAACTTCTTGAATGAAGCATATGCTAGAAATATTCTTATGGCTTCAATTCTAGCAACAGGAGCATATACTTCATCATAGTCTATTCCTTCTTCTTGAGTGTATCCTTGGGCTACAAGTCTGGCTTTGTTCTTGATCACTATACCTCTTTCATCTTTCTTGTTTCTGAAGATCCATCTTAATCCAATGGCTCTTTTTCCTTTAGGTAGAGGTACAAGTGTCCAAACAGCTTGTAACTTGAATTGAAGGAGTTCTTCTTGCATTGCCTCAATCCAGTTTGAGTCCTTCATTGCTTGTTGGATCTTCTTTGGTTCATCCTGAGACAGAAAGCATTCAAACATACATTCATTAGCAATTAAACTTATATTACACATATTTGCAGTTAAGCTTTTGTTTAATTTGCTTCTTGTTTGTAGTGGTGAGTTAACATCACTTATAACAAGGTCTAATGGATGGTTCTTCCGAGTCCTTGTGGTTGTAGCTTTATCAACTACTAGTTGATTTTCAAGATTGGACTCATTTGTCTCAGGCAGTTGTTCCTCTAGTGATCCTTCATTGTCATAGATGTTTGGTTCATCATCATCTTGGTCAGAGTTACTACTACTATTGTCTTCATTGAGATCAGTAGTATTGTTGTTACTGGTATCAGTAGTATCTTGAGTATCTAGGTTATTGTTAGGACCAGTAGTATTTTGAGTACTATTACTGGTATCAGTAGTACTTGAATTACTACTGTCCTTATTCTCATAGTTACTACTGGTTTCAGAATTTGAGTTATTACTGACATCAGTATTAACTATTGGAGCAGTATTAACTACAATGTATCTCATCTCCTCTTGACAAGTATTGACAGATGATGTTCCTTCCTTTTGAGTGTGACAATTTGAATTACCTGTATTGAAATCCATGTTAGAATTAAAAGATTTGGTTAGATTGTCTATGTTAAATAGCCAATCTGGACCATTTCCTTGTTCATTAGACACATTTTCATTAAAGGATACATTGATGCTTTCTTCAATTATCCTTAGTCTTTTGTTAAATACTCTGTATGATTTGCTTTGAGTAGAGTATCCCACAAAGATTCCATCATCAGCTTTGCAGTCAAACTTACCAATTTATTCTCTTGTAATCAGAATAGTACAAGGACAACCAAATGATTTTAGAAAACTTATAGAGGGTTTTCTTTTATTAAAAAGTTCATATGGTGTTTTAAAATGTGGCTTCACTATTAATACTCTGTTCTGAACATAACAGGCAGTATTAACAGCTTCTGCCCAAAAAGTGATTGGTAATTTTGAATCTGCTAACATTGATCTTGCTGCTTCAATGATGGTTCTATTTCTTCTTTCAGCTACACCATTTTGTTGTGGAGTTCTAGGTGAGCTGTATTGCCTGTCAATACCTTTAAGATCACAAAAGTTAATTAAGTTAGCATTTTTAAATTCTGTGCCATTATCACATCTTATGGCTTTAACTTTTTGATCAGATGTGTTCTCCAGTTTGACAATTAAGTTCTTTATGAGTTCACTTGTTTCATCCTTTGTCCTAAGAAAGAAAACCCATGTATATCTGGAAAAGTCATCAGTAATAACAAGACAATATTATTTCTTTCCAATACTCATTACATTTGTAGGTCCAAAAAGGTCCATATGTAAGAGTTGTAAAGGAACAGAAATAGAGTTCACAGTTTTGGACTTATGAGAAGACTTGTGTTGTTTACATTTTAGGCATGCAACACAATGATGATCACACATAAATTGTTTTTGAGGTAGTCCAATGACCAGATTTCTTTTTACTAAATTGTTCATGTTTTTGAAATTTGTGTGACACATCCTTCTATGCCATAGTTCTGATTCAGTGGTGTTTGCCTTGGATATAAAACAGTTTACCTCATTTGAAGAAATGAGTTCTCCCCCTATATCCAGGCAATACACATTGTTTCTCCTTGGAGTTCTTAAAACAACATATTTTTCATCTAAAATAAAGTCAGGAGAAAGAATGATGCACTCAATGTCTGTGAAAAGAATTTTATTCTTTTTATCACACACTTGAGACACACTGACAAGATTGTATTTTAGTTCAGCTACATAAAATACATCATCAAAGGTAATTTTGCCATTTGTAACAGTACATTTACCTATGATCTCACCTCCCTGTCGGTTCTCACCAAATGCCACATATCCTCCATCAAATAACTTGAAATCTTTAAGAATTTGTAGATTTCCAGTCATGTGCCTTGAGCATCCACTATCAATATGCCATGTTCTTCCTTCTTCTGGGATCTGAATGCTCTGCACAAGAGAGTAAAGGATTAGTTAAGTTTGGGAACCCAAGCTTTATATGTCTTGGGTTCATCCTTTGAGAAATAAGCTTTTGGGAATTTAACTTTAAACATTTTTGGTGCCCATACCTGTTTATTACTGGTGTTTAGTTTTACTACTGCCCTTTTAAAAATGTTACTGGTGTTTGAATTTTCTACTGATCTTGGTTTATACCCATGATTTTTTGCTTTTGAATACTTTACTACTGATGGACCAGTAGTATTTGGGTACTTACCATGTTTAGAATGACCAGTAGTGTTTTTAGGGTTGACACCAGTAGTATATTTGAAAGTTGGTTTAGGAGCAGTAGTATTTTTGTAATTAGGGTTTTTACCAGTAGTATTTATGTACTGGTACCATACAGCATTATAATTAGGGTTAACACCAGTAGTAAAATTGTTACAGTTTTTACTGGTGTTGGAAAATTTAAAATATTGTTTATTTTGATTTGATTTTCCATTGTTCTTGAAGTAATTGCTGTGCTTTGGGCTTCCAACTCTTCTGTTTTGCACAAATCTTGATGCAGTTCTTCCAAATCTTGGTGTTTCAGCAGTTGGAATTTTATTTTTACTTACTACTGAAGGACCAGTAGTATCTTTTAATTTCTGTGTTTTTGCCTGTTCTTTGAAAGTTTTAAATTCTTTGAATTCTTTACAATTTATTGGATTGAAGTGACAATCCTTTGCTAAATGATTCATTTTGTTGCAAATAACACATCTTAATTTCTTACTTTTTGCACCTTCAGGTATTCTTTGATCTAAGAGTTGAATTTTATTTCTTTCATTTCCCTTTTTTAAAATTTTTGGTATATTTTCTGCATCATATTTAGGAGATTCATTTGGACTTTGTGCTGTGTGAAAAGTTGTATTAATTGATTTTGGAGATTCAGTTTGAGAGATTGTAAATTCAATTGATTGATCATTATCAGAAGAGTCATTTGATTCAGATGTTTCAATAAGTGATTCAGTTTGATTTTCAGTTTTTAATTCATTAATGATTCTTTCTGAACTGTTTTTAAGTGGAGGAATGATTTTGTATGGAGGTGGTACAGCATGATATCCCACCCCATGAACAACTTTCTCTGTAGTTTGATTGTTAGTTAGTTCATCAAGAATTTTAGTACTTCTTTCAAACTTTTTAATTGTTAATTTATTCTGTTCAATTTTAAGTTGACATTCTTCTAATTTACTTGTTAATTCTTTATTTTTTAATTCATAAAATTCTTTCTCATCTACAGCTTGAAGTAATTCTTCCTTTATCCTTTGATCAATCATCTGGTACACCTTTATTTGATGTTCTTGATCAGCAATCACACCATCAAACTCATGATTTCTTCTGACTGCTTTTGCTAAATCTTCATTTAATTTAGTGTTTTCTTTTTCTAGATTTTTAACAATTTTAATACATTCAGAAGTACAAGGTTTAGGTTTTACCTCAGTTTTGTTGTCAGTAAAGGCCATGAGAGCTTGATTTTGAGCATGCTCTTCTGCTTGGAAGCTCCAGTCATATCCTTGTCCTTGTTGTGAGACAAGGGCAGTTGATTTTGATCTTTTGTCTGGCTGATGACATTCTTTTGCAAAGTGACCAAGGTTGTTACAGTTGTAACATTTGACTTTAGTTTTGTCAAATCCAGCTTTGTCACCTTTGTTGAAGTTGAGACTTGTCCTGCCAGTTCTCTTTAAGAATCTTTTGGTCCTTAGGCTCAGCATAGCCATCTGCCATTTAAGATCCATTTCCTCAAGATCATCTGGATTCAATTGTTCCAAGTCATCACTAATCAGTGCAGTATGCACATGACTAGTGAAGAAGGATTCTCTTGCAGTATCCTCAGAATCTGCAGCCTTTCCTGTGGAGGTTTCCTGAACTTGACCTGTACTAGATACAAATGCAGCATTGTTAGAAGAAATAGAAGGGTTCTTTTGATTTACCTCAGTTTCAAATACTCTGAGATCATTGTAGAGTTCATCCAACTCTTTTTCTTCTAGAGCATCTCTTTGTCTATATACCACTGTGTACATGGCCCACTCTTCACTTAGAGACCTTAGGAACTTCATGTTGACATCTTCTTGATCCATCTTAACCCCAACCTGGTTAAGTTCACCAATTAGCTTGTTGAATCTGTCAAACACTTGAGTGAGTGTTTCATTGGGCTTTCCTTTGAAATTTTCAAAGTCTTGTTTGAGAACAGACTTCATATTCCTTTTGGTGCTCTTTGTCCCAACAAATCTCTTCTCCAGTGCTTCCCAAAGTACCTTTGCATCATCATACCCAACGAAGAGATGTTGATAGTCGTTAGGAATGGCCAGTAGGAGAGTGCTTAGAGTTTTAAGTTCGATTCCCTTGTCTTTCTTCTCCTTCTCACACTTAAGTTTGTCTGCCTCAGTTGCAGAGCTGCTTGCTAGACCAGGACCAGTTTTGTTTCCTTCAAGGACAACTTCCCACATGGAATAATCTGTAATAAGCATGTATTGCTTAATACGATTCTTCCACATCCCAAAGTTGTTGGGAGTGAGTATATGAATTTTGTTGGCCTGAGTGCTTTCATTATTATCAGTCATGATTAATAATGTGTGTGTTTTAAAGATTGAAACTTTTTGTTGTTCTTAACAAATAGTAGATCTAGAACCAATTATGCTCTGATACCACTTGTCAGGATCGATTAACTATATAGAAGTTAATAAACACCTTAGATCTAATTGACTATAGAAGTTGCAGCGGATCAACACTATATCAATAAATTAAGAACAATGAACTGTAAATAATAAACGAAAATATTAAGAACACAGTTTCACAAAAAAGCTTCAATGTATATTATCGAGTTAACAATACACACGTACGTTTACAATTCGTAAGGAACTATTTATAATAGTCCTTGAAGCTAAACTATTTACCCTAGTTATTCTAGGACTTGATTTACATTCGAATTCTATAGATATACATTGATTTACATTCTATAACTATCTCTACGAAGATCTCGGACTTGATATGCTTCCAAAACGCGTATCAGTAGTAAACTGCAATCACCAGTAGTAATTCCATATCATCAGTAGTAAGTTTGGTGATCAGTAGTAAGTCCAATATCAACGTCAGTAGTAACTACTATTGATCAGTAGTATCTTCAATATGCCTTGATCAGTAGTAACTTAGTTATATTCTTTCATCAGTATCAACTTCATCCTTAGTAAGTTTCTGCCCCATCAGTACTGAATATGATCAGTACTAACTGCAGCATCAGTAATAAGTTGATCTGTGATTTTGTCCCAACATGTTTCTTATATAAGTTCAAACATACTATAACTTGTACTCCCTCCGTCCCTGAATAAAGTTTTCATTTCCCCTTCAAATTTTGTTCCTAAATAAAGTTCCCATTTCTCAAACATAAGGGGTCCACTTAATATAATAATATTATTACAAATACTTTCACCACTAACTATCTCTTAAAACACTTTCTCTCTCCAATCAAACCTTATATTTTAATCAAAAGTAATACCAAATACCCCACCATTAACTATCTCCTAAAATGTTGTGCCCAACACAAATGGGAACTTTATTTAGGGACCGGGGGAGTATATGATAACAAATTCGCGACAATTAGTTAAAATAATAAATGTCTTATGTAGAGTCCGTATGAGAATATCTTTTCTTTTAAATGATAAAACGAGCTACTACGTATAATATAATGCTATTTCTTTCCTATTTAATTTTAAAGAATATATAATTAGTAAAATCTCTATCAAACCTTTTTAAACTAGCTTTTTGAATAAAATATTAATTTTGATTCATTTGTATTTTGTATTTTGAATAAAATATTAATATCGTTTCCACGTACCAACAAGTGACTGCCACATGTTTACGATTACAGTATGTTTGAAGTTAGATAACAAACATGTAAAAAATGTTAAAATCTGAAGAAGAAAAAAAAACTTAAAAGATGGAAAAAGGCTATAAAAGTTGCAAAAATACCTATTAGGTAAATATTTTTCAAATCACACCTATTCAGTAAATATTTATTTTCAAAACACCATTTTAGTAAAAAAAACTCCACTTTTGATAAATATTTATACATCTATTTATGCTAATCATATTAATGTTATAATTAATTTATCTTTTAAAAAGTAAAAGTACTAATATAATTATTTCCTTCAAAAACAAAATTAATTAGTCAATTTAAATTTAAATAGGAAAAATCTTTAAAAAACCAAATTAAATAAACAACTGAAAATTAAATAGGGAAAATACATAAATGAATTTAACTTTTTCATAGAACAACTTTGCTAATTTATAGATCATTAATTAATTGCACATTCCATATATTGTTTTTATATAATAATACAAATAATATAAATTAATTTTCCAAAAAGAAAGTAAATAATTAAACATAACATATTAGATATTATGAAAAGCGCATATAACATGAATTAATAAATCTGAAAAATGCGTAATCCAAATCAACGAACATTTAAAAAATCAATTTCAGTCGTCTATAATAAAAAAAAAAGTATAATAGCTATCTGATACTATATATGGACGCATTTGTAGTAATTTATAAAAGATGTACTTCGTTCTTAATAAACCCATTATGTAAGTTAACGAGTAAAATTTGGCCCGCGTCGCAGCGGGATTTTAAATCATTCATTTTATGATATTTTTTATATCTTGTTAAACAGTTTTGGCCACGTTAGCTAGTTAACAGTTTTGGCCACGTTAGCTAGTTAAATAAAAAAAAATTAAAAGAAGTAGATAGCATGGATCGAACAAAAGTCTTCTCAAGAAATGGATTTAACAACCTTGCATCAACCACTTAGCCAAGACATGACTTTATTAATTGCTTTGTCCAGACTTTGTTTACAAAAGGAAAGTGATAATTTTTTATTTATTTTCTTATGAACGGTGAATCTTGTATGGTGATTGTATATTATAATAATTAGTGTGTGATTAAGGTAGAGGTAAAATGTGTGGAGACTGGAGAGAGATGGAGTGAGGTTAAACTGACGAAGCTTTCTAATGAGTTATTAGAAGTATATTCTTACACCATTAGCCATATATCTATATATTTAGTAAATGAACTATTATGTAACTACAACTTAGTAATTGACTATTTGTGACAACAATTATAACCCATCAATCTCCGCATTTATAAAAATTGTCTAGGAGTAGTATCTTTGTCGCGATACTATCGGTAACATCGTTGGTCACCACAAGCGAAGGGGCTTAATTTTGATATTTGTATTTTGTGGAAGTTAGATAGATTAACTACCTATTTAGGCGGTAATTCCTGAGGGCTAGTCAGTGATAAGTATGATCCAGGTCGTTTATAATGATAGCCATATTTGAAAGCGAGGTGATTCGTGCATAGCAATATCTATTCATACAGAGCAATTTCATTCTAAATGACAATTAACTCCTTTTCTTTTTACTAAATTTTGCATTTCACCTCTCCCTTTAAGGACATGACTGTCATTGATATAAAATTGCTCTACATTGATAAAAATTACTCTGTACGAATCACCTCTATATTTGAAATGGAACGATGATCGGTAACTAAACTCGTGTCTTTTTCCAGGGATGGAGTCGATGGTAATTTGGAATAAAAATATTCCGATTAAAGTTAATATTTTTATGTGGCGTGTTCTTTTAGACAGGTTACCCACGAGACAAAACTTATCACGTAGAGGGATGGAGATAGAATCAATTATGTGCCCGTTTTGCAAGGTGAATATGGAATCAATTTCTCATATTTTGTTCTCGTGTGATTTGGCTAAGGAGATTTGGCGGGTTGTGAACCGGTGGTGTGGCTTGGACGCATGGGTCAACGAGTCGTTTGGGCAATGGTGGGTGAATTGCATGAAAATACCCACTGTAAATTCTAAAAGATTGAAAATGCAAGTTATCGGCTTTACGACATGTTGGTTGATTTGGCGGTATAGAAACTCGGTGTTGTTTGAAAATGGTAAAATGCGTAGAGGAGATATAGTTGATACTATTAAGTTATTCTCTTTTTCGTGGTGTACGCATCGGAATCAAAAATTAAAGATTCCGTGGGTAGATTGGTTGCTTAATCCGTTGTAATGTGTACTTGTTTTAGTCTAGCTTTTTGCTAGATTCTCGTGTTTTTAATAAAAATTTTGGAGGTCTTCGGGGGGTGATGGCAATGCCGAAGCTTCACCCGTTGACTTCTTTTTGCTGTTCAAAAAAACTAATTCAGCACATATATGAAGATGGTTGCAGGTGTTTTTGGAAATTTTGAATTTCTAAAAGTGTATAATTAAAGAAAGTAAAACAGGTATAGGTATAAGCGATAAAAGTGTATCAAAGTGTATCATTTATTTTGAAAAATAGAAGGTGTATATTTTCTATACACTATGCGAACATGCAGATTTACAATATCCGCTGATTTATTATGATATCTACATTTTGGAAAGTTATGAGTGTATTATTTTGTAACTACCATTGTCTTTTTATAGTTATTGCTTGTACTTGCAAAACAATGAACCCTTGTAGCTATTATATAATTTATAGTAGTCAAAGTAACAAATAAGTAATAACCGACTATATTTGGACATTAGCGTATATCATTAGTCATTGTATCTTTTTATCCCAAAGTATTTACCCACGGAAAATGCGGCTACAAAAAGTTCGATTTCAATAAACTTTACAAAACTTATTTAGCTATAAATGAGTAAAAATAACTACAATAATTTGATTATGGTTAATTATAACAATAAAAAATTTAACATTATTGGTACAAAAATCATGATTTGGCAGCAGAAAACTTATTGAAATGACGATCCTTGCCTGCAAATGATACAAATGTTAGAAATCAAACCCCAAAAAGATCCATCTATCTATCATTTTTAGCAGAAAACTTACCAAATATGCTTGATTTTGAGAGTAATCCAACACCAGATCGCTTCGTTTTATTATCTTTGATTTTAATTTTCTCAATCTTAGCTTTCTTCACCTTTTCATGATAGACAGCTGGCGGTGCAAGCCTCAGTTGTGGCATATTATCTACTTTGACCTTATCAAGGTTGGTCAATATCTCATACTGTCACAATTAACCTCTAATATAGTCAATATTATCAGCAAACAACAGTAAAAAAAATAATACAAAAAAAAAATTACCGACCCGTGATAATTGGTGGTCATTTTCATGTACATGAACCGAACCTGTGTCTTGTGATAACTTGTGTTTAGGTAAAGTTTTATTCACCAGCCCGTTCTCACTTCCGGGCGGGCCTTTATTAGTGGGCATGCAAATCGGGCAGCCCGTAGATAAACTGCAATGCAAATGGGTTGCATGCCCGCAAATGTAAACTTGAATCCCGGTTTTAAGAAGACTGTTACATATACAACAAATAAGGCTTTGCGGGCCATGACCATGAGAAGCTTCTTTTTTGAGCAATTTCATGGTGTAATATGCATCATCTTGAATTATTGATCTTGCAGTGTCCTGATATAATATTAAGAAACTATTAAATATATAATATAAAATAATCAAATTAATGTTAATGCTTACCAAAATTCTTTTTTCAAAATCGTATGTTGCAAGCATTCCTAGTATTGTAACCTTAAAATCACCGAACTGTTGGCTACTGTTGTCAGAAATAAGTTTCATCATGACAGCTGGCAACCGAATGTATCCTATCATTCCTTCTATTATTTCTGTAATGAAAACAGAGAATAATTTTCTCATTTTAACGTTTGAATTTGTTAACGGTTCACAAAATCTGCATCAAGAAATATTAAGCTAGGATAAATATTAAATTGTAGAAGAAAAAGACAAAAACAGGTCGCTTACTTGTCAAGCAACTGAAACCAGAGAGCTTCAGACTCATTAGGATCCAACCGAGAACTATTTCTTTGACACAATCCAACACACGTGTGCACAATATATAATATATCATTTACCTACAATGTAATTTTTTTTTCAATTAAAGAATATATATTTTTAGTATGAAAATAAAAAGTAAATAAAATAATTCAATAAACCTCCTTTTCATAATGATTTACAGTTACAGTTTGAGAAAGCATGGTAAATTTATCTTCAAGATCAGAAAGTGTGAAGAACAGAGCAGTTTTAACATCTCCAGTTCTTTCTAGTAAAAAAGCAGCTGCATCTGTTATTTTATGTTCTTGACATAACTGTAAGCAACTGTCTACTTTATAGTTTTCACATGTTTCAAGGTAATGTAGGACAGAATCCGGTTCATATTTACACAACAACTGCACAAAACATACTTTAGATTTAAGTGTAATAAATAAATCATTTAAAAAAATAATATATTTAAATTGGATAATACCTCAAGGTACACCTCGGTCATTTCATCAGTTACATGAACTGGATTCTGATTCAAAAACTTTGGGAATTCAGAAATTCTTTTTAACAAATCATCTACTTTTGTAGCTGAAAAACACATAGGTTTTCCTTTTTTTAAGGAATCGAAGCTCATTGTACCCGTTGAATTAACTTCAATAACTGTCTCCAGGTAAAGGAAGAAACTTTTCGGGTTTGATCTCAAACCCGTTAATATTTGCTGGAATTCTTGAGAAAAATGTTGCATAAGTAGAAAAACTGTGCCCTCTCTGTCAAAATTCAGCATAAATAACATGTAATTAGCAAGTAATTTTGATAATAAGAGTAAAATTAGGGTAATTTAGTAACTAACTACTGATTGAAACCTGTTTAATTGAAGTAAATCTGGAATTCGGGAAATGATTGAAGCTTTCAAAGAATCGGGCCTTTTGTCAGTTAGTAAATAACTGATATAGGAGAAAGCATGAATTGGTTCATCTGTATCTTTCATGAAGCTATCGAGAGCAGTTATATATTGGTTTTTGCAGTTATGAATGAAGCCACATGCCTAAATCAAAACATAAACAAAATTATAAGTCACATATTGCATTAATATTGATTGTCATATACATACATATACACACACACACACACATGTATCTATATATATATATATGAAAGAGAGAGAGAGAGAATGGTAAGAACCTGGTAAAAATGAGCTTTCTGACACATATCTAAAACATATCTATCATCCCAATCTGTCTCTGGTACAACTTCCAAAAGTTTTAGGACCTCTTTTTCTCTTCTTCTAATAAAATCCCCATTTTTCCTTTCAACAATTAATGGAATATTATCTCCTAATATCAAATACTCAAAAATCTGACATAACAATTCATCTGACACTTTAACCGCTTTGCACGTAACAAAATGAGAAATAAACTCAAGTATATAACCTATATGAATATCATCCTTTAAAGGCCAATTTTGGTCTTTACCACTTTTAAATAGAAAAGCAAGAACATCTACAGTTTCTTGAATCAAATCTTTTTGCAAAATAATTTCATCTGCAAATGCACATTTCAAAACCTCCAATGTTGCTTCAGTGTCCAATTCTAGGAAATAATACAGATTCTTATATGATTTTGTGGATTTTGCATTAGAATCTTCTAGTAACAAGTGTGTAAGTTCCATTCTAAGAGATGGTAAACGTGCAAGGGAAATATCTCCATGCCCTAAAAATATATTTTTACTAATAAAAATGAAAATTATTTGGATATATTAATTTGTTGGAAATATAAGAACGCCAGGCCTACCTGGAGGAAAAGAAAGGCCTGAAAAACAGTACTTCAAGTAAACTAGTATCTTGTATCTGTTTATAAATAAGTTCAAAATTATCACAAGGAATTATAATTATAATTAAAATTAAAATTAAAATTATATTAAGATTCCATACCCAAGTGATGGACTATTGTTGTGTCTAAATACCATCAGCAGTTCCTCTAAAGGTGTCTTGAAATCATCTAAACCTTTATTAAATAAATAAATTAGGGCTCCATATAAACTGTGTTCTTCACATAATCTCACCACCTGACATAAAAATATTAAATTATAAAATCGACTTTAATTATTTTCTTTTTTTTTTTTTACTTTTAAATACCTGATTAAAGTCCAAGGAAGAAATATCCATGTGGAGAACACATTGCTCAACACGTTGCAGCCAACCTTTTGTGCTATAATGCTCCACAAGTGCTTGCATAATCTTTATTAAAAATAAAATTATTTTTTTTAATTGCAATATATTGTGAAATTACGTTATTTTATTCCATAATTTCAAGCATAAACAAAAAATACCTCAGGTGGTAGTGACGAAAGCATGTCTTTCAAAATATACGGCTCCAAAAGCTCCAAAAATGTATCTGAAAACAAAATAATAACATAAATATATATCTAAGTATAAATATAAAAACATTTATGCACAAGAATCTACCTTTTTGTTGAACAGATTCAAATCGTGATAAAATTATATCAAATAAGATATCAGTTCTCTTAATATGTACACAAATTTCAACTGCAATACCACCAACACGTGTATACTCCTCTTTTATCTCTGAATCATTATCAAGTTGGTTGCCGAATGCAACTGACAAATAAGAAAAAACCTCGTCTACATACGCTAATAACAACTCCATTAAAAAGGGTGTTATCGTCTTTTTCACATCATCCAATTCTCTAGGAAGGTCAAAGTCAAACACGCCATTAATTTGACTTTGACCATCATAAATCATCATTGCCATATTAAAAGCACCTATCCAATCACCACTTTTGTGTAAAACTTGTATTCTTTCCTTCCATGGAAGAAGGCGGGAAATAACAAGATTTGTGGGCCCCAGTAGATAGACGGAATTACCCCTAACTGCTACACAATTGTGATGATATTTTTCTGAATTTCCCAAAATGTTTGTGAAATGTGTGTGGTATCCAATGAAATCATTTGTAGAAAAACTTGTTTTGTGAATTAAAGTCCCGTTATTTGTGTATAAACAGACTTGTCCAGATGATGTCAGCACCACCAACATCTGAAAAAAGATAAAAGTTTGTTACTATTATTAATATAAACCAATTTTCCCTAAAAAACAATCACCTAATCATCAAGCCAAAGAACCCCTATTGCTGGACTATCAAGGGTCCATTTTGAAATTATTTTCACTTCTGATTTCACCAATTTTGCCACCTGTACTTCACAATCCCAAGCAATTGCAAGCAGTGGATCTACATTTTCTGGAAAAAAAATTAAATATTATAACAAAATATTCAACATATTGTTTGTAAAATGCAACTTACCAGAAATGTATTTCCAAGCAGTATAAGGAACCGAACCCTCGCGGGCCCCATCAGGCTTACGAATTTGAGCATATACTTCTGGTGTATTAGATATAACTTTTGCCTATAAATGAGGTGGAAAAATTACAGATATTAATATATTATCCAAGAAAATATTATTTTAATCTTTTAATAATAATCACATACCACTAAAGCAGATTTATGAGTAACAAATATCACCACACCTTCTCCAGAAGAATCACCAACCGATTGCAATGGTGATGCACAAACAACTGTGCTTGTTGATTCATCGAGAAGAGTCTGTTTTTGATAAAATTAAGGTTAATTTTCATTACATCAAAACAATTAGGTTAAAAAAAAAGGTAGAGATTTACGGAGGTTTTGGAAACTGAAAACCTATTGAGCCATGAAGAAGGAGAAAAACGGATTAACTTAATCACACCTTTACTATCACCACTAATTATGTTAAAATTGCGATTTGGTTGAGAATTTATCCCTAAATATAACATGTGAATTATTGGAGATTTATGTTCATTAATAATTTTTGCAGCAGAAAGTTTTTGGATATCCCAAACGGTATAATGTCCATCATAATATCCTGCAAAAAGAAGGTCTCCTTGTTGATTGAAGCACATTGATGTAACTGGAGAATAAGATTTATCATCTTGTAATCCAAGCATAAACATCTGGAATATAATAAATAAATAAATAAAACGTATTTGACAAATTTATGATTTCAATGATATGAATAAACCTTGGAATCCATATTATCAGCATAATGTGGAGAATATTTACTGGGAAAGACAACAATCACTCCTTTCGACATTCCAACTGCAATATAGTTAAGATTAACTGCTAGGGTTTGTGGAGTTCCATGATTTTGCTTAAATTCTTGAGAATAAATAGTTCTGGTGATAATATTATCACTACTGGTACTCAAATAACCTAAATCAGTTGATCCTTTATGAACACCATTAAGTTTCATTGGTTGAGCAGTTACACCTTTTTCAAAATGTAAACCAGAAAACGAGTTCTTCTTCTCAAGTTCTTCAGCAAATTCAAGGGGATTCAATACATTCTCAGAAACATCAGATTCTTCATTAAGTTTTGTGGTTTCAGTAATTAACTCATCACTGATTACAAAATTTTCAGTTTCTAAATTATCTTGTTTAAGATCTTCATCGACTATATTTGCATCTGAATGACTAATTTCTAAATTTGTGCAGCTTATTTCAGAATCAACACTGGCTTCAGAATCATTTGTTTCAGTAATTACTTCATCACTAATAGCAAAATTTTCAGTTTCTAAATTATCCTGTTTAAGATCTTCATCAACTAATTTTGCATCTGAAGGATTCATTATGCAACTTTCATAGCTTATCTCAGAACTGGTACTGGTTTTAGGATCTAAGTTTTGTGTAACAGAATTCTGTTTTCTTAATTTAATAGCAGCTGCATGTGGGGTCGGAATCGACCGTGAAGCCGCCACAGCTGCCGCCAGGGCCGCCCCTGGTTTAGGGTTGGAACCGAATAATGGAAATAAACGAGGTGAGTTTGTTTGATTAATGGAATGAAACTTTAATTGTGTGATTCTATCTCTGTTAGTGACTAATTGGGAATTAGAAGTGATGTAATCAGCTGGATTACTGTTGCTTTGGGGGCTATTTATGTCATTTGATTGGGGAGATGATGGAGAAGAATCATCAGAGTCGATTAGGAGAAGTTCATCAATGGTGGTCTGGTGGTGGTTATCTTCATCGTCACTAATGGTGGTATCGTGTGATTGCAGGAAAATATCTAGATCGAGCTCCATGTTTGGTAATTCCATTCCTAATGCTTGCATTACCTGCATAGATGATGATTTTTCGTTTATTTTTCAGTAATTTTGGTATGTTTATGTGAACCAGTTATTTGAATCGAGGTTTGGAAATTTACGTTTAATGGAGATGACAAAACAAAACCTTAACATGATTTTACAGCTTACAAAAGGAAAAAACTCAATGTCCATTTGATTCTTAGATTACTACCACAACTAATAGCACATTATCATTGTTACGAAATCTAGACAGTATAAAGTATATTTATCATAAGCATGGTTTGATGACAACTTCATCAATCTGTAAGTTAAATCAATACAAAGCAGCATAAAAACAATGATTGAACTTTAATTTTCTACGATCATAATATTTGTGATCTCACCAAATTGAATTTCAATTTAGTCGGCCTACCTATACAATCAGAAAGTAATATTTTTTTTCCTGCAGACTGACCTAATAAAGCGCAAAAATAACAGACTGCGGGGAATGGATGGAGAGAAGCGGCGGAGGGAAGCAACAGCGACCAGCCACGGCGGGGTTCCCAAATCTCCAGATGAGGTGGTGGCTGTGGCGGTGTTTTCAGTTGAATGTGCTCCTCACGTGACTTTTATTTTTATACCGATTTAGATTTTCTACGGCAAACCCGGCTTAAACCATCCTCATGACAGCTATCAGGCAATCAAATTGGGCCGTTGAAAATAACTGAAATCTACCCGCCCGATCAGTTCCAAATTCAGGTAGATTGGGTCGGTAATTCGGGTATCAGGTAGGAACTCAGGGATCGGGTAAACCGAAAATAAAACATGTCGGGTATACAGTAAAACTTTAAGTGGGTAGGTATACCCGAATGCCCGATTTTTTTAAAAGGGTTTATTATATTCAGTTTCTTTACGTCGACAAGTGTTTCTTTTCCTTTAATCACTCGATCATGTTCTGAAATTTAGAAAGACGCTCCACTTCCTTTTTTTATGATCGACAACTTTCATAACCCTAATATTATTTAGGTTCACTGTTTAGGATATTTACATTCATTATTTAGGTTCTAATTATGGTTCTTCGGTTCTTATTTTATTTCTACTCTTCACTGTTTATATTATCCATTTTGGGTCCATTTTTTTAAGTTTGTTACATGTAAAATTCTAACGGATTACTTTTTGATTTACATATTAAAAAAATTAAATAGAATTATAAGCATTAATTTTCAAATATTATTGGATGTATTTGTAGCTAACCTACTATTTGAACTATCCATACTTAAATATCCAAATTTAATTTGGTTCGAGTATTGAATAATTTTTATATATGAAAAATTTGTGTGTTGATCACTTGATCCCTTGATGGTTCTATTGCAAAATTTATTATTGTAAACAAACCAAAACCATGTTTTGTTTTGTTTTTCAATACCAAGGGAGGATATTACTAGGTGGCGGCATTATACATGGGTCAAAGTTGCATTTTTTTAGTCTTGAAGATGCCTACGGCAAGTTTTTTTTTTTTAAATCAATCATCAAACTTTTTTCCAAAACATCAAAGAAGCTATAAATATTTATTGCCCTAAATTAACGTACGTATTATTTAAGAGAGATGATTTTTATAGAGCAATTTTTAATCATACAGAGTAATTTAATACTAAAAGATAATTATGTCATTCATTTTCTTTTATCATACTTTCCATTTCACCTCTTCCACTAAAAGCATGATGGTCCATTGGTATGAAATTGATCTGTATAAATAAAAATTGCTTTTTAAGAATCAACTCTCATTATTTTAATTTTACTAGAATTGAATAGGTTACATTAGAAGTCTAGAATTAATAGCATTTGTTCAACTTCCGTGTTTACTTCGTGTTACGTTTAACATGTTAGACTTGTTATGTCAAATTATTAAATGCAATTTGCCTACACATATTCATTGGAAAAACTTCAGATGTTTGAATTTTGATCAGTCAATGAGTAGGCAAGGTAAGTAAACCTCTTAACAGCAACCGTCTGATAAAAATCAACCACAAATCGAAGTACATCATTTTATTGTTAGGGGTGAGAATATCATATTTCATTAAGTTTAGGGGGTGAAAGTGTCTAATTAATATCTTTGAGGTTAAGGAAAACCGGATAGTTGTAAAGCAAACCGAAAGAACCCAAAGGTTGAAGTCTCAGTGGGTGTTGGCAATCAAAGAGAATAATACTCCATACACAAGCTCACACTTTGATCAAATCAACCACTAACTATCATGTTCTTCGGTAATTTCAGATCCTATATATCTCTCTTTCATCTTTTAATTTGCTAATTGAAGCTGAAATTTTTCACAATTTGTATCTAATTGTTCGATTAAAGTTTCAGTTTCCTTTTAACTTATGTGGTGATTTTTCAGGTCACTCGTTCTTCGATTCGATTTACAAGCGATCGATTTTACTCCTTTAACGTTATTTTTCGTGATCTTTAGATGCAAATTCTCAGATCAGTTTCCAGTTGCATCTACAAAATTATAGAATTTATGGGGTCAGTGTTCCTCTATTTAATGTTCTGGATTGCAAAATTGTTCTGTTAATTTATCAAATACTGGTTTTTTTCCTACGAGTAACTGAAATAGCATTACGTATAGTAAGCTCCTTGATTACATGTATGAAAACGCTTGATCTCTTCTGCAAATTGTAGAAAAATATGAAATTACACTATTATATGATGAATTGAAAATGTAATGACGTTTATATGAACTGATTATCCTGATGCTGCTAGCCAAAGGTGCTCTTTGTGTGAGAGAGTGTGTATGTATTATGTTATGATGATATTGAGATATAGTTATAAGAATACAAGAGTTTAAAAGCCGATTTCTCAACATACAAAGAGTTCGTTTGTTCAGTTAAACCTTATTAGGCTTATAGAACATCATAAATCCAAATAAGTATAAATCAGTTTATGATATTCTCTATGAACTCATGATTACTTAGTTTTTGTTGCTACAAATTTTGATTTTCCCTAATCATTTTTTATGGTTGCAAACCTTATTTGTAACAGTGCAGAGGGTGTCTTGGATGTTGTACTAAGCGCCCGTATGTAACCACTGACAATAAGCAAACAGGAAATCAAGCACAAAACAAGCATAAACATAGCATGTTAGAAGATTTTTGCAGTAGCAGCACATATGATATGGATTATAGTGTACCTCAATCTCAAATAAGTGCTTCATCAACTAGCAATCCCTCAGATACTCAAGGCAACAATCCTTCAGGGTTTGTAAATCGTGGTATGTTAATTTTTTAAAATGTTTTAAAATTAAAATTAATGGATTTATTAAGTTTATGTTGGTTATAGGTCTTCTTCTTTGGAACCAAACAAGGCAGCAATGGGTTGGAGAAAAAGCATCTGACCATAATAAAAAAGCTCGACAACCTGTTATAAGGTGAGTAACTTAGAAGTTATATATAGATGTACATGTGTGTGTGTGTGTGTGTGTAAATATGTGGATTAGTTCTGTAAAACTAAATCATGTGAGTGTAATTTTGTGTAGTTGGAATGCAACTTATGATAATTTGCTTGGGTCAAACAAGCCTTTTTCACGGCCCATTCCTCTACCTGTAAGTCAACCAAGAAAACCTACATTTTTTCCTTTTGAAAATCAAATTTCTTATTTTTTGACTTTAAAATTGAACCAAAATTATTGGAAAATGTTTGATAAATGATTTCAGGAAATGGTAAATTTTCTTGTTGATATCTGGGAACAAGAGGGATTGTATGACTGAAATGCTGATGCAGATATATTGTTATGTTCATATGATCATGAGATGGTTAATTCTGTATGTTTGGATTATGGCACAGTCAAAACTTGATCTTTTCTAGTATTTATGTTTTAAGTTGAGCATAAATGCACTAAAAGTGTAGTTTTTGAACAAATGTATTGGCTTTTTGGTAAAAAACTTGAAATTATTCATTTGGAGGTCATGATCATGTTGCTATGTTTGAAAGAATGAGTACATAAAAAAACACCCCTTCCTATAATTGAAGAGATATATCTTATTATCTTTGAAATGGATGAATTAGAGAATAATTAGATTTGGATCATCAAAGGGAATATTAACATCGACTAAATAAAAGGCCCTTAAATATTGTATCCTAGACAAAAGTGTGTAGATACTAGATATACATGTTATTCAGATCATAAAATAATGAGTGTTTTTTTTTAAAGGGAGTAATTGCATAATATTATCATCCCTTTAAAATCTGGCTAGCATTATGTCGTGCATATATTTTATGAAAATGATACTATTTCTAGTCTATTTCATATTATAAATCCATATATCATGTTCCTTTTTTACTCATGACATCAAACATTTTTTTTTACCACATTTTTGTAGATCTCTCTATTCACATATAGAGATAACAATCTGCAACACATCTCTTCATACCTTGCATTTGACAATATTGAATCTCATTGTTGTAAATAAGACATGAAAGTAATAAAATACTATAAAATTCAGAAATTTAACACAATTCCAAGTGTTTGTCAAATTAAAGATCTGAAACAGACATCGCCACTAGTTTTTAATAATTAGTAAAACTAAATAAACCAACCATTCGACTACACTTCCATAATCAATTGTTTAAAGGGCAAAATCGTCACAACACAAAAAAACACTTAACCGCCAGCTCACTGACTATGAACAACAATGTCATCGTTTAAACTTGCAACACAAGAAACTCTTCCCATCAGTTTTCAATCAATCCTTCACTGCAACACATGTGAATCTGCCACCTGGACATCTGCTTCGTTGGATGATACTGTAATTTCAGGGTAGGGGGCTTCTTTGGAGATGGAGGGCAATTTGGTCTTTTCAGAAGGTAGCCTAGGAAGAGATTTCCTTACTGGTTTCTTTGTTGGAATAGAAGAAAGACTTTTAGCGACAGATGGTTTGTTGTTTAGTGACTTCTTTGCATCCAGACTTAGACGGGCAGGTCGAAAAGTGGTACCATTATTTGATTCCGTTTCTTCTGTTTGTGAGTCCTTTTTTCGTCCAAGTTTTGGTGATTTGGCCCGTGTTGTTGGTATCTAGATTAATAAACCAACAATAATAAATAAATGATTATCAATTGGTAAAATAAAATTACCTAATTACCCCTATCTTTTAGTCAAGATGTCTTTGGTCAATTTTTGTATTAATTTCTATTAAAAAAAATTAATATACCTTCTTTAATTCTGTCTTAGGAGGAGTTTCATGATAAAAACTTGGCATAGGTGTTGCTTTGAACATAAGACTCTTTCTTAACATTTTAATTTCAGCTTCTTGATGTTCCTATTACAAACAAATAATATATAAGTAATAATATAAGTACATAAATAAATATTTTATTATAGTCAACCATGTACCTAAAAACATAAATTTTACCTTGGATTTTGCTTGCAATGTATTCTTTTCTTCTTCTTTGGCATGGATCTTCTCCTCGAGTTTAGAATAAAACTGCCAAAAATAATACTTAAATATAAAATTTAGTTTTTCAGGGTAAAAAAACAAAAAAGTCAATATTTTCCAACCTCTTTACGTTTTTCGGCTCTTTCGTTACACCTAAAACTAAAACTATAGGCAGGCAGAGTGCCCAGTCTTTGTGGCTTCTCATCTCCTGTTGTTGAGCTTCTATTCAAGTTATCAAGGAATATCATAATGTTCTATTTTGACTTTTAAAAGTCAAACCAACTCCTTTCAATTTCTAAATTGATATGAATATATTTATGTTTTAGAAAAAAAGTCATTATAAATTAAAAAGAACCAAGGTTAAAAGTAAGACAAATAGGATACTCAGAAGAATGTGTTCTTCCTTCGGTTGTACTTGCATCAACTGTTTTTGTTGATTTCACTTTATTCTTCTCCCTGTGTTAAGAAAATAACTTCATCTATTAATTATTTAAATCATCAAAATTTGTCAAGCACTCCAACTGATTATCTAATTATTATCTAAATTAGATTAATCATATTAATTTCAAGGAATCAACTCTAAAACCATCAAAATTATAAACTAGAGTGTGTAAATAAAACTTACTTGACAACACCTTCAGATTGCACCATATTTGCAGTAGATGCTGTAGGATCCGACTTTCCTACCTAACAAATAAAATTTCCAGAAAAAAACTTTGACCAGTTGACCAAACACGTAAAACTAATAAAATCAACAACTATAAACGATTAATATACATAGAAAAAGGATGCAAATATACCTTAGAAAGAGGAGCCCTAACTTGAACCATTACAGGTTTTGAATTTCCAATCTTTTTCTTCTCCAAAGGGACCGATCCATTTTTAACCGATTTAGTTTTCTTTCCGTTATTATCATTTATTTTGTTTGTTGTATCGTTTTTAACTTCCAAACTGTTGTCTGTTTCATTATGACATTTGGGTTGGCCTGATAAATCAGTATCTTTACCACTATCTTTCACTTCAAGTTCCTGATACCAAACCAACATTTAGTTTTTGACAGTTAAAAATAAACAAGAGTTTAGCAAATCAAGAAAACATAACAAGATTTTGGCCAAATCATTAACAAGAGAATGAAGGTGCTAATTATACAGAAACCATTTTTAGTACCTTAAAAGCATCAAGATCTTTGCTTTCTTCAGTAAAATTCCCATTTTCTTCATTAATTTCAGAATTATAATTGGGAATTTTAGCTATAATTTCCATAGAATCATCTTCCTCGTCGTATTTGGAAAACTGTTCATGATCTGCATCATGAGTAGTCCCGTTTAAAACCATTGTTTCGTGAACGTCCACCATACCTACAAAATTCAAATCTTAATTTCACTTAATAAGATAGAAAAGAAAGCAGCTTTTTTTATATTTTCTGAAACTTTAGTAAAATTAAGGTTGTATTAGACTCCAAAATACATCAGTTTATTATTCTGCAAAACAATGTGAGTAGGCAATGACTCCATTTTATTTAACTTTTCTGTGAAGCATTTATACAAACAGTTTATAGGCATAGACATAGAGGGCCTTTCTGCTTTGATCTAATGAATAAACTACAGCATCAGATTCAATCAAATAAATAAATAAATAATACAGTTAAATCCGATAACCTAATTTACATTTCTTCATTTTCCCCCAAATTTCTAGCAATCTAACTAAAGAGTAAAAACTGAATCTGAACAAACAGACACAGAGAATCAAACAAAAAACGCAAGCTTATATTCAAAAATCAACCAAAATACATCTACAAATACCTAGATCTTCAAACTTATAAACAGATCCACTGTTCTGTCTGTAAGATTCAAACCAAATCAAAAGATTCCCCAAATCAAATTACACAAAAAATCACTAAACGCACTGTTACAAATCACACATTTTAAGAAATTAAGTAGTGGAATAACCAAAAAATGCTCACCTTAGAGTAGCAGACAAAGATCAAAAATCCATGAATGGAAAAGGGGGGTTTTGTAAAGAACCCTAGAAATGGATCTTCGGAATAAATTGTGAATCTTTTTTTGTTTGAAATTGAAATTGAAATGGGAAAAGGGGTCTTGTGTATATTGAGTGACAGCGTTTGTGAAATAACCTTTTTTCCAGGTCACTTAAGTTAAGAGAGAATGTGTTGTGTGTGTGTGTGAAGATCTATAGATATAATAGATAGATATACACACAGTAGAAAAAATATAGTGAGAGAGTAGAAAGAGAGATGAAATTGGAAATGGTGGAAACGAATCTGGTAGAGCGTCGGTGATAAATGTTTACTTGCATTCAGTAAATTACATGTTGCCATGTGGCCCTATCACTTTTCATCCACGTCATCTTTCTTAATCCAACGGTTGAGAAAAAATATTGAAATTGGTTGAGCATATTCCTTTTCACTAGGGTGTTCCTTTTCACTAGGGTGTACCTTCGGGAGGGGAGATGATCCTTTCAGAGCACTTTTTATCTTTCTAGAGTAATTTTTTGGAAAAGACAATTATACCCTTACTTATCTTCTACCTATTTCTTGTAGGGGTGAACATGGTACGGTACCATGTATATTTTCTTCATACCATGTACCGTACCAACTATAATTGGTACACAAATTTAGCTACCACTACCGTACCAAGTTTACATGGTACCAATTTGATTGGCTACCAACAATCATGGTTGGTACAAATTGGTAATGGTATATACCATCATCACAAACTTTTATGAAACTATAAAATATTTATAACAAAAGAACAATGATATTTTATCATTATCGACTAGTTAAACATATTAACAAGTTTTCCGAACATGGAATCAAAATAAGCAAAATGATATAGTTAGTTACGTACTATATAAACATAATCTAGTACGATAAAGTAACAAAATATGTAGCTATCTTGTCGTAACATACTAGCTTGTAGCATTCCCGCCTGCTTCACACCCTTGATTGTAAACATTATCTACAAACAACATAACAAAAACGTAATATATTAGTTGGTTAGTCAAACAACTCATAACTTGAATATTTCCATGTTCTGATGTGTTAACCTTTAGTTTAAAAATAATACATATGTAGCTTACCTTTTTCGAGTTCTTCTAATTCATAGTAAAGCTTTAGGGCATCTTCAGTTGGATCTTCAAGTAAGTTGAAGTTAACAGGAGAGGCACGTAACCAATCAGTTGTGCAAACAAGGGCTTCTACTGTTTTTGGTGTCAATGAAGCTCTAAATGGATCCACCACTCTTGAACCTAAACTAAATGCATTCTCTGAAGGTACTTTTGAGCAAGGTACAGCAAAGATGTCCTTAGCTAGCTTTGAGAGAACATGATATGTTGATTCATTTCCCTTCCACCACTTCTCAATTTCAAAGTTCTTAGAAAGAAGGCTAACATACCTATCAGATAAATATTGATCGACCTCATTTCTTATGCATTGTGATTTCTCTGACAACCTCTCCCTTGCTATCTCCTTACTGATTTCATCAAGCCCTTCTAGTTCATCATCATCCACTCCCAAATCATCTACAACAATATGTTCGTTTTCCCCGCTTTCAACTCCTTTGTACTCATTATACATCTTCATCAATATTTTCTTCAAGTCCTTTTCAATTGAGTCAATAACTGATTTACTGGCCTTAACCTTACCCATAGCTGTTTTAGCCCATTGCAACTTGTATCTCAGATCAAGAACATTAGCTATCATGATAATCTTGTTGATCGACTCAAAACTTCCCCAATACTTATTAAACTTGGATTTCATAGAAGTTGCAACCTTCTTCAAAACAAGATCTTCTGAAAGCATGGCCTTATCAATTTCAACTTGTAATGTAACCATTTCCACAAACAATATGTTAGAAGTGATTGATTTCCATGCACTTAAGTCTAAGAGTAGCTTCGTAAAACTTCTTTAGAAATACGCAAAAGGCTTCTGAATTCCTCCAATCACTAAAATTTGGGGGCCCGACCCTCACATTTCCAGCTCTATCTTGTTCTTGAAAATAACTCTTAAACGCACAATCTTCTTCGGCCATTCGGTAGAAAAATTGGCTCATACTTAAGAGCAGCTTCAAGCATAAGATATGTGCTATTCCATCTAGTGATCACATCCAATGGAACGTTAGCATTTGCCTTGCATTGTTCCAACATAGCAAACTCTCTAAACTTGTCAAGTCTTTGTGACGAACTTCTGACATACTTCACACAATTCCATATGGCGGCAACCCCCCTTCTCTAGCTCCTTCAGACCATCCTTCACTATCAAGTTGATAATGTGGCATGCACATCTTAAATGTAGAAAATCTCCCCCAAACATTAATGTCTTGTAACTAGTAAGTCTTCGTTTCATGTATAAAACAGCCACGTCATTAGCACTAGCGTTATCTACCGTTATCGCAAACACTTTGTTAATCTCCCGCTGCCTCAAACATTGCTATATTGCCCTCCCAATATCTTCACCTTTATGACTAGTGATGCTACAAAAGTTGATGATTCTTTTGTGCAACTTCCAGCCAGCATCCAAAAAATGAGCAGTTAGAACCATGTAATTTATATTCTGTACTGATGTCCAAGTGTCAGTAGTGAGAGAAACCCTTGTATCATTTTCCTTTAGTTGACTTAACAGAATCGACTTCTCCAAATTATACTTATCTAGCACACCTTTAGCAACTTGTCTCCTATCCAAGGGTGTCCAATTTGGTTCCAACTCTTTACACAAGGCTTTAAATCCCATCTTCTCCACAAACTTGAATGGTTGCTCATCCACAATAATCATCTCAATGCACCTCTCATCACACCTCTTCTTATTGTATTTGTGGTATCCTGTTCCTCCACCCATATTATCTTTACACAACTTAGATTGTGTGGGATCAACTTTTACATGAAATGGATGTGCGGTACATTTCCTAGTATGTGCCCACATTGAGCTGGTTCCATTCCTTTCTCTAGAACATAATACTCTTTCATCACAAGTGTTACATGTGCACCAAGTTGGATCTAATTCATCTGAACCTTCGATCTTACACCGTGTAAAATGATCCCAAAGAGGACTTTTGTTAGAAGGCGTTTTCCTTTTTTTAGAACCTGATGATGGAGGAATGCCCCCTGAACCACCTACTTGTACACCTTGAGTTGCCATGGTATTCTCTTTACTACATATAAAACAAACCACACAAACATGATTATTGCATGATCGTATTAGCTCAGGTTCAAAATTTTACAAACCCTAGGTTAGTGCTTAAAATCGCATTTATAAACTAAAAGTTAGACATAACCTATTACATTGCAAAGAGATGTTATTAAGATAATTTAAGAAGGTCAAGAATTAAGATTTGGAGTTTGATTTTGTAGAGTGAAATTACCTCTTATCTTTTTGTTGAATTCCTTACGGTAATACTTGAGACTTAGAGAGAGAGCACGAGAGGAAGAACTCAACTCTGTGAAATTGTGAATGAGATAAAATATTGTATTTTCAAAAGATATTTTTAGTTTCTACAGTATGTGTTACTATGTGTTATTATAATAGTATATTAGTTTCAAGATATTTTATAGGCACATTCATTATTTAAATAAAATATCATATACTTTAATATTTAATTGGAGTTATGGATAAATACCTTGGTATAATATACTCCGTATTAAACTAAAAATTATATAATATACATATATTGGTTGGTACGGTATACCGTGGTATTTACAAATTTTTTACCATGTTGGTTGGTTTTGTTCGGTACAAATTTGACACCCCTGATTTCACATGTTGGCTTTGGGAAAAAGACACCGGAAATAGCAAAACATAGACCTATCGTCGCCGTCGAGCTCATCTCAGATGTCAACCGAAGACTTCATGGATCAGCTTAAGGTTCAATTGGCGCAGGCTATGCTGAGGAATTCGGGTATCGCCCATTCTATCTATTTATATATGCATGTGGTAATGTTGAGAAACAACAGAGATTGTTTTTCTTTTTTGTGGTATTATTGTTCGCTATCATGGATGAGTTATCGATTTATATATTGTTATGCAAAAATTGAAGCAGTTTGAGAGATTTTAAACCTAGATCTGTTTTGTAAATCCTTATGATTTTATTTGCGTATGGTGCGATCTAGCATGCACAAATTGCTTAGACAATTGGGAATGCTTCATTCAAACACTCTAAAGTGATTATTAACTGTATCAAAATGCATTCTACTGGAAATTTTATAAGCTTCTTATACTTGATGTTTTCTCAGAATTTTGACATTATTTTAATTTGTGTTTGAAACTGATAGTGAGGGGAAAGTACTTTGACTAGTGTATTACTAAACCAGGCAGCAGCTTGAGCGTGGAGAAAGCAGCTGCATTTCGAGGTGTGTGGATCGCTATATTAGCAGATCCCTTTTCAATGCACAACGATGATAACTTCTTTTTTAAAATTGAAGTGAGTGAATCTTCTTATGTAACTTGCATTAATGCTTTCTTAATAGAAAAGTGAGGATCATGTCTTTTTGAGAAGGGGGGCGGCTAACTTTTATAACTCCGGCGACGCAATTCGGGAGATAAGTACCAATGTGATCGGAAAAATGAGCTGATTTCAAAGATGAATTTTGTGCTCCCTGATTCTGACTGAAAGTTGGCCAAATAGAGGGTAAAACTTAGTTGTGGGTTTTGATTTGAGGAGAGAGAAAGAAATAGTAGGAGAGAAGTTTGAGAACGTGAGAGAGAAAGAAATTGGTTGTATATAAGGCTTTTCACATAAAATTGATCTAAAAAGATAAAAAGTGCTCTGCAAATATCAGCTCCCTTTTTAGTTTAGTAGGGTTAATCGGTTTTTATAAATATTTTTGACCAACTAATATCCAAACTAAATTAATTAAAATCAAACTAATCCAACCAAATAAGTAATCAGATTATTGGGGCCAGTTCTTAATAAAATCAAATAAGAGAATGATCTATAAAAGATAATTGTCCTTAATATTATTAAAAGTTAATAAATTATTCACATCAAGGTTGCAACAAATGTTGTAAAATAATAGCAATAAAATGAATGATCCTATCATGATTTTGGTTGAAATTTTCAAATGAATAAAGGTTTCTATGGTATGAGATATAATATATACTTCATCTGATTCAAAATAAGTGACGCACTTTGGGTTTCACGGTTTTTGAGGGGAAAAATTGTAATGGTGATTAAATTAGATTAATTGGATAGTTAGTGGGGAATAAGTCCCACATATTTTGAATAAAGTGAGTTAATGATGTTTGAAAGTAAAAAGTAAGGGTAAATGAGTCATTTCACTTTGTTAAAGTAGATAGTTAGTGGGTGTGTGTCCCACTATTTTTTGCCAAATAAGGTAATTTTTTAAAGTGTGTCACTTATTTTAAATCACCCCAAAAAGGAAAGTGTGTCACTTATTTTGAATCGGAGGAAGTATAAATAAATTATGTCATTTACTTTTGTTTGGGTTATTCAGGTGTACGCCGAATAAGTATTTTTGAATCCAAATCCAAACCATAAAACCAAATGCGAATTCGGTTAGACCCAGAAATCCAAACCAAACCCAAATAAGTCAAACCCATTTCACCCAATGTCATTTGGTTCGGTTGGTTTTTCTGGACAAACCGTTTAATGAATACCCCTACTTTTCACGGTTAATTATAACTTTTTGTATTCAATTTTCTCTTACTGATGTCATATGAGCTGATACTATAATTGATATATAAGTGATATATTTATATCAATAATACTTCTTCTTTTTTCATTTTTTCGAGTTTCATCATTATAAATATACATACACAATATCCTATTAAAATATCATTCGGCCTATCAAACCACTTCTACACGTGTGTCTCTCCTCTTCGGTTAGAGGAAGGCAAAACCTGACAGCAAGTATGCAACGATGGATGCCAATAATTTGCAACAGCCGACGGCCATCGGTTCCTCACTGACGCACATTTAGCAACACTTTTATACCAATTTTATTTTGAACTAATATTCAACCCACACAAATTAACATATATTTATTTTATATCGTATTTATTATAAATGCTTAATTATATAGATAATTGTCGATTTTGAATATATTACAGGTTTTCTAGTTCGAATTACATGTATTTTCCCAACATTTATAATTAAAATATAACTTATATTATATGATAATGTTATTTTTAAAAAGTTTTATTTAAAGTATAATCTTTTTTTTAGAAACGGCAAATGAAACAACAGAAGCCTACTCGCAATATTTCAGTGAGCACCCTGGGTTCGAGCTTCTTTACAGGGCAAACTCAGCCCCCATATGGATCTCCAGGGAAAAATCTCTCATATCTGGCACCACAAAGAGGTGTTTACAAGATTCGAACTCCAGAACTCACGCCTCATATGAGAGTAAAATCCATGCATTAATCCAGCTGAGCTAGACATCATTTAGTTTAGTTTTAGTTTATAATCTAATTTCTTTTTTTCTTTTTTTTTGGAAACGGCAAATAATAACAACGGAAGCCTACTCGCAATATTCCAACGAGCACTCCTCTGCAGGGCAAACCCGGCCCCCATATGGATTTCTAGGGAAAAATCCCTCAAATTTGGCATCACAAGAAGTATTTACAGGATTCGAACTCCAGACCCCACGCCTCATATGGGCGTAAAACTCATGTATCAATTTAGCTATTATGATTGACTTGTGTTTTAAGAATTTTATATGTAAAAGCTGAGCTATTATGATTATATATTAGATCATTCAACTTTCATAAATTTTAAGAATTTAAGTCAAAAACTAAATATTTTATATTTTATATGATGATATAAGTGTTTTCCCACCATCCATTATTTTTTAATCAACCAAAAAAGGCTATATAATTGTTTCTTTTTTTTCTCTTCAAAATATGGGGGTAAAAAATTTACAGCAAACCATGAAGTTAATTTGTTACATTACATTCAGTTTTGATTATCAATCAAATATGTTGGATTGTATGTGGTATCTCTCTGAGAATTTTTGCAAGAGATTTTGAAATAAATTTTATCATATAGTTTGCAATGAAGTTTATTAGTTTATTGTTTAATTGTTTAATATTTACAAAATCATAGTTGATGTAGTACTGGGACATGATGGCACATGCTAACCGTTTTGGATGATCAAATCATCAAGAGTTGAAGTAGCAAAAAAGTCAACTACGTAAATGTATCTCTTTGGAGAAGATCATAATTTAATTAATTGATATTATGTATCAATTGGGAAGGAAAGTATTAATTGATAAACATATTAACCATACTATAAAATGTATCTAAAACTATTAACATAAACTAGGCTATAAGAATAAAATATTTAATTCACAGATGTTTTACTTAAACATGTAACTAATACAAAAAAAAAAAAATACTCCTTCCGTCCCACAAAAAAGTTTACATTTCATTTGGGCACAATCTTTTAGGAGATTATTAGTGGTGGGTTTCTTTGTAATACTTTTGATTAAAATATAAGGTTAGATTGGAGAGAGAAAACGTTTTATTTGTGGAATGATTGGTAATAATATTATTTTATTAGGTGGACCCCCCAAATTTGAGAAATATAAACTTTTTTGTGGGACAAAAATTTTAAGAAGAAATGTAATTTTTTTTTGTAGGACGGAGGGAGTATATAATTATTATGACATTTGTATGATCTATTTTGGAATTTTCTATTTAAGAAATTAAAGACGAACTATTGCTGATGTGTCAATTTACTTGATTGCAATCCTTAAACATGTATGAGATGAAGTACAGTATACGCAATAACCTTGTAAAGGAAACTAGTGCTTAATTATCTGCATTAACTAAAATAAGCTTTTCCTTGGTCAATAAATAGTGTTTCTCTTTCAAACACCCGTATCTTATCTTATCTTACTATTTTAAAAAGCATTCTAGACATTTCTAAAAGAGGGAGTCTGAATTTTCAACACTTCCTTTTTTAGCAATGTTCAAACACCCTTCAAAATCAAAATAAATGTGCCTTACCTGAGATTCGAACCCAAGACCATTCGGAAAACAACCAAGGTGATAACCACTGGGCCATGTGATTTTTTGTTATGCTTTTGTTAACCTCGACTAATATACATAACGTCCACGGTAATAAAGGTATCAATAAACAGTCAACTTCCTAAACATATAATTCGCATTTAATAGCCTTCCTAAATTATAATTACGTTGACAAACTTATTATTTCCAGTGACTTACGTTTTTAAAAAAATTAAATACATATTACGTTTACTAAATACATTATGGCAAGAGGTCAATGCGAATTACATATTACCAGTGACTTAGGAACAAATATGGCAAAAAGTCAATGCGAATAATTGATGTTTTTAAAAAAATTAAATACATATTACATATTTCCAGTAACTTACTCACAAATATGTTGATTTACGTTTACAAACAGTCAATTACATTTACTAAATACATTATGATTTACGTTTTATAAAAAATTAGATACCTATTGAATTATACGTTTTTTTTAAACTATATATATACTCCATCAAACTAACGATGGAGTTGTTGTGCAGCATACAAACGATGGATTTTGATGGATACGAACCTGTTGAAAACTTTGAAGACCTATGGAATCCACATTTGTGGTACAAATGCAAATTTGTTCGCGTTGAATATGTTTGGCTTGACCACAAACATAACAAACTATATTTGTTCCCGCTTGACAGATTTGTAAGTTCCTACTAATTAAAATACTATTTTTTGTTTTTGGTTTTAACTACTAATCATTTATTTTCAGAGGCACAAATTCGCAGCCATTATCCCCCCAGCTTATTTTCTGCATACCAGAACCGAAAACTAGAAGGCGGTGTCTTCTCTTTAAAATATTTCAAAATTGATTACACCGATGTCGTATCCTTTCCTCGCTTCGATAACTATAGCTTTAATCGTAATGAATGGGCAATAGTATTTAACACTAAAACCGAGCTTGTTGAAACTACCAATGGAGAAGATGCCTGGTTCCCCAAGTACCCGTTGGTCAGATCTCCGACATGGCTATTGCAGGATCAAACAACTCGAAAAATGTTGATTGGTACGTCTACGTTACATTTTTAGATGTTTTACTTTAAAGTGATAACATTTTAATATTTTTCGTAATTAATAAACATTTCACAGACGTTGCTGGAAAACGTATTTATAGTTTCGATGAAGCAGAATACGACAGAAACGGCTTATATCCTATGGAATTCTTAAACTCGCTTAGTGTGAGTGGTCTGCCGCCTCATGTTCTCCGGCTCAAAATTGGGTGTCCGATTATACTTTTACGGAATCTCGATCCCTCACATGGATTATGTAATGGCACGAGATTTATATGCAGAAAGTTTGAGCCAAATCTGATTGATGCAGAAATAGCTGTTGGTTAGCATGCTGGAAAAAAGGTTTTCTTGCCAAGAATACTTCTATTTCCGTCTGAATCCGACATGTTTCCTTTCAAGTTGAAAAGAAAACAGTTTCCGGTTCGGCTAAGCTTCACTATGACAATCAACAAAGCGTAAGGACAAACAATTCCAAACGTCGGCGTTTATCTTCCGGAATCAGTGTTCTCGCATGGGCAACTTTACGTTGCCCTGTCAAGAGGAATTTCACGGCAGACGACAAAAGTGTTGGTAACTCCAGCAAAACAATTTAATGTTGACGGCGTTTACACAGCAAATGTGGTGTATCGAGAGGTCTTACATGATGGATAATATACGTGATAATTCTTCCCCATGTATGTTTTTTTTTTCAAAACATGTAATTTAACAAATTTTAACCGCTGATAAGTTTTCAATGTAGTTTTATACATATTTCATTCCCAACTATCAGTCATTTGTATAATAATCGTTATACAAAAACATGTACACGAACACCATCAACATCGTCGCGGAATAGATGTATCAGTGTACCCGCCGCCTCATTTGCGCGGGTACCCTACTATATATCAAAACATGTAACCAAACAACATTTCAACGACAATGCTAATTCTTGCTTTTTTACCTCTATTGTATACACAGTTTATGATTATGTACTGTATTCGTTATAAAAATATGTAACCAATGGACTTTTAATCGCCAGGTTTATATATTTCGCAGCCCGCCGCATCGCGCGGGTTTTATCCTAGTTTCTACAAAACAATTTAAAACACATCTATTTCTACCAAAACTTTTAAAAAATGAGAGATGATGGGAAAGAGAGAAAGTGAAAGAGGGATGTGATAATGACTAAGGGGGCGCTTGGTTCAAAGTGAGTAATGAGAAATGGAAAGGTAATAAGAATACTAAGGAATACAATGAGCTTTCCTTAGTATTCTCTTAATCATTAATGTTGCTTGTTTATCAAGGTTATAATATAATATATATTTAATATAATATAATATTATAATAATAATAATATTATAATATTAATATTATAATATTATTATAATATTAATTAATAATAATATTAATATTATAATATTAATAATATATTACTAATAATTATAATTATTAATATATTATATTAATATAATATAATATACATATAATATTATAATATTCCATAATATTAATAATATTATAATATTAATAATTATAATTATTAATATATATAATATAACATATATATAACATTATAATATTCCATAATATTAATAATATTATGATATTAATAATATATTATTAATAATTATAATTATTAATATATTATATTAATATAATATAATATAATATATATAATATATATAATATTATAATATTACATAATATATATATATATATATATATATATATAATATAATTATGTAGATATAATAATAATAATGATAATGATGATGATGATGATGATAATAATAATAATAATAATAATAATAATAATAATAATAATAATAATAATAATAATAATAATAATAATAATAATAATAATAATAATAATAATAATAATAATAATAATTAGTAGTAGTAGTGTTGGAGTTAAGCATTATATAGTCCATTCCCCCTTAATTTGGTGGGTAGTAATGTATTACCTAGAAGTGGGTAATGATTGATTACCTTGAAACAAATCAAGCAACTTCAATGATAATTAATCTCATTACCCACTCCTCAACACCTCCAACCAAGCATGCCCTAAATTATCCTCATGTTCATCGCACATGATCAGAATTAATGGACCATTTTATTGTTTGTTACGCTTAGGGACTAAAATGTATGGATGTTAGTGATTATCCGTGTAATTTCTGAATTTTAGAGACAAAATTTAAAACTTATAACAAAACACAAAGATTATCATGTGTCTCGATAAAAAAAGTATAACAGCAACAAAGTGCGGTTAGATAACATTAGATAGATGCTATCAGTTGATATATTATGTGATAGTAATTTCATATCTCAGCCCAATATTGATATAAGGCTATGGCCCATGAATACTCTTGTGCTCTACTTATATGGTTGTCAATGCAACATGAACATCATTGGAAATTAAGATGCTGTTTGTTTTTTTCTAAAAGGTCTTTTTGAGGTCTTTTGTCTTCACCGCACAGACCACGGGCAGAAAAGCACTCCCGCATATGTTTGCTTTTTTAAAGCTCGCAGACCTTATTATATCTTCCCAAGGTCTTCCCCAAGAAGCTTTGGACATTAGCTTCTTGGGTCTTCTCACATTTAAAAAACAAAAAAAACGTATGTCCTCCTCACCCCTTCGATTCTCCCGCAACATCTTTCACGTGTTTCCCATGAAGAATCCGGCCAAACCTCCTTCTCCGGCGAACGACCCAACCTCCTTCTCCGACGAACGGCCAATCTCCTTCTCCGTCAAAGACAACAGATACCCTCTCTCTGTCGCCTCTCTCTCAATCTCTCTCTCTCTCTCTGCCGCTCTCTCTCTCTCTCTGCCGCTCTCTCTCTCTCTCTGCCGCTCTCTCTCTCTCTGCTGCTCTCTCCGGCGCCTCCCTCCCTCTGTCGCCGCCCCCTTCTCCTTCTCCGGCGAACCTTCCACCGCCGGCGTTCTTCATCTTATCCACCTTCCACCGCCGGCGTTCTTCATCTTCTCCACCTTCCACCGCCGGCGTTGTTCATCTTCTCCACCTTCCACCGCCGGCGTTGTTCATCTTCTTCGATTTGGGTGCTGTTACTTCGATTTGTTCTTCGATTTGGTTGCCGGAATTACAGTGACGAGAGGATGGTATTATTTCGTTGCTTAAAAAGTCCATTTCAATTGTGAATTTGTGAAGATAACGATGACTGCTCTGGAGTCTACTTTTTAGTTGGTTTTTTGGTGTTGTATCTCTCTTTAATATTTATTGTATGCTTTAATTGTGTTAAAAAGTAATTTAATTAATGAGTAAATTACACCGAAGGTCCCTGTGATTTACCACTTATTACAGCCACAGTCCCTGAACTTCGTTTATTACACCAGACGTCCCTGGTGTATACAATTTGTAACACTCATGGTCCCTATTGCCCTTAACTTTTTTAAATGACGAAAATACCCTTTTGGTCTTTTGTAATAAAGTGAAGATAAAGGACTGTGAATGTAATGAGTGATAAGCCACAGGTACCATCTGTGAAATATACTTTATTAATTGATTTTTTCTTTTCTCTCTTTAATTCACATTTTTCCGTCACATTCAGACTCACCACTTGCCTCTATCTATTTGAATTCAAACATCAATTAATAACTATTATCGTCGTGTAATCAACCCCTGCCTCCGGTTGGCTTCTCCAGTTGTTCCGCCGCCGATGGCGTTGATCTGAGTGTGCAAAACACCAACTCCTCTGGCGACGTGCATCAATTGTCTGAATCACCGTGTGTGCAAACCACCAAATCCTCTGCTGACGTGCATCAATTGTCTGAATCAATTATGGTCGATAGAATATCATTGGTTCGGAACTACTGGAGAAGGAAACCAGAAGCAAGGGTTGGTGACTGATCGAATTTTCAAGGGGTTTGGTGGCACGACGATAATTTCTATTGATTGATTTTTGAATTCCAAGAGATAGAAGTGGATGGTGAGTCTGAATGTGGCGGAAGAACATGAATTAAAAAGATAGAAGAAAAAAATCAATTAATAGAGTAAATTTCACGGATGGTCCCTATGGTTTATCACCTATTACATTCACAGTCCTTTATTTTCACTTTATTATAAATGGCCAAAAGGGTATTTTCGTCATTTAGAAAAAGTTAAGGGCAGTAGGGACCATGAGTGTAACAAATTGTATACACCAGGGACCTTCAGTGTAATAAATGAAGTTTAGGGACTATGTATGTAATAAGTGACAAACCACAGGGACCTTCCGTGTAATTTACTCTTTAATTAATTGTTTGCTTTAATTATGGTAAAAACGAGCATTTGAATCGATTAAATTTTGTGGGTATTTGTAATGTTTTATGTTTGCAGATGTTAAAAAAAACAAACAACAGTTTCCTTGCAGACTGCAGACCTTTAGTCCGGCTCAGAAGCTGCAGCAGTTGGCAGATGTGGTCCACAGACTGCAGATCTTTTTAACATGAAAAAACAAACAGCACCTTAGTAATTATCGTGCAAGTGAAAAATCTGTCTTTAAAAAATATTACGTCTGTTAGTAATTTGTATTATGACTATTATTCAACCATAATATATGTTTAACTTTTCAAAATAGCGGATGTTATAATTTGTCCCTTCTAAAATAAAAGCTACAACTCAGTATCTAAGTTTTACCATTTAACAATGTAATTATTTGGTAAAAATTATATCAACGTAATTTATGGGTAAAACTTAGATATGTGATGAACATATCAAATTATCAGTGACATGATTGGAGGGTCAATAAATATAGTCACTTAACAAGTTAGGTCACTTTCTTAAACAAGGACTGATTCCCCACCTTGTACCTTGTGTAAAGTTCCATCACAACTAAAACCAAACAAAGGTATGTCAACAACAATCATTAAATCGTTTAATATGAAGTAAAAGGATTTTTGCTATATGTCTCCGCTTATAAACGTTTAATGAACCAAAATTTCCTTAATCAGTGTAAAATAATATTGATGGTTCATGAATATTTTTGCGTTTAACTGACTTATCAAAATTAAAAATGAAGTGTTTTAATAAATTAAATGGAAGGACATAAAATGTATTTAATATTTATTTTCATGTACCCTTAGGGCACATATTAAAAAAACTCATTATAAATATATATATTGAGATTGATTGTTAATCGTTATACGATCCTTGTAAATTATGACAAACTCCAAATTCTTATCTGCTTATAGTTTATAACGCCACAAAATTGTATCTATCCATTCTACTGTTTTCAACCTTCAACTTGTGAAATTACTTTGAATGAATATATTTACGAAAAATACAAAACAAATGGTTAATCATTGCATTTTCCTTTTTACTCTTAAATCCAAGGCTCAGTATTTATAAACTTAAATGTTTTGTTACTATTTGTAGTGTATTTAATCGCAATATCAATATCAAAGGAATACTTAGCCTTTAAGGAAAGGGAAGAAGCATATAATGCTACATCTTTTTTCAAATTAAAGTGAGAAGCAATATCAATATCAATGGACCAAACTGAATATATAAAAGCTACCATCTACTCATCATGCATGTATGACAAAACACAGTTTCATTTAGTACCAAATAATTACATTGACAAAATGATAATATATAGATATAGAGTTGCAACAAAAATGCCATAAAAAAAAAAAACTCAACAGAGTGCAAAGATGCAGGAACAGTACATATAATATGTAACACAAAATAAAAAAAACAAATACACATCATCAAACACGTATCAATAAGTAGGATAGTAGTACCCGTTTGCAGGCGGACCACCGTAAGGCATCATGGGCGGTTGACCCGGAGTAACATAACCCCCACCGTTGATCCTGGTCAAACTACCTTGACCTTGCATTCCACTGCTAGCATACTGTTGCCAAACCACCTGTTCTTGCACAAGCAACTGTTGTTTTTTCTCCATATCTGCCATTTGTACATAAGAAGGTGGAGGAACAGATAATGAGGCTGCAAACGGGTCGCCCCCAACCGCCTGGATCGACCCGTCTGGAGCGGGCAGTGCTAAAACGGGTTGACCCGTTTTTGGTGGCAGTGCAACACTGCTGGCACTGCCACCAGTTAACTGAGATGTGCTCACATGTTGTCTCACCATTCCTTGATCATACATACCGTTTAGTAGTAACGGGTCGAGCCCGCCCCCCATTGCCGCCTTCTGGTGGTCCAGATGACTGGCGGTTTCCACCAACGCAAGCTCCCAATCGGCTTTTCCGGCGACTGCTGCCGGATTCTGCCAGGCGGAAGTCACCTCCGGTTGACCGTTTGACCCGAAAGCCTCCCAGTTTCCATTACCATTCCCTTTGTTTACTGCAGGACCTGCAAATAAAGCTAATGCAAATCTATTTCCTTGATCATCAGCTGTTAATGATTCCTCTCTTAAGTCCACCAAATCACCTTGTGGCTCAGGTGGCGGCGGTTCAACAACCGGTGGTGGCGGCGGCGGCGGTGCAGTTTCCGGTGCCGGCAAAGCCTTGATTTCGTTCATATCAGGAACGGGTTCTTCTTCTTTAACTTGTTCAGGTTTTTTCTCGGGGCTTTTCATAGCTTTAGCTCTATCTCTCACAAATTCTTCAAGTGTTTCCAGTAATTTTGGGGTTATTTTCTGAACTTCAGGATAATCCGATGATCTGGCAATCCCCATATCTTTACACCAGTTATAGAAACTAACAAGTTCATCAATTTGTTTTGCAGCACCTGCATAAGCATCAAACGCCTTCACACAATCTTGATGTTCCATATCAAAAAACCGATCAAGCAAAACGGCTAACACCTCACAAATATCAGCATAAAGTTTGAAACTTTCTTGCACAACAGGGTATAAAGCAACTAACACCATCCTGCTGTTTCTTGCAAGACCAGTAGGTCTACACGATAATACCCGATCCAACAGCCTCTGTAAATGGCCCATTTTCCCAAAAATTCTCTCGGGTTTCATATCCCTAATAGGAGTAGCATCTTTTTTCTCAGATCCTTCTCTCACATCACCTGAAGATCTTGATTTCCTCATGTTTCCATAACCGGGTTCATCATTATAATCATAATCATACCCACGGTTTTGTGGCGATCTCCACCGATCATCCCGAGATTTCTCGGGATCTACACTCCCACCACCGTTTTGTTTCCGTTCATAAGCGATTAAATCCAGCCGTTGATCCAGATAAAACGCATAAGTTCTCACAAAAGTGGAGTGGTCCCATGAATTCGAATGTGCTTCATCACGAAAATCAGACATATTAAGCAACCTGGTTCCTCTTCTAGTTGCATACATGATGTCCTGCTGGAAGATCGAATCACCATCGTTCAACAATCTGTGAATGAGAACTAAGCATTTTAGGGCAACGATCCAATCACGAGTCTTGCTCAACCTTTTTGATACAGCATGAACACAGGCACTCACGTAGCCTCGTGAGTATGATGTAAGCTGAAGAATCTCTCGGATATATTTCTCACCGGCGGGATCATCATCGTGACTAGTGGCTTTCACGATGGCAACTTCTAGCTCCGGTGCCATATTGCTGGCTACTTTAGCAATTCCGATGCTTGTTTGATCCTTCACAGCTCCAATTGCCTTCCGAAGGGTTGTCGGTGCCATTGTTATAATTGTTTTTCTACAAAACAAGCCCTAAAAGTCCAAATCAGATGTATAAAAATATAAAAACAGATTGAAGTACATTAATTTATCTACACAAAATCAGATCTCATAAAATCAACCGTGTCCTAGATCTATCTGAAGCTATCAAAAAGCATTGATTATCTTCTCATAGAAACAATGAACAAACACAATTCATTAAATATCAACATAAAAATTAAACACCGACATTAATTACTGTTATTTTTTGACAATCATAATAACGAAAAGTAATCCAAACAATTAATAACAAATGCATTTCCTTTACTAATTTTACTAAAATTCATCAAATTAGTTTAAAACGTTTGAAATCTCTAATTGAGGTAGGATTTGAATGAACTCGAATTCGTACAACACCGTACCGTTTATGATCTGCAACAGAAATAACAGAAAATTGGTGAAGCTGGCCGGAGAAACGGATGAATTGATCTCTGTTGACTTGTATGGAGAAACGATTAGATCTGAAGTTGACGGAGAGATATCTGGAAGTGTGTGTTGTCGTTGTTTCGCCGGATTATATGCAAATCTCTCTCCTTAGCTGGATTTTGTGCAGAGAAAAAGGGAAGGAAGAGAACAAACAGGTGGGGAGAGTTGGGGTTGAATTGGTGAGATCTAGAGAGAGAAAGTGGGTTTATTATGTGAGAGAGGAAATCGGGCGGTGTCGGAAATTGGTTTATGTGTGTTGGCGGTGTATGTTAAATTGCTGTAAGACCGCGTTTGGGTTAAGTTGATTGTGATTTGTGATTTTCTGTATATATTCGTTTTGTTGACTTTATTTTGTTAAAATCGTGTTTTAGAAATAAATACTTATCAACATATTTACCACTTTTCAGTTGATGAATATGTTTTCTTTTTAAAATTTAAATTAATTTTTACTGTTGTCAGTTTTCTTTTTATTTTTTTACATGATTTTGTTATTATTAGTACTTTATAGTGTTTAAATAATGTTTTTCATACAATAACAATAATTTCTTATGATATCTTTTATTTAATTTATTTAAAATTATTTTGGTATAATAGATTTTTTTCCTTATGAATGATATATTTATATAAAACTAGCAAAAGCTAGAAGAAGAAACAATTACATAATAGAAATGTTATTATTTATAGGATTTTCTAACCAGTCTATCTAACTTAATCGTATTTTCTTAGGTTTAGAATCACTTTCTTAGGTTTAGAAGTAGAAAAATCGAAGTATTACGAAAATTCCCTATAGACCACATCATCATAGCTGCGATCCCTTTAAAAATAAATCTTATTGGTTTTCATTACATGACATGTAATTATAAAAGCCAATCCACAATAATAGTATATCAAAAGAGGCAATCCCTTCAAAAATAATACTCCGTATTTAATATTTGAGGCAAGTTTAATATACAAATTCAAAATTGTGTTTTACAATTTTTTTCCTCGATAAAGTCGTTTAGAAAATAGGCAAAGATATGTATATCAAAAGAGAATATGTATGTAATGTTACATAAGTTTTAACCCAAGGGTTTCTACCCTAATGATATTAGTGAAATTTTAAGGTGTTATCATGACCAATAGGTAATAAGTTCAAGTCCCGTCGTGAACAAATGGTGTAGATTAGTTTCGTTAAAAAAAATGTTACATAAGTTTCAAAAATTAGAAAAATATAAATATCTGGACCAAAAAGGTTTATATCGAAAACCGTAAGTCCCAAATCCCAATCGATTCATGCTAGACGGGTACAAAAATTTCCGGTGGAGATGATGTGACGTTGAGCCACTATGTGAAAGTGAAAAGGAACACCATCCCCCTCACGTCGTGAGAGGGTGTGGGGTATTCGTGGGAGGAGAGGTTCACAGCCACAGCAAACCATAAGACTTTTATGTTGATTTTGAGGTATTTTGGTGGGGCCTTTTTAGATGTGGGTGTATGTAGTGTGTATTTCTTGCTAAATAATGTGATGTTATTTATATGTCATTTAATATAGCAAAAAAATTGATATGACTAGTGAAACTCATACTCACCCGCCTAAGCCCTCAACATGAAAGTAAATCGAGTTGTTTAATGGTTATATGACATCAATTTATTACTAGGGTGACAATTTGATGTTGATTTTGGGTTTGCAGAGTAATATCAGCCAACCCAAACACGGTGGTTTTGCCAGTGAAGATATGTAACTCTTCAAAAAAGTTCATTGTATGTACCATATTACCTGGCTATATCTCTTTACGTATATAATTCCTTTAGTTTTTGTTTATTTTAATTTTAGAAAATACCACATAAGTTTGTATTTATTTTTCAATTATTTTATTGTTTTTCTTCATACTCACACATAAATGTCGGTTACCACCACCACCACCTGAATCTTCACCAGACACCACCACCGCCAGTACGGTATGAACCTTTCTCGGCCACCACCCACTACACCAAAATGTACTTTATAGACCCCGGTTAATGTCCTATTACATTAAGTTATAGGACCTTTAACCTAATAGGACTTATATAAAAATGTCACATCTAAAGTGGTTGTAATAAGTTCTAGTGTAACACCCCAAAATTTAAGCCATTTTTTTTTAAATAAACAAACATTTAACCTAACGGAAGCAATCCCAACTAATACAGTTTATCAAAAGACTTACCAACCATTAATAATTTACAAACCAACTTAAACTATTATAAAAATATCCGGTGTTACTAAATCCAAGGCTTGACCATTTTACCAAAATATCAGAGTAATTGACAAAACTTTCCTTCAAACCCCGACTCTAAGATTCACCCAGTCAAACCTGTAAAGAGTCAACAAGAGAGGGATTAGCATAACGCTAAGTGAATGAAATTATAAACATTAAATTGCACAACCACAACAATTTAAGATAACACCCTCTACAAATAACACCCTTTAATTAACAAATAACCAGAGGAACGGCGGTTCGGCCCAACTCACAACTGTTGTCGGCCCAACAACAGTTTACCGATAGCCCTAAGCTACTTGGTACAATACCAGTGCTCCTCGACCTACCCGTGTCCAAGGAGTCCTGGTATTGTCTCCAATAGCTAACGATGCTCAGCCACTAACTGCACGGGCTGACCTCTTTCCGTGTATCATGCGCATATTGCAGTTAATTACACATAACAACTAATTAACTAACACCCAAACAAGAACCGTATCGAAAACAATTATGCAGATAAAAAATCTTGCATATTCTGCACTAACCCAAGTGGAACCTGAAACCATTGCAAGTTATACTATCTAATGGTTATAAATCCACTCACCTTAGCAAAAGCTCCTTGATACTCAGTGATCTTATGTTACTGAGTTCCTTTACCCTTTCCTGCAACACAAATAAACACCCGAATTAATAACCGATTTGACCCGAAATGTGCAAAACTATACAATACACTATAATATCATAACAACATGTACTCAATCCAAAACTTACACTTATATAACCCCCAATTTGACACTTTGACTTACAAAAGTCAAACCCGATTCATTCTAGTAAAATTATACAATTTTACCCAAATAGGTCAAAAAGCCCACTTTAATTAATTAAAATACCCAAACGGGTCAAATAGGCCCACTTTAATTAAAAGAATACTCAAACGGGTCAAATAGGCCCACTTTAATTAACAAAATGCCCAAACAGGTCAAATAGGCCCACTTTAATTAAAAGAATACTCAAACGGGTCAAATAGGCCCACTTTAATTAACAAAATGCCCAAACGGGTCAAATAGGCCCACTTTAATTAAAAGAATACTCAAACGGGTCAAATAGGCCCACTTTAATTAACAAAATGCCCAAACGGGTCAAATAGGCCCACTTTAATTAAAAGAATACCCAAACGGGTCAAATAGGCCCACTTTAATTAACAAATATCCAAATGGGTCAAAATGGCCCACTTTTCCATCTCAATCATTTCCAAGTATTAACTATCATGTCAAACATACAATTTAATCATTTATGGTTAATATGATCATATAACTAAATCAAATTCTTAGATTTTTGACTAAATCAAAAATCCCACCAAATTTTGCCAAACACTAACCTTATATTGAAATTTCTACAATTTCTTGTTAAAAGTCATATTTCAATCTCAATTTATTAACCAATACCTAACCATATTAGTTCAAGATAACAATTCATACATAAAACTCAATTCCAAGTAATTATGTTCACTTCATCTTCTTCATAAATCACCTCCAATGGTGATTTATGAACAATACACCAAATTAGGGTTTCTATTAGGAATTAAACATATATATACAACTTCTCTAACAGCATAAACCCTAGATAATCAATCAATTTTAGTTTTAGATCAAGAATCCTTAAGAACACCAAAACCCTAGTTATGAGTAACTTAAGAATTCAAGAACTCTAGCTACTAATGGTGATTCCTTACCTTATATGATGTCTAAAAACAGATTTAGTGTTGAAGATGATCAAGATTGAAGCTCCAATTTGAAGAAATTATAAAGAAACCTCAAGTAGTGGTTTTGTGTCTGTGGTCGTCGAACGAGAGAGAAAAGAACGAGACTGAAATGAGATTGGGACAAAAAAATCAGATTTAGCCCAAGTCAGTCACGTGGTCAGCTTGAAGGGGCAGCTGGAGCTGACCAAAATTCATTTTTATCGGTATAATACTGAAATTTCGATGTTTAATTCGGAACCCTAAACGACCTCTGTTTTTAAATCTGAAAATACCGTTGGAACCCTTGTTCAAAAGAGAACATAGATATATAAAAATCATTCTAATATATATCTATCTCAGTATTTGCTAATTTTTAACCCCGTGGTTAAAAATACAAAAAATTCAAATAATCCTAATAAAATAGAAAAATAATAAATAATACTTACAGATATTATTAAAATATCATACCGGGTCTCGGGGTGTTACAAATCTTCCCCCCTTAGGAAGATTCCGTCCCCGGAATCTCTACTCGGTCAAATAAAGCCGGGTAGCGATCCCTCATCTCCGCCTCAGTTTCCCATGTCATATCCGCACCGAGACTATGTTTCCACTTAACCAATACCATTGGAATTTGTTTCTTACGCAATTTAGTTACTTTTCGATCTAATAGTTCTACCGGTTCTTCAACTAACCGTTTCTTCGAATCAACCTTCAATTCCCGAACCGGTAACACTTGATCTATAATCTCAGGATTACATTTCCTCAAATAACATACATTGAAAGTGTCATGGATTCCCGATAATTCTGGTGGTAAATCTAAAGTAACCGACTGATCATTAACAACCCGACTAATACGGAATGGCCCAATATACCTCGGTGCTAGTTTCCCTCGTTTCCCGAATCGAATTACCCCTTTCCAAGGTGAAACCTTTAAGTATACCATCTCGTTAACCTCAAAAGTCACCGGTCTTCGTTTTGGATCTGTGTACATCTTTTGCCTATCACGGGCGGCTTTTAACTTTTCCCGAGCAATCGCCACTTTATCTGCGGTCATTTGGACGATCTCGGGACCCACAAATTGTTTCTCCCCCGCTTCTAACCAACACGTGGGAGTTCGACATCGCCTACCATATAACATCTCATATGGTGGCATCTTGATACTCGAGTGATAAGAATTATTGTAAGCAAATTCAATCAACGGTAAGTGAGAATCCCAAGAACCACCATATTCTAAAACACACGCTCGTACCATATCTTCGAGAGTCTGAATCGTCCTCTCTGATTGACCGTCTGTCTGCGGATGATAAGCTGTACTCAAATTTACCCGTGTACCCAATTCTCGTTGTAAACTATTCCAAAATTTTGATACAAATCTTGGATCCCGATCAGAAACTATCGATAGCGGTACACCGTGTCGAGATACAATCTCATTAATATAAAATTGTGCTAACTTTCCGAGCGAATCTGTCTCGTTAATAGCTAGAAAATGAGCACTTTTAGTCAACCGATCTACCACAATCCAAATCATATCGTGACCTTTTTGTGTTCGTGGTAATTTAGTCACAAAATCCATTGTGATATTATCCCATTTCCACTCGGGAATTTCTAATTGTTTCAAAGATCCATACGGTTTCTGATGTTCAGCTTTGACCTGTGCACAAATATGACACTTTTCTACAAATTGTGCCACATCTGATTTCAAAGTCGGCCACCAATATAATACTTTTAAATCATTATACATTTTAGTACTTCCCGGGTGAACCGATAACCGTGACTTGTGGGCCTCTGTTAAAATCAAATCCCGAAGACCCCCAAGTAAAGGAACCCAAACCCGTGATTGAAATGTTTTTAATCCTCGAGAATCGTCAACTAATTCATCTTTTCTTTTAAGCATTATTTCACACTTCAGGTTTTCATTCTTTAAAGCTTCTAATTGACATATCATCAATCGATCAATCAAATCAGAGACGATCTCCATTCGCATAAATCGTATATTATCTGAATTTTCTTTACGACTTAATGCATCAGCGACTATATTGGCTTTCCCGGGATGATATCGAATTTCACAATCATAATCTTTGATTAATTCTAGCCACCGTCTTTGTTTCATATTTAAATCTTTCTGAGTAAACACATACTGTAAACTTTTGTGGTCGGTACAAATAATACATTTCGTTCCGTAGAGATAATGTCTCCACAACTTTAATGCAAAAATAACCGCCGCCAATTCGAGATCGTGTGTTGGGTAGTTTCTTTCATGTGTCTTTAACTGTCTTGAAGCATAAGCTATCACCCGATCTCGTTGCATAAGTACACAACCCAAACCTGAGAATGAAGCATCACAATATACAATAAAGTCTTCCGAACCCTCCGGTAACGCGAGAATTGGAGCTTGACATAATAAATTCTTTAAAGTTTGAAATGCATTTTCTTGTTCGTCACTCCACCGATACGGTACATCTTTACGGGTCAACTTGGTCAACGGGCCCGCAATCTTTGAAAAATCTTTGATAAATCGTCGGTAATAACCCGCCAACCCAAGAAAACTCTTAATTTCTGATGGTGTCTTTGGTGCATTCCAATTCATAACTGCAGTAATTTTGGCCGGATCTACTTTAACCCCGTCAGCACAAATAACATGACCTAAAAAGTGCACCTCCCGTAACCAAAACTCACACTTTGAAAACTTAGCATAAAGTTGTTCCCGCTTCAAAGTATCTAAAACTTGTCTTAAATGTTCTTCGTGATCTGATTCGGTTTTCGAGTATATCAATATATCGTCAATAAAAACGATTACAAATTTATCTAGAAATGGTCGACACACCCGATTCATAAGATCCATGAATATTGCCGGGGCATTTGTTAACCCAAACGGCATAACTAAAAACTCATAATGACTGTACCGAGTTCGAAAAGCCGTCTTATGAACATCGTCTTCATGAACACGAACTTGATGATACCCGGATCGTAAATCAATTTTTGAATAACAAGAAGAACCTTGTAACTGATCGAACAAGTCATCGATTCGAGGTAACGGATATTTGTTCTTCACTGTTCGTTTATTCAACTCCCGGTAATCAATACACATACGGAGAGTACCATCCCTTTTCTTTACAAATAATACCGGAGCTCCCCAAGGTGAGGAACTCGGTCGAATAAAGCCTTTGTCGAGTAACTCCTGAATCTGAGTCATCATTTCACGGATTTCTGAAGGTGCCAACCGATACGGAGCCCGAGCCACGTGACTGGCTCCCGGAACCAAATCAATTTTGAATTCTACCTCCCGAATAGGAGGTAACCCAGGTAAATCATCGGGAAAAACCTCCGGGTATTCCTTAACCACCCGGATATCACGAACCACCTGTTTTTCTTTTCGGGTATCAATAGCATAAGCTAGAAAAGACTCACACCCTTTAGCCAAGGATTTCCTGGCTTTCATAAATGAAATGATCGGGAAAGAAGAATTAACCCGATCACCACGAGCCACTACATGTGACCCGTCCGATAAAGGAAAAGAAATCAATTTCTTATGACATTTTATACTAGCTCTATTGGTACTCAACCAATCCATACCAAGGACTACATCAAAGCCAGATATTGGCATTAACAACAAGGAAGTGATAAATTTAACACCATCTATATCAATATATGCTCCGGACACAGATGATGTGACCGGAACCACCTTACCATCGGCTACTTCAATCTCTAAAGAGTGAGACACAACAGTAGCAGGTAAACCCAATTTATCATAAAAATTTACAGATATAAAAGAACGGTTAGCTCCAGAATCAAATAATACGCGAGCAGGTATATTATTTATCAAGAACATACCGGTAATAACGTCATCGGTGGTAGTTGCATCTTCCACCGTCATCTGAAATGCTCGCCCTTCAGGTGGAAGGGGGTTCTTCCTTTTCTGACCCGTGGATGACATAGACCCACCTACCAACCCCGAACCCGTTCTTCTACCAGATGGACAATCTCCCGCCCTATGACCTTCTTTCTGACAGTTCCAACAAACATTTCTCGGGAGCCTACAATCTTTCGTTTCATGCCCATGTTGACCGCACCTCAAGCACCTCATTGTCTGAATAGTACAAGCCCCATAATGAGAAGACTTGCACTTATTACACCATTGAGACTTCTGACTCGAACCGGCACTAGTTTGGCTTCGAACGTTAGAACTTTGAGAACTTTGTTTCTGATTCCCTTGCCATTTTCTGCTTTGTTGGGAACTGGATTGATCAAATCTAGATCTCTGAGTAGCTACTTTATCCCTGATCATTCTTTCTTGAGCTTTGCTATCGGCTTCAGCTGATTTGGCTATAGTAAATGCCTGAGTTAATGTACTTGCAGTTCTAACCGTTCCCCTATATGCCGGTAATAAAGCTTCAACAAAATGTTGTACTTGTGCTCGCTCATCAGGTACCCAATCTTTCACAAATCTTAACTTATCATTGAATTGTTTAATTAAATCTTCCACCGACATACGTTCATTCATCTGTAAACTCATAAATTCCTTTCTAATTTTGTTCATTTCAAAAGTACTACAGTAATGATCACAAACTCTTTGACGAAATTTTCCCCACCCTATCCCATTTAACTCATCTGGTGAGTAATGCTTAGTCCAAGTATCCCACCAAACCCTTGCATCTTCCTTCATCATTCTTGAAGCATACTTCACTTTCAAATGATCCTCACAACTACAAGCATCAAGGGCTATTTCCATATCCCTTAACCAATTTAATGTAACTGTCGGGTTTGTACTACCCGGGTATTCAGATGGTTTACAATCAAGGAATTGTTTATAGGTACATGGTGGTTTTTGAAAAGATTGAAAAGGTTGTTGTACAGTGCCTTGTGGTGGATAAGGATAATAGTATTGGGGTGGTGGATTTGGTCGATTTTGTAATTCATCAATTGTTCTTTGCATCCCTTCCATACGACTTTCCATTCTTACAATATATTCTTCTTTATCGGTATTACTATCCCCAGAATTACCCGCATTACTTGTCTCTTTGGTCGGTTGGGTCACTGGAATTTCACCACGGTCAGCCATATCTGTATCATACACAACATCTCACAAACATTTAGTTTTGATTATCCGTTAGTAAATTCTATACTAACCTCTACCAACTAATTCACTTATCAACTAACCCTCACCCAAGAAGGAATGTTTGTCAAAACTCAAGCCAAGATTTAGGAATGCTACACTCACGGTGCAATCATTGCTAAATCTTGCTCTGATACCAAACTGTAACACCCCAAAATTTAAGCCATTTTTTTTTTAAATAAACAAACATTTAACCTAATGGAAGCAATCCCAACTAATACAGTTTATCAAAAGACTTACCAACCATTAATAATTTACAAACCAACTTAAACTATTATAAAAATATCCGGTGTTACTAAATCCAAGGCTTGACCATTTTACCAAAATATCAGAGTAATTGACAAAACTTTCCTTCAAACCCCGACTCTAAGATTCACCCAGTCAAACCTGTAAAGAGTCAACAAGAGAGGGATTAGCATAACGCTAAGTGAATGAAATTATAAACATTAAATTGCACAACCACAACAATTTAAGATAACACCCTCTACAAATAACACCCTTTAATTAGCAAATAACCAGAGGAACGGCGGTTCGGCCCAACTCACAACTGTTGTCGGCCCAACAACAGTTTACCGATAGCCCTAAGCTACTTGGTACAATACCAGTGCTCCTCGACCTACCCGTGTCCAAGGAGTCCTGGTATTGTCTCCAATAGCTAACGATGCTCAGCCACTAACTGCACGGGCTGACCTCTTTCCGTGTATCATGCGCATATTGCAGTTAATTACACATAACAACTAATTAACTAACACCCAAACAAGAACCGTATCGAAAACAATTATGCAGATAAAAAATCTTGCATATTCTGCACTAACCCAAGTGGAACCTGAAACCATTGCAAGTTATACTATCTAATGGTTATAAATCCACTCACCTTAGCAAAAGCTCCTTGATACTCAGTGATCTTATGTTACTGAGTTCCTTTACCCTTTCCTGCAACACAAATAAACACCCGAATTAATAACCGATTTGACCCGAAATGTGCAAAACTATACAATACACTATAATATCATAACAACATGTACTCAATCCAAAACTTACACTTATATAACCCCCAATTTGACACTTTGACTTACAAAAGTCAAACCCGATTCATTCTAGTAAAATTATACAATTTTACCCAAATAGGTCAAAAAGCCCACTTTAATTAATTAAAATACCCAAACGGGTCAAATAGGCCCACTTTAATTAAAAGAATACTCAAACGGGTCAAATAGGCCCACTTTAATTAACAAAATGCCCAAACAGGTCAAATAGGCCCACTTTAATTAAAAGAATACTCAAACGGGTCAAATAGGCCCACTTTAATTAACAAAATGCCCAAACGGGTCAAATAGGCCCACTTTAATTAAAAGAATACTCAAACGGGTCAAATAGGCCCACTTTAATTAACAAAATGCCCAAACGGGTCAAATAGGCCCACTTTAATTAAAAGAATACCCAAACGGGTCAAGTAGGCCCACTTTAATTAACAAATATCCAAATGGGTCAAAATGGCCCACTTTTCCATCTCAATCATTTCCAAGTATTAACTATCATGTCAAACATACAATTTAATCATTTATGGTTAATATGATCATATAACTAAGTCAAATTCTTAGATTTTTGACTAAATCAAAAATCCCACCAAATTTTGCCAAACACTAACCTTATATTGAAATTTCTACAATTTCTTGTTAAAAGTCATATTTCAATCTCAATTTATTAACCAATACCTAACCATATTAGTTCAAGATAACAATTCATACATAAAACTCAATTCCAAGTAATTATGTTCACTTCATCTTCTTCATAAATCACCTCCAATGGTGATTTATGAACAATACACCAAATTAGGGTTTCTATTAGGAATTAAACATATATATACAACTTCTCTAACAGCATAAACCCTAGATAATCAATCAATTTTAGTTTTAGATCAAGAATCCTTAAGAACACCAAAACCCTAGTTATGAGTAACTTAAGAATTCAAGAACTCTAGCTACTAATGGTGATTCCTTACCTTATATGATGTCTAAAAACAGATTTAGTGTTGAAGATGATCAAGATTGAAGCTCCAATTTGAAGAAATTATAAAGAAACCTCAAGTAGTGGTTTTGTGTCTGTGGTCGTCGAACGAGAGAGAAAAGAACGAGACTGAAATGAGATTGGGACAAAAAAATCAGATTTAGCCCAAGTCAGTCACGTGGTCAGCTTGAAGGGGCAGCTGGAGCTGACCAAAATTCATTTTTATCGGTATAATACTGAAATTTAGATGTTTAATTCGGAACCCTAAACGACCTCTGTTTTTAAATCTGAAAATACCGTTGGAACCCTTGTTCAAAAGAGAACATAGATATATAAAAATCATTCTAATATATATCTATCTCAGTATTTGCTAATTTTTAACCCCGTGGTTAAAAATACAAAAAATTCAAATAATCCTAATAAAATAGAAAAATAATAAATAATACTTACAGATATTATTAAAATATCATACCGGGTCTCGGGGTGTTACATCTAGGACTCTTTAAAGTAACCCAACAAGTGGTTATGCTTATGAAGCATATTTTATGATCCTATAAAATGTATCATGTAAAACTACAAAAGGTCCAAATAGATTATCACATAGGACACTTTTAAGTGACCTAACATGTAGTTATGCTTATGAGACACATTTTATGGACCTATAAAATGTATTATCTAACACTAAAAGCGTCCTAATAGACTATAATATAGGACACTTTTATCTGGTCATAAAAGATATTTACATACTATCATATTTAAGAAAATAATAGTGTCCTAAGAACTGAATATAAGTAGTCCTAATAGACTAAAATATGTGTCTTGATATATGGATGATAGTATTTTGAAGTTCTCATCATCAGCTAACTCAAATGACACACCAATTTCAACAATGTCACATAACCCGCTTACCTATTAGAATAGGTCAGATACACAAAATGAAATTTTTTAACAGGTTAAACAAATCAAATGAAAAAAAACATAGATACACACTATAACGTCTCAGACAAAGTTAAATACATTTTTGTGTATTTAGCCTTAGTTACAATATATTAATGGTCAATTAATTTGTCATAAAAATGAGGAAGACATGTATCTGATAACATCAAATTAGAAGTTGGTTAGCCACTTGGTAAAGTTTTTATAACTGAATAACAATGTTCGAGACCATTTATATCCTACACGCGTACATGGTCTTCTAATTATTCGTATTTCTTAACTAATAAATAAGATGAAAGGCCTAAACACATGCTGGTCTTGTCTCTACATCAAAAAGCTGGGGAAAACGTGACTCGTGTGGAGAAAATACTAACAAAGTCAAAATCCAACTGCGCTTAACAATTATGTATTTTCTTTAAAAATGTATACTCGTTTATAATAGTTTATCAAGGTGATCGAGCTTCATGAGATGTAAACAATCTAATCGTTTCCGTAGTATGTAGTTTCTGAATATTCCTCTAGCAATCTGATAAATGTTTATATAGGAAGGGAACGAACACGTGACATATTTTATTATATTATATAATAATAATAATAATAATAATAATAATAATAATAATAATAATAATAATAATAATAATAATAATAATAATAATAATAATAATAATAATTCAATATATATAAATGCCAATATCTTCCGGTAATGCAACGGTAGTTACAGTTGGCCCAATAACTGTTTGTATAGTCTTTGGTGCAAGCATCTTTGCATTTGCAACCCTTTTCAAATGATATCAAAAGACATGAAAATATGAAATTACTTCGAACTCACATTAATACTGTCAAGAGCATATGGCGATAAACGGGTTCAGGCCGTAAATGGGTCCACCCTTTAATAAACGAGCCACGTCCGTGAAAGTCCATAAAAATATTGCAACACTAAAATTGTACATTTATTTTACTGGTCTTGAAAGTCAAAGTATATTACATGTCCGTGAAAGTCAGCAAAAAAGTCAACAAAATCACAAATTCTATTTTAGAGGTTAATAAATTGCTATTGTAGCATATTTAATAAATCTAAAATATATACGAATCTTAAAATTGTAGATTTATTTTACGGGTACGTGTTCCTGTATAAAATAAGTGAAGAAAGATAATAATAAATTACAAAAGTAGAGAGTAATTTATCTTGGGTTTCATATATCATTGACAACAATTGTTCCGGCCCGTAAAGACTACACTGAGCAGTGTAAATAGAAGCTGCGGCTAAATATGATGGTACACATTTGATCATATCGTATTCACTAAACAAAGTTCCATAAAAAAGACGACATTTGTCCTAGATTTTGGTGTGATTGTACGTGCTGCTTTCTTTCATAAATCTTTTCAGGAACACATATGGCGTTGGTATTGACATGTTGAATTCCATTGTGTTTAACATTAATTTTTCCTGAATATACATATTGTACTTATAATACAATCCTCATTCAACTTTACTATTCATTAGAATTTGCTTAAATGGGAAAGGGATACAAGACAAACGGGGTTGAAGGGATTACTAATTTACACTTTATCTGTTTGTAAGGAATATAGCACCAAATTTAAATGCGTAAGGTCACGTGCCTTTAGATTCCAGCATTGAATCCTAATGATTTTTTTTTTTCATTTTTCATTTTACATGTAGTTCTTCAATTCTCCGTTTTAATTTCTATGATATTCACTTTCAGAATATGAGTTTTTTATGTCTTTTACTTTTAAGTTTTAACTTCTAAAGTATTTTTATTAATTTATTATTACTACAATTTTTCATTATCCTAAACTCCTAACTCCTATGATTTATAAAAGTAGATTCATTTTCATCTGCTAAAAGATTTCGTTTATCTACTTTTGACATGAAGTTATACATATCTAATAGCTTATTTGATTATTGTTAATTTTAAATTTTAAATATAAAATCATCAGAAATTTAGTTACCTTTGTTAGATATACATATCCATAGTCTTTTACACGTGGCATTTTATTAGAATTTCAAGCATTTTAGTCCAACCAGTATTAAATATTCGAATCCTTAAAAACCTTGTTTTTGCTCAAATATTTAGGAATATTTTTATTTTTATACAAATATAAAAATAGTGTTCTATAATTACATCATATTGAATAACTACTTTGTTTTGGCATTAAAAATATTCCTAAATTTAAAAAAACTTAAATTTGATTTTTAAAACTCTATTTTTTTTAAACATATTTACAGAATTTTTTTTTTTATAAAACTCTAAATGTTTAAGAACTATTTACAGAATTTTTTTTATTATTTCGTATTCCAATATGCAGTTTTGAAATTTGGTTATTTCCATACGAAATTAATGCCATTAAATATTTAGTTAAGGGTCGATTATAAAACTGGAAATACCGAAAATCTTTCAATATGCAGATTTCCAAAACTGGTTAATCCCATTCGAATTTCATGCAGTGAATTATTTATTTCGTATTTACCATGCAGTTTGTTAGTTTGGTTATTAGGATCCGAAATCAATGGCATTAAATATTTAATTAATGGTCGATTAAAAAAATGGAAATTCTAAGAAATTGCCATGTGTCTTTCTGCCTCCTAAGAGGTGCCACGTGCTATCTAAAAACTTTGTTTTATTATATAAATAGATTTAGGATCTAGTAAGATTTACAGGTATATTTGTAATCTATAAATAAGGTTATTCCTACGTTTTCATTGGGTTTGAAAGTTACGTTTGAGGTATGAGTTTAAATTCATCGTATGATTATTGATTTGCTGATATCTGATTTCATATGCGTGTCGGTGTTGTTTTTATTTTGATAGAAGTTAAGTCCTTTTTAGCTTCGAAGCAGATTTGTAGGTTATAACAACTACTAATTTTGCTAATACCGATGCTTCCTTCTAATTTTTTTTTTTTTTTTTTTTTGATAAAAATCGAGTCCTTTTGAGTGGATTAATCGATTAATGCTAACAATGACTGATTTTGCTTTTTAAATCTTGATAAAAATTGAGTCTTGCTGGGTAGATTCGTCAATTAGGGTTAACATAATTGACTGAATTTGCTAGTATCGGACGTCAATTTTTATTTTATTTTATAAAAGTAGTGTCTTTCTGATTAAATTCTTCAATTAGGGTTAATATCGACTGATATTGATATTCGAATGTCCTTAGCGTTGTTTTTTTAATGATAAAAATCTAGTCTTTCTGAATGAATTTGTCTGTTAGGGATAACGATGACTGATTTTGCAACTATCAAATGCCCTATGCATTGCTTTTTTTTAAATAAAATTCGAGCCTTTCTGATTGAGTTCGTCAGTTAAGGTTTAACAATGGCTGATTTTGGCACCATTGAATGTGCTATATGTTGTGTTTTTATTAAAATTTGATAAAAATCGAGTCTTTTGAGTGGATTCATCTATTAACAAGAACTTTCTATTAACTAATTTTGAAAGTATTATCATAAACTTGTTAGATGGAGCAAAAGCAGATTTCTTATGGTGCAGAATTGGCTCCCCTGTCTACAAAATGGCCATTGTTGGTTGCTCAAGATCATGAACCCAAATGACAACATTGTTTGCTCATCATGCAGGTATTTGTTTTTTTCTTTTCCATTTTTTAACCGTGCATGTTTTAGAAGTGTTTTTTTTTTACATAAATAATTATGAAAACAATTTTTGTTTTATATGGTGGTTTTTCACCTCTTTAAAAAATATAGTATCTGGGATTTGAAAACCTGTATATCCCCATAATACGCCACATGTCAATCATCAGTAAACCACCCATGAGATTTTCATTGTGGGGAGTATCTGGGTTTCAAATCTCGAATACCATATTTTTTATAGAGTTGATAAAACTACAATAGAAATGAAAATTTGATTGAAAACTCTATTATTTATGATAAAAAGTAAAATATTCTTAAAAACACATTTGTTGTGTAGGTTGCAAGGTGTTGATGGAGAAACCAAGTGCTTAGGTGATTTTAAACCAGAAGATACAACTGATGACAAAAATGAACCGAATGGTGTCGATATTCGGCTTCATGTTTTGACGATGATTATGGAGTGTTGTGTTGGTATTGAATATCTAAACTTTCGTGCTACATGCAAAGATTTTCAAATAGCAGCACCTATTATTCAAAGGAGTAACAATACCGAACTAAATATAAAGAAACTTCAAACAAATCCACTAGTTTCACCGTGGTTGATGATGTTTGACAAACATCAAGGTCGTATGACTTTCACGGATCTGACGTTTGGTGACAAGTATTTTATAAAAACCCCTCGAGATTTGGTTGGTGATAATTTGCCGGTACGTTATTCTCGGTACGGGTGGCTTTTGTTGTATAGATTCCCAGGACCTATAGTCTTGTTTAATCCCTTCAGTAATGATATTCGTAAGCTTCCGTTTGTGCTTCCAAAAGCGCCTGTTTTTGAAAGCTTTAGTTTTTCAGCACCACCAACTTCACGTGATTGCATGGTTGTTGGGCTTACACCCGACTTAACATACCAAGTTCATGTCCGCTTTTTAAACCGGGAATCAATTTGGCGTAGATTTCAAGTGGATTTTGGTTGTACCGTACCACGTTCCTTTCGTTTCCCGACATTCTATGATGGAGATCTTTATACGTTGGATGAGGGACGGCTTGATGTTTTTAGGGGTATAGAGGGAAGAAATTGCTTTTGGGACGTTGGTATAGCTGAAGCCCCAAAAGATGAAGATAAAGATAAAGATAAAGATAGATGGGTACAATATTTTCTAGTGAAATGTTATACATCTCTTTTACTAGTTATGGTAGATGAGATTGGAGAATCAGTGGAGGTATTCAAGTTAAACGAGCCTAAACAAAAATGGGAGAAAATAGATGGTTTAGGAAAGCATATGATTTATATTTGTGATACAACGTGTATATGCATGGAAGCCAAAATACCAGAAATGGAAGGGCAAATAGTGTATTATTCTCTTGAAACCTCCAAGTATTACATATTCAATGAGAGAGGCATCCAAGTTGGGGATCTTTTTGGAACTACATATCTACGCTACCCTCGTACTTGGATTGAACCAAGTTGGTGTTAGGTAACTAACTTATTATGTTTTATAACATACAACAAGTAATATTTGCTCCGCGCGTTGCGGCATAATTTTTAAATGCTTTTCTCTTAAACGAAATTATATTGTATTTGATTTTTTTATATTGTAATTATAAAATTTTAGAATCGTATCATTTAAGAATAATAACAATAACAATATCAGCAATAAAGAAAAATTGTATTATTAGTGTTGGTATTTTTCTAGATGTTTATACGAAGTATCTAAAATGTGTAAATGCATAATTTATGAAAAAATTCAATGATTATTTAGTGTGCTTGATAAAAGTTAATTTATTAGGGCTATTTTATAATTACATTTTTTCAAGCATTCATACGAAACTTAAATAAGTGCAATATTAGCATTTATAAACTATAATTCAAAGATATCCTGATTACCGGAGTTAAATAAAAATATTTATGTTAAAAATAATATATAAATTGATATAGTAGATATGAAACCTAACATTATTATAAATTAATATTTCATATTTTTATTAGCCCAAACAAATTATACAAATGTACATGTAAAAAATAAAAATTATAAAAAAGAAGAGGTCGGAGATTTTCTTAATAACATAATTTAGACTAGCAGGTACCCGCGCAATGCGGCGTCGAGTACCCTAAAACTATATTTTCCAGTGAAAATAATTATGGTGGTGGATGGTTGTGCCAGTGATGGTGGGTGGTAACATTAGTGATGACAGTGAGTGGTGGTGCATAATGATGGTGGGCGGCTACGGTAGTGATTGTGGTAATGGTGGTAGGTGGTGGGTGGAGGTGGTGGTTTGTAAGGGTTAATCGAATAAATCAACATTTGTCATAGTAACTCAATTAGTTAGAGTCATTTGCTAATAACATGAAGGTCGCATCTTCGAATCTTGCGGATGTCAAGTGTCTTGACTAAATATTAAGAAATTGCAAAATGTATTATGCAAAGAAGTAGGGTACTTGTGCTATGCGACGACATTGAAAAGGGAGAAGAGGGTGGTGCCGACAATAAAAAGATAATAACATAGAGAAAGTACAAAATTTCAACATGTCAACCATGATCCATTTTCTATGAAATCACTTCAATTACAAAAAGGATTTAAAATATTTTCGTATATGTGAACAAATGTAATTATGCTTCATGCGTTGATGCGGTTTTATTTTACTTATTAAACTAAAATCAAAACAGGCGCATAAAGACTTGGACCAAATTTATCACATACTATTAAACTATTTTCCCATAAAGACTAATAATGAACCAAAATTCCAAGATTTATTGAAAAATCAAACTGCATGAGGACCAAATCGAAAATTTCGTATAAACCACAGGGTCATTTTGCTAATTAAAAATGCAGTATACCCTAATATTATTAGAAATAAAGCCTTTGGTGTTTTGAATATGACCAAAAGTTCACCAGGAGTAACTAACAATAAATTGTGTTTAGTTATGTTTTCCCTAAATCTCTGTTTCATTTTCTATGCACTTTTGTGAACTAAAATGTGCTATGTGTAGGTATGACGATGTTACAATTAAGGGTTACCTTAGTTGCTAAAATCAATTAAATACAACTCTGTAAATTTGACAGCATGCCCAAATACATTAGTAGAGAAAACTTCATTTTAACAGGTAAACCATTTGTGCTCACCCGTTTCGTTTTTAACTATTTTTTTCTTATTTTACCCATTTGAACCATTAGAGATACAACATACTTTGGCCCATTTATAAGTAGATGCTTCAAAACTCGTACCTATAATCAACAAGATACAAAAATAAACATACTTTAGGTTCAACCAAACACTCAAAGAGTGTGTCAAAAAATAAGCTTTAGGTCAGCCCAATCATCATCTGTAAATTCTGCTCTAATATGTGAAACTTTAATTCTACCATATTATCAAAATATTATTTTATAAGCAACTGAGTGTAAATGGAATATTTAGATTAAAAGTCATAAATAAGATACTAAAAATGTAAATGAAATATAATCAAACTATATTAAATAAACATGAAGATCGTTAGCTTTGATAGTTCAATCAGATGCAACTTCAGAGTTCAGACCCATGCGCAGATGACCTCCCAATCGTATAACCAGCTTCTTGTAGCTCAGTTTTGAACGCAAAAGGCACTATTACATACAAAAATCAAGCATTTAGATTAAAAAAAACCAGAAAAATTAACTAATCAAATTGGAGGGATTATCCAAAACGCACAATCATTGGTATAACTAATAAAATTGGAGGGATTAATTAGTAACATACCTGACCAAAATCAATAGCTAGCAGGTGAAGTTTTTCCGTCGACATGCCGTGAATCATGGTGGAACCCGGTGGCGACGGCTTTTACGGTGGCATTTGTCCTCAAATTCGTTATCGCTTCTAGAGAATTGAGGTAATTGTAGAACAAAGATTGGAGCAACCGAGGTAATTATAGTATCGGATACCACTGGTGAGATGGATGAAGGAATCGAACGAGGGAGGGATGTGGGAACCGAGGAGGCAATCGTTTGCCCATTGGGGGAAGAGGGATGTAGGAATCGAGGAGGCAATCGTTACCCATTGGCCATCTCATATACTGAGCAGAATAAGCAATTGAATAGGGATGTCTGCGAGACTTCGAATCTGCGATGAGATTTGATATTCATACCACAAATATTACTTCTCATACCACACTGTACAAATTATAAAGGAGACTGTACAACTATGTTAAAGCATAATTGTGGTATAGGAATTAATTTGTGTGGTGTCAATATCACTACCTATCTGCGATGGCTTATTGGCTTAGCCGGTTAGGCAACAGGGATTTAATGGGCTGCTGAGTTATGGCGGCCCACTCTTTATCGGCCAATCGTTTAATAGGTATGGGTTTACAATTGTTAACATGTCTGGCTAGTAATCAAGCTGGTTACGTCGTTGTGGTTATAACCCTTAGGTCGCGAGTTCGAAACCTGTCTCCGCTATTTTTCATTAAAAGTAACAATCTCCATAATTAGCAAGTGTGTTGGCTGAATTTTCAGCCTTGCTAATTATGGTAAAGGTAAACTCTTTATAATATAGTAAAGATAAAGTTAAAATTATGAATCATACAAATTTTGAGGTTAAAAACTAAAATCACAAAACTTTAAAGAAATAAATGTAATTATCACAAAACTGTAGGGCAAGAATCGTAAATTTGTATGAACAGTACTATATGCTCTACCACATGTGTATATAAGGCCTCTCCCAACCCTTCCCCATCACTAAACCCATCACTAGCGCCACGTCATCGCATCCTTACTGACCTGCTACTGACACGTTCGTGCCAACCCTACCCATCACTAACCCATCACTAAACCCATCCTTTCCACATCATCATTTCCACATCACCATTTTAATTAATATAAAAACACATTACATTAAATAAAAAACATTACATTAATAATAAAAATAATAATAAAAACATTATGATTAAAAAAAACACACGAAAAAAATAATACGGAAAAAAAAAATACGGAAAAAAAAAATACGGAAAAAAAAAATTACGGAAAAAAAAAATTAACGTTGACGGTAGTTCGGCGGGAGGGTCCAAATGCGTTCGATTAAGGCATTGCGAAGTTTATGATGCACAACTCGATCACGTATCTCCTTTTCAATACGCAATTGTGCTGCAACCCGTTCATGCCATGTACGTTGTGGGTGATTATCCGGGTTAGCGGTATAGTCTTCTTCGATTGGACAAATTGCGCGGCCGTTATCTTCCGTAATCATGTTGTGTAATATCACACAAGTGTACATGATCCGTCGTATTTTGTTCACACTGTATGGTCGTGCCGGGTTTTTAATGATTGCCCACCGTCCTTGAAGCACTCCGAAAGCTCGTTCGACATCCTTCCTAGCGGATTCTTGGAACCGCTTGAACTTCATGTTCTTTTCTTCAATTGGGCATTTAAACGACTTGACAAGCGTTGCCCATTCCGGATAAATCCCATCAGCTAGATAATACCCCTTCGTAAATTGCTCACCCGAAATAGTAAACGGAACTACGGGAGACCTGTCTTGCCTTATTTCATCAAACAAATCTGATTCGTTAAGGACGTTAATGTCGTTATTCGAACCCGCCGGGCCAAAGTACGCATGCCATATCCACAAGTCGTATGACGCAACAGCTTCAAGCATTATTGTGGGACACCCTTGATCACCACGTGTGTATTGGCCTTGCCATGCTGTTGGACAATTTTTCCAAGGCCAATGCATACAATCAATGCTACCAAGCATCCCAGGAAAACCATGTATCTCTTGATGTTTGGCATGTAAACGTTGTACATCTTGAGTGGTTGGTTTTCGCAAAAACTCAGTCGAGTATAGATGGAATATACATTTACAAAAGTTGTCCAAACAATCGTACGCTGTTTGTTGACCCATGTGTAGGTACTCATCAAACATATCAGCGGCACAACCGTACGCCAATTGACGTATGGCAGAGGTACACTTTTGAAATACATTAAAACTGGGGTAACCCGTAGCGTCTCTCTTTTGACGGAAATAATCAAAATACGACGGTAGTTGACCCGGTGGATTATAAAAATGTATAGCCTGGCATATACGGATGAACAAAGGTTTCGACATGCGAAACCGTCTTCGGAAGTAGTCCGGAGGGAAAACGGCATTGTCGGCAAAGTAATCATTCCATAAACGTTCAGCAGCCGCAACGCGATCTCTTGGTATATATCTTCGTGGTGCTCTTGGCACGGTGGAATTTTCGGCTTCTTCTTGATCCAGATAATCAAGCGTTTCAATAGTTTGGTTCAAATCGAAGACAGCTGTTACATTGACATAATCTTGCCAGTAATCATCGGCGTCATCGTTTGGATCCATTGAGTGGAAAAAAATATGGAAATTGGGAAGAGAGGAAGTATGTGATTGTGAGAGGAAGAGAGGAAATATGTGATTGTGTGTTTAAAATGGTAGAGTATAGTGGGTTTTTATAGAGGTGTTGTGTAGTATTAATTATTTATATTAAAAAAAAAAAAAAATTTTGAAATGAATTTCGGACGCTCCACCCGGACCCACACCCCCTCGACGTGATTCCCACACCCGTCCTCACCACGACGAAGTTCGCACGACGCCGGCCACGACGGCTCGGTGCCAACGCCGTCGTGGCTCGACGGTGCTCGACGGGGCGTGCCGACGTGCCGTTGGCACCGGTCTAAGGGTAATTCTGAAAAATAGCATTGAATTTAATTATTTGTTTGAAATCGTGAGATAATTAGTTTTTTTTAGATTAGGCATTACAAAAATCTTTGAGGATTGTTGACAAACTTGTTAAGGTTCGTTCACTGATTTACGTTCGGGTTCGTTCGCTGATTTACGTTCGTGAACGTTCGTTAAGTGTCATATTTCATTTATGTTCGTTAAGCCGTTCTTTAAGGTTCGTTTGTGTATGTTCGTTTATGTTCATTTACAAGAATTGTTGCCAAGAGTTCGTGAACACTTAATTTATACTCCCTCCGTCCCAAATTTATTGTCCACTTGAAAAAAATACACACTTTAAGAAAAGTGCATTAATTAGATTATGTCATCAATCAAATTTTCTCTTTTCCACTTAAATATTTTCTGATTGGTTGAAACTTAAGAGTATACAGTCATTTTAGGACAAACCAATATAAAACCAATATAGAAATGTAGACAATAAAAATGAGACGGTGGGAGTATAACAAACGAACACAACAACATTCGTAAAAAAAATGAGGGGACATCTGTGAATACCCCTAACTCCTCACAAAAATTCAAGCAAAAAACCATAACAATATTTATATAACAATTAACAACATTTTCATCATTACACAATCCGAATCATCCAAATTATAAACAAGTTTTAGTCATTTCACTTGATTCTTTTCCAAATTCAAAAGGACTGATATGTAAATTATTGAACTGGAAGGACCTTGTTGACAATTTCCTGACTAAGAGCAGCAATCTGAGAATCAAGCGATTTGATTGTTTCTTCCTTTTGCTTCTCCAAATTCGCCAAAGCTTCCTGCAATTCCGCCTCCACCTTCTTCCGTCCCTCCGCCAGTTTCGCATCCACTTCCACCGCCGTCTCCTTTTTCATCTGATTCAACGCCGCCGATATCTCCGCCCTCGCCGCTCTCATAATCGCCGCCGCCTGTTCCTCCAATTGCTTCACCTCCGTCGAAGTATCCTTAACGCTGCTCAATTTCTCCTTAATTTCCGCGTCTCTTTTATCCATGAAATTCCCCAACGGCGAGTAGTACAATTTGTCGAGCGTGAACATGAGGAACAGAAACTCCGCTGCGATGATCGGAAGTGTTAGATCGAAGTCGAAGAGCTGAGCTTTTTCGAATTCTTCGGCGAGGGAGGGGAATGGTGTGGCGGCGACGAGAGCGGCTGTTGCTAGGGTTTTGGGAGTGAGTGAGAGGGAAATTAGGGGTTTTTTGGTGGTGGCAGTAATGGGGATGGAGATTGAGGGTTGAGGTGGTGGTAGGTTGTTTGATTTAGGGGTTGGGGGAGATGTGATTAGGGTTTTGGAGGAGGCCATGATCATGTTGGCCATGGAGAATGAGGATAACAATGGCGATTGAGGAATGCAGTTGAGAGATCTGGTTGTGGTGTGAGTATTGAGAGATTGAAAGATGGTGATGAGAGGTTGATTGTGGAGGGGAAAGCTTATCTGATTGTATGCCACACAAATTGATATGAGGTTCACAATTAAAAAAAAAAAAAATCAAAAGTAGCTCTCCAAGTCCAAATCTGTCATTTCAAAATTGTTCCATGGTTTATATAAAGCTTAGTTTTATTCAATGTTTTAAAACCCGGATTTTGAACCGGACCAGTCGAGACGTCAAAAACGGTCGTACCAGACGGACCGGTCGGTTGAACCGGATTTACAAAGAAAAGCCTAAAATACACAAAACAAACATTATAACAATTAAAAAAACAATTTTTCAACAAAGTTAAACATCCATACATATCAAAAATTACACAAAACATTTAAAATTCAACTAAAAGTTTGGTGCTTAAAACTTCAATACAAATTGCATCATTCTTTCGGCATTGGGGTGTTGTATAAATCTAATTCCCGATCGCTTAGCAAGCGGAATTCACTGTCATCTTGATGCTTATCAACAAGAACATCTCCTACAATATCAAATATTATGTTTTAGCCTAACATAATAATCTAATAACATAGTAAAAGTACATGTATTAATGGTACCTTGGGATTGAGAAGCCGCTTCTTTCTCTTGTTCATCAACAATATTTTCTAAATCATCAAAATTGAGCTTCCCTTGTGCTTCTTCTTCAACAACCCAAAAGTCCGTATTATCAACACATTCATAATCAATCGGGTCATAAGACCTCTTATCAACTTTGAGCCTAAAAACATCATCAACAAAATATAGCATGTAAAAATTAATTTACGTTAGAATTATATGACATTAACTTTTAAATATCATACCTATTTTTTAAACGCAAGTTGTAATGAACAAATACAAGGTCACTTAACTTAGTCTTTGATGTTCCAACCTATTCCGCCTTTTTGTGTGAACCCTTTCAAATACACTCCAATTGCGTTCACAACCCGAAGAAGATGCGGTTTGACTTAATATTCTAACTGCAAACTTTTGCAATTTTGGGCAATCCCCGCCAAATAGTTTCCACCACTCATCTAAAAAACAAATTGTTAGAAGTTAGAATAAAAAAAAAACAATACTTAGAAATTAAAATAATAAACAAGAAATGGTTTGTTAATCATACCGGGACGAGTAAGCTTTCGTGCTGCAATAGCAGTTTTTCGACCAAAACTACCTTGGCAATCTCGAAACTTACATAACTCCAATGTAATATTTAAAGACTCTGGACCACTGTAATAATTCTCCACCATATCAATAAGACCTTTATGAACCTCTTTCTCGTTTAAAAAGTTTTCTTTGTCATATCGAAAAGCAGGATTTAACCAGTAAGCCGCACAATGAATTGTTTTACGTAAAGTCTTATCCCAACGAGTATCAATTATGTATGTGTATGGTTTGTATAACTCTTCTTTTTCTTTAAATAAATCTATAACCCCTTTCCTTGCCCTAGAAATCCCCTCATATACATACCCCATAGCGGGTTTTTCATCGGAGTCACATAAACGCAAAAGCCTCAATATAGGTGTCATCACTTTCACAGTAATTAAAACATTTTTCCAAAATGTTTCATTCATAACAATTTCTCTACATTCACGTCCATTCCCCACTGTCAACATTTTCTTATAATCATTAGAAATAACCATAGCTTGTAATTCAGCTTTATGGTCATACAAACTTTTTAATGCAATGAATGAGGTACCAAAACGAGTAGCACCCGGACGGATTATTTCGGTCCAGCCAAGCCTTTGTCTCAACCAATTCAATGGCCACTTATGGTTATAAATAAAAACTGTAACCCTCGAAGCAAGAGTAACCAAAGATGACACATTTTCCAATTCAGAAACATCTTTTAATATAAGATTAATACAGTGTGCTGCATATGGAGACCAAACAATAGAGGGATATCTCTCATTCAACAACTTACCAGCAGCTTTGTAATTAGCAGCATTGTCAGTAATTAGTTGAACAACATTCCTTTCACCAACCATTTTAACAATATCAGCAAACAAATTACGTAAATTTTGAGCATTGCTTTGAAAATCAGACGCGTCAACGGATTTAAGAAATGATATCCCTTTAGGACAATAAACCAAAAAATTAATCAAATGGCGTTGCCTAATATCCCTCCATCCATCACTCATAATTGTGCAACCACTATCTACCCAATCACTTCTATACTCATCAATTATAAGTGAAACTGACTTTTTTGCATCTTTTAACAAATTTACCCTCATAGCATGGTAAGTGGCAGTGGCGAACCCAGACCGAATGTTTAGGGGTAGCACATTTTTTTTCAATATAAATATTAAAACACAGGTTAATTAAACATTACAAAAAGACAAACTAGATACTACATTTTATTGTTGTCTTCTTCGTTGACCTGTTTTTCGAAAACGAGTAATTACATTTACATCTGTAACCACCATAAGTTGTTTCTTTTTTACACTACAAATCAGTTTGTTTATATTGTTCGACATGTGTTTTTGATGATTCCAATAGAGAGACAAAAAGGGTATTGAGTTTTTTTGTTCAGATTATCATAAAGTTTGAAAGTGAACTTTATTTATTATATTAAATTGAAATTTGAGCTACTTAATAATGTAAACCAATTTAGGACTTTCAAGTTTGGGCTACTTTTTTGCTGAAACTATAAGTGAAGCGTAGTCGAACGCTTTTTTATGGGTAGTACCGACATATAGTTTATTTTAGTGTGAAAATATTATACTTATAGTCGAAAATTAAGGGGTAGCACGGGACCCTCCGGGCACCACTAAGTAGGGGTGTTCAAAACCGGGTACCCGGATTTTCGGATACCTGAAATTCGGGTACCCGGATTTTCGGATAGTGATTTTTACTACCCGCAATTGGTACCCGGATTTCGGATACCCGGATTTCGGGTACCCAAAATTTCGGGTACCCGAAATCCGGGTATCCGGTATCCGAAAAAAACAAAATATTCAAATATTTTTCGAATGTTTCGAGTATTTTTTCGGATATTTTTTAGATATTTCGGGTACTTTTCAAATATTTCGGGTATTTTTTAAATATTTTAGGTATTTTCTCAAATATTTTGGGTATTTTTTGTATATTTTTCGTATATTTTTTATTTTCGGGTAATTTTTCGGGTATCGGGTATCCGAAAATATTGAAAAACACTACCCGTATTTGGTACCCGAAATTCGGATACCCGGATTATCGGATATCCGGATTTTCGGATACCCGGATTTTCGGATACCAGGATTTCGGATATCGGGTAATTTTTCGGATACACGTTTTTTCGGATATTTTTGAACACCCCTACCACTAAGGTCCGCCCCTGGTAAGTGGGTGCTTTATAACCATGACCCATACGTGCAATTTGATTTATTGCATGTTGAAAATATGGAGAATTGCATGCATTCATAGGTATACATGCGTCATAAAACCACATGGCAATAGCTAAATCTGTATCATGTATTTTTTCTTTAGGTTGCATAGCAGATTTAATACCGGGTTGAGAAGGATCATTTCTACCTTTCGTAAAGAATAAATTTGGTGTAGATGTAGCTTTCCTTTTCCCAGTTTTAACAGGATGCAATTGTGTTTCCTCTTCCTGTTCATCAGAATCCAATATGATGCTACATCCGACATTATCTTTTGACTTTTTTTCGGCTTCTTTGCATAAACCGGCCATTTGAAATCTTAATTCCGGAGTTACCTTCAAACATTCCGAAGCATTGCCTTTAACGCCGGCAAGATGCTGTTTAACTCGGTTTATTCCCCCACCACGTTGAATTTTGCCACACACTTTACACTTAAGTACCTTTCTCCCATTTTCAGTAATTATTTCTGCATATTCCCATGTGGGATCTTTCTTAGCTCTAACATTGGCTTTTGATTGTTGCTCTGATGATGTATCCATATTTATACAAAATTAAACAAAGATTAATAAGATTGCCTTTTGGCAATCAAAAACATGTATATAGAAGCAATTCAAAATCTTATAAGCATGTATAAATGAAAAAAAATCCTATCAAAAATTTTCAAATTTACTACTGCTGTATCAAAAATTGTTTGGTTCTACTGCTGTATAAAAAATTGTCAAATTTACGTGACTACTGCTTTATCAAAAATTGTCAAATTTACTTATTGTAATCAAATACAATATAATATACCCGAGGATAAGACCAAATATAATATACCATGTTCGATGTTTGGTTCTATAATCAAGTGATAAAAGGAAACTTAAAAAGAAATTTCATACTGCTTATCAAACTATCAATGAATTTAAAAGGAAATTTCATAACTTCAGTATGCTTAATCAAAGAAACATTAAAATTAAAAATCGTAATAATTGTAATCCATAAGGAATTCATAAATCGAAATCAAACTAACAAATATACCGTTAAGAAGAAGACGATTATTTAATTTTGTTAAACCTTAAGTTTAATACCTCAATGATCAGACGAATTGAAGAAGACGACGGCTGTGTGATACTGTGATGTACGATGAGAAGAAACGAAGAAGTAAGAATTGTTGGGCTTTGGCATGCAAGAAACGAACCGTCTTCTTTTATTAGAGTTAATTTTCAATTAAAAAAAATACAACCAATCCGACCCAAAGCCCGGTTTAAAGTACCGGTTCCGGTTCCGTCAACAACCGGCCGGTTCATTCCGGTACGTATTCTGCTTACCCACCCGGCTAGTCCGGCCCGGCCTCGCACACAAATCCCGGTTCGACAGGCCCGACCGGCCGGTCGGACCCGGTCACGAAAACATTGGTTTTATTTTTCTTTAAAAAAAGGTAGGTAAATTTGTTTGTTTAAAACATACCAAATTTTCACCCGATGTTTTAACGGCTTAATGAATGCTTATTGCTAAATAAATATATGGGTAAATTACAGAAATTGTCCCTGAGGTTTTCCAGATTCTGGTTTTTTGTCCTTAAACTTTTTTTTTCCGGTTTTTTTGTCTTTAAAGTTTTTAAAATTCCACTTCTTTTCCTTCCGTCCAAAATCATCCGTTAACTAACGTGAAATTCAAAAATCATACTAATCTTGACTTTTGCCTAAAGTCAACCATACTTTTTCCAATTAACAGATTCCCTACCCTCGAGATCTCATTCTCGACTTATCACTCCCAATCATACTCATAATTGTTCCCTTAACAATCGTTCATATCTCCAAAATTTCAAATCTTTTCAAATTTCCCCAAGTTCTCACATTCCCTTATGGTCACATCAACCCTTTACCGTTTCTTAACTTTCATTTGGTTACCTATACCATTTCTTAGTACCATTCCAATCATCTTCGCCTCACATACCATAATTTCACGCAAGTTGACCATATCCTGGTTCCCAATAACAATTACTTCCTAACAGCATCCTTTTTCTCATATTCGAGAAGTCGTAGGCATCCCATACCTATACATGACCTAATGCAACCCGCATTTCCAACCAAATTTTCATTTACCAGAACATAATAGTAATACTCATTAACCACATGGTGCTATCTTCGCCATATAAACGCATAAGCATACACTCCTACATATATATATACTTATATATGTATATCTATCACGCCAACTCAATCTAACCATATCTATTGTGCACATATACAACCATATGCGTATGACACGCCAATGTCATCTGACATCCATCTTTTCGCATCGCGTAGCCTCGCTACTATCTCACCCATTCGATCATCAAATCGCTCATCGTGCGTTCTAGCACTTCTCCTATAAAAATTGCATTATCGTTTTCTTCCCTAATCACATGTCCCACATCGAACATAGTACTTAGCACATTCCATATAATATTATCCTTCCATTATTATATGCCTTCCAAGGCCATCATATAATGTACATGCACTGCACCCCGCGGGTATACCAATAAAATCTCCGATTGTCATTTACCGTTTCACTTACACATCAATCACCCTTAACCGATCCATATCCTTATTACCGATTTCCAATCCTTTTATTACCACCGGGGTAACCACCAATCTATTCCTTTAACCAACGTTCACCGGCCAACCCGGTCACCTTTGAGTCACCCAATCGACTCCGGTCTACATTTGTAACCCATGACTTGGCACCCATTAGCCCAACATCCCATGTTCCCGTCTTTCTACATCGCGATACCTCGAAATATTTATTTCCCAGTCGTAGTCTCACACACGCTATGTCATATTATATCACATCATTATTATGACATTTTGCCCATAATCGTCATCTTACCCTTAATATCAAATCGATCATCCCTGTCACGGAACCTGTTATGGTTACATGCCAATTTTTTTTTCTCAACCATTTCTAACAATTAAAATATGCCATTCCTGACACTTACTCCTTTCCACCTATGTTACATTTATTAGTTCCAAGGCATCACCATACCTTTACTCATTCTTTTCTTTCCCATTTACATATATTAACATTATATTACTTATCCGGATTCCCGCCAAATACTCAAGTTTCAATTCCAAGATTTCTATTTCCAAATTTCCATCCTTACTACAATTCTTACCAACACTTAGTACTTCATTGTACTACTATCCATTTATTGGAAACATTTACCGTCCTTGTGGTTCATCTTTTGATACCCTATAATAACATCAACCCTTAAATCCTTACTATCTGCGACACACCGAACCATATTTCTTTCAAAAAAAATATAATTTCCATACACATAACTAACCGGGAAAATCATTCCCCAAAATAAATATCCACGTCATACAACTTACCTCCAATTCCTATAACCACCAATCCGTGCGACCATTAAGCTATAGTCACACAATATCTTGGCTTGGTGCATACCCAACCAATCCATACCGATAATCACATCAAAATCTTTCTTTCTCATGGACATAAATCAATTTTTTTTTTTTTAACTTTTTCCCATCTATTTCTAAGTCACAACTCCTATAAACAAATTCGACCGTTGGGATTTTCCCATTGGCTACCACTAATTCATATTTTTCATCTAACAACATCGGTCGGCACATTTAACTTTCTACCAAACTCGTGAGACACAACGAATAAGTAGAACCCGAATCAAATAATATAGAAGATGGCATGAAGTCAATGAATAAAGTACCTGATACTACATCGTGCACCTCTTTTGCCTCCTCTCGAGTCACCTGAAAGGAACGCCCCTTCACTTTAGCCGGTTCCTCTATCTTTTGAGCCGCGGGCATCTTTGGCTCGATCCTCTTTTTCGGGCACGCATTGCTATAGTGTCCCATTTCATGGCACCAGTAACACTCCACCTCGGAAAGCGCCTTGGATCTACAATCCCGTGATATATGTCCCGTCTTTCCACAATTACAGCACACCTTCGAAGCTCCTCGGCACTCGCCGGCATGGTTCTTCCCGCATCTCTTGCACGGGGCAACGCTTCCTTGCTTGAAGGAATTTGATGTGAACTTCCCCTTTTTAGAAGTTCCCGAGCCACTCTCGGCTTTCCTTTTCTCGTTCACATGGGCCTTCTCGGCATTCCTTGTCGCATCTACCTCTTCCACACCCCGGGCGGCACCAATGGCCTCATCGAGTGTGACCGCTCTCCTTACCTCCAATTGGTAATCCCAAGGTAGCCCACAAGCATACCGGACTACCCTCGATCTTTCCTCAAAATAAGTTCTTGCAACAAACGGGAGCAATCCCGTGAACTCCCTTGAGTACTCCTCAACCGACCTATCACCCTTCTTTAGGTTTACAAACCTCTCATGCATCTTCTCCAAATCCCTATCGGGACAAAATTTCTTCCTCAACCTCGCGGTGAACTCATCCCATGACATTCTCTCTATCACCTCCCTCCCGAGGGTCTCATAAACTATGTCCCACCAGACCATAGCATCCTCTCTTAGCAATTGCGATGCATACAACACCATATCGGTTTCCTTGCACTTGCTACTGCCGATGACCTGCTCGGTCTCTCGGATCCACCTCATAGTTACCTTCGGGTCCGAACTACCCGTATACATGTTTGGCTTACAAGCCATGAATGTCTTAAAAGAACAACCATTATTTTCATCGGGTTTCGCCCTTGCATCACTACAACCACCTGTGGAGGATTTCTCCACTCGAGTGCCACCATCCCTGGTTTTCTCATCCGATCTAGCCTCGGATACACGATCTCCACCCGACCTCTCACGGTCCCCAATGATGCGGTGCACCTCATCGGCCACTACTCCCTTGAGTTGTTCAATAATAGTTTGGAGGTCCGCCATGGTCACCGGAGTTCCATTAGCTCCGACTTCCGATTCACCCATCCGATGCATCGACGGTTGACTTTCCTGTTCAACCACAACCTCGACATGAGGTATTTCTTCCTCCCGGCCCTCCGGGGCTTTACCACTTCTATGCGTGGTCGCCATTTTTTTTCAGTCACGACTATACGAAAGTCATTAAACATTTAATACCTTGTGTACAACCCATTAGTCGCATAAGACTCAATATTCATAATCATATCAAATTTCATTGGTCCCCCAGGTTCAACCCTAAACTTAATATAAAGTCTCAAGGTCAACCTATGATCTTAAGGAATCTTATATTCCTAATGCTACAGTCTAAGACTAGGATGGTCATCCAACCTAATTCACTTAAACTATAGCTCTGATACCAAGTTGTAACACCTCAATTTTTAATACAAAACGTTTAGCCAAAATATATCATTTTCTTTAAATAGAAGAACGGTTCCAAAATATGGATTTACAAAAACCTTTGGTATGAAAATCTGAGTATGAGGTTTGGTGTTACAAAGTATATCAAAACCAAAGCTAAGCACAAATCCACTCTAATGTTCTTCTATTCTAGGCCCCGCATCTCTATCCATGCGAACCTAAATCATCGATCCCGAACCCGAGTACATAGCAAAACAAAACAAGGAGTACGTGAGACAAAACGTCTCGTGAGCTACATGGGTTTAGACCCGATAATAAAATGAAATGGCGCGTTTCATATAACCAATCAATATACATATATATATATATACAACTATCCAGTCTAGTCACCTTAGTGTGACCCTATCAACCTTGCTTACCTAGCAATCACGTCTAGCTATCGGGTCGCCCCCGAACTAGCTAGAACCACATACATTTCTAGTTATCGGGTCGCCCCCGAGCTAACTAGAAACAAGGTACCGGCAATAGGATCGCCCACGCTACCGATACTTGTCTTGCCCACCGGAATACGTCCAATGAGTAAGACTACTAACGTGGAAGAGTCAATGGGAAATCCGTCCCAACTGCTCCTCAATCCACACCTCATGACCGGGGAGTCTCCCGTATCATCACATCATCTCAACCTCATCATAACCCTATGGTTATGTCAATCTAGCTCTCGGCTATCACTTTCATCATCAAGCAAGTTAGTTCAATACTATCATCGGTATAACTAACTATCAACTATTAGTCTACACAATTAAGCAAATAGACCATAATACAAGTAATGAAAATATTTAAAAGGGCTATGTACTCAGTAAATTCCACACGTACTCACCTTAGCAATAAAGATGCTTTAACCGTATTCTTTCCGCCGGTTTCCTTGTTCCAACAATTTGATCAAACTCCAAGACTTCACCGGAAGCCTAATACAAAGATCATACAATGTTCAACATCACAATCTACTAATAATGTGTTCATCTACCTCTAGATAACACCCATCAATCCATTTCCCCCAAATATGATGATTTACCAAACCATAGGTTTAACCAACCCGTAAAATTCTTACAAATCATAATCATACACTTGTTTCTTTTGTTAATATATCATCTATTAAGTGTATACACCATTTATATCACCATAACCCATAACCCCAAGAACTAGGGTTTCAACCCCAAGCTTCTAAACCCATAGATCTAAAGCCATAACTACAAAGGATTGAAGATATACCTTTAATCTTCAACTAGGAGTGAAGAATCACAAGATTTGACCAAGAAATCTGCTCCAAATGATGATTCACACCCAAAATCGTCCACAAACTCGAGTGGGAGAAAACTAGGGTTTTTCTTTGCAATAAATGAGCTCAACCCGTCTTTAAAGCTGCACGACCAGACTTCGCGACGCGAACTAATTCGCGTCGCTAACTCCGCACATCGAACGCCAACTTAGCGATCGCTAAGTCGACGCGATCTACTTCGCGCCCGATAGCCAAACTCCCTGGCCCGACTTCCCGATCGTGATCCATAGTTCGCGTCGCGAACTCCTTAAGGCAGCAGGGCTGCACTTTTCATCAAGTGTCTTGACCCGGTTTCGCCCATAATTTTCCCGTACGGTGTCCAACCGACATGAAACCAATTTCCACGTGTTTAATATGATTTATCCATAATTATCATATTTTTTACATATTTATTTATTTATAAATTTCGGGTCGTTACAACTATCTACCCCTTAAAAGGATTCCGTCCTCGGAATCACTCAAAAATTCCAATCCACATTCTACCGAGTATCCATTCTCATTCTCCCGCGGTTATTACCGTCAAACTTTTTCTCATACCGAATTAGTCAACAATATGTATATAAACATTCAATTAGTCCCGTTAGATCCAAACGGGTCAAAAATCAATCTTAAGCCTTTAGTGCCCAAATGGGCCAAACTTGCACAATTTTGACCACAAGACTTTCAGTCCTTTAACCGATCATCTTATACTCATAGAAATGACATGACCCACACATTGCAATCAACTAATTGACCAACACCAATGTCAAAGTCTAGCTTCGACCAAGTTACCATATTCCAACCTCGTCTAACCCTTGACTTAAGAACAAAGTCAACTATACTTTAACAATCTCCTTTACCATCGACATCTAATTATGATTTATCAACCATTAGATACCCAAATCCCAAATTCAAAAACGCCCAACGGGTCAAAGTCACATAATTTTGACCATAACTCTTTTAATTATTTCATTACCCCTTTCTCATACACACAACTAATACATTACGCTCTCATCATCGCGAGTCATTCGAAACGAAAGTCAAAACCCATCCTTAACCAAGTCAACTAATCACATGTTGACTAATCTTGACTTTTGCCTAAAGTCAACCATACTTTTTCCAATTAACAGATTCCCTACCCTCGAGATCTCATTCTCGACTTATCACTCCCAATCATACTCATAATTGTTCCCTTAACAATCGTTCATATCTCCAAAATTTCAAATCTTTTCAAATTTCCCCAAGTTCTCACATTCCCTTATGGTCACATCAACCCTTTACCGTTTCTTAACTTTCATTTGGTTACCTATACCATTTCTTAGTACCATTCCAATCATCTTCGCCTCACATACCATAATTTCACGCAAGTTGACCATATCCTGGTTCCCAATAACAATTACTTCCTAACAGCATCCTTTTTCTCATATTCGAGAAGTCGTAGGCATCCCATACCTATACATGACCTAATGCAACCCGCATTTCCAACCAAATTTTCATTTACCAGAACATAATAGTAATACTCATTAACCACATGGTGCTATCTTCGCCATATAAACGCATAAGCATACACTCCTACATATATATATACTTATATATGTATATCTATCACGCCAACTCAATCTAACCATATCTATTGTGCACATATACAACCATATGCGTATGACACGCCAATGTCATCTGACATCCATCTTTTCGCATCACGTAGCCTCGCTACTATCTCACCCATTCGATCATCAAATCGCTCATCGTGCGTTCTAGCAATTCTCCTATAAAAATTGCATTATCGTTTTCTTCCCTAATCACATGTCCCCCATCGAACATAGTACTTAGCACATTCCATATAATATTATCCTTCCATTATTATATGCCTTCCAAGGCCATCATATAATGTACATGCACTGCACCCCGCGGGTATACCAATAAAATCTCCGATTGTCGTTTACCGTTTCACTTACACATCAATCACCCTTAACCGATCCATATCCTTATTACCGATTTCCAATCCTTTTATTACCACCGGGGTAACCACCAATCTATTCCTTTAACCAACGTTCACCGGCCAACCCGGTCACCTTTGAGTCACCCAATCGACTCCGGTCTACATTTGTAACCCATGACTTGTCACCCATTAGCCCAACATCCCATGTTCCCGTCTTTCTACATCGCGATACCTCGAAATATTTATTTCCCAGTCGTAGTCTCACACACGCTATGTCATATTATATCACATCATTATTATGACATTTTGCCCATAATCGTCATCTTACCCTTAATATCAAATCGATCATCCATGTCACGGAACCTGTTATGGTTACATGCCAATTTTTTTTTCTCAACCATTTCTAACAATTAAAATATGCCATTCCTGACACTTACTCTTTTCCACCTATGTTACATTTATTAGTTCCAAGGCATCACCATACCTTTACTCATTCTTTTCTTTCCCATTTACATATATTAACATTACATTACTTATCCGGATTCCCACCAAATACTCAAGTTTCAATTCCAAGATTTCTATTTCCAAATTTCCATCCTTACTACAATTCTTACCAACACTTAGTACTTCATTGTACTACTATCCATTTATTGGAAACATTTACCGTCCTTGCGGTTCATCTTTTGATACTCTATAATAACATCAACCCTTAAATCCTTACTATCTGCGACACACTGAACCATATTTCTTTTATTAGTTAATGTATCTAGTAGATATCCTGATTCATCTTCTTTATCATGAATAATAGTAACATCTTCTTCTATTTCTTTTTGTGAAGTTGTGTGCGACATAATGAAAGAATAAATTATACTCTTATAATGTTAATATTTTTACTTTTTCTTCAATGATTCTTTTTTCCTTCATTCTTTTTTCAAGTCTATTTTCTAAAAACATTTTTACTTTAGTCATCGTTGGTTTATGCTCATTTTGACTTGTTTTTATTCTTTCTTTTATGTGAGTAAGATCTTTTTCTGCGATAAATACTTCTTCGTTTATATTTTCTATGGCAGTGTTTATTTGTTTCTTTAAAAGTAGAGACGACATTTTATTAATTAAATTGTATGTCTAGCTCTGATACCAAAATTTTAACAACAAAGTTTATAAGAATACCTGACTGTATTTGTAGAGAATGATGGATAATGATGATAGAAGTTGATATGCTTGAATATTGATTCTTCTTGCTTGATCTCCTGATTATATTTTATAAAAGAGTATTTAGTATTTTTAGGAGGGTATGATCTGTTATTCAGAAGTTTAGAACTTCAACAGAATAATATATATTCAATGAAATTCATATTCATAAAACTTGATGATTTTATTACACGGAGAATAAATTATGCATATATTCATATTTCAACTATTCAGGTTATATTAAAAAGCACCTTTAGTGAATTAAACACTCCAATAGAATTAGAAATTAGAGATGATAGAATAGTAGATAAACAAGAAAGTATAATTGCTAAAGGTACAGGAAATTTAATAGAAGGAAAAATAAAATTTAATATAAATATTCAACTAGGATTAAGTTTAAAAGATAAAGACTTAAGTAGTAGTATTACGGTAAGATATAAATTATTACGAAATAACTTTATGTTAAAAGGTAATCATCCCTTTACAATAACATATCAAATAAATTATGCACTAACAAACTCCCATCATAGCATTACATTTAAAGCAGAAGATAGAATTTATATAGATAAATTATTTGAACCATTCCTTTCATTAGAATCACCAAAACTATTAAATAATAAAAAATTTTATGAGTCAAACCTTAGAAAAACAATAACTACACCATTAATTAAAAGAGACCCCGTCCCTTATATAGAACCCCCAATATCTACAACTTTTGGAAGAGCATCTAGTGTAGATATACAAACAGACCGACCATCTACTTCAAATAAAGATGAAGATATAGAAGATATAAAAGAAATGATTAGATCTTTAAGTCTTAGAATCTAAAAATGATAGAACAAGATGATATTTTGAAAACTTTTAAAGAATTACAAAATAATGAAGAATTTGAAAACAAACCATTAGGAGAAAAGGTAAATATAACAAATAAAAAATTAAATAACACCACAGAAATACTAAGTTTATTAATAAAACAATTACCAGAATTATTATTAAAAATAAGTGAGAGTCATAAACGATTACAAGAAGTATTAAGCCAAATGCAAGAATCACTTAATGATATTAAGGTACAAAAAAGTATTGAACTTGCTACTAATATAGAACCTCCTATAAAATGGTAAAAAACTATAAGAAATGAGTAGTAAAACACACACTAAACATAATAAAAATGAAATGAGTGAAATACGAGAACGAGAAGAAAGTATAGAATATTGCGAGGTAAGAATGAAATATGTAAAATTTATACCAGATATGTCAACTAGAGTAAAAAAGATTTGTATTGAACAATCAAAATCATCAATACGGGATATGACCAAAGAAATTAAAGAATTAAAATCTAAAATTATCACTGGATAAAAAGTAATATATGGAAACTTTAGAAGGGCAAATTGAAACTCTCACTAGACTAATGACATCACTAGAAAAACCAGAAGAAGAGGCTGAAGTAGTATATGACTTTAGTTCAGACAATGAAAACCCCTATGAAAATCCATATAATAACTATGGAGTTAAACGAAAACAATCATATGTTGAAGATGATTATCAAAGTCAATATATATATGGTCCACCATCTCTGGAAGAAAATTACCTCTATAGGCAAGGCATGATTAAAAATAAAGAAAACAAATGGGTAAAAGTACCAAATCAATATATACCAAAATTATCTATAACACCCAAGGAAGCAGATATCCTCTCAATAGACTGTGAGATAAACCCAGAAGCTAAAATACAAGAATGGAGTAACAAAATGGGAATACAAATACAACTAACTGAAGAATTAAGAAAATTACAACCAAAAAACTTTTTTAGTTACATTATACATAAGACACATGGAAACGTATATAGATTTCTTGAATCCATGAGTGAAAGCGAAATATCCGAAATAGCAGTAGTTGACGCAATGGAAACCTTCAAAAGAGTAATAGATAAAATACTACGAGAATTTATAGGGAAAAAAGTAGGAGATGAAACATCTAAGGAAGCATTCAGATCACTAGCACTATGGCATATAACAAATTTGCAGATATGTAATATGTGCTATTTAGATTCTTTTATTTGCGAATTTTCAGAACAATATTATCATCTAGATAAAGAAAGACAAAAACTTGCATTAGAAATGTTCTATCATAAATTACCGCAAACAGTTTCTCAAAATATCATAGAACGTTTTGAAGCAACATTACAAGTAGAACAAATAGTAGATAGTCTTGGAGCAAGAATAAGTGTTTTAAAAACATGGATGAAAGAAAAATGTATTCAACAAGTAACTAAAAATGAAGCAAAAATAAAATTATGTTGCAATAATCAAACTAGTCGAATAGGTCAATATGGTTGTGAAAAACGAAAACGAAGAAATAAAAAATGGAAAAAACAAAAATACCATCCTAAATATAAACACATCTACAAAAAAGGGGGGAGGAAGTACTTTAAAAATAGAAAACAATATAGACAACAATATAAAAACAACGAAAACCAAAATTTTTGCCCCTCAAAAAAGAAATCATGTCGATGTTGGATATGTCGAGAAGAAGGTCATTATGCAAATGAATGTCCAAAGAAAGGAAAAAAAGAAACAAGAAACAGAAGTATTAAGATTAGCATATAACCTAGGATATGACCCAATAGAAGATTCAGACATAAATTCAGATATAGAAATATATGCATATACAACAGATTCTAGTAATAATACAGATTCAGATTTAGATAATGAGTAAAGAAAAATCTACAATAAACCCAAATAGTACATTTATATATACAAAAATCGAAAACAAAGAAGTCATCGCTTATATTGATAGTGGAGCAACTTTATGCTTCGGAAGAAAGAACATATTAAAAAATTGGGAAAAACTAACTAAACCTATAAAAATATCAATAGCAGATAAATTAATACACAAAATATGGTTTGTAGGAAGAATGGTTGAAATTTTTATAGAAAAAGTTCCCTTCATGACACCAACCATATACCAACATGATTCTGGAATAGATCTAGTAATTGGCAATAACTTTTTAAAACTATATCAGCCTTTTGTGCAAACAACCGAATACATTAGTATAAGACATCCTATAAAAAAGGTTGTAACAACACCAATAATTAAAAAATACGATCTTATAAAAATGCTAAGACAAGAAATTAATTTCGGTTTGCATATATTATTAATACTATCAAAAGAAATTGCTGAAAAACAGTTAGAAGAGGTATGCAGCGAAAATCCATTAGATGAGATAAAAAATAAAAATAATCAAGAAATAGTAATCCTTTTAAAAAATCCAAATATAGAAGTCAATGTCCCCAATAGAATACCTTATAGTATAAAAGATGTAAATGAATTTAAAGAAGAATGTAGTCAATTGTTAGAAAAAGGAATAATTAGAGAAAGCTCAAGTCCTCACTCAGCACCAGCATTTTATGTCGAGAATAATAATGAGAAAAAACGAGGAAAAAGAAGAATGGTTATAAACTATAAAAAAATGAATGAAGCTACTGTTGGAGACTCATAAACTACCAAGAAAGGAATATATATTAGAAAAGTTAAAAGGAAATACTCATTTTAGCACATTTGATGCAAAATCAGGATATTGGCAGTTAAGGCTAAGTGAAAACACTAAACCACTAACGGCTTTCTCATGCCCGCCTCAGAAACATTATGAATGGAATGTATTACCATTCGGACTTAAACAAGCACCATCAATTTATCAACGATTTATGGACTCTAATCTTTTAGGATTAGAACATATTTGTCTAGCCTATATCGATGATATTATAGTTTTTACAAAAGGTAATGAACAAGAACATATTAATGCCGTAATGAAAGTATTAGAAAGGATAAAGGAAAAAGGATAAACAACCAAGGAAACGCTGAATTTGTTTTCTATTTTCTAGTTTATCCGGAAATAAATTTAATTTGTATGTCTAGCTCTGATACCAAAATTTTAAAGAAACAAATAATTAAATTGTTTATCTACTATTCTATCTTGTTTATCTACTTTACATTTTGCTTTTATATTTTCTATGGCAGTGTTTATTTGTTTCTTTAAAATTTTGGTATCAGAGCTAGACATACAATTTAATTAATAGAGTATCAATGGAAACCTTCAAAAGAGTAATAGATAAAATACTACGAGAATTTATAGGGAAAAAAGTAGGAGATGAAACATCTAAGGAAGCATTCAGATCACTAGCACTATGGCATATAACAAATTTGCAGATATGTAATATGTGCTATTTAGATTCTTTTATTTGCGAATTTTCAGAACAATATTATCATCTAGATAAAGAAAGACAAAAACTTGCATTAGAAATGTTCTATCATAAATTACCGCAAACAGTTTCTCAAAATATCGTAGAACGTTTTGAAGCAACATTACAAGTAGAACAAATAGTAGATAGTCTTGGAGCAAGAATAAGTGTTTTAAAAACATGGATGAAAGACATTCCATTCATAATGTTTCTGAGGCGGGCATGAGAAAGCCGTTAGTGGTTTAGTGTTTTCACTTAGCCTTAACTGCCAATATCCTGATTTTGCATCAAATGTGCTAAAATGAGTATTTCCTTTTAACTTTTCTAATATATATTCCTTTCTTGGTAGTTTATATGAGTCTCCAACAGTAGCTTCATTCATTTTTTTATAGTTTAAGAAACAAGAAAGGAAAAAAGAAACAAGAAACAGAAGTATTAAGATTAGCATATAACCTAGGATATGACCCAATATTGCTGAACAAGGTTTTTTGAAAGATTTAGCAAAAGAAAGAAGAATATTACAAAAAAAGATATCTGAGAAAATACCATGGGTATGGACTCTTAAAGATACTAATATCGTACAACAAATAAAACAAAAAGTACGAATTCTTCCAGCATTATACAACCCACAAGCACAAGACTTTTTGATAGTCGAAACAGACGCCTCAAGTGATACTTAGGCTGGATGTCTAAAAGCAATAAAAAACGGAAAAGCATTATTAGGATTGGATATTGATGGAAATTTCCTTCATGAAAACAATCCTACTCAAGCACAAAAAATATCAATACCATCGTCTGAGATACTAAAAACCGAAAAATATAAACATGAATTATGTAAATATGTATCAGGAACATTTTCTCAAGCAGAGCAAAATTACAGTACTCATGAACGAGAAACCTTAGCTTGTCTAAGAACTCTCAAGAAATGGAAGATTGAATTACTTCAAACAAGATTTGAATTAAGAACAGACTCAAAATATTTATTAGGATTTTGGAGATATAAACTCCAAGAAAATTATTGTAGAGGAAGATTAATTCGCTGGCAATTACAACTACACCAATATTGTCCTTATTTGAAATATATAAAAAGTGAGAATAATCATATTGCAGATACTCTCACAAGAGAATGGAAAACATTATGAAGCAATTTCAACATCAGTTAATGCAAAAAAGAAGAACAAGAAGCAGCTGTTCTACGACAACTGGAAACCATTAGAAAAGAAAAAGAAGGATTAAAAAGGACACTCGATATCATAATAGAACAAATTGCAGCAGAACAAGACATCCCTTCAACAACAGAACAAGGCACCTCTTCAACACCAGTAGAGATTCTAGAAAATGAACAAGAAGAAGAAAGCATGGAAATATCACCAAAGAATGATCAAAAGGAAAAAGTAAAAAAGTGGTACGTAATATTTAACGGACCACACAAAGGATTATATCGTGATTGGGGAATAGCTAATTCTCATATCGCTGGAAAAAATGTGTCACATAAAAGTTACAAAACTAAAGAAGAAGCCGAAAAAGCATTAAAAGAATCATACAAAACCATTGTAAAAGAGGAAGTACAAAGATCACCCGCAAAATTCTCCTTAGGAAAACACCCACTATCAAGGTTAAATGCAAGAACAAGAATAGAAAATATTTTATCAACAGAAGAGAAGGAAGAGATGAAAAAACCAACACCCGAAAAATTTTCTAGATTATGGGATAGCATTATAAACTACAATGAATACCATTCAACTATGAATTTCTATCCAATAAACAGAAGACCAGGGCCAAAGGTTATTTTTCTTCCTGGAGCAGAAGCACTGACTGTATGGGACTATTTTGTTCATGGATTTATAGATACATTATACATCAATGGAAATACACTTCAAGAAATTCGAGAATTTCCCTCAAAAGTACAATCAGTCATTCGACAATACAAGGAAAAATTCGCAAAAAATAGAGATCTTTTTATAAAACTACATGCAAGCTATCCATTTTTCGACGAAGAATCCAAACCATTTGTGCCAACAATAGTACTAGCACATATGGGGGTAAGCAATATAAAAGAAGATTCAGAGTATCCCACAAAAGATGTAATTGCCCAGATTACACCAACAAAAAACCATCTTATTTCAGCACTCGCAGGAGTATACCTTGCTACATCAAGAATAGGAACAGACCGAAGTCAAAAATCAGATGTTAGAATTAATTATTGCAGTAATACAATGTTAATTTATTCACAAGATACAAATAGCCAAATTAGCCCAGCAGGTTTACAAGCACTAGCTACCTTTGAAGAACCATTCGAAGAGTTTACAAAGCATCTCTCAGAGTTACCGGCAGATGTAAAAAAGCAACTATGCTCCATCATACTCGATTCACCCAGACACAACTGTCAATACTGCAAGGAAAACAAAGATGAAGTACCAATCATGGAATAGCGACAAACCTTCCATCATTTCAGGGGAGAATATATATAAAAGCAAAATGTAAAGTACATACGTGTATGTACTAATTTTATTTGTATTATAGGTATAGTCATAGATATCGAATAAACCTATGACATAAAGTCATAGTGCATGTACTATATGAGTGTTTGTTACTATTAGAGTCTAGTGACCTATGACATAAAGTCATAGTGTATGCATTATGTGTGAGTGTTTGTAACTATTGGAGTCTAGTGGACTCTAGTCCACATTGTGTGATTCGTATTGTAAAATTCTGCCTATATAAAGAGGCATTCTCCGTGTAATAAAATCATCAAGTTTTATGAATATGAATTTCATTGTTCTATATTATTCTGTTGAAGTTCTAAACTTCTGAATAACAGATCATACCCTCCTAAAAATACTAAATACTCTTTTATAAAATATAATCAGGAGATCAAGCAAGAAGAATCAATATTCAAGCATATCAACTTCTATCATCATTATCCATCATTCTCTACAAATACAGTCAGGTATTCTTATAAACTTTGTTGTTAAAATTTTGGTATCAGAGCTAGACATACAATTTAATTAATAAAATGTCGTCTCTACTTTTAAAGAAACAAATAAACACTGCCATAGAAAATATAAACGAAGAAGTATTTATCGCAGAAAAAGATCTTACTCACATAAAAGAAAGAATAAAAACAAGTCAAAATGAGCATAAACCAACGATGACTAAAGTAAAAATGTTTTTAGAAAATAGACTTGAAAAAAGAATGAAGGAAAAAAGAATCATTGAAGAAAAAGTAAAAATATTAACATTATAAGAGTATAATTTATTCTTTCATTATGTCGCACACAACTTCACAAAAAGAAATAGAAGAATATGTTACTATTATTCATGATAAAGAAGATGAATCAGGATATCTACTAGATACATTAACTAATAAAAATAGTATAGTTAAAAAAGATGCTATAAGAAGAATTAATTTTACTTTATCCGAAAAACATAATTTTAAATATGATTCATTTAAGAATTTTTTCTCAAGAAAAAACATTATTTATTATGGAAAAATAATAGGTGAAGAACCCATACCTATAGAAGCGACCCAAGGGGATATTATTATTCCTATTATAAATAAACAACAACTAAGAAATAGAATACAACATATTAAAGAATCAGACCGAGCTAAAATAGCATATATTCATATTTCAACTATTCAGGTTATATTAAAAAGCACCTTTAGTGAATTAAACACTCCAATAGAATTAGAAATTAGAGATGATAGAATAGTAGATAAACAAGAAAGTATAATTGCTAAAGGTACAGGAAATTTAATAGAAGGAAAAATAAAATTTAATATAAATATTCAACTAGGATTAAGTTTAAAAGATAAAGACTTAAGTAGTAGTATTACGGTAAGATATAAATTATTACGAAATAACTTTATGTTAAAAGGTAATCATCCCTTTACAATAACATATCAAATAAATTATGCACTAACAAACTCCCATCATAGCATTACATTTAAAGCAGAAGATAGAATTTATATAGATAAATTATTTGAACCATTCCTTTCATTAGAATCACCAAAACTATTAAATAATAAAAAATTTTATGAGTCAAACCTTAGAAAAACAATAACTACACCATTAATTAAAAGAGACCCCGTCCCTTATATAGAACCCCCAATATCTACAACTTTTGGAAGAGCATCTAGTGTAGATATACAAACACACCGACCATCTACTTCAAATAAAGATGAAGATATAGAAGATATAAAAGAAATGATTAGATCTTTAAGTCTTAGAATCTAAAAATGATAGAACAAGATGATATTTTGAAAACTTTTAAAGAATTACAAAATAATGAAGAATTTGAAAACAAACCATTAGGAGAAAAGGTAAATATAACAAATAAAAAATTAAATAACACCACAGAAATACTAAGTTTATTAATAAAACAATTACCAGAATTATTATTAAAAATAAGTGAGAGTCATAAACGATTACAAGAAGTATTAAGCCAAATGCAAGAATCACTTAATGATATTAAGGTACAAAAAAGTATTGAACTTGCTACTAATATAGAACCTCCTATAAAATGGTAAAAAACTATAAGAAATGAGTAGTAAAACACACACTAAACATAATAAAAACGAAATGAGTGAAATACGAGAACGAGAAGAAAGTATAGAATATTGCGAGGTAAGAATGAAATATGTAAAATTTATACCAGATATGTCAACTAGAGTAAAAAAGATTTGTATTGAACAATCAAAATCATCAATACGGGATATGACCAAAGAAATTAAAGAATTAAAATCTAAAATTATCACTGGATAAAAAGTAATATATGGAAACTTTAGAAGGGCAAATTGAAACTCTCACTAGACTAATGACATCACTAGAAATACCAGATGTAGAAAAACCAGAAGAAGAGGCTGAAGTAGTATATGACTTTAGTTCAGACAATGAAAACCCCTATGAAAATCCATATAATAACTATGGAGTTAAACGAAAACAATCATATGTTGAAGATGATTATCAAAGTCAATATATATATGGTCCACCATCTCTAGAAGAAAATTACCTCTATAGGCAAGGCATGATTAAAAATAAAGAAAACAAATAGGTAAAAGTACCAAATCAATATATACCAAAATTATCTATAACACCCAAGGAAGCAGATATCCTCTCAATAGACTGTGAGATAAACCCAGAAGCTAAAATACAAGAATGGAGTAACAAAATGGGAATACAAATACAACTAACTGAAGAATTAAGAAAATTACAACCAAAAAACTTTTTTAGTTACATTATACATAAGACACATGGAAACGTATATAGATTTCTTGAATCCATGAGTGAAAGCGAAATATCCGAAATAGCAGTAGTTGACGCAATGGAAACCTTCAAAAGAGTAATAGATAAAATACTACGAGAATTTATAGGGAAAAAAGTAGGAGATGAAACATCTAAGGAAGCATTCATATCACTAGCACTATGGCATATAACAAATTTGCAGATATGTAATATGTGCTATTTAGATTCTTTTATTTGCGAATTTTCAGAACAATATTATCATCTAGATAAAGAAAGACAAAAACTTGCATTAGAAATGTTCTATCATAAATTACCGCAAACAGTTTCTCAAAATATCATAGAACGTTTTGAAGCAACATTACAAGTAGAACAAATAGTAGATAGTCTTGGAGCAAGAATAAGTGTTTTAAAAACATGGATGAAAGAAAAATGTATTCAACAAGTAACTAAAAATGAAGCAAAAATAAAATTATGTTGCAATAATCAAACTAGTCGAATAGGTCAATATGGTTGTGAAAAACGAAAACGAAGAAATAAAAAATGGAAAAAACAAAAATACCATCCTAAATATAAACACATCTACAAAAAAGGGGGGAGGAAGTACTTTAAAAATAGAAAACAATATAGACAACAATATAAAAACAACGAAAACCAAAATTTTTGCCCCTCAAAAAAGAAATCATGTCGATGTTGGATATGTCGAGAAGAAGGTCATTATGCAAATGAATGTCCAAAGAAAGGAAAAAAGAAACAAGAAACAGAAGTATTAAGATTAGCATATAACCTAGGATATGACCCAATAGAAGATTCAGACATAAATTCAGATATAGAAATATATGCATATACAACAGATTCTAGTAATAATACAGATTCAGATTTAGATAATGAGTAAAGAAAAATCTACAATAAACCCAAATAGTACATTTATATATACAAAAATCGAAAACAAAGAAGTCATCGCTTATATTGATAGTGGAGCAACTTTATGCTTCGGAAGAAAGAACATATTAAAAAATTGGGAAAAACTAACTAAACCTATAAAAATATCAATAGCAGATAAATTAATACACAAAATATGGTTTGTAGGAAGAATGGTTGAAATTTTTATAGAAAAAGTTCCCTTCATGACACCAACCATATACCAACATGATTCTGGAATAGATCTAGTAATTGGCAATAACTTTTTAAAACTATATCAGCCTTTTGTGCAAACAACCGAATACATTAGTATAAGACATCCTATAAAAAAGGTTGTAACAACACCAATAATTAAAAAATACGATCTTATAAAAATGCTAAGACAAGAAATTAATTTCGGTTTGCATATATTATTAATACTATCAAAAGAAATTGCTGAAAAACAGTTAGAAGAGGTATGCAGCGAAAATCCATTAGATGAGATAAAAAATAAAAATAATCAAGAAATAGTAATCCTCTTAAAAAATCCAAATATAGAAGTCAATGTCCCCAATAGAATACCTTATAGTATAAAAGATGTAAATGAATTTAAAGAAGAATGTAGTCAATTGTTAGAAAAAGGAATAATTAGAGAAAGCTCAAGTCCTCACTCAGCACCAGCATTTTATGTCGAGAATAATAATGAGAAAAAACGAGGAAAAAGAAGAATGGTTATAAACTATAAAAAAATGAATGAAGCTACTGTTGGAGACTCATATAAACTACCAAGAAAGGAATATATATTAGAAAAGTTAAAAGGAAATACTCATTTTAGCATATTTGATGCAAAATCAGGATATTGGCAGTTAAGGCTAAGTGAAAACACTAAACCACTAACGGCTTTCTCATGCCCGCCTCAGAAACATTATGAATGGAATGTATTACCATTCGGACTTAAACAAGCACCATCAATTTATCAACGATTTATGGACTCTAATCTTTTAGGATTAGAACATATTTGTCTAGCCTATATCGATGATATTATAGTTTTTACAAAAGGTAATGAACAAGAACATATTAATGCCGTAATGAAAGTATTAGAAAGGATAAAGGAAAAATGATTAGTTCTATCTAAAAATAAATCTAAATTACTTCAACCAGAAGTAGAGTACTTAGGTTTAAAAATTGGACAGAACGGAAACCTTTCTTTAATTAGTTCCAAGGCATCACCATACCTTTACTCATTCTTTTCTTTCCCATTTACATATATTAACATTACATTACTTATCCGGATTCCCGCCAAATACTCAAGTTTCAATTCCAAGATTTCTATTTCCAAATTTCCATCCTTACTACAATTCTTACCAACACTTAGTACTTCATTGTACTACTATCCATTTATTGGAAACATTTACCGTCCTTGCGGTTCATCTTTTGATACTCTATAATAACATCAACCCTTAAATCCTTACTATCTGCGACACACTGAACCATATTTCTTTCAAAAAAAAATATAATTTCCATACACATAACTAACCGGGAAAATCATTCCCCAAAATAAATATCCACGTCATACAACTTACCTCCAATTCCTATAACCACCAATCCGTGCGACCATTAAGCTATAGTCACACAATATCTTGGCTTGGTGCATACCCAACCAATCCAATACCGATAATCACATCAAAATCTTTCTTTCTCATGGACATAAATCAATTTTTTTTTTTTTTTTTAAACTTTTTCCCATCTATTTCTAAGTCACAACTCCTATAAACAAATTCGACCGTTGGGATTTTCCCATTGGCTACCACTAATTCATATTTTTCATCTAACAACATCGGTCGGCACATTTAACTTTCTACCAAACTCGTGAGACACAACGAATAAGTAGAACCCGAATCAAATAATATAGAAGATGGCATGAAGTCAATGAATAAAGTACCTGATACTACATCGTGCACCTCTTTTGCCTCCTCTCGAGTCACCTGAAAGGAACGCCCCTTCACTTTAGCCGGTTCCTCTATCTTTTGAGCCGCGGGCATCTTTGGCTCGATCCTCTTTTTCGGGCACGCATTGCTATAGTGTCCCATTTCATGGCACGAGTAACACTCCACCTCGGAATGCGCCTTGGATCTACAATCCCGTGATATATGTCCCGTCTTTCCACAATTACAGCACACCTTCGAAGCTCCTCGGCACTCGCCGGCATGGTTCTTCCCGCATCTCTTGCACGGGGCAACGCTTCCTTGCTTGAAGGAATTTGATGTGAACTTCCCCTTTTTAGAAGTTCCCGAGCCACTCTCGGCTTTCCTTTTCTCGTTCACATGGGCCTTCTCGGCATTCCTTGTCGCATCTACCTCTTCCACACCCCGGGCGGCACCAATGGCCTCATCGAGTGTGACCGCTCTCCTTACCTCCAATTGGTAATCCCAAGGTAGCCCACAAGCATACCGAACTACCCTCGATCTTTCCTCAAAATAAGTTCTTGCAACAAACGGGAGCAATCCCGTGAACTCCCTTGAGTACTCCTCAACCGACCTATCACCCTTCTTTAGGTTTACAAACCTCTCATGCATCTTCTCCAAATCCCTATCGGGACAAAATTTCTTCCTCAACCTCGCGGTGAACTCATCCCATGACATTCTCTCTATCACCTCCCTCCCGAGGGTCTCATAAACTATGTCCCACCAGACCATAGCATCCTCTCTTAGCAATTGCGATGCATACAACACCATATCGGTTTCCTTGCACTTGCTACTGCCGATGACCTGCTCGGTCTCTCGGATCCACCTCATAGTTACCTTCGGGTCCGAACTACCCGTATACATGTTTGGCTTACAAGCCATGAATGTCTTAAAAGAACAACCATTATTTTCATCGGGTTTCGCCCTTGCATCACTACAACCACCTGTGGAGGATTTCTCCACTCGAGTGCCACCATCCCTGGTTTTCTCATCCGATCTAGCCTCGGATACACGATCTCCACCCGACCTCTCACGGTCCCCAATGATGCGGTGCACCTCATCGGCCACTACTCCCTTGAGTTGTTCAATAATAGTTTGGAGGTCCGCCATGGTCACCGGAGTTCCATTAGCTCCGACTTCCGATTCACCCATCCGATGCATCGACGGTTGACTTTCCTGTTCAACCACAACCTCGACATGAGGTATTTCTTCCTCCCGGCCCTCCGGGGCTTTACCACTTCTATGCGTGGTCGCCATTTTTTTTCAGTCACGACTATACGAAAGTCATTAAACATTTAATACCTTGTGTACAACCCATTAGTCGCATAAGACTCAATATTCATAATCATATCAAATTTCATTGGTCCCCCAGGTTCAACCCTAAACTTAATATAAAGTCTCAAGGTCAACCTATGATCTTAAGGAATCTTATATTCCTAATGCTACAGTCTAAGACTAGGATGGTCATCCAACCTAATTCACTTAAACTATAGCTCTGATACCAAGTTGTAACACCTCAATTTTTAATACAAAATGTTTAGCCAAAATATATCATTTTCTTTAAATAGAAGAACGGTTCCAAAATATGGATTTACAAAAACATTTGGTATGAAAATCAGAGTATGAGGTTTGGTGTTACAAAGTATATCAAAACCAAAGCTAAGCACAAATCCACTCTAATGTTCTTCTATTCTAGGCCCCGCATCTCTATCCATGCGAACCTAAATCATCGATCCCGAACCTGAGTACATAGCAAAACAAAACAAGGAGTACGTGAGACAAAACGTCTCGTGAGCTACATGAGTTTAGACCCGATAATAAAATGAAATGGCGCGTTTCATATAACAATCAATATACATATAAATATATATACAACTATCCAGTCTAGACACCTTAGTGTGACCCTATCAACCTTGCTTACCTAGCAATCACGTCTAGCTATCGGGTCACCCCCGAACTAGTTAGAACCACATACATTTCTAGTTATCGGGTCGCCCCCGAGCTAACTAGAAACAAGGTACCGGCAATAGGATCGCCCACGCTACCGATACCTGTCTTGCCCACCGGAATACGTCCAATGAGTAAGACTACTAACGTGGAAGAGTCAATGGGAAATCCGTCCCAACTGCTCCTCAATCCACACCTCATGACCGGGGAGTCTCCCGTATCATCACATCATCTCAACCTCATCATAACCCTATGGTTATGTCAATCTAGCTCTCGGCTATCACTTTCATCATCAAGCAAGTTAGTTCAATACTATCATCGGTATAACTAACTATCAACTATTAGTCTACACAATTAAGCAAATAGACCATAATACAAGTAATGAAAATATTTAAAAGGGCTATGTACTCAGTAAATTCCACACGTACTCACCTTAGCAATAAAGATGCTTTAACCGTATTCTTTCCGCCGGTTTCCTTGTTCCAACAATTTGATCAAACTCCAAGACTTCACCGGAAGCCTAATACAAAGATCATACAATGTTCAACATCACAATCTACTAATAATGTGTTCATCTACCTCTAGATAACACCCATCAATCCATTTCCCCCAAATATGATGATTTACCAAACCCTAGGTTTAACCAACCCGTAAGATTCTTACAAATCATAATCATACACTTGTTTCCTTTGTTAATATATCATCTATTAAGTGTATACACCATTTATATCACCATAACCCATAACCCCAAGAACTAGGGTTTCAACCCCAAGCTTCTAAACCCATAGATCTAAAGCCATAACTACAAAGGATTGAAGATATACCTTTAATCTTCAACTAGGAGTGAAGAATCACAAGATTTGACCAAGAAATCTGCTCCAAATGATGATTCACACCCAAAATCGTCCACAAACTCGAGTGGGAGAAAACTAGGGTTTTTCTTTGCAATAAATGAGCTCAACCCGTCTTTAAAGCTGCACGACCAGACTTCGCGACGCGAACTAGTTCGCGTCGCTAACTCCGCACATCGAACGCCAACTTAGCGATCGCTAACTCGACGCAATCTACTTCGCGCCCGATAGCCAAACTCCCTGGCCCGACTTCCCGATCGTGATCCATAGTTCGCGTCGCGAACTCCTTAAGGCAGCAGGCTGCACTTTTCATCAAGTGTCTTGACCCGGTTTCGCCCATAATTTTCCCGTACGGTGTCCAACCGACACGAAACCAATTTCCACGTGTTTAATATGATTTATCCATAATTATCATATTTTTTACATATTTATTTATTTACAAATTTCGGGTCGTTACAAACTCCACCGCCACAACCACCGTCAGCCACAAGCATCGTCAGCCACCATCAGTGTTCTTCTTCCGTCATCTCTGTTCTTCGTCATCTTCACCATCGACCATCATCTGCCCAAGATTCAAAACCCTAAATTGAAAACCCCCCAAAAAACACAAGATCTCTGTTCTTCGTCATCTTCACCATCGACCATCATCTGCCCAAGATTCAAAACCCTAAATTGAAAACCCCCAAAAAAACACAAGATCTCTGCTCCTTTGATCCCCTTTTTGGTTCGCAACAACCACCTGCCGCCTCCGTGACCGGCCATTTCTGAGGTCTGAGGTCATAGATGGTGAACATGAAGTTTCCAAGACCTCGAGCAGATGGGGTTTCCCCTCTTCCATCTTCCTTTTCTTCTTCTTTCTTTTACCTGATTATTATGAACATTCAAATAAATCCAAAATCAAGAACACACAGGGACAAAATCAAGAACACACAGAACCCAAAATCGAAATTCTGCTTTAAAAAGGCTTCGTCTTTTTTGTTCAACAACAAGAACACACACATAACAACCATGGCGGGACTTAGCCGTGCACAAAATACCCGAAACCGAAACCGAAACCGGAAACCGAACCGGTCAAACCCGGTTTTGACCATAACCGGTTCGGTTTTTGTCTAACCGATCGGTTCCTAACCGGTTTGGGTTCTTAGGGTTCGAACCGGTTAGTAACCGGTTACCCGAAACCGGTTTTGACCAAAACCGACCACAAATTTGGTCAACACACCGGTTTTGGTCGGTTAACCGGTTTATAACCGAACCGAACCGGTTACAATACCCATTAAACGGTTAGAGTTTTCGAGAGTCGAAACCGGTTATTGAAGAAACCGGTTATGACCGGCGTTGACCAAAACCGGTTTTGGTCAAACCCGAAACCGGTTTGGTCAAAAACCGGTGTGTGTGCATCCCTAGCGGGACTCAATACCTCTGTTAATTTGCAGGTTTTAGGGTTTTTAATTTCCCCCAAAATGTTTTGATTTTTCTGATTTCATTTTGGATTAAAAGAGGAACTTAGATTTCGATTTGTATGCATATGTATGCTCAATTAAAAGAGGCTAGACGTTGTAAGTTTTGTGATTTTGAATGAATCCACCATTAAATTTGGAAATGTGATTTGTTAATCTTCATCTCGTAAATGATTTGAGAAGATGAAGAGAGAGAGAAACAAATAAAAAGAAAAAGAAAAATGTAAAAAAAAAGGTTAAAATAGGGGTAATTTCGGGAAATGGATAAAAAAATCGTTAGTTAACGGATGATTTTGGACGGAAGGACAAAAAAGTGGAATTTTAAAAACTTTAAGGACAAAAAAACTGAGAAAAAAAATTTAGGGACAGAAATCCAGAATCTGAAAACCTCAGGGACAATTTCTGAAATTTACCCTAAATATATTCTGTCATGACCTTATGATGCGTAAAGTCATATATCAAGAACAAAATTGATATAACAGCAAGCAAATTGAGGTTTTCGAGCTGTCGCTTGCAGGAGGTTCTAACACTAATCTCCATCTAAATCTAAATCTAAATCTAAATTAATATATATATATATATATATATATATAGTGCCCGATTCAACGCAGAACCGTTTAAAGCTGCAGAACCGCAGAACCATCCTAACATCCAATGTTTTCTATGTTATACATAAGCTTTAAATTTTCATACACGCTGTAACCATCCTAACATCCAATGTTTCCAATTTTTTATACAAATAATATATAAATATATTTATATATTATGTGTATAAAAAATTGAAAACATTGAATGTATAAATGTGTTATAGCGTGTATAAAAATGTACACCTTATGTATAACATAAAAAACATTGGATGTTAGGATGGTTCTGCGGTTCTGCACCTTTAAACGGTTCTGCGCTGAATCGGACCCTATATAGATATATATATATATATATATAGGGGAGGGTTCCATTGAGAATTAATATATTAGGTGAGAATGTGAGAATCAGGCAAAAAGATGCGCGGTGTCATTTTTGTAATTAAGTCCAACTTTTCTGTCCCACGCGCTAGTTTTATCATCGATGATTAAACCCAACCCCAAGTTTAACCGTTAATGATTAAACACATTATCAAGTTTAATCATCGATGATTAAAGAGCATCTTATGATTATTACACAGATAAAGTTTAATCAATGATGATTAAACACGCTAATCATCGATGATTAAACATCTTATAAAGAATTAAGAATCTAAAAAACGGAGACAAGTTTAATCATCGATGATTATACAGCATCTTTGATTTTAAAGACAAAATTGTTCTATTAATCATTGACGATTGAACACTACACCCAGTTTAATCATCGATGATTAAAAACAATCTCAAAAATTTAATCATCGATGATTAAACACTACACCAAGTTTAATCATCGATGATTAAAAACAATCTCAAAAGTTTAATCATCGATGATTAAACACTACACCAAGTTTAATCATCGATAATTAAAGAAAAGTTGGACTTAATTACAAAAATGTCACCGCGTGTGGGACAGAAAGTTGGACTTAATTACAAAAATGCCACCGCGTGTGGGACAGAAAAGTTGGATTTAATTACAAAAATGCCACCGCGCGCGTGAGGGCTGGAAGGAGATGAGAGGCTGAGATCTATTCTCACATTCTCACCTAATATATTAATTCTCAATGGAACTCACTTCTATATATATATATATATCCTCTGCTTTTGAAGTGATTCGTTTAACTGTTGCTCAAAAGTGATTTAATTTCTTCAACAAGAAGTTTGATATCTGCTTTTGAATTAGCTTCTTGTTCTTCATGTTTCTTTAATACATGATTAAGCTTTTCATCCAACTCTTTTAGCAATTCATCTTTTTCTTTAACATTTGCTGATTCATCCTGAAAGTCTTTCAAATGTCAATTATATCCATTCAAATTCAAAATATCTATTTAATTAGTCAATCACAGTCAAAGTCAAAGTCAAAGTCAAAGAAAGATTAATAAGTACCTGTTGAGATTTGAATTTCAACTCCATTTCTAGTGATTTACGTTTTCTTCTTTCCACCAAAATAGCTTGCTCAAGGTTTTCTTTACTTTTCTGTTTGGTACTTTCAAGTTCATCTTCCAAATCTTTAACCTAAAATTATAATGAAAAAGAAAAAAAGGCTAATGGGTCAAAACAGGTTTAGGTTAAAATGTGACATTTTTTGGTACTGGGCCGGGTTGACCCGCAAACACTTATTGCCGGTTTAATAAAGTTATGATTTAAAATAGGGTTTTGATAATGACAATCTTAAGGGCTGTCATAAGACATGCATTAGAAACTTATATTTTAATCTACAACCGACTCCTAAATTTCAGGAACTACTCCATTGTACAACTTTTTATGCAAAACCCTTAAAAAATACCTTAGTAGTGAGATAATTTTTGGTGGTTATTTCTTGTTTTAATCGGATTATAAGATCCTCCATGTCCGATTTTGCACTTCTTAATTTCCGTTGCATAACAATAAATTCCTTGTTCATCTCTTGCTGCTGATCCAGTGGAAGAACTAAACTTATATCACCCGAAACCTCTTTACCTTTTTGTAAAATTAGGTCACCATCTGAAGACAATTTCACATTTAGTTGCACAAATTCTCTAATTTTTCTAGAAAATGAAAGCTGTTTTATTTATCTATAGAAAACTACTGAAAAAAATAAAGAATTCGATTAAAGGTTTTCATTTCTCAATTAATTTACCATTTTTAAAATTGACTCTTGTGCATGTGTCGATCTCCTGAGCATGACTTGTATTCCCTTCCACCTGCCCTAGTTTTTCTAGGGCACGCATCATATCTTTATCCAGTGACAGATTAATTTTACCAATTTCAGATATATTTCTTTCTACAATCTGCTCGTTTTCATCTTCGAATGCTGCAAAAAGGATTACAATTATGAAATTAAAAAAAAATTCTTAATTTCATGAACATTTTGTTTGATTTGAGGAAAACAAAATTTACATACAAGATTTAGCAACAGCTTCAAGCTCAAAAAAAGAAGCAACTGCAATGCTTCTTGATATATCAATATCGTATAGCAATCTTGTTATCCAGTTCTCCAAAGAAAGCCGTCGCTAAATGATGGTGATAGTTTGACTATTAAATATGCATATTTTGAGTTACTAATTTAAATCAACAAATTTATACTCGTATAACTTATGGTAATACCAGTAATAGCCTGATTTGTATTATTTTAAAAGGTTTTATTAAAAGATTTAATTACGGAATTATGTTCCGAATAAGATAACTACCTGTTCCAAAAAGGCCCAATTTCGTGTGATATGCTTTGGTGGTGGTGGAGGGAAATTTTTGTTGGGAAATTCTTTGGTAAGCTGCAAAACAAATTAAAACTTAAAAGTAAAGAAACTTTTAATGAGCCAAATACTAAAATTTAGTGGTCAATTTTCAACAACTGAAAGTCTGAAACTTACATTATAATGTAAATTTAATAAATCATAGAAATTTCTTAATATTGTTCGTGTTGATGTAATCCCTTTGGGTGATTGTAGCCTAACCTGAACCTTGTACACCTGTTCATAACATTGTTAAATCAATACCTAAAATGGTAAATTGAATAATTAATCATGCCAACTTCCAAATATATAATACGAGTATAATATTATCATTTATATGGATATAAAATTAAGGGATTTATGCAATTTGTACCACAAGAGCTTCTTTTTTTCTATCCTTTGGAACAACAACCCAAGATGGAATCGTGATACAATAACTCCATCCTGTGCGAAAATCATTTGGCCAAATTGTGTTCCGTCCATTCTACAAAAAAAAGTTCAAAATTTGACCTAAATGAGCTCGAATTTCAAATGTTGAATCCCATATGACAACGTAATTCAGATTACACCCAAAATCTCCAAATGTTTCGGACTTGTATAAAATCATAATCCTTTAATCAAATCGAACGCAAATAAAAATGCAATATGTTTGTTAAAAATCAATAAATAATACCCAATTCGAAGGGGGAAGACTCCAATCCATTCCTAGAAGCAATGGAGATGTGCCGTCATGTCTGTGCTTCGGTGGACTCCGGCGTTGTTCTTCCATTTACCGATCAATTAATTCTACCGACTACTCACTGAGTTTTTTTACCAAGAATCTCGAAAATCTCTTAAAATCATAATCAAGTCACCTCACTTTAGTACCATTTATTCGTCCTTTTTTTTTTTTTTAGAGTAAATTATACTGGTCCTGTGGTTTGCCACTTATTATAACAAGGGGTGCCCAACGGGTCAACCTGACCCGACCCGGCTCTTATCGGGTCGGGTCTGTCGGATTTGAGGTTGAAAAATCCTAACCCGAAACCCGACCCGATAAGGTTTCGGGTTGGTCGGGTTCGGGTCTATCGGGTTTCGGGTTTGTCGGGTTGACCCGATCGGGTTGGTCGGGTTACACATTTTTAAAAGTTCAAGAAACACACATTTATAAAAATAAAAATACACTGATTCATATTACTTAAACGAATAGCTAACTTACAAACAAACAAACTCCAAAACAAAAAAATATCTTTGTAATATAATCAAGTAACTAATATCAAATGGTGATTTTGCAAGCAAGCGGGCAAGTAGCTAACATCAATCGGTGCTCTGTGTATGTTAGCAAACCATGCTCTTGTGTCTTGTATATTGAAATTCAAAAAGAAAACTTAAAACAATTTCGGTAAAGATTGAATGTGACATTGGTTTCCTTTTCTTTCAATATTTTATGGTGAAGATATATTAAAATTTTAAAATTTAAATTTTAAGTTTAATCCTTATCGGGTCTAATCGGGTCAACCCGAAACCCGAAAATAATAAGAATCATAACCCGAAACCCGACCCGATAAGGAATCGGGTTAGTCGGGTCGGGTTTAAATAACCCGATATCAACACACGACCCGATTACACCCGACCCGATTAGCGTTATCGGGTTCGGGTTCGGGTCCGGGTCGGGTCGGGTTGACCCGTTGGGCACCCCTAATTACAACCACAGTCCTTGGTCTTCATTTATTACACTGGAAGTCCCTGGTGTATTCAATTTGTTACACCTGGCATCCCTCTGTCAAACGGACGTCAAAAACTTCCGTTAAGTAACCCATGTGCACCTCACATGATGGGCAAAATCGTAATTTCCCTTCCCATTTTAAAGAGTAAATTACATGGAAGGTCCATGTGGTTTACCACTTATTACTGCCACAGTCCCTGAACTTCGTTTATTACAATGGAAGTCCCTGATGTATTCAGTTTGTTACACCCAACATCCCTCTGTCAAATGGACGTCTAAAAAATCTGTTAAGTGACTCATGTACACCTTACATGATGGGACCAGCGGTAATTCTCATTCCCCCTCAAATGTGTGTTCCCCAATTTACACCAGCCGTCCCTTCACGTATTCCCTCTCATCTTCCCCTCTCTTCTCTCCACTATATTTGTTTTTCAAAAAAACATTCTTTTCCAACAATGGTGGGCCAATCGAGCAGTGAAAGAGGTGCGAATGCCGAATGATGAAGAAAACAACTATAATGAACTGTACGGTATTTGTTTTGTGTATTAATGATTTTTTTGAGTTTTTTTTCTTACCGAACTTCATGATCACTTATTTACAGAGTATTACCATTGTGCCCATCATGTGAGGTGCACGTGGGTCACTTAACAGATCTTTTAGACGTCCGTTTGACAGAGGGACGTCGGGTGTAACAAATTGAATACACCAGGGACTTCCGATGTAATAAACGAAGTTCAGGGACTGTGGCTGTAATAAATGGTAAACCACGGGGACCTTCCGTGTAATTTACTCTTTTTTTTATTTACCTTTTTTTTTATATTTGATGAGTTAACTTATACGAAGTACTTCGTATATATTTTTAATTCAATACTACACTGTATCAAAATAAGTTATATATTTAAGATTTCATAATTTTTAGATAAAAAATTGTATATGGTTAAAATAGATTGAAGTGGATGATTAGTGAAGAATGACTTGCTTAGAAGTAAAAGTAAGGGTAAAAAAGTTCAGTCGGGACCCGGGTAAGAGGTCAAGTCAATACTCACCGATTATTTGCTTAGAATCGACCCGATTTGACCTTTACATGTATTGTGAAAATTGACGACCCGGTAATCCTGGTTGACACGAATTTTATTCTTTTTACTTTAAACGTACAATATGATACAAACTTTACTGCATAAGATATATATTATATATAATATTTTTGTTATATGTTTTACCCGAGTTAACCCGTCAATTGAACCAGTTGACTCATAATTCTATCATCATATCAAATCGAGTAATAATCTGGATTCAAAAACATTGGTCACACACATTGACACATAGATCGCAGTGTCGCACTGTACATTTGGAAAAAATATATGAGTTTTGATGATGACAGCCACAAGGGCTGTCATAAGACATGCATAAATGATTTGTACATCCATTTATAACCGAGTCCTGCATTTTAGGAAATTACTCATTTGTATTATTTTTAATCCACTTGGAGATAGCTCTTATTAAAAGTATAAGTATATCTCAACGGCCAAAGACGTCACCATATTCTCTTTTGTCTGCATATGACACATGTTGCACTATCATTAATTCTACGTTTATAATTAATGTTAAGCTTGCAATGTATAATGTATTTTATCTATTTTATTAAAGGTTGTGTTATTTTTGTAACATGACTTTATTATATTCATCATAACTATTTGGTATATGTGACAATTTAAGGTTATTGTCATTGGCCAATGTTGATTTTCGTACATGCTTTAGTGATCTTCTAATCTTCTACGTATTTCTCCTGTTCCGTGCACGCGCAGTGCCAATGAGAGATAGACAAGTGAGAATTAATTTTAAAATTGATAGAAATGATCAACAATCTTAATTTACAATCATAAAATTATGTAAATTTTGCTCCCGAATTAATATTATAAATAAATACCTTCATTAATATAATAATATTGCTCTTCAAATCTTCAATTATAGGAACTTTGGCACCAATACTTGATATGAGACCACTAATCACACATTATCAAGCCGACAATGTCTTTTATACGACCCTCCATCCATGTCTAATCATTCAATTATAAATTTTAACATCTTCTGATTAATAGATATTAGGGCGAGTCGCCCTAAGGCTGCATGATATGGGTATCACATGTGGTACCCATTTTTCTTGCCACATCATCGTCACCTAAGCAACCACACCACTACCACACCACATCATTTGGTGGAAATACCCACCACACCACACCATTTTATTTTCCATCTCATCATTTCTTTTCTATTTATTTTACACACAACTAATATTTTATATAATTTAAAATTACATTACATTAAATAAAATTAAAATGACAATACTTTAAATTAAAAAGAAAATACTAGAAATTAAACTTTAAATTAAAATTTACAATAATTAAGATAATTCATTATTTGTTAGCATATATTGTTAGCATAAACACATCATCGTCGTCAGATGATGAACCAGGATAATTCATTATTTGTGAGTTGGGGTATTTTGGTAGAGTTGTGGTGTGTTTTGGTAGTGTTTTGTGTGTTTATATAGGAAATAAATTAATTAAATTAATTAATTAATTTTATTTTTTTTAATCTCCAACGGCTCTTTTAGCCGTTCAATGGCTACTTTTTCGTTCAAATTCGATCAAACCACCGCGTGCCCAGCCGTTGCCCGTTGCATCCTTCCACCACGCCCTCCCCCCACGCCGTTTGGGGGGGGGGGGGGGGTGTTCCCTTCTTCCCACCACGCCGTGCCCGGCCATGTCACACCCCACGCCATGGGGCGTTGGTCCCGTACCGTGTAGCCTAAGTGCCATTTTTAACTAAATTAGTATTAAACCAAGCGAATTTTAACTAAACTAATCTTAACAAAACCAACTAAAATAAGTACTTAATAACGTTAACTTAGACTAATCAGGGGAGAAGGCACTACCCGGAAAGGATAATAAACGCCGTAAACTGACTACTGAGTTGTTCGGGAGAAATAATATGTGATAAGTGAGAATTATGTTAAGATGGATCAATATTTTCTTTAGATGAATTTAGTGTGTAGGGCTCATATGTATTTACATTACTTGTTATAGAGTAGTGAGACTATTTTACAGTGTTTAGATGAATAATATCTTAATGATGTAAATATTTGGATGATTGTAGAGGCTCTCTAGAGACCTAGATGATCCAGAAACTCTGAATGAATATGTATATGAATTATAAATCTATATTTTAATGATAATTATTTTTTTGTTATACTTATAAATAATTATAACAAAATATGTACATAGCATACAAAATCAAATTAAACATAATATAAGAAAATTATGTCACATCTTAACGTTTCAGATTGTGTCTTAATCTTATTAATCCAGACTCATGCAACTACATTTTACCGATTCATATGAATATTAGTCTTCAAACAAACTGTTTTAATTTTACATATTCGAATTAAGCATTTAATAGAATCATTAGGTGTTTGAAACAGACAACCCGTATAAACTATCAATCTTTACAATAGATCCTCTGAAGATATACTGTCAGGATCGATTAACTATAGAAAAGTTAATTAACACTTTAGATCTAATTGAATATAGAAGTTGCAGCGGATCAACACTATATCAATGTAATTAAGAACGATGAACTGTAAATAATAAACGAAAGTATTAAGAACACAGTTTCACAAAAAGCTTCAATGTATATTATTGAGTTAACAATACACACGTACGTTTACAATTCGTAAGGAACTATTTATAATAGTCCTTGAAGCTAAACTATTTACCCTAGTTATTCTAGGACTTTGATTTACATTGAATAATAAAAATATACATTGATTTACATTCTATAACTATCTCTACGAAGATCTCGGACTTGATATGTTCCATAAACGCGTATCAGTAGTAAAACTCATCACCAGTAGTAAATATGTAACATCAGTAGTAAGTCTGGTGATCAGTAGTAAGTCCAGAAACCATCGTCAATAGTAACTACTAAGATCAGTAGTATCTTCAATCTTTGCATGATCAGTAGTAACTTAGTTATAGTATACACCAGTATCAACTCTCATCAGTAGTAATATGTTCTGCCCCATCAGTACTAATTATTGTCAGTACCAACTGCAGCATCAGTATCAAGTTGATCTGTGTTTTACTCTAACAATCTCCCCCTAAACTTATTGATTATCTTTTAATCAATCAAGTTTCTTTTGTTCCTCTTGTTCCCTCCTTCTCTTCTCAAGAGTTCTTTGATTCTGTTGAAGCCTTTGTTCAATAATATATCTGCTGTTCCTCTTTGTAAAGTAATTCAGTTTGTTTTGGAACATAACAGCATCATAAGGTTTCATCAAAGTGTTTATGAATATCTGATACATAGTCTTCTCAGAATGTGGATATTCTTTTTCATATAAGTACAATTCACATACTTTGCCTGATTTCTCAAAGAAGTACATATTGGCGGTAGGAATGACATTCCAAGCATACACATTACCTGGATCTGTAAATTGTTCTGGATAATTATCTGGATAAAATGCAGCATCTATCATTTTTGTTAAGTATCCAGCACCAGACTCTTTCCATGATTTCTTTGTCATTCTAGGTTTTCCAATAATCAGAAGCTTGATTACATCACTTCTAGAACATGATCTGATTAATGGTAACCATCCAGTGAATCTTTGTACAACTTTGTCTTCCCTTATGACCTCTATAACATTGTTCTGTATCACTCTCCAGTTAATAATTGGATTGTTCTGTAATGGAGCAATAGGCATTTCAAGAACAGGTATAATTTGTTTTAATTTCTTCTTAGAGCTTTGTTCTTGATCAACAGATTTTCTTTTCTTTGATTGGGGAGTTGAAGTATCACCAATAGTTGAAACACTACCAGCTTTGATCAAATTTGGACTGATTGGGATTAAAGTTTTGGCTTTCTTTATTTCTTCAGCTTCTTGTTCAGCCAAGTCTTTCTTCTTTGCAGTGTAGTATTTTTCAATTATAGTTATCATCTTCATTCTTCCAAAAGATTTTGCACTGTGCCCTTTTGTTTTGAGAAAGTCTATCATAAGTGTCTTTTGTTCAAAGATATCATCTGGTAGATCACCTTTTGTTCTTTTACATTCTGCTACCAGATCTTCAAGACAGTTTAGATGTTCTTCTTCTACTTTTCTGATCCTTTTGAATTCTGCTTCTTGGGCTTCTATCTGAACATCTTTGATTTGAGCAGGTATTTAAACAGGAGTTGCACTTTGAACTTTCTTTTTCTTTTCTACTAAAGCTTGATACATTTCCACTTTCTCCAAAAATTTTCTGTGTTTAATTCTCCATCTGGATTGCTTTTCTGCTCTGACATGATTAATCTTGTTTACCATGTGATGTCCTAAAGCTCTGTTTGGATAATCATCATCATATATTTCTTTTCCTTTTCCAATATGAGCAGATGGTGGAGGTGGAATGTATTTCATATCTGGTATACCCATCATCAGAAGTTTTGGATAAAATAGATGTAGTTGACCTTCTGGTAAGATTTTAGGGTGTGGAGGAAGTGTACATTAATCTACCTCAAACCAATTCACATTATCATCAATGTCAGGTATGATAAGTGGTTGATCAGGTGTTGGTGGTTTGGAGATGATGACATGTCTTTCTCTTTCAACCAGCTCTGGAAATTGTAGTTCTTCCTCTTCAGTAGTAACCAGAGTAGTTACTACTGGTGTGACTTCAGGAGTTACTACTGATAGGGCATCAGTAGTATTTGGTGCTTTTAATTCCTCTTCTTCATTTACTACTGCTATAATATCAGTAGTAGGGGTTACTACTGGTATTTCTTTTTCAACTTGTTCTTCCATTGTAGCAGTAGTAACAGGCTCATCTTCAGTAACCATCATTTGTGGGCCTTCATCAACTTCTGTTTCTTTTAAATTTAGGAGAGAAGATGCTGCTGCTGCAATTGATTCATCAATCATAGTTTGTATGTTGTCCTTCTCCCCCTTTGTGAGCTCAACTGGTGGAGCCTCACTATCATCAATCTTTTTCTTCAATTTTCTGATGATTTTGGTTTGTTGATGAAGCCTGTGCTCATATAATCCCATTCTTTTGTTGATGGTATTGACATGCCTTTTCATTGCAGCCATCGTTTTTCCTTGGTTTGTGAGATATTCAAGACAATTTTGTACTGTGGATTCAAGAGAATCCACTTTTTCCGTCAATTGTTGGATTTTAATACTACCCTCACTCCATCTAGCAAGATCATCGGGCTCACTAACAGGTACATTGGCTTTGAGGTTTTCCATCCTATCCATCAATTCAAAAGATCTGCCCTCATCACTTCTTGGTGATTCATTGGGTCTTTTAGACATTCTCTTCTTCCTAGAAGAAGCAGAGATGCCCCCCTTGTGGTTTCTTGGCACCGGGGTCCTTTGAGTAACTCCTCAAATGAGTCATCACTCAAAGTTGCCGAGGTCTGGGTCCTAAAGATGTTTTCACTGTCCTGTGCACCCACCTTTGGGGCATCAGTAGTGAAAGCCCTCACCTCATGTCCTCTCTCCTCCTTGGAGGACAACTCTTGGAGCCTGGGGTTTGACTCAATGTGTCCCCTGGTTTCCTTTAAAGATTTCTTTCTTTTGTAAAGTGTGGAAATATTTTTGGTTTTATCTGGTAGGTCTTCCACAGAGTGAAGAGTAGCACTCTGCAGATTCATATCAAGTTCCTGGGACACATTCAGGACTTCTGTTTGGGCTGGTGATTGAGTGGCTAGTTGGGGTGGTGTTTGGGCTGTATTTGGGGGTGATGGAGTGGGTTGAGGTTCAACTTGGGTTGTAGCAATGGTTGAACCCTCTCCAATATGTGTTTGATCATTGATCATGTTAGGAAACAAAGGGGTTTCCTTGCCCGAAAATTTAAATTGTTTTCTCATATTTGAGAAAACTTTCTTGTTCAACTCTGGAAGTATGAAAATGTTTTTAGGAGTTGACAAGTTTTGTAATTCACAATTGATGATATGTTGTAGAAATCTGGGATACATTAAAAATTTAGAAGAACTAAGATTTCCCAACATACCTTCAAAAATCATTTGAGAAAAATTTAATACTTGGTCTGTGGATAAACAGACAACAGCAGATGCTATTGCCTTATTAAACTCATTCCAAGTACTTCTTTTTGGAGAAATACAATGCTGAATAGTGTGAACTAAGAATTTCCATTGTGGGGAGAGAAGACCCTTTTGAAAGGTTACTATATTGAGTCTTCCCTCATAACCCATTTTTTGTAAAATTTCAGCAATGTATTCCTTAGGAAGAGTAGACATACCTGAATCATCGTGAAGTTGTAGATGGTGTCTGATTGATTGTTCTGTTACTGTGATATGCTTTCCATCTACTTGTGATTTGATCATTGATACGGTTGTTCCTTCCGTTTGCTCAGCATTGGTCCAGAAATCCACCAAGTGCTGTTGATATGATTTTGGTTTTACAGTTAAAGCAAACTGTATATAGGAATTTCTCAAGAACTTGACGATCGGTCGAAAATCTTTTTTGCCGTCGGGATTCTTTAGGAAGGCACACATGTTGTGAAATTCTGAATATTTAAGATCGGTTTGAACATTCAAAGATTTTAGAGTTGCCATTTTTGTTGAATTTTGTGAAGAACAGGAATGAATTTGGTTATTGATGAAGGGTTTTTGATCGTAAGCTAGGGTTTATCGAGAGGATTTAGCAAATCGAAGTGAAGATAATGCTAAACTAATCGACTGCCGCCTTTTATATCTTTCGATTTAACCTGCAAAACTACTAAAATGCCCTTCGAATCATAACATAACGGTTATTTTCATGGGGGTTAGTTTGGTAATTGTGTTTCTGAAAGACCAGTAGTAAATAAGATATCAGTAGTAAAACGTCAGTAGTATCTACTAACATCAGTAGTGACTAAGGATTTTGACATCAGTAGTAACTATGGACATCAGTAGTAACCACTAACACACAAGACCAGTAGTATATGTGAATACCAGTAGTACTGAACACCAGTAGTATTCATGTATACCTAATACACACCAGTAGTATTTAACTACCAGTAGAATTTTGTGCACATGCCTACACACCAGTAGTACAGATATACCAGTAGTAAAACACTTAAGTAAATAAATAATATTTTACAACAATAACTTTACACATGATTTTAAGTGAGATTTTAAGTTATCAAAATCATTCCAATACTGCTAACCAAGAAGTTGAATCTTCCTACATCAAATGCTTTTGTAAAAAGATCTGCTAATTGATCATCAGTATGGATTTTAACTACTTTGATTAATTTCTTTTCATTACAATCTCTTATAAAGTGAAATCTTATTTCAATGTGTTTAGTTTTTGAGTGTTTTACTGGATTATTCACAATACTAATATCACTTTGATTATCAATAAAAATAGGAGTTTTAAGGATAGAGATACCAAAGTCTAGAAGCTGATTTTGAATCCATAGTACTTGAGCACAGCAAGCAGATGCAGCTACATATTCTGCTTCAGCAGTTGATGTTGATACATTTGTTTGCTTCTTACATCGCCATGACACCAGTCTTGATCCAAAGAATTGACATCCACCAGTAGTGGACTTTCTATCTTGACATTCACCTCCATAGTCACTATCTGTGTAGGCTATGAGTTCAAATGGTGAATCATGTGGATACCATAGACCTAGTGATGGTTTTCCTTTCAAGTATCTGAAAATTCTTTTGACAGCTTGCAGGTGTAGTTCTTTGGGTCTTGCTTGATATCTTGCACACACACAAACACTATACATAATGTCAGGTCTTGATGCAGTTAGGTACATCAAAGAACCTATCATTGATCTATATAAGTGTTCATCTACATCCTCCCCCTCAACATCAGGATGTAGGTGTTTGTGTGTTTCCATTGGTGTACTTGCACTTTTACTGTCTTTCAAATCAAACTTTTCCAAGATGTCTTTGACATATTTTGATTGATTTATCAGAATACCATCTGTTCTTTGATTGACTTGGAGTCCAAGGAAGAAGTTCATTGGACCCATAGAGCTCATCTTGAATTTAATCTGCATCAGTTCTTCAAATTCTTTGCATAATAAATCATTGGTTGAGCCAAAGATGATATCATCTACATAGATTTGTACCAGTAGTATATCATCTTTGACTTTCTTTGTAAACAAAGTTTTGTCAATGGCTCCTCTTTTAAAGTTGTTCTTCAATAGGTATGATGATAATGTGTCATACCATGCTCTTGGTGCCTGATGTAGGCCATATAGAGCTTTATCCAATTTGAACACATAATCACCATGTTTTGGATCTTCAGAACCTGGAGGTTGGCAAACATAGACTTCTTCTTCAATCTTTCCATATAGAAATGCACTCTTCACATCCATTTGATAGACTTTGAATTTCTTGAATGAAGCATATGCTAGAAATATTCTTATGGCTTCAATTCTAGCAACAGGAGCATATACTTCATCATAGTCTATTCCTTCTTCTTGAGTGTATCCTTGGGCTACAAGTCTGGCTTTGTTTTTGATCACTATACCTCTTTCATCTTTCTTGTTTCTGAAGATCCATCTTGTTCCAATGGCTCTTTTTCCTTTGGGTAGAGGTACAAGTGTCCAAACAGCTTGTAATTTAAATTGAAGGAGTTCCTCTTGCATTGCCTCAATCCAGTTTGAGTCCTTCATTGCTTGTTGGATCTTCTTTGGTTCATCCTGAGATAGAAAGCATTCAAACATACATTCATTAGCAATTAAACTTATATTACACATATTTGCAGTTAAGCTTTTGTTTAATTTGCTTCTTGTTTGTAGTGGTGAGTTAACATCACTTAGAACAAGGTCTAATGGATGGTTTTTCTGAGTCCTTGTAGTTGTAGCTTTATCAACCACTAGTTGATTTTCAAGATTGGACTCATTTGTCTCAGGTAGTTGTTCTTCTGGAGATCCTTCATTGTCATTGAAGTTTGGTTCATCATCATCTTGCTCAGAGTTACTACTGCTATTGTCTTCATTGAGATCAGTAGTATTGATGTTGTTACTGGTATCAGTAGTATCTTGAGAATCTAGGTTCTTGTTGGGATCAGTAGTATTTTGAGTACTATTACTGGTATCAGTAGTATTTGAATTACTACTGTCCTCATTCTCAGAGTTACTACTGGTTCCAGAACTTGAGTTATAACTGACATCAGTATTAACTATTGGAGCAGTATTAACTACAATGTATCTCATTTCCTCTTGACCAGTATTAACTGATGATGTCCCTTCCTTTTGATTGGGACAATTTGAATTACCTGCATTGAAATTCATGTTAGAATTAAAGGATTTGGTTAGATTGTCTATGTCAAATAGCCAATCTGGACCATTTCCTTGTTCATTAGGTACATTTTCATTAAAGGATACATTGATGCTTTCTTCAATTATCCTTAGTCTTTTGTTGAATACTCTATATGATTTGCTTTGAGTAGAATATCCCACAAAGATTCCATCATCAGCTTTGCAGTCAAACTTACCAATTTGTTCTCTTGTAATCAAAATAGTACAAGGACAACCAAATGATTTTAAAAAACTTATAGAAGGTTTTCTTTTATTAAAAAGTTCATATGGTGTTTTAAAATGTGGCTTCACTATTAATACTCTGTTCTGAACATAACAGGCAGTATTAACAGCTTCAGCCCAAAAAGTAATTGGTAATTTTGAGTCTGCAAGCATTGATCTTGCTGCTTCAATGATGGTTCTATTTCTTCTTTCAGCTACACCATTTTGTTGTGGAGTTCTAGGTGAGCTGTATTGCCTGTCAATCCCTTTAAGATCACAAAAGTTAATTAAGTTAGCATTTTTAAATTCTGTGCCATTATCACATCTTATGGCTTTAACTTTTTGATCAGATGTGTTTTCCAGTTTGACAATTAAGTTCTTTATGAGTTCACTTGTTTCATCCTTTGTCCTGAGAAAGAAAACCCATGTATATCTGGAAAAGTCATCAGTAATAACAAGACAATATTGTTTCTTTCCAATACTCATTACATTTGTAGGTCCAAATAGGTCCATATGTAAGAGCTGTAAAGGAACAGAAATAGAGTTCACAGTTTTGGACTTATGAGAAGTCTTGTGTTGTTTACCTTTTAGGCATGCAACACAGTGATGATCACACATGAATTGTTTTTGAGGTAGTCCAATGACCAGATTTCTTTTTACTAAATTGTTCATGTTTTTAAAATTAGTGTGACACATCCTTCTATGCCATAGTTCTGATTCAGTGGTGTTTGCCTTGGATATAAAACAGTTGATCTCATTTGAAGAAATGAGTTCTCCCCCTATATCCAGGCAATACACATTGTTTCTCCTTGGAGTTCTTAAAACAACATATTTTTCATCTAAGATAAAATCAGGAGAAAGAATGATGCACTCAATGTTTGTGAAAAGAATTTTGTTCTTTTTATCACAAACTTGAGACACACTGACAAGATTGTATTTTAGTTCAGCTACATAAAATACATCATCAAAGGTAATTTTACCATTAGTAACAGTACCTTTACCTGTAATCTTACCTCCCTGTGGATTCTCACCAAATGCCACATATCCTCCATCAAATGACTTGAAATCTTTAACAATTTGCAGATTTCCTGTCATGTGCCTTGAGCATCCACTATCAATATGCCATGTTCTTCCTTCTTCTGGGATCTGAATGCTCTACACAAGTGAGTAAAGGATTAGTTAAGTTTGGGAACCCAAGCTTTATATGTCTTGGGTTCATCCTTTGAGAAATAAGCTTTTGGGGATTTAACTTTAAACACTTTTGGTACCCATACTTGTTTAGTACTGGTGTTTTGTTTTACTACTGCTCTTTTGAAAGTATTACTGGTGTGAGAATTTCCTACTGATCTTGGTTTGTACCCGTGAATTTTTGCTTTTGAATGCTTTACTACTGATGGACCAGTAGTATTTGGGTACTTACCATGTTTAGAATGACCAGTAGTGTTTTTAGGGTTGACACCAGTAGTATTTTTGAAAGTTATTTTGGGAGCAGTAGTATTTTTGTAATTAGGGTTTTTACCAGTAGTATTCTTGTACTGGTACCATACAGCATTATAATTAGGGTTAACACCAGTAGTAAAGTTGTTAAAGTTTTTACTGGTGTTGGAAAATTTAAAGTATTGTTTATTTTGATTGGATTTTCCATTGTTCTTGAAGTAATTGCTGTTCTTTGGGCTTCCAACTCTTCTGTTTTGCACAAATCTTGGTGCACTTCTTTTAAATCTTGGAGTATCAGCAATTGGAGTTTTAATTTTATTTACTACTGAAGGACCAGTAGTATCTTTTAACTTTTGAGTTTTTGCATTTTCTTTAAAAATTTTAAATTCCTTTAACTCTTTGCAGTTTATTGGATTGAAGTGACAATCCTTTGCTAAATGGTTCACTTTGTTGCAAATAACACATTTTAGTTTATTATCTTGAGCCTTTATGATTTTTCTTTGTTCTAAAAGTTGATTTCTGTTTCTTTGATTTCCCCTTTTTAGAATTTTAGGTATATTTTCTGCATCATATTTGGGAGATTCATTTGGACTTTGTGCTGTGTGAAAGCTGGTATCAATTGATTTTGGTGATTCAGTTTGAGAGATTGTAAATTCAATTGATTGATCATCATCAGAAGACTCATTTGATTCAGATGTTTCATTATGTGATTCAGTTTGCTTTTCAGTTTTTAATTCATTAATGATTCTTTCTGAGCTGTTTTTAAGTGGTGGAATGATTTTATATGGAGGTGGTACAGCATGATATCCCACCCCATGAACAACTTTTTCTGTAGTTTGATTATTAGTTAATTCATCAAGAATTTTAGTGCTTCTTTCAAACTTTTTAATTGTTAATTTATTTTGTTCAATTTCAAGCTGACATTCTTCTAATTTACTTGTTAGTTCTTTATTTTTTGTTTCATAAAACTCTTTCTCATCCACAGCCTGAAGCAATTCTTCCTTTATCCTTTGATCAATCATCTGGTACACCTTTATTTGATGTTCTTGATCAGCAATCACACTATCAAACTCATGATTTCTTCTCACTGCTTTTGCTAAATCTTCGTTTAATTTAGTGTTTTCTTTTTCTAAGTTTTTAACAATTTTAGCACATTCAGAAGTACAAGGTTTAGGTTTTACCTCAGTTTTGTTGTCAGTAAAGGCCATGAGAGCTTGATTTTGAGCATGCTCTTCTGCTTGGAAGCTCCAGTCATAGCCTTGTCCTTGTTGTGAAACAAGAGCAGTTGATTTTGATCTTTTGTCTGGCTGAGGACATTCTTTTGCAAAGTGACCAAGGTTGTTACAGTTGTAACATTTTACTTTAGTCTTGTCAAATCCTGCTTTGTCACCTTTGTTGAAGTTGAGGCTTGTCCTACCAGTTCTCTTTAAGAATCTTTTTGTCCTTAGACTCAGCATAGCCATCTGCCATTTAAGATCCATCTCCTCAAGATCATTTGGATTCAATTGTTCCAAGTCATCACTAATCAATGCAGTATGCACATGACTAGTGAAGAAGGGTTCTCTTGCAGCATCCTCAGAATCTGCAGCCTTTCCTGTGAAGGTTTCCTGACCTTGACCTGTACTAGAGACCAATGCAGCATTATTAGAAGAAATAGAAGGGTTCTTTTGATTTACCTCAGTTTCAAATACTCTGAGATCATTATAGAGTTCATCCAACTCTTTTTCTTCTAGTGCATCTCTTTGTCTATACACCACTGTATACATGGCCCATTCTTCACTAAGAGATCGTAGGAACTTCATGTTGACATCTTCTTGATCCATCTTAACCCCAACCTGGTTAAGTTCACCAATTAGTTTGTTGAATCTGTCAAACACTTGAGTGAGGGTTTCATTGGGTTTTCCTTTGAAATTTTCAAAGTCTTGTTTGAGAACAGACTTCATGTTCCTCTTGGTGCTCTTGGTCCCAACGAATCTCTTCTCCAGTGCTTCCCAAAGCACCTTTGCATCATCATATTCAACAAAGAGATGTTGATAGTCGTTAGGAATGGCCAGTAGGAGAGTGCTTAGAGTTTTGAGTTCAATTCCCTTGTCCTTCTTTTCCTTCTCACACTTGAGTTTGTCTGCCTCAGTTGCAGAGCTGCTTGCTTGACCAGGACCAGTTTTGTTTCCTTCAAGGACAACTTCCCACATGGAATAATCTGTAATAAGCATGTATTGCTTAATACGATTCTTCCACATCCCAAAGTTATTGGGAGTGAGTATAGGGATTTTGTTGGCCTGAGTGCTTTCATTGTTATCTGTCATGATTAACAATGTGTGTGTTTTAAAGATTAAAACTTTTTGTTGTTCTTAACAAATAGTAGATCTAGAACCAATATGCTCTGATACCACTTGTCAGGATCGATTAACTATAGAAAAGTTAATTAACACTTTAGATCTAATTGAATATAGAAGTTGCAGCGGATCAACACTATATCAATGTAATTAAGAACGATGAACTGTAAATAATAAACGAAAGTATTAAGAACACAGTTTCACAAAAAGCTTCAATGTATATTATTGAGTTAACAATACACACGTACGTTTACAATTCGTAAGGAACTATTTATAATAGTCCTTGAAGCTAAACTATTTACCCTAGTTATTCTAGGACTTTGATTTACATTGAATAATAAAAATATACATTGATTTACATTCTATAACTATCTCTACGAAGATCTCGGACTTGATATGTTCCATAAACGCGTATCAGTAGTAAAACTCATCACCAGTAGTAAATATGTAACATCAGTAGTAAGTCTGGTGATCAGTAGTAAGTCCAGAAACCATCGTCAGTAGTAACTACTAAGATCAGTAGTATCTTCAATCTTTGCATGATCAGTAGTAACTTAGTTATAGTATACACCAGTATCAACTCTCATCAGTAGTAATATGTTCTGCCCCATCAGTACTAATTATTGTCAGTACCAACTGCAGCATCAGTATCAAGTTGATCTGTGTTTTACTCTAACATATACACATGTTGACATGCACATGCAAATTGAATTGATTTTATAATTTTCAAAGTTGATTTGAAATCATGATAAATAAGTCATTACATAACACAGAGGCAATAGTTATTACCCAATTAGTGACACAATATCAAACGTACATACCCCCAAATCCAAATAAAAACAAACAAATAAAAAAACAAAATAGAGAAAAATACATATCACAAAAGAAGACCCTAATCAGAAACACCATTAACAAATTCACAATGTAAACATAAAAAATGGATATCCATTCGGTTAATACGTTCCATTTTCACTTTTGGGTTCGATAAGTTAACACCAACACATAATAAAAATGATGAACATATTAAACGAAGAGATTATAAACTTCTACCATATTGTTGGATCTTTATTGGCACTTGAAGCCCGTTGGAACGGTCTTGCCACAAGCACTAAGCAACAAACTTAGTGAGATTGGAACATTAAGGTTGATTCCCAAAATATTAGCCTTGATGGCTGTGCAAAGGCAAACTGCAGCATCCAAATCAACCAAACCCTGGAGCAATGCACAACACGGGCTCGATGCTGGGCTCCCAACCACTACATTGACCAAACCTAGAACGTCAGCACAAACTCCAAGCTTCAGTGCGTCCCTAGGGCAAAAGGGGTTTGCTGGGGGACCTTTAGCTGGTACTGGTGTTGGTACTGTCGGTGTGCATGTACCACATGCATCTGAAAAAGGGACCGTGATGACGAGGAAGAAGATGAAGATGGAAGCAATGGAATGAGTAGACATGGCTAGTGAGAGACAAATAATTTAGCTAAGGTTTACTCCAAAGTAAGGTGGTCTATTGAAGAGAAGGGTGTACCCTATTTAAAGAGAATGTAAGGTGATAATGTTAAAGTTTGGACATAATATATTATTTTAATCATTTACCAATCTCAATTATATAAAAGAAGGATAAGTATGTTTTACTTATTTTCATGCCATTAATCATTTTCTGATAAATACAATCTTTCAAAATAGATAATTTAGTGTAGAATATGAAAACATATCTAGATGTGAACAAACAATCATGGGGATTATTTTTTTTAATTCTAGACTTTTTACGAGTTCAAATCTTAATTTTGTAAAACAAGTTCCTATTAACTAAATACTTTGTTTGAATACAAGAGCTTTAACTTTTACTAAACAAAAATCCAAAGGAAAAATCTACTTAGTAGTTTTTTATTTTTATTTTTAAAATTAAAGTTTTTTTAACAAAATTAACAAAATACTCTTTATGTTCTCCCACATTTAGCTCCTTTATGTGTCATCTTACACATTTAAGCTACATATAACTATTTTAGAGAACATTTTTATATAACTAAAACCTTCAACTCTTGGATCATGTTTGTAATTAATTTAAGCTTCAGCTAATTTTGTAACGTACATATACAATCACATTTCCTACTTAGCAAGTGTAGACAACATCTTTTGTTGTATTTCCTATTAGAAACGTCTGCTGTTTTTTTTTTTTGTTAGGATCATTGTAAAGTCGTAAAATACTTTCATATCAAAATATTTTGTCGGTATATGAAATCTTCAATCGGATACAATCACATTGTTATCAAGAACAGAGCAACGTATTGTAAGTTATGGAAAAACATACTAGATGTCCATGACCAAAACCAGTGTTAATTCCAGTTTTCATAAACCTCTGGAAACTGCCTTTTGGCAATTTCAAAACGCTCAAAACTCAAAAGCGGGTCGGATTTGGGTCGGCCTTATCGGCTCGAACTGAGTTTTAATTCGAATTCGAATTTTCCATGCGTTATTCTTACAAGCCAATATTAACCCATAGAATAAATTTACAAGCTGGTCTGGTAGCTCAACCCCAGCTCTGCCCCTTGGACCCCTCTAGGGGCGCTGCCCATTAGACCCCGTTAACAGGGAGCTGTCCCCCCGGCCCTTGTAGATTCAGTGTATTTTAATCGTAACAAATACAAACAAGTGTGCATTTCGCATCACTTTATATGTTCAATATGTATTTAAATTACGTTTTGATCAACAAACATATCTCATTACACTTAGATAATATCTGTGATACAAATCACCAATATATCCTTTTACAAAATGATGATTTTTTTGCATAATAATTCAAAACTTTAATCAATTTTAAATGTGATTGGTCTGGAAAGATAAGTGGAAAAACAATGTAATATATGTTGTAGCCACACAGTTGTAAGCTTTGTAAGGTTGTGTAAAAGTTGTTTGGCATATCTAATTAATTTGTGTTGTCTTCTCATTCGAATTAAATATTCCAAAATTCACTATTTTAGCAAAATAAGTTATACATTATTTCTAGACAATCGAATATCATGTTTTTATATTAAATTTTGATTGAAAATTTGTATTTTAAATATCTAAATCAGCCAAAATGATATCTAGTATATAGTTTGAACAGATTCCTAATTAAATCACATATAAATTTATTAGTTATTTTTTGTTAAGCATTTTCATGAAATTTTACTTAAAACTTGAAAGGGGAGAAACATGAAGTATATAAGTGTAAATTGTAAATTGTATAGAAAGATACTGTCTAATTTTATTATTTTATTTTTACTATTAGCGTTATTGAAGTGTTTTTTTACTAATTTTGGTAAGTTTTCATAGGATTAGGCCTAGTTTTAATTATTAGCCTACGCAATTTTCATAAAAGATTTCAAGGCAACTGGGTCTCCACTCTCCCGTGTCCCTCTTTAGCCTAATACTATGAAGAAGAAGAAAATTATTATTCCTTTCCTCGAAACAAACTGGATATCACTCAATTCAATAACTAAGTATGTAGGTAATATCATTTTGATGTTCTTGTTTTTGATTATTTATATACTTAATTATAGTTTTTATCGGTTGGAGGGTGAGCTGTCGTGGTGATAATTTGGCAACAACTGACGGTATCAGTTTGTTTTACCAGTGGGAGCGGTCTAAGAATACCGATAGAACTTAAACCAACCTTGTATTAACATTTTTTCTTATGAACAACAAATGTATATAAAGAGAAATTGCACTGACAAGAGATAATACTTCCTACGTATCACAATAAGTGATACATTTAAGTTTTTACGAATTTTGAGGTAAAATATTAAAGTGCGAGTTAAATATAATAAAGTAGATATTTAGTGGATGATGTGTCTCACTTTTCTTGGATAAAGTGATATTAATGAGTTTTAAAAGTAAAAGTAAAGGTATAAGGGTAATTACACTTTATTAAAATGGATAGTTAGTGGAGGTTGGTCCCACATTTTTGCCAAATAAAATAACGTTTGAAGTGTACCACTTATTATGAAACATCTATTTATAAAAAGTGTATCACTTATTGTGATACGGAGGAAGTACATCTTTCGAAATAATGTAGAAAAAAAAGTTTGTGCAAATGTTATATTCATCGCAAAATATTCACTACAGATATCATATGAAAATTACAAAACAACAATAATTATTGAGAATGACATGCTGAATCGTTTCTACGTGTGTTTGAGAGGTAAAACTTTGTTATCTAGCTATTTGTTTTGTTAGTTTGTGGAGTTCCATCTTAAAACCAATTGGTTGTAAGAGGAGTAGCCCAGGACCCTTATAAACACATTACTGGTTCATTTCTTGTCCAATGTGGGACAATACTCAACACGCCCCCTCACGTGTGGCGTCTTTTGTTTCGCACCTAACACGTGGATATTTATGGGTTACGTGGAGTCCGTGTGGCCGTTTGACCAACCACGGGTGAGCCGTGGCTCTGATACCATGTTAGTTTGTGGGGTTCCATCTTAAAACCAATCACTCTCTTTATTTTATCACGATATGATCAGCTCCAAGAATTTAAAGGTCCGTACAATTTACCAAACAAAAAGCTAAATTTGTAAATTCTAAAATTATAAATAATAAAATTCTAATTTGTGTTTAATCTTATAATAAGTTACATGTATACAAACCTAAATAAGGATTTACGACTCTAATTGATATATACATTAATACAAAAATGTAAAATAAAACTTAGGCCTTATAGGAGAATGTACACTGTTTGTACGCACCTTATGAATTTGGTTGTAACCGGCCCTATAGACAAGTGTTTTTTAGGTTTAACTGTACCAATGAAGTTTCTGTAATTTTAAATTTATGGATTCAAATCTATAAAGAAAATAAATGTATAGATAATGTATATTCTTTCAACTATCCACATATTCTAAAAGATTAAAACAATAACACAAACGCATAAAATAGGGAAAGCAAATAGAATTAAGATTATAAAAAATATATTGCTTATACATATTAAATCTTTCTATTTCATTATTATTCATAAAGTAATTCATATGTAAAGTTCAATAAATTTTTTTCTTCTAATTTCATCTTTTGACGTAAACATTGACACACTGTAGTTATCAAATAAATAAGAAGATAAATACAAAATTTTAATACAAAGTAATATAAATTTTCATTTACATTATTGTGACTGGGAATTTGAAAAGAAAGGTGCAAGTTGTTTTTTATTTAAAAGGAAAATAAAATAGAAAGAAAATTGTAGACCACATGGGTGATGGATGCATGTGATCTTGCAATTAATTTAGGGCAAACATCCAAAGAGTCCACCAATACCAACACATCAAACCAGTGGCGCAAGGGTCCCCCTATTTCCTCCCGTGATCGAGTACTCTTAATTCACTCTATGTAGTTATTTTATTTTTTGAATGGTACCATACATATACTCTGAAAGGCTAAATTTACATTTTTATTCACAAAACTATTTGAATTCATAACTTTATAGGATGTTTAAACACCAGATAATGTTGGTTTATAAGCCTTTTAGTCACTCTATGTGTAGCTGTGTAGTGTACGTGGGCTAAATTTAATCGAACATTTTTAAAGAGTAAGAAGTATCATATATAATTAAACTTTATAATTCCTTTTAAGGATGTCATGTTTGTTGAAGTTATGTCTACCTTAATATACCTAATGATTTAAACTTGTTTGGTGTTCAAAATATGTAAACTTAAACTTTCGATTACCCTATATTAAACACTAAAACCATGAATAGTGTGTCTGTTGTTGACTTGTGGGTCGGAAAGATGGGGAGAGATGGGTTGATTATGACTTGTGACGTACATCTTAGTTTAATTTTGTAATAACGTGAAGTAAATTTTGATTAAATGAATGAATGATGCCCTTAAAATTTTAGAATAATTCTCCTTCAGTGGTCTAATCTTAGAAGTTGTTTTTAGTTTCTACCATTTATGGGATGATTTTGGCGGAGTTTGAAGTAAACAACCTTGATAGAAAAGTTCGGCAATATATCTTAGTCAATTATAGAACTTGAGCATTTTACTTGGAGGAGTTATACCAATTTTAGTGTTAAGTTGATCATTTTTTCCAAAGGTTTGTAAACCATATCAAACTAATTTTAGTTTAAAGATCTTAGTTTTTCTATGCCTCTTTATAATAGCCCGTACATGGTCTAAAATTAGAACCGAATTGCTCGGAACCGATCGAATCGAATCGAAACGAACTAAAATTGAAAAAATGGTTTAGGTCGGACCAAGGACCGAATCGATGACTCTCAGAACCGAACCAATAAAGTTTCTTAGACTTTTTTCGGGTTTTCTCGGTTTTGGATTGGACCGAACCGAACCGAACCGAACCGAACCATACCGATAACCAATATTGCATGAATTAGAATCGTGAACCGAACTGGTATATATCGATTCGATCTCGTTCAGTCTGTTCTAGTTCGACGGTTCCAGGTCCAGTTTGCACATCCTTAGTTTATAATGATCACACATAACTTAGACATGTTTTTTTCAAGTCTTTTTCTTTGTGTCATGTAGAGAGATTAAGAATAGAACAAGATATAAACAGAATGCATATTGGCCTGGACCTCAATGTTAATTGTAAGGACCAAACTTCAAAAAAAAACAACCATTTTCAACCAAACCTTCCAAAACCTAATCAAAATACAAGTTTTAAACATAATTACCAAAAGAAACTATACAGGCCATGAAACAACTAACTATTTCGGATACAAACCAATTAAACACCCCAAAAGATATACATCAAAATGTCACAAGTCTATACCAAAATAGAAGCTTTCCCAAGCTTCAAGCAAATCAATCTTCAAGCACCTACTCACACTTGCCCTTGCCCTTATCTATACCTGAAAATGATGACAACTAAACGTGTAAGCTATAAAAGCTTAGTGAGTTCCACAATGTATAATGATATACTAAATAATTATATATATCATCAATAAATAATCAAAACAATAGTAACGGGTCAAAGTACCGGGTTAGCACGACAACATCATCACAAAGCATCACATATCAATACCGGGTCAACAATGATCAATGTAGAATTCCAGATTTAACAAAGTGCGTCATTCCCTCTTAGGCCGTTAGGGAATGAGGCCGATGAAGGTGACCATGGCACCCCTAACCGAGTCCATGATCTAGCTTCACCACCACGGTCCATACCACTCCTCCGCCAGATACTCCCGCGTCCACCGCCCGACATATTACACGAAGTAATACTCAAGCCGCCATGGGTACTCACGAAATGAAACATCACTCAAGGCAATTCACTCAAACGGGTCAAGGAAAGATGAGTTTGATCATAAGGATTATCAATGCCTTAACCAACCGAATCAATACTCAAGAATGTCAAATTGTTACAATTACCAATTAATTATATTACTTATTTATAAATATAATTAAAAGTATAGACATTGCACATAGGGAACTCACCTGGGATTAAACACTTGCCAATACGAGCCAAACACTTCCTTTAGTCACAATTTCAATATCACCGATCGATGCAAGCACCACAATCTCCCAATTGTTTACCTAACACAAGTATGCACATCTCAACAACAATTCTAAACCATAATCATATCTAGGATAAACCTTAGTCATCAATTTCCCCCAATTTGGTGATGAACCATAACCCTAGACTACTAGTTTATCTAAAATTTGAGTATAATCACATGCTAACTACAACACTCATGGCTAAAAACCTGTTACACATAACATACATCTCAGATTTCATACTTGACCCAAACCCTAACTAGGATTCTTGACCTACTATCTCTATACTTCAAGTTCTACACATGCATGAAGAAAGGGATGATAAATTACCTTAATAATCAACACTAGAGATGATAACCCTTTGATTTCCAGCTAAAATCTGCCCAAGAACACCCAAAATCACCAAAAATCGCCCACACCCGTCAAGAGAAAATTCTGGAAAAATCTTAGACTGAAATGGGTCAAAATCCCGATTTTATGCCTGTTCAGCACAAGATAGCGCCGTTATCCACAAGATAGCGCCGTTATCTTGACCCCGCGCTTTTTAGCGCCGCTATTTCCAGAATAGCGCCGCTATTTCTCAACTTTTTCGCGTTTTACCCAACGCTAAATCGAGTCGCTGTTGGACACCAGAAAAGATAGCGCCGCTATCTACCCAGATGTTGCAATTTTCAACTTTTTGTCCCTTTTAACTTATCCCACTTAATCAAACACCCCTAACACAGATTATTCATCATAATGCTAACTATCAAGACTTAATTCCTATTGTTTATCTTCTAATAATGAACTTAACAATTAAAATGCTTTAATTAGAAACACGTATGTTACAATTACCTCCTCCTTTTGAGAATTTCGTCCCGAAATTAGGTTGACTTGAACAAGAACGGATACTTCTCAATCATATCATCTCTTCTTTCCCAAGTGCAATTCGGGCCTTTATGATGCTTCCACTTTGCTAACACTAACGGAATTTCTTTATTCTTGAGATTGACCAACTTTTGGTCAATTATTTCTTCCGGTTCTTCTACATACCTCAATTTCTCATTGACTTTGACTTCTGTCAACGGCACTGTTTCATCATGCTCACCAAGACTCTTTCTCAAATAACTAACATGAAATACATTGTGGATGCCTGACAATTCTTCCGGTAGCTCAAGACGATAGGCTTGTTTCCCGACCCGTTCAATGATCCTAAATGGGCCGATAAATCGAGGGTTCAATTTACCTTTCTTTCCAAATCTCATAACGCCCTTCCAAGGCGACACTTTTAACATCACATAATCGTCTACCGAAAATTCTATCGGCTTTCGCCTTTTATCAGCATAAGACTTTTGACGATCTTGGGCCGTTTTCATTCTTTCTCGAACAACCCGAATTTTATCACTAGTATCTTGGATCATCTCAGGCCCCACCAATACCTTTTCTCCCACTTCTCGCCAACACAAAGGTGTACGACACTTTCTTCCATATAAAGCTTCATACGGTGCCATACGAATCGAGGAATGATAACTACTATTATAAGAGAACTCGGCTAATGACAAATATTTATCCCAACTTCCCCCGAATTCTAAAATACACGACCTAAGCATGTCTTCCAAAGTTTGGATCGTTCTTTCGGTCTGCCCATCGGTCTGAGGGTGATAGGTGGTACTAAGAGCTACTTTCGACCCCAACTCTTTTTGCATACTTCCCCAAAAATTAGAAGTAAACCGGGAATTCCTATCTGACACAATTCTCAATGGAACACCGCGTCTAGCAATTATCTCATCTAAATACACTTGTGCCCAAGAATCCATCGGTGCCGATTCCCTCATAGCGAGGAAATGTGCATTTTTGGTCAAACGGTCAACAACCACCCAAATACAATCGTGTTGACGAGCGGTTCTTGGAAGTTTAGTAATCAAATCCATGGAAATTTCCTCCCACTTCCAAACAGGAATGCTAAGTGGTTGCAAACTCCCATAGGGTTTCTGATGTTCGGCTTTAACTTGTGCACAAACGCTACATTCTTGCACAAACCTCCCAATGTCCTTTTTCATTCCCGGCCACCAATAATCCAATCTCAAATCATGGTACATTTTATTCATACCCGGATGAATTGAGAACTTTGAACAATGTGCCTCTCGCAACACATCATTTCTTAATTCTCCAATCTTCGGTATCCATAATCGGTTACTAAAAACCCTGACACCTCGACCATCTACTTCTAAATCTTTCTCATAGTTCACCATTCTCTCCTTCTTAATATTCTCGGGTTTTAACGCTTCATCTTGCCACTTCTTAAGATCATCAAGCAAAATAAACTTCAATGTAGTGGAGGACATTGCATAACACATACTCGAACGGTAAGCCTTACGGCTTAGAGCATCAGCAACTACATTCGCTTTCCCGGGATGATACAAAATCTCACAATTATAATCTTTTATGAGTTCCGTGGCACGTTGCTGTCGCATATTCAAGGATTGTTGGCTAAATATGTATTTGAGACTCTTATGATCGGTAAAGAGTTGGAACTTAGTCCCATACAAATAATGCCTCCAAATTTTTAATGCAAACACCACAGCAGATAACTCAAGATCGTGAGTTGGATAATTCTTTTCATACTCTTTCAATTGACGGGCTGCATATGCTATGACTTTTCCTCGCTGCATGAGAACACAGCCAAGTCCCATTTTTGATGCATCACTATACACAACAAAATCTTCCTTGCCTTCGGGTAATGACAATATGGGAGCATTCATCAAACAGTCTTTCAATATTCTAAAGGCTTTTTCTTGTGCTTCACCCCATTCATACTTCACATCTTTTCGGGTAAGACTCGTGAGAGGCACGGCCAAACGAGAGAAATCTTTAATGAACCGGCGGTAATAACCCGCGAGACCTAAGAAACTTCGGATCTCGGAAGCATTTCGGGGCACTTCCCAATTCTTAATCACCTCAATCTTTGAAGGATCGACCGATATGCCTTCACCTGATACCACATGACCAAGAAATTGAACTTGGCGTAACCAAAATTCACATTTGGAAAACTTGGCATACAATTTCTCTTTTCGAAGAAGATTAAGGATTTCACGAAGGTGCGAAGCATGATCACTCTCGGATTTAGAATATACTAAGATGTCATCGATAAAAACAATAACCGACTTATCCAACATAGGACGACATACCCGATTCATCATATCCATAAAGGCAGCCGGAGCATTCGTTAAACCAAATGGCATGACTAAGAATTCATAATGCCCATATCTAGTTCGGAATGCAGTTTTAGGTACGTCTTCTTTGTAAACCTTCAACTGATGATAACCGGACCTCAAATCAATTTTAGAAAAATAACTTGCACCTTGTAATTGATCAAAAAGATCATCAATTCTGGGCAACGGATATTTGTTCTTGATTGTTACTTTATTGAGTTCACGATAATCAATACACATCCGCATTGACCCATCTTTCTTCTTAACGAACAAAACCGGTGCACCCCACGGTGACACACTCGGTTGAATGAACCCTTTATCTAGCAATTCTTGTAATTGGTTCATAATTTCTTTCATTTCCGCCGGGGCCAAACGATAAGGAGTTTTGGCGATTGGAGCCGCACCCGGCACAAGATCAATTCGGAATTCAACTTCTCGATCAGGCGGTAATCCGGGTAAATCCTCGGGAAATACATCCGGGAATTCATTAACAATAGGAACATCTTTCACTGATTTCTTTACTTTTACAACCGAATTGAGAACATAAGCTAAATAAGAGTAACATCCATGGGACATCAATTTACTAGCCTTCAAGAAAGATATCACCTTTCTATTCTTCATTTTACTATCACCATACACATATAAAGGTTCTTCTCCGCCTAACGGAATCTTTATCATCTTCTCATAACACAAAATGCTAGCATGATACTTAGACATCCAATCCATTCCAATAATAATATCAAAATTGGGAAAATTTATCATCACTAGATCTACTAGGAACTTATGATCATCTATCTCTAACGAGCAATCCTTATATACACGATCGGCTACCAGGGTCTCACTACCCGCAGTATCAACACAGAATGGATTCAACAAAGGAGATGGAAGCACAGATAATAATTTAGCAAATTTCACAGATACGAAGGAATCAGAAGCTCCAGAATCAAATAATATATGGGCGGGTTGGGAATTAACAAGAAATATACCAGAAACGACATTTGGATCCTCCCGGGCTTCCTCCGGGGTCAACTGAAAGGCACGACTTCTAGCCCTGAGAACCTCCTCCTTTTGAATCGATGCCCCCACTCGCGGAGGTTGTTGTACCGAACCTCGACTTTCAGTAGCTCGATTTGAAGGATTTGGGCATTGACGCCTCCGATGACCTACTTATCCGCAACCATAACAAACAACATCCTTATTTGGACACCTCGATTTTATGTGACCTTCCTCATAACAACCAAAACACTTCACGGGCCCACGATCACTATTACACCGTCCTCGGTGATTCTTGCCACAAGATTGGCAATCTCGGTTAGCATCCAACTACAATATTTCAAATGGTTAAACACAATTCATAAAATATACATAACATGATATTTAATTTAACTTCAATCTTACTTGAATAGAAAACGATTGGGATTGGCCACGAGGCCGAGATGACCCTTGAGATTGGGTTCGACGGTTAGGAATAAATCGATTAATACGAACAGAAGGAGACGAAGTAGTTTGCTCTACTTTTTGACGTTTAGATTTGGGAGTCAACTCCCCACGAAGGCTCAAATAATGCTCTCTTCTTCGAGCATACTCCACCGCCTTAGCAAAAGACGGGATATCACGATTGCTCACAAAGTCTTGGATTTCATACCTTAACCCTTCTACAAACATTTGAATCTTCTCAACCTCGGTCGGGATGTACTTCGTTGCAAACCGTGCCTTTTGATTAAACAACGTCTCATACTCATCTACCGACAAAGTTCCTTGCTTGAGTTCTAAAAACTCCTTCTCTAACCTTCTTCTCATATCACTTGGGCAATACTGTTCAAGAAATCGGGCCTTGAACGAATCCCAACTCATATGATCTTGTTCTTCCTCATTCAAAATCTTAAACGTGTTATTCCACCAAGTTAAAGCCCTCCCGGTAAACATAGCGGTGGCATACACCGTTTGATCATCCTTGGCCACACGAGAAATACGAAATACCTTCTCCGTATTTTCAACCCATAACAACGCCTCCACGGGGTTCGACACACCCGAGAACTCCGTGGCCCCACTACTTTGAAAAGTTTTGAACGAAACCATTCCCGACTTCTTACTCGGGGATTCATCTACTACCTTCTCCTTTTCATTCAACTTCTCTTTCTCCTCACGCCTAAATTGTTCAAAGGTTGCCCGGACCATGTCCGCCATCCTGTTCATCAACCTTTCCTCCCTTGGAGATACCACTTCTTCTTCTTCATGATTAATAGGGTTTGTTCCTTGGGTTCGAGGACCCGAAGGAGTTAATTCAGGGTGCTCCGCACTCCCCGAACCATCATTATCATTATTACTACTTCCTTGATCCATCCCTAGCTGAAATTTATAAGAATAAAATGGAAGTATTAAATAACACTCACCCTAACATTTCTATTGACCCACCATTATGTATCCAACCTATGGTTTGTATCCGACCTAAACTTTAGCCTATACACTATACCATCAATGCCTAAGTTTGAGTCTAGTACCGCAATGATACCTAGTTCACTCAAACCAATGCTCTGATACCATATTGTAAGGACCAAACTTCAAAAAAAACAACCATTTTCAACCAAACCTTCCAAAACCTAAACAAAATACAAGTTTTAAACATAATTACCAAAAGAAACTATACAGGCCATGAAACAACTAACTATTTCGGATACAAACCAATTAAACACCCCAAAAGATATACATCAAAATGTCACAAGTCTATACCAAAATAGAAGCTTTCCCAAGATTCAAGCAAATCAATCTTCAAGCACCTACTCACACTTGCCCTTGCCCTTATCTATACCTGAAAATGATGACAACTAAACGTGTAAGCTATAAAATCTTAGTGAGTTCCACAATGTATAATGATATACTAAATAATTATATATATCATCAATAAATAATCAAAACAATAGTAACGGGTCAAAGTACCGGGTTAGCACGACAACATCATCACAAAGCATCACATATCAATACCGGGTCAACAATGATCAATGTAGAATTCCAGATTTAACAAAGTGCGTCATTCCCTCTTAGGCCGTTAGGGAATGAGGCCGATGAAGGTGACCATGGCATCCCAAACCGAGTCCATGATCCAGCTTCACCACCACGGTCCATACCACTCCTCCGCCAGGTACTCCCGCGTCCATCGCCCGACATATTACACGAAGTAATACTCAAGCCGCCATGGGTCCTCACGAAATGAAACATCACTCAAGGCAATTCACTCAAACGGGTCAAGGTAAGATGGGTTTGATCATAAGGATTATCAATGTCTTAACCAACCGAATCAATACTCAAGAATGTCAAATTGTTACAATTACCAATTAATTATATTACTTATTTATAAATATAATTAAAAGTATACACATTGCACATAGGGAACTCACCTGGGATTAAACACTTGCCAATACGAGCCAAACACTTCCTTTAGTCACAATTTCAATATCACCGATCGATGCAAGCACGACAATCTCCCAATTGTTTACCTAACACAAGTATGCACATCTCAACAACAATTCTAAACCATAATCATATCTAGGATAAACCTTAGTCATCAATTTCCCCCAATTTGGTGATGAACCATAACCCTAGACTACTAGTTTATCTAAAATTTGAGTATAATCACATGCTAACTACAACACTCATGGCTAAAAACCTGTTACACATAACATACATCTCAGAATTTCATAATTGAACCAAACCCTAACTAGGATTCTTGACCTACTATCTCTATACTTCAAGTTCTACACATGCATGAAGAAAGGGATGATAAATTACCTTAATAATCAACACTAGAGATGATAACCCTTTGATTTCCAGCTAAAATCTGCCCAAGAACACCCAAAATAACCAAAAATCGCCCACACCCGTCAAGAGAAAATTCTGGAAAAATCTTAGACTGAAATGGGTCAAAATCCCGATTTTATGCCTGTTCAGCACAAGATAGCGCTGCTATCTTGACCCCGCGCTTTTTAGCGCCGCTATTTCCAGAATAGCGCCGCTATTTCTCAACTTTTTCACGTTTTACCCAACGCTAAATCGAGTCGCTGTTGGATACCAGAAAAGATAGCGCCGCTATCTTCAAGATAGCGCCGCTATCTACCCAGATGCTGCAATTTTCAACTTTTTGTCCCTTTTAACTTATCCCACTTAATCAAACACCCCTAACACAGATTATTCATCATAATGCTAACTATCAAGACTTAATTCCTATTGTTTATCTTCTAATAATGAACTTAACAATTAAAATGCTTTAATTAGAAACACGTATGTTACATTAATCTTGCCCATAAGGCAGATAGGTTTCTTTCTAGGAGGCAGGAGCCTAGTCTTGAAACCGTTGTGGCCCAAAAGGGTTAAACGAGCTCACACACGTATACGGGAAAATATCACTTTTGGTAACATCGCAAAAAGAGGAGATACAAAGGCCTATAGTTGTTTAATACACTATATTTAAAAGTGGGGATGATATTATTACCACACATTGGTGAGACCACTACCTAGATTGAGTCTAAGGTGTCGCCTAGAGTAGGGTGTGTTCGGTTCCAATATTAGATTGAACCGAACCGAAAAACACGAAACCAAAAAATATACAAAAAAACCTGAAAATCGAACCGAAATAATGGTTCCGGTTAGGTCCTGTGATATCGGGTTTAGAACTAGTTAGAACTGAAAAGTATATAATCAACATAAATTATATTTTGGCTTAGACAATTGTCAAATTCAGGTTCTATAACCTAAAAACTGGAATGGACTGAAAATGCTGAGAATCTAAATAACCAAAAAAGAGAATCGAAAATTGAACCGAAAACTGAAAATCATGTCCAATTGGTTTCAGTTCTCATTCGAGTTCGGATTTTCAGTTAGATTGAATGCTATATTGTGTAAAACGTTGCTCTTGGTTTATGTACACATTTATTTGTGTACAATGTGGATATATGTTGCTGTTGGTTATGTTTTCACCTGAATTGAGTCCTAGGATGTCGGCTCGAGTTCTTTTTAATTTTACTTCTATTTATGTTTTTTTAGGTAGAAACATATCATGGAACTAAAAATGATGGTCAATACATCCCACAACAAAACTTTACCTTTACAACCCACACATGATGGCAAGCTTACACTTTATAATTATTTGTTATGTGACAATTACTTTTTGGAATATATAACTTTTTCTAAATAGAAATTATACTACATTTTAAAGGAAAAAAAATTAAATAACAATTCTAAAATAAAATAATAATCAAATTAAAAAAGAACTTATGTCGGCAGTTTCTAATTTTGACGGGTCCAACAAATTAACTACTCTACAATCTCCATACACACCTTTTTCAAGTCTCAGATAACCATGGAAGCTCACTAACCTTGGCTTCAATTCCATGCACTTTTTGATCCCAAATTCAATCTCCTTCGTCAAATCCCCAAATTTCCACTCAATTCTGGCGAATCAAACCCTAATTTCCTTCTCGATCAAACCTCATCACAATCGTACAATTCCTCGAGATGACTATACTTTACACGCTGGTGGCCAGAGGATCTGTTGTGTTGGCGGAATTCAGCGCTAAATCGACGAATGCGAGCACAATTTCCAGGAAAATTCTCGAGAAAGTCCCCGGAGACAATGATATGAATGTTTCGTACTCGCAGGATAAGTATATTTTTCATGTTAAGCGTACTGATGGCCTCACTATACTCTGTATGGCCGATGATGCTGCCGGAAGTAAGCTCGAAATGCGTCTTTTAATTTTATGTCATATTTGTTCGATTCAAAATCGTTTAATCGTTAAATGATTAGCTCATTGTTTGCGATCATGTGATATTGTTTTTCTAGTTACAGAAGTTGAAATTGAAGCTATATTCGTTTTTTATGCTGCATATAATATATACGATTTGATTTTGATAACCTAGGGTTATTAAAACTGCATTGTTGCCTATGATAGGTCGTTTACTTCTGTATATAAGTTGAAATCTAATACTGTTGTATATATGATTTGATATTGACATACAGTTATTTGCTAAGAGAATTAGACATCAAATTATCAATTTGATTTACAGCTATCAAATTGAAATTGAAAACTGCAGATATAAGATATGTGAGTTCTTACAGGTGAATGCATTTTTGTTACACTTTATTCAACACATATTTGGAGGCTTGTCATCTGATAAACATATCAATTATCAATTGTACATGTTATATGGCACCCTATCATGAGCTTGATTGATGAATATGTTTAATATTAATAACATCTGTACATTTTACAGGACGAATTCCTTTTTCATTTCTCGAAGACGTTCATCAGAGATTTGTTAGGAGTTATGGCAAAGCAGTTATATCTGCTCAAGCTTATGGCATGAATGATGAGTTTTCAAGGGTTTTAAACCAACAAATGGAGTATTACTCAAATGATCCTAATGCAGATAGAATGAACCGTTTAAAAGGTGAAATGAGTCAGGTCAGTTTGAAGTTAGCTTGTAATATGTAAGTTGCATATGGTAGTTAGTTGATTTTGGGATTAATTAATTATTATACACAGGTACGAACGGTGATGATACAAAATATTGACAATGTTCTAGAAAGAGGTGATCGGTTAGAAGCACTTGTGGATAAAACCACAAATATGCAAAATAATACTTTTCATTTCAAAATGCAAACTCGCAGATTCAGAAATACAATGTGGTGGGGAAATGTCAAACTCATGTATGTTCTCTCAAATTTTCCTTTTTAATTTTTGTTTTCCATTAAAAATCCTCAAAGTTGATATTGGATCAAAGGGTTATATTTCTATGCAATTAGCCGTTTTTCTTTAAGTTTGACTTTTTGTTTAGATAAAAAGCAAACCCTAAAGATGATTGGATTGACCTTTGATGTTGGACTCAAAATGCAGGGTTGCATTTGGGCTTCTTCTACTGTTGATTTTTTATATTGTTCTGGCATTTGTTTGCCATGGGCCCACACTTCCTACTTGTTTATAAGATGAAAACTTAAAGTCTAGGGTTTTGAATTCAGAATCTATGATTTCATGATTATCAGACACTACTTCAATGATTTATTGCCGACGAAATGGGTCATTTTATTAACTTGATCAGGCATGTATGACCATCATAATTGACCGTTTTGACTTTTGAGTTAGACCGTCCGAAGACCCTCACGTGAGCGCCTATGTGGCACCCTGCCACGGTGTGAAGCAACAACAAAGCAGAACAAAAATCGAGCTGGTGGTTTGGTGTGGTGGGTATATTTATTAAAATGTTATTTGTATTAATAAAAAAATATTTGTTTTATGTTTTAATAAAAAAATGGAAAAAAAGGGTGAGATGAAAATTAAAATGGTGTGGTTTGGTTTGGTGAGTATTTCCTGGGAGATGATGTGTAGTTGCTGATGTGTAGCTAGTGATACCCATACACACTAACTAGCCTTAGTAAACGAGTTTATCTCGATGCTCAAATTTGTATTCACCGATAATTGACACATATTAAAGTTAATAATATTACCATGTTCTGTTTTTTGTCTTCACGATCTACTTATAGTCATATGTAAACCTCATAATACAATATTTTCCACTTTGCCGAACTGGCTTACGGTTTTGTTTCTGGTGTGGGTGGATTAAACTCCTTAAGACATATTTTGTTCTCTTATACAACCGATTTTAGACGAATGTTTCAAATAGTGCCATACAAAAGATATATTTTATGTATAATTAACATAGCAACATCATATGCCGTAAATTAATTGCAAGATCACACGCATCCAATCATCCATCACCATTTTACCATGTGGTCTACAAATTGGGATTGACTATTGGGACACCCCATAATTCTGTTTGGACACCCCAAATTCCTTAATAAGTAACTAATAAATTTTTTCGAAACCTCTATCGAAATCTGTCGCTAAACACCACCCTACCAACTCACTCGCATCGGAATCGGCCGGTCGCCGTCGCCCCTCTCTCCACCACCACCACCACCAACTCGCTCCGATGTTCACTATGTCGTTCATTCCGCGACCACCAAGTAATTACGCCACCACATCGCATATGCCGTTCACCACCACCACCACCGTCGATCACTAGTTTTAAGTTAAAAAAACAGTCTGAATAACCATTTAATTAATTGTTTGTGAATCTAATTTTCAAGTTTTGACTTTAATTGGGGTGTTTATTTGGTAGTGAAGGGTGTCCAAATAGTAGGACCCCTACAAATTTCTTTCTATTTAATTTTCCTTTTAAACAAAATAACATGCACCTTTCTTTTCAAATTCCTAGTCATAATAATCTTAATTCTGTTTGCTTTTTCGTTAAAGTTCACATTGTTCAAGTGTTCATGATACATATTTCCAATAAATACAAAATTATCCTAAAATAATAAGTATGTTACCCTGGAAATTAAATAATTTAAATTTAGAAAGGTCCCAATACAATATTTAGTAAAGATAAAGATATTTGTATTCAATACTACATCAACTTTTTTTTATATCGAAAGAGATTCATACGTACGTACACAAAGCGACCAAAATAAATCAACTAGGTTAATGTTTAAACTAAATTATATTATCTCATTTGTTGGTCATGAGTTGTATAGCGTACAAATATTTTATTAAACTTTTGTTATGAAGATAATTACTTAAAGATAAACAAATAATTAATCTCCAAATGACATAACTAACCAAAAAGTAAAAATCGAAAAGGATGAAAAATGCAAATTAAAGCAAACTCACTTTCCACTTGCATGGAAATGGAAATTACACCAAATAAGAAACTCTTAATTTATCCAAATTTTTGAACGAATCTGACTTGGATTCATGCTAAAATGGAGGAGTTTGAATGGGATTACTATAAAAACGACTTGGACCCTGCAGGAGTGCTAGCCTTCTGCCCGATGTTTGCTTAATATAGAAATTTATTTGCTCAGAATATCAGCAATCATTATGTATTTGTCCTGAAAGGCAACATTGAAATCTTATTTGTTCAGTTATAATTATACTTAAACCTATTTTCTTTTTAAATACCAAAACGAATCAAACAACACTCTTCTGTACGTGAGCTACATACTCCATCTTTTCTATTCTTACCAAGAACACCAAACAATTACCAAGGTAATTTCATCTTGTTTTTTGGGTTTTTTCTCTCTCTCTTTTTGAATCTGGTGTTTGGTATGATTTTGATCTTGTTTTTTTGGTATGGTTGATGATTATCAAGTGACAGGAAACAAATCATCTCCTTTTACAAGATCATCCTACCTGGTTGCATCTCCAATCCGGTCAGTATTCAAAACTTGTTCGTTTGCATTCACCACTTGTACATAATGCATGTTTTTGGAGGGAATTTTGTCATGTTTTTGACTTTTGGATTTGTAAATTTGAGATTTTGACTGCTAACAAGAAGTACTATGGAATATTGGTCCCAATCCGCAAGTAGGGTTAAAAAAACAATGAAGAAAACAAAAAAGGGTCAAAATTTGAGATAGTTGATCATCCATTTTGTTTGACATATTTCAAACCCGTGGCTATGGGCTCAGCCAGTATTTTCCACCCAAAATCATGCGAACAGGCTTCTGTACACGTACCAAAATAACGGACACAAAGCAAAAGCCAATTTTTTTGGTTTTTATGATTAACTGAAGGTTTGGGTACAGTTTTGTTTGGTTTACCGCAAATAACATACCAGATTAATTAGCCAAAAACAGACCAACGACTTCACCTATTTTTCTCCAAAGCACAGCAAGTTGGTCCATGCATGTTAACATTTAACTTAGAAATTGAACACAATACTTAATACATATTTGATCATAAAAACAAGTTATACACAAGGAAAGTTATATTCAAATTATTTTACGTTTTCTCTTTTTCATATATTATCATTATTAGACGATATCTTTGATATCTCCGTATATATCTTTAGTATATTTAGATTATATTGTTTCCTTATATTTATCCCTTTAGTTAGGTATTTTCGATTGCATGTTTGTGACAGTGTAAACGGGATGGAGTGCGGAGGTGGGGGTTTTGTCGTCGCCACTCGCCAGGCATTGCAACGTGTGAGGTTTGCCGGAGAAGGGAAACAAGAAAACGGAGGTGATGCCGAAGCTATCACGAAGAGCAGCCGAGAAAGGGTTAGGGCCGGCTAGGCTCTAATACCATGTAAGTTTGTGAGGTTCCATCTTAAAACCAATTGATTGTAAGAGGAGTAGTCCAGGACCCTTATAAGCACATTACTGATTCATATCTTGTCCAATGTGGGACATCTCAACACGCCCCCTCACGTGTGGCGTCATATTTTTCGCGCCTAACACGTGGATATTTATGGGTTACGTGGGGTCCGTGTGGCCGTTTGACCAACAACGGGTGAACCTTGCTCTGATACCATAAATGGTTTTAGAGAAGATGCTTTATTCACATTATCAACCCAATATTTATAGTGTACAATGCAATCGAAAATACCTAACTAAAGGGATAAATATAAGGAAACAATATAATCTAAATATACTAAAGATATATACCGAGATATCAAAGATATCGTCTAATAATCATATCTAAAATAGGATTTACATAGAGAAGTAAGATAAATAAATACTCCCTTTGTCCCAAAAAAAAAAACTTCTAATTTCATTTTGGTACCAATTTTAAGGTAATAATTAGTTGTGAGGTCATTGGTAACAATTTTGATTAAAATATAATTAAGATTGATTTAGAGAGAGAAATATAGTTAGTGGATAATTAGTAATGTGGTCCTTAGTGATAATAATATTTTATTATGTGAAGCCCATCAAAAGTAAAAAATGAGAAGTTTTTTATGGGACAAAAATTTAAGGTGAAATAAAAAGTTTTTTTTGTGTTACGGGAGTAATAAACTGGGCTGCTATCTCTATTAGGATTCACATGTATTCAAATTAAGTTTTTCCTAACGACGGTCATCACTTTGATATTATCAACTTTACTTTCATAAACTTGGACTTTTTTGAAACATAATAAATTGAGTTCCTTAGAAAGTAAATAGGGTGTAATTTGTACATAAACTTTTTTTTATTCATATACGATAATTAGAGTATTTATGTGAACTATGGTGATTATGTGCTATAATAAAACTTTATTTTTCAACACAACAAATTTAAATATTGAGAGTTTATGGCTATGTATAAAAAAGCTTATTTAAGTAACTTTTGAGCTTATTAACTTAATAAATTCAAATTTTTATGTTTATTTAGACTTATTAAAATATGGGTTTTGATAATGACATCCCTTAGGGCTGTCAATAGGTGCATAAAAAATTGTACATTTTTCTATGGAGGGAGTAAATCCTAAATTACAGGAGTCGGTTACAATGAATGTACAAATTTGTTATGCATGTCTTTTGACAGCCCTTAGAGATATCATTATTAAAACCCTTAAAATAATAAGCTCAAAAGGTCCTTAATAAGTTTCTCAATCATGCTCTTAATTTATGAAATATTGAATTATTTTTACCAAATCTTCCAACTTGATCATTCTACTCATTAATATGTGGATCATTAATTTTTTTTCTTCATATTATTTTTTAATTTGAATATATTTGTATTTATCAAATGATTGAAAAATAAGTAGTATCAATTTTCCTAATTTAATTATTATGTTAGATTTCATATATAGATTTGGGTAAATTGCATAAAATAGCAACATACTATTAAGCTATTCCTAATTCTAGCAATTAACTATGAAAATTCTCAAAAATAGCAATATACTATTAAATGATTCCTAATTCTAGCAACCAACTATCAAAATTTTCAAAAATAGCAACAAACTTTTGAATTTTTGCAATTTGGGTAATATTTCACCTTAAATGATGGCAGTCGGTATTTTCTAGTGACGTGGCTGGTTCCTTATTTTTCTCCTTTTTCCACTTGTTGGTCCACGTAATAAATATTAATATATTTATAATGACTTATGTCACTAGAAAATACCGATTACTCACGTTCATGGTAAAATGTTTCTCAAATTGTAAAAATTTAAAAGTTCGTTGCTATTTTTGAAAAAAATTATAGTATGTTCCTAGAATTAGGAATCACCTAATAGTTCATTGCTATTTTATGCAATTTGCCCCATAGATTAATAGGAAATTGTGTATTTCTGATTCAACTTTACAAAGTGGAGTCCATATTGAATAAAAAATCAACCATCTGAACCCTGGTATCTCCGAAGGGTCTCTTCTCTGCTCTCTCTTCTTCAATGGCTGTTCTACAGAGATCCAAATCTAATTCATCCTCACTATTGCTACAATTATGCTTTCTATCTCTTTTCGCTTCTTCTTCACTCGCGGTCGCAACAGGGTACGTTAATTCGTCTTTACCTACAATATTCTCTACGAACCCTAGCTCTCTGATCACTATAATTGCTGTTATATACATGATTTACGGATTATTTATTAGACATAGTGCTTTAATCGTTTGTTTTTCTGCAACAATCTGTTGTAAAATAAGTTTGTTTATGTTGACACATCTCTAATTAAGATTTTAGAGTTTTGAACTTGGGGTCATCTGGCATGTTTAGTTTCCAAATTGTTAAATTGATTAATGGTTAATGAAATAATGAACTGCTAATATGATTGCTCTGTTGCTAAATTGTTATGTTGGGTGATGTTTGTCTGATTAGAAGATCTGATTATGTATAATTTAGTAATTGTATATATGTATCCGGTGATAAATGAGCTAAATGCAATGCTAATTGCAGCTCTATATCCTTGTGATATAATAAAGGATCTATTTCATATAGTATAAGCTTTTCAATTAGCCAGTTATTGTTAATCATGTAGTTAATAGTGGTGCTGCTTCATACATAATGGTGAAACTGTGGAAGGTATGAAGTAGCAACTGCACAGAAAAATGAAGATTTTATTTAATCAATTTACATTTTTGTACTATCATATTTGAGTAATTTGGTTTTCTTTATTCGTTAATCTAATTTTCTTGTTGATTTACAGGAATGGAGGTGCTTATACTATTAATGGTCGAGTCAAAATTCCTGGTATGAAATTTCACAAATATATTTTCATGTTCATCCTTTTTATTGTATAGTATTTTTCATATATTTCATATTTGTAATCAAGAGCTTAGCTATTTTCATTCTTAAAAAGATATTTGTAAATTGGACTTTTCAGGTTTTGGTGCAAAGGGATTTGGTCTTCCAGTAAAGGCTAACAACGCCAAAGTTATATTAAATGGTGGTCAAAAAGTTACATTTTTAAAGCCTGATGGTTACTTCTCATTGTATCCTACCATTTTAACTATTTTTTTTTTTAATTTTAGTTGCTAAAAAAGGGTATACTTGATATTTAGGGGTCAGTTATGACTCTAGTAGTTTATATTTTTATTAATGTCTGCTGAAATTCCTTAATAATATACTCAAAGCCACAACGTTCCTGCTGGAACACACCTTATTGAAGTTGATGCTATTGGTTATTTGTTTTCACCAGTCAGTATTTTTCTCCACCCCCTTTTGTTTTCAAAACTTGTCATATTTACCCCCTAATGATTTGATTTACTGATTTTAACCCAGGTTCGTGTAGATGTGAGTGCCAGAAACCCTGGTAAGGTTCAGGCAGCACTAACAGAGACCCGAAGAGGTCTAAATGAGCTCATTTTAGAGCCTTTGAGAGAAGAGCAATATTATGAGGTCAGTAATTAATACTTTTTTATTTATATTTGTAAATGGTAAAAATAAAATATAAAAATTGTGGTTGCAGATAAGGGAACCTTTCAACATAATGTCTATTGTGAAGAGTCCAATGGGTCTTATGATTGGATTTATGGTGGTGGTGGTGTTCTTGATGCCCAAATTAGTTGAGAACATGGGTAAGTAATTTGATGAAAATTGCTAATTTAAGATTGTTAATATTTAATTATTATTTGTATTGGAAAATGGAAACAGATCCAGAAGAAATTAGGAAAGCACAAGAAGAGATGAGAAACCAAGGTGTTCCATCTATTGCAAATTTGATGCCTGGAGCTGGAAGGACCAATTAGTCATTTTCTCAACTCACAAATTTGAATGGGACCCACATAACAAATGTAGAAGTGTTTTAAAATATTAATTTATTTCCGTTTCGGTTAATAATAGAATTTTATTTTTTCTACTTCTCTTTATAACTCTTGTTTTCATTGACGATTATATGTCTGACCATAAAGCACGAAAACTGTTTGATGTGTCCTAGCATAATTTATGAAGTTGGGTTATATGATGTGCAACAGGTTTATTGAACACAAAACATGTATTTCATAGCAGAGGCAAATTCCTACACAAAGCTGACGTGATGTAAACTTAAGGGTTCAGGTTAAATGGGTTAGGTTAGGTTAGGTATGTACACAGTCCAAAAACTGAATCGAGAACTGAAAAAATGGTTTTGGCCGAACCAAGGACTCAATCAAGAACGTTTTGGACTGAACCGAGAACGGGGCGGAACCGAAAACTGAAAAAGTTTCTTCTATTTTTCAGTTTTGGATCGGACGAACTTAACTGATTTTGCATGAAAATTGAAACCGAGAACCGGACTAGCGGAGCTCGGTTCCTTCTAGTTCAATGACGGTTTTGGACAGTTCTCGGTCCAATTTGAGTATGCTTAGGATAAGGTTGTAAACAAGTAGTGAAGTAGACATGTCTAAATGTTTGTGATTCAACTTTTGAGACGCTTGAATTCAGATTAAGTTATAAGACCGGTGCCAACGGCATGTCGTTCTCAAGTTGACGCCCGTCGGTTTCCTCCGACCGTTGGCATGCCCCTTCGATGGGGTGCCTTTGGTTTTTTCCATCAGGTGGCCGAAGATAATTGACACCAGGGAGGTGGTGCCCAATAATTTTTTTATTTTATTTTATGTTTTAACAGTAATAATACTGTTAATTTTAAAAAAAGTTAGTTTATTTAAATTTTTTCCAACCCTTCTATCCCTATAAATACCCACTATAAACATTATATTTTCACACAACTTATTTACCCTCCTTTCACCATACAAAATTCATTCATTACAAATTTTCACTAAACTGGATTACGATTATGATTTGTAAGATATCGTTGCGCTTACGACCTGTTTCAATCCCTCGGAAATGGTTAAAATTTTGAATTCTTTTGACGCGGATACGGAAGACGATGGCGATAGTTCCTACCCGATACCGAGAGCACTGAGATGGTACTTATATGAAGACTACTTTGCAGATAATCCAACTTTCCCGTCGGATTACTTTAGGTGACGCTTTCAGATGAGCAACATACACGTCTGTGGTGGGGTGGTTGGCCACAAGACCCTATACGCGGTGATAAGGGGTTAAATGTGCACTAAATTTTTTCTTTATTTTTTAATTAAAAAATCGGGTAGTGGTTAATGTGGTCTATTTGGGATTGTTAGTAAGTTTGAGTATACATTTTATATGGCGCTGTCATTACACTTCGTGATAGCCATAAAAATTGTAAATGAACGGATAAGAAATGGAGGAGCTATCCACTAGAAAAAGTGACATATGACCATCACTTTCATTGTTTTCATTATACCAACTGGCTGTGGTCCATCTCGCTATTTGGATTTGGATCGTTCATATAGTCATGGAGTTTGTTGCATATGGCTTCATTCCATATGCTAAGTTCGGATAATTCATTTTTTGTTTACTATTTCTATAGTCTATAGTCCATCCAAACAGTTCGTTCTTCCTTTCTTTTCCAATTTCATTATATCAGCGCTAAATCATCATTTCTTCATTCCATTTTCTTTGTTGATACTATTATATTTCCCGTTATTATAATTTTCTTAACTGTCCCAATAAATTAATCTCAAATACTCGCCCTCACGTATTATAGTAACCACACTTGATCACATCATCGAAAATTTAATATGTCCAAAAAATATTTGTCACAATCTGTTGATTTTTAAGTTATCATTTTCAATTTTTATTTATATTAATTACAATATATTATGTGTGAAACTTTAGTCAACATATTCCTCATTACTTGTTGAATGTCCATTATTAGTCCACCCAACCCGAGCCATGTTTCCAGTTAGGTATTAGTTGTCTTTGGCGTGTAAAGGTGAAGTCCTAACTGTTTTAACTTCTTCAAAAAGGTAACGAATTCTTTTTTTTTTTTTTTTCATATTCCCAGCGTCAAGGTCAAAATCTTTAAATCGCATCCACACCCTTCATTCCTGTTGCGTGAAAAATTAAACCATTATCACTGCCAAAACTTAAATTAAAATAGAAATAAAATAAAATGAAATTAATAAAAAGAACATATTACCTTACACGAAACGTATATGCCAACAAACAAGACACGCCAACCTGTTCCTCAATAGTAACGGCGAAAAGGACGGTAAACGGTTGAAGTTAACGGAACGGCAATGGACTTGACGGAACATAGTACGGATCCTAAGGCACGGCACCGAACGGGACGGAACACACCACTGAATCAATTGCTGCGAAAACGGATGGATGATCATTCAAATGATACAACGCAAATCAACAAACCACACAGAAAACATAGTATTAAACTTATGAATTGATTTAGTTTTGTAAGTTTAATTAGGAGTTAATTACGATTAAAATTTGTTTAGAAGTGAATTAGTTTGCGGAATGGAAGTAAAAGTTCAATCCAAAAAGTCCTTCAATTTTGCAATCACAATGGCTGCAAGCATATACTATCATCTATGTACAAAGGAGAATCCATTTTGTTTTGTTTCGATTTGATTCGATAATTGAATAAGCTTCATCCTTGTGTCAAAATTTATTGATTTGATTTCATGTCGCCGAATTAGAAGAACTGCAATCTTCACCAAAATCCAAGCACCAGTGTATGTAGATCTGTAATAGAAAAGGTAAGAGGTAAAATCACCAAACCTGTAACCGTACAACCAGAGGATTTTTTTGGAAAAATCATAAGTCGTCGGCCTTGGACATGATGGACAGCCGGCTAGGTCTCGGTTCAAACGCTGATCTACGCCTCTGCTGATGCGATGACGGTCGGATCAACGCCGCTAGAGCTCTCTTCACCAGATCTCCTCCTTCAACAGTACCGATTCGAACTAGTGAATTCGTCATCGCAGATCTACGAGCATTCAACCTATTTGGTGAGTACGTCATCCCGTTGCTAGTATTGTAATTCTTGTGCAGACTACACCGGAAAGATCCAGGATGCGTTGTAGGCGAGCACATACACATCTTCTTTGGTAAATTCTTCAGTGGATTCCCGGTGTTCTGCTTTCGTACGACTTGTTCTCGAGGATTCATTGCCATCGACCGATTCGGAGATCCTGATCTGCTCGCCAACGAAAACCTCACCGATGATGACGTCACTGGAGCGAGTCCATGGAGGTTGACACGCGTCGGCGAAGATGAACGGCTGTAAACATGAGTTGAAGATGGAGATGTATAAAAGCTGGAACTCGTTGATGACGCGAACGGAGATGAAACCTCAGCAGCAAACGCCGATGAATATTTCCCGAATCGGCCGGACGGAGAACTTGAACGTTGAAACGCCGATGTCAACGGCATGACCGGCCCATTCGATTTTCTAGAAGATGTCACCATTTTTTTCCTTTTGCCGGTAGAGAGAGAAATCTAGTACGTGTTTTTGGTGTTTTGTGTGTGAGAGAGAAAGGGTTGATGGAAACGAAGGGAGATGGGAGGGGTAAATTTACTGAAGGGCCCTTGGCTCTTCAGTTGGGCAAACCTAGCTCTGGTCCGAGGCTTAATTTATAGGAAAAGAATAGCCGTGGTATGACTTGTAATTAAAGGGAACTTTAGAGGTTAATATGCGGAGAATAATATTAGTTGCGGTTGGTTAGCTTTTAACTATAATAGATGGAGAGAGTTAACCATGGTTAGATTAGGGTTTTCATTTGTAGCTTGGAGACTGATCGGACGGTTCCAAAACAAGAGACGGCCCAACACCGCAAAGCAGGGATCAATTTTGTGGGACGCAACAAATATTCAAAAGAAAATGTAAAACGAATAATTGAATTAAATTTGAATTTTCAAATGCTCTTAATAAGGCATTTCAATTTTTATAACAAAAAAAGTACACTAGACAAAAGTTTAGGAAATACTAGAATAAGGCATTTCAAATACTCTCAACACAACATAAGACATTAAGATCCTAGCAATGATAATGTCCGTCTGAACAACATATAGATACTTAGTCCAATGACAAATGTGTTAGATCCAAACAAACATAACGTTTGTTGTTATGTCAAATGAGACACACTATGTACCAAGATAGTACAAGAATATTAGTATACAAAGTATTTCATTGATTACTTATAACTTTATATTTGACGACACTTTTGACCCGCTCGATACAAACAAACAAACACTTAAACAGAACTTACCAACCAAGCTAATACACTAGAGAGTATACAAATTGGTTTCACATTTAAACTCGTATATATTGCTTAGAGATGAATGTTATAAATGCTTAGAAGGCCGATGAAAGCATGAGTAAATGCAACACATTTACTAAGGTATTTATAGCACTTTGATACTTCTTATTTCTTCTTCATCGTACAAATATGAAAACACTAATGAACTTGCATATGATAAAGTTACTACCTGCTACTCATTGTTGTCTTGGTAGCTTTGTAGCTTCATCTAGCCCTTTTCCTTTTAGAGAACCTATAAAAATGTGAATTAGGTCGATAAACTCTTCTCCTCCCTTAAGTGTGTATACCATTAGAAGCTTTGAGAGGGTGAGGACTTTAATAAAAGCACCAAGTGCAAACTTTACGCCTGTGCTGCAAGATGTTGAGTTAGGTTTGTAGTTATATTAATATTTACTCCAGCATCTTTTTGACCTCTTACAGTTTAACACCACCCGCTTTTTTGGATGGATTTGTCATTTGTGTAAAAAACGAAATGCCCTCATGTGCAATGCACATGTGGATTTTAGTAGCTCAAATGGTGTAAAACCTTTCTGAAATAAGGATTATCATAGTAATTTTTTAAACTAAAAGATGATTTGTGAACTTTGGTATATACTACAAGGACCATTAATGTAATTTAATTTATATATTGCATTGTTATGTATTCTCTTTAGATATTAAAATTGAATATGATTATTGTCTCTTTCAATTGTCAATGCAGAATTAAAATATTTCTAGAAGTCATTATTATAAAGTAGAAACGTTCATAGATATTGACTTCTAATTATAATTTTCCAAGGCAAGAAACTTCAATTTATAGTGGTTGTATGCATGGTCGTTCTTGGGTATGGGTGACAAGGGAGGTCGTCTAAGTCTCACGAAATTTTGGTGGCCACTTTCAAAAAAGTCAGTCAATGTATATAACTTGGGGACTAGGGTGACACTTTTAATTTGATGGATTTTTTTTAGTTATATGGAAAAACATTACTTTAGGGGGGCCATTTTTAAGATTTTGTCTAGGGTCTAAAAATTGATTGGACCTACCTAGTTGTATGTTAAAGTTATATACTTAAACTGATAGTTTATCAGGTACATAATTGTCAAACTTATATGATTTATTATTTTAATATAATCAAATTGTTTTTTTTTTCATTTTTTTAAGGCAAACGAGTTAACTAATCAAATTGTTTTGATATAAATAATTTAGGAAAAGTTGTAAAAAAAAGGTTAAGACACTTTGGATGAGTCTTTCACTCATATGGAACCTAATCAAATTAGTATCATCATAATCGTTTCCAAATGTATTTTCTGGCATCATTTTCTTTGTTGGAAAGCTGGTGCAACATCAATCTGGGTCATCATTCTTCTCTCAATAAGCTCCTTTTGTTCATTTGGATGTGCCAACTCAAAGAAAAAGATCAAATTGTTAGAAGCCTTAGCTGGAGTCTTCTTTGGTTCTTTTGGAAAGTAAGAAATAGTGTGATTTTCAACAACAAATGATTTTTGTTACTGGATTTTATTGTAGAGTCCCAAGTCGAATAAATAGAATTCTTCTTTGTCACAAACTCACAGTTGCTAAATCTAATTTGGGCCTATAATAAATTCGGCCCAACATGACTATTTGCATTCGGGTTAATTTGTTTAAATAATGGGCTCAACTTAGATTCGATATTTGTTTGTAGTTACTCATTTGTTTGTCTGACCAACTTTGTAATATATTCTAAAACCTTATCTTTTACTGATATTAGTTGATCACTTTATCATTATATAAAATCTGTTTATCTTGAAATTATGCATCTATATAAGACTTAATCAATTTTAAATACGCAATCATCTTAATACGCAATCATCTTGCCAATGAGACAATCAATGATCAATAAGTATAACAAATATAGATGATTTTTACACCACATTTTTCAATCTATCTATCACAATAAATATTTTACATGCTTGTATAGTTTGCAGGAAAATTTATATATTATGATAAATGCATAAAAAAATATGGTATGAAAATTAATTCCCTTAACAAATTAGAGAAAACAAAAAATAAATAAATTAGTAATATGCTATTTGATCACATGATATTATAAATTATATTAGAGCAAAAGAAAAGAAAAAAAGTTCAAAAGTTTAAAAGTTCAGACGTTAGAGTGATGTAATTATCCTATAATACATTTATGATACAGCAAAATACTGTTCACAACAAAATGTTTAAAAAGTGAGAATATTATCAAAATGAAGATTGCCGTAGTGGCAAGAACGTTGGGTTGTAAGGCATTTGTTCATGCAGACGCATGTTTAATTCCTCCTCAGAAACCTTTTTACTCTTTTAATGCGCCACTAATATTAATATATCTAACATGTTTCTTAGATTTGGATGTCTATATTACTTATAATTACTAATTATTAAATAACAAATTAAATAACCTTATAATTAATAACCTTTTTACAACAAATTAAATGTATGCAATAAAATATGTATTACTTTAATGCTATTGAGTTTATTATAATTTTTATAGTTAAAAGGTATATTTATTGCTAATTTTTTTTACTATTTTTTTTTACTACAAATCCTAATCTACACCTAATTATCACATATGTCAATGACAAAACTTTAACCTCCAACCTCAAGGTTGTGGGGCAAACACCATATCGTTAGGACAAAGATCCTTTAAATACATATATTTTATTTATAACTATCTAAATTAACTTCTTTTTTTCTAACAAAACATAATCTACTTTAATTTGTCTACACCGCGATTTGAACTCATGATCTATAGGTGAATGGTAAAGTATAACCTTGTATGTGTTTAAAATATAAATCATTTTAAATCAGGTATAAATAAGCATGTAAGTAATTTTTTTACTAGAGCTTTAAAGAGAATATGCAAACAACCTCTTAATAAAAAAAAATTAATTAAAAGATATAACCATTTCTAAAATAGCCAGTCAAGAAAATTATAATGAACTATTTTAAAATGGTTCACATTTCATGCATATAGTTTTAACAATAAAAATTAACCACTTTAAAAGTAATTAGCTATAATCTTGGATTGTTAATAGGTTTTATTTAACATGTATAGTATATGAATCAATTTTCATTAATTTCTTTTTTTACTTTATGATAACATTAATATTAAGAATCACAATATTATTTTAGTGTTATGATTTTAATATGTAAATTTCCTAATAAGTATATGAATATTATTATATAGCTTTATTAGGGTTATCTTAATTTTTCATGTAAACTATATGAATATAATTTCATGTCTATACATTTACATCGATTTAATAATGTTTATTGACTCAATTTTATGGTTAATTAGATTATCGGACTTTGTTGTAAGTATTTTCATGAAATTTAAAATTAAAGATAAACAATACAATCAGTTATTTAAAATGTTGTGTATATAAGTATTTAATTAATTGGTTTTGATTTTTGATTTAGTATTTCATGAATGAAAATTTAATTTATGTTGATGTTTTTTTTATTTTATAAGTTCTAAAATTATATTTATAAGAAAATGGAATTTTTAAACCCGTAGCGTAGCACGTACATATCTTACTCGTTTTACACATTTCAAGTGATGTATTTTAACATATTTGGATTGATGACAATTTAAATGAGCCGATCTATTAATCTGATTAATTGTTAAAACACATTTAAAATTTATATATTTATATTTTAATAATTTATTGATGTATTTGAAAGTTAAATATATTCAAACCGTTAACATGTTTAACTCGTTTAATTAAACGGGTTATATGAGTCGTATTCGGTAAGGTAAGCAGGTTAAGATTATGATATCTAAACCCGTGAAACCGAACCCAACTTGAACTACAACCCCTAATTTCAAACTCCCCATATTATGTTAAAAATAAGTATAGAAATTAAAGCATGGGTCCTGTCGATTTTGAGTTCCCCTTAGGGATGCACACAAACCGGTTTTTGACCAAACCGGTTTCGGGTTTGACCCAAACCGGTTTTGGTCAAAGCCGGTCAAAACCGGTTTTCGGTTAACCGGTTTCTTTGGGGACTCGAAAACTCTAACCGGTGTAATGGGTATTGTAACCGGTTCGGTTTCGGTTACAAACCGGTTAACCGGTCAAAACCAGTGTGTTGACCAAATTTGCGGTCGGTTTCGAGTCAAAACCGGTTCGGTTAACCGGTTACTAACCGGTTCGAACCATAAAAACCCCAACCGGTTACTAACCGATCGGTTACTCAATAACCGAACCGGTTATGGTCAAGACCGGTTTCGGTTGCGGTTCGAGTACCGGTTTCGGTTATTTTGTGCACGGCTAGTTCCCCTGTAAAAATTAGCGTTGGACCAACAAATGGTGTATATTTCCTATATGTAGAAGTGTAGAACATACTAAATAGTGAAATCATTGATAATAATATTATTTTATTAATTGGTGAAATCATAATATTATTGAGTTCTTTAAATTTAAGAAATGAGAACTTTTTTTATTAGATAAAATAAGAAAAAATAAGAATTTTTTTTTGTGTGATGGAGGGAGTATAATAGAAATAACATAGATGCATCCCATTAATTATGGACTGATAAGCCCAAATAAGTTAAAACAAACATCTTGTAGTTTCTTACGAAATAATACTCAAATTCAATTTGTTTGACTAAAAGTTTAATTATATGGAGTGATAATTACACGGAAAAACGATTAATGCACATAAGGTATAACACCATTAGTTACAAGTTTGTGATATTTATCACTTTTTCCATGTAAATATCACCTCTCTAATTAGTTTTTTCTTTACTTCTATTTATTGAATATATAAATCTAAAATTACAAATCTTTTGCTTGGTTGCTTTTCAACTTTGACCATGGAATTTTTGTTTATATATGGAGTTGACGATCGAATGTTGGTTTAGTTGCCATGAAAATGCCTCTCTTTATGCTTTACACACCATGTAATAAAAGAAAATGTCAACATGAGAATTCTTAAAGTTGACTTTTTATTGATGTTGATGGAAGTCGAAAAACTCTATCACACATTGGGTTTTTCTAACATGTGCCCAAGCATATTTTAGGTGCATTAAATAACATTAACTTTTTATTAAAATTAAAAAATGAATTTAATAACTCTATCAAAATGTAACATATGGACTTTATTAATGTTTAATAACATTTTATTTGGAAATTTTGAGTGAATTGATGCACCCTAACATGTACATTGAGGGCATATGTTAAAAAAAACCTCTTTTTTAATACCGTTTAAATTCGTTTTAACAGTTATACAACGATATCTAAAAAAGTATGACGAACAGTTTCAATTGTTCAAGAAATCCATCACGAAAACACCTTTACCTTTTCATATTCATTTCATGTTTTATACGTGAACTAAGGCCCCGTTTGTTTTGACGCAATTCTCCGTAATCTTCCGTAATTGTAATTCAATTACATTACGGAGGACGTTTGGATGAACTTTTTTTTCGTAATTCAATTACGACGTAATTTCGAATTACGATATTCGTTGTAATTGAATTCCGTCTCAAAACCCTAAGAATTCAATTACGGTCCTTTAGTAAACTAACAAATTCGAATATTTTATATACTTCAGATTTTAAAATCGTTTAAAAAAATAATACAAATAAAAAAAAATTAAAAAAATTAAAAAAAATTAAGAAAAATTAAAAAAAAATCAAAAAAATTAAAAAAAATTAAAAAAATTAAAAAAAATTAAGAAAAATTAAAAAATTAATAAATTTTAAAAAAATTCAAAATTTTAAAAAAATTTAAAAAAAATTTAAAAAATTAAAAAAATTTAAAAAAATTTAAAAATTTTAAAAAAAAATTAAAAAAATTAAAAAATATTTTAAAAAATTAAAAATTTTAAAAAGAATTTAAAAAAGTTTTTAAAAAATGTATAAGTATTGATTTGAATTACAACTCAAAATTTTGTTAACCAAACGGGTAACCGTATTCAATTACAACCGAATTCAATTCCAATCGAATTCAGTTGCAACCGATTTCAATTACATTACGGAAGATTACGTCGAGCCAAACGCCCCCTAATTGTTAAATTCTTAAAACAACCGCATCTAATCAAATGAAATTCTGCTTTAGGACACTACTAATTGCAGGCCTCAATCACGGTATCATAATCTGAATTATACCCTTTATATTACAATTTTGTATTTCCTTAAAGATGTTTGGCTTTGATTAATGCTCGTCTTTCTTGAAATACTATAACTAATTTCGTAAATTTATGTGTTCTAACAGAAATAAAAGATACTAGATTTTGCATTTTGTCCGTATTCTTGGCCTTTCGGATATGGTTGTGGACTTGTGGCTACTGGCTAGGGATGGGATCGGGTATAAAACCGACCCGAATGGTCTTGGACCTGAAATATTCGAGATCCGATTTCAGAGGATTACTTGACCCGAGAATCAAACCGTTTTACAAAATACGGTTCTGGGTAAATCGGATAAAGACCCGATAGACGATTTGACGAAAAAGGTGGACAAGGTACCTGAACCGATTTTTAGTAATCGCGTCATGGTTCGTTACATATTCAGATCGCCGGTTCTATGTCTCATCCCTAGTTGTGCAACTGAAACAATTTCTATTATAATTCATCTTTTGGACGTGATATAAAAATCTTGCAACATCAGCATGCTACACTCGCTAGTTCTCATACGTGATACATGCTCATACATTATTAGGTTTGTTTTTTTCTCCCCCAAGTATTATCATATGATTGGTGTTAATTTCTTATAATAATATCTTAATAAGATCGTAACATATGATACATCTAAACATATTAATATATTAATATGTTTTATTAGGTGTTAATTATTTTTTGGTAAGAGAATACAAGTATGACTTAAAACATAGTTTGCAATTTCGTTTTATAGCAAATAGACGTCTTTGGAATTGATGTCCCTAGGTTGACAAATTCTGTGGATTCGATGCTATTGGACCAATTCTATTCTATTTTTATACAATTTAAAGCAGAATCTCGTCTGAATCATTATTTATCAGGACTATTCGACGTAAGTTCCTTGGGAGTTTATTAATTTACTATTAATAAATTATAAATATCACCCGAGGAAGGCCAGTTCTGAGCATGGACTACCAGAGAAGCTGATTAGAGTTCACAAAATTTAGGAGCTCATTATCAAAAAATAAATTTGTCTATGTATATATATGCGTAAGCCGACTTAAATCGATGTAAGCTAAATGAAACATTGAAAAAAGCGGACTAAATGGCTCAAAAGAAAAAAAAAAACCAACATATAACTTGGGATTTAGATGAAACTTTTAATTTGACCTAAAAATTTTATTTATTTAAAATTTTTTTAGTTTAGTGACTTTTTTTTTAAATCTTATCCGGGACCCAAAATATAATTTAACGAGCGCCGGATCCAAGACTTGTTTAGTTGTGCGGTATTTTGTTTTTATATTTCAAAAAAACAATAATGGATTTGTTTACAAGTTTTTATTTTTCTTTGGAACGGCATGCACATACATACACACCCAAAATTTAATATTTGTCTAGTTTTATTAATATATGGTATATGTTAAATATTTAATTTATTAATACACATCTTCCATTTAACAATGTGACAAATGTTGCGTTTTCAGGATGAACAGAGTATATAATAACAGAGCGTACGAAATGCGTACCTGTGGAACCAGAATGAGTTCGGTTTTGGCATTATTTTGTATTTGGCAGTTACTTCTTTGGAATGAAAGATTTGTGATATTTAGATTGGTGCTAGTGAATACAAACTTAATAATAAAAATATGGTTTTTTTAATATGTGCATTAAATGATTTTTGTAATTTTTTTAGAAGATTAAAGTTCCTTAATGAATCCTAAGTATACTTTAAGGCATATATTAACATGTAATTAATAAATATATATATTCTTTACATTTAAACACGAAAAATCGTATTTAATATATTCTACAATAATATAAATTATACTTTCTCCGCCCCACAAAAAAATTTTCATTCTCCTTAAAATTTTGTCCCATAATTTTTTTTTATTTTCTCAAATTTAAGAAACACCGTTAATAAAATAATATTATTATCAATAATTTCACAAATAAAACATGTTGTCTCTCAAATCTAAAATTATATTTTACTCAAAAGTATTACCTGTTAGTATATAATAATTTAATACTTTATGGTGTATATTTGTAAACTCCAAATTCTTGATGTACTGTTATTGTATCTTCATTTTCTATAAATATTGTGATTCTCCTTTATTTGGAGACATCAATTGTAATTATAACATGGTATCAGACAGGTGACCATCTCATTGCCCCTGCCTCTTCCAATCCCACGTTCTCTTTCTCTTCCCAAAATATCTCCTCTTCTTCTTAACTTTCTATCTTCCCTCTGATCCATCCCTATTTGTGTTCCGACGTGATTCATGCATCATGTACTTACTTGTATATGTTGATGATCTTATTTTGACTGGAAATCATGATCACACCATGGTTTCGTTTATTAGCAAATTACATCATGAGTTTGCTATTAAGGATCTTGGAGAGCTCAACTACTTTCTCGGGCTTGAAGCTATTCGTACCTCCGAGGGGTTGTTTCTTAGTCAGTCGAAGTATGCACATGATATAGTTAAACGTGCAGATCTACTAGATGCAAAACCAATTTCAACACCTTTGGCTGCAAATGAAATTTTGAGCACACACGGTGACGAGTGTGATGATCCTACTTTTTATCGGTCTCTAGTCGGGGCACTTCAATATTTAACCATCACACGACCAGATATCTCTTATGCTGTCAATCAAGTGAGCCAGTTTCTCCAATCTCCGACTACCACTCACATGCAACATGTAAAAAGAATTCTTCGGTATGTCAAAGGCACCTTGGCTTATGGTCTTACGTTCTCCAAACCCTCTCGCACAACCATAATTGGTTACTCTGATGCTGATTGGGCTCGCTGCATTGAGACTCGTCGATCCACATATGGTTACTCGATCTTTCTCGGTGACAATCTTGTCTCTTGGAGTGCTAAAAAGCAGCCCACCGTTTCTCGCTCAAGCTGTGAATCAGAATATCGAGCTATGGCCAACACTGCTGCTGAGATTGTTTGGCTTACTCATTTGCTCCGTGAGTTACATGCCTTACCACCTGGTCGTCCCACTTTACTTTGTGACAATCGTAGTGCTCTTTTTCTCTCTCAAAACCCGGTTGCTCACAAACGTTCGAAACATATCGACCTGGATTACCATTTTATACGGGAGTTGGTATTGTCGGGAAAACTTTACACACGATTTGTTCCCACTACGCTTCAGGTGGCGGACATATTTACCAAGAGTTTACCAAGACCTCAATTTGAGCTCTTTCGTGCCAAGCTTCATCTCGGGCCACCTCCCTTTCGCTTGCGGGGGGATGTTAGTATATAATAATTTAATACTTTATGGTGTATATTTGTAAACTCCAAATTCTTGATGTACTGTTATTGTATCTTCATTTTCTATAAATATTGTGATTCTCCTTTATTTGGAGACATCAATTGTAATTATAACATTACCAACGATCCCGCCACTAACTATCTCCTAATAACTTGTGCCCAAGAGAAATGAGATTTTTTTTTAAGACGGAGATAGTAGTTTCTTAATATTATTTAAGACATATTTATGAAATAACCATCTCACTAATTGTACGTTAATGTATGCCACTATGCTAGGCTGTATGTTAAAAAACACGTAAATGTATAATTTCATTATAAATTTAAGGTTTTGATAATGAAAGCTCTTAGGGCTGTAAATAACATGCTTAACTTACTTGTATTATTCACTTGGAGGGGGAATTCCTCAAATGTAGGAGAGCGGTTATTAGTTAGGTTACAACTTTTTATGTGTGTCCCTTTATTATCAAAACCATAAATTTAAAATTGATATCTTTTAATTTATTGTTGGTTTTTGAAGGCAAAAAAGTATATACGGTAGTTCAATAGGATACTTTGTTAGAATCGAAATATACTAGGTAATATCGTGACTTGCAAACAAACAAACAAACATATCCTACAAAAATTGGACGAATCAATATTGTACTTATCCTTAACGGATGCAACAAAAATTAGGGTCCAAAATTCGTAGCATTGTTTTTGTAATTAAAGTCCCATGTTTCTGTAATGAGGAAAATTAGGTTCGCACTTTGCTGTGAAATTTATAACATATTTTTTGTTCGTTCATCTAATTATATAGAAGTTTTTTAGAATAAATTATAATATTGAATAACATAATATGGAATATATTAATATTTACAGAAAGAGATTACATATGAGCAATGATAGCATATGAGCTAGACACCAGATTTCATATACTTCGTATAAAATAAAAATATAATTTCTTTTATACTACGTAAGTTAAACTTTTTGGAAATAGAAGGAAACATAATCTTACCTTGAAAATACCAACTCCAGTTAAGGTCTAGGGTGTATTGTTTACAAATACTAAAAAAGAGGGACATAACTGAAAATATTATGTATTTTTTACTTACCCTTTCCCACCAAACATCAATCCTAAGTTTTGCCATATTATATATAGTTTCAAATTTCAATCCCTTACACGTGTATATAGAATGAAACGGAAATGGAATTTTCAAAACAAAATTTCTAAAAAGCTAATGAACACTAATGTGTGTATGTTTATTGTATATTACTAGGTTATGACCCGTGAAAAATCACGAACTGTCAATAAATTTACTGGACGTAAGTTTTACATAATGTTAAGATTTGTTATATATATGATTATTAAATATAAGATAACAAATTATATAATGCTTCTACAACATAAATTATGGAATTGAATTGTTACTGATGTTATATACGTGATGATATAGGATTACAGAATAATAAAATGACAAAGATATAATAACACTACATAAATCATTAAAAAAAGAGAGATAACGATTATAAAAGCAAGGTTTAGGGTGTCTATGAAAGACATTATACCAATTTACAAATGCCCACATGCAACTGCAATATGTAATTGTCAATCTGATGATAATAACATCTCATAATACAAAATGTAGCCTTTTTATTGAAAACTTTTGATATGAACTTTACAGAGATCGATTTGTAACCAAAGATAAGAAGTGCAATGCTCAATTTTGATTGTAAAACTTGAAGTGATTCTTATAGGTTCTCAATTTTCAGGAACTTTGACTTCAAAAGTCAAACATGGTACTTTTTAAACAAATTTGAAAGTTTCACCTTTTTAGTTAAGCAATTTAGGAGGTTATTTATGCATTTGAAAACCTATGGATGAATTTTAACCCGTTCGACCCATTTGACCCATTTTATAATTAATTAAATCCTTTAGGTTAAAGCATTTAACCTAAATTATACCATTTATAAGAAAAGCGGTTTGAGGGTTTTGTTATGCCTTTAAATACTCTATGAATGGCTTTCAACCCGTTTTGAACAATTCAATATTTTAGTTAAGCCCTTTATCCCAACCATTTGATCTGTTATAGATTAAAAAAACCCAAATGTATTAAAATTTACAAACCTTATGAATTAGTCTACTATCAAAGTATCAATCAAAGCACTGCTAACCTTCTTAAACAACTCATAATGTTCTTCTATTTTTGTTATACTAACTGCATTATAGAAAAAACAACAATATTGTAACATCATTAACAAAAAACAACAATATTGTAAAATCTGTAGCAAAACATCACTTTAGTTTACTTATTAATGAGTTGATTTGGGGGTGATTTGTACAAATCATGCACCACCAAATTAGTTCAGTGATTAGCTTTAAATTAGAATTACAATGTCTGGTGAAGAATTAATATAACATAGATGCTTATTATAAAAATAGATGCGTAATATCACAATAGACATTATGGCATTGAAAGGCAGACTATGAAAGTCAAAATTATATATTCACTACAAAAGTCAATAGACATCATACTTAAATTTTGACTTTAAAAGTTGAAATTCTATTGTTCCTGAGCATTAAATGTTAATTAACAGATACATAAAGAATAATTTAGTACAATTAACAGAAACGTAAACAAATTTAAAAAGAAACAGTGGTTTATCATAAACAAAAACAGTAATCTAAAAAGAAACAGTAAAGCTTAATGAATATTTTGAAGGGTTTACTACTAAAGTCAAACTACAAACATGTGATATGCATACACAGTTATGCATACACAGTTATGCATACACAAATTACTGTTTTTTTGATAAAATTGGGATGCAATAACATATAGAGAAATTATATTTGTGCCTATTACTTTTCTTTGGTTGATCACCAAACAGAATATCATAAAATAACCAAAATTACACATGATTATGATATTAATAAATAATCATTAATTATAAAAAAAATCTCATAAAATTACCAAAATTACACATGATTATGATATTATAGGGTAAAATTCGGACTTCCATTATAAATCATATGATCAATACAATAACTCAGTAATGTGATAAATTAGAAACATGAAATTTGGGTAAAAATGTGAACCTGAATGAAGTGATCAAATACCCGGCTTCCAATTCAAGATGATGACCAAAGATGAGGGTTATCCACATATTCAGAGCCTTGTTGTTACACATGTGAGCTCTTCTTGGCACTGCATATCAAATATAATTCACGCAAAAATGATAAAAAAAAAACAGAAAATTCCATCGAACACTTGGCGGGCATTTCATCAGATTCCTGTGCTTCAAATTTAAGACATTTATATGCAGATTACAATATTGCATTCATCAAAATTCGCAAAATTAAGGGGTATAAGATTAAAATATGATTACAATATTGCAGATTACAGATTAGAACTACACCAGCATGACCAAACTCAATAAATCCATATTTTTTTTTCAAGTTATAAACGAAGCACGCCTAATGCAACTAAATGCATTGGTTTTTTTTCATGCAGCCATATTGTCAGGATCATTAGTCACAAATAGAAATTCAGCAAATCAAAAGTTGAATGACGTTATGATACTTGATCATTAGAATTTTGGCTCTCAACATCTAGATCAATGTCATATGATGTTCTAGGTAAATGCGAGGACCAAAACTTTCCCCATTCCACGTTATTAACCTGGATCACAACAATTACATAATGTCATTCAACTGTTTTTTAGATTAATTCTAAAAGCATTGTAATTAACAAAAATTAATTCTAAAATCTTTAAGTTATGAATGCTAAAATTGAATATTAAAGCAATTGTCAGAAAAAACATAGTTCTCGTAAGAAAAATTGGAGACAAAGCTTTAAAATCCTGAAAACAAAAACATGTAAAAATCACTTTGCATATGAACACGTAACAGATAAAACAGTGAGGATAAGTTACCTGCGACAAAGGAACCGGAGATGGAAGAGACTCACATGAAGGTCCGATGGTGTGGTGCTGATGGCGGTGGAGACTGGAGACTGAGAATTGAAGAGTTGCTGAGAGAATCGTATATTAAGACTAATTTATTAAACTTTCTTATCAAATAACTATATTTTTGGAAAAAATACAATGCATTTAATCATATTAATTCAAATTTGAAAACTGATTTCATTGTCTTCCCAAACCGGATTCAGCTAATGGGCGGGAAAAATAATTGTGCAACCAATCAGAAGCTGCCATTTGGCATCCTGCATTCTAAAAAAATGTCAAGTGGCACCCTAAAGCTTCTTTTATTATTATTAATAGATGTTAATATGCTAACCACCATCTATTTGGTAACATGACCCGGGTTTGATTATGTCCCAGTTAATGTTGTCGCAACCTTTAGTCATCTCGATTTGCTTCTAACGTAATGGTCATGTAGCTGTCTAGCTTGATCATGTTATAGCCTGCTATATTGAAAATTAGTCTAAGGTGTTATTCATGACCTATATAAGTCATAAGTTCAAGTTCCGTTATGGAAAAAAAAAGTAGATTAAGTGTCGTTAAAAAAAAATTTAGTTTCAATGTACCTTTCTTTATTACTCCTATTTCATTAAGAATTTAGTTCCTTCTGTTTTCATAATTCCAGTTTGAAGTTTGAACAAAAATTTCATATCTTTTTATTTTTATTTTTAACAAAGTTTGATATTTTTCTTAATAAAATGCCAGTTATTGAAGTCATTATACGGAGTAATATGCATGAATTGACGAATCAAGAAGAGATTCAAAGGATGTAACATGTAAGTGCTACATATGTACTTTCAAAAATATAAAAATATGAAAAATTTGCAATCAAATACTCCGTAATTGCTAAATTCATACAACATTTGTTTAACTTTTCCTACTGAAATGTCAACTCAACAATTTCCCTGTGGTTTCGGAACCCAAAAACTACGCAAGGCAACGACTTAAAGTTCTTGAAAGTTGAAATTGCTTTGGAGATTCACTTCATAAAATACTAAAAATGACAACAACACTATGGTTGTCATTAAGATGTAATTGGAAAATGAATTAAAAACTTGTATATAAATTAATTATCAATACTTGCATTTTAAGAATTACTATATAGTGAAAACATAAAGGCATATTGGGTTCAATGATGCCTAAACAGGGAATATACAATTGACATATGAATTCAATTCATTTTGATGTCAAATAATTTAAAAGGGTAATTCAACTCATCTCGAGCTAGGGTTCCAACGAAGTCGGCGGCGGCAAAAGATGGATTCCGGTATGATTAGGTTTTCAAGAAAAAAATCTCTAATATCATGTTGAGATTGTGGAAATACGCGTTCGGGTTCAAATATGTCCCAATCAATGTTGTCGTACAGTTCGATCATCTCGATTTACCTCTAACGTAATGGTCATGTGGTTGTTTGTTGTGGACATGTCAGGGTTTCTAGTCGCTTATGTGACCACTACCAGTCACCCTTTTTTTTCTTTCATTTTCCATCTTTTCAACGGTTTTGGACACCACCACATAAGTTTGGTCTAGAAATAAAAAATTGATGTGATACTAATATGGTACTGATGACCAAACTGTTACAAGAGCCTTACTCTTCTCCAAGTACCTTGAATATGATAAATCTCATTCGTTTAGTTGTTAGTCTAGACTGAATGTAAATCTCTTATTAATACAAAAAGAGGATAATTTTTTTATTCCTTCTAAATATTTTCAAATCTTCAAGGTATATATCAGAGAGAAAATAAGGACAATATTTTCCCACACGTCCTTTCTATACTCTAAATCAAAATTCATGAACACAATGTATCTATAACAAAACAGATTCCACTTCTTTCTGATACACCATAAAAACAATTTTACACACTACAATATATGTTTGATATGATTTTACAATTTGCTTTAAAATCCGTCCATTATGACGATTAAAATACTTTTTGTGCTATATATCACCTCTCATAAGAAAAACTTACAAACAACATTAATGTTTACACTATTATTGTAAAGATCGTACGCGTGCACTATGTTAATTATCTTCATTAGTTTCGTCTACTTCAGAAAATAGAAATAAAATAGCAATAGATAGCAATTTTTTACAAAAATAGCTTGGACGACCATTACGTTTAACAAAATTTTATTTCCTTCAATTCCAAAATGTGAAAACATAAAGGCACATAGGGTTCTATGAATTATGATGCTTATATGGTAAATTTTTAGCGACACGCTATATAATTATTCGTTTTATATATAGTAATAATAATTGATATTAAAAAGAGGAAACTACTTGTAAATTTACCAATTGGCAGTTACAGTACGACACCATTACAAATACTTAATTTCAGCTTCAATCCAATATATATTACGTATCTCATATTCTCCGTCGTGATATCCGGCCATGTACAGGGTAGCAAGTGCATCGCAGTATTTGGTGATCACCGGATTCGGTATCGATGACATCAAAATCGCGAAAAAAGCATGGGTGCTTCCCGGTCAATCGTACTCCGTCTTCGATATCTCTCCGGTCAACTACACCTTCGAAGTCCACGCCATGAGCGCTGAAAAACTTCCGTTCATCCTCCCCGCCGTTTTCACCATCGGACCCCGCTCCGATGACGACGACAGTCTCCACAAGTACGCTAAGCTAATTTCACCTCACGATAAACTATCGCACCATGTGAACGAGCTCGTTAAGGGGATTATTGAGGGAGAGACACGTGTCCTGGCTGCTTCCATGACCATGGAAGAGATCTTCAAAGGAACGAAGGATTTTAAGCAGGAGGTGTTTGAGAAGGTTCAATTGGAGTTGAATCAGTTTGGATTGTGGATTTATAACGCGAATGTTAAGCAGTTGGTTGATGTTCCTGGACATGAGTATTTCTCATATTTAGGGCAAAAAACGCAAATGGAAGCTGCAAATCAGGCTAGAGTCGACGTTGCTGAAGCGAAGATGAAGGTAATTATATTCATAATTTGTTATTTCTTCATCATAATTTGCGTTAATTTAACGACAGTTTGATTAATTGATTGATTGATTTAGGGAGAAATAGGATCGAAGCTTCGAGAAGGACAAACGTTGCAAAATGCAGCAAAAATTGATGCAGAAACAAGGATTATAGCGACACAGAGGCAAGGGCAGGGGAAGAAGGAGGAAATAAGGGTGAAGACTGAAGTGAAGGTGTTTGAAAACGAGAGGGAGGCTGAGGTGGCAGAAGCGAATGCTGAGCTGGCAATGAAGAAGGCGAAGTGGGCCAAGGACTCACAGGTGGCGGAGGTTGAGGCCAACAAGGCGGTGGCGCTTAGGGAGGCGGAGCTGCAGAAGGAGGTTGAGATTATGAACGCGTTAACTCAGACGGAGAAACTTAAGGCTGAGTTCTTGAGTAAAGCTAGCGTTGAATATGAAACTAAGGTAATTTCTCTTATTTTTACCCAATAAAATACAAATATATGCAATTATTTTTTATACATACTTATGACTTATAAATTGACCAATTAACTGGTTGAACGCATCAAAACTCAAAAGGTCAATCAAATTAATTGTATTAATGCATGAAGCGTAGAGGGCCGGGTAATCAAATCGACAAACTATCAAGCTTAAGTTTGAGCTCGATTCGATTATATAATCGATGCTTGAAACTCGATTCGAACTCGATTGAGCCTTTATTATCAAGCTCGAGCTCGACTCAGTTAAATAATCGACATTTTCGAGCTCAACTCGATTCGACTCGGTTATCAATATATATAATTTTTCGATTAGCTCGATATTTTAAACTCGACATGACTCGAATCGGTACTTTTAAGCTCCACTAGACTAGAAAGTATAGTACTTAGTAAATATGCACATATATAAAATGGTAACAATATAAAAATAACACAAGCTTGATTAGACTCGCGAGCCTTACGAACTGTCTATTTTAATACTCGAGTTCGACTCGAAAGTATGCTCGAGTAGCTCGATCTCGAGTCAATTTCGAGTATTTTCCGAGTCGATCTCGAGTATCTCACGATTCACCTAGTATGTAACTTTGTTATCTCTATGGTTTATTCGCTATCAAATTTGAAAGTTGTCTATATTTGGATTTTCGGGTTATCATACATAATTTTGTTATAAGCAAAGGTATATTAGGCAAATTATTTATTAAAAACCATTTAATTAGGGCTATTACGTAGTGTTTATCACTACAAGGAAAGTTGTCAGGATCGATTAACTATGAAGAGGTAATAAACACCTTTAAATCTAATTGATTATAGAAGTTACAGCGGATTAACACTATATCAATGTAATTAAGAACGATGAACTGTAAGAACAATATGCGAAAATATTAAGAACACAGTTTCACAAAAAGTTTCAATGTATATTATCGATTAACAATACACACGTACGTTTACAATTCGTAAGGAGCTATTTATAATAGTCCTTGAAGCTAAACTATTTACCCTAGTTATTCTAGGACTTGATTTACATCGAATAATAAAAGATATACATTGAATTACATTCTATAACTAACTCTACGAAGATCTCGGACTTGATATGCTTCCAAATCGTATACCAGTAGTAATCTCCAATCACCAGTAGTAAATTTGTATCGTCAGTAGTAATTCTGGTGACTAGTAGTAAGTCCAAAACCAACGTCAGTAGTAATTACTAAGATCAGTAGTATCTTCAATATGTGTTTGATCAGTAGTAACTAAGTTATAGTATTCACCAGTATCAACTCATCAGTAGTAAGTAATTCTGCCCCATCAGTAACAACCATAGTATTCATCAGTATTAACTATGATCAGTACCAACTACAACATCAGTAATAAGTTGATCTGTGATCTGCTCCAACAATCTCCCCCTAAACTTATTGATTCTTTTTAATCACATAAGTTTCTTTTGTTCTTCCTCTTCTTTCTTTCTTTTCTCCAAAGTTCTTTGATTCTGTTGATGTCTTTGTGCAATGATGTATTTGCTGTTTTTCTTTGTAAAATAAGTTAATTTGTTCTGGAACATAACAGCATCATATGGTTTCATCATTGTGTTAGTGAATATCTGATACATAGTCTTTTCAGAATGTGGATATTTTTTTTCATACAAGTAGAGCTCACACCTTTTGCCTGATTTTTCAAAGAAGTACATATTTGCAGTTGGAATCGCATTCCAAGCATATACATTATCTGGATCTGTAAATTGTTCTGGGTAGTTGTCTGGATAAAATGCAGCATCAATCATTCTTGTTAAGTATCCAGCACCAGATTCTTTCCATGATTTCTTTGACATCCTTGGTTTTCCAATGATCAGAAGTTTAATAACATCACTTCTTGAGCAGGATCCAATCAATGGTAACCATCCAGTAAATCTTTGTACAATTTTGTCTTCCCTTACAATTTCTATAACATTGTTAGGCATAACTCTCCAATTGATGATTGGATTGTTCTGCAAGGGAGCAACAGGTACTTCAAGAACAGGAATGATTTGTTCTGTTTTTGATTTCTTTTTAGTACTCTGTTCTTGAGTAACAACCTTTCTCTTCTTTGATTGGGGAGTTGAGGATTCACTAGTAGTTGATATACTACCAGCTTTAAATAAACTTAGACTGATTGGAATTAGGGCTTTTGATTTCTTTGCTTCTTTTGCTTCTTGTTCAGCCAAATCCTTCTTCTTGGCAGCACAATATTTTTCAATAATGGTCATCATCTTCATTCTGCCAAAGGACTTTGCATTGTGCCCTTTTGTTTTTAAAAATTTAATCATATTGGTCTTCTGTTCAAACACATCATCAGTTAATTCACTTTTAGTTCTCTTGCATTCAGATACCAGATCTTCAAGACATTTAATATGTTCTTCTTCAACTTTTCTAAGCCTCTTGAATTCTGCTTTTTGAGCTTCTATCTGAATGTCTTCTATTTGAACAGGTACTTGAACAGGAATTTCATTTTGAGCCTTCTTTTTCTTCTCCTCAAGAGCTTGATACATAGCTACTTTCTCTAAGTATCTCTTGTGTTCTACCTTCCATTTAGACTGTTTATCAGCTCTGACAAGATTTATCTTGTTTACCATGTAATGACCTTGTGCTCTGTTAGGGTAATCTTCATCATAAATCTCTTTACCCTTTCTAATATGAGCTGAAGGTGGAGGTGGAATATATTTCATATCTGGCACACCACTGATTATTATTGAAGGAGAAAATAGTGTAAGTTCATTTTGTTGAAGTATTTTTGGATGTGGAGGAAGTGAGCACTCATTAACTTCAAACCAGTTCACATTATCATCAAGGTCAGGTATGATAAGTGGTTGATCAGGTGTAGGTGGTTTGGTGATGATTTCAAATCGTTCTCTTTCAATTAGCTCTGGTAAAACTATTTCTTCCTCTTCAGTAGTAACCAAGGTAGTTACTACTGGTGTTACTTCAGGAGCATCAGTAGTGTTTAGTGCAGTGATTTCCTCTTGTGGATTTACTACTGCTATGATATCAGTAGTAGGAGTTACTACTGGTATTTCTGTATGTTCATCAGTAGCAGGCACATCAGTAGTATCCATGTTTTCTGGGACTTCAACATTTTCCTGGCCTTCATCAATTTTAGTTTCTTTAAGATTGAGGAGAGAGGTTGCTGCTGCTGCAATTGATTCATCAATCATGGTTTGAATATTGTCCTTCTCCCCCTTAGTGAGCTCAACTGGTGGAGCCTCACTATTTTCAAGCTTCTTTTTCAATCTTCTTATAATTTTGGTTTGTTGATGAAGCCTGTGCTCATACATTCTCATCCTTTTGTTGATGGTATTAATATGCTTCTTCATCACTGTTATTGTTTTTCCTTGATTGGTAAGATATTTAAGGCAGTCTTGTACATTGGATTCAAGGTATCCCAACCTATCCGTCAATTGAGTTTGTTTAATACTGCCCTCACTCCATCTAGCAAGATCATCGGACTCACTAACATGTACATTGTCTTTAAGGTTTTCCATCCTTTCCGTCAATTCATCATTTTCAGGTCTACCCTCATCACTTCTAGGTGATGAAATGGGTTGTTTGGACACCCTCTTCTTCCTAGAAGAAGCAGTAGTGCCCCCTCTTGTGGTTTCTTGGCACCGGGGTCCTCTAAGTAATTCCTCAAAAGAGTCATCACTCAGAGTTGCCGAGGTCTGGGTCTTAGTGATGTTTTCACTGTCCTGTGCACCCACCTTTGGGGCATCAGTAGTGAAAGCCCTCGCCTCATGTCCTCTCTCCTCCTTGGAGGACAACTCTTGGAGCCTGGGGTGTGACTCAATTTGTCCCCTGGTGTCCTTGAAGGAAGTTTTCTTCCTTTTATAAGTTGTGGAAATATTTTGGGTTTTATTTGGTAGGTCTTCCACAGAGTGAAGAGTAGCACTCTGCAGATTTATTTCAAGTTCCTGGGACACATTCAGGACTTCTATTTGTCTGGGTGATTGAGTGACTATTTGGGGTGGTGTTTGGGCTGCATTTGGGGGTGATGGAGTGGGTTGAGGTTCAATTGGGGTTGTATCTATGATTGAACCCTCTCCAATTTGTGGTTGATCTTTGATCATGTTAGGAAACAGAGGGGTTTCCTTGCCCGAAAATTTAAACTGTTTTCTCATATTTGAGAAAACTTTCTTGTTCAACTCAGGAATTATAAAGATGTTTTTGGGAGTTGACAAGTTTTGTAATTCACAGGTTAAGATATGTTGGAGAAATCTGGGATACATTAAAAATTTTGAAGCACTAAGATTTCCCAACATACCTTCAAAAATCATATTTGAAAAATTAAATATCTGGTCTGTGCATAAACAAACAACAGCATATGCTATTGATTTGTTAAACTCATTCCAGGTACTTCTTTTAGGAGAAACACAATGTTGAATGTTATGTACAAGAAATTTTCATTGTGGGGAGAGAAGACCTTTTTGAAAAGTTACTATGTCAAGTCTTCCCTCATAACCCATTTTATTTAAAATTTCAACAATGTGTTCCTTCGGAAGAGAAAACATACCTGCATCATCATGTAGTTGTAGATGGTGTCGAATAGATTGTTCAGTTATTGTGACCGTTTTGCCATCCACTGTTGATTTGATCATAGACATAGTTGATCCTTCTGTTCTTTCAGCATTAGTCGATCCAGAAATCAACCAAATGTTGTTGATATGCTTTCGGTTTGACTGTTAAAGCAAACTTTATATAAGAATTTTTCAAGAAATTGACTATTGGACGAAAATCTTTTGTTCCGTCTGGATTTTTTAAGAATGCACACATGTTGTGAAACTCTGAGTATTTAAGATCTGTTTGAACATCGAGAGATTGTATAGTTGCCATTGTTGTTGATTTTGAGAAATCCGTATGAATTTTGTTACTGATGAAGGGTTTTTGATCGTAAGTTAGGGTTTATCGAGAGGATTTAGCAAATCGCAGTGAAGATAATGCTAAACTAATCGACTTCTGCTATTTATATCTTACGATTTATCCTGCAAAAATACTAAATTGTCCTTCGAATCATAACACAACGGCTATTTTCATGAGGGTTAGTTTAGTAATTTGATAGTTGAGAGACCAGTAGTAAATTAAATGCCAGTAATAAAAGGTCAGTAGTATTTACGAACATCAGTAGTAACTAAAGATTTTGACATCAGTAGTAACTATAGACATCAGTAGAAACCACTAGCACACATGACCAGTAGTATATGTGGATACCAGTAGTACTGACTTACCAGTAGTATTTTTGTAAACCTAATACACACCAGTAGTATTGACCTACCAGTAGTATTTTGTGCACAAACCTACATACCAGTAAATCAGACCTACCAGTAGTAAAACACTTAAACAGATAAATAACTTTTTACAACAAAAACTTTACACATGATTTTGAGTGAGAAATTAATTTATTAGAATCATTTCAATACTGCTGACCAGGAAGTTGAACCTTCCTACATCAAATGCTTTTGTAAAAAGATCTGCTAATTGATCATCAGTATGAATTTTAACTACTTTGATTAACTTCTTTTCATTGCAATCTCTTATAAAGTGAAATCTTATTTCAATGTGTTTAGTTTTAGAGTGTTTTACTGGATTGTTCACAATACTAATAGCACTTTGATTATCAATAAAAATAGGAGTTTTAAGGATAGAGATACCAAAGTCTAGAAGCTGGTTTTGAATCCAGAGTACTTGAGCACAACAAGCAGATGCAGATACATACTCTGCTTCAGCAGTTGATGTTGATACATTTGTTTGTTTCTTGCATTGCCAAGACACCAGTCTTGATCCAAAGAATTGACATCCACCAGTAGTGGACTTTCTATCTTGACATTCACCTTCATAGTCACTATTTGTGTAGGCTATGAGTTCAAAGGGTGAATCATGTGGATACCATAGACCAAGTGATGGTTTGCATTTCAAGTATCTGATTATTCTTTTGACAGCCTGCAAGTGTAGTTCTTTAGGTCTTGCTTGATATCTTGCACACACACACAAACACTATACATAATGTCAGGTCTTGATGCAGTTAAGTACATCAAAGAGCCTATCATTGATCTATACAAGTGTTCATCTACATCCTCCCCCTCAGCATCAGGATGTAGGTGTTTGTGTGTTTCCATTGTTTGTCGGGATCGATTAACTATGAAGAGTTAATAAACACCTTTAGATCTAATTGATTATAGAAGTTACAGCGGATTAACACTATATCAATGTAATTAAGAACGATGAACTGTAAGAACAATATGCGAAAATATTAAGAACACAGTTTCACAAAAAGTTTCAATGTATATTATCGATTAACAATACACACGTACGTTTACAATTCGTAAGGAACTATTTATAATAGTCCTTGAAGCTAAACTATTTACCCTAGTTATTCTAGGACTTGATTTACATCGAATAATAAAAGATATACATTGAATTACATTCTATAACTAACTCTACGAAGATCTCGGACTTGATATGCTTCCAAATCGTATACCAGTAGTAATCTCCAATCACCAGTAGTAAATTTGTATCGTCAGTAGTAATTCTGGTGACCAGTAGTAAGTCCAGAACCAACGTCAGTAGTAATTACTAAGATCAGTAGTATCTTCAATATGTGTTTGATCAGTAGTAACTAAGTTATAGTATTCACCAGTATCAACTCATCAGTAGTAAGTAATTCTGCCCCATCAGTAACAACCATAGTATTCATCAGTATTAACTACGATCAGTACCAACTACAGCATCAGTAATAAGTTGATCTGTGATCTGCTCCAATAAAAGTGACATTTAGTGTGAATTTTGAAAACATTAGAGTAAAAGGTTATAGTTTTTGGTTACTCGTATGTTATGAAAAAGTTGTGTCATTTACTCATTTACAATTTTCTTGTAATGATTTCTCTATTTCCACAACTTTGATGAAAACATATTTTAATGTGAACAAAGGTACAAGAGGCAAATTGGGATCTATACAAGAAGCAAAAAGCAGCAGAGGCAATTCTATACGAGAAAGAGAAAGAAGCAGAAGCTCAAAAGGCGATAGCCGAGGCCGCATTTTACTCCCGCCAACAAGTGGCGGATGGTGAATTATATGCAAAACAAAAGGAGGCAGAAGGTCTTGTTGCTCTTGCACAAGCCCAAGGGACCTACATACGCACCCTTTTGGGGGCAATGGGAGGTAACTATGGAGCTTTAAGAGATTATTTGATGATTAATGGAGGAATGTATCAAGAAATTGCTAAAATTAATGGCGAGGCGGTTAAGGGGTTGCAGCCAAAGATTAGTATTTGGACCGGTGCAAGTGGCGGTGGAGAGGGTGGTGATGGTGGTGGTGCTATGAAGGAAGTCGCCGGAGTGTATAAGATGTTGCCGCCGTTGTTTAACACCGTTCATGAACAAACTGGAATGTTGCCACCAACTTGGATGGGAAAGATCAATGAATCTTAGTTGTTCAATATTTTCATGTAGTATCAGGGGGTTGTTACTATGGTGGTGTCAAATAAGATATTCTAATGTTTGAATTATAAATTGGGTGTCATATTATGCGAATGTAGTTTACCTATTGTTGAATATTTTAATTTGGTGGTTTAGTTTTTGCTTATTGGATTTGGCGATCTTAAATTTGGACAACGCTTTTAGTTCTGTATTATTGATGTTGAAAATATTAAGAGTGGTATCAATATATAGGCTTTATTTTATTATAATAGAAGTAGATTATAATTAATAAGTATGAGAGACAATTTTGATTAGGTAGTGATTTTAACAGCACACAAATTAATTCACCCAACACACTCTACAATATTTAAAATATATTATACAAGTGCTGTAAAACAGTAGTTGTAGTGTTTAAAGTAATTTATGTGGTTTTAAAATCACTTCCCATTTTGATTAGTCGTGTAATACATGTATTAACAAACAAGATATTGAAACACTTTCCTTTAAATTAGTGAAAATATGGATTACACCTAAAACTAGGACTGTTTGATTTTTTTTTTTTAAACTCATAAGCAAAGTTTTTCTTCAATAATTACGCTGTACAATTATACAAATAGATAATATCATACATTAGGGGTGTCAAATTTGTACCGAACAAAACCAATCAACATGTTACCAACCGTACCAAGAATAGTTGGTAGCCAATATGTTGGTAGCCAACATGTTTGGTTGGTAGTACCGTACCAATTGTGTAATCATGGTACGATAATGGTACAAAATTTTTAAATACCGTGGTATATCGTACCAACCAAAATATATATATATATATATATATATATATATATATATATATATATATATATATATATATATATATATATATATATATATATATATATATATATATATATATATATATATATATATATATATATAGGGGTGAGTTATATATAGAACACATAAACCCTTATTAGCCAATCAGAAATTAGTTTATATTTTCTATTTATTTAAATATAAAGGGCAATTCCGGTATTCACATTATTTCATATTTATAGAAACAATTAATTGAAATCCTATAATCATGGAAAGTGGAGATTTTGTATATCAATCTTCCGTTTGAAAACCGTTTACCCCATATTTTCCAGAATTTTAGCACATTTCATGGAAATCTTTTTACCCCATTTGTTCTTTAAATTTGTATGAACTGAGTTAACGTGATTGCATTTATGTTTTTGTACTCGTTTGTTTTTAGTGTATTGAACCAACGATTTGTTCGAAATTATGGTCGTGATACATATGATATTAGGTTCAGTTTATAGCTTTTTATGAATAATGGTCGTAGAACGTCTATTTCATGGTATTGTAATAGTGTAATCAAAACATATCTAACATTCATGTAATCAAAACATTGATGTCTTCACAAAATCATAGCTTAAAACAGATAAAACATTGATGTCTTCACAAAATCAAAACATTGATATCTTCACAAAATCAAAACATTCATGTAATCAAAACATTGACGTATTCACAAAATCAAAACATTGATGTATTTCTCTCTTTCGTCCACTACGTGTTGTGCCTGTCATGATAAAACACAAATGTTTTGCACAAATAACCACAATTTTGCATTTAATAAAAAACCTAGTCATCGTGGACTGATTCAAAAAAACCTTAAATCGCAGTAATGCAATCCATCGTGGCCAGATTAAAAAAAAACCTTAAATTGTAGTTATGAAAATTATGATAGATTTACAACCAGAATACGAGATCGAATGCAATGAAATCCAGAAATTGAATAGTAAACGAATTGAATCTAAGCAACAATAAAGAATCTTACCTTTTAAATTCCTTTGCTCCAGAAACTACAAAACAATAAAAGCAACAATGTACCGATTAAAGGAATAAGAAAATGAAGACTTTCTTCATCGGAGATAGCGGCGGCAGTTGGGAGAGAGTGTTTTCAATTTTGATAGAAAAAAATAGGGTTTAACAAAATGTATAGAGAGAGAAACGATTTTCTAGGAAGATAAGGTGATGCAGTTATTAGATATACATTTTCCTTTTTTAATACAAAAAAAACGTAATTGTAAATGTCAGATTACGAAAGTACCCTTTTTATTTAAAGATAGAGTTCTCTATATAACTCTCCACTATATATATATATATATATATATATATATATATATATATATATATATATATATATATATATATATATATATATATATATATATATATATATATATATATATAGAAATTCATCTACGATATACAAATTCATCTACGATATAGAAATTCCTCGGTTGGCAGATCTAGGGTTGCAAGCCCTCTCAACCGCCGCCGTTTCCCCAGATCTACAATCACGAACACACACATTTCAACTGGAGACGTTAAAAACGGAGGTTAACATCGCAGAAGGACCACAACTGTTAGAGAAGAACATGATGTGTTTGTGTTTGTTCATCGATGACAAAGATGATGTCACAGCAGAAATCCAGCGAAGTCGGCGCCGGAAGAATTTTAGGTTTCCGGCAGGTCGACAGAATAATGTTTGTTCACTAGCGCGTAATGTCAATTTGGGTTGTACGACTTTGTGTTTGTTCATTAGTGATCTATGATTAATTTGTGTTGTTCACTTGTCATCTTGGGTTAATATGTTAATGTTTTCAATTTAAAATATGTTCAGAGTTTGTCTCATTAGCTTTTGTATTGTGTTCATCTTTTAAATCCCAGGTTTGTTCAATGTAAATGTGTTCACTAGTGATCAATATTGAATTATGGATACGATTCTGTTAATGCGTTCACTAGTGATCAATATTGAATTATGATTATGTTAATGTGTTCATTAGTGATCTGTAAGTTTTAGTTGGGATTACGAAAATGTGTTCATTAGTGAACTGACGCTGGATCAATTAAATATGGTAGCTGCATTTTTATTAATTAATTGCTTTAATTAAAAAAAACATAAAAAGACCTTATTACCCTTTTAAATTAAATGTTAAGTAAAATAGATGAGTGGTCAATATTCGTTCTCGCTGTTCTCGCAAATATGGTGTTCTCGCATGAACCCACCCCTATATATATATATATATATATATATATATATATATATATATATATATATATATATATATATATATATATATATATATATATATATATAGTGGAGAGTTATATAGAGAACCCATTTACCTTATTAGCCAATCAGAAATTAGATATATATATTTCATTTATTTAAATGTAAAGGGCAAATCCGGTATTTAATATAATTCTGTTTTTTTGGAAATAATTAATTTAATTCCTATATTCATGGAAATTCCAGATTTTCACGTATATATCTTCTATTTGAAAACTGAATACCCCATATCTTCCCGATTTTTAGCATGTTAACCGGAAATCTTTAAACAATTCGTGATTCGTTATTCGTAATTCATAATCTTTACTGCCGATTGAATTAATAATTCAGATGTTTCAAAATTCGTAATAATTCCTGGGTGCGAGAGAATACCGACATGGTAGTATTCGATGAGGCTGGTTGTTCGAGTGGTGTTCAAGTTAGCAATCAATTGGCAGACGCACCCCTGATCGTAGGGGACGAAGAGTTGTTGGATGGTTGTTTCGATGAGTATCCGGTCGATAAAGATTTATGTGGTAAGAATTTTCAGTTGATGTTCAGATATAGGAAATTTTATTTTGATTTCGTTTTATCACTGTTTTTGTAATAATGGATCAATGTTTTTACATAGATGTATACGATCAATGTTTCATTTTTTTCCGTTTGGGAATTTTGTTATTATGTGTTAACTGTTGATTCACGACCTTACATTCATCTAAACTTACCATACATTCATGTACATGCATGTACACTAACCATACATTCATGTAATCTTACCATACATTGATGTAGGTTTTAAAATTATTAAACCAAACAGTCATGTATATCTGGTAAACCTTACCTTCATCTAAACTTTCCATACATTAATGTACATGCATGTAAACTAACCATACATTCATGTAATCTTACCATACGTTGATGTAGGTTTTAAAATTATTAAACCAAACAGTCATGTATATCTCCAAATTGTATACTAGATTTCAACATTAACGCACAATTAATAAAATACACCAAATAACCAATATTGGTAATCGAAAAAAACATTCATATAACTCAAAACATAACTTCCGCCTCTAGTAATCGAAATAATACCCTAATCATAAACATACATGTTTCATAACGAAATCAGTAACGAAATCAAATATAATATTTGCAAATAAAACATAGTAGTCATTGTTCTATTACAGTTAAATGCAACAATCTTACTCCTCAACAGTCAGACAAAAACCCTAATTGGAACTTTGGTACTCTTAAAAAACTTGAAATCATCACCGATACCTTTGTTTTTGGTTTAAAAAACTTGAAATCAAACGAATAAAACCTCATCGTTGCGTATGTATTAAAGTAAAATACATATTTTTACCTCTCATTGTTCTTCGTTGTCGACGCCGCCGTCTCAAGTTAGAATATCAATGTTCGTCTTCAAAGATTTCCGATTTCACTGTTGCTCTACTTATATATGTTGCGTCAAACCAATATTCACGATTTTTATGCGAAAATCGATTATAAAATTGATCGGATTTTGCCGATCTTCTCTCAAAAACGACGCTAAACCCCCTTTTAAAAAACCCACGTAAAGTTGGATAATGGGGAGTGATCACGGTAATTCAGGACTGCCAGTTATTGGGAATACAATTTCCTTTTTTAAATATTTTGTTTTTAAATAATGAAACGTAAACTAAATTGGCAGATTACCAAACTACCCTTTTCACTTAATTAGAGAGTTCTCTATATAACTCACCCATATATATATATATATATATATATATATATATATATATGCAAAGGTTCATGCGAGAAGTATATTTTTTTGCGAGAAATGCGAGAATTAATTATCACCTTTAGATCAACAGATGAAGGGCTGAGATTAACGATGTCATCTGTGTAAATAAAAGAACATCTATGGCTTAATAATTAAGGGAGAAAGGGTAATAGGGTAATATCTCAATTCTTTTTCATTTAAAAACGTAAAGAGAGAGAAACTACCAAATCAAAACACACACTTGTGTGTGTATAGTACGGGTTCTCTCTCCCTTCAATTTTCCGGTGGCCATGGAAGGTATTTCCGGCAACCGTCGAAGGCTGCAAACAAACCGCCAGAAAACCCATCGACCCAAACAACCCTTGTTCATCTCTCTCTCTCTCTCTCAACCACGCAACCATCCACCGGCGAAAAAAATTGACGCCGACGTAAAGTAATACCCAGTGATGCCATTACCGCCGCCGGAAAACCATCGAGACAAACAACATCTTTCATTTCTCTCTCACCGAACATCAGCCAGATCTAGGGTTCGTTACATGCCAGATCTAGGGTTCGTGGCTTGCTTGTGTGTGTTGAAATGGAGTTTGCCAGATCTCATTCTCCTTCTACAGATCCCATTCTCTTTTTCTAGTTTTCCGGAGAGGGTTCCGCCGGCCGAACTAGGGTTCTGATGGCAGAGATGTGTTGCAACAGTGAACATATATGGATTATTTTGTTCATTTGTGATTCGTGTTCATCTGTGATCTTGTTCATTGTATAATGTTGTTCATCGATTTTGTTGGCTAATGTTCATTGTATAGTGTTGTTCACTAATGTCGTAATGCTGTTGATTTTTTGGTTGATGTTATTGTTCACTGGTTTTGTTAAATGTTGTTGGTTTACTGTTCATTATTGTGGTTCTAATTCATTGATTTTGTTGTCGAATGTTCGTTGTATATTCTGGTTCACCAATGTCGTCTTATGTTCATTGTATATTCTGGCTCAACATTTGTTTGAACTTCATTAATGAATATCAATGCACGGTGTATGCAGTTGAGTTCAACCGGAAAATAATGAAGAAAATTTAATTTCTGGGATGTGAAGAAGACGGAAATAATTAGATCCACCAAAATACGATTGGAAGTTAGTAATTGATTTATTTAATGTGTTTTGCTAATGACAGCCCTTAGGGCTGTCAATAGACATGCAACAAAAATTTGTACACCAATCAATAACCACCTCCTGGATTTTTGGAACTACTTTTCTCCATAGATAAATGTACAACTCCTATGCGCTTATTGACAGCCCTAAGGGCTGTCATTAGCAAAACCCTTATTTAATTAAGGAAGTTATATTTTGTATTTATTTCTAATTTGTATAAAGACTATAATACCCTTTAAGATTTAAAAGTTATTTAAATTAGATGAGTGGATGGGATTAGTTCTCGTATTTCTCGCAAAAAAAAACGCTTCTCGCATGAACCCTCCCTTATATATATATATATATATATATATATATATATATATATATATATATATATATATATATATATATATATATATATATATATATATATATAGGTATGGATCAATAGAAAATGGTCCTTATTTGAAGAAGTTGAAGAAGCAATGCATTTTCGTAAAATATACATATATGTATACATATACATACATATATGTATATATACATATATATTCATACCATAGATATATATATGTGCATATTCATGCCCGATATATATGTATATATACACATATATATACACATGCATTTTACGTAACTTGCATTTTCAGTCGTAACTTGCATTTTCAGTCGGAACTTGCATTTTCATTTACGAAAATGCATATGCATTCCGTATATATATGTGTATATATATATACATATATACGATAGAAATATGAACATATGTATATCTATGGTATGAATATATATGTATATATACATATATGTATGTATATGTATACATATATGTATATTTTACGAAAATGCATTGCTTCTTCAACTTCTTCAAATAAGGACCATTTTCTATTGATCCATACCTATATATATATATATATATATATATATATATATATATATATATATATATATATATATATATATATATATATATATATATATATATATATATATATATATAAGGGAGGGTTCATGCGAGAAGCGTTTTTTTTTGCGAGAAATACGAGAACTAATCCCATCCACTCATCTAATTTAAATAACTTTTAAATCTTAAAGGGTATTATAGTCTTTATACAAATTAGAAATAAATACAAAATATAACTTCCTTAATTAAATAAGGGTTTTGCTAATGACAGCCCTTAGGGCTGTCAATAAGCGCATAGGAGTTGTACATTTATCTATGGAGAAAAGTAGTTCCAAAAATCCAGGAGGTGGTTATTGATTGGTGTACAAATTTTTGTTGCATGTCTATTGACAGCCCTAAGGGCTGTCATTAGCAAAACACATTAAATAAATCAATTACTAACTTCCAATCGTATTTTGGTGGATCTAATTATTTCCGTCTTCTTCACATCCCAGAAATTAAATTTTCTTCATTATTTTCCGGTTGAACTCAACTGCATACACCGTGCATTGATATTCATTAATGAAGTTCAAACAAATGTTGAGCCAGAATATACAATGAACATAAGACGACATTGGTGAACCAGAATATACAACGAACATTCGACAACAAAATCAATGAATTAGAACCACAATAATGAACAGTAAACCAACAACATTTAACAAAACCAGTGAACAATAACATCAACCAAAAAATCAACAGCATTACGACATTAGTGAACAACACTATACAATGAACATTAGCCAACAAAATCGATGAACAACATTATACAATGAACAAGATCACAGATGAACACGAATCACAAATGAACAAAATAATCCATATATGTTCACTGTTGCAACACATCTCTGCCATCAGAACCCTAGTTCGGCCGGCGGAACCCTCTCCGGAAAACTAGAAAAAGAGAATGGGATCTGTAGAAGGAGAATGAGATCTGGCAAACTCCATTTCAACACACACAAGCAAGCCACGAACCCTAGATCTGGCATGTAACGAACCCTAGATCTGGCTGATGTTCGGTGAGAGAGAAATGAAAGATGTTGTTTGTCTCGATGGTTTTCCGGCGGCGGTAATGGCATCACTGGGTATTACTTTACGTCGGCGTCAATTTTTTTCGCCGGTGGATGGTTGCGTGGTTGAGAGAGAGAGAGAGAGATGAACAAGGGTTGTTTGGGTCGATGGGTTTTCTGGCGGTTTGTTTGCAGCCTTCGACGGTTGCCGGAAATACCTTCCATGGCCACCGGAAAATTGAAGGGAGAGAGAACCCGTACTATACACACACAAGTGTGTGTTTTGATTTGGTAGTTTCTCTCTCTTTACGTTTTTAAATGAAAAAGAATTGAGATATTACCCTATTACCCTTTCTCCCTTAATTATTAAGCCATAGATGTTCTTTTATTTACACAGATGACATCGTTAATCTCAGCCCTTCATCTGTTGATCTAAAGGTGATAATTAATTCTCGCATTTCTCGCAAAAAAATATACTTCTCGCATGAACCTTTGCATATATATATATATATATATATATATATATATATATATATTATGATTCTTAGTTAAATATATTGTGCTAAACCACCAACCTATTTGCCCAAGACTCCAATTACGACAAAATAGCTACACCTTTTGTTACTTTATCGTACTAGATTATGTTTATATAGCACGTAACATATTATATCATTTTGCTTATTTTGTTTCCGTGTTCAGAAAACTTGTTAATATGTTTAACTGGTCGATATTGATAAAATATCATTGTTATTAATTTTTTTAATTTCATATAAGCCTGTGATGTTGGTATATACCATTACCGATTCGTAGCAACCATGATTGTTGGTAGCCAAACAAATTGATACCAAGTAAACTTGGTATGGTATTGGTAGCTACATCATTGTATCAATTATAGTTGGTACGGTATACGGTATGAAGAAAATATACACAGGAGAGTACCATGTTCACCCCTACCATACATCATACTTAATTTATATTATTCGAAAATAGATATGGATCGATACTGATTTCAAATAATAACTTTTAAATGACAAACACCCTAAATATAAGATATGCATCATGAAAGCTCCGATTTAAACTCGATATATTTACCGATTTAATCTCAACTATATATATACATTTTCCGATTCTAACTCAACTGCATTTTCCGATCTATATTCATAAAGTTCAACATTAAAACCCACACACATTACCCCATACATCTCTCCGGCCATCATGTACAGGGTTGCAAAAGCATCGGAATATTTGGTGATCACCGGATACAAAATCGACGACATCAAAATCGCTAAAAAGGCATGGATTCTTCCCGGTCAATCCTACTCCGTCTTCGACATCTCTCCGGTGAACTACACTTTTGAAGTTCAGGCAATGAGTGCTGAAAAACTGCCGTTCATTCTGCCGGCGGTTTTCACCATCGGTCCCCGTGTTGATGATGATGACGCTGACAGTCTCCACAAATACGCAAAGCTTATCTCTCCTCACGATCAGAGATCGCAGCATATGAATGAGCTTGTGAAGGTGGTGATTGAGGGGGAGACACGTGTCCTGGCAGCTTCCATAACGATGGAAGAAATTTTTAAAGGAACAAAGGATTTTAAGCAGGAGGTGTTTGAGAAAGTTCAGTTGGAATTGAATCAATTTGGGCTGTGGATCTATAATGCGAATGTTAAGCAGCTTGTTGATGTTACTGGACACGAGTACTTTTCCTATTTAGGGCAGAAAATACAAACTGAAGCTGCGAATCAAGCTAAAATTGATATTGCTGAAGCTAGAATGAAGGTGATAAAATATTAATTTCCCCCCTATTTTCCTGTTTGGAGAGTTGGTTAAGCAAAACCTTATACTTCCTCTATTTCAAAATAAAATAAAGAGTAAATTACATGAATAGTCCTTTAGGTTTATAGCAAATTTCACCAATGGTCCTTTAGTTTCAAAAATTACACCGATGGTCCTTATTTTTGAAAGGTTTTTCACCGATGGTCCTTTACGAAAAAGTCCGTCTATTTTTCAAGTTAACTAACATCACATGTGATGCACATGGGGGTATTTTGGTCCATTTGTCTTTCCTAAAGGATCATTGGTGAAATTTGCTATAAACTTAAAGGACCATCCGTGTAATTTAATTGAGAAGGGGAAAGACAAATTGACCAAAATACCCCCACGTAGATCACATGTGATGTTAGTTAACTTAAAAAATAGACGGACTTTTTTGTAAAGGACCATCGGTGAAAAACCTTTCAAAAATAAGGACCATCGGTGTAATTTTTTAAACTAAAGGACCATTGGTGAAATTTGCTATAAACCTAAATGACCATTCATGTAATTTACTCTAAAATAAAATATGTGATATATCCTCCGTATCAAAATAAGTGAATCAAAATTTACATTTTTGAGGTAAAATAAAGTAATAAGAGATTAGTGAAATTAAATTGGGTAATTAGAATGGATGTGGACCCACACTTTCTATTATTTTGTTGGTTTTATAAGAATATGACAAAAATGGAATTTGACCAAACCATGATTTGCATTTTGTGACCCTTTTGGTCCCACTGTCCTAACGTTGTTAATTCAACTCCATTAGCTGGGGGCATTTTGGTCATTTCATCCATTAGTGATGCATAATGTACTTTCTGAATAAAATGGTCATCAAACGTACGACCATAATGCCCCCAACTAACAGAGTTGAATTAACAGTGTTAGGGCGGAGGGATTAAAACTGTCTAAAAATACAAATTATGGGTACCGTGCTTGCATTTATTGATCCACATCAAATGTGCAATTTGACCAAACCATAGAGACCATTCTTGCAATTAACTCATTTTGAAAAGTGGGAAATAATTTCTTAACCGTTATGATAATAAAATATTAAATTTAGAAAAAGGTGAAAATATAGAACATTTTATTCTATAAAACTATAAAAAGGGTGAATTGAAAAAAAATAACCTTTTTAAGAAAGTATCCAAGACTACATAAAAGGTGAAAATAGAGAAGAAATCTTTTATTGTTTTTTTTTTTTTTCAGTTTTGCTACTTCACGTAAACTAATAAATGTATCTAAATTGAAAATAATTTTGGAAATACATATATTATATTTAACCATGAATTGTAACATAAGAATGTGATGATTGATATAAGGGGAAATAGGATCAAAACTTCGAGAAGGACAGACGTTGCAGAATGCAGCAAAAATTGATGCAGAGACAAAGGTGATATCGACTCAGAGGCAAGGACAAGGGAAGAAGGAAGAAATAAAGGTGCAAACAGAAGTGAAAGTGTTTGAGAACCAAAGAATAGCTGAGGTGGCAGAAGCAAATGCTGAGCTGGCAATGAAGAAGGCAAAGTGGGCCAAGGATTCACAGCTGGCTGAGGTGGAGGCCGACAAGGCGGTGGCGCTCAGGGAAGCGGAGTTGCAGAAGGAGGTCGAGGTCATGAACGCGATGACTCAGACTGAGAAACTTAAGGCTGAGTTCTTGAGTCAAGCTAGTGTTGAGTACGAAACCAAGGTAACTTATTTTTTATCCAAATATTTAATCATTTTGTTATACTTCATTGCTTTCAAAATAAGTGATACATTTTGTGTTTCACGTTTTTTGAGTTAAAAGATTATAATGAAATAAGATAGTTAGTGGTTATAGGTCTCACACATTTTAATTAAAATGAGTTTAATAACTTTTAAAAGTAAAAGTAAATATATTATTTCACTATATTAAATATTACCCCCGTCCCAAAATTACTGTCCACACACAAGAAACACATAGTTTAAGAAAAGTGCATTGATTACACTGTACAACTAATATAATTCTATCTTTACCATCTAACTGTTTTTTGTAGATGGAATTTTTCAAATTAAAAATAATTTTAGGACATATTAAAAGAAAATTTGAACAATAAAATTGAGACGAAGAAGTAAGATAGTGGGTCCCACTACTTTTTACGAAATATGATAAAATTTTAAAATGTAACACTTATTTTAAAACACTTCAAAATAAGAAGTGTAACACTTATTTTGAAATGAAGGAAGTAATTTTGTTATGAATTATATAAAAAAGGTTCAAGAAGCGAATTGGGAGTTATACAAGAAGCAAAAAGAGGCCGAAGCGGCACTTTACCAAAAAGAGAAAGAAGCCGAGGCTCAAAAAGTGATGGCCGATGCCGCATTTTACTCTCGAAAACAAGTGGTCGATGGTGAATTATATGCGAAACAAAAGGAAGCTGAAGGGCTTGTTGCACTTGCACAAGCTCAAGGTACTAACATACGCACCCTTTTGGGTGGTTTAGGTGGTGATTATGCGGCTTTTAGAGATTATTTGATGATTAATGGCGGGATGTATCAAGATATTGCTAAAATTAATGGTGAGGCCGTCAAGGGAATGCAGCCCAAGATTAGCATTTGGACCGAAGCAAATGGCGGTGGTGGTGGGTTTGATGGTGGTGATGGTATGAAGGAAGTCGCCGGAGTGTATAAGATGTTGCCGCCGTTGTTTAACACCGTTCATGAACAAACCGGAATGTTGCCACCAGCTTGGATGGGTAAAATATCCGAATGATCCTAATTTTCAGTATTTTGGTTTCGTACAGGAGGTTTTAGTTCGATTATTTAATTGCAACATTTTCATAATAACTCGTGGTTTTGGCTTATAAGTTTACATTCTAGCACTACGTATATGGTTCATTAAGTTTGGTTGACTTATTATGCAAAGAACTTGTTCTTTGTTTCGATATTGTTCTTTATTTGTGTTAAAATTCATAGCAACTAGTGGTTGTTATGTAGTTTATAATTTATGTGTTAACATCAGGACCGGTCCTGAGTTTGTCAGGGTCCTAGGTGAAAACCGATTTTAGGCCCCTAAAAAAATAAATATCAATGCAAAAAGTATAAAAAACTTGTCTAATAATTAGTCATTTAAATGTGACACGTCTGGCATTTCTAGACGTAAAAGTACAAATAAAATCTAAATAGTCGAGTTTCCTGCCCCCCTGACTTGTATTTTCTTATTGGACTCGTTGAATTAGACCTTAAAAATAAAAATTTATAAATAGTTTAATAATCAAGATACAATACGAACTAGAATTCAATTAAAAAAAACTTACAACATTAACAAGAAAAAGTAAAATTTTGAACCTGGTTGTTGAGAAATTTGACAATGAATATTGAAAATTATCTTGGCATTAACGTTCAGCACATCCGCACGACTAGTGACTACAGTGTTAAGAAGAGGAGTAGATAATAAGCGTTTAAAAAATTACACGTTTAAATATAAATAAGGGTATTGTAAATTTATAGGCCCCCATTTTTTATTTGGGCCCAGGCCTACACTATCTTCTTTCAAGGCCGGCAATGGTTAAGATTATAGTACTTGTTAGATTATTTTAAATAGTATGTCTACCTAGCTTATGAGAGATTATATACCATGTACAAATTATGTTTCATAAAGTTATAAACAGATTAAAGGGTTTTGCGCATTGCACACTTATACAATTTGGTGTTTCATTAAGTTTGAAATGATTTTAACTATTTTATGCAGTGCTTATTCATTGGACTTAAAACGATTCAAGAGTTTTATATTGTACTTGTATTCAGTTGGTTTCATAGTTTAGAAACAACTAGCATGGTACCCGCGTAATGCGGCGGCGGGTACTTGTAACTATATTTTGAAGTGACGACAGTAACGGTGGTGGTGGTAATAGCGATGGTAATGAGTGGTGGTGCGTAGTGATGGTAGATGCCGACATTAGTGATAGTAGTATGTAGTGGGTGTAACGACCCGAATTTTTGTGTTAAATAAATTATTAAAAACTATGATAAATAAGGATAAATCATTTAAAGAACGTAGGAATTGGTTTCGTGTCATTTGGACACCGTATGAGAAAGTTATGGACGAAACCGTGTCGAAGCAAAGGTCGAAAAATGCAGCCTGGGCTGCATAGCCCTAGATAGCGGCGCTATCTAGGGATAGCGACGCGATTTTTGCGCTCCCAACAGAAAATCGAAATCGCGACTAGGGTAACGCTATCCTGGAACGCGATTTATCACGGGCATCAGATAGCGGCGCGATTTCCTGATTGCGACGCGATTTTGCGTCAAAACAGCATTAAAATCGGGATTTTGGTCATTTTGAGTTCATTCTTCATCCCAACTCTCTCTCTCTCTCTAGAACCTTATACATATTTGTAGTGGAAGAGATCGTTTGGAGCTGATTTTGGGGTCCAAATCAAGTGATTTTGCTTCCATTGTTGAAGACCAAGGTAAATCTTCACTCCCTTGTAGTTGTAGCTTTAGAACCATGGATTTGTAAGCTTGGGTTTGAAACCCTAGTTCTTGGGTTCGGGATTAATGGTTGAATAAAGGTTGTATACACTTAATAGATGGTATTTTAACAAAGAAAACAAGTGTATGCTTAAGATTTTTAAGAATCTTAAGATTGGTTAAACCTAGGGTTTTGAATGTCACCAAAATTTAGGGAAAATGATGTTGGTGACTAATTAGTGTTATTAGGCTAATATTGGAGACTAATGATGTCGACCTTGGGTTGTGGTTGGGTTTGGGTTTCGTTGGTGAAACCTTGGAACTAAGATTTCAGGATTTCTACCAAGTGGGATGAACTTGGTGGTTAAAGATGATAACAGAAATTATGTGTTATCTAGTTATTAAGGATAACTAGAAATGTGATGATTATGTTGAGAGGTTACAAGGACCTAAAACTTGGAGACATTCCAAAGGCGGGAAGCAAGGATTCGTGTTGATAAACACGATATGGATTTAGCTATCGCTAAGGTGAGTACACGAGACTTTTAAACTGAGTACATAGCAAAGAGTTTGAAAATACTTATGATATTTTATGGGTCTTTATTAATAAATATTTTGATAAAGATAATGAATGAAAATATAAGAAAGTAGGTATAATGTGATACTAGAATATGTCTAGTAAGGTTGATGAATTTGGAAGTAAATATGATGAAATAAGTAATTATGAAACCTTTATTAATGAACCATAATAATAAGGTTACTGAATAAAAGACTGTATGTTGAGTCTTTACTAATAAATAGGTATTAGTAAAGCAATTGGAAATGATTCTTATAGCAATGAGTACCTATTGGTAAGATTTACTAATAAAAGTAAAGAACGAATATATATGAAAATGAATACGATGGGACTAGTAATAATTATGTATTATAGTCAACAAAGAGATAAAAGTATTATGGTATCGATAAATAAGAAATGTATCTTATGAAATAAGTAAGTATGGACCTCCTAGGGTTCATAGACGTACAAGTAGATGTTGGTAGCTTATAATCGGGTCCATGGGACCATACAGGTATGTTCACACTATGTTGAACTAATTATATATAGTTATTATTAGATAACTAACTTGTTTGATGATATATGTGATTGCCGAAGGCTTTGATTGAAATAACTGTTGAGTTATGGTAGGAAGGAGATGATGTGATGACGCGGGGGACCCCCGGTCATGAGGTGTGGAATGAGGGGCAGTTGGGTGGATTCTCATCGACTCATCCACGTTAGTAGTCTTGCTAACTGGACGTATTCCGGCGAGTAAGGCAGGTATCGGTAGATTGGGCGAATCCCTCTTGCCGGTATCTTGAAGCTTATTAATGGCGATGGATTTCGGTTAATAAGCTAATGTGAAACTTATTAATGGCGATGGATTTCGGTTAATAAGTTAATGTGAAGCTTACTAATGGCGATGGATTTCGGTTAGTAAGTTAATGTGATTCTAGTACATATATGTTTATGTATTAGGTATGTTTGTGCTTCTAGCTAGTTCGGGGGCAACCCGATAACTAGATATGAATGCTAGGAGAGCAGAAATCGATAGGGTCACAATAGGGTGACTAGACGGTATTGATGCAGTATATATATATATATATATATATATATATATATATATATATATATATATATATATATATATATATATATAGGGGACGGTTCATGCGAGAAGTGATTTTTTTGCGAGAAGTGCGAGAAGCAATCCTAGCCATTCAGTTGTTTTAATTATTTTTTTAATATGAAAGGGTAAGATTGTCCTTTTAACTTCTTTTTAATTTTGTCAATTTAATTAATACAATTAATACTTTCTATATTTAATAAACATCCCGCCGGAAAATTGTGTCCACAATGTTGACTGATTTCCGGTGAACACAAAATTACATTAATACAATCTTATACGAAATACATAAATTACACAAAATCACCAATGAACACACTAATTAATACAAATCTACTGATCAACATAAAAAGCAATTGCAAAAATGTCATCTGGAAGTTGCTTCATATGAAGCTTTTCCAACACGTGCTAGTCTAGTTGTTGGTCTTGCTTTCCTAGGTACCACTTCCATGCTTCCATTGTATTACAAACATTTGTGAACAAGAATGCGCGCTCTATTCATCAATGAACCTTTAACGAACCTGTAGACGAAGAAGGACAAGAATTCACAGTTCATCGATGCACCTCTATACGAACAACAATGCATAGTTCATCAATGCACCAGTGTTCATCAATATACCTTTATACAACCAAGATTGCACAACAACACCACTGTTCATCTTCTCGCCTGGTCTTGTTCATCAATGCACCAGAATATACGGCTTTGACAACCAGAATATAGAAACATAGAACATCAAGAAGTTACGTCGGCGACCTTTACCGGAACCCTAGTTCCGCCGGCGCCGACTTCGTCGGAAAGTGGATTTCTCGTGTGCGTCTTCTTGGGCCGCTGTTTTTGCCTCGACTCTGCCGACGAATAGATCTGTTTCGATTGTTGTTGATCTGCCAACGAACAGATCTGCCGATGAACGCTGATCGGTCGCCGTTAAACCGGAAAAACATCAATTGGTGGTCTGCTATGGAGGTTGTCTACTTCGACATGGATGCTGTTGTTGCTGTTTCACGAGATCCACCGCCGGCGGAGATGGATTATGAACGTCTTTGGAGAGATTATTACGAAAGGGTGAGAGAAAACTGAAAACATACTAATGTGTGTGTTTTGTGAGGAGTACGAAAATAATGGAAAATGGGGTGGGGTTGTTTAATTTTATCAGTTAATTGACTTTCTATAGATTACCAATTTACCCTTCCACTCCTAAAATAATGATCAACTATTTACGAAAGTACCACTTATGATCTCAGCCACAAATCTTATTATTTAATGGTTATAATCTATTCTCGCATTTCTCGCAAAAAAATCACTTCTCACATGAACCTTCACCTATATATATATATATATATATATGAAATGATTATTATTATTGGGGTCTAAAATCCATGTATCTCACGAGACTATTTTGTCTCACGTACTACGTTTGTTTTGTGGCTGTGTACTCAGGTACAGGTTTGAAGTGATAGAAGGTTGCACTAGAAGTGGCTTAGAGATATTTAGCTCGGGAGCTCGTAGGTAGATCCCTTGCCTATGGTTTTGATATACTTGGTGACACCGTATTTTTGTATACTCTGATAAAAGTTTTAAAGTTTTTGTTAAAATATATTTTGGGCAACATGGAAGATTGTTGAAAAATCGTATTTTAAATGTTTTAAATGATGTTATAAATATACGGGTGTTACAACTTGGTATCAGAGCTATAGTTTAAGTGAATTAGGTTGGATGTCCATCCTAGTCTTAGACTGTAGCAATAGGAATGTAAGATTCCTTGAGATCGATAGGTTGACCTTGAGACTTTATGTTAAGTTTAGGGTTGGACCTAGGTGACCTATAAAAGTTGTTACGAATTGTGCAATGTGAAGTCTTTTGTGACCGTAGGGCATTTGTATGATAGGGTCGAACCCTATGAGAGATGTCATGTTTGGACCTAATGGTGTTGTTTTCGACTGTTGAGTTAACCATTTGAATATTGTTTGTTGGATACGTTGGTATGGCGAAAGAATGAATGTGAAAAGTGGACGAGCTCCACTAAATTGGGAAGACTTAAGAATGAGGATATGAACCCGATTTCGGATAATCGAATGAATGGGGGTAGGTGGAATGATTCCAATACCCATATGAAGGAAAAGTCACCGAATGGAGAAGACCGTAGTGAGAAGTATCTACATAAAAAGGTAGCAAGACCTAGTCGGGAGAAATGGAAGGATGTTGTATAAGGCCTTCATAGCGTGTAAAATTATTGGGTAATTCGGAGGTTCTGATCTGGAGGTCATGATTGGGTGGATTCAGTGGATTGAGCAAGTGCTAGAGAGTAGCACACGAAGGAAGAAAGATATGGTGACTTTAACATCACCATTATTGACACGGTGGAATGTGTTGTATGAAACTTTGGGAAAGAGAGCACGGTACAAGATGTTGTGAAAGGAACTCACGAGTGAGTTGAAAGGGAAGTTTGCCCGGAAGGAAATCTAGAGGGGGGATTCATGATGCAACCTCGGAGAATTTTTGGTAAATTGACTTAAGTGATTATGGCTTAATTGTTTGGTTGTTGCACGAATTGGTGCTTATAGAAATTGGAGATAAGTCGTACGATGTGGAGATTTATTTTGGGAATAGTCTTCCCGGTTAGTTATGTGTATGGAAATATGCAATGGAAATGATTATAGACAAGTGTGTTGCATGTAGTAAGGATATAAGGGTTGCTGCTATTATGTAGTATCAAAGGACGAACCACGAGGATGGTGAATGTGTTTCAACAAAAGGATAGTAGCACAAAGAAGTGTTAAGTCTTGGTAAGAAATGTTAGCGTGGATGGGAATTTTAGAAATAGAAACTTTGGAAATGGAATTTGGATGTCCGGCGGGAATCCAGATAAATAATGTAATATGATTATGCATGAACGGTAAAGGAAAGAATGACTAAGGTGTAGTGATGTCTTAGAACTCGTAAATGGAAAATATGTAGAAAGAAAAAAAAAAGTAACGGGAATGACGAGTTTTGATTGTTGAAAGTGGTTGAGTAAAAGTTGGCATGTAACCATAGCAAGTTTATGACAGAGGTGATGGATACGATATTATTGGTAAGAAGATAATTGTTGGTAAAATGTCATAGTAATGTTATGACGGTATATGACGTAGAGTAGTGTGAGACTACGGTTGGGAAATGAATATTTCTAAGTCTCACGACGTATAAAAGTGGAACATCGAGTGTTGAGCTATTGGGTGATAAGTCATGGGTCACGAGTGTAGACCGGAGTCGATTGGTTGACTCAAAGATGGCCGGATTGGCCGGTGAATTATTGTTAATGGAATAGATTAGTTGTTACTCAGTAGTGACAAAAAGATTTGGAAAATTTGCATTAAGGAAATGGACCGGTTAAGGGTGGTTAATGTGTAAGTGAAACGATAAATGGTAATCAGGGATTTTAGTGGTTTGCCCGCGGGGTACAATGCATGTGCATTATGTGATGGCCTTTGAAGGTATATGGTAATGAAAAGGTGATGTTATATGAAACGTGTTAAGTAGTATGCCCAATGGGGAATATGTTAGATATGACAGAAAATGATAATGTGATATTATGGGAAACGTGCTAATTGCATGATGAATAAATAGACGGTTGAATGTGTAACCTAGTAGTGAAATTATGTGATGAGAAAAGAGGTATACTAGTATGGTATCCAAAATCGATAGAATGAGGAAAAGATGATGTGGTAGTTCGGGGGATCCCCGGCTCCTATGATGTTTGGGGGTGGAATCGGTTGGGCGAATCCCAATGGTTCCATCTTGTGATTGGAGATGTTCCAATCACTGTGACAGTTTAGGTCTTGATGGATTGGAGGCTTTCCAATCATCTTGATATGATAGCTAAAGTATGAATTGTTGTGTCTGTATAATAATGTGTATATATATGTGTATATGTTTATGTATATATATGATGAATGTAGAACCAAGTGGTTAATGAGTGTTACTATTATGTTATGGTAAATGAGAATTTGGTTTGAAATGCGGGTTGCATTTAGGTTGTGTATGTGTAGGAAATGCCTACGATTTATAATATAGGAGGAAAGAGGAACTCCTGGTGAGCAAATTGCTATTGGTGGCTAAGTTATGGGAAACTTGTGTGAAGTTATGGAATGTGATGCGGTAGAGGATCTAATACCGATAATCAAGAATAAAAGTTATGAAAATGATCGATGTGATAATAAGGTGATTGAAAGGATACTAAGTAATGGTATAAGTGATCAACTGAAGGTTAAGAAACGGTAAATGCTAGTTGACCTTAAGGAAATGTGCGACTCTCTAATTATTTGGGGGGAATTGAAATTGGAAACGGGAACGATTGTTAAGGAAACAATGATGGGTAGAACCAGAATTGATAAGTTGGGAATGTTATCCCGTGAGTACGGAATTTGTTAATTGGAAAAAAAAAATAAAAAAAATATGGTTGACCTTATGCAAAAGTCAAGATTTGTCAATTTGTGATTGGTTGACTTGGTCAAAGATGGGCTTTGACTCTCGTTTTGAATGGCTAGTGAATGATGGGAGCATAAAGTATCGATTGTATGTATGTGAAAAGATTGATGGAATAATTAAAAGGGTTGTAGTCGGATTATGCGACTTTGACCCGTTTGGGGGTTTTCATGATTGAATTTGGGAATCGAGTACATGATTATTGATGGATCGTAAAATTAAAGTTGATGGTGAAGGAAAGGATGATTAATGGAGCCTTTAGCAAGTAAGGAAAATTGTTAAAGTATGGTTGACTTGGTGCTTAAGTCAAGGATTAAACAATGTTGGGATATGGCGACTTGGTCGAAGCTAGACTTTGACATTTGTTTTAATCAATTAACTAATTGTAATGATTGTATCATATCATTGCTATGTGAATAAAAGGATTGGTGGAGGGATTGAAAGTGTTATAGTCAAATTGTGAAATTTTGACCCGTTTAAGTATTATGAATTTAAGATTGGGTTTTGACCGTTCGGGCCTAGCGGGGTTGAGCGCATGTTTGTAAACATACTGTCGGTTTAATTTTAATGGGAAATGTTCGATGGTGATAAACACAATGGAATTGGGGCGGGATGCTCGGTCGAATGTGGGTTGGAAATTTTCGAATTGATTCCGGGGACGGAATCCTTTTAAGTGGTAGATAGTTGTAACGACCCGAATTTTTGTGTTAAATAAATTATGAAAAAATATGATAAATAAGGATAAATCATTTAAAGAACGTAGGAATTGGTTTCGTGTCATTTGGACACCGTATGAGAAAGTTATGGACGAAACCGTGTCGAAGCAAAGGTCAAAAAATGCAGCCTGGGCTGCATAGCCCTAAATAGCGGCGCTATCTAGGGATAGCGACACGATTTTTGCGCTCCCAACAGAAAATCGAAATCGCGACTAGGGTAACGCTATCCTGGAACGCGATTTATCACGGGCATCAGATAGCGGCGCGATTTCCTGATAGCGACGCGGTTTTGCGTCAGAACAGCATTAAAATCGGGATTTTGGTCATTTTGAGTTCATTCTTCATCCCAACTCTCTCTCTCTAGAACCTTATACATATTTTGAGTGGAAGAGATCGTTTGGAGCTGATTTTGGGGTCCAAATCAAGTGATTTTGCTTCCATTGTTGAAGACCAAGGTAAATCTTCACTCCCTTGTAGTTGTAGCTTTAGAACCATGGATTTGTAAGCTTGGGTTTGAAACCCTAGTTCTTGGGTTCGGGATTAATGGTTGAATAAAGGTTGCATACACTTAATAGATGTATTTTAACAAAGAAAACAAGTGTATGCTTAAGATTTTTAAGAATCTTAAGATTGGTTAAACCTAGGGTTTTGAATGTCACCAAAATTTGGGGAAAAGGGTGTTGGTGACTAATTAGTGTTATTAGACTAATATTGGAGACTAATGATGTCGACCTTGGGTTGTGGTTGGGTTTGGGTTTCGTTGGTGAAACCTTGGAACTAAGATTTCGGGATTTCTACCAAGTGGGATGAACTTGGTGGTTAAAGATGATAATAGAAATTATGTGTTATCTAGTTATTAAGGATAACTAGAAATGTGATGATTATGTTGATAGGTTACAAGGACCTAAAAGTTGGAGACATTCCAAAGGCGGGAAGCAAGGATTCGTGTTGATAAACACGATATGGATTTAGCTATCGCTAAGGTGAGTACATGAGACTTTTAAACTGAGTACATAGCAAAGAGTTTGAAAATACTTATGATATTTTATGGGTCTTTATTAATAAATATTTTGATAAAGATAATGAATGAAAATATAAGAAAGTAGGTATAATGTGATACTAGAATATGTCTAGTAAGGTTGATGAATTTGGAAGTAAATATGATGAAATAAGTAATTATGAAATCTTTATTAATGAACCATAATAATAAGGTTACTGAATAAAAGACTGTATGTTGAGTCTTTATTAATAAATAGGTATTAGTAAAGTAATTGGAAATGATTCTTATAGCAATGAGTACCTATTGGTAAGATTTACTAATAAAAGTAAAGAACGAATATATATATGAAAATGAATACGATGGGACTAGTAATAATTATGTATTATAGTCAACAAAGAGATAAAAGTATTATGGTATCGATAAATAAGAAATGTATCTTATGAAATAAGTAAGTATGGACCTCCTAGGGTTCATAGACGTACAAGTAGATGTTGGTAGCTTATAATCGGGTCCATGGGACCATACAGGTATGTTCACACTATGTTGAACTAATTATATATAGTTATTATTAGATAACTAACTTGTTTGATGATATATGTGATTGCCGAAGGCTTTGATTGAAATAACTGTTGAGTTATGGTAGGAAGGAGATGATGTGATGACGCGGGGGACCCCCGGTCATGAGGTGTGGAATGAGGGGCAGTTGGGTGGATTCCCATCGACTCATCCACGTTAGTAGTCTTGCTAACTGGACGTATTCCGACGAGTAAGGCAGATATCGGTAGATTGGGCGAATCCCTCTTGCCGGTATCTTGACGCTTATTAATGGCGATGGATTTCGGTTAATAAGCTAATGTGAAACTTATTAATGGCGATGGATTTCGGTTAATAAGTTAATGTGAAGCTTACTAATGGCGATGGATTTCGGTTAGTAAGTTAATGTGATTCTAGTACATATATGTTTATGTATTAGGTATGTTTGTGCTTCTAGCTAGTTCGGGGGCAACCCGATAACTAGATATGAATGCTAGGAGAGCAGAAATCGATAGGGTCACAATAGGGTGACTAGACGGTATTGATGCAGTATATATATATATATATATATATATATATATATATATATATATATATATATATATATATATATATATATATATATATATATATATATATATATATATATATGAAATGATTATTATTATTGGGGTCTAAAATCCATGTATCTCACGAGACTATTTTGTCTCACGTACTACGTTTGTTTTGTGGCTGTGTACTCAGGTACAGGTTTGAAGTGATAGAAGGTTGCACTAGAAGTGGCTTAGAGATATTTAGCTCGGGAGCTCGTAGGTAGATCCCTTGCCTATGGTTTTGATATACTTGGTGACACCGTATTTTTGTATACTCTGATAAAAGTTTTAAAGTTTTTGTTAAACTATATTTTGGGCAACATGGAAGATTGTTGAAAAATCGTATTTTAAATGTTTTAAACGATGTTATAAAAATACGGGTGTTACAGTGGGGCATAGAATAATATGAGTTTTGTTGATTTCCTGTTATCTACGGCAAGTAGAAAAATGAAAGTTGAACTAAATTGGGCATTTTTATTACTGGTATGATCAGATCTGAAATTGGTCTTTTTTGTGGAAGTAAATATGGGCCGTTTAAATAGAGAAATGATGGTGTGGGTTCTGGTGATGTTAAAGCTTATATTTATTAGTATCTGGAATAAATCAAAGTAATCAAGTAGTTGAAGTGGTTAACACACACACCTAAGTCCCAAATGATCACGGGCTCGATTCCCCTAAGGTGCGTTTTTATTATTTTTTGTCTTCTAAAGCATTTAGGCCTACTAATATTAGAAGGTCTTAAATTTTAAGACCTTCTAATATTAGTATGCCTAAATGCTTTAATAGTAGTATAGATATAGATTATGCAGTGCTTATTCATTGGACTTGAAACGATTCAAGAGTATTATATTGTACTTGTATTCAGTTCGTTTCATAGTTTAGAAACAACTAGCAGGGTACCCGCGCAATTCGGCAGCGGGTACCTGTAACTATATTTCGAAGTGACGACAGTAACGGTGGTGGTGGCAATAGTGATGGTGATGAGTGGTGGTGCGTAGTGATGGTAGACCCCGACATTAGTGATGGTAGTATGTAGTGGGACATAGAAGAATATGGGTTTTGTTGATTTCCTGTTATCTACGGCAAGTAAAAAAATGAAAGTTGAACTAAATTGAACATTTTTGTTACTGGTATGATCAGATCCGAAATTGGTCTTTTTTGTGGAATTAAATATGGGCCGTTTAAATAGAGAAATGATGGTGTGAGTTCTGGTGGCGTTAAAGCTCATATTTATTAGCATCTGGAATAAATCAAAGTAATCAAGTAGTTGAAGTGGTTAACACACACACCTAAGTCGCAGATGGTCACGGGTTCGATTCCCCTAAGTCCCAGATGGTCACTGCCTACTAATATTAGAAGGTCTTAAAATTTAAGACCTTCTAATATTAGTATGACTAAATGCTTTAATAGTAGTATAGATATTAAATGGTTATTTAGTTTATGGCTTGTACTAGTATACCACTTTGCGTTATACAACGATTTATTGAGTTACCAAAATCGGTGAGTACACAAACATTTGTGTTAACACTTGTTCTTACATATTTTCTCAGTTATTTTATATTGAAACATTTATTATGATATTTGCATATATCGGATTATTACATTTTTAAAAAGAATTTTGTTTTTACCTATAGACATCGACTGAAAATTCTTAAATAATTATTTTATTTAATATACTTGTTGTGACCTATTTATTTTTTATTTGTAAACGTGTAACAATTAGTAACTCATTTTTAATGCTATACCTAGCGTCGAATATGAAACAAAGGTAAATTGCTCTGCTCTATGCAATCAATAATGTAATTGACATTTGATTAGAATATAATTTAAAATTTAATATGTTTAATTATAACTTACGTCCATCGATGAAGATGAAATTTCGGTGGTCATATAAATCTGCACATCTAAAATCAGTAGACAGAACCCATGAAATAGTAGTTATAATCATTTATTTGACTAAATGATTTATTTGTCAAGCCTGATATATAACAAAAAATGAAAGGAACGTGGAATTTATAATCATGTGTATCGCTACTGATAATTTTCATTTAATAATTTGATTGAAGTTAATGGAAAATGATTTTAACAGCTTTTTTATTATTAATTAATAGAATAATGACATGTAATTTGACACTTGTAATAAAATAAGATAAAAATATAACGTAATTTCTCTGTAAGATGCATTCAGGCCCAAAAATAGCTCCAATGTAGATCTCTATTGTTAACAATCAATGGCGAGCGTATGTATTGAGGGATAGAAGGAGCTGGAATTAGGTTTAACCAATTAGCTTAAGGCCCCCAATTTGGTATGTTTTCTGTGGCCTCATTCACCATTTTCACAAGATGGTGAAAATTAGTTCACAGAAGAGGTAAAATAATGATTTTGACTTTTTAGGTCAAACAATGGTCAAAGTTTGACCTTGAAAAAGTAAAAAAAAATGGTGAAAATTATATAACAAAAGCGTACCACACTTTCGGGGACACCTGGTGGAGGAAGTGGAAGATTTGTTGGAGGGTATCAAACGATCTTTTGTCAAATCTCCATTCCCCGATACGTTAATTTCCCCTGTAAAATGCAGTTATAAATTATTTTTCTCAAATTAAAAAGACTTAATTAAAATTACATACTTGCATATCATAGTCACATCCGTATGTGTAGTGAATTATGTACTTGTCCCCAATTTCTGTGTCCCACGGTGGCTATTATTGAAAAATAGGGCAAATTAAGGAGGGAATTCATCAAAAAAACATTATATAAATCCAAATGTAAACCTGAAGCATGAAGTCTTTATGTAAAATGTTACCGACATCATGTAAAGCAGACGAAACAGCATAAGCATACCTACATATAACACCAATACATTACCTTAAATAATACAACAATTTTTAATACATTAAATTATTAAATATAAATCTTACATCTCAAGGACCCAACCAAAAGCCTTATCCGCTTCTTGGTCTTTTTTCATTGCCAACGACACATTCATCCATGTAGGCGCTATTTTTTTAAGAGATTCCTAAACCATAAACCAAAAAAAAAACAAAATACATAATTTTATAAAAGAAACCCAAATTTTATAAAGTATATATTATCACGCATGAGCATTACCTTTCCAACAATAACGGGTGAATTTCCTATAGGATCAATATTGGTTATCGGGCCCTTATTTTCTGGAAAGAATTTTCTAAGAATTGGTTCGTATTTTTTAGGTTCGATGTAAAAGAACGGGAATGCTGCTCCAAGGCCGTCTTGTGACAAATTTGGTATCGGCTTTACAATAATATGATAGAGATCGAGAAATCGAGATAGCAATTAGAAGATAGAACAATGAAATTAAACAAAGATAAACCCTAATCAACCACAAATTGGAAGATAGGTCCAGGGATAATCCCTCTCTCAAAGCCAAGACTAAGAGCCAAAATACTAAACCCTAAATTATAATCTTCCTGACTGCTACATACGACCCATTTCCCTTATATATTGATTCTACTTTTTAACTATTATAAACCTATTTTACACTTTTAACCCTTCTAGAATACTACCATGTCTATTTCCTATCACTACTCCCGCCTTCAAAAAAGTCTTGTCCTCAAGACTTGCTTCCATCTCCACCAGTAACAACTCCTACATGCGATTCAGTCAAAGATTGAACAACGTGTGCATCTGATTTTTTTGTATTACTGCTTGAAAGCGTCCAGAAGTGCTCACAAGCTGAAAGTGCCATTCCATGTGGACCAATTTCATCATGTTGACCCGTCTTGGTTGTTATTAGAGCAAAAAGAGATGACACCTTTTTATTTGGCAATCCAAACTCACTACTACCATGTTCTTTCATTTGATTTTTTTGAAAAAATTGCATCCTAAAATTTTTCATAATGTCTTCCTGCAATAAAGGGACTTCTTCAATGGCAACCTTGATGGTACCCGCCCACCATGGAATAATCCAAAGCTTCCTAACTTCATTATCTGCTTCATTTGAACCCGCTGGCTTATCCTCAAGACTTGTTTCCATCAAAGTACACTTTGTGCTGATTTGAAGATCAGGTGGTTTATGAGGTCTAGGATGCTCGTAGTCATAAAAAACGTGCAAAGTAACCAAGAAGTTCATGTAATCTCGGGGTTTGAGTGGCTTACGACCCCATACAACATACGAAATTGACAAAAGCAATTGTCTAACCAAATTTGGTTCAAGACATTCATCGAGCACCTTGTGTGCACCACTGAAAACCTGACTCACTAAATAATCCATTGTTAAATGATTCTTCAGGTTTAACGGTCGAGGCATAATAGTGAGAGACCGATTAAGATCCTCCAATTCAATCGACGGAATAGGTGTTTCCCCACCGGATTCAATAATATGACTAGATTCATCACTAGAATCGAGTACAATTCCCCCTCCCGTATTACAATAGAAAAACTCCCCAGATTCAACCATATCAGAATCAAAGTCGGTTTGTTTCGTACCAGGAACGAAAATATCATCAGAAAAAATGCCGATCCCATAATCCTTTTCCCCACTCAAATCAGAATCACGATGCTTACCCTCCTCTGAGTGGAAGAAGTTGAAAATTGAAGAACACAGATTAAACAAGAAAACTAAAATTAAACTATTGATAAACCCTAATCCACCACAATCGGTAAGATTAGTCTGGGGAAAATCCCTATCCCAAAACCCTAGGTTAAGAGCCGAATAACATTCATACGTAAATATTCTAGTCTGCCTAACAAATCACCCCATTCCCTCTATTTATTCATCTTTCCAACTATTATCATATTTTACTATTTTGACCCTCTAGTATAATACTTGTCACTTTCCTATCACTACTCCCGCATTCGAAAAAGTCTTGTCCTCAAGACTTGCTTCAACATCAGCATCATTGACGAGCATAATAAACAACTCTCTCTCTTTTCTTTTCTTTTTCTTTTTTTTTCTTACGACGTGCTTTCCATTCCACCCGAATCAAAGAACGAAGTTTCCGATCATGATTGCGGACTTGAGTAGCTTCTGATGAATTAGGCACAACCAAACAACCTCCATTCACAAAATGCCTGCTTTTGTCCCATTTTTCAGTTAAAGTTGCTGCTATTTCATGATTTTCATCCACTTCTATCTTGAACAACACTTTGTAAGTGATGTTTCTGCTTGATACATCAAATTGAATTGCCAGACCCCAAAATTTGCTTTGTAAGTTACTATCTTTTGATCCTTTTCCCTCACAATGACATGCTACAATCATTAGGCAATGACTCGCTTTTTTTGAAGAAACCCAAAGTTCTTTATGTGGATAATCTGCCTCATTTCTTCCTGTAGTAGAAACATAGCAAGATACTACAAATGCAGTTATATTCAGAATTCTCATAAGGTTGTTGCTCCTTTTACCCCCTTCGTAAGCCCAATCGAAGAAGATAAGAATACTGTAAATCTTCAAAACAGTTTTGTAAAGTCGAAATTGGTTCATTAAAGTAAACAGGAAGACAAACATTGGTCAAATATTTTCCAATATTATCTTTAATCATTGACCAAACACTTGCACCTTTTTCTATGTCAACACGATTGAGTAATTTCTCTCGTCTTTTAACATGTCGTGGAAGATTAAATCCACCTAATTTAATTAACGGGTTTATTTCGGGCTCATTATTTTGATAATCTTCACCATCATATGCAAAGAAACATACGCAATCTGGGGGGTTCCAGTGGCTTACGAGCCCATAGAACATACGGAATTTTCAGAACCAATTGTTCAACAAAATTTGGTTCAAGACATTCATCGAGCACCTTGTGTGCACAACTCAAAACTTGACTCCTTGAATAATTTATGGTTAAATGGGTATTTGGGTCTAACCGTTGAAGCATTAGAGATCGATTACTTACTCGTTTAGGTCCAGCATCTTTCACCGGTGGTATGATTGTGGTTTGGATGATAGATTTAGAAGGCAACATCTCTTCTCTATTCTCTTCCTGAGTTGAAAATTCACCAGGAATGGCTCCATCACCACCATCGACACCACTTCCACCACGGTCTTCAAAAGTATGAACAAATCCACCACTAATACTAGAATCGCCACCCATACCAGAACCTTTGCCCGATATTCTAGATTCACCGCCATCTCCCTCATCAGAAACAATGCCAATTCCATAATCCTTTTCCCCACTCAAATCAGAATCGGGATGCTTACTCTCCTCTGAGTCGAAGAAGTCGAAGAAGAATTGTGGATCTTGTTCTTTCACCCACGCCATCATGAATTTTCGAAATTCCTTCTCCTCCAAACGCTCCTTAGCCATCGAAGAACGCATCTCCTCCAAATCGATTTGAATCTGAGAAATCAAAGCTTCATTTCGATCCAAGCGAGCTTCCACCGATCGAGTTTCCATCAGATGATGAACCGAATCAGAAACAATGATTGAAACGGAATTGATTTTGATCGAATGTGAATTGGCAGGTCTACGTGCAGGTCGGACCAATGATAGAGATCGAGAAATCGAGATAGCAATTAGAAGATAGAACAATGAAATTAAACAAAGATAAACCCTAATCAACCACAAATTGGAAGATAGGTCCAGGGATAATCCCTCTCTCAAAGCCAAGACTAAGAGCCAAAATACTAAACCCTAAATTATAATCTTCCTGACTGCTACATACGACCCATTTCCCTTATATATTGATTCTACTTTTTAACTATTATAAACCTATTTTACACTTTTAACCCTTCTAGAATACTACCATGTCTATTTCCTATCATAATATGATCGGGTTCTGACATCAATATATAGCTGCATGTAATGCAAGAACAAGATATTAAATATGTATGAGATTTTGAAGAAAGATTTTGCTTTTTTAACATACTCTTCCTTAATGTCTGCTTGTTGAAGCCATTGCACAAATGCCCAAGGTCTATTTAGGACTATATAACCCTGAAAATTACAAGGAAATGATTAAATATTTATGTTACTAATGAAATCTATCAAACATCAATTCATTGTAAACCACTGCAATTTGATGTTTGAATTTAAGCATAAACATTTGCTAATTACCTTTAATCTTGTAAGAACAAGTCTCAATTTTAACTTTGAAAAGTCAAACCTATCACATAAGTTCTCACACCATAAATATTTTCTTTCTTGTAACATGTCTTATAATTTGTGCAATGTACATATTAAATTTCCCCCAAATCAGCATTCACCTCAATTTTGAAGCTCAAAAGTCAGCAAGTTAACATTAAAGGAGAAGTCAAAATTGGACTAACAGAACCTAACTTCCTTACTAAAATAAGTCAAATTACACAATTATATACTGAAAACAGAACATACTCATATGATCATTAGTCATTACAAACAATTATACCTGATCTGTGCCAGCTGGCAATGGCTGAGCAACAAAAGTGGGGATCTCATTCATAAATTTATCAGCTTTCCCAGAATGCAAGATCCTTGTAAATCCACCCATTTCACAGTCAATTCCGCCATTTTTCTTCATCTTTTTAAACCAATAATACATAACCCTAGTTTGCCACGTATTATAAACAGAATCAGATGAAGTAACTGCAGTATGAAACAATCTCTTCTTATTGGTCAACGCTGACTTTCTATTACCAGGCATCTTAATAATCGGGTCAACAGAAAATTGTGATGAACCCGGGAGTTCTTGTTTGAGTGGAGCATTTGCTGAAATTATGATGTTGTATGTTATTAAAGCTATTGAAAACGTAATTATTAGAGTGAAGAACACATTTCCACAACCCATTTTGCGTAATTCGATCCAATTGAATCTTAATTGTGGTTTTTACATTCGTGGATTTGGGAAATTTGGGGGTTTTGGAGAATGGGAAGAGAGAATTTGAAGAAAGTCGTATGTATTTAGGCTGTAATCCATGGTGGTATGCAAGAGTAGTTGAAGAATATAAAAATGGCTTACCCGACCAAACCCTTGATAAAGATTCTTCGTTAAAACTTGAAAGTAAATAATTAAAGAAAAATACTACTTATGATTAAAAGTTTTCTAAGTACTTGATTAAAATACGAAAAATACTAATAATAGCCTTTAGGACATTATTTAATAAAAAAAATTAGTGCTTAAAAATATTATACTTCGTACAATAATTATAAAAAAAATTCAACCCTTAGATTTTAATAACGTAGTTATGTTTCCTTAATTGTATATTAACCAACCCAACTATTCTTAATTATTATATTGAGGTAATAGTTAACATATCACTTAAAATATATTTAAAACATAACCATCGTGTTTTTTTATAAAAAAATGAAAATGACAGCCCTAAGGGCTGTCAATAACAAAGCAAAATTAATGTAAAATCGCTCCTGAATGTACAATCATTTTATGTATGTTAGAGACAGCCCTAAGAGCTGTCATTAACAAAACCCTTTTTTATTACTAAAATTTGAATAATTTAAATATTTTTTTATTTCTAAACCATAGAATAAGAGTGAAGTTAGCAAATCACATAAGGACTTTCATTAATAAAACTTTTTTTTATAACTAAAATTTGAATAATTTAAATATTTTTTATTTCTAAACCATAGAATAAGAGTGAAGTTAGCAAATCACATAAATAAATTGCTTGCAAAATCTTAATTAAACGAATTCGAGCCTAAATTTTATCCTCACTAATTTTTTAGTCATCACCGGATTTTAACCCTATATGCATATATATAATACATAATATTTTCAAAAAAAATTAAAATTTAATAATAAATTACATATTTAATGTATATATGACCTTGAAAGAATTTAAACGAGATAACTTTAAGCCCTCAAAATCTTTCATGAGACGACCCGAACCTTTAAAAGTCTTCATGAGTCGAGTTCGACTTTACATTACGTAGTAAATTTAATTTTCCCTCTATATTCAGTGACTTTAATTTTCTAAGTTGCTAGAAGCCTAATTAGTTGATCTTTTATTTTTCAGCTTTTTTAATTTTAATAATGGCGTTTTAGTTAATGACTTTGTGTAATATATTGTATTTATTGGTGTTGTTGTTTGGCTAATTTTCGGTTTAGGTGGTTCTTTACTTCTTTTAAAACTTCTCAACCCTTGGATACGTGTAGACTTGCAATTTTCGGTTTATTTATTTGGTTAAGGATACCTTTTTGGAACATGTCTTAATTTGTAAATCGATTGGTGATATCAGCAAAAAGTGTTACATCTAATCAATCTTGAATAAGATAATCAACCTAACATGTACATGAAAATCCAAAAAAGAGACGTGTTTTCAACATCTATGGATTAAATTCTACTATAGATGTCGAGACGATACAAAATTATATGCAAAATGTGACAAGATATGTAAAAGCGGTATGTGATCAAAGATTGATGATCAAGAGAGTTGAAGATGGGTTGTAACTCGTTAAATCATACTTGACGAGGAAAACATGGTACATATACTTACTTTTGCTATTATAAAATAGTCAACTTGATAAAGATAGTCACTTATATGAGTAAGATGGATTTACTTGGTAGCATCTGCCCAAATAATCAAAAATTTTAATATAACATACGAAGTAATATAATTGAAATTATATATCTAAGATAGAACATGATTTGCGCACACTCCTTGTTTTTCATGTCACATGTGTTAAATGAAATAAAATAAGGGGAAATGATGGGTAATTCTCACAAACTTCTTTAATGAAATACTTAGTTGATATATTAAATAACTACTATTTCCGTCCCCCAAAAAACTTCTCATTTGCCTTTTGCACAAATTTTTTTGTGATAGTTAATGCTGTGGTCATTGATAATACTTTTGATTAAAATATAAAGTTATGTGGGAGAGAGAAAGATGGTTAGTGGATATTAGTGGTGTGGTCTTTAGTAATAATAATTTTTTATTATGTCGAGCCCATCAAATGTGGGAAATGAGAAGTTTTTTGTAGGACAAAAATTTAGAGATAAATGAGAAGTTTTTTGTGTGACGGAGGGAGTATAATACATTTCACTTAAAAAAGTTTGTTATAGCAACGTTACCTATCAATTCCCCATTGATCAATAACATAAATTTTGTAAAAAACCTTGACGACATGGTGAGTTTATATAGCAGTGGTAATTCTTGATATGACCTGAAACATGACACAAACTCGACATTGAAATAATCAAGTTTGGTTGAGACTAAATGTGTTCGGGTCAAAAATAGATCGACCATTCTAACTTGTTTATTAATTGGGTTGCGTTCAGACTGCCTTATGTATAAACGGTTGATTGACCCATTAACCCGTTTAGTTTTTATTTTTTAAAAAGATATGGATGCTACAAAATCGTATTTTTATTGATTGAATTTAGATTTTGTTACATTTTCAAATGCATTTGATATTTTGATTTTTATTAGTATTTAATTTACTGAAATCATGTAATGATTAAACTTGTATTCAGGTTAATTTTTTATTTCTGAGCCGCCAACCTGGTTCTGATATGCTCACTTGACCCACCAATCTGCTAAGTTATACTTCCTCCGATTCAAAATAAGTGATACACTTTTATTCTTAGGGTGATTCAAAGTAAGTGATACACTTTGAAAAATTATCTTATTTGGCAAAAAAATAGTAGGACTCACACCCACTAACTATCTACTTTAACAAAGTGAAATGACTCATTTACCCTTACTTTTACATTTAAACATCATTAACCCCACTTTATTCAAAAAGTGTGGGACCCATTCCCCACTAACCATCCAATTAATCTGAATTTAACCATAATTATAATGTTTTGCCTCAAAAGCCATGAAACCCAAAGTGTATCACTTATTTTGAATCAAAGGAAGTATGACTTAGATGGATTATATCTGAGTTATCATGATTTAATTATGTCTATATTAAAGTTGATTTTTTTAACTTAAAATACTAAATAGTTAATGTTTGGATTTACTAATTTTAACCTGTCAACCCCACTAACTAAAACCTGACCGAATTGTCATTCCCTAATTTTAGAGCCCGAAATGAAGGATAAGGAGCCTAACAGTTGGGCCAACCGATGCTGGTTATTTACCATAAATCCTGGCCCATCGGGATCTTTTATACCTAATTGAATTGATTATCACCGTTTGTTAAAATATTTCTTTTTTCTCCCGAATATTTGATATGTTGTACATGTTGTACATCCATTTTAGATGAAATAGCATGTGTAGTAACAACTAACCAACACTAGTTAAATACTTAAATCCCGGTACATGATAACCGAAATGACGAGCTACACAACCATATGTTTGTTTCTACAATCATTACGTCAAGAAATTGGAAAAACAGTCAAGAGTGTATGCTCGGAGTAAAAAAAAAAAACACATCCTTTGATACAAATCCACACGTGATGCACAAGCTACAATTCGATATAATTATTAGATATGTGCAAAATAACACTTGACAATCATATAATAAAACAATCACATGTAATGTAAGATCAAAACAACCAACATACAAAAGCAACATGTTAGGAATATTTCATATAATATTCATTTAGATTTGATGTGTCAAAACTTGGAAACTACAAGGACCTAAATCGTTGATATGAAATTCAAGATTTGAATGAAGATTTAGGGGATAATGATAAATGTAAAAGATTTAGTATATCTTTATAGAATTCAAAAGATTTAGTAATTATCTTTTCCTTGTAAGTCTTAGGTTCTCTATTATATAAAGAGACCAAATGACATAGAATTAGTCGTTCTTGAAACCCACGTTTTAACGTGTATGTGTGTGTACTCTAAGTCTCAAGGTCGTTTGATACTGTTAACCAAAACCGTTCTACATATTTATATGTAGAATTGGGGCTTTTAGTAATCATTGTATATAAAGATGATGATGAAACCTTGTTTAGCTATACAAATATGTTTATCTAATTCCGCAATATTATGATTTGTATATGCTTATTCCAGATTAAGAACTAACTATTCTTGAGCCTAAAGATCGACGATTATGAAGAGTTGTTCTAAACTCAGCAATTGGTATCAGAGCAAGGTGGCTCTAGATCTGGAATGAAACAAGGTCTATCAATGATGAATCAATGTATCGAAGGTTAGTCATGCGTAATAAATCATGCATATATTTCTACGATTTTCTTTTTGATTAACAATTTATTATGGGGGTCTGTACTTTCTTGTGGATCTCAACTACTCCATTGATCATGACTCGTATACAAAGATATCAAGATTGCAAGACAAATTAAAAGATTTAATTTGGTTGATTATTATCTTTATACATAATTTAAAATCTTCAAGATTTGCTAAATTATAGAAATTTTGATCACCTCGAATGTTACTCGTTGATTTCTCACAGCGGATCAAAGCAAAATTATTATACTATATAATTATATCATATTCTTTGCATCCGATTAAACAAAAAAAGGCTACATATAAATTGGAAGTAATTAAAGAAGCCATTTATTCTTGGATATATATCGAAATAGTTGACGAATTAAGAAAGGCGGTGCATCAAAGGAATCTTTAATTATGGCCATACATATATCTCTTTGAAGGCAGCAACGAATAACACTACATTTTTTTACTACTGATCCATTCTGCTGATACATGTTTGTGTTTATTCGATTACTACTGCTCCAATATTACTACTGATCGTATCAATTACTACTGATCGTATCAATTACTACTGATCAGTAGTAGAAACATATGATGTAAATTTTTACTACTGATCTTTTCAATTTTTACTACTGATCAGTAGTAAATGAGGAAAGTAGCTAAAATTCAATGTTACTACTGATCCGGATTCTACAACGTTACTACTGATTGATCAAAATTTTGCTACTGATCCTCATGGGTACAAATTTAGTACTGATTTCTTCCTCATAACCGATACATCATACTTTGGAAAACATGACACACACCATGTTCGTTCCATACTACGGTTTATTGATAGTATCCGGTTTAATCACTTGTTAGTATTTATTCTCGATAAAAATAGGATGAAAATAACTAGTGATATTAATGTGAAACGAATCACATTATTCACACACACAGGTTGAAGGCTTGATGAAGATAAAGGAAGAAGGTTTATTTGTTACATATTTGATCTTCATTAGTCAATTACAGAAGAAGATATATTAAATTTTGTTTGAAGAAGAAGTGGAAAGTCTTACTACATAAGATGTTATGTATTGATGTAACTGCAATTCAACAGAATCTTAACGAAAAGATCTGTTGAAGGCCAAGAAGGTCCTTCATACAAGATATGATGTTGCTGATTACCTGATTTAGACGGGATGTGATGCATAGTTTGAATTTCTACTTCAACTTCAAATAGAAGATGATTTATTTTCAATGTAAATGATATAGCCCCGAAGACACAAGAATGATAGAACACTTTCAGGGGAAGAAAAAGTGTTGATCATTCAAGGGGAAGTTCAAGTTTCAGATTTGTATTTGATTATGTCAAAAAGGGGAAGAGACTTGAAGATTCCAAGCTAATTCTATAAGTTTTGTCAAATCAAATAGGGGAAGATTGTTAGGAATATTTCATATAATATTCATTTAGATTTGATGTGTCAAAACTTGGAAACTACAAGGACCTAAACCGTTGATATGAAATTCAAGATTTGAATGAAGATTTAGGAGATAATGATAAATGTAAAAGATTTAGTATATCTTTATAGAATTCAAAAGATTTAGTAATTATCTTTTCCTTATAAGTCTTAGGTTCTCTATTATATAAAGAGACCAAATGACATAGAATTAGTCGTTCTTGAAACCCACGTTTTAACGTGTATGTGTGTGTACTCTAAGCCTCAAGGTCGTTTGATCCTGTTAACCAAAACCGTTCTACATATTTATATGTAGAATTGGGGCTTTTAGTAATCATTGTATATAAAGATGATGATGAAACCTTGTTTAGCTATACAAATATGTTTATCTAATTCCGCAATATTATGATTTGTATATGCTTATTCCAGATTAAGAACTAACTATTCTTGAGCCTAAAGATCGACGATTATGAAGAGTTGTTCTAAACTCATCACAACACCCAAAATTATGCACATAATACTTTGAGTTTGAGCCTTACAATTAGGTATGCATCAATAGTGAATGGTATCCATGTACACATACTACTTTCTTCTTCTATACATCCCCAACAAACCGTAAATCCCGCTATCGTATTCACAAAAGCGATAGATACGGTTTTGGTCAGATATATGACTTTCAAAAGTCAAACTACTTAACCGGCTTTTTCTCGTACGGGCAGCCCGTTTCACTTTTGTTGCAATTCATGCAAGATCATTGTTCCATTTGACAAATTCCTGATTTACATGTTATGATCACCTGCATTGCTTCTTTTTGTGTTTATGGTTGGTGGGTAATTAATTTATAAGATTTTAATAAATATTTCGTATATATAATAAAATAAAATAAACAGAAGACCTTTTGCGTTTGGTCTTTGGGACAGTAGAAGAAGAAGGATTGGTATGCCAATTTCGCTTTCTCTGATTAATAAACCAATTGTTTATTTGCTTTAATTGAAGGCCCGTTTCTTGTATTAATCTTGCTTTATCTTCTTCCTGTGTATTTTAACAAGATAATTAACTGACGATTATCTACCTTCGTATCACAATAAGTAATATATTTGGAGTTTCACGGTTTTTGAGGCAAAAATTAAAGTAAAAGTTAAAATATATTAAAATAGATAGTTAGTGGAGGTTGGGTCTCACTTTATTTGAATAAAGTGATATTAATAGGTTTTAAAAGTAAAAATAAGGGTATAAGGATAATATCATTTTAATTAAAGTGAATAGTTAGTGGAGGAGAGATCCCATTTTTTTACTAAATAATGTAATTTTTGAAGTATATCACTTATTATGAAATACTCGTAAATAGAAAGTGTATCAATTATAGTGATACGAAGTGTAGTATAAGATTTAGATTAAACAATTAGTAAACTGACCGTTGGGTATGGCCATTTGGCATGTGATTGCCACCATGATTTCAAAACAGAAGTGGTGTCACCGGGCAGTTTTCCTGCCCGTCTTTTACGTAATATTTCCTCCCTAATGTCAACAATCTTCTCTTTGTAACCCTATAACAACACAACCATAAGCAAAAAATAATAATAATAAAGGTTTTTAATGCAAAGCATTTTGGTTTCTTGTTACAACAAACTATTATTCTTTTTTTTTTTAACAGCAAAAGGAAACCCGACAAGGAGCTTCGACAATGTAATCATCCCGTCAAAGAACCCAAAAATTCTTACAAAATTACAAATACACCCACTATGATTTATAAAGAATGTGTTAATCTGACCTGTTTTAATTCATGTTTTAATTCTTGTCTGACACGTTCCATTAAGGATCTCTCTGTTTCAGTTGGAACAAGAGGCCCAAATCCCATGGTATCAAGACTCCCATCATATAAATTAACATCACTATCTACTTGATCTTCTTCATCATCATCCGACATTGTTGCACCTGTGCCTTCTCCAGGTGATACACCTACAAAATAAAATAAAAAAACTTAATTTATAAGAAATTCCATATAACTATATTAAAAAAGATTTACGTACCTGTTAAGCTTTGTAACGATTGTTCGATTTCCCAACATGCCATAACGGCTTCCATTGCATGAACGCGAACATGTTGTTGCAATTGTTCTTTGAAAGAACGAAGCAATAGAACGTAATGAGTCTGTGTTGGAAATAATGAATATAAATACTTTTTTTTTTTTTTTAATCTAAGTTTCGACTCATTTTAAATAAAGAGCATAATGAGTTAATTTATCGACATTAAAAAACAATGATAAAGTCCAACTTTTTAAATATAGATTAATAACATTACCATGAATTGATCAAGCTCTTTATCATCACCAAGATTACCATGTCCACCTAAACCCGAATACTTGGATACCACATGTTGCGATTGTGCAAGCTGTGCATCAATTCTCGGCAACTGATCAACAGGTGTTGCTATCCTTAAACACGACACATGAGCCGATAACATCTACTCGTATAACGGATGCGATAACACCTCAGCTTTGTACCGAGCATTTTGCCAGCTCATCGCCGCCGTTTCACCGCCACCTACATCACTCTCACCATTGACATCCACCTGTAAACACGATCACAAGAATCATATAGAGTTATAGACCTGAATCCCTAACCCTAGAGAATTACTGATTACAGAGTACAGGCTCCCTATTGGGGCACACTGTTCAATGTTTTGTTTTATAGGTCAACACTAAGAACATCTCCAATGATAGCTTTTTCAAAAGCTTATTACTATTCTAATAAGTCTTTGAAAGACTTTTTATCATTGGAATGCCTAGCTTTTTGAAAAGCTTATTGCAAAGACTTATTCTCTACTAACCTTTTAACCATCTTTTAATGTTTGTCATTTTTAGTCCCTTATGTTTAATAACATTTCAATTTAAACCTTAGATTTGTTATATATAAATTCGTTATTATATTTTTATTACTTAATAAATAAATTATATAATATTTAATGTCAATTAGTATAATATTTTTGTATTAGACATTTAAAAGATATAATATTTAGTAAGATTTCAAAAAAATTGTCAAATTATATATAGGGTATTTATAAAACATTTGAGATAGATAAAGTTAGATTAGAAATATTATAAAAGAATAAGCTTTTGGAGAGGTTAACTATTGGAGATGTCATTTATGAATGGGGGATGATTTTTATACCACATCTTTTAACCCATCTACCACAATGGATGCTTTAGATGCTTGTACAGTTTGCAGGAATATGTGTACAGTGTGGTAGGGTAATCAAAAAGTGTGGTGCCAAAATTAATTCCCTTTATGAAAAGGTTTTTTATTAGTGGAATGTTGATGTGCCAAAACTAATAAGCTTTTACGAGGTTAACCATTGGGATGCTCTAATAGCTAGATGGTTAGATTTAGGGTGTATAAAATTCAACCAATTGGTGAAATTCTTCATTTACAATCCCTAGATTTAGAGGGTGTTTGGGAAACCTTTTGAAAAGTCTTTATTAACTTATTGGCTTTTCCAATAAGTTAATAAGTGAATAAGTTATTTGTGTAAGTGAACAAGGACTTTTAAAATGACTTTTTAGAAAAGTTTGAAAAGGAGTTTTTGAAAAGTAAGACTTCCCTTAATTTTCATCCAACTTATTAACTTTTCAATATAAATAAGTTAATAAGTTAAACCAAACATTATTTTTAAAATTACTTTTCAAAATCAAAAAGTTAATAAGTCCTTTTACTTAGAAGTCCTTTTAGAGATAAATAAGCACATCCAAACATGCCCTTATTCACAATTGGATTTGTGAGTATTATATTCGATAATAAAAAACAGAGCATTTGTAGTTTTAAATGTGATCGGAAACGGAGATGTGTAACCTGGCCGGCGACGATGTTTCTGGACTGATTATTCAAATCCGGTGAATCATGAGAAGACATAGCAGCAGCGATAATTGAATCGTTTGAGACTTGTGAAACGATGTCGTCTCCTCTAACATCACTAACGTTTCTCTGCATCATCGATCTCGATAGCCACTGATTATTATTGTTACTGTTATTGTTATTATTATTTCCGGCCTGCTGATTCTGCTGCTGTGAAGTCATAGTCACTGCAGAATCGGAATTATTATTTGTTTGCAAGTTGAGGAAATCATTATTAATAGTACCAGTGCCGTACTGACTCTGTTGCCGGAGAATTGCGTTATTGAGCCAATGGTCTTTTCCGGTGGAAGGAGGAGGGACGGTGAGGTGGTGGTGGTGATCCGGTAGAATTGTTCGCAGGACGGAATTGGTGTCGGTGTCGGAGAAATGTTGTTGTATGGCCATCTCTTGTGAGAGCTGGTTAGGATGAAACGCCATCAGAAAAACTTTTCTCCGGTGAAGAATTAATGACGGTGGGGTATTTGCAGAGATTGAACTGAGAAGAAAAGATTACATAGCTACCAGATCAGCAGCTTTTTATATAGCTTAGAGAAAGATGGAGAATTGTATAGTGAGGAAGATAAAACAAGAAAGTGACATTGTTGGAAAATTGGAGGGGAAATAAAGAAAAGCCAACCACAAAATTAGAGACCTCAAAAATTAGACTACCCGTAGGCCGTAACTCCTCTACATCAGCTCGACTAAACACATTAAAAATTCCGACCAAATCTACATACCAGACGACCAAACCTTTCAATTTGAAATTAACCCCTTCCCCTTTGAAAAATCTGGTGACCTGCATCGGTCGCCTAAGCGACCAAATGTAGGGGAGGACGCGTCGGAGGTGGCTTCATGTAAAGGGTTGTACTCGTTGTTTGAAGAGATGGAGGTTGGGACGCAAGGGGGGACACACACTGTTACGTGTAGTCTTATATCAGCTAATCTTTGCTACTAACAAACATGGACTCGGTCAGAACACATCAATTATAATAATTAACTTTATTCTTACCATAAGGCTGTCACATATTCATACATATAATAATCTCAATTAGTATGCAAAGTCTAGTTATATCAATACAAACACACAACGGGTAATCCATTCAATGATTTTTTTTTTGAACGACTAACACACACACTCTAATTGTACACCTTTTTGTTCACGTTGGGATCTGAACCCATGACCTATAGATCACGGGCAACACCGTACACCTTTCTCCAATATCACTAGGCTATAAGCCTTGGGTCAGGACTTGAAACCATTCAGTGACTTACCAATCATATAATTGAAAATAAATCTTTACCGCTATATACTCAGTTAAAAGTCTACATGTACTTACATGGGATTAAAGCTACTTCAAGTGTGTATTTAAACACAATTCGCTGCTTCAACAACTTTGAATGGTAGACACAATACCTCCAATCTTTCACGTTGTGACCTATTATCACACCTATAACGCAATACTAGTTACCATCTATAACTAATAATAGACATCTTTCACTAGACATCCCTAAACCATCAAGTTCATTAACTTAAGGGGGTTTTCATAAACCCTAACGATAACAAAACTAGCATTTACTCATAGATCCACTATGAATACTAAGTCTAGATACTTTACTTGATGTTTTACATCCTTAATCTCATCCTTGAACAAGACTCATGTCAAGGTTTGCCCTACAACTAGATTCTTCCGATTTCTAACTCATACAACTAACAAGAGATGTAATAATCAGTTTTCGGCAAATCTGATTATTTGTTTAGCTTATAGGTAAATTCAAATAATCAATTTTCAAAACGCAATAAGTACTTACTAACCTATTTTTCAAAAAACTCCATTTTGGAAACTCCAAAATGTAAATAAGTGATTATTTCATATTTTTTTCGTCATAACACTGATTTTAGATTATTTACGTTTCAAAACGCAATAATCAAATAATTTGCTTCAAATTGCAATCCCAAATACCCTCTCAATGACACATATGGAAACTTAGTAAGTCCAAATTGAAACTATGGTTTATCATCTTTTAATGGGGTTTTATCATTATGTTGCAAGAACGAATTAAAAGGCAAATATATTGGAAATATATGTAATTATACTTTTTTTGGTATTATGTGTAAATTAGTAGAAATGTTTTTTTTACTATCATTTGGACTTAAATAAAAATTAAAAGTGTGTGTGTTTTTGAGATGTGGTAACATATATGAAAGATGTCAAAAAGTAAAAGAATAGAAAGCAAAACCAAGTGAAAATGGACATTTCCGCAACTTTACCAATAGTGTTTGAAATTGACAACGTTTGCAATCACAAACCTTTTTATTTACATGGCTAACGAACCTAACTTGAGAATAATAAGGATCCATATTTTTCATTTGTTTTCAATACAATATAAAAACTATATAATTCATTACGCGTGATAAATCCATTATCCCGCATTGATGTTATTGTCTTATCTGTCATGATGTATTGTCAACATTTCTTATTATTGACTTTACAGCTGTATATTCTGTCTTTTAGATATTTTCATAAAACTTGGTCGTAACCAACAAACTATTCACTTATTACAAAAATAACCTTATGAATGGCAAGAATGCGGATAAAGTTGGGACCATAAGGAAAAGAAATCATCCAAAAACGAAAATTCATGAAAATCATCCCAACCTTCAAATTCTTGAAAGATTGTGATCTTTATTCCAAAAGAATTTCTATTCTGTCCATATCAGTTTTGTTACAAAGGAAAGAATTTAAACTAACTCAAACTAAATTGCCACATAGTATACCTTCGAAATATATATGTGTGTGCGTGCGTGTTAGACTTTTTTACCTTGTTGACATTTACCTAGGTTTTTTTAAACTTAATGATTGTAAATTCGAAAGTATATAAATTTCCTCTATTGTTTGATGTTTTCTGGTTTAAAGCATTAAGAGGATAAGGTAGTGGTAGAACTTAAATGGCATTAATAGCACACAACTCTCTGCACTTATCTAATGTTCCTTTACCCACAAAAATAGGCTTTTCTTTCATGGACCACACTCCCACTTCTATGGACCACAATAACACTTAAATGACTTGCTAAAATAAAGAAAAATATTAATAAAAATAAAGAAAAAAATGATTGGAATCCATGAAAGAAAACATTGCATGGAAAAATCCCATTGGCCAACTGGAGGGGGTTGTAACAATGGTTCTAATGGGTGACACTGTTTCAGTTAAGGGTGAGCATAAAAACCGAAAAACCGAACCGAAATCGAAAAACTCGAAAAAATCGCACCGAAAAAACCGAACCATTTAAAAAACCGATGCCAACGGTTTTGATTTTTGAAAAACCCGAATGTTTGGGGCGGTTTTCGGGGCATATGAAAAACCCGACCGAAAACCCCGCCCCGCCCCACCATTATATATATTTCAAGTTTTTTAAAAATATTTCTTATATTTATAAAAGATTTACATTTAACTATCTTTTAAAATATTTGACATTTAACTATCTTTTAAATAAAAGATATAACTGAATTTTTTATGTGACATTTGACTACCTTTTAATCTTATTCAAGTTATGTTACTTGAATTTATCATTATATTATATGAAAACCTATTAGTTGTTTGCTTTATTTATAAACGAAATGAATTAAGGTTTCTAAGTTTGGATCATAATATTTTTTTTAAGGTAATTTGAATAATAACAAAAAACCGAAAAAACCCGAAACCGAAAAACCCGAAAAACCAAAACCGAAACCGAACGGGGTGTAATTCATAAAACCCGAACTTTCGGGGCGGGGTTTGGTTTTAGTTAAAAACCGCCCCAAACCGCCACATGCTCACCCCTAGTTTCAGTGGTCACCCCTGCCACATCAGCGTCATCTCAGTTTTCTCTCTACTGATCAAACAGGCGACCAAACACACATAATGGACGGCCACTATTTTATTTTTTAAATTCATTGAAAAATAAAAACATTATATTAATTCAAGTGTGAAATATTTGATAAAAGTTGAGTATTTATTAAGGTAAAAAATGAATTAAAAATGGGTAAAAAAACAATTGAATCAATGATAGTAAAAGATAAATGGTTAATGAATTTTGTACTTTTAAAATAATGAAAAATGGTAAAAAAGATAAAGTGGGTAAAAAGAGTAAAAGATAAAGCCCTAATCTTCTTCCTCGACATTTCTCTTTTTTTTTTCCCAGTAAGTTTTCTTCCTAAATCCTCCATTCTCAATCTCTCAGTTGTTGCCTTCTTCGAATTTAATCACGACCTACATCGGTCGTCTGGCCGACTATTACCCCTTTAGGATGCTGTAAAGACCGAACTCCAAAAACGACCATTTTGCATCATTTACCATAAGAACCCATTTTCTAAACCAAAATACAAGTTTTAAAGACATAATTACTAAATACATACTTATATCATGCTAACTAACTAATTGGGATACAAACCAACTTAACCAACCCAAAACATGCAAGTATCAAAACACTACAAATCTATATCAAAAGGGAAGCACTTCAAGGCTTCAAGATCAACTTCAAGTGCCACTAACTTCAATTATCAACTAACTTGTTCTTATCCTTATCCTTTCCTGAAAAATGGTGATAACTAAACGGGTAAGCTATAAAGCTTAGTAAGTTCCACAATATATAATGTTATACTAAATAATTATATAAATCAACATAAATAAACAAACAAGTGTCAACGGGTCAAAATACCGGATTGACATAACAATGTCATCACAAAGCGTCACATATCAATACCGGGTCAACAACGATCAAAGTACAATACCGGAATCAACAAAGTGCGTCATTCCCTCTTAGGCCATTAGGGAATGAGGCCGATGAAGGTGACCATGACACCCCTAAATGAGTCCATGATCCAGCTTCACCACCACGGTCCATACCACTCCTCCGCCAGGTACTCCCGCGTCCACCGCTCGACATATTACACGAAGTAATACTCGAACCGCCATGGGTCCTCACGAAATGACTTATCACTCAAGGCATTCCACTCAAACGGGTCAATTAAGATAAAGTTTGTCAAGGTGGTCTCAATGTACAAAGCAATACTCAAGGTTACCAATTGGAACAAGTACCAACTAATCACATTGCATATATATATATATATATATATATATATATATATATATATATATATATATATATATATATATATATATATATATATAATTAAAAGTATACACATTGCACATAGTGAACTCACAGTATTGTTTAATCGGGCACGAACTCAAACCGAAAGCCTCAATCAAATACTGAGTTTCCAAAGTGTAGACACTTGCCACAAGCTCCCAATAAGTTCTATCTAACCCCTGGAGTATACATATAAAATTTCATAAGCAATTATTACGATTTACCCTATCTATAAACTTTTCAATTGACAACTTGTTTCTACAAGTTAAACACCCTTCTGTTTACTCAGTTCTGACCTACTTAATTTATAATTTACCCGATGAAATTTGGAGCGTTCATTTTACTCTTTAATAGGTTTCCAATGCCCCTGACCTCATATTTTTATGATTTTTCTATCATTTTCTATGAATTTTACAATACAGCAACTTCTTGCTGTCAGAAATCAGCTTAGCAGCACTGTAGAAAATGCGATTTTCACCTATCTTAGAGCCAGAATTTACTTTCTTGAGCAAAATAAGAAACAAAGAAGAAATCAATACGGTTCATATGCCACTGGATTCACCCCTAAACGATTTGTCTACAAATTTCTATGATTTTTACAAAACAGTGCTGCATCATAACTTTCAACTCGAAAATTTCTAATTTCTTACAATTTACCAATGATTTTAGCTATAAACTTGATATCCAACATAACCTAATCATAATATCTTGATATTATAAGTTTTCTAACAGAAATTAAACCCTGATTTCATGGTTTTCTTGGAATCAAATAGAAAACATACTCAAAATTGGAGTTATACCTTCAAAATCTTCAATAATTTTGTAAGATTTCTCCCTTTTCTTATAAAATCACCCTTGCATGGTCTCCTAAATCTCCATAACTGTTTAGAGAAGAATTGGGGAAGAAAATGGGTCATTTTCGTGTTTAAAAGGGGTTAAAATCCGGGTTGGGTCGGGTTGACCCGGTTTAACCCGGTTTGGTATCCATTTTGACCACTAAACACATAAAACCCCATAACTTTTCGCTCGGACCTTTTTTTTCGATGAGGTTTTCGCCTACGCGTTCGTAACGAAATTATCTATAATCCTCAATAAAAATATTGCAGAAATCATTCCACAAAAATGACATTTTTATATACCTTATTGTGAGTATTTAAGCAATTACCACTTATTTACATATCGTTCGTTCATGCGTGATCTTCTTAATCATTCTATACTTATCATATTTATTCAAGTTACTTAAGAGTAATACTCCCTCCGTCCCTAAATAAAGTTCCCATTTGTGTTGGGCACAACATTTTAGGAGATAGTTAGTGGTGGGGTATTTGGTATTACTTTTGAATAAAATATAAGGTTTGATTGGAGAGACAAAGTGTTTTAAGAGATAGTTAGTGGTGAAAGTATTGGTAATAATATTATTATATTAAGTGGGTCCCTTAAGTTTGAGAAATGGGAACTTTATTTAGGGACAAAACTTGAAGGTGAAATGGGAACTTTATTTAGGGACGGAGGGAGTAATATATTTTAGAGGAAACGAAATTACGTATGTTACAATTACCTCATCTTTTTAAGAATTTCGTCCCGAAATTAGGTTGACTTGAACAAGAACGGATATTTCTCGATCATATCTTCCCTTCTTTTCCACGTGCAATTCGGGCCTCTATGATGTTTCCATCTGACTAACACTAATGGCATTTCTTTATTCTTGAGATCGACCGACTTTTGGTTAATTATTTCTTCCGGTTCCTCCACATATCTCAATTTCTCGTTGACTTTAACTTCGGTCAACGGTACCGTTTCATCATGTTCTCCAAGACTCTTCCTTAAATAGTTAACATGAAACACATTATGAATACCCGCCAATTCTTTCGGTAATTCGAGTCGATAAGCTTGTTTCCCAACTCGTTCAATAATCTTAAATGGACCGATAAATCGAGGGCTCAATTTACCTTTCTTACCAAATCTCATAACGCCCTTCTATGGCGACACTTTTAACATCACATAATCGTCTACCGAAAATTCTATCGGTTTCCGCCTTTTATCCGCGTATGACTTTTGACGATCTTGGGCCGTTTTCATACTTTCCCGAACAATCCGAATTTTATCACTTGTATCTTGGATCAACTCGGGTCCCACCAACACCTTTTCTCTAACTTCTCGCCAACACAAAGGTGTTCGACACTTTCTTCCATATAACGCTTCATAAGGTGTCATTCGAACCGAGGAATGATAACTATTATTATATGAAAATTCGGCTAACGACAAATATTTATCCCAACTTCCCCCAAATTCTAAAATACAAGACCTAAGCATGTCTTCCAAAGTTTGGATCGTTCTCTCGGTTTGCACGTCCGTTTGTGGATGATAAGCGGTACTAAGAGCTACTTTCGATCCCAACTCTTTTTGCATGCTACTCCAAAAATTGGAAGTAAATAGAGAATCCCTATCTGATACAATCTTCAAAGGAACACCATGCCTAGCAATTATCTCGTCTAAATATACTTGTGCCCATGAATCCATCGGTGCCGATTCCCTCATAGCAAGGAAATGCGCACTTTTGGTCAAACGGTCAACAATCACCCAAATACAATCGTGTTGACGAGCGGTTCTCGGAAGTTTGGTGATCAAATCCATGGAAATTTCCTCCCACTTCCAAACAGGGATGCTAAGTGGTTGCAAACTCCCGTAGGGTTTCTGATGTTCGGCTTTAACTTGTGCACAAACATTACATTCTTGCACAAACTTCCCGATATCCTTCTTCATTCCCGGCCACCAATAATCCAATCTCATATCATGGTACATTTTGTTCATACCCGGGTGAATTGAGAATTTTGAACTATGAGCCTCTTTTAACACATCGATTCTCAAATATCCGATTCTCGGTATCCATAATTGGTTATTAAAAACTTTGGCACCCCGACCATCTACTTCCAAATCTTTTTCATAATTCATCATCCTTTCCTTCTTAATATTTTCGGGTTTTAACGCCTCATCTTGCCACTTCTTAAGATCATCGAGTAAAATAAACTTCAATGTGGTGGTGGATATTGCATAACACATACTCGAGTGATAAGGTTTACGACTTAAAGCGTCCGCAACTACGTTTGCTTTACCGGGATGATACAAAATCTCACAATTGTAATCTTTTATGAGTTCCATAGCACGTTGTTGTCGCATATTCAACGATTGTTGGCTAAATATATATTTGAGACTCTTATGATCGGTAAAGAGTTGGAACTTAGTCCCATACAAATAATGCCGCCAAATCTTTAGTGCAAACACCACCGCGGATAACTCAAGATCGTGAGTCGGGTAATTCTTCTCATATGCCTTCAATTGACGGGAAGCATAAGCAATGACTTTTCCCCGTTGCATGAGAACACACCCGAGCCCCATTTTCGATGCATCACTATATACTACAAAGTCTTCTTCACCCTCGGGTAATGACAAAATTGGAGCATTTGTCAAACAATCTTTCAATATAATAAAGGCTTTTTCTTGTGCCTCACCCCATTCATACTTCACATCTTTTCGAGTAAGACTCGTGAGTGGAACGGCTAAACGAGAGAAATCTTTTATGAATCGGCGGTAATAACCCGCGAGACCTAGGAAACTTCGGATCTCGGAAGCATTTCGAGGCGCTTCCCAATTCTTAATCGCCTCGATCTTGGAAGGATCGAGCGATATACCTTCACCTGATACCACATGACCAAGGAATTGAACTTGGCGCAACCAAAATTCACATTTGGAAAATTTAGCATACAATTTCTCTTTTCGTAATAAATCGAGAATTTCACGAAGGTGCGATGCATGATCACTTTCGGATTTAGAATATACCAAGATGTCGTCGATAAAAACAATAACCGACTTATCCAATATATGACGACACACCCGATTCATCATATCCATAAAAGCGGCCGGAGCATTCGTTAAACCAAATGGCATGACTAAGAATTCATAATGCCCATATCTAGTTCGGACTGCGGTTTTAGGTACATCTTCTTTATAAACCTTCAACTGATGATAACCGGACCTCAAGTCAATCTTAGAAAAGTAACTTGCACCTTGCAATTGGTCAAAAAGGTCATCAATTCTAGACAACGGGTATTTGTTCTTTATTGTTACTTTGTTAAGTTCACGATAATCAATACACATTCGCATTGACCCGTCTTTCTTCTTAACGAACAAAACCGGTGCACCCCACGGTGACACACTCGGTTGAATGAATCCTTTATCAAGTAATTCTTGCAATTGATTCATAATTTCTTTCATTTCTGTCGGGGCTAAACGATACGGAGTTTTGGCAATGGGAGCCGCACCCGGTACAAGATCAATCGAAATTCTACCTCTCGATCGGGAGGTAATCCGGGTAAATCCTCGGGAAATACATCCGGGAATTCATTAACAATCGGAACATCTTTCACGGATTTCTTAACTTCTATGACCGGGTTAAGAATATATGCTAAATAAGAGTAGCATCCATGGGACATCAATTTACTAGCTTTCAAGAAAGAAATTACCCGCCTATTCTTCATTTTACTCTCACCATACACATACAAAGGTTCTTTTCCTTGTATGGGAATTCTAATCATTTTCACATAACACATAATATCGGCATGATACTTCGACATCCAATCCATCCCGATAATAATATCGAAATTTGGAAAATCTATCAACACTAGATTACTAAGAATTTATGATCATCTATCTCTAACGAGCAATCCCTATAAATACGATTGGCTACCAAAGTCACACTACTCGTAGTATCAACACAGAATGGATTCAACAAAGGTGACGGGATTACAGTTAACAATTTAGCAAATTTCAGAGATACGAAAGAATCAAACGCTCCAGAATCAAATAATATATGAGCGGGTTGGGAATTAACAAGGAATGTACCAGAAACAACATTCGGATCTTCCCGGGCTTCCTCCGGGGTCAACTGAAAAGCACGGCTTCTAGCCCTGGGAACCTCCTCCTTTTGACTCGATGCACCCACCCGCGGAGGTTGTTGTACCGAACCTCGACTTTCAGTAGCTCGATTTGAGGGATTTGGGCATTGACGCCTCCGATGACCTACTAACCCACAACCATAGCAAACCACATCCTTATTCGGGCACCTAGATTTTATGTGGCCCTCTTCAAAACAACCAAAACATTTCACGGGCCCACGATCACCAGCACACCGTCCTCGGTGGTTCTTTCCACAAGTATGACAATCTCGATTAGCATCCGACTAAAATATTAAAATAGTTAAACACAATTCATAAACATATACGTAACATGATACTTAATTTAACTTTAATCTTACTTGAATAGAGAACGATTGAGAGTGGCCACGAGGTCGCGATGGCCCTTGAGATTGGGTTCGACGGTTAGGAGTAACTCGATTAAAACGACCGGAGGGTGACGAAGTAGTTTACTCTACTTTTTGACGTTTCGATTCGGGAGTCAATTCTCCACGAATAATCAAATCATGATCTCTTCTTTGAGCATACTCCACCGCCTTAGCAAATGACGGGATATCACGATTGCTCACAAAGTCTTGTATCTCGTATCTTAACCCTTCTACAAACATTTGAATCTTCTCAACTTCGGTCGATATGTACTTTGTGGCAAATTGGGCCTTTTGATTAAACAAAGTTTCATACTCATCAACCGATAAAGTTCCTTGTTTGAGTTCTAAAAACTCCTTCTCTAACCTTCTTCTCATATCACTAGGACAATATTGTTCAAGGAATCGGGCCTTGAACGAATCCCAACTCATGTGATCTTTTTCTTCCTCATTCAAGATCTTAAACGTGTTATTCCACCAAGTTAAGGCCTTATCCGTGAACATGGCGGTGGCATAAACCGTTTGATCATTCTTGTCTACACGAGAAATACGAAACACTTTTTCGGTGTTTTCCAACCATAACAATGCATTAACGGGATATGTCACACCCGAGAATTATGTGGCTCCACTACTACGGAAAGTTTTAAACGAGACCATTCCCGGCTTCTTCCTTGGGGATTCATCGACTACCTTCTCTTTTTCTTTCGACTTTTCTTTCTCTTCACGTCTAAATTGTTCAAAAGTTGCCCGGACCATGTCCGCCATTCTATTCATCAACCTCTCCTCCCTTGGAGATACCCTTTCTTCTTCTTCTTCTTCACGATTACTAGGGTTCGTTCCTTGGGTTCGGGGACCCGAATAACTTAATTCAGGACGTTCTCACTTCTCGAGCCATCATTATTACTATTACTACTTCCTTGATCCATCCCTAGCTGAAAAATTTATAAGAATATAATGAAAGTATTAGATAACACTCATTCTATCATTTCCTATTGACCCACAGTTACATATTCAACCTATGGTTTGTATCCGACCTAAACTTTAGCCTATACACTATACCATCAACGCCTAAGTTTGAGTCTAGTACCATAAGGATACCTAGTTCACTCAAACCAATGCTCTGATACCATATTGTAAAGACCGAACTCCAAAAACGACCATTTTGCATCATTTACCATAAGAACCCATTTTCTAAACCAAAATATAAGTTTTAAAGACATAATTACTAAATACATACTTATATCATGCTAACTAACTAATTGGGATACAAACCAACTTAACCAACCCAAAACATACAAGTATCAAAACACTACAAATCTATACCAAAAGGGAAGCACTTCAAGGCTTTAAGATCAACTCCAAGTGCCACTAACTTCAATTATCAACTAACTTGTTCTTGTCCTTATCCTTTCCTGAAAAATGGTGACAACTAAACGGGTGAGCTATAAAGCTTAGTGAGTATCACAATGTATAATGTTATACTAAATAATTATATAAATCAACATAAATAAACAAACAAGTGTCAACGGGTCAAAATACCGGATTGGCATAACAATGTCATCACAAAGCGTCACATATCAATACCGGGTCAACAACGATCAAAGTACAATACCGGAATCAACAAAGTGCGTCATTCCCTCTTAGGCCATTAGGGAATGAGGCCGATGAAGTTGACCATGGCACCCCTAAATGAGTCCATGATCCAGCTTCACCACCACGGTCCATACCACTCCTCCGCCAGGTACTCCCGCGTCCACCGCTCGACATATTACACGAAGTAATACTCGAACCGCCATGCGTCCTCACGAAATGAATTATCACTCAAGGCATTCCACTCAAACGGGTCAATCAAGATAAAGTTTGTCAAGGTGGTCTCAATGTACAAAGCAATACTCAAGGTTACCAATTGAAACAAGTACCAACTAATCACATTGCATATATATATATATATATATATATATATATATATATATATATATATATATATATATATATATATATATATATATATATATATATATATATATATATACACACATTGCACATAGTGAACTCACAGTGTTGTTTAATCGGGCACGAACTCAAACCGAAAGCCTCAATCAAATACTGAGTTTCCAAAGTGTAGACACTTGCCACAAGCTCCCAATAAGTTCTATCTAACCCCTGGAGTATACATATAAAATTTCATAAGCAATTATTACGATTTACCCTATCTATAAACTTTTCATATGACAACTTGTTTCTACAAGGTAAACACCCTTCTGTTTACTCAGTTCTGACCTACTTAATTTCTAAGTTACCCGATGAAATTTGGAGCGTTCATTTTACTCTTTAATAGGTTTCCAATTCCACTGACCTCATATTTTTATGATTTTTCTATGATTTTCTATGAATTTTACAATACAGCAACGTCTTGCTGTCAGAAATCAGCTTAGCAGCACTGTAGAAAATGCGATTTTCACCTATCTTAGATCCAGAATTTACTTTCTTGAGCAAAATAAGAAACAAAGAAGAAATCAATACGGTTCATATGCCACTGGATTCACCCCTAAACGATGTTTCTACAAATTTCTATGATTTTTACAAAACAGTGCTGCATCATAACTTTCAACTCGAAAATTTCTAATTTCTTACAATTTACCAATGATTTTAGCTATAAACTTGATATCCAACATAACCTAATCATAATATCTTGATATTATAAGTTTTCTAATAGAAATTAAACCCAAATTTCATGGTTTTCTTGGAATCAAATAGAAAACATACTCAAAATTGGAGTTATACCTTCAAAATCTTCAATAATCTTGTAAGATTTCTCCCTTTTCTTATAAATCACCCTTGCAGGATCTCCTAAATCTCCAGAGCTGTTTAGAGAAGAATTGGGGAAGAAAATGGGTCATTTTCGAGTTTAAAAGGGGTTGAAATCCGGGTTGGGTCGGGTTGACCCGGTTTGACCCGGTTTGGTATCCATTTTGACCACTAAATACATAAAACCCCATAACTTTTCGCTCGGGCCTTTGTTTTCGATGAGGTTTTCGCCTACGCGTTCGTAACGAAGTTATCTATAATCCTCAATAAAAATATTGCAGAAATCATTCCACAAAAATGACGTTTTTAGGTACGTTATTGTGAGCATTTAAGCAATTACCACTTATTTACATATCGTTCGTTCATGCGTGATCTTCTTAATCATTCTATACTTATCATATTTATTCAAGTTACTTAAGAGTAATAATATATTTTAGAGGAAATGAAATTATGTATGTTACAGATGCGTCGCGCGAATTTCACGTAATGGGGAGGGGACGCATCGTGTACGGCGACGGAAGGTGACCAGAGGGGTGCGACGCACCCGTTACGCCCAGTTTAATACGTTACGAAATGGGTCATGGCGATAGTGCTATGTGTGTAGTAAGATAAAACGTGATAAGGAAGTTTCAGATAGTAAATTGTTCAGATTATGTCGGTTTGTTGATTATTAGCTTTATTAAAATGTTTTGTTTAAATTTTATAAATGATATTTAGTCTACCATTTAGACCTACTCATAGGTCCACCCACTTGATAGGATGACATGTGTATTCCACTAATTCTCTCTCCTAATATTATCCCCTTGATTTTAACACGTGTCTCCATCTAATGAGTAGGCCTATGAGTATGTCTAAATGATAGGCAAGCCTAAATACCATTACTCTTTATTCAATTAGTACTGGTTATACGAGAAGCACATGGAAATCCGGCCGTTCTAGATTATGAATTTGTTCTTATCTCGGTTGGTTTAAGACACAAGAAGTGGCTTTATGTGGAGAGCGCCGTACCAAACATGTGTTTATGACCATGTCAGCGTTTGATCACAAGTAACATCAATGGGACAGCGATACATCAAAATAAATTCTTGAAAGAAGTTTCCAATTTAGATGAAAGCAAACCAACACAATCATATAATATAAGAACGTGTTGGTCTATATATCTATGATCCGAACCATAGTAACCACCAATGATTCCGATCTAAAAGAATGCCATTACATACTCGATTGTACAATAAATAATAGTGACAATTGACGATGATTTATCCAAAGGTCTCTTCGAATTATTCAATTTACCCCCTAAAGAACTATTCAAGTATCATTTCTAGATTAGTAACATCAACAAGAGACACATAATCGAGTTTTTGTCTCGAGTTGAAGATACTTCATGACTACAAGATCTTCGAGTCTCCTGCTTAGTCATGTTAGAACCTTGTAAAAACACATTCTTTTGCCCCTTATACTAGGCATCACTCTACATCGGTCAATCTTGATATTGATTACCTTCATCTTGTGATCGTACCATGCACATAAAATAAAAATATTAATATGTAAACATACCAACTTCTGAACGGTAGTTGACACCTTGAATGACATTTTATTGTATATAGTTTTATATATTATGATAATTATATATTTTATTTTTATTTTTATTTTTTACTTTTGTTGTTCCCAAGAGGAATAAGTAAAAGGTAAACAAGGTCCCCACAAAGCGATATGAATAATGTGATGGATGAAAAAAAACCCAACGAATCCAGAGGACGTGGGAAAAAACTTCCGACCAAGCCTTTACAAAAGTATTAACGTAGGGTTGTATACTTTTGTCACTAATGATTAAACTATTATTAATGTATAAGTTATGTTACATAACATACAAATATAACATACGTACCCTGACTCTGGGAGTCCATAACCCTTTGACAGCAAGGGAAAAGCCCGAACAAACAACCATTTCAAACCATATAATCAAGTTCATACGCTATTTTTCAAAATAACATTTTATAACTATTAATTATTTTATTATACATTTTCAAAAAAGTATTATCAATTTCAATAAATAGTCCTATAAATTATACTCCGTATTTCTTTATTGGATATGGTTTGTCATTGCATCTATTATTGGTTTATAAATTGACATATAAGGGTGTTGTAATCTGGATTGAGTGATGAGATCGAGGTGACATGACACCATTTCTTGAAGAAATTCGATTTGGAAGCCTTCTTTTTTCGTTTGATTTGATGCTGCCTGTATTTGTACATGCATGACACTTAAACAAAGAATTAAGTAATTGAGGGGGCTGGATGTTCTTTTGGAATATTGTGGGCCCTTATTGGATGAAGTTTGACCAAATGTTTTATTTAGTTTGGTCAACATGAAAATAGGAGAATACAAAAATGTTTTAAAACTCAGATTATTACTCGTACCGGTACAATGGCCGTGTTACAGATCAACCGGTTCAACATGCAGGTCAATCCGGATCAACTAAGAACATATTAAATAATAAACTCTAGATATATACTAGCTCCGAAGAAAGAAAAAAAAATGAAACAAATATTAGTCTAAAGAGACATCAAATAAGCACATGACATGCGGGCCCTAAATTGATCTAGACATAGTGCATACACTGGTCAAGCCGAACCTTAACCGGTTAAAGCCCAGTTATTTACCAAATAAAAGAATTCAGACCCAGCCCAATTCAAGGACCTGCTAAGTTTTGAAAAAGCCAGGTTGGTTACCTTTGGGATAAATGGTCCAAATGTATATACCCTATTACATTTATGATTCAAACTCACTTCTCACTAGAAACTAAAATAAATGCTAAGTTTTTGAAAAAGCCAGGTTATCTCGGGCCAAACATTGGTCACTATTGGTTTAATGCCCCGCTAACGGCTTGATAAGAGGAGAAAAAAAATTGTAAACTGCGATTCATTTGAAAATGCCAAATGACTGTTATAGGGATGTTATATGACAAATGACGTTTTTGAGGTTTATATCATAGTTATGTTACAACCCAAAAATCCTATAACTCGATTTTAACTAGCCACAAAGATGTCTTTATAAAACTCCTATTAGTAGAATATACTTCTTGATTTGGTTAAACATGAAGAAATTAAAAGATGTCTTTTTAGCATTCGGCCCATGGATTTGTAGATTTGTCTTAGTTTAAAGCCTTTCTTTCTTAACTTACATATATCAGACATTATATTTTTATATTAACTACTCCCTCCGTCTCACAAAAAACTTCTCATTTGACATGGGCACAAGTTTTAAGGTGATATTTAGTGGTGGGGTCATTGGTAATAATTTTGATTAAAATATAAGATTAGTTTGGAGAGAGAAAGATAGTTAGTGGTGAGGTCCTTAGTAATAATAGTATTTTATTATGTGGAGCCCATCAATTAAATGAAATGAGAAGTTTTTTGTAGGATAAAAAATTAAGGTCAAATGGGAAATTTTTTGTGGGACGGAGGGTAAAAGATAAGAAACAGAGCATAAAGCCATAAACGCATTATATCACTTTTAGTAACGATATCAATTCCCCCTAACTTCAAGCCCGTCTACATCAACAACGACTAATTTAAAGCAGTTAATACCCAACACCAAAATCACGAAAAAAGAAATAACTAATAAATTTGACTAATGATAACAAAAACCTGCAAAACGTTATCAAAATTTTTACATTTCTTGTTCTAATTTTATATTAATCGTTCACTCCTATTCACTATAAACCTTCTTCACGGCTGTCATTCTGTTAAAAAAGAAGATCGACAAAAAATATATTTCAGATCTGATCAAAACAACAAAATCAGCCAACCTATAACATCCTCTTTATTAATGTTATGGTTCATGATACGAATACAAGTAAAACTCTCTACAATAACACTCACACTCAACGCAGATAAAGATCAACAAACAAACCTTGATGATCTTGAACAGAAAAAATGTAAACCCTAATACGAGAGAGAAGATGAGAGAACTGAGATAATACAATCGATCAATTATGCGTGTTAATCCCAACAACCACACACTTCTCTCTCTAATACAGAAATATCTAAACTTACAAACTAGACCCTAAACTATTAACCAATTGTTACCTGCAACCAAACATATCAAACAAATACATAATACTAAAGAAATAATACTTACCTTGACTTACCTTGACTTATCCTTGAAGTACACTATCCTGCAGTAACAAACACAAAGACTAAACAATTAGTCAAACATGAAATTACATACCTTTTAACATCCCCTCTTAATCTCATGTTTGAACAAATCAAAAAGCTTCAAATTCCTGCAAAATAACTCATGTTGCTTGGAAGGCAAACCCTTAGTAAATATATCAGCAGTATTATTAACAGATTCAATTTTAATAATTTCCACAACACCTGCAAGAGCTTTAGTACGAGCATAATGCAAATCAACTTCAAAATGTTTAGTTCTTTCATGAAACACCGGATTTGCAGCAATCAATATGGCTGCTTTATTATCACAGAACACCTTAACAGGTAACAACTTGATTATACCAAGTTCAGTCAATAATTTTTCAATCCACACAATCTCACACACAACAGCACATAAAGCCCTATATTCAGCTTCTGTTGTTGACCTAGACACAGTAGATTGTTTCTTACTTTTCCAGGCAATCAGATTATTACCCAAGAAAACAGAATAACCTGTAACAGATTTTCGAGAAGACAAACACTTCCCCCAATCAGAATCCACAAAAGCCTTAAGCTTAAAATCATCTCCTTTATTAAACAGAACTCCTTTACCAGGAGACCCTTTCAAATACCTAAGAACTCTAATAGCAAGTTTCAAGTGAGACTGTAACGGAGCATGCATAAATTGACTCAAACAGTGCACAACATAAGATATATCAGGACGAGTTATAGTTAAGTAAATTAATTTACCTATTAACCGTTGATATTCAGTCAAATTAACCAAAGGTAAATCATCCTTTTTAGAATTAGCAGCATCAGAAATTACCAAGTTTACATCCATAGGGGTAGACACAGGTTTACATGCAGTCAACCCAAATTCAGCTAATAATTCCAAAGTATATTTCCTTTGACTCATACACAACCCACCTTCAGCCTTTAACACCTCAATCCCCAAAAAATATTGCAACTCTCCTAAGTCCTTAATCATAAATTGAGTATTTAAAAACAGTTTAAATTTCTCAATTTCACTTACACTATTACCTGTTATAACAATATCATCCACATACACCAACAGAATAATAACAAAATCTTTTTCTTTTTTAATAAACAAAGACAAATCATTTAAACTTTGAATAAACCCATTTTTTACTAAAGTTTGAGTTAACTTTTCATTCCACTTCCTAGGAGCTTGTTTAAGACCATATAAAGACTTAACCAGTTTGCACACTTTATTTTTCTCATTATTAAAGTATCCTTCAGGTAATGTCATATAAACATCTTCACACAAATCTCCATATAAGAAAGCATTATTAACATCTAATTGAAACAAAGTCCAGCCATTTTTAACAGCCATACTTACAACACATCTAACAGTAATCATTTTAACAACAGGAGAAAACGTTTCATCAAAGTCTATACCTTCTCTTTGACTATAACCTTTAGCTACCAACCTAGCTTTATACCTATCAATTTCTCCATTAGACTTATATTTAATTTTATAAATCCATCTACATCCAATAGGTTTTCTACCAGGAGGCAAGTCAGTAATAATCCAAGTATTATTCCTATATAAAGCTTCCATCTCAAGATTCATAGCATTAATCCAATTATTATCTATAACAGCTTCTTTATAACAAGTAGGTTCAAAACTTTTATTCAGACTACTAACAAATGAATAATTTTCTTTAGTCAAGCAAGAATAATTAACAAAATTGTTCAAGTCATATTTAGCTTTACTATTTAAAACAAAATCATTAAACTTTTTAGGAACAGTACTAGTTCTGGTAGATCTCCTTAGAATATTATCATTTTCAAAAATAAAATTTTCACCCTCAGGAGCTGGATGCTCTATATTCTCATCATAGGAAGGTGCAGCGGTAGTATCAACACTGGTAACTCTTTCCGAGCTGCCAGGGACACTAAAAGCATCAACTCTGGTAGCTGTTCCAGAGCTGCCAGGGACACACGTCCTCCTGCCAACATCCTGAGAATCCCTCCCCTCATCATTGGGTACAGACCGATGTTCATGATTTTCAAAATTTTGTAAGTCAAAGAAATTCAAGTGATTTATATCAAGATTTTCAAAAATATTTTGTTCTTGATCATTACCAACCATTTTATAAGGAAAAACATTTTCATAAAATTTTACATCTCTAGAAAAAATTATCTTTTTATGATCAAGACTCCACAATTTATAGCCCTTAATTTTTGACCCATATCCAATTAGAACACATTTCTCTGACTTACTACCAAATTTATCACCATCATTTAAAATTTTTGAAAAACATAAACAACCAAAACTTCTTAAATGTATTAGAGAAGGTTGAGTTTTATAAACTAATTCATAAGGAGATTTACCATCAAGAACCGAGGAAGGAATCCTGTTAATTAAATGCACAGCAGTTAGAACACATTCAGACCAAAAATACAAAGGAATTCCCCCCTGAAACAGAAGGGACCTAGCAACATTTAAGAGGTGTCTATGTTTCCTTTCAACAATCCCATTTTGTTGAGGAGTGTAAGCACAAGAAGTTTGATGAATAACCCCATTATTTTTACAAAAATTAATCATATTTGCATTAACAAATTCAGTGCCATTATCTGATCTAAAAATCTTTACACTTTTATCAAACTGATTTTTTATTAGAAAGAAAAACTCCACTATTTTATCAAACACTTCAGTTTTTGATTTTAATAAGTAAACCCAAACAGCTCTAGTATAGTCATCTACAATAGTTAAGAAAAATCTAAAACCATCTTTGCTTACAACCCTATAAGGACCCCAAACATCAATATGAACAATATCACCAATATTCTGAGTTTTATGGTCACTTAATGGGAAAGTGTCTCTAGTTTGCTTAGCTTTGTGACATACATCACACGGAGAAACAACAGATTTTTTATCAATTTTTAATTTTTCACTAAGAAGATCAAGCACATGGTCAGCAGGATGACCCAATCTACTATGCCATAAGGACTTAGACAAATAACACACAGAAACAGAATTACAGCTAGGTAAATTTTCACTCACATTTAACATATAAAGACCATCAACTTCTTTACCAGTCCCCACTGTTATCTTTGCTCTCAAATCCTGAACATAACAATATGACTCATCAAATCCAATAAACAATTTACTATCTCTAGCAAGTTTTTGCACAGAAAGAAGACTGACACAATATTCAGGTATTACAAGCACATCATACAAAGTTATTTTTTCATTTAATTTCAGATTACCAATATGTTTTATAAAAGCTTGTGTCCCATTAGGATGAGACACAGATATTTTTAATTCTGCTACATCAACAACATTTTCAAGACCTTTGGAAGATCCTGTCATGTGCTGATTAGCTCCTGAATCAACAATCCAACTAGTAGTAGACATTTTATTTTTAAAACAACTATTGGAATTGAAAAAATTTCCAAAATTATCACTAAAAATTTTGCTATTATTATTAAACAGAATACCTGACATATTGGAATGAACATTTGAAGAACTGGCAACATACTTTTCACTAATGAGAGACATAATTTTCTGAATTTGATCACTTGTGAAAGGAGTAGAAGAGCTTTCATTAGCAACAGTAATATTATCTGAGACTTTAGTTTGATTTGAAACATTTTTTCCTTTATTTTGAAAATTATTTTTCTTTTTATAATAAGAAGGATAACCAATAAGTTCAAAACATCTGTCAATAGTGTGTCCAGATTGATCACAATTAGTACATTTTAGATTAGAATTTGGACCTTTATTACCTTTTTTCCTATTATCATATTGAGAAGCAAAAGCAGTAGCAGATTGTTTATTAGAACTTTCATTACTAGACAACCCTATATGTGACTCTTCCCTAGAGATTATAGCATATGCAGCTTTCACATCAGGAATAGGTTCCCTAGATAAGATATTACTTCTAAGAGACACATAGCAGTCATCAAGACCCATTAAAAATTGCATTAACTTGAGAAATTTATTATGATTATTCAACAGATTATTAGCAGCACAAGTACAATTAGGAATTTCAATCATCGCATCAAATTGTTTCCATAGAGCATTCAGTTTATGATAATACACAGAAATAGGAACTCCATTTTGTTTTAAAGTGTTAATCTCATGATGAATATTAAAAACAATGGAACCATCAACCTTACTATAAGTTTCTTTTAACTCATTCCAAACAACTGAAGCATTTTTGTTAAAAATTTGTCCAGCAAACAATTCATCAGACACACAACTCAAAATCCAAGAAAGAACCACAGAATTACACCTATCCCATTGTCTAGCAAGGACATCATTAGTAAGGCTCCTCTCACAAGAACCATCAATAAATCCAACTTTATTTTTAGTTTCTAAAGCCAGAATGACTGCCCTAGACCAGACATTGTAATTTTCAGTACCTTTCAATTTTAAAGATATCAAAGGAACACCTGTAGTATCACTAGCATGAAGATATAAAGGATCACCAAAATCTAATTTATTAATCAGAGTAACAATATTTTGATCACCCATATCACCACCAAACAAATTTAGCATAAACCAACAAATCAGAAAATAAAAGAACAGAAAAAAAAACCTAAAAGGAAAAAACCGAGTAGGGAGCAAGATTCCAGAGGCTCTCTATAGGAACCTGGACATGCTATATCACGGATCCTTCTCTTCTAACAAGAAAACTGTTAGTACGAAACAAATAATAAAAAAAAACAGTAACAATTAGTCACACAAAGGGATCTCTGGTGTAGGTCAAGCTCACTGTATCTCAGAGCACTCCAAAATACAGTGTTACTTGCTACGACCTCAGAGTAGGATAAGGAAAAACTTACAGTGATTAAGCCCAAACGTCTTCACCACCAAATGTTAATCAACCGCAGCGGAACAAGAACAGATGGTAAAATTACTTACCACCAGTAAATCAGCTTCAACAATGTATCGGTGAATAATCACAGATCCACAAGGAAACAAAAAACAAGAGACACAATCGTCTCTTCAAGAAGTCGAACAAAAAACAGAATCCTAATTTTGAGGAAACGTTCAACGATCAACTGAATCGAGAAAGGAAACCGAAGATTAGAACCCTAACCTTCGAAGAGCAACCGATGAGGAATCGATATCTTCGGAAACAAAAAGCGAACGAACAATCGCAAACCCTAGGATCGAAAAGGAAGATCGATTAACCACAAATCGAATGAATCAACGGAGAAGAACACGCAACAGAGCTAACATAGCTCTGATACCATGTTAAAAAAGAAGATCGACAAAAAATATATTTCAGATCTGATCAAAACAACAAAATCAGCCAACCTATAACATCCTCTTTATTAATGTTATGGTTCATGATACGAATACAAGTAAAACTCTCTACAATAACACTCACACTCAACGCAGATAAAGATCAACAAACAAACCTTGATGATCTTGAACAGAAAAAATGTAAACCCTAATACGAGAGAGAAGATGAGAGAACTGAGATAATACAATCGATCAATTATGCGTGTTAATCCCAACAACCACACACTTCTCTCTCTAATACAGAAATATCTAAACTTACAAACTAGACCCTAAACTATTAACCAATTGTTACCTGCAACCAAACATATCAAACAAATACATAATACTAAAGAAATAATACTTACCTTGACTTACCTTGACTTATCCTTGAAGTACACTATCCTGCAGTAACAAACACAAAGACTAAACAATTAGTCAAACATGAAATTACATACCTTTTAACACATTCCTTGCGGATAAGTAAGTTTTTATATAATACTTACTTTATACATTAGCAAGTGAAGATCAAGAAACATAAGAAATATTCCCTAATCTTAATTTTTTTCCCTTCATTTTCGAGTTTATATAATTTCATCGCTTGCTGGCATGTTTAAATCCGGTAAAATAAACCTTCCTCTTTCAGCACCCTCTGTTTCTACTCTACATGATTTCTCAACAGATGGAACCAAATTAACCTGAAAAAAATAAGTATTTAATTATCGTCTTATAAATATGTATATTAACAAATTATGTTATACCTTAATTTTCTTCAAATTCACACTTGTAGCAATTTGTTGATTCATTGTCACACGCGTCGATGTCAATTCCTGATCATTTAGAAAAATCTATTAGCATTGATTCAACGATTAATATAATAGGTTACCAAAAAAATATATTAATATAATGATGATCACATATGTTAATGAGATAATGGCAGCATACCTTGTTTTTGTGTGTTCTTTCCTTTAATAATGAACATTCTTCATCTTTGAGCTCAATATATGACTGCAAAAAAGTACAAATTCACACGATGAGTTTATGTACACAGATGTTAAAAATAAAAAGCACATCATGAAATTATATAAATGTGAGTGATTATTGTTAAAAAGTAATATAGGAACTAACCTTTCTTTTATGAGATTTATTGCAGCTAGAGGTGGATGCACCTTCATTACCCTGCATTAATTAATTAAAAAAATTAGAAACTTGAACGAGAAATAAAGTGAGTCGAAACTCAGAAAAGGATATTAAATTTATTAAATTTTATCATAGGAATATTAAAAAGATAAAACCGACAAACTCTCACGCTCCAAAGATACCCAGTTTTTGATTATTCCATTTGGATATTTAATTATTTATTATGTCAGAAATTTATTGTAAAATACTGAATGAATAAATGATGGATCCGAAGATCCATGTAGGATCCGGATTGACAAACCACAAAAAAGGGAGACAAAAATAAGAAGAATAAATTCGTAAACTGGAATTAATAAAAGAATAAGTTGGAAAACAGATAATCACGGAAAAGGACAAAAGTGCCCTCCGCGTATGGGGCTTACCACCCTCTCCCACCCTTTTTTTCTTTTATATATGTCAAACCCTATCCCCACTAGCAATTTAGCAAACACGTTATGCCTTGCATTCATGTAATTTCGGAAAATGGTAAGGGTAAACTTGTCAAAAAATAAGTATTAACTCGTCTTGGTGAAGTTTCGATATTTCTTGAATTTTGATGCGTTTTCAGCAGTAAAAACTCGACAACTCAAATATGTGTTTTTTTACAAAAATGACCCTCAAAATCATGCCATGAAAATAACGTTTGTGTCAATGGAGAACTTTGTAATTAAAAATCTATCGGAGCAATAAGCCAATAACCTTCATCGTCGACTAAATTTACTACGGAGGGTATTTCCTCAAATATAAAAAACGAAAGTCAATTTCCGGTAATTGTTATTTATATATAGACGGACAAGGGTAAAACGGTAATAGAAGTTCAAAAAATGTGTTTTCTGTTTTTTTCACCATCAGATTTGTAAACTATAGACATGGCCGGAAACTAGCCGGAAAAGTCTGACGTGGCACAAACTAGATCGACGAAAACCATGTTTGTGTGTAGAAGACGAAAATTAGGAGAAAGAGTTGAAGAGGATGTGTAATTGAAAGATTTGTAACGATTCATCGGTCAAGCCGGAATAACTTTCCGGCGATAGATAGAGAAAAAACGGCGATATAAAGAGAAATCTGATTAGAGAAACAAACCTTGACAGATCGGCTACCGGATGAGAGATCTGATGGACGACTCGGTTCATCGTAACCATCGCTAGTCGAACCGCCGCCACCGCTCCACGACAGGTGCGTGGTAGGGCTACCACGGTGTTCTTTCCCGAATCCGTTTGTGACGGTGGTGGTTGAAGCCATGGATTTCGATCGATTCTTACGATGACCCCAGCAAGGTGCAAGAACTGCTGTAATTGCCGTTGACGGTGTTGCTTTCATTGAAGGAGGATGGGCTCTTAATGAATCTGAATCTGAAGAATGTTTCATTCGTAAGAGAAGCTCCGCCACTAGTGAGTCGTTCGTCAACGCCGCCTCAACCCAGTGGTCTGTCGTCATCTGAGCAATTTCGATTCTTGTTCGCCGGCGTTACGGAGAGACGATTCGATGAGCTTCACAGATTTAGTGCAGAGAGAGAGAAAGAAGGAGATGAGATTGGGGGAAGTGGGGTGCCGGAGGGATGGAAAAGGTTTTTATAGGAGCTGTTTAGAATGGATGAATTATATTGTTCAGATATATATTTCGGGTTTCCTTTTCAGTAATTAATTTGAAATATATAAAAAAAAAATTGTTATTAGCAACCCTAATCGGTTGTTTTTAAATAAATAGATAATTATATTTCTTTTCAAAACATTATTGTATTTCTTTATTTTTTTTGTTGAAAATAAAATTATTTGATAATCACATATAATACTTAATCACATGTGATTTTAGTGTACAATCACATGTGATTATATATTTGATTACATGTGATATTTTAGTACAATGACATGTAATTATCATATTATGAGTTATTAATGAAAAATAAATAAAACAATTAAAAAAATAAAATCATAATAAAATAATTCTTAAAAAATTAATTAAAAGTAAATTTTTTTTTTGTAAAAGTGACTAATATATATATAAATTATGTGATTAATCTTGAACATTAATTATAATTAATTAATAATTAATACTTATTTTTTGAGACTATATAAAAATTAAAGACTACTTTAAATAAATCTCTAACTAAATGTATCAAAAGAAAAAGCATATACTTCCTCTGATTCAAAATAAGTCACACACTTTGGGTTTCATGGTTTTTAAGGTAAAAGATTATAATAATGATTAAATTAGATTAATTTGAGGCAAAAAGTAATTTTTCAAAGTGTGTCACTTATTTTAAATCACTCCAAAAAGAAAAGTGTGTCACTTATTTTGAATCGGAGGAAATATTATTTCTTGTGCATTGAAAATTCATAATAACAATAAATAAATATTGGATATTGATCTAAACCATGAAACAAGAAGTTTTGATGAGTTCATTTTTTTATTAATATTATTTTTGTAACTACCGGTTTGTAAGTTAGTAGTTGATGAGTTTATAATAATCTTTTAGATGGGTGTTATTGAAACCAATTGATATTTTCAGTTTTTGTTACATTAACTGACAATTTAATTGATATATTTGATCTAAATTTTTTAATATTCAACTTGATTCGGATCGTTAATACAACTAGGTAAAAGGTTAGTAACGTTGTATGAAAATGAACTTTTTGAGAAAAAAAAAAGTTAATAATATCATGTGAATCAAAGAGTTTTGAGTGGATATTTATATTGGTGAAAAATTGAAAAATTAGGTTTTTTTTAGTTATTTTTTAACTCGATAAATATATTACTATCTTTTTCTATAAATTTAACTTTTTTACTTTCTTTTATCCGTTCAATTGTAGTTTTAAAAAAATTGATTTTATTTAAAGTTTGGCCCGCCATTTTCTAGTCTACTCTCTTCATCTGGCCGAAGCATTCCACAGACGGCAAATAGATGATTAGCCATGTCAATGGTTTGCAATAATCGACGGCTGTCAGTTCCCAAGCTGACAAACCATTAGTTATCTTAGACTATCCCCATTATCAAACAACCTAACCCAACTTATTCATTATAAAATAATATCTCCCTCTTCCACATACACAACTCAACCCAACCTTATTATTTAAACACATTAATAACCTAACCCAACCTAAACCAATTAGTTTAGATCAATTGGTCACCAAGGGTTGCCTTGGGGGGTTTGCCTTCATAAGGTCTTGGGTTCAAACCTTGTTGAGGGCATTCCTCAGGAGATAAAAAAGGATGTGGGGTTTATTCCCCCAGAAAAGGAGATGTGTTTGAGGAATACATATTGCCCGCTTGGATGTTACTACATATGTCGAACTACTAACTTGCCATTCAAAAAAAAAAAAAAAAACTTAACCCAACCTTTTTTTTTTTTGAACAGCAACAGGGGCTAACAACAACGAGCTTCGGCAAAGCCATCACCCGCGCCGAAAGCACCCACAAATATATTAAAACAAAAAGTCATGATCTAGCAAGAAGCTAGAAGACAAGCAGAATCCATAGTACAATTACATCAAACTAGTGAAAGAAAAACATTGACATCTAATAACACCCAACCACACCAAAAAAAAAACTCTCCCGCTAGATCCTAGATCAGACATTCGCCGGATCAGCAATCCATGGACCCCATTCGCGACTTCCCCACTTCGCCTTCGATCTCTGTTTTATCCACGCATACGCAAGTCCTTGAGCTTGCAAAAACGCTACCTGCACGCACCCAATTTTATGCTCGAACACCGCCTGATTCCGGAATTTCCAAATCTGCCACAGAGTCGAGACAATGGCCGCTAAAAATTGATCTGACTTTTCCTTTGAAAACTTGGCTTGTATACTCCAATTAAGCATCTGCTCAATGCTTTGAACTTGCCCGATATCAATATTCCACCAATTGCAAAAGCTAATCCAAAACTCACGGGTTTTCCTGCAAGACCAAAACAAATGAGCCTCATTTTCAATGTCTCTCTCACACAAAGAGCAAACCGCAGATTCAAGAATGACTCCCCTTTTCAACAAGTTAAAACACGTTGGGAGACGATTGTTAAAAAATCTCCAAAAGAATACATTAATCTTAATCGGTATCGTTTTTGACCATGGAATTAGCGAATCCGTTTGAGGCCCAACCAACACCCCCTCAATAGCACACCTAGCCGATGAGACCGTGAAAAGCCCGTCATTCTCAAGAGCCCAAGACCAGCGAAGTTGTCCGTTTTGGGGATTAGGGGACGCCTGAAACCAAGAATCAATAGGAATGTTAATTTTATTAAGATATTCTCGAATTTTAACAATATTATTCCACACCCCCGGAAATTGACTATCCGGAATACAATCGTTTGAGATCTTATGAAGTGACAAGATCACATTTTTCCATAAAGATCCGTTTTCTTTTTTCAACCTCCACCACCATTTGGGCAAAAGTGCAAGATTTTGAGCTTTCAAGCTCGGGACATTTAATCCACCCGACTTGATTGGACAATTAATCTTTTTCCAACTTATCCAATTGATTTTTCGATCCCCGTTTTTTGAACCCCAAAAAAAATGTGCTCGAATTGATTCAAGCTTTTTAAGAATGCTTTCCGGAACTTTAAATATAGAAAAGAAATAGCTACCAAGTGCCCCGAGAACCGATTTAATAAGGGTTAACCTTACGCCATAGGATAAAGTAGATGCTTTTCATGCGGAAAGTTTTTTGGTAAATTTGTTAATAATAACATCCCAATGGACTAATCTATTCATAGTAGCACCAATTACCAACCCAAGGTATTTAAAAGGGACAATACCGACATTACAATTTAAAGTTCTTGCAACCCGATCCACCTCATCTTCCGGGACACCAAGACCGAATATATTACTTTTTGCCATGTTCACTTTAAGACCGGATGCTAAATAAAAGCAACCGAATATATTACTTTTTGCCATATTAAAATCACACCTATCAATTATAAAATTCCACATCACATTAAAAACAAAAAGAAAGTATAAAATAATTGGTGACCATGTGACATTGGTCTCCTCCAACAACCTAGGTCACCCTTTTGGTGACCCTTCTTTATTATTTTTCATTTTTTATTATGGTGACCCAACCCCATTGTTACCAGCGGCGATAATCTTAAGACTATCTGTAACGCTAAAGGTCACAGCATGCGTCCCTATGCATCCCACTGCCAAGGGACGTGTCCCTCCCCTTACGCAACTCACCCTGGACGCGTCGCAAAAGACACAAACGTCGTCGAGGCGACCGTTACAGGTTGCCTAATTTTCAAAGAGGGAGGGTTTTTTCAAAGGGGAATAGTTTGGTCGTCTAGTTACGTGGGTTTGGTCGGGATTTATAATGTGTTTGATTCAGTTAATGTGGCTCTGATGTGTCGGGGTGATCACTGAAATTATTACTATTTAAGGACATGGGAGTTGGGACCGACTTGAAAACGTGGCAATTGGTATCATTGCCATTTTTTATTTATTTTTGGCGCTTTTTTATTTCTGTTGAGTAGACGCACGTGCAGCAGTACATGGAAAGATGCATGTGGCTGCAAAAACAAGAAACTAGATCTCATCTCACCCAAGAGGCGAAAACCTGATTTATTTGACCAAACATTGTGGAGAATTCACACGATCGACCATATGACGTTATCTTTGTTCTTTAAACAGTTCGAGAAAGTTCAATCGTCCGAAATGAATTTCTAGACTCGTGGAAAAAAAATCGAATGAAACTAATTAAATCGAATCATTCTGATTATGACTTTTAGTTTGCTTTTGTAATTTAATGATTTTTGGTTTCAATTCAATCGGTTTGATCCGGTCCTCAAAACCGAAGCGAACCAAATCAAACCAACATTTTTTATGGTTTTCGGTTTTACAATTTCATGATTTTCGATTTCGGTTTTACTAGTTTCAATCCAGTTCGGTCCAATCCCCTAAGAACGCTCACCCCTATTTCTTTTGTAAGTTAATGTTTACCCTTCTATTCAATTAGTTTATCTCAATTAAACATCGTGGAGAATTCACAAGTATGAAGCCACAAATAGATTTGAGGCTTTGTACAATTACCAAGAAGCTTATTCAAAGCGGCTGTAATAAGGGTGGATTACCTCTTGTTTATTACACGCAATAAGTAATAACATGATAAAGTGAAAAAATATGTGAGTTGAAACCTTGGATATTTGTACTTCCAGAAACAATCCATACAAAGAATAAGAGTTCGATAAACTCATTAGCAAATTACTATTTTTATTGCTTTAATTTTATTGACGGTTTCTAAATACTTCTATAATACATAAATAACTATGTATTTTTCTTTACATGAATTTTATTGACGGTTTCTCAATTAGATGCACCTTTGTGTCGATGATTGGAAGTGGTGGTGGTGGAAATCATTTTTTGCTTCGGGTTTTGTTGCATTATATGTATATCTTTTTGTGCTCGATTAACTATCTTGTTTTCGATCTTAAGAGTTGGGTTATAGTTTGTTCATGGTCATTGCGGTTTATGCTCGCAACTGGAGCCGTTGGTTTTTTAACTTCGTTTTAATTCGTTCATTGTCTCTTTTAACCTGTCAAGATAGATTGATTTCAAGTTAGGTTAATGTTGACATCGTGTAGTTAATAAGGAGCAAAAAGTTGATTCCTATGAGCAGTTTGTTAGACATAACAAGCGATTATGAAACAGAGTTTCGTCCCTTTTTATCCATTCGTCTAACAACGTTAGTTTGACCCTGTTAAGTAACCCTACGTGTCTTCCCTCAGGTCCCACCATTTCCATCTCCTATTAAACAGCCCCAATTCTTGCTTCATCCCACTTCACTCAATTTGATTTTTTCCCCAATTTCCACCGATTTCATTTCTTTTTCTAACCCTAATTTCCGTAGGTTTGAGCTTGTCTTAGCATCGATTACAAATTTGATTCGAATTCAATTGTGTAAAGAAGTGCTTTTTAGCAGGTTACACTGTAAGATTTAAGATCGAGTTAGTTTGCTTTGGTTTTTGTTGATGTTACTAGATTGGGGGATATGGTGATTCTTGTAAGGTAAGAGGTTGTAAATTCTGTCTTTATTCTAGGGGGTAAAGAAAGTAATTTCTGTTGTTGTATTTTGTTATGTTAAGTTTTTTATTTTATTCGATTTGATTAAAAACTTTGATCAAGAACTTTGCAATCCAAAAACACTACCTTGTAAAAAGTATTCTTTATTTATGCAATTAATATGAAATTTAGTTAGTTCATTCTATTTCCATCTTTCAAAGAGAACTTCAAATTCTCTGCCTCCGATTATTAGAAACAGCAGCACAGTCATTCAAAATTGAACCACAGAGAACATATAAGTGAGTAAAAAGACTTGCTTGATTAAAAAATTGTGATATTACAAGTATCTTAATTAGCATCCTAACCCTAATATAAACAAACGTTAACTACAGTTATAACTATAGTCAATCGAGCTATAAACTGGATCAGCTGTCTCAGTATCAAATTAAGATCATATCGAGCTTTAAACGAACAATTAGCTAACTGTTACTAAATTTACTATCGAGAATTCTTCTGGAAAAAAAGAGGCAACGGAACAGAACTTGGAGGAGGAGAATCGAAGAACGCAGATCCTGCAAAATATTCCGTTATGTTCTTCATCTGTTCCGACATGATTTTAGGATCTGTTGAAGGAATAACTTCTTCAGTTTCTAATGCTTGAAATTTACGGTTCAAATATGACATCTTCTTTTTAATTTTATCCTCCCTGTTCAACTTTTTCTTCACAGGTACAGATTCTTCCAGCAATTCGCCACGTTTCAATATCTTAACTTGTCCCGTGAAAACGTTTTTAGACGCCGGCGGCTTAGTAACGACGGCCGCCTCCGTGTTTCTCTTTTGTCTCCGGCTGGATCTCATTGGTGTTGGTGTGTGCAACAAGTTATCAGGATGAAGAACAGCAACACCTCCCATGTATTATTTCGAAAACAAAAAGGTTGTGATGATTGAAATTCGAAAGTGAAAACTGATGATAAATTGGCTTTGAATGGGTGGGGAACAGCTGGTAATTTATGGAGAAACGAAGGCGGTGGGCGGTTGCGATGGCGGCTGGGCGGTGGGGTAGAGATAACGTCGGTGAGTATTTTAGGCTCGTTACTCGTTAGCGTGTACGTGTGGAAGTGGAACTATCAAAGGATATAATGATTTTCATCTTAAGAAAAAAATAAATAATTGGATAATTAAAAACTACCCTATGCGACATCAATTATTTGCCTCAATAATGATTTTATTTTCAAGTTAATAACTACATTTTTAGCACATACGTCTAAAATTTGAATATAAATCATTTAATAATAAGATTAATATACGAAATTGAAGATTAGTATAAAGTGTTACTTATAACCTATTGATTATAAGTTCAAATTCCGTTTTGGATTAAAAAACATGTGCCGTTCAAAAACAAAATAATAACAAAAAATAAAAACTATAAAGTCTGCAATGTTTTAAAACCCAGATTATTACTCGACCCGATGCGATGATCGGGACACGGATCAATCGGTTTAACCAGCGGGTCAACCTGGTCAACTAATAATACATAGAAAAAATTATTATATAAAAAATGTGTACCTTATATAGTAAAGCTTATACCTTAATATAAATTTAAAGTTCATTAACATATCCAAAATACAGATCGTTTTTTATATCAAGAAAGAAGATAGACGGCAACAAGCTACAGTCTCTCAGAAAAATAAAAAAAAGTGACAGAAGTAAAAGACTCCCGGGTTATTTCCGGGTCTATGTCTACATCAGGTTTGACGAAACCCGCCCGGGTCTCAATGGGTCACTACTCCTCGAATACTCGGCTACTATTGAACCGACGCCTTCCCCGGCACCCGGCTTAAACCGGTTGGGTCAACCCGGGTTTTAAATCATTGGTACTTTTAAAATACGGTTGAACCAATCAGATCGAATTAGCTGGCCGGTTGAATCAAATGACAATATTGTGGAGTATCTATGAAACAGTTTCTAGGCAGAGTATAGATGCCAAGAAAGATAGAAAAATACAAAATAAATACTATAAAAAACGAAAAATAAAAGTTCAAAACCTATTTTTCAACTAAGTTTATCATTTTTGAGTTCTAAAAAAATCGGTTTTGTACTGTTCGACCAGAAGGTTCAACTGGATTTTTATATTCAACATGTTTGTTCCGACAGAGCTATAATCATCGATCTAACCAGCTCATTTTAACTAGTTACCTTCCTGTTTTCAATTTGACGAGCAAGTCCAACCCACTCTTAAAAACACTGGATGTCAGCTTTATACAAAACGTAGCACATCTATATTTATAGTTATATTGGTATATCATTTTCTTTCAAAAACTTCCAATTTTCGTAACGAGCTTAAAAAAAACTCGATATAAGGGTGCGCTTTATAACCTCTTATCATGCTTTATCTTATGTCACAACTTACACAATCAACATAAGTTATTCCGTAACGTTGGGCGCACGCTTAATTCCCATAGCGCTTCTTTTAAAACTAGCTTTAGTCCTTATTTCCTTTTCTTGTTATTATGTCATTTTTCTAGGTATCAATTGTACTGGGAAAGAAAAAGTAGATTTAGCTAGCCTACCAGTGTCTCATTGAACAACTTCTGCACCAAATTCTCATATCCATGGCAGTTTCTCTTTAATCCTCCCTCATCACATTATACCCCAAGTAAGCAAGTTTTGTCCCTTTTAATCCAATATATAATTCAAAACATCTACTTTACAATATCCATTAACTTACAACACAATTCACGCTCCATTTCATTCAATTTAGAAAGAAAAAAAAAACAAAAAATTTGGTTGGTCGACTTGAGGTTTCCGACTGAGCTATATAACCATCAATTTAAACAACTAATTCTTACCTGCTACTTTTATATTTTTAGTTCGATAGGCCGGTTCAACAGGGTTTTTAAAATATTGATCAAATAAATGTAGTTTGTTTTTTAAACTACAAAATCGAATTAATTTAGTCTTGATTTTTGTCTTTTAGCAGAAATATACAGAGAAGGAAATGTTGTGAATCGAATTTGGCCACTTTAGATTTGTATTTTTGTTATTTTAATATAAACATTCAACTAATTATGTCAATTAGCCAACTGTTAAACAATAGATAAAGTAAACCAAGTCATTTGCCAATTTCTTGTCAATGCTCCTAAATGGCCCACTCTTTGATTGCCATGAGGAAAATAAAATGATTCAAAGTTCAAACCTCTTAAAAATTCATCATTTTTTTATGACAAGTTATTTAGAACACATGTCACAATATTTCTTATTGAATTGTAAATATCAGGGGCGAAAAAGTGTTTTAAATTTGCTTTTTATTTAACCTAGGTTTCAACTCGCTTTATAAGTCGCGTAATATTAAGATGACCACTCGTTTAACGAGTAGCCAGAATCGACACGGATGAATATCCGTAGTCACTTATTTCATTTACCATCAACGGTTTTCACTTATACCATTATTGTAACAAACAAATGATATTATCTTAATTTACTTTAGTTTTGTCTCTAGTGTTTGACATGAACCAATTTGCAACTTAAAAGTTTTATACTACACATTAGTACGATTAATTGTTTCCATAAAACCGTGTTTTGTTTATAACGAAACAATTTATAATGGTTTGAGAAGGTTTTAACACAAATATAAACTATTTCTTTATATCTATTTTCATGCTTCTTAAACTCGGAGTAATGAGCTGATCAAAGGGTGTATCCCCTCCACCGTGACGCGTCTCTCCCATGACGTGACTAAAGTCAACGCGGCAAATATAGCTTTCCTCATAGCGACCAAACTGCTTGTGAGAGGGGTTTTGTTATATTTTGCATAAGGTGTTGTACTTTATGTTTTAATGATAAATTATTATGTGTTTAATCACTATTACAAGTGTTTGATTATGTACCGATCATGTACTGATATGTAAAAAGACCATTGATATGACGTTAATGATCCACCAGTTATATTTGATTGAAGAAACACCTGAATTTTGTTTGATTAATGCAAAAAGGGTATTTTATATTCATCACCAGGACTTCATGAAGATTAATTTGGAATAAAAAATATATATAAATTCTTTTAAAAAAGAAACACATAAAAAAACAATTCACCTCTCTCTTATAAACCCCTCATCTCACCCTCCATTTTCCTTACCTCCCTTTCATGACACAAGCAAATCATCCAACTTCCTCATTTCAAGCATTCATTTAAGATTTTGACTTCTTTGAGACATTTCAACAAACACATTGTGCGCACATGGCTAGAACACAGCAACGGTACCGTGGTGTCCGGCAAAGACATTGGGGCTCTTGGGTTTCCGAAATTCGTCATCCTTTACTGTAAAGTTTCATCCTTACTAACAATTCCGACATACATTTTTATTCTTTGTACTTAATGCATGATAATTTGTACATTTCTTTGACACTCTGTTTTTCCCCCAAAAACAGGAAAACAAGAATTTGGCTAGGAACATTTGAGAAGGCGGAAGACGCCGCCCAAGCTTACGACGAGGCGGCAAGACTTATGTGCGGGCCACGTGCCAGAACCAATTTCCTATACAACCCTAATTTGTCACGATCTTCTTCAAAATTACTCTCTGCAACTTTGACTGCAAAACTCCAAAGATGTTACATGGCTTCACTTCAAATAAGCAAACCATCAATTCAACAGAAACAACAAATGATGAACCAGAAACGAATGTGTTCGTCTGATTCCGGTGAGTCCTCACCGGAGACGAAACCGACGGTAGTGATGCAACACCAGCAACCGACGGTCAAGATTAATGTCGTTCATCATCATCAACATCAACAGCAGCAGTTTTTTGCGAGACTTGAAGATCGTCATATTGAACAAATGATCGAGGAGTTGCTTCATTATGGATCAGTTGAGCTTTGTTCCATCGGTCAATCGCCGTAAAAATGTGATGAACTGATGACGTCATCGGTATTGAATAAAATTTGATTGGTATTTGTTTAAAATCGGGCTTTAAAACATGCATTTTGGATACACGGGTTATTCAAAATTAATGTTTTAGAGAACAATTTTTAGACGACTACTAATCGGGTGTTATATAAATACCGTTGATAATGTACTATATGTATTAATATTAACCATTTTTCTGGAGCTTCTTTATTTGAGGCATATACTCATTCGGTTCCACTTTACATTTCTCACTAAATTTGTCTCATAAAAAAGTTTAGAGTGTGCTTTTAGTTAAGGGTTATGAATACCAAGGAATGAGTAAGGCAATGATTAAATAGGCTTGGTTTGATATAATGAAATCAACCATTGCTTAGTAGTGGGTAATGGGTCATTACCCATTAAATTAGGGGGATGATTAGTATTCCCCACCATTCCCTTTCCCATTCCCTTTCCCTTTCCTTAATACGAACCAAACGAACCCTTAAAGTTCTCACATTTGATGGACCCCACATAATAAAATATTATTATTACTAAAAACCCACCATTAATATCCGAGTAAATGTCAGAAATTGTCCATGTGGTCTTGCATTTTCTGTTTTTTTTGTCCCTAAACTTTTTTTTTCGGGATTTTTATCCTCGTGCTCTTTAAAATTATGTTTTTATATCATTCCGTCCAAATTCTGCTGTTAACTAACCCCACATGGCAAACATGTGACTATGTGAGGGTATTTTGGTCTTTCTCCCATATTACTTGTACATATTGCTTTGAGATTTGTACATTATACTTTATCTTTCTCCCCAACTTAAACCTGCAACATACCCAAACTTTAAAAGCAAAAATCTTCAAAAATTAACACCAGGAAAAGGCAGTATAAATGAAATTTAAATACAAGTAAAAATGTTTTGATAAAGAATTCGTTTTCGATTTATTAAACACAACGTCATCATCCCCCTTTTTTCTGTTTGGCCACTACCACGTCTCTCCGGTACTCCAATCCCGGCGACCACCGTCTCCCACACCCTCAATCCTGCTTTCCCTCTATCTCTTGAATTCTTCTTTACAAATAGCTTACGTTCTACTGTATCGCCACCGATATGAGATTTATGGCGGTGGAATCAGGGAAACAGGCTGAGACATCCGTCCTGATTCAGCCAAATAGAGACACATAGATGGAAACGCCGATACGAGATTTATGGCTGTGGAATCTGCGTTTATAGATCTGAGCATCAGATCCTGTGATGACGATGATGAAGAATTTGAGAGAACACCCCAAAAGTTGATCGGAACCACCTCATCCGTCTCCGACCTGCATATTGAAGAACCACCTCCGCCGTCTCCGACCTCCGTATTGAGAACCCTATATCTGGTGAAGAAGATGGACTGGTTAGACATCGATTTAGGGTTAGGGTTTGAACCTCACGAAGAAGATGAAGCTGATGGGTTTGACATGGAACCATTGAAATTGTTTTGTGAAGAATATGAACTTTAATATTTTTTGAAGTTGTTTGTTGACATGAAATCATTGAAATTGTTTTTTGGATCTACCAAAAGAAAGGTATTTGTGAAAAAAGATGATTTGGGTTTTTCCAATTAGGGTTCATATCAAATGGGTGGAGAAGATTGAAGGAGATGAAGGGAGATAAAAAAATGAAAATAAAAATAGAACATGGAAAAGGACGATAATGCCCTCATTTTTTTGGTATATTCTGTTAGTTAACATCAAATTTGGACGGAAGGACATAAAAACAGAATTTTAAAGAGTACGAGGACAAAAATCCCGAAAAAAATAGTTTAGGGACAAAAAAACAGAAAATGCAAGACTACAGGAACATTTTCTGACATTACTCGTTAATATCCACTAACTATCTTTCTCTCTCCAATCTAATCTTATATATTAATCAAAATTATTACTAGTGACCTCACCACTAACTATCACCTAAAATCTTGTGCCTAAGAGAAGTGTAAACTTCTTTTTGAGACGGAGTGAGTATTTCTGAGGTTAGATTATGTGTACTATGTGGTTTTAGATGGAATTGTTTTTGAATAAGAGAATAATATTGATTCATACTATTTGTTATTATTTATAATTCTATCTACAAGATGAAAACAAATGTTAAAATCAATAGATAATAAAAAAAAAGATAATTAGTGGAATACATATGTCATTTTGTAGTAACTAGCAAGATGAAGTATTAACAAATATTACAAAGAAATATCATTTATCTTCGAATAATTATACCGCTTCTTTTTTCATGTTTGGATTTGGAATCATATCTTCGGGTAATACGTTTTCCAAGCATCTTGGTATGGTTTATATGTATATAATAATAGATAATTTATTGGTTTTTCTAATTTTGATTTTCTATTTAATTTAATGATTTAAAGTTAACATTTTAATTTGATGCGACTTGCTGTCTAAGAAATTATTTTAAATGTGAGAGATGTAATTATTATAAGAGTAAAAATGAATTTATAAATTATGCAAAAATTAAGATATTTAAGACTTCCGCTTTGTTTGCTTCCAAGCAATAGAATTAGGATTCACATAATGTCAGGATCGATTAACTATAAACAAGTTAATAAACACCTTAGATCTAATTGATTATAGAAGTTGCAGCGGATCAACACTATATCAATATATTAAGAACAATGAACTGTATGAACAATATGCAAGAATATTAAGAACACAGTTTCACAAAAAGCTTCAATGTATATTATTGAGTTAACAATACACACGTACGTTTACAATTCGTAAGGAACTATTTATAATAGTCCTTGAAGCTAAACTATTTACCCTAGTTATTCTAGGACTTGATTTACATCGAATAATAATAATATACATTGATTTACATTCTATAACTATCTATACGAAGATCTCGGACTTGATATTCTTCAAAAACGCGTTGTCAGTAGTAAAACTAATCACCAGTAGTAAATATGAAGATCAGTAGTAAACTTGGTGATCAGTAGTAAGTCCAGAAACCAACGTCAGTAGTAACTACAATGATCAGTAGTATCTTCAATCTTTGCATGATCAGTAGTAACTTAGTTATAGTATCATCAGTATCAACTTCTCAGTATTAATCAATTCTGCCCCATCAGTACTAAGTGATCAGTACTAACTGCAGCATCAGTAATAAGTTGATCTGAGTTTTGCTCCAACAATCTCCCCATAAACTTATTGATCATCTTTTAATCAATCAAGTTTCTTTTGTTCCTCTTGTTCTTTTCTTCTTCTCTCAAGAGTTCTTTGATTCTGTTGAAGCCTTTGTTCAATAATATATCTGCTGTTCCTCTTTGTAAAATAATTCAGTTTGTTTTGGAACATAACAGCATCATAGGGTTTCATCAAAGTGTTTATGAATATCTGATACATAGTCTTCTCAGAATGTGGATATTCTTTCTCATATAAGTACAATTCACACACTTTGCCTGATTTCTCAAAGAAGTACATATTGGCAGAAGGAATGACATTCCAAGCATACACATTACCTGGATTTGTAAATTGTTCTGGATAATTGTCTGGATAAAATGCAGCATCAATCATCTTTGTTAAATATCCAGCTCCAGATTCTTTCCATGATTTCTTTGTCATTCTTGGTTTCCCAATAATTAGAAGTTTGATTACATCACTTCTTGAACATGATCTGATTAAGGGTAACCATCCAGTGAATCTCTGTACAACTTTGTCTTCCCTTATGACCTCTATGACATTGTTCTGCATCACTCTACAGTTAATAATTTGATTATTCTGTAATGGAGCAACTGGCATTTCAAGAACAGGTATAATTTGTTTTGACTGCTTCTTAGAGCTTTGTTCTTGATCAACAGATTTTCTTTTCTTAGATTGGGGAGTTGAAGTATCACCAACAGTTGAAACACTACCAGCCTTGAGTAAATTTAAGCTGATTGGGATTAAAGTTTTGGCTTTCTTTGATTCTTCAGCTTCTTGTTCAGCTAAGTCTTTCTTCTTTGCAGTGCAGTATTTTTCAATGATAGTCATCATCTTCATTCTTCCTAATGACTTTGCACTAATCCCTTTTGTTTTTAAATATTCAATCATGTTGGCTCTCTGTTCAAACACATCATCAGTCAAATCGCTTTTAGTCTTTTTACATTCAGAAACTAAATATTCAAGGCATTGAATATGTTCTTCTTCAATCTTTCTGAGCCTTTTGAATTCATCCCTTTGAGCCTTTATCTGAATGTCCTCTGTTTGAACAGATGCTTGAACAGGAATTATACTTTGTTCTTTCTTTTGTTCAAGTGCTTGATACTTAGCTACCTTCTCCCAATATCTCTTATGCTTCACCTTCCATTTATCTTGTTTATCAGCTCTAACAAGATTTATCTTGTTTACCATGTAATGACCAAGAGCTCTGTTAGGGTAATCTTCATCATATATTTCTTTACCCTTTCCAATGTGTGCTGAAGGTGGAGGTGGAATGTATTTCATGTCTGGCACTCCACTTATTATAACAGAAGGAGAAAATGATCTAAGTTCATCTTGTTGAAGTATTTTTGGATGTGGAGGAAGTGAGCACTCATCAACCTCAAACCAATTCACATTATCATCAATGTCAGGTATGATAAGTGGTTGATCAGGTGTTGGTGGTTTGGTAATGATGACATGTCTCTCTCTTTCAATTAGCTCTGGAAAATGTAGTTCTTCCTCTTCAGTAGTAACCAGAGTAGTTACTACTGGTGTAACTTTAGGAGTTACTACTGATAGGGCATCAGTAGTATTTGCTGCTTTTAATTCCTCTTCTTCATTTACTACTGCTATAATGTCAGTAGTAGGAGTTACTACTGGTGTTTCTTTTTCTGTTTGTTCTTTAGTAGGAGCAGTAGTAATTGGTTCTTCTTCTGTAACCATCATCTCTGGGCCTTCATAAACTTCTGTTTCTTTTAAATTTAAGAGGGAGGATGCTGCTGCTGCAATCGATTCATCAATCATTGTCTGTATGTTATCCTTCTCCCCCTTAGTGAGCTCAACTGGTGGAGCCTCACTATCATCAATCTTTTTCTTCAATTTGCGGATGATTTTGGTTTGTTGATGAAGCCTGTGCTCATAGAATCTCATCCTCTTATTGATGGTATTTACATGCCTTTTCATGGCAGCCATTGTTTTCCCTTGGTTTGTTAAATATGTAAGGCAATTTTGTACAGTGGATTCAAGAGAATCCACTTTATCCGTCAATTGAGTGATTTTAATACTGCCCTCACTCCATCTAGCAAGATCATCGGGCTTACTAACAGGTACATTGGTTTTAAGGTTTTCCTTCCTTTCCATCAATTCCACAGATCTGCCCTCATCACTGCTTGGTGATTCATTGGGTCTTTTAGACATTCTCTTCTTCCTAGAAGAAGCAGAGATGTCCCCCCTTGTGGTTTCTTGGCACTGGGGTCCTTTAAGTAATTCCTCAAAAGAGTCATCACTTAAAGTTGCCGAGGTTTGGGTCCTAATTATGTTTTCACTGTCCTGTGCACCCACCTTTGGGGCATCAGTAGTGAAAGCCCTCCCCTCATGTCCTCTCTCCTACTTGGAGGACAACTCTTTGAGCCTGGGGTGTGACTCGATTTGTCCCCTGGTGTCCTTTAAAGATTTCTTTCTTTTATAGAGTGTGGAAATATTTTTGGTTTTATCTGGTAGGTCTTCCACAGAGTGAAGAGTAGCACTCTGCAGATTTATATCAAGTTCCTGGGACACATTCAGGACTTCTAAGTGAGTGGGTGATTGAGTGGCTATATGGGGTGGTGTTTGGGCTGTATTTGGGGGTGATGGAGTGGGTTGAGGTTCAATTTGGGATATATCTTTGATTGAACCCTCTCCAATAGGTGTGTGATCTTTGATCATATTAGGAAACAGAGGGGTTTCCTTGCCCGAAAATTTAAATTGTTTTCTCATATTTTGAGAAAACTTTCTTGTTCAACTCTGGAATTATGAAAATATTTTTGGGAGTTGACAAGTTCTGTAATTCACTGTTAATGATATGTTGGATAAATCTGGGATACATTAAAAATTTTGAAGAGGTAAGATTTCCCAACATACCTTCAAAAATCATATTTGAAAAATTGAATACTTGGTCTGTGCATAGACAGACAACAGCAGATGCTATTGACATGTTAAACTCATTCCAAGTACTCCTTTTTGGAGAAATACAATGCTGAATAGTATGGACAAGAAATTTCCATTGTGGGGAGAGAAGACCTTTTTGAAAAGTTACTATGTTTAGTCTTCCCTCATATCCCATTTTGTTTAAAATTTCAGTAATGAATTCCTTAAGAAGAGAAGTCATACCTGAATCATCGTGTAGTTGAAGATGTTGTCGAATAGATTGTTCTGTGATGGTGATCGTTTTTCCATCCACAGATGATTTGATCATTGGTACAGTTGCACCCTCCGTTCGTTCAGCATTGGTCCAGAAATCCACCAAGTGCTGTTGGTATGCCTTCGGTTTCACCGTTAATGCGAATCGTATGTAAGAATTTTTCAAGAAGTGTACGATTGGTCTGAAATCCTTTGTTCCGTCTGGATTGCGTAGAAAGGCACACATGTTGTGGAACTCTGAGTATTTGAGATCGGTTTGAACATTGAGGGATTGTAGAGTTGCCATTTTGCAGTGATTTGAGAGAAAAATTTTAAGAATTTTAAGACTGAAGATGAGTTTTTGATCGAAAGCTAGGGTTTATCGAGAGGTTTTAGCAAATCGAAGTGAAGATAATGCTAAATTAATCGTCTGCCGCCTTTTATATCTTTCGATTTAACCTGCAAAACTACGAAAATAGCCTTCGAATCATAACATAACGGTTATTTTCATGGGGGTTAGTTTGGTAATTGTGTTTATGAAAGACCAGTAGTAAATAAGATATCAGTAGTAAAACGTCAGTAGTATCTACTAACATCAGTAATGACTAAGGATTTTGACATCAGTAGTAACTATAGACATCAGTAGTGACCATTAACACACAAGACCAGTAGTATATGTGAATACCAGTAGTACTGACTTACCAGTAGTATTTGTGTAAACCTACTGTACACCAGTAGTAATGAACTACCAGTAGTATTTTGTGCATACACTTTCATACCAGTAATGCAGATATACCAGTAGTAAAACACTTAAGAAAATAATATTTTACAACACTAACTTTACACATGATTTTAAGTGAGATTTTAAGTTATTAAAATCATTCCAATACTGCTAACCAAGAAGTTGAATCTTCCTACATCAAATGCTTTTGTAAAAAGATCTGCTAATTGATCATCAGTATGGATTTTAACTACTTTGATTAATTTCTTTTCATTACAATCTCTTATAAAGTGAAATCTTATTTCAATGTGTTTAGTTTTTGAATGTTTTACTGGATTATTCACAATACTAATAGCACTTTGATTATCAATAAAAATAGGAGTTTTAAGGATAGAGATACCAAAGTCTAGAAGCTGATTTTGAATCCATAGTACTTGAGCACAGCAAGCAGATGCAGCTACATATTCTGCTTCAGCAGTAGATGTTGATACATTTGTTTGCTTCTTACATTGCCATGACACTAGTCTTGATCCAAAGAATTGACATCCACCAGTAGTGGACTTTCTGTCTTGACATTCACCTCCATAGTCACTATCTGTATAGGCTATGAGTTCAAATGGTGAATCATGTGGATACCATAGACCTAGTGATGGTTTGCCTTTCAAGTATCTGAATATTCTTTTAACAGCCTGCAAGTGTAGTTCTTTGGGTCTTGCTTGATATCTTGCACACACACAAACACTATACATAATGTCAGGTCTTGATGCAGTTAAGTACATCAAAGAGCCTATCATTGATCTATATAAGTGTTCATCTACATCCTCCCCCTCAACATCAGGATGTAGGTGTTTGTGTGTTTCCATTGGTGTACTAGCACTTTTACTGTCTTTCAAGTCAAACTTTTCCAAGATGTCTTTGACATATTTTGATTGATTTATCAAAATACCATCAGTTCTTTGATTGACTTGGAGTCCAAGGAAGAAGTTCATTGGACCCATGGAGCTCATCTTGAATTTAATTTGCATCAGTTCTTCAAATTCTTTGCATAATAAATCATTGGTTGAGCCAAAGATGATATCATCTACATAAATTTGTACCAGTAGTATATCATTTTTGACTTTCTTTGTGAACAAAGTTTTGTCAATGGCTCCTCTTTTAAAGTTGTTCTTCAATAGGTATGATGATAATGTGTCATACCATGCTCTTGGTGCCTGATGTAGGCCATATAGAGCTTTATCTAATTTGAACACATAATCACCATGTTTTGGATCTTCAAAACCTGGAGGTTGGCAAACATAGACCTCTTCTTCAATTTTCCCATATAGGAAAGCACTCTTAACATCCATTTGATAGACTTTGAATTTCTTGAATGAGGCATATGCTAGAAATATTCTTATGGCTTCAATTCTAGCAACAGGAGCATATACTTCATCATAGTCCATTCCTTCTTCTTGAGTGTATCCTTGGGCTACAAGTCTGGCTTTATTCTTGATCACTATACCTCTTTCATCTTTCTTGTTTCTGAATATCCATCTTGTTCCAATGGCTCTTTTTCCTTTGGGTAGAGGTACAAGTGTCCAAACAGCTTGTAATTTAAATTGAAGGAGTTCTTCTTGCATTGCCTCAATCCAGTTTGAGTCCTTCATTGCTTGTTGGATCTTCTTTGGTTCATCCTGAGACAGAAAGCATTCATACATACATTCATTAGCAATTAAACTTATATTACACATATTTGCAGTTAAGCTTTTGTTTAATTTGCTTCTTGTTTGTAGTGGTGAGTTAACATCACTTAGAACAAGGTCTAAAGGATGGTTCTTCTGAGTCCTTGTAGTTGTAGTTTTATCAACTACTAGTTGATTTTCAAGATTGGACTCATTTGTCTCAGGCAGTTGTTCATCTTGTGTTCCTTCATTGTCATTGAAGTTTGGTTCATCATCATCTTGGTCAGAATTACTACTGCTATTGTCTTCGTTGAGATCAGTAGTATTGTTGTTGTTACTGGTATCAGTAGTATCTTGAGAATCTAGGTTATTGTTGAGACCAGTAGTATTTTGAGTACTATTACTGGTATCAGTAGTATTTGAATTACTACTGTCCTCATTCTCAGAGTTACTACTGGTTCCAGAACTTGAGTTATTACTGACATCAGTATTAACTACTGGAGCAGTATTGACTACAATGTATCTCATTTCCTCTTGACCAGTATTAACTGATGATGTTCCTTCCTTTTGATTGTGACAGTTTGAATTACCTGCATTGAAATTCATATTAGAATTAAAGGATTTGGTTAGATTGTCTATGTCAAATAGCCAATCTGGACCATTTTCTTGTTCATTATGTACATTTTCATTAAAGGATACATTGATGCTTTCTTCAATTATCCTTAGTCTTTTGTTGAATACTCTGTATGATTTGCTTTGAGTAGAGTATCCCACAAAGATTCCATCATCAGCTTTGCAGTCAAATTTACCAATTTGTTCTCTTGTAATTAAAATAGTACAAGGACAACCAAATGATTTTAAGAAACTTATAGAAGGTTTTCTTTTATTGAACAATTCATATGGTGTTTTAAAATGTGGCTTCACTATTAATACTCTGTTCTGAACATAACAAGCAGTATTAACAGCTTCTGCCCAAAAAGTGATTGGTAATTTTGAGTCTGCAAGCATTGATCTTGCTGCTTCAATGATGGTTCTATTTCTTCTTTCAGCTACACCATTTTGTTGTGGAGTTCTAGGTGAGCTGTATTGCCTGTCAATACCTTTAAGATCACAAAAGTTAATTAAGTTAGCATTTTTAAATTCTGTGCCATTATCACATCTTATGGCTTTCACTTTTTGATCAGATGTGTTTTCCAGTTTGACAATTAGGTTCTTTATGAGTTCACTTGTTTCATCCTTTGTCCTGAGAAAGAAAACCCATGTATATCTGGAAAAGTCATCAGTAATAACAAGACAATATTGTTTCTTTCCAATACTCATTACATTTGTAGGTCCAAAAAGGTCCATATGTAAGAGCTGTAAAGGAACAGAAATAGAGTTAACAATTTTGGACTTATGAGAAGTCTTGTGTTGTTTACCTTTTAGGCATGCAACACAGTGATGATCACACATGAACAAGTTAATAAACACCTTAGATCTAATTGATGATAGAAGTTGCAGCGGATCAACACTATATCAATATATTAAGAACAATGAACTGTATGAACAATATGCAAGAATATTAAGAACACAGTTTCACAAAAAGCTTCAATGTATATTATTGAGTTAACAATACACACGTACGTTTACAATTCGTAAGGAACTATTTATAATAGTCCTTGAAGCTAAACTATTTACCCTAGTTATTCTAGGACTTGATTTACATCGAATAATAATAATATACATTGATTTACATTCTATAACTATCTATACGAAGATCTCGGACTTGATATTCTTCAAAAACGCATTGTCAGTAGTAAAACTAATCACCAGTAGTAAATATGAAGATCAATAGTAAACTTGGTGATCAATAGTAAGTCCAGAAACCAACGTCAGTAGTAACTACAATGATCAGTAGTATCTTCAATCTTTGCATGATCAGTAGTAACTTAGTTATAGTATCATCAGTATCAACTTCTCAGTATTAATCAATTCTGCCCCATCAGTACTAAGTGATCAGTACTAACTGCAGCATCAGTAATAAGTTGATCTGAGTTTTGCCCCAACACATAAGCTACGAAGTTTATTCACCAAAATTTCAGTTGAGATTTTATTCTTAAAGTGTGTTATCTCTATTGCATGTAGGGGTGAGCATAGCCGGTTACCCGCCGGTTCCAACCGGAACCGGAACCTCTTGTATCGGTTCCTCAATTTTCGGAACCGGAACTGTAACACCTCAAATTTTTAATACAAAATATTTTCATAAAATCCTTTTAAATTTAAATCATTTAGAGTATTGTCCCAAAATATGGATTTACAAAAACCTTAGTATAAAATAAAAGTCACTAGTGGTGTTACAAAGTATATCATAACCAAATCCAAACGTAAATCCACCTTGCTATCTCTACTAACCCGTGCGCCTTCACTAGGAAACGCACCTAATCCTTAGCTCCCGAACATGAGTACATAGCATCACAAACAAACATAGTACGTAAGATAAAACTGTCTCGTGAGATACATGAGTTTTAGACCCGACATTAATATATAAATTATTACACATACTAAATATATATATATATATATATACATACATATTTATATACTATGGTTACCTCCGCGGTACCCCTAACACATTCATATACATCGATCACCTCCTCGGTAATCCCATCACATTCAATCATAGCCTAATCGACCCGTCAAGTTGTTCGGAATGCCTCCAATCCAACGAGACCCCATTTTTGTCCTACTAACCAGAATGCCTCCAGTTCAGTAGAACCCCCTTTGTCACCTTGTCCAAGCAAGGTGACCCATCTTATCTCACTAATCAGAATGCCTCCAATTCAGTGAGATCCAACATCGTGTTGGGAGATCGGAATGCCTCCAATCCACCAGATTAAAGATACCATGATAATTCAGAATGCCTCCGAATCTATCATGTACATGTCCTATTTCAAACTACCCGTCTTAACTATTTCATGTGACTATATGTCACATCCATCATCAATACCATAAGATCAACATACAAACTATCCATATACTAGTCTCACTTAGTATTCACAAAATCAAGCAACTAGTTAATATAGAGAAATTATATAACTAGTTTATCATTAATAGTCACATATTAAAAAAATATTTCTTTACCGCTATGTACCCAGTTTTAAAGTTCACATGTACTCACCTTAGCAATAAAATGCTCCAACCGTATTCCTTACGTCAATCTCCTTGCTTCACGATTCGGTCAACCCTCTAAGATCTCACCAACGGCCTAAAACAATAATCATAAGATTATCAACATCACATACTACTACTATTGTGTTCATCTATCTCTAGATAACACTTATTAACACATTTCCCCCAAATATGGTGATTTACCAAACCCTAGGTTTAACCAACCCTTAAGATTCTTACAAATCATAATCATACACTTGTTTCCTTTGATAATACACCATCTATTAAGCATATCCATCATTTATATCACCATAATCCATAACCCCATGAACTAGGGTTTCAAACCCTTACATCCAAACACATAGATCTTAAGCTACAAAGATCAAAGAGTGAAGATATACCTTTAATCTTCAACTAGGAGTGAAATCTACCAAAGATTTGTGAAGGATTCGACCTCAATCAGCCTCCAAGCTCGGAAATCGCCAAAGAAGAAGCTAGGGTTTCGATAAGGCATCAAATGAGCCAAAACCCGACTTAAAGCTGCTCGACCATAGTTCACGACGCGAACTAAGTTCGCGTCGCTAACTTTCCCATGCACGCGAACTTCGCGATCGGTAACCAGTCGTGAACTACTTCACGCTCGAAAGCCCTTTTCTCTGAAGATAGTTCCCGATCGGGAACCATCTTCGCGGCGTGAACTCTTCAATGCATCAAGGCTGCATTTTTCGGTTGTTGTCTCGACCCGGTTTCTCCCATAACTTTCTCGTACGGTGTCCAAATGACACGAAACCAATTCCTACGTTCTTTAAACGATTTATCCATATTTATCATATTTTTATACAATTTATTTAATACCAAATTTCGGGTCATTACAGGAACCGGAACATCCGGTTCCGGTACCCTGTTTCTAAAATCGTAAAATTAAAATAAGATGTGAAGCTTAAGTATTAATCATTTTTTGTCATTTTATCAACTAATATTTGAATAATCATAATCTCCAAACACTTAAACATATGATCGTCTATATATTATATCGTTTGAACACTATATTTAGACTAATTAATGACTAAACTCATTAAAAATTGCATAAAATTTCTCATATTGTAAAATTTGGACATTAAATTTATCATATATATATATATATATATATATATATATATATATATATATATATATATATATATATATATATATATATATATATATATATATATATATATATATATAATATTTTTATAAAAATAGACCGAATAATCGCCGGTTACGGTTATCCGCCGGTTACCGGTTCCTAAATTTTGAGAACCGGAACCTCTTAGGACGGTTCCATAATTTTAGGAACTGGAACCGGCAGTTCCAAAGCGGTTCCGGTTCCAATTCCGATTACCCATTTTTTCTGCTCACCCCTAATTGCATGCACTTGATGCATGTATATATGTTGTTCACGTGTGATGAACACATTGCTCACGAGTCACGAGCATAATTGATAATTCGTGTGTCATGGAGTTGTCTAATTTATAATCATACATAGTGTGTGTGTGCGTGTTAGGATTCATCGATCAAAATTTGCTACGAGTATCAATGATTCACCATCATCACCTGGGCGTTGCTCAATCTTTATTGAACTTGATTCATCAGTCTTTTGGATTTTGTTACTTTTAGCATGATTTATTAACCTTCTTATGCACATTAATTGAGTTTGCGCTCATATATTAGTTACTTAGGCTAGTGACAACGGCTCGTTGCTTTGCTCGTAAGTTCTCGTCGGCCCATGAACGTCATTGGGACAACCTTCTCAGTGGACCTCTTCCTTTTTAATAGTTTTTCATTTAATTTTTTTTTATTTTGTTTTATATTTTCTTAATAATATATTTGGATATGTATTGAACTAAAAAAATAGTGATTTGATGATAATGTGAAAAGACTGAGGAGGAAAGTAAAAAATGTTAAAATGAATTTGTCAGTAAAAAAAGAGGGTGATTCGAGCTGATGTAACAAAACTAATGAATTAGAAAAGAGACAACTGTTAGAAGACGACTTATCAAACCTCCCGTTTTCAAAAATTGTCAAAAGTATTGTTGCTAATGCTATTGACTATTGGGTTCGACCCGTTTAATAATTACATGAGTCATTTATTAATCGTTGCTAATACTAAGACGACATTATTAGATTGTTTAGTATGGGAGGTAATTGGGTAAGTTATCGCGATGCTATAGAGATTTTTGACCTACAACACATATTGAAAAGATACCCGCTAATTAAAAGAGCTTGGTTAGAGTTTTATGATTGCAAAAAAAAAAAAAAAAAAAAAAAAAAAACTGAAAAAATCTTTGGCAGCTTGCTATCTGCTATAGCCATGGCGCGAGGATAACTGAGGATGTGGTCGTGCTATGGAGGCGCTATAGGAGCTCTGACGGGGCTATAACAACCGCATACCAAGCACTCCTTATGATTATATAAATCCTTAATATACCAAAAAAAATCTGAAGTTTGTGACTAATGTATTTAACTCTATATTTCCGAAAACAATATAATCCTAATTACATAAGTTGAGGCAAGAGCAATACAAAATTACAAATCCATTTTTTTACAAAATCCCGAGTAACAAATCAAATTCATTGATCTATAAGATTTAATGGTCAAAATTAATCACATAATTTATACATGAAGGGGTATTTTGGTCATTTGGCACTTAAAAAGATTTTGATTTTTTTATTTTTTATTTTAATTTTATTTTATTTTTTTCGTTAAAAAATACTCCCTCCGTCCCACAAAAAAATTCTCATTTCTCATGGGCACAAGGTTTTAGGAGATTGTTAGTGGTGAGGTACTTAGTAATACTTTTGATTAAAATATAAGGTTAGGATGGAGAGAGAAAGTGTTTTATTGGTGGAATTATTGGTAATAATATTCCCTCCGTCCCACAAAAAACTTCCCATTTGGCTTTTGCACAAGTTTTTAGGTGATAGTTAGTGTTGGGGTCATTGATAATACTTTTGATTAAAATATAAGGTTGGATTGGAGAGAGAAAGATAGTTAGTGGATATTAATGGTGTGGTCTTTGGTAATACTCCCTCCGTCCCCATAAAAAAGTTTACATTTCTCTTGGGCACAAGATTTTAGGTGATAGTTAGTGGTGGGGTCACTAGTAATACTTTTGATTAAAATATAAGGTTGGATTGGAGAGAGAAAGATAGTTAGTGGATATTAATGGTGAGGTTCTTAGTAATAATAATTTTTTATTATGTGTGGTCTATCAAATGTGAGAAATGTAAACTTTTTTGTGGGACAAAAGTTTAGTGAGAAATGTAAACTTTTTTGTTGGATGGAGGGAGTAATAGTTTTTTATTGCGTGGAGCCCATCAAATATGGGAAATGAGAAGTTCTTTGTGGGACAAAAATTTAGAGTGAAATGTGAAGCTTTTTGTGGGACGGAGGGAGTATTATTTTATTAAGTGGACCCCTCAAATATGAGAAATGAGGACTTTTTTGTGGGACAAAATTTGAAGGAAAATTGAGAACTTTTTTTTGTGGGACGGAGGGAGTTATATTTATTTGATAATTACGTGTGGTACTTAATCACATGTGATTTTAGTGTAAAATCACATGTGATTGTATATTTAATCACATTTGATGTTTTAGTTCAATCACATGTGATTCAGTACGCAATCACATGTGATTCAGTACGCAATCACATGTGATTCAGTACGCAATCACATTATGTGTTATTAATGAAAAAAATAATTCTAAAATAAAAATAAAAAAAATAAAAAAAAAATATTTTTTTACAAAAAAGAACCAAAATACCTCTCAGTTTATAAAATATGTGATTAATCTTGACCACCAGATCTTATTGATCAATGGTTGAGATTTGTTTCTCGAGACTTCGTAAAAATAATGGATCTTCTAGAACGCAACACTATATTATAATAGTCACAAAGATATTAGTTAAACATTCATTCATAGTTAAACAATATCATCGATCATTCTCAAAATCTAACCACCCATTCATAGAATGAAAAAAAAGGTAAAGTTAAACATCCTCTAAAAATATTAGTTAAAGGTCAACTGGTCAAACATATGGTGAAACAGTTGATTGTGAGATTGTCCTTTTCTTCCGATAACTTTGTATGGAATTATAGCTTCACTTTGTCTAGTTTTGCAATTTTACCATGTTTCGATCATCCTCTTATTTTACCTCTTCTATCCCTATCTGACTTAACTAGATTTATAATTATATACTTCCTCCGATTCAATAAGTGATACACTTTGGGTTTCACGGTTTTTGAGGCAATAGATTATAATGAGGATTAAATTAGATTAATTAGATGGTTAGTGGGGAATGAGTCCCATAATTTTTGAATAAAGTAAGGTTAATGATGTTTAAAAGTAAAATGTAAGGGTATAAGGGTTATTTCACTTTATAAAGTAGGTAGTTAGTGGGTGTGAAGTCCACTACTTTTTACCAAATAATGTAAAATTTTAAAGTATATCACTTATTTTAAATCACCTAAATATGAAAAGTGTATCACTTATTTTGAATCGGAGGAAGTATATTATTATTTTTTCAAAAAAACCTCAAATTTCATAATGCGCCAGAATTTTTTTTCCGATAGGACACGGATTATGCTATCTTATTGCGTCTTATCTTACACCACGCCTAACACCATCACCATTTGCTATTTTGTAAGGGAATTAATTTTGGTACCACATCTTTTGATTTATATACCACGCTGTACAAGTAAAACTGCAGACTGTACAAACATATGATGCAACTATTGTGGTATATGCATCAAAAGATGTGGTGTAATTATCACCCCTATTTTGTAACGTTAAGGGCTGCGCCTTGACGCCACAGTGTCAAGCTTTTTAAAAATCCGCCTAATACAGGATAAATATAACTATGTTTCTGTTTTTAGTCTAATATGTTAGCCTGTTAGGCATGATGTTTCCCCTGTTTGGGAAATTGATTTTGTTCCCCGCATACAGAAACTGGTTAAGAGTCTTTCATAATTTTGTTTTACTTTTTCGTTTCAAAATCATAATAGCATGCTTGTGAGTCTTCCATCATTACATGTTTGAATTTTGTGACAGTTTTATTTTTATTTTTTCATTTTTTCCCTTTAACCTTACCAAACTTTTCCTTTTATAATTATTCTAATCACCTTCGTATTTTAATCATTACATCTTCAGTACACAAACAGAATGGTGTCTAAACCGGTGCCAATTGTTACTTTAGTTGGCCTCACTTTCACTTCGGTTTGGAGACAACTATAACCGGTGTCATCAGTGACTTTTGTCGAGTATCTCCTTTGGTTTGGAGAAGTGTAAAGACACAAGAGTTAGGTGTTGTTTGGTTAGTTGTAATGTTTCTGATCGAATTAGAATTTAAGAATGAATTAGAATCTATGAGGAATTGGATTCCAATCCCACATTCTGTTTGGTTCCAGCAAATGAAATTAAAATTCAGTTCAATATTTTGTTTGGTTGGTAGGAAATGGAATTAGAATTATGTAAAATGTCGAATTTGCCCTTATTCATTTAATGGTGGTGGTGGCATGTGGTAGTGGCAGTGGTGGTTGCGGTGGCGGGTGATCGTGGCGGGTGGTGATGGAGGCGCGTGGTGGCGGTGGTGGACGGGTGGTGGTGGTGGAGGTGGTGGTAACGAGTGACAGCGGCGGAGGCGGGTGCTGGCGGTGGTGGTGGTATTTTGTGTGTTTGTATTTTATGTATAAAATATTAAGTAAAAAACTATTGTTGTTATGAATATATCAATTGTACGTCAGTTGGAGTTTTAGCTGACGAGAATAATTTGGCAAAAACTAAAGTATTAACATGTTTCACGATCAATAGCGGTCTAATAAAGATTTTATTGTTATAAAACCACCTTCCACAAGAAATTAACGGGTAATAAAACCACCTTTCACAAGAAATTTACGGGTTATAAAACCACATTTCCCGTGTGATGAACAACATACATACATGTAATGGGATAAACTTGTTAACTAGGGCATGTTTGAGAAAGCTTAATAAGAGAGTTTATTAGCTTAATAAGTCTAAATAAGCTTGAAATATTAAGTTTATATTGGTTTATTAAGCTAATAAGCTAAAAAGCTCCCTTAAAAAGCTTTCTAAAACATGCCCTAAATATAATCTTAATAAATATTAAACAATTATAAATGATACAGAGTGAATATTTGTTTGAATTTATATATATTATCCAGCTTTCAAATTTCAAAACCAACTCTTACTATACTGAGTTGTTTCAAATTTCAGACAAAAATATCTTAAAATACTTCAAAAAGAAAACATTAAACGTCCGTTTGGAAGTTTTCATTATACACCCCTCTTACTGCTCCCAGTTCTAAAAAGTATACGTCAAAAGGGAATAAGGTTTTTTTAAGTTATATGATGTCATAATTCAGAAGCCCATACACATACAAAATTTTATGGCCATGAGTTTGGGCCTAAGTTAGCCCTTTAAATCGGCAATAACGGGTTCCAGCAAACTTGTAGATGACTGTAGCTCGTGTTTTCTTATAAAAATTACCAATCACATTTTATTTTCATAACTCTATCTATTACATTTAGTTGGAGAAGATAATTTAGAGGTGGTGTGGAACAAGAGCAACTTACTGAGAAGACATGTGACTTGTAGCTTAACAGTATGTTAATTATTCATCAGCTAAGAAGTTATGGATAGAGCTTGAGCTCAACTTGACTTACTTTGATTATGCTCGAGATTGTTAAGCTTTTGTTTCCAGCTTAAGCCTTGGCTTGATATGATTGGAATTAGTCTCGATCTCGGCTCAAAAGGCTTGAAAAATAATTAAACATACATATCTACACACATACCTGACAAAGGTCCGATAAGGACTCGTACTAAGCTCAAGCTACTTGATAAAAGTTCGGACCGTTTGCAACTGTAATTATGGGTTCAAGTCTCATTTGAGACATTATTTTGTAATTACTAATGAAAAAGAGCTTAGTAGTTTAATTAAACCATGCTGTTTTTAGTTAATCTTATTAGAAACAGAGTATAACCATGATATGCATATTACTATTTCTATTATAGTAAAATTGAAATAAGTGACCTTAAAATCATCAATAATAAAAAATATATGTAAAAGAATATCCCTTTTATTTTGTCATTTTACCTTTTTGTTATTAAATCTTTATTTTAACAAATAAACTCAATTCATCATAAGCATGCTTTACACATCACTAGGATAGTAGGATTCGTAAAAAGAATGAATAGGCTTGGAGATTTAAGTCCTTAGTCCTCGATAACGTATATAAGGATGGATAATTCAATTTAAAAATAATAATTAATTAGATTATAAAAATCAACCAATATTTATCTCAAATTTATAAATAAAATTAGTTATATGAGGTAATAGATATTTATAGAAAGAATGAAGAAAAAATAAGTAATCTATACTATTTTATAAAGCAAATTGCACATAATTAGAAATGTCTGAATTCAAACCCGCCATAATTAAAAAAATGTTCAATTTGCCAGATTGAAAAATATTTAAAAAGCTGCTTACAAGGTTCGAACCCGCGTGAGAAAGGTCTAAAGGTAAAGCACTTACCACTAACCAAACTCACAACTTTGGTTAAGATGTTCGAACACTACCTTAATAAGGTGTTTCCAATCCATGAATGCCGGCCCATCAACATTTTGAAATTTGACAAGGCCAATGTAATGTACAGTACATCTGGGAGTGGAAGCTCATCACAAGACCTCTCGATAATCAATTTAATGCAAAAGACGTACGACCAAACAACATTTGTTCGCTTTAAAATATAGTAACTAGGTACCCGCCGTCGCAATGCACGGGTACCCTGCTAGTGTATATAAACATGGGTTGATTGTTAATTTATTATAATCTAATTAATTGTTACTTTTTAAGCAAATTATCCATTCTTATTGATAACTTTTGTGATTAGTTATTGAAAAACGTTCAACGTAGTCTTTGAATTTTATATAGTCATAAAAGACAAATGTCAGATCTTAGATCAATCAATCCCCAAATCACCACCACCACCATCACATTATTATATATAATAAAAGAAGCTTTTGACTTGCCATGTGGAATTTTCTGAGCACCTCTTAAATTAGTTTTCCCGCTCAAACATTTTAGATTAGCTTCTTAATTTAGAATTATTAAATTCATAATTATGGAATAAAATTCGGAATTAAAGCTAGCTTCCTATTTAACATTTTAAATGCTGAAATATGGAAAACAACCTGGATTTACAACAACCTTATACTATACTATTAGAATTAGAATTGCGCATTCCATTTTACGTTTATAATTTTCATATAAGTAAAAAATTAAATATTGTGTAAATTATGTAAATGAGCTTCCTAATTTAACATTTCAAATGCTTTAATATGGAAAACAAATTCGGAATTAGCTTTAATTAGAATTCGAATTAAATTTTTGTCACAAGGAATAAATATAAAATAATTCTTAAAATACGTAAATACTTAATTTCAGAAGTACGTAAATAACCCGGTAATAATTCATGAATTTATAATCCTATAACTACGTAAATACGTGATTTCTAAAGTATTTACGTAATGTTTTAAAACCCGATGTGTCAACCAGTTGACCGGCGGGTCAAGCCGTAACACCAAAAAATATAGAAACATAAATTATCATGAATTTTTTGAACCAATCGGGTCAATGGGTCCCCGTGTTTTGTAATAACAGACAGGTCTAACACTAGTAGACTGTCAACGAAAAACTCGCCATCTTTGAGCTGCCTCCTACCTTAAGTCATAGTTGATCTGGTATGGTCGACCCATGTTTTAAACATATATTCATCAATATATTATGTAGCAACTAACATGAATAGTTCCTTCGTAATAATAGGTTTACACATGTTTTGTTTTGTCTTTTTACTGGTGGGAAATTGATGTGATAAAACCAGTTATAAAATAATTACCTAAAATATGCCTTCTCTAGATTACCACACTCTTAGGCAAGTATGACCTAATCGTGAGTAATACAGTTCAGGTAAGTAATTCGGGTATATTCATCTCCACAGGGAACAATGATGATGACTAAATAACTTAAGACTAATGACTTAATCTGAATGATTGCATAAAGTAGGGTTTTTCATTTTAAACTAAGTAATTAAATAAATTGATTAAATGTAAATTTGATCTTTTGAAAACTGAAACAAGTTGACAAAGTGTTAAAACTGTGTTCAAATATGAGAGGGAATATTCACTATGATCGATTCCACCTAGTTCTAGGTTTGGTTGGTTAAGTCCCGATTTAATTGGTGTTCTAGAAGTTAGGTAAGCAGTGGTCACTAGCTTCCTACAATGGCTATAGAAATATTTCCCAAGGAATATACTATGGTCACACTCCGGCTTGTTAATTATATCTAGGTTTGGATTTCCGTCGCCTTCTAATCTAGAATTTGGTCATTACTGAGATTAGACTTCTAATTTTTATCTAAGTTATTGATATTCAAACTCGAATCCCTAAGTCTAGTGGATTGCCAACTACGTCACCGGAGTAAAAAGTTGAAGTAATTATTAATTACAATTGCTAGTGGTCACTCAACAAAATAAATTAATAATCAACAGTTTAAACAATCAAAATTGAAGAATTAATCAAAAGGTTCTTCGATATAAAAACAAGTGTTCAAATCCAATGTAAAAATCCTAAAAATACCAAACCTAAATCCTAGATTTCATCTAACCATAGCGAATATAAGATAATTAGCACATAGACATGCTAAGAATCACAAAACAAACGTAAATATTCAATAAAATAAACATAATAAAGATCGATAATGATTAAAAACCGAAAGATATGAATGGAATTGAAGATCTTGAAGCTTGAACCCCTTAAATTCGTCCACAATGATATCCCTAGGTCAAAATTCGGCTGCCAAAAGAAGATCCCCAAAAAATAACCAGAGGTCTGTCGAGCGCTCGACACAGTGACACGCGCGCGCCATAGGGTGCGACAGGGGTCTGCTCGCGCGGCTCGACCATGTCTGAATTTCGGAATTTGCTGAATTTATACGTTTTTGGCCCTTTAATTCTATAATTTGGACTTTTGACCTACATTTTATCAACAACATCATAAATTAGGCATAAACACTTCTTTTCACTATAAAACAAGCCTAAAAATTACAATATTGACGAATTTAAATATGTCTAAATCCGTCAATATCAGAAATCACACATTGATCTTAAGTAAAATTAAAAAAGAATAACACTTAAACAAAATTGCATATCTTATGTACATAATGTACAAAATTTATCTTAACTTTTCTTATTTCGTTAAAAATTTACTAAGTAATGTTTTATTTGATTTTTTTCACAGGTTATCTTAACGCTAAAGTTTTGTCTTCTATAAAAGTTAAGTTCAGTAAAATTATTAACAGCCCGTGATTTTTCACGGGTTATAACCTAGTGTGATTCAATATATCAACACCACTATCATCCCATGTGTATTACATCACATGTGATTGGACACCGCCGACCACCACACCATCACCCCATGTTTATTAAATCACATGTGATTTGACATCGCCGACCACCATCACCACCACAACCAACCTCTACTGGCCACCGTCTCCACCACCGGTAACCCCTCGTCACGGCCGGCTGCTCAAATCACATGTGATTGCGTATACAATCACATGTGATTGCGGCGGCTGGAGGCGGCAGTGGTTGGCAGCGGGCGACGGCGGTGGTCGGCGGGGTGCTTTGAGGCGGGCGGCAACGGGGAGCGGTGGTCGCTGGTGGTGGTTATATATTGAATCACGTGTGATTTGATGATGGTGGTGGTTAAGGAATTTTTTGATCTAACTACTAAAATCTATCACTTGAAATTACATAAAAATCAAGGACTACGTTAAATAAACTCATTAGTTATAATCAAAATTATATATTTAAAACTGTATTTCGTATATTTGGCAACGCAACTACAAATATGATTAAGGATTGGCCAGTAGATTATAGCTGGATGGAAAGTGAGCACTAGAAATCTAGTTGTAAAATATTAAAATGTCTCCCCACAAATCAAGGAACACAAATACGGTGCAGGTGTGGATATCACTTGTTGCAGTAAAATTTTTGCCACATCATATGTCACATAACTAATTATATCACGTTATTTTATAAGAAGGGTCTTTCTATTGTATGCCTCCTATGTATACAATAACAAACATTTAATGTCTCATTACTTCCTTTAATACTCGGTATTTTATATTAATGGCTTCCAAGGCATCTTGTAATACTACTTTAAACTTACTATATTAAAAAGTGAGGGGTTTTTATAAATTAAATGTAGGGGCATAAAAGTCTTTTATTATCTGGTAGCATGTACCCCTAGGGCATAAGTTAAAAAAGCCTTATAAGAAATATCCACCACATCATCACACACCCACATATGAAGGCCCCACACCAAAATACATGAAAGATGCTGCAATGTGTGAGAGACCACGCATGCGGCCTCTTGTGACCGTGTGTGGTTGGGGATGGTCAACCCTAATTCCTAAGGGTCAACCTAGCTTCCTATAGAACATAATGTCTCAAAGGTCAAGTCTAAGTCTAGGGTGAGTAAACCAACTTAATTCACTTAAACTAAAGCTCTGATACCAAGTTGTAACACCTCAATTTTTCAAACCAATTTAAACTTTTTAAATAAATAAATTTAACTAATAGAATTCCATCACATCCAAAATATGGTTTAAGTAAAACATTTGGAATGATTAATAAGTACCAAAACCGGTGTTACAATAATATCAAAACTAAGTCTAGGGAATTAAATAAGTACACCGAGCTTAATCATCAAATGCTAACACTACGGGCCGCCTAATCCTTAGCTCCTGAACCTGAGTACATAGACAAAAATAAACGTATTACGTGAGACAAAATTGCCTCGTGAGAACATGGGTTTTAGACCCGATTAGAAATAATTGCAATTAAATAATAATTAAATAATTATCACATTGTACATAGTCAATCAAACTCTAAGACTTGCCATAAGCCCACACATACGTAACGGGCTTCCCCGAAACAAACTCCCCCGATATGGGTTATCCAGGTAAACTCCCCCGTTTCCGGGTTATCTATTTCTCCCCCGATTTCCGGGTTATCTATTTCTCCCCCGATTTCCGGGTTATCTCAAACTCCCCCGCTTTCCGGGTTATCTATTTCTCGACACACTACCCTTGTGCAGGGTGGTACCGCCCCGAGTAGGTGTCACTAACTCCCCCAACTTGTGTGGGTTATCTAGGATCCAATTGATTAGCTACCACATAACAAATCACCAAACTTGAGCCAATGCTCCAAATCGTAAATCACAACATACTAGTGGTAACTAACTCAAACAATAAACAATTCAATTCATGTACTAACAATTCAATCATTTTCTTTATTAAATCATTTATCTAATAAAGACTATTAAACCTTGTTTAATCATTTGACTATGAAAATCACTTTGCTATGTACCCAGAAAAGATCACATGTACTCACCATAGCAATGCTTTCCAATACTTGTGTTAATCCACACAATGCTTACTTCTTAGTCAAAGAAGTACTTCCAATCACAAGGTTTTCTTGACCTAACATCAATATCATCACAATAACTAGTTATTATCCATAATCAATCACTAACTAATTCATATTAAGACTCCTAACCACCAATTTCATCCAACTTGGTGGAATCTCAAACCCTAGTTCAAGATTCCCATCAATAAATCCCAAATCCAACTCGTAGACATTGATTACAAGCTTACAATGAGTGTTCTTCACCCATGTTTAGTCATCTTCCCGAAATATGACATGGTGGGTTGTCTAAACCACCATTGATACCCAAATAAAGCTCAAAAATGCAAGGGGATGCATAAACTATCAAAGATTCTTACATTAGATCAACAATCTCCAAGAAATATGAAGATTTGAGCTCAAGAACTCCAAGAATCGTGCACTTCCTTCAAAATAACGGCTGGTAGGGTTGTAGGCGTGTAGGTATCCAAACCCTAGCCTCAAAACCCGTTTTTATAACCCTGACAGAGTTCGCGTCGCGAACTTCCCGCGTCGGGAACACCTCACGATCGGGAACATGTCGTGAACTCCATGTCTTAAACCCCCAAACTCTCTGTCCCATCCTTGTGATCGTGAACCGTAGTTCGTGTCGCGAACTCGCCCAGTCAGCCAGGCTACAACTTTTTGTAGTCTAATTCAGCCTGGTTCGACTTTAATCGTATCAAACGGTGTCCAAATGACACGAAACCAGTTCCTACGTGTTATAAATGATTTATTCACATTTATCATATTTTTACACAATTTATTATTATTTTTGATCATTTTTGAAATTTTTTATTTTTTTTGGATAGTATAGGCTGCGATTTATTAGTTTAAAAAATAATTTTTTTTGAAAAATATTTGTTTTGGATCATTTTTTAGTTTCTTTTGGAGTCCTCGCAGTATTCAACGGTTTTTGAGTCCTCACCGGATCCGGTCCCTATCTTACTCTATATATGAGGCCTAGATTTGACTTAAACTTGACAACTCATTCATTTCCAACCCTCCCATTGGCTGCCAATGCCACCTGTAATAGGCACTAAATGCCACATGTCACCACAATTTCAAACCTGCCGAAATTTCTTTCACAAGTCAAATCCACAACAATTTAACCACAATATTCGGCAATACCTTTTGATTGATTGTTTTTCGGAATTTTCAAAAACAAGATTACTATTTCCCCCATTAGATAGATACTTAATTTCCACCTTTAAACAACCATATACCATGCAAAAATTAACATAAATTCAAATACACAATCATATTAAATTGAATATTCGGATTTGGTACAACCTTACAACTCTTTCCCCAATTAAGTTCATACTTAATGGCCTCCCATAAACAACCGTATCTACCATAAATAGAGTACGCCAATATTAACTACGGTCAACTATTCGGAATTTAAACATGGCAAAATGTAATACTTAACAAATCCCATAAAAACCAATGACCCCATAAATAGATCAACTCAAAAATTCAACCATTTTATACACAAACTTCGGAATTTCTAATAATCACAACCAAATCCCCCATTAATTAATTACAATAACCAGATAAAACATACCAATTTTAACGAAAATTGAATGCATATCTTTATACTGTTCCATAAATCACGCCAGCAAAGACCCATTCAATGTTCCCATGTAAAACTGGAGATATACCTAATACTAATTCAAATTCAAATTCAAAATATAATTTATTAAAAAATCAAGGACAATTCGAAATCAAAAGACGATACGAAATATGACAATTACAATAATTCAACAACAAATGTCGTTTACAAAGAAGTCTTATTTCGTCTATAAATTTTCTGTAACATTTATTCATGTATCAAAATGTGTACAAACTTATCATTACAACTATGGATTTTTATGTCATTTAAAAAGTATTAATATTTTTTGTTATTTTTCTTTAATATCTCTCTTGAAGCATGCCCGCCCAGTCGGGCTGGCTATGAAGCTAGTATATATATATATATATATATATATATAGTGTAGAATTAAAATAAAAACCAATTAAGGATACAGAACCAGTAGAACCCAATCTAGACCATTGGATTATAGAGTTAATGGCTGAGATTAGTTATGATATTTTAGTAATAAAAGAATTTTTAATTTTGGTAACCAATAAATGAAAAAGGGTAAAATGGGCATTGTGAAAAAAACCCCCTAATAATCGGACACCCTCCTTCACGTTTGTTATGTTATCTATAAGAAACCCTTTCTCTTTCATAAAACTTTGGAACCGCCTCTGTACTACCCCGCCGCTGCAATCCTAGGTTCTAAGCACAACGATGAATTCATTTACATAACTCTCAAGGACTATGGTATGGATCCTAATTAACGAAGCCGCCCGGAGGTTGAAGTTTATCCATGATATCGGAGAGATCGCCAGAAAACTCAGCGTTGAGGATGGTAACGAAGCCGCGCATAGACTCTTATATATCGGTACAAACCCTAATTCATTGTATTTAATCCATGGCTGTGCAATTTTTGGATCCATCGATCAATACTACATACTCTATCTTTATGATTTTTGTGCACTGTGTTGTTATATACACATATGTAAATAGTAGTTTTGACTTTTGATTATCAATGGAAAATGGTTTCACACAACATTTGGTTAGATGTATGAAACTAAAATCGACTATATTCTAGATGCATATGGGAAATCAATTTAAGAAGTGGGTACGATATTCTTAATATTAATATAGTTGAAACAATAAGATTTGAAGAAACTGATATATATACTATGAAAACATGTTTACACTTGATCTTATATTTATTAAAATGTGCTTTTAAATTTGTATAAAGCTATAAAGATGGCTAAAACTTGTTTTGAGAGTTGAGAATCTTGCAGGTTAGTTCTTTCTTTTTTTAGTTGAGAATCTTGCAGGTTAGTTGTTTTGAGAATTGTTTTACTCAATTTTATAACTTACCGCATCTATGTAATAGTGTTAAATACATCTATGTAACAATATTTTATTAAGTTTTTATGTTACAGATAACATCTCAGGAATCCTATTTCGACCGTAGGCATTGATCATTTTATATCTCTCGAACACATAGGCTCAAATGGTTCATAACACTAATACATCTATGTAACAATATTTTATTAAGTTCTTATGTGACAGATAACATCTCAGGAATCCTATTTCGACCGTAGGCGTTGATCATTTTATGTTCTCTCAAACATATATGCTCAAATGGTTCATAACACTGATGCCCAAGTGGAATCTTCAAACAACCGGTGACTACGATTCAAGGAAGCTAGAGAACAAACAACCCGTGACTGGAAGCATGTGTGTTATTCTTAAATGTTACTGCTCGGATACATAGATGTTGTTTTGTACATTTGTGTAATTTAGTGTTATTTGCGCGCATATATGTTATTCACTATTTTTTGAAACATAAATCTTACTTTGTAATTTAGTGTTATTCTGTATTTTTCATTGTTATATTAAAGTGTTTTTTTGAATTTTATAAAATAACATAGATGTTTTTTAGATACATAAGTGTATCATTAGATATACATAGATGCAAATCCATAATATACATTTACGTAGATCCGTAAAAAAAATTGACATTTAATTCCTGATTTTTAGGAAATTTACAGAAAAGGAAACCAAAACAAAAAATGTAAAATGTCATAACTACCCCTGAACCATGAAATAAATTAAATTAAGTTACTAAATTCTGATTGGTCTAAAAAAAGTTATGTGGTTCTGTACCTTAAACTGGTTCTGCCTTTAATCCAACCCTATATATATATATATATATATATATATATATATATATATATATATATATATATATATATATATATATATATATATATATATATAGGGTCGAGTTATATTGAGACCCTGATTTCAAAAAGAACTCTGAGAACTCTTATTAACCAATCAGAATTTAGTAAATTAATTTTGATTTATTTAATTTATATTAATTATTCAGGGGTATTTATGACATTTTACATAGAGAAATCATTTCCTTTTTTGAAAATTACCTAAAATTTAGGAATTATTTTTTAAAAATAATAATTATTTTTTTTGTCATTTTTGTTGAGCGATTCTGCATATATGTTTATTGTAGTTATTGTTACATGTAGGTTGTGCATATATGTCGAGACGGTTTTGCATATATGTTATTTATCCGGTAATTAATGTTATTTTTCATATAAACGAGTTGACCATATGTGTTTTAGAATACATAGATGCCCTAAAGTCAAAACGTTTTACTGATAACATATATGTACCAAAGAAACATCGATGTATAAAAATTGTATGAAAAACATTTACACATCCAACCAATAACAGAACATATATGCAAAGTAAATAAAATCAATAACACGTATGTTCCAAAGGTAACTCCATCTTCCAGTTTTCCTTTATCCGGAGTTGTTTTCGACAAAACTAAAAGTTGGCGTCCATCCAAAGCTTGCTGGAAAAAAAACATAAAATCTCAAGAACGTATGGTAGAAACCTCTAGTAAATTAAATAGATTTTATTCATTTTGGGAAATAAAATAAAACTAACTGTAGAAACCAAATGTCTTTCTTGTGGCCACAAATAATAAATGTGGATAATATTACGAGGTTTTAAATGTGTATGAGGTTTCCCATGAAATTAATTGTAGAAACAAAAACTAATTTTATAAGATTTCCCCATAAAAGTGAATATAAACAATTCTAGATTTGTTTAAAACTAAAACCCAAAAATAGTTAAATTGGAACCAAATTAAAGAAAAAAATGATCTGTAATTTTACATCAAAAATTACCTACAACCCGTTTTCATATGAGCATAATTGAGGATACAAATTTCATATGAGTAAAATTACCTTGAAAACTCATTTTCATATGATTAAACTTAAAGATGATGAAAGTTACAGTCATATGAGTTGGTTACAAAACCCATTATCATAAAATAAAAAAAAGAATACAATAAAACAAAAAACAGATCCCAAAAGTTCAGCAACGAGATCTCCAAACATACATATATGAGATCATGTTTAGAGGTATATAACCAATGACGATGAAAGGTTTACAAGACTAGAAACTACCTTCTTTTTTAAGGTGTTTATGTTACCTGTGAAGGAATCACCGGAGATAGAGAGAGAAGATCGGAAACACTTCCTCCCAGTGAGACGAAGAAGATTTGCTCAGCGGTCATACAGATCTGCTCGGCGGCTAAAAAAAGTGCTCCCGGTTAGAAGATCTGCTCGACGGTCAAATAGATCACCGGTGAGACGAGAGATCTGATCGGAAATATCACTTACTAAAAAACCCATTATCGTGGAACAGATGTGCCCGGCGGTCAAACACTTCTTCCTGGTGAGATAAAGAAGATCGGAAAAAATGGAGATAGAGAGAGAGATGAATATACATACCTTGAAGATCCAAAGATGGTGATAGCGGTTTACAAGTTCATTCTTGGCTGGGCGGAGGCTTATAAAAATGTGCAGTCGTAGGGTGTGGGGAAAATGGTATGGTTAAGAAAGAATAACCTCGTCACTTTAGATATAAATTGATTTATAGAAACAGTTAACTAAATTCAAGCAAATTTGTTTTATTCTTTTTTACCCAATTACTATACTACCCTTTTCATTTAATTTTTATCAAAAAACTGATTTATATTATTTACAAAATTACCATAATTAATCTTGACCTTTGATGTTAAATCCAATGACTCAAATTGATTAATAAAAAGTTCTTCAGAGTTCTTTTCGAAATCAGAGTTCTCAATATAACTCTACACACACACACACACACACACACACATATATATATATATATATATATATATATATATAGAATAAGGATCAAGAAAAAAGCATCCTTATTTGAAGAAGTTGAAGAAGCAATACATTTTCAAAAAATATACATATACTTATACTTATACATACATATATGTATATACATACATATTCATACAATAGGTATACATATGTTCATATTTATACCGTATATATGTATATATTGTAGAATTAGAATCAGAACCAATTAAGGCTACAAAACCGGCAGAACTCAATCTAAACCATTGATTTTTGAAATGAAATGATCATGGAAGACACATTAATGTATTTGATAAGGGACCCCCAAATATTGGTTTGCATGGATGTCATTCATGCATGTATACATATATGTATAGATAACACTTATGTATACATACATGAAAACATATACATATATGTATACATGGATGAATGACATCCATGCAAACCAATATTTGGGGGTCCCTCATAAAATACATTAATGTGTCTTTCATGATTATTTCATTTCAAAAATCAATGGTTTAAAAATCATGATTATTTCACTCAAGTATTAAAATGCCGCCTTATGAGGCGTTGTATGGAAGGAAATGTAGGACTCCCTTGTGTTGGCTTGAAGCGGGAGAGACAAAACTCACGGCTCCCGAAATTGTGAAAGTGACAAACGAAAAGATTGGAATAATTCAAGCCAATATGAAAGCCGCACAAGATAGACAAAGAAGCTATTCGGGTTTGAAAAAGAGACCTTATGATTTGAATGTTGGTGACATGGTGATGTTAAACGTATCGCCTTGGAAAGGCGTGATGCGGTTTGGAAAGAACGGCAAATTGAGCCCGAGGTATGTTGGCCCGTTTAAGATTTTAAAACGGGTCGGGTTACAAGCATTTAAGTTGGAACTCCCACCCGAACTTCAAGGTGTTCACGACACATTCCATGTAAGTTACTTGAAGAAGTTCGTGGGTGAGATCGAAAATATTATCCCATTACAAGAGTTGCGGGTTAATGCCCCGAATCAGCTAATAGAAGAACCCGAAGCCATATTAGAGTCAAAGACCAAGAAACTTAGGAATAAAGAGATTGAGTTGGTGTTGGTCAAGTGGAAGCATTCCCTTGGACCGAACTTGACTTGGGAAGTCAAGGATGAGATTCGGAAAAGGTACCCGAACTTCATAAACTATGATGAGATTCCGAGGACGGAATCTCCTTAAGGGGTGGATAGTTGTAACGACCCAAAATTTGTAAATAAATAAATTGTACAAAAATAGGATAAATATGGATAATTCATTTAAAACAAGTAGGAATTGGTTTCGTGTCATTTGGACACCGTACGAGAAAGTTATGGACGAAACCACGTAAAGACATTGGTGGAAAACTGCAGCCTGGGCTGCAGGGAGAGTTCGCGGCGCGAACGTGGGTTCGCGATCGCGAGGATGAGGCAGAGAGTTGGGGGTCTGGCCGTGAGGAGTTCCCGATCCAGCTCCCGATCGCGAAGAAGGCAGATCCGAATGAGTTCGCGGCGCGAACTCCCTGTTCACGGCGCGAACTTTGCGGCTGGGGTATAAAAACGTGAATGCAGCCTTTAATGCTCATTTAAAACCCTAAGAAAAACCCTCCCAGCTAGTGTGTACGATTTTGAGCATAAAGTGGCGATTGGAGCTTAATCTTCACTAAATCTTGGTGATTCTTGCTCCCATTTGAAGAACAAAGGTAAATCTTCATCTCTTTTGGGTTTTTAGCCATAGATTCAAGAAGGGAAAGCTTGAATCTCAAACCCTAGTTTTGGGTTTGTTCATAAATGGTTAAATGGAAGTTGTTTAACTGATCTATGGTATTTCAACAAGGAAAATGTATTCATGAAATGGATCCATGAAAATATGAAGGTTTTGGAATTAGGGTTTGGTAATTTGGGGAAATATGATGCTAGTAGTTAACTAGCCATGGATTATGTAGTTAGTATTGATGTTTGATGTAAACCATTGTATTGGTTTTAATATTAGGTTATTTGGTGGAAGGATTTGAGGTTCAAGTCTTGGGAAGAGACATTTGTGTTCAAGAAACACATATTTTGGATAAGCTTGACTAAGGTGAGTACATGTGAACTTTCAAACTGAGTACATAGTTAGTAAATGTTTTATGTTTTCATGCTTTATCGAGTCTATAATAATTAGGTCAATTATGTGATTACTAATGAATTGCTTATGTGATGATGAATCGATTAATTGATTAAGAAATGATGGAGCCATAAGCTCGTGATGATAAATGATAATGATGATGACGATTATGATGTCCCTAGGACCATGATAGATTGGAGGCATTCCGGTTATTATGGTTCCTTAAGGTTAGCGGTAGATTGGAGGCATTCTGATTACCCAATACTTATGAGTCCCGATAGATTGGAGGCATTCCGGTTACCGTGGATATGACGGTCTTGATAGATTGGAGGCATTCCGATTATCTTGACATTGACCAATGATGAAAGAAATGAAGTGACCCGAATGGAATTAACTTTAATATTATTATATAAATGATATTATGTGACTAGTTGTTTATCGGGCCTAAAACCCATGTATCTCACGAGGCAATTTTGTCTCACGTACCATGTTTGTGTTTTGCTATGTACTCAGGTTCGGGATCGAAGATCTAGGAGGCTTGATTAGAAGAGGCCTTGATGAGATTAGCTTGGTGTTCATAGTTAGAGTCCTTATCCTATGGCTAAGATATAACTTATAACACCAATTTTTGTAAACTCTGATAATCTCAAACAAGAAACCTTTTTAGTTTTTGTAAAGTCGGTGTTTGACACCGATTTATTATTACTTATTTGGGATGAAATGTTGATTAAATATTATTTTGAAAATTGAGGTGTTATAGTATATTGATTGAATGTGGATGAATACATACATGTATGTCATGAAATTTCTTTTCTGGTTGCTTAAATATTTCATTAATGACTACGAAATTGATGAATACATACACGTTGCACATGATGAAATATGGTACATACATGTACAATATGGTATGGAATTGATGAATACATACATGTACAATATGGTACGTAATTGATAAATACATACATGTACAACATAGTGAATACATACATGTACAATATCTGTTAGTTTATAAATGTACAAAAAAAAATTGTTCTAGTATAGAGAATCAATAAATTATTCATAAGAAAAATCATCTTCGTCGGTTTCAACTTCAATTTCTTGTAACTCTTCATCATCATCTAATTAATCGTCAACATCTTCTTCCGGATCATCTTCATCTAAAAACATATTTTTATTAAAAAATATACCTTAAAAATACATGAATTTACGGGATTGAAGTGTTTTCGAGATTCAAATCCGACATTCAAATTCGGGATTAAAAACATATTCGATGATCTTGATTACTTCTGAGGTCTTCTTCATTTAACATTTTCTGACGGGAATAAAGTATCTAACTTGTCAAGCGGATGAAGAAATCAAGAGCTTTACTCAAGAACGATGGAGATGGAGAAGAAGAAGAAACACTGCTCTTTTTCAGGGAAAAAATATGAATTGTAGGTGATAAAATTCGAAATTAATGTGGAAGATATGGGGATATTCGGTTTTCAAAAGGGAGACGGAAATATATGGAAAATCTCAACATTCCATGATTATAGGATTTAAATTTATTGTTTCTAAAAAAACCGAAATATATGGAATACCAGAATTGCCCTTTACATTTAAATAAATGGAAAATATATATCTAATTTCTGATTGGCTAAACGGGTAAATGAGTTCTCTATATAACTCTCCACTATATATATATATATATATATATATATATATATATATATATATATATATATATATATATATATATATATATATATATATATATATATATATATATATATATATATATATATATATATAACTGGGATCCTGTGAGAACTCAAAAAACGGTGAGTACTCGCGAGGACACCTCGCAAAATTTTCAAAAAATTCCGAAAAAAATATACTTCCTCCGTATCAAAATAAGTGACACAAATTGACTTACACGTTTTTTGAGGTAAAAGATTAAAGTAAAGGTTAAAATAGATTATAGTACATAGTTAGTGGAGAACGGGTCCCACTTTTCTTGAATAAAATGATATTAATGAGTTTTAAAAGTAAAAGTAAAGGTATAATGGTAATTTCACTTTATTAAAGTGGATAGTTAGTTGGTATGGGTCCCACTATTTTTACCAAATAAGGAAAGTTTTCAAAATGTGTCACTTATTTTGATACATCCCAAAATGGAAAGTGTGTCACTTATTTTGATACGGAGGAAGTATATAACACACCATAATTATTACTACATTTGACCAAAAAAAATTTCGAAAAAAAAATTATGATCCACTTTTTTTTGCGGATCATAACAATGATCCATATTTTTTTTGTGGATCATTATTATGATCCATTTTTTTTTTGGATCATTTTTGAAAAACTTTTTTTTTTTTTGGATCTTATAGGCTGCGATTTAGATATTTAAAAAAGAAATATTTTTGAAAAAAGTTTGTTTTGGATCATTTTTAGTGTTTTTTTAAGTCCTCGCAGTTCTCACCGGGAAAAGAGTCCTCACCGGATCCGGATATATATATATATATATATATATATATATATATATATATATATATATATATATATATATATATATATATATATATATATATATATATATATATATATATATATATGTTAAGGCAAAAAGCCTTACCCCTTTGGATCTTAAGATAACAAAACAAACTAGACTAGCTTAGATTAATATATAGAATAAAATAGCTAAGTTTAGGTCTGATACTGAGTGATCAGTATTAATACTCAGTATCAGAGCTCAGTATCAGATAGTGATACTGAGTACAAGGACTGAGTAGAAGGATTGAGTTACATTTTGTTATGTAACGGTCTAAGATCAAATCCCTTGATCTTAGTCATTTTCCTAGTTTAGTCCTTCGGTTACTCCTTTGCTCATTATGTAAGATCTCTATATCATTATAAATAGAGATCATCTTGCAAAGGAGAACTCACCAATTCACTTTACACTTTCATATCTATTGTAATTGATCAGTGGTCTAGTTATTCCGCAACAAGCCACACTTAGTGCAATTATACATTTGACTCATATCTTGTTCTTATACAATATTTGTCTTAAGTTATAATTATCCAATCAATTAACCATCTAAACCAGGGCATTGTGACCTAACAACTGGTATCAGAGCAGGCTAAATAAACTCTTATTTAGTCGATCTATAACCCTGGCAGCCATCCCTTATACTTATCCTTCACTTACTCCAAAATCAAAAATGTCTACCATTGTTGCACCAATTATGTCTGGAAAGGGAGTACCCATCTTTGATGGTAAAGACTTCCATCAATGGAAGCTAAAAGCTCAGTGGTATCTTGAATCCATTCATCATGAAATGCTCACTGTGCTAAATGATGGTCCTATCATCCCACAAACTGTGGAACCCGTTGCTGCTACTGATAATGCTCCTGAGAGCATAAGAACTGTACCTAAACTAAGGCACAACTGGACTGATACTGACCATCAGTTGTATGCTTTAGACTCCAGGGCTAAAGGGGTGATTGGTAATGCTGTTACCAAAGAAATTCTCAATGCAATCATGGAATTGCCAACATCAAAGGCTATGTGGGATAGCCTATCAGTCACTTATGAAGGCACACCAAAAGTGAAGTTGCAAAGAAAGAGCAACATGAGAAGAAAGTATGAAAACTTCTTCTCAAATACAAATGAAGACATCACCTCTCTTTACAACAGGTTTAATACTGTTGTTCATGGTCTAATTAGTGTTGGCATTGTAAAAGAGGAAGGGGAACTTGTTCAAAAGTTCCTGGACAGTCTTCCTCAACAATTTCTTGACATGTCAAATTCTGTGAATGCTGCTAATAACATTGAGTCATACACTCTTCAAACTTTATATGGCCTAATGTTGAATCATGAAGAGAACACTGCTTCAAGACTGATCAACTGGAAGAAAACTGACCAATCTTCAAATGGAATGGCTCTCATTGTGCAACAAGCATATACTGTGACTGAGCCTGAAGAACCATTAGTTGATCTTGTTGATGCTGAGGCAGAAGAGCTTGAGACTCAAATGGCTCTTATGTCTATGAAGCTGGATCAGTTGAAAAAGAAGAGGCTTGGTGTTAGCTCTTCTAATACTGACCCAAGATCAGGTCTTTGCTATAGGTGTGGAAAACCTGGACATATTGCTGCAAATTGTCATACCAAGTCTTCTGAGACTGATCAGAATGACAAGATTGCCTACCGAGCAAAGAGGTATAGAGACAAGTATGTGAAACTGAAGAACTGGAGCAAGGGCAAGAGGGCAGAAGGGAATGGAGCACCTCATCAAGCACTATACTCTGAAGCTTGGATGGATGAGGACATAAGTGATGATGAGGAAGAGGTTGAGAATAATGCTTTTATGGCTTTCACTGAAGATGATTTGAAGAGCTCCTTTGAAAAGGATATCAAAGAGGCTGAGAGGATGAGTGTTCATACTGATTGGGATTCCACTCAGTTGTACAAGGTAAGTTCCTTTCAAACTTATTCAGTGAATGAAAAAACTAAGATTTTTGAGTATATGATTGTTGATCTTAAAACTTCTGTACAAAAAGAAAAGGCTTTAAAATTAACAATTCAAGAACTTGAAAGGGTAAATAATGAAAACTTAGATAAATTAGCAAAGTATAAAGATTTAGAACTAAACTTTTCAGATTTAAAGGACATTAACCAAAGATTAGCTGATAAAGCTCATTTACACAAACTTGAAAAAGAAAAATTTGAAAAACAGTGTAAATCTTGGGGAAATGCTTCAATAAAATTAAATAAATGTTTAAATCAACAATTCCCAGAAAATGTGAGGGCTGCACTTGGTGTTGATCCTCAATTTAAAAATAGGAATAATTTTGCTGATTTATTTGAAGAGTTTTCTAATATGAACCCTATTAAATTTATAAAAGCTAAAACTTTTTGTGAAGTTGGATGTCAAACCGAGTCAGATGATGAGGAAAATGAAATTTTAGAAAAAACCTATTGGTCCCTCCATCTGCTCAAAGTGCTATACTGAGCTACAAGAACTCAGTATTGAATTTCCTGTAAAGGAAATTTCTGATACTGAGCTCCCAATAGTTCAGTATGACACTTCTGCAGTTCCACCTTTTGAATTATTATTTAATACAACAACTTTTGAAATATATAATGATAATAATACTACTTCTATCTCAAATGTTTCATCTAATACAGAAGTTGCAGGAACAGGAACATCATATACTGAGACATCTAAAGAACCTGTTAAAGTTGTTTCTTCAAAACATGATAAACAAAAAACAACTTCAACTAGGTCCACAGTTGGCAGAAACAAGAAGTCTTACACTAATAATATTAGAAAGACTTCTCTGCCAAATAAAAAAAAGCAATCAGATCCACCACCCTTTAAACCAGTAAAGAAAAATGTTAAAACACCTATTAAAAATGACAAAAATAACATTTTAAAAACACTTGGTGATCAGGTCAAATCTTTAAGTAAAAAATTTGCAAAACTTGTTCATACTGATCTACCAAAAGTGCAATAGTTTTCTAAAATACCTTATGAAAATATGTTTAGAAATAGACCTAGAAAATGTTATAGGTGTCATCATACTGGTCATAAGGGAGATGAATGCTGGACTGATCTCTCAAATCCTAGGTACTCAGTACCAAAGAAAAGGACAGAATCTAAGTCAGTATCACCAAAGAAAACCTCTAAAGTTTCCCCTGAAGTGCTACTGACCTCTCCAAATAAAGAGATCAGGACAAAATCTGTTTATTCCACCAAAGGTCCCATTCAAAAATGGGTGCCTAAAAGGAACTAACTTTTATTTTATTTCTTGTGCAGGGTGAAAGAAAATGGTATTTAGATAGTGGCTGCTCAAGACACATGACAGGAAGTATGGAGTACCTTCTCAATTATACTCCAGAGAAGGGTCCTTCTGTTAAGTTTGGAGATGACTCAATGGGAAAGACAAGAGGTTATGGTGTGATCAAGGCAGACAACATAACTTTTAAAAGAGTTGCCTATGTAGAGGGTCTTAAACACATTCTGCTCAGTATCAGCCAGATGTGTGATGATGACAATGGAGCTCGATTCAGGAAGGTTGCAGGAATCATCTACAATGATAAAGGGCAGCCTGTACTCATTGCTAGAAGAGAAAAAGATGTATATGTGGTCAACCTATCTGAAATAGACCCAACTATTCGAGTATGCCTGCTTTCTAAAGTCAAGCCAGAATTGCATTGGCTATGGCACAAGAAACTCTCTCACATCAACTTTAGAAATATCAACGAGCTCAGTATGAAGAAACTGGTGAGAGGGTTGCCCACTATTACTTATTCAAAAGATAAGTTATGCTCAACATGTGAAATGGGCAAGCAGAAGAAGAGTTCATTCAAGTCAAAGGTCAATCATTCCATCAATGAACCTCTTACTATGATACATATGGATCTTTTTGGCCCCATCAGCACACCATCTTTGGCCAAAAAGATCTATACCCTAGTCTTGGTTGATGAATTCTCAAGATATACTTGGGTCATCTTTCTCAAGACTAAGTCAGATGCAACAACAGAAATCATTGCCTTTATAAAAAGAGGGGAACTTTAAAAAGGCAACAAGGTCAAGCAACTTAGAAGTGACCATGGTACTGAGTTTAAGAACTCAGTATTAGCTGATTTCTGTGAAGAAAAAGGAATCATTCAAAACTTCTCTGCAGCTTACACACCACAACAAAATGGTGTTGTAGAAAGAAAGAATAGAACATTAATTGAAGCTGCAAGAACTCTGTTATGCCATGCTGGACTGGCACTGAGTTTCTGGGCTGAAGCTGTAAATTGTGCAAACTTCACTCAGAATAGAGCCACTATAGTCCAGAGACATCTGAAGACTCCATATGAGTTATACAATGGCAAGATTCCTAATGTGGAATACTTCCACATCTTTGGGAGTAAATCTCAACAAAGCAAATGAAGGTGTGTTCATGGGCTACTCTCCACACTCTAAAGCCTTCAGAGTGTATATCATCTCAACCAAGATGATTGTAGAATCCATTCATGTCACATTTGATGAAGATCAGAATGAGCATTCTACCTCAGCAAGTGAAGACATAAGTGGCATAGATATTCAATGCAATCCAGAAAACTCCATTGCTGAAGAGCCCAAGTTTCATCCACACTTTATTTCTAATAAGGTTAATGAAACTGATCAAGTTCGAACTCAGTCTCACTCAACCATGACTAATACTGAGGCTCCCATAACAGAGAACCCTCATACTGAGTTTCCAACTAATGATCTGCACCACTCTACTTATGAAGAAGGTGAAACATCCAACACTTCACAAGAATCCACCTCACCTCTGCAAAATGAACCTGAACAGCAACCTCCGTTGTCTAATACTGACCAGAATTCCACTCAGTATCAGACACACAACACACCCAATCAACAAGATAGTGTTGATCCTACTTCAAATGCTCCCTTAGGAAAAAAATTAAGGGAACACAGAGACCATCCACACTCAAACATTATTGGTCCTATTGAAGAAGGTGTCCAAACAAGAAGAAAATTAGAGTTTCAACCCCAAGCAACTTCAAATTTTTGTTTCTTCTCAAGTTTTCTATCTACCATTGAACCAAAGAAAACTGATGAAGCTTTATTAGATGAAGATTGGGTAGAGGCTATGCAAGAAGAGCTCATAGAGTTTGAGAGAAACAAAGTTTGGAACTTAGTACCACCTCCTATTGGCAAAACTATTATTGGTATTAAGTGGGTATTCAGAAACAAGATGGACAAGGATGGTGTTGTCATCAGAAACAAAGCAAGGTTAGTTGCTCAAGGTTAGAGGCAAGAAGAAGGCATTGACTATGATGAAACTTTTGCACCAGTTGCAAGAATTGAAGCTATTAGGTTGTATCTTGCATATGCAGCTTTTAAGAACTTCAAAGTTTATCAGATGGATGTCAAGAGTGCTTTTCTAAAGGGAAAACTACAAGAAGAAGTTTATGTTAAACAACCTCCAGGTTTTATTGATCCTAAATTTCCTCATTATGTTTTCAAGCTTGATAAAGCTCTATATGGGCTCAAACAAGCTCCAAGAGCCTGGTATGATACCCTGTCTGAGTACCTTATTGAAAATAAATTTACAAGAGGTAAAATTGATAAAACATTATTTTCAAGACAGAAAGGTTCTGACATCTTACTCATTCAGATATATGTAGATGATATTATCTTTGGCTCCACTGACAAGTCAATGTGTGACTGGTTTGCTAAGATAATGTCAACTCAGTATCAGATGAGTATGATGGGAGAACTTACTTATTTTCTTGGTTTACAAGTTGAACAAAAGCCTGATGGTACTTTTATAAATCAAAGTAAGTATGTGCATGCCATGTTAAAGAAATACAAATGTGAAAACTTATCTTCCATGCATACTCCTATGGGTACTCAGGATAAGATAAGTACGGATGAAACTGGTAAACCAGTTTGTCAATCCACATACCGAGGTATGATTGGTTCCTTACTTTACTTAACTGCTAGTAGGCCTGATATCATGTTTGCAACATGTTTGTGTGCTCGGTATCAGGCTGATCCTAAAGAATCACACATGAAAGCAGTTAAGCGCATCTTTAGATATCTTACAGGTACTCCTAACCTGGGTCTTTGGTATCTCAAAGACTCAAACTTTGACCTTGAAGGGTACACAGATGCAGATTTTGCAGGTTGTAGATTGGACAGAAAAAGCACAAGTGGAGGATGTCAATTCCTAGGTGGAAGACTAGTAGGTTGGTCATCCAAAAAGCAAAATTCGTTAGCAACTTCCACAGCAGAAGCAGAGTATGTTGCTGCAGGAAGTTGCTGTGCTCAATTATTATGGATGCAGTATCAACTATTAGACTATGGGTTCAACTTTCAAAAGACTCCAATTCATTGTGATAACAAGAGTGCTATTGCTATCACAGAGAACCCGGTCTATCACTCCAAAACTAAGCACATTGATATCAGACACCGCTTTATTCGAGATAATGTGGAAAAAGCAAGCAAAAACTCTTAAATCAAAATCACAGATGGTGAACTACACTTTCGTCGCTCTAGAGGTTGAATCAGAAATCAAATTCCGAGATGATGAACTGCCCAGGTTTGCGAGGAAAAACATCACAACCAATTTCACTATTCCTCAAGCCTGGGTATGCCAAGAATTCACAAACATTGTGACTTTTATGAAAAATTGCCCAATTGATCGTGCAATGACTCTGTCTCCTCGAGTAATTTACCCAGAAATGCTATGCGAGTTTTGGTACTCTGCCACACTCGATTCTCCAGATATGATTCCTGGGTGGGTAATTAGAGATCAAAGAAGGGCATTTGTTTCAACTGCCATCATTCGTGAAACACTGAGGCTTCCCGCCCAAGCTCAGTATGACCCATTCGTTGATAGAACAGAGGCACAACGGGCATAATCAACGGGCATAATCAAAAGAAACCAATTTGGTCCTATGTGGGGTATTCTCATTACAACGATTATTCGGTGTATGACCCACAAGACGGGTGCTTTGGACCAAATAAATGAATTTGGGATGCAAATAGTACATGCATTGTACTATGGAAGAAACATTGATTATGCAAGGCTCATTTTCAATGAATTAGCTGCTTTGGTTCGGGCTAACATAAGGGAACGGAATGTCCCTTTCTGCAGATTCTTATCACTCATCTTTCAACACTCAATGCCCACACATACTTATGATGAGTTTCACAGTCCAAGGGTTGATCTTCCTCCTCTTAGTGAGAAGATTTTCTTTTACAGGCCAAGAGAAGGAGAGCCTCTACTGAGTCCTTCTATGTGGGCCATTGTTCAAGAACACATAAATGAGGAAGAAGACATGTCTGATACTGAATCAGACAATGATGATGATGATGATAATGATGATAATAGTGGTAATGGAGGAAAGGCCGGTCAAGATGTTGAGATGCAGGATGTTCCACAAGTTCTAGAACCGACTCAACAACATATCTCTCCACCTGCACAGGATCCTGATGCTCTTCATATTGAACCAGCTTCTGATACTGAGTCCTCAGAAGATACACCACTGGTCCTCCAAAGAAGAAGAAGAAATCTTTCCCCTGTGATTATGGGAAACTTATCATCTGAGGAGGTGCAGCCTGCAAATGTTACATCATTAACTACATCTCTTCAAGCCCAAAGCCTAGTTGCAGCCACCGCTGACCTTCCAGGTCCAGAACTAGTCCCAACTGCTCAACTAATTGAGGAACCTCATGTTCCTCTTGATGTGGAGATTCAATATGAGCTGTAACGCCCTGAAATTTTAGAGAAATAAATAATATTTAAATTTAATTTAAATTACGTTTTTAATTGGACTGTGAGTTGACCGTACGGTAATTATGTGACGTTGGTGATTATACGTATGAATTTAAAAGTGTGATGTTTTGGGTTTAAATCATTTAATCATGCGCGACGTTCCGTCTGAGCATTAACTATAAGTATGTGGCTAACGCGTATCGTTTCGTGACGTTCCGTCCCGAGAACATTAGTTTTCTATTCCGTTGATTTAATTAAAAAAAAATCAAGTCCTCATTAATCTAGCAATTATTTGTCTAGTTTCATGTCGAGGTGAGGCCGGCCGTAGGCCAAGGCCGAGCCCGAGTCGTTAAGATTCTGCAAGCAAGGAAACCGAGCCTCTCTCTTTTTATTTTTCTTGTGAGTTCGGTTTTCAGGCAAGAGAGTGGGCCGGAAATTAGTTTTTGTAAGTAGACCAAGAGCTGGTAACCAATTGGGCTTGAAGCCTTAAAAACTCTTAAGCGTTATTTAGCAGTATTAGAACTAAACCCTCCTTCCTTCCTCACCCTAATTGCCGACATCTTCATCCCCTAATACTTCCTCCAATCGGTAGCAGCAAACAAGCATCTCCAATCCCGATTCTTGTTATTCCGACGCCAAGCAGGAAGCCAGAGGTTCGAGCCATGGGTGGTAGTGTCGAGTGGGTTTCACTTCCGGTAAAATTCCCAATCTTCTTCCCTGATTTCTTCCATTCGATCCGTTGTTTTTATTGCAGTTGTGTTGTTGTTTGGCAGACACATGATCGAGCATGTACTGAGGTAGTGGCGGGTTTGAGCAGGATGTTTATTTATTCGGTAGGAACCAACTACCTTTCTCATTTCTTATTAATTTCGGAAGTTTTGTGATCTAGCCAGAGATAGGTTCAAGCTGAAGGTTGAGCAGAGGCGTCTTGGATTAAATGAATGTATTAGACAAGTTCAATACCGAACCGAATCACATGGAGAGCAGCGAAGGAGCACGAGTTTTTGAGGTATACTTTTCGGTGAGAAATTCTGATTTCCTTTTCTATTTTTCCCCCGAACCTTCGTTCCATTGATTCAGAATTCTGAGTTGTTGATTGTGTTGCGGGTTGCATTCTTTGAATCAGATTAGAGTATCTATACTCGCAAGGAGCTAATAGCGATCGGTAAGGTGGTGTTGTAGTGTCTCGTTCATTTTCCTTTGTTTTGTTATAAGCGTATACTGATTTTTCTGTTCTCGGGATGAATTATCATGATCATGGAAATCGAAAGCAGTCAAGGAGAAGCTGTACACTTCAAGTGGTGTTGGTTTTTGCTGGTCCATTAGTGTGAGCATCTCCAATTCAGAATTTTGTCCGTGACACATAAACCGGTGGAAACCGTTCGGTAGAAATCTTTTCCTTGCTCTTGTATTCCCTTTTATTTCGTTCCTTGAACCATTCCTGAGCCGCAATTGAATATTATTTAAATCCTGCTGTTTAATCATTTTCGTAAAATCGGGTTTAGCAACGGGCCGGGTTTGCTAAAATGGGTTTTACATAAATACATTTTCGGGCAGATTTCTGCCTTCTGTTCTCAATTGTTTTTAACCTACTTAAAATAACATTTTGAGTTTTTGGCCCATGCTGGGACCTTGTTTTCTGAATTAGCTTTCTAATGCCGCAAACCTCTCGTTAATCTGATTTACGGTTTAAGAGTTATAGCCGTTTTAATATGTTGCTGCTAGGATCTTGACCTGTGCAGCATGCCTGTCTTGTGAGACCATTTTGAGATCCTTAGAGTCTGTTTTGGCCAGTGACCGTCTCACAATGATTTGTGGTCCTGGTTGTCTAGTTTTTATGGTAAAAAGATGGGGAAATTCTAGTGTACTGTTTATGAATTACGGCGGTTTCCGCGAGACCGACGGGTGCTGCCAGTTTTCTAAATTAAGTCCTTGGGATGGATTGTAATTCGGGTTTTCATTTTTATGTTTTATGATCGTCTAGGAATAACCGAGCAACGCCTTAGAGTGTCGAGAATCCTTTGGAGCTTACATTTGCTCGAGGTGAGTATTCTCACCGTGTATTCAGTTTTAACATAGTACATGCATGACTTATGTGTTATATTAGTTGAACCTTATGTGTTATCTGAGTTGATATGTTATCTGAGCATCTGAGCATCTGTTGATTTATTTTGATCTGAGACATTGTGCCTGGGTAACCGAGCTCGGCACAGGGTCATTCTGTGCTACTACTTGCTAGGGCATCTGAGATAATTATGTTAAAGAGATAATAAAACATAATAACATACATCTGAGTTTTTGGCTATATGCCTATCTTGGGATCACCTCCCGTCTGAGTTTTTGGGATCACTCCCGTCTGAGTTTTGGCTTATGCCTATCTGAGGTGTGAGGAGGGGCGATCGACCCGAATCACACAAGCGTGCTATATAAATTAAAATCTGAGTAATAAAATATGAGAACTAAATCTGAGTAATTAACTGAGTAGATTCTGATTAGGAGTACACCGATGTGCCCTCATTTGTTGCATGTTTTAATTGTTTGCATTTTGAGATTATTCACTCAGCTTCCCAGCTGACCCATGTTTTCCCCCACTGTTCAGGTACCAGCAAAGGAAAGGAGAAGGTGAACGGTTGACCGCTGTATTTCACCAATGCTGATGTGGACAACATTTATTATTTTTAAACACCTTTTTACTCTATTAAACTATTTCTGCATTAAATATTTTGTTAAATAACGACTTTACTATTTTGGGATTTAAAGTATTTGAATTATTGGGACATTTTACTTTAAAATCTTGTACTCAAAAATTTTTAAATTCTTGTAAATTTTTGGGTGTTACAAGTTGGTATCAGAGCTCTGACTTGAGGGATTTGGTTTTTGCAAGGGGCGAATTCAGACTCAAGTTTGAGTATCGAGTTTTTAAAACGAGAAAAAAAAAGGTAAAGTAAAATATTTTTCTGAGAAAAGCTTCCACATTAAACATACAGCATGTCACGTCGACTTCTCGCTTCCTACCGCCGGTAATATTTAAGAGTATTATTTATTTGAGATTTTGCTATATTTTGAGTATTGACGCGTAGCGTATTCTGAGAATGTTTGGTTTATTTCCTGAGAGAATTATCTATGAACTGTACGATTAACTATATATGTATATATAGTTATACGAATGTGAGATTCTATAATTCCAAGTATAATTTTGAGCATGATTTTGAGTATAATTCAATTTTAACTTTCGAGTTCTATGTATTTAAATGTATACAAAAACATATGCTAGAGAATTGTGAAATTTTAAATTTTTAATTGAGGAAATAAAGAGCAATAATTTTGAATGAGTAAATAATAAAGTTTCTAATATAGAGGAGCGCCTAATAGAGTTAATGCGAGACTTTATTATGAGAAATTTTGAACCAACATTGTAGTAAGAGGAATATCGATTTATGATATGAGAGCAATAAATTATTTAATAAAAATCATAAATGGAGCAAATGAGAAAAAAAAGGGCAATAAAAATTTAATGAGGAAGTTATTAATATTAAATGAGAGTAATAAATTTTCTTAATAGAAAATGTTAAAAGCAATTGTTTCGGAGAAAACACATAATAGAAAGAGTTAGTGAAACGAATAACCAATGAAGTGAGTAAATAAGTAATTATAAGATCAAATTGATTTAGAATGTTATTATTTAAGTGAGGGTTTGCCAAGTGGGTAAAGAGAAATTATTAATTCAAGAAAATGAGAAGTAACTACATTTGAGCAAAATGAGAAAATATCGAATCAATTGTTTTTTTGAGAAACACGTTTAAAGAGAAGTTAATAAACCTAGTTAAAATAAGTAAATAACTAACTGAATAAGTCAAACTGAAGAATTTAATTAATGAGAAATAATTAAAATTGGGGTATGACTGCTAAAATTAAAATGAAAGAGAAATAGTTACATCAAAAAAATATTACAAAATTTAATTTATTTTAATATAGTATTTAGTGAAGCGAGCTTAACAATAATTGATAAAGTGGGTTAATGAGAAGCAGTCAAGTCTAGTTAAACGAGAATTATTAACACGACCTAAAAGAGAATTATTGAAAAGAGTTAAAAGAGAAGTTATTAAATTAAACTTAATAAATGAGAAATTAAAATATCGTGAACACAATGAGCCACGAGTCATTATAATCGAAAAGATTTCACGTCGAAAAGTCAACGAATTAGCATTTATTTAAGAATCATTATTGAGATAAAATGATTAGTCATTTAAAGTATGTGAATTATTTAACTGAGTGCAAAACTTCATGTGAATAACGAGTTCAGTGAGAGATTATTGAGTTAACGTAGAGATATTAAATAAATTATATAAGTTATTATGCTAATTAATCGAGAATTTGTTGAGTCAAATTAATCCGAAATTTTTCTTTAGTTTATCTTAAAGAGCAATTATTAAATGAATCAAGGGAAAACTATCATCATGCAGTTGGTGATGATCTATTTAAAAATGAGTTAAAAGAGCCATAGTTGAATCAAGTTAAATGAGGAACACAATAACTGAGAACTCTGATCGAAAAGGTATTAATTGACGCTCACAAATTACAATAAATATAATATAATTGTGAAGAGGATGTAAATCATATTTATGAGAAGTGATGAATGACATATCCAAATGAAAAGTTTAAAATGAGATTTGTATTGTGATAGTAACCAAAGAAATATTTCTATGAATCTGAGTTACCCGCGTATCGCGTATGTGACTAAAATACGCTTGATTTTCTGAGTAATGTTTTTGAAATTTTGAGTACCCACAACTGAGTGCATATCTGTATTATCAGATATTGAAAATAAAATTTTCTTTCTTCTGAGTGTGATCTGTTGGTGTTTTTTTTGTGGGAAGTTGTAAACTTTGGGATTGACTCGTGACCAAACAAAAGTAGGTGTCGAAAGTAAAAGAGGGCCCCTATTACCGTACGCACAGGATTTTTGGTTGGTTATGGGGAGATTTTGAGGGGATCGATGGACCAATGCTTGTTATTGTGAATTTATTTTACGCATATCATTTGCTTGAGTGAGTGAATATTGTTTGTTTTATCATGATATAGACTTCTAGTTCCAAACTCGAGGACGAGTTTTCTCCAAGTGGAGTTGAGTAGGGGTTAAAAGGGAAATTGCCAAGAAATAATTATCGTTATGTGTTAGTTATAAATATTATGAGCAAGAGGCATATACATGGTTAGAGAATCTAAAAGTGTAATTATCGAATGTAGTAAAGGAGAATCATTAAATTCATTTTATGGTATAATTACCAAGTTTGTAGGAATTTATAAATTTGGGTTAATAGAGAAATTAATAATCGAGTAAATTGGGTTAAGTGCAATTTGCAAATGAGAAGTACTAATTACTATAATTATATACATAATGAGATAAGTATACATATTCAAGTATTTATAAAAGAGATAATGAGATAATGGGATAATGAAAAATTACTAATACTAAATTAACGAGGACTTATTAACGAGTTGGATATGAGAAAATCGTTACAATGAAATTATAAGGAAATAGTGAAATGAGTTAAAATGAGATCATGAATCCGAGTTGGTAATGATATATTAAAACGAGCTAATTTAGAATTGTCAACAAAAAGTAAGAAAAAAAAACTATTAAATGTAGTAAACATTCAGTACTACTAATCAAGAGACCATTAAATTGTGTAAAATCAGTGAAACAGACTATTAAGTATTAAGGGTCGTTAAACTAGATGAATGAGAAAACATCTATTAAAATATTATCGAGAAACCACTAAATGTAGTAGAATGATAATCTATTAGAGAGAATCAAATGACAAGATTATTAGTTTGAGCTAATTTATAGGGTTATCAAAATGAGTAATATGCAAACCTAATAGAGTGAAGTAACGATAAATAGTAAAGAAGAGTTATTCTGATAATCAATAACGCGGATTGAGAGAGAATTTATCAGTCCTAGTATTATAAGCTAGTAAATGGGAACATGCGAGTAGTCATAAGAATGAGTAAAGATGCGATTTATATCTAATGCTATTGCTAGTAAATATTATTACTTTATGAGTTTATTTCTGAGATAGATTTCTTGTTTTGTTTCTGAGTTGAGTAAAGATTTATGAGTTTGCTCCTGAATTGTATTTCCGAGTTTATTTCTGAGACAGATTTCCGAGTTATACTCCCGAGATATGTTTTGAGTTCATCTCTGAGTTAGACTTATGAGTAATGTTTCTAGATCATATTTCTGAGTTATATACCCGAGTATAAGTGAATTCGGTGTGATATGTATATTCCCTGTGAATAATTTGCCAGTTTATGTGTTAGTTGATAGCGGTGTAAACCACTAAATTGTTTTTATATACCTTAAGATTTTACCAGTTCTAGAATGTTGAATGATCATTGATTGAACTGTGCGGGGAGTAATTCCCCATAAAATTTATCCCTAACGCCATGAGAGGGCCGTGTGACCGTGTACCACGCCGGGATCATTTGGCCTCATCAACAAATCCGTAGCAAATTTCAAGTGGAGTTGAATCGGAGATTCAACGCGACGCTAACCGCTGGATGCAGGAACCATGTCCGGCTGCGAGAGCAAGAAGACATCTTCAGCCGAGTATCGTGGGTTATTTCGCGAATGTTATCGACATCATTTTCGACGATAAACCGAGATCCTTAGAGAATGTTCCGATTTCTTTTACTCTTATCGTCTTGCGCCACCAGAGATGGAAGATTTGTATGAGTAGTTACGAGAGTCTTAGATTTATTCTGATCGAGTTGGTCACCCTAAAGAGCTTCTTTTTATTCGTAACTTTTTCGTGTCTCCCCATTTAACGACGTGTGTCGTTGGTGAGCCTGAGTTTGAGATGCAAGATCGCTACCCTGGGTTTTTCCGAGCAATGACTTCGGGGGCGAAGTCTATTTCAAGTGGAGTTGAGTTGTAACGCCCTGAAATTTTAGAGAAATAAATAATATTTAAATTTAATTTAAATTACGTTTTTAATTGGACTGTGAGTTGACCGTACGGTAATTATGTGACGTTGGTGATTATACGTATGAATTTAAAAGTGTGATGTTTTGGGTTTAAATCATTTAATCATGCGCGACGTTCCGTCTGAGCATTAACTATAAGTATGTGGCTAACGCGTATCGTTTCGTGACGTTCCGTCCCGAGAACATTAGTTTTCTATTCCGTTGATTTAATTAAAAAAATCAAGTCCTCATTAATCTAGCAATTATTTGTCTAGTTTCATGTCGAGGTGAGGCCGGCCGTAGGCCAAGGCCGAGCCCGAGTCGTTAAGATTCTGCAAGCAAGGAGACCGGGCCTCTCTCTTTTTATTTTTCTTGTGAGTTCGGTTTTCAGGCAAGAGAGTGGGCCGGAAATTAGTTTTTGTAAGTAGACCAAGAGCTGGTAACCAATTGGGCTTGAAGCCTTAAAAACTCTTAAGCGTTATTTAGCAGTATCAGAACTAAACCCTCCTTCCTTCCTCACCCTAATTGCCGACATCTTCATCCCCTAATACTTCCTCCAATCGGTAGCAGCAAACAAGCATCTCCAATCCCGATTCTTGTTATTCCGACGCCAAGCAGGAAGCCAGAGGTTCGAGCCATGGGTGGTAGTGTCGAGTGGGTTTCACTTCCGGTAAAATTCCCAATCTTCTTCCCTGATTTCTTCCATTCGATCCGTTGTTTTTATTGCAGTTGTGTTGTTGTTTGGCAGACACATGATCGAGCAGGTACTGAGGTAGTGGCGGGTTTGAGCAGGATGTTTATTTATTCGGTAGGAACCAACTACCTTTCTCATTTCTTATTAATTTCGGAAGTTTTGTGATCTAGCCAGAGATAGGTTCAAGCTGATGGTTGAGCAGAGGCGTCTTGGATTAAATGAATGTATTAGACAAGTTCAGTACCGAACCGAATCACATGGAGAGCAGCGAAGGAGCACGAGTTTTTGAGGTATACTTTTCGGTGAGAAATTCTGATTTCCTTTTCTATTTTTCCCCCGAACCTTCGTTCCATTGATTCAGAATTCTGAGTTGTTGATTGTGTTGTGGGTTGCATTCTTTGAATCATATTAGAGTATCTATACTCGCAAGGAGCTAATAGCGATCGGTAAGGTGGTGTTGTAGTGTCTCGTTCATTTTCCTTTGTTTTGTTATAAGCGTATACTGATTTTTCTGTTCTCGGGATGAATTATCATGATCATGGAAATCAAAAGCAGTCAAGGAGAAGCTGTACACTTCAAGTGGTGTTGGTTTTTGCTGGTCCATTAGTGTGAGCATCTCCAATTCAGAATTTTGTCCGTGACCCATAAACCGGTGGAAACCGTTCGGTAGAAATCTTTTCCTTGCTCTTGTATTCCCTTTTATTTCGTTCCTTGAACCATTCCTGAGCCGCAACTGAATATTATTTAAATCCTACTGTTTAATCGTTTTCGTAAAATCGGGTTTAGCAACGGGTCGGGTTTGCTAAAATGGGTTTTACATAAATACATTTTCGGGCAGATTTCTGCCTTCTGTTCTCAATTGTTTTTAACCTACTTAAAATAACATTTTGAGTTTTTGGCCCATGGTTGGACCTTGTTTTCTGAATTAGCTTTCTAATGCCGCAAACCTCTCGTTAATCTGATTTACGGTTTAAGAGTTATAGCCGTTTTAATATGTTGCTGCTAGGATCTTGACCTGTGCAGCATGCCTGTCTTGTGAGACCATTTTGAGATCCTTAGAATCTGTTTTGGCCAGTGACCGTCTCACAATGATTTGTAGTCCTGGTTGTCTAGTTTTTCTGGTAAAAAGATGGGGAAAATCTAGTGTATTGTTTATGAATTACGGCGGTTTCCGTGAGACCGACGGGTGCTGCCAGTTTTCTAAATTAAGTCCTTGGGATGGATTGTAATTCGGGTTTTCATTTTTATGTTTTATGATCGTCTAGGAATAACCGAGCAATGCCTTAGAGTGTCGAGAATCCTTTGGAGCTTACATTTGCTCGAGGTGAGTATTCTCACCGTGTATTCAGTTTTAACATAGTACATGCATGACTTATGTGTTATATTAGTTGAACCTTATGTGTTATCTGAGTTGATATGTTATCTGAGTATCTGAGCATCTGAGCATCTGTTGATTTATTTTGATCTGAGACATTGTGCCTGGGTAACCGAGCTCGGCACAGGGTCATTCTGTGCTACTACTTGCTAGGGCATCTGAGATAATTATGTTAAAGAGATAATAAAACATAATAACATACATCTGAGTTTTTGGATATATGCCTATCTTGGGATCACCTCCCGTCTGAGTTTTTGGGATCACTCCCGTCTGAGTTTTGGCTTATGCCTATCTGAGGTGTGAGGAGGGGCGATCGACCCGAATCACACAAGCGCGCTATATAAATTAAAATCTGAGTAATAAAATCTGAGAACTAAATCTGAGTAATTAACTGAGTAGATTCTGATTAGGAGTACACCGATGTGCCCTCATGTGTTGCATGTTTTAATTGTTTGTATTTTGAGATTATTCACTCAGCTTCCCAGCTGACCCATATTTTCCCCCACTGTTCAGGTACCAGCAAAGGAAAGGAGAAGGTGGACGGTTGACCGCTGTATTTCACCAATGCTGATGTGGACAGCATTTATTATTTTTAAACACCTTTTTACTCTATTAAACTATTTCTGCATTAAATATTTTGTTAAATAACGACTTTACTATTTTGGGATTTAAAGTATTTGAATTATTGGGACATTTTACTTTAAAATCTTGTACTCGAAAATTTTTAAATTCTTGTAAATTTTTGGGTGTTACATGAGCAAACTACACTGGAAGGTGCTCAGCAAGACAGACAGGTCGGTATTGAAGATGTTGGTGCTGCAAATCAACAATCACATGATCCTGCACCGACCTCTGCCGATGCTAGAAGGGAATCTGACAGAGTCTCAGGTATGAATTTCTAAAAAGTCCTTACACTTATATATATATATATATATATATATATATTTCACTCCCAAATAGAGACTAAGTATTGGCCAGTACCAACTCAATACTGACCAAAGTCTCACACGATCTTTCAAATATATATCCGTTTATGGCCAACATAGCTAGCCTACTGCTGCTATGCAAAATTCATATACTGAGCACACTATAGATCATTGTCAGTCTACAGTTGTCTCAACATTTAAAGAGACAATGGTGGTTGATGTCAAACTGACACCCACTGGTGCTGCTTGAATAATGTCCAACTTATTTTTGAGTTGGGTAGCATATTCAAGAAATGATGACAAACCCTTAAGCCACAAAATCCAAAAACTTTCCATGGGGTTTAGTCACATTTCTGTTATCACTCTAATACCGAGTGATAAACATTGAAAATAACAAGAAGCACATCCCAGGCTTCGAATTCCCAAACCCAAACCTTTTAGTAAATGTGACTTATCCTATACTGAGCTACTTAAATTTACACACTCACTTTTACTAAAATCTTCTTACACATGCTATGCACAAGTCCACAATATTTCATCATAAACCAGATGAAATACAGACTTCACAAACTCTATTTATATGATTATAGAGTTAAACAACACCACAATTCTATTTGATAAACCTTTCTTTTTAACCAGTTTTATATTTTTGTTTCTTTAGCACCATCTATGCAGGGCATTCAGGCATCACAGGCTGCAGGAGAACAAGTGACTCTGCAAGCGATCATGCAGCATATTCTGGCCATCCAACATACTCAGACTATCATCCTGGCCAGAATGGACACTATGAGTAGTGATATTGACTCAATAAAATAGTCAGTCTCACTACTTCAACAACCACATCAGCCTCCACCAACTCCACCATTTTCACATGGTGAACACAATGATGAAGGAGAAGGAGAAGGAGAAGGAGATGATGGTGATACTGATGCTGCCACTGAGCCCATGCCCTCCCCTACTTTTGAAGAACCTGAAGGGGACATGGGTGGTGATACTGATCCTCTTCCCTCCCCATCAAATGATAACAATAAGGGGGAGAAGAGACAAAGAGATACTGAGGTTGATCAAACTGAGCCATCTGCTCAGGGGGAGAAAAGAAGAAGATTGAATGAAGATCAACCTCCACAACAAGAACAACAACATCAGCAAATCCCTCATACTGAGCTAATTCGGATTCAGTATGATAGAAGAAGACAAAGAACTAGGTCAGCATTACAAGTTCAAGACCCTCTTGAGCCATCTGCTCAGGGGGAGACTCATACTGACCAACCACAGCAAACTTATTCTGAGCCACCTGCTCGTGAGGAGAATGATTTGCAAATTGTGGTCTATAGGCCTTTCATCTGGCCTATTGCTGATGATGAAGATGAAGAACCAGATTTAGTGAACTATGCACTAAATCTGGTAGAACAAGAAAGTTCTTCATCATCATCCTCGGATGATGAAGAACCAGAAAATCTGGTGATTAGAAGAAGGAGTTCCTTATCAAGAAGACCCATCAATGCAGTTCTCACTTCTTCTGAATTAAGTGAGGAACCTGCTCCTTTGGTAACAAGACAAAGAAGACATGTTCACACATTGGACAGTGATACCGAGCAGGCTCCAAGACTGACTTCTCAATAACTCTGTGCAGAACAAGAAAGATTTTTATATGAGCAAGAGTTGGGAATCAAAGCTGAACCAGAATCTGACCCAGATACTGATACTCCTGGTCCTTCACATAGAATCTCAAGAAAGGGTCCAGACCATATTCAACATTATTGGAATATGGTCCAGACCACTTTTTTTTGCGGATCATAACAATGATCCATATTTTTTTTGTGGATCATTATTATGATCCATTTTTTTTTCGATCATTTTTGAAAAACTTTTTTTTTTGGATTATAGGCTGCGATTTTGTAACGCCCCGAAATTTAAGTTAATTAATTAAATAATTTTAATTAGTAGAAAATGAATTATATATTTTATTAATTTTGTGACGTCTCATTTTGTTGACGTTTTGTCGTTGCGAGCGACGTTTCGTATAGACATGCTATTTAATTATAGGTTAGCACTATCATTAATGAGCTGTGTAATACCTATTTACATTAAATTTTTCTTAAAACCCGGACCTTTACAAGTAGTTCAGAGTATGTTAGTTTCGTGTTCGGGTTGAGGCCGGCCAAAGGCCAAGGCCGAAACCCGAATACCTTTCTTGTGTAATTGCTGTGGGCGCTAAGGGTGAGAAAAGAGCAAGGGGTCGACTTCTTTTTACTTCTCTCGATTGGTATTACTATTCGGTCCAAGTGGAAAGGAGGTTGAGTCTAGCCCGTCATTTATTTCAGTAGTCAATCGGTGATGAAGGCCCACAATTTAATAAAAACCCAACAACCGTATATTGGACCTTATATTACTTCACGTACCATTCCTTCATTCGGTACCCTACCTGCCGCTGCCATCTCTCAATTGTTTCCTCTCGTTCAAATTCCTTACGGCGACAAGAAGAAGAAGCAGGACCAATCGATAATCTGTGAATTTCGATGTACTTTGAATTAGTTGGAATGCAAGAATAGCAACCACCACATATTTACAATAAAAAAAGTGGTGGTCGGTGGCATTATTGGTTTGTGAAATGGAGAAGCATGTGACGAGGCCATAGCTTGTATATTTCTATTTTTGTTTTCTTTCTTTTCCGAAGGAAATTGGGGGATTCAAGATTGGACGGCAAGCAGCTCCATTTAATTGGAGGTGCTTGCTTGCTGCTCCCAAATCAAAATGTCATGATTTTCAGACGTATACTTGGCGCTCGTAAGTTGATTCTTGTTGGTGGAACCGAGCCTATTTAGTTCGGTAGAATTCTTGTCCCTTGTTATTCGATAATTAGTATTTTGTTTTCTGTTCGTTAAATTGGGCCTACTGCTTAAATCTGTTTTGGATGGCATGTTGGAGCAGCGAGATAGTCGTGATCAGTAAGGGAAGATACCAAGCAGGTTAGCATCGCAAGAGTGGTGGTGTGCACCGAACAAGTCCTTAGCCAAACCATCTTCCGAGCAGGAACTTCCTAGCCGTGTTCCTTCCCTCCCGTTTTCGGTAGCCCTTGTTATTGCTTAGTCTTTTCCTTCGATTAATGTTATTGTTTTCCTAGTCCCTTCGAGTTTTATAATCTGTGATTTGTGTAGGGGGTCGAACTTGGTTAAGAATTGGGTGTGAATTTGATTTTTGTTGCGGATAATGTCGGGTTTGGGGTGTTGAGGGTTTTTGGTTGTTTTAATTGTTTAACCGTTTTATCCGTAGTCTTGAGCCTTGTTTTTAAACTGATTCGTTTCCACATTTAATCGTCTCAAGTAGCTGCTGTTGGGTAGCTACTGTTTTTGGGTATAATGTCGGGTAATGGTTGGATAAAGATCCGAGTTTACAACCTAAACGTTTTATTAACCGAAAACCGGAAACCGAACCCGTAGGGTTCTTGGTTTCCTAATCCAAATAGTTTTTATAAAATAATTAGCTTGATTATGTAAAGATAAGCTCCTGTGATAAAAGGTGATTTTGGGGCTATCGGGTGTCTCGGAAATAGACGGGTTGATGTCGGGTTTCAAAATGAGTTTTAAAATACATGCATGCTGAATTTTGGGCAGATTCTGTTGGTTATGTTCAGGTCCGTTTTTACCACACTTAAAATGCATTTTTGAACTTTTGGCCCGTGCTGGTCACTAGTTTCCTGAGTCCTCTTTCCAATTCCGCTAACGGCTCGTTAACCTGATTTACGATTTAAAAGTTATTGATGTTTTAGTAAACCTTCGCTGGAGAGTTTTCGGTTCAGCTATTCTGTCTCGCGAGCCCATTTTGAGCCTTTTCTGTTTGGATCTAGCTTCCGAAGCCTTCTGTAAAATTGTAGTCCTCTGAGTCATTTAACTACTGTAAAAATTTGATTAATATCTAGTGAGCGGTTTGAGAGTTATAGCCGTTCCCGCGAAAGTGCTGAGTGCTGTTTAGTTTCTGCTGAAACAACCTTGGAGCCTAATCCTAACCCGAGCTTCCTTGTATATTGTAGGACCTTCTAGGACCGGTTAGAGACGCTCTTCAGTACCGTGGAGATTTAGGAGCTTACGGTTGTTCGAGGTGAGTATTCTCACCGTGTATTCAGTTTTAACGTTATACATGCATGACTTACGTGTTACATTTCTTGCACCATAATTGTTATCTGAGTTTGATCTGTTATCTGAGTTTGATCTGTTATCTGAGTATCTGAGCAGCTGTTTACTTATTCATGATCTGAGACATTGTGCCTGGGTAACTGAGCTCGGCACACAGTCATTCTGTGCTATTACATGCTAGGGCAATCTGAGATAATTATGTTAAAGAAATAATAAAACATAATAACACACATCTGAGTTTTGGGATCACCTCCCGTCTGAGTTTTTGGAATTATTCCCGTCTGAGTTTTTGGGATTATTCCCGTCTGAGTTTTGGGATTATTCCAGTCTGAGTTTTGGGATCACTCCCGTCTGAGTTTTGGCTTACACCTATCTGAGGTGTGAGGAGGGGCGAGGTTGATCTCTCGTCCCAAATCACACAAGCGCGCTATATAAATTTAAAATCTGAGTAATAAAATCTGAGAAATAAATCTGAGTAATTAATCGAGTAGATTCTGAGTAGGAGTACACCGATGTGCCCTCATGTGTTGTATGTTATGATTGTTTGCATTTTGAGAATTATTCACTCAGCTTCCCCAGCTGACCCAAACTTTCCCCCACATTGTTTCAGGTACCAGCAAAGGAAAGGAGAAGGTGGACGGTTGACCGCTGTATCTTTTCATTACTGATGTGGACATCATTTAATATTTTAAAACACTTTACTTTATCTTAACTATTTCCGCAATAAATACGTTTTAAATGTTAAATATTAATATCTAAATTTATTTATGGGACCTTTTGATTATAATTTTGTTTTCAAAAATTTTAAAAATCTTGTAAATTTTAGGGTGTTACAAGTTGGTATCAGAGCTCTGACTTGAGAGATTTGGGTTCGCAAGGGGCGAATTCAAACTCAAGTTTGAGTATCGAGTTTTAAAACGAGAAAAGAGTCAATTATTTTTCTGAGAAAAGTTTCCACATCAAACATACAGCATGTCACGTCGACCTCTCGCTTCCTATTGCCGGTAATATTTCAGAGCTTTTATTTATTTGAGAATTTCGTTGTATTCTGAGTTTTGAAGAATGACAAATGTGAGAATTGCTATCATTAATTCGAGTATAATTTCGATATAATTCTGAGAGTATTTCGCGACTAAGATCGCTTTTCTGAGTATATTTTTCGTGTGGAATTCTAAGTACATCCGCGTTATACATGCTACTATAATTACATAATATTTTATATAATCTGTGAGATTTTATAATTCTGAGAAATTCTAACCAATAAGGGTAATAAATGAATATAAAATTATGATATAAACTTCATAAATTATTTAACGAGGACATGTTTTGGGGTGAATAAGAAAAGAGAAATAATAAATTCTTCATATTGATAAAATACTAAAACCTTTCGTTTTAGGGAAAATACTTAATAAAAAGAGTTATTGAAACGAGTAAACGGTGAAACGAATAAAAGAAAGATGTTTTTATTATCAAAAGAATATTTTTGTGACAGTTCATCAAGTCCAGCAAAAGTGAAAATAGCGAGAACATATTTTAATTTTTTTTTTTAAAATTGATAATTATTTTACATGATTTACATTTGAGCTAGACGAGGAACGTTAAAAAAAAATAATAAAAAAAAATAAAAAAAAAAAAAATTGGATTTTATTCTTATCCGTCATTTCAGAGTCGTTTTAGTTTTTAATATTAGAACTTTAGTTGGATTAAGCATGTTTTATTTTAAATGTTGAATTAACATTTGAGATTTTATTTAGTGGAACCTTTTCACTTATTTATCCAAATTTAAAAATTTAAAATTTATGAAATCTTTGGACAATTAAAAAGGAGAATGTTTTTATAAAGAGATGAGACATGATGTATTGGGAAAATCTTTTTGCTGAGAAAATAATAAACCGAGATTTATTAAATTGAGATCAAATGAGAAAACTTTTAAAGTATGTGATTTTAATAGCTGAGACTGAAAATCCATAATTATTTTTTTTATGAATTCAGTGAGAGATTATTTATTTAACGCAGAGATATTGAATAACCTATGTAAGTTTGTTATACCAATTAATCGAGGATTGCCAAGTCAAATTAAACAGAAATTATTCAAGGTTATCTTAAAGGGTATTTATTAAAAGTGAACCAAAGGGAGACTATCATCATTGATTCGGTGTTGATCTATTTAAAATAAATTAAAAGAGTTTATGAACTATATTATATTCTGAGTTTAACTGTTGAAAAAATATTAAAATATTTTGCTGAGTGCCTTTTGCTGAGTGCATTTCTGAGTAATGTTTATAAGATTTCGAGTACATACAGCTGAGTGCATATCTGTATTTATCAGATATTGAGAGTAAACTTTTCTTCCTTCTGAGTGTGATTGTTTGTGGATTACTTTTATGTGGGAAGTTGTGAACTTTGGGATTGACTCGTGACCAAACAAAAGCATGTGTCGAAAGTAATAGAGGGCCCCTATTACCGTACACACAGGACTTTTGGTTGGTTAGGGGGAGATTTTGAGGGGAACAATGGACCAATGCTTGTTATGGTGAATTTAGTATGTGTATCCTAATTGTTTGTGTGACTACATACTTGCTTGTTTATTTTGGTAGACAATACTAGTTCCAAACTCGAGGACGAGTTTTTCTCCAAGTGGAGTTGAGTAGGGGTAAAAAGGAAAAACTGACAAGAAATGAATATCATTAATTATTATTTATAAATATTATGAGCATGGTGCTTATACAAAGAGATTTTGTTGGTATGAATTTAAAGTGCGAAATCTAGATACATATAAATGATAAAATAAATTATAAGAGTAACTATCAAATCAAGCAGTTGAGAATAATTAAATTTATTTTATGGGTAATTATAGAGTTTACAACAAAATGATAGATCGGGTTACTGGAGAAATTAACAAATCAAGTTAATTGGGTTGAATGAATATCGTGCAAAAGGGGAAGTAGTAATACTACAATTATTTACAAAATAAGACAGTATAATTATTCTTGGGTGGTTATAAATGTGATAATGAGAAATCATGAAATTAAAGTGATGAGAACTTATTAATGAGTCGAATATGAGAAAACTGCTACAAAGAAATTTTCAGGAAGATGAGTTAAAATGAGATCGGTAATTTGCTGGTAATAAGTTATTATTAAAACGAGCTAATTGATAAAATTGTATTTTGATTAATTATGGAGTAATTTTGAGTTATAATAAATTTACAAATCGAGTTACATAAGCAACTTAACAAAAATTAAAGTAACGGGAAGTCTTATTCAAATTTTTGAAGTATTATAAAGTGTTATGAGTTTTGAGGTATTATAAAATTATATGAGAAAACTCTATTTATAAAGAATTAGTAAACTTGAGATGAGAGCAACTATTCAATAAATTGATATTGAACTTATGAGAAATTTCGAAAAGACGAGAATGTACTGAATTGATGAACCATGAGTAAACCGTAAGGTTTAGAATAAGGTGTAACTGCGAATTGAGTAAATGAGAACTAAGGAATTAATTCGTAATTTGAGTAACGAGAAATCATTATAAATAAGAGTATGAAATTTAATTGGAATTTTTAGTGGGTAACATGAAATTAATGAGTAGATATGGTCAAAATAATTAAGAGACATTTTAAATTGTGTAAAATCAGTGAAACGGTCTATTAAAGGATCGTTAAACTAGATGAATGAGAAAACATCTATTAAAATATTATCGAGAAACCACTAAATATAATAGAATGAGAACCTATTAAAGGGAATTAAATGACAAGATCGTTAATTTGAGCTATTTAAAGAGTTATCAACATCGGTAATATGCAAACCTAATAGAGTAAGGTAACAATATAATGTTAAAGAAGAGTTATTTTGAGAACCAATAATACGGTTGAGAGAGAGTATATCATTCCAAGTATTATAAGCTGGTAAATTGAAACACGCGAGTAGTAATAAGAGTGAGTAAAAATGTGATTTATACCTAATGCTATTACTTGTGAATATTATTATCCTATGAGTTGTTACTAAGTTAGAGTTCGGGGTTTACTTCTGAGTTAAGATTTCTGAGTTTGTTCCCGAGTTATATTTCTGAGTTTATTTATGAGACAGGTTTCCGAGTTATACTCCTGAGATAGGTATTGAGTTCATTTCTGAGTTAGACTTCTGAGTGGTATTTCTCGATCATATTTCTGAGTCATATACCTTAGTATATGAGAATTCTGTGTGGTAGGTACATTTCTTGTGAATAATTTCCTGTTTTTGGTATTAACCGATAATGGTGTAAACTACTAGATTGCTTCTTTGCCTTATGCTAACTGGTGTCCCATAGGGCAGAGGACCTTTTTGGAGCCATTTCTAATATGGAATTGACAATAATAAGATTTTAAAATGTTGCAAATATGTATAAGTGATTATTATTTGATGGAGTTGTGCGGGAAGTTATGTCCCATATATATATTGTTATCGCCATAAGAGGGTCGTGTGTGATCATGGAGCTGGATTAAAAGACCGAGTACTACGCCGAGATCATCAGTCGCCACAAACCAAACCGTAACAAATCTCCAAGTGGAGTTGAATCGGAGATTCAACGTAACGTTAATCGCTGAGTGCAACAACTATGTCTGGCTACGAGAGCAAGAAGACGCCTTCAGCAGAGTATCATGAATTATTTTGTATCGTCATCCTTTTCTTTAGAGATAAACCGAGATCCATGGAGGACATTTCGTTTGTTTTTATTTATTTATTATATTCTTTCTTAGAGTAATTGTTTTGTGCCGTGAGGGATGGAAGCTTCGTGTAAGCAAAGAGCCGGAGTTTATTCTGATCGCGTGGGTCACACTGAAGAGTTTATTTATTTCCTAACCTTATCATTTTCCTCTATTATTGATGTGTGTCGTTGATGAGCCTGTGATGTTTTGAGTTCATCTCTGAGTTAGACTTATGAGTAATGTTTCTAGATCATATTTCTGAGTTATATACCCGAGTATAAGTGAATTCGGTGTGATATGTATATTCCCTGTGAATAATTTGCCAATTTATGTGTTAGTTGATAGCGGTGTAAACCACTAAATTGTTTTTATATACCTTAAGATTTTACCAGTTCTAGAATGTTGAATGATCATTGATTGAACTGTGTGGGGAGTAATTCCCCATAAAATTTATCCCTAACGCCATGAGAGGGCCGTGTGACCGTGTACCACGCCGGGATCATTTGGCCTCATCAACAAATCCGTAGCAAATTTCAAGTGGAGTTGAATCGGAGATTCAACGCGACGCTAACCGCTGGATGCAGGAACCATGTCCGGCTGCGAGAGCAAGAAGACATCTTCAGCCGAGTATCGTGGGTTATTTCGCGAATGTTATCGACATCATTTTCGACGATAAACCGAGATCCTTAGAGAATGTTCCGATTTCTTTTACTCTTATCGTCTTGCGCCACCAGAGATGGAAGATTTGTATGAGTAGTTACGAGAGTCTTAGATTTATTCTGATCGAGTTGGTCACCCTAAAGAGCTTCTTTTTATTCGTAACTTTTTCGTGTCTCCCCATTTAACGACGTGTGTCGTTGGTGAGCCTGAGTTTGAGATGCAAGATCGCTACCCTGGGTTTTTCCGAGCAATGACTTCGGGGGCGAAGTCTATTTCAAGTGGAGTTGAGTTGTAACGCCCTGAAATTTTAGAGAAATAAATAATATTTAAATTTAATTTAAATTACGTTTTTAATTGGACTGTGAGTTGACCGTACGGTAATTATGTGACGTTGGTGATTATACGTATGAATTTAAAAGTGTGATGTTTTGGGTTTAAATCATTTAATCATGCGCGACGTTCCGTCTGAGCATTAACTATAAGTATGTGGCTAACGCGTATCGTTTCGTGACGTTCCGTCCCGAGAACATTAGTTTTCTATTCCGTTGATTTAATTAAAAAAATCAAGTCCTCATTAATCTAGCAATTATTTGTCTAGTTTCATGTCGAGGTGAGGCCGGCCGTAGGCCAAGGCCGAGCCCGAGTCGTTAAGATTCTGCAAGCAAGGAGACCGGGCCTCTCTCTTTTTATTTTTCTTGTGAGTTCGGTTTTCAGGCAAGAGAGTGGGCCGGAAATTAGTTTTTGTAAGTAGACCAAGAGCTGGTAACCAATTGGGCTTGAAGCCTTAAAAACTCTTAAGCGTTATTTAGCAGTATCAGAACTAAACCCTCCTTCCTTCCTCACCCTAATTGCCGACATCTTCATCCCCTAATACTTCCTCCAATCGGTAGCAGCAAACAAGCATCTCCAATCCCGATTCTTGTTATTCCGACGCCAAGCAGGAAGCCAGAGGTTCGAGCCATGGGTGGTAGTGTCGAGTGGGTTTCACTTCCGGTAAAATTCCCAATCTTCTTCCCTGATTTCTTCCATTCGACCCGTTGTTTTTATTGCAGTTGTGTTGTTGTTTGGCAGACACATGATCGAGCAGGTACTGAGGTAGTGGCGGGTTTGAGCAGGATGTTTATTTATTCGGTAGGAACCAACTACCTTTCTCATTTCTTATTAATTTCGGAAGTTTTGTGATCTAGCCAGAGATAGGTTCAAGCTGATGGTTGAGCAGAGGCGTCTTGGATTAAATGAATGTATTAGACAAGTTCAGTACCGAACCGAATCACATGGAGAGCAGCGAAGGAGCACGAGTTTTTGAGGTATACTTTTCGGTGAGAAATTCTGATTTCCTTTTCTATTTTTCCCCCGAACCTTCGTTCCATTGATTCAGAATTCTGAGTTGTTGATTGTGTTGCGGGTTGCATTCTTTGAATCAGATTAGAGTATCTATACTCGCAAGGAGCTAATAGCGATCGGTAAGGTGGTGTTGTAGTGTCTCGTTCATTTTCCTTTGTTTTGTTATAAGCGTATACTGATTTTTCTGTTCTCGGGATGAATTATCATGATCATGGAAATCAAAAGCAGTCAAGGAGAAGCTGTACACTTCAAGTGGTGTTGGTTTTTGCTGGTCCATTAGTGTGAGCATCTCCAATTCAGAATTTTGTCCGTGACCCATAAACCGGTGGAAACCGTTCGGTAGAAATCTTTTCCTTGCTCTTGTATTCCCTTTTATTTCGTTCCTTGAACCATTCCTGAGCCGCAACTGAATATTATTTAAATCCTACTGTTTAATCGTTTTCGTAAAATCGGGTTTAGCAACGGGTCGGGTTTGCTAAAATGGGTTTTACATAAATACATTTTCGGGCAGATTTCTTCCTTCTGTTCTCAATTGTTTTTAACCTACTTAAAATAACATTTTGAGTTTTTGGCTTATGCCTATCTGAGGTGTGAGGAGGGGCGATCGACCCGAATCACACAAGCGCGCTATATAAATTAAAATCTGAGTAATAAAATCTGAGAACTAAATCTGAGTAATTAACTGAGTAGATTCTGATTAGGAGTACACCGATGTGCCCTCATGTGTTGCATGTTTTAATTGTTTGTATTTTGAGATTATTCACTCAGCTTCCCAGCTGACCCATATTTTCCCCCACTGTTCAGGTACCAGCAAAGGAAAGGAGAAGGTGGACGGTTGACCGCTGTATTTCACCAATGCTGATGTGGACAGCATTTATTATTTTTAAACACCTTTTTACTCTATTAAACTATTTCCGCATTAAATATTTTGTTAAATAACGACTTTACTATTTTGGGATTTAAAGTATTTGAATTATTGGGACATTTTACTTTAAAATCTTGTACTCGAAAATTTTTAAATTCTTGTAAATTTTTGGGTGTTACATGAGCAAACTACACTGGAAGGTGCTCAGCAAGACAGACAGGTCGGTATTGAAGATGTTGGTGCTGCAAATCAACAATCACATGATCCTGCACCGACCTCTGCCGATGCTAGAAGGGAATCTGACAGAGTCTCAGGTATGAATTTCTAAAAAGTCCTTACACTTATATATATATATATATATATATATATATATATATATATATATATATATATATATATATATATATATATATATATATATATATATATATATATATATATATATATTTCACTCCCAAATAGAGACTAAGTATTGGCCAGTACCAACTCAATACTGACCAAAGTCTCACACGATCTTTCAAATATATATCCGTTTATGGCCAACATAGCTAGCCTACTGCTGCTATGCAAAATTCATATACTGAGCACACTATAGATCATTGTCAGTCTACAGTTGTCTCAACATTTAAAGAGACAATGGTGGTTGATGTCAAACTGACACCCACTGGTGCTGCTTGAATAATGTCCAACTTATTTTTGAGTTGGGTAGCATATTCAAGAAATGATGACAAACCCTTAAGCCACAAAATCCAAAAACTTTCCATGGGGTTTAGTCACATTTCTGTTATCACTCTAATACCGAGTGATAAACATTGAAAATAACAAGAAGCACATCCCAGGCTTCGAATTCCCAAACCCAAACCTTTTAGTAAATGTGACTTATCCTATACTGAGCTACTTAAATTTACACACTCACTTTTACTAAAATCTTCTTACACATGCTATGCACAAGTCCACAATATTTCATCATAAACCAGATGAAATACAGACTTCACAAACTCTATTTATATGATTATAGAGTTAAACAACACCACAATTCTATTTGATAAACCTTTCTTTTTAACCAGTTTTATATTTTTGTTTCTTTAGCACCATCTATGTAGGGCATTCAGGCATCACAGGCTGCAGGAGAACAAGTGACTCTGCAAGCGATCATGCAGCATATTCTGGCCATCCAACATACTCAGACTATCATCCTGGCCAGAATGGACACTATGAGTAGTGATATTGACTCAATAAAATAGTCAGTCTCACTACTTCAACAACCACATCAGCCTCCACCAACTCCACCATTTTCACATGGTGAACACAATGATGAAGGAGAAGGAGAAGGAGAAGGAGATGATGGTGATACTGATGCTGCCACTGAGCCCATGCCCTCCCCTACTTTTGAAGAACCTGAAGGGGACATGGGTGGTGATACTGATCCTCTTCCCTCCCCATCAAATGATAACAATAAGGGGGAGAAGAGACAAAGAGATACTGAGGTTGATCAAACTGAGCCATCTGCTCAGGGGGAGAAAAGAAGAAGATTGAATGAAGATCAACCTCCACAACAAGAACAACAACATCAGCAAATCCCTCATACTGAGCTAATTCGGATTCAGTATGATAGAAGAAGACAAAGAACTAGGTCAGCATTACAAGTTCAAGACCCTCTTGAGCCATCTGCTCAGGGGGAGACTCATACTGACCAACCACAGCAAACTTATTCTGAGCCACCTGCTCGTGAGGAGAATGATTTGCAAATTGTGGTCTATAGGCCTTTCATCTGGCCTATTGCTGATGATGAAGATGAAGAACCAGATTTAGTGAACTATGCACTAAATCTGGTAGAACAAGAAAGTTCTTCATCATCATCCTCGGATGATGAAGAACCAGAAAATCTGGTGATTAGAAGAAGGAGTTCCTTATCAAGAAGACCCATCAATGCAGTTCTCACTTCTTCTGAATTAAGTGAGGAACCTGCTCCTTTGGTAACAAGACAAAGAAGACCTGTTCACACATTGGACAGTGATACCGAGCAGGCTCCAAGACTGACTTCTCAATAACTCTGTGCAGAACAAGAAAGATTTTTATATGAGCAAGAGTTGGGAATCAAAGCTGAACCAGAATCTGACCCAGATACTGATACTCCTGGTCCTTCACATAGAATCTCAAGAAAGGGTCCAGACCATATTCAACATTATTGGAATATGGTCCAGACCACTTTTTTTTGCGGATCATAACAATGATCCATATTTTTTTTGTGGATCATTATTATGATCCATTTTTTTTTCGATCATTTTTGAAAAACTTTTTTTTTTGGATTATAGGCTGCGATTTTGTAACGCCCCGAAATTTAAGTTAATTAATTAAATAATTTTAATTAGTAGAAAATGAATTATATATTTTATTAATTTTGTGACGTCTCATTTTGTTGACGTTTTGTCGTTGCGAGCGACGTTTCGTATAGACATGCTATTTAATTATAGGTTAGCACTATCATTAATGAGCTGTGTAATACCTATTTACATTAAATTTTTCTTAAAACCCGGACCTTTACAAGTAGTTCAGAGTATGTTAGTTTCGTGTTCGGGTTGAGGCCGGCCAAAGGCCAAGGCCGAAACCCGAATACCTTTCTTGTGTAATTGTTGTGGGCGCTAAGGGTGAGAAAAGAGCAAGGGGCCGACTTCTTTTTACTTCTCTCGATTGGTATTACTATTCGGTCCAAGTGGAAAGGAGGTTGAGTCTAGCCCGTCATTTATTTCAGTAGTCAATCGGTGATGAAGGCCCACAATTTAATAAAAACCCAACAACCGTATATTGGACCTTATATTACTTCACGTACCATTCCTTCATTCGGTACCCTACCTGCCGCTGCCATCTCTCAATTGTTTCCTCTCGTTCAAATTCCTTACGGCGACAAGAAGAAGAAGCAGGACCAATCGATAATCTGTGAATTTCGATGTACTTTGAATTAGTTGGAATGCAAGAATAGCAACCACCACATATTTACAATAAAAAAAGTGGTGGTCGGTGGCATTATTGGTTTGTGAAATGGAGAAGCATGTGACGAGGCCATAGCTTGTATATTTCTATTTTTGTTTTCTTTCTTTTCCGAAGGAAATTGGGGGATTCAAGATTGGACGGCAAGCAGCTCCATTTAATTGGAGGTGCTTGCTTGCTGCTCCCAAATCAAAATGTCATGATTTTCAGACGTATACTTGGCGCTCGTAAGTTGATTCTTGTTGGTGGAACCGAGCCTATTTAGTTCGGTAGAATTCTTGTCCCTTGTTATTCGATAATTAGTATTTTGTTTACTGTTCGTTAAATTGGGCCTACTGCTTAAATCTGTTTTGGATGGCATGTTGGAGCAGCGAGATAGTCGTGATCAGTAAGGGAAGATACCGAGCAGGTTAGCATCGCAAGAGTGGTGGTGTGCACCGAACAAGTCCTTAGCCAAACCATCTTCCGAGCAGGAACTTCCTAGCCGTGTTCCTTCCCTCCCGTTTTCGGTAGCCCTTGTTATTGCTTAGTCTTTTCCTTCGATTAATGTTATTGTTTTCCTAGTCCCTTCGAGTTTTATAATCTGTGATTTGTGTAGGGGGTCGAACTTGGTTAAGAATTGTGTGTGAATTTGATTTTTGTTGCGGATAATGTCGGGTTTGGGGTGTTGAGGGTTTTTGGTTGTTTTAATTGTTTAACCGTTTTATCCGTAGTCTTGAGCCTTGTTTTTAAACTGATTCGTTTCCACATTTAATCGTCTCAAGTAGCTGCTGTTGGGTAGCTACTGTTTTTGGGTATAATGTCGGGTAATGGTTGGATAAAGATCCGAGTTTACAACCTAAACGTTTTATTAACCGAAAACCGGAAACCGAACCCGTAGGGTTCTTGGTTTCCTAATCCAAATAGTTTTTATAAAATAATTAGCTTGATTATGTAAAGATAAGCTCCTGTGATAAAAGGTGATTTTGGGGCTATCGGGTGTCTCGGAAATAGACGGGTTGATGTCGGGTTTCAAAATGAGTTTTAAAATACATGCATGCTGAATTTTGGGCAGATTCTGTTGGTTATGTTCAGGTCCGTTTTTACCACACTTAAAATGCATTTTTGAACTTTTGGCCCGTGCTGGTCACTAGTTTCCTGAGTCCTCTTTCCAATTCCGCTAACGGCTCGTTAACCTGATTTACGATTTAAAAGTTATTGATGTTTTAGTAAACCTTCGCTGGAGAGTTTTCGGTTCAGCTATTCTGTCTCGCGAGCCCATTTTGAGCCTTTTCTGTTTGGATCTAGCTTCCGAAGCCTTCTGTAAAATTGTAGTCCTCTGAGTCATTTAACTACTGTAAAAATTTGATTAATATCTAGTGAGCGGTTTGAGAGTTATAGCCGTTCCCGCGAAAGTGCTGAGTGCTGTTTAGTTTCTGCTGAAACAACCTTGGAGCCTAATCCTAACCCGAGCTTCCTTGTATATTGTAGGACCTTCTAGGACCGGTTAGAGACGCTCTTCAGTACCGTGGAGATTTAGGAGCTTACGGTTGTTCGAGGTGAGTATTCTCACCGTGTATTCAGTTTTAACGTTATACATGCATGACTTACGTGTTACATTTCTTGCACCATAATTGTTATCTGAGTTTGATCTGTTATCTGAGTTTGATCTGTTATCTGAGTATCTGAGCAGCTGTTTACTTATTCATGATCTGAGACATTGTGCCTGGGTAACTGAGCTCGGCACAGAGTCATTCTGTGCTATTACATGCTAGGGCAATCTGAGATAATTATGTTAAAGAAATAATAAAACATAATAACACACATCTGAGTTTTGGGATCACCTCCCGTCTGAGTTTTTGGAATTATTCCCGTCTGAGTTTTTGGGATTATTCCCGTCTGAGTTTTGGGATTATTCCAGTCTGAGTTTTGGGATCACTCCCGTCTGAGTTTTGGCTTACGCCTATCTGAGGTGTGAGGAGGGGCGAGGTTGATCTCTCGTCCCAAATCACACAAGCGCGCTATATAAATTTAAAATCTGAGTAATAAAATCTGAGAAATAAATCTGAGTAATTAATCGAGTAGATTCTGAGTAGGAGTACACCGATGTGCCCTCATGTGTTGTATGTTATGATTGTTTGCATTTTGAGAATTATTCACTCAGCTTCCCCAGCTGACCCAAACTTTCCCCCACATTGTTTCAGGTACCAGCAAAGGAAAGGAGAAGGTGGACGGTTGACCGCTGTATCTTTTCATTACTGATGTGGACATCATTTAATATTTTAAAACACTTTACTTTATCTTAACTATTTCCGCAATAAATACGTTTTAAATGTTAAATATTAATATCTAAATTTATTTATGGGACCTTTTGATTATAATTTTGTTTTCAAAAATTTTAAAAATCTTGTAAATTTTAGGGTGTTACAGATTTAGCTATTTAAAAAAGAAATATTTTTGAAAAAAGTTTGTTTTGGATCATTTTTAGTGTTTTTTTTAAGTCCTCGCAGTTCTCACCGGGAAAAGAGTCCTCACCGGATCCGGACCCTAAATATATATATGTTAAGGCAAAAAGCCTTACCCCTTTGGATCTTAAGATAACAAAACAAACTAGACTAGCTTAGATTAATATGTAGAATAAAATAGCTAAGTTTAGGTCTGATACTGAGTGATCAGAATTGGAACTCAGTATCAGAGCTCAGTATCAGATAGTAATACTGAGTACAAGGACTGAGTAGAAGGACTGAGTTACATTTTGTTATGTAACGGTCTAAGATCAAATCCCTTGATCTTAGTCATTTTCCTAGTTTAGTCCTTCGGTTACTCCTTTGCCCATTATGTAAGATCTCTATATCATTATAAATAGAGATCATCTTGCAAAGGAGAACTCACCAATTCACTTTACACTTTCATATCTATTGTAATTAATCAGTGGTCTAGTTATTCCGCAACAAGCCACACTTAGTGGAATTATACATTTGACTCATATCTTGTTCTTATACAATATCTGTCTTAAGTTATAATTATCCAATCAATTAACCATCTAAACCAGGGCGTTGTGACCTAACAACTGGTATCAGAGCAGGCTAAATAAACTCTTATATAGTCGATCTATAACCCTGGCAGCCATCCCTTATACTTATCCTTCACTTACTCCAAAATCAAAAATGTCTACCATTGTTGCACCAATTATGTCTGGAAAGGGAGTACCCATCTTTGATGGTAAAGACTTCCATCAATGGAAGCTAAAAGCTCAGTGGTATCTTGAATCCATTCATCATGAAATGCTCACTGTGCTAAATGATGGTCCTATCATCCCACAAACTGTGGAACCCGTTGCTGCTACTGATAATGCTCCTGAGAGCATAAGAACTGTACCTAAACTAAGGCACAACTTGACTGATACTGACCGTCAGTTGTATGCTTTAGACTCCAGGGCTAAAGGGGTGATTGGTAATGCTGTTACCAAAGAAATTCTCAATGCAATCATGGAATTGCCAACAGCAAAGGCTATGTGGGATAGCCTATCAGTCACTTATGAAGGCACACCAAAAGTGAAGTTGCAAAGAAAGAGCAGCATGAGAAGAAAGTATGAAAACTTCTTCTCAAATCCAAATGAAGACATCACCTCTCTTTACAACAGGTTTAATACTATTTTTCATGGTCTAATTAGTGTTGGCATTGTAAAAGAGGAAGGGGAACTTGTTCAAAAGTTCCTGGACAGTCTTCCTCAACAATTTCTTGACATGTCAAATTCTGTCAATGCTGCTAATAACATTGAGTCATACACTCTTCAAACTTTATATGGCCTAATGTTGAATCATGAAGAGAACACTGCTTCAAGACTGATCAACTGGAAGAAAACTGACCAATCTTCAAATGGAATGGCTCTCATTGTGCAACAAGCATATACTGTGACTGAGCCTGAAGAACCAGTAGTTGATCTTGTTGATGCTGAGGCAGAAGAGCTTGAGACTCAAATGGCTCTTATGTCTATGAAGCTGGATCAGATGAAAAAGAAGAGGCTTGGTGTTAGCTCTTCTAATACTGACCCAAGATCACGTCTTTGCTATAGGTGTGGAAAACCTGGACATATTGCTGCAAATTGTCATACCAAGTCTTCTGAGATTGATCAGAATGACAAGATTGCCTACCGAGCAAAGAGGTATAGAGACAAGTATGTGAAACTGAAGAACTGGAGCAAGGGCAAGAGGGCAGAAGGGAATGGAGCACCTCATCAAGCACTATACTCTGAAGCTTGGATGGATGAGGACATAAGTGATGATGAGGAAGAGGTTGAGAATAAAGCTTTTATGGCTTTCACTGAAGATGATTTGAAGAGCTCGTTTGAAAAGGATATCAAAGAGGCTGAGAGGATGAGTGTTCATACTGATTGGGATTCCACTCAGTTGTACAAGGTAAGTTCCTTTCAAACTTATTCAGTGAATGAAAAAACTAAGATTTTTGAGTATATGATTGTTGATCTTAAAACTTCTGTACAAAAAGAAAAAGCTTTAAAATTAACAATTCAAGAACTTGAAAGGGTAAATAATGAAAACTTAGGGCCTGTTTGATTTGCTGGTTTAAAACTCTGACCCAGTCCTATTTCTGATTCGGTCCAATCCGGTTGTTTGATATTCTCACATTTCTCCTGACCCGGTCCAAGCATCAGACCCGGTCCCCACTTTTATGCTGATTCGGTCCTAATATGAAAAGGCTTGGACTCAGTCATTCTCTTTGCCGGTTTGCCTCTTTTCCCTACCGCCACACCACTATTTCCTCCGTCATCTTCCTCAGGTGGGATTTTAAGGGTTTTTATGTTTAGGGTTTTTTGTTTTCTAATGAATCTGATTGAAGGGTTTCCAGAAGTGATTAATGCTAATGAAAACAGTTACGTATCAATTTATTGATAAAAACATTAGTTTTGGATAATTATAAAATTCCAAGTCTTGAGGAAGAAATTTTTAATTACCGTTGAATTATACTTTAAATGATTAATGCTAATGAAATTTTTTAGCACGTATCAATTTTTAAATGATTTATGTTTACTTTAATTTTATATGATGATTTTTATGTAATTATTTTTAATTATTTCGCAATCTAATCAAATAAATATATTTTATCTAGCACAAAAGAGTGAAGAGTAATAAGGTTATTATTCATCAATTAGCACATTCAATTAACAATTAATCAAACACATGAACTCAATCCGATTTTTTGACTCAATCCGATTGTGACTCATTCCGATTGTGACTCAATCCGATTCTGATTCAATCCGACTAATCAAACGGGGCCTTAGATAAATTAGCAAAGTATAAAGATTTAGAACTAAACTTTTCAGATTTAAAGGACATTAACCAAAGATTAGCTGATAAAGCTCATTTACACAAACTTGAAAAAGAAAATTTTGAAAAACAGTGTAAATCTTGGGGAAATGCTTCAATAAAATTAAATAAATGTTTAAATCAACAATTCCCAGAAAATGTGAGGGCTGCACTTGGTGTTGATCCTCAATTTAAAAATAGGAATAATTTTGCTGATTTATTTGAAGAGTTTTCTAATATGAACCCTATTAAATTTATAAAAGCTAAAACTTTTTGTGAAGTTGGATGTCAAACCGAGTCAGATGATGAGGAAAATGAAATTTTAGAAAAACCTATTGGTCCCTCCATCTGCTCAAAGTGCTATACTGAGCTACAAGAACTCAGTATTGAATTTCCTGTAAAGGAAATTTCTGATACTGAGCTCCCAATAGTTCAGTATGACACTTCTGCAGTTCCACCTTTTGAATTATTATTTAATACAATAACTTTTGAAATATATAATGATAATAATACTACTTCTATCTCAAATGTTTCATCTAATACAGAAGTTGCAGGAACATGAACATCATATACTGAGACATCTAAAGAACCTGTTAAAGTTGTTTCTTCAAAACATGATAAACAAAAAACAACTTCAAGGTCCACAGTTAGCAGAAACAAGAAGTCTTACACTAATAATATTAGAAAGACTTCTCTGCCAAATAAAAAGAAGCAATCAGATCCACCACCCTTTAAACCAGTAAAGAAAAATGTTAAAACACCTATTAAAAATGACAAAAATAACATTTTAAAAACACTTGGTGATCAGGTCAAATCTTTAAGTAAAAAATTTGCAAAACTTGTTCATACTGATCTACCAAAAGTGCAACAGTTTTCTAAAATACCTTATGAAAATATGTTTAGAAATAGACCTAGAAAATGTTATAGGTGTCATCATACTAGTCATATGGGAGATGAATGTTGGACTGATCTCTCAAATCCTAGGTACTCAGTACCAAAGAAAAGGACAGAATCTAAGTCAGTATCACCAAAGAAAACCTCTAAAGTTTCCCCTGATATGCTACTGACCTCTCCAAATAAAGAGATCAGGACAAAATCTGTTTATTCCACCAAAGGTCCCATTCAAAAATGGGTGCCTAAAAGGAACTAACTTTTATTTTATGTCTTGTGCAGGGTGACAGAAAATGGTATTTAGATAGTGGCTGCTCAAGACACATGACAGGCAGTATGGAGTACCTTCTCAATTATACTCCAGAGAAGGGTCCTTCTGTTAAGTTTGGAGATGACTCGGTGGGAAAGACAAGAGGTTATGGTGTGATCAAGGCAGACAACATAACTTTTAAAAGAGTTGCAAATGATCAATACTAAGAATGTATAATAACAAATGAACCAATGTACAAATCACAAATGCATAAATATTTTAGAAGCAAAAATACATATTGAACTAAGAATTGTAATTAGTGAACTAAGAATTGTAATTAGTGAACAAAAATACATATTGAACTAAGAATTGTAATTAGTGAACAAAAATACATATTGAACTAAGAATTGTATAATAACAAATGAACTAATAATTGTAATTAGTGAACAAAAATACATATTGAACTAAGAATTGTATAATAACAAATGAACTAAGAATTGTAATTAGTGAACAAAAATACATATTGAACTTTGTAAAATTACAAACTAATGAAATCTGGTGAACGTCGATCACTAATGAACATATCCTTCTTTCTTCGGTCATCTTTAACTCTCCATCATATAGTTAATTCCTAAACAAATATACAAAATTGTTGAATAGATTGTTAATGAATAAAATTACAAACCAACACATTAAAAACATTTAGTGAATGTTGGTTAACAAAATTACAAAACAGATTACAAATTAACAAATGAAAGCATTAATTATTTTGAGCCATACGTTTGAATTCTAAAACAAAGAAAAATATATCTTCCTTCTCAACAAACATTTAATCTCGTTTCTTTTTCTCCATGCAAAAAACAAAATTTCAAATTAAGATAAAGTAAAAAAACAAATTGAACTCAGTAAATATCTCAATATAAATTATAAACTTTTGTGTACCTAAAATAAAACAGTTCTTTGTTACGGTCCACCGCCTAATTAATCTATCAAGAGAACTTGTGACACGAAATTCACCACGATGGCTAATAGAAACACACCATCAGATCTGGGATTTTGCCTTCCGTACAAGAATCGTACTCATTGCCGCCTATTGTAGGGTTTTCAGATCCGGCTAGGGATGCAATCGAGGAAGATGAGTCGCCGGATGTTCGTTGCGTTACCGTTGTCGGTTGAGCCACCGGGCATCGTCGACTATTGGGTTTTCGTCGTCGGGTGTCGGTTGTTTCATCGCCGGCTGATGGTTGTAGGAAGAAATCAATATTGAAGATTTGATGAGTTAAACAAAGAAATGGTTATAGAAATGAAGAATGAAATCAAAGAGGTATCGCCGGCTGAAGGATTATAGAAAGAAATCAAGATTAGAGATTTGAAGGTTTAAACAAAGAAATTGGCCGATTAGAGTGGAGAAAAAAAATGGGGGAGAGAGAATACGGACTTAATTTTAGGAATGTGTGCTTTTACAAATTTTCCCTTCAAACTTATTAATTCTAACCATAAATATTGACTTATTTACAAAACCGTCATCGTTAATCTTGACCAATGATCTCTTAATCTGATGGCTATAAAAGTGTTCTCGCAGTTCTCGCAAAAATATAGGTTCTCGCATGAACACTCACATATATATATATATATATATATATATATATAGTGTAGAATTAGAATCAGAACCAATAAGGTTACGGAACCAGCAGAACTCAATCTAAACCATTGATTTTTGAAATAAAATTATCATTGAAGACACATTAATGTATTTGATGAGGGACCCCCAAATATTGGTTTGCATGGATGTAATTCATGCATGTATACATAAATGTATAGATAACACTTATCTATACATACATGAAAACATATACATATATGTATACATGCATGAATGACATCCATGCAAACCAATATTTGGGGGTCCCTCATCAAATACATTATTGTATCTTTCATGATCATTTCATTTCAAAAATCAATGGTTTAGATTGAGTTCTGCTGGTTCTGTAGCCTTAATTGGTTCTGAAACTAATTCAACTATATATATACATATATATATATATATATATAGTGTCCGATTCAGCGCAGAACCGTTTAAAGCTACAGAACCGCAGAACCATCTTAACATCCAATGTTTTCTATGTTATACATAAGGTGTACATTTCCATACACGTTGTAACACATTTATACATTCAATGTTTCCAATTTTTTATACACATAATATATAAATATATTTATATATTATTTGTATAAAAAATTGGAAACATTAGATGTTAGGATGGTTACAACATGTATGCAAATTTAAAACTTATGTATAACATAGAAAACATTAGATGTTAGGATGGTTCTGCGGTTCTGCACCTTTAAACGGTTCTGCGCTGAATCGGACCCTATATATATATATATATATATAGTGGAGAGTTATATAGATAACTCTATCTTTTGTCCATAACTCAATCTAAACAATTGATTTTCAAAATCAACGGATCATGGAAGATACATGAATGAATTTGATGATGTACCCTCAAATATTGGTTTGCATGTAGGTAATTCATGCATGTATACATATATGTTATCACGCGTGTATGTTATTCATGTATGTATTGTAAGTGTTATTTGTGCATGTATGTTTTTCAGTATTTTTGATGTTTTTTTAAGTATGTGTTTGATTTGGGTTAAATGTTATTGGTTTACATATGTATTTATTAAATTCTGATTGGTTAGGTGGGTTATTCTGTGTTACACATGAAATATGGGTTCTCTATATAACTCGAGCATATATATATATATATATATATATATATATATATATATATATATATATATATATATATATATATATATATATATATATATATATATATATATATATATATATATATATATATATATATATATATATATAGTGTAGAATTAGAATCAGAACCAATTAAGGCTACAGAACCAGCAGAACTAAATCTAAACCATTGATTTTTGAAAAGAAATGATCATGGAAGACACATTAATGTATTTGAAGAGGGACCCCCAAATATTGGTTTGCATGGATATCATTCATGCATGTATACATATATGTATAGATAACACTTATGTATACATACATGAAAACATATACATATATGTATACATGCATGAATGACATCCATGCAAACCAATATTTGGGGGTCCCTCATCAAATACATTAATGTGTCTTTCATGATCATTTCCTTTCAAAAATCAATGGTTTAAACTAAGTTCTGCTGGTTCTGTAGCCTTAATTGGTCATATATATATATATATATATATATATATATATATATATATATATATATATATATATATATATATATATATATATATATATATATATATATATATGTGTATATACTTACTCCGATTCAAAAGAAGTGATACACTTTGTGTTTCACGATTTTTAAGGCAAAATATTATAATGATAGTTAAATTAGATTAATTTGATGATTAGTGGGGAGTGAGTTTCACACCTTTTGAATAAAGTGAGGTTAATGATGTTTAAAAGTACAAAATAAGGGTAAAAGGGTCATTTCACTTTGTTAAAGTAGATAATTAGTGGGTATGGGTCACATTATTTTTTGCCAAACAACGTAATTTTTCAAAGTATATCACTTAATTTGAATCACCTTAAAAGAAAAAATGTATCAGTTATTTTAAATTATAATTACTAATTCTAATATTAGTACATCAAATAAACTAATGGAACATAGCAATAAATAAAAAATTGTATGAGATGATTTTTTTAATGAAAAATGTGTATGATATAAAAAATGGAGTTTAATGTGTTTAAAATGCAAGGAATATAACCTTTGCACATGGTGGGGTCAAAGAGAGTTTTGTCTTTCATAAGCCTTCACACTTTCTTTATTTTAGCTCCTAAGATGAGTACCTAATGGTTCATGTGAGTCGGTTACGGACCGCCATCAGTTTACTAACATTGTCGGTACTCCTATATCGGTGGTGGTCGTCGGGTTTCATCATTGGTATGGCGATGAAAAGTGATTGATGCCCAATCTCTTTTCACAAATCAGCAACTACCATAGAAATTCCCACTTCATTTTTATAAATAATCGACATTTCTTATTTTGTTTCCAAAATTGTAGAATATATATTTTTATATCATCTATTCGATAGTGTAATGTGTATAACTAACAAAGAGTCAAAGAATACTATGTTTCATGTTATTATCAAAAGAAAATTTATGTACAATCGAAGGGAAATATAGATAAAACATAATTATGTTAACCATAGTTAACAGGTTAAACATCAGACAGCAAATCAAAAGAGCTCAATAAATATATTAGGCTAACATAATGAAGTTCATAGTCTTTTCTTTTAGCTTATTTTATTTTCTAAATAATTATTGCTGTAATTCACGCTAAAAATGGGCCAAATGGCTAACTTTTATACTGTATTATTTTATTTCAAAGGTGTGTAATTACGCTTTCCTTTGTGATGTTGCATATACTACAACTCTTTCAAAAACTTGTATGCTTATAAAAGAAACGCAATATGTTATTAACGAGTAAGTATTCCCCGTGTGTTGCCGCAGACATCTTAAAATAGGGATGTGTTCGGTTCCAAAACCGGACCGGAATCGGTAAACCCGGTAACCGAATATAGGAAATTTCAAGGACCGAGAACCGGACCGGTTAAACCGGTTCCGGGCCCGGTACGGTTCCGGGTCGGTTCGGTCTTCAAGCGGGTTTAGAAGGTAAACCCGGTTTTTGTGTTTGCCATTCGATTATACATTTTCGGTGCATATTTTCATCCTAAAATATATAACTTAAATATTTTAGCGTACTTTTAATAAAAGTATGATGTTTGCGGGGGTTCACGGGCTGTTTCAAGTAAAATATGTTTCTATTAAAAGCCTATATACTTATTATTTCGACATATATATATGAAAAACTCGTAAGTCTATATACCTATTTAAATGCCGGTTCCAAACCTGAAAAAACCGGAACCGAACCGGGACCGGAACCGGTAAACCCGGTTTGTTAATTTTTATCAAATCTAAGAACCGGGAACCGGACCGGTTAAGCCGGTTCCGGTTCAGTTCGGTGCCGGTTCCGGTTCCGGTTTTCCCGTCTTTATACACACCCCTATCTTAAAATGCATATTTATTTGTGAAGATGATCGAAACCCTTTATACCTTACATTTACCCGAACTTGCAGCGGGATATTAGTACGCTTATTTTGTATGTTAATATAAAACTCTTTTAATATTAATTTTAATTTACTCAATTTATTTTTTATAGAAAAAGTTTATGGCTTCGTTTATATTATTTACTCTTACTAAAATATAAAAATTAGAGTTTATAAAAATATATTATATTTTGTAAAACATACTTTGTATTATGAAATTTAAAAGTCTATTATTATTTAGAGAGTTAATTAAATAAAAACAAAAACTTAGTAGGTTAGGAACCAGTTGGTCTAGATCAATCGGCATTTTTTAGGAGAAAAAGTGGTGGGTTTTGTTAGTGATTTACGGTTTAATCAAAGTAAAACGCAGCAGAAAATAACATAAATCACCAATCAAGGATCTACATATTGACAATATAATTAAGCATTAAAATCAAAGAGATTAGTATGTAAAAACCATATCCTTGAAACCTTTGTTATATGATGTTTCGGATGGAGACGTGTAGCAAACGAAACCGAGAATTCCAATAGAGAATTCCTCCAAAGGTGATCCTCACAACACTTGATCAAGAACACCAATGATGCTAGTCTAAGATTTTAAGCAAGAAGAGGCAAAAACCCTAGAGAAGGTTTGGGAGGGGGCGCCGAATTCAAGAGGAAGCAATGAGGATTTTGGTTGCCCTAATCCCTATTAATTACTTCCATCTTTTAATTAGTCAATGTTGCATTCTAGTCCCTTGCCTTTTATTCTTCTAATTAGCTCACAATTAAGTTTCAATATTAACAATTAATATCAAACATAATTAATACTACAAGCTAGTAACTTATTATAATAAATAATGTAATTACCCTAATTGCATTATGTATTTAATGGTGTTAAGTGTTTAAGTGTGTGACCATTTAGGCTCACATACGACTAGTCATATAACTATACTAGCTTCATAGCCCGCCCGACTGGGCGGGCATGCTTCAAGATTTATATTATAGAAAAATACCAACAAATATTAATAATTTTAAAGATGACATAAGAATCGATAGCTGTAATGATAAGTTTGTACAAAATTTGATACATGAACAAATGTTACATAAAATTTATGTACGAAATAAGACTTTTTTGTAAACGACATTTGATGTTGAATTAGTGTAATTGCCATCTCTGTCATAACAAATGACCTTCAATCCGTTCTTGTTCTTAACTCGTGATACAGCTACATAAAGCTGGCCATGTGAGATTACCGATTTTTACAGAAACAAACCAACTTGAGTCAACGTCTGACCTTGACTTTTATTAATGGTCATTGTATTTACGCTTCTTTAAAAATAATAGGCACAAGCAACATATAAGCCAAATTGTTTGACTACTATCAAAAGTCAAATTGTTTTGCATAAATGTAAATTAATTTTAAAAAAGTACAAAAATAAAAAAATAGTTTCTCGAAACCAAAATATCACTTGAAAACATTGTTGACTAATGTCAATTGTAATTATGATGTAATTTCAAAAAATTAAAAAAAAAATATATTAACTGTAATTATAATATTGAAATTAATGAAATTACAATCAATTAACTTCAATAAATCCATGTAAAGTGCATTTTTGTCTAATTTTAAAGTCAACAGTCTCAATCTATAGTCAAATTACACTTTTAACTAATTTGACTACTTTTTGAAGTCAAGCTGTTTTGAAGTAATGTAATGACTAATGATATCCAAAACAGGTAAAAAAAATTAAAAACTGGTCAATTGTATACACAATATGACCTATGAAAGCAAAAGTTATAACCCGTGAATCTCGCTTAAATTAATCTTAATTAACCATAATACCATATTATATAAAATCAGAATTACAAAGGCTGCAAACTAAAAATAACATAGATGCTTATTATAGAAATAGATGCTTAAAATTACAGTATACATGATGGCAATGAAAATCAAAATGTTGACTACAAAAGTCAAAATTATATAATTGCTACAAAAGTCAATACATATCATACTTCAATTTTGACTACAAAAGTAAAGATTATATTTTTCCTAAACATTCAACCTTAACTGACTACAAACCCATATAAACAATTACGTTTTCATGAAAGTAGCCATTGAGTCATATTTTTCATATTTTTCATTTAAGATCTCATATATCTAAAAAAAGTAGGGAAATTTATAGCTTACTTTGGTCAATTCAAATTGAGTCTAATATATTTGACCAGACACCTGCAAAGACTATGAATTATGAACCTAAGATATCAGTTGAAAAAGAAAAAATATTTAAAAATATTATAGTTAGTTAATTTGTTATGGTATATGTGTAAAGGTTAGCCGTCCTTTTTAACTTGCCTTCCTAGCCAAAACTTACAACTATCGGGAGTTAAAGCTAAAGATATTAAAATTTCCTAAGTTACCAGGAAGACAAGAAAGAAAAAATGAAGCCCCTGTATCTAGATGGAATCCCATTTGAACCTCTGCAGTTGCAAATGCCTCTGCACATGGTTAGCTTAAATTATGTTAAAAAATTCCACTTAAATTACATGATACATTATTTATACCCTCAAAATGACACTAAAATGATATCGATCTAAGCAGCTAATTTGGTCAAAAAAACACAAACGAAATCAAGGGTCCATTAATTTCATATTCGCAATTTGATTTCTGACTGTATAATATGCATAAAGATGAACCCTCACAAGATTTTTAAAAAATTGTATCCTAATGGAACGAAATCATCTAGGTTAATAATCCAAGATGTGTAGAAAAATAAACCAGCTAGATAAATGATTATGAAATAACTAAATCACTAAACTTCAGTTGAAGAAAATTGTTTAAAAATCATAGCGTAACTCTTAATTCGACCACTGCCGAGGTTGATAGCAATCGAAACCTTGAAATTGAGACAACACCATATGTGATGTAAGATGAGTTTGGAAGAACCCATGTGAGATGAAATCGATAATGAAGATGTATGAAGAACTCATGTGAGATGAAATCAAGATCGAAGATGTATCAATGACTACTTGAAATTAAATATGAAATTAATATTTACCAAAAATAAGGAACTAATTGATTGCTTCATTAATTATCGCAAAAGTTGTTTAGCATATGAATGAGCTGGTCAAAAGAGCGGGAAAACAAATTAGAGGGGGTATTAATTGATTTATCGTGGACCAATGGTGTAATTCCACGTGGCATATTGGGCCAATCACAGAGCTTCAAACGGATGAGTTGTCATGCATAAATCAAATGTAGGCTCATATATAGGAGAACTAACTACAAAACCCGCCCGATGGGCGGGTATGCTGTAAATTTTAGTATGTAGAAAAATGTCCAAAAACTTTATATACTTCTAAATGACATAATAATCGATAGATGTGATGATGATTTTGTACAAAAAACGGTAAATGAAGAAATGTTACATATAAATGTTACATATAGTTATTTGTTTCCTTCGCTGATTGATCTTTTAAATATTTATTTGTTTCCTTGTATGTAGGATCTTTTAAATAGTTATTTGTATGTACGATCTTTTAAATAGTTATTTGTTTCCTTGTATGTAGGAAGCCGTATATGGAGCATATGAATGTAGACCGTAAGCCGTACCAGATTCGTTTGCCGTATATGGAGCATATGAATATGAATGTAGACCGTAAGCCGTACCAGATTCGTTTGTATTAGTGCAAATGACGTGGACCAATCAGGGAATTCCAAGTGGCATTATGGACGAATAGGAATGCTTGGAATTGCCATGGTGTCAAACCCTCTTCAAATTTAGGCCTCATATATAGGGTAGGATATGTCATGAGCGTGAAGCATATTCCAACATGTTTATTCCCCAAAAAAAGAGATATGTTCGAGAAATGCATAATGCCCGCTTGGATGTCACTGCATATGTCGAATCACTAACTTACCAAAAAAAAGTAGGCTATGGAAGTTGAACCTGAATCTTTACTGAAAAGAACCTAAAGAAACAACCCTTACCATTTACAGAAAGTTAATAAAAAGTAAAACTTATTAGGCCAAGTAGTCGAACCTAGGTATTTGACTAATAAATCAACTAAAGGAGTGGGCCTTTGCCACTACGACAGGAGAACTTTATGCTATGCAACCTATCATGTTGATCCCCAATTTGCAAAATCACGAAAATTACAAACTTTACTAGACTAAATCAATGTAGCGAGTACACCAATGATTTTTATTCTTATGAAACTTGGCTAATAAATCAATGATTTGGTAATACTTTTCAAAATGGGAGGTTTCCTATTGACAAAAACATTGATTGAAAGATTAAATCCATTGAGTCAATTTGAATACCAAGTCAAATATTACTCTTTCTCCCAATACAAGTTCTTGCTATTTACTTTGAACAAGACTGCATATTGACTTGGACTTTCAAAATTTGAAGGTCAATTCCAAATAAAAGTTATATCCATATTTACCGATTAAATAACTTTCAACCGTGCAACTGACGTTTTAGTTTTTACATTGTCAACTGACGTTTTAACTGACACTCAACTTAAACATCACTGACAACAATTACACAATCACTTCTTATTAATGGGCCCTACAATTATTTTACTTTATATATTTAAAACATTCGCTAGCAACGTACACAAAACATAAAAATGACATATCAGATATTTACTTATTTGATATCTATTCGACAAACCAAATCGTTGGTTAATTCAAAAATTTTAATAATCGGGGCAGTACTTCAAAGTACTTAATAGGTACAAAGCTGGCAAAACTGAAGAGCAACCATATGTTATAAAGAACAATGGGATATTATATAGGGAAAGACAATGCTAGCCAAGTAAGAGTTGCCCAATATTTGTATCGACAATTTGTTTGGTTTGATGTTGTCCAAACACAAACAATTAAACATTAGGGCAATATTATTAAGGTATTCAACCATCAATGTGTATTTTTTATTATATGGAATTCTTGAAGATTAGATCATTAGATTAGTATTATCAATAAGTATATTTGATTTATTTCCTAAAGTTTAAACTCTAAACCCAATGGTGCTGCTTACACATTTTAAAACAGGATTGTCTCATATGTGCAATGTTTAGTGTGACATTCAATTTGTTTCACCTAAATAGCAGGTTCACCTATATGTCTTGATGGGGTTTGCTAGTTAGCCATATTTTGAGTGTCTAAAGGTAAAGGTAAGATAGGGGTGTAAATAAGTCGAGACGAGCTCGAACTTGACTAAATTCGAGTTTGACTCGTTTAATTTTAGAAAGCTAGAGCTCGGCGTATTTTGAGCCTTATATGTAGATCTCGGCTCGTGAAGGTTTTCACAGACTCAGATTCGGCTCGATTAGACTCATTTAACTTTATATACAAGAAATATATAATTCTTTTAGTTTTTATAATATTTAATACTCAGTAAATGGTAAATGATATGTACTTGAACGTAGTTATGTAAATATATAAATACAAATATAATTTTATAATAATTAATGTATATTAGTTTGTTTATGCATGCGAGTCTAAGGTGTTGTTTATTTTTCAGAGCAAAAAGATCTGCTGTCTGCGGACCACATCTGCCAGCTGCTGCAGCTTCTGAGATGGACCAAAGATCTGCAGTCTGCAAGAAAACTGTTATTTATTTTTTAACATCTGCAGGCTGCTTAAATAAACTGAAATATTAATTAAGATAATAATATTATACATTAATATAATAATTGTATATATTAATATAATAATAATTGTATATATTAATATAATAATAATAGTATTAATTAATATATTAATAATATTAGTTAATATATTAATATTATTTATATTTATATATAATAGTAATATATATAATTTAAATATAATAATAGATAATTTAAATATATTTAAATATAATAATATATATAATTTAAATTTAATAATATATATTATTATCTAATAATATAATAATATTAATTAATATAATAATATTATATATTAGCATAATAATAAAATATATTAATATAATAATAATATTAATTAATATATAATAATAATATTAATTAATATAATAATATATATAATTAATATAATAATAATATATTAACATAATAATAATATATATTAATAATATAATATATATTAATATAATAATAATATTAATTAAGTTTGGAGATTTTTTTTAAGTTTGGAAGACCCAAGAAGCTAATGCCCAAGTCTTCCTGGGAAGACCTTAGGCGGACAATATAAGGTCTGCGAGCTTCCGAAAAACAAACATCTGCGCAGGCCTTTTTCTGCGCGTGGTCTGCGCCGCGAAGACAAAAGACCCCAGGAAGACCTTTTGTAAAAAAAACAAACAGCACCTAAGTTTTAGTCTGAAATTCGGACTTGAGCTCATTTAAAAAATCAGCTCTAAGTTAAAGCTTAAACTCAGCTTGAGCTCATTTAACTAAAGCTTTTATCAATCTTTTAACGAGATGAGCTTGAGTAACTCGCGAGCAGCTCGGCTCACCTACACCTCTGATTGATACCACTTTCAATAAGTACGGATTTATGAGTACTCTTTAAGTACAAATCTTCGACACGTTTGGTATATTTGTCACATATCAATTTGATGGTAACGTTTATCATATTTTTATCATTGATCGATATTTAATACTCATAGTTGGGTTGGGGATGTACATCACAGAAAACCTTAGATAATCTTTTCCCCGATTCAAGTTCAAGTGGCATACGTACCACAATTCTCTTTTTTGAACCATAGAATACGGACTTTCATTATTTAAGCAATCAAATAGTAGAAGTATCATAAATTATTGACATTCAAAATACAATTGAATAGAGCCCAAACATAACTGTTATTTTCAAATAAAATATTGATTAATTATAGCTCTTAATTTATTTTTATCTTCATAAAATGGTTTAATGATTGAAATTATAACTTACCGTCACTTTCTGTTAAGTGTTAACTGTGTTAGTTTCAAGAACAAAACTGTTACTAATCTTTTGTATATACGTAGTGCAACAAATGAGAATGAGAATTTTATACTTAGACTTGTAGATTGAACAATACCACATGAATAACGCTTGCAATTATTTCTATTTTATATTATTTTGTTTATAGACTGGAACAACCATTTCATGGTACACCTTACGTTTTTTAAATATTGATCAAAATGAACTTAATATTATCTTTTTTAATTTTAACCTTACTTTTTTCAAATGTAACAAAATATGACATATTATCTAATATAACATTTTCCAGAGAGCAAAGTTATTATTCATCAACTACTCTTGAATAGTCTTTATTCTAAAACGTATAAAAAATCAAATGTAGTGTTATAATATGTTAATCTATATATATATAATGTCTAGCTTTTTAAAGTTTGCGGGGGTATTTTGTTACTTATATTGTAATTATTAATTAGTTTCACTTTTATATATTTAATGTTAGAAACTTTGGTTAGATTTCGATTACTTGGAAAACTGTGAAGTCGTGAAACACTTTCAGATCAAAGTATTTCGTTGGTACTACGAAATCTTCGATCGGATAAAATCACAATCTCAAGAACAGAGAACTTTTTGAGTGTGCGAGAAATTTCGTACCAAATGATGAATTTGACCAAGATCATCCTTAATCCACATTCTATGGAAAAAACCGAATAGAACTGCTAATGGCAGTTTAGAAACTGTCTAAAAACTGGCCAAAACCGCCCAAAACTTCGACGGGTCGGAAAACCGGGTTTTGAATCCGAATTCGGATTTTCCATGCATTTTTCATAAAGCAATATTAACCCAAATAAAAAATTCCCGTGCCGACCTGGCGGCTCGACCCCATCCAGGGGCTCTGCCCCTTGGACCCCATTCCCAGGTGCGCTGCCCCGGACCCCGTTCAGTCGGTGTAATCTAATCAGAATAAATTCAAACAAGCGTGCACTCCGCACCATCCTTACTTGTTCAACATTTATTAAGATTACATTTGGTCAACAAGTTTATCCCATTACACTTAAATAATATTGGTGATACAAATCATCAACATTTAACTTGTTTAATATAAGTTTTGTCCATTTACTGAATGTGCAACAAAACTAATGAAATGCATTAATAAACAATATAATTTCATAACGTTTAAAATACATCCACATCTATTTATGTTTTACCATAGTGTTCTTCATACTGTAAAACAAACATGTTACCTACAAGAAATTGAACTAATTTTACAAATTATATTATATAGTTTATTTTCTTAAAGAATGTCGATTTGATCCCCTTCACTTAAACTAGTGATTTGAAAATTTTAAATAGTATGTTAATTTTGATCAAATAGAAAAAAGCAAATTAATTAACTAATTAAGCAGTCTATCGATTTTTACAACTAAACAGTTCCTATAAAATATCATCATAACCACAACATTTACATTTTAACATGGTTATAACACGAATCACGGTGTTATACATGATATAATATGTTTATAACACGAGCACAACTTGTACTCTTTATTATGGCTTGTAGTCTAGTGATATTGGTGAAAAAGATAATGTGTTACCCATGAACTATAGGTCATGGGTTCAAGTCCCGTCGTAGACAAATAGGTGGAAGGTTCAAGGAAACCATGCTACCCCTTGTGGATGTCACTGTCTAGACTCGAACCACTAACTTACTAACTAGCCGCTCAAAAAAAAAAAAGAAGTATTAAATAACACAATTTTTTAGAAGTACATAAGAGCCTCGGGTATGGTAACGAGACCACTAGCTCGCCGGACGTCACCTCGCCATCCGACCCCCGCCACCACACCCCCGCCAAGTGAAACCCTACCTCCGCTGGCCATCCGACTTAGCCAACGAGCCAATGGGGCGCTGACACGTGTAAATTCGAATTTTTTTTAATAAACGTTAAACCCTTAGACTCCATGTAACGCACGACCGAAAGTTTGGTCGTGACCTGCCACTTCACACCATAGGACGCGTCCCCCCCCCCCCCCCCCCCTTACGCCCAAAGCACTTCGACGCGTCGACCGTGCCCAACGGTCGACTAGTCGACCGTTCAATTTTCAAAGGGGGAAGGCTTTTTCAAAGGGGAATGATTTGGTCGCCTGGTTACGTGTGTTTGGTCGGGATTTTTTATGTGTTTGGTCGGGCTGATGTGGCGCAGAGGTGGCAGGGGTGACCAAACTGGGTTTGGTCACCCATTACGCATAGTCTTATAAATATCACACCATTTTATACAAAATTTCACACAACATTTCTCAACCTAAACTTTTTCATACAACAAATTTTCACACAACAAAGTAATTTTCGGTATATTTTTTAAACTGTTTGGTTCTTTTTTTAATTTTTCGGTATTTTTTTTAATTTTTCGGCATTTTTTTTAATTTTTAGGTCTTTGTAGTTTGTACTTTTTATTTTAATGAAATATTAAATTGTTTCGAAATAAAAGAAAAAGAAGAAAAAGGGGTGGGCCTAAATGGCTTAAGTGATAGTAGAGGGGGTATTTAGGAGTTTTAAATGTGAATGTAAAATAATAATGTGATGTACAGGTGGTGTAAAAGTGATAATCAAACTTTTGTGACCATACCTGATGTTCTAATTATGTAAACTTGATTTAAACAAGTAGTTACTTTAATAGATTTGACCAAAATGTGAAATCGTCACATCGCTCGACTTTCCCAACGCCCCTTTATAAACCCATTCTTTTAAGCTACACTTTCTTCCAATAATCAAAAAATAATCCCCAATTCCAATTCCACGATGTCTTCGGACCACCCAATCCTCCTCCGGCGTCCCACCTGCAACCGCAACCACTCCCCATCTCCACCACCGCCTCCTCCGCCGCCGCCATTATCCAAACCCAACGTCACCACTACACTCTACCACACCCACATCGGCATCTTTGCTCTCACCTGGTCCCGTACCCTATTCGGCCGATCCCTCCACCTCCACCTCCTCCCCTCCGCCGCCCCCGGCGAAGAAGACGACGATTCGATTTCCACATCTTCATCAAACCACACCGCCAGTACAACCACCACTCCTTCTTTCCACCTCCAAATTAAACCCTATATTTTCTGGAATAAACATGGATCCAAAAAAATCCCAATCTCCGCAGACAAATCGGAGTTCATCCAAATCTTCTACGATCTCTCTCGAGCCAAATTCGGATCCGGTCCAGAACCCATATCCGGATTCTACATCGCCGCCACCGTCTCCGGTCAAATGACACTACTCGTCGGAGACTCCCCAAAACAAGCCTACTCAAAAATCAAATCAACTCAATCCAATAAAACCCAAATCACCGTTCTCCGGCGAGAACACGTCTGCGGCATAGCCAACAAGAAATACACAACTAGAGCAACTTTCCGTGGTAAAACCCGAGAAATAACAATCGACTGCACTCGCGTCTCCGGCGAAGATTCGAGATTAAACTTCTCCGTCGACAACAAAAAAGTATTAGTTGTCAAACATCTACAATGGAAATTCAGAGGAAACGAAAGAGTTGAAATCGATGGCGTTCATATTCAAATCTCGTGGGACGTCCACAACTGGCTTTTGGAAGAAGAAATCGATGATGGGTACGCATTGTTCATGTTCAGATTTGAGAAATCCGGATTCGATTACCATGAAGACGATAAGTATTTAGCCCGATTGAATGCATCCGGGTCGGGTATTTCTGGAATCGGTTCGGGTTTCGGGTTCGGGTTTGAAATGAAGAAGATGAAAAAAGGGATTTTGAAAAGGGTCAAAAGCTCGTCAACTTCGTCGTCGGTGTCGTCGGCATCTTCTGGTTGCGGATCGGTTATGGAATGGGAAAGCGTTGAAGAGAATGAATTAAAAGGCCCTTCTGGTTTTTCGTTGCTAGTTTATGCTTGGAAGAGTTGATAATGGTAAAAAAAATTAATCTTTTGTTGATGATGATATAATGTATAGTGATGATTATTTTATTGGCTCATTAATTTTGTTGATTTTACTCGTTTTAGTGAGAATTTTTGCGGAATAATTTTCCGGATTATTTGGTTTCAGATGATGTTGTTTTGGTGTCATTAACGAAAGGGAACAATTATTACTTCAATGAATACACATACTATGTACATGCACATAAATACAAGATACAACTTATACATACGTTGATACGTATACTAAAATATGATACAAAAATAATTAAAATAATAGAGAGTTGTGTTGGAAATTAATCTGGCTATGAGTTGTTTGGTTATGATTGGCAACATAGTATTCGTTTTCTTGGGTCTTGCCAACCCCCTTCTTCCTCATGAGTCACCACCCATATTCTCTACAGTTTCCACAGCATGTGATGTCCCATTTTTATAGGGCCCTCATTTTTTATACGTTATCGGAGAAATAATAATAACAATAAATAAACGGCTTATATTGTTAGTTATTGAGTCATTCACTATTTTATTAGTTTACTTTTCTTGGATGTTATAAATCTTTGTTAGAAGGCACGTATTGAGTCATGGTATTTAGGTCTACCATTTAGACATACTCATTAGATTATAACACGTGTCAAAATTAAGGGATAATATTAGGAGAGACAATTAGTGGAATACACATATCATCCTATCAAGTGGGTAGACCTATAAATAGGTCTAAATGGTAGGATTAAATATCATTTCTCATTTACTTATAGCATTCCGAGACTCCTATCCTTTCTTCATCATACAACTTTGCGCAATTGCGCCAACAAACGTTACATGACTTCATGCTTACAGAAATCCTTAATTGCGCATAGGATTTTGTCCTTTAGTTAGATCACATTTTATCATTTTTTCTTGATAAATGGTAAGAAGTTACCGTGACATGTACTATCCTAGTACATTTAAAGTTAACCTTGTTGTTTATATACAAACGCACCTTTCGAACGTTTGTTTGTATAAATCATTCGACACATCAATAGAAATCTCCATGGGGATCCAATTAATGAGCGGGAAAGAAAATTGAAGTTCAAATGTCAAAACTTTCCCTTCAATAATAGATTAATAGTCTTCGCGGCTGTTGATACTTAACAGTTGGTTCCACACCAACTTGTAAGTCTTCCTTCTTATATTTGTCCTTCGATTTAACAAGAATGTTTCTAAATATTTTATACTTGCTAGGATAGATTGTTGCATCCAGCTAGTGAGATAATTCAGCTGATAAAACTTATCGTTATACTTGTATAAACTAACTCACTAGCCAAATGCTATTGTTCATTAAATTATTTGTACTTAGTCTAGGGACTAATAGAGGGCTAAAAAATTTGGACAATGGCCTTGTTTGACAGTTCCAAATTTTCCAATACGGTTGCACTTGCCACATTTTGACAACCAGATTATGTTTTTGGAAATATATTTTTGTTCACCAACTTCCTTTAAGCTAAAATCAAATTTGGTTTGAATATGATCGCACATGCTTGTTAAAGAAGAAACTGAAAAAAAAATATAATAGGACACATGAGTTTTAGTTGCATAGAGTATAACTTTTAGTAATATGATATATTCAAAAGATAGTATATATTTATATCTTTTTGAACGGTGAAGAAGTAACTATGTATATAAGAATATGACTTGATTGAAGAAATACAAATCGCATGAAGAAAAACCAAAACTAGGCCGGGTCAAGAGACAATACATATTTCTTAGTTTGCGATCTTATAAGAAGATATAATATAATATTATTTTTTACAAAATTTTCCTACTTATCTTTTTACTAATTTGATCAATAAAGTGTCCAAATTAAATGATGAGATTAAAAAAAATATATAGATATAACATGTTAATCAGTTTAAGAATAGGAAAATGTATTAAGAAAATTTAGTGTAAATTAATACAAATTTTCTTTTATAAGATATGATTGAATATGTGTCATGAATCATGCAAGTTTAACGATTTGTAGGATTATATTCACACATTGTAGTTATGATTTTTTGTCCTTTTTGCTAATTTACAAAGGTCCCCTCTTATCTATATGTCTTTTCGATATCTAAATAATTAATGATTTACGCACACCATATTTACGACTTTCAAACACAAAAATAGTTAAATATCTTGAAAGATTTTACAGAGTCCGTTTGAAAAGTCTCAGTAGATTGGTTTCAAGTATTAGTAAATATGGACAGCTGCAAAGTGATAAAATAGAAAGAAAAAAAAATAGACTGGAGTAAGAGCATACCTTTCCTTTTAAAACCGGGGGATGAAGAGAAAAAGGTTTTCTTAGTCTATGTGGTATGGGTACCACATGTGATACCAAATTTTTTTGCCACATCATCACAACCTCAGCAACCACACTACCACCACACTACATCATTTGGTGGAAATACTCACCACACCACATCACACCACACCATTTTATTTTTCATCTCATCATTTCATTTCTATTTATTTTACACACAACTAATATTTTATATAATTTAACATTACATTACATTAAATAAAATTAAAATGACAATACTTTAAATTAAAATGACAATACTTGAAATTAAAATGACAATACTTGAAATTAAAATTAAAATTAAAAATTACAATAATTAACATAAATTACTACTCTTTATCGTCGGCATGTGCGTTGTTGTAGAGATGGTCGTTGGAAATCGTTGTCGTCATAAACAGAATCATCCGCAAAATAATCTCGATATAGCCGTTCGTGTCCAGCTTCTCGATTTCTATTTTGCTTCGCGGTTCTAGTGTCAAAGACTTCACTTTCATCATCGTCGGATAAATCATCGAGGAGTTCTTCGTATATTGTTAGCATAAACGCATCCTCCTCGCCAGATGATGAACCAAGATAATTCATTATTTGTGGGTTGGGGTACTTTGGTAGAGTTGTGGTGTGTTTTGGTAGTGTTTTGATCATGTTTGAGTGTGTTTATATAGGAAATAAATAAATTAAATTAATTAATTTTTTTTTAAATCTCCAACGGCTAAAAGAGCCGTTCAACGGCTATATGCTCGCCACGTCGACCGCCACGCCCCATTATCCCCCGTCGTCTGCTTGCCGGATCCGCCACACCCACTCCCCACGCCGTTTGGGGGGGGGGGGGGGGGTGTTCCAACCCCACCACCACGTCGTTGCTCGCCACCTCACCCCCACGCCCCTTGAATTTGGTCCTATACCCGTTAGCCTTATGGAATTAAAAAAAAAGGATTCTATTTATGGTTGAAAAATAATGTTGTGTGTGTATGTTTTTTTTGTGATTATATATCTATTATACTACGTTTAATATATATTAAAAAAACTTTGACAACTTCAATATAACAAAAGTATCGTTTGATTTAAATCTAATGAATAACTATAATGTTACAACACTAAACCATTTTCTATTTTACATTATCCTTTTTTTTTCTTTTGAATTAAGAACGTTAACCAAGTTTATGTACATGTCAACTAATAATAATTATAAATTCTTGTTATTAAATCTTTTTCTTTGTTATTTTTTTAACCGATGCCATCTCTCCATTGGCACCATAATTTAGTCGAAACTCTTCCCCAAAACTCATCGGTTCAAAGAAGAGTGGAGAAAGGAATTTGGTGGGGCACAATGTAATTTAATAGGTATTTATATTTTTTATGTATATATTTTATAATGGTGGAACTTTATAATAATTAATGCACGTTAATATGTGCCTATGAAGCACATGTTATAAAGACCTTCATAAATAATGTGAGGTGATTCGTATAGAATAATTTCATCCCAAATGATAATTATACACTTCCTTTCATTTTATTAAATTTTGCATTTCACCCCTCCCTTTAAGGACATGACTATCATATGATATAAAATTACTCTACATCAATAAAAATTATTTTGTACGAATCACCCCATAAATAATGGCTAACTAGTGGTTGTATAGTTATAAAAGCCGAATAACTTTTTAAAAATTACGAGTTTAATCATTCACTAAATAAAACCTCCAAATGGCTAGGTTAAATTTTGAAAACAATCACACATAAATAATTGGGTGGTATAAATCACCATCATAAAAAGAAAATTATGAAGATAAGGACATTTACTTGGCCAACGGTGTGCTGCAATCAGCCCACAAGATCTCCAGTCACAGCCCACAGACAGTTCTCAGATTTATGTATCCAATTATCCATTTATGATGACACTTGCCTGACACATCGAAGAACCCTTAAAAGAGTAATCATTGGCTCATAATGATATTAAAAAATTCGGGTAATTTGTACGAATTGTTTTCTATACGCAACTACTAAAGTGTATGGTATCACATAAATAAAATAGCTTTTCCTTAATATAAAGATTGATTTGTATACAACAGAAGTAGTGTACGTACAATAAATAATACAAGTATCGACTCACACACTGTATGAGTGTCATGATGGTGACCTCAATAATTTATATAGGAAACTTTATCGAGTTCAAATGGTATTCTAAATGTAATTGATCAAAATTTCAAAACAAAATGAACAAATTGGAGAAGAAAGACAAATAACAAGTTGAAGATCAACATTGACAAATTTTATTTTTTTTGGTAAAAGGATATTATTTCGTTTTTGTTTCATTAGCAACAAATATTAACTTTTAACAACGGTTCAAGGCCCGTTTATTAAAAACACCTCAATCTGTTGCTCAATTCAGTCGTAGATAACAAGAACTATATATAAGATCGATATTAACATGTTTCTACACAAATTAGTGCAAACTCTCTTATCTTGATCAACATCAAGAGCTCAATTAAACCAAATTTACATAATTCTCATTTTTATACAAATAAATGTACAGTCGCATCTGTAGCACATCACATCTTCTAGCACTTTATAATTTCCTTCGCGTATATAAAGGACCGGGGTGTGGGTCGGGTTATGGTCTGGGTCGGGTTCTTGAGACTTCTTTTTAAATATTTTGTTGCAACTGTTTCCTGCCTTCCAGGGTACTCCTTTGTAACTTTTTTTTAATGAAATATTTGCATTATTTTTCAGTTGATTCTGTTCTTCCTATTAATATAGATTTCCTTACATGTAAACCTTGAAAATGTTTTGGTTCCAATTTAACGACACCTGGTTTTGAACTGTCACTACCACCAAATGCGTACTTTACATCATAAACTGTCCAAAACCAAATAATAATTTGAACCATAATCTACCAAAAGTTCATAAAATTGTTTATTTTATGCATTTAAGCAACAAAAGAAAAGGGGTCCATCTTTAACTTTTAGAGTGACAAATCAGTTTATTTAAACATTTATATGTTACGATAACATAACATTTTTCACATCTTTATGACAAAACTAGAACTAAACACAACCGCACAAGACTCAATCAAATAATTATGTTTTTTTTTTTTAATCCTAACTAGCTAAATCAATATATTAACAAACTTAATTTACAATCTGCTAAACCACATCAAGTAGCAAACATGGTTAGAAAACCAGTAATTTAGTGCAATGTGCAAACAAACATAGTCCAATTTCAAGTCCATTGAGTATAACATTGATAATTAATGTTGCAATATTGATCAACATATCCTTGTAATACATTTATATTAACCAATAATCAAAACTTTTATTCTTGGACCAGGAAAATAGTTACAATTAATGCACGATATATGGATAACATATAAAAGCCAATTGCAATCACAATAAAAAAATAAAAATATGAAATCATGGGTATATGGACCCCTAATATTAAAATCAAAATACCTTAAATAATCCACACATTCATGTTTCAACCCATAACATTTTGCTAGAAAGGCCATATGAATTCTGACTAGATCCACCCACATCCATTACTTATGGGCTGCATATACATTTCACCAACTTATATATAACAATTATAATCAATTTGTCCCCTTTTTGTAAAATATAAACTTGCCCGCAACTCTTTACACCAAATTCTTCAAGAAAAATGATGCCATGATTCATGAACTTTTCAATTTTCATTACATTTTTTTAACTGTTAATGGCTTCACATTTGTTCCCGAATTCAAGTTTTTTCTCGCTGATGAACGAGTTGTTAATGGCGGTTGAGATTTAGATGAATTTGATGCAAATCTGCTTGAATGACTTCTAATCTTCTTGTTTTCTGTGTTTGAAATATCTTCTGCCTTAATTTGTCTCACTTTTGTCTCGTTTAGGCCAGCAGGAAGAACACAATTGCAAAGAAAACCTAAAAAAATCAATAATATGGCTTTGAAGACAGAGTAAGATAATTATGAGCAAAGCAAGATCCATAATTTGCGATTATATCTTAAATGTAGATGTTTTCTTTAACATAAAAAACTAATCTTGATTCATGGGTTCTAATGATCATAAACATGGGGATTGACTAAATTATATCCTAACTTGTTTGCTACTCAAGAACATAAAATTATTTAATCATGTTAACCCCAAATACAAACAAACAATAGTATATTAAGATATAGTGAAATTGTATGATAAGAAGACCTCATAACAAGATAATTGTTTAAAATTTGTGAAAAAAAAGATCCATCTGTTTCTCAACTTACAAATATTTTCATTATCTCTAATAACTATTTTGTATCATAAAAAATACTTTGATCCACAAAGCCACTATTTTATTGTTTTCTAGTCGAATATTGCAACTTAAAGTCGAAGTTTGCCTCTCAAATATAAATTTCTAAAAAGGGGAGATCATAACTTTCAAGGCAAGTTTAACTAAAAATTAACCTAATTTTATGAGTCTTAAAATGCACTATATCCAACATATGCTATAACAAAAAACAACCAAATTTTCTTCAAATCTAAGAATTGCAGAGATCCAAATGGGTTTAGCTAAAAATAAATAAACAAGTGGCACTTTTTTAGAAAAAAATTTCAAGGAGAATTCAAAAAACATGTTCAAAATGGACTTTCAATGGAAAATTCCCGTTAAAAAAACTCACTTTTCAATTATATATGTAAATTTCTGAAAACCGACTTTTATAGTAGAAAGCTCTTGTTTAGACATTGAAATATAGAGAATATTTTTCTGTAACTACACATACTCTAATAATTTAAAAACTCAATGCGGAAAAAAATATATAATGAAAAATAATAAAATTGGTTACAAATTTGGCCATTTGGGAACTCACCGAGTCGAGCGAGTCTGTTGACCCAGTTAGGAATTGTTCTTTTGGTCAACCTTAAACACATATCATTGCAGAAATGATTACAATTTCTTGTAATGAGATTATAACTGTTTCCTGAATATTCTGCTGCCAATTTCTCAATAAATGCACGTACTTCTCGTGGACCAAAATCAGTTCTTCCAATTAATATTGATTTTCTAAATGTAAATCCTGGACATTTTCTTGGTTCAACTTCAAAAATACCCGTTGTTGGATGTTCATGTGCACCAAATGCATATTCTACACCATGAACTATGACAAAATTCAAGAATTATAATCTTTATAATCGTAACTTAAATTTGAACTATGTTATTATGTAAAAGTTAACATTTTTGTAAGATATGTCAATCTTTCTTGCAAAATTGAAGTCTTTTTTGAATAATTAATTAGATAACAAGATGGAAGCTTTTATCATGTTTTGTTTCCTCAACAACTAACTGGTAGGGTAAGGTTTTATATTTGATTGAGATTTGCCAGAAAGAAAAGGGGGTGTTTGGCATTCAGTTTTAAAAGTGGTTATGTGATTTGGAATAATTAGATACAGATAATCAGTTGTAATAAAAAGGTTTGCATGAGACAATATTTGGCGAATTTTGAATTTATACAGATTTTTGATGGGTAAAATGATCATATAATTTTGAAATCTATAACCATATAACAGATTTTCTTTACATTAATAATAATGATAATAATATCCAATAAATTAAGCTACAAAGAAAAACACAATTTGAAGTGTACCACTGACTCAATGTTGGTCCTAAAAGAAGAAACTAAAATTCCTTGCAAATTCATATCAGAATCTAGAATAGGCCTAAAAAAGTTGAAATTAATGTAAAAAGAACATAAATTTTAAACTTTGCAATTATTATCTCAATCCATAGAGAAATTAAATTAAATGTTAGATTAATAAAAAAAAAGATATGAAGAACACAAACCTTGAACACCAGAATGATAAACACCAAGACCAACCCAGTAAGCATAACCGTTAATTGGAGTAAGATCGTATACATTCAAATATACAGGAACACTCCCTGTTTTCTTTTTTCTAGGAATCATTCTACACAACATCTTTAAATTTATTCCTCAAAATTGATATCAAATATCAAAATCTTGAATTCAAACACTTTCTTATCTGAAACAATCGATTTTCAACAGAATTTGCTTAAAATTCTCAACTTTTAAACAAACCCGTCATACTAAACCTCCATCCACACAAAACCCACAAATATTTCAACAAAAAGATTGAGAATTTCAATTGGGTCTGCGGAAAGTTTCAATCTTTTATAAGTTTCGAAACAAACCCTCTTCAGTATGCTTCCATTTTCACAAAACCCACAACTTTTTTTCGAGAAATTTGAAGGATTTAAGGGAAGTTTGGAGGAATTTGAGGAGGGTAGATTGGGATTCGAATTATGGTTTGATTTTTTTAATAGAAAAAAGAATTTGTATACTTTAATAATGATTTACATACAGTACAGAAAGTCGACGTTGAGAAGAAATTGGGGGAATATAACTTGACTGATTTACTTGCTTAGGTTCCATCGGCGGCTTCTACTATTAAAAACACTTTAATTTGAAGAAACTATGCTTTTGCTTTTATTTACTTTTTGTTGCTTTGGGGATAATAGAATCTTAAATTGTATTTTATGCAAATAGTGCTCGAGTTTACGAGTATTAAATTGAGTTATGCCTAACTTTTTAGGCTGTCGTTTATTTGTTTCATAGCTTTAAATGAATATTACAATGATTAATACATTTTTGCATTTGTGAATATGACATGCATAAAATAAAGGGAATCAAAACGAATTGGGACAAAACGGTTGGTCCAATCTTGTTAAAATCCGTACTTCTTTTCTTTTCTAAGATGTTGTCAATATGATTTTGGTTTTGATTTTGGTATTCAAATCTACAATTCCATATTAGTGAGAGGAATGCTTCCAATCCTATTTCAAAACTAAGGTCGTCATCGTTAATTATTAACTCATTTTGCTCCTAACAATTTTATTCTTGAAAATTTTGGTATTAGTTATAATGTTTTTATGATTTTTGAAATCATCACGTACATTTTGTTATTTATATTATTACAAAATACTTATGATGTTGATGTACATTTGGATAATTTCGTCTGTCTTTGTGTTTGTCAAATTACATCCATCACAATATACTAGCAGGGTACCCGCGCAATGCGGCGACGGGTACCCAGTAACTATATTTTGCTGCGAAAGCCCCCGGGGAGGACGGCGTGAGTGAGAGCCCAAACCATAGCGGCTTTAGAGACTTATCTCTCGGATTTAATGGGGACGAAAACGTTCTCTGGGAGGTCACTTGCTCGACCCCGGCTTCTCAAACAGAGCAAAATGTTGTTTGGTTACACAATTTTTATAATAGTAATCATACAAATGGGTCAAATATGCATTCATTAAAGCGGTATTAGTACTACAAAAATGCCAATCAGCTTGCCCAGCCAAATAATACCTCTCCTCATCCATTTGATGTTCAAAGTGATCGCGTAAAAATTCACGTCGGTACCTTTAGGTTGTCTTCTTTCTCAAACATGTCAATAAATAAATGGTTAAGAGAATAGGTCATTGCAAGTAAAATGCATGATTGCAACTAACAATATCATTTAAAATACAATATATAATAGTAGGTTCTTTCAATAAACATAAATTTTCAAGACAAGCATATCATTATGTGAGTAAAATTACAATATTGTAATCACAATTACAGGTTTCTTGTCAAATTCTAAAAAGTTTGATAGGCCTTGTTGTGTAATTGCAGCTCCATTTTTACGACAGAAAACTGTCATCTTTGATAGTCTATTTTGAAAGCCAAAATATCATCTCTGATGGTAGTAGATATCTTCAACATTCAAAGCAACAACTATAAATATATTTTTACGATTAGTTAGACCGATTCTTTCTATACTTTTTCATCACTAACAAATATAAAACTAAACATAAACTTTCAGTTACAAACAAAAAAAATTCCAAACAAATTGTCACAAGATCTTATAAACTGCTTAATTGGAATATTTCTCGAATTAAATCCTCTAGAACTGACTTCTTAAACAAACCTCATGCAAACCAACAAGCTCTACTAAAACATCAATTGTTAGATCAAATGAGCACAGGACCAACAAAAGTCGCAGCGAACAAAAATGTCAGATCAACAACTTCAACATGCGTAAAGGACATGTAAAATAACCATTATAACCACGAGAATAGAATCACTTGAAATGAGCTGAAAGCGTAATTAAGAAGGGGATGTGCTAATAATGGAACTGGTACAATTTCTAAAAAGCATCCTGCTCGAACCTGTATCTCATAGATAAACAACATTAGATTTATTCATTAGTGTAACAGATTATAAGACTATAAAACATTGAAAAGTCAGATTTGTCCCGTCTTTCCTGAATACAGGTTTCAGTTTTGAAATATCTACTGAACTTATTCTCGCGGAGATCCCATCATCAACAGAAATTGTAACGGGTATTACATTTCCATATTCGGGTGAACAATCTTGTAAGCGAATTAAATATTAATGGGTGTCTATGAATTTTATAGCAGCTGTTGTAGCGGCAGCCTTACTATGGGATTCAAAACACGCTAAACAAATAATTACAGAATTAAAATATTAATTACACCCAAATTGTAATTTTTAACTAACATTAAGCATTTCACACCAAGATGATTGATTACCTCTATTTTCTATTTTTCTATTAGAAATCATCCAGTAGCAAAGCGTTGTACGCACATTACCTATTAGCACTTTCAAATTTTCCCATCACGAAACAATTATTCAATTAATAGCCCCAAAATCATAAATATGTATGTGGAATTGTAGTTTTTTCCAGAAGACTTTGAAATCAAAACATCTTTGTATACTGAAAATAAAAAACAACTTTCATACATTCTGTAACATAACCACGATTGTATTTTACAAGAGAGACTTTAAAAATACCTCAAATACTGAAGGATCAAATAACGAACTTGGAATCAAAGGCAGCAGATCTTTCAGAGAGAGCTTCAAATACAGTTATCATGAAGATTAGAAAATATTTAATACGGGAAATCAAAAATTAAACATGGATACCTCAGTTATGTTATCACTGGTCGTATTCAAATTGTCGATGTTGTGTATTTATATAGTGAGATGGACACTCATGATTGAAGCAATCTAGAAGGGTACTCAAACAGGCGATTGAAGATGATTGGCTTAACTTGAATCGATGAGGCTCCTCGATTCTATCACTTTGTAATGGTGGTTTCGAGGAGGGTATTCAACAGTCGATGAAGGGCATGAAGGAACTTTGGGCGGCGTGCCCTCCAATAGGCAAAGAGTATTCAATTCTGGGCGGCGTTTTTTAATTTCAATTTTGAAAAAGGCTGAAAAGGTTTGGTGGGCGATACGAAAATGGTTAAATCAATTGTGTTTTGGGTAACTACCGCAGCCTTAAACCAGCCCAGTTGGTTTGTGTATTGGCATTTGATCTGCAGGAGCTGGGTTCGAATCCCGTCAGGTTAATTTTTTTGATCAAAAGTTGAAAATTCTAAAAATGGAAAGAATTTGGCTGAATTTTCAGTTTGGTATTTAGGGAAATACTTAAATGCTTTATAAGTAGTAGAGATAGCTAATTTGTTGGTGTAAAATTCTTCGATGTTATTACTGTACAATAAGACGGTTAAATAAAACAAAATGTCGGTCATGTTGTCTTAGTTGAGGACTTTGTTGGGGCATTATAGAGCCAAATTATTCGAATAAAACATTCAAAACATGTCATAAATGAGAATTTATCAAAGCTAAGACAACATGAAGGCAAAAAGACCTCTGTCAATGCCAATGAGTAACTCATACGCCAATGGGCCTAATCAGATCACGTTTCCCATAAGTACGTCCATGCAATCAATTAGTCTTCTCACGTGATCAATGATTTGCTTAAGGATTGATCTTCTCTCATCTTCTGTGACTGAATTTCTTTCGTCACTACTATACATCTCAAATAAAACAAGTAGTTTCTAACCCTCTTTGTTTTCTTTTTAGTGCGTGGACTAGTTATAAGTCCAACATGATGTTCACAACACTTGACTCCAAGAAACGTCTTTGTAAACAAATTGGGCCTTAGTGACTTCAAGCCCAGCCTACTACTATTTTGTCACGTATTAAATAGAGGTGCACAAACCGGTTTTTTTCGAAAACCGGATCGGTTTAAAAACCGGATCGGTTTTGGTCAATATCGGTCAAAACCGGTTTTTTCCAAACCGGTTCGGTTTTGGAACCGGTTTTACCATCGGATTTCAAGAACCGGTCCAAACCGGATCGGATCGGTTTTATCGGATCGGATCGGATCGGTTTTTCGGATCGGATCGGATCGGTTTTCGGTTTAAAAACCGGATTTACGGGTTTTCCATTTTTTTTTTTTTTTGTTTTTTTTATGGACAAAATATGTAAAAAGACAATAGAAATCGACTTTTAATTAAACGAAACCATCCAAATACAAGAGTTCTAAATCCAAATACAAGAGTTTTAAACATAAATTTAAACATAAACATAATACAAACCAAACGATAATTAGTCTTCATTCTTCATGTCTTCGTCGTCATTCGCCGCCTCCATTTCTTCATTCTTCATCTCGCATGACATTGTTGCGTAGTTCCATGTCTAATGCAAGTTCTTCTTGTGTTAGAGGTACCGACATATGTCCCTCTATTTCCAAGTTATGTAATCGAACTTCCACGTCGCCCAACTCGGTCTCAAGTGATGAAATATGTTGTAAACGTTCTGCTGCATCGAGATGGCCTTTCAAACAAATTATAACTTCAACCGACAAAGGATTGAGCTTCGATCTCCTGTTTGATATAACCCTACCGCTAAAACTAAAAGCGGATTCCGAAGCTACCGTAGAAGCTTGAACACTTAGTAGGTCACGAGCCATAGCGGAAAGAATTGGAAATTGGATACCCTTTCCTTTCCACCAATCCAAAATATCAAAGTTTGGAAATTCTTCTACACTTATAGTTGACAAGAAATCGGTAAGTGTATACCTCCCAAGCTCGCTACTAGTGGTGTTATCACGAGCTCGTTTGCTATTTTCATTTTTCAAAGTGTTGTAGAATCTAACATTTTCATCATAATCCCTATGACCCGAACCAGAGGCCCCCTCGTGCATCATGGTATGAATGTGTGTTGTTGGACCATATTTTTCCAAGTAAGCATTAAACATGTTCGTTAAACAATTGTTGAAATGTTTAATGGTATTTTCCGCAAAATGAACGTCTTCGTCACACAAATTCAAATCGCTACAAATATTGGTAATTAACACCTCAACCCCTGACGTGTTTATCATGGGGTTTAAAGCAGCGGCTATTGTTATAACGGGGGGCATTTCGGTAAAATATTTTCTAAGTTTTTCTTTCATCGCTACCACCATTTCGGTAAATGGGGGACCCCTAAATTCAAAGTCATTTATTTTTGAACACATTAAGTAAAGTTGTTTTAACACCAATGGACTTGTAGGATAGTAAACCCCCGACAAATAAGTTGTTGCATTTTTGAAAACACAAAGTAATTCGGTAGCTTGTCTAATCGTTTCCCACTTAGACTCCTCAAATCGTACAACACGGTTTCGATCGGCTAACATATTATGGAAAATGCTTAAAGATAATTTTTGACGCAAAGCACACTCAAACATGTGGCAAGTGGAATTCCAACGCGTAGGTACGTCCCAATTTGGACCTAACCAATCTTGCCCCGCATCGACACAAAATTTCATATACTTATTATGTCTTAAACCGGTAGTACCAAAAACATCTTTTAGCATTACTCTAAAAGCGGTTGTTGTGGGTTCGATAGAATGTAACCCATTCTTGCACAACTAAATTAATAATATGTGCAACACACCGACTATAGAAAAAAATACCGTTACAAATCGGTTTATATTTAAGAATTAGTTTTTTAACCGCATTTGTATTGTTGGACGCATTATCAAAAGACATAGAAAAGATTTTAGACTCTAATTTATAACTTCTTATAACATAGTCTAAAATTTGGTACAAATTTTCCCCCGTATGTGGAGTCCCAAATAATTCAAACGCAATCATACGCTTCATCATTACCCAAGTATTGGGATCAATCCAATGAGCGGTAACGCAAAGGTATGAGTCGTGTGTAGAATTTGGGGCGGTCCAAACATCACTAGTTAAATTAACCCCCGTTTGTAAATTTTCAAAACCTTTTTTTAAATCATCTTTAGCAAGTTTCCATAATTTTATAGCATCACGTCGTAAGGTAGTACGACTTACATGGGAATAGCGTGCTTCCAACTCTTCTTGGATCATGCTCGTCAACCTTTTGTTGTCGAAAAAGCTAAAGGGCAACACCTCTTGAACCACCAACTTCGCCATTCGTTGACGAAGCCTACTAGCGTCGAAAGTTTGTATATTGCCGTCATTTCCCATGGTTGTTTGGCCACTCGTCGAGCCCATTTTTACAACGGTGCAACTTTTATTCTTATGATTCTTCAAACTTGTATTTCCATCTTCTTTAAAAAAACGCCTACATCTTTTGCACCGAGCTTTTTTCGATCCATCCGACATCAAACATAAGTCGAAATTGCACCAAATTTCCGGATTTCTCTTTGTAAGAAGTATCTTCTCTACGATAACGTCGGTAGAAGATTCACCCATACCAACCGAAGGTTGAGATTCCGAATCCATAGCAAAGATTACTTGCGTTTTTTAGTGTGGTGTGAGTTTTTAAGCTAGAAATGAGAGTGTTTTGAGTGGTGATTGATCCTTAACACCTAAGGGATATTTATAGGTGTATTGGGGACCCTAAAAGATAAAAAAACGGCTGGAAATCTGTCCTAACGGTCAAAAAAAGGTAATAAAATGGCTATTTTTTGGGCTGCTCGTAAACCGGATTTTAAACCGGTTTTTTAACCGGTTTTTAAACCGGTTTTGTGACCGGTTCTGCTTCTAACGGCTATTTTTCGATCCCAAGTCCCAAGTAACGGCTAGTTTTTTGGTGAAATTTTGCTGGAGCTGGCCGGATATAAGATGGAGCTTACCGGATATAAAACCGGATAAATATCCGGATAAAAAACCGGATAAAAAACCGGACTAAGATTAAACCGGTTAAAAAACCGGTTATACGAAACCGGTTTTTGAACCGAACCGCTCGACAAAAGCTTAGACCGGTTGGGAACCGCCGGTTTGAGGCTGATCCGATTTTTCCTACCATGAAACCAGTTTGAAACCGGTTAAAAAACCGGACCGGATAAAAATCCGGTTTACTTGTGCATCTCTAGTATTAAACCCCCATTTGATTTTTTACAATCAATCTGTTTAGTCATATATAGGGTTGGACCTACAGTGTAGCAATAGCACAAAGTAGCACGTTCAATACCTTAAATTTTTTCAAATAATATTAAAAAATGTAGGTGATACTTCTAAGAAAAAAATGTACAACCTGTGATACCACTTAGTTTTTTTCGTGGTCCACCACCGATTTTAAGGAAAAACTAATTACTCAAATAGATCAATATAAAATTACTTTTCTCGTATCAACTTCCGGGAATTTAAAAATTAGAATACGTGACTTGATAATTTTTGTGCGGTTGTGCGACTCCATAACAATGATGCCAAATGTTCATGTGGTTGGTGAATTCTTTTGTACACGACAATGATGATTTTTTTGCGACAAATGTGATGATTATGAAAAGTGGGCACTACGGGTTTGCTTAATTGACGACTGTATTTGTTGTGCATCTGGTGGTTAAGATATACTGTATATTTTGTGCGATTGTTTTGTCCTTATCGAAGAAGACAAAATTATATTGAAAAAAAAACAAAAAAACAACAACTAATTAGTTAAAAAATTATTAGTTTTTTGAGGAAGTTTGATTTTTTGAATAACATAAAAGGCATGTTGGGGCTCTAGACGAATACTGACATTGAGGCCCCTATCTTAATTGTACAAATAAATATCTAACTTATTCCTTCAATTATCTTCACATTTGCAAAGCACTAGACTAGAGTTGCTAAGAAAAGGAAGATAAAAAAGTGATAACTTTTAACTTACTAAAAAATAAAGAAGAATTTAAAATTAATGAGCCCCTAATTTAATATTTCGCTATAGATCCGGGCCTACTACTTCTATCCTCAGGCCAGTACTGATAAAAGGATTGCATAAAACTTTTTGGCTACTTACAAGTCATACGAAATTATAATTATCGGTCGCACAATTAAATAGCCACCAAAATTCATTAAAAAAAAAACAGAAGTTCACATCACAAAACCAAACTAACTCTCACAAAAAACATCTACCAAATTTGGACACTTATTGTCAATTTTTTTGCGGAATCGCACAATTAGGGGTCTTTTTTGTAGTAAATTAATTTGAGATCTATTTTTTAGATCTTAAAATTTTTTAAGTTTATATCAGGGGTGTCAAATTTGTACCGAACAAAATCAACCAACATGCTATCAATCATACCAATAATATTTGGTAGCCAACATGTTTGGTTGGTAGTAACATACCAATCAAGTAGTAATGGTACGGTAATGGAACAAAAATTTAAATACCATGGTAATATCATACCAACCAATAATTTGCATAGTCATATATATATACACATTTATTAGAAGAATTCGTGAAAGGTAAATTACGTACGTATTATTTTTTAATAAAAGTTATGATATCATAACATGAAAACATTCAAGTTACAACTTCTTAGCATAACCGATCAACATATTATATTTTTGTTATTGTGTTTGTATATAATGTTAATAATTAAGTGTGTGAAGTAGACGAGAATGCTACAAGCTAGTGTGTTATGACAAGAATACTACATAATTTGTACTTTATCATAGATAGTGTTTATATAACATTTAACATATACCATTACCAAATATAATAGTATAGAAAAATGTCTTGTTTTAGTAATAATTCGAAATAAGTTTGTGATCTTAGTATATACCATTACCAATTCGTACCAACCACGATTGTTGATTTGTTGGTAGCCAAACAAATTGGTACCAAGTATAATTGGTACGGTACTGATAGCTAGATTAGTATACCAACTACAGTTGGTACTGTAACAACCCAAAATTTTTTACCGAATAAATTATGGGAAAAATATGATAAATAAGGATAAATCATTAAAAAATCGTGGGATTTGGTTTCGTGTCAATCGGACATCGTTTGCTATGTGAAATCCATCGTTTAAGCTGAAACAAAGATTGCTGGAAAAGTTCACGCCTCGAACTAGTTCACAATTGAGTTCACGGCGCGAACTTTAGTTCACGACCGTGAACTACTGACAGAGATTTTTGGGTTCTGACGCGGGAAGTTCACGCCTGAGTTCACGGCGCGAACGTTTGCTGAAGCTGAATAAAATCGGGATTTCAGCCATTTTTTGCAATTTAAAACCTAGAACTCCTCTCTACATGTGAGTATATGTTTTTGAGTGGAAAAGGTCGTTTGGAGCTGATTTTGGACTCCAAATTACGTGATTCTCACTCCATTGTTGAAATATAAGGTAAATCTCTACTCCTTTTAGTTATGGATGATGTTTTTGGGTGAAAATGGTAAAGTATGCAAACCCTAGTTGGAGGGTTTGTAATGGGTGATGAAATTGGGTTTATATAACTTAGATCTACAACATATTGTCAAGGAAAATGTGTTCATAGCATGGATTTGATGATTATCTAGCTAGTTATGAACTTCATTTGGGGAAAAATGGTGGTTTGGGTAACCTGCCAAGTTGTCTTTGGGGAAGATGACTAAGATGAGTGTAGAACACTCTTTGTAAGCTTAAGAACCTTGTGTTCTTGTTAGATTTGAGTTTTGTTGATGGAAATCTTGAACTAGGGTTTGAGATTCCACCAAGTTGGATGAACTTGGTGGTTAAGGAGGTTATTTTAGATTGATTAGTGACTAGTTATGGATAATAACTGGATTATATGATGATATTAATTGTAGGTCAAGAAGACCTAAAGATTTGTGACATTTCACAAGTTGGAAAGCAAGGATTCGTGTTAATGAACACGATTTGGATTTAGCTTGGCTAAGGTGAGTACATGAGACTTTTACTGAGTACATAGCAAATGATTTTGAAAACTATGATGTTTTATGAGTCTTTATTAATAAATATTTTTAATAAAGATATGATTAAAAAGGCAAGAGAATGCAAGTAATAGACTATTTAAGTATGTCTGAATGACTAATGATTTTCGAAAGAGATTATGATAATGAAAAGTAATTAATAATTCTTTATTAATATGAGGTTTGACTAAGAGTAATGATTGAGAAAGTATGATATTTGGCTCATTAATAATATGTATTAATTAAGCTAACAACACTGATTTTCAAGTATCAAGTATTGATTAGTATATTATACTAATAAAGTAGCGATTGAATTGCTAGGAGAATAAATATAAAGTGACTAGAATTAGATTGGTATTCTAGTCAAAGAGAAGTTAAAGTAATATGATTTTGATAGATGATAAATATGTTTTTATTTAATAAAGGACTTGGTAAAGTCAATATTGAAATTGAATAAGAAACGAGAATAATATGATAATTAGAAGAGAAATTATAATTGAGTTTCGTCATGTCGCGGTGATGATGGTGGTGATTTCGAATTCGGAAGAAAGGGAATGATTTTCGTTCAAGACATTTATGGCGCGTAAACTAGTTGTATAAATGGGAAGCACCGAACCGGAGGTCGTGATTCGGTGGATTCGTGAAACTGAGCAAGTGCTAGAGAGTAACAAGTGTTGGAGGAAGATATGGTGACTTGTACACCTCGGTTATTGAAGAACGAGACGTCGTTGTGGAAAAAGGTGATGTATGAAAGTTTGGAAAGAGAATATGGGACTAGATGTCGTGGAAGGAGTTCGCGAGTAGATTGATAGGGAAGTTTTGTCCCGAAAGAGTATTTGAAATTTTTTTTAAGAGAATTTATTGTTAGGAATGTGGAGAAGGTAGTTCGACGAAGGTCAATGAATCGTCATCAAGTGGAGAGAGAAGGAAGTTCGATGGTAGCTTGGAGTCACAAAAAAAGAAAACCTCGTTCAAAGTTCGTCAAATCATGTTGATGTGAAAGGTGCAAAGGTGTGGTAAGTTTCCTCAATTATTAAAATGATGGTATGAGGTTCGTGTTTTATTGATGAATTGTCGCACGATTTGGTGCTAAGGCGAGATGACATGTATAAGTATGGGTGAATCGTTTGGTGTGGAAAGGTACTCAGGGACGGTTTCCCCAGTTCGTTATGTGTAAAGGTATGATATGCGTGGGTGAGTTGGCGGTTGGTATGTCGCGGATAATTAGGATATTAAAAGATATATTTATCACGGGAATAGTAGATGATTTCAATGAAAGGATGGTAGTACGCGGAAGTACTAAGACTTAGTGAGAATGATATATATGGATTGGAAACCATGTAAGGAAAAGTTCAAAAGTAAAACCTTAGCACTTGGCGGGAAAAAGGATAAGTGATGTGGTATTATCATATGATAATGGTAAAGAAAAGAATGATGAAAAATATAGTGAAGTTTTAAAACTCGTAAATAGGAAATATGAGGAAAAGAATAAGTATCGGGAATGACAAATTTAGTAATTGAATATGGTTGAGTACAAGTTGACATTTAGTAGTGATAAAAGTTTGCATCATGGATGATAGATTCGATGCTAAGGGTAAAAGATTAATTAATGGTAAAATGTCCTAGAAATGATATGCTAAGATAAGGGTAACAATTAATTATTGGAAAAAGAACATAGAAAAAGTGTGATAGCTTATGTTTGGATTATGGATCGGAATCAATTGGTTGACTCGAGTTGACCGGGTGATTCGGTAAAAATGTGGATAAAATAATGATAAGTAATGGTATTAATTTCTACCATGTAGTCTTACTCATAATCCTACTCATTAGATAAAAACATGTATTAAAATCAAGTGATAATATCAGGAGAGAGAATTAGTAGATTACACATATGATCCTATCAAATAGATAGGACTATGAGTTGGAACAAATGATATGACTTCTCAATAAATATTAATGTAATTAGAAAAATTGATTTATTTTTTAAACTTAATACTAGCTAGGAGACTTGTGGGGAATACTATTTAGACTATGCGGTATGGGCATAGTCCCGTGGTCGTGGGGCTGAGGTGGCCACTCGGCCACGCCGTTAACGAGCGGGGAACACCGCCCCCCTACACGGCGTGGGGAGCGGTGGTGGAGAATCGTGGGCACGGCAACGGTGGTGGACGGCGTGGTGTTGCTGCAAATATGACCGTTGAACGGTCATATGACCGTTAAAATTAAAAAAAAAAACTTTTTTTTTCTTTTTTTTTTTACTTTTTATTTCCCCTATAAATACACACACTAATACATCTTTTTTACTCACACCTTTACCATCTTTCTCTCTACAACCTTTCTCTCAAAATAATATTTTTCTCACATCTTTTACTACCAAATGGATTCCAACCAAAGCACGCCTGATTCCAACCAAAACACGCAAGACAATCTTGGATTTGCACAGTTCGAGCCATATGTTAATTTGCTCAGCTCAGGCACTGCCATTCCACCAAATCCCCAATACCAACAACCTCAATACCAACAACCTCAATACCAACAATTCCAAAACCCCCATTTCCAAAACCCCCATTTCCAAAACACCCAATTCCAAAACCCCCAATTCCAAAACACACAATTCCAACCAAATCAGTTTCAACAAAGTCAATTCCAAAGTGCTCAATTCCAAAGTACACAATTCCAACAAACAGAGGCTGGCGGTAGTCGAGCAAAAAAGAAGTCGAAAGGAAAGGGGAAAGCCAAAGAAAAAGAAGTTATTGATTCTGACGGTCCATTGACTTGGACCACTGAAGAAGAAGTCGCTTTGTGTAAAGCTTGGTGTGCCTCGTCAAAAGACCCAAAGGATGGGAATAGCAAGAAAAGCAAAGGGCTATGGGACGCTGTGTCCAAAACATTCCACGAGCTTATGGGGCGTCCAACGTACCGAAACCACGACAAACTTTCTGGTAAATGGCGTCAACTAGTCACCAATTTAACAAAGTTTAACGGTATCTACAACAAGCTCATGTCTGAGAAACGTAGCGGGATGAGTGATTTTGATGTTATGGCAGCGGCAAGGCTAGAATACAAGGGTAATGGGCGTAATGGTTTTGAGCAAGAAAAGCAGTGGTTGGTTGTCAAAGACGACCCAAAATGGTTAGCGATGCCGACTTCACAAGAGCACCGACAACAACAATCAAAGCGGTCTCGTAGTTCCCAGACGGTTGATGTTTCTGATGGTCATACGACTACTTCGCGTATCGACCTTAATGCTGGGGACGACGACATCCCCGATGACTTATTCGATGAAGTCGAAGAAACCCCCACTCCAAGCCGACCGGTAGGAAGAGATAAGACCAAACGAGCACTACGGCATGCGGCGCAACAGGCATCGTCGAACACTACGATGGACGAAGTCGCAAAGTTGTTGGCCGATCATGGTGTGTCGTCAAAAGAGAAGGTTGCGTTGAGTAGGGAAAAACTGCAGGCCGACAAGACCGCTAAAGAGGGAAAAATTATGCTCAATACCATCTCCATTTTGAAGCATAAAGAGGAGGATTTGGAGGGGGAGGATCTCGAGATCTTGCGGGAAGCGAAAGCGAAGGCGAGGGCCGCTTTCCGCAAGTTAAGCTAGTTTTTTTAATTTTTAGGATTTTAATTTTTTTTAATTTCTAGGATTTTAATTTTTAATTTCAAGTATTGTATTTTTATTTAATTTCTTGGATTTTAATTTTTAATTTCTAGTATTGTAATGTTTTAATTTTTAATTTTAATGGAATTTTAATTTTATGTTTAAAAAATAAAGGGAAAAGAAATGATGAGTTGGAAAAAAATTGGTGTGGGGTGGAGTGGTGGGTATTTCCTGGATAAAGTGGAGTTGTGTGGTGTGGTGTGGTTGCTGAGGTGGCAGATGATGTGGCAGAAAAAATGGGGTGATGGTGGTGCCCATACCCCATAGTCTTATGTATGACATTCCGGTATTTCCTTTGGAGTTTGGACTATACTTATATTCTTCTTTCTTACTAAACCCCCACTTTTCTTGGTGGGGTGAGCTAGAAATGATCAAATATAATAAAATACATAAATAAGAAACAACAATATCTGAAATCAATCTTTCCAGGATCTAACTGTACACACTATTTCCAATTTTAATTAAAAAATATAGGTAAGAGACAAAAAAGGAAAAGAAAAATAAACATAAGTATAATGGATTCTTAACCAGAAAAATGTAAGAAGAAAAAAAGATATGTAACTGAATTGAGTAATTGACTAGAGCTTGAGAGACAGGTCAAGTTTTTGGGACTCATCTTGATTCGTCGTCAACTCCGGCCACCACAAACCACCAATCTCATCCTTACTGGTAGTCGTAACCACCTCAAATCGCCGCCCAACACCGCCACGAGAAGGAGGAGCTGCCGCCAAGCTTGAGGTTCCCCCATCAAAACTCTTGAACCCCGAAGAAGAAGAAGTCGAAAACATCGAATTAGAAGAAGGTTTATGGATCACTGAGTGTACCTGAATTCCAAGAGATCTATTGTTGTTATAGCCATGAAGAGGAAGTGAAGAAAGGGTAGAACAGTAATTTTGATCATGATGTTGTTGTTGATTCATATATGTATGGCCAAAAACTGCAGCTGCTGAAAACATATGACTTGAAATTAGCCCCATTCTTTGCCCTCTTTTTGCAAGATTTCTTTCTCTTTTATGAGCATTTTGATGACCCCCTAGTGCTTGTGAGCTATAGAATTTTCTTTGACAATAGTTGCATGAGAAAACCCTAGGCTCGGTTGTATTTGATGCTTGTGGAGTTGTACTTTCTGATGAACTGATCCCCATGTTTAAACTGTCTATAAGATTCAATTCTTGATTCAATCTTGAATCATCATCATCACCATCAAGAATTCCTATCTTTCTTTCTTCTTGTTGTTCTTCATCTTCATCTTCATCATCAATATCACAAGTTTCTATCTTTTTCGGTTTTCGAAATTCGGCATCATGCAATGGATCACAAGAAGAAAGTAGTTCTTCTTCATATGATATTTCCATTATCAAAAAGTAATGTTCTTGAGTCTCTCTATTGGTTTGAAGGGGTGTGTTAAATAAAAAAGGGAAAAAGAAGTAGTTTGTGGAAAGTGAATGCTTTGTGCTTTAAGTGGAAAAATACTATGTGAAAGAGATATCCTAAGATAAAGACTAAAGATAGATGTTTCGAGTTAAAGTACAGTATAATTTTAGGTAAAGCTTTTCTCCTGACTCCACAAATATTTGAATGCACAATCTAATAATTAAGCAGTGGTGTATGGCAAAATTATGGCAAAAATAATGGTGTGTAAATCACTAATCATAATATTTTTCTACTTCCTCTGATCAAAATAAGTGCTACACTTTCGTTATATGGGTGATTCAAAATAAGTACTACACTTTGAAAAATTACCTTATTTGGCAAAAAATATTATGACACACACTCACTAACTATCTAATTTAACAAATTGAATTTACTCATTTACCTTTACTTTTTACTTTTAAACATCATTAACCCCACTTTATTCAAAAGGTGTGAGACTCATTATCCACTAACCATTCAATTAATCTAATTTAACCATCAATATAATCTTTTACCTCAAAAACGTGAAACCTAAAGTGTAATACTTATTTTAAATCGGAGGAAGTAATAATTTGTATTTCATAATTATGTTGAAATTATAGATTTAATAATTTTAGTATAGAAAAAAAAACTCCAAGATGATCTATCAGGGAACATAATTTGTCTTTATGCGGGTTGGTGTTCAATTGCTCATGTGCAACTTCAACTTCGTTCTATAAAGGGTGTTGTTTTTTAAATGTATGGCTACACAATAATATTAACTTTTCTATACATTAATGGTTCAAGATTGCACATCATGTATGTCTATTAGTGTTTATTAAATAATACCACTTTTTATTATAGACCATTCTAAATTTCTTTTTATTTTCAAATATATATAAAAAATAGTGTATCAATAGATCAAGATGATGCACAACAATGGCATGATGTTAACGGCTTTCGAATGAATTTCTATAGTTAACGGGTCCAATCTCTATATGAGTAAATATTTACCAGACGTTTACGCGAAGGTTCGAAATCGTTCAAGACAACGGTTAAGTCGCGTACATTACGAATATAAATTCGACCACCCCAGATAAGTCCTTATATCGTATACAATTTTAGAAAAGAAAAAAAAGTGGGTGCACATGACCCTATTATTTTCGACTTCTAAGTTTATTTATTACGTTTACGTCCTTTTACTAATTATACAAAATACAAAACAATAACAAAGAAGTTAGCAATTTTATATTGCTAACAAATAATGATCAAAATCTTTTCGTATCCTTGACTTCTTCATTCCGCATGTTGCTTTTGAATTACGTCGAGTTGTTTGTCACGAATTGACGGATAACGTAAAGTTTATAATTTAATTAAGAAAATTCCCAAAGTATATATTAAGATACATGAGCCAATTTAGGATTTTTTTTTTCAAAAATAATGTATATTTTGTGAAAACTTTCACAAATAATACACTTTTTTTATCCCTTTAAAAAATAAGGCATTAGGCTTCCTGGAGTCCGGAATCCCTCTGCCAACCGGTATCTTAGAGTCCGGAATTCACACCACTGACAAAATGCAATGACACAAAGTAGTGATAATAAGTTGGATTTGCAAAAATATTAATTTTTAATATTGCCTCTGACACAAAAGCAAAAGCAATGATATTAAATCCTCAGGCCTACTTCTTCACGTTTTCCGATCTATTTGATCCTCCGGCTGGCTTCAAGTTTTCCGGCAATCTGATATTAATATTAATAAATTTTCCATAGTATAAACTTTTCCGTTCTTCTTTACCGTTAATCATTTTCTCATGTTTGACATGGGTCATTTTTTAAATAATGCTTTCAAAATTCTGGGGTGAATACATAGATTCCGGCATTAGACGTCATAATACGATTTTTTTTTTCATAAATAGGCTTAATCTGAGTATGGTTTTCACAAATAGGCTCGATTTTTTTTCGTTTTCAAAAATAGGCTTTCCTGGGTCCCCGAGGCCGGCTTTTCCATTAAAGCATGACTCCTGGAGGCCGGTTTTGCCTTCCATGATGTGACAACTGAAGTATGTTTTTTTTTTGTGAAGTGTAGAACTAGTGTATTTTTTTTTTATATATGTTTAAAGGGGTGAAGTGGGTGAAGTGTTGTGTGATATTATTTATAGACGTCGGGTGTGGCCTGAAGCCGGCCTCGGGGAGGCATTCTTTGTGAAGCCGGCCTCGGGGAGTCTCTCTTCTCAGTTGTCACATCATGGAAGGCAAAGCCGGCCTCCAGGAGTCATGCTTTAATGGAAAAGCCGGCCTCGAGGACCCAGGAAAGCCTATTTTTGAAAACGAAAAAGAATCGAGCCTATTTGTGAAAACCATACTCCGATGAAGCCTATTTATGAAAAAAAATCTCATAATACATAGATTCCGGCGATTCTTGTCGGCGGCGCTACCGGCATCGAAGGGTACCATATTGATCGGAAAAAATAGCCGGTTTTAATGGTGGTATTGAATCTTCCTGATTCGACCGCAAAGTTTGTCGGTACCCTTTTTTCTGATCTTTTTTGTGTGATAAAAAATGTGCAGGTTTATTTGTTTAGAAGTTCAAATGAAGAAGTTGTAGCTTTCCTAGAGTTGTTGCTTTATTTACAAAGATCTCGAAGCGTTGCTGTACAAAGCTACTATACTTCAAGGACTGGAATGTACAATTGTTAATTCGTGTTGACTGAAGTGCAATTAATCAATCTTCTCTATTTAATTAATCGGTCAAATGAGGCACTTGAACTCAAATATTCTATCTCATTCTTTCTCGCAGCTCTCTCTAGATTTTGTCACAATTCTTCTTTTTTATGTAAAGTTCTTAAGAGACTTGCATTTTGGTTCATAATTTGTAAATCTTAGTGTATTCTTTTGTGTAAACATTTATGTATTAGTTTTTCTAAGTTTGTAATCTATTTTGTAGAAGTTCTTTAAATTTGTTTTGTATTCTTGAGTTCTTAAGTTTCTGAGTATTTTTATAAATTTAACAATATCAGATCGCCGGAAAACTTGAAGTCGGTCGGAGGATCAAATAAATCGGAAAACGTGAAGAAGTAGGCCTGAGGAAGCAATATTAAAAAATTAATATTTTTGCAAATCCAACTTATTATCACTACTCTGTGTCATTGCTTTTTGTCAGTGGTGTGAATTCCGGACTCTAAGATACCGGTTGACAGAGGGAATCCGGACTCCAGTAAGTCTAATGCCTTATTTTTGAAAGAGATAAAAAAAGTGCATTATTTGTGAAAGTTTTTACAAAATATACATTATTTTTGAAAAAAATTCCCAATTTAGGTATGATTTTGTACATTAATTAAATTAGAATGATTAAAGTTTGAGATAAAATGGGGGCAAAGGTGTCTCTTAGTCATTTGTCATTGGACAAACAACAAAACAGCAGGTGGGAATTTTGAAGACATCCAATCACAAGTTAACCGGCAGAAAGAGCATCTTTCTCAAAAGAAAACACCACTAATCATTTTGGAGAATCCACATTATTAGGCTATGTGTACATGTACCACATGTAATACTAAAATTTTAATCTCCACATCATATTATTTTGAAAGAATTACTCATCACATCACCATACTAACCAAAATGTAGAAGCGGCCCCACCAAATTATTGTCATTTCTCTCACAACCATAGTCGTAGACTCGTAGTCTCATGTGGTCGTGAGAAATGGCTTTGCACCTACTCAGAATCTAAAGAAAATAATACAATTTCACATCATTGCATAGGAATCTAAAGAAAATAATCTAAAGAAATGGCTTTGCACCTCAACCAATTAAGAACGGGTTTCAAGCAGATGTACTTGAAAGTCATTTTATTTGAATTAAAAAAAAAAAGAGAGAACTGATTACCTCAATCTCATTGTTGGCTTCTTCATTAAATCGATCAGAATTATCAGCATTTTCTCTTGTCATAAAGCATAAGTTTGTTGAATGTTCTTCATCATCGGGATCTGAATCTTCCATCCACTGAAGATCTTCAGCTAATAACACCTTCCCTGTTTCAATTTGCTTAGCCATCAACATCTTCCGTTTAAAATATTCAGAATCACGAACTTTAGGTTTCTTGCAATCGCGGGAGAAATGACCAGCAATTCCACAATTATAGCATTTCTTTGTGGGATCCAAAGGTGTGATAGTTGGTTTATCAGTAGAGGTTGCAGCAGATGGAGCAGACTTAAAGTTTGATGAAGACCTCAGATTGTTGTTTGTGGGTTTTGAATACCATTTTTTCTGATAGTTTGAGATGAGAGACATAGCTTGCAGTACTTGTTGTAGTTCTTTTTCCATATCATCATTCGTATCTGTTGCAAGTTCGTCAGATTTTTCTTTCATTTTACCCGACGCATTAGATTGGTGATGTTTGGTAAGAAGTGCAAGGGTATCTTGAGTATTTGCTGCATCTTGTCTTGTTTTTACTATGTCTTTCACCATGGGTGCATTTTGTAGTAAATACTCATAAAGTTCATGAACATCAATCAAGCCAAGATCCTTGTGTTGCATTGCACTGTTTCCAAACATGGCCCATTCGGGAAGTAGAATGTTGATGAACTTGATGTTGATTTCAAGATTTTCCTTTTTCAGATTGTTTCTACGGAGTTCATTCAACAAATTACAATAACGATGATATGTGCTTTCCAAATCTTCCCCGGTTGTAGCTTTAAATGTTTGATAGGAATTTAAAGTGGTAACCATTTTTGCTTTGTTTCCTAAAAGTGTTCCCTCCATTTATTTTCTTATTTCATCCCAAAGTTCTTTTCCAGTTTTCAGACTATCTAAGTTGTTATAGATTTCATTTGGTAGACTTTGAAGCATGAATGAAAAAGATTGTAAATCTGCTTTAGCTCGTTGTTTTTGTTGAGCATCATATCGAGCAGGAGTAAGTAGAGTTCGACCACCAAGAACTGGTGGATTTGCATTTGGAGCAACAATAACGTCTTCATAAAATACAGCCACACCATTCTCAAGAGAATCAAGAATTTCAGTTGCCAATTCCTGATGTTTAATAAAGTGGAGAAATCGTCTTTTCCACTGGGCATATTCACCTCTATATAACACCGGTGGTTTAAGATCAGATCCAATTGAAAGTGCATCTTTTGAAGTCATTGTTTGTATGAGTTGAGTTTAGATCACGACGGGGTAAAGGTTTGATTTTGGGCCGAACTCTTGAACCGAAATTAATGAGCCAAACACTTGAGTTGAGCCGGAGTGTTTGATCGAGCCGAAGTCCTTGATCTGTTCGAGTCGAGTCGAATTGTAGAAGCCGAAGTCTGTCGAAGCCGAAGACAGATTTGAGTTCGAGCCGGGAACTTGAGCCGAACTCTTAGATCTTAAGGCGAGCCGAACTCTGAGCCGAACACTAGGTCGAGCCGAACTGTGGTACGAGCCGAACTCTGGTTGAGCCGAACTCTTGGTCGAGCCGAACTGTTGTATAAGCCGAACTCTTGATCGAGCCGAAATGTGGTACGAGCCGAACTCTGGTCGAGCCGAAATCTGCAGAGTAGAAGTCTGAAGCCGAGGACTTTTTCGAGCCGAAGTCTTGTTGAAGCCGAACTCTTTCTGTCCGTTCGATCCGAGCCGAACAATGTGTTCGAGCCGAGTCAAAGCTGAGAACCATCAATGAGCCGAGAACCATCATCTTGTTCGTCATTGTTCGTAAGTTTCAAAAACTCACAAATTTGATCATAGTTTGCTCAATCCTTAACCAAAATCAATGATTCAAATCCCAAAACGTTAGAAATCACTTTTCTAACAGTTTGATACAATCAAACAGTTCAAAACGGATCAAATCTGCCTTCGATTTTGATGTTACAGTCAAAATTTTGAGTTTTCATATTTTTCACTATAATCATGAAATTGAGGTCAATTGTTGATGGATTGGATTGAAATTTGATTCTATTGTGATTAGAATCAATGGAGAAGTATGAATATCCAATCAAATCATCAATTCCAAACGTAAAATTTGCAAATTAATTTTCACAGAGACGTACCAAACTTTTTCAACGAAAACTCAGATCTGAATCAAATCATCATGAATTTGGATCTGTTCCTTGAAGGATTGGACTCTGATACCAATTGATGAAGCTTTTGTAATCGAATTCAAGTCATTTCATGATGATTTGTGAAGAATTGATGAATCAAGTGTGCGTTTTTAGTATGTGTGTTGAGAGAGATGAAGATGGAGGGAAGAGCTTTCAAATGGTAATTCTATTAAAGTGAGTGGAAAGCTTACATCATAAGTCATCACAAGGGTATTTATACCCTAACCTTTAAACTAGTTTAACTAATGTTAATTACATCATTTAAGCTCAAAGCTAGTCCTAACAGTATCGCTACGAGAGTATTGGAATTAAAGACACGGTCATTATGGTGCCTCTGAAGTGTCCAAAGGGTAGATTGAATTATCACATACAGCCATTGCTTGTGCAATTCATTCCTGGCCGATAAATTAATCGGCAATGGAGAGAATGGAATTGATGTTCTTGAAGGAAGTATGATTTGCCACCATTTAGCAATCTCCACCCAAAGAGTCTTGGCCACATAGAAATCACTGAAATGGTGCTAGAAATCACTTTCCTAAACAATAGTTTTTCCTTACACCAAGGGTTTCACAATATATGTTTGGGATAAGAGAGACATTATGTTCTTTGGAATCTAGAGAGAATTTCTTGAAGAACGCTATAAAATGATAGTCTTGCATGTGTTTTCTGGAAGTATGGAGCAGTTGAATAACATCAATAAACTACATAGAAGTTAATAACGGATTACGGTTGGAGTTAATCTGGTATAAGATCACATATAGGCTCATTTACACAATTACTTTACACAAGTAGCTTTGCCCTTTGACCCCGCTAGGAGGGCGGTGCAAGCCCTTTTCTTTTAATAAGAAGAAAGGGGATCCTAGAAGGAAGCTTCTGTAAAGTCATCATTCCCGGTCAATAACACTTAAGAAATTATATTCAATAAAGCACTAGCAAGAAGCTAGCAAGCCCCTTCATGACCTCACTTTTTTATCCCAACATATTAATACATTCATAAATATGCACCCTACATTTTCTAACATGTTTTAACTTTAACATTTCGGATTAAGCTACAATGTTTTAACAATAAGCATACATGACAAGCAAAGATTTGGGGTTTGACAATTTTACTTAGCTGACAAGTGGCCGACATTTACATGGTGGATGCTGATGTGGATACAAGTATGATAAGACCGGTGCCAACCCTGCGTCGGGGCGCACGTCGAGCTTGCGTCGAGCCACGACGGCGTTGGCACCAGCCCGTCGTGGCCGGCGTCGTGGCGTATGCGTCGTGGCGTCGACGGATCGGGGAAGGGCGTCGAGGGGTACGGACGAGGGAGCGTTTGTTTTTTTTTTCAAAAATTATTTTTTTTTTTGTTTTTTTTTTTTTAAATATAAATAATTAATACTACACACAACCTCTATAAAAACCCACTATACTCTACCATTTTAAACACACAATCACATACTTCCTCTCTTCCTCTCACAATCACATACTTCCTCTCTTCCCAATTTCCATATTTTTTTTCCACTCAATGGATCCAAACGATGACGCCGATGATTACTGGCAAGATTATGTCAATGTAACAGCCGTCTTCGATTTGAACCAAACTATTGAAACGCTTGATTATCTGGATCAAGAAGAAGCCGAAAATTCCACCGTGCCAAGAGCACCACGAAGATATATACCAAGAGATCGCGTTGCGGCTGCTGAACGTTTATGGAATGATTACTTTGCCGACAATGCCGTTTTCCCCCCGGACTACTTCCGAAGACGGTTTCGCATGTCGAAACCTTTGTTCATCCGTATATGCCAGGCTATACATTTTTATAATCCACCGGGTCAACTACCGTCGTATTTTGATTATTTCCGTCAAAAGAGAGACGCTACGGGTTACCCCAGTTTTAATGTATTTCAAAAGTGTACCTCTGCCATACGTCAATTGGCGTACGGTTGTGCCGCTGATATGTTTGATGAGTACCTACACATGGGTCAACAAACAGCGTACGATTGTTTGGACAACTTTATTAAATGTATATTCCATCTATACTCGACTGAGTTTTTGCGAAAACCAACCACTCAAGATGTACAACGTTTACATGCCAAACATCAAGAGATACATGGTTTTCCTGGGATGCTTGGTAGCATTGATTGTATGCATTGGCCTTGGAAAAATTGTCCAACAGCATGGCAAGGCCAATACACACGTGGTGATCAAGGGTGTCCCACAATAATGCTTGAAGCTGTTGCGTCATACGACTTGTGGATATGGCATGCGTACTTTGGCCCGGCGGGTTCGAATAACGACATTAACGTCCTTAACGAATCAGATTTGTTTGATGAAATAAGGCAAGACAGGTCTCCCGTAGTTCCGTTTACTATTTCGGGTGAGCAATTTACGAAGGGTTATTATCTAGCTGATGGGATTTATCCGGAATGGGCAACGCTTGTCAAGTCGTTTAAATGCCCAATTGAAGAAAAGAACATGAAGTTCAAGCGGTTCCAAGAATCCGCTAGGAAGGATGTCGAACGAGCTTTCGGAGTGCTTCAAGGACGGTGGGCAATCATTAAAAACACGGCACGACCATACAGTGTGAACAAAATACGACGGATCATGTACACTTGTGTGATATTACACAACATGATTACGGAAGATAACGGCCGCGCAATTTGTCCAATTGAAGAAGACTATACCGCTAACCCGGATAATCACCCACAACGTACATGGCATGAACGGGTTGCAGCACAATTGCGTATTGAAAAGGAGATACGTGATCGAGTTGTGCATCATAAACTTCGCAATGCCTTAATCGAACACATTTGGACCCTCCCGCCGAACTACCGTCAACGTTAATTTTTTTTTCCGTAATTTTTTTTTTCCGTATTTTCTTTTTCCGTATTTTTTTTTTCCGTATTATTTTTTTCGTGTGTTTTTTTTAATCGTAATGTTTTTATTATTATTTTTATTATTAATGTAATGTTTTTTATTTAATGTAATGTGTTTTTATATTAATTAAAATGGTGATGTGGAAATGATGATGTGGAAAGGATGGGTTTAGTGATGGGTAGGGTTGGCACGAACGTGTCAGTAGCAGGTCAGTAAGGATGCGATGACGTGGCGCTAGTGATGGGTTTAGTGATGGGGAAGGGTTGGGAGAGGCCTAATTCATATTTAAACATTTTAAAATGTGGGATATTACTATTACATATTTTTAAAATTAAAATAACATCATCAAATCTTCAAAGTAAAACCTTAGGATAAGTGTGATCTTGGTTTTTCATTACTTTAATCTTCTTCCAAACCTCCATCCTTTTTTCTCAACTTTCACTGATACTGTATTTGGTTTATTACTTTTATTTACATTTCTAAATTGCTTTAATTGAAATTTCGTCATTACGAGACCTCGATTAATGGAAGGATGGAAATCTTTAAACAGAGCGAATACTTGCTTGGATAATCAAATCTTTAATACTTATTATTAAAAAACTTGTAATCTAACAATATAAGATGTTAGAAGTTGTTCCTTTTAGGTTATGAGTTTGATTTTCATTGTGTACAATATGATGTAAATTTAATAGTAACTAATAGATGTGTATATATTCTGCTATTAAAAAAAATATTTTATTCATACAATTATTTAAATTGAGTAATTACAACAACCAAAGTAGTTCTTATCAATATTAGTAAAGAAGATAAAAAGGTACATTATTATTTAAACCTGCATATTTTTTTCATTAATATAACATGATTCATTAGTCACGTTTTTAGACCCACTTAAATTTACACCAGTCACATCCTTATTTGTTCCGTAGTTAATAAGTTTAATGTGACAGCTTAAAAGATAAATATATTTAACTTTCGCAACTTATTTAATCTGGGTTTAATAAAATCTCAAAAAGCGTGATAAATAGTTATAATTTCGGTTTTAATTAAGGTTATTAATTTATGATTCGACCGGTCGACTTAAAAACAAAACTAAAGATTTTAAGACAAAAGGTTAAATAAAAAAGGTTATTACTCATTGTAATAAAACGAATTGTGTTTGTGAGCAAGAATTGTTATTCCGCAATAATTCTTGAGTTTTATTGTGAACAAATCATTCGACATATTGAGCTTTTTCATTTGTTCTTAGTATTCATATAGTATTTGACATATAGGGTTGTTGAGACTTAACAAAAGTTTTAGTTCTCGTTATTTATTTTATTTTATTCTGTTGCATAAAGAAATTCCATGTTATAAAGAAATATGGGTTTAGCTCCCAAAATCGTAAACCTACATTTCGGCCTTCTAATAAACATGTTCAAGTTCCGTTGATACTAATTATATTGTGCTTTAGAAGACAAAGGCTTGCGGATTAGTAGAGAAAAAACAAAATATATATAGTGTAATTGCGACTTGAATGCAAATAAGAGGAACACCTTAGACGAATCCGTATTGGAGATCAGATTTTACACCCAAATGGGTATTTTAGATTTTACGCCTGAAAAAGTCTTCTAGATTATACACCCGAAGTTGGAAGAAAAAACATTTTCAGAAATAAAGAAATAAGTATATAACAACAATAGGGTCCACTCAAATGATATCTTTGTAAGGTTTCATAAAATAGTCGAACTTACAAAAACATGATTTGTAACCTAAGTGTTACATGTGAAAATGGGCTGAATGATTTGAAAAAAGAGGGAAAAAGCAATGCAATAGGTGGGACAAGGGGAGTAGTTACTAAACATGGCATATGATTCCACATTATTCAAATTCATGTCTAATCTAATCAAAAAGTGGATCAGATCTCTTTACAAGATTTGTATGTCCATAAAATAAGTCCCCGATGTTTTCCAAAAACAGAACATCAAAAACATGTTACACCAAACATCCACAAGTACATTGTCACATTTTTCTTCTTCCAATCTCATCATTCTCATGTCTTAATTTTAAAATAACATCAACTACATTAACAACAAATGGGTGCAACTAAATTCACCATAGTATCCCCTAACATGCATCAAAATATATGTAAACCTTATTCTTTCCATGATTGCATAATTAACTACTCTATAGTCATTCGTTCGGCTATCATAGAGCGAGTACTCGATCACTCGGTGAGTACTCAACCTCAACAAATACTCAGGTTGACATTTTTATATATTAAATTGTACATAACTATACATTATACATATAGTTTCCCTAGTTCTTAAAATATAAAATATTTTAAAATCTATAAGTAAATATATCACACTAATATTGTATATAACAGGTTCTAAGAAGTAGCTTCATACAAATCTTGTGGAGAATTTGACCAGGTTGGGAGAGTTTTGACTAACTTTCTTGACGGATTTGGACCAACTCGACTCAACAAACCACTAAGTACATTGTACTTGATGAATATTCTCAAGTGTTTTTTTTTCGAACGGTCAATTAGTAAGTTAGTGGTTCGAGCCTAGACAGTGACATCCATAAGGGGCAGTATGCCTTCTCTCGAACCCTCCACCTATGGGGAATACACCCCACCACCTTTTTATCTCCAAGTTTTGCCTCCAACAAGCCTTGAACCTAAGACCTCTCGAAGGAAAACCCCAAGACTATCCTTAGTGGCCAATTAATCTAGACAAATTGGTTATAAATACTCTCAAGTTGACCGAGATTTACCACACTAATTCTTTCACAACAGTTTCTAACATTTTCTTTATTACAAAAACTTCATTTGTAAACGAAAGCTTTTACTTTATACACATGGAATAAAAGTGTTGGACATTTATGCACTCCTATATATTACATATACTCAAGTGGTAATATCTTTAAGGTTAAAGTCAAATCCCTAGTTAGATATTGCCTCCATGATATTTGTCTATAAACGTTTTTTAACTAAACAAACTTTAAATTAGTGCGTAACTCCAGCACAAGCACACGCACAACTAGCACGTGCGCACACACACACACACATTAAATACAGGGTCATTTTGGCCTTGCGATTTGCAACGAATAAAAAGATTTCACAAGACAATTACCAAAACATAAAGCACCAAAAACGTATACAAAGAGATGTTTCTTTTTCTTTTTTGGAACAGCTGCGTATTATATAGACAACTAGCAAGAAGCTAACATTTGAGCAAGTATTATATTTTATGCAAAAAAAACAAAGAAGCTGATTCTATACTACATTTAGTATGAACGAAGAATCGACTAATGGAACTACAAAATTTATTTATACAATCAAAATTGCTATTTTGTGAGCCAATAAATGAGAATTAGAAAAGTGCAAACGGATGCAACTAAAGAAAGAATTATGGTGTCCATTGACTTCTTTTTGTTTATCGCCGAGATAATACTATTCACCTGTTATCATATTTAAATCTATTAACATATGTTAAATACTAAAATGGAGAATTATTCAGAGAAAAAAAAATGAATAAAATAATTTACTTACAGTTGGGAGACGACTGCTAACGTTGCTAAGTTTTGAATTGACGCCTCTAAAAGTTGATCGTTGAAATACAAGTGATCCAAGGGTTTCTTGTGCTTGGGATATTACACCCTCCACCTGGATCAACATAGAATTTTAATTTTTTAATAATTGATTTGAACAAATTAACAATGAAACTGGTCTTGTAAAAAAGTGCTACTGATTTTATGTAGTTCGGTACAAAAATTGCTACTATGTATCGATTTCAATAAGAAATAACTGGACGAGAAAAAAAAGCCCTAATAAAACCGTCTTTTTTTTTTTTTTTAATAAAACCGTATGAAGGTGTATTTATATAATTAAAGTAAGGCACCTGGCCTGTATTTCTCATGAGGGTGGCCCGCTCTTTAAGAAGAGATTGCTGTTCTTGTGAATGGGACCCGCTTCCTTCTTCAATATCCAATCTTGCTCTATCAAGCTCCCTGAAATCTTCAAGCAATGATGCATCTTCTCTTTTTGCTCTAAGGCTAGAACGAAGTCGGTTGAATTCCTACAGATTAACCAAATTTAATAAATATTTGAATTGAATGTCTACAAGTTGGGATTTTTTTTTAATTTTTTTATTTATGCATTTGCTGTTTGTTTACCTGAGTAAGATCATGATGAATTTCATGATGTCGAGTTAAGGTATGAGAAAAGATTTCTGATCCACCAGATGAAATCCAAGCTTGCATTTGTGAAATTACTTGTTGTAACTGTTTAAGTAACTGTTCTATGCTTGATCCAATATTACTACTCTCATTACCATCATCACCTTTGTTAGACACCAGTTTTCGGTACAAATGCATTTGATCATCCAACTCTGCTTCAAGATTCCTTGCCTACACATACAGTGAATACACTTCTTAGAAATTACTCGTATAATCTTCAAAAACTAGCCAAGCACCAAAACATTTCAATATAATGTCACAGAATGATTCAAATGAATGACATATATATACACATGACACACACATTACAGGTTTGTATATGCATTGAAAACCCTCATTGTGGATCTATAGACCGTTAGACACACAGGCTATAACAATTTGTTATAAACGTCTCAGAAGATGTCAAATTTGTGAGATTCAATCGGTGAGAAAGCTTCAATCATTTCTAATACTGATCGATGCTTTGAAGCGCCAATCCAATTATAAAATCTAATAAAATTTGTTCCAGTCGAGATCCGATCATCGTTCATCTACAAAACCCTAATTATATCAACATTTCCATTCCTAACAGATCCTATAATCAACAATAACTGGCGCTATATCCTAATCGTAGCTCTAATTCCAATCAGAAAAAATCGAATACAATTGTACAATGATTTACCAATGGTAGAAAATTAAAATTCAACCATCAAAACAAATATATGCAAAAAAATACAGTAATATGTATTTAAATAAACCTGTTTTCGCAATGAATCCCAAGAGCTTGGCGGATCCATGAGAAATTGGAACAAGGGAGGAAACCGTGTTCCTCCCGATTAATTCAAAATTGTTGTTTTAGAGAGAGAAATCAGAAATCGTATTGAATCGTGAGAGACCACAGAACGGCTTGAAGACGGAGGGAAACTACATTTCATTTCCAAATTAATCACGAATTAATTTATTTATTTGTTTAAAAATTGTATTTCTTTCATATTTTATAATTTATAATCCTACCCATTATTAACCTATGAAATATATTAAAAAAATCAGATTTTATTTTTTTTATTTAGACATTCATATCGATCAAATAAAGAATAATATTTAGTAAGAACATTATTTCTGATTTGTTTTTAGTTGTTTTTTAAATTAATTGATTATAAAATACTCCCTCCGTCCCACAAAAAAATTCTCATTTCTATCATAAATTTTGTCCCACAAAAAAGTTCTAATTTCTATAAAATAATATTATTATCAGGACCTCATCACTAACTATCTGTTAAAAACATTTTCTCTCTTCAATTAACCTTATATTTAATCAAAAATATTACAAATGACCCCACTATCAACTACAGTATCTCCTAAATACTTGTTCACAAAAGAAATGAGAATTTTTTATGTGACGAAGGGAGTATATAAATATATTTGCAATTTAGACTTGAATTCCTTTTGTATTCAGTTAAATCTATAGTCTTTTCATTGCTTTGAAAAAACAAACTTTCATTTTCTAATTGGCAAGTTATGAACTGCAAGATATTAAGGTTTCTATGTGTATTTTAATTAACTTTTAATAGTTATTTTATTATGAAATGATTGAATCACATGGTTAGATTCTTTGGTTTCTAAAATTTATATTTTATCACAAAAATTATCTATAATATATTTCCCATAAGATAAGATATGAATTTACTTTTTTGTCCTTTAAAATATTCTTTTCCTATTTATCATTTACTTTTTCTAAACTTTGAGACTTTACTTTCATATTTACCAATTAAATGTAAAGTTATTTATTTTTTCTTAAGACTTTTTTTTCTTTAGAGATTTTTTTCTTATATAACAGTGATGTACAAATTTTTTTTATTATTGAGAACTTTTTTTCTTCCTATTTAGCAATTAGTGGGGTAATATAGGCATGTAAACGAACCGAACGTTCAATGAACTGTTCGCGAACCGTTCGGCGGGAGTTCGTTTATGTTCGTTCGTTTAGCTAAACAAACGAACACGAACAAGGATTTGTGTTCGTTTTGTTAAACAAACGAACACGAACAAAGCCCCGTTCATTCGTTTACGTTCATGAACATTCGTTCGTGAACATCCGTTCGTGTTTGTTTGATTATGTTCGTTTGTGTTCATTTTCTTTATTCTTGAATTAAATATAAAATATTATTCATAATATTGATTAATTATGATTAAAATAAAAAATGTAAATATATTAAGCCCTTAGGTTTAGACTTTCTTGTTCAGTTTGTTTAGATACCCATAACACTAGATCTCCATTACTTGTTTAGAATTAACAATCTTGGGTTGTTCATGTTTTCAGTTATGCTACTTATGTTTCTGATATCCTTAAGGTGGTTTTGAAAATAGTAGAAACATGTTTTCCTGCACTTTGTTCGTCTGTGTTTGTTTGTGTTCGTTTGTGTTTGTTTATGTTCGTTTGTGTTTGTTTGTGTTCGTTTTTGTTTATTTTGTGTACATTTGTGTTTGTTTATGTTCGTTTGTGTTCGTTTATGTTTGTTACCCTCGTTCACGAACCGTTCGTGAGCACTAAATTTTCTTAACAAACGAACACGAACACAAAATTCCGTTCGATAAGTGTTCGTGAACCGTTCACGAACACATTTTTTCCATAACAAATGAACACGAACAAGGTACCGTTCGTGTTCGTTCGGTTCGTTTACAGGCCTAGGGTAATACAAATCATTTGGTTTCAACTTTTTTTCTTCTTTTTCTGTTTTTCCAATTACACTTTGTAGAAGTTTCATCTCACTCTCTTAAACTTTAATTTTTCTGAAATTACAAACAAGTACTCTTATTATAATAATTTTCTTTACAACATTGGTTTCAACTGGTCATTAATTTCCAAAATAATAAAATTATGTGTTGTTATTTTTACCATAAACTTTCTGATATGACATGTCGCACATATAACTAATCATAGTACAACTGAAATATTTATATATGTAAACAACCTTTTGGACATAGTATAAAATCCCCGCAATATCATGTGAGTACAACCTACTAGTTTATTCACATACTATAATTTATATTTAGTCTATTTTAAAATTTGTATAATGAAAAAAAATACTCCATAATTTGTATGATACAAATATCACCTCTAAATTATTAAATAGCTACCTATGTTTACAGAGTTAAAAGACAATTCACTACACAATGTACTTTTTCTTATACATTATAATGTCTTTAAATTTTGAAAAGGATTGTCTCACCTTGATAACTTTAATAAAAGTCACAAGGCTCCTATAAAAGTTAGGGATGTTTATGTAAACATTAAAGTTTTAATGAAAGTTTCAAACATGCCCATCCTGCTAGTTGGTACTGACTTGTCACTTGCCACATCAATTTGGCTTCTTCGATTAAGTGAACAAGAAAAGCAAAAAAAAAGTGAAATGTTAAGATTGTTATTAAAACACTAACTGTAATAATTTACAGTACTCAAACTACAAGACCCTTTGGTTACATAAAAAAAGACCATCAAACAGTAGGCAACAACTCTTTTGCCGATTGTGTACACAACATTTAAACACCAACTTAACACATTACTAAATCAAACAACCTTAAACCTCACAAATTACACATTTCCTACTTATTTTTCACCATCTTCAACCCCTAATCCATACAAAACACCCGCATATTTCTCCGTGTTTCCATTAAAATAACCTTCTTTCAGCTTCTTAAAAGCATGAGAAGTTAACAAGCTATCCGATCCCGCTTGATGACAAACACCGATTCTTTCAACTTCCAAGATTTCTGCAAGTTTGTTCAATCCACCATGAAGATGATTACAAAACCTCATCAAATGTTTGATATCGTAAACAATCGGGAAATAAAGTTTGATTAAATCGAAGAACCCTGATTGCGATTTGGGCAATTCTTTACGGGTTAACAATTTGAGCAAATACCCGAAATCATACCCACTATGAAATGTAACCCAACATATATCATCATTCAAAACAACACCTGAAGACATCAATAACTCCCCAAATCGATTTGCATCAATACCCATTTCACTGTTTTTCTTGAAATCAATCCCACACTGTCTTAACATCTCGATTGAATCATTAGCAAAGATGTCTTCATTAACGTTAAATTCGCGGAAATTGAACTGCCAAATGCACGGTTTGTCTGTACCACAAGTGGGTAAATTCCCATTTTCATCAGAAAAAGTGAGACCCAATTGAATTAATTTCAACATATCAACATTATCCTTTAAAGTCACATAATTGTAGTCATTAATATTCTTAAATTGCGCCAGTGGACGAAGAACAACACCTGGGAACTCAGTATCCATTGCAATATAAGGGTAATCATCAACAATTTGTCTAATTAAAGCAAACTCTTCATCGAGATTATCATTCCAAACCTCTCTAATTTGGACAGAATCCTCTTTCGGCAAGATGATAGACATATTATTAAAGATTCAATTTTTACAGATGGGGTTTTCGAGTTTCGCCCAAATTCAACCAGATCTGCAATAAATCAAACAAAACACAAGAAAAAACCCTATCTTTAATCAAACCCAGAAAGCAAAACATAAAAAGTTTCAATCTTTACAACAGATTTCAAGAAATCTAGATGATATCTTGAAGAAAACTTGAGGATCAAAGCGAAATGAAGTGATTAGATGTCTAAATATAGAAAAGATCTTACCTTTTTTCCAGTCTTTAGGGTTTAATCGAACAGATCTTGAAGTTGTGAATCACAATTCGTTTAAAATCGTTTCCTTTTTTGAAGATTTGAAATTTTTAGGGCTTGATTTGGGTCAATGGATTTGAACATAAGCCCTAGAGATGAGAGAGAAGATAGATTGGGAGTAGAAGGCTCCTTAAATCAACTGAAGAGGCAGTGTAAACCGAGAAGAGAAATGGGAAAGTGACATTGTTTGGGGTGAAAACTGGCCTAATATGTGTGTTGTCTTTGTAAAGTATGCATTTTTGGTAATTGGTATCCTAGAGTTGACCATATATATTGTAACATTATTATAATGGTCAGCCGTTTGATTTTAAAACCGAAACGAACGAAAACTGAAATTGATAGAACTGAAAATAAAAAATGATATAATTTTAAAACCAAACTGATTACATGTTTTTAGTTTTTGTTCGGTTCATTTTTTAGACCAAATGTTCATCCGTATCCGAGGACCGAACCAAAACAGAAAATGATGCATTTTCAAAACCGAATAAAAAATGATGAATTTTCAATACCGAAACCGAACTGATTACATGGTTTCGGTTCGGTTCGGTTTCAATTGGTTTCGGTTCAGTTCGACTTTTTCAGCCCAAATGTTCACCCCTAATGTATAAAATGAAATTATTTTTGAAATAGAAAGTTATGTTACTTCTTACTAAATTTTTGAATTTTATTTTAACTAATAAAATGATTGCTATCTATAATCTATTAATTCTCTTTTCTAATTTTATTTTTTGATTTGAATATTTGTATTGATCAAATGAGCTATAAATTAAATAGAAGATTTAGTAGGAAATGAAACATCTCTTTAAAACAATACGATATGACTTTTCAAAGCATGAATTTGTTGAATGTGTCTTTGAAATATGATTTCGAGAGTGTTTAAATGTTAATAGAAGACTTTAAAGCAAAAATCTAAACAAATTTACATAGGGTAGTGTTTAAATGTTAATAGAAGACTTTAAAGCAAAAATTTAAACAAATTTACATAGGTTTTTTTAATTGGTTTTTAGTGTTATATTATTCTACTCATGGGTGAAAACTGATAATTGTTATAACTTCAAACATAAAAAGGAAATCTCAAATTTGAATCTCGTGGGTTATCACTATTTGCCCCAGCTTAAAGGTGATGGTTTACCTGATTCCACGGATTTATTTAAAAAAGTTAAAGTTACAATAAAATGTAATTTAAGAAAAACTGAAGATTTAGGAAAAAGAATAGGAAAAAATATATCGAAACCATCCAGCTGCCAAGACTTTTGCAGCCAAAGTAGAAACCAGCAGGCTGGAGTCTGGACAATGCTTTGGTATATTTTTGCTGTTCAAAAAAAAAATGATTGGTATGTTTAAAGAAAATAATTCATAAATGTTACTATATTTAATTTAAGCGGCCATTTTTACTTATAAAAAAACTATTATTTGAAGTACATCCTTAATATCAAATAAACATCATAATTAAAGTTTAAACTTTAAAAATTATCATAACAAACAATTAATTAACATAATTATATATTTTTTTAACTTATGAGGCAGCATGGCCCGTGCGATGCACGGGTTTCGTGCACAATAATGAGTTATTTTGAGTGCATATCGTGTATAATTTACTGGTATCACCTGGAAAGTATGAAAAGTGTTATCGATTACATGTTTAACTTTGATTACGGGTATTCTACTAAATGAGCAAGTTGTTATTTATGTGTATTGATGTTTAGGGTTTGTTGTTCTTTATTGAGTCATATGGATTGTGTATGTTAATTGCAGTTATTTGTTTAGCTTGAAATAGATTTCGTATGCGTGAGTAGGCCTGTGAAAACTGGACCGAGAACCGACCGGGATCACATAACTAGACTGGACCGAACCGAGCTCCATCGGTTCGGTTCTCGACAGGTTCTAATTTTTATGAAAATTCAGTTCTCGGTTCCAACTGGTTCGGTTTCGAGTGGTCTGATTCGGTCCAAAACTGAGAAAAACTGAAAATAGTCGAAGAAATTGCCTCTGTTCTGTTCGGTTCCGACTGATTCTCGGTATGGTTCGGTTATGAGCATCATGTGTTCGGTCATCGGTCCATCCAAAACCATTTTTTCATTCGGTCCGGTTTTTTTTTGTAATAAATATATGTCATCGTGCATTTTTTATATTGATTGATTTTAATAAACATATAAAGTTTGTTGCTATGTAATTAATATTTAACCATAATATAGATATTCAACTATTTTTGTGATTCATAAATGCATGGACATTATTTTGTTTTGTTTATTAAATATTATATATGGTAAAAATTTTGATCTTACAATTGATTAATTTATTATTTTTATAAATGAATTTATATAATATTATTATTAATATTAAATGCATGGTGTTAACGCGTAACTTCAAAGTTGGAACTCAATTTTTATAAATGGATGTTCTGTTAGGGTAAAAGATAATATCATTTGAAAACTCAATATCATTTGCATCATGATAGTGTGGTATTTGTAGTTTATAATATGTAACTTCAAGTTATATGAAAAGACTATTATTTAATTTAATTTACTACTATTATTTTTTTGTTAAATTCTTTATCTTATTTAATTAATATATAACTTCTAGTTAAATGAAAAGACTATTATTTAATTGAATTTACTACTATTATTTATGTTAAACTCTTTATATACTCTATTACATTTATTTATGAGCATCATTTATAACAAAAACTTAAATTTTTAGAATAAATTCAATACAACATAAATTATGAAACACAACTTTTTTTATGATATATATATATATATATATATATATATATATATATATATATATATAGATGTTAAGATATCAGTAAGTTATATACTTGATACAAATCAATGAAAGAAATTAATAGTGAGGAGAAAGAACATAATCGCTAAAAGTCTTTGTTGTTTACTCCACTTGTTAGATGTTTCTTTTGGATACACATTTAGGGTTTTAAAATTTTGCATCATGAAAATAAGTATTTATAGATCTTAATGTGTAATATTCATAAAACTTGAAAAGTCTCTTATTTTATTGAATTTTTTATTATTATATATTTATATTTATTACAAAACTCTTGGTCTTACAATTTTATGAGTTTGTCAAATTGTTATTAAAATGAATTCATTACTATAATTTATGTTAAAACTCTTGATTTTATAAGTATTGAGTTTCTCAATCTTTATTAACATGATTTATTTAGTATTATAATAAATGCAACATCAAAATGGAACTCAATTGTTATATTTTACGAGGTAACATGGCCCGTGCGATGCACGAGCTTTGTTCATGATAAAACGTTATTTAAAGGTAAATCGAATACATTGTATTGGTGTAACGGGCAGAGTACTAAAATCAAGATCGCTAACATGTTTAGGTTGATTGTGAGTGCTCTACTAAATAAGCAAAATTTGTTGGAAGAAAATACAAAGTAACAAAACCGTTATCATTTTTTTATTAGTGCAATACAAAACATGTTATCTATAACATATAAGTGGTACTATGAAAAACTTCATGGTTTGTCTTTTATAAGTGAAACTATGAATCAATAAAAATATATTTTCAACTAATGTCGATTAATGCAAACATTATGTCAGACTTCTAATTGTACATTTTTCTCCAAAAGTACGTAATAAAAATTAGAAATTCGTACAAATACACAAAAACACATGTATCTCTCTAATAAAAATACTAACAAAATCGTTATCATCACACCCTTTTTTTACGTGGATGTTTTATTGGGGTAATAAGATAAAATCAATTGAAAACTCAACACCATTTGCATCTTCATAGTGTGCTATTTATAGTTTATAATATGTAATTTCTAATTAAATGAAAAGACTATTATTTAATTGAATTTACTACTATTATTTATGTTAAACTCTTTGTCTTATTTAACTGATGCTTGATTATTTTTTATATTTCGAACTTGTTTTTAATTAAATGCAACATCTAGTTCTTCCAATCCAACAAAAGGTACATGTTTATATTGTAGATTGTGATATTTATTTATTGTATATATGAAGTGAAACGGTTATGGAACGGTAAATTGATTAGGTTGTATATGAAGTGAAACGATACTACAATATTTCATCCTTTAATTCGGATATTTATCGTATATTGGGTTTAAATATTTATATTTATTGTAATTCTTCCTATCTAGCACCATTCAACCTCTGAACTTCTAAAAACGAATGAGGATGTTTAATATTGAATTGAAAAGGTAAATTGATTATTATTTCAAAACTTTTCATATGACAATTTGAGTTTATTAGTCATATCTATTTCTTCAACTTTTAAATATATTAAATAATTATAATTAAATTCTACTTATTTTATATGGTTTTTAGTACTTATTTTAATTTACTAATAATTATTTCAATATTTTTCATATGACAATTTGAGTTTATTAGTCATAATTATTTCTTCAACTTTTAATTATATTAAATAATTATAATTAAATTCTACTTATAATTTTATTATAAAATGATTTTTATAACTTATATTAATTTACTTATAATTATTTCAAGACTTTTCATGTGACAAATTGAGTTTATTAGTCATAATTATTTCTTATTCATATTTATGACAAAAATTCAACTTTATTATATATTAAATAAATGTAATTAAATGCTACATTAGTTTACACATTATTTCATGACTTTTAATTTTACAATTTGATGAAGTTATTAGTTTTTATTATATATTTTTTTATTACAATAGTCTTTTTTATTACATTAATATATTAATCATATTTATGACAAACTATACATTAGTTTATTACTCGTAATCATTTTCTAATAATTATTCTAAAACTCATGATAAGTCAATCTATTAGATTTTATTATAAATACATGAGTTTATTACTTATATTCATTTACTAATAATATTATTTAAAGACTTTTGATAAAGTTATTAGTTTTTACTATATCTTTTTATTACATTAAATTCTTAGTTTTATGATAAAACTCAACTTTTAAATATATTAATTTATTTATATTTACAAAGCGAACACTTATATGAAAATAAAGGATCTTTTTTATTATAAACTTTGCTACATATTGATTATTAAAGTAATGTACAATGTGACTTGCCTTCACCTTTGATCTTCACTTATTCCTTTTATTTTCCCATTTGCATGGTCGTCGTGCCTTGAGTTGCCCAACGATCATATCGCCAACCCACATGTTTAACTATTGGTGTGTGTCATATATACTATCTAGACTTTAACACTTGAGTATAAGATATAATTAAAGAATTATATAATCAAAGAATTAGACGATATCATCAAAGAATTATGAGGAACTAAATCATACCGATTTGAGTATAAGATATTTTGAAATCTTCATAATAGCACTGCCGGAGATAGTCGATCCTACAAAATAAACAAACTTAAATTAAACGATATATCATTACACAAAAATCACTTAGAAAACAATCGTGACATATTTCATAATAGGAGAATAATCACTTAGAAATTCATAATAATAAGAGAATAGATGAATGAAATTAACAACCACACTTGCCTATTTATACTAAATGTATCATTTTTATTTTGTATGAAATATTTTAATTAATTAATACATTTAATATGTGTCTTTACACATGCTAGAAACTAAAACCTATATATTAAGTATAACAATTTAATTTAAATTTATTAATCTTAAATTGGGACACTTCATCTACTTGAACTAAAACCTATATATTAAGTATAACAATTTAATTTAAATTTTTATCTTAATATTAGAAATTTAATATTAGTAAATTAATATAAGTAATAAACTCATGTATGTTTATAATAAAACTAATAAATCGACCTATTAAGACTTATAAAATAATTATTAAATTGTTTTTTATCTTATAATTGATTTATATATACTTCCTCCGATTCAAAATAAGTGATACACTTGGTGTTTCACGATTTTTGAGGTAAAAGATTATAATGATGACTAAATCAGATTAATTGGATGGTTAGTGGGGAATGGGTCCCACACCTTTTGAATAAAGTAAGGTTAATGATGTTTAAAAGTAAAAAGTAAGGGTAAAGGGGTCATTTCATTTTGTTAAAGTAGATAGTTAGTGGGTGTGGGTCCCATTTTTTTGCCAAATAAGGAAACTTTTCAAAGTGTATCACTTATTTTGAATCACCCCAAAAAGGAAAGTGTATCACTTATTTTGAATCGGAGGAAGTATATATTAGTGTTATGTTTATAAATATGATTTATTTATGGTAAAACTTTTTATCTTATAATTGATTAATTTATTATTTCTTATAAATGGATTTATTACATTATTATTATTTTATTTATGGTAAAACTTTTAATCTTACAATTGATTAACTTATTATTATTTTTTATAAATGTTTTTATTAGATTATTATTATTAATATTATATGCAAGGTAATTAATACAACTTCAAACTTGAAACTCAATTTATATATATATATATATATATAGATACATATACATATACAAAAGAAGTAAACACAAATTTAACAACCATCAATATATTTAATTAATATTTTCCTACTAATTAGAGAATCGCAAGTTTATGTTTAAACTTTTGATTTTACAACTATTGAGCTTCTCAATCCTTATTAACATGATTTATTTAATATTATAATAAATGCAACATCAACATGAAACTCATTTTATATATTTTATACATATACAAAAGAAATAATCATAAATTTAACAACCATCAATATATTTAATTAATATTTTCCTACTAATTAGAGAATCGCAAGTTGTGAAAAATGACGATCGAAACCTATTAATTGATTAAAAGTAAAATAACAAATCAAATGAACAACAATTTGTGGCCATTAACATGATAAGATATCCATTTTAAATAATTGTGATAATATCATACACAATCTCATATACTATAATGATAACTATTAGATCTTTTATACAAAATGTACATAAACAACGTATAAAATTTTTATACATTATATACGAAAGAGGTTGTGAAATTTTAAATAAAAAAACTAACATACTGTCTCTAAAACAAAATAAAAAAGAGTTAATTTCCATGACCTTTTTTTCTTCAAAAAATACAAATAATAAAGATTATGTTGGATTATCAATTAATAGCGACGATAAAATACCAAAAGCCCATAGATCTTTGTTGTTGACTCCACTTGTTAGGTATTTCTTTTGGATGCACCTTTAGAATGTTAATTTTTTTGCAAAATGAGAATGAGTATTTATAGATGCTAATGTGTAAGATTCATAAAACTTGAAAAGTCTTTTATTTAATTGAACATTTTATTATCATAATTATTTATATTTATTTCAAAACTCTTGGTATTACAATTTAATGAGTTATTTTTATAAATGGATTTATATAATATTATTATTAATGGAAATGCATTATATTTATTTCAACTTCAAAGTTGGAACTCATTTTATATATATATATATATATATATATATATATATATATATATATATATATATATATATATATATATATATATATATATATATATATATATATATATATATATATATATATATAGATAACAAGTGGTCGGTGGTGGTGGTCGGTGGTGAGAGGGAGATGCAATGGTGGTGACAAAGTTAGGTATTTCTTTTGGATGCACCTTTAGAATGTTAATTTTTTTGCAAAATGAGAATGAGTATTTATAGATGCTAATGTGTAAGATTCATAAAACTTGAAAAGTCTTTTATTTAATTGAACATTTTATTATCATAATTATTTATATTTATTTCAAAACTTTTGGTATTACAATTTAATGAGTTATTTTTATAAATGGATTTATATAATATTATTATTAATGGAAATGCATTATATTTATTTCAACTTCAAAGTTGGAACTCATTATATATATATATATATATATATATATATATATATATATATATATATATATATATATATATATATATATATATATATAGATAACAAGTGGTCGGTGGTGGTGGTCGGTGGTGAGAGGGAGATGCAATGGTGGTGACAAAGTTAGTTGGTGGAGGCTAAATGAGCGGCGAAGCGAGCAACAATGCGAGTTGCTGGTGGCGAAGATAGCGATGTGGCGGTCGGCTAATTCCGATGTGAGTTAGTTGGTAGCTGTGACAACCCTCGAAATCGGGTATTTGACCCGACAATTATTACAAACCAAATTATTAAACAATTTCCGTATCATTAATAATATTACCTATATGGAGAAACGTTCAAGGAGGTCCATCATCTTTAGAAAGTCCCAAGGAACAAATCTCAACCATTGATCAATAAGATCTAATGGTCAAGATTAATCACATATTTTATATATTGAGGGGTATTTTGGTCATTTTTTAAAAAATAATTTTTTTTTATTTTTTTTTATTTTAAAATTTTATTTTTTTATTTTTTTATTATGAAGGGGTATTTTGGTCATTTGGCACTTAAAAAAAATTTCAATTTTTTTATTTTTTATTTTAAAATTTTTTTATTTTTTTTATTTTTTTATTAATTTTTTTAATTAAAAAATAATATTTATTTGATAATTACGCGTATAACTTAATCACATATGATTTTAGTGTAAAATCACATGTGATTTTAGTGTAAATCACATGTGATTTTAGTGTAAAATCAGGTTTTAGTTAAATCACATGTGATTCAGAATGCAATCACATGTGATTCACTATGGAATAACATTATGTGTCATTAATGAAAATTTTGATAATTTTTTAAAAGATAATAATAAAAAAATAATTTTTTTTAAAAAAATAATTTTTTTAAAAAAAATAAAAAATTTTAAAATAAAAAATAAAAAATAAAAATAAATTTTTTTTTTTTCAAAATGACCAAAATACCCCTCAGTTAAAAATTAAAAATTTAAAAAACAAAAGAAATTAAAAAATTAAAATAAAAAATAAAAAGTAAAATAAAATAATTTTTTTTAGTGCCAAATGACCAAAATACCCCTCTATGTATAAAATATGTGATTAATCTTGACCATTTGATCATATTGATCAATGGTTGAGATTTGTTCCTTGGGACTTTGTAAAAATCATGGACCTCCTTGAACGCAACTCTACCTATATGACGTTTAAGTATAGCAAAAACACACATTATGTATTCTTAGTGCACATCAATAGTGATGCAAGTAATTGAGTATATTTGTTTGTACAATGGTAACTTTAAATTAACGAGTTGAGGATCGAACATAAACTTTAAACTGAAACCAAAGATATAAAATTCATATTCTATATAATGAAGTAGTAGCTAAACCAAAGAAACCGGTACAAAAGTTGGTGCAAAATATCTTATTATAATATAGATACAAGTTATAATACTCAATATTATACTACAAGAATATCGAAGATAATAAATATGTACCAAAGTAAAAGACATTTGTCAGTAAATGATCACAATTAAAAACCAAAAACCGAGTATAACCCCGGTTAACATATTTTAACAATAACTGTACTAGTGACCGCGTAGACCGAATACCAACAAATTCTATCACTTAAAAATTTAATCTTATCTCATCCTCACTATTCTCCCACGTACACATGACTAATTGGCTCTCAAGCTGTTTGATTTCCTTCTAATTCGTCAGATTGGGTCCTAATTCGGACTCGGTCCGAAGAGTCTTGTTTGATAGATTCCTAATTGATCAGACTCGGTCCAAATGCTGGACTCGGTCCAATGAAAACCTCTGATCGGGTCCGAATGAGAAAACCACCGGACTCAATCCGATTCCGACTCAATCCGATTCCGACTCAATCCGACGAAATCAAACGGGGCCTAACTACCCGATATATTTTGGGAATATAATAATGACCAAATAATCATCATCATCTTCTATCTCAGAAACTTTAAACCAAAACTACTCCTCAAATCTCTCTACTTGTAACCGAAGCCTGGACTTGTTTTTCCTCACTTTCAAGCTAGACAACAATCAAAGCTTCCTATTATACCTCTCGGTCATATCGCTCGTGGGAAAGAAGAAAGCCAACCTCCGATCTTCATACCCCTCATTGTTCGTTAAAGATCCACCTCCGGCGATCTCAAGAACGATCCGGCCAAGCAACAATACCCAGCAAGCCTCCGACGAAGATAACATTTCCGGAGAGTCCTACGTCGACGATAACACCGAACTCCGGTCACCATCTGCTTGACTATTTCTCTCGGATTTCTCTATTTGGCAGAAACTAACCAGAAACCATCATTTTCACTCATTGTTCCGGCGAGCTCATCATCACCGACAAACAACAAATCTCCGGCATCTCTCGTCTCTTGTCCTCGCTCATCTCTCTCACCGTTAGTTATAACACCTCTTACTATCCTTTCGTTGTATTTTTAAGCATGCATGAGTGTGTACCATTATGGGTAATGAGGTATACCGCATATACCTTCCCAACCGAGTGGCTAAACGGAACCTTCCTGAACGGAAGGATTAAACAGAACCTTCCTAAGCGGAAGGGTTAAACGGACGCAGGGATATCGATAATCCCAAGAATCAATCCAACCGACATGCGGAAATTACGGAAAGGGTGCCTCGCTAGTACGATTGCATTAAATGCGACCAAGTCCCTAGGGCGGCTCCGGCGCGGGGTTAGGCTTTTACCTTCCGGTCCCAAGCCTCCTGTGACGACCTAATATCCGCAGAGCTCGAGGGTGACCGGTCCGAAGCAGGTCACTTCCTTTTCCCGCTCAAAGATGACCAGCTATAAATATGATCCACTGGCACCTAAGATGGATCATCACCTTCCGGTACATTTATTACATATCTCATTTATTGCTAACATTCAATACGATCCGTGCCGATCACGACCTCACGTCATATTTATACTCATATATCGATTACTAACTTGAGCGTCAGAGTGTTCTCACGGGAAACCTCCCGGGGAGCATCTGACTAAGGGTTATCTCGTTGATTGCAGGATCCATAAGCCATAGCCGACCATCCAAACCGTCCGGAAGATTCTTGAATCAACATTTGGCGCCATCCGTGAGACCTTTTTTTGAACAAAATGGTCCAAGAAAACGACGCTAATCGTGAACGAGTAACGCCGAGTCGACCCAGGGAGCCGACGGAAGGGGTACTGACGCCGGCATCAACTTCCACATGTCCACCACCCACCGGCGGGGAAAACGAGCCTACCATGGAGGAATTGGAAGAGTACAACCTCTTCTGTAAATTTCGAAAAATGAGGCAGATGGAAAAGTCCCGAACAAAACTAAAAGGAGGAGCGCTAGGGGTCGAAAGAAACCTAACGTACTCCAGTGATGAAGAGCCAATAGAGGAGGTGTACAGAGATCCATCTCCTCCGAGAAGGCCTCGAAGGGCGGAGATCACCCCAGTTGGGAGACGGGAGGAAGGAAGAAACTCTCCACCCAAGAACGAAAGAGAAGCTCCTCATCGACGCACCTCCTCCGGTTCGAGAGACTTTCGATCTCCGTTTACAGATGACATCAACGAAATGCCCATACCTCCAGGTCTGAAAGGACCCAGAGTCAAATCGTATGACGGAACCGGAGATCCCGACGATCACGTAGCCAGTTTCCGGTGGGCTGTGCGAATGATCCCGATGGATCCAAGGCTTTGGTGTTTATACTTTGCGGGAACCCTTGAGGGATCTGCAAGATACTGGTTGTCGAGTCTCCCCCAGAAGAGCATCTCCAGCTTCGAAGATTTGGTTCTGCAGTTTAGTCATAGTTTCATACAGCAAAAGAAATACCAACAACGATCTCAATCTATCATGGCCTGCCAACAACGAGAGGGGGAATCCAATAAATCATACTTTAGAAGGTTCAACGAGCAGAGTCGGAAAATGCCCGTTCGGGAAGACTCCCTGATTATTGCAGCTTTCACGTATGGCCTCCGGGAAGGGGGGTTATTCCGCGAGTTGTCGAAAAGGGATTTCGACAAAGCGGATGACATGATTAATGTGGTAAACAAGGTGTTGAAGCAAGAAGAGGAAAGCGCCGAAAAGTTACGCTTTGAGGCACAAGAAAAAAGGAACACCAATGGGTCGAGTTCGTACAAAGGGGATAAAGGTAAGGGCTCTGTCAAGCCCATTTTCTCCGGAAGATCTCCCTACAAGGCAAGAATCCCGGAAGGAAGGCCCCAGGGTGACAGATACGGTCCTTACCGCCCGGAGGTTTATACTACAACGGAAACCCGAAGAACCGAAGGAAGGATGGTAAGGAAGAAGTATCCAAGAGACCCGAACGCTTATTGTGACTTCCACAAAATCATGGGCCACGCAACGGCAACCTGTGAAAGTTACAAGAGGGAAAAAGAAGCACAGGGGAAGGACCGAACGGAGGCAAATGTCGTTGAACCTAAGAAGGAGGCAGCTGCTTATAACGCTGAAATTTTCGCGATTGACGAAGAACCATCACCTTTCTTCCTGGGAAAAAGGAAGGGAGGAGTCGTCGAATTCGGAAGGGGGGAGCCTATCCCGGACGGGTATGTCGGGACGGAGCCGCTAGTTATCTTCGGGATAGTGGCTAAAACAATGGTTCGTAGAGTTTATGTTGACGGAGGGAGTTCGGCCAACCTCATGTATAGCCATTGTTTCGACAAATTCCCTCCTGATATCAGAGCCCTCCTTAAACCAGCCAAGTCTCCGGTTGTTGGGTTCTCAGGGCAGTCCGTTTGGCCCAAAGGAAAGATTCATCTACCCCTCATGCTAGCCGATTGGGAGAGTTTCCACAGTAAAACCATTCTGGCAGAATTCATCATCATCGTAGCACCTTCACGATACAACGCCATCCTGGGCAGGACGGGAATGTGGCAATTTCAAGCGATTGCGTCCACGATCCATGGTTTACTCAAGTTCCCTTTCGATCGGGGGGTAATCAATGTCCGAAGTATGCCCATGCCCCCGTTAGAGTGTAATAGCATTACACATCAGGATAGTTGGACGGAACATGAAGAGGTGCAGGTAATAATCAACCCCGAGTATCCGGATACCCCCATTCGAATTGGAGGAAGCTTACCTCAATCGCTGAGAGACGAGTTGAAAGCTTTACTGAAGAAGTACGAAAAAGTGTTTGCGTGGACTCCTGGGGACATGACTGGGGTCTCCCGGGAAGTGACCGAACACAAACTCATGATCAACCCAAGCTTCCCTCCGGTGAAACAAACAAGGAGAAGAATGGCGGCAGAGCGGAACAGGGTGGTTAACGAAGAAGTACAGAGTTTGGTTAAAGCAGGGGTATTACGAAGTGCCCAATACCCCGAATGGATAGCCAACCCGGTTCTAGTAAAGAAAGCAGATGGGTCCATGCGCATGTGCGTCGACTTTAAGGACCTCAACAAAGCTTGCCCGAAAGATAGTTGTAACACACCGATTTTCAACCCAAATAAAAAACTTTTAAAACAAAGGTTTAAGTCTTTACAAACCGAATATAAAAATATGGTTTAACTAAAACAATTGGAATAATTAGTAAGTATCAAAACCGGTGTTACAAATATATCAAAACTATAGTCTAGTGAATTAAATAAGTACACCGAGCTAATCCATCCAAATGCTAACTACGGGCCGCCTAATCTTTCGCTCCCGAACCTGAGTACATAGTCAAAATAAATGTAGTACGTGAGACAAATATTGTCTCGTGAGAAACATGGGTTTTTGACCCGGTTAGAAAATAATTTGCAATAAAATAATAATTAACAAATATCAAATTGCACATAGACAATCAATCTCTAAGGCTTGCCATAAGCCAAACACATACGTAACGGGCCTCCCCGAAACAACTCCCCCGATATGGGTTATCTAGGTAAACTCCCCCGTTTCCGGGTTATCTATTTGCTCCCCCGATTACCGGGTTATCTCAAACTCCCCCGTTTCCGGGTTATCTATTTCTCGACATACTACTCTTGCACAGGGTGGTACCGCCCCAAGTAGTAGCCACTAACTCCCCCAACTTGTGTGGGTTATCTAGGATCCAATCGATCAACTACCACATAACAAATCATCAACTTGGGTCAAGCCCATATCACAACTCAATCATGCTAGTGGTAACTAAACAACAAGTTCACAATACAATTCAATTCATTTCAATTAAATTAAATCATACTCTATCAATTCAATCTTTTCTTTATTAAAATATTTATCTAATAAAGACTCTAAAATCATTTCAATTCATAAACAAGGTTTACTATGTACTCAGAAAATATCACATGTACTCACCTTGGCAATGCTATCCAACAATTGTGTTCAACAACACAATCCTTACTTCCAAATTGAGGAAGTACTTCCAATCTCAAGGTCTTCTTGACCTAACATCAATATCAATACAAAATCTAGTTATAATCCATAACTAGCTACTAAGTAGCCCATCTAAACATTCCCAACCACCAAGTTCATACAACTTGGTGGAATCTCAAACCCTAGTTCAAGATTTTCCATCATCAATCACAAATCTAACTTGTACACATTGATTACAAGTCCATAAGGAGTGTTTTACACTCATGAAAGTTCATCTTCCCCAAAGATGATATGGTGGGTTCCCAAAACCACCATTGTTACCCATACCAAGCTCAAAATGAAGGTAACTAAGTGAAATAAGCAAGAATTCTTACCCTTGATGCTTAATCCTTCAAGATGATGAAGATTTGAGATCCTTAGCTCCAAAAACCGCCCAAATGCTCTCTAAAACGGCTGCTATAAGTCTAGGGTTCGTAGGTGTTATGAGCCCTAGCTTCTACACAACTTTATATACTCCAGACAGCCCTCGCGCCACGCTCGCGTTTGGCTCGCGCCGCGAGATGACGCGGGATGTCCTCTTGGTCGCCGCTGGAAGCCCGACTTCGCGCCCCGCTCGCGCCGAGTTCGCGCCGCGAACAAAACGCGAGCTCGACGCGAATTGCTCGCGTCTGATATCTGATCTTGCTGTTTGAACTCGCGACTGACTCGCGACTACCTCGCGCCGCGAGGCCTGTTTGGGTCAGTTTCTTGCCTTTTAAACTTGTTTCCATCCAAGTCTTGACCCATAAACGGGCCTACATACCTTGGGCTCAATTTGCCCTTCTTTCCAAATCTCATCACGCCCTTTCAAGGCGACACCTTCAACATTACCATATCACCGACATTCAAGTCGTATGGTCGCTTTTTCAAACCCGAATAACTCCTTTGGCGGTCTTGTGCTACTTTCATATTCCTTTGAATTATTCCAATTTTCTCATTTGTTATTTTCACAATCTCGGGACCCGTGAGTTTCGTCTCACCCGCCTCTAACCAACACGAAGGCGTCCGACACTTTCTCCCATACAATGCCTCAAACGGTGACATCTTTATTGTCGAGTGGTAACTATTGTTATACGAAAATTCAACTAACGGTAAATGTTCATCCCATTTACCGCCAAAATCTAATACACACGACCTCAACATATCTTCAACCGTTTGGATCGTTCTTTCACTTTGACCATCGGTTTGCGGATGGTAAGCCGTGCTCAATCTCAACTTAGTTCCCAACTCTTCTTGGAGTGATCTCCAAAATCTCGAGGTAAACCTTGCATCCCGATCGGACACAATCGACAATGGTACCCCATGCAAACGGACAACTTCATCAACATACAATTTTGCCAACTTCTCGAGTGGCATGGTTTCCCTAATAGCTAGGAATAACGCACTTTTCGTTAACCTATCAACAATCACCCAAATGGCGTCATGATTCCTACTCGTCTTTGGGAGTCCAACAATGAAATCCATTGTGATGTCATTCCATTTCCCGGCCGGCACTTGTAACGATTGTGCAACACCATAAGGCATTTGGTGCTCGGCTTTCACTTGTGCACACGTGGCACATTTTGATATGTACTTTGCTACCCTCGACTTCATCCCGGGCCACCAATAAATTTTCTTCAAGTCTTGATAAGTCATTGTACTTCCGGGATGGATCGAATACTTAGACTTGTGAGCATCATTCAACAACACTTTTCGGTTTCCACCGAATTTCGGGACCCAAATTCGCCCATTCACGGTTTTCAACCCTTGACCATTTTCTTCAAATACTTGGTTCTTTCCCAACCCCTCTTGTCTATACTCGTCTTTTCCCATCACTTCCACTTGTGCGGTTTTTATACTTTCAATAAAGCTACACACTACATCTATCCGCATCAACTTAGCCTTAACCGGCTTTTCATAAACTTTTCTACTCAAGGCGTCGGCTACCACATTAGCCTTTCCCTCGTGATAAACGATCTCACAATCGTAGTCACTAATCAACTCGATCCACCTTCTTTGTCTCATATTCAAGTCTTTTTGTGTGAACACATACTTGAGACTTTTGTGATCCGTGTACAAGATACACCTTGTACCATACAAGTAATGCCTCCAAATTTTCAAGGCGAAAATAATCGCCGCCAACTCTAAATCGTGAGTTGTATACCTTTCTTCCGCATTCTTCAATTGTCTTGAAGCATAAGCTATCACTTTACCTCTTTGCATTAAAACACAACCGAGACCTTTATTCGAGGCGTCGCTATACACCACGAAATCTTCCATACCGTCGGGTAGAGTGAGGATCGGTGCATTGCACAACTTTTCTTTTAACAAGGCAAAAGCACTCTCTTGCTTCTCCCCCCAATCAAACTTCACGTCTTTTCTCGTTAACCTAGTGAGTGGGACCGCCACTCGGGAAAAATCTTCTATAAACCTTCGGTAATAACCGGCTAACCCAAGAAAGCTTCTAACTTCGGTTGGAGTCTTCGGTGCTTCCCAATTCTTCACCGCTTCAATCTTAGACGGGTCAACTTTTATCCCGCTTCGAGATACTACATGACCAAGAAATTGCACTTCCCGCAACCAAAATTCACATTTTGAGAATTTAGCATACAATTTTTCCCGTTTCAACACTTCTAGAGTTTGCCTCAAATGGTCTTCATGTTCTTCTTCGGTTTTGGAGAAAATAAGAATATCATCAATAAATACTATGAGAAATTTATCGAGAAAAGGTTTACAAACCCTATTCATGAGATCCATAAAAATAGCCGGGGCATTCGTCAAACCGAATGGCATAACTAGAAATTCATAATGACCATAACGGGTCCTAAAAGCCGTCTTCTCGGTATCACCTTCTTTGACACGAACTTGATGGTAACCCGATCTCAAATCAATCTTGGAGAAATAATCAGCTCCTTGAAGTTGATCAAATAAATCATCTATCCTTGGCAAAGGATATCGGTTCTTAATTGTCATCTTGTTTAGCTCTCGGTAATCGATACACATTCTCATGGAACCATCCTTCTTCTTCACAAATAAAACTGGTGCACCCCATGGTGACGAACTAGGACGGATAAAACCCTTATCGAGCAAATCTTGAAGTTGAGCCATCAACTCTCTCATTTCGGTGGGAGCTAGACGATACGGGGCTCGGGCAATTGGCGTCGCCCCCGGGATTAAATCAATACGAAACTCGACTTGTCTCTCCGGTGGCAAACCGGGCAAGTCATCGGGAAAAACTTCGGGAAAGTCTCGAATAATCTTCACATTTTCAACCGACTTCTTTTCTTTTCTTCCATCAAGGACATAGGCTATAAATGATGCACACCCTTTCGCTAAACATTTTCTTGCCTTAATTGCGGTTAACAAGTTTGGCATACGATGCCTCTTTTCCCCATAAATGTACACTTTTTCATTTTCGGGAGATTTAATCGACACTAATTTCCTTCCACATAAAATCTTGGCTTGGTGGATTCCCAACCAATCCATCCCAATAATTACATCAAAAGCCTTAATTCCCATAGGCATCAAATCAACCTTAAACTTCTTGTTATCGATTTCCAACTCACAATTTCTATAGACATGTTGAACCATAGAGGTTTTCCCATCGGCTACTTCTATTTCATACAATTCATCAAGTAATTCTAGTGGAACTTTAAACTTAGCACCAAATTCATGAGACACGAAAGAATAAGTAGAACCCGAATCAATCAACACATAAGTGGGTATGGAGTTTATGAATAAGGTACCTGAGACGACATCATGAGTCTCCTTGGCTTCTTCACGTGTGAGTTGGAAAGCACGACCTTTGACCTTCATCGGCTCCGGTTTCTTGTGAGCGGTTGACACCAACGTTTCGGTTCCTTTCTTCGGGCAAACATTACTATAGTGCCCCTTCTCATGACATGAGAAACATTCCACTTAATCAAGGCTTTTAACCTTGCAATCTCTAGCCTTGTGGCCAAAACGACCACATTTGAAACAACCATTGGAATCCGCCTTACACTCTCCCTTGTGGTCCCTACCACACTTCCTACATCCACCAACACTTCCTTGTTTTGACCCGCTCGGGGCAAGCTTGCTTTTCTTGGATGACCCCGAAAAACCTTCAAACTTCCTCTTCTCATTACCAACCGATCTCTCTTGCACTCTTCTCTTGCTAACTTTTTCGACACTTCGGGCGACATTGATCGCCTCATCAAAAGTGGTTGCCCTCTTCACTTCGAGCTCATATTCCCATGGTAACCCATTGGCAAACCGAACCACACGACTACGTTCGGTTGGGTAAGTACTTGACACAAACGGGAGGTATCCCGTGAACTTCTTGGTATACTCATCCAAGGTCAAATTGCCTTTCTTGAAGTGCAAGAACTCTTCCAACAACTCCTCCAACTCCCTTTCGGGGCAATACTTCTCCTTGAGTCTCCTAGTGAACTCATCCCACAACATCTTGTAAATGGCTTTCTTCCCCAAGGTTTCATACACGGTGTCCCACCATGTAAGAGCATCATCTTTGAACAAACGTGAGGCATAAGTCACCATATCTTCCTCCTTGCACTTACTACTTTCAAGCACACGTTCCGTCTCTCGAATCCATTGAACCGTCACTTTCGGTTCCGTACTCCCGAGATAGAAGTCGGGACGGCAAGCAAGGAATGTCTTGTAAGAACATCCTTCACGTTCAATCTTTCTCTCTTCACCACTTTCCCCATTGGAGGATTTCTCGGTCGGGTTGGTGTTTCCCGTTGACTTGGTCTTAGTGAGTTGAGGGGAATCTTCACCTTCCTCCCTCTCCTCCTCAAAGCGACGTTCCTCTTCCTCCCTTTCATCATCATCACCTCTTAAGTTCAACCGATCGTTTATGATCCGGTTAACATCTTGTTGCATTACATTTCTCATATTAGTGAGCATGGATTGAATGGCCTCTGATGTGTTTGATCGAGTTATAAAATTATGTCTCCTAAATACCACTAATCTAGATTACCACATTCATAGGCAAGTATACCTAATCGTGGGTAATATAGGCTAGGTAAGTATTTCGGGTTATCGAATCCACAGGGAACAGCTTATGTAATCCAAGTAAAGAAAGTTAAAGAATTAATCAAGAAAAGATTTTTGTTCATGTTTTGACTTATCTGAAATGTAATTAATATTTGAAATGACAAGAAACGCAAATTTGAACGATTAAAATGAGATTTAAGGGATATTCACTATGTATGGATTCATCTAGTTCTAAGTATGGTTATTAAGCACCGGCTAGTTTAATGTTCTAGAAGTCACGGTATTAGATTTCTCTCAATTCCATTTAATAAACTAATTACAACTAATAGGAATTTCTTCTCTCAAAAGTTATAACTAATCACACTTCTATTTGTTGAAATTACCGTCTTGAATTAACTAAGACCTCTAACATAGAATTTTCATTACTAGGGTTGAACTTCTTGTTTAATCTAACTTATTGGAATCTTGTCTCTAATCCCTATTTCTAGTGAATTACCAACTAGGTCTTAATGAAAAGTTGGGGAAGTAATCAATTGAACCAAATGTTGTCAATATCTAATTTAATCAATTACCAACGATAAAGAAACGAAAACTCATAAATTAAACCAAGAAGAGTAATTAAACATCAACAATTGTTTTGAACACAAACAAACCCTAAAATTAAACCATACTTAACCCTAGAATCATCCAAACATAGTGAATATAAAGATTACTAGCACATAGACATGCTAGAAATCAACAAACAAGAAATTAAGAGTAGAATTACAACCATAGACTTAATCCAAAAGGTTTGAGAATCAATGATTGCTATAAACTTGAAGAATTCCTTGATTAAATGCTCCCAAATTCGTAAGGTAACTGCCTAAAAACACACTAGATGAAAAGATACCTCAACATTTCCCTTTGTTCTGCTATAAAACAACGGCCGCACACGCATAGTTCATGGCGCGAACTATAGTTCGCGTCGTGAACTTTCGTTTTTAATACTTCCCGATCGGTAACTCATGGTAACGAGCGTGAAAACCGTACAGGGACTTTGGTGACTGATCGTGAATAGTTCACGATCGGGAACTCTTTTTCGGCTGAAATCTTGTATTTTTCTTCATCTTTTGGCCCGTTTTTGACACCTCTTTCGCTATATCGCCTGAAATGTAAAATAAACACATAATTGAGTAATATCACATGTATTTGCTTCTAAAACGTACTCAAAATAGACGATATTGACGGGTTTGAACGTGTCTAAAAACGTTAATATCAAAATCCCCACACTTAAACTTTGCTTGTCCCCAAGCAAATCATCCTGAAAAATCTGTTAGTAAGACACCAATCCAATGCATATGACAAACATTTCAATCACAATCAATGACAATTTCAGAATTTAGTTTAATTTAGCAAATAAGATTTCACCTAGATTTTATATCCAATTTTGTGTACCAAACTAGTTAACTTCTCATAAACCTACTAATTTTTTGGCTACCTTAATTATACCAATTTTAATTTAGAATCTCTTCATTCTTGCATAATCTACAAATATCATCTTTATGAAAACCACCCAATTAGTAGGGTTAAATTAAGAAAAATTAGTTTAAATATCATTGGGTAGCGTAAACGCTTTATTCATGTATGCTTTATTCAAGCTTATTTATTTTTGCTTATTTTCTTTCTTTCTTTTTTTTTTCTTTTCTTTTTTTTTCTTTTTTTTTTATTTATTTATTTGTTTGGTGGGAAGAACCTCAGCTCGAATGCCACCCGCGTAACAGACTTTCCACCAACATGTCCAGATCAGTTGACCTTAGAATGCTAGGTTTGAAGGACCCCTCGGGCTTACTTGTCTGAGTGACACACGTCCGGTTGTTTGTTCTTTCACAATATTTAATTAATAACTTTTTAATATATTTTTGTTTATTATTCACAATGATGTGCACCGTAAACTAAAGGCCCTTATCTTAACCTAATGTCATTGGGAGCTAGTAAAACTAACCTTAATTTTCTTAAAGACGATTCTTATATATTATGCAAGGCATTTCCAATTTTCTACGTTAAAATTACCATAATCAAAGAGCTAAAATTCTTAAATCTATGAAAAGCCTCAAATATTGCAACATAAAAGCTAGCTAAAATTCTATCATTTAAATTAAACTTTGTCTCCCAAAATTATTTTCAAAAGCATCGAGATGTGTCATAAAAAATATTTAACCATTAAATCGGTTTTCTTACTCGGATGATTATTTTCGAAGATTTCACAAATTTTAAATGGTGGATTTCTTTTTAAATACACCCCCTTCCCACACTTAAGTGTTTGCATTGTCCCCAATGCAATAAACTTGACAAAATTTAGGAAATCGAGGTCATAAGAAAGTATACGACCTGAGGGTGTGTTGTGTACATTCCCGGTGAAATTTTGAATTCCGGAGCAGTTTACAAGAGTCCGCAACAAACAGCAATCACGACGAACACCTAAAAACAAACAAACAAAAACAGAAATACGTTTTTTTTTTTATTTTATTTTATTTTATTTTATTTTCTGCCTCTTCGCCTTCATTGCGGTGGTGGGTACGGACGGTACCAAGAATTGGAGTCTTGGTACCAAGCATCATAATCGGGGTAGTTCGGTGGTGCGGGGTAGCTCGGTGCCCACGTGGGTATGTTGGAATGATCAAAGGGTGGGGGTCGGGGAAATTGATTTGGATATAGATTATAGTTGGCAACATCGGTTTGCCAACTCACTTGTTGCCCAACCCGCATTTGATTGTAGTATGACCGGTGCATATGATCTTGGACATTGGTGTGCAAATGGTCGTGGGATGATCGGACATAGGACACATCGACTTGCATTGCATCCATCCTCTCGACCATTTGATTATATGAAACATAAGGGTCAAACGAGGATTGACCCGAACCGGATCCCGAGGCGCCCGAATGCCCGAATTGGGGACCCGTTGGTCCCGGTTGATCAAAGTGTTGACCCGCTATTGGTATTTCGGGACCCGGTGCATCGTCCATATCGACATCATCATCACCATCATCCTCACTACTATCACTACCACTTCCCGGATTTTCCACACCGGGATGTTCATTCCAAACATAGTCACCCGCAAATTTCACAATGACGTGCATACCCAACAACAATACCTCGTCCATTGACCCCATTGGTCGATATGTCATGCTCTCCCAAACTCTGTGAGGAATGGCAATTGCGGCCCGTGCCAAACGAGTGACATAGTGACCGGCACCCATCGGACTTTTTCCTTTTAGCCCCTTTCCTTGTGTACTCAAAAATTTGGCGATCACGAATGGAATATTCGTTAGCGCATTCTTGTCGATGAGTTGGTGGAGCAACCACATATCGTATTTGTTAACTTTTTCGGGCCCTTGGTTTCGGTGGCGGATGGTATATGCAATCATTCTATGAAGATACCGATGAGTACCGCTTCTAATGCTTGACTCTTTTGTATGAGCCATTCGGTAATCACCAACCCCGAAGATCCTTGCATCCAATACCGAGTAGCTAACCAATGGGTAGAATGTAACCTCATTCAATTCGCTATTAACCTAGGTATTTATACCGTAGAAGAAACCACATCCAGAAGTTTTCGTCATTAACGTTTTTAGACACGTTCAAACCCGTCAATATCGTCTATTTTGAGTACGTTTTAGAAGCAAATACATGTGATATTACTCAATTATGTGTTTATTTTACATTTCAGGCGATATAGCGAAAGAGGTGTCAAAAACGGGCCAAAAGATGAAGAAAAATACAAGATTTCAGCCGAAAAAGAGTTCCCGATCGTGAACTATTCACGATCAGTCACCAAAGTCCCTGTACGGTTTTCACGCTCGTTACCATGAGTTACCGATCGGGAAGTATTAAAAACGAAAGTTCACGACGCGAACTATAGTTCGCGCCATGAACTATGCGTGTGCGGCCGTTGTTTTATAGCAGAACAAAGGGAAATGTTGAGGTATCTTTTCATCTAGTGTGTTTTTAGGCAGTTACCTTACGAATTTGGGAGCATTTAATCAAGGAATTCTTCAAGTTTATAGCAATCATTGATTCTCAAACCTTTTGGATTAAGTCTATGGTTGTAATTCTACTCTTAATTTCTTGTTTGTTGATTTCTAGCATGTCTATGTGCTAGTAATCTTTATATTCACTATGTTTGGATGATTCTAGGGTTAAGTATGGTTTAATTTTAGGGTTTGTTTGTGTTCAAAACAATTGTTGATGTTTAATTACTCTTCTTGGTTTAATTTATGAGTTTTCGTTTCTTTATCGTTGGTAATTGATTAAATTAGATATTGACAACATTTGGTTCAATTGATTACTTCCCCAACTTTTCATTAAGACCTAGTTGGTAATTCACTAGAAATAGGGATTAGAGACAAGATTCCAATAAGTTAGATTAAACAAGAAGTTCAACCCTAGTAATGAAAATTCTAGGTTAGAGGTCTTAGTTAATTCAAGACGGTAATTTCAACAAATAGAAGTGTGATTAGTTATAACTTTTGAGAGAAGAAATTCCTATTAGTTGTAATTAGTTTATTAAATGGAATTGAGAGAAATCTAATACCGTGACTTCTAGAACATTAAACTAGCCGGTGCTTAATAACCATACTTAGAACTAGATGAATCCATACATAGTGAATATCCCTTAAATCTCATTTTAATCGTTCAAATTTGCATTTCTTGTCATTTCAAATATTAATTACATTTCAGATAAGTCAAAACATGAACAAAAATCTTTTCTTGATTAATTCTTTAACTTTCTTTACTTGGATTACATAAGCTGTTCCCTGTGGATTCGATAACCCGAAATACTTACCTAGCCTATATTACCCACGATTAGGTATACTTGCCTATGAATGTGGTAATCTAGATTAGTGGTATTTAGGAGACATAATTTTATAACTAGATCAAACACATCAAGTTTTTGGCGCCGCTGCCGGGGAGCAGTTTTATGTTTTTAGGTTTTTGAAAGTTAATTAGTTAATTGATCCTTATTTAGGAATTTATTCTTAAATAAGTTACTTAATTTGTAATTTCTGTTTCCTTTTATTTTGTCTATCAGTTGCGTGTTAACTCTTTGCTTTGAGTTGTGCAGGTGCATGAGCAATAAGAATACTCTTAGAGGCAAAAAGGCTAAAGCTGATCAACCCTCACCATCCTCTGATCCAGAGAAACTTTTTCGAAGGAGACAGAGGATTCAATTAGAAGCAAGATACAACGCAACCATAAAGAAAGCTCAAAATATTGGGGAACCGAGTCTTGAAAATCAGAATCCGCTTTTGAAGTTCAAGTCCAAAGTTCTGAAAATCAGGAGCAAACTCCTGTTAATTTAGAACCAATAGTTAATCAAGAGCCGATTCTTGATAACCAAATGGGTGATCGAGACCCACCACCGGAACGTCCGATGTGGCAAACGAGGCAAAATGCCCCGGTTGATGCCATTCCGGCAATTAGACTTCTGGAAATAAATGGCATAAATTTTGAAATAAAAAGTCAATTCCTCAGTATGGTTCGTGATTTGGGTTATGATGGTAGACTCACCAATGACCCAAATCACCATATTGAGTGCTTTAATGACATATGCCAATTGTTTAGGATTCCTAACGTTTCGCAAGATGCGATACGACTTCGACTCTTCCCTTTTAGTCTAATTGGAGAGGCAAAAATTTGGGTTAAATCCCTTGAGCCAAACTCCATTTCGACTTGGGAAGAACTCCGAAGTCGATTTATACACCGTTATTTTCCACCCGCGAAAGCGGATAAATTAAAAACTGATATTATGGCTTTTCAACAGGAAGCTGGGGAAACATTAACGGAAGCATGGGAACGTTTCAAAGGAATGTTGAGGAGATGCCCAAATCATGGGTTTGAGAAGAGCGATATCGTCCATCTCTTCTATAGGGGTTTGTCCAACAATGCACGATCCACCCTTGATTCATCGAGTGGTGGAATATTCATGTATAAAACCCATACGGAAGGATACCAACTTTTGGAGGATATGGCCATGCACAATGCGGAATGGGCCACCGATAGAAGAGCCGGAAAGCAAACGGGTTCGGTCAATGCGGTTGACGATAGACAAAATGATGAAGTCGCCGCCATAAAGAATAACCAGGTAATGTTAGAACGTAAATTAGATAAAATAACATCTTCTTTACATGCGATACAGGTTGGTTGTGAGAAATGCGGTGGACCCCACCTTGCAAAGGAATGTCAACAACACCAACCGATGATGACCGAGGAGGAGGTTAATTATTTAAACCAAGGTTACGGGCGAAACTATCAACGAGGAAACCAAGGATACAACAACAATAGGGGTTACAATAACAATAACAATAATTTCCCCCCTAGACCATCACATCCACCCGGTTTCCCTCAAAACAACAATAACCAATCAAATTACCCTCCCCGAAATAATTCTAACACACCCGGCTCGAGTTCAAAGCCCGAAGAGCACATGTCTCTCGAGAGCTTGTTTGGTCAGTTTATGGCTAGCCAAGCCAAAACAAATGAAGAAACCAAACAAGACTCGAAAGAGATGAAACAATGTATTAGAAACCAACAAGCCACCATTCAAAACTTAGAAAGAGATATTGGGAGAATTGCCCAAGCCTTAACCGAAAGACCTCAAGGCAATTTACCCCCTTCTACCCAAGCGAATCCCAAAGGAGACTTTAACAACTCAAGGGATGTCAAAGCCATTACCACACGAAGTGGTAAAGAGGTAAGTTCACCAATGGTTAAAATTACTACTAATAATTCTAGTGAACATGTACTTGTAGAAGAAGGGACACCATTGAATGAAGAGGAAGTGCTTGTTGAGAAGATTACAGAAAAAGATGAACCGAAGAAGAGTGAATCAAAGAAGGAAGCAACAACAAATTCTTACCTACCTAAAGTTCCTTTCCCACAACGGTTGAGAAAGGAAAAACTCAAAGAAAAATATGGTAAGTTTGTTGAAATGATTAAACAGGTACGCATTAACGTGCCTTTGGTTGATATGTTGGCAGGTATGCCAAATTATGGAAAGTTTATTAAGGATTTGGTGTCAAATAAAGTGCAAATGGAGGAAGCATCTTCACTCAACAGCCTCCATAGTTACCGGAGTATGGTCATTCCTGATACCCGAATTGGCCAATCCATTCCCGTCTTGATTCAAATTCGAAGCTCGTTCCTCATCCAACAATCGACCACTTCTGGTTCTAGCCATCTTACTATAATAAGATGTCAACCCAATTAGAATTCAATAAGTTGACTAAAAAGTCAAAATTAAACATAAGAATAGCTCGAAATTAAACAATTCCCTCAATGGTCAACCCTAATCCTTAAAGGTCAACCTAACTTCCTATAGAACATAATGTCCCAAAAGCAAAGTCTAAGTCTAGGGTGGGTAACCAACCTAATTCAGTTAGACTAATGCTCTGTTACCAAGTTGTAACACACCGATTTTCAACCCAAATAAAAAACTTTTAAAACAAAGGTTTAAGTCTTTACAAAGCGAATATAAAAATATGGTTTAACTAAAACAATTGGAATAATTAGTAAGTATCAAAACCGGTGTTACAAATATATCAAAACAATAGTCTAGGGAATTAAATAAGTACACCGAGCTAATCCATCCAAATGCTAACTACGGGCCGCCTAATCTTTCGCTCCCGAACCTGAGTACATAGTCAAAATAAACGTAGTACGTGAGACAAATATTGTCTCGTGAGAAACATGGGTTTTTGACCCGGTTAGAAAATAATTTGCAATAAAATAATAATTAACAAATATCAAATTGCACATAGACAATCAATCTCTAAGGCTTGCCATAAGCCAAACACATACGTAACGGGCCTCCCCGAAACAACTCCCCCGATATGGGTTATCTAGGTAAACTCCCCCGTTTCCGGGTTATCTATTTGCTCCCCCGATTTCCGGGTTATCTCAAACTCCCCCGTTTCCGGGTTATCTATTTCTCGACATACTACTCTTGCGCAGGGTGGTACCGCCCCAAGTAGTAGCCACTAACTCCCCCAACTTGTGTGGGTTATCTAGGATCCAATCGATCAACTACCACATAACAAATCATCAACTTGGGTCAAGCCCATATCACAACTCAATCATGCTAGTGGTAACTAAACAACAAGTTCACAATACAATTCAATTCATTTCAATTAAATTAAATCATACTCTATCAATTCAATCTTTTCTTTATTAAAATATTTATCTAATAAAGACTCTAAAATCATTTCAATTCATAAACAAGGTTTACTATGTACTCAGAAAATATCACATGTACTCACCTTGGCAATGCTATCCAACAATTGTGTTCAACAACACAATCCTTACTTCCAAATTGAGGAAGTACTTCCAATCTCAAGGTCTTCTTGACCTAACATCAATATCAATACAAAATCTAGTTATAATCCATAACTAGCTACTAAGTAGCCCATCTAAACATTCCCAACCACCAAGTTCATACAACTTGGTGGAATCTCAAACCCTAGTTCAAGATTTTCCATCATCAATCACAAATCTAACTTGTACACATTGATTACAAGTCCATAAGGAGTGTTTTACACTCATGAAAGTTCATCTTCCCCAAAGATGATATGGTGGGTTCCCAAAACCACCATTGTTACCCATACCAAGCTCAAAATGAAGGTAACTAAGTGACATAAGCAAGAATTCTTACCCTTGATGCTTAATCCTTCAAGATGATGAAGATTTGAGCTCCTTAGCTCCAAAAACCGCCCAAATGCTCTCAAAAACGGCTGCTATAAGTCTAGGGTTCGTAGGTGTTATGAGCCCTAGCTTCTACACAACTTTATATACTCCAGACAGCCCTCGCGCCACGCTCGCGTTTGGCTCGCGCCGCGAGGTGACGCGGGATGTCCTCTTGGTCGCCGCTGGAAGCTCGACTTCGCGCCCCGCTCGCGCCGAGTTCGCGCCGCGAACAAAACTCGAGCTCGACGCGAATTGCTCGCGTCTGATATCTGATCTTGCTGTTTGAACTCGCGACTGACTCGCGACTGCCTCGCACCGCGAGGCCTGTTTGGGTCAGTTTCTTGCCTTTTAAACTTGTTTCCATCCAAGTCTTGACCCATACTTGGTTACACCAAGTCCCAAACATCCCAATACTCGATAGAACACAAACCGAAATGTAAACTAACATAAATAACGAAAATTCACATAAATCCCGAATAATTACACGAAATGAAAAACGAAAAATTACGGTCGTTACAATAGTTACCCCCTCCCAGAGATTGAGCAGAAGGTGGAGTCCTTAGGCGGGTATCGGTGGAAATCTTTTTTGGACGCCTATAAAGGATACCATCAAGTTCAAATGGCTCGGGGGGATGAAGAGAAAACCGCGTTCCACACAGAAAAGGGAACATTCTGTTACGTCAAGATGCCTTTCGGCCTTCGGAATGCCGGAGCCACCTATCAGCGTTTGGTCGATAAGGCGTTTGAGAAACAGATAGGGAGAAACCTAGAGGTGTATGTTGATGATATGGTCATCAAGAGTAAGGGTGACTTAAACCTAATCGGAGATATTGAAGAGACGTTGGTGCAGCTCTCGAAGATTAACATGAAACTGAACCCGAAGAAGTGCTCTTTCGGGATGAGCAAAGGCAAGTTCTTGGGGCATATGGTGACAACGTAAGGAATCGATGCTAATCCTGATAAGGTAGGAGGGTTGTTAAAGATGCATTTCCCTCGGACGATAAAGGATGTACAAAGTCTGAACGGGAAACTGGCTGCGTTGGGACGTTTCCTTGCAAAGTCAGCAGAAAAGTCTATTCATTTCTTTAAAGCGTTGCACGGATGCACGAAGAACGGGGAGGTCGAATGGACGGAAGAGGCAACAGAAGCTTTTGAGAAGCTCAAGCAACACTTAAAGAACCTTCCTACCATGGCCAGTCCCATATCCGGAGAGCCGTTGGTAATGTACCTTTCCACCAATAGAGAAGCCGTTAGCTCAGTACTCATCGCCGAAAGGGATAAAAAGCAAGTACCCGTTTATTTCGTCAGTCGAGCACTACAGGGGGCAGAATTTAATTACTCAATAGTTGAGAAATTGATCTTGGCCTTGATATATGTCGTCAGACGCTTAAAGAGATACTTCCAAGCCCATTCGGTGGCCGTCCTGACTAACCAGCCAATCAAAAACATACTCCTGCAACCGGAGCGGTCGGGACGTATGACAAAGTGGGCAATTGAATTAGGAGAATACGATATCACGTTTAAAACTAGGCCCAGTATTAAAGGTCAGGCGCTAGTAGATTTCTTGGTCGAAATGCCGGACGACGAAAGGGTGTTGGCAATTGAAGAGAAGGAAAGTTCGGAAACGAGCGTAGGTCGAAAATCTCTTTCAGTTTGGCAGATGTATACAGATGGAGCGGCCGGAGCAGATGGGTGTGGAGCTGGAATAGTTCTAATCGGACCAAATGACGAAAGGGGTCACCTATGCCTTGAGATTTGACTTCGCCTGTTCGAATAATGAAGCGGAGTACGAAGCCCTGTTGGCCGGTTTAGGTCTGGCCAAAAGTCTCGAGATCCGAAAGGTGGAGGCTTTCGCAGACTCAATGCTGGTTGTAAATCAAATCAACGGTTCCTATGAGGCGAAAGAAGTACACATGAAACGGTATCTGGAACGAGTCCGAACACATGCGAGCTGGTTCGATAGCTTCAAGATCACACAGGTCCCTCGAACTAAAAACAAGGAGGTTGATGCTCTCAGCAAGTTAGCGGCAATGTTGTATCACCACTTGACGAAAAAAGTGTTGGTAGAAGTAATGTCGAAGCGGAGCATCGAGGAGGAAGAGGTGGCAGAAATAGAGAATGACGAAGTTTGTTGGATGACCCCCTTTCAGTTATATTTGGGGGAAGGTGTGCTACCGGCTGAAGTAAACGCAGCTAGGAAGATAAGAATAAATGCCAGAAAGTATACCATCAGGAACAACGTCTTGTATCGAAAGGGATACTCCACCCCATGGCTGGGATGTTTGGGAAGCGGGGAAGCTAAAGATGCTATAAGAGAAGTCCACGAAGGATTATGCGGGTCACATTCGGGAGCTAGATCGTTAACCCAGAAGTTACTTCGTACGGGTTACTTCTGGCCAGCCATGTCCAAAGATGTCCATAAATACGTGCAAAGGTGCGAAGGGTGCCAAGCTTATTCAAATGTCCCGAACGCCCCTTCTGTTAATCTGACCAGCATACATAGCCCCTGGCCTTTCTGTCAGTGGGGGATCGATATCGTTGGACCATTCCCTAAAGCCCCCGGAGGGCTGCGCTTCCTGGTAGTAGCTATCGATTACTTTACGAAGTGGGTAGAAGCCAAACCTTTAGCATGTATCTCGGGAGCTAACATTGTTAAGTTTGTATGGCAACAGATTGTGTGTCGTTTTGGCCTTCCGCATACCATTGTGAGCGATAACGGAAAGCAGTTCGCCAGTAACCCGTTCAGAAAATGGTGTGCTGAGCTAGGCATACGCCAAAATTTTACGTCTGTAGCCCATCCACAGGCTAACGGACAAACGGAGGTCACTAACAGAACAATGGTGAAGGGGATCAAAACACGTCTGAGTAGAACGGGGGGTAGTTGGGCGGATGAATTGCAAAGTGTATTGTGGTCTTACCGAACAACGGCCCGGAGGGGTACGCAGGAAACCCCATACAGTCTAGTGTACGGCTCGGAGGCTGTGATACCGCTGGAGGTTATCATTCCCTCTTCAAGGGTCGAGAACTTCCACCTAGGGGAAAATGAAGAGGCATTAAGACACAACTTAGACATCATAGACGAACGACGTGAGAATGCTGCTTTAAGACAAGCAGCATACAAGTCTATGACGGAAGGCTATTATAATAAGAAGGTCCGGGGAGCAGCGTGCAAGGTAGGCGACCTAGTCCTGCGGAAGAACGAAGCAAGCCTCCAGCACAAGCCTGGAAAGCTCTGCCCTAACTGGGAGGGACCATATAGGGTCAAAGAAGCTCGAAGAAACGGTTCTTACGTTTTGGAGACCATGGACGGTTCGTTCATTCCGCGTACATGAAATATGCAAAATCTGCGGAAGTTTTACTTTTAAGTTTTTCTCTTCTATTTACGAATCATTACGTAACCCTTTTGGTGCGAATATTGTAAGAACGGGTAGTGTGAGTTCTCACTACCAATACAATCGAAAGTTATGAATGATTAATGAAATGTCTTTTACATAAGCTTTTCCTTTTCCTTCATAAGCCCCTACGAATGTAACTTATACAGCCTAACGAAAGGTTGCATCGACGACGAAAGCATGCTTAAATAGGTAAGGATCGGAAGTAACATTTCCTATTCCTATTCTACGACGGACGCCTCGCTAGAAAATAAAACCCTATCCGAAAACAAACAAACGAACGCGAAAAAACAAATAAACGAATGCGACAAAGTTAATAAACGAACACGATAGATAAAATTGCGATAAGTAAAGTAGGCAAACGAATCGAGTGAAGGCGATAAGTAAACATAATACGTAAACAGATTAAACTATCAAGATCAAAGGAAGGTAAGACCTTCCATTACAAGCACGAAATAAAAAACGAAACAAAACAAAGGATAGTAAGACAAACAGCCACAACCAACATTCATCAGTTGGTAAACAAACGATTACAAGAAACAACACAAACTAAGACGCAGAGGCACCACCACCTCGGGTAGAGCTTTCACCCGTATCTTCGGGATTAACCGTTGCCTTTCTCACAACCTCTTTTATGTCATCTAATGACGCCGCACCGGAGGAAAGCGATCGCAATAGAGGGTAATCGGGGGTTACCAGCTCTCCAAAAAGGTTCATTATGTTCGTTTGGGCTTCAGGATGGTCATACACAAGCTTAGCATCCTGAAGTTGCTCCGAGTACTCCCTATGAGTATCTAAACACCCACGATATTGTCCAAATCGAACACTTTCTAACTGGAGTTTAGAATTTCGACTCACAAATTCAGGGGAGTTCAGCAGACTCCCAAACAGTCCGGGCACCCCCGTCCGGATTAACCATTAAAGATCTTCCTGCAGAGCACCCACCTTGTGAGATTGAACGGCGAATTCTTCTTTTAATTTGTCATTTTGAAGGTCCAGTTCACCATGGCAACGAACGGCCTCGTTCAATTGGTTATCCTTCTCAACTAGTGCCATCTCTAACTCGGCAATACGGGCGGATGAGGAGCTTTGTTCTCCGCTCAATTCAAGAATCCGGGCATCTTTGGCAGACATGTTCCTTCTCATTTCTGTTAAAGCCATAGTTAGATCTTTGATCTCTTCAGAAAGACGATTTTTCTCCTCAGTATTAATCTGATGTAAGCGACGGGTGGTGTTGATTAGTTCTTCCATCCGAGCAAACTCCTCGCGATGACTAGTTAATGATTGTCGGCCACGAACCCCTCTCAGCTGAAGTTCCGAAAGCAACTCGACGGCGTTGAGCAAGCCGGAGCGTGCCTAAAGGAAGATACCCTCATCAGAAACATTGGTTAGATCCAAGGCGGTAGCCGGTGGACCGGCAGCAGTATGCACTATCGGAGGGGTAGGCGTAACAGTTGCTTGTAGGATCGGAGCGGCTGCTGTAGTAAGGACGATTGGGTCAGAAACACTTGTGATCGACACCTCCCGGGTAGAGGTAGTAATTGTAGTACGCGTCTGGCGAGCTGCAAGGAAAACACCAGGTCGGGTTACACAAGATGGGGATATAATATAAAAACATATAAACTTACGAAGAAATGGAAAATTTGGAAGCGACGACTGTGGCTTTGAGGGTTGAGCAGGACGGGTTTCCTTGCTAACGGGTATCTGAGTGCTAGAGCTAAATAACAGATCGCTGAACATAGCAAGCGTGGAAGCCATTGGGGAAACCGGCGCAGTTTTCGGTATGACAGATCCACTAATCGGTGAGACAGGAGCAATACTCGAAATAACAGCAGTGGGAATAATCGACGTTGCAGGAGCAGATGAAATTATCTCAAGCGTTTCAACGGATGGGCAGGGTGACTTTGTTTTCTCTACTGACAAATGATAAAGTAATCTGTAAGAAAGTATACATATGCATATATAGTAAACGAACAGTAATAAATGCATACTCCAGTTTATACCTTCTCTCCTTTTTCGTTGGGAAGGTGATGAGATTGGGGCCTCACGAGGTCTCTTTGATAGGGTACGAACGGAACGAACTTTGACAGGTTTTGAGAGCTCAGATTGCGAATAGGCAATCATGGTATCTTCCGTTCTGAACCCTAGCCATTCAGTGACAGGTGAGGAAACATCTGAAGCAACCTCAGTGTCCGGCCTTAAAGCGTCCGGCGTACCCTCAGAACCGGAGATAGCTTCAGTGGGGGGAAGGAAAGGAGTGATGGCCCCTTCAGTAACCGTTATAGACTCCCTGGGAGGTTTCTGCATGTTCAAACGTTGTAGCAAAGTGATATTCTTTCCGTTCACCTGCCAGATCGGGCGAACTCCACGAACAAAGAAATGGGGACTCAAGTCAGCCATCCCAAGGAAGTATTCATCCGGGTCTTCCCATTCCATATCCAGTCCCAGTAGGCTTTCGATTTGCTGATTTTCAGAAGCAGTCAATTTCGGGGCATCCTCGGAAGATCGTCCGGTAATGGGTCCCCAAGAAAGGACGATATCATTAAATGCCAGACGGTCGACCTAGAAGAATTCGTACTTCCAATCTCGAATAGAGTCTTTCAACCCAGAGATTCTCTCACTTCTACCGGGTCGGTGGGTAAACACCGCCCAGTCACCTCGGCCGGTGACAACATACAAATTGCGGAACAATTTGGTAGAAAGTGGAATGCCAAGCGCACGACTGGATATTATGAAACCGACGATTTTTCTAAAAGAGTTTGGGGCAAGTTGGGCCAGATGAAGGCCAAGATCTTGGAGCAAGGTAAGGATGAAATCGTCAACGGGAAATCTCAATCCGCCCAAAAGGAATTGAAGATAAACCGGCTCAAACCCAACCGGAGCGGAACAAATGGTGTCGGAAGGACCAGGAAGTAAGAGACGATAACAACGATCAATGTGATAATCGTCATAAATCGCATTCAGATCTGGAGGAGTAAGTTTAGTATGTGTGTTGGCGGCTGTTCTCGGGATCGATTTCTCTGACTTCTCTTTAAGGTTTTTGTCTTTCCTCATATCGATTTAGGAGAATGGAAGAAAATAACTTGACGGAAATTGTTTAAGAAACTGAAAGCGGCTAAGAAAGATGTGTGAGGAACTGGAGTCAACAAAGGAACAAGGAATATATAAGAGGAAGAAGTTAAAGAGGCGGTTACCCTTGATAGGCCAACGGTTAAAAAACCAACGGTCCGAAAAAGGGTAACGATCATTTCTTTGAAGTGACGGGCGCCCAATAGATGGAAAACAAGTTCAAATAACGATCCTCCAGATAATCCTCTTTGAACTTAGGGGACTTAATGAGGTATACCGCATATACCTTCCCAACCGAGTGGCTAAACGGAACCTTCCTGAACGGAAGGATTAAACAGAACCTTCCTGAGCGGAAGGGTTAAACGGACGCAGGGATATCGATAATCCCAAGAATCAATCCAACCGACATGCGAAAATTACGGAAAAGGGTGCCTCGCTAGTACGATTGCATTAAATGCGACCAAGTCCCTAGGGCGGCTCCGGCGCGGGGTTAGGCTTTTACCTTCCGGTCCCAAGCCTCTCGTGACGACCTAATATCCGCAGAGCTCGAGGGTGACCGGTCCGAAGCAGGTCACTTCCTTTTCCCGCTCAAAGATGACCAGCTATAAATATGATCCACTGGCACCTAAGATGGATCATCACCTTCCGGTACATTTATTACATATCTCATTTATTGCTAACATTCAATACGATCCGTGCCGATCACGACCTCACGTCATATTTATACTCATATATCGATTACTAACTTGAGCGTCGGAGTGTTCTCACGGGAAACCTCCTGGGGAGCATCTGACTAAGGGTTATCTCGTTGATTGCAGGATCCATAAGCCATAGCCGACCATCCAAACCGTCCGGAAGATTCTTGAATCAACAATGGGTTTTCCGGTCGGGCATCACCGGTGATGTTTCCGGTGCCTGTTTTTGCTCTCGGTTTCTTCTCCGGCAGAGTATTGCACACACATGTTATGTGTGCGTGTGTTTTGTTTTATTTTGGTGTGAGTACGTCTCCCGACGATTCCCTCTGTCGTCGGCCATGTACCCGATTTCCCCGGCGAGAGCCGCAAAGCATCCGTAACCCACGTCTGTTTCTGTTTTGTTCATAGCTCAGTAAACTAAAACCTATTTTAGTATTAAAGTTTAACTTTCAGAAATTAAATATTAAATTATTTTATTTAAAATTATTTATTATTTAATTATATAAATAAATTTATAAAAGTTGATTTTATTATGATTACTAAAAGTAACGATTTGAATTGTTTTTAATTTATTATTATTATAATTTTCCTTTAAAATAATTTTCCCTTTAACTATTCAAATTACTTTATTTACGTAAGTGTCTATTATATCGAAACTAGTTTTCTTCCGGCCAAAGTGTATCTATTTTCGAAAGCTTATCAAATCCAGACAAATTTATTTAAAATGCAAGACCAATCCAAGCAAGTTATCAATATACCGCTCGAGTCTAAATTCGTGTTGAGAGAAACATTTGTGCATCGTATAGTTTAGGCGTGTCATTGAGACCACCATTTATTTGTTTATTATTATGCATTTAGGACGCAAGGAAACTTTGGTTGGAAACCCTAACACTTATTAAAATGCAAGTTTTGCTCGATATGCTAAGGTGAGTTCATGTCCCCTCTTTTTACTACTTTTTAACAAAATTTTGGGGTGAGAAAGATATTAACTATTTTGTAAATACATCTTATACATTCATGTGTATTTGACAACAACTAGCCTTTTGAAAAACGTTTATGATTAATATTTTAGTACACTTTATCCCGATGAATACTTGCCATGAGATTGGTGAACACTTGCCATGAGGGTGAACACTTGCCATGAGTTTGGAGAACACTTGCCATGAGATTGGTGAACACTTGCCATGAGTTGGTGAATACTTGCCATAAGTTTGGTTAACACATGTCATAAGGCGACGTACACATGGTGAGACTAAAATGTGACACTACATTTCATACAAAAGAATTTAAAGATTATTTTAGTACACAAGTTGTACTAGTAAACATTTTGGAACAAATCAAAGATCTATAAAGTCATAAACCTATGAACTCACCAACCTTTGTGTTGACAATTTTTCTAATATGTTTTCTCAGGTAATGGAAATTAGTCTTTTGCAAGATTCAATTATGGTCAGGATTGTCATGCATTAGTTCAAGAATAAGTGATAAAGACAAGAGTTTTTCAATTACAACATTTTACGTTGGTTTTATGTTTCAAACAAGTACTTTTGGTTTTGTAAACGACAATGACAATCCACTTTTCAATTTATGCGAAGTTTAATATTATTGATGTGTTATGTTGCTAGTTAGTCGCACCTCGTTCTCCCGCAAAACCATTTTTGGCGGGGTGTGACAGTAGCGGTGGTGGTTAGCGGTTAAATATGATGGAGGCTGTGATATTATTTTTTTTGAACGGCTAGTTAGTAAGTTAGTGGTTCGAGCCTAGACAGTGATATCCACAAGGGGCATTATGCCTTCCCTCGAACCTTCCACCTTTTTGTCCACGACGGGACTTGAACCTATGACCAATAGGTCATGGACAACACCTTAAATTCTCCTTGGATACCACTAGATTACAAGCCTTGGGTAGAGGCTGTGATATAATTTATTAATGGAAAATGATAATGACAGCCCCAAGGACTGACAATAAGACGTCAAGAAATGCATTAAAAAAAACTTATACAATAATCAATAACCGCCTCCTGTATTATATGAATCAACACCCACTAATAAAAATACAAACGATTTATGCACACAACTGCCTCTTAATAACAGCTCTAAGGGCTGTCATTAACAAAACCCTTAATTAATTAATTATAAGATGTTCATATAGTAATAAATTAGTCAACCCCTAAATTAATTGGAAAATAAGAAACTAGTTTCAACCGTGTACTGTACGCGTGCAACAAGCTCTCATGCGGTTTCCTAGAAGCAGCAGCGAAATCCACCCACCTTTCATGGGAATCGCATTGTTGACTTTTGAATTTGGGTTTAAATTTCTTCATTTACTTGAGCTTTTGGTTTTGATATCTCCTCTTTAACCTTCAATTATGGAAACCTAATTGCCCTGTTCATCTTCTCCTTCCACTTACCACATCTTCCTGAGTTTCAGAGGTGCCGACACCCGGAAAAACTTCACCGATCACCTCTACACAGCCTTATGCAACGCCGGATTCCACACTTTCCGCGACGACGATGAGATCCAAAAAGGCCGCCCAATTCTGCCGGAACTCGAACGAGCTATCAAAGAGTCCAGTATCTCAATTATTGTTTTCTCCAAACATTATGCTTCTTCAAAATGGTGTCTTAATGAGCTTCTTAACATTCTTCGTCGGAAACGGTTAGATGATCGGTATATTGTATTTCCGGTGTTTTATGATGTGCAACCGTCGGATGTCGGGAATCAAAAGGGTGAATTTAAAGATGCTTTTGAGAAAACCGGTGAGCATTCAAAGGAGAAGATTGATGAATGGAGGGATGCGTTAAAGGAAGTTTCTAAATTTACAGGAAAAGTGTTGCAAGATGAATCAAATGGGTAAAAAAAACTAAACCCCCTTTATTTTGCAATTTTTATTTTATAGAAGTATATAGTCGTTGTCTTCTTGTTGATCATCTGAAATTGATTCACTTAAAAAAATTCGCCTTTCTCCTTCATTTTCTTGATTTGGATGTAGGGATTTGTGAGTTTTGATTTAGGATTTGCGAGTTTGTCTTATTTGATATTGTTTGTTGAAGTCATAGAAATTAACTATGCAATTACCGTGTTCGAAAATTAAATCATGGTCACCTACAGCTATTTGATAATTCATATATCACGGTGTTATAACGGTTATTTATTTTATTTTATGAGTAAATTACACGGATAGTCTCTGTGGTTTGACCTGAGTTTTGCATTTGGTCCCTAAGTTCCAGAAATTACAACGATGGTCACTAAGTATCAGACTTCGTATCGGTTGTAGTCCATAAGCGTAAAGAGCGTGTTAAAACCTGTGCACATGAGGGTATATTTATCATTTTACCTCTTCGTTACTTCCTCTCTCTCTCTTTTAACTGAGAGAACACAAACACAACCTATGCCTGTGCAGAATGAAGAGACCATCTCCGACGACATCTCCTCCAACCTGCAACAACATCGACTCCCATCTCCATCTCTGAAATCCACCGGTGGATCTCACCGGAGACGAAGCTCTCGCTCGCTTTTACGTAATTTGCTCGTTTTATTAGTTATTATTATCTTAATACCCATAAATCTTTCAAAGTAAAACCCAGAAATCATCATCTCCAAAAAATCAAAACCAATACCCATAGCAGCTTACTCCATTAATCATCAAGACCCCTTCTTGCCAATGATGGCCAGTCTAGCTGGTCTGAGGCACTGGGTTTATACCCATGTGGGCTGCAGGTCGTGAGTTCGAATCCCTTTGGGAGCGTTGCATTAGCGTAATTTAACTCATACCTCACATGGGCACATATGGGGAATTTTCCTTGGAAATCCCTTTGGGGGCTGGGTTTGCCCGCTTATGCGGAGCTCGAACTCGGGGTGCTCGCTGAAAAATTGCGAGTAGGCTTCCGTTATTTCATTTGCCGTTTCCAAAAAAATCAAGACCCCTTCTTCTCCACCTCTCTCTTTGTCCAAATTATATCTTCCTTTACTCCCAGAAATCATCATCTATTTCCCAGAAATAATCAACCATGTTACGAGATCTGATTTCAATTTATCACTCTGCCTCGTCGAGATCTGATTTTGAGATCTATTTTGTGATCTGGTTTTGAGATCGATTTTGAAGTAGAAGATTGTGAGCAATAAGGTGTTCTTGATTAGGCTATGCGGTATGGGACATCAATGGGGTATGTGGTGTTGTCCCATGTGGCAACCCACCACACCGCACTAAAAAAAATGGAACACCATCCCCGTTCTTGCATGTGAAAGGGGCCCCACCATCTCACTCACACATGCTCCCTCCACATCGTTTCTTCACGTTGTTGTGGCCATATATCCACCACGCCTTGCCTCCACATGTGGAGGGGGGTGTTCACACTTTTCTCCACGGTGTGGAGCCTTCCACCTCACCTCCACATCATCAAAATCTCCACGCGACCCATACCATGCAGTCTTATGAATTTTTTAACAGAGGCGGATAAAAGAATATTTGACCACCTTCATTTCCTTTTGACTTTTTGATGTTGTTTTGACATCTGGTGTGTTTGTAAACCACCATATCTCCTCCGAAACCCATCTCCAAAACAACCATATTTGAGTTCTTCTACGATTCCCTTGCGTTATCAAGTTGGAAATCAATTGGGTGGGATGTGAAGCTGTTGGATGGATTCGGGCATGACGAATTGAAGAAATTATGGACCTTGAAGTTTATGAATTGTGTAATTGGGATTTAGGGTTTTTGTACATGAGTCAATAGAAGGGATAAAGTTAAAATGACAGAAATACCTCATGTGCAATGCACATGATAGAGTTTAATAGCTAAATTTAACGGTTGTTAGGCGTAGGGATCAAAACCGATATGAATTCCGATACTTAGTGACCATCGGTGTAATTTCTGGAACTTAGGGACCAAATGCAAAACTCAGGTCAAACCACAAGGACCATCCGTGTAATTTACTCTTTATTTTATTGTTTTGTGCTAACATGGGTTCAGAGTCGCTTTGCGAGCCGACTAATCTCAAGGCGGCCACCTGCTTTACGCGTAGCCTGATTTGGCACGGGTGAACCTCTTTGGCCACAAGGGTATTTTTTGCTCCTAGCAAGGATTGAACCTAAGAACTCATGACTATTGGAGATTAAATTCAACTACCAGGTCACCACCCTTATAATTATTATAGCGGTTATTTATTTTATATTTTTAAATATAAACCCAACATCCCTACGTATAAACCATAAAACCAATAAATTATAACAAAAGTAAAATAAAATAATATATACCCATGATTACTATATACCACTACGATTTACCGTGATTTTCATGATTTACAACGGCGAATTACCGTGAATTTCATGATTTTATGCAATTTAACGTGATTTTCATGATTTTCTGCAATTTACCATGATTTTCGTGAAATAGCGCCTTATATTAAGGCTCCGTGATTTACCACCCTAATTACCACAGTGAAAGTGTTTATTATTTAGGTACGCGAAGTGTAATTGCATTGTAGTATTGACTGCATAGGAAATTAGTTAATTAACCATATTCATTTTGGCTCTTGTTTTATTTCATTTATAGTTGAAGCCATTTTGTTACCTATTCTCATGTCCCCTTTTTACTTCTGATATCAATAAGGATCCTTCCTCCATCTTTTTAGTTATAATCAACATTTTTTATTATTTTGTAAATAAGAATGAAGGCTAACATGGTATGTTGCAATTTCAATTTGTAGGCATGAAGCAGTATTCGTCCAAACAATAGTAAAAGAAGTAGGAATCATATTAAAAAGAACAGTTTTATCAGTTGATTCATACACAGTGGGAGTTGACTCTCGAGTCAAAGACGTTGACTTTTGGTTAAAAGATCATACAGATGTTAAACTAGGAATAATCAGTGGTATGCGAGGAATAGGAAAATCCACCATTGCAAAAGTTGCTTACAACTTAAATTTTGCAGATTTTGAAGCAAGCAGTTTTCTTGCAAATATAAGAGCAACTTGTGAGCAACCAAATGGTTTAGAACGGTTACAAACTCAACTCCTTGCAGACATTTCAAAAGGGAAAAAACCAAAAATATATAACGCGGACGAGGGTGTTGTTATAATTAAAAATGCAATATGTCAAAAAAGAATTTTAATTATTCTCGATGACGTGGATTCGATTGAACAAATCGATGATTTACTAGGCGTACATGACTCGTTTCTTGAAGGAAGTAAGATTATTATAACTACATCCCGTGAACGATTATTAAGTCACCGGAAACATAAAGTTTTCAGGATTAAACAACTGGATGATGATGAATCTTTTGAGCTCTTTTGTTGGCATGCTTTTTCACAAACTTATCCAAAAGAAGGCTACTTGGAACATTCTAGAAGAATGGTACAACATTGTGAAGGGCTTCCTTTAGCTCTAAAAATCATGGGTTCTTCTTTAGTTGGTAGAAATTTGGATTTTTGGAGTAGTAATTTAGAGAAATTGCAATCAATCCCTGATGAACGGATTAGAAAAACATTAGAAGTTAGTTACAGATCGTTGTGTGATGATCATGATAAACGGTTATTTTTAACGATTGCTTGGAGTTATGTTGGAGAAGATATAAATTGTGCAGTGAAAAAGTTGGAAGAAAATGAATTTTATTCGGTGGTTGGTATGCAGAATTTAATGGATACATCTCTTATAAGCGTTGATAAAGATAATAAGATTGTAATGCATCATTTGGTTCGTGATATGGCTAGAGCAATTATACGGAAGGAAACTGTCGATGGTTCTGGGAAACATTATTTTTATAATTCAACAGGAACTGTAAGTGAATACAATCATTGTCTTTATATTTACCTATATTTTAACAAAAAAAAAAAAATATAATAGTTGAAATTTATACATGTAACACAAGGTACATTGTTTTGTCAGGAGACTGTTACGAGTGAAGGATCAATGATAAGCAAGGATGTTAGGTGTGGAAAACGAAAGCGTTTGGATGATTATGACGAGGAGTCAATATTAGTCAACAGAGAAAAGTCAAGTTTGTTTAAACGTTTGTGTCTCGGCTTTTTCTCCTTGTTTGAACCAACAACTCGCTTAACGAAGTTGTTTAGAAGATAACAATGATTAAAAATTTCGGATTTTTGCATAGGTTGTTGGACTTTATCAATTGACGCTGGCATGTGTTCCCCTTGTAGATTTGTAACCAATTGGTCTTGTTGTGCAGTTATAATAAATCTTAGTCTTTGTGGTATAGGTAACTTGCTATTTAAGTTAATAGCAATCTGCCTAAGCATATTTCGTGTTGTGTAACAAATTGCTGTTCATGATAGTTTTGCTGCTCACAGTAATTAACCAACTTTGCATTTGGATCTTTCCTAAGCATACAAACATTAGACATTGAAGAGTGCTGATAAGTAGTAGTCCATGTGATGTCAATAGCTTATTAACTTATATGTGAAATTTCATAAAATAAAAATAACAATATATTTTAAAAACGATTTATAGATCTATTAAATTATACAGTACGTATATACTCCATAATATTTGTTTTTAAAATTTAAAAAATATTACATCTAAATTTATAATGAGTTTTTCAATGAAACGGTAATTTCCTAATATAAATTGAATAACATTAATGAACTCTAACTCCTACTATTTTAGAAGATGCATTAAATACGGTTTTATGTTTAGATGGAAATTACCGCTTCATCGAATGTCGTTAACGTATGCCCAGGACCACTGGCGGATCTACTTAAGAACAAGGGGGGTGCATGGGCACCCCTTGGTTGGCCACCCCCATGTAGAAAAATGTTGATAAATAAAAAATTAGTAGTAAAATTGTATATGGTCCCCACTTAAAATTTTGTAAAAGCCCCGGTTAATTTTAGTCCTGGATTCGCCACTGCCCAGGACTCCAGGATGATACGTTAGGTGCTGTTTGGTAAGCCTCTTAATGATACAGATAAGAGGACAGCCTGTTAATCAGACAGATTCAGAGTGTTTGGTAAGACCTCTTAATCAACCTTTGAATCAGAAATTGAACATGTTCGGCCTCTTAGTCAGACAGATGTAAGGGTAAGTCACCTTATAAAAACCAATTTTATATTTTATATTTTTTTTTACAAAAAATCGTAATTTTAAAAAAAGTTCAAATTTTATAGTTTGCTGAATGATAGTAGCAAACCCTTTGTTACGAGCGCAGCCGGTCGTAGCAAATCAAACGGCGTATAATATACCGTCTCTCCCAGCTATCAATCTCAAAAAAATGGAAGAAACCCTCATTTCATCATCCGAACCACCACCATCTGACGGTGATCCGATGGATGTTGTAACTGTAGCTGAACCTCATAACCCTAACAACAACAAAAACCAGTCTCTCTCAAATTCCGATTCCGATTCGGACTCGGAATCCGATGATGAAGCTCAAGCGGCACTCGACTTGCAAAACATCGAAACGGAGCTCACCACCAATCCAGCCAACTACGATGCTCATGTTCAAGTACTTATTTCGTGATTTTTATGTTTGCTTCAGTGCTAATTGCTGAAATTAAGTGAAGTTTATATGTATTCTGTTCATGTATGGTGTGTTTATGCAGTATATTACAGCCTTGAGGAAGCAAGGGGATATTGATAAGCTGCGTTTAGCAAGGGAAGCTATGAGTGAACTGTTTCCGTTAACTCCTGCAATGTGGCAGCAATGGGCTAATGATGAAATTTCACTCATCTCGTCTTCTAGGTAAGTTTTTTTTTTCTTCTATAATTGCAAACTTATAATTGTATTCATCATCATATGTATAAGCTTGTATTTACTCCAATATAAAGATGAGCTCCTAGAAATGTTGGGGAATTTGAGGTGTACAGGACTTAAAACACATTTATAAGACTTTGACCTAATAGAGTAAATCATGAACCAGATTGTAATAAAAGACTGGTTATAATATGTTGTACATAATGCAGGAAAGATGGTGCAATTACTGCAATTGAGAAGCTCTATGAGCGTGGAGTGTCTGATTATTTGGTAAGTTCTATTTTGCTCTAAGGTACCCTCCCCTGTATTAATCAAAAAGGAAGTTTAGGGCTTATTTAGTTGTAGAAAAGTGGAAATTTATAGTAATTGCATTTTTTTATAATTAAACTTCAAACACATGAAGTGGATATTCATTTCTCGTTGCAGTCAGTCTCTCTATGGTGTGACTATCTTAATTTCATTCAAAAATATGATTCTTCTGTTCTTGAATGCTCACCAACTGGAATTTCAAAAGCAAGGGACCTATTTGAGCGTGCTCTTATTGCATGTGGTTTGCATGTGACTGAAGGCACTCAATTATGGGAAGCATACAAAAGCTATGAGGAATTGCTCCTTAATAACATGGATGAATCAAATTCTGAGGTTTGACTTCTGCTGACCAATTCCCTTCTGCAATAAATAAATGTTTTCAACTTCTTTATTTTCCATATTTTTCCTTCTAATTGTCATTGTATATAGAACCATTTGCTATTATGCATTTTCTGTCTTCTATTTCTATATCTCAGGTTACTTTAATTTCATTTACAGTTAAGGGAAAAACAGGTCCAGAGGATTCGAAGTATTTTTCATCGCCACCTGTCAATTCCTCATGTTGACTTAAAGTCAACTCTGGTCAACTACAAGGCTTGGGAGTCAAAACATGGGAATATTCTAGATGTCAATAGCAGCAGTACAGATGATATTTCTCCTCATGTTGCTTCTGGTTATCAGAAGGCTTTAGATATGTTGAGTGTGCGGGCTAATTTTGAAGAACAAATAGTAAAAAGTGATGCACCAGATACCGATCGCCTTCAAAGTTTTATGGTGGGTCTTATATCTAACGGGTCAAATGGCTAAAATTAAAAAGAATCTGCTTATAAAAAAATTGTCCGTTCTGAACTTTGACCAATTACCCAACCCGTTTGACCATTTAATATTATGCAACCAATGTAAGATTAATAATAATAACTGTCTTTTTACTGCAGGCTTATTTGAAATTTGAGCAGACTTCTGGAGATCCTGGTAGAGTTAAAAGCTTGTATGAACGTGCAATAACTGAATTTGCTATATCTGGTGATCTCTGGATTGATTACACAAACTACCTGAACAAAACCCTAAAGGTTTTTTTTTTTTTTTTTTAAACTTAATATTTCTTTTTGTGCTTTAAATGTAATCATCTAACTAAACTGGTAATAATATTATTTTTATTTTTTATTTATTATCAGACAGACAAAACTTTGAGGGATATTTACAATCGGGCCACAAGGAACTGCCCTTGGGTTGGAGAACTATGGGTTCGGTTGATGTTATACCTTGAACGATGTCATGCTTCTGAGAAAGAGCTTTCTGATGTATGTTTCTAATTTATTTATTTATTTTTATTTTTTTAGATTATGATGTTCTCAGTTTTGCTTTTGCCAAATTGATAACTGATTTTCACCCAATTCAGGTTTTTGAAAGAGCTCTGCAATGCACATTCTCTACCATAGATGAGGTACAAACATATTTTTCCTTTTTATTTAAATTTAAATCCATCATATATAATCATATTAACATAAATGCTGTTAAATAACAAGTGGATATTAATTTCAGTATGTAGACATATTTCTCACCAGAGTTGATGGCTTGAGGAGAAGAATTTTGTTTGGCAAGGAACTGGATGAGGGATTAGATTTTTCCTTGATACGTGATACTTTTCAGGTTTCTCACTCACATATTCTTGCTTAATATTTTAACATTTTTGATCAAATTCATGCTATCTTATTCTAATAAATAATATATAAATTACTTAACCAGAGGGCAAGTGATTATACATCACCACAGTTGAAGAACACACACACATTATTGCAAATACATAGTTACTGGGCCAAACTGGAATTTAATATTGCAAAAGATATAACCACAGCTCGTGGAGTATGGGAGAGCTTGCTTAAAAACAGGTTCAAAGTTTTTTTTTTCTTTTTCCATCTACATATACGAAGTATACTTTTGTAATTAAGTTTAGAGTCAATTACAAAAATGGTCCCTGTGGTTTGCTATTTTGTGTTGTTTTAGTCCTTCACTGAAAGCTTCTGCTATTCTGGTACCTGTGGTTTTGATTTTGTCGCGTCCTTGGTCCCTCAGTAACTTGAAATGACTAAACTACCCTTTACCATTTATTTTCATCTTCTTTTTTGTTTTATTTGATTGAGTTTAATGTTAATTAAAACATTAAAGTCAATCAATTAAAACCGCAAAAAATAGCAAACCACATGGACCATTTTTTATATTTTATTTATTTACTCTAGCTTTTATGTTAATAATGTTTCTGATAAGCTTTTTATTGTATAGTGGGTCTATGTTAGAAGCTTGGCAAGGATATATATTAATGGAAACTGAAACAGGCCACATAAATGAAGCTAGATCTTTATATAAAAGATGCTATACTAAAAGATTCTCTGGAACAGGTTCTGAGGTATACTTTTTTTTCTGTTTTTTTTACAAGTGATTATCAGTTTCATAGTTTCTGTAAGTTATTCTAACAGCATTTTAATTCAGGATATATGCAATTCATGGATACGGTTTGAGAGGGAATTTGGTACCCTGGAAGATTTTGATCATGCCTTACACAAGGTACTTTTTATTTTATTCGCAACCTTTAATATTACGTGCTAGAAATTGAAAATTTTGATTTCTTAATTTAGTTGTGGCATGTTTTGTTATACCAGGTAACTCCTCGGCTGCAGGAGCTACAGTTTTTCAGGTTACAACAAGAAAGCAAAAATAGCGTTTTATCAACTGAACATAATGATGATATTATTAAAAAAAGTAAAGGTGAAAAAAGAAAGTCTGCTGCTACAGATGCACCTAAAGAAGAGTCACCAGAAAAGAGGCAAAAGGATAGCAAACAGAATCAAAAGGAGAAAACAAAGTCTAAGAGTTTAATTAAAAATAATAAAATGGAAAATATTGTTACTCCAACTGAAATGCCTCATGATGAAAATGAAGTCAAAATGAAGGATCCTGCACCTGAGAAATCCAAACAATATAATGACCAATGCACTGCCTTTGTATCAAATCTAAATTTGAAGGTATTATTAATATTTCTTTTTAATACTTATATAAATGTTTTTTGCTCCTGAAGCATAATTGTATAGACAATTAGGGCTTACTTAACGAGATAATTGTGATATTTTCAGACAAATTCTGATGACCTGAAAAGTTTCTTCGGTGATGTTGGTGGTGTTGTAGCTGTTCGAATATTGTTGGACAAGTTCACAAAAAAATCAAGGGTCTCTCTCTCAACATGCTTTAAAGATTCATATGAATTATATATATATATATATATATATATATATATATATATATATATTTTATTGTTGGTTCTTTTTTTAACACTGACTTGATAATGATATATATATATTATATATATAGGGATTAGCATATGTGGATTTTTCTGATGATACACACCTTGAGGCAGCTGTGGCTAAAAATAAGCAAGAGCTTTTAGGGAAAAGATTGAGCATTGCACGTTCTGATCCTAAAGCCAAAAGAAAAGGATCTGGTGGACATAAAACTTCTACACAACAAGGTCAGCCAATTTATTTATTTTAATATAAATAATTAGTTTGTCAAACATGATTGCAAAAGTTATATCATTTCAATAAAATCTAACTTTTTGAATAAAATTATCTAGGAAGTTTTATGCATTAAAGACACTTAGACCATCAGACCTGTTTCCTTTTACATTTTTTTAAGACAAACAAAACCTAGTTTGATCCAGGTTTTTTTTTATGTTGTTTAATTTGTTTTTAATCAAATTTTCATTACCTTTTTTTCCCCTTTTACAAACAATAATTGTATAAAATATTGATGAAAATGTTGGTAATTCCAGGGCAAAAAGGTGAAGTTGAACTCAAGGGGAGAAACACTTTTGCAGTTCCTAGAACAGTTAGAGCCCTTGGTTGGTCAACTACTACTAACAAACAAACATCATCAGAAGCTGGAGATGAGAAGCCCAAATCTAATGATGAATTAAGAAACTTGCTCCTCAAGAAACCATGAAATCAAAACTTGATTAATGTAAGAGGTGATAGATAATCTTGACTCTTTTACTTCTTCATGATTCCAATAAAAAAAGATAAAAATATAATGTATATATAGGTCACCCAAGTATTCAAACGGTTACATTAAGGCCACACAAATATTAAAACAACACTACGTGCCACCCAAGTATCAATTTGGTTCCGTTAATGCCAGTTTTGGCCTAAAAACTTGAATAATTTGCCAGATGACGAAAATGATACGAAAGTTAGGGGTATTTTTGTCATTTTGCAATATTACTGCAAGCTGACGACTGGAGTTGAATAAAAGGAATCAAATTGATTCATGGGTTGCGTGAAATGTTATTTCCAAATTTGGTAGAACTTTGTGAAGTTGTGAATACTTTGGGTGGAGTATGCATACATAAAAGGAATAGCTAAAAAGTAAATAACTCAAATAAATTTGAAAATGCTATTCAACAAATTAGATTATTATTTGTAATCATACAGATTTTATAATCATATTTAACACGTTAAATTACGTGTCATTTTAGCGAAATTGATTTTTTTTTTGTTTTTTTACATGTCAACAGATACGAGATCGTTCGGACTTGCTTCAAATTGTAGTCTTATGGTTATGACCATGGAGTTTAAGAAATTAGGAAATGTTAAAATAGGTGTAAGGCCTTCCTTTTGTTAATGGAGAATCTTAATACAATTATGAAAGAAGCATGTTGTGTACTGCCTATTTAGTGCTGAAAATCAATTAGGTTTTGGAATTTAGCAATAGAAATGGATTGTGCAGGTGAATTAAGTGTGATAGGTGATGATGATTGGTTGGAAAGCTTTGGAGTTAGTGCTATTCTATTCTATGTCTTGTCTTATCAATCAAAATGCCTATTTAGCCTCCTAACGTTTACTTTTATTGGGTAAAAGTTATACTTTACAGTGATACACTTTCCTTTTAGGTGATATTTAAAATAAGTGATATACCTTGAAAAATTATCTTATTTGGCAAAAAATTATTGAACCTACACTCACTAATTATCTACTTTAATAAAATGAAATTACCCTTTTACTCTTACTTTTTATTTTTAAACATTATTAACCTCATTTTATTTAAAAGTTGGGGACCTATTTCCCACTAACCATCTAATTAATCTAATTTAACCATCATTATAATCTTTTACCTCAAAAACCATGAAACCTAAAGTATATCAATTATTTTCAATTGGAGGAAGTATAATATATACATATTTTCATATTAAAAAAACATTTGTAGTCGTTATTCTCATTTAAAGTGTAAATTTCCATAATAAATGTTTTAATTATTATACTAAATATATTATTTATTTGGGAAAGCACTACGAGTAGCACATATGATATATACATATTTTCAATATATACATTTTAATTCTTACATGTTCTCTAAGTGAACGTTTGAACTTACGGTTTGAGTTGCGTTCTAGGTAGTTCTCTAAAATTTTAAAGTCCTAAGGGATAAATTCTAGTCATTGAATTAAAAATTTCCTTAACAACCATCATCATCAAATCACATGTGATTCAACACATAACCACCGCCAGCCGCCGCCGTCAGCCGCCGATGTGTGAAGAAAAACGTTATGACCGAAAAACGAAGTGTGTGAAAAAAAACAACCAATGAAAAGTTGACAAGTGACGATGGGTGAAGAAAAGGTTTCAAAATTACTATTTTAACTTAATCAATTTTCTTTTACTCGTTATTTTGCTGAACTTTACATAAAATACTATAGAATTCTAATATTTTTTTAATTTTGTCACGTTAAATTGTAACATTTTTTATTTTTGATTAAAGAATCAGATTTGTCATAATCATCATAAAAAATAAGTCCTCATCTGATCACATTTATATTGTTGTATATAGGGTCTGGATCCGGTGAGGACTCCAAAACCGGTGAGGACTGTGAGGACTCAAAAAAAAAACTCTGAAAATGATCCAAAACAAATTTTTTTCAAAAAAATTTCTTTTTTAAACATAAAAATCACAGCCCATATGATCCAAACAAAAATAAAAAATTTCAAAAATGATCCAAAAAAATAATATGGATCATAATAATGATCCACAAAAAAAAATATGGATTATTATTATGATCCACAAAAAAAAGTGGATCTTAATTTTTTTTTCAAATTTTTTTTTTGTCAAATGTAGTAATAATCATGGGGAGTTAAATATATTTTTTTCGGAATTTTTTGAATTTTTTTTTCAGATGTCCTCACGAGTACTCACCGTTTTTTGAGTTCTCACCGGATCTCACTTCGTTGTATATATATAAGGTTGTATTAAATATATATTGTCTGATGTTAGGAGTATATTTTATAGAATCATTGATTTCAGTTCCAAAATAGGCTTTTCCTTGCACGCCACATTACATCCATTCCACTACACAAACTTTTTGTCTACATGTGTCGTGAGTTGCAATATAGAAGAAATGTTTCATCAGGTCCCTTTATCACTCCTCGGACTAACGTTTGTCAATAAAGAATTTAAGGATAATTTAAAAAAAAGACCCAACACTTCTAAAAATGCCAAAATGGTTACACTAGCGGTCCTTTAGTTGGACGGTTGTTTACACTTTTTGTTAAGTCGATGCATGTCCAACACAAATGAAGGTAAAATTTGTCATTCCTTATTGCCATGTATCTTGAGACATCACAACTATGTTATACACTTCCCCTTCCGGATAGTGATTTTTGAACCATATAAATTACTTCTCCCACCACACTGTACAAGATTTAAAGCATATTGTACAAGTACTGTAAAACAGTAGTTGTGGTGTTTAGAGTAATTTATTTGGTCCCAAAATCACTTCCCCTTCCAAAACCCCATTCACACTCCAAAAATCATTGCAAAAAACACAAACCCTAGAAATCCAATCCTAAAAACCATTACCAAATACCATAGAAAGTCTCTATTGATATTGTTAGAAGTAGGGGCGTTCACGAGTCGAGCTTTTAACGAGCTACTCGAGTTTGAGCTCGTTTATATCGAGCTCGAGCTTATACTAATTCGATCTCGAGTCGAGCTCGGACATAAAACAAGACTCGATTAATTTCACGAGCCGAGCCTAATAATTTAATACTCGACTCGGCTCGTTCGATAGCTCGTTTAATCTCGAGCCGAACGAGCCAAACGATCTTCACGAGTCGATCCTAACGAGCCAGACGATCTTCACGAGTCGATCCTAACGAGCCGAACAAGTGTTTTATACAAGTGTCGATACAATAAGTACAAGAATATACATATATTAATAGGGGTATTGACGAGTCGAGTAATTAACGAGCTTTTCGAGTTTGTAAATTAGTTATTTTCAAAAAATATGGAATTATAAACGAGAATCGAGCTCGATCTCGAACACTATATAAATATTCGAGCTCGAGCTCGAGCCCAATTTTAAAAGCTTATTCGAGCTCGAGCCGAGTAATTACTAAACGAGCCGAGCCCAAATTTTCTAATATTCGACTCGACTCGAGTCGTTAATACCCCTAGTTAGAAGTGCGAACATTTTTTGTATAATGGAATTTCTAATAATCTTTATATTTGTAAATGTAGCCAATTTGCACGTGGCTAGAAGTCCGTACAATTTGAGAAAATCGACCTTGAAAACTGGCAAAATTCATAAAAAACGAGATGTTTATTACATTCCATCAAAGATTTGCATATTCAAAATTTACAAAGTAAAGACGCATGGAATATCATATCCGTAGTAAAGGTTGCCTTTTGGGTTTATTCAAAGAGTTTTTGGTTGTTGTATGTATGGTGGGGTGATGTTTTAAGGCCTTAGCTTCTTGCTGAAGAACAATAGTATCGCCTTTTTTGCTTTGAATCTCATGCCTTATAGAAAGAATGGTCTTCTTGACTACATTCCAAACAAATTTTATCGAAGTGGTGGGAATGTTTCGGGATCAGGATTGTTAGATCATGATGGATATAAAAAAAGTACGGACTATTATATAATTTAAATCTTTTCTTATAATAATATAGTGTTTTGATAATGACATCCCTAAGAGTTATCACTAGACATGCATAAAAACCTTGTACATTCATCTATAACAAAATTCTGCATTTTATGAATTACTCCTCCGTACAATTTCTAATGTATTTAGTGACAGCCCTTAGACTGTCATTATCAAAATCTAATAATATAATATGATAAAAATGTTTATTATATTTTTTAGCTAAACCACAAAAGATTTTGTTTACACCACAGAAAATAAGACGACCTTAGGTGGCTTTTGGTTTATAGAACGATTATGAATAATTTGGAATCTATCAACAAATTAAAATCCTTTGGAAATGGAATTTGAAAGCAATTTCATATTCTGTTTGTCTAAGTGGAACTAGAATTGTAATTTATGTAAAATGATAAAATTATCCTTTTTTTGCTTTATTTTACTCTATTTTACTTCAATTGTTTCAAAATAAATGATACACTTTGTAGTTCACAATTTTTAAGGTAAAATATGATAATGAAGGTTAATTAGATTAAATTAAATAAGTAGTAGAGAAAGAATCCCACATATATTGATTAAAGTGAATTTAATGATGTTTAAAAGTAAAAGTAAGGGTAAATGTGTGATGTATCTTTTCATTATATTATAAAAGATAGTTAGTGGGTGTAGGTCCCACTACCTTTTACCAAATATGGTAAGTATTCAAAGTGTATCACTTATTTTGAAACACCCAAAATGGAAAGTGTATCACTTATAATTTTGAAACGGAGGAAGTATAACTTATATATGTGATGGTGGGGTGGTCCGTGGTAGTGGCGGTGAGTAGTGATCGTGGTGATGGTGGTGGTAAGTAGTGATGGTGGTGGCGATGGTGGTAGTGATGGTGGCGGACTCAGAAAAAAACGAAGAGGTTTCACAGGTTGCACATTTTTTTTCTGAAGGATGTCACCTACAATGACAAAAGAAAATTAAATTTTTTTAAAACTTTTTTAACATTATTCGAAAATTTTTTAGGATCCTGGGAACCATACTAGTGAGCGTTGGTGAGTAGTAATGGTGGTGGTGAGGTAGTGATGGTGGTGATGTAGGAGGTGGTGGTGATGGTGATGGTAGTGGTGGATAATTGGGTGGTAGTGGTGGTGATAGTTATGGTGGGCGGTAGGTTGTGGTGATGGAGGTACGTGGTGGCAGTAAGTATAATTGTGAATGTCGTGTTTAATGATAAAAATTAAAGAAAGTTACCCAAAAAGTATCAAAATTGCACACACAAAAAATGGCGATAATTAAAACTCAGTTTTGAAGTAAAAGAGGACAGTTGAATATTTTTTTAGCAAATCACAACAATCATCCGCATAAATTTATCTAAAATAAATAAACTTTAGAGGGATGTATCACTGTATCAGTAAATGATCATATCAAAGACAAATTTGAGTACTTAATTAACCACCCTAGACACTAGTTTATACGGAGTATTTCTTTTGTAAAAACTAACACTACAAGAAATATACCCTTTCCCAACGACACCTATCCCGACAACACGTGTCGTCGCTAAAACTCAGGCTATCCCGACAACAAGTTGTCAGCACAGGTTAAAAAAAATTTGACCAAATCTGGCATTTGACTTTACCTACACCGACGACTTTTAGTCCCTATAGATTGACAAAAAAATTGTAAATTTTGTCAGGATTTATACCGACGACATTTGGTCGGTAACTATAAAAAATAATTTAATTTTGATTTTTTTAAATTACGGTTAGCAGAATTTAATTTTGTTTTTTTAATTCTACCCTGTAGCGACGACATGTCGTCGCTATACATAAAATATAAATAATTTTTAATTTTCTATTGATCAAGTTGCCGGAGAGGAAAACGATGTCGTTCTGTTTTAGCCTATCGCGACGACATCTCGTCGCTATACATAAAATATAAATAATTTATAGTTTTCTTTTAATCAAGTTGCTGGAGGGAAAATATGTCGTTTGGTTAAACCGTATGGCGACGACATGTCGTCCCTATAAGTCAAATATATATATATATATATATATATATATATATATATATATATATATATATATATATATATATATATATATATATATATAAGTATCCATGTATGAATGTATCTATGTATGAATTTATTTAATTTTGTATTCGGGTTTGTATTAATGTATGTATATATGTATCAGTGTATGTATAAGTGTTAATCTGTATTATTTTTTACAATGTATTATATATTACTTTATGTATCGATGTATGTATTTATGTATCCATGTTTGTATTATTGTATGTATCAATGTATGTATCAGTGTATGTATGCTTCAATATTTGTATCTATGTATCCATATACGTATGCATATATGCATGTATATGTATGTATCCCTGTTTCAATATACGTATGTACGCATATGTATCCACATATGCATGTATGTATTCTTGTATGTATCCACATATGTATGTTTGTATTCCTGTATATCCATGTATAAATGTTTCAATATATGTATATATGTATTCATATACATTTTCATATATGTATCCAATATGTTATAATGAATGTACGTACCTATCTATGTATGTATGTATGTATGTGTGTTTGTATGTATCCATGTATATGTATATATCCTTGTATACGTATTCGTGCATATATATATATATATATATATATATATATATATATATATATATATATATATATATATATATATATATATATATATATATATATATATATAGGGTCCGATTAAGCGCAGAACCGTTTAAAGGTGCAGAACCGCAGAACCATCCTAACATCCAATGTTTTATATGTTATACATTAATTTGCATTTTCATACACCTATAACACATTTATACATTCAATGTTTTCAATTTTTTATACACATAATATATAAATATATTTATATATTATTTGTATAAAAAATTGGAAACATTGGATGTTAGGATAGTTACAGCGTGTATGAAAATTTACAACTTATGTATAACATAGTAAACATTGGATGTTAGGATGGTTCTGCGGTTCTGCGGTTCTGCAGCTTTAAATGGTTTTGCGCTGAATCGGGCACTATATATATATATATATATATATATATATATATATATATATATATATATATATATATATATATATATATATATATGCATCAATGTATATGTATATATCCACCAAGTATTTGTATATATCAAGTATATATGTACGTATTTTTATAAGTGTATGTTGTATAAATCCAGTATACGTATGTATGTAGATATTTATCACTATATACGTACGTATATTTGTATGTAAACACTAAACCCTAGACCCTAACCCCTAAATGCTATAGCGACAACATGTCGTCGGGACAATGTATACCGACAACAGGTAGTCGGATTAGAGTTGAGCGGGAAATTAAATTTTTTTGCGGGAAGTTTAAAATTTTCGCGAAAAATGAAAAAAAATATGTACCGACGAATTGTTGTCGGCATAGGTTTTTAATTTAATAATTAATTTTTATTACTTATTGATATTTATTATTAATATCTAACTCATGGCGGGAAACGAAAATAATTGTGCGGGAAAATGAAAAGTGTACCGACAATTTGTTGTCGGGATTGGCTTTTTGATTTATTATTTATTTAATTATATTATTTATCTGGAAATAAACAAAACGATGCCGTTTTTGTATAGCTATCCCGACGACTTGTTGTCGCCATAGCTCTTTAACAGGATTGAAATTGCAGTCGACGCACAGACTTATCACTTTACCACTTTACGATTTTCTCTCGATTTCTATGGCGATTTTGGGTGATTTCCGGCTGAAAGCACTCCCCTCTCGGTATCTTAACTTCGGCGACCACATACTCCTTCCGGCTAACCATCTAAGGCAAAAAAGGTAAGCTTTTTCTCTTCTTTTTTTGGGTTTTTGTTGATTCCGGCAGTGTATGGTGGCTGTCGGTGGTTGATTTGGTGGCTGTCGGTGGTTGACCTTTGCGGGATATGGTTGATTTTGGGAGCGGATGGTTGATTTTGGTGGCGGATGGTTGATTTTGGCGGTGGATGGTGGCTGTCGGTGGTTGATATATTGATTGATGGTGGCTGCCCGGTGGTGGATGGTGGCTGCTGGTCGCGGGTGGTGGTTGCAGGTGTAGATGGTGGCTCCCCGGTGGTGGGTGGTGGTGGTGGTTGGTGGCTGCCCGGTGGTGGGTGGTGGCTTCCGGTGGAGGGTGATGGCTACCGGTTGTATATATGTTTATGTTATTTCTAACTTGTTATATTTGTTTAACAGATGTGTGCAGATTGGGCTAGAGGGCATGAAAATCTTGAGCAAGCAAGGATAAGTCTACCAAAGTATGATCTAGTGATAAGTGGAATGAAACCATCAATTAGCTATTATTGACACAAGAATTTAGGCGACGGTAGGAGGTAAATCAAGCAAATCGAGCAAAACTTCCATACAATTCATCTCATGGAAGTCAATCATACGCTCAAAGGCGGTATAAGGAGGTAATAACACTTGATTTGATTATATGAAAACCTTATTAACACTTGTATAAAATATTAATTGCATATGATTTATTATAGACTAAAGAAGGAGGTAAGGCACAATACATAGCGGGGTGGTATAAGATGCATTATAAGGAGAAAAGAGGAGGGTTTGAAAATGAACATGATGCACAAGATTGGGTAAGTAAAAGAAAATTAATGTGTTGGAAATTATTTATATTATTATTGAAAATTTATTAACTTAATTTCTTGTTTGATTTATTTTAGGATTTAATCCAACAAGAGTATACTAGAATGAAAGATGAAGTTGGGCCGGATCAAAATGTGGATGAGATGGAATGCATCAACCGTGCCCTCTGTGAAACACGAGGGCATAAATGTGGAATTGGAAGAATAACGGTGGTTGGACAATCATTTGCAAATAAAGGTGCAAGCTCATCCACATCTCAAAATGCGACGATCGCCCAAGTAAACGAAATGGCGCAATATATGGATGTTTGGGTTAGACATAATAATTCGTTTATGGCGACAAAATATCCCGATTTTCAGCCACTACCACTATTGGGCTCCAAAAGTTCGCCCCAAGTTCTACCCAAAATGTTAATTTAAGTGCCCCCACAAATGTTGAGAATGAAGATGATGATGATGATGATGATGGTGATGATGATGATGATGATGATGAGTATGTGGATGAGGAGGAGGATGAAGATGAAGATGGTGAAGATTCTGAATAGTTTGTTATGACATTTACGTTTTTATACATTTAGTTGTGTAATAACTCTTACAATTGTGTATCTATTTGGTAGTTTTTATGAATTTAGATTATGTGAACGCATATTTGATAAATTGGAAATTCTGGATTTGATATGGGGTAAAACATGGAAAAAAACAGAAACTGGAAAAAAAACATTTGCATTCTGTGTTGACCTGTAGCGACTACATGTAACATTTACCATATTGAAAACCCTATGCCGACGACAAATTGTCACTACACCCTAAATTTACCATAACTGCACTTTTTAGCGACGAAATGTTGTCGTTATAGCTCTTAGAAATTACCATAAATCAAAACCTTTAGCGACGACATGTTGTCGGGATAGAGTTACCGGAAAAATGTTCGTCAATGTTTATAGGCACGAAATGTCGTCGGTAAAGGTTCTGACGGAAAATAGTCCGGCCAACTCTATAGCGACAAACTGTTGTCGGAATAGGTTGATAATAAAACATTTCTTTTATATTGAAAAATTTTTAGCGACAATCATTATGCCGACTAAGTGTCGTCGGTATTGCTCGACTTATGCCGACGACAACTGTGGCGATGAAAATTTTAACCTATGGCGACGCAGCAATGGCGACGAAAAGTTACTGACAACATGTTGTCGGGATAGCCTGTGGCGACAATAAATTGTCGGTAAAAACTTTTTTTGTGTTGTCGGCATAGGGTTGTTTTCTTGTAGTGTAACAGAATCAAGCATGAAAATACTTACAGGTCTAAACGCATTGTTTTTGTCGAAAGTATTAAGTATGTAGCGAAATGTTCAAGGTATTCCATTAATTTTATCTAGTCCCAAGGGACATTTATTAGCCCTTGGATCAAGAAAAATTAATGGTCAAAATCAAGATTCAAAACCACCACCACCACTACAAGCACATGTGCTTCTCCGGCGGCGGCGATGGGCGGCGGCCGGCGGAGGACGGCGGCCGGAGGTGGCCGCCGGTGGTGGTGGTCGTGACTGGAAGCACATGTGCTTCGTGACTTGTTTTGATTTTTTTTTCTGTGTAGTGAAGCACATGTGTTTCATAACGTCAAGCACATGTGTTTCGTATGCTCCCTTGTGTGTTTAGAAACTCATGTTTTTAGTGACTTGAAGCACATGTGTTTCGTGACCTGAAGCACATGTGCTTCGAAGTAATATGCTGTGTTTTAGTGAAGCACATGTGCTTCGATACATCAATACCACCACCACCCCCATTAGCACCAGCACCTTCACTGTCAGCCACCACCACTACCGCTGGCCGCCGCCGGCGGCCACCGGCGGCGGACGGCGGCCAGAGGTGGCCAGAGGCGGCGGCCGGCGGTGGCTGTAGGTGGGGGATTTGATCTTGACCATCTTGATCCAATGGTTAGGATTTATCCCTTGGGACTAGACAAATCCTTTGGACTCCCTAGAATACAACTCTAAGTATGTAATGTTTTATCTTTTTTTTTTTACAATGAGCCTAAATAAACAATCAACTCTGACCAAAATTACCAAAGGGCCGGCCTATGTACTAGCGGTTAGGTGTTTGTCCCCCATCTTTATAGTCGAAAGTCAAGTCTCATAGTGAACATATGTGATATTTAGAAGCAGGGGCGTTTCTGAGATTTTAAAAGCCCTGTGCGAATTGAATAAAATGTGCCCCCTAAGTACAAGATTTTTATAAAAAAAAATTGAGATTTCTATTTTTTTTTCTATTAAATTAATTATAAGCTGGCTTAAAATTCCAAGAGTATAAATATAAGATATATATATATATATATATATATATATATATATATATATATATATATATATATATATATATATATATAAATTAGGCACCTATAAAAAGTGGGCTCTGTGCGGCTGCACCTCCCAAAGACACCCTTGTTTAGGAGTAGATTAGACTGCTCCCAACAGTGCACCCAACTGACGCCGTCAGTTGTTGTCAAATCAGCGTCACGTCAGCTCACCCTCCAACCGACACTAAAGTGACGTACCCATGCCAACAATACTACTTCCCTTTAATTTTTTGGGACCCACCATTACAAAACACACACACACACAAAATACCCCTTTGGACCCACCCACCAAACTAACGCGTCCCTCCATCCCCGTCTCCATACTGGCGAGAAGCAACTGACGGATGGTGCCAATGGTGTGTACAACTGGCGGAATAAGTGACGGTACCTTTGGCAGTGGTGTTAGGATTCGTGGTTTAAAAAAAAACTCAACAAAAATTTCTATTTTAGGCTTTAAAGTTTCAAAATGGCTTGAATTTAGCAAAAAGTTCAATCTCCAGTCGAAAGCAAACGTTGCATCTTCCACTTAATTAGGAGCAAAGAAATTACATACTTGATATCTTGTTTACGTCCAAATAATACGCGATAACCTCGCTCTTACGTACATCTATCAATTAAACTGGGATTAAAAGTCTTGCTGAAGATATCAATTAATAATCCAAAGTAACTAGCTAAAACTTATACAAAATTAACTAAAAAGGCTACTACAGTTGCAGTCTTCATAATGAATTTGACAAGTAGAAATATAATGATACGGGTGCAGAATGAGTATGAAACAGGAGAAAATGATGACGTTTTGGCAGCTTTAAAACAAATCCCAACTGATGAAAAAAGTAACCATATTTCAATCTCCAAATTTCAACTCCGTGTGTGTGTGTGTGTGTGTGTGGAAACTTACCTTGGATTTGAGAGAGTGAAAATAAAGTTAGGAAGCATGATGCATGGTGGTGGCCATCTCCAGCAAAAAAGAGGCGTTCTTGGCATACAAATACGCAAAAAATCTAGTTGCTTTAATTAACCCTTCAAATTTCATGGACCAATCTCTGAATACACATGCATTCAAACTTGTAAAGCAAGACTGATTGTTTACTCATTTGAGTGGAAACATGTAAAAGTCTGAAAAACAAATACACACATGTTATTGTTTGCTTCTCAAACTAGTAATCTTTTTTCTTAAGATATATTCAGTTTAATATCAAGTGATGGATTTCCTTACCAACGACATAATAAAAACCATAAGATTTTGTCACTCTTAGGTACGAGGACATGAATACCAATGGATCTTAATTATTATTGATAGGTTTATTGGACGGTTGGGAGCCGATCAACAATTATGTCAAATATTATATCGATACTGACGAATTAGGCAGTCCGCATTATGTTTCTAGTGCTTGTTTGTCATCATGCATTATATAAGAATTACTATTGTCTGTTGATGTGATGTGATATGGTTTTGGACTGTTACATACGGCTTTAGAAATGAACTGTTATATACGACTTTAGAAATTAATGAACTGTTATATACGGCTTTTATGATGTATACAACTTAATCATTATTTCCGTGGCTTTTTTTTACCTTTTCCATGGTCATCTCAAGTTGTTTACCCATTGAGGTTTGAAATAATCATGTAGTCATGTACAAATTAAGTACATTATATTGCATAAAGTCGTATTCAAGGAAGTCATTAATTTTTTTGAAGTCTTAAGGGATAAATCTCAATCATTTATTAATTATAAGTAATGGTCAAGATTAATCACATATTTTGTACATAGAGGAGTATTTTGGTCATTTAATTTTTTTTTTATTTTAGAATTTTTTTATATATAAATTTTTTAAATTTTTTTTTCATTAATAACACATAATGTGATTGCATACTGAGTCACATGTCATTGTGTACTGAATCACATGTGATTTTGCATAATTTGATGTATTTATATATTTTCGTATTATTTATAAATTTTTGTTTGTGTTTTTATTTTAATAAAAATAGTTAGTTTGAAAAAATGAAAAAATAAAATAAAACACTAGATCTTTAAGGCTATGGGGTATGTGTACCACACTCACACCCATTTTTTCTGCCACATCATCTGCCACCTCAGCAACCACACCACACCCACACCACATCATCTCTAGAAAATACTCACCACACCATTTTATCCCATTAAATTATAAATAAAATAAAAAAGAAAATACCCACCAACCAATCACAAGCATCCACCTCACCCCCAACACCCGTTGCCTGCCGTTAGCCGTGCCCCTTCTCCACCACGCCAAGTGCCAACCCCCCACGCCGTTGGGGGGGGGGGGGTGGTTGCTTTTTCTTCCACACCGTGGCCCTTGCCACCTCACCACCACGCCATCCGGCGTGGTCCCATACCATGCAGCCTAACGGATGTTTTGAATTAAGTGGTGAGTGAAATAATATTTTGATGTCTATATAAGAAGGAAACCAAAACGAAACAACATCCAAAAATAACATAAACAAAATAACCTCCAAAATAACAAAGACAGAAATTTACATAAAGGGTTTACATCGTTTATCATTTATTACAAATTACTTAGTCCTTAAAATTCATTTTTTATATTACACATATATGGTATATGTATTTTATTAAACTAGTGGTCATTACCGTTGATTACCTATAAATTGAGTTATTAAAAACTTTTTAATGATCAAACTACCCTTTTCGACCTTTAGTAATAAACTAAGATAAATAATTATACATGTAATACTTAGTAAATCATAAGGATCATTCGTGAAATTTACTTGATTAATTGATTACTTTTTCTTTTTTCTTTTATTTATCTGTTATTTATGTTTTTTCACCACTTGCAGACTCACCACTCACATCTATCTCTTTGATTTCAACACCCTATACTGCAACCTATGACGAATGGATTTATAGATCTGTAAGTCTCATGCCATCTTTGGTGGTTGTAATTGATGGTTTTATGTAAATGGGTTTTATTGAGATAATCTGAATTAATTGTGTTCTTTTATTCAAATTAATCTTCAAAAACATATCTACAAGTTTGTGACCAGAGGTGGTTGTAGGAAAGGAGTGACAATGAAGTGAACAACTCTGTAAATATGTAAGGTTGTTAGGAGTTGCTGCAGGTGGTGGAAGAATAACGATAAAAGAGAGGGAAAAGAAAAAATAAATTAATTAATAAAATAAATTTCACAAATATAACAAATTACATAAATGAAAAATATATAATGTAATAAACAAAGTTGGACCTTCCATGTAATTTTGTCTAACAAAAACAAACAAAAACTACAAGACCAATAGTCTCTTTCTTGAAAGCAGAAAAACTTTACAACTTAATTGTTCTCTATGCAGAAAAAAATGGCAAAGAATCTGGATTTAACAATTTAAGGTGTGGAGAAGCAGGCTAAACTTGATGGCTGATAGTGCAAGCAAAGCAATTGGCTTTCACCTTTTTTATTTATCTTATATCCCTTTGCCTTCATTTCTCACATAAACTCATGTTTAGTACTTCACACACCTCCAAAACTCTCCATTTTCCACTGCTTCTATTTTAGCTCCACTTGCATAAAACCATCAAGGGGTAGAAATGGAATTTCATCATAATCAAGATCAAGAACAACAACAAGATCAAGAAGAAGACATGCCCCTCCCAACCAACATGAGCACTTATGGGCACAATCACATTGTCCCATTGTCACTACACCACAACCACCACAAACCACCGGTCACAGATGTAACCACCACCGTAGCACCACCACCACCCATGGTGACGGTTGTACGGTACAAAGAATGCTTGAAGAACCATGCAGCTTCCATGGGAGGAAAAGCAACAGATGGGTGTGGTGAGTTTATGCCTTCTGGTGAAGAAGGTACACTTAAAGCTTTCACTTGCTCAGTCTGCAACTGCCACAGAAACTTCCACCGGAAAGAGATTGAAGGTGACCACCACATTACCACCACCTCTAATTATGACTGTAATTACCATTCTGCCCCTCCCCATCTGAAAATGTTTGATCTTGGAAATGGTAGAAACCTCATCTTGCAAGGTCACCATCATCTAAAGAGTGGTGTTCATGGAGTAGAATCTTTAGGGTACAACCACAATAATGCAGGAGCACTTGTACCTTCCAAAGGACCACCACAAATGATAATGCCATACAATATGGGGATGGGAATGGGCTCTTTTCCATATGACCAAGAAGATGGTGGCGGTGGTTGTGGGTTTATGAGCAGGTATCCACAACCTCCGCCACTGCAACAAGTGGTGAAAAAGAGGTTTAGAACAAAATTTACACATGAACAGAAGGAAAAGATGGTGAATTTTGCTGAAAAAGTTGGGTGGAAGTTACAAAGACAAGAGGAATCAGTTGTTCAAGAGTTTTGTCAAGAAATTGGGATCAAAAGGAGAGTGCTCAAGGTTTGGATGCATAACAACAAGCAACATCTTGCTAAGAACACCAACATTAATCCACCTCCTCAACACCCCAATCCCTCAATTAACTAATCAAGGAGAATATTCTTATTCTTACTTTTTTTTTTTGTTGTTCTTGTACGTGGTGGGTTAGTACGTAAACCCTCTAATTTCATGGATTATGATTAAGATGGGGTGGGGGTGGGTCAAGTTATTATTATAATGATAAAATGGTAGGAAATTATGTGATGTGAAAGGAGATTTAGTCTCATATATTATTAGTTAATGAGGAATGTATTAATGAATGTAGAGGATTCCGTCGTATGGAATATTAATTTCATAAGCTTCTACCTTTCTAAATTCAATTGTTTGTTTACTAGTTACTCCTTTCTCTTAAATGATGTACTAATGTTAGAAGTGAGCAATTTTTTAACCGAAATTCGGTTTGAGACCCGTACTAAAATAAAATAGAGTAGTGTTGAGTCAAACAAGTTACGGTCAAATCAGGGTTGACATGTTTTAGGTGTATTAGTGTATTTATATATAGCTAATTAACAGACAAACACTTTTAAACTAAATATTTTATTCTTGTATTATGAAATTACATTATATGTTAGTTAAACGTTCTACAATTTGTATAGTATTTCAATACACCAATTATTACTTTTCATTTCATTTTATATAAGCAACTTCAATTAAATTTGTAAGTATTTATCGATTTAGGTAAGCAATCTTCGTTTTATTGGTTCGTTTTATATGTACTTAATAATAGTTAAAAGAACAAGAAATTACAAAATCCGGAAGAAAACAAAAAGTAAAAAAGATATTGACGAATGAATAAGAACCGACTCATTTTCTCACTTTAAAAATACCTATTTTAAACCGAACATATTTTGACCCTTTATATATAAGAACCGACTCCTTGTAAGTAAATTATACTTTACCACCTGTAAAATGTCGAACAAATTGCATCTATGGCTCTATGTTAGATGCAACAAAAATGAATAAAAAATTTTAAATTTTTTGCTTCTGCAGTTTATCTTTCTCATATGACTAGATGCAGATTGTCTATATCTTATATTCTTTAAATTTCTCTTTTTAATGAATCGAGTATTATTATTATTATTATTATTATTATTATTATTGTTGTTTTCAGCAGTTTATCATAAACACAATCGCCTTTTTTATATGCAGCTTACTTCTGCAAGTGATCAATCATTTTCCCTAAAATAATACAAGTAAACCTCATATTTTGGATTCTAGAGAATTAAAACGTTGGGGCCCCGGGCCAGCACTTTTAATATTCTTGTGAATGTTGGTAAACCATTTAATGCCCTCTCACTCCCATTTTGTGAATCATATTAATCTTATCATTTTGGACTCGTTGGGCCCAGGTATCTTTCTTTCTTTTTTCCTTTTTCAGCATTAAATATTTAATGTAATTACATCATATCTAATAATATATGGATAGGATTACCCTATAAATTGGAAGCATATTAGTATGTGTATGACCAAAGGGCCTTGGGTTTAGCTGTGTACTGTGCTTGCCCTCCATTCTTATAGTCGGAATTTCAAAGTTCAAGCCCCATGTCATAAGATGTTTGTTGTTTTTGAGGTTATATGTCTTAGGGAAAAAAACTCTATAACTCACATTTAATAAGATACGTTGTGCTCTAAAAGTAACTTAATATATACATATATGTTAATAAGGTTTCTTAAAAATTCAAAAAAGTACTATTTATAACGGAGGCGAGTATAGTTTATGACTACTCATGTGATAATAACAATATTAATACGAAAGAGTAGATAAAGAGGGAGAACAAACAACGGACATACATCATGACATTCTTGATAGACACATGCATGAATCAAGTACAAAATATAAAAACAAGTAACATTGGTCAATACGAATATGTTAAATTTGATGTTGCTACCGGGAAAAAACGCAAGTATCAAACTAGTTTAAGATGGGTTCACAAGGAAAACTGTGGTGACATAGTATTACTGGACTTATGGATGTTTGAGGTTATGGTACTCAATTTTTTTTGGTAACAAGTTAATGTTACATGCAATTATCACAAATTCTAATAATACATTAGAAGTTAAGAAAGTATTTTTGAGGTTCTAATAATACAATTAGAAAGTACCAAAAGATTTTGAGCCTAGCAGTATGATATGTTACCCTCCATCCTTATGATCAGAAGTTCAAATCTCGTTATAAACATATGTGATAATGTGATACTCCCTCCGTCTCATAAAAAACTTTCAATTTCACTTTGATACAAGTTTTAAGGTGATAGTTAGTGGTGAGGTCATTGGTAATAATTTTGATTAAAATATAAGATTGTTTTGGAGAGCAAGAGATATTTAGTGGATAGTTAGTGGTAGAGTCCTTAATAATAATAGTATTTTAAGAAATGTGAAGTTTTTTGTGGGACAAAAGTTTAAGGTGAAATGTAAAGTTTTTTTGGGAAGGATGGAGTATTTAAGAGTACTCAAATAGAAAAATTTGTAAGTAAATGAAATTGGATTTAAGAGGAAAAGAATGAATGTTGGAAAGTAGGAGGTTGGATCTCAAGTGTACTAGTGTGGATGACGACATACGACTCCTGCGTACCTTGTTATAGTACAACTGTTTAAAGCACGCATTTGTATATATGTATGGCCAATCGATGTCAATCATATACAGCTGTAACTTACATATTTTCACAAGGAATAATTGTCGCTCACTTACATTTATATATCCTTTGGATTCCAGTCTAGTTTGGTTCATGTGAAATGAATATAATTTTTAAATTCTAGTTCAAGTTTTTTTAGTTTATAAAAAATAATGACACTTTGTGAACTTGGAGCTAATTAGAATAAAGACTACAAATAACACAAGTACATGAGGAATAAAGAGTTCGGAATCAAATCTGGACAATGCTCACTTCAATTGGGCAGAAAAGATTGGTTTATGCAATTTAGATGTGAATCTAAAACAATATATCTAGTTATATGCAGAATAAGATAATGTTACTTACATCCATAAAGATTTATAAAAATTTGATACATATACAAACCAAACCAGGAGAAGCTAGATTAGGGAGGATGAAGCAAAACTCATATTTCTTTTTTTAAATATATATTTCCTGGGTAGTGGAATTGAAAAGTGCTGTTGTGAGAAACTTAAGTAACAAGAAGTTACTATTTTAGCCTCACCCTTATTTGACTTGTTCACATATCCGAGCTCGCCCAGGATTCAGAAGAGAATCTGACATCACCCAACCCTGCACAACACATCAACAACATACCTCACATTTTCTAGTTATTTTTAATTGTATATTACACAAAAGGGTGTCAGCTGTCAATTAAATAAAAATGACAAACTTTCAGCTGTCAAGTAAGAACTTAACCGCCTTTTCGCTTTAGGGATTACAAGCTTCAAAATTAGGGACGTAATAAAGAAAGTCGAGAGAAGAAAATCAATAATTTCATACAAACCAAAGGATGATTTATGTAATTTACTCAACTTTATTATATATTGGCTACTTTTAAGCGGCTCGCCTATTTGGCCAGTTTCCTTTTTAGTTGAATTTAAGAAAAGTTGACTTGTTTGACCCCCGTTAACACTAAAACGTAGCCCAAATTAACCTATTTTAACATAAACACGTTGAAATTGCAAGAAAGAATTGGGAAAATATTAGTGTACCTGTTCTTTAGCTTTGGTCTTAAAAGGGCCATACAAAGCAGAAACCATGTTACAAGATTCTGCCACATGAGATTGAAGATCTGCTGCAGATGTTGCCAAAAGACTTGAATCATCACTGCTTCTATTCACATATTCACTTGTAATTTCACTCTCTTTTGATGACCGAATGATGTGAAGAAGTACATGAGCCTGAGGTTAACTTAAATTCAGTATTTAATTATTTATTATTTATGAAAATATATATAATATAATTTGAAAATCGCCTCACATGGAATGCTGCTTTCAAAATATCATCAGATTTTGCTTCATCCTTAAGCACTGCATATATATTCCCTTTTGAGGGATTATAGGCAACTACATATCTCTCTTTCTGCAAAAACAAAAATAAATAAGTGAATGAAAAATATGGATAAATAGCTATAAAAGTTCCTGTTTAGTGTAGAGACAGTAGCAAGCATCCACAATCATAGGGAATGAAACCTCAAAGATAGACTTCACATCATAAAATGAGTTTGCATCTTGAAATGCATCCTTAAATCTTGAACCTGAAAACCAGTCATAAAAATATTAAAATAAATAAAAAAATAAGATAAAACGCAGTACCTATGAAATAACAAGAAGACTGATATAAAAGCATTCACTGGTAAATTGAATACTGTTCAATTTACCAAAGGATAAAAGAAGAATAAATACCAAGAACAATGGGTCTGTCTTTGCACCATGGTAAATTGAATACTGTTTCCTTCATGTTTCCTTCTTGCAAACTTGGAACACTCCCTGAATCATTAGCATAAAAAAAGGAAATCTAGATCAATTAATTGGTTTGTATATTCATAACTGCATTAATGAAATGAGTTATTTTAAGAAACTGGCCACTTGTGTCCACAATTAAAAAAATATTTAGGTTTATCCTAAAAAGAAAAAACAAATTGCCAAAGCAAATGACAGACAACAGCCAAGTGACTAGACTAACCTGTCTCAAGAAAAGATTCTACTGCAACGGAGAATCTCGCCCGATTTAGTGTATGCAGCACAACAGATTTTACCTGATCAAGTGAAAAAATTGCAATTAATACCAACAAACTTCAATTTTTTAAATTAATTATATATTAAAATTTCCCAGTTTAAAACTACATTACCTCTCGATAAGAGCTGTAAAGATATCCACACGAGAGTAAGGCAAATGTGGTGAACAAAGAAGGATTTCTTTTTGCTATGATGATGCTCAATCCTGTTCCCAACTTCATACAAAATTAACTCAAAATTAACATGATACAAAATAGCTTAAGTATAATGTATGATTAAAGGAAAACAAATACGTATCATGTATCAAACTAATATAAATACTTGTATGTATATCTAGCAACCTACAACCCTTGTATTTAATAACATAGTTGGAAAAAATCATGTCATAGGTCTTTTACCACTAAGTTTATAGAAATAACTTATATAAATCAGATAAGCATACCAAATCTGCTACATTTCCAACACATTCTCCTTTTGCAGTAACATCACCTATGTTTTCACCCATTGCAAAAGCCTTATATATTGGGGTACGAGTTGAAGTTGATGTAACAGCAGCAACATTCTATAATCAAAATTATGTCATAGTAAAAAAATTAAAGAAACAATAAAAATAAAAAGAAAGTTTCAGTACAAAATAATGACTTCATAATTGGAGAAAGGATAGCAACATAACCTTTGCAACATTTGCAGCACAGGCAAGAGGAAGAAAAAGGTGTGGTGCAGCTGCAGTTGCTAATTCTACACCAGCACCTAACTCCATCAAAAGGTCACCAGATAATCGAAGCTAAATTGAAGAAAAAAGAAAAGATAATTTGTGAATTTCTTGACTTATGTAAATTGTAAAGTAAACACAGATCAAATGTTAGATAAGATAGTAACAGAAATATTCACCTGTTTTAGATCATAATCAAATTTCTTTCCTTGACGAGAAAAAAGCATTTTCCCTATGCGCCCAGAACCATCCTACATATCAAGCACAATAATATGAAAATATAAAACACTTGGCCATAAAAAGTAGTATCAATTCTATAACGATATTTTACAGTTAAAAAAAACCTAACTTTCATTTCAAATAACAATATTTACCTTGATAATCCAATTGATAGCTACAGCACCAGGCATAGCTTGGCTTTTAGATATACCAACAGAATGTAGAAGTGCTTGTGTGGTAAAAACGCCCATTGCTCCACCAAAGAGATGCTACATTTAACATATAAATTGTATGTAAAATCAAATTTACATAATATCTCTTGTTATTTATAAACCATATCCTTTTTTTTAATGATTTAATGGTGTACCTTTAAAGCTCTCCATGTCATGTAGGGCACGTATGAAGGACTAACACTGTCAGGAAAGCCTTCTGGAACCACATAAGATCTTATAAAAGACATCAACTCCTGCAACGCATATGTAAATTATATACAGGAAATATATATAATGCTAGGTACCAATGGATACTGAAAACTATACAGTAATAAGCTAAAAATACTGTCACATATATGTATGGAAGTGTTTATGAAGTCCTTTGATATAAGAGACTTGTATTTCCTGATTGAACATTAATCTTCTGTTAGTGTCTGATCATACTCTGCAATTTCTCTTTACTTGATTTACTCTATGCTACTAGAAGTTTAACATTTGATACATAAAATTTAAATCAACCTAAATGATGATCATGAACGACTTTATATATTTCTTTGCTTTTGTGTTGATTGATATTACTAGCACTTCAATGCTTAATTGCTTATCAAAAACTTCTTTAATTAACTTTTAAGACACTAAAACTCTCCATTCATGCCATTCCTAAACTACTTTCTCTATACCAAAATGTCTATCTCTTAGTTTTTCTCTATTCTCCTTATTTAACCAGATCTAGCATATACTATACTGACAATTGAACTGTGGAAATCAACATTTCCGGCCATCATGCAATTAACCATGGAGTAATACCTATTCAATCACAAATTTAACAGGAAATACAGAGGCATTGAAGATAATACCTCTCTCGAGTACACACTCACACTATGTGTATCTGTGTACAGAGAGTAGAAGAGAGGGAATGAAAGACCTACATCCGCAGGAGCTTGACGAGATTGCAAACTGACGGCACGGATGGAATTGGAACCCTGCCTGAAGTTCTTCCCGTCGTTATGAGCCAAATACTTAAATCTACGGCCGTCTACCTCCTCATAACAAATTAATCTTAAGCTAGCATCAACGAATTGGTCTTCAACGAGACCGAAGCTAGTGGCTTCATGCGACCTACTCTCGGACGGCGCAACGACCGAGGGCGGAGGAGAGGAAGCGAGATTGGCGGAGATTCTTAGAGTTTCACGGACGAGCAAACGAGCGTCTTGAGAAGAGGCGGAGGTGGTGGCGGCGAGGGTTTGAGAGGTGGCGGAATTGGAAGAACGGCGGTCGAACTTCATTGCCGGAATTGGAGGATGGTGCGATTGTGTGTGTGTGTGTTTTTATGGCGAAAGAAAAGGGAGCTTTGTAATTGACGACGGGAAAATTGGATGCATCACTAATTACAGGTGGCTGACAATTGGACTCCTTTACCTTCCATCTGAGCTTCTGAGAGATTCAGTACGATCTAAAAGGATCGGTAGACTCGAGAATTTTATTTTTGTTTTTATTTTCTTTTCTCGAAACTGATTTTATAGACTTAACAATAACATTGGGATAAAAATAATTTTATATTAAATATTCTTATTCTTATTCTTATTTATCTTATTATTTATTTCATCATTATAAATAAGGGAGTGATTTTCCTACCACAACTTTTAATTCATCTATTACAACTGTTGCTTAACATACGTGTACACTTAGCTGTAAAACTTGTACGTTGTGGTATAGGAAGTAAAAGTTGTGGTACAGAAATGAATTCCCTTATAAATATTCAGATTAAAAAATTATATTAGAAAAGACAATGTGGAATCCACTTTGACAATTGAAAGTAAGGTTTTGATAATGAGACAATGTGGAATCCACTTGACAATTGAAAGTATGGTTTTGATATGACAGCCCTAAGGGCTGTCAATATACGTACATCAGAAGCTTGAACATTAATCTATAAGTACCTTCTGAATTTTAGGAACCACTTCCTCCCATGATTTAATGTACAACTTTTTATGCACTTAGAGACAGCCCTAAGAGCTGTCATTATCAAAACCCTTGAAAGTATAGGAGATTTTATCGAGCTATACGAGTTTGAGCTTGAGATCGGCTCGATTGAGTCGAGCTTTATCGAGTTCAAGTCTGAACTCGAGCCTAATCAACGAGCTCGAAAAGATTAACGAGCGGAGCCCGAGCTTTTTGATGGCTCGGTTGTAGTTCTTATCGAGCTTTTCGAGCCTTGTATATATACATGTATGTGTGTTAATGTATATATATATTCGATGTTTTCGAGCCGAGTTTGAGCTTTATCGGACCTTATATAAGTATATATGTAAAACTGTAAATATAAATATATTTTCGAGCTTTTTGAAGCCTAACTCAGTCATCTTAAGCTAAGCTCGAACTTACATTTTAAGGACTCGTCAAGCTATCGAGCCGAACTCAAATTTGACCAAAGTAAGTCATATCCAATGTTTTAAAACTCGGATTATTACTCGGCCTGATACAATGGCCGGCTCACTAGTCAAGCCGGTTCAACCGACGGGTCAACCGGGTCAACTTATTTAATATAAAGCATAAAAGATTATAAATAAAATTAAATTTTATTAACCCTAATTCACCTCACCCTCTCTCTCTCAAACATTGTTGGCCGCTTTCCTCACCTCCCAATCTCCCATAATCAACGATATGCCTCTTTCATCAACTCTCAACCTATTTCATCATACAATCTTCAATTAATCATATCACTACAACAATCAATTACCCCAATTTCTTCCAATGTCTGAAAAAATGCATCCAAAACAAGCTACCACCACCTCAGAAATATTTAGCCATTTAGGAGTTAATTTTTTATTATTATTATTTTTTTTTCATTGATAAAGAACATTTTTTTACACGGATAAAGAAGGTAAACGGGCAACAAGCTGCGCCGCTATCCCTTTTTGAATTGCAAAACTAATTCTTTGAAAAACAACGTTTGTGGATCTAGGTGTCATAAGATTGCTATGCATAACACGTTGGACTCTGTTGAGAAGCTCCACTGCCTCAGGTGTAAGGAAACCGAAAGTGTCAAATGCAAAAGGAATAAACACGTGTTGATTTTCAATGCATGCTTTCTCGTGCTTTGTCACTTTGCACGAGGCGGCTTTCAAAGCAGCTTGTCCCACCGTAACACCCCGACTACTCAAACCAACGAGAGGAGAAACTCCGGTTAGATCCACACACGCGTGCTTCCCCCAACCCATCCAAAAACCAAAATGTCAGCAGGTCTAAGTGTGGATCTTCTATCCAACGGATCAGTAAAAAAGTGCGGGTTATTTCAAAGCAGTTAATGTGCCGGTTATTTCCGGGTCTACGGATCACCGGGTTTGACCAAAACCATCTGGGTCTCAACGGGTCGTTACTCATCATATCGAGCTCAAGCTCGACTTAAAAGTTGTTTTAGCTCTAGTTTGAGCCATGGACCAACCGTAAACGACTGAGTAGGGACAATTTTCACATTTTCGAAATAAACATATGATAGGTCAATTTATCCCCAAAACCCGACCCGAATCACCACGTCCGGATCGCGAGAAGATGCTTCCTAGTCAAATTTAAACAGCAATGGCATTTCCTCATGTTTATCATTTTCCTCATTTTTATCTCTCTTCACTGATTTCAGGAGAGAATCAGAGGTTGGTTTTCTATGACAATTCTTCAAGTTATGTCTCCCCTGATTCAATCTTCCTCACAGATTCTTGTATCTAGACCTGAAAATCCCTTCAAATCACTCCACCTACCTTCAATCAACCACTACCAGCATCCTCGATTCATATCTGTTAGCTCTTTAAGTAAGAGAAATTTAAGTTTTGTTAGACAACATGCAAGGTGTAGCAGTTTTACAATCAGCTGCTCTGCTAATGATTCTGCTACCAGTACAAACGAGGTACGCCAATTTAAGTAACAAATTAATCCGCTTGTGTATGTTTCTCCAATCGGAATTTGTATGAATCTATCAGTAGTAATTGCTACTTACTTCTTCCGAGTACGAAATTCTTGTCGTTCCAATTTCAATTTCTTATAAGCAACAAATCAAATTGTTGATTTTATTGTTACTTTGCAGGGATTTGAATATGTTAAAGAGAAAAGTGTGTCGGTAGTTCTTCTAGCAGGAGGGAAGGGAAAAAGGATGGGTGTATGTCTTCCTTTCTTTCTCTTTTAATACTGTTACAATTGATTATAAATTTCATCTAAAAATTTGTTCAAATTGCTACTTTTATCGATCTAAGTTTGTTTCAAAAGAATAAATAAGTCGGTATTGATTCAGATTGCATAATCATTAGCATTATATTTAGAATCGCTTCGATATAGGAAAAAAACCATGAATTTTTCACATGAACATTAGCAGCATGTTAAGTTTCAATCTGGTTAAAAGATTATTCTATAGTGTTTTATTTATTATTATTGTGATTTTGATTCTGGTATGACTGATGATGGTAACTCTTTTTTTTTTGTGAGTAGGCAAGCATGCCAAAACAGTACCTTCCGCTTTTAGGGCAACCAATTGCTTTGTATAGGTAATTCGGTTACTACTTAGTTACTCGCATTATTTCTTTTACTGCATGCTGTTACTTTTTACTAGTGTTAACTGATTTGGTTGGTTGAGGAAATAACAAAAATAATATATTCATATAAAACGTAAAAAATAACCTCTTATGGTTATCAAGGCTGCAGACTGCATTTGTTGACCTTTGTGAATTGTGATGCTAGTGGCAAAAGGTTAAATGGCAAAGCACATCCTCTTTGACTGTCTTACTGCTTTTTAGGGTTGGCATGTTTGACCATTTGACTTATAAATAATAGCATAAACTGCTATTTTTAATTCCAAAAGCCAAGATCAATTTTTAATGCTTAAAGTCTCATAAGTAGTTTTATTTAAATATTATTTTATTATTAACTAATATTATATTTTATAATAACTAACTACTTGTTCATAAAAATAAAAAAAAATTTAGACGAAATGTATTCGGGTCAACACAATCCATTTTGACCCGTATAAAAAAGTTACCCATTTTGACTCGTTACCCTACCATCTTTGAAATACTATATTTAACATTTCAACAACCTCTTGTGCAGTTTCTACACTTTTTCACGGATGCCTGAAGTTAAGGAAATTGTTGTAGTTTGTGATCCGTCTTACCAAGACATTTTTGAAGGTCTGAATAAATGTTTGTTAAAATAGAATTCTTTTTTTTTTTTTTTTCATTTTATTCACAAAAAAAGCTCAATGTTTTCCCTTGTTATCAGATGCCAGAGAGAAGATCACCGTGGACTTAAAATTTGCATTACCTGGAAAGGAAAGACAAGATTCTGTTTATAGTGGACTTCAGGTTAATTTCAATGTTTTTTTTCAGTTTATTTATTTTAAATGATTATTAAGGTGAAGAATCACACGTTATTGGTATGATAATGTTTTTTGTGATTTGAATTTGAACAGACAATTGATTCAAATTCTGAACTTGTATGCATTCACGATTCTGCAAGACCTTTGGTAACTTCAAGTGATGTAGAAAAGGTTTGTTACTCAGTTTACAGTTCGCATCTCTAACATTTGTTATTTAATTTCTTAGTGTCGAGTAGATAATTAGTTAAATTTTTTAAAATAAAGTCTTGTTACATCACGTAAATGAATCTTATAAATAATTTTGTTTCTTGACAGGTTCTGAAAAGTGGTTTGAGAGTTGGAGCATCAGTACTCGGTGTTCCTGCTAAAGCTACTATTAAAGAGGTATATATATTATAAATAAAGAAACAGAACTTGAATACCAATTTGTATCCTAGTAAATAATTGTTTGAAAATCACTATTTAGTAGCTCAAAATTAACAATTATTTATGACATTAACAGGTCAAAAATATTGTTTTATGTATGATGATTGTATTTATTTTAAAAATATTTGCAGGGAAATAGTGACTCTTTTGTAGTGAAGACTTTGGACAGGAAAACACTTTGGGAAATGCAAACTCCACAGGTGAAATACACAACCATTCTCTTTACAATCAAAATAATACTTAATTCTCCTTCAAAACATTTATTATATTATTATTTTTTCAGGTCATCAAGCCTGAGCTACTGAAGAAAGGGTTTGAGCTTGTAAATAGGTACCACATTTATTTTATTTCATATACAAGAAAATATTCTTGGAAAAGGAAACATGTCAGATGCATAAAACCTCTTAATCGCTTTATTCAAAAAGATTATATTAATTTTATTAAAATAATGAATCGTGTAATTGTAATTACATTTGACACATCATGTATACATTACAGAGAAGGACTTGAAGTTACGGATGATGTGTCGATTGTTGAGCACCTGAAACATCCTGTGTACATTCAAGAAGGTTCTTATACTAACATCAAGGTACACTACTCTTTCATTTTTTTTTTTTCATAAATATAAGAATGACATACATATTTGTTTTTATTATTTTTTAAAAACTGATTCAAATTCGTTTCTTTAGGAAAAAACATTTGGAACCCATGTTACAATTTATAACAAATCTCGTGAATGAGAAACAGTTAGTTTTGATATGTGAAACACTTTAGGTGGCAATTTTGAACAATTTACTTATTAATGGGTCGATTCAGGTTATGTTTTATCCTTAACGGGTCAAGCACTATAAATTAGCCATAATGTTTTTAGTACATAATAGAACCTTATGAATCATTTTATTCAAAAAAGTTAGATTATTATGAAATAGTATATTTTGGTAATCATATTTGTAATTATTATGAAATTTTGCATCTATAAACCCCATGCTTATGGCTTTCAGGTTACAACTCCAGATGATCTATTACTTGCTGAAAGAATATTACATACTGAATCGCCTGTGCCAGCTTAATCATTCTTTTGCTTTGATACAATTTTTTGTTTCTATGTTTGGTGAAATCAGATTGATTTTGACTTGACTAATGCAATTCAATTCAGAATCCTGAAATAACTGTTATGAAAGTCAAACTAGTGTGTTCATAACGTCTATATATCTTGCTTGTATCTGATGTTAACTTCAAATGAATATAATATTGATTCTACATCTCTTTCGGTTGTTATGTTGATACCGAATACAGTGATAGATTTCGTATATGAATTATATTGTTGAATTATTGAAAAGCATCGATCAAACCCTAAAGCCGATTTCTCACTGTCATTTTTTTTTACTTTTAAAGGTTAATCGTACCAACTTTTATATTTGTTTATAATTTCATTACTTAATTCTCTAATTTATTTATTTTTGTCATTTGTTGGTAATCCTCCCTTTAGCATTTACTGGTAAATAAATTGATCACAAAATAAGCAATGCACAATGGTCTTTCTTAATTGTAAAATTGTGATAATGTTGTTACATATCAACCACTTCTCCATCCAGGTAGCGCTATATATCAAAGTTAAATAAGCAAGCATTGTATTGAAGCTACACTTTAAGATAAATGATCCTCAATCTTACAAACAAAACAACATAAACACCAACAAATTCGGGATACTGAAAATGTAGTTCCTCGTTTCTGCCCGTTCCGTGATTTTGGTTAAACAAATTAATTAGATGTAGCTAATTAAAGTCTCAAATTAAATCAATCCTTCACCTGCAACCAACCGAGGGAGGAAAATACGGATTTTATCAAAATATATATCATAAGACAAAAGAAAAAATTAATTAGTTAGAATATGAAGCAAATTATGAGATGGGTAAATAAAAGTGTTATGTACGTACGTAGTTCATCAAAGGAAATACTGCTAATGCTCTCTCCTGTTTTGAAGAGGCGAACCTTTCCTGTGATATCAAATGTTTATAACATCACTTACTACATTAATTAACTCAAAATCAAATCAATTTTTACTTACGTATAATTATATATGTATTAATCTGATGTGGCATTACTTAATATATTATATATCCTCAAAAAGTATTTGGTTACAATATAATATTATGTTTCCTGAGACTTGATAATTTTGTATTTTATGCACTAATTTCGACTAATGTCTAAAGCAATTGCAGTTGGTGGTGTTGCTACAGAGCTACAGATCTGATAAGAACGGGGAATAAATATATGTAGAAATCAAACGGTAAACTGAAAAACTAACAATTAATTATAGTGGAAATACAAAATGTTCAACTTAGAAAGATATATGACTTTTAAATATTCCAACTCTTACAAGTCAAGTCAAAGGTTCAAAATTTAGGAAACTGAATCATGAGCGAGCAACTATAGACTCGAGTAAAAATATGTGCTTGTTGGTCCCCATTAATTCAAAAAATTAAAATCAAACATCACCTTGCATTAATCAAAGTTTGCAAATTATTTTATAAATCATTACGTACCATCACGACGAATGCAAATCTCTGGTATATTCTTAACTTCACCATTGATACTATCATTATAAACTCTTGTTTCGATATCACCTTCTACATAAACTGAAGAGCTGCAAATACGTGCACATGTAGAAAAACAAAATAATAATGCAAACACATATAACTAAAAGAACATACTTTTGACTAAAACTTGTTAAAAAACACATACTTTTTGACGAGTTGTTGAACTGCATAAGCACCAAGTATTTCATTGTGCACAGCAATACGATGCCATTGAGCTGGTTTTGGCAAATCGTTGGATCCAATTGTTCTTTGATCAAACATGCCACCTGTCCCAACTGTGAAAATTGTGACAGTTTTACCATTTCTTAAGATCTTTTGCAGAGGTGGTTGCCCAACTTTTCCACATATAATTGCCTGTCAATAAATAATAACTACCAAATTTATATACAATATTAGTGATACATTTTACTTATAGGTTATAGGTTTTAAAATATATTCCATTTTTCAAGAACTAGGAAAATTATATGTATAACATATATTTTATACAAATTTATAGAAGTACATATATAAAAATCCCAAATTCCCCAATTCAAGTACTTTGAGAGTATTCACAGAGTAACTAATTACAGGCTTCAGGGTCATTGAACGAACGAGAAGAGTTTTACAACATTGTGGTCAAATCAAAAAATTGTAAAAATTGCATAAAACACATATCATACATATATCGAATCTTGAAGCAGTTATTTAAGTACCTTATGCACACCACGAAACCCCCAACCTTTTCTGGGATCAACTCCTTGCATCTGTAATTCGGGTTTTTCTGGAAGGAAATCATCATCATGATCAACTGTATCACCTGCAATACCATCTCCTTCATCACCACCACCGAACGGAGTAGATGATGAGTATAATTTCTTCGAGATTCCTTGTACGCCCACTGTTACATAATCAATGCATCATTATACATGTTCCAAAACAAACAATTCATTAATTGGCTTGTGCACACCATGTGTTCGACAAAATGTAAAACCCAGTTTAGCATATAATCATATTTCTGTTCGTGAAAAAGAAAAGCTAAAAGCTTAAAAATTGGAACAGTAAACGAAAGATACCTGGTGATTGGGTGTAAATGGAATCGATAGATACACGTAATGATCTTGTGAGCTTTGTGACGAGTGAAGTCATATTTTGCAGAGGGAAACGTTGACTGAATAGGGTTGAAGAAGGGTTTTTGAGTTCGTAGGGCGACAAACGGGTTCGGGTCGTTATTACTTCAATTTGGTTTTGTTTAAATAAATTGCAAAAATGGTCCCTGAATTGTTCAACAGCTTGTAGTTGTAATCAAACAACTCTGTTGAGGCCAAAATAAATAACCTACTTTAACTTTAATTCAATCTCATCCATTTTCTTTAAGATTTCTAAATTATTTCAGTTTTAAAATTAACCATTACAAAGAAAGACACCGGTTTCATGATAATATAAGAACTTGTAATATATTTAAAAATTTGTTGAAACAACTGGTTGAACCGGAAAATGTGACGTAGCAGATCGAAATAAGCTGGTTAAATTGATAAATATAGTTTGGTTGGAAGAGCCTAGTTGGACATAGAAACTCGGTCGAATGGAAAACCTCATTTTCTAAAAATAATTCGATAGATAAAATAGACATCAATATTTTATTTAAGTTTTGAAGCAAAGAAATAATAAACTTAGTTATTAAATAGATTTTGGAAATATTTTGATTCTTATAGTAGTATATATTTTCTATTCTTCTAGCTTTTTATGCATTTATTCATTATTTACATAATTAATCTTTATCTATTAAATATAATAAAAGGAGCTTTAGGGTGCCACATGTAACACCCTAAAATTTACAAGATTTTTAAAATTTTTGAAAACAAAATTATAATCAAAAGGTCCCATAAATAAATCTCAGATATTAATATTTAACATTTAAAACGTATTTATTGCGGAAATAGTTAAAATAAAGTAAAGTGTTTTAAAATATTAAATGATGTCCACATCCGTAATGAAAAGATACAGCGGTCAACCGTCCACCTTCTCCTTTCCTTTGCTGGTACCTGAAACAATGTGGGGGAAAGTTTGGGTCAGCTGGGAAGCTGAGTGAATAATCTCAAAATGTAAACAATTATAACATACAACACATGAGGGCACATCGGTGTACTCCTAATCAGAATCTACTCGGTTAATTACGCAGATTTATTTCTCAGATTTTATTACTCAGATTTTAATTTATATAGCGCGCTAGTGTGACTTGGGCTGAGAGATCAACCTCGACCCGCCTCACACCACCTCAACACCTTTACTCTTCGGTGTTGAGTCTAAAAGGCCTGGCACCAGTACTCTTCGGTGCCAAGTCAAAACGTCTGACACCAGTGCTCTTCGGTGTCAAGTCAGATATAAACTCAGACGGGAATAATCCCAAAAACAAGGCCTGGCACCAGTACTCTTCGGTGCCAAGTCAAAACGTCTGACACCAGTGCTCTTCGGTGTCAAGTCAGATATAAACTCAGACGGGAATAATCCCAAAAACTCAGACGGGAGGTGATCCCAAAACTCAGATGTGTGTTATTATGTTTTGTTATCTCTTTAACATAATTATCTCAGATTGCCCTAGCAAGTAATAGCACAGAATGACTCTGTGCCGAGCTCAGTTACCCAGGCACAATGTCTCAGATCATGAATAAGTAAACAGCTGCTCAGATACTCAGATAACAGATCAAACTCAGATAACAGATCAAGCTCAAATAACGATTAAGGTGCAAGTAATATAACACGTAAGTCATGCATGTATAACGTTAAAACTGAATACACGGTGAGAATACTCACCTCGAGAAAACGTAAGCTCCAAAGGATCCTCAATACTCTAAGGCGCTGCTCGGTTATTCCTAGACGATCCTAAAAGCATAAAAATGAAACCCGAATTACAATCCGTTCTAAGGACTCAATTTAGAAAACTGGCAGCACCCGTCGGTCTCACGGGAACTGCTATAACTCTTAAACTGCACAGTAGATTTATCCCATATTTTTACCATGAAAAGTAGACAACCAGAACTACATATCTCTGTGACACAGTCACTGGCTAAAACAGAATCTTAGTGTCTCAAAACAGTGTTGCAAGACAGGCATGTCGCACAGGTCATTTTCCTAACAGCAGCATACTAAGTTAGCTATAACTTTTAAACCGTAATTCGGATTGACGAGAGGGTTGCGGCATTGAAAAGCTAACTCAGGAAACAAGTGACCAACACGGGCTAAAAATCCAAAAACATATTTTAAGTGTGGTAAAAACAGCCCCGAATTCAGAGGACAGATTCTGTCAAAATTTTAGTTTGATAATTAAAACCCGATTTAAAATCCCGACATCAACCCGTTAATTACCGAGGCCTCCGACAGCCCCAAAATCACTTTTCATTACAGAAACTTATCTTCACAAAAGTCTCTTTAACTTATTTATGAAAACTATTTGTTTAGGAAACCAAGAACCTTACGGGTTCGGTTTCCGGTTTTCGGTCATCAAAACGTTTAGCCGTTCTACTAAGGTTTTGCCCAACCATAAAACCCGACACTCGAATTCAGTGACTCGAAACCCGTACCACAGTTCACGGAACAATTAAACAAAACGATTTGATGATTTAGAAGTCAGCCAACAAAATCTCGACACTACAAAAATTCGAGACTATTCACATAAACAAAAAGGAGAAACACATAACGGGGAATAGGAGTTTTATACCGATCCAACTTCTCTCGATCAGTCACCTGCTCGTACACATGATCGTCGCCTCGTAAACAAAAGTATCAATTGACGTAAAAATAAATCCACGCCACTAATACTGAATTGTGGTCATCTAGCTGCTCCTTAAACCAATCAAACTCAAACAATTAAGTAAGTGGGTCGGTGCACTCTTATCTCCTGCTGCCCATCACAAGCAACACCAAAAATTACATAAAAGGAATAAAGTACACCTCATCGACACCATAAAATTGAGGGGCTTGGCTGTCTGCTTGAGTTGCTTGGCTGCCTACTTCGTGACTCACCTGCCACAAAATCTCTAGCTCCCAAAACTCCACGTATTACTCCACCAATTACAACGTGACATGCCTGCTTGAGTGCTTGCTTGGTTTTGAATTTAGAATTTTACCGATCGCCGAAGCACTTGATTGAGATTACGGCGATGAAGAGAATAAAACGGCCGCATGCTTGATAATAAAATTCAGGGGCTTTAGGGTTAATTAGCTTCTTATATCAACTAGATTTGTGTTAGGCCTAAAGCCCGGAATCACTAGCCCGACAACTTTGGCCCTTGGCCTATGAACCGACTCACTCTAAGGAATTTATTTCTTGCTTGCCATATCTCCGTTGCACCAATCATAAGGCTGGGGATACTCAGCTGCTCTCTATGCACAGAATTACCAAACACTAGGCAGATTAATATCGGGCAGAAGTATTGACCGAGAGAAAGAATTAGGAGGATTGATTTCTACCTAGTAATCACGATCTATCTCTGCTCTCTTCTCCTCCTGTGTTCGACGCAGCTGCCAAAAGGGTTAGGGTCGGCCAATGGTTGGTGAGGTTTAGACTCTTAATACTTTATCTAGCTAATAGGCCTTAAGCCCAGATCCTACGCACCTACACTCTTGGACCAAATTCACAATGCTCCAACCGGCCCACCCTTCTCCATACTTGATCGAATCAGACCCTAGCCATCCCATACGCAATTCAGATGGGTCCAAATTATTCTCGGGCTTCAAGAGAAAAGAAACGAAGGCGTGTCTTGGCCTTGGCCTGTGGCCGGCACAGAATATAATCGGGATTCAAAACGTCAAGTCATTTTAATTACTTCTCATATAATTAATTTAACACAAATCGTCACGAAATAAATAACACTCTAATTATTTATACAAAGCGTCACACAATTAATTATCTCAACTAAAGCATGACAAGTCACATAACCACAAAACCTTACTAAAATAATTAACACGTTATTATTTTAATAAAAAAAATGATTAAAATATGTACCGTTAAATTAAGGGCGTTACAACTCAACTCCACTTGAAATAGACTTCGTCCCCGAAGTCATTGCTCGAAAGGAGCTTAGGATAGCGATCTCGCACCTCAGCCTCAGGCTCGCCCGCGACACGCATACTCAAGTGGGAAAATGATAAAGTTATGAATAAAAGAAGCTCTTCAAGGTGACCTACTCAATCATAGTGAACTCCGGCTCACGCAACTGCTCATACAAATCCTCCGTCTCCAACGGCGCAAGACGATAAAGGCTCAAAATTAGAATGCTCCATAAGGAACTCGGTTTATCTCTAAAAATGGATGTCGATAGTAAGTACAAAAATAATAATAATAATAATAATAAAAATAACTCTCGATACTCTCATGAAGGCGTCTTCTTGCTCTCATAGTTGAACACAGTTGCTGCACTCAGTGGTTAACGTCGCGTTGAATCACCGATTCAACTCCACTTGGAAATTTACTATTGATTTGTTGACGATACTAGATGCTCAGCGTAGTACTAGGTCATTCAAACCATTTGCACAATCACACTCGGATCTCTCATGACGATAACAAGTTTTTATGGAAAATTTTCTTCCCGCACAACTCCATCAAATGGCCACTTACACATTTTAGCAACGGGTAAAAATTTCATTATCGACAATTTTCCACCAAAATGACTCGGAAGGTCCTCTACTCTATGGGTCAACAGTTTGTTAACAGCATAATTAATAATTTAGCGGTTTACACCATTATCAATTAATATAAAAACCATGCAAATAAATCACAAGGGATATACATATCACACCGAATTCTCATATACCCAGGTATATAACTCCAATATATGATCTGGAAATATAACTCAGAAGTCCCACTCAGAAATAAACTCAAAACATATCTCAGGAGTATAACTCAAAAATGTATAACTCAGGAGCAAACTTATAAATCTTAACTCAGAAGCAAACCCAAAACTCTAACTCAGTAACAATTCATAAGGTACTAATATTTACAAGTAATAGCATTAGGTATAAATCACATTTTTACTCATTCTTATTACTACTCGCGTGTTCCAATTTACCAGCTTATAATACTTGGAATGATATACTCTCTCTCTACCGCGTTATTGGTTCTCAAAATAACTCTTCTTTAACATTATATTGTTACCTTACTCTATTAGGTTTGCATATTACCGATGTTGATAACCCTTTAAATAGCTCAAATTAACGATCTTGTCATTTAATTCCCTTTAATAGGTTCTCATTCTATTACATTTAGTGGTTTCTCGATAATATTTTAATAGATGTTTTCTCATTCATCTAGTTTAACGATCATTTAATAGACCGTTTCACTGATTTTTACCCAATTTAAAATGTCTCTTAATTATTTTGACCATATCTACTCATTAATTTCATGTTCCCACTAAAAATTCCAATTAAATTTCATACTCTATTTTAAAATAATTTCTCGCTACTCCAGTTTAATAATTATTCATAAATAGAGTTTTCTCATAAAATTTTATAATACCTCAAAACTCATAACAGTTTATAATACTTCAAAAATTTGAATAAAACTTCCCGTTAATTTAATACTTTCTCTTTTGACTCATTTTATTAATTTGCTTACGTAACTCGATTTGTAAATCTCTTATAACTCAAAATTACTCCATAATTAATCAAAATAAAATTTTATCATTTAGCTCGTTTTAATAATAACTCATTACCAGCAACTTACCGATCTCATTTTAACTCATTTTCCTCAAAATTTCATTGTAGCAGTTTTCTCATATTCGATTCATTAATAAGTTCTCAACACTTTAATTTAATGATTTCTCATTATCACCTTTATAACCACCCAAGAATAAGTATACTGTCTTATTTTGTATATAATTGTAGTATTACTACTTCCCTTTTGCACGATATTCATTCAACCCAATTAACTTGATTTGTTAATTTCTCCAGTAAACCCGATCTATCATTTTGTTGTAAACTCTATAATTACCCATAGAATAAATTTAATTATTCTCAACGGCTTGATTTGATAGTTACTCTTATAATTTATTTGATCAATTATATGTATCTAGATTTCGCACTTTAAATTCATACCAACAAAATCTCTATGCATAAGCATCATGCTCATATTATTTATAATTAATAATTAATGATAATTATTTCTTGACAATTTTTCTTTTTTACCCCTACTCAACTCCACTTGGGGAAAACTCGTCCTCGAGTTTGGCACTAGAATTCTCTATTGTGGTAACATAAACATCATATACTCACTCAAGCAAATAACATGCATAAAATAAATTCACAATAACAAGCATTGGTCCATCGTTCCCCTCAAAATCTCCCCATAACCAACCAAAAATTCGGTGTGTACGATAATAGGGGCCCTTCTATTACTTTCGACACCTACCTTTATTTGGTCACGGGTCAATCCCAAAGTTCACAACTTCCCACACATAAAAATAATCCACAAACAAATCACACTCTGAAGAAAGAAAAGTTTACTTTCAATACCTGATAAATACAGATATGCACCCGGCTGTGGTTACTCAAAACCTCATAAACATTACTCAGAAATCATGCGTATATTTAGTCTCAAACGCGATACTCGGATAACTCAGATTCATAGAAATATTTCCACTTTGTTACTTTCACAATACGAATATCGTTTTATCTTCTACTCTTAGTTATCTCATTTGTCATTTCCCATGAATAACATTTACTCTTTCTCAAAATTTTATCCGATTTATTGCCGTCTCGAGCGACAATTAAAATTTTCTAGTTCAACATTCTCGGTTAATTATTCTAATAAGCTTATATAGTTCGTTTATTAGCTCTGCGTTAACTTAACAATCTCACACTGAACTCGTTATTCACACGACGTCTTGCACTCAACTATTTAAACCACTTACTCATAATGTTTTCTCATTTTATTTCAATTTAATGATTCTTAAATAAATATTAATCTGTTGACTTTTCAACCTGGAATTTTCTCAATTACAACTCATGGTATTCTCGAATTTTTAATTTCTCATTTAATAAGTTTAATATAATCACTTCTCTTTTAACACTATTTAATAATTCTCTTTAATACATTCTATAGATTCTTACACAACTTGGTAAACCCTCCTTTAAATATTTATTAATCTCTGATTTACAAGCTTCAATAACTCTTCTATAACGTGTTTTTCTTCGAAAAGAAAACTTTTAATATTCTCCGAGTTTCAAAATTTATTACTTCTCTTCAATATTAGGAACTTCTCCGTTTCTCATTTACTCAAGCATGTTTCTCATTTGATAATTTATGAATTTTATATTACAAATTGGTATTCATTTATCACACTTTTGGTTAAAATTTCTCAGAATTATAAAATCTCATTTCAACTCTTTTAGGTGTTCCTCTAAATTGGAAACTTTTATTATTCCCATTAAAATTCATAATTCCTCTAGTTTGCGCATTTGTATATGTATAACTATATTAAACAATGGGAATTAAAACCAGAATTATGCTCTAAATTATACCCAAAATTATCAAACCTCGCATTCGTATACCTATATATATACATAGTATTGAGTCGTACATTTCATATGTAATTTTCGTATGTTAATATAACTTTTAGGGTTTATTTCACAGATGTAATCAGAAACAACTCTCGGAAAAATATACTTAGAAAATAAACACAAAAATCGCAGACTACTCTACTCATCCATACTCAGAATACAACATACATCTCAGATAAATAAAAATTATTAAATATTACCAGCAATGGGGAAAAGCGAGAGGTCGACGTGACATGTTGTATGCTTGATGTGGAAACTTTACTCAGAAAATATTTTTCTCAATTCGCGTTTTAAAACTCGAGACTCAAACTTGAGATTGAATCCACCCCTTGTGAATCCAAATCCCTCAAGTCAGAGCTCTGATACCAACTTGTAACACCCTAAAATTTACAAGATTTTTAAAATTTTTGAAAACAAAATTATAATCAAAAGGTCCCATAAATAAATCTCAGATATTAATATTTAACATTTAAAACGTATTTATTGCGGAAATAGTTAAAATAAAGTAAAGTGTTTTAAAATATTAAATGATGTCCACATCCGTAATGAAAAGATACAGCGGTCAACCGTCCACCTTCTCCTTTCCTTTGCTGGTACCTGAAACAATGTGGGGGAAAGTTTGGGTCAGCTGGGAAGCTGAGTGAATAATCTCAAAATGTAAACAATTATAACATACAACACATGAGGGCACATCGGTGTACTCCTAATCAGAATCTACTCGGTTAATTACGCAGATTTATTTCTCAGATTTTATTACTCAGATTTTAATTTATATAGCGCGCTAGTGTGACTTGGGCTGAGAGATCAACCTCGACCCGCCTCACACCACCTCAACACCTTTACTCTTCGGTGTTGAGTCTAAAAGGCCTGGCACCAGTACTCTTCGGTGCCAAGTCAAAACGTCTGACACCAGTGCTCTTCGGTGTCAAGTCAGATATAAACTCAGACGGGAATAATCCCAAAAACAAGGCCTGGCACCAGTACTCTTCGGTGCCAAGTCAAAACGTCTGACACCAGTGCTCTTCGGTGTCAAGTCAGATATAAACTCAGACGGGAATAATCCCAAAAACTCAGACGGGAGGTGATCCCAAAACTCAGATGTGTGTTATTATGTTTTGTTATCTCTTTAACATAATTATCTCAGATTGCCCTAGCAAGTAATAGCACAGAATGACTCTGTGCCGAGCTCAGTTACCCAGGCACAATGTCTCAGATCATGAATAAGTAAACAGCTGCTCAGATACTCAGATAACAGATCAAACTCAGATAACAGATCAAGCTCAAATAACGATTAAGGTGCAAGTAATATAACACGTAAGTCATGCATGTATAACGTTAAAACTGAATACACGGTGAGAATACTCACCTCGAGAAAACGTAAGCTCCAAAGGATCCTCAATACTCTAAGGCGCTGCTCGGTTATTCCTAGACGATCCTAAAAGCATAAAAATGAAACCCGAATTACAATCCGTTCTAAGGACTCAATTTAGAAAACTGGCAGCACCCGTCGGTCTCACGGGAACTGCTATAACTCTTAAACTGCACAGTAGATTTATCCCATATTTTTACCATGAAAAGTAGACAACCAGAACTACATATCTCTGTGACACAGTCACTGGCTAAAACAGAATCTTAGTGTCTCAAAACAGTGTTGCAAGACAGGCATGTCGCACAGGTCATTTTCCTAACAGCAGCATACTAAGTTAGCTATAACTTTTAAACCGTAATTCGGATTGACGAGAGGGTTGCGGCATTGAAAAGCTAACTCAGGAAACAAGTGACCAACACGGGCTAAAAATCCAAAAACATATTTTAAGTGTGGTAAAAACAGCCCCGAATTCAGAGGACAGATTCTGTCAAAATTTTAGTTTGATAATTAAAACCCGATTTAAAATCCCGACATCAACCCGTTAATTACCGAGGCCTCCGACAGCCCCAAAATCACTTTTCATTACAGAAACTTATCTTCACAAAAGTCTCTTTAACTTATTTATGAAAACTATTTGTTTAGGAAACCAAGAACCTTACGGGTTCGGTTTCCGGTTTTCGGTCATCAAAACGTTTAGCCGTTCTACTAAGGTTTTGCCCAACCATAAAACCCGACACTCGAATTCAGTGACTCGAAACCCGTACCACAGTTCACGGAACAATTAAACAAAACGATTTGATGATTTAGAAGTCAGCCAACAAAATCTCGACACTACAAAAATTCGAGACTATTCACATAAACAAAAAGGAGAAACACATAACGGGGAATAGGAGTTTTATACCGATCCAACTTCTCTCGATCAGTCACCTGCTCGTACACATGATCGTCGCCTCGTAAACAAAAGTATCAATTGACGTAAAAATAAATCCACGCCACTAATACTGAATTGTGGTCATCTAGCTGCTCCTTAAACCAATCAAACTCAAACAATTAAGTAAGTGGGTCGGTGCACTCTTATCTCCTGCTGCCCATCACAAGCAACACCAAAAATTACATAAAAGGAATAAAGTACACCTCATCGACACCATAAAATTGAGGGGCTTGGCTGTCTGCTTGAGTTGCTTGGCTGCCTACTTCGTGACTCACCTGCCACAAAATCTCTAGCTCCCAAAACTCCACGTATTACTCCACCAATTACAACGTGACATGCCTGCTTGAGTGCTTGCTTGGTTTTGAATTTAGAATTTTACCGATCGCCGAAGCACTTGATTGAGATTACGGCGATGAAGAGAATAAAACGGCCGCATGCTTGATAATAAAATTCAGGGGCTTTAGGGTTAATTAGCTTCTTATATCAACTAGATTTGTGTTAGGCCTAAAGCCCGGAATCACTAGCCCGACAACTTTGGCCCTTGGCCTATGAACCGACTCACTCTAAGGAATTTATTTCTTGCTTGCCATATCTCCGTTGCACCAATCATAAGGCTGGGGATACTCAGCTGCTCTCTATGCACAGAATTACCAAACACTAGGCAGATTAATATCGGGCAGAAGTATTGACCGAGAGAAAGAATTAGGAGGATTGATTTCTACCTAGTAATCACGATCTATCTCTGCTCTCTTCTCCTCCTGTGTTCGACGCAGCTGCCAAAAGGGTTAGGGTCGGCCAATGGTTGGTGAGGTTTAGACTCTTAATACTTTATCTAGCTAATAGGCCTTAAGCCCAGATCCTACGCACCTACACTCTTGGACCAAATTCACAATGCTCCAACCGGCCCACCCTTCTCCATACTTGATCGAATCAGACCCTAGCCATCCCATACGCAATTCAGATGGGTCCAAATTATTCTCGGGCTTCAAGAGAAAAGAAACGAAGGCGTGTCTTGGCCTTGGCCTGTGGCCGGCACAGAATATAATCGGGATTCAAAACGTCAAGTCATTTTAATTACTTCTCATATAATTAATTTAACACAAATCGTCACGAAATAAATAACACTCTAATTATTTATACAAAGCGTCACACAATTAATTATCTCAACTAAAGCATGACAAGTCACATAACCACAAAACCTTACTAAAATAATTAACACGTTATTATTTTAATAAAAAAAATGATTAAAATATGTACCGTTAAATTAAGGGCGTTACACCACATGACCCCTTTTAGTGAGCCGGAATTACACGTGTCCACTTCTTACTGGCTGAAAATTTTCGCTTTCCCGCTCTTTTGAAGTCTGCAGAGATATACAAATAATATAGTAAGTATTAATTACCACATCAATAAATAACGAATGAATTCAATTTTGCCATTATATGTTAGGAAACTGTTTTATGTTAGGAAACTGTTTTATAGTTTTGCAATAAAAATCAAAAGTCAATTATATGTTAGGAAAGTATTTAACGAATTCATACAATTTGAAGCCTTCATATTTACAGTCACGATTCAAAAAGTATTCATACAATTTTGCAATATAATCAAAAGTCAATAAATACAATTTCTTAACTAAGGGAATAGCAAACAAGTAAAACTCTAATTTATGAAATGACGTTTATATAGGAATACTTTTAGGAAAATTGTAAAACTCAAAACGTTTATATAACAACGCACATTTTAGCAAGTACAGTTTTACTTTTTACGTTTTACTTATTAAATAGAATTATGAATACATTTAAAATTTCTGATACAATTACTTTTAAATTTCTAAATGCAATAAACGCAATTATGAGTATTAAATGCTACCTTATTTACAAATGAGAATGTATTCTAAATACAAAAGTAGGAAACCACTTTATTTTGACCCTTGATTCACGGAAACCACCTTATACATTCCTCATTTAAATACACCTTTTTTGTCTTTGAAATTATTTCAGTAGGAAATTATATTTGCAGTAAACTTATTTCGGAAAGTTAAATTAGGTAATTATTTTGTCTTTGAAAATTTAGTCAAGCGTTATTTCTTAAAATTTAGGAAACATGCCTATAATTACACGGTTATTACTTATATACACGATTTATGTAGGAAACTGTTTTATATTGAATTTCATAACTAAGGAAAACAAAATAATTCTGTTTATTTACTCGGAAATTTTTCTGTGATTTTCGTTTTTAGATATTTACCTCGATTTATACCCGCCTATATAAAGGACAATGCATCACCTCGACTTAATATCATTCAGAAACCTGCCAGCACCAGCTTCAACAAGGTATTTTGCACCTTTTCAAAAATTTTACTGCATTCCTGCAAATAACATACAATTTCTTTAATTACAATCCTAACCTTAATTTTGTTTAATTAGGTTTTCGCACAATGTCTACATCCCAAGTATCGCTTATTAGGAATATCGACGACTTTAAGAATCACTTTACACTTAAAGTCAGGGTTATTAGGAAGTGGTCTTACAATGATCCTAGAAATAAAAGTCAAATATTGTCTATGGAAATGATATTAATGGACGAAGAGGTTTGCATAAAATCATCCTTTAAATGTTTAATGATAATTGTTATTAATTACTATAAAATTTACATATATTGCATATCTACTATTTTATTAGGGTAATAAGATCCAGGCTTACATTCAAAACAAGCATTTCGGTCACTTCAAGAACAATTTTAAAGAGGATGGTTCTTATTTCATAACTGGAGCAAGTATTTGTAAAAACATCTCACCTTTTAAATTTACTGAACATCATCGTAAAATCAGCATTCTGCCAAAGATAAAAGTTACCCAATGTTCAGACTTTTCTGGATCTTTGCATGGATTTGAATTTAAAGATTTTGAGACTATCAAGTCAAACAAATTGACTGACACTGAATCAATCGGTCAGTTTCTTCCCTTTACCCGTTTTGTATCTTAATTCATATTCATCATCTTATATGTTAAAAACTAACACCAATAATTTGGACATTGTTTTTAGATGTTATTGGAGAAATATGTAAATGGGATGATGTTATTGAGCAAGTTCCGGACAGGACCAAACATAGGATGCCAGTTGAAATAAGAAACATAGAGTTCGTTAAAAATTCAATACTATATCAATTAATTTTACATGACTTATTTTGTTGACATCGTATTCTTTTTTCAGGGGTTCAAAACTCAAGTTGACATTATGGGGTGATAATGCACATTCCATGATTGACTACATAAAGAAATCGAAGTCAAATGATAGTGTTATAATTATTTTGCAATTTGAAAAAATTAACGTGTGGAAAGGTAATTGTTGATATTTAATAATTACATTTCAATTAATTATGTGCAATATATAATGTCTTTCTCTTATTTAAATTAAATAAATTGGATTCATTATTAGGTAATATAACTGTCACTTCCTATTTTGGAATAACAAGAATTTTCATCAACAGTAACTTGCCCGAAATTAATGACTTCAGAGAGAAGTAAGTTAGTTCAAAAGTATATTATTTATATAATTTCAATGTTTTAATGCATTAATTTATATTAATAAGTATAAAAAATATCATTAGACTCTTTGCTGCATCCGGACTTGATAGTCCAAAACCATCATCAATCAGCAAGATGGTGTCATCCTCATACTCGCTTAAGGATGATTTTTTGAATAACACTGAGTTTGTGACTATTGCTGATATTTTGGTGCCCGTTGAGGTACCATTCCATATACTAATTTTTTTTTTAATTTTTTTAATTTCTGTTTATATTGATCTTCGATTATTTATCAATCAGGAAAAAAAGGTTATTGTGGTATGTACTGTTTATGGAATAGAGCAAAAAATAGAGAATGGAATAGAGCAAGATGTGGAGTGGTACTATGATGCATGTATCCATTGTAGACGTGCTTGTGAAACGAAATGGCTGATAACTGATAAGGATGATGGTACAGAAGGTGTTGACGAGCAAAAAATTAAGGAGTGTCCAAACGAGGACTGTAAATCCAAAAAAAAATCGACTATCACAATGTATGCATTAGCTACTTATTTCACCCTTTGTTTATTATTTAAAATAATTTTTAAATATATCGATGTAAAAACTAATTACATTTCAATATCAAGGTTTAAAATCCCTCTTCGTGTTCAAGATCACACGGGCTCTTAGCAGTGACTTTGTTTGATCGTGATGCAAATAAGTTGCTTGGAAAAACCTCTAAATTTTATGTGGAAAAAATCAACAAGGTAGATTTATTTTTACATTATTTGATAGATTTGTAATTTTTGAAATACTTATATATTTACAAATATATATGCAGGATGGTTTAATGAATGCCAAGTATCCTGAAGATTTCAATTCTCTACAAGGGTTGAAATTTGCAATGAAGTTAAGCATAAAATCATTTAATGTCACCCGGGGAAATAACGTATATGGTATTTCCGTTCTCACTGAAAATAATGATATCATAGCAGAGTTGGAGAAAAAGTTGCCCGATCAGCAGGTATTTGATCATAACATATACTTGTGTTATAAACTCATTAAATATTTTTTTTTTTGTATATATTTGTTTAATAACCAGGTTGAGAATTTGGAACCATTTAGTATTGGTACTTCAGATCAAGTTAATTCAACTGTTTTGAAAGTAAGTTTATACTATACGTAATTATATCAATTAAGTATTACTTTAGGTGAACATCGTTATTTTTGTATTTTGCAGGATGTGTTTTCCGAAACTGGTGATAATATCACACCGCTCCCAAATTTATCATCAACTGCAACAAGTCCTATTAAAGTTTTCATTCCAACTGAAAATTTGAAACGAACTTTAGATGATTGTTTCGAGGTGGATGAACCTGATATAAATTCAACTTCAAAGTCTAGGAAGATGGACACACGCAAAAGTCTAGATGGCAATGGACTTTTGATCCCAAAAGTCGAGAAGTGAAGATTATAATTTTGAAGTTGAACAATTTTATGCAACTTTTTTTCATCTGTTTGAGATATTGGTGTTTTGGGATGTTTTTTTCTTGACAATTTAATCATTTTGTTATTTAAGGATCATTACTTTAATAATTGTGATTGTTTTCTTTGCATGCTTATTACATAAACAATAACAAATATATAATACTTCTAAAATGCAAATTATAGAAGTCATATATAAACATTAGAAAATTTAAGATACTACTATAATAAATTGTATAGTTAGAGTTTTTTTAAATTAGTTTATTATGATAATTATGATAAGTATGATCGAATTCCTATTTACATAATCATTATTGTGACGTAATTTATATAACCCCAAATAAAAAATGGCTTATATAATTGATTTAATGGCTTACTGTAAAAAAAATGAAAATTCTATAATTTACAGAATTTTTACGAAAAAATTACAAATTCCTACACCATGGATCTCTTTAAGAAAATAATTTGGTTATCGATTATGTTAAATAGTAAAGAACTTATAAATCTGGAAATGTAAATTGGTTTAACAAAAAAAAATTACTTTTTACAAAATAAAACAAACAACCAGTGATTCCTAAAATTAAATCATATTAACAAACCTAAAGTAAATATATTCTCTAAATATGGAAAAAATTACTTACCGGATTTAATTATTAGCTAACGATTAATAAGATGCTCTAGATATTGAACAATTCGGATTTTTGGAAATTTTAATTTAAGAAAGATTTCAGTTTCAATGTATGAGATTTACATATGTTATAAATGCATATTATTATGGTAAATATGAAAGCAACCCTATTTAAGTTTTTCTATATAAACTCACCATATTGAAGGAACAAAATATAACATACTAACCTTACAAAGCCTTCAATCCGCAGTAAATTGATCCTAAAACAGCAATCATACTCTTCGAAGACCTGCAACAGCAATCATACTCTTCGAAGACCTGCATTAGGTAAATCTATATTCAATATCTTTTAAATCAATATGCTATAGGTACCATCAATAAGTCATCGCTGTTTTAGTGTTTCAAGTTGCTAATATCGTACAATGATTTTAGAAGTCATGATTTTAGGACGTTTTTTTAGTAGTTAACCCTTATGTATCTTTTTTATGCCCTAATAGTTTTTGCTAATTAGGGCATACTCAAAATGCATAATATTGATTAAGGGTTAAATATAAAGGGTTTTGTAATGCATATGCGTAGGGTTAAATAAGTAAAAAATCCCACCCATAGCATATAAACCCAAAGTACTTTTACCGAATTTCACCCGAGTGATTTGCACGAGTAGTCTGGTAATATTAACAAAATAAGCCATTGTGAAGGTCAAGTTTGCGACTTCTTCAAATATGTTCGATTGGGTATGAAATAGGATTCGAAGAGAACCTTCTGAACATGACAAACTAACCGTGTTTTGTTAATTTCATGTAAAAAAGTAAAACATTTACAGCTAAACATTCATTAAAATTCACAAAACATTGGATCCGACTCCAATTTGACGTTTTAAATATAAAAGTGGCAACCATTTGAATCTTTATTTAACTGAAACCAGCATAACGATGGTGCCATCATTTTTATTCTTGATATTGCAAATTAATGATAAATTAACATACAGAAATGGATTATCCATTGTACCTTCAAATAACCGAAATCGCTGCGATAAATACGGTCAATTCCCGAACAAAGTAGACTTAGATCTAATCAAAATCATCAGATCATTGGCCTCAATTGAAGCCCGATAAAATGGAATAAGCATAAAAATTTGGGAGTGAGACTGAAACGAAACAGAGGGTGAGTAGAGAGGCTAATTCATTTCTCGGGGCGAAGGAATTGAGAGCTTGTGTTGTTTCGTCGTTAGAATTGCCACAACCCTAGCCGCTCTATTTTTTCTTAATTCTGTAGCCCTTTTACTCTAAATGTGCAGCCCACCTACAAAAACTTACATGGGCTATGTATATTTTAGTGTTTGGCCTAAAAACCAGAATTATCCTATAAATGTCCATACACTTTTAGAATTGGCCTATAATGGCACGATAAAGACCTGGACTACTTTTAATAACTAAATTTAAATTAAAATCATTCCAAACACCCTGTATAGTTGGATTATAAATCGTAGTTTAAGTTTATAATCTATTTTATTTTTTGTACTTTTTAATGTTTCTAATTTAATGTGTCTTAATTTTCAGATACCGGACCAGATCGTATACGTTTCAACTCCACTAGACTACACTCCACTCCACTTCAGTTTTATTTTTGTTTTTTAAACTTTTTCAATTATTTAATACATATATATATATATATATATATATATATATATATATATATATATATATATATATATATATATATAATTATATATATATATATAATTATACTGATTCTTTTTTTAAATAAAAGTTAATATGGATTCTACGGATGGTAATCTTCAAAGAAAATCTAGAAAAGTGGTTGTGGAGAAGATTGCATTCAAACAATTATCTACCACATCAAGTATACAACATTCATCGGATGCACATAATCGAACCATCCGTGCTAATGAATCAAGAGAGCGAAGAAAAATCAGAAAAGAGTATTTGGATAGGAAGAAATCCAAAACAAATACAACAATATCAAGTATACAAAGTTCATATAATTCAAGTGTTATGATGTCGACTCCAAATGGTATCTTATAATTATACTTTACTTATTTCGTATATTGGCTAACTGATCGTATATTTTGTTCCAGTTATTTTTAATCCAAATCAACATGTAAGAACTATAAATAATTCAGTAACTATTATACATGGAAGGGAGAATTTCAAATATCAAAATTCAAATATTCGAGATCATTCAAATCGCCAAACTACATCTTCAACAGAAAGTGTTAGGACTCCGTTATCTAACATTTCCAATGGTATTGTACATTTTAGCTTAGTATTTTTTTTTTCTATTTTTAAATTATAAATTCATATAAATTTCCCGTTTTTATTATATATTATTGTTTAACTTTTTATATCAATTTGAAAGTAACTTAAGTAAACTGTTTTATTTAACCATGAAAATTACATTATTATTTTGAATTGTTTTTTCGCAGTTATGTTGGATCGTACAAGATATGTTACCCCTATAAATAACTCGACAACTACTTTTTTAGGAAAGGAAAATTTCAATTTTCAAACAACTGTTCTTAGACATAATTCAATTCGTCAAATCGTATCTTCATCGAATAATTTTGTTACACCGTTATCTAAAATTTCAAATGGTAAGTTACATATATTGTCTTTTTATTTTATTTTATTTCTTACTAATATAAATTTGATACACTTTAATTTCTACAAATTATTGAAGAATTTGTTTGTAGAATATATGTTTATTCTTAAGAAGTACAGTAAATACATGTCCATTGACAAAATAGAGATGAGAAGATATTTATTTAATAAAAATATTATAGTAATAATTAAAAATTAATAATAACTGATTATCCACCAACTACACCTATGTTTAATTTGCTCATGAATGTCTTAGATACACAAGTAGCAACCCTACAAAACTTCTACAAAATAATAAAATTTCACTTTTGATAGTTAAAGGAGCAAATGTATTTACGCTCAAGCTACTTTTGGCAATATACAATTATTACGATTACGATTATGATGCAAATGCCTGCCATAATAAAGAAAAATAAATACTATGTAACTTCTTAATCATCCACCCATATCGTGGAAGCAGATTTTTTTTAACAACGCACTATAGATAATTTGCATGAAAATTATATTATTAATTTAAATTCTTTTTTCCGCAGTTACGTTGGATCGTACAGGATATGGTACGCCTATAAATAAGTCGGCAACTTCTTTTTTAGGAAAGGAAAATGTCAACTTTCCAACAGCAAATTTTGGACGTAATTCAATTCGTCAAAACGCATCTTCATCGAAAAATTATGTTACGCCGTTATCTAAAATTTCAAATGGTAAGTTACATATATCGTATTTTTACTTTTAATTAATAAAAATTTGAAATACATTTTAATCTATACAAATTAATGAAGATTGATTTATAAAAACATAATAATTTTTAAGTTCACTTTTAAATTTCAGTTGTTCCTACCAAAAATCACAACAGCATAACACCATTATCAAATCAAGGGCCAAAATTTGGTACAACGAATGTTCTTACTCCTACAAAATCTAATACTATTATTAATGGTTCATTTCCTTTCAAGTTAACTTCTGGTAATCATAAACTGAAAAGGAAGAGTGTAAATATATCTAAAATTCCAATACTTGATTTAACCATTGATGAAGATGTTACTGTTGAAGATATTGTTCCAAATGAACACAGAGGTATATCGAAAGGTAATACTCACAACACATTTTTTTATAACGTGATATAAAATATGATATCATTAATTATAATTATAATATTTATTGTTTTAACACATATTATTTTTATTAAACAGATTACCTCGATCATGGTGATCAGACATTTACATGTGCAGTATGCTATGCAAAATTTTGGAAAGATGAAGTAAAAAGATGCAGAAAAATTGCAAATAAGAGTTTTTCTATGTGTTGTAATTATGGCAAGGTTGAGTTGCCAGATTTAGGTGTTCCACCTCCTAGCTACCAAAACCTATTTCGTTTGTCAGATTCGAAAAGTAAATACTTCATGAAGAACATACATCGATTTAATTCCATGTTTTCATTCACCTCAATGACTGGAAAGGTTGATGAGTCCATCAATACAGGAAATGCTCCATACACATTCAGACTAGGGGTTCAGAATAATCATAACATCGGAAGTCTTCTACCTGCACATGGAGCTAAACCTAAATTCTCACAGTTATACATATATGATACTGAGAATGAAGACGCAAATAGACAGTCATGTTTTGGGTAAATATCTTTATGTAACTAACTATTTCATACTTCTTTACATTATTATTATTATGTTTTATGTTAACTCCATGTTAACATATACTATTTTTATTTTCAGTTCATCAACAAAAAAGACTTCATTAGCTGATTCACAAATCGAGCTTGCTATAATAAAAGATGTGAAACAATTCTTCAACTCAAACAATGGTTTGGTTCAGACTTACAGGATGGTTAGAGATACATTAAAAAATAACCCTCAATTAGATCTTAAATTACGTATTTTGGGAAAGGCAAAGGATGGGAGGACATACAATATACCCACTGCTTCAGAGGTTGCCGCGTTAATTGTTGGAGATATTGGAGATACACATAAAAGTTTAGATATTATTGTACAAACTAAATCCGGATCTTTACAACGTGTTGATGAGACACATCCAAAATATCTTGCTCTTCAATATCCAATAATATTTCCGTTTGGTGAAGATGGTTACAGAACAGACATTCCTCATAGAGATGTTGTTGATACTGAAAATTTATCCTGGGCAAAGAGTACCATGCGAGAATGGTTCGCGTACAGAATTCAAGACAGCGATCATATATTTTCATTAATTCTTAATTCAAGAAGGTTGCTTCAACAGTTTTCAGTTGATGCTTTTACTATGATTGATACCGAGCGTTTAAATTACATACGTCGTAAACAAGCAGATCTTCGGTGCGAAACATTCGAGAATTTACTTAATGAAAACAATATGGGTAATCAAAATGTATCAAACACTGGGAAACGTGTTATTTTGCCTTCCTCTTTTACTGGTGGTGCACGCTATATGAGACAAAATTATTTAGACGCCATGGCACTTTGTAGCTGGTATGGATATCCTGACTTTTTTATTACTGTAACATGCAATCCAAAATGGCCAGAAGTCAAAAGGTTTCTTAATGACACAAATCTTCGTGCAGAAGACAGACCTGACATCCTATGTAGGTTATTTAAAATTAAGTTGGACGCGTTGATGAAAGATATAATGGATAACGAAATATTTGGAAAGATTCAAGCAGGTTAGTTATTTAAGGATAGTGCTAATTTAATTTTAAATATTCTTTTTTAATGACAACATATATTTTATAACTTCAACGCGTAACTATTTTATATTCATGATATGTTTTTTTTTTTGCAGTTGTTTATACAATTGAATTTCAAAAACGTGGGTTGCCTCATAGTCATATATGTGTATTTTTACATTCTTCTGCTAAGCTTCATACAGTTGAAAAAATAGATCTATTCATTTCGGCAGAGATTCCTAACATTCGTGAGGATCCAGCTTTGTACTCGCTTGTGAGTGAGTTTATGATTCATGGACCATGTGGTGGTGAAAACAGACATTGCCCGTGTATGGTAGACAATAGATGCTCAAAGAATTTTCCCAAGAACTTTTATAATCAAACATCATCGTATGGAAATGGGTACCCTTTATATAGAAGACGAGATGATGGGGCTTTTGTTGAAAAATCTGGAGTGAAGTTAGATAACAGAAGTGTAGTTGCATATAACCCATATCTTTTGAAAAGATATCAAGCTCACATTAATGTTGAATGGTGCAATCAAACTGGTGCAATAAAATATTTGTTTAAATATATTAACAAAGGTCCAGATAGAGCTACTCTTGAAGTGGTCCAAAGCAACAATGCAGAACAAAATCCAGATTCGGTAGACGAAATAAAACAGTATTACGATTGTAGATATCATTCCGCTTGTGAAGCTATATGGAGAATTTATGGATTTGATGTCCATTACAGGACTCCTTCTGTCGTTAGACTTCCTTTCCATCTTCCTGGTAAACAAACTATTGTTTATGGTTCATCTGATCAAACGGAAAATGTTCTTAATAAACCATCGGTTGCTTCTTCGATGTTTTTATCTTGGATGAAATGCAACAGCATGGATACAGAAGCAGCAAAACTTACCTACATTCAATTTCCTACAATGTTTGTTTGGAAATCTGACAAGCGTTGTTGGGAGAGACGCAAGCAGGGGTATTCTATCGGTCGGATTCATTCGGTTCCTCCTAATCTTGGTGAAGCATATTTTTTGAGAATCCTGTTAAACAAAGTGGTAGGTCCGAAATCTTTTGAAGAACTCCGTAAGGTAGATGGTGTTATATATCCTACATTTAGAGATGCATGTTTTCAAATGGGTCTATTAGATGACGACAGAGAATACATTGATGCTATTAAAGAAGCAAGTGTTTCTGGGTCTGGTTATTATCTACGGTCTTTATTTGCAATCATGTTGATGATGAATTCTTTGTCGAGACCAGAAGTTGTATGGGAAGCTACATGGCACTATCTATCAGATGGTATTTTGTATCGTCAACAACGAAGGTTAAAGAATCCAGGTAATAAACTCAATTTTAATTAAACATACAACTTTTGTTTCATACTTAATTATTTAGATAAGTGGTACTATTCTATTTTTTTTATAGATCTAACATATTATATTTCCTGTCAGAATTATCACTTACAGATGATCAAATTCAAAATTTGACGTTGTACGAGATAGAATCAATTTTAATTCGTAACAATTCCAGCCTGAAAAATTATACTCCCATGCCATATCCTGGCGACGATTCATTGGATTCTTCAAACAATCGTATGATTGCAGATGAGCTGTCTTACGATAGGACAACACTACAAACTGAATTTGATCAATTTTCGCAAGCGTTGACGAATGAACAACGAGGCATTTTTGACGATATCATGGCATTAGTTACTTCTGGTCAAGGAGGTGTCTACTTTTTTTATGGTTACGGCGGAACAGGTAAAACATTCATCATCATTAACTACTTATTTTCACCTTTTATTTATTATTTATGTTTTTTTTTTTAAATATATCTATGTAACAACTAATGATATTTACACAAAATCGAACAGGTAAAACATTCTTATGGAGAACACTTTCATCTGCAATCAGGTCTAAAGGGCAAATTGTCTTAAATGTTGCTTCAAGTGGAATTGCTTCTTTGTTACTATCTGGAGGTAGAACTGCTCACTCTCGGTTTCATATCCCCTTTTATCTTAATGAAGATTCAATATGTTCTATAAAGGCAAACAGCGACGTATCAATGTTAATAAAGAAAACAGGTCTTATAATATGGGATGAAGCGCCAATGGTTCATAAGCATGCATTTGAATCCTTAGATTGAACATTGAAAGATATTTTAAGTGATGACAACAATGGGAACATAGAGATACCATTCGGAGGCAAAGTGATTGTGTTTGGGGGAGATTTTAGACAAATTCTGCATGTTGTCCCAAACGGTTCTAGACAAGACATTGTAAATGCGTCCATCAGTTCTTCGTATATATGGGATAATTGCCAAGTTAGAAAGCTAACAAAAAACATGAGGTTAACGGTAGGAAGTGATATAGCTGATATTGAAGAAACAACATCGTTTGCAAATTGGTTATTAGATATTGGAGAAGGGAAAATTGGTGGACCCAACGATGGTGAGGCAATTATTGATATTCCTCATGATCTTCTAATTTCAGAATCACCAGACCCTTTAATTTCGTTAATTAATTTTGTTTATCCTTCACTGCTCGAAAACATATATACTTCTGGATATTTTCAAGAAAGAGCAATACTAACACCAAAAAATGAAGTTGTAAAAGATATAAATGGTCATTTTTTAGAAATGTTTCCGGGAGAAGGAAAGGAGTATTTAAGTTCAGACAGCATATGTCCTTCCGAATTTTTGAATGATCAATTTGATGAAAGTTTATACTCGCCGGATGTGTTAAATGGTATTAAAGTTTCGGGTTTGCCAAATCATCAGTTAGTTCTCAAAGTTGGTGTTCCGGTTATGTTATTAAGAAACATTGACTAGAAAAGTGGTTTATGTAATGGTACCAGACTTCAGATCATATCATTGGGAACCCGTGTTATTGAAGCAGTTGTTATATCTGGAAATAACATTGGATATCGTACTTTTATATCACGATTGTCACTTACACCGTCAGACAGCAAGATTCCATTTAAGTTTAAACGAAGACAATTTCCCCTGGCAGTATGTTTTGCTATGACCATAAACAAGAGTCAAGGACAATCATTATCAAAGGTTGGCCTGTATTTGAGAGAGCCAGTGTTTTCACACGGACAATTATATGTAGCGTTATCTAGAGTGAAGAGCAGACATGGTTTGAAGATATTAATAGAAGATAAAAATGGTGGTTTAACAAATAAAACATCAAATGTTGTATTCAAGGAAGTGTTCCAAAATTTACCTTGAATTTTTTCACTTTTTATAGTTAGATTGTTATGTAATCTCTTTTTTGTTAATCAAATTGTTTCATGACATTTTAGCATTTACTTATTAATAAGTATATTGATTTGTTTTTATAATATCTTAATGTATGGTTATCTTTTTTCTATCAAGTATTCTTAAATCATACAAAGTTAATATAATTTATAAGTATCAATGAAGATACTCTCGTTTTTAAAGCATTACACATTTTTAGACTACATGTAATATTCCCGTATTTAATGGTAAATTTTGAAAATTTACCAGCCCTTGACTTTAGAAACGCCACGTTCTATAAAAATTAATAACGAGTAAAATTAGCCACATCCCGTGAATTTCACGGGTTATAACCTAGTATATAATAAATATATAATAAAAGAAAGCATTTTTGAATTTCGACACGTCACTCTTTCCACATCATAATGACGTCATAATTCAGAGCCAAATAGGATGCCACATCATCAATCCACACAACCTTTTCAAGTTTTCCTATTGCCATACGTGTATTCCTTTTTCTACTAAACCGCCACATATAGCTACATCACATTTAGAGATGTGATTTTGAAAGACAATATTCTTTCCCTTGATTTCAGGTGGTAATTTTGGAAATAGTTATATTCCTTCCATATAGGTTCGCAATATAAAATCATAACAGGTCGTGATTTTCAATGGCGGTTTTGAATTAAACCCTAAAAGTGGATGAAACATTTTCTTTGGGTTCAATGGACAATAATTTAAAGATTTGGGATAATTTCAACATGTATCCTTCTGATCATATTACACTGCTCTTGAATTTCATCCGTTTGGCAAGCTTTTGAGATGCTCATATTATCAGAACTCTGTTGCAGTTTGGGTGGCAGATACTACGACATTTTTAAAATTTTTATAACCAAGTATAGAGGGGAAAAAATGGGCGATTTGGGCCAACCGTCTTCATTTCGCCTCAATGCCTGCTGCAACAACAGTCGTGATAATATACATTGGCTTGAAGCTGTGAGTATTTTCCATACGCATAATGCATAATATTGATTTTGTCTGATTGTGTGAAAATATGCAATTTTCAGGATTTCTTGAAATGGTTTTGATTTAAAAAAAAAGATCTTGTATGTGATGTTTCATATGTTTGAAAAAAAAAATGATCTTTTATGTGATGTTTCATATCTTTTATGTGATATTTCATACACATTAACTATAGTTTTAATGAGTTACATTTTTGTGTTTGGTAAGAGTTCCAAAGATGTTTCATACTTCCTCCGTATCAAAATAAGTGACACAAATTGGCTTACACGTTTTTTGATGTAAAAGATTAAAGTAGAGGTTAAAATAGATTAAAGTACGTAGTTAGTGGAGAATGGGTCCCACTTTTCTTAAATAAAGTGATATTAATGAGTTTTAAAAGTAAAAGTAAGGGTATAAGGGTAATTTCACTTTATTAAAGTGGATAGTTAGTGGGTATGGGTCCCACTATTTTTACCAAATAAGGAAAGTTTTCAAAGTGTGTCACTTATTTTGATACACCCCAAAATGGAAAGTGTGTCACTTATTTTGATACGGAGGAAGTATATGTTTTCTCTAGATATGCTATCTCGAGTATTCATCTTATTTAGCATGCATTTCCATCTGGATGGTAAGCATTAAAACTTAGAATTGCATTCACATGAGTTGTGTTTTATCTCAAATGGGTCAAAATTTATAATTGGGGAATTAATCGTTTGTTACTTCTTTAAATTTTTACTTGTACTTGTGATTTAGGGGATGTTTTTATCTGGTACCAAATTAGATGTTATGAAAAAGTATATGAAAAAATATTTGTTTTAACTATGAAATTATTTCAAATGTATAAATTTTCACTAAATAAAGTATTCTTACATAAGTAAAACATTATGAAAATATTAGGAAAATTTCTATAAGTCACCCGTGATTTATCACGGGTTATAAGCTAGTTAATCTTCTCCTATATATGAGCCTACATTTGTTTTTAGTTTGACAACTCAGCAGTTTGGAGCTCTTTCATTGGTCGAATATGCCACGTGTAATTTCAACCATTGGCCGGTGAAACATCCTCAACATATTCGTTTACAATTGGAAACTTAAATCCTGCGGTTATGAAATGCACTATATTAACGGTGAGAGATTTTGAATTTATTTGATATCTTTAGATATGGGTAGTTTCCGAAATTTTTACCCCACCAATTAATTTAATTGCTTTATTTTTGGCAACTACATTCAGCATTAATTCTCAATATTCGGTTGCCTTACTTTGTGCAATTCAGTTTTGAAACTGTTTTATCTTTCAAATTTATTATATATATTTCGAAAATAAACATTGGTAGAGAACCAACACCAGTTTATCACCACCCCCACAAAGAAGGTCAATCATTTGGTTCTCAAGAAGGAAGTCAGGTTATATGGTTCATCAACATCTTTAAACATTAGAGGAAGTAGGAGTTGGTTAAGAGGTAGTTATTTATCAATAATCATAGGCATTTTGTGCAAATGTAACTAAGCCATCTTTTTGTAGTCCAGTCCACCAGGAGCAGTGGACTCCTAGAAATTAGTCTTGATGAATATGCTAATTAATCAAAAAGGGGTGATGTTAATTACAACATGCATGCGTGATTAATGTTAGATATTGTATTCGCTATGTTAACTTTATATATATAGTATTGTGTTAATTTTGAATTTAGTTTTGTCTATTATATGAGTTGTAGAATGGAGGATATGTCAAGTTAGGCTTAATCTGAAATTCAATCTAAACTGGTGAGTAAAACTAAATTTATTGTTGGGTTGATGTGGGTTGTGTAATGGGTCGGTCAAACTTTATAATTTGGAATTAATAGTTTGTCAGATATTTAAGTTGTTACTTATAAGTATAATGTAGAGAGTGTTTTTGTCTGTTATTAAATTTATAATCTCTATAATGATCAACTATATCATATATAAAAAATATTTGTTTTTACTATGAAATTATTATTAAAGGTACAAGATTTTCAATGAATAAAGTATTTAAATAGTATCAATATATCGTTAATTTCCTATATATCTCTTGAAGCATGCCTGCCCATTCGGACGGGCTTTGAAGCTAGTCATAAATACTCAAATAACATTTTTAACGCCTCAACAGGTTGGCTAAATTGATCCGACCGATTCAATCGGCTAATTCGACCGGTTCAATCAGCTAATTCGAGCCGACTATTTAGCTGGCCACTTAAATGCAAAAACCAGCATTTAAAACATTGGCCAAAACTCAAATCTGAGACAGAACACTTAATATGTTCAGCAAGAAACTTTAAACAATAAAATTGACCACACATTAACTAGGCTTTAGAAAAATATGAAATAATTAAACCATCATAAAGCAAGAAAAACATTAACATTAGCAATCTCCCAATTCGAAAACAAAATTCACACAAACATCATCTTATTACAAAAAGCCAAAAAGATCCTTCCCATCACTTAAAAAGAATTACATCATTCTCAAAAACCCAAGTTGCAACCAAACCCAGGCAGGACATGTCAAAACCTCACCGCTTCCTAGCACCACCAAAAGACGGCCTCCATTTATCACCTGCAGGTGGGGGCCCGCCACGCTCATCACTACCCCACTTATCTCCTGATGGTGGGGGCCCACCACGATCATCCACCTTCCCACTACCCCACTTATCACCATGTGCTGCCGGTTCCGCAGGCCCGCCTCTACGGAACCTAGGCACATACTTTCCGCCAGCTGTTGCCGCTGCAGCAGCCGCCGGTGATGCGGCGGCGGCATCTGGAACTTCAGGAGAAGGTTTGATTGGAGGTGCTCCTCTTAAAATTTCTTCTTTCCTTCGCCTTTCTCTTTCTTCAAGTTCTTGTTCTCTTTGTCTCTGTCGTTCAGCAATTTCATCCAGTTTTGCTCTTCTTTCGGCTTCTTCTTTCTTTCGCCTTTCCGCCTCTGCATGTCCAAAATCATATGTTTTTTTCTTTAAAATAAAATTATTATTAATTACCTTCACGTTTGCGGGCTTCCTCTTCTTCACGCAACCTGTTAAGCCTTTCCTCTTCAGTCCTGATAAAATACAGCATTTTCCTCTTAAGTTCTCTCTCCTCTTTTCGTGCCTGGAGGACTTGACCAATTCTCTCCTCCTTCTCAGCTTTCATTCTGTTAAACTCTGCCTGACGCCTGCTCACAACTCTTTCTTGAAATTCCATCTGTACAAATTTTAAATAAAAATTATTATTATTTTAAACATTTATTTTCTGAAATCATGTTTTGTTGTTCAAATTCAAAACAAACCTTGTGTTCCATAACACGAGCAAGTCTATACTTCTCCTTCACATCTCCATCATGACGATCTCTGCTTAGCTCAACCTCAAGCTAAACACACAGATAAAAGAAATTTATTCAGTAATTAGTCAAAAATCTAAATGGTTAAAAAAAAGTAGGTAGAGAGAATAAAATAGAAAACCTGTTGTTCACGTTCATGAAGAAGTTTCTCTTCAGCTAAACGTTTTGTAAAAGCAGCTTCAATCAAAGGAGCTGCTTCTTCCCTCTTTGCTCTCTCAAAGTGATCCATTGTTTTGATCAATTTCTGCATTTTCTTTTCCATTTCCTGCCTTTCTCTAACTTGCTCCTGTAGTGCCAGCTCCATCAGGCTCTGCTTCGTCACTTTCTCCTGTAAAAAAAACAAACAAAAAGTCAACTCAAAAAGTCAAACTAATGTAAGAAAAGAATCAGTTACCCACCCCTTCAATAATAGGCTTCTTTCCTTTCTTTTTGATTCGTTTTCCAACATCATTGAGTAAAGCTTGTGCTTCTTCACGCTCACGTTCCTCAATTTCCCTCAAAATCCTTTGGTGTTTCCTTTCCTCAAATTCAGTTGCAAGTCTCTTCTGTTCTGCCTCTACAGTTTTCTTCTGAAGTTTTAATCTTTTTGTCTCCTCTTCCCGTTCCTTAATTAGATTCAAAAATCACAAATTATTATATTAATTATTAAATTAAACTACTTAACTAATTGTCTAATTATATTAAATTATATACCATTTCAAGTAGATGGCGTTCTTGTTCTTCCTTGCGTTTCTCAATGATGGATTTCCGTGCAAGAAGCTTTTTGTGCTCTTTATCAACAATATCAGCCAAACTTGGCAGCATGGCACTCAGTTTTGATGCTTTTGTTTGACAAGGATATATCATGGACCTTGATTTGTTCAAATTCAAAGCCAAAACACTTAAATGGTCTTGCAAAATGTCAGATTCAAAACCCTGACAACAAAAAAGTGTACAAATTTAATCCAAAAAGAACATAAAAAAGGCATCAAATTTGAATAATATAGAAAAAACTAACCAAGTCACCAAAGATAATTGCACCCTTCATATGATCAACTTTCATGGCAATGAAATTATGTTTGACAGCATCCACAGAGATCCTCTCAACAGCTGAGAAGTCAAAGAAAGGAACCATTTTTGATAAAGTTTCAACTTTCATTGTTTGGTACACTTGGGACACCTGGAACAGAAATTTTATATTTTATATTAATATTTATTTATTAAACAATCTTTATTATAAATATTTATCAAAACCGTTTATTTACCTGTTGCAAGAGTCTTAAAGTGGCTACTTTTTCCAGAGCAGGAATGTAGTGAGACAGATGTACTTCTGGTACAGAAGAGGCTGATGATAATTTCCCCCCAAGTTTTGATATCTTTGCTAACAAAGGTTGAACCTTTGATGCCAAATCCAATGGTAGAAATTCATTTTCTAGAAGATGGTACAGATCTTTCACTTCTTGAGTTACATAAGTCATCACACCTTTCGAAACCTGGAAAAAAATGAGAAATTACCAAAATATCCTTCAACAATTGTGAACCAAAATTAACACATCAAGATTATCTTACCAGATCAGCAAGAAGAGAAGACCGAGAGAGCTGCAAAAAAATCATGAATTAGGTTAACATATAAATAACAAAGATATAAAAAAGTAAAAAAAAAAAAAAAAAAAAAATACCACATCTCTTGTTTCAAGTTTTGCATCAATATTGAAACCAATTAGGTTAAACATCCTCGAATTTCTCTCTTTTTCATGCTCCAATTCCAAATGTGAAGCAGTTTTTGAGTGATCATATGGTGGAGCAGAGAGTGCTGCTAAAAGAACAGATGATGCAATTAACTGCAAATCCTTTTGAGTTAGGTTCTTATTGAAGGATTTTTGCAGCTGGAAAAGCTTAAACCATGCATAAGCATGGTATAAATGGCTAGAAGATATCCAAAAGATTTCAGTTAACTTTGCATAATAAACTGCCATCAAGGACGATTTTGGCATTTTCTTAACCATGCTGGTCAGCCCATAAATATCTTCAACTGACCGAAAGGCCTCCTGCCAGAGCTCAAGCTCAGTTGCAACTTTCAACTGCTCAAATCTTGTATCAAGATAAAAATGCAGGCTTTCTGGGGCAGTTAGGTCAGGTCTGTCCCTCTGATCTCTGTACTTGTTCAGGTTTGCAAGATGGTTCCTGATTATCTCACAAAGCCTGCGAAATTCAGTTGTTCTTTTGTATTGTTTGCAGAACTGGAAAGCTCGGTGTGCAGTGTCCTGTAATATTAATCCATTTTATAATTATAATCTGTTTTAAAACAATATAATATAGGTAATATGATAATTATACTTACTGCATACAAAGCCATCAATTTAGAGTTGTTCCTCAGAATTTCAAGAACTGTTCTATAAGTCTCCCACAAAAACTTAAACCAAGGTGTCACAAGCTCTCTGTCAGAACGATCTTTCCCTTTTTCACCACTGACATAACTCAACATTAAATCTTCTGGTCTTTTATCTGCTTCAAGATCATCAACATCCAAAGCTTCTTCTAAAGCTTGTGCTTGACTGCGTGCCAGCTCAGCTCTCTTAGTTGAGAGATCCATAAAGTGTTTTATAACTTCTTCTAATGAATTAACATTGACTTGTTGACATATTATTCGGTATTGGATAAGACCGTCTTTTGCAAATCTGCCTCTTCTCATGTCGACACAGAGCTCAATGTATTTGAACATGATTTTTTCGTGTGGTTTTTGCCATGCTCTGTATCTCTTTGAGGTTATGAGATCGTGTAGGGCTTGAAGTGCATCTTGTTTCTGCCCAACGTTTATCAACTCTGCAATTAAATATCAAAAAAGTAACATTGATTATTCAGTTTCAATCTATTTATGAATTGGTTGAAGAAAATAACACTAATGGATGGCATTTTTCGATCACAGCGATCTAAATCTACAATAAATTAATAAAATTTGATATGATGTCACTCACCTTCAGCTCGTTTCAATGCATTCTCCGGTTTGGCAAAAGTCGCCATTGTCAATCACAGGAATCTTCTACCAGCTAAGCTACAAAACAGACAGTTTTTTGTTGCTGTTAATATTTGTTCAACAATCGCATGGACCTATATGAAAAACATGAAACAAAAACACTGACAATATAATGAATAAAAACTGAAAACAACACTTGTCACCAGTGGGATGCTGAATTTAGAATGGTATTAACCAGTAACCAGACAGACTTTAAGGAATGGATGAATCACATACACACACACACTATATCAGAAGATTAGGGCTCTCTTTAAAAGGTATTCAGATCAAGAAAAAATAATATAGTAAGAAAAGCTTTGAAATTTGACAAGATGTAAGCGTCAAATCACTCATCAAACAACAACAACAAAAAAAAAAGAGTAGCAGAAACCTAATTTCACGTCATCGAATAGAGCATACAAATTCGATCGTCAATTTTCACATATATCGAACACGAAATGGAGATCTAGAACATATGAATTGTGGATCTACACGGGCACAAAATTAATCGTAAAACTATGTAATACCTTCCTGAATCGCGCGAGAAAAAATAGCGGCCTTTATGAACCACGAAGAGTGTGATTGATTGATGTATCAAGAGAATTGCCGAGGAGAGTAGGGTTTTGAGGAAGGGGGGAGTATTTGCGAAACGTACGGTTGTGATATTAGTCGGTCTCAAGCCCAACACAAATAGGTTTTAGCATATGGGCTTTGAGATATTAGCCCGTATTTGGTCATAAAAAAATTTATTTGTAAAATATTCTTTATTTTTAGTTTAATGAGAAATTCCATTAATGTAAATCAAATATTCATTCTTACATCGAGACTAAGGGAAACGAGTAACAAGTTACGCCACTATGCCCTTTTTAATTGAAAAGAGGGGTGTAATATGAGGACTTCCCAATGGGTCACTCATCCTAGTATTACTCTCGTCTAAGCACGCTTAACTGCGGAGTTCTGATGGGATCTGGTGCATTAATGCTGGTATGATCGCATATTAGTTTGTTATTAAGTTTTATCCAAAACTATTAAGGCTTTTTTATTACTATTAGGGTTACCCGTGCAAATTATACAGAGCGGATATCTTATGTAACTATATTTTGCAGCGAGCAAAAGTTGATTGGTTATATGTTTCTTTCTAATGATTATTGTACAAATAAATGATAATTTAAATTATGGTAAACACACATGTTTCCAAATGATGACTTGAAATCCTCTGAAAAGTGTGTTGTTAGGGTGTTAATTATGGTGGAATGATTGATGTGAAAGGGTAATTCAATTTGAATCCAAACATGAGTTACTCAGAAAAAATAATGTTACTCAAAACTCAAAAGGTATTCAAGTTCAGGTATAATCAAACTTTTATTTGGATTCTCAGTTCATTTTAATAAGATAACCCATGTCATCCTTATTTCATAGTTGGAAAGATTTCAAACGTTTTGACCAATAGGCATAAATGAGTAATCTTTTCATATGATGAGAAATAACCAAGCATAATTAAAAAAACACACAAAATTCTTATGCTACATATAAATTTAAAAAACGGAATAATGTACGCATCAGCTTTTTGTTATACATGAAACTAGTTTAAATGCCACCCAAATAAACATACGAGTGAATTTCTTGGTTTATTACATGTGTAGTCATTGAGTCAGGCCCGGCCCAAAGCATGTGCAGTCTGGGGCTTGGGCACAGGGCATCAACTAAAGAGAGGGCATCAAAAAATCGGTTAACCCACAATATACCTAGGCCCATTTTCATTTAAAATTATCTACTACAGCCCATAATCAGTAACTCTTATACCTAAGCCCATTTCAAACTTTTCTTTACACGCGTTGTTTCCATCAGACGGACTGACCGTCCGTTTACATGCCCTCTCCGTCTCTACATCTTCTCCAGTTCGCCGTTTGTTAAATTGTAGCCATCAGACGACAGTCCGTTCGTTAGTCATTAACTTCACGTTGTTGCTGTCATCAATGATCATCTACTTTTCTCCGATTACACAATAATACAATATACAAAACACAGCCACACAGGTAAAGTTTGTGATATCTTGATTCTTGATTTGTTGAATTGTTTCTATTGGTTTTTTACAATTAACGAATGCATTGTTCCTGTTTATTTGTTTAATTGTTTGCTTATTATGATTTATGAAAAAGAATCATATGATTTTAGTTATAACTAGAAAGTAGAAACCTACTTCTGTTAAATTGGACCGGCCCTGCATTGAGTTGGCTCAACTTTTTGTAACAAGCAGCGTACCATGATGAGAATCTAAAGAACTGCAAATGTAATAAGTTACCTATCACATGAACCATATTAACCACAGGCGAAATTTACTATAAATATATATTTAGTTTTACTTATAGCAATAATTTTTGAGAAGATAAATACGCATCCTAAACAAGTGAATCAGGAAACGATGAAACAAAGTCTTCAGGAATCAAAACACCATTCTTATCATAACGAAGAGAACCAGACACATTCAACGGTCGACACTTTTTCCCCATCATTATCCTCTTCTTACAAAGTTGATCATCACTAATTCCACCTTTTTCTTGATCATCTTGCTTACGCATCGAAACCGCTCTACGGATCCTGCTTAACCGTTGACTCGGAACCCTAATAAACGATGGCAGAAATCCCGACACTTTATCAATATTGCACTCATCATTTAATTGATTTTGTTTACGCATTGAAACCACTGTACGGATCTTACTTAACCCTCGACTTGGAACCCTAACGAAAGATGGCAGAAAACCCGACACTTTATCATTGCACTCATCATGATGATCATCATTGTTATGAACCTTTTCATCCGCAGGGAAGAATTTGTTGTTACCGATTGTACCATGAATGATTGCTCGTAAGATTCTCCCTCTTTTTCTCCATTTTTTGGTAATGTGGAATTGTGTTTTTTGCATGGAAATGAATTTGATGGATGAATAATGAGATAATTATGAGAATGTGTTGTAACGGATGGAAACGTGGAGTACATGGAAGGTGAGTCGATCGAGGGGTCCGACAGGAGTGTTCAAGGGACGTGGGAGACGTTTAGGATAAATATTGCATTCAAGACCCTACACTTTATAACAAGTGCAACGAAAATATAAAATGTATGATCACCATTTTTTAATTTAAATAAATGCAAAGCAATATTGTTGTACGTAATTTAAAGTATATATTTTATGATAAACAAAATTTAAACACTGAAGATCGATATCTCTGTACATGTTTATTTTACGAAAATTGATGTAAAAGATTACTTAAGAACAAGTTTTTTACTTAATTATTCAAACTTCTATGAATATTTATTTGGAAAAGAAAAGAATGCATTTGGATTTTTTTTCAATCTAGTTTAATTTTATATATGCCCATGTATAAAATATATTTAGAATTAATTGTTATTATCAATGATTAAGATTGTTCCTTGGACTACAACAAATTTAAGGACTAACTTGAAAATATCTATATAATTTTAACAACAGTTATATGATACAGTAGTATATAACTTAATAGGGTAAGAAAATCGTAGTTACATTAATTCAAGGTTATATATATAATCTCCGATTTTCTTGTAATGTTTAAAGTTTAAACTCGGAGCCAAACTTCGATGACATGCAAAACTCAAATTGAAATGGAGAATTAAGGCTCACAAACAAACTCAAATAAATATCACAACGAGAATTCAAACGCATAAAAAACAAACAAAAGCACCAAAACAAACATTATTAAAAAAACGTTGATACCCGGCAATACAATCCGGCACACGTCCATTAAAGCGATCTACGCTCTAGGCTAGAAACAACATTATTAAAGCCATCTAGGCTCAAAGCTAACAAAAGGTGTCATGAGAAATTCCCATATATGCTCTTACTTGGATTTCCATGAAGACAAGGGTGGAGTAACATTGTAAATTGACTCCAAAAGGTGTTCAGGCATTCTAACACCCTTGAATGAAGCAATAGATTCAAGCTCAGCCATGTCTTGAGCCGTGAGTTTAACCGCAAGGGATCCAAGGTTCTGGTTAAAGTTTTGGATCTTGGTTGTACCAGGGATAGGACTCACGTCCTCCCCTTGGTGCAGGACCCAAGCCAGGGACAACTGTGACGGGGTGCATTGCTTTTTTTCTGCCATTTTGCTGATCCGTTCAAATACATCTTTATTGTAGTCAAAGTTCTCTCCGTGTAGCCTAGGTAGCATCTATGGAAAAAAATGATCGATAATGAGAAACAAAATTTACAAAATGTGACAACGTCCTATATTGTTTTGTTAATTAAGAACGAGTATATTTTTCTTTAAAGAATTAAGTTTTTGTTATCATACACGGCAAAATAAAAGTGTTGGTAGGTCCCTTCAGAACACAACATCCATTTGACCAATCAATTAAATTACTCGTTTTGACTTGAAAGCACAAACCTGTTTATAGTCGTTATCCGTCACATTATCCATGACCTTCGGACCCGATGCAAAGAAGCCACTACCCAGTGGACCATAAGGTACGATCCCAATTCCTAATTCTCTGGGGAAATGAAACAAGTAATAAAACATATAGACGGATAATGTTAACTTTTTATATATATCCTGAAAATCTTAATTATTGGAATACCTGCAAGTAGGAATAAGCTCCTTTTCTGCATCTCTAGTCCACAAAGACCACTCCAACTGCACGGCTGTTAACGGATGAATCGCATGTGCTCTTCTGATTGTGTCTGGATGATTCTCGCAAAGACCAACATATTTTATTTTACCCTCTTCAACCAGCTTCTTCAGTTCTCCCATCTACAAAAAGTACGTTTTTTCTCCATATAGCCCCACAACTCGAATATATATTTTTATGAAATCATTTCTATGTACATCCTCCAATTAATATGGATGTGGATGAGTATTAAATATAAGTCGACTATTATAGACCCCTTTATAGAATTAATTTCATATTTAAAAATATTCTATCTAAGTTACTCAAAATTTATTTTCACTCTATATTAAATAATAGTAATCAATTTTCAAAATTATTTTAATCATGTAAAATTTACCTTCTATTTTAAGTTAACAGATCATCTTGTATACAAAATTCAATCTTTCATTTATGAGTTTTTCATATATAAATTTATAAAAGGTGACTTGTTAACATGCAATAGAAGATAACCCATTTTGAATAGTTTTGAAACTTAATTATTACTCCCTCCGTCCCACAAAAACTTCTCATTTCACTTTGACACAAATTTTAAGGTGATACTTAGAGGTGAGGTCATTGGTAATAATTTTGATTAAAATATAAGATTTGTTTGGAGAGCGAGAAGATAGTTAGTGGATAGTTTGTGGTGAAGTCTTTAGTAATAATAATATTTTATTATGTGGAGTTCATCAAATGTAAGAAATGTGAAGTTTTTTGTGAGACAAAAAGTTATAGTGAAATGAGAAGTTTTTTTGTGGGACGGAGAAAATATTATAGAGTGAGAGCAAAATTTAAATGACTAGATTGAACAATTTTGAAACTTGATTACTATAGTGTGAAATAAACCCAATTTAATTTATAATAAAGTGTAGGGATACAATAGTAATTTAAAATGTCAAATAGGTAGAGAAAAAGAGAGGAGGAACGAACAGTGATTTCAATAGGGACTTTTGGATCAACGCGATGAGCATAGTAAAGATCGATATAATCAACACCAAGCCGCTTCAAACTAGCTTCACAACAAGCCCTAACGTACTCCGGTTCCCCATGGATTTCCGGATTATTCAAAAACTCCCCAAATTTCAGCCCAAATTTCGTACCCAATTGAACCTTTTCTCTCTTTACTCCCTTCAAAGCCTGTACCAATCACAAACACACACACGTGCACGTAAAGAATCACCCAAATTCGTAATCTAAAAAAACAACAATGATACTTAATTCCTTAAAAACAATGATATGTGAGAGGTAAGATATAGATAGTTAGAAGCCGTTTATTTCGCCGTTATCATCCGGAATTCTTTCGTAATTGGAATCCAATTACATTACGGATGGATGTTCCGATGTGTTTTTTCTTCGTAGTTAATTTCCTACGTAATTATAGATTATATTATTCATTGTAATTGAAATCTTTGTCAAATGCCTATGAATTCAATTACGTTCATTTAGTGAATTAACAAACTTGACTATTTTGTATGTTTGAGACTTTAAAAATATGGGTTTTGTTAATGACAGCCCTTAGGGCTGTCTCTAACGTGCATAAAATGATTGTACATTCATTCAGGGACGGTACCAGAAAAATATTCTTGCGGGGTCAAACTTTGGGAGTCTACGCCGAGTGTCGCCTCTTCAGATTGACCTTTTTTCCATATCAATCGTAAATTGTACTATACGCGAAACGAACCCTTTTTAGTTTCGGGATTAGCAACGAAAATGAAAAAAAAAAATCAACTTTTAGTTCTTGGAGAATATATAGTAGAAACGATTTTTTTTTATCAATTTTTGTATATAGTTAAGATATAAATGATAGCATTAGGAAAATGGTTAACAAAACTTAATAATTAAAGTAGAAGTATATATACCGCACGAAGTATGAAAAGTGTTGGTCTCATGTGTCACCAAGCAGCATATTAAATTAATATAATAAGGGGGCAAAATATATTTTTTTCCTATAAATCAAAAAATATTTGTTAAATACTTCGTATAAAAAACTTTGGGTGGGCAAGAGCCCACCTTGCCCACCATTTGGTACCGCCATTACATTCATTGATAAAGTAGTGTTCCTAAAATTCAGGGGGCGATTTTTACTCTATTTTTGCCTTCTTATTGACAGCCCTTAGGGCTGTCATTATCATTTTCCTAAAAATTTTAATAAAATTTAAAAAAAAAACGTAAAAATAAAAAAAAAGTTAAAAATAACAACTTAAAAATATTATGGATTTGAATTCTAGCTTAAAAATTTTATAGCCAAACATGCAAGGAAATTTAATTACAACAAAATTAAATTCATTCAAAATTAAATTCCTTCATAATTCAATTTCATTATGAAGGATTACGGCATGTCAAACACGGTTTTAATGTGAGATACTGATTCCAGAGAGACCTCTGACAAAATGTGAGTGAACCAAAGTAAAAACCAAAACGAACCGAACCTTGCCAATGAGGATCTCGTTAGTGTGAGGTCCGTAGGCGTCAGAGGTGTCAAGGAAGGTAACGCCGGAATCAATGGCGTAGTGGATGAGTTCAATCATGTCTTGTTCAGGTCTGGCAGGACCGTAGGCAAAAGACATGCCCATGCATCCTAATCCAAGACGAGAAACCTCTAGACCCTCTGATCCCAGCTTAATTCGATTCACACTTGTCGACATTTTTTTATCTGCTTTATTTTCGGTTGTTGATGGAAATATGTATTCACGTTTTATAGAACAAAGAGTTGACTTTTTGCAACAACCATTAATTCGTAATCTGATTATAAGTTGATAGCCTAATCAATTTCATTAATACAAGCTGACGAGTGACGACGAGGAAGGACACGTGAACAATAACCTTTTTAAATAAAATATAAATATGTACCTACTTTTCTAGTTTGTAACGAAAATATATTACTATAGGAATTTTTGTTTGGGATGTTCTATTTCTTTTTGAAGTTTTTATTTATGGGGAATATATTAGCAACATTCTAAATAATGTGAGTTATTATGGGGAACATACTTTGTTATTATGTTTTTAAGACGTGACATAAAATAATAAAATAAAGATGGAAAAAACACATAATTATAAATTTATTATATAGTTAATCCGTTGTTTTTTCGTTTTTAGTATATCCAACTATTTATAAGTAAATTATTAAATATATATTTGTGACATATACCTCAATACATTTAATACCTCAAAACCCAAAGTTTGGAAAAACTCTAATGGGTTGAAAGTCTACTTTTATGGAATAATAACTCCTAATTAGTTTTATTTTAAAACATAAATCATTATTATAGTAATTTAAATTTTTATAATCATATAAACCACTAATTGTGTATGTAAAAATTTAATAATTATGGACAAAACCATTTATTTTTTGGTCACTTAACAATCAAATAATTCTGACCCATTCACTTATTGAATCGGGTAAAATAGCTTTAAAAAGGAAACTGAGTCTGACGAATCGTAATACTACTTTTATGGCATAATAAGTCATAATTAATTTTATTTTGAAAACATACATCGTTATTTTAATAATTTTATTTTTATCATCATATTTGAAATCAATCTAACTCTATATATGGAGCCTAATTTTGAGTTTATTTTGTCAACATGTCCATTTAACTCTTTTTGATTGGCCCTTTTGTTGACATGTAATTCCCAAGAATACCACTTGTCAAGCCAAACTTTTAAATTTGAAAAAGTCCATGATTTAAGGGATTTGAAGTAGCATTTAATCCGGACATGAAACATGGAAACTAAAATTTTATAATATTTGCAGCAAAAATATATTCGTTCAAAAAATTATGTATTAAATGCTAATATGATTTGTATAATAAAACTAGAAATTTTATACTTTTTTAATGCAAATGTTAATTTAAAGAAAAAAAAGATTATTTTCACTCAAAAAAGTATATTAGTTATTAAGATCAAATATTTTTAGGAAATTTTCGATTAATATTTTAAATTCTAAAAACTTATTTTTGTAAACATGAATATTAATCATAACGGTCACTTATTCAAAATTCCCATAAAAAATGTATTGTTTGTTAATTTTTTAAATTCAAAACACCCGTTTCATACTTAATATCCGAGTTTGTTAATGCTAACAAGCTTTAGGAATCTCCACCTATATATGGAGATAAACATGAAAATTTTGTGATAACATGACCATTACACATCATTTGATTGGTCATTTTTTATGATGTGTAACAATCATCAACATTAGTCTGTATAATCAGGGTTATAATTGTTAATTAACATATTTATTATAATTATAGTAATATATGTATTTCCTCTTCTTCGATCATAACGTTTTTTGTCTTAGTAAATAAAAATTTCTAAAAATATCAAAGTTCTTGAAATTAAATTCTCTACAAAATGTATATAGTTTTGAAATTTTGAAAAGATAATATTATGATTCATACATATTATGAATTAAAAGTATTATGATTTAAAAATATAATGGTCCAAATATTATATGATCAGAAAATGTTATGATCGTAATTAAATAAAATGAATATTGTTGGCCAAATTCTTAATGTTGATTGTGTTTAATTCTTTTAAAAAAGGGTTTTACTTTTTCACGTGTCAATTTAGATTATGTTTGTCTCTAATGCGTCAAACATGTACAAATTTTGCTTATAATCTTAAAGGAATTGGGCTAATTGTGTCAATCGTGTCAAAAGTCGCTAAAAGTGTATTTTTATAAATGATTGGTTGCTTTTGACATTAATCTTTAATTGTAATGGTTTGTCAATTATGATTTCTAGACATTAATTTATTTATTTATTATTATTTTTTTTTTTGTAATTTTCTGATTTGAATGGATGGAGAACCTCTTTAGTTTTCATTTTTAAGACTTGATATGCCGAACAATAGCACAAGTCAATTTTCATTATTAAGACTTGATATGAAGTATTATGATTTCTTAAGTTTTTTTTGTTGGTATATACCTTTTTATTTCTCGAAGCATGCCCGCCCATCCGGGCGGGCTATGAAGCTAGTAATTGTATATGTAAAAATTTGATAATTCTAGACAAAAATCATTTAAGTTTTACTCATTTTTTCATCAAACAATTTCGACCAATTCACTAAACGATTATGTGAAATAAAAATGAACTAGGTTTAGTGGATTGAAAGTCTATTTTTCATGCTTAATAACTCATAACTAATTTTATTCTAAAAATATACATCATTATTATATTTATTTTGTAATCATATTTGGAACCATTAATTGTGTATGTAAAAATATAATAATTCTTGACAAAATCATTCATGTTTTAGTCCCTTATCCAACAAACAATATAAGCCCATCCATTTATGTTTTACTCACTTATCTAATGGTCTAAAGTTTACTTTTATGGCATATCATCTCATAACTAATTTTAGTTTAAAAATATCTGTTTTTCTAACGCATGTTTTAAAGATATGAGATTAGAAGTGTTCAATAAACTCCATATTTCATTTCTTAATGAATAAATGTATTTATTAGTCATTAATGAATTTAATTTTGTGCATGAATTAAATGCATTTTCAAATACAAATGGTAAGTTTGAGTTCATTAAACGTGCTTATCTCATGTCCTTAGGGCATGAGTTAGCCAAACCCTAATAATATAAAACAATATTATAAGAGTTTACTAATACGTACCTCATGAGCATATGATAATGAACATTTAATAAATTAAAAGTTCTTTAATTATACAGTAAAATCTTTTTAAATTAATACTCAGTGAATTAATAAACTCCATAAAAAAATAAATTTGTCCGGTCCCGACTTAGACCAATGTAAAAAATTGAAAAACTTGATAAAATAATAAGATAATAATTTGTTGGGAATATAATTTTCGGTCCCAAGAAAATCATATATTAATAATTTATAAAAAGTGGGAAAAAAATATATTACACTCTTGTTTACATTTATTATACTTCAAAAATTATTATTGATTTCTAATGCATATGAATTATGAACACAATCGTTACTAATTTACGTTGAGTCCCAAGTTTCGTTGTAACATAATTATAAGGCGCATAAACTAATTTACCATTTTGTTTGGTATGTACAATATAGTTACCTACAAACTCTTTAAATTAATAATTATTAATTTATCAATAAATTAATAACTTTCTAAATTCTTTCGGTCCTGACATTATTAATTTAAAGAGATTTAACTGTAGTAAAATGATACTTATGAGTTTAATTAATACTTTTGTGTTATATCAATATTACCCTTATCATAATTGAAAATAAGATTTTTGATGAATTAAATACAAGGGCATAAAAAACATTTAATGTTACTATGATGTATCCATAAGACACATCTTAGAAAATTCCTTATTATAATACTAACATAAGTTGTGTAATTATATTTGAAAGTTGAAACTACTAATTGTATATCTAAAATTTTAATAATTCTAGACAAATTCACTTATGTTTTGCTCACTTATCCATCAAACAATTTTATACAAATCTAATGGGTCGAAAGTAGGGGTGTACGTTCGGGCGGTTTACGGTTTAGTAGGGTTATTCGGTTTGGGTTATTCGGTTTTTAAAAATATTTTTGACGAACCAATATCCAAACCAAATTAATTAAAACCAAACCAACCAAATAAGTAATCGGGTTATTTGGATCGGTTCTCCATAAAACCAAATAAAAGAATGATTTATAAAACATAATGTTCCTTAATATTTGTAACACCCGTATTTTTATAACATTGTTTAAATCATTTGAAATACATTTTTTCCAATAATTGACATATTGTCCAAAATACAGTTTAACAAAAACTTTAAAACTTTTATCAGAGTATACAAAAATACGGTGTCACCAAGTATATCAAAACCATAGGCAAACGGGATCTACCTAAGAGCTCCCGAGCTAAATATCTCTAGGCCACTTCTAGTGCAACCTTCCAACATGTACCTGAGTACATAGCCACAAAAACAAACGTAGTACGTGAGACAAAATAGCCTCGTGAGATACATGGGTTTTAGACCCAAATGATAATAATAATCATTTCATAAATATATATATAAACGTATATATACACTACACCAATTCCGTCTAGTCACCCTATTGTGACTCTATAATTCTTGCTTCCCTAGCAAACATATCTAGTTATCGGGTTGCCCCCGAACTAACTAGCCACACTATCGTGCCTAACTATCGGGTTGCCCCCGAACTAGCTAGAAGCACCATCATATCCAACTATCGGGTTGCCCCCGAACTAGCTAGAAGCACAAACATATCTAGTTATCGGGTTGCCCCCGAACTAACTAGAAGCACAAACATATCTAACTATCGGGTTGCCCCCGAACTAGCTAGAAACATCACCATGTCTAGTTATCGGATTGCCCCCGAACTAACTAGCATCACATCATCTCGTTCTTACCGTAACTCAACAGTTATGTCAATCTAACTCTCGGCTATCACATCAATCATCAAACAAGTTAGTTATCTAATAATAACTATATATAACTAGTTCAACATAGTGTGAACGTACCTGTATAGTCCCATGGACTCGATGATAAGCAACCCACATCTATGTCCACATCTATGAACCCTGGGAGGTCCATATCTACTCACTTCATAAGATACGTTTCTTATTTTATCGATACATAATACTTTTATCTCTTGGTTGACTATAATACACAATTATTATTAGTCGTATCAAATTCATTTTCATATATACGCGTTCTTTACTTTTATAAGTAAATCTTACCCATAAATACTCATCACTATAAAATCATCCACAATTGCTTTACTGATACATATCTATAATAAAGGCTCATTATACATACTTTTAGTCAATTACTTCATTATTATGGTTTATTAACATAGATTCCATAATTACTTTAATTTATCGTATTTTCCTTCAAATTCATCAATCATACTAGACATATTCTAGTATCACATTCTACATACTTTCATACATTTTCAATCACTATCTTTATCAAAATATTTATTAATAATGACCCTTAAAATATCATATGTATTTTCAAAACTATTCGCTATGTACTCAGTTTAAAAGTCTCATGTACTCACCTTAGCGATATCTATCCATAACGTGTTTATCAACACGAAGCCTTGCTTCCCGCCTTTGGAATATCTTCAACTTTTAGGTTCTTGCAACCTATCAACATAATCATCACAATTCTAGTTACCATCCATAACTAGGCATCATTTAACATCAACATAATCAACCCCAACCACCAAGTTCACCAACTTGGTGGAGATCCATAAACCCTAATCTATGAAACTACTTCCAAGTTACAAATTAACCATAGAACCATGGTCTACATACATCCTATGGGTGTTCTACACCCTCAATACCCATCTTTAACAAGATTCCAACCCAACACATTCAAAATCATCATTTCCCCCAAATCTTGTCTACAAAACTAGCTATGAGATGAAAATACCTTAGATCCTTAACAAGGAATGAAGATCTCCAAGGATGGTAGTGTTCTATGCTCAAGAACACCCAAAATCGCCCCCCGAGAGCTCCCAAATCAGCTGCATACTTTGGGGAAGTGAAAGATGAGAGAAAACCCTAGAATTCCCGACTTTTATGTTGCAGCGACGAAGATCGCGTCGCTATCTGCAAGATAGCGTCGCTATTATGCCCTCCGCTACTTTTCGCGACGCTACATAGCGTCGCTATCTTCGACGCTATTTCCGAAAATCTCGTTTTCGCGACACTACCAACGCTATCTTGAGTCGATGTTCGAAAATCACTATTTCGCGTCGCTATCTTCAAGATAGCGTCGCTATCTTGGTTAATGCAGCAAGGCTGCAACTTTTGCTTCCCGTTTCGATCCGGTTTCGTCCATAACTTTCTCATACGATGTCCAAATGACACGAAATAAATTCCTACGTTCTTTAAATGATTTATCCTTATTTATCATATTTTTTTTCATAATTTATTTAACACCAAATTCGGGTCGTTACAACTATCTACCCCTTAAAAGGATTCCGTCCTCGGAATCATTTCAAAAATTTCCATTCTTCATTCGACCGAGCATTCCGCTCTCATTCTCTTGTGGTTATTACCATCAAACTTTTCCCATTACAAATGAACCGACAATATGCATTCAAACATTCGCTTAACCCCGTTAGGTCCAAACGAGTCAAAGTCAATCTTAAGCCTTTAATACCCAAACGGGTCAAAATTGAAAACATTTTAAAATCCTTTAATCAAACTCGCTATACACATAGAAACTATATGACCAAATCATTACAATCTTCTAATCGATCCACAAGGCTATCAAAATCTAGCTTCGACCAAGTCGATATAACCCAACATTGTATAATCCTTGACTTAAGCACAAAGTCAACTATTCTTTAACAACTTATTTACTTGCTAAAATTTCCATTAATCATCCTATCTTTACCATCGACTTTTAATTATGATGCATCAATCATCATATACCCGATTCCCAAATTCAACTCGAAAACACCCAAACGGGTCAAAGTCGCATAATCCGACTACAACTCTTTCAACTATTCCATCAACCTTCTCACATACATGCAAACAACACATTATGCCCTCGACATCCACTATTCGTCTAAAGTAAGGGTCAAGGTCCATTATGACCAACAGTCAACCAATCTCAATTTGACTAATGTTGACTTATGCATAAAGTCAACCATACTTTATCCCACAAAGATTTTCTACTCACGGGATACCATCCTCAACTTATCACTTCCGGTTCTACTCATTATTGTGTCCTTAACAATCGTTCCCGTTTTTCCAAACTTTCAATTTCTCTCAAATTAATCCGAGAGTCGCACCTTTATCTAAGGTGACACCGACCTTTACCGATTCTTGACCATCATTTGTCATTCATACCATCACTTAGTATTCTTTCAACCATCTGTGTACCACATCGATCAATTTCATAACTTTCTATTCTCAATTATCGGTATTAGATCCTCTACCGCAACACATTCCACAATCTTATACAAGTTTACTATATCTTGGTTACCAAATAGCAATTTGCTCACTAGGAGTTTCTCTTTGCTCCTATTCCATAAATCGTAGGCATCTCCTACACATACATGACCTAAATGCCACCCGCATTTCAAAACAAATTCTCATTTACCATAACATAATAGCAATACTCATTAACCACATGGTTCTACATTCATCATGTAAACACATAAACATATACACACACATATATATATACACACATATATATCACGCCAATTCAATCTAAACACATCTATTGTGCACATATACAAACATATGTATATGTCACACCAATAGCATCTATACATCTCTATTGTGCACATATACAAACATATGTATATGTCACACCAATACCCTCTGGTATCCATCTTTTCACATCGCGTAGCTTTGCTACTTTCTCATTCGTTCAATCGCCCCATTTATTCATCATGCATTCTAGCACCATTCACATAATATCACATTATCGTTTTCTCTCACATCTAACATATTTCTCATTTGACATATTACTCAACACGATCCACATGACACTACATCATACATTATCACGCTATTGCTATGACACTTTTAGCGACAATCTTCTTCTCACCCTAGATTATCGAATCCAACAATCCTGTCACATAACTTGTTATGGCTACGCGCCAACTTTTACTCAATTGTTTTCAACGATTAAATTTCGTCGTCCTCGACGCTTATTCTTTTCCACATATTTTCCATTTATAAGTTCTAAGGTATCACTATACCTTAGTCATTCTTTCCTTTACCGTTCACGTATAATATTACATTACTTATCCGGATTCCCGCCGAATATCCAAATTCCATTTCCAAGGATCCTATTCCAAAAATTTTCATCCATACTAACAATTCTTATCAAGACTTAGTACTACTACGCTTTTGTTAGAAATACTCACCATATCTCGTGTCTCATCCTTTTATACTATATATTAGTATCAACCCTTATATCCTTACTACATGCGACACACTTGTCTATAATCCTTTCCAATACATACTTCCACACACATCACTAACCAGGAAGACTATTCCCAAAAATAAATCTCCATGTCGTACGACTCGTCTCCAATTTCTAAAAGCACCAATTCGTGCAACAACCAAACAATTAAGCCATAATCACATAACATCAATCTTCACCTAAGATCTCTGAGGTTACATCATGAACCCCCCTCTAGATTTCCTTCCGGGAAGACTTCCCCTTTCAACTCACTCGTGAGTTCCTTTCTCAACATATTGTACCGCACTCTCTTTCCCAAAGTTTCATACTACACGTTCCACCGTGTCAACGCCTCACCCTTTAATTATATGGATGTCAAACTCATCATATCTTTCTTTCTTCGCTTGCTACTCTCTAGTAGGGATGTGTTCGGTTCCGGAACCGGACCGAACCGGACCGGAACCGATAAACCCGGTAACCGAAAAAAGGAAATTTCAAGGACCGAGAACCGGACCGGTTAAACCGGTTCCGGGCCCGGTCCGGTTCCGGGTCGGTTCGGTCTTCAAGCGGGTTTAGAACCGGTAAACCCGGTTTTTGTGTTTGCCATCCGATTATACATTTTCGATGCATATTTTCATCTTAAAATATATAACTTAAATATTTTAGCGTACTTTTAATAAAAGTATGATGTTTGCGGGGGTTCGCGGGCTGTTTCAAGTAAAATATGTTTCTATTAAAAGCCTATATACCTATTATTTCGACATATATATATGAAAACTCGTAAGTCTATATACCCATTTAAATGCCGGTTCCAAACCCGAAAAAACCGGAACCGAACCGGGGCCGGAACCGGTAAACCCGGTTTATTAATTTTTATCAAATCTAAGAACCGGGAACCGGACCGGTTAAGCCGGTTCCGGTTCGGTTCGGTGCCGGTTCCGGTTCGGTCCCGGTTTTCCGGTTTTTATACACACCCCTACTCTCTAGCACTTGCTCAATCCTCCGAATCCACCAATCGTGACCTCCAGTTCAGAACTTCCGAATTACTCAACGGTTTTACATGCTATGAAAACCTTATACAACATCCTTCCATTTCTTCCGACTAGGTCTTGCTACCTCTTTATGTAGCCACTTCTCACTACGCGCTTCGCCATTCAATGACTCTTCCTTCCTACGAGTATTGGAATCATTCCGTCTACCCTCATGCATTCGATCATCCAAAAATCTTGTTCATATCCTAATTCACAACTCTTTCCAATTTAATGGAGCTCGTCCACTTTTCAGATTCATTCCTTCTCCATACCAACGTATTCAACAAACAAGATTCAAACAGTCGACTCAACAGTCGAAAACAATACAATTAGATGAAAACATGGCATTTCTCATAGGGGTCGACCCTATCATACCAATGCCCTACGGTCTCAAAAGACTTCACATTGCAGATTTCATAACAACTTCTATAGGTCCCCTAAGTTCAACCCTCAACTTAACATAAAGTCTCAAGGTCAACCTATCGATCTCAAGGAATCTTACGTTCCTATTGCTACAGTCTAAGACTAGGATGGACATCCAACCTAATTCACTTAAACTATAGCTCTGATACCAAGTTGTAACACCCGTATTTTTATAACATTGTTTAAATCATTTGAAATACATTTTTCCCAATAACTGACATATTGTCCAAAATAAAGTTTAACAAAAACTTTAAAACCTTTATCAGAGTATACAAAAATACGGTGTCACCAAGTATATCAAAACCATAGGCAAACGGGATCTACCTAAGAGCTCCCGAGCTAAATATCTCTAGGCCACTTCTAGTGCAACCTTCTATCACTTCCAACATGTACCTGAGTACATAGCCACAAAAACAAACGTAGTACGTGAGACAAAATAGCCTCGTGAGATACATGGGTTTTAGACCCAAATGATAATAATAATCATTTCATAAATATATATATAAATGTATATATACACTACACCAATTCCGTCTAGTCACCCTATTGTGACTCTAGAATTCTTGCTTCCCTAGCAAACATATCTAGTTATCGGGTTGCCCCCGAACTAACTAGCCACACTATCGTGCCTAACTATCGGGTTGCCCCCGAACTAGCTAGAAGCACCATCATATCCAACTATCGGGTTGCCCCCGAACTAGCTAGAAGCACAAACATATCTAGTTATCGGGTTGCCCCCGAACTAACTAGAAGCACAAACATATCTAACTATCGGGTTGCCCCCGAACTAGCTAGAAACATCACCATGTCTAGTTATCGGGTTGCCCCCGAACTAACTAGCATCACATCATCTCGTTCTTACCGTAACTCAACAGTTATGTCAATCTAACTCTCGGCTATCACATCAATCATCAAACAAGTTAGTTATCTAATAATAACTATATATAACTAGTTCAACATAGTGTGAACGTACCTGTATAGTCCCATGGACTCGATCATAAGCAACCCACATCTATGTCCACATCTATGAACCCTGGGAGGTCCATATCTACTCACTTCATAAGATACGTTTCTTATTTTATCGATATCATAATACTTTTATCTCTTGGTTGACTATAATACACAATTATTATTAGTCTTATCAAATTCGTTTTCATATATACGCGTTCTTTACTTTTATAAGTAAATCTTACCCATAGATACTCATCACTATAAAATCATCCACAATTGCTTTACTGATACATATCTATAATAAAGGCTCATTATACATACTTTTAGTCAATTACTTCATTATTATGGTTCATTAACATAGATTCCATAATTACTTTAATTTATCGTATTTTCCTTCAAATTCATCAATCATACTAGACATATTCTAGTATCACATTCTACATACTTTCATACATTTTCAATCACTATCTTTATCAAAATATTTATTAATAATGACCCTTAAAATATCATATGTATTTTCAAAACTATTCGCTATGTACTCAGTTTAAAAGTCTCATGTACTCACCTTAGCGATAGCTATAACCATAACGTGTTTATCAACACGAAGCCTTGCTTCCCGCCTTTGGAATATCTTCAACTTTTAGGTTCTTGCAACCTATCAACATAATCATCACAATTCTAGTTACCATCCATAACTAGGCACCATTTAACATCAACATAATCAACCCCAACCACCAAGTTCACCAACTTGGTGGAGATCCATAAACCCTAATCTATGAAACTACTTCCAAGTTACAAATTAACCATAGACCCATGGTCTACATACATCATATGGGTGTTCTACACCCTCAATACCCATCTTTAACAAGATTCCAACCCAACACATTCAAAATCATCATTTCCCCCAAATCTTGTCTACAAAACTAGCTATGAGATGAAAATACCTTAGATCCTTAACAAGGAATGAAGATCTCCAAGGATGGTAGTGTTCTATGCTCAAGAACACCCAAAATCGCCCCCCGAGAGCTCCCAAATCAGCTGCATACTTTGGGGAAGTGAAAGATGAGAGAAAACCCTAGAATTCCCGACTTTTATGCTGCAGCGACGAAGATCGCGTCGCTATCTGCAAGATAGCGTCGCTATTATGCCCTCCGCTACTTTTCGCGACGCTACATAGCGTCGCTATCTTCGACGCTATTTCCGAAAATCTCGTTTTCGCGACACTACCTGTAACACCTCATTTTTCAAAACACCTTTTAAACATATTTTTAAATAAAAATACTACAAGTCCAGTATTCTCAAAATACGGTTTAACAAAAACCAATAAAACATTTATCAGAGTTATAAAATCCGGTGTTACAAAGATAATATCATAACCATAGGATAAACGGGATCTACCTATGAGCTCCCGAGCTAATCAACACTAGGCCACTTCTAACGCGACCCTCTAATCCACCGACACTGAACCTGAGTACATAGCCAAAAACAAAGTAGTACGTGAGACAAAATAGTCTCGTGAGATACATGGGTTTTCGACCCATTCTCAAAAGATTTATAAAATATTATTTATAACATTAAAAATACTTATCCTTATCATTTCTTATTAATTCATAATTCATCTTCCATTCATTTAACCGTATAAACTAATAAGCTTACCGTAAGCCTACTCGTCATCTAATCACATACTTGTAAGTTATCTCCAAACTTACACTTTCATTATCACATATGCGACGGACCTCTCCGAAGCCAACTCTCCCGATATGGGATGTCATAGGTAAACTATCAAGGTAATTGGGAACCCCCATCTTACCGAGATTCATAAGCTCTCCCCGTTCCCGGGTCGTCATGCTCACTCATCATTGAGTGTCGTAAACTGTGACATTCTACTCTTTGCGCAGGGAGGTACCACCCCAAGTAGACGTCTCATGCTCCCCCATTTCTGGGCGGTCTTATTCCGGATTTTTCATTTCACATATGAGCCTCAGCTCCTTTCATCAAATATGAGCATCAGCTCCTTTCATCACTTATTAGAATACATTTATTCTAATTTATCATGCTATTCTCTTTATTATTTCATTTTAAATCTTGACTTTACCAAGTCCTTTACTAATTTAAAACATATTCATCTTTTATCAAAATCTTATTACTTTGACTCTTCTTTGACTAGAATACATGTTTATTACTAGTCACTTATTACTTATTCTCTTAGTATTTCAATATCTACTTTTATTAGTATAATATACTAATCGATACTCATTACTTTAAAATCATTGTCTCAAGCTTTATTAATACATATTATTAATAAATTGATTATCAAGCTCTTTCAAATCATTATCTTTATTCATACATCTTATTTATGAAAACTCACTAATTACTTTTCTTTATCATAATCTCTTTCAAAATCAACAATCGTTTAGATATACTAAAATAGTCCAATACTAGCATTTTCTCATCATATCAATCATATCTTTATTAAAAACGTTTATTAATAAAGACTCTTAAAACATCATAGTTTTCAAAACCATTTGCTATGTACCCAGTAAAAGTCTCATGTACTCACCTTAGCCAAGCTAACTCCAAATCGTGTCTAACAACACGAATCCTTGCTTTCCAACTTGTGAAATGTCACCAATCTTTAGGCCTTCTTGACCTATCATCCATATCATCACAATAACTAGTTATTATCCATAAGTAATCACTAATCAATCCATATTCACATTCCTAACCACCAAGTTCATCCAACTTGGTGGAATCTCAAACCCTAGTTCAAGATTTCCATCAATAAACCCAAATCAAACTTGTACACATCGATTACAAGCTTACAATGAGTGTTCTACACCCATGATTAGTCATCTTCCCCAAAGATGACACGAATGATTCCCCAAACCACCATTTCTACCCAAACAAAGTTCATAACTAGCTAGATAACATCAACAATCAAGAAATCTTACCTTTGATGTTTAGATCCTTCAAGATTGAAGAAGATTTGAGCTCTTGAGCTCCAAAATCGCCCAAGTTTGCTCCCAAATCGGCTGCACAATGTGTGTGGTTGAATGAGAAATGAAACCCTAGCTCACACACAAGATTATATGCTCCAGACGCTCCTCGCGCCCCGCTCGCGCCCACCTCGCGTTGCGAGGTGACGCGGGTTCGCCTGCTGGTTGCCGCAATTTTCCAGAATTCGCGTCACGCTCGCGTCTGGCTCGCGCCGCGACCTCAACGCGAGGTCAACGCGAGACCTTCGCGTTTGGACGTTGAACTTGCTGTTTGAACTCGCGACTGCCTCGCGCCGCGAGGTCTGTCTGGGTCAGTTTCTTGTCTTTTAAACTTGTTTCCAACCATGTCTTGACCCATACTTGGTTACCCCAAGTCCCAAACATCCAAACACTCGATAAAACACAACGGAGACTCGATTAAATATTTTCCCACCTTTATTCCTCAATATTTCCATTTAATATATATTAACCGAAAATTCCGGTCGTTACAACTATCCACCCCTTAAAAGGATTCCGTCCTCGGAATCAACTCAAGGATTTCCAATCCTCATTCCACTTCCAAATTATGATCCAATAATACTTATGCATTTAATTGCCCACTTGACCCGTTATACCCAAACGGGTCACAAACCAACTTGAGTTCTTAATACCCGAACGGGTCAAAATTTCACAACTTGACCTTAACACTTCCCGTCATTTAACCAAACTCCTTACTCCCATTGGGATAATATGACCCCATCATTACTAATAACCATTTGACCAAAATGTTAGTCATACCATCGCTTTGACCAAATTGTCAACATTATTCCATCTTTGACTTAGCACAAGGTCAACCATTTCTTGACAATTTCCTTACCCACTAGTGATTCCATTAACCATAAATTCCTTAACAATGGACCTTACCTTCATGGTCCAACAACAATCATACTCGGTTTCTAAATTCCATTCGAATTGCCCAAAGGTCAAAGTCGCACCCTTTGACTACAATTATTTCCATTAATCAATCAACCACTATCATACACACATACATGTGATACATTATGCCCTTATCCTCGACTAACCTCCTTTAAACGAAAGTCAAAATCCAATTTTTGACCAAAGTCAACAATCTACTAGTTGACTAACCTTGACTTATGAATAAGTCAACTTACCTTGCAAAATTTCCATATTCTTTACTACTAAGGCATTGCTTTCCGAGCTTTTCATTCCCGAATTCCAATATCCAAATTTCCTTTCTCAATTGTTCCTCTTTTCTTCGATTTCAATTTCCCCAATCGATTAACCATTTCCACTTGAATCAATACCAAATTTCTATTACTTTTTAACTTTCATCCAATTACTTATACCTTTTATAATTTCCTTCAAACATCCTTATACCATACTTGAATTTCCCGATTACCGGCTCTAGAGCCTCAATCACATCCACTTGTGGCCTAACCACCCGATATACATCTTTCACCACTCATTGGCTACTAACCACTTTGCTTCCTAAAGCATTCCTTTTTCATGAACCATTAACTTGTAGGTATCCCCTACTCATACTTCTACTTAAACACTACTCGTGTTTTCAACCCAAGTTCTCACTTGCCATAAGAATCATAATAACAACTAACCATACGGTTCTACATACGTCAGATACAAACATCATATCCCTTATATAACAAATTATACTTTAACTATCTTATCGAGATGATCGGAAAGCCTCCAATCCATCACGATCCCAAACTGTCACAATGATCGGAAAGCCTCCAATCCAAAGTGACTCATACAATACCATTTCACCTTGCATACCATTCATGTATGCCTCATTCGCTTAACATCATGCTATCATTTTCTTTCACAATCAACCACATTTTCTATCCACATTTTCACTTTTCCACTTACACACAATACCATACGGTATGCACAAATTCACTAACCAATTTATTTATCAATCGACCTTTACTAAACATGCTTTCTCAACATTAATATTTTCCGATCTTTCACTTACCACCGAGGTAACCACTAACACCCTTTTAATTATCCATATTTTACCGATTCACACGGTCCTTATGAGTCAACCCATTGACTCCGATCGATACCCAACCTTGAACTATCTCATTTTTTTTTCTTTTTCTTTTTTTTTTATAAACTTTACCAATAACAAACTATTCACCCTTGCCATTGCATACGTCAACCCTGACTTGAATATCTGCACTACTTATCAGGATTCCCACCGAACACTAAAGTTCTATTTTCAAAATCATTATTTCTATAGCTTTCCATTCATGCTTTACCAGTCTTACCGAAACTTAGCACTTCACTGTACTACTACCCTTTCTTTGAGCACAGTTACTATTCTTATGATTCACCTTCCGATAATTTATAATGACATAATCCTTTCTATTCTTATTTCCCGCGACATACCGGTCGCCAACCCATAACTATACGCATAACAACTCGGGGAGATTATCTCCCAAACTTATTTTTCACATCATATCTTCCCTCTATAATTACTTCCATACTTATATCACATAAGCACCAATTTGTGCGACATAAAAGCAATTAAATTCTAATTATCTATCAAAATTTCATAAATGCATTACCTGAAGCGGCCCCACGGGCTTCCTTCCCCCGATTCCTGTTAGCGGTTGATGCCGACGTGTTGGTTCTCTTCCTTGGGCACGCACTACTAAAGTGTCCCACCTCGTGACAAGTGTAGCATTCCACTTCCTCGAGGTTCCTTACTTTGCAATCCTTTGCTCGGTGTCCTACTCGACCACACTTGAAGCATATAGCCGAATTTGCCTTGCATTCCCCACGGTGATTCTTTCCACAACTTTGGCAACTTCCAACACCGCTATGCTTCGACGAACTCGACCCCAATCCTTCCTTCTTTGTCAATCCCAAGCTACTATCAAGCTTCTTCTTTTCCTTTCCTGATGCCGACTCTTGAGCCCTCCGGCTAAACACCCTTTCAACACCTCGAGCGGTACAAATGGCCTCATCCAACGTGGTCGCTCGCTTGACTTCCAATTCAAACTCCGGTGGTAGTCCATTTGCATACCGAACCACCTTCATACGCTCCGTCGGATAGGACTTGATTACAAACGGAAGTAATCCCGTAAACTTTTTGGTGTATTCCTCCACCGACATATTTCCCTTCTTGATAAACACAAACTCCTCTTGCAGTTCCTCTAGATCTCTTTCAGGACAAAACTTTTCCTTCAATCTACTCGTGAATTCCTTCCACGACATCTTGTACACTTTCTTTCCCAAAGTCTCATACATGGTATCCCACCATGTCAACGCTTCATCCTTCAACTGTCGGGATGCATAAATGACCATGTCTTTCTTTAAACACTTGCTACTTTCTAGCACTTGCTCGGTTTCCCGAATCCAACGCATCGTGACCTTTGGTTCCGAACTTCCATAATACACTCCGGGGTTGCACGACATGAATGTCTTATAGGTGCATCCTTCTCTTTCCTCCGAATCCGAATCGTCGGTCTCTTCAGTCAATGACTTCTCTGTACGGGTCTTGCTACCCGAAGACTTACTTCCACCGCGAGATTTAGAATCATCTCGCCTATCCACATTCAAACAGTTATCGATAATCCGGTTCATATCCACATTCACCTCATCCCTCATCTGATGAAACAAATTTCTGATCGCTTCCATAGTCACCGGGGTTTGGTTTACACCCAATCCAGAACCCTCTCTATTAATACCGGGATGAGTCGGGATTCGATTTGAATCCGTCTCATGATCTCGTGGAATCTCTCCACTTCTTGGGTTCACCATCTTCTATATCAACATATAAAACCATCAAAATTCAAAGGTTGTCTTATTAGTCAAACATAACCCATATAGCCCAAAACATTATCCTTTCTCTTAGGGATCGACCCTAATATACCCATACTTTACTGTCTCAACGGACTGATCAATGACATCCTATGGAAAACATATGGTCCTACTTAGCATAGATTAAGACTAGGGAGGTCAAACCTACCTAATTCACTTAAACTATAGCTCTGATACCAAGTTGTAACACCTCATTTTTCAAAACACCTTTTAAACATATTTTTAAATAAAAATACTACAAGTCCAGTATTCTCAAAATACGGTTTAACAAAAACCAATAAAACATTTATCAGAGTTATAAAATCCGGTGTTACAAAGATAATATCATAACCATAGGATAAACGGGATCTACCTATGAGCTCCCGAGCTAATCAACACTAGGCCACTTCTAACGCGACCCTCTAATCCACCGATCCTGAACCTGAGTACATAGCCAAAAACAAAGTAGTACGTGAGACAAAATAGTCTCGTGAGATACATGGGTTTTCGACCCATTCTCAAAAGATTTATAAAATATTATTTATAACATTAAAAATACCTATCCTTATCATTTCTTATTAATTCATAGTTCATCTTACATTCATTTAACCGTATAAACTAATAAGCTTACCGTAAGCTTACTCGTCATCTAATCACATACTTGTAAGTTATCTCCAAACTTACACTTTCATTATCACATATGCGACGGACCTCTCCGAAGCCAACTCTCCCGATATGGGATGTCATAGGTAAACTATCAAGGTAATTAGGAACCCCCATCTTACCGAGATTCATAAGCTCTCCCCGTTCCCGGGTCGTCATGCTCACTCATCATTGAGTGTCGTAAACTGTGACATTCTACTCTTTGCGCAGGGAGGTACCACCCCAAGTAGACGTCTCATGCTCCCCCATTTCTGGGCGGTCTTATTCCGGATTTTTCATTTCACATATGAGCCTCAGCTCCTTTCATCAAATATGAGCATCAGCTCCTTTCATCACTTATTAGAATACATTTATTCTAATTTATCATGTTATTCTCTTTATTATTTCATTTTAAATCTTGACTTTACCAAGTCCTTTACTAATTTAAAACATATTCATCTTTTATCAAAATCTTATTACTTTGACTCTTCTTTGACTAGAATACACGTTTATTACTAGTCACTTATTACTTATTCTCTTAGTATTTCAATATCTAATTTTATTAGTATAATATACTAATCGATACTCATTACTTTAAAATCATTGTCTCAAGCTTTATTAATACATATTATTAATAAATCGATTATCAAGCTCTTTCAAATCATTATCTTTATTCATACATCTTATTTATGAAAACTCACTAATTACTTTTCTTTATCATAATCTCTTTCAAAATCAACAATCGTTTAGATATACTAAAATAGTCCAATACTAGCATTTTCTCATCATATCAATCATATCTTTATTAAAAACGTTTATTAATAAAGACTCTTAAAACATCATAGTTTTCAACACCATTTGCTATGTACCCAGTAAAAGTCTCATGTACTCACCTTAGCCAAGCTAACTCCAAATCGTGTCTAACAACACGAATCCTTGCTTTCCAACTTGTGAAATGTCACCAATCTTTAGGCCTTCTTGACCTATCATCCATATCATCACAATAACTAGTTATTATCCATAACTAATCACTAATCAATCCATATTCACATTCCTAACCACCAAGTTCATCCAACTTAGTGGAATCGCAAACCCTAGTTCAAGATTTCCATCAATAAACCCAAATCAAACTTGTACACATCGATTACAAGCTTACAATGAGTGTTCTACACCCATGATTTGTCATCTTCCCCAAAGATGACACGAATGATTCCCCAAACCACCATTTCTACCCAAACAAAGTTCATAACTAGCTAGATAACATCAACAATCAAGAAATCTTACCTTTGATGTTTAGATCCTTCAAGATTGAAGAAGATTTGTGCCCTTGAGCTCCAAAATCGCCCAAGTTTGCTCCCAAATCGGCTGCACAATGTGTGTGGTTGAATGAGAAATGAAACCCTAGCTCACACACAAGATTATATGCTCCAGACGCTCCTCGCGCCCCGCTCGCGCCCACCTCGCGCCGCGAGGTGACGCGGGTTCGCCTGCTGGTTGCCGCAATTTTCCAGAATTCGCGCCACGCTCGCGTCTGGCTCGCGCCGCGACCTCAACGCGAGGTCAACGCGAAGTCAACGCGAGACCTTCGCGTTTGGACGTTGAACTTGCTTGCGCCTGCCTCGCGCCGCGAGGTCTGTCTGGGTCAGTTTCTTGTCTTTTAAACTTGTTTCCAACCATGTCTTGACCCATACTTGGTTACCCCAAGTCCCAAACATCTAAACACTCGATAAAACACAACGGAGACTCGATTAAATATTTTCCCACCTTTATTCCTCAATATTTCCATTTAATATATATTAACCGAAAATTCCGGTCGTTACACTACCAACGCTATCTTGAGTCGCTGTTCGAAAATCACTATTTCGCGTCGCTATCTTGGTTAATGCAGCAAGCAACTTTTGCTTCCCGTTTCGATCCGGTTTCGTCCATAACTTTCTCATACGATGTCCAAATGACACGAAATAAATTTCTACGTTCTTTAAATGATTTATCCTTATTTATCATATTTTTTTTCATAATTTATTTAACACCAAATTCGGGTCGTTACAATATTATTAAAACTTAAAAATCATTCACACCAAAGTTGCAACAAGCCAACAAACTCAAAAATTCAAAGAAAACCAAATAAACTAAAAAATTCAAAGATAACCTACCAAATTTCTCTCATTCTAAATATTTGATTGAAAAGATTCTTTATCATACAGTATACTTTATACTTCCTCCGTATCAAAATAAGTGACACACTTTCCATTTTGAGGTGTATCAAAATAAGTGACACACTTTGAAAATTTTCCATATTTGGTAAAAATAGTGGGACCCATACCCACTAACTATCCACTTTAATAAAGTGAAATTACCCTTATACCCTTACTTTTACTTTTAAAACTCATTAATATCACTTTATTCAAGAAAAGTGGGACCCATTCTCCACTAACTATATACTTTAATCTATTTTAACCTCTACTTTAATCTTTTGCCTCAAAAAATGTGTAAGCCAATTTGTGTCACTTATTTTGATACGGAGGAAGTATAAATATTAAACTTATTTTTTACTATTCGGTTTTTCGGGTGTAAATTTTGAACCCAAATCCAATCCATATACCAGTTTATTATTTCGGGTACATCCACGAATCCGAACCAAACCCAAATAAGCCAAACCATTTCGCCCAATATCATTTGGATCGGTTGGTTTTTCGGGTTAAACCGTTTAATGAACACTCCTAGTCAAAAGTGTACTTTTATTAGGGGTGAGCATGAGGCGGTTTGGGGCGGTTTTTTACTAAAAACAAACCCCGCCCCGAAAGTTCGGGTTTTAAAAACTACACCCCGTTCGGTTTCGGGTTTTTTGGTTTCGATTTTTCGGGGTTTTCGGGTTTTTCGATTTCAGTTCAATTTTTCAATTTTTATACTCACCCCTAACTATTATGGCATAATAACTCATATGTGTTGTAATTCATATAATATTGATTATTAGTTGATTACATTTAACACCTCATAAATATAGATTTTACGTACATAAAGTCTACAAACCTTATGTTACAAATTTCTACATTATAAATAAGACTTGTATTAATTATCATTCATATATTATATATATTTGATTGAACAAAAGCAAAAAATAAACTGATTCATAAATAAATCTACACAAAGGAAAATTTTAGGAGTGGGCCTTTGGTTAAATGGGTCGGTTAGCTGAAGGAAAGGGACGATTAGATGTGAGGCTCAAGTAATGTTATGATTTACACGAGTCTTATGCAATCTCACCAAGTAGATATAACAATTGAAAATTACCTTAAACTTTGCTTGATCATTTCAAACATTATAATTTGTATAGACTAAATTGAACTGTGAAAATTAGATTCTTTATCTTGATCATCAATACATAAAAGGTAGTCCAGTACCCGGTTCGGTTTGCCTTTTTGTCATTTCAGTTCTCAGTCTTTTCCGTTCGGCTTCGATCCCCATTTTTTCAGATGGTCTACATTTTTCACGTTTGAATGTGTTTTGTGCAAAATTTCAATCAATTAATCTATTATCCTTCCAAATTAAACAAAAAACTAGAAGATACAAAAAACATATACATGGCCGGTAAAACATAAATGCAATTAAAAAATCTTGAAAATGTCATTTTAAATTAGGTCCCCAATACCATCCATCTAATTTTCACAAATATCAAACAAACAGAAAAGAATTACAAATAAAGCAATGTCATCCGAATACATTGAAGCACAGCTCCATTAAGAGGGAGAAGACTTAAGCAGAAAGGATGATCACAAAGATTGATTTAAGCACAAATAAAATCCTGGAAACATTTTGAATTATGATTTCCAAGAAGAACTTATGTGCTAGGATTTATTCAAATTCATTGTCTCCTATTACCTTGTTATAGACGACGGAGCTACCAAGAGGCTGCGCTGCTTAACCTAAAAGACGATGTACGGGGGTTTATAAAGATATATAGTTACAAAATTAGTCCCTAAATTATAGATCAGTCTACAAATTGGGTCATGAATTTTTATCCATGATTACAATATTTTTCATTTCGTTAATTGAAAAGACCAGGACCAAATTTATAGAATATCAATAAAATTTAATACTTCGTACAAAGATATTTTCCAAGACCTTGTATTTATCAATATATTCCTAGATTTTCCATTAACGAATGAAGTTTTAAAATTAAATAAAGGATTTGATTTATTACGTTAAATCCCGTGAGAAATTATAGATTGTCAGTTTTTATGTTGTACGTAAATTTTATATAATACAAAATTAATTTGTTATATGTTTGATTATAAATTAATCGATATGAAATTATATAATACACATATAATGTAATTATGGAATTTCAATGTTAGGAATGATATAATACACATAAATTAATCGATATGAAATTAAATATGCATTTTATGTGGTATACACTGTAAATTTTCTTCGTGTATTCTTCTAACGCTTTATAAAAAACCTTAAAAAAATTCCTCCCAGTTTGTATAGTATCTGTGACTTTGTGTACATAACCTACTTACCGCTCCTGAATTTCTGAATCAACCTTGGTTGTGAGTGCTTTATAACATGGTATGTATTTGAGGATAAAGTGGGAATAACCTCTATAATATTACTTCGATTACATATAACTTCGGGTATGATGTATAATTTAAGTTCAGTTATTTGTTTATGTATAAGATTGTTACAGACTTGCAGTATTTGAATGTTACATACTCATCACATTTTAAGAATTTATAATCCAAACCTTTGTATAAATATGCTGTGTTTATATGCTCTGTTTGCGTTTTCAATCATTGTTATGATCACACATCCTCATTTGCATATAGGTTGGTTACGGTCTTGATGTTTCATACTTATAACAAAGTAAATTGAAATTATGGATGTTATATACTACCTCCGTATCAAAATAAGTGATACACTTTCCTAAAAGGGGTGGAACAAAATAAGTGATACATTTTAAAATCTTTCCTTATTTGGCAAAAAAATGAGACCCCTTCTCCACTAACTATCTACTTTAATAAAGTAAAATTACTCTTTTACCCTTACTTTTACTTTTAAACATCATTAATTTCACTACATCCAAAAGAAGTGGGTCTCATTATCCACTAACTATCCACTTTATACTATTTTAAATCACTTTCCAATCTTTTGCCTCAAAAACCGCAATTTTCCAAATGTATCACTTATTTTGATACGGAGGTAGTATATTCTGTCCTCCATATATAATTCTCCCTTTTATCTGAAATTTGTCATTATTAGTTAAAGCTATGATACCATTAAGGTAAAAAAGAACAAACCTTTTGGTGTTAAGTCCAAATACTTAGGAAAAAAAAAATCAAAGATTGCCTCTATGGATAAAAAACTACATGTTAGAATTTTCTGTCTTACAAATATACCAATGCCAAGCATATAAACAATTGATTTTATGGATCAAATTTTATTTTAGGTAAATATTTTTGTCCATCCATTTCAAAGATTGCCTCCATGGATAGAAAATTACATCTTAAACCTTCTTTTATTATATTTATTATAGATAGATAAATATCTTGATAGAATGTTTTTATAAGTTAATAAACTACTTGTCAACAGTCATGCTCACTTCACCCTGCCATAAGTTATCAAAATATTTAAAAAATGGCAAAAGGTCCTGAATGGGTTAACCCGTATTATGCAATTTTGAATGGGCCAACCTTTAAAGTATAAATAACTGCCTTTTTCATCCGCCGCATAGCCGCGGACAAATGTCTAGAAATAATAATTAGGATTTAAATTGATATCATTAAGGTCAAACTGCATGATTAAAAACAAATTAAGAGTGATGTATAAGGTCAAACTGCTTGAAGTCTGATTTTTGTTCATTTAAGTCGTAAACTCAAATTTTGTATGAAATTCAACTTAAAAAGTATCGATCTCCATAAAAGTCAAGGTATTAAGTCAAAGTTTGACTCCAAGAGGGAATAAACTTGGGCAAGGGAGGGGTGTCTTTGATGAGGTGCAGCCGCACAGGTCCCATATTTTATAGGGGTCCGATTTTTATATATATATCTTATACATATAATATTAAAATTTAAGTCAACTTAATAATTTAATAGAATAAAAAATCAGAAAGTCCAAATTTTTATAAAAATCTTATATTCAGGGGGCTCATATTCGTGTTTTCGCTCAGGACCTTTAAAATCTCAGAGACGCCCCTGTAGGGAGGCCGCTATTAAGCATAAGTGAGTTTGACATGACATGGAAGATGACATGTTATCATGACATGAAAGTGACAAAAAGTTTATTTTATTAACAATAGAGATAGAGATTACCCGGTTCCCCTAACATTAACATAACATGATAAAATGATAGAACACAAAACGTTAACAAGGTAAGATGGTAAGAAGGAAAGATGTTACAAGAAATACCACAACATTTTAGAGACAACGATCGCATACATATATATTATATTATACACAAACTATTAAACATAGAAACTCAACCTAGTAGATAATCCTCTTGACCATAAGTAGGACGAGGTTAGCTAGGATGCCACCTCTCTTCTGATGCCGACTTCCTGCTGATTCCGACCCGACTCCTGTCTCATCATATCATTGTCTTAAGTTAGTTTTTGTTAGCATAGAATATTTTGACAATGCACAAAGAATTGCATAAATTGACAATATTCGCTTAATTTTACTGTTTCATCATCACAAATCATCATACAATCGACTTTTTTGGTGAGTTCTCTATGAGATTGTTCTCGTCGCCAGTGTTTTGAAAATCAGACCAAACTTGTTGAACCTGGATCGGTCAAATCGCCTATCACTCAACCAGTCAAACCCGGTAAAAACCACTTGAACCAGTGGAATTGGTAAAAACCAGATTCCGATTTTAGTTATTATTTTGAATAACAAATTTAGCATTTCAAGTCGAGTATTCTCCCATTTACTTACACCATCTCTATTACAGATTATATTATATAATTGATAAAAATGTGAAGTAAGCCTCATTCTTATGTTTGATGAATGTGTCATGTTATTTACACAGTATGTACATTGTAATGTTAATTACTCCGTATTAAACCAGTTGAACGAGATGACTGAACTACCCTTAGTCAATAATTAATTATCGATCTTTCCAGAATCCAAAGTTCATGGCAGAGCCCCGTTTCTGACTTTCTGCCATTTTTCATTCATAACAAATACGGCGAAGAACTTAAACCTTACCGGCAAATGGAGATATCGGAGGTGTAGATCCGGCCGGAGATGCTGGCGGCGTTTCGCTCAGACTCCTCTCAGGTTTCACAATCATAATACTCCGTGATACTCTCATCGATGGATACTCATTGCCTACTGTTTCCGATTCTGTTGCAGAAAACAAATCGTTACTTTCATAAACAGATCTTCCAAATTGATGTTCAAACCAAATGAAATTAAAACAAAACCTACGCTAGGTCCAACGATCTAAACGACCTAAAACTAATTACTTCAATACAACTGTTCTATATCACAAACTATCCTTTCATATTCGAAGTCACGTTAGAATTCTGTTGATTTTTGAGGAAAATGAGAGACATGAGGGAAAATAGAACTTCTAAGATCAGAATAAGCAAAACAGCTACGGCGATGAGGATCAATTACTGAGTTCAATGCTACAAATTAACAGGCAAAATCATAACGGCGTACCCTTGTCTGAGTTCAATGCTCGGAAACTAAGATTAGTTTGTTTTCGAAGCTTTCCGAGTCCTTTTTCCGGCGGAGGTCCGGCCGTCCCAGAGCACCTTGAGTAAGCTCATACCTCAGTAAACAATAAAACAATCTTAACGACCTCTGTAAAACCCACCATAGAGGGGTGTGATCGGAGTTGACAGCAAGGGCGTATTTATGGAACTATCGGGGTTTAAAGGTTGAACAAGTTGCTTGGATGTATATTGAATAATAAGCGTCGATTTTAGATCTTGGTAATCATTGGAAGAATGGACGGCAGCGATTTAAGCACGTAGATAATACGACGTAGCAAAAGTAAAGATTAGATTGCCAGGTGTTGATATGGAGCAAGTTAGTGGGTCCCATCACGTGATGGCGCTTTACTATAGAAGTAAAAATATAGTGAACCCACTTATTACTCCTTCAACTAAAGAAAGATAAATTGGTTTGTCCACGTTTTAACGACCGGGTTGGAACATAGGTCCGTTTGGTTCGCAGGATTCCTTTAGAATTTAAGGGAATTGGAATCCAATTCCTAAAGATTCATATGTTTGGTTGGAAGGAATTAGAATTCACCTTGGGAATCAATTCCATCAAACAATGGAATTTAGATTCCATCCATTTATGGAGGGATTTTAAAATCCCATGTCAATGGAATGTGCAGTATTACTATATACCCTCAAACATACATTCAACCTAAATCTACCACCACCACCACCCGTCACTACCACCACCCGCCCGCTGCCCCCACCGCCACCATCGCCGTCGCCAGAACCCGTCACCACCGCCTCCACCAACACCCGCCTTCCGCCATCACCGTCATCGCCGCCGTCGCGGGCACCCGTCACCACCACCTCCACCACCAGTCCACCACCACCACCCGCCGCCACCACCACCTGTTGCCACCACCACCCGTCATCACCACCACCACCACCCATCCGCCGCCACCACCCGCCTGCCACCACCACCATCGTCTTCGGCATCCGCCTCCGCCGCCGTCACCCGTCACCACCACCTCCACCACCACCACTACCCGCCGGCACCACCACCATCTCCACCACCCGTCCACCACCACCGCCACCACACGCCTCCATCACCATCTGGCATGACCACCCGCCACCACCACCACCCACCGCCACTACCATATGCCACCACCACCATTAAATGAATAAGGGTAAATTCGTCGTTTTACATAATTACAATTCCATTTCCTACCAACCAAACAAAGTATTGAATTGAATTTTAATTTCATTTCATCCCAACCAAACAGAATGTGGAATAGGAATCCAATTCTCACAGATTCCAATTCCTTCTTAAATTCCAACTCCATCAGAAACATTCCAGCGAACCAAACAACACCATATAGTTAGATCGAAAAATATGTAATGTGTCCGATAAACGTAGTCGGTCAATAAGTAAAAGAACGAGTCATTGTCGTTGGGGAAACATAACAATAAATGCAATAGTTGAAAGGTCAAATGAGCAATTTGAAGTTATAGCGATGAGTTTAAGGTGATGACTTGTCGTCGGGATAGATTATACCGACGACTTGTTGTCAGTATAAGTATAATTCCTTGTAGTGAAAGCATTTCCTAAAACAAATGAGGTACTTATAAAGAGAAATGATATTTGTTCCTATATTTTCTTCCTACATGTATGCCTATTAACTTTTAAACTTTATATGTGTTATCCATTAATTCACTTTTTTTGAGATAATCTCTTGATTTTGACACTTATCATGATTAAAATAAGTAGAATATGATAGGAAGAAATACTATTACTCACTTATAAAAGTAATTAACCTTTTCATAAATATAGCAATATATTACACCAAAAGAGCGACATCCACAATATAGTTTATACAATTCAAAATGTACTCTATTCATGTGATCGATCTATTATTAGAAAAATCAAATGTATCAAATTTCCATTCCTTTGTAGTGTTGTTTATTATAATTCCTCAGTCTCATTCCTCCCACGCCCAGGAAATCAACTGTTAAGTTATCGCCAATATTTCCATCCCTTTTAAACATTAATAATGGATTATTCAAATCACCCTGTCCTTGATTTGCATCATTACCAACATTGTTGTTATCATTTAAAATGAGATCTCTGCTAGGGTTCATGAACCCCGAGTACACTCCTATTCCATCATTATTCTCTCCTCCGTTAACGCTCGGATTAAAAAACCGCGAAAGTGAGTTTTCTTGAAGCTGGCTCGAGAATCCACCACCGATGATCCCTGATAATTGTGATTGATGCGGGTGGTACTGGTCAACTAATGACTCAGTACCGTGATACGCACCACCATTATACGATGGTGGTGCCATGGTGGTAACAAAGTTATTCATGTTGCAATTATTATGGTTGTTGTTGTTGTTATTGTTGTTGTTGTTGTTACCGTTGCTAGAGCTGGTTGCTCCCATTTGGGCTGCTTTTTGTAACAAGGCGGTGGCGGAAGTCAACGGAGAACAAAGAGCGGTGCCGCCTAGTTGGAGGGACGACCGTGAGCCGTTTCTAGGGCTGCCGCCAAATAGGCTTCCGCAACCACCTTGCATGATGTTTAGAGGTAGCAATTCCAATGGTTTTTTGGAGTCCTGCATGCCACCGTGGCTGAATTCCGGTGAGGTTATTGAGGTTGTTGGGTTGATGTTCTGGGTGAGTTGGTCCGAAACGTTGTGATGGTCTTGTTGCATGGTTTGTGTTAATTTGTTGTTTTCTTCAGCTAGTGCGTCACAAAAGGCCCTATGAGTTATGAAGCTGTCCCTTCTGTATTGAAATTCAAATCATAATTAAGAGAATTAAAAGTTAAAACAGTTTACAAGAGCATGGAAGTACAAAGACGAATAAGGAAATAGCAATGTTAAGTCGTTTTCTGTCTTGTTACATTATTCATCACACTTTACAAAGAAACCTTTCATCTAACAAATATTAACAAATAACTTATAATCCAATAATATTTAGTGTTTAGATGTCTCATAAAATTATTTGTTCAATTACCTATTATGGATAAAATTGTATAGACTTAAGAAGTACTCCCTCCGTCCCTAAATAAAGTTCTCATTTGTGTTGGGCACAACATTTTAGGAGATAGTTTGTGGTGGGGTATTTGGTATTACTTTTGAATAAAATATAAGGTTTGATTGGAGAGAGAAAGTGTGTTAAGAGATAGTTAGGTGTGAAAGTATTGGTAATAATATTATTATATTAAGTGGGTCCTTTAAATTTGAGAAATGAGAACTTTATTTAGGGACAAAACTTGAAGGTGAAATGGGAACTTTATTTAGGGACGGAGGGAGTATGTGTTAGCTATTCAAATAAAATCTTGTAAATATTAAATATTTTGGCTTTAAGATGTCTTGTTAAATTTTAAAATAATTTTATTTTCTATTTATTAAGATTTCTTTATAGATATCAAAGAAGGTACATTAATTATTACTCCCTCCGTCCCATAAAAAAGTTCTCATTTCTAATGGGCACAAATATTTAGGAGAGAATTAGTGGTGGGGTCCATGGTTATATTTTGATTAAAATATAAGGTTTTCTGGAGAGAAAAAATGCTTTTAGAAGATAATTAGTGGTGGGGTCCATAGTTTTAATATTATTTTATTAAGTGGTCCCTCACCATTTGAGAAATGAGAACTTTTTTGTGGGACAAAATTTAGAGGGGAAATGGGAACTTTTTTGTGGGACGGAGGGAGTATATGTTATCAGGAAGAAAAAAAAAGATCCATTTTAATTTTTATATAAAAATAGAGAAACAAAAAGAACAGAAGAAATATTTACAAATCAACGGACTCAATATATTTTCACCGGTTCACCCCACCCCAATAATATTTACCTTCGTTTTTGGAATGGCCCCAAGGCCCCCAACCATATTACTACTTATGTATTATCGTTAATTATTATAATAAATTAGTAAGTTTTATCCACGTAATGTCGTAGGTGATTTTCATATGATCTCTAAAAAAATATATATTAGTATTAGTACAATCATAAGAGAGTTATAATATAATTATTTTAATTTAATTATGATCAAATTGTTAAAAAGAAAAAGGATGTAAATTGTAACTATAAGGCCAAACATTCCGGATAAAATAAAAAATATGTTTATATAGTTGAGCACTATATAGAAATATAAAAAAATATAGGGTCAACCATAATTTTTAATAGAGATTTAGGTGTTGAATATTAAATTTTAGAATAATAAATTGCTTTTTAAGAAAAGTTAAAGTTTAGGGGAGTAAATTATCATTTCAGAAAAGTTAAAGTTTGGGAGTAAATTATACTCCCTCCGTCCCACAAAAAAGTTCTCATTTCTAACTTATGTTTTGTCCCACAAAAAAGTTCTCATTTCAATAAAATAATAATATTATCATTGACTCCGCCACTATCTCTTAAAAACATTTTATCTCTCCAAATAACCTTATATTTTAATCAAATATAATACTTCATCCGTTTCAAAATAAGTTATACACTTTTCAGTTTGGGGTGTTAAAAATAAGTGGTACACTTTGAAACTTTCTTTATTTGGTAAAATATAATGGGACTCATACCCACTAACTATCTCCTTTAATAAAGTGAAATTACTCATACTCATTTACCCTTACTTTTACTTTTAAACATCATTAAACTCACTTTAATGATAATATGTGGGACACCTCACTCACTAACTATCTAATTTAATATAATTTAACCTTCAATATAATCTTTTACCTCAAAAAACGTGAAAGCTAATTTGTATCACTTATTTTGAAACGGAGGAAGTGCAAAATATCCCACTACTAACTATCTCCTAAATACTTGTACCAAAGACAAATGAGAACTTTTTTGTGGGACGGAGGGAGTAATATTAAGAAAGTTGATTAAAAAGGATTTAAAAAGAAGAGTACAGGATTCGAACACCTTGCCTCTCGCTATCTAACGCATGTTTCCTACCAGTCCGGCCGAACTGCTTTTTTGTTTTAGTTCGTCTACAACCAATATGTTGGAATTGGTGTCCAACACATCAAATAAACCGGTATTCCGGTTCGGGTATTTTAGAGTCCTATTCGGGTTGCCCTCGAGGAATCAACGAACACGAGAATTAACGAAGTATTTCATTAATAGTGTAACGACCCGAAATTTGAATAAAATAAAATTTGGGAAAAATATGATAAATAAGGATAATTCATTTCAGAACCGTAGGAATTGGTTTCGTGTCGTTTGGACACCGTATGAGAAAGTTATGGACGAAACCGGGTCGAGGCGAAGACCGAATAGTGCAGCCCTGCTGGCTGCTAGAGTTCGCGACGCGAACTGGTGTTCCCGATCGGGAACATCAAACAGGGAATTGGGTTATTTGGCGATCAGAGTTCACGACCAGGTAACGATCGCGAATGGGTCACGACACGGGAACTTCGCGACGTGAAGTATTGATCGCGTCGCTAACTATGGACGAACAGAATAAAATCGGGTTTGAGCTAGGGTTTGCTCATTTTTCACCCAAGTTGTGGTGCAGCCGATTTTAGAGAGAGAAGGGGGCGATTTTGGTGATTCCTTGCTCAAATCTTCATCCATCTTGAAGGATCTAAACATCAAAGGTAAGATTTCTTGATTGTTGATGTTATCTAGCTAGTTATGAACTTTGTATGGGTAGAAATGGTGGTTTGGGGAACCATCCATGTCATCTTTGGGGAAGATGACTAATTATGGGTGTAGAACACTCATTGTAAACTTGTAATCGATGTGTACAAGTTGGATTTGGGATTTTTGATGGAAATCTTGAACTAGGGTTTGGGATTTCACCAAGTTGGATGAACTTGGTGGTTAAGAATGTTGTTATGGGTTTATTGGTAGCTAGTTATGGATAATAACTAGATTATATGATGATATGGATGATAGGTCAAGAAGGCCTAAAGATTGGTGACATTTCACAAGTTGGAAAGCAAGGATTCGTGCTATTAGACACGATTTGGAGTTAGCTTGGCTAAGGTGAGTACATGAGACTTTTAAAACTGGGTACATAGCAAATGTTTCTTTTAAAATATATATGATATTTTGTGAGTCTTTATTAATAAATGATTTTTAATAAAGATATGATTGAAAAAGATGAGAAAGTGATAAATAGTAGACTATCTAAGTATGTCTAAGTGATTGATGATTTTTAAAGAGGTCATGATAATGAAAAGTAATTAATAACTAATTATTGATATGACTTAAAAGAGTGTACTTTTATAATATGTGATTACTAATGACGAGATTAGTTGATCCGATTATGTGAATGCTAGTTGAGATTAGCATGTGGATAGATTGTATGATGGCCTTATGGCATTGATGATAGATGTGACATATAGTCACATGTAATAGTTATGACGGGTAGATTGAAATAGGGCAGCTACATGATAGATTTGGAGGCATTCTGGATTATCATGGTATCTTTAATAAAACTGATGAGTCGGAGGCATTCCGATCACCCAACAAGATGTTGGATCTTACTGAACTGGAGGCATTCTGGTTAGTAAGATAAAGATAGGTCACTTTGGATGAACACTGTGACAATGGGGTTCTACTGAATCGGAGGCATTCTGGTTAGTAGGACAAACTTGGGGTCTCGTTGGTTCGGAGGCATTCTGAACAACTTGACGGGTCGAATAGGCTATGAATGAATGTGATAGAATCACCGAAGAGGTGATTGACGTATATGAATGAGATAGGGTTACCACGGAGGTAACTAAAGTATGTAGATATATATATATACATTATATATATCTAATAAATGTGATTATTAATAAATGTGATTATTAATAAATGTGACTATTAATAAATGTGGTTATTTATATATACTAACGTCGGGTCTAAAACCCATGTATCTCACGAGACAATTTTGTCTCACGTACTACTTTGTTTTGGCTATGTACTCAGGTTCAGGATCGTTGGATTAGAGGGTCGCGTTAGAAGTGGCCTAGTGTTGATCAGCTCGGGAGCTCGTAGGTAGATCCCGTTTATCCTATGGTTATGATATTGTATTTGTAACACCGGTTTTAATACTCTGATAAACTTTTATTGGTTTTTGTTAAACCGTATTTTGAGAATACTGGACTTGTAATATTTTTATTTAAAAATATGATTTAAAAAGTGTTTTGAAAATTGAGGTGTTACAACTTGGTATCAGAGCTATAGTTTAAGTGAATTAGGTTGGATGACCATCCTAGTCTTAGACTGTAGTAATAGGAATGTAAGATTCCTTGAGATCGATAGGTTGACCTTGAGACTTTATGATAAGTTTAGGGTTGAACCTAGGGGACCTATGGAAGTTGTTATGCAGTGTGCAATATGAGTCTTTGGAGACCGTAGGGCATTAGTATGATAGGGTTGACCCCTATGATAAGTGCCATGTTTTGATCTAATCGTGTTGTTATTGACTGTTGAGCTGACCGTTTGAATCTTGTTTGTTGAATACGTTGGTATGGCGAAAGAGTAAATGTGAAAAGTGGACGAGCTCCACTAAATTGGGAAGAGTTATGAATGAGAATGTGAACTAGACTATTGATGACCGTATGATTAAGGGTAGGAGGAATGATTCCAATACCCGTATGAAGGAAGAGTTATCGAATGACGAAGCCCGTAGTGAGGGGAAGCTACATAAAGAGGTAGCCAGACCTAGTCGGAAGAAATGGAAGGATGTTGTATAAGGTTGTCATAGCATGTAAGACCGTTGGGTAAATCGGAAGTTCTGAACCAGAGGTCACGATTGGTGGATTCGGTGGATTGAGCAAGTGCTAGAGAGTAGCAAGTGAAGAAAGAAAGATATGATAAGTTTGACATCCATATGATTAAAGGGTGAGGCGTCGACACGGTAGAATGTGTAGTATGGAACTTTTGGAAAGAGAGTGCGGTACAATATGTTGTGAAAGGAACTCACGAGTGAGTTGAAAGGGGAAGTCTTCCCGGAAGGAAATCTAGAGAGGGGTTCATGATGCAGCCTCGGAGATCTTAGGTGAAGATTGATGTTATGTGGTTATGGCTTAATTGTTTGGTTGTTGCACGAATTGGTGCTTTTAGAAATTGGAGACGAGTCGTACGACATGGGGATTTATTGTGTGTGGAAGCATGTATTTGGGAAGGACTATAGACAAGTGTGTCGCATATAGTAAGGATATAAGGGTTGATACTAATATATAAAAAGGATGAGACACGAGATATGGATCCTTGGGAATGGAATTTGGATATTCGGCGGGAATCCGGATAAGTAATGTAATATTATACGTGAACGGTAAAGGAAAGAATGACTAAAGTATAGTGATGCCTTAGAGTTTATGAATGGGAAATATGTGGAAAAGAGTAAGTGTCAGGAACGACGAATTTTGATCGTTGAAAACGGTTGAGTAAAAAAAAATTTGGCATATAGCCATGTCAAGTTTTGTGACAATAGCGATGAAGTCGATATCAACGGTAAGAAAACAATTAGGGGTTACATGTCATGGTAATGGCATGACGGTATGGAGCATGGGGTAGTGTGAGACTACGAATGGAAAATAAGTATTTTAAGTATAGCGAGGTATAAAGACGAGAGTATGGAAAGTTGGGCCAATGTGTGCCAAGTCATGAGTTACAAATGTGGACCGGAGTCGATTGGTCGGCTTAAGATGACCGGGTTGACCGGAGAGCTATGGTTGAAGGAATAGATTGATACTTACCCCGGTGGTGACAAAAGATTTGGAAAGTTGATTAATAGGGATAATGAACCGTTTAAGGGTGATTAGTGTGTGAGTGAGACGGTAAATGGGAATCGGAAATTTTATGGGTTACCCGCGAGGTACAATGCTTGTGCATTATATGATGGCCCTAAAGGCATGTGTTAATGAAAAAGGTAATGTTATATGAAAACATATTAAGTAGTATGTCCGACGAGAAATGTGTGAATATGGAAGAAAATGATAACGCGATGTTATGAAATGTGTTGAATTGCATGGTGAATGAATGGACGAGTAACAGGGTAAGATAGGGGTAAAGTAGGTGATGTGAAAAGGAATAAGGTTGGGAGATAGTCTCCCCGGGTTATTAGGTGTATAGTCGAATGGGTTGGCGACCGGTATGTCGCGAGAAATAAGGATAAGAAGGCCTATGTAATCATGGATTATTTGAAGGTGAATCACGAGAGTTGTAAACATTTTCAACAAGAGAATAGTAGTACAATGAAGTACTAGGTGTTAGTGTGAGTCGTGAAATAAAGAAAAGGATATACGTATATAAAATGGAACCTTAGTTATCGGATACGATTGATGGAGTGTTGGCAAGTAGCCATGACAAACGGTTGTGTCGGAGATGTCGGGCGTGACATCAAGGGTGGATAATTTATTTTTGGTAAAGGTTTATGGAAAAAGTACGATAGTGTATGTATGGGTGCCGATCGAAGTCAATGGGTTGACTCATGATGACCGGGTGAAAGAAAAGTTAGAAGTTGTAGTAAGAATGGATCGATTAAGGCGATTGATAAATGAGTAGATTGGTGGGAAGCACTAGAAAAGATTATGTGTATACCGTGTGGTATTGTGTGTAAGTGGAAATAATGGCCTCGGAAGGCATGAGGTTTTAGAGAGGTAATGTTATGTGGAAAGTGGAAAAGTGAAAAATTTGGATAGAATATGTGATTGATTGTGAAAGTCAAGTGTGAAAGAGAATGATAGCATGATGGTAAGTGTAATGAGGCATATATGAATGGTATGCAAGGTGAAATGGTATTGTATGAGTCACTTTGGATTGGAGGCTTTCCGATCATTGTGACAGTTTGGGATCGTGATGGATTGGAGGCTTTCCGATCATCTCGATAAGATAGTTAAAGTATAATTTGTTATATAAGGGGTATGATGTTTGTATCTGACGTATGTAGAACCGTATGGATAGTTGTTATTATGATTCTTATGGCAAGTGAGAACTTGGATTGAAAACACGGGTAGTGTTTAAGTATAAGTAGGTGTAGGAGATGCCTACGAGTTTATGATTTATGAAAACGGAATGCTTTTAGGAAGCAAAGTTTGTTAATACCCAATGAGTGGTGAAAGAGGTATAATGGGTGGTTAGGCCACAATTGGATATGATTGAGGCTCTAGAGCCGGTAATCGGAAAGTTCAAGTATGGTGTAAAGATGTTTGAAGGAAATTATAAAAAGGTATAAGTAATTGGATGAGAGTTAAAAAGTAATAGAGAGTTGGTATTGATTCAAGTGGAAATGGTTAATCGATTGGGGAAATTGAGATCGAAGAAAAGAGGAACAATGGAGAAAGGAAATTTGGATATTGGAGTTCGGGAATGAAAAGCTCGGGAAGCGACGCCTTAGTAGTAAAGAATATGTGGAATTTAGCAAAGTAAGTTTGACTTTAATCATAAGTCAAGGTTGGTCAACTTGTGGAATGTTGACTTTAGTCAAAAATTGGATTTTTACTTTCGTTTAAAAAGGGGTTAGTCGAGGATAAGGACATAATGTATCACATGTATGTGTGTATGTTAGTGGTTGATTGATTAATGGAAATGATTGTAGTCAAAGGGCGCGACTTTGACCTTTGGGCAATCCGAATGGAATTTAGAAATCGAGTAGGATTGTTGTTGGACCATAAAGGTAAGATCGATTGTTAAGGAATTTATGGTTAATGGAATCACTAGTGGGTAAGGAAATTGTCAAGAAATGGTTGACCTTGTACTAAGTCAAAGATGGAACAATGTTGACAATTTGGTCAAAGCGATGGGTTGACTAACATTTTGGTCAAATGATTATTAGTAATGATTGAGTCATATCATCCCTATGTGGATAAAAGGATTGGTTAAAAGATAGAGAGTGTTATGGCAAATTGTGTAATTTTGACACGTTCGGGTATTAGGAACATAAGTTTGGATTTTTGGCCGTTTGGGTATAACGGGTCAAATGGGCAGTTAAATGCATAAGTATTATCGAATCATAATTTGGAAGTGTATTGAGGATTGGAAATCCTTGAGTTGATTCCGAGGGCGGAATCCTTTTAAGGGGTGGATAGTTGTAACGACCCGAAATTTGAATAAAATAAAATTTGGGAAAAATATGATAAATAAGGATAATTCATTTCAGAACCGTAGGAATTGGTTTCGTGTCGTTTGGACACCGTATGAGAAAGTTATGGACGAAACCGGGTCGAGGCGAAGACCGAATAGTGCAGCCCTGCTGGCTGCTAGAGTTCGCGACGCGAACTGGTGTTCCCGATCGGGAACATCAAACAGGGAATTGGGTTATTTGGCGATCAGAGTTCACGACCAGGTAACGATCGCGAATGGGTCACGACACGGGAACTTCGCGACGCGAAGTATTGATCGCGTCGCTAACTATGGACGAACAGAATAAAATCGGGTTTGAGCTAGGGTTTGCTCATTTTTCACCCAAGTTGTGGTGCAGCCGATTTTAGAGAGAGAAGGGGCGATTTTGGTGATTCCTTGCTCAAATCTTCATCCATCTTGAAGGATCTAAACATCAAAGGTAAGATTTCTTGATTGTTGATGTTATCTAGCTAGTTATGAACTTTGTATGGGTAGATATGGTGGTTTGGGGAACCATCCATGTCATCTTTGGGGAAGATGACTAATTATGGGTGTAGAACACTCATTGTAAACTTGTAATCGATGTGTACAAGTTGGATTTGGGATTTTTGATGGAAATCTTGAACTAGGGTTTGGGATTTCACCAAGTTGGATGAACTTGGTGGTTAAGAATGTTGTTATGGGTTTATTGGTAGCTAGTTATGGATAATAACTAGATTATATGATGATATGGATGATAGGTCAAGAAGGCCTAAAGATTGGTGACATTTCACAAGTTGGAAAGCAAGGATTCGTGCTATTAGACACGATTTGGAGTTAGCTTGGCTAAGGTGAGTACATGAGACTTTTAAAACTGGGTACATAGCAAATGTTTCTTTTAAAATATATATGATATTTTGTGAGTCTTTATTAATAAATGATTTTTAATAAAGATATGATTGAAAAAGATGAGAAAGTGATAAATAGTAGACTATCTAAGTATGTCTAAAGTGATTGATGATTTTTAAAGAGGTCATGATAATGAAAAGTAATTAATAACTAATTATTGATATGACTTAAAAGAGTGTACTTTTATAATATGTGATTACTAATGACGAGATTAGTTGATCCGATTATGTGAATGCTAGTTGAGATTAGCATGTGGATAGATTGTATGATGGCCTTATGGCATTGATGATAGATGTGACATATAGTCACATGTAATAGTTATGACGGGTAGATTGAAATAGGGCAGCTACATGATAGATTTGGAGGCATTCTGGATTATCATGGTATCTTTAATAAAACTGATGAGTCGGAGGCATTCCGATCACCCAACAAGATGTTGGATCTTACTGAACTGGAGGCATTCTGGTTAGTAAGATAAAGATAGGTCACTTTGGATGAACACTGTGACAATGGGGTTCTACTGAATCGGAGGCATTCTGGTTAGTAGGACAAACTTGGGGTCTCGTTGGTTCGGAGGCATTCTGAACAACTTGACGGGTCGAATAGGCTATGAATGAATGTGATAGAATCACCGAAGAGGTGATTGACGTATATGAATGAGATAGGGTTACCACGGAGGTAACTAAAGTATGTAGATATATATATATACATTATATATATCTAATAAATGTGATTATTAATAAATGTGATTATTAATAAATGTGACTATTAATAAATGTGGTTATTTATATATACTAACGTCGGGTCTAAAACCCATGTATCTCACGAGACAATTTTGTCTCACGTACTACTTTGTTTTGGCTATGTACTCAGGTTCAGGATCGTTGGATTAGAGGGTCGCGTTAGAAGTGGCCTAGTGTTGATCAGCTCGGGAGCTTGTAGGTAGATCCCGTTTATCCTATGGTTATGATATTGTATTTGTAACACCGGTTTTAATACTCTGATAAACTTTTATTGGTTTTTGTTAAACCGTATTTTGAGAATACTGGACTTGTAATATTTTTATTTAAAAATATGATTTAAAAAGTGTTTTGAAAATTGAGGTGTTACAAATAGTTTAATTAAAATGGCTATCGGGCTAAACGGACTAGTGAAGTTAATGGGTAATTAACTAGCTATAGATTTCGGGCCTGTGGCTATGGATCGGACCGGGCTTGTGGTTGCTGGCTTAGACTAATTAGAGTTTGACTCTAAATTGGTTTACCCACTTATAAATAGAGGGTTAAGGGTTTAACCTAAAACACTTTTGCTTGCCCCTTGTACTCACTCGGCCGTACACCACCGCCGACGACCGAGCCACTGCCGTCCAGCCGCCGACCGCTTGTAACATCCCGAGACCCGACCCTTAATATTTTATTACTTTTGGTAAGTAATATCTTATTGTTTATTATTTTATTAATTTATAGAATTTTATTTGATTTAATTGAATTAATTGTATTTTTAACCATGGGGTTAAAAATTAAGTAAAACTGAGATATTTAAATGTTAAAATGATTTTTACATATTTGGGTTCATTTCTGAACCGGGGTTCTAAAAATATCTTCGTTGTTAAAATTGGAGTTAGTTAGGTCTAATTAAATTATCTGCGAACCTAATATCCTGTACTGTGTTTAACTGAAAATACCTGTGATGGTGAGTTGGGGTGTACGTGTAAGTTCAAGGGCAGATGTCATTTTACTCTTCTCTTTTCTCTGGTCTCTCTCTCTCACGACACATACAACACACACACACACACACCCATTTTTGGAGTTCTCTCTCTAAATTGAAGATTTGGTGCTTGAATCCTTTGATTTCTGCTGTAAATTCGTGATTAGAAGCAAGATTAAGTAAGTTTCCTTCCTTCTTTAGCTAGGGTTTCATGTCCTTGAGCTTGCATGAACTAGGGTTCTTGAGTTAGTGGTTTTTTTTTTATGAAGTTTTGTTGAATCTTACTTGTAATTCGAAATTGATGTATGATTTGGTGTCTAATTGAGTTCTTGCAAGTATTGAATGCATTGTTGTTAGTTGTGGTGCATTTGGTGAAGCTTTCATAAAGCTCCATCAATGGTGGAATGGGGAAGAAGATGGAGATCTTCCCTAAGTTGGTGAAATGGGAATCTTGTTGTTCTTAAGGTGTTATTATGTTAATTATGCATGATAAAATGGTAATTGTTAAGTAAGAAGATCACTAGTTAACTATTGAGATAATGCCTAAGAATGGTAGTGTTTGGCTAGTTGCAAATTTAGTCTTAACTAGTTAAATTTATAGATTGTTGACTTTAGTCAAACCTGGGAATTGACTTTTGGTCTTGTATAGCTTGTAAATTTTGTATTGTCAATTTCATGTTAGAAACATGTTAGTTGAATGAATTGTAAGCTTGATTGCGTTGGTTTCGGCCCATGACCTGTTTGATTGATAATTGGTGCAATTTGACCTAAATAAGGTCAAAGTTGGCAATACTTGCAATTGGATGCAAGAAGTATGTTGGTTATGTAATTTTGATGTTGATCATGTAGTTTAACTCATTGGATAATGTTGTGTGAATGTCCGACATATGATTCTTGTTTTGACCCGTTTGGGCCTAAGGTGCAATTTGGCCAATTGGCATAATGAATTGACTTATTGAAATGTTATACTTAAGTTATGGTTATGACTTATGAGTAGAAAATGCAAGTATTTGGTTAGAAGCTCCTGTTGCAAAATGTGGTCTAAAGCTTATATTACTTGTTACACAATTGACGATTTCGGGTGACTAATTCGGTATTCATTTTGTACAGGAAAGGGGAAGGAGCCTCAGTGATATAAGATCATTGAGCCCGACACAAAAAAAGGAAGCAAAGGTGAGTGGACTTAACCTTCTTTCTTGTGTGATGTACAAAATTAGAGAATGGTAGAGTTTTGAGAAAAATGCAGGATTTTGACTGTCTGAAGGAAATCGCGACGCGATCCTCTGGTTCGCGACGCGATGCCGTTTCCGGCTAGAACAGAAAACCGAAATAGCGTTTGGGAAAAATAATAGCGTCGGGAGTTCGCGACGCGATCTTAAATAGCGACGCGATCTTTGCCTGGTGCAAATCCTTGTTGTGATTTTCTTGGTTTACTTCTTTGATGCCTAGTGGTTAGTGGTATTAGAAGTAAGTGGTTATGTGCACATGTTTTTTTAGAGGTTAGCTATGGTGGTTTTCGGCTACGCTTCGTTACTCTTGGCAGGGGCGATCGGACTCCTTCGTATTCGTTATGTAAGGAGGGATCACCGTGCCTCTAGTAAAGAAGCCATCGGTTGACTGTTGTTGGCCGACAACAGTTGAAGGTCCTCGCCCGACCGCCGATCCTCTTTTAACGTCCAATTGCTTGTGGAAGTTTGGACGGGTTTCCCTATTGATTTCCCTCGATGTTCTAATTTGTCGTAGTTATGCAAATTGATGTTTATTTCTATTCACTTAGCTTTGTGCTAATCCCTCATTTGTTGACTCTTTTCAGGTTGTGGATTAGGCTTGTTTAGAGTCGGGTTTTGGAAGTATGACCGCACTCTGATTTTGTATACCGGGTCGAGCCTGTTTTAGTAACACCTTAAAATGTTTTAAATATTTAGTTAATATGTAAAGCTTTTATGTTGTGTAATAATTTAGGATGTATGTCTTCTTAAATCGCTTCCGTATGATTATTTATTTAAAAAAAAAAAAAAAAAAAATGGCTCTAGATTGTGGTGTTACAATTTGGTATCAGAGCCTAGGTTTGGCGATGGTTGCACATTTAGGTGTACCATTCCCAAATCTTGGCTCGAGTTAGTCAAACTTCCATAATTTTGGGAGTGGATTAGTCGAGTGAATATGAATTGTGTGTTAGTAGTAGTTAGTAGATAGGTACTAACGATTTAAACTAATAGTTCGTGAGATGTTGTGTTTGATACAGATATGACAGATAACGATCCCAATCCGCCGATAACCATGCCGAACCCCGAACAAGGAATCATTGGTACTTCTCGGGATACAAATGAAGACAGGGAAGATTATATTATAAGAATGGAAAGTCGATTGGAACATCTTCAGAATCTGGTTGATAGCATGAGCCAGAACCAAAATAACCAACCCCCAAATTTCCCTCCCGTGTTTACTCCATCAATGCCCGTTCCTACCATGCAGATTCCCACAACTCCCGCCTTTACCATGACGGTTCCCCTAATGTCAACCACACCCGAACCTAATCCAATAATGTCACAACCACAATATTATTATGTTAACCCAAGCCAAGGTTTACCTCAATACCAATTCACCAACCAACCCTACCCATTCGGCATGAAACCAAGTTGCACTTTCAAACAATTTCTAGACTGTAAACCCCCTGAATTCAGTGGGAGTAGAGATCCCAATGTCACTATGAACTGGTTAAGGGAAATGGAGAGAACTCTAGACGCTTGCGGGTGTGATGACCAACACCGGGTGATGTATGCGACACGGAAATTAGTAGGTGGTGCTATGAATTGGTGGGATACTTTAATTGAGCATCTACCTAAGGAAGTCAAAAACAGTATAACATGGGATCAATTTAAAGAACAAGTGTGCAAGCGTTATTGCAATTCGTTTGAGATGGATAGAATTCGATCGGAATTCTTGAATTTGCGGATGACCGAAAGAATGACAGTTGATGATTTGATCGAGCAATTTAATGAAAAGCTGAGGTTTGTGCAACAATGGGTTCCCGATGAGCCATCGAAAATAAAACATTTTATTGGTGCTCTGCGACCCGAGTACCGAACCACAGCAAGACTTGCAACCACACTATCACAAGCTTTTGATTTGGCTAAAACTGTTGAAGGTGATTTAAATTCTCGTGATTGGGTGACCCAAGATAGACCGGGGTATCAAAAGTTCAAGTCCACACAATCAGGTTCTCAACAAAGCAAGAAGGGGAAGGGAAATCAAAGGTTTACTAGTCCGAATCGTAAACAGTCGGGTGGAAATTCGGGTCAAAGGACACAGTGGTGTGTTAGATGTAGATCTTCTCATAGTGGGGCTTGTACGGCCCAAACGATGCGGTGTGTCAGGTGCGGACAGTATGGGCACGAGATGAATGATTGTAAATTCCCAAGAAGTGTTTGCTGGAATTGTCATAAAGAAGGTCACAGAGTCGGTGATTGTCCTTCGGATAGAAGATCGGGTTCGGGTTCTGGGTCGGTTGGGGGATCGGTGGCATCATCTCCTCAAAAGAGGAAGAACCGTCCTACATCAGAGGGTCGAGCTTTCAAAATGACGGTCGAAGAGGCTACCACTACTGATGATGTCATCACTGGTATGTTTCCGATAAATAACATAGATGCTCGTGTGTTGTTTGATTCTGGAGCTAATCGCTCATTTATTTCTGTGGATTTCCATGCTAAGTTAAAATTGCCTACATCTGTGGTAACTACTCCATTGGAAGTGGAAGTAGCTGATGGTTATGTGGTGCCAGTCACAACATCTGTGACTGGGGCAAATATTAATATTGATGGGGCGTGTTTTAATATGTTTTTACTTTTAATGCCAATATCTGGTTTCGATGTGGTCCTTGGAATGGATTGGCTTAGTTTAAATAAAGCACTAATAAATTGTGACAAGAAATTGATTTCATTTCCATTGCCTGACGGGACACACGTAGTGGCCCGTGGGGATCGGGTTAATACATCTCTCCCTATTATTTCATTCATGAAAGCTAGAAAATCTCTAGCCAAAGGATGTGAATCGTTTCTCGCTTATGCCATTGATGTCAGAAAAGAAAAGCAGGTTGTTAGAGACATCCGGGTGGTATCGGAATACCCGGAGGTCTTTCCCGATGAGTTGCCTGGGTTACCTCCTATTCGAGAGGTAGAATTTAAAATCGATTTGGTTCCGGGAGCCAGTCCCGTAGCCAGGGCTCCGTACAGATTAGCACCGTCAGAAATTCGGGAAATGATGACTCAGATACAAGAATTATTGGATAAGGGTTTTATCAGACCAAGTTCTTCGCCTTGGGGTGCACCAGTTTTGTTTGTTAAAAAGAAAGACGGCACTATGAGAATGTGTATTGATTACCGTGAGTTGAATAAGAGAACGGTTAAGAACAAGTATCCGTTGCCGCGTATAGATGACTTGTTTGATCAATTACAAGGGGCCTCGTATTTTTCAAAGATTGATTTAAGGTCGGGTTATCATCAAGTCCGGGTTCATGAGAACGATATCCCAAAAACCGCGTTTCGAACGAGATACGGTCACTACGAATTTCTAGTCATGCCGTTCGGTTTGACGAATGCTCCCGCTATATTTATGGATCTTATGAACCGGGTATGTCGACCGTTTCTCGATAAATTTGTAATTGTTTTTATTGATGATATTCTAATATATTCCAAAACCGATTTGGATCATGAGAATCACTTAAGGCAAGTTTTAGACACTTTGAAACGGGAACAACTCTATGCTAAGTTTTCGAAGTGTGAGTTTTGGCTCCGAGAAGTTCAGTTTTTGGGGCATGTTATTTGTAAAGAAGGGGTGAAAGTGGACCCGTCTAAGATAACCGCGGTGATGAATTGGAGTGCCCCGAAGACTCCATCCGAAATTAAAAGTTTTCTAGGTTTGGCCGGTTATTATAGAAGGTTCATCAAGAATTTTTCAAAGATTGCTAGTCCGTTGACAAAGTTGACTCGAAAAGATGTTCTTTATCGGTGGGGTGATGAACAAGAAAAGGCGTTTCAATTGTTAAAACAATTATTGTGTCAAACTCCAATACTTGCCTTACCCGAGGGCTCAGATGATTTTATAGTTTATTGTGATGCATCTTATTCGGGTTTGGGTTGTGTGCTAATGCAAAGAGACCGGGTGATTGCTTATGCCTCTCGTCAATTGAAATCCCATGAAAGGAATTACCCGACCCATGATTTAGAGCTCGCGGCGGTGATTTTCGCGTTAAAATTGTGGAGGCATTATCTTTATGGAACCAAATGTGTTATATGTACCGATCATAAAAGTCTTCAATATGTCTTCACACAAAAAGATTTGAATGTAAGACAACGAAGGTGGTTAGAGCTCATTAAAGACTATGATTGTGAAATTCGGTACCACCCGGGGAAAGCTAATGTAGTTGCCGATGCCTTAAGTCGTAAGGGATCATCGGAGGTGGTCCAATTCATGCGTATGGAAATCGTGTCAGATCTTGTTGATAGGTTAAGAATATGCCAAATAGAAGCTTTGAAAGATGAGAACTTGAAATCGGAAGTTATGTGTAAGCGAAAAGATGAGTTGGTTGATGATTCGCGAAGGTTGAAAACGTTTCGGTCACGAATTTGGGTACCGTTACTTGGGGGATTACGGGAATTAATACTAGTAGAATCACATAAATCACGTCTATCTATTCATCCGGGTTGTACAAAGATGTACAATGATTTGAAAGTTTTGTATTGGTGGCCCTCTATGAAGTTAGATATTGCTCAATTTGTTGAAAAATGTCATGTTTGTGCACAAGTCAAGGCCGAACATCAAAAACCGTATGGGTCGTTAAAACAGTTAGATATTCCCGAGTGGAAATGGGAAAATATTACAATGGATTTCGTCACGAAATTACCTCGTACTCAAAAGAATCACGATATGATTTGGGTAATTGTCGATCGATTGACCAAAAGTGCTCACTTTTTGGCCACAAACGAAACTGCATCGCTCGATAAATTGGCTAAGTTGTATATTGATGAGATTGTTTCTCGACATGGTATCCCATTATCTATTGTGTCCGATCGGGATCCACGGTTTGTTTCTAATTTTTGGAAGAGTTTGCAAAGAGAATTAGGTTCTCGGGTGAATTTGAGCACGGCGTATCACCCACAAACAGACGGTCAGACAGAAAGAACCATTCAGACTTTGGAAGATATGTTACGGGCTTGTGTAATGGAATATGGTGGGTCGTGGGATTCTCATTTGCCTTTGATCGAGTTTGCTTATAACAACTCGTATCATTCGAGTATTAAAATGCCACCATATGAAATGTTGTATGGTAGACGGTGTAGAACTCCCACATGTTGGCTCGAAGCGGGAGAAAAACAGTTTGCGGGTCCCGAGATTGTTCAGATAACGGCCGATAAGGTGGCGATTGCACGTGAAAAGTTAAAAGCCGCTCGGGATAGACAGAAAATGTATGCGGATCCACGACGTCGACCCGTAACTTTTGTTGAAGGTGAACGGGTTTATTTGAAGGTTTCTCCGTGGAAAGGTGTTATCCGTTTCGGGAAACGGGGAAAGTTAGCACCGAGATTTATTGGCCCGTTTGTTATTCGTCAGGTGGTGAATGACCAAACCGTTGCACTTGATCTTCCTCCTGAATTGTCGGGTATTCATGACACGTTTAATGTGTGTTATTTGAGGAAGTGTAATAGTGATGAGGAAATACCGGTATTACCGATTGCAGATTTAAAGGTGGATTCGAGAAAAAGGTTAGTTGAAGAGCCGGTTGAAATTTTGGATCGTAAGGTAACAAAGTTGAGAAAGAAACAGATACCGATGGTTTTGGTTAAATGGAGACATAGTTTGGGTGCCGATATGACATGGGTAACCGAATCAGATATGAAGAATCGTTATCCGAATTTATTTGATCAAGGTGAGATTCCGGGGACGGAATCTCTTTAAGGAGGGGAGATTTGTAACATCCCGAGACCCGACCCTTAATATTTTATTACTTTTGGTAAGTAATATCTTATTGTTTATTATTTTATTAATTTATAGAATTTTATTTGATTTAATTGAATTAATTGTATTTTTAACCATGGGGTTAAAAATTAAGTAAAACTGAGATATTTAAATGTTAAAATGATTTTTACATATTTGGGTTCATTTCTGAACCGGGGTTCTAAAAATATCTTCGTTGTTAAAATTGGAGTTAGTTAGGTCTAATTAAATTATCTGCGAACCTAATATCCTGTAATGTGTTTAACTGAAAATACCTGTGATGGTGAGTTGGGGTGTACGTGTAAGTTCAAGGGCAGATGTCATTTTACTCTTCTCTTTTCTCTGGTCTCTCTCTCTCACGACACATACAACACACACACACCCATTTTTGAAGTTCTCTCTCTAAATTGAAGATTTGGTGCTTGAATCCTTTGATTTCTGCTGTAAATTCGTGATTAGAAGCAAGATTAAGTAAGTTTCCTTCCTTCTTTAGCTAGGGTTTCATGTCCTTGAGCTTGCATGAACTATGGTTCTTGAGTTAGTGGGTTTTTTTTATGAAGTTTTGTTGAATCTTACTTGTAATTCGAAATTGATGTATGATTTGGTGTCTAATTGAGTTCTTGCAAGTATTGAATGCATTGTTGTTAGTTGTGGTGCATTTGGTGAAGCTTTCATAAAGCTCCATCAATGGTGGAATGGGGAAGAAGATGGAGATCTTCCCTAAGTTGGTGAAATGGGAATCTTGTTGTTCTTAAGGTGTTATTATGTTAATTATGCATGATAAAATGGTAATTGTTAAGTAAGAAGATCACTAGTTAACTATTGAGATAATGCCTAAGAATGGTAGTGTTTGGCTAGTTGCAAATTTAGTCTTAACTAGTTAAATTTATAGATTGTTGACTTTAGTCAAACCTGGGAATTGACTTTTGGTCTTGTATAGCTTGTAAATTTTGTATTGTCAATTTCATGTTAGAAACATGTTAGTTGAATGAATTGTAAGCTTGATTGCGTTGGTTTCGGCCCATGACCTGTTTGATTGATAATTGGTGCAATTTGACCTAAATAAGGTCAAAGTTGGCAATACTTGCAATTGGATGCAAGAAGTATGTTGGTTATGTAATTTTGATGTTGATCATGTAGTTTAACTCATTGGATAATGTTGTGTGAATGTCCGACATATGATTCTTGTTTTGACCCGTTTGGGCCTAAGGTGCAATTTGGCCAATTGGCATAATGAATTGACTTATTGAAATGTTATACTTAAGTTATGGTTATGAGTAGAAAATGCAAGTATTTGGTTAGAAGCTCCTGTTGCAAAATGTGGTCTAAAGCTTATATTACTTGTTACACAATTGACGATTTCGGGTGACTAATTCGGTATTCATTTTGTACAGGAAAGGGGAAGGAGCCTCAGTGATATAAGATCATTGAGCTCGACACAAAAAAAGGAAGCAAAGGTGAGTGGACTTAACCTTCTTTCTTGTGTGATGTACAAAATTAGAGAATGGTAGAGTTTTGAGAAAAATGCAGGATTTTGACTGTCTGAAGGAAATCGCGACGCGATCCTCTGGTTCGCGACGCGATGCCGTTTCCGGCTAGAACAGAAAACCGAAATAGCGTTTGGGAAAAATAATAGCGTCGGGAGTTCGCGACGCGATCTTAAATAGCGACGCGATCTTTGCCTGGTGCAAATCCTTGTTGTGATTTTCTTGGTTTACTTCTTTGATGCCTAGTGGTTAGTGGTATTAGAAGTAAGTGGTTATGTGCACATGTTTTTTTAGAGGTTAGCTATGGTGGTTTTCGGCTACGCTTCGTTACTCTTGGCAGGGGCGATCGGACTCCTTCGTATTCGTTATGTAAGGAGGGATCACCGTGCCTCTAGTAAAGAAGCCATCGGTTGACTGTTGTTGGCCGACAACAGTTGAAGGTACTCGCCCGACCGCCGATCCTCTTTTAACGTCCAATTGCTTGTGGAAGTTTGGACGGGTTTCCCTATTGATTTCCCTCGATGTTCTAATTTGTCGTAGTTATGCAAATTGATGTTTATTTCTATTCACTTAGCTTTGTGCTAATCCCTCATTTGTTGACTCTTTTCAGGTTGTGGATTAGGCTTGTTTAGAGTCGGGTTTTGGAAGTATGACCGCACTCTGATTTTGTATACCGGGTCGAGCCTGTTTTAGTAACACCTTAAAATGTTTTAAATATTTAGTTAATATGTAAAGCTTTTATGTTGTGTAATAATTTAGGATGTATGTCTTCTTAAATCGCTTCCGTATGATTATTTATTTAAAAAAAAAAATGGCTCTAGATTGTGGTGTTACACCGCCGCTGCCACCGTGCGCCGCCGCCACTACCGAAATTGTTTTCGGTTTTGGGGTTCTCGTTTTCTCAAGGTGCTTTATACTACGTTGTGGTATATCGTCATGTTCGTGATCAACCTTGAGTGTGAACCAATAGAGGGATTCTTTCTTGAATCCTAGTGCTGTGATAATCTGGCTCGTACTAGATCAAGGGGTTTGCCTCCTTCGCCAAACCATAATAATGTAAGTTTTGAATTTATATTTAATTAGTTATTAAATATCTAGTTGCATTGGAATTGTAAACCTAACGGTCCAAAATAGTTTTAATCGGGTCAATGTTCTATCAAGTTGTTTTTGATTTCCGCCTTAAATAAATTGTGGCTAGATGCATAGAAAACCCAACAGTGGTATCAGAGAGCCATTGGTTTACAAGTCTAATTGTGCTAGACGTTAATTCAAAATCCATTAAAATTGTTTTAATTATTTTCGGTATTATTAAAATTGTTTTATTAATTTCCGAAAATTAATTTTTTTTTATTATTTCCGAAATTCGGAAATATTATTTTAATATTAAAAATGTTTTTTTATTAAAATAAATAAATATGGATAATTACAAAAGTTTGTAATTATCAAGAATTTAAAATAAAAAAGATTTTATCATATCTAGAATTTATTTAAAAGATTTAAAAATATTTTATGTATATTTATATATTTTTCCGAAAATATATAAAAGATTATATAATATATTTATTTAATATTTAAATAAAAGAAATAATCTTATTTATGGATGTATGTATTTTTCGGAATATATATATGCCTAAAATAGTTGATTTGGTAAATCTAGATAATTATTTAAAAGAGTTTTTTAAATAAGGATAAAATTTGGAAATTTAAATTAGGGATATTAGATATATCCGAAATTTTTAATAAGATTTAAAAAGATATGATTTTAAAATTAAAGATATTTTAAATATGGATATAGATATATCCGAAATTAATTTTCGGTATATATTTATATATATTTAAATATTTTTCGGAAATTTTAAAATTTTAAAAGGGATTGGATTTTTGAATTATTTTATTATTTATCTTATTTACTTATAATTGTTTATAATAGAAATAATGGCATAAATATTAAAAGTAATTAACTATATATTATATATTAATTAAAAGGTTTAATTTAGAATATATATATATATATATATATATATATATATATATATATATATATATATATATATATATATATATATATATATATATATTTCGAATTCCTATATATATCAAATATGATTTGATATTCCTCCCTTATATATATATATAATATTATGTAATAAAAGTTTAATAAATATTATATAAGATATAGTTATAATAGTAATTAAAACGTCGCGTCCTCGCACGTTTATAAAATTAATTATACTATATAAACTTTAGTAGATGAAATTAAATAGTTTTAATTGTCATAGAATATAATTATATAATAGTTTATATATATTATAACTAAAGTTAAATAAATCGTCACTTATGTCATTAGTAGGCTCACCCATAGTCTAAGGCATATAAAGGATGAAAAGGAGATATATGATCTCAAACGGGGTCGCGTTTTTAACACGCCTTGCGCTGACCTTCCCCGCCGCTTCCCTTGTCTTAGAATGGAGCTACCGAACGGACATAATAGGATGATGTCAAGATTAAAAGTATAATCATAAAATTAAACAAATCCTTCCCGTTTATATATAAATGTGAACATCGTGTGCTCTCCACAAGATGACACGCGCCCACATTATAATCTGATTAACGGAACTCCTGTGGTTAACCGGTACGTTAATTATGAGATTATTTTGTGAGTGAAACGATTCTCGCGATACCCAAGCGAACTTGAGCCGGGAATCTACGTGGGTGTCTTATGGTTGTTTCACCTTCTAATATATGATCCACGGCATCCCTGTCATATAGATTAGAAAGAGCATTGATTCAAGATTAACATGCCATTCTTCTAAGAGAATGAATCTCAAAGAACTAGGGATTTCATAAGATTGAAATTGACAATAGTTTGCCTACAACACGAAATTATTCGGTGTGAAATACGGCATCCCTCTTCACATCAAATAACTAGTGGTTGTATCCTAGCCTTATGAATAAAGATTGAGAAAATTATTATAAGGATTGTTAATGAATACACTAACAAAGAAATTGTTTCTTTTGTAGATGTCTGCCACCAACAATAACAATAACAATAACAATGTCCCACTTCGTCCACCACCTCCACATTCACAACCACCGCCTTTGAATATGTCATTTGCTGCATCTCAAGTAATCCTTGACATGTTCCCTACTCAAGGTGTTATGAGTATTGAACGACAGGAATACAATGAAGGCAGACGTGCAGCATTTGAAGGCTTGCGTCTCTTCAGTATGGGAAAGCTAGAGAAGGGAGAACCTGTGTGTAGCTACGTTGAAAGAATGTTAGGCTACATAGACAAGGTTGAGGAATTTGGATCAAAGCCTAGTGACAAGTTTATAGTTGGTTTGATCCTTTATAATCTGCCACCATCTTATTCTTCAATATCCAATGATTATGAAGAGAATAAGATAAGCATATCCAAATCTGAGTTAGCTAATGTGCTAAAAGTTGCTGAAGCAAAGTTATTAGCAAACAGTAACTCTGAACCTCCCACAAATCCTGAGGGTGTAATTTTGAATGAAAATTCCAAACCCTGTAACAAGGGGAAGGCTAAAGTGGGTCATACCCAAAGTAGCCGTAAGAGAAAGAAATGTTCAAAATTGACACCAAAGGATTTGGAATGCTACTACTGTCAAGGAAAGGGTCACTGGAAAAGAAGCTGCCCAAAGTACCTGGATGATTTGAAAAATCATAAGGTCCAAAAGTCTGGCACCTCAGGTACGTTTATGATTGAACTCCACAATACTTCTATGTCTAATTCTTGGGTTCTAGATACAAGGTGTGGTACTCACATTTGCACTGATATGCAGGGACTTAAGAATGGTAGGAAGTTGAAGCATGGAGAGCTTAATCTGATCATGGGAAACAGAGTCTCGGTTGCTGTCACCAAGATAGGAGATTATGAGCTCATGCTTAGCAGTGGATGTTCTTTACTTTTATTAGATGTTTGTTTTTCGCCTTGCATGACACGCAACATTATTTCATTTTACGCATTGTTTAAGGATGCTTTTAATTTTGTTTTTGACAATGAGAATGGTTCCATTTTGGTTTATAAAAATGATGTGTTTTACTTTAAAGCTATTCCTTGTAATGGTATATATGAAAATGTTGGTTGCGTTAACAAAAGAAATCTAATATTGAATGTTGATTCATCCAAAGGTGTATTGGATAAGTCATGTCTGTGGCACTGTCGCTTAGGACATATAAACAAGAAACGCATAGCTAAACTCCAAAAGGATGGAGTGTTAGAATCATTTGACTTAAAATCTGATGATGTGTGTGAGTCTTGTTTACTTGGCAAGATGACAAAAGCGCCATTCACAGGGTCGTGTGAAAGAGGCAAAGATTTGTTGGATCTCATACATACTGATGTGTGTGGACCGTTCAAATCTAACACTAGACATGGTGAACGATACTTCGTCACATTTACTGATGATTTCAGTAGATATGGTTATGTTTATTTGATTAAACATAAGTCTGATACTTTTGAAACGTTCAAAGAATATCAGAAGGAAGTAGAGAATCAACTGGGCAAGAAGATTAAGATGCTCCGCTCTGACAGGGGCGGAGAGTATCTTAGTCAAGAGTTTATTGACTATCTAAAGAGTTGTGGAATAGTATCTCAACTCTCTCCTCCACGAACTCCACAACTCAATGGAGTGTCGGAAAGGAGAAATCGAATCTTGTTAGAGATGGTACGATCAATGATGAGTCGATCAACACTTCCAGTGAGTTTCTGAGGATATGCCTTAGAGAATGCAGCACATATCGTGAACCTTGTACCAACTAAGAAGGTTGCCAAAACTCCCTCTGAAATGTGGACATGGAATCCTTCCTCCCTCAAACATTTGAAAATCTGGGGTTGTGAAGTTTATGTAAGACATGAATCTCACGACAAGCTAGATAACAAATCAGAGAAGTGCTACTTCATTGGCTACCCACGACAGTCTTTTGGATATCGGTTTTATAATCCGAAAGAGAACAAAGTGTTCGTATCTCGAAGAGGATTCTTCCTTGAGAGAGAGCTATTATCCAAAGAAGACAGTGGGAGCAAAATTGATCTTGAGAGTGTCAAGAGTCAAACAATGAAGATGTAGTGGAACCTATAGTTGACACTAGCACTCAACCAGAGAATGAGATTCCTGTTGAAGAAAATATAACTCCTACCGTTCCACGTAGATCCTTAAGAACTGTTCGCCCTCTTGAGCATTTTGGTGATTATTATGATTACAATATTGCTGAAGGCGATGCATCTAGTGGTAATAGTTTATCAGTTGATGACGATGAGCCATCGAGTTATAAGGAAGCTATGGAAGGCCCTGAGGCCGAAAAGTGGAAAGTGGCTATGGAGAGTGAGATTAAGTCCATGTATGACAATCAAGTATGGAACTTGATTGAGACTTCTCCCGGCATTAAAACCATTGGGTGTAAGTGGATCTTCAAGAAGAAGATAGACATGGATGGGAATGTGCACACCTATAAGGCTAGGTTGGTTGCAAAAGGTTATACTCAAACTCATGGGATTGATTATGATGAAACCTTTTCACCAGTAGCCAAGATAAAGTCTATCAGAATATTACTTGCCATAGCTGCATTTCATGACTATGAAATTTGGCAGATGGATGTTAAAACCGCCTTCCTTAACAGAAGACTTACTGAGGATGTCTATATGGCACAGCCAGAATGTTTTATCAATGAATGAGTCTACTTCTTTGCTGGCTTGACTCCAGAACTAGTAGAGGAAGGAAGCGATGATCAGTCTATAAGAAATTTCCTGATAGAGTGTGCAAGCTTGAGAAATCAATCTATGGCTTGAAACAAGCCTCTCGTAGCTGGAATCTTTGCTTCCATGAGAAAGTCAAGGAGTTTGGTTTCTCCTTATTGGAAATCATATTCCTACACTGCAAGATGTGAAGTCTTGATTGGGAAAATGTTTCGCAATGAAGGACCTAGGAGATGCAGCGTACATACTCGGTATAAAGATATACAGAGATAGAGAAAGACGTCTAATAGGATTGAGCCAGAGTACATACTTGGATAAAATACTAAAACGTTTTAGTATGGTTGATTCCAAGAAAGGGTATCTACCCATGAACCATGGCATAACATTGTCTAAGAGTCAATGTCCCAGTACTGAGCAAGAACTGGAGAAGATGAGTCGAGTCCCCTACGCCTCGGCGATTGGATCGATCATGTATGCCATGATATGTACTCGTCCGGATGTCTCATATGCTTTGAGCATGGTGAGTCGGTTCCAGGACAACCCTGGTAACGATCATTGGACTGCGGTGAAAACGATTCTCAAGTACCTAAGGAGAACAAAGGATATGTTCTTAGTGTATGGTGGGAAAGACGAACTTGTTGTGGAAGGTTATTGTGACGCGAGTTTCCAAACGGATAGAGATGACTCGTGCTCACAATCTGGGTGGGTGTTCTTGTTAAATGGAGGAGCTGTCACTTGGAAGAGTTCCAAGCAGAAGGCAGTCGCTGATTCTACATGTGAATCTGAGTATATTGCTGCCAGTGAGGCAGCAAAAGAGGCTACATGGTTAAAGAATTTCATTGGTGATCTTGGTGTCGTAACAAGCATCAAGGACCCATTGAAAATCTTTTGTGACAATGAAGGTGCAGTCGCTTTGACTAAAGAATCCAAAGATCATAGTCGAACCAGGCATATACTCAGAAAGTATCACTATGTTAGAAAGCGTGTTGAGGAAGGCGGCATCATAGTGACTAGAGTATCGTCGGATGACAACCCGGCTGATCCTTTCACTAAAGCACTAAGTCGTGCCAAGCATAATGCTCAATAATCATGCAAGGTTCAAAAACTGCAACGGCAACGATTAAATAGTTTATATCATGAATAAAATTCTACCATTATTAGGAAGCCCATTATAATAAAATTGCCTTTTAGAAAAGAAGAAAAACTTTAAATATTTGTCAACGTCTTGTGGATTAATTCAGATTCAATTATAAATTAATAGATTGCATATGGAGGAGTTGGGTCCCTTGTTTATGAAATAAACAATATGCCCATCACCGTTGAGGTCGTGGAAAGCCAATAATGACAAAAACCTTAAATAATTTTTTAATTTAACGTCTTGTGCATTTAATTAACTTTAACATTATGGTAGTGGTATATGCAATTACAGTTTTCTATTGTTTTTTAGGGTTTGCTTAAGATTACCATATTCGGTTTATATTCCTCCCTCAGTCTCACAAAAAACTTCTCATTTCACTCTTAAATTTTGTTCCACAAAAAACTTCTCATTTCTCATATTTGATGGGCTCCACATAATAAAAAACTATTATTACTAAAGACCCAACCACTAATATCCACTAATTATCTTTCTCTCTCCAACACAATCTTATATTTTAATCAAGAGTATTATCAATGACCCCACCACTAACTATCACCTAAAAACTTGTGCAAAAGCCAAATGAGAAGTTTTTTTATGGGACGGAGGGAGTATTACATTCTAATATAACTATTAATTCAGTGTTACAGATTTACATCAGTTTATGTTTTATACTACTAAAATAATATCAAAATAACTTGTTATGTCGTAGATGAATTAATTAATTTAATATTTTTTTTGTCAAGAACAATTAAAATAAATTAATTATTTAATTACATTTTAGGTGATTTTTAAGTCTTCCGCCCATTAGACCACTCCCAACACTGAAACCTACACTTCTGTTTTTGCCAAATCAGCGTCACGTCAGCTTAAACTTTAACCGACATTAAACTGACATACTCATGCCAACAATAGCATTCTCTTCCGTTTTTTTAGGACCCATCATTACAAAATATATAAAATAAAAAAAAATACCAAATACTATATTTAATTGACATGGGCCCACCTGAGATATCTTCCCCAAATCGACTTATTGCACTTTCTCTCTCCAACCGACTTGGGTGTATCAATGGTTGCATTCTCTCAGTTTTAGAGAAGTCCAAACCGACTTCTTCATTGGCAGTCGTCTTATACCTACCATTTAGACACGTTTGTTTTTTCTATTTTACCTCTCTTAATTGATGCCTAGCTTGTAACAAAAGAACAACTACCTCAAGCATGTCGTTTTATATAAAAACGTTGAAATTATCACCTCCCGCTATATTTTTATATTTTAAAATGTCCCCACACTATTAAATAGATTAATTTCACAACCTTGATGACATGGATTGGCTTGTTTATTGTAAGCAGGTAGAGAAAACATAGTAAACTAATACTGGACCGAAATTAATATGAATAAATTCACTCAAATTGGACTTCCACTTGAATCAGCCGTTGACAATTAAGAACATATTCAGGCCGGATGTTTATTAGTTTCATATTTATGAAAGAAACGATGTGATATACGTACCACTACAAGGAATTACCCTATTACCGACGACTTTTTTGGACCACAAATTTGTCGCTATAGCTTATTCAAATGCATAGTTAGGGATAGAAAGTAAAACCTGGAAAATATGGTACCACAGTCACACTTGTACTCTTTGGTGCCACAAATCTTTGAATGAGCCTTCCAATCACATTGTACAGCATATCTTTTTGCACATTTTTCACATTTCCATTTCTTTTCGCCATGTTTTCGGCTAAAATGTTTCTTGATTCCGGTTAGATCACCTAATGCACGAGCCGGATTATGGTGGACACATGTCGGTTCAGGACATATATACACACGCTTGATTATTTCAGTACTCGTTCTTTGCCTAAGTTTCCATGGTAAGTTATGGCCTCTTCGGTGCAATTGTAGGTTTTGGTCCCTTTGAAACCCTTTGTTGCAAATTTCACAAATGTATTTGTTCTTTGCCATTAGACTTGTTGGTGATAAGGCAATCACTTGTGCACTTGGATCTACATGAATATAATCATGTCATTATTAAACTTATTTTCATGCACAGTGAAGAGTAAACATCAGCCAACCCACAAGCACTATTGATAGGAGCAGTACACATGTATATATGTTTAATTAATTACTTGATTGAAGCAGCAAAAAACAAAAAAATAGTAGAAAAAGATGAGGGCAAGAGACCTCCAATTATTGCAATCTTATAAACCAATAATTGAGTCTCTTTATTTTATGTGACAACTTATCTAACATTTCTATTTTTCATTGTTTTTCAAATGGTGTGGACTATTTTTTATCTATAATTTACTAGTATTGTACTATTGTCTAGTAAATTGTCAGAGTGAATAGTCACTAGGAATGAGAACTCATGAATTAATGAAAAATACTACAACAAATACGATACACAGTCCTGTGAAAGGCGGCCTACATCAAGTTGAAATGTAGACAATCATGCATCTACCTGAAAGTAGATGTAGACAATCATGCACTTACCCGAAAGTAGAGAGACTGCTGATCACCAAAAGACCTCCGACAAGGAACAACGAAAAGTATAGTCATTAAATCAAAATAATCAAATTTCTATCTCACGGATAATAAGGGCAATGAAAAGCATAATCATATATACAAAACATGAAGGAATAAGGATAAAATATCAAAATTTAGCAAAATAAATTAAAGAATGAAACTGCAATCTTACCTGGAGTTCCTGGTAGGGATCTTTTCTTCTTCTTGGATGAATCTTGAACAACTTCTTGAGAAGTAGATCCGATGTTATCTGGCGCAGAGTTGACTATTGGCGCCTGTCTTTGTTGACCATCCTCCATAACACCACCACCAGTATTGCCTGAAGAAAAGCTAACCTCCGAGATGTTTGACATATTGAGATGCAAACAGATGGAGAATATAGTTGCAAACAAAAGATGTTAACTCTATATAGATATATACGGCTAACTTTGTCTTACTTGGTTTTGGAAACTATATTTAAGTAATTTGTTTTCTTGCTGATTTGGTAGAAGCTATGCTAATGGGTTTATTCTTGATTCTGTGTTTTTGGTGTTATTGATTGCTTATTCTGGACATAAAACTTGGGATTTGCTGTTAAAACACCAAGACAAAACACCAGCAAACTCTCCTTAGTGTTTGTCTTTGTGTGTGTGAGAGAAAGAGAGAGGGGTGTAGGAGCAAGAAACTAGAGCACAAAACATGGGTCTTCATAGTCATAGTAATCATAATATATTAGAATATTTTTTTTCCTGTTTTTTGTTTTTGTCATATAAGATTGTTGACTACCCAATCACATCATGTATTATATTCCAAATTTTGTTAGGTATCTAGAGGTTATCTACTTGTATTTTAATGAAACTGATTTTTGTACACTTTTCATTTACTCCACACTTAGAATTAATGTTTTTTTTAACGACACATAATTTACTTCACTTTATTCCTGTCGGGGTTTGAACTCATGACTTTTAGATCATAGGCAACATCATATATATCAATACCACTAGGCTACAAGATCTTGAGAAATTTATGTTAATTAACCTTTCTACCCTTCCATATTTTTAACCTAATCCAATTTACTTTCCACCCTAAACTGCGCTACATCACAAACCATTTGTCGTGTGCCTTTGATGTATTTTAATTGTATCGCTAACTCTTGTAAATTAAAAAAAAAATTTAGAGTTTAAACCCCCAATCGTATACTTTCTAGTATAAGAGTCTGGTTGAACACCAACTATAACAACCCTCGAAAAAATTTAGAGTTTAAGTATGAAACCCCCAATCGTTTACCGTTTTTTTTTGGAGTATATTTTATTTTTCATATATTAAAACATTAAATTAATAAAGCATGAGGGACCATAGTGCAATTCACAAAAGAGTGAAATTGTCATTTTAATAGTTTGAGCGACCACATTTATTTGAAGGACCGTTTACATTACATTTTCCAATATTAAGGACTATTGGTATAATGATTTATATTTAAGGACCGTTTTATATCTTTATATACAAACTACATGGACCGTTTATGTAAATTTACTCTTTAATTTGGGAACTGGGACGGAGGAGCAACTTTTGCCCCAAGACGTAAACACGATCTCTCTCTCTCTCTCTCTCTCTCTCCCCGGTAACAATGGCGACGGCGATGGCGGAAGACAGTAGCTTCGAGGATGATCAACTGGCATCCATGACCACCGAAGATATCCAGAGGGCTTCTCGCCTTCTCGATAACGAGATCCGAATCCTCAAGGTTTTTCTACATCGATCTCTCTCTCTCTCTCTCTCTCTCTCTCTCACTCTTTAGTTCGATATCGCTTGTTCGTTTGCTAAATTTCGTAATTATTTATTTGATACAATGAATAGGAAGAAGTGCAGAGAACGAACCTTGAACTGGATTCATTCAAAGACAAAATTAAGGAGAATCAGGAGAAGATCAAACTTAACAAGCAACTTCCTTACTTGGTTGGAAACATCGTTGAGGTACCACTGATGATAGTTTGTTATTCTCATCGTGTGATTAAAGTTTAATTATTGGCTTTTTATTTTACTTGTTTGGCAGACTTCTTCCCTTTGAAAAATATGGTTTAAATTTATAAACAGTGCATCAAATTCCTCTTAGAACTATGTGTGTAACAATGCTAGAATAACTATTATGTAAACAGTAGATGAGCATGGGCTTGTCAATTTGTGCAACAAAAGTGTCAATTATGCTGCAATAACTTGCAACAATAGCCAAAACTAGTTTGTGTTTCTCTTGTTTTATTACTAATAAGTTGTGGTTCACTAATAATCTATGCAGTTCACGGTGGGAAATCAATTAGCCTTTTGTAACAACTTTCACCCCTTATTGATTCATTATCATATCCTACAACTTCCACCCGAACTTTTGTCAATTAGTTATATATACAATCCAAATTCCAAAAACACTAAACACCAAGTATTATAATATTAACATTGTCAAATTTGTTATTTCCCAAATAATAATTCCACGCCTGTAAATAAAAAAAAAATCACTAGGTACTCCCCCTTCTTATTAGATAGCATCTAAGCTGATTTGATTGATGATTATTTGAAAGCTGACTATTATTCAACTGGTTTTGTCCATATGCTTGTACTATCGTGTTGACCAATTATATGATTTGGAGTTTTGAATTTGTAGTTCTCGACATTCTGATTACAATTACATGTTTTTTTAGCTAATTAAATGTCTGATAAAACCATTTTGGTATGAATGTGTCTTCAATATCTGCTCCTTTCTTTTCTTGCATTACTCAATTAACTGAATATGGAATTTTAATTTATGCTTTTTGAAACTTAGATAGTGATTTATGTGTTGAATAATGTTTCATAAAGTTGGAGATCGTTATAAAATACAGATTAGATAACTTTATTTTTTAATTAGTGAATGAACTGGTTATTTGATATTGATATCAGTTTTTCCATGTTTTAGATTTTAGAAATGAACCCAGAGGATGAAGCTGAAGAAGATGGTGCAAATATTGATCTTGACTCACAAAGAAAGGGTAAATGTGTTGTGCTAAAAACATCTACTCGTCAGGTAACCCACAACACATCATTTTATTATATTTTATCCATTTAATTCTAAAACTTTAGCTTTACTTACAAATGGATTGTTTAAGTTATCTTTTTATTTCTAACGGGTCAATGTGGTAAAATAAAAAAATCAGCTTAAAAGGAAACAGGGTTAATTGGATAAACGGGCCATGTAGGTCAAAAGTGATACAAAATGTATTTTGTGCAGACTATCTTCTTGCCGGTTGTTGGTCTTGTTGATCCCGATACTTTGAAACCTGGTGATTTGGTGGGTGTGAACAAAGACAGTTATTTGATTTTGGATACATTACCATCAGAATACGATTCCCGAGTTAAAGCTATGGAAGTTGATGAAAAACCAACTGAAGATTATAATGATATTGGTGGTCTTGAGAAACAGGTAAAACTGTTTATCAATGCAATAATATATTACAAGTTAGGTGTTGTTTGTCATTTTAACAAAATGTCTAAAAACCGTGTTAACAGATACAAGAGTTAGTTGAAGCTATAGTGTTGCCAATGACACATAAAGAACGGTTTGAAAAATTAGGTGTTAGACCACCAAAAGGTGTGCTTTTGTATGGGCCTCCGGGAACTGGGAAAACTTTAATGGCGCGTGCATGTGCTGCTCAAACAAATGCCACATTTTTGAAGCTGGCGGGACCCCAACTTGTTCAGGTAATAATTGGAATTAAATAAATATTATTATCTAAAAAAGAAATGCATTAAATTTATTAAATTATTTATTTAACTTGTAGATGTTTATTGGTGACGGAGCAAAACTTGTCCGTGATGCGTTTCAACTTGCTAAAGAGAAATCTCCTTGCATTATTTTTATTGATGAGATTGATGCTATTGGTACAAAGAGGTTTGACAGTGAAGTTAGTGGGGACAGAGAGGTCCAAAGAACTATGTTAGAACTGTTAAATCAGTTGGATGGTTTCAGTAGTGATGAGCGTATTAAGGTACTTTTTATTTATAAAAGAAATTAAAAGTATCAAAGTTACATATTTGTTTTTGTATATAAACTGCAGGTGATAGCAGCAACGAATCGAGCAGATATTTTAGACCCGGCCCTGATGCGTTCTGGACGGTTGGATCGTAAAATTGAGTTCCCTCATCCCACTGAAGAAGCAAGGGCTAGGATCATGCAGGTGTTAGTCTTTTTTTTTTTTTTTTACATTTAGTTCTTGTTATATCTTACTTTATTTATTTTATTAAATTAAATTAAATTTGGATTTTAGATCCATTCTCGGAAGATGAATGTTCATCCAGATGTCAACTTTGAAGAGCTGGCTCGTTCTACAGATGATTTCAATGGGGCACAATTGAAAGCTGTTTGTGTGGAGGCAGGCATGCTCGCTCTTCGTCGTGATGCCACTGAGGTATTTATATTTTATATAATGTCAATTTTATGATTAAAGTAGAGGTTTGAAGTATGATTTGGTTTTGATTTCAGGTGAACCATGAAGATTTTAATGAAGGAATCATTCAAGTTCAGGCCAAGAAGAAAGCAAGCTTAAATTACTATGCTTAGGCTCTAGTTTCATGAAATCAAACTTGTAACATGTTTCCTTGTTTGTTGATGTAATTTTATCGGACTTGATGACAATTCAAAAACAAATTTTTAATCAACTATCCAGACATAAGATTATTACAAATTTTTGGAACATACAACAAATACCCCTTGAGATTACATTCCATGCACCCTTATAAACGCATTTCAATTTCTTTGAAAGTGGTAATTATACTTTTATCGGAACACATGACAGACTGCATCAGTCATCAACTTGAATCGGTTCTCACCAAATCCACTTCTAACATGTTAAGAATCATGGCCAAAAGATGCACATCTTTTGCACATCTTTCTTCATATGATTTAGCATGTTAATACCACCGTATTCTTCCACTTAGACATGGTCACACCATTTGTTATTTTTTAAATCGAAAATGCAAATTAGACCAATTAAGAATTGATTTGTTAAAGACAAGTTTTAACACATCCAAGGCAAATTTAATTTTTTGACATTTATATCCTTATATATTTTTTACCCTTTTTCTTAACCCTAACTACATCCTCATCAAATTGCTTGCCGTCTACAAAAAAAAGAGTTTCGTACGTATCCTGGTTATGCAGTCATTTGATAATTGCAACAGCGTGGGGGTAGGCATGGTGGGGAGGGGGCACGGGCAACGTGAAGGAACGGCTGTGGGGGGTGAAGATGCTTGTGATTGGTTGGCATGATTTTCTTTTTTTATTTAAAATTAAATGGAATAAAATGGTGTGTTGCGGTGTGGTTGCTGAGGTGACAGATGATGTGGCAAAAAAAATTGTTGTGAGTGTTGTACCCATACCCCATAGCCTAAAAGGTTCTGCGCTGAATCAGACAATATACATATGAATCATTCATTAAATATTAAGAGTTTGGCTAACTCATGCGGGCATGAGATAAGAAACGTTTATTGAACTAGATATTTCCTGACATATTGAAAAATACATTAAATAAAGTATAATTTTAACAACTATTAAATATGATTTTCAATTTTAACAACAATTAATAATGTTAACTAGAATAAAAGAACTCTACATAGTAGAGTAGTTGCTGAAGCAATTGTGCGTTCCTGATACAATAATATCCAAACATCACCTTATAATTCTATGATTACCCCATTTTAGAACAAACTCTTTTCTCTCGTAACCATCCTTCCATCCACAAATGTCCAGAAGCTTGGGCTTATCAATGGCTTCTTCCACAATCCCTTCCTGTTCACCGGCTTCTTCTTCATCACCGTTGCCCCGGCGAACCACCGTTAAGACCCACTGTTCATTAGTTGCTAGAAATAGTATCAAACCCCCGTTGCCTCCCCTGAACCCTAAAGATCCATTTCTTTCGAAGCTCGCATCAGTTGCCGCTAATTCACCGGAGAAGCTGCTCAATCGGACGGCTAACTCCGATATGCCGCCCTATTTGGACATTTTCGATTCTCCGACGCTCATGGCCACTCCAGCCACGGTACTCTCTCCGATTAACCTCTATCCTATTCTAATTTGTCTGTTTATTCCTATTACCGTAGCGTAATTTAAGTATTATAGACGTCTAATTGCTCCTTGTTAAACTAGTATTACTAGTTTATCTTCTATCGTAATTCTAGATGTACCAAGCCCTAATCCCAATTTATACAGGGTAAATTTGAGCAAAAACAAGCTTGTTTATCTGTTATGCCCCATGCTTTAATATATCATCATTAGAAAAATTAGTTATTTATTATACCAAGTATGTGATGGAGACTAGATTAGGGATAACAACACCTTTATTACTATGGTGCCTTATATTTTAAGTAAACTTCCTTCCACTATATCATAGCTATTTATAACCTAATTGTTTGTATTACATATACTAATGGTAACGAATAATAATTATAATTAATTTTTATTAGGTGGAAAGATCCGTTTCTTACAATGAACACAGACCAAGGAGGCCTCCTCCAGACTTGCCTTCATTGCTTCTTCATGGAAGAATAGTGTACCTCGGAATGCCGGTAACCAATTCTATTTCTTATGTAATTTTATGATGATTTATTTATTTATTTATTTGATTATTTCTTTTGGATGCTACCTTTCTTAAAAGGTCTCATTTTTTTGTGTTTTTTTTTTGCTAATTGAAGTTATTTTTTCTAAAGATGTATCTCATAATAACAGTTTAATGTAAAACAGTTTAGTGACTTGTACTTATGAGAATTTTTATGCCTTTGTATCAGTTGGTGCCAGCTGTTACAGAGCTTATCATTGCGGAATTAATGTATCTGCAATGGATGGATCCCAAAGAGCCAATATATCTTTATATAAATTCCACCGGAACTACTCGTGATGATGGCGAATCGGTTAGCTTTTTTCTTCATCTTCCTTATGTTAGGTTTGTATTACGAATATTTTGGACAAAAAAGTTGCCCAAAGTGCATTCATATGCTCACAACCATCTATATTGCTTTAGTTTAATAGATTAATTAGTTATAAAAATAAAAAAAATGTAAAAAATAGTGTTGGTAGGTGTAGTGTAGGTCAATGAGTCAATCTAATTCAAAACAACCTGTTTGACCAATGCCCGACCCTCACCTCTAATATATTTTTTTCATTTTTAAGTAAATTAACTTACATTTTTTCTCGACATGTTTGGATGTATTTCTTTTAGTTGTAGTTTATAAATTATAACTAGTTTTTTTCTTTAGTTTTTTTCTTTATTTTTTTTTAAATTTATAGGTGATGAATATCTTTAATTTTTCCTGTAATGTGTTCTTTAATGACAAATAAAACAATCATTGACTTTGCTTATTTTAATCAGGTTGGAATGGAGACAGAGGGTTTTGCAATTTATGATGCTATGATGCAATTGAAAAATGAGGTCACATTCTTTACTATTAATATTATGATGTGACTTGCTGTATTTATTAATTAATAATTTAATTCGCAGATACATACTGTTGGAGTGGGAGCTGCTATTGGTCATGCATGTCTGTTGCTTGCTGCAGGGGCTAAGGGCAAAAGATTTATGATGCCACATGCAAAAGGTATATTATTATTCTGTATAGACTTTTCTTTCTGTTTTTTATTTAATTTTTAATAAATAATGACAAGTGCTTGTTTTGTTTTAGCTATGATACAACAGCCTCGTGTTCCATCGTCTGGATTAATGGTGGGCAGTGATGTTCTCATTCGTGCCAAGGAGGTTTGTGTTAATTCCTTTATTTTTTTTTAATAACTTTTAACTGATTTTATTTATAATTTGGGATTTTCTATTTACAGGTAATCGTTAACAAGGACACACTTGTTGGGCTGCTGGCAAAACACACGGAAAATGTGAGCAATTAATTACTCTGTTTTAGTTGTTTTGTGTATTGAACTAGTTAGGATTTGCATAGAGAAAACTGATCTGTTGATTTGTTCAGTCGGTTGAAACCGTAACGCAAGTGATGAGAAGACCTTTTTATATGGATTCCACCAAAGCTAAAGAGTTTGGTGTAATTGACAAGGTACAACACACACCCATAATAATATGTATCTAGATCCCTAATCTTTTATTTATTTATATATTTATTTAATTTTGTTTTTTTGGTTTAGATACTTTGGCGTGGTCAAGAAACGATCATGGCAGACGTTGCTGCACCAGAGGTATGGGATAAGAATGCTGGGATCAAATCTCTCGATGCAATGTAGCTTGCTTCCTTATTTACACCATTTTAGGTAATAATATCTTTACATAAGTTTCTTATCCCATATATTTGTTTACATTATATACGATGTTTATAAGAATATTTGATAGCTTTGAAACTAAAACTCGTCATATTTCTGGTGCAGGATTGCCAACACACACATAAGGTGGAAGAATTGTGGAAATGGAAGTTGCGGATAAATGTATGTTTGTATAGGGTAGTTAGGGGATCTTAATGATATAAGAAAGAAGTTGTTAGATCCATTCTACCCAAAGATTACTTTCCCCCCAACAAATATCATATGGATTATAATTGCATTTTGCAAATACTCAAGAGTTGAGGGTTAATTCATTTGTTGTACTTTATGTATAAAAATTGCTGGTGCATGCATGCTTATTTGGGGTTGAGATAATCAAAATCTTGTGATATTCTCAAGCATATCGTTGCTTGCATTCACTAATGTTGTTTTGAATCTTGCAACAAAAGGTTATTCGCATGAGTTTGGATTATATATTACTCCCTCCGTCCCTAAATAAAGTTCTCATTTCTCCCTAATCTTTTGTCCCTAAATAAAGTTCCCATTTCTCAAATTGATGGGGTCCACTTAATAAAATAATATAATTATCAAGGACCCCACTACTAACTATCCACTAACTATCTTTCTCTCTCCAAACCAACCTTATATTTTAATCAAATTTATTATCAATGACCCCACCACTAACTTCTCCTTAAAACTTGTGCCCAAGTGAAATGAGAACTTTATTTAGGGACGGAGGGAGTATTACCCTTTCTGGCCATCATTGTTTTAATGGAAAATACTACAACTAAGTCACATAATATATACGCATCTCACATATTTCTAGCGAGAATTAGGATCTGTACATAGGTTAAATGTCATTTGGTAATTTATATAGTATAATACAAATGATAGAAATCTTTCAAGCATTAATAGTGGAAAATTACATAACAGAAAAATATAAACAAATACACATAATAACACATTAACCACCATACCAAAAATAAGGTACGAGGCAAAATTCAGGTATGCTTTTGTACAATCTACCAAAAATTGTATCAACAATCACACACATCTGCTCTATTGAAAGGGATTTCCTTGACCAAAAGCTTTCGATCTCTTCAATTCTCTACAAACAAGATCTAACATTGCCAAAAAGTCTCTCACGATCACAAAGATCCGAAGTGGATTCTCATAATCTCTACTCACATTTCCATGAAAGTACTCACTAATCTCTCTCACAAGTTCCAACACTTTTCGTTCATCTTCCTCCAACTCACTGAGACATTTTCCCGCATAATTCAAGAAACAATTCATAGATTCCACAAAAGCACATGTTTTTTCTTTCATCGGCAAATCTTGGTTCACCAATTTACGCAATCTACACATGCCTTGAGACAGATTAGAAACCGAGCTTGCAATGACATCAAAGTCAATGGTGGCTGTTTTCTTCACATTGCATAGTTCGGTAGTTAGACCAGCCACAAGTTCCAACCCCATATTTCTATAATCTTCTTCTCTATCTTCAATGTTTGTTTGCTTGTTCTTTTTGTTAATCATTCCTATAATGCTCTCGGACATTCTGATTCCTTCTGAACGAGCAATTTCTTGGACTACAAAATGAAGCAATGTTGTTTTTCCATCGGTTCCTTTAACATCTGCAAGTTTAAGCAATGCATCGAGCTTGAATGCTTTTGCTCCTCCCCTTATTGTACCTATATTCATTCGGTTTCCTGTTTTCAGCACCGCTTCAAGTAGTTTAAGAAATAGGCGACTGGATCGTAGTTCTTTGCATGCATCCTGATACAACATAGCTTGTGAGTCATTGAGATAGTCCATATATATATTAATACAGGCAATGTTTTAAATTCCGAATTTTGAATCAAACCGACCGTGCCTTAAAAATAGGGGTGAGCATAACAGGGTATCCGCCGGTTCCAGTCACCTGAGGTATAGGAACCGGAACCTGGAAGACATGTTCCTAATTTTTCAGAACCGGAACCGGAACTGCCGGTTCCAGCCTTCCAGGGCAGGTTCCGATTACCCTGTATATAAATTAAAATAAATAAATTAACATTACTTATTGAATAAACAAGACAATAAATCACACAAACTAACGATTACAAATATCGTTTAATGATTTTAAACATAGTTCAACGATTACGAATATTTGTTCAATATAGAAATAAGTGAATAAGAATGACAAAAACATAGTCATTGTGTGATTCATGTGAAAGTCAGTCACAAAGATACGACCTCACGATGAGAAAATGTCTCACCCAATTTCTGACTCATTTATAACGAGTAAGGTCAATTTTATATTTTTATTTGGACTAGTATTTTTTATTTAGATAAATCATAAATCTATTTAATTTAATCATGTATAATATATTATATATTATATATTTTAATAAAAATATACCGTATAACTACCGGTTCCAGGTTATCCACCGGTTCCGGGTTCCTTAATTTTGAGAACCGGAATCTCTTAGGGCGGTTCCATGATTTTAAGAACCGGAACCGGAACCTCCTAGCAGGGTCCGGAACCTTCGGTTCCGAGACGGTTCCGGTTATCATTTTTTCCTGCTCACCCTAACTTAAAAATGGTCGAACCAGTGGGACAGGATTACAATATTATTCATTATTTATCATAGTTAGTTATGAAGAATTTTATAAGTAACTAAAAATTCAGAAAATTGCCGATTATGAAGATGATCAATCTTGAAAATGATAAATAAAGAAGGAAGGTGACGGTTAACGATTATGTTAAAATTTTCATGACGCACAAAGGCATCAAATAGCATTACGTTAAAAATTAAAAAATAATAAAAATCCGGCCCGATCCGGTTTCTCGGGCACGGTTTAACCCGGTTCGGTAAAAACACGGCGGTTCAATCCGGCCCACATCTTGTATATTGACCCGGCTACGTACACCCGGTGGATGCGCATATAGTTGGTTGTGATCCTCAAGTTCAAGTCGTTTTTCCCTTCGTGGCCTTATCCGCTAATTATGACCCTCGTTTTCTCAAAAAAGAAGACCTTGTTCCTCAATCTTCGGAGAGCAGGGAATGCTAACAAGGGGTGGTGATATGCTACTCCGGGAGATGTATATAAACTTCTTTGATCATGACGCCACTACCAACCCTCCTCGGCCATTGCTACTTGGGTTTAAACCGCGCCACAGTCTTTGTTTCGAGAGGGTGTCTTTTTTTTGCCTCTGGATTATGCCCACCGGTCGTTAAAACATTGAATAGAGGTTTTGAGTTGGCTATGATAGAATACATGATTTTCATAACATGGATCCGAGAATGTTACATATATATACATACATTCAAGCAAATAGGTGTTTCATCACATGGCATTTGACGCTTACTTGTAACAAATATTTTTATTTTTTGTAAAACAGAAGCCAAAATATACTCCTTTGTAAGTAAATGTACTGAAATTGTGGGTGTGAATAACAAAAAATGGGATTGTACCTCTAGCACCGAGAAGGTCCTTTGAAGATGGGTAATTTCGTCTTCAAAAGTTTCTCGATAAAGCAATGCTTCAATTCTTGGGAAAGCGTAGGGTATTGTAAGGATTGATGTAACAAATCTCTCGGCTGAACCTAACTCGCCTTTGTGGCCGGTTAGTTTAGCCACTTCTTCTTTCGTGGGTTCCATCTTTATAAGTACTTCTAGTTGTTCTAATTTCAACCCATTTCCTAATATAAACACCGAGCCAAATCAGTTGTTTATCAGATTAAACGGCTGGCTGTGTGTTTGTTAACACGAATTATTTAAGCCTACTTTTGTTTGGATGAAGGGGCTATTAATCTGTTTTTAAAATTATGTATTCCCAAATAATCCCATTAATTACATAGATCTCAAAACTCTAGAATTATTTGTGTCCAATATTTATATTCGTATTTGACTAAACCGACACATTTTGGCCATTACCTTTCTCTTTTAATTTTTTTCAGGGGACCTACTTCAATTTCGGTCTTGGATTGTCATTGAATTATCCTTAATTTTAAGGTATCTAGTTCAAATTTTGTCACAATAATTACTTTGATAACACATATCCAAACACCCGTATATATGATGGATCTGTACAAGTGCGCTTGTTGGGTGGTGGCATTGAGAGCTTTTAAAAGTATGGTTAGGTTCTGAAGTCTTTTGGGCTCGAGAACATGCTTACTTGGAGACGGGCTTTTGCTTTTTAATTCTTCATTAGAATTGTGTGTGTTGTAACTGAAGAGGGACTCGATCATTTCCTCATCAAATCTGTTTTCTAATTTGATGTACACAAATAATTTATAAATCTTGTAAATAACAAATTAAATAGCTTACTCGAATGAACTTGATCTCAACTTGTCCCAGACCATGCAATGGTCCGGTGCAGCTCGTACTTTATCCCAATGAAGCGGTTTCAGTTTTGGCAGCGGAGTTCCATTCTTACCGGCCGCCGGAGTAAATTGAGACATCAGTGGTGGCGGATTTCCCGGTGGTGGTGGTGGCGGATTTCCTTTTTTGGTTGAAGAAGAACCACATTGTGGCCTTCGCGGTGGTGGAGGTGGCGGCGGTAAACTACAAAAAGAATGAAAAGATTCATCATCTGACGAATGAGACTCCACATTTTCACCAATTGGAGAACCAAAAAACACTTGTTCATCAAACTTCAATGATTCAGTTGAAGCTACAACACCATTATAACCAGAATCCAAAACTGGTGGGTCTAAAACAGTTCCTAAGGATTCAAGGTGAAAATTGTCTACAACTGGATCAGATATAATTACCTTCTTCACATTCTTCGAAGATGATTTCCTAATTTTACGTTCTTTTCTAAAATTTCTGCAACCCAAGAACAAAGCAATGAGGCAGATTATACCAGTGGCCCCACCAATAGACGCCATAACTGCCACCAGAACTTTCCGCCGTGTTCCACCGCCAGACGGTGGAATATGGCGGAGGTTGGGATGTAGATGAACATGATGACGTGGAGCTGGAGCTTGAGAAGGTGTTGGTAATGGTGATGGAGATGGTGATGGTGAAAGATTAAAATGTGTGCTTTTTGTGTTCTTTATTAACCCAATCAGAGCTCTGAAATTGTGCTTTGTTAATGGCGAAAGCTGAAGATTTGGGGCAGTGAATAATGAAGAAACGATGAGTGTAATGAGAAAGAGGATGATGATGAAACGGATGATGATCTTACAACCATACTCCATTTTTCTTTTTCTTTTTAATTAATTTTAATTTTCTTGAATTCACCTTTCTGAAGCAATAAATCCTGTTGGTTGCTGGTTCTGGTGCAAGTGGGGCTGAAGGTGTAACACACTCTTAAATGCTACTCCAAGGAATCCCTGTGTGTGTGTTTGGCAAGTTGAAGTTTGTAGTTAGGGGCCTTCTTTATTTCCCTTATTCTTTGTCTTCTATGCATTATGTTCTTTAACTCCCATTTATTACAAAATTTACATTAGATCCTTAGTGTTAAAAGGTTATGTAACTTGTTTATGTAAATGTAAGTAAACAAAGTATATGACTATCTCATTTATTTATGAGGGCTTATTTCTACACGTAAATAACTACATACACCATAATATACAATATTTATAGAAATGTAAATTGTAAAATATATTAAAATGATAGTTATAGTATGTGAAGTAATATATGTGGTGTAGAAATTATTTTTTGCCTCTTTAAGTTGTAAGGAAAAAACTAGAACTGAAAAAAGGTTTTGATGATCATGTGATTGTCCAAGTTTTTCTTGAGATTTAGGTAGAGTTGTTGGGACTTTTAGTGGTCAAATAAATGTCAAAATCAGTTTTCATAGCGATGATTATGCTTTTTCAAACACAAATCTCTGTTTCCTTTTCAAACTTTACATTTGCTCGTTGTGGGTCCCCATAGGTTGGTCTTACCTTTGCATATCTTTATGTGGTGTGAACATATCAATAATTTCTGCATTTATCCATATTTCGTATAGCAATAGTTCGACTTGTGATCTTACGTGCATGTAAAAACAAATTCGTACCTGAGTATAGCCATAAATATGAACTTAATTACAATTCTCTCTAAGAGTTATCTCTTTCTTCCTTAGTCACTTTTATCATATCACTGTCAAATCAACACTTCTAAATTGATACACCAACTAATACGCTCATATCAACAATATTTCTTCACTTCCTTTATCACTTTGGCATAATGCAAAATTTTATGCATAATTTACAACACCTCTCTTTCATCTCATTTCCTCTCTCAATAAACCGACGAAAACAAGCAACCAGGCAAACCCAATATATAAATGGTGACAATGGTGTCGCAAGTTGCAACAAGTCAGACCAATCTGATATAATTTTTGAACTTTTTAATTATGCTATTAAACTATCTTATCTTGTAAATATCCAAAATTTAATGTGTGTTATTTTCTTTATACATAGGTACAGTGCATATGGATTTTCGGTAGAAGTTAAAGATGCATGGTAGGTTTGGTATATACATGGTTCTAAAAAGTTAGTATTGACTCATATTTACCCATCATAAGTTATGTTTTTTAGGCGTATTGAAATACTGAGTTATATGGCCAAATATATTAGGAAATGTCATGGTCTTACAATAAATTCCAAAGCTTGAGGTTTGGCCATATGTGCCACAACACGCTTGCCATTATATGTAGGTGAGGGTTTCTTGCAATTTTCTTCCTCATATCTAATCCATGTGCAAAAAATATAACCGATCGACATGCCAACCAATAATTAAAAAAAGAAATTTATGAATTGGTTTGGCTTGGCTTTGCCGTTACATGGAATCCCATGCTGCGACTGTAAAAAAGTCACATCACAAACTCCTTTTCGTGTTCTTATATGAGGGACCACACAAACCGTAATCCGGCCCACTACTCATGGTTGAGTTTGACAATTCAGTCTTAAATCTTATTACATGAGGTTGGGTTGAGGGGTATATATACAGTATACTTGGTAAAGGAACATGTGAAAAGGTATGGAAACGATGTTCGATCGGTTTAGATGCTAATATTATATGTAACTATATTATTTGTTTAATATAACTATCTTGTACACGTTTATAAATTATAAATGCAATCAACTTGAATTTCTCTTTGTATTTAAAAAGTGTGACGGAAAAAGTTTGAGTTCATGACATATTTGTAGTGTGTGGTGGTGATCAAAGATGGTGAAAATGGTGGTATAGAATTTAGGTGTGAGTATGAGGTGGCTTGGGCCGGTCCAAAATAGAACCCAGATTGAAATTTTCGTTAAGATAATTTATTACTGTTTGCTTTCGATTAAAGGCAATTAAGTTATTCAGTTAACATATTATAATGGTAAAATGAATTGGTTAATTCGGTGATTAAGTTATTCAGTTAACAAATATATTTTCTTCATTTTCGTGTCCTTATTTTTATTTTTAGTGAGGGTTCACTTAATATGGCCCATTTTCATGTGTAAATCCAAAACTGAAGAAAAAGTTGTTTTTCTTTCTAAAACCATCTACTGTATTTTTGCTTTGGTTCAATTATTTTGGATCGGTTACTTTAGTTAACAGTCCTAACTTTAATGTAAATGGCAGCAATAATGAATGATGGCGACCGTTTGAGAAAGAGTGTTATATGACTATTTTAAAAGTGTAAGTGACCAAAATACTTTCATTAATAAAATATGTAATTAATTTTAACAATTAATTATCATTGATCAATAGTTAAAATGTGTTATTTTAAATTACACAAAAATTAAGAACAATTATCTATACTTATATACTAATATAAAACATAATAATTAAACGCTTATCTATCATTTGTAAAACATGCTTATATATGAAGTCATTACCTAGAAAATTGAATCAGTTTATTTATAAAATGGTTGACTATTTAAACACCTCGTACTACTATATTTGAACTCCTCTAAAATATTTAAACTTCACTATCTCTCTTCCAATTCTCTCACAGCCACCACCGTATCTAATCCTAATCCGCCGCTTGAAACCGCCACTCAAGTTCGCCGCTCGAATCCGCCGCTCATGTTGCCACTTGAATCTGCTGTTCATTTCGTCGCTCGAATCTAATTGTGGTGGATATCCATGTAATTTATTACTGTTAGAACACAATCTCCAAGACAAAAAAATAGTTAGACTTTGATTAGAATATATTTTTTGTAGTAAAAGAGTATTTAAATAGTATAGTTTGCCTTCCTTAATGATTTTTGATTTGTGTCTCATTCTACAGCCTAAGAGCATCCCAATGGTTAACCTCATAAAAGCTTATTAGTTTTGACACATCAACATTCCACTAACAAAAAACCTTTTCATAAATAACATTTCCAATGGTTAACCTCTCCAAAAGCTTATTCTTTTATAATATTTCTAATCTACCTTTATCTATTTCAAATGTTTTATAAATACACCTGTATATAATTTGACAATTTTTTGACATCTTACTAAATATTATATATTTTAAAATGTGTAATACAAAAATATTATACTAATTGGCATTAAATATTATATAATTTATTTATTAAGTAATAAAAATATAAGAAAGAATTTATATATAACAAATCTAAGGTTTAAATTGAAATGTTATTAAACACAAGGGGCTAAAAATAACAAACATTAAAAGATGGTTAAAAGATTAGTAGAGAATAAATCTTTGCAATAAGCTTTTCAAAAAGCTAGACATTCCAATGATAAAAAGTATTTTCAAATACTTATTAGAATAGTAATAAGCCCCTTTTTTTAAAAAGCTACGATGCTCTTACAGCACTCCAGTAGCACTACCACTTTTCCCAAATCTTACTTCGTGTCTTAATTACTTCTAATCTTCTGCAAGTTTACTTTCATCATCATCATCATCATCATCATCATCATCATCATCATATCATCATCGATCTGGTCTGATCTGATCGGATCGAATCGAAATCTAGAAAAACGGGGATGGCGATGGCGAGAGGAAGCTCTGGCCTCGCATATCCTGACAGATTTTACGCAGCTTCCGCTTACGTAGGATTCGGTGGATCTCCAAATTCATCTTCCAAAACCATCACTTCCAGGTTCTCAAATGACGTTGCTCTTTTGCTCTACGCTTTGTACCAACAGGTTTTTTGTTCATCTCACAATTCTTCATTGCTGATTTTTCGTAAATTCTTTGCGTGCGATTACTACATTAGTCGATTTTGGACTTCATTAGACCTGGTTGTCGAGAATGTGATTCGTTTGAAAGAAATGCTTGTGATGTGTTTGAACGAATGGATTCATTGATTGCTTGAATTTGTCTGTTACCTCCCCCCCCTATATGAAATGATAGAGCAAAGTATTATTTCTTTTTATGATCTTCGAAGTACTCTGCCTTCTTTTTTCGAAATGTTCGAAATCGTATCAATTAGGAGGCTGGTAATCAAAATTTGGTTTTCCAAAATGTCTAACAATTTCCATATATAATGTAACTTCTGCGTAATTGGAGTTGTTAGTTGTTTTGGAATATCTCTATAGCATGTAGGCTGCACATTTTCAAATAGTTTCTGAGATATGTTGCTGGTTAACAGTTACCAGACATACTTTTTCAAAATCATAATTTTGATTATAAAAATGCTTGTTCATTTTGGTTTGATTTTGTTTTAAAACAGGCAGCTGTTGGGCCATGTAATATCCCAAAACCAAGAGCTTGGAGCCCTGTGGAACACAGCAAATGGACCAGGTCCGTCTTATAAGCTGCCAATTCATAGCTGATTAGATTTTTCCCCTAATATTCATACTCTTATTATTTTATATTCTTATGTACCGTGGAATCAAAATTATATTCTAGTAAATGGAAAAATGAGATTTTACTGCATTTTCATTCTTAAAGATAACAAACCAAACTTCAATCATATAATGATATCCAAGATTCCACACACAATGTACGAACCAAATAACAATTTTCAGGTGATCTTACCCGTTTCCATTCCAGTCCAATATCAAACCCATACCCATAGGACAAATGGCAGAATTTGCAGGTTGGGTAACTAGACAAAATGGGTTAGGGTTTTTTTACTTATTAGCGCAGGCCAATACTGGTCGGATCTTGTTGCGTTGACTGGCTAACATTTTTTTGTATATATTTTTTCATTTTTATGAACAGTTAATGCATTAAATATGATTACAGAACTATGTGATTACAATTTACAATAACAAATTTATTAGTTAATATTTCAATAGCCACTAGTGAATTTGTCATGAGGTTATAACTTTTCCTCTTATTGCAGTTGGAATGGTCTTGGAAACATGGCTTCTACCGAGGCAATGCGCCTTTTTGTTAAAATAATAGAGGTGTGCGTTGACTTTTATTTGTCTATAATAAACTTTATAGTATATAAAACTTTAAATATAACTTCTTATATCATTATACATATACATCTTTGAGTATAGGAAGAAGATCCAGGATGGTTTTCAAGAGCAACTAACTTTATTTCTGAGCCTGTTATTGATGTTGAAATGAATGTGAGCACATAGATCTTATCTTCTTTTACCTGTGACATAATCAAGTACATTCATTTATTAAAAAAAACTTTGGTCATTGATGTTATTAAAGATTCTATTATCAAAATTATATATTAATTATTTATAAGTTTTATAATGCGTTGTTTACAAGGAGACATTGTTTGTTATATTCTATTTATATGCAGCATAATTCAAAGGCGGAATTAGTCACTAAAACTGAAATCCCTCTGCCTGAAACAAAAACTATTCCCACTGAAAATGGGAATGATGTGGAAATTGAGGACAAAACTATAGTGATAGAAAAAGTTGATCTGTATGACCAATGGGTTGCCCAATCTGTTTCTGGCCCGTTCCCCAAGCCCAGATATGAGGTAATTATTTCTCCCCTTTTTTTAGGGTTTAGAAAGGTGTTTTGTCCTTTATTTTATCTGAATTTATTTTCAAATGTTTAGCATGCAGCAGCTGTTATTGATGATAAGATGTATATATTTGGCGGGAATCATAATGGACGTTACCTAAGTGATCTCCAGGTATGTTTTTCGTCTCATATTTGTACGCGTACAAAGATATTATTCAAAATGTATACATTTTTTTCTGGTTGCATTTGCAAGGTATATATATATAATGAATATATATATATATATACACACAACAAACAATATTTTTTCTTTTAATAAATTACAGCATGGGAAACATCTCTTCAGTACCTTTAAAATGAACCCAATATTGAGTTGTTATTGATGTTTCACTTTATTATAGTCTTATAAGAAAATAATTAGTATTTTTTATAATCATTACATTGTTTATCAATAGAATCTCATATTAGCCACTTATAAATGAATTGATTGGTTGTTATTTGGAAGTGGACACTTTATTTGGGACAAATAAAAATAGTAATGTGGACACTTAATATGAGACGAATGGAGTATTATCTATCTATTTATATTTCTTTATATAAATTGTAGAGTAAACTACACGAATTGTCCCTGTGTTCTGGAAAAAGTTGCTGTTTTGGTCCCTCTTTTAATACTTTTCTCTATTTTGTCCCTGTTGTTTCAATATTGGTCCGTCTACTCAACTCCGTCAGAAACCATTAGTGTAATTCACTCTAAATTTTGATTTTTACTTTAAACCTCTTATCAGCTAATTACATATTGCATCCATTCAAATTATTATTTAATAGATACGTAGTTTTACTAATATATAAAGCATCTAGTGTTGTTCATCTTTTAGCTAATATTTTTTATTTGACCCATTTGACGGATATAACACAACCCATATTGACCCATTCATAAGTAAATGGGCTGATATTTCTGTAAAAAAGATTCAACAAAACTCTTTCTTGCTTCTAATACAGTGTTTTTTTTTTTTTTTTTTTTTTTTTTTTTTAACTTTTTGCAGGCACTTGATTTGCGGAATTGGCAATGGTCCAAGATTGAAGTTAAGGAAAATCCCGAGGAGTCACTAAAAGTAGCTCCTTGTGCTGGCCATTCTTTGGTCAGTATTCTAATAGTTTTTTTTTTTTGTTAATTATAATCATTATTTACTGACAATTTCAGTTTGTTACATGCAAATTTGAATCACTTAATATAACACTGTTGTGAAATTGTTGGTATGTAGATAGCATGGGAAGGAAATAAGTTAATATCAGTTGCTGGTCATACAAAAGATCCCTCTGAACTCCTTCAAGGTGTGTTTTAACTTGTATTTATTGGTTTTGTGTGTTCAAATCTGTAATGTTGTAGTAGATGTCAAAACTATAAAGTAAAAGTTTATAAAAAAATTATTTATAAAGCTACTGATGGAATTTTAAGAAATTGTTTAGATAATATGTTTTTTCTATTTGTCAAATTATGTAATACAGCAAAAGAACCTCTTCTTATAATAAATATAAATTGGTAAATGAAAAAAAAATATAAGTAATTCTAAATTAATCTGCAGCAAAGTAAATTATTTGTTAATGAAGTGTTTGGTAAATTTTTAGAGCTTTATCACCCTTTTTTCCTTTCAATAAATTAATTAAAAATGTGTTTAGCTTCACAATGCTTACATGTATGTATATATATACAATTGTAACTTCTGTGTTTGACAGTAAAGGCATTTGATCTGCAAACAAATACCTGGTCAACCATGAAGACCTATGGAAAGCCACCGGTATACCTTATTATTCTCAAAGTTATTTTTATTTACTTTCTCATAATTATTGCTACAATATTTACGGTTTTATGGTTTTACAGGTGTCTCGTGGAGGTCAATCAGTGACAGTTGTTGGGTCAACCTTAGTCATATTCGGTGGACAAGATGCAAATAGAACTTTATTAAATGATCTCCATATTTTAGACCTAGAAACTATGACATGGGATGAAATCAACACACAGTAAGATCTCAATTTTATTGTCTTATTCAAATATTTAAAAACATTAATTTATATTTAATTAAAAATTATTAAATTGAAGAGGGGTCCCACCATCTCCAAGATCTGATCATGCTGCTGCAGTAAATGAAGATCGTTACCTACTTATCTTTGGTGGGGGCACACATGCAACTTGTTTTAATGATCTTCATATCCTTGATATGCAAACTGTGAGATAATATAACACAACTTTTTATTGACATTTTTTCCCTTTGTCCAATTTCAAAATTTTCTCAACCGAATTATGCAGATGGAATGGTCAACACCAAGTCAACAAGGAGATATACCAAGCCCACGTGCTGGTCATGCTGGTGTCACAATTGGTAAAAATTGGTTTATTGTTGGCGGTGGTGATAACAAAACGGGTATGTATCTGAAAACTTTAAATTTAAGGTTTTTTTTCTAGAGGTGTAAAAAGTTTCTGATATGGGAATTAATTTGTGTACCACATCTTTTAATGCATATACCACATAGTACAAGTATTACTGCAGATTGTACAAACACATAATGCAATTATTATGGTGTATAGATTAAAAAGTGTGGTGTAAAAATCACCACCTTCCTGATATTGATGGTGTTTATTTTGCAGGGGCTTCAGAGACTGTTGTCCTCAACATGTCAACACTCAACTGGTCAGTTGTAACAACTGTTCATGGACGCGTTCCTCTTGCCAGTGAGGTATTTTTTTAATAATAGTTTAATGTGTTAAATATGATATATTATTTTAATTTCTAACAATTGTCCAGATTTTATGCATTAATAATTCACTTTGTTTGACTTTTTGACCCGTTCCCTTATTAAATAGTTTGACACTTTGACCTGCTATATAAAACATAAACTGAACGTCTAATTCTAATACACACCATGTGTTGTAAGTTAATTGATGTTTATTGCAAAATGCAAACATATTGCATGAATTGGTTCTAATCTCCATACCAATGTACAGTTGCCAAAGCATGAAGTACAATTCTTTGTGTGGTGCAGGGGTTGAGTTTGGTGTTGAGTTCCTACAATGGTGAAGACATTCTAGTATCTTTTGGTGGATACAATGGGCGATATAGCAATAATGTGGGAGGCTAATCTTTATTTCTTTCTTTCTTGTTTCCCATTTTTATTCTATCTTTAATTTGGTTTGGTGATGAATTAGGTCAATTTACTTAAACCCAGCCAAAAGTTAAAGTCAACAATGGTGGGGACTCCAGCACTTGATAGCAGCATCTCTGCTGCACAGAGTAATGCTACAAATGGAACTTTACATTATGAACAAGAAAAAGTAAGGGAAATCAGAATGGACAATAATAACCAACAGGTAAAATGACCCGATCCGAATGTTATTAAAACTGTAAATATGATACATAGAAAATATATATTTTCATAGTAATAATCTAAGTTTCTGAATAACCCATTTGACTCGTTAGAGACTGAACACAATCTGAATTGAGCCGTCATCAAGTAAATATTTTTAAAATTGCCAACTCTAGTACGGCAATCATTACCTATGAAAAACTTTCCAGTACCTTGTAGCTAAAGAAAACAAAAAATTTACAAATTTATAATAAACCTCAAGTAAAACTTATTATTTACTATAAACTTTCTGAAAAGTTATACTTTACAAAACCATTTTGATTTTATGATTATAACATAATTGGTACATTTGTTAATGCAGACAAAAAAGGTTGATGGTGAGAATTTGTTAATGGGGCTTAAGGCGGAAAAGGAAGAGCTAAAGTCAACTCTGAGTAATGAGAAGTCAAAGTCTGTTGACTTAAAACAAGAGTTGGTAGAAGCTGAATCTAGGAACACAGACCTATACAAGGTCAACTTTTCTTCTTTTCCAACAAATATATTTAGCTGACTGACTGTCAGTTAAATACTTACTCTCGTGCAGGAACTCCAGTCTATTCGTGGCCAACTTGCCGAAGAACAGTCTAGATGTTTTAAGTTAGAGGTAACCATGGTTAAATAATACAATACTCCCTTGTGGTTAGGAAGAGTCTGTATAATCAACCAATTATGGTGAATGTATTATTGAATCGACAGGTAGATGTAACACGGAAATTACAAAGAATGGATTCCTTGCAAAAAGAAGTTGAAATTCTACAAACACAAAAGGAGGCTGCTTCTGACCCGAAACAGAAACAGACTTCGGGAGGTGTTTGGGGTTGGCTGGCCGGGAATCCCTCTCCTATCGATGTTGCCTCATAATTATTATACCTTAAATATAGTGACACCGACACTCGTGCAGATTCAAATTCACGTTACATTCCATTTTTCTTTCAAAATTTTACGATATTTTGGTGGGTGATGATGCGTTTATGGTTTGTTATTTCAGGATATAGCTTTTTCTTTTTGTAATATGCCCCATTTCAACAAAGCTTTCTCTTCTAATTTCGTCATCTCCCTTGCAGTGGCGTATGTACTTTGTAATATGTTATGCTCCTGGGGCATATTATAACGTGTATTTAATGAAATGATAATTTCCTAATATGTATTGAATAACATTAATGAACTCTAACTCCTACCATTTAAGAAGATGCATTAAATACAGTTTTATGTTTAAATGGAAATTATTGCTTAATTGAATGTCGTTATCGTGCGCCCCAGGGGCATACGTTAGAAAAACACATATCATATATCTTAAAAGATTATTTGATTGTGAATACTTATGTAACATATTATCTTCACTGATCTCTAAATTTATGTCATTGTATTAACCATTACTACCATCATTAAGGCTCACCACCATCACTCATTACCATCACCGACCACCACAATCACAATCTACTATCACTATGCACTACCACTCACCACCATCACTATTGCCGCAACACACCATCACTACTGTCACCGCTACTGCCACCACCACTACCACTATCGTCATCGCAAAATACAGTTTCGGGGTACCCGCCGCTGCATTACGCGGATACCCTGCTAGAGGTGCACAAACCGGACATTTTCGAAAACCGAACCGGTTTAAAAACCGGATCGGTTTTAGTCAACTCCGGTCAAAACAGGTTTTGTCAAAACCAGTTCGGTTTGAAACCGGTTTTGCGGGTGAAGTTTTAAATCCGGTCAAAAGCGGATCGGACCGGTTTGAAACCAGATCGGATCGGTTTAAAAACCGGATTTACGCGGGTTTTTTGTTTTTTGAGCAAAATATGTAAAAAGGAATCGATCCCAACGGTCAAAAAATGGTAATATTAACAGCATTTTTTTTTGGCAGCTTGAAAACCGTTTTTTAACCGGTTTTTTTATCCGGTTTCACTAAAATCCGGTTTAGATTCGGTTTTTCCAACGGTAACAAAAATCCGGGTTTTAAAGCGGTTTTTTGAATCCGGTTTGTGCGTGAGAAACCCCATCCGGTTACGATCCGCCGGTCTCGATCCGATCCGTATTGTCCGGCTACTAAACCGGTTTCAAACCGGTTTTTAATCCAGTTTTAAAACCGGTTCGGTTAAAAAACCGTTCCAAGTGTGCACCTATATACCCTGCTAGTGTAAAAATAAAAAAGTGAGCTGTAAAGTAAATTGAAGAATATTGTATTTTGAAAAACTAGCAGGGTGTACGCGCAATGCGAAGATATGTAATTATATTTGGCGGTGACAATAATGATGACGATGTTGGTTGTAGTGATGGTGAGTGGCAGTGGTAGTAATTGTGGTGGTGGGCGATGGTTGTTGTGGTGGTGGGGTAACAGTGGTTGTGGACCTTATGGTGGATGATGGTCAATATAATGATATAAATTTAATGTTTAATAAAGATAGTTTACGATGTGTTACATATCTCCCTCAAGTTGTTTAATTTTTCTCATATTTTCATTGTCTCGTATTTTCATTATCTTACCTACACGACCAGTCACAATAATTTGGAGGCCTGTATAATTACCCAAAAAAAACTTTAAACTTACATATTCTAAATTTATAAGTAGTAAGATTCTAATTTGTATTTAATCTAATACTTCCTTCGTTTCAAAATAATTGATACAAATTAGGTTTCACGTTTTTTAAGGTAAAAATTATAATGAAAGTTAAATTAGATTAAATTAGATAGTTAGTCAGTGAGGGGTCCCACATATTGTGATTAAAGTGAGTTTAATGATGTTTAAAAGTAAAAGTAAGGGTAAATGAGTAATTTAACTTTATTAAAGTAGATAGTTAGTGGGTATGTGTCCCACTATATTTTACCAAATAAGGAAAGTTTCAAAGTGTATCACTTATTTTGAAACACCCCAAAATAGAAAGTGTATCACTTATTTGAAACAGAGGAAGTATAATGAATATAAATTAATCAAGAATTTGAACTAGTAATAGATATATACATTTGTACATATAAGCATAAGATTTAGGTCCCTAAAAGAAGATGAACATAATTCTTACTTTTTGTAACCTTTATTGTAAGAACTATTAAAATTGAAGTTTTAAGATATCATATCCAAATGAATTAATATAATATAATGCTATGCAATCATAAACCGGTATACTAAATAAAAGATCACAATTTATCAGAGATACGGGACAATATATTTAGGTCGTCAAAATCTATCGTTTCACATTCGTCCTATTGCCTTTCCATATATTATATGTTAACATGACGATAAGTATTATGTCTCTCCATGCGTATCTTTGAAAATGTTATGATGTTAAACTTTAGATTTCTTACCTTCCAATTTTGCTTTACATGCGCAGCAATGATAACCAGGAAAGCGTTTGATGTTACTAAAAGAAATAAGAAAGAAAATGATGTAGGCTTCAAATAAAGAACACAGATTAATCTCGTTGATTTTAAAAATACACAAGACAAACTAATCCAAAAATCACATTAATTTAAAGAATACCGTGTAATTTAATCTTTAAAACATATTCAATAGCAGAACAAGAATTTAAAAAAAAAAAAAAAAAAAAAACTCAATTTTTAAAAAATCAATAACTAAGTCTTCTAAAGTTTCAAAGAAATATTATACAAGCCCACAAATAAATCTAAAGTCCAAATTAAAAAAAAAATCAAATAACTCTACAAAAACAGCGTTTTTTGACCAGAAAGTTCCGTAAACTGCCTTCCAGCACGTAGGCCTCGTCGATACGGAACTTTTGACTCATCAAACGTCTGGAACGGAGACCCGAGCAAAACTTATGATCATTCAAGTGCAACCTCTTTCTTCACGCGATATTGGGCTCTAAGGAACAAAAAAATCCACATTTTGGTTTGAATCTAGAAAACCTAAATGATTTTAGCGAATCGCATATTAATCGTCCTGAAGGACGAAACAACACATCGGTATTACCAAGCATCGTGCCCTTTTAAGTATAACCGGTTTTCCAACTGAAAATTGTGCTTAACCAAAGTTAAGTAATTTTCGCTTGGTACATATGTGATATGACATATTTGAACTTCTTCGATAGGCACACAAAAACGATCTCTAAATACTTTGCTCTCTGTTCTTGTGCCTTAGAACTAGAGCGTTTTCTGATTATCTGCGGGTTGTGATTTCGTGAATCCAAGCAGTAAAGGAACGAAATAGTACAATATAAAAGTGTGCAACATGATTCAAAAACTTCATCTAAAGTGTTGTCTCGATCATAACCATTCTAACACACCCTAATTGATATAATAAGTTGAACAATAAAGTATTGGGAGTTTTGATCCCTGGAAAATCTAAGGACTTCAAATTGGACGAATTGGTCAGTCAACACCCAGGACAGTCCTAAGCTTGAGGCAAGGATGTTACTAATCATGCCAAACGGGCACATATTAGATTTGTCCTGGGTCCCATAATTAATGGATTGAAAATTGCACTTGTAATTCAATTGACACTTGCTTCTTATCAGATTTGTTGCTACTTGTATGATCAACTACCTATAGCAGTAAAGTCTGAAGTGGATCTCAACATTATTGAAATAATGGCTTTCTTAAGTTGTAATTCAACGATATGTTTTATAAATTAGATTTAAATTTTATCAACTAATTTATGGTCAGTTAATTGTATTGTATGAAACGAATTACAAGACTGAAAGCATCATCTAATGAATTATGGCGACTGACGAGCATGTTGAAAAGTTAACTTTCCATACATCCACTTTCATCTTGAGGAATCTTGATAATGGAACCTTGATCTAATCATAAGCCACGGTTTCTAGATGGGGCATGCTTTTCAATTACTTCCTCACCACCGAATAATATACTACAAGACTTTTTATTCCAAAAAGAGTATAATATTTCTTGCTTTACCAATTTATTATCTTGAGGTTGGGGTTCAAGTCCCGTCGTAGACATAAATGGTATAGTTAAAAGTAGATTAGGATTTGTCATTCAAAAAAGAAAAACTTATATTTGTATATACTTCCCCCGATTCAAAATAAGTGATACACTTTAGGTTTCAAGGTTTTTGAGGCAAAAGATATATAATTAGTGGGGGAGGGTCCCACTTTTTTTTGCCAAATAAGATAATTTTTCAAAGTGTATCACTTATTTTGAATCACATAAAAAAAGAAAGTGTATCACTTATTTTGAATCGGAGGAAGTATAATACTTAAATAAATGACCAAACTTTGTAGTCTTGAGTGAACAAACGTACGATAAAACTTAAAAATTGATTTTATTAATACATGTACTACATATTATGCATAATATACAAGCGAATTTCGGGTGGTATATGAAGGGAAGTCAGCTGGTCAAGCTCAAGCTCAGGTTGACCACTTCCAAATTAACTCAAGATATGATCAGCCCAAACGAATTTATATTAATTCCGTCAAAATGGATCGATTTGTACACAACTTATGAACCTGATATAAATAACAACTCTCAAAAAATTGCAGTAATTTCTATTTCTATTTCTATATATATACAATTACCATAGTTATTTACTGTTCATAAGGAAATAAATAAAAATTCTATATATATTAACTATATGTGAAATATTTATCAAATTGGAAAAGGCACATTGTCTGGCTGGTAAAGGCACATTGCCGTCCAACTGAGCGCGTCAAGTTCGAATCTAGGATGGAAAAGTTCAGTTTTCATTACCAATAAGTTTCATTAACACCCCTAAGTTTAGTTCATATTTATTATAAACCTTTAATTATCTATCTTTAACACAAAATCACAACTAACTTTTCTAACTAAAAAATTGAAGGCTTAAAATTCTATAATTTATATATTTAAACCCCAATCTTTTATAATTTACACTTACAACATCATTTAAAATATTATATTCAGTTTTTGTTATTACATTCTTTTTTGTTTACATTAAACTTTTATAATTTTATTTCTACCACTTATATTTTTTTACGCAAAACTCTTTTTTTATTTAAAGTTACGTATTTATTAACTTATATAGTTTTAATTAATAGAAGATCTAACACAACAAAAAACATTTATCATTCAATAATATTGTGAAGATTGAATAATATTTAAATCAAATAAAACCATAACAACTGGAAAACTAAAATTGCCAACTTTAGGTTTTGATATCCTTAAGTAATAAATAAAGCGATGATAAATATTATAATTGTTGATTCAAGAATCTTCCGGACGGTGTGGACGGTCGGTTACAGCGCGTGGATCCTGCAATCAACGAGATAACCCTCAGTCAGATGCTCCCCGGGTGGTTTCCCGTGAGAACACTCCGACGGTCAAGTTAGTAATCGGCATATGAGTATGTATATGACGTGAGGTCGTGATTAGTGAGTACCGTATTGAATGCTTGTAATAAATGATATAAGTAATAAATGTACCGGAAGGTCCTGATCCATCTTAGGCGCCAGTGGATCATATTTATAGCCGGTCGTCTTTGAGCGGGAAAAGGAAGTGACTTGCTTCGGACCAGTCGCCCTCGAGCTCTGCGGATATTAGGTTGTCGCAGGAGGCTTTGGACCGAAGGGTAAAACCTTACCCTCGCGTCGGAGCCGCCCTAGGGACTTGATCGCATTTAATGCGGTCGTACTAATGAGGCGTTATTTCCGTGATTTCCTCATGTCGGTCGGATCGTGATTCTTGGGATCATCAATACTTCCGCGTCCGTGTAATCCCTCCATTCAGGAAGGACCTGTTCGAACCTTTCATTCCGGAAGGTTTCGTTCAGCCATTTGGTCGGGAAGGTGTATGCGATACCCCTCATTAAGTCCCCTAAGTTTAAAAAGGATTACACGCATGATCGTTATTTGAACTTAGTTTCCGTTTATTGGGCACCCGTCTTTTCATAAAAATGACCGTTGCACTTTTATTACCGTTGGTTTTGCGCTCTTAAAACGTTGGCCTTTCAAAGGTAACCGTCTCTTTACCTTCTCCCTTTATATATATACTTTGCTTCTCTGCTGATTTCAATTCTTCACACATCCTCTCTAGCCTTCTTCAATTTCTTAAACCATTTCCGTCCCTTCATTTCATAGGTTCCCTTCTGTACTTCTCCGAAATCGAAATGAGGAAAGATAAAACCCTTAAAGAAAAATCTGAGAAATCGATCCCGAGAACTGCCGCCAATACCCATACTAAACTTACTCCTCCTGATCTGAATGCGATCTATGATGATTACCACATTGATCGCTGTTATCGTCTTTTACTTCCTGGTCCTTCCGACACTATCCGTTCCGCTCCGGTTGGGTTTGAACCATTATATCTTCAGTTTCTTTTGGGTGGGCTAAGGTTTCCTGTTGACGACTTCGTTCTTACCTTGCTTCAAGATCTTGGCCTTCACCTGGCCCAACTTGCTCCAAACTCTTTTAGAAAATCGTCGGTTTCATAATATCTAGCCGTGCGCTTGGTATTCCGCTTTCTGTCAAATTGTTCCGGAATTTGTACGTTGTCACCGGTCGAGGTGACTGGGCGGTGTTTACCCACCGACCCGGTAGAAGCGAGAGAATCTCTGGGTTGAAAGACTCTATTCGAGATTGGAAGTACGAATTCTTCTACGTCGACCGTCTGGCATTTAATGATGTCGTTCTTTCTTGGGGGCCCATTACCGGACGATCTTCCGAAGCTGCTCCGGAATTGACTGCCTCTGAAAATCAGCAACTCGAAAGCTTATTGGGACTGGATATGGAATGGGAAGACCCGGATGAGTACTTCCTTGGGATGGCTGACTTGAGTCCCCATTTCTTTGTTCGTGGAGTTCGCCCGATTTGGCAGGTGAACGGAAAGAATATCACCTTGCTACAACGTTTGAACATGCAGAAACCTCCAAGGGAATCCATAACGGTTACTGAAGGGCCCATCACTCCTTTCCTTCCCCCCACTGAAGCTATCTCCAGTTCTGAGGGTACGCCGGACGCTTTAAGGCCGGACACTGAGGTTGCTTCAGATGTTTCCTCACCTGTCACTGAATCGCTAGGGTTCAGAACGGAAGATACCATGATTGCCGATTCGCAATCTGAGCTCTCAAAACCTGTCAAAGTTCGTTCCGTTCGTACCCTAACAAAGAGACCTCGTGAGGCCCCAATCTCATCACCTTCCCAACGAAAAAGGAGAGAAGGTATAAACTGGAGTATGCATTTATTACTGTTCGTTTACTATATATGCATATGTACACTTTCTTACAGATTACTTTATCATTTGTCAGTAGAGAAAACAAAGTCACCCCGCCCATCTGTTGAAACGCTTGAGATAATTTCGTCTGCTCCTGCAACGTCAATTATTCCCGCCGTTGTTATTTCGAGTATTGCTCCTGTCTCACCGATTAGTGGATCTGTCATACCGGAAACTGCGTCGGTTTCCCCAATGGCTTCCGCTCTTGCTATGTTCAGCGATCTGTTATTTAGCTCTAGCACTCAGATACCCGTTAGCAAGGAAACCCGTCCTGCTCAACCCTCAAAGCCGAAGTCGTCGCTTCCAAATTTTCCATTTCTTCGTAAGTTTATATGTTTTTATACAATATCCCCATCTTGTGTAACCCGACCTGGTGTTTTCCTTGCAGCTCGCCAGACGCGTACTACAATTGCTTCCTCCACCCGGGAGGTGTCGATCACAAGTGTTTCTGACCCAATCGTTCTTGCTACAGCAGCCGCTCCGATCCTACAAGCAACTGTTACTCCTACCCCTCCGATAGTGCATACTGCTGCCAGTCCACTGGCTACCGCCTTGGATCTAACCAATGTTTCTGATGAGGGTATCTTCCTTCGGGCACGCTCCGGCTTGCTCAACGCCGTCGAGTTGCTTTCGGAACTTCAGCTGAGAGGGGTTCGTGGCCGACAATCATTAACTAGTCATCGCGAGGAGTTTGCTCGGATGGAAGAACTAATCAACACCACCCGTCGCTTACACCAGATTGATACTGAGGAGAAAAATCGTCTTTCTGAAGAGATCAAAGATCTAACTATGGCTTTAACAGAAATGAGAAGGAACCTGTCTGCCAAAGATGCCCGGATTCTTGAGTTGAGCGGAGAACAAAGCTCCTCATCCGCCCGTATTGCCGAGTTAGAGATGGCATTAGTTGAGAAGGATTACCAATTGAACGAGGCCGTTCGTTGCCATGGTGAACTGGACCTTCAAAATGACAAATTAAAAGAAGAATTCGCCGTTCAATCTCACCAGGTAGGTGCCCTGCAGGAAGATCTTCAATGGTTAATCCGGATGGGGGTGCCCGGACTGTTTGGGAGTCTGCTGAACTCCCCTGAATTTGTGAGTCGAAATTCTAAACTCCAGTTAGAAAGTGTTCGATTTGGACAATATCGTGGGTGTTTAGATACTCATAGGGAGTACTCGGAGCAACTTCAGGATGCCAAGCTTGTGTATGACCATCCTGAAGCTCAAACGAACATAATGAACCTTTTTGGAGAGCTGGTGACCCCCGATTATCCTCTATTGTGATCGCTTTCCTCCGGTGCGGCGTCATTAGATGACATAAAAGAGGTTGTGAGAAAGGCAACGGTTAATCCCGAAGATACGGGTGAAAGCTCTACCCGAGGTGGTGGTGCCTCTGCGTCTTATTTTGTGTTGTTTCTTGAAATCGTTTGTTTACCGACTGATGAATGTTGATTACTATCCTTTGTTTTGTTTCGTTTTTTATTTCGTGCTTGTAATGGAAGGTCTTACCTTCCTTTGATCTGGATAGTTTAATCTGTTTACGTATTATGTTTACTTATCGCCTTTACTCGATTCGTTTGCCTACTTTACTTATCGCAATTTATCTATCGTGTTCGTTTGTTAACTTTGTCGCATTCGTTTACTTGTTTTTCGCGTTCGTTTGTTTGTTTTCGAATAGGGTTTTATTTTCTAGCGAGGCGTCCCTCGTAGAATAGGAATAGGAAATGTTACTTCCGATCCTTACCTATTTAAGCATGCTTTCGTCGTCGATGCAACCTTTCGTTAGGTTGTATAAGTTACTTTCGTAGGGGCTTATGAAAGAAAAGGAAAAGCTTATGTAAAAGACATTTCATTAATCATTCATAACTTTCGATTGTATTGGTAGTGAGAACTCACACTACCCGTTCGTACAATATTCGCACCAAAAAGGTTACGTAATGATTCATACATAGAAGAGAAAAACTTAAAAGTAAAGCTTCCGCAGATTTTGCATATTCCATGTACGCGGTATGAACGAACCGTCCATTGCCTCCAGAACGTAGGAACCGTTTCTTCGAGCTTCTTTGACCCTATATGGTCCCTCCCAGTTAGGGCAGAGCTTTCCAGGCTTGTGCTGGAGGCTTGCTTCGTTCTTCCGCAGGACCAGGTCGCCTACCTTGCACGCTGCTCCCCGGACCTTCTTATTATAATAACCTTCCGTCATAGACTTGTATGCTGCTTGTCTTAAAGCAGCATTCTCACGCCGTTCGTCTATGATGTCCAGGTTGTATCTTAATGCCTCTTCATTTTCCCCTAGGTGGAAGTTCTCGACCCTTGAAGAAGGAATGATAACCTCCAGTGGTATCACAGCTTCCGAACCGTACACTAGACTGTATGGGGTTTCCTGCGTACCCCTCCGGGCCGTTGTTCGGTAAGACCATAATACGCTTTGCAATTCATCCGCCCAACTACCCCCCGTTCTGCTCAGACGTGTTTTGATCCCCTTCACCATTGTTCTGTTAGTGACCTCCGTTTGTCCGTTAGCCTGTGGGTGGGCTACAGACGTAAAATTTTGGCGTATGCTTAGCTCAGCACACCATTTTCTGAACGGGTTACTGGCGAACTGCTTTCCGTTATCGCTCACAATGGTATGCGGAAGGCCAAAACGACACACAATCTGTTGCCATACAAACTTAACAATGTTAGCTCCTGAGATACATGCTAAAGGTTTGGCTTCTACCCACTTCGTAAAGTAATCGATAGCTACTACCAGGAAACGCAGCCCTCCGGGGGCTCTAGGGAATGGTCCAACGATATCGATCCCCCACTGACAGAAAGGCCAGGGGCTATGTATGCTGGTCAGATTAACAGAAGGGGCGTTCGGGACATTTGAATAAGCTTGGCACTCTTCGCACCTTTGCACGTATTTATGGACATCTTTGGACATGCCCGGCCAGAAGTAACCCGTACGAAGTAACTTCTGGGTTAACGATCTAGCTCCCGAATGTGACCCGCATAATCCTTCGTGGACTTCTCTTATAGCATCTTTAGCTTCCTCGCTTCCCAAACATCTCAGCCATGGGGTGGAGTATCCCTTTCGATACAAGACGTTATTCCTGATGGTATACTTTCCGGCATTTATTCGTATCTTCCTAGCTGCGTTTACTTCAGCCGGTAGCACACCTTCCCCCAAATATAACCGAAAGGGGATCATCCAACAAACTTCGTCATTCTCTATTTCTGCCACCTCTTCCTCCTCGATGCTCCGCTTCGACAGTACTTCTACCAACACTTTTTTTCGTCAAGTGGTGATACAACATTGCCGCTAACTTGCTGAGAGCATCGGCCTCCTTGTTTTTAGTTCGAGGGACCTGTGTGATCTTGAAGCTATCGAACCAGCTCGCATGTGTTCGGACTCGTTCCAGATACCGTTTCATGTGTGCTTCTTTCGCCTCATAGGAACCGTTGATTTGATTTACAACCAGCATTGAGTCTGCGAAAGCCTCCACCTTTCGGATCTCGAGACTTTTGGCCAGACCTAAACCGGCCAACAGGGCTTCGTACTCCGCTTCATTATTCGAACAGGCGAAGTCAAATCTCAGGGCGTAGGTGACCCTTTCGTCGTTTGGTCCGATTAGAACTATTCCAGCTCCACACCCATCTGCTCCGGCCGCTCCATCTGTATACATCTTCCAAACTGAAAGAGATTTTCGACCTACGCTCGTTTCCGGGCCTTCCTTCTCTTCAATTGCCAACACCCTTTCGTCGTCTGGCATTTCGACCAAGAAATCTGCTAGCGCCTGGCCTTTAATACTGGGCCTAGGTTTAAACGTAATATCGTATTCCCCTAATTCAATTGCCCACTTTGTCATACGTCCTGACCGCTCCGGTTGCAGGAGTATGTTTTTGATTGGCTGGTTAGTCAGGACGGTCACCGAATGGGCTTGGAAGTATCTCTTTAAGCGTCTGACGGCATATATCAAGGCCAAGATCAATTTTTCGACTATTGAGTAATTAAATTCTGCCCCCTGTAGTGCTCGACTGACGAAATAAATGGGTACTTGCTTTTTATCCCTTTCAGCGATGAGTACTGAGCTAACGGCTTCTCTATTGGTGGAAAGGTACATTACCAACGGCTCTCCGGATATAGGACTGGCCATGGTAGGAAGGTTCTTTAAGTGATGCTTGAGCTTCTCAAAAGCTTCCGTTGCCTCTTCCGTCCATTCGACCTCCCCGTTCTTCGTGCATCCGTGCAACGCTTTAAAGAAAGGAATAGACTTTTCTGCTGACTTTGCAAGGAAACGTCCCAACGCAGCCAGTTTCCCGTTCAGACTTTGTACATCCTTTACCGTCCGAGGGACATGCATCTTTAACAACCCTCCTACCTTATCAGGATTAGCCTCGATTCCTTCCGTTGTCACCATATGTCCCAAGAACTTGCCTTTGCTCATCCCGAAAGAGCACTTCTTCGGGTTCAGCTTCATGTTAATCTTCGAGAGCCGCACCAACGTCTCTTCAATATCTTCGATTAGATTTAAGTCACCCTTACTCTTGATGACCATATCATCAACATACACCTCTAGGTTTCTCCCTATCTGTTTCTCAAACGCTTTATCGACCAAACGCTGATAGGTGGCTCCGGCATTCCGAAGGCCGAAAGGCATCTTGACGTAACAGAAAGTTCCCTTTTTTGTGTGGAACGCGGTTTTCTCTTCATCCCCCCGAGCCATCTGAACTTGATGGTATCCTTTATAGGCGTCCAAAAAAGATTTCCACCGATACCCGCCTAAGGACTCCACCTTCTGCTCAATCTCTGGGAGGGGGTAGCTATCTTTCGGGCAAGCTTTGTTGAGGTTCTTAAAGTCGACGCACATGCGCATGGACCCATCTGCTTTCTTTACTAGAACCGGGTTGGCTATCCATTCGGGGTATTGGGCACTTCGTAATACCCCTGCTTTCACCAAACTCTGTACTTCTTCGTTAACCACCTTGTTCCGCTCTGCCGCCATTCTTCTCCTTGTTTGTTTCACCGGAGGGAAACTTGGGTTGATCATGAGTTTGTGTTCGGTCACTTCCCGGGAGACCCCAGTCATGTCCCCAGGAGTCCACGCAAACACCTTTTCGTACTTCTTCAGTAAAGCTTTCAACTCGTCTCTCAGCGATTGAGGTAAGCTTCTTCCAATTCGAATGGGAGTATCCAGATACTCGGGGTTGATTATTACCTGCACCTCTTCCTGTTCCGTCCAACTATCTTGATGTGTAATGCTATTACACTCTAACGGGGGCATGGGCATACTTCGGACAGTGATTACCCCCTGATCGGAAGGGAACTTGAGTAAACCATGGATCGTGGACGCAATCGCTTGAAATTGCCACATTCCCGTCATGCCCAGGATGGCGTTGTATCGTGAAGGTGCTTCGATGATGATGAATTCTGCCAGAATGGTTTTACTGTGGAAGCTCTCCCAATCGGCTAGCATGAGGGGTAGATGAATCTTTCCTTTGGGCCAAACGGACTGCCCTGAGAACCCAACAACCGGAGACTTGGCTGGTTTAAGGTGGGCTCTGATATCAGGAGGGAATTTGTCGAAACAATGGCTATACATGACGTTGGCCGAACTCCCTCCGTCAACATAAACTCTACGAACCATTGTTTTGGCCACTATTCCGAAGATGACTAGTGGCTCCGTCCCGACATACCCGTCCGGGATAGGTTCCCCCCTTCCAAATTCGACGACTCATCCCTTCCTTTTTCCCAGGAAGAAAGGTGATGGTTCTTCGTCAATCGCGAAAATTTCAGCGTTATAAGCAGCTGCCTCCTTCTTAGGTTCAACGACGTTTGCCTCCGTTCGGTCCTTCCCCTGTGCTTCTTTTTCCCTCTTGTAACTTTCACAGGTTGCCGTTGTGTGGCCCATGATTTTGTGGAAGTCACAATAAGCGTTTGGGTCTCTTGGATACTTCTTCCTTACCATCCTTCCTTCGGTTCTTCGGGTTTCCGTTGTAGTATAAACCTCCGGGCGGTAAGGACCGTATCTGTCACCCTAGGGCCTTCCTTCCGGGATTCTTGCCTTGTAGGGAGATCTTCCGGAGAAACTGGGCTTGACGGAGCCCTTACCTTTATCCCCTTTGTACGAACTCGACCCATTGGTGTTCCTTTTTTCTTGTGCCTCAAAGCGTAACTTTTCGGCGCTTTCCTCTTCCTGCTTCAACACCTTGTTTACCACATTAATCATATCATCCGCTTTGTCAAAATCCCTTTTCGACAACTCGCGGAATAACTCCCCTTCCCGAAGGCCATACGTGAAAGCTGCAATAATCAGGGAGTCTTCCCGAACGGGCATTTTTCGACTCTGCTCGTTGAACCTTCTAAAGTATGATTTATTGGATTCCCCCTCTCGTTGTCGGCAGGCCATGATAGATTGAGATCGTTGTTGGTATTTCTTTTGCTGTATGAAACTATGACTAAATTGCAGAACCAAATCTTCGAAGCTGGAGATGCTCTTCTGGGGGAGACTCGACAACCAGTATCTTGCAGATCCCTCAAGGGTTCCCGCAAAGTATAATCACCAAAGCCTTGGATCCATCGGGATCATTCGCACAGCCCACCGGAAACTGGCTACGTGATCGTCGGGATCCCCGGTTCCATCATACGATTTGACTCTGTGTAAAGACCGAAACAAAAAACGACCACTTTTATCCCATTTACAACAATCTTTCTAAATTAACCGAAGTACAAGTTTAAAAGTACTAAACCATAACCATATACATTCCAAAAGACCAACTACTAAACCGGATACAAACCAACTAATCAACCCAAAAACATAAATGTACAATTAATACAAGTCTATACCAAAAGAGAAGCTTTCTTCAAGCTTCAAGCAAACCAACTTCGAGTACCTACTCACACTTGCCCTTGCCTTTATCTATCCCTGAAAAATGGTGACAACTAAACGGGTAAGCTATAAAAGCTTAGTGAGTTCCACTATGCATAATGTTATACTAAATAATTATATAAATCAACATAAATAAACAAACAATTATCAACGGGTCAAAGTACCGGGTCATCACAATTATATCACCACAATGCATCACATAACAAATTCGGGTCAACAATGATCAAGGTACAATTCTGGATTCAACAAAGTGCGTCATTCCCTCTTAGGCCATTAGGGAATGAGGCCGATGAAGGTGATCAAGGCACCCCTAAATGAGTCCAAGATCCAGCTTCACCACCACGGTCCATACCACTCCTCCGCCAGGTACTCCCGCGTCCACCGCCCGACATATTACACGAAGTAATACTCGGACCGCCATGGGTCCTCACGAAAAGAATTATCACTCAAGGCATTTCACTCATACGGGTCAAGGAAATGTTACGGTTCGACAAAGTAATCTCAATGATCAAGGCAAAACATAAGGCATCCAATCGAAATGAACACTATCTAACCACATTGCACATATATAATTAAAAGTATACACATTGCACATAGTGAACTCACCTGGGATTAAGCAATTGCCAATACGAGCCAAGTACTTCCTTTAGTCAAATTCCATTGTCACCGATTGATACAATCACCACAATTTCCCAATTGTTTACCTATCACAATTATACTTATCTCATTCAATATACAAGCTCAAAATCACAACTAGTATGACCCTTAATCACCAATTCCCAAAATTGGTGATTAACCCCAAAACCCTAAACTTCTAACTATACATCTAGTGCATAATCACATGCTAACTTCCAATTTCCTAGTTCAATATCAGTTATACATAGTCTACAATCATCAATTTCAGTTCCATAACTCAAACCCTAACTAGGGTTCATGACCTACTAACTCAATACATCAATTTATACATATGCATGGTGATAGGGATGATGTTTTACCTTAATTATCAATACAATAGATGAAAATCCTTTGATTTCTAGCTATAATCTGCCCAAAAGCACCAAATATCGTCCAAAATCGCCCAACACCGAGAAGAGAAAGTTCTAGAGGTTATTTGGGCTGAAATGGGGAAAAATCCTGATTTTATGCCTAATCTGCACAAGATAGCGCCGCTATCTTCAAGATAGCGCCGCTATCTTGCCTCCCCTTGCTTTTTAGCGCCTCTATCTTCAAGATAGAGCTGCTATCTCCCAAATTTTTCGCGTTTTACCCATCGCTATAATGAGTGGCTGTTCTAATTGCACAAGATAGAGATAGCTGCTCTATCTCCCTAAAATGCTGCATTTTTTATTTTTCTTCCTTTTTAACTTATACCACTTAATCCAATACACAAAACACAGATTTTTCATTGAAAATTTAAATATCCAGACTTAATTCCTATCATTTATCAACTAATAATAGACTTAACAAATAAATTTCTTGAATTTAAAAACACGTATGTTACACTCTGGGTCCTTTCAGACCTGGAGGTATGGGCATTTCGTTGATGTCATCTGTAAATGGGGATCGAAAGTCTCTCGAACCGGAGGAGGTGCGTCGATGAGGAGCTTCTCTTTCGTTCTTGGGTGGAGAGTTTCTTCCTTCCTCTCGTCTCCCAACTGCGGTGATCTCCGCCCTTCGAGGCCTTCTCGGAGGAGATGGATCTCTGTACACCTCCTCTATTGGCTCTTCATCACTGGAGTACGTTAGGTTTCTTTCGATCCCTAGCGCTCCTCCTTTTAGTTTTGTTTGGGACTTTTCCATCTGCCTCATTTTCCGAAATTTACAGAAGAGGTTGTACTCTTCCAATTCCTCCAGGGTAGGCTCGTTTTCCCCTCCGGTGGGTGGTGGACCTGTGGAAGTTGATGTCGGCGTCAGTACCCCTTCTGTCGGCTCCCCGGGCCGAATCGGTGTCACTCGTTCACGATTAGCGTCATTCTTCGGATTTTCTTGGACCATTTTGTTCGAGAGGTCCCACGAATGGCGCCAAATGTTGATTCAAGAATCTTCCGGACGGTGTGTACGGTCGGTTACAGCGCGTGGATCCTGCAATCAACGAGATAACCCTCAGTCAGATGCTCCCCGGGTGGTTTCCCGTGAGAACACTCCGACGGTCAAGTTAGTAATCGGCATATGAGTATGTATATGACGTGAGGTCGTGATTAGTGAGTACCGTATTGAATGCTTGTAATAAATGATATAAGTAATAAATGTACCGGAAGGTCCTGATCCATCTTAGGCGCCATTGGATCATATTTATAGCCGGTCGTCTTTGAGCGGGAAAAGGAAGTGACCTGCTTCGGACCGGTCGCCCTCGAGCTCTGCGGATATTAGGTCGTCGCAGGAGGCTTTGGACCGAAGGGTAAAACCTTACCCTCGCGTCGGAGCCGCCCTAGGGACTTGATCACATTTAATGCGGTCGTACTAATGAGGCGCTCTTTCCGTGATTTCCTCATGTCGGTCGGATCGTGATTCTTGGGATCATCAATACTTCCGCGTCCGTGTAATCCCTCCATTCAGGAAGGACCTGTTCGAACCTTTCATTCCGGAAGGTTTCGTTCAGCCGTTTGGTCGGGAAGGTGTATGCGATACCCCTCATTAATAATGAATCACAATTGTCAAATAGATTTATATATTCAAGTATATTGATATTACGCTGATATAGACATATCATTTATAACGTTTGAAAATAATTTTTAGTTTTTAAAAGTTAAAAGTTTCAATCCGGAGCGAAGCCGTGTATATTAAACCTCGTTAACATATACATTGCGCATTTGCCAATTAATCAAAGCACTAGAGTCCATATATGGAGGGAATCAAACGGTTTGAAATAGAAACCTAGGTGCATTTCTAGCTATCTGCCAGTGGGCCCGACAAGGATAGCTAAAAGGCTTCCAACTACACGTAGTACGGCCGCCAAACTGCACTGATCTCTTTAACTAACTCGCATCTACGTACAAAGAATTCCAACCTTTTCCATTGCAAAGATTGTGGATTCTCAAAAACAAAAAGTAAAGCCAACACACTAATGTCTATAGCTACAGGATACAACTATGAACCATCATAAGTTTATCCCATACACAAGAGAAAGTTGATAATTTACTTTTTTTCCCTCATATTTTGTTTTATATATAAGAGTACTTGTCATCTTTGTTGAAATGAATATATTCTCATTCTCTTCATGCATGAAGCCCACCACTCATAATTAATTCAAAAACACTAGCGTGCCACGGCGGCGATGGCGTTGACTGCGGTGGTCAAGGGGTAGTTATGAGTTGTAATAATTTCTTCATTTTCTTCATAAAGGAAGTCACGAACAATTACACTACTTGGTCGAGCCACAAGCCTTTCCCATGCTTCATCAGCCTCAAAACCGTGTTTACGGAAAGCTTCGGTTGCATCGAGGTGATGCATATCCCACTCGAGTTCGTTTTGAAGCCTCAAAATGTTTTGTAACTGGTTTGTCGCTAATCTACAAGTATTCGCTTTAATATTATCAATCGCTTCTTTCAGATTCTGCCCGTTTTCATTTCTATAGAATTGATCCAACTCAGGAACACCGATTGCACGCCTAAGCCCGATCGTGTTGTTATTTAGCTTTGGGTTGTAAAATCTTCGGGCTTCATCGACTAGACCGGCCCGAACCATCTTGTCCACACGTTTCGATACAAAAGATTGTAAAACGGGCAACGAGACATCAACCCACAAGAAACAACACTTATACCTTGACTGGAACTCGATGTTATCATGAACTAGAGCTTTTATGTATGAGTTTGACCCTCCGGCTAATATCGGAAGCCGGTCTTTTGCCACAATAGAATCAACTGCTAATGATGCAGTTTGTTGGAAATCTTTGGCGGTAAAATCGGTATTAGGGTCAACGAATCCGAGTAAGTGATGAGGGATCCCACGAGACTCATCGTCGGTCACTTTGTTGGTTGTGATATCGAGACCTTTATAGACCTGTTTTAGATTAAATATATTGTAACAATAGTTTAGGGACTTAAGTGTACGTAATTAGTCATAGACTAATAATTAAGATCTTGTTGAATTAACAACGACCTGCATCTTGTCGGAGTTAATGATTTCGGCAGGAAATTTGGTGGCAAGGTCGATAGAAAGCTTTGACTTTCCGGTCCCTGTGGCCCCCATCACTATCACCACTTTGTCTTTACGGCTGCGTGGAAGAAAAGTCTCCATATTTATCCCACCAGGAAAACTCACTGATGGAATTGCGACTTGTTTGCAAGCCGAAAGTAGGATCTTCATAATAACTAACCGCTGAAAAGAAAACAGTATTAACGATCATATATAAAAGTACCTTTGAAAGAGTTAAGGCTGTACGTAGGGTGAGCATAAAAATCGAAAAATCGAAACCAATCCGTTAAAGCCGACAAACCAAACCGATAAAACCGAAACCATTTCAAAACCGACGGTTTGGTTTTATATTTTGAAAAAACCAATGGATTCGGTTCGGTTTCGGTTTTAACCAAAAACCGCCCCATTAAGAAACCGCCCCACTAATATTTAATATATATTTATATATTTTTTTAATTTTATATTTATTAAATAGTAGTCGACCAATTTAAATATTTGAAAGTCCATCTACTACGGTTCATTAATGTTTATATCGTTATTATATGCTACAGAATACGTTATAGTTTGAATTTTGGACTGAAAATGGTATTCATTTTTAAATTATGTTATTAGACATTGAACTTAATGCTGTAAATTAGATGTTGTTACTGAAATTTGTATGTAATTTTGAAAAAATGAAGATTAGTGCATGGAATTAGATATATCTATTTTAAAACGAGGTGGATTCGGTTTAAAACCGAAACCGAACCGTTAAAGGCTAAAAACCGTTAAAACCGAAACCGTTAGAAACCAAAACCGTTAGGTTTGAAAATTATAAAACCGAAATTAGCGGATTGGTTTCGGTTTGAGCCTAAAACCGCCCCAAACCGCCTCATGCACACTCCTTGTACGTCACTCATACCTTATTTTCGCACATGGAAACCTGAGGAAGCTTAGGCCCTTTCCGTACAGGTTTGCTTGGTTATTTGTCGTATATGTGTATGATACTATGATGGCTGTGGTTATACATGCCTTTGTTGGGGTTGTGAAAATCAAGATGTGTCGAATTATGGTAGTGATGATTAATGAGATGTTTGGATGGAGATTGCGTATTTATGGAGGGAAAAAAGAGTGTATTCGGTAGGTGCCAAATATCCAAAAAAAAATGTCCACGTGTAAAAGTAGACATTGCGTATCGTATTTCAAATAAATAGTATTTAAAAGTTTGTTTTTGTAAGAATATAAGATGAGTTACTTAAAAAACATACAACGCTTATACAAAATCGACGTGTGTATTAATTATATTTTTCATGTTTACTAAGAAGGTTTAATTAAGTTTGTTAAAGAGAAGTAATCAAACATTATAATAAAAAAACTTAAAACTATACTTCCTCCGTTTCAAAATAAGTGACACAAATTAAGTTTTACGTATTTTGAGGCAAAAGATTGTAATGGAGGTTAAATTTTATATTAAATTTGATGGTTAGTGAGTGATAGGTCCCACATATAATGATTAAAGTGAGTTTAATGATGTTTAAATGTAAAAATAAGGGTAAATAAGTCATTTCACTTTATTAAATGATATAGTTAGTGGGTATATGTCCAACTATTTTTTACCAAATAAAGAAAATTTCAAAACGTGCCACTTATTTTGAAACACCCAAAAATGAAAAGTGTGTCACTTATTTTGAAACGGATGAAGTATAAAATAAAAAATGGCGTGTATACTATACTTCAAAAATTCAATATTTAAAATTAGAAAATTATAAGTAAAATCCAACAAATGTAATTTAATTTTAATTAAGATTAACTTATGTTTACTGATTTAATATGAGAATAAAGTTTTGAGTTTAAGGGCATCAACATCGCTAATTGCAAAAGACTTGTAAACATCATTTGCAATCCACGTAATGAAACCACTTTCAAGTTATGAAATTCTCTTTGTAATTGAAAGTGACCCCAAATTCATTTTCTTTTCTTAATAAAAGTTCACCTTCATTTATTTATTTATTTTTCATTTTTTCAGTAAACATATATTATAACACATTATAAAAGACATATAAATATAATATTTTAAAATAGATTTGATAAAAAAGACGTACAGATACAATAATATTTTTATAACCTATTTTAAAATATTATTTTGATTATGAAAAGTTATATTTGTATTAGTTTATTAATAAGAAATTATTATATTTTTAATACTTAATATTTCCTCCGTATCACAATAAGTGATACACTTTCCATTTATAGGTGTTTCACAATAAGTGATACACTTCAAAAGTTACCTTATTTGGCAAAAATGTGGGACCCAACCTCCACTAACTATCCACTTTAATAAAGTGAAATTACCCTTATACCCTTACTTTTACTTTTAAAACTAATTAATATCACTTTATTCAAGAAAAGTGGGACCCATCATCCACTAACTATCTACTTTAATATATTTTAACCATACTTTAATATATTTTAACCATACTTTAATATTTTGCCTCAAACTCCGTGATCTTTTAAATGTATCACGTATTGTGATACGGAGGAAGTATATATGTTAAAGATATAATTGAAAGATGATGTGGTAGTGGGGATCACTTTTGAAAGTTTGATATAATTACAGTGATGTGGAAAGGAATTGTAAAACTGACGTGACACAATTGAAACTTAGATAATATTTTATGGATGTGAATGACCTAAGTACAATACAATGTTGACACGTCATACACCAAAGGAATAGAAAGTTTTAAAGGAAAACTCATTCATATATTTTTCCTGTAAATTTTATTTACTTCAAGTAATTAAACATAAAAGTAATTTGTGATTTCACACATGTTTTAGTGTATTTCATAGAGTTTAAAAGTATGTAATTGTAGTTAATTAAAAATTTGTTAGATCTTTAAATATTATATTAGCTAAATACTTAATACGTTTCAAAATAAGTGATACACTTTCTATTTTGGGTGTTTCAAAATAAGTGATACACTTTGAAAACTTATTTTATTTAGCAAAAAGTAGTGGGACCACACCCACTAAATACCTCATTTACTAAAGTGACATGACATATTTACCCTTACTTTTACTTTTAAACATCACTAAATCCACTTTAATCAAAATATGTGGGAGTCTAGGGATGGCAACTCTCATCCGATCCGATGATCATCCATCCGATCCGCTCCACCGGTGGTGGATATGGATGAAGTTAAATGGGTGAATATCGGATGTGGAGCGGATATGGATGTTTATTGGAGCGGATACGGATGATGATTTTCAATCCATGGATGAATCCATTTAACCCGAAATTAATCTTTTTTATATTACAATTTTACATGATTAATAATATATGTCTACATATATTTTATTCAATCAAATTTATACATAACATAACATTGAATATAACTAAATTTGTAAACATTACAAACCGTACTTTAGGCTTATGTATATATTAAGTTATGTTTTCGTTTGTATCTATCAATAATTGGGTATTAGTTACAAACTATGTTCTATGCCTCAATGCATCGAACGTAGGTTTGTAATTATGTTTTCGTTTGTATATTCTTTTGAAAGAAATTATATACATATTCAACAAAAATTGCAAATTTATCTATGAAACTATCATACTTTCTTATGAAACTATCATACTTTCTTTAAAAAACTAAATTCTTTCGACATCCAACGGATGCCCATTTACCCGCTATAATCCGATGGATATGGATATGGATGGATGAAATGATTTTAAATGGATATGGATGTGGATATGGACGATGTAAATCTAAATGGATATGGATGTGGACATCGCATCACCCGATCCACATCCGCTCCATTGCCATCCCTATGTGGGACTCATCATCTACTAACCATCCAAATTAATTTCATTAACCTCCATTACCTTATTTTGCCTAAAAAACTGTACACTTAGAAGTGTGTCACTTATTTTGAAACGGAGCAAGTAACATTATAAGTATTCTAATATTTTAAATCGTATTTATAAATCTTTAATTAACCCGAATTAAACTAATAAACCTATATAGCATTATTAGATCTCTTAGTTTTAGTCTTTTTGAACAACTTTTATACACTTTTAAGTAATACAAATAAATTAAGAAATCCGTATAAATGTCTTTCGGTCTTTTAAATGTAATTTAAATATTCTCAAGTAACCCAAATAATAATAATAACAATAATAATTTTAATAATAATAACACTAATAATAATAATAATAATAATAATAATAATAATAATAATAATAATAATAATGTAAGTTTGATTAGATAAAACTTTATTTAGTATTTTTCAAAATATTAAAGTTTAGGAATCTAATTGTTATTTCAAAAAAATTAAAAAATAGAAGGCAATATAAATTGCTTTGTAGCAGGTTTTGAAACTGAATTCCATGGTTGCGTTTAAACCTACATATCTAATGGGTATGAGTACCATCGGTTAACATTGAAATTGTTGTCACATCGGATGCAATATAAGCAACCAGATCACATCACTATTAAGGAAATACCCGCCACACCCACTCAAATGTAGAGAGACCCCACTAAAATATTCACATGTCAGATCTCTTCTCCTCAGATGTTTGCTTGAAACCTCATCCTCCGCATGAACGTTTGTGGCCGTGGCGACATTTCTTCCCCGAAACCACCACCCCCCCCCCCCCCCCCCCCCCCCCCCCCCCGTGTGAGGGGTATGTGTTCCAGCCTCTTCCACATCGCGAAGGTCTGCCAAGTTTCACGACGTGAAGAGTCTAATTCCGAGCAACTTCAAACACTTCTACACTTAATAATATTCTTACATAGATGCTATTTATTATTAATTTTATATATTTTCTTTTGTGAACAATGAATTCACTGCCACTAATGTATAATATCTCATTACGAATATCATTTTTATTTTTAAAATCAATTGAATTTATACTTTGCGAATTTTATCAATTTAGACTAAGATGTAATACAAGTTATGTGAAAACGTTGAGTATGATTTTGTTATGGTATATAACCTGCTTATGACATGGAAGATGACCATATTTTATAATAAACCATGAATTTAAAATAAATGTTCTTATTAGCATGGAAGTGAAATTACGGTCCATGATTTGTGAGAATGCTTGATCGTGTCATGACCCTATGAAACTCTCGAAGTATACAAATTGTTAGTAGAAAATTAGTAAATTGTGTATTCAAGATAAACATATAGTTAATTAATTAATATTGGCATTAATTTTGTATGGTTAGGGTGATTGGGTGATACATGCTTCTATCTAATAAAGAAAAAAAAAAGTGATTAGTCAAATAAAAGCAGGATTGTGGCTCCTAATGAGAATCCTTTGGAACTTGATATGTTTGTTTAGCAACAACTTTTGCTTTTGATTAACTTATATATCTATTGTCGTTATCACTGTAATTGTCTTTGTCTTTCGTCTTTTTCTAGCCATTAAATTACTTAAAGGACTAACATTATATACCCCCGCCTCTATAATAATTAGTTGATAGTTCTGATTTATAAACATTTTATTACTTTTAATATAAACTTGCAAATAGAACTAGTAATAGTTATGTACCTTGAATTGTTCGGTTTGATGTTCCTAAGCTATTCTAAAATCAACGGTTTGTGAAACAACAAAGGTTGATGTGCCCACTTCCATATTTCCTTTCGCTTTGGTCGCTCAAGCAACTAGGGTTCTTATGAGAGGGTGTTTGTTGTATATACATAAAGTGATGTATGTTATGCTTTGATGATAAATTGGTATGTGTTTGCTTACACTATGAATATATCCCTATGTTTTTTCTTTTTTTTTAGCTTAGGGATATAAATAAGATCATATTTTATGTGATCGGCATCCTTTTGTATTATAAAAATTAAAATGAAATTTTTTGGTTGAAAAGAAAGGAGTATCCACCACAAATCTAATGTAGGTAATGTAAAGCACAAATTCAAGAATCTTTGGGTTTCGCCGACTCGAATATAAATACATAAAGAATGAAAAGAATAACACGTACGGACTAATGTTTAAGGTTCATCAATAGTTTTTAGTTTAAAGAGTAAATTATACAATTTTATTTTAATATTTTGTATGAAAAGATCATCATAGCTTCTTCAACAATTATTAGTAAAACAGATTACCCAACACAAGATTTTTTAAAATTTTTATTTTAAAGATAAATCAAGTGTAGTAGTAAAATATGTTCATGTTTTTCTATAACTACAACATTTTTTGAGCTTTCCCAAATTATCATAGTTGTTACTCTACAAACTATTAACTAAAATGATAATAAAAATATATTAGGTATTGTTTGATAGTTTTTGACTGACTGATTTAGTTATTGACTGAATTAGTTGTGGACTTTGAGTCAAGATTTATGACTGAAACTATACTATTTGATTATATATCTCTAACTAAATATAGTGAATGATGAAAAATGAGTTATGATCAAGAGAAAATACAAGTTTGGACCGATTCCACTTTTTTTTATTCAGACCGGTTCAAGAAACAAGTTTAAACTGAATCACATGAAATATGAGCAAATCAAACATAAATATTTGAACTGGGTTTGAAGTTGGACCCAACATATAAAACAGGTAATGAAGTGATTTGACTGATTTGTCTTGTTATTTTTATAAAACTTGAGCCAGAAAGATTCGTGTGTACTTTTGTAATCGTGCGGGCATTAACTACTATTCGACTTCCTTTTTTCGTATACTTGCACATAAAGGGTTCTCTGATTAACAATGTCGAGAAACTTTTTTATAAAAAAAGTTGATAATAATAAGTAGTATCTTGTGCCTTTTCGATTCACATTTTATATACTTGTTTCCATAGACGAATAAGTTCTTCAGCCTATATTGACCCTTACAAGTCATCCTACCTTCATTTTTCTTTCCTGTGATTGGAGTATGCAAGTCAAAAGTTGGAACAATGTACGTGATGGGAACACATTTCACGTATGGTTTTGACACGTGTAACTGGAGTTGAAGCTTGGCTCTAGCCCTAAGAAGTCGGATATGTTGGATTTTATTGATATTAACACTTATAATTTCAGCATTGAAAACAGAATAAAGTCTATTTATTCAATAGATAAAATCTAGCTAGAATCACTAGTCTATAAAACAAATGTAATTAGAACTAACGAATGTGATGAATTTAATACGGCTTTAATAACACGGCTTTGGGGGTAAAAGAACATATTACAATAAAATCTGACCAGTAGCACGTTCCAGTTTTATACATGTAACTACATCCTAGAAACACGTTAATCAAGATTTAGATTTAGAACAAAAAGTTGTTGAACAGTTTCAAGACGTTCTTAACCATTTGGTGTTTTAAATATCAGACGCAAGCTATACTTGCACATACCATAACATTAATAAACAAAAAGAAATTACTGAAAGTAAAGATAATCTCTTAACAAGCCCTATCAAAAGGAGAAAATAAAATAAAATCAAGAATGAGGTTGTCCTAAGGTTACAACTTAGAAAAATGTAACAAACACTTGGGTAAAAAAAAAAAAAGAAGTATAAATTCAACAGGAGGGATAATTTAAAAGATGAACACAAATATGTAGGAACTTAATAAAAAATAAAAAAAAAAAAAGATGACGTCATTAGGTCCAAGGATCATCCCAACCATTAGGGCCGCCACTTTTGACAAAAGCCATAATTGCGTCAACAGCTTCAGCACTTCTATTGGAAAGAGAGTGGTTTCCCCATTCCATCTCTACTTTCTCTGCACCCCCAAGTGCTCTACATAATCTGCACTCATACAATTCTACAATTACATAAGTCGTCCTTGTGGTTTCTATAATATTATGATTTTTCTCCCTCCATAGTCTTTAATTTTGAAACTGGTAACATCAACAGTCTCTAATTTTTTTAATTTGCAACATCAAGTGTCCCTAAAAACTTAACCGCTTTTCTTTTGTTTTAGGGATTGTTGGCGTTACAAGTTTTTAATCTAGGGACTATCCGTGTAGTAAAAAGAAATCGATGGGATACAAACCACGGGGATGATTTATGTAATTTACTCATTAAACTAAAATGGGTCCAAAACATAGTCACATAGAACGCGGTACACTTCGGTACTGGTACGCGGTATGGGTACGCGATTCACTAGTTTAGGTGTATCCGGTACAAAGGGAGGTAGGTTCATTTCGATACGTGTCCGGTACATTGTACCTTACGTTTTGGAACGATGTGCCAAATAATGTGGTATGATGTACCTTTAAAATCATTTTTTATACTCCGTATATAATTATAATTATAGTTTTAAAGTTGAACTTCAAAGTCCAAAAACAAAAACATACCATAAAATCCATAAATACTTCAGCAAAGACATTAACGAATATACTTGAGTGCTTAAAAAAATATATTAATCATATACCAAAAATTTAGTGACATAAAGCCGACAAATATACTTGTCTAGTGATCGGGAACTCCAATATGTTGTACCAAATCGCGATCCCGACAGTGTTCGGGACGCAAATGTACCGTGTTTCGGTACACGGCGTCCGGTACGCAGTTCATGGCCAAATTGGTGAATCGCGTTTCTATGGTCCAAAATAGCCTAGAGCCCTAGAGTGTGATTATAAATCATAAAACCTCCTAAAGCATTTAATTGAAGTTTTAGATTAATATTGAAAAATATAATGTCTGGAATTTACTAATAAAAATAAAAAAATAGCCAAAAAGCGTCTTGGGTCAACCCAGCCCCCAAGCACCAAAAATATTTAAGGAGGTTTATGAGAGTGGTTTATGGACTTGCCTCTCTGCCAATGCTTTCTTGTCAACATAATCTGGAACATACTCATCAGCCATTGAATATATTACCTGCATAATACAAATTTTGTTTCATTCAGATAATTATTTGATTGGGAAACATGACCTATTTACTTCTGAATGTGAGATTTGGGTTATGATTTATCTCTAATGAAGAAAAGGTAGCAAGAAAACAAGTCAAAAATCGTTGTATTGAAAAGGGAAAATGTCATAAATAGCAATATACATTAGCTGGTGGTCCATTTTGAGTATATTTTGTTATTATTTATAACATTACTTCAAACAGAAAAAGGGCGACACACCTGGCAAGGAGTGTTACACATGTGACCAAGTCTCTGTTTAAGTTGGTCATCACTAAGGTCAGAACTAAACATGTCATCGTCACCCATGTATGCACAAAGGGAGTGAAATCTGCAATTTACATGACAAAAACTCTCAACTCCCTAAATAAATATTTTATTTTTATCAAAAAAATAAATAAATAAAACTGAAAGTGAAAGTAACCTGTATGCAGTAATTGGGGAATCTTGATTAGCTTCCCTAGGCATCAACTCTGATCCTTTTCCTTCACTTATTAGTTTTGATGCCAAATCAATCATTTCAGCTGTTTCAGGCAGAGTTGCTCTGAATTCCCTATCACTAACTGGAGCCTGAACATATTATTAATCATACAATAACAAACAATTACAAATATATTACCAAAAGTGAAATATTAGTTATTTCTATAATTATGAGTATCATCTATGACTATGACAGAATCATGCATACCAAATACCATGTCTTCTAGTTTTACCTTTAAAAAACATATAAATGGGCCAATTTTTTAAACTAGGTTAAGCTGATAGATTTAATTATTAATAGGCAAAACTGGCTTTGCAAGTGCAAAATTGGCAATGTATAATTGTATATAATTCAACTATTTACACACCAAGTGGTTTATCAATTGCATTAATTATTTCTTTGACTCACAATCATGTATTTTCTTTTTAGAGTCAAAAGTACTAATATATTATGGAAGTTTGAGTTATATGTATATAAATTTAGAAAATTAATATGAGTATTACTATTAACAGGTTACATTGCATCAAAGTATATGTGGTTCTCCTTAGAAAACAGAAATGACCACAAATATGAGGAATTAGGTCACATACTAGCTGCTGCAGGTGTTAGTGTTTAAATGTGCTTCTGTTTTATGAAGTTGTCACTTATTAATAGCTAGTTGATTCAGTGTTAAGTTCTAATGATTTAAGACCTTAATGGATTAAATAACTAAAATAGACACTTTTGTATATCCAAAATAGATTTCATGAAATATACTTACTATTATTATCTTATTTGACAACAGAAATTATTCAAACTATCGCAAAAAAAGAGGTGAAAAGGTAAAGTTTGTATCTCTTAAATAATTAGTTTTGCAGTAGCATGTAAACTGAGTATTTAATCCCTAACTCCTTCACAGTAAAAATTACTTTATCCAAACACTAAAAATTTACTAATACGGCTAATGGCTTCAAGTTGCAATCACTTCTAAAAATAAAAAATCCTCCAAGAGTACAATTATTCACAAAAATTAAACTGCATAGAGTATCTGATACCTGTAAAATAGCAGCACGAACAGCTCTAGAGCATGCTGCATTGGTACGCATGTAATGAACAATATCCTATAAAAATATATTTATTTTTTAAAATTTATTGCATTTGATTAAAGAAAGATAATATAGAAAACGTACTTACTTGACAGCCTGTACTATGCCCAAGCAGCACTACACCCTCTGAATCTTCTTTGTTTATTAAATAGTTGATCAACTGGTCAAGCTCTGAGGCATCCTTCATATAGAAATAGTAAAAACAGGATTTAATCAACTTTGATTATAAAACTTATATTTTTTTTACCATAGAATTGAATCTGAACAACTTTTATGATATATCAATTAACATTTGATTTGAAAAATGAGGGTTAACATATGAATCAATTCATCTATTATGTTAACATAATACCAAAAATAGGAAGTAACGGATATATTGGAATTAAGTGACCTCTTTCAAGCTGGAGATGCCATATCCACTGTATGAAGATGAAAGCAAAAATTGAACCAGTGACCATTTTTCTTTATCCAAAGCAACTGCAAGTGGCTCTAAATATCTGCACAAAATTATAAAAATATCAGATATTGCAAACTTCATTAAAACTTAAACTGAAATCGATCTACCTAACTAAATGTTCGAGAATAACTAATAAGTTCTAATAAGTGTATCTAAGTCTGCATATTTGGATGTATAACTCGTTTCATATTTTAATATTATGGAAAGAAACAAAAAAACATGATGATTGGAATTATCATAGTTAGTGTGTCATATTGTTGTAAACATAACATTATTTTTATTTTTCGGGAAATGATATAGGAGATTTTATGAAATTAAAACACTTTGGGCTACTTTTGGCCTGCTCCCTTTTAGGCCAAGATTCAGTTGGACTTGAATATAAAATGAAAAATAGTGCAACATAAAGTACACTTCACAGAAATTTGACTTTTTTATCCCTCTTCTTTTGTATATGTTTCCTTTTATGTCATTTTACACCTTTCTACGTTACCAAAATGCTTATATATAACTAAAGTTTGTTAGTGTAGTTAAGAATATATTTTAATTTTATTCTTCAGTTTTTCACCTTTTTCCTTAACATTTATTGTGATTTGTGTCTATTCAACAACACAATGGAGATCGTATGCTATGATACCGAATTCTCCTAATTAATTTCATATTAGGACAAATACATCATGTTGTATTTAATTCAAACAAAAGATAAATATTGAACAATTATATATACATACTCTGTAGCCAAAAAACCATCTGTCAATCCGCCAATAAAAACTACTTGTTGTTTATAATCCCCAGTTTTAAATGCAACCTGCATCAAAGGTAAATATTGATTTTCATGTTAGGAGAAGCAGACACAAAAGCTTGACATGATAATCGATCCAAAGTTGTGTTCAATTACTGAATTTTTGTTTTCTCTCTATATCTGATTCTGATTCTATTCTGATTTTTGCACAAGTGTTAAACATATGTAACATTTCAATGCTAAACCCTGAGATTGTGCTCAAAAGTTACAGCTTTGATGCATTACTAAGCAAAAAATCATCTTGGTTTTCAAATAAGACAATTGAACCTTGCAGCAGATAAGGCAGAAACACCAATAGGTTGAATTACAGTAAAATTGAGTAGAAAAAAAGTACAAAAACAATCTAATCATCTCGATTTGCAATTACTTATCTTATGCAGCCATCAAAATTCAACCAAACCTAAAGATCACACAGATTTTAAAATTCAGGACAAGCAAAAACAAAAATCGATTTGTTCTCAATTACCAAATCCCCAAAACGCCTACGAAATTAAGTTCAAATTAGGCAACGCAAAACACAGTACCAATTCAAAAGCGAACATAAACTTTTAATTTTAGTTTAATACTTGTGTACCTGCATAGACTTAGAACCGTACTTGAACATGACACCACGGAACTGATTCTTGCGATTGATAGGGCCAACGGTAGCGCCGCCGCCACCAACGCCGGAAATGGCGGATTTGTTGGTCATCGAGGAAGTGTTTGACTTGCGACCACGAACGATGCCGGAAAACCAAGAAGAAGATCCTGATGTAGATGAAAATGCACGAGGAGAAGAAGATGGACTGTTAGGATTCATATTAACACAGATGATTCATCCATAGTTTGATGGATAATTCTAGGGTTCTCAGGGGTATAGCAGTGACAGTTATGTAGAATGCAGAAATTAGGTGGTTTGATGTGGGTGTAATTTCGAAATGTTCGAAGATCCGTCAAAGAGCAAAAGGTATATCACAAGCATATTTTTAGTTTTATAGAAGGTTTATTTTATAGAATAATAATTTAAATTTTAAAAACGTTCTATCTAAGTCATTTAAATTTTAATTTTATTATATAAACTTGTAATAACTAAGTTTTAAAATTATTTTAATCATGTAAAATTTACATTCTATTACATGTTATCAGATCACCTTTTAAAAATTTATATATAAAAAAAACCAATAATTGAAATATTTGAATTTATATATAAGATGACTTGGTAACCTATTATAAAAGGTCATTTCACATTATTGAAATAGTTTGAAACTTGGTTATTATTATAGAGTGAAGGAAAAGTTTTAGTGACTTAAATAGAAAATTTTAAAACTTTATTACTATTGTATGAAATTAACCCTTTTATAAAAAAAAAATAAAAACTATAATATCTGATTGGGTAGTGTTGTCAACAGAGGTAACTTATTTTATAAACAATTAATTTTTTGAAGGGTAACCCAAGCAACCAATTAAATCTACATCAACTTTATTCATAATATACTTGAAACCATAACCTTATAGAACATTTATATATTATACCAATACACTATAAACCTTTTATAATAATTGGTTGCAGGAAATATTGCTAGAAGCAAGGATAAAACGGTAACTATGATTCCCACCATGGGTTACCAAAATATTCTCTAATTTAGTATGATGTGAAGCTAGAAACTCAAACTATGTTTTTATGCTTAATATTTCATGTTATCAAGGTTATCGGTGGCAATTAGGTTGAGTTTGGGTTAGCGTGTTCAGGTTGGTGGGTTGGAATTAGTCAACCTAAACTCGATCGGTTTAAAATTTTGTGTGAGAAAAACCAACTTTAACCCGGACATATTTAAACCATGGTAAACTAGATCCGACCTTTCCGACCCATATAATTTAACATATTTGGTGGGTCAAATGGGTTATTGGGTCAGAAGCATGTTGTCGGGTCAGAACTAAAAAGTAAGCTCAAATATATTGGTAACCATAAGGAGTTGAAAGGTCAAATAGAAATTCATGGATGTTTTAGGCGGGAGTTAGTCGCTTATAGTATTTACATCCTTTTAAAAAAGATAAAATAAATAACTTTATAAAACTAGTCGGGTTGACGGTCGACCTGATTTATAAACGGGTTGGATGGTTGGAACTCAACCAACTCCTAATTAAATTAAACCAAAAGCCACACCCCTTCCCCCACTCCCCATCCTCTCAACACTGTATAAATTGGAATGCCTGCCCATTCTCTCTGAAACACAAATTCACATGCACTCGATCGTCTCTTTTCTTCCTCAAATTTGTTTGGAAGTCATCCTCTCTCAAATTCCTACTACCTTTTTCAGATATCTACGTTCTTCTTAATGCTACTGGATTTTTTCTTTCTTTCTTCTTCTCGTTTCACCCGAAATTATGAGTAAAGAAGATATGTTGAAGATTCAGGTACAAATTAGAAACAAAAAAATCAATTTATATCTATCTTTTAATTTTCTGTTTGCTCTTGAATTTTTCTTATTGATATCTATTTTTTCGTGAGTGCAGACTTGTGCCCTGAAAGTAAACATTCATTGTGATGGTTGTAACCGAAAAGTGAAGAAAATACTTCAGAAAATTGAAGGTATTATTGTGTATCCATTCAAACAATCAATTTAGTTTATCTTTATTACTTTATATAACTTTTTTTCTTAATTAAATTTAGTTTTGTTGTTTTAGGTGTTTATACAATGGGTATAGATTCAGAACAGGGGAAGGTAACGGTGTCAGGAAATGTTGATCCACCGACACTTATTAAAAAACTTGCAAAAAGTGGGAAACATGCAGAGGTTTGGGGTACTCCAAAACCAAATCTAAAAAATAATAATGTATTTATGAATATGCAAGACGGTGGTAATGGCAGTGCCGGAATTAATAAAAATCAAGGCCAAAAAGGCAGCCTGAATCAGCAAGGGAAAGGAGGGCAACCACCGCAGAAGGGCGGTGGGCCGACGGCACAACAATTTCAGCAACTTGATCAACATTTAAAAGGGTTTCAAGATCTAAATTTGTCGCCTCAGTTTAAGCATATGAAATTGCCGGCTCTTGGCGGCGGCGGGAAAGATGGTGTGTATGAGTATGATGATGATGATGATGATGAGTTTGATGACGATGATGAGTATGATGATGATGATGATGAAGATGAGTATGATGATGATGATGATGATGATGATGATGATGATGATGAGTTTGATGATGACTTGGATGATATACCGATGAAAAAACCTGCGATGGTTAGTGGCGGCGGAGGTGGTGGTTCTCAAATGGCTAATATGATGATGAATCCACATGATTTTATGAAAGGTGGACAGATGCCACCTCAGATGATGAAGGGTGCTCCCCAAATAGGGAATGACGGAAATAAAGGAGGTGGTGGTGGAGGTGGCGGGAACATTCCGGTACAGATGAATGGTGGTGGTCCAAACAATAATGGTGGTCAAACTCATCATAACGGTGGTGGTCAAAATGGTAACATGAATGTGAATAGTGTACATGGCATGCCAAATATGATGGGCATGAGTAGTGGAGGTGGTCTTGGGCCCATGGGTCATATGGGTGCGGTTTCCGGCAGGTGGTGGCGGAAATGGTTATTTCCAAGGTGGAGGAATGGCCGGAAACCCATATAACCAGCAGCAGTTAGCGGCAGCACCAACAACGTTCAAATGGTAACGAGAGGTTTCAACCCATGATGTATGGTCGGCCACCACCGGCGGTCAACTATATGCAACCACCATATCCTGATCAACCACCCCATGGTGACCCTATAAGTCACTACTTTAGTGATGACAACACTTCAAGTTGTAATGTTATGTGATAGCTAAACAAAGGCAACTTTAGTTGTATATTTTATTTTCCTCTTTGGATTTTAATCCTAAAGGGCTTTTAAAATCATGGATCATAGTGTATTTATCATGAGATGTGTGCGTGGTTAATTGCTTGGGGGCTTCGTTATGAAGTTTATAGTCTTTTGTTATATGTAGTCAAGCGTCTTATTTATACTTCTATAATTTAAGATGATAATCTTTTGTTATAAACTTTTGTTACATGTATAGTTCGGGGGAGTTTTACCTGCGAAAAGTCGGGCATTTAGCTTTGCTGTGGATGTGCAAAATAACTGAAAAACCGAACCCGGACATGAGGCATGTATTACACTGGATTAATGTTATGTGATAACTGATTAAATTAAATCAGGCAATAGAGGTATGTCTTGATGCATATATGTTCAAAGCTAGGGAAGATTATTAGATCGTGTTTGAAAGAATCTCCATCCACCTCACAAGAATAATTTCAGATTTTCATTAAAAGATACTCCGTACATAATGCATAATACTGCAATACACACAGTCAATATCTAGTTTCATCCCATCAAAGGTTTCTACTTGTAGGACTTGAAGTTGTGCAAAACCCGATATACACACAGACTTGCTATCGTTTTTTTCTTTTAGAAAAAAAAAAAATCGCTTGAAATAACCCGGTCCGGTTCTCGGTATTTGTTTTTCCAGAAATTCGGTTCACAAGACTCAGCACCAGAACTGAAAAATCCTATAATGTACGTGGAATAGTGGTCACCATTTCTGGACTTTTTCCATGGTAATGCCAAAGGGTGTCTGATGTTTAGGCACATTATTGATGCATCCATTTGGTTGTATCATTATGTTATTTATGATATAAAATAAAATAAAAAACATGTGTGTATGTTTGTAGCATTTGATTTGCGATAATGTGAAAGAAGAGGCTAAGGTGGGGCCCAGCTGCACTGACAAGCTTTCTGTACTGTTAGAAGATCCAACGGCATTGACACTGTTGGAATAAAACAGTGGTGAAATGATAACTTTGTATATCTTCAATACGAATAGAAAGGAAAACAATTGAATTGAAGAAAACTTTGTGTTGTAGTTTATTTCTTGATAACTATACCTCCTAATATAATAGAGAAAATAACAAGAAACACCCCACTATCTCCTGATTATTTTCACCTAAAATCTTTCCAGTGGATTGAGTCAAATTTGTTCACCAAAGCTTAACGTTATTATTTACCTACTTATCAGCTGCCTTCATTCTTTCCATGGATCTGTTTTTATACTGAGATGGCGATTTCATTTGTACGAAACAATGTCTTTTAGAACATATATATGATTATGATGCCATGGCAATTGAAAAACCTCGGCCATGACTTGATCTAACCAATGGAAAGTTTCCTAGCTATCACTTTGCACCAGTAATATTCTAGTATTTATAATACATGTATGCAATGTTTATGTATAAAATCACAAACATAATTCCTCTAAATTAATTAAAAAAATAAACCATGAGATACGAATACTCTGCAAAGTGTAGAAATCCTTAATACAGCATTGCATCCTCACATCAATAAGTTACACATGTTCATAACTACAAGTTGGTCAAAGTCGAGTACTCCCAACTAAATAAGCATAAAATTCAAAGTAGAAATTACTTCTTTTTCTTCTGTTTTTTGTTAGTCTGACTCGTTGATGCAATATACATCTCAGCATCAATTTTATCAGCAGCAGATTTTCGATTCCCAAACTCCTTTGCCTTGTTCTGCAATATTTAATAACTTTCATTACAATCCTTTACAACAAAAACCATATTATAATCTTAACAATATGAAGTCAAATGATAAGTTACCTTTAAGGATGTAGTCATTTCTGCAATATAATCCTTATCATTTTTACCATCATCTTGTTTTTGGGTTTCCTGAAAATTCAGACCAAAATTGGAACTTTTCTTTTTTCGAGATTGGCAATTTCCAAGCGATAACAAAATATAAAAAAAAAGTGACCTTTTACAGTTTTTTCTTTATAAAAAAAACAAAAAATAAAAATAAAGTTTTGATCAAAGAACTGACCTCTGGAGGCTTAAATGCTTCTTCTCTCTTGCGCTTATTTTCTGCAGTTTTTTCTGCCTGTTTTTCCTGTCTTTCTTGCCATTTCTTTGCAGATTTCTTCTTATCACTTAAAAAGTATTCACCACTGTCTAGTTGCATGTCAATCTGAAAACCATGTTTTATTTAACTATTATTTTTGCAATACATATCGAAATAATTATATTTAAAATATTAGAAAAAAATTGTTACCTTGCTTGGTGGTTGTGGTGGAGGGAAAGGTGTATATTCTTTCTTCTCTTTACTCTTAACCTTCTTTTGTTTCACATTTTTCCTGAAAAAAAAAACAAAACAAAAAAATAAATAACTGTTAATATTTTAATTTTGCAGACAATAGGTGCCACTAACAGAAGTAAATGGGGTACAGCAGTTCAATAAAATAGTAATTTTGGAATTAATCATTCAGCCCATTTAAAAAGATGATCATTCCAGTTAGGCCCGTTAGAGATAATATTTTTTTAAAAACATACTTTTTAAACTTGGGAAGAAACCTATCCCAGTTCTCATTTGCAAGCTCTGGATTACTTGCAAGATCTCTCCTCATCATGAGCACCTGTAAAATAACATAAACATTACACAACCAAATAATAATGATAATAATAATAATGATAATGTTTTTTCAATAATTATAATCTTGAATTTTACTCACTTTAATATTATACAAAGGATGCATTTTATTCAATATGCATTCTTCTACAATCCTTCTTACTTGTTTCAACCCTTTGAATGGACCCATGCTAGCTACCGAGTTTCCCTGTGCATCCAAATGATAAATTATATAATAATAATCATAAAGTCTTTATAACAAGAATCAGGATATTAGGTGTTTATATTTTTTAAATAAAAAAGTTTAAAAAAAACCTGAACAAGAATATAGCAGCCTGTCAAAATCTCCAGTGCCTGCATTGCAACGCAACAACCATAAAATTTATAAACAAACAAAAAAGACTTGAAATTGAAGAAAAATCTAGTTGACTAATACTAACAGAAAACAAATAATTGCATATGATTTCAAAAAACACCTTTAAAGTGGATGAATTGGGCCCAATTAGCCTCTGCCTTCGTTTGATAAATTTTTCCTGTAAAAGTTTATGACAGGCAGCTTTTTTAGGTAATTAATATTAAAAGTTTAATAAGAAATTTATTAAATATCAACAACCAATACCTTATTTCGAACTAAACCACCAATCTTGATGATGTCACATTGCATTTCATCATTTAAAACCTTAATTGCCTGTAACAACACATTTGTGTAAAATCTTCACACCCAATAAGTTAATTAATTAAAAAAAATTCATACCTGAGGCACAGGGACACTTCTTGACAAAAGTTTAATCAAATCTCTAGATTTCACTATTATATATGGATCCCTTGTTTTCCTAGTTGTAGTAACAGTCATCGTTCCTTTGACCTATACATTATGAAATTTATTTGTCAAGAATAAACATTAAATTTATACATTCATTAACTAACAACAATTGTTTTAATCACCAACCAAATCCAGTTCACCCTTAATTCCATATTGTTTTAATGCAGCTTGAACTACAGGCCAATGATTTTGCAAATATTTCTCTGCATGCACAAAAAATTATTAAGGTTAAAAAGAATGGATACCAATAAACCAATAAAAAAAACTCTTGATTTTATGATCATGGTATCATTATATCACCACTAAACTAAGGTTGCACCAACAATAACTCTTTTCGCTATTATCTAAATAACATTATACTAAAAATGTCACCTTTGCCAACCTTTAATTACTCAGTGAATGTTATTAAATTTTCAAACAATTAAGTAAAATAGGTGAGTACCTCTGTATTGAGGAAAAAGGGTAGAAAAAGAGCTTTCTTCAAGCATACCGCCTTCATTCCAGGAAGGGTCAAACTTTTCAACTTTCCAGTGGTCAATGGTTTCATCGTCCCATGGTTTTGGTTTATCATGTTTTCCCTTGTGTCTTTTTCCCTTTTCAACATTCACTTCTTCTTCAGGATCCATGATTTTAATTTTTTATTCTGATATTAAATGGGAAGAAAACTGAGTACAGTTGTAATGAAGTACTACTATGTTTTCACAGCAGAATATTATATTTCAAAATTAGCAAACCCACATTTTATTTCATAACATAGGTGTTTGGATTAGTATAATGACCAAGTAAGCTAGATACAACAACAATCACATCAGTTTTTCAATTTGATACATATCAGTTTTTCAATCTGTGCATTCAGCAAATTAGACACATCAGTTGAGTCATTAATTTGTTCGCTACACAAACATTCACAAAATCAGAAACGTTTATCAAATTGCAATTTATCACTTTTGCTAAAAAAATCAGACACGAACCCTATAAAGATGATGAGCAAAACGCTAATAACAAAAAGCACGATTTCACAGAGAGCGAAAAATGGTGCGAGAGATGAGAAACCATATTGCAGACGAAGAATCAATATCGAGAGACAATTGTACCTGATAGAGCGAGACCGAGAGACGATGTGCGGCAGAGAAGGGCGCAGTTGTTTTAGAACAAAAAGAAATAGGACTAGGGCTTTCAACCCACTATTAATTTGGGTTCGGTCTTGGAGTAACTTGGGCCTGATTATAAATGGACAACGAGTTTTTTTTTCTAAGACTTCTGAATTAGGTAAACGTGCAGTTCAGGTTTCAAATTGGATTGGAACTAGATCCAAATCGGATTCTAGCTCCTTAGATTGGGTTGGCTTGTAAACTGGCGGTTCGCAATCTCACTCGTCAAACTGGTTTGAGTAAAATTGGTTCCAGAATGGGTTATTATCGTTAGAACCAGTTTGGAAACCGGAATTTAGAAACCCAATATGAAATTGGTTTTTAAATAAAGTCGTTGGACTTCAGGACTATGATCGATACTGAGGCTTTTTATTGAATTTTTCTCACACCAAATCACCTATACATACCCTTTAAATGGTAGGGATCATTCATCACCCAGATACTCTCAATCAAAGCTTACAAACTCTAAAAATCTCAAAAATGCAAAATCGCTAACAAAAATGGCTTTGAGTCCGCTCACTCTCAAGCTTCGGTCGACGTCGGAAAATCCTCGAGTCAACTTACCACTGAAACAAATACCGACAAAAAATAGTCTAGAATTTTGGTGCAATTACGACATGTTGATGTCAGATGGTTCGGAAAAAAAGCCCACTGAAAGAAGTGTGTGGATTTTTTTTCCAGAAATTGGGAATGGGAAATGATTTTGGTACCACATAAAGTACGCTTCATACAACAACCACTGTTTTACAGTACTTGTACATTATGTTTTAAATGTTGTACATTGTGGTGTGTGAAGCAATTTGTGTGGTGTTGAAATCACTTCGCATTGGGAATACCACTTTGATAAAGCATGCAAACATTTATCGCAAACCTTAAACCATAATCCCTAATCCCTAAAGGCCTAAATCATATCAGTGAAATATGGATCTGGGGTGACCAATCTGTTAGAATTCGTGACTTAATCACCGATGATTAAACTGTCAGAATCGTAACCTTAATCATTGGTGATTAAAGTGTTAGATTTGTAATAGCTTAATCATCGATGATTAAACTGTCTGAATTGTAACCTTAATCATTGGTGATTAAAGTGTTAGATTTGTAATAGCTTAATCATTGATGATTGAACTGTCAGATTCGTGGCAACTTAATCATTGGTGATTAAACTGCCGGACTCGTGACAGCTTAATCATAAGTGATTAAATTGTCAGAATTTAGTGCCCACCGACACACATGTACGGGTATCATGGCCGATGATGCACGAGCCTATCGGGTCACACGCCGGGGGAATTCCTTTCCGATAACACTTAAATTAAGAGAGATAAATAAAGATGCTGGGAGAAATAAAAGTGGCTTTTATTTCATTGGACCATTTAATGGTCCAATGCATGTGAAGGAAAGCCACTACTTTTCTCCACATGCTTGCTTTAATTCTATTGGACCACTCTTTGGTCCAATGCATGTAGAGCTTTTCCACCCACCTCCACATGCTTTCTTATCTATATAAAAGAGATGTGGGAGGTTGATTAAGAGTGAATGCAATTCGTTTTTCTCTCTAAAAATACAAGTGTTTGGTTACCGAAAATCTAAGAAGATTTCTTGAGCTTTTTCGGTGTCGGGTTAGCAACTTGGAAGGAATCGCTCACTCGGTGTGGATCAACGGTAGAGGGGAACGACTTCGTGACCTTCATCCATTTAAGAGTTCATCACTATTCTTGCGGGTGTCTTCGAGGGTATGATGTTCTCTTTCTCTTCTTTGTTGCACGATTTGGGTTTAGAGATTCGGTCATTGGTGAATCTTGGTGGTTAAATTAAAATTTTAAATTTACGTTTCCGCTGCGTTTTAGAACCCACCAAAATCCAACAGTGGTATCAGAGCCTACTCTAACCGAATCGTGCACATTTTCGGGCTTGAAAAACGATTTGAGGATCGGTTTTGCCATTTTTTTAGATTTCGGGTTTTAGCCTTGCTAAACCCATAATATTTTGACTCACACACTTATATGCTTGTCATGATTTTGGCATGAAATGCATGCATGCATAAATTTGTGTTGATGTATGTAATTTATTACATGCAAAGATTCTTAGTGCCTTGAGTGTTTGATTTCGAATCTTTGTCAAAATATTTTTATGAATGGTTGTTGGCACACCATTTTAGCTTTCATGTTTGTGGTAGCTAGTAGATTGGTAACCATTATGCCCTTGACCATTTGCCGTGTGTTTGGTTGTTATTCATTTGGTGACTTTGTCACAATGGTTTGTAATTAATAATTTATTAATTTTGGTATGTAATATTTATTAATTATGGCTTGCATGCCATTGATTTTCATTTGTAATTGTACTAGTTAGTAGGATTTCGTGGCTTGTTAGCCATTTCTATATTTTCTATGTACTTGTAAAACGAAGATCAAAAGACAACCAAATGGAATCATGAAGTGATGTCTAGGCAACCTTGGATTCGATGAAGTCTGTAACGACCCGAAATTTGAATAAAATAAATTATGGGAAAAATATGATAAATAAGGATAATTCATTTCAGAACCGTAGGAATTGGTTTCGGGTCATTTGGACACCGTATGAGAAAGTTATGGGCGAAACCGGGTTGAGATAGAGATGAAAAAGTGCAGCCTGGTCTGCTGGAGGAGTTCGCGACGCGAACTCCAGTTCGCGTTCGTGAAGTCGAAGCAGGGAATGTGGTGGTCAGGCGTGAAGAGTTCCCGACCAGTTAACGATCGCGAATGGGTCACGACACGGGAACTTCGCGACGCGATGTATTGATCGCGTCGCTAACTCTGGACGAGCAGAATAAAATCGGGTTTGAGCTAGGGTTTACTCATTTTCACCCCCAATTGTGGTGCAGCCGATCCTAGAGAGAGAAAGAGGCGATTTTGGTGTTCTTGAGCTCAGATCTTCACCATCTTGAAGGATCTAAACATCAAAGGTAAGAATTCTTGATCCTTGATAGTTGGTAGTTAGTTTGTGAACTTTGTATGGGTAGAAATGGTGGTTTGGGGAAACCATCCATGTCATCTTTGGGGAAGATGACTAATCTTGGGTGTAGAACACTCATTGTAAGCTTGTAATCGATGTGTACAAGTTGGATTTGGGTTTATTGATGGGAATCTTGAACTAGGGTTTGAGATTCCACCAAGTTGGATGAACTTGGTGGTTAGGAATGTGAATATGGATTGATTAGTGATTAGTTATGGATAATAACTATATTTTATGATGATATGGATGATAGGTCAAGAAGACCTAAAGATTGGTGACATTTCACAAATTGGGTAGCAAGGATTTGTGATGATAGACACGATTTGGAGTTAGCTTGGCTAAGGTGAGTACATGTGAACTTTCAAACTGGGTACATAGCTAGTAAATGTTTTTATGATCTAATGATTTTGTCGAGTCTTTAAGTAATTTAGTCATTTATGTGATTTATGATGAATTGCTTGTTTGACAACGAAATGATTGATTGACTGAGAAATGATGTAGCTATGAGCTCATAACGATAAAAGATAAGTAATAATGATGATGATGATGATGATGTCCCTAGGGCCGTAGTAGATTGGAGGCATTCCGGTTACTACGGTACCTTAAGGTTAGCGGTAGATTGGAGGCATTCCGATTACCCAATACCTATGAGTCCCGGTAGATTGGAGGCATTCCGATTACCGTGGAAATGATGGTCTTGATAGATTGGAGGCATTCCGATTATCTTGACATTGGCCAATGATGAAAGTGATAAAGTGACCCAAAACAAACTTAGTAATATTATCTCACGAGGCAATTTTGTCTCACGTACTATGTTGGTGTTTTTGCTATGTACTCAGGTTCAGGATCGATGGATTAGAGGGTCGCGTTAGAAGTGGCCTAGTGTTGTTTAGCTCGGGAGCTCGTAGGTAGTTCTCGTTTATCCTATGGCTATGATATTGTTTTTGTAACACCGGCTTTAATACTCTGATAAACTTTGATGATTTTTTGTTAAACCGTATTTTGAGGAATATCGGAATTGTAATGTTTTTACTTAAAAATATGTTTTAAAAAGTGTTTTGAAAATTGGGGTGTTACAAAGTCTAATGGAGACGGCGGATTTAGTGGGAGCTCACATGGAAGGTCATTATTTGTCCATAGTTGACCATGTTTTCCCGGGTTGGCTCATGGGAAAAACGCATAGGCTTTGGGCATGGTTACCAATTTTGTTGTATGCGTGTGATGTTTATTTATTTGCTTGGTTGTTAGATTTTCGCAAGGTTAAATAAATAAATAGATTAATTAAAAATGGTTTAATTAAATCACTCGCAATAGATTAATTAAAAGGTGAAAAATGGTTTTGTCACAAAGGTAATTAATCAAAATTTTAAAAGGGATTAATTAAAAGGTGAAAAATGTTTTTGTCACAAAAGTAATTAATCAAAGTTTAAAAGAAACAAAAACCCATTTTTAGAGAATATCATTTTTATTATCCTAATGATGACGCCACCCAAATCTTGCTAGCAAAGTTGGTTGTCGTGCATTAGCCGAGCCGATTTTGAATAGACAGTGTGGAAGGTGAGTGTGATTCATTTTGTATGATTGGTCGTCGTGCATTAGCCAAACCATTATAGTCAAAATGTTTCACCGCGTATCATGTTGGATGATTTATTTGATTTCTCACAAAATGTAAGTCTTGCACTATCCATTGGAGTGTCACCACTTAAGTCTTGTGGAGCAAGGTCTGTTGTCGAGCGAAACCGAGCCGTGCCTTGTGAAGCAAGATAAGGGTGTGTATAAGTCCTTAATTAAGTTGGTTGTCGAGCGAAACCGAGCCAATTTAGTTACGGGCTTATCGTGAATCTAGATGGTCGATTTACAAACTTCAAACTAGGTTTTAAATGATTGTCGAGCGAAACCGAGTCATTTAAAATTTGGTTTGAGGTTAGTGCATGTAGGGATCAAACATGCCAATTGACACAATGGTTGTCAAGTGATCCCGCAAGAAGCTAAGAGTTGTAAGTCACAATTGGTACAAAATAAATGCAATTGGTACAATTGGTACAATATGATTATTGGTACAATTGGTACAATATGGCATTAGTACAATATGGTGATTACAATGGTACAATGGATACCACCGGAAATAGCTTTGCATTATGATCCGCAGCATACCCGTCATAATGTATTGTGAAATACGGATTCTTAGCCCTTGTTAAATATAAAAGTTTTGGGTAATATATTTACAAGGACCCATCAAACTAACTAAAACTACTTTGCTATTTTAATAGATGGCATCTTCGAACCCCACCACCACCACCAATGTTTCTTTAAGAGTTTTCCTTGAAAAGGAGAAACTCAATGGTGCAAATTTCCTTGATTGGGAGAGACAATTAAAACTTGTTCTCCGCCATGAAGGAAAGATGCACGTGATTGAAAGACCTCTTCCCGATGAACCAGGGGATGATGCAATTCAAGCAGCACACGATGCTCATGAACGTCTCATGAAAGAAAATGAGGACATTTCATGTCTTATGTTGAGCACTATGACTCCCGATTTGCAAAAGCAAATGGATCATTTGTACGCTTATGAGCTTATTGTATAGTTGCGGGACATGTTCCAACAACAAGCAAAGCTAGAGCGGTACGAGTGCCTCAAGAATGTGCTTGATTGTAAACTCCTCGAAGGCGGGGATGTGAGCGCTCACGTGTTGCGGATGAAAGCAAACGTGGAACGCTTGGAGAAGTTAGGCTTCTCCATTGGGAAGGAATTGGCCGTGGATTTTATCCTTAGGTCTCTTCCTACATCATATGAACAGTTTGTTATGAACTATCATATGCATGGTATGGACAAGTCCATAATGGAGCTTCATGGTATGTTGAAGACCGCCGAGTCGACCATGACCAAAAGAAAGCCCAACCCAACACATCCCGTCCTTGCAATTCCAGAAGGAAAGGTCTCCAAGAAGAAGAAGTCCACCCATACCCCTCAAGGTAAGGGTAAAGGCAAGGTTGGTGCGCCCAAGCCTAAGCCTACTTCGGTCAAGATGGGAAAAGGAAAAGTTCCTCAAGCCATGACACCGGAAGATGCGGACTGCTTCTATTGCGGGAAAAAGGGGCATTTCCGCCGTAGTTGCCCAACATACCTTGAGGAACTCAACAAGCTAAAAGCTAAAGGAGTTGGAGGTACCTCAAAGCAAGGTATGTTCATGATTGAACTCTATCAAACTTCTACTTCGCAAAACTGGGTCTTAGACACCGGTTGTGGCACTCATATTTGTAACAAATTTCAGGTGATATTGGAAAGTGAGAAGTTGATGAGAGGGGAACATGATCTTGTCATGGGAAACAAGCATGTTTTCCCGGTTGAAGCTCAAGGAAACGTGAAGTTGTCCTTTGAATCCGGTTCCTTTATTTTGTTGAAAAATGTACGTTATTCGCCTCATGTGGCAAGAAACATTATTTCTTTTCATGCTTTGTATGACGATGGTTTTGCATTTACCTTTAATGACAATGGTTCTATTTCTTGTTTCAAAGATAGTACTTGTTATTTTAATGCTTTACCATATCATGGCATTTATGAGGTGATAGCACATGTTAGCAACAAAAGATCAATCATGCAAGTTGGTTCTACATCCAAAGATACTTTGGATAAATTATCCTTATGGCATAGTCGTCTTGGCCACATAAACAAGACTCGCATTTCCAAGCTCCAAGCAATTGGGTACTTGGAATCATTTGAAAATGGTTCAAATGATGTATGTGAATCTTGCTTATTAGGCAAGATGAATAAAGCTCCCTTCACCGGTGTTAGTGAGAGGGCTAAGGGTTTATTAGACATTATACACACTGATGTGTGTGGTCCATTTAAACACCTTACAAGGAATAATTGTAGATACTTCGTAACCTTTATAGATGATTATAGTAGGTTTGGATATGTTTACTTGATTAAACATAATTCAGAAACCATTGAGGTGTTCAAGACATTCCAAAACGAAGTTGAGAACCAATTGGGCAAGTCAATCAAGATACTTCGATCTGATAGAGGCGGAGAGTATCTTAATCTAGAGTTTATTGACCATCTTAAGAATTGTGGGATTGTCTCACAATTAACACCTCCTAGGACTCCACAATTGAATGGAGTCGCCGAGAGGAGAAATCGAACATTACTTGACATGGTTCGATCAATGATGGCAAGAACCCAAATACCCATAAGTTTTTGGGGATATGCTCTAGAAACGGCGTGTAAGCTTCTTAATCTCGTACCAACAAAGAAGGTAGAAAAGACACCTTTCGAGATGTGGCATGGGAGTAAACCTCCATTATCCTATCTTAGAGTTTGGGGTTGTCAAGCCTACGTAAAGCGGGAGGCCGATGACAAATTAGAACCCCGTTCAGAAAAGTGTTATTTCATTGGATATCCTAAAGCGGGACTTGGATATTTGTTTTACAAACCTACCGAGAACAAGGTATTTGTTGCTCGAAGGGCAGTATTTCTTGAAAGAGAACTTTTATCCAATGAACCTAGTAGAAAGCATATAGATCTTGAGGAAACTCAAGATATATCCAATGAACTACCTAATGTTGGCACTAGCACGCAACCTCAAGAGGTTGGTACCGATCAAGAGGATGCGGTAGAAACTGACGTTCCACCATTGTCTCTTCGTAGATCTGGTAGAACTCGCACTGAGCCAGAGAGATATGGGTTTCTCATATCTGAGGGCAGCGAGTTACTAGGGGATCATGATGAACCCTCTACCTACCAGGAAGCGATGGCAGGCCCAGAGTCTGACAAATGGAGAGATGCAATGGAAGTCGAGATACAATCCATGAAGGACAACCAAGTATGGGAACTGGTTGATCCTACACCCAGCTGTAAGCTTGTGGGGTGTAAATGGGTCTATAAAGTAAAGACCGGCATGGATGGACAGATTGATACTTTTAAAGCACGACTGGTTGCTAAAGGCTTCACTCAAACCCATGGTGTTGACTATGATGAAACCTTTTCACCAGTGGCTATGTTGAAATCTATCAGGATACTTATGGCAATTGCCGCCTTTCATGATTATGAAATTTGGCAAATGGATGTAAAAACCGCCTTCCTTAACGGGAAACTTACTGAAGAGGTATATATGAGACCACCTGAGGGTTTTGTACATCCAAAGTATCCTAATAAAGTCTGTCAGCTTAAGAAGTCCATTTATGGACTTAAGTAAGCATCTCGAAGTTGGAATCTTTGCTTTGATGAGAAAATCAAGGAATTTGGATTTTCTAAAAGCATAGATGAACCTTGTGTATACGTCAGGGCTAGTGGGAGCGCGATTGTATTCCTATATGTTGATGACATCTTACTCATTGGGAATGACATTCCAATTTTGAGCGATGTCAAGACATTTCTTGGAAAATGTTTTTCCATGAAGGACTTAGGAAATGCATCGTACATCTTGGGAATCAAGATCTATCGAGATAGATCTAAAAGGCTTCTCGGTTTGAGTCAAAGTGCATATATTGACAAAGTTCTAAAGCGGTTTAGAATGGAGGATTCCAAGAAAGGGAATCTTCCTATGTTGCATGGAGTGACTTTGAGCAAGGCTCAATGTCCAAGTTCCGATAAGGAACGTGACGTAATGAAGAAGATCCCTTATGCCACGTCAGTTGGATCTATCATGTACGCCATGCTATGCACCAGACCTGATGTATCATGTGCACTGAGCGTGGCAAGTAGATATCAATCAAACCCTGGAGAAGCTCATTGGATAGCCGTCAAGAACATCTTGAAATATCTTCGAAGAACGAAGGATATGTTCTTGGTCTATGGTGGTATGGAAGAGTTGCGTGTAGTTGGATACACAGACGCAAGCTTCCAAACTGATAGGGATGATTTCCGATCGCAATCGGGTTATGTATTCCTATTGAATGGTGGTGTTGTGAGCTGGAGGAGCTCCAAGCAAGACACAGTTGCTGATTCGACGACAGAATCAGAATACATTGCAGCAAGCGAAGCTGCAAAAGAAGCTGTGTGGATGAGGAAATTCATCAATGACTTGGTAGTTGTCCCTAGCATTGCCGACCCCATTGAAATATTTTGTGACAATGAGGGTGCAGTAGCATTGGCTAAGGAAGCTAGAGCTCACTAAAGAACGAGGCATATTGCTCGTAAATACCACGTTATCCGAGATAAGGTTGAAAGTGGTGATGTTGTCATAAGCAGAGTAGTATCGGAAGAGAACCTTGCCGATCCGTTTACTAAGCCGTTGTCACAGACTATACATGATTCTCACACTAGAGGAATAGGTGTGAGATTAGCCAGTGATTTAGCTTGAGTACCGTTTTAGTTTGAATTTGATGTTTATTTTGGGAACATGAAGCAGTATTGTAATTTTGATTGTATTGATGTATAAATATGTCTATACATATGCGTGTTGCAGTTACTTTCAAAATCTTTATTGTGTTCCATCTTTGCATGTTTAAACACTTCCTAGATTTTTATCTAAACATCCACAGTCAGTCATACTTAAATGGAAGTAAGTAATGAATGAAGGCTGAGGCAATGTGTTGGTTATGAGATATAGACGCAACAATTGCATGTGCTTGAAATGAGTTTCAAGTGACTGGAGACCCACACCCGAGTTTACTTCATGGAAATTGTCACAAGTATCTCGGGGTGATAATATCATTTCATCCTTAGACCAGAGATTCATGAGATTCCAAAGCATAAGTTTACTTTACTTAGATTAATGCTCTAACGCGGTTCGTAAATGGCTGTTATAAGGGGCTTAGTTGGGTAAGGATAACTTATGTGTAGGGACTATGTAGTCAAAAGGATTTGTACCTCAATGAAGAGAGATATCCATGGGCCCCTCGATGATTTAGCGCTGACACCAAAACGCATGGCCATGCACGAGTTATATTGAAAATGGTTCAATTATAACTCATTTTGGTCACCAATAAATAAAAGATCGAGAAACATAATCGTGAACGATCTGGAGAATGACGACATTAATCCATGTCTCGTGTTCACAAGGATATCGTGTACAAAGGGATGATACGATCACTTATCTAAAGGAACCATCATTTATATGATTGGTAGTTGTCGAGGATGACGTAACGCATGCTGACTTGGGGACAAAGATGCCTAGCTAGGGCCGCTCTTTGTTTGTGATACCAATAACACGTTGTGTCGTGTGCAAGTGGGAGTTTGTTAGAATTCGGGACTTAATGACCGATGATTAAACTGTCAGAATCGTAACCTTAATCGTTGGTGATTAAAGTGTTAGATTTGTAATAGCTTAATCATCGATGATTAAACTGTCAGAATCGTAACCTTAATCATTGGTGATTAAAGTGTTAGATTTGTAATAGCTTAATCATTGATGATTGAACTGTCAGATTCGTGGCAACTTAATCATTGGTGATTAAACTTCCGGACTCGTGACAGCTTAATCATAAGTGATTAAATTGTCAGAATTTAGTGCCCACCGACACACATGTACGGGTATCATGGCCGATGATGCACGAGCCTATCGGGTCACACGCCGGGGGAATTCCTTTCCGATAACACTTAAATTAAGAGAGATAAATAAAGATGCTGGGAGAAATAAAAGTGGCTTTTATTTCATTGGACCATTTAATGGTCCAATGCATGTGAAGGAAAGCCACTACTTTTCTCCACATGCTTGCTTTAATTCTATTGGACCACTCTTTGGTCCAATGCATGTAGAGCTTTTCCACCCACCTCCACATGCTCTCTTATCTATATAAGAGAGATGTGGGAGGTTGATTAAGAGTGAATGCAATTCGTTTTTCTCTCTAAAAATACAAGTGTTTGGTTACCGAAAATCTAAGAAGATTTCTTGAGCTTTTCCGGTGTCGGGTTAGCAACTTGGAAGGAATCGCTCACTCGGTGTGGATCAACGGTAGAGGGGAACGACTTCGTGACCTTCATCCATTTAAGAGTTCATCACTATTCTTGCGGGTGTCTTCGAGGGTATGATGTTCTCTTTCTCTTCTTTGTTGCACGATTTGGTTTTAGATATTCGGTCATTGGTGAATCTTGGTGGTTAAATTAAAATTTTAAATTTACGTTTCCGCTGCGTTTTAGAACCCACCAAAATCCAACACAATCAACCATGGGAAATGACGGGACCTTGTGGAGTTTCCAAGCGAGTTCAGTTCGTGATTCATGACGGCTTGCCTTTCAACCATTTCAACAATCAACGATTGGCGAAATTGATGCAAAAAAACTCTAAAAACACATGTTGTCATGTAAGTCGTCTCACTTTAAGACGTGATACTATACAAATGTGGAAATTTGTTAAAAATTAATTAATTTTATACTTCCAAAATTTTGAAACCAGTATTTGACTTATGATGTTTGGACCGCTCCACATAGTTCACAATACTTGTACCTTTGCATTATCGCTCATAAGATAAATTATAATAGTTGAATAAATATGAAGCATACAATTGCGTGCGAATTATCTGGATATCCACATACGGGGGGAACTTGTACAAAATTTTAGATTATGTTAGAAAAAACCTTTAAAATGCAGTCAAAACTCTTTTATATTTCATTTCATAATACGTCGAATAACACCATCATGGTTGGATAACTAAGTCTTTAATATAAACCGAGTTTTTCCATAGTCTATGACTCCATGTGATGCACTTATTATTAACTTGGTTGTGCAAGATGGACTACATATTATTAACTTGATTATTACATGATATTTTTAGTACTACTCGATGGAATTCAACTTGTAATATGTTTGAATGTGATTTATGTCAAAATGATATTCTAAAAATGCTTATGATCACCTTGCCAAATGAAATCAGGTTACACCATATATGTAGGTGAGTTTGGCATGCAATCAAACTTGTTTCCAAATTACTTAGTATTTTTAAAAACACTACCACTTTTTATCAAGAATTTATTATCCTATAAGTTTATTAGTTTTGAACTAAATTTATTTATTTTTTTGACAAGTAGACAATTTAATTGACAAATGATGTTTATATAAGTCGATTATTATGCATCTCCTATTACAGTAAACTTATATCCAAAATCTAGATAAAAATAAACCAAACATAAATATATGTATTCGGATAAGGCCGATGACTCTCGTGTGTGTCAAGTGGGCCAATTATATCCACTCACCAAATACGCACATATGCAGAAAACATACACTGCCTCCTTGTATCTATAAACCTTATTATTTTCCCACATGTTAACTCTCAATAAACAGCCGCCGTCTGCTCGCCGCATCTCTCCGCCGCAATCTTCCATGGCTTCTCATCTTCAACCTCTTTTAATTCTTATTTTTCTTTTTCTTTTTTTTTTTTGAACAGCAAAAACAAGGGGGGCGACGGAGGCGAGCTTCGGCATTGCCATCACCCGCACCGACGACCCCGAAAATTATATACAACTAACACGAAATTACAGGAGTCATAGTTCGTAACCATCACCAATGCCTAAACACATACAAACTAAACCACCAGATACTCTCACCCAAACATTTACACAAAATTACAGATATAAAAAACTAAAAACTAGATAACTCCCAATTCAGGCATAGTAACAACTTCTTTAAATCACCGTCGGGTTACTGCACCATTGAGCCCAGTCTATGCAGCTCCAATTCGCCTTTGTTCTATTCTTGATCCAGAAAAATGCTTGGGATTGGGCTTCCGAAAAAATAGAGTGAATGTTTCCACTACTATTATTAAAAATGATATCATTTCTATATTTCCAAATATGCCAAAGAACCGAAACCAAAGCAGTCACAAAATTATTAGAGTGTCGCTTTGATAAATTGGCCCGCACTCTCCATGATAATATGTTTTCCAAGCCTGAAATTGACCCGATATCAATACACCACCACCTGCAAAACTCAATCCATATCTCGCGGACTTTACCGCAACGCCAAAACAAATGCTCTTCATCCTCAATTTCTCGTTCACATAAGCAACATGCCGCCGATTGTAAAATAATACCTCTTTTAAGAAGGTTAAAACAAGTAGGCAAACGCTTAAGCTGACATCTCCAAAAAAATATATTAATTCTGATCGGGATTGCCTTAACCCACGGGAAATCACCAAGACTACTCGGACCGGAGATAGTATCTTCAATTGCAAGTCTAGCCGAATATACTGAAAAAACGCCATCCGGGTCAAGGGCCCAAGACCATCGCAGCTGCCCTGTTTCTGGACTCACCGATACCTGAAACCAAGAATCAATCGGAATATTTAGTTTATTTAAATGAGTTCGTACCTTAACGATGTTGTTCCATACGCCCGGAAATTTGCTAGATGGAGATAATTGGCCCGAAATATTATGTAATGATGTGATTACATTCTTCCAAAGTGTGTTCTCATCATTTTTCCATCGCCACCACCACTTAGTTAAGAGAGCGAGATTTTGAGCTCTAATACTAGGGATATTCAAACCGCCGGAATTAATTGGAGCGTGCATTTTTTTCCAACTCACCCAATTAATTTTTCTTTCACCGTTTTTTGACCTCCAAAAAAACTTTGCTCGTATTGATTCCAGTTTTTTTATGACACCCTCCGGAGCTTTATAAATTGAAAGAAAGTAAGTACCAAGTGCCCCGAGCACGGATTTTACAAGGGTTAATCTACCCCCATAAGATAACGTTGAAGCTTTCCATGATGATAATTTTTTATTAACTTTATTAATTACAACATCCCATTGCTCGATTCGATGCATTTGTGCCCCGATTATCAAACCAAGGTATTTAAAAGGGGTGGTGCCAATGCTACAATTCAATCTTCTAGCAATTCGAGTTATTTCACCGCTATTAACTCCAAATCCGTGCATATTACTTTTTGACATATTCACCTTAAGACCCGAAGCTAAATAAAAACATGTGAGAATACGGGATAAATTTTTTGCATTTGTCTCGGACCATTCCCCAATAAAGATAGTGTCGTCGGCATATTGTAAATGGGAAATAAGTGGACCGTTATTTGGAAGATTGATACCATGAAAGATACCTTTATCCGTTGCTTCCAACATAGCTACATGGATGCTTTCCACCGCAATAATAAACAAAAATGGTGCCATCGGATCACCTTGTCTTAAGCCTCTCTTGATGTCGAATTCCTTCGTAGGAGATCCATTAAGTAAAACGGATGCCCTAGCGGAAGAGAGACAAAGTGATATCCATCTTCTCCATTTCACTCCGAAGCCCATTTGGCTCATAACCGAATCAAGAAACGACCAATTTAAAGTATCATATGCTTTCTCAAAATCAACTTTAAAAACTAAAAGTTGTTTTTTCACCTTTTTGCACCACGAAATGACTTCACTTAAGATGAGTGGTCCATCTAAAATATTACGGACTTCAATAAAACCGGATTGTTCAACACTAATAATGTCACCAATTACTGTCTTTAGACGGTTTGCCAAGATTTTTGCTATGATTTTATAAAAGCTTCCAATAAGACTAATGAGTCGATAATCCGAGAGTGTGAGAGGAATTTCACACTTAGGAATAAGAGTGAAGAAAGATGAATTGCAACCAGACCTTAAATCACCACCATTTTGAAAAGATTCAACCGCCTTCATTAAATCATCTTCAATGATATGCCAATATTTTTTATAGAATGCAAACGTAAAACCATCCGGCCCGGGCGCCTTTTCCATTCCGCAGTCCCACACCGCTTTCTTGATTTCTTCTTTTGAGAAGTTTTCCTCAATTAAAATTTGTTGAGAAATCGATAGAGTCTTGAATTTAGAGCTAATAAATTGTGGCCTACCGCCACCACGTTCTGAGAAAATATTCCCAAAATGATCAGTCGTATTCTGTTTCATAACCAGTGGATCCTCGGTCCAAATTCCACCAAACGATAAACCATGAATAAAATTTTTACGATTGTTGTGTTTCACAGACCCGTGAAAAAACTTCGTGTTCTCATCACCTTCAATATTCCACTTTACCCTTGCTTTTTGTTTAATATCTCGGGTTTTTAAAAGTTCACGATCTTTTATTTGAAAATTAATATCTATTCTGCTATTCTTTTCATCGTCCGATAAGCCAACGGTTTCTGCTTTCAAGTCTAGCTCATTTGCTATAGCCCGAAGTTTAACCATAGTATTATCGACACCATCAGCCTTCCAACTCTTTATAGCGATTTTGACCTGCTTTAATTTCTTACAAAATAATTGAATAGGAGCTAAATTGCCTGGAATGGGTGATATCCAAGCCGATAGCACAACTGGTTCCAAAGACGGGATAGAAGCCCACGAGTTAAAAAACTTAAAGTACGTTGGCCCAAAATCAGAATTTATAGCACTAAGGAGCAGGGGGCAGTGGTCACTGAAACCCCGAGGCATTATGTTAACATTTGGATTGGGCCAAACCTGGAAAAATGCGTCGTTAACCAGAATTCTATCGAGCAAGCTAAGGGTGCCACTATCAGTGGTACTTCTTGAGTACCGCCTTCCACCCATCTTAATTTCATATAATCCAGAATCACTAATAAAAGAATTGAAAGCCCTACAACCTGACCTTGAAAAAGATGCACCTGTTCTTTCCGATCTTCTTCGAACTTCATTGAAGTCCCCAAAAATCACCCATATTCTTCTTGGATCTGCTAATATTAGTTCCGACACCGCATTCCATAATAATTGTTTCTTTTTTTGTTCCTGGGGAGCATATAGATTCACGAAACCACAATCCAAATTGGACCCAATAATTGTTCCTCTAGTGACGATGAAATTGTCACTCAGAATTGAATCAGACTTAGTGAACCAAGAAGGGTCCCAAATAGTTATAAGACCACCGGATTTACCATTCGAGCTCAATACGTCAAAATCAAACGGAGAGTTACCCCAATATGATCTTACCATAAACGAATCAAATTGTTTTGTCATTGTTTCCTGCATTCCTAACACTTGAACTTTGTTTGCATTCTTTATACCTTGAATCCACCTCTTTTTGTGGGTGCAATTGACACCCCTAATATTTATCGAAATTAACTTCATTAGGAAACGAGTTTTAATCCGGCATCGTGAATGACCTTCCTAATTTCCGGTGCAAAATCATTCATTTGAAATCCCAAAAAATTCCCTACTTCGATGGTGTTTTGAATTTCATCCGATACGGGGACTGATCCGGACGATCCTTCGCTGTATGGGTGATCAATTTTCTTTTTAGCTTTCTTTTTACTTTTGTTTTTATCCGCCAACAAGTTCCTGGAGACGGTGGTTTAACTGCCCACCATCATCTCCATCTCGAAACTTTATTCGTCATGGTTCCCTACAATGCTTGATGGCGAAATCCGGTACTCAAATTACGAAATCCACAACCATTTGTGATATTCACCAAGAAAACCCCATCACCGGAGAAACCTATTGCGGAGATCTAGCCGAGGATATCGTCACCGTTGATGGTTTGGGGCCGGTTTCAACCGTTGACCGGTTTTTGTTTTCGTGTTCGCCAGATTATTTACTGAAAGGTCTGGTAAACGATGCTAGAGGCGTATTGGGTCTCGGAAGATCAAAAATTGCTTTCCAATCTCAGATGGTCAACAACTTTGACTTTCCGAGAAGGTTCACCGTTTGTTTATCTTCATCGGCCGGATTTATAATGTCCAGCACCGTTACCAGCATCTCCAAATCTCTCTCTTACACACCGTTGATCTCAACCCATGGTGTTGACGGTTACTATGTGAATGTAAACTCGATCAAAGTCAACGGCCGGAGAGTGGCGGGAGGACACCCCATCGGAAGTGTTGAAATAAGCTCAATCATCCCATACACCACAATGAAAAGTGCAATTTATGAGGTCTTCACGAAAGCTTATGTAAGGGCTTCGAGTTCAATGAACATGACGATGGTTGCTCCGGTGACGCCGTTTGGTGTTTGTTTTAGGTCTCAGGCGACGGCGCCGGAGATTGAATTGGTGTTGCAAAGTGAATTGGTTAAGTGGAGGATAAATTCGATTGTGCAAGTGAGTGATTCAGTGATGTGTTTAGGGTTTGTAGACGGGGGTTTGGGTATGAAGGGTTCAATGGTTTTAGGGGGGTTTCAGTTGGAAGATAATATTTTGGAGTTCAATTTGGGGAATGGAATGTTAGGGTTTGGTTCTTCCTTGTCAATGGAGGGGAATACTTGTTCTGAAATTAGGGCAACAAACAGGGAATCATTATAACACTTGTAATTTGCATTAGGTTTTGGTCGGGAATCACATATCCAAGGCTCTGGTTTGGTTTTTTAAGGCCACTTTTACAGTTACTAGTTTTACACTATATTTGACCTATGAGTTAATCATCCTACCTTATTTTTGGAGGTTTTTGATTTTGACTTTTTACAACATCTATAATGAAGATATGATATTTTCGTTGCTTTGTACGGAGTATAAAAGATGCACCTTTTATGTTTATGAAAGGCTCCCTCTAATCATACCATACATTTTCACTGAGGCCACCGAGATTGATGTGAGAATGAGAGAGAACATAAGATTGATGTAAGATGAATTATAATGTTATTATAAATAAACAAAATTTTATTATTACTTTGGTATATAAATGAACCAGTTTTCCTTATTATTTTCTTCTCTGGTTACATAGTTGTTTCTTTTTTTATTTTGAATTAAGTGATTTGTATATTTTATATAGATTTTGTTTATTTTTACAGTTATAATATTCTAAAAAGAAATAATATTCTCTATTTTAAAATAAATGATACATTTTCTATTTAAATGTGTTTTTAAATAAGTGATACATTTTAAATAAGTGATACACCCAGTAATTATATCAGATAATAAAATAACTCATTTATCCTTATTTTTATTTTTAAATATCATTAAACTCATTTTATCTTAAAAAATATAACAACCTCAAATGTATTATTTATTTTGAAAATGAACAAAGTATGATATGTCACTTAACTTTAAACAATATTGAAAAAAGTAGTCATATTTATATCGTTATTATTGTAACTCATGTCTATTTGGTTGCTTACACTTTGTCATTCACTATGTGTATTCATTTCATGTCTCTTGATTTACCACCTTATGCCCTATATAAGGAGCTAGCATGTATACTTGTATGTACATACATACATAATGATATGAATGGGAATGTTGAAATGAAATCTTATTGATTGAGCTAATTGGTTTACAACACTTAAAAGTTTAAGTTTTTAACACAATTTTTAAAAGTCACATTAAGAATACTTTTAAACACAATTTTTAAAAGTCACATTAAGAATGGCGTAGTAGGCATTTAAGAGATATATATTCATGCTATGAAAATATTGTACGAAAAATATGTTTTATAGAAGAATATAAAAAGTTGATTTTGAAATGCAAAAGTATATTTTATATTGAAAATATATGACGTTTATGGGGCTGAAAGGTTATACAAAAGTGTAGCTAAATTACACCGGTCAAATCAAATCAAAACAAAGGAAATTTTCCGATCAAATCAAAGGAATTTTGGGTTGGTTTAGTAACACCCTTATGAAATTGTTCATAGTGTAATATATATGTACGTATATACATGTACTCGCAAATATTAGCAAATAAAAGCATGTAGAACCGGAACTGTTCATACCATTGTTCCACAATCCGGCCAAAAAGTGGTTCGTAGTTCAGTTTGATTTTAGCCGGTTCGGCTTTAGCATCGTGATAAGTCCTAATCACAACTTACTCCATAAAACTACACCCTCATGACTTTTCAACTTAATTAAGTGTTGTAGTTTCGATCAAGTCAGAGACAAATTTATACCCAAAAAATGACTTTATGCATTAACTCATTCTCCGATCAAGCGAAATCAAACATCAACTAGAATTTAATATATTAAGTGCCTAAAATTGTATCAAACTTGTTATAAAATGCTAGTGTGTGAGCATTTTATTTTATATTTTCATTGTAGATAACAAATATATAACTCTAAAAAACTCAAGGTTTTAAAAAACGCGTCATGAACTATTGCAGTCTGATATGATCCAACGACCCACAGGTGTTCCAACAAAATCCAAAAGCCAACGTTTGGACTTTGGACACGTCGGGAAGTGTTTTGAAAAAAAGATGATTTCAAGGAAATGATTATGTCGGAATGGAAAAAGACCTAGCTATTAAAAAAGAACATTTATCTGAAAGAACAAAACACAAGACCTTCAGATTTCTCAAGATGAAAACTTTAAACATGTCGGATGAAGATAAGAAGTTTGTCGAATTAGAGTAACCAACTTAAACACTGATGTGTTTGATCTCATAATAGTTAGTTTGAGAATGATAATTAATAAACTATGTTTTTTTTAACGTACAAACCTTGTGTTAGAGAGGGAAGCAAATCTGAATCGTGTTCGCGTAAGGGTAGTCGTCATCAATACCAGACAATGTGCTTTGATGAAACCACAAGTGTCCACAGTTTCAACCTTTTTATTCGTGATCTATATACCGATAATATTTTTTAATAAGGTATTTTTGTTATAAGGTTTTTTTGGAATGACAGAACTTATGCTTGTAATGTACCGATAATATTTTTTAATAAGGTATTTTTGTTATAAGGCAATCTAACTGTTTCCATGGCCATTTTTGAGTATCTTGTAAATGTTTATCCAAGAAGAGATCAAACTTGTGACCTCCAATAAGTCATTCTGAACCTTTATCACTGCCTATCACCTTATGTACAGATAATATATAATAAATAAAAAGTCAAATCATTAATGCTTATCCATTATTGACGGTGATCTATCCCGGAAGCAGAGTCCCCAATTGAGGGTTTGTTTAACAGCTAAGATCTGGATACAATTCATACTATTAAAATTTGAATAAGTCAAGCTTGTAAGACTGCTCGTTATGCATGACCCCTCCACCGGTCGCGACTGCCACCCAAGCAATCCCGACGTGTCGCCCCCGTTACGGCCCTCGTCCCCCGACGCGTCGACCGTGTCCAACGGTCGACTATTCGACCGTTCCCAGCGACCTCCCAACGGCTACTTTATTAAATACACACCCCTTTCAAACTTAATTTTTACCCCTTTTTTTACCTTATAAATACCCAATCTTTTTCTAAAAAATTTCACACTTCTCATTTATTTTCTTCATACTTACTCAATCACACACACCATCTTAAAAATGAGTTCCGACGATGAAATGAATGTCGCTAATTTCATTTTTGACGACGAGGAGGAGGACAAGATTATACATCTTGGTTTTTAATTATTTTTAAAGTAATGTTTTTAATTATTTTTAATGTAATGTTTTAATTATTAATGAAATTTAAAAAAAAAAAATCCGATCGGTCACCCATTACGGACTAATGGTCGCTGTGTGGTCATGTGTTTGATCAGAAGAGAGAAAGCTGATGTGGCGCAGAGGTGGCAGGGATGACTAAACTTTGAATGGTCACCCATTACGGGTAGTCTAAGGTTCAACTTTAAAAACATAAATTTTATATACTCTTGTTGACCAAAACTTGTTTAAAATCGCCATCCAAAACACCAATTTTCATAGACACTTTTAATGGCATCCGTATTTCATAACCTTTTCCTCTTATCATGCCTTGTGATCATATCTTTATCTACAGCTCAAACAAGTTTCAGGCCAAAAGCACTCATCCTCCCAGTCACTAAAGATGCATCAACTCTACAATATGTCACCCGTATCAACCAACGAACCCCTCTCGTGCCCGTGAGCCTAACCCTCGATCTCGGTGGTCAGTTTTTGTGGGCCAACTGCTACACGGGCTACATCTCTTCCACATACCGCCCAGCCCGTTGCCGGTCCGCACAATGCTCCCTTGCTAAGTCAACCATGTGTGCCACCGAGTGTCCCGGCGCACCTAAACCAGGGTGCAACAACAACACATGTGCACTAATGCCCGATAACACTGTAACCCATACCGCAACCATTGGAGATCTCGGTTCGGATCTTGTTGCGGTTCAGTCAACCGATGGTAGGAACCCTGGTCGGGTGGTTTCGGTTCCACGGTTCTTGTTTGTGTGCGGGTCCGCGTTAGATGGGCTCGCGAGTGGTGTGGCGGGCATGGCTGGGCTTGGAAGAACCCGAATATCACTTCCTTCTCAATTTTCTTCGGCTTTTAGCTTTCGTAGGATGTTTGCTATATGTTTAACTTCATCTACAATCTCTCCCGGTGTCGTTTTCTTTGGCGATGGACCTTATAAGTTCTTGTTAAACACCGAATTAGCCTCGAGTAATCTTATCTACACCCCGTTAATTAAAAATCCGGTTAGCACGGCTTCGGCCTACACTCAAGGTGACGCTTCATCTGAATACTTCATCGGTGTAAAATCCATCAAGATTAACGATAAGATTGTCGTGTTAAACAAGACCTTGTTGACCATTAACCATGAAGGCTATGGTGGTACCAAGATCAGCACTGTTAATCCATACACAGTCTTGCATACTTCAATCTACAACGCGATAATCAAAGCGTTTGCAACCGCACTCTCGGGAGCGCCTAAAGTGGGGGCCGTATCGCCTTTTGGGCTATGTTTTAACTCAACGGGCCTTGGCAGTACACGGGTCGGTCCGGGTGTGCCTCAGATCGACTTGGTTCTCCAAAACAAGAGTGTTTTCTGGAGGATATTTGGTGCAAATTCGATGGTGCAAGTGAGTGAGGATGTTTTGTGTCTTGGGTTTGTGGATGGAGGAGTTGATCCAATGACTTCGATAGTTATCGGTGGACATCAAATTGAGGATAATTTACTACAATTCGATCTTGCTAGATCCAGACTCGGATTCAGCTCGTCACTCTTGTTTCGACAAACAACGTGTGCTAACTTTAATTTTACATTAAACGTGTAAAACGCTAATGAAAGGTTTCGAATATGAAATTATTGTTGTATCTAAAAGTTGTTTATTTTCTAATTTTACATTTGTAACCTTGTTAATTTGATTCTTGCATATTGCTATGTTTAATAAACAGGTTAATTGAGTCGATTCGAAACTTATTTGCCTTAATCTTAACAAAAATTAATCTTAACAAAAATAAATCATGTAGGTTGTCGGGTCAGAAATTTAACAGGTTTATTTTTTATAAGCAATGGTTATACGCATCACAATTACTTCTAAATTGCAAATTCATGGTTCATCAACTACAAATTAAAAGAGCACACATAAGATGAATGTGTGCTTCATTATTCTTTGAGGCAATAAAAATTGCATTCTTGAAATCTAGTCATCACTCAGGTATTGTGGTGAAATTGAGCAAGAAATCCCTCGAGCTAGTAACGAAGAGCTGAATCCCAATCTCAAGATCAAAGAAGAAGAAATTATCCTCCATCTGAAACGTTCCAATCACAATCGCATCTTTCACTCTCGATCGATAAAAGCAACCCCATTCCCAACGTCTTTCATCAAATTATCTCTAGAAATTGTCCAAATCTTCCCACTTTCGGTACTAAGATCAATCTTAGGAACAGATCCAATTGCACTAGCTTTTACGCACAGACTAAACCGCATTTACTCGAGGAATGTTTTTCGTAGCATCTGAAAAACTTGTAACAATAGTTTTGTAGATATCACTTCTTAGTGTGGTATAATAGTACTAAGCTTAACAAAATCACCACTTTTCGGTAATTGTGAAGAAATTGGTTTTCCCTGAACTGAAATTCGGTTGATTTTAATATAATATCCAAGAGATTTAGAATCCTTTCTGACCATGGGAGTGTAAGAAAGTGTGGTTCTAAGATCAAGTTTTGGAGACGAAGTAAAATAAAAAGGGCCGTTACCTAAAAACGCCACCCCGAAAGTGGATAAAGATCTAAAGTGCGAATTTGTCGGCCACTTTAGGAAAAGTAACTTGACGAGGAAATGCGAGTTTGGACCATGAAAAAGCCGCAACGCCACTGATATTCTTAGGAAAAGATGTCACCAACGAGTTTGGTGCACATGATACCACAAACTCATTCCCAAACGCACGATTCGCACCGGTACTAGTATTCCGGCCATTAGTCGTGTACAAATCGACCAAATCGGTTGTTAATTGTGATATTTTGCAAGATTTTGAGAGGGGGAGTGACGGCGGCAGCCATATTTGGCGGTGATATTGTTGAGAGAAGGGCACGTGGGATTGATGTAAACACGTGCCTCTTTGCACAAAGTAAGGTAATGGAAATCGGCATCCTTCTTCTAGCCCACAAGGGATTTCAGAGTGACGGATGACACAATTCTTCCATGTGAAAGGAGCATCGAGGTCGATGAGGTAATACAGTTCGCCGGCCCATTGTGGTTGCCGGAATGACCACGTGGAGAGATGTGGTGGCATCCTTCATTACGGAGAGGTGTTGAACCGACTATTTTGGGATAATGTTACATGAGAGAAGGATATTGTTACTATGATAAAGAAAAGCATACTAACGTGAAGATGCATCTTTTGTTCTTGTTAACAAAACAGAATTTGTGGATTTGGGTAATATGAAATCTAGAGATAGAATGGTGGAGTGGATAGATTTTGTGTGATTTTCATTAATGAGTAAGGCCTCTTTATTTATAGGATAAAGGTTTTTCAGTGAAGAAAAAGTCAACAAAGATGGCTATGGTATAAAACTGGTACATTTAATTGGGGACATGTGATCCACTTTACAGGAACGGCGGTCCTCTATTCAAGTGTGTGTATATATATAAAAGTTAGACCATTGACTTTGCAGTCAAAATCTGTGGCACTACAATTGAGTGCTTTGAGTCCCTAACAACAACACTCACTGAACACTTTCATTATCTAGTTTTTTTCTATCCATTGGTGAGGATGTAATCATGTGATGCACCATCTTTGACAAGTGGACTTAGAGACATCATTAACGGCTGAACGATATTATTACTATAATAATAAAAATATCTTTACAATATATATACATGTCGATGTCGATGGCATGCTAAACTTTCTTGGATTCATGATTTAACAAATTCAAATTCTAGGCTTGTACACGAATAGAACAGATACAAACGAAAATTGTTAGTGTTCGTTAAAACGTTGGATGAAGAAATGAATCGTTCGCCAACACTATATGAACTTAAAATCTATATTCGTATTCGTTCGTTAGAAAAATATCGTATCCGTCTTGGTTTATGTTCGTTCGTTAATATGTCTACACAAACACAAATGGAAATAAATGAACACAAACAAACAAATACAAAAAATTACTAGAAAATGACGAGAGATATCTATAATTGGTGTGTTCGATTGTTAATGTGAATAATAATGGATATAAGTTTACAAGAAAATGATGAGAGAAATGTATGATTGTATAAAAAATATTGTTTGGTATATATATTAGAATCATATTGGAATTATATTTTTAATTATTTTTCTTAAACAGTTTAAAAGGTTTTCCCAATATAACACTTTTAAACCTATATCATTAAATCCAAAACCCTCAAGATAAACACACCTTAATTCCTTCTATAATACAAATGCCATTCAAAAGTACGGTTCACAAGTTTATGATTGGTGGATTTTTTTTTTATATTATATATATTGGGGATCTATGCATTTAGATACCAAAAGTTTGCCTTGCCAAAGTGACTAAAGGCAATCCCTTTAACACTTACACCACCTTACCACCAGGGTTAAAATCTAGCCCATATTTTTTTTTCTTTTTTTTTATTTACTATTTATATCATTTTTAATGATATTGACTAGATATTTCTCATTTACTCTTAAAAAATTAGATAATTACATATCTTACTAAAACTTTTTTGCTCTCAAAATTTTGTGGCACTTCCTTTTTTGTTTGAAATTCTACACTTTTACTTATAAAACTTCAAGTTTTTAAATTATTAAATGGTAAATTTATATATCTTATATTAATGTGTAACATTCACTAATTATCCACTTACACCACCTTGCCACCATGGTTCGAATCTAGCCCAGCTTTTTTTTTATTTACTATTTATATCATTTTTTAATGATATTGACTAGATATTTCTCTTTTACTATTAAAAAATTTGATAATTACATATCTTACTAAAACTTTTTTTCTCTCAAAATTTTGTGGCACTTCCTTTTTCGTTTGAAATTCTACACTTTTACTTATAAAACTTCAAGTTTTTAAATTATTAAATGATAGATTTATATATCTTATATTAATGCGTAACATTCACTAACTATCCACTTTAATATAATATGATTCAAACACAATCCTGTATAATAAATTTCTCATTATAATAACTTTATTATGATTTGGATTATATAATACTTTTATTTTAATCAATATTATAATTTATCTTAGAAATTTTTACAATTAGATTGATAGACAATTAACATTTTAAACTTTTAAACTACCTCCGCATGCTCCTGATTGAAGAAAAAAATATATGCAAAAAAACCCCGTCGCAACGCGCGGACCATTACATTCCTTGTTTTAAAACAAGTGTCGACTATGTCTTAAGTGCATGTGCATATCACAGAAAATCAACTTGCCAATCAACTTGTGTATTACTGTATTAGATCACAAGTAGGCCACCCTAAAATGTTTTGGACACTAGATTCATTGTATTTGTTTGAATCTCTCTCTATAAAAATACTAACTTACTCATAACTTAATTAAAAAATAATTTACATTATTTTAAAAATTATTATCTTTTAACATCAATTTAAATAAAACAATTTATTTTACATTAATTTAATAAAAAATTAATTAAGTGAAACATGACCATAAAAATACACATAAATACACTCCATAATAGAAAAGTCAAACTTCACATTCCATGTACCTCTAAACAAACTACCAAAAAACCTCAGGGGTTATTATTGAAAAATTACCAAAAGCCTGATGAGAATATCTTTATCTTTACTACTCCGTATATTATAAAGAGTTTACCCCTTCTATAATAGGAAGGCTGAAAATTCAGCCAATACACTTACTATTTATGGAGTTAATCCTTTTGGAAAAAAAGAAAAGCCTTGCTAGGATTCGAACCCAGCACCAACGAGTTACAAAATCAAGCAAATACCACTCGACCAAGCCTACGGCTGCAAATCGTTACCTAAACATAATACACATATTATTTACACGCGGGTCAAGCCACTGAAAAAAGGCCTGTTAGCCTTTTGGGTTCTGCGGCCCACGGGTTCGGCCCATGTATAGCTGTGTTATCACGCCCGTTCATTATCCGCCTCTTCGTTATCAGCTTGTTCGATTTCTGCGACCCAAAAACCACTCATCTTCAACCGGCTCCTCGGTTCTTCAACCATGATAATACTTCAACCAATCATCTTCAAACCTCACCTCGATTTCATACGATATATTCACTCTATAAATACAACATTGTTGGGGGAAATCTACGGTTCCAGACGATCGAAATCTCCAGCAGATAATCTGAGGTAAATGTTCTAAATTGAACCAATATTTATTTTACACAATTTGAACGAATAATTTCAGAAACATATTTCATTTCAGTTTGCTGTTTTCAGAGCCGATTCTAAATTCATTGTTCAACTCCTCCAAGCTTCAGGCCTTTAAAGTTCAACTTAAGGTATGTTTTGCACTCATATGGGATTAGCAATGCCATTTTTGTTATGCATATTATTAGTTTTCCTATTGTCTAACCGAATTTGTGTGGTATATTATGCACTCTATGTGTTTGTGTAAATGTCTTTACAAATTTGTGTGTTTCCTTCTTGTAGTCAAGGTGATTTGTGGTATATTACGCACTCTATATTATAGTAAAGATTTAAATTTATCTATCTTAATGCTTGATTAAAATGATAAAATTTTGGAAACTGGTTGCAATAGAAATAAAGGATAAAAGAAAATTCTATAAAAGTGTTCATATTGAGTTTAATAACAATCTATTTGGTTGCATTTGTTTGATTCAATTTCAGCTTTTGCATCATCTATCTTTTCATAATTTTTTTGCAGTCATTTTTGATCATTTTTACAACCTGTGACAAGAGTAGATTAATATATATTAATATTCTTTTGAGATGTTAACTACTTATTTTGTTTAATAATGTTCGTTAAGTCACACAAGTCATCCTGGTCAAACTACCATTCTTGTAATACGGGTCATAAAAAAAATAGAAGTAATATATTAAATTTGTTGCTACTTGCTACATGTATTTTTTATATCATAAATTCAGCTTATATTACTTATCTAATGGTATAAATGAATTTAGGTTGTTGATTCTAATGTTATAAATTTTGATATTATAGTAACTCAATGAAATGATTTCATGGTGCATTGCTTTAGTGAATGCTTCAGAGATAAATTTAAGAAACAATAATGTTGATTATTCACTGATTCAACTGAGTTGTGTTTTGAGCCCGATTGTATTGTGTCACATATGTCTTATGCTTTTAATAGATACTATCAGCAATATGGAGCTACTGATATTGGTCGTAGCTTTGGTGGGATCGGTGTTAAAATCAACCAGAATCCAAGTAAGCATGTGTACGTTCAAAGATTAATTAATTTTATTGTAAGTACTTATGGTGAAATTGAACCCACATTTGTAGAGAGGGTAGATTGGACATGTTGAGTATAAGGTCAAAACTCAAAACTAGACAGGCCGCCTGGGTAATGGAAATGTATAAAAAAACATGTGTTTGTGCCTGTGCTGTGCTTGATTGCTCGTAAATAAGGTTGTTTTCTTTTTGGCTTTTGTGTCCACTTGATCTGTTAGATAAAATATAACCTAAATGTTATTTGCAGGGATTAGCTTTAACCCTAAAAGAGTTGGAGAATATACTTTGGTAGAAGCTACTTAGATAAGGTGAATTCCCAATATTACTAATGTACTAATACTTTTGTTTTTCGTAATTCTTTTGTTGTCATATTCAAATTTAAATATTGTTTGTCTTTTGTTATCATATCGTTGCATTATAATTAAGCTGTCAATGCTTATGATTGTTGTGTATTGTTGTAGTAACACTCCATGTAGTAAGGCTCATTAATCACAGGTTGAGAATATTCTCAATGGACATCTTTCAAAGTGGTTTATTCATCTACTATTATTTTTTTAATCACAAATTGAGTGGCTTATACATCTACCACTATTCTCAGTAGTAGTAAATAAGACATAGTATAATATTACTCAAGCAATTGCTTCCCATGTTTATAAAATGGTTAAGGTAGGGATCATAATGTTCTTGGCCTGCATGAAGTAGGATCTCATATCATCAATTAAAGTATTAGATTTCAAAGTGTATCCACATCAATTGCAAATAAAATCTAATGAAAAAGATGATACAGATTGTATTTGAAGAAATTGGTGGCCCAAGTGTTAAAGTTGATATTGTACCCTTGAACAACCTCATGTTGAAAGATGGATTCCGGGTACAGATCAACTAGAGCTCGTTGGAAATATAGTTTCAGGCACTTGTCGCCGTATTGCGCGGGTACCTGCTAGTATTAATTTATACAATATCAGGAAGCCTCTTCTCACAAATCAGAAGCAAGGTTGAAGACGGACGGAATAATGAAGGAGGCGGCGAAAAACGCGATGAGGTCGGGATTAGTGGTGATCGGAGCCCTAGCATTCGGCTATCTCACTTTACAACTCGGATTCAAACCTTATCTGGAGAAAGCACAGTCCGATGTCAACAATCTTAATCAACAACATCAACAACAACAACATGATTCTTATGTAAATGATGATGTTGCTGTTGTTTTAGACGATGGTTCTCCATCTTAATATGAACTCTTTTGCAGTTTTTTGCATTTTGATTCTAATCAGATCTGTTAATTTTTACGTATTGTTTAATGTTTTAATGTTTAATGACGATTGTACCCTAAAATCGCAATAACAATTTGGTCAAGAACGTTGATGATTAATCGATTTCTTTCTGAGTGAGTTTTATGTTAATTGCAACATATATTAGAATTAGAACTGCGTCATTTCTTTCCTATTAGTATTATCAAAAACAGGGATTGATTGTTTCATTAGATGACTGATGATGATGGAATGATTGTTTTTGCTTAAACCATTGAAGCAAACTAAAACGGCATTTGTTGAGCAATCAAGCAACGGTAGACTAAAGTAGAATATTACTAAAAAAAATCAAACAAAAGATCAAACAAGCAACGGTAGACTAAAGTAGAGTATTACAAAAGACATGAGTCAATCAGAACCCATTTCCAAACAAATAATACATCATGAGCTATATATCTTCATCATCAAAAAAAATGTGATTAAACAACTATGCAAGCAAAACACAAAGGTCACATCAAAAAAGTAAAAACAACAAATCAGCAACTCTGGATATGAAAAAAAACTCTCAACTCGAGACTGATCAAACAAGCGGATCAAGTCCAATCAATCATCGGGAGTTCCTCACGGACCCCACTTGGAATTTGAGGTTTTTGAGTAGTAGCAGCAGTAGTAATAGGTGGTGGGGGCTCTGTTTGAGCTGGTGTTGTACTAGTTGAAGAATCCACAGATACATCCTCCTTTTCTACTACAATTGGATCCACAGGAGTTTGACTTTCCAAAGAGTCAACATGTTCAGACTCAACAGAATCAATAACAACAGATTCTGTTGCAGGACCACCTGACCCTGACCCTGACTCTGTTGTTGGTGTAGCTTCTGAATCTGGAGCGGGTTGGGCCCCGGATTCCGATTCTGTTTTTGGCTGTGCTTCAGATTCAGATTCTGTTGGTGGTGGTGCTTCTATTTCCAAAGGTTTTGGTGGCGGTTGTACAGCTGGCATGGTTGTTTTTTTCTGAATTCCAGGAAGTGGTGCATCTATAGAGGGCATTCCAGGGGGTAATATTTCAATTGGTGGTTTTTTGGCAGCATCTGCAAGACTTGTGAGTTTAGGTTCTTCTAAAGAAGCCAAAAATGCACTTGCAGCATCTGTTTTTGTTGAAGGACCATGTTCCATCTCCTTTTGTAGTGTTTTGTTCCATGTCTGAACTAAGCTTCTCAGTGTCGTCCTCCCATGTGCCTTACAATTTAAATAATAATATAATGATTAATTGAGTTTAAATAATAATAATAATATGATTGCATACATGGGCATGAAGGACGGCTTCTGCGAGCATTCCAGTATCCTGCCATGATTTCTCCATAAGAGCATTATCACCCAAAACTGCAGCTGCAAATGCAGCCTCCCGTCCAAACCCTACTGATATCAAATTATTCACCAAACCCTACCAACAACAATACAATAAAACCTCACATTATTATACTCATTAATAATTTTATTTTTTTAAGGATAAGTAAATAGAATAGAAGTCAAAGCATACACCGAGTCTGGTCAACTCTCCATGATTAGCAAGGCGTAAAGCTAATCCTCTTAATTCATGACCCTGCAAAGCTCCTTTTACTGCACCAGCAGCTGCTAATCTTTTTAGGGCTTCACGTGCCACCTCAGCTTGTCCTGTAGCATCTGCTGCATCTATAATATCCAGAAATTCTTGTGCAAATTTAACAACTCCATCAACAGCTTCCACAATATCTTCCTTTTTAGTGTTAGCAGTTACACTTAATGACATTATGTCATTTAAGTTGAGTCCAACTGTGTCTTGACCTATGTTTCTGCTGTTACTCATTGTTAGAAGACATTGTAGAGCTCTTTTTAGATCGTTGCTTTGCATTGCCAAATCAAATTCCAACCTGAACAAAAACACAAAATCTATTATAAATTAAATCATTACAATTGTACTAATCAGAAAAATTCTAATTATATTAGACATCATATGACAATTAACTTCTATCAACTAAATATATAAAAATCTAAAATTTAAACAATTATCTTTTACCATTTAGGCTAATTGTAATTCTTATAAAATTATCTTCAAGTAATTTGAGAAAATTGATACCTCTTAGATATTCCAGGTAAATGAAGGGCTTCAGTAGCATAACCCATTCCAAGCAAAAATTGAGCTAAATCATCGTGGTGCTCTCTACCAAGTCTACTTGCCCTACAAAGTCAAAAACAGTTATTTTTTTTTGAAAATAAAAATTATTAAAATTGAGGATATATTAAATTTAAAATTGTACCATTTTACTGCACTGATAGCATCCCCATAAGCAGCAAGACAGCGACAACGAATTCCAGGATGGCTAAGGGATATTGCATGAGCAAACATGTACCTACCAAAATAAACATGTAAATCACAAATGTCATAAAAATTATATTTACTTTAGGTCATGGGCCGTTTTGGTAATTATAACTTTTTATGGGGTGAGGGAAAAAATACCTGTCAATTAACCATAAAACACCATCTCTGACACCCACAAGAACAAGAGGCCCAATGGGTCGTTTTTGTTCAGCTGGAAAACGGGTGAGTGCAACTGCCACCCCACCACCACCAACTGCTATTTCATCAACTCTTCTTCCCTCGGCAAAATTCTGTAGTCCATCATCACCATCTGTTCTTGTTTGTTTAGGCAATGTCAAGAATGGAGGAATTGATGGTGGATTCTGGAAAGATGCTAATCGCACAACCTAAAACAGATAAATAGAATTAAAAAACATAATTGGTATATTTCCAATTTTTAAGAATATGTGTGTAGTGTAGTACCTGTAGCATTGGTGGTCTGAGTGATATCCTCTCCTTTTCTGCAGTTTGGGGAGTATCAACTGCAATTAATGCTAGCTCTCCATGTTCTGCAACTGCTCTTGCTTGTAATTCCTTCTGTTTCATTTCTTCTTTTTTCTTTTTTGTTTCTATATCAATAGCTGCAACACCAGCATCCACAAAAACACACCTGAAAACACAACAAATATATTGGATGATTGATAAGTCTAACTTGTGGTGGTAGGCAGACTTACTCGATTGTTGTTGGTGTAGCGACAAACAGCTGTCTCCTATGCCAAACTGCACCAGTGGCATGTGGGATTGCCACATCACCCAAGTATCTATACTGAGGCCTCAAGGAAGATATGGAAATGTATTTTGGATATGCAAAAGCACAATACTCAACAGTTTGATCCCAAGCTGTCCATTCTGGCTGAGGCAGCATTCCCCCCACAGGTTGAAAGCTTTCCCAACTGAATAACCAAAATATTAATAAATAAATAAATCAAATCACCAAAATACTTAATGTAAGAGAAAACTAATGGTATGTATACTTATAACATAACCAGTTTGTCAACTTGTTACAAGTTTTAGAATTAGGGACTATCAATGTAATATAGAAAAGCCAAGGGACCAAGTCCATAACTTCATACAAACGACAGGGACGATTTATGTAACAATAAAAGGTGGTAGTTATACCTGTATAACTGAAAGTTTTGAGGTGGTGTTTCAGGTTGAGAAGAATAGGCAGAGGAATCATCCATGGTGGTGAATGAAGAAAGAGCATTGCTTCCAAATCCTGATAAAGGCATTGACTGAATTGATGAAATTGATGTTGCAGCAACAGGGCTGACTCTTCTAGAAGTTCTGTATGCAATACCAAGTAGTGTTCCCCCATGTAATCCAATTACCTGCAGACAAAAAAGGTCACTCATGAGAAAAACGGTCAATTATAACTGAAAATTGATATTAAGAGAAGATAAAAGGTCATACTGGCTCAGTGCGTTGACCAATTGACCTCATTAGAATATTAGAAGTCCCGTCATCAAGCAAGATTCGAACTTGAACACTTGCAGCAGAAGCAGCAGCTGCAGCTGCTTGTGCAGCAGCAATGGCAGCAGCTTCTTTGGCTTTTTTAGAAGAAGTGCCTTTTGGAATTATTGGCATTCTTGGTGGTGCAGCTGATTCCAAAAGGGCAAATCTGTCTCTACAAGTATCCCATGCTAACAGCCTTGCACTCCCTGAGTCAACAATTGACCAATCACTCACTTTGTATATTGAGAAGTAGGGAATATCCGGCCATACAATTGCAACATACCTGCAATTCATTAATTAAGATATTATAATATTAAACTCAATTAATTAATCAATAATTAATTAACAGAAACACATACTTCCCAGAGCTGCTGACAGATAAAACAGAATAAGAATCGTGTGGAACAGGGGCACTGATATGTTTTTTGATCTGTTTAACATTAAGTTGTTCAGAAACATCTCCTCTTAATCTTCCTGTTTCAGTTAAAGATCCGTTACTTTGAAGAGAAGGATTTGCTGCATTATTTAACTGAAAATGAAGCAGTTTGAGTTCGCGTTCAACTACATAAACAACTGAATGTTCACGGCTTTCTGAGATTGATGGTAAAGGAGCAACAGCAGGAAGAGATCTTGGATCAAATTCACTCAGAATGATGCCTATATTTGTTCCAGTTGCAACAATGTGTGGTTGTAAAGGATGTGTAACCATTGAATATACCTAACAATGCAACAACACCAATAATGAACCATTTTGAGTTTCTGACCCAACAACAATAACAATAGAGTAAACTACATAATTCCTCCCTCAACTTCCTTTGTTACACATAGTCCCCAATTTGGAAACTGGTAACACCAACAATCCCTAAAGCAAATAAGACAATTATGTACTTAGGGACTGTTAATGTTACAAATTTCAAGATTAGGGACCACTAGTGTTACAAATTTCAAAATTAGGTAGTCTTTGGTACAGGTTGGATTGAAACCTGAAACAGTTATTCCTAATAGAGATACTTTATATATAATTGGTGTCAAATATGAATATAAAAATCATATTTTTTTTCAATAAAACTACTTAGGAGGTTTAGTGCATTAAAAAACATTTTGGGTGACTTTCAATCCCTTTGCATGTCCAACCCATTTCCTTCTAAGCTATACTTTTTTTTCTACATGTTTGAACCATTAGAGATAAAACATAACCCAAATAGATCCATTCTTAACTAAATGGGTCAGATTAATAAAAGGTAAAATTAAAAATGAGAAATAGGTAAGCAAGCTACATACCCTAAGCTTTTTATGGGGTGCAAGCACTTGTGGAGGAACTAGAGAAGAAAGTTCACATAATGGCCTTGTTAGAGCAGAATAAGTTGGGTGCTCAATAGCCCTACAAATTTAACAAAAAAAACAAATCATTACTTTTACCAAAAACCAGCATATTAAATTTAAGAAATTTTAGCATACCATATATATGAATCTTTCACACAAGTTAGAATATCAAGATTGGGTGCTCTAGGATGGCACCAAGAAGCCACACTGTGACAAGCCATTTTAGGGACAGGTTTAATTCTGCGTAATTCCTGCAAAAATCGGTTATAAATGGGTCATGTCAGTTTGTGGGGTTCCATCTTAAAACCAATTGGTTGTAAGATGAGTAGCCCAGGACCCTTATAAGCACATTACTGGTTCATCTCTTGTCCAATGTGGGACATCTCAACAGGTCAATTGTGTTGGATCTCAAAAGGAAAATAAAAAAGTTGGATCTCAAACCTTGAATGACATTGTATCCCAGATAGCTAAAGTCTTATCTGCACCTATTGTTATGAGTTGAGGTGCACTTCCACTAACTCTAGATAGCTCAACCGCCACAACACCACCATCATGTGCCTTCAACAATATCTCATATGTTAGCCATTTAATACACACACACACACACACACATATATATATACATATATATGAATATAAACACTATCTAATAGTATTATAATAAACTTGGTGTGAACATTTATATACCTTTAAACTGAGCTTAGGCACAAGTTCTCGTGAATCTTGAGCATGGTCAACATTCCAAAGTACAAGTAAACCATCACTACCACCAGAAACTAGTAAAGCCTGCATCCAAAAATAAAAGGGCATGCATTAAGTGTAATAATTACAACATTTACTTAGAGAAAAACATGCCATTAAATAAAAAAGAAAAAGAAAAAAACAATACGTACCTCTCCTGAAGAAGCCATAAAGGTCATCAAGCAAGATATAGCCCCTTTGTGACCCCCTGTGTATCTTCTTACAAGCTGCATTCAAGAATTACCATAAATAATTATAGATTTAAAATAGATCTTATTTGCAAAACAAACCTTCCATGTTATCATTGAAAGAACTCTAATCACACCATCTGATGAACCAAAAGCAACAAGTGGGCCATCTCCACCACTTGATTTAGACAGAAATTCCATACTGCAAATGTTAATATACATATCTTCAGAAAGGTTCTTGATAATTCTCAAAAATAAAATAAAATAAATAGAGATTTATTTTAGACTTGCCAGATAAGTGAGCGGTTATCAAGATCTTGCTTTGGTACATCCCGACCCCGCATTGTTACCAAATCCAAAAAAATGGCTTTATTTTCACAACAAATGACAAGAAAATGCCTTCCCTTCGTTGTTGGAGCAAGAGAATTGAAGGCTGAAGTCAACTGGTTGACTGCTGATGGTGGTTCAGCAGCAGCAGAACGGTTACGCCACAATTGCCAAAACCGTACATCATCATCATAAAAACTAACTTGTCGTACACTGAAATGATATATATCTTTTTTTAGTTAATTTCAGCACTATTAAATGTAAAAAATAGAGTAAATTACATAAATCCTCCCTGTGGTTTGTATGAAATTTATGGATTTTTGGATTTCTTCCATAAACTTTTTTTATTACACGGATAGTCCCTAATTCTGAAGCTTGTAACATCAACGTTTCCTAAAAACTTAATGCCTTTTTTTTTTTTGCTTTAGGGAATGTTGGTGTTACAAGTTTATAATAATAAAGTAGAGGGACGAAATTCGTAATTTCATACAAACCACAAGGGCGATTTATGTAATTTACACTAAAAGAATATGACCAGTGGATAAAACATAAATCATTTACCTCCCCCCACGTAAGGCTTCTGTTGGTTTCCCTTTATATTCTGTCACATAATCATAAAACCAACATCTTAAAAGGATTAATTTCACCCCTCAGAAAGACAACAGAAAATTTTGAGGACACATTTTTAACCATTATGTTAATCATGCTTAATATTCTCAAAAAACTCCTAGACACCAATCTTTAGTATATTGACTAGGAGACTGATGTAGTTATTGTTTATAAGAACTTTGAAACATTTGGCTAAATCTTGGATTTTTTTTATTACTGCTGCTAAATATGGTCCTATTTGCTTAAATGTTTTTTCTTATATTTTTTGGTGAAGTGGTAACTAAGTGACAAGATACAGTTCTTGTGATTAATATTAGTCAAAATAGTGCTTGAATGCTTGCTTATTGTGTCATACTTATACTTTTTGTATATTATATACTATATAATATAATAGAGAAAAAAAACTCAACTGAATCTACTATACATTTAATGCTTCATGGTCTATTAAAATAAATATGAGATTCTTGATTGTGTCCATAAAATGAAAATTCTGCCCAATAGTAACAATATGTAATTTGACTATAGCAGCTGGGATTCAAATACAGTTACTACTAGTTACATAACTTTGATTGCACTTCAAGGCCCTAAATCCATGTTTTATCAAATAATGTTTGAGTCATTCTATATCACGGTATTCCATCACATCTACATCCTGTTAGCACTAAGCTCAATTAATCATTGAGATTTCCATCGAATAGAGTACATCCTACACTGATCATCAGTTAAACTTTGATGATCTAAAACTAATATGCATTACTTAATTGCATATATGATATCAATTCGAGTGTTTAATGAGTATATTAAGACAGAAATTCATCTTAAAACCAACCTGATTCTCCCTCTGCGAGCTTCTCCAGTTTGGCACCAACCAAACGCCGTTCATCAACACCCCCAGCTTTCAACTCATATATAACCTAAAACAGTTGAAATTGTAATTAAACAAGTAAAGAGGACAACTAGATCAGACGCCGAAGTTATAATACTCAAAACCTAATCACCTGACGATGTTCCCAATTCCAAACTGAGACGTGATCTGATGCATCAGCAGTAACAAGCCATGGATGAGTAGGATGCAATTGGATCTTCACGATCTTGTCATTCGTAGGCCGAAATGCTTTCAGACGTAGCATTTTACCCCAATTTGCACTTGCGAGTCAATGGAGCTTTGGATCTGATTAGAAGCAGAAGCAAAACAAATTTAGGGCTTTTTCTTGTCGATTAACACGCAAGTTTCTCATAAGATCTTGGAACTTCTTTTATTCGTCTGAATTGCAGGTGTATCGTGTAAATGGACGACCGGAGAAAAGGTGAAATTGGTAGAGTGGATGGCCGTATGAATCAACGTCGACTGGATGCACTTTACCCCTGGGTTAATAGAAAGAAACCTCGACAATTGAGTACACCAAAGTCGAATTTTCAAGCTACTTAATTCATTCGGTTATACTTTCGAATCAGGTTCAAGTATCAAAATAGAAGTTTATGAATTGTGAAATTTATTAGCGTAATTTAGATTGAAACATGAATTGTGATAATCACTTTTCAAATTCGATATTCCAACTCGGTCTAATTTACGAAATTTTAACCATAAGATAAGAAAATTTTTAAATGAACAAACTAAATATTTATACACAATTTCTAATTCACTTCTAGATGATTGTGAGAGATTTCATATTCAAAATGTGTCAAATTGTAAGTGTTTTCATCTCTTTCTAATAGAAGATTGCTTCTGTTATATATATATGAAATAAAAGCAGTTCTAAAATTTGTATCAAAAGTAAGAAATCGCAAAATGTGAACATCGGAAAAATAATAAGAGAAATAAATAAGTGACTTTGATCGGACATTCACTAACGCATTTCATTCTCTTCATTTAATTTTTATTCATGAAAACAAAATATAAAAATCTTCACAACACAGAGAGAATTACAGATCTAAAAATGCCATTTTACAAAACAGACAATTTCCAAAACCTCAACATACAAAATAGGTTGTGATTGCTTTGCAGAGAAACGTAGCTTACAATCTTTCCTAACTATAAAGCAGTTGGTCAATGGTTAGCTATAAATATATATATGCACAAACAGATTATGGTGAATGCAAGCTTGGAAGCAGCCCAAAATCCTTTCCTCTCTCGAGTGAAAGTCTGTTATTCCCAAACTCATAGTTCAACACGTTCAAACTCTTCTCTTCGTTTTCAAGCTTTTTGAGCGCCTTTTTAGCATAAAATGTAAAACCGATAGTCATAACAACAGCGATGATCAAGGATATAACATTGTATATAATCTCCAATGCACTCATTTCATGATTTGCATATTGAATGTTTGCAAACGTCCTCAATAACCTTCCACTGCACCATAAGTAAACAACAGAAGTTCAATTTTGAAAGTTAGGACTAATTCTAGGGACGATTTATGTAATTTACCTGTAGATATAAATGAAGGCTTCAGGAATCATGCCTGCAATAGACCCCCAAAGATAAGGGGAGAACATCATGCTGGTGACAGCCACTGCATAATTGAAAATGGTGTACGGAAATGGTGAGATCCTAAAGAGTGCAACCACACGAAACTGTTGGAACCAACCACCTTCTCCAGCCATTTTGACCATTGCACATGTCTGTGGCCATTTTCTCAAGCATTTCTACAAATCAATTTTGTCAACCACAAGTAAACAGGTTAGGGTTGAGGCAAACTAGTTTTAGGTCAGTTTTGGGTTTACACAGCTGATCCGTTTATTAAACCGGTTAAATTCAGGTTGCCAACCCGATTAATTATTAAAACATGTTTAAAAGTAGATACATTTCTACTTTAGTAGTTTTATACCTTATAGATATATTTGAAAAGTAGACATATTTAAAAAAGTAGATATACATTACTAGGTTTTGCATACACATTTAAAAAGTCGACATGTTTGACTCATTTGACTTTGACCCATTAAACCGTCAACCTGTTTAACACGTGTAACTCGAATACAAGAGGACTAGAGAATTGGTGACTCACGTGGATGCGGTCACGAAAGCATAAACCAATGACATAGGGCAAAACCATGCCAATAGTGGTTCCAACCATGATTATGACAAATCCAATGCCATAGCCAAATATCATCCCTGCAAGCCACATGGACGGCCCAGATGGCAGGAAAAACACCGGGAAAAGTGCAAAAGAAGCTACAAGTATCAAAGCAAGGGCTGGACGACCAAATGTAGCCGCCTCCCATTGCATTGTCGGAATTAGAATCTACATCACAAAAATTAAAAAAATATCAATTGGCCAGCATTTATATATATTTTTAAAAACTAGGTATATATATACCTTGTCAAAGAGAAATGGCAGTCCCCATTTGATTAAAATGAGGGAAAGTAGAAGGGTAAAAATGGAAAATATTAAAGACTTGATCCACCATTTCCAGGAGCATTCTCTTTGAGGTTGTAAGCTGTTATCAACTAATTCAACTTTAATGCCATCTTCACCAGATATAACCAGTCTCTCAAATTCACTGCCTTCTCTACCAAAATGCACAGTTTCAGTGTTTGCAACGCGCTTTGCAATTGCAACCTCTCCTGATCCTGGCATCTTTCCTAATCAAACCTCAAATTAAACCTTAGTTAATTAATATATGTCACATTAATGTTTAAATGAACATCTTATGATCATCTCACTAACTTTTTAACTTTTTTAAGGACAAATAATCGGATCAGTTTCAAAACGAACACCCCTTAAGATTTCCATAATAATTATAATATTAATAGCTTCAATCGTAGTTCTAGTTCCATTCCATAATATTTTGCACTAAAGTCTTTATATATGCAAATTGGCCCCAATAAAATCTTGTTAATTAGACTCTCTTATATATGAATGCATAATATATAGGTGGCAACTGCATGCATGCAGATAACAATTCAATTACGTTTACACATGACGAACCAGAGATCTCAAATTAGCGTAAAACTTTTCAAAATCGGTCTCCTTAATTACAAAACATGAGGATTCAAAAATCGAGCCTAACAAGCATTCAATAAAAAAAACATATAATAGTCAAAAAACAAGCAATTTCTATATGTTTCCCCGGTTCATAAATTAAGCCCCAATATTCAAATCAATCACCGGCATCGAAACAAAAACAAATAGCGAAATAAATTTAGGAAAAGGTGGCGATGGAACATTTTGAAATGCAATATATACAACGGGGATGTGATGATGGTGATGATATATAGATGGATTTGATGATTAGGGTTTTGCAAAATTAAAGAAATACATACAGTAGTCAATCAGGGACGTAGAAACGTCGCCTGAGTAGAACACCGGCGATACCAGCCTCTTCCTCAATCTCAGAGTTTGTTTTAGGCGATTGATCAAGGAATCTGTAATGATTTGAGAATGGTGGTGGCAGAAACCATTAATCAATATGCGTTTTTATTTATGTCAATATTTCGTTGTTGGCTCCATGAAACCCGTACGTGGCATAAAATACAATTTTATTTTTTGAAGTTACCATAAAGGATTCTGTCATTATACCGTACGTATATAATTATAGGGTTTTGCTAGGGGGATAAAATATATTAATTTTTTGCATGTAATAATTCCTTTAACTATTACCCTAAGAACAATCACTAACAACATCCGTAATTAATGATTCATTTCAACTATAAGCGGTTAAAATTAACTTTAAAAATGTTCAGTTACATATTTTTCAGAATTTTAAATTAGTATTATGTGCAATTTCATAATATTTAAAGATATTGTTTTTAATTATACATGTTCTTGTTGGTAAATAAATCATACTAATCTCCAAATGTTTATTATATATAGAATGTGTAATTTGAAATGAGTAATGGTATTTCTTCCTACCATATTCCTATCAATTTTAATAATGACAAGTGTCAAAATCAATGGATGATATGAGGAAAGAGGATTAGTGGATGACGCATGTCAAGTTTAAAAGTGACTAGACATATATATGTAGGAAAAAAGGTAAGAAGCAATATCCATTTGAAATTCATGATCAACATATTAGAGAATTATAGATGTTCGTATATCTGTTAGAACATCCAAACATCACGTAATTTTCGCTAAAAATGCGCACATGCATGAATCATGCATTACATTTGAATGCAATTGTATAATGCATAAGGGCTTGTGCTAGACTTAAATTTGTTAAGAGAGAATTAATTTAAGAATGCATGTTTAAAAGTGTATGAAAAATAACCTGATTTCAGAGAAATGTCACATGTATACATACAGATAAAAAGTTGCACATTGCATGTAAGAAAACAAAAAATTGAACCCAAACTCAAACCAAATATTTGGACTAATGAAGCAATTGAGTTATTAAAAAGTTTGATTATAGCAAATATATCCTATTCCAAATTTAGTGGGTGAACTAGTTAGACGGTTACAACAATAAAATGAATCATACACATTTGTACTCGGCTTCCGACGGAAAATAGATGATGAAGAATCAAGAATTTGCACAAGCCATGACATCATCTGAGTCCACATTTAACTGCATCCAACATAAAAAAAACATAGTTAAGTATAACTTACAACACAATGATAACATTTTCTTCCTTTTTAAGGAAAAACTGCCAAGAAATATACCAATTTTGACCATTGCTTGCTAAAAGGTAACAATGTAACATAAATCAGGTTACTATTATTTAAAGGAATATTAGGCAAATTAAATTTGCGAATTTTAGTTTTTTACACACACCACATCGTCAAAGTTGGCATACTTATGCTACTTTTTTTATGAGCGAGTAAATATTACATACCCCATATTGTCAGATTATGTTCCCCAGTGACGAGTTGTATTTATCTTACCTTTTGATGAGTGGAAATATTTAAAAATACCCCACATCCTCAAATTGGTATATTATTATATATTACCTTTTTTTTTTTTTATCAAAACCATTTACTTATTTGAACAATTAAAAAGTATACCTGTTGGAAATGTTTAAGCAGAGCTGTTTGTAAGAGGCTTTTTAGCTTTTCACATTGATCAACCATATGCCCTGAATTAATCAACTCCCCAAGCTTACACCATAACCGTTCAATTGTTGTGTATGGAAACCAAACTGCACATGTTTTCTTCCTTCGAATAACATCACTCGGTCTCTGCACATCATTCAAATTTAAACAATTGTCATAAAATACAACCTACTTTCAATAGTCCATGTGAAAAGACCAAGATACCCTTGGCCTTAATTCTTTTCAATTTTGTTGGATTTTATAGTATTAATTAATATTTAAACCAAATAAAGCAAGCCAAATTACCAGTGATGCAAGAGATTCAATATAGTGAATAAGCAGATTAGTAGCCTCTGAATATCTGCCATAATCAACATACAGTTGGAATAACAAAGCAGGGCTTGATTCAGATCCAGCCATGCCCCAACTTCCTTTCAATGTGCCTTTAAACATCTGGACAAGCCAAAGAGGGAGTTCAATCAACCGGTCAGCACAAAGTAGTGTTTCTGCAACAATTACTGGTAATCTTGGATGAAAGCTTTTGTATTTTTCCTGCATACAATGCTTCAAATCAAACAAATTTCATAAACAAATATATAATTATATTCAGATACAAACAATGTATTGCTCAAGTGCATCCCACTGGTCATTCCCCTTGTAATGTTGTGCATAAGAATCATCATCACCACCCTCCTTCTTTGATGATGTTAAAAGCAGACCATGTTTATTTGAACTTTCCCTGAGATTAATATAAAAATTATTATTATTTCTTCAACCTTATTCCTCAATTAAAATCAATAACAGGTGGTTGTTTTGACCCATTTAGTTGTGAAAAACAATTGCACCTGTTTGGACAGCATTTCAGCGACATGGCAATAAAAACTTTTTCCAGTTCCCTGAACAAAAACTCAAAATTATTTCTTTCACCAGTCATAAGCAATTAAAAATAAAAATAAAACAAGAAAGCATATATACCTTTTCAAGGCTGAACCCTTAAAGAATTTCAGAATTACAGTGAAAACCATATCATACAGATTTGACTCAACCAGCAATTCAACCAAGTTTGGTGGAGGTTTCTCAATACCTGCAAAAAGTATGTATACAAAATCATCTTTTTATTACTACAGACCTTAACAATATAATATAATAGTTCACCCTTTCTGAAAAATAGATTTTTATCAAAATAATATGATTTTGTAACCATATCTAACACAACAATCTTTTATTAAAACATTAAAAAAAAAAAAAATTGGAACCCAAATCATTAACTCGCCAACCCACCCATTTCTCAAATTCTAATCATCTTTATATCGAAACGATAACACGTTTTATGTTAGTACCAGTAAATGTCCATTTAATATTTGCTAGAGAAAGCAAATATTCTGCAGATGTTAATACAAACTCGTTTTCAAGTTTCTCAATATCCATGCAAGAATCCACTTTCTGACTTGAGAGATTATCATTAGCTTCTGCAAAACACATAATTAACAGACATGCTTATCATAATTTCCCACATAATAAAAATAAAGACTAATAATAGGTTGGCTAACAATTACCTTCATCTGAAACTGTAATTCTGGCCTTTTTACTTGGATATAATTCTCTGAGAAGAGATTTTTCTTGAACAGCAGGATTAATCCATGCAGAATTTGGATGAACAAGATGCAATGCATTTATAGTTGCAGAAAGACAGTTTAATCTTTCTTGCAGAACCAAGGATCCGAGCTGGCAATCTTTCAAAGTTGCTTCAGTTTTAAGTTGTGATGAATGAAGGTACATATAACTTGCAGCCTTTCGCCAGTTATGTTGATGCATTTCAAAAGAATACAGCAATTTATAAGGGTTAGGTTTTACTGAAACATCTGACCGTTCTGCCTGCATCAAATATACAGAATTTTAACTAAAATTTTTATTTGGTTTTTGCATGTTTTACCCAAAACATAAAAATGGGTCGAAGTTGGTACACACCTTCCAAGCAAGCTCTTGTTCCACCTTCTCAGCTAAACCAATAAAAGGCAACTGGCCATCACAAAGAATCTACAAGAAAAATCCAAATTCAATTTCTTGTAAATACATATACAACTTAGAATAAAAAAATTAAAACTATAAATATAAAATAATTAGCAAAAAGTAACCTTAATTGCACCACGATCATAAAGAACGATGATAAAACGCCTCAAGCAAATATATTTACTTTCTTCATCTGGATTTGAGATAATTGCACAATATGCATCATGGTAATAATTTAGATCAAGTTTAAATTTAAATACATTAGCCCAAAGTCGTCCTTTAGCAGTAACTGGTGATTCATTCACCAAATCTGCCCCAGAAATAGTGAAAACTTCATCAACTTGTTCAAGAGCAGCAAGTGCAAAACTGCAGGCACCTGCACTCATATTATATTGCTCAAATATTTGCATTGCCCATTGATAATAATGAAGTTTCCAAGCTCCAGGTGAGACATGATCAGCTGCAGACAGGTACAGTATAAGAATCATAGTCTAACATGAAAATGTTGTTGACTTTTTTTATTAAAAGCAACAATCCCTAAGTTTAAAATTCAGGGACTATCTATCCCATAATAAAAAGTTGAGGGATGAAATCCATAATTTCATACAAACTACAAGGACCATTTATGTAATTTACTTACGGAAACCAAGGTGAGGCAATCCAGATTGATATGGTAAATTCTGCAATGATTTTGAAGCCCCATGCAAAGATGCAGCTCTAAAGACACAAATAACCTTATTAGATTCTTTCTGAGATTAGAAATGGATAAACAAATAATAGTAAAAAATCAAAATAAATACCTGAAAAAGCATGAAATAGCTTCATTAACTTTGTTGTGAGTAGAAGGCCGTGATGGTTGATGATGTGCTTGTGCAAGAAGACAACAGCCAAGAAGGTGAAGAAGTGTGCACCATTCATTGCTTGCCTCTTGAATACTTGCAGATATTTTCTCCTTTACTAGATTTTGGTTCACCATTGTAAGAAGATGCTTCAAAAACAAAAAAAAAAAGTTTCAAAATTAGGGACTAACCATGTAATAAAAAGAAAAATCACCAGCTTTCAAGTACCAGAAAGAAAGTAACTAACCTCAACAGCATCAAACTGTCTATGTTTAAGCAAAAGCAAAGCAAGCACAGTTGAACGAGTAGAAAAAGAAGATGATTCATCTTCACTCTTGCCCCAAACTATCCAACTTGTGAAATTTCTTACAGGAGCAATAAAAGAGGAAGGATTTGGAAGATGTTTTGAATGAGCGCCATTTTCATCTTCAAAAGAAGTTTGATGTTCAAGTAACAGAATGAAAGCTAAAGTAAAATCACATTTCCCTAGCTTGTCATTCCATGATCGTCGGTTACTGCTGCTATCTGATTGTACATATATTACAAAATGTCAAAACTATTAAAAAAATAATAATAATAATAATAACAAATTTAAAAAATAAATCAATTTCAACCCATGTAGTTATGAATTGGATCTACTTATGTTCACTTAGAATTAGCTAAGAGGGTAATGGGTTGAAGATCATTTCAATTTTGAAGTGGTGGAAAGTCACCAAAATTCTACATTCACTTCATATAACATACAGCAGTATTTATTGAGAGATTAGATTATTATGCTTAACTTTAATAAAAATAATAATAAAATAACATAATGTAAATCAGGTTCAAATGTTTAATGATAAGATAAGCATACCAATTTGTAAAGAAGAGAGTCGAGTACTGAAATCTTCCATAGTAGGTGATTCACAAGGAGTGGTCCCCAAGAAATGTATTATATGCCACTCTGTAATAATTTCTTGGATCATTGGAAATAACTCAAGTTGTACCCTCGAAACATCATCCGGTAACATATTTATCTGCATATATACATACATATTAGTATGTGTGTGAGAGTGTGTTTGTGCTGTTTTTCTATATCAAAACATAAAATGCTGACCTGGCCACCTAACTTCACCATATAAGTGAGCAACAATAATATATCCACTGCAGATTCAAACATCACTTTGGCAACTTGTGAAGTCACTTGAACAGTTAAACAAGTCCTAACATGAAAAACAGCTTCACAATCCGATTTATTTTCATTCTTTTGAGGAACTAAAAAATTCAAATATTTCAATATAACATCCACAACTTTATCCCAACTGCCAGCTTTTCGGTACAAACCATTAAGAGATAAGAAAATATCCGTGCAAAATTTCCTAAGAATTTTGTGGTCCCCAATTCCCTTTTCCCAAGCAGTATCAACACCTAATTCTGATACATGGAGAGATGATATAGAAGAAGTGTATCGGGTTTCTAGAACCTTTAATAACCGTCCCACAATTTCTTCAGGAGATATTGATGGTTTGTTAAAAAATGATTCGTGAAATAAAGCGGGAGCACCTTTCCCGAGATGTTGGCTTAGGTTAGTGGTGCATTTTAGCACATCGAAAAGTATTTCCCGTTCAGTATCACCTGATAAGTTAATTCTAGAGCTTGCAATTTCACCCAGTTCATCAAATGACCCTATAGCAAATTAAATATTAATTAAAATACGTTATGAAATGTATTTGAAGTTGGTTTTTATCTACAATGAGTCAAACGGGTCAGCTGGGGCAGAAGTTACTAAAAATGTTCTCAAATGCTTAAAGGCTAAAGCAACCGGAATTGTTTTACTAAAAGAATTTGATTATTACTTTAACAATATAGTTTTTGTAATCTTATTTAAGACGTTACCTATTTATAAAATTCAGTAAAAAATAGAAATAGATGGAAAAAAAAGTGTCGGTGGTCAGCCAACCGTATTAATTATTATTTTCAAGGTGCGTTTTGGTACTTCCAACTTTTCAGCCGGCCTATTATGGTAATTATAGCCTTAAAAATGTAAATAAAAAAAAGCTACCACATATGGCCCAAAAAACTTTTTTGATTACCAGATAAGGAAGGAAAAAAGCTTTAATTACCAATATAGGCTGAGTAAGAACTTGTAACTACCAAAACGGACCATAAGAAGTTATAATTGCCAAAAAGGATAGCTGCGTAAAGTATATTGTTATTTTATGACATTTTCATAGCACTTTGGGTTACTTTCACAATGTTTGACTCGCTTTATCTCATTTTAAGCTACTTTTTTTTCTTCCCATCTAAGCTGTTGGAAGGAAAAAGAAAACTTAACCAAATTAACCAAAGCATAATTTGAAAAGTAAACACACCGAATGCAAGAAGCTCTATATCCTCCAAATGCCGAAATACAGAAACTAATGATTTTCTGATTAAACCGATAGCACCAGTTGATGGATCAAAAAGTAATCCACAGATTGCATTTTTGTTACACCAGTTGTCAAAGTAATGTGAACAGAAGTTTTTCCAGCAGTATACAAGCGAAAGTGGGCCCCTAGAAGCACCCTATGAGAATTATCATTGTCAGTTAGTTGCACATTAATAAATAATAACACCACAACAGTAATAACAAAAAAAAACAATTACAAAAGCATCATTTTCAGTTCAAAGTTCAAACCTCGTGTTCAATTACAGAAATAACTTCCTTTTCCATTCCATCAGCAGTTAAAGAGTTAAACTCAGAATCAGTGAAGTGCTTGTTATGATCTTGTAGTGTTGCCCGCATAACAGAATTATGGTAAACATCTGGAAGAAATAGCATTCGCGAGAAGATTGAAGAAACACGAGGGGCAATTTGGTCCTGCAAATTTTTTAAATATTTAATTGATCGTAAATTGTACAGCCACATGTTTACAATGACTGGCCTTTTAACATAAAATTAAAATAAATAAATATATAAAAAGTTGACAGCACCTTTGTAGATGAATATAGTGAATGAGCAAGCCAAAGAAGATCATCTGCAGCATGCTCAGAAGTTTGAAATAATTGTTCACCAACAACTGATTCCTGTAAACCGAATTCCCTAACAATAATTTTCTAATTAATTAACATAAGCAGATCATATATAATAAACTAAATTAAAAAACAATCCAAGTGTGCACACACAAAAGATATAATATCCTTACCCACTCTCAGTTGAATCCGACAAGTTGTGCTGTATCAATCCATCTTCTTTAAGAAACCAGATTTCATTTGAAGAAAGTTTGACATCAATGAGTGAACCCTGAAAAAAGTCAATGATAAAAGTTGACTTATTTATTGAATTTTCCACTTTAGAGCAAAGATAATGTGGCTCACCTCTTCCATAGATATGTTGATTGTTAAAGGCTCGATAAGAAAAGTAGTCTTCCCTCTCAGACTAAGATGAAAATTATATAATAAAAGCATTTCCTCATTAACTTCCTGAAAGATTAAGAGGAAAGAAAGTGAAGCATAAAATGAGAATGGATTATCTTTTTGCTCAAAAACAAATAAAACCATAAACTAGAAGTATTTTGAAGCCACAAGTAGCAAATAATCACTAACTACAAGCCTACATTGACAATAAAACAATAAAAATTTAGAACAAGACTATAAGAATAAGAGGACATATTAAATAACTTGATAGTACCAAATTAGGCTTATGCAGAACTGCTATAGGTATTATACTTGTATCATTGCTGAATTCTCCTGCCCATAACCTCGTGAATGTAGCTCCTAAAATATTAAATACAGAGATTTTATTGGCAAAATCAGATTATTTGTCATTAGTGTAAATGCAAATATAGATTAAAACGAGAGTAGATAACATGAATCATGCATGTGGCCTTTATGAAATTGTAAATTTCGTCCCTTCAGTTTTTTGATTACACGGATAGTCCCTTATTTTGAAACTTGTAACACCAAAGGTTCTAGAGCAAAAAAGGCCATTACATTTTTAGGGGCCATTGATGTTACATGTTTCAAATTAGGGACTATCCGTGTAATAGAAAATCGAGGGACAAATCTATAATTTCATACAAACCATAGGGACGATTTATGCAATTTACTCATAAAATGAGGTCATGTATCCACTTGCAGTGAAAAAACACATGACTTGCCTTCTAGTGTTGAAGTAGTCATGCTATAATTCAAAAGTTTGCTATAACTCGAAAGGTCCCACACACGTAAAACTCCATCCAAATGAAGCACAAAAAGGAGTTTTCTCCCTTGAATCTCTAAACACACCAGATCCTTCACACACGCTACAGTCCTCCTGAATAATAATAAAATATAAATAAATAAATAAAACTTAATGAAGTCTAACGAATATCTCATTTTCCTAGTATAAAAGGGATCACAGAATATAATTAGTATGCATAAAGGGATAAAGCACCAACAGCTTGAATTTTATTTGTTACAAATTCACTGTAATCAATAAGATTTACAAATGAAAAATAAAAACAATCCCAAATCATATATTTTACAATAGAAGCTAAATGATTACCTTGACATTAAACTCCACAATCGACCGAAACTTGAATCATCTCGTAGCTCATGCAGGAAACCTATGAAATAGTTTAGACTTCATTAGAACATATACACCATTTTCCACATGTGGCATGTAAAAAGAATAAATTGCAACTAATCTACAATGTAAAAGGTAGTAGTAGAGGTGGCAATATTGAGCAATTTACTTATAATTGGATCGGTTAGGGTTATTTTATCTCAAACGGGCCAAACCAAACAAATGGAAACGGGTCAAACGAATTGACGCCCAAAGTTTTGTTTTAATGCGTACAACCTCCAACCTCATTCTGTTCAAATAACTAGATTATTATTGATTTATTGTTGTATTCCTAAACTATAATTAACGCATAAATCGCTTAAAAGTGTTAAATGCATATAAAAAGTGCATGCCAGACCGGGCCCGAAGCCCGATTCCGCCCATACTAAAGAATGAACTTTTACACCCCAACTTGTTTTCAGGGTAATTCAAGAATAAAAGTGGGTAATTTATATCATATAATAATGTAAGATAACAAAATACACACCTGGAGCACTAGAATCAAGAATTCCAAGCCGAAAACAACCAACTGATCCATCTTTTCCCCCTATTACAAGACACCCTGATATTGCTGCTACAGCTGTAATTTCTCCATAATCACAATAACTTTGAATATTTAATTCAAAAACATCATTAGTTGAGAACACAGAACATGATCCATAGTTATTAATATCACTCAGCCTAATAAGATAAGCAATTCCAGTAACAGTCAATGCGTAAAGCATGTACGGTTTCCCAGACAAATTAGAGACCTGCAAAAATTGATTTTATTATGATAGATTTTGCAAGTAATGGATAACAATTTGGAAAATATGAAAATAAATAAAATTAAAACCTCTTTTTTGCATATTAAAGCAAATGGAGATAGTGCAGTAGCGAATTCAATACGTAATCCAACTTTTGGGAATTCTGCAAAGCTGCAGAATTCAACTATCTCCAGGATGTTTGGACAGGTCTTGTTTATTCTCCTGTTATGGCACAAGTAGTCACCATGAGACAGATATTAAGTTTTTTGAAAGACATTAATTCTACAAATTATAATAAATAGCTTATATTAGGTCATATAAACTAGTAAAGTGAACTAATCTTAATCTTAACCATGAGCAATTCCAAATGCAATGAATGTATTGTCTTGCTAGGTAATACGTAATTGTTAATACTTGGTAGTTTCTTACCAATTACAAATACAATTTGCTAATTCAACTCATCAGGAGCAGCATGATAGTCATGAACTTAATCAACTAGCCTAGGTATAGTCAAGTTTTGCAACAAATCAGTTATTGATTAAACATTACTAGCAGTAACATTATAGACTTGAAAAACTGTGGAGCTAGTTAACATTATTGACATGAGAAACTGTTGAGATAGTTTCTGGACTTGCTAAATTGTGTAAATTCTTAATCGGACTGATAAAAACTATATTTTCGGGGTAAAAATTTAGAATCAGTTTCAGTATTTAGCCAGGAACTACTGAAAATATATGAAATTACTTGAATTAGTAGTGAAGAGAGTAAAATGCATTAGGTATTACCAGATGAAATAGGTAGGAGGAACTCCAATGTTGCAGCAAGACGATGCGTCTTCAGTAGGAGGAGCAAAGGGCTCCGACGATGGTGGAGTAGGAGTAGAAGTTGAAGGGACGGAGACACTGAACCATTTGATTGAATCGCTGCCGATTATCGGAACCTCCATTCCGGCTAACGACGAACGAGCTGCCATCGTTCGCGGTGGTGATACGGTGGCTTTGAGTTGAAAACCTAATTAAAAGAGGGAAGGAGGGAAGGGTTTAAAGAGGGGACTAGAATTGTTGACTACTGTGGAGGGAGGGAGATTTATGAGTTCGTGTAAAATAAATGGGTGCTTTTATGTTATTGTAATCTATAAGGACCATTTATGCTATAATAGATTAGATGGTTATATTTTATATTTTGGAAAAGAACACATTGCTAGCTTTAGAGTTTAGACAAAGTTAGACCACTCTCAACGTGAGTCAGTAGAATTCGTCGATATGGCATGGAACTCGTTGGTTTATATCCATCGTTAGCATGAACTCGTATGTACCTTGTTGGGTTCCTTCTTTTCCCCAAATTCATCAGGAATCTGACGAGTTATACATCTCGTCTATTTCATTTCTAGAGAGACATAAAAAAGGAAATATACGATGTGTTCTCTAGTTACAAATATGAAATATCATAAAAGATTTGGAGATAAATCAATAGAAATATGAGCTCCCAGTAAACTTTTAGACGAGAAGAGATAAGGGATGAATTTTTTTTTTTTTTTTAAATTCCTTCCTAAACTTCCTTCCAATATCATGAAGATTTGGATGGAAACTTATTTTCAACAAATTAAAATAATACTCCCTCCGTCCCTTAATAAAGTTCTCATTTGTGTTGGCACAACATTTTATGAGATAGTTAGTGGTGAGGTATTTGGTATTACTTTTGATTAAAATATAAGGTTTGATTGGAGAGAGAAAGTGTTTTAAGAGATAGTTAGTGGTGAAAGTATTGGTAATAATATTATTATATTAAGTGGGCCCCTTATGTTTGAGAAATGGGAACTTTATTTAGGGACAAAATTTGAAGGCAAAATGGGAACTTTATTTAGGGACGGAGGGAGTATTATATACCAAATTACCCCTGAAGTTAAATTTTAGAGTAAATTACAGTTTTTGTCCCTGTGGTTTTCTCGATTTTGTGTTTTTGTCCCTGTACTTTTTTTTCATTTTTTTTTGTCTCTGTGCTATGCCAAATTACGGAAGGACAAAAATGCGGAATTTGGCATAGACAGGGACAAAAAAATGAAAAAAAAAAGTACAGGGACAAAAATACAGAATCGAGAAAACCACATGGACAAAAACTGTAATTTACTCTAAATATTATCTCATTCATCTCTACATATAAGTACCCGTTACATATCTTCTTCATATTCACATAGCAGCAGCCATTTGCTTCATTTGTCTAACTAGTTTACTTTTCTATTATAATATTATAATTTGATTTCATTTATTTTTTTAATTTGTTCTTTGTTTCACAATGAATGTATTATCTCTATTTGTGAATTGTGTTAATAAACTTTACATAGCCACATAGGCATTTGAAAAAACTTGATCTTGTTCTAATAAACTTGATATGTGTTAATAAACTTGATTTGTGTTAATAAGTCTTGGTAGTTTAATAGTGGTATATCGGTTATGAGTTTACTCTCTTTTTGTTGTACAAAATGAGCCAAAAAGCCCATAGACAAAGCCGTGCTTTAACTTGGGTCACATAACCTATGCCTATTGTTGAGTTGAATTAGAGTTAAGTGGAAGTCGTGTTAAACCTGACTAATTCGTGTTAAACCTATGCCCCATGTGAGAGGATGATACTCATCACAAGTCGTATTTCTTAAGACACTTAGCCTGAATCTGTAAGTGTTAGTATATGATATCATGGTAATACCATTTATAGCAGATTATCGCATCATTTATGTGCTTGTATCTTGTTGGAAATTGGAACCAAGAATATGACCAACCAAGAAGGAAATAAATTAGCCTCGTTTGATTAGGACCAATCTTTTTTGTACCAAGATGCAAAGGCATCTGGTAATCATATGGTGATGACCTAGTGGTAAAGACTTTATATATATCTCAAATGACTTCGTAGAGGTTACGGTTACAGGTTTGATCCCTCTGTGGATAACATTTACCAGATGGACATATAATGTTTGAAAATGTTCACGACAACGACAACGGTTAGATCGTGTACATTAGAGCAAAGTTCGGTCACTATGATGAGCCATCATAACGAGAATATCCTTAAAAAGATAAATAAATAAATAAATTAGTTGCGAAGGCATCTAGTAAAGTTATGTTGTGTACGGAAAAGCAGTCAAGACAGCAATTTCATTATCAAAATAAAGGAAGGTTCTCACATCATCATTGGCTAAACAAGAACAGAATCAAACTAGATATGTTATTATGCTTCCTGCTATCTAGTCAAGCACCTTATTATTCATCTCTCTCTTTCAGACATAAAACTACTCCACTGAAGTTGATGTATTAAATTTTAATTGATGCCATACTCTTTCTTTTTTCATAACGGTACACCCTTTATAACAAGTTTACTGGGAGGATGAGTTTTTCTTGTGATATACGCAACCTAATAATTGTCATGGTCGTTTTCGAACCTTATCAAACTCGTGACCTCTAGAAAGTTATTTGAAAACCCTTACCACTAGTTCATCATTATATAATTAGTTGATGTTATAGTTAAAAAGTGCATAAAATGGTGACTAGAGGGGTGTTTGGGAAAGCTTATCTAAGATTGCTTATGGCTTATTAGCTTATATAAGCTTAAATAATCCCTTTACAAAGGGATTATGGCTTATAGAAGCTTATAAGCCATAAGCACCCTTATGTAAGCTTTCCCAAACACCCCCTAGATTCTACTTCTTTTATCCTTTTTATATCTTAATTGATAATGTAACAACCATATGTCATACCGTTACAAACAAATTTTAGCAATCATGCCCATTGGGGTTTTTTGGTCCAACTGTTAGCTATAATAAGCACCTTCCCAACTATTTTTCCAAAACTCCATTTGGATCCCCAAAGCGTAAATTATTGATTTTCAGACTTTTTTGCCAAACACACAATTTAGATTATTCACGTTTTTAAAATGCAATAAGCAGATAATTTGCTCGAAATCACATCCCCTTAATTCCTGATGTTCTAGATTATATATTTTGCAATAGGAAGATCGGATGATATATCTTTAATCAACCCATCAGCTAAGTCAATTAAAGCCCATATTGTTGAAACTGGTTCTCCGGACGGTTAGGAAATGAGGTATCCTTCGTGTGTCACCTGCAATCAACCGAAACTCTTGGTCAGATGCTCCCCGAGGGTTGTCCTCGTGAGAACACTCCGACGCTCAAGTTAGAATTTATCGACGTAAGGTCTTGTGGAAAGCTAAGTGGGTACAAGTTATCGAGCAAGGTAGATCAGACTTGAACACTTAGTTCGGTCGTAATAGATGTTAAGTGTTTAGTAAGAGTGAGGAACATATCGTGGTTGGTCGACTGTCGTTCCATTGTATTTATAGCAGGACTTCTCGCTGCGCGGGAAAAAGGAAGGTCTTCCTTCGGACCGGTCCTTCGTTTGGTCTCTCGGGTAAGGGGGTTAAACCCATTCTTTGTACGCCGAGTTATAGCTAGACCTTACGCCAACGCCGTCCTGGGGACTTGGTGACATTTAATGCGCGCACGGCTCCAAGCTTCTTTTCCGCAAAGCCCGTTCCATGCTTGGATCGCCTTTCTTGGGATTATCGATTCCCAGATGCCCGTCCTTCCCTTTCGTTCGTGCATGTATCGTCCGTGCATGGTGGTATTCAGCATACCTCATTAAGTCCCTCAAGTTTAAAGAGGATTTGTTTCGAAATCGTTGTTTAAACTTAAAATTGGGTTCGTCCTCTTTGCACTGTCGTTTAAAAAATGACAGTTACTGTATTTCTGACCGTTGGACTTATCATTGCCCTATCAATATGTAGGGACTTTCCATATCCTTTCCCTATATATACTTCCCGTGCCTTTAATCCTTCTCAGAAGCACCTTTTATTTCCTCGCACTTCTTCATCTTTGCTTTCTTTTGCAATTTCTAAATCATCATGAAGAAACCAACCAAAGAGAAAACTGGTAAATCTGGCCAGGAAATTCGAACCGCTGCGAACACTCACTCTAATCTTACCCCTTCTGATCTTGCATCGATCCACGATGATTTTCACATAGATCGGTGCTATCGGTTGCTTCTGCCTGGCCCTTCTGACACTATTCTTTCGGCTCCTGATGGTTTCGAGCCAGTGTATCTTCAACATCTTCTTGGGGGGTTACGGTTTCCTATTGACGACTTTATTCTTGCTCTCCTCCAAGATCTCGGTCTTCACTTGGCCCAACTGGCTCCTAATTCTCTTCGTAAGATCATTGGGTTTATTTTGATCAGTCGTTCTCTCGGGATTCCTCTCTCTACCAAGATCTTTCGTCATCTTTATGTGGTTACCGGTCGTGGAGATTGGGCGGTTTTTACTCATAGGCCCGGACGAAGTGAACGTATTACGGGTTTGAAGGATTCCATTCGCGACTGGAAGTATGGCTTTTTTTTCGTTGATCGTTTGGCTTTTAATGATGTTTCTCTCTCTTGGGGGAAGATAACCGGGAGGTCATCCGAAGCCGCCCCTGAGTTGAACGATGAAGAGAGTAGGCATGTCGAAAGCATGTCTTCCGTAGAGATAGAATGGGATGATCCTGACGAGCTTCTTCTCGGGATGGCCGATCTGAGCCCTCACTACTTCGTTCGCCGCGTCCGTCCTGTTTGGAGAGTTAACGGTAAGGACATTTCTTTGTTTCAGCGTCTGCGAAACCTTCCAAGGAGTCCGTATCTGTGGCCGAAGGGCCTATCTTGCCCTTCATGCCCCCCCCCCCCCTGAAGAGATTTCTAGCTCAGAAAGTACTCCTACGGCCGCAGAGCGTGAAATTGAAACCACTTCTGATGTTTCCACACCGGTTGTTGAAAATTTACAGTTTAGGACTGAGGACACCATGATTCCTGATTCTCAATCAGATTTGTTAAGACCCCGCAAGAGCCGGTCCGTCCAGGCACTCACAAAAAGGGGTCCCGAAGCTTCTGCATCGTCGATACCCAAACGTCCACGCCGTGAAGGTATGACTACCTTCCTGCCTCTTTTTTCTTATTTGTACACGCACGGATGATATTTTATTTGAATTTCTCTTACCAGAAAAAACTGTTGAAGTTTCCGCTGGTGAGGGGTCTCCTGTTACCGTATCGTTCACACCTGCATCTCTGATCATTCCTACTATCGTGGCGACGAACGTTCTTCCTCCAACTGCGACATCTGTTTCTTCATTGCAGGATATCACATCTTTACTACCGCCGCCACCGAGTGCTTCTGCCCTGGCGATGTTTAGTGATCTGTTTTTTACTGCTGGTTTGCAGACCCCTTCTGAGAGAGTAGGTCCGTCCGTTCGCCCCACCAAGTCACAGTCTTCATTACCCAATTTTCCTTTCCGATGTAAGTGTTACTTCTCACATATATACATGTGCATACACCTATATCGATTAATGACTTTGTTTCGTTCTTATACTTGTTTCTCAGCCCGTTTGATTCGAACCACAATTTCAGATTCTACAAAGGAGCTGTCTGTTACTAGTCTTCCTGATCTATCCATATCTGTCAAAGCGTCAGCATCTGAAAGGGGAGGTTTACAAGCTGCCGTCACCTCCACACCTGCTATCGTGCACACCGTTCCAGATCCTCTTACCCCGACTTTAAACCTTTCGGAGGTTTCGGACGAAGGCATTTTCCTCCGTGCAAGATCAAAATTGCTAAGCGCTGTGGACCTGTTGTCAGAACTGCAAATGTGGGGTATCCATAGCAAACAGTCGTTGTCCAATTATCACGAGGAGTTCTCCCGGATGGAGGAGTTATTGAACAAACTAAAGAGGTTGCACCAAAACGAAACTGAAGAGAAGAATCGTTTAAAGGATGAGCACGAACGCCTTTCTGCCGAGAACAAAGATTTATCCACTGCTCTTGAGGATATGCAGGGCCACCTTTCTGCGAAGGACGCTCGCATTGTTGCCCTTAGTGCAGATCAAAGCTCTTCCACTGCCCGTATCGCTGAACTGGAGCTAGCTTTGATGGAAAAAGATTCTCAGTTGCAGGAGGTTATTCGCTGTCATTCCGACCTGGATGCTCATAACGATCGTTTGAGGGAGGAAGTCGATGTGCAATCCCACCAGGTTGGTAAGCTTCGTGAGGATCTTGATTGGGTGATCCAGAAGGGGATCTCCGGAGTATTTGGGGCTGTGTTAAATTCTGCTGAGTTTGTTGGTCGCAATTCCAGTCTGCAGAGAGAAAGCATTCGATTCGGGCAGTATCGGGGTTGTTTAGATACTCACAAGGAATATGCAGAGTTGCTGCAGGATGTGAGACTTGTTCACGATTATCCAGATGCCCAATCGAACATCATGGCCTTATTTGGCGAGTTAGTCACCCCGAGATACTCCTTGCTTCAATCGCTTTCGTCTGGTGCTGTTTCCTTAGATGATCTGAAGGAGCTGTTTCCTTAGATTGTTAATTGAAATGACGATGTTTTGCGGGAACATAATATGAAAAAGTTGGAATTGCTAATTATACTATGAAGTGTATGACAAATTGAATGTAATTTTATTTGAGCATGTATGTATGAAATTGATTGGATTAGAGTCGTAAACTTGTTGTGATAAATACTTGCTATTTGACTATTGTTGTTGGATTCCGGGGACGGAATCCTTTTAAGGAGGGTAGAGTTGTAACATCCTAAAACCGGCCTAGATGTTTTAGGTATATTTTGATATTTGAAAATATCTATTTGACCATATGTGGAATAAATTGATTAAGTGTTAAATGAATTGTTTGACCTTTTGTCCTTTTGTGATATTTTAATCAAGGGATTAAAATATCTGTTTTCTGAAATATTTAAATGAAAATGTGATTTTTATATCTTTGGATTCTCCTTTTAATATCGTCTCCAGAAATACTTTCGTTTTTAAAATTGGAGCCCGTTGGGTATTTTAAATAAATTAACTACGAAAGGGACTTTTGTATTGTATTTGTTTAAAAGATGAAAAAGTCAAGTGGGGCCCCCTTTCCCTTTTGTTTTGACGGATGGAATAAGAGGGGCAGCCCTCTTTCTTTTGCTTCACTTCTCCACCTTTCCCATTATTATTATTATTCCTTTTAGATTTTTATAAATCAATTCTCTAGCAAACCCATTTGTGTTCTTGGTGTTTTTGGAAGATCTTGTGCTCATTTCTTGGCCAATCTTTAATCCGAACACGTTTTTGAGTAGCTCTTGAGGTAAGCTTCAACCTATATGTGTTTATTTTCGATTCCATGATAGTTGATAAGTTAGGGTTTATGTGTTCTTGAGATTTGGTTGGTGTTTATGGTGTTAAATGGTATGTTAAGTGTTTATACAAAGTTTGACATGTATTGTTGCTTATGTACAAGTAATTTAGCACAAGGTACAACCTTTTTAGCATATTGTACACATGTGTGGGTGTGTGTGTGTTCGTGTGTGTGTGTGTGTGTTCGCGTGTGTGTGTGTGTGTGTCCGTGTGTGTGTGTGTGTATCAATTGTGTGGTTTTGGTTTATGCTTCTAACTTGATTTAATATGGGTTTTAATATTAATGTGGGTTAAATTATTATGTAGGAAGTGTTAATCTTGTAGGATTGGGTAACTAGTTATGACTTGCTAGTAAGATTGTGAATTATGGAATTTATGTCTAGTTATGATAAATGACATGTTGGATATGTTAGTTGTGATAGTGTGAGTCAAAATTGTTAGTTTTGAATTATGTTGAGATTTGGTGAGATTTGATAGTTAGCGTTGGATGATTTGGGTCAAAAGTTATAACTTATGATTTTGAAGTAAAATAGTTGGGTTGTGATAGTTATGAACTTGTTAGATTGATTAATTAGTTATGATTTACTAAATGATAGATTATAGCAATTGTAGTTGTGTTTGGATGTTTTTAGTTAAAAATGGTTAACTAGTAAATTGGAAGGAAAATGCATGGATTGTTGGTGTCTTGAACTTGATGAATTGATATATGATTATGAATTGCCAAATGTGGCTTAATGTCATGGTAAAGTTCATTGTATGATTAAAGAGGTAATAATTGGGCACGTTGACAATTATGTGATTTTGACCCGTTTGGGCCATTTAGTGGTAAAATGACTTAAAATAACTTGGGTTGTGAAAGTGTAAGTATTTTGTTAGAATTATGTGATTAGTAATGTCATTGGTAACATTTGGTGAATGGCAAGTTGATGATATGATTATAGTTGTAGGAAGTATTATTGTTTAATAATCCGGTTTGACCCGTTTGGGTGTAAAACTTGCAAAATGACTAGTTGGCTTGTTGTATAAGTGAAAATGGTCATGACATGTTCATATGATGGTTTAAGTGTTTGGCTATTTAGTTAGTGCAAGTGTTAGTGTTGAATGTATATTTAACTTTGTTTATAATTTGGTGGAATTATATACTAATTCGGTATTCCTTTGGTGTACAGGGATCGGGATCGTGACTCGGAAACATTAGACCTCTGAGTTCGACAAGTGGAAGGTTTCGGTGAGTGGATTTAACCTCCAACTTGTGTTTGGTTTAAATTGGTTGGTATTTGTGTAACGCCCTAAAATTTCAGATAATTAAAATAATAATTTAAATTTAATTTAATTACGTTTTAATCATTTTTATTGTGTAAGTTATCTTATGATATTAAGTGTATTAAAGGTGTGACATTTTATTATCGGCACACTAAGAATTTCCGAGGCTGGCCGGAGGCCAAGGCCGAGACACGAGTGTCGTTTTTTTTCTGTTTTGAGTAGAAATCCCGAGCCTATGATGTTTCCCTTGGATCCGTGTTCAAAATTTTAGAAGGGGGGTAATTGATCAAGTTGGCCGGTTAGGAGAAAGGGCCGAAGCTCTTGTTTTATTTTCCCTTGGTGCGATTAGAGTTGAGGGATGGAAGCCCGAGCCCATTGCAAATATCAGTCGTATTAACTATTCCTAAAACCCCTAATTTGCCGACAATTCCTTTACCCTACTTTTCTTTTTTCTCGGTTGGTTGTCGTCCCAAGAAACATCACCGGAAGTTTCATATGTCCGCCATACCGTTTCTGTCAGCCGCGAGCCTTGTTGTAAACCCACCTTCACATTGTTTTATTCCGGCCGAGAACAACACCACCATCCCCGCCTTATTGCTTCTGTTTTAATTTGAGATCAACCACTATCGCTTGCTTCTACCACCAGCTTCACCATTTCCGTTTCTATTTCACACCGCCGCTTGTTCAGGTTCGCCATTTTCTCCGTGGCTTCAAGCAACCGATCCAGTGAAGAACCTCGAGCAGCTTTCCCGAAGTAACGGTGATTCCGAGTCGTTTCCGCTATGTATTCCGGGGAAGGTAACTAGCTCAGCCGAGTTGGAGGAGAAAGCAAGATCGGGTACGTCATCCGTCGTCGGTAGTAACCTTCTTCCCGTACTCCTTTCCGTTCGGTTCGTTTAAAATGAATATGGAATCTTGAGCTTTAATCAGCATATTCCACGAATGAATTATTATATCTTAATAAGGAATTAATTTATTATTTTCTTTTAGAAAGAATGTTTTTCTATATTTAACAAAAGATATGTTTATGGTATTGGAAGAGATTATTATAACTAATCTGATCAAGAGAAACTTTTATTCTAAATATTTTTGTTTTATATATTTCAATAAACAAAGGAAAAACAAATGTGGTGTTATTTTTGTGCTAGCATGTACGATTAGGTCGTAACAGTGTTGGTTACATAATCGGGAAACTTTCATTTTTTTTAATCAAGTTTTGAATTGGGTTTAACCTGGGTTACCTTTCGTGATTTAGGACGGTCTAGACATTAGCTGGGCAGTAGAGTAGAATGTCAAGAGACCTTTGGAGCTTACGTTTCTCGAAGTGAGTATTCTCACCGTGTATTCAGTTTTAACGTTGTACATGCATGACTTATGTGTTACATTTCTTGCACCATAATTGTTATCTGAGCTTGAGCTGTTATCTGAGTTTGATCCGCTATCTGAGTTTGATTTGTTATCTGAGTTTGACATGTTATCTGAGTATCTGAGCAGCTGTTGATTTATTTTAATCTGAGACATTGTGCCTGGGTAACCGAGCTCGGCACAGGGTCATTCTGTGCTACTACTTGCTAGGGCATCTGAGATAATTATGTTAAAGAGATAATAAAACATAATAACACACATCTGAGTTTTTGGCTATATGCCTGGGATCACCTCACGTCTGAGTTTTGGGATTATTCCCGTCTGAGTTTTGGGATCACTCCCGTCTGAGTTTTTGGCTTATGCCTATCTGAGGTGTGAGGAGGGGCGAGGTTGATCTCTCGTCCCAAATCACACAAGCGCGCTATATAAATTAAAATCTGAGTAATAAAATCTGAGAAATAAATCTGAGTAATTAATCGAGTAGATTTTGAGTAGGAGTACACCGATGTGCCCTCATGTGTTGTATGTTATGATTGTTTGCATTTTGAGATTATTCACTCAGCTTCCCAGCTGACCCAAACTTTCCCCCACATTGTTTCAGGTACCAGTAAAGGAAAGGAGAAGGTGGACGATTGACTGCTGTATATTATCAATACTGATGTGGACAGCAATTAATATTTTAAAACACTTTATTTTATTTTAACTATTTCCGCATTAAATACGTTTTAAATGTTAAATATTTATATCTGAGACTTATTTATGGGACCTTTTGATTATAATTTTATTTTTAAAAATTTTAAAAATCTTGTAAATTTTTCGGTGTTACAAGTTGGTATCAGAGCTCTGACTTGAGGGATTTGGATTCACAAGGGGTGGATTCAATCTCAAGTTTGAGTCTCGAGTTTTAAAACGCGAATTGAGCAAAATATTTTCTGAGTAAAGTTTCCACATCAAGCATACAGCATGTCACGTCGACCTCTCGCTTTTCCCCATTGCTGGTAATATTTAATAATTTTTATTTATCTGAGATGTATGTTGTATTCTGAGTATGGATGAGTAGAGTAGTTTGAGATTTTTGTGTTTATTTTTACTAAGTATATTTTTCCGAGAGTTATTTCTGATTACATCTGTGAAATAAACCCTAAAAGTTATATTAACATACGAAAATTACATATGAAATGTACGACTCAATACTATGTATATATATAGGTATACGAATGCGAGGTTTGATAATTTTGGGTATAATTTAGAGCATAATTCTGAGTAAAATTCTGGTTTTAATTCCCAGTGTTTAATATAGTTATACATATACAAATGCGCAAACTAGAGGAATTATGAATTTTAATGGGAATAATAAAAGTTTCCAATTTAGAGGAACACCTAAAAGAGTTGAAATGAGATTTTATAATTCTGAGAAATTTTAACCAAAAGTGTGATAAATGAATACCAATTTGTAATATAAAATTCATAAATTATCAAATGAGAAACATGCTTGAGTAAATGAGAAACGGAGAAGTTCCTAATATTAAAGAGAAGTAATAAATTTTGAAACTCGGAGAATATTAAAAGTTTTCATTTCGAAGAAAAACACGTTATAGAAAGAGTTATTGAAGCTAGTAAATCAGAGATTAATAAATATTTAAATGAGGGTTTACCAAGTTGTGTAAGGAGAAATTATTAATTCAAGAAAATGAAAAATAATTACATTCAAGCTAAGCGAGGGGATATCGAACTAAATTTTTGAGAAATACGTTTAATGAAATAATAAAATGAGTATTGCATAATGAGAAGATATGGAATCAAGATTTAGTAGCCAAAAGATACATTAATATGGAATTCCAAATTTGTGTAAGAATCTATAGAATGTATTAAAGAGAATTATTAAATAGTGTTAAAAGAGAAGTGATTATATTAAACTTATTAAATGAGAAATTAAAAATTCGAGAATACCATGAGTTGTAATTGAGAAAATTCCAGGTTGAAAAGTCAACAGATTAATATTTATTTAAGAATCATTAAATTGAAATAAAATGAGAAAACATTATGAGTAAGTGGTTTAAATAGTTGAGTGCAAGACGTCGTGTGAATAACGAGTTCAGTGAGAGATTGTTAAGTTAACGCAGAGCTAATAAACGAGCTATATAAGCTTATTAGAATAATTAACCGAGAATGTTGAACTAGAAAATATTAATTGTCGCTCGAGACGGCAATAAATTGGATAAAATTTTGAGAAAGAGTAAATGTTATTTATGGGAAATGACAAATGAGATAACTAAGAGTAGAAGATAAAACGATATTCGTATTGTGAAAGTAACAAAGTGGAAATATTTCTATGAATCTGAGTTATCCGAGTATCGCGTATGAGACTAAATATACGCATGATTTCCGAGTAATGTTTATAAGGTTTTGAGTAACCACAGCCGAGTGCATATCTGTATTTATCAGTATTGAAAGTAAACTTTTCTTTCTTCTGAGTGTGATTTGTTTGTGGATTATTTCTATGTGTGGGAAGTTGTGAACTTTGGGATTGACCCGTGACCAAACAAAGGTAGGTGTCGAAAGTAATAGAAGGGCCCCTATTATCGTACACACCGAACTTTTGGTTGGTTATGGGGAAATTTTGAGGGGAACGATGGACCAATGCTTGTTATTGTGAATTTATTTTATGCATGTTATTTGCTTGAGTGAGTATATGGTGTTTATGTTATCATAATAGAGAATTCTAGTGCCAAACTCGAGGACGAGTTTTCTCCAAGTGGAGTTGAGTAGGAGTAGAAAGGGAAATTTCTGAGAAATAATTATCATTATGTATTATATATAATTATTATGAGCATGATGCTTATGCAGAGAGATTTTCTAGACGAGGATTTTAAAAGTATGAAATCTATATACATATACTTGATTTGAAAATTTATAAGAGTAACCACCGAATAGAACAAATTGAGAATATTTGAATTAATATTATGGTGTAAGTACCGAGTATATAAAATGGATAATCGGGATTAATGGAGAAATTAATGAACCAAGATTTATCGAGGTAAATGTAATTGTGCAAAAGAGAAATGGTAAGTACTACAATTATATAAATAATGAGATAACGAGTTAAAATGAGGTCATTAATTGAGCTAGTGATGGATTAATAAAACGAGTTCAATGATAAAACTTCGTTTGGATTGACTTTTAAGTAATCTTGAGTTTATAAGAAATTTATTGATCGAGTAAAGTGAACGAGTTATTAAGAGGAGTTAAAAAGATAAAAATGGTAAACTATCGGGAAATTGTATTTAGTATTTTTGGTATTATAAAATTTTTATTAATGAATATTTTATTTGCGAGAAAGTTATGGAAGGAGTTAAGGAGAATGAGCAAACGAAACTATTGAATTGAGTAATATAGTATATTTAGAATTATCGAATAATATATTTTATTATTATTAAATTATTGAATTAAGAATAATTGTGGAATCAAGTAAACGAGGAATAAAATAAGTAAATTGAACAATAAAATTTTATTGAATTAACAAGATTTTCTGAAAGATGAGAAGGTAGTAGATTAATAATTTGATTGTAAATTGAGTAATGAAAGATCATTAAAATAAGGGTATGAAATTTAATTGGAATTTTAGTGGGTAACATGAGTTTAATGAGTAGATATGTTCAAAATAATTAAGAGACATTTTAAATTATGTAAAATCAGTGAAACGGTCTATTAAAGGATCGTTAAACTAGTTGAATGATAAAACATTTAATAATATATTATCGAGAAACCACTAAATGTAATAGGATGAGCGCATATTAAAGAGAATTAAATGACAAGATTGTTAATCTGAGCTAATTAGCGGGTTATTAAAATGAGTAATTAATATGCAAACCTAATAGAGTGAGGTAACGATAAGGAGTTAAAGAATAGTTATTCTGACAACTAATAACGTGGTTGAAAGAGAATATATGAGTCATAGTATTATAAGCTAGTAAATGGGAACACTCGAGTAGTCATGAGAATGGGTGATAATGTGACTTATATCTAATGCTATTGTTGGTAAATATTATTACTTTATTAGTTTATTTCTGAGATAGATTTATTGTTTTGTTTCTGAGTTAGATTTTTGGATTTACTTATGAGTAAAGATTTATGAGTTTGCTCCTGAGTTATATTTTCGAGTTTATTTTAGAGATAGCTTTCCGAGTTATAATCCTGAGATATGTTTTGAGTTCATCTCTGAGTTAGACTTCTGAGTCATATTTCTAAATCATATTTCTGAGTTATATACCTGAGTATATGTGAATTCTGTTTGATATGTATATTCCTTGTGGATAATTTCCCAGTTTTTGTGTTAGTGGATAGCGCTGTAAACCACTAAATTGTTTTTTTATATGCCTTAAGCAAATTATTGTCCCATAGAGTAGAGGATCTTCTGAGTCATTCTGATAGAGAATTGCTAATAATGAAATTTCACCCGTTCTAAATGTCTAATGATAATTTGATTGAATCGTGCGGGGAGAAATTCCCCATAAACTTTATCGCTAACGCCATGAGAGAGCCGTGTGTGGTAGTGAGTATGGATTGGATGGCCAAGTACCACGCCGGGATCATCTGACCTCATCAACAAATTTGTAGCAAATTCAAAGTGGAGTTGAATCAGAGATTCAACACGCGTTAATCGCTAATGCGAGGGCAAGGAGACACTTTCAACAGGGCATCGTGGTATATTTGTGTAGGTTATCAACATGGTACCGAGTGCGACGACGGTTGCCAAATACCCTTATCGTATTGCGCCACCAGAGATGGAAGATTTGTATGAGCAGTTACGAGAGTCGAAGATTCGTTCTGATCGAGTAGGTCACCCTGAAGAGTTTTTTTTTTTTTTTTTTTCCGTGTCTTCCCATTTTAGAAAGTGTGTCGTTGACGAACTTGAGACTGAGATGCGAGATCGCTACCCTGAGTTTCTTCCGAGCAATGACTACGGGGACGAAGTCTATTTTAAGTGGAGTTGAGTTGTAACGCCCTAAAATTACAGATAATTAAAATAATAATTTAAATTTAATTTAATTACGTTTTAATCATTTTTATTGTGTAAGTTATCTTATGATATTAAGTGTATTAAAGGTGTGACATTTTATTATCGGCACACTAAGAATTTCCGAGGCTGGCCGGAGGCCAAGGCCGAGACACGAGTGTCGTTTTTTTTCTGTTTTGAGTAGAAATCCCGAGCCTATGATGTTTCCCTTGGATCCGTGTTCAAAATTTTAGAAGGGGAGTAATTGATCAAGTTGGCCGGTTAGGAGAAAGGGCCGAAGCTCTTGTTTTATTTTCCCTTGGTGCGATTAGAGTTGAGGGATGGAAGCCCGAGCCCATTGCAAATATCAGTCGTATTAACTATTCCTAAAACCCCTAATTTGCCGACAATTCCTTTACCCTACTTTTCTTTTTTCTCGGTTGGTTGTCGTCCCAAGAAACATCACCGGAAGTTTCATATGTCCGCCATACCGTTTCTGTCAGCCGCGAGCCTTGTTGTAAACCCACCTTCACATTGTTTTATTCCGGCCGAGAACAACACCACCGTCCCCGCCTTATTGCTTCTGTTTTAATTTGAGATCAACCACTATCGCTTGCTTCTACCACCAGCTTCACCATTTCCGTTTCTATTTCACACTGCCGCTTGTTCAGGTTCACCATTTTCTCCGTGGCTTCAAGCAACCGATCCAGTGAAGAACCTCGAGCAGCTTTCCCGAAGTAACGGTGATTCCGAGTCGTTTCCGCTATGTATTCCGGGGAAGGTAACTAGCTCAGCCGAGTTGGAGGAGAAAGCAAGATCGGGTACGTCATCCGTCGTCGGTAGTAACCTTCTTCCCGTATTCCTTTCCGTTCGGTTCGTTTAAAATGAATATGGAATCTTGAGCTTTAATCAGCATATTCCACGAATGAATTATTATATCTTAATAAGGAATTAATTTATTATTTTCTTTTAGAAAGAATGTTTTTCTATATTTAACAAAAGATATGTTTATGGTATTGGAAGAGATTATTATAACTAATCTGATCAAGAGAAACTTTTATTCTAAATATTTTTGTTTTATATATTTCAATAAACAAAGGAAAAACAAATGTGGTGTTATTTTTGTGCTAGCATGTACGATTAGGTCGTAACAGTGTTGGTTACATAATCGGGAAACTTTCATTTTTTTTAATCAAGTTTTGAATTGGGTTTAACCTGGGTTACCTTTCGTGATTTAGGACGGTCTAGACATTAGCTGGGCAGTAGAGTAGAATGTCAAGAGACCTTTGGAGCTTACGTTTCTCGAAGTGAGTATTCTCACCGTGTATTCAGTTTTAACGTTGTACATGCATGACTTATGTGTTACATTTCTTGCACCATAATTGTTATCTGAGCTTGAGCTGTTATCTGAGTTTGATCCGCTATCTGAGTTTGATTTGTTATCTGAGTTTGACATGTTATCTGAGTATCTGAGCAGCTGTTGATTTATTTTAATCTGAGACATTGTGCCTGGGTAACCGAGCTCGGCACAGGGTCATTCTGTGCTACTACTTGCTAGGGCATCTGAGATAATTATGTTAAAGAGATAATAAAACATAATAACACACATCTGAGTTTTTGGCTATATGCCTGGGATCACCTCCCGTCTGAGTTTTGGGATTATTCCCGTCTGAGTTTTGGGATCACTCCCGTCTGAGTTTTTGGCTTATGCCTATCTGAGGTGTGAGGAGGGGCGAGGTTGATCTCTCGTCCCAAATCACACAAGCGCGCTATATAAATTAAAATCTGAGTAATAAAATCTGAGAAATAAATCTGAGTAATTAATCGAGTAGATTTTGAGTAGGAGTACACCGATGTGCCCTCATGTGTTGTATGTTATGATTGTTTGCATTTTGAGATTATTCACTCAGCTTCCCAGCTGACCCAAACTTTCCCCCACATTGTTTCAGGTACCAGTAAAGGAAAGGAGAAGGTGGACGATTGACTGCTGTATATTATCAATACTGATGTGGACAGCAATTAATATTTTAAAACACTTTATTTTATTTTAACTATTTCCGCATTAAATACGTTTTAAATGTTAAATATTTATATCTGAGACTTATTTATGGGACCTTTTGATTATAATTTTATTTTCAAAAATTTTAAAAATCTTGTAAATTTTTCGGTGTTACAATTTGCATACCTTGAAGAAAATTGCAGGAACATACCAGATAAGGGGAGTTCGCGTCGCGAACTCCACTTAGCGATCGCGAAGCAGCTCCAGCGGATTTGGTTGGTCGTCGCGAACTAGATCACGATACGAGTTCCCGACGCGAACAATAGTTCGCGATCGCGAACTAGAGTTCGCGATTGGGAACTCAGTTGTGACGTTTTTTCGCGGTGTTTTTCGTAGCTGGTCTACTTGTTATGTATGCCTAGTGTTAGGGAATACCATACATGACCTTGTGCACATAGGTGAAGAGACTTGGCTTGACGGGTAGCTACAACTCGGTTTGACTTGGTGACCGAGGTTTGAGAAGTCAGTGCGCTGGGCAATGGGTGTCGACTAAAGGGTATCCGACCTTACCTGTATTTGTTGCATGGTCAAGGGGAGGGAGTTGCCCGGGTGTTGGTCACGAACCGCTATCGGTTACCGTGGTTTGGCCGACCATGGTTTAAGGCTCCGGCAGGACCCCGATCTTCTTGAACGAACCGGAGATGTTTATTTAAACTTCCGTGTTCCAGCGATGACCCAACCGGAGATGTTTATTTAAACTTCCAGGTTTAAGTGTTGACCCAAGCGGAGATGTTTTATAACTTCCGTGTTTTAGGGAACAGTGATACGTGGATAGGTGGCCTTTATATAGCAGAGATGTCTATGCCAGATTGTTGGGCTTTACAGAATTTGTAGATTATATTCATTCACTTAGCTTTGTGCTAATCCCTCCCTCGTTGAATCTTTTCAGGTTGATCGGTGCTTTGGACGGAATGAGTGACCAAGCTCAGTTTGTTATGTTTTGAAAAATGAGCCATGTCGTTTAAGTGACACCGTTTTGTATTGTTTAAGTAATGTTCATTTTGGAAACTTATTGTGGGACCTTGTTTGTAAATTAAACTAAACTAAACTAACCTAGAGGATAACCTAATCGCCTTCGGGCATTTAAAAAAAAAAAACGCTTCCTAAATTTTGCGGTGTTACAACTTGGTATCAGAGCTTCGGTTTGGCCATGGATACACGGGGTTGGTGTTCCATTCCCAAATCGTGGCTCAAGTTTGGTCAAGCATTCCGGACGAGTGGGATTAGAGCAAATGTGAATGAAGTTAGTTTATAGTTAGTATGTAGTTACTAATGATTTAAACTAAGCTTTCGTGAGTTGCTGTGATTGTTATAGATATGACAGGTAAAGAGAACCCGACCCCCTTGGCCCTAGGAAATGTTGGCACATCAAGTAACGATGCGGGAACTACCGGAGGAGCATATAAACGCACGTGGGAAAAAGAAGTACATTGGAGGAGGTCAATTTGGGCAAGATGGAAGTTGACCTTGGGAAGGGAAAATGGGATGTGGATCAAGGACGGGGGCGGTCGGGGAATCTTCACCAACCGTGGACCGACAATGATAGCTCGGGTATGCTTTAATAAACTCAATACTTGTGTTTATGTAAAATTGTTAATTGAGAAGATTGCTTAGCTAAGATTTGTGAAATGTTGTGTTGAACTGAATTGCTTACCCGTGGTGTGTTATGTCACTTGAATTAGAATAATTGATTGCTTGTTGATTTGGGATATATCTTATGTGTCAGGAGTTTTGTAGATATAAGTGATGTATGCTTACATGTTCCTTTTGTTGAAACTTGGACTAAGTTTAGTGTGATATGATGTATGGATTAGTCTAGTTTAATCAAAGTTATGAATAAATGTTATAGAAGATTGAATCTTTTCTTGTTTGTCGGGACACATATAGTGTCTCGGTGGTTAAAATTGCTCGTTTTCATGTTGTTAAAATTGATGACATGTTGATTGTAACTGTTTGTTTGTTCCTTCACTTTAGGAGAAGCGAAGAGAATCCGTTGTATGTCGGTTTCGGGCACAACATATGTGACCATGGATCAAATTGAGTAGAATAGTAATTATTGTAAACTTCGTAAAGGTGATGCTGGTAATGAAAATGGATGGAATTGTATGCGTGAATTGAATAGTCCAAGTAGGACTAGTGTTTGTTATGTGAAAAGTGAAATTTTTATTGTGACATGTCGGGTCACATGTAGTGACTTGTATAGTGAGAATCAGAAATGTTATGATGCAAACCTGATTGGTTTTCTATGTTGAATTTGGATTCTGAAAAGTGACTAATGAACTGTATGTGTGGATTATTCTGAATTGACTTGTGATAAAAATAGTTGAAGATACAAGAGACTGTCAAATGATTTGCATTGATTATGAAGTTATTTGAGAAGAGTTTGAAAATGTGATTTATACTTAAATCTAGTGTTTAGAGTTAGATGATTATATTGAAATGATATATGTTAATAAAATTGATCATAGTTTAAATTGTAATTTTAAAAATTACTCAAGGTGATGATGGTGTTTTATTGATTGTAATAAAAAGTTGTCGAATTGAGATTTTGAGCTTTTATGTCTTAAGAGATATGTTTCTAGATCAAATATCATGATAGAAGTTGTTTATGCTTAATTGTGGAGTGAATCGATGAATTCACCATGCTATTTGGATGTTAATAGGTAAGAGTTAAGAACTAGTTGAATTGTGATTGGTTGATTTGAAGTCTAAGTAAAAGTTGGCATGTATTGAAAATGCTTATTAGTCATCACATGAGTTTGACATGTTAATGAACTGTGAATTGTATGTTTGAAATTGTTATGATAAATTTCTTAATGTTGACCTGTTAAAGGTAATTAGTGTCAAGTCTTGTTTGGATGCATTTAGTTGCTAGACCTTGATTATGACGATAATTGTTGTTAATTGTATAAGTTGGTTTTGTTAAATACTTTAACATGTTATGGATGTAATAAAACAATTTTTGGATAAAAAAAAAACTTGTTTTGATCTGTTAGGTCACAGGTTTGACTAATTGGGTATAAACGATGTTGCTATTTGTATTGCCATGATTGGAATGAAATATGTGGGGTAGGCTTGAATTGTGTAAACTGTGACTAGTTTTGTCAAAACGTGCCACTTGACTTTATGAAATTGTGTCCCCCGTGTAATAGGGCCATTTAAGCTTGGAATATCATATGATTGTTAGAAGTATGTTTAACTAGGGACTTGGTTAGTGTCACGAAGAATTGCTTGTTTTTGACCCGTTGTGCTTAGTATGCAAAATTGATGTGACTTTATGTTATGAAAGGGTAGTTTTGAGAATTAAATGATTAAGACCGGTAATTTTGAATTGGAAATTCTTAAAATTGTGGGTCGTTTAACGAGTTAAATTGTGCAAAAATTGTAAATTTTGATAGAATAAAGAAGAAAATGAGTAGATAATTGAGACTTGAAATAATTGTGTGATCTTGTGTATGGAAATGATGTTGTAACTTATGCTTGTTGATTAACTGTTATGGCATGAAGAATGCTAACTTGTTATGAATGGTAAATGCTATATGAGTAATGAGATTATTTGGAGTAAGTGTAGATTACAGAAATGAATAGATTGTTAATTGAAATGACGATGTTTTGCGGGAACATAATATGAAAAAGTTGGAATTGCTAATTATACTATGAAGTGTATGACAAATTGAATGTAATTTTATTTGAGCATGTATGTATGAAATTGATTGGATTAGAGTCGTAAACTTGTTGTGATAAATACTTGCTATTTGACTATTGTTGTTGGATTCCGGGGACGGAATCCTTTTAAGGAGGGTAGAGTTGTAACATCCTAAAACCGGCCTAGATGTTTTAGGTATATTTTGATATTTGAAAATATCTATTTGACCATATGTGGAATAAATTGATTAAGTGTTAAATGAATTGTTTGACCTTTTGTCCTTTTGTGATATTTTAATCAAGGGATTAAAATATCTGTTTTCTGAAATATTTAAATGAAAATGTGATTTTTATATCTTTGGATTCTCCTTTTAATATCGTCTCCAGAAATACTTTCGTTTTTAAAATTGGAGCCCGTTGGGTATTTTAAATAAATTAACTACGAAAGGGACTTTTGTATTGTATTTGTTTAAAAGATGAAAAAGTCAAGTGGGGCCCCCTTTCCCTTTTGTTTTGACGGATGGAATAAGAGGGGCAGCCCTCTTTCTTTTGCTTCACTTCTCCACCTTTCCCATTATTATTATTATTCCTTTTAGATTTTTATAAATCAATTCTCTAGCAAACCCATTTGTGTTCTTGGTGTTTTTGGAAGATCTTGTGCTCATTTCTTGGCCAATCTTTAATCCGAACACGTTTTTGAGTAGCTCTTGAGGTAAGCTTCAACCTATATGTGTTTATTTTCGATTCCATGATAGTTGATAAATTAGGGTTTATGTGTTCTTGAGATTTGGTTGGTGTTTATGGTGTTAAATGGTATGTTAAGTGTTTATACAAAGTTTGACATGTATTGTTGCTTATGTACAAGTAATTTAGCACAAGGTACAACCTTTTTAGCATATTGTACACATGTGTGGGTGTGTGTGTGTTCGTGTGTGTGTGTGTGTGTGTTCGCGTGTGTGTGTGTGTGTGTGTCCGTGTGTGTGTGTGTGTGTGTGTGTGTATCAATTGTGTGGTTTTGGTTTATGCTTCTAACTTGATTTAATATGGGTTTTAATATTAATGTGGGTTAAATTATTATGTAGGAAGTGTTAATCTTGTAGGATTGGGTAACTAGTTATGACTTGCTAGTAAGATTGTGAATTATGGAATTTATGTCTAGTTATGATAAATGACATGTTGGATATGTTAGTTGTGATAGTGTGAGTCAAAATTGTTAGTTTTGAATTATGTTGAGATTTGGTGAGATTTGATAGTTAGCGTTGGATGATTTGGGTCAAAAGTTATAACTTATGATTTTGAAGTAAAATAGTTGGGTTGTGATAGTTATGAACTTGTTAGATTGATTAATTAGTTATGATTTACTAAATGATAGATTATAGCAATTGTAGTTGTGTTTGGATGTTTTTAGTTAAAAATGGTTAACTAGTAAATTGGAAGGAAAATGCATGGATTGTTGGTGTCTTGAACTTGATGAATTGATATATGATTATGAATTGCCAAATGTGGCTTAATGTCATGGTAAAGTTCATTGTATGATTAAAGAGGTAATAATTGGGCACGTTGACAATTATGTGATTTTGACCCGTTTGGGCCATTTAGTGGTAAAATGACTTAAAATAACTTGGGTTGTGAAAGTGTAAGTATTTTGTTAGAATTATGTGATTAGTAATGTCATTGGTAACATTTGGTGAATGGCAAGTTGATGATATGATTATAGTTGTAGGAAGTATTATTGTTTAATAATCCGGTTTGACCCGTTTGGGTGTAAGACTTGCAAAATGACTAGTTGGCTTGTTGTATAAGTGAAAATGGTCATGACATGTTCATATGATGGTTTAAGTGTTTGGCTATTTAGTTAGTGCAAGTGTTAGTGTTGAATGTATATTTAACTTTGTTTATAATTTGGTGGAATTATATACTAATTCGGTATTCCTTTGGTGTACAGGGATCGGGATCGTGACTCAGAAACATTAGACCTCTGAGTTCGACAAGTGGAAGGTTTCGGTGAGTGGATTTAACCTCCAACTTGTGTTTGGTTTAAATTGGTTGGTATTTGCATACCTTGAAGAAAATTGCAGGAACATACCAGATAAGGGGAGTTCGCGTCGCGAACTCCACTTAGCGATCGCGAAGCAGCTCCAGCGGATTTGGTTGGTCGTCGCGAACTAGATCACGATACGAGTTCCCGACGCGAACAATAGTTCGCGATCGCGAACTAGAGTTCGCGATTGGGAACTCAGTTGTGACGTTTTTTCGCGGTGTTTTTCGTAGCTGGTCTACTTGTTATGTATGCCTAGTGTTAGGGAATACCATACATGACCTTGTGCACATATGTGAAGAGACTTGGCTTGACGGGTAGCTACAACTCGGTTTGACTTGGTGACCGAGGTTTGAGAAGTCAGTGCGCTGGGCAATGGGTGTCGACTAAAGGGTATCCGACCTTACCTGTATTTGTTGCATGGTCAAGGGGAGGGAGTTGCCCGGGTGTTGGTCACGAACCGCTATCGGTTACCGTGGTTTGGCCGACCATGGTTTAAGGCTCCGGCAGGACCCCGATCATCTTGAACGAACCGGAGATGTTTATTTAAACTTCCGTGTTCCAGCGATGACCCAACCGGAGATGTTTATTTAAACTTCCGGGTTTAAGTGTTGACCCAAGCGGAGATGTTTTATAACTTCCGTGTTTTAGGGAACAGTGATACGTGGATAGGTGGCCTTTAGATAGCAGAGATGTCTATGCCAGCTTGTTGGGCTTTACAGAATTTGTTGATTATATTCATTCACTTAGCTTTGTGCTAATCCCTCCCTCGTTGAATCTTTTCAGGTTGATCGGTGCTTTGGACGGAATGAGTGACCAAGCTCAGTTTGTTATGTTTTGAAAAATGAGCCATGTCGTTTAAGTGACACCGTTTTGTATTGTTTAAGTAATGTTCATTTTGGAAACTTATTGTGGGACCTTGTTTGTTAATTAAACTAAACTAAACTAACCTAGAGGATAACCTAATCGCCTTCGGGCATTTAAAAAAAAAAACGCTTCCTAAATTTTGCGGTGTTACAACTTGGTATCAGAGCTTCGGTTTGGCGATGGATACACGGGGTTGGTGTTCCATTCCCAAATCGTGGCTCAAGTTTGGTCAAGCATTCCGGACGAGTGGGATTAGAGCAAATGTGAATGAAGTTAGTTTATAGTTAGTATGTAGTTACTAACGATTTAAACTAAGCTTTCGTGAGTTGCTGTGATTGTTATAGATATGACAGGTAAAGAGAACCCGACCCCCTTGGCCCTAGGAAATGTTGGCACATCAAGTAACGATGCGGGAACTACCGGAGGAGCATATAAACGCACGTGGGAAAAAGAAGTACATTGGAGGAGGTCAATTTGGGCAAGATGGAAGTTGACCTTGGGAAGGGAAAATGGGATGTGGATCAAGGACGGGGGCGGTCGGGGAATCTTCACCAACCGTGGACCGACAATGATAGCTCGGGTATGCTTTAATAAACTCAATACTTGTGTTTATGTAAAATTGTTAATTGAGAAGATTGCTTAGCTAAGATTTGTGAAATGTTGTGTTGAACTGAATTGCTTACCTGTGGTGTGTTATGTCACTTGAATTAGAATAATTGATTGCTTGTTGATTTGGGATATATCTTATGTGTCAGGAGTTTTGTAGATATAAGTGATGTATGCTTACATGTTCCTTTTGTTGAAACTTGGACTAAGTTTAGTGTGATATGATGTATGGATTAGTCTAGTTTAATCAAAGTTATGAATAAATGTTATAGAAGATTGAATCTTTTCTTGTTTGTCGGGACACATATAGTGTCTCGGTGGTTAAAATTGCTCGTTTTCATGTTGTTAAAATTGATGACATGTTGATTGTAACTGTTTGTTTGTTCCTTCACTTTAGGAGAAGCGAAGAGAATCCGTTGTATGTCGGTTTCGGGCACAACATATGTGACCATGGATCAAATTGAGTAGAATAGTAATTATTGTAAACTTCGTAAAGGTGATGCTGGTAATGAAAATGGATGGAATTGTATGCGTGAATTGAATAGTCCAAGTAGGACTAGTGTTTGTTATGTGAAAAGTGAAATTTTTATTGTGACATGTCGGGTCACATGTAGTGACTTGTATAGTGAGAATCAGAAATGTTATGATGCAAACCTGATTGGTTTTCTATGTTGAATTTGGATTCTGAAAAGTGACTAATGAACTGTATGTGTGGATTATTCTGAATTGACTTGTGATAAAAATAGTTGAAGATACAAGAGACTGTCAAATGATTTGCATTGATTATGAAGTTATTTGAGAAGAGTTTGAAAATGTGATTTATACTTAAATCTAGTGTTTAGAGTTAGATGATTATATTGAAATGATATATGTTAATAAAATTGATCATAGTTTAAATTGTAATTTTAAAAATTACTCAAGGTGATGATGGTGTTTTATTGATTGTAATAAAAAGTTGTCGAATTGAGATTTTGAGCTTTTATGTCTTAAGAGATATGTTTCTAGATCAAATATCATGATAGAAATGATAGAAGTTGTTTATGCTTAATTGTGGAGTGAATCGATGAATTCACCATGCTATTTGGATGTTAATAGGTAAGAGTTAAGAACTAGTTGAATTGTGATTGGTTGATTTGAAGTCTAAGTAAAAGTTGGCATGTATTGAAAATGCTTATTAGTCATCACATGAGTTTGACATGTTAATGAACTGTGAATTGTATGTTTGAAATTGTTATGATAAATTTCTTAATATTGACCTGTTAAAGGTAATTAGTGTCAAGTCTTGTTTGGATGCATTTAGTTGCTAGACCTTGATTATGACGATAATTGTTGTTAATTGTATAAGTTGGTTTTGTTAAATACTTTAACATGTTATGGATGTAATAAAACAATTTTTGGATAAAAAAAAAACTTGTTTTGATCTGTTAGGTCACAGGTTTGACTAATTGGGTATAAACGATGTTGCTATTTGTATTGCCATGATTGGAATGAAATATGTGGGGTAGGCTTGAATTGTGTAAACTGTGACTAGTTTTGTCAAAATGTGCCACTTGACTTTATGAAATTGTGTCCCCCGTGTAATAGGGCCATTTAAGCTTGGAATATCATATGATTGTTAGAAGTATGTTTAACTAGGGACTTGGTTAGTGTCACGAAGAATTGCTTGTTTTTGACCCGTTGTGCTTAGTATGCAAAATTGATGTGACTTTATGTTATGAAAGGGTAGTTTTGAGAATTAAATGATTAAGACCGGTAATTTTGAATTGGAAATTCTTAAAATTGTGGGTCGTTTAACGAGTTAAATTGTGCAAAAATTGTAAATTTTGATAGAATAAAGAAGAAAATGAGTAGATAATTGAGACTTGAAATAATTGTGTGATCTTGTGTATGGAAATGATGTTGTAACTTATGCTTGTTGATTAACTGTTATGGCATGAAGAATGCTAACTTGTTATGAATGGTAAATGCTATATGAGTAATGAGATTATTTGGAGTAAGTGTAGATTACAGAAATGAATAGATTGTTAATTGAAATGACGATGTTTTGCGGGAACATAATATGAAAAAGTTGGAATTGCTAATTATACTATGAAGTGTATGACAAATTGAATGTAATTTTATTTGAGCATGTATGTATGAAATTGATTGGATTAGAGTCGTAAACTTGTTGTGATAAATACTTGCTATTTGACTATTGTTGTTGGATTCCGGGGACGGAATCCTTTTAAGGAGGGTAGAGTTGTAACATCCTAAAACCGGCCTAGATGTTTTAGGTATATTTTGATATTTGAAAATATCTATTTGACCATATGTGGAATAAATTGATTAAGTGTTAAATGAATTGTTTGACCTTTTGTCCTTTTGTGATATTTTAATCAAGGGATTAAAATATCTGTTTTCTGAAATATTTAAATGAAAATGTGATTTTTATATCTTTGGATTCTCCTTTTAATATCGTCTCCAGAAATACTTTCGTTTTTAAAATTGGAGCCCGTTGGGTATTTTAAATAAATTAACTACGAAAGGGACTTTTGTATTGTATTTGTTTAAAAGATGAAAAAGTCAAGTGGGGCCCCCTTTCCCTTTTGTTTTGACGGATGGAATAAGAGGGGCAGCCCTCTTTCTTTTGCTTCACTTCTCCACCTTTCCCATTATTATTATTATTCCTTTTAGATTTTTATAAATCAATTCTCTAGCAAACCCATTTGTGTTCTTGGTGTTTTTGGAAGATCTTGTGCTCATTTCTTGGCCAATCTTTAATCCGAACACGTTTTTGAGTAGCTCTTGAGGTAAGCTTCAACCTATATGTGTTTATTTTCGATTCCATGATAGTTGATAAATTAGGGTTTATGTGTTCTTTAGATTTGGTTGGTGTTTATGGTGTTAAATGGTATGTTAAGTGTTTATACAAAGTTTGACATGTATTGTTGCTTATGTACAAGTAATTTAGCACAAGGTACAACCTTTTTAGCATATTGTACACATGTGTGGGTGTGTGTGTGTGTTCGTGTGTGTGTGTGTGTGTGTTCGCGTGTGTGTGTGTGTGTGTCCGTGTGTGTGTGTGTGTATCAATTGTGTGGTTTTGGTTTATGCATCTAACTTGATTTAATATGGGTTTTAATATTAATGTGGGTTAAATTATTATGTAGGAAGTGTTAATGTTGTAGGATTGGGTAACTAGTTATGACTTGCTAGTAAGATTGTGAATTATGGAATTTATGTCTAGTTATGATAAATGACATGTTGGATATGTTAGTTGTGATAGTGTGAGCCAAAATCTCGAGGTAAACCTCGCGTCTCTATCGGATACAATGGATAACGGGACCCCGTGGAGTCGAACCACCTCATCAACATACAACTTAGCCAATTTCTCAAGTGGCAACGTTTCCCGAATTGCTAAAAATAACGCACTCTTGGTCAACCGGTCAACTATGACCCAAATGGCATCGTAACCTCTACTCGTCTTCGGTAAACCTACTATGAAATCCATAGTTATATCTTCCCACTTCCCGGCCGGTACGACTAAGGATTGAGCTACCCCATACGGTACTTGATGCTCGGCTTTCACTTGTGCACACGTGGCACACTTAGAGATGTACTTGGCCACTCTCGTCTTCATTCCGGGCCACCAATAAACCCGTTTCATATCTTGGTACGTCTTTGTACTTCCCGGGTGAATCGAATACTTCGATTTGTGCACATCATACAACAACTCTTTTCGGATGCCACCGAACTTAGGAACCCAAATACGACCACCTACGGTCTTCAACCCTTGTGCATTTTCAAGAAAATGTTGGTTCTTGCCTAACCGTTCTTGTCTTAACTCGTCTCTTCCCATAACCTCCCGTTGGGCATTCTTGATTCTTTCAATAATACTCGAGACGACTTCTATTCGTGATAAAATTCCCCGGTTCGGTTTTTTCATATACCTTTCGGCTCAAGGCATCGGCCACCACATTCGCCTTACCCGCGTGATACACAATTTCACAATCATAATCGGCAATCAACTCGATCCACCTTCTTTGTTGCATATTAAGGTCTTTTTGTGTAAACACATATTGCAAACTCTTATGATCCGTGTACAACGTACACCGAGTACCATACAAATAATGCCTCCACAATTTCAAGGCAAAGATAATCGCCGCCAACTCCAAGTCGTGTGTCGTGTACCTTATTTCCGCATTCTTCAATTGTCGCGAGGCATACGCGATCACCTTTCCTCTTTGCATCAACACACAACCGAGCCCTTGATTCGAAGCATCACTATAAACCACAAAATCTTCCATACCATCTGGTAACGTAAGAATCGGCGCGTTACACAGCTTTTTTTTCAATAAATTAAACGCCTCTTCTTGCTTCTTTTCCCACACAAACTTCTCACTTTTTCTCGTTAACTTCGTGAGTGGAATTGCGATTCTCAAGAAGTCTTGTATAAATCTTCGGTAATAACCGGCTAATCCAAGAAAACTTCTAACCTCGGTAGGAGTCCTCGGAGGCTCCCAATTTGACACCGCTTCAATCTTTGACGGATCAACCTTAATACCATCACACGTCACCACGTGACCTAAGAATTGCACTTCCCGCAACCAAAACTCACACTTTGAAAATTTAGCATACAACTTCTCCCGTTCTAACACATCTAACACAAGTCTCAAATGACCTTCGTGTTCTTCCTCGGTTTTCGAATAAATCAAAATGTCGTCAATAAACACGATCAAAAACTTATCAAGGAACGGTTTACAAACCCGATTCATCAAATCCATAAAAATCGCCGGCGCGTTTGTAAGACCAAACGGCATCACTAGAAATTCATAATGACCATAACGTGTACGAAAAGCCGTCTTCTCGGTGTCGCCTTCTTTCACCCGAACTTGGTGATAACCCGACCTCAAATCAATTTTCGAGAAATAACTAGCACCTTGCAATTGGTCGAATAAGTCGTCAATTCTCGGCAACGGGTAACGATTCTTAATTGTTACCTTGTTCAACTCTCGGTAGTCGATACACATTCTCATCGAACCGTCTTTCTTTTTAACAAATAATACCGGTGCACCCCACGGTGACGGACTCGGACGAATAAAACCCTTATCTAACAAATCTTGCAACTGAGCCATCAATTCCCGCATCTCGGTGGGAGCTAAACGATAGGGAGCGCGAGCAATCGGCGTCGCCCCCGGCACTAAATCAATTTTAAATTCGACTTGTCTCTCCGGTGGCAAACCGGGCAAGTCATCGGGAAATACCTCGGGAAAATCCTGAATAATTTTTACACTATCCATTGTCTTCTTTTCTTTTCGGCCATCTAACACATATGCAATAAACGATGCACAACCTTTCGATATACTTTTTCTCGCCTTAATGGCGGTAATCACATTAGGCATGTGATGTTGTTTCTCCCCATACACATACACTTTCTCATTCTCGGGTGTCCTAATCGACACTATTTTCTTTCCACACAAAATCTTGGCTTGGTGCATTCCCAACCAATCCATACCGATAACCACGTCAAACGCCCTAATTCCCATGGGTAACAAATCCACCTTAAACTTTCTACCGTCTATTTCTATTTCACAATTTCTATAAATACATTCAACCATAGACGTTTTCCCGTCGGCTACTTCTATTTCATAAACCTCATCTAACATTTCGGACGGCACATTCAATTTACTACCGAACTCATAAGACACAAACGAATAATTGGAACCCGGATCAAACAAAATATGAGTTGGCAAGGAGTTAATGAATAAAGTACCTGACACCACATCGTGTGCCTCTTTCGCCTCCTCCCGAGTAAGTTGGAAGGACCGCCCCTTCACCTTCGCCGGTTCCACTTTCTTTTGAGCCGTGGACACCATCGACTCGATTCCTTTCTTTGGGCATACATTGCTATAGTGCCCCTTCTCGTGGCACGAGAAACACTCCACATCGGCCAATGACTTGACCTTACAATCCCGGGCTACATGCCCCGGTCTACCACAACTAAAGCAAGACCTCGATCCACTTCGGCACTCGCCGGTATGATTTTTCCCGCATTTCTTGCACGGGCCAACACTTCCTTGTTTAGAGAAGCTCGAAGTGAACTTCCCCTTTTTGAACGAACTAGAGCCGCTCTCCGCTTTCCTTTTCTCGCCCACATGGGCCCTCTCGGCAACCCGTGCCTCATTCACTTCTTCCACACCCCGGGCGGCACTAATGGCCTCATCGAGTGTGACCGCCCTCTTAACTTCCAATTGGTAGTCCCACGGTAACCCACAAGCGTACCGGACCACCCTCATTCTCTCCTCCGAATAAGTTTTTTCAACAAACGGGAGCAATCCCGTGAACTCTCTCGAGTATTCTTCGACCGACATATCACCCTTCTTGAGGGTCACAAATTTCTCATGCATCTTTTCTAAATCCCTCTCGGGACAGAATTTCTTTTTCAACCTCGCGGTGAATTCGTCCCACGACATCTTCTCAATCACCTCTTTCCCGAGGGTCTCATACACGATGTCCCACCAAACCATCGCATCCTCTTTTAACAATTGTGACGCATACGTCACCATATCGGCATCCTTACATTTACTACTACCGATCACCCTCTCGGTTTCTCAGATCCACCTCATGGTTACTTTGGGTCCGAACTACCCGTGTACACATTTGGCTTACAAGCCATGAAGGATTTAAACGAACAACCTTCTTTTACAACGGGCTTAACCCTAGCATCACTTTGGCCGCCCGTGGAGGATTTCCCCTCCCCGGTGCCACTACCCCCGGTTCTCTCCTCCGATCTAGCCTCGGATTCACGGTCTCCACCCGTCCTTTCACGGTCTCCAATAATACGGTGCACTTCTTCGGCCACCGTTCCCTTGATTTGGTCGATAATAGTTTGGAGGTCCGCCATGGTTACCGGAGTTCTATTAGCTCCGACCTCCGACTCACCCAGCCGGTGCATCGACGGTTGACTTTCCTGTTCAACCTCGACCTCTACTTGAGGTATCTCTTCCCCCCGGTTTTCCGGGGCCTTCCCACTTCTACGAGTGTTCACCATCACTTTCGATCAAGACTATACGAAAGACATTAAACATTTAGTACCTTGTGTACAGCCCATTAGTCTCATAAGACTCAACATCCATAATCATATCAAATTTCATCGGTCCCCTAGGTTCAACCCTAAACTTAATAGAAAGTCTTAAGGTCAACCTATGATCTCAAGGAATCTTACATTCCTAATGCTACAGTCTAAGACTAGGATGGTCATCCAACCTAATTCACTTAAACTATAGCTCTGATACCAAGTTGTAACACCTCAAATTTAATGCCAAATATTGGCCAAAATAAAACATTTTATAAATAGAAGAACATCCCCAATTTAGATTTACAAAAACATTGGTATGAAATCAGAGTATAAAAGTAGGTGTTACAAAATAGATCATCACCAAGCTAAGACTAAATCCAATCTAGTGTTCTTCTATTCTAGGTCCCGCATCTCTATCCATGCGTACCTAAACCTTCGATCCCGAACCTGAGTACATAGCAAAAACAAACAAGGAGTACGTGAGACAAAAACGTCTCGTGAGATACATGGGTTTAGACCCATTAATAATAATAAACGTTAACCAAGTAATCAACACAGGTAATTCCGTCCATCTATATAGTCACCCTATGGTGACTCCAACCTTGCTTTCCTAGCAACACATATCTAGTTATCGGGTTGCCCCCGAGCTAACTAGCAACACTAACGTGCCCAACTATCGGGTTGCCCCCGAACTAGCTAAAAGCACCCATAAGTCCAACTATCGGGTTGCCCCCGAACTAGCTAGAAACACTAACCTAACTAACTATCGGGTTGCCCCCGAACTAGTTAGAAACATCACCATGTCTAGTTATCGGGTTGCCCCCGAACTAACTAGCATCACGTCATCTCGTTCTCACCATAACTCAAAGGTTATGTCAATCTAGCTCTCGGCTATCACATTCATCAACAAACCAGTTAGTTAATTATTAACAATAATTCACAACTAACTACACAACTATAAGTCTACTCAGTTAAGCAATTAGACCGTACATAAGTATAAAACAATGTATTTCAAGGGCTATGTACTCAGTAAAGTCCACACGTACTCACCTTAGCAATAAAGATGCTCCAACTGTGTTCTTGACACCAAAGCTCTTGCTTCACAATTTCACCGACTTTCCAAGATGTCACCGAAAGCCTAAAACAATAATCATACAATGTTCAACATCACAATCTACTATCAATGTGTTCATCTACCTCTAGATAACACCCATCAATCCATTTCCCCCAAATATGGTGATTTACCAAACCCTAGGTTTAACCAACCCTTAAGATTCTTACAAATCTTAACCATACACTTGATTTCCTTGTTAATATACCATCTATTAAGTGTGTACAACATTTATTTCACCATAAATCACCAACCCAAGAACTAGGGTTTCAAACCCTAGCTTCAAGATCCATAGATCTTGAGCTACAAAGATGAAAGAGTGAAGATATACCTTTAATCTTCCTCTAGGAGTGAAATCTACCAAAGATTTGTGAAGAAATCAACCCAAACCAGCTGCTATGCTCAAAAATCGCCAAGAGAGAAAACTAGGGTTTTACTTTGCAATAAATGAGTTCAAACCCGTCTTTAATGCTGCACGTCCATACTTCGCGACGCGAAGTAGTTCGCGTCGCTAACTTCACAAATCGTACGCCAACTTAACGATCGTTAACCCCATCACGAATACTTAGCGACCCATGGCCAAACTCCCTGGAGTTAGTTCCCGATCGCGAACAATAGTTCGCGTCGCGAACTCCTAACGGCAGCAAGGCTGCACTTTTCATCAAGTGTCTTGACCCGATTTCACCCATAACTTTCTCGTACGGTGTCCAAACGACACGAAACCAATTTCCACATGTTTTATATGATTTATCCATAATTATCATATTTTTATATATTTTATTTATTTACAAATTTCGGGTCGTTACAACTATCTACCCCTTAAGAAGATTCCGTCCTCGGAATCTCATCATAGTTCACGAAATCCGGGTACCTCTTCCGAACCTCGTCCTTGACTTCCCAAGTCAAATTCGGCCCAAGTGAATGCTTCCACTTGACCAACACCAACTCGATCTCCTTATTCCGAAGCTTCTTTGTTTTCGTTTCTAATATACCCTCGGGCTCCTCAATCAACCGGTTCGGGCCGTCGACCCGCAACTCTTGCAACGGAATAATATTTTCAACTTCCCCGATAAACTTCTTCAAATAACTCACGTGGAAGGTGTCATGCACACCTTGAAGCTCGGGTGGAAGTTCCAACTTAAAAACTTGAAGCCCGACCCGCTTCAATATTTTAAATGGTCCAACATACCTTGGACTTAATTTCCCCTTCTTACCAAACCGCATTACACCTTTCCAAGGTGACACTTTCAACATCACCATATCACCGACATCCAAGTCGTATGGTCTTTTCTTCAAACCCGAGTAACTTCGTTGTCTATCTTGGGCGACTTTCATGTTGTTTTGAATAATACCAATCTTTTCATTCGTCACTCTCACGATCTCGGGACCCGTGAGTTTCGTCTCTCCCGCTTCCAACCAACAAGATGGAGTTCTACATTTCCTTCCATACAACGCCTCATAAGGCGGCATCTTAATAGTCGAGTGATAGCTATTATTATACGAGAACTCGACTAACGGTAAATGTTCATCCCATTTACCCCCGAAGTCTAACACACACGATCTCAACATGTCTTCGACTGTTTGAATCATTCTTTCACTTTGACCGTCGGTTTGCGGGTGATAAGCTGTGCTCAACCGCAACTTTGTACCCAACTCTTCTTGTAAAGATCGCCAAAATCTCGAGGTAAACCTCGCGTCTCTATCGGATACAATGGATAACGGGACCCCGTGGAGTCGAACCACCTCATCAACATACAACTTAGCCAATTTCTCAAGTGGCAACGTTTCCCGAATTGCTAAAAATAACGCACTCTTGGTCAACCGGTCAACTATGACCCAAATGGCATCGTGACCTCTACTCGTCTTCGGTAAACCTACTATGAAATCCATAGTTATATCTTCCCACTTCCCGGCCGGTACGACTAAGGATTGAGCTACCCCATACGGTACTTGATGCTCGGCTTTCACTTGTGCACACGTGGCACACTTAGAGATGTACTTGGCCACTCTCGTCTTCATTCCGGGCCACCAATAAACCCGTTTCATATCTTGGTACGTCTTTGTACTTCCCGGGTGAATCGAATACTTCGATTTGTGCACATCATACAACAACTCTTTTCGGATGCCACCGAACTTAGGAACCCAAATACGACCACCTACGGTCTTCAACCCTTGTGCATTTTCAAGAAAATGTTGGTTCTTGCCTAACCGTTCTTGTCTTAACTCGTCTCTTCCCATAACCTCCCGTTGGGCATTCTTGATTCTTTCAATAATACTCGAGACGACTTCTATTCGTGATAAAATTCCCCGGTTCGGTTTTTTCATATACCTTTCGGCTCAAGGCATCGGCCACCACATTCACCTTACCCGCGTGATACACAATTTCACAATCATAATCGGCAATCAACTCGATCCACCTTCTTTGTCGCATATTAAGGTCTTTTTGTGTAAACACATATTGCAAACTCTTATGATCCGTGTACAACGTACACCGAGTACCATACAAATAATACCTCCACAATTTCAAGGCAAAGATAATCGCCGCCAACTCCAAGTCGTGTGTCGTGTACCTTATTTCCGCATTCTTCAATTGTCGCGAGGCATACGCGATCACCTTTCCTCTTTGCATCAACACACAACCGAGCCCTTGATTCGAAGCATCACTATAAACCACAAAATCTTCCATACCATCTGGTAACGTAAGAATCGGCGCGTTACACAGCTTTTTTTTCAATAAATTAAACGCCTCTTCTTGCTTCTTTTCCCACACAAACTTCTCACTTTTTCTCGTTAACTTCGTGAGTGGAATTGCGATTCTCAAGAAGTCTTGTATAAATCTTCGGTAATAACCGGCTAATCCAAGAAAACTTCTAACCTCGGTAGGAGTCCTCGGAGGCTCCCAATTTGACACCGCTTCAATCTTTGACGGATCAACCTTAATACCATCACACGTCACCACGTGACCTAAGAATTGCACTTCCCGCAACCAAAACTCACACTTTGAAAATTTAGCATACAACTTCTCCCGTTCTAACACATCTAACACAAGTCTCAAATGACCTTCGTGTTCTTCCTCGGTTTTCGAATAAATCAAAATGTCGTCAATAAACACGATCAAAAACTTATCAAGGAACGGTTTACAAACCCGATTCATCAAATCCATAAAAATCGCCGGCGCGTTTGTAAGACCAAACGGCATCACTAGAAATTCATAATGACCATAACGTGTACGAAAAGCCGTCTTCTCGGTGTCGCCTTCTTTCACCCGAACTTGGTGATAACCCGACCTCAAATCAATTTTCGAGAAATAACTAGCACCTTGCAATTGGTCGAATAAGTCGTCAATTCTCGGCAACGGGTAACGATTCTTAATTGTTACCTTGTTCAACTCTCGGTAGTCGATACACATTCTCATCGAACCGTCTTTCTTTTTAACAAATAATACCGGTGCACCCCACGGTGACGGACTCGGACGAATAAAACCCTTATCTAACAAATCTTGCAACTGAGTCATCAATTCCCGCATCTCGGTGGGAGCTAAACGATAGGGAGCGCGAGCAATCGGCGTCGCCCCCGGCACTAAATCAATTTTAAATTCGACTTGTCTCTCCGGTGGCAAACCGGGCAAGTCATCGGGAAATACCTCGGGAAAATCCCGAATAATTTTTACACTATCCATTGTCTTCTTTTCTTTTCGGCCATCTAACACATATGCAATAAACGATGCACAACCTTTCGATATACTTTTTCTCGCCTTAATGGCGGTAATCACATTAGGCATGTGATGTTGTTTCTCCCCATACACATACACTTTCTCATTCTCGGGTGTCCTAATCGACACTATTTTCTTTCCACACAAAATATTGGCTTGGTGCATTCCCAACCAATCCATACCGATAACCACGTCAAACGCCCTAATTCCCATGGGTAACAAATCCACCTTAAACTTTCTACCGTCTATTTCTATTTCACAATTTCTATAAATACATTCAACCATAGACGTTTTCCCGTCGGCTACTTCTATTTCATAAACCTCATCTAACATTTCGGACGGCACATTCAATTTACTACCGAACTCATAAGACACAAACGAATAATTGGAACCCGAATCAAACAAAATATGAGTTGGCAAGGAGTTAATGAATAAAGTACCTGACACCACATCGTGTGCCTCCTTCGCCTCCTCCCGAGTAAGTTGGAAGGACCGCCCCTTCACCTTCGCCGGTTCCACTTTCTTTTGAGCCGTGGACACCATCGACTCGATTCCTTTCTTTGGGCATACATTGCTATAGTGCCCCTTCTCGTGGCACGAGAAACACTCCACATCGGCCAATGACTTGACCTTACAATCCCGGGCTACATGCCCCGGTCTACCACAACTAAAGCAAGACCTCGATCCACTTCGGCACTCGCCGGTATGATTTTTCCCGCATTTCTTGCACGGGCCAACACTTCCTTGTTTAGAGAAGCTCGAAGTGAACTTCCCCTTTTTGAACGAACTAGAGCCGCTCTCCGCTTTCCTTTTCTCGCCCACATGGGCCCTCTCGGCAACCCGTGCCTCATTCACTTCTTCCACACCCCGGGCGGCACTAATGGCCTCATCGAGTGTGACCGCCCTCTTAACTTCCAATTGGTAGTCCCACGGTAACCCACAAGCGTACCGGACCACCCTCATTCTCTCCTCCGAATAAGTTTTTTCAACAAACGGGAGCAATCCCGTGAACTCTCTCGAGTATTCTTCGACCGACATATCACCCTTCTTGAGGGTCACAAATTTCTCATGCATCTTTTCTAAATCCCTCTCGGGACAGAATTTCTTTTTCAACCTCGCGGTGAATTCGTCCCACGACATCTTCTCAATCACCTCTTTCCCGAGGGTCTCATACACGATGTCCCACCAAACCATCGCATCCTCTTTTAACAATTGTGACGCATACGTCACCATATCGGCATCCTTACATTTACTACTACCGATCACCCTCTCGGTTTCTCAGATCCACCTCATGGTTACTTTGGGTCCGAACTACCCGTGTACACATTTGGCTTACAAGCCATGAAGGATTTAAACGAACAACCTTCTTTTACAACGGGCTTAACCCTAGCATCACTTTGGCCGCCCGTGGAGGATTTCCCCTCCCCGGTGCCACTACCCCCGGTTCTCTCCTCCGATCTAGCCTCGGATTCACGGTCTCCACCCGTCCTTTCACGGTCTCCAATAATACGGTGCACTTCTTCGGCCACCGTTCCCTTGATTTGGTCGATAATAGTTTGGAGGTCCGCCATGGTTACCGGAGTTCTATTAGCTCCGACCTCCGACTCACCCAGCCGGTGCATCGACGGTTGACTTTCCTGTTCAACCTCGACCTCTACTTGAGGTATCTCTTCCCCCCGGTTTTCCGGGGCCTTCCCACTTCTACGAGTGTTCACCATCACTTTCGATCAAGACTATACGAAAGACATTAAACATTTAGTACCTTGTGTACAGCCCATTAGTCTCATAAGACTCAACATCCATAATCATATCAAATTTCATCGGTCCCCTAGGTTCAACCCTAAACTTAATAGAAAGTCTTAAGGTCAACCTATGATCTCAAGGAATCTTACATTCCTAATGCTACAGTCTAAGACTAGGATGGTCATCCAACCTAATTCACTTAAACTATAGCTCTGATACCAAGTTGTAACACCTCAAATTTAATGCCAAATATTGGCCAAAATAAAACATTTTATAAATAGAAGAACATCCCCAATTTAGATTTACAAAAACATTGGTATGAAATCAGAGTATAAAAGTAGGTGTTACAAAATAGATCATCACCAAGCTAAGACTAAATCCAATCTAGTGTTCTTCTATTCTAGGTCCCGCATCTCTATCCATGCGTACCTAAACCTTCGATCCCGAACCTGAGTACATAGCAAAAACAAACAAGGAGTACGTGAGACAAAAACGTCTCGTGAGATACATGGGTTTAGACCCATTAATAATAATAAACGTTAACCAAGTAATCAACACAGGTAATTCCGTCCATCTATATAGTCACCCTATGGTGACTCCAACCTTGCTTTCCTAGCAACACATATCTAGTTATCGGGTTGCCCCCGAGCTAACTAGCAACACTAACGTGCCCAACTATCGGGTTGCCCCCGAACTAGCTAAAAGCACCCATAAGTCCAACTATCGGGTTGCCCCCGAACTAGCTAGAAACACTAACCTAACTAACTATCGGGTTGCCCCCGAACTAGTTAGAAACATCACCATGTCTAGTTATCGGGTTGCCCCCGAACTAACTAGCATCACGTCATCTCGTTCTCACCATAACTCAAAGGTTATGTCAATCTAGCTCTCGGCTATCACATTCATCAACAAACCAGTTAGTTAATTATTAACAATAATTCACAACTAACTACACAACTATAAGTCTACTCAGTTAAGCAATTAGACCGTACATAAGTATAAAACAATGTATTTCAAGGGCTATGTACTCAGTAAAGTCCACACGTACTCACCTTAGCAATAAAGATGCTCCAACTGTGTTCTTGACACCAAAGCTCTTGCTTCACAATTTCACCGACTTTCCAAGATGTCACCGAAAGCCTAAAACAATAATCATACAATGTTCAACATCACAATCTACTATCAATGTGTTCATCTACCTCTAGATAACACCCATCAATCCATTTCCCCCAAATATGGTGATTTACCAAACCCTAGGTTTAACCAACCCTTAAGATTCTTACAAATCTTAACCATACACTTGATTTCCTTGTTAATATACCATCTATTAAGTGTGTACAACATTTATTTCACCATAAATCACCAACCCAAGAACTAGGGTTTCAAACCCTAGCTTCAAGATCCATAGATCTTGAGCTACAAAGATGAAAGAGTGAAGATATACCTTTAATCTTCCTCTAGGAGTGAAATCTACCAAAGATTTGTGAAGAAATCAACCCAAACCAGCTGCTATGCTCAAAAATCGCCAAGAGAGAAAACTAGGGTTTTACTTTGCAATAAATGAGTTCAAACCCGTCTTTAATGCTGCACGTCCATACTTCGCGACGCGAAGTAGTTCGCGTCGCTAACTTCACAAATCGTACGCCAACTTAACGATCGTTAACCCCATCACGAATACTTAGCGACCCATGGCCAAACTCCCTGGAGTTAGTTCCCGATCGCGAACAATAGTTCGCGTCGCGAACTCCTAACGGCAGCAAGGCTGCAATTTTCATCAAGTGTCTTGACCCGATTTCACCCATAACTTTCTCGTACGGTGTCCAAACGACACGAAACCAATTTCCACATGTTTTATATGATTTATCCATAATTATCATATTTTTATATATTTTATTTATTTACAAATTTCGGGTCGTTACAACTTCCGTGTTTTAGGGAACAGTGATACGTGGATAGGTGGCCTTTAGATAGCAGAGATGTCTATGCCAGCTTGTTGGGCTTTACAGAATTTGTAGATTATATTCATTCACTTAGCTTTGTGCTAATCCCTCCCTCGTTGAATCTTTTCAGGTTGATCGGTGCTTTGGACGGAATGAGTGACCAAGCTCAGTTTGTTATGTTTTGAAAAATGAGCCATGTCGTTTAAGTGACACCGTTTTGTATTGTTTAAGTAATGTTCATTTTGGAAACTTATTGTGGGACCTTGTTTGTAAATTAAACTAAACTAAACTAACCTAGAGGATAACCTAATCGCCTTCGGGCATCTAAAAAAAAAAAAAAAGGCTTCCTAAATTTTGCGGTGTTACATTCTGTTCTAGATTTATATGCGGCCTGTCGTAGAGCAGCATTTTCCCTTCGTTCCTCCACCAGGTCCAAGTTAAATCTTAAAGCTTCCTCGTTTTCTTCTAAGCGGAAATTCTCTACCCTGGGAGACGGTACGATTACCTCTAGAGGGATGACTGCTTCTGATCCATACACCAGACTGTATGGGGTTTCCTGCGTTGTGCTCCTAGCCGTCGTTCGGTATGCCCATAGGACACTTTGCAACTTGTCCGCCCATCCTCCTTCTGCCCGATTCAGACGAGTTTTTATTCCTTTAAGAAGCGTTCGGTTGGTTACCTCCGTTTGACCATTCGCTTGTGGGTGCGCCACAGATGTAAAATTTTGGCGAATGGAAAGTCTAGCACACCAGCTCTTGAAGGGGTTACTGGCAAATTGCTTCCCGTTGTCACTAACGATCGTATGAGGGAGACCAAATCGGCAGACAATTTGGCTCCACACGAACTTAACAATGTTGTTTCCAGAAATACATGCTAACGGCTTTGCCTCCACCCATTTGGTGAAGTAATCCACTGCAACCACCAAAAATTTCAAGCCTCCGGGGGCCTTTGGGAAAGGTCCGACTATGTCGATTCCCTATTGGCAGAATGGCCACGGACTGTGGATGCTCGTGAGGTTAACCGGTGCTTGGCTAGGGACATTTGAGTATGCCTGGCATTTCTGACACTTCTTAACATATTCTTGGATATCTTTCGACATCCGAGGCCAAAAGTACCCCGTTCTGAAGACCTTCTGGGTCAGAGCTCGTGAACCCGTGTGCGATCCACACAGTCCTTCGTGTACTTCTTCGATGGCCTTTTGAGATTCCGACTGTCCTAGACATCGCAACCAGGGGGTAGAGTACCCCTTCCGGTACAGCAAGTTGTTCTTGACCGAATATCTCCCTGCGTTTATTCTAACCTTTCTTGCTTGTGATGAGTCTTCTGGTAGTACCCCTTCCGTTATGTACTTCATGATTGGCTTCATCCAGCAGCTTTCTTCTTCCCGTGTCGATGCAACCTCTTCGAAGGACGCTTGTTCGATACTTCTTTTGGGAAGTACTTCCACCAATACTTCCTTCGTAAGGTGATGATATAGCATTGAAGCTAATTTGCTTAGCGCATCGTGTAACGACCCGAAATTTTGTATTAAATAAATTATGTAAAAATATGATAAATAAGGATAAGTCATTTAAAGAGCGTAGGAATTGGTTTCGTGTCATTTGGTCATCGTACGAGAAAGTTATGGACGAAACCGTGTCGAAGGAAACGACAAAAGTTGCAGCCTAGCTGCCAGCTAGAGTTCGCGACGCGAACTATAGTTAGCGAACGCGAACTAACGACAGGGAATTTGGGTTCTTGACGTTTGGAGTTCACGACCAGGATCACGACGTAAGGAGTTCGCGACACGCGAAGTTCGCGACGCGAACATGGGTTCGCGAACGCGAACTATTTCGAGGCCAGCTTTAAAAACGGGTTTTTAGGGTTTTTGCTCATTTTATCTCCACTCCAAAGTGTGCAGCCGTTTTCTAGAGAGAGAGTGGGCGATTTTGGTGTTCAAAGGGCTCAAATCTTCATCAATCTTGTGGATCTTAACATCAATGGTAAGGATTCTTGATCCTTGATAGTTGGTAGTTAGTTTGTGAGCTTTGTATGGGTAGAAATGGTGGTTTGGGGAACCATCCATGTCATCTTGGGGAAGATGACTAATCATGGGTGTAGAACACTCATTGCAAGCTTGTAATCGATGTGTACAAGTTGGATCTGAGTTTATGATGGATATCTTGAACTAGGGTTTGAGATTTCACCAAGTTGGATGAACTTGGTGGTTAGGGTTATAGATATGGAATGATTAGTGACTAGTTATGGATAATAACTAGTTATTGTGATGATATTGATGGTAGGTCAAGAAGACCTAAAGATTGGTGACATTTCACAAGTTGGAAAGCAAGGATTCGTGTTGTTAGACACGATTTGGATTTAGCTTGGCTAAGGTGAGTACATGAGACTTTTACTGAGTACATAGCAAATGATTTTGAAAACTATGATGTTTATTGAGTCTTTATTAATAAATGTTTTTAATAAAGATATGACTGAAAAGATAAGAAAATGCAAATATTAGACTACCTAAGTATGTCTAAATGCCTAATGATTTTTGAAAGAGATTATGATAATGAAAAGTAATTAATAATTTTCATTAATATGATGTTTGACTAAGAGTAACGATTAAGAAAGTATGATATTTGGCTTATTAATAATATGTATTAATAAAGCTAATAACAATGATTTTCAAGTATCAAGAATTGATTAGTATATTATACTATTAAAGGTAGTGATTGAATTGTTAAGAGAATAGATAGAGAGTGACTAGTAATAAATATGCATTCTAGTCAAAGAGAAGTTAAAGTGATATAATTTTTATAAATGATAAATATGTTTTATTAAATAAAGGAATTGGTAAAGTCAATATTGAAATTGAATAAGAAACGAGAATAATATGATAATTAGAATAGATGTATTCTAATTTATGTTTGAGTATGTATTATTGGGGCATAGGCCCGTATTTGATAATTTCAATATGTGTTGAGAAAATGATCCGGATCACAGATAACCCACACAGTTGGGGGAGTTAGTGACACCTACTTGGGGAGGTACCACCCTGCGCAAGAGTAGACTGTCGAGAAATAGTTAACCCGGAAATCGGGGGAGAAATAGTTAACCCGGAAACGGGGGAGTTTTATTTAACCCGGAAACGGGGGAGTTTCAGTTAACCCGGAAACGGGGGAGTTTACCTAGTTAACCCACATCGGGGGAGTTTGCTACGGAGAGGTCCGTAGCGTATGTGATAAAGATTTAGTAAGCTATGGATAGCTTACAAGTATGTGACTATGTGATGGGTAAGCTTACGGTTAGCTTACTAGTAAATACGAATAAGCGGTAAGAATGTAAGATAATAATTAATAAGTGATTAAAGAAAAGAAATGAATAGTAATGACTTTTATTATTTTGAGAATGGGTCGAAAACCCATGTATCTCACGAGACTATTTTGTCTCACGTACTACTTTGTTTTTGGCTATGTATTCAGGTTCGAGATCGTTGGATTAGAGGGTCGCGATAGAAGTGGCCTAGTGTTGATTAGCTCGGGAGCTCGTAGGTAGATCCCGTTTATCCTATGGTTATGATATTGTTTTTGTAACACCGGTTTTAATACTCTGATAAACTTTTATTGGTTTTTGTTAAACCGTATTTTGGGAATATTGGACTTGTAATATTTTATTCAAAAATATGATTCAAAAAGTGTTTTAAAAATTGAGGTGTTACACATCGGCTTCCTTATTTTTTGTGCGCGGAACCTGCGTTATCCTAAACCTTTCGAACTTAGCCATTCTTAGCCTCACTTCCTCCAAGTAACGCTTCATGTGATTCTCTTTGGCCTCATACGATCCGTTTATCTGGTTAACAACCAGCATTGAGTCGGCAAACGCTTCAAGCTCTTTTATCTCCATACTTTTGGCTAAGCTTAGACCCGCCAAAAGTGCTTCGTACTCGGCTTCATTGTTTGAACATGCGAAATCAAACCTTAACGCGTATGTTATTTTCTCTTCGTTCGGTCCGGACAATACGACCCCCGCTCCACAACCATCCGATCCTGCGGCTCCATCGGTATACATTTGCCACACTGATCTTTTACTCTTGAGGGGGGTTGTATCCTGAGAGCCTTGTTCAACCTGCATGCTCTCTCCCACCTGCCTTTCTTCGTTTGGCATTTCCAAGAGGAATTCCGCTAACGCTTGACCCTTTTTGCAAGCTCTAGGTTTGAACGACATATCGTATTCTCCTAATTCGATCGCCCATTTGGTCATGCGCCCGGACCGTTCGGGTTGATGCAGTATGTTTTTTATTGGTTGATTGGTTAAGACCGTTACCGGATGGGCTTGGAAATATCTTTTCAAGCGCCTGACTGAGTATACCAAGCTTAAGATCAGCTTTTCGACCAGCGAATAATTTAGCTCAGCCCCTTGTAATACTCGGCTAACAAAGTATACCGGGGTTTGTTTCCATTCCCTTTCTGCGAGAAGTACCGAACTGATTGCTTCCGTGCTAGTGGAGAGATACATGACAAGCATTTCTCCTTCTTTCGGACTGGCCATGGTAGGGATGGTCCGCAAATGCCGCTTGAGTTCACCGAATGCTTTTTCTGCTTCCTCCGTCCACTCTATATTTCCTTTCTTACTGCATCCATGCAATGTTTTGAAGAATGGAATGGACCGTTCTGCGGATTTCGCTAAGAATCGTCCAAGCGCAGCTAACTTTCCGTTCAGCGCTTGCACCTCTTTCACCGTTCGCGGAGCTTTTACTTTTAACAAGTTTTCTATTTTTTCCGGGTTGGCTTGTATCCCCGAAAGGGTGACAATATGACCCAAGAATTTTCCCCTGCTCATCCCGAACGAACACTTCTTTGGATTCAACTTCATGTTGATTTTTTGTAGCATTTGAAGCGTTTCTTCCACATCTTTAATCAGGTCTCCATCTCCTTTACTTTTTATCACCATATCATCCACGTACACTTCCAAATTGCGCCCGACCTGTTTCTCGAAGGCTTTGTCAACGAGACGTTGGTATGTGGCACCAGCGTTCCGCAGCCCGAAAGGCATTTTGATGTAACAGTATGTACCTTTGGCTGTATGAAATGTTGTTTTCTCCTCATCTTCTTTAGCCATTTGTACCTGATGGTACCCTTTATAAGTGTCCAGGAATGACTTCCACTTATATCCACCCAAAGCTTCTATCTTTTGTTCTATCTCGGGAAGAGGATAGCTATCTTTAGGGCATGCTTTATTAAGATCTTTGAAGTCCACGCACATTCGCATGGAGCCATCTCCTTTCTTTACAAGGACCGTGTTTGCTATCCATTCTGGATATTGTGTGCTCCGCAGGACGCCTGCTGACACCAAGTCCTCGACCTCCTTGTTGACCATCTTGTTCCGGTCAGCTGCCATCCCTCTTTTTGACTGCTTGACGGGTGCAAATGCAGGGTTGATGTTCAGTTTGTGTTCCGCCACACTCCTTGACACGCCCGTCATATCTTTGGGCTCCCATGCAAACACATGCTTGTTCTTTTTCAACAGAACTTCTAACTCTTCCCTTATTTTAGGTGGGAGGTCGCCTCCCATCCTAACAGTAGCTTCCGGGAACTCCGCATTGACGATGAACTGAACCTCCTCTTGTTCCGTCCAACTGTCCTGGTGTATAATACTTCCGCATTCTGCGAGAGGCATGGGCATGCTCCGAATGGTAAGCACCCCGTACTCTGACGGGAATTTGAGCAAACCGTGGACAGTGGAAGCTATGGCCTGCAATTGCCACATCCCCGTTCGCCCTAAAATGACATTGTAACGAGATGGGGCTTCTATTACGATGAACTCTGTAACAACAGTCTTGCTTCGTTGTGTGTTCCAATCCGCTAGCACTAACGGGAGGTGGATCTTTCCCCGTGGCCATACGGACCGTCCTGAAAACCCCACTACCGAAGAAGTGGCGGGTTTGAGGAATGCCTTGACGTCTGAAGGGAACTTCTCGAAGCAATGATCGTACATGATATTAGCTGAGCTTCCGCCATCTACATAGATACGACGAACCATCGTCCGTGCGATAGCTCCACAGATTACCAAGGGTTCCATCCCCACGTACCCCTCCGGTATCGGTTCGTCTCTTCCAAACTCTATAGCCGTTTCCTTCCGTTTTCTCAGAGGGACGCTAGGAGGGGATATCTCCTCTACTGCTAAAATTTCAGTTTCATAGACCGCTTCTTTGGTTTTGGGGGCTTCCGTCGCAGCTTCTTTGCCCTTCCCTTTCCTCTGGGCTTCTTTTTCTCGTTTATAACTTTCGCAGGTGGTCGTGGCATGGCCCATTATCTTATGGAACTCACAATAGGCATTAGGATCCCGGGGGTATCTCTTTCGGACAGGACGCCCCTCTCTGTCTTCCTTCGACTCGTTCGCGGTGAACGCCTCAGAGCGGTAAGGTTCGTATCGTTCGTTATGCAGTCTTCCTCCGGGCTGCCTTCCTTTGAAAGGCGCCTTCCCCGGAAGGAGTGATCGATAAGAGCCTTTACCCCTTTCCAAATTTCGGTAAGGGGTAAGCCCGGAAACCCCTTTTCTCTCTTGAGCCTCAAAACGTAGCTTCTCCGCGCTTTCTTCTTCCTGCTTGAGTACCTTGTTCACCGCATTGATCATGTCGTCTGCTTTAACAAAGTCTCTTTTTGACAGTTCCCTAAACAGTTCTCCTTCTCGTAGGCCGTACGTGAAAGCTGCTATTATAAGCGAATCTTCCCGGACAGGCATCTTCCGGCTCTGTTCATTGAACCTTTTGAAATACGACTTGTTCGATTCCCCCTCTCGCTGTCTACAAGCCATGATAGACTGAGACCTTTGTTGGTATTTCTTTTGTTGTATAAAACTATGGCTGAATTGTGTTGCCAATTCTTCAAAATTGGTTATGCTTCCTGGCGGCAAGCTAGAGAGCCAGTATCGAGCCGACCCTTCTAGTGTTCCCGCGAAGTACAAGCACCATAGTTTCTGATCCATTGGTATCATCCTAACATCCCACCGGAAGCTAGCCACGTGATCGTCCGGGTCTCCCGTCCCATCGTACGACTTGACTCTGGGGCCTTTCAACCCCGGAGGAATTGGCATTTCGTTGATGTCATCAGTGAAGGGAGACCGGAAGTTTCGGTGTGTTGCAGAGTGAGGTTGGGAAGATCCTTCCCTCCTCCTCCTATCGGCTCGCTCCCCTTCTCTATTTGCCCGAGGCTCTGGACTGCGGGTTCTCACGGCGGACGTTTTTTCTCTGGACGTCTCTCTGGTGGACTCATCTTGAGTGGATTCTTCGCTGGAATAAGTTAATGTTCTTCCGACCCCACTATTTCCTTCTCCCGTTCTTTTTTGGCTTTTCTCCAAACTTCTCAACTTCCGGAATTTGCAAAAAAGGTTGAATTCTTCAATTTCCTCCTTTGTGGGATCGTCCTTCCCTGATCCGGAGGGGGGAGGACAAGTTGCAGCATTAACAACTGCCGAAGCGGTAAAGGGTGGGGGTTTGCTCGCTTGTAGTTAACACCGGGAAGCGATTCCCTCCTTTCATCGTCGGTTCCTGGGCCATTTCGTTCGTAGTCCCACGGATGGCGCCAAATGTTGAAACTGGTTCTCCGGACGGTTAGGAAATGAGGTATCCTTCGTGTGTCACCTGCAATCAACCGAAACTCTTGGTCAGATGCTCCCCGAGGGTTGTCCTCGTGAGAACACTCCGACGCTCAAGTTAGAATTTATCGACGTAAGGTCTTGTGGAAAGCTAAGTGGGTACAAGTGATCGAGCAAGGTAGATCAGACTTGAACACTTAGTTCGGTCGTAATAGATGTTAAGTGTTTAGTAAGAGTGAGGAACATACCGTGGTTGGTCGACTGTCGTTCCATTGTATTTATAGCAGGACTTCTCGCTGCGCGGGAAAAAGGAAGGTCTTCCTTCGGACCGGTCCTTCGTTTGGTCTCTCGGGTAAGGGGGTTAAACCTATTCTTTGTACGCCGAGTTATAGCTAGACCTTACGCCAACGCCGTCCTGGGGACTTGGTGACATTTAATGCACGCACGGCTCCAAGCTTCTTTTCCGCAAAGCCCGTTCCATGCTTGGATCGCCTTTCTTGGGATTATCGATTCCCAAACGCCCGTCCTTCCCTTTCGTTCGTGCATGTATAGTCCGTGCATGGTGGTATTCAGCATACCTCAATACATATGAAGTACAATTAGTCTATATAGGTTAAAAGGGTTAGCAATTGATTATTAAAAGTAATTTTTTTAGCAAAGACTATGACAAGATAATTGTTCTTTTTGCTTCAATAAATGCACGAAAACGGCATTCTAGGTGAGTTATGTTTAACTAGTAATTTGGTGTTTATCTCGTCAAGTTGCAACATCCTATCTTATTTTAGGATGATAATCCTATGTTAATTAGGTTCCAAACCCCTAAAAATAGTGTCTCGTTTGTTTACAAAAATCAGTTGGAGCATTTTCGATCATATCGTCTAGGGCAAAAAAAACTCAAGACTAACTGTATTATGTTTGATTTCAGTGATTAACACATAAATGCTTTATAGTATTGTTTAGAAACATATCATAACGTTCATCTTCGTCCATGCATGTTTGTTTATAGATTTTAATAAAGTTAATATTATCTTTTTGTTTTTTTTTTTCTTTTTCATATAACACTTATAGTTATGATCGGGTAAATGTCATAAGATTATAATGTACTTTTTGATAATTAAAAGTTTTTATGATCCTTTTTATAATTACAAGTTTTAGCAAACTTATTTGCTAATTATAACATTAAAAAAGATAAAATATAATAACAACATATGACCAAAAAATAATTACAATTACCAAAAGAGAGCTTGAAAACTTATAATTATCAAAATGAATCATACCACTTAAAATATATTAATGGACAATGATCCCATTTTGATACCTAATACTATTTGGATGATTATAAATTGATCACAATCACTCAAGTTACGGGCAACGTTTCTTTCTTCACAAACCTCTACCATGCCAAGTTCTCAATCCACATTTTCTAAGATCAAATTCCCCACTAATACAATAAATTGGGTTAGGGTCAAGTAATCTGCATCCTGAGGTTTAATTAGTTATTAAAAATTAATTAGTCCTCGGGATGCAGATTACTTCTTCCTCAACTCCAATGCATACATCGAGTCATTAAAATTAAGTTTTGGAAGTTATACACTTAAGTATACATCTTATTAAGTTTCCAATACACATCGACCAGCGGTAAGGAAATCATCGAGTAATGATGACCTGGTATTTTGTTTGTTGGTCATAAGGACGAACCATGTCTTCTAAGTTCTGCCCTTCACGAACCAATCCAACAGCTATCAAGTTTCTCCCACCGTTGGCACGACCCGTCAGTGGGGTGCCTTCAGTGTTTTTCGTCGTCTGGACTAAAAGGGACACACGGGGAGGTGGGGCTAATGGCAAAAAAATCAAATATTTTTTTAGATTTTACCTTTTAACGGTCATAATACCGTTAATTTTAAAAACATAAGTATTTTTAAAAAAAATTCCCACTTTTTCCAACCATTTAATCCCTATAAATACGCACTATAACAATTATATATTCACACAACTTATTTACTCTTCTTTCACCATACAACATTCCTTTCACTATCATATTTTCACTAAAAATGGATTTGACACGCTTACTTTGGCCCTGCGGGTTCGAACAACGACATCAACGTCCTTAATGAATCGAATTTATTCAATTACTTACTATAAGATAGAGCTCATACAGTAAGTTTCACCATTGTCGGCCAAGAATTCACTAAAGACCTTGCTACGGAATTCATCCGAAATGGGAAACTATTGTCAAGACGTTTAAGTATCCGCTATCGGAACAACAAATTAGGTTCAAGAGATATCAAGAATCTGCAAAAAAAAAAAGATTTTGAACGAGCATTCAGTATGCTTCAAGGGCGTTAACAAATCATCAAAAAGCCGACAAAATCATATATCATCAATAAAATTCATCGAATCATGTATTATTGTGTGATTTTACACAACATGATAATTGAGGACAAAGAGCACAATATGTGTCCAACCGAGGAGGCATATAAGGAAAATCTGAAAAATACACCACACCGATATGGAGTAAGAGAGTTGCAACACACATACACATGGACAAGAAATTACGCGATCGAGAAGTGCGTCATAAACTACGCATGCACTAGTGAACCGCATTTGCAACTCCCACCAAATCTCCGTCAATGTTAATTATTTTAATATATATTTTTTAATTATTGTAATGTTTTTCTAATGAATGTAATGTGTTTTTTATTATTGTATGTTTTAAATAAATAAAGTAAAATAAATTGTGTGGTTTAATTTTTTTAAGAAAAGGGTACTATTGACATTAGTATGTCAGTTGAGTGTTAATTTGAGTGTACGTGACGCAAACTGAATACGTTAGTTGTATCATAGTTGAAACCGGTTTTTAAAGACTCATAAATACCTTTATCATAATATGATGTATGCTTGCTTGCTTGTTTAGCAATACTGATAAGAACGAATGAAAATAGAATAAACTCAATAAAGATAATTAACTAAACGATTAATAACATAACAGATCTATAATAAGATAATATAAAGATATTTTTGGAGCATAAGATATTCTAGACATGCATGTGCCTATTAAGGTATGGTAGGACGGGTCGCAAATACCAAACACTGAGGGCGGTGCGTGGCATAAGACGAAGGGGGGAATACCTACCTAACGGTTAAGAATCAAGACATAAACTCACTTATGTTATACCGTTAGAAATACCTACCTAAGGACCATTGGCGGAACATGTATACACCACGGGGGTTGTGCTCAAAAATAAAAAATAAAAATCTACAATTTAACCCTCCAATAAATATGTTCAAGTTTCGCCCTTGCTAACACAAATTATAGGATGGTTGGGTTAAGAGACAACAAATCTTTAGATATACTGTATAACGTGGGTTTAATTTTTAACCGCAATAACTCCATAGTTTATTTCCTTTACATACATACGTTAGAAACAAACAAACACACTACATATAATATTCCTAAAAAGACACCACTCACGGTTTCCATGGAGCTGGCGGCGGTGGTGGGGTTGGAAACATAGGCGGGACCGCTGAGAAAATGGTGTTTTTATCAATCTTAGTTGTCCCGTCACCCGACAATGCCACCAAGGCTGCAACCAAACCCGCATTGCCCGCAATTGTTGGCTCCGTGTAATTGTAATTTGTACGGACATCATGAAATCCATCATGTTTATCGGGACCCGCAACCATAGCTCCAATTATAGTATTAGGGTTTGGTTTTTTGGAGTCCCGAAACTTATATCCTCCTTTGCAGTTGTACTTTATTTTGTTTTTGGGGATTGATGCTCCTCTATGGTGGACGTGTTTTGGGTAGTGATTGCCGAAACCCACAACATAACTCATCTTTCTCGGGTTCTTCCCGAGGATATACTCAATCTGTTATTTGAAAATACAAATAGTCAAGTAATTAGAAACTGATGATATCGGATTTTTTAAACCCGACCCGACCAACCCAATTCCTTATCAGCCGAGTATCGGGTTGCAGGTTGACCCGATTCAGGTTGAGGTTTAAAGGGGTTTTCCTTTAAAAATTAAGATATTTGTACCATTAAGTCATTGAATTAGCACATTAATAACTATAAATCATTCAATAAAAATCAATCAACAATTATAAGTGTTAAATCAAAACCCAGAAACTTCAATATATTAGATATTTTTTTCACCTTAACCTAAAAATCCTAACTTAGGTGTAACCCGGCCAACTCAAACGGGTCAACCCTGCAAACCCAAAACGCGCCCAACTTGAACCCGAAAAACCCGATTCCTTACCGGGTCGGGTTTCGGGTTAGGATATTTTTTAGTTTTTTACCCCAAACCCGATAAGAGCCCTAACCCGACCCGACAACCCGATGGACACCCCTTACATAGTGTGGCAAAATGGTGGTGTGCGGGGGAGTTGGGTAATTGGTATATTTGTACGGGTCCATTTGAGTTGACCCGAAACACCTAAAGTTTAGGGCAAAATGCACAAAAAGGTACCCAACTTTCTTGAAATTTCCATTTGAGGTACTGAACGTTTGTTTCACAATCAAAGGAATATAAACTATTGAGTGACTTTTGACCATTAACCCATTTGCTTTCCCGGGTTTCCTTTTAAGCTATTTTTTTTTTATTTGACCCATTACAGATTTTTTCTTAAAAACCCGAATCGACCCATTCATAAGTGAATGTGTCAATGTTCAATACCTGAGTTTCAGCAAATTTCCTTAGAACATCAGTTGAGTAGAAATCTGGTCCACAATACCAGCCAGGGGTATCTGCTGCATCAAGATAGTCACTAAAAAGGGCAGCTAAAAACGCTGCATTAACAACATACTGAAGAGGCTGTGGTCTCCCATGATTTAACTGGATTAACCCTCCTGCCATTAAAAATACTTTAACATAACACTCATGTTCCATGCAAAACAATTTAGGGTTCCATTACCTCGTGTTCGGTTAAAACTTGTGAAATATGGCAAGTATGAACACATGATTATGCTTGTTTGGTTATGAAATGTCTTGAGTGTTTGTTCATACGGATAACCGGGACTTAGAAATAGTCTTAATCGAGTCAACAGTACCTACAAAATAAAAAACATAATAACATGAATAATTGGTAACTTATAAATTATAATCTTAGTCTTAAAATGTAAAAAGCATCTTACTTGAGCTCCAGTAAGCTTATTATCCCAACTAAGAACACCATAATCGGGCCCGCCCCAAAAAGCACCAGCATGTTTAGCCAATGTAGGATGAGTAGCAAGATACAAATATGACTGATTTCCAGTTGCATAATACAACCAAGCTCCACCCCAAACAAACTCATCCCAATACATACTTGAGTTATAAAAAGTTGCAGCATCTGAACCGCCTGCACTGTAGGACCCACGTTGGTTTCTAGCAAATTTCCAAAGGGTTTCTGCCCCATGAACCAGCTTTTTTGAGTATTGTTTATTGTCTTTGAATACAATCGATGCAGATGCTAAAGCAGCTGCCATTTCAGCTGCCAGATCAGAGCAACTGGAGCACGTGGTTACGGGTCGTGGGTAATCGATGTCTTCGGGTCGGGTCCAACATGTGTGATCATTCGGGTCACTTGTACCACCCGATGTATCACCTTTTCCAACCTATTAAAACCAAAACAAATTAAATTTGTAACATAAACAGTCCCTAACTTTGAAACTTGTAACACTAACAATCCCTAACTTTAGTGTTACATGTTCTAGAAGAATATTTGAAGCGAACCTGAGCGACGAGTTGGCTTATGGTATCAGATGTAGAATTAAATGTTTTAAGAAAATAATCGGTGCCCCATTTAATAATGTCTTTAACATGATTAAGCTCTCCAGCAGCTTCATATTTAGCTCTATATTCAATCACACTCCAACTTAACATAGTCATTGCAAAAGCTTTAGGAAAATGGAATTTTATTGCATCCCCAGCATCATAGTAACCGCCCACCAAATCTTTCAAAACAGCCCCTGATTTATCCATTTTTCCATCATTTAGACATGAATTACCTCTCCATGATACATTATTATGTCTTGGGAGCTTTCCCGCTGCAAAACCATTGAAAAAACCATTTTTAATCACTTTTGAAAAAATAAAAATGCAACTGTACAGTTATGGATGGTAATGCCCCTTTGTTCACTAAGGTTATGTGCTAGCTTAAATTGGTAACTAAAAGTAAAAGCTACAAACTGGCACTAAAAAATAAAAAATAAACCTTAAATGGCCAAACATTATGCCCTTAAATTTACATAGCTTTACACTTTTGTTAACATGCTGATAAACGACATTGTGCATAAATATGTGGACATAAACTACCAAAAAAATAAAAATAATAAAAACTCTTAACTAACATACTTGATATAGACTTGTAATAAAATAAACCATACACATATTCATGATTCATCTACATAAATAAAGAAAACACAAACACACAACAAGCTATAATTTTATATTAATAATATCACTTTCAACTACTTACAAAGCCAAAACTTAAATCATAAACTATGAGTAAGTAAAGTAGTAAGATTTAATAGCTTACATTTTTGGGCATTGAAGAACATGAGAGCTTTATGGAGGGCAATAGTGTAATTATCGGGTGGTGGAATGCGTTTGTGATGCTTAGGGACATTCTTCACTATGACTGTAATGATTCCGATGACAAACGCAGCTGCTAAAATCGATCCAACCGTCCAAATAAAGATCTTACGGCTGACGATGATGCAACCCAAATCCACATATCGTTTCTTCTTCTGTTCTCCGGGACCCAACAACCAGCTCTGCTGCGTTTCGTCTAACGGACGGGAAAGCGCCGCCTTATCGAATTCATTCAAGTTTCTGCTCCGGTCATCGTCCGTCGCGGAGTCCGCCGTGTTTATCTCCAACGGCCCGCCCCACGGATCTCTGCCGTACATACTCATCACTCTAAACGATCTTCAAACAAAATGAGTTTTTAACAAAATAAGCACTACCTTAACACTGATTTTTTTATTAAAAAGAACAATTGGAATCCAAATAGAAAATTGAAGATAAAAGATGAAATCAAGAACGTATAATCAGTGTGAATCAATTTCTATTTGGGTTTTGGCTTAAACTTTCACAAGTTGCAATGCGAACAGCTGCCGTGTGTGAAGTGAGAGAAGAGAGTGGGGTTTTGGGAATTGGGAGCATGTGTCATGTGATGCGGGAAAAGTAAAGTGAGGTTTAGTGACAATAATTCAACGGATATTAATGGGTTAGCATTATATGTTTTTTCTGTCGAGGCTTACAGTGGTTAAATATTACTAGCTTAAAACCCGGCGGCTGTAAACTATATATTACAGGCGATCAAATGTCAATTGGTTGCATTTTTTTATAACGAATACAGTACAAAAGAATGATAAATGTGTATAAAATAGAGGTAAAAAGCAAGAATTAGCATTGTCGTAGAAATGTTGTTCAGTTACATGTTTTGTAAAAAGCAAAAATTAGCACTGTGACTATTTTCCAGTGACCAATTGGTGGGCGTGGTGGTGGTCGTGGATGGTGGTAGTAAATTCAACCTTTTGAGGTATAGAAGATTGATAAAAATAATTATAATCCTAGTGACCAAGTGAGGAGCATATGATCTAGTAGCTCAATGGATTATAGCATTTTGTTAATAACAAAGTGGTCATAAGTTCAAATCCTCCATTATACATATTTTTGGCAAGCTTAAGCCTCTCTTAAAACAATAAGTGTGTTGATTGAAAACTAAACCTAATCTTCATCGATTACATCTAATATATATAGTTATGAACTCAAATTGTAGCATGTAGTTACAATTTATTAATTTACTCATTTTACCCGTTAAGAATAAAAATATAATCCAAATCAACTTATTCAAAAGTAGTGAATGTGTAACGACCCGAAATTTGTAAATAAATAAAATATGTAAAAATATGATAATTATGTATAAATCATATAAAACACGTGGAAATTGGTTTCGTGTCGTTTGGACACCGTACGAGAAAGTTATGGGCGAAACCGGGTCGAGACAAAGATGAAAAAGTGCAGCCCTGCTGCCTAAGGGAGTTCGCGACGCGAACTTTGGTCGCGATCGGGAAGTCGGGCCAGGTAGTTTTGCTTTGGGTCGCGAAGTAGTTCGCGTTGAGTTAGCGATCGCTAAGTAAGCGTACGATATGCAGAGTTAGCGACGCGAACTTAGTTCGCGCCGCGAAGTCTGGTCGAGCAGCATTAAAGTCGGGTTTGAGCTCATTTAATGCATTTCAAAACCCTAGTTTTCTCCCTCTCGAGCTTGTGAACGATTTTGAGTGCAAATCATCATTTGGAGCAGATTTCTTGGTCAAATCTTGTGATTCTTCACTCCTAGTTGAAGATTAAAGGTATATCTTCACTCCTTTGTAGTTGTAGCTTTAGATCTATGGGTTTAGAAGCTTGGGTGTGAAACCCTAGTTCTTGGGTTGGTGATTAATGGTTAAATAAAGGTTGTATACACTTAATAGATGGTATATTGACAAAGGAAACAAGTGTATGATTTTGATTTGTAAGAATCTTACGGGTTGGTTAAACCTAGGATTTGGTAAATCACCATATTTGGGGGAATGGATTGATGGGTGTTATCTAGAGGTAGATGAACACATTGGTAGTAGTTTGTGATGATAATCTTGTTGTGATAATTGTTTTAGACATTCGGTGAAGTATTGAAGTGGACGAATTGTGAGCAAGGAACCGGCGGAAAGAATACGGTTAAAGCATCTTTGTTACTAAGGTGAGTACGTGTGGAATTTACTGAGTACATAGCCCTTGTAAATATTTTCATTAATTGTGTTACGGTCTATTTGCTTATATGTGTAGACTTATAGTGATTTGAGTTAGTGATAGATATTACCGATAATATTGGACTAACTTGATTGATGATGAACGTGATAGCCGAGAGCTAGATTGGCATAACCATAGGGTTATGATGAGATTGAGATAATGTGATGATATGGGCGACTCCCGATCATGAGGTGTGGATTGAGGGGCAGTTGGGTGGATTCACATCGACTCTTCCACGTTAGTTATGTGATGACACGGGCGACTCCCGGTCATGAGGTGTGGAGTGAGGGGCAGTTGGGTGGATTCCCATCGACTCATCCACGATAGGTGTGGTGTGAGGGGCAGTTGGGTCGATTCCCATCGACTCAACCACGATAGTAGTCTTACTCATTGGACGTATTCCGGTGGGCAAGGCAGGTATCGGTAGCGTGGGCGATCCTATTGCCGTACCTTGTTTCTAGTTAGCTCGGGGGCATCCCGATAACTAGATATGTATGTGATTCTAGCTAGTTCGGGGGCAACCCGATAGTTAGACGTGATTGCTAGGTAAGCAAGGTTGATAGGGTCACACTGTGGTGACTAGACTGGATAGTTGGATATATATATATATATATATATATATATATATATATATATATATATATATATATATATATATATATATATATATATATGTATATTGATTGGTTATATGACATGTGACATTTCACTTTTATTATCGGGTCTAAACTCATGTAGCTCACGAGACGTTTTTGTCTCACGTACTCCTTGTTTTGTTTTGCTATGTACTCAGGTTCGGGATCGAAGGCTTAGGTACGCATGGATAGAGATGCGGGACCTAGATTAGAAGAACACTAGATTGGATTTAGTCTTAGCTTGGTTATGATCTATTTTGTAACACCTACTTTTATACTCTGATTTCATACAAAGGTTTTGTAAATCCAAATTTGAGGATGTTCTTCTATTTATAAAAAATATTTTATTTTGGCCAATATTTGGTAGTAAAATTTGAGGTGTTTCAAAATGGAAAATAGAGGAAACAATATCAGAAGGAGTCAAATTGAAAGTAATGATGTATTTAGAAAATATGGCTAATGAGTGGAGTCAAATTGTGATTGAAATGGCTGCAGTGGTGTGTAATAACAGCATCAAGAGTATATTGAGGAGAATGGTGGTGGCAGCTGCAGTTTATTATCTCTGGAAGGAAAGAAATGGTAGGTTATTCAGTCAAAATGCCATGGATGTTGAGAGTCTTATGGCCATTATTAAAGACAGTATTAGAATGCAGCTTATGGCTCTCAAAGTTAAAGATTCTAAGCATGTTCGAGAGGTTGCTAAGGAGTGGAATGTGATGCTGCAAATGTGCACAGATAGAATTCTTTAGTCTGAATTGTTTGCGTTTAGTTTGTGATGATTGTTTAGTCTGTATTGGTATTCGTGATGTATGTGGTACCCTTTATTTGATATATATATTTGCGGTTATTTAGGAAGGGGTGATGGCAATGCCGAAGCTCTTTCTTAGGTATTCCTTTTTTTGAAAAAAAAAAAAAATATCAGAAGGAGAGTAGGAAGCGGTGGTCAGCAAACATTGTATATGTGAAGAAAATAAGAATTACATTACAAATATAAATATATGTAGCATCCGTACACTCTAAATTATGACAACTAACTCTCTTCATAGTACAAACATAAAATGAACCAATTTCAAAAACCATTTCATCCGTATTAAAACCAAAAGAAGTTGTAATATTACATAAATATAAATATCTATTTGCAGAAACCAAATTTAAATAAAATGACTGAACCAACACATGATTTTAAATAATATTTAAGTTCAAGAAAATTGGTTATTTAAGCCTAATTAACCACGTATGACCTGATCTTCCAAAACAATGAAAAATTAATTTTTTAACATCACTGTTCGTCACCCACTTTAATTTGTTATTTTCTCACTTTATTTTTTGCTTCAATTCAGGTGTTAGGCTTCCATTTAACAAAATAATTCAAGGGATGAAATCATAACTGAATGAGAAAGAAAAAGTGTGTGTGTGAAATTGAATGAGAAGAAATGTACATGCACCATATTATAATAGGTGACTGAATCTAGTTTTCCTATGTGTACCCTCAACATGTGTCAAATTGGTATTTTGTTTTCTCAAATGATGTCATCAAATGTTTGATCACCGTACATTGTTTGGTCAACCAAAACATATAATATATGAATCACAAACATAATATGAAATTGTGAATTATCTGTTGTTTACAATTTTGTTCCTAAAGTTGTATCAAAAAACTATCTGAGAGTTAGAAAGGGAAAGAAAACCTGTTGTTAGTAATTCAATTGTGGCCAACATCTTTTTGGCTCCTTGCATCAACTGCACAAGTTTCTTGGGAATAATATCACACCAGTTGATGACAAATTTCTTCAAGACTCAATAGTCCCATGTACAATAGCTACACATTAAGATTTTTTTAAAGAAATGTCATAACCTGTGTATAAAAGTCGATTACAACTTTTAACTCTTTATGGCGAAAAGAAGTGTCCCCTTTCTTCTTAGAGTTCAATGTGTCTTGTGTACACATCCCAAATGATAGCTGCAAAATCCATTAAAATCATAAGGTGCTTCAAAAGTCAAAGTCAAGTTCAAAGATTCAAAAAGTGAATATTAAACAAACCTCAGTTATCTTCCATTTGTCCAGGACCCAATTCTCTGTATAAATCTGCATCATAAAAACATTTATTTAAATACAAGATAGAGCAAAAAGAAATACAGTAGATATGTAACGCCTCCTATCTCTTTTGAGTTGTAGTGCTATAGTATCATATGGATCTATACCAAAAGTGCAGGACAATCTCACAAATTGAAATTAGTGAAACTTGTTAAATAAAATGCAACAGGAGTCGGGCACCAACATTCCACACTCCAGCTGATATTCCATTGTGTACCCTCGATCACATCCAGAGACAGATTCCCACCTATCATATTAATAATTTAAGAAAATATGCGTTTTTATTTATAAAAATGGCACCTTTCGAATACAAATGTCACTGTTTAAAACTGCCTATGTGCTTTCTCAAATGCATATTTTTTTAAAGAAAACATAAACAAACTATCACTAATAAAAAAACAGAGACACTTACATGTAGGATCAGGGAGAAGTAATTACAAAAATAAGCAACACGATGATAATAATTTTACGAAGAATAGGAACAATTTGTTGGAGGGACCACTTCGTTATCAAAAACATCCATGGAGAAATTGGTTCGCGAGGGCCTCCCCCATGTGGTCCAGAATTATTATCGATTCCATGGGAAGACGACGATGATGTCCAAGTTCTTTCCCACGCTGCTTTCATCCATCATTCTCCTTTTTCTCTCTTAACATCGAAACACGCATAAAACAACAGAGATTAATTAGTTTCAATAATCTTAGTAGCATGTTTTGACATCTTAAACTCACCATAGCGAAAATGGAACTGAAATTTCAAAGAAAAATGTTGCATTAGCATATAAACACTGCTAAAATCCGGCTACCGAATTGTTATTAAATTCTCTCAGCAATATGACTCGTTATAAATTGTGCAAGGTTGGTCGATATTTCAATCAACGCCATAATTCTAGAATATGCATACTTGAAGGTAAATCATACGTTATTGTGAATTACAAAAGGGTAACTTACTCTGTAGACGAATACACTGGGTTGTAGGAATCGTAACCATCGATTGATTAGGGGGTTATGGAAGAATAATTCCATTGATATGATATCGGAATCTGGACACATCTCAGAATCGTTTGTAGATCGCCAAATCTGGGGCGGAATTGAGGGGATTTGGGCTCTCTCTCTCTCTCACACACACACACACACACAGAGTTATATCAAAGCTAATTCATATATTGATGGTGCAGACAACGATCAGTGGTCAGGAAAAGCTGCAGCTCTATTCCTATCACAGTAGCTCCTGTTCTTTTCATGTTCGTATTGCCCTAAACCTTAAAGGTTTTCATTCCTTCAATCTAAATTTATCAAATTCTAATGGTTTATGAGGTTTTGATGCTACTATTACAAGGAACTAAAACGTTAGATTATATAATCGTTTCCTCATAATTTTTTTGTCGATTGCCAACAGGACTTGATTATGAATACAAAGCAGTTAATTTGCTTAAAGGAGAACAACGGAGCCCTGGTAACAAGTTTAATTTTCTAATTTTAACCCTAAATTATTCTAATTACCATGTTAAATCTAGGTTTTGTGGTCCAAGGTAGTAATTCTCAGTTACATACTTGATAATGATAATAAAAATTCAATAGACATTTGATGATCACATTAGAATTATAAGAAGCACCACAAAGGGAAGAATAACAGTTCTAGATCTGTAGACAAACACATGCTTTATAAACTGAATTCTTTTTAACTGTTACTTGCTCTAACTCTGATCTAACGGACAAAATCACAGATATTTGATCGATTATAGATTTATAACATTTAGTCGTTAATAATTTACTCTTTTGCACTGCAGGATGGTGATATAGTACTTTCTGACTCTTTTGCAATCATAATGGTGAGTTTTTAGGGCTTTCTCTACTGATCTTTTGATAGAAGTCGATTTAAGATGACTAATCTCCCAAGAAATTAAGAAAGAAACTAAAAATACTTTTAACAACTTTTTCTTCATTAACTTTTCCACAAACCAAAATCACATATAAATACTAATAATAATTTGTTTAACTAAAATTGAAAATACTAATTAAAATTAAAATAACTAAAATACCATAAACTATAATATTAGACACGTATCAATACTCCGCGCCTCAAAAATGACCTTGTCCTCAAGGTCGGAGTTCTTGTCCGGTGGTTTTGGAGGAGGTTTGGGTTGGTGACTAGTGTAAAATATTTTCAAGCATCGAAAATAAAGTCTTTGACACCGATTAACTTGGATCTCATTGGGTGAAAGACATTGTAACGGTAGTGGAACGGGTTTGTTTGAGGTTGTGAACCGAAGGTGGCCGAGTGTGAACTTTTCCTCGATGAGATTGACAAAGTCATAACTTTTGTGAAGTTTTGATGGATAAAAAATGACCATCTCATCTTGAACTTTTGGGGTATTTTGAGGTGGTTTGATAGGTGGAGGAGGTGGCGGTGGGGAAGTTTCATTGGCGACCTCTATGTCGGTATTGGTGATACTTGTGGTGGTATTGGTTAGGGAATAGAGATCTTGGGTGGTGAGATTGGTGGCGTTCTTGGTTATGGCCTTAAGAAGATTGGTGGTAACGGTGGTTTGGAAGGCGATATGTTTCGAGATGATTTCAAGGTTGGTGTTAACCAGCTTTTGGCTAGCGAGGATATTATCGGTATTTTGGTTGATTGAATGAATGAGTTTTTGCATCATTTCAACCATGGTGGACATGGTTTCTTCGAGTGTTTGAGGTTCCTTGCGGGGAGGCATGGCGAGGACGAAGATGAAAGCACCAAATGATAGAAGTCGATTTAAGATGACTAATCTCCCAAGAAATTAAGAAAGAAACTAAAAATACTTTTAACAACTTTTTCTTCATTAACTTTTCCACAAACCAAAATCACATATAAATACTAAAATAAATTAACTAACTAGCCCACTACTTCCACTAACTATTACCACTAACATACATTAAACCAACTAGTTTGACTAAATAAACTAACTTACAAAATATAAATTACTAATAATAATTTGCTTAACTAAAATTGAAAATACGAATTAAAATTAAAATAACTAAAATACCATAAACTATAATATTAGACACGTATCATCTTTGCTTAAGAAATGATTTATATTATTTATTTATGTTTCTCATAATACTTTTGCATAGTACCTGGAGGAGGAATATCCCGAGCATCCTTTGTTGCCTCGGGACCTTGAGAAAAAGGCAATTAATTACCAGGTAAAATAATTATATGTTTTTGCCACTATTTGATGAAAAACAGTCATCTCCTTTTAATCTGTAGGCTGTAAATATTGTTTCTGCAAGCATACAACCACTTCAAAATCTAGATGTTCTGGTGAGCAAGAATTTTAATTTTTGCTGTTGATTATTCACATAAGAAGAAAAAAAAGGTGACGGTTGTTGCATATTATTTACTAAACCAAAATGCAGAATTACATTGAAGAAAAGGTTGGTCCTGATGCAAAGATTCCATGGGTACAAAAGCATATTGGTAAAGGTTTTGCAGGTGTGTTTCAATATGATTTTATCTACAAAACTTAATACACATACGAAACAAGTAAATCATGTTATAAAAATGCAACACTAAGATTTGAACAAGAATGAACAAATGGTAAAAATTACACCAATATGCTGTGAACGTTGATTTTAATTTACAAAGGCTTACGTGAGTATAACCTTGGCAGCACTTGAAACGTTACTAAAAAACCATGCTGGAAAATATGCGACAGGAGATGATGTTTTCTTGGTATTATTTGCTCTCTTTTCATTTTTTTCTGCCTAGGAATTTTTAATATTATTATGCATACTCTAAAAAGATAATCTAGGTTGTTAATTTAAACCTATTCAACCCATTTACTTATATATGGGTCGATTAGGGGTAAAACGGGTCGAAAGGGGGCCTAAAGTGTTTTTTAAGGGCTAAAACCTCATAAATTATTTTGTTTATAAAACAAAATTCTCATTGATAGAATAAAATTCGTGTAATCATATTTGACACGGTAATTATATATGAAAAGATTGAAAGACAGTTTTTGGGGTAAACCCAGCCCGCTTCAACCAATATCAAAAAATTAGTCCGCCGTTTTCAGGCTGAAATCTTATGATTTAATACACTTTTGTGTAATACTAACCATCACTTTCAGCTGAATTTATGCTTTTAAATTGAGTATTATTTGGAAATCTTCAATTTTTGCAGGCTGATTTGTTTCTGGCACCACAAATCCATGGTTCAATTAAGAGGTTTGACCTTGACATGGTAAGGCTCTGCTTGCTTGTTTATGTCTTTGTACATGTGCATATAATTATATATTAAAATCAAATCGGTTGATCCGAGTTATAGTTCCTCTCTAATGGTTAAACCTTAAAACTTGGTTAAAAATGGAACAGGACACATGGATTGAAAGTTACATGGAGCTCTTATTTGTTAAAAAAGGGGTTGATTATGTTTTAATCTTTGAACTATAAGTGATTAACCGATTTTGTAACATAATTTTTGGTTTGATATTGTATTAGCTAGATATATCTTATAGTATATATATTTTGATTTTTGAAAGTATAGGTGATGATAAATATTTGATGGCATTTGCACATTTCTGATTAGATGAAATAAAAAAGTTACAATTAATTGTATTTGTGCAGACAGCATACCCTCTTTTGGCAAGGTTACATGAGGCATATATGCAGGTACCTGCTATCCAAGATGCTCTGCCTGAAAACCAACCAGACTTCCCTTCTTCTACTTGAACCAAATAAACACAGCTATTTGACATATGTTGTTTTAATGTATTATCATGAATTCTAAAGTGGACGTGTTGTATGTAACGAATTATGCGGGTGTTTGTACGAAAGTTTACGAATATTATCCAACTTTGTAAACTCGTTTTTGTGTTGACTTTTTGACCACTCAGCCATCACCGGTTAACCAACCATACAGATTAATTATCTCATTTATTTTAGTAATACAACAAAAAAAATGGAGGAGAAAAGAGAAGAAATTGAGTATTAAGTTGCAATGATTTTGCATCTGACTTGCAAAAAGTTGTTGATGCATCAATCATGCAGGTGCGGTACGGGGAGACTGAACGACATCATGGGATGCGCCAAATGTGCACAAAATGCCCGGCTCCTAAGCTTTATCACCCGTTAAACAAAATTTTCTTTTCTTTTTGTAAATTGTGATTCGTTTGGGCTATATATTTTGGATCTAAAATGAATGTTATAGAAATGAGAATCTTTTTATAGAATCATTTTTTTATTTATTATGTATAAAATTATAAAGATGTAGATGTAAGTACATTCAATGCAGAAAGTACATTTACATGATGCAATTTCTAACCAATTCAAAATTAAGATCAATAATAAAAAGGGTCCTACTAAAAGGACCCCAACAATATAAAAGTTAAAATCTGCTAGCTTTGAAAAACGTGTATTGGGAAATGGGTTTCTCTGAAAATATAGTAATATACGTTGGAATGTGATATCTGTCAAGTCCAATTTACAATTTAAATTTTTAGTTAAACAATGCATTAAATTACTCTTATTAAATAGATATTATCTTTTAACTAATTTTTTTTATTTATAAAAAGAATTTTTAACCTTTTTAAATACATTTTCAATTTTAACCTCTCTTTTTAACTCCAGTCAATTAACATCTTACAATCTAAAAACTAGTAAATATTATATAACCCCAAAATCTCAAATCTTTAATTGTATCTCAAAAAACTGTATTGTATCTTAAAAAACTGTACATTTCAAACATATAAACATAAGTATGGTTCAATTGTATCTCAGACAAATGTACCATCATTAGCTATTTCATGGGTTTATTTCAATTCACTTTTAAAAAAATAAAAAAGTGCCTGAGAGAAACAGGAGAGAGAGAGAGAGAGAGAGAGAGAGAGGAGAGAGACGGAGAGAGAGTCCGAGAGAGAGGTATAACAAGAAATGAGAAAGATCTGGAGAAACCGGAGAAAACCAACACCGTCGGTGGTTGACGGCGGCGTGGCGGAGAGATCGAGAGCGAACGGCGGTCTAACAGTGTGCGTGGCAGAGAGATGACGAGCGTGGCGGAGAAATAGAGAGCGAACGGAGGAGATCAGTGATTTTCAGCGGCGGTTAGTGGCGGAGTGGTGGCCAGCAGCGTGGTGGGAGGCGGAGTGGTGGCCAGCAGCGTGGTGGCTGCAGAGTTTTTAGGATTTGAATGGGAGTTTGATATTTGAGTGAATGTGAAGATTTCGGGTAAACATATTTTAAAGGGTCCTACTGAATTAACTCCAAAATTTAAAAGTCAAAATTTTGGAAAATGTATTCTGACACACACCAAGATAAAACTCTTTATTCCCGAGGTAAAACTATGATAATTATTACTACAATAAAAAAATATGAAAATTATTCCTGAGGTAAAACTCTTTCCGTTTCTCTCTCCTCGTTTTGTCTAATTATCTGTGTCATCTTCTCAACAAAACATATCCCTTAACAAAACCCACTTCTTTCTTTCAAGAAAAAGCACCGAGCACAACTAACACCGGTCGGCCATCGTGTTGCTAGAAATGTCGAATCCACATTTCCTTACTTCCAAACCAACACCAGCTCAGCCACCAATGTCCAAACCCACTTCTCTCCGACGTCTTATTACCAGTCATCACACACACACAGCAGCAACATACATCACCTCCGCCGCTTATCATCATCTCCGGCAGTACTCCGATTTCTCCGGCCGTTCTTCTTCTCCGACATTGAGCAACGATACTTCCCCTGCAACCATTAAAACAAATACATTTTACCGTATCTCATCTCTCTTTTTCATCTACTGAGAAACTAATCGTCACCAACGAAGAAGAAGAAATCAACGACTTCCACTGTAAACGCCGCCGCCGTCACGAATCGCATTTACATACTTTTGTTAGCCGGAAATCACCATTTATATCAGAGTTGTATTAAGTTACCAAGCAAATAATTCTCTTTTGCAACAGGAAAGTGAAGGACTTTTATGAAAATCACCACTAGGTGGGTCCAGGATTGATTCACATTTACTGAATATTAATTGTCATAGTTATCAGGGACGTTTACTTCCAATCATTCTTTATCATCATTTTGTTTTTACTTAGGAGTCTATTTATGTAACACCTCAATTTTCAAAACAATATTTAAATAACATTTAAACCAAAATACATAATATTGTATCGGTGTCAACTACCGGTTTTATAAAAACGAAAAGGTTTCTTGTTCGAGATTATCAGAGTTTACAAAAACGGTGTTACAAATTATATCTTAACCATAGGATAAGGACTCTAATCATCAACACCGAGCTAATCTCAACAAGGCCTCTTCTAAACGGGCCTCTAGATCTTCGATCCCGAACCTGAGTACATAGCAAAAACACAAGCATAGTACGTGAGACAAAATTGCCTCGTGAGATACATGGGTTTTAGACCCAATAAACAAATAGTCAAATAATATCATTTAATCTTAAAATAATATTACTAAGTTTGTTTTGGGTCACTTTATCACTTTCATCATTGGCCAATGTCAAGATAATCGGAATGCCTCCAATCTATCAAGACCATCATTTCCACGATAATCGGAATGCCTCCAATCTACCGGGACTCATAGGTATTGGGTAATCGGAATGCCTCCAATCTACCACTAACCTTAAGGTACCGTAATAACCGGAATGCCTCCAATCTACTACGGCCCTAGGGATATCATCATCGTCATCATTTCATATCTTTTATCATTATGAGCTTATAACTCAATCTTTTCTTATTCAATCAATCATGTAACTATCATACAAGCAATTCATCATATATCACATAAATGACTAAATTACTTAAAGACTCGATAAAAATCATTTAATCATAAAAACATTTACTAGCTATGTACCCAGTTTGAAAGTTCACATGTACTCACCTTAGCCAAGCTTATCCAAATGTTGTGTTTCTTGAACACCAATATCACTTCTCAAGATTTGAATGCCTCAAATCTTCCAACCGATAACCTATTATCAAAACCAATACAATGGTTTGTATTAATCATCTATACTAACTACATAATCCATGGCTAGTTAACTACTAGCACCATTTTCCCCAAAATCACCAAACCCTAAGTTCATAAATCACCACATTTTCGTGTACCCATGACATGACCATGTTTTCCTTGTTAAAATACCATAGATCTAAGTTATCTCACTTCCATTTAACCATTCATGAACAAATCCATAACTAGGGTTTATGACTCAAGCTTCCATACTCAAATCTAAGGTGCTGTTTGTTTTTCTGAAAAAGATCTTCTTGGGGTTTTTTGTCTTCGCGGCGCAGATCACGGACAAAAAAGGAGTTGTGCAGATGTTTGTTTTTTCGAAGCTTGCAGACAAAAAATCATCTGCCTAGGGTCTCTTCAACGCAGACATGAAACAAAGCTTTTTGGATCTGCCAAATCTAAAAAAAAACAAAAGAGCGTCTCCTTCATCTCTTCCAGAAAAACCCTACCCAAAAATCACACCCACCCCTCCGATCGTCTTCTCCCCTCGCCAGCAATTTTCTCCCGTCCGTCGATTTCTCCCTCACCGGCCGCCGCCGCTGTCGACCGGTCCTCCTCAACAGTCGCCGTCTCTTCCTCACCTGTTGTCGCCGTCGTTGTCTCCTCCTCTCCTTCTTTCGTCTTCGTCTCCTCCTCAAAAGTCGCCGCCGACGAAGCCAGCCCTCCCCCCACAGGTATTCTTCTCTTCTTTGTTCCTCACAGTCATCGATTTCTACAACAGTTACCAGATTTTCTTCAAACTTGTATTATAAAATTAGGTTTTTTTAATCTATTTGTTTGTTTAATCTGAATTTATGAATCTTAATCGGTTTTGTTGAAATGTGAAGCTGGTGTTTGATGAACCTCTATTATCAAGTGAAAAACAAGATGAAATATCACTTGTGTTTATTTACTCCATTAACAAATTCTTTTAAGTTTCTTAAATCAAAGTTATAATTTTAGCCAAATGTGATATTATTATATACCAGTATTTTTGTTTATCTGCAAGTAATCCTCCATTTTGTGTTCATCACTGTATTGATTAGAAGCTGCCCACGAGAATGACATAGAATGTGATTTATATGGTATTCAGAATCTTATTTTATGAAGTTGGATGCAAAAATTGCATATTAGAATCTAATTTTATGCAAATTAGAAGTTTATATGTTATGGCACATTAGAAGTTTTTATGCAAATTAGAAGTATTTTTATGCAAATTAGAAGTATGCTATGCTTAATTGAATGATTCAGAAGTCAAGAAAGAGCATATACGAAATTGGATGCTATGTAGAAGTTTGTATGTTTCATGTATTATGCATAATCTTATTTTAAAGTGTATTGTTATTACAAGACTTTGTTGTAAAGATTATTTAAATGTTGTTAGACGGAGAATATTTTAAATTTCAGTTTATTTAAGCACTCTGCAGATGTTAAAAAAACAAACAACAGTTTTCTTGCAGACTGCAGACATTTGGTCCACCTCAGAAGCTGCAGCACTTGGCAGATGTGGTCCGCAGACAGCATATCTTTTTACTCTGAAAAAACAAACAGCACCTAAGACTTATATCACAAGAGAGATGAAGATTTACCTTAGATCTTCAACTAGGAGCAAGAATCACTAAGATTTGATGAAGATTGAGCTCCAAACAGCCACTCCAAACATCTCAGATTAACCCGATTTTTAAGCTCTTCAATCCAGACAAACCAAAACCTCCATTATCATCAGGTATTACTTTTAACCAAGAGATTCAGAGATCTAAAGAAAAAGAAAAAAAATGAGATGAGAGAGAGAGACAGAAACAGAGAGAGATCGAACTAGAGAGAGGGAGAGAGAGAGAGCAGAAAAGAGACAGAGTCCAACGAGGAAAGATCGAACAGATCCATAGCGGTCCGACGTGGTGGACGACGGATCCAGAGCGGCGTGGTGGACGAACGGCGGAACGAACGACGGAACGAACAGAGAGATCGCGAGTGTGCCGGATTTGTGGCCGGCGACGTGGCGGCCGGCGACGTGGTGTAGCAGGCTGGCGGCTGAGAGGGTTTAGGGTTTGAGTGGGTGTTTGATATTTTGGGTGAATGCTTAGATTTAGGGTAGAAATCTATTATATATGGTCACTTGCTATAGGTTGATGGGCTGGATAATGGGTTTGGGCTAATGGAAAATATAGATTAATGGGTTTGAGTTAATAGATTATAACAGATATATTATATTTTATATTTTTTTCTGGATTTTTAGGAGTTCATAACCACTTTCCAATCATTGTTTTAATAATCACTTATAATAATTACATTTCTTTCCAATCATTTCAATCATTGTTTTATAATGATTTTTCTACTAAGGAGTTAATTTAGAATGACCCTAAAAATTATGCATTCTGTCATTTTGATCCAACTATATACGGATTTATACATAAATATTCATTTAAATTTGTGAAGTTAAATGAGCTATTCAAAGTCAAACTCTAGAGCTCCTTTGATAAACGAGCTCAAGCTCAGGTGAACCTCGGCATTTTAACATTCGATTACCACCAACACCTTGGCGAGAAAAATGGAAACACAAAGTGTTGTAAAATCAGGGCCTGCCCGGAGTGTGGAGTATAAGCTGCCGTTAGGAACGTCTGCCGGCAGTTTCGACCTACCGACGGCGGTATGCAGCGACGGCTTCTTCATGACCGCCCCAAACCCCTGTCTCGAAAACCCTCCGACGGCCGTTACGCCTCCACCACTCTGACGGCATTTCTCCCTCTTCCTCCGTCACCGTTCAAATTTCTCAATCCTCGCATCTACTTCTCCGTGTAGTTGACACTGATTCTCTCTCTTCTGCACATCAGCAATCATTAATGGTTTGTTTAATTTTATTTTTTTGGGCAGATTTTAGTTACATGGGTTTGTAGACGATTGATTTAAATTAAAATTGAAACCTTTTATTGCTGATATGTATTGGTTCAGGAGCAAGTGAGGAGAATGTTACGTTTGTCAGAGGCAGATGTGAGGGAGTTTCAAGAGATGTATGGTGAAGCAAAAGCATCAGGTTTTGGCAGAATTCCAACATTGTTTGAAGACATGGTTAAATGTATTCGCCAGTTATCTCTCTCCCTTTTTCAACTTCAACATCCTAGCTTTTGTAAACAAAAACAGGAAGATATTAAAACTTGATATATATAGAAAATATACATTTTTTTATACATAGACCAATGATACGTTGTAGGTGGTCCAGAACATTGAGCGTGGCTAGAGCCCTTTGTGAGCTTCAATTTGAGCTGCAGGGTGCCACCACTAAATTTGCTCCAAACACTCCTGTAGGCAAACAACCAAACAAACGCAAGATCAAATTGCAAGAAATGTTTCAAAACGGTCTGCAGAGGTTCAATCAGAAATGGAAGTGAGTGTTTCTGATTTTGTGACTGAAAAGACGGAATTGCCCTTTGACAGTGGCTTGGGAAACTTCCCCAGCCCACAAGAACTAGCAACCCTTGATGTAAATTTTCTGCAAAAACGTTGCAATCTTGGTTATAGAGTTGGGTCTTGCTCAAAGTGTTGTTGAAGGTAGAATTGAACTTAGTAAACTTGAACAAGATTGTGGTGATACATCTTTATGTAATTATATTAAGTTAAATGAGCAGCTGGGAAAAATTAACGGTTTTGGTCCTTTTACATGTGCAAATGTACTCATGTGCATGGGATTCTACCATGTAGTTCCATCAGATTCTGAAACATTAAGGCATTTAAATCAGGTTTCTCTCTCTCTCTCTCTCTCTCTCTCATATGTGTGTGTGTGTGTGTAACTTATGCTCATCTTATTCTTCCTTTTCTATAAGTGGCAAGATGAGCAGGGTAATAGGTCAAAATGTGTTCAGGTTAAAAGGGTCACTTTTTACTTTTTAGTATGTTCAAACTTCCAATGGGTGAGGCACAAACACACTTATGTCCATTTGTCTAATACTCTTACAAGTAATAAAGGCCTTAACTGTGATTATAATTATAATATCATTATACTATAGTAATAATAATCTAAAACTTAAAGTAACAATTTAGGAGGCCGTATGCATTAAAACAGAATTTAGTTGACTTTCAACTAATATTTGACCCATTTGATACAAACCTAACCCAAGTTGGTTTGTAAATAAATGGGTTGATATTGCGACCTCTAGTCTTCCTTGCAATTTTAAAACTTTATGTTAATGTTCAAAGTTTGTTGAGTTTGTTTTGCATCTATTTTATTTTAGGTTCACAGAAAGAAGTCAACAATTAAAAGCGTTGAAAAAGATATTGAAAGGATTTACGGGAAGTATGCACCATTTCAGTTTTTGGTGTACTGGTATGCTGCTTGTGTCATTTTGTGATTTGGTTTGTTTCTTATTGGTTTATGGTTTAAATTTAGGTCAGAATTATGGTCCTTTTATGAAGAAAAGTTTGGGAAGATGAGTGAAGTGCCTATTTCTCAATATAAACTCATAACCGCTGCAAACATGAAATCCAAGAATCCCACAAGAAGTAAACCGATCTGATAAAATGATATGTTGCAGGATGAATATTACAGAATATGGTAATTATTTCGAAATGTTCTATTGTGTGTATTAAATCTGCTAAAATGTTCAATTGAGTGTATTGGACCTGCTAATCAAGGTAAAGGGGTTGGGTGCTGACGTGGCGGTGAGTTTTGATTGGGTGCTTGACATGAAATTTCGGGTTCAAAATAAAAGCAAAACTAAAACTCCATAATCATCATATTATTAAATTCATTTACTTTTTATTATTAAAACTAAAACTCCAAAACTTTGGGTTGATTATGTTGCTGCCCTCGATTGTGTGAAGAACAGCAAGTGGTGAGCACTTGGTGTGGAATAATACTAAATTCTGATTTTGTCTTTCGATTTGTCTCTCATGTTCAGATTTATCATTTGGGGATTAAAAATAAACATCAACATCAGTATAAACAGCCACCTGATTTATACATGTTTCCTTAAACAAAATCATTTTTTTAATTAAGAAAATCAAAATTAAAATTAAAAAATCATCAGAATCCTTGGCGATATTTTCTCTTTTTTACCCCTTCGTCTTCTCGATTTAATCTTGTTTCAATTTCATGAACCCTAAACATACCCATCTTAGAGTTTCGATGGTCATAGATTGCAAGTTTTGATTGAGATTATGGGTTCCAGTTTGCAGGTTTCGATTTGCAATAGCTTGTTGCTAGATAAACTAGGGGTGTTCATGGATGGTTAATTACCTGTTTACATCAAGGGTAGAGATCAGTCCCTAAAAATTGATTGGAGATACTGACATCTATTACGGGAAAATGTAATTTTTATCCAAGAATGTAATTTTTATACATGTTGAGATTGAAGCATGTGATACGAAGATGAGGAAAGACACCTACGAACAAAACCATGAATTAATATTAATAATTACTATAAACAATGGAATTTTTTAGTCTTTTATACAGTATGTTTTAGTATTCAAATTTGAATTTGAATTTTTATATTCCCCACCTTCAATCTTAGAAGTCAACCAAATATGATGAAAGATTCCCAAGGAAAAAAAAAACCCAGGAATTAATTATGAATTAATATGATGAAAGAGGACAAAGAAAAAAACCATATATGATGGAAGTTGGTGATAGAAAGAGAAGATGGAGGTTAACCACATTAATATAAGAGCACTCGGTATTGATCATAAAGGCTCGCTAAAATGATTTTTGGCGGCATGTATGTCGCCAAACCCACACTGTGGGTGGCGCCAAATCACTGTCATCGGTATAATGTGGTTATCAACTTTTTAAAAATTTTAAGAGAATTGATATTTAGTCCTACCATTTGGTCATACTCATAAGCCTAGCCACTTGATAGGATGACGTGTGTAATTCACTAATTCTCTTTTCTAATATTATCTCTTAATTTTGACTTGTGTCTTTATTAGGTTTAAATAATAGGACTCAATACCATTACTTAATTTTTAATTATTTAAATTTACTCATTTCACATGTAAATACTCACATTATACATCTATTTAGCCCAAACCATTCACTTTTTCAACCAAAATTACATTTTCAATACACTTCATCAACAATTTCAAACCCAAACAATGAATTCTTGAATCAAATGCTTGCATTTCAATGCATGCTTCAGTATCAGCTTAATCTAGTTCACTTGCATCATCTTCCACTTCCGCACAACCCAATTCATTTAATACCTCGTTAAAAAATCCATTTCAACAAACCCTAAACTAAGAACAATTAACGTTCCTTCAAAACTACAACAACAAATTTCATGTTTATACGCACTTATATATACACATATTATTTTTACCTTTTCTAAATTGTTTTGTTTTTAATTGTTTTGATTTTGTATACTTTTTTCAGCTTAGAAAATTAGGCCTGAGAAGTCAATCTCTATCGCTACAATTCCTACAACCAAACACCCTCCAAAGCCTAACATTTGACACGTGTCTACTCACAACTGGTCTTTTTCCTTCTTACTCTCCAAGAATTGAACCAGCCAACCAGTTGACCATCCATGTCTTCCTTAATACCTTCGCTATTATTATTATTATCCTTAAAATATCCATTAATCATTTATGCCTTTCCACTATAACGTATAATATTACAAGTCTACATACAAAGTCAATGGTAGGAATCGAACTTGCTGTCATTTGAATTTGGAACCTGCATTAAATGACTTGTGGATTTCATGTTTTTCTTGCACTAATCTGAAAGATGAGTGCAATAACAGGGAAATTAGTCGTACTAATCATACTCATACAAATTTCAATAACAACGTCTCAGAATAATGATCGTGAGTTCGATCTTAATTATTTTAGTGTTGGTTAATTTTCTTTTGTTGCAAGATTTAAATCTTAGATTTGTTTGGTGCAGGTGAAGTTTTGGTGGCTCTCAAGCATGCTTGGCCAGAAACACCGCTCAACTGGAACGACGATGGGTCGGACCCATGTGTCGGTGGTTGGGTTGGGATCACGTGTACCAACTCTCGTGTTACCTCATTGTGAGTCCTCGAAATTATTACCTTCAAAGTGATTTAGTAATAATAGCCTCATTGTTCTCATGATTTCGTATAGAATTTTGTCAAGCATGGGATTGACCGGTGGACTACCCGGAGACATAGGGCAGTTAACTGAATTACAATATCTGTAAGTCCTTCTATTTAATTGTAGTTTTGATATTTTACCATAAATTGTCTCTTGTAATCATATTCTTGTGTTATTAATGTACGTAGAGATCTATCTTACAATCCACAGTTGACCGGGACACTCACTACACAAATTGGGAATTTAAGGAAATTAACAAACTTGTAAGTATAGTAATTTTTACCCATTCACTTATGAATAACAAAATTAAAAGATTTGAAAAAGAAAAATATTTTTTTAAAAAAAAACTTAATATGGTTTTGTAAACATAATTGATCTTGTTTCACAGAATCCTGGTTGGTTGCAATTTCAACGGTCCAATTCCAAGCGGTATCGGAAATCTTGAAAGGCTAAGATATTTGTAAGAAATTTCGTAATTAACAAGTTATTAGTGGCCCCCGACTCTATGTGAATGACTCATGAATCGTTAATACTTTAGGTCTCTGAATTCCAACGGTTTCACCGGATCCATTCCAGCTTCCATTGGTAATCTTAAGAATCTTTATTGGTTAGATCTCTCTGCCAACAACCTCAAAGGGAGTTTGCCTGTTTCTGACGGTGTTACACCTGGTCTTGATCTATTGACTCGTACCAAACACTTGTATGTTTATATATACATACATACCTCATCATTTTAGTCATATTTATATCTATGACATTACCTTTACTTACGATTTTATTATTTTTAGTCACTTTGGAGACAATCAGCTTTCGGGTGATATCCCAAATAGACTCTTCAATTCCAACATGACTCTTATTCATCTGTATGTATAATACAGTATATATTTATATAATTAATGATGATAAGAAAACATACTCTGTGATTATATAACTTTTACTTGGTCGTTCAGGTTATTTGAGAACAACCAGCTTACGGGCAAAATTCCTTCTACACTTGGACTTGTGCAGTCTCTAGAGGTCGTGTAAGTATCGTCGTATAACCACCTTTTTAGCTTCAGGTTAACTATTTTTAGGCGTGATAATATTTAAAGGGAAAAAACAGGGTTCTTTTTAAATATTTTTATATCGTTGAATGGTATGACTTGAACCAAAACACATAATTATGTTAGAGAATAGTATTTATTAGATAGATTAGATTTGCATTCTAATGGGAACTGATCAATGTCTTGTTTAATGAAACCAGACGACTTGATAGGAACTCTTTCAGTGGCGATGTTCCGACAAATATCAAGAACCTTACCAATGTGACTGAGATGTAAATACGACAACTTTAAACGCTCGAACAACTTACCTACTATTTTTCATGAATATTAATGTTTTACAAATATATTTCCTAGGTATCTCTCAAACAATCTATTGACTGGCCTTGTACCCAATCTCACCGGGATGAACCGCCTCAACTATCTGTAAGTATCAAAACATCATGTTATTAAGGGAGGTGATTTTAAGACCACATAAATCACTTCAAACACCACAATGTACATCTGTTATGACGCTGTACAACATACTAAATCGATAACTGTGGTGTTTGAAGTGATTTATTTGGTTTCTATAGTGTTTAAATCACCTCCCTATTATTAATTTTCAAAATTAAAAGTTCAATGTTCCACAATGGGATTTTGCACATTTTTACAGGGATTTAAGCAATAATAGTTTTGACCAATCTAATATTCCTTCGTGGTTTACAACTCTACAGTCTTTGACAACTCTGTAAGCAAAGCTTTTCTAATTAACATAAATTACGTCTTAATTTGGTCACTAAAATCTCTAACTAATTAACATTTGGATGTTGTTTTGGCAGAAAAATGCATTATACAAATCTTGCAGGAGAATTGCCGGCGGGTTTGTTCAGCATTCCTCAGTTACAGAACGTGTCAGTATTTATCAGGCCGTTGACTATTTTCTTTTATAACGGGTCAATACAAGAAAAAAGTGTCACTATAGTCTATATATGAGATATTGATATTTTTATAAAAGTGTATGAAAGTTCCAGTTTTTATCCACGCCTTATTAAATATGCGAGTCTTGAATTTTATTCACATTTTTTAAGAAAAGTAAAGACAAAATTGTCATTTGACAATTGACATTAAATTATCAATAAAAATTGTTATGCCTGAACCAACTACGTATTTTTTATGTGTAGCTAAAGAAAAGAAAAAAGATCTATTTTTATCCATTCTTTAGTGACTTTTGTTAGCGAGTGACACAAAATGAGATTTATCTTGTAATGTACCATTTTATATTTGAAAACCGTATGACTCTTGATGGGTTTTTTTTATAGTGATTTGAGTAACAACCGGATAAATGGGTCCTTGGATATTAGCTCGAATCCAAGCAAACAACTTGAACTTGTTGATCTTCGGACTAACTTAATTGGAGACTTCCGCCAAAGACGCCAATATACTATTGGATTATTGTAAGTTTTGTAACTACAAATCTTGACTTTGAAATTTGTAACATTAACATTATATAATTTTGAAATTTGTAAAACAACACATTTTTTTAAAAGGGAATTAATTTATTTACCATATCTTTTGATTCATATACCACATTGTACAAATATTAATATAAATTGTACAAATATATAAATTAATGATTGTGGTAAATATATTAAAAAATATGGTATAAAAATCACCCCCTTTTTCATATAAAACCAATTTATGTAAATATACTCGTTTACTAAAGTGAAATTACAATTGCAGACTGATTGACAATCCAATATGTATGGAGTCAGGGGTGACGGACAAATTTTGCTCTCTTGCGACAAATACTTGGACACCATATTCAACCAAATCAAACAATTGTTTGCCCCAATCGTGTGGTCCGGACCTCGTTTCAAGCCCAAATTGCCGATGCGCATATCCATTCACGGGCTTGTTTTCATTCAAAGCTCCTTCGTTTTCTTCGCTCACAAACTCAACCATTTATGACTCGCTTCATGATTTATTAATGTCGTTCTTTAAGAAGGTCGGACTTCCTGTAGATTCATTGGCTTTGAAGAATCCGAGCAGAAATTTGGAGGATTATCTCGTGCTTAGACTTGAAGTTTTCCCACTTGGCGAACCAAGTTTCAACAGGACTGGGGTTATTGGAATCTCATCTGCGCTTAGTAATCAAACATTCAAGCCATTAAAGACTGATTTCAACACCTACACTTTCCTTGCCGAAAATTACATTAATTTCTTGCCAGGTATGGTACAAAGTCGAAAAATCTCAATTAGTGATACTTATATAAGTGTCGTATAAAAAACAATCATTACAAACAAAGTGACTAAATTTCTAGTGTCATGTGAATGTTATATATTTGACATTTCACAGGATCAGGGCCCGAAGGGGAGAAACATGGGTCATCTAGTAATACTGGAATAATAATAGGATCAGCGGTTGGTGGTGTTGTGCTTCTGGTGTTACTCGCACTTGCAGGAATGTATGCTTTTCGCCAAAAAGGACGAGCTGAAAGAGCCACCCAACAGAGCCAACCTTTTGGTAAATATGTTGATAATTTAATTCCATATGCAAATATATAAAACATTAAGATTAAAAGGAATTTAGTCAAATGGCAAAGTTACAATATTTTACGTAACATCCATGGTTCCTGATTTTAAAACGTGTAACATCAACAATTAGTTTTGAGACTTGCGACATCAGTGGTCCCTAAAAAAATTATGGCATCTTTTGTTTTAGGGTGTTACAAGTTTCAAAATTAGGGACTATTCGTTTAATAAAAAGAAGTCAATTGATGAAATCTGGAATTTTATACAAACAACACGGACGATTTATGTAATGTACCCTCATGATTGAAATAATATAATTTTTGTGAAATACTGTCCTGTGATTAATATGGTGCAATACTTGCAGCACTGTGGGATGCAGCCAGCGGTTTTGGTGGCGTTCCTCAGTTGAAAGGAACAAAATCCTTCACCTTTGAAGAAATTAGTAAATACACAAACAATTTTTCAGAAACTAACAAGATTGGAGCAGGGGGATACGGAATGGTAAATGTGTGTTGTGTGCATGTTTATGTTTCGGGTTATAATGTTGGAAGAATATTGTGTAGGTATATAAAGGAAGTCTTCCAAACGGGCAACTAATTGCCATAAAAAGAGCTCAACAAGGGTCAACACAGGGCGGGCTCGAGTTTAAGACTGAAATTGAGCTTCTTTCAAGAGTTCATCACAAGAACGTTGTGGCACTTATTGGCTTCTGTTTCGATCAGGGTGAACAAATGCTCGTTTATGAGTTTATCGTCAATGGTACACTCAAAGATAGTCTTTCAGGTACTCAAATATGACATTACTCACATATAAATCTTGTCATTATACATTAAGATGTTTTTGTAAGACAGTTATTTTGGTAATTTTAGGTTTTATAAAAGATTGATATATGCAGGGAGATCGGGCATTCGGTTGGATTGGATGAGGAGGCTGAAAATTGCACTTGGGGCGGCAAGAGGGTTGCAATATTTACACGATCTTGCTGATCCGCCAATCATACATAGAGATATTAAAACAAATAATATCTTATTAGACCAACGATTAGTTGCAAAAGTTGCTGATTTTGGTCTATCCAAGCCATTGAGTGATGCTAATAGGACTCATGTTACCACTCAAGTTAAAGGGACAATGGTAAGTAAAATTTCTTCTATAACTTGTTCAACACAAAGAACAAGAATTTTAGGAGAAAAAATACAATTTTCTTAAAATCAAAAACTAACTCTCTCAGGGTCTAAAAAAACACTAAATAAGCCCAAAATTTTCGAACAGGCCAAAAAATACAAATGGACGGAGAACTACGCCTAAAACAAAGTCCAAATTAAAAAAATAAACTAAAAATGCAAATAATGATAAAAAAAACAGCTTTTTGGGGATCAAAACGGAGACCCGAGGCAAACGTTATGGTCCCAAAATGGAGACCCGAGGCAAACGTTATGCCCATTTCAGTGCAACCCCTTTCTTCACGCGATAATGAGCTTCAAGGAATAAAAGGGTTTGTTCCTTCACATTTGGGCGTGTATTACTCCCTTTCTCTTACATTTTGTGAGACTAAATAATTTATCGTGATGGATTTTGGTGCTCAAGCGTTTTGTTGCCCTGAAGCACCATTTTTAACACTTTGATGCACTATTTTTCAAATTTATGCACCAATTTTTTTTTGTTTTTCGAAGTCTAAAAAGTGGTGCCATATATCAAGACGCATGGCAACGCGACAATCCTTCTTACGCTATCTTAATAATTGTTTTGACTTGATGCATCCCCGACATATGTATATAAGTATTGTTACAATATAGTATATGAATCATAGATAACGATTAGTAAACATATTGATTGATGTAGGGATACATGGATCCCGAGTATTACATGACTCAACAATTGACAGAAAAGAGCGACGTTTACAGCTTTGGAGTAGTAATGTTGGAGCTAATAACCGCAAGAAACCCAATTGAGAAAGGAAAGTACATCGTGAGGGAAGTGAAACAAGCAATGAACAAGAATAAAGAACTATATGACTTACACGAAGTCCTTGACCCGACAATCGGTTTGACCAGTCAACTTAAAGGTTTAGAAAGGTTTGTGGATTTGTCACTCATGTGTGTCCAAGAGACGGGAAATCAAAGGCCGAGAATGAGTGAAGTTGTGAAGGAGCTCGAGAGTATTATGGCATTGGTCGGGCTTAACACTGGAACTGAATCATCATCATCAACTTCAGCAAGTTATGAAGACACTGGCAATGACTACAGCCATCCTTATAGTAATGACAGCCTTTTTGCTTATAGTGGAGGTCCAAAGTTGCATCCAAAGTGATTAAGATTCTCTGTTTTTGCAACTAGATTTATCTGAATGTGTATTTATATTTATTTGCAAAATTGCGCTGAATTGTATTTATTTGCTTGTTATATGTGAGTGTGGAGTTGTGTAGTGTCAAAAAGATTCGATTCAAGAAAAGAACTTGGTAAACGGATGTATATGCACAGGGATTTGCATTATATTTGATTTTTAATTTGTATCGATATATATCTTTTTAATTTGTTATTTAGAGTAAGTTGCAAAAATTGTCTAGGTGGTTTAGTCAAATTACACGTTTGGTCAGCGTGGTGTCGAAAGTGCAGACAATGTTTGTATTTTGGAAACGTTGGTCCGTTATGGACTTATGGTCCTTTCCTTTTGACGGCATTAGAGGATTCCTCTTAGTTGATGATATTTCGGTTATATACCAAACTATATGGACGATTTTTGCAAACAACCAACCCCACCTCTTTTCTCTACTTTTCTTTCAATACACACACTAAAAACACACAATTGCAATCTCCTCATGAATTTTGTCCAAAAGTCATCGAAGAGACCAACAGTTCATAATCCATTAAAACGCGCCCGAACTAGCCCGGTTCTTATTCGTTTGTGGACTACTGGAAAAGGATAGAGACTTCATGTTAGGAGGTGTTTGAGATTGCTTATTGAAATTAAATTATACGGTTTGAAAATAGATAATCACATAATCAACAATTGCAAAACGTGATTATGAAAAATAATGCTTGGATCTGATTATGCTATTTGAAATCACAACAATCATATAATTAGTTTTTTTAGTGTGTGACAAATATGATTATTTGTTTAGTTGATAGGTAAAATGTTAATAATCGGTTTTTTCAAAACGCAATAAGCACATCCGCGCATGCTTTTCCAAAACTCCGTTTGATGCTTCACACTTTTTGCTAAACATTAATTTTAAATTATTTATCTTTCTAACATACAATAAACATATAATTTAATCCAAATTACAATTTCAAATACCCATTAGGCATTAGTCTTACAAAGACACACAGGCTTTCTCAATCAGTCAAGCTTAATTCAAGACTAATGCAGTAATGCTAGCCCACTGTTCAATTGTAAAAATGGTTATTTAATTGGCCCCATCCAATTCATTTAAATAGCTCCATCGGCCCATATCGGTATACATACCTCATCTCCAATGGCTAAGAGTACTAGATATGATTTTAAGTTATAAGTCACGTTAAAAATAGTTCTCATTTAAAAGTCACCCTCCCTCAAATAAAATATCTATAATATTCATTTAGTTACCAAAGTGAATCACAATTTTATAAGGATTAATTTCATTTCATAGAATAATAAAAAGTTTTAAAAATATTTCATTTAAGTCAATTAAAGTTTATTTTTACTCTATAATAACTAAGTTTTAAAGGTGTCCAAATCATGTATAAGTTACCTTTTATTATAGGTTAGCAGGTCATATTATATATAAATTTAAGTGTTCCAATTATGAGTTTTTTATATAAAAATTTAAACAAGGTGGCCTGATAACCTATAATTAAAGATAAATTTCACATGATTAAAATATTTTTGAAACTTAATTATTATTATTATATAGGGAAAACAAAGTTTGAGTAATCTAGATAGAACATTTTTGAAACTTTGTTACTATTATATATAAATTTAAGTGATCTTCAAAATTAAAGTTTGAATGATCTAAATTGTGTTAAACACTAGGATAAGGGCTTTTGGCGCAACAAATGGTGTGATTTGGCACCACCGATACCTTTTGTGACACCTTTTAATTCACTATGTACTCTCTAAGCAATCATTTTTTTAACGGCTTCATTAAATAAATAGCAAGGAGCTAGAACATACAAACAACAAAAGGGAAAAGAAAAATAAAAAAACAAGACATATGACTAATACACTATTCCGACCAACAATTATTTAAGATACTAGATTTCACCCTATTCTTAATCCAAAATTTTCATCTCCTTTCATTTTAGGTAAAAGATTTCTACTTTATATAATTCTTTTTACTTCCTCATATTCAAAATAAGTAATACACTTTGGGTTTTATGATTTTTGAGGCAAAAGATCATTATGATGGTTAAATTAGATTAATTGGATGGTTAGTGGGGAATGATTCTCACACATTTTGAATAAAGTAGAGTTAATGATGTTTAAAACTAAAGGTAATAATAAAATGATCATTTCACTATATTAAAGTAGATAGTTAGTGGGTGTGAGCCTTATTATTTTTTACTAAATAAGATAATTTTTTTAAAATATATCACTTATTTTATATATCACTTATTTTGAATTGGAGGAAGTATATTATACTATCGTCTAAATATTATAAGGTTCCATCGTATAATCATCGTCTTTGTTTTCTAGATGATAGTTTTAGTAATGCTCATATTTTGTTTTGAATTAAGTTTCTATTAGTTATAATTCAATTCTTTTATTTATTTATTTTTAATATTTTACATTGAATTATATATGGTCGCAATTAACTTTAAATCCTGGTTTCGTCCCTGCATAGTATATCGCCACAAATATCAATTAGGAAAAAGACACTAACAATTAATGGAAAAAGGAGGAATTGAGGACTTATCGAACAATTCAAATTACGGATGAGTTCAATATACAACTTTCTTTGTATCTATCCAATATATCATTTTCCAAATATATTTTCGTGTTTTTCTGCTAACAAAACATTGTATTTTTAGCTCGCCTTTGATAATGGACTATTCAAATTGGATATTGGACTTATCACACCGTGTGTCAATTAGGCTTGGGCAAACTGAATTGAGAATCGACCGGAACTGTCAAATCGGACCGGATTGAAGTGACTTATATCGGTTCAGTTCTCGATTCTAATTTTCATTCAAAATCGGTTATCGATCCGGTTCCAAGCGGTTTAGTTTGGTCCAAAACTAGAAAAAACCGAAAAAAGTTGAAAAACTTTCTCAGTTTTCGGTTCCGGCTGGTTCTCGGTCCAGATCGGTTCGGTCCTCAATTCCTAGTGAAACCATTTTCTCGGTTTTTCGGTTTGTGGACTGTGTACATGTCTGGACTATTTTAACGAGTGTTAAACGTACAACTTAACCAAAACATAATGATAATTTTTACAATTTACTTAGATTTTAATCGAAAGTGCGGATCGGGTGGCCGGTTGAATAATTTAGAATAGAAAAGCGACTGGATGTCGTTTAGGGAGGGAGGAGGCCAGCAATTGGCAAAGGTCGGTGATGGCACATATCCCGTGGACCATTCTAGTGCACAACCATGTCTCTCGCCATTAATTGCTTCCCTTTTTTCTTTTAATTTCCGGAAAATGAAAGAAGATTAAAGATATTTCTGTTGTACGATAACGAACATAATAACAAACAAAGAGAAGAAAGTAGACTTCGTTAATCTCACTGCTAGGTTTATATAATAGGATTGTGATCAAGGAAGTCCTTGAATTTTATGAAATCCCAAGGAACAAATCTCAATCATTGATCAATAAGATCTAATGGTCAAGATTAATCACATATTTTATATATGGAGGTGTATTTTGGTCATTTAAAAAAAAATATCTTTTTAATTATTTTTTATTTTAGAATTATTTTTTTTATTTTTTTATTATGGTTTTTAAAAAATTTATTTTTTCCGTTAATAACACATAATGTGATTTTATACTGAATCACATATGATTGTGTACTGAATCACACGTGATTGTATTAAAACATCAAATGTGATTAAATATACAATCATATGTGATTTTACACTAAAATCACATGTGATTAAGTATTACACGGAATTATCAAATAAATATTGCTTTTAACAGAAAAAATAATAAAAATAAAAAAAATCGAATTTTTTTTAGTGCCAAATGACCAAAATACCCTTCATGTATAAAATATGTAATTAATCTTGACCATTAGATCTTATTGATCAATGATTGAGATTTGATCCTCAGGACTATGCAAAAATGATGGACCTTATTGAACGTTTCTCTATATAATTAATTGAGATACAAATAACAACTATTTATAAATTTCGTTCATATACTTTAAATAAATAATTAAATATCCGATAAATTATTTAGAGGTTTATGTTTTGTTCAAACTATAGAAGTAAATAAATCGAACTGTTTGTGAATTTTTTGACGGCAGTTCGTTTATGTGAATTCGTTTACTTAAATAAACGAACACAAACAAGATTTTGTATTCGTTTAGTTAAACGAATGAACACAACAAATTCCATGTTCATTCAATTACATTCATCAAAATGTGCCTCTCTTCGTTCGTTCACGTTGTTATTCATATCTTTGCTCTTCTTTGGGTAACCGCTCTACACTTCATACATTTATCTACTTTCTTTGCTCTTCTTTTTGCGGCGAAAAGATACATTCCACGACAAAATGTTCATAATTGTAGGCTATTATAATTGGAAAATTATGTGTTGAAAATACATTTTCACTAACTTTTGATGCATATAATTAAATGAAGATTTGTTATATATAATTAATGGTTAATAGCTTTGCATTCTCCGTTGTGAGAGCTACGCAACAAGCTAATTATGTCCAAAATGAAGTTGTCGTGTATAAGATATCGGCTCTTAAAGTAAGATGTATGGAACAGAGAAAATCAAACAAATTGAATGAGTGAACTTGTCCCACACTGGTAGATGAGCAAATTTAAGTGAGGTTTATAATCAAGGTTTTGAGAATGAGATAGGTTCCTTTCTTGGGGTACAGATAGTTAGACCATATGCTTGCAAAGGTTTTGAGAATGAGGTTTATAGATGAACGCATTTAACCTCCCGTCGCATTCTTCTAATTTCCTTTGAAAACTTTTTCAAAAGTTCTAGTTTTCATCATCTATACAATATAACTTTGAAATCATCAAATAAATTGTAAATGAACGTTTTAAAGCTAATTTGGATGATTTCTAACACTAACTAACGAAGTATATTTTATGCATATTTACGAAAATATCTAGTAATGCATTTTGGAAAAGTTATAAGAACAAAATAAATTACTAACATACAGAGTAACAAAAGTAACCCAAGGCTTGTAGCGTAGTGGTATCCAAGGAGCATTTAATGTGTTACTCATGACCTATTGGTCATGGGTTCAAGTCCCGTCGTGGACAAAAAAATGGAAGGTTCGAGGGAAGGCATACTGCCCCTTGTAGATGTCACTGTATAAATTCGAACCACTAACTTACTAACTAGCCGTTAAAAAAAAAAACAGAGTAACAAAAGTGAAACTTTTTTTTATAAGAAAATTGTAACACAAAAAAACATGATTAGTCAAACAAATTCCAACATTATTCATCACTCGGAACGTGAAAATGATGTGTATGAATTTATCCATTATATGTACTTACAAGTTAGTAAAAATTTGATGCATTATAAACGTGAAAATGTATAAAAATGAAAGCAATTATTAAAGTAGACTTTGTGCATATAAATCCGTACAAACGTTAAATTATTCATACTAGAGATAAATTCGTTACATTCAGTTTCTACCGGCTTTGTTTGCACATATAAATAAGGTGTTAAACATTGATCTCCTCCCTTTTAATAGTATACAAGGTTTCTTGCATTATATCTATTTAGATAATTTCTTGCATTATAGATTTTGTATGTACATATCAAATATTCAACAAAATGAGATATCGGTTTTAGTTATCTGAAAAGTGAAAAATGCGTACAAAGGCAAAAAGAAATAAAAAACAAAAAGAACAAAAACACGCTTGTGGTTGTGATCGGGGTCACGGGCTTCACTTGACTATTGCAGACCCACACACAAACAAAAATAAAAGTGGAGACTCCACAACAAATTTCCACACACCGTTACAAACTCTATCCATGTCACTTGCTACAGTTTTGTTTCACAATAATATCTCTACCTATATAGACATGAGTTATAGTTATTATTAGATAAATATGACTAGGCATCTCAAAGTCATAATGATAAATCAAAGAACATTATGAAAATTAAATTTCATACATAATAATTAGCCTTCAAATCTCAAGATCTAATGGTCAATTAACTTAATTATCTCTTAATTATATGTATATATGGTTTTTCTAATGTATGCCCTTGGGACATACATTAGGTGCAATCAATGAAGCATCAAATTTCCATTTTAATTGAAAATCATATTTATTGCATTATCTAAAATGGTAAAAATTAAGGATCATTAATGTTATTCAAAATATATTAGGAAATTTGATGCTTCATTGATTGCACCTAATGTATGTCTCAGGAGCATACGCTAGAAAAACTCATGTATATGTATCCGTTTAATCGGTTTCAATACCTATTATTCGGTAACATTTCAAACTCTTACTAATTCACGTGAATTAATCGGTTTCAATGATACATATTATTCGTTTTAATATGAAATAAGCTCTTGATGTCCTCAGTTATTTGTGAAGTAATCATAACATCAATCTCTTATCTATAGATTATATTTGAGGTTTCAAAAAAAATTGTTGTTATTAGAGTTAAAGAAGTTTTAATTTAATTGTACACCTTAATGTATATATTATTAATGATAATAATTAAATTCCAATCTCTACATTATACATTTATACACATATTTTTATTTTTTTAATTCTACTTAATAATTATATAGGTAACAATATACTCCCTCCGTCCCACAAAAAAAATTACCATTTCTCCTTAAATTTTTATTCGACAGAAAAATATATCTATTTCTCAAATTTAAGAGGTTCACCTAACAGATTAATAGTTTTACAAATGACCCTACCAATAAATATCTCCTAAAAACACTTTCTCTATTCAATCTAACCTTATATTTTAATCAAAATTATTACCAAGGAACCTACCACATACCAACTATCTCCTAAAAATTACTTTACACAAGAGAAATATGAACTTCTTTGAGTGACGTGGGAGTACATCTAGAAGGGTACTCGCGCAATGCGGCGGTGGATACCCATAATTATATATTGCGGTGACCAATTGGTAGGTGGTGGTGTCAGTAGTGATATTGGTGGTGACGGTCACAGATGGTGGGTGGTTGGTGGTAGGTGATTGTGGTGGTGGGTGGTAGTAGGGTAATTTCTAACTATTCAAAGTTTAAAAAATTAATAAAGATAATTATAGTAAAGTAATAAACATATGGTTTAGTAGCTTAATTGGTTTGAACATTGTGTTAATAACGCACTTGTTGTGTAACATCCCGAGACCCGATCTATTATATTTTATTACTTTTGGTAAGTAATATCTTATTGTTTATTATTTTATAGGATTTTATTTGATTTATTTGAATTAATTGTATTTTTAACTATGGGGTTAAAAATTAGTAAAACTGAGATATTTAAATGTTAAAATGATTTTTTTACATATTTGGTTCATTTCTAAACCAGGGTTCTAAAAATATCTTCGTTGTTAAAATTGGAGTTAGTTAGGTCTAAATTAATTATCTGTGAACCTAATATCTTATACTGTGTTAAATGAAAAAATACATGTGATGGAGGGTTGGGGTGTACGTGTTAAGTAAAAAGGGCAGATGTCATTTTTTTTGGGTTTTTCTCTTCTTTCTCTCTGGAACTCGACACACACACACACACTACACACACACTTGAGTTTTCTTCCAAATTGATGCTTAAACCTTGAAGATTTTGCCTTCTAATTGTGATTTTCGGATTCTAGAAGCAATCTAAGTAAGTTCCCTTTCTTCTTAAGCTAGGGTTTCATGTTCTTGATGTAGGGATGAACTAGGGTTCTTGAGCTATTGGGTTTTCATGAAGTTCTTGTTGAATCTTGATGGAAATCCGAAATTGATGCATGATTTGGTGGCTAATTGAGTTCTTGCAAGTATTGTATGAATTGTTGTTAGTTATAACTCATTTGGTGAAGCTTTCATAAAGCTCCATCAATGGTGGATTTGGGAAGAAGATGGCTTTTTCCTTAATTTGTTGAATTGTTTATTTTGATGTTCTTAATGTTGTGTTAGGCTAATTATGTTTGTTAAATGATGATTGTTAGTTATGAAGAATTTCTAGTTGCTTGTTTTGAAAATGCATTGGTGTTGGTAGTGTTTGGCTAAGATGGAAATTTAGTCATAACTAGCTAAATTTGTAGATTGTTGACTTTGGTCAAACCCGGGAGTTGACTTTTAGTCTTGTATGGCTTGTAAACTCTAATTGTCAAATTCATGTCAAATATGTGTTAGTTGTCTAATTGGATGTATGATTATGTTAATGTCGGATTTTGACCCGTTTGGTTGCAAATTGTGCAAATTGACCTATTTTAGGTCAATAGATGATTAACTTACACATGTATACAAATGTTCTGCAAATTGCTTAGATTAATGTTAAGTAAGGAACTTGACAATATGAAATTGTTATTTGACAAGTATGAGCTTGAATATGTGTTTGACCCGTTTGGACCTAATGTGTGCAATTTGATTGAGATGCATTAAGAATGGTTTAGAATTAACTTGATGGAATTCTAGACATGGTGAGTATTATGTGTTGAAATGCAAGCATTTGTTGCCATTTGATTGACCTCAAATAATGGCGTTTGGCTTATAGTACTTGTTACATAATTGATGATTTCGGGTAACTAATTCGGTATTCATTTTGTACAGGAAAAGGGAAGGAGCCTCAGTGATATAAGATCATTGAGCTCGGCACGGAAAGGAAGCTAAGGTGAGTGGACTTAACCTTCTTTCTTGTGTGATGTACAAAATTAGGGAATGGTAGAGTTTTGAGAAAAAGTGCAGGATTTGGGCATCTGGAGTAGTTCGCGACGCGAACTTGTGTTCGCGAAACGCGAACTCGGGCCAGAGAAGTTGGGGTTTGGTCGTGATGTAGTTCCCGATTCGTGAACTCTTAGTTCGCGACGCGAACTCTGAGTTCACGACGCGAACTTTGTCAGGAACAGATTTCTTGGCTGCAATTCTTTTTACAAGTTTATTCTTGGTCTAGTGGTTAATGGTAGTATGTGCACATGTTTTTTAGAGGTTAGCTATGGTGGTTTTCGGCTACGCTTCGTTACTCTTGGTGGGGGCGATCGGACTCCTTCGAATTCGTTACGTAAGGAGGGATCACCGTGCCTCTAGTAAAGAAGCCATCGGTTGACTGTTGTTGGCCGACAACAGTTGAAGGTCCTCGCCCGACCGCCGATCCTCTTATAACGTCCAATTGCTTGTGGAAGTTTGGACGGGTTTTCCCTATTGATTTCTCTTGATTTTCTAATTTGTTGTGGTTATACAAATTGATGTTTATTTCTATTCACTTAGCTTTGTGCTAATCCCTCATTTGTTGACTCTTTTCAGGTTGTGGATTAGGCTTGATTAGAGTCGGGTTTTGGAAGTCTGACCGTATTCTGATTTTGTATACCGGGTCGAGCCTGTTTTAATAACACCTTTAAATGTTTTATATATTTAGTTAATATGTAAAGTTTTTATGATGTGTAATAATTTAGGATTTATGGTTTCTTAAGTCGCTTCCGTATGCATTTTAAAAAAAAAAATGGCTCTAGATTGAGGTGTTACATGTTGCAAGTCTTACATGGTGTACATTTTTTTATAATAAAAAATTATAACCTAATTAATTTAATTGAAGTAAAGTGTAACATAAATGGTACAATAAAGGAAGTTCCAAACCCACCGCTAACCTGGTAGTCTCCACCCTGTAATTGATCTCTTTTTGAGACGTCATTTTCTATCTTAAACCACCTCTACATGTCGCCCCACATGAAACTACTTAGATCTTTCTATTTAGTTATACTAGTAGGGTACCCGTGCAATGCGGCGGCGGGTACCCTGCGAACTATATTTTCTCGGCGATCAAAATGTTGTTTGGTTGCATTTTTTTTATTACGATTATAGTACAACAACATGATAATGTGTATAAAAGTAGAGATATAAATCAAGAATGATCATCGACGTGTAAAATTTGTTCGGTTACATGCTTTGATATATAATAACACAAATGATGCATCTCCAATGTTACTGGCATTAAAAATAAAAAACCTAATTAAGTACAAATAGAGTTATAAAAAATCTTCACTATATGATGCATCTTACTCATCATGTAGAACCTCTCGATACACCACGTTTCGCGTGTAAACTCCATCAAGATTAAAGTTTTTTGCTGGAGCTACTAATACTTTTGTTGTGTGACGTGAAATTCCTCTTGACAGGGCAACGTAAAGTTGCCCATGCGAAAACACCGATTCCGGAAGATAAACGCCCACGTTTGGAATTGTCTGTCTTTGGGCTTTGTTGATTGTCATGGAAAAGCTTTGCCTAACCGGTATATAAAAAGTGTAATGGCGTAAATGGTATATAAAAATCGCTGACCATTTAAATTTGGGAATTTTGAGGTAATAAAAGTGTAAGACGGTTAGCATTTAATATGAAAATGAAATACAGTAGATACGTTTTGATGTAAATTCGAGTTTAATGCAAGGATATCGCATAATTAAAAGGATATCTTTTTGGTAACCAAACAACAGTAATTAGGAAAGTTGAGAATTTTATATAATTTTGCTTGACAGGATCATAAAAAAATTTCATTTTATTGTTGCATAAATGCATTTGGGGTACATTTTATTAGTGGTGCTGAATTCATTGATTGTGTGTTTAGATGTTGCGGTGGTAAACGTGAAGACGTTTATTTCCAAACAACGAAGTTCTTGAGCGGCTGAAATAACTTGTTGGCTGAGGCTCGGGTGGCACTTCGGGTTCTTCACCACTCATACCGATATCATCGACGTCTCGTACTATCGGATGGATAAGTTGAAGTGCAAATGCTTCTAGCATTACAAGATTGAATTCAATGTTTGTAACGTCGGTAGAAACAAGAATGTTGCCTGAAATGTAAAAAAAAAGGGTTATCAATAAATTTTGTATAAAAACCGAAAAATGCATTTAATTTAACCGTTGACATTAGAAAATCATTTCCCTTAAAAAAAATCATCCGTTGAATTAAGGGTTATTTAAAACCAATCTTTAATTAGTTGACCATCTATATAAACTTTTTCTATTTAAAAAAATCATGTATTTAACACATATGTTAGGGGTGTTTTTTTTACATTAATTACGTTTTAAATGTTTAGTAGTAAAATGTTGCTTAAAATGAGCACTCGATTAATTTTGTTTAATACCTCCATCTATTCGAACCAGTTTAACGCGCGCTGCGTATACAGTTATGTTTTCTGTAGATGATCTTCCAATCATGGTGGCTGTGGATGCTGGTATATGATACAAAATTATCTTTATATGTTTGCCCCTGCGGGAGACAAAATTACAATGAGTTAATTCCAAGTTCATGTACGCATGTAAAGTATTTATAAACACTTACCGACAATCATGTAAAAGAAACGCGCACGATATCCGACCGTTGGTAAAAAATAAAAAAAAAAGCAGCGCGACATGTTCCCAGCAACATCTATGATAGCGGTATTAATGAAAGGAAGATGGTTAAGCAAAAGATATAGACAAGTTATTAAACATATTATTTTTAATTAAAAAAAGGTATACAAAATAGTTGTACCAATCAACATTTGTCGCCTTGAGTGATCATTCAAGAGCCATGTGGGAGATCTGACCAACGGGTACCTAGGAAACCAGGCATCTTCTCTATTCGTAGACTCGGCAAGGAAGGTCTTTATGTTGAATATTATAGCCCATTCATTGCGAACAAAGCTGCAGTTGTCTAGTCGTCGAAAGTCATCGACGTCGTTGTAATCAATCTTGAAATTTTTCAGTGAAAACAGACCACCTTGTAGTTGCCGTCCTTCGATAGGCAGGTATTAAAGTGGAGGGAATTACCGCTGCAATTTTGTGTCTCTAAAAAGAAAGAGTTATTAGTAATACATATTTAACGTCATTGTGCACTTTAATTCAATGTTGCTAAAGATACGAATACTTCCTTATTTTTTTGCTATAAAAAGAAATGGTTATTTAATACATAAGTATCTTGCACAATTAGCGGTTACTTACAAATCTGTCAAGCAAAAACAAATACAGTTTGTTTTGTTTGTGGTCAAACCAAACATATTCAACCCGCACGCATCTGCATTTGTACCAGTACTGAGGTTTCCAGAAGTCTTGAAAGTTTTCAATTGTCTCGTATGGTCCAAAAGCCTTGCAAAAATAGAATGAATAAATTTCATTAGAATAAAATACCCCTGATATATACACACCTATTGAACACAATACTCCATAATAGTATTTCTAAATTTGTTATGAAAGTTGTACCTCTTGAGCCTCAAAAGTTGAATCCCCTGCAACCGGATGAGGTGGTGCAGTGAGCATTGAAGTACCAATATGTGTGGTTGAAGACATTTTAGTAAGATTAGTATGAGAAGATAACAATCGGTTGTTAATATATATATGACCGCAAACCGACAAGAAACCTTAACATCGGAGCATATGTCATGGGTAAAACGTCGCCTGATTTGTAGTATCGTTTTTATGTGTAGGTTGTGTTTATGTGTAGGTTGTGGTCGAAAATAAAAAACGTAGGTTGGAAATAAAAGATGGTAAGAAAGGTCAAAATTGATTAACAAAAGATGGTAAGATAGTTTCCGGAAATAAAAAGCAAAACGGAAATAAAAGATGGTAAGAAAGGTCAATTAATTAATTTCCGGAAATACAAACAGAAACCGAAAAGCTCAATTAATTAAGTTCCGTAAATACAAGGGCAGGTCAAATGTTTGGAATTACATCGTATTATAAGGAGATTTTCCGGAAATACAAACCGAAACCGAAAAGGTACATTAATGGACTTCCGAAAATATAAGGTATTGTTGCCAAATGCTCGAATTACACCTTAAGGCATTTAGTGTTGGTGGTTTGAAATAAAGTGTAAGTTATAGCAAGTGGTTAACACATAGTGTCTACTTAGGAGAGGTCTTGTGTTCGAATCTTATAAGCCACACTTTATTTTTTTTAGTTAAAAAACTTACTAAAAGTGGGAATCTCCTTAAAGTTAAGTTTAAGGAGCTCCTTAAACTTACTAAAAGAGGTATGCCTAAATGCATTAGTAAGACTAGCAGGGTACCCGCGCAATGCGGCGGCGGGTACCCAGAAACCATATTTTGTGTCGAGCAAGTGTTGTTCGTTTACAAGGTAATAATTGTTGTTAGAAATAAATAATTAAACGGAAATGTGGATTTTGGTAAGAGTTGATGATTTACAGCGTCGTATATTTAATGTTATTGGGTAAAATGGTTTTCGAGTAACAGACTTTTGTTATTAAGTGTGGGTAGTGTTACCAAAGTGTAATGTATAGCAAGTGGTTAACACATAGTGATAAGTTAGGAGAGGTCTTGGGTTCGAATCTTATTAGCGGCGATTTTTTTTTTTTAAGGTAGAGAACTAACTAACAAAAGTGCAAAGGTCCTTAAAATCAAGTTTAAGGAGCTCCTTAAACTTGCCTAATGGGGTAGGCCTAAATGCTTTATATAGTAGTAAGATTTACCACACATTACCTAAGATTATGTTTGGTATTTACGGATAAAAATCATAAAGGAATGGATTACTCTGATTGAATGAAAAAAATAGTTTTTTATCACGCAAAAATTGAAAGAAGTATTGTAAATAATATTCTCTAAAATATATAGATCGGAAAAATTCTTCCGGAGATTTTCATATCTTAGGATGAGTTGTTTTCTTTTTTCGTCGTTGATTATAAAATTGGAATGAAAATAACTCGTATATTTTATTTTATTTTAATTTTATTAATCCCTTTGTAATAATGAATCTATATAATTCTCGAGGTAAAATTTGAGCCCGAAAAACTTGAATGCTGATGTTTATTTTTTTAGAACGCTGATGCTGTCTTAAATGTGGAGGAATATATTTTTTCCCCTTGAAATCTAAAACCATATAAAGAAAGATGTTACATTGAAATGAGCATAACTTTTAACTCGAGTTATCGTTTCACGCGTTTGACCATCCAAATCGAAGCTAGTGACGAGGACTACACTCTGGGCATAGTCCTCGTCGCTAGCTTCGATAGGAAGATTACGGAAATTTCGGGCCCAGAATGCTGTTTTTAGGGAGTTATTTGCATTTTTAGTTTTTTCGTTTAATTTTTTGACTTTGTTTCTAAGTATAATTTTCGGGCCATTTGTCTATTTTGTCGCATCGAAAATCTAGATTTTATTTAGGATTTGTTCGGAATTTTTAATTGATAATTTTATGAAAATTGAATTTTCTACCAAAATTAATGTTCTTGTGTTAAATAGGGGTTGTAGACCAAACCCATAGTATTATTTGAATAAAGGTGGTTTTGAATTAAATTGTCATGTATATTCTAAGAATCAACAAACACAACTTGTATTCTTGTTTTTTTAGTCTACATCAGAAACATTATGCGGTTGCACACCTTCGACGACGATCCCTTAAAAACTGCACAATATCTTTTAGGGTGTACGAAAACAATTAAAAGTAAACTTGTTACGATAAAAAGAAAAAGAAATTTGTTAATAATGATATTTAGGGTAAGGAGGTGGACGCCCCATCACATGACTAAGTAAAATGTAAACCTGTAACTAGTACTAGTCTATTCTTTATTTTGTACGTATGTGGGTTATTGTACAATAATAAATATATAAATTGAGCGACGGATATTATATATATTACAATAATTATAAAAGGAAAGACCAATGAGTAGTTGTAGTTGATGTGAGTATAGTATAATTAGAGAGATAAAGATGAACCAAGAAGAAGATCATGAGTTGAATAAGAAGAAGCAACAAGAAGAAGACGAGATTGATGGTGATGATCATCATGAAAACGACATGGTGATGCCAGGCTTTCGATTTCACCCAACCGAGGAAGAGCTTGTCGAGTTCTACCTGCGCCGTAAGGTAGAGGGCAAACGATTCAATGTTGAACTCATCACTTTTCTTGACCTTTATCGCTATGATCCTTGGGAACTTCCTGGTATACATACTTCTTCCGTTCCTTTTTACTTTACTTACTTAATTAAATCTCCCTATAGCTAAGCTACCTTCCAATTTTCATCATCATCATCATTATATCTACTTTATTTTTCATCTTATTAATTCATGAGGATTTAAATTGAGGGATTTGCCATCAGTACCATATGTGTGCTCATTTTCTAGAAGTTTAGTTGCTTTAATTAAGGGGTTTTTGATTCTTTACTAACTCAACTTTGCAAAATCATGTGTTCATCATCTTCATCTATATCATGATCAAGATCATCTTTTCAAGGTAATGATGGTGTGGCCGGCCGGCGTTTTTCTTCATAATTTTTTTCGGTTTTGTTACAGTTGATGAGTGGGTTTTAGTTATCTTCATTCGAACTAACTAATTGAATTGAGTAAAATTATGTGTGATGACTTTTTCGTATGGGTTTTTTTCACTTCATATCCTATACAATTCTTCATCTTCATCATCATCATCATCATCTTAATCATCTATGAACTTTTCCTGTTAATGAAGCTGTTTTTCGGCGTTTTTGAGGAAATTGTTTATATTTTTATGGTTTAGGGCTTTTCTTGGTTGTTAAATAATTTGAATTTATGCACAAGTATATGTGTGGTGCGCAGTAATAAACTGCATTTCTAATTGAAATCCATAGCAAAATATTCGTCTTGATTAGTTCGAGATCGACTTGTGCAAACTTTTGATCGATATGCCTCATTCTTAGGTCCTGTTAATTTGTAATGTAATTTCCATCTTGATTAGTCCGAAAATGATTTATCTTGACATCTGATATACTTAGATTATGGTAAGGATATTAATCATTCGTATAGTTTATATCTAAAATTACTTTCTTTTTACAATATTTGACCTTATATAGCATTGGCCGCAATTGGGGAGAAAGAATGGTTTTTTTATGTTCCAAGAGATAGGAAGTACCGCAACGGGGATCGCCCAAACCGCGTGACAACTTCAGGTTATTGGAAGGCTACTGGAGCCGATAGAATGATCCGGACCGAAAACTTGAGGTCTATCGGGTTAAAGAAAACCCTCGTCTTTTATTCTGGAAAAGCTCCTAAAGGCATTCGAACCAGTTGGATCATGAATGAGTATCGCTTGCCTCAACATGAAACCGAAAGGCTACAAAAGGTAACAATATATATCTCTTGTGTTAATTTCCACTTTTCTTTCTATTATATAATTAGATAATGTTCTTTAAATTTTTGGGTACTAAAACAAACCAAAGAGCAAGCAAGCGATCAATACTTTATGCTACAAGAGGTCCCATAAAATCAAACTCATCCGAGAATTAACTCTAAAAAGATGAAGTTCGACAGCAAGAAAGTAAATCTGATTAAAACAACGTACTGATCAAGATTTCTTCAAATTTCATGAAGAATTATAATGGAGAAGTAAAATGTTATAGATGAATGTTTGTTCTTAACTTGTTATGTAGTGTGTGGGGAAATGTTTTAACTTATCACCACATTTAAAGTGAGACCCTAAACTGATGACCAATATCACCGCTAGCTTTAAATGCATGTCCCTTTCGATCTTCATCATTATCACCGATGGCTTTTAATGTATGTTATATAAATGGAATTAATTATATTATATTCTTGTCTTTTGCAGGCTGAGATCTCTCTTTGTAGGGTATACAAACGAGCTGGAGTAGAAGACCACCCATCTGTACCTCGCACTCTTCCAACAACTAGGGCTACCTCATCAAGAACTTCTAATGCCAATAAGAAACAACATTCCCAAAACTTGTTAAATTTCCAATCTTTTGAGGGCCAAAATTCCAACCAAAACGACGACAAATTGAGTGAAACGAGCGGTAGTAGCACCACGGACATTGTTGGAACCGCTCTCGGGCTCTCGAGCCCAATCAATCAATCTTACAACAACTTTATCACTTCATTTCAACCGATCACCACAACCATCCCGCCACATAGCTCGTCTTTAGTTCCTCAAACCGTCGGCTCGTCCTCCATGTTCCCCAACACGGTTGATGATCTCCATAGAATCATAAGCTATCAACAAGCTTCGGTCAATAATCCCGCATGCCAAGCTTTTAACATTCAGAATTACCAACACAAATTTCCTAACAATTTGATTAATCCGCATGAGCAACCGCCCCAGCCGCAACAAATGCAACCACAATCACAGCATCAACAAGCCCTTCTTGCTCTCAATAATTTGGCGGGAGAGGTTCAAGTGACATTTCCTGATAGGCTTTGGGAGTGGAATCCAATGCCAAACGAAGGAAGCAAGGATTTCACCAACCCTTTTAAGTAATTATATATATATATCTATGAAACTTACATAGTAAAATTAAGAGACTAGCTACCATTCTTAATTGTTGACATTCATATAGCTATGTCAAGTTTAAGAGGATATATCTAAGCTAATTGCATGTACTTGTAGCATGTCATAGCTACTAATTTATAATATATGAAAGACATATTGAATATTAGGGTTTAACACTATATTTAGAATAGTTGTTTTTGTGTTGCCTTTGCAGTTTGTGCTTTAGTAAAGCTTCCTCAATAACCTTAATACATATACATAAAGTTGAGATCATAACTTTAATTAAGTTTATCTGAATATTCACTACAAGAAAAACATGTTTTTGCGGCGAATGGATTCTGCGGCGACATGAGGACGCCGAAAAAGCTAGCCACAAAACGACAAAAAATTAACACTTCCGGTGTTTGACTTTCCAAGATGGAATTTGCGATGACGCCTCGCGATAGGTTATGGCGATGACATGTCGTCGCAACAGGGTCCGTGGCTGTCGTTGCTATATGGTGTGTTTGTTGTAGTGAAAAGGTCTTTTCTCTAAACGAAAATAAGGCGGGTTGATATCCCCCAAATTTTTTGGAGCATCGCCGCAAAAGGTTAAGTTTCGCAGCATTAACCATGAAAAAGACATTTTGATCAAGCAATATTGGTCTTTATCATAGTTGAAACAACATTGTTACAATGTTGTATCGATCACCTGATCTATATGTTACCTTGACCGAACTTACAATTTTAGTAGTGTTTGTTATTCATCTTCTTGCTAAATACAAGTATCAACCAGACCAGTACTATATTCTCATTATATAACTTATTTCCGTAATTATATGCATCATGTGCATGATATAAACTAGCCTCTTATATCCAGAAACCAACAATATTATTTTGTGCACCAAACTGATATTCTGTACCTACGTGTACTTGTGTTTGTAGGACTATGCATAAAGTAGTTTTCTTTCTATATACATCAACAAAACCATTTCCTTATTATTATGAGCTTTCTTGCATTCAAACACACAACAAAACAATTTTGTTGTGTTACTTTTGGTATCATGTCATAAATCTAATGACAATACACAATGTTAGGTAGAACGTATGTTCTTTCCAAACTGATATAAGTTTACACTACAGTACTTCTCATTCTTATCTTCAAAATTTTAAGCTATAGCGACGAGTGTGTGGCGACGACTTGTCATTATGATTGACTATATTAACGACTTTTTATCGTCAAAAGTTGCCGTTGCTATATATAGCGAGAAAGTTATTTTCCCTTAAGTTTTATGAGTTCGATCATTTCATGCTTAAACTATTATATATCTTTCATTTTTAACCCATCAATAGCAGTAGGTCCCGTTTAAGCTACTCGCCATGGAAAACCTTAAGTCCCGCATGACGTAGTACATGTCAAGTTCGAGATCGATGCATGCTATATCTATAAAAACCCGAAACAATGTTATGTTTGCAAGGCAAAACTAATGAGACAAAGCAATATTGGCGAATGACCGATTTTGAAGCATTAAAGGTTGGAGAGGTGAAGATATATAGACAAATTAAAGTTGGAAGTCAACTGTAACAAGGGGTGTTTGGAATTGTTAGTTGACAAATTCTTCCTAGGGATCTGGACTGGTCTAGTTGAATGCGAGGGGGGCAGTAGCTGAAAAGTCTTGTGTGAGTTAGAGTTAGTGTGGGGTTACGTACCATTCATTAGCTGGGCCCCAATGGATGCCTGCTGGCGTCACTATTTCCATCTTTTACTTCCACCTTTACTTCTACTCCCTAATTAATATATTTCCGTTTTAAATGATTTAATTAAGGAATTGATTGACTAATAAGGTTCACGCCAACTCTACTAGAGAGAATTTCGTCATTAACTCGATCGTTATTTTTTTCTTCATGTTCAGAAATGTTATGAGAAAACCGATGAGTTTGATGACATAGAGGGGGAAAGGTATACATAGAGGTAAAGGGAAAAGAAAAGAGAGATTTATTTATTTTTTAATAATTTTTTTAAATAGTTTTATTTTATTTATTTATTTTTTTAATAATATATTAAAATTTGTATTAATTAAATTAAAAAAGTAATGATATGCCGGTAATATAACAAAACTGAAAAGTGAAGAAAGATCAGTTTATTAACAATGGTGATATGCAACAACCTAACACCAATAAACAAGTGACAAAATCTCATCCAATTCGGTGCGAATTTCTAGGTTTCGTAGCAAACAATTGAAGAAAATTATTTAGTGGCGGTATAGTTACAAGGGATTTTGAATTTCATTTGTTCGATGTCTTTTTAGATAAATATTATTATACGGTAAAAGGAGGGTTTGTAAACGGTTAGGATGTGCATATCACGAACATACATTCGTCAACTCTGAGGAGCCCTTATAATAAGAATACTCTTTTAGAAAATAGACTAATATTCATAAAAGGTTAATTCATTTTTAGAATGTTATAAAGTATTACGTCCATTAATTAGTACTTTCATACAAATTAAAGTGTTAGTTCATGAGTGTTTTTGTTTTGTTGTGTGACAATACAGATATGTCCAGTGTTAAAATTAAATGTGTTCCTTATTATTTTAATTTATTGATAATGCTAAAAAGAGCTCAGTCAAAATACTGAGACTAAAGATAAAAAAGTTTAACTTTTAGTTGTTTGACTTAAAAGGTTTTTTTTTGCCTTGCACATTGCAACTAAGTACTTAAAATTAAGAAATATGTTATTAATACCACCTCCTTATCACGGTAAATGATACATTTAGGGTTTCACAGTTTTTCAGAAAAAATATAAAAGTGAAAATTACGATAGATCAAAGTGTATACTTAATAGAAGATAAGTCTTACTCTTTTTTAATAAAGTGACATTAATGATGTTTAAATGTATAAATAAGGGTAAAAGAATAATTTATCTAAATAAGGTAAATTTATCAAAATAAGGTAAATTTTAAAAAGTATCACTTATTTTAAAACACTCATAAATGAAAAATGTATCTCTTATTGTGATACGGAGATAGTATACGTTTTTTTTTTTTTTTTTAATTATAGTGATATGGCGATTAAAGAACAAGTAATTATGTTTTGTATCACATACCATGGGCATGAGGCATGAGAAAATGTATTACAGTAGTTTATTATTTTTTTGAAAGGGTATTCAATTTATAACTAGTTCTTCAGGTAATATTAAGTTTTGCATGTAATATACGTAAACTAACTGTTATATGATTATTTTTAAAATTTTCTCTTACCATTAAGTAAATCTTTATCTAAATAAGAGATACAATTTATAACCTGTATGAGATCATTTAGAACTCTTAGGTCATAAATGGTTGGTACTAATTTAGGGCATGTTTGGGAAAATTTTTTAAGGGGACTTATTAGCTTAATAAGCTTAAAATTTCAAGCTTTTTTGGGTTTATTAAGCTTATAAGCTAATAAGCCTTCTTAATAAGCTTAACGTTATTTTCTGTCATTTCTTAAAAGATGCAGAATTTAATTCGAAATATTTAAAAAGTTTGTCCCTGAAGAATAAACCCTGACTCCGTCGACTTTACGCACTTGACGATGGCTCTATCTCCGCCGCACCGTCGATTGCGCCACCGCCCGCCTCCTTCTCAGGCGAATTGAGAGTAATTGTAGCTCGAACGATGTATTTAGTGCAGAAGAATCCATAGCTGGCAATGCTGAAGCTCTTCGAGAACTCATAACATATCCTCTTCTCTACTCTTGCGAAGCCAGAAAGCTAGGCCTTAAGGTATATATACTCTGCAAATACGTTTACGTTTACGGTATTCATAATTTTGTAATATGAGAATTAAATTATTTTTATTAAAATGAACCTACGATTAATACCAAATCTCGATGTAAAGTAGAGGTACACTGTGATTTGGATTAAGCAGACAATTTTGTGTCAATTTATCATTTGAGAATCCATAATTCTGTGTCAATTCATCATTTGAGAATCACATTGTTTGAAATCGAAGTTGATACTTATGTTAACTTGGAAGTGAGTTAGTGACTGTTATTTTCTTTTGACCTATATGCCACTTGCTGTTAGTTTTTGTTCATGATTACATTGAATAGCTGATTTTTATCAGGAGAAATCTCCCCTTTTCAGATCAATTTCTAGGTTAATTTCACAGTGCAATTTGTTTTCTAAGTTTGTTTTAGAAGTAGATATGTGTTCGAGCAACGATTGTCAAACACAAAGACCAGGCGACGTCAACCTTGGATCTCCTGTGATGATCACAGTGCAAACCCAACAAGCTCTTGGGCGAACCTAGGGTGATCGAGGTGGAGTGCGAAGGTGAAAGTGAGAGTATGTTATCTCTGTGCTTTAGGCTTTCTTGATCTGTTTCAGTGTGTGTCGACAATGAGTTTGGCCATGTATTTATATGGCAGGCATATGGAACGTTGGCTCATTATGACTGCCATAAAGCGGTCATGAAGCGCTATTATGCCGACGTCAATGATCGTGTAACGCCCTTACTATTATGACTGCAATAAAGCAGTCATGACTCGCCATTATGACGGCATCAACCAGTAACCATCCTGCGTTGATGACTTGACGCGGTCATAACTTGACAGGCGGTCATAACCTGACAGGCGGTCATAACCTGACAGGCGGTCATAACTTGACAGGCGGCTGTCGACTTGACCCTGTCGACTTGGCCCTGTCAACCTGGACAGGGTTGACAGGGTTGATAACTTGGGGGATCGACGTGGGCTCGTGATCATTGGGACGCATGGGCTCGTGAATCATTGAATCTCATCTTCATGTTTAGGTTTTGCGTAATTACCTATATATACGTAGGTAATCCCTACTAACCTTATCAATATGCAATTCGAAGATGATGGCACAATAACTAATAGTCGACTAAGAATTATGTTTAATAAAAATAATCAATTATACTCAAACTCAATATATCACGCCCCTCAAAGAACAATAAATACAATGAAACGATAAACAATAAATAAATTCAAATGAGTAAGAGCTAAAACAAATAGAAATACACAACGAACGTAGCTAGAATAAATGGTGAACATGCATAAGTAGAAGCAGCAGCTGATGGGGTTAGGGTGGGACGGCTTCCTCCCGGATTAACTCCAGAATCACCGCCTGTAGATGGCGGTGTTAATAAGCCGGGTGTTGTGTCAGATTCAGGCGACAGTGGTGGTGTTAAGGCAGGTGTTGTATTTGATTCAGGTGTGGAGGCTGGTGACAATGCCTCTGGGACTGTAGATGAGCTTCCCGGAGATGATGCTGGCCCTAATGTTGCCGGACCTATAGTTTTGAAATAAGCAACAAAAAGATTAAGTTAATTTCGGTAACATTTTATAGTTAATTATTAATGTATGAATTCATTTTGGTTACCTGGTGCAGGAATAGGAGCAGCGGCAGCAGCTGCAATTTTGAAATGAACACATCAATATATAGTAAGAAAAAATAATTTACAAAAGCTGATTAATGATGTAATTACCTTTGCATTGTAGAGGGACACCTGGCATTCGACATGCACGAGGTAGAGAAATGGCTAGGCTCTGATTGATTGGAATTTGAAAGGGCACGTTTCCAGTGACAATGAGGCACAGACAATCGGTGCCCTTACTCGTGAGGGATTTTAGTGAATTGCAACAGTCAGAAGTTGGTGTAGAGGTACCGTTGGTGGTGCTATTTGATAAGAAGTTTAAACAAGGTGTAAAGCTAGTGATCATTGATGGTGAGCATGGTGTAGTAATTTGAGAGTAAACCGGCACAACCGCACAACATAATGCAATGGTCAATGTGAAAATCAAGTACCTAAAAGCCATGTTTAATTAGTACCACAAAAGATGATCGATGTTGTTGTTTATGGTAGGATATATATAGTAGAATGTGGTTGTGGATAGAATGGAGGGAAGAGGAGGAATTTATTGATGGAAGAAGTTTAAAGTGAGTTGAGAAGTTAGTTATGGAGTTGAACTAACTTGAACGACAGTCTGCCATTATGTATATGTGTGTATTAGGTGGTGTTTTGCTTGTAAAACTTGAAGAGATAATGTTAGTCAAAGCTTTTGACTTTTTTATTTATAGAGAATTTGGCAACTAGTAAAGGGGGTACAATTAGTTTTTTGTTAGTTTAAATTTGGTGACCAACCTTAAACCAGAATTCAATTATTCATTCCTCCACGCAGATACGTGAATATGACAATTTTCTAAGTTACCATGGGAAAACTAGCTAGTAAGTGTGTACTGATTATGTCAGAAATGTTTTTTTTAGTAAATGTAAATTAAGATGTTTAATTATACAATTTATAGTTTTATTTGAATAAATTTTATCAGTATTATTTATGCCCGGCTAGTAATTGGTATAACTGATTAGTTGCCTAAAAAATTAACCTAATTCATTTAATTTTCGAACATGTAAATTAAGATTGCAAATGTCAATTAAGATGTTGCGCTGACCTAGTTATATTATTAGTTGATGTCATGGGTCCTTCAAATTTATAGGTTAGAGTTAGTATCTTATTTTTATTCTGCAATCTATAGTATATTAAGTTTATGATAATTAATAACAACTTAATTATTGAAAACTTATGTGTTTCTTATACTGTTTATTACATTCTTAACATACAAATTTACGGGTGGATGTAGTACTCATAATACAACACGTGGTGTTGTTGGGATCCAACAACTCGATCCCAACAACTCGAGTTGTTTTCGAGTATAATATGCCCTTTCAACAACCGAAGTAAATGCGAATTTCCAACATTCAAGCATAAGATATAAAAGCAAATAACGGTTGCTGAAAGGGCCTTCTGGGAAATCCACATTTACTTTTTTTTGCTTTTATATAATGGTTTTTATAATGACAGTAGCTCGTTCTTATTGGCTCATTATCAAAACCCTTTATATAATTAACAACCGAAATATTTGCTTTTACATCCCTTGAACCTCCGTGGCGGTGCTTTTTTTTGTGTTTACCTAACAGGGATTGATCTGGGAATTTCATCCTTTATAAGATGAAGTTCAACCACTAGGCCTTCACCATTGTGCTTACCTTATCGTATTTTAATGCACATGTTAACGTGTAATTAATGAAAATAAAAAATCTATTTAAATAGAATATCATTTTTAGTTTATCTTATAAAATAGTAAAAAATATTTAAAATATTATTTAAACATGTTATACAAAATATATTTAAAATATTAACACTTCATCAATTGCAACTTAATACATGTAGTATCCTACCTAATTGCTATTTATTAGGGGTTTTTATTAGGGGTTTTTGTTTCAAAAGTGATACAGAGTAGTATCCTACCTGGGGTTAGACATTTTGATTATGTACGTATTTCAAGTTTTGTATATAAAAATATTGCAAATATTTCAAGTTTTCATACCCATCAACACTACATTACATGTCAACAACTTACGATTTGAAATATTACTAACATAAATAACATCAGGTTTTTATACAAAAAAGGTAATGTGAAAGTAGGTCTTATTATGCTGTTAAAAAATAACTTCAACACTCTGGCACGCAAGAACAATAGCTTAGAAGTTTGCTTTTCCTTTTTTCTTCTTTCTGGTAAAACATCAATCAAAGTCGCTGAGATGATGCCAGCAGTAGTAACACAACATTCATCATTCGAAAGTTGATCATCCACGTCCTCCACCTGAATCCAAAAGCAAAGCCTTTTTTAGTATTTAAAATGGGCAAAAATCATTAAATACTAACCAACTTTCCTCATTCTTCCACTAAAGTCACTTAAAACTTTCAACTTCAATTATAAAAAAAACCACTCTCAAGTTTCAAAATCATTACTTTTTGTTTAACAGCTAAACAAACATACCCTCTCAACTACTCCTAAATCTACACCATTGGTTGTGCAATTACTTATTTAGTGACTTTTCATAATTGTTCCATTTAGACCGCTCAATTTAACATTTACACGCAGCTGTTTTGCAACTTAAGTGGGTTTTATGATTGATATAAAGTTTGAGTTAGTTTAGTCAACAAATGAAATGACAAAAGAATGTGAATGTTACCTCTGTTGGCAGAGGGATAGCCTCTGCCTCTACCACCAGCAGCAGCATCCATGGGGCCTTTGGGCTGCCTCCCACCACCATCATCCCTGCCGCCACCTCTTCCCCTTCCACGTCCCACCCCCGGTGGCTTTCTATCTGCAATTTCATACAATAACAAAACCTCATTTGCTTTTGTTATAATTATAATAGATCCAAAAAAACCTAATATATTGTTATCCTGATGATACATTCAATCATGTTATTTTTGTGAAAATTAACATGTGTTATCTTTTTGGTTTCAGAAAATTAACTTTTCAGATCAAAAATAAATAATAACAAAGTTTCATGTGACAATCATACCAGTGCGGTTCTTGGTTTCTTCCTGAACCTTGTCAATTACCTGGCACCAAAACAAATAAGAAAAAGTTTATGTACTTCAAAATGCAATTGCATATAATTTTTAACCAGAGAATATAGCAACATAAAACCAATATGCATCAACACCCACACAATCAACTTTTTGTCCTTTTCATGACTTCTATTTCATAATTACTTTAAAATGGTTATAGTATCACAATAACAATTTAAAATTTAAAAATCTGGTCAGCTAGTAACCTATCTCTGTTTTATCATCAGATTGATGCACTTCAACAAAGGATGAGGTTATTGTGACAGCTGGCACACCCTACCCTAAGGAGCACATCAATGTATGATTTGGCTAAGTTGCATCATTCCAGACAAACAAATACAATTATATTAATCTTCAACTTTAAAATACATTGTATGTAAATGTAATTATGTATAGTGTAAAATGTTAATATAATAGAGTAATTTCTGAAAAAAGTTTTTCAACTACTGAACGATATAAATCATAAGAAAGTTGAACGATGAATATACTGAACTTATAAAAATACCTCGTCTGGCACACGAAGATACTTTATAGTATTTCCACGAATGTAGCATTCAGGCATCCTCCAAAACCTATCACCACCCTGTCAACAGGTTTCATATCTCATCAGTCAGTCCTTATATGGTGGGTTGTAAAAGGTTATTTCTTAGAATAGGTCAAAACAGAAAAATGTGTTAATTGATGTGTTAATTATGAGTATAAAAGAAAAATGTCAGTGGTTGAATACTTGTATGCCTTAAAAAACAGCCTTTCCGCAACTTTCAACCCGTTAGAGATCACACAAAACCGAAATCAGCCGGTATATCTTGTAAAACCATAGGCAAGAGTTATAGTAAAAAGAATAGTTAAAGAGTAAGTAAAAGTACTTTTGAGGTACAAATCACTTCGCGAAGATGGATGTTCATCCAGGTGTCACAATTCACCAAGTGCCCATTGTAAGTTTCACCATTTTTAAGCTCCACAAGCTGCAAATAAACGTAATTCTATTAAATAACCAAACAAATAAACGGCATTTACATAACAGAACACTCCGATTAGATAAAAATAAGCTAATAAGCTCCCTAAGGAAGTGTTAGGCTCGATTTTAAGGTTTGTGAGCTACTGCAAGCAGTTTCTTCATCCAAATAATTCAGAGTGCATACAGAAATAAAAAGTACATAAACACATAAAAAGGAGATACTCACCATAGGATGTCCTTGCGATGTCTTAAGCAGAGATAACGGAAGCTGAAACCATTAACAGAAAGAGAAAAAACCCTAATAAATCAACGGGAGAAAACAAAAACGGGAATATACAATAGACAACAATAAGAGCATACGATTGGATCAAAACCGAACCCTAAATAGGGAACGATCAAAAACGACAACAGCAACTAACCATTTTGAAACAACGGATATAGATCAAAGCTTAATGCTAATAATAGCTAGTAGAAATAGATCTATGAGTAACGCGTCATCTCTTTCGAACTCCGACAATGCTGAATTGAAATTTACGGGCGGCTGGTGGTTTGATTGAAGTGAGGGGTTTTGGTTTTTAAAAGGGTATCATTTGTGCCGTGACCTAACACAAAATTTCGCTTTACTTATGTATAGTTTTTGGATGTATGAACTTGTTAAAGAAAATTAGAAAATTAAAATTAGAAATTAAAAGAATAGGTGAAGGAATGATGAAGTTGTTAATGAAAATTAAAATAATTTAAAAAAAAAGGTAATGGTCTTTATGGACTATGATCGATTTGGGATATGGTATTTTGATACTAAAATGGTTGTTTAAAGTGTTGAAATTTGAATTTATAACTTCGTGTAATATGTGAGATTAAAAGTTTTGATTTTTTATGTAGTTAATGGCAAACGTAATTTATAGCAACCTAGTTGCCAAAACAGGTTATTTATCCCTTTTTATGTACTGTACAGTTTATACTATAATTCGTCATTATATAGTGTTATTGTTATTATATGTTGGAGCTAAATTATTTATGTTGCAAATTTACTAAATATAGTTAAAATCATTTTGTCACACATGTGTCCTCAAACACAGGGCGAATGTCCTTCTAGAAGGATCTCTATCTTCAAAGAAGAGAATGACTCTCTACATATCATCTTTCCCGTAGCCCAATTTTATCAGGATTAGTTAACTCTTATTATATGTTACATCAATGTCTTTACGTTAGGGCATATTTTATGTAAAACATAGATTTCGGTTTCTTTTACTATCACATGTTTGCCACATTTGCGCCGGAATTAATTTCTACATCATATCTTTTGATACTTATACCACACAGTACAAGTATTACTGTAAACTGTACAAGCATATAATGCATCTCTTGTGGTACATAGATTAAAACATGTGGTGTAAACATCACTCCCTTTTTATTTAATGTTTGATTTGGTTCAGTGACTTGAACTTGATCATGTAAATATTATGAACATGATGATTAATTGTATTCACCAATTATATCACATGTTTTCAATTTTAATCATCATCAAAACAGAAAATGCATACAAAAGTGTTTAGTCATGTATACACCCACACATATTTACAAAGTACGTTTCACTAACAATATATAATGGAAGAATATTTCGTTACCGCGTATGATTGTTGGCATGAAACTATTGCATGAAACAAAACTCAATTTAATAAAATTTATTTTAGCACATGAGATTTGATTTCATGCACAGGTGAAATAAACACAATGGAAGTTCTAAACGTGGTGTTCAAACTTTGTAATAGCCATTTCTTAGTGCAACTAGCTAGAATTTAAATAAGAAAATAAAAATATATGCCTTTAATAATCAAGGTATAGGAATTATAACAAAAATCCTAACTAACCTGTCATCTATGTACGTATTTATTTATTTGTTTGTTAATAATCAAGTCATCTCCATCTTTGGGTTGAAGCGAGAGCTTGTGAACTCATGAAAACCCCACTTGAAGCATCCATTGAGCCTCTAAATGAAGCATAAGCTACTTTAACTGATTCTGGAACAAATTCTAATGGAAATGACTCCATAAAACATGCAGTGTTGATTCTAGTCCTCTCAAGCTCACATTGTAGCAACTCCGTGCTGCATTGTTGGGCAAGCGCCTAACCGCCCACAATTATATTTATTTAATTATTTAATACTCCAACTAACTAACTAATTATGAAGAAAACTTACTATGAGGTCATCTGGTGATACATTCCCTCCTTGTTGTTTCTCATCCTCCTCATTTGCATGCAAGCAGCTCTCTGTCGCTTTCTCCAACAGAATCCCTTGTAATGACTTGAGAGATTCACTTGCATCCGATGTTAAATACTGATTTAATATTGTCTCAAAGTATTCAAGCTGCACACACCCACACCCATTTTGGTTATATAATCGAGTTAATTTCGTAAATGGTCCTTTAAACTAGCCACATGTTGCAACTTTGGTCCTTTCTTTTTCTGTTTAAAAGACTGTCCATGCAATAATTTGGAAAATAAAGGACTAAGTTTGGAACTTTGAAAAAGAAAGGACCAAAGTTGCAATATAGTGTTAGTTAACGGATTATTTATGAAATTAACCCCATATAACTTTATGTATAAATCAAAGTATTGTATTTCTAGTGTATCAACTAACAAACCTCAAGCATCAGCTGGCAGTAACCATTTGCATCCAATAACTTAAGATTTGTGTCTTTATGTTCATGGAAAAGGCTGAGTAATGTGTCAATTAGGCCTTCCACAAGAATCCCAAGGGTCTTATCAAGCAATGGTTCGCAACCAGCAAACACCTATAATAAGATTCAAAAATTAATCAATTAATTAATGATTAAATAAAAAATGTTTGTTAGTATAGAAAAAGAAGATGCCTCTGCATGGACAATGACGAGAGTATGCATTAATTCCACAGCTGGGTCCCTCACACCCTACATCACAGAAATGGTTTTAACATAAATGGTTGGTTGGTAACTAACTAACTAACTATAATAAGATTAATAATAATTTGCTCACTTTTACAGCTGGTGCTCCTCCCCATTGTAATCCAGCATCTAACAGATAGTTTCTAGCAGCTGTTCTAACATAAATTGCCTGTCACAATACCCACAATTACTAATTAAAGGGTCCGATTGTCAAAAAAATTCAAAAAATCCCAGGTTAGGTTTAGTCTCTAACGGGTAAAAAATGCTTAAATTAATCCTAAATCATTTTATTCAAAAAGTTAGATCATTCACTATAACTATTTATGCAGATTTTGTTATTTACCTTTGCAAAAGTATATTGTCCAAGGACTTCCTCTTCAAGTGCAGCAAAAGATGAAGCTAATTCTGCTCTGTCTTTGTCATCATCCTCTTCTACTCCCCTAAAACAACTTTATATAAGCTTCAAACCTCCTAATTAAATCATTTTATTTAAAAAATTATAATCTTATTTTCTACAACATACCTTGACTTGAGCCAAACATGTTTGTATTTATTATACATTTCACGAGAAAGTTCAGCTTTGCAAAATCCAATATTACTCAAAACCATCAACAACTGTTGGTGTGTTTCAGAAATACTTCCAGGTTGATGATAAATTACATTTTCTTCTAGATCTTGATGTGGATGTTCTCTATTTCTCTGACCAAGCTGCCCTCCAATATACTCCATGTGCCCTAATAGAATAACAACACTGAATAACCATGATATAAGTATATATATATAAATACATAGAAAAGCAGGAGTGATGTATACCAGCAAAATTAAGTAGACAGTTAAAAAACGAAAGCCTAACAGATTCTTGTGCTTCATGAAGCAGCATAAGAGTATCTTCTGTTGTGGCTTCACTCATTAAAGACGTTATCATCCTGGAATATTATAAATGCTTATAGTAATTCAGTTATAAAGTGGTAAGATTTTAATATATATATATATATATATATATATATAGGGGATCTTACATATCAATCTGATCCAGTGCAGAGACCATAATGGAACGAAAGACTAATGGTAAGTAAGAAATAGCGTATGGAGATTTGTTCCTTTCTAAAACAGTCACTGGGACCCACGATTCATGAATTGATATTTCTTCAATTGAAGATCTCATCCATGTACAAAGCCTTAAGATATGGATTTTAGTGCTCTCAAACAAAAGTGCACGCAAAGCTTCAGCTGTTTTCACCATAAGCCTTAGTATGATGAAATCCATAATTTCATACAATTTTTTTTTTTTTTTTTTTTTTTTTTGAAAATATTTGATTTTTAACAGTTAACCTGCAATTGTAGGTGCTGCTTCTTTTACTTCAAAAGCTTGACAAGCTTTAGATACATCCAATATTGCTTCACTCATATATTGGCAAACAGCATTAGACTCTTCCAGTTCATGAAGCGTGTTCTGGACCTGAACAATTAATTATTTAATTAACTTATATTCTGATATTATCATTTCATGTGTTATTTAAAAATTGGGAAATGCTAACAAGTGCCCTAAGGGCAATGGTTAAGAAAATTTTGTGGCTTAAATTGATTGTAAACTACCTAATAAAAAACCACCCCCATGCATTTTATTAACCAACTTTACTTAATTAGGCTTTCTTTGTTGTACATTAACCACTTTAATCATTTTTAACCATTGCCCTAAGGGCAATGGTTAGCAAATCCCTTAAAAATTTACAGAGATTTAAGTTGTACCTTGGATTCATATATTGATATAGTATCGTGTATCATTCCAGCCACAACTTCAAGGGAATGACCTGAATATCTTCCTTCTGCTTTCCCCCCACTTTTATTCTCTTCACCAGACACCTGCCAGAATTAAATTCAGTTACACCAATAATTGTAACCGTGTAAAATTCGTATAACAATTTTTTGTTTATAAAAATTACTGATTTGTCCACCTTTGCAAATTTTCCGCTTGAGACTGCAAGTGCAACTTTCCAAAAGGGTGGTACAAGATGGATAATGACACCTGTTAATCTTCGAATATACCTTCCTCTAAAAGCATCAAGTTCTTCAGAACCTGAATCACTTGGTTGTAAATTTACCAAACTAACCTCCACCTGATAACATAAATACCAAAAAGATAAGGAATTTTAATAAATGGAAAAGACAAAGTTACATTGCTCACCTGTTCGTGTAAATCTTGCTGGATTTGCTTCCATTTTTCATCAGATAATGCTCTCTCCCGTAACTTGTTTTGCATGTATTCCATCCTTAATTCATGATCAAATGTGCATTTCTCAAGTAAATTTCTAATCCTAACATTCTGACAAACAAAAAAATTGACAAGATAGCAAATTGAACTTCAGATCTACATTTCTTTAACTGTGTATATATATAAAAATAGAGACAGAAACCTCTCACCTGTATGCTGAAAAAACGGCGTACAGGGTCAGACTCAGGTTCCAGCTCTGACAGCAGCCTCACAACATTCTCAAGCTACAAGAAATATAATAAAAATATATTCCTCATACAAAGTAAAAAATGTGAAGAAAACTTCATTATGAGGTCGTCAATTTATATTTGAAAACATAGTTAAATAAGAATAAAGCAAAAAAGAAGGCTTACATTTGCAATATCAATGTGTGGATCTTCCATGGACTGGTAAAGCGTACCTTTAAACTCATGCATTACCTTTTCAACCTCCTCAAGGACGGTTTTTAGTATTCCAACCTGTACCTTTCATATGTTATATATATATACTATATATATAATTATGTGTGTGTGTGTGTGTGTGTATTTAGAAAAGAAGTGAAGTGAAGATGAATTGTGTACATCAGAAGGGAGAACAATTGACTTTGCTTTCTTGTATTCTCTGACTGCCAAATCAAATTCCCCCTTGCGAATATTTCCACGAATGGCATTTGGCAAATTGAATAAAGTACGAAACCTCTGAAGTACACTTTGAACTGCCCTGATTTTCTCTGCTTGGGCCTAATGAAAACCATTAATTAATTAATTAACATTAATTAATTAATGTAACGAATACTTAATGTTGTCAAGACTTTTAACCTGTCTTTCAAGTAGGGGCTCAAAAGCACGGTGAGCCATTGAATTGACTCCATGGATACCGGTAGCTAAATGAGCGCTCCCACCTTCAGGATCGTCTTCTATTCTTTTCAGTTTTGACTCAATATCTGTAAAATGACACACCATAAGAAACACTTTTTTTCTGTAAAATTAGGTTTTATAATAGAAATAGTATTACGTTTTAGAACCCAAATCAAAATTTTATTTTACCATCAATAGTGGTTTTGCATGAGACAAAGCAGTCAAAATTTTCTTTGACCAATTGTTTTCTCTGCTGAGTCCATCCTTGAAGGTCAGATTTCAAAGCCACAGTGCCAGTTTCTAAGTCAGCAGCACAAGTATATTGGTGTATGCGGCTAATGAATAGTATTGGGTCAAATCTCTCTGAGAAAAACATCAATTTCTCTGCAACAACAAAGGTACCAATTATATATTTAACAGTTGATCACTGAAATAAAAGTTTTTCTAAATGGTAAATGTCAAAATCATACAATTTCATTTAATGCAATACCTCGAAGATCTGCACTCACTACTTCATTATTGGATGGAGAACTTGCTGAACGTTCAGTCATCATCCTCAGTGTTCTGCTGCTTATAATTCTAGCATGAATAGAAAGTAAACATTTAGTAATAAATTATAACAATTTGCTGAATGATTCAGAAACAGATATCTACCCGAGCCCTAGAGGATCTATGCACTCCATGCCACGTGGCAAGGACTGTAAATTATTGAGCCCTTTTGCACCTGTTGTTTCTTTCATTTGAGTTACTACTGGGACAACTGGAGCTGCTTTTGATTCCCTCATCTCACGGACCCTTCGAGCAAGCTGCCACGTCAGCACAGCAATGCAATGCAATCATTTTTCAAAAGTAAACAAGATTTGGATGCGAAATAGCATTATTAAATGAAGAAATTACATGAACTTTACCTCGTTTTCATTTACTTGCTTCCATTTAGCAGGTTCTGCACCTTCTGGGAGCTTATCAGCAGCAGCATTAGCATCGTTTTTGGGCTTCTTCTTCTTCTTGCTGTTGCCAGTTCCTTCATCATCTCCAGATGATATACTAAGCATTTCCTCCTCCTCCTCATCTCCCTCCCCCTCCTCCTCCTCCTCATCCCCCTCCTCCTCCTCCTCCTCCTCCTCATCGTCATCATCATCCTCAGAATCCTCAGAAGGAACCTTATTCTTCTTCTTATTACGGCGTTTTTTACCTTTAGGAATACGATTCCCCACCTTTTGCATGAAATTAACTACAGGTTTTGCCTTACCCTTTGATTTACGTGATTTACTTTTAGACGACACCTGCGATAGCGCCTCATTGTTGCCGGACATATTTATGATCGATTTTTCTTCTTCTTTCTCTCTCGATCACTGGACCTAATTTCAATTTAATTCAAACGATGGATGGATTGATGGATTTCTGTTTGTTTGGCAGGATACAACGGAATGCTGTGAGATGGAATTATCAGGCTTGTTTGAGAATGGAAAATATTAGAATTCACAATGCATACATTTACGTGTTCGTCAGGACCTTCTTGTCGTGATTAGCACCAATATGAGGGCGAATATTCACGTTGTGAATGAGAAAGCACGTGAAGTACACGTGCTATCACAAATTGAAAAGAAAAATATGCCAAAATCGGTTTTATTCGTCCCTGCTGTCTATCGGGTTGTAGGATTGATTTAGCGTGAGCTGATCGGAATTAATCTGGGTGATTTTGGAGATGCCGTCGGCTTGGTTTGGAATGCAATTTACACCGTTTCATGTAAATTAGCAAATCCCATTTTTAAATAAATGGTCCCTGCACCAGTGCACCCTGAAGTAATTTTCTTTTCTAAACAATTAACAAATACGGAGTAAATAAGAATAAGATTTTGATAATGATAGTATTAAGGGCTGTCAATAGACGCGCATCAAAAGTTTATATATCAATCTATAACTACCCCTGAATTTTAGGAACCACCTCCTCTTATGACTTAATGTACAACTTTTATGCGCTTAAAGACAGCCTTAAGGACTGTCATTATCAAAACCCATAAGAATATATTTGTCCATTTATCAGCTATGTTTAGTCGACATTCATTTTTTAAATCAAAATTTATAAACTCATAACTATTACTCTCTCCGTCCCACAAAAAAACTTTTCATTTGGCTTTTGCACAAGTTTTTAGATGATAGTTAGTAGTGGGGTCATTGATTATATTTCTGATTAAAATATAAGGTTGGATTGGAGAGAGAAAGATAGTTAGTGGATATTAGTAGGAGTCTTTAGTAATAATAGTTTTTTTTATTGTGTGGAGCCCATCAAATATGAGAAATGGAAAGTTTTTTGTGGGACAAAAATTTAGAGTGAAATTGGAAGTTTTTTGTGGGACGGAGGGAGTATATCTTAACAAGTTAAAAAAATAATATTAATATTACTAATTGTTGATAAATAGTATTTGTTTGCTTTTTTCTAAATTTAAGCTAAGTTTTTTTTGGTTATCGGCTTTCTTTTTGGTTTTTTACATGACTCTATTATTAGTATTATTTTTCTGATGTTTAAATAGTATCTTTTATTATACAATTACAATATAATTTTATCGTGTCTTTTATTTTATTTATTTTATTATTTGAAATTATTTTATATAATTATAGTATACAAATTTAATAAATTTGCAACTAATATAAACTATTTTATATAATAATAGTGTATAGATTAAGTAAATTTGCAATATTTCAAATTGTTTACACGTCTTTCAAATGTCAACTAGGTTAATAGCTGTCAAAGTTATCCTAACGAAATTAATAGAATGTTAGTTAATAAATATGATGTGTATCTTTACAATCCGCCGCAAAAAGCAGCCTTTGATTCATCGTGTACTTACATAATGAAAATATTTTTCTTATTTCGTGCAGCTTAAGTCAGATCAATGTAAAATCATTACAAGTAAGCAATCCTATTTCAAACAGAAATCGGTTGGTCGAGTCAAGTTAAAGAAAACCTGATTTCAATATATTACCAGAATACACTCAACCTGACTAGTATAATCGAGTTCGGTTTCTGAGTCTGGTTAACCTTTTGGGCATCCCTACTCACAACATATTCCCACTAAAAAAATGAACTTTCGACAAAAGTAAGTATAAAAAATCAAACGTACTTTTAATGATTTCGATTTAGAGGAATCTTACTTTATAGGTGCACTCATCTATACTATAAGAGCATCAGGTATGGTGGCTCAAGTCAAAACGTCAAATCAACGTCACATCATCATTTCACATTAACATTTAAAACCCCAAATATTCCCTCTACTATAACTCAACCTAAAATATTTGTTTAGGACCCACTAAAATACCCCTTACCCAATAAAAACACCCAAAAAAATCCCTCTCTCTTCGTGAGTCTCGCCATTCCGCTGGTTTGGACCCTCACTCACCCGACATTGCGGTGTGATGGCGAGGGTGAAAAGGTTGCCACCTGGGCATATCTGGAGATGGTGAAGGGGTTATACTGTAACACCGCAAAATTTAGGAAGCGTTTTTTTTTTTTTTTTTTTTTTTTTTTTTTTTTTTTTTAAATGCCCGAAGGCGATTAGGTTATCCTCTAGGTTAGTTTAGCGGAAGCATAAAGATAATAATAAGTTAGGTTTAGGTTTACAAACCAATGTCCCAAAATAAACTTCAAAACATTAAATATTTAAACGGTGTCACTTAAACGACATGGCTCCTTTTTAAAACATATCAACTGAGCTTGGTCAATCATCCCGTCCAAAGCACCGATCACCTGAAAAGATTTAACGAGGGAGGGATTAGCACAAAGCTAAGTGAATGAATATAATCTACAAATTCTGTGAAGCCCAACAAGCTAGCATAGTCATCACTACTATCTAAAAGCCACCTAACAACTTATCACTGTTCACTAGAACACGGAAGTTATAAAACATCTCCGGTTCGGTCATCACTTAAACCCGGAAGTTTAAATAAACATCTCCGGTTGGGTCATCGCTGGAACACGGAAGTTTCAATACACGCTTCCCGGTTCGTTCAAGAAGATCGGGGTCCTTCCGGAGCCTTAAACCATGGTCGGCCAAACCACGGTAACCGATAGCGGTTCGTGTCCAACACCCGGGCAACTCCCTCCCCTTGACCATGCAACAGATACAGGTAAGGTCGGATACCCTTTAGTCGACACCCATTGCCCAGCGCACTGACTTCTCAAACCTCGGTCACCAAGTCAAACCGAGCTGTAGCTACCCGTCAAGCCAAGTCTCTTCACCTATGTGCACATAACCTATTTGACTCATCTCTAGCAAATAGGTACTAAACTAGCAAGCAAGATACAACGAAACTGCATCAAAAGCAATGCAACTGAGTTCCCATCGCGAACTCAAGTTCGCGTCGCGAACTCATGTTCGCGTTCGGGAACTCAGTCGCGAAGTGTTCACGGCCAACACCTAAGTTCTCTGTCTCGAGTTCGCGTTTCGCGAACTCTAGTTCGCGTCGCGAACTACCTGAAGCTGGCACAATTCCTGCATTTTTCAACAAGCAAGCATATACCAAACTAATTGTAACCAAACACAAGTTGGAGGTTAAATCCACTCACCGAAACCTTCCACTTGTCGAACTCAGAGGTCTAATGTTTCTGAGTCACGATCCCGATTCCTGTACACCAAAGGAATACCGAATTAGTATATAATTCCACCAAATTATAAACAATGTTAAATATGCATTTAACACTAACACTTGCACTACTAGATAATCAAACACTTGTAACCTCATATAAACATGTCATGACCATTTACACTTACACAACAAGTCAACTAGCCATATTGCATTTCTTACACTCAAACGGGTCAAAACCGGATTATTAAAACTATAATACTATCCACAACTACAATCATGTAAACAACTTGCAATTCACCAAATGTTACCAATAACATTGCTAATCACACAATCCTAACCAAATACTTACATCTTCACAATCCAAGTTATTTTAAGTCATTGTACCACTAAATGGCCCAAACGGGTCAAAAATCACATAATTGTCAACATGCCCAATTATTACCTCTTTAATCCTACAATGAACTTTACCATGATATTAAACCACATTTGGCAATTCATAATCATATAACAATTCATCAAGTTCAAGTCACCAACAATCCATGCATTTTACTTCCAATTTACTAGTTAATCATTTTTAACTAAAAACATCCAAACACAACTACAAATGCTACAATCTACCATTTAGCAAATCATAACTAATTAACCAATCTAACAAGTTCATAACTATCATAACCCAACTATTTTACTTCAAAATCATAAGTTATATCTTTTGACCCAATCATCCAAACACTAACTAGTATCTCATCAACCTCATCAAAACTTGATATAATACATATCCAATCATATATAGCATATCATTTTAACATATCAAGCAACAAAAACCCGTAAAAGCACACGAATGACATATTTCCACCAACTAGTCATTTAACACAATAATCGGTTCATCATTTCTACATAAACTTAAACAATTGTTTTAACTAACAATCTCACCCAAAACAAGTCATAATCCACCAAAACATCCAATACTTGATTTCTCAACATCCATAACTTACTAAACATGTTTTCTCAACCTAAGGAACAATTCCAAGCATTTAAACAACAAGAAATCCAAGGTTTGACAAAACCCATACAACCTACTTTTACATAAACACACCAACTTGTACATCTTGCTAAAATAGTTGTACCTTGTGCTAAATTACTTGTACATAAGCAACAAAACATGTCAAACTTTGCATAAACACTTAATATAACATTTAACACCATAATCACCAACCAAATCTCAAGAACACATAAACCCTAATTTATCAACTATCATGAAATCGAAAATGAACACATATAGGTTGAAGCTTACCTCAAGAGCTTTCCAAAAACGTGTTCGGATTAAAGATTGGACAAGAAACGAGCTAGAAATCTTCAAAAGAAGTCAAGAACACCAAGAACATGAAGAAGATGGTGTGGGTTTAGAGAGAGAGAGAAAAGGACGGTAGAGAGAGAGAGAGATTTGACAAAATGGGAAGATGGGGTTTCCCCATCTCAAATGGCTGCTCAAACAAGGGGGGGTGGGGCCCACTAGACTCTTTTTCAATTTTTTTTAAACAAATACAACACAAAAGTCCCTTTCGTAGATAATTTATTTAAAATACCAAACGGACTCCAATTCTAAAAACGAAAGCATTTCTGGAGACGATATTAAAAGGGGAATCCAAAGATATAAAAATCACATTTTCATTTAATCATTTCAGAAAAACAGATATTTTAATCCCTTGATTAAAATATCACAAAAGGACAACAGTCAAACAATTCATTTAACACTTAATCAATTTATTCACATATGGTCAAATAGATATTTTCCCAAATAACATATATATACCTAAAACATCTAGGCCAGTTTTAGGATGTTACAACTCTACCCTCCTTAAAGAGGATTCCGTCCCCGGAATCCAACAACAAAATCCAATCACTTTCACGTATACATGCTCAAACAAAATCACATCCAATATGTCATGCATTCTAAAGTATTCTTAGCAATTCCAACTTTTCCATATAATGTTCCCGCAAAACATTGCCAATTCAATTATCAATCAATTCATTTCATTTTCTCTATACACAATTTTAAACATCTCGATAAACAAATATCAACTACCATTCATGGTTGAGTTAGAATTCCTCATGACATACAAACGATCCACATGCATATGTTTAAGAATTATCTTACACAAGTCACAACAATTAACCCAAGTCTCAATTATCTACTCATTCTCTTCTCTATTCTAACAAAATTTACAACCTTGACCCGCAATTTTTAAAAATCTCCAATAAAATTTCTGGTCTTAATCAACCAATTTTCAAAAGAATACACTTTCATAACACAGTCACATCAATTTTCGCATACTAAGCACAAACTGGTCAAAATCAAGCAATTCATCGTGACACTATCAAGTCCTTAATTAACAATACTTCTAACAATCCTGTATTATTCCATGCTTAATTGGCCCTATTACACGGGGAACACAATTTCATAAAGTCAAGTTGCACGTTTTGACAAAACTAGTCACAGTTTTCACAATTCAAGTCTACCCCACATATTTCATAACAATCATGGCAATACAAATAGCAATATCTTTTATACCAAATTAGCCATACTCGCGACCTAACGGTCAAAACAAAAATAAAACTTGTTTTATTACGTCCATAACATGTTAAGGTATTTAACAATCCCAACTTATACAATTAACAACGATTATCATCATAATCAAAGTTTAACAACTAAATGCATCCAATCAAGACTTGACACTAATTACCTTTAACATGTCAACATTAAGAAATTTATCATGACGATTTCAAACATTAAGTTCACAGTTCATTAACATGTCAAACTCATGTGACGACTAATAGGCATTTTCAATTACATGTCAACTTTTACTTAGACTTCAAGTCAATCAATCACAATTCAACTAGTTCTTAACTCTTACCTATTAACATCCATATAGTAAGGTAATTCCATCAATTCAATACAATAAAGCATAACAACTTCTATCATTCCTATCATGATATTTGATCTAGAAACATATCTCTTAAGACATAAAAGCTCAAAATCTCAATTTGATAACTTTTATTACAATCAATAAAACATCATCATCACCTTGAGTAGTTTTGTTAAAGTTTCCAAATTAAACTATGATCAATTTTTTTTTATCAACATAAATCATTTCAATAAAATCATTAAATCTAAACATAGATTTAAGCATACGTCACAATTTCAACACTTTTCTCAAATAATTTCATAATCAATGCAAATCATTTAACAAACTCATTTATCTTCAATTATGATTATCACTAGTCATTTCAAAAGATCTACACATACAGTTCATTAGTCACTTTTCAGAATCCAAATTCAACATAGAAAACCAATCAAATTTGCATCAAAACATTTCAGGTCATTCCAACATTTAATACCGACTATCAGTCATAATCAATGTCTATAACAACAAACAAATATCAATTTATCCACATTGCACAAACATTTCTGATTCTCACTATACAAGTCACTACATGTGACCCGACATGTCACAAATAAAAGTTTCACTTTTTCACATAACAAACACTAGTCCTACTTGGACTATTCAATTCACGCATACAATTCCATCCATTTTAATTACAAGCATCACATCCCCACAGTTTATAATAATTACTATTATACTCAATTTGATCCATGGTCACATATGTTGTGACCGAAACCGACATACAATCGATTCTCTTCGCTTCTCCTAAAGTGAAGGAACAAACAAACAGTTACAATCAACATGTCATCAATTTTCACAACATGAAAACGAGCAATTTTAACCACCGAGACACTATATGTGTCCCGACAAACAAGAAAAGATTCAATCTTCTATAACATTTATTCATAACTTTAATTAACTAGACTAATCCACACATCATGTCAATCTAAACTTAGTCCAAGTTTCAACAAAAGGAACATGTAAACATACACACCTTATATTCACAAAACTCCTAACACATAAGATGTATACCAAATCAACAAGCAATCACTTATTCTAATTCAAGTGACATAACACACCATTGGTAAGCAGTTCAGTTCATCACAACATTTCACAAGTCTTAACTAAGCAATCTTCTCAATTAACAATTCTACATAAACACAAGTATTGAGTTTATAAAAACATACCCGAGCTGTCACGGTCAGTGACGTCAGAACTCTTTCTTTTCCTTTCTACCATTGATGAAGATTCCCCGACCACCACCGCACTTGACCCATAATCCATTTTCTTTCCAAAAGGACATTTACTCCTTTCATGTCCCTTACTTTGACAGTTCCAACATACATCCCGTGGAAGCTTGCAATCCTTACCCTCGTGTCCTAGTTGACCACAACTCATGCATTTCATGGTCTGAACAGTGCAAGTCCCAAAATGGGTGGACTTACATTTACGACACCATGGGTTCTTTTGACCTGTTCTACGAACAGTTTGTTTACGACTCATATTTCCCGGTGGTTTATAGGCACTTTGGTACCCTAACTCTAGAGGTGACGGGATTCCCAAGTGGGGGTATGGGTAAAGTCCCTGAGGTGGTAGTGGATGATTTATCTGAGGTGGAGAGGATTGGTTCATTTGTGGCGGTAATGGATAATTTGCTAGTGGTTGAGTTGATGGGGGAATAAGAAGCAATGTGGCAAGGATCGAGGGTGTCATTCCCTTGATTAGCCGTTGTTGTTGTTGTACCTGATTTCTCAACTCTTGCACTTCGTTTTCCAACGCCTTTATATGTGCTTCCCGGTCAGTCTCCACATTGTTACTTGAGGTAGCAACTCTTTCTGGGGTCAAGGGGGTCGGGTTCTCTTTATCTACCATATCTGTAGCAAAGCACAACATCTCACGAAAGCTTAGTTTAAATCGTTAGTAACTACATACTAACTATAAACTAACTTCATTCACATTTGCTCTAATCCCACTCGTCCGGAATGCTTGACCAAACTCGAGCCACGATTTGGGAATGGAACACCAACCCCGTGTATCCATCGCCAAACCGAAGCTCTGATACCAAATTGTAACACCGCAAAATTTAGGAAGCGTTTTTTTTTTTTTTTTTTTTTTTTTTTTTTTTTTTTTTAAATGCCCGAAGGCGATTAGGTTATCCTCTAGGTTAGTTTAGCGGAAGCATAAAGATAATAATAAGTTAGGTTTAGGTTTACAAACCAATGTCCCAAAATAAACTTCAAAACATTAAATATTTAAACGGTGTCACTTAAACGACATGGCTCCTTTTTAAAACATATCAACTGAGCTTGGTCAATCATCCCGTCCAAAGCACCGATCACCTGAAAAGATTTAACGAGGGAGGGATTAGCACAAAGCTAAGTGAATGAATATAATCTACAAATTCTGTGAAGCCCAACAAGCTAGCATAGTCATCACTACTATCTAAAAGCCACCTAACAACTTATCACTGTTCACTAGAACACGGAAGTTATAAAACATCTCCGGTTCGGTCATCACTTAAACCCGGAAGTTTAAATAAACATCTCCGGTTGGGTCATCGCTGGAACACGGAAGTTTCAATACACGCTTCCCGGTTCGTTCAAGAAGATCGGGGTCCTTCCGGAGCCTTAAACCATGGTCGGCCAAACCACGGTAACCGATAGCGGTTCGTGTCCAACACCCGGGCAACTCCCTCCCCTTGACCATGCAACAGATACAGGTAAGGTCGGATACCCTTTAGTCGACACCCATTGCCCAGCGCACTGACTTCTCAAACCTCGGTCACCAAGTCAAACCGAGCTGTAGCTACCCGTCAAGCCAAGTCTCTTCACCTATGTGCACATAACCTATTTGACTCATCTCTAGCAAATAGGTACTAAACTAGCAAGCAAGATACAACGAAACTGCATCAAAAGCAATGCAACTGAGTTCCCATCGCGAACTCAAGTTCGCGTCGCGAACTCATGTTCGCGTTCGGGAACTCAGTCGCGAAGTGTTCACGGCCAACACCTAAGTTCTCTGTCTCGAGTTCGCGTTTCGCGAACTCTAGTTCGCGTCGCGAACTACCTGAAGCTGGCACAATTCCTGCATTTTTCAACAAGCAAGCATATACCAAACTAATTGTAACCAAACACAAGTTGGAGGTTAAATCCACTCACCGAAACCTTCCACTTGTCGAACTCAGAGGTCTAATGTTTCTGAGTCACGATCCCGATTCCTGTACACCAAAGGAATACCGAATTAGTATATAATTCCACCAAATTATAAACAATGTTAAATATGCATTTAACACTAACACTTGCACTACTAGATAATCAAACACTTGTAACCTCATATAAACATGTCATGACCATTTACACTTACACAACAAGTCAACTAGCCATATTGCATTTCTTACACTCAAACGGGTCAAAACCGGATTATTAAAACTATAATACTATCCACAACTACAATCATGTAAACAACTTGCAATTCACCAAATGTTACCAATAACATTGCTAATCACACAATCCTAACCAAATACTTACATCTTCACAATCCAAGTTATTTTAAGTCATTGTACCACTAAATGGCCCAAACGGGTCAAAAATCACATAATTGTCAACATGCCCAATTATTACCTCTTTAATCCTACAATGAACTTTACCATGATATTAAACCACATTTGGCAATTCATAATCATATAACAATTCATCAAGTTCAAGTCACCAACAATCCATGCATTTTACTTCCAATTTACTAGTTAATCATTTTTAACTAAAAACATCCAAACACAACTACAAATGCTACAATCTACCATTTAGCAAATCATAACTAATTAACCAATCTAACAAGTTCATAACTATCATAACCCAACTATTTTACTTCAAAATCATAAGTTATATCTTTTGACCCAATCATCCAAACACTAACTAGTATCTCATCAACCTCATCAAAACTTGATATAATACATATCCAATCATATATAGCATATCATTTTAACATATCAAGCAACAAAAACCCGTAAAAGCACACGAATGACATATTTCCACCAACTAGTCATTTAACACAATAATCGGTTCATCATTTCTACATAAACTTAAACAATTGTTTTAACTAACAATCTCACCCAAAACAAGTCATAATCCACCAAAACATCCAATACTTGATTTCTCAACATCCATAACTTACTAAACATGTTTTCTCAACCTAAGGAACAATTCCAAGCATTTAAACAACAAGAAATCCAAGGTTTGACAAAACCCATACAACCTACTTTTACATAAACACACCAACTTGTACATCTTGCTAAAATAGTTGTACCTTGTGCTAAATTACTTGTACATAAGCAACAAAACATGTCAAACTTTGCATAAACACTTAATATAACATTTAACACCATAATCACCAACCAAATCTCAAGAACACATAAACCCTAATTTATCAACTATCATGAAATCGAAAATGAACACATATAGGTTGAAGCTTACCTCAAGAGCTTTCCAAAAACGTGTTCGGATTAAAGATTGGACAAGAAACGAGCTAGAAATCTTCAAAAGAAGTCAAGAACACCAAGAACATGAAGAAGATGGTGTGGGTTTAGAGAGAGAGAGAAAAGGACGGTAGAGAGAGAGAGAGATTTGACAAAATGGGAAGATGGGGTTTCCCCATCTCAAATGGCTGCTCAAACAAGGGGGGGTGGGGCCCACTAGACTCTTTTTCAATTTTTTTTAAACAAATACAACACAAAAGTCCCTTTCGTAGATAATTTATTTAAAATACCAAACGGACTCCAATTCTAAAAACGAAAGCATTTCTGGAGACGATATTAAAAGGGGAATCCAAAGATATAAAAATCACATTTTCATTTAATCATTTCAGAAAAACAGATATTTTAATCCCTTGATTAAAATATCACAAAAGGACAACAGTCAAACAATTCATTTAACACTTAATCAATTTATTCACATATGGTCAAATAGATATTTTCCCAAATAACATATATATACCTAAAACATCTAGGCCAGTTTTAGGATGTTACATATACCCCCTTCTCTAATACTCCATCCGCCCCACACAAAAACTTCTCATTTCACTCTAAATTTTTATCCCACCAAAAACTTCTCATTTCCCATATTTGATGGGCTCCACACAATAAAAAACTATTATTACTAAAGACTTCATCACTAATATCCACTAACTATCTTTCTCTCTCCAATCCAACCTTATATTTTAATCAAAAGTATTATCAATGACCCCACTACTAACTATCACCTAAAAACTTGTGCAAATGCCAAATGAGAAGTTTTTTATGGGACGGAGGAAGTACAATGTAAATGTATTTAGAAAAAATTTCACCAAAAAATTCAACTAATATACTTACCCATAATGAAATATTTGTCTTATTCCTTTAAACTTTGATGCTAATATACTTACTCATAATGAAATATTTGTTTTATTCCCTTAAACTTTAATCAGGTCAACTTGAAATCCATTATATGTAAACAATCCAAACTCGATAAGGAATCCAGCCAACCCGAAACCGACCAACTTCATTCCTTATCACGTCATGTTTAGGGTTATAATTTTTTTACCTTACACCCAACATCACCAACTTAATAAGACATGTTTAAGAAAACTTATTTAAGAGACTTTTAAGTTTATTAACTTTAATATTCAAGCTAATATAAGCTTTCCTAAACCTAAGAAATTTAACTGGTCGAAGCAACCCGTTTGACACCCCTAAATTTACCAATTAAATGATTAATAAAACCACATACAGTATATGATTATGACGCAACAGAATCAATAAACGTAAGTTGAAACAAATTAAAATTTCAGGAACTAATAAATGATCGATGGTTATATAATTACATTTGTTTATCAAAATCTAAATGGGTATTGCATTCATTCAAATAGAAATCGTTCTTCTCAATTAAACCCCTTAACGAATCAAAAGTAAAGTTGGAAGAATTAGGATCACTTTTTGTTGGAGACAAATCCAATCGCTTAATACTCAAGCAAAATCTCCTACTTGCTTCTTCTTTTGCAGTTTTAATTCGAGATAAAACCGCCGTTTTGGCTTTTCTTCTATACCCACTTGGGTTCTTCCTCTGGCCACCAACATCACCGTCGGTTTCTTGATTGACGGAATCGTTGGACATGTAAATTTAGAGAGAGAATATGATAATTTTCATGTAATTAAAGAAATTGAGAACACCCATGTAGACTAGAGGACGATGATGAGAGAGGGGTAAAGATTGTGTATTTGGATTGGATAGTTGCGTGTGTGGGTGGTGCCGTACGACAGGTGGGTGGGTGTAACAGTTTAATGTGTTTGACGTGCCTATCTCACAATCACTCTTCTTTCTTACTCCCTCCGTCCCTAAATAAAGTTCTCATTTTCCCTTCAAATTTTATCCCTAAATAAAGTTCTCATTTCTCAAACTTAAAGGGTCCACTTATTATAATAATATTATTACCAATACTTTCACCACTAACTATCTCCTAAAACACTTTCTCTCTCTAATCAATCCTTATATTTTAATCAAAAGTAATACCAAATACCCCACCACTAACTTTCTCCTAAAATGTTGTGCCCAAGTGAAATGAGAACTTTATTTAAGGACGGAGGGAGTATAATATTCACATGCTCCAATGATTTAACAAGTCGGTAATTTGGAAGCTATGCAATTTACGGTTTTTATTGTACGTTTTAGTCTATTTTGAAAAAACTTCGTTAATTTTTTGTTAGATTAAATTATACGGATGGTTTTGTGTTTTTTTAAAGAGTAAATTACACGGAAAGTCCCTATGGTTTGTCACTTATTACAACCACAGTTCATGGTCTTCGTTTATTACACTTGAAGTCCCTGGTATATTCAATTTGTTACACCCGACGTCCCTCTGTCAAACGGACCTCTAAAAGACCAGTTAAGTGACTCATGTGCACCTTACATGATGAGAATAATGGTAATTCTCCTTCGGCCCTCAAACGTGTATTCCCCAATTTACGCCAGTCGTCCCTTCACATATTCCCTCACATCTTTCCCTCTCTTCTCTTCATTCTATTCGTTCTTCGAAAAACCCTTCTTTTCCAATAATGGTGGGCCAATCAAGCAGTGAAAGAGGTACGAATGATGGAGAAAACGACTGCAATAAACTGTATGGTATGAGTTTTGTGTATTTATGCTTTTTTCTATTTTTTTTTTCTTACCAAACTTCATGATCACTTATTTACAGAGCATTACCATTGTGCCCATCATGTGAGGTGCACATGGATCACTTAATAGATCTTTTAGACGTCCGTTTGACAGAGGGACGTCAGGTGTAACAAATTGAATACACCAGGGACTATTAGTGTAATAAAAGAAGTTCAGTGACTGTGGTTGTAATAAGTGGCAAACCACAGGGACCTTCCGTGTAATTTACTCTTTAGAAGGGAAAGGGAAATTACGATTTTGCCCATCATGTGAGGTGCACATGGGCCACTTAACGGAAGTTTTAGACGTCCGTTTGACAGAGGGATGTCAGGTGTAACAAATTGAATACACCAGGGACTTACAGTGTAATAAATGAAGACCAGGGACTGTGGTTGTAATAAGTGACAAACCACATGGACCTTTCGTGTAATTTACTCTTTTTTTAATAAAAATTTTGGAGTTATTCCTTCAATTTTAGAAATTACATAGATAGTCCCATAGTCACATAGGACGCGGTACGCTCCGGTACGGGTACGTGATTCACTAGTTTAGGTGTATCCGGTACGCAGGGGTAGGTTCATTTCGATACGTGTCTGGTATGGTGTACCTTACGTTTTGGAACGATGTACCATACGATGTATCCTTAAAATTAAGTTTCTTTTGCATATATACAATTATATATAAAAGTTCAAAGTTCAAAATTTCAAATAACAAAAACATAGCATAAAATCCATAAAATTTTAAAGACATTAACAAAAATACCTTGCATATACCAAAAAATTAAAACACATAAAGCCAACAAAAACATTCCTATAGGGGTGATTTGATTTTGAATCATTCCTATAATAAAAAGATATACACAATCGATCCTGAAATTTAAAAATTATGTCAATACATTCCTGACTTCGTGGGAAACACGTTCCATAGTAATCGGGTACGAGGTTCCCACTTATTGGGAACACGAATTATGACGTACCAATTCGTTTACCTTCTTTTATCGGGAACTCCAAATTGGCGTACCAAAGAGCGATACTGGTAGCGTTCGGTACACCAACGTATCGCGTTTCGGTACGCGACGTCCGGTACGCAATACGCACTCTAACCATCGTATCGTGTGACTATGGATAGTCCTTAAATAAAGGGTGCAATGGTTAAGGATGATAATGTATAAATGGTTAAGCATAACTACCTTGAGTTGGTTATTAAAATGCATGAGGTTAGTTTTTTATGATTAGTATAAACAAAGGGATATCGGCGTAGCTTGTTGCTCGTTTGCCTTCTTTTACTATCTAAAAAACGATCTTTATCTAATTGAAATAAATTATGTTAAACAAAAAAGAAAAGTATACAATAAATTTATGCTTTAATTTTTTTTCTTTAACTAAGGGTTATGGTCATGGATCTAAAAGGCTCGCTTTAGCTTGTGCTATGGCGCGCTAAGGCCTGAGGCTTAACCATGCCGCCACGCCATGATCCAAGGCTCGGGTATAAGGCTTGCGTATGCTAAGGTCCAACTTGACTCTCATTTAAACATAATAAGTTGTGTTTTTAAATGTATTAAACTAATTGGGCTATAATAACCAAATCTATATAACTAATTAATTATAAAAATATTAGATATGCTGAAGATGAAGAAAAAGATTGATGAGTTATGTTATAAATTTATAATTATGTGTTTCTCATTACGTCTTAGAAACGACATGATCTCGCCATGGTGTCGCGATAGCTCGCCAAAACTCGAGGTTTAACCATGCCGCCACGTCACACCTCACGTTATTTAAAACCTTGGTTATGTTTAATAACATCTCCCATAACGTGTAATGCTTTTGTCAACACGTTTGCCCAAACAATATCCATTGTGATATTTTTATTTTATCCGACATATTAATATCTTGACTTTCACGCGCATACTCAAAGGTTGACTTGTACAGAAACTTTGACTATAAGTTTATACACACTAATCTTTTTGAGTGTTCGTTTGCTGAAGTTTTTGATGATCAGTCAACTGCAAAAGCCAGGAAAATATGATGGTAATCAGTAAGAAATGTTTTTTGTTGTTGTTGTTGCATACTTTATCCACTGTTAGTTTTCCAGATACGGATTCTGGTTACCCAAAAATCCAAAATCATGATTGCTGCTGCTTTTCTAACAACATTAAAAATCTTGAACGGTTATCAAATAAAGAAATTATATTTGTTGGACAAGTACAAAAAGCAGTTACTGGCTTGATTATTGCCATGATTTTGCTCAATATAATCGTTTATAAGTTAAGGCAGCTTCACGACACGTGTCTCCTCACAGTTGAGGAGGATCGGAAAAAGAAACCGCCGTCTTTATCATCAGAAAATTATCTATGCCGCCAATTTGTGCTTTCTGACATGCAATTGGCAACAAACAATTTTGACCAGTCAACGATTATAGGAAAAGGTGGATACGGTACGGTGTATAAAGGTTTCATCGATGACGGTGCAACAACAGTTGCAATCAAACGGTTGGAATCTAAATCTAAGCAAGGAGACACTGAATTTTGGACGGAAATCACGATGCTTTCAAAGTTCCGACACAGCCACCTGGCGGTTCTTATTGGATATTGTAACGAGTCTGATGAGATGATGATTGTATACGAATATATCTCCAACGGTAACCTTGGAGAACATTTACATGGAACAAGTAAAAGCTATCCTCCTCTTTCTTGGGTTGCACGTCTTAAAATTTGCATCGGGGCTGCACGTGCGTTAGATTATCTTCACACTGGCACTGGGGTCCACCAACGGATCATACATAGGGATGTTAAAAGTTCAAATATACTTTTAGATGAGAATATGGCGGCTAAGTTATCCGATTTTGGGATTTCCAAAATTGGCCCGGTTGATCAGGGGTGCACGACACACGTAAGCACAGATGTCAAAGGTTCATTTGGGTATTTTGACCCTAACTACTTCTTGACCGGAAGATTAACAAGAAAATCTGATGTTTACTCATTTGGGGTGGTGTTATTGGAAGTATTATGTGGGAGGCCCGCTGTTGATCGGAATCTTGTAGACAATGAACTTGGGTTAGTCGGGTGGGCCCAACGGTTCATCAAAGAAGGCATGATTAACGATATAATCGACCCAAATCTGATGGGGCTAACCCCTTGTTTAAGGATGAAGGGTCAAATCATGCCCGATTGCTTAAAAGCATATGTGGAAATTTGTGAAAAATGTATAAAAAGTCGACCAAAAGAACGCCCGACAATGAGTGAGGTAGTAGTAGCACTTGAGGCTGCAATGGCACTGCAAGAGAGAGGTGATTATTTTGTGGTTGATAAGGCCCATAAGGGTTATGAAAAAGAAGAACGGGCAAATTCAAATCAGTCCACTAAGTCTGGAAATATTGTAACGTTATCAAGAATGTTACGAAATATTTTTCCAGTAAAAACCGCACTTAGATCTGGTAATTAACCTCATGTTTTCCATCTATTTCTTTTCACACATATTAGAGTCTGCAAAATGGGCAATCAAAATGGGTAATCTTTGTACGGGTTGAAACTAATCAAGTTCGGTCGGTCTCTTTGTCCAAACAAAATTTATAAAAGAAGTTGGTAGTTTCTTAGACACAATTAAAAAAACTATATATGCAGTTTGGCCTAAAAAGAACTGTGCTGCTTTCTACTCATCTAAGCAGTTTCTTTTTTAGCCAATATTTTTTATTAAGGGGTTGTAACATATTTTAATGTTTTCCTAATTTAAGGAAAATATTTAAAGTTTTTGTAGCCGAATTGTGCAATTATATATAAGAGATTTGAAATTTTATAAATCAAACTAAAATTAGTAACTTGCTTATATCAAATTAGTTGGATTTAAACAAAGGGGTAAAACAGTCAAACTAACTTACTTAGTTCTAAGTTTTTAAGACAAAGTGATAAATGTTTTTTTATGGATGATGTAGAGCCACTAGAGAAGAAGAGAAGACTCGAAAAATTGTCTCTTCCCTCGAGATTTTCTAGCAAAGAAGGTTTGCCAAGAAAAAGTGAAGATATATTCCAAGAATTTAATGTTGCAAATTCTGGTTTGAAAATATTCAGTTTAGATGAACTTAAATTTGCAACAAGGAATTTTAGTAACGATATGGTAGTTGGTGAGGGAGGTTTTGGCAAAGTTTACAAAGGTTGGATTGAAGTTGCAACATTTGTTCCTTGCAAACTTGGTTTTGGGATTCCTATTGCTGTTAAAAAGCTTGATCCTGATGGTTATCAAGGATTTGAAGAATGGCAGGTAATTAGATAATGAACCAAATATGTAACAAAGACAAGTTTCCTTTAAATAATTGCATCATTAGTTTTAAGTAAGGGCGGCAATCGGGTTTGGTTTTGGTTAGCAGGATGGGTTGGCGGGTTGGAATCAGTCATCCGTAACCTGACCTATTTAGAGTTGTGGGTTATAAATATCAACCCTAACCAGGGCACATTCAAATCATGGTAAACCAAACACGGCCCATTTGACCCATATAACTTAGCAAGTTGATGAGTAAAATGGGTTAGCAGTCCAGAATCAGATTGGTGGGTTAGAAATGAGAAAATGCCCCAAATACATGGTATTCCTTTAAGTGCTTACAAAATTCAAAATCTCAAGTTCATTTTAAGAAAATTAACAAAATCCTAATCCAATCCATAAAAAGAGGATTTTATAGTATTTACACCATTTAAAAATAAATAAAAAAATATTTTAAAACTAAATGGATTGGCGGGTCGACCCATTTATACATAAACCAACACGAAACGACCCAATTTATAAACGAGTTGGACGGGTCGGCCTGTTTTTAACCCGAACCCATTTAGGTTCAACCAAATCTGAATATTTCCGTGCCGGGTTTCAGTTGTGTCCGGAATTGTCACCCCTAATTCTAAGGCACATGTCATAAAAATTCCGTTTTGGTAATTATAACGTTTAAGCTCTATTTTAGTAATTCCAAGTTATATATCGTATGGAGACGGAAAAAACTTGTAATTACCAAAACGGACCACCATACAATATATTGTCATTTACCCATTAATTGTACCTATAAATTGGTATCATGGATGCAGTCAGAAGTGAAATTTTTAAGCAAACTGAGTCATCCAAATCTAGTCAAATTACTGGGATGCTGCTCACAAGATAAGGACCTACTCCTCGTCTACGAGTTTCTGCAAAAGGGGAGCCTAGAAAATTACATATTGAAAAGTAAACATATATACTTGATCTGCCCAAATATTAATATACAAATACTTAGAAATTTTTTCGTAAATGCAGAAGGAGTTGACCAAACACTTTCTTGGTCAACACGAGTCAAAATCATGATAGGAACAGCTCAAGGCATTGCTTTTCTACACGCTAGAGAGAACCAAATCATATTCCGTGATTTGAAGACTTCTAACATATTGCTTGATGAGGTGGTATATCATGCTTCAAATTAATTACACTTAGTTTTTGTCATGTCATTTCGTATAATTTATTATGTATTTTTCCCAGGATTTTAATGCAAAAGTTGCTGATTTTGGGTTGGCAAGATGTGGCCCGATAAATGGCGAGGCACATTTGTCTACACAAGTAATGGGTACTTATGGATATGCAGCTCCAGAATATGTGGCAACAGGTGAGTTATCTATATATACAAATACATATACATTTTGATGTCATACACTAGGGATATCCAAATTATAGTTATTCATTTCTTTTTTTTTTCTTTTTTTCTTTTTTTGTACAGGTTATTTAAACGGGAAGAATGACATTTATTCTTTTGGAGTAGTGTTACTGGAAACTCTTACAGGGCTACGGGTTTATGACAAAACACGCCCCAACAAGGAGCAAAATCTTGTGGAATGGATGAGGCCAATTCTACCCAACAAAAAAAAGCTAAAGTCAATAGTTGACCCGAGTCTTGGTCAAGATTACCCGCCCGAAACTGCAGCCTACCAATATGCTCAGCTTATTTTAAAATGTACTCGACCTGAACCAAAAGATAGGCCGTCCATTGGACAGGTGTTACAGAGCTTACAACGGATTAGTGGCATCAAAACAAAAGTGTTTAAAGGGGGGAGAAGTTAGGAATCATATCACCTGGTTTATGTTTGCTAGTTTAGATTAGTTATGGAACTTGATCATTTGTATTTTGCCAATGTTGTAGGCTTCAGAATATTTGCTCGTTCATTTAGCATATAATTTGAGTTATCTGTTAAACACAGATGTTAGGTAGTGTTATATTATGTATAAATTGTTAATAGTATAGGGGCCATAATTTACATTTTAAAGGTTGTTTTAACCAATATTCTCACATGGGTATACTTACATGCACACACATCTCATATGCACTCGTATACTTTCACTCACTTTTACCGGATGTCCTGATACAGTCTCTCTACCTCCAACTGGAGGTATGAGTATGACTGTCTACTCTTACCTCCCTCATTTGAAGGAATTGGTATCATTGTTGTTGTGGTAGTGCAAAAGTTGTAAAGAAAACAGAGACAACCAAATTGCATAAGGTTGGTATAAAAGATACATTATAATCAAACCCAGAACAAACTCTTCTTAAACATGTTGAATCAATTCCGTTTACATAAAGCGAATGATCATCACTTTTCCCTGTAACAATATTGTGGGTTCATGTAACATGGAATATTTACATCTCGTCTCCACTATGTTTACGTGTATACAGTTGTGTAACTAACTAACTGGACTTTAACTCGACCTGTTCATTTGGTTTAATATCATTAGGTTTATCGTTAGGAAGAAGGTGTAGTAATGGCAAAGGTAACAATGAGCTGAGATTGCAGATGATTATAAGAAGTGGTAAATTGTCAAAACTGTCCTTGGTAATACCCAAAACTTGGGTCAAACCAGCACCAAAAAGACCACCAAGAACACTGCCTCCATTTGAGACAGACATTAAAGTTGCAAATAGAGTTGCTTCCATTCCCTCTGGACACAGCCTTGCTGCTAGAACAAGAACCGGCATGAAAGACGCCTGCATCAAATTTACTAATTCATTAAAAATGTTTTTTTTAGTCTTAAATGAAATTAGTAATATACTAAATTAAAACCATCCGCTATGAGAAATTTTCAGAATGTTAGGTACCTTTTTTTGTTCAATTTGTCCTTTTTAATAATGACAATATTATACGGAATTTGTAAAATAATTTTCTACAAAATGTAATATTAAAAGGGAAGTTGTAATGTTTGCCTGATCAATTTCGTTAAATTTATGAATGGTCTGATTTGAGTTATGTTTAATTTTTCAAGGGCCAAATGAGCAAATTAAAAAAAAAAAAATTAACTAAAAAGAATTAGGGTCAAATAGGTCGAAAGGGTCCAAACGCTTTGACAGCTGCCCAAAGTGTTTCTCTAAAACATACTTATTACCAATCATTTTATTGAGAGAATTATATTGGTGCTAATATAATCTACATATTGAACACATTATTTGTAATTTGTTAATATAATTCGTATTTAAATGTTGCATGCTATTTTGTGTGTAAACGAATTACCTGACCAAGAACTGTGATAATTAAAGAATCCCCAATTGCAAACCACTCGTCACTTATACCAAACTGCCGATTTAACCCGGTCACCAGGATAACCTAAAGCATATGGAACACAAAATTATTCAATATCAAAATTTAATATAAAATCAATAATCCAGTCATAATAATACAAACCTGAGTTAGGCCAAGGGCAGTACCAGTGACAGTTGTACCAAGAAATATCTTACGCAGTGGAACATTTTTCAAAAATCCATTATAAAGTCCAACACCCAAAAGTGAAGCAATTGAGGTTACAAGCTTAACACGCCCCAAAAACTCTGGTGTAAAACCCAGTTTATTTGTTCTGGAAAATAAATGTTTGTTCATCACAAAAGAATATGTTCTGGAATAAAAAATATTGTTTTAAAGAGGGGCAAAACTGCATAAAAAGGCAATCAAATGTATTGATGTCTTTTTCGGGACCAAAATGAGGATTTTTTTAACCATTTTTGGAATGATTTCGGTCACATTTTGGTCCAAAAGAAGTCCGCATTTTGGTCATAGAAAAACTTTAATACCTCCAATATTTTTACAGAGGTTAATTATAAACAGTCATCATTTTGGTCATACTAAAAACTTTAGTAGCGAATGCGGGAAAAAAGAAGTTCAGTGCCTCAAACTGAATTTTGGAATAGTCACCTTTTTGTGCAGTTTTCCCTATAAAGAGAGAAAAATAAAAAAAGGAAAAAGAAAATAAAAAAAATTGCATACGTGAAGTAAAACATTGCAGATTCTGAGTGAGGAGTTGCTTGCCAGAGAAAAATAAATAAAGTTGGAAGAAATACATTGGGCTGTTTAATAGCTTGCCACAATTCAAGAATACTATGTTTTGAGGTATTAAAAAAGCTAGAATTCATATTCTGTCCCGTATGAAATCGTTGCTCTTTGACTAATATAGCAACTGCAGATGTTAACAAAGGAAGCAATGCTGTCAGACCAAAAACAAACCTGCAAACCAAACATTACCTATCACCTTGTCAGTGTCTTATTTATTATTTTAAAAAAATAATTAAATAATAAGCATACCTTACACCATAAGAATCAACAAGGGACCCACTAAAATAGGAGCTTACAATCCCTCCAAAAGCAGAGGATCCCCAGCATAAAGATTGAAGAGATCCTGATACACTTTGTGTCTCACCACGTGCTCTCTCTACAACCATAGAATCTACAACCTATAAATATATAATACAATAAGTAATAAATAACATATGAGGTTTTTATTAGCATATATAAATACTTACAACATCTGAAAAAGCAACAGAAAAAGAGCCAAGAAGTATGCAGAAAGCAGCACCATATTTTCCATCAACAGAAGTGGCCATTAAACTCCATGAAAGTGCTCCAAGAAGTCCTGATAAAACTAGATATGATCTTCTTCGGTACCCAAAAAGTGGGACTGAATCACTACAAAACAAAAAAATAAAAATAAAAAAACATTATTAATGTAAGAATATATGTGGATTTTACAGATGGGAAGTTTATATTTATTTATGCACCTGATGAAACCATATAACGGTTTAATAAGCCAGGGTAATGCTGAGAATCCTGTTATCACAGCTGTCTACTCCACCATGTACAACTAGTTAGTTTTATCTCATTAAATCAATTACAATTTACAAATACATTTATTTGACAAATGGTAATTAATAAATAAATGAATAAATATTTTGGCACTGTGATTGTTATTTTATAAAGCTATAATTACCAAAAGAATTCAGCTAAAGTATATTACTATTTAAAGATGAAAAATAAATGTAGTAGAGAGATGTTGAAAATTGGTAGTATGTAAATAAATTGCAAATGTTCTTTAAATAAAAAATTAAGTAGAAAGTAGTGTACCTCAGCTGGATCTAGATGCAAATCATCCTTAAAATAAAAACTAACAGCAAGTCTAGCAATCCCCAAAACTCCTTGAACAAAGTATACCATAGACACTGCAATGTTGTCTGGTGTAAGGTCTACCCCAAAACAGCTAATCAAGCGCATAGAGTATTTATTCCTTTGGGAAACATTTTTACTTGAAGAAACTGTCCCATTACCTACAAATGCAATTACACATTCATTAGTTAATTAATTAAAGCACCTTACAATCTGATGGTGCATAACATATTTAAAAGTTTGTTAGTATTTATTTTTTCTTAGTCATCTAGAAAATGAACCAGTCAAATTCATATGACTCAATTTGTAGCAACACTCCTATGATTCTTACCAACATGAACTTCATGTAATTTTCAATAAGAATATACATAATTTAATTATCCTTTTCAAACTTAATCCAATTATATTATTTAGACCTAACATAGACCAATTACGATACAAACATGATTTCGACATTGTTTCTCCATAGGGTTTGTTTGCTAACCATCACTATCTACAAAAAAAATAGGTTAGGCTGCACATCCTTCTCACCTAAAGTAACCTTAAAAGCAACAATACATCATACAGTTACAAGAAGCATGATTCTAATAGCCCTAATTGTGTATCAATCTAACATGTATAACTTGTCTAGGAATCTTCAATGTAGTTGTTAATAGTAGAAGATGAAATATGCAACTTATTAAAATACCACACTTAGATACACACTTCATATATAAATTGTAGGTGAAATTAGGAGATGGTAATACAAGAACAAATTAGTCAAACAAGTGAACAATTCAGGCACATTCTCAAATCCGCACCGAAGCTGATTGTAAACTCGGTAACCAAATCCGAGCTATAAATCAGTAAATTCTACTTGTTAAACAGTTGATTGAACATAAAAAGGTAGAATTGGTTATTCTTACGGTTTCTAGAGATAAGTAAGGGGTCATCCTCAGCAGCTGGTATAGGAACGGTGACTGACATGTCTTTTTCCGGCGGACGTGTAGAAGGTGTTCTCCGGCGGTTAGTCCTTCTAACGCCGGCGGGAACAAGGGTAAACGGCTTCCACGGGATCTGATAGAGGACAGGAGAGAGAGAGAAATGAAGAATTTGGCGAGGGTATCAAGGAGATTTGATTTGGGGATGTATTCAGTAGCTTTACCATTTTTCTATAAATGGTTGTTTTTTGTTTTTCAGCTTTGCTCGTCCTCCTACTACTAATGAAATGTACTCCCTAATAAAGTGTGTTTTATTACGTAAAATACATATCCTCTCAAAACGATTACACACACAGCGGTATTTGTGGTAACACCTTCTCCAACCATCTACACCACAATCAAACAAATTACAAAACACAATTTGAAGCCAAGACAAAGGATCCAACTTTGCTTCTTGTTACAATTTGATTAGGTTCAACTATAGAATTTTGATGATGACAATCATATTTTAACATTTAGTATAAATTATATACTTCCTCCGATTCAAAATAAGTGATACATTGTTGATTTCACGGGTTTTGAGGTAAAAGTTTGTAATGAGGGTTAAATTAGATTAATTGGATGGTTAGTGGATAATGGATCCCACATTTTTTGAATAAAGTAAGGTTAATGGTGTTTAAAAGTAAAAGTAAGGGTAGAGAGGTCATTTGACTTTATTAAAGTAGGTAGTTAGTGGGTGTGTGACCCAATACTTTTTACCAAATAAGGTAAAATTTCAAAGTGTATCACTTATATTGATACACCCAAATATGAAAAGTGTATCACTTATTTTAAATCGGAGGAAGTAGTTTTAATCGGAGGCTGAATTAGCAACTTTCCATTAGCAATAACACACATTGTTGGGATAAAAATGTGGGGTCGAGGGGGATGCCCTCGTGATCAGCGCTACAAAACAACAACGAATTTAACATAAGAGACTTTATTACAGAAACACCATGTTTTATTAAAAGTCTCCAAAACTAATTTCATAAACATATAATATAGTTAATAATTTCATAAACATAAAAGATAGAAAAACCTACATACACAATTTGTGTTTTTTATTTGGTTTAGGATTTGGGATGGGCTTTAGGTTTAGATTATCAGCTATTGCTTGTTTTTTTTTTTTAAATATTGGTTTGAGATATTGGATATGTTTTGTAATTTGGTAGTAGTACTATAACACCAAAACAAGAATTCTAAAATTTAACCTACAGAATAAAATTCTAATCAAACTATCATAGGAACCAAGTAACCAGGTGGGTATTTAGAAACAAAACGGATGAAGCTACAACTAACACGACTTTCGCATTGTAAAATATGTAATTTTCTTCTTTTTATCTTGAAAGCATAAACAGAAGTACAAAAATATTGATGACAAACTGGTTATTTTCACGACACGTCAAAAGTCATCATGCAGTTTTCAAGGTTCAAATGAAATGAAGGATTAGATTGTGTTAAAAAAGCAGCCCAAGGGCAGCTGTAATTTATAATATGAGATGAGATCATTACCAAACTGACACAATCCAACATACAAATAGATTTGTAAAAACACATGGTTCAAAAATCTTTTCATCAAAACATGTTACCGGTACACTGAGTTTTAAAATCACAACACCGAAAATGAAAATAAGTTATAAAATCATTAGAGATTTAACCGAAAAAGTGGTTAGTTTTACTTGGGTGCAATCTGCCTGCCATCTGGAATAGCATAAAGTACAATTTGTTTAGATGGCCTAATAAAAGGAACATCACATCTGAAGTAACCTTTCCTCTCAAGTTGCAAAATGTCTCCTCTTTTTAAATCCCTCATATTTGAATCCCCAATTGCTGATATCTCTGTCTTGGTATTTTCACGCAAAACATCTACGAAATCCTCATCTTCGTCCAGCTGTCATCCACAAAGTCAAACTTAGTCAACTTCTCAGGATACATACAAATATAATGATACATGCTAAAATGGGTATCATGCTAAAATGGGTATTAAGCAATTGTTAAGAGAAAAAATACCTTCTTTTTGGAAATGAGGTAATCAAACTCCACCAAATTTAATGAAACAAGTTCATTAATCTCAGGTAACCAAGTAAGTTTCAATTTAGTAGTCTTAACAGATCCTTCAAGATGCAAAACCCCAATTAATTCACTCACATTTCCATCTTTACCCTTTTTAATCTCTTTAACAATCGCATTTCCCCAATCCATTAAAGTAATTTCCTCATTGTCTGATATTGTTTTTGCATCAGCTTCTTCTATCCATATTCTTTTTGTAAAACTTGTAGCTTTATCCCCTGCACCCTCGTATTTTTTATGTTTTGGAATTATACGAACAAATGGCGTTTCGGGCCCGTTCAATAAAGTCAATAAAACACGGTTTTTTTCCACAATTGCAGTGTGTCTTGGACAAACGGGATCGATTATTTTCTTATTTATGTTCCATAGTTTGTCCCATTCCATAAGGTTCAAATTCTTTGATGCCCCCTATACAAAAAAAAAAATAAAAATAATAATAAATAAAAATATTAAAAGTTATAATTAAAGGTACCGAGCAGCCAAAATGAGAACTTTTTGCCATTGTTAGTAAATATTTGGCCAAGAAAAGTCCTCATTTGATTATACAAAAAACTTTGATATCTTTTATAAATGAAAGGGAAGACCAAATTTTGGTTACAGAAAAACTTTAATACCTTCGATTGTGAAAAAAATATGTCCAGTTTCTCAAATGGAAAATTTCATAAAGTTGGGTTACTATTTGTCAGGTTTGCCTGTTACTAAAATATGGACTATATCAGGGATGCAAACATTTAAGTAATTCTTCACAAATATTCAAACCAACCTTGAGTTTTATTGGAATTATTAAAAAAAAACATAGCAAAACCAGATTTAGCAATTTCAACCAGTTTACTTATAAATAGGCCAAATAAAAGAAGTTAGCCTTATAGAGAACGGGTCAAAAAAGTAAAAAAGTCACCAAAAGTGAAATTTTAAATCAAACGACCTCCTACATCGCGTTGTTAAAAAATTAAGATCATTATTATAACAAAATAGTTTTAGCAATCACATTTAACACAATAATTATACATAAAATCAATTAAAATGCACAAAAAAAATTTAAAATTCAAGAGCATAGAAAGTTATTTACTTGTTCAAGAATAAATTGTATCAAAGCCTCAATTTGTAAACCTCTTCTGACAATTCCTTGAACAGTTGGAAATCTAGCATCATCCCAACCATCAACTTTCCCATTTTGAACAAACCATAATAACTTCCTTTTACTAAGAAGTGTATAAACCATATTTAACCGACTAAATTCATAAATATTCACTTTCCTAAGTCCCATATCTTGTTGAATTCTATAATATTGAGCATTTCTATCATGATATTCACTCGATCTAAGTGCATGAGTAATCCCTTCAACAGAATCCACAAACGGGCATGCAAAATCATAAGTCGGGTATATTTTGTATTTTGACCCGATTCTATGATGCGGGGTTGGATTACAACGGTAATAAACCGGGTCACGAAGTGACTTATTTGGATCTTTCATATCTAATTTCCCTCTTAAACAACATTTTAATCCTCTTTCAGACCCGTTAATCATTTCTTTCCATAATTTAATATTTTCATCAATTGTGTTATTCCTGCATTTTGATTCAATCCCTTCCATTCGTTCTTTTTGCATTTCTTCACGTGGGGTGTCATCAATATATGCTTTTCCTTCTTTGATTAATTTTTCTGCCATGTTCATAAGTTGTGGGAAATAATCAGAAGTAAATGTAACTTTTTCGTAATTAATACCTAAAGTTTTGATATCGATTAAAAGATTTTCAACAAATTCATTGCTCTCTTTTGCGGGATTTGTGTCGTCGAATCGGATTATTACTTTCCCGTTGTATTTTTGAGCAAAATATTGGTTCATTAAAGCAGCTTTTGAATGGCCAATGTGAAGATAACCACTTGGTTCAGGTGCAAATCTTAAGCAAACTTTTCCCATTTCTGCATCTGGAAGATCCACTTCGGGTCGATTTGAGATTTTTCCATTTTCGTTAATGGTTTGCTTTTCAATTTCTTTTGAGTTGGTAGAAACGGGCTTTCCTGAGTCTTTTTTCTTTGAAAAAGTTGCTGTTAATTTGCTTAATATAGCAGAATGCTCTGTGGAAATTGTGTTATAAAAACGAACCAAATTTGGGTACTTTCTTGATTTCATTAAACTTTCCCATCTCTTACCAGCTCCTGCAGACAGCAATGTGCCACTTTTAAAGAAAAAATTTCAAGAAAAACAGAAAGAAGATAAAATCATAGAAAGTGTTTTCTGCCACCTGTACAAAACATAAAACCATAACTAACCTGCAAGATATGACCAGACAACAATATCTGCAACTGATAAACTATGACCAACCAAGAAAGTGCGATTCAGTAAATATCCATCAACATACTTACATGCTCCCTCATATTCAGAACCAGAAGAAAAAATAGGAGCATACTCCAACCACTCATCAATCTATAAAATAAAATAATAAATAAAAAATTCGAGTAAGAACAAATAGATGAACATCGAGCTTTAAATTAAAATAAATAAATAAGATTTACCTGAGCAGTTTCAATGGCATCTCGCTTGTACAAGCTAGGAATGGTGGTTGATGAACGACCAAGAAAACGAAGAAGTACATTTGTACCATGTAACTTCATCCTAATAACAAAATTCTTGAGTCAGTAAGACTGATTATAACTTTTTTTAAAGAAAAAGCATTTACAAATATTTAGTGGTAATTTGAAATAAAAAGTATTGAATTATATACAGGATTAGAATACCCATTGGTTAGAAGAAGAACAGGGGGAGAACCAGCAGTGAGAGTGGGCTCAACAGCAAGAGAAACTGCAGCAAGCTTAGCTATAGCAAGCACAGACAGAGGAGGTGTCCCATCTGCTGCAATTAGCAGCTTCAGATCCATCACCAAAAATAATCCTTTAAACCTGGAAATCATAAACATTAATTCTTGTTAAGAGTAGCAATTGCTTCTAATTATAAAGCCACCAACTATGAACACTTGTTAATTTTAAATACGTTAATTCTTATTTAGATGTTTACCAACAGAGAACACAAAGGTAATTGTGGAAATGCTAGATTAGAAGCAATTGTGACTGAGGTGTGATGAATCATCTAAGCTCAAGGGTTTTGAATGTAATAGAAAGAACAAGTTAACATGTCTAATCGCAATCACGAAAGATAATCAAGCTATAAGATAAATAAAGAGAAACAGATGGCGACATGCAGTCAAGCAAAACAGACTATACTACACTGACCGGAGAAGCAGACCGGAGATGCTACTACGGCGGGGTATCAGTTCACAGTATGAACAAAATGAAAATTAGGTTTAGCCGTATTTTGTGTTTTTAATTGGTTTTGAAAAAGTGAATAATTTGGTTTTTGTTCTAGTTTTTTTCTAACTAAATACTACCTCCGTATCAAAATAAGTGATACACTTTCTATTTAGGGGTGGAACAAAATAAGTGATATACTTTCAAAACTTACCTTATTTGGTAAAAAAGTGGGACCCATTCTCCACTAACTATCTACTTTAATAAAATGAAATTACCCTTTTACCCTTACTTTTACTTTTAAACATCATTAATATCACTACATTCTAAAGAAGTGGGACTCATTATCTACTAAATACCCACTTTAATCTAACTTAAACCACTTTTTAATCTTTTGCCTCAAAAACTGTAATTCTTCAAATGTATCACTTATTTTGATACGGAGGTAGTAGTATAAATAAACCGAATAGTAGTTTTGCCAAATATTCTAGTATTCTTAGCTATTTTTTACTTACTTTATTTTTATCTTAGACAATTTCACAAACCCTACATAAAACTTTGATTTATATATCATGAAGATAGTTAGCCACTCAGTATCGTCATTATCGTTGATACCCTTGACATCTTTTAGATGTATGAGGAAAATTTTCTAAGTGTTACTTTTTTGTATTGTTAAATGGAAAATGATAATGAAGAAGGCAAAAACAAGGTAAAAACCGCCCTCTGAATTTTAGGAACACTACTCCATCAATGAATGTACAAGCATTTTATGCATGTTAGAGACGGGCCCTAAGGGCTGTCATTAACAAAACACTTCTTAAATTAGTAAATTGATTGATTAATTGACAACTTAATTCATTGTAGAACTCAAATTATTGTCATCGGCTATCACCATTTTATACTTTGATAAAAATATTACGAGAATAAACCGAATAATAATTGTACCTATAATTTGATTCAGACAGATTTAGCTTTTAAAATAGTTGACATGATTTGATTGTAATTTTTGAGAACCAAAACTACAGGAGCACAAGCCGATGTTTTTGAGAAACCAGACCAGTTTAAAAGCGGTTCGGTTTCGGTCAACATCAGTCAAACGGTTAGAGGGAAACCGGTTTTCGGTAAGTGGGGGTGTGTCCGGTCAAAACCGGTTCGGACCGGTTCAAATCAATTTTTCGTTGAAATCCAATGCTTAACTGGTTCTAAAAACTAGGTTAACAAAAAAACGGTTTTCAAATCTATTCATCCCAAACAAAGCGATCCAGTCCAAACCGACGGTTCATAAACTGATCCAATCCGATGAGGTTTGAAACCAGTCCGGTCCGGTAACCGGTTTGTGCATCTCTACCAAAAACCAATTAATTTAACTTATTTACGCACTAAATAAACCACAGATATCTAATGTAATAAACGAACTTAAGGACTGATGTTGTAATAACTGAAAACCACATGTATGTTCAATGTAATTTACTCTTGCAATAAACTATTACAAATTGTAGAGATAATTATTCCGAACTTTAAATATAATTGATTTCTCATTTCTATAACAATCCCCTCTCCCACTAGTTTTGTGAGAAAGTAAGGCATTACAAATTACAATCTCACCAATTTATTCTCCTTTCATATATATTCTTCTCTAAAGTCAAAGAGATTGAATAAATGAATTAGGAATATATAAATTAACTATGAAAATTATCCATGTAATATATTAAAAATGATGTAATGTAACTATGCCAAGAGCCTGACGTCACTCTATTGTCATCATCCTCTGAATACCGTGTTGTGACAACTTTTGTCACACGGATACGGGCAGTCAATTAGTTTGACACTTGAACGGTCAAAGAACCAATCTCCAACAGCCAATGCAATCGCCTGTACATATTTAACATTTTATTATTTATAAAGATATTGTTATTTAAAGCACAATTTGACACTTTGATAAGTAAAGGGGTCGAAATTGCAATTTAAAGTGATTAGATTTAGATACCTTGTTTCCAAGAAGAGGGGAATGAGGTGCAAACCATGTATCTTGCCTTTCTGATTGGCAATGAGCAAAACATGAATTTATAAACATTCCATTTTGTCTGGACATGGAGAATCTTTTGATTGAATTCAACATCTGATTTCTAAATCCTGCTCAAAATGTAAAGGGTAGGATAGTAATTATTACCAAACTCGCAGTTGATGTAGATGCTATAATAATAATAAATAATAAAAAAAATACTACCTTGAAGGAAATTTAATTGTGAGGGTGAACAGTTTGCAGCGTTCTTTCGGCATGCCGCCCATAAACCGTGAGGATCAGCTGATGGTGGAGCTAAACTAGCAATGATCTAATAGAGAAATTATAAAATTATATATATATTTTTTATTATTTTAATAAAAGATATAAAAGATTACCTGCCAAGAATCATAAGCGGAATTGAGGAGGAACAATGGTGTCCTCACGTTTGAAATTAAGTTTTGTGGGAAAAAACACTGAAAAAAAGGTATTACAACAAAATGATATCATTTTCCAAAAACTTCATGAAAACGGAAATTGAGACTTACAGAAGTTGGATCAAGGTGGTTGGTGCAACTTCTCGGCAAGTTTTTAGCAGACCCCTGTTTATATTATTTAATTTTATAATAATTTAGAATATGTTTGCATCACGTTTTTAATAATAAATTAATAGACTAAAAGTACCTGCAAAGTAACAACACCTTGAAACATGTTTCTAAGTGTGCGTCCACCAGCTACATCACGCCTATGTTTGAAAAAAAGGACCAATATTAAGGTCAAACTGAATATGATATTTAAATAGTAAAAGTAGAAACGGGTCAAACTGACAAAAGCGACCCATTTGACATGACCCATTTGGATGAAATAAAACACAACCCAAATCGACCCGTTTGGACTTACGCATCCATGAACATTCCAGCATCAGAAAAACATTTGACTTTTGTTCTTCTTGAGAAAAAACCATGGAACTCGTCACAGTGAAGAATAGTAGCCAACCCACCAGCTGAACACCCAGAAAGAAGGGCCTGTCCATATTTATATATTTATATTTATATTTATTCAATCAAAATATTTAATCATTTTCGACCAAAATCAGATAATTGCATTTTAAAGAATACCTGGTTAGCATACCGCATTCCTTTTGACATCAAGTCTTGTATGGCAGCCAACCATATTTTTTGTCCTCTAAATTGCAAATTGTGAACCTACCACCAATATTCATGTTCATACATATATATGCTTCAAATATAAATAAAAATATATATTTCAAAATTCAGATCTGAACATCAACACATTACACACCTTATCTTCGGAATCCCCAGTAAACGAGGCACCATCACAATAACGAATCTTCACTCGGTTCCAATTGAAGAAATCTGGCAAATTATTCATGTTTAATTAAGGAAATAAAATGCAAATATGAAAATATGTTATTATAGTAAAAAAACCTGGATTTTCTCTAGCTTTATTGCTCAAAATTCCTGTAAAAGCCAGCTGTTTTTCAAAATAATTTGATGATCCATGCCTTGATTTTTTGCGGTAGACACAAGTTCTAACATTGTTACACCATCCTCCACCCTGTAACATGAGTGAAAAACCAACAAATCTTTATACATATTTAGATCAACTATAATTAAAATTATTATAAAAATATTTGGATCACAACCTCCAAATTAACAAGCCAACTGTTTGCACCTGAACCAAATCCACGGCTTAAGTAATACCCAGGTACTGTTCCATCCAAGCATACTGTGAAAATGTGAAAAAGTCAACGTTTGACTTTTTGAAATTGAGATACGTTGCTGTTACTACAATCAATATAATTTACGTTTATAGCCAGATTGGAATTATTGCAAATACATTAGAGGGGACAAACTTATGAATTGGAATCCAAAAAAAGAAAAACTAAGAAAACAAATGTCAATTTTGACTATATAAAGTCAAATGTTAAGCGTAAATCACAAACAAACTCATTTATATACATAAACCCATGACAGAAAAACCTCCTATAAATGTGGACCGAAAACACAAATCTGTAAATCAACCACAAATAGAAAAACAGATTGGATCAAGAACTGGAAAGGTGTGATCTCTTCAAATCCAAAATAGAAATGTCGATTTAAATCTGACAAAAATGAAAAACCCTTTTAAAAATACGAAATCGTGTGTGAACGTACCAGCTCCTGTAGCAGCAGCTCCTGGAATCAGAGTGAGGCCCACATAAAGCGGAGGAGTAGCACCAGCTGCAGATTGTTCGTAATTGGAATAATTTTCTACAAATGACAGCATTTGATTTGTAGAAGTATTTGCATAAAATTCTGCATCGTCAAAATTAAACTCATACGCATTTCCGCATTTCACTAAGCAGATCAAGAGCACTATGAAAACCCAATTACAGATGTGATTCTGATTCATCATCGTTGAATCTACACTGTAGCTGTCTGCTCTCACTCGAATCTCAGTAACCCTTAATTTATGCCATTTGTATTTCTGTTTGTCGACATCTCTAATTAATTTCATGACATTTTATTCGTGATTTGCTACCTTAAAATCACCTCATTTTGCCTTTTGGGCTGTCATGGAACCCAATTTTTTTTTAATTCGTTTCCAAATCAATTAACCTTTTTTATTTATTTGGTAATTTAGTAAATTAAAAAGAATTAATCATAAATTATACGAAGTATAATAATTATCAATTAATAATTATTTACTAAAAAGCATGTTACCTATTTTGGTTTGTATCATAAATGCTATGCTTTATTTATTAATTGTTATTATTAATGACTGTTTAATGTAATATATTTGCTCATGATGCTCTTTCAAAGTTATCATATGTATTATCACAATGTGTTTGTGGCATGTTATCATATGTATTATCACAATGTGTTTGTGGCATATTAAAATAATGTTAATTTTTTTTACGTTTTTAACATGATTATAACACTCATTTTTAAAATTGTCATCACTCGTTTTAATTTCTAGAACATTTAGGGTCGTCCTTGGATTTGTCGGGGCCCTAGCCCCTAGGCGAAAACTGATTTTGGACTCCCTATCGTAATAGTAAAAAAATATATCAATTTATTCCTACAATCACATTCACATTTGCATAGTACTAGAGCAGAGTAGTTAAGAAGGAGATGATAAAAAGTAATAACCTTTTACTTATTCAAAATATAAAGAAGACTTTAAAAATTATGGGCCCTCAATTTAATATTTTGCTATTCATCTAATAAACACAAAAATATATACCCCAAACTAATCACAAATTAGAAAAAAAATTGGTTTAATCGAAGTTAAAACCATTGCGGAGACTGATGAGCGCAACGTACGGTACCATTTGGCGGCGCAAAACTACTTTGGCGAGTATTTGGTGTGCCCACACCTTATGCTCTCAGAGTTAATGACCTAAGTGGTTATCATACTTTGAAAAAAAAATTACTTTGGTTATTTTATTTTATTTTTGTTTATTAAATTTATTATACTTATGAAAAATGGTTATTTAAGTCATTAGCCACCGCCCACCGGATATATATTTTGATGGTTACAAAATAATGTCATGTCCATTATTAGTAGAGTTAATGCATTCTTAGGTCACTGGCATTTGGGAAAAAAGTTCAACTTGATTATTGTAAAAAGTTTAATTTGGTCATAGTAATTCATGAAAAAGTTTTAAATAATGATGATAAATTGTTATTAATAAGTTCTAAATCACAGTGACCTAAATGTATATATTTAAAAAGTTTAATATTCAATAATAATATTCGTATACACAATAACCATAATAAAAAATAAAATGATTAAAATCAACTTATTCGAAAAATGATAATAATTAGATGCTTTCTTGAGATCCTTGAAAATTCCTATAACATAACATAATAAATAAATGGCTTTTGCGGTGCATAACACTGTTCGTGATATTTATTTATTTTTGTACTATTCATGAACTAGTCTCTTTCATTAAAACAAGACAATATAGTACATGTCTTTTATTTGGTAGGAGGTGAAAAATAAGATTTTAATGATATATATATTGGTGATATTAAATTGTGACATTAATCGTTTAAATCAAACTCTTTTCTACACATATCTTTTGTATAAAAATTGAAAAGTGTATTTTATAAAAAGGACGATTTTCACACTATATTTTTTTCTGTACATCACAATAATTGTTTTATATATTTATATAGTTTGCAATAATATTTGTACTATCTAGTATATGCATAAAAAAATGGTCTACAAGTAATCCACGTATGAATAAGAAAGTTATTTATTTAATTCATATAAACTATAAAAGAACGAAGATAATACTCCATATGTTAATTTTATGTTGCAAAATTTGGTTAACTAATACTACTATTAAAATACTTATACAACATGGTATATATACTATAGTTTTTTTGGTTCGACATGTTACATGAACAGATTTCTAAAATTTATAGATTAAGAAATGGGATGTGTTATTGAAGAAAAATGATTTTGAGCAAAATGATTTTAAAGAAGGCTTTTTAGAAAACATAGTTTTTAAAGGAACACCAAATCAAATAAAAGAAATCAACCAATATCATAGTAAGTATCGTACAACAAAAGATCGGGGCAAAAACAGTGAGAAATAGCATGAGACATCGAGATGATTTAAACAGAGTGTTGCGTGATTGGTTTTGCCCTCTCCAGTACGTCGCATATAAAAAAAGAGTAGTGGGTCATATGGGAGGCCTGCTGAAATTTTAATGTCCTGTTTTTAATTGCTGCCATGGGCCCAATCCCAAGCCCAAATCCCCCCAAGGCTTTTTGGGCGGGCCTGAGTTTTGTGCTAGACATGCTCCTTTTTTCCAGGTACAACGGCTGGATAGGAGCTATATTCGCCTCAAATTAGTTGACAAATTTCATGCAGAATATCGAGAGAGAAGCTAGAGAATTTAGGAGTAGTCAGGTGCGCATTTCATATTGGTAACACATGAAATTATTGGCTATCGATAAATCTATGAAATTTCATTTGCAAGAAATTAAATTGAGTATTAAATTTTTTTTGAAAGTCTTTTTTGAAGAAATAAAAACTGAAACTATTTAAACAACAATGATATTATAGGTCACAAAAAAGGAAAAATGGTTAATATTTATAACTGCATAATTAATTATGATAATTATTGGAGTATTTAAGTTTTATATTCACTAATAAATATTAGCATGTATTAATTTTGAAACTTCAGCTCCAACACTGATGAAAATTTACATGACGTGTGATCTTCTTATCATCTAAAAAATTATCCAAATATCCAAAATACCCGAATGTCCGAAAAGTATACCAAATTATCTGAATATAAAAATATGGTAAAATGACTAATTACTTGACAGGGCAATTTAGATGGTATGACAAAATTGCGAGAAATTGAGGAGCACGACGATAAAAAACGAATTTGAAAATTTAGGAACAAAATCATCAGATAATTTGAAAAACCACAAAGATAATTTTTGTAATTTACCCTAAATCTTATAAAATTTTCTTGTACAAATTTGATGAAAACTGCATTTTGCAACCAAATTTTCCCGCAACATCAACATAAGCAAACCATTATTATAAATTTATTTACAAGTAACCAACTCACCATGATAGGAATGACCCTCAAAGAAATTCATATAAGTATAAAAAATATAGATATATTGAAAAATAAATGTACTCCATACACATTTAACATGTTTGACCCAATTAAACCGTTAACTTATTTAATTAAATAGGTTATATATATTGTGTTCAGGTTAAAGTAAACATATCAGGATTAACATATCAGATCCATTTATAGAAACGAGTTGGTTTAAGGTTGAATTGCTACCCTAAAATTTAGCAAGTAGCAACATTAAGAGGAATACAACATTTTGAACGCTAGAATTAGACCGAAAGTAATAACTTAAACAATTATGAAGTACAATCGTCGAAAAATCTCATACACAAATACAAGATTTGATCGAAAAAAAGGTAGATTATGTACAATTACATGAAGAGAATGATGGTTCAACTTAGTGGAGGCAAGGACAGGGCATGGGGAGGAGCATGTGTCGACTCCACCAATATAGACCAAAGTACATGCACATCCTCATATGGACATGACTTTACATCCTCATACAATATGTATATCCCTCTGCCTGAAAATATGCACTTAACCATCATTAGTCTTGTTTCATTTACTAAAAAAATATACATGTAAAATACAACATTACTTTCATTAGGAAGGTTCATCCACACCAACTCCGAACTACCCGCAAAACGGGTGATCATTTTGGAATTAGTCGGCTCCCAAATATGAGTCGGAAATCAAATTACCGAATAAAAAAAAGGCACATAAATTGTCTAAATTAAGTTGTAAGTGAACCAATTGGTCTAGATCAATTGGCCACCAAGGATTGCCTTGGGGTTTTTTCTTCAAGAAGTCTTGGTTCAAGACTTGTTGAGGCATTCCTCAGGAGATAAAAAATGAGGTGGGGTTTATTCCCCAAAAAAGGAGATAGGTTCGAGGAATGCATACTATCCACTTGGATGTCATTGCATACGTCGAATCACTAACTTTCTAACTTGTCGTTCAAAAAAAAAGGTGTAAGTGGCCGATACATTTACCTTGTATCTTATGAAATGTAATTTGTAACCACCAAATTTATCCTTATGCCACTAAAATCTTTAAAAAGTACGACTATATAACCATATGGTAAAGGTTTCTACAGGAAGGGGACGAACCCGTGAATCCTAGAAAATCATTCGAAAATATTACCACCAGGTCATAACCAGATGGTTAAACAATACCCAAAATGATAAAACTAAAATTATTTACAGGCTTCAATTAAGCAATAAAAACTTGAATGGGTGTAAAAGAGAACATACTCTTGTGATGGGCAGAGTGGAGTTTAACCCATAGCTTCTTGAGTGGAGAGAAGAGGGATTGAAGCCACCCCATTAGGAGAAGAAATGTTCATGGTTGGTGAAACCACGATTCTGGATCCTAAGAAGGGGATGTTGCTTAGACAAGGGTGAAGAAGTTATTTACTTAGAAAAATGCAATACTCATTTGCATTTCCCTTCAAGGCCAATCATACAGATTTGGTATTGGTGCAATGTCACTATTATTTCAATACCCCTTTTCACTTTCTAGTGGAACAAGCCATCCTACCAATAACCATTACTTTTTACACTTCCCTCAACCCCTTCTTTCCCTTTCCAAAAACCTCATAAAAATTTGATTATGTGTTTTATGTTTTTGTTACTTTTATATAGGTAGGAGAAGAAAGAATGGAAAAAGACCAAAATACGCTCATGTTTTCTGCACGCAAGGGCGTTTGACGGTCCAATTTGGACGGAATATATATATATACCAACTAAAACAAATGTATTTTCATAATTATATTGAAAAGTAAATGTGTACGATAAGAACATACTTAAAACCCAATTTCCCTTCTATGGAATTTGCCTTCTTAGGATCTATATATAAATGGAAAAATATAGTTTTTAATCATTAATTATGGTCTTATTATGTATTCTAGTTTGATTATCTCATAATTTGAGGATCAGACATAATCTTACCATATTTCTATCAGAAAGTAGAAAGACTGATTCCTGAAATGTCTCCAAAAAATGTGTGTGGTGAAAAAAGAATGAGAGACTTCCATATTCACCGTTTTCGCTAATTTTAAGTTAAACTAAACATTTTATTTAGTAAAAGATTATTGATTTTGTAATGCTTCGATCGTATGTCATGTTATGAAATAAGACTCAAAAGATCAACCTAAATACATTTAATCCAATTAGTTTCAGCCCTTCAAACATTTTACCGCATAGGTAGAGCTAGTCACATAACTATTGGTGATAGTTTTGTACTTTAAATTACTTTCTAAAAGTCACGAGTAAGATATATATGATTCCTTCTTGTGTAAATATTTAACATATGACCAGAAGAAGGTCTAAACGGTAATAATTAAGTTACGTACATCACGAGCATAAACTCTGTCACCCGAAAAATCCATTATAACGGAAATACGATAAAAACAAAGTAGAGCTAGTCACACGTGGGATGTATAAGTTAATTAATTACTTAATTTATATTCTGAATTTTTAGACATTAAGGGGATGGACCTTTTCTTGTCCGTTACCACATCACCCGACCCGAATACAAGATTAAAACTTTGACACTTTTTAAGTTGTTCCAAGTAAGTTTGGAACAATAATTAAACTAATATTCTTCAACACTGAACACTATCATAATCAGGCAACGATTGAGGGTTTCCCTCCAATAAGCAGAAAACTGGTGGAATAGTAAGAGTGTGTAGATCTCCATAAGCATTCCAACAAAACGGACTTAATATATTCTGGCCTTGTGAAGGCTCCAATTCCACGTCAGAAAATGTTAAATTTGTACATGGGACACTATCACTACATCCCAAATGCATTGCGGGGCTTCGGAAATCATAAGTTCCCGTTATTTTCTCATAAATAATGTCGGAAATATGGACGGCCGATGTTTGGTTTGGGCACAATCCTTTGGTTTGGCAATAGTATTGGTCAATCATGATGGGGTTCCGAACAGTGTCCATGTGGATGTTGATGAACTTCACTTTTGACACCGACCCTAACCCGCCTTGCCATGTTTTGATTCGAACCCCGTTGTCAGAATGTTTGATTACTGAGTCGGTAACGGTTATGTTTGATACGCATGCTCGTGTGTTACGCATCCCCAGGCTGCCAATGCTGCAATTAATGAGACAAAAATGTAATTATATATGTTGGTTTCGACTTATTTGCTTGTGAATGAGTCAATTTGTATTGTGTGTATAAAAAAAAATTTAACTAAAAAAGGGAACCACGCAAATGAGCTGAACACGTTGAATCGGTTAAAAGTTGTATGAAGTGTTTGTATTACGAAAACAGCTAGCCTCCCAAAGCGTTTCTTTAAAAAGTTCTAAAAATAATACGTTTTAAATCATGTTAAAAAACTATAATATAATTTGTGCGTCGTGAGAGTTTTGCAACAAAGATGTTTAGGCGTGTTTCAGGGGATTTTCTAGTATTTATATTTTACATATTGTTTATAAGAGTTACATATTGTTTATAAGTTTTACAAATTGTTTATATTTTACATATTGTTTATATAAACGGTTTGCGGGTCGACCTATTTTTGACCAAAATCCAATTAGGCTCAATCCTAACCCAATTATTTTCTTGACGCGTCCGTGCCGTGTTTCGGGTCGTATAAAAACTTGTGCGGGTCAAGACTGAACATGGAGTAGAACCACATTCGAAATGAACTACCAAATTGCATACGAAAAGTAGTATTGTAAGGTTTATTGGTTTGCCACAAAAATGAGGAATGTTTACCTTATCCCATGGCTTGGACCACATGTTATGTTCTTTATGTCTACATTATAACTCCCTGCCCCAATTGAGACACAATCATCACCTACATATTGTAGAAGCACAAAGTAAATCATACAATACTTTCATTTGTTATTTATTTACATGATATTCCGTCTCATAATACTTCCTCCAATTCTTTCTAGATGATACACTTTTCAATATTGATAATTTCAAAATAAGTTATATATTTTGATAGCTTATTTTATTTGTAATAGGTATTGGGGGTCAAATCCAATAACTATCCCATTTAATCTTGTGAGATGGTAATTTTACTCTTACTTTTCATAACATATTTGACTCAAAATTTGCAAAAAACAACAATGTATCACTTATTACAAATCGGAGGAAGTATAATGTTAAATAGTGGATATTACCATTGGATATAAGTGAGTTGTATATCCTCACGTCGTTTGAGTTCTCAATGTGGATTCCGTCTGTATTTGGACTTAAAGAAGGAGCTTTAATATTTACTGAGTCTATATGTACACCTTGACAACCATCAAACCGGAAGTGGAACTGTGGACTGTCCTTCACTTTGACTCCTTGAACCGTCACATTTGTGCTCATGAAAAATCTAATTGCCTGCATTTTGTGAATTTAAGAAACATTGATTCAACGAGCAGTTATTTTGGGAACTACTATTGCTACCAAAGGTTAACTTATGATTTGACTGAGAGGTAATCGGAATTTTTCCAAAATAGTAAACCCACAAATTTTTATAACTTGATAAAAAAATAACATTGATAAATAATTATATTTCTCAAACTTTCTTTTATTTTCAATCTTGATAAAGAAATAACATTGATAAAGCCGAGTTGGAAAAAGCGTTAACAAATTTAACCTACCTAAAAGCCATGATTTATGTATGTTATTTTATCTAAAAGTGTGATTTTAATAAAATTGATAGCGATTACAATTTACAACTACAAATATAAAAATATATAGTGAGATCAGATGTGAGTATTGTAAGGAGAATTTTCAACAACTTATTTAAAAATATCTGGATCATTATTAGAATTTTTGGATCATTATCAAAAAATATTTCCTAAAAACAAATCCAAAATTTCTGATAATGATCCAAATTTTTTTAAAATGATTGGTTGAGAATTATCTTCATAGTCCTCATCATTTCCAAGAATGGCTCTAAGCGATCTATACCCAAGAAACAAAAATCTATCTTCACGGATTCCTCCTCGTGTTCTATCGATCTTAATAAGGCTCCCATTCCCCCAAGTTTTGGGAGTCTGGGTATGAATATGCATACATTGTCTTCTGATGGTTTCTCTGAGGAAGTCAGAAACACAATTGAAGTGGGATCGATGGTGGGATTCAACATGGACGGGTGTGACGGGGAAATCAGAAATGTTATTCCCAGGAAAGGAGTGAAGATTGGTCCCCAATGAATGCTCTCTCAATCAACATTCGGGGTCTGGCTTCGGAATCGAAGCTGGGGTGGCTTGCTGATATTCGCAAGGAAAATAAAATTCATTTTATTGGTATTCAAGAGACTCATATCCCTTCTGAAATTGATGACAGATTATTAGGGTCACTGTGGGGGATAGTTGCAATTGATTATGTCTTCCAAAAATCGCAAGGAAGGTCTGGGGGTATTCTTTCAGTCTGGAACACAAATTTCTTCACAAAAGTGGGTAGTTGTAGTGAAGCTGGTTTTATTGCAGTGTGGGGCAAGTGGGCTGGAAGGCATAACGTGGGTTTTCTTAATGTTTACGCTCCTCAACCGTTAACTCAGAAAAGGAGATTATGGGGTAAAATAAAAGACATCCTGGACTCTCATAGTGATGTTCTGTGGACGGTTATGGGGGATTTTAATGAGGTCCGGGCCCAAGACGAAAGGAAAGGTTCAAATTTCTCTTCTGCAGGTGCTATGGTATTCAATGATTTTATCCGTAGCGCTGATTTGATCGAAATCAAAAGCGGGGGCAGAAGGTTCACTCGTATGAGCCCTGACGGGGCTAAGCACAGTAAGCTTGACCGGATTTTCGTCTCAAGCAACTTTTTCACTGTTTGGCCCAATCCTAATGCACTAATTCTCCCAAGGCTTCATTCCGATCACTGCTCGATCTTTTTTAACTATGAGGTAATCGATTTTGGGCCATCTTACTTCAAGTTGTTCAATTCTTGGATGTAGGATCCTGGCTTCCACAGCCTGATTTCCTCGGGGTGGGATTCCGCTCAGCCTCCAAATTACATGTCTAATATACAACAATTTATGTTTAAACTGAAACATATTAAGTCTATCATTAAATCATGGAGGAATTCTAAAACTTCAGATCGAAAGCTGCAAATAAAGAACCTGAGCACCATGGTGAACAACATAGATATCAAAGCTGAAAACTCTACTTTAACACATATTGAAATTGAATCCCGAAAGAACAGTATTGTTAAAATAAAAGATCTTGAAAGAGCAGATCGCCTGGATCTTAAACAAAAGTCCATAATAAAATGGTCAGTCGAGGGAGACGAAAATACAGCCTTTTTTCACGGGATTTTAAATCAAAACAAGAGAGCAAATTACATACACGGTCTGAATATAAATGGGGTTTGGGTCGTTGACCCAAACAGAATAAAGGAGTATGCAAAAAACTTCTTCTGCTCTAAATTTGAGGCTATCGCCGGGCCCAAACCACGATTCTATAGTCCAAATTTTAAGAAATTATCTTTGGCCCAATCGCAGCAAATTGAACGCACAATTACATTGGAGGAAATTAAAACAGCAATTTGGGAATGTGGATCAAACAAGGCGCCGGGGCCCGATGGATTCTCAACGGAATTCTTCAAGAACTATTGGGAAATTATAAAATCGGACCTATATAATGCAGTAAAACAGTTTGAAGCAACCGGGAAAATCGAGCAAGGGTGCAACGCTTCGTTTATTGCTCTTATCCCCAAACAAACCGATGCAATTGTGCTTTCTGACTTCCGGCCTATCAGCCTTATAAATAGCTTTTATAAGGTTATTTCCAAGATATTAGCCCTAAGACTCGCATCAGTGATAAACTCAGTTGTTGGGCCGGAGCAGTGTGCATTCATTAAAAATAGAAGTATCCTAGACGGGCCGTTAATCATCAGTGAAATTATCTCATGGGCTAAAAAGGTGAAAAGAAAGTGTCTCCTCCTCAAAATTGATTTTGAGAAGGCATTCGACTCGATTTATTGGGACTTTATAGACAACATTTTAGAGCAAATGCACTTCGGTGTCAAATGGCGGAGATGGATTAGGGGCTGCCTTGAGTCCATTACGGTTTCAGTGCTTATTAATGGATCCCCGACTAAACAATTCAGTATGGAAAGGGGTGTTCGGCAGGGAGACCCCCTTGCCCCGTTCTTATTTATCCTTGCTGCTGAGGCCCTTAATGTCGTTTTATTTGAAGCAAATGCAAAAGGCGTTTTCCATGGAATCAAGCTGCCAAACGCGGGTCCGACTATCACTCACTTACAATTTGCAGACGACATAATCTTCACAGGTGAGTGGTCATCAATGAATGCTTTTAATCTAATCAGGTTGTTAAGGTGTTTTCAGGTTGCATCTGGCCTAAAAATCAACCTTAGTAAAAGTTGTATCATGGGAATATCAGTGACCGACGCTGCTATAACTGATCTTGCTTCTCGCATTCACTGTCGCACCGGTCAGCTTCCGTTCACGTATCTCGGTCTCCCGATTGGTGTGTCAATGAATAAAGCTGAGTTTTGGGCTGCTATAATCAACAAATTCAGTGCTAAATTGTCAAACTGGAAATCTAAAACTTTATCTTTTGGAGGCAGACTCCAGCTTGTTAAATCAGTCCTTGGTAGCCTTGGGTTGTATTTTTTCTCCCTTTTTAAAGCCCCAAAAAAGGTTATTAATAAGCTAGAAAGCATAAGGCTCAATTTCTTCTGGGGGTTGGCTGGTGATTCCAGGAAAATTGCTTGGATAAACTGGGAGACAGCCATGGCAGACAAAGGCAAAGGGGGGCTCGGGATTGGTAGTTTACGTGCTTTAAATCTTGCACTTTTGGGACGATGGTGGTGGAGGTTTAAATCTGAAGCCAATACCCTTTGGAAACAGGTCATCCAATCCCTACACGGCACGGAGGGTGGTCTAAATAACCTGAGCAAGTGTGGCAATTTTACGGGTATCTGGCGCAAAATTCTCAAAGCCCGATCTGAATTCGAAAAGCTTAACCTTCCAGTTCAGGATTGGATCCGAGACCCGCAAGCAAACGGTAATGGGGTTACTTGGGCTCTTGATGCAAACGGTTTCTCTGTTGCTTCTCTTCGTGCGGCTTTTGATGATCTGTATTTAAAGCCTAGAGGCAACAAATCTTTGTGGTGGATAAACTGGGTTCCTTCGAAAATAAACATACTTGTGTGGCGTATGATTCATGATAGGCTCCCTGTTAAGCCTAACTTACAAAAAAGAAACATTACTTGCCTTTCTAGCTTGTGCCCCTTATGTGATCAAGCAGATGAGAATCAAGATCATTTGTTTCTGCTTTGTCCGGTGTCAAGGAGTCTACTGCAGGAGGTTTCTGCATGGTGGAAGATTGATTTAATGAGGTTCGGATCAATCCCCGAACTACTAAATTGGTTATATACGATTGACATGAAAAAATCAGAAAAAAAGGGCCTAATGAGTATTATATACATCTTCTTTTGGATTATATGGAGGCATAGAAACGGGAAAGCTTTTAACTCCCCGGGTGACTCTCAAAACTACTCGAGAGGTGGATACATTCAAGCAATATCTTTCTTTTGGATAAAATATAGAGCTCCCTCTTGTAATCTTAGTCATAGGTGGAATGAGTGGTGTTGTAACCCTATGTCCTGTTTTTAATTTTGTTGTTGCTTCCTGTTTCCTAGCATCTTGCTAGTTTTTTTTCATTTATAAAATGCATGTCGTTCAAAAAAAAAAAAAAAAAAAGTCCTCATCAATTTTGAGTAATCACCGGATCCTATGTAGTTTATACAGTGGAGAGTTATACCAAAGAGCCCTTGGTCTTATGGTATGTTGTTTGCCTCACAACCTTATGCTTGGTGTTCAAAGCTCGTCGTGGACATAAATGAAAATTAGGTGTAGATAAATATTTACCATTCAAAAAAAAGTGAAGAGTTATATAGAAAACTCATAATATTATGTTGAACCCTTATGACCAATTAATATTATATTTTCCATTTATTTAAGATTCGGTAATCAAGGGGTAATATATTATTATTATATATTAAATAAAAGAAAATTATATAAAAATAATACTCTTTATGTATACAGATCAAGGAAAAAGTAGAGTAAAAAAATGTCATAAACATCTCATCTGTCATTCGATTGAAAATGAATTGTAAATATGGCGGTACTAAGGGTAGGTTTAGAGCATCCCGTTATTTTTCATAAGAGATATATCTACACCGTAAAAGAAATTCATTAACCCGCTAGACAAATCTTAAAGCATAACGTATAAGTATACTAAAATATAGGTTGTGGTGTGCGATATAGTTTTTGTGGTGTAGGTATCGCCTCCCATTATATTTTAAAATTTCATAAATAAGAAAAAAACTCATCTTTAATATGTAATGATATTGCTATTGTAAAGACAATATATATAAATCTATATGTTTTCGTTCATGTATATACGATAAAAGAATTTAAAAAGAAATCAAATTCCATGCAATCTAGCTTGATCACAATTACAGAAATATATGGTTAAAACCTCACAACAACGCGAGAATTAGCACAATGTAACACATTTACACTAGCGTTTTCTTGCATTTTTTATAGTAAATATATATACCCACTAAAATGTCAAACATTATTCTTAATAGTTTTGTTTTGTATACCCATTATTATCACATATATAAAATTGCAAGAAAACGCTAGAGTTTGCACATTATTGTGTTCTCAACAAGAAATAGCATAAACACAATATATGATCACAAACTTCTGCAGGATTTTTGCAACATTTAAAATTACAAGGATGCGACAAAATGAAAAGTATATAATATTGAAACAGTAAAGTATATGTATAAGACTTACAACTGGACTATCGCAAGGACCAGGTAAAGTTGTTCCATTTGGTCCCTATTAAATTATTAATAACGTTGTTAGTAGATAATCGATCCTATTAATATATAATATCTTTTAGTTTAACTATATATAGAAGTAATATATTTGGGATTTTCTAAAATTAGCAAGCTTAAATTTCAGTCGACAGACTTTCTATTTTATGAAAGACTTATGTTTAATCGTTTAATCAAAGATATGTACTATGCAAAACTTGAAAGTACAATGTTTTAAATTTTAACCAAGTGAGGTAACTAATCATACCTAACTACAACTATTTTTTTAATTAATTTCTTAAATTTTAAAATGTTAAAATAACCACCACTCACCATCACTACCACTACCACGTACAACTATCCACCACCACCCACCATCACTACCACGACCACCATAAGTAAATTATAAGGATGGTCAGTGAGATTTACACCAAATTTCACTTATGATCAATTACTTAAAAAAATGTGTTTTTTTTCCGTAAACATTTTGCACCTGTAATTCTTTAGGTTAACGTTTGTACGTTAATTTTTTTTGTTAAAACATTAGGGTAGTATTTCTTTAAATTTACATTAGTGATCGTATTTCTATTAAAAATATTTAGTGGTAGTTAGGGTAAAAGAGTGTCAGTGCAAAACAAATTCAAAAAAGGACAAACAATGTAATTTTTAATTAAGTAAACATTAATCATTGTAACTTACTTTTTATAAAAAAAAAATTTAACTTATATATATATATATAACTGGAAAAAGTTCTACATCTTTTGCAAGAGTATATAATTGAAAAGGACATACTCTGTGAGGTTTACAAGGAAGATCCCACCACTTTTCGCCTCTTCCATCAATAACTCCACCACCTTGTAGAGACATGCCGTTTACCCTATAAAACACAAGCCATTGTCTCATGCTCATGCCTTTTGGCCACATTCGTGGTCCATCTGGTGCCATAATTGTCCCTTCAATCTTCAGAACCACAAACCAAAAAGGCCATTAAATTATTTATACATAAACTCAAAACCACATACTAAAATATGTATAACTTCACATTATTACCTGAACCACAACACTATTCCCACAAGTGAAAATTGTGGACTGTATCAAGAAACTATAATGCTTCGGAACAAGAAGGATTGCGGGATCATCACTTCCACAAGCCGAATCCCACGCCAATTTGAAAGAAACTGTGTCATCTGTCACACCGTCTCCTACACACCCGAACGACCTCACATCAAACACCCTTGAAACCGTTTGGTTCTTGGGTGTAACGGCCGGTTCTGGTTCGGGTGCAGGAGAAGGTGCTAACCATATGGGGTTTAGTGATCGAGAGTTAACCGAACTCAAATAAACGAATAAAAAGATCGTGAAAGCGTAGATTAAGGACATTCCCATGGTGAGCTATAGCTACAAGAATTAATTAATTGAAGAGGTTGGTTTAAGGGTTTTATAGGAGTTAAAAAGCGAATGTAGTAAAAAGGAATCAAACTTCTATGCTACTAATACTTATGATCACACTACCCTAGCTAGAAAACCATCGTGTATTCAAAGTAAAAGATTTGATTACCGGATGGAAGTTTATGTCAAAAGAGGGAAGAAACGCACGTTTTAAGGAAGTTGAAAGATGGTTGCTTGACGGCTAATTAAGACTTTTGGTGGTGTGGGTGTGACCACAATTAGCACCAAGAAACAAGTTGCCGACCAGTTGAATGTTAACATAGGGAAGAGAGGCTTAATGTTATTTATATTTATACTTGGTGAAGAAGCTCTAAGTGGAAGTGTGGCTTAAAGTTGCTATTTTTTTAATCTTGAGTGGTGAACCGACCATCAATCTTTTAGGATTTTGTGTCAAGCGGGATAATAAGTTGGGTTCTTGGTTGATGTTATAGGTTGAAAGTCGACGTGGAACAATTGTATAATTAGTTGACATTGCTTATTGGTAAACCGGCCTCATACAGATTACTCCCATCACTTCATTTGAAAATTAGATAAAGTTGAAATCAAACGACTTAATTATAGGGTTCTTGAATAGATAAAGACCTTTTTTGTGTTGTCGGCATAGGGTTGTTTTCTTGTAGTGGTTGGAAGACCGTTATTGTAGCTATAGATAAGTCTCATGAGTTGTCATAATAAGGCAATCCTTTGTACATGATCCATGCTTACATACTTGGATATGAAAACTTATGAGCTCTTGGCTTAACCTAACATTGTTCCGTAACTGGATAATCATAACGGTTTGAAGCCATATTAGTGGGATCTGTTGATGATAACCTAGCACATAATAACAAATGTTAAATATTCTTTTTGTTATTGCATTAATTACTAAAATAACTTCCTTATTCATTTATAGCAGTGCAAATTTAATTTAACACAAAACAATTAATGATCAAATTAATACTCCGTAATATATTACATTAATTAAGAAGATTTCAAGTTCATTTAATACTTTATATTATGTTACCCTTTGACACAAATTATAGAAATAAAATTTACCACCGGATGAATAGTGTCAAATACTATAATATATTTTTTGTTTTTTTAATGTAGTTGACTTTTTTGACTATTTTTCCTTTTTTTGTAAGATGCAAGTTTTTTACCTTTTAACGCAACTTTTTTCCAATTGTTTATTTGACCTATATTTATTTAACCCCTGAGCGTGATAAATACAACCCGTGACAAATTATTTTATGAGTAAATTACACGAATAGTCCCTGTGGTTTGATAAAAGTTTTGGATTTAGTCCTTAACTTCCAGAAATTACACTCATGGTCACCGTGGTATGCACTTCGTATTGCTTTTGGTCCCTAAGCATAACGGACGTTAAATATTGTCGTTAAAAACAAGCACATGCTCACCACATGAGGGTAATTTTGTCATTTCACTGTATGTTTGTATCCCTTTCTTCTCTACAGCCCATATTACATCAACTGCTACTCTACTATACTCTACCTCGACCCTTTCTTCTTCACCTCTCCTCTTTTTCCGACCGCCATGGTGCCAAACATCTACTTGTGTGGCGGCGGTGGTGGGTGAGGATTTTGGCGGCGGTGGTTATTGGCAGTCTTCAAGAACAAAAAAGGGCTAATAAAACACATTGATATCTCATTTTCAGATCTAAAAGACAAATAAACACAAGAGTTTTCTTGATTTCCGGCGGTGGTTACTCGATTTTGAGATCTGGTTACAGACAGAGATTTCTCGATTTCAACAACACCATGTCGTCGCCGGAAAACCTGCATAACTACCGTCACATCTATCCTTAGGTTAGGGGTGAGGGGAAGAAGAAGAAAAGTTTCAATTTTTGTCATTTAGGGTTTAGAAAAGTTACAGATGTGATTCAGGGGTGACTTTGATTTATATTCCGACAATCTTAGAAACCCCTTTGTTTGTTCCATGTACAAATTCCAGTGATGATGCAAATACCACATAAAGTTTGTACCGGAGCTTGATTTCCGATTACCCGCTATTATAGTTACAGTGGCCCATTGAAAAAATTTCCATTTGCGTACAAATTCCAGCGACTGTGTATACCGGAACTTGATTTTCCGATTATTTCCCTCCCTCGACCGTCATCATCAACATTGGGTTTAAATCTATGGACCTCCACCGTCATCCTCAATATTGTGTTTTCTTGAGAAGATGTTTTGGAGATGATAAGCTAAAAAAACAAAAAAAGGTTTAAAATGAAATGACAAAAACACCCTCACGTGGAGGGCATGTACTGCTGTTTAACCTAAGATTTTTAACGTCCGTTCCGCTTAGGGACCAAAAGCAATACGAAGTCTATACCACAGTGACCATAGGTGTAATTTTTAGAAGTTAGGGACCAAATTCAAAACTTTTATCAAACCACAGGGACCATTCATGTAATTTACTCTTATTTTATCCTATATACATTTTTATCTAATACAACCGTTTATTATTGAGAATAAACAATATTAACCGCTTATATTATTTATTATATCTAAATTATCGAGAATGCGGTTTTATAATTGTACGAATATTAATAAACATTCTTTTTAGTATCATATAAGAATATCTCGTAAGACATCACGCAAGGTAAAAGCCTAGTAGTAGAAAAAACCGCACATAACTTAGGTACGCCGCATTTCTTTTATTAGACGGATGGAGGTTTTATGTTTTTTATTAAACGGTTCCAAATGGGTTGATCTGTTTATGAGCTATGACCCCAACTCATTTAACTTTCAAGTCTCCGATGGTCATTGCAAACCTTAATCCCCATAGCCATCCTTTAGGGTGTGAGAAATGTGCAAAATTGAGCCCGTCATAAAAAATAGTTTGTTATGCAAATAATATTTGACTACAAAAACAAATTAAGACCAAAGTTTTTATGTCTATATTCAGAGCCTCGTTTTTACTAATTAGATAAGTTTTACATACAGCCTCTAGAAACAGTCCTCTGATAACGAAAATGCAATTTAGTATTCTTAACCTGATTGACCGTGTACTATACTACCTTGAATAGTAACACAATACCTTAAACTTGCAAAAAATACCTCTAATTTAGTCTTGAATTCTCATGTCATTTACTTCTAACTTCAATATATTGGGATGAACTTATATCTTTTAGTTCGTTAAAAGTTATAAGAGAAGTAAATTAAAACTAGGGGTGTCAATTTTTAACACGACCCACAACCCGACACGGAAATAATCATATTTGGGTTGAACCTAAATGAGTTAGGGTCTAAAACAGGCCAACCACTCCAACCCGTTTATAAATATGGTCAGGTCTGGGTTGGCTTCTGTATACACTATACACGGCTCGACCCGCCAATCCATTTAGTCTTATAAAGTTTTTCTTTATTTTATTAAAATATATGTAAATACTATAAAATCTCCTAACCCCTACCTAAAACATTTCTAAATATCTGTTTGACTTTTCAACTCCTGACGATTACCATGGTATTTGGGTCTATCTTTTAATTCTGACCCACCAACATGGTTCCAACCTGCTAACTCATTTCACCAACCAATTTGTTAAGTTATATGGGTCGGGTCTAGGTTACCATGGTTTACATATGTCCAGATTAGGGTTCGTTTTTTTGGCCCAAAATTTTTAAAAAGGTCGGGTTTCGGTTGACTGATTCCAACATGTTAACCCAAACCCAACCTGATTGCCACCCCTAAAGAAAACACGATCAAATTAATCAGCCAGGGTACTAAATTGACCATTTTTACAAGTTCAGAATACTCTATTGCACATTTAACAATCTACGGTAGTAGAGGACCCGTCAACCAAGTTTAGGATACCAAATGCATTTTGGCCAAAAAAAACACCACAAATACACGATCTAGATACATATACTGATACACATATACAATCAAACTAAACATTAGTGAACCTGAATGGCTTAATTATATACACACAACTTCTGAAAGGAAAAAAAAGACATGGAAATTAAAGAGAATGCAATGTAACCGAATTATTATCGAAACCTTCTGGACATGCCAACAAGAGATTAAACGATAAAAACAGACAGAAAAAAAAACAAACAACAGTAGATAATAATATAATAGTTTCTAATACAAAGAAGCAAGTACCTCCAACAAAGCAGCAGCAAATTGCATTTGGGTATCTTCATTGATGGTTTCAAAGAGTGGCACGTGTACAAACAAAGATTTTATTCCATTTTGTTCAGCAAAACGCAAGGAGTGATAGTATACATAATTGCATACAAATCTCCCAGCATCATCAGAGGTTACCACATCAAAACCCATATTTGCCAACGATTTGCTCATCTCATCCACAGGAAGACATGTCTAATATAATAATTAAATATTATATTAAAAATGAGATTTAAGAAAATAAAATCATGATTAAGAAATTGATATGATTATACCTTTCGCGCTTTTGAAATTCCACCATCTGCAGGAATAATAGCAACTTTCTGCAAATAAAAAGGATGGCATTACAGACTAATTGATGGCAGAGCATTATAGAGGTCATAGTGTTTACCTCTTTATGGAAAGCTGCCTAAAGTTCTTTTTAAATGTATAATACTCCAAATAATCGTATTTAAAACATTTACTATTTATAGAATTTAATAAAAATAATCTAACCTGAGGCTTCCATCCCATCTCATCAGGACATCGGAAAGTGGCTTCATTTACAGCCTGATGCTCAATAGCAAATCTTGAGGCCCCACTATTAACTCCAAAATGCAACTGAAATAATATTATCAGAAAAAATATAAAAAAGGAATAAATTTCTTACTGCTTTTTATATAGTCTGGAGAAACTAACCAAAATGACTTTGGAAAAACTTGATTCTTCATTTTCCTTGTTCAGTACTGCAGATTGTAAAGTCTGGTACAAAGGAACAAGACCTCCTTGGCCTGCAGTTTCAAGAATGGTGCAACTACCAATAGTCACGCCTTTTGGTGAACCTTTTTTCTCTAAATACTTGCTCAAATTGTTAACAATTGTTTCGGTTGGATTTTCTGAAACTCCATGAAATTTCTTGAATCCAGTCACATGGAATGTTACTGCTGGAGGTCCTTCTGACCCCATTCACCAACACTTGAAAAATAAAACTTAACAACAAAAAATATCCTTGATACTAGAGAGTAGTACCTACAACAAAATGATTCCTTATCGGTTGGTATAAAATTCCAATAGGACAAATTACAGAGCAACAATTTTTTAAAGGGTGAATGTATGATATCAGTATTCAGTAACTTCTTGCAGTAGCCATAGGACGGGCTGTTTTTAAAGGATAATCACATTTCGTTAGTGGATAATTCCTAAAATGCAGGGGTTAGTTGCTAATTGATGTACAAGTTCTTGATATATGTCTCTACTTCTTAATCACAAGTAAAATATCAACACTTTGATCACATATTGATTATCTATTTATCTGATATCATAAAAATCACTTAGAAAAATAACAGTAAGTCAGCAACTGTCATAATTGAAGTTAAAAGTTATACTGTATGAGGGAACTGAAAGTCAAAGCGAATCAAATCATAACGAATGATCAGAAAATACACATAAACGAAACAATCGAATAGGTCATTAATTTCCTTGGGCAACATAAAGCTTTGATCGAGCATAAGACATACGGAAACAGAATATGAACAGTTGGAAAGCAATTAAGGCATGACTTCAATTTAAGTGTGAACTGTAATCCAATAGCAATAGAAATGAAAAACTGAAACAAAGTGGAGAAAATAAGAAATCAAAATGAAGGAGATGGAACTGATTACCTGATAAATCGTGCGGGAAAAGAAAAGGGAAAAGGCGAAGCCAAGAATTGGTACAACCACCAGTCTTATCTGTAGAAGAAGCGATTAAAGAAAAAAAGTGTATTCTAATTGAGATTCCTTTTCGCAATCAAAACCCCAGAAAAATACATGTTAATTGGATTTACGGCTTTTAAAGTAAAAAGTTATAATGATGGTTAAATTAGATTAATTAGATGGTTAGTGAGGAATGGGTTCCACATTTTTTAAATAAAGTGGGGTTAATGATGTTTAAAAGTAAAAAGTAAGGGTAAAGGGGTAAAAGAGTCATTTCACTTTATTAAAATAGATAGTTAGTGGATGATAGTCTCACTTTTTTTTGCCAAATAAGGTAATTTTTTTAAAGTGTATCACTTATTTTGAATTACCTCAAAAAGGAAAGTGTATCACTTATTTTGAATCGGAGAAACTTTATATTTGTCCATAGATTATGGGTTATCAGAATACTCCCATTAGGATATTCGAGGGATGGATCATCACAATATGATAAGGGAAAAGTAAGTGTGTAACTGTCACACACTTAAGCTTAGTTGTGGAATCGCCCAAAACTACATAGTTTTGGATAAAAAAAAACTTATAACTCGGGGCTCATCACGTAAACACATTAGTGTATCAAAGCCCGTCTAAAACTCATCATTTATCTTAATCTTAATTATGTTTTTTTTTGTTGAAATTTTGTTTTAAACTTTATGTTCTTGAAATGGTGCTTATATTAAACGCATGTGCATGTGTGTGTATATAGTTTTTTTTTTTTTTATCATGTACGTGTTCTAATATCGTGGGAATGTGACAAGACTTTCGTAAAAAATAACTCGCTTGAGTTTTTTAACCAAAATTATGCAATTATGGGTGATTCCACACCTATGCTTTGGTACGTGACAGCCATATACTCACTATCTGTAACACCTCAATTTTTCAAAACAGTTTAAACTTTTAAATAATCCAAGTTTAATACAAAAACCATGGTATCAAAATGTAATTCAAATCAAACATTCGGTATGATTAACATTGTGCCAAAAACCGGTGTTACAAATATATCGATGACTAAAGTCTAAGGAAATTAAATGGTACACCGAGCTTAATCATCCAATGTCATAACTACGGGCCGCCTAATCCTTAGCTCCCGAACCTGAGTACATAGACATAAAAGAAAACGTAGTACGTGAGACAAGATTGTCTCGTGAGTAACATGGGTTTTGGACCCGTATATAAACATTAGCAATTAAATAATATTTAAGTAAATATCACATTGCACATAAGTCAAACATAGTCCCGAGCTTATCTGAAGCTCACACATACGCCACGGGTCATCCCGAAGCAAACTCCCCCGATGTGGGTTATCATCAAAAGATCTCAAGGTAATTGGGGTTCTCCCAAACTTACCGGGATCGTTACTCCCCCGTCTCGCGGGTTATCGTACTCCCCCTTTTTATCGGGTTATCATAGTCCCCCTAATGTCGGGTTATCGTTCACATAGATATACTACCCTTGCGCAGGGAGGTACCGCCCCGAGTAGTAATCTCAACTCCCCCACGAATGGGTTATCATTTCCGGAATTTGACTAACATATAATTGGTCAACAAACATGGGCCATTGCCCCATTTCAATCATCATTTCATCATATCAAGATCACAATTCATTTCATAACATCTAAGCATATCAATCAATTTCTTTATCAATTCATACATTAGTTAAAAAAACTCTTTTAGTCATTTTAATCATCTAAAAATCGTTTACTATGTACTCAGAAAAGAATCACATGTACTCACCTTAGCAATGCTATCCAATACTTGTGTTAACCAACAAAATCTTTACTTCCAAATCAAAGAAGTACTTCCAATGACAAGGTCTTCTTGACCTAACATCAATACCATCACAAAACCTAGTTAAAATTCATAACTAGCTACTAATTAATCCATCTAAACATTTTCAACCACCAAGTTCATACAACTTGGTGGAAATCTCAAACCCTAGTTCAAGATTTTCCATCATAAATCCCAAATCTAACTTGCATACATTGATTACAAGTCTACAAGGAGTGTTTTTCACTCATGAAAGTTCATCTTCCCCAAAGATGATATGGTTGGCTCCCCAAACCACCATTGTTACCCATACTAAGCTCAAAATCAAGGTAACTAAGCAAGATGATCAAGAATTCTTACCCTTGATGCTTGAATACTTCAATATGATGAAGATTTGAGCTCCTTAGCTCCAAAAACCGCCCAAATGCTCTCAAAAACGGCTGCACTCTCTCTAGGGTTCGTAGGTGCTATGAGCCCTAGCTTCTACACAACTTTATATACTCCAGACAGTCCTCGCGCCCCGCTCGCGTTTGCCTCGCGCCGCGAGGTGACCCGGGAAGTCTCCTTGGTCGCCGCTGGAAATCATACTTCGCGCCCCGTTCGCGCCGCGAAGTCGACGCGATCCCCGACTTGAGCTCGGCGCGAGTCTCTCGCGCCCGGGCTCTTGATCCTTCTGTTCCACTTCACGCCTGGCTCGCGCCTGCCTCGCGCCGCGAGGGCTGTTCCAGCCAGATTCTTGGCCCTTAAACTTGTTTCCATCCAAGTTTTGACCCATACTTGGTTATACCAAGTCTCAAACATTCAAACACTCGATAAACGCAAACTCGAAACATAAACTAATATAAATAACGAAATTCACATAAATCCCGAATAAATACAAAAAAATGAAAAACGTAAAATTACGGTCGTTACACTATCCCCATATAATAATGAAAAAAATTATTATTTGGGGTCACCAAAAGAGATGACCTAGGTTGGTGGAGGAGATCAAGGTCACATGAGGGTCACTAATTATTTTATTATTTCTTTTTATTTATAATGTGAGGTGGAATTTTGTAATTGGTTGTTTTGATTTTAATAAGTAATAAAAATTTAGGTTGGGTGGGTTGTTAATGTGTGTGAAAAATAAAGTTGTCTTGGGTTATGTAAGTGAAAGAGAAAGATATTATTTAAAAAAAAAAAATTTGAGTTGGGTTCAGCTAACTGTTAATGGAGATAGTCTCATGGCTTAAAGTCCATGTACTACATTATCGCGCCGCATCATTATTGTGTACATTATAACGATGGTTTAATTTTGTAATTTATTATATGTAGTTCTTTAAGTTTGTTTATCACATTAATCATTTATGGTATATTATTTGTTATACTGATGATCCTAAGTTGTTAGAATCTTTTAAAGAACCAAACTATCATTTTATAATAAGCGAAGAAACTGTACATATATTAAGTGATAAACTGCATGGACTATCTGTGAAAATTTACACTTGATTTATTTTGTTTTTGTTTTATTTCTCCTTTTGTTTTAATAATTGTTATTATTGAACGGTATGTAATCACTCTGTTTATGATGAATGTGAATATAACAATGTTAAGTTGAAACTCACATTTCATAGTTGTCATATCATTTTAAAATACATTTTTCATCATAAAAAAAAATTAAGTTAATGTTTTGTGTACCCATTACGTGGTGTCGTGGTGTACATGTAAAAATTGTATTTAAAAACAATTGCATTTTAAAATGGTTTTAATACTGAAATACTTCCTCTTATTCAAAATTAGTGACACACTTTCCTTTTTGGGGTATTCAAAATAAGTGACACACTTTGAAATTATTACCTTATTTGGCAAAAAATAGTGGGACCCACACTCACTAACTATTTACTTTAACAAAGTGAAATGACTTATTTATCCTTACTTTTTACTTTTAAACATTATTAATCCCACTTTATTCAAAAGCGTGGGACCCATTCCACACTAACCATCCAATTAATCTAATTTAATCATTATTATAATCTTTTACCTCAAAAACCATGAAATCCAAAGTGTGTCACTTATTTTGAATCGAAGGAGGTATTAGTTATTAACTGAACTAAGATAAAACCCACTTGAATCTAGATCAGTATTGTTACTCATCTAATTGACATCCAACCAATTCAACGGTACTTCAATATGTTGTCGTTGCCAACCCCTGCACATTGGGGTTCAAACTTCAAACCAATGCAACGAAGGGGATGATAGAGTATGCGGTTCCCTGATATGACGGGCCAGATTTTATCACGTCTTAGTTGGTAAATTCTATTTTGTTAATTCCCTAATTTGACGGGCCCAAAGTGCGTTTAATTATCTAGACTTAATTGTCTAATACTCCCTCCGTCCCATAAAAAAGTTTACATTTCATTTGGGCACAATTTTTTAGGAGATAGTTAGTGGTGGGGTCCTTTGTAATATTTTTTATTAAAATATAAGGTTAGATTGGAGAGAGAAACTTTTTTATTGGTGAATAGATTGGTTATAATATTATTTTATTAGGTGGGCCCTAAATTTTGAGAAATGTAAATTTTTTGTGGGATTAAATTTTAAGTAGAAATGTAAATTTTTTTGTGGGACGGATGGAGTACTTTACAAGCAGCCTTTTTTGTGATTTATTAGAAACGTTTGTTGTGTTATTACTTTTATGAACTGCTTAAATATTTATAAAGTCATCGATCTCGCTAACGGCAATTTAAAACCCAATGGTTGAACCATAATGGGCCCTATCTAATTATTCACCAACTAGTCGATCTCGCTAACGGTAATTTAAAACCCAATGGTCGAACCATAATGGGCCCTATCTAATTATTCGTAACGTATCACTAACATTTCAAGTTTTCAACCATACCAAAAGATGGAATTAATGTTAGTTCCAGTTAGTACTTTATTGAGAAATGGTGAAAGGGGTATAGGATGAACAAAATTAGCAATAAAGGAAATGAGTCAATGTCTACTAAAATGTATTGAGATCCTTATAGTTCTTTAATCATATACTATAATACATTAGTTAGATGTTATAAAAGACTTGAGTAAAAAGTGTTGAGACATCCGGTCCGTTATGACATTTACTTACTCGTTACCCAAGTCAATTGTTTTGCCACATCTAGACCTAGCACTAATATGACTCCTTGAGATAGCCGGTTGTGATTTAAGGATGCTCAGTTTCAAAAACCTCACTCCCCAACCGAGTCGGAAGCACTTGTTTCTTCAATGTTTTCTGAGTCCCCCTTTGCAGTCAACTTGTACCTTGACCAATACCACTAAACCAAGAATCCTCTGGCAAAATGCTGCAAGTAATTAAAAAAAACAAGTTATATGATATAGTGGCACAAAAGGAAGAAACTAAAAGAAAACCTGTAGGGATCATTTTTATTGACGAACGCAAAAGAGTCCAAGAGATGATATCCTTGATCACGTAACGCCCTTGTGAAGAAAAAAGCATAACAAACTGCATATCTAGAGCACCCATAACCAAATAAAATGTTGATATAATTAATTAATGATAAAAGAAGTCGAAGTCCAAAAGGGCCTAGAGGCATGCTCAATCTCTCCCCAAAAAGTTTCTTCATCCGAAAGCCACAACATTACCGTTTCCGTGAGCCTAATTAAAAGAAGACCTTTCTCTTCCATCAAACATATCTGTCTCGTCATAGTACTCAACTTAACAAACAGATCCTGGAATATTGGAACCACTATCCATGGTTAAGTACAATTGAGCATTAAGACCATCTTCTTGTGTGAAGATGAGATCAAGCGCGTGTTTCCTACAAAAACTGTAATCTCTGAAGCTTTTTTTTCAAATCTCTTTGCTCTGGAGTACGGAGCTAAGCCGTTTCAGAGCCGAACAATTTCACAGCTGCTCGTGGGATCAGATAACAATATAGCATTAGCTAATAATGCAATCTGCTGACTGTCATCCTCGGCTGTCCTCACGATTCTAAGTTTTCAGTCTCGTTCACTAGCATGTGTACATATGGCCTGATTTGAAAATTGTGATGACCTCCGATATCCTCACACAACTCCTGAACCAAAACGTTAAACCTAATCCCGCTACTTGAAAGCTTCGGGTGGAGTGACCAATCGCTAAAGCTGCAGTGTTTCGCTCAATTAGATTCGCGTTTGTTCAACACACGGTCTAAAATGTCTGAGTAGGACAGGTGCAAGTGCTAACCCACTAACAAGTAACAATGGCCCATGGAACACACTGTTCTTAAACCGCCTGAAGCCGAAGGTGAACCAATCACTTCATTAAATGTGCAAAAGTGTTTGTCTGCTTCACGGACGAGTTCTGAAGAGTACAACGGTTGATCACCAAATATGGCTAAAGAATCAGTCGAGCTATGATTGAGAACACGAGCTGAGATAAGGCAGCTGTGTAAGCAACTCCATAAGTTGAGCCTGATGTCTGAATCTTGGATTGCAACTTTTGGTGGTGCGGAGCAGCGTATGGACCATCGCCAAGGCGTTTGATAATCTGCACAGACGATCGAAGCTCAAGACCGCTAGAAGACGGCTGGCACGCTGACTCAGCAATTTGATCTCTGTCTCTGTAGAATGATTGTAGCATGTAACATTACAGGTGTCATTGATTTACCTTCTTTTGCCAGGGCAGCTAAAGCTTCATACACTCTTCTTTCAGCTAACAGAATGTTGAGATTATCCATGTATTGAGTCAACCAAACCTCCATCTCTGACTTTCTTCAAAGTCAAAACTAACATTTTTCCTGGAATTTGAAGACATGGATTCCACCTTCGGCTAGTGTATGAATGATAGTCGCGCGGTTGGATAAAAGATTCCTCAAGGCCACTAGTTGTCCCTCCAGATCAGAAATCTCCTTTGATACACTACACTATGCATATATGATGAAATTTAGAATATAATAATAATATTTGAAGTATTTTCATAAGTATGGTATCCGGGATTTGAAAAAACCCAATACTCCCCACAATGCGCCACGTGTCAATCATCTGTAGCTCCTTTATGAAATTAACTAGACGCTGGGATTCCAAATCCCGAAAAGTGGTTGATTGAACACAGGAAAGATTGAGACACATGTGGCATTTTGTGGGAGTATCTGGGTTTTCAAATCCAGGATACTATACTTTTAAAAACACTTCTATAACCCCATTAGAACTGATAATTTGTTTGAAATATAATAATAATTTTGAAAAAAGCTCATAATATTTTGACATCATTGTGACTCTAAATGTGTCCATACCGGATAAAGGAGGGGTAATTAGCATAAACACTTTTTCTCATTTCTTCTGCCGAGGCTTTCTTTAAATCTAAAAGGTAAGTCACCAATTGCTTTATTTCCTGTCAATTATAATTAAAATTATACAGATAATACTTCCTAGTAAGAATATAAATACATGTTTTTCATAAATTCAAACAGGAAAGATAAAATAACATTAATAATCCTTATTTCAGAAAGATGTTGCATCCGTGGTCCTTTTGAGTAAATGACGTTAATTTTTTCTAGTTAAGTTGAGCACATACAATGCATGTGAGGGTATCTCAGTCATTTCCTAATACCTTTAAAAAACTTACCTTGTCTCTTTCCCTTTCTCAAACCGTTTTGCACCTGCAAAATCTTGAACTACATATAGGTAAGTCGTTTGAATCCTTACAGTGGATCCGCCTCCTGTAAGTCGTTGGAACTTCCACCCGAGCTTCAAGGTGTTCATGACACCTTTCACGTAAGTTATTTGAAGAAGTTCATTGGTGAAGTTGAAAATATTATCCCATTGCAAGAGTTGCGGGTTGATGCCCCGAATCGGTTGATTGAAGAACCCGAGGCCATTTTAGAGACAAAGACAAAGAAGCTTCGGAATAAAGAGATCGAGTTGGTATTGGTCAAGTGGAAGCATTCCCTTGGACCAAATTTGACTTGGGAAGTCAAGGACGAGATTCGGAAAAGGTACCCGGATTTCGTGAACTATGATGAGATTCCGAGGACGGAATCTTCTTAAGGGGTAGATTGTCACACCCCGCCAAAATTGGTTTTGCGGAAGAACGAGGTGCGATTAATTAGCAACATAACACATCAATAATAGTAACTTCGCATAAATAAATAAATAAATAAAAATGGATTGCCAATGTCGTTACAAGATCAAAAAGAAAGTGTTTAAACATAAACCAAAATAAATGTTTGAAAATGAAAGACTTGTCATAAAGACTTATTCTTGAAAAACCAATGCATGACAATCCTTGACAAAAAGAATCTTGAAATGACTTAATTTCCGTTACCTGAGAAAACATATAGAAAAAGTGTCAACACAATGGTTGGTGAGTTCACAGGTTTTGTGACTCCATAAAAGTATTATCGAAATCGTTGTGTACAAATCATGTACAAAAATAGTTTTAGGTGCAATGCATAATCCCTCGCAAGCTCGCGAAGCAATACAAGTTAAGGTATAATCAAGGAGCCTATAATCAAACCATAAATCTAATTGTTAGAATATAAAGCTCACTCTCAGGTAGACTAACGCGACTAGTCATGAGCGGGGGATCAATCCCGATAGTACTATCTCTATATTCCTTGGCTAACACATTAGCTAATGATTATTGTTAAACGTGGGCTCGTAGCATGGTCCGTTGTCCTTCATCGTGAGGTACGTGTACACAACAATGATTATACAAAGATTATTTATCGCAAAATAGTTGAGTAGTTATATGTTTTCTCCCCCAGGTAAAATAGTTATAAAAATAGTAAGAGTGGGGCCGTGAAACTCACCTTAGCGAAGCTTCCAAATTAGTAAATCCCCAAAGTTTGAGATTCCAACCAAAGTTTCCTAACGTCCTAAACGCATTTGTATAGTTAATAAGTGATCGTTTAAATGACACGCCTGAGCTACATGATACACAAATGATTCTCTTAACATGAATCATATGAATGACGGTTTAAATGGTCGCTATGTTGGTGACTCGATTGAATTGGTCTTATATTTTAAATACAGTAGTTTGAGTTGAACAAGTTTTGAGTATAGGCTACACTCCGATTGATAGTAACCGAATTGCGATACTATACATTATTATTTAAATAAATAAATTTAAATAATTATGAATAATTAATTATTTAATAAATAATAATTAATTATAGAAATTCATATAATTAAGGTTTAAAGCCAAAACGGTGCATTTATAACAATTCTTATTCAAATAATTTAATTTGATAATTATCTAAAAGTTGATTTAGAAACAGCTGATATATACTAAACATTTCGTTTTGGGTTTTGACTTTTGACTTACGATCGAATGTGCTCGATTAAGCAACAACAACAAATTTGATGGCTTTATAATCTGGTCTTGAATGGTTTCAATCTTTGATGGACCAGATACAAACACCATACTACGATACAGTACACACACCGTGTGTGTGCTACCGGAGTGGGAATAGATACAACACCGAGATAGTGGACGACGACGACGGAAATACCAACCCACACGAACAAACGATATTAAAAGAGTCGAGATCGTTACCTATCAATTGCGGGAGAGAGACTGAGGAAGAAATCTTGTAAAATCCTTGGGTCGCCAGAAAATACGTTGACACCGGAAACGTTTCTGGTTGTTTTCATGGCTGGTTCGAGACGAGTAAACGAAAGAGAGAGAGAGAGGGAGAGAGCTCGAGAAGGTGATCCTAGGTGATCGCCGGAAGTATGCTACGGGTCGCCGGACTTTCTGGTGTTGCCTGAAATTAGTTTCTTCGCCAGAGTAACTTTGTGCCGGGATTGGAGCACAACGAATGGGGTGGTGAACTGGTTTCTGGGTTTCATGTAGCGAGAGAGAAAATGCAGGTTATAATAGGAGCTTGTACGTTTTTTTTTTCTTTCTGATTCGAATTATCAGAGAAAGACGAGTGGGAGGTTAACAACTTAACGTCACCGAGATATGGGGGTGGGTTGACCGGATCATGGGGTGGTGTGGTAGAAGAGATAGAATTTGCTATAAGAATATAATATTAAGAGGATAAAGCATGTGCACTCATAAAAGGGAGTTTCAGTACATGCATAAAACCGTGGTGACTAGGGGATATGAATAACTTAGAATTTTAATTGATAAAACAAGAACTTAGGTGTACTCATATTTTAACTTGGTATTATATTTTTAGCTGAGGTTTTGTTTGATTTATAGTTGTAGTCATTTACTCCATAAAACGTATCAGAATTAGATTTAGTCACTTTCGATATTCTAACATTGTAGTAAGTAGTTACATGATAATACTTATATACTTAATTGTGTAGGACGATTCATACCATATTTTTCGCACCGGTTGCTTTGGCTTAACTAAAACTTCATTAAATATAAGGTTTATATTATTGAGTCATGTTTAAAGTTTTCATTTGGTCACCAATTCACTAACCATTTACTTGCATCAACGTGCACTAACAACAAATAATGTGTATGTTTTTGCTAGAATTAGACACGAAATAGGTAATTTATTATGATATATAATTTGTCAAATAATTTAGGTTGAAATAAATATCGGGTCAAATATACGATTTTGAGGGTTGTCACATTCTCCCCTTGTTAAAGAAATTTCGTCCCGAAATTTAAGACGACGTACTACTAGGTTAAGGATGGAGAAGAAAAAAATGTAGATACTTTCGTTTTGCTAGATTTCTCATCGTTACTGTGAGCTATAGACATTTGGTAGTTTCTTTTTTTTTTTATTTTTATTATTATAGGTATTGATTTTTTTTTATATACATAAAAATGGTCTTAAAAGTACCGGTTATGTAGATGAAATGTTCCGGTTTATGTATCAGGATTTTGATGCTTATCAATATCATTAGAATTGTTCTTGTAATGATCGTCGTTGTTGGTGTTGTTATTATGATTGTTATTGTTGTAATTGTTGTTCCTCAACTTAGGCAATAGTTCTTATAATTTCTAGATTCGTTACAATTTAAGCATGTGTCTCTCGTTGTTACCATGGTTAAGGTTGATAGCTTTTCAAAATTTGGACTTGATACATCCATCATTTACAGTTCTCACATCGGTAACACTTACCATCATGGTGCTTTTCCCTATTAGGGCTCTATGATTTGTTGTCGTTATAGCTTTGTGTCGCAGTAGATGATGAAGTTTTCAGTTACTTTGGGTAGAGTTACTATTGATTTGGCACATAATTATACTTTAGGGTTTGGGAAGTGGTGACCATTCGTCGGTTTTAGGGTGCTAATTCCCAGATACAGTTCTCGATTTTCTTAGTTTCAAACTACGAGTTGAGGAACGAGTTGGGCTAGTTGGCTAAATCTGGTGGTGTAGTTGAAATTATCAGAATCTTCCATCGATAAGTCCCATTATTCACATTCTAGTTTTTGAATTTCATTATTAGGGAAATTCTCTTCCATCAAAGAAATTTTCAGTTCGTTTCATGACATTTGATAGGCATTATTCTTGAGGTCAATTAAGGTTGTTGTGGAAGACGTAGGTAGGAATTTGTAACGGTCATAACGAGTTTTTTTTTTTTTTTTTTTTTTTTTTTTAATTTTTTTTTAATTTTTGGTGTTTGAAATTTCATCCATTACTTTGACTTTTTTCTCGGGAGTTATCGGCACGTAGATTAATTTTCGAGTAAGAAATAAAATTTTATGGTTGGTCAATTAGTCGTTCATTGTACAAAATGGATTTTTATTAAAAAATAATATTATAAATATTCACCCATATAATTAATAAGTATTCAACCATATAATAAATCCTATAAATTAAGCAAGTGGAAATCATATATTATTGAATCGATAAAATTAAATAACATGTAATGGAACCGCGATATATATTTATATTTCAATTTAAGTTGCTTTGTAGGATGAAAAATAAAAGAAATGAGTGTCCACTACTATACTTTATGCCAACTACAATTCTAGTATATAAAAAAAAAAATTCATAGAAAAGCTTTTAACTTTGGATTTCATAATGTTGAAAACTTGGGTCAAAGTATGCATTTTCAAATGTATGTTGGAATACACTACAACAAATGGAATAGATATTTTTAGCATTTTCTTAAAATGTATCTACATGAATTATGTGGCATGTCGTGATTTTGTAGAAAATAGTATTTTGTCTAAACGATAAGTAACTTATAATACGTTATTATTGTGCATTTATGCGTATTTAACCTTTTTAGAAAGAAAACCTAAACTTTATAAGATATAACATTTGATGTTTGTAAATACTACTTCAACAACTTTTATATTCAACTTGGCGATATAAAATTATTGATTTCAAAAAAAATCTTTAAAACCAAACTTGGTCAAACCCAATTTGCAACTCTTAAATATTTCATATTTTAGTTGCATCATTGATGCTATTAGGATTAGTTTACCTTTGAATTTAATTTTATGAGAGTGATGAAAATCTTAATAATCCTTTTAAAGTATTTTCCATTAGATTCGTAGGTTAGGTATGTTTTTAATTTGTCGTTTGACCGGGTTATTTTCAAATGCGCATGCTAAAGATGCTTATTCATTGGCTCCTTCCAATAATCCATGACTTTGATAATTCCACATGGTACTATGTAATTATAAACACGTTGGCCACCCGTTTTTATAATATCATGGTACAATGTTTCCTCATCGGTATCACTTCATATTCTTCATATAAGATTATAGGAATTTAGGAGTTCTGTTTAGAACTTATTTTAGAGAAGTCCTCGAGATGACGTGGGACAACTTCCGTATTTTCGTTTTGTTGCGTTAAGGGTTGATGAGTAGACATTAAGTCTTTGGTTAAGCGGCGTATCTTTCGAATTTCATGATTAGTGGAATGGAAAATTAAGATTAAGGTTGTGATACTCGCGTGAGGAACAATATATGAGAAGGATACGTAATGCATATATTGTGAAGTGCGTGATTAATTTAAGTGGTGCACGTGTAGGGGTGTGTATTGTGAAAATTCGCCGTGTCTTGATGCTCACTGTCCAGTCGAGTAGTCAAAATATTCATTGCTTATAGACATTATGTAGGAATTCTAGAATTCGAGTTTTCGTGTAAGTGATTTGTGAAGTGTAGAGAATGGATACAATTTTGGTGTAAAGTATGTGCAGTATGTGTTCAGCGAAAATGTAGTGGTTATATTGAACATACGTTATATTGTAGCATGTCTCGCATATAATTTCACGTATAAGTATCCTATAATACTATAGTGCTCTATCTAGAGTATGGGTAAGCCAACTAAAGCACCTAGTAGTAGGTCTATGGATGGATACGATATGCGACTCTATATGAAATGCAAGTTTATGTGTGATGCAACTCTACATGAAGTGAAAACGTTTTGACTCAAAATCTTTTTCCGGTTATAGATTAGACTCTCGCTAATTCACTATAACCAATGGCTCTGATACCAATCTGTCACACCCCGCCAAAATTGGTTTTGCGGAAGAACGAGGTGCGATTAATTAGCAACATAACACATCAATAATAGTAACTTCGCATAAATAAATAAATAAAAATGGATTGCCAATGTCGTTACAAGATCAAAAAGAAAGTGTTTAAACATAAACCAAAATAAATGTTTGAAAATGAAAGAATTGTCATAAAGACTTATTCTTGAAAAACCAATGCATGACAATCCTTGACAAAAAGAATCTTGAAATGACTTAATTTCCGTTACCTGAGAAAACATATAGAAAAAGTGTCAACACAATGGTTGGTGAGTTCACAGGTTTTGTGACTCCATAAAAGTATTATCAAAATCGTTGTGTACAAATCATGTACAAAAATAGTTTTAGGTGCAATGCATAATCCCTCGCAAGCTCGCGAAGCAATACAAGTTAAGGTATAATCAAGGAGCCTATAATCAAACCATAAATCTAATTGTTAGAATATAAAGCTCACTCTCAGGTAGACTAACGCGACTAGTCATGAGCGGGGGATCAATCCCGATAGTACTATCTCTATATTCCTTGGCTAACACATTAGCTAATGATTATTGTTAAACGTGGACTCGTAGCATGGTCCGTTGTCCTTCATCGTGAGGTACGTGTACACAACAATGATTATACAAAGATTATTTATCGCAAAATAGTTGAGTAGTTATATGTTTTCTCCCCCAGGTAAAATAGTTATAAAAATAGTAAGAGTGGGGCCGTGAAACTCACCTTAGCGAAGCTTCCAAATTAGTAAATCCCCAAAGTTTGAGATTCCAACCAAAGTTTCCTAACGTCCTAAACGCATTTGTATAGTTAATAAGTGATCGTTTAAATGACACGCCTGAGCTACATGATACACAAATGATTCTCTTAACATGAATCATTTGAATGACGGTTTAAATGGTCGCTATGTTGGTGACTCGATTGAATTGGTCTTATATTTTAAATACAGTAGTTTGAGTTGAACAAGTTTTGAGTATAGGCTACACTCCGATTGATAGTAACCGAATTGCGATACTATACATTATTATTTAAATAAATAAATTTAAATAATTATGAATAATTAATTATTTAATAAATAATAATTAATTATAGAAATTCATATAATTAAGGTTTAAAGCCAAAACGGTGCATTTATAACAATTCTTATTCAAATAATTTAATTTGATAATTATCTAAAAGTTGATTTAGAAACAGCTGATATATACTAAACATTTCGTTTTGGGTTTTGACTTTTGACTTACGATCGAATGTGCTCGATTAAGCAACAACAACAAATTTGATGGCTTTATAATCTGGTCTTGAATGGTTTCAATCTTTGATGGACCAGATACAAACACCATACTACGATACAGTACACACACCGTGTGTGTGCTACCGGAGTGGGAATAGACACAACACCGAGACAGTGGACGACGACGATGGAAATACCAACCCACACGAACAAACGATATTAAAAGAGTCGAGATCGTTACCTATCAATTGCGGGAGAGAGACTGAGGAAGAAATCTTGTAAAATCCTTGGGTCGCCAGAAAATACGTTGACACCGGAAACGTTTCTGGTTGTTTTCATGGCTGGTTCGAGACGAGTAAACGAAAGAGAGAGAGAGAGGGAGAGAGCTCGAGAAGGTGATCCTAGGTGATCGCCGGAAGTATGCTACGGGTCGCCGGACTTTCTGGTGTTGCTTGAAATTAGTTTCTTCGCCAGAGTAACTTTGTGCCGGGATTGGAGCACAACGAATGGGGTGGTGAACTGGTTTCTGGGTTTCATGTAGCGAGAGAGAAAATGCAGGTTATAATAGGGGCTTGTACGTTTTTTTTTTCTTTCTGATTCGAATTATCAGAGAAAGACGAGTGGGAGGTTAACAACTTAACGTCACCGAGATATGGGGGTGGGTTGACCGGATCATGGGGTGGTGTGGTAGAAGAGATAGAATTTGCTATAAGAATATAATATTAAGAGGATAAAGCATGTGCACTCATAAAAGGGAGTTTCAGTACATGCATAAAACCGTGGTGACTAGGGGATATGAATAACTTAGAATTTTAATTGATAAAACAAGAACTTAGGTGTACTCATATTTTAACTTGGTATTATATTTTTAGCTGAGGTTTTGTTTGATTTATAGTTGTAGTCATTTACTCCATAAAACGTATCAGAATTAGATTTAGTCACTTTCGATATTCTAACATTGTAGTAAGTAGTTACATGATAATACTTATATACTTAATTGTGTAGGACGATTCATACCATATTTTTCGCACCGGTTGCTTTGGCTTAACTAAAACTTCATTAAATATAAGGTTTATATTATTGAGTCATGTTTAAAGTTTTCATTTGGTCACCAATTCACTAACCATTTACTTACATCAACGTGCACTAACAACAAATAATGTGTATGTTTTTGCTAGAATTAGACACGAAATAGGTACTTTATTATGATATATAATTTGTCAAATAATTTAGGTTGAAATAAATATCGGGTCAAATATACGATTTTGAGGGTTGTCACATAGATAGTTGTAACGACCCGAAAATTGTAAATAAATAAATTATTTAAAAATATGATAAATAAGGATAAATCATATAAAACACGTGGAAAGTGGTTTCGTGTCAATTGGACACCGTTTGAGAAAGTTATGGACGAAACCGGGTCGAGACACTTGACGAAAACTGCAGCCCTGCTGCGTAGGGGAGTTCGCGGCGCGAACTGGTGTTCGCGATCGCGAACATTGGGCAGTAGCTTTGGGTTTTTGGTGATCGACGGTCACGGCTAGCTCACTATCGGGAAGAGTTCGTGACAAGGGAAGTTCGCGGCGCGAACTCCTCTTCGCGGCGCGAACTCCGTCAGACAACATTAAATATGGGATTTTGCTCATTTATTGCATTATCAAACCCTAGTTTCTTCCTTTGGTGATTTTTGAGCTCAAGATCAGTTTGAGGGTGATCTCTTCACAAATCTTTGGTAGATTTCACTCCTAGTTGAAGATCCAAGGTAAATCTTCACTCTTTCATCTTTGTAGTTCAAGATCTATGGATCTTGAAGCTAGGGTTTGAAACCCTAGTTCTTGGGTTGGTGATTTATGGTGAAATAAAGGTTGTATATACTTAATAGGTGGTAATTTAACAAAGGATTCAAGTGTATGGTTAAGATTTGTAAGAATCTTAAGGGTTGGTTAAACCTAGGGTTTTGTAAATCACCATAATTGGGGGAAATGTGTTAGTAAGTGTTATCTAGAGATAGATGGACACATTATTAGTAGAATGAGATGTTGAACAACTTGTGATTGTTATATTAGGCTTTTGGTGAAGTCTTGGAAGGTTGACTGATTGTGAAGCAAGAGATCGGGTGTCAAGAACACGGTTAGAGCATCATATTGCTAAGGTGAGTACGTGTGGACTTTACTGAGTACATAGCCATAGAAATGTATTTTACTTATTTGTGACCGGTCTATCGGAATATGGATCTAGACTTATTGTGTGTGAATTTAGTTATATATATTAATGTTAATATTCAACTAACTTGTGTGATCATTGTTGTGATAGCCAAAGGCTTTACTTGGCATAACTATTAGGTTATGATAAGAGATAGATGGTGGTGATGCGGGGGATCCCCGATCATTGAGGCGAGTGTATATATGTTTATACACTAGGCACGATGGTGCTTCTAGTATGCATATGTTTGTATACTAGGCTTGTTAGGGTTCTAATACATATATGTTTATGTATTGGATATGCTTGTGTGCTAGTACATATATGTTTATGTACTAGATATGGATGCTAGAGATTGATAGAGTGACTATAGGGTGACTAGACTGTGTTGTTAAGATGTATACGTATATAATTTATCCGTACATATATATGTTGTGATATACGGTTTATCGGGTATAAAACCCATGTATCTCACGAGACTTCTTGTCTCACGTACTCTTTGTTTGTTTTGCTATGTACTCAGGTTCGGGATCGAAGGTTTAGGTACGCATGGATAGAGATGCGGGGCCTAGAATAGAAGAGCACTAGATTGGATTTAAACTTAGCTTTGGTTTTGATATATTTTGTAACACCAACACTTATACTCTGATTTCATACCAAAGGTTTTTGTAAATCCATATTTTGGGAATAGTTCTTCTATTTAATGAAAATGATTTATTTTGGCCGAACGTTTTGTATTAAAAATTGAGGTGTTACACCTCCGACCACCGACCACCTTCTACACCCACCTCTGACCACCGTCACGATCTGGAACCGTCAATCATCACCATAGCAGCAGACGACGCTTAACCGTATCGAAACCCTATCCACCACTTCAATCATCTCTAAACGTAAATGTATCTTACCGACCAGAGAAGCCACCACCGTCGCCGGACGTCTGGAAGATGAAGCATTCACTCCCGCATCCGCCTCCTCTGTTTCCGCTGATGCTTGCTTACATAAGGTGAAGGCAGCGATCGGTGGTGCAGATGTGACAATCTTCAAAATCTGATGCTTGACCCGACTATGATTGTAACCCACTTTGTCTTGGTACAATCAGTTCATTAATGAAAGCAATCATTTTTCATTTAAGTATAACATAAATCATACATTTTATGTTGTTATTACAAATCATTATAATATATGCACATGTCAAAGTCAATTTGTCTGTGTTTATACAATGAAAACTGCAACTTAGCGAGTTGGTGATATAACGTAAACGTGAACTAGACCAAAAAAAAAAAAAAGTATATATAAATTTTATAATTTATACTGAAATACTAGTTCAACCAAAGTATTTGGTACAAAAATGGGTACAAACTATCTTATTATAATAAAGATACAAGCTTAATATTTAGTACAATATGAGAATATCGAAAGTGATCAAATGTATTTATGAAGTGATATGATTAATTTTGTAAAACCTCGGTTAAACTATTTTACGAGACCAACATACCAGTATTCACGTAATTGATATACCTATTAAAAGTTTTAAACAGATACTTTTATCCAAACTCTAACTCTCGTACGAATATGTAACAAACTAACCGGAGCTTATGGGATTAAATTAATTGACCAGTTACCTATCATCCCACCACCCCCATGATCCGGTAAACAACACGTGCCCTTCATGTTTTATGATTATTTTATTCCATTTAAATCAATCTGATCACAATCACTGTTATCAACATTAAAGCTTGCCACCCAACCCTCATTTATGCGAAATGTAACTGATTCCCTTTTAAGGTGGTGGTTAACTTATACGTCTATTTTGTTAAATGTTAATTTAATATAACCTGATAACTACTCATAGCATCTCTTCCTGAAACCCACATGCTACGTCTTTCCCTTAACGGACCGTGGATCTCACCACCCATCCGTTAAAACCCCACGACCTTCTCTCTCGTTCTTTCGATATTATGTCGGGCAGCACATCAAGAAATCCGGCAAACAAATAAATCTCCGGCAACAACAAAACAAAACAAAACCAGGAAATAGATTTACTATCTCTCTCTAAGTTGAACCAGAAGCTCCGGTGAAGATTCCTTGCTCCTTCCGACGAGCACAGCAACATCAGGCGCCATCATCTCGTCTTCTTCATACAACTCAAGCACGGACCAGGCTCTAATTATCCGTCGAGCAAAAACCGCGTATCCGGCGACATCTCACCGACAGCCGACGAAACCGAGCAGAAAAACCCAGCCGTCTCTTCTTGCTTGTTTTTCCGGCAACTAACCTACACCATCTTCTTTGCGTTTCCGGCGAGCTCAAGATCGGTACCTCACAATCTTCGGCCAAGCAAACAATCCCAGCAAACCTCCGGCGATCCACCGAACCATCTCCGATCTCCAGTCTCGTCTCTCGAGCTCGGCTCTCTTTCTATGAAGGTATAACATTCTTTCTCTCTCTTTTCGATTTGGTGTCCGAGTGTATACGTTGGTCGTCATCGTCGGTGTTCTTTATTTTTCCCTCCCAACCGAAGATTGGACCAGTTTTTCATTTAAACTCAACCCAGTTAACAAACAAGCCCAATTCAGCCAACCGAAAACCCGAGTCCAATTCGCGATTTATATTTTCTCAGCCTAACTTCGTTTGTCTTATTCCTCTTAATGAAAGTCAGGTTTTTAGAATAAAATGATAAAACATTATTAAGTTGTTCTTATTATTTATTCACTTAAGTTTATAGTTACGCCGTTACTATTTATTTGAATGATTTAATAATCTTCATTTATTTAGTTTTCTTAAATTATATAACAATTATAATTATTTAAATAATTATTTATTGTAACGCAAATCATTTGCTTTCGAAGTATGATCTGTTTTCCAAGAAAGTATATATATATATATATATATATATATATATATATATATATATATATATATATATATATATATATATATATATATATATATATATATATATATATATATATATATATTTAAAACAAACATATTTTAAATACACGACCACCTTAAAACGTCACCAACGTATCGCTTGAGTCAGATCTTCCTTTAGGGAATCATTTTGCATAGACGAGTCATTTAGACTGTTATTCATTTAATTATTTATATGCATTTAGGGTGCTATAATCATTTGGTTGGAAACCACGTTAATGTCTACATATTTGGAATGCATTGCATCAGGTGAGTTCACAGCCCCACTTTTTACTATTTTTATATTGTTTTACAACTTTGGGGTGAAAAACATAACAACCATTTTATAAATAATTTCTATAATCAATTATTTATTTGTGATGAAACTATTTTTGGAAACTTGACAACGAATCCTTATCTCAGACTAAGTTTAGATGTAGTGCATGGAAGTGCGTATATGCTTACATACATAATCATTAGCTAGTTTTGACTAGGCCCTGGATATGCAAATGGTACCATTGGCTTAGACTTCCCCTCCCATACGTTATTGATCACTTTATTCGATGTTATCGAACCACGAGGAGTGTATATCCATATTGAAATACGTTTTAAAGTTGTGTTTTGGTTATGGACTTAGGGTTGAGATTTTAACTCAAGGGGTTTAGCTAACCTTTTGGGGGATCACCGTCACATGTTTCTTCTTGCGATTTTATCGTGCCCCTGTTCTCGGAGCAGGGCATTTTAACGTTTATATCATCACACTATTTTTGCCAATGATGGCATACTAAAACTATTATTTCTACTACTACTTTTGAGCAGACTATTTTTAACATTTACATCATCACTCAATTTTTTGCCAACGATGGCATACGAAAACTATTATTTCTATTACTGCTTTTGAGCAGACTAATTTAACGTTTATATCATCACACAATTTTTGCCAACGATGGCATACAAAAACGATTATTTCAACTACTGCTTTTGAGCAGACTATTTACTATTTTTACCAACGATGACATATGAAACTACTGTTTCTACTACTGCTTTTGAGCAGACTATTTTAACTTTTATATCATCAAACTATTTTTGCTATGAATGGCATACAAAACTATGGAACCATTTGAACTTATTAAAAACCTGTGAATTCACTCAACAATTTTGTTGATACTTTTACTTATGTTTTTCAGGTATCTAAGCTAAGCATTGAGTCGCATGCATTGGAGTCAAGCTTTCGATTTTGTAAAGATGTCACCTCTAAATTTTAGTTAAAAACTATGTTTTTATTCAACTACTTTGGTTACATTAAATTTTGGTGACATTACTTTTTATCAAACATTTATTGTTTACGATAATCATATGTATGCTTACTCATGAAGTCGCACGCCCGTTCTTCCGCAAACCACTTTTGGCGGGGTGTGACAGATTGGTATCAGAGCTATTGGTTATAGTGAACTAGCGAGTCTAGTCTATAACTCGAAAGATTTTGGGTCAAACCGTTTCATCGCATAACAAGTTTCATTTCATATAGAGTCTCATTTACGTATAGAGTCTCATTTAAAAAAAGTTGCATTGCATATAGAGATGCACTACATATCATTCATCTGCCTTTAGCCTAGTAATAGATTATTTGCTTTATATTGCCTTACACTTAGCCTTAGGTATTATGTTTTTATACAACTAAATACTTACACGCGAACCTATAAGTGAGACCTATTACTCTATGTCGTCTGTAAGTTCATTTAAATCCTCAACATACTCAGTTACTATACCACACATACACTGAATACTTACACGACCTACCGTACACCTACATTCGATACCTTACCCACAATCCTCTAATCACTTAGACGTAAACACGTACCCGAGAATTTTCGCATAACATCTACGAGCAGCGAACACTTTGGCAACTCTATTCGGCTGGACAACTAGCATTATGACACACCATCAGACGACCTATAACCAGAATCACATATACACGTGTACCGCGTATTTTAATCACACTATGTATATTCATCTCACACATTATATCTTTCTCACGCATTGTACGTCACCCGATTATCGTCAAATCAACCCTAATTTCCTGCTCAACAAATTTTGAAACTCGAAAGATTCCTTTTATGACTAACAACTGAAAATCTATCCACTAATCTTTAATGCCACGAAATGAAAACACGAAAGATGTCACACGTCCACTCTAGGGCGTCTCAAGATCAGACTCTAAACACAAGTCCTGAATTCGTGTAATTCTAAATGAAGAAAAGATTTCAAATTTCCCTAAAATCTATAATACAATCTTCAAGTTTTACTAATACACATGAATGAATATATGAAGCGATAATGATGAGGAAATATTGAATGATGATATTATAAACCGTCTGGCCAGCATGTTTATAATTACATGGTACAATATAGAATTATCAGAGTCATGGATTATCGAATTCTGAACTAAATGATATTAATTCGTGCGTCAACTTTACCACCCAAATCATCTTGAAGTTGTCTCAAATAAACCTTATCAAGAAACCCAAACATTATACTACTAGTTAAATGTATCAGAATTAACACATTTACTAAAGAAATTGCGATTGCACTTTACATTAAAGAAATTTAAGTTGTTTGATATGTACAAAATATTTGAAAACAACGTATCCATTTCAATCATATGTATAATATAAACCGTTAACTTACTTTAAGTACCCGAATATATGGAACCCATATAAAGTTTTGGATTGGAAAAATGATTTGTATATAGTTAAAGCGGTCAAGAAATTTTATCAGAGTTATAAATGGATAAAAGAGTTTATATTTGTATTTTAATAAACAAAATGTTATGCCACATGTGTATGTGCTTAAAACACTTTAAATTTGTATATTTTGATAAATGTAATTAACCATCAGAAATTCACATTTATTACCGCAAATAGACGATCTGACTAACCTACCGCAAATATTAAATTCTTCTCAAACATCAATCTACATCCCATTATCCCAATGGAAGTTTGTAAACTTTTGGTCTTGCAAGCTACTAACCGACGATATACTACAAATTACACCAAAGTAGTCCAAACTCTGACTTCTTAACATAAAATAAAATAAATAAATAAATTTGACTAGTATGAGAAACAAGAACTCTTGTTCCGAACCCTGAAACCAAAATTTGTACCGCAATACTCATATCGCTTTCCGAAGGAATCGAGCACTTCATAATAATGTAAAACTATATTTTCATGTCGACACCACTGAATGTCTTTTTATAAAGTTAGTCATTGTACGAAAAGTTGTCTTTAATATACTAATTCCCGCGTACAACTCCTGAGAAGTTGTGTTTTGATGAAAAATGTAAAAGTAATCGAATATCTGTCTCTACAATTAAAAATCCACGAAACAAACTATAACACTCAAGAGCTCGAACTAGGTGTCCTGTAGTTGCATTAAAAATCAGGAGTCATTGCCTATACGGTACCAAATGTAAAATTTTCATCGACCACAAAATTCTACCACACATATTCGATCAGAAATAACTAAACATGTGACAACGACGTTAGGTCGAGTTGTTAAATGACTATCTGCGAAATAAAATTTATTCCGGGAAAGCTAACATAGTGACAGATAAGTTTAGTCGAACAGAACGAAATAAACTACATCGAGTGCAACCATTAGAAATTTCTACACACATAAATCTCTTTGCACAAATCTACTTCACTCAAACCTAAACGTTAAAAGTTAAAAACCTTAAGAATGAATTTCTTCATGATATGACAACAACCAAAACCATAACAATGATCGGCAACCTGTTCGTGAGAGACCTTTCGTGATAAGAGCTCATGAAGCAAGACCCTACTGTTGAGACCAGTACATGTCCCTCGAATAACATTTAATTTTAATATCATTAATTTTGGAAAGTCAACAAGTGTTTACAAAAAGGTCATCAAGAAGTCCTAACCCATGTAGTCGGTAAGCAATAAAATAAAACGAAAGTATCCACATCTCTTTCCCAATCTAGTAGTATATCGTCATAAATTTCGGGGCGAAATTTCTTTAACAAGGGGAGAATGTGACAATCTTCAAAATCTGATGTTTGACCCGACTATGATTGTAACCCACTTTGTCTTGGTACAATCAGTTCATTAATGAAAGCAATCATTTTTCATTTAAGTATAACATAAATCATACATTTTATGTTGTTAGTACAAATCATTATAATATATGCACATGTCAAAGTCAATTTGTCTGTGTTTATACAATGAAAACTGCAACTTAGCGAGTTGGTGATATAACGTAAACGTGAACTAGACCAAAAAAAAAAAGTATATATAAATTTTATAATTTATACTGAAATACTAGTTCAACCAAAGTAATTGGTACAAAAATGGGTACAAACTATCTTATTATAATAAAGATACAAGCTTAATATTTAGTACAATATGAGAATATCGAAAGTGATCAAATGTATTTATGAAGTGATATGATTAATTTTGTAAAACCACGGTTAAACTATTTTACGAGACCAACATACCAGTATTCACGTAATTGATATACCTATTAAAAGTTTTAAACAGATACTTTTATCCAAACTCTAACTCTCGTACGAATATGTAACAAACTAACCGGAGCTTATGGGATTAAATTAATTGACCAGTTACCTATCATCCCACCACCCCCATGATCCGGTAAACAACACGTGCCCTTCATGTTTTATGATTATTTTATTCCATTTAAATCAATCTGATCACAATCACTGTTATCAACATTAAAGCTTGCCACCCAACCCTCATTTATGCGAATTGTAACTGATTCCCTTTTAAGGTGGTGGTTAACTTATACGTCTATTTTGTTAAATGTTAATTTAATATAACCTGATAACTACTCATAGCATCTCTTCCTAAAACCCACATGCTACGTCTTTCCCTTAACGGACCGTGGATCTCACCACCCATCCGTTAAAACCCCACGACCTTCTCTCTCGTTCTTTCGATATTATGTCGGGCAGCACATCAAGAAATCCGGCCAAACAAATAAATCTCCGCCAACAACAAAACAAAACAAAACCAGGAAATAGATTTACTATCTCTCTAAGTTGAACCAGAAGCTCCGGTGAAGATTCCTTGCTCCTTCCGACGAGCACAGCAACATCAGGCGCCATCATCTCGTCTTCTTCATACAACTCAAGCACGGACCAGGCTCTAATTGTCCGTCGAACAAAAACCGCGTATCCGGACATCTCACCGACAGCCGACGAAACCGAGCAGAAAAACCCAGCCGTCTCTTCTTGCTTGTTTTTCCGGCAACTAACCTACACCATCTTCTTTGCGTTTCCGGCGAGCTCAAGATCGGTACCTCACAATCTTCGGCCAAGCAAACAATCCCAGCAAACCTCCGGCGATCCACCGAACCATCTCCGATCTCCAGTCTCGTCTCTCGAGCTCGGCTCTCTTTCTATGAAGGTATAACATTCTTTCTCTCTCTTTTCGATTTGGTGTCCGAGTGTATACGTTGGTCGTCATCGTCGGTGTTCTTTATTTTTCCCTCCCAACCGAAGATTGGACCAGTTTTTCATTTAAACTCAACCCAGTTAACAAACAAGCCCAATTCAGCCAACCGAAAACCCGAGTCCAATTCGCGATTTATATTTTCTCAGCCTAACTTCGTTTGTCTTATTCCTCTTAATGAAAGTCAGGTTTTTAGAATAAAATGATAAAACATTATTAAGTTGTTCTTATTATTTATTCACTTAAGTTTATAGTTACGCCGTTACTATTTATTTGAATGATTTAATAATCTTCATTTATTTAGTTTTCTTAAATTATATAACAATTATAATTATTTAAATAATTATTTATTGTAACGCAAATCATTTGCTTTCGAAGTATGATCTGTTTTCCAAGAAAGTATATATATATATATATATATATATATATATATATATATATATATATATATATATATATATATATATATATATATATATATATATATATATATATATTTAAAACAAACATATTTTAAATACACGACCACCTTAAAACGTCACCAACGTATCGCTTGAGTCAGATCTTCCTTTAGGGAATCATTTTGCATAGACGAGTCATTTAGACTGTTATTCATTTAATTATTTATATGCATTTAGGGTGCTATAATCATTTGGTTGGAAACCACGTTAATGTCTACATATTTGGAATGCATTGCATCAGGTGAGTTCACAGCCCCACTTTTTACTATTTTTATATTGTTTTACAACTTTGGGGTGAAAAACATAACAACCATTTTATAAATAATTTCTATAATCAATTATTTATTTGTGATGAAACTATTTTTGGAAACTTGACAACGAATCCTTATCTCAGACTAAGTTTAGATGTAGTGCATGGAAGTGCGTATATGCTTACATACATAATCATTAGCTAGTTTTGACTAGGCCCTGGATATGCAAATGGTACCATTGGCTTAGACTTCCCCTCCCATACGTTATTGATCACTTTATTCGATGTTATCGAACCACGAGGAGTGTATATCCATATTGAAATACGTTTTAAAGTTGTGTTTTGGTTATGGACTTAGGGTTGAGATTTTAACTCAAGGGGTTTAGCTAACCTTTTGGGGGATCACCGTCACATGTTTCTTCTTGCGATTTTATCGTGCCCCTGTTCTCGGAGCAGGGCATTTTAACGTTTATATCATCACACTATTTTTGCCAATGATGGCATACTAAAACTATTATTTCTACTACTACTTTTGAGCAGACTATTTTTAACATTTACATCATCACTCAATTTTTTGCCAACGATGGCATACGAAAACTATTATTTCTATTACTGCTTTTGAGCAGACTAATTTAACGTTTATATCATCACACAATTTTTGCCAACGATGGCATACAAAAACGATTATTTCAACTACTGCTTTTGAGCAGACTATTTACTATTTTTACCAACGATGACATATGAAACTACTGTTTCTACTACTGCTTTTGAGCAGACTATTTTAACTTTTATATCATCAAACTATTTTTGCTATGAATGGCATACAAAACTATGGAACCATTTGAACTTATTAAAAACCTGTGAATTCACTCAACAATTTTGTTGATACTTTTACTTATGTTTTTCAGGTATCTAAGCTAAGCATTGAGTCGCATGCATTGGAGTCAAGCTTTCGATTTTGTAAAGATGTCACCTCTAAATTTTAGTTAAAAACTATGTTTTTATTCAACTACTTTGGTTACATTAAATTTTGGTGACATTACTTTTTATCAAACATTTATTGTTTACGATAATCATATGTATGCTTACTCATGAAGTCGCACGCCCGTTCTTCCGCAAACCACTTTTGGCGGGGTGTGACAGATTGGTATCAGAGCTATTGGTTATAGTGAACTAGCGAGTCTAGTCTATAACTCGAAAGATTTTGGGTCAAACCGTTTCATCGCATAACAAGTTTCATTTCATATAGAGTCTCATTTACGTATAGAGTCTCATTTAAAAAAAGTTGCATTGCATATAGAGATGCACTACATATCATTCATCTGCCTTTAGCCTAGTAATAGATTATTTGCTTTATATTGCCTTACACTTAGCCTTAGGTATTATGTTTTTATACAACTAAATACTTACACGCGAACCTATAAGTGAGACCTATTACTCTATGTCGTCTGTAAGTTCATTTAAATCCTCAACATACTCAGTTACTATACCACACATACACTGAATACTTACACGACCTACCGTACACCTACATTCGATACCTTACCCACAATCCTCTAATCACTTAGACGTAAACACGTACCCGAGAATTTTCGCATAACATCTACGAGCAGCGAACACTTTGGCAACTCTATTCGGCTGGACAACTAGCATTATGACACACCATCAGACGACCTATAACCAGAATCACATATACACGTGTACCGCGTATTTTAATCACACTATGTATATTCATCTCACACATTATATCTTTCTCACGCATTGTACGTCACCCGATTATCGTCAAATCAACCCTAATTTCCTGCTCAACAAATTTTGAAACTCGAAAGATTCCTTTTATGACTAACAACTGAAAATCTATCCACTAATCTTTAATGCCACGAAATGAAAACACGAAAGATGTCACACGTCCACTCTAGGGCGTCTCAAGATCAGACTCTAAACACAAGTCCTGAATTCGTGTAATTCTAAATGAAGAAAAGATTTCAAATTTCCCTAAAATCTATAATACAATCTTCAAGTTTTACTAATACACATGAATGAATATATGAAGCGATAATGATGAGGAAATATTGAATGATGATATTATAAACCGTCTGGCCAGCATGTTTATAATTACATGGTACAATATAGAATTATCAGAGTCATGGATTATCGAATTCTGAACTAAATGATATTAATTCGTGCGTCAACTTTACCACCCAAATCATCTTGAAGTTGTCTCAAATAAACCTTATCAAGAAACCCAAACATTATACTACTAGTTAAATGTATCAGAATTAACACATTTACTAAAGAAATTGCGATTGCACTTTACATTAAAGAAATTTAAGTTGTTTGATATGTACAAAATATTTGAAAACAACGTATCCATTTCAATCATATGTATAATATAAACCGTTAACTTACTTTAAGTACCCGAATATATGGAACCCATATAAAGTTTTGGATTGGAAAAATGATTTGTATATAGTTAAAGCGGTCAAGAAATTTTATCAGAGTTATAAATGGATAAAAGAGTTTATATTTGTATTTTAATAAACAAAATGTTATGCCACATGTGTATGTGCTTAAAACACTTTAAATTTGTATATTTTGATAAATGTAATTAACCATCAGAAATTCACATTTATTACCGCAAATAGACGATCTGACTAACCTACCGCAAATATTAAATTCTTCTCAAACATCAATCTACATCCCATTATCCCAATGGAAGTTTGTAAACTTTTGGTCTTGCAAGCTACTAACCGACGATATACTACAAATTACACCAAAGTAGTCCAAACTCTGACTTCTTAACATAAAATAAAATAAATAAATAAATTTGACTAGTATGAGAAACAAGAACTCTTGTTCCGAACCCTGAAACCAAAATTTGTACCGCAATACTCATATCGCTTTCCGAAGGAATCGAGCACTTCATAATAATGTAAAACTATATTTTCATGTCGACACCACTGAATGTCTTTTTATAAAGTTAGTCATTGTACGAAAAGTTGTCTTTAATATACTAATTCCCGCGTACAACTCCTGAGAAGTTGTGTTTTGATGAAAAATGTAAAAGTAATCGAATATCTGTCTCTACAATTAAAAATCCACGAAACAAACTATAACACTCAAGAGCTCGAACTAGGTGTCCTGTAGTTGCATTAAAAATCAGGAGTCATTGCCTATACGGTACCAAATGTAAAATTTTCATCGACCACAAAATTCTACCACACATATTCGATCAGAAATAACTAAACATGTGACAACGACGTTAGGTCGAGTTGTTAAATGACTATCTGCGAAATAAAATTTATTCCGGGAAAGCTAACATAGTGACAGATAAGTTTAGTCGAACAGAACGAAATAAACTACATCGAGTGCAACCATTAGAAATTTCTACACACATAAATCTCTTTGCACAAATCTACTTCACTCAAACCTAAACGTTAAAAGTTAAAAACCTTAAGAATGAATTTCTTCATGATATGACAACAACCAAAACCATAACAATGATCGGCAACCTGTTCGTGAGAGACCTTTCGTGATAAGAGCTCATGAAGCAAGACCCTACTGTTGAGACCAGTACATGTCCCTCGAATAACATTTAATTTTAATATCATTAATTTTGGAAAGTCAACAAGTGTTTACAAAAAGGTCATCAAGAAGTCCTAACCCATGTAGTCGGTAAGCAATAAAATAAAACGAAAGTATCCACATCTCTTTCCCAATCTAGTAGTATATCGTCATAAATTTCGGGGCGAAATTTCTTTAACAAGGGGAGAATGTGACAATCTTCAAAATCTGATGTTTGACCCGACTATGATTGTAACCCACTTTGTCTTGGTACAATCAGTTCATTAATGAAAGCAATCATTTTTCATTTAAGTATAACATAAATCATACATTTTATGTTGTTAGTACAAATCATTATAATATATGCACATGTCAAAGTCAATTTGTCTGTGTTTATACAATGAAAACTGCAACTTAGCGAGTTGGTGATATAACGTAAACGTGAACTAGACCAAAAAAAAAAAGTATATATAAATTTTATAATTTATACTGAAATACTAGTTCAACCAAAGTAATTGGTACAAAAATGGGTACAAACTATCTTATTATAATAAAGATACAAGCTTAATATTTAGTACAATATGAGAATATCGAAAGTGATCAAATGTATTTATGAAGTGATATGATTAATTTTGTAAAACCACGGTTAAACTATTTTACGAGACCAACATACCAGTATTCACGTAATTGATATACCTATTAAAAGTTTTAAACAGATACTTTTATCCAAACTCTAACTCTCGTACGAATATGTAACAAACTAACCGGAGCTTATGGGATTAAATTAATTGACCAGTTACCTATCATCCCACCACCCCCATGATCCGGTAAACAACACGTGCCCTTCATGTTTTATGATTATTTTATTCCATTTAAATCAATCTGATCACAATCACTGTTATCAACATTAAAGCTTGCCACCCAACCCTCATTTATGCGAATTGTAACTGATTCCCTTTTAAGGTGGTGGTTAACTTATACGTCTATTTTGTTAAATGTTAATTTAATATAACCTGATAACTACTCATAGCATCTCTTCCTAAAACCCACATGCTACGTCTTTCCCTTAACGGACCGTGGATCTCACCACCCATCCGTTAAAACCCCACGACCTTCTCTCTCGTTCTTTCGATATTATGTCGGGCAGCACATCAAGAAATCCGGCCAAACAAATAAATCTCCGCCAACAACAAAACAAAACAAAACCAGGAAATAGATTTACTATCTCTCTAAGTTGAACCAGAAGCTCCGGTGAAGATTCCTTGCTCCTTCCGACGAGCACAGCAACATCAGGCGCCATCATCTCGTCTTCTTCATACAACTCAAGCACGGACCAGGCTCTAATTGTCCGTCGAACAAAAACCGCGTATCCGGACATCTCACCGACAGCCGACGAAACCGAGCAGAAAAACCCAGCCGTCTCTTCTTGCTTGTTTTTCCGGCAACTAACCTACACCATCTTCTTTGCGTTTCCGGCGAGCTCAAGATCGGTACCTCACAATCTTCGGCCAAGCAAACAATCCCAGCAAACCTCCGGCGATCCACCGAACCATCTCCGATCTCCAGTCTCGTCTCTCGAGCTCGGCTCTCTTTCTATGAAGGTATAACATTCTTTCTCTCTCTTTTCGATTTGGTGTCCGAGTGTATACGTTGGTCGTCATCGTCGGTGTTCTTTATTTTTCCCTCCCAACCGAAGATTGGACCAGTTTTTCATTTAAACTCAACCCAGTTAACAAACAAGCCCAATTCAGCCAACCGAAAACCCGAGTCCAATTCGCGATTTATATTTTCTCAGCCTAACTTCGTTTGTCTTATTCCTCTTAATGAAAGTCAGGTTTTTAGAATAAAATGATAAAACATTATTAAGTTGTTCTTATTATTTATTCACTTAAGTTTATAGTTACGCCGTTACTATTTATTTGAATGATTTAATAATCTTCATTTATTTAGTTTTCTTAAATTATATAACAATTATAATTATTTAAATAATTATTTATTGTAACGCAAATCATTTGCTTTCGAAGTATGATCTGTTTTCCAAGAAAGTATATATATATATATATATATATATATATATATATATATATATATATATATATATATATATATATATATATATATATATATATATATATATATATATATATATATATATATTTAAAACAAACATATTTTAAATACACGACCACCTTAAAACGTCACCAACGTATCGCTTGAGTCAGATCTTCCTTTAGGGAATCATTTTGCATAGACGAGTCATTTAGACTGTTATTCATTTAATTATTTATATGCATTTAGGGTGCTATAATCATTTGGTTGGAAACCACGTTAATGTCTACATATTTGGAATGCATTGCATCAGGTGAGTTCACAGCCCCACTTTTTACTATTTTTATATTGTTTTACAACTTTGGGGTGAAAAACATAACAACCATTTTATAAATAATTTCTATAATCAATTATTTATTTGTGATGAAACTATTTTTGGAAACTTGACAACGAATCCTTATCTCAGACTAAGTTTAGATGTAGTGCATGGAAGTGCGTATATGCTTACATACATAATCATTAGCTAGTTTTGACTAGGCCCTGGATATGCAAATGGTACCATTGGCTTAGACTTCCCCTCCCATACGTTATTGATCACTTTATTCGATGTTATCGAACCACGAGGAGTGTATATCCATATTGAAATACGTTTTAAAGTTGTGTTTTGGTTATGGACTTAGGGTTGAGATTTTAACTCAAGGGGTTTAGCTAACCTTTTGGGGGATCACCGTCACATGTTTCTTCTTGCGATTTTATCGTGCCCCTGTTCTCGGAGCAGGTCATTTTAACGTTTATATCATCACACTATTTTTGCCAATGATGGCATACTAAAACTATTATTTCTACTACTGCTTTTGAGCAGACTATTTTTAACATTTATATCATCACTCAATTTTTTGCCAACGATGGCATACGAAAACTATTATTTCTATTACTGCTTTTGAGCAGACTAATTTAACGTTTATATCATCACACAATTTTTGCCAACGATGGCATACAAAAACGATTATTTCAACTACTGCTTTTGAGCAGACTATTTACTATTTTTACCAACGATGACATATGAAACTACTGTTTCTACTACTGTGAGCAGACTATTTTAACTTTTATATCATCAAACTATTTTTGCTATGAATGGCATACAAAACTATGGAACCATTTGAACTTATTAAAAACCTGTGAATTCACTCAACAATTTTGTTGATACTTTTACTTATGTTTTTCAGGTATCTAAGCTAAGAATTGAGTCGCACGCATTGGAGTCAAGCTTTCGATTTTGTAAAGATGTCACCTCTAAATTTTAGTTAAAAACTATGTTTTTATTCAACTACTTTGGTTACATTAAATTTTGGTGACATTACTTTTTATCAAACATTTATTGTTTACGATAATCATATGCTATGCTTACTCATGAAGTCGCACGCCCGTTCTTCCGCAAACCACTTTTGGCGGGGTGTGACAGCAGAAGCAAACCAAAATCCTAGGTCGATTTTAAAACCTTACGTGTAGGATTTTTGATTTAGGAACTTTTAACTTTTGTGGGATTTGAATAAACATAAAAGTACATATGTCAATATACACATTAAAAAGTTGTATAAATGTACAAACATTTTATACATACAAGTATACAACTACCTCTAAAACACAGAATCGTCACTCCGTCATTAACAAAACTCATAAAAAAATATTTTTTAAAATGAAATGATAAAAGATGAAGATACCATTATGTGCAATACACATGGGAGTTAACAAAAAGTAAACGTCAATTAGTGTAAAGGATCATTGATGTTACATCTTTCTGAAATAAGGACTACAAATGTAATTTTTGAAACTAAATGCTGAAACTTAGTATATACTTATACCTTTTCGCTAGTTGAGCGGCATTTGGTAGATACATAGTTTTCAGGATCGAAAGTGGAAGTTTTGAAAACTTTAAGCTTGTCATTAAGCGTCACTTCCTGACCAAAATCCAGGTCGGCTGGGGTCGATGACGACGATGGTCCTTCAACCAGGGATGGGCCCAATAGAGAGCCCATAGTAGAACCAAATGGTATGCCTAGACCTGACAATTGAGCGGGTTTGGAGTGGATCAGCATTGATCCAAACCCTTTTAATTTCTAACTTCTAGCTAACTCTTAATATCTATTGGTTTTAAAGAGGGCAATAATATAAACCATAAATATGAAAAATATAAATTAGTTTTTTCTAAATTTAAATGCGGGGTGGGTTATAAACGTATCGGATCGGTATTGATCCATACATGACCCTTTTAGTAAAAGGGTTAACGGTATGGGTCGTTAGCGGGTTAACAAATCACAAATTATGATCCAAACCCATTAATTAATTTTTGCGGATTCGGATCGCATCAGGATCAAAACCCGATCCATTACCAGATTTAGATATGACTAAATATCATTACACTATGTTAATTTACTCAAATGAAATGTCATAAAAGTAAATCTTAGATGTCAATCATTGAATTATATTACTTGGGTTAGGCTTTTAGACATAGACTTTAAAAATATTATGCATGATGGGCCAAGTTTATAGGGGGCCTTGGACCCCCTGCATGGATCACAACTTTTTTTATAATATGATTATGCATCAAGATCACTTGTTTAGATCATTGTTCGAGAATGAGATTACATATATAAAAGAACGTACCGAAGTCCATTGAATCGAATTAAGAGATAATATTGTGATTTCTGATTCAGAACAAGAATATTGTGATGCCAATTGTGAAAAAAATATATACGTTAATGAGGATCTACGTTAATATGGCTGGCCCCTTGTTGTGTCTCGGTCGCCAAATAATAATAAAGTTGCACACAAACACTAAACAACCAGGAGGAGAAGTCCAATCCTGTGGCAAACAAGGTTGTTGTCGGTCTCACCTTTTTTTTTTTAATTAATTTACGCAGAGAAAATTCAGTGGTGATGCGTCATTTTAGTTTCATCTTTCTAAATTTAGTTATTTGGATGCATCTTTATTGAATAGAGTTGCAATTTGTAACTAATATTTGAGGCAAATTGATAACGAAATTGTTTATCAATTAATCAAATCTCTAATTAATATATTTAAAATTTTCTGACAGTTAAATCATATAACCCTTCAAAATTTCATGAATTGTGTTAAAATATGTTAGATTTTTTTTATATGATACTTTAAGAAAAAAATGTGCAAATTATGATAACCTTCAGTTTTTTTACTGGATCCGCATGTCATCACATTACGTTTTCTTGTCGATCTCATGCAAAATCTTTATTCTTATCTCATACATCTCTATTAGATACAAAAATTTTAGAGGGGACAGAAGTCATTTGCATAAATAATACTAAATGTACCCTGAAATCACAAATAATGCTCTTTTTTGAGCCTTTGTAAAAATAATGCTATCCCACCTTTGGAATCCCGGATCCCCTAGTATCCCCTCTTTGAAAACCCGGATCCTACACTTTTTTGCCTTTTGTACTGGTTTTTGGTACTTCATGTACTTGTCTGACGCAGGTACATTCACACACCCCAAAACCCGGATCCCCAAGGGGTATCCCACACCCCAAAACCCGGATCCCCTAGGGGTATCCCACACTTGAAATCCCGGATCCCCTAAGGGTATCCCACACCCAGAAACCCGGATCCCCTTCGAACCAGTTGCATAATTGTATTTTTTTTTATTATTATTAATTTCAGCATGTAAGCGTGTACATTTTTTTATGTTAGATGTTCTTTAGGTTTATCAGTTCGTGTAGTTCCTAATTGTTGTGAATATAACATGAAAGATAAGTAATAATTAAAATGTGGAAATGCTTTTCATTTACCATGCATTAAACGATAACATTTCGTGTAGTCTTGTGAAAGTAAGATATATAATATTAGACACCTACACAAAATAGCCAATATCATACACCAAATATGACACTTCTTCTGATCAATCATTCTCTTCCATCAAGTGTTTTTGGCCCAAACTTTGAAGTTCTTTTTTTCTCTAGAATTTACACAATACAACATGAACAAAAACACTACCCATTGAAGAATTTTCATAGAACATCAAGAATTTGAGACTTAGAAAGTCTCATCTTGAAAATAACTACTACCTCCGATTTTTTCTTTTTGAATAATACACTTTTCATTTTTGATAATTTCATAATAAACGATACACTTTGATAATTTACTTCATTTGTAAAAGGTGATACTGTTTATACTCACTAATTATCTCTTTTAATCTAATTAATATCTTATTCACCATTGATTTTACTTTTAAACATTATTGACATTTTATTAAAAGAGTTGAGGAACTCGCACCAATTAAATATCTAATTTAATTTATTCTAATATTTACTATAATTTGCTTCAAAATCGGCAAATACAACAATGTAACACTTATTAATCTAAGGGTGTGGGATACCCTTAGGGGATCCGGGATTTCAATTGTGGGATGCCCCTAGGGGATCCGGGTTTTGGGGTGTGGGATACCCCTTAGGGATCCGGGTTTTGGGGTGTGGGAATGTACCTGCGTCAGACAAGTACAAGAAGTACCAAAAACCAGTACAAAAGGCAGAAAAGTGTAGGATCCGGGTTTTCAAAGAGGGGATACTAGGGGATCCGGGATTCCAAATGTGGGATAGCATTATTTTTGCAAAGGCTCAAAAAAGAGCATTATTTGTGATTTCGGGGTACATTTGGCATTATTTATGCGAATGATATGCAATGGTGCAAGAATCAACAAAATACAACTCTCAGAGAAATATATACTTATTTTATTTTGTATTTCATGTTCTCAATTCACTCAATTTTGTATACTTTACTATCATATAAAATGGGTATCAGGAAATGTATAGGAATCTAACGAGTACAATAACATAAATTAACAAAATAACAATTGAAAATTACATGCATTCTGAGTTTCTAACAAGGTTGGTGGATATGTGTACCATCGACTGCATCAATTTTTTAGTCACATCAGATGCCTCATAAACAATTACATCATACCACTTTAGAGGAAATAACCATCACACCACCATACGTCCATACCCATCTAAATGTGAAGAGGTCACCACAAAATCAGACACACAAAGGTAGGTTTGTGCGCTGTCCAAGAACCAAACCGAACCATCCAAAAAAATGATTTTGTCCGGACATGGGCTTTTCTAACATGTGCTCCTAAGGCACATGTTAGGGTGCATTAAATAACATAAAATTCCCTAATAGTTTGTTATTAAACATTAATGAAATTCATATGTTACATTTTGAAGTGATGTATTAAATGTTTTTTTAAATTCTAATGGAAAGTTGATGTTATTTAAAACACTCTAACATAAACCTTGGGGCATATATTAGAAAAACTCAATCGAACATATATAATTTCCAATACCAAAGTTGAAGTTATACTTGATTTCTAGAAAAAGAAAAATATAACAAGTTGTTGTAGCTAGTGGGAAAATGAAGGTACGTAGTTGCTAGGAAGTGTGAGTGATAAAGACTTTAGTCTAAAGTCATTGGCATTTTCTTTGGAGATCCTATAACCATAATTCACTTAATTAGCTTATATACATAACAATTGCATGATTAAAATAAAAGAGTCAACTGATAAAAAACAATTAGTTTAGTAATTAATTAATGACTTGAATTGGTCGTAAACTCGATCTTAAAATAACTAAAATTGTGTATTGTTTGGCACGCTTAGTCAACTCAAGGATTCGGTCAATGCCAAGAAACTCTCTTATTAATTAATCTAAACAAACAACCTCTGTCGATTTCTCATGCATGCGCTTGACACCCTTTATGTTTAATTCAAATTAATTGTCACACGTACTACTCACTTAATTAAAATTAAAATATTTGGTCAGTCCGTACAAGATATCTATAATTTATATATATGGTCACAATCTATTTTAATACTTTTGATTTAGAACTGTGGATTATTACATATGTACGGTCACCCTTAAGATTTGGTCATCAAAAAGGTATAAAAAAAAAGTAAAAAACCGTTGGACAAAATTAAACTGCAAAAAAACGGAGCACAAGGATCTAAACTGTGAGAAAAAGTTGGATAACGAAATCAAACGACTCTATAATTAACTCTAAAGTTTGGTTGGAAACTTTTTGAAAGAATTTATAAATGCAATAATTAAGTAAGTGTGAGGGAGAATTCCATGGTACGTGGAATTGTATAAAGAAAAGAAATTACTGCATAAAAGAAAAGTCATATACTACCTCCGTTATCAAAATAAGTGATACACTTTCCTAAAAAGGGTGGAACAAAATAAGTGTTACACTTCAAAATCTTTCCTTATTTGGCAAAAAAGTGGGACCCCTTCTCCACTAACTATCTACTTTAATAGAGTTAAATTACCCTTTTACCCTTACTTTTACCTTTAAACATCATTAATATTACTTAATTCAAAATAAGTGGGACTCATTCTCCACTAACTACCCACTTTAATCCATCTTAAACTATCTTTTAATCTTTTGCCTCAAAAACCGTGTTTCTCTAAATGTATCACTTATTTTGATACGGAGGTAGTATATATATCATAATTAACACTCGATCGATAAGAGAATTCCATGCGTGCATGCATGTTTGTTTGAAGAGTCATATATACGTACACTCTTCTTCTCCTGCAGTGGTCAAGAATCCTTGCTTTCCTCGAGCTTTCCTTAACTTTTCAATGGTAATTCACGTCATCTACATTGCAATCGGTATTCTTCCATCGAATTAGACTTTTTCTTTTTAATTCTCTAGAAATAATGTAAGTTTGCATACACTTATACACCAACAGGTCAGAGATTACAGGTGAGAAACTACTGTGTAGCACAAGGTAGATTGTGTATGTAACAATTCATCTCACATAGATTAGAGAGAGGAACGAAACATTACTAATTATAAAGGGTGTGGATACCTCTCTTAATATAAGTCCTTTTGGGCGGAACGATCCATACCAGGTACAAAACCGTAGGCCTACAGGCAAAGAGAAAAATATTATGTTACGGGGTTCTGGATTGTTACAATGTAACTTTTCAAAAATTTCTGAATAGTGTTAAAATAGTCTTAAAACATTTTAAAAAAATAGTGTAGGTGATAGCCTTAAGATTAACAATATGTAATTGGTGATACAATTCAGTTTTTTCTGGGTCTGCTACTTCTGTGAAAATTTATACCAATAAAAAAACATTTAAGTGGGCAAGAATAAATTTAATTGGATACCTAATATAATTAATTTACTTTTCTTAAACTGTGTGATGATTTGTAGTGGGCAATAAATTTGGGACGGATGGAGTAATTTATTAGGTGATTTCTTTTTGCAATAAAATATACTTCCTCCGATTTAAAATAAGTGATATACTTTGAGTTACACGGTTTTTGAGGCAAAAGATTATAATGATGGTTTAATTAGATTAATTGGATGATTAGTGGGAAATGGGTCCCACAAATTTTGAAGGGGTTAATGATGTTTAAAAGTAAAAAGTAAGGGTAAAATAGTCATTTCACTTTGTTAAAATAGATAGTTAGTGAGTGTGGTCCCACTATTTTTTGCCGCATAAGAAAATTTTTCAAAGTGTATCACTTATTTTGAATCACCCAAAAAGGAAAGTGTATCGCTTATTTTGAATTAGGAGAAGTATATAATATTCATTCCCCATACATTTATGACGATGTTTGGTGGCATGTCTTACAAAATCAATTTAAACAGCTTTTGAAAGAAATTAACAATGATCCATTATATATTCTGTGTGAATATTATGCTAGTTTAGTTAAATCTATTATGGGGTAAAAAAGCGTATTAGTTATTTTGAGATCGTATGTGCGGGGAACCACACAATTAGTTGGTGTACATATGTACACACCTGCCGCTCTCGTAAGTCATAACTGCTAGCCGCCTACCCTTTTAACTAATCATGCCATTTACTAGTATTTGACTACTTGTTAATACTACTATATATGCGAACAATTATAATCTGTTCAATCAAGCTGTCGTTAATTTACCTGAAATGAAGTTGAAGATGCCATGAAACTATATTGTCAATTTACATCAGCTATAATCATTATATTAAATTAATTAGAAAGATTATGAATTCGGTTACCTTATTAAGTTTAATTATACAAGAGGACGTATTGAGAGAAAAAAGGGTTTGAACTAATCAAAGAACTAGAATCAATGTAAATGACATAACTGTTGCCGTGATTGTTTCCGGACTTTCCCCTAATTATTTAGTAAATGTTTACCCAGAGAGGGATTAAATCCGTTACATATAGAAAGTCATTCAGCAACCCAGAGAGGGATAATCACCGGATGGATAATGTGTGTATATTAGGAGTCACCATTTGGGCCGAAAAAACGGAACTGAACACCAACCGAACCTGAACCCGAACCGAACCGAATCGAAAACATGTAATCGGTTTGGTATTCGGTTTTGTAAATTCATATTTTTTGTTTTGGTTCTATCGGTTTCGGTTCGATATGGTGTTCGGATAAGGAGAGTATATGGGCTTAAAAAACTGAACCGAAACCAAACGAACCGGAACCAAGCCGAAATCATGTAATCGGTTCGGTTTTGGTTTTGAAAATTCATTATTTTTTGTTTCGGTTCGGTTTTTGAACCGCGCTCATCCCTAGACTATGTGTGTATGTTATTATTAAAAATTAAATGTATATAATAAACGAATTGATTAATTGATAACGAGTTAATTAGCTAATTTATGAGATGAGCTTAACTGGGTTGTAGTATTACTTTTGATATAAATTTATGTAGATATGCAGTTTCTTTCTTGGTAAAAGTTGCATACAAATTTCAATAAGCATAGATAATATTATAATAACATTTCATATAAAGTTAGAGGACCAAATTGACAAATATGAACACAGTTTTTCTGGATTTGTTAATGGGCGTGCCTACAGTGAAACTGCATCGTCATGCAAAATTTCTTATAAATAGCTATACTTTCAAATGCATCATTCTCTCAACTCAAAATCACAATACCACTCATCTATATATAGAGTAAAGATTACCTTGATTGATATTTTTAATTAATTGGTATTAAAATGTCAATGATTTTCTCCAAGATAGGCATTATCGGAGGTGGCATAAGTGGGTTAGCCGCCGCCAAACAGCTGGCGGAATACAACCCGGTGGTGCTAGAAGCCACCGGGTCCATTGGTGGTGTCTGGAAGCATTGTTCCTTTCGGACCACCAAGCTTCAGACACCTCGTTGCGACTATGAATTCTCTGATTATCCTTGGCCACTAAGAGATAACACCACTTTCCCATCTTATGCTGAAATACTTGATTACCTCAACTCTTATGCCAACCACTTTCATTTGTTCAAATTCATCAAGTTTAACTCAAAGGTCATCCAAATCCGCTTAGCCAAGGTGCCACCTGGAAAACCAGTTTGGGAGGTTGCTGTCCAGACCAATGGTGATCATGATCATGAGGTTTGACAAAATATGTATTTATTAAAGTAATTAAAAAACCGATTAATTAATTGTTTGATGCATGCATGCAGTGGTATGGTTTCGAGTTTATTGTGGTGTGTATGGGAAAATATGGTGATGTACCAATAATACCAAAGTATGAAATGAACAAAGGCCCACAAGTATTCAAAGGGAAGGTGCTGCATTCTCAAGACTACAGCAAGCTCAATGCCCATGAGTCCTCACAGCTTCTCAAAGGAAAAAAAATGGTGGTTGTCGGTTACAAGAAATCAGCTGGCACTTGAATGCGCACAAGCCAACCAAGGTACATATTAATTTAATTGTCCACCACACAGTTTAAAAAAAATACATTAATTATACTATGTCACCAATTTCCCACTTAAATGTTTTTTGATTGGTTGAAACTTAGAAGTAGATAATTATTTCAGGACAAACCATAAAAATGTGAATTAGGACGGAGGGAGTATCAAGTAAGAATCCATAAAAAAAGAGTCAACAGAAAGTTTACCAACATTCAACATCATACCAATATGTTGTTGTCTTGTTGTGTATTAATTCCTTAAAATTTTCATATTAAGCCATTTGACTTTGGTTTTATTAATTAAAATGCATATAATTAATTAATTTGGTTGTTGGTAACGAAATAAATTAGGTGAAGAAGGGAAAGCTTGCACGATGGTTGTTCGGACTAGTCATTGGATAGTTCCACACTACTCCGTTTGGGGGCTGCCATTTTATTTGTTTTATTCAACCCGGTTTTCTCAGTTCCTCCATCAAAGACCAAATCAAGGCACTATCAGGACACTCCTCTGCCACCTTTTATCCCCTGCAGTATGTAATATTACATATAATAATTAATCTCATTATCAATTATATACTCCCTCCGTCCGACAAAAAACTTCCCATTTCACTTGGGCACAAGATTTAAGGTGATAGTTAATGGTGGGGTCATTGGTAATAATTTTGATTAAAATATAAGATTGGTTTGGAGAGAGAAGGATAGTTATTGGATAGTTAGTGGTGGGGTCTTTAATAATAATAGTATTTTATTATGTGGAGCCCATCAAATGTGAAATGGGAAGTTTTTTGTGGGACAAAAATTTAGGGTGAAATGGGAAGTTTTTTGTGGGACGGAGGGAGTATGTTGGAGCAAAACACAGATCAACCTAATACTGATACTGCAGTTAGTACTGGTCATACTTAGTACTGATGGGGCAGAACATGTTTACTACTGATGAAGTTGATACTGGTGAAATCTATAACTAAGTTACTACTGATCAAGACATATTGAAGATACTACTGATCAATAGTAGTTACTACTGACGTTGATATTGGACTTACTACTGATCACCAAACTTACTACTGATGATATGGAATTACTACTGGTGATTGCAGTTTACTACTGATACGTGTTTTGGAAGCATATCAAGTCCGAGATCTTCGTAGAGATAGTAATAGAATGTAAATCAATGTATATCTATAAAATTCGAATGTAAATCAAGTCCTAGAATAACTAGGGTAAATAGTTTAGCTTCAAGGACTATTATAAATAGTTCCTTACGAATTGTAAACGTACGTGTGTATTGTTAACTCGATAATATACATTGAAGCTTTTTGTGAAACTGTGTTCTTAATATTTTCGTTAATTATTTACAGTTCATTGTTCTTAATTTATTGATATAGTGTTGATCCGCTGCAACTTCTATAGTCAATTAGATCTAAGGTGTTTATTAACTTCTCTATAGTTAATCGATCCTGACAAGTGGTATCAGAGTTATTGGTTCTAGATCTACTATTTGTTAAGAACAACAAAAAGTTTTAATCTTTAAAACACACACATTATTAATCATGACTGATAATAATGAAAGTACTCAGGCCAACAAAATTCCTATACTCACTCCCAACAACTTTGGGATGTGGAAGAATCGTATTAAGCAATACATGCTTATTACAGATTATTCCATGTGGGAAGTTGTCCTTGAAGGAAACAAAACTGGTCCTGGTCAAGCAAGCAGCTCTGCAACTGAGGCAGACAAACTTAAATGTGAGAAGGAGAAGAAAGACAAGGCAATCGAACTTAAAACTCTAATCACTCTCCTATTGGCCATTCCTAATGACTATCAACATCTCTTCGTTGAGTATGATGATGCAAAGGTGCTTTGGGAAGCACTGGAGAAGAGATTCGTTGGGACAAAGAGTACCAAGAGGAACATGAAGTCTGTTCTTAAACAAGACTTTGAAAATTTCAAAGGAAAGCCCAATGAAACACTCACTCAAGTGTTTGACAGATTCAACAAGCTAATTGGTGAACTTAACCAAGTTGGGGTCAAGATGGATCAAGAAGATGTCAACATGAAGTTCCTAAGGTCTCTTAGTGAAGAATGGGCCATGTATACAGTGGTATATAGACAAAGAGATGCACTAGAAGAAAAGGAGTTGGATGAACTCTACAATGATCTCAGAGTATTTGAAACTGAGGTAAATCAAAAGAACCCTTCTATTTCTTCTAATAATGCTGCATTTGTATCTAGTACAGGTCAAGGTCAGGAAACCTCCACAGGAAAGGCTGCAGATTCTGAGGATACTGCAAGAGAATCCTTCTTCACTAGTCATGTGCATACTGCACTGATTAGTGATGACTTGGAACAATTGAATCCAGATGATCTTGAGGAGATGGATCTTAAATGGCAGATGGCTATGCTGAGCCTAAGGACCAAAAGATTCTTAAAGAGAACTGGTAGGACAAGCCTCAACTACAATAAAGGTAACAAAGCTGGATTTGACAAAACTAAAGTCAAATGTTACAACTGTAACAACCTTGGTCACTTTGCAAAAGAATGTCCTCAACCAGACAAAAGATCAAAATCAACTGCTCTTGTTTCACAACAAGGACAAGGCTATGACTGGAGCTTCCAAGCAGAAGAGCATGCTCAAAATCAAGCTCTCATGGCCTTTACTGACAATAAAACTGAGGTAAAACCTAAACCTTGTACTTCTGAATGTGCTAAAATTATTAAAAATCTAGAAAAAGAAAACACTAAATTAAATGAAGATTTAGCAAAATCAGTCAGAAGAAATCATGAGTTTGATGGTGTGATTGCTGATCAAGAACATCAGATAAAGGTGTACCAAATAATTGATCAACGGATAAAGGAAGAATTACTTCAAGCTGTAGATGAGAAAGAGTTTTATGAAATAAAAAATAAAGAACTAACAAGTAAATTAGAAGAATGTCAGCTTGAAATTGAACAAAATAAATTAACAATCAAAAAGTTTGAAAGAAGCACTAAAATTCTTGATGAACTAACTAACAATCAAACTACAGAAAAAGTTGTTCATGGGGTGGGATATCATGCAGTACCACCTCCATATAAAATCATTCCACCACTTAAAAACAGTTCAGAAAGAATCATTAATGAATTAAAAACTGAAAATCAAACTCAATCACACAATGAAACATCTGAATCAAATGATTCTTCTGATGATGATCAATCAATTGAATTTACAATTTCTCAAACTGAATCTCCAAAATCAATTGATACAAGTTTTCACACAGCACAAAGTCCAAATGAATCTCCTAAATATGATGCAGAAAATATACCAAAAATTTTAAAAAGGGGAAATGAAAGAAATAAAATTCAACTCTTAGATCAAAGAATACCTGAAGGTGCAAAAAGTAAGAAATTAAGATGTGTTATTTGCAACAAAATGAATCATTTAGCAAAGGATTGTCACTTCAATCCAATAAATTGTAAAGAACTCAAAGAATTTAAAACTTTCAAAGAACAGGCAAAAACACAGAAATTAAAAGATACTACTGGTCCTTCAGTAGTAAGTAAAAATAAAATTCCAACAGCTGAAACACCAAGATTTGGAAGAACTGCATCAAGATTTGTGCAAAACAGAAGAGTTTGAAGCCCAAAGCACAGCAATTACTTCAAGAACAATGGAAAATCAAATCAAAATAAACAATATTTTAAATTTTCCAACACCAGTAAAAACTTTAACAATTTTACTACTGGTGTTCACCCTAATTATAATGCTGTAAGGTACCAGTACAAAAACACTACTGGTAAAAACCCTAATTACAAAAGTACTACTGCTCCTAAACCAACTTTCAAATATACTACTGGTGTCAACCCTAAAAACACTACTGGTCATTCTAAACATGGTAAGTACCTAAATACTACTGGTCCATCAGTAGTAAAGTATTCAAAAGCAAAAAATCATGGGTATAAACCAAGATCAGTAGAAAATTCAAACACCAGTAACATTTTTAAAAGGACAGTAGTAAAACTAAACACCAGTAATAAACAGGTATGGGCACCAAAAATGTTTAAAGTTAAATTCCCAAAAGCTTATTTCTCAAAGGATGAACCCAAGACATATAAAGCTTGGGTTCCCAAACTTAACTAATCCTTTACTCACTTGTGCAGAGCATTCAGATTCCAGAAGAAGGAAGAACATGGCATATTGATAGTGGATGCTCAAGGCACATGACTGGAAATCTACAAATTCTTAAAGATTTCAAGTTATTTGATGGAGGATATGTGGCATTTGGTGAAAACCCACAAGGAGGTAAGATTACAGGTAAAAGTACTGTTACAAATGGCAAAATTACCTTTGATGATGTATTTTATGTAGCTGAACTAAAATACAATCTTGTCAGTGTGTCTCAAGTGTGTGATAAAAAGAATAAAATTCTTTTCACAGACATTGAGTGCATCATTCTTTCTCCTGACTTTATTTTAGATGAAAAATATGTTGTTTTAAGAACTCCAAGGAGAAACAATGTGTATTGCCTGGATATAGGGGGAGAACTCATTTCTTCAAATGAGGTCAACTGTTTTATATCCAAGGCAAACACCACTGAATCAGAACTATGGCTTAGAAGGATGTGTCACACAAATTTCAAAAACATGAACAATTTAGTAAAAAGAAATCTGGTCATTGGACTACCTCAAAAACAATTTATGTGTGATCATCATTGTGTTGCATGCCTAAAAGGTAAACAACACAAGTCTTCTCATAAGTCCAAAACTGTGAACTCTATTTCTGTTCCTTTACAACTCTTACATATGGACCTTTTTGGACCTACAAATGTAATGAGTATTGGAAAGAAACAATATTGTCTTGTTATTACTGATGACTTTTCCAGATATACATGGGTTTTCTTTCTCAGGACAAAGGATGAAACAAGTGAACTCATAAAGAACTTAATTGTCAAACTGGAGAACACATCTGATCAAAAAGTTAAAGCCATAAGATGTGATAATGGCACAGAATTTAAAAATGCTAACTTAATTAACCTTTGTGATCTTAAAGGTATTGACAGGCAATACAGCTCACCTAGAACTCCACAACAAAATGGTGTAGCTGAAAGAAGAAATAGAACCATCATTGAAGCAGCAAGATCAATGTTAGCAGATTCAAAATTACCAATCACTTTTTGGGCAGAAGCTGTTAATACTGCCTGTTATGTTCAGAACAGAGTATTAATAGTGAAGCCACATTTTAAAACAACATATGAACTTTTTAATAAAAGAAAACCTTCCATAAGTTTCTTAAAATCATTTGGTTGTCCTTGTACTATTCTGATTACAAGAGAACAAATTGGTAAGTTTGACTGCAAAGCTGATGATGGAGTCTTTGTGGGATACTCTACTCAAAGCAAATCATACAGAGTATTTAACAAAAGACTAAGGATAATTGAAGAAAGCATCAATGTATCCTTTAATGAAAATGTGTCTAATGAACAAGGAAATGGTCCAGATTGGCTATTTAACATAGACAATCTAACCAAATCTTTTAATTCTAACATGGATTTCAATGCAGGTAATTCAAATTGTCACACTCAAAAGGAAGGAACATCATCTGTCAATACTGGTCAAGAGGAGATGAGATACATTGTAGTTAATACTGCTCCAATAGTTAATACTGATGTCAGTAATAACTCAAATTCTGAAACCAGTAGTAACTCTGAGAATAAGGACAGTAGTAATTCAAATACTACTGATACCAGTAATAGTACTCAAAATACTACTGGTCCTAACAATAACCTAGATTCTCAAGATACTACTGATACCAGTAACAACAACAATACTACTGATCTCAATGAAGACAATAGTAGTAGTAACTCTGACCAAGATGATGATGAACCAAACATCTATGACAATGAAGGATCACTAGAGGAATAACTGCCTGAGACAAATGAGTCTAATCTTGAAAATCAACTAGTAGTTGATAAAGCTACAACCACAAGGACTCAGAAGAACCATCCATTAGACCTTGTTCTAAGTGATGTTAACTCACCACTACAAACAAGAAGCAAATTAAACAAAAGCTTAACTACAAATATGTGTAATATAAGTTTAATTGCTAATGAATGTATGTTTGAATGCTTTCTGTCTCAGGATGAACCAAAGAAGATCCAACAAGCAATGAAGGACTCAAACTGGATTGAGGTAATGCAAGAAGAACTCCTTCAATTCAAGTTACAAGCTGTTTGGACACTTGTACCTCTACCCAAAGGGAAAAGAGCCATTGGAACAAGATGGATCTTCAGAAACAAGAAAGATGAAAGAGGTATAGTGATCAAGAACAAAGCCAGACTTGTAGCCCAAGGATACACTCAAGAAGAAGGAATAGACTATGATGAAGTATATGCTCCTGTTGATAGAATTGAAGCCATAAGAATATTTTTAGCATATGCTTCATTCAAGAAGTTCAAAGTCTATCAAATGGATGTGAAGAGTGCATTTCTATATGGGAAGATTGAAGAAGAGGTCTATGTATGCCAACCTCCAGGTTTTGAAGATCCAAAACATGGTGATTATGTGTTCAAACTAGATAAAGCTCTGTATGGCCTACATCAGGCACCAAGAGCATGGTATGACACATTATCATCATACCTACTGAAGAACAACTTTAAAAGAGGAGCCATTGACAAAACTTTGTTTACAAATAAAGTCAAAGATGATATACTACTGGTACAAATCTATGTAGATGATATCATCTTTGGTTCAACAATGATGTATTATGCAAAGAATTTGAAGAACTGATGCAGATTAAATTCAAGATGAGCTCTATGGGTCCAATGAACTTCTTCCTTGGACTCCAAGTCAGTCAAAGAACAGATGGTATTTTGATAAATCAATCAAAATATGTCAAAGACATCTTGGAGAAATTTGATTTGAAAGACAGTAAGAGTGCAAGTACACTAATGGAAACACACAAACACCTACATCCTGATGTTGAGGGGGAGGATGTAGATGAACACTTGTATAGATCAATGATAGGCTCTTTGATGTACTTAACTGCATCAAGACCTGACATTATGTATAGTGTTTGTGTGTGTGCAAGATATCAAGCAAGACCTAAAGAACTACACTTGCAAGCTGTCAAAAGAATATTCAAATACTTGAAAGGCAAACCATCACTAGGTCTATGGTATCCACATGATTCACCCTTTGAACTCATAGCCTACACAGATAGTGACTATGGAGGTGAATGTCAAGACAGAAAGTCCACTACTGGTGGATGTCAATTCTTTGGATCAAGACTGGTGTCATGGCAATGTAAGAAGCAAACAAATGTATCAACATCAACTGCTGAAGCAGAATATGTAGCTGCATCTGCTTGTTGTGCTCAAGTACTATGGATTCAAAACCAGCTTCTAGACTTTGGTATCTCTATCCTTAAAACTCCTATTTTTATTGATAATCAAAGTGCTATTAGTATTGTGAACAATCCGGTAAAACACTCTAAAACTAAACACATTGAAATAAGATTTCATTTTATAAGAGATTGCAATGAAAAGAAATTAATCAAAGTAGTTAAAATCCATACTGATGATCAATTAGCAGATCTTTTTACAAAGGCATTTGATGTAGGAAGATTCAACTTCTTGGTTAGCAGTATTGGAATGATTTTGATAAATTAAAATCTCACTTAAAGTCATGTGTAAAGTTTTTTTTGTAAAAAGTTATTTATTTGTTTAAGTGTTTTACTACTGGTAGAACTGTATTACTGGTTGTAGGCATGTGCACAAAATACTACTGGTAGTTCATTACTACTGGTGTGCATTAGGTTTACATGAATACTACTGGTAAGTCAGTACTACTGGTATTCACATATACTACTGGTCATGTATGTTGGTGGTTACTACTGATGTCTAGAGTTACTACTGATGTCAAAATCCTTAGTCACTACTGATGTTAGTAAATACTACTGATGTTTTATTACTGATATCTTATTACTGGTCTTTCAGAATCACAATTACCAAACTAACCCCCATGAAAATAACCGTTATGTTATGATTCGAAGGACATTTTAGTCGTTTTGCAGGTTAAATCGAAAGATATAAAAGGCGGCAGTCGATTAATTTAGCATTATCTTCACTTCGATTTGCAAAATCCTCTCGATAAACCCTAGCTTTCGATCAAAAACCCTTTATCAGTAACAAAATTCTTACACGTTTCTCTCCAAATCAACAACAATGGCAACTCTACAATCTCTCAATGTTCAAACCGATCTTAAATACTCAGAGTTCCATAATATGTGTGCGTTTTTACGAAATCCAGACGGCACTAAAGACTTTCGACCAATAGTGCAATTTTTAAAGAACTCATACATTAAGTTCGCGTTAACTGTGAAACCGAAAGCCTATCAACAGCACTTGGTGGATTTTTGGACCAATGCTGAAAGAACAGAAGGAATGACCACATCGATGATCAAATCAAAAGTAGATGGAAAGCATATAACAGTAACTGAACGATCAATCAGACATCATCTACAACTACATGATGATTCAGGTATGTATACTCTTCCCAAGGAATTCATTGCTGAAATTTTAAATAAAATGGGATATGAGGGAAGACTGAACATAGTAACGTTTCAAAAGGGTCTTCTCTCCCCACAATGGAAATTTTTAGTACATACTCTTCAGCACTGTATTTCTCCAAAAAGAAGTACTTGGAATGAGTTTAATAAGGCAATAGCCTTTGCTGTTGTCTGTTTATGCACAGACCAAGTCTTTAATTTTTCCTACATGATTTTTGAAGGTATGTTGGGAAATCTTAGTTCTACAAAATTTTTAATGTATCCCGGATTTCTACAACATATCATAAACTGTGAATTACAAAACTTGTCAACTCCCAAAAACATTTTCATAATACCTGAGTTGAACAAGAAAGTTTTCTCAAATATGAGAAAACAATTTAAATTTTCGGGCAAGGAAACCCCTCTGTTTCCTAATATGATCAAAGATCAAACACATACTGGAGAGGGTTCAATCATAGATACAACCCAAATTGAACCTCAACCCACTCCATCACCCCCAAATACAGCCCAAACACCACCCCAAATAGCCACTCAATCACCCACTAACATAGAAGTCCTGAATGTGTCCCAGGAACTTGAAATAAATCTGCAGAGTGCTACTCTTCACTCTGTGGAAGACCTACCAAACAAAACCCAAAATATATCCACAATCTATAAAAGAAAGAAAACATCTTTAAAGGACACCAGGGGACAAATCGAGTCACACCCCAGACTCAAAGAGTTGTCCTCCAAGGAGGAGAGACGACATGAGGCGAGGGCTCTCACTACTGATGCCCCAAAGGTGGGTGCACAGGATAGTGGGAACATCACTAAGACCCAGACCTCGGCAACTTTAAGTGATGACTCATTTAAGGAGTTACTTAAAGGACCCCGGTGCCAAGAAACCACAAGGGGGGGCATCTCTGCTTCTTCTAGGAAGAAGAGGATGTCTAAAAAACCCAATGAATCACCAAGAAGTGATGAGGACAGATCTATTGATTTGACGGATAGGATGGAAAACCTTCAAACCAATGTACCTGTTAGTGAGCCCGATGATCTTGCTAGATGGAGTGAGGGCAGTATTAAAATCCAACAATTGACGGCAAAAGTGGATTCTCTTGAATCCATTGTACAAAATTGTCTTACATATCTCACAAACCAAGGGAAAACTATGGCTGCAATGAAAAAGCATGTTAATACCATCAACAAAAGGATGAGGCTATATGAACACAGGCTTCATCAACAAACCAAGATAATAAGAAAATTGAAAAAGAAAGTTGGTGATAGTGAGGCTCCACCAGTTGAGCTCACTAAGGGGGAGAAGGACAACATTCAAACCATGATCGATGAATCAATTGCAGCAGCAGCATCCTCTCTCTTAAATTTAAAAGAAACAGTTGATGAAGGCCCAGAAATGATGGTTACTAAAGATGAGCCTATTACTACTGCTCATATGGAAGAACAAGCTGAACAAGAAGTATCAGTAGTAACTCCTACTACTGATATCATAGCAGTAGTAAATGAAGAAAAGGCAGCAAACACTACTGATGCCCTATCAGTAGTAATCTCTGAAGACATACCAGTAGTAACTACCTTGGTTACTACTGATGACATTATTGAGCTGCCACCACTACTAGAACCTACAGTGATACTTCCACCATCTCCAAAAAGAAAAACAACACAAATGGTGGTAAAAGATATTGATGATGATATCAACTGGTTAGAAGTTGATGAATGCTCCCTGCCTCCACATCCTAAAATACTTCCTATGTCACAGATACAATACTATGGTCCCAAATTTGTTATTGAATCTGAACCAGATATAAAGAAAGATAACTACATAGGAAAGGAAAAGGAAGTTGCTGATGAAGACCAACCTAATAGAGCACAAGGTCATGAAATGGTCAACAAAATCAACTATGCCAAATCAGCCAAACAGGATAGGTGGAAGGTTAAGAGAGCAAAATATTTAAAGAAGGTTGAAGTCTCTCTAACAAATGAAAACAAAAGATTAGCAGAAAGGGCTAGAATATTGAGACAACCATTCACAGAAATTAAATTGGCAGATATAGCAGATATATCAAAACTGCCACAATTTCAACAAAAGGTCAAAACCAAACAAGTTGCTGAAACAAGAAAAGAACTACAAAGAAGAGAACTAGAAAAAATAAGGCAACTTGAATATGAAACACTAGAACTTCTTGAAGCACAAGTACAGGAATGCAAAGAGCAGAAGGCTGATATGCCAGAACAATTTGCAGAGAAAAAGAAAGAAATGATCACATTCTTGAAATCAAGGGGTCACAACACAAAGGCCTTTGGAAGAATGAAGTTGATCAATTTAATTGAAAAGTACTGTGTAGAGAAGAAGAAGGATCTCACTGAACAAGACATTAATGAGAAATACACCACTAAACTTGAACAGATAGACTCCAAAGAAATGAAAGAAAGAAAAAAAATAACTGGAGAATCATCTGGTGTATCCTCTCAAACTTCAAAGAAAAGGAAGACAGTTACTTCTGAACTTGAACAACCAAAGAAGAAATTACAAATGGTTCAAGTTTATGATCTTCCCATTGCTCCCCTACAAAATAATCCAATCATCAACTGGAGATATATAGATGATATGATTGAGATTGTCAGAGAAGATAAGGTCACTCAAAGATTCAGAGCTTGGAAACCTTTGGTCATGTCCCTAACCAGAAGTGACATTATCAAGATGTTGATCATTGGTAAACCAAGAATGACTAAGAAGATCTGGAGGAATTCAGCTGCAGGTTATCTTACTGAAATGATTGATGCTGCTTTCTATCCAGGAAATTATCCAGAGAAGTATACAAATCCAGAGAATGTTCAAGCCTGGAATGTGCTGCCAACTGTCAACATGTACTTCTTCGAATGTACAAGTAAGAAATGTGACTTATTCCTTTATGAAAAAGAGTATCCTCATTCTGAGAAAACTCTTTATCAACTATGGTGCATGAACTTCATTAAACCTCATGATGCTGTGATGTTACAAAATAAGATGAATGAATTTGTGAAAAAGATCAGCAAATATATTATTGCACAAAGGAATAAATAAAACCAACAGACATTAGAAGGTGATAAAAGAAGAACAAAACTGTTGGAAGAAAAGGAAAAAGAAAAGAAGAAGTAAATAGAAACTTGATTGATTGAAAGAGAATCAATAAGTTTAGGGGGAGATTGTTGGAGCAAAACACAGATCAACTTAATACTGATACTGCAGTTAGTACTGGTCATACTTAGTACTGATGGGGCAGAACATGTTTACTACTGATGAAGTTGATACTGGTGAAATCTATAACTAAGTTACTACTGATCAAGACATATTGAAGATACTACTGATCAATAGTAGTTACTACTGACGTTGATATTGGACTTACTACTGATCACCAAACTTACTACTGATGATATGGAATTACTACTGGTGATTGCAGTTTACTACTGATACGCGTTTTGGAAGCATATCAAGTCCGAGATCTTCGTAGAGATAGTAATAGAATGTAAATCAATGTATATCTATAAAATTCGAATGTAAATCAAGTCCTAGAATAACTAGGGTAAATAGTTTAGCTTCAAGGACTATTATAAATAGTTCCTTACGAATTGTAAACGTACGTGTGTATTGTTAACTCGATAATATACATTGAAGCTTTTTGTGAAACTGTGTTCTTAATATTTTCGTTAATTATTTACAGTTCATTGTTCTTAATTTATTGATATAGTGTTGATCCGCTGCAACTTCTATAGTCAATTAGATCTAAGGTGTTTATTAACTTCTCTATAGTTAATCGATCCTGACAATATATTTTAATTAATTAATTGAATTGATTGGACAGAGGAAAGCAGCATCGAAGATGATCGAGTCTTACCTCCTATGGAAGCTTCCGCTTGTCAAATACGGGCTAAAACCCGATCACCCATTTGAGGAAGACTATGCATCATGCCAAATGGCCATCTTGCCTGAAAACTTCTTTCTTGAGGCTGATAAAGGAAACATTAACTTCAAAAGAACATCATCAAATTGGTGGTTTTGGGAAGGCGGTCTTGAGTTTGATGACAACACCAAATTAGAAGCCGATGTTGTGCTTCTTGCAACCGGTTATGATGGCAAAAAGAAACTTAGATCTGTATTGCCCGAACCGTTTACTAGTTTCTTGGAATTCCCTTCTGGCATCATGCCATTATACAGGCAAATTAAATTTCCATTTTCTTTTTCTATTAATTTTGCATGGATATAATTATGTTAAAGGGATTATTTAATTGCAGGGGTGTGATTAATCCGTTCATTCCAAACATGGCGTTCATGGGATATGTGGAAAGTGTTTCAAATCTTCAGACTTCAGAGATTCGTTGCAAATGGTTATCGAGGCTGATTGGTGGTAAGTTTAAGCTACCAACAATGGAGAAAATGGTTGAGCAGATAACCACAGAAATGGAAATAATGAAGAAGACAACACGGTTTTACAAAAGGACTTGTATTTCCACTTTTAGCATCAATCACAGTGATGAAATATGTGAAGAAATGGGGTGGAGTTCTTGGAGGAAGAAAAGTTGGTTGGCTGAAGCATTTACCCCTTACAACAGTCAAGACTATCAAGAGGAAATTTGAACATTTGTTATATATAATTAATTACCTGCTTTATTATTAAATTACAATTAATTACAAAATTAATAAACCAAGAGCTAGCTAGAGTGAAGGGATTAATATTTGTAATGATGATTAATATTTTAATAAGAAAATAAACCTTGGATATTGGAAGCTAGCTAGTAGTACATATACATTATTGGAAACTGTTAGTTGAAATATATTTGTAGCTAAGCATGTGGTTGTTATGTAAAATGGTATGTGTATCATGTGACCATATATATATATATGTGTACCTAACCAAGAATAAATGAATCATGTTGACTAGGTACCAAGAAAAATCTTCAACTAATCAATGATAATACAAGTCAAAGCTTTATCAAACCAATTATTTAACAAGACTGGAATAAATCCAAAAGTGTCTGAGAGAATGTTCACATTGTCCTAAAACTTTATAAAAGGTAAACATGTAGTACTTTTTTTTGTGTGACCGAGAGATGCTAGTTAAAACAGTTATTTTGACTTAAGTGGGTGGGTAGCTTGGTAGTTGGAACTTGGAAGGGGCGTGAAATAAAAGAAAATGAAAGTTGAGGGGCCTCCAAGTGAATGTAATTAAAAGAAAGAAAATTAAAGGAATTGAAAATAATTTCTAGGTTTCATTTCCTTCCCAAATCAAGCTCGATAACAGGGCGGAGAAGGAGGAGATTCTGAAATTCGATGGAAGGGTTTGAGAAAGCAGTAATTTCATCTTCCGATCCCGCTTACAGTCCCCCCAGGTACCAATTTCAGTTCGATTCGATCTATGTTTGCACTGTAATCTAATCGAATTCAAGTTGGTTGCAGTCGAGCTGTATCACTACTGACGTGCTCGAAGCTCTGCGGTTTTTGCTTTGTTGCTGGGATTATAGTTGGCTTCACCCTCAAGCGACGTCTCCGCAGATTGGCTTCTAGACTCCTCAGGAGAATCAAAGATGATTGATTCATGTCAACTGAATGTGAATTTCATTTTGAAACCTAATCATGTCAGCTTGTTTAGTAGGTTTCTCTTTAACCCTTTATTTGATTTTCATTTTCTTCTGATGAAAGCATATGTGTTGTTACAACATCTGGAAGTAGTAGCTAGAATAAGAGTTATTAGGAATGGCAATACAGAGTAGAATTTCTTTGCTTCAGATGATCATGCAAATGTGTTGGCTGTTTAATACTTTCAACATTCAGAGTATTTTCTTCTATTGATAGATCAAGATCACAACTTTTTAATCCCTTATTAATTGTTATATATGTTTGTTAATTATTATTGTAAACAATATATAGTTTAGAATAGACATGTAAAAAACCGCAACTCAAGTAAGTAGTAATACACGAATGAAGCAACCATTTATAAGAACAGGGTACTGTAATTAGTTTCATTACTTAGTAAAAAACTAAAAATGAATCATGTTTTTTCTGCCCATATATTATCTTGAAATTATTCTATCTAGGACCACCCCCCTGCAAATTAGATTCCACAACATATAGTGTACCAGGGGTGTTCAATATACAAATGCAATATGTAAAAACCGAAATCTTGAAATTTAAATAATTTGAATGGAAATGGGGCTGGACCTGAACTGAATTCACAAATCAGTTTTTGAATTGTTTATTCTTAAATCGACCCGGCCTGCAAATTGAATTCATAAAATATACTCCGAATATTCTTAAATCTTTTTATACTTATACCACACTATACAAGTATTACTACAAATTGTACAAAAGCATATAATGCATCTCTTGTGGTACATAGATTAAAACATGTAGTGTAAACATCACTCCCTATTTTTTAAACCCTAATTAGTTAAAATTAGATGAGGATGTATCTGAAAGAAATACACAGACACAGAGAGCGTTGAGACATGTTGATCCATGCATGAAATAAGAAAACTTGAGATGAGGCAGAGGCAGATGCAGATGAAGCAAGCCTTCCCCAAATGTCACATAAATGATACTACTAAAATCGTCTGTTTATGGACAAAGATAAATGTCAGAGGATTGTAATATTATGTTAATTAACTAGTTTTAGTTTTTCAATTTACCTATATATACATTTACCATAGCCACTTTACTGTTCATAAAAATTTTCAATATTTTTTTTCTATATTTGTCTTATATATAAGTTATGGAGAGGAAGTTAACAGCAATAGTCAATTGTTCCACTTGTAAGATTTGGAATTTGTATACGGAAGGTGGCAAGCTCGAATATGTATTTTCTCATTTTATTATAAGTTTTTCCCCCCTAAACATATAACTCTTTTTAGCCTTATAGTACATATTTAGTTATGAAATATAAAAATAAGTACTTTTATATGATATGATATACTTCCTCCGATTCAAAATAAGTGATACACTTGGGGTTTCACGGTTTTTGAGGCAAAAGATTATAATGATGGTTAAATTAGATTAATTGGATGGTTAGTGGGGAATGAGTCCCACACTTTTTGGATTAAGTAAGGTTAATGATGTTTAAAAGTAAAAAGTAAGGGTAAATGAGTCATTTCACTTTGTTAAATTAGATAGTTAGTGGGTGTAGGTCCCATTTTTTTTGCCAAATAAGGAAACTTTTCAAAGTATATCACTTATTTTGAATCACCCCAAAAAGGAAAGTGTATCACTTATTTTGAATCGGAGGAAGTATATATATACACATTTTAAATTTACTAAGCGAGTATAATTGATTATCATTGCTATTATAAGTATAGTGATATCTCTTTTTATTTATGTTTTTTTTTTTAACGGCAAACAATTCAATAAAAACGCTTTATTTATTTATTTATTTATTTATTTATTTATGTTTTGATATTTTAAGAAACTATTAGTAATATCATAAAGTATTGATTTTGTCACAACAATATAAGCTTACAACTTTTTTTATACATATGATATAAGAATAAAAAAGCAATCACAGTCAAATATTAGTCTCAACTTAAAAAATGCATGTTTTAAAGTCCGCTGCAAAGCCCGGATGAACACAATCCTCCTTAATAAACAAATGCTTTTGTTTTCGCACAATCATTTTTTTCTTCCATCCATCCTCTTTCACCTAAATAGCTATTTTTAAAATTAACCACTAATTTCCTCTACAAACTCGAGTTTATTGTAACTCACTAGACTTTTGGTTTTCTTATATTTACACCTATCATTAACTTGTGTAATGGTCATTTATTCTATGACTCTTATAGTGCCAACTTGTGGCCTATATAAAGAGGTTGAGATGTATGTTTGAAAACACACCAATATTGTAACACATGTATATGAATGAGAAGATCTTATGATTGAGCTAATTGGTTCATAACACGTTATCAGCACTTTGCTCGAACCAAGTGATATAAACAATGGTTCTTCACAACAACTACTAGTTTTCAGTTGTAGGTTTTGAAGGTTGCATGGTTTGAAGATATTGAGGAACGTATCATGGGAATTATAGTTTTCATTGGTCAGGTGAGACGAAAAAATGGTCAAACTCATCTTTTCATTCTGCCTCTTCTCTGCATGATCCATCAAAACACAAAAGTTCATGAAGGTACCTTTTGTTGAGTTTTTTATGTTTATACACAGAAAACAATTATGCATGAATGCTTACATAATTCAAATGCATCTATATAAACTCAAACGACTTTTATTTAACTAAATCTTCGATGGATGAATAAAATGAAAATATATTTTATTTTGAGATATGGAATAAAATATCCTTTCGTTTGCCACATTTATGTGTATTTATATCAACTTATGTTATATTTGTATTCATTTTGATTTGATAAAGTGTATATATTAAAATACATCATAACAAGTGTACGTGTTACATAAATTCACGTTGTATCATAATCAAAGTTAAAAACATAAGTGGGCATTGATATGAATATTTGTTGTATAAAAAAGTTTTAGATGACATTCTTTTAATATATAAATTATATTTGAAGTTCATGATTGCTTTAAGTGACATTTATTAATTAGTCATATTTTTGTTGAAAAAAAAAAATATTTTTGAACTAATTAACCATGAATTTTGGGTTGATATGCATTGACATGTAATTGTCATATTACACTTTCTTTTATATTTGAAAGTTGTTTTTTTTTAGAAAAAAAAAATCATGAACATACAAAATTGATATTTTCAATGTGAATGGTTATGGCTCTTGTGGATTTATGAGCATTGGACACCACTTATGTGAAAAAGTTTTGAGGATTTCTCATAATGAGATAGAAAACGTTGCATCATGAATTATATGTTGGCATATTGAGTTGACGCACTCACGTGATGCACAATGAGCATTGTATTACACTTCTATGAAAAGTTATGAATCATCCCCCAATAGGCTCACCTATTCTTACACAATGTCTAGGAAAGATTGGCGGTTTTTCTGACTCCTAATAAGGGTGGTTCCGATACGCACAAGCGCTGTCTACCCTTACCGTCTTTCCTGGTTGTATTCGAATAGAGCTACCGAAAAGGGTTGACTAAATAATCTTTCCACCGAATGTGGTTATATACATATAATGAAATGGTGTCTATCAATCGACCTGTTGTTCGATAAATGAGAACCATTCACGTTTGTGTTTTTTCGAACCTGCTGATTCGACACACAATTTATGCTCATTCAAACCATAAACATTTAAACTTATCAATTTATATGATAACTAAATCCAATATTTGTCCTCCCGTTGTAGGAAAATATCAAAACAATCATGAATTCTTTGAGACCACCGATTTTGTGGCTCAAATGGAATGATAGAGCTATTGTTTAGCTCATGAATTATGTTTCGGATCATGCTTTACCATTTGAATAATGTTTATCTTTTGGATTATGGTTTGTTTACAATTGATTATGTTTCTCGAAATAATTTAAAGTTTTTTCCTTGTGAAATTAGTCAATACGTGTGACCGACTTTAAATTATTTTTACTTTAAGGCATGTATATTGGGTATGTTGATAGTCTGGTTGATTGTGGTATCCAGATACACTTTCATAAAACATAAGGACTACTTTATCAACATTACGCCTAAAAGTAACTTCAATGACAACCATTTCGGGCCTGTCGACCCTTGGCTTTGGTATAGCCTTATATATGTTGTCAAATGGGACTATTTTGACCATAAATGAAGCCTTAAATTGTCCAAGTTCCAGTCGTAACTTGTGGAGTTTTAAGGTCATTCGAGAAAACATGTTTTCATCTCGAAACTGATCGAGAAAATGGTATCAAATACCTTTACGTTACCTCTGATCAATACGACCAAAAATCGTATATTGGAGAAGTTGAGATGCTTGTCAAATGGTTTGTGGATCAGTATGATCTAACCATTGAAAGCAACCTAACCGTTTGTCGAGCCCCATTGATGTGGGAACTTATATGTTATGGCATGATCGGCTGTGACACCCGGGTCAATATACGATGCTTTGAACTATGAATGCATCAGGATATAATTTCGTGATTAATCCGAAAAAGCCTAGGACAAATATGCTCTATTGTAAAAGACACATCTCAAACCACTTTATGTATAATCTCCAAAAGTGATATCCCGTTTTCTTGTGAGAATTCATGGGGATATTTGTGGACCTATCTAACCAACATGCGGACCATTTAAAAATTTCATGATCTTGGTTGATGAATCAACAAAATGGTCACACGTAACCTTGTTGTCCACAATGAATGCAACATTTTCTAAACTCCTGGCCCATATCATTAAGTTGAGGGTTAATCATCTGAATTATCCAATGAAGTCAATTAGACTTGATAATGTCGGTGAGTTTACATCGAAAATGTTCGATAATTATTGCATAACATTGGGCCTTGATATTGAACACCCTGTTGTGTACGTTCAGTCTCAAATTAATCTTGCGGAAGCGTTTATAAAACGAATACAAATAATTGCAAGAACTTTGGTTATGCGCACCAGAACGCCCCATTTTTATATATGGTTATGCGATAATGCATTGGTCCGTCTGAGGCCCATGGGCACCCAATAACTTCATGCGTACCAGCTGGTAACTGGATATGAGCCTGATGTCTCACATTTACACGTGTTGGGTGTTTGGTCAATGTTCCAACTGAACTTCCAAAGCGTTCGAAATTTGGACCTCAGAAACGACGGGGAATATATGTTGATTATTAATCCCCATCCATTATACTCTATTTAGAGCCCTTGACAGGCGATCTCTTTAACGCTGTACATGCGGATTGTGATATTGATGAGACAATCTTCCCGTCGTTAGGGGGAGATTTGCACGTTAACGTTGATAAGGAACGACGTGAAAGAACGTGGCATGTACCCAGTTTGTCTCATATGGATCCCCCGACTGCACATAGTGATAAGGATGTGCAAAGAATTCTAAGTCTACAAAATGTTGCTAATCAGCTACCAGACGCATTTAATGACTTAGCAAATGTCACGAGATCAGATATACCTGCTGCAAATGTGCCTGCAAGGATAGACGTCCCTGTGAGACGCCATGTTCCGTTTTGAACATGTTGCATCGGTCGAACCCACCGTGCAAAGGACGCTACCATTGGTTGTCCAGTCCGCCGCTCTTCCTAATAAAAGAGGAAGAGCGGTTCGGTTCCAAGGATGTTCTGCCTCAAAGGAGGAGAAATTCTGTTGTATACGTTTTGCCACACGAGATCATTAAGGATCACGGGAGTGTATTGGAGAAGCGTGTTCCTGATGAAACACCAATTTCTCATAATCCCAATAATCTTCAAGTATCTGTCGAGTATGCTAGCTTAGACGATATTTTGAAGCAAAACGAGACTGTCATCGATGATTTGCTCATATACGCAGTGGCCACTGACATTATGAGCAATGATGGCATGGAATCAAGTACAATTGTTGAGTACAATGGACTGGTCTATGGAAACACACAATCCAGGAAAAATTGGATTCCTTACCGAAAGGATGAGTGTTTGGACATGTTGCTCCAAAACCACCTAATGTTAAACCAACTGATTATAAATCGGTATTCGTAAGGAAGCGTAAAGAGAATAATGAGATTGTAAGATACAAAGCTCGCCTCATGGCGCTAGGCTTCTCTTAAACGCCCTGGTATTGATTACGAGGAGATGTATTCTCCCGTAATTGACATTTTAACGTTCCACTACTTAATCAGTTTAGTAGTTTCCGAAAAACTGAATATGCAGCTTATGGATGTGGTCACAGCCTATCTCTATGGGGATCATGACACAGAGATACACATGAAAGTCCCCGATGGACTCAAGTTTCCTGAATCAAGTAGTTCTAGACCACGGAACACGTTCTCGATATGACTGAGACTATCACTTTTTGGATTAACATCCAGACGGATGTGGTATAACCGTCTAAGTGAGTACTTGATCAGACTGGGATATATGAAATGGATATGCCCATGCGTGTTTATAAAGATATCCACTTGATTGGATTATGTTATTATCGTAGTCTATGTAGATGATTTGAATCTCATAGGATCCTCGAAAGAGTTGATTGAAACTGCTGAAATCCTGAAGAAGGAATTCGAGATGAAAGATCTTGGGAAAACACGGCATTGGCTTGGCATGTAGATCGAGCACCGTAAAGATGAGGTTTTTAATCCATCAAGAGAATTACACCCTAAAGGTGTTAAGACGCTTTAGTTACCATGACACAAAACCTCAATCTACTCCCATGGTCATTCATTCGTTCTCTATACATTAAAAGGGACCTATTCCATCCAAATGAGGATGATGAGAAGATATTGAGACATGAGAGTTCATATCTGGGTGCAATAAGCGCAATATTGTACTTGGCTCAATGTACTAGACCGAACATCTTATTTATTGTGATATGCATGACTAGACATAGCAATGCGCCAACACGCCACCATTGAAATGGTATTAAAGACATCTTCCGTTACTTGAAAGATAGTACGGATATGGGCTTATTCTATCCCTACGCGTCGTCGAGTGGATCAAACCCTAATGATACTCGAAATAACGCAACCCTTACTGGTTATGCTGATGCAGGTTACTTATCAGACCCGCATAAGGGACGTTCCCAAACTGGTTATGTCTTTACCATTGGGAACACAGCGATATCCTGGAGGTCTTGTAAACAGACTCTGGTTGCTACTTCGACAAATCACTCTGAACTACTTGCGCTCTTTGAGGCAACTAGAGAGTGTGTATGGCTTCGATCTGTAATTGGTCATATTCGAAGTACATGTGGTTTAGCTTATGACCCCGATGAACCAGTTGTTATGTATGAAGATAACTCTGCTGTCATTGACCAAGCGAAACATGGTTACATCAAAGGGGATAACACTAAACACTTCTCTCCAAAATTGTTCTTTACACATGAACAACAGTTACTTCAAAAGATTGAAGTGCAACATATTGGATCGGAGAAGAATCATGCAGATTTGTTCACCAAATCACTGCCAAAGTATTCATTCCAGAAACATGTCAAAGCTATTGGACTTAGGAAACTCTCCGAGCTACCTAAGTGACATGTATCATGCACTTGTATATAAATAATAATTGCATCCTGACGTATGCTTTGCACCCTGTTGAGTGCATGTGAGGGGGAGCATCCCGATGAATGCTTGTGTGCTCTTTTTCTTTAGTTCAAGGGTTTTGTCCCATTGGTTTACCTTGACAAAGTTTTTTAATGAGACACTAACTGTATCCCACACTCAATAAGAATCGCTGAATTCAGGGGGAGTATCGAGTTGATTACTTATTAGCCATTGTGCACTCTTTTGTCCTTCGTTAGAGTTTTTGTCCCATAGGGTTTTCTCTTAACAAGGTTTTAATGAGGCACATCATATATGGTTCCTTCCCTATCTCAAGACATCCTGATCGTACTCTTTTATCCTTCAACCAGAGTTTTGTCCCAAAGGGTTTTCTCCGTCAAGGTTTTTAACGAGGCGAATGTTTCAAGGATTGTCTGAAGATACAAGATGAAGTGCATGTATAGTTCAATATAAATCTAAGCAACCAAGGGGGAGTATTGTAACTCACTAGACTTTTGGTTTTCTTATATTTACACCTATCATTAACTTGTGTAATGGTCATTTATTCTATGACTCTTATAGTGCCAACTTGTGGCCTATATAAAGAGGTTGAGATGTATGTTTGAAAACACACCAATATTGTAACACATGTATATGAATGAGAAGATCTTATGATTGAGCTAATTGGTTCATAACAGAGTTTAAATTGTAACAACCCTACTTTTAGGTAAATATAATTATATATATTTTTATTTATTTTTATTAAAATAAAATATTTCGATAAGCAATTAAATATTTGCTATGAAGTTAAGAGAAATTAATATGCTAACTAGAAAGTCTAAAGCAAGATTAAATAGGTAAGAAATGTAAATAAAGTAGCATACAAGAAGTTTATAAGTTGCTTACAAGTTTCTTACCAAAACATAAACATAGACCACAAAAACTCAATGACCGTGCAAATCTACCATTACAATAATTCAAACATATAGAAATAGAACTTGTGTGGCAACTCTAAATTGAATTACAAAGCAAAGCTAAGTACATATGTGGCAATTTATAAGAAGAATGCAAGTTTTAAAGCTAGGAACACAAGTACCCTTTAGTAAGAATTTTCACTATAAATAGAGGGTAAAGGTATTCATTCTATTCATACTATTTTAAATTTATAAGAAGAATGCAAGTTTTAAAGCTAGGAACACAAGTACCCTTTAGCAAGAACTTTTACTATAAATAGAGGGTAAAGGTATTCATTCTATTCATCCTGAAATTCTTAAATACTCTCAAAATAGTGGTAGTTACTTACGAAGATTAAGTAAGCTTAAGAAAATACAAAACAAAGTGAGTATGTTATTTAATTTAATTATTATGCAGGATTATGATTATGTGGCAAGGTACAAATATTTTATCATAATAGATGTTTACATGTGGTATATGAAAGTCTTTATTTTAAACATGTTAAGTATATTGTAACACCTTAAATTTTTAATACAAAATATTTGGCCAAAATAATCATTTAATATAGAGGAGAACTATCCCAAAATACGGATTTATAAAAACCTTTGGCTTTCACCATAAATCATCAACCCTAGAACTAGGGTTTCAAACCCTAGCTTCAAGATCAATGGATCTTGAGCTACAAAGATGAAGGAGTGAAGATATACCTTTAATCTTCAACTAAGAGTGAAATCTACCAAGCTTTGATGAAGAAATCACCCAAGAACAGCCTTTATGCTCGAAAATCGCCAAGAGAGAAAACTAGGGTTTGTGTTTTGCATTTATGGCTGAAATCCCGAATTTAATGCCTGGTCGGAAGAGTTCGCGCCGCGAACAACCAGTTCGCGCCACGAACTTCCCTTGTCGCGAACTCTTCCCGATCGTGAGCCATCCGTGAACTCGATCACCAAAAATCCCAAATCTTTGCCTCAAGTTCGCGATCGCGAATAATAGTTCGCGCCGCGAACCCTCTAATGCAGCAGAGCTGCAGGTTTTGATCTTTGTGTCGACCCGGTTTCGTCCATAACTTTCTCATACGGTATCCAAATGACACGAAACCAGTTCCTACGTCTTTTAAATGATTTATCCTTATTTATCATGATTTTACATAATTTATTTATTTACAAATTTCGGGTCGTTACAACTATCTACCCGTTAAGAAGATTCCGTCCTCGGAATCTCATCATAGTTCACGAAATCCGGGTACCTTCTCCGAATCTCGTCCTTGACTTCCCAAGTCAAATTTGGTCCAAGGGAATGCTTCCACTTGACCAACACCAACTCGATCTCTTTATTCCGAAGCTTCTTTGTCTTTGACTCTAATATCGCCTCGGGTTCTTCAATCAACCGGTTCGGGGCATCAACCCGCAACTCTTGCAATGAGATAATATTTTCAACTTCACCAATGAACTTCTTCAAATAACTTACGTGAAAGGTGTCATGCACACCTTGAAGCTCGGGTGGAAGTTCCAACTTAAAGGCTTGAAGCCCGATCCGCTTCAATATCTTGAACGGTCCAACATACCTTGGACTTAACTTTCCTTTCTTTCCAAACCGCATCACACCCTTCCAAGGTGACACCTTCAACATTACCATGTCCCCGACATCCAAGTCATATGGTCTTTTCTTCAAACCCGAGTAACTTCTTTGCCTATCTTGGGCGGCCTTCATGTTGGCTTGTATTATACCAATCTTTTCATTTGTTACTCTTACAATCTCGGGACCCGTGAGCTTTGTCTCCCCCGCTTCTAGCCAACAAGATGGAGTTCTACATTTTCTCCCATACAACGCCTCGTAAGGTGGCATCTGGATGCTCGAATGATAACTGTTATTATATGAGAACTCGACCAATGGTAAATGCTCATCCCATTTACCCCCGAAATCTAACACACACGATCTTAACATGTCTTCGACCGTTTGAATTGTTCTTTCACTTTGACCATCAGTTTGCCGATGATAAGCCGTGCTCAACCCCAATTTTGTACTCAATTCATCTTGTAATGATCTCCAAAATCTCGAGGTAAACCTCGCGTCTCTATCGGACACAATCGATAATGGAACCCCATGGAGTCGAACCACCTCATCAACATACAACTTAGCCAACTTCTTAAGTGGCAAAGTTTCCCGAATGGCTAAAAATAACGCACTCTTGGTCAACCGGTCAACTATGACCCAAATGGCATCATGACCCTTACTCGTCTTTGGCAACCCAACTATGAAATCCATAGTTATGTCTTCCCACTTTCCGGCCGGTACTTGCAATGATTGAGCTACCCCATACGGTACTTGATGCTCGGCTTTAACTTGGGCACACGTGGCACACTTCGAGATGTACTTGGCTACTCTCGTCTTCATTCCGGGCCACCAATAGACCCGTTTCAAATCTTGATACGTCTTTGTACTCCCCGGGTGAATTGAATACTTTGACTTGTGCACATCATGCAATAACTCTTTTCGGGTACCCCCGAACTTGGGAACCCAAATTCGACCGCCTACGGTTTTCAACCCTTGCACATTTTCCACAAAATGTTGGTTCTTACCCAATCGTTCCTGCCTTAACTCTTCTTTTCCCATAACCTCTCGTTGAGCATTCTTGATTCTTTCGATGATACTCGAGACGACTTCGATACGCATTGACCTTCCTTTGATCGGCTTCTCATAGACCTTTCGGCTCAAGGCGTCGGCTACAACATTCGCCTTACCCGCATGGTACACAATCTCACAATCATAGTCGTTGATCAACTCGATCCACCTTCTTTGTCGCATATTAAGGTCTTTTTGAGTAAACACATATTGCAAACTCTTGTGATCCGTATATAATGTACACCGAGTACCATACAAATAATGCCTCCACAATTTCAAGGCAAACACGATCGCCGCCAACTCCAAGTCGTGTGTCGTGTACCTCGTTTCCGCATCCTTTAATTGTCGCGAGGCATACGCGATTACCTTACCCCTTTGCATCAACACACAACCGAGCCCTTGATTCGAAGCATCACTATACACTACAAAATCTTCCATACCATCCGGTAACGTGAGAATCGGCGCGTTACACAACTTTTCCTTCAATAAACCAAACGCCTCCTCTTGCTTCTTATCCCACACGAACTTCTCACTTTTTCTAGTCAACTTTGTGAGTGGGACCGCAATTCTCGAGAAATCTTGTATAAATCTCCGGTAATACCCGGCCAATCCAAGAAAACTTCTAACCTCGGTAGGAGTTCTCGGAGCCTCCCAATTAGACACTGCCTCAATCTTCGAAGGATCAACTTTAATACCATCCCGTGATACCACGTAACCTAGAAATTGTACTTCCCGCAACCAAAACTCACACTTCGAAAATTTGGCATACAACTTCTCCCGTTTCAACACATCCAACACGAGTCTCAAATGATGCTCGTGTTCTTCCTCGGTCTTCGAGTAAATCAAGATATCATCAATAAATACAATCAAAAACTTATCGAGAAACAGTTTACAAACCCGATTCATCAAATCCATAAAAATGGCCGGCGCATTCGTAAGCCCAAACGGCATCACTAGGAACTCATAATGACCATACCGTGTACGAAAGGCCGTCTTCTTGGTGTCGCCTTCCTTCACCCGGACTTGGTGATAACCCGACCTCAAGTCAATCTTTGAGAAGTAACTAGCACCTTGCAATTGATCGAACAAATCATCGATCCTCGGCAACGGGTAACGGTTCTTTATGGTTACTTTATTCAACTCACGGTAGTCGATACACATTCTCATCGACCCGTCTTTCTTCTTGACAAACAACACCGGGGCACCCCATGGTGACGAACTCGGACGAATAAAACCTTTGTCTAGCAATTCTTGCAATTGAGTCATCAATTCCCGCATCTCGGTGGGAGCTAAACGATATGGAGCACGAGCAATCGGCGTTGCCCCCGGCACCAAATCAATCTTGAATTCAACTTGCCTCTCCGGTGGCAAACTGGGTAAATCATCGGGAAACACCTCGGGAAAATCCCGAATAATTTTAACATCGCCAACCGCCTTCTTTTCCTTTCGGCCGTCTAACACATATGCAATAAACGATGCACAACCTTTCGATAAACATTTCCGCGCCTTGATGGCGGTAATCACATTAGGCATATGATGTCGTTTTTCCCCATACACATATACTTTCTCGTTATCGGGTGTCTTGATCGACACTATCTTCTTATCACACAAAATCTTGGCTCGGTGTAAACCCAACCAATCCATACCAATAACCACGTCGAAAGCCTTTATTCCCATTGGCAATAAATCGACCTTAAACTTTTTCCCATCTATTTCTAATTCACAATTTCTATAAATACATTCAACCGTTGAGGTTTTTCCATCGGCTACCTCTATCTCATACATTTCATTTAACTTTTTGGACGGTACATTCAACTTACAACCAAACTCATGAGACACAAACGAATAATTGGAACCCGAATCAAATAAGATATAAGTTGGCAAGGAGTTAAGAAATAGAGTACCTGACACCACATCGTGTGCCTCCTTCGCCTCTTCCCGAGTGAGTTGGAAGGATCGCCCTTTCACCTTTGCCGGCTCCACTTTCTTTTGAGCCGTGGACACTAACGACTCGGTCCCTTTCTTCGGGCACATGTTGCTATAATGCCCCTTCTCGTGGCACGAGAAACACTCCACCTCGGCCATTGATTTAGACTTGCATTCACGGGCCATGTGCCCCGGTTTCCCACAATTGTAACAAGTCTTCGACTCTCCTCGGCATACGCCGGCATGAGTCTTCCCGCACTTCTTGCACGAGCCAACACTTCCTTGCTTAGAGAAGCTCGATGTGAACTTCCCTTTCTTGAACGAACTAGAGCCGCTCTCGGCTTTCCTTTTCTCGCCCACTTGGGCCCTTTCGGCAACCCGTGCCTCATTCACTTCTTCAACACCCCGAGCGGCACTAATGGCCTCATCAAGTGAAACCGCCCTTTTCACCTCCAATTGGTAGTCCCACGGTAACCCACTAGCATACCGAACCACCCTCAACCTCTCGTCCGAGTAAGTTTTAGCAACAAACGGGAGCAATCCCGTGAACTCTCTCGAGTATTCCTCAATCGACATATCACCCTTCTTAAGGGTCACAAACTTCTCATGCATTTTCTCCAAATCCCTTTCGGGACAAAATTTCTTTTTCAATCTCGTGGTGAACTCATCCCACGACATAGCCTCAATCACTTCCCTCCCGAGGGTCTCATACACAATATCCCACCAAACCATGGCATCTTCTTTTAACAATTGTGACGCATACATCACCATGTCGGCTTTCTTACACTTGCTACTTCCGATGACCCGTTCGGTCTCTCGGATCCACCTCATAGTCACTTTCGGGTCCGAACTACCCGTGTACACATTTGGCTTACAAGCCATGAAGGATTTAAACGAGCAACCTTCTTTCTCACCGGGCCTTGCCCTAGCATCACTTTGACTACCCGTAGAGGATTTTCTTTCACCGGTGTCACTACCCCCGGTCCTCTCATCCGACCTAGCCTCGGACTCACGGTCACCCTCCATCTTATCACGGTTTCCCATTATACGGTGCACTTCCTCGGCCACCGTCCCTTTGATTTGGTCAATAATAGTTTGGAGATCCGCCATTATTACCGGAGTCTTATTAGCTCCAACCTCCGATTCATCCGCTCGATGCATCGACGGTTGACTTTGTTGTTCAACCACAACCTCGATATGAGGTGCCTCTTCCTCCCGGTTTTCCGGGGCTTTCCCACTTCGACGGGTATTCACCATTTCTTTCAATCAAGACTATACGAAAGACATTAAACATTTAATATTTCATGTACAACCCATTAGTCTCATAAGACTCAACATTCAAAATCATATCAACTTTCATAGGTCCCCTAGGTTCAACCTTAAACTTAACATAAAGTCTCAAGGTCAACTTATAATCTTAAGGAATCTTACATTCCTAATGCTACAGTTTAAGACTAGGATGGACATCCAACCTAATTCACTTAAACTATAGCTCTGATACCAAGTTGTAACACCTTAAATTTTTAATACAAAACATTTGGCCAAAATAATCATTTAATATAGAGGAGAACTATCCCAAAATACGGATTTACAAAAACCTTTGGTATGAAAAATCAGAGTATAATGTTGGTGTTACAAAATAGATCAAAACCAAAGCTAAGTCTAAATCCGTTCTAGTGTTCTTCTACTCTAGGCCCCGCATCTCTATCCATGCGCACCTATACCTTCGATCCCGAACCTGAGCACATAGCAAAACAAACAAGGAGTACATGAGACAATAAAGTCTCGTGAGATACATGGATTTTAGACCCCAATAATAACAAATATCATATAGTAAGTAAACACACAAGTATGCAACTCGTCCACCTATCTAGTCACCCTACTGTGACCCTATCAATCTTGCTCCCCTAGCAATCATGTCTAGTTATCGGGTTGCCCCGAACCAACTAGAACCACATTAACTTATTAACCGGGGATCCTCCGCATTAATAAGCCTCAAGGTAAAGGCAAGAGGGAATCGCCCAATCTACCAATACCTGCCTTGCTCGCCGGACTATCTCCAGTTAGCAAGACTACTATCATGGAATGGGCCGATGGGGATCCGCCCAAATGCTCCACATTCCATATTCTCATGACCGGGGATCCCCCGCATCATCACATCATCTCACTTACCATAACTCAGCAGTTATTCCAATCAAGCTTTGAGCTATCACATCTATCATCAAACATGTTAGTCAACCACTATCAATAGTGTCAAACTAGCTCAACATAATAAGTCTACACACATAATTAAGTAAACTAATTGCAAGTAAATTGTAACACATTTCTATAGCTATGTACTCAGTAAAGTCCACACGTACTCACCTTAGCAAGAAGATGCTCCAACCGTGTTCTTGACACCCAATCTCTTGCTTCACAATCAATCAACCTTCCAAGACTTCACCAAAAGCCTAATATGTCAATCACAAGTTGTTCAACATCACATTCTAATAATGTGCCCATCTATCTCTAGATAACACTTACTAACACATTTCCCCCAATAATGATGATTTACCAAACCCTAGGTTTATCCAACCCTTAAGATTCTTACAAATCTTAACCATACCCTTGAATCCTTTGTTAAAATACCACTTACTAAGCATATACATGCTTAATTTCACCATAAATCATCAACCCAAGAACTAGGGTTTCAAACCCTAGCTTCAAGATCCATAGATCTTGAGCTACAAAGATGAAGGAGTGAAGATATACCTTTAATCTTCAACTAGGAGTGAAATCTACCAAGCTTTGATGAAGAAATCACCCAAGAACAGCCTTTATGCTCGAAAATGGCCAAGAGAGAAAACTAGGGTTTGTGTTTTGCATTTATGGCTGAAATCCCGAATTTAATGCCTGGTCAGAAGAGTTCGCGCCGCGAACAACCAGTTCGCGCCGCGAACTTCCGTTGTCGCGAACTCTTCCCGATCGTGAGCCATCCGTGAACTCGATCACCAAAAATCCCAACTCTCTGCCTCAAGTTCGCGATCGCGAATAATAGTTTGCGCCGCGAACCCTCTAATGCAGCAGGGCTGCAGTTTTTGACCTTTGTCTCGACCCGGTTTCGTCCATAACTTTCTCATACGGTATCCAAATGACACGAAGCCAGTTCCTACGTCTTTTAAATGATTTATCCTTATTTATCATGATTTTACATAATTTATTTATTTACAAATTTCGGGTCGTTACATATATTACTCCCTCCGTCCCACAAAAAAAACTTCTCATTTCACCATAAATTTTTGTCCCACAAAAAACTTCATATTTCTTACATTTGATGGGCTCCATATAATAAAATACTATTATTAATAAAGACCACCACCAATTATCCACTAACTATCTTTCTCTCTCCAAACCAATCTTATATTTTAGGGTTTTGTTAATGACAGCCCTTAGGGTTATCTCTAACGTGCATAAAACGGTTGTACATTAATTGATAGAGTAGTGTTTCTAAAATTCTGGGGGCGGTTTTTACTCTATTTTTGCCTTCTTATTGACAGCCCTATTTTTCTATATTTTAATCAAAATTATTACCAATGACCCCACCACTAACTATCACCTTAAAACTTGTGCCAAAGTGAAATAGGAAGTTTTTTCTGGGACGGAGGAAGTATTAAATATGCAACATATGGGATATGGAAAGAAGGTACGTGTTGCAAATGTACTTTTATTGTATCTTAACATATAGGTATGAGTTTTCAAGGAAAATGTTTTTAATCAATAAAATTCATTTAAAGGAAAAGATTATTTACTTTAACTTATCTTTCTTGCAAAGTATGTTTTATTATGAAACCGTAACTTCTCACTAAGCTTAAAAGATTATGTATTCATATAGAGAAATGATATTTAGTTATATCATTTGGTCCTACTTATAGTCCTACCCATTTGATAGGATGACATGTGTATCAACCAATTCTCTCTCCTAATATTATCCCTTGATTTTGACACGTGTTTTCATCTAATGAGTAGGCCTATGAGTAGGACCAAATGGGACCTAAATACCATTACTCATTCATGTATGTATGTCAAAGAAATAAGAAATAAAGGACCAATAAAGTATACTTAATAGACTAGAAGCTTTAAAAGTTATTTTATCTACACACTTCCACTTATGAAATAAACTTGTACTAAACTATAATGAAATAAAGATTAAGACATGTAGTTTCTTTTGATTCATTTGTACTAAAAGGCTAAAAAGATACACCAGGATGTCACAAAATTATAATATAAGATTCACCAAGTAGTTAAACCCAACTTATATACTGTAAGCCTCACATCATTCACTAATTATGCCGTATCGTACAAACAAGAACCTAAGAATATAATTAATAACTTCATGGGACTTCAAATTTGTGAAAAAAGGACTTCATTCCATGTGTCGGGAACGCCAGGTAAGCACCAATGCAAACAATCTTGCACGCCTGGAGTTGCTCGGATGCTGTATCTTGAAATATGACCTTCTTCTCGTACTTCAGATAATGCTGTTATATCCAAAAGTTTCACATTTGTTCCCTTAACTGCCCCTGAGGCAGTCAAATCACTAGAATCATCTTGTACAACTTCCAGTGATCCAGGGGTAGTACTGTCACATGTACCCCCACTGTTCCAATCTCCATTAAAAAAATGCCTAGGTGAAATCGTCCTGTAAAACACCTTCAACCCAGGGTATTTTGGTAATTCGCCATCCACCCATTTCACGATGCTGTAAATAGTTAAATTCTTAGCATTTGATATATCTGCTATTTTCCTATTTGTGTTAGGTTTTCCATCAACATACATCACCCATCTGTTGGCATTAATTTTACCTCTGTTCCAGTGATGACCCGTGTTCAGAACAACCACATGAAACCTACCAATAAACCGTTGCAAAAAAGCGGGCGGGCGGTCCAGGTGCATTGCATAATAGGTGGTTCGGTTTTTCGGGTCAATCGGGTCAAGCTCACATAGACTGGCGGACCAGTAATAAAGGATTGTAGTGTTGGTGATTGGGAAACGGTAAGCCCACCCGTCGGGTCGAACCGACCCGCGGGCTTTCACTAGCCCGTATTCCTTACCCACATCAACCACATCATGCCTCTCTTCCCCACCTGTGATCATGCACATCAGAGACTGAAACTGTTGTCGCCCTAAGGAATCCCCGATAAATGCAAGTGTTTTGTCCTGCATTCTTTTGAGGAATTCAGGGCCTGTAAAATCATCCATTTTGCAATCTTTTGGCTGCCATTTTAACTTTTCATATCCAAAATCTGTTCGTTGAGTTAACCGACAAGCCCACATCCCTGACAACCACTGTTTACAACCAGACCCCGAATACAGAGGCCGGCTCTCATCAGTTACCCATCTCCCTTTACCAAAGTTGCAGACTGAAATTCAAGAAAAAAATAAAAAAATAAAAATTTGGGCTAAATTCATGTGCGCCAAGTTCTGAATTAAAATAATAAATAAAATGCACCTTGTTTTTCTACATTTGATCCTCCCACATCTGTGTTAGGCGGCATTGGTTGCGGTTTTGAGTCAGATGCTTCACTAGGAACAGAGTTTTCAACAATGTGTGTGGTATTTTCTGCACCAACGTGACAGGAATGAGTGATGTGCAGGATAAGATGTATATTTACAACCAAAACAAAGCAAAGATTTAATTAGAAAATTAAGAAATTTCTACCATGGAGCTTTTCTTGAGAAAATTGATCATCTCCTTGAGGGTATAAAGATGGTGTCTTTATGGAAGTTAATGGCGATACAGCTCCTTTACTGTTACTGTCCAAAGAGGATTTGTTTACAATTCCTTCACCTTCTGTTGAATTGTCATTAACATGCTTCACTTTTACTTCTCCAGCTGCCATCATAATAAACTTCAACAATCAGCTAGTGAAAAAAAAGATTCCAACTACAAGAAGATCTTTACAACGTTAGTCAGTACAAATGAAAGTCTCATCAAATTTACATCATGGAAATAAACTTACACAATGATGGTGAATTACTTCAAATGAAAGATGTCCATTAATAACAAACTATCTACCTATGCTATCAACTATTCATGAAAATATGCCACGTACATCATAATCTTAACAAGCAAATTTTCAATGGTTTTTAACTATTTTTTGTCACGAAATATCTGCAGGTGCTCTACATATCTTAACCTAATACCATGAGCAATGAACACATGCTGAATCAAATGACATGCATGTGAAGACAAACCTGGAAAAAGCTGCAACACTTGACCATGAGATGGAAATAAGGTTGTGACAAGAGGGGCTTTTTCCCACGACCAAATAACAAATGTTGTAAAAACAACACCAATGAAGAAGAGAGAGAGCTGCTTTGTTCTCCTTTCATACAAGTAGCCTCCTCCTTTCATCGTTGCACACACTCAAAAGTTTGAGTTATTCGCAAATGGCATTATATTCAGATCAATATCTGCAAAAGATTGAGCATGATTAAAAGGTTTCTGTGAAGAACAGAACAGCTCATAATCTATACATCCATGAAGCAAATGAATTGATCTACAATTTCACAAAAAAGTAAAAAAACAACATTTTCGCAACTGTATAGTGGCTGGATCAAATCTAAAAGGTGAAAACCAGTAGTCAGCAATAGAAATGCAAGTTATTTTGAGTTGTGAGTGTAATTAAATCTATGGATCTAAAGGTACACAAACAGTGATCCAGCAACAAAAGTGCTAGTCGATTGACTAGTGTTTACATGAATCATGGAATTACATACCGGAACAGACCTGCCACTGGATTTGAGTCGTTGAATAATGAAGTAATTTCACGTTTTTGATAACAAGTTGAAGATTACACAAATAAATTAATCTTAATCGGATTAATGGAGAGAAGACGAATCAATTGAATCCCTTCCTCCAACGAATTCAATTGAGTCCCTAATTTCAATTTGATTTTGAGCTGCCTGTTTGCTATCGTGTGGTGTAGTGGACCAGTGGTGTGGGTACGCGTTATATTCTTTATTGGGGTATAATTAGGGGTTTCAAAAATATCTGAAAAACCGGGTATCCGAAAAATTACTCGATATCCGAAATCCGATATAGATATATTATATAGATATAAAGTTGGGTTGGAGATGCTCTTAAACAAGTGATCTTGATCTTGATTTTGATTTTGATTTTGATTGTAATTAATGGAGAATTAATTTAGAATTTAGAATGTATTAGAGATACGAAGGGGAGGATGTTATGTTACACACACGAACACACGCATATAGAGCCGTCTTTCGCTGCTCAACTGTAACCGATTGATCCCGAATTTCAGTTACCTACCGAAATCTTTTTTAAATTTAAATTCCTTAATTGGGTATCAGACAAATACTAATTAATCCATCCACTTTTTTATGACTCGTCAATTTTCCCTAAATAAGATGAAGCAAGCAATTCTATTTATTTAATTCCTATTACAAATTTACAAATGCTTAAAATAACCCAACCATACCTTTCATTCATGTCTCACGTCTTATCATTGACGTCCACGTTTTAATTTTTCTTTTTTTCTTAAAAAAAAACAAAATTCTAACTACCTATACAACCTAATTATACAATCTCTCAATTGATGGGTCTAAGAATGACAACGGGACACGTTTATGTCGGGTAGTAACAACCCCATCGCGAAGCTGATAACCATAAAACACCCTCGGCCCGATCCCCAAACGGGACCTTAATAGAGATACCCATCAAAGATATGAATTTCCCTAAATCCTGTTCCCCGCTAATTCCCCGATAAAAAACCCTAATTCGAACCATCCCCAACCCTGTTAATTCGACCCCTTGAGCCCACAGTGTAATAAAAGTAGAATTCTATTGTGACAACTAATTTATGTTATAAGTTATAACCAAAGTTTGAGAGTTTACTATGACTTTCTAGCTTATTATTTACTTTTTACTATAAAATCATTCTTGATTATAAGGACAATAACCATTTTCATATTTGACTGAAGCACGAAATGACTATAGATTGTCCCAACTAAAAGCAACAGGACTCCTAACTTGTTTTTCACCACTTTTCCAGTTTATTGAACCAAAAGCTTCTCTACCACGCTTTTTTGAAACAAACGTAACAGTATACCGCATTCTATCTCCCACATTCTTGAAAACAAGCCTCTTCGGTTTCACATCAACTTCAACATCTTTGGGTGCTTCAACTGCCACGTCATACACAGATCCAGCTAACCCGACATTAGTCAACTGACGTGTGTATCTCACTACTCTCGATTTCCCAAATACAATAGAAAACGAAGGGTAGTTCAGTTGACCCGGGTCTCTAAATTTCCTAGTACAATCGACGTTCGGACGGCTCACAATCGCTTCTACTTGCTTCATGGTGTAGCCCAATGAGCATACAAACGCGATATACTCCTTCGTGGATATATCATAAACAAGCCCCGGTGAGAGTGCCTTATGCGGGTCAACATGACCCGCTCCATGGGCCCAAGGGGTTGAAAGTCGGCCATCAACTGCATCGCGTAGCGGTGAATTGGTGTTGTCCACCGTGTACGCGGTGGTCATGAGGGCTGACTTGATGGCACTTGGGCTCCATTTTGGATGGGCTGCTTTGAGTAGGGCTGCTAGCCCGCTAATGTGCGGGCACGACATGGATGTGCCCGACACTATGTTGTATTGAGTTTTTCGAGTATCGGTTATCATCCCGGTGGGCCCGCTAGCACCGGACCATCCAGCCAAGATGTTGACTCCGGGCCCAATCACGTCTGGCTTCAATATTTGAGGTGTCACCCGGTTAGGTCCTCTTGAGCTAAATGCCGCCACCACCGGTGACGGTTTCACCCCCAACACCGTCCCGCCAAAACTTAGTACCGCCGTTGGTTTCCCTTCCACCTTTGTTTTCAAATACTTCCTAATCTCGTCTCCGGCCTTTCTCCCGAAGGCTACCACCGGTAATAAATGGCTGTCCGCCACTAGTTCTTCTCCATTCTCGGCTGTGTTAGCCAATATTATCCCGATCCCACCAGCTTCCTTCACCACCATGCCCTTTTCAACACGTGGATTCACTCCCCTATCACAAAAAACCACCTTACCACGAACCAGATCCGGTTCAAGTGAACCGGGCATGCACAAATTACTCGAATTATTAATCTTTTTGCCACCTGGATACACCACCTCCACCGGTTTATTTCCCATTCCTTTCCCACTATACAACGATACACCAGTAACCGTTTTTCCATTTCCGAGAACCGCATAGGCCGGGAAATCACGATCTAGGGTTCCGGCACCGACGGTCATTATCCAAGGAGCCACGTTGGAAATTGACGACTTCGAGGGGCCTGCATTTCCTGCCGAACACGACACAACAACACCCTTTTCCATGGCTGTAAACGCACCGACCGCCAACGTGTCTCGATAATAAGGACCGGAACCGCCACCGAGAGACAGAGACAACACATCAACACCGTCGGAAACCGCCGTGTCCATCGCAGCAAGGATATCGGAAGCCAGACAACCCAATTTCCAACACACTTTATAACTAGCCACCCTCGCGTGAACCGCCATCCCACGCGCCGTGCCACTCGCGTACCCAAAGAGACGTGCGTTCCCCACTTGACTACTGGCCGCCGTGGTTGACGTATGTGTGCCATGACCGTCATAGTCACGTGGTGAGCTCTTTTCGTCTGTATGAAACCCTTTATGAAACTTCCTTGCACCTATAAGCTTCTTATTGCAAGAAGATGCTTTAAAATCATCTGCTTCTTCGCACTCACCGCGCCACCGTGCCGGCACCGCCGGCATCCCGGAATCATCGAAGCTCTCCGATTCCGGCCAAACTCCGGTGTCAAGTACGCCGATGATGACGTCATTTGCAGCGCCGTTTAGCTGTTGACCTGAGAAGAAATCGAACTCGTTCTCGATGCCTAAAAACTGGGGAGTACGAGTGGTGTGAAGTTGATAAAGAGTGTCCTCGTAAACTCCGATGACGGAATCTGACTGACGTAGGGCTTGAGCTTGTTGAGGGTCTAAGGAGGCGGCGAAACCGTTGTAGACGGTGGTGTAGGTGTAGAGTGTTGGAGTAAAACACAGATCAACTTATTACTGATGCTGCAGTTAGTACTGACAACTTAGTACTGATGGGGCAGAACATGTTACTACTGAAGAAGTTGATACTGATGATACTATAACTTAGTTACTACTGATCATGCAAAGATTGAAGATACTACTGATCTTAGTAGTTACTACTGACGATGGTTTCTGGACTTACTACTGATCACCAGATTTACTACTGATGTTACATATTTACTACTGGTGATGAGTTTTACTACTGATACGCGTTTATAGAGAATATCAAGTCCGAGATCTTCGTAGAGATAGTTATAGAATGTAAATCAATGTATATTTTTATTATTCGATGTAAATCAAATCTTAGAATAACTAGGGTAAATAGTTTAGCTTCAAGGACTATTATATATAGTTCCTTACGAATTGTAAACGTACGTGTGTATTGTTAACTTGATAATATACATTGAAGCTTTTTGTGAAACTGTGTTCTTAATATTCTCGCATATTGTTCTTACAGTTCATTGTTCTTAATTACATTGATATAGTGTTGATCCGCTGCAACTTCTATCATCAATTAGATCTAAGGTGTTTATTAACTTGCTTATAGTTAATCGATCCTGACAAGTGGTATCAGAGCAGTTGTTCCTTCCGTTTATAGAGAATATCAATGCAGATAATTTAATTCTAACATGAATTTCAATGCAGATAATTCAAATTGTCACTATCAAAAGGAAGGAACATCATCTGTTAATGTTGGTCAAGAGGAAATGAGATACATAGTAGTTAATACTGCTCCCATAGTTAATACTCATGTCAGTAATAACTCAAGTTCTGGAACCAGTAGTAACTCTGAGAATGAGGACAGTAGTAATTCAAATACTACTGATACCAGTAATAGTACTCAAAATACTACTGGTCTCAACAATAACCTAGATTCTCAAGATACTACTGATACCAGTAATAACAACAATACTACTGATCTCGATGAAGATAATAGCAGTAGTAACTCTGAACAAGATGATGATGAACCAAGCATCAATGACAATGAAGGATTTCCAGAGGAACAACTGCCTGAGACAAATGAGTCCAATCTTGAAAATCAACTAGTAGTTGATAAAACTACAACCACAAGGACTCAAAAGAACCATCCACTAGACCTTGTTCTAAGTGATGTTAACTCACCACTACAAACAAGAAGCAAATTAAATAAAAGCTTAACTGCAAACATGTGTAACATAAGTCTAATTGCTAATGAGTGTATGTATGAATGCTTTTTGTCTCAGGATAAACCAAAGAAGATTCAACAAGCAATGAAGGACTCAAACTGGATTGAGGCAATGCAAGAAGAACTCCTTCAATTCAAGTTACAAGCTGTTTGGACACTTGTACCTCTACCCAAAGGTAAAAGAGCCATTGGAACAAGATGGATCTTCAGAAACAAGAAAGATGAAAGAGGTATAGTGATCAAGAACAAAGCCAGACTTGTAGCCCAAGGATACACTCAAGAAGAAGGAATAGACTATGATGAAGTATATGCTCCTGTTGCTAGAATTGAAGCCATAAGAATTTTTCTAGCATATGCTTCATTCAAGAAGTTCAAAGTCTATCAAATGGATGTTAAGAGTGCATTCCTATATGGGAAGATTGAAGAAGAGGTCTATGTATGCCAACCTCCAGGTTTTGAAGATCCAAAACATGGTAATTATGTGTTCAAATTGGATAAAGCTCTGTATGGCCTACATCAGGCACCAAGAGCATGGTATGACACATTATCATCATATCTATTGAAGAACAATTTTAAAAGAGGAGCCATTGATAAAACATTGTTTACAAAGAAAGTCAAAGATGATATACTACTGGTACAAATCTATGTAGATGATATCATCTTTGGTTCAACCAATGACACATTATGCAAAGAATTTGAAGAACTGATGCAGATTAAATTCAAGATGAGCTCTATGGGTCCAATGAACTTCTTTCTTGGACTCCAAGTCAATCAAAGAACAGATGGTATTTTGATAAATCAATCAAAATATGTCAAAGAAATCTTGGAAAAGTTTGATTTGAAAGACAGTAAAAGTGCTAGTACACCAATGGAAACACACAAACACCTACATCCTGATGTTGAGGGGGAGGATGTAGATGAACACTTATATAGATCAATGATAGGCTCTTTGATGTACTTAACTGCATCAAGACCTGACATTATGTATAGTGTTTGTGTGTGTGCAAGGTATCAAGCAAGACCCAAAGAACTACACTTGCAGGCTGTCAAAAGAATATTCAGATACTTGAAAGGCAAACCATCACTAGGTCTATGGTATCCACATGATTCACCCTTTGAACTCATAGCCTACACAGATAGTGACTATGGAGGTGAATGTCAAGATAGAAAGTCCACTACTGGTGGATGTCAATTCTTTGGATCAAGACTGGTGTCATGGCAATGTAAGAAGCAAACAAATGTATCAACATCAACTGCTGAAGCAGAGTATGTAGCTGCATCTGCTTGTTGTGCTCAAGTACTCTGGATTCAAAACCAGCTCCTAGACTTTGGTATCTCTATTCTTAAAACTCCTATCTTTATTGATAATCAAAGTGCTATTAGTATTGTGAATAATCCAGTAAAACACTAAAAAACTAAACACATTGAAATAAGATTTCACTTTATTAGAGATTGCAATGAAAAGAAATTAATCAAAGTAGTTAAAATCCATACTGATGATCAATTAGCAGATCTTTTTACAAAAGCATTTGATGTAGGAAGATTCAATTTCTTGGTCAGCAGTATTGGAATGATTTTGATAAATTAAAATCTCACTTAAAATCATGTGTAAAGTTATTGTTGTAAAATATTATTTATTTTTTTAAGTGTTTTACTACTGGTATATCTGTATTACTGGTATGCAGGCATGTGCACAAAATACTACTGGTAGTTAAATACTACTGGTGTGTATTAGGTTTACATAAATACTACTGGTAAGTCAGTACTACTGGTATTCACATATACTACTGGTCTTGTGTAATAAGCAGTTACTACTGATGTCCATAGTTACTACTGATGTCAAAATCCTTAGTCACTACTGATGTTAGTAGATACTACTGACTTTTTACTACTGATATCTCACTTACTACTGGTCTTTCAGAATCACATTTACCATACTAACCCCCATGAAAATAACCGTTATGCTATGATTCGAAGGGGAATTTAGTCTTTTTACAGGATAAATCGAAAGATATAAAAGGCGGTAGTCGATTAGTTTAACACTATATTCTCTTCAACTCACCAAATTCTCTCGATAAACCCTAGTTTACGATCAAGAAACCTTCGTCAGTAATAAAATTCTTGCAAAATTCAACAACAATGGCAACTTTACAAGCTCTCGATGTGCAAACCGATCTCAAATATTCAGAATTTCACAATATGGTTGCCTTTTTAAAGAATCCCGACGGGACAAAGGACTTTCGTCCAATCGTCAAATTTTTGCGAAATTCTTATATACAGTTCGCTTTAACTGTAAAACCAAAATCATATCAACAGCACTTGGTGGATTTCTGGACCAATGCTGAGCAAACGGAAGGAACAACTGTATCAATAATCAAATCACAAGTCGATGGAAAGCATATAACAGTAACAGAACAATCAATCAGACACCATCTACAACTTCACGATGATTCAGGTATGTCTACTCTTCCTAAGGAATACATTGCTGAAATTTTACAAAAAATGGGTTATGAGGGAAGACTCAATATAGTAACCTTTCAAAAGGGTCTTCTCTCCCCACAATGGAAATTTTTAGTTCATACTATTCAGCATTGTATTTCTCCAAAAAGAAGTACTTGGAATGAGTTTAATAAGGCAATAGCATCTGCTGTTGTCTGCTTATGCACAGACCAAGTCTTTAATTTTTCACAAATGATTTTTGAAGGTATGTTGGGAAATCTAAGTTCTACCAAATTTTTAATGTATCCCAGATTTCTACAACATATCATAAATTGTGAATTACAAAACTTGTCAACTCCTAAAAACATTTTCATACTACCAGAGTTGAACAAGAAAGTTTTCTCAAATATGAGAAAACAATTTAAATTTTCAGGTAAGGAAACCCCTCTGTTTCCTAATATGATCAAAGATCATCCCCATATTGGAGAGGGTTCAACCATTGCTACAACCCAAGTTGAACCTCAACCCACTCCATCACCCCCAAAAACAGCCCAAACACCACCCCATACAGCCACTCAATCACCAGCCTAAACAGAAGTCCTGAACGTGTCCCAGGAACTTGATTTAAAACTGCAGAGTGCTACTCTTCACTCTGTGGAAGACCTTCCAGATAAAACCAAAAACATTTCCACACTTTATAAAAGAAAGAAATCTTTAAAGGACACCAGGGGACACATTGAGTCAAACCCCAGGCTCCAAGAGTTGTCCTCCAAGGAGGAGAGAGGACATGAGGCGAGGGCTTTCACTAATGATGCCCCAAAGGTGGGTGCACAGGACAGTGAAAACATCTTTAGGACCCAGACCTCGGCAACTTTGAGTGATGACTCATTTGAGGAGTTACTCAAAGGACCCCGGTGCCAAGAAACCACAAGGGGGGGCATCTCTGCTTCTTCTAGGAAGAAGAGGATGTCTAAAAGACCCAATGAATCACCAAGAAGTGATGAGGGCAGATCTTTTGAATTGATGGAAAGGATGGAAAACCTGAAAGACAATGTACCTGTTAGTGAGCCCGATGATCTTGCTAGATGGAGTGAGGGCAGTATTAAAATCAACCAATTGACGGATAAAGTGGATTCTCTTGAATCCACAGTACAAAATTGTCTTGAATACTTAACAAACCAAGGAAAAACGATGGCTGCTATGAAAAGGCATGTCAATACCATCAACAAGCGAATGAGGTTCTATGAGCAAAGGCTTCATCAACAAACCAAAATCATCAGAAAATTGAAGAAGAAACTTGGTGATAGTGAGGCTCCACCAGTTGAGCTCACTAAGGGGGAGAAGGAAAACATACAAACTATGATTGATGAATCAATTGCAGCAGCAGCATCTTCTCTTCTAAATTTAAAAGAAACAGAAGTTGATGAAGGCCCACAAATGATGGTTACTGAAGATGAGCCTGTTACTACTGCTACAATGGAAGAACAAGTTGAAAAGGAAATACCAGTAGTAACTCCTACTACTGATATAATAGCAGTAGTAAATCAAGAAGAAGTAGTAAATGAAGAAACGGCAGCAAACACTACTGATGCCCTATCAGTAGTAATCTCTGAAGACATTCCAGCAGTAACTACCTTAGTTACTACTGATGACATTATTGAGCTGCCACCACTACTAGAACCTAAAGTGATACTTCCACCATCTCCAAAAAGGTCAACAACACAAATGGTGGTGAAAGATATTGATGATGATGTAAATTGGTTAGAAGTTGATGAATGCTCACTACCTCCACATCCTAAAATACTTCCTATATCACAGATACACTACTATGGTCCCAAATTTGGTATTGAATCTGAACCAAATATGAAGAAAGACAATTACATAGGAAAGGGAAAGGAAGTTGCTGATGAAGACCATCCTAACAGAGCACAAGGTCATGAAATGGTCAACAAAATCAACTATGCCAAATCAGCCAAACAGGATAGGTGGAAGGTTAAAAGAGCAAAATACTTAAAGAAGGTTGAAGTATCTCTAGCAAATGAAAACAGAAGATTAGCAGAAAGGGCTAGAATACTAAGACAACCATTCACAGAAATCAAATTGGCAGATATAGCAGATATATCAAAACTGCCACAATTTAAACAAAAGGTCAAAACTAAACAAGTTGCTGAAACAAGAAAAGAACTACAAAGAAAAGAACTAGAAAAATTCAGGCAACTTGAATATGAAACATTAGAACTTCTTGAAGCACAAGTACAAGAATGCAAAGAGCAGAAGGCTGATATGCCAGAACAGTTTGCAGAGAAAAAGAAAGAAATGATCACATTCTTGAAATCAAGAGGTCACAATACAAAGGCCTTTGGAAGAATGAAGTTGATCAACTTAATTGAAAAGTACTGTGTAGAGAAGAAGAAGGATCTTACTGAACAAGATATTAATGAGAAGTACACTACTAAACTTGAACAGATAGACCAAAGAAATGAAAGAAAGAAAAACAATAACTGGAGAATAATCTGGTGTATCTTCTCAAACATCAAAGAAAAGGAAGACAATTTCTTCTGAACTTGAACAACCAAAGAAGAAATTACAAATGGTTCAAGTTTATGATCTTCCTGTTGCTCCCCTACAAAATAATCCAATCATCAACTGGAGATATATAGATGATATGATTGAGATTATTAGAGAAGATAAGGTCATACAAAGATTCAGAGCTTGGAAACCTTTGGTCATGTCCCTAACCAGAAGTGACATTATAAAGATGTTGATCATTGGTAAACCAAGAATGACTAAGAAGAACTGGAAGAATTCAGCTGCAGGCTATCTTACTGAAATGATTGATGCTGCTTTCTATCCAGAAAATTATTCAGAGAAGTTTACAAGTCCAGAAAATGTTCAAGCCTGGAATGTGCTGCCAACTGTCAATATGTACTTCTTTGAATATACAAGTAAGAAATGTGACCTATTCCTTTATGAGAAAGAGTATCCTCATTCTGAGAAAACTCTTTATCAACTTTGGTGCATGAACTTTATTAAACCACATGATGCTGTGATGCTCCAAAATAAATTGAATGAATTTGTTAAAAGAATCAGCAAATATATTATTGCACAAAGAAATAAAAGGAACCAACAGACTTTAGAAGGTGATCAGAAAAGAGCAAAGTTGTTGGAAGAAAAGGAAAAGAAGAAGTAAATAGAAACTTGATTGATTAAAAAAAAAATTAATCAATAAGTTTAGGGGGAGATTGTTGGAGTAAAACACAGATCAACTTATTACTGATGCTGCAGTTAGTACTGACAACTTAGTACTGATGGGGCAGAACATGTTACTACTGAAGAAGTTGATACTGATGATACTATAACTTAGTTACTACTGATCATGCAAAGATTGAAGATACTACTGATCTTAGTAGTTACTACTGACGATGGTTTCTGGACTTACTACTGATCACCAGATTTACTACTGATGTTACATATTTACTACTGGTGATGAGTTTTACTACTGATACGCGTTTATAGAGAATATCAAGTCCGAGATCTTCGTAGAGATAGTTATAGAATGTAAATCAATGTATATTTTTATTATTCGATGTAAATCAAATCCTAGAATAACTAGGGTAAATAGTTTAGCTTCAAGGACTATTATATATAGTTCCTTACGAATTGTAAACGTACGTGTGTATTGTTAACTTGATAATATACATTGAAGCTTTTTGTGAAACTGTGTTCTTAATATTCTCGCATATTGTTCTTACAGTTCATTGTTCTTAATTACATTGATATAGTGTTGATCCGCTGCAACTTCTATCATCAATTAGATCTAAGGTGTTTATTAACTTGCTTATAGTTAATCGATCCTGACATAGAGGATGGTGTCAGGGGTGGCGGAGGTGAGAGATTGCAGGTGTGTGGTGTATGATTCCGGTGGTATTTTATGACGATGGTTCATCTGAACAATGTAGGTTTGTTTGACTGATGACGTGGATCTTATAAAGCATGATGCTAGGAAACAGAACCATAGCAAAGACGACATTGTTATCGGTCACAGATGGTGCATGTGGGTCGGAAGGATATATCATCGATATATATAACGTGAATGATGACGAAGAAAAAAAATTAACTTAGCAAGTTTGCTATTTTTTGTAATTTAATTAACATTAATTAAATATAATAAAGTAGTACGATTAATTAACATTGAATATAAAGTCACTGTATACTCCGTATATGAATAAATGCCTTCTAAATGAATTAAATGCCCTACTTTCTTATCTTCTATTTCATGAAATATGATATTTAGCCATTCAAAATAAATTTATTATGATATTTATATGTAATGTTAGAAAAATAAAGATTAGTGCATAAAATTATATATTTATGCTGAAAATCAGGTGAGGTTGGTTTTAAAACTGAAACGAATCGTTAATAGACATAAATGGCTAAATTCGAAACCGGTAGAGACCGAAGTTGGCGGATTTGGTTCACTTTGATTATAAAACTGCTCCAAACCGCCCCATGCATACTCTTAAGCCGTAGTTATATCTTTAGTATACTAATTTAAAATATAAATACGTGAAAAATGTTTAACGCAAACTCGCTGAGAGTTTGGTTTGGTATATGAGGGAAGAAGATGGTGTGTAGGCTTGCTTTACCCAACTTGACAATTCCAATTGTAATTCGTATTCTTGTTTTCTTGCGATTTTAAAGATATATTTTAGAATATATTTTTTATACCATCTCTTTTTCATTAATTGGGTGACATATATTTGCTTTATTTAAAAGAAACTCAACGGTAGTTAGATTTTATTTTATTTTATTTCATTGAAAAAACAATTTAGTTTTTTAAATGTTAAATAATAAAACCAAAAAATGTTTGTGTGTAATTAAAATAATGTATTTTATTTTACCTAGTATTGATACTTTTAAAGCTCTTTTAGATTTTATTAAAAGTTAGTCTTCCTACTGAGTATATATTAGCAAAACCCTTAAAAATATGATAATATTTTCATTGAAGTATATAACTAATAAGGTGATTGGCTTTTTCCTAATTAAATCGTTTTAGGAAGGGAAAGGGTGACATCTGGTCAATGGCTTTTCTGACTGCTGACGAAGCCAAAAGTTTTTTAAATTCGGATTTTAGTGCAGAAAGTGAAATGAAACAAATTTGTTTGTATTTTGAGTACGGTTCACATGTGATGTGAGGAATCTTAATCTCCTCGATCTCTATTTTGATCTTTTTTGTTTTATCTTTTATCCTTATTTTGTTAATTTTGCAGTTTCTTGATGTCGATACTTCAATCCATACCATGATGCATCTTGAACACTGATAAAGTGGTGACTAGTCATAGGAGTTGAGATAAACTAGTGAATCCACACTCACTATAAGTACAGTGCCAATACTTACACCTAATGATCTATTTAATTTTTATTAAATCACCTTAGCTAACACTTCAACTAATACACTCATATCTACCATGCCTACTGTTATTTAATTTTCAAGGCTCCATCGTTATAAAATATACACACAAAATATCCACCAAATACCCTTTCCTTCTCACCACCCATCATTTTTTCTCTTTGTATATCAGACGAAATCTACCAAAGGCAATCAACCGAAAGGTGGTGCCAATGGTACAACTCAACCTAAGCATTCAACTGACGTTAGCATTGACAATAGTCTAAGACTAGTAGTAATGGCAGTATCACATCAATATCGCATCAGATTTTTATCACTGGATCAAACAAATGACCAAACTATCTGTTGGAAATGGTGTCCAACGTCATCAAATAAACGGTTTGACTTGGTCAACGTAAATTAAAGTCCTACTGGGGTTGCTCTTGAGGCGCAACCGAACACGAGAATAAACGAACCGGGTTTTGATTAATTGTATAATCAAATGTGTAACGGGCTAAATGGACTGAATAAGTTAATGGGTAATTAACTAGTTATTCAAGTGGGCTTTGGTTTAATTAATAGTTTAATTAAATAGAAACGGGCTTGGGCTATTTGAGTCCAACTCAAATAAGGAAACGTTTCCTTGGCGAAACCTATAAATAGGGAGCTAGAGGTATTGACCTAATACACTTTAAACCTTCTCTTGGTTGCTCCCTAGTTTCGGCCGAGCCCCCTCCCCTTCATCCGATCGCCGCCGACCGGAACCACCGCCGGCCGCCGTAGTGCCGCCGCCGTACCGCCGCCGAAATAGTTTTCGGTGGTGTTTCGTTTGGGTTTTCTCGAGGGTACTTTACACTACGTTGTGGTGTATCGTCTCGTTCGTTGTCAACCTCGAGTGTGATCAAGTAGAGGGGTTCTAGTTTGAATCCTAGTTCTTGACGAAGTTCTGGCTCGAACAAGATCGCAAGGATTCGCATCACCAAGTGTTGCCAATGTAAGTGATTTATTTATTTTATTCATAGCTACCTTAGACTCGTAGATCTAAACGATCCTTTATCATTTCGTCGTTTATCGTTATGATTTGTTCGTAAATTCCGCGACGAACAAAGTGTCGGTAAATTGGTACGAAACCCAACACTATCAATAATCAAACCCATCCAAACATTTGTTTCTCACTTAGTTTAAGAGAGAGAGAGAGGTGAAAGAGGGAGGAACCTTGTCTCCAGAAACAATTGAATCGTTCGGTTAGCCACACGACTAAATCGACCAAAGTGGATTTCACATAGGTAACCGAGATGATTAAGAGATGGTCAAAATGACATAGAGTAATGACACATGGGGACATCACTTTGAATTATATGAGCAAAAAAGGTTACAAACTTAGACCCATCCACAATGACCAAAAACCATATGGCTTTTTCAAGCTATTTAAATTCTAAAGTCTTGTATATGTGCATTAAAATGTTCCAATTCAAACTGCTGAATACCGCAATGGTAAAAGATCAGGCAGCTCAATGTTGGTCAATATTTGACTCTCTTTCAAACCAGAAATTTTGACCTCTTCATTCGAGTGTCCATCCGTAAACACATTTGTGATCTGCAAAACAACATCCATATAATTAATTCATGCCCAGATTATCAAAAACATTAATTAATTAATTACCTGAGTGCACCCAAACAATTTGAGTATTTTCAGCGATAAACAGCCATCTGCAATCAATCCAAGGGCCTCATTCGTCATTTCACGGCACCAAGATAAATCCAAACTTTGCAAATTTTTTGCATGTTTAGCAAGTGACAGAGCTGTGTGGTGGGAAACCTGAATAAATAAACCCATTCATATATTTATTACAGAATACAAACATAGCCATTAACCCAAAATGAGTATAAAAAACATAAAAAATAATAGATAAGTCATGAAAATAGCATGCAAAAGCTTCTAGAAGGTACCTTATCAACATGATTGAGTGATAGTTCCTTTAAAGGCTTTCCAGAGGCTTCAAGATATGCAGCTACAGCCTCATCACTGTCACATTGTTAAGATAATTATCTTAACCATGGATAAAAAAAATAAAATGTAAATTTGAAATAGGAGAAAATAAACAAACCTAAATACATTGCGACATAATTTCAAAGTTTGGATTTTTTGACAGCCATTAGCTAGATATCCTAGTGCATTATCCGTCAATTTACACAATTTAGTCAGATCTATTACACATAGCTCAGGACAACTTTCTGCAATGGCTTTCATGCTCTATCTGTCAATTTCCTGACCAAATTGAAAAGTAAATGTTAATATTTAATAATAATCAAATAAATACGAGTTAAAAGATGTTAAAATGCATCAAACTCACGTGCAATCCTCCAAAACAAGCTCCCTCATATTCTGACCTCGAGCAGCCACAAAATTTATGATAAATGAATCAGTAACAGTTTCTAAGTGAGATACAGACAGCACTTCTAACTGTTGTAGCTTCAATAGTGCAGGAAGAATACATTTAGCATCAATATCACAGCACTCATCTATGTACAACTCTTTAAGAAATGGTCCTAATTTGTCAGCTAAATTGATGATACCATTAGAAGTGATTAACGAGCAACAACCAAGATTAACAGATCTTAAAGCAGGTGCAGCAGAAACAAGAGCATTTAGCCCAGAATCTGAAAGCCGGTATGCACCTTTCAAGGATATATTAGTCAATGCAAACAACTTATTAGGCCACTGACCCAACAGAGTAAGTAAAACATAATCTGGTAAACATCGCCCACATTGATCCAGTTGTAATACCTATAACCAAACAGTCAAACACCCAAATTTAGCAAATAAAAAAGAAAGAAACAGAGAATGAAACAATTTGATGAGTAAGAAGTGGACCGTGAGGTTAGAAGTGTCAGTTCTTTCAAAAGTCTTGGTCAACTGTTCCTCAGTTAACCATGAACAATCGCGTACACGAATCTCAGAAGGAGATTCACTTGCAAGCAGTTGTAGAAAATGGAAATTCATTTTTCTTGAGTCACAAAGTAGCTGTGTGAGCTTGTGTCTAAGAACATCAGGCACACTTTCAAGAGAAGTTATTGCATCTACATTTTCTGCCATAATTTTCATGCATAAATCCTGCAAAGATGGTGCCACCTTCCTAACACATGACTTTTTCTCCTTAGGAACCCATATCAATGGAACAACAGATTTGATTTTATTTGAAGGCGTGTGGTACTGTTGAGCATGCATGTTTGCTGCTTGAGTTCTGATTATTTTCATGGCAGTTGAGAACGGGCCGGGTCGATCCTCCACAGCTCCACGGGCTTCTGTTTGTGGCAGTTCATGTTCATCATCATCATCTACATGAGGGTCTTCTATTTGTTCCTCTGTAACAGAGAAATGTGCATATTTTGATGCACTCTCTCTGGCTGCAAGTTTAAACCGTTCTTTATAGCCCGTTCTCATACTCATGATAATGCTAGCTCCTTCAATAATTTCTGCATCATTGTTATCTGAAGATGAATTATCCATATCACTACTTTCTGATGATGAATCACTGCTATCTGATAGTAAATCAACCATAACTACTTTCGCCTTCCCCTTTTCTAATATACTTATACCCCTTTCAACAGTACGATTTACATCATTACTGCAATCAATCTCATTATCAACTGATTCAGAACCTTTCACTTCACAACTGCTGGGGGTATCAAACTTTATAGAAACCCTAGCATTACTTACAACCCTCTCAGAGCCACCAGATTCCTTTTCAATCCCTTCCATAACGTTTAAATCCAAACAATCAACAACACCAGACTCTTCACCATTTTCAGATTTTACAGCCTTCCGTTTCCTTCTAGAACTCACAATTTCAACAGCATTGTATGAAGTCGAACTCAAAGAGAGTCTCGCACTCCTTCTCAAGCCTTGGTTCGAATTAGAAACCGAATCCGTATTACCTCCTGACCCTAGCTTCTCTGAATTTTGAGCCAATTTACCCGAATTTGGGGTTGTTTCTAATGACGATGACTTCTTTATGACCTTGACTTCTTTTGCAGGTGTTAATGGTTCAATTTCAACCGTAGAATTAGGGGAATGTTCCTTTTCAGTTGCAGAAACAACTTCGCTGGATCTTGAAACTGTCATTTCTGTAGATAATTTTCAGTATTAGAGGAATCTATCGATGTCTTGTAGAATCGTAATAATGTGCAATGATTGCGAACCAAGTTAAGATAAAGAAATTGTATACTTACGTGATCGGAGAAGAGTGTATGGTGGTCTTCAGATGATAAAAAGGCTTACCGGAAAGAAGACGGTTAGGGGTTTTGCGTTATTTAAAAGAGGGAAGTAGAGATGCTTGTAGGGTAAGATAACACGGAATTCCCGCCAAAGTATAAAATGTATATAGGAGTTCGTTGAATCAGAAGAACGGTTTGTTAAAATATATATCAAAATAAGTGAATCACTTTGTTTTTGGAGTCTACCAAAATAAGTGAATCACTTTAATAGTTTATCTTATTTGATAAGTTTCTATATTTAAAATTATTCATTATCCTTAATTATCTCTCTTTAAACATCATTAAAAGTATGAGGTCCCATTCATTTTGTTATCTTCCTATATTTGACTTTTTCACCATTTATAAAAAGCAACAAAATAGTAAAAAGTGTGGGGCTCATCCATTCTAACTACCCATTTAATTTCACTAATATATTATTATCTTATTTTGCCTCAGAAAATGTATACTTCAGATGATTCACTTAGATACGGAGGAAGTATGTTTCAATGGTGAATTTAGATAAATTACAAGAGTAATGGTATTTACTCTTACCATTTAGTCTTACTCAATAGATAATATATGTATCAAAATTAAGAGATAATATTAAGAGATCAAATTAATGGATTAGATTTGTCATCCTATTAAGTTGGTATGATTATGAATATAATTAAATAATATAAATAAATATATTTCTCAAATTATAATGTTTTCATTATTCACTGGTCCAACGTCCAAGTGATACAAACGAATAGATATCGCTATATGTTCTCAGTTATGATTCTTTGGTGATGTGAATTTGAAATAGGAAATGATGGGTTTGGCTCAAACCAAGCTACCGAATGCTCTAAATACAAAATAAGTGCTCTGTTTTTTAACTCTTCAAATTTTGGGCGTAAATTAGGGTTTTACTGGAAATTGTGGAACTTGGTCGATTGGATTCAAACAAACATTAGAGAGCGGGAATCACACAGTGTCGATCATCATCATCATCATCGTCCTCGGCTTTGCATCTCGCCGGAAACAATGCCTATAAAATGGTAATTACATTGAGTCGACTCCCAAAATGTATCCGATCATTTCACACTAAAATGTACTCTTGTTTTAGCGATTCAATTTTCTGTTTATGATTGAAGGCGTATGCAGCTAGATAAACATGTATGTTCGTTATATGTGCTTTTGTGAACGAATTGTTGATATTATGTTCGTATTTTAGGGTTTTGCACTGGCAGCCCAATGCTGGGCATACTGTAAATAGTCAAATACTGGCAGAAGTATCACAGTGTGTTGAGAGCATCAATGGTGTGAAGGAAGGATGTCAGGATCGATTAACTATAGACAAGTTAATAAACACCTTAGATCTAATTGATGATAGAAGTTGCAGCGGATCAACACTATATCAATAATTAAGAACAATGAACTGTATGAACAATAAGAATATTAAGAACACAGTTTCACAAAAAGCTTCAATGTATATTATTGAGTTAACAATACACACGTACGTTTACAATTCGTAAGGAACATACTTATAGTAGTCCTTGAAGCTAAACTATTTACCCTAGTTATTCTAGGACTTGATTTACATCGAATTATAAAAGATATACATTTAATTACATTCTATAACTATCTCTACGAAGATCTCGGACTTGATATCTTCCAAAAATGCGTATCAGTAGTAACTGCAATCACCAGTAGTAAATAAGTAACATCAGTAGTAAACTTGGTGATCAGTAGTAAGTCCATAATCAACGTCAGTAGTAACTACAATGATCAGTAGTATCTTCAATCTTCTCATGATCAGTAGTAACTTAGTTATAGTATACACCAGCATCAACTTCATCAGTAGTAAATGTTCTGCCCCATCAGTACTAAGTATGTCAGTACTAACTGCAGCATCAGTAATAAGTTGATCTGTGTTTTGCTCCAACAATCTCCCCCTAAACTTATTGATTATGATTTAATCAATCAAGTTTCCATTTATTTCTTCTTTTCTTTTTCTTTTTCTTCCAACAGTTTTGCTCTTCTTTTATCACCTTCTAATGTCTGTTGGTTTTGTTTATTCCTTTGTGCAATAATGTATTTGCTAATCTTCTTTACAAATTCATTCATTTTATTTTGAAACAGCATAGCATCATGAGGTTTAATGAAGTTCATGCACCATAGTTGATAGAGAGTCTTCTCAGAATGAGGATACTCTTTCTCATAAAGGAATAAGTCACATTTCTTACTTGTATATTCAAAGAAGTACATGTTGACAGTTGGTAGCACATTCCAAGCTTGAACATTCTCTGAATCTGCATACTTCTCTGGATAATTTTCTGGATAGAAAGCAGCATCAATCATTTCAGTAAGATAACCTGCAGCTGAATTCTTCCAGAACTTTTTAGTCATTCTTGGTTTACCAATGATCAACATCTTGATAATGTCACTTCTGGTTAGGGACATGACCAAAGGTTTCCAAGCTCTGAATCTTTGAGTGACTTTATCTTCTCTGACAATCTCAATCATATCATCTATATATCTCCAGTTGATGATTGGATTATTTTGTAAGATAGCAATGGGGAGATCATAAACTTGAACCATTTGTAATTTTTTCTTTGGTTGATCAAGTTCTGAAGCAATTGTCTTTCTTTTCTTTGATATTTGAGAGGATACACCAGATGATTCTCCAGATATTGTTTTTCTTTCTTTCATTTCTTTGGAGTCTATCTGTTCCAGTTTAGTGGTGTATTTCTCATTAATGTCTTGTTCAGTAAGATCCTTCTTCTTCTCTACACAGTATTTTTCAATTAAATTGATCAACTTCATTCTTCCAAAGGCTTTTGTGTTGTAACCTTTTGATTTCAAGAATGTGATCATTTCTTTCTTCTTCTCTGCAAATTGTTCTGGCATATCAGCCTTTTGCTCTTTGCATTCTTGTACTTGTGCTTCAAGAAGTTCTATTGTTTCATGTTCAAGTTGCCTAAATTTTTTCAGTTATCTTCTTTGTAATTCCTTTTTTGTTTCAGCAACTTGTTTAGTTTTGATCTTCTGTTGAAATTGTGGCAGTTTTGATATATCTGCTATATCTGCCAATTTGATTTCTGTGAAAGGTTGTCTCAATATTCTAGCCCTTTCTGCTAATCTTTTGTTTTCATTTGCTAGAGAGACTTCAACCTTCTTTAAATATTTTGCTCTTTTTACCTTCCACTTATCCTGTTTGGCTGATTTGGCATAATTGATTTTGTTGACCATTTCATGACCTTGTGCTCTGTTAGGTTGGTCTTCATCAGCAACTTCCTTTCCCTTTCCTATGTAATTGTCTTTCTTCATATTTGGTTCAGATTCAATAACAAATTTGGGACCATAGTAGTGTATCTGTGATATGGGAAGTATTTTAGGATGTGGAGGCAGGGAGCATTCATCAACTTCCAACCAATTTACATCATCATCAATATCTTTCACCACCATTTGTGTTGTTTTTCTTTTTGGAGATGGTGGAAGTATCACTTTAGGTTCTAGTAGTGGTGGCAGCTCAATAATGTCATCAGTAGTAACCAAGTTAGTTACTACTGGCATGTCTTCAGAGATTACTACTGATAGGGCATCAGTAGTGTTTGCTGCCTTTTCTTCATTCACTACTGCTATGATATCAGTAGTAGAAGTTACTACTGGTATTTCCTTTTCAGCTTGTTCTTCCATTGTAGCAGTAGTCATAGGCTCTTCTTCTGTCACCATCATCTCTGGGCCTTCATCAACATTTGTTTCTTTTAAGTTTAAAAGGGAGGATGCTGCTGCTGCTATAGATTCATCAATCATTGTCTGTATATTATCCTTCTCCCCCTTAGTGAGCTCAACTGGTGGAGCCTCACTATCATCAATCTTTTTCTTCAATTGTCTGATGATTTTGGCTTGTTGATAAAGCCTGTGCTCATATAATCTCATTCTTCTGTTGATGGTGTTGACATGCCTTTTCATTGCAGCCATGGTTTTCCCTTGGTTAGTTAAATATATATGGCAATTTTGTACAGTGGATTCAAGAGAATCCACTTTATCCGTCAATTGAGTGATTTTAATACTGCCCTCACTCCATCTAGCAAGATCATCGGGCTCACTAACAGGTACATTGGTTTTAAGGTTTTCCTTCCTTTCCATCAATTTCACAGATCTGCCCTCATCACTGCTTGGTGATTCATTGGGTCTTTTAGACATTCTCTTCTTCCTAGAAGAAGCAGAGATGCCCCTCCTTGTGGTTTCTTGGCACCGGGGTCCTTTGAGTAATTCCTCAAAAGAGTCATCACTCAAAGTTGCCGAGGTTTGGGTCCTAATGATGTTTTCACTGTCCTGTGCACCCACCTTTGGGGCATCAGTAGTGAAAGCCCTCCCCTCATGTCCGCTCTCCTCCTTGGAGGACAACTCTTTGAGCCTGGGGTGTGACTCGATTTGTCCCCTGGTGTCCTTTGAAGAAAGTTTCTTTCTTTTATAAATTGTGGAAATGTTTTTGGTTTTGTCTGGTAGGTCTTCCACAGAGTGAAGAGTAGCACTCTGCAGATTTATATCAAGTTCCTGGGACACATTCAGGACTTCTGTTTGGGTTGGTGATTGAGTGGCTATTTGGATTGGTGTTTGGGCTGTATTTGGGGGTGATGGAGTGGGTTGAGGTTCAACTTGGGTTGTAGCAATGGTTGAACCCTCTCCAATATTGGGTTGATCTTTGATCATGTTAGGAAACAGAGGGGTTTCCTTGCCCGAAAATTTAAATTGTTTTCTCATATTTGAGAAAACTTTCTTGTTCAACTCAGGTAATAGAAAAATGTTTTTAGGAGTTGACAAGTTTTGTAATTCACAGTTTATGATATGTTGTAGAAATCTGGGATACATTAAAAATTTAGAAGAACTAAGATTTCCCAACATACCATCAAATATCATGTTTGAAAAATTAAATACTTGGTCTGTGCATAAACAGACAACAGCAGAGGCTATTGCCTTATTAAACTCATTCCAAGTACTTCTTTTAGGAGAAATACAATGCTGAATGGTATGTATTAAAAATTTCCATTGTGGGGAGAGAAGACCCTTTTGAAAAGTAACTATATTCAGTCTTCCCTCATATCCCATTTTATTCAAAATTTCAGCAATGTATTCCTTAGGAAGAGTGGACATACCTGAATCATCGTGTAGTTGTAGATGGTGTCTGATTGATTGTTCTGTTACTGTAATGTGCTTTCCATCTACTTTAGATTTTATCATTGATGATGTTGTTCCTTCTGTTCGCTCAGCATTGGTCCAGAAATCCACCAAGTGCTGTTGATATGATTTTGGTTTTACAGTTAAGGCAAACTGTATATATGAATTTCTCAAAAATTTTACGATCGGACGGAAATCTTTTGTTCCGTCGGGATTCTTTAAGAATGCAACCATATTGTGAAATTCTGAGTATTTGAGATCGGTTTGCACATCGAGAGCTTGTAAGGTTGCCATTGTTGTTGAGTTTTTGCAAGAATTTTGTTAAAGATGAAGGGTTTTTGATCGTAAACTAGGGTTTATCGAAAGGTGTTTAGAGAATCGAAGTGAAGATAATGCTAAATTAATCATCTGCCGCCTTTTATATCTTTCGATTAAACCTGCAAAACTACGAAAATAGCCTTCGAATCATAACATAACGGTTATTTTCATGGGGGTTAGTTTGGTAATTTGTGTTTATGAAAGACCAGTAGTAAATAAGACATCAGTAGTAAAACGTCAGTAGTATCTACTAACATCAGTAATGACTAAGGATTTTGACATCAGTAGTAACTATAGACATCAGTAGTAATAATTAACACACAAGACCAGTAGTATATGTGAATACCAGTAGTACTGACTTACCAGTAGTATCTGTGTAAACCTAAAATACACCAGTAGTAATGAACTATCAGTGGTATTTTGTGCATACACTTTCACACCAGTAGTACAGCAATACCAGTAGTAAAACACTTAAGAAAATAATATTTTACAACACTAACTTTACACATGATTTTAAGTGAGATTTTAAGTTATTAAAATCATTCCAATACTGCTAACCAAGAAGTTGAATCTTCCTACATCAAATGCTTTTGTAAAAAGATCTGCTAATTGATCATCAGTATGGATTTTAACTACTTTGATTAATTTCTTTTCATTACAATCTCTTATAAAGTGAAATCTTATTTCAATGTGTTTAGTTTTTGAATGTTTTACTGGATTATTCACAATACTAATAGCACTTTGATTATCAATAAAAATAGGAGTTTTAAGGATAGAGATACCAAAGTCTAGAAGTTGATTTTGAATCCATAGTACTTGAGCACAGCAAGCAGATGCAGCTACATATTCTGCTTCAGCAGAAGATGTTGATACATTTGTCTGCTTCTTACATTGCCATGACACCAGTCTTGATCCAAAGAATTGACATCCACCAGTAGTGGATTTTCTATCTTGACATTCACCTCCATAGTCACTATCTGTATAGGCTATTAGTTCAAAGGGTGAGTCATGTGGATACCATAGACCTAGTGATGGTTTGCCTTTCAAGTATCTGAATATTCTTTTAACAGCCTGCAAGTGTAGTTCTTTGGGTCTTGCTTGATATCTAGCACACACACAAACACTATACATAATGTCAGGTCTTGATGCAGTTAAGTACATCAAAGAGCCTATCATTGATCTATATAAGTGTTCATCTACATCCTCCCCCTCAACATCAGGATGTAGGTGTTTGTGTGTTTCCATTGGTGTACTAGCACTTTTACTGTCTTTCAAGTCAAACTTTTCCAAGATGTCTTTGACATATTTTGATTGATTTATCAAAATACCATCAGTTCTTTGATTGACTTGGAGTCCAAGGAAGAAGTTCATTGGGCCCATGGAGCTCATCTTGAATTTAATCTGCATCAGCTCTTCAAATTCTTTGCACAATGTATCATTGGTTAAACCAAAGATGATATCATCTACATAGATTTGTACCAGTAGTATATCATCTTTGACTTTCTTTGTAAACAATGTTTTATCAATGGCTCCTCTTTTAAAGTTGTTCTTCAATAGGTATGATGATAATGTGTCATACCATGCTCTTGGTGCCTGATGTAGGCCATACAGAGCTTTATCCAATTTGAACACATAATCACCATGTTTTGGATCTTCAAAACCTGGAGGTTGGCAAACATAGACCTCTTCTTCAATTTTCCCATATAGGAAGGCACTCTTAACATCCATTTGATAGACTTTGAATTTCTTGAATGAAGCATATGCTAGAAATATTCTTATAGCTTCAATTCTAGCAACAGGAGCATATACTTCATCATAGTTTATTCCTTCTTCTTGAGTGTATCCTTGGGCTACAAGTCTGGCTTTATTCTTGATCACTATGCCTCTTTCATCTTTCTTGTTTCTGAATATCCATCTTGTTCCAATGGCTCTTTTTCCTTTGGGTAGAGGTACAAGTGTCCAAACAGCTTGTAATTTAAATTGAAGGAGTTCTTCTTGCATTGCTTCAATCCAGTTTGAGTCCTTCATTGCTTGTTGGATCTTCTTTGGTTCTTCCTGAGACAGAAAGCATTCATACATACATTCATTAGCAATTAAACTAATGTTACACATATTTGCAGTTAAGCTTTTATTTAATTTGCTTCTTGTTTGAAGTGGTGAGTTAACATCACTTAGAACAAGGTCTAATGGATGGTTCTTCTGAGTCCTTGTAGTTGTAGCTTTATCAACCACTAGTTGATTTCCAAGATTGGACTCATTTGTCTCAGGCAGTTGTTCATCTTGTGATTCTTCATTGTCATGGATGTTTGGTTCATCATCATCTTGGTCAGAGTTACTACTGCTGTTGTCTTCGTTGAGATCAGTAGTATTGTTGTTGTTACTGGTGTCAGTAGTATCATGAGAATCTAGGTTATTGTTGGGACCAGTAGTATTTTCAGTACTATTACTGGTACCAGTAGTATTGGAATTACTACTGACCTCATTCTCAGAGTTACTACTGCTTTCAATATTTGAGTTATTACTGACATCAGTATTAACTATGGGAGCAGTATCAATAATTATGTATCTCATCTTTTCTTGACCAGTATTAACAGATGATGTTCCTTCTTTTTTATTAAGACAATTTGAATTACCTGCATTGAAATTCATATTAGAATTAAAGGATTTGGTTAGATTGTCTATGTCAAATAGCCAATCTGGACCATTTCCTTGTTCATTAGGTACATTTTCATTAAAGGATACATTGATGCTTTCTTCAATTATCCTTAGTCTTTTGTTGAATACTCTGTATGATTTGCTTTGAGTAGAGTATCCCACAAAGATTCCATCATCAGCTTTGCAGTCAAACTTACCAATTTGTTCTCTTGTAATCAGAATAGTACAAGGACAACCAAATGATTTTAAGAAACTTATAGAAGGTTTTCTTTTATTAAAAAGTTCATATGGTGTTTTAAAATGTGGCTTAACTATTAATACTCTGTTTTGAACATAACAGGCAGTATTAACGGCTTCAGCCCAAAAAGTGATTGGTAATTTTGAATCTGCTAGCATTGATCTTGCTGCTTCAATGATGGTTCTATTTCTTCTTTCAGCTACACCATTTTGTTGTGGAGTTCTAGATGAGCTGTATTGCCTGTCAATACCTTTAAGATCACAAAAGTTAATTAGGTTAGCATTTTTAAATTCTGTGCCATTATCACATCTTATGGCTTTCACTTTTTGATCAGATGTGTTTTCCAGTTTGACAATTAAGTTCTTTATGAGTTCACTTGTTTCATCCTTTGTCCTGAGAAAGAAAACCCATGTATATCTGGAAAAGTCATCAGTAATAACAAGACAATATTGTTTCTTTCCAATACTCATTACATTTGTAGGTCCAAATAGGTCCATATGTAAGAGCTGTAAAGGAACAGAAATAGAGTTCACAGTTTTGGACTTATGAGAAGTCTTGTGTTGTTTACCTTTTAGGCATGCAACACAGTGATGATCACACATGAATTGTTTTTGAGGTAGTCCAATGACCAGATTTCTTTTTACTAAATTATTCATGTTTTTAAAATTTGTGTGACACATCCTTCTATGCCAAAGTTCTGATTCAGTGGTGTTTGCCTTGGATATAAAACAGTTGACCTCATTTGTAGAAATGAGTTCTCCCCCTATATCCAGGCAATACACATTGTTTCTCCTTGGAGTTCTTAAAACAACATATTTTTCATCTAGAATAAAATCAGGAGAAAGAATGATGCACTCAATGTCTGTGAACAGAATCTTGTTCTTTTTATCACAAACTTGAGACACACTGACAAGGTTGTATTTTAGTTCAGCAACATAAAATACATCATCAAAGGTAATTTTTCCATTAGTAACAGTACCTTTACCTGTAATCTTACCTCCCTGGGGATTCTCACCAAATGCCACATATCCTCCATCAAACGACTTGAAATCTTTAAGAATTTGCAGATTTCCAGTCATGTGCCTTGAGCATCCACTATCAATATGCCATGTTCTTCATTCTTCTGGGATCTGAATGCTCTGCACAAATGAGTAAAGGATTAGTTAAGTTTGGGAACCCAAGCTTTATTTGTCTTGGGTTCATCCTTTGAGAAATAAGCTTTTGGGGATTTAACTTTAAAGACTTTTGGTACCCATACTTGTTTATTACTGGTACTTTGTTTTACTACTGCCCTTTTGGAGTTGTTACTGGTGTGAGAAGTTCCTACTGATCTTGGTTTATACCCATTGTTTTTAGCTTTTGAATACTTTACTACTGATGGACCAGTAGTATTTGGGTACTTACCATGTTTAGAATGACCAGTAGTGTTTTTAGAGTTAACACCAGTAGTGTTTTTGAAATTTGTTTTGGGAGCAGTAGTATTTTTGAAATTAGGGTTTTTACCAGTAGTATTCTTGTACTGGTACCATACAGCATTATAATTAGGGTTAGCACCAGTAGTAAATTTGTTAGAGTTTCTACTGGTGTTGGAAAATTTAAAATATTGTTTATTTTGATTGGATTTTCCGTTGTTCTTGAAGTAATTGCTGTTCTTTGGGCTGCCAACTCTTCTGTTTTGCACAAATCTTGGTGCACTTCTTCCAAATCTTGTAGTTTCAGCAATTGGAGTTTTGATTGTATTTGCTACTGAAGGACCAGTAGTATCTTTTAACCTTTGAGTTTTTGCATTTTCTTTAAAAACTTTAAATTCTTTGAACTCCTTGCAATTTATTGGATTGAAGTGACAATCCTTTGCTAAATGATTCACTTTATTGCAAATAACACATTTTAATTTATTTTCTTGAGCCTTTATTGTTTTTCTTTGTTCTAAGAGTTGGTTTCTATTTCTTTGGTTTCCTCTTTTTAGAATTTTGGGTATATTTTCTGCATTATATTTAGGAGAATCATTTGGACTTTGAGCTGTGTGAAAACTTGTATCAATTGATTTTGGTGATTCAGTTTGAGATATTGTAAATTCAATTGATTGCTCATCATCTGAAGAATCATTTGATTCAGATGTTTCATTATTAGATTCAGTTTTATTTTCAGTTTTTAATTCATTAATGATTCTTTCTGAACTGTCTTTAAGTGGAGGAATGAATTTGTGTGGAGGTGGTACAGCATGATATCCCACCCCATGAACAACCTTTTCTGTAGTTTGATTATTAGTTAATTCATCTAGAATTTTAGTGCTTCTTTCAAACTTTTTAATTGTTAATTTATTTTGTTCAATTTCAAGCTGACATTCTTCTAATTTGCTTGTTAGTTCTTTATTTTTTGTTTCATAGAACTCTTTCTCATCCACAGCTTGAAGCAATTCTTCCTTGATTCGTTGATCAATCATCTTGTACACCTTTATTTGATGTTCTTGATCAGCAATTACACTATCAAACTCATGATTTCTTCTGATTGCTTTTGCTAGATCTTCATTTAATTTAGTGTTTTCTTTTTCTAGATTTTTAATAATTTTGGCACATTCAGGAGTACAAGGTTTAGATTTTACCTCAGTTTTGTTGTCAGTAAAGGCCATGAGAGCTTGGTTTTGAGCATGCTCTTCTGCTTGGAAGCTCCAGTCATATCCTTGTCCTTGTTGTGACACAAGAGCAGTTGATTTTGATCTTTTGTCTGGTTGAGGACATTCTTTTGCAAAGTGACCAAGGTTGTTACAGTTGTAACATTTGACTTTTGTCTTGTCAAATCCTGCTTTGTCACCTTTGTTGAAATTGAGGCTTGTCCTACCAGTTCTTTTTAAGAATCTTTTGGCCCTTAGACTCAGCATAGCCATCTGCCATTTAAGATCCATCTCCTCAAGATCATCTGGATTCAATTGTTCCAAGTCATCACTAATCAATGCAGTATGCACATGACTAGTGAAGAAGGATTCTCTTGCAGTATCCTCAGAATCTGCAGCCTTTCCTGTAACACCTCAAATTTTAAACACAAAACATTTGCCCAAAATAAATCATTTTTCATCAAATGGAAGAACTATTCCAAAATATGGATTTACAAAAACCTTTGGTATGAAAATCAGAGTATAAAGTTTGGTGTTACAAAATAGATCAAAACCAAAGCTAAGCATAAATCCAATCTAAGGTTCTTCTATTCTAGGCCCCGCATCTCTATCCATGCGTACCTAAACCTTCGATCCCGAACCTGAGTACATAGCAAAACAAAACAAGGAGTACGTGAGACAAAAACGTCTCGTGAGATACATGGGTTTAGACCCATTAATAATAATAATCGTTTATCCAAGTAATCAACAACAAGTAATATCATCCATCTATTTAGTCACCCTATGGTGGCTTCAAACCTTGCTCTCCTAGCAACACATATCTAGTTATCGGGTTGCCCCTGAGCTAACTAGCAACTCTAACGTGCCCAACTATCGGGTTGCCCCCGAACTAGCTAAAAGCACCCTTAAATCCAACTATCGGGTTGCCCCCGAACTAGCTGGAAACACTATCCTATCTAACTATCGGGTTGCCCCCGAACTAGCTAGAAACATCACCATGTCTAGTTATCGGGTTGCCCCCGAACTAACTAGCATCACGTCATCTCGTTCTCACCATAACTCAAAGGTTATGTCAAACTAGTTCTCGACTATCACATTCATCATCAAACCAGTTAGTTATATATTAACAATAATTCATAACTAACTAAACAACTATAAGTCTATTCAATTAAGCAAATAGGCCGTAACACAAGTATAAAAATGTATTTCATAGGCTATGTACTCAGTAAAGTTCCACACGTACTCACCTTAGCAATATGATGCTCAAACCGTGTTCTTGACACCAATACTTTTGCTTCCACAATTTCACCGACTTTCCAAGATGTCACCGAAAGCCTAAAACAATGATCATACAATGTTCAACATCACAATCTACTAATAATGTGTTCATCTACCTCTAGATAACACCCATCAATCCATTTCCCCCAAATATGGTGATTTACCAAACCCTAGGTTTAACCAACCCTTAAGATTCTTACAAATCATAATCATACACTTGTTTCCCTTGTTAATACACCATCTATTAAGTGTATACAACACTTATATCACCATAACCCATAACCCAAAGAGCTAGGGTTTCAAAGCCATACACCCAAATACATAGATCTTAAGCTACAAAGATCAAAGAGTGAAGATATACCTTTAATCTTCGACTAGGAGTGAAATCTATCAAAGATTTGAGAAGAAACCAACCAAGATCTGCACTTGAGCTCCAAAATCGCCAAAAGGAAGAACTAGGGTTTTCTATTTCATCAAATGAGCTCCAACCCGATTTTAATGCTGCACGACAAGAGTTCACGACGCGAACAATAGTTCGCGTCGCTAACTATGCGATTTTCATAGTTCGCGATCGTTAATCGGACGTGAACTTCTTCGCGATAAAAGGCCAAACTCCCTGGAGCTAGTTCGCGATCGCCATCCATAGTTCGCGACGCGAACTCCTTTAGGCAGCTGGGCTGCACTTTTTCATCTTTGTCTCGACCCGGTTTCGCCCATAACTTTCTCATACGGTGTCCAAACGACACGAAACCAATTCCTACGTTCTTCAAACGATTTATCCTTATTTATCATATTTTTATCCAATTTATTTATTTACAAATTTCGGGTCGTTACAACTATCTTCCCCTTAAAAGGATTCCGTCCTCGGAATCACTCAAAAGAAATTCCAATTTACATTCTACCGAGTATCCATTCTCATTCTCCCGCGGTTATTACCGTCAACCTTTTCTCATCCCGAATTAGTCAACAATATGTATGTAAACATTCAATTAATCCCGTTAGATCCAAACGGTCAAAAATCAATCTTAAGCCTTTAGTGCCCAAATGGGCCAAACTTGCACAATTTTGACCACAAGACTTTCAATCCTTTAACCAATCATCTTATACATATAGAAATGACATGACCCACGCATTATAATCAACTAATTGACCAACACCCATGTCAAAGTCTAGCTTCGACCAAGTTACCACATTCCAACCTCGTCTAACCCTTGACTTAAGAACAAAGTCAACTATACTTTAACAATTTCCTTTACCATCGACCTCTAATTATGATTTATCAACCATTAGATACCCAATTCCCAAATTCGACTTGAAAACGCCCAACGGGTCAAAGTCACATAATTTGACCATAATTCTCTTAATTATGTCATTATCCCTTTCTCATACACACAACTAATACGTTACGCTCTCATCATCGCGAGTCATTCGAAACGAAAGTCAAAACCCATCCTTAACCAAGTCAACTAGTCACATGTTGACTAATCTTGACTTTTACCTAAAGTCAACCATACTTTTCCAATTAACGGATTCCCTACCCTCGAGATATCATTCTCGACGTATCACTCCCGATCATACCCACAATTGTTCCCTTAACAATCATTCATATCTCCAAAATTTCAAATCTTTTCAAATTTCCCCAAGTTCTCACATTCCCTTATGGTCACATCAACCCTTTACCGCTTCTTAACTTTCATTTGGTCACCTATACCATTTCTTAGTACCATTCCAATCATCTTCGCCTCACATACCATAGTTTCTCACAAGTTAACCATATCCTGGTCCCCAATAACAATTGCTTTCTAACAGTATCCTTTTCTCATTTTCTAGAAGTCGTAGGCATCCCATACCTATACATAACCTAATGCAACCCGCATTTCCAACCAAGTTTTCATTTACCATAACATAGTAGCAATACTCATTAACCCCTTGGTTCTATCTTCGTCATATAAACACATAAGCATACACACCTACATATATATATACATATATATATATATCACGCCAACTCAATCTGAACGTATCCATTGTGCACATATACAATCATATGTATATGTCACCAATACCATCCAAGCATCATCATCATGCGCATATACAACCATATGTATATGTCACGCCAATGTCATCTGACATCCATCCTTTCGCATCGCGTAGCCTTGCTACTATCTTACCCATTCGATCATCCAATCGCTCATCGTGCGTTCTAGCACCTCTCCTATAAATAAAATTCGCATTATCTTTTTCTTCCCTATTCATACGTCTCCCATCGAACATAGTACTTAGCACAATTCCTATAATATTATCCTTCCATTATTATATGCCTTCCAAGGCCATCATATAATGTACATGCATTGCACCCCGCGGGTATACCAATAAAATCTCCGATTGTCGTTTACCGTTTCGCTTACACGTTAAACACCCTTAACCGGTCCATTTCCTTGTTACCGATTTCCAAACCCCTTTATTACCACCGGGGTAACCACAAATCTATTCCTTTAACCAAAGTTCACCGGCCAACCCGGTCACCTTTGAGTCAACCAATCGACTCCGGTCTACATTTGTAACCCATGACTTGGCACCCTTTAGCCCAACATTCCATGTTCCCGTCTTCCTACATCGCGATACCTTGAAATACTTATTTCCCAGTTGTAGTCTCACACACGCTATGTCATATTATATCACATCATTATTATGATATTTTGCCCATAATCGTCATCTTACCCTTAATATCGAATCGATCATCCCTGTCACGAAACTTGTTATGGCTACATGCCAATTTTCTCAACTATTTCTAACAATTAAAATATGTCATTCCTGACACTTACTCTTTTCCACCTATGTTACATTTATTAGTTCCAAGGCATCACCATACCTTTAATCATTCTTTTCTTTCCCATTTACATACATTAGCATTACATTTCTTATCCGGGTTCCCGCCAAATACTCGAGTTTCAATTCCAAGATTTCCATTTCCAAATTTCCATTCTTACTACAATTCTTACCAACACTTAGTACTTCATTGTACTACTATCCATTTATTGGAAACATTTACCGTCCTTGCGGTTCATCTTTTGATACCCTATAATAACATCAACCCTTAAATCCTTACTATCTGCGACACACCGAACCATATTTCTTTCAAAAATATATAATTTCCATACACATAACTAACCGGGAAAATCATTCCCCAAATAAACATCCACGTCATACAACTTTCCTCCAATTCCTATAACCACCAATCCGTGCGATAATCCAACCATTAAGCTATATCCACACAATATCTTGGCTTGGTGCATACCCAACCAATCCATACCGATAACCACATCAAACACCCTAATTCCCATGGGCAACAAATCCACCTTAAACTTTCTACCGTCTATTTCTATTTCACAATTTCTATAAACACATTCAACCATAGACGTTTTCCCGTCGGCTACTTCTATTTCATAAACCTCATCTAACATTTCGGACGGCACATTCAATTTACAACCGAACTCATAAGACACAACGAATAAGTAGAATCCGAATCAAATAATATAGAAGATGGCATGAAGTTAATGAATAAAGTACCTGATACTACATCGTGCACCTCTCTTGCTTCCTCTCGAGTCACCTGAAAGGAACGTCCCCTTACTTGAGCCGGTTCCTCTTTCTTTTGAGCCGCGGGCACCTTTGGCTCGATCCTCTTTTTCGGGCACGCATTGCTATAGTGTCCCATTTCATGGCACGAGTAACACTCCACCTCGGAGAGTGTCTTGGATCTACAATCCCGTGCTATATGCCCCGTCTTTCCACAAATATAGCACACCTTCAAAGCTCCTCGGCACTCGCCGGCATGGTTCTTCCCGCATCTCTTGCACGGGGCAACGCTTCCTTGCTTGAAGGAATTTGATGTGAACTTCCCCTTTTTAGAAGTTCCCGAGCCACTCTCGGCTTTCCTTTTCTCGTTCACATGGGCCTTCACGGCATTCCTTGTCGCATCTACCTCTTCCACACCCCGGGCGGCACCAATGGCCTCATCGAGTGTGACCGCTCTCCTTACCTCCAATTGGTAATCCCAAGGTAGCCCACAAGCATACCGGACTACCCTCGATCTTTCCTCAAAATAAGTTCTTGCAACAAACGGGAGCAATCCCGTGAACTCCCTTGAGTACTCCTCAACCGACCTATCACCCTTCTTTAGGTTTATAAACCTCTCATGTATCTTCTCCAAATCCTCTTCGGGACAAAATTTCTTCCTCAACCTCGCGGTGAACTCATCCCATGACATTCTCTCTATCACCTCCCTCCCGAGGGTCTCATAAACTATGTCCCACCAGACCATAGCATCCCCTCTTAGCAATTGCGATGCATACAACACCATATCAGCTTTCTTGCACTTGCTACTTCCGATGACCCGCTCGGTCTCTCGGATCCACCTCATAGTTACCTTCGGGTCCGAACTACCCGTATACATGTTTGGCTTACAAGCCATGAATGTCTTAAAAGAACAACCATTATTTTCATCGGGTTTCGCCCTTGCATTACAACAACCACCTGTGGAGGATTTCTCCACTCGAGTGCCACCATCCCTGGTTTTCTCATCCGATCTAGCCTCGGATACATGATCTCCACCCGACCTCTCACGGTCCCCAATGATGCGGTGCACCTCATCAGCCACCACTCCCTTGAGTTGTTCAATAATAGTTTGGAGGTCCGCCATGGACACCGGAGTTCCATTAGCTCCGACTTCCGATTCACCCATCCGATGCATCGACGGTTGACTTTCCTGTTCAACCACAACCTCGACATGAGGTATTTCTTCCTCCCGGCCCTCCGGGGCTTTACCACTTCTATGCGTGGTCGCCATTTCTTTCGACCAAGACTAAACGAAAGACATTAAACATTTAGTACCTTGTGTACAACCCATTAGTCGCATAAGACTCAATATCCATAATCATATCAATTCTCATCGGTCCCCCTAGGTTCAACCCTAAACTTAATATAAAGTCTCAAGGTCAACCTATGATCTTAAGGAATCTTACATTCCTAATGCTACAGTCTAAGACTAGGATGGTCATCCAACCTAATTCACTTAAACTATAGCTCTGATACCAAGTTGTAACACCTCAAATTTTAAACACAAAACATTTGCCCAAAATAAATCATTTTTCATCAAATGGAAGAACTATTCCAAAATATGGATTTACAAAAACCTTTGGTATGAAAATCAGAGTATAAAGTTTGGTGTTACAAAATAGATCAAAACCAAAGCTAAGCATAAATCCAATCTAAGGTTCTTCTATTCTAGGCCCCGCATCTCTATCCATGCGTACCTAAACCTTCGATCCCGAACCTGAGTACATAGCAAAACAAAACAAGGAGTACGTGAGACAAAAACGTCTCGTGAGATACATGGGTTTAGACCCATTAATAATAATAATCGTTTATCCAAGTAATCAACAACAAGTAATATCATCCATCTATTTAGTCACCCTATGGTGGCTTCAAACCTTGCTCTCCTAGCAACACATATCTAGTTATCGGGTTGCCCCTGAGCTAACTAGCAACTCTAACGTGCCCAACTATCGGGTTGCCCCCGAACTAGCTAAAAGCACCCTTAAATCCAACTATCGGGTTGCCCCCGAACTAGCTGGAAACACTATCCTATCTAACTATCGGGTTGCCCCCGAACTAGCTAGAAACATCACCATGTCTAGTTATCGGGTTGCCCCCGAACTAACTAGCATCACGTCATCTCGTTCTCACCATAACTCAAAGGTTATGTCAAACTAGTTCTCGACTATCACATTCATCATCAAACCAGTTAGTTATATATTAACAATAATTCATAACTAACTAAACAACTATAAGTCTATTCAATTAAGCAAATAGGCCGTAACACAAGTATAAAAATGTATTTCATAGGCTATGTACTCAGTAAAGTTCCACACGTACTCACCTTAGCAATATGATGCTCAAACCGTGTTCTTGACACCAATACTTTTGCTTCCACAATTTCACCGACTTTCCAAGATGTCACCGAAAGCCTAAAACAATGATCATACAATGTTCAACATCACAATCTACTAATAATGTGTTCATCTACCTCTAGATAACACCCATCAATCCATTTCCCCCAAATATGGTGATTTACCAAACCCTAGGTTTAACCAACCCTTAAGATTCTTACAAATCATAATCATACACTTGTTTCCCTTGTTAATACACCATCTATTAAGTGTATACAACACTTATATCACCATAACCCATAACCCAAAGAGCTAGGGTTTCAAAGCCATACACCCAAATACATAGATCTTAAGCTACAAAGATCAAAGAGTGAAGATATACCTTTAATCTTCGACTAGGAGTGAAATCTATCAAAGATTTGAGAAGAAACCAACCAAGATCTGCACTTGAGCTCCAAAATCGCCAAAAGGAAGAACTAGGGTTTTCTATTTCATCAAATGAGCTCCAACCCGATTTTAATGCTGCACGACAAGAGTTCACGACGCGAACAATAGTTCGCGTCGCTAACTATGCGATTTTCATAGTTCGCGATCGTTAATCGGACGTGAACTTCTTCGCGATAAAAGGCCAAACTCCCTGGAGCTAGTTCGCGATCGCCATCCATAGTTCGCGACGCGAACTCCTTTAGGCAGCTGGGCTGCACTTTTTCATCTTTGTCTCGACCCGGTTTCGCCCATAACTTTCTCATACGGTGTCCAAACGACACGAAACCAATTCCTACGTTCTTCAAACGATTTATCCTTATTTATCATATTTTTATCCAATTTATTTATTTACAAATTTCGGGTCGTTACATTTCCTGTGGAGGTTTCTTGCCCTTGACCTGTACTTGATACAAATGCAGCATTGTTAGAAGAAATAGAAGGGTTTTTGTGATTTACCTCAGTTTCAAATACTCTGAGATCATTATAGAGTTCATCTAACTCCTTTTCTTCTAGAGCATCTCTTTGTCTATACACCACTGTGTACATGGCCCATTCTTCACTAAGAGACCTTAGGAACTTCATGTTGACATCTTCTTGATCCATCTTTACACCAACTTGGTTGAGTTCACCAATTAGTTTGTTGAATCTGTCAAACACTTGAGTGAGTGTTTCATTGGGCTTTCCTTTGAAATTTTCAAAGTCTTGTTTGAGAACAGACTTCATGTTTCTTTTTGTACTCTTTGTCCCAACGAATCTCTTCTCCAGTGCTTCCCAAAGTATCTTAGCATCATCATATTCAACAAAGAGATGTTGATAGTCATTAGGAATAGCCAGTAGGAGAGTGCTTAGAGTTTTGAGTTCGATTCCTTTATCTTTCTTCTCCTTCTCACATTTAAGTTTGTCTGCCTCAGTTACAGAGCTGCTTGCTTGAAGTTGACCAGTTTTGTTTCCTTCACAAACGACTTCCCACATAGAATAATCTGTAATAAGCATGTATTGCTTAATACGATTCTTCCACATCCCAAAGTTATTGGGAGTGAGCATAGGGATTTTGTTGGCCTGAGTGCTTTCATTATTATCAGTCATGATTAATAATGTGTGTGTTTTAAAGATTAAAACTTTTTGTTGTTCTTAACAAATAGTAGATCTAGAACCAATCAGCTCTGATACCACTTGTCAGGATCGATTAACTATAGACAAGTTAATAAACACCTTAGATCTAATTGATGATAGAAGTTGCAGCGGATCAACACTATATCAATAATTAAGAACAATGAATTGTATGAACAATAAGAATATTAAGAACACAGTTTCACAAAAAGCTTCAATGTATATTATTGAGTTAACAATACACACGTACGTTTACAATTCGTAAGGAACATACTTATAGTAGTCCTTGAAGCTAAACTATTTACCCTAGTTATTCTAGGACTTGATTTACATCGAATTATAAAAGATATACATTTAATTACATTCTATAACTATCTCTACGAAGATCTCGGACTTGATATCTTCCAAAAATGCGTATCAGTAGTAACTGCAATCACCAGTAGTAAATAAGTAACATCAGTAGTAAACTTGGTGATCAGTAGTAAGTCCATAATCAACGTCAGTAGTAACTACAATGATCAGTAGTATCTTCAATCTTCTCATGATCAGTAGTAACTTAGTTATAGTATACACCAGCATCAACTTCATCAGTAGTAAATGTTCTGCCCCATCAGTACTAAGTATGTCAGTACTAACTGCAGCATCAGTAATAAGTTGATCTGTGTTTTGCTCCAACAAAGGAAAATGGAAAGCTACACTCAGCTTTTACAGGCCCGTTACCAAAGGTAACTCCAAACCTAGGCAGGAAATCTTGAGGTTGCTGTTTTAAATAGTTACTGGATTTCAATTGTATTCTGATGAAGATAAATTTATTTATTTTGGTTGAAACTGAACAAATTAAGTTTGATCCAATTATCCAAATTTCAATGCAGAGTTAAACTATGACTCTTGTTTATGTTAAAGAGGCTCTAATTATCCTTGATTTACAATTCCTTGTTAGAGCAAGCAAATGCAGCAGAATTCCCACGTGACTTTTTGGGGATATCACTACCAGAACAGCCCGACAAATACTACTTTGTTTTAAGAGGACAACGATTAGTTCTTGAAGCAGATTCCTCAATCCAAACTATAATGGAGAAACTACAGTCTTACAAAACTCGAGTCGCACTCAATTTTGAGGTCACCAGTTTTACCCGAATTTCAATATTTTTACTTATTTTGTAAAACATATATGTAAAAATCCGAGCTTTAAGTTCACTACCATATATCTTGCATCTGTAATTTTTTGTTGTAATATGTAGGGATTTCAGTACCAGCTTGGTGATTTCCAGTTAAGGGTGGGTAAAGTTGTTTCAATTCAATCTGAAAATTAAAGGGGAATCGTTATGATAAGCACATGTTTCAAAGTTTAAGGATGTTTTTTTAGCTCTTTTAAAAAAAAGTAAAATAAAAAGTGTCATAATGCATGATGCAGATGGAATACCGGCCCATTTCTTCATGGGAAAAATCACATAAAATTATGGGTGAATTTTTCGACATATGGCAAGAAGCTTTATCCAAAAGACCATTACCGGGTCATTTTGTACACATGGAACCAAACTTTGGGGAATACAGGCTTTCTGGACAATACACTCTGCAACACACAGCTGTTCAATATGCAACAATTATGATGCAGATGATAGCTACTGCTTCTACAGTTAGAAACTAGAAATCTTGAAATTTGGTTATTCATTTGAGTTGTGTAATTTGTTAACTGGTTTAATTAAAAGCTGAAAATTCAATACATTTTTGGCCCAAACAATTCTGATAGTTGTTCATAAAAACAACCAACCATTGATGTGGTGATGACGGGACTGGAGAGCAATGCGTATCTGCCTTTCTTGTCTCCCAAGTTTTTAATAGTCACAATTTGATTTTTTAAAATTTTTGATGATTGTGTAAATATAATTTCTACCATGGTAAATTAACACCAGAATACTGATTAATTAAAAATACATTATTAAAAATTACATGAGGCACATTATTAAACATAATTTGATCATAAAGAAGACAACCATTCTCCTCCAATTTCAGGGCTCGAAATAAAATAGTCAAGTATTTCTTTGGAGAAAGCTTGTGTTGCATCCGTAGCAGTAACAGTTGATGTACCCGACATCATATCATCTCCAACTTTCACCATTTGATCGACGTTTAACGAATTAGTAAAATCCATATTAAAAAGACTCGATAAAGACCCCCCACCCCCAATATTTACATCAAGATTGAAACTTGATGGATTATTATTATTACTGTTCTGTTGATCATGATAGAACGTGAATGCATCTGGTTCAATAGGTTTACTGTTCTCAATAACATTGGATTCTGGCAATTGTGGCTCTATTTGTTGTGGGCATGGGGTAAAATGTGTGCTTGAGCATCTAACCGCAACCAAGTTCACGTTGGTCTCATACGCGCATTCCTTGTCTTTCCTCTTTTTAAGACGTTCTTGAGACTGATCATCATCGGATGCATGGGTAATATGGTCATTTTGATCAAGCACCTTTTTTGCAAGTGTTGTGTTCCAGTAGTTCTTGATTTCATTGTCTGTTCGCCCCGGGAGCCTCCCAGCAATAAGTGACCATCTACATACAACTCACAATTAATGCATATATGTTTGTGTGCTATTTGTAAGGGTAGGGTGTGTGTGTGTGGTTGTGGGGGGGTGGGGGGGGGGGGGGGGTACCTGTTTCCCAAGAGTTTATGAAGCCTGATGATGAGATCTTCTTCATCACAAGAAATATTACCTCTCTTGATATCTGGTTTCAAGTAATTCAACCATCGTAGCCGGCAACTCTTTCCGCACCTCTTTAAACCTGCAAACAATCATATATAAAATGATATCATGTATGATATATCACACACAGATAAAATGTTAGATATATGCAGGTACCTGCTTTCATGGGTAGTTGTCTCCATTTGCCTTCACCATGAAGCTTAATGTAACCAGTAAGAATCTTGTCTTCTTGAGCTGTCCATGAGCCTCTATTCAACCCTATTTTTGGGCAACATGGGCTTCTTCCCATCTTCACTTTCTTAATTAACTCTTGTGTACTTTTAACAAGTCACAATATTAGCCAGTACATTACCTCAAATAACCGGATATATATTCATGGATTCTGAAGGTGTTGTGGGTCCGGATGTAGCATGCATGCGTTTATAAATTATAATAATGAGTGTGACATGTTTTTATGATGAAAAATCTAGCATCATCAGTTTGGTAGAAAATTAAATTTGCTTTTATTTAAAAAGCATGCATGTTGTAAATGGTATACTATTTCATGTGAAGACAGCTGTTCAAAAAATCGAGTTAGGGTTGACCATAAATGAGTTTAGGTAAAAAAAAAAACAGGTCGACCTGTTCAACTTATATATAAATGAGGTCGGGTCCGGATTGACTTATGTATAAATGGGTCAACCTGTCAACCTATTTAGATTTATAGATTATTTTTTTCAAAATATATAAATACTATAAACAAAATTTCTAAATCCCGCTTAAATTTTGAACTTTCAATTCCAATGCTCACCATGCTCTTAAATTTTATAAGAATTTCTATAACTAAATTGATTTTGAGACGTCCAAAAACCTTTCTGCAATAATCACAATTTCAAATTAAAATCACAACTTTCTTTCATTTTGACCGCAATTTTTGCAATCATCATGAATTAAACATTACATTTTCGGTTTTCCTTTTCATGTGATTGCACCTTGATTTAAATGGATCAAACGACTCGGGTCTGGGTTGCCATGGTTTAAATACGTTCGGGTTAGAGTTGATTTTTCTGACCCAAAATTCTAACAGGTCGGGTCTGGGTTGACTGATTCCAACCCGTCAACCCGGACCCGCTAACCCAAACCCAACCCAATTGTCACCCCTAAGGGTGATCGAGGGGTCAAACATGCTCTAATGTGTATTAATTAGATTTTCAATTTTATTAAGAAAGTTTAGGTTCATTAAAGATATATACTTTAACGGTTTTATGTTACATGTTACTATGTTAGATATTTTTATCACATTTAAAAATGTATGGCGTTAAACAATTCCTCTCTATTGTCGACTATTCACCAGTGTTTATAATAATTTTAAATTTTACGGTTTTTTTCTTTTGTGTGTATGAACTTTGGCCGATAAACGTTTAGTACCAACTCGTAGTTTAATTTCAACTTTCTTTTTCATCTACATTGTTTTACAAGAAGAAAATTAATACGAGTATAAATTTAAGATTTTAATATGGAAGATACTTTTTTTCTTGAACGGTCAGTTATTAAGTTAGTGATCTGAGCCTAGACAGTGACATCCACACAAGGCAGTATGTCTTCCCTCGAACCATCCACTTATGGAGAATAAACCTCACCACCTAAGTGCACGACGGGACTTTGAAGATACTTAAGAGGTTAAAAGTTAAAACAATTAATTTTAGAAACATGAAAGTGAGCTAGGTGGCAGTTGGGGAGATTAATTAGGGACGATTATGATATGTTGTACTATGCTTAACATTTTTGAAAAAGAATGGATAAAATAAACTTCCTATATCTATCATAATGATATCAATTTTGGGGGGAGCAATTGCATATACGTATTGTCGCCATGAATTGCCTACACTTAAATAATAAATTTTAACATTACAATTCCTCTAGTTTTCAACAACATTAGTTTCTTTCACTAGAATTCATTGTTTTTGCAATATTAAATTAACTATCAAGATTGTGGCTTAAACTGGTTAGGGGGCTATAATTTACAATATTTTGGTTTTTACAATTTGTTGATTATTTTGGAAAACTTTGTTATGGCTTATTGCATTACTCATCAAAATATGTACGGAATATAGAGAAACATGAATTAGAATTAGAATTAGAATTAGAACCCTATACTATAGAGTTATTGATTTTTATTTAGTTCTAAGGATAAATCTCAGCCATTGAATCAATCAATCACTAAATCATGATCATCATCACAACCATCACATGTGATTTAATATATCAACACCACCATCATCACATGTGTATTAAATCATATATGATTGCACACCGACGACCACTACCACCCCATGTGTATTAAATCACATGTGATTCGATACCGTCGACCCGACACCACCACCCCATTTGTGGACTTCCGTTTGTCACATGTAAGTTATAAACGATAAGATTGAGATGCTTCATAATGATCAATACATGTCACATGTTCATTTTACGTAGGAAAGAAACACGTAACTTTAGATTCCTTACTACACAAGTGTAAATGGGCGATGGATCAACTTATTATCACAAATTCACAATTTTCGTATTACATCTCATGGAATTGCAGTAAACATTTCTTGGTAAAAAAATTCGTAACTTTTTAAGTTTGTTATACTTCCTTCGATTCAAAATAAGTGCTATACTTTCCTTATATGAGTGATTCAAAATAAGTGCTACACTTTAAAAATTTACCTTATTCGGCAAAAAATAAGTAGGACTCACACTCACTAACTATCTACTTTTTACTTTTAAACATCATTAACCTCACTTTATTCAAAAGGTATGGGATTCATTATCCACTAATCATTCAATTAATCTAATTTAACCATCATTATAATATTTTGCCTCAAAAACCATGAAACCCAAAATGTACCACTTATTTTGAATCGGAGTAAGTATGTAAATTTATAACAATCTAGAATATAGTCATTATTAAGCGTACATCTTATTCTACAACTTAATAAAATATAAAATTTATGACATCATATATATGACCAATTTCATTCTATCAACCAATAGAAATCCTTCATTTCACTAATCTGTCAAACTATTTTTTGGTTATGTCATCACCTTTTTTTTTTGCAACTAAGAGTTTTATCGTCGATCAATATTTCAGTTTTCCACATTCTTTCGATGTAACAAATTGCGTGACAAAAGATTTTGGTGTGTAAGTGATGATTTTAGAACACTCCAATAATCGATATTTAGGCTCAAGAATAATTAGTTCTTGATCTTGGAATAAACATATACAAATCATAAACAATGCGGAATTTAAACGAACAAATTTGTATTGTTAAATAAGGTTTTCATCATCAACACTTTATACAATGATTACTAAAAGCCTCAATTCTACATAAAATATGTAGAACGGTTTTACTCTTCAAACAGGATCAAACTAATGACTTTGGGGCTTAGAGCACACACATAAACACGTTTTTTGAATAAATGTGGGTTTCAAGAACGACTAATTCTATGCCTTTATGTTTCTTTATATACTAGAAACCTAGGGTTTACAAGGATAGACACAAAATAATAAATCAAATCTTTTAAATTCTTCAAAGATATACATGACTTAATTATTTAAATCTTTTAAGCTTTATCAATATCTTCTAAATCTTCATTCAAATTTCGAATTCTATATCATTGATTTATGTCCTTGTACTTTTCTTTCCAAAGTTTTGACAGATCAAATTAATAACTCTTTCATACCCAATAGTAAGTTAACTATTATAACAAGTTCACTTGATTCTATAACAAAATCACTGTAATCTCTATTAGCTATCCATTTACTTTCCGATCCGTCAAATTTAACTTGCTCTACCTAAACATGGCAACATAAACGGGTAAACATAAAAGCATGGGGTATGGTGGCTTAAGTCAAACCGTCATCTCTGCGCCAACTCTACGCCACATCATCATTTCACATTCAAAACCCAAAATACTCCCTCTACCATCACTAAAATATCACTTACTCACAAAGTACATTAAAAAAAAATACATCGAAAACATTCCCCACTCACACCAGGTTCGTCAGTGCCCTGACTTGGGCCATCACTAACACCACTTGCATGTGTACAAAGTACCCAGATCTGTCTTAAAAGAACTTGAAGGTATTAGAAGAATTTTTTTTTGGGCGGTTCAACGGACGGAAACAAAATCTCTTTGGTGGCTTGGGAGAAAGATCTTTCGAAATTTGGTGGCTCAGAATTGGTAGATTAGGGTTTGCAAACCTATCTCTTCTTGCAAATGGTGTTAACGCTTTCGCAAATTAAAGATCCCAGGGCACTTTGGTCCATTGGTGCCGGCCATCGGAACCAAATCATGAAAATTAGTGAAGATTTTGCAACCTATAATAGTATAATATTAACCTTGAAACCTGTGTTAAAAAAAAAAAAAAAAGAATTGTGGATGAAATAAACACCAAATTTTTGCCTAACATTTGGATTGGTGGTATCAAACTTAAGGATGAATATGCTAGCTTATATCTGCCAGAAACAAATAAGCAATGCTCGGTAAAAGATCGTTTCATGAACAACCTGCCATCTGCCATTTCGTCCACCATATTGGGCTTGCATGCAATTCGAAATAGGGCCACTTGGGCCTGGATGAGTGTACCCAGCAGGGCCCACAAAATTAATGAGCTCAACAATTTGGTTTTGGATTTGCCTCCTTTCTCAATTGGGCCTGACAGTTGAATATGCACCCTTGGCCCAAACCATGATTTCGATGTTAAAAGTGTTCCGCAGGCTCTGATTTAACATTTAACACCACTTCAATGACAATATCAATCTTGATACAACAGATGATTTGGGGTTCAAATGGAGCAAGTTGTCATCTCCAGTTAAAAGCCGAATTTTTAGTAATTCTGAAGTGAATTGTGATATGTAATTAGCTATTTTAGTAATTTATTGCAAATTGTAATCTCCAGTTAAAAGCTGGATTTTCAAATGGAAACTATGGTGATCTCAAATTAGCAATTTTGAATTGAAAACTTATATGTTTTATACATTTAGTGTTAGGAATATTTTTATTAAATATTCATTAAAGATTTGATTAGTCAAAACTATTAAACTACAAGTACCTAAGTCAGTAATATGAAGTTCAAATTCAAATAAAGATTCAGGAGATAATCATTAATGTAAAAAGATATAGTATATCTTTATTAGTTTAAAAGATTTAGTCATTATCTTTTCCTTGTAAGTCTTGGGTTTTCTAGTATAAAAAGAAACCTAATGACATAGAATTAGATGTTCTTGAAACCCACGTTTTAACGTGTATGTGTGTGTACTCTAAGCCTCAAGGTCGTTTGATCCTGTTAACCAAAACCGTTCTACATATTTATATGTAGAATTGGGGCTTTTAGTAATCATTGTACATAGAGATGATGATGAAATCTTGTTTAGCAATACAAATATGTTTATATAATTCCGCAAGTTTGTTATTTGTATATGTTTATTCCAGATCAAGAACTAACTATTCTTGAGCCTAAAGATCTATGTTTATGAAGAGTTGTTCTAATCGATCCTAACAATTGGTATCAGAGCACGGTGGCTCCAGATCTGGAATGAAACAAGGATATATCGGTGATCACATCAAGATATTACGGTACTTTTCTTAAACCCATGTTATTGCTTAATCGCTAGTATCGTAAAAGAAATCAACTTGGTTATAATATTCGATTATCAAAAGATCAATCCACATATATTTGGAAAATCAGCAGCGGCATATTTGGATGTAATTAAAAGTCTACATTCATTGTCCATCCCATTTGCCATTATATGTCACTGATTCGCACTCCAAAGTCCCAAACCCAAACGCCGCCGACCTATGTTTATTTCTTGGTATGGGCTTGCTGTGAACATTAATAAACGGAGAAGAGCCCAATTAATTTGTGCATGGGTACGCACTTGGTTGCTTCTTCACAATCGTTACTACTGATCAGATTAAAGTTTATATTTTACTACTGGTAACAACAATTTGTTACTGATCCTACTGCACTTGCTGAAATTCAAATTACTACTGCTATGATGTAAATTACTACTGGGCAGTAGTGTATTCAAATTACTACTGCTATGTCAATTAAAGGTGTTACTACTGATCAGTAACAATTCTGATTACTACTGATCTTATTTCAATTTTACTACTGATCGATTAAATACACTACTGATCAGTAGTATATCAGGTTACTACTGATCCGATGCTCGATCAGTACTAAATGTTTATTACTTACTACTGATCAGTACTAAACAGTACGACTACACAATTTTTACTACTGATCAGTACTAACCGAAGAAGATTTTGTTATTAATCAGTACTGACCAAAGAAAAATTTGAAGAAAATTTTGATACTGATTTCTTCTTTGACTGATACATCATATTTTGGAAAGCATGTCACACACCATGTTCATTCCATACTACGGTTTATTGATCGTATCTGGTATATTAATGTGAAACGAATCACATTATTCACACACACACAGGTTGAAGGCTTGATGAAGATAAAAGAAGATGATTTTATTTGTTACATATTTGATCTTTATCAGTTGATTACAGAAGATAATTGATTATATTTTATTTGAAGAAGAAGTTGAAAGTCTTACTACATAAGATGTTATGTAAAGATGTAACTGCAATTCAACACTCTTAACGAAAAGATCTGTTGAAGACTAAGATAAGAAAGTCCCTCATACAAGATATGATGTTGCTGATTACTATATTTAGACGGAATGTGATGCATAGTTTGAGTTTCTACTTCAACTTCAAATAGAAGATAGTTGGTTTTCAATGTAATTAATATAGCCTTGAAGAACACAAGAATGATATCACACTTTTAGGGGAAGAAAAAGTGTTGATCATTCAAGGGGAAGTTCAAGTTTCTCGGATTGATTTGATTATGTCAAAAAGGGGGAAGAGACTTGAAGATTCCTAGCTAATTCTACAAGTTTTGTCAAATCAAATAGGGGAAGATTGTTAGGAATATTTTTATTAAATATTCATTAAAGATTTGATTAGTCAAAACTACTAAACTACAAGGACCTAAGTCAGTAATATGAAGTTCAAATTCAAATAAAGATTTAGGAGATAATCATTAATGTAAAAAGATATAGTATATCTTTATTAGTTTAAAAGATTTAGTCATTATCTTTTCCTTGTAAGTCTTGGGTTTTCTAGTATAAAAAGAAACCTAATGACATAGAATTAGATGTTCTTGAAACCCACGTTTTAACGTGTATGTATGTGTACTCTAAGCCTCAAGGTCGTTTGATCCTGTTAACCAAAACCATTCTACATATTTATATGTAGAATTGGGGCTTTTAGTAATCATTGTACATAGAGATGATGATGAAACCTTGTTTAGCAATACAAATATGTTTATATAATTCCGCAAGTTTGTTATTTGTATATGCTTATTCCAGATCAAGAACTAACTATTCTTGAGCCTAAAGATTTATGTTTATGAAGAGTTGTTCTAATCGATCCTAACAATTAGCAATAAAGAAGTAAATAGTGATTATAGTTTCTTTTAAACCACAAACTATGTAATGTAAATCCAATATTTCGTTTTCAAATTTGCGGTTATTCAAAAAAATAGAAATCGAACCATCAGTTTCTATACAGTTCAGTTATGTTCGAGTTTTGCGGTTATTTCGGTTATGGTACGGTTAAAACAGTTTTCTTTTTCCTCACCTCTAACTTGTGCTTCGATTAATATAATAAATAAACAATAAATAAGATATCGTATACGCACAATATTGGTGCTATAAGTTTTGTAAATATAAAGGAAAATATTTAGCAACTTATAATAGAAACCTAATTATACTTTATACTTCATCTGGGATTTTTTTTGATTCAATTATTGGGAAATTTTTTTGTTCAGAATATGGTAATGAATACGAAGTATAATAAGTTGATAATGGAAGCATGGACACTGAACTAAAAAAAGTGTAAGTGGATAGGCATGTATCTAATCTAATCCTATGACTATAAAAATCAATAAATATTAAAAATATATAACAAATGGAAAACAAGATTCCTTCTTCACATGTTATGTTTCTTCAATTCTTCTGTAGAATGGATTACTTGTATTCATTAAATGTAACTTTTCTTGTATCACTAAGACATCACTATTATTTACAACATAATAGTAACATTTTATATACATAAAATTTGAACTTTGTAAAAAATGATTTAATTTTTATTGAATATGGTGCATTGACATTGCTTGGCATATTCCTACAGTCACCTACACACCAGACAAAAGGTTCAGGACTTCCATCTTCACATATTATAATATACGAAGTAATATATGTTTTTAATCTTTTTTCTATTTAACATGGTACAGTTTTTAATTCACAAGTTACAATTTGTTACAGCCATATATGTAGTTTAAAATGTTTTAAATTTTGGTTTTCCAAGTATGTTGTTGAACTGACGTTATTGTGGTTGACGTAGGCCTTGAAGTTGCAAAATTCATTCTTAGACCCCGTGGGAATCTTTTGTCCTTTGTTTATACTCACTATTATACTTTGTTCAATTAAAAATATGCTACTGTATTTTTATTCTTTTAATTCTATTAAAAAGGTGCTACTGTATTTAATTAAATAGATTAGATATATATTCTTGAGTGACGAACAAAATGCGCTACACCTACACATCACTAGCATTATGTTTTTTTAACTAATCTTAGTATGACCATTCGCTTAGTAGATAATCACATGTGAACATTTGTGATTACTAGTGGATATATATATACAAGCTAATAATAAATTTGGTACTAAAACTATTTTTGTATAATATTCTTCTTCAGCATAAGATTAACCATTAACATATTTGCAGGGCCGGCCCTGAGTTTATCGGGGTCCTAGGCGGACATTGATTTTGGGGCCTATTGTAATTCTAAAAAATAAATATCAATGCAACAAGTATAAAAAATTTGTCGAATAATTAGTCATTTAAATGTGACACGTCTAGCATTTCTAGACGCAAAAGTACAAATCAAATCTGAATAGTCGAGTTTCCTGCCCCTTACTTGTATTTTCTTATTAGACTCATTGAATTAGACCCTAAAAATAAATTTTTATAAATGGTTTAGAATTACAATTCAATTAAAAAAAAAACTCAAAACATTAAAAAAAGAAAATGTAAAATTTTGAACCTGGCTGTTGAGAAATTTGACAATATTCAATTGAAAATTATCTTGGCATTAACATGTTGAACAGTCGTACGATAGCAGTGTTCAGAAATGAGTAAATAATTAAGTGTTTAAATATTATAGAGTTTAAAATAGATAAGGGTATTGTAAATTTGTGGGCCCCCATTTTCTTTTGGGTATAGGCCCAAGCCTACACCATCTTCTTCCAGGGCCGGCACTGCATATTTGTGCCGAATTATGTTTATACTAAAATTTGTACTCCAAAGACAAAAAGTTGCATGCTCCAAAAGTGAATAATCTGAAATCAAAAGCGCTGCTTTTTAATCTTTTATTCAATGAATGACCAATTTCTTTCACTTTCAACACAAACTGAAAGATTTCAACAAATGAACGAACGAATAAATGTATAATCAACTGGTGACATTGACATTTAAAAGTCACGACTTAGGTTATATTCTATATACATACATTAAGTTGGTAAAATTATAAACGAAGTTTAATTAAGGAAAAAATAAAATAAAGGTTAAATGCGTCTAGTGATAAAAACGAGTCACACTAATTCAAATGTCTATAACCTCTAAAATTGTTAAACCATAAGAATATAATTTAAATAATACAGAATTTTAATCATTTTAACATAATATTTATTTATAAATTAACAGAATAAGGATGCACATCTTAATATCTATTACTCACTCCGTCCCACAAAAAAGTTTACATTTCTCCTTAAAATTTTATCCCACAAAAATGTTTACATTTCTCAAATTTAGGGGGCTCACCTAATAAAATAATATTATTATCAATCATTCTACCAATAAAACATTTTCTCTCACCAATCTAACCTTATATTTTAATCAAATGTATTACAAATGACCCTATCACTAACTATCTTCTAAAAGATTGTGCCCAAATAAAATGTAAATTTTTTTGTGGGACTGAGGGAGTAATTACGAAGTACTCCCTCCGTCCCTAAATAAAGTTCCCATTTCTCCTAAACTTTTGTCCCTAAATAAAGTCCCCATTTCACAAGTTGGATGAGGTCCACTTAATAAAATAATATAATTATCAAGGACCCACTACAAACTATACAATAACTACCTTTCTCTCTCCAAACCAACTTTATATTTTAATTAAATTTATACCAATGATCCCACCACTAACTTCTCCTTAAAACTTGTGCCCAAAACAAATGAGAACTTTATTTAGGGACGGAGGGAGTATAAAATTTTAGCATTTTTATTATTTAAGCATTAAATTATGAAGGAAAAAAAGTGTGTGAAAAGGTCATTCCTTTTAATAATGCAAAATTGAGTTGGTGGTGTGTGATTGGGGACTATAAAAGCTGTTTTTTTTTTTCTCTTTATTTTCCAAAACTTGTGTTCAAGCTAGGCATCTTTGCAGAGAGAAACAGAAAACAGGATGCCAACTATGATTTCTGTTTCTGTTACTGTCCTCCATTCCTCCTGCAAATCACCAAAAAAACAAAAATATAACTTTTTCTCCAAAACATCAACCTAAAGTTTGACAGAAAATGAAAAATACCAAATCAAGAAAAGGTTACAACTTTTGATGCATGTATTACAAGTCATGATACCATGTTTAAAAAAAAAGAAAAAAGAGAGGATAAATTAGCTAAACATCTGTCATCTAATTAAGCAGGCCTAATCCTCTTGTGCAAGGCTTTAGCATCTAATCTTGAATCCCCTTCAGATGAATTAACATCCATAGATTTAGAGAAATTAGATGAAAGATCAGAGTAAAGATCAACCACTTTTCTTATATTGTTGTTAAGCTCTCTAATTAAACCCACGTTTCTACTGAGATTACCAGCAATCTTTGACTCTTGATTCTGATTGATTTCATTAATCAACAATGTATTTTGTTCTAATATGTTTTGAACTTGAACAAAACTCTTTTGAAATGTTTGCAAAGCTTTCTCATCTAATTGAATCCCACCATTTACCATCACTGGATATGCATCACCCTCCATTAATTAGTAATTAAATTAATTGCAATCCTGCATAGACATTGTAAACACAATTCATACTTTGACTTTTGAAAGTCAATGGCAAAACTCAAAGAAATAATCAAAAGGTGTTAATAATTTCAAGTAAGAATTAATACAAGCTTGACCTTAAAGTCAAAAGACAAGAAACAAGAAAGATTTACACTTTAAGCAATAAAGACAATTTGTGGCATATGGGGATTCGATTTTGTTTCTAATTACATGGAGAAACACAATAAAGTTTGAATTTTTACAGACAAATTGGTTATAATTATTAATCATTAAACTCTTTTGGGCTAATAATTATTCGGTATTATTGAAGTTATAATTTTGGGTATGATGAGATGTAAAAAGCAGATCCTATTTTCCATAAAAGGGAAAACCTTTTTTTCCAAAATGTACCCAGAAACAAATACCCACCTAAAGGGTTAAATCTCATACTTCTTTAAAAAGTAGAAATCTCAATAACTAAAACTGTAAAACACACACACACACACACATATATATACTTTAAGCAATAAACACAAACACCAAATGTACTGTTTCAAACACCAAAAGGCATCACCTTTTTTACAAGAAAAGTGAATATGCCTAATATTTAACACACAGTGGATGTGAAAGTAATTTAGAAAAAATAAATTTGAAATGGGGTTTGCTTGAAATTCTGGGAAAGTAGAAGACAACAAAACAGAGAATTAAATGTAGAAATTAAAATCAATTAATTAAAAAAGAAGAAAGAAACCGTACATGAAAGCTTCAGTTTTGCAGAGGCAAAAATTCCTAAAATAGCAAATAAACTTCAGAAAACAACCATGTAATCATCACTATTTGAAACCCAGAAAAAGAAAACGCATTAAAATCATAATTAAAGCATACCCGCTTGAAGATCTTGAACAGAGCTTATTCTTTTAAATCTTGATAGTAAATAAAATTAAAATTCTGCATATACAGCAAAAGATTTGAGTAATTTATTACGAGATATAAATGGAACTCATATGGGGAGCTCAGAAAAGTTTAAAAACATCATAAATTTCTTTAATTTGAGTCATCACACTATATATACACACAAATATTCATAGACTTAAATATAAATAAATTCACAAAGAAAAGGTACCTTGAAAACCTGGGAGCATTATAATCAGCAAAAGGGGAAATTGAACAATGAAACAATGGAGGAATGAATGAATCTCTCTCTAGAGAGAGGGAGAGAATATGTAGATTTGACAGTCCCCACCCTCTCTCTTAAATCCATCTCTCTCTCTCCACATGTATTATACTCTGTCCAAAATAGTAGAAAGTATATTTTAAAGTATTTTTGATAAAACAAAAAATTAAAATAAAAAGTTTTTAAAAAGAAAACATTTATAATCACATTAATTAATACTTTATGATAAATGCTAATAGTCAAATATATTATTTTGCTTTTTACTCTCAAAATAAGTGACTCGAATTTATAGGGGTGAACATGAGGAGGTTTGGGGCGGTTTTTAACTAAAACCAAACCCCGCCTCGAAAGTTCGGGTTTTAAAAATTACACCCCGTTCGGTTTCGGGTTTTAGGTTCGATTTCGGGGTTTTTTTTTCGGTTTTTTGTTTTCCTTTAAATTTACCAATTTGTTATCTTAAAAATTAATATTATAATTCAAACTCTCAAACCTTAGCATATTTCATTATAAATAAAAAACAACTAGTAAGTTTAATATAATGTAATAAGATAAATAACAGAATATTATTATTTAAAAGATAATTAAACGTCAAATCTTTTATAAATATAAAAATATTTTTATAAAATTTGAAAGATATATAATGGTGGGGCGGGGCGGGGTTTTCGGTCGGGTTTTTCATATGCCCCCGAAAATCGCCCCAAACATTCGGGTTTCCAAAAATCAAAACCGTTGACATCGGTTTTTCAAATGGTTCGGTTTTTTCGGGTTTTTCGGTTTTTGTGCTCACCCCTACGATTTTGTATTAAGTATTATATAACTAACATGGTATTCACTCAAGATTTATAATCTAGTGATATTAATATAAAGTGTTTGATAAGGCCGTGTCAACAGTGACACATTCTCAAACTCATCAGTAGCATCACATCATCTTCGTTTTTATTGACGAGTTACTGACAAGGTCGTGCCAAAATCAACTCATCACTAAACTCATTCTCAATTTAAAAAATATTAAAAGTTAAAACACACTTTTCCCCCTTGCAGCCCACGACGAGATCTCTCAACTAGTCGCCACACGAACGAGTCGCATACTGAAGAGATGGAGGAAGTGATGGTGTCAATGGCTATGGCATCTTCCCCTGACGAGATGATATTGTGCTACCAACGTATTTTGCGCCTGCAGGGGCCTTAGTTTGCATAAATATTCTTCGGAATTATCAGTTCGTTTTATATGATTTTTTATAATTAGATAATAGATATGACTATATGAGTTTTTTTTCAATCTTAATGAATTAATTATATAAATATTTGTTGTTAGATCTAGGTTTATGCATTTAAATAGAAGGTAAATAATATACGAAGTATAAAAATATATTTTGTGTGATCAACATGTAAATATTTGCAACATGTTGTACAACTTTACGATAAAAATGATGTATCATTAGATATGGAACAAAAATAATTTGAACAGGTTTACTTGTTTTTAAACTTTATAGTAAGATATACAATGTACAGAAATCCCATATTACAATCCATTGTTTTTGAAGATTTTGCTAATATTTAATTAATAAAATCAAATACTTTTAGTCACAAATGTTCAAGTAAAGGAATATGACTCGATATAATATGCACATTGGATATATTGCAAAAAAATTATTGCAACCTCGCTTTTCAAGTCAAAGATATAATTTCTCTAGCTAAGATAAGAAGGATATTAAGCCCATCCAATGGGAAAAAGCCCATATACTGATGGTATGATTGGTATCTTAGACTAGCGCAAATGGAAAGATGATGAATTGCTTTCAAAATCATCTTATAATGCTTAAACAAAATACCCAATTAATATACTAAGCAAATATTTTTCAAATGCAAACGATAATACGAGGATTATGATAACTTATATCATCAAATGCACACCTAATGACTACCTAATCAAATGAGTTATCCTACGAGGATTATGCATGTAATTTAGTAAAATACATATGATTAAGATTCATAATTACTTTTTGATTAATTATAACGTCCATCATATATTCATACATAGAGGAATCACAAGAAATATAAAATTAAAAAAAATAAAAATTACACAAACCATTAGCCATGTTAACCACGTTTAACAGGATCAAAATTAGAAACGCCAATGATAGCTCCCAAAATACCGGCAAGCACAACACCACCAGCCCCAATACTGTACAAGAAGTTATTCAACGACGGAGTAACACCGGACGCCGCCTGTGCAACTTCCGGGACCACCATGGAAGCCGTTAGGGCCGATGCAACTACAGCTGTCACAACGTTCTCCTTCAACGAGCTCTTAACCACCAACCGTTTTGACGGTGAACCATTAATGGCCTTTGATGATGAAACCTTGAGTGTCAATGGGTTGAAGAATGCGTTTTTAGCTGCTGGACGAACAGTCAATGGCGCCATAGCCATGGATACTGCACACGTGGAAGCCATTGATTGGATAATCGATCTTGCTTGCTTGTGATGTGAGTTTATGAGAAATAAAGAAGGGGGTATGATGATGATGGTTGATTAAGTTAAAGGAAGGTGTGTATTTGTGATCACAATTAATCTCTGATGTGGCTGCTTCTCTGTTTCCTATTCCTGGATAACCTTATCCATCATCTATCCCTTGATTTTTCTTTTTCTTTTTACGAATTTATTTTATTTAATTTCATTTAAAAAGAATCAAGACTTATGCCAACGGTAAGGGGAAGATGTTGGCATCACCTATTGGCAATTTGGCATGCCCCGTCTCTTGAATGACGTCGGTTGTGCTCATCGGCTTGGAGAAGAGTTGACATCCTCAAAATGACGGGACCCAAGTAATTTAATATAGTATTTGATATTATGTGTGTATATATTTTATAATAGTTGTGCTCAAAAAACTGAAGAGAATGGAGCCATTTGCATAAATAATGCTGTATCCTCCAAAATTGCACAACTAATGATGTTTTTCAACCTTTTGCAAAAATAATGCTAAAGGAGTATGGCATACCCGGTTTGAATCACATGGCGACACGTGTCCACGACTTTTGTAGCAGCTTTTCAAGGGGATGGGGTACCCCATACCCAGTTTCGGCGCAAAAAGATACCCCATATCCGGTTTGTTTTTTTGACTGAAAAAGGTGACCCTATTCCCGGTTTGAAGTCTGAATAAGAGCTCCATTTTTAACATTATTATTATTTCTTCAATCTCAAGATTTTAACCTGAAAATTCTCTCTCTCCTCTACCTTTCTCTCTCATTTGCATGTCTTCTTCTCTCTCATAAAAACCCATGTCCATTTTTGTCCCAGAAAGCCCAGGCATATTCTCACTCAATAATATGTATATATTTGTGTATCTATAGATCTTGTGTAAATAATACAACCTGATTCTTGAGTGCTCTGACTTTTAGATCATATCATTACTACTGATCTTTTAGTGTAAAGACATGTTGCTATTTGACAAAACCTTACTGGCATTATCAAACCGGGAATGGGGTCCTCCTTTTCAGTCAAAAAAGCAAATCGGGAATGGGGTCCCCCTTTTCAGTCCAAAAAAACAAACCGGGTATGGTGTACCCTCTTGGCGCCGAAACCGGGTATATGGTACCCCATCCCCTTGAAAAGCTGCTGCAAAAGTCGTGGACACGTGTCGCCATGTGGTTCAAACCGGGTATGTCATACCCCTTTAGTATTATTTTTACAAAAGGTTGAAAAACAGCATTAGTTGTGCAATCTTGGAGGATACAACTAGGGGTGTTCATTAAACGGGTTGACCCGAAAAACCAACCAATCCAAATGATATTGGGTGAAATAATTTGGCTTATTTGGATTTGGTTCGGATTTATGGATGTACCCGAAATGATATACTGGTTTATGGATTGGATTTGTGTTAAAAAAATCCTTATTTGGTTTACACCCGAATAACCGACTAGTAAAAAGGAACTTATATATTAAAGATATCTAAATTAAATACACATCAACTTTGTTTAACTATTTTTATAATCTGCTTTTATGTCTATTGTTTATATATAAATGAGTTTGACTCATTGTTGCTCTGAGTTTGTTTCACAGTTAATAGAAATTTTTGACGCGGATGATTAATCAAGTTATAATAAAACTAAAGACATTTACTTTTTATAGATCATTCTTTTATTTGGTTTTATAGTAAACCGAACCGAATAATCCGATTACTTATTTGGTTGGTTTGGGTTGGTTTTAATTAATTTGGTTTGGATATTGGTTGGTCAAAAATATTTCTAAAAACCGAATAACCCAAACCAAATAACCTTACTAAACCGTAAACCGCCCGAACGTACACCCTTAGATACAACATTATTTATGCAAATGGCTCAAGAGAATGCGTATTAATAGCATTAGTATATAATTAAGTTAAATAATTTATAGGATTTATTTGGTTGGATAGAATGTCCAAAACTAACAATATATCATTTAAATTTAAATAAAATATATAAAAAGGTTATGGGATTACAGTATCAAAAAAATTACTTTTTTTGGTGACGCTCTGGTGCCAAATTCCCGTCGCAAGGAATGGTTTTTGCAATTGTGAGGAAACCGAAATGATCATTTTGTATTTTACATAAGCTGACATCACAAGTGAGACTCTGTGTGAGAGAGAGAGAAACAGAAAGAGAAAGTGGTGGCGATGGTGTCGTACATGAGCTGGTTGATCTACGGCGTCGGTGGAATAGCGGTGGCCGGAATGGTCGCTTTTCAGGAGAAATTAGTTTACGTGCCGGTGTTGCCCGGTCTAACGAAGTCGTATCCAATCACTCCTGCTCGTCTACGCCTCATATTCGAAGACGTATGGCTTACTTCTTCCGATGGTGTTCGTCTTCACTCATGGTTCATCAAATTTTCTTCTGATTGCAAAGGTCTACCTCTCTTTGTTTCTCTCGCTACATGCATATTTAAATCCACACTCGTGATCTGGTATTGCAGTTTCAGTTTTGTAGAATTGTGTCAATTTAGGTATGTTGTTGAATTAGGGTTTATTGGTGTTTTTAATTGATCATCAATTGAATTTGAGTATTTCGGGATTGAACAAGTAAAGGAACCTCCAATCTGTTATCTCTATATGTGGCTTGATCTCACAAATTACTTGAAAATTATAACTGAGAACCTCATATCGTTTTGAAAAAGTTGTGATGAATTGGACACATCCATCGAATTGCATCTAATTGATCGATCAAACCCTAGCCTATGTAGGTCCTCCTCAGAAGCTGATTGTTGGATTTGGGTTTATAATAGAGCTGGAATTTAGCTCTTACACACAAAATATGCATGAGTCTTATACAGTTCTATACATATGCGTGAATTTGCAATTGGCTATACGCACCAGGAAATGTAGAACTAATCTTGCCCCTGTATCCATTGTGAGCTGGAATATTATATCCCAATTCCAGAAGATATAATAAGAATTAGGGCTTGCTTTCATAAAATTTCTAGGAAATATTTAATTGTATTGAGATTTTATTGTTGTTTGATTTGCAGGCCCAACTATTCTGTTTTTCCAAGAAAATGCTGGAAGTATCCTTCTTTCTGTAGACCACAACAATACTATTTACCCATTTTTATCACTAAACTCTTCCTGTTTGGTTGTTAACTTGTTATTAACTGATGAATTATAGATATCGCACATCGTCTTGAGATGGTGCGCATTATGTTACAAAACTTGCATTGCAATGTTTTCATGCTTTCTTACAGAGGGTATGTTCTTGTTGTGTAAATGAGACTCATGCTATCTAGATCTTTTTTTTCTCAATAATATTACCTAAAATTGTGTGTTTTTGACAATGAATAGTTATGGTGCTAGTGATGGTTATCCTTCTCAACAAGGAATCACTATGGATGCACAGGTTAGCTTTCTTGACAATACTATTATATGATTTCTTTTTTATTTCTTTTTAATTTATAAATATGATTTAAACACTTTTTGATCAGGCAGCTTTAGATCATCTGAGTCAGAGAACAGATATAGACACTTCTCAAATAGTAGTTTTTGGTAGGTCTCTTGGTGGGGCAGTTGGTGCTGTGGTTACCAAAAATAATCCAGATAAGGTAAATATTTTATCATTTATGTAATAAAAATTAAAATTAATTTTTTACGATTGATATGTTTTTTGTGTTGTTCTTTAAACATTAGGTTGCTGCATTGATATTGGAGAATACTTTTACTTCAATTTTAGACATGGCTGGAGTTTTATTACCTTTTTTGAAGTGGTTTATTGGAGGAAGTGTGTCTAAAGGCCCTAAAGTTCTTAATTTTGTTGTCCGTTCTCCATGGAGCACCATTGATGTAGTTGGTGAGGTATACTTACATTTTGTGTATCTAAAATTATAGATAATCAAGTATTATTAGTACTAGTTTTATGATTAGTTTGATTTGAATTTAGATTAAACAACCGATTCTTTTCCTTTCTGGACTCCAAGATGAAATGGTTCCTCCAGTTCACATGGAGATGCTATATGCAAAAGCTGCTGCACCTAACAAAAGATGTGTTTTTGTGGATTTCCCTAATGGCATGCATATGGACACATGGCATGTTGGTGGTGATCATTATTGGAAGACTGTTCGCTCATTTTTGCAACAAAATGGACACGGTATGTCTTTCTACAATCTTTATATGCAAATTGATGGAACTTAATTGTTTGTTTAATCTCTATTTGCTCATTAACAACATTTCAAATGAATAATATATTGATTTAGGTCCCACATTGTTGAAGTTTTAGAAAAGTATATTTGACTAATATCATGTTTCCTATTTCAAAAGGTTGCAATTTTCATAGAATGTATTTGATTTTGGTCAGTTTGTCTTTATGGTACTTAAGGGGCTGTTTCGCTATGTGGCACTTTAAAAAAAAACCGAATGGAACTCGAATTTTTTTATTAAAAGTGAAAACCCACTTTTTAATTTTATAACTAAATTTCTGAAAATAAACTTTTATAGTTTTCAACTATTTTCCTTTTAAAACTGGAAAATGTTTATAATATTTCAGTAGTTTTTCTAAAGATAAAAGCCATTTTCATTAGAAAGTAGAATATAATTAATTTATATTACAAGCAGTTGGAATTGAGTGTGTATAATTTTTCAGATTCTGAATCCAGTGAGTTTGTGAGATAAAAGAGTGTAGCTGTCTTCTTTCTTGACACTTGTGAATGTCACAAAAAGTCTCTGTTTGGTTTAGAAGACCAGAGGATGATGAAGTAAACATGTTGGTGCTTGCTTTCTGAAATCAGGATATACATGGTACCAAAAGGCTTCTTTGACATTTATCTTTTTCTGGGTAGAATTCAATTTAGTAGAATATATTATGTAAATAGCAGGCTGAGTGTTTTAGTATCCTACTCACGAGGAAAAATTATCTTTTTCATCTCTATAACATGATAATCCTACTAGTTAGTTTACTTCACAAAAGAGTAAATCAGGAGAACATGTAAAATAGTTCAACTTCCCTCAAGTCAGCTGTTTGTTTAGGAGGTTTTGAAATTTCAAAAACAGTTTATTTTTACAATTTTGGGCCTTAATTGAGTCTACATGATTTTCTCAAATTTTTAACAATTTCTTAACTTTTAATCAAAATCAGTTAATCATATTTAATGTTTGCCAATAAAATGAATATTCTTTAACATTGATAGAATATAAATATAATTTGATTACTGTAATATCTTTCCAAAACATCAAGATTCCTGGTGGATAATCTAGCGGTAAATCAACTCTTGGATCTATTTATATAGTTAATTATTTGTTTTAAAAGAAACTTACCTTTACATTTTGATTTTGGTTGTAGTGTTGTGAACTGAGTTTCATTAGATTTCAACCTGCAAAAACGAGTTTCTTTTATTGTTATACAAAAGCTTACTCAAACTTAACCTAAGAATAGACATGCACAAACCGGATTACAAAAATAAATAAAACAAAATTTTAACTCTGTTCATCTTCAGTTATTTCAAATTCCTTCCTTAGCTACTCAGCTCTTTTCTAGCATCAACTTCTTTTCTGTTCAACTTCAAATGTTGGTAATTTGAAATGTATATATATTTGCAGAAAATAAATCAGAAAAAAAAAACGTGTAATCTGAAATGTGGGTAAATACAAGGCATTGTGGTGTATTGCAGATAAACCAAAGAGAAAGGAAACATCTCACCTTTGTAGCTGACTCAATGTTTTATTTTTATGCATCCTTGAAACTTGCTGATATAGCAAAATCAATAATACAATTGCAACAATTCATAACAAGTATCCAATTTACAAGCTGCTAATTACCATTATTTATAGAAAACGCCTGTTAATTTTGAGTTAACAATCAAATCTTTTTCACGTTACAATAAAAAAAGGTACAGTACAATTCATCAGAGTTCCAAGTTCAAGACTACCCTGCAAACAAACTGCTAAGGATGAAATCAACGGCTAAGAATAATTGTACAACGAGATGCTTTTATCATCCGATACACTTGCAAGCAAACTCCCTCTAACCCCACCACCTGCACCTTCAAACTTCACCCCCCAAACCTGATCCGTATGGTTAGTCATGGTCTGAACCGCCGCCCTCATTTTCGGGTCCCACAGCTTCACGGTTCGGTCACTTGACCCTGATGCAATGGCTCCACCATCTGGGCTCACATCCACACTCAAAACCCAGCTAGAATGGCCCGACATTGATGAAAAAAGTGTCTTTCCTTCTGCATCATACATGTGAATACATTCATCATCTGACCCTGAAACAACAACTCTCGGGTCTAGTGGTGAATATGCTAGAGAACGAACGGGCATTGTGTGCCCTTCAAGATAGTGAAGGAATTTGGCCCGTTGGACATCGAATACAGAGATTGAACCGTCCATTGACCCGCATGCCAGCTGTCTTCCACTAGGGCTCCATGCAACTGACAGAACAAACTTCTTGTTGTTGCCTTTGTCAGAGGGCTTTGAGCCTTCGGGACGAGGAATTGATAATGTTGCTTTCAGCTTCCATTCAGCAGTATCCCATAGTTTTACTGATGCACTGCTGCCTCCAGCAACAGCAAGAGTTGTACCCTGTGGAACACAATTAATTCATATAAAGTATAACCAATTAACCATGGACTAATTCAATGAAATTCAACAAGCATATCAACATAACAAATTATAATATTGTGTGTTTATTTGTTGATCTTGATGAAGTATGCAATTATCAAGATGCAACTACGGGAATTGATCGCAATTGATGCTATTATTAGCCAAAACATATTTCACGGAATCATCAAGCAACCAGTTAAAGCCTAATTCTGGTCTAATGGATAAATTCAATGAAATTGGTAGACATAACGATGCAAACAGATTCTATCAGAAAAAATGGAATTATAAATGGAGAAGATAGTTGATTTACCCTAGGATCGAATTGCATTTGCCAGACTTCAGAAGGAGGAGCTTCGAGAGTAGCAATAGTGTTATTAGATTCAACATCAAACACACGAACGAAGCTATCCATGGAAGCGGAAGCAGCAATTTTTCCAGAAGGATGAGCAGCGACGGAGATAACGCCGAGGCAATGACCGGTGTTTGTACGGACAAGTGAGAGGTCGTCCGGATTCCATAGCTTCACCGTTTCGTCGAGAGATCCGGTGAGGAGGAGGCCGGAAGTTTTATCGGTTGCAGGGAGCCACGTACAAGCCCAGACGCAGTCTTGATGTGAAGTTTCGAGAGACCTGAGCCATGCGAGCTTCATTGCTTTTCAGTTTTCACACACAGATAAAACCCTAATGCACGATCTTGAGGTTGAAGAAAATGGAAGGATGATTGAGATTTTCACGGTTGGACTGACAATTGACTCTGTTTTAACTTTTACCTTTTATACTTCCTCCTATTCAAAATAAGGGATACTTCCCTTTTTAGGTCATTCATAATAAGTGATACATTTTAAAAAATTAACTTATTTAGTAAAAAATAATGTGACTCATACCCACTAACTATCTACTTTAAGAAGTGAAATGACTCATTTACCTTACTTTTTACTTTTAAACATCATTAACCCCATTTTATTCAAAAGTTGTGGGACTCATTTCCTACTAACCATCTAATTAATCTAATTTAACCATCATTATAATTTTTTTGTCTCAAAAACCGTGAAACCCAAAGTGTATCACTTATTTTGAATCGGATGAAGTATGTGGTACAAAGTGCAAACAGCCTAAACTCAAAATACAGAACTTTAAAATTTTTAGATTATGTAACACAAATAAAAGTAGCAAACAGAGAAATGAGATTTATTCTACCATTTATTTCTACTCATAATTCTACCCACTTGATAAGATAACATGTATAATTCACTAATTATCTCTCTTAATATTATTATTTGATTTTAACATATGTCTTCATCTAAATGTTTGATAAGTAGAATTATAAGTATGACTAAATGGTAAGATTCAATATCATTACTCATCAAAATAATCTAAAAAAATTTATAGAATGAAGATAGATGTTGATACTTGTAAACGTTTTTTTTTTTTAACCAAACTATTCTAATATTTATATTTCCTGAACACTACAAATATCATACCTTTCTTCCACATAAACAAGTTTATTCTATCTATATTACATTAGACTTGTGCCAACGGTGGCGTCCTCCACCCGTCGTAGGCACGTCGAGCCTCGACGCCGTTGGCACGGAGCCGTCTTGACTCAGGTCGGTGGGATGGCGTCGTGGTGGAGACGGAGAGAAGGGGGCGTCGTGGGAGCCGTATGAGAGAGAGAGGGGGAAGAGAGAGGGGGAAGAGAGAGAAAGATGGTGTTGGGAGTTGTACATTATGCTTTAAAAACTTGTACCATTGTTCATTTTTTAATATAAAATAGGTTTTTCTCTTTATTTTTTTTTACTATTATAATGTTTTTGTTTTTATTATAATTGTAATGTTTTTTTATTATAATGTAGTGGTTTTTTTTTAAATTAAAAATGATGATGTGGAAAAGATGGGTTTAGTGATGGGTTAGTTATGGGTAGGGTTGGCACGACCGTGTCAGTAGCGGGTCAGTAAGGATGTGTTGACGTGCCGCTACTGATGGGTTTAGTGATGGGTAAGGGTTTGGGAGAGGCCCTTAGTGGTAGTAAAACGGAGTAATACACTGTTCATTACAAAGTTTATATAACGGAGGCTTAAGGAAAACGGAGTTAAAGAAAGCTCAACCAATTAACAATCGCCACATATTGAACTTTAGTAAATAACTCCTATGTTTTATAATAATTTTTTTTTGTAAATTAAAAAATTACTTAACAGACCCTGAACTTATATACTTCCTTCGTATCACAATAACTGATACACTTTCCATTTATGAGTATTTCACAAAGTGATACACTTCAAAAGTTACCATATTTGGCAAAAATGTTGGACCCAACCTCCACTAACTATTCACTTTAGTAAAGTGAAATTACTCTTATACCCTTACTTTTACTTTAAAAACTAATTAATGTCACTTTATTTAAGAAAAGTGAGACTCATCATCCAATAACTATCTACTTTAATATATTTTAACTATACTTTAATATATTTTAACCTTACTTTAATCTTTTGCCTCAAACTCTGTGATCTTCCAAATGTATCACTTATTGTGATACGGAGGAAGTATAAGTTATCAGACGATTTTTATTTATTGTTAGTGGACTTATTTAAGTTATTGTATTATTTTCAACTGATATTAACATAATTTTTTTAAGAAACTTCACATATCACGATTAAGAAATAACATCTTGACGTCAAAAGATAAATGTATTCATTATGTTCCTTACCAATATTTGACATTCACATTGTGTTGGAGAATTAAAGCTTCTAAGATAAACTTATTTCAAACAAATTATTTTAAGAACAATATACTTCCTCCGTATCACAATAAGTGATACATTTAGAGTTTCACGGTTTTTAAGGCAAAATATTAAAGTATGAGTTTAAATATATTAAAGTACATAGTTAGTGGATGTTGAGTCCCACTTTTTTTTTAATAAAGTGATATTAATTAGTTTTAAAAGTAAAAGTAAGAGTATAAGGGTAATTTCACTTTATTAAAGTGGATAGTTAGTGAATGATGAGTCCTATATTTTTACCAAATAAGGAAACTTTTGAAGTGTATCACTTATTATGAAACACTCATAAATGGAAAGTGTATCACTTATTGTGAAACAGAGAAAATATAAATGTTTTATTTTGCAAACCCACAGCGAAGCGCGGACATAACCATGCTCGTTGTATACAAATCACTTCCCATAAAATAACTCCAAAGATCTATATGTACAGAAATGATCGATTATACGAGGATTATTTCATATTTCATATTTCATATTTCTGATTTTGATTATGATTTTAATTATTTAGTTATGATACTCATGGAATGAGGACGTGTGTACGGACGGTGCTTTTGGTAAGTTTCATGAATTTGAATATTCTTTTACTAATCGAAGTTTTACGTTTATTATCCGGGTGTCCTTTTACGAATTAAAATTTAAATGTGGATTTAGTTATCATCCCTTGATCATATTTATACAATTAGGGGACTTTAAAGAAAAAATAACTGAATTAATGTAGGGATAGTTGCAGTCTGAATTCAACATCATATGTGGTCAAATTCCTTCAATTCTTTAGTACCAGTTATTAATAATATAAATCCATAAATGACTAATATTTTGTTGATCATGGGCTTGACTGATAATATGGATTGATAATAGTAGGGATTCGGCAGCTACTTTCAAGGTTCTCTATCAACATGAGGTATACTTGAATACGGGTCGGGTTGGGTCAAGTCCATTTTACTATGAAAGTTTTTGGTTCCTATATACGGGTCAGATAGTGGGTTGGTCGAGTCAACTGCCTTGGTTGTAGTGGAAGTTTTTTCTAGTGTGCAAATAGTAGAATAAGCATTGGAAATCATCTGTTTGTATATATCAGATAGGGGTAGCAATAAGTCTAGATTAATTTATAATTAGGGAAACGTTAAAAGAAATAAATCTCAATTATTGATCAATATGATTAATGGTCAAGATTAGTCACATATTTTATACATGAAGGGGTATTTTGGTCATTTGGCATTTAAAAAAAAAATTTGATTTTTTGATTTTTGATTTTATTTATTTTTATTTTTTTGTTAAATAATAATATTTATTTGATAATTACGTGTAGTACTTAATCACATGTGATTTTAGTGTAAAATTACATGTGATTTTATATTTAATCACATTTGATGTTTTAGTTCAATCACATGTGATTCAGTATGCAGTCACATGTGATTCAGTATGCAATCACATGTGGTTCAGTATTCAATCACATTATATGTTATTAATGAAAAAATAATAATATTTTAAAAAATAATAATTTTTAAAAAAAATAATAATTTAAAAAAAAATAAAAAATAATAATAATTCTAAAATAAAAAATAAAAAATATATATATATTTTTAAATGACCTAAAATACCTCTCAGTGTATAAAATATGTGATTAATTTTAAATTTTGACCATTAGATCTTATTGATCAATGGTTGAGATTTATTCCTCGGGAATTCGTAAAAACGATGGACCTCCTTGAATGCAACTCTATATATCAAAATAAGTTGGGTTATAAATCTAAACCCAATCTAACTTGTTTATATGATAGGTTATAAATGGGCTGACATATTTACGATCAACCAACTCGTTGATTTTTGGTTTTATAATTGGGTTGGGTTGATAGATCACGTTGAATTTTGCTAGTCCGGTACGTTTTACTTTTTGAGAATATATAAATACCAATTTATATGACTATTGATATTGTTTCGTTCAAATATTTGACAAACATGATTGTACATTTTAGCTTTTGCATTTGAGATGGGTCAAAAGGGTCACTTGTCAAACAGAGGTGCAAACATAAGCACGATGTCAAACAAACATACATATATATTATGGGTTGGGTTTTATGGGTCGGGTCGTGATATTATTTTTTTCATAACATTCTTAATATTTTTCAGTAATATAATTTATGAGGTTTTATGGTTTGAAAAATACACCTAATCCTTTTGTTTTTAGCTTTGGCCACTTGTGCTTTTAACGCATCACACACATTAATTTTGTCAAGTGGTCTCTACTCTTTAGACTAACATCATGGAGTCTTTGTAATATTTAAAAGAAAAACAAGTGGACTTATATTAAATTCAAAATGTTACATGACAAAATTAGGTCCATTAAAATAGGAGAAAAAGGGCATATACACATACATTTTCACACGTGGCATACATGGATAGTTTGTTTATTTATTAAAGTTCTATAATTTATATTAATATACGAGGTTTAATATTTATTTTAGAAAACTAATAATGACAATCTTTATTAAGATGTAGGGCTGTCAAAACCTGACACGATAAAAATACACGAAACGAAATGAAATTGGGATGAAATCGAAATTTGAATTCTTGTTCGTATCGTCTAAAACAAACATGAAGTCGTGTGAAGTTTGTGTTCAGAAATTAACATGAAATTGACATGGTAGTTAATAGTTATAATTTTGGGAACATTTAGTCATGTTTGTCGGTTTTTAAGCATGGACAAAGTAAACAATTTGATATATTTTCTATTTATCTCGTGTTGTCGTGTTTATCATTTTTTAAATGGGTCGTTTTCGTTTTTGCAAAACAAAACACGACTTCGTGTCGTGTTGTTTTCGCGTTATAAAAAACGAATTTATGTCATGTCGTGTTATCTAAAAACACGAAACGACAGCACGATTTGACAACCTATTAAGATGTTAAAATATGTATTAGTAATTTGTACATCAATTAATTACTAACATTCCATTTTAAGAATTACCACTACATTAATGAAATTACAAACTTTTTATACATGTAATAAATTTCTAGTTAGAATTATCGCTAACAAAACTCTTATATTTATTAGCAAATATCTTCAATTTTATCATACATTGTATGTCTTTTTTACTAGCACATAACTCAAACCAGATAAAGGTTTTTGTAACGACCCAAAATTTGTAAATAAATAAATTGTACAAAAATATGATAAATATGGATAATTCATTTTAAGAACGTAGGAATTGGTTTCGTGTCATTTGGACACCGTACGAGAAAGTGATGGACGAAACCGGGTAGAGATATGGGTTAAAAAATGCAGCCTTGGCTGCATGGCTAGTTCGCGGCGCGAACATGTGTTCGCGTTCGCGAAGTTGAGGCAGTAAGTTCAGGCATCAAACGTGAGGAATTCCCGACCAGCTCCCGATCGCGAAAATCGCGCGTTCAAACTAGTTCGCGACGCGAACTCCGGCTTCGCGACGCGAAGTCCCCCGACAGCAGTATTTATCGCAGGATTTTTGTCATAAATGCAGAAACAAACCCTAGTTTTCTCCTCTCTTCTTGTGTGGGCGATTTTTGGGTTTAAGGAGGTGTTTGGAGCTTAATCTTCACTAGATCTTGAAGATTCTTGCTCATATTTGAAGATCAAAGGTAAATTTTCATCTCTTTTGGGTTTTTAGCCATAGATTCAAGTAGGGAAAGCTTGAATCTCAAACCCTAGTTTTGGGTTTGTTCATGAATGGTTGAATGGAGATTGAATAACTTAAATCCATGGTATTTTATCAAGGAAACTGTGTTTGTGAAATGGATTTAGGAAAATATGAAGGTTTTTGGTATTAGGGTTTGGTAAATTGGGGAAATATGATGCTAGTAGTTAACTAGCCATAGATTATGTAGTTAGTATTGATGTTTGATGTAAACCATTGTATTGGTTTTGGTATTAGGTCATTTGGTGGAAGGATTTGAAGTTCAAGTCTTAGGAAGAGTCATTTGTGTTCAAGAAACACATCTTTTGGATAAGCTTGACTAAGGTGAGTACATGTGAACTTTCAAAACTGAGTACATAGTTAGTAAATGTTTTATGTTTTCATGCTTTATCGAGTCTATAAGTGATTTGGTCAATTATGTGATTACTAATGAATTGCTTATGTGATGATGAATTGATTAATTGATTAAGAAATGATGGAGCTATAAGCTCATGATGATAAATGATAAATGATGATGATTATTATGATGTCCCTAGGGCCATGGTAGATTGGAGGCATTTCGGTTATCATGGTTCCTTAAGGTTAGTGGTAGATTGAAGGCATTCCGATTACCCAATACCTATGAGTCCCGGTAGATTGGAGGCATTCCGGTTACCGTGGATATGACGGTCTTGATAGATTGGAGGCATTCTGATTATCTTGACATTGGCCAATGATGAAAGAAATGAAATGACCCGAATGGAATTAATTTTAATATTATTTTATAAATAATATTATGTGACTAGTTGTTTACCAGGTCTAAAACCATGTATCTCACGAGGTAATTTTGTCTCACGTACTATGTTTGTGTTTTGCTATGTACTCAGGTTCGGGATCGAAGATCTAGGAGGCTTGATTAGAAGAGACCTTGTTGGGATTAGTTTGGTGTTCATAGTTAGAATCCTTATCCTATGGTTAAGATATAATTTGTAACACCAGTTTTTGTAAACTCTGATAATCTCAAACAAGAAACCTTGTAGTTTTTGTAACTCGGCATTTGACACCGACACATTATTACCTATTTTCAGATGAAATGTTATTTAAATATTGTTTTGAAAATTTGAGGTATTACGGTTTTAATAAGAAGTTATCATACTTTGTATATACGGAGTAAATGTTAATCAACCTGACATCTTTTGGTGTTAGATAAAACGTACATATGCTTTTATAATCTGACAAAACCATAGATTGATGTTAATCTAAAATTAATAATAAGTCTTACAAACTAAAAAATTTATATGGTATATTTATTAATCGTCCCTGCAATGTGGATATGCATTATGAAGCGTATCTGGTAATTTAACACGGATGAAAACTAAAAATCTTAATTATAGGTTTAGTTGTACAAGATATAACTATTTTATTATAGGTTAGGTAATAGTTAGTTGGTCAATTGCCAACACACTACTATACCTTGCTATTTTAATATATTTCAGTCTTCATTGAACGTGGTGACCTTACTTATAAACATCATTATTTTGCAAAAAATGAAAACCAACATGTTACAACTTACAAGATAGAGAAACCATGTGTATTTATATCGTCCAGTAATTACGAACATTAAACCTAACGTCACAATCATTCAATCTAAGAAACTTAGTTTGTTTTTTAAACGGCGTTCACTAATACCTATAATTAAAGGGTCATTGGCCTAATGATAAGATATTTTTATGATTGAGGCTTTAAATTATATACTGTTATTCAGAAGTAGATTAAAATTTATATAGTTAAAAAGAAAAACTAAAAACTATTGCATTGGCTTGGCCACCAAGCTTGTCTTGGGGGGATTTTCCCTAGATGGTCATGGGTTCAATCCCTGGCAAATGTGTATTCTAACTAGGTGATACTAATTTCTAACCACTAACATATGTAATATTTGCCGGTTAAAAAAAAAAAAAAAAAAAAAAAAACTATTGCATTTAAAGGTTTGTGAAAGCCAAACCGCATCAATCAAGCCATATAGAAAGATGCAAAATTTAATGTTACTAATCCCCATAGACTAAAGGTCCAACTTTGTAACCTACTCTTTTGTCCTATCCAATTATAATAGTTCGAATTTAAATCTAGTGTGTATTAATGTACGTAATGAAACAACATTTTTGGCTGTTTATGATCAATTCTAAATTTTCACTCTTAATTCTTTTTAGTGAATACACAAACTAAAGAATTTATAGTCCAACGATATCTACAATATATTTAAGCGGAATTATGAATTTAAATCTTGTTAGGATAAAAATATTATAAATTTAAAAGATTTATGTGTTAGATGTTAAAAAAATATACAAAAAGTGTTGTAGTTTTATGCATTAGTTTTGTACACGACTACATTTTAAAGATGCTATTTTGTAAAAGGAGGTGATTTTTACACCCTATTTTTTTACCCATGTACCACAATGATTGCTTAACATGTTTGTACAATCCGTAGAAATATTTGTACAGTGTGGTAGGAGAATCGAAAAGTATGGTGTGAAAATTAATTTCCTTTTGTAAATATAATACTTCCTCCGATTCAAAATAAGTGATAAACTTGGGGTTTCATGGTTTTTGAGGCAAAAGATTATAATGATGGTTAAATTAGATTAATTGGATGGTTAGTGGAGAATATGTCCCACACCTTTTGAATAAAGTAAGGTTAATGATGTTTAAAAGTAAGGGTAAATGGGTCATTTTACTTAGTTAAAGTAGATAGTTAGTGGGTGTGGGTCCCATTTTTTTTTGCCAAATAAGGAAACTTTTCAAAGTGTATCACTTATTTTGAATCACCCCAAAAAGAAAAGTGTATCACTTATTTTGAATCGGAGGAAGTAGGTGTTTATTTACCAATTATTTGTTAATCAAAAATCGTTATAAATTATTGTCTAACTAATACAAATATTTAATTATCAATGATAATGCATTCTGCATCATGTGCATGACATATACACATGTTTTTAGTCAACCAAGATCCATATATATTTGAACCATTTCCCCACTAAACTTCACACAAACTCACTTAAACCTCCATAAAAATGGCTTATGTTCTCCCTTCAATTTTTTTTGAATTACTTCTAATACTATCACTTACAAAACTTTCATCTGCATCACAAATTCAACACACCTTCCATCAATGTCTTTCTACAATCCAAACTCCCAACATTTTCTTCACCCCTAACAACCCTAATTTCACACTCATTCTCAATTCAACCGCCGAAAATCTACGTTGCATAACATTTTCAAATCCAAAACCACAAGTTATTTTCACCCCATTAACCGAAACACAGATTAAAACCGCGGTAGTTTGCGCCAAAAAGCTCGGTATTCAACTCCGGTTTAGAAGTGGAGGCCATGATTATGAAGGGATCTCTTACACATCCGCTATGGACACACAATTTGTTGTCATTGACTTATCGAAAATACGGGCCATTAATGTTGACCTAGATGACAATTCCGTATGGGTCGAAGCCGGTGCCACCCTTGGTGAACTTTATTACCGAGTTGCAGAAAAAAGCAACACACATGGAGTTGTAGGTGGGCTTTGCACAAGCCTAGGGCTTGGTGGGCATATCACGGGTGGAGCATATGGTTCCATGATGAGAAAATACGGGTTAGGAGTTGATAACGCATTAGATGCGAAAATCATCAACGCCAATGGAGAAATCCTGGACAGGAAATCCATGGGCGAGGATGTTTTCTGGGCGATCCGAGGTGGTGGTGGGGGCAACTATGGAGTCATAGTTTCATGGAAACTGAGACTGGTACCAGTCCCCACTATTGTCACCGTATTCAATGTTCCAAGAACATTGGAACAAGGTGCCACCAAGATTCTCTACAAATGGCAACAAGTGGCTCCTCACATTGATGACAATCTTTTCATGAGAGTCTTCATTCAACCCGCCGATGTAAAAGGTACAACTAAAAGAACAATAAGTACAACTTACAATGCACTCTTCCTTGGAGGAGTCGACCGTCTTCTCGAGATCACGAATGCGAGTTTTCCCGAGTTGGGTCTTGAGAAAACCGATTGTTTCGAAATGAGTTGGCTTGAATCCGTCATGTTCATCGCGGGTTTCCCCAAAACTGTCCCCACCACTTTCCTATTAACCGGGAAACCGACTTTCTTAAACTATTTTAAGGCAAAATCTGATTTTGTCAAAACCCCGATCCCGGAAACAGGAATGGAAGGGATTTGGAAAAGATTATTGAAAGAAGAAATGCCACTAATGATATGGAATCCATACGGAGGAATGATGGGAAGGATATCGGAATCATCGACACCATTTCCTCATAGAAATGGTGTTCTTTTCAAAATTCAATATGTTAACAATTGGAGTGTGAACGATAATAAAGCAATGAAGAAACATTATAAGTGGATTAGGAAGCTTTACAAGTACATGGGTCAATATGTTTCAATGAATCCAAGAGAAGCTTATGTGAATTACAGAGATCTTGATCTCGGGATGAACGACAAATATGGCAAAAATACGAGTTTTGTGAAGGCAAGTTCATGGGGAAGAAGATATTATAAAGATAACTTCATGAGGTTGGTGAAGGTGAAGACTGAGTTTGACCCTGATAACTTTTTCAGGCATGAACAAAGCATTCCAATCCTTCCGTTATAAAGTGTATGATACAACAAAATGTATCCATTTTGAATAAGTTGGGAACATAGAAATTGATCTGAAAAAAGATAACATTTTATTTTGGCCTGACATCAATCTGTATTCTTGAAATAAACCACAATTTGTTTACAACGTAAAATCAACTGCAAGGATTCGAAGTTTCTTTTTCTTTTCATATTCAATTTGATTTAATTATGAGAGGTAATGGTGAGCATTTATGCCAAAAAACCGTACTGAACTAAAAAACGACCGAAACGGAAAACATGTAATCAGTTCGGCTTTATAATTTCATGGTTTTCGGTCCGGATCGGTCCGGTCCTCGTATAGGGTAAACATTTGGGCTGAAACACTGAACTGAAATCGAATCGAACCGAATCAAAACCGAAAATATATAATCGGTTCGGTTTTAAAAGTTCATCATCATCTCAGTTTTTAGATCACACTTACTCCTAAATTAAGTCCTAAATTAAGTAACATGCTGAGGTATAAAAAACAAATTAATGAAAAAGACTAGAACTAGACCGACTCTAGAGAAGAGTACACGTGTGAGAGACACAAAGTTTTTTAGTCAACGATGTATGCAACGTTGAACACCGGTGTGTAGAGATGCAAACGGGTACGGGTAATAGTGGGTACTGCAAAACCCGTACCCGACCCGCAATTCACATACCCGTACCCGGTCAAATCCCCGTCGGGTTCGGGTAGAAAAATCCCCGCCGGGTACGGGGAACCCGACGGGTGCCCGTTTAATAAAAAATTAAACAAAATAGCTAAAACATTTAATACTCTTAGTTCGTTTAGGCTTATTTTGTTCAATACGTAATGCATTAACGGGAGACGGGCCAAATTTTAACCATTATTAGTTTAGGCTAATGAGAGATTAAGAGTTGGGCTAAGTTTCGATAGTGACTAGTGGGCTAAACTTGTATTAAAAAAATTACACATTAATATATATATTCGGGTCGGGTATAAACGGTGCGGATATTATAAAACCCGTACCCGACCCATCCCCGCTCTCGGGTATGAAATTTAAACTCATCCCCGACCCGTTACCCGTTTAGACGGGTAATACCCGCCTCGTAAGACTCGGATACCCGTGGGTACCTAAACCCGCGGGTTAAATTTGCATCCCCACCGGTGTGTGTATATGCTGCAGAAATTAGTAAGAAGCCAAAAACGAGGGTAAGAACCAGGTCAAGGGGTCGGGTTTAGACAATACATTATTGGATGAATTCAAGGGCTAATTATGAGAAGTGAATTTGTATACCATAAGGTTTGTTCGTGTAGTTTGCTTGAAAATGAATCTCAAATTAAAATTTCAAAACAGAATAGAATAAATTAGTTTCCGTTAAATAAAAATTTAATGTTTACAAATATCCCCTGCTACTATCAACTACGATGCAATAATTTATGAGCAATACTATCTCTAGCTCGAAGTGCATTTACCGAACTACCCCTACTATCTTCCCCCAACTCCATCTCATCATCATACAATTCAAACCTTAAATCCGCATCCATTTCCTCATTATACATCTCACATATATTATGTAACACACAACATGCCCCTAACACCATGGGCAATTCTTGTAATTTTACCTCTGTCCTTTTCTGTAAACAACCCCATCTACCTTTTAACCTCGTAAATGCATCTTTGGCAACTTTTTGTAATTCAACAATTTTAACATTAAATAAATGTTGACTCCATGTAAGATTTTGATGCGAGTAGGGTACCAAAATCCAATTTTTTAATGGGTAACCCGAATTACCAACGACCCATGAGTTTTGCAACATACCCATGTTGGATCTTTGAGACAATGCTGATTTCTCCAAGATTTGTTCATCGGTCATCGAGCCCGGATACCCGATGCAAATATCCGTAAACACGCCTCTCGGGTCAACCAACCCTTGAACCGTTGTTGAGTATGACGGTTTTTGGTTTCTATCGGTGTGTTTTTTGTTGAAATAAGCTTCCGGGTTGGTTTTCGGGGCGATTATTGATATGTGGGTCGTGTAGATTGACCCGTTGACATTTGGGATCCCCGAAATTGACCCGAAAGTGGTTTTAATTTCTTCTAATCTTTCTTGATCGGGCCATTGGAGGTATTTAGGCATTAGGACTGTTTGGATCGCTGCACAAACTTCAAGGACTAGTTTGTGACAAGTAGATATCCCTAGCCCGAATAGGGTTGACACTGTTCGCAGCGGGTCGCCTGTTGCCAGACGGTAAATACAGACTGCGACCCGCTGGCGAACAGGGATAGCCATACGCAACATTGTATCTTTTTTATTTACAGCCGAGTCTAACTCGTCACAAATCATATTAAACGTCTTTTTACTCATTCTAAACGCTTTTCGAAACTCGCCATCAGGACATTGATCACTATCGTGATACTTCCACCACCCTTTTGACCTCTCTTTCACCCACAACCGTCGTTGCACTCCTCCTCCACCACCACCTTCTGCCACCATTGGAGACGGATTTCTTCTCTTCCTCACCCTCTCATGGTTCCAATCTGCATTTTCGGGAGCTCCGTTTTCAAAATCCGAACCGGACATTTCAAAATTCGAAGTGGGTATTTCTTGATGGTCTCGAACTTCAATTGTAGTGAGGATTTCGTTCAAAAAGTTGCTTTCTTGATCGAATTCATCGAGCTTTTGCTTCTTGCTAAAAGAATCTTCGCTATCGGTGTCGAGTTCTTGGAAGAAACTATAGAGATAAGAGGACTCTTCTTGACTTAGAAATGGGATTGAAGTTATTTCCATTGTGTGTAACTTGTATGTGTATATATATGTATATGTGTAGAAACCGGTTGAAGTCTTTTTTGTTGTGTGAAAGTGTTGATTTAGAAAAATGAAAATATGAATTCGTGTAGAAGAGTATGAAAGCTTGTATATATATCGATCCATAAAGAATATGGAATGTAGAGAGAGAGCGTAAAGTAGCGTGTGGGGAGAGAGAAAGCGATGGGGTGTGTGAACGCGTAGAGAGGGAGGGATGGAAGATTCATTAATGACGTTCTTTATCTGTATGGAAAACGTTTCATTTTCACCCTTGTAAAAGGATATAACTACATTTAGGTCCTTGTTATTGAAATGGATAATAAAGACAACATCAATTGCTAAAGTAAATCAGTATACAATATCACTGCCAATTAAAATTATTGGTTTTCTAATATGGTTAGATGTCTACACCACTATATAAGTATCAAAAGTTTTAAACCAGCAGGAAGACAATGAATTCATAGTCTAGCAAATCATCCAAATTGTTTTGGTTCATTAATTAGGTGAGACTAACTTTGTAACCTTTTAGCACACTTAAATTACATGTTGTTATTGAATTGTGTTGAGTATGAGTCATGATGTGTTAACGGTTTTAATGAGCAAATAAACAAGTTAATCACAATTTAAAGTAGGGGTTTGTTTGTGATTTCACTATAGACAAAGGTGTGTATAGGATAAAATGAAGTTTTGGAAATGTTTTCACGCGGTAGGGAACTAGCGGTTTTAACTAATTTGTTTAAAATAATTAAAAAGAAAAAAAAAAAAAAGGAAGTTTTGGAAAGTTAGAACAAAAGGGCTGACTTGTGTCTCAAGGAACCTTCGTCAACGGATACGAAGGAAGCAAGAAAGAAACTTTCTCTCTCGTCAATATTTAATAATTTATTCTGTTATTTCGTTCGTTCAAGTTTTATACTTTTGTCCTTAACTTCATTTTTAGGTTTTATACTATATTCCATTTTAGGATTAAATAAAGGTCAATGTAATTTTATATAATATTCAAGTTATATATTTAACTGAATATTGTTGATATTATACTATTATATATAACTACAATTAAGTACTGTTTATCGCACTTTTTCAACTATAACATTATAATTATAAAAAATTATATTCGAGTTATGAAATTATTAAATAATCATGGAGACACGAGTCAACAAATAATGAAATGTTTCCAGTAAGGATTAAGGAATACATAATTGACGGTCAAATGTCTAGTGTTAACTGTTAAGCACATGGTTCAAACTTGGATTAACCATTATTTAATTCATTCTTAATTAATCAATATAAGCTCAAAGCTCAAACTGACTAAACATTGATAAATAATATTTTGTCGCTTATTTAAGGTGTATGATATAGTGTTATGAGTCAATTTATAATATCTAGTGTATGCACTCATTGTGTTTGCTCATGATTACTTCATGAAACATAATTAATGATTGTGTTGATGTAAGGATACAACACACATAATCTTAAATACATATATATATGCAGGATGTATGTAACGCCTATTATAATCTAACCGACTATATTGTGAGGTAGGCTTTAATCATGGTTACCCCTGTTGGATCAGAAAGCAAATGTCGAACCAGTCCCATTCTTAGGCTTTGAGGTGCTATCAAAAACATGTAAAATGCAAATAATATCAAGTCTCTAGAAGATAGTGAAGATCCTAGAAACCCCCACCACATCCTGCATCCAAACAACATCCCTTTATTTAATTATATTTGCAAAATATATTTAATTTTAAAATTAAAAATGATACCAAGTGGGCAAGCGGAAGAAAGTGCGGAAGAATGTACGTGTGCCCTCAATATCCAGCTGCACGATTAGTGCTAATCCAAACAGAAAGAATGCTCTCTGTCTTTTTCTTTCCAGTGGCCAAAGTGTTTCCCAAGCTAAAACAACAATTATTTATATTAATCTCACAAATATAAAATACCACAATTACCCCCTGAATACCTTGCTTTGAGATGGTGGTTGTGTATCTTCCTAAATCAAGCATCTTTTTAGACTGACCTTCCCTTAGAATCTTTGCAATTATTGCTGCATATTTAGGAGCTTCTGATAACGATCTAACAACCGAATAACCTGTTTGTTGCATGTAGCAAATCATGTTAATCATTTCAAGCAACCAAATTATTAAAAGATGCTAAACCTGTGGCAGGATGCACCATGCTAGCAGCAGCACCAAATGCAAGGTTCTTTTGCTCTGTATTTGGTAACGATCCACCTACTGGAATATATGACCATTCCTTCCAAATTAAAAAAAAACCAGATTAAGATTATGTTTTAAGCAATAAGACCAAAGATCAAAACAGATGTTTCAAAATTTCATTAGTTATTACCTCTTCATAAACTTTGGTTATTCGGATCCCCATTGTCTTTAATCTTGACATGAGTTTTGTTTTCAGTAGATCAAAAGGCATGGCCTCTTTTGAAGCCAGACAAGTTTCCTGCAAATAAAAATAATGATATTTAAGTATAATTGGTGTCAATATATACAGGAAGGATGTGTATTATTAAGCAAACCTCAAAGAAAACTTTAGTTGGAGACATGGGCATGACATAAAGGAATGTAGGATATTCTGCTTCTAAAGTCCGAGTTTTATTTTTATCATAATCTCTATAATCCATGAAAACCATCAGGCTCGGATCATAAGGAATATTCTCAACCTCAACCTCTACACCATAAGCTGTTTGAACACAAACACGGGGCCCACCAAGCTCATACTGCAAAAGCTTTCCAGAAGCTGCTCCAGATGCAACAGTTGCAAGCCTATTAAAAACCAAAATATCATTATAATTATATAACTTTAATTTTAATTTTTTAATATTATATATATATATATATATATATATATATATATATATATATATATATATATATATATATATATATATATATATATTATATATATCAGTATGTATACCTGCATGGAATGGTGATATTGCCAACACACTCAATCAGACTGTTACCATTTGGAGCTTCGGTAATTCTTTCAACTTTGGAGCTCAGATATGAAACACCTGACTCCACACACCTAAAAATTAATATAAATTACCGTTTTACAGACTTAAAAATCGAGAGTAATATGAAATTAGATTAAGAAAAATAAAAGGAATATTACCTTCTTAACAATTCCTCATGAAGTAAATCACGACTAACTCGTCCATACGCGCGGCCAATGAGAATGGGACCATTGTCATCAAGATATACAACTGTATCCCGCCAAACATGTTCAATACACCCTTCAAGTCCAAGACCTGCAAAAGTATAATAACTGTAATTAAGGCCAAATATGCTGATTATTATGTATTCAGGTTTAGAAAAAGAGTTAGAGGTAGATATTGACTTTGAAGTCCCATGAGATGTTTGACCAAAATCAACCTGTATCAAACATTTAACATAGGCCAGGTCAAATAAGATTTTGGAATGGAACAAGTTTGACCGAAAAAGTCAAATTATACCTCCTTTTCTCAAACATAGTCTAAAAATTGAGGATCTATACCTATAAATTCATCCTCCCAAACACCATAGTTATTTGTAAAAGGAAGATCAGGTCCAATAAGTCCAACATTCAAGCCAAGTTTGGCTGATTCTGCAGCAAGAGCAAGACCTGCAGGACCGCAACCGATTACAACTAAATCCAGTATACAATCTCCAATCGGTATCCTTGGCAGCTGCAGCAACAAGGTGATTTTTTCAGGAAATATGATTCTATCGTTATAAGTAAACAAATCTAATTATATATGCACAGGCAGGTTCACTTCTCAGTTTGAATTAAACTATTAAACATCCAAATAAACAATGCATACTTGTTGTTTTTCAACAATTGTCATCATAAACCTCCAAATTACCCCTTAATATGTGATTATACTAAAGTAATCATCCACTAGCAAACAAAGTGCTTACTAAATTTAGTAAATAACATAATTACAAACGAAAGCGAAAAAGGCATTTCACAGGGATATAATAGTAGAATTAATAAAGCTCTAAGTACAAGCATCAACAGTCTAACAATTTACCTTCTCGGAGAGACTAGACTGGCTATCCATGGATTTATTCTGTTGCATTTGTACAAAAAGCAGTTCCGATCCACCGGCCTTTACATAATCTTCCTCATCAGCAGCGGAAATCCCTTCTTCAACCACCGCACATCGATCGCGTTTAGCGCTGCACTTAATTTGCTTTATCGACGACGTTAATGATAAACTAGTATATCTCTGATGTTGCAGTAACGAGAATTTATGCCTGGTGTTATAGTTCATGAATCTAGGGCTCGTTAAAACCGCCATTGTTTCCGTCATGGTTCGAGCTCCGAAGCACGCCATTGATTCTTCAATTACAATTTACAAATCGAACTTAAATAAATCAAAATTGATTCTACTTCGATAAACACTCACGTCATTCTGCTAGTTTCTTCGTTTTCGGAGTAAACTTAATTGACAAAGCGGAAGAAAAATATCTCGGAATCCGGTCACGTTTTCTATCTCTTTCTCACTGGTTTTGAATGGATAGGAGATGAGTTCATTAAAGCCATTTTTAAAGGCCACGTCGTAGGAGTTCCCTAACTTTTCTGACGTGGCAGAACTTGATTGGGTTTATAAATACTCATGTCCCCACAGCTACTTTTTCAGACTTTAATAGACTTTTGCCTAAAAAAGTTATGCGGTTTCACCGTTTCACCGATTTTTTTAACCGATGCTTGTAAATTTTTTAAGTATTAAGGGTTTTGAACTTTTGATAATCTGATTAATCTCAATAGACATACATAAAATATTTGTAAATTTACGTATAACTACCTCTGAAATCTTTAAAGGGTAATACTTTTTTAAGTGATAATGAGTTAGTGAGATTTGCTGATAGTATGACCTTGTTAGTAATTGTCGGTATGGAAGAGCTACTGACGAATTAAGAAATACATCATAGTTTGGAGAGTTTTTATAAAAAATGATAATTTTGATAACAATTACCATTTTTCTACAGCCGAGTTATAGGAAGCTAAAATCCTCACAATAACAATTAATATTCAGTAGACATCTATATAGTTAAACCACTTATATAATACTTATGAAGTAAAATAAACATATATTACTTTGTGCAAATACATTGTTTATGAAACAAAAAAAGGAAAAGACAATATAGTTGAGATTTTATAATAGTTTTACAATTATTATTAAAACTTTGGAGAAGAATTAGGTAGATGAAGTAAAGGGGGGTGTGGGTGGATCGAAAGGAAATAATAAGAGAAATAGTCAAATAGACTTTCTTTTGATATTAAGAAAGCTTCGATAAACAAGGAAAAATATGATAAGACGAAAGAGACAACACATGAGAATTGTGACATGTTACGTTATACTGTATGAAATTAAGGGGCCTTTAAAATAACTTGGAAATTTATAGTTTAAACAGGGATAATTATCAAAATAATCGTTCATTTCACGGAATGGGTTAACGAAATCACTTTTACTTTGTGGAACACTAAATTGTATCAACTGATTTGCCTAGACATGTCATTTTTTAACTGGCTTTGTTTTTCCAGTTTATCATATTATCTTAAACAGTACTAAAAACACAGCCACTTAACACGCTAGACTATTACGATGTCGATAATATAAAATTTTCGAATAATATAAGCTCATTGTTTTTTTAATAAACAAACTAAGAAAGTAAGGTAATCATAATCGGTATTTCTTCAATTTACTTTCGGTCAGTTTTCGGTTCACTTGATATTTGGATTGTTAATAGATCAATTGCCCAGAGATTTCCTGCTTAATTTGTTGACATTGGATTTCCTACTTATGGTGTTTTTTAGTGGGTGATTTTTTCATGCGTTTATCTTCATTAGGCCTTGTTTTTTCAACTGGGCCTATTTTCAATTTTCTTTAGCAAGATATGGTGGTGGATTTATTTGGTTTGGGCTTCTGTTTCTGTTGGTCCATGCAGCTGCATGTCGGTTATAGACTTTGATTTATTTTTTTAACAGAACATACACATCCTAAAACAAAAATAAAAAACTTATGATTTATTGGGTTAAGTTATATCTATAGTAAGATATGTATGGGACGGCTTATAAACTTATGATTTATTTGATAGCTTTTATATAAGTTATTTTGAGTTTTGAGATGAATTATTATCTTATTTATGGGATTTTATTCTTAAACATTTCAATTTACTAACCCTCTTATTTAGGGCTTTATAAATGTCCTTTTTAGTAGTATTTTACAATAAACTTATATAAACCCTTCAAACACTTTATTTATAAAATTCTGTTAATTTAAGTAATGTTATAAGCTCATAAACATAAATTTTTCTAAATAAATTTTTCCAAACACCATCTAAGGCTATTTAGTGCATGTTTGGGAAAGCTTTTTTAAAGTGCTTACTCTACTTAATTTTGGTATAAGATCTATACTATTTTATAAAGCAAATTGCACATTTCTAATTAAGGCATGTTTGAATTTAAACCTGCCATAATTAGAAATGTTCAATTTGCCGGATTGAAAAATATTTAAAAAGCTACTTACAAGGTTCGAACCCGCATGGGACAGGTCCAAAGGTAAAACACTTACCACTAACCAAACTCACAACTTTGGTTAAGATGTTCGAACACTACCTTAATAACGTGTTTCCAATCCATTAATGCCGGCCCATCAACATTTTGAAATTTGACAAGGCTAATTTAATGTCCAGTACATCTGGGAGTGGAAACCCATCACAAGACCTCTCGATAATCAATTTAATGCAAAAAATGTGCGACAAAACAACATTTATTCGCCTCAAAATATAGTAACTAGGTACCCGCCGCCGCATTGCGCGGATACCCTGCTAGTTTTATAAAAAAGTGTATCATACAAATGGATATCAGATTTGATCACCAACCAACATTTTGGTGTATACGATTATAAAAAAGTGTATCATACAAATGTACTAATGTGTAGTATGACATGGAAAACATACAATTTTAAAAGACAAGTTAAAACATATAAAGCAGGTAAGCTATTTAAAATATGTAAAATATTGTAAAATTTGTAGAGTATGTGTACATATATGGTATGTGGAGTAGGTAAATCATATAAGAAATGATAAAAGTACATATCTAGAAGGCAATTAGGAATGTAAAACATGTAAATCATGTAAAATGTGTAAGACATCTTATACTCGTAAGTATATAGGTAAAAATCTAGTAGGTATGTATATTGTAAACCTATATATCCTAACTGACACTACCAGGGAAACACAAATCCTTTAACCATTCACTAGTCATACAGGAACTCCTATCATCAATGTCCTCAGAAAGATAATTTAAGATCATTCAAATCGATCTTGATTACTTTCTCTTATTTACAGAATGGTCTACGTTTTTTCCTCGTAATACAGGAGCTCCTTTAACCATTCGCGTTAATACTAGTCATACAGGAACTCCTATCATTCATGCCCTCAGAAAGAAATTTTAAGATCACTCAAATCGATCTTATAACTTCCTCTTGTTTATAGAATGGTCTACCCTTTTTCCTCGTCCCATCAACTACGATGCTTTCCACTCTCATAATTGCATGTTACGTTGGTGATACTTACAAATTTCTTGCAGACGTTAATCTTTAATTGTATGATCATCAATTTCATGTTATTTCATAAGGCTGCTCGGTATGGGTCATGGCTAACAGGGTGCTTGCCTATGTGGCAGGGCATTCACGGTGTGGTGGGAAGGGGAACACCACCCCGCCCACGGTGTGGTTGAATGTGAATGATTCCCATGGTCTGGCTTTGTCCACAACCACTAGAGGCCACAAGGTGTGGCTCTCGCATATTACAAACTTTAAGGTATTTTGGCGGGGCCTCTCTCATATGTGGGTGAGTATCGTGGTATGGTGGATATTTCTTGTGAAATGATGTGATGTGATTACTTATGTGGCATCTGATGTAGTAACATTTTTATTATGTCGGGTGGTATTAATACAGTAATACCCACCAAATTAGAGATAAATGATCTTCTGGTGCTCTTTTTATATTATTGGTCAACTCATGTATGTGTTACTCTACTACCATGACTTGATAAATAGAAAAGTCAACACAAAATAAAACTACTTCAGTTGTGCAATTAATTTTTGTAGGTAACATTTATATATATATATTTTTTTAATTTTCTTTTTTGACACTTCTCTAGATATGTTCGTGGGACGTCATTATTTAAAAGTCATATATTTGACAGGTAAAATTATTATAATCATTTTATTTATATTTACTTTTTAAATAACTTTTTTTTTCGAATCAAATGTTGTATGTTTTTCCATGATTAGGTAAAAGTATAACCGTTAATCGAACCGAAAAAACAAAAGTGAGATACCCACTTTCCCTTTTATTTTGGTTTGCTTTAGTTGTTGGTGTACGTCTTTTTGTTGACTTTTTATTTTTTAATGCTTTATAATTATAATAATAATTCCATGGCCATGATATGGTCCATTCTGCATCGGATCCATACAACTCTTCAATAAGTTCAATTACCCTCTGCCCTTTTTTGTTTCTTTTTTCATTCTTCTTTTAATAAATTTTTTTTATTTTAGGTCTATTAAGTTTATAAATTTGAGTATACAATGATTTAAATTGTAATAAACAATCCCTTAATACAGAAAATTAGATTGATTTGGTAGTTGCCGAATAAAAAATGTTCAACTTGCAACTAGTCCAGTGATTAAAATATGGGATTTGATTTGGAAAAATCGAATATGTTATTCTTTTAACAATTTTACTCACACATAGCAAATAAATAAATAAACACTTATGGTGTGATGAGTGGCGGCTCCTGAAAAAAGCTTGAGGGGTTGCACAAATTTTTTACTCATACTATATAAAAAACAAAAAAATAAAACGGAAAGTACGATTTCATTACATATGTCAAAAGAACGTCTATAAATTACATTCTAAAGTTGACCTCTTCGTTCTTTCATTTTCGGAAAACGATTGATTACACTTTTAATTGTAACATTTAAAAGCACTTTTTCTACTGCACAAAATCAACGCTTGATTCAAGAAATTATCACCCATTTTAGTGCGCAAATCAGACTTTAGAAACTTCATTACGGAAAAGCATCTTTCAACTGTTGCAGTTGAAACCAACAAAACCAAAACCAATTTTAATAACCTATATAGCAAAAGGAAAGAACGATGTTTTCTCGTTTCAGTAAATGATAGAAACCTTATTAAAATAAGGAGTAATGGGCTTTACTTAATTTTTATTGGACGTTAATTATATTTTTCTAAAGCTATCTTTTTAACATATATTTAAATATACATATATTATTAATTTTTTTCTGTTACATAAGAATATTCGTCGCTTTTTTTTCTTAGGGGTGTCACCTACATTAAAAAGAAAAAAATTAACACTAATTCGAAAAGTTTGAGGGGTTACAATTAACCCTTTGGTAAACACCTTAGTATATACTTTATGATAAAACAAACAAAAAACCAAATTTAAGAAAATATTATCAAGGGTCCACCAAATTAAATGTGTTTACTAGGACAGTAGGACATATCAAAAGATTAAATTTGGACAGACGATAATTATTATTCTAAATGTCGATCGCCCGCTTGTAATAATAAAGGGTTAATATGTAATGTCAATCACAACTAAAAGTCAAGAAAGCTAAACAACTTTGCTTTATAGATTTTGTTCACAGAAAAAAATGAGACAAAAATAAATATTTAAAGAACACGGCGTTGTCTAGTTGTTTGATTAAAACATTTGAACCATAATTACACAACATAAAACATGTAAAATTAAAAATAATGTAAATGCTATTAATAAGGTGTTAAAGATATATACTTCTTCCAATTAAAAGTGATATATTAAAAGTGATATATCGTTAGTTTCACAACCTTTGGGCCAAAAATTATAATTAAGATTATATTAGATTAAATTGGATAGTTAGTAGAAATGGATCCTATTATTTTTGAATAAAAAGATTTTGATGATGTTTAATATTAAAAATAAGGATTAAATATCGTTTCACTTTATTAAAGTTGATAAGTAGTGGATGTGAGTCTCAATAACTTATTATCAAATAAGGTACATTTTCATTTTAACATTTGAATTATGTTTATATATATAGTTAATTATTTAATATTTTAAAGTAAATATTATTGATTAAAAAAATGAATATTTAATTCTTAATTAGATAAAACGCGAGAATAATGTAATACAATTGATGAGAAAAGAAATATTAATAAAGAAAAAAAATAGTTTAAAAAAAAATCAACAAAAGCAGCAGAATAATTAAATAAAAATTAAGCTACCTGTTAAGTGTTAACCCTTATTTGTCATTTATTAGCAGGATACTCGCGCAATGTGATGACAGGTACCCTGAAATTATATTTTTCAGCGAACAAATAACTTGTTTGTGTACTTTAAAATGTATTTTGATGCAAGCTATAAAGTAAATGTATTTTGGGCGACTATTAAGTCGTGGGTATCTGTATTAAATGTTGGGCTGGTTACAATTTACTATATACCTTTTCGTTGATGGATTTCTGTCAATTTAAGGTGCCCGTGAATTGTTAAATGTTCGGCCGGTTACACATGTTAAGAAATAGGGATATAATAAATAACTAGTAAACAAAACCAAAGAGTAAGAGTAGCTTGTTTTAGAAAGCAATGATTAAGTTTAAGTTTAAGGACTTCTATACTTAGTAGTCGTAAACCCTTTATTAACGAAGTAAGATATCAAAATTATAAAATGTAAGATACAGTATATAATTACAAATTCTAAAATAATAAATTAAATAAACCTCTTTTAGAAAAATTCCTCATCTTTCCTCTCCACCGACGCAAACAAAGCTACTTTAAATTCTTACAGAATCTCATAAAATAGTTAGTTGTATACAACCCAACTCATATCCTCTCTTCGTGTATGCTTTCATTTAGAGAGAGAAACAAGGTTTTTAGAAAGAGAAAGTGGAAAGAAATTAAGAATCTTTCAAACCCAAATGGAAGATTTTAGATCCAAATCCTACAATGAAAACGGTATGCAAATCCAGCCTTACAATAACAACACAAATTTTCAAGATTTCAGAAGTTACAGTGCTTCCCATGCATCTTCTTCGCAAACCCAAATGGATAATCCAAAATTCAAGAAAAACAACAGCAAGTCAACAAACGGGTCAATGACAAAAAATTGGAGCTTTAATGACCCTGAAATGCAAAGGAAGAAAAGGGTTGCTAGCTACAAGGCTTATACAGTTGAAGGAAAAGTCAAAGGGTCATTTAGAAAGAGTTTTAGATGGATTAAAGATAAGTATTCTCAAATGGTTTATGGTTTGAGGTCATGACCCGACCCGACCGAATTTTTTATTTTATTTTTTAAATTTGGAAAGGCCACGTTTGGTGTTTGGTTTTAATTAATCATGTTGATGTATAATTTTATGGTGTTGTTGAGGTTGGACTTGTGGAATAAGAAGAAAACTTTAATCTTTTTTGGTTCTTGTTTGTTGAATGATCATGGTATTTTATGTGTTTGATCTTTGGCTAGAATCATTTTTAAGGTTATGTGAGGTTTGCATAATGTAAATTAGGGGTGATTAACCTTTTGGAAATAGTCAAATAGGTGTCCAACGTCATCAATTAAACCAGTCAAACACATCCCGTACATTAAATTCCTATCCAGTTCGTCCCAAAGCACAATTAAATCACTACCAGACCATATTAATTAATAGTTTAATTAATAGTGTCGGGTCAATCGGGCTATTTAGATATTAATTAACGAACTTAATTAATAAGATCTAACTAAATGGGCTAGATATTAATTAATGGCTTAATTAAGTCGAACGGGCAAACGAGCTAAAGTTGCTTAGTTCGGTTAACCGCTTTTAAAGGTACCGAACCTAGTAAACATGAACGATATAATGTGAGCATCCAAATTCGTTAAACCACACTCGATTAACATTGGATTGTTAGTCTCTTTTCTGGTTCGATGGTTTATATCCGCTCTAATTAATAGTCGTTTAAAACCGAGTATAAGAAAAACTAAACCACCGCAAGATCCATTTAAAGGTCTATATAATTAGGAGATACAACATAGAAAAGAAGTTAATTAGGGGTGTTAGAAGTTAATTAAGGGTTAAAGAAAATAGAGCCACACTTGCATTTCCAGCCTTCAGGTTCATAATTGGCATATTGGGTAGTAGGAACTTGAATCGGGCTACATGGCACACACCCTCCACACTTGTGCTCACATCTTGGTGGTCTTGACCCAAGTCTACTGAATATTTCCTCTTCCTTTGATCTTTCAATTTCCTTTTTATAAATTTACATGAAAATATAACAAAGAACAAAACAAAACATAAATATTGTCAATCTTAAAGACCACTAAAACAGATTTAAAAAGAAAACTTGTACATAAAGATCAATTGGTTCAAAATTAATCGGGGTATAAAATACGGTTGTTTTGATAGTGAAATGTTCAAGATATTCCTTAATTTTTGTGTAGTTTTATGGGATAAATCTAAACCATTGATTAATAAGATCTAATTGTTAAGATTAATCACATATATTATACATGAATAAGTATTTTGGTCATTTGGCACTTACAAAAAAAATTCTAAATTTTTTTATTTTTAAAACTTTTTTATTATTTTTATTATTTATTTTATTATTATTATACTATTATTATTTTTGGTTAAAAAAACAATATTATTTTGCTAATCACGCTACTAAACATATATTATAAACTTAACAATATATATTAAATACAATCTTTGAATATAAAATGAAAATTTGGTTTATTTTAATTAGGGGTGAACATGGTACGGTACAATGTATATTTTCTTTATACCGTGTACCGTACCAACTATAACTGGTACGCTGATTTAGCTACAAATACAATACCAAGTTTACTTGGTGCCAATTTGTTTGGCTACCAACAATTGTGGTTGGTACATATTGGTAATGGTAATACCAACATCACAAACTTATATGAAATTAAAAAAAATTAATAACAAAATAACAATGATATTTTATCATTATCGATCAGTTAAACATATTAACAAGTTTTCCGAATGCGGAAACAAAATAAGCAAAATGATATAATATGTTACGTGCTATATAAACATAATCTAGAAAGATAAATTAATAAAAGATGTAGCTATCTTGTCGTAATTGGGGTCTTGGGCAAATAGGTTGGTAGTTTAGAACAATATATTTAACTAAGAATCATGTAATATATATCTTGGACGTTGGTACGGTATACCATGATATAAAAAAAAATTTATATCATTACCGTACCATGATTACATAATTGGTACGGTACTACCAACCAAACATATTGGCTACCAACATATTGGCTACCAACTATTTTTGGTACGGGTGATAGCATGTTGGTTGGTTTAGATTAGAGCAAATTTGACACCCCTAATTTTAATACAAATTAATTAATGCTCTAAATGTTAGAAAATCCCCAAAATATATTTGTTGTGAATTTTTTAAATAGACAAATAAATGTCGTGGGCCAAAATCCAACCCTTATAAAAAAGTTACCCATCTTGAGTGTTCGTTTTTGACCCATTTCAGATATGATCGACCCGTCATTTTGCCACCTTTGTGTCTCTGTCTGTTTTTTCTTTTAATTTTAATTTACTATAAACAATTCACTTAAATTACCTCTTGCATAACAAAAGGAGTCCGAGGAGATTGCAGAATCTGGCCTGTGAAGACATTACACGTTAGTGTTGTGACATACAAACAAATAAAAAGGATTTTTCTAATGTGTCGTAAGTTCATACATCAAGGTGCATTTAATAAAACAATTACTTTTATATATATGTATTACATAACATTAATAAACTTTAATAACTATGGATAAATTAAATACTATTTTTTGGTTAAATGGAACTAATTGCGCGCTCAATTAAATACAAACGTTTTAACTGTGAAGAATTTAGTCAATTTGTAAACGTTAAAAAATCTAGCAACAATTTGCTCTATCTAATTTCTCGAGTGACGAAAAAAATGCAAACTTCGTCATATTCTATAATTCTAATGTGCAAAAACAAACCATAACAACGTGAATAATTAATCACTTTCTTAGTGACACTAACCTTGGTTAAGTAGACCATGTGAGGGTGCAAAATGCATAGTTCTTGCAGATGCCCAACTCATAATCATCAAATGCCAAACAATTACAAACAACCGAATTTTTCTATCCATAACGAAGAGGGTTTGCATGTGGACAATGCATAATGTATGTATACATTATATATAGTGTTTTTTAGGTAGAGATAATAGTTATAGGAGGACAGAGACAAAAGGGGTTGTCAAACTGATGTTTGGACTGCAAAGTTTGCTTTTAATTTCCATATATGATACGACAAGTCACATATGAAAGTGTACATTTATAGATAAGACACAAAATCTTGAAAGATGATGTTGTACACAGTGCATAAAAAGTAATAAATATAGAATTCTATTTGCAGCAATATCTGATCACTTTGAAAAAAGACAATCCTTGAAGTTGAGTTGATATTTGTACGGCTTTTGAAGGCCTACACTACCCGGCCATAGATGAATAGATGATGATTTATCTACAGTGTGCAAACGCCGAATATACATAAAAAATTCGTTACAAATTGTGTATCATTACGATCAATCTGTTAAATAAATGTAGTAACATAGATAAACTAGCGAGCAACTTTGTGAACTTTACATGTTTCTCATAATTATATGTGTAATCCATCTGAATATTGCGAAGTTCAAGCTCGATTCGATTATAAAACTCGAAACTCAACTCGAACTTTATTGAGCTTTTTTTTTCAAGCTCGAACTCGACTCGGCTTATAAGTAATCGACACTTTCGAGTTCGACTCACTCAAATAAGTATACAAATTTAATAAAATATTTGTCAATGTTAGTAATAATTCTAAAATTAATGTTTCAATATATGTTCTTTGTCATTTTTCCCCGTATGAAAGCTTTAAGCGTTGAGTTGAGTTAAGTAGGTGGAAATTAGGTGTAGATTAGGATTTGCCATTAAAAAAAAATTTATTTTCACAAAGAAAACCAAAAGGGAGTAATCAATCATTGTTGTTTCAAGGTCAACCTATCCACTCATTTAGATCAACTCATTCATCTTAGCTTGCCTTGTTACTTTTGAACTCAGATAGACTCAACTCGGTCATATATTACAAGAATTATATATTGTAAGTATATAATAAATACATATACAAAAAGGGCAAATATGTAATATACTTGAGCTCTACTCTATAGTAGACTCAAGTGGCTCAACTCGAGTTAAACCGAGTCAATCTCGAGTATTTATCGAGCCACTCTCGAGTATATCACGAGTTGGTTTGGCTCTACTTGATAACACCCTACTCATGGTGCTAAAACCGAGCAGAATCGCCAATAACCGAACAACCGGGAACCACTTTTGCTAATTATGTAAAAATGTAATGAAATTAAACAGAGTGCATAAACTCATATACTCCAATTTGTTACCATTTAGCTTGAAACTTTCGATTCTTCACATAACGAACATATAATAGCGGTTGATTTTCATAACATTTTACTCATCACTTATGATTCTTCATATAGTACTCTAATTTATATATTGTTCAAGCTTTTTTTCCCTCCGTTAAGATCATGTATCTATTACAGCTATATACTTTAGAGACCACCAAAATATTTATTGTAGTTTATTGATATAGGGAATTCATTTCTGCAAGTACAAGTTTTATAGCTTACTGTACAATTGTTTTTAGCTTAGTTGTGGTACTTGCATTAAAAGTTGTCGTGTAAAAATCTCTCCCTATTGATATAAATTATTGGCAAAAAAACATGTTAAATGATAATATGCCCTTATATTAAATTTAACCTAAGTGTGGATTAGTTATTAAATTTACACCTTTAGAAGTGTAAAATTTAGGACGAGTACGAACCTGAAATATTTTATTCTCACTTGTACTTATAAACAATAAATAAAGATACACATTTCACTAAGTTATGATAAAAACAAAATTCGTTTTTCTGTTGTAACCAGACAAATGCAGTCCCAATTGAATGAACAAGCGATGGGTCGATCTCAAATAAGTTTCAAGGAAGACAAGTCTCATAAACATGAATTCAAGAGCCCGAAATCAGACTTTACACTGAGAACAACAGCCAAATTTGAACTTGCACTAAATACATAATATATAATACGAAGTATATAGTGTTTAAAACAATTAAAAATTATACTTCATTAACACATCTTATATTATTATTAGTTATTACTACATGCTGCAGTTTGATTAGTGTAATAAGAAAAGATAATCTTCTCCGAGGCGCAAATTCAAACACTCTAAAATGTGTTTTTTCTGCACAAGACTTTTATTTTGTATTTGCTTTTTAGACAAACTTCTACAAGTGTATTTGCTTTTTTTATATTTAAATTTTTTTATAATACATACTTCTCGGTTTCAAAATAAAAGAATAAGTGATAAACTTTCTATTTTTAATAATTTCAAAATAAGTGACAAACTTTGATAATTTACCTTGTTTGGTAAAAGATTGTGGAATGACCCATTTACCAATATATTTACTTTTAAACATTATTAACCTAACTTTATACAAAATGTGCAAGACACATCCCACTAACTATTTAATTTAATTTAATCTAATTTTTATTATACGAAGTAATATTTTCATAAAAAACAAAATTCATACTCGTAATACTTATTGTGATAGAGAAGTAGTATATAATTAAGTTATAACGTGGTAATTTAAGCAGTGTTTTCGTGACCGGGTCGGACCGGCCGGGTCAACCGGGTCAGACCGGAAACGAGTATACAACCAGTCCGTTGGATTGGTCAAACCGGTCAAAACTGAACCGGATAAAACCGGCCGGGTTGGTCGAAAATCGCCCAGAACCGTTTACGAACCGGTATGAACCGGCTTTTTTAGTGCGTGCAGGCTGCAGCTGTTTTGAGTGGTGATACTATGCTTCCACTTTTATAGGTCTTCTTTCTATGTGAACTTCTATGCTTTCAACAATGTGGGATCAAACTAAAATTTCTTTTCTTTCAAAAATATGGGATCAAACTAAAAACCTTTTTTTTCTTAACTCGTTTTCTTTTAAACGTTTTTAACAAACTTATTCAATATAATAAAAGGCCTGAGATTCAAATTAAAATATAAAATACATATGTGTTTTTGACTTTATTCTTTAATATTATCTCCATTGCTTAAACTTAGAGTGTAATCAATAAACTTGACTATAACATAATTGATGATATATCAAACTATTTATTTAATTTACCTTAATAATTGCAATCCGGTTCAACCGGCCGGTTTAACCGGTCCGACCGGTTCGACCATTTTTAAGTCATTGGCCGGTCCGATCCAAAATCCGGGTTTTAAAACATTGAATTTAAGTCATTTATGTAACTATTTACTTTTTCATCTGTAAAATGAAATAAATAAATAATCTAGCAAAAGTCTGCAGCAGTAAGTTGTACATAAGGCAATTTAAAAAAGGCTGTGTTATTTGTACTTATGATTGGAACAAATGAGAAACAAATCTTGCAATCGGAATTAACCAATTTCATCCATAATGATTGTTAAGGCCCATAAATTTCTAACTTTTTTGTTAAAATAATTATACTGAAATTGCTTTTGTAGTTTTGTAGCATAGCTTGCCTGATTCATCTCTCTCCTCAATGCCCTAATTTTCAAAAGCAAAATGACAAAATCTGCAAGTTTTCAGACTCTGAAACTGAAGTTCAATCTGCAAAGAGATGATATAAATTTAATAAATAATATTATGAAAATCTATCCTTTAACTTATAAGCATAATTTCTTTTTAAAATAATATGTTATTACTTACAATTCACTTATATACAAACCAAAATCAGTCGGAAGTGATTCAAATTTGATCGAACCGCCAAGCAAATTTGATTCCAGTTCACAATTGCTGTCGTTTGAATTCTTCATGCAAAGTCAACTCATTACAGTCAATCTTTTGACTTTACACAACACTCGATCATAACGCTAAAGTAGACTGAAACGCTCGCTGTGAAGTACTTGACATCATGGCGTTTGACTTTTGAGAGACATTCGGTCTATTTATTGGAAGGTCAACTTTGTCTATGTTGACCACATTTCCCATTGACTCGGACTTTGAACCCTCTCCAATTACATTCCCAATTCTGAAATAAAACCCACCCTTTGAATTCCTAAAATCAGGTTTTTTACCAAACGACAGAAAGTTTATCCCACGAGGAGTTACCAGGGGCGTTTTGGTAATTTCTTTGGCCGCAGCGTCTACCTTAGAAGACGAATGGGCTTCTGATATGTGTCTAATATTATAGTTTATGGTATTTTAGTTATTTTAATTTTAATTAGTATTTTCAATTTTAGTTAAGCAAATTATTATTAGTAATTTATATTTTGTAAGTTAGTTTATTTAGTCAAACTAGTTGGTTTAATATATGTTAGTGGTAATAGTTAGTGTAAGTAGTGGGCTAGTTAGTTAAATTGTTTTTGTATTTATATGTAATTTTGGTTTGTGGAAAGGTTAATGAAGAAAAAGTTGTTAAAAGTATTTTTAGTTTCTTTCTTAATTTCTTGGGAGATTAGTCATCTCAAATCGACTTCTATCAGCTTCTAATGGGAATCTTTTTTGGGAAAGAAAAGTTATATCTTTTGGTGGTTGACTAGATATTTTAACAAATTTGGGTACAGAACAATATTTTGTATCTAACTTTTTAGAACCCGAATTTAAAGGGATCTTTTGTTCAGGGTTCGGCTCATTTGAAGCAATTAAGGGGACTTCACTCAATGCCACCTGAAAAATAAAAAATAAAAATATTTAAAAATAAATAAATTTGAAGACAAAACGGTAAAAAAAACTACACGAAAAAAAACAGATGTTAGAAAAAACACCTCATGAGAAAACAATCTGAACCTCGGGGGCAGGACCTATTTTCCTTAATATAATTACAAATATATTTGGATAATTGATGATTGAATGGACAGTCATCACCTTTCATACAAGACTGTTTAGCAAAAAAAACCACACGGCTGTAAACACCAATAAAAAATAATCAAAAAACGAGTTCAAATTTTCATTGATATTACATTATGATTTGGGTAATAAGTCAAAAAGGTAAAAAGAAATTGTACGGGTTTATACGATCGGGTCATGTTCGGTTGTTTTTGTCCAAAGTTTTTGATTTTTTAATGAATAGTTAGTTTTTCCAAATATGATAATATAAGTTAATTTTTTTTAATTAAAATTTGGAGGTGTTACACATTATCAAACAGTGTTGTAAAAAACCTAATGCAATTTTAATGAAAAAATAATGCAAAATATACATAATCAGATACTTTGGATTTTGTCATGGGGACCGTATCATGTGAAAACTTAGTTAACTTACACTTGTCACCCTGTCATGGAAGAAAATATTTGTAGCGTTACATAATTAAAATACAAAAATAATAAGTTTAAAGTATGAAATTGAAATAACCTCATGGCATCTTCCATTCACATAATGTCGACAATATGAAATTTTCTTCTCTTTCATCACCGGTTGAATTTTCAGCCTTTTGATACCGAGTTTTATGTCCTTTTCTGCTCGTTTAATTCTTTCATTCCTCTGAAACATGTAATTATGGTAATATAAATTATTTATTAATAAGTATTTAAAATTCCATTAATGTGAATTAAAGGTAATCTTTTTCTTTCCTTAGTCAGAACTCAGAACACACTTCTTTTTCTTCATCTCATAAGCATCCTCAAGGTGTTGACCAACCGATGTTTGATTTGCAGAACAGGGGGGTGTCGGGTCAACGGGTTTCTTTGACTTTTTGTTTCTTCTTTCTTCATCACTGCATGATCTCTGCCTTTTTCTATTGTTTTGAGCATTACCATCCTGTCATTCATGAAAAAACTTTTTAAGTAGCATATCAAATAAGGTATCCATTAATCGTGTAATAAGATTTTAATAAAAAAAGATCATAATAAACTCTTCAGGATAACCATTGTTCTTATGACAATGAGAAAGAAGGGAAAAAATTCAAACTTTCACCTGGAATACAAGATCCTGATTCTTGATTGCACTATTTTTTACAGACTCTTTAGATTTCCCATGAACAACAATTTCAGAAAAATCCACCAAATTTCTAGTGATTTTATTGTTTACTACTATTCCTGACAAGACATCTTCTACTGTGTCGCTTTTATCTACATGACAAAATATAAAGTTAAAATGAGCAAATTATCATTTTCTTACAATAACAAGTTTCTACTATTATAGTATTATTGATATTGTGCTCTGCACCATGTAGATTCACCCCAAAAACACAGCACTTAGCAAATACCCAGTAATTTTAAGCAAAAAAGTGTTATGTCATTATTTGTTGCATTTAAATATTCCACAACTTTTCCAATATCCCTCACTTTTACAAACCATAATGTCTTTTAAATCCTAAAAAATTAGACGAAAGTATCTTCATTTCTTGGATATGAACTTCAAACAAATCAAGGGCAGTAGGGCACATATATGATCTGTAGCAAACACATTAATTCATCAAAAGGGAACTGAATTTTGAAAATTGATTATAATTCATTTGTGCAAAAGTTACTTAATTTACGATTTCATGCCAAAAAGATTTACATTATTACATACCCCAATTCAATTACAGAAATTTGAATTTTTTTCAACAAACAATTTGAAATATTACCGTTACAGGTCATCACTGTCTTATTAAACCCACCAAAACCTTAAATTTTAAGCCAGACAATTTATGCTGAATAAAAAGGCACATTGAAATTAAAGCTACAGAATGATCAAATAAAACAAATAACGCGGAAAAATATAAAGTATATACCTGAATTCTGAATTGTATGAGAAGAATCGGCAAAGCAAACTGAGAGAATATGAAAAAATATATCGGCAGTCCGGCTTCTTAGAGGCCACCTCCAACGATTACCTGATGAAATCGGAGTATTTTCTAGGGTTCCGGTTGGTGAGTTCTCAATCGGCGGCATCATCACCGTGAGGTCTTCAAAGAGTTCATAAAGCAGCGGAGGTATAAACGATTAAACGCTGATTACTCTCGCCGGTGAAATTCCAAATGTTTCAATATCTACCTCTGTCTTTAAAAGTAGTGCAACTTGACACCCTATCTTTTGAGTAGGGATGGAAGAAAAGGAAAACAAGAAAACAAAACAAAAGTTAATTTAAAAAAAGTTTGATAAGACTGCTCCCAATGGTGGTGGTTATTGATACCGTCAGTTGTTGTCAAATCAGCGTCACATCATCTTACTCTCCAACCGACACTAAACTGACGTACTCATGCCAACAATACAACTTCCCTTTAATTATTTAGGACCCACCATTAGAAAACTCACACACACAAAATACCCCTTTGGGCCCACCCACCAAAAATAACGCTGCCTTCTCTTCCGTCTCCAAACCGGCTTGTGCAAACCGACGGAACCACTGGCGTGTCACACCCCGCCAAAAATGGTTTTTACGGAAGAACGAGGTGCGACTAAATGGCAACATAACACATCAATAATAGTAACTTCGCATAAATTTAAAAAAAAAATGGATTGCCAATGTCGTTACAAAACCAAAGAGAAATTGTTTTAACAAAAACCAAAATAAATGTTGCAAATGAAAGCTTGTGTCATTAAGACTTATTCTTGAAACTAATGCATGACAATCCTTGACCAAAATAGAACCTTGGAAAGACTTAGTTTCCGTTACCTGAGAAAACATATAGAAAAAGTGTCAACACAATGGTTGGTGAGTTCACAGGTTTTGTGACTCCAAAAGTTATATCATCAAATCGTTGGGTACAAATCATGTACAAAAATAGTTTTGGTGCAATGCATAATTGTAACACCACAATCTTAGAGCCATTTTTTTTTTTAATATGCACATGGAAGCGACTTTTAGAAAACTATAAACCCTATTTATAACATATTATAAAGGCCATTTACATATTAACCAAAATATATAAAACATTTAAAGGTGTTACTAAAAACAGGCTCGACCCGGTCTACAAAATCAGAGTACGGTCAGACTTCCAAAACCCGACTCTAGTCAAGCCAAATCCACAACCTGAAAAGAGTCAACAAATGAGGGATTAGCACAAAGCTAAGTGAATAGAAATAGACGTCAATTTGCATAACCACAACAAATTAGAAATCGAGAGAAATCAATAGGGAGAAAACCGTCCAAACTTCCACAAGCAATTGGACGTTAAAAGAGGATCGGCGGTCTGGCGAGGACCTTCGACTGTTGTCGGCCAACAACAGTCAACCGATGGCTTCTTTACTAGAGGCACGGTGATCCCTCCTTACGTAACGAATTCGAAGGAGTCCGATCTCCCCTGCCAAGAGTAACGAAGCGTAGCCGAAAACCATCATAGCTAACCTCTAAAAAACATGTGCACATACTACCATTAACAATCCCATAATTAATGGTACCACTGGAAAAATCAATGAAAATCAAGAACAATGAATTTTCCCAAATCAACCAAGAAATCTGCTCATGACCAAGTTCGCGTCAAAGTGGGAATTAGCATAGCTAGTTCCAGAGTTAGCAATGCTAAGCAGGAAGCTCGCATTGCTAATCTTAATATTCGAGATCTCTAAAATGTTCTGTTCCATTGGTTTCCAAAACTCGCAATGCTAATCCAGAAATTAGAGATCTCTAAAATGTTCTGATCCATTTTCACCCAAGTATACAATTTCTACCAAATTGTACACATATAGATTGAAGGCTAAATCCACTCACCTTAGCTTCCTTTATGTACCGAGCTCAGTAATCTTATATTACTGAGGCTCCTTCCCTTTTCCTGTACAAAATGAATACCGAATTAGTCACCCGAAATCACTAATTTTTGCAACAAGTAATATAGGTTAAGACCACATCTTGCAACAACAAATTACAACCAATTACTTGCATTTTCTACACATAATCAATACTAAAGTCTAACAATTCATCAAGTCAATTCATCATACAATTTGACCAAAATGCACCTTAGGCCCAAACGGGTCAAAAACAAGAATAATGAATCGGGAATCTACACAACACCTTCCAATGGGTTAGACCACATGATCAACATCAATATTACATGTCAAACAAGTTACTTGCATCCAAATGCAAGTTTCACCAAATTTGACCTTATTTAGGTCAAATGCACCAATTGTCAATCAAACGGGTCAAGACTCGAAACCAACACAATCAAGCTTACAATTCATTCAACTAACACATCTTTTTTTATTGCTTGCTTTCTTCTGACTCCTTACGTATACTTCACTTTTCCTTTTTTTTTCCCTCATATCCAAGGCTCATTTCTAACATGAAATTGACAATTAGAGTTTACAAGCCATACAAGACTAAAAGTCAATTTCCAGGTTTGACCAAAGTCAACAATTCACAATTTTAGCTAGTTACGACCAAATTTCCATCTAGCCAAACACTACCATTTCTTAGGCATTATCTCAATAGTTAACTAGTGATCTTCATACTTAACAATTACCATTCTAACATGCATAATTCAACTAACAAAGCTTCAAGAACACCAAAATATACAATTCACCAAAATTAGGGAAAAAAACCCATCTTCTTCCCAAAACCACCATTGATGGAACTTTATGAAAGCTTCACCAAATGAGCTATAACTAACAACAATTCATACAATACTTGCAAGAACTCAAATAGACACCAAATCATGCATCAATTTCGGATTTCCATCAAGATTCAACAAGAACTTCATGAAAACCCACTAGCTCAAGAACCCTAGTTCAACTCTACATCAAGAACATGAAACCCTAGCTTAAGAAGGAAGGAAACTTACTTAATCTTGCTTCTAATCACGAAATCACAGAGATGGCAAGCAAGGGATTAGGTTATGATCTTCAATTTTGAGAGAAAAAACTTCAAGAATGAGTGTGGTGTGTGTGTGTCGTGACTGAGAGAGAGACAAGAGGGGAAAACCAATTTTTTTGACACCTGCCTAATACAAGGCCACGCACCCCCTTCCCCCACAACATGTATTTTCATTTAAAACGCAGTACAGGTTATTAGGTACGCAGATAATTAATTTAGACCTAACAAACTCCAATTTTAACAACGAAGATATTTTTGGAACCCGGGTTCAAAGGTGAACCCAAATATATAAAAATCATTTTAATATTTAAATATCTCAGTATTTGCTAATTTTTAACCACATGGTAAAAATACAATTAATTCAAATACTTCAACTAAAATAATATAAAATAATAAACACTAAAAATATTATTTACCGAAAGTAATTAAAATACTAGGCCGGGTCTCGGGATGTTACAATAATTCCTCGCAAGCTAGCTAAGCAAACAAGTTAAAGTATAATCAAGGAGCCGGTAATCAAACCATAAATCTAAAGTAGTTAGAATATAAAGCTCAAACCCAGTTGGGCTAGCGCGACTAACCATGAGCGGGGGATCAATCCCGATAGTACTATCTCTATATTCCTTGGCTAAAACGCATAGTTAATGATTACGGTTAAACGAGGACATGTATTGTGGTCCTTAAACAGTTGGTATATGTACACCACAATGATTATACCAAGATCAATTATTGCAAAATAGTTGAGTAGTATATGTTTTCTCCCCCAATAAAGTAGTTATAAAACAGTAAAAGTGGGGCCGTGAAACTCACCTTAGCGAAGCTTCCAAATTTGTAGTTGGGGATTCCAACCAAAGTTTCCTAGCGTCCTAAATGCATAAGTATAGTTAATAGGTGACGGTCTAAAATGACACGCCTAGTCTATATGATGCATGAATGTTTCTCTCAACTCGAGTTTTGATATGAGCGATATGTTGGTGACTTGGTAGTTGGACATGTATATTAAATATAATTGTTCATGATAAGTACGTTTTCAGAATACATTCACTTTGTTCGTAGACGAATGATTCGTTGTTCAAAAGATAATTATTTAATTTAAATTTAATGATTATAAGTAATTTTTAAATTAAGTAATAATTAAGGAAAAAAAATCATTTTTAAATATTTTAAGAATCATTAATTAATAATTGTTAATTAAATATTAGTTACATACTTATTTAATTAAATAAATAAGTAAATAAATAAATAAATAAATAATTAAATAAATAATTAGTTAAATAAAAGTTTACATAATTATTTTTAACAATTTCACTGTTCCGTTTGTGAAAAGAAAATATAATATTTAATTAATTTATTTATTTGTGTTAGGTTTTCAATTATTCTTGGTTAGGAAATTGTTGGGCCATTTTAATATAAAGAAAACTGATGGGTTAACATTAATTAATTAGAAACGAAATGGGCTGACAGCTTTAGCCTGCTGGGCCGGCCAGAGACCAAGCCCATTCGGCTAGCAGATTGCCTAAAATAAATTAGGGCTGAAACAGATTTGGGCTTACAGTAGGTTGGGCTCCGAATTAATATCATAATATGAGGTAATTGCTTTTGGGCTTAAGCTTTAGTTAATATAATAATAGTTTTGGGCTGGATCTTTATTTGATATACTGGCCTGTTAGACCAGCACTGCACCGTCGGCGGAGAACAGCAACAGGAACCAACGGTGGTCGGATGTCTCACCGGAAAAAAAGATTGTTAGAAGTAAACGAGTATACGTATTTATTTTATAATAATTCTCGTCACTCTCTTAAAACCCGACTGTTTGTTATATAGTTATCAAGTATTAGTTTCTCCCAAACCCCACCGAGAACACCCATCAACGCCTGAGGGTCGCCGGAGTTGACAACGACCAACTGTACGGTAAGATCACCCCTCGTCGGGGACGAGAGAGTTGAACCAGAGATTACAACCCGGTTAGTACAACGAAGGATAATAAATCAATTGAACAGAAGCTGAAGCCTAAACACGAAAAGGGTTCCAGCACACACACACCCACTGTGTGTGTCACCGGAGGAGAAAACCCGATACCCAGAAACTATTAAAATCTCAGCTTACGTATGCATGCTTAAACGGAAATGCGAAAGAGTAGGAGGAAGTTTATACCTAACGATTGAGTGAGGAAGAAACCGAGAGGGGATGGATCGTGCTGCTTCTGTTCGCCGAAAAGATGGTGATGACGCCGAAAGGACGTTTTGTCAGGATCGAATAACCAAAACAAGTTATTGCCTACCCAGATCTACTAATAACAAGAAGTTGCAGCGGATCAACACTTGTATTAATATATTAAGAATAATAGAATACTGTATATTGAATGAACAATGAACAATAATATTAAGAACACAGTGATTCACAAAAAGCTTCAATGTATATTATTGATTAACAATACACACGTACGTTTACAATTCGTAAGGAACTATTTATAACAGTCCTTGAAGCCTAACTATTTACCCTAGTTATTCTAGGACTTGATTTACATCGAATTATAAAAGATATACATTGAATAACATTCTATAACTAACTCTGCGAAGATCTCGGACTTGATATGCTTCCAAATACGCGTACCAGTAGTAAATATGCATCGTCAGTAGTAACTCTGGTAATCAGTAGTAAGTCCAAAACCAACGTCAGTAGTAACTACTAATGATCAGTAGTATCTTCGATATGTGCATGATCAGTAGTAAGTTAGTTATAGTCTTCACCAGTATCAACTCATCAGTAACAAGTGTTTCTGCCCCATCAGTAGTAATCATAGTCTTTATCAGTAGTAACTATGATCAGTACTAACTGCAGTATCAGTAATAAGTTGAACTGTGATTTGTTCCAACAATCTCCCCCTAAACTTGTTAATTCTTTTTGAATTACTCAAGTTTCTTTTGTTCTTCTTCTTCCCTCTTTCTTTTCTCTAGGGTTCTTTGATTGTGTTGCTTTCTTTATTCAATGATGTATTTGCTGTTTTTCTTTGTAAAATAGTTCAATTTATTTTGGAACATTACAACATCAAATGGTCTCATCATGGTGTTTGTGAATATCTGATACATGATCTTTTCAGAGTGTGGATATTCTTTTTCATACAAATATAGCTCACATTTCTTACTTGATCTTTCAAAGAAGTACATATTTGCAGTTGGGAGTACATTCCAGGCATACACATTTTCTGGATTTGTAAATATTTCTGGGTAGTTATCTGGATAAAATGCAGCATCAATCATGTTTGTTAAATATCCAGCTCCAGAATCTTTCCATGATTTCTTTGTCATTCTTGGTTTTCCAATGATCAGAAGTTTGATTACATCACTTCTTGAACATGATCTAATCAATGGTAACCATCCATTAAATCTTTGAATAACTTTGTCTTCCCTTATAATTTCTATTACATTATTAGTCATAACTCTCCAATTGATGATTGGATTGTTTTGAAGGGGAGCAACTGGTACTTCAAGAACATGAATAATTTGTTCTGTCTTTGATTTCTTTTGAGCACTCTGTTCTTGAGTAAGAGCCTTTCTTTTCTTGGTTTGGGGAGTTGAGGATTCACCAGTAGTTGATATACTACCAGTTTGAATTAACTTTGGATTTATTGGGATTAAAGCTTTTAGTTTCTTTTCTTCTTCAGCTTCTTGTTCAGCTAATTCTTTCTTCTTGGCAGTACAATATTTATCTATAATTGTGATCATCTTCATTCTGCCAAAAGACTTTGCACTGTGCCCTTTTGATTTCAGAAATTCAATCATGTTTGTCTTCTGTTCAAACACATCATCTGTTAGTTCACTCTTTGTTCTTTTACATTCAGCTACCAGATCTTCAAGACAGTTTAGATGTTCTTCTTCAACTTTTCTAAATCTTTTAAATTCTGCTTTTTGAGCTTCTAACTGAATATCTTTTATTTGAACAGGTGTTTCTGTTTCTTGAGATTGTTGAATTTTTGATATTTTCTTTTCATCCTTTTTCTTTTCTTCAAGAGCTTGATACATAGTCACTTTCTCTAAGTATCTCTTGTGTTTCACTTTCCATCTTGATTGTTTTTCAGCTCTGACATGATTAATTTTGTTCACCATGTGGTGACCTAATGCTCTGTTGGGATAATCATCATCATAAATTTCCTTTCCCTTTCCAATACAAGCTGAAGGTGGAGGTGGAATATATTTCATATCTGGGATACCAGGAATTACAAACTTTGGATAAAACAAATGAAGTTCATCTTTTGATAGTATTTTGGGGTGTGGAGGAAGTGTGCATTCATCTACTTCAAACCAATTCACATTATCATCAATGTCAGGTATGATAAGTGGTTGATCAGGTGTTGGTGGTTTGGAGATGATAACATAACGTTCCCTTTCAATTAGCTCTGGGATCTCTTGTTCTTCCTCTTCAGTAGTAACCAAGGCAGTTACTACTGGTGTGTTTTCAGGAGTTACTACTGATAGGGCATCAGTAGTGTTTGCTGCCTCTTCTTGATTTACTACTGCTATGATATCAGTAGTAGGAATTACTACTGATGTTTCTTCTTGTTGTTTTTCTTGTACTGGAGCAGTAGTATATTCATCAGTAGTATCCATGTTTTCTAGGCCTTCATCATTAAACTGGCCTTCATTAACTTTTGATTCTTTAAGGTTGAGGAGAGAAGTTGCTGCGGCAATAGATTCATCTATCATGTTTTGTATGTTGTCCTTCTCCCCCTTAGTGAGCTCAACTGGTGGAGCATCACTACTATCAACCTTCTTTTTCAACCTTCTAATAATTCTTGTTTGTTGAAGAAGCCTGTGCTCGTACATTTTCATTCTCTTGTTGATTGTATTAATGTGCTTCTTTATAAATGACATGGTCTTTCCTTGATTTGTTAAGTATTTCAGACAATCTTGTACAATGGTTTCAAGGTTTTCCATCCTATCCGTCAATTATTTTTGTTCAATACTGCCCTCACTCCTTCTAGCAAGATCATCGGGCTCACTAACAGGTACATTGGCTTTAAGGTTTTCCATCCTTTCCGTCAATTCAATAGTTTCAGTTCTACCCTCATCACTTCTTGGTGATGAAATGGGTTGTTTGGACACTCTCTTCTTCCTAGAAGAAGCAGTAGTGCCCCCTTGTGGTTTCTTGGCACCGGGGTCCTCTTAGTAATTCCTCAAAAGAGTCATCACTTAGAGTTGCCGAGGTCTGGGTCTTAGTGATGTTCTCACTATCCTGTGCACCCACCTTTGGGGCATCAGTAGTGAGAGCCCTTTCCTCATGTCCTCTCTCCTCCTTGGAGGACAACTCTTGGAGCCTGGGGTTTGACTCAATGGGTCCCCTGGTGTCCTTTAAGGAAGATTTCTTCCTTTTATAACTTTTCTGGATTGATTTGGTTAAAGGCCGGTCTTCTACAGAGTGAAGAGTAGCACTCTGCAGATTTAATTCATGTCCCTCGGACACATTCAGGACATCTATTTGAGTGGATGATTGAGTGACTGTTTGGGGTTGTGTTTGGGCTGCATTTGGGGGTGAAGGAGTGGGTTGAGGTTCAATTGGGGTTGTATCTTTGATTGAACCTTCTCCAAGATGTTGTTGATCTTTGATCGTGTTAGGAAACAGAGGGGTTTCCTTGCCCGAAAATTTAAATTGTTTTCTCATATTAGAGAAAACTTTCTTGTTCAACTCAGGAGTTATAAAAATATTTTTAGGAGTTGACAAGTTTTGTAATTCACAGTTTATTAAATGTTAAAGAAATCTGGGATACATTAAAATTTTTGAAGCATTAAGATTTCCCAACATTCCTTCAAAAATCATATATGAAAAATTAAAGACTTGGTCTGTGCTTAAGCAAACAACAGCAGATGCTATTGTTTTATTAAACTCATTCCATGTACTTCTTTTAGGAGAAATACAGTGTTGAATAATATGTACAAGAAATTTCCATTGTGGGGGAGAGAAGACCTTTTTGAAAGGTGACAATGTCAAGTCTTCCCTCATATCCCATTTTGTTTAAAATTTCTACAATGTATTCCTTAGGAAGAGAAAACATACCTTCATCGTCGTGCAGTTGTAGATGGTGTCTGATGGATTGTTCAGTTATGGTGATAGTCTTTCCATCCACAGTTGATTTTATCATAGGCACAGTTGCACCTTCGGTTCTTTCAGCATTGGTCCAGAAATCGACCAAGTGTTGTTGATATGATTTTGGATTTACAGTTAATGCAAACTTTATGTATGAGTTCTTCAAAAAGTTGACGATTGGACGAAAATCTTTTGTTCCGTCTGGATTCTTTAGATATGCACAAATGTTGTGAAACTCTGAGTATTTGAGATTTGTTTGAACATAAAGCGATTGTAGAGTTGCCATTGTTGTCGATTTTCTGATGTTTTTACGATTTTAGAGTTGCTTGATCGTTTGAATGTTGTTACTGGTACAGGGTTTATGATCGCGATTTAGGGTTTTATCGAGAGGATTTAGCAAATCGAAGTGAGGATAATGCTAAACTAATCGACTTCAGCTATTTATATCTTACGATTTTATCTGCAAAATGACTAAATTGCCCTTCGAATCATAACACAACGGTTATTTTCATGGGGGTTAGTTTGGTAAATTTGACAATTTAAAGACCAGTAGTAAATTAGAGATCAGTAGAAAACGTCAGTAGTATCTAAGAACGTCAGTAGTAACTAAGGATTTTGACATCAGTAGTGACTGTAGACATCAGTAGTAACTAATGAAATTTTAATACTGACCTAATTTACCAACCCTAGCAGTAGTAACCATCATTTTAGAGACCAGTAGTATATGTGAGTACAATCGTTTATCAGTAGTATTTTGTGCATACTCAATACACACTATACTGACCTATCAGTAGTAAAACACTTATTAACATAAATAACTTTTTACAACAGAAAAACTTTACACCTGATTTTGATTGTGAAATTAATTTATTAAAATCATTCCAATACTGCTAACTAAGAAGCTGAATCTTCCTACATCAAATGCTTTTGTAAAAAGATCTGCTAATTGATTGTCAGTATGAATTTTAACTACTTTGATTAACTTCTTTTCATTGCAATCTCTTATAAAGTGAAATCTTATTTCAATGTGTTTAGTTTTAGAGTGTTTTACTGGATTGTTCACAATACTAATAGCACTTTGATTATCAATAAAGATAGGAGTTTTAAGTATAGAGATACCAAAGTCTAGAAGCTGGTTTTGAATCCAAAGTACTTGAGCACAACAAGCAGATGCAACTACATACTCTGCTTCAGCAGTTGATGTGGATACATTTGTTTGTTTCTTACACTGCCATGACACCAGTCTTGATCCAAAGAATTGACATCCACCAGTAGTGGACTTTCTATCTTGACATTCACCTCCATAGTCACTATCTGTGTAGGCTATGAGTTCAAATGGTGAGTCATGTGGATACCATAGACCAAGTGATGGTTTGCCTTTCAAGTATCTGATTATTCTTTTAACAGCCTGCAATTGTAGTTCTTTAGGTCTTGCTTGATATCTTGCACACACACAAACACTGTACATAATGTCAGGTCTTAATGCAGTTAAGTACATCAAAGAGCCTATCATTGATCTATATAAGTGTTCATCTACATCCTCCCCCTCAGCATCAGGATGTAGGTGTTTGTGTGTTTCCATTGGTGTACTTGCACTCTTGCAGTCTTTCATATCAAACTTCTCCAAGATGTCTTTAACATATTTTGATTGGTTTATCAAAATACCATCTATTCTTTGATTGACTTGAAGTCCAAGGAAGAAGTTCATTGGACCCATGGAGCTCATCTTGAATTTGATTTGCATGAGATTTTCAAACTCTTTACATAATGAATCATTTGTTGATCCAAAAATGATATCATCTACATAGATTTGCACCAGTAGTATATCATTTTTGACCTTTCTTGTAAACAGAGTCTTGTCAATTGCTCATCTTTTAAAATCATTCTTCAGTAAGTATGATGATAATGTATCATACCATGCTCTTGGTGCCTGATGTAGGACATATAGAGCTTTGTCTTGTTTGAATACATAGTCACCATGTTTTGGATCTTCAAAACCTGGAGGTTGGCATACATATACTTCTTCTTCAATTTTCCCATATAGGAAAGCACTCTTTACATCCATTTGATAGACTTTAAACTTCTTGTATGAAGCATATGCTAAGAATATCCTAATTGCTTCAATTCTAGCAACATGGGCATATACTTCATCATAGTCTATTCCTTCTTCTTGAGTGTATCCTTGGGCTACAAGTATGGCTTTGTTCTTGATCACTATACCTCTTTCATCTTTCTTGTTTCTAAAGATCCACCTTGTTCCAATGGCTCTTTTTCCTTTGGGTAGAGGTACACGTGTCCAAACAGCTTGTAATTTGAACTGAAGGAGTTCTTCTTGCATTGCCTCAATCCAGTTTGAGTCCTTCATTGCTTGTTGAATCTTATTTGGTTCATCCTGAGACAGAAAACATTCAAACATACATTCATTAGCAATTAAACTTATGTTACACATGTTTGCAGTTAGACTTTTGTGTAATTTGCTTCTTGTCTGCATGCTTGAGTTCACATCACTAAGGACTTGATCCAAAGGATGATTCTTTTCAGTTCTGGTGCTATGAACTTTATCAACACTGTAACACCTCAATTTTCAAAACACTTTTTAAATCATATTTTTAAATAAAAATATTACAAGTCCAGTATTCTCAAAATACGGTTTAACAAAAACCAATAAAAGTTTATCAGAGTATTAAAACCGGTGTTACAAATACAATATCATAACCATAGGATAAACGGAATCTACCTACGAGCTCCCGAGCTGATCAACACTAGGCCACATCTAACGCGACCCTCTAATCCAACGATCCTGAACCTGAGTACATAGTCAAAAACAAAGTAGTACGTGAGACAAAATTATCTCGTGAGATACATGGGTTTTAGACCCGACATTAATATATATAAATAATCACATTTATTTATAATCACATTTATTAGATATATAAGTGTATATATATATCTATATTCTTTAGTTACCTCCGTGGTAACCCTATCTCATTCATATACATCAATCACCTCTTCGGTGATTCTATCACATTCATTCATAGCCTATTCGACCCGTCAAGTTGTTCGGAATGCCTCCAATCCAACGAGACCCCACTTTGCCATACTAACCGGAATGCCTCCGTTTCAGTAGAACCCCCATTGCCACAGTGTTCAGACAAAGTGACCTATCTTCATCTTACTAACCAGAATGCCTCCAGCTCAGTAAGATCCAACATCTTGTTGGGTGATCGGAATGCCTCCGACTCATCAGTTTTATTCAAGATACCATGATAATCCAGAATGCCTCCAAATCTATCATGTACCTGCCTTATTTCAATCTACCCGTCATAACTATTACTTGTGACTATATGTCGCATCTATCATCAATGCCATAAGGCCATCATACAATCTATCCACATGCTAATCTTAACTAGCATTCACATAATCGGATCAACTAATCTCGTCATTAGTAATCACATATTATAAAAGTACACTCTTTTACGTCATATCAATATTTAGTTATTAATTACTTTTCTTTATCATGATCTCTTTCAAAATCATCAATCACTTTAGACATACTTAGATAGTCTACTATTTATCACTTTCTCATATTTTCAATCATATCTTTATTAAAAATCATTTATTAATAAAGACTCACAAACATCATATATATTTTACAAGAAACATTTGCTATGTACCCAGTTCTAAAAGTCTCATGTACTCACCTTAGCCAAGCTAACTCCAAATCGTGTCTAACAACACGAATCCTTGCTTTCCAACTTGTGAAATGTCACCAAACTTTAGGTCTTCTTGACCTACCATCAATATCATCACAATAGCTAGTTATTATCCATAACTAATCACTAATCAATCCATATTCACATTCCTAACCACCAAGTTCATCCAACTTGGTGAAATCTCAAACCCTAGTTCAATATTTCCATCAATAAACCCAAATCAAACTTGTACACATCGATTACAAGCTTACAATGAGTGTTCTACACCCATGATTAGTCATCTTCCCCGAAGCTGACATGGTTGTTTCCCCAAACCACCATTTTTACCCATACAAAGCTCACAATCAAGGTAGATGAGCAAGAAAATCAAGAATACTTACCCTTGATGTTTCAATCCTTCAAGATGGTGAAGATCTAAGCTCTTGAGCTCCAAAATCGCCCAAGTTTGCTCCCAAATCGGCTGCACAATGTGTGTGGTTGAATGAGAAATGAAACCCTATCTCACACACAAGATTATATGTTCCAGACGCTCCTCGCGCCCCGCTCGCGCCCACCTCGCGCCGCGAAGTGACGCGGCTTTGCCTGCTGGTTGCCGTTTTTACCAGATTTCGCGCCACGCTCGCGTCTGGCTCGCGCCGCGACCTCAACGCGAGGTCAACGCGAAGTCAACGCGAGATGCTCGCGTTCCAGCTCTGGTCCCTCTGCTCAACCTCGCGTTTCGCTCGCGACTGTCTCGCGCCGCGAACTTGCCTGTGCAGCAGGGCTGCACTTTTCGGTCTAGGTTTCAACACGGTTTCGTCCATAACTTTCTCATACGGACTCCAAACGACACGAAACCAATTCCTACGTGTTTTAAACGATTTATCCTTATTTATCATATTTTTCCCATATTTTATTTTATTAAAATTTCGGGTCGTTACAACTATCCACTCCTTAAAAGGATTCCGTCCTCGGAATCAACTCAAGGATTTCAAATCCTCATTACACTTCCAAATTATGATCCAATAATACTTATGCATTTAACTGCCCACTTGACCCGTTATACCCAAACGGCCAAGAATCCAAACGTATGTTCCTAATACCCGAACGGGTCAAAATGTAACACCTCAAATTTTAATACCAAAAATTCGGCCAAAATAAAACATTTTATAAATAGAAGAACATCCTCAATTCGGATTTACAAAAACCTTGGTATGAAATCAGAGTATAAAAGTAGGTGTTACAAAATATATCATAACCAAGCTAAGACTAAATCCAATCTAGAGTTCTTCTATTCTAGGTCCCGCATCTCTATCCAGGCGTACCTAAACCTTCGATCCCGAACCTGAGTACATAGCAAAACAAACAAGGAGTACGTGAGACAAAAACGTCTCGTGAGCTACATGGGTTTAGACCCCAAAGTTAATAATAATAACCGAACGACAAACAACAAACACGTAAGCAATCACCCATCTATCTAGTCACCCTATTGTGACTCTAATACCTTGCTTTCCTAGCAATCATACCTAGTTGTCGGGACATCCCCAACCAACTAGAACCACATTAACTTATTAACCGGGGATCCCCCGCATTAACAAGCTTCAAGGTAAAGGCAAGAGGGAATCGCCCAATCTACCAATACCTGCCTTACTCGCCGGACTACTTCCAGTTAGCAAGACTACTATCATGGAATGGGCCGATGGGGATCCGCCCAAATGCTCCCCATTCCATACCTCATAACCGGGGATCCCCCGAATCATCACATCATCTCACCATATCATAACTCGATGGTTATGTCAATCTAGCTCTCGGCTATCACGTCTATCATCAAACAAGTTAGTTCAATACAACTATCGGTATAACTAACTATAAACTACCAGTCTACACATATAAGCAAATAGACCACAACACAAGTAATAAAATGTATTTCATAGGCTATGTACTCAGTAAAGTCCACACGTACTCACCTTAGCAATAAATGCTCCAACCGAGATCTTGACACCAAAAACTCTTGCTTCACAATTTCACCGACTTTCCAAGATGTCACCGAAAGCCTAAAACAATGATCATACAATGTTCAACATCACAATCTACTATCAATGTGTTCATCTACCTCTAGATAACACCCATCAATCCATTTCCCCCAAATATGGTGATTTACCAAACCCTAGATTTAACCAACCTTTAAGATTCTTACAAATCTTAACCATACACTTGATTTCCTTGTTAATATACCATCTATTAAGTGTATACACCATTTATATCACCATAATCCATAACCCCAAGAACTAGGGTTTCAAACCCAACCATTAAAATACATAGATCTAAAGCTACAAAGATCAAGGAGTGAAGATATACCTTAAATCTTCACTTATGAGTGAAATCTACCAAGCTTTGATGAAGAAATCAACCCAAAACAGCCCTTGTACTCTAAAATCGTCTTTGGAAGAAACTAGGGTTTTCAATATGCATTTATGGCTAAAAACCCGAATTTATTGCACTGGTCGGACTGGCTCGCGCCCCGCTCGCGCCGAGCTCGCGCCGCGAAAGGACGCGGGTCTGCCTGCTAGTCGCCGCTGTTTACCAGACTTCGCGCCCAGCTCGCGCCGAGATCGCGTCGTGAAGTCAACGCGAAGTCAACGCGACCTTCTCGCGTTTCAGCTCTGGTCCTTCTGCTCAACCTCGCGTTTTGCTCGCGCCTGGCTCGCGCCGCGAGCCTACCTGTGCAGCAGGGCTGCACTTTTCGGTCTAGGTTTCAACACGGTTTCGTCCATAACTTTCTCATACGGACTCCAAACGACACGAAACCAATTCCTACGGTTTTAATATGATTTATCCATAATTATCATATTTTTATTTATTTTATTTATTTACAAATTTCGGGTCGTTACAACTATCTACCCCTTAAGAAGATTCCGTCCTCGGAATCTCATCATAGTTCACGAAATCCGGGTACCTCTTCCGAATCTCGTCCTTGACTTCCCAAGTCAAATTCGGCCCAAGTGAATGCTTCCACTTGACCAATACCAACTCGGTCTCCTTATTCCGAAGCTTCTTTGTTTTCGTTTCTAATATAGCCTCGGGCTCTTCAATCAACCGGTTCGGGCCGTCAACCCGCAACTCTTGCAATGTAATAATATTCTCAACTTCCCCGATAAACTTCTTCAAATAACTCACGTGGAAGGTGTCATGCACACCTTGAAGCTCGGGTGGAAGTTCCAATTTAAAAGCTTGAAGCCCGACCCGTTTCAATATTTTAAACGGTCCAACATACCTTGGGCTTAACTTTCCCTTTTTACCAAACCGCATCACACCTTTCCAAGGTGACACTTTCAACATGACCATATCACCAACATCTAAGTCGTATGGCCTTTTCTTCAAACCCGAATAACTTCGTTGTCTATCTTGGGCGACTTTCATGTTGGTTTGAATAATACCGATCTTTTCATTTGTCACTCTCACGATCTCGGGACCCGTGAGTTTCGTCTCTCCCGCTTCCAACCAACAAGATGGAGTTCTACATTTTCTACCATACAACGCCTCATAAGGCGGCATCTTGATAGTCGAGTGATAACTATTATTATACGAGAACTCGACTAACGGTAAATGTTCATCCCATTTACCACCGAAGTCTAACACACACGATCTCAACATGTCTTCAACCGTTTGAATCGTTCTTTCACTTTGACCGTCGGTTTGCGGATGATAGGCCGTGCTCAACCGCAACTTTGTACCTAACTCTTCTTGTAAAGATCGCCAAAATCTCGAGGTGAACCTCGCGTCTCTATCGGACACAATCGATAACGGAACCCCGTGGAGTCGAACCACCTCATCAACATACAACTTAGCCAATTTCTCAAGTGGCAACGTTTCCCGAATTGCTAAAAATAGTGCACTCTTGGTCAACCGGTCAACTATGACCCAAATGGCATCGTGACCTCTACTCGTCTTCGGTAACCCTACTATGAAATCCATAGTTATATCTTCCCACTTCCCGGCCGGTACAATTAATGATTGAGCTACCCCATACGGTACTTGATGCTCGGCTTTTACTTGTGCACACGTGGCACACTTAGAGATATACTTGGCCACTCTCGTCTTCATTCCGGGCCACCAATAAACCCGTTTCATATCTTGATACGTCTTTGTACTTCCCGGGTGAATCGAATACTTCGACTTGTGCACATCATACAACAACTCTTTTCGGATACCACCGAACTTAGGAACCCAAATACGACCGCCTACGGTCTTCAACCCTTGTGCATTTTCGAGGAAATGTTGGTTCTTACCTAACCGTTCTTGTCTTAACTCGTCTTTTCCCTTAACCTCCCGTTGGGCATTCTTGATCCTTTCAATAATACTCGAGACAACTTCTATACGTGATAAGATTCCTCGGTTCGGATTTTCATAAACCTTTCGACTTAAGGCATCGGCCACCACATTCGCCTTTCCCGCATGATACACAATCTCACAATCATAATCGGCAATCAACTCGATCCACCTTCTTTGTCGCATATTAAGGTCTTTTTGTGTAAACACATATTGCAAACTCTTATGATCCGTGTACAATGTACACCGAGTGCCATACAAATAATGCCTCCACAACTTCAAGGCAAAAATAATCGCCGCCAATTCCAAGTCGTGTGTCGTGTACCTTAATTCCGCATTCTTCAATTGTCGCGAGGCATACGCGATCACCTTTCCTCTTTGCATCAACACACAACCGAGTCCTTGATTTGAAGCATCACTATAAACCACAAAATCTTCCATACCATCCGGTAACGTAAGGATCGGCGCGTTACATAACTTTTCTTTTAACAACTTAAACGCCTCCTCTTGCTTCTTCTCCCATACAAACTTCTCACTTTTTCTCGTTAACTTCGTGAGTGGAATCGCGATTCTCGAGAAATCTTGTATAAATCTTCGGTAATAACCGGCTAATCCAAGAAAACTTCTAACCTCGGTAGGAGTCCTCGGAGGCTCCCAATTTGACACCGCTTCAATCTTGGATGGATCAACCTTAATACCATCACACGTCACCACGTGACCTAAGAATTGTACTTCCCGCAACCAAAATTCACACTTTGAAAATTTTGCATACAACCTCTCCCGTTTCAACACGTCTAGAACGAGTCTCAAATGACCTTCGTGTTCTTCTTCGGTTTTTGAATAAATCAAAATGTCGTCAATAAACACGATCAAAAACTTATCAAGAAACGGTTTACAAACCCGATTCATCAAATCCATAAAAATAGCCGGTGCGTTGGTAAGACCAAACGGCATCACTAGGAATTCATAATGACCATAACGTGTACGGAAAGCCGTCTTCTCGGTATCGCCTTCTTTCACCCGAACTTGGTGATAACCCGACCTCAAATCGATCTTTGAGAAATAACTAGCACCTTGCAATTGGTCAAATAAGTCGTCAATCCTCGGCAACGGGTAACGGTTCTTAATAGTTACCTTATTCAACTCTCGGTAGTCGATACACATTCTCATCGAACCGTCTTTCTTTTTAACAAATAACACCGGTGCACCCCACGGTGACGAACTCGGACGAATAAAACCTTTATCTAACAATTCTTGCAATTGGGTCATCAATTCCCGCATCTCGGTGGGAGCTAAACGATATGGAGCACGAGCAATCGGCGTCGCCCCCGGCACTAAATCAATTTTAAACTCGACTTGTCTCTCCGGTGGCAAACCGGGCAAGTCATCGGGAAATACCTCGGGGAATTCCCGAATAATTTTTACACTATCCATTGTCTTCTTTTCTTTTCGGCCATCTAATACATATGCAATAAACGATGCACAACCTTTCGATATACTCTTCCTCGCCTTAATAGCGGTAATCACATTAGGCATGTGATGTCGTTTCTCCCCATACACATACACTTTCTCATTCTCGGGTGTCCTAATCGACACTATTTTCTTTCCACACAAAATCTTGGCTTGGTGCATTCCCAACCAATCCATACCGATAACCACATCAAACGCCCTAATTCCCATGGGCAACAAATCCACCTTAAACTTTCTACCGTCTATTTCTATTTCACAATTTCTATAAATACATTCAACCATAGACGTTTTCCCGTCGGCTACTTCTATCTCATAAACCTCATCTAACATCTCGGACGGCACATTCAATTTACAACCGAACTCATAGGACACAAACGAATAATTAGAACCCGAATCAAATAAAATATGAGTTGGCAAGGAGTTAATGAATAGAATACCTGACACCACATCGTGTGCCTCCTTCGCCTCCTCCCGAGTAAGTTGGAAGGACCGCCCCTTCACCTTCGCCGGCCCCACTTTCTTTTGAGCCGTGGACACCATCGACTCGGTTCCCTTCTTTGGGCACACATTGCTATAGTGCCCCTTCTCGTGGCACGAGAAACACTCGATCTCGGCCAAGGATTTAGACTTGCATTCTCGGGCCATATGCCCCGGCTTCCGACAATTATAACAAGTTTTCGACTCCCCTCGGCACACGCCGGCATGAGTCTTCCCGCACTTCTTGCACGAGCCAACACTCCCTTGTTTAGAGAAGTTCGATGTGAACTTCCCTTTCTTAAACGTACTCGAGCCACTTTCGGCTTTCCTCTTCTCGCCCACATGGGCCCTCTCGGCAACACGTGCCTCATTCACTTCCTCGACACTCCGGGCGGCACTAATAGCTTCATCAAGTGAAACCGCCCTCTTTACTTCCAATTGGTAGTCCCACGGTAACCCACTAGCATACCGGACCACCCTCAACCTCTCATCCGAGTAGGTTTTAGCAACAAACGGGAGCAATCCCGTGAACTCCCTCGAATATTCTTCAATTGACATATCACCCTTTTTGAGGGTCACGAACTTCTCGTGCATCTTTTCCAAATCCCTTTCGGGACAAAATTTCTTTTTCAATCTCGTGGTGAACTCATCCCACGACATCCTTTCAACCACCTCCTTCCCGAGGGTCTCATACACAATATCCCACCACACCATGGCATCTTCTTTTAACAATTGTGACGCATACGTTACCATATCAACATCCTTACATTTGCTACTTCCGATCACCCTCTCGGTTTCCCGGATCCACCTCATCGTTACTTTCGGGTCCGAACTACCCGCATACACATTTGGCTTACAAGCCATGAATTACAAGCCATGAAGGATTTAAACGAACAACCTTCTTTCACAACGGGCCTAGCCCTAGCATCACTTTGGCCACCCGTGGAGGACTTTCCCTCCCCGGTGCCACTACCCCCGGTTCTCTCTTCCGATTTAGCTTCGGATTCACGGTCTCCACCCGTCCTTTCACGGTCTCCAATAATTCGGTGCACCTCCTCGGCCACCGTTCCCTTGATTTGGTCGATAATAGTTTGGAGATCCGCCATTGTCACCGGAGTTCTATTAGCTCCGACCTCCGATTCATCAACTCGATGCATCGACGGTTGACTTTCTTGCTCAACCACCCTCTCAACAGGAGGTACTTCCTCCTCCCGGTTCTCCGGGGCTTTCCCACTTCTACGAGTGTTCACCATTTCTTTCGATCAAGACTATACGAAAGACATTAAACATTTAGTACCTTGTGTACAACCCATTAGTCTCATAAGACTCAATACCCAAAATCATATCAAATTCATCGGTCCCCCTAGGTTCAACCCTAAACTTAATATAAAGTCTCAAGGTCAACCTATGATCTCAAGGAATCTTATATTCCTAATGCTACAGTCTAAGACTAGGATGGTCATCCAACCTAATTCACTTAAACTATAGCTCTGATACCAAGTTGTAACACCTCAAATTTTAATACCAAAAATTCGGCCAAAATAAAACATTTTATAAATAGAAGAACATCCTCAATTCGGATTTACAAAAACCTTGGTATGAAATCAGAGTATAAAAGTAGGTGTTACAAAATATATCATAACCAAGCTAAGACTAAATCCAATCTAGAGTTCTTCTATTCTAGGTCCCGCATCTCTATCCATGCGTACCTAAACCTTCGATCCCGAACCTGAGTACATAGCAAAACAAACAAGGAGTACGTGAGACAAAAACGTCTTGTGAGCTACATGGGTTTAGACCCCAAAGTTAATAATAATAACCGAACGACAAACAACAAACACGTAAGCAATCACCCTTCTATCTAGTCACCCTATTGTGACTCTAATACCTTGCTTTCCTAGCAATCATACCTAGTTGTCGGGACATCCCCAACCAACTAGAACCACATTAACTTATTAACCGGGGATCCCCCGCATTAACAAGCTTCAAGGTAAAGGCAAGAGGGAATCGCCCAATCTACCAATACCTGCCTTACTCGCCGGACTACTTCCAGTTAGCAAGACTACTATCATGGAATGGGCCGATGGGGATCCGCCCAAATGCTCCCCATTCCATACCTCATAACCGGGGATCCCCCGAATCATCACATCATCTCACCATATCATAACTCGATGGTTATGTCAATCTAGCTCTCGGCTATCACGTCTATCATCAAACAAGTTAGTTCAATACAACTATCGGTATAACTAACTATAAACTACTAGTCTACACAAATAAGCAAATAGACCACAACACAAGTAATAAAATGTATTTCATAGGCTATGTACTCAGTAAAGTCCACACGTACTCACCTTAGCAATAAATGCTCCAACCGAGATCTTGACACCAAAAACTCTTGCTTCACAATTTCACCGACTTTCCAAGATGTCACCGAAAGCCTAAAACAATGATCATACAATGTTCAACATCACAATCTACTATCAATGTGTTCATCTACCTCTAGATAACACCCATCAATCCATTTCCCCCAAATATGGTGATTTACCAAACCCTAGATTTAACCAACTTTTAAGATTCTTACAAATCTTAACCATACACTTGATTTCCTTGTTAATATACCATCTATTAAGTGTATACACCATTTATATCACCATAATCCATAACCCCAAGAACTAGGGTTTCAAACCCAACCATTAAAATACATAGATCTAAAGCTACAAAGATCAAGGAGTGAAGATATACCTTAAATCTTCACTTAGGAGTGAAATCTACCAAGCTTTGATGAAGAAATCAACCCAAAACAGCCCTTGTACTCTAAAATCGTCTTTGGAAGAAACTAGGGTTTTCAATATGCATTTATGGCTAAAAACCCGAATTTATTGCACTGGTCGGACTGGCTCGCTCCCCTCTCGCGCCGAGCTCGCGCCGCGAAAGGACGCGGGTCTGCCTGCTAGTCGCCGCTGTTTACCAGACTTCGCGCCCAGCTCGCGCCGAGATCGCGTCGTGAAGTCAACGCGAAGTCAACGCGACCTTCTCGCGTTTCAGCTCTGGTCCTTCTGCTCAACCTCGCGTTTTGCTCGCGCCTGGCTCGCGCCGCGAGCCTACCTGTGCAGCAGGGCTGCACTTTTCGGTCTAGGTTTCAACACGGTTTCGTCCATAACTTTCTCATACGGACTCCAAACGACACGAAACCAATTCCTACGGTTTTAATATGATTTATCCATAATTATCATATTTTTATTTATTTTATTTATTTACAAATTTCGGGTCGTTACACAAAATTACACCATTTGCCATAACACTCTCTATCTTTTAACCAATCCTTTTATCCACATAGGAATGATATGACCCAATCATTACTAATAACCCATTGACCAAAATGATAGTCAACCCCTTGCTTTGACCAAATTGTCAACATTGTTCCACCCTTGACTTAAGCGCAAAGTCAACAAATCTTGAAAATTTTCCTTATCCATTAGTGGTTCTATTAACCATCAATTCTTTAACCATCAATTTTTACACTCCTGGTCCAACAACAGCCATACTCAATTTCTAAATTCCATTCGAATTGCCCAAAGGTCAAAGTCACACCCTTTGACTACAATTATTTCCATTAATCAATCAACCACTATCATACACACATATATGCGATATATTATGTTCTTATCCTTGACTAACCATTTTAAACGAAAGTCAAAATCCAATTTTTTTTATTTTATTATTTTTTTTTTGACTAAAGTCAACATCCCATCAGTTGATCAACCTTGACTTATGAATAAAGTCAACTTACCTTGCTAAATTCCACATATTCTTTATACTAAGGCATCGCTTCCCAAGCTTTTCATTCCCGATTTCATATTTAAATTACTTTTCTCATTTGTTCCCTTTTCCTTGATTTCGATCCCCACAGTCGATTAACAAATTCCATTTAAATTGACATCAATCTCTATTACTCCTTTACATTCATTCAAATTCTTATACCATTCATAATTCCTTTCAAACATCCCTATACCATACTTGAAGTTCCCGATTACCGGCTATAAAGCCTCAATCATATCCAATTGTGGCCTAACCACCCGTTATACACCTTTCACCACTCATTGGCTACTAACCACTTTGCTTCCTAAAGCATTCCTTTTTTCATGAACCATTAACTTGTAGGTATCTCCTACACATACTTCTACTTAAACACGACCCGTGTTTTCAATCCAATTTCTCACTTACCATATAATTATAGCAATAACTTAACCATACGATTCTGCATACGTCCGATGCAAACATCATATTCCTTAAATATCAAACTATACTTAACTAACTTATCGAGATGATCGGAAAGCCTCCAATCCATCCCGACGCCAAACTGTCACAATGATCGGAAAGCCTCCAATCCAAAGTGGCTCATACAAAACTATTCCATCTTGCATACAATTCATGTATGCCTCATTACACTTACCATCATGCTATCATTTTCTGTCACATTTGACTTTCACAATCAATCACATATTCTATCCAAATTTTCACTTTTCCACTTTCCACATAACATTCTCTCTAAAACCTCATGCCTTCCAAGGCCATTATTTCCACTTACACGCAATACCACCCGGTATACACATAATCATTTCTAGTGCTTCCCACCAATCTACTCATTTATCAATCGCCTTATTCGATCCATTCTTACTAAAACTTCTAACTTTTCTTTCACCCGGTCATCATGAGTCAACCAATCACAAATTGACAAATCTAGACTTTTGCATAAAGTCAACCATACTTCTCCCAACTAACAATTTCTCTACTCACGAGGTACTACCCGCAATTTATCGCTTCCGGTTTTACTCATCATTAATTCCTTAATAATTGTTCCCGTTTCCTTTTTACTTAAGGCCCTCCCCAAATAATCCGAGGGTCGCACCTTTACTTAAAGGTCACACTAACATTTACCGTTTCTTGACCTTCACTTGGTCACTCATACTATCATTTAGTATTCCTTCAACCATCTTTGTACCCCACCGATCAACTTCATAACTTTTTATTCTCAAACATCGGTATTAGATCCTCTACCGCAACACATTCTACAATTTTCACGAAATTTACCATATCTTGGTTACCAAGTAATAAATTGGTCTCTAGGAGTTCTCTTTCCTCATATTCTATAAACTGTAGGCATCTCCTACCCATACATGACCTATTGCAACCCGCACCAGCAAACCAACTTCTTGTATAACACGTAGAACTATAACAATACAATTCGACCACATGGTCCTACATTCATCTCATTAACACATAAACATTATCATATGGACATAACAATCCGTAATTCAACTATCACATCAAGATGACTGGAAAGCCTCCAATCCATCAAGATCCAAGCTGTCATAGTGATTGGAACATCTCCAATCTCGGAATGGAACCATTGGAATTCGCCCAGCCAATTCCACCCCCGAACATCATAGTAGCCGGGGATCCCCCGAGCTAACCTCATCATTTCTTTCTTATTCTACCATGCATGCTTCACTAGTATACACCTTTTCACATCACTTACTTTACCCCTATCTTACCCTTTTAATCGTCCATGCAATTCAGCACACTTTCATAACATCGCGCTATCATTTTCTTCCATATTCACACATTTCTCGCCGGACATACTACTTAATACGTTTCATATAACATTACCTTTTTCATTATCACATGCCTTTAAGGCCATCATACAATGCACAAGCATTGTACCTCGCGGGTAACCAATAAAACTTCCGATTCCCATTTACCGTCTCACTCACACACTAATCTCCCTTAAACGGTTCATTTCCCTATTAATCATCTTTCCAAATCCTTTGTCCCCACCGGGGTAACTATCAATCTATTCCTTCAACCATAATCCACCGGTCAGCCCGGTCATCTTAAGTCGACCAATCGACTCCGGTCCACATTTGTAACTCATGACTTGGCACACATTGGCCCAACTTTCCATACTCTCGTCTTTATTCATCGCGATACTTAAAATACTTATTTTCCATTCACACTACCCCATGCCCCATACCGTCATGCCATTACCATGACATGTAACCAATAATTATTTCATTACCGCTGATATCGAATTCATCATAATTGTCACAGAACTTGACATGGCTATATTCCAACTTTTTATTCAATCACCTTTGACAATCAAAATTCGTCGTTCCTGACACTTATTCATTTCCACATATTTCCCATTTACGAGTTCTAAGACATCACTATACCTTAGTCATTCTTGTCTTTACCATTCACGTGTAACAACCAATCAATTAAGCCATAATCACATAACATCAATCTTCACCTTAGATCTCCGAGGTTGCATCGTGGACCCCCCCTCTAGATTTCCTTCTGGGAAGACTTCCCCTTTCAACTCACTCGTGAGTTCCTTTCACACATATTGTACCGCACTCTCTTTCCAAAAGTTCCATACTACACATTCCACCGTGTCGACGCCTCACCCTTTAATCATATGGATGTCAAACTTATCATATTTTTCTTTCTTCGCTTGCTACTCTCTAGCACTTGCTCAATCCACCGAATCCACCAATCGTGACCTCCGTTTCAGAACTTCCGATTTACCCAACGGTCTTACATGATATGACAACCTTATACAACATCCTTCCATTTCTTCCGACTAGGTCTGGCTACCTCTTTATGTAGCTACTTCTCACTACGGGCTTCGCCATTCGATGACTCTTCCTTCATAGGGGCATTGGAATCATTCCTCCTACCCTTAATCATACGGTCCTCAATAGTCTAGTTCACATTCTCATTCATAACTCTTCCCAATTTAGTAGAGCTCGTCCACTTTTCATATTCATTCTTTCGCCATACCAACGTATTCAACAACCATGATTCAAACGGTCAGCTCAACAGTTAAAAACAACACGATTAGATCAAAACATGGCACTTATCATAGGGGTCGACCCTATCATACTAATGCCCTACGGTCTCAAAAGACTCATATTGCACACTGCATAACAACTTCCATAGGTCCCCTAGGTTCAACCCTAAACTTATCATAAAGTCTCAAGGTCAACCTATCGATCTCAAGGAATCTTGCATTCCTATTGCTACAGTCTAAGACTAGGATGGTCATCCAACCTAATTCACTTAAACTATAGCTCTGATACCAAGTTGTAACACCTCAATTTTCAAAACACTTTTTAAATCATATTTTTAAATAAAAATATTACAAGTCCAGTATTCTCAAAATACGGTTTAACAAAAACCAATAAAAGTTTATCAGAGTATTAAAACCGGTGTTACAAATACAATATCATAACCATAGGATAAACGGAATCTACCTACGAGCTCCCGAGCTGATCAACACTAGGCCACATCTAACGCGACCCTCTAATCCAACGATCCTGAACCTGAGTACATAGTCAAAAACAAAGTAGTACGTGAGACAAAATTGTCTCGTGAGATACATGGGTTTTAGACCCGACATTAATATATATAAATAATCACATTTATTTATAATCACATTTATTAGATATATAAGTGTATATATATATATCTATATTCTTTAGTTACCTCCGTGGTAACCCTATCTCATTCATATACGTCAATCACCTCTTCGGTGATTCTATCACATTCATTCATAGCCTATTCGACCCGTCAAGTTGTTCGGAATGCCTCCAATCCAACGAGACCCCATTTTGCCATACTAACCGGAATGCCTCCGATTCAGTAGAACCCCCATTGCCACAGTGTTCAGCCAAAGTGACCTATCTTCATCTTACTAACCAGAATGCCTCCAGCTCAGTAAGATCCAACATCTTGTTGGGTGATCGGAATGCCTCCGACTCATCAGTTTTATTCAAGATACCATGATAATCCAGAATGCCTCCAAATCTATCATGTACCTGCCTTATTTCAATCTACCCGTCATAACTATTACTTGTGACTATATGTCGCATCTATCATCAATGCCATAAGGCCATCATACAATCTATCCACATGCTAATCTTAACTAGCATTCACATAATCGGATCAACTAATCTCGTCATTAGTAATCACATATTATAAAAGTACACTCTTTTACGTCATATCAATATTTAGTTATTAATTACTTTTCTTTATCATGATCTCTTTCAAAATCATCAATCACTTTAGACATACTTAGATAGTCTACTATTTATCACTTTCTCATATTTTCAATCATATCTTTATTAAAAATCATTTATTAATAAAGACTCACAAACATCATATATATTTTACAAGAAACATTTGCTATGTACCCAGTTCTAAAAGTCTCATGTACTCACCTTAGCCAAGCTAACTCCAAATCGTGTCTAACAACACGAATCCTTGCTTTCCAACTTGTGAAATGTCACCAAACTTTAGGTCTTCTTGACCTACCATCAATATCATCACAATAGCTAGTTATTATCCATAACTAATCACTAATCAATCCATATTCACATTCCTAACCACCAAGTTCATCCAACTTGGTGAAATCTCAAACCCTAGTTCAATATTTCCATCAATAAACCCAAATCAAACTTGTACACATCGATTACAAGCTTACAATGAGTGTTCTACACCCATGATTAGTCATCTTCCCCGAAGATGACATGGTTGTTTCCCCAAACCACCATTTTTACCCACACAAAGCTCACAATCAAGGTAGATGAGCAAGAAAATCAAGAATACTTACCCTTGATGTTTCAATCCTTCAAGATGGTGAAGATCTAAGCTCTTGAGCTCCAAAATCGCCCAAGTTTGCTCCCAAATCGGCTGCACAATGTGTGTGGTTGAATGAGAAATGAAACCCTATCTCACACACAAGATTATATGTTCCAGACGCTCCTCGCGCCCCGCTCGCGCCCACCTCGCGCCGCGAAGTGACGCGGCTTTGCCTGCTGGTTGCCGCTTTTACCAGATTTCGCGCCACGCTCGCGTCTGGCTCGCGCCGCGACCTCAACGCGAGGTCAACGCGAAGTCAACGCGAGATGCTCGCGTTCCAGCTCTGGTCCCTCTGCTCAACCTCGCGTTTCGCTCGCGACTGTCTCGCGCCGCGAACTTGCCTGTGCAGCAGGGCTGCACTTTTCGGTCTAGGTTTCAACACGGTTTCGTCCATAACTTTCTCATACGGACTCCAAACGACACGAAACCAATTCCTACGCGTTTTAAACGATTTAGCCTTATTTATCATATTTTTCCCATATTTTATTTTATTAAAATTTCGGGTCGTTACAACTATCCACTCCTTAAAAGGATTCCGTCCTCGGAATCAACTCAAGGATTTCAAATCCTCATTACACTTCCAAATTATGATCCAATAATACTTATGCATTTAACTGCCCACTTGACCCGTTATACCCAAACGGCCAAGAATCCAAACGTATGTTCCTAATACCCGAACGGGTCAAAATTACACCATTTGCCATAACACTCTCTATCTTTTAACCAATCCTTTTATCCACATAGGAATGATATGACCCAATCATTACTAATAACCCATTGACCAAAATGATAGTCAACCCCTTGCTTTGACCAAATTGTCAACATTGTTCCACCCTTGACTTAAGCGCAAAGTCAACAAATCTTGAAAATTTTCCTTATCCATTAGTGGTTCTATTAACCCATGTATATCTGGAAAAGTCATCAGTAATAACAAGACAATATTGTTTCTTTCCAATGCTCATTACATTTGTAGGTCCAAAAAGGTCCATATGTAAGAGTTGTAAAGGAACAGAAATAGAATTTATAATTTTGGACTTATGAGAAGACTTATGTTGTTTACCTTTTAGGCATGCAATACAGTGATGATCACACATGAACTGTTTTTGTGGTAATCCAATTACCAAATTCTTTCTTACTAAATTGTTCATATTTTTAAAGTTTGTGTGACACATCCTTCTATGCCAAAGTTCTGATTCAGAAGTGTTTGCCTTGGATATAAAGCAGTTGACCTCATTTGAAGAAATGAGTTCTCCCCCTATATCCAGGCAATACACATTATTTCTCCTTGGAGTTCTCAAAACTACATATTTTTCATCCAAAACAAAGTCAGGAGAAAGAATGATGCACTCAATGTCTGTGAAAAGAATCTTATTCTTTTTATCACATACTTGAGACACACTGACAAGATTGTATTTTAGCTCAGCTACATAAAATACATCATCAAAAGTAATTTTACCATTAGTAACTGTACCTTTGCCTGTAATCTTACCTCCCTTTGGGTTCTCACCAAAGGCCACATACCCCCCATCAAATGACTTGAAATCTTTAAGAATTTGCAGATTTCCAGTCATGTGCCTTGAGCATCCACTATCAATGTGCCATGTTCTACCTTCTTCAGGGATCTGAATGCTCTGCACAAGTGAGTAAAAGATTAGTTAAGTTTGGGAACCCAAGCTTTATATGTCTTGGGTTCATCCTTTGAGAAGTAAGATTTAGAAGATTTAATTCTAAATATTTTTGGTACCCATACCTGTTTAGTACTGGTGTTTTGTTTTACTACTGCCCTTTTGGATTTGTTACTGGTGTCTGAATTTACTACTGACCTTGGTATATACCCATTATATTTAGCTTTTGAATACTTTACTACTGATGGACCAGTAGTATTTGGGTACTTTCCATGTTTAGGATGACCAGTAGTGTTTTTAACATTTGATTTGGCAGCAGTAGTATTTTTAAAATTAGGGTTTTTACCAGTAGTGTTTTGGTACTGGTACCCAACAGCATTGTAATTAGGGTTAGGATCAGTAGTAAACCTGTTAAAGTTTCTACTGGTGTTGGAGAAATTAAAATATTGTTTATTTTGATTTGTTTTTCCATTATTTTTGAAATAATTGCTGTTCTTTGGGCTTCCAACTCTTTTATTTTGCACAAACCTTGGTGCATTTCTTTCAAATTTTGGTGTTTCGGATTTTTTAGATTTTGTTTTATTTACTACTGATGGATCAGTAGTAACTTTTAGCCTTTGTGTTTTTGCTTTTTCTTTAGAATGTTTAAATTCTTTGAACTCTTTGCAGCTAATTGGATTGAAGTGACAATCCTTTGCTAAATGGTTTACTTTGTTGCAAATAACACATCTTAATTTCTTATCCTTAGCACCTTCAGGTTTTCTTTGATCTAAGAGTTGATTTTTATTTCTTTCATTTCCCCTTCTTAAAAGTTTTGGTATATTTTCTGCATCATATTTAGGAGAGTCATCTTGACTTTGTGCTGTGTGAAAGCTTGTATCAATTGAGTCTGTAGTTTGATCATCATCAGAGGAATCATTTGATTCAGATGTTTCATTATTAGATTCAATTTGATTTTCATTTTTTAATTCATTTATGATTCTTTCTGAACTATCTTTAAGTGGAGGAATGAATTTATATGGAGGTGGTACAACATGATATCCCACTCCATGCACAACTTTTTCAGTGGTTTGATTACTTGTTAATTCATTGAGAATTTGAGAGCTTCTTTCAAACTTTTTAATGGTTAATTTGTTTTGTTCTAATTCCATTTGAAATTCTTCTAGTTTGATCAAAGTTTCTTTTAATTTTAATTCAAGATGTTCTTTTTCATAAGTGGTTTGTAGCAATTCTTCTTTTATCTTTTGATCAGTTATTTTATAAATTTTAATTTGATTTTCAAGATCAGCTATACAACCATTATATTCAATTCTTCTATTTCTATTTAGAATCATCTCTTCAAGTGTTTCTTTATTAAGTTTTTCTAAATCTTTATATGCTTTAATGCATTCAGGAGTGCAAGATTTAGAATGTACCTTAGTAGGAGAGTCAGTGAAAGCCATGAGAGCTTGATTCTGTGCATGTTCCTCTGCTTGAAAGCTCCAATCATAACCTTGTCCTTGTTGTGAAACAAGAGCAGTTGAGTTTGATCTTTTGTCTGGCTGAGGACATTCTTTAGCAAAGTGCCCAAGGTTGTTACAGTTGTAACATTTGACTTTAGTCTTGTCAAATCCAGCTTTGTCACTTTTGTTGTAGTTCAGGTTTGTTCTACTAGTCCTCTTTAAGAACCTTTTGGTTCTCATGCTCAGCATAGTCATCTGCCATTTTAGATCCATCTCTTCAAGATCATCAGGATTCAATTGTTCCAAATCATCACTAATTAGTGCAGTGTGCACATGACTAGTGAAGAAGGATTCTCTTGCAGCATCTTCACAATCTGTAGCTTTTCCTGTAGTAGTTTCTGGAACTTGACCTGTACTAGATACAAAAGCAGCATTGTTTGAAGATAAATTAGGAGTTTTAGAGCTTACCTCAGATTCAAACACTCTAAGCTCATTGTACAATTCATCCAGCTCTTTTTCTTCCAGGGCATCACCTTGTCTATATATGACTGTGTACATAGACCATTCTTCTCCAAGAGATCTGAGAAATTTTCTGTTGACATCATCATTGTCTGGTTTCACACCAACTTGATTCAATTCACCAATGAGTTTGTTGAACCTATCAAAGGTTTGAGATAGGGATTCATTCTTTTGGCCTTTGAAGTTTTCAAAGTCCTGTTTTAGTATAGACTTCATGTTTCTTTTGGTGCTTTTGGTGCCAACAAATCTCTTTTCCAGTGCCTGCCACAACATCTTTGCATCATCATATTCAACAAAGAAATGTTGATAGTCATTAGGAATGGCCAGTAGAAAAGTGCTTAGAGCTTTGAGTTCGATTCCTCTGTCTTTCTTCTCCTTATCACACTTGAGTTTGTCTGCTTCAGTTGCAGAACTTGTTGCTTGACCTTGAACGGTTTTATTTCCTTCAACAACAACTTCCCACATGGAATAATCAGTAATAAGCATGTATTGCTTAATACGATTCTTCCACATTCCAAAGTTATTCGGAGTGAGTATATGGATTTTATTTGCTTGAGTACTTTCATTGTTATCAATCATGATTAACAATCTGTGTGTTTTTAAAGATTAAAACTTTTTGTTGTTCTTAAGATTCGTAGATCTAGAACCAATAAGTTCTGATACCACTTGTTAGGATCGAATAACCAAAACAAGTTATTGCCTACCCAGATCTACTAATAACAAGAAGTTGCAGGGGATCAACACTTGTATTAATATATTAAAAATAATAGAATACTGTATATTGAATGAACAATGAACAATAATATTAAGAACACAGTGATTCACAAAAAGCTTCAATGTATATTATTGATTAACAATACACACGTACTTTTACAATTCGTAAGGAACTATTTATAACAGTCCTTGAAGCCTAACTATTTACCATAGTTATTCTAGGACTTGATTTACATCGAATTATAAAAGATATACATTGAATAACATTCTATAACTAACTATGCGAAGATCTCGGACTTGATATGCTTCCAAATACGCGTACCAATAGTAAATATGCATCGTCAGTAGTAACTCTGGTAATCAGTAGTAAGTCCAAAACCAACGTCAGTAGTAACTACTAATGATCAGTAGTATCTTCGATATGTGCATGATCAGTAGTAAGTTAGTTATAGTATTCACCAGTATCAACTCATCAGTAACAAGCGTTTCTGCCCCATCAGTAGTAATCATAGTCTTTATCAGTAGTAACTATGATCAGTACTAACTGCAGTATCAGTAATAAGTTGAACTGTGATTTGTTCCAACACGTTCCTGTTCGCCGGAAAGAAAAACCCAGATCCTTAATAAGTAACGGTTTAAACGATTTATCGAGCAGAAACTCTTGCTGTGATGCGAACGGAAACTAAAAGAAAGTTAAGGTGTTACCTTTCGAGAGAGAGAGAGAGGAACTAGGGTGAAAACCGGAAGTTGGCGTCGCCGGAAAAAGGCTGTGAAGCTCGCCGGATCTCTTGTTCGCCGGGGTTCTTCTTTTGTCTCTTCAGGTGTTGTAAACGTAAAGGAAAAGACGGGACTAGGAGTTTATGTAGAGTATAGGTTTAGAGCTAACAGGGATGATAGGTGAGTAAGGGATAATGTTTAAAATTGAATATCATGATATACTCTATCATCATGTGTACGAGAAAGGTGGGAATTCGGCACTGTTTTGAGGATGTGGGAGGATAAGTACCATATTTTGATTATAATATTCTTATAATAACTAAACGTGTACCGGATCTTCAGGGATTTCATTAGAATGTGGCTAGCAACATAGAGATTTAAGATAGTTTAAATTTTAAAAGAAGAAAAGAGGTCATGGCTCATGGCATGTACGTACATCGCGAATATGTATATGTCTAGAAGGCATATTGACGTGCCAGATTCTTGAAGTCATTATGATTAGAGATTATGATCTCATTACATGTTACAATTGTAACTTTATTTATAACATGGTTTGTACAAGTCCTATGTTATACCCTTTAATTCACCTAAACTTTATTATGAGATATGAAATTTATATTTTTAGTTTGGGTTGGTCACCAACTCGCTACCTTGTAGTTAGCCACTGTTCAACTTTAATTACTTGCATCTTTGATGTGTACAAATTAATAAATAATTTATATGTTTTGCTAGATTTATGCTATAAATAGCATACTTTTATTATTGTCGTAGAAAATGCAAATTAAATGATCTCAAATAGACGTTGGGTTAAACACCCAATCGCGAGGGTTGTCACATGGCGGACCCGTGCCAATGGTGTCCCCAAACTCACACCAAACTCACGGTAAACTAACGCAATCAATGGCACCCGTCTAATGACAGTCTTAAGGGTTGTCATTAGAAATGTATCTGAAATTTGTACATTAATCTATAACCGTCCCTGTATGTTAGAAATTAATCTCCCATGAATTATTGTACAAATTTTTATGCACTTAAAGATAGTCTTAAGGACTGTCATTATCAAAACCCTTATAAAAATACTAGAATTGTTAAATTGATCATATGTGGTATTAAAAAGGGTTTTTATATCAAAAGATTTGAAGAAAGATTACAAGAAATACTGATTTTGGTCGTGAAATTTGTCAAACCTTTTTTTTTTTTTTTTGGAAAAAAAAACAAGACTAAGGAAGAATTGTCAAGTACTCCCTCTGTCCTTAAATAAAGTTTCTATTTCTCTTGGGCACAACTTTTTAGGAGATAGTTTGTGGTGATGTATTTGGTATTACTTTTGATTAAGATATAAGGTTTAATTGGAGATAGAAAGTGTTTTTGGAGATAGTTAGTGGTGAAAGTATTAGTAATAATATTATTATATTAAGTGAGCCTCTTATGTTTGAGAAGTGAGAACTTTATTTAAGGACAAAATTTAAAAGAGAAATGAGAACTTTATTTAGAGACGAAAAGAGTATAACTTTCTTCCTGAAATTTGTTAAACCTGATCTTTCACTATCATATTTTTCAAAAAAGAAAAAATTAATCTAATTTTGCCAAGTAAAACTTGACTTACTTTTGATAAACAATACATCACACTATCAAATTTTGTATTTTCACTTTGCTTATTTTAGACATAATTAAAATTTAAATTTTGCAACTCCTTTTAAATCACTCATCTTGTAATTTTCGGTTTTCCACAATTTCGAATTTGCTTGTTTTCATTTCTCCTTGACTAACAACCTCATTTCGCTAAATTCTTATGTCGGGCCCCACATCATGAGAATGTTGACCAAAACGAGAAGAGTCGTCAATCATGGCTCTCTTATCGGAAACCTTTTTGTTCTTTAGTTTTGCAGTTTGGAAGTTAAATTAGGTCAAAATGTATCAACTAAACGTTCTTCAATTTGAATTTCACAACTTGGATTCATGATACTTCTTTTTGACCAATTTCTTTAACATTGTATTGAATATTTGCATTCGGTAAAGTAGAAGTTCTGCTAGGGGTTGGTGGGGCCTCCCAAATCTTGCAAAGAGAAGCATGTGATCAAATGTATGTTTCCCCTAACAGTAGTAATGTACTACTCCATTTATGTATTTTAAAAACATCCTCAATTGACAATTTTTCATGCTAATATTACATGTTTCTAAGCGTTCATTGTATTATAAAAAAAGTAGATTTTTTGTTTTGTTTTGTTATTGTATAGTTATTTAATATGTTTGGACTTTTATACTTTCATTAATTATGCAAATATTTTGACTTTTGAGATATAGAAAGATCCTAACGTCATTTTCATTTTCACTTTCAGAAAACTAAACCCACTACATATCAAACTAGCGTCAAAGCCCGCCCGACTGGACGGACATGCTTCAAAATTTATTATTTGAGAAAAAAAAACAAATATTAAGAAAAGGTAAAAAATTCGATACATGAAGAAATGTTACATAAAATTTACAAACGAAATAAGACTTCTTTGTAAACGACATTTGCTGTTGAATTAGTGCAATTCCCATCTGTGTCACAACAAATGACCTTCAATCCGTTCTTGTTCTTAACTCGTGATACAGCCACATAAAGCTGGCCATGTGAGAATACAGGTTTTTGCAGAAACAACCCAACCTGAGACAACGTCTGGCCTTGACTTTTATTAATGGTCATAGCAAAGCATACCTGAACAGGAAATTGCCTCTGATTCAATTTGAAAGGCATCTTGTTGTCGGAAGGGCTAATAACCATTCGAGGGATAGCGCAAATTGTACCGACCTTGCCGCCAGATATGATTTTACCCTCGATTATATTTACCCCCATTCGTAGTATCTGAAGCCTCGTTCCATTGCACAATCCGGCTTTCTGATCAATATTCCGCATACACATTACCGGAGCACCAATCTTTAACTTCAAGATATGCTGGGGGACACCTTACATTTTTATGCTGTTCAAGAAGTCAGCGGTGTAAAGATCAAGGTTAAACATCGTATCATCTTCATCTGCAGCGGAAACCGAGTCTGATGACTCGTACGTCTTTTCTTCTCCCGGAATTAATGACATCATACGTTCATTTATGAGGTCAACCATTTCGTGCGTGGGAGCAAGAATGGCTCTATCTTGAAAAAAATTGCGTTGCCATAGATTATCCAGTAAATGAGGGTATGTTTCTGCAATAATAGCCCCAACGTTATCATCAGATGCTGGAATCAGCATGTTATCCGGGAACTCTACTGACGACTCACCATCATTTTCCCCACATGTGTTTAGATAATTAGTGAAAAATATTTATATCATTTTCAAAACGTAATATAAGGGTTTATTAAAAATAAGAAATAAATTAATTACACACCTATAGTGCCGTTGCCAATATCGAGTATCCAATATGCAAATTCCTTTATTTCTTTTCTTTCAACCTCGGATGCTCCAAAACCCAGCCTCATGTTTACAGTTAAATTCAATACAGTGCAGTGGTCCCAGAGATATGACGCATTGATAGTCGCATGAACCACGTCTTGCCTACAGCCGTTTGGAATAACAGGAAGAATCTGCCGAAAATCACCACCAAACAAAATAACTTTTCCACCAAATACAGCTTTTGACGGTGTCAAAGGGTCCTGCCTGCATATGTCTCTCAGGGTTCTGTCAAACACCTCGAAACAATATCTGTTAATCATTGGTGCCTTGTCCCAGATAATTAGCTTTGCTTTTCGTATCAACTCAGCAAGGTCACCGTCAGCTGATATGTGGCACAACGAATCTTCCACCACGTTAATAGGGATTGCAAACCTGTAAAGAACACAAAATTAGCAATTATTATCAAAAATGAAAAATTCAATATTATAATGCTGTGTTCGAGTATAATAAATACGTGCAAACCTGGAATGAGCCGTCCTACCACCGTCCAACAAAAGGGCCGCAATACCACTTGATGCAACATTCAACACTATTGACCCTTGGGAACATAATGCAGCAGACATAGTTTTGTACAGGTAAGTCTTCCCAGTACCGCCGTAACCATATACGAAGAACATTCCACCCATTTCATTATTAACGGCGTCCATGACTGTTCTGTAGATACGCGTCTGCTCTGATGTAAGGCTGGCATAAAGAGTTTGATGCTGATCGCGGAGTTCATCTCTGTTGTACGATTCCTCGTCATATATTAACCGGTTGTAATTATCCATCGTTTACATTTCATCCGGATATGGCATGTTTGAAAAAGACTTCAAACTCTTGTTTTTACAAAGGAGCATGTGTTCAATATACGTAAGACAAATATTCATCCTTTGTGTGTCAGAAAGCTGTAAATCTGCAAACGTTATAAGATAAGCTATTGTTCAGAATAAATAAACTTTGAAACAAAAAAGTAGCGATTAAACTGAATAAGTTGTTTTTACAATACTACCTAGATCGTTACGCTTCCTTCGTTCAACGTTTAACACATCCTCTGCCAAAACACGCCAAGTTTTTTCCCAGACAAACTCGGGACGAGACATACTATCCGTCATGAGGAGCATGACAAAAAAAGAACGCAGATAATCACCCATTCCCCAAAAACTTGCTTCCAACAACCCATCAATGTATTCCTTGTCGTCCTGTAGGAGCCCACGGGCAAAACACACATCCCTATATGACGGATAAATAACACCGCGCCATGCCTTGAGATCATCCCAGCATGTCGGACCTTCCACCTTGTTTAGTAGTACACGTAAATAATAAAGTTCACCCCATGAGGGCGGGACATGATGTATACGACCAAGTGTATTTCCTCTTTGTCTTTTGTTCCAAATGCGTTGCTGCTGATTCCAAACGTAAAACTGGGGGATCTCAACATACAGGAGTTTACGGGCGTCTGGATCTCTCTCGTTTAGTTCCATCCATGCAATAAACTTGGTTTCGTTTACAGATGATTTATCTAACGCGTAATCAATACTCTCCCTTGCATCAAAGATTACCGGCTGTTCATTCTCTAAATGGAAAGGCAACCGTTCGACTTACGATGTCCTTTTATGAATATCAAACTGAAATATACGCCAGGTTGCCTCACACGCTGAAAGATACCTACAATCATAATAATCTTTTATTTCGTCGATCTCTTCGCCCTCCACCGCAACAGTAACCCTGTCTGGCCCTTTGTTGACATACTTAAACAAATATTTTATGGAACCAATTTGGTTGCACCATTCTACATTTATATGGGACTGGTATTTCCTCAGTAGACCTGGATTGTATGGCACAACATAACCATTGTGCAAATCTATTCCACTTTTCCTTACAGTATTTCCGTCATTTCTCCTCTTATAGATTGCGTATCCATTGTCATCGATGACAGTTGTCTCGTTAAACTGTTTTGGGAATTTTTTCGTACATTTGAAATTCACAGTGCAAGGGCATCTTGGATTTTCAGCACCGCACGGGCCATGCATCATCTGATCGGTCACTATCTGGTATAATTCCGGATCCAGTTCTTTGTCGGGTATCTCTGCTGATATAAATTCATCTATTTTTGATGCAGCAGTAATCTTGTCGTGTGCCTCAAGCCACAATAATATGTGGCAATGTGGAAGACCCCTCTTTTGGAACTCAATGGTGTAAACAACTGCGATTTAGAAAACAAAATAGATAAATTAAATAATATATATTAATGTTTATAGGTTTAAATATAAACTGTAAGTGTATGTGTTGGATTTTTACCTCCTTTTACGTGGCCAAAAGTATGATTTTCCTTGAAATCTTTTAGGAGGCAGTCTAGCTTTATTTTAAACACTCTAGATATAATATTCGGACGATCTTCAGATTTCAAGCCTTTCTTGGCCATTTCACGGGCAATCTCAGGCCAATTAGGGTTACACGTGAAGGTTATGAATAAATCAGGATAACCGTAAAACTTACATATCGTCATGGCGTCTAAATAGTTTTGCATCATATACCTTGGGCTCCCCGTAAATGACGAAGGTAGCACGTACTTCTTACCACGTAAAACATTACCATTATCCTGATTTTGCGCCAATATGGACAATTTGGCATACGTCTCAGTTCTTAAATCTTTTTGCTGCGTTTTAATGTATCTCATCCTCTCAGCCTCAACCATTGTCAATGCGTCGGTACAAAATTGTTGTAACAATCGCCTACCACTGAGTATCATGGAGAACTGATTTCTCCTGTCTTGCAATCGGTAAGCGAACCACTCCCTCATTGACACTCGGGTGCCTTTATTTTTTTCATTAAAGTCAGTAACGCCTTGGTGGTAGACATCAGTACGGTACCCATCCTCTGCATAGGGGAAAAACAAAGGGTAATGCAATGCTAGGTATAGTACGTGCAGCTCGCTGATTTTTTTAAGTTTTCCGTTTTGCCTGTATACGACAATATCCCTAGGATTTGCTGTATCTTCAAAATCTCCAACAATCAAAGCTGCTACTTCGGATGAAGTTGGTAGATTGTAGTTCCTACCGTCCCGTGACCTGCTGCCAATAAGTCTGAGCTTAATATTACTGTCATTTGAAGACCTGATCGATCGGGCAGCCAACCGAAACTTCTCTACCAATGGATTTATTGAATCAAGCATGTCTCGTATTTTGGTGGTAAGCTCAACATCTATCTCATTATTAGATGTCGATGTGCATCTGCGGTTGCTGTAAGAAATATTATTTGTAAGTGAACGAAAATGTAAACATTATATGTGAAAATGCAACGACATCGTAAGTGATTGAGATTTTTTACCTGACAGCTTGTATCCGTTTCTGAATCTCGTTTTCAGTGTCATATATATAAAGTTGACAGAATTTAGGACGGTTCCCCGGTTCGGGCATCAAATCTCCCAATCTATGTGGATTTTCCCCATTAATCCTGAAGCAGTAAGGGCCACGTCCATTGTTAACGGACTCGTCTTGCTTAGCACCCATAGAAGTGAAAGCGAACTTATATCGACGTATATTGCTCAAAAAAGAATCGCTCTTTGGATGTTGTTTGGTAATAAGATCTTTCAACAATTTTGGTGGTTCAATCATGTCAACAGGCAGCTTAACCTTACCCCTCATACAACATATTGAATATGAGTGGGGGTTTATAGCGGTACGTCCTCTGTCTTTCTCATCTTTCCAAACCATAGCACCACAAGACGCGCATTCGAACTCAGGATCTCCATGATCAAGGTATTCTACATAATTACATTACAAAATATAAGTCCTTATAAAAAATTAATATATAACAATATAAAGATTAACGGACTTTTTGAATTTAAAATTTTTGTACCGTCTGAAATTCCAAGAAATGCATGTGATGGTAGATCAGGATGATTTTCCTGTTGAGGGGTGGTGAAGTTGAAACCACGTGATATTCTCAGGCGCACTGTCTTACCTTTCTTGTTAGACTTTTTTAACTTTGCTTTTGAAGAATCTAATATTATACATCAAAAGGGATAAAGAATAATATTAATTACATAGACCATACAAATATATTCCAAATGTATTGCCTTTACGTGTCATTTGATAAAAGAAATATTCAAACCTTTTTCACATAAATTAAAATTTATGGGTGTATTGATGTTGAACCTTGAAGTCGTTTTGGTGAACACTGCACTTACTGGGCCAAATATGATGTTTATTAAATATCCTCATCAAAGTATGAAAAAATGTACAAAAAAAATCAAAGTACCGTTTGTTTTGATTTCACTCGTTGGTGTAACGGGGTATGAGGAGTGTTGTGCTGTAGTTGTAGAAGTTGCAATCGGAGAAAATTGTGTTTTGGTGGAAGGTGGTGTTGTGAATATTCCATTTAAAGTATTGGTATTTCGATAAAACATACTTAACGGTGGACCTACGTCAATAGAAAGTAAGTAATTAATAAGTAAGCATAATATGAAAGACAATAAAATGTGTATGAACAAAGTAACATAATATTTATTAATAGTATTTTTTTATGATCTACTTACATGATAATTGACTCGTACGTGGAGCTATCATAGGCATTGGTGATATAAATGAGTGACCTATGCAACATAAACGTGAAATATAATTAGTTGCACATTTTTATAAAAACATTTTAATATTTTGATAATTAATGCAAGAAGTTTTCCCCTATAATTGCTTGCACCTCTTGATTCTTTGTTGTTGGGTTGTATTCCTGATTTTGACGGCCTTCCACGACGAAGTTTAGATATATTTTCTCCCAAATCTATTATATATACAAAAAAATTTGAATAATATGTGAATATATATATTTGTCAGATGTTGTAAAAAACGTAGAATACTAAAAATCAAATTTATTGTAGAGAAAAAACATAAACATACTTTCATTACTTGGCATAAGCGGTTTTCTTCCGATAGGTCTTCCAGGTTTCCTAACCACATTTTGAATCTCCTTTGGAAAATCTTTTAGTATAAAAGAAGTTAAATTTGGTTAAACTGTTTAACACAATAATGGGCAACAACAAAAAAGAAGATATTAGATATTAATGAGTAATGTAATATAATACTTACCATTTATAAACGTGTTTTCAGGCGGTTTATTAGTGATATCTTCGAATGTTGTGTTGGACTGAGAGAGATAACCATGTAATTGAGATTCAAATACGATGCGTTTAGATATTTCTGGCTGATTCTCATTGTTTTGTACCGTGATTTTTCTTTTACCTGCTTTTTTTGTATTCTCTTTCCCAATATTCTCATCAATATTGGTATTAGTTTTCTCCATAGTAACTTGAAGTATAATATCTACAAATATCATAGAAAAATAATATAAATGTTTTAATCAAAACATTGGTAAAGAATTATAAATACAGAATGTAATAAAATTTTCAGGACCATCAAAATGCATTTTAATTAAAACTACTTATTAATCGGATACTTGTGTTATTTAAGAAAAAAAAAGTTACAGTCGACTTTTACACAGTGTTGCCAAAAATTAAACAATTAATTATCTATCTAAATTTGAGTTATTACGAAACAGCTTCTAGATTTATTAACAAAAATTTGGGCCAGTCAAACTGTAAGAGAGCCCAATTTAATTGGAGCATACGCATTTCCGGATTGATATTTTTTATTTGGGCTTCTAAAGTTGTATCTGCATTATCTTAGCCTGTTTATCAAATTTTCGATTTAGGAAACGCATGATATTCGATTGAGATCTGAAAATATGCGTTTCTTTTCACCGACTATGAGATTTCTTCCGGTGATTCAATTTCATCGACCAAAATTCTGATGCCGATGTACATTCCAAACAGATAAAGCTAAAGTAATTCCGCATTAGGGCTAGATTATTTTGAAAAATGAAAACGGAATCGGGCGAATTTGTGTATCTGACAACGTAAAATTTCAGATGGGAAACGGTTTCGGGAAAATTACAGATTCTCAATTGATGGCTTAATGCTCCAATCGAAATCGATAAAGATACCTCCGTATAGGGAATCAACAGAACTAAGGGATGATCAAAATAAGGTATTCTGATAAGTTTTATTTTCCTTCTATTAATGTTTATTGATTATTATTTAAATCTAGGTCTTTCCGATTAGATTTATTTCTTTGTGCTTAGGTTATTGATCGTATAGTGGTATCCTATGGATTAATTCGAAGGCTGCATTTAGTTGGTCTCAATGTAAGACGGTGTTATCTGTTTCAACACTTATATCCTTGATACCGTACACAAATTTCGTATAAATTTTTTATGTTATATATGGGACTGAGGATGAACTGAAGTTGCTGTTTTGAGGGGCTAAAGTGAGTGGGGATATAGAACATGAATTAAAGGTTTACACAACTACTGAGTGGTCGTACTCATTTTGTAGTTGCCTGTATGATCGATTTTCATTACTGTTTGGTAACTGATTTGCTATGAAGGTACTAAATCTTCTCCTATGTACTAAATTTTTAAAATTGTTTGCATACTTGACTGTATTTACTATGCAGAAAAATATTTCTTGACAATTTTAAAATTAATATAGACTTAAAATACTAACTACCATGTTATTAGATCAATTAAATTGTCAAGTTTAGGTTGAAAAACTAATTAGAACTTTATTCAAAACAGTATATAATTTAAGTATATCAAATTCATAATAGCTAAAACAATATTACAATTCAGATTAATAAAAAAAGTAATCTAGTTGCGGAATTTTTACTTTTTCTATACTTATTACTCTATTTTAACTATTATTTCTAAACGAATACCAGAAATATTGTATTTAAAAAATATATTTAGTTGTCAGATTTAGCAGAGATTCAGCTATACGCAGCAGTTTGTTTTTTTAGTGTGTAAAAAATAACATAATTCATCAAAAAATAATACAAATAATTCATATCAACATAACACATAATTTGAATATTTAATGGTTAAAAGTAACGCATACCTGGTAGAATATGTTGCAGATTTTCTATGTATAGACACACATATGGTATAATCCAATATGTTTGAACCGTAGCATATGCTCGCCAGTTATTTCCTGAACGTTTTTAAAATACAAATTTAAATTAAAATGTTAGCACATGTGATCCAATTATTATAAAGTATCTTCCATAATTAAGTTTTAGAAAATGTGATTAAATTCATAGAAAACTTATCTTGAATTTTCTGTAGATCGACTAAGCTAGTTGAACAGGGAGAAATCGTTGCAGCACCACCCAATTTTCGTACTAAATAGAAGCTATAGGGCTGCAATTCCGTCGAACTTTTGCAGATTGAAAGAAGATATTGGCAAAACCAAATTTCGTTGAACTTCAAAGAGGGTCTACCGGGTTTATATAATGAATGATCGATAAAGGTAAGTAAATTGTTTCCATGTTTTTAGTGAATTAAGTTATTTTTTAAAACTTAATTTCCGGAATACCTCCCTATAATTAAGTAAACTAAATTTCGGTAAACTAAATTTGCACATTCATTTTATTCATATTCCATATTTATAGTTTTGATTTAATTGGAAAGCAAATAGACTGTCAATTTAATCCATTTTTTTCGTGTTGATCAAAAGTAAAAAAAGTTCTTTTACATTGTGTAACCGTGCCAAAAAAATCAACATTATTTTTAAACGAAGTTCCATATATTTCTGTATTTGTTAATTGTTCTGGTCCGATATGTTTATGTGAAACGGTTTTAATGATTTGTAGCGGGTTTTGATATAAACAGATAAGTTATTATATTATATTTAACAAATAACTGAAAAGGATGAAATTTTTTGAAAGTGGTGAGAACTTTAAACGAAAATAAATTCCTACTTATTAGAATCATTATGGAAAGCTAATTTTGTTGACATAAAGAATTAAATTACGAAAAGTCAAACCCAATGCAAAACCTTATGATAAAAATTAAAGTCATCCAAGAAAAACACACCAAATTGTGTCTAAATAATATTGAAAATCATAATATAACGAATATTAAAATATTGTTTAGAAAACATCAATGGGTTATGTGATGCCTCTCAATCTTCCGGTTCGATCTTCACCTCGACCAAACCATTAGATCTTTTGCTAGCCTTTTCATCTTCTGAATCAGTGTCAATATCATCTAGATTGATAAAGACACGGCGTTTTTTGTTGCTCGAATTTCCGCTCCCAGAAGCCCCATCACACGAAGTTGGTGTCTGCATGTTTAACACACGTTTTACACTATCATCAGCCATTGTAACCTTGTTTATCAAGTTGGAAGGCGTGTTGAAATCCTCCAGCGGCTCGTCCTCGGGCTGAAAAAACATAAACAAAAATTTAATATGCTTATAAGATTCTAACTATATATTTTGGATAAAATAATAAATTGAATTTATCACCTCATCCACAACATCAGCAATTACACGATCCACAATAAAAATTTTCTTAAAATGCTTGATTAGTTGTGGATCCTCAGACATACCATCACACCGGTATGTGTGGTTATTTTTATTGTGGTTCTCTTTAGAGTACCACAACTTTAACAGTAATTTTTTACCGAGGAGCATGTTCAACTCATCGGGGTAGTACTGGGACGGATCCTTTCCGTGTTTGTCTAGCAAGTCCCACACAGTAAGGCCTGTCAACTTAAAAATAGAACTGTTGAAGAATACAACTTGTGCAGTACCAGTCTCGTCAATGATGGTGACTACTACCTTAAACCTGTTAGGTAAAAAAAGTATAAACAAAAAAAATAGTCAGAATAAGAGTCATTATACTTCACACTTGATGTAAAAGTTGTCCGTTTATGTAAATTGTTACCTGGAATTCGTTTGTACTGCTCCACAGTCATCGCATTCGTAAGTAGTTTGGCGACTGTTAGCTGATCTTACTTTAACTTTTTTTGTGCACCTCTTGCACGCCAAATAAGACCATCCAATTTGATCATGTAAAACATGAATGGTTGCAAGTACGATGCAGTGGGAATCCTGTATATAGGTTAAGATTAATTTTAAAAGTACATTTATTTGTCCAATTAATATATAATGACCTTATAGTAATAATTAATAGACCGTTCTTTTACATACCGGTTGAATTTGACGAATATGCCCCACCATGCTTTTAACAGAACCCCCAAAGAAATCGGTAACGGTAACAACTTTTGCATCAGGGGTAAAAAACTCAATTTTGAACTGATTTGGGTCATAATCATCCTGTTTCTCAGCCCTGACAATTATAACATATATCAATCACAACTGGTTATAAGATATTGCTTTTTCATATATAAAATGTTTAATACGTTAAAATTTTTTTACTAACTCTGATTTAAATGCTACAATAGCTGGATGACTTTGATCAATAATTATCTTTGTTCCGAACAAAGCGTTATGGACCGCAGGTGCCCCTGCATTAAGCGCGTAGTGTGCGAAACATTAAAATAATTAATAAATGGTAAAGATTATTATTTTTGGTTGAAAACAATAAATTTCTCTAACCATGTAATTGAATAAAGTGTGAGTATTTTTATTTATAACCTATTTAAATAACATAAGCTTAATTTTAGTATTTAACATGGTAGTTAGTAAAAATTGTTTGACTGTTTGACTTTTAGTAGTTATGGACATTTCATTGAACACATGCTCATTTAGAAATAAACTTAAAATCGTCAAACAGCCAACATTTTGAAATCAAACTGTTTGACTTTAAAAGTCAAATAGTCAAATTCGTTGCTTTTAAATAGGAATAAATTTTATTTAAAAAAATAGTAAATAATGTATTATAACATTAAAAAATGTTTGACAGCTTACAGTCAAACAGTTGACTTTTAATAAAACAGTCAAAATGTCTTAATAAAATTAAAATCATCATACAGTCAAATTGTTTGACTTTAAAAGTCAATCAGTCAAATTCGTTGCATTTTAATAGGAATACATTTATTTAAAAAAACAGTAAATAAAGTATTATAACATATTAACATATTTGACTGCATTTACAGTCAAACAGTTGACTTTTAATAGTCAAACTGTATTAAAATGCAATTTTTAAAAGTACCTTCATAGTACTTAACTTTCCCAAGCTGTAGTATGACGACAAAATGTCCAAACTTCTCTGGATCGGCGGCGTAATCGTTCCACATCGTTGCCCACTCTTCCCAAAACGTGAAATCAAGTTGTTCTCCCCTGTTTTTATAAAGTTGAAATCATTATTAAATATGTAATACTATATTATTATTTATATAAATATGTATGTAAGTAGTACGTACGTATTATCCTCTACAACGACAGTACGGCGATATTTCGTACCACTTTGGGTGGCTACCTTGACACTCTCCATAATGCCAACAACAGAGCCAATCACATCTGAAACAGAGAACATTACATAAATGTTGGTTTCTATATTAATTTTTGCAATATAGTATTTATAAGTTAAATAAAATTATAATATAAATATGACGTACCAACAGCGTCTTTTTCAGCGTACGTACGATCGACGGATTTAATCTCCGTATAAGGTTCGAGCAATAAACTGTATAAATTTTCATCAATCTGTTCAATGCGAGTAACAGATGTGTTGAAACCAAATGCTAATTTGAACTTATGTGGTAATAAAGGGTAATATCCAGTATTCTGATAAATTGAGAAGTTCGATATTTCATAGCATTGGCCTTCCTCAAACAGAGGCTCGAACTTATACATGAATTCTTTTTTAATCCATATCTGAATTCGATCATTCTGCAAAATTAGAACATTATGATCAGATTTTTTATGGTATTTTGACCTAACACGGAATGTGTTTTATGATGTATTGAGTTATAATACCTGATCATCATGTAGAACCAAGTTTAGAGAATAAGGGTTATGGGGTTCATTTTTACGATGGGAATGCCAAATTGAAATACATCTCCCACGAACAGTCATGTTTCGTGATACTGCATCTATTTGACCAATTGGTGTAATGGTTTTTTGTTTCGAGTTTTCTGAAATAAACATGTAGACGTTAGTAATTGTATATAATAAACAAAGTAAAAGGCATGCATTGTTAAATACCTTGGTCTGTTCCGATATTAACTGCATTCTGGTTTGTGTTTTCAGCGCTACGAAATCTTCGTGAACCTAGAGACATTCCTGAACTTGCCAAAGGTCTCAATTTGCTACCGGCAGAATTTGGTGTTTTTGGGTAATTCATCTTCCCTTTTCCCTTGTCATTGTTCGGATTCATCCTGCACAGTTAATAAGTAATATGTTCATCTTCTATTGCAATTAATAAAAAACAGTTAGGTAAATACCGTGAAACTGTCCTTACATAAGGATGGAAATGGTTAAGATTATGAACTGGTTTTTTAAAAAGCTAATTAAATTACTTAAAATCTAATATCACGTTAAATTGTAAAAACAGTTGACTTGTTTTAAGGTAAAAAAAACCGTTTATTTGAAAAAACAGTTGAATACTTTTAAGGTCAAAATGATTTTATTCAGATTTATAAAGTTGTATTTATTTTAATCCTAATGAAATTTGGAAAACTATGTTGCTCAACTGTTTGACTTTTAGAAGTCAAAACAGATTGACTGATTAAAGTCAAACACATTGAATATACATAGTCAAGGTATTTCAAATAAACGGACAGTCGTAATTTTGAAAATAAATGTTAAACAATATCACGTTAAATTCTTAAAACAGTTGACTTGTTTTAAGGTAAAAAAAAAATATTTTATTGCCATGTATTTAAACTGTAGGTAAATACCGTGAAACTGTCCTTACATAAGGATGGAAATGGTTAAGATTATGAACTGGTTTTTTAAAAAGCTAATTAAATCACTTAAAATCTAATATCACGTTAAATTGTAAAAACAGTTGACTTGTTTTAAGGTAAAAAAAACCGTTTATTTGAAAAAACAGTTGAATACTTTTAAGGTCAAAATGATTTTATTCAGATTTATAAAGCTGTATTTATTTTAATCCTAATGAAATTTGGAAAACTTTGTTGCTCAACTGTTTGACTTTTAAAAGTCAAAACAGATTGACTGATTAAAGACAAACACATTGAGTATACATAGTCAAGGTATTCCAAATAAACGGACAGTCAAAATTTTGAAACATAATGTTTTAAACAATGAATTTCATCAGTTTTATTGAAACTGTCTAAGCATGACAATTGATGCTTGAATGAGAATATTTACTTTTTTCCACAGATAGTTTGACTATTTAAAGTCAAAAAAATTGAAAAGGCATTAAATAGGTTTTTTAAAAAGCTAATTAAATTACTTAAAATCTAATATCACGTTAAATTGTAAAAACAGTTGACTTGTTTTAAGGTAAAAAAACCGTTTATTTGAAAAAACAGTTGAATACTTTTAAGGTCAAAATGATTCTATTCAGATTTATAAAGCTGTATTTATTTTAATCCTAATGAAATTTGGAAAACTTTGTTGCTCAACTGTTTGACTTTTAAAAGTCAAAACAGATTGACTGATTAAAGACAAACACATTGAGTATACATAGTCAAGGTATTCCAAATAAACGGACAGTCTTAATTTTGAAACATAATGTTTTAAACAATGAATTTCATCAGTTTTATTGAAATTGTCTAAGCATGACAATTGATGCTTGAATGGGAATATTTACTTTTTTCCACAGACAGTTTGACTATTTAAAGTCAAAAAAATTGAAAAGGCATTAAATAGGTTAAAATTTAATTTGATTAATATCAATTGGCGAGTCTTAATTAAAAGTAATGTTTTTACACAGCCGATTGATACTTCTTGATTAAAATCATATCAACCGGCTTTGAATGTGAATATTATGACACGTTTAATTGACAGTTTGACTATTTCACGTCAAATCTATTTAAAAAGCATTAAATAGGTTAAAATTTAATTTCATTAATATCAATTGGCGAGACTTTATTAAAAGTATTCTCAATTTACACAGCCGATTGATTATATTTAAATTATAAATGACGACAGTATCAATTGTTACGAAGATAAATCTTAATATTTATGCAGGAAATTTCTTCTTAAATATATATGAAGTACGAATTATAGGGAGTATTTTAGAGGTCGGAATATAGATACCTGTCAATTGAGAATACTGTTTGTCTTTCAGTCCTATCTGTTTCCTGCAAGATAGTACAATTGATATTAAGAATTACGTAAATGAAACTAATATCCTCTGTTAGCCGAATTATTGATTTTATGAACCAACTACAGTTTCATACCGTTTAACGTAAATGCAGTTATATTAACAGAATGAATGAAGCTTGAGGAATAGTATTGTATTCATAAAAAACATAATTTTCATAGAAAAGTTGGACAGTTACCTTCGAGGATTGGCAACAGTTTCGTGATGCAGGTGGTTCAAAATTGTAAGTCCTTTTTAAATTCACGTTTTCCTTTTTATATAGCGGTGGATGGTTATTATGCAACCGAAAATTGGGGAATAGATTAGGTAATTAATATAAAATTTTACAAAACAAAAATTGTGAATGATTTTAAAACAAAATCTTTTAAATAATTGAAAAGGATAGTTGTGTTTTGAATTCAACACATACCATAATTTGAAAAGGATAAATGATATATTGTTAATTCCGGTGGAAACATACCATACTTAGTAGTATTGTGCAGAATAAAATCCGAGATTTTATTTCGATTTTCCAGGCTGTTTAGTCAAGGCCGGTTGATTATGTTTACGTGAAATCCGGAAATTGGTTAACTTAAAATTAGAGCATGTGCATTGTAAACCGAATTGTGAGGAAATAACCATCGACCAATCCTGGAATTACACCTGGATTAATCCATCAATAAGAGTCATGCGAAGTGATGATGTGTCAAAACGAAATGGGGTTAACGTGCATATATAGGGGAAGATAATAACACCACCCCGTCCCCTCTTCCCAGAGCTTTTGTCTCTTGACTTATATATTTCTCAAATAATTTTTAATTAAGGGTAAGTTCCCAATATGCTTCCTTTGATGCAACCTTAACAACATGCAAGCAATGACTCACCTCTTCTAGATAACTCTTCAATCTAATATCCAATATAATATGGCGGCGAGTATTCTATGTAATTATATTTTGTGGCAAGGTAAAAATGTCCGGTTACACATTTTTTCTAACAATAGTAGGGTACCCATGCTATGAGTCAACAACGAAAATGAAGAAGATAATGGTGGCGGGCGATAGCGATGTTGGTGGTAGATTTGACATAATGGAGGTTAAAAGTAATGCATTTGCATCAATTTTGACGTTAAAAATCAGCTTGACTTTCAAAGACAATCAATTACTGTCAATTGAATATCAATCATTGAACTTTCATAATTTGTTTTATTTAGTTCATATATTTAATAATTTTATATTTTAAATCATATATTTTTAAATGTTAATTAATTATTATTTCTATAATTATAAATGATAACTTTATTATATTTAAATACTTTTTGATAAGGGAATTAATTTTCACACCACACTTTTTGTTGCATCTACCACAGTGTACAAGTATTCCTGCAGACTTTACAAGTATATAAAGAAACAAGTGTGGTACATGGATTAAAATATGTGGTGTAAAAATCACTCCCTTTTTGATAAAGATGAAGCATGATGATTAGTTTTGTTTTTTTGTGGTATGTTAAGTTTTATAAAATGCTATAAAATTATATATAAAAGGTATTTATATAACTTTTGAGATAGATAAAGGTAAACTATAGTACGATTAATAGAAAGAAAAAAAAAACTTTTGAAAATGTTAATCATTGGAGAGATTTTTTATAAATATGTTTTTGGTTAGTGGAATGTTACATAATTAATGAATTATCGTAAGGTTAACCATTGCAATGCTCTAATAAAGTAATGTTATATTCATTAATTAGTTTTGGCTATTGTATGCATGACTCTTAGTCCCATTACTACTAATTGACGGTGAGAAATTTGGTTAAAGCATAATTAGTCTCATTTGAAAGTTTGCCAACTCATAAAGATTTAATCATAATAAACAACAATTAAAACTTTGCTAGAGTTTTTTTTTTCTTCCTTCGACAGAGACTAGTCGACTATTCACGACATGTATCAACTTCAATTACTTGCTTATTGGCATTTGCTAGCATGGTTGATCCTTTTTATTTTGGTAACTAGAGTTATTTTCTAACTTCAATTATTATATATGTATTTCAATTGAGCAGATTATTGGATATTCACAAACTTAAATGATTGAACAAACGGTATACATTCATTCAGTTAAACAAAAAGAGATCTTTATATTCGTCCATTTAGTTGATAAACGAAGTTCTGCCAAATAGTTCACGAATTCATTGAACGTTTTGACTTACCAATGTATATTTTTTTTAATCAAGAGCGCTTAAAATAGAAAATACTGAAACATCTTTCTCTCTTTACATATATCTATGATTAGGATACGATGAATACTCAAAAATTGTTGAGGACTGCAAGAATAATTTTCAACCGATTGTTTCAAGAAATATTGAATTATTATAAGAAATTTCTGATAATGATTGGCTGATAATTATCCTTACAATCTTCACTTAGGTTGAACAAATCAAATTAAATTAAATTTGAACAGTTGATGGAAATGATTGATGAAACTGAGTAAATAAATATTTAGGTATATTTTTTAATGTACAGAATAATTAATTTAATGAGTTTTGATAGTGAGAGCCCTTACTAAGAAAGAATATTCCATTTTATAAAGAAATTTTTAGTTGAATTAATTACATGAGTAATTTAATATTCCTATAAATATGGAAGAAATTTGACTAATAAAGATAAACATGAGTTAATTTAATTAATTATTAATTTTCAAAAGAGAATATTCTTTCTTAGTGATAGCCCTTAGGACTGTCATTATCAGAACTTTTAATTTAATTATGTAAAAAACATTTAAGAAAACGTTTGTCAAGCAGAAACTAATTAAGTCCCTATCATGGTCTTGAGATAATGACTAGTCAACAAGGGTGAACAATGAAGTTCAAATACACCATTTATTCGACATTGCATCTTCACTCGCCTTTTGTCAACTTTGTTCATTGCGACTCCTACAAATTTGTACAGCCTACATTAATTACATTGTATTGTGATAGTCACGGCGCATAATTGATTTGGAAAAGACGTTAATTAGCTAGGTTCTATGTGATAATTTGGACAAGGATCGAATATGAGCAAAGATTAACTAGATGAAACATATGTTACTTTTTCTATAGATTAGCACATTTTACGAGTTAGACATTTCAATCATTTATCGGCTAAAATAAATTGCAACATGTCATTGCGCCAGGTCATCAAGAACCCTCCTCACTGCTTCTTGGAAGCTTGATTCGTCCCATTCACTTCCCTACATAAAGCGAAATGTCAAAGGGAAAATAATTAACAAGTAACGAAATTTTATATAAGTAATATTTTCTTTAAGAAACGTCTTAGAAATTATATACAAAGTAACCAATTTTATAAAATGTACATTAACTAATTAACGGTTTTATTTATCTCCAGATGAATACCATAATATATAATGATAGTGAAGCAAAAGAGGAATTAATTTGGACCTATTTTAATATTTTTTAAACCCTTATCTATTCACACTAAAAACAATGATAAGTTCATAATATTCCCAAAAAAATCATCTACCCATATAACTTATCCTGCCAATTGCCAAAATTGAAATGTTAAAGCTTTTGGTAGGTCCAATTTAACAAAGTTGATACATAAATGAACATGTTCCAAGAAACTACAAACTTTGAATTATATTAACTTTAATAATATGCATGTCTTTATTAGTTGACATGTCATTATCTGTAACGTAACTTATATTATCTAAGTTCTTAAGTCTAATATATAGTTTTAATTAAGTTGGTAACTAGTAGCTAGTGTATCATTAATGTTTTCTTTTGTTCCTAGTTGTCTTCATATAATAAATATTAATGTTATACTCCGTAGTTAATAATATTGTTATAATATATAATTGTTATTTTATTGCCACTTTTACAAGAATTAATAATAGGCATTTTGAAATAAAAATTAAAACCGACCTGAATTCTCAATCTCAAAACAACTCGATTCACAAAAGCTTCTGTTTCAAGCATTCGTGTATCAGCATCTACTGACATCACAGTTGCATTGTCGACTTGTTTCAGGAATTCCAAAACACGAACGACCAAATCCGTGAGTACCGCATTCCCTCTTGCATTCACGACCAAATCCACGACTCGTGACTCAATTGAAGTCGACTCACCAATATTATTGATTCGCACATTTAGTCTCTCGTCAGAAAAGTCAACGGAATGTTGACTATGCACTTCTTTACGCAATTGCTCAGCCTCCAAAATCTTATTTCTTTTGTTAAGCAACTCAATTTGAGACTTCAAAGAAGCTATGTACTGCTTTGTGTTTGATAGCACTGCCGCCTTATCCTTCTAAAATCATAGTGCCCCATAAAAAACAATTAGCATAAATATTATGTTCTCTAGAAGCAATTAAGATGAACGTTTAATTGTAATAATTTGTAAACCATGAAAACGTTGAAATCAAGTTTATAATAAAAAAGTTTATAAACTTTTAACTAAAGCAGAAAAGGGTCGTGTGTGTAATATTTACATTGTCTTACTTTTTTATATTTACATTTTTACTAAACAAATAACGAAAACATAAGGATTCTTCCAAATTTATATCTCAAACCATAGGATATGATTTGAAATGCTCATTCATGCAGAGCTAAATTACGTGTTTTGTTTTTTTTTTTTGTTTTTTTGTTTTTTCATGAGATAAATGATTATTCATGCTCTGATACATGTAAAATTATAAGGTTCCGTCTTAAAACCAATTAGTTGTAAGAGGAGTAGCATATGATCCTTATAACTACATTACAGATTCTTTGTTTGTCCAATATGTGACATTGCTCAACCGTTTTAAATTTATATGATATGAAATGATCGCTATATGAGACTAATTATGAAATGGAAAATGATTGTAAACTAATGATATACGTACCTTGGTGCCTGGAGGAAGCAATGACCTCAAAGCTTGGAAGCTTTCATTAATTTTCTCTCTTCTTTTTCTCTCGGATATCATATGATGAAGTTGATTGCTTGTAGGTCGAGTTGTTTGAATCATTTGACTTTGTTGTGCTCGAGCCTCACTTAGATTTCGAAAGAATGAAAGCGATCTACGGTTGAGATTTTGTCTACTTTGAACTCGTTGTTTTGTAGGACCTAAAAATGATCGATACATCTGAAATGCACTAGGAACACGGGTCTGGTGTGATGAAGAAGATGGAGAAGAAGAAGATGATGAAATGGCTGCAAGAATTGCTCTTGTCATTGCAGCTTCTTCATGTTCTCTTGAAGGTATCATTTGAGTGGTTCTAATTTGATTTAAAGCTTGTTGAAGAGGATCTTCTAATCTCATTGTCAAAGAAGGTGGTGTTAGATTTGATGCTTGTTGGTCCACAAATGCTTCTTTTAAACCAAATGTTTCTGGCATATAAGAAGTGGTTTGAAGCATGTTGTAGAGAAAAGGCGAGTATTCGACACTATTGTCCATAGATAATGATCTTAAAGACGATGAAGAAGATGAAGCTCGAGCTTGATTAAGTGGTTGGGGAGGCACTTCTTGTTGGAAATCGCCTGGAAATAACTTCTTTAACTCGATTTCAAAATTAATCTACATTCAAAAACACAAAAAAGGTGTTTGTGAATTTAATTTGTCGTTTAAAAATTATAAAGATATATGAAGAAAGGAACTTTTTTTTAAAGAAGGTAATGAGATATCTTACTTGGGAGGAACCATTGGGCATGCCAAGCTCAATCTCTCCATTCTTGCACCCCATAAAAATTGCAGTCTGCAATGAATTTTGTGATCATAATTGTATGTATGCTAATTTATATGATCAAGAAATTAGTTAATTAAAACTAATAATAGATCGGTTGAGTTCGTCTCATTTCTATTTCGCGAGCTAAACCTTAATTAAGGTTGGCCCTTTTTACCCTCTCGAGATCTTGATGGAAGAATGAATGACTAGCATTTCTATGTATCCACCAACGGAAATGAGATGAAAAGAAACGATAAAAATGGATTTTGATCTTAATATATATACACATTTTGCATACCTTAATCCTTGCTTCCTGCAAGTATAAAGTAATGTACATTAGATTCAAATCATGCATGCATGCCTCAAGGAATTCTCAACAAAATAATGAAACTTTTTATTTAAGCTAGGTATATATGTCGTAATTACTTGATAAAACTGTAATTGTGCAGAGTTTGATGCCGATTTTAAAAGCTCCACCCCTTTACACTCCATGTACTTAAGATTGTGAATGAATGCAAACCCTGGAACACCTCTATATATATACATAAAGAAATTAGTCAATATGATTAAGTTAGCAGAATGTATATATAAAAAAAAAAAAAAAAAAAAAAAAAGATTGAATTTTTCTTCTTACCCACTGTAATTATCAATCAAGAACATTGATTTCTGGTAGTCAAGAAAGGACCTCATTGCAAGACTCCCAGATGATGAACTTGCTTGATTGCTTTCTTCAGTGTATACTCCATCAATAAAGATCAAACAACTGTAATTTTTGCATGGGTGTATAAAATGATTAAATGTCCATATAAAACTGTATGAATTTGTATACAAAACTCATATATAACTAAATTCGATTTGAGCTAGCATGAGAGATGTACTTGGAAGGATGGGGAAAGTGAGACCAGAGGCAAACATAAGTGAAACCAAACGATTTGATGATTTGTTGGAACAAATTAGATCTTTGGGTTTCTTCAAGATTGAAAATGGAGTCCATTTTCAAAGATCCAAGCTAGTGTACAAAAATCCAGTATGTTGTGCTAGGATTTGTGAATATATATACATGTACATAAATACAAAAGATATAATTAAAAGGATCAAGCGGTGAGGATAATTGATGATTTTGTCTTTAGGAAATTCATCCTTGGAGCTTCTTTGATGATTTCTTCCATTGATGGTCCATTATGTGAACACACTAAGTTAATCATATATTGACTCAGCAAATTAATCCATACACACACACACACAATTGGAGGAGAGAGAAAGATCGATGAAGATGGAGAAAAGTGTGTGTGGGGGGAAGATGAATTAATATGATATAATTAAATGGTTCTGTTTTTTCCCCTATATGTAATACAAGGTCTCTTTCACTATTTTTTCTTTTAAAAAAAAAATAGTTTCAAATTATGGATTGGTTTTTTTATTTTGGATATGTGGAGAAAATTGTTAATGAAATTAACTTACTTGCATGTAATTTGATAAATGGGTGTCATCGTTAATGAGATTATAAAACAACCGGTGTAGTATTGATACTTTGTAATTAAAAATAATAATCTCTCTCTTAAAATGGGAATGTGATTTTTAGTACTACTATTACATTGTCTTTGTCTTATTATCCAATCCTTTTAATGGAAATATGAGACCTTATAGTTATTCTTGGTCTCCTTGAAAAAAGACCTTGCAGATTTAAATTATGTTTGAGAATTGAGACAATAAAGAAGAACCTATATATTTGAGTTAACCACATATTAAGTTTGTCTAATCTTGACTTTAAATGTAATTAATATACATGTGTAATTAGTTAATTAATGGAATTCACACCCAAATCAATTAAAAGGCCTACCAATTGGAAGAGGGGGTTATACCTCTTGAAAAGTATGATTGGGTATAAGGGAATTGAGATGTTGAAAGTTAGTGTGGTGTTCTTGGGGTAGGTGGTTTTGGGGTTGAATAGCCAGCCAAGATTAGAAAAGTAGCGAGTCAAAGGTCATCAATTCAAGATTTTTCCAAGAGGAGTCAAGGGGGGTGGATGGCAAATTCTGCCACTTATATATTTTATTCCTTATTTAGAATATACATTTTATTATATTAATTATACACTATCTATATTATAATATAACCATCCTCAAATTACAACCACCAGTTCCTCTACATTTAATTTTCCCGTTCTCAAACCTTTTACGAAATATTAGCGTGCACGTACTGTTCTGAAATTTCGTATACCATATACTTCGTATAAAAAAAGATATTTGAATGCCAACCTTGGTTAAAGTGAAAATAACAATCTTTTAAAATTGTACTTCTAAATTCTTAGGCTATGGAGTATGGGTACCACACCCCACACCATTTTTTACTACCACATCATCGTCACATCAGGAACCACACCACCACCATACCACATCATCTCTAGGAAATACCAACCACACCACACTATTTTATTTTCCATCTCATCATTTCATTTCCATTTATTTTTTAAACATAATATTAAAACTTCCATTAAATTAAAATAACAATACATAAAATTAAAACTACAATACTTAAAATTTTAAAAAACTACAATACTAAAAATTTAAAAACTACAATCCTAAATCGCTCATGGCTTTTCGGGCCCTTTCCTTCGCGGCTAGTAGATGTTCAAGATCTTCTTGCGGCATGCCTGGCGTTGGTTGCATATTCAAAATATTCAAATTATTGATCATTCTTTGTTCGGTTGCAAGCGCCCTATCTCTTTCATCTTTCTCCCTCTCCATTTGAACTTGTTGACGACGCATCTCTAGGCGCTCTTTCGTTGCCTCAACGTGATCGCTTAATCGTTTTTTTAATTTCTTCCCTATGCTTGCTCTTCGCTTCCATTTCCGCCGCATGCCTACCCGCTCGTTTAGCCTTGTCTCTTCCAATAGGTTGTTGAGGAGTTGGGGCTTCATCAATGTCATCGAATAGGTCATCTGGAAGGTCATCATCCCCTGCATTAAGGTCGACACGAGAACGACCATCAGAAACATCAACCGATTGTGAACTTCTTGAGCGCTTCGATTGTTGTTGATCTTTAGTAATTGTTCCGATCCATTTTGGATCCTCTATTAAAATCAACCAATGTCGATCTAGCTCAAAATTATGGCCCTTTTTTTCAACTTTGTATTGTGCTTTGGCGGCCGCCAAAACATCAAACTCGGCCATTCCGCTACTTCTTTCCGACGAAAGTTTGTTGTATACACTATTAAATTTGTAACCTTGTTGTTTATTTCAACCCATTTGCTACTAAGACTATTGTCTTTTCGGTAGGGAGGGACTCCCATGAAGCTATGAAATTTAGAAAGAATGGCTTCCCAATAGTTTTTTATTCGCATGTCATTCCCATCTTTCTCGTTTTTTGAAGTGCCACACCAAGCTCGACACAACGCAATTTCCTCCTTTTGCGTCCATGGAATTTGTGTGTCTTCTTCCACATCTTCTTCAACAACTTCTTGTCTTCTTTTGCTTTCCCTTTCCCTTTCCATTTCCCCTTTCGCTTTCCATCAAACAAACAAAAGAACCACCAGTAATATTGTTAACTTAAATTTACAAAATGATATCCCCACATTTGAATATGAGGAACAAATAAAAGATTATTAGTTAATAAAACTTGATATTCTAAGGACCGTGCCCGCGCAAACGGTCCTAGTCGGTAGCTCGTTGATTTCGTCTCAAAATTGACATTGTTGACACGGGTTAATCGGTTAGCTTGTTGGTTTGTTTGTTTTGGTAAAACGACAAAGGAAAGCGAAGTGGAGTCCCGGTTGACCAATTAAAAAGAAATCAAACTCAACGAATTTGATTTCATTTTTTTATTTTTTAAACCTTTTTACCACTATAAATACTATGAATTAATTAATTTGTATACCACAATTAATTATAATTATAATGCAACAATTGTAATAGATAGATTTAAAAATGTAGTGTAAAAATCACACCTATAAATACCCGGCGACATTCATATTCACTACAAAAACATCAATACTTTTAACTATATTTATACAACTAGCAGGGTACCCGCGCAATGCGGCGGCGGGTACTCGTAACTATTTTTCGAAGTGACGACTGTACCGGTGGTGGTGATAATAGCGATGGTGATGAGTGGTGGTGCGTAGTGATGGTAGATGCTGACATTAGTGATGGTAGGATCAGATCCGAAATTGGCCTTTTTTGTGAAAGTAAATATGGGCCTTTTAAATAGAGAAATGATGGTTCAGTTCTGGTGTCGTTAAAGCTTATATATATTAGTATCTGGAACAAATCAAAATAATCAAGCAGTTGAAGTGGTTAACTTATATCAACATGCTTGTCTAAATCACAACATTCATAAACAAACATCAACAACTTAAACTAAAAATAAAAAATTTATATGATTTTCAATTGGTCGATCATAACACGAATTTACCAGAACAATCATCTGATCCATAGAGAGATAACATGGTAGAAACTCACGTGATTTTCTTTAACTTCAACCGACAATTATGTCAATTTACATATAGGATGGAAGTAAATAATTTAAAACGGGAAAATAGAATGAAAAAAAAAACGTTAAATGATTAAAAACAATGAATATTGTTGTTCACATAAAGTGGATATTGCTACAAGGAAGCAAATGGATAGCTGCGAAAACATCCAAGATCTCCCATAGTAGTCCTAGCAAGTTCGGTTTTTTTAGTGAACACTACTGTCCAATAGTTTTGAACGAAGTTGTAGTTTCCAAAACGTGGATAGTCTTTGGGTAGGTAGAAATCTATCTCGAAGCCCTTCAACGAAAACACACCACCTTGTAAATTGAGTCCGTCATATATAGTCCTTAAAATGTGGGGGATAAAGGCCATGATTTTGTGTCCCTAAGACGAAATCAATGAATTGGTAATTGTAAAGTTAAGAAATTTAAAGGTACTACATGTCATTATTTAATAGCAACTTACAAATTTGTCGAGCAAAACAAGCCACATGTTGTTTTGTTTGTCGTCCCTCCAAACATAATCAACCCGGACATAGTTGCAGCTGTAAGTCCACTCAAGTTGGCAGAGAGAGTCAAAGCTCACTATTGGTACATACAAGGGGCATTCCATCTGCTGCAAACGTTTTAAAAATATATTGGTGATTCAATGGTTTACTATATCACTTTAGCTGTAGTGTAGATATATTTATAAACGGAGTGATTGACTAATGCGTAATGCACGTTATGTGTACACCTTAATGACGAATTTCAGTTAATGCCGTAAAAATTTAAAAACGGCCAAATGAATGTAAATATCACGGATTCACCTAATCATTGACCAAGTAAACATGCGATATATATCTTCATATTAATTACAGTCAATTCAACGACGTTACAAAAATAGACCATAAAAACGTTTCCTTATTTAGAAAAGTCCAAAGCTGTTACTTTGACTGTAATTATTTCAACATTTACTAAAAAAAACATTTCCCGATTTTGTTAATAATCATGAATAATACGTTTTCTTTGTTGCTTACACGTAGCTAGTTGAAATATGTATAGTTATTTCAAGTTGGTATGACAATTTGACAATGGATTGTATATATATATATATTTGTTATGAACCGGACACTAAACATTAACGTGGAGCATATAGTGTGGCCTGAATTGTAGCTGCTTGTTTATGTATGGTCAAAAGTTGATTTCGGTTATAAATGGTTTTGGTATGGTCAAAATTTGATTTTAGGTTATAAATTAAATGGAAATTGTTTCTAGAAATTGTTGATATATAGCCTGTTATATATGCTTTTCAGTTATAAATTTTTGTATCCCAAAATGCATTGCATGAATTGTAGATGGTTGTTTATGTATGGTCAAAAGTGGATTTTCGGTTAAAAAATGGTTTTGGTATGGTCAAAATTTGATTTTCGATTATAAATTAAACGGCTTTTGTTTCTAGAAATTGTTGATATACAGCCCGTTATATATGCTTTTCGGTTATAAATGAGTTTGGTGTAGTCAATTGTTGCTATAACTAAAGCGGTATAGTTAATGTTAGTGATAAATCGGTTGGAGTAACAGGTTAATAGGGGAAGTGTGGGTGGTTTTAAATAAAATGTAATGTAGAGCAAGTGGTTAACACATAGTCCTAAGTTAGGAGAGGTCCTGGGTTCGAATCTTAAAAGCTGTGATTTATTTTTTTTAAGGCAGAGAAGTAAGTAACAAAAGAGGAAAGCTCCTTAAAATTAAGTTTAAGGAGGTCCTTAAAAGTTGCCTAATGTGGTAGGCCTAAATGCATTATATATTAGTAAGATTATCTCAAATTTATACAAAATTTACTACAATGAATCTCAATCATCAACGGCTCATGATATGTTCCAAAATTTACTCAACACTCTGATGCCATCACCAACTAATTCTTCATCCCCTCCGAAAACGAGCAACCCTTCGCCAAGGAATATAGCTTTTAAAACGGTTTTGCCTCTTTCACTATGAATCCCTTTCCATAACCCATTTCCCCAAGTCCCGATACAGTTCTATAATCAACTACATTAAATCCAATTTCAACAACAATTATTCCAATACAAGGAACTTCTCAATCGAATGAATGTTTTTGGAATAGTATTGTTGTCACATGTAATGCACGGAGCATCATTACGCTATTTCGGAACATCAACTCTTTTGACTTTTGAAATTCAACATGTGTCTCAAGTCTCAAATGAAGCACGATCCTATAACATCCAAAGTGCAACGAGACAAAAGTATAGGGGGTTGAAATGCAATTTGAAGGAAACCAATCATTGGCTTAAAAAAGTCAATATTCACCCCTTGTTTTCACCATCATCAAAGATTCAAAGCAAATAATACATATAGGTCGGTTTCACACTTCAAATTTTGAGTGGCCTTGAAGCCAAAGTAAGAGGCTTAGCTTTGATCCCATTCATGGACGATATACGTCGGTTTATAATGTAAATACATTCATTCATATTATTCCGTTACTTATAATTCTTATGACTTAATAAGACGTGTGATGATTTTAGTGTATATCGTCAAACTTATATAATCTTCAAGCAATTTTTTGATCCATGGTAACATGTGAACATGTGGGATGATAAAGTTATGATAGGTTTATGAGAAATTGTAACAACCATAAAACTAACGCACTTTATCAAGAGTAAAACTCAAAAATACTATCAAAATAATGGTTTGATTTCGGGTTCATCAACTATATACGGGAGAGATTAGCTACATCCATAAGTTAAATGTGATATCTTTTGAACAAAAAGATATCAAACACTCCAAAATCGTTTTTATATTCTACAAATTTAAGTTGTATCACAATGCGTGTTCCTAAAGAAAGATCTAAACTTTTTTAATATCAGAATCCACACCATTTAAACTACTTCTAAATCCATATCATTTTATCTACAGTGGAACTCGAACCCATAATCACACAACACTTTCCAAAACTTTATAACACTAGGTTATAATGTCTTTGATGAGTTGTATTTTATGAAGTCCAAGGGATTTGCATAGTCCAAAGGGACAAATCCTATCCATTGGATCAAGATGGTCAAGATCAAATCCCCCACCTAAAACCACCTACAGCCACCCGCCGGCCGTCGCGTCCGGCCGCCGCCCATCGCCGCCGTCCGCCGCCGGTGGCCAGTGGTGGTGGCTGACAGTGAAGGTGCTGGTGGTAATGGGGGTGGTGGTGGTATTGATGTATTGAAACACATGTGCTTTCACTAAAACACAACATATTACTTCGAAGCACATGTGATTCAGGTCACGAAACACATGTGTTTCAAGTCACTAAAAACATGAGTTTCTAAACACACATGGGAGCATACGAAGCACATGTGCTCGATGTAACGAAACACATGTGCTTCAGTAACAAGAAAAAAATTCAAAACAAGTTACGAACATATCATTATGAAGCACATGTGCTTCATAAAGCCAAACACATTTGTTTTTGTTCCTGAATACATGTAACTTACAAGCAAGTCATTTATGTTTGAATCACGAAGCACATGTGCTTGACGTTATGAAACACATGTGCTTCACTAACAAGAAAAATAATCATAACAAGTGACGAACATATCATTATGAAGTACATGTGCTTCATAAAGCCAAGCAAATATGTTTTTGTTCCTGAACACATATAATTTACAAGCAAGTCATTTGTCTTTTGATCATGAAGCACATGTGTTTGACGTTATGAAGCACATGTGCTTCATTACTTGAAACACATGTGTTTGGCTGTACATATACACTCATTTATTTTCAAAACACATGTGTCTCAAACACACGTGCTTCCAGTCACAACCACCACCACCGGTCACCACCACCGGCGGCCACCTCCGGCCGCCGTCCGCCGCCACCGGCCGTCGCCGACCGCCGCCCATCTCCGCCGTCCGCCGTCTGCCGCCGCCGCCGGCCGCCGTCTCCGACCGCCGGAGGTGGGTGGGGTATTGATGTACTGAAGCACATGTGCTTGTATGGTTTGAATCTTGATCTTGACCTTTGACTTTTTCTTGATCCAATGGCTATTAATTATCCTTTGGGACTAGCTAAAATTCTTAGACTACCTTGAACATTTAACTGTCTTTGATAACGAAACATCTAACTTAATATACACTTCAATCCATATTAAAGTAATTAATAACATTTTGAAATATTAAAACCAACAAAAATAAGAATTTATTTGTTTACAATTTTTCAACTTTATATAAAAAAAACTCCATACATGTATATTTAAGAACATTTTAAACTAGAATAATACTACTTGAGATGATTTCATCAAGGGTCACTGGCCTAGCGGTAAGGTGTTTGTCTTCTATCTATAAGGTTGAGAGTTCGAATCTCATGATGAACATAAGTGACATTTAAGAGTAGATTATGATTTGGGAAGAAAAAAAACTCTAATAATTTCACTTGTTCTAATTTCAACCCAAATTTTCAAAATTAAATTATATACGCACTTTATTATACCCTTTCCCTCCCAAATTGAACCTCTAATCAAATTCTTCATAACAAAATTAACTAGAACATTCCACCAAAAGCATTTTTTGATTAAAAAATATGTCCAGACAAAAAATAAACTTCCATCACATTAATTTTCTAATTTGTGTCCCCAATATGATTATCGTTGTCAAAGTACCCTAGAACATGCCATCAATTGCAGAAATTCGTTGCCGATGGCTTCACGAACGAAAGAGAAAGAATCAAGCTTAAAGAAATTGGAGTACCTCTCACTGCTATCGAAGGTATGTACTGAACTCGAATCACACCTAGGGTTTGGCGATAAAGTATAAGCGGTATTTATCACTGAAATTGCTCGAAAATGTGAGACCGTTGATGAATTCGGTAATGAGTTGAAAGAAAACGGTGCTGAAATGCCTGATTACTTTGTTCGTACTATATTAAGAATCATTCACGCAATTTTACCTCCGAAATCGAAATCAAAATCTGTTAAGTGATGATACTGCAAAAAAATCGAATATTTCTGAATATAGACAGAGTGAATCAGTTGGAGAAAGAAATTGTTTTGAAAGCCAGAGAGAACAAACATAGAGATGATAGTGGAAGACATCAAAGACATATAGATACATATAGAGATATAAATCGTGACTGTGAAGAAGAAAAGGGTGATTTGAGGAGTGAACCTGAATTGTATCAAGTGTATAGAGGTGGAGTATCTAGAGTAATGGATAGTGGTTGCTTTGTTCAGCTTCATAATATAAAGAAGAAATTGAAGTTGAGTTAAGCGAAGACGAGCCTGTAGTTTTACACTAGAAAACAGTTACTAGATGGACATGTCACCCGTAAAAATCCGTAAGGTTCTTAGAGTCGGGCAGTTGCCCTACAATCTGCCCTAATTTAAGAAAGATGAGAACAGAGAGAACAACAACAAAGAACACTGCTTGATTCGACCCCAAAAGATTTAAAGCACCGTGGGAAAACCCGATACCTGAACCCGTGAACGACATTTAGCTCAAGAACTTCGAGGAGTTAGGTTGTCAGCACACAATATCACCGGATGGAAAAAAAGATGCTTTCGGTAAAACGTTGACTTTTTGTCAAAGATCAAAACTTTCCCTCCAAGAACAGAGGCAAAGCTTGCCTATTTACAAATTGAAAAAAGAATATTTCAAGCAGTACATGATAATCAGGTTTTGGTTTTAATCGATGAACCTTAATCATGCTCGATGAAGGTCACGAGAGAACCATTCATACAGACTTTTTATTTGGATTACTAAAGTAATTAATTAAGCGAAGACCTGATCTTTGATTAATCGTGACACTAACCACATGGATGCCCAGAAATTTTCGGGTTCTTTTTTCAATTGCAATATATTCACAATTCCCAAGAGAAGATTTCCTGCTGAAATACTTTACTCCAAACAACTTGAAACCGATTACCTCGATTCTGCGCTGATCACTGTAATGCAGAATCATTTAACAGAACCTGAAGGTGATATTCTCGGTTTTTTAACAGGTCAAGAAGAAATCGATCTTGCTAAACAAAATGTGTATAAGCATAAACTAGGGCTCGATTCATCTGTAATCACTCCAATATCACAAGCTTCCGCTAAGCAAACGGGCCTGGGGAAGTGTTACCATTTTTATAGTATACAAAGTGCCTGCAGTAACGAAATGTCACCGACTTCGATTCCTGACATTCAGAGGATTAATCTCGGGTTGACTTCAAAAGCGATGGGTATAAACGACCTTTATTTGGAGCTTTAGATGTAGAAGGACTTTTGACAAAATTAGGTCGGAAAATGGCCGAATTCCTGCTTGAACTGCATTTATTTAAGATGCTTCTTGCAAGTGTTGATTTGAGTTGTAGTCATGAAATTCTGACGGTAATTGCTATGATTCAAACTGGTAATATTTTTATAGACCTCGTGAATCTTGCCGTTTTGGGATGTTTAGTACATCAAAAGGTAAATCATATATTTTTTAAATCCACGTGGCAAAAACCAGTGCTACCTAAGCGGTTTTGGGTAAACTAATACATTAAGTTTAGTACATAAAAAAGTAAGTTTTAAATTACGATACACAAAATACTAAAACATGATACATTCTCAATTTATCTTGTATTTTCTCGAGTAGGTAAAATTGTTTGGATTTGTAGATAAACTTGTGGTGAATTTTTGTAATCTGCTCTTTATAAAATTATGTACAAATTGGAGTGCCGGAAAAAGCTACAACATTAGCAATAACAGTTGGTTTCTTCTTTCATGCTGCAAGGAAGGACCCACAAGAACCGTAGTTGAGAATCAGCCCGTTTATATCCACCCAAGTATTGCAAAGGCATCCCGATTGGGTCATTTATCACGTGTTAGTAATGACCACAAAAGAGTATGTGTGTGAATTTATTATCCTAAATGGCTCGTTGAGTTAGCACTTTAAAATAGCGGACCCCACAAAAATGAGTAATCGCAAACGTCAAGATATAATTGAGTCACTTTGTATCAATGTGTCATGAACCAATTTCTTAGCGGTTAAATAAAAGACGGGCTTAAATGAGTGTATCATCTTATATTAGGTGTGCAATCGTAACTTTTGTTTTTTCAAAATTAGACCTGATTCAACAAATTGGCCCGTTCAGAAGCTCCGTTCGATTAATGATATAATTTTTCACATAACTTCATACAAGTTCTTGAAATACAATGTGATTAAAAGTTATGCAGGAAGAATTGGAATACTTTGTTCATGGTTAAAGAAATTATCAGGATCAAACTGAGCCTTGATCTTCACCAGCCTCTTGAAATTATCTTTGAAATACTTGGTTCCCCATGAACTCGCCATCTCATAACTCGTATTATCTCCATTTTTCTTGTTCATTCCAAGATCAAAATCTCGATAATTCACATACGATTGTCTCGGGGACATTGTAACATAAGGAGTCATGTACTCATAAAGTTTATTAATCCCATAAACATGTTTCTTCATGGTTTCCGTTTCATTATCCATCCACGAGGCCACATATTGAATCTTGAAAAGCACGTTTCTATGCGGAAACGGGATTGACGATTCCGGAATCCTGGACATTATTCCTCCGTACGGGTTCCAAATCATAAACGGGCTTTCTCCGTCCAATTCCATCATTATTTTCCACATTCCTTCCAACCCGTTTTTGGGTATAACTTCTTTCGCAAAATCAGATTTTGCTTTGAAGCTGTTTAAGAACGTTGGTTTCCCTTTTAGAAGCTCGGAAGGCGGGACGTTACTCGGGTAGCCCGCGAAAAACATAATTGACTTGAGCCAACTTGTTTCGACACAATCCTCTTTCCGCAACCCGAGTTCCGGGAAATCCGCATTCATGATTTCCATGAGCTTTTCTGATCCGCCGAGAAAAGATGCTTGGTAAGTTGTACTTATTGTTTTACCAGTTGTACCCGATACATTCGAGGGTTTCAAAAACACTCTAGCAAAGATCCCTTCATCAAGCTTGTGCGCCACTTCTTGCCACTTATAAAGAATGTTAGTAGCATCTTTTTCCAATGTTTTTTCGACATTAAAAATCGTGACATTTGAAGGCACGGGTAAAAGTTTCAGTTTCCATGAAACAATGACACCGAAACTGCCGCCGCCACCACCACATATAGCCCAAAAAAGGTCCTCCCCCATGGATTTCCGATCCAAAATCACCCCATCGGAATTAATTATTTTTGCATCTAACGCATTATCGGCTGCAAGCCCGTATTTTCTCATCATGGACCCGTACCCACCACCCGTCACATGCCCGCCCACACCCAAACTCGTGTAAATCCCCGCAGGAACGCCAAGGGTTTGACTTTTTTCTGCAACCCGATAGTAAACCTCACCAAGTGTAGCACCAACCTCGGCCCAAACAAAACTCCCGACGACATCAACATTAACACCACGCATTTTTGATAAATCAATAACAACAAATGGACGGTCCATAACCGATGTGAATGACGTCCCTTCATAATCATGGCCACCACTTCTAAACCGAAGTTGAATCCCGAGCTTTTTGGCACAAATTACCGCGGTTTGGATTTGTGTTTCATTCAACGGGGTGAAAATAACCTCTGGTTTGGGAGTCAAACGGGTTGTTAGTCGAAGATTTATCGCCCGAGAATTGAGAATCGGTAAGAAATCGGTGTCGTTGGGAGTGAAGAAAGTTTTGGGAGTCAGGGTTTTAGAAAGGCATTCATGGAAGGTTTCTTGAATCTTATTTGAAGATGAAAATGGAATTAGTGAAATTGTTAGCAAGAGAAAAAACATAGAGGAAGTCATTGCTTCTTTTTTTTCTTCTTCATGTTTTGAGGGGTGTGCGTTAAATTTATACGGAGTATAAGTTAGATTAATTGTCCAAATTAATGCAGACGTTACACTTTTGTTTACTTTAATTGGTTGGCGTCATTAAATTTGCAATATTCGGGTAATATTAATATCATGCTAAATACGTAGTATAGTGTTATATAACATTCAGTAAAATCATAAATTAAAGCTTAATAATTTTAATGTTGGTCAATGGAATTTATGATGTTCACATAAATGTAATATTTCTTTCTGTTTTGACTCATACACATTTGTTATACGCATTTCTTTCTGTGTAACACTCGTATAAAGTGATGATAAAAATAGTTTCAAGTGACTTTTTAATTTTTATCGATGGACAGAGGTGGTCTCGGGTAGACAATAATGACCCATGGGGGCAGGTGTAAAATGTGAGAGTGAAGTAATATCATGCTCTTATTGGGTAGAAAAATACAGTTATATTACTACTGATATATCACTAACAGAAAAAATTAATAGACTACCATTTAAAAGACTATCAGTATTACAAGTTTTTAAAGTAATATATATACATAGATAATCGGCTTAATTTACACTATAATATAATAAAATTACATATGTCTGCATTAATTAAACATAATGTTTACTAATTACATACATACAATAAAATTTATGTAAATAATTAACTAAAATTGAAAATTCTTTGTCCAGGAGACAATATCATTTTTGGGTCATACTTGGCTTTCCTCTCTTCAAACAAACTCCATTTTGCACCAAAATGCTTCATCCATTCTTCTTTTGTTTTGTAATATTGTGGAAGATATTGCTTGATTTCAATCCCAATTTCATCACATAATTTTAATATACTTTTATTTTGGTCGTCGATGATTTTCCCGTCTTCGACACTTCGAGCAGAGTGCAATAAACCCACGGTGTAGAACACATCTTCGTCTTCGGTTGATATGATAGCCGACATCTTATTATCCCACCTGCAAATTTCATGTAAATCACATGAGAAGAATAAAATAAAGGTTGACGACAAGATAGCTATTTTTCATATTATAATTTGTTAAGCTAAATATTAATGTTTCTTCAATTTGTGATTTAGGTTTCTGGAAAACACATCACAAACCAAATACTTAGTTTTTGTGAAGAAAAAAACTTTATAATTAAATATACACGTGTTAGGCGCGGAAATAAAAAAAGAATGCCACACGTGGGGGTATTTATAAGGGTTCTGCTAATTCCTTTATAACCAATTGGTTTTAAGATATAACCCCACAAACTTCCAATTATTTCTCTAAAAATTTAAATAAATCATGGGAAATGATTAATTACTTTTTCCGATTCATTGGGTAGACGAGGAAAGGCCCCGAGCTTTTGTTTTCTTTTTGAATAATATCGACGAACACACGTTGATTAAAATCCAAAATTTGCGATTTTGGGACAAAGAGATTTAGCCATGGATGTGGAACATCCCACAATCCTTTAGACTGAAGCTTTAACTCTTCAATTCTCACTCTATTCAGAAAATCCACAAATGATACGTCTTTCTTGAAAATAAATCCACTTTTGAAGCTCAACCCTTTGAACATCTCATCGAGTTCCTATAATTTCAAATAATATTTCATTAATCGGGTGCAAATATTACGTTATTGAACGTGAAGAGTACCTCATTGATGGTTTGAGTGTTGAATTCGTCGTAGTATTTAACTACTTCTAAGCTAAAAACGACACCATGTTTGGATGCTAAAGAGTTCACTTTTGATTCATCAAGAACAGAGAAAAATGAAGATCTCCAATTGTTTGCAGGACTCTTCTTCATAATAAGAGATCCTTCAACATAATTAGGTCCATGATTAATCGAAATCAAGTGTTCTTGATCCTTTGTAAAGGTAGCAAAGTCTTCATAAATCATTCGAACCCATTTCACCTACAAAGATTGAAAAATCATAATTAAAATCATATCGAATAATTTCTCAAAAAAATATTTATTGACGTTTAAATGTTAAGACTAATTTATATGGTGCAGTTAACATAGGGGTGAGCTCGGTCCAAAAACGAACCGAACTGAAAACGATGAATTTTCAAAACCGATAACATGTTATCGGTTTTGGTTCGGTTCGGTTTCGGTACGGTTCGGTTTCAGTTTGGTTTTTTTTAGGCCAAATGTTCATCCTTTTCCGAAAACCGAACCGAACCGGACCAAAAACGATAAATTTTCAAAACAGAAACCGAACCAATAACATGTTATCGTTGCGGTTCGGTTCAGTTTGGTTTCGGTCGATTTTCGGTTCGATTCGGTTTTTTGCGTTCCAAATACTCACCCCTAAGTTAACATGTATTAACATAGTCATTTAGATATCTTACTCTTGTTGGTGCCTTGTGTAGGACAATTCTTGCCCTAGTTATGATCCCAAATTGGCCAAGACCTCCAAGAACTCCATAAAAGATATCAGAATTCATGCTTTTGGAGCATGTCACAAAATCTCCTTTTCCTGCAAAACCATTAATGTAAACTGATTGATCATTTATATGTGACGGTATTTTGATCGAACATATAACCAGAAATATGGGTGAAACTACAATAGTAACATTTTATTATGTTCTTATGTCATCTCATCCTATACTTCCTCCGTTTTAAAATAAGTGATACACTTTTCATTTTGAGGTGTTTCAAAATAAGTAATACACTTTGAAAACTTACCATATTGGTAAAAGATAGTGCGGCTCACACCCACTAACTATCTCCTTTAATATAGTGAATAGACACATTTAACCTTACTTTTACTTTTAAACATCATTAAATTCACTTTAATCAATATATGTGAGACTCATACTCCACTAACTATCCAATTTAATATAATTAACCTCCATTATCATATTTTGCCTTAAAAACCGTGAACTACAAAGTGTATCACTTATTTATTTTGAAATAGAGGAAGTATATAAAATCATCCCAAAAGCTTAGAGCATGACACATGGCATCCTTTATAGGATGACAAGTGTCTCCTTGTCTTATAACAAGTACCAAATATTTTTTTCCACTTTGCTCGTATCGGGGCTTGAACTTATGACCTTTAGGTCATAGGCAACACCAATATCACTAGACTACAAGAGCTTAGGTCCAAATATTTTCTATAACGTTCACTTACACACCCACTAATTTACGAATCTAATTTATGTTTTATGTGTTTTAAGTTTTACGTACTATCTATTGCTTGATCAATTAAGTATAAAGATCTGATCCACTAGATATAAAATCGGGTATTCTGGTTTGCATTAAAAATTTTCGTGCTCGTTGTATATGTTGGTTAACCCGGTCTATTTAAGAAAAACCTCAAGCCAAGTGTACGTTTGGCAAGTTTATTAGGTGATCAACATGGTAGTATATTCCTCTTGACTTTCTGTGTACTAGATATATAAGAAAATTTTAGAAATTTAATAATGAGACGCGAACTCATGACCACAAGTCAATGAGCAACACTTTCTAACATCTTATACTATTAATTAGTCTACTAGCTAGTTATTTTTTGAGGATTTTCCTAGGAAACATTTTTCAAATGTTATTTTTTGAATTTCTTAGGAATTCACTCAGAACTTCCGAGGGATTTTCGAGTGTAAACTTTTTCCAAGCGTTATTTTTTGGAATTTCCTAGGAATTCTCTCGGAACTTCCAAGGGGTTTTCGAGGAAACTATTTTCAAATGTTAGGTTTTGAATTTCTTAGGAATTCCCTCGGAAATGTTAACTTCCGAGTGGTTTCTAAGAAAATTTGATTACTCGATTTTCCTAGGAAATATCTCGGAAATATATAGCAATTTCCGAGAGAAAAAAAGTCCATATGAAATATCCGTTGGAACATAGAGCCTGTTTCTAGTAATGTAGTCATTGTTGCTAAATATCATGTAACCAAAATACTTATGTGAAAATCATTTAATTCTGTCTAGTTCTGCATTATAAACTCCATTTTCTTTATTTTCACACATGCATGTTTGGCGTTGACTATTGTCATATACAATTTCCAAAGAGAATTTATTATGCACAAAGTGTTCCTCATAGTATGTATGTAATGTATATACTTATATGGGCGTATGTAATATGTATGCGTGTGTATGTACCAGTGATGACATCCATCTCATGCACATTGCTAATTTGAGGACCATGAAGGAAAGACTGCCCACTAATCCCTGCATTAGAAAGAGTACCACCAACACTAAGATACAAATAATCCGTCCACGAAACAGGCGCTAATCCATGTTCCATTGTCGTCCTCAAAACATCAATCCAAAGAACCTCACCTCCAACATCACAATAAAACCCTACATTTTGACTCCAAGAAACCCTAATTCCGCCATTCAAAGATCCCATTTCAACCACCACCCCATTTTTCACCATCGCTTGTCCTCCAACGGAGTGACCATGGCCTCTGGCGGCGATCTTGAACGGAGAGGAGGAAACGTACGAGGATTTGATGAGTTTAAGGATGTCGGAAATGGCGGAGGGATGGAAAACGGCGGAGGGGGTTTGTTGAACGAGTTTGCCGAAATCGGAAGAGGCTGTTTTGATGGAAATGGTGTCTGTGTATAGTTTTGTTGTGATTTCATATGGGAGTGATGAAAATGAAGTATTCTTCCAAGGGCTTAATTTGGTTAGTATTGTTTGAATCAAGGTGTTTATCAAGTGTAGTACAAGGATGTATGCACGGAGTACATGAGCCTTAGCCATGTGATAGTCTGTGTGTGTGTGTGTGAGCGAGAGAGAGAGAGAGAGAGAGAGAGGGACCGGAGAGGGAGAGAGAGAGAGATGCTGAATGTAAGGTAGAATGAAAGGTGGTAAGATTCGTCTATTTATAGAATTCAATATCTATAATATAGATATATGTTTGGGGGAGAGATATGTTGAATACAAGGTAGAAATGAGGTAAGATACGTCTATATATAGAGATCAAATCTACATAGATATTTGGAGAGATAGAGAAATTGAATTTAAGGTGTAAAGTTGGTAAGATACGCCTATATATATCACAATCGAAGTGGGATCTGTGAGTACTTAAAAAACGGTAAGAACTCACGAGTACACCTCATAAAAATTTTAAAAAATTACGAAAAAATTATATATAACTCACCATGATAATTACTACATTTGACCAAAAAAAAAATTTCGAAAAAAAATTATGATCCACTTTTTTTTGCGGATCATAACAATGATCCATATTTTTTTTGTGGATCATTATTATGATCCATTTTTTTTTGGATCATTTTTGAAATTTTTTTTTTTTTTTGAATCTTATAGGCTGCGATTTAGATATTTAAAAAAGAAATTTTTTTGAAAAAAGTTTATTTTGGATCATTTTTAGTGTTTTTTTTTTAGTACTCGCAGTCCTCACCGGATCCGGACCCTATCATGATCAATATCTATACGTGTATAGATGAGAAATGGTATTGCTGTCTATCGTTTATGCTTATTTATGTGCATACTCATTTGATGATAACAAGTGTCAAAATCAATGGATGATATGAGAAAAGAGAATTAATAAATTATACATATAAAATTTAGAAATGAATAAACTTATAAATAAGCATAAATGTATAAACGAATACTCCCTCCGTCCATTAATAAAGTTTTCATTTCTATCAAAATATTTGTCCCAAAATAAAGTTCATATTTCTCAAATTAGAGGAACTCTCTCCGTCCCACAAAAAACTTCCTATTTGGTTTTTGCACAAGTTTTTAGGTGATAGGTAGTAGTGGGGTCATTGATAATACTTTTGATTAAAATATAAGGTTAGATTGGAGAGAGAAAGATAGTTAGTTGATATTAGTGGTGGAGTCTTTAGTAATAATAGTTTTTTATTGTGTGGAGCCCATCAAAATTTAGAAATGAATAAACATATAAATAAGCATAAATGTATAAACAAACACTCCCCCCGTCCCTTAATAAAGTTTTCATTTCTATCAAAATATTTGTGCCAAAATAAAGTTTATATTTCTCAAATTAGAGGAACTAACTCAATAAAATACTCTCTCCGTCCCACAAAAAACTTCCTATTTGGTTTTTGCACAAGTTTTTAGGTGATAGTTAGTGGTGGAGTCATTGATAATACTTTTGATTAAAATATAAGGTTGGATTGGAGAGAGGAGGATAGTTAGTATATATTAGTGGTGGAGTCTCTAGTAATAATAGATTTTTATTGTGTGGAGCCCATCAAATATGGGAAATGGAAAGTTTTTTATGGGACAAAAATTTAGAGTGAAATGAGAAGTTTTTTGTGGGACGGAGGGAGTAATATTATTACCATGTACTTCAGCACTAACTATCTTTTAAAAACACTTTCTCTTTCCATAATAACCTTATATTTTAGTCAAATCTATTACCAAAACCACACCACTAACTAACTCATAAAAACTTATGCCCAATTGAAATGGGATTTTATTAAGTGACGGAGGGAGTATCATTTCCCGTAGATATATGTATGTAGAGAGAGAAAGGTTCTAAGGGGGAGAATAATCAAAAGATACGCAAAGCGGAATAATATAATGGATTCGGTTGATTTAATTAGAAAAGAAAAAAAGATATGCTGATGTACAAAATTTATATAAAATAACAACGTAATTCTTTCTTCTTCCACATGCATTTTGAAATTATTATATGCTAAATATTATTTTAATAACTATATTTATTTATTTCTTTTACAATAAATTAGTAAGTTAGTGGTTCGACATATGCAGTGACATCCAAGTGGGTAGTATGCATTCCTCGAAAAAATCTATTTTTTTGGGGAATAAATCCCGCCTCCTTTTCCTATCTCCTGGGGATTGACCTAAGCAAGTTTTGAATATAAGACATTTTAAAGACAAATTACTCTCCAAAGCAACTATTGATGACAAATTAATCTAGACTAATTAATTATGTATTTAACTATTTTATACTCACAAATTAGCTTCAACCGATACCTACCAGAGTCAACCTTTTTATTTATTTAGGTAGTTTGGTCTTCCGTTTGCCTCTCTCATTGCTCATAAGGAAGTTCGTCAACTTTTATAAATATGCTCCGCGTCATAAGATAACACTTGTGTTAGATGTGATAATCAACATAATTGATACAAAGGAAAATTAATATTTACCAAAATAAATAGTACTAACTATCCAATTCTCTACCCTCTAACTTGTACTTTAAAAATATCGTTATTATAGATAATGTATTTATAACTTTTCCCAAATAAACAACTTCAAATTTCAAAGTTACTATTTTGGTGAAGTTCTTATTCTGGCTTATCAAAATCGCAAAGGTATGTGAAACTTGAACCTTAGATTTTTTGAAGAATGACAAGAGCACTAACTAATTGTTCCACTTTGTTAGATGAATTTTAATATATTATTACTTATTATATACCTTTAACTTTAATCCTTTCACTTTAATTAATACCCTAACAACTCTCCGCAGCATTTCAAAATATTTGTATTTATCATAATTTAAATTAGCATTTATGTGTACAATTTTTCCTTAAACAAAACATAAAATCGATCAACTTTTACTCGCGATAAAAATATAGTTATACGTGATATCAATCGTTGCATTCGAGTACCCTACTAGTAATTTTAAATGAATTTAAACTTTCCTTACATATTGAATAGGAAAAAAAAAATCATTAAATAATTATTATCCCATACCTTTAAAGTATTATTTAACAAAACCAAGTATGTATGCTCTAACCAATCCTAAAAACGCATTGTTGCAAATATTTTATGGCAAATATGCACTATCGCACATATGGTAATGGTCAATAAAAAATGTACATCTTAACAAACTTTGTTACTTTCTGTGCTTGTTTTAACTTATACATATATTCAATTCTAACCCATTACTTTATTCTTCTTTTTTGACACTTTGACAAAACTACCATAAAGATCATGATCCTGTTCCATTGTATTTACCCCTCTCTTCTAGAGTATAATCTATCAAATGACCTAACATCAAATTCTTCTTATTCTTATCCTAAAAATAAAGAAAAAGAAAAAAAGCCAACAACTCAATAAGGGAACACAAGGATCGTTAGCTTCCACACTAAAAATTATGGAACCCAGATATTACGGTAAAACGCACGCAAAGCAAGAAGACAAAGTTTATAGGGGAATCCATTTTTACACCATAATTTTTAATGTCTATACCACACCGTACAAGTTTAGCAGCTAACTGTACAACCAAATTAAGCAATAGTTGTAGTACATGCCATAAAAATTGTGGTGCAAAAATCACCCCTAGTTTAAAGCCACCGTACGATCTTCTTCTTAATTCTATAATATTTATCTTTATTTTAGAGTTTTTTTTAATGGAAACAACTGTCACATAATAAATAAAAAGTAACTAGCGAGAAGCTAGATAATTACATAATAGGTCATTTATGTTTCTATCATATTACAACTTTGGTTCTATAGTTTCAAAAATGACATCAATAGTCCTTATTTTAAAATTATTTTGCACTAGTAGTCCTTTAGGCTAAACGACATTACATTTTTCTGTTAAATCCCCCATGTGCAATGCACATGAGGGTAAAATAGTCATTTCATCATTAGTGTATAATCATTCATAGATAAGTTACAATAATTCATTGATGTACAATTAAAATTGCACAATGTACAACCAATCTTAACTTCTTCGTTAACCGAAAATCATGAAATTATATAATTGAACCGATTACATGTTTTCGGTTTCGATTCGATCTCGGTGGCTTTTCGGGTTTGGTTCGGATTTTTGGCCCAAATAGATGCTCACCCCTAACAACACTATTGAACATCACAGACTCACGCACATGAACTGCGAGACTCATAAAACTACTCTTTATTAGTCATCTCTTTTATCCATCTCAATATTACCAAAAACGTTCTAGCTAATGAATTTTTTTTTTTTTTTTTTTCATTTCAAAATATCATTTTTTACATGGATAAATAAGGCAAACGGGCAATAAGTTGCGCCACTATACATTTTTGAATTGCTAATGAATGTCATTTATACAAAAAAAACACATAACTAAAATCCTAATTTAGATACAATTACAAGATCATGGGAATCTATTTTATGGTCCATTGTCTCGGCTCCAAACTTGGTACGGGTTGCATTCGGGGACTTTAATGAAGTCAGAATTGCCTTAGATAGGAGTGGTACTTAGTTCTCTTATGTTGGAGCCAAAGTGTTCAACGAATTTATAGCAAATAGAAATCTTTCTGAAGTTAAAATGGGGGACTGTAAATATTCCCGGAGTACTTTTACATGGAGGGAAATTGAGTTTATTATATCGTTTCTTGGTCACGAATAATTTCCTCTGCATTGATTCTCCCGAAAGGTTTTAGTGATCACTGTCCGATTCTGCTTAGTTCATTTACTGCAGATTTTGGTGCGTATTATTTTAAAAAATCATCAGTTTCCTTTATCGTTCCAGATGCACCCTTGTTAAATTTGAGAAATAAGGGTGTTTAAGATTTAATAGAAGAGCAAAACCAAATTTAATATCTACTATCAAATACCAAAGGGCCTTTGGCCTAGCGGTATGGTGTATGACCCTCATCCTTGAGGTCTGAAGTTCGAGTCCCATCGTGGACATAGGTGGTAATCAGGAGTAGATTAGATTTGCCGTTTCAAAAAAAAAAATTTTACTATCATATTCATATGCTACTACGAAGTATAACTTATTCAAATAAAATTCAATATGCCAAAATTTATTTTAGTACCTGAAATTGGTTGAGTAGATATTTACTACCCTGAACTATTAAAGGTATAACATGATACCATAAACTTGGAAAAATAATCAAAATATTAGTCTGACTCACGAATTTGGTCTTAAATTCTCACATAATGTGCTTCTACTTTTAATATAAATTGTGTAAGAAGACGCAATCAAATTAATGATTCACGTTACTAAATTGATCATTTTTGCAAATTGAAGATATTATGTTGAACATTTAATAGCTCAAGATAGTAGATAATCTAATCAGCCAAACTCAAGGTATTAAAATGCATTTTGGCCAACCTAATATATAATTATAATATTAGGTGTTGTGTATTAAATATTATATTTATTTACTAAAGCAACACCCATAAAATTACAAGTATTTTTGTGGACCTTTATGGAACCAACACAATTGGTGTTCACAATTTGATTAAACATGAGTTTGAAAGGGTTTCCAATATGTATGGATCCACTAAATTAACACTTTTTTCTACTTTTACATGTTTAAAACTCCTTTATTAATGTAAATAAAAACTAAATTGAAAAACTTATATCAAAATTTCTTAATTACTCGTTAAAGAAACAGTCTTGTTTACATAAACTAGCAGGGTACCCACGCAATGTGGCGACGGGTACCGTGAAACCTATGTTTTACGGCGAGCAAATATTGTTCGGTTACATAAAAAAACATTAGTTTTACTTTACTACTTGCATCAAAAGACATTTTAAAGATCGTTGTTTTGTTAAACAAATGATGGGCTGCTAAACAAATGATGAGCTTTTTTAGCAGTCGTGATTGAAGGAACTACGGCTAAAAGCCTAAAACAACGGAGTAAAATTGGGGTTTATTTTAGAACTACATTTGGGCCGGTTATAAAAAGTAAAGATGGTGGTGGGTTGTAACAAACGTATAGGTTATATCAATGAGACTGCAATAAAGCAAAGCAAGTAGTTGAAGTGGTTAACATGCACGCTTAAATGCTTTATTATTAGTAAAGATAAGTGCTTAAGACATATCCCAAAGTTGAAAGGAGAAATTAAGTGTAACGACCCGAAATTTTGAATCGAATAAATTATGGAAAATTATGATAAATAAAGATAAATCATGTGAAAGACGTGGAAATTGGTTTCGTGTCATTTGGACACCGTTTGATATGGTTAAGGTCGAAACCGGGATGATTTAGACAACAAAAGTTGCAGCCTAGCTGCTTGGGATAGTTCGCGACACGAACTACGGTTCGCGATCGCGAAGCCGAGACAGGGATTTTGGGGTTTGATCGTGAGGAAGTTAGCGAACGCGAAGACTGACGCGAACTGGTCGCGAAGTTGGTCGCGAACTTGGGTTTGGGCGGCTCGATGACGTCATTCCCGCGTTAGTTCGCGGCGCGAAGATGGGGTTCGCGGTGCGAACTCCTATCTGGCTGAATAAAAACGTGAAAAGCTAGAGTTTTCTCATTTTTGAAACCCCTGAAGAGTGCAACCGTTTTTAGAGAGAGAAGTGGCGATTTTGGTGTTCTAGAGCTCAAATCTTCATCAATCTTGTGGATCTTAACATCAATGGTAAGGATTTTTGGTCCTTGATTGTTGGTAGTTAGTTTGTGAGCTTTATTTGGGGAAAAACGATGGTTTGGGTAACCTACCAAGTTATCTTTGGGGAATATGACTAAGATGAGTGTAGAACACTCTTTGTAAGCTTAAGAACCTTGTGTTCTTGTTAGATTTGGGTTTTGATGATGGGAATTTTGAACTAGGGTTTTAGGTTCCACCAAGCTTGATGAACTTGGTGGTTAAGAAGGTTGTTATGAAGTTATTAGTAACTAGTTATGGATAATAACTAGATTTTATGATGATATTAATGATAGGTCAAGAAGACCTAATGATTGGTGACATTGCACAAGTTGGAAAGCAAGGATTCGTGTCAAAAGACACGATTTGGAGTTAGCTTCGCTACGGTGAGTACATGAGACTTTTACTGAGTACTTAGCAAATGATTTTGAAATCCATGATGATTTATGAGCCTTTATTAATGAATACTTTTAATAAAGATATGATTAAAAGGATAAGAAAGTGTGAATAATAGACTATTTAGGTATGTCTAAAATGATTGATAACCTTAAAGAGATTATGACAATGAAAATTGATTAGCGAGTCCTTATTAGTAGGATGTATGGGTAAGGATAATGTTTAAGAAAATGTGATAATTGGCTTACTAATCATATGTATTAATTAAGCTAATAATAATTATTTTCAAGTATCAAGTATTGATTAGTATATTATACTAATAAAAGTAGGGATTGAATTGCTAGGAGAATAAATATAAAGTGACTAGAAATAGATTACTATTCTAGTCAAAGAGAAGTTAAAGTAATATAATTTTGATAAATGATAAATATATTTTATTTAATAAAGGACTTGGTAAAGTCAATATTGAAATTGAATAAGAAACGAAAATAATATGATAATTAGAATAGATGTATTCTAATTTATGTTTGAGTATGTATTATTGGGGCATAGACCCGAATTTGATGATTTCAATATGCGATGAGAAAAAGGATCCGGATCATAGATAACCCACACAAGTTGGGGGAGTTAGTGACACCTACTTGGGGCGGTACCACCTTGCGCAAGGGTAGTGTGTCGAGAAATAGATAACCCGGAAAGCGGGGGAGTTTCAGATAACCCGGAAATCGGGGGAGCCATAGATAACCCGGAAACGGGGGAGTTTACCTAGATAACCCACATCGGGGGAGTTTGCTTCGGAGAGGTCCGTAGCGTATGTGATAAAGTATCTGTAAGCACAGGTTAGCTTACAAGTATGTGATTTTGATGAGAGTAAGCTTATGGTTAGCTTACTAGTATATATGTATAAAAATGATAAGATCACGAGTTAATAAGTAATAAATGAATAAAGAAAAGTAATGAACATGACTTTTATTATATTTGAGAATGGGTCGAAAACCCATGTATCTCACGAGACTATTTGGTCTCACGTACTACTTTGTTTTTTTTGTGGCTATGTACTCAGGTTCTGGATTGAAGGATTAGAAGGTCCCGTTAGAAGTGACCTAGTGTTGATCAGCTCGGGAGCTCGTAGGTAGATCCCGTTATCCTATGGTTATGATATTATTTTGTAACACCGGTTCTAAACTCTGATAAACTTTTAATGGTTTTTGTTAAACCGTATTTTGGGATGTTGGACTTTGTAATATTCTTATTTAAAAATATGTTTTTAAAATGTGTTTTAAAAATTGAGGTGTTACATTAAGATCTTCTATTAGTGGTAGGCGTAAATGCTTTATTATTAGTAAAGATAATGATATATTCAGATTTTGCGTAAAAGATAAATTTTTACTAAAAATGAAAAATAAAAAGATGGACTTTGTTGTTTGTTTTTCCATATTGGGAATGAATGAATATTGCATGAGGATCTTTGAAAACATGTAGTACTGAGATTTTATGAGAATTTTCAAATGTAAAAACAAAAGGCAAAGTGAGAAAGATTGATGGAAATGTGATGGAAACATCAACCAGATTCTGGTCTTCATGTTATAAGATCTTCTTTGTAGGTATATATGGATACACTAAAATCCTTAAAAAGCTAAATTATTATTATTTTATTCAATATTTACCTTGCAACCTCTTCGTTAATGAGTCACCAAAATACCATTAGGTTAAAAGTTATAAATATTAGAGTAAATTAAATGGGTGGTCCTTTAAGTTTATAGTAAATTTCACAAATGGTCTTTTAGTTTTAAAAATTACACCGATGGTCCTTAATTCTGTAACGTTTTTCACCGATGATCCTTTACACTAACTGACGTTAATTTTTTCTGTTAACTTACCTCATGTGCAATGCACATGAGGGTAAAAAAGTCATTTTTCATTTCTTTTCCTTCTTAACTTAATTTTTTTTATCTTAAATAAAAGTTTTTAGTTTTAGAATAAAAAGAAAAGAAATGAAAAATGACTTTTTTACCCTCATGTGCATTGCACATGGGGTAAGTTAACTGAAAAAATTAACGTTAGTTAGTGTAAAGGACCATCGGTGAAAAATCTTTCAGAATTAAGGACTATCGGTGTAATTTTTGAAATTAAAGGACTATTTGTGAAATTTGTTATAAACTTAAAGGACTATCCATGTAATTTACTCTAAATATTAACACACAACAACCATTATATACGAGACCGGTACTAGGAATAATTTTTTTAAAAAATCTGCTAAGTTTTGGAGTATAAATAAGGCCCTCAAATGACATTGCTTTTCTATGTCAATTTGTAAATTACCAAATCAAACCAATTTTGTTTGATGAAAATCTAATCGTAAATCAAAATCTAAATTTGTATCTCCTAGTTATCTCGAGAAAATAAAAATTGTGAAATTGAGCAATGTGAAATATAAAATACAAATTTTTATAGTAGTCGAATTCGTATCTAAAGTTTGTACTCTTAATTCATATGGGTATTCATTTTTTTTATAAAGTTCAGATAATTCTTTTTAAAGTGTCATATAAAGATTATGTTTTAAATATGTCACTACTTAGATATATGTCTAATCAAATAAATTGCAACCATAATATTTTTATATCAAGAAAAAACAGAAAAAAAAAGGTGATGTGCTGAAAATCTAGGTTGCTTATTTGCGAAAGTCTCAAATTCACTATATATAATAATAGAAACGTTCAAGGTTGTCCTTAATTTTTGTGTAGTCTCAAAGAACAAATATTCAGCTACTGATAAATAAAATCTAATGGTTAATATTAATTACAAATTTTATACATGAAGAGTATTTTGGTCATTTAGTACTTCATTTTTTTTCGATTTTAATATTTTTAAATTAAACTAATATTTTAATCAAAACTATTTCACTATGGGTCTAATTCTTGTGGCTATCCATCTCTATGATGACCTACTCAATTGATCTAAGATTTATCTTGATGGGTTATATGCACGTTTGATGAGGCTATAGGCTACTTCTCTTTAACTATACCATGATGATCACCTAGCTACTTAATTGATTCACATATAGGTTGGATTAATGGGCGTCCATAGTTTTGATGACACAAAAGCATACAAATAATGATCCATCGAAGAAATTAAGCACAAATTGACATTGATGAGTGATGATGATCACCCCCACGGTTTGATACTTGGGACCCATGTGTTTTACCTTGCTTCAAATGCCCCTAATTCTTTTATGATAAAAAATTTAACTGAATAAAAAGTTTGGCTTTTTATAGAAAGGTGTATCGTATATCAATCAAAGGTGTATCGTATATCAATCAATATCTTAGAGCATTTGGAATGGCTCTAGAAATAGTTTCGAATTTTTTTGTCACATTGCTTCCCAACTCCTTCCTCAAAAGGGGTGATTTTTACATCGCAAATTTTATTACATATACCATAACTATTGTTTAATATAGTTGTACAATTAACTGTAAAACTTAACTATATGTGTATGAGTTAAAAGTTGTAGTGTAGGGACAAGGGATAAGAAGATTTATTGAATAATAAAATGAAATTGACCATTTTGTCAAGTTTTGGATATCATATTTCATCCGTAATAGTTTAGGATAGTAAAGGTCTAGTTAATCAAATTCAAAATTTTATACTTTCTCCGATTCAAAATAAGTGATACACTTTTCTTTTGGGTGATTCAAAATAAGTTAACCACTTTGAAAAAATTACCTTATTTGACAATAAATAGCGGGACTCTCAGGGTGTGCTTGGTTGGGAGTATTATGGGGTGGGGAATGGAAATAGTAATGATTGATAATGCTTGGTTAGATATAATATAATGAATCATTAACTACTAGTGGATAATACTCCATTCCTCACCATTTTGAGGGTAATAGACAAAGTAATATTATTTTTTTCATCTCTCCTTACATTTTCTCCATTTTATCTTACTTTTTAAATTTAAACCAACACATACATATTATTATAAATAATAATTAATATATTTATAAACTCTTTTATATATATAATGTAATGATTGATTATATGAACCAAGCACTATCAAAGGTAAAGATAATACTATGCAATGCTCATTATATTCCTTAGTATTCCCTTTCCCTTTTCTCATTCCCTTTCCTTGCTTTCAACCAAGCACCCCCTCACTCACTACCTATCTATTTTAACAAAGTGAAATGACTCGTTTACCCTTACTTTTTACTTTTAAACATCATTAACCACACTTTATTCAAAATGTGTGAGACTCATTCCCCACTAACCATCCAATTAATCTAATTTAACCATCATTATAATTTTTTATCTCAAAAATCGTGAAACTCAAAGTGTATCACTTATTTTGAATATGAGGAAGTATGTATTTTGTTTTTTAATTTAAACCGCGGAATGAAGCGTTACTCGTAAAAGTGGGAAAAGGTACTTAACTACTTATTCTATTACTTCGCATTCTATTTATTGTTCCCTCTGCCATTAATCACTTTAACACATCAACAAATGTTAAAAGATCAAAAACCAGATACTAAAATAACAAAAATCAGATACTAAAATAACAACAAAATAATTAGGGATATTCACTATTCGGATATAACCGTATTGTCCAAATGGATAATTTGGATTGGATCGTTTGGATTGGTTTTTTGGATCGGATTTGACTTCAACCAAATTAATAGTTTGGTTTTCGGATTGGATTTGGTTTCTATTGTAAAATCCGGATTGTCCAAAAAATTCAAATAGTAATATACATATATTTAAACTTGACGAAGGTATAACTTTCATGTCATACAAAAAATTCACGTTTATGATATTTTGATTTAATTTCACAACTAATAATTGTACTTTTTCTCAGAATTTTCTCAACTAGGAGGAGATATTAGCATTCTTGATTTGTGATCGATTAATTAATCAACATCGAAATATCTTTTGTGATAAACTACTTCTTTTTGCATTGTAAGCAATTATGATACTTCTTTTCTTTTCATTTCTTTTAGTGAATTGATGTATATACTAATACATGTTCATTTATATAGATAGTATCAGTTGACAATAACCCAATCTTTTTGGAGTTTTTGAGGAAGTAGATGTCAAGACTTTTGCATATATTATTGTAAATGTTACAAACTATGAATTAGACTTGTTTTTATGTATAATAATGTAGTTTATCGTTTTGAAATTGTACATATTAAACTTAATATTAGTTATGTTATATACTTTTGTAGTCATGTGACGTATATTAAGGAGAGAAAAAAACGGTTTGGTTCGGATAAAACCAAACCAACCAAATTGTAATTTGGTTCCGATCGGTTTGGTTTGGACATTAAAAATCCAAAATCCATTTAGATTCACCTATTTGATTCGGATAAATCCAAATTATCCAAACGAACACCCCTAAAAATAATAGCAAAAAAAACCATAAGATTTGTTGTGTGGCAATGTTTGTCTTGTACGCCTTTTCTATTTTTGCTTGTGGGATATCCAGTCATGTGTACTTCTATTTTAGATGCTCTTGTAAGATTTGATTTCGAGATATCCTAGTTACGTACGTTCAATAGAAAACTATCTTTAGAAAAATTTTTTAACTAGTTATGGAATTTTCTATAAATGTTTATTCGAAAAACAAATGAATACCAACATATTATACTAATTGTAAATCTTTATTTAATTTAGGTTCCGACTCGTTATGCGAGTCGACTAATTATAAGGCGACCACCCGTTTTGTGAGTAGTTAGAGCGGGCGCAGGTGAACATCTGTAGGCATAAGATGTTTCTTTTTCTCTTAAATTGAACCTAAGTTTTTCTCGAATTTTGTAATTATAAAACCAAATACAACCACTAAACACCATAATTTGTAATTAATTGTAAATCTTTGTAGATCGTCATCTATAAAATTCGCCATTGGGACATAAATTTTTAAAAGGCAAAATGTGTATTTACTTTAAATCTTATATTTTATGTTTTCTTTTTAGAAAGAAAGTTATAAATCGACAATGGTGTAAAGAAAAGGATATGATAATCATATATGCCTCGACAATTAGGCAAGAAAATTAATCTTTAAACACCAAGTATGAACACACGTGTAATGTGTACATTCCATCATTTCATTTGTCTCTCTTTGCACGACACACAACATCTTCAATTATCAAAAAAAAAAAAACTCATAAATATGTGACCATTATATTCTTAGTAGTGCTGCAATTGTTCGGCTTTTGGAAATTACCTTGAAGCAACTCATGCATACAAAAAGTTTATACTACCTCCGTATCAAAATAAGTGATACACTTTCTATTTAGGGGTGGAACAAAATAAGTGATACACTTCCAAAACTTACCTTATTTGGTAAAAAAGTGGGACCCATTCTCCACTAACTATCTACTTTAATAAAGTAAAATTACACTGTTACTCTTACTTTTACTTTTAAACATCATTAATATCACTACATTCCAAAGAAGTGGGACCCATTATCCGCTAACTATCCACTTTAATCTAATTTAAATAACTTTTTAATCTTTTGCCTCAAAAACCGCAATTCTTCAAATGTATCACTTATTTTGATACGGAGATAGTACTTATTTTGTGTCCACGTGATTGTTTCGACCATCGGCAATGTATATATCAAAAGACCAAATTTGGTATTTTGGTATCGAAATTGATTTTCAATCAAGACCCGAAATTTGGTAATTTTGGTGTAGCACAAGTGACAAGACAATTTTACACCAAATCTCTCTGCCAAAGTTTTAAACCTTAATAATTAACATAATTTAAAAAATAAAAGTCTATTTAAGTTATTATATGTGAAGCTTAATTATGAAATAACCTTTATAACATATTGAGATAGTATTGGAAAAAATAGGATAAGTATTTGAGGTGTGCATGATTGAAGTAAAACACAGAAATGTTGTAAACGGATTCTGTTTTTCACAAAATTTGATAATGTATTTTTTGTTTGCATTGGGCTGGAAGAGCATTTGGGCTAAAATATCCGGACATAAATCGAACTGGACCGAACCCGAACCGAACCAAAACCGAAAACATGTAATCGGTTCGGTTTCAGTTTTGAAAGTTCATCGTTTTCGGTTTCGGTTCGATTTCTGGACCGCGATCACCCCTATATACATATACATACATGTATGTAGTACATCACATGCAGGACAAGAATAAGTCATAAGTGATGGACAAAAGTACAAGAAAAAAGCCAAATAAGATTCACTCGATTTTCTTCAAACTTTAGAGATTTCACTTTGAATGATCTCTGCAAGAAAAGGCAAAACCTTTGGGAGAAGAAGAGGGACCCCTTTGTATGTTTTAAGAAGAAACAAAATTCTTTGATCCTTTAGATGCCCTAAACTTTACAAGTGGGGACTTTTTAGGACATATATTCACACATTGTTAATCGTAATAGTTCATAATGGGAATAAAAAACAAATATTGACAAGACGATCCGAGAAAAAATCTTAATAGTTCATATTTGATGATATCTTTCTTGAATTCCAAGAAAGACGAATATTGTTATAATCGTCAACTACAGACATACATAGTACTAATAATTGCAATAAACAGTGTACGAAAGATATGGCAAATTACATAAAAGTAAAATGTAAGTTTACATTTTTTTTTTCTTTCTGATTTTAGTGAACAATGTACGTTGCAATAATCGCTAAATGCAAACTAGTTTACATTGCCTTAGTGATTTTAGGCCACACCAAAGTCAAATTTCTTCTCGAAGAGTATTCATTTGTAATACGTTGTACGTAACTAAAATTAAATTTATCGACTCTAACGTTGTACGTCAATGACAGCCACAGGGACATTTATGTAATTTACTATAACTCTGTAGTCTATATACATTCTTACGTTTCACTATATGACAATGAGAATCCACGGAAGATATGTGACCATGTGACTAGACATTTAAGTCTTTGGATATTTGGAAACTGCAATTTTATAATTGAATTTGAGTATTTGACTAATCTTTAAACATTTTGGTATCCATTTTTCATTTATGTCACAAAGAAACGTTTAAGGAGGTTCATCTTTTTTATGAAATTTCGAGGAATAAATCTCAATCATTGATTTATAAGTTCTAATGGTCAAGATTAATCACATAGTTTATACATGAAGAGATATTTTCGTCATTTGACACTTAAAAAAAATTTCAATTTTTTATTTTAATTTTTTATTATTTTTTCGTTAAAATATAATATTTATTTGATAATTACGTGTAGTACTTAATCACATGTGATTTTAGTGTAAAATCACATGTGATTGTATATTTAATCACATTTGATGTTTTAGTTTAATCACATGTGATTCAGTACACAATCACATGTGATTCAGTATGCAATCAAATTATGTGTTATTAATGAACTTTTTTTTAAATAATAAAAAATAAAAAATATATATACTACCTCCGTATCAAAATAAGTGATACATTTGAAGAATTACGGTTTTTGAGGCAAAAGATAAAAAGTGGTTTAAGATAGATTAAAGTGGATAGTTAATGAAGAATGTGTCCCACTTCTTTTGAATAAAGTGATATTTATGATGATTAAAAGTAAAAGTAAGAGTATACGGTGCAATCACGAAACACACCCCTCGCCGGAATCAAATTGCTGAGGTGGAGGCTTTTTAACCCTCGCCACCACACCGTGTGTGTGGTGAGTGAGGGCCCAAGTCGGACCACTGGCGGAGGCAGCGAGCGAATAGGGAGGAGAGAGTGTGTGTTCTGGGTGTTTTTATTGGGTAAGGGGTATTTTAGTGGGTCCAAAAATTATATATTAGGTTAAGTTATGATAGATGGGGTATTTGGGGTTTTGAATGTGAAATAATGATGTGGCGCATAGGTGGCGCGGAGGTGGCACTCCGACTTGATGTAACCACACCTAATGCTCTAATGATGTGGCGCATAGGTGGCGCGGAGGTGGCATCCGACCCCAAGCCACCACACCTAATGCTCTAATGGTAAAAGTGTAAATTCACTTTATTAAAGTAGATAGTTTTAATGGAGAGTGGGTCCCATTCTTTTACCAAATAAGGTAAATTTTAAAAGTGTATCACTTATTTTGTTCCGCCCTTTTAGGAAAATGTATCACTTATTTTGATACGGAGGTAATATATTTTTTTTAAATGACCAAAATACTTTCAATGTATAAAATATGTGATTAATCTTAATCACTAGATCTTATTAATCGATGATAAAGATTTATTACTCGAGAATTCATAAAAATGACTTGATCGCAACTCTTATCCATAATATATAGTTTTGCAAGAAAAGTGGGGGATGGTCCACATACATGAAAAAGTGACATCAAGAATATTTAGCTACGTATAGCGAAGTTTTCTCAAAACTGGATTTCGAACAAATTATTGGTTCTAATAATATGGTTTAAAAAGTATTTTTAAAAAGTATAGTATCTAGTATTTAAAAAATCTGAATATTCACCACAATGCGCCACGTGTCAGCACTTTTAGCCCCCCACTTGTGAAGTTTTTAAAGTAAAATCAGAAATCGGGATTTCAAATCCCGGAATGTGGTTGATTGGACATAGGAGGCACAGACGATTGACACGTTTCGAATTTTAGGGGAGTATCCAGGTTTTCAAACCCCGAATACCATATTTTAAAAACACTTTTATAATCAAATTAGAACTGATAACTTGTTTGAAATCTATATTAATTTTGAAAGAAAAAAAAATATACGTATACGTTGATATATTATAGTAGATAGGTCGAAAACAATGTCTAATATACGTATACGATATTGTTTAGGACATGGGTCCATTCGGATTCAAATCATAAGGGTGGAAATGAGAAGCGAACAAAATAACATCTTTTGTGACACATGAACCATATCCATTTAGATGCGGCTAACAAATATGGCCAACAAAAACTCAAACCACGTAATGTTTTTACCTTAAAAGCATAATTATATCTTCGGCAATGGATTTATCATGTTAACGTGGATGCTCAAAAATAACAAATTTTGCGGGACATGGGTCCGTCCCTTTAGATTCGACTCACACGTATAATAATAATAAGGGAAAACGAACAAAAACTTAAACCAATCAGGTACAGATGTTTTACCTTAAAACATACTCACGCCTTCCAAAATGTATATTTTGTAATATTAATGTAGATGGGTTGAAATAACATGTTTTGTGGGACATGGTTCTATTTGTTACGTTAAAAGTCAAAATTAAATCTTCCTCAATGGATATGTTATATTGATGTGGACAACTCGAAAATAACATCTTTTGAGGGATATGGGTCCATTTGGATTCAACTATTAATGTATGAATGTATCCTTAGGAGGCCAACAAAAACTCGAACCAATATTATACAGATGCCATACCTTAAAAGTCAGAATCGGATCTTCTACGGTGAAATGAGGGTCTAAATTGTTTCAAAACCTTAATCCATTCAAATCCAAAACTTGATTTGTGGGCCAAATGGTGGTATAAGTATATTACTTATATCAAAACTATGTCCACTAAAAGACATCCTAATTTTCTTAATTCCTGTTGCCTATGTAAGTTAGATAATAACTCTCTTTAAAAAAAAAAAAAAAACTAGTATTGAAATCATAAAAACTATTTTCCACACCACAATATATGTTTTTATATACTTATATATTCTGTTTTAAAACTTAAAAACTTGTACAATGTAGTGAAAAAGTATTGCCTTCTATAACTAAAACATATCTTTCTTTCTTTTTTAATTGTGTGAATGGCAATCTATATGCGAAACAAACAACTCAAAATGATTAGGGGTGAACATGGTATAGTACCATGTATATTTTCTTGATATCGTGTACCGTACAAACTATAATTGGTACACTGATTTAGCTACCAATACCATACCAAGTTTACTTGATACCAATTTGTTTGGCTACCAACAATCGTGGTTGGTATAAATTGGTAATGGTATATACCAACATCATAAACTTATATGAAATTAAAAAAATTAATTACAAAATAACAATGATATTTTATCATTATCGACCGGTTAAACATATTAACAAGTTTTCCGAACACAGAACAAAATAAGCAGAATGATACAATATGTTACGTGTTATATAAACATAATCTAGTACGATAAAGTAACAAAAGATGTAGTTATCATGGCATAATTGGAGTCTTGGGCAAATATGTTGGTAGTTTGATACAATATATTTAACTAAGAATCATATAATATATATATCTTGGTTGGTACGGTATACCACGGTATCTAAAAATTTTGTACCATTACCATACCATGATTACACAATTGGTACGGTACTACCAACCAAACATGTTGGCTATGAACATATTGGCTACCAATAATTCTTGGTACGGTTGGTAGCATGTTAGTTGGTTTTATTTGGTACAAATTTGACACCCCTAAAAATGATACAAAAATGCATAAAGAATATATATAAATAATACATTTATAACCACAACATTCTTTTAGCCACGGCCACGCTTCATCAATCATCATGGTGCATGTAGAGTTATCGATGAAGAAACTAAAATGTTTCCAATAATTGACATAAAATACGCAAGAAATTACATGGAAGGAGATTAAAAGAGATTATCAAACCTCAAATCAGTGAGGACACTTAATCGGCTGATTTATTGATTTTAGGGTATGTGATGGACTGATTTTATGGCTCAAGTATTACCCCTTCCAGTATATACAATAAACGTAAATAAAAATGGTTTAAAAAAAAATATTAAAATGCATCATATAACAAAATTGTTAAAAATGTGAACATGAGACCCTATAATGTAACTCAGCAACAGAATCATATATTCATAGCATCATTTGACAAAATTAAAATGTTCAACGGGGTATTTGAGACTATTGTGACCAACAAAACAGTTACTTCTACCGACCATACAATTGTAGCATTTTATAAAGTTTGACCATTGGTCAAAGAAAAACTGTAAATCGAGCTTAATAAAGTTATACAGCAGGGACCTTCTTTCCATCTTCAATGAAGTAAACTGCTGTTTCGGGAACCTGAAATATGTTCAATTGCAGTAACATTTAGTTGTTAAAATGTGTTTTGAAAAAATAAAATAAATATTTACTATGTTACACGAAACATGAACTTAAAAATCACCAAGTTTTAATCTTTAAAATAAAGATAAAAATAACTCGCCATTTGTAATTTGTAGAGGCGTTAATTACAACTCATTTACTTGAAAATGTGGGTCAATTCAAGTAGTCTTCTTCAACCGGTCAACGGGTCAAGTTAATAAATTTAGCTAATAAAAAACGGGTCAAAATGGTCTGAAAGTAACCAAAGTGAATTCAAATCCTTACAACATCCTAAATCATTTTATTAAAAAACATTATATTATTATTTTCAATAATAAGTATATCATGCGTATGTAACCATAATACATAAATTATTCATAAAGTTCAAAAGATAAACAGAAGTCTTCCAAACTCATTATGGGCCCAATACCCAATTTGCCCGACCCGCCCATTTTGCCACATCTAGTGATATAGAAATGGTATAGTTATAATAATAAGCTAAATAATAAATATTTTATTTTATTTTAATTTAATTTAAGGTTTCGCAAAGTTAAATTTTATAGGAAAAGACAAGATAGGTTTAATTACGTCAGGCCAAGTATCTGTAATGAATTCCACGATATCATATGCTATGTCTCCTTGTACATCAATTTGATCTTTCTCAGTTGGACCCTAAGAAAAATAATTCAAAAATTACAATTATTAAACAATGATTTTTATTATTAAAATAGTGAATCCCGTATGTATATGAAGCTATAAAAATTATACCTTCACAACTGAAGCTCCAGTTGCAAATTTCTTTCCAAGCTTCTTTGAAGCATCACTCAGTTTAACACCTGAAATTTATAGTTATGATGAAAAAAAATCACAAAATGGGTAATATGAACACTAAAAAATAAAATAATTAGGGTATTAAAACTTACCAAAAACTTCGAGACCTTTTATGGTGGTAATGGATTTACGTTTGTTGCGAGTTACCTTTTCAATTATAACTTCTTGTTTCTCCTACAAGAAAAGGTATCAGACTTTGATTAATATAATTACTTCAGTTTATTTAAGTTAAAAATAGTTTGATTAATTACTAATTTGTACCTTCTTTTTTATCTTTCCACCTGGAAGTCGTTTTACTGGCTCTTGCTTTGGCAACGAAGAACCTGAAGTTAATGAAAACAAGATTTTAACATGATTAGAGTCAAATCAAACTTTAGTCAAAATTGAAAGAAAAAAACATTCATGGCCACACTAGCGAGTCAATTATATATTTATATATTTATATTAATCTCATATTAAGGCTTACAGTTACACAACAGTTGTACTATAAACATCCATTTAAGTCAGTTATATAATGTATAACTAAGTACTCCTACCAAAGACATGCTGGATGACGGAAATACCCTTAAATTTATTCAAAAGACAGCAACTTTAACATTAGATGTTGACACCTTGTGTCCTAACTAAAACTACTAATCCTAATTCTTATCTAATACATAATAACATTAATACTTATCAAAATCCTAACATAAACACCCAAGCTAAGGGTTAATTGTAGTAACAAGTAACCAACTTATGTACAATTCTCTATTAGGCACGTTTTTTTATAAACCACAAACAAGCGATTGTATATTTATGGATTTTGCTAACCATGGCCCTAAGAAAACCATCAACCACCAACCACCTTAAAGTGGTTATAATATTATTGTGAAAACCAACAAACAAAAGTGGGTGTTTAATTATCATTTGTCAACCACCCTAAAAATGTTGGTTGTTAACCTAACCGCTTAGGGCTATGGTTAACAAAATCTTATTTTTATCTTCGTTACTGTATGGATAATCATTTTACTCATTAGAACTTTTTAGACACATAAAGGTAAACAACTAAATATATAACCCCTTATTTGTGGGTTTTAAAAACGAAGCCTTAAAGGTAAATTAACATAAGTAAGTTAATTCCTACTAGTATGCAAAATTCAATGCAATGGTATCTTATTAGTAGCTCATCAGATCAAAGCATACTTAACAATTAGAACATAATTATTTTTTGTCACCCATGTAAAATACAACATGATACTGCAAAAAAGGATTAAAACAACAATACTTCACAAATACTAAAGATCAGGATTACCGGAAGGTCCAGTGACATCTGTGATCGAAGTCGATTGTAGTTGATCTGAAACTCTATCAGCTTCCTTCGAATTTGATTCTGAATCATTTTACAAAATTAAAACAACACACTTCAGGTCTTCAGCACAAAAATTGAACACATAAATAAAATAAAAACTTCAAAAGGTATAGAAATTAGAAAACAATGACAAAGGTAAACTCTTTATACCTTGAATAAGATTTGGGTAAATTTGCGGTGCGTATTGGATTAACCAGGGTTTGCATTTTTCAAAATCGGGTCCAAATTCACAGTATTCACCGGGTAACCCGCACACACCACAGTATAAAACTTGAACCGGTTGAGGTTTTTCCGCCATTGATGAAGATTAATTGTTAGGGTTTACAAAATTCGCTTTTGGAATTCAGCGATTTTTTTATATTTCGAGTGAAGGGTTTTTGTTTGGCTTTGAAGAAGAACCAACGCAAAGAGAAGTTGCAATTCAAACGAACGACGTCGTACAAAAAGAATTACCTTTTTCTTTCATCGAAACCCACATACTTTACGCATTTTTTTAAATAAAGTCCCTCTGCTAGTTTTTATCCAAATTCATTCACTAAATTGCTTTTATATATCTCATTTAAGTCCCTCGTGTTTGTTGACACCGGTTATTGTGCTAGCCTATAGAAATGTGTTTGGATGCTATTATCCACATTTCGTGTGCCCCGTTTATTAGCTTCTACTGTTGTTGTCACAATTGGAGAAATGTTATTAAGCGTTAATTTCTCGCGAATTTGGGCATGTTTTATTAAATGTTGTGTTTAAATAATATGGTTTTAGAAATGGTTTATCCTAGTATTAATAATGGTAAAACTCGTGAAGTCATTAAGCGTAAAGCTTATACATATGTAGGGCACTTGTATCAGTAGCACTTGTATAATCAGGATATATGTATCTATTGCTTGTAAACCCTTGTTGACTTAGTTCTCGTGTTGTGATACTAAATACTTTTGATGGTTTTTTCGGTTCAACAAACCGGCCAGTTTCGACCAAGTTATAACTATCGATTTAACCGGTTTTTTCCGACCGGCTACCTTCTCATTTCCGGTTTAACCGGGTTTTTAAAACATTGGATATAACGATGAGAAAGTTATGCAAGTTTAGGTAAATTGGGTTGTTGCCAACTCATGGTTTGTGAAACCTAAAAACCTAAGTTTGGGTCGAGGTTTGAAACTTGAGTATTCGCTTTAATGGTACGATTGAAAAAACTTTCCCCTTTTATATGAAATTTACTGTTATACAAGATTGCCAAAAACAAGTCTTTGTCAAAGCACTGCCTAATTAAAGTCTTAGCTAACAAAATAGTGGGCCATTAGACTTTACTTAAGTTTTATAAATATAAACTTTTGTAAAATGGATTTGTTACCATGCCTAAAAACAACTATTTTAATATGTTGATTTCTGGTTTATTCGTCAAGTTGTAAAATCATAAACAAAAACTAAACACAAAAATATATGTCTGAGCCCGGGTTCGAACAGGGGACCTCTAGTGTGTGAGACTAGCGTGATAACCGACTACACCACCCAGACAAGATGTTGTAGTTTGTTATTCGATAACTTATACTCCCTCCGTCCCTAAATAAAGTTCTCATTTATCCTTAAATTTTTGTCCTTAAATAAAGTTCCCATTTCAAAAGTTGATGGGGTCCACTTAATAAAATAATATAATTACTAAGAGGGTGGGGTGTGGTGGCGAACCCCCACCCCTCGCCGAATCAAAAAATGCCAAATCAGCTCGTTATGGTACCTTTCGTTACGTGAGTGAAGAGATTCGTGAGTGGTCCGGCGGATGAGAGAGGAGAGAGAGTAGATTTTTAAGGGTATTTTGTGAGTTAGAGGTATTTTGTGAGTTATAGGTATTTTGGTGGGTCCCAAAGGAGTATTATTGGTTAGTGATGGTAGAGGGGGTATTTGGGGTTTTGAATGTGAAAATGTGAAATAATGATGTGGCGCTTAGGTGGCGCTGATTTGGCGTTTTGGCTTGAGCCACCATACCTGATGCTCTAAGGACCCACTACTTACTATCCACTAACTATCTTTCTCTCTCCAAACCAACTTTATATTTTAATCAAATTTATTACCAATTACCCCACCACTACGTTCTCCTTAAAACTTGTGCCCAAGAGAAATGAGAAGGGACGGAGGGAGTATATGTTACATTTAATGGATGTATCATTGACCTATCTAATTTTTGTACTCGAATTTTTGCATGTCTTTTTGGAGCTCCTAAGAAGGGGCGGAACTAGAAAATTTCACCAGTGGTAGCACTCTTGTGATGATATAAAGAAATTTTTTTGAAATATATAAGGTTAAAAAGAAAAAAGTTGAAATATATGGGCCGAGAAAAAAAAAACTTGTAATATAGATGCTAAGAAAGGAAAAAAAAAGTTGGATTTATAAAAGTAAGAAAGACAAGATTTGAACTCTAGACCTCCTCTACACATGCACTAGGTGTTAGCCAGCTGCGCTAGCCAACATACATGTATTATTATGACTTTTCGGATATATATTAATGTATTTAAAATACAATAACAAAAAAAAATTCCGAAAATTTACCGTACCGAAATTTTTCGAGTAGTAGCACGTGCCACCATGTGCTACATACTACATCCGCCCCTGCTCCTAAGGGTGCTATATAAGATGTAAACATAAGTTGCCACTTGCAATACTTTTTAATGGGAAGTGACATCTGAGTTTTTTTAGCAGCACATCAAATACTACTATATAAATAAGAGTTTTGTTAACGACAGCTCTTAGGGCTGTCACTAACATGCATAAAATGCTTGTATATTGATTAAAAAAATAATATTCCTAAATTCAGGAGGCTTGTCTTTTGTGTATTTTGCCTTCTTAATGACAGCCCTAAGGGCTGTCATTATCATTTTCCTATAAATAAATACTTCTATGATGGATATATTATGTGTGTATATTGTTTATGCACGTATTATTATCAACTATTTTTTTTCCAACTATAATATGGAAAAGTATTGATGTTGATATGGTATAATATAGTATATAGAATTTAATCTTTTTTATATACACATAATGTATCAAATTATTTAAAAATATATACTTCCTCCGTATCAAAATAAGTGACACAAATTGGCTTACACATTTTTTGAGGCAAAAGATTAAAGTAATTGTTAAAATAGATTAAAGTACATAGTTAGTGGAGAATGAGTCCCACTTTTCTTGAATAAAGTGATATTAATGAGTTTTAAAAGTAAAAGTAAGGGTATAAGGGTAATTTCATTTTATTAAAGTGGATAGTTAGTGGGTTTGGGTCCCACTATTTTTACCAAATATGGAAAGTTTTCAAAATGTGTCACTTATTTTGATACATCTCAAAATGAAAAGTGTGTCACTTATTTTGATACGGAGGAAGTATATAATAACAAACATTTTAATTGTGATGTTTTTGTCTTTAGGAAAAGTTAACATAAGCATATGGTATATGAATATTTACAGAAATATAAGTAATAAGAAAAATACATTATGGTTAGATTAAGTATGAATAAAGTAATATAACCAAAAAAATAGTATTTTGAAATGAATTCAGTAGTTCATTTATTGGTGAAGTTGGTCCGAAAGCATCTTAATAATTGGCATGGTTTGTTAAAGGGAATTCATTTCTATACCACAACTTCTAATTAATACATCAAAGATTTTAAATTTTACAGTTAATTATACAAGTATATATTAAACTATAGTTATGGTAGATACCATAAAAATTGTGGTGCAAAAATCACTCTCTTTTGTTAAAAGGAGATGATCGTCATTTTATGAGAAATAAAATGATCCATTATATAACATTAATATTTCATGCTTAGACTATTTTAGTGCAAAGTGGTTTGGAGCATGTGTAATCGTAGTCAATATGACAAAAATATCATTCAGTGGAAGAAAATACAATCTAACGTAGTAGTGTTAATTGATAACATCTTGATTACTAATATATATGAATAAGGAAAAGGTATGAATAATTAAGAGGAAAAAAATATTCAATTTTTTCCCGATGCTAATTAATAAAGCTTATCAAATATATATTTAGATTTGTTCGATTAAGATGTAGTCTCTTAATAATAGCCCCATAATCTAACTTAATAACAGCCCCATAATCTAATCCTGTCAATATATATAAACGATATATAGACATATTAAGAAAAGTGATTGACATGCCCAAATTAACGTACAAACACGTCCACAGTGGCACTAATTAAGCTTAATCTTCCAAAGTACTAAATTTTAAAATATTAAACAATAGAATCATGATCGCAATACACCAAGCCACAAAGCGCAATATAATCAGTATTTTCGGAACCAGGTCAAACCAGCCAGTCGAACCAGTCAGGCCGGAAAAATGGAACCGCTGGTTTTATAAGCAAACCAGGTTGAACCGAAGCTTAAAAACCAAACTTGAACCGGATGTCATCTTAATTCTTGGCTATGGTCAAATGAATCATGCCTAAAAAGTAAATTCCATTGAGCTACTAATAATTGTTTCCTGCAAGCCCAAATATATAGTGCTTCGATTGATTCAGCTTTCTCCTCCCACAACAATGTGGGATGGAAAAAGTAAAATTTATTTTTTCTCTCCTCATTACTGCTCGTATGATTATGTTTAAAATTGATAAGAATGATGCATATTACATTGATAATGCATGTTCTTATGGCTGTATTCGAAGTTCTTTCCGGTATACTCTGTTTGAAGTTGTTTGTATAAGATAAAACTATATCTTCACAATAATTTGTTATTACTTCCTCCGTTTCAAAATAAGTGATGTACTTCTTGATGCACAACTTTTGAGGCAAGATAAGCTAATGAGGATTAATAAAATTAATTGGGATAATTAGTTTGTGTGAGGGGCCCACATTTTTACTAGTCTGATGATGCTTTTGGTAAAGGTGCAAAAAGCCAAATTTTGAGAAGGACAAAAAAGTGGCGCCTGCCCATGGAGATCCATTTTCAATTGACTGGATAATATCATAAATGAACTCTCCTTCTTCTTTGTTGTTGGTTCGAAAGCGAGCATCAACCAAGGGTTGAAGATCGGGGACCGACATCTCAAAGTTCACAACTGCAAACTAAAAGATGAAGAAGAAGAGAGCTGGTATTGTTCGCAAGTGAACGACTGAAAGACGAAGAAGAAGAGATCTGATATTTTTTTTATCAAAGCCAAGAAGATGAAGAATCAATGTCACGATGGTTGGTGAAAAAAAGGTTGAAGATGATAAGTACAGGTCTCAAAGAAGGTGGGTGGGTGGGTGGGAGTTAATGATAATTCTGACTATAGACTTAATTAGTAGTGTTAGGATATTTTAATGATGTTTAAAATTTATAAGTAAGGGTAAAGAGGTAATTTCACATACAAAAACTTACTACAAAAGGTAAATTTTAGAAGTACATCACTTATTTTGAAACACCCCAAAAAGGAAATGCATCACTTATTTTGAAACGGAGGAATTATATAATTAAGAACTTACTATATCGGTTTTGTACTATTAAGAATTACTAGCAGGGTACCCGCGCAATGCGGCGGCGGGTACCCTGTGATGATAATGATGGTGGCGGGTAGTGGTGGGTGGTGATAGTCGTGGCGACGGTAGTGATGATGGTGGGCGGTGGTGCGTAGCGATAGTGTTAAAAATGCAGCAAAAATAAACCGAAAACAAATATAAAACAACAGCTAGACTGTACAAATGATGCTATTCTGTATCCAACACAAAATACCGGATTTACCGGTTCTAAACACGCATGATAATTGAACCAACCCGAACCGGTTAATCCAATCAGGTTTTCGGTCTTTAGATTTTCAAGTTTCTGGTATTCGATTTACTGGTTCGATCCGATTCAGAACCGACCATATCCCTACAATCAAATGGAACAATAAATGTTAATAGTTGCAAATCATGAGATGAGTTGAGATCGATCTGCATAACCAAAAACCCATGGATATAAGACCTGAATATATAGTAATTCGTATGACTTGAGGTTCTTTGGGAGCTCAAATCTCAATCTAGTAAACTAACTAAATATTATAGCAGGGTATCCGCGCAATACAGCGGCGGGTACCCTGGATACCTATTTTGCGGCAAGCAAATGATGTGCGGTTACACATTTTTTCTAACAATAAATGTACAAATTAATGATAATTTAAATCAGTTACATGTAAATCTGTCCATAATATGCTATTGTTTTAATTTCACATAATTTATTTTTAAAGAAAGTCCCAAATCCATATGCAATTTACAATAGGATACGGATACCCGCGTAATGCATGCATCTGAAAATCACCTAGAATTGAAAAGATTGCATGTGCGCCATATATTGATTTAACATTTTTAGTCTAGATGTGCATATTACACAAGAATGATAACAGTTAAGTTGTTTGGCTCTCATAAGGACAAATTTTGCACCAATGACGTCAATTGGAGGACCGAATATGAAACCTCTTGCTTCAACACCAGCACTATTAAAACAATAATAAGTCTATAGTGATAGATTATGGATGATTCTAAAGTGCATTTATGATTTCAATTTGTACTGATTCAGAAATTGTCCAAAATAAATAAAATTTTCGAAGGGAGGAGAAAGAACTTAACAATACTTCCTTTGTTCCAAATTAAAAACTGAATTGCACATATTAAGAACTAACAATGTAGTGTGGTTATCAAAATTTCTGCAAATAATAATTTCAAAAATAGAAATTGGTAAGCTTGGCCTTTAAAGCAAAATTGAATCTCCCTTCTCAAACATTGTGTACCACTTCAGTGAATTTTAAAAGTTTCAAAAAGATAAATGTGAGAATTATGCAATTTAAAAGATCCTAACTCATATAAAAAGTATATGAAATCAACCTATACATAACCATTAGTCTTTACTACATGATATGCATCTGAATTGGATAAGAAAACAAAAATCACTGCAGTTCATGACTAAACCAAATGCATTATGATGCAATTAAAATAAATGAATCCAAGAATTTTATTTATCTTGAATGGATGAGAAATCAGGGTCTTCGAGTGTAATTTCATCAAAATCAAGTTCAATTACATTCTCAATATACATTAATTGCTCGGTACACTTTCGATATACTTTCGATAGGGTATTTTAATACAAAGAGTAATTAAAAAGATTACCTTTAATTCTACACATATATCATATATATATATATATATATATATATATATATATATATATATATATATATATATATATACCGCACAAGAAACATAAAGATATATATATATATATATATATATATATATATATATATACTGCAAGAATTGATTACATAAGAATACCAACTTCTCATGCATGTATAGTGCTAGAAACATAAAGATATATACTTGTGATCAAATTCTGAAAGTCGAAGAAATGACATGAGTAAAACCAAAATTGTCTTAAATCATCATACTGCACAAGTACACAATCAATAAAACCAAAAATCAATAACAGAAAAGTGATGGAATTACATTTATGCCATAAGATGCAGCCCAATCCTTGATTACATCTGAACCAACAGAGATGATAGCGAACAAACATGAATTAAGGGTATCACCACAAAAACAGTCAAAAGTAGATTAAGCACAATCAATTTTGTTAATCTTACCATATACAGAAGACTGAGCAACAAAAAAGTTTACGTTATAATTATGTATCAATTCAGAAGAAAATTAAGATTGAGAAAAATGAGTTTACCGTTGGTGCAAGAAGGCCACCGAAAAAATAATTCCTGGTATTAATTGTAACACCTTAATTTTTAAAACACCTTTTAAATCATATTTTTACATAAAAATATTACCAAGTCCAATACCCAAAATTCGGCTTAATAAAAAACCATTTAAAAGTTTATCAGAGTTATAAATTCCGGTGTTACAAAAAGAATATCATAACCATAGGATAACGGGATCTACCTACGAGCTCCCGAGCTAAACAACACTAGGCCACTTCTATCGCGACCTTCTAATCCTTCGATCCTGAACCTGAGTACATAGCCACAAAAACAAAGTAGTACGTGAGACAAAATAGTCTCGTGAGATACATGGGTTTTCGACCCATTCTCAAATATAATAAAAGTCATATTAATTACTTTTCTTTATTCGCTTATGAGTTATCAACTTATATTCTTATCGTCTATTCATATTTATTAGTAAACTAATCGTAAGCTTACCCACCACATAATCACATACATGTAAGCTATCCATAAGCTTACTCCTTTATCACATACGTCACGGATTATTCCGAAGCAAACTCCCCCGATGTGGGTTATCATCACAAGATCACATGGTAATTGGGGTTCTCCCAAACTTACCAAGATCTCCAACTCCCCCGTCTCGCGGGTTATCGTAATCCCCCTTTTTATCGGGTTATCATAGTCCCCCTATTGTCGGGTTATCGTTCACATAGATATACTACCCTTGCGCAGGGAGGTACCGCCCCAAGTAGTAATCTCAACTCCCCCATAAATGGGTTATCGTTATCCGGATATTTTCTTTACACACATAGTGAAATCATCAAATACGGGCCCATGCCACAATAATACATACTCAATCATACATTAGAATGTATCTATTCTAATTATCATATTATTCTCCTTTCTTATTCAATTTCAACATTGACTTTACCAAGTCCTTTATTAAATAAAACATGTTTATCATTTATCAAAATCATATTTCTTTAACATCTCTTTGATCATAATACAAATCTAGTACTAGTCACTTTGTACTTATTCTCCTAGAAAATCATTCATTACTTTTATTAGTGTAATATGCTAATCAGTACTTGATACATGAAAATCATTGTCGTTAGCTTTATTAATACATATTATTAATAAACCAAATATCATGCTTTCTTAATCACTACTCTTAATCAAAGATCATATTAATAAAGAGTTATTAATCCCTCTTCATTATCATAATCTCTTTCAAAAATCATTAGTCATTAGACATACTTAAATAGTCTATTACTTGCATTTTCTTACCCTTTTAAAATCATATCTTTATTAAAAATATTTATTAATAAAGACTCATAAAACATCATAGTTTTCAAAATCATTTGCTATGTACTCAGTAAAAGTCTCATGTACTCACCTTAGCCAAGCTAACTCCAAATCGTGTCTATTGACACGAATCCTTGCTTTCCAACTTGTGTAATTCAACACAATCCTTACCCCCTAATCAAAGGAGTACTTCCAATCTTTAAGTCTTCTTGCCTAACATCAATATCAACACAACAACTAGTTATTATCCATAACTAATTACTAATCAATCCATAACAACATTTCTAACCACCAAGTTCATCCAACTTGGTGGAATCCCAAACCCTAGATCAAGATTTCCATCAATAATCCCAAATCCAACTTGTACACATTGATTACAAGTTTACAATGAGTGTTCTACACCCATGATTAGTCATCTTCCCCAAAAATGACAAGGTTGGTTGTCCAAACCACCATTTTTCCCAAATGAAGCTCACAAGTAGCTAGATAACATCAAGAAATCAAGAAATCTTACCTTTGATCTTTAGATCCTTCAAGATGGTGAAGATCTAAGCTCCAAGACACCAAAATCGCCACTCTCTCTCTAGAATTCGGCTGCACAAGTTTAGGGGTGAAAAATGAGTAAACCCAAACTTTTTCCCGTTTTTATATCACCAGTCAAGAGTTCGCGCCGCGAAGGGGAAGTTCGCGCCGCGAACTTCCCGCGTCGGGAACTTTTCGCGATCGGCAACTGGTCGGGAACTCCAAGATCAAAAACCTCAAGTCCTCTGTCCAAAGTTCACGACCGCGAACTATAGTTCGCGTCGCGAACTGCCTAGTGCAGCTAAGGCTGCACCTTTTGTTGTTTAATCCGACCCGGTTTCGCCTTTAACCATATCGAACGGTGTCCAAATGACACGAAACCAATTTCCACGTCTTTTAAATGATTTATCCTTATTTATCATATTTTTCCATAATTTATTTGATTCAAATTTCGGGTCGTTACATTAATGAAAACTTGTTAGATGGAGCTGCCTTAATGTCTTTGGCATCTGTTTTAAACAAAACAAATAAAATAAAGATGGTTAGTAGATATAAGGGTCGGTGTTGAGCTGAGGGATTCGGAGGAGTAGCAAATCAGTTATGAGATGAATAAAGCTTACTTGATCTTGAAATACAAAAGAACCTATCAATTGAAGCCACACTTGCAGTGCTGCAAATTCCATGCCCAAGGAGTAATAAAATCATTACAAAAATTAGAAGAAAAGCAATTCGAATGATTTAATTTATAAAAAACCATTAAGCTAAACGGGTCGAGAAGTGAAAACAGGACAAGAAAGTTACTTACCCGAAAATAGATAGAACACCACATAATCAGCTGAGTGAAACCGAGATAGCTCAAACGAATATGCCTTTTGAGGCTTCTGAATAATCAAACATTATTATAGAACATATATTATTAACAAAACATATCTAATTCAGTCATAAAAGCTAAATAAAAGGCTAAACAGGTAACTAACAAGTATCCATCATGATAAACAACAATCAGATAAGGATTTGCAACTAATTAGGCACAATTTTAGATTCACACCGTGTTGCTCCCATTTTCATGTGAACAAGTCAAACTTATATGCTGACTTCTCCCTCCTTTTTTGTTTTTGAAGTTTTATCTCTGCAGCATTAAAATCCATTGATACCTTAACAACAACCTGCACATAAATTACTTCAGAGACATTTTCGGTAATTCTTCACCTGTAAAAACTATGAGGTCAACTCATTTTGGCATTGTGAAAGCTTTATAACAAAGTGAAACCAGTTGTATGCTTATTATCTTTCATTGTGTCCTATTTAATAGCATATAATACCTACTTTCGAGGCAACTCTTGAGCGGTTCATCCCATGTTTCTTCTTCTGATTACTATTATGTATCTTCTGGAATCAAAAAATTTTGCTCATTAGTCTTGTATTTATAGGGTTTAGAAACCCTTAAGTTGAAGAGGCTGATTTCTTGAATCGAGGTGGGCATTTGAAATGGGTTATCGTAGAATCGAGGTGAGTAGAGAAATCGAGGGAAGCAATGTTTAATGGCAACTTCCGAGGCTGGTAGACGAAGATCGAGGGAAGCAGCAACGTCTGTGATAGGGGTATCTGAAAGGGCGTGTGTTTTCAATTTGAAAGGGAAGGCCGAAATCGGATACAATTTATTGGTATGTGTTTTCAATTTTACACGCAAGCAGTTCCTAGAGCAGGTGGTTTAGGGCTTGACATATGAGCAGGAGGTCACAGGTTCGAGGCATGACTGCTCCTTTTTTTTCTTGATTTTCTTGAAATCTCAAAATAGAAAGAAAGTGGCTGAATTTTCTAAAATGTATTTATGGAAATGGCCTAAATGATTTATAAAGTAGTAGAGATGATTTGATTTTTTTAAGGCCAACATTATGAGTTTTGAGTTTTAGGCTGTTTTTGGAAATCCGATTCAACCAACCGGTTCGACCGTTTTTAAGGCCGAACATTTCACACCACCATACTCACCTCCGGGCTCCAGCCGGCCAAATTTAATACCAACAAAATAATGAAATGACCAAACAACCCTTGCACTTATTCAAATATACAAGATGGACTACTCACAAAACAAGGGCAATTTCGACAAACAAATTAATTAAGTTCCTCTATTTAACATGTCTCTAAATCTTTTAAATGAATCAATCTTTGTAATATCAATTGTTGCTTAAACCTTTTAATGAAATCATCAGCTTTTGCATCCACACTTTCATCAGGAACCCTAACCGATGCTTTCATTGTAGCCGGCCGCCGTCGATCAACGTCATCTTCATCACTCTCTGATTCCACCACCCTCCTCTCGCTACTCGATTTCATTAGGTTGTTCACTGACATTTTAACCGGAGTAATCACGCCAGATTTTTCTGACACTACAAAAAATATATAAATATTACGCAGTAGTACAGATGACATTTGTTGGTGCGAATGTGATATTTTTATTTAATGCATTTATAAAACAGAATCACATCATAAAACAAAAAGAAATTAAATTGTTTACATGGAAATGTCATACGAAAAAAAAAGCTACCCAATAAGCTTTTTCACACAAGCTTTTGTACTTAATTATTCATTTTCAAAAATATGCTAAGCCGATAAACTGTAGAATACGATATTAATGACGTAAATCAATTTGTGACACCCAATTTATTGACACGAGTGCTCAATTCTATACTTTAACGTTTGTGAATATATCAAGTAAAATACGTACATTTACCTAATTTATTGTAGTCTGAGTTGTCACTCGTAACGTTACGCTCTTCAATCGGATCATGATGTGGGTCCTTATCAGAACGTTCATTTTGGATCGCGTTTGTGTCTCCAGAACGATTGTTAAAAGAGGAGGTAAATTTGAATGATTTGACTCGGTCCAAAAATGAAGGAGCTCGAGTGAGTTCACTTGTTGAGTTACCGAGTTGTTCAGACTCAGTGGGCAACGAGTTGTGGAAAGAAGAGAATTTAATGGATTTAACTCGTTGTAGAAGAGAAGGAGGTCGAGTAAGTTGACTTAAAGGGTTGTTCTCGGTTGTTTCTGAACCATGAAGTTTGTACTCACCATGTATATCCGGGGTGGTGTAAAAAGATGATACATTTATTGACTTGACTCGTTCAAGCAATGAAGATGATCGAGTGAGTTGACTCGGTGAGTTGTGGTGATGGTGATTAGGAGACTTGAAGTTTGAAGCTATGAAGATGGTGCCGACCATGAGGTTAAGAACACAAAAAAGAACAGTGTGTGTTGACCAGCTAGCCATGGAAGTTAATATTGAAGAAATCGCCATTGATACACCACCTCCTAGCATAATCTTTTCTTGTTCTTGTTTGATCACTATGTGTTTGTGATGAAGAAAATGAAATATGAAGATTTTGGACTTAATTGTTTGTGAGTGTGTTGTGTGTGTGTTTATATAAAAGTTTTTTTGTGGATGTGGTTATATGTGAATAAATTGACGTGGCATATATGGACCATTTAAAATCGTAAAATAGAAAAAAACTTTATACGATAATTATATTATTAATTACTATATAGACATTATAAAGATACATTGAATATCGCACTGTAACTAAGATCATCTATACAATTGGGATTGAGTCGTATAATAAACATAAACTGTATTATCTAATACAACATCATGGCTGGTTAAGAGCATCGGAAGTCGGAGGCGTTTCTCGCTATTTGAGAACATCGAGTTCACGGCGTCTGGCCACTCCCCGTCGCCGTTCCCGACATCGTTGGGGAAAGATGTTGCATTCCGAGTTTTTTTTTTCCTTCTTCTGTGGCGTGATACCAACCTACGCATGCATTCATTAGAAGATACAAACCCAATATTAACTTTAATTAACACAAAGAAAACGAGCAAAAAAGAAGAAACAAGTAACCAATGAGTATTATCTCAATCTAAACCAAAAAAGATTGTCTAGGCACTTCGTTTTGCGCTTGATTTGGTGAATAAATCACAGTACCTTTGAAGCCACCTGAATCGGTAAATAAATACACTATAAAACGAAGGAATTCCAAATCAACTTCGGTGGGTTATAAAATCTTAATGGATTATAAAATCTGAATGGAAATGAAAAACAAATAAGATTTTCGAGAACCTCATGAAATGACATTGTTTTTATCGCTTAACCCATATACTTTATAACCTTGAGTCCTTGACTATGAAAAACGACTTTATTTTATCATGTTCATTTCTCAAAATTATCACTTTTTTATATTTTAGTTACCATTAGTATATCGGATAGTGAGTGTGTGATTATCACATACCTAACCTTATGTATAGAACCACCCAAAACTATGTTGTTTTGGTTAAAAAAAACTCAAAAAACTTATTTTACAATAGTCTTGTCACTTTCTTATCATATTAAAACGCTCATGCAACAAAAAAAACCATACAAACACACATACACATGAGTTCAATATAAACATCATTTTTAAGAAACATAAAACATGAAACACCATGTCAACCAAAACATAACTAAGATTTCATATAAGTGATGTTTCAGATGAGATTTGATACACTAATGAGTTTATGTGCTGTTTTTTAAATTTGTTTTTAATCAAAACTACGTATTTTGGGTAGTTCTACGTCTAATCTTAGGTATGTGACAGCCACACACTCACTTTTCCCTTGGTATATATATATATACACCGAGAAATGATATTTAGTCTTACTATTTGGTCTTACCCACTTGATATGATAACATGTGTACTCCACTAATTATCCCTCTTAATATTATTTCTTGATTTTAATATATGTTTTCATCTAATGAGTAGAAACAAATGATATGACTAAATACTATTACTCATCTACACCATGTGTTTAATTGACACGTTGGAGTTTTCTTCTTGCATATATCCAAAAGGAATCAATAGATGTCAAAAAAAAAAAATCAACTACTAGATTATGGCTCTTCAGTATAAGTTAAAAAAACATTAAAGGTAGAATAGACATTTAAGGGTATAATGTTTGCCATTTTCAAACAAATAAGAAGATAATGTTCATCCGACTCGTATACTTTTAAATAACTTGTTTTGATAAGTATATTTCTAAATCTAAAAACAACTTAAATGAATATTAATTTAGGGATGGAATCGGGTCCGCAACCGACCCGGATTGACCCGGACCCAAAATACCCGAGAACTTATTTAGGAGGATTAGTAGAACCGAGAACCGAACCGTTTTACAATATACGGTTCCGGGTTCGGTTCGGGTAAATTGGGTATATACACGATTGGAACCGAAGTAGTAATTGGAGCCATTTTTTGATGTTTTTATCATATTTATTAGTTTATACATGTAATAGTATAATGATTTACAAATAACAATTGTTTAATTAATATGAACCAAATACTATTAATAGTATTATACCACAATAAATTCCAAATACATAGTTAATTTATTTCGGTTCCGGGTCTTATACCCGATTTGTTCTATACCCGATGTACCCGGACCCGATTTACCCGACCCGAAATACCCGATACCCGTTTTCTCGAAAATGCTGAACCCGATATCCGAACCGATTTTTAGTAATCCGGTTCCAAACGGTTCCGGTTCCGGTTCGGTACGGGTACGATTTCGGATTTTCAATTCTATGTCCAACAATAATATAATTTCCATAAAACAAAAAAAATTGTTTGAGAAAAAAAAAAGATAATTTAGTAAATTTAATCTTTTATAATTAAAGAGATTAATACTAATACTAAAATGTTTTAAATTTATAAGAGGGTATAGATACACCTAATGACCTAAATCCTTTCAATTAGATAGAGAACAATGGCAAATACAAACGAACACGAAACAAACACAAACGAACACGAAACAAACGAACGTAAACAAACGAACACGAACGGATGTTCACGAACGATATAACAAACGAACACGAACGGATGTTTACGAACGTAAACGAACGAACGGGCCTTTGTTCGTGTTCGTTTGTTTAACTAAACGAACACAAAATCTTGTCTGTGTTCGTTTCTTTAGCTAAACGAACGAACATAAACGAACTCCCGTCGAACGGTTCGTTGAACGTTCGGTTCATTTACAGGCCTACATGTGTGTAACAAAGTGTATACACCAGGGACTTCCGGTGTAATAAATGAAGTTCAAGGACTAATGTTGTAATAAGTAGTATACCACAGGGACCTTCCATGTAATTTACTCGGGTTTAAATATGAGGAGGGGTGGACAATTACCATATTACCCATCATGTGCTTTGCACATGTAGGACTTAACAGACCTAATAAATGATCGTCTGCTTCAGGGACTACGGGTGCAACAAAGTGGCAACACCAGGGGCTCCCAGTGTACTTAATGAAGTTTAGGGATCGTGGCTGTAATAAGTGGTAAACCACAGGACCTTAGATGTCTTAAAAAAATATATCAACAACTTATAAACTTGTTATTTTGTCAACAAATATTCAAATTACACCTTAGATGTGAACCTCTCCTTACATGTAAACTCGTCGTATGGTCATATTTTATCCACTACTATATTTTTATATTATTTACGCGTGATGGTTTTTAAATAATATATCAAGGACTTACGTCATGTGACTACTTGTGTAGTCAAAAGGACAAATTGAAACAAATAAAGAATGAAGGTAAGATAATAATATATAATTAGGTTAATCGGTAATCTTGACGAATTAAAACTCTTTTATTTCCCAACCTCACATCAAAACAAATTTAAACGGTTTTTCTATTTGACAACTTAAAACAATATGATTGACTTATTTTGACGCACCAGAAAATATATGTATTACAAAGATATATTATAATTGTAAAGACGTGATTAATATATAGAGATGATTCTGATAAAAGTGTTCTTAGTCGTTAAACATATATAAACCCCAATTACATAATTCATCACAATTTAACTTTGAAAACTGTGTTCTTTCTACGCTTATTTTCAGAAAAGGGAGCACACTTTTGCAATCAACACACCATCTAAAAATGTCGACAGCTTAATGAAGCATTTGAGATTCACTAATAACCAAACCAATAACCTTTCTTAAGACATTCCACTAAAATTTTAGCAATAATTTTATAACAGCACCTAATTAAACTAATTGGTATAGAGTTATCCAACTAATTAATATAAACTAATATATTCGTAACATTTTATAAAAAAAAAACATTATTAATGAATAATCATAATAATGTTTCCCTTACAAAATGTGTTATATATAGGTAATATATTTACTTCAAACACCTCTGCCTATAAGACCGTGAATATTATTTTTAGCCCTACGATTTTTAACAATATTATAAAAATACTTAAGAGTTTCTGTTGGAGCAGATCGCAGATCAACTTATTACTGATGCTGCAGTTAGTACTGATCATAGTTATTACTGATAAAGACTATGGTTGTTACTGATGGGGCAGAATTACTTACTACTGATGAGTTGATTCTGATGAAGGCTATAACTTAGTTACTACTGATCAAGCACATATTGAAGATACTACTGATCGTAGTAGTTACTACTGATGTTGGTTTTGGACTTACTACTGGTCACCAAAGTTACTACTGACGATACAAATTTACTACTGGTGATTGCAGATTACTACTGGTATACGATTTGGAAGCATATCAAGTCCGAGATCTTCGCAGAGATAGTTATAGAATGTAATTCAATGTATATCTTTTATTATTCGATGTAAATCAAGTCCTAGAATAACTAGGGTAAATAGTTAGGCTTCAAGGACTATTATATATAGTTCCTTACGAATTGTAAACGTACGTGTGTATTGTTAATCGATAATATACATTGAAGCTTTTTGTGAAACTGTGTTCTGAATATTTTCGCATATTGTTTTACAGTTCATTATTCTTAATATATTGATATAGTGTTGATCCGCTGCAACTTCTATTATCAATTAGATCTAAAGGTGTTTATTAACTCTTCATAGTTAATCGATCCTGACAAGTGGTATCAGAGCTTTTTGGTTCTAGATCTACGAATTTTAAGAACAACAAAAAAAGTTTTAATCTTTTAAAACACACACATTATTAATCATGACTGATAATAATGAAAGCACTCAAGCTAACAAAATCCCTATACTCACTCCCAATAACTTTGGGATGTGGAAGAATCGTATTAAGCAATACATGCTTATTACTGATTATTCCATGTGGGAAGTTGTCATTGAAGGAAACAAAACTGGTCCGGCTCAAGCAAGCAGTTCTGCAACTGAAGCAGACAAACTCAAATGTGAGAAAGAGAAGAAAGACCGAGGAATCGAACTCAAAGCTCTAAGCACTCTTCTACTAGCCATTCCCAATGACTATCAACATCTCTTTGTTGAATATGATGATGCAAAGGTGTTGTGGCAAGCACTGGAGAAGAGATTCGTTGGAACCAAGAGCACCAAGAGGAACATGAAGTCTGTTCTCAAGCAAGACTTTGAAAACTTCAAAGGAAAGCCCAATGAGACACTCACTCAAGTTTTTGACAGATTTAACAAGCTAATTGGTGAACTTAACCAGGTTGGGGTTAAGATGGATCAAGAAGATGTTAACATGAAGTTCCTAAGGTCTCTTAGTGAAGAATGGGCCATGTACACAGTGATATACAGACAGAGAGATGCACTAGAAGAAAAGGAGTTAGATGAACTCTACAATGATCTCAGAGTTTTTGAAACTGAGGTAAATCAAAAGAACCCTTCTATTTCTTCTAATAATGCTGCATTTGTATCTAGTACAGGTCAAGGTCAAGAAACTGCCACAGGAAAGGCTGCAGATTGTGAAGATGCTGCAAGAGAATCCTTTTTCACTAGTCATGTGCATACTGCACTAATTAGTGATGATTTGGAACAATTGAATCCTGATGATCTTGAGGAGATGGATCTCAAATGGCAGATAGCTATGCTGAGCCTGAGAACCAAAAGGTTCTTGAAAAGGACTGGTAGGACAAGTCTCAACTACAACAAAGGTGACAAAGCTGGATTTGACAAAACTAAAGTCAAATGTTACAACTGTAACAATCTTGGTCACTTTGCAAAAGAATGTCCTCAGCCAGACAAAAGATCAAAATCAAATGCTCTTGTTTCACAACAAGGACAAGGCTATGACTGGAGTTTTCAAGCAGAAGAACATGCTCAAAATCAAGCTCTTATGGCCTTTACTGACAGCAAATTTGAGGTAAAACCCAAACATTGTACTTCTGAATGTATTAAAATTGTTAAAAATTTAGAAAAAGATAACACTAAATTAAATGAAGATTTAGCAAAAGCATTAAGAAGAAATTATGAATTTGATGGTGTGATTGCTGATCAAGAACATCAGATAAAGGTGTACCAGATGATTTATCAAAGGATAAAGGAAGAACTGCTCCAAGCTGTAGATGAGAAAGATTACTATGAAGTAAAAAATAAAGAACTAACAAGTAAATTAGAAGAATGTCAACTTGAAATTGAACAAAATAAATTGACAATTAAGAAATTTGAAAGAAGCACTCAAATTCTTGATGAATTAAATAATAATCAAACTACAGAAAAAGTTGTTCATGGGTATTTTATGTAGCTGAGCTAAAATACAATCTAGTCAGTGTGTCTCAAGTTTGTGATAAAAAGAACAAGATTCTTTTCACAGATATTGAGTGCATCATTCTTTCTCCTGACTTCATTTTAGATGAAAAATATGTTGTTTTAAGAACTCCAAGGAGAATCAATGTGTATTGCCTAGATATAGGGGGAGAACTCATTTCTTCAAATGAGGTCATCTGCTTTATATCCAAGGCAAACACCACTGAATCAGAACTTTGGCATAAAAGGATGTGTCACACTAATTTCAAAAACATGAACAATTTAGTTAAAAGAAATTTGGTCATTGGATTACCTCAAAAACAATTCATGTGTGATCATCATTGTGTTGCATGCCTAAAAGGTAAACGACACAAGACTTCTCATAAGTCCAAATCTGTGAATTCTATTTCTGTTCCTTTACAACTCTTACATATGGACCTTTTTGGACCTACAAATGTAATGAGTATTGGAAAGAAACAATATTGTCTTGTTATTACTGATGACTTTTCCAGATATACATGGGTTTTCTTTCTCAGGACAAAGGATGAAACAAGTGAACTCATCAAGAACTTAATTGTTAAAGTGGAAAACACATCTGATCAAAAAGTTAAAGCCATAAGATGTGATAATGGCACAGAATTTAAAAATACTAATTTAATTAACTTTTGTAATCTTAAAGGTATTGACAGGCAATACAGCTCACCTAGAACTTCTCAACAAAATGGTGTAGCTGAAAGAGAAATAGAACCATCATTGAAACAGCAAGATCAATGCTAGTAGATTCAAAGCTACCAATCACTTTTTGGGCTGAAGCTGTTAATACTGCCTGTTATGTTCAAAACAGAGTATTAATAGTGAAGCCACATTATAAAACACCATATGAACTTTTTAATAAAAGAAAACCTTCTATAAGTTTTTTAAAATCATTTGGGTGTCCTTGTACTATTCTGATTACAAGAGAACAAATTGGTAAGTTTGACTGCAAAGCTGATGATGGAATCTTTGTGGGATACTCTACTCAAAGCAAATCATACAGAGTGTTCAACAAAAGAATAAGGATAATTGAAGAAAGCATCAATGTATCCTTTAATGAGAATATTTCCAATGAACAAGGAAATAGTCCAGAATGGCTATTCAACATAGACAATCTAACCAAATCCTTCAATTCTAACATAGATTTAAATGCAGGTGATTCAAATTGTCATACTCAAAAGGAAGGAACATCACCTGTTAATACTGGTCAAGAAGAGATGAGATACATAGTAGTTGATGCTGCTCCTACAGTTAATACTGAGGACAGTAATAACTCAAATTCTAGAAGCAGTAGTAACTCTGAGAATGAGGACAGTAGTAATTCAAATACTACTGGTACCAGTAATAGTACTCAAAATACTACTGGTCCTAGCAATAACCTAAATTCTCAAGATACTACTGATCCCAGTAACAACAACGATACTACTGATCTCAATGAAGATAATAACAGTAGCAATTCAGACCAAGATGATGATGAACCTAACATCAATGACAATGAAGGATCTCTAGATGAACAAATGCCTGAGACAAATGAGTCCAATCTTGAAAATCAACTAGTGGTTGATAGAGCTACAACAACAAGGACTCAGAAGAACCATCCATTAGACCTTGTTCTAAGTGATGTTAACTCACCACTGCAAACAAGAAGCAAATTAAACAAAAGCTTAAATGCAAACATGTGTAATATAAGTTTAATTGCTAATGAATGTATGTTTGAATGCTTTCTGTCTCAGGATGAACCAAAGAAAATTCAACAAGCAATGAAGGACTCAAACTGGATTGAGGCAATGCAAGAAGAACTCCTTCAATTCAAGTTACAAGCTGTTTGGACACTTGTACCTCTACCCAAAGGAAAAAGAGCCATTGGAACAAGATGGATCTTTAGAAACAAGAAAGATGAAAGAGGTATAGTGATCAAGAACAAAGCCAGACTTGTAGCCCAAGGATACACTCAAGAAGAAGGAATAGACTATGATGAATTATATGCTCCTGTTGCTAGAATTGAAGCAATAAGAATATTCTTAGCATATGCTTCATTCAAAAGGTTCAAAGTCTATCAAATGGATGTGAAGAGTGCATTCCTATATGGGAAGATTGAAGAAGAGGTCTATGTATGCCAACCTCCAGGTTTTGAAGATCCAAAACATGGTGATTATGTGTTCAAATTAGATAAAGCTCTGTATGGCCTACATCAGGCACCAAGAGCATGGTACGATACATTGTCATCATACTTATTAAAGAATAATATTAAAAGAGGAGCCATTGACAAAACTTTGTTTACAAAGAAAGTCAAAGATGATATACTACTGGTACAAATCTATGTAGATGATATCATCTTTGGCTCAACCAATGATTTATTATGCAAAGAATTTGAAGAACTGATGCAAATTAAATTCAATATGAGCTCTATGGGTCCAATGAACTTCTTCCTTGGACTCCAAGTAAATCAAAGAACAGATGGTATTTTGATAAACCAATCAAAATATGTTAAAGACATCTTGGAGAAGTTTTATATGAAAGACTGCAAGAGTGCAAGTACACCAATGGAAACACACAAACACCTACATCCTGATATTGAGGGGGAGGATGTAGATGAACACTTATATAGATCAATGATAGGCTCTTTGATGTACTTAAATGCATCAAGACCTGACATTATGTATAATGTTTGTGTGTGTGCAAGATATCAAGCAAGAACTAAAGAACTACACTTGCAGGCTGTCAAAAGAATAATCAGATACTTGAAAGGCAAACCATCACTTGGTCTATGGTATCCACATGATTCACCCTTTGAACTCATAGCCTACACAGATAGTGACTATGGAGGTGAATGTCAAGATAGAAAGTCCACTACTGGTGGATGTCAATTCTCTGGATCAAGACTGGTGTCATGGCAATGCAAGAAACAAACAAATGTATCAACATCAACTGCTGAAGCAGAGTATGTAGCTGCATCTGCTTGTTGTGCTCAAGTACTGTGGATTCAAAACCAGCTTCTAGACTTTGGTATCTCTATCCTTAAAACTCCTATTTTTATTGATAATCAAAGTGCTATTAGTATTGTGAACAATCCAGTAAAACACTCTAAAACTAAACACATTGAAATAAGATTTCATTTTATAAGAGATTGCAATGAAAATAAATTAATCAAAGTAGTTAAAATTCATAACTGATGATCAATTAGCAGATCTTTTTACAAAAGCATTTGATGTAGGAAGATTCAACTTCTTGGTTAGCAGTATTGGAATGATTTTGATAAATTAAAATCTCACTTAAAATCATGTGTAAAGTTTTTGTTGTAAAAAGTTATTTATTTGTTTAAGTGTTTTACTACTGGTAGGTCTGTACTACTGGTATGTAGGCATGTGCACAAAATACTACTGGTAGTTCATTACTACTGGTGTGTATTAGGTTTACATAAATACTACTGGTAAGTCAGTACTACTGGTATTCACATATACTACTGGTCTTGTGTGTTAATGGTTTCTACTGATGTCTATAGTTACTACTGATGTCAAAATCCTTAGTTACTACTGATGTTCGTAGATACTACTGACGTTTTCTTACTGATATCTAAGTTACTACTGGTCTTTCAAATATCAAATACCAAACTAACCCCATGAAAATAACCGTTGTGTTAAGATTTGAAGGACAATTTTGTATTTTTGCAGGATAAATCGTAAGATATAAATAGCAGAAGTCGATTAGTTTAGCATTATCTTCACTTCGATTTGCTAAAACCTCTCGATAAACCCTAACTTACGATCAAAAACCCTTCATCAGTAACAAACTTCATACGCATTTCTCAAAATCAACAACAATGGCAACTCTACAATCTCTCGATGTTAAAATAGATCTTAAATACTCAGAGTTCCACAATATGTGTGCGTTTCTACGCAATCCAGATGGTACAAAAGACTTTCGACCAATCGTACATTTTCTGAGAAACTCATACATAAAGTTTGCTCTAACTATAAATCCGAGAGCATATCAACAGCACTTGGTTGATTTTTGGACCAATGCTGAAAGAACAGAAGGTGCAACTGTGCCTATGATAAAATCATCGGTGGATGGAAAGACGATCACAATCACTGAACAATCGATTCGACACCATCTACAACTACATGATGATGCAGGTATGTTTACACTTCCTAAGGAATTCATTGCTGAAAATTTAAATAAAATGGGATATGAGGGAAGACTTAACATAGTAACTTTTCAAAAAGGTCTTCTCTCCCCACAATGGAAATTTCTTGTACATACTATTCAGCATTGCATTTCTCCTAAAAGAAGTACTTGGAATGAGTTTAATAAGGCAATAGCCTCTGCTGTTGTCTGTTTATGCACAAACCAAGTATTTAATTTTTCATATATGATTTTTGAAGGTATGTTGGGAAATCTTAGTTCCTCAAAATTTTTAATGTATCCCAGATTTCTTCAACATATTATAAACTGTGAATTACAAAACTTGTCAACTCTAAAAAATATTTTTATAATTCCTGAGTTGAACAAGAAAGTTTTCTTAAACATGAGAAAACAGTTTAAATTTTCGGGCAAGGAAACCCCTTTGTTTCCTAACATGATCAAAGATCAACCACAACTTGGAGAGGGTTCAATAATAGATACAACCCAAATTGAACCTCAACCCACTCCATCACCCCCAAATGCAGCCCAAACACCACCCCAAATAGTCACTCAATCACCCTCACAAATAGAAGTCCTGAATGTGTCCCAGGAACTTGAAATAAATCTGCAGAGTGCTACTCTTCACTCTGTGGAAGACCTACCAAATAAAACCCAAAATATTTCCACAACTTATAAAAGGAAGAAAACTTCCTTCAAGGACACCAGGGGACAAATTGAGTCAAACCCCAGACTCCAAGAGTTGTCCTCCAAGGAGGAGAGAGGACATGAGGCGAGGGCTTTCACTACTGATGCCCCAAAGGTGGGTGCACAGGACAGTGAAAACATAACTAAGACCCAGACCTCGGCAACTTTAAGTGATGACTCATTTGAGGAATTACTTAAAGGACCCCGGTGCCAAGAAACCACAAGGGGGGCACTCCTGCTTCTTCTAGGAAGAAGGGGGTGTCTAAACAACCCAATGAATCACCAAGAAGTGATGAGGGTAGATCTATGGATTTGATGGAAAGGATGGAAAACCTTAAAGCCAATGTACCAGTCAGTGAGCCCGATGGTCTTGCTAGATGGAGTGAGGGCAGTATTAAAACCAAACAATTGACGGATAAATTGGATTCTCTTGAATCCACTGTACAAAATTGTCTTACATATCTCACAAATCAAGGAAAAACAATGCAATACATGAAAAGGCACATTAATACAATCAACAAAAGGATGAGGTTATATGAGCACAGGCTTCATCAACAAACAAAGATTATCAGAAGATTGAAAAAGAAGATTGATAATAGTGAGGCTCCACCAGTTGAGCTCACTAAGGGGGAGAAGGACAATATTCAAACAATGATTGATGGATCAATTGCAGCAGCAGCAACTTCTCTCATCAATCTCAAAGAAACAACAGTTGATGAAGGCACAGAAAGGATGAATGTTGATGATGAGCCTACTACTACTGCTCCCATGGAACAACAACCTGAACAAGAAGTATCAGTAGTAACTCCTACTACTGATATTATAGCAGTAGTAAATCAACAAAAGGAAATAAGTGCACCAAATACTACTGATGCCCTATCAGTAGTAACCCCTGAAGTAACACCAGTAGTAACTACCTTGGTTACTACTGGAGAGGAAGAAATAGTTTTACCAGAGCTAATTGAAAGAGAACGATTTGAAATCATCACCAAACCACCTACACCTGATCAACCACTTATCATACCTGACATTGATGATAATGTGAACTGGTTTGAAGTTGATGAGTGCTCACTTCCTCCACATCCAAAAATACTTCAACAAAATGAACTTGCATTATTTTCTCCTTCAATAATTATCAGTGGTGTGCCTGATATGAAATATACTCCACCTCCACCTTCAGCTCATATTAGAAAGGGTAAAGAAATTTATGATGAAGATTACCCTAACAGAGCACAAGGTCATTACATGGTAAACAAGATAAATCTTGTTAGAGCTGATAAACAGTCTAAATGGAAGGTAGAACACAAGAGATACTTAGAGAAAGTAGCTAAGTATCAAGCTCTTGAGGAGAAAAAAAAGAAGGCTCAAAATGAAATTCATGTTCAAGTACCTGTTCAAATAGAAGACATTCAGATAGAAGCTCAAAAAGCAGAATTCAAGAGGTTTAGAAAAGTTGAAGAAGAACATATTAAATGTCATGAAGATTTGGTTTCTGAATGCAAGAGAACTAAAAGTGAATTAACTGATGATGTATTTGAACAGAAGACCAATATGATTGAATTTTTAAAGACAAAAGGGCACAATGCAAAGTCCTTTGGAAGAATGAAGATGATGACCATTATTGAAAAATATTGTGCTGCCAAGAAGAAGGATTTGGCTGAACAAGAAGCAAAAGAAGCAAAGAAATCAAAAGCCCTAATTCCAATTAGTCCAAATTTGTTTAAAGCTGGTAGTACATCAACTACTGGTGAATCCTCAACTCCCCAATCAAAGAAGAGAAAGGCTGTTACTCAAGAATAGAGTACTAAAACGAAATCAAAAACAGAACAAATCATTCCTGTTCTTGAAGTCCCTATTGCTCCCTTACAGAACAATCCAATCATCAATTGGAGAGTTATGCCCAACAATGTTATAGAAATTGTAAGGGAAGACAAAATTGTAAAAAGATTTACTGGATGGTTACCATTGATTGGATCCTGCTCAAGAAGTGATGTTATTAAACTTATAATCATTGGAAAACCAAGAATGTCAAAGAAATCATGGAAAGAATCTGGTGCTGGATACTTAACAAGAATGATTGATGCTGCATTTTATCCAGACAACTACCCAGAGCAATTTACAGATCCAGATAATGTATATGCTTGGAATGTGATTCCAACTGCCAATATGTACTTCTTTGAAAAATCAGGCAAAAGATGTGAGCTCTACTTGTATGAAAAAGAATATCCACATTCTGAAAAGACTATGTATCAGATATTCACAAATACAATGATGAAACCTTATGATGCTGTTATGTTCCAGAATAAATTGAATTATTTCACAAAGAGAAATAGCAAATAAATCATTGAACAAAGACATCAACAAAATTAAAGAACTTTGGAGAAAAGAAAGAAAGAATAGGAAGAACAAAAGAAACTTATGTGATTAAAAGGAATCAATAAGTTTAGGGGGAGATTGATGGAGCAGATCGCAGATCAACTTATTACTGATGCTGCAGTTAGTACTGATCATAGTTATTACTGATAAAGACTATGGTTGTTACTGATGGGGCAGAATTACTTACTACTGATGAGTTGATACTGATGAAGGCTATAACTTAGTTACTACTGATCAAGCACATATTGAAGATACTACTGATCGTAGTAGTTACTACTGATGTTGGTTTTGGACTTACTACTGGTCACCAAAGTTACTACTGACGATACAAATTTACTACTGGTGATTGCAGATTACTACTGGTATACGATTTGGAAGCATATCAAGTCCGAGATCTTCGCAGAGATAGTTATAGAATGTAATTCAATGTATATCTTTTATTATTCGATGTAAATCAAGTCCTAGAATAACTAGGGTAAATAGTTAGGCTTCAAGGACTATTATATATAGTTCCTTACGAATTGTAAACGTACGTGTGTATTGTTAATCGATAATATACATTGAAGCTTTTTGTGAAACTGTGTTCTTAATATTTTCGCATATTGTTTTACAGTTCATTGTTCTTAATATATTGATATAGTGTTGATCCGCTGCAACTTCTATTATCAATTAGATCTAAAGGTGTTTATTAACTCTTCATAGTTAATCGATCCTGACAGTTTCCATCCCCTCAATTGCCCACTAAACCTGAGTTTTTTGCTTCGACATATCTCTTTTGGTCGCCTCTTTATTTAACCGATTCCCATTTCATGTATGGAGTATTATTAAAAGTTTTAAACCATATGTAAGAAAGTAAGCATATTTTCATATTTTTCTTATCAATGTTAATGGCGTCGTTCTTTTTTTAAGCATGACGTACTAGTGTGTTACGCAAGACATTTATTGATCACGTACTAGTGGTTTTACAACAATATTAATGACCTTGTCCTTTACTCTCACGTATAATCAAGTCACTAAGTCAGCCAACATATATTTACTCACTTGTCGATATAATTAATATTTTTGGTCCTCTTTGCTACAATAGACTAGTAATTAAATATATTTACTCCCTTTTCTATTTCAGTTGTTTCCGGGCTCTTCGGGGTGTGTGTGACTGGGTGATGATATTACTGAAGCTCACTCTCTTGGTTACCTTTTGCCGTTAAAAAAATAAATATAAAAAATAGACTAGTAAATTTGGTCACAATTGTCACATCGACATCATCCAAACTTTCCGCTCTATAACTAAATATGTAATCAAATACTTGTAGTGTTGATCAAATGCATTAACCAAACAATAAAGGGGATGGGGAAGCAACCACAACCTTTCTCTCACATAATATTCGGTCGATCTGCCAACTAAACCTAGCCAAAAGCGAAGCTGGGAACGCATGGTTCGGTCGTACCATTATAGATAGTCTTATAATTTTGGTTACTTAATTTAATTAAAATTTAAAAGTTAAGTAACCACCCCCGAGTTGGCTAATTATTAAAGTTATTAATTTTCGCAAGAATCGATCTAAAGTTGCTAATGATTAAATTTTAAAAATGATAATGTGTAAGAATGCAGTCAAACACTCGAAAGTTGCTCCACATGAAAAATCCATTTTAATGCCTTCATGGCTTCATATAATCGATTGATCTAGATCAATTGGTCACTAAGGCTAAACGGTATGGACATAAAGGCCCTATGGTGTGGTGATGATTTGGCAATCTTAACTGGGTGGTGGAGAGGGGAACACCACCCCCACCCACTAGCGGTGATAAAAATGTTGTTTGGTGTGGCCACAGTCACGCGTCTTAACGGGAGGGGGAGAGAAATGATTGTTTGTGATTGGATGACATGTTTTCTTTTCTTTTTCTTCTTTTTTTGTATTTAATATTAAATGAAATGAAATGGTGTGATGTGGTGTGGTGGGTATTTCCTGGATAATGTGGTGTGGTGTGGTTGCTGAGATGGCAGGTGATGTGGCAGAAAAAATGGTGTTGTGGTGCCCATACCTCATACTCTCATATCCTAAGAGTTGTCTTGAATGTTTATCTTTAAAAAGTCTTGGGTTTAAGACTTGTTGAGAATATTCGTCAGGAGATTAAAAAACAAGAGGCGGGGTCTATTCCCTATGAAAGGAGATATGTTCGAAGAATGTATACTGTCCGCTTGAATGTCACTGCATGACTCGAACCACTAACTTACTGACATAATGTCAGGTTCTTTTAATCATAATCTTCATCTACATCCTCCATGTGTTCATCGTTTGGTTGGTTACACCAACACTGATTAATTGATTTCTCTGAGTCGTGTCAGTATACTTATGAGGTTTGCGTTTTCCTCAGTGACCACTTTGCCTACTGGTCTTCCAAACACAACATGTTGTATACATAATATAACCTTACGGAGCTCACATCAAAGAGATTGTAACCAAGTAATATATGGTAAGTACATATCACTTAATCATATAATTTTTTGTATCCAAAGTTCGTAAAAAATATCATTTGTCACCCATAAAAATCCCAACAAGAACAAGTGAAAAGAATCCCAATGACCATTCAAACAATATCAAATGCTATATCAGGGACATGCGATAGTATAAAACCAAGCCTGTCTATTGGTATTGAATAATTTAGAAAATTAGTATGTGTACTACATCATAAAATTTTCACTATAGAAATTTCACTATCAAATGTCTATTGGTCGATTTGGAGAAAACCAAACTACCGGGATTTAATGTAAATTTTCATAGACTTTAGGGGCTAAAAGTTAAAATTATCAACAAAAGAATTTCAATAGAGTAAATTACATGGAAGGTCCTGTGCTATACCACTAGTTACAGCCTCGGTCCCTTAATTTCGTTTATTACACTGGAGGTCCCTATCTTTTTTAAAATGACCAAAATACCCTTTTGTCATTTTGTAATAAAACAAAGGTAAATGACTTTGAATGTGATAAGTAATAAACATAAGGACCATCCATGAAATTTACTCTATTAACTGATTTTTCTCTCTCTCTCTTTTTTCCATATTTTTCCACCACATTCAGGCTCATCATCCAAATCTATCTCTTTGAATTCAAACTTCAATCAATAACCATTATCGTTGCGTCACCAATCAATAGCCTACGGTTGTCTTATTCGGTTGTTCCGCCGCAGTTGACGTTCTATCGAACTGCGCGTGCAAAACACCAACTCCTCTAGTGACGTGCATCAATTGATTGAATCAGTTCAGATCGATAGGCCGTCATCAGCGGCGGAACAACTTGAGAAGGCAAGTAGGGGTTGAGATGGATCGACTTTTTAGGGGGTTTGTGGTGAAAAAATATGGATAAAAGAGAAAAAAATCAATTAGTAGAGTAACTTTCACGGATAATCCATGTGGTTTATCACTTAATACATTCACAATCCTTTATTTTTGCTTTATTTAAAATGGCAAAAGGGTATTTTGGTCATTTTAAAAAAGTTAAGGATAGTAGGGATCATGGGTTAAATAAAATCGATACACCGGGGACCTTACTAATTTACTCAATTTCACTATATTTTTTGGGGTCGTCTTGTTGGCAGCTACTTCAGCACAGCCGGTATCTTCGAACGAAGGCAGATCAAAGATCTAGCATCCTCAAGACCCCCAAAAATGGTATGCAATTTCTAGGTTTTTATTTTTCTATCATTTCTTCGATTAACCTTTTGTTAAGTTTATACGATATATGATTGATTTTGCTTTCCGATTTCGATCTCAATTTGAAAGGCTCAATCAGCAAAACCAATTTCCAGCCCCGTGCCAGACGTTTGGTATCCATCGTTAGCTGTGCTCATGCTCGCAGTAGGTCTTATCATCACCGCTTCGTTCTTTATGTAAGTGGATCGGAATGTCATTTCAGTTTGTGTTAATTTGCGTAATTTAGGGGGAAATGTAGCCGATTTGCCCTAATTTTACGATGATGGTGATCTGATTGACTATTTTCAACTTTCGATTGCATTTGCTTGATTGACTTCGTTATGATTGGAATATTGGATCCCCCAATATATTAGGGGACTTTTATTTCTGGTATGATGAGTGATACATTACAGATCCGGAGCCTTATACTGACAGGAATCAAGTGTGTTGATTGGAAGCTTATAATTGTCTGAAATCAACAATTTTTGTTTTATTTCGTAGAATCGTAGGAACAAAGTGCTAGCTGCATTAAACTTTATATTGTGTTTGCAATGCATGACTACTTCAAATATCAATTGCATGGTTTCATTTTGATTGGTTGACTTTGTAATAATCAGTCTTTATATTTGTGATGTTAAAGAAAAATGATTCCCAAATTTATGATTTTGTTCTCGATGTTTACGTACTGGTTGCTAGTATGATGTAATCAGTCTTTATTTATATTTTTGATGTAAAAGCAAATTTTGTGCATGGTGCTATATAGATTTAGCATCTACTTTAAATTGAGAATGAATTTTCTTGTTTTTCCATTTTCTACATTTAATTTTTTGTTATATCACCTGATGAACATTTATTTTTGCAGCTATGAAGCAACTTCTTCTAGGAAAAGTCGTAGTCTTGCTAAAGAACTTGTAACAGGGGCAGTGGCTTCTGTCTTTTTGGTATGTCACTTGTTGATTGTCATTCTCTTTTTATTTTTTTAAATTGTATTATCTGAATTTATTTTTTAAATTGCCACATGTACAAATATGATGATTGAATTACCGAATGGTTTGTGTGACACAGGGCTTTGGATCGTTGTTCTTGCTCCTTGCTTCGGGTGTTTATGTCTGAGTAATCACGGGCTTGATTTTAGGATGGATTTTTGTAATGCGAGATAGTTATTTTCAAACTTTAATGATTTCTTCTAAGCTAGAACTTCATTATATGTTTCAACTGAATTGTCAGACCCTTTTCTATAAAAAAGATATATTGATGTGAACATTAGTGTTTTTCATTCCCTACACCCTGACCTTTTTGGTTTAACATTTGTGCGTGAGGTTTGCACGTGCTTACTGATTTAATGTACGAGTATTAACAAGAACCAATAACCGATAGCGTGTTTAAAATATATAGGTTCAGTTGTTATACAATTTTCGTTAAAAAAAAAAAAAAGAGTTGTTATACAATTTTATGGAAGTGCATTTCTGAAATTGAGTGTATTTAGAAGGTAACATATTTGACCATTTAGAATGTAAAGATGTATCTAACTTGTCACGAAATGTTATAGTTTGTACTATTTTTGTTTTGTCATTGAATGTACGTAGTATATAACTTACTAGAAAAAATGATTGTGTGAATTTGACTTGTGAAAGAGGTAACCGAGTAATATGACACTGGATAACTAGTTAACTTTTTTTTATACAACTCTTCACAACCATGACAAATGTGAAAATAGTAAGCCATTAAGTAACCGTATTAATATTAATATATTACTACATATACAATCTATTTTTCTTAATGGTTTATTCATAGTATTGAAAAAGTAAGAAAAAAAACACTCAAGTTCCAAAGTAGTATTAAGAATTCCAGTTAAGATTTTTCTAGTTTAAAATCGAACCAAATTATTAAATATTCATTTTATTAGCAAGTTAAATAATGTAAGTAACAAAAATGCAAAATTTTAATTTAACGATTTTACAATTATTTTATTCCGGCGTATATACATCTACACACATACAGTACAGGTATCTGTCATTTTACGGTTCACTGGTTCAACTCAGACTGAGTTTGTCTACTCAATAAGGTAGGGTTTAACTTTTAAGAGAGAGAAACCCCCCACACTCAAGAGTTTAAAACTTCACCCGAACACCAATAATTCAATGGAAGAAGCTTCATCGCCATTGTCGCAACTTAAAAAAAGAGGAAGACCTAAGGGCTCCAAGAACATCACGTCTGAAGACAGAGAAAATTCAGCTCTCAAAATGAGAGACAGAGCCACTGCTGCCGGAAACAAGAAGGCCGCCGTCGACGAGAAGTACAGTAACTGGAAGTCCGTTGTCCCTATTCTATACGATTGGCTTGCTAATCATAACCTCGTTTGGCCTTCTCTCTCTTGCCGGTATACATTTCTTTGTTGTTTAAACCCTAAATTTACTTGATTTTGTTGAGTGGTCCATTTTAAGTTACGATCTGGTAACGGAACCCTAGGCTGGCTGGCTACCGATCTTAAATTTTTTTCCAAAAAGGAAGGAAGTTCAGTTATTTTCTAGGGTTTGATGCTTGTTTGTATCAATTTCTGAAGTTATCATGTTATATGTTAACAGGTGGGGTCCGCTTTTGGAACAATCGAAGAACAAAAATAGGCAGCGTTTGTATCTTTCAGAACAGGCAAGAAATCGTTTCTTCTTCCTGTTAGTGCAAAGTATTTAGATTGTATTTGGGATTGTGTATCTTAAAGTGATTATGGCATGGTGTTTGGATACAATAAACTGCTTGTGTTTTAGCTTGGTTATGCTGAAAATATGCAATCCCAAACACCCCCTTTAGATCACACTTTTTCTTATGTATTTCTTCAGACTGATGGCAGTGTTCCAAATACACTTGTTATAGCAAATTGTGATGTAGTGAAGCCAAGAGTTGCTGCTGCTGAACACATATCTCAGGTTTTTTGTTTTTATTTATTTATTTTTATACATAATATTCAATTAAAGCTCTATGATGTAGTATTCTGAACCTACTTGTGGCTATTGTTCTGATAAATTATTATGTGATTATATCTATAGTTTAATGAGGTGGCCCGCTCACCATTTGTAAAGAAGTACAAAACTATCATTCATCCTGGAGAGGTAAGAATTATGGAATTTTTTAACAGCACAATTTTATATATATGTGGTTAATATATAATATTTATATCTATAGTTTGATGATGATTATTTTATAGGTGAACAGAATCAGGGAACTGCCACAAAACAAGAACATAGTTGCTACACATACTGATTGCCCCGAGGTTACTAAATTATTACTGTTTCATGTTTCTTTACATTTTACAAGTTTTATGCGAATTTATGTATTATTATTTTTTTTCAAAATTAGGTCCTTATTTGGGATATTGAAACACAACCTAATCGTCATGCTGTTCTTGGAGCTGCTGAATCTCATGCTGATTTGGTGTGTTATTCTTTCAGTTTTTTTTAATCACCTAAAAAAATATTGTATAAAATTAGACGGGAATTATAGAACTACAAATCTTTTTGTTAAAAAGCTCATTAATATATTTTCTTCCTATTTTGGCAGGTGCTTACAGGACACGTTGATAATGCAGAATTTGCTCTTGCAATGTGTCCAACTGAACCCTATGTACTCTCTGGAGGTCAGGATATATAGTTATTGTTCACAATTCTTTGACTTTTTAATTACTTAAATATTGATGATATATTTATAAATTATAAATTATAATTATAACAGGGAAGGATAAATATGTGGTTTTGTGGAGTATTCATGACCATATATCAACATTGGCTGGAGAGTCAACTCAAGGTCAAGGGTCAATTGTTAAATCTGGTGACAACAGTGTTGGGCCCCGTGGGATCTTTCAGGGCCATACAGATACAGTTGAAGATGTGCAGTTTTGTCCTACAAGGTAACTGCCATTAACTAACTAATTAAACAGTTTAGTGACTAAAATACCCTTTGAGGATCAAAGGATAATTAATATGGTATTAAAAAAGATGTGTTTATGTTGATAAAGTACACAGGAGTTCTGTAGTGTTGGAGATGATTCTTGCCTGATACTGTGGGATGCTAGAATTGGAACAAATCCTATAATGAAGGTTTCTTATATTCCTTTTTACTTTATTAGTATATTATATAATTTATATTATATATTAAACATATTGTTTCTTTAAATTAGGTTGAAAAAGCACATAATGCTGATGTGCACTGTGTTGATTGGAATCCTCATGATGAAAACTATATTCTAACTGGGTATCTTTGTCTATGTTCTTCCATTTGTATAATTATTTATATTCCTCTAAAACTGTAAAAAGGAATTCTTATTTGAGAATGTATTATAATTTGTTGTATATAATGATAAAAATGATGTGAATTTACAGCTCTGCTGATCACTCTGTTTGCATGTTTGACCGTCGAAACCTAACTTCTGATGGAATTGCTTCTCCTGTTTATAAATTTGAAGAACACAAAGCTCCTGTTCTATGTGTTCAGGTTTTTAATTTTGAGTTTTTTTAAATATATATTTAATTATTATTTTTAAATATATTAAGCTTACATATGTCATTTTGAATTTGTTTATGTTGTAGTGGTGTCCTGACAAGTCTTCAGTCTTTGGGAGTTCAGCAGAGGATGGTTGTGTAAATATCTGGGATTATGATCAGGTAAGACTGTTTTTGTCATCGTTAAATATCAACTTTTGGTTTTTAATTTGAAAAATATTACTCCCTCCGTCCCACAAAAAACTTCCCATTTGATTTTTGCACAAGTTTTTAGGTGATAGTTAGTGGTGGGGTCATTGATAATACTTTTGATTAAAATATAAGGTTGGATTGAAGAGAGAAAGATAGTTAGTGGATATTAGTGGTGGGTCTTTAGTAATAATAGTTTTTTATTGTATGGAGCCCATCAAATATGGGAAATGGGAAGTTTTTTGTGGGACAAAAATTTGGAGTGAAATGAGAAGTTTTTTGTGGGACGGAGGGAGTATTTTTTATTAATATAAAAAGAATGTTCATTTTTATAGTATTTGTTATGTATTGATTTATATTGCAGGTTGATAAAAATGTGGAACATGGGTCCCCAAAGGCTGCTCCAGGGTTGTTCTTTAAACATTGTGGACACAGGTTTAATTCCATCAATATATTTTTATATAAATTACATTATAAATTTTAATAAAAATTCACATGTAACTTATGTGTCAAGTCAGTTATTACTCCCTCAATCCAAAAATATAGAGAAAAAAGCTTTTAAATGGTCAGATGTCATGTTACCCTTGTAATGTACAAGATTACAGTGTTGTGAACAATGTGTGACTAAGGGTAGAATGGTAACTTATTTGTGAAACAGGGACAAAGTGGTTGACTTTCATTGGAATGTTTATGATCCATGGACTGTTGTTAGTGTATCAGATGATGTTGAAACCACAAGTGGTGGTGGGACCCTTCAGGTAATTGTTATTTATTTATAAAAATTTAAAATTCACATTCTAGCATTTCACTTCGCGTCGTGTAAAGAGAAATTGTTGGCAAATAAAGATTACAAAAAATAAAATAAAAAATAAATTGTTTAATAATGCGTGATTGCAGATTTGGAGAATGAGCGATTTGATATACAGAGGTAGGGATGAAGTGTTAAGTGAATTAGAGGACTTTAAGGCTCATGTTGCAGTATGTGGTCCAAAAGCACAACTGTCTTAGGTGGAGGTGGACTAACTGTTTTTGTTTGTATGTTTTAATTTGATGAGATTTAAGGTTTGCAAGTTTTAATTAATTATGTTAAGAACAAATGTAATGTAGGGGGCAGGTGAAAGTTATGCATTAACTTGTTTAAGTTACCAAATTTGATACCTATGCTTTCATATTTTGAATTAGTGTCAATTTGTGTGGGCTCGGAAATAAGTGTTATCTCAATTCTCATTATCTCATACATACCACGAAAGGGTAGAAAATAGCATTATATATTATAAATAATATTTTCAATCGTTTGTTTCTTGATGAAAACCTTTTAATTTAAGCTATGAATTGAAGCCTGAGGAATGTTCAAGGTAGTTCAATGATTTTATCTAGTATTAAGGGATAATTAATAGTCATTGGATTAAGAAAAAGTCAAAGGTCAAGATCAAGATTCAAACCACCACCACTACGTGTTTCAATACATCAATACCCCACCCACCTCCGGCGATCGGTGGTGGACGGCGGCCGGAGGTGGCCCGCGGTGGTTTTCGTGACTTGAAACACATGTGTTTCACCTTTTGAAACACATGTGCTTCGTAATTCGTATGCTCCCCTGTTTCAGAAACTCATGTTTTTAGTGAAACACATTTGTTTCACCTTTTGAAATACACGTGTTTCGTAGTTCGTATGCTCTCATGTGTTTTATAAACTCATGTTTTTAGTGAAACACATGTGTTTATTGACTTGAAACACATGTGCTTCGAAGTAATATGCTCGTTTGTATTTTGGAACACCTTGTTTTAGTGAATCACATGTGTTTCAATACATCAATACCACCACCACCCCATTACCACCAGCACCTTCACTGTCAGCCACCACCGCCGCCGGCCACCGCCGGCGGACGGCGGCGGCCGATGGCGGACGGAGGTGGTGGCCGGTGGTGGTCGGTGGTGGTGACCAGCGGTGGTGGTCGTGACTTGAAACACATGTGTTTGAAAACTGTGATTTGATCTTGACCATTTTGATCCAATAGTTAAGATTTATCCCTTGGAACTATACAAAACCCTTGAACTACCTACAACACAACTCATTGAAGCCTATAAAAACTTCAAAACTACTTGCTTCCGTTTCAAACGTGTGTAAATAAAATGATGAGTAAATTATACGAAAGGTTCATATGATATATCATTAATTATAACTTCAGTTCTTGAACTTTGTTTATTATACTTACATTGGACGTCCTTGGTGTATATAATTTGTTACACCCATTGTCTTCCTACCCTTAACTTTTTTTAAATGACCAAAATTATTTTTGTCGTTTTATAATAAAACGAAGATAAATGACTTTGAATGTAATAAGTGATAAATTATAGGTACCATCCGTGAAATTTACTCTAATAATTAATTTTCTTTATTATTTTCTTTTATCCATATTCTTTCACTATATTCAGACTATATCCATATTTATCTCTTTGAATTCAAACCTCATTCGATAGCCATTATCGTCGTGCCACTAATATCGATAACCTTTATATCTGTGGTATATCACAAACACGGTACAATTTGAAAGTAATCACTATTTTTCCTCAATACAATCTTACACGTTTATATTTTATAAACCGTGTGCCCTCTTTTGAATGATTATGCATCTTTAATTAAACACATAGGCCATGATGTTACAAGTAATTTCCCTTCAAATGGTGAGATGATTAAACCAATTTAATTTTCCTAGGCTTTTCAACTTAGGCTTGTCGACTAAGTGGACATCTGACATAACGTCTTAGAAGAAATACAACGACATTCATTGAACTTTGAAAAAGTGAGCGTTTTAATGAAATAGCGAACATTATAATTAAACACGCACATTATGTGATTTTAAAGTACCATTGTCTTTTCTCAACATACTTTACACAATTATACTTTATAGATAATGTTCTTTCTTTTGATTATGCATTTATAATTAGACACATAGGCCCGATACATCCAAGTCATGGTCTCGACAATTCGAGTACAAATTGAATTGAGCTACCGTAACATGTTTTTATATGATTATTATATTAACTAAAAATAACTCAATTTGATTCGACCAACAATCTTAACCTATATATGAGCCTACATTTGATCTAATTTTACCAACTATTAATTTCGAGCTCTCTCATTCGTCCACAATGCCACGTGTAATTCTGCCATTGGTCATCTCATCCTCCCAATAGCCTCACAACCGTATAATCTCTCCTCCTCATGCAGCATTCCCAATAGCCTCACAACCGTAGTATCTCTTCCACTTCTCAATACATCCCCTTCACGATGCCCTAATTTTCGTTCAAACAGCCGCAATTGATTTTAGATTCATGTGGATTAACTGAATTCTGCTGGGTTTTTTCAACTATCCTTCTTCACGCTTTTATTTTTGACGGATTTTCAAAATATACAATCCCCTTTACGATGCCCTAATCAAACCTTCAACACGCCTCCACTCGTCCACATATCCCATTGAATCACGATTGATTTGATATCCCCAGTTTCAATAGCCATATTGTATTGTAACAACTTCGGCAATCCCTGAAGAAATTATGATAAGAAGATCGTTGACGAAAAGCTTTCTCCGGCTACACTGATCAGGTTTGTATCCCTAATGTCTAACGCTACCTTCAATTTTCCTAGCCACTATAGCTAAAAACAAGATCAAGGGTTTAATCTTTAACATTTTGCACTATGAAAGTTAATTACTTTGAAGGATTCGTGAATCCTGAGATATGCTGCAGTTATGTGATTGGAGGACGATGTAATTGACTTTCGTAATTACCGTACATCTATGATTTACAGTTATTCAGAAATCATGTATTATACTATTATAGTATTATACTATTGGCTAACCTAAATTTGGTTACTTGATTATTCTTTGGTGTTTAATTCCAAATACATTGTAATGGCAAGATTACAAGATACTTTTTTATTTATTTCATATTTCTATTTCATGTTTGTACATAGATGCTAAGATACAACTCCTGCAAGGCTGCAACCAAACATTGGCGTGGCTGCAACCAAACATTGTTGATGGTCTCTCTGGCTGCTGCTATGTGGGTATTATACTATTATGGCTAAAAAAGTAACTATTATAATGTTTGGTCATGGGTTGCAGTTATATGTCTAATATGATTGTTTTTCTTAGTTTTAGGTTGGTTTAAATAGTTATCCTCTTTTTTGTTTCTTTAGTGAATATTTCAACAGCATGCCAACTATGCATTACTGGTACCAATGAATCTACGTGGTCTATACCTGAGATTAAACAAACTCTTTTTCATTCAGTAAACCACATGCGTCTACAACTAATTTTAGTGGGAAACAATCCTTAAACAAGGATGTTATTGTACCTAAAGATTCAGAAAATCATGTAATTCAGCAAGAATAAGATTTCCCAGAAGTCAAAGTTGACTATTAGGTGAGAGATCACTAATTTATTCTCATTATAATTATAATTCACACTTTTCATTATTTGTAATTCGGATTTTATTGTGTTTTGCAGGGGACCTTTTTGGGTCGCACAAGTCCAATTAGTTGCAGGTTTTCTACATCTGGTTATAATATCACAAGTCCAATGTTTTTGTTGTATAACTATTATTTTTTTTTTCTTTTATTTTTTCTTTTATTTATCAATGGATAATGTGAATTACGTGATCGACAGTTGAAGAAAAACAAACATCGGGATAGCTCTGACTCAGTTGTCTCCTGAAGATCTTAGTAAGGCCCTCGAGATTGTAGCCCGAGTTTTCATTCAACAACACTAGAAATCGACCTTGACATTGATGCTCAGGTCCTCACTATATCTTCACTCATTTTATTTTTGATCACAAATTATGTATCATCTCAACTCGACCTGACCTGACCCGTTTACCCATACACACAAATGACCCGTTTTGGCCGCCAGCTCTAAACTGAAGAGTTGCGGTATTTGTGCAGAGTGAATTAACGTTATGGAGGTTAAAATATTTTGTAAAAGATGCTCTACAGGGTCATCATGCCGACAATAATACAACCCTTCAAACCAGCAACAGTCGCCCCACCCAAACCGCAAAGAAAAGGAACCTGAAACACTCTTCTTAAACATGGCATGTTTTCTTTAAGCTGACAGGAATAACACTTCACTTTTCGCTATAAAGTGAAATCGTTGTAGACCCTTAAGTTTTACCCTTGAGTTAAACCATATTACGATTGTCATGATTGTTAACACAATTGTATATTTTAGCTATATATTTTAATGATTCCTAATTATAATATGAGAAATGGTATTGGTGCCTATTATTTGTGCCTACCCGTGTGATCAAGACAAGTGTCAATATCAAGGGATATGAGGAAAGAGAATTAGTAGATGACACATGTCATCTTGTGGTGACATGGCACATGGAGTAGGCACAAATGGGTGGCATCAATACCATTTCTCTTATAATATAGAGCTGCTATTCATTGATTGCTTCGACGACAATTTTATTTTACTTATTGTTGTATTTTTGTGGATATTAACCTATCAGTTTGCTACTTAAATCTAATGAGAACCCTGGAGATCACTATCATACATATTAGACTGAAAAGCAACATTTTATTTTTCAGGTTAAAAAATGCAGACTTTTTTTGGATCTGGAAGTGGTGAAAATTCAAGTTTTAAAAAGAGGCGTGTCTTCATTGACATGGATGAACTTGATAGTGACTCACAGGACAAGTTGGTGGGCTTGGTAACGGTGAAGTTGGTTACAAAAGATTATGATTTTCTTTTAGTAACCATGGTTTTTGATACATTTTTATCTTTATGGGTGAACTTATTTGGATTATTTTTATCTTGGTTGATCATTGTTATTAGTGCTGGTTGAATATTTTAAACGTTTTTGTTTGAATTTTTTTTTTTTTGTAATTTTATGTTTATGTATTTAAGTATGTGTTCGATTCAGTGTTTTAAATATTTGTATGTTGGTTGATTAGTGTTGGTTGAATATTTCTGGAAATCTACCCAATTTCTTACATTTTAATGTTTTGCTACGATGTAATTGACCCGTTACGAGTAAAACTAAAAAAACTGATGTGTTTACACATACTACTTTTTAAGCTCAGTGTGTTTTGTTTACATATAATGCTCTTTTAGCATAGAATGTTTCATTTGTAAGAAAGTAAGAAATTTTTTATCAATTTCCAACTAAAAAGTAAAAGTACTGATTTGTTTGACCTTTTCAAGTCAAATAAGAATTTGGTATATTCTTTAATTCAATCATTAAATTAAACAAACAGGCTTGGGCTTGGGTTGAAACGAGTCATTATTTTCCTCGGGTCAAACATGTTGGGTTGACCCATAAACACTTTTTATTTTGTATAGAAAGGAAACTAATGCGTAGACCATTTATATAATTAATGCAATTTAGTGAGATGTGCTTTATTAAACGAATCATTTAATTTAGAAATATACATTGCAGTGATTTATTAATTGTTGTGATTGAAAAAATTCTAACAAATTTATTTATTTTCCATTTACTAATTATTTGAAAAATGCAGATGGTGAGGGAAGTTGATCGTGCCACATTGAAGTTGCATAATCGCTATTGTGCAGCGTTGATGTCAACTTAATCTAGATGTCATCCATATATCAATATCTGTTAAGTATGCAATTTCAGTCTGTTTACTTGAAAATGGGTCAAGTTTCTTGCATTTATATTTTACTCCCTCCGTCCCACAAAAAACTTCCCATTTGACCTTAATTTTTTGTCCCACAAAAAACTTCCCATTTCAATAAAATACTATTATTACTAAGGACCCCACCACTAACTATCCACTAATTATCTTTCTCTCTCCAAAACAATCTTATATTTTAATCAAAATTATTACCAATAACCCCACCACTAACTATCACCTTAAAACTTGTGCCCATGTCAAATGGAAAGTTTTTTGTGGGACGGAGGGAGTATTATTTATTATTTATATGTGATATTGTTATGTTATTTCAACACTATTACTATTTTGTTATTTTCCTACATCTTTTTCGAAGTATGCCCGCCCAATTGGGCGGGCTTTAAAGCTAGTACTAAATATATGTGAATATGATTGTCTTAATGCATGCCCAAATATAGAGAAACATATCATTTTGTTACTTGAGGCACAATATCATATTATCGTGTAAGAAAAAAGACTGCTAAAAAATGAGCATATCTTTTTCTACGTGTCTTCGTTTTAGTGTACGCCCATCCAAATCAAAGCTTGCGGTTTCAGGCCTACGCTGTATTTTAAGAGTTATTTGCGTTTTAAAGTTTTTTGTTTAATTTTTAAACTTTTGGACCTAGTTTTAGACCCGTTTGTCTTTTTTGGGCCCTTGAAAAATATTAGCCTTATTTAGGATTTATTTGACATAGTTGATAATTTTATGAAAGTTAGATTTTTCTCTCAAAATTTTTATTCTTGTGTTGAATAAATTTTGAAGATCAAATTCACAATATAATCTTTTGAATCAATATGATTTTTGGATTAATTATCCTAAGTATTTTAAGAATCAACGAGACCAATATATATATTTTTTTCTTTTCTAAATCATGTCTAATTCTATCTTCTTCCTATTTAAGAAGATTATGCCTAATTAATCTTTCTACACAACAAATTATATGAGCATGTGTATTTTCTTTCACAAAAGATGAAATAAATTTGTATCAAAATAAAAATAAGTGAATCACTTTAACATTTACGTTTTTTGAGGCAAAATAAAGTAATAAGAAATTAGTGAAATTAAATATAGTAATTAGAATGGATGGACCCACACCTTTTACTATTTTGTTATTTTTTCCAAATGGTGAAAAAGTCAAATATAGAAAGATGATAAAAATGGATGGGCCCCACACCTTTAATGATGTTTAAAGATGGATAAATAAGGGTAAATAGGTCATTTTAAATATAAAAACTTACCAAATAAGGTAAAATATTAAAATGATTCACTTATTTTGATACACCCCGAAAAAGAAAATGATTCACTTATTTTGATACGGAGGAAGTATGTAACTAATTTAATAGGGTTTTGGGTATATCAAGCAATCTCTACCTGCGGGTATGGATATAACTATGAGACTATCTATATCTCATCTGACTCATACCTCACGTGTAACATGATTGAGTATCATTGTTGTTTATGGGGCTTTGGGTAATCGATCAAGACCACTCAGTAGTGTGCGGAATGCGGATCATGTTGTATTGGATGCACATATGACTTGACGATGACCATTCATGATGTGTGGGCCATCTTTCATGGTATACACATGTGACTTGAGAGACATCATCACCATATTATTGATACAAACCATCATCAAACACAACCACAATAGTCAAAAACCATTTAGTAACATCAATTTAAGATTTGAAACGTCATTGATCAGTTGATCTTGTATATGATAGAAAGGTTTATGTTGAAATATCATATAAAGTGGAAAATTCATAATGAGTCTCATAAAGCTAGCGAATCAATATATGATTAATAGAAAAGTTTCAAACATTTAATCATGATGTTTTGAAAGGTTTTTTAATAAAGCAAAAAGATCATTTTGTAGCTCTACTTTAACTTTTATAATACGTGAAGTATGAAGCACGGGACCCGGTGCATGTGTCAAGACTCAAGTGCCACACATATCGAATCTGCTTGGTTCATGGTTGTGTCACCTTTTATTAAAAAAAAGTCAATTTTTGGGTGTGACATGAAACTTTCATTAGAATCATATTATATGTTAATTTAGTAAAAGATTAACTCAACAAAAACTAGTCTAGTAATAAAACTAGATATTTCTTGAGGATCCCGGTCAGCCGGCATGGTCGAGAGGGGTGGCCCTCGCGGGGATCAAGGCAGCGGCCCAAAACAAAAACGAATTTAACGTAAAGGATGTACTAAAAATTCTTCATTTCCGGGGTAGCCTTATTTATATTCGAAACTTGTTAACTCCTAAACAAGTGCCTAACTTCTATGAAACTGCCTTGTCCGTTTTTTTTATTAAAGTAGAACGTTAATTATACATAAAAATACGCAGTCTATTGACATATACAGAAAATGAATTCCATCAAAATCATCTAAACATTAGAACTTGAAATTATGTCTGATTTCAAATTTGTTCTTCAACAATTATCCCTATAATTAGAATTCCGTGCAACCCATGTATTAGGGTCGAAATATCTAATTCATAAAGTGTTAAACATGATTTATATCATAATCTTTGATTCCATAAACGCACCTTATACACCAACAATAAATGTTTACATATAAAAGAGATCAAACTCATAATAATTAAGAGATCGATTTAAGTGTCCTTATCGATAGACCATCACAAATGGTTAAATAAACTACAAACATGTATCTAGATATCGCACCCCACACTAATCCGACTCTAACTCAGATTTCATCACTTTCTATCTCTTGATGCATTTATATCACCTTTCAAATATTTGAAATTTCGCATCACTATCTCTACTATATATAATAGAGGAATGCCTTTCTAATTACGGAAGGTCTTAAAATCTGCCTTTCTATTTTTGGAAGGTCTTAAATTTAAGAAAATCAAAACAAAACGAGGCAGAGAAGGTTCGAACACGCGACCTATTGGATGTAAGGCAATGTCTCTAACCAATTTGGCTACTTAGTTAATTTGTTATTATTACCTGACATAATCGATTAGTTCATCCTTTCTGAACTTCCCTAATTTAATACAGATATTAACTTCCAACCTATCTAGGGAATCGATTATGTTTGAATACGCGATTGCTTTCATATACCCGCAAATTTAGCCAGGTTTAGGGTTTTTCTTTTCAATTTCTTTGAAATCACCGTAATTGACTCCCTTATTATCTCTTCTGTCAAATCCCAGCCAATTACACATCAAATTTCCCCGTCGATTCAGTGACCAATTGCCTTTGATTTTGTTGAAATTTGATGATCTTACAGGTATTAATGGAAGGCAATGCATGTTCGAGACCGTAATTCTCAACAGACCTTCCTCCCTCCTCTGAAATTACTTGAAATGGGTGTTGCAGAGGAAGGATCCGACAATCAAGCTAAAACGAACAAATAATCATCAAATTAATGTTGACATCGATATTGACAACGGTTCAAATGATTCGTTCGGGCCTTCAGCTTCGTGGTTCACCCCTATGCGGTAATCCAATCATCATTTTCACCGTTATCCTTCATGCTCTTCTGATTAAAATCGATACAATTTGAGATTTGATCGTAATTAAACGTCTATGTTATGGATCTCATGAATCATGTGTTTTTTTTAATGTGATGTAAGATATAGTTATGAACAAAAATTGTGAGTATAACTGATTATATATGCATATATATTCATTCACAGTTTGCTTATATTATTCTGTACAATCATTATAATACCTTAGGATCAATTGCGAGTACTCATGTAAATGGAGTTCCAGAAATTTGCACACCAAATGGCGAATGCTCATCTGGTACAATTGAGTAAGTCTTATTATTATTTCTCATTATTTTTTAGATTCATCACTTAATTACTAACTGTCTCATTTTTTAAGCTAATATTATAACAATGTTTGTTTTGAAGGGGTGTGTTTAAGTTGAGCAATGCTGAAGATGGTGTTCTAGCATCTGCTTTTATGGTTGGACCCACCACCACCCGCTGATGCAAGAACCAAGATCCTTCATCAGTATTCAAGAACCACCACCATTCGTTGATGCAGTTTCAATTCATGGTACTCAAGACTTAGAGGTAACATTGAATTACAACTAATTCGAGATTTAGAGGTTAAAAGTTAATATTTTGACTTTTATTACGTTTAACCATTTAATAAGTCAATAAATCCTTCTTTTGGTTAACTAATACAAAATTGTCTTACTTTATGTAACAGCCAATATCAATTTTTGATTATACATTAGAGGCCTTGTGTATATTATTTCTTATTCATTTTTATTTTATCGTTACATCAAAATTGTAGTTAGCAAATATAGATTTAAAATTATAGATTTGGCATTTAAATTTGAATTATTATTCTATTTCATCACAGCCATTTGTTTTGTGCAAGCATACATGTAATTTAGTTCCATTCACCATTATTTAATTTGGAGTATTTTTTTTTGGTAAATTAAATTACGTTCTCTTCAAACAAATTCAGCATTTTAGAAGCGTTTAATCTTTTTACAAGAGGAATTTCTGATTAATGAGTTACCTGTCATTTGAAACACCAAATGCCCTTGCAGGTAAGTAAATTCACTATTACTTTTTTTGGAACTGCATTTAAGTAAATTCACTATTATATAATTTGTATCGTTTATTTTGGTAAATAATATATTTGTTGGTTTGCTTTAGGGTTGTTTACTTCTGTCATGAAGAATAATAGGGTTTCCTTGAGATTTATTTCGACACAAAAAGAATTGGTTATGTTTTATGGGAAGATATTCAAGTGGTAAAAAATTGAAGCATCCATTGTTGGTAGTCCAATTGCTGTCATTACTTTACATACAAGCATAATTTTAGAAGCAAAACATGGTGGAATTTCGACCTGTTTTATTTATGATTGACTTGATTTGGGTCGTCTTTAATTTCAATCAAGTTGAATTTAAATGTTTAGCTAAAAGGGGATCGAGTTAAATGGGTTGAAAGAGGGCAACAAGCTTTGTTGTTTTATGCATACAACTTACTTTTCATTTTTACCATATGACCCGTTTCGAGTAATACTTATAATTTCATTGGTCTTCTCTTTATCAATTTCACGATTCCTATCAATGTTCATAAAGAAACTTGACTGTAGATACTAATAGAGTTATCTTTGGATGATTACAAAAGAGTATTAATTAACGTGTTTTTGCAATGACATTGCAGTAGATACTAATAGAGAAGATTACTTGGAGTTTTGTATTGCAATGTACGCGGGCATCGCTGGTGATTGGGAGGCTGCAAAGGTCATCATTGACAAGCGACCTGAGTTACTATCTTGTGCTCTCAATGAAAGATACGATACAACACTTCATATTGCAGCATCAACTTAAGAGACCAAATAGACTCGGTGTTTTCCGGAGAACTTATTGAAAGATATGAAATATAGTGATCTTGAATAAACGTTCGAAGAAAAAGTTGATAATTATTCAATCTTCAAGGTGTCATTCATTTGGCCCTATAACTCTTTTTGACCATAATTTGATCCATAAGTTTGATTGACTACATGTTCAATCCTTGCATAATTAAGAATGAGCAGTGATTTTAAACCACACAAATTACTTCCCTCACCACACTGTATAACATTCAAAGTATATTGTACAAGTACTATAAATTCGTGGTTATGATGTTTAGAGTACTTTATGCGGTTTCATAATCACTTCCCATTAAGAATTGGTGTTTTAACCTTTTTTTATGACTTTTTACCTTAATGAATCAAATCGATAGAACCGAAACGCTTAGAACCAAAACCAAACCGTAACGAAATCGATAGAACCGAAACGGTTATAACCAAAACCGAAAATGATGAATTTTTAAAACTGAAACGAACAGATTATATGTTTTTGGTTTTGGTTTCGGTTCAATTTTTTTAGTCTGAATGCTCCTCATCTTATCCGAGGACCGAACCGAAACCGGTAAAACCGAACCAATAATAATGAAACGGTTTACTTGCAAATATTTTTTTCTTCCCGCCCAAAGATGCTGAAGCATATAAAGATGTTCCAGACAAGCAAGCATGATTTGTAATCATAATTTATTAAAATTAGCAACCTTTGTTTTGATGCAATATTCAAGAGACCTTTCTATTTTATCTGCTTTAATTTGGTTTGAGAGATTCAATGTTGGCATTTGGTCCTCAGGAACCCAGGACCATGTGCGTCTCCGAGATTTTGAAGGCCGTGTGCGAAACACGAAATTGGGCCCCCCGAATACAAGATTTTTTAAAAATTTAGACTTTCTAATTTTTTTTTCTATTAAATTATTAGGTTGGCTTAAATTTTAATATTATATATAAGATATATATATATATATATATATATATATATATATATATATATATATATATATATATATATATATATATATATATAAATTAGGCCCCTATAAAATATGGGTCATGTGCGGCTGTACCTCCTGCACCTCCTTAAAGACACCCTTGCCCAGTACTCTTCTTTTTACTTTATTTAACACCTTTATATTTATTTTTTTTTCCTTTTCCAAATTTAACTCTTCAATCCATTTTCAAGAAAAATTTGGACCTTTCCATTGACTTTTTGTTGGGAGATCTAAAGAAGAAATTGATTTATATTTGGGTAACTTCTTTTAGTTATATCTGTTATATTTTATTCAGTTTGATAGGATTTGTCTCACTAAGGTTTTTATTATAATTGTAGTAATTAAGAAAAATTAACCAAACCAAATTAACCTGGGTTTGCCCTCAATTACTTTATGCAGCCTGCATAATAATTACCCTGAAAATGAAATTGAAGACTACCCTTAATAACAGAAGGTACATTTTTTTAAGAAGATATATTTTTTTAAACTTTGTTTCTTTCTTTTGTTGGTGTAGGTTCAATCGTTAAGGCCTTGAGTGATTTTATTATACCCGGATCATCACTTTTTCTCGATGGATCCGGCCTCCGGGACAACGGTTTGGCAGTGACAAATTCGACCTCTAGGACACCAGTTTGCAAGGCAGGTGGAAGGGATCGGTTTACAAGAGGCTAGATGCCTTATTTTTGAAAGAGGAAAAAAAGTGCATTAATATTTTCACAAAAAGGGCATTATTTTTGAAAACAAATTCGAAGTATATGCAGAGAAAGTTATTTAAGGATATTTTTTCATAACTATTAACTTATTTGACAGTGTTTTGATCCCTCACCTCAGCCAAGCTTAGCAGAATTGCAGTTGAACTAGAAAGGAAAATGATTAAACTCTCATGTGAAGAAGGTAATTTTATTTTTATAAAATATGATAATTTTATAAAATTTGCATAATTTTAGGAATTTTCAGCAAGAGAGGTCCAACGTTTGGAAAAAATTGGATGTCCAAGGAATATGAGAGCTAAAGAAGTGTGTTGACTTCCAATGTATCATTGTGGTTAATACCTAAAACTCAACACTTACCGATCGATATAGTTAATCTTGTGTTTCTGTAGCTTTATTTTCTCTTTTTTAGCCTTGAGGTTGTTGTTAATGATGGCAATAACTTTTTTCAGCATTTAATAATTACTCTATTTCAACATGATTGTATTACATGTTACCATAATTTTTGGGCATTGTTTTGTATAGTTATTCTTAAATTCATCAAAAAGAAATTTGAATATCAACTTCTGATGATTAACAACAATCATTACACATGGAATTTTTTATATATATAATTGTTGCGCATAAAGTTTAACAGAAAATTATGGTTAATCTTTATTTTGACTAATTATAAAGCATTTTGGCTGCTTTGACAGGCTGCTGAATTAAATGGGCATTTTAAATGCCCATTTTAAATTAAAATGAACTTGTCTTTTACTTGTCTTTAACTAATGATCAATGGTCATTTTAAATTAACTGAACTTGCAAATGCAAACTTGATCCAAATTCTTCTTCTTCATTTGTTATTCAACTGCTTATTGATGCTCTAAAATGCCCGTCGGATGGACTTTGAAAAGTACAAGTAAGTTATGGAGTTAGCTTATCTGAATTTAGCTGTGAACAAGGTCAGGGTTGGTTACATTATTGTTATGAAAGATCAGTTGATGCCAATTAAGATGAGAAATAATCGAACGTTACAAAATCTTTATATTATTTTCCTTTTTTTATGGTGTAAACTGGTACAGAAACCGAGCCTAACTGCAAAAGAATTGCAAAGCAATTGCAAATCAAATAAGCAATCCACTTATACACCTTAGTTTCAAAACTTGAAATTCATTTTGCAATGCAAGTGGACCCACATTTAGTTTATTTTCCTTTTTTAATAAATATGGACTCTTATTAAGATTATTTTATTATATTTTTAATATGTAAGATTATATTAAAAGATATAACTGAAAATTGATGTGGCAGTGTGGACCACTCTTGAAAATGTGTTGTAATTGCATTGATGTGGAAAGCAATTGCAAAGCTGACGTGTCACGATTAAAATTTGAATTATATTTCATAGATGTTGATGGCCTAACGAGCGTGTGGAGACCGATAGTATTTAGAAATTGAGACATGTTGGAAATAAAAACAAAGAAAGGTTTCGGGATTAGCAAAGGTTAGGCTGATTTCCGTTAAATTATGATTTTGTGTTGCATATTAAGATGCTTAATATTTATACCATGATTTTGTCGTTAGTAATTGCATTTATACTTCTTTGTAATTTTTTAAATAGTGTTTGTTAAATCACAACTCTTGAGATAATTATTTTGAAGTTATCTGGAATGGATCCCATAAAGTGCTTGCAAATGTGTTTCCTGGACTCAACTAGCATGTACTCAGGTAACATGTTTCATGGCCAATGTATTTGTTTGTTTAATTGTTTGGTCACTTATTTTTTAATGTTAATCATGAAGTTTGTTCAATTTGAAAATAATATTATGTTGTAGATGATGTTGATTGATTGCAAATTTTAAAGATGAAATAATCAATTATTTGTATTATCATTTACGGAATATCGATCCCTCCCAGTGATTATGTAATGGCACAACACTTTATGCAGAATGTTTGAGCCAAACCTAATTGACGCACAAATAGCTATTGGACAACATGCTGGCAAACAGGTTTTCTTGCCAAGAATACCTCTATCTCTTTTTGATGCCGACATGTTTCCTTTCCGATTGAATAGAAAACAGTTTCCGGTTCGGCTAAGCTTTGCTATGACAATCAATAAAGCTCAAGGACAGACAATTCCGAACGTTGGCGTTTATCTTCCGGAATCGGTTTTCTCGCATGGACAACTTTATGTTGCCCTTTCAAGTGGAATTTCACGTGACGCGACAAAAGTATTGGTTACTCCTGCAAAAAAAATTAATCTCGGCGGAGTTTACACAGCAAACGTGGTGTATCGAGAGGTTTTACATGATTAGTAAGACGCATAAACAGAAATTTCTTCCATGTATTTTATACTTAGTTTATTGTTTTATAACAAGAAATTTTGGAGATGAATCATTTGTGTTATTATATTTCAAAACATGTAATCGAACAACATTTCAACGCCAATGCTAATTCTTGATTTTTTTTCCTCTATTTTATACACAATTTTCATGCTTATGTATTGTATTCGTTATAAAAATATGTACCAATGGACTTTAATCGCCAGGAATATATAGTTCGCAGCCGCCGCATCGCGCGGGTTTTAACCTAGTATTTGTACAATGCAAAAAAGTATTTTACAACAATTTATTACTTAATATGTTAAATCAATCATACTTGAGGGGAAAAAATCAATAGATTCAATTATTATTATTTTCTTAACCATTATGATCGATATTTGGAATATATAATAGTTAAGTTGATGGAGAAACATACCCACCTTAGGTGTTAGTTTGTCTACTGTTGGTGGCTGATTATAAATATAAAGGACAGATCACTTGCTTTAACACACAATTAACATAATATTTTTTATATTTATCTTAAAACTACAAAAGTATAAATTTTTGTCTGTAAAAGCCTTTTTAAATTTACTTACCATCATTGATCCTTCTAAGGTTATATCTAATCTTCTAAGGTTTTTACATAAACATGATTATCTTTGATTTCATTTACACTTTGTTACACGTAAATTTAAATTATTTTCTAACTTTAAAATTGTTAAAGATTATATTATTAAATATTATATGAAAACATTTTTAATAAATAAATGCAAGTGTGTGCACACACTCCACAGTGAATAACAAATTATAAATAGCTTAACCCACTCAACCACCATTTTGTTATATATTCTCTCCATAACTAAATCCAAGACACAGTCTCTTTTGTTTCTTTCTTCTTCACTACAAGTTCATGGTGAAGTAAGCTCAAGTTCACAATCTTCTCTTAAATCCCCACCAAAAAAAAAAATCAAACCCATTATTTTATTTTATTTTCTTATAAAACCCACAAGTATAATTTTACTTTCTTGAAAAAAGTTGAGATTTTTATTGCAAAAATGGTGGTGAAGAAGCCAAGAATAGTGATAATTGGGGCAGGAATGGCAGGTTTAACAGCTGCAAACAAGCTTTACAAATCACTTGGTTCAAAAGAATTATTTGAAGTGTGTGTAATTGAAGGTGGGGATAGAATTGGAGGGAGGATTAACACCTCAGAATTTGGTGGAGATAGAATTGAAATGGGTGCCACGTGGATCCATGGAATTGGAGGAAGTCCAGTTCACAAAATAGCTCAAGAAACCAATTCCATGGAATCAGATATTCCATGGGAATGCATGGATGGATTTCTTGATGATCCAATTACCATTGCTGAAAATGGGTATGTGTTAACTCCATCTTTAGTTGATCCTGTTTCAAATCTTTTCAAGAATCTAATGGATTTTGCTCAAGGAAAAAGGAAACCCATAGGTGTTGGAATCACCAATGGGAATGGAAATGGGTATGGGAATATGAGTGTTGGATCTTTCCTTAGAAAAGGTCTTGAAGATTATTGGGAAATGGAATCAAGAAAAGAAAGTGGGAATGGGAATGGGAATTGGAATAGAAAGTTGTTAGAAGAAGCAATTTTTGCAATGCAAGAAAACACTCAAAGGACATACACAGCTGCAAATGATTTATTAAATCTTGATTATAATGCAGAAAGTGAGTATATTATGTGTCCTGGTGAAGAAATCACTATCCCAAAAGGGTACTCAAGTATTATTCAATCATTAGCATCTGTTTTACCAAATGGGGTCATTCAATTAAACAAAAAAGTTTGTACAATTGAGTGGCAACCTCATTATGAAATTGAAAGTGACCATGAAGGTACAAGACCAGTGAAGCTACACTTTCTTGATGGTACAACTCTATCAGCAGACCATGTTATTGTCACAGTTTCATTAGGTGTACTCAAAGCCGGAATCCGCGATTCCGATTCCCATTCCGATTCCGATTCCCGTAACTCGGGTATGCTCAAATTCAATCCTCCACTTCCCGATTACAAGATTCAAGCCATTTCAAGACTCGGGTATGGTGTTGTCAACAAGCTTTTCATGCAATTAGATCCCGATTTTTCCAATTTTGATCGATTCCCATTTCTACAATTAGTATTCCACCGAAACGATTCCGAATTCAAGAACCCGAAAATCCCGTGGTGGATTAGAAGAACCGCATCCGTATCACCGATTTACAAGAAATCGAGAGTGTTATTGTCTTGGTTTGCAGGTGATCAAGCACTAAAGCTAGAAACACTTGAAGATGATGTGATTCTTGAACAAGTCTCCACAACTTTATCGACTTTTTTGTCGAATTCGGTCGATACCCATGAACAAGGGAATGGGGATGTGTCATCAAAATTGAAACTTGCAAAGGTTTTGAAGAGTGAATGGGGGAATGATCCGCTATTTTTGGGTTCATATAGTTATGTTGCAGTTGGGTCAAGTAGTAGTGACATGGACATTTTGGCTGAACCGTTGACCAAAAGTGGTTCATTCCCACTTCAAATCCTTTTTGCAGGTGAAGCAACACATAGAACTCATTATTCTACAACTCATGGTGCTTATTTTAGTGGAAATAGAGAAGCCAATAGGCTTCTTGAACACTATAATTGTATGAATTAGTATAATATAATATGGTTGGGGGTTATTTGTGTAATATTTATTTTTTTGTAATTACCCTTTTCTCTCTAGTGACTATCATTCTCAATATTGGGGAGAGATGGAGACATTTGCAACATTTGTTATTATGTTTGTAATTATTCACTCATCTTTAATCAAACCTTTTTCCCAAAAGAAAAAATCGTGCATTAGAGCAATATTTACACAACCTTAGATTTCCGCGTAGAGCTAAATTGTTTATCTTATAATTGTCATGTCAATAATTACATCTAAAGATATTAGATTAACTTTAAACAAATGTTAAACTCATTTGACTCATTCACATCCAGATCATATCCATATTATGCAAGGAGATATTACTTAAAGAACCCGAATATTGCTAGGTGCAAAATAATGTTTTTGTATCATTTTGTGAAAAGTGTAAATTGCGTTTGTATCATTTTGTAAAAAAGAAAAGAAAAAAGGGGCGTTAGTATTCAAATATAATTTACATGGAAGTGTTTATAGTGGCAGAAGCTTTTGGTCTTAATATCTCAATAGACATGATCCGAATAAATCGGTTACTTACAGCTTGGATTTTTCTCTGTCTTTCTGTTCTCTTTTGTCTCAACTTGGTTTTTCTTCTTTTTGCTTATTTTAAGGCAATATTCATTTGATAACTATATATTTTGTGTGGGCCTTTGACTTAGCAGGTGATTTCCTTCCATCCTTGTAGTCAGGTTTCCAAGTTTCACTGTAGACATAGGTAGTATTCAGGAATAGATTGATATTTAACTTTCAAAAAAATTTATGTGTGTGTTTTCATTTGAGAACCATATATTTTGCATAACGGCGAGAATAATTACGGGTTAATCCACATGTATTTAGTCATTCCATATTTGAATATGGGTGGATATTCAAATAAACCAACAACAAAAAATTAGTTTTTAATTTTAGATATGATTCGATTTGTTTATAGCTAAAGTGCTAAACGTCAAAATTCTTATAATGATATTTATATATGAACAAATCAAATCATATTCGAATATAGCAAGGTTCTAAAAGGCGCGCCATGGCGGCGCCAAGGCGTGAGGCGCGGCGTCGACGTTACGAAACATACCATGGCGGCTAGGCTAGGCGTGGCGTGAGATAAGGCGTGATAAGGCGCGATAAGGCGCGCCTTATGGCGAGTTTTCTTGAAGGCGGCTGTGAAAAATGAATTTTTTTTAAAAAAAAATGATAAAATATATAATTATAAATTTAGATGTAATTTTTTTATGAGCTTTATATATGAATTGTTATATAAATCAATAGATCTATATAATTTTTTTAATTTAATATACGTATGTATATAAATTATATAAAAAATTTGCCGCCTTAAATCACGCCTTGAAAAACGTCATGGCCCGCCATGGCTCGCCTTGGCTGAGGCTTGATGGTGCCGCTACGCCACGCCTTACGCTTTCTAGAACCTTGGAATATAGAGTTATATTTTATGTATTATTATTTTTACTTTTTATTCTTAGTTTGAATATATTGTAAATTTGACAGATTAACTACTTTTATACATGTGTTAATACATTTAATTTTATAATTATCGTAAAAAATAGGATTCTATCAAGTCTACATTGAATTTTAATAGGTCAAGCTTGTAAAATTTACTAAATGGACTGCTTGGTTTTTGTGGACATTTAAGAAGTAGAAGTTAGCCCAACGTTAGTGTATCGGGTGATGTTACAATAATCACCCAAGCCCATTCATATTGAGTTGATCAATTAGTATTCGATGATTGGAAAGCTTGCATTATAAATAATCTTTACTAACAGTACAAGCAAATGGGCCACAGAAGTTGATATTCCATAATCCATACTTGGTTAGTTGGTTATAAGGTCATTAAGTCCAAAAAGCAAATACTCATGTCCACCTACTAATGATGGGCCACAATCTTGGGAAATATTGTATATTTAACCTGAATTCTGACTCGCTTTATGAGTTGAATAATAGATGGACGAACATCCGCTTTACTACGACGATTATACACGCATATACAACTTCGTGAAAGCTTAAGCTCAATACAATTATATTGTATATGTTTGTATAATCCGTAAAAAATTATAAATACATGGTATATGTGTAAAGATAGGTGTGCATATACAACTTTTAAATGTGTGGAATAAGAGAGGTTTTCAAGAAATGCACACTTTTAACACTTCCCCATATCACAATAAGAGAGAGGGGTATGGTGGCATGAGGGGTCCAAGCCGGATGCCACCTAAGACCAAACCCACTCGCCACCACACCGTAAGTGGTGTGAGTGAGGGTCCAAGTCGGACCAATGGCTGAATCAACGAGCCAATAGGGAGGAGAGAGAGTGTTTTGGGGTGTTTTTATTGGGTAAGGGGTATTTTAGTGGGTATAAAAAATATATTTTAAGTTAAGTTATGGTAGAGGGGGTATTTGTGGTTTTGAATGTGAAATGTGAAATAATGATGTGGCGCTGAGGTGGCGCGTAGGTGGCATCCGACTTGGTGTTACCACACCTGATGCTCTAAGTGATATATTACTAGTTTTACGGTTTTTGAGACAAAAAATTATAATGAGGGTTATGGTGAATAGTTAACAGAGAACGAGTCTCATTCATTTTGAATAAAATAATGTTAATGATGTTTAAAAGTAAAAAAATAGATAAAATGGTCATTTTATTTTATTAAAGGAGATAATGTACGTGAGCAATGATATCTTTAACCAAACAAGGCAAATCATCATAGTGTATCACTTATTGTGATAAAGAGGGAGGAACTATCTAACATAAATGTTTAAATTCTATTTAAATAAGTCGCAAAAAAAGAACAAGGAACTAAAGGTAATCATGAAATAGTTTTGTCCTGAGAGAGTAACAAATCAAGAAAGCACTGGTCCTGCCCTGCAAATTAATTTGTCTCTATGCAACTATTACTTCCAAAATTTGCTGTCGTAACCTTATGTTTTCTACTTGCACCATTTGCCCCCACAACTTATAAATAATTGCACCTCACAGGTTTACAGGACATATCATCCCTACCACTATCAATAATTGTCACCCTGATTTTTTATATTATTGTATTCTCTCTCTATATATAAACTTTTTATTAACAAAAAGACCCGTTTCTTAAAAACATGAGGGAAAAAGACTGTCTTATTGAAAAGAGAAATGATATAAGGACCTAATATATTAACTTAATCTTTCAAAATATGGCTTAGACATTTTCTTTCTTCTCATATTCAATCGTTGATTTCTTCATTTGTCTCGATCATATTTTTAAGTTGCTCCATTAGGTTGTTGACACCACCTTATTTATAAATATTTAGATAGGCAATATCTAAATGGTTTATGCTGTAAAGCTTGATCGTATGGGATAATGGTACTTCCATTAATTTGTCACATTTCATGTTTAAAACATGTACGTGGAGCTAAGGAATGGGAAATATCTATATTGATGCATTTTGATGATTATAGAGAAGCTTGATTAGCCTTGGATGTCGTCCCCAGGCCTTCCTTCATATAAGTTAATCAAAAGTTTGACTTTGACCTGACCAAGTCAAAGTCAACAATATCTATTTGAATTATCCCCAGCCCATCCTCAGCCTATACCCGACCAACCTCGATCTATCCATCAAATAAACTCAAATTAAGCAAAAGATAATTGAAGTTTAATAAGCGACCAAGACCGATAAATTGATTTTGTTTACATTAATCATAAAGTCAAACAATCATAAAAACAAAAACATAATAACACAAAAGATGATTTCAAGTTTTTGGTTTTTTATTTATTGTTTTCAATGTGAAAATTTACTCAACATCTTCGTCATATACAACCATCTAATGAAAGCAGGGAAGAGGTGGGTTAGGGATTGGTATACTCGGCCCTGGCTTTAGCCTAACAGGGATCGACATCCCATATCCAGTACCCATTTTAGCGGGGAATACCCGACCCCAATTGGGGCGGGTCAACCAGGTTCTCTACCGAGCCGGGTCAAATTTACATGTGTAGTCCACAAATGCTGTTACAGTTATTATAAATAGGGGCATCCCTGAAATTCTGAAGGCCATGTGTGAATAGATGAAAGTGGGCCCCGAAAAAATATTAGATATATATAAAAAAAATCGGACTTTCTAATTTTTTTATTAAATTATTAAGTGAACTTAAAAAATTAAAAGCTTAAATGAATAAGATGTATATAAAAAAATTGGGCACCTTCTAAAGGTATGAACCATGTACGGCTGGAACTCATACACATTCTCAAATAATTATAAAAGAAAGATAACATGTATATATAAGTGAATGGGGGCCTTTGAAAGTGAGCAAAGATGGCATTTTGCACCAAGAGCGTGGCCCTATTTGATTTTCTCCAGAAACACATGATCACAACCTTCATATGAAAAAGAGCGCACAAAATTTTGTATATTTTATACCACTAATTATTTATACTATTTTTATTTTAATTTTAATTTAATAAAGTATCATTGTGGTTGTAAGCAGTCTAATTATTCTTTGCTTTCAGAATGAACTGATTGATTGGTTGGTTCTGCAATTAGATTTAAACCAACTAAACGTTTTCACTGCTTGTGAACAAGTTAATCGACATAGATGTTTTATTATTTCGTTGTCGTTGTCATCTATATATTGTTAAAATATATATAGATCAGTTTACAAAATGTTCCGTAGAAAAATACGAAAACCAAATCCTACAAAATATTTGTGTATCTACGACTAAGAATAACGTCTTTTTCAATGTCTTTGTCTACGACGTGGAGGGAGTGATTCCTAGGTATCATACGTAGCCATCCTCATTATCGCAAGTTTTTTTATTTTTACCTTTTATCTATTTATTATCCGTTGATTAATATTTAAATAAATATCTGTACTTACAAATTAAATACATGATCCTTAAAAGGATATTCAATTGGATAGGACCCGGATAATTTAATGCATCAACATGGTATTAAGGTGTTGTGTATGGACCTTATAATTATATCAATTATTGTTATATGTTTATTGTGAATAACATTAATTGATCATAAGGAAGAGCATGATTATAGGATAGAATAAACTTCCACCAAGTGATTATATCATCAAAAATGTGGTGAAAGCGGATATGATAATAGCGGGCGATATCATTACTACTTCTTTTACTTGGTTAAAATATATGAGTAATTTTATATGTAATTGGGCGGATTGATGTGTTTCTCCTTTTTTTGTCTTCTTTGTAATTGTTCTCCTTCTTTAGCTTCTTGCTAAGTTGGTCGTTTTTAATATATTTGCCGTTTCTAAAAAAAGTGATTATATCAAAGTACGAAGGTCCGTCTCAAACTCACGGTTGGTTAAGAGGCAAAGATCTACCTTGTATGTTCCCAAGCTAACTAATTACAACTCACGCCATAATGAAATGGTTCAGAGTTTCAAACTTAGGTGCTGTTTGGTAAGCCTCTTATTGATTCAGTTAAGAGGTCAGCCTCTTAATCGGACAGATTCAAAGCGTTTGGTAAGACCTCTTAATCAACATCTTAATCAAAAATTCAGCATGTTCTGCCTCCTAATCGGACAGATGTCAGAGGAAGTCTGAATCATTCAGACCTCTGTATCATTCAGATGGTACCAAACACCACCTTAGTCCTTTTAAGTACCATTTTATCAGAACAATCATTTTAAATGTTTTTCGTGCAATAAAATAGTTATTTAACTAACTATATACATCGTTTAAAAGCATTGTTCATGCTATAAAATGGTATACAAATGAGTTTGGAACTTTAAATAAAAAATCAAATTGCAATATATAGTTAGTTAAAAACCATTTATCTCTTATTATATATATATATATATATATATATATATATATATATATATATATATATATATATATATATATATATATATATATATATATATATATATATATATATATATATATTCATTCGAATTGCATGATTCATTAGCGAACTATCAAGACATCAATAGCAGAAAAAACTTAAAATAGTTATCACTTAAAAGTCGATCACAATAATAGTTAACATGGATCTAATTTCTTTTACATTTTGAATTTTAATAATTTTAATTATCTATTTATTAATTTAGAATGGGAATTGTCATAATTTAAGAAGTATGCATAAAAGACAAAACTAACTTTTTTGGGCACATATTAAATGTACCAACTATTAAATACTTAGATAGAGATTAATTTCAGTTCTTAAATGTTTGAAGGAAAAAAGGAAAATTATGATATTAGAGTTATCACTGAGATATTAAGATATTTACAAAATTGGTGTCAATTATGATATAATCGACATCTTTAGTATTTTTGTCAAACTAACATCACGTCAGTACTCGTATACTAGCACTCCAATTGACATATTTATGTCAACAATATCATTCTATTCAGTTTTTTGGGCCCCACATTTATAAAAAAATACACACACACAAAATATTAAAATATCATATTAAAATATTTTTGGGCCCACCTCTCAATCGTCCCTTCCCTTCCTAAGCCGACTCAAAAAACCGACACCAAGCTTCTGACAAACTGTGCCAATAGAAGGAAGGAACGGACACCATAAGAAATATCAACTGACGGACGGTTGACATCAATCTAAGGAATTTGTTCGTTAATCAATAATTGCATTTTAAAATTTTTCCTCAAAGTACCAACTTTTTTATGTTGTATCCAAAATATGTAGCAAACCCCGGAGATTAACCCTCATTCTTATCTACATTTCCTATTCACGTGAGTTCGTAGCAATAACTTGAAGATGTAATATAGAATAGCATTTACGTACTATGCCACATATACCCAAAAAATAGCATCCGAAAGCATCTAAATAGAAATTCAACAAGAGTACAAGTAAGTATATAACTGCAATTAGCTACCTCCAAGAACTACTTTCTTAAAGCACTTAATTGGAAAGCTAAAAGGTAAGCAACATTGCTTTCTATACCGCTACCTTTTTTTCTTCAAAGATGGTCGTCTTTTCAAAAGAGAATGAGGCCAGGAGCTCAGATCCGACACGTACGTACTCTAGTTATTGTAATAAATTTAATAAAAAAGAAATTTTTATTGTCACATTAATATGTGCATCAAAATATTTATAATAAACAGAAATTATTAATAAGCGTAAAATTTAATTAAAATATGTCACGTTTATAAGTTTGTAAATAATGACGATGTAGATACTGTCCGGAACAGTGCATATGTAAAAACATGGAAATTTAAAAGTTTGAAATGTAACGTAGGGTCTGGATCCGGTGAGGACTCAAAAACCGGTGAGAACTGCGAGGACTCTAAAAGAACTCTGAAAATAATCCAAAACAAACTTTTTTTCAAAAAAAAAAATTATTTTTTAAACATAAAAATCGCAGCCTATAAGATCAAAAAAATAAAAAATTCAAAATGATCCAAAAAAAAATATGGATTATAATTTTGATCCACAAAAAAATATGGATCGTTATTATGATCCACAAAAAAAAAAAGTAGATCGATCATAAACTTTTTTTAAATTTTTTTTTGTCAAATGTAGTAATAATCATGGGGAGTTATATATATTTTTTTTGAAATTTTTTTTAAGGTGTACTCGCGAGTCCTCACCGGATCCCACTTGATTTGTTCATACTTAAAAGTTAAAAATATATAGCAATTTGTCTAACATTTCTAAATGTGTAGTTTTTTATTGGTTTACCTTACTTTGAAATAAGATAAATAAAATTTAGCTTGTCGCATGATATTTTTTTATGCATGTTATCAGTTGTATACACTTTTAAATGTGTACTCAAATCAAAGGCCCGATCCATGTGATAACTGATAAGGTGACTATTACGCATTCTCAAGAGAAAAGAAAAAAATATTAATATTAATTAACATTTATCATATATGAAAATGATTATGCTTAATTAATACATATAAATAAATAAAGACAATTATCATAAAACTGATATCGAATTAAAGGTGGTCCTTGAAAATTGAAACATATATCGACCCATACAAACAAGAAGCCACGATTAAAGAAAACAAGATATTACCTTATCACTTGTACTACTTGCTTCTATAGTTCTATATCACCCATCATCTCTTCATGCATTCATCTCTTGTAACGTACAAACCATCTATGAATTCGGTTTTTTGTACGTATATGCATGAAGGTCGCTAAAATTTACGTCGATCCATAAGAAAACAGTAAAAAGTTTATGGTCGATCTTATGATAGGCTAGTTGCTAAAGCTTGTGACTTTGTGGTTGTCGTAATGCAAAATTTCAAGAAATAACACGTTAGTGTGAGGTCGAGAATTCTTGTCATAATGTAGCTTCCAAAAAGCTAATACATCAATTTGTATCAAGGTAAACAAAAAAAACATTTACTTCACCGAGTAACCAAAATAATGCAAGTTGCATACAAATTAAGTTGCTTGATGAATAAATTACTTCACCACATAACTGGTGATCTGGACTCTGTTTTGAAAATAGGGTGTTTATTTTGCAAGTTTTTTGGATAGGTATTGTGAAGTTCTTAATCAAGCATTCTATATTAAGATGTTAGAGAGATGTTAGAGAAATATACCTCCGTATCAAAATAAGTGGTACACTTTCTATTTTAGGGTAGATTAAAACAAACGATACACTCTAAAACTTACTTATTTGGTAAAAAATGGGACCATTTTTCCACTATCTATTTTAATAAAATGAAATTATTCTTTTACCCTTACTTTACTTTTAAACATTATTAATATTATTTTATTCAAAAGAAGTGGAACTCATGTTCCACTAACTATCCACTTTAATTAATCTTAAACTGTCTTTTAATTTTTTGCCTCAAAAACCATGTTTCTTCAAATGTATTACTTATTTTAATACAGAGGTGATATAAAACTTGAAATGCGTTTATTTTTATTAAGAATATTCAAACGTTTTCATGACCAGGTCGGACCGGAATATTGATACTATGCCAGTTCGAATTAGCGGGTCAACATCCAGAAAACGAGCCGGATCGAACCGCCGGGTTTTAAACAAAACCGGGTTAAACCGGGATTACAAACCCTTTTAAGACCGGATCTCAAATTTAAAAGCTGCTCAGATGGATTAATCCTCTAAGGTATACTCCATTGGGCTCTTTAACTTTCTAAACCCTTGCCACATATATAGTGCTCATACCTACTGATATTTCTCCTCCCACAACGATGTGGGATGGAAAAAATATACTTCGTAGTAGTATTATGTTTTTTTTTTCCTTCTCCTTTTAGCTTGAGCATACCGAAGTAGCAGTAATTCAGTAAAGGAATTGAGCAGCCATTGCTGCTATTGCTATCTAATATCGTAATATCGTTTACATATTTGGATGGTTTATTATTCTCATATTTGGATTATGAAATATTATTCCATAATATTCTTTTTATATATGGATTATATATAATATTGTATTGAGCTGATTATAAAATATAGATATGAAGTATTCTTTTCATGAATAATATTGTGATCCGGTTCAACCGGCCGGTTCAACCGCTACGAACGGTTCGACCGTTTTTAAAGCATTGGCCGGTCCGGTTCAAAATCCCGGTTTTAAAACATTGCAATTAGCTAGTAAAAACTTAACCTCTAAATTATATGCCTATGGTTTATATATCTACACAACTAAGTATACAATAGAGTAAATGTCACAAATTGTTTATGTGGTTTTGCATTTTCTTCTTTTTTATCTCTAAACTTTTTTATTTTAAAATTTTTGTCTCAGTACTCTTTAAAATTCTATTTTCATGTCCTTCCGTCCAAAATCCTCCGTTAAGTAACGGAACACTTGTCATTTTCCCCAAATTAACCCTAATTTTAAATTTTTTTTCTTTTACGTACCCTTTTCCCTTTTTTCCATTCTCACCCTCCACAAAATCTTTTCTGATTCAGCAAGAACAAAATTAGAGATCTAATTTAACACTTTTGAATCTAATTTAACAAAATCATTGCAAGCCACCCGTTATTAAATATGTTTTGAATCTGCAAGAACGACGGTGGTGACCAACACTTTTGCATCTGTAACATGAACACAACATTAAAAGCCCTTAAATCCCTTAGCTGGTGATGGTGGTGACGGAAATCGCCGGTGGCGGTGGTGACCAACACAAGAATGACGGAAATCCCTTGTCGCTTCAGTGCTGCACAGAAAGAATTCGTCGACCCAAATGGGTTCTTCAAATTTGGAGATTTCTTTCAAAATAGGGTTCTTCAAATTTGGAGAAGATGAAAACCTGAAATGGGTTCTTCAGATTTGGAGATTTGTTTCAAAAATTTGGAGATTTCTTTCAAATTTGAAGTGTATATATGCGGCTGATTGTTTGATGGGTGGTAGCCGGGTATTCTTGATGATGATGATAGAGAAGAGTAAAACAATAGATGTCCGAAGAAAAAGAAAAAATTTGGGGTGTTCATTAACCGGGGATTATGGTTCTTGTTTTATGATGGTGAAGAAGAAAGGTGCAGAAAAGACCAAAATATCATCACATGTTTATTATGTAGGGTTACTTAACAGCTAAATTTGGACAGAAGGATATAAAAACAATATTTTAAAGCATACGGGGACAAAAATCCTGGAAAAAAAAAGTTTAAAGACAAAAAAATAGAAAATGAAAGACCACATCAATAATTTCTGACAATTACTCTATACAATATGTACACAAATCATTTATAATGTCACAATTATATTGATCTAACAATATCTTCTTTTATAACAATTGTTTGGGAAACGCATTAATGCTCCATCTCAAACAAACAATTAAAATTAGCTGGCTTATAGATCCAATAATTAAAAGCAGCGAGCATAATCTGATTGGCTAGATCGATCATCATGTTTGGGCCTTTTATCCTCGATGACATTATAGTTTTGAACCCGCCAAAAAGACAAGAGTGTAGATCTAATAACCGCATTCCATCCTTTTTACCTTACCTCAAAGACGAGTCAAAAGTTTGTCATGGATTGAAGGTCAGAGATTGAGTTCAAGATTAGCGATATGGAATTACCCGATTAGATGTCTATATATGCCTCTTGAATCTAAGTTTAGCCTGAAGGATACATAGTCTTTCACATATAATACGCCTTAAGGCCTATACTGATATATACTTAATGGAACCCAATTATTTCATTTAAAAACAATATATGCATGTACTCCCTCCGTTTCATAAAAAAAAATCTTATTTCTCTTGTGCACAAGCTTTTAGGAAATACTCCCTCCGTCCCACAAAAAACTTCTTATTTGACTTTCGCACAAGTTTTTAGGTGATAGTGGTGGGGTCATTGATAATACTTTTGATTAAAATATAAGGTTATGTTGGAGAGAGAAAGATCATTAGTGGATATTAGTGGTGAGATCTTTAATAATAATAGTTTTTTATTGTGTGGAGCCCATCAAATATGAGAAATGAGAAGATTTTTGTGAGACAGAAATTTAGAGTGGAATAAGAAGTTTTCTGTGGGACGGAGGGAGTTTTAATTATTTAGATTTGAAGACTTTAAGTTTTCAAATACTCCGTATAATATAAAACACCTTGCTACTTATAATCGACCTTTTTTTGTTCTCTTTGTGTCACGAGATGCACCCATAATCCATTGGTTTAAAAGTGATTTTATAATACTTAAAAATACATGATTTCGAAAAGAAAATTAAAAACCTAAAATTAAAGCTCGGGTATAATAGAAAAACACAAAAAGTTGACATATGTCTCTTATTACCAAAAACTCATCAAATGATGGATCATGTGAATTAAAGGTCTATCACAATGATACATTATGTGTGGCTCCAAACATTATCTTGTCAAATACTCCGTATATAATGTTTTTTTTTTTTTTTTTCAAATGGCACACAATTAGTATTTTGCAGATAGGGTTTGGCAATATATAAATTAGGGTTGTGTGGCTTCTTTTTTGCCTTTAAACTTCTTCATTGGTTGATATATATATAACTCACACAAAATACCTAAAAAACCATACACATGATATACATATAACTTATATATGTATATATTGATGTTTCTTGAATTCATGTGAATGCCCAAATTAGTACCAACAAGCAAAGAGTTTACACACCCCTTTAAGTCCCGCTTGCTAGTTAGCTACTAGATCTTCCCCTCAAAGTGGAGTACTTTTCTTGACACTTAATTGGTGTTTTCTGATCAATATAGATCGATGACTCCGAATTACTTAAATTCATTGTCTAACAATCAATACGATCAAGACCAATTCTTGAGCCCTAGTGATCATCACGATGAAAACCAATTCTTGAGCCTTAATTCACAAGCTTCATCGTCTTCAAATTCTCTCACTTGCCACCTTTTCTTCAACCCTACTACTACTACTACTACCCATGATCAAGATGAAATTTTTTTTAATAGGGAATTACATCCATCACAAAATGAGGTATTTCATAATGTTTTTTTCTCTTAATTTAAATAGGGTTTTCAATTTTCATGGTTATTGTCCAATTCTCAGATCAAGAATCTTCTTAATTCAAAGGGGCTTGATCATTCCTTTCATGAATTAGGAGGGGTTTCTTGGGTTTCTGAGCAATACCCAAATCAAGAATCCTTAACTTTTAGTTCAATATTTTTTTTTTTTTTAATTTTCTAATTTCTTGATGCTATGTAGGACGACAATTTTGGATCAGAAGCATACGATGATCATTATGCAGAGAACCAAGATGAGAGATTGAGGAGCAATGGTGGGCTTAAATTTTCTTTATGGAAGAGCGAAACTTATAATAATCATGATGAAAATCAAGTTAAGTGGACTTCATCGAAGATGAGAGTAATGCTTAAGATGAAGAAAACCAATCCAACGGAACTTAAGCTTGAAGATCATAAAGAACCAACAGAAGAAACTGCCAACTCAAACTCATTCAATTCTACTTGTTCAAATAACATCATCCCAATTAGGGTTTGTTCTGATTGTAATACTACCAAGACCCCTCTATGGCGAAGCGGACCTCAAGGCCCTAAGGTATATATATTAAAATTATATTATATATCATTTTGCTAATTAAACCATGCGGAAAATAAGAGCTAGCAAAGTGCCCATGTGTCATCTTTCTTTTTTTTTTATATTCAATTTTGAAACTTAAATTTTCATGATCTTTTGTATGTAGTCACTCTGCAATGCATGTGGAATCCGGCAGCGGAAAGCACGAAAGGCATTGGCTATGGCAGCAGCCGCAGCCGCAGAAACCAGCAGCAAAAGTCATGTATTTAATGATAAACCAACATCATTAAAAGCTACAAAGATTCTTCATAAAGATCATAAGAAAACAAACAATGGGCAGCTTACAAAGTACAAGAAAAAACAGTACACAAAACAAATAAACGTGAACCCATTGCCACCTTCATCATCTCCAGCAAGAACGAATTGCGTTGAAGAATTCTTAATAAACTTAAGAAAAAACTTAGCATTTCATTGTGTGTTTCCACAAGATGAGAAGGAAGCTGCAATCTTATTAATGGCACTCTCTTGTGGCTATGTCCGTCAATAGCCTCATTTCACATTTACTTAAAAAATTTAATAATCGGCAGTAATCTTGTTTTCAGTTTTATTAATTTCATACATATATGTTTTTGCAAGTGAGCTATAGTTATTCAGAATCGTAATATTTTTTTGTCCAGTTTAGATAAAATAGAGTTTAAGTTTTAGAGCATAATTGCATGTGTGATAAGGACTTTGAGAGATTTAATAATAATTCCAAAAAATGGAATAGTGTGTGTAAACCATATGAATTTGTAAGATTATGATAATAAAAGTATTATTGAATCATGTTAATGTATTTATTTTGTTAATAATGTATTGATCAAATTACCTCCCATTTTGTTAATTCACTTGTTTCTAAATGAGATAGACGCCCTTTAGATTCGTTATTCAAAAACGTCTCATGGACTAAAAAACCGATCGATTTTCCACATATAACTGCAATTAATTACACTTACAGGAACGTACAAATTAAATTAAGGTACTAGAAAGTTTATATTTTGTTGAAATTAAAGTAGGTAAAATGATTGATATTATTTTCATTAAAGTAAATCTTAATCTTTGAATAAATGCGTCATTTGCGCATAATATTACAAATTGTGGAAGCATAACCAAAATTTCTCTAATGCAGATCAGCCATTAGTTTATCATTACTAATTAGCGTATAGTTGTAAGGCCGGAATCCCTCGAACACGTCTTTAACTTCCTATGTGGAACTCGTCAATGTAAAGACGTCATTGGCGCAGACTGCGTTGCACAGATACCCTGCTAGTATGTTATAATTTATTTAATTGTTAGAAAATAAATGAAAGCAACTATGCATTTTGTGTAGTCTTCTTTCTCTCTCAGAATGAACTGGGTCGCTGACAACCAACCAAAAAGTGAATTGAGTTTTGCTTCTATGTCCATGCAGTAAAGAGTCTTAACTCTGAAGGTGGTTTCATGACATACAATGTGTTTGTATATATGCTATGTGTCTTTCTGTTTATAGTGTATCTGTATCAGTATATGCATAAATGTGTGTGTATATATATTCGATCTATATATATGCAGGGTATGTGTGTATATTTTATGTAAATCTATATATATATTTATTATATGTATGATTCAGTCTACAATCATATATGATTCAGTATACAATCACATTATTTGTTATTAATGAAAAAATAATACTTTAAAAAAAATTAATAAAAAGGTAAAAAATAAAAAGATATAATAATTCTAAAATAAAAAATAAAAAAATATTTTTTAAAAAAATAACCAAAATACACCTCAATGTATAAAATATTTGATTAATCTTGACCATAAAATCTTATTAATCAATGGTTGAGATTTGTTACTCGGGACTTCATAAAAATAATAGATCTCCTTGAAGGCATCTCCTAAACAGAAATAAGAGAAATTAAATCATAGAGACAATTTGATCATTATGAAATTTAAGTAGTTTTTTTATTTTTTAAATAAAATTATTCATTATTATAAATTATCATATCCTTTATGTTTTTGCCATTACGAAGTATTTTAGGGCCGGACTCCAGTCATTGGGCTTCTAAATTAAAATCAGAAAGAGCAAACCCAAATCCACGAGAAATGGAAACGTAAATGAATCAACGTCGTCGCTGCTGACGAATCAACAAACCGTCGTCGAGATTTCAACGAATAGACCTCCGGCGCCACCACCACCGCTGCCGCCGCCACAACCACCGAAGGAAACTCTCGTTCGAGGTTATAAATTCGTCTGGCGTATTCTTCTCATTTCGAATCTTGCTCTTGGAGGTCTGTACATCCCTCTTTCTCTCACACCCAGTCATTGTGTGTATCTAAATACATAATTATCTGTATATAACTTATTGTTCCAGCTCGATCATGTTGATTTCGTTATATTTCCTATGTGATTTGAATAGGTTTAGGTAGAATTTGAAATTACTATAATCTTAGGGTTTAATGATCAAAAGAAGTAACACTACGTTCCAGAAATTTTCATTAAAAAAAAAAAGAAAAGAAAGAGGGAAGAAGAGAAAAGATAGAAAATTAAGAAAAATTATTTTAAGTTTTTGTGTTCTCGAATTGGGAAGAAAAGAAAAGAAATTAAGAAAGAGAAATTAATAATGTACAAATTTACCCCTAGGGCATTGTTGTCGTCTAATTTAACAGTAATCCTGATTTAAATGGTACTTAATATCACACTACTAAATGCTACAAGAAGCCACAAGAACTAACAAGAAAACGTTAACTTAAAGGGCTAATTAAACAAATTGGAAAAACAGGCACAAATTGAGTATATATCCTAATTTTGTAAGAATATGTGTTACGATCAATCAGAGCACTAAATCATGAATTAACAAGAGGAAATTAGCGTTTTGGAGATGAGAATCGTGATAAAACCTCAGAAACAGGGGGGCAGATTATTGAGTTTCACCATCGTTGATTCGTTTCATTTTGGGGGGTGGTGGGGGTATTTTGGTGATTAAAATTATTATACCCTACATTAATTTAGATCACTCCAAATCTTCCCAACTTTGGGATGAAATTTTGAAGAGAAGATTTGTATAAATTTTCCTTCCATATCTCTTCTCTCCTCTCCTCTTCATAGGAACACAATTTTCTTTTTATTTCTCTCCATCTCCCTTTCCAAATTTTCCTTCCATATCTCTTCCCTCTTTTTTATGTTAGATTGAGGGTTTTAGTAGGGAAAATGGTAATAAATTAATTAAAAATAAATAAGAGAATTCCCAATTAATTTACACTTTACAAATGAGTTCAATTTCACTAATGTTAATTACAAGCCTCGTAATCATTCCAAAAATTGGAAAGCTGAATCTAACACTAGAGTGGAGAGATCATATACAAAGGTTTTTTTTTATCTGAAGTAAGAATGTACATTTACATTTGTCCTTGTACAAGCTTAGGGGATCTTTGATTATTTTATTGGCAATTTTCTGTAATTAGATATTAGTTTGGCAATCGTAAGTTGTTTTCACTAATCCTATGCAGATTCTGTAGTAAGAAACTAAATAAGCAACAATATGTTTAATTTTTCATTTCATGATCTGTTGTTAATATCACAGCCGATTAATTTTAATTTATGGATTACTTTGCAGCATATATTTTTACAAGACCAAGAAAGAAAGAAGCAACAAAAAAAGAAAAAAAACATACTCAACTTCCTGAAATAATAATGATTCCTGATTCTGAAACAGCTGTTGCCACCCCTGGCTTAGAATCTGAGAAAATGCGGGACCCGGTTCCCGATAGTCAATGGTCAAAACCATTCAAATGGTAATTTAAATTTAGAACGCAGATAGTGATGATAGAAAAAACCGATGCTTTAGTCAGACCGCAAAAGCTTAGATTTTTTACGGGCTCTTTTTTTCTTTTCTGGCCCGCTTACAAGACGGTTATGAAGAATGACTTGTTTTGACTGTTAGTGATGGTTTTCGGTTGTGGATTATGGAATGAATCTATATAGTGAGCGAAAGTAATGACATACAATGGTAAAATAGAAGAGAATGTCTTTTGTTTCATGTTAGTAAGTTACATTTTGTTTTTTTGTTATTTATTATTTATGCATTTTGATTCCCTGTTTCTGTTGCTTTTAGATAAATTCTCTTTTTGGCAAATGCGTTAATGTATTTTGTTCAATATCATTCTGTTTTCTATTTACTACTTTGACCAATTTGGGCACAAAATAGCGACATGGTTAGTTAAGTTGTGTAAGAGGTCAAAACGACATACTACTAGATGTCTAGTGGCTAAAAGTTAATTGAGATAACTCAAAAACATCTTGGTAATCCCATAAAAAAAACATTTAAGTGTTAAAGTTAATTGAATTAAAAATTAAGTAACTTGTATAAATACTCTATCTTAAATACAACTTTAACATCCTTGTACAATAGTAAAAAACATTCCATCCATTCTTACGAGTTAATTGGCTTGCCATTTAGTTTAGGAAAGGGATCTTGTTTGCTTAAAACCGCAACTTTGCTCTTGTGAGCAAAGTACCCTTTCACTAGATTCTTGTATATCAAAATCGACATTATGCATTCTACCTGTCAACAAAAAAACAGACTCCGTTTTATTCTCATATAATACTTTCACAATTAATCAACATATTCCCATACAAAATTTCCCATTCTACCCTTAATTACACAAAAATGTCTTCCTAAAAGTGTATCTTTAAAGAGTAAAATAGACATCTGACTGCAGATCCTTAAAATTGTATGCATTTTGTCCACTAGACACTTATTATGGTTGCAAACTACTTAATGAGAACAAAAAAAAAAAAAAAAAACTAAAAAAATTTACGCGACTGTTACATGGCATTAACCTTTTATAATTTTTTAAACTTTCTATTTCTTTTGTTTGTTGGAACCTGATACGGGACTCACAATAAGAATTGAGTTAAGAAAGTGTTACCTCATCCAAATCCATCTCCATTTCAAGCCATTTCAGTGCTTTAACAATGACTTCTAACTTGATCTGGTGTGCCTTACTTGGGTCCTTTTGTTTTTGAATAATGTAACTGTCATCATACATCACGAGTCAGATAAACCCCATTTTATTGTAATATGGTTATTCTGTTATAAGTAAATATTGTTTTTTTTATTTACTTTTTTTTGTAATTCTAAAGCTTACATTTTCTTTACAAGACGTTGGTACACTTGAAGCTCTAGCTTTTCAAGGACAAGATAAACACCTGATCTCAAGAATCTGAATGCAAACATATTTTGGGTGAGTTTAGATGCAAAAAATATAGTTATAATTGACCTTTTTTTTCCTTAAATGTCAAATTTGAACTCGGTTTCTGTTTTTAGAGTTTTCTTTAAAAAGTTAAAAACTTTTCTAGAAAACGCTACATTTCTCTACAACTATACCAAGTAGATAAAAATGGGCAGGTTAGGAAACGGTTCATAATATTAAGGTTTATTACTATAGGTCAAAACAGGTCAGGTTGGGTTGCGTTAAGCAGACCCATGGATATTTTTTGTCATTAATTTATTATAATTATAAAATTTATGTTTGATCCATTTACATTTACATTTCAAGTTTTTAACCCAGTTATATAATTTTTTACCCTCTCGGTCCGTCAGAGATAAAATAATAATAATAATAATAATAATAATAAATAAATAAATAAATAAAAATGATATTTTTTTAAGAAGGCATACCGATCTTCATGCTCCTCAAGTGCGTGTCTAAGAAGTCTAAGATCACCTCTCCTCAAAGCTAGCACAATGTCACTATACTGTTACATAAAAAACAAGGAAATAAATTTAATATCACATAATAATCAGATTAAAATCCCACATTTATAAATTAAAAAGAAAAAAAGTAAGCAGTGAAATGACGCAAATGATTATAAGAATACCTCAAGCAGGTTATACTTTTCCAGGAGTGATCTTTTAGGTAAGATCCCAATCGAAAGCTTCACAGGTACCAAATATTTCAAAATCATCCTGTTTCAACACACTCAGATAAATAATAAAAATTACTATCCCAAAACAAATACTTCCTCCGTATCAAAATAAGTGACACACTTTCCATTTTGAGGTGTATCCAGTGTTGTAAAAATCGGTCTTGGCGGGCGCCTAGGCGGCGCCTAGGCGCTTGGCGGTCGGCTGCCGAGTGAGAAATTGCCTAATCGTTGGAGTTTGAAGGTTTTGGTCAAACTCGGTCCTAATCGGTCCTAGGCGGTCCTTGGCGGTCCTTGGCGGTCAAAAAAATGGTGATGAAGAAGATTGGAGTGGGCCTGTTTTTTTGTTTCAGTCGTTATGTTGTAGAGGAAAAAAGACGGCGATGAAGAAATTAGGTTTTCATTGGTATATTAATTGATAAATAAGTTGGAGTGGGCCTGTTTTAGAATGATAGATTGGTTGGGCTCATTATTGGGCTTCTTTTTGTTATATTTCAAAACACCCTGATCCAACTTAAGTTTCCAAAATCCAGTATTCAAACTTATTGTTCGTATTTTATATATTGTTATTGACTAATTTAATTATTTTGTTAAGATATTATATATATTTTTCTAAAAAAATTAATTTTCTTTGTATTTAATAGTACCCGCCTAGAAACCGATTAATCACCGCCGAGACCGATTAATCGCTTGAAGGTGGTCGACCGCCGAGGTACCGCCGAGCGATTTTTACAACATTGGGTGTATCAAAATAAGTGACACACTTTGAAAACTTTCCATATTTGGTAAAAATAGTGGGACCCATACCCACTAACTATCCACTTTAATAAAGTGAAATTACCCTTATACCCTTACTTTTACTTTTAAAACTCATTAATATCACTTTATTCAAGAAAAGTGGGACCCATTCTCCACTAACTATGTACTTTAATCTATTTTAACCTCTACTTTAATCTTTTGCCTCAAAAAATGTGTAAGCCAATTTGTGTCACTTATTTTGATACGGAGGAAGTATAAAAAAGTGTGGCAGAAAATGAACCTAATGTTTGCTTCACTTTGAGGGTCACAATGTGTCAATGCATATGATAATTTATGATCCGCCTGCAGAATAAATAGATAAATAAATAAATAATCAGCTAAATTTCATATGCTCAAAAGCTTTATAAAAAATCATAATTGTTTGGGATTATTTACAGCTGGAAAATTTTCATTGAGCACTTCTAAGCGACCAGTGTAGTACATGTAGGTTACCTGTACAAAAGTGAAATTAAATTGAACATTTAATTATTTTATGGTTGTAGAAAATATCTTATGTTTGTATAATTAACCTTATCTCTGACTGGAAATTCCTCAAAATCAAATATTCGGGCAGTTTCAATGCTTCTTATCACACTTCGGCAAAGATGAACGGTTCCAAGCTGTTAATATATGTAATAATAAGTATTTTAATTAGGCTGTTTTGACATAAATAAAGATACTGATTTTTTGCCGAATCAAAAGGGTCTGTGTTTATGTGAGTTATTTTCCAAACACAAAAACAAGAAAAAACTATACGCATACGCATATGCATACGCATACGCATACGCATACGCATACGCATACACATACACATATACACTTATAAGATGAATAGAAAGGATACCTTGAAATAAACTTTGAACAATTGGCAAGTGACATATAGTGCTCCAACACGTTTTGGTCCTTTTCCCTGTTAAAGACCACATTCAAATAAGCCTATTAAAATAAATATAAAAATGGTTCAAACCTCCTAATTCATTTTCTATTGAATAAATTCTTTTAGACATGCTTCTAAAAAGTATTTAATGTCACCCGACCCGGCCAATGCAAAAAAACAGTTATTTGACCCGTTACCCAACCCGTCCGTTTTGCAAGAAGTGAAGAAAACACATACAGCAAGAACTCCAAACACTTTCATAAGGAATGAACCAGCTGCCTTTAGTTTCTCTGGTGTTTTTCCATTTGAAGCCAATTCTCTGTCAGCCTAAATAAACAATAACACAAATTATCATAATTTTCTCATTTCCATTTTTTCCTTTTATTTCAATATTTAAGAGTAACTACAGTTTCTTACCCTCTCAGCAAGAATCCTAATTTCATATACAACTACATACAATGCTTCTAATGCCCATGCTGATTCCCAGTTCCGAAATTCCTGAATAAAAGCACTGAATAACGTCTCATATCAGCAAAACAACATAAATTATTAAAAAAAAGGTTAAGTAACTAGAAGAGATAGTTATCTAATACTTATACAATAATCAGGAAACTAATATTAAAATTCAAATGAGAAATTGAATTAGGTATATAAAAAGTACTTTGCAGATTTCTCAAATGCTTGGTAGGATTCAGCCAAATGCCCGACCCGGTAACTTTGCATGGCCCGAAATAAAGGAGCTACTATTTCTGCGTGTTGGGAATATTTATCTGCTTGTCTGATCAATCTGTTTGCATCCTGCATACATAAATATTGGTAACAAAAAAATTTGTAAATTAGAAAGGGGGTAAAATTGGCTGCAAGATATGCTTTTTCACATGTAAAGATACACAGAAATATCTAAATGGCCACACTTTGACTCTTCTGGTCAAACTAAGAACTCCCTAATGAGTAATTGATACTGAATTATTTGGACAGCATGAGTTCCAGTGTGTTTCCATCTTCCCAGACACTACCTAAATGTGCTTCAATCTGAATTGCAAATTGCATGCCCTTACAAACTACCAGTACTGGTAACCCTAAAAGGTCGATCTACAGTTTGCAATAACAAGTAGCTTTTGTCCAAAATCATTTATTAATATAAATTCCATCAATTTTTACGATATTCACAACCAAAAGCCAACATTAAATACTCAATATATATGAAATTAAATGGTAAGAAATTAAGCATAAACGAACCGTAATGAACATTCAGAACTACGTAATAATGGATGGAATTTATATATGTCATTCAAACCTGGAAGAGATTTAGGGCATCAGCGAGAGCTAGGAAAGATGGAGATTCAGATGATAGAGAAAGAAGGTGTTTAAGAGAAGTGGCGTCTTGGTACGAAACGACGTCGGCGAACCGATTTAAATACTCGGTTATCCTTCTGTGTGCTTCACCCATACTCATGTGCGAAGCCATTGCTTATTGATTCCGTGCCGTATGTATATGTGTGACGCAATAGTGATAAAAAACCTAAATTAGGGTTTATTCAAACTGATATCAGACGTAGAAGATATTGTGGGAGAAATTAGTTCAGAATTGCTAACGACGGTGATTCATAAACATCAAGAAGTCGAGAATCAAAGCTTTTTTTTTTTTTATTTTCAAATTGGTGCAAAATTGCTAACGACTGTGATCTAGGGACATCAGGATCAGTTTTGCTGATGGTGACGTAGTTACGTTTAGGGGTATCAAATCGGGTAATCGTATTGAGTTCGGCTTTTATTGGATCAGGCCCGTGAAGTTTGAGGTAAAGTTCTAACCAAAAATCTAACCCAACAAAGAATCGGGTTTATTATGTTACCGGTTTGTTGGCTCAACTTGATCAGGTAACAAACTGAAACTTTATTGGTATTAAGGGGGTGTTTGAGATTGCTTATTAAAAATAGATTATACGTTTCGAAAATGGATAATCAAATAATTAGAGGTTACAAAACGTGATTCTGAAAAATAGTGTTTGAATTTGATTATGCTGTTAGAAATCACAATAATCAGATAATTAATATTTTTAGTGTTTGACAAATATGATTATTTATTTAATATATAAAATTACCAAAATGAACATTCTTTATATTTGTAATTACTTTATTGAAACAAATAATATATAAAACAATAAAAAAAACGACAACATATAATCAAAATAGTAATATGTAATGACTTGTGTATGCTGCTTACCTACAATGGAAGATACACAATCGGTTGCTGATTTTCTTTTTACAAAAGAGTAAATTATAAATTTCACTAATGGTTCTTTAGTTTCAAAAATTATACCGATGGTCCTCATTTTTGAAAGGTTTTTCACCGATGGTCCTTTACGAAAAAATCCATCTATTTTTTCAGTTAACTAACATCACATGTGATCCACATGGGGGTATTTTGGTCAATTTGTATATCCCCTTCTCAATTAAATTACACAGATGGTCCTTTAAGTTTATAGCAAATTTCACAAATGGTCCTTTAGGAAAGACAAATTGGCCAAAATGCCCCCATGTGCATCACATGTGATGTTAGTTAACTTGAAATATAGACGGACTTTTTCGTAAAGGACCGACGGTGAAAAATCTTTCAAAAATAAGGACCATCGGTATAATTTTTGAAACTAAAAGACCATTGGTGAAATTTACTATAAACCTAAAGGACCATTCATGTAATTTACTCTTTTACAAAAATATCCTAAGTCCTAACCCCAGACTTCCAATGCAGCCACAAACAAAACAAACAATCTTAATATTTTAGGTTGAATTGATTTAAACAAAATTATAAAACTCTTGAATATCAAATTCTTAAAATCATCAATTATACAATTCCTAGAACTCATAACCTTGAATTGCTTACGCAGGAAAGAAAAATGTGCATATTTCGAAGTTTATGACGGTGGGAAAGAGACCTGGGTATTGTGTGGGAAAGAGAAGGGTAGTTGAGGGATTAATTATTTGAGCAGAATGTTTTTGAAATGGCGTTTCAAAAAAACGGATGAGTATTTGCTTTATCAAAACCACGTTTTGAAGGAAGAATAACGCAAATAAGCAATTATTTAGGTTTCTTATCCAAACACTACATAATAAATTATTAAGTTTTGAAAACGCAATAAACATATAATCTTATTTGAAAACGCAATCCCAAACACCCTCTAAGTTAGTAGTTTCTCAGTGCAACTTTGGCAAAAATTAACTCACAGAATTGTGTTAATGCTAAGTTTATGAAGCATTTCATGCATAACCCCATTTATAAAACATACTTTAGCAATTCCATATTATTTATATGTTTGTGTTGTATTTTTATTACTTTTGTCACTTTATTTTAGACACATTTACACACACATATATAACCAAAGAAGTTCGTCTCTTTCGTCGTTTAACTGATAATTCGAATAAAAATAATGAGATCATGCCAACGGTGGGCCTAGAAACAAATTATAATGTAACTTGCATAACTTACAAGAAATTACTGCTATCATCTTTCTGGACTTAATTGGCTGTTGAAATTTCCCCTGCTCAGTGCTCATTCCACCTTATCCGTATCACAACCAAAATCACAAAAAAAAAAAAATCCCAATTTCAAAACGCTAATTTTGATTTCTTATGAAATGGGATTAGATTCTTCAAAACCTCCACCGGTTCCGACCCAAGAAAACAACCAATCAAATCAATCCACGTCACTTCTTTCTTCCAACACCGACACCACGAATACCAGAACCACCGCAACAAAACCATCAACCACCACCGTCCTCCTCCTCCTCACCACCTGCATCTCCATCTCCGCTGCCATCGCATTCGCCTTCCTCTTCTTCTCCTCCGTCAAAACCACCGCATCGCCACCACAATCCAAACCTCCCGCCCACTCACCAAGCTCACTCACCCCACCGTCATCCTAATCTCTTCTGATGGTTTCCGATTTGGCCCCCAATATCCATAAATTAATCAATAACGGAACCGAAGCTCAAACCGGTTTGATTCCGGTCTATCCAACGTTAACTTTCCCAAATCATTATTCTATTGCAACCGGATTATACCCTGCTTACCATGGAATTGTTAATAACCAATTTCTCGATCCAAATACAGGTTTCAATTAACAATGATTTCATTAAGTCAACACTGACTTTTGTTAAGATTCGTTGACTTTCCTAAATCATACTCAATTTATCATGGAATTATATACTTAAACTTTCCATTCACGTGCATTAAACCATTTTAAGAAACTTTTAGTTAATTAAATACACATTACAATGTGCCCATATTATAATTACCCAATTATTAATTACCTATTTATTGATTTAATTATAGGTCACACCTTTACAATGGGCAGCCATGAGCCCGAATGGTGGTTAGGTGAACCGATTTGGGAGACGATTTCAAACCATGGGCTCAAAGCGGTTACACATTTCTGGCCTGGGTCTGAGGTAAAAAAAGGATCTTGGGATTGCCCAATTAGTTATTGTGCACCATACAATGAATCAGAACCATTTGAGGAACGAGTCGATACAATTTTGAATTATTTCGATTTACCAAACGAAGAAATACCCGTTTTCATGACATTATATTTCGAGGACCCTGATCATCAAGGTCATATGGTGGGTCCCGATGATCCTCAAGTAACTGAAGCAGTTAGTAAAATCGATGGATTAATCGGCAGATTAATTAACGGTCTAGAAAAACGGGGTGTTTTTCAAGATGTTACAATAATTATGGTTGGTGATCATGGTATGGTTGGTACTTGTGATCAAAAAATAATATTTTTAGACGACTTAGCTTCTTGGATCAATATTCCTAAAAGTTGGGTACAAGATTATTATCCGGTTTTATCAATTCGTCCACCTTTAAATGAATCAGTTTCTGAAATCGTGACGAAAATGAACCAAGGTTTGACTTCCGGGAAAGTCAAAAACGGCGATAGATTGAAAGTTTATCTTAAAGAAAACCTTCCCGAAAGGTTGCATTATTCGGGTAGTGATAGAATTACTCCGATTATTGGGTTAGTTGATGAAGGATTTACGGTTGAACAAAAGGATTTGGATATTAAAAACTGTGGTGGTTCACACGGGTATGATAACGTGTTTTTTTCTATGCGATCGATATTTATCGGACACGGTCCACAATTTGGTAGAGGTATAAAGGTGCCATCTTTTGAAAATATTGAGATATACAACTTAATTACATCAATTCTTAAGATAAATGGAGCTCCAAATAATGGCTCATCTTCTTTTGCAAAGAGTGTGCTTTTACATCATTATTGACTCTAGTTTTATGCATATTGTTATATAGTTGTGGTAGATTAGGTTAACAATATGATACTTATGCTTATACCTAATATTTTTGTTAGTAATTATTTTGTTTATGTTGAAAGTAATGTACGATACTTATGTTTATGGCTAACTAGTCTATAACCCGTGATAAATCACGGGTGGCTTATAAAAGTTTTCATAACAAAACTTCAAATTCGATGTCTTCAACAACTATCGATCCAGAATTTATTCAATTAAGTTATGAACAAAGTTATGAAAGCCCTAACTTTGTGATCTTCAATTTAACATGCTAAATCGAACCAGCTCATAAGATCTTAACCAAATACAAATCGAACACACCAATCCAACTGATTGAAGTCTTGTAATTTTGTATAAATTTTATGTTTCTAAAATTCATGGACAGAAAGTTTTCTAGGTCAACCAAAAACATTACAATGCAACAACACATTTTGATCAATATTCTATACCCAAAACAATTAACCAATTTCATTAATTACCAACCTGTGTGGCCTTCACATTTGTGGATTTGCCTGCACCATGGCTCGAAATGCTTGCAACTGAATATAACAAGAATAAAATTTAATGTTATTGCATCAGATCTATCTAAATGTGTTTGTGTGTATAAATACATGTGGACTGTTACAGAGAAAATCAAGGTTGCCTGCAGGAGCATTTGCACCCATATCAGGAAGACCCTGCACCAAATGTGAAACATGATTATTTACATATTCAAGATAGAAAGCAAAAAGTGAAAAACAAAATTAACCTGAGGAAAAAGATCCAACGGGTTTGCATTTGGTCCAGTTGTTGCTTGCGTAGGCTGAGCTAGAGGGTTTACAGCCTGCACACCTGGCAATGGAGAAGCTCTTGCTGCCTCGAGAACATTCACAAGATCTGAAATTGGAGTAGCTAAAGAACAGCCTGCAATTAAGAGCAAACAATATTTTATTATTCCAACAATAACTTACTTTGAGCAATTGTCAACTTGTTTGGCACATGAATTATTGTTCCCCTTTAACTATATTAATCAATTTGACCCGTTTGAAATAAAACTTAACCAAAATCTACCTGTTCATAACAATAGCATATCGCAACACCTCCACTATCTGCATCACAACACCTCCACTCTACTGATTGAAGATTTAAAGTTGTTTGTTTCAATATAACCGAATATATGGCAAGTAATTGGCATAGGTAATGCTAGGTAATAAAAATACATCATCAATGAAGTAAAATTTAATAAAACATTGAGAAAATATTAGGATGAGAACCTGGATATGCTTGCAAGTCATGCTGTAATTTCTGTAGTAAATTAACTTATTAACATAAGAAATCGATTATCTATTAATGCAACTTGGGAGTAAAAATGGCTAACAAATGTAAAATTTTCTATCGTTGCATTTATACCCGTTAATAAAAGATGTCCCCAATGGCCCAATATATAGCACATAACATTTTATTACCCGCGCCAGGAAGACGATTTCAACAAGAACAACATACCCACATTTCAAGACCTGCATATAAGAGGAAAGCATTAGTATACAGCTCATTCTAGCTAAAGTTTTTTATTCATTTTCCTGGAGTTATGATATCAATTCAAATCTACAATTTTAAGGACTATATTTTATGAAAACTTAGATCAAATTGTAACATTGAACAGCTCAGCAACACTAACTTTTATAAAAAAAACACACATTGTTTACGCACCTGCTAGGGTTTATAAAAATTTGATTTTATAAAAGAATGTAGAAACAGTGAATCAATTAATAACGCTAATGCTACATAGCACATAAAATTCTCAAATCCAGTTCATAAAACACAATCGCAGAGGTAGACATAAAAATTTCGAAAATTAAGACAGAATTAGATGTGATGTCGCTACTATAGTAAGTGTATAAACAATTAAACAGTAGAAAACTTACACTTTGTAGACGATTGATATCGATTGTTGCTGTGTTTGATTTTGAGTGCACAGCACAATAAGTGCGTAATTTGAAGGAAACAAAAATCACCGGAGTAATCAAAGGGGGATGAGTCACTGAGGTGATTAGATTTATATCTGTAGAGAAGAAGGATCTTCGGATGAAGATTACATATTGCCAAATAGAGTTCGCAATGTGGAAGAAGAGGAACAAATAAACAAATCATGATTGAAAATATATGTGTTCGTTTAAACAATACATGTTGTAGAATTCACGACCGTGATTAAGGGGAAGAGTGAATTCTAAATTAAAGTTTTAGGGTTTTGAATTGCGTCGACGGTATAATCGGGTGAATAGCTTGTTAGGGCTAGAGAGGCGCAATCCTACTTGGCAGTGTGACGTGGCATGTATAATGATGTGCTATTATGACATGGCATTGTCTATGTGGCAAAAACATTCTTTTATTATATAGAGAGATATTTATTATGTATATTTTATGTACTTCGACTCTCATCTTCTAAACTTTATCGACTCTCATCTTCGACTCTAGATTGTTCATGAACTAGTATTATTTTACCCGCGCGATGTTGCGGTAGATTTTAATATGATACCTAAAAGATTGTTTACTAATATATTCTTACAATACCTAAAAGATTGTTTTATATTAAGAAAACAAAATATGAATGCCAAGATATTTTCGATGACATAATTCTCAAATAAATATATTAATTTATATTTGATGTTCTTTATATTTAAAAAAACGAAACATAAACTCAAAAATATTTCCTGTGAGAAAAAAAAAACCTTAAAGTCAAGAAGGTTCATTACGACGACTAAAGGTTACCCGCAAAATGTATGGTTACCTTGGAGTTAGTTGGCTCACAAAACCGATGTTCATAAAACTATTATTTGTTTGTATTAAAATAAATACATGTTGAAGTTATATAAAAATTTGATTACTCTAATAAAAACAAATTACTATATATAACTTTGATCGTAATATTATTAACATAAGAAAAAAAAAATAAACATAAAGCTTTTATAGTTGTAAGATTATTTTCCAAAAAAAACCCAAAAGTACAGGACATGTACTTATTCGGTCATTTTGTGAAAGTAATATAAATTTTATATATGTAGATTTAAACTTAAATCAAATTGGAAGATCTTTGCCGGGTAGAGGCTAGGTAGAAATAAAAGCAGCCAAAGAATCCCACCTTGAAAGTAAAAAAAAGTGGCAAAAAAAATAAAATAATAATAAGTTGCAAAATGTAGTGTATATAATGGGTCAAGACACTAATTTGTTAATGTGTCTAGGTTAGAGTTTGAGTTTTTTGCCACAATTAATAAAACAACATTGGTTGGGTTTAGGGTTAGGATACAACAACACTTGCCCGAACCCATTCATCCAAACACAATACGAATTGTTGGTACAAAGAGATTTGTATCTTACTTTTTCAAATTATTTTGTATATTCACCATTTTATTACGAATGAAAAATAATGGTTATTAATAATCCATTAATCCGTGATCTAATTTTGTCGTTTATCATATTCATTATCATTGACATTTCATTCTAATATTTAGTGCATACTCATACTTATAAAGGCATAAAAAGCAACAAAAAGAAATACAAAAAAAAAGATATGAAGAAGGAAGAAAACGTGGAGACAAAAAAAAATATATATTAAGGGTTTTTGAGAGTGGGATTTGAACGCACGCCCTTTCAGACAGAGAACCTTAATCTGGCGCCATAGACCAACTCGGCCATCTCAACACATGTTTTCAATTGGCACTAAACAGTATTAATATTTATTTTCATATATAAGTTTTAATCTAATCGGCTTACTTAACTTAACTTAACAGCCTTGTTGTTTGGATATTTTTAAGTCATGCTTCGAATTAATATCCTAGCATTTATCTCCTAAAGGTCATGTTCGATCTCTTTTCATAAATAGATATTACCATTATCAGATAATCAGTGGAAGATTAAAAAATATTTACGACAATGATTTGATCGCGTAGATTATAAACTGGAATACTGTTTTTTTGATTCTATAAAAGTTGAAAATTGTAAAATGAATTAACCCTATACATACATGCAGAAATGCTTGTAATTGAAAAACCTACTTTAGTTTTATCTAATTAATGTACAAGATATTTACGATAATGCACATGCAACAAATGTATACATCTAAAAGTTTCTTTCAATATCAATTAACAATCCTTAAAATATTAACTCTATGCTTTTTTGAGATTAATTAGACATTCTTTAGTAACCCCCTTAATCCACTCATTAAAAGCGTTAATCTCTTTATCCTCACTATCGAGATCTTTGAAGCAATCGTTGCATGTTTCAATATCCGTTGCAATACCACTAATATCAACATTAGCCTTAGAAAGATCACGTTTGTTGATGCTTTCAATACTTATTTTGACACCGTCAATAGCCTCCTCAAAATCTTCTTGACATTGAGCAAGACACTTTTTTGATGTTTCTGATATCTTGGGGTCCACAATTCGTTTTGTGAGAGTTGATTTAAATTCGTCGATTTTACGTTCGATTCCTTCTAATTGTGTGGTTGTCACTTTAGCCCCTTCGGTTTTGAGTCCAACCGATGCCTTTAGTACACCAATAGAGGGTAATAAAAGTTCAAAATGTTTAGAAATAGAGATTGGGCTAGCAGTGGTGGGGCCCTCGGAAGGGCTCGGCGTAGGGGAAGGGGATGGAGATTCGTCGCTAGGAGATGGAGATTCGTCGGACGGGGACGGGGAGGGAGACGGGGATGGGGTAGGGGTAGGGGTATGGTTACGAGTTGAAATTGCCTTAGAACATAGTGCTAGGATTAGAAGGGCATAAATGGAATTTTGAGGTCTCTTTAGGGCCATAGTATTTGTCTTTGTGTTAGTTTGTGATTCTAAATATCTAATAGAGAAAATGAGGAAGAATAAGGGGGTTGTTTTTAATACTCATTAAGGATTGGCAATTCTTAATTGTAGATTAACTTTCTAAAAATGGAAATTTCATGGTTAAGGGTATAAGGTTGAGAATATTCTCTACAAAATTAAAAAAAAAAAAAAGAATAATTACCGGTATTTGTTTTATGTGGATTTGCGGCCAAAATTGGCTAAACATCAAGTTAACATGTAATAGGATATTAAGGTCGGTCTAATACACTTTTGAGAAAGGGAAATAATTTGGTAATGACTTAGTGGTAAGCGCTCTCGAATAACTTTATAGATGTCAAGTGTTCAATCCACCCAGGGTAAACATGCACTAAATGACCACATGAATGTTCAAAAATGGCAATAATAATGGTTAAGTCGTGTAAGTCACAAGCATAAGCTCGGTCATCCTGAAAGATTCCTTATAACTGGAATATTCTTTAAAACTTTTCTAAATTGATCACGTAAAAGGTAAAATGTGCTTGGTTGGATTTAGAATGAGCTTTACTTCATGAACAAATGGTTAATATTGATTAAAAATGATATTAATCGTAATGATACCCATATGACTTCTTTACTACATTTGTGTTACATGATCCGTGTTTGAATGTAGTTTTGTGTTGTGACTGGATTATGACTCGAAAAATAGGAAATTTAATCGCTTCACGTATTATATAAATTCCTGTTATAAGGGTTTGATTGCTTCACGTATTCAAATAATACATATAAGTTGTTTGTGTGACTTTGTCTCATTCTATTTTAACTACTATACTTGAACGTTTTTGGTTGTTTAGTCACCACGTATATAGCTATGGACGACACTCTTACGCTATTACCCAACACTTACATCTTGATACAAAAAAAAGTCGTAACAACTGTATAACATATACTATCAGGATAACTTTGATAATATTATTGGTGGTTGATATTTCAAGTTACGATGATAATGATAATCCATTATAAAAGGAGGAATACAAATAAGTATTGCTAAAATATCTTTAAAAAATTGTATATACCTCAAAACAAATATATGAACACTCTTCACTACTATCACTATTTATACTTTAATTTTTACATATCAATCGAATCCTATTTATACTTAACTTACATATTTATGTTAATACTATGCATTCACTTTAATATTTCGTCCTCCACTAGTTATTATAGTTTTTATTTATATAAAATAATATAATATTAAATCAAACAATTTTATTAAATAAAAACAATACATTAATAAAATTCTTTATTTAAACTCAGGCTCATGCTTAGCTCGGCTAACGTTAATTACACTCATTTAAACTTTCATATAAACGAAATATATAATTCATTATTTATTACAATGTTAATATATGATGTATATATTTTATTTTTATATATTATATACGTATATATGTATAATATATACACATTTTTAGACATTTTTTTAACGTTATCTAATTTACTCATGTTTGTCCTCAGAATGACACGAGCCCATGACCATTAGGTCATGGGCAACATCTTACGCTTTATACCAATAGCATTAGGCTTGAGTATAAATATAATAGACATATAACACCCCATTATATAGTGGAGAGTTATATAGAGAACCCATATTTTGGGTAGAAACCTAATCTAAACAATTGATTTTCAAAATGAATGGATCTTAGAAGATAAATAAAGGGATTTGATGAGGGACCATCAAATATTGGTATGCATGTATGTTATTAATGCATGTATACATATATGTTATCACGCATGTATGTTATTCATGTACGTATCATAAGTGTTTATGTGCATGTATGTTTTTCAGTATTTTTGATATATTTTTTAAGTATATATTTGATTTAGGTTAAATGTTATTGGTTTGCATATGTATTTTACTAAATTCTGATTGGTTTAAAAGGATTCTATCGTTTTTTACACAAAAAAATGAGTTCTCTATATAACTCACCCCTATATATATAAATATACAGGCTCGCAATGAACTCTTTGTCTAAAGTTCGGGATCAAACTCTTTTAGTAAACGAGCTTTAAGCTAAACTCAAGTTCGGCTCAAGCTCATTTAATTCGAGCTTTTATCAATATTTTAACGAGTCGAGTTTGAATAGCTAGTGAACAACTCACTTTACTTATACCTAGAGTGGTTGTAACTCCGCCGTGGCATTAAAGGATTGAGATTGGGTGTTTAGGGTTTCGGTAATTTCCTAGAGAAATGATATTTCTTCCTACTTTTTTTTCCTACCTATAAGTATATCCACTTCTAAGTTTGATATGTGTCATCTATTAATTCTCTTTCCCCATATCATCCCTTGATTTTGACACTTGTCATGATTAAAATAGATAGAAATATGGTAGGAAAAAATGTTAGGAACCAATACCATTACTCAATTTTTCTATGGGTGTATTTGTGAAACTTGATACGGAGGATTCTCAAAAACCAGATTTTCCACTTATTTTAGGGATATCGCCAAAATGTCATGTGTACCCCTCTTAATCTATAATTTTGTCAAGAAACCAAGTTCTGAAAAAGCTCACATAGTTCGCAAGGACCTTGCAGACACGGATCCCACAATCGCAAAAACTAAACGTGTTTTTACTTTTTAGAGTTTAAGTAGCTACTTTTGAGTCAAATAATTATATTTTCTATAAATGTATAAGAACCATATTTCTGAAATATTTATAGTGAGATCTTGGGTATGGTATATTAGATGTACGGGTTTGGATCCGGTGATGACTTAAAAACCGGTGAGCACTAAAAAAAAACTCTAAAAATGATGCAAAATAAACTTTTTCAAAGAAATTTCTTTTTTAAACATAAAAATCGCAGCCTATAAGATCCAAAAAAAATAAAAAATTTCAAAAATATTCCAAAAAAAAAATTGGATCATAATAATGATCCACAAAAAAATATGGATCATTATTATGATCCACAAAAAAAAGTGGATCATAATTTTTTTTTCAAATGTTTTTTTTGTCAAATGTAGTAATAATCATGGGGAGTTATATGTATTTTTTTCGGAACTTTTTTAAATGTTTTTTAGGTGTCCTCACGAGTACTCATCGTTTTTTGAGTCCTCACCGGATCCCACTTCTTAGATGTACAAAATAAATTTATATGATTAGGTATAGATACTCAAAAGATGTTGTTTGAAGTTTTGTAACTTTATATGGCTTGCTTAAAAATATTTAAAATTGACTCGAGCCTAGCTCCATCTACTCGAGTGGATTTTCGAACCGATCTCTAATTTGAAATTAATTGGCCCATAAAACTAACGAGCCTTATCGAGCTTATGCTATTTACATAGTTACCTTATTTTCTAATTATGTCGATTTAAGCCTAGCTCAAAAGTGTTGAGCCAAGTCGAGCTGGAGTTGAAAGTATATTGACGATTAACACTTAAATATTGATTAATATTTATTGTTTATATTTTTATATCTAGAACCAGGTTTAGTCCAAATTCTATAATCAAGTTGAGCTTGAGCATGAATCAACTCATCTCAATTATACCCCAACCAATGACCAATATTTGGAACGAGAAGCATATGCTCGTGTTTTACGATACGTTTATAACATATTCATAGCATGCACAACATTTTATTTAAAAATAACTATTCATAAATCAACAGTAGTGTCTGACTGAAACATTGAATAAGAATAAAATGTTAAGGTAAAAAATTGTTTGAAGAAAAGTTGTAAGTGGATTTCGAGCACATGGCCATGGCCTCATGGAGACCAACAAAAGCCTTTTGTCACCGAGTTTGGCCATGCTTTTAGCTAAAACTTCCGAAATTTTAAGGGTCCTGCGGACATGGGACAAAAACTGCGGACTAGGTGATATATTTTGTGACATTTTATTTTTAAAGGTTTTTATAATGAAAGTTTTTAAGGTTTTAAGCGATAAGTACATGCATAAAATGATGATATTTTATCTTTATATTTTTTTTATTAAGAGAAATGGTATTAGTTAACTTTGAAGGTATAAATTGAGCCCATTACCTCGTACAGTATTATTTAGTGTTTTCGTTTATGTTCTATTTTAAAACATTTAATTTTCTTTTGTTCTTTCATAAATATGTAGTCTTCCACTTTATTTAAAATCATTGATTACTTGTTTTTAACAAACTACAGTTTTAATCACCAATTCATAAAGTATTTCGAATCAAAACACCTACAAATACAATTAAGAACTCTAACTAATCATATCCTAACGGCTAATGTACACCACCCCTTCCTATCTACCCGCCACCGTATAGCCATTTAAAGCATTCGAATTTATGATTTTTGGAGATTGACGAGGCAGTCTCCGGTGACCCCTCGAACCCAATCATCAAAAGCTTTGATATCTTTATCTTCACCCAACATCTCAATAAAACAATCGTTACATGTGTCAATTTCCGTACATTTAGCACTCACATCAACATTAGCCTTAGGGAGGTCTTTTTTGTCAATACTTTCAATGCTCATTTTGACACCATCAATTGCATCCTCAAAATTATCTTGGCATTGCGCGAGGCATAATCGCGTTTGCTCGTGTTGGGGTCTGCTAATCGTTTTTTAAGAACGGCTTTGAACTCGCTGATTTTATGTTCTATTGCTTGTAATTGTTTGCTTGCGACTTTTGACCCTTCAGTTTGGGATGTAACCACTTTTTTTTGTACGCCAATTTCTGGCAAATGCGAGTTCGAAAAGTTCAGAAAGAGAGATTGAACTCCCGCTATCGGATGGTCCGCCAGCGGGGCTAGGTGTAGCTTTAGGGGTAGGGGATGGGGCAGGGGTAGGGGTGGGGCTAAGTGTAGGGGATGGAGATTTGTGGGCTTCACAACATAACACAAATAATAAAATGAGAAATAAGAAAAGAGGTAATGTTTGCTTAGTAAAGGTCATTGTCTCTAATATGTAGTTTTAGTTTATGATTATAATAGAGACAATGGGATGGGATGAATGTTAGAGGGTGATGGTTCTTTTGATACCTTTAAGGAGGGCAAATATTATTTATAGATGTCATTTGATGGATGGAAATTTGATGGTTAAGGGTTTGAGGTTGATATTCTGCTTATTTACTTACCATACAAAGAAAAAAACAATTAAATAAATCTTGGGTGTTTAAAGTATTTGAATTTATGGTCAACTTTAACTAAATAATAACTTCTCATGTTTGGAGAATAAACGTATTGTGGAGTTGTGGTAAGAGATTCAAGTTTGAATCTTGGTGAGTCTTGGGCTCTTGGCTATGGCATCTTTATGTTAACGGCCACACTATTTATATTATAGGACAACAATAAAGATTGTAGTAACTATAAAATCGTTTATGTAGTTTCTTAAATTCTTTAAGTTTCGTCTCTTCTAATTTCTTTATGCAAATTTGGCACCCATGGTTTTTAATTTCTGCTAATTTTCATCTTATTTCTTTAACTTCAACACATGAGCTGTTAAAAAAATTAAATGACCATTATGCCCCTTCTATTAAATCTAACATAATATATATTCAACCCCAATTTATTTTCAACCCAATTTATGTGTATTACGGGTTAAACATTTGTTTAATCACTAAACTTCATGGTTTAAATAGGCCAATTAGGTAGTTGGGTTTCACACTTTCACAATTTTCACGGTTTGCGTAATTGCATTGGGTTGACACAAATTAAACTGTTTTAAGCGTAGGTCAACATTTTGAACGGGCCCTTTATTAAACGGCCTTGAGTATGAATTCAAGAGTTTCAAATTGTTTAATGACTTAACAGTTAACACGGCACAAACCTACCCGACCTATATATTTTCCAGGTCTACTACTAGTATAATTTCTTTGTCACTTTTTTTTTCACTTTAAAAGTAGGTAATGATTTTTACAGCACATGTTTTAATTCACATACCACAATAAGTGCTTTATATAGTTGTATAATGTGGTATAGATATCAAAATTTATGGTATAAAAATTAACTCCCTTAAAAGTTATACTAATAAAACATATAGAAAATAATAAACACAATATTAAAAGGAAGAAAATAATCTGTTTATGACTTGTGAGAGTTACAAATGTGACGTCTTTTATGTTTTTTAATCTAAAAACACAGTAATATAATCAATTGGATCAAATCAATTACAATGAAGTACTTTGAGCTCACATTTTGGTGAAATAGAATTCAACAATAACCTAGCCGAATCCTCCTGCCTTACCACCGCCCTTTCCTTTTCCACCAACACCGCCGCAACTATCCTCTCATACCCACCACCGCCGGCCACCATATATGCCACTAGCGCCGCCTGTACCGGCATCATACTCGGGTTACACGCCGCAGACTCCATATATGAACCCTTGTACATTTTCCCTTCACAATCCATCAATGCCACACCGGACGGACAGCTGCTGTACGGCGCGTGTGAGTCATTCGCCGCCGCAAAAGCTTCCATTTTTAAAGATTCCTCGTTTTTATCAATCAAATCGCAATACCCATTTGCTATATTCGACAAATTTCCGTTTTGGATGATAAAGTTACCATCTTTAAGTGATAAATGGTTATTATGCTCTTCAAGAATTAAAGGCGTTTCTTGATCTAATAAATCATAAGGGCCAAACGGGTCGGGTAAAATTGATGAAATGGGTTTGTAATCCGGGCTTTCTTGAGCTTGATCGGTGATTACAACTTGGGTTTCAGAGATTCCCCGGAGTTCTTGGAAGAATTGACGGCAATGGCCACAAGGGGTGGCGGAGACGGCGATGAACGACAGTTTAGGACCGCCGCCGTTGGCAGCGAGGTTGGTGACTAGAAACTGTTCAGCATGGATGGTATGGTGGAGGGGGACACCAAGAAACTCGATGTTGGCGCCGAGAAAGACCCGGCCGTCGGAGGCTAATCCGACGGCGCCGACGGCGAAATTAGAAATGGGTGGACGGGCGAGATGTTGGGCGGATTTAACGAGTGATGGAAGGAGTTGAGGGACGGTGAGGCCTTTGGATTTGGCCATTGATTCAGCTTCTGCAGCTTCGATTATGTATCTTGATGGCGGTTGATTCATGTTGAATCCGGTTGTGGCGGCGGTTGGAAGTGGTGGTCTGATAGAGATTAGAGTGTGTTGTTAACGAGTGTAGGGGGAAGGGGGGAGAGATAGGGTGGAGAAGGGTATATATAGGGTTAAATGATCGGTTGATATGCATTAAGTGGTTGTACCGTATAATTAAAAAATGCGTTTTGGGATTAAAAGTGTGTTTACCAACAACTTGAGGAGGATAGAATTTTCTTTTTCAAATTAGGGTACGTGTGACGTTTCACAACGGTTTTGTGAGTGTGTTCAGTTACGGATCTGTAAATTTTAGAACAGAAAATCAGGAAAAATGAGAAAGGAGAATCGAACCAAATTAACAATTCTAGTTTGGTTTCAATTTTGACCGGGTTAGGTAAGGTTTAGAACGGGTAAATTCAGAATTTTATATACTTTTTTTTCAACACATTATATTTCAAAATAAGAGATACATTTTACATTTTAAGGTGTTACGGAGAAAAATTATAAATTTACAAACTTACTTTATTTGGTAAAAAGTAATGAATCCAGGCGACCACACCCGGTCGCCAAATTTTGGTCGCCTCCCGGTCGCCAAATTTTCAAAGGGTGGTGGTTGTTTTCAAAGGGAATGGGTTTGGTCGCCAGCTACGTGAATTTGTTCATGATTTTTCATGTGTTTGGTCGCAAAAGAAAAAGTTAAAGTGCCGCTAATGTGTCAGGGGTGATAAAACAGGATTTGGTCACCCATTAAACACAGTCTTAGAGCTCAAATTAATTATGATATACTGTATAATTTTTATATTAAAATGTAAATAAAACGTTTAATTGAATAATCTTGAAAAGAAAACGAGTTAAAGTATAAGGACCTAGAATGAGCAAATTAAATCGATATTATGTGAAGCTGTTGGGAACATAAGTACATAACTATTTTGACAAAATCGATATTATCGAAAGTAGCTAATATTTAATGGTTCTAAATAGTATCAGAACAATGATCCCTTGACCTAAGTCGATATAGGTAAATATGTAAATGTTGTAAAGTGGTAGTAAATTTGTTTCCTTATATTTTCAATATACAAAGTATAACTTTAACTAAAATTGATTTACTTCTTATATTATTTTATATTTATATAATTTATATTAATTACAACTATATTTTATATAGGATTTTATTAGAAAAGTATTTAATTTTTAATTAATATTCTTTAAATAAAATTTAGTTTTTAAATTTCAACCTTTATTAGTTATACTTGAATGTTTTTTATTATTATAAACTACAATTTAAAAATTATATATCAATTAATTATGTTTTTTTATAAAAATGAAACCTTAAAAAATGATTAAATTATCAAATTTATTATTAAAACTATTCATTTAGAATATAAAATAAATAAGAGAAACACTAATTTATGCTGACATACATGATTTGTCCAGACATATATTTTAACTAAATATAACTTGATGCGTAAAAATAACTAGACTTAAAGCTACTCGGTATGAGTCCACATGACAACACCAAAATTATTGTCATATCAACAACTTATACAACCACATCACTACACTTTGAAGAAAATAACGCACATGACCACACCCACCAAAATGTGGAGGCCCCACCACATAACCAATTTATAAAAAAAAACACATTACAATAAAATAAATTAAATTAAAAATAAAAACCATTCGTGGTTTTCCCTTTATATGGCTATGGCGGTGGGCTATTGGCGGGCCTGAATAAAGCACAACACCTTGTGCTCTAAACTCACCCGTTAACGGATTAACCGGCATGTTTAAGCACCTCTAATTTTTTTTAAGTTAATTTGAGGGTTATTGGGCCGATTTGTTGCTTATTAGTGACGAGAAGTGTAACGAAACATCTTTACAACTTTCTATATATTTCATAACTCAAACAACATACCAAATAAGTAAAGGAATAGATACTATTACACTCTCTAGAAAGTAGAAACAAAACCAAAGAGTATTTAAGTTATGTAGAAAGCTTTTACTTGCTTCAAGATGAAATATCAATACTATAAATTAGTCGGAAAGAAATTTTTTATATTAATCTACAAATTACTCAAATGAAATACTTGACCATCTGGATTTCTTTCTCATTAAACCCACATTTCTCATAAAAAGCCTTATTCTCACTACTACAATCAAGAATCACCTTATAACAACCCATAAAACGAGCATGATCCGAAAGAAAACCCGCAACTTTTTTCCCTAATTGCATCCCTCTTGCACCCGAATCAACCACTATATCTTCAATATGTCCAACTTTCCCACAATTTCTTATGAATTTCTTCTCAATAAAAACACTTCCAGTTGCAACGATTTTTGATGAACTTGTGTCTTCAATCACACATATCACGTGATCATCACCGTATGATTTGATTTCGTCAAATCGGTTTTTGAATTCTTCAACTGGTACGGGATCACACACTGTTAATTGTTGTAGTAATTCCATGAAACCCTTGTTTTTGTCGGTTATTTCCAACTTTCTGACTTGATATCTTTCTTCATCATTATAAACTGAGCTGTTTTGCATCTTTTTCGGTTATAGTATATATAAACTGTATATGAAAGAAGAAAAAAAACGAATTATCCTTTGTTTGATAATTTTTAACCTAATATTGAGCTTTTTTTTGCCCAGTTTTAACATATAATAGTAAATGTAAATAACAATTATGAGAACAGTAAGTAAAAAAGGGTGCTTAAATTAAGCGTTACGATGTTCATTCGCAATAATCAGTTTTGAGTTTTTGGAATATGATTATTTAGAATCAAAATAAGAAAATGAAATGTAAAAATAACTCGTCAAAAGGAGTGGAAGTTTAAATTTCAGAATATTTAGAAGTGAATTAATATTTTTGACAAATTTATGGGTGAAAGTTCAACTTTTAACAAATTTAAGGACGAAAATGTAGTTCAAATCTAGGAGTGAAAGCTTAAATTTCAGCAATTTTAGGAGTGATTTTGTTTTTGTATGACAAATTAAGGAGTGAAAGTTCATAATTTGACAAACTTAGGGGCCAAAACATAGTTCAAATTAGGAGTGAAAGCTTAATTTTTGGCAAATTTAGGAGTGAAAGATTAATTTTTGACAGAGTTTAGGAGTGAAATTATATTTGACAAATTTAGAGACCATAATATTAGCTCAATTTTGATAAAATTTCACAAATATTTTTAGTATTACTGAGAATTTCCACCAAAAAAATTACAATATGTCACATTTTAATACAAAAAAGAAAACAACATCAAGTTTAAGCAGTTTATGAGCTGGTACAAATGCAAAATAGCCTGCAAAATAAATCAGCAACAATAAATCATCACTTAATTTCAGATTCAGAAATTTGGTGGATCAATCGAAAATGGGTGATAATTGTATTCAAAAACTCAAATTAAGATCAAAAGTAGCAACCCTAATTTTACATAAAACTATCAAATAGAAAGCAGAATCTCTAATTTCAGATTGAACAACCAAACATTACGATGAATCAAAACAAAAAGAGAAATACTTTAAATAGAAAATCGAACCTTGAATTTCAATGATTGAACGGAAGCTGCGAATTGAGAAAAGATCTGTGAGAGTGTGAATTGAGCGAACATGATGAACCGATGAATATATATGAGCGGGTTTGTACGCATCACCGGTTTTATTTAAACCCGTTGGACTGGCCCAAAATTAAAACATTGACCCGATTAATGAGCAAAATTTACCTTAGTATTTTCCAACTGCACTCGATTTGGGGATTGCAAATTAACTTATTAATTTCTTGAGTAAGAGAAAAACCCAAGTCCTTGCTTTTCTCCTCATCAAGAAACCAATAAATGAATTAACATTTTTAAGTCGAGTTGAGCTCGAGTATGAAATTCAGTTCATAAAGCTCGCAAGTTTAATCGAACCTGTGTTATTTTACATTTTCACTCTTCATGTATAAGCATTGTTTCATAATTACTATGTTTTCTAAGCGAATCGAGCTGAAATTACCGAGTCGAGTCATGTCGAACTTAAAAATATCAGGTTAGTGAATACATTATTAATGAATACATTATACTAATAAGTGATAACCGAGTCGAGTTGAGCTCGAAAGTGTTAGATTATTTAATCGAGTCGAGCTCGAGCTTGAAAATAAAGGCTCAATTGAGCTCGAGTCGAGTTTCAATCTTCAAGTTTTATAATCGAGTTTAAGCTTGAGCTTGACACTGTATTGACTCGACTAGCCCCAATTGCACCCCTAGCTGGGAATATTTCAGATCATGATATCAATGACTTTATATAATAGTATCTAAAACAATAATTCATGACTAAGTTGCTTGGATATCACGAATTTCTATATGACAATTTAGAAAGAATGCCTGTGGTTTTTGTCAATTAAAATCAAAGACCCAAAAGTTCAGATTGCCGAATTCGTGTTCATTTGTCTTAAATCACCCAAATTCTTGAATTAATAGGCGGTTTTATGAGCCCAAGCAATATCTTATTAAGTTCTTCACCATCACTCCATTCACAAACTTTCGGTTTTATGGGTGTTGAAGATTTTAAAATAAGATTATGTAGAGGGAAGTTTTTTCTAGGCATGACAGTATCTTGTTCTCCAAGTTTCAAAGTTGGGCAGAAATCACCACTACCATCACCAATGTAGATTATGACCCCTTTCTTGACCAATGAATCTTGAATTTTATTCACCACAAACCCCTATTTAAAAATATGTACACCTCATTATTTAATTATATTTAATTAGATATAATGATAAAACTATAATGATATTTGATGGATATAATAATGATTTTGGTACCTTGCACAAATTTGGAGGGCAAAGACTGCAACCATGAGGTGGCATAGTTGAACCATGATAAGGAAAGATCCTAAGCCTGCCTTCTTTATCAACAAATGTCGGATTTGTAATAATCTCCGAAAAACAATCATAAATTTCATGGTTTTTCAATATTGTTTCAATGAAAAACTGATTAGCATCACTAAGTACCTTCAAATCACATCTGAAACAGTCAAAACAACCTACTAATTAGTGAATTACTACAAAATGGAAATGTTTTTTGCTACCTTTTGATGTGATAAACTTTCTAAAACTTAATATTGTATGTATCAATCTAAATGGTTTGAAGTTATAGATACATGATTAAAAACACTATTAAAAACGTGTATAGTTGGATAGTGAATAAACTAGTGGATACCCAAGAGCATGAGCTGATTTAATGGCGGAAATGATTTGTGGATGCAAAGGAACACGATTTAAACAGTTTGCAATATCATCGATGGTTTTCCCCTGTGTATGCAGCTCCTCCATCATTCTATCCTAAAATTCAACAACACAATATACATCACGTAATTATTATTATAATTATATCATGTACTAATTATATGATTATATCTAACTTTAATCACCTAATTATATTCCTAAAATAACAATAACCAGTTAATCATTGACCGTATTTTTAAAATTGGGAATTAGGGCAAAATCAATTTGAAATTAGAAACAATGGTCTGATTTTGTTGAATTAAAAGGTTAATGAGATGAGTGATCTTACAAACCATGAGAGAATTCCAAGGTAATGTTTCACGGAGCTGATTAAACAATTGAGTTAAACCCATTTCTACCACCACCCACCGATCACTATCATCGTCCATGATCGTCCGATCAAAATCCCATATGATTGTTACTTCTCCGGCGACTGTGGACAGTTGATTGGCCGGTGCCATTACAGAGGTCCAAGAGGTGCCGCCGGTTATTATACGCAAGGAATCTTGATGATTAAAATGGGTTACTGTATTAATGTGGCTTTTTAAAAAGCGTGTTTGGGAAAGCTAATCATAAGCTTACCTTTCATATCTAATCTTACCTTTCATATCTAATCTTGCTCTCGGTTAAGAATGAATAAAGTGGTTTATATACAATTTAGGATGCATAACTACTTAAAGATAATTATTAAAATGCATGGGTGTGGTTTTCTATTAGTTTATGTACAATAATTTTAAGCCAACAAAAATTTCTTAACCATTGCCCTAAGGGTAATGGTTAGCATTTTCCTTAATTTTATTATACATGTACTTACCAATTTAATTGTGATAAAATATTAAAATCAAAATCAAGAGATGATATGAGTAAAAAATATCAAAGTTAAGAGATAATATGAGTAAAAATAATTAGTAGATTATACGTGTCAAGTTTAAAAATGAATATGAATATGAGTAGGAAGAAAATGTAAGAAAAAATATAATTTGAGTATTAAAATGGGAAATGATTTGTACTAATGTTGTATTATAATTATAGAGTTGCGTTCAATGAGTTCAATCATTTTTACGAATTCCTGAGGAATAAATCTCAACCATTGATCAATAAGATCTAAGACCACTCCCAATGGTAAAACAAACTGATATCGTCAGTTGTTGACAAATCAGCGACACTTCAGCTCACCCTCCAACCGACACTAAATTGACGTACTCATGCCAACAATACCACTCCCCTTTAATTTTTTGGGACCACCATTACAAAACACACACACACAAAATACCCCCTTGGGCCCACCCACCAAACTGGCGCAACCCTTCTCCTCCGTCTCCAAACTGGCGAGACACCAATTGGCGGAACAAGTGACGGGGCGTGCCAATGGTGCCACTTAACTGGCGGAAAAGTGGCACTCAACTGGCGTAATGGTTGGCAGCCGTCTAATGGTCAGGATTAGTCACATATTTTATACATTGAGGGATATTTTGGTCATTTTTTCAAAAAATATATATTTTTTTTATTTTTTATATTATTTTTTATAATTTTTTTTATAATTTTTTTAAAAAAATTATTATTTTCATTAATAACATAAAATGTAATATTATACTAAATCACATGTGATTGAACCAAAACATCAAATGTGATTAAATATACAATCACATGTGATTTTACACTAAAATCACATGTGATTAAGTACTACACGTAATTATCAAATAAATATAATTTTTAACGTAAAAAATAATAAAATAATAATAATCAAAAAATAATTAAACTTGAGATACATGGGTTTTCGACCCATTCTCAAAAGATTTATGAACGATATTTGTAACATTATAAATACTTATCTTTATCAATTTATTAACTCATATATCATCTTCTACTTATTTAATCGCATAAACTAACAAGCTTACCATAAGCTTATTCCTCATTTAATCACATATTGTAAGCTATCTCCAAGCTCACACTTTTCTTTATCACATATGCAACGGACCTCTCCGAAGCCAACTCTCCCGATATGGGATGTCATTGGTAAACTATCAAGGTAATTGGGAACCCCCATCTTACCGAGATTCATAAGCTCTCCCCGTTTCCGGGTCGTCATGCTCACCCAACACTGGGTGTCGTAAACTGTGACATTCTACTCTTTGCGCAGGGAGGTACCACCCCAAGTAGACGTCTCGTGCTCCCCCATTTCTGGGCGGTCTTATTCCGGATATCTCATTCATCACTTATGAGCCTCAGCTCCATTAATCACATATGAGCATCAGCTCCATTCAATTTCATCATTTACTAGAATACATCTATTCTAATTCTCATATCATTCTTATTATTTTATCATTCTCAATACTGACTTTACCAAGTCCTTTAATAAATAAAACATATTTATTATTCATCAACATCATATTACTTTAGCTTTTCTTTTACTAACATACATCTATTACTAGTCACTTTATACTTATTGTTCTAGTAAATCAATCACTACTTTTATTAGTATAATGTACTAATCAATACTTGATACTTACAAATCGATGTCATTAGCTTTATTAATACATATTATTAATAAACCAAATATCATACTTCCTTAGTCATTACCCTTAATCATTCATCACATTAATAAATAGTTATTAATCACTTTTCATTATCATATTCTCTTTCAAAATCATTGATCATTTAGACATTCTTAAATATTCTATTATTTGCACTTTCTTATCTTTTCAATCATATCTTTATCAAAATCATTTATTAATAAAGACTCATAGAACATAATAGTTTTCAAAACCATTTGCTATGTACTCAGTAAAAGTCTCATGTACTCACCTTAGCCAAGCTTGATCCTCTTGCACTTCTTGACTACAACTTTTACTTCCCAAGACTTGTAAACTTCAAGTCCTCCAATCCAAGCCCTAATATCAAAACCAATTCAATGTTTTACATGAAACATCATCATACACAACTTATTCTAGCACTAGTTAACTACAAGCACCATTTTCCCCAATTTGACAACTTATAAAACCCTAGGTTTTCATAGATCTTAAAATCTCCATAAATCCATGATATGAACATGTTTTCCTTGTCAAAATGTTGTAAATCTAAGTTATATAACTTCCATTTTATCATCCATGACAACCCTTCCAACTAGGGTTTACTAACTTTACCATTTCCCCCAAAATCATCATCTATAACTAATAGGAGATGACAAGAACCATAAGCCCTTACCTTTGATGTTTAGATCCTTCAATATGGTGAAGATTTGAGCAAGAAATCACCAAAAACGCCTATTTCTCCTCCAAAAACGGCTCCAAGCTCAAGTGGGTTTTGAAATGAGAAAACCCTAGCTAAAACCCTCTATTTATACTTCCTGCACGAATTAGCATTGCTAATATTAAAATTCGCGTTGCTAAAAATCGCGGGTACCCTCGCAAATGCTAAAATCAGGATTGGAGATCTCTAAACTTTGCTGCTTGAAAATGCACTTTTGGCCATCAATACTCGCGATGCTAATCCTCGGATTAGAGATCTCTAAAATATGCTGCAACAAAATGCACTTTTCCAACTTGGTCTTTTACTCAAATCTTGACCCGTTTCGACTTTAACAAGGGAATACACATATCAAACGCCATCCGATTTACACGAAACCAATTCCCATATATTTTAATGATTTATCCTTATTTATCATATTTTTACAGAATTTATTCGATACAAAAATTTCGGGTCGTTACAACTATTCACCCCTTAAAAGGATTCCGTCATCGGAATCAACTCAAGGATTTCCAATCCGCATTCACCCACGCATACCGCTTTCATTCACTTGTATATATTATAACCAAACTTTTCCAATCACCATCCAATAACAATTATACCTTTAAAGACCCACTTAACTCTGTTATACTCAAACGGGTCAAAATCAAACTTTTAGTCCTTAACACCCAAACGGGCCAAAGTCGCATCCTTCGGCTATACCCCTTTCCGATAATCAATTAAACCATCCTCATACGCGTGTAAACGATACATTATGATCTTACCATTTTCTTACCATTATAAGTGAAAGTCAAAACCCAATTTTGACCAAGGTCAACAATCCACTAGATGATCAACCTTGACTTATGAATAAAGTCAAACTTAGATTGCAAAATTTACATATTCTTTACTAGTGAGGCATCACTCTCCAAGCTTTTCATGCCCGATTCTAATATCTATATCTCCTTTCTCAATTGTTTCTCTTGTCCTTGATTTTAATTTTCCATCTAAGCAATACTAATCTCTATTACTTTTTAACTTTCATTCAAATACTTATACCATTTATAATTTCCTTCAAACTTCCTTATACCATACTTGTAATTCCCGATTACCGGCTTTAGAGCCTCCATCACATTCAACTGTGGCCTAACCACTTACCATTCGATTTTCTTCACTCATCAATTACTATTAACTTTCCTTCCTATAAGCATCTCTTTTCCACCATCTACACACTTGTAGGCACCACCTACACATAACTATACTTTAAACACAAAACCCGTGTTTTCAACCCAATTTCTCACTTACCATATAATTATAGAAATAACTTAACCACACGGTTCTACATATGCCAGATATAAACATCATAATCCTGATACATCAAATCATACTTTAACTATCTTATCAAGATGATCGGAAAGCCTCCAATCCATCACGGTCCAAAACTGTCACAATAATCGGAAAGCCTCCAATCCAAAGTGACTCATCCAATCTCGTTAACCGAAAAGCCTCCACTCAAACAAGATTCATACAATACCATTCTCATCATTCACTTAGCATCATGCTATCATTTTCTTTCATAATCAAACACACCCTTTATTCGAATCACCATTTTCCACATTTCACATAATATTATCTTCCTAAAATCACATGCCATCCAAGACCATTATTTCCGCTTCCACTATACCACACGATATACACATATTCACTTCTAATGCTATCCACTAATCAAATTATTTATCAATCGACCTTTGTCAAAATATTTTCTCAACATTAAAATTTTCCAACCTTCCTTTCACCACCGAGGTAACCACTAATACTTTTAATTATCCATACTTTACCGATCCACCCTGTCCTTATGAGTCAACCCGTTAAATCCGATCTATAATTGAAACATAAATTACCATACTTCTTTTATAAACTTTTACTAATCACAAACTATTCACCCTTGACATCGCATACGTCAACCCTGACATAAACCTTTACATTACTCATCCGGATTCCCACCGAACACTAAAGTTCCATTTTCAAAATCATCATTTCTATAGTTTTCCATTCACTATTTACCGTTCTTACTAAAACTTAGTACTTCATTGTACTACTACTTTTCCTTGAACACATCTATTATTCTCATGATTCACCTTCCGATAATCTATGATGACATAATCCTTTCTACCCTTACTTCCCGCGACATACCGGTCGCCAACCCATTCAGATATACACGTGCAATAAACCATGGAGGTTATCCCCCACACTCATCTTTCACATTTAACGATCCATTTATAATTTGTTTTCACACGCAATTCATATAAGCACCAAATTCTAATAATAAACCATTAATTTTATAAATGAATTACCTGAAGCGGCTCCATAAGCTTCCTTTACCCGATTCCTGTTGGCGGTTGATGCTGACGTGTCGGTCCTTTTCCTCGGGCACACACTACTATAGTGTCCCACCTCGTGAAAAGTGTAGCATTCCACTTCGCCGAGGTTCCTTACTTTACAATCCTTTACTCGGTGCCCTACACGACCACTCTTGAAGCATATAGCCGTATTTGCTTTGCATTTTCCACGGTGATTCTTTCAACAACTTTGACTACTTCCAATACCACTATGCTTCGACGACCTCGATCCCAATCCTTCTTTCTTTGATGACCCCAAGCTATTGTCGAGCTTCTTTTTTTCCTTTTGTGATGCCGACTCTTGTGCCCTTCGACGAAACACCCTCTCAACACCTCGAGCGGTACAAATGGCCTCATCTAACGTGGCTGCTAGTTTGACTTCCAATTCAAACTCTGATGGTAGCCCATTTGCATACCGAACCACTTTCGAACGTTCAGTCGGATAAGCCTTGATTACAAATGGAAGTAATCCTGTAAACTTTTTGGTGTATTCCTCCACCGACATATTGCCCTTCTTAATGAACGTGAACTCTTCTTGCAACTCTTCTAGATCTATTTCGGGACAAAACTTTTCCTTCAATCTACTCGTGAACTCCTTCCACGACATCTTGTACAACACTTTCCTACCCAAAGTCTCATACATGGTATCCCACCATGTCAACGCCTCATCCTTTAACTGTCGGGATGCATAAGTGACCATATCCTTCTTCAAACACTTGCTACTTTCTAGTACTTGCTCAGTTTCCCGAATCCAACGCATCGTCACCTTCGGTTCCGAACTTCCATAATACACACCAGGGTTGCACGACATGAATGTCTTGTATGTACATCCTTCCCTTTCTTCCGACTCCGAATCATCACTCCCTTTGGTCAATGACTTCTCAGTACGAGTCTTGCTTCCCGAAGACTTACTTCCACCGCGAGATTTAGATTCATCCCGCATATCCTCATTCAATCGGTTATCGATAATTCGGTTCATATCCTCATTCACCTCATCCCTCATCTGATGAAACAGATTTCTGATCGCTTCCATAGTTACCGGAGTTTGGTTTGCGTCAAAACCGAAACCCTCTCCATTATTACCGGGGTGAGTCGGGATTCGATTTGAATCCGCCTCATGATCTCGTGGAACTTCTCCACTTCTGGGGTTCACCATTTGCTATATCAATACATTAAACCATTAGAACTCACACGATTGACACAATAGTCACATATACCCCAAATAGTCCAAAACGTTAGCTTTCCTCTTAGGGATCAACCCTAATATACTCATACTTTTACGGTCTCAAAAGACCAAACATGGACATCCTATGGAAACATACGGTCCTACTAGCATAGCTTAAGACTAGGGAGGTCAAACCTACCTAATTCACTTAAACTATAGCTCTGATACCAAGTTGTAACACCTCAATTTTCAAAACATCATTTAAATCATATTTTTAAATAAAAATATTACAAAGTCCAATATCCCAAAATACGGTTTAACAAAAATCATTAAAAAGTTTATCAGAGTATTTAAAAACCGGTGTTACAAAACAATATCATAACCATAGGATAAACGGGATCTACCTACGAGCTCCCGAGCTAATCAACACTAGGCCACTTCTATCGCGACCTTCTAATCCTTCGATCCTGAGGCTGAGTACATAGCCAAAAGCAAAGTAGTACGTGAGACAAAATAGTCTCGTGAGATACATGGTTTTTCGACCCATTCTCAAAAGATTTATGAATGATATTTGTAACATTATAAATACTTATCTTTATCAATTTATTAACTCATATATCATCTTCTACTTATTTAATCGCATAAACTAACAAGCTTACCATAAGCTTATTCCTCATTTAATCACAATATTGTAAGCTATCTCCAAGCTCACACTTTTCTTTATCACATATGCAACGGACCTCTCCGAAGCCAACTCTCCCGATCGATATGGGATGTCATAGGTAAACTATCAAGGTAATTGGGAACCCCCATCTTACCGAGATTCATAAGCTCTCCCCGTTTCCGGGTCGTCATGCTCACCCAACACTGGGTGTCGTAAACTGTGACATTCTACTCTTTGCGCAGGGAGGTACCACCCCAAGTAGACGTCTCGTGCTCCCCAATTTCTGGGCGGTCTTATTCCGGATATCTCATTCATCACTTATGAGCCTCAGCTCCATTAATCACATATGAGCATCAGCTCCATTCAATTTCATCATTTACTAGAATACATCTATTCTAATTCTCATATCATTCTTATTATTTTATCATTCTCAATACTGACTTTACCAAGTCCTTTAATAAATAAAACATATTTATTATTCATCAACATCATATTACTTTAGCTTTTCTTTTACTAACATACATCTATTACTAGTCACTTTATACTTATTGTTCTAGTAAATCAATCACTACTTTTATTAGTATAATGTACTAATCAATACTTGATACTTACAAATCGATGTCATTAGCTTTATTAATACATATTATTAATAAACCAAATATCATACTTCCTTTGTCATTACCCTTAATCATTCATCACATTAATAAATAGTTATTAATCACTTTTCATTATCATATTCTCTTTCAAAATCATTGATCATTTAGACATTCTTAAATATTCTATTATTTGCACTTTCTTATCTTTTCAATCATATCTTTATCAAAATCATTTATTAATAAAGACCCATAGAACATAATAGTTTTCAAAACCATTTGCTATGTACTCAGTAAAAGTCTCATGTACTCACCTTAGCCAAGCTTGATCCTCTTGCACTTCTTGACTACAACTTTTACTTCCCAAGACTTGTAAACTTCAAGTCCTCCAATCCAAGCCCTAATATCAAAACCAATTCAATGTTTTACATGAAACATCATCATACACAACTTATTCTAGCACTAGTTAACTACTAGCACCATTTTCCCCAATTTGACAACTTATAAAACCCTAGGTTTTCATAGATCTTAAAATCTCCATAAATCCATGATATGAACATGTTTTCCTTGTCAAAATGTTGTAAATCTAAGTTATATAATTTCCATTTCATCATCCAAGACAACCCTTCCAACTAGGGTTTACTAACTTTACCATTTCCCCCAAAATCACCATCTATAACTAATAGGAGATGACAAGAACCATAAGCCCTTACCTTTGATGTTTAGATCCTACAATATGGTGAAGATTTGAGCAAGAAATCACCAAAAACGCCTATTTCTCCTCCAAAAACGGCTCCAAGCTCAAGTGGGTTTTGAAATGAGAAAACCCTAGCTAAAACCTCTATTTATACTTCCTGCACGAATTAGCATTGCTAATCTTAAAATTCGCGTTGCTAAAAATCGCGGGTACCTAAACTCGCAAATGCTAAAATCAGGATTGGAGATCTCTAAACTTTGCTGCTTGAAAATGCACTTTTGGCCATCAATACTCGCGATGCTAATCCTCGGATTAGAGATCTCTAAAATATGCTGCAACAAAATGCACTTTTCCAACTTGGTCTTTTACCCAAATCTTGACCTGTTTCGACTTTAACAAGGGAATACACATATCAAACGCCATCCGATTTACACGAAACCAATTCCCATATATTTTAATGATTTATCCTTATTTATCATATTTTTACAGAATTTATTCGATACAAAAATTTCGGGTCGTTACATACATCACTAAATCCTTCCCTACCGACGGGTTACTGACAAGGTCGTATCAACAGCAACCCATCACTAACGCATCCCCTTAAAAAAATATTATATTATTAACCCCAAACCCCCTCCTCCCACACAGTCCCCTCACGACGGATTCCACCCACGTCGTGTAGACGACGGCTTTCTCACGACGCATGCTACCAATGTACCCGTGCCAACCGTGACGCCCCCTTGACGTTGAATTTGCTACCGACGTGTGGGCCACGACGGGTGTTGGCATACGTCTTATTCTTACGGAAACTAGACCCCTTTTATTTATGTAACAAGCATTCTGGTTCTACATATAAGATAAGTAAAGAAAACATGTGAATTAACAAATTTAATTTCTTATAGCCACGTACTCGATAATTATAATAAACTTTAAATCGAAATTAAATCATGTTATCCTAAAACTATGCCGATCAAACACTTTTGACTCAGTTCGATGTCCTAATTTATACTTCACACAGTTGCACTCCTACACCTTCCCCGGGAAAAAAATTAAATTAATAATATAATCAAAATAAAATAAAAAACGTGTGCCATCGGCTTGTTTGCAAGATAACCAAACAAGCACAAAAGCTCACGTACGAACACCATCGTCTTCTTTATGTGCATGTATGCCTGCTTCTTATGACTGTTTCGATCGATTAATCAAGAGACGGTCATGGATTCTATGCAATCTTTTATTATATATATATACGTTTAACCCTAAATTCATAATTTGCCATTTCATCCACAACAAATCCTTTTGATTTCAATTCATCAATGGCTCATGTTTTTGGCTCGATCTTGTTTCTAGCGCTCCATTTTTCATTAACCATGGGATCCGACCATAGCCCTCTACAAGATGTTTGTGTAGCAGATTTGAGCGGTCAAGGTACGTAGGTTACATTTATTATTTCAAAATTCGTTTTTTTTTCCCTTATAAATTAATTTGTTACGATCTCTTTGTTCTAATAATCAGTTTTGTCACATCAGTTCATGTTAACGGATACACATGCAAAAAGCCGTGCACGGTTCAAGCCAACGACTTCTTCTTTGGCGGGCTACACTTGAAGGGAAACACAACAAATGCACTAGGATTCAAAGTGACTCCCGTCACGGTCAACGAGTTGCCCGGGCTCAACACTTTAGGGTTATCATTGGCCCGACTTGATTTCGCGCCATGGGGGGTCAACCCGCCCCACACGCACCCCCGAGCATCTGAAATCCTGACCGTCCTAGAAGGCAGTCTGGAGGTTGGATTTGTCACATCAAACCCTGAATACAAACATTTTTCTAAAACATTATGTAAAGGCGATGTTTTTGTGTTCCCCATAAGCCTAATACATTACCAAAGAAATATCGGGAACACGAATGCAATTGCAATTGCGGCTTTGAGTAGCCAATTGCCGGGCGCGATAGGGATTGCAAACGGGGTTTTTGGTTCAAAACCAGATATAGCAACGGAAGTTCTTGCCAAGGCCTTCCAAATGAGTGACGAGGCTGTCTGTGACCTTCAAAGCAAGTTTTAGACCGAATATGAACCAAAGATTTAAATTTTGTTGAACTTTATTGTATATTTCAATTTTTGTTACTTTATTTTTAATAGTAATTAATGTTTTTTTAGATCAAGTTGCCTTTTTATTGCAAACAAATCGTTGATTTGAAACAAAAATGTTATGCTTAAGCTGTCTACACTTGATCAAATATTTAACCTAGAAAAATATCATTACGAAAACTAAAACACAACATGTAGAGCAATCAACAACTCACAATAATTAAAATATCACAAAATCATGAACAAAAACAACCAGTTCGGATACAAAATTTGATCAATGTTTCATAACATAATCTCCTCGTTTCAACGCATTTTGTATTGTTGGGTTCTTGAAACATTGCAACGACGGCCATTTAACGAGTATTTGACAACAATGTCAACGTCTCGAGGGTTTTTCTTATTTTGTGTCACTGTCATTGTTCCAACAACAAATTCCCCTTCACATATAGTCAATACATCTTCCAGATATAATACTGTTTGTTTCCAATGTGTGTTTCTTGATTTTGGCCCTGAATTATCAGAAATCAAATTACATGTTAAATGATTTGTTTAAACTGCTTGCAGAAAAGTAATTAAAAAAAAATAGAAAATAACTGACCTGTAGAGAAACCTGTCATTTTGTGACAGACGGTAAAAGAAACATCAAAATATGCTACAAGAGCATGAATGTAATCATCACATTCTGCTACAAGCTTAAAAGGTGCTGTAAATGATGCATCACCAGAACTCATCTTTGAGATATTCATTGTCTGTATAAATAATCATTGTTAAAGCTATATATATACATGTGTGTGTATGTACATGTATATATATACACTGACCTTGAGTAACTGGCAATTTGTAACAATCTGTTTCTGGTCAACTGTGTCAACAAGAGGTTCCATCATAGACTGCTTCCTGATGCAACTCATGTCAAAGCCATAAACATTGTTCCAAACTGTAAACATAACAAACAAATTCAAAATTTTGAAGAAATTTGTACAGATTTAAGAAATAATTAGTGTGATAAAATAGTTTCTGTAATATAACTGACACATAAAATGATCAATAAAAGGACACAGTTTGACTCGCGACCCGACCCGTTTTGCTTACATTCAATCTTGTCATCTTTATACTCAGCATCCTCAATTGCTGTGAGATGAAGAGTTGCATTATCAGGTAGCACAATTCCATCATTAACCAGCCATTTATCACGAGCATATAAAACTGTATTTAACATGTTTTCATATAACAGAAAGTAACCCATCCATTCTGAAATAATAATATCCACTTGAGGAACTGGAAGGTTAATTTCCTCAACTTTTCCCTTCAAAACAGTTATAACTGCAAATTTAATGCAAAAATAAATTATTTTATTAGTAGTTAATCTGAGTTTTTTAAGAAACATATGAACTTGACTCTAAATGATGATATTACCACTTGAAAAACCATTTGCTTTAACAATCTCTTGCGCCATGTCAGCCATCTGTGAGCACTCAATCTGCAAACAACAAACTTATTATGCATAATAGCTTAAAAAGATCATGCATTAAAATTTTAAATCAGTGAAAGTTGGAGGATTAAAACATAATTAACTCTAATAATATATAAACATGTGAGAAAAAGAACAAGATGTGTACCGCATAAACATGTTTTGCACCAGCTTTTGCACAGAAGAGAGACAGTATTCCAGTCCCAGCACCAACATCAAGAACAATTTTTTCCTTGAATAAATGTTTGTTATTGTAGATAACATTTTGGTAAGTTTTGGTTCTCACAACATCTTTCAGCATTTCCTGCACGTAAAATAAATATTTGTGTTTTCATGTTATAATTGAAAGGAAAAGAAATTAAAGAAAATGTAAAAGACACTAAGCTTACCTCGTGAATACCTGCAGCCAAAAAAAAAACCAAGAAAAAAAGTGTCAGAAATAATACAGAATCAAACAAATAAAAGATACCAAATTAGCTGTTAATACACAGTCATATTTAGGTTATGTTCTCATTAACCTATTTCTGCTTCATTCACCATCTGCTAATATGGATATGCATCGTGTTTGTCTCTGACTCTGTTTATATAATGTATAAGATTTTGTCCAATTGGCTCATTAAGATGGTTATATATCCCGATTGGATCATTAAAACATTTAAAAATGCTAACTTTTAAAGAAAAAATGTAACATTTATATATAAAAATCATATAATGATAACTATTGCGTAAATATTATTGATTTAAAGTGTTTTTAATGACGCAAAGGGTACATAAAACCATATTTTAGTGATCCAATTGGACAAAAATGTATACAATGACTAAAACAGTGGCGATGTACCTGGTTTGAAACAAAATATATACATTAACAACAACAGACGCAGCAAAAAGCAAACTACCTAACAGTTATATGTCGTACTGAAAGCAGGGATTAAAGTAATACTCAGCAATAAGTAGAGCTTTACTCTTTTGTATCAGCATTACTTCACATATATTGAACAAGTTTATCAATTGATTTCAGAAACTACCGAAACGAATACAGCTGTGAAATTGTGTGGTTTCCTTTTAAGTTTACATGAACAATCATAAACAACAACAAATAAGTAGAAAATAGAGTTAATTATTAGTTGTTTTACCGAAATGTGAGTACGAATCGAAGTAATAATCAGTGCTGGTTTGGTGATCTTCGGGCTCGCACATGGCCGAATCCTCCTCGAGGACGGAGCTGCCGGTGACTGCTTCTTCGATGGCTTCATCTGCGTCTTCGAACTTTTGGTCTCTGCTTTGTGCTGGATCCATCACTTTTTGGAGCTCGATTTAGGGTTTTGGAAGGAGAAAAAGAGAGGCAGATAAAATGGAACGTTGGTTTTAGGGTTTATGGAGCTCGTGACTAGCTGTTTTTGCGTGCTTTTGTATGCAAATAAAAACCCTGTTTTAGATTGACAAAATTAAAGTTTAAATATAGATTAAAAAGTTTAGATATTTATACTTTGGGTTTTATCTAATGGTAATTATCATCAATAAGCCCAAAAATCAGCTCGAAAAAATTAACGAGTCAAAGTTTCAGTTCTTAGAGGGTCCGGTATGGTGGCGAAGGGTGGTGGGCGCCGGACGCCACGTCGGCTCGCCGGGCGCGCCACCATACCGCTCGTTACGTGAGCGGTGGATTTCGTGGGAGCTTCGACGGATGCAGCGGACGAATGGGATTGCGACACGTGGACTAGCCGTTGGCAACGGCTAGTTTGCCAGAATTTTTAATTTTTTTTTAAAGAAAACCTATTATAAATAACTCATTTAACCATAACCTTCTTTCACACCATTTCTTACACTTTCACTCTCAAAAACTCTCTACAATTTCTTACCCTTTCACTCTCAAAAACTCTCAAAAATGTCTCAACCACCACACCCCGATTGGATGAACGGTATTCTCGGATGGGGCGGTTCCGGCTCACCGGCGTCCAATCCGTCAACACCTTCGTCCCAACAATCGGTATCGTCCACCCAAAACACCGTGATGCCGACATTTTCCCAAGAGCAATACAACCACTTTATGCTTCAACAACAATTTCAAAACCTTCAACAACACCAACCCCCTCCTCAAATGTGGTCACAACACCGATGGTCACAACCACAATCTTCACAACCACAACAATTTCAACAACACCAACCCCCTCAAGACACCGACACTGTTGAAAAGGCGAGAAGAAAGGGGGGAAAAGTTGTCGTCAACTTAAGTCGGAAGGTCATGCGGTGGGACGCCGCCGAAGAAGTTTTATTGGCGGAGTGTTGGGTTAGCGTTTCCGAGGACCGCGAAAAGGGCGCCGACCAATCGGATGAATGTTTTTGGAACAAAATCCTTGTTGAGTTCAACTAGGATGTTGGTACGCCGCGTACCAAAGACATGTTGACGGGGAAGTAGACGACATTAAATGGTAATTGTCAAAAATTCAACGGTATTGTAACGACCCGAAATTTTGTGAATAAATAAATTTTATTAAAATATGATAAATACAGATAAATCATTTAAAGAACGTAGGAATTGGTTTCGTGTCATTTGGACACCGTATGAGAAAGTTATGGGCGAAACCGGATCGAAACGGGAAGCAAAAGTTGCAGCCTTGCTGCATTAGCCAAGATAGCGCCGCTATCTTTAAGATAGCGACGCGAAATAGTGGTATTCAAACAGCAAGCCGAATTAGCGTCAGAGTTGGCGCGAAATTGAGATAGCGACTGGAGTTAGCGACGTGAAAGGTGTCGCGAAAAGGCGCAGGTGCAGTTTTAGCGACGCTAACTTGCTGTTAGCGACGCGATCTTCGTCGCTGCAGCATAAAAATCGGGATTCCTAGGGTTTTCTCTCATTTTTCATGTAACACCCAAAAAATTCAGAAAATTTAAAATTTTTAAATATAAGATTTTAAATAAAAAGGTCCCAATAACTTGAATAATTAAATCCCAATAATAATATTTTCATTTAAAAATGTATTTAATGCGGAAATAGTTTAAATAAAATAAAGTGTTTTAAAATATTAAATGTTGTCCACATCAGTAATGAAAAGATACAGCGGTCAACCGTCCACCTTCTCCTTTCCTTTGCTGGTACCTGAAACAATGTGGGGGAAAGTTTGGGTCAGCTGGGAAGCTGAGTGAATAATCTCAAAATGTAAACAATTAAAACATACAACACATGAGGGCACATCGGTGTACTCCTACTCAGAATCTACTCGATTAATTACTCATATTTATTTCTCGGATTTTATTACTCAGATTTTAATTTATATAGCGCGCTTGTGTGATTCGGGTCGATCGCCCCTCCTCACACCTCAGATAGGCATAAGCCAAAACTCAGACGGGAGTGATCCCAAAAACTCAGACGGGAATGATCCCAAAAACTCTGACGGGAGGTGATCCCAAGATAGGCATATAGCCAAAAACTCAGATGTGTGTTATTATGTTTTATTATCTCTTTAACATAATTATCTCAGATGCCCTAGCAAGTAGTAGCACATAATGACCCTGTGCCGAGCTCAGTTACCCAGGCACAATGTCTCAGATAAAAAATGAATAACCAGATGCTCAAATACTCAGATAACAAATCAAACTCAGATAGCAATTATGGTGCAAGTAATGTAACACATAAGTCATGCATGTACAACGTTAAAACTGAATACACGGTGAGAATACTCACCTCGAGAATACGTAAGCTCCAAAGGGTCCTAACAGTAAAAGGCACACCAAGTTATCTCTTAGAAGATCCTAAAACACAAAACGAAACCTCGAATTAAAACTCTATCCAAGGACTTATTTTAGAAAAGCTTGCAGTACCTGTCGGTCTCACGGAAACTGCCATAACTCCTAAACGGCTCATTTGATTTTTCCCATCTTTTTACCGCATAATTTAGACAATCAGAACTACAAATCACTGTGAGACGGTCGCTGGCAAAAACAGACTCTAAGGGTCTCAAAATGGTGTCACGATACAGGCATGCTGCACAGGTCAAGTTCCTAACAGCAACGTATTAAAACGGGTATAACTTTTAGACCGTAAATCAGATTGATGAGAGGTTTGCGGCATTGGAAAGCTAACTCAGAAACCTAGGTCCGATCACAGGCCAAAAATCCAAAAGGTTATTTTAAACCGATCGGAACAACTGAGAACAGAAGAGTATAAATCTGCCCGAAAAAGTTTTGATGTGAAAACTTGATTTAGCCGACCCGTTTCCGAAAACCCGATTTTATAAAAATAATTAGACAACCCAACCCTCCGGGAAACCCGAGGCTCGGCCTCGACTTCCCGGTCCACGGACTTTAGCCAGGTTAATCAATCAACAACTCTATGCTAGCCTAACTAGTCGGACTAATAACGGCTATATCAGACCGGAACAATAGCCACAACAATCGAAAACCGAACTATCAAAACTGCAGCAGCCCTATGTTAACTTGATAAAACGAATTAGCACAACAAATCATGGGAATGGTTAAAGAATTATCGGAACAGATTAATAACTAGCTTTACGGAAACAATCCAATAATGGATTAAGGTTGAGAACTACCGAATTGACCAAAATTCTTCTTGGCTTGCTTCGATTGATTAATCTGATCGATTGTTCTCTCCGATTCGTCACGATAACAATCTTCTGCATGAATGATGATGATTGTTCCCGCAACACATAAACATGTAAACAATTAGTTAATATCGATGGAGAATTTGGAAAAGAATTAAGAATTAACCGGGATGAAAAATGAACCCTACGGATTTGAAATTACCTCCTGCTCGACCAAAATAAGTAGCAATCTACACTACTCCACTTGGTTGTGACGATGAATTTCAGAACGTGAGTACCAATTAAATTAGAGGTGGAACTAAACAACAAAACCAGAATCTTATAAGGATTAGAAATCGGAATTTCACCAACAGTTCAACCCTTGTTCTCGATCGATGTTTCTCCTGCTTGACTCACAACTGTATTCCAAATCATCACGACTGTAAATCAGAACCACAAATCAGATTGAAGAGGAAGGAATCTAGAATGTTTACCGATGAATTGTTCCTCAAGAACTCGAGACTTCCGATGGAAAACACTGGTTTGACGGCTAGAAGGGAAAAACGAGGGTGGTGCCAAGGCTGTGAATGAAAGTGTCGGCAATTTAGGGTGACTAGGAGTTTAAGTGTTTGGAAACTTTGGGCCTCGAGCCCTCCCTCTTATTGTTTTTTATCGAGTTTAGCAGCAAGGAAAGGAATCGGGCTTTGGCCCCACTTTATTTATGCGGATATCTTACAATGGAATAAAAAGAAACCAGCTTTTAAGATTAGATAATAACGGGTCTCGGCCTTGGCCCACGGCCGGCCTCAACCCGACGCATAAATTTAACCACTCTAGATTAATAAAGACTCGGGATTTAAATCGTCGCATAATAACGTACTAATATTCAATGAACGGTCAAACGTCACGTATAATTACTAGCTAATTAAACGCAAGACGATGCACATTCCTCACTTAATAATAAAAAGTATTTACCACATAATTTAAATTATAAAAATAATAATAATTTATTTCTCGAAAATTCGGGGCGTTACAACTCACTTCTCCAAAATGTGCAACCGATTTGAGAGCTCTTGGGGGCGATTTTGGGTGTTCTTGGGCAAAGAACACCACCATCCTTGGAGATCTTCATTCCTTGTTAAGGATCTAAGGTATTTTCATCTCCTAGCTAGTTTGTAAACAAGATTTGGGGGAAATGATGATTTTAAATGTGTTGGGTTAGAATCTTGTTAAAGATGGGTATTGAGGGTGTAGAACACCCATAGGAAGTATGTAGACCATGGATCTATGGTTAAGTTGTATCTTGAAAGTAGTTTCATGAACTAGGGTTTATGGATCTCCACCAAGTTGGTGAACTTGGTGGTTGGGGTTGATTATGTTGATGTTAAATGATGTCTAGTTATGGATGATAACTAGAATTGTGATGATTGTGTTAATAGGTTGCGAGAACCTAAAAGTTGAAGATGTTCCAAAGGCGGGAAGCAAGGATTCGTGTTGATAAATACGATATGGATATATCTATCGCTAAGGTGAGTACATGAGACTTTTAAACTGAGTACATAGTAAATAGTTTTGAAACTACATAAGATATTTTATGGTTCTTTATTAATAAATATCACTAGTACAAAATTAGCTTTTAGCCACGCTTTTTTTTAAACAGTCTCGCCACAGATTGACTTGTTCGTGTGGCTAAATCTCAAAAATGATGTTCTAATGTTGTTTTAGCCACATTTTAACTAAATTACCGTGACAATTGCAAATTAGATTTGAACACTTTCGCCACGATTTAACATGATAAACGTGTCCATTGCTAGCCACGGTCATGTAGCGTGGCCAAATGTCAGATTTTTCGCCATGATTTTTTTGTTAAAATGTGACATTATTTTGCCACGGTTAATACGTGAGGCAAAAGACATATATTTAACCACATGAATCAACTACTTGTGTGTCCAAAAATTGGTATTCGTTCGCCACATGAATTCATTGTTGTTGAAAGAAGTATACAGCCACGATCATTATTGTGTGTGTCATGTGGCTATACGATAAACAATACTCACTCAAAAATTTCTTTTATCTGTGTGGCTATATGATGGATATTTGCCACATCCTAAAACAAGTCATGATAAAACTAAAATTACATGTGGCTATAACCTAAATAATAGCAATGGTAAAGGTAAGGTTAAAATTTTGTCTCTATAATTAGTTTATAACCACGATTTAATTGTATATGAATGTGTGTCTACAAGTACCAAATTGTCACGTTAATGATGTTAAATGTGGCTAAATCTTATCACGGGTCACATATATGTGATAACGACTTATGTGGCTAAAGGGCAAACAATAGCCATGATTAAGTCGTTGTTGTTGAAAGTTAGTATACGGCCACGATTATTATTATGTGTGTCATGTGGCTATACAACAAACAATAGCCACATATTTTTTGTGCACTTACGTGGCTATATAATAGATATGTTCCAAAAGTTAATATTCATTAGCCACATGAATTAATTGTTGTTGAAAGAAGAATATATCCACGGTCATTTTTGTTTGTGTTATGTGGATGTACGATAAACAATAGTCACTCAAACCTTTTTTGTCTGTGTGGCTATATGATGGATATTTGCCATACGCTAAATCAAGTCACGATAAAACTAAAATTACATGTGGCTATCATCTAAGTAATAGCAAGGGTAAAGGTAAAATTAAAATTAGGTCTCTATAATTAGTCTATAACCACGATTTAATTGTATATGAATGTGTGTCTACAAGTAACAAATTGTCACATTAATGATGTTAAATATGGCTAAATATTACCAAGGGTCACATATACGTGATAACGACTTATGTGGCTAAAGAGCAAACAATAGCCATGATTAAGTCGTTTATGTTAAAAGTTAGTATATGATCACGATCATTATTATGTGTGTTATGTGATTATACGACCAACAATAGCCACATATTATTTTTTGTGCTTGTGTGGCTATATAATAGATATGTTCAAAAAATTGGTATTCATTAGCCACATGAATTCATTGTTGTTGAAAGAAGTATACAGCCACGTTCATTATTTTGTGTCTTTTATGTTCTTATACGACAAACAATGGCCACATAATTTTTTGTGTACTTGCGTGGCTATCTAATAAATATGTGTCATACCCTACAAAACAATAGCCACAATTAATCTAAACTTATGTTTGGCTATAACATAAAAAATAGTAACGATACAACTAAAATGCGTGTTTGTAATTAGTCTATGTGTTTATAAAAAATCGTCACGATACAACATAAATCTAACCTTATGTGTTAGTATTAATGCAAACATCAAATATTTGTCACAAACTATAATACAAATATCAAATATTATAAATAGTCAGAGTTTGTAATAAAATCGAAGAAAAGTTACACGTAAGTTCTAATTTAGAAGCATAGATGTTTTTAATAGAAATTATAACACCAACTTAAAAAAAGAAAAGACAAAAAGAATATGATAATATCGCTAAAAACTTGCAACTCTAAAAACATCAATAAAACACGGTTCTTCAACTTCTATTTCCAACTCCCTTATTTGAGCTAACCATCATCTGCAATAAACAAAAGTAAAAACAATATAAAATGCATATTTGACTTTTTAAGGGTCAAATGAGGTTCTTTTTTAGTATCAAATTGCAAATATTGGTGCATGGTGAAGAAAATATTAAAATCAGCAATTACCCAAATGGGGTAAAATTTCCGTTTGATTTTAGTAACATATTATTTAAATCACATGATACAATGCATTAGTATTAAATTTCCCAAACGGGTCGTAATTTCTCAAAAGGGTCGAAATTGCCCAAACGGGTCGAAATTGTCCAAACAAATCAATATTTCCCAAACGGGTCAAATTGTTACTATTGTACATACGTATATCTTCATAGGAGGTTTTATTTCAACATCTCTTGTTTCAAAATGTCCAATTTTATAATCCAAGAAAAATTATTACCTGATTTACTCTTGTAGGAAAATGAATGTCCAAAAGAATAAAGTTAGCTAAAATGATTTCTGCATAAAACTGGTCACGTATTAGGCAACCATAGCATACTAACTAAAATTTCATATTAAAAATAAAATAAAAAAAATTGTAGAGATGGTAGAGATAGTATACTTTCCTACGTGTTGAGCAAAAAACAAATATCCACATCGGCTGGGACGAGCTGGATACTCGGGGCTACAAGAAAAACTTGTAAGACCAAATTCTCAAGTTACAAAATTCATATTGTTTTATGTTTATAATTCTATGTTTTTGATAAAATACAAGGTCAAAAATAAAGAAATTGCAGAAGACGAAGTCCCTTTACGGTGTAACGCCCCAAAAATTTATATTAATTAAATAGAATTATTTAATCACAATTTATTATTTATAATTAATTCTATATTATTCGGGCGACCTGTAATTAGACGGTTCGTCTTTATCAGACGTTATATATTATGTGACGCCTCGGTTACTCAAATAATTATCATGTGACGTTTCGCCTCCTATAACAGTGACATCTTAGTTCCCGAGTTGTTAATAAATTAGACCGTGTTAATTCCTGTGTCAAGCGGATGCCGGCCGAAGGCCAAGGCTTGTGGACATTTTTCCGTTAGACCGAATTCCTCTTGTTTAGCCAAGGCCGATTTCCCTTCTCTTTTATTTAATGGATCGGTCCAACTAGTTTTTAGAATTGAACTTGCTCATGTGTGTGGGCTTGTAAATGAATCGGGCTTAAGGCCCAAGTGTCTTAAAATGCAGCTCTAGCCTTGCTTCTACCCTAGTAACCGACATTTCCCTTTAATTCCTTCTAGACAAGATCTTGGACATCTCTCCCTCTCGTTTCTTTCCTGCCCAGCCGACAAGATCGTTTTTGGCTTCGTCCTTTCACTTTTTCCAAGCGTTTTCTTCTAGTTGAGAGCATCTCCATCCCGTAACTTTTTTTTGTGTGTTCATAACCAGCGGTGAAATAAAGAGTAGATTGAGACGCACCTTGATTCAGGCAAGATCGAGCGAGTATGCTTTCTTCCTTCTTCCCTGGTGCTCGTCATTCTCCAGAAACGGACAATAGCACCTCCAATTAATTCGATCAATCAGGAGCCGAGGGCATCAGCTCCTTCGTTTCTCTGTTTCGTCACAAGAAGGGCATCGGTTGGAGCAGATAGATTCATTAGGAGGAAGTCGCGAGGTATTAACGTATCGGTATCTCTTTGGTCTTCTTTCGATTCTGTTGGGTTGTTCTAACCGTTTCTAATACTTTTAATTATGGGTTTCTTGTGTCGAGCAGCAGCAACCACCTTTTGAACCGTGGAGATTTCGGGATCAAGTTCATCCGAGCAGAATTTGCACCACATTCGGTAGTTCTCTATAAGCATGTTGTTAATCCTATTCCTAGCTGCTTTGATTCCTTAGTCATAGCTAATTGTCTCCATTCAGGGGCTGCGGGTTTTGATATGTTGGTACCGAGTCGGGCTCGATAATTGTTGTTGATTGTGAATTCGGTTTAGTTGTTATTCGTTGTTTGATTCCTTACCGATTAGTCGAGTCTTTATGTCTTCATGTCAATTCTTTTATTGAAAACCCGTCCTTGCTGTTTTGTCCTCGTGGTCAGCTGCTGAACTCGTACGGTGTCGGGTCTCGGGTTGGGAAAAATCTACGTCCTTAACTTAAACGTTTTGTTAACCGAAAAACCGGGAACCGAACCCGTAGGATTCTTGGTTCCCCAAACCGAATACTTTCTAAATAAATTAACGAGATTACATGTGATGAGCTGCTATGATAAGAAGTGGTTTCTGGACTGTCGGGAGTCTCGGGATATATCGGGATGATGTCGGGAATTAAAACGGGTCTTATAAACATGCCTAAATTGGGCAGATTTTGTTGGTCAACTTTGAGTCTATTTTTACCACATTTAAAATACGTTTCTGGAATTTTGGCCCGTGCTGGTCACTTGTCTTCTGAGTTAGCTTTTCAATGCCGCAACCCTCTCGTCAATCCAAATTACGGGTTAAAAGTTATAACCATTCTAATATGCTGCTGCTAGGAAAATGACCTGTGCAGCTTTGCTGTTTTGTGAGCCGGTTTTGAGGCCCTTAGAGTCCGATTTTGGGAAGAAGCCACTTGAGAGTGTTTTGTAGTATTCTGAGTCTAGTTTCTGTGGTAAAAAGATGGGAAAAATCTAATGAGCCGTTTAGGAGTTATGGCAGTTTCCGTGAGACTGGCGGATGCTGCCAGCTTTCTGAAATAAGCCCTCGGGTAGAATTTTAATTCAGGGTTTCGTTTTTGGTTTTAGGACCGTCTAGGAGACAACGTGCTGTACCTTTGACTGTTGGGAATCCTTTGGAGCTTACGTTTCTCGAGGTGAGTATTCTCACCGTGTACTCAGTTTTAACGTTGTACATGCATGACTTATGTGTTACATTTCTTGCACCATAATTGTTATCTGAGTTTGATCTGTTATCTGAGTTGATCTGTTATCTGAGTTTGAACTGTTATCTGAGTATCTGAGCAGCTGTTTATTTATTCATGATCTGAGACATTGTGCCTGGGTAACCGAGCTCGGCACAGGGTCATTCTGTGCTACTACTTGTTAGGGCAATCTGAGATAATTATGTTAAAGAGATAATAAAACATAATAACACACATCTGAGTTTTTGGCTATATGCCTGGGATCACCTCCCGTCTGAGTTTTTGGAATTATTCCCGTCTGAGTTTTGGGATTATTCCCGTCTGAGTTTTTGGGATTATTCCAGTCTGAGTTTTGGGATCACTCCCGTCTGAGTTTTGGCTTATGCCTATCTGAGGTGTGAGGAGGTACGAGGTTGATCTCTCGTCCCAAGTCACACAAGCGCGCTATATAAATTTAAAATCTGAGTAATAAAATCCGAGAAATAAATCTGAGTAATAAAATCCGAGAAATAAATCTGAGTAATTAATCGAGTAGATTCTGAGTAGGAGTACACCGATGTGCCCTCATGTGTTGTATGTTTTAATTGTTTACATTTTGAGATTATTCACTCAGCTTCTCCAGCTGACCCCTATTTTCCCCCACATTGTTTCAGGTACCAGCAGAGGAAAGGAGAAGGTGGACGTTTGACCGCTGTATCTTTCATTACCGATGTGGACGGCATTTAATATTTTAAAAACACTTAATTTTAACTATTTCCGCATTAAATATATTTTTAAATGAAAATACTATTATTGGGATTTAATTATTCAAGTTATTGGGACCTTTTGATTATAATTTTGTTTTCAAAAATTTTAAAAATCTTGTAAATTTTAGGGTGTTACATACGGTCTTTCATGTGGAGGAAAGGACGTGAAAACAAAGACGGAGGATACGAAGATGGTGAGCTCGAGGTTCTCGCAAATAAAATAGTAAGAAACATGATTTGAAAACTCTTTTCATTAGAGTCAATTGGTCAATTTGTTAAATTGGGTCAAATGGGGATTCTGGTCAAAAGGGGATTCTGGTCAAACGGGTCTGATCAGTAAAACAGGCCAGATTGGTCTAACAACTCATTCTGGGCAAATGGCAGATTTTTGTTATGTGTAAAAATATAAACATGCCATTTTGACCCATTTAGTTATAAATGGGTCGATCCGGATTATGTTTTAAAAAAATTCATAAAAATGTTTAAAAATATCTGAAAATAAAAAAAAATATATATCAGGGATATTTTCTATTTTTTCGAATTTTTTTAAATTTTTTTACCTATCTATTCGGTTATAAGTGGGTCGATATAGATTATGTTTTAAAAAAATTCAGAAAAATGTTTAAAAATTTCTGAAAATAAAAAAAACATAAATCAGTGATATTTTCTATTTTTCCGAATTGTTTTTAATTTTTTTTAATTTTTTTACTAATCTATTCGCTTATAAGTGGGTCGATATAGATTATGTTTTAAAAAAATTCAGAAAAATGTTTAAAAATTTCTGAAAATAAAAAAAAACATAAATCAGTGATATTTTCTATTTTTCCGATTTTTTTTAAATTTCTTTAAATTTTTTACTAATCTATTCGGTTATAAGTGGGTCGATATAGATTATGTTTTAAAAAAATTCAGAAAAATGTTTAAAAATTTCTGAAAATAAAAGAAACATAAATCAGTGATATTTTCTATTTTTCTGAATTTTTTTAAATTTTTTTACCAGTCGATTATATTATAAGTGGGTCATTTTGACCCATTTAGTTATAACAGGTTTGGCACATATATATAGAAATTAGGTCAATTGTTAATTATAATAAATGTATTTTTTTGTATGCAGACTGACTATGAAAACGAGATTAAAGATGGGTCTAGAAAGGTTGATCAAGGAACTGATGCCCTCACACTTATGTTTGGTAAAGAGCGCAGTGGGCGTGTAAGAGGGGTTGGCGCGGGAGTTACTCCTTCTCAATATTGGAAACTTCCATCTCGTAAAGGTTCATCAAAAGAACTTATTGTTCAACTACGGAAACAACTAGAAGATGAAAGACGTGAGCATGAGATGAAGGATAAAGAAGTTGTGGAGCTGCGACAAAAGATGAAGGAACAAGAAAAAAAGACGATGGAACAAGAAATTTTTTTTGCTAAATATGATAAATTGTTTGCTCAATTAGCCTCTGAAGGAAAGAAATTACCGAACCTCCCGTCTACTTCGAATAGCAGAGTTAGTAATTTAATTGAAATATTTACTTTTAATAATTGCTAAATTATATCTTTAATTGTACGTTTCAGAATTCGTTATCAAATTCTCAACCAGTAGTGTCATCTGGATCTAAGCACGACATTCCTAACGATATGATGCATATTGATGTTAATACGTTGGATTTTGAAAATACGATAACTCCACCAGCCCAGCAGGAAATTGGGGAATTGGTAAGTAAACTGATCGGGCTATATGCGTTACTTTTAATAAATTTTCATGCAATGTATAATAATTGTTTAAAATCTCAGGATTCTTTAAAAGGTGTCAAAAATGGCATTGGATCTAGGAAAGACACTTCAAATGCTACAAACCCTACAGACTCATTAACAGAAGTCCAAAGAGTATGTTTTCATGACTATTTTACCTATATTTTCTTTTATAATTTCAGTTTATGGTTTTGATGTGTCATAATTCACTACTTGATGTTCATATGTCATATATCTTCGTAGACAGCAAAGTGTAACTTGGCATATCCAAATTTAAGAAACATTGTTGCACGTGGAACTATTTACTATTCTTCGGGAGAACAAAAGATACACGGTGTTGCACTTAAAGATAATTGTTATAGAGTTTCAATTGATGAACTAGTAAAAGCGGCCTCCTTTTTACCCATTCAAGTTGGTGAGCACAAAACGGTAGAGGATGCTCTTGGTGGTTTTGTAGCTTGGCCAAAAGACCTTGTCATTTCTGACTCAAAGGTTAGTTGTTTAAGTAGTTTTAATTTATTGTATTGTTATTCCATAAATAAGCTTATCAAATTAATCTCTTTTCATTGTTACAAAAAAATATTTTAGGATCCACAACAATCTTCTACTCAACATAACAAGATACAAGGTATCAAGAAGAGGAAGAAACAGTACACAACGTTACAAGATATGAAAAAGAGAACAAGGAGCAAATGTACAACAACAAAGTAGGAATTGTCGTTAGCATTTAAACATCGGATTTATTTAAATGTCTTATGCACTTTTTTTTGTTTTAAACTTCGTTTGAAGAATTATATCGACGTTTTTTATTAGTATTAATAGCATTTCATTTTAGTTAAATATGATTGTATTTATCGCATTTCAAGATAACTACATGTGACAATAAAGTACACATTAGCCATCATTAATAAGAAAATATGTGTGTTTATAAGTAGGATTGTGGCCACAGTTAATATAACTACATGTAGCTATTTGTCACGATTTGCCATATTGTAAAAACATATGTGTATCTAAAAGTATGATTATGGCCACAATTTCCACAAGTAGATGTGGCTATATGGTAAACCTAAGTCACATTGTAGAGAAAGTGTGTGTGTCTACAATGGGGTTATTGCCACGTAACTATATGTTACTATATGGTATACAATAGCCACGTTGTATATATAATTACGTGTCTACAATCGGGTTTATCGTCACCATCAACATAACTACATGTGACTATATGGTGACCATTAGCCACGGTATATAAAAAATAGTGTCTCCAAAAGTAGGATTACAAATACTGCACTTTAATTATATGTGGCTATTAATTATGAAATAGCCATGATTGTATGTACAATTACGTGTCTACAATCGGACTTATGGTCACCACCAGGGTAACTGCATGTGGCTATATGGTGACCATTAGCCACAATGTATAAAAAATAGTGTCTCTAAAAGTAGTATTACAACTATACCCACTTTAATCATATGTGGCTTTATATTACGAAATCGCCACGATTGTATGTATAATTACGTGTCTACAATCTGGTTTATGGTCACCACCATCATAACTGCATGTGGCTATATGGGACGATTAGCCACGGTGTATAAAAAATAGTGTCTCTATAAGTAGGATTACAACTACTGCCACTTCAATTATGTGTGGCTATATATTACGAAATCGCCACGATTCTATGTATAATTATGTGTCTACAATCGGGCTTATGGTCACCACCAGCATAACTGCACGTGGCTATATGGTGACTATTAGCCACAGTGTATAAAAAATATTATCTCTATAAGTAGGATTACAACTACTGCCACTTTAATTATATGTGGCTAAATAGTACGAAATCGCCACGATTGTATGCATAATTACGTGTCTACAAACGGGCTTATGGTCACCTCCAACATAATTGCATGTGACTATATGGAGATAATTAGCCACGGTGTATAAAAAATAGTGTGTTTAAAAGTAGGATTACAACTACAACCACTTAAATTATACGTGGCTACATGGTACTAAATCGCCACGAATATATGTTATGGCTACACTTTTCCTATGATATGGCCCGCGTAGCCATAGCGTACTTTAAAACGCGAGAGAATAGACTACGCTTTTGATGTAAAATAAAACCGTGGCCAATGATTTATAGCCACGGTTTTTTGTTGTGGCGATAGGCTCATTTTGTACTAGTGTATGTTGATAAAGATAGTGACTGAAAATGTATGAAAGTATGTAGAATGTGATACTAGAATATGTCTAGTATGATTGTTGAATTTGAAGTAAAATATGATAGACTAAAGTAATTATGGAACCTATGTTAATGAACCATAATAATGAAGTAATTGATTAAAAGAATGTATACGGAGCCTTTATTAATAAATATGTATTAGTAAAGCAATTGGGAACGATTTTATAGTAATGAGTACCTATTGGTAAGATATACTAATAAAAGTAAAGAACGAATATATATGAAAAAGAATATGATGTGACTAGTAATAATTGTGTATTATAGTCAAGGAAGAGATAAAAGTATTATGTTATCGATAAAATAAGAAATGTATCTTATGTATAAAGTAAGTATGGACCTCATAGGGTTCATAGATGTAGAAGTAAATGTGGTTGCTTACGATCGGGTCCATGGGACTATACAGGTACGTTCACACTGTGTTGAAATGATTATAAGTTGTTATTATTAGATAACTAACTTGTTTGATGTTTGATGTGATAGCCAAAGGCTTTGACTGGCATAAGTGTTAGGTTATGATAAGAGATAGACGGTGGTGACGCGGGGGATCCCCGGTCACTGAGCGGTGGTATATATGTTTATACACCGAGTGTATATATGTTTATACACTAAGCACTCGGGTGCTTCTAGTACGCATATGTTTGGTACTAGGTATGTTAGGTTCTAATACATATATGTTTATGTATTAGACATGTTTGTGCTTCTAGTACGTATATGTTTATGTACTAGATATGATTGTGCTTCTGGTATCTATATGTTTAGGTACTAGATATGTTTGCTAGGAAAGCAAAGTAGCTGGAGTCACAATAGGGTGACTAGACGGTATTTTTGTAGTTTATATATATGTTTATATATTTATGAAATGATTATTATTATTGGGGTCTAAAACCCATGTATCTCGCGAGACTATTTTGTCTCACTTATTACGTTTGTTTGTGGCTGTGTACTCAGGTACAGGTTTGAAGCGATAGAAGGTTGCACTAGAAGTGACCTAGAGATGTTTAGCTCGGGAGCTAATAGGTAGATCCCGTTGCCTATGGTTTTGATATACTTGGTGACACCGTATTTTTGTAAACTCTGATATAGGTTTTAAAGTTTTTGTTAAACTGTATTTTGGACAATATGTCAAATATTGGAAAAATGTATTTTAAATGATTTAAACGATGTTTTAAAAATACGGGTGTTACATGTATCTACAAAAATCTACAACGTACAAGCCGAAGCGGTGAAAATGAGGTCGACTTTATGGCCCGTGTCCGACAAGCGTACCGTGACGAGTCGTCGTCAAAAAAACAATTTAACAACGAAGGTGCGTGGGAAGTTTTGCGACATTGCCCGAAATGGGACGCCCCCGCACCCATTTCGCTCTCCGATAACGAAGAATTTTTCGGGGAAGATACGAGACCACGTCCGGCGGGAAAGTCTCGTAAGGCAAAAAAAAGTAGGTCGGAAAGTTCATCCGGCGCTAACACCGCCGGAAGTGCCGCACCGCCGGACCTTGGCGAGGCTATGATGGCCGAGTTTAGGCGGAAAAGTGAAGCCGCTCAATCGGCTTACGAAAGGTCAAAGGCGCGGGATGACGTTTTCGTGCGTTTGGAGGAGTTGCGATTCCTAAGCACTAACACCCAAGGTTTGGGGCGCCATGATAAGGCGAGAATCGTCAAAGAAAAAAAGGTGATCCGCGAAAAATACCCCGTCGACCCAAGTGAACTTGACGTGGACGATGACGACGAGTAGTTTTTTTTTTGTTTAATCTTCGGTATTTTTTTCCTAATTTTCGGTATTTTTTTTTATTTTCGGTAATTTTTTTTCTTTTTTAGGTATTTTTATTTTGTATTGTGTAATATTTATTTTAATGAAGTATTATGTTTTAAAAAAAAAAGAAAAAGAAAAAAAGGGGGTGGGGCCCAAATGGCTTAAGTGATGGTAGAGGGGGTATTTGAGGGTTTTGAATGTGAAATGTGAAATGGTGATGTGGCGCATAGGTGGCGCAGAGGTGGCGAAGTGGCTTAAGCCACCACACCCATTGCTCTTACCATGAGCTAGCCAGCAAAGCCCCCGACGCTTAATCGCTTCATTTAGGCAAGACCGCAAGACTTATACATGTGTATATATCGAGCTCAAACCTAATTCGAGTTCTCAGTAAGATATCTCATCATCTAACATAGCCTAATTTAGTTCATAAGAACTCAGTTGTACTCCATTCTGGTTGTACGCAAGTAGGTTGTGCACAGTTCAAGAATCGAACTGAACCGATAATTGAAAAATTCGTTTTGGACAACTGAGGACGGAGCCGATGACACTCGGAACCGAACTGGACAATGAATTGGCCGGAACCAAACCAAACAGAGAATCAAGAAAGTTTTTTCAACTTTTTCGGTTTTTTCTTGGTTTTGAACCGAACTGAACCGCTTGAAACCGGACTGATAACCGATTTTACATGAAAATTAAAACCAAGAACTGAACCAACATAGCTCGGTTCGGTTTGACAGGTCTCAGTCCAATTTACACAGACCTATACACGACTGTCACCTAGCCTCCTTTCACAAAAGCGGATTTCGTATGGGCGGGCTCATCCTAGCCCTTTTTAAGATAGGCTACAATATGTAAATTAAAAGTTACCAAAATTTGGCCGGGTTCGTTCTAGCCCTTTTTGAGATGGGCTTTGAGATGTAAATTAGAAGTTGACTAAAAACTAAAGTGGTGTTTTATAGGAATAAAATGATTAAGCGCTGAATGATTTGATTATCTGAATGATTAAGAGGCTTTGTATAAAACTTGTTTTGAATGTGAGAAATTTTTTTATAAATATTCTGACTGTTTAATGATTCAGCATATGTTCTAAGATTGAATGATTCAGCAGTTTTTCTCTGTTCCATTCAGCATATAGTTAATTCAGATACGCTAAACAAATGCACTGAATGCTGAATGATTCCATTAAGCTGCAAACAAACACCACCTAACACACGGATTTGCAATTTTAATTTTGTGACCTCGTGTTACCATAAATAAACATTTATTGAACAATAGCCAAAAAAAATTACAAAGTAAAAATGGAACATATTCACCAAAACTAACATAAAATTTTGTCACAAACCTAAGTAAAACGAGCTTAAAATCATCTACACACACGTTCCAGTCATCATCTCATAGAAAGTCCAAAGCTTCTCTCTTGTGGAAAAATTAACGATCGGCGAGAGAAGCAAACGCCCCAAATCGGCTTCTTGCTCGCATCAGTTTCACAATTTAGGGTAATTTTCTTCTTTATTTTGTTCTTCATTTTACGTATTAACACTATTATCCCTAACCCCTTTCCGATTCGCATTTACTTGTGGCGTTATATCGATTCAAATATTTTAGATCCGTATTCAATTGATATGTTAATGATTATTTTATGCATAAAAGTTCATTTTTTGACTCGTTTTTCAGCTGTTTTTGTTGGCGGCTTCTGATGTTCGTTTTAGGGTTTTGCTTTCAGTCAATTTTCATTGCCAATTATGAAATTTAATTTGTGTATCACATGAGCTATTCTAATTTATGCAGGGTTTTGTTGATTTCATAAGTTTAATTTTTTAACATTTCATATTTGAGTCATTAAAACATTTGTTTGGTCTAACTTTGGGTATTTTGTTACCAAAAATCGGCTCTGAAAAATGATAGATTCATATAAAAGTGTTCAAATTATGTATAAAAATGTAAGATTTATAAAAATTGTGTAAAAAAATGTATGCAACTAAATGACCCAAAAGGTACACAAAACACATATTTGTAAGATTCTTATGTAGAAAAACATGTACAATGATTAAATCGGTACACATTATAAAGTATGTTGGTAATTTATGCAAAAAAGGGGGAAACCTTTTTTTTATGTGGTAATGCATAGCCTAAAATAACTAACTACTCTTACATCTGTCCTTGTTTAGGCATTGTACGAATTCATGTTCAGTTGGGTCACTAATTGCTTTTGTGATTTGTCCAATTTGGATCATTCGGCGTTTTGGTCAGATTACCTGATAAAACGATGACATGATGACATGTGGTAGTGACATGACATTTTTTGTGTCTCATTTGGGTAATTTAGTTACCGCCATGTCATCATTGTATTAGGTTATCATGTTGCCGAATGAACCAAACTGGACACAAAGCCATCTTTTAATGACCAGTTGGACATAAATTTCTACAATGACCAAATATGGACCAATGTAAGAGAATGTTGCTACTTTTACACTAAAAACCCTACATTTTTCATATTTTCTCGGTGCAGTTATGGTTATAGATTTTAGGGTTGTTTTTCTAAAATGTCAACGTACTTGTAAGTTTGTAATTGTTTAGTCATTGCACAAAGTTTTGTCCAATTGGTTCATTAAAAGATGAATTTTACATCAACGATGATGGTTTACAAGCAGATTTATTTTTAAAAATATTAAATTTATGCGCATAAACGTTAGATTTATGTATAATGATAAACATTATGCAGAAATAACTGACTTAAGAAGTTTCTAATGACCCAATTGGACATGACTTTGTACAGTTAACTAAAAGGACAAATCGAAAATTTATGTTGATATTTTAGTCAAAAATTTTATGTTAAAAGGGTTATAATGAGTGTTTATTACAGATAAAATGGCGTCAAAATTGAAGCAATTGCAATCAAAGGCAACCCTAGCTTCCGAGTTCTTGTCAAAACATGGAACAACTTATTACAAACAATTATTGGAGCAAAACAAACAATATATCCAACAACCAGCTACTGTTGAAAAATGCAACGAGTTATCCAAACAGCTGTTCTACACTCGTCTTGCCAGGTTAATTGCTCCTAAATTTTGTAATTAGGTTTGGAATAATGGGTGGGTCGTGTCGGGTCGGGTCAGGTAGGTTGGATAACGTGTCAAGTGTCAACAGTGGTGGAGGTCAAAATAGTTAACTTTTTGGGACGGATGAAAACGGGCTGGGTCAAAATGAGATGTAATAAAATAGTTTGTACAAAATAGTGTCCTGATTTGCTTCTCATGCTTCAAGTTGTAATAAGTAATAACTAGAGAATAAGATGCTAAAGTGTTTGACAAATCTGATTTTTAAAGAATTACAATATAAAAGGTTTTTTACCCCAAAATAAGTACACAGTTTGACGCAAATTCCTGTCTAATTGGGTCACTAAAAGATGGCTTTATGTCCCATTCGGCAACCTAGAAAAACTGATGATGTGGTGGTAATCTGTTGAGGTGGCAAGTGGGCAAACCAATGACGTGGCGGTATCTCATTCTGTTAAAAAGCGGGTAAATAAGTAATTTTTTGTTAATAATTTTTGCAGTCTTCCTACTCGTAACGAAGCATTTTGGAAGGAGCTTGATCATGTAAAAGAATTATGGAAAAATAAGAAAGATTTGCATGTTGAACAAGCGGGAATTGCAGCTTTATTTGGGCTGGAATGCTTTGCATGGTATTGTGCTGGTGAGATTGTTGGAAGGGGTTTCACATTTACCGGTTACTATGTTTAAGTTTGCAACCAATTTTTGGTTAAAAACTCGTTTTTCGCATGATTATGATTGCGCATTTCGATAAATCGTTACATTTTTATTTTTGGAAAATTTTGAAGCTGAGGATGACAGTGGAAAGTTGGATTAATAATTTGCATATTTGGAACTCTTAGAAACATAATGAGTAATTACTTGGTGGTTTTATGCTACTTTATAACAAATGTTTTTCTTTGTTGCAATGTTAGTTTAATCTTAAGTTATTTGGACTCCAAGGAAACTAGAGTATTATAAATAAGAACCCAAGGTACTCATTTATCAACACATCATAAACTTTAATAAGAATTGTTGATGATAATTAGAATCTAAAAAATGTTTATGGAGATACAATTTTTAAAATATTGTGGATAATAATCAAATTTCTTTGAATGATTGCATATGGGAAACATGTAACTTAAATGGAAAACTTAGAAATGTTTGTTTGAGATAAGTGTTTGATTAGGCTTGAAATATAACATTATCCATACATTGTTAGAACTCTAGTAAATGTTTACTGGGTCGAACTCGTGAACTCTAGAAGTCATTCAGAGCCCCTTACTAGTAGACTATTACCAAATTATTATCATTTTTAGATCGAGTTCTATTAAGCGTACCAATATCTTTCTAAACTAATTTAAAATAATTAGTGTTTGTGCTTTATTAGACACAACGAATAATGATTATTGAAGTTACATACTTCTTTTCCACCAGATATTTTAACAGAAATCTTTTAAGAAATAGTTTGTATTTTCAATTAAATGTATAATTGTTTAAATTTTACCTAATTATATTATGCACTTTAGAGAGTTGATGTAATTGTTGTTGAAGGAAAAGTTGATAATGTTGAGATATAGTTTTATTAATATCAGAAGTACCTGTCTTTTTATATAAAAAAATAAAAGTTAGTACTATATTTAGTTTTAATTACTAATTTTATATAGATGCTATAATCAATAGGTTATACAAAATTAGAGTCCTAAATTTAAAATTGAGGATGTGGACCCATTAGCCGGAAAATTAGATGTCCACGTGTCTTATATTCTCAATCCATGGGCCTATGAGTCATTGTCAACTCAAGGAAGCAGCCTACCACGACCTTCGTTACAAAATTACAAAGTTTACTACTCAAAGTCAACCTCAAGATGTTGACGTTGACCAAACCTATGTTTGATTGTCAACTCATAAGCTTCACGATTTACCACAATTGTTGGATGGGTGTGTGTGATGCCGGATCAAATTAATGAAAAGAAAAACAACGGAATGAGGATATTAAAGCGACAAGCTATTTCATGACCCGTACATAGTGAATATATTTTAATTTGTACATCTTACTAATATATAATGCATTTAGGCCTACCACATTAGGCAACTTTTAAGGACCTCCTTAAACTTAATTTTAAGGAGCTTTCCTCTTTTGTTACTTACTTCTCTGCCTTAAAAATAAATCACAGCTTTTAAGATTCGAACCCAGGACCTCTCCTAACTTAGGACTACGTGTTAACCACTTGCTCTACATTACATTTTATTTAAAACCACCCACACTTCCCCTATTAACCTGTTACTCCAACCGATTTATCACTAACATTAACTATACCGCTTTAGTTATAGCAACAATTGACTATACCAAACTCATTTATAACCGAAAAGCATATATAACGGGCTGTATATCAACAATTTCTAGAAACAAAAGCCGTTTAATTTATAACCGAAAATCAAATTTTGACCATACCAAAAATATTTTTTAACCGAAAATCCACTTTTGACCATACATAAACAACCATCTACAATTCATGCAAAGCATTTTGGGATACAAAATTTTATAACCGAAAAGCATACATAACAGGCTATATATCAACAATTTCTAGAAACAATTTCCGTTTAATTTATAACCAAAAATCAAATTTTGACCATACCAAAACCATTTATAACCGAAATCAACTTTTGACCATACATAAACAAGCAGCTACAATTCAGGCCACACTATATGCTCCACGTCAATGTTTAGTGTCCGGTTAATAACAAATATATATATATATATACAATCCATTGTCAAATTGTCATACCAACTTGAAATAACTATACATATTTCAACTAGCTACGTGTAAGCAACAAAGAAAACGTATTATTCATGATTATTAACAAAATCGGGAAACGTTTTTTTAGTAAATGTTGAAATAATTACAGTCAAAGTAACAGATTTGGACTTTTCTAAATAAGGAAACGTTTTTATGGTCTATTTTTGTAACGTCGTTGAATTGACTGTAATTAATATGAAGATATATATCGCATGTTTACTTGGTCAATGATTAGGTGAATCCGTGATATTTACATTCATTTGGCCGTTTTTAAATTTTTACGGCATTAACTGAAATTCGTCATTAAGGTGTACACATAACGTGCATTACGCATTAGTCAATCACTCCGTTTATAAATATATCTACACTACAGTTAAAGTGATATAGTAAACCATTGAATCACCAATATATTTTTAAAACGTTTGCAGCAGATGGAATGCCCCTTGTATGTACCAATAGTGAGCTTTGACTCTCTCTGCCAACTTGAGTGGACTTACAGCTGCAACTATGTCCGGGTTGATTATGTTTGGAGGGACGACAAACAAAACAACATGTGGCTTGTTTTGCTCGACAAATTTGTAAGTTGCTATTAAATAATGACATGTAGTACCTTTAAATTTCTTAACTTTACAATTACCAATTCATTGATTTCGTCTTAGGGACACAAAATCATGGCCTTTATCCCCCACATTTTAAGGACTATATATGACGGACTCAATTTACAAGGTGGTGTGTTTTCGTTGAAGGGCTTCGAGATAGATTTCTACCTACCCAAAGACTATCCACGTTTTGGAAACTACAACTTCGTTCAAAACTATTGGACAGTAGTGTTCACTAAAAAAACCGAACTTGCTAGGACTACTATGGGAGATCTTGGATGTTTTCGCAGCTATCCATTTGCTTCCTTGTAGCAATATCCACTTTATGTGAACAACAATATTCATTGTTTTTAATCATTTAACGTTTTTTTTTCATTCTATTTTCCCGTTTTAAATTATTTACTTCCATCCTATATGTAAATTGACATAATTGTCGGTTGAAGTTAAAGAAAATCACGTGAGTTTCTACCATGTTATCTCTCTATGGATCAGATGATTGTTCTGGTAAATTCGTGTTATGATCGACCAATTGAAAATCATATAAATTTTTTTTATTTTTAGTTTAAGTTGTTGATGTTTGTTTATGAATGTTGTGATTTAGACAAGCATGTTGATATAAGTTAACCACTTCAACTGCTTGATTATTTTGATTTGTTCCAGATACTAATATATATATAAGCTTTAACGTCACCAGAACTGAACCATCATTTCTCTATTTAAAAGGCCCATATTTACTTTCACAAAAAAGCCAATTTCGGATCTGATCCTACCATCACTAATGTCAGCACCTACCATCACTACGCACCACCACTCATCACCATCGCTATTGTCACCACCACCGGTACTGACGTCACTTCAAAAAATAGTTACGAGTACCCGCCGCCGCATTGCGCGGGTACCCTGCTAGTCTTCACTTATTTGCCTTTAGTTTTGTAGAAAAATGTTTACAGAAAAACCATGAAAATTGAAATGCGACGAAACTACATTTTTTTACAATGAGGTTCGAGAAATGGATCACTTTATTAAAATCCTGAAAAATGGGCGAAATTTTTAACCCACTTATTTGGTTATTTTCATGAATTTGGCTATGTTATAAGCATTGGTACATAAAAAACAATTCAATTCAAATATAATAATAAAAACAAATTGGAATATTTTGTGTGTTTATTTTTAAGATAAAACTCTAAAATAAAAAGTTACTTGAATTAGTTTTTATACAGATTTGGAGCTTTTTGTAACAAATTTACGAGAATACCATTGAATAATTAATTTCCTAGAACATTTAGGCTCGTACCAATTTATGTTTGTTTTATATTTTCAGCTCCAGTTCCCAACTAATTTGTCAAATATCTTTTTACTAATAAAACTCAAATTTCCAGCTTCCAATTACATATAAAAACTATACTACCAACTAATAGCTACACTTTCAATTAGTTTTGTTAATCACATCCTAAAAGCTTAGAAATGTATGAACTCAGTGATGTCAAAGTAACAAGTTTACATGTTATTTTTCGTTCGCTTTCAATTGAGCCCCTTTAGGATTTCGGTTCCTATTAATTAATGAAATTAAATGAATTTCTTTAGTTGTAGTGCTTTATATAGTAAATTCTTTTTATATTAATACTCGGTAAATTAAGGGGGTGTTTGGGAAAGCTTATTTAAAGGGGCTTATGGCTTATAAGCTTAAATAATCCATTTGAAAATGGATTATTTAAGCTTATATAAGCTTATAAGTCATAAGCACCTCTAATTAAGCTTAATTAAGCCATAAGCTTATATAAACTCTCTAACATAATAAATTTATTTGGTCCTGACTTGGGCGGGCCATTATAAAAGATTTATCATCGATAAATTAATAACTCTCTAAATTAATAAATTTCTCAAGTCCTGACCCCGTTAGTTTAAAGAGTTTTTACTGTATATATAGACAATAAACATTTATAATCCAATCATTAACACAACCTTCCAAGTTTAAAAATAAATAAATAACTAAGAACAATATTTGCATTTTTGGTGGTAATTTAATAAAATTCCAGAAGTGCATTGCCGTCAACTACTTAAACACGTACCCTCACAGGCTTTGCATTTTACCATTTTGACTTTTTTCTTCGTCAAACCTATTCGATCCTTCGAACCACCAACTTCCAATTCAATTCAATATTTTACAATTCTTCACAAATTCCAGATTTTCGTTCTAAAGTGATTTTTCATTCTTTCGTTTCATTACAAATTGCAGAAATAAAACCTAATTCGTCGACAATACTTGTACAGTTGTACATCATCAATCAACCAGTGAATTCTACAATCGATTAAGATACAGCAGGATTACAATGCTTAACAAGAGGTTCAAGATTGCTAAATGGTAAGATCATTGCTAATTTTCAAAAAGTTAGTATATTTTTGTAATTGTGTAGCGGTTGACTTTGAACTGATTGTATTTTGTCGATTATTGATTGATTGATACAGCAAGACGTCGTTGAAATTAGCGACGTCTAGGATTAAGTTAATGAGGAATAAGAAGGGAGTGCAGATTAATCAAATGAAGAAGGAGTTAGCTCAATTGTTGGAATCGGGACAGGATCATACTGCTAGAATTCGAGTATGTTTTCTGATTTTGTGAATTTGATTTTGTGTTCTTGATTAATTTATATAAGATCTGGATTATGAGATTGACTGAGCGTTTTTTAGCTGAAAGTAATTGGGGTACGTGATCTATGTGTTTCTGATTAATCACTATTTTGATGAAGTTTTGTGATCTTATATTTGTTTAAATCAAAATTCATAATTATGATGTTGCTGATTAAGGGTTCCAAATATTAGTTACAACTTATTTTTTATCTTTTTAATTATGTAAGCTGTACCTTTTTCAGTTGTAAAGTGATTAAAGGTTCCAAATATTAGTTACCTTTTTTTTTTCCTTTTCATGGATGTAAAGTGATTATGACAGTTAGGGGGCGTTTGCCTCGACGTAATCCTCCGTAATGTAATTGAAATCGGTTGCAATTGAATTCGGTTGGAATTGAATTCGGTTGTAATTGAATACGGTTACCCGTTTGGTTAACAAAATTTTGAGTTGTAATTCAAATCAATACTTATACATTTTTTAAAAATTTTTAAAAATTCTTTTTAAATTTTTTTTATTTTTTTTTATTTTTTTTTAATTTTTTAATTTTTTAAAAATTGTTTAATTTTTTTTAAAAATTTTTTAAATTTTTTAATTTTCTTTAAATTTTTTAAATTTCTTTAAATTTTTAATTTTTTTTTATTTTTTAATTTTTTAATTTTTTTAAATTTTTTTAAATTTTTTAAAATTTTTAAGCTTTTAATTTTTTTAATTTTTTTTAATTTTTTTAATTTTTTAAAATTTTTATTATTTTATTATTTTTTTAATCGATTTTAAATCTGAAGTATATAAAATATTCGAATTTGTTAGTTTACTAAATGACCGTAATTGAATTCTTAGGGTTTTGAGACGGAATTCAATTACAACGAATATCGTAATTCGAAATTACGTCGTAATTGAATTACGAAAAAAAAAAGTTCATCCAAACGTCCTCCGTAATGTAATTGAATTACAATTACGGAAGATTACGGAGGATTGCGTCAAAACAAACGGGGCCTTAGTTTCTTTCTTGCAGCTTTACAGTTTATAAAATCTGTTAATGACTTGATCAAAGTTACAACTATACTTCTGGTTAATAAGATGTATTGACACTATAATGAAGCTTAATTTCTTGTAATCTTAATTTATTAATATTATTATATCAGGTTGAACATGTAATCAGGGAAGAGAAGATGATAGCAGCATATGATCTGATCGAAATATATTGTGAACTTATTGTAGCACGCTTGCCTATTATAGAATCACAAAAGTAAGAAATGATTTTTAATCTAACTTCATTAATATACTAGTAGTAGAATTTGCAAATTATTAATTTTATTTTTTAATTTGGTGAATCTTTGCTCTAGAACATGCCCCATTGACCTAAAGGAAGCAGTTACAAGTGTGATATTTGCAGCTCCTAGATGTTCAGATATACCAGAACTTTTAGATGCTCGAAAAAATTTCACATCAAAATATGGAAAAGAGTTTGTGTCTGCAGCTATTGAGTTGCGCCCTGATTGTGGTGTAAGCCGCATGGTATGTTTTGTTAGTAAAAAAAAAGTTTTTATTTGCCTAAAATAAAGGCGTATTTATATGTTTGTCTCTGTTTAGTTATTGTACAAATTTGGAACCAATTGGGTCACTAAAAGATGGCTTTGTGTCCCGTTTTGGTCATTCGGCAACCTCATAAACTGATGATGTGGCGGTAACTTGTTGAGGTGGCTAGTTTGACAAGTGACACGTCATCAGTTTGTCAGGCTATCACGTTGCCTAAAATAACAATGTTTTTTTTACATTTGTTCCTATATATCTATTGTACGAACTTTTGTCGAGTTGGGTCATTAAAATATGTCTTTGTGTCCCGTTTGGATCATTCAGTAGCCTGATGACCTGGTAAACAGATGACGTGGGAGTAACTTGCTGATGTGGCAATTTTGCAAGTGACATGTCATCAGCTTATCAGGTTATCATGTTGCCGGATGACCCAAACGAGACACAAAGTCACCTTTTAGTGACGTGATTGGATACCAATTTGTATCATGACTAGACATGGGAAAATGTAAAAGCATGTTGTTTTTTAGGTATAAAAAAAACCTTAATAAAATAACATTACGTTTATGATGCTATTGTTATGTTTGATTTTCAGTTGGTTGAGAAGTTATCGGCAGTTGCACCAGATGTGCAGACAAAAGTGAAAGTGTTAAGTGGTGTAGCAAAAGAATACAACATCAATTGGGAGCCAACTTCGTTTGAAGAAAAAGAGTTGAATCCTCCTCAAGACTTGTTGGTGAGTTCAAACTGCTTTCTAATTATTTTTGTACATTAATCAATTCTATAAAATATTGTACATTAATAGTAAATTTGTGAACCCGTAGAAATTTGATTCTTTTATTTAGACTGACTCAAGTAATTTATGCAGAACGGAGCTACAAATTTTGAGTACGCGAGCACAATAAATGTTGATTCTCCTAAGATCCAAAGTTCAAATATCCACAATGTGCATAACAATCCAAATGTATCTCCTGATTTCCAACAACAAAATAAAAGATTCACACTTGATGCTCAGAATATATCCGTCAAGGATAATGGCAGTAATCAGACATCATTTTCTTCCACTACGAGTCTTTCAGGTATAGAAATTCGTTATAGAATATTAACTAAGTTTTGGAATAATGCATATAGGAGGCCACTTAAACGTCATTAGGTTACTTAACTTTAAAATAATTAATTATGTTTTCTGGTACATTTACACCAAATCATGCCGAAAATGCCCCTGATTTGTATTTGCTTGGTGGTCAAAACTCAAAACATATAAAATGTAAACTTCAAGTACTTAACATATAAATTTTGGTGTTCTAAATCTAAAGGCTAAACTTTGAATTAAATAAACATTAATGGCTTGCATATTATATTTTAATCAGGAATGAGTTCCGGAATGATGAACACAAGACAATCATTTAATAGCAACCAAACCGATTCATGGAATATGGAATTCAAAGATGCAACTTCTGCAGCACAAGCAGCAGCCGAATCTGCAGAACGTGCAAGTATTGCTGCTCGAGCTGCTGCACAACTCTCCAGGCAATATTCAACCGAATCACAGGTTAAACCTCCAGAGTTGACCGGTCAACTCAATAATAGAAACCCAAAAAAACAGAATCAACAAAGGGGCCCTACTGAAATTAATAACAATGATGATAATTATAATGATAATGATTATGATAATTCCCCAATATCCAGCCAAAGATTGAGTAGTTTGAGATCGAGAAATGATCAGGATCGTTATTCTCGTGAAACTAGTTTAAGTAAAGAGTTGAAAGGCCGGTTTCAAAGTGGTGGCAATCAATCGAGTTTTTCTTCATCCCGTTCGGATGACGTGTTGACTTTTGACCAACAAATAGCTTCTCAAACAACCGTCGTTGACCAAGGAAACCGTTATGATGAAACCCGTAAGACGAGCTCTTATAGTAATGCAAGTAGAGATGATGTGTTGACTTTTGACCAACAAAAAGTTGGTCAAACAACCAGCATTGACCAAGAAACTGACTCCGATGATGATGATGATGATGGTCCTGGGTTCGATATGGGGTTTGAGTACGATGAACAGGAGGCTAAGTCGTTTTTCCCGTCTCCAGGACGGGAATCTATCCCTCCACTAGAAAACCCGACCTTTAAAAACGACCCGAGAAACAAAACGGACCACACGAATCGGGCAAAACCCGTGGATCGTTTGGTGAAAACGGATCTTTCAGGCGGTCCGGATTCCGAAAGTGAAAGTGAGATGGTAAAGTCGAGTTTTAATTTGACAAATCAAAAATCTCGAAAGTTAAACGATTTAATCGAGAAGCGTTCTTCATCGTTTCATAACCGTGAAAAAGACGATAAAACTAAAATCCCGCAGCCTCAAAAATCTTCACGGGTCCCACAACCGTTGACCGATAACAGCGAGTTGACCGATGACAGCGATTTAGAAGACGGAAACGAGTTGAAATTCCCGGCATTGTTAGGTGGCCTTCAAAACAAAGGTGGTCTAAAGTACCCACTGTCCACGAACACTGCAGTCACCGATGGGTCAACTTCCTTCAAAAAGCCGGTCAACGAAATTCCTGTAAAAGTTGACTCGACATCAAAACCGAGCCGATTGTATAACAGAAAACCGATTGTTTCAAGTTCTGAATCAGATTCAGATGATGACACATTTTCAGTACAATCTTCAAAAAGTAGATCACAATTTGCACCCCCTGATTTATTTTTCAAAAATGACGGAATTGACTCTGTGGAAGAAGTTGTACCGATTCCGAAACGAACTTCCGCAAGTAAAGTTCATTCGGGTTCTGGTTCGGTTACAGGATTGTCTCGTAGGACAAAGGGTCAAGTTGAGCCCAGGGGCAAAACGGTAATTTCTAGTCAATCTCCTCCCAAACCTCGACCCCGAATAACCCCTTCTAAACAAGAACCTTCTAGAACATTGCCCGAACCTAAGATTTCTGAACAAGAAGCAAGTCCTCGTAAAAAAATTGTGGAATCGGGTAAACCCAAATCATCTAATTTGGGTCCGGAAGCATCGCCCGAGGCAAATAATGTTAAGAAACCGAGTCATGTACACCCGAAGCTTCCCGAGTACGATTCTCTAGCTGCCCGTATTCAGGCTCTACAATCAAGCCGTAAATGAGTACATACACTTTTGTATGTATGTCATCGGGTGATATATATTATATACCCTTTCGTAGTTGTAAGTATTTTTACGATACTTATATGTATATTTAATTTGTTTGAGAGCTTGATTAGAGGACATGAATAAACCTGAATTCGTATTTATATTCTCGACAAACTAAACGTTTAGTTCAGGTACGTGTCCAACTTTTTGACCAATTACTGATTAGGAAATATTTGATAAAAGCATGTTTGCAGTTATGAATACACAAGAAGACAGAACAGCCGCGTGGGCTCTTCTTCTTCCGATTTGATGAGAATTACATTTTATGACAAATACTTTTAAGCAGTAAAAAATAAAAAGTGAATAAAGGTTATTGGCGCCTTGTAACGAACATGAAATCGATCGGACAATAGTTCGGGATGGATTTTCAACCCAAAATAATCGTATCAAGTATGTAAGGGTTTGTGACACAATCTTTTTATAAAAAGTGTCAACAAAACCTAAATATACAACTTTTAACCTATAGAAGTACTTTTTATAAATTGTCATTAAAAAATTATATACGATAATAGTTTTTTTCTAATCGTTTGAACCGAATATGAGAAATAGCATGACCGACAACAAAAGTTGGCTAAACTGAAAGCTCGAGCTACAATAATGGATTAGTTGTAGTATATATAAGAGCATCGAGTGTTGTAACTTGAGTCAAATATTCACCTCAACGCTACATTAATGTTATCTTAGTATTTTTCATTTCACATTCACACTCTTAAATACTTATCCACTCATAACTCAACTCATTGCACTTTTAAGAAACCCACCAAAATACCCACTCATTCAAATCACACGAAAACAAAAAGATAAAAAACTAGATTGACGCCAACAGTTTAGCGTGAAACTTGATGGCTTGTAGTCTTGTACTGACTGTGTTAAAAGAGGCAACCACCTCATCTTCGTGTTGTTTGAGCGCCACTAGACCCCATACTCTAATAATGGGTTAATTAATACTTAAGATTTGTGGTCCAAAAGTTAACAACGACAAATTAGTATGGCCATAATAAATGCATCAAATTATTGGAATAACTCCAATAATTGATTGGTTTAATGCTTGTGTGTAAGTCAGCGTAAGAGTTATGTAATTGGAGTGATATGATTCATTTTATTTGTGTGTAAGTCAGCGTAAGAGTTATTCATATATGAATGGTAGATGATATGATTTATTGTCTAACATATCACATTATAAAACATTTAAGTAGATTATTAATCTACGTATGATAATGCTAAATATCAATATTCTTTGTTAGATGCTGAATGCCAATTTTTCAATCGTTTTGTTTTTATTAAAAAATAATAATAAATTACAAGTCTAGTTTGAGAAAGAAAAAAAAGATAAAAATATATATTAAAACTAAATTTGATCAAGTGTCAAGTGAATCTTCACATTCGGTAACTGGATCACAAGCAAAAACGCAATAAGAGAAAACATAATAAGGGCATCAAGTAGACAATAGTCGTGGGAACATTCATCCTATTTTATCGGAAGCTCAAGCTCAAGCTTTCTATTGGATTAAGAATAGATCAAAGGAGAAGTGGGGATGCATCGAGTGGGCTCAATGGTGCAGTGATCCGAATGCTATGTGAGGGTGTTTTTTAGTTTCTTTTTTTCTGTTCAGGAGTCATATTACCATGTTTTGTGAATCTATTTGTTAATATGGTGTTGGGGTTGTTTTGGTAGTATGTTTGGACTTAGGCAGAGGTGCTATGTCGGGTTTTGTATTTGGACATTTGTATTCTAGCTTCTTGCTAGTCTTTTATTTTTATTTCATTTTCGGGTTCGTCGGTGCGGGTGATGGCAATGCCGAAGCTCGTTTTACCGTCGTCCCTTTGTTTGCTGTTCAAAAAAAAAAAAAAGACAAGTAGTTCTCTAGAGAATTACAACCGTATTCGTTTTTATACCAATGCTTGTGAGTTAGGAAATATGCATTTACTTTGGTTATTAACAGATGGCATCCTGATAAATTGTTGCATTACAAGTGTCGGTGAATTCATTAATAATAAATAACAAAAAAGAAAGAAGAAAAAAAGACGACTTTATGCGTCCATATAATGGACAAATTCTCTTCACAAGTTTGTACCAACAAACACAGAGACAATGAAACCGGAAAAGCCATCTGAAATCAAAGGCTTATTGCAAACTGAAGAGTTATACAAGGTTTGCACAAAATATATCGTATTCTTTGGATTAATTTTATGTCAGATATTCAAAACTGACCAATTTTGTTGTGCTTTACATGTAGTACATCCTAGAGACTAGTGTGTACCCTCGTGAACTCGAACCATTGAAGGAGATTCGAGCTCTCACCGCTACACATCCATGGTGAACTTCTTGATTTTCGAGTCAAATTATATTTTTATTCAAATTATAGGTATCAACTTAAAGGTGAGAACGGTTAAGAAACCGAACTAACTGATAATGATGATTTTTCAAAACCAAACTGATTACACATGTTTTGTTTTGGTTAGGTCCGGTTTGGTTTCTCCAGCCCAAATGCTCACCCTAATCTAAAGATCGGACCAAAACCGAAAACCATTAAATTATATAATCAAAAACCAAATCAATTACATGTTCTTGAGTTCAATTTTTTGGGCCCATAGTGAAATAGGTAGTTAAAGACTACCAAACCACAAATTTCTTTAAGACTATGTTACACCACCTATAAAATTGATAATATATGCAGGGTAGGTTAAAACCAATTTTATATACACAATCAATATTTACCTTATCAAATATATAATTTAAGTAAGTTAAATATGCCGTTGATATAAATTGAATATACAGTTTAATCTTAATCATAAATCATTTAAATCTAAATGCTGAGATCGGTTTGCATGTTCTGTGTATAAGGCTGTTTATGTATTGGTCATGGTTATATGTGTGTGTATTCCTGATATATAAGTTTTGCAATTTGTACACCGTCATAAATTTAAAACTGAAGAATGCACCATTACATGTGTTTGATGATGTTGTATCTTAAAGGTGTATAGATAAATTTTGGTTGTGTATGTATAAATGTCCAAGTTGATAATTACATTAGTTATTGATTTGCAGGGCTTTGATGGGTACCGCCCCAGATGCGGGCCAACTGATAGCGATCTTGTTGAAGGTCACTGGTGCAAAAAAGACTATAGAGATCGGGGTATTTACCGGTTACTCCTTGCTTTTAACCGCGTTAACAATTCCTGATGATGGCAAGGTTTGTGATTTTGGTTATAGTACAATTTTTCTTTTGAGTTACAACAAAAATTAACTTGCATTTTCAGTATTATAAAAAAATTCTAAAGCTTGGTATAGATTGTAGCGATAGACATGGATCGGGAAGCATATGAGATTGGTCGTCCAGTTATCGAAAAGCATGGTGTCGAGCACAAAATTGACTTTATCGAATCGGAGGCTTTACCTGCTCTTGATAAGCTTCTAGAAGATGTATAACTTCTATTCAGTTGGTTTGTTTTAGAAGTATAAAATACTTGGTTTAATTCAAGAGATCATTACTGAAATAGGCCAAAAATATACTACCTCCGTATCAAAATAAGTGATACATTTAAAGAATTGCGGTTTTTGAGGCAAAAGATTAAAAAGTGATTTAAATTAGATTAAAGTGGATAGTTAGTAGATAATGGGTCCTACTTCTTTGGAATGTAGTGATATTAATAATGTTTAAAAGTAAAAGTAAGGGTAAAAGGTTAATTTCACTTTATTAAAGTAGATAGTTAGTGGAGAATGAGTCCCACTTTTTTACCAAATAAGGTAAGTTTTGGAAATGTATCACTTATTTTGTTCCACCCCTAAATAGAAAGTGTATCACTTATTTTGATACGGAGGTAGTATTATTTTCCCCTAAATATAGCCTTGTGTGGCTCCAGACTTTTTTGTGCGATCAGAACATTTTTTGTACGACTGATGTACCAACATACCATTTTTTTGTGCGATCAGACATTTTTTGTGCGATCAAAAAACATTTGTCAAATTTTGTATGGAGTCACACATGGTCGCACGGTTGTATGGTCTATTTTAAAGATAAATTTTTTTGTGATGAATTTTGGATCTTACTAGGTCTATTTTTGAAAGTCACCATTAATTTAATTTGTTCGGTTTGTCTTATCTCATTATGAAATTTTTTGGACTAACATCACCTAATCGTTAATATGTGTTAGCATGATAACGAAGGAAGTTTCGACTTTGCTTTTTTTGATGCGGACAAAGTAAACTATATCAACTATCACGAGCGAATAATGAAACTAGTGAAGGTCAACGGGATCGTTGTATATGACAACACACTTTGGTTTGGATCGGTTGCACAACCCGAGGATTCGGTGATTAAAGAACTTAGAGCAATGAGAGCTGCAACCATAGAGTTTAACAAAGCGGTTGCAACTGACCCTCGTGTTGATATCTCTATGGTTCCGTTAGGCGATGGCATGACCATTTGTAGACGCCTTTACTAGAATTGACCGAGACATTAAGGAATAAAGGTTTCGTGTTATGCATGTATGATTTCTGGTTAATTATTATAAGTGTGATCATTTTCTTTTTTTGAATGGTGAAATAAAAAGTTTATTATGGTGGGTACTTGTGAATGTATTGTGGGGGAAGTAAATCAGAATGTATCCAACTAGACACGGTTTGTTATCGTATTTATTGTATTTCAAAATGTATTGGTTTACCCAAGCTGGTATTTATTTTAGCATTTTACTTAGGTGACACTGTTTTCACCCTATGGATTAGGATTGAGTTCCGGTGAAATATTTAAAGAAAATAAAAAGAATTTAGTTAACTACACATGCATTTTGTCAAGAGTTAGCGTACTTTGTCAAGCTAACAAGACCAACACGTCCATTTCGTTACCCCCAACACATGCATCGCACGGGCTTGCTTGTAGGGATTAATTCACTTTAAAATTACAATGTCATAGATGATGGTATAAAGCAACTTTTGTATGGATTGATGCATTCAACCCCCTCATTATGCATGAATAATTGCCTAAAAACCGTTTTGTATTTGTCTCTCTTTTATACAAATCAGTCCACTAGAAAACCCGTCTCCAGGACGGGAATCTATCCCTCCACTAGAAAACCCGACCTTTAAAAACGACCCAAGAAACAAAACGGACCACACAAATCCGGCAAAACCCGTGGATCATTTGGTGAAAACGGATATTTCATACGGTCCAGATTCCGAAAGTGAAAGTGAGATGGTAAAGTCGAGTTTTAGTTTGACAAATCAAAAATCTCGAATCGAGTTAAACGATTTAATCGAGAAGCGTTCTTCATCGTTCCATAACCGTGAAAAACCCGATAAAACTAAAATCCCGCAGTCTCAAAAATCTTCACGGGTCCCACAACCGTTGACCGATAACAGCGAGTTGACCGATGACAGCGATTTAGAAGACGGAAACGAGTTGAAATTCCCGACATTGTTAGGTGGCCTTCGAAACAAAGGTGGTCTAAAGTACCCACTGTCCACGAACACTGCAGTCACCGATGGGTCAACTTCCTTCAAAAAGCCGGTCAACGAAATTCCTTTAAAAGTTGACTCGACATCAAAACCGAGCAGATTGTATAACAGAAAACCGATTGTTTCAAGTTCTGAATCAGATTCAGATGATGACACATTTTCAGTACATTCTTCAAAAACTAGGTCACAATTTGCACCCCCTGATTTATTTTTCAAAAATGACAAATTGACGAGGAAGAAGTTGTACCGATCCCGAAACAAATTTCCGCAAGTAAAGTTCATTCGGGGTCGGTTATGGGATTGTCTCGTAGGACAAAGGGTCAAGTTGAGCCAAGGGGCAAAATGGTAATTTCTAATCAATCTCCTCCCAAACCTCGACCCCGCATAACCCCTTCTAAAAAAGAACCTTCTAGAACATTGCCCGAACCTAAGGTGCTGTTTGGTTCGCAGAATGTTTCTGATGGAATTGGAATCTAGGAAGGAATTGGAATCCGTCAGGAATTTGAATCCAATTCCATAGTCTGTTTGGTTGGCATGGAAGGGAATTGGAATCCAATTCAATATTCTGTTTGGTTGACATGAATTGGAATTGGAATTATTTAAAATGACGAATTTACCCTTATTACTAGTAGTGGTTGGTTGGTGGTGGTGGGTGGTGGTGGTGATCGTGGGTGGTGGCAGCGGTGGTGGCGAAGGCGCCGGTGGGTGGTGGTGGTAGCGGTATAGGTGGTGGTGGCGGTTGGTGGCGGCGATGGGTGGTGGTGGCGAGGGTGGCGGCGATGGGTGGTGGTGGCGAGGGTGGCGGCGGCGGGTGGTGGTGAAGGCTGGTGGTGGCGGTAGGTGGTGGTGGTGGTGGTCGCGGTAGGTGGTGGTGGCTGCGGCGGGTGGTGGTGGCGGCGGTGGATGGTGGCGGTGGCGGTAGGTGGTGGTGGCTGTGGCGGGTGGTGGCGGTGGCTGTGGCGGCGGGTGGTGGGTGGTGGTGGTGGTTGCGGCGGCGGTGTAACGCCCTGAATATTTAGGTAATTATATATTAATTAAATTTAATTGACAAATTATTTAGCTATTCATTTATTAGGTGACGAAGGTGTATCGTTACATATGTAGCTGGCGAGTTATGATTTAAGTGACGTATGTGTGTCGTTTCATGTTCAATTTATTAAATGAGCTATGTGAGAACTACTTCCGTTGAGTGTGCTAAATTCCCGAGCCAGTTTTGTTATGTATATGCGACGGATATAGAGAGTTGCGAGGCCCGGTCATTTTGGCCAAGGGCCGAGTATCGAGTGGTGCAAGAAGGGCCGAATACCCCTTTCTTTTTACCTGGTTCGGTTAGAGTAGGAAGAAAAGAAGGGCCCGAGAATTGTTAAGCCCAATCTTTAATCAAGCAATTAAATCTTGTGTATCATGCTTAAACATCATTTCCCTAATACCCAAATAATAACTCCCCTAAACCCTACGGCTGTGTGAGCATCTCCACCCCCTTCTTGCGACTGTCAACATCGAAGCAACCAAGCAAGCAGGTCTCTTGATTCTTTGTCTTGTGTGAATGGAAGCAAGCACACAAGCATGTCTTTTGATTCTTTATTTTGCGTGAATGGAAGCAAGCACACAAGCATGTCTTTTGATCCTTTATTCCGTGTAAGCAAGCACACAAGCTCGTCCGTTAATTCTTTGATGGTGTCTTGTTTCATTAATTTCGGTAATACCCTTTTTCCGTTTTGCGTTTTTGTTCTTTTGATTCAGCCATGTATGTATTCAGGCGAGGTGGAGGGATTTAATTCGCAAGCAAGATAGCATCTACGTTATTTAAATTGTGGTGTCAATTGAGGTGCTTGGTTCGAGTCGCGGGAAGTATGCAGCCGAGTAGCCCGAGCCAATTTTGAGTTTGAACAGCCAAGATTGGGTTATTTTGGGTTTTCATATCTTCAAACATTTGGGTATAATTATCGTTCCTCAATTCCGTCTTTTCGCGTATTGTATTAATTGTTTTATAGTCTTTAGTTTTCCTAGTTTAGTTTTATTGTTGCTGATTAAGTTTGTAATTGAATTGGATGCGGGTTTTAACAGGGTTGAGTCTCGGTGGTTTAAGTGGATTAATTCCTTTAGTATCGTTTGGTTTTATTGTTTTATCGTTTGTGGATGTCTTTCGTGCCGTTTAATCCTTTTAGTGTTTTTGTCATAAGTTCGGGTTTATATGTTATCGCTGTAACTTGTTTTTCAGAAAGGGTAAATGTGTCAAAACAGTTTTGTAGTCAGTTTTTAATCACTGAATTTTGATGGTATGGGGTTGGGAGAAAACCGTTTGATGAATTGATAGATGTTTTACTGAAAAACCCGGAAACCGAACCTTAGGGTTCTTGGTTTCCTAAACCGAATAGTTTTCTTAAATAAAAGACTAGATTTATGGTAAACATGTTTATGAGGTTACAAGTGAATTTCGGGACTGTCGGGTGTCTCGGGAATAAGCGGGTTGATGTCGGGATTCAAAACGAGCTTTAAACGCAATGCTGAAATTTGGGCAGAATGTATAGTCTGAGTTAGAGTCCGTTTTTAACACACTTAAAATATGTTTTTAGATCTTTTGCCCGCGCAAGTCTCTAGTTTTTCTGAGTTCTCTTTCCGATGCCGCTGACGGCTCGTTAATCTGACTTGTCATTTAAAAGTTACTGTCGTTTATGTAAACCATCACAGAATAGTTTTCGGTTCAGCTATTCTGTCTTGTAAGCCTTATTTGAACCTTTTCTGTTTGGATTCAGTTTCCGAAGTCTTCTGTAAAATTGTAGTCCTCTGAGTCATTTAACTAATGTAAGAGTTTGAATAACATCTAGTGAGCGGTTTGAGAGTTATAGCAGTTCCCGCGGGAGTGTCGGGTTCTGGCAGATTAATATGAGTTGAGTTTTGAGCCAAGTTTTAATCCTAGCCCTATTATGTGATGTAGGATCTTCTAGGAACTGAGTTGTGACTTGTACGTGCCGAGGATACTTCCAGGAGTTTATGTTCATTCGAGGTGGGTAATCTCACTATAAACTTGTACTTACTTTCGATTCATGATTTTGTGCTATGTGTTGTGAATTGTCTTGTTGATTGAGCTTGAGTATTGATTGGGTGATTTATTTGAGTTATATGTGATTTGAGTTATCTGTGATTTGAGTTATCTGGAGCATGAGTTATCTGAGTTTTGAGTTCTTGAGTTAAAACATTAAACATAATATACTTGAGTTGTCTTGGCACCGAAGAGTACTGGTGCCAGACGTTTTGACTCAACACCGAAGAGTACAGGTGTTGAGCCTTGAGTTGTGTGAGGCGGTTCGATGTTGATCTCTCATCTCAAGTCACACAAGCGCGCTATATAAATATAAAATCTGAGAAAATAAACTTGAGTAATTGAGAATTGAGTAGAGTCTTTAGGGATCACTTATGTGGCTTGAGTTGTTTGTATTTATTTGTTTATTTTGATATTATTCACTCAGCGGTGGCTGACCCCAATCACTCCCCCCATTCTACAGGTACTAGCAAGGGCAAAGAGAAGGTCAATGTTTGATGAGCTGCGTTTCTATTTTTATATTTATGGATTTGGATTAAAACCTTTATTTCGAGTCAAACATGTTTTGTTTTAAAATCTTTTATTATTCCGCATTTAAACCACGAGACGGTTTTATATTTTATTCATGAGTTGGGACATTTGAGTTACTTGTACTCTTGGGGAAATTGTTTTATTTTATTATTTAAATTTTTAAATTTCCCCTGATTTTTAGGTTGTTACAGGCGGTTGGCGGCGGCGGCGGGTGGTGGCGGCGGTGGGTGGTGGTGGAGGGTGGTGGTGGCGGTGACGATAGGTGGTGGATGGTGGCGGTGGCGGTAGGTGGTGGTGGTGACGGTGGTGGTAGGTGATGGTGGTGGTGGTGACGGTGGTGGTGGCTGTGGCGGGTGGTGGTGGCGGTAGGTGGTGGTGGCGGTGGTAGGTGGTGGTGGGGTGGCGGGTGGCGGCGGCGGCGAGTGGTGGCGGCGGCGGCGGTGGTGATGGTGGTTGTGGTGTTGGATAAAGGGTATAAATGTAAAAAGAACATTCCATCCAACCTATGAATTCAATTCCATCCACATTTGGATGGAATTGAGATTCCTTCATTTGGTGGAATGTTTCCATCATTTAGGAATTCAATTCCATTCATTTTTTTGAACCAAACACTGGAATCTGATGGAATTGGATTCCAATTCCCTCAGATTCCATTACATTCCAGCGAACCAAACAGCACCTAAGATTTCTGAACAAGAAGCAAGTCCTCGTAAAAAGATTGTGGAATCGGGTAAACCCGAATCATCGAATTTGGGTGTGGAAACATCACCCGAAGCAAATAATGTTAAGAAACCGAGTCATGTACACCCGAAGCTTCCCGAGTACGATTCTCTAGCTGCCCGTATTCAGGCTCTACAATCAAGCCGTAAATGAGTACATACACTTTTGTATGTATGTCATCGGGTGATATATATATATTATACTTCCTCCGTATCAAAATAAGTGACACACTTTCCATTTTGAGGCGTATCAAAATAAGTGACACACTTCGAAGAATTTCCTTATTTGGTAAAAATAGTGGGACTCATACCCACTAACTATCCACTTTAATAAAGTAAAATTATCCTTATACCCTTACTTTTACATTTAAAACTCATTAATATCATTTTATTCAAGAAAAGTGGGACCCATTCTCCACTAACTATGTACTTTAATCTATTTTAACCACTACTTTAATCTTTTACCTTAAAAAACGTGTAAGCCAATTTGTGTCACTGAGGAAGTATACCCTTTCTTAGTTTTAAGCATTTTACGATACATATATGATGTCTCATGTGTATTTAATTTGTTTGAGAGCTTGATTAGAGAACATGAATAAACCTGAAATCGTATTTATATTCTCGACAAACTAAACTAAACCTTGATTTGAGAGTTTGAATAGCAATAACTCTGTTTTACAAGATTTATTTATTGACACTATAACCTTCAATTATCGGTTAAATAAAAAAATTCAATAGCCCGTGATTGAAGCTGCATAACCTTTATTATTTGTGAAGATATTTTAAGGATTTTGATAATAATAATAATACTTATAATTAATTTTAAAAAATGATTTCATGCTAAAAAATATTCCCTTCGTCCCAAAAAAAGTTCTCATTTCACTTGGCACAAGGTTTTAGGAGATAGTTAGTGGTGGGGTTTTTGGTAATACTTTTAATTAAAATATAAGTTTAGATTGGAGAGAGAAAGTATATTAATAGTGGAATCATTGGTAATAATATTATTTTATTAAGTGTACTCCTAAATTTGTGAAATGAAACTTTTTTTTGGAACAAAGTTGTTAGGAGACATAAGAATTTTTTTGTGGAACGAATGAGTATACCTTAACCACCAATTATCCAACAACCAACATGCAACCGTAAAGTTTTACCTTTTTATGCATGTCCATACCTCTTAACCAGAAAATAGATATTATTTCAGGTACGTTTCCAACTTTTTGACCAATTACTGTTTAGGAAATATTTGATTAAAGCGTGTTTGTAGTTATGCAGTAAAAAATATAAAGCTCATCACGTGAATATATAAGGTTGTGTTTGGTATAAAGAATTGAATTGCAGAGAAATGATAGTAGATAATAGAATTACAGAGAAAGATAATTATTTAGAAAATGAGAATCTTTTCATAAAAGGTGTCAGCAAAACCTAAATACTTCTTTTAACCTATACTTTTTATAAATTGCCATTAAAAAATTATATACGATGATAGTTTTTTTTCTAATCGTATTACCAAATGACACGTTTGAACCGAATATGAGAAATAGCATGGCCGACAACAAAAGTTGGCTAACCTGTAAGCTCGAGCTACAATAATGGATTAGTACTGTACTATAAGACATCGAGTATGGTGCCTTGAGTCAAACACTCACCTCTACATAACGTTACCACATTATTCTTATTTCATATTCACACTCCCAAATACTCATCCACTCATAAGTTAACTCATTGCACTTTTAAGGAACCCATTAAAATACTCATTCACTCAGATCACACATGAAAAGAAAAGAAAAAAAAACACTTGATTGGTGAAACTTAATGGCTCGTACTGACTGTGTTAAAAGAGGCAACCACCTCATCTTCGTGTTGCTTGAGCGCCACTAGACCCCATAGGCCCATACTCTAATAATGGGTTAACTAATACTTAAGATTTGTGGTCCAAATTAAAGTTTTTTATTATTTTTTTATTTTTTTTTGAACGGCTAGTTAGTAAGTTAGTGGTTCGAGCCTAGACAGTGACATCCACAAGGGGCAATATGCCTTCCCTCGAACCTTCCACCTTTTTTGTCCACGGCGGGACTTGAACCCATGACCAATAAGTCATGGGCAACACCTTAAAACTTCCTTGGATACCACTAGGCTACAAGCCATGGATGTCCAAATTAAAGTTAACAAAGACAAATTAGTATGGCCATAATAAATGCATTAAATTATATATTGGCATAACTCCAATAATTGGCTGGTTAATGGCTTAATGCTCGTGTATAAGTCAGCGTAAGAGTTATGTACGTAATTGGAGTGATATGATTCATTTTAGTTAGTGTATACCTCCTATCATATTATTCATACTAGCTACAAAATCCGCCCGATGGGCGGTATGCTGTAAATTTTAGTATGTAGAAAAATATCCAAAAACTTTATATATTTCTAAATGACATAATAATCGATAGATGTGATGATGATTTTGTAAAAAAAACGGTAAATGAAGAAATGTTACACGGACATTTTATTAAATGAAGAATCCAGCTTTTTATGCCGTAATCCGTAATATCTGAAGTCTGGTTCCGTTGCACAATCCAACTTTTTATGCCGTAATCATAGAATGTCGGTTTTATGGAAATTATATTGAGTCGTGTATCACTTCTGAATAAAATACGATTGAGTCGCTGATTGATCTTTTAAATAGTTATTTATTTGTTTCCTTGTATGTAGGATCTTTTAAATAGTTATTTATTTGTTTCCTTGTATGTAGGAAGCCGTATATGGAGCATATGAATGTAGACTGTAAGCCGTACCAGATTCGTTTGCCGTATATGGAGCGTATGAATGTAGACCGTAAGCTGTACCAGATTCGTTTGTATTAGTACAAATGACGTGGACCAATCAGGGAATTCCAAGTGGCATTATGGACGAATAGAAATGCTTGGAATTGCCATGATGTCAAACTCTCTTCAAATTTAGGCCTCATATATAGAGTAGGATATGAATGGTAGATGATACTCCCTCCCTCCCAAAAAAACTTCCCATTTGAGCTTAAATTTTTGTTCCACAAAAAACTTCTCATTTCATATATTTGATGGGTTCCACATAATAAAATACTATTATTACTAGGGACCCCACAACTAACTATCTTTCTCTCTCCAACAAAAAACTTCTCATTTCATATATTTTTGATGGGTTCCACATAATAAAATAATATTATTACTAGGGACCCCACAACTAACTATCCTTCTCTCCAAATCAATCATATATTTTAATCAAAATTATTACCAATGACCATTGTGTCCAAGTTAAATGTGAAGTTTTTTGTGGGATGGAGGGAGTATGATTTATTGTCTAACATATCACATTGTAAAATATTTAAGTAGATTATTGATCTACGTACGATAATGCTAAATATCAATATTCTTTGTTGGATGTTGAATGCCAATTTTTCAAGCGTTTTGGTTTTGTTAAAAATAAATTATAAATATGTCGTTCGTTGATTGTTTTAGCTAAGTAGCGATTGTTGATGTACTGCCAACTCTGTCTTTTACTTTTTCTCCAACTTAGTTGAATGGTCTTTTTGGATTGATCATCAAGATCATAAGATTATTGGAAATATTAAGGGTATTTACAAGTTGGCAAATTTCCTATCATACGTTGTATTTTGCATCGGTCACGAGGAGTTGTGGAGCTTTATTTTTTGTCGAGCCTCTTGAAATGTCATAACGGTCAACACTAATGTTGACACTAATGTCTACACTAATCTTGACACTAATGTGAGCATTAAAATAATAAGTTATTTTTTGCTATTCATAAAATTGAGTTATGACTTGAGAGCCTATAAAAAGAATACTTGTGGTGAAAGTTGAAACACACAAAAAGAATAAGCTCCCACTCGATCACGTTGTTGCGTCTTTGATATACCTCACGTGTTTCCAAGTAGTCACTTTGTGTTGTCGGTAATTCTAGTGCTGTAGAATAATACCGATAAACTGCATCAAATCCTGGGGATCTACGTTGAGGCTTGCAGCATATAGAGCGCGTAAAAACCTTAAAGGACAGGAATCATAATTCCGTGCGGTTCGTTATTTCATCAAGAATCATGTGTGTTCATTTCATTTGGTTCTTTCTTATTTGTTGGGTTTGATATTGAATTATCAATATCTAATATTATTTTAATATCTTAATTGTCTAAATATTTAATCACCGAATATATAAGCTTTACAACAATCTTTAAGGTTTTTATTTGTTATATATTATTGTGTATATATAATATATACACATATATTATTTTATAAAATATTCGGTGATTAGATAAATATATATTCGGTGATTAATAAAAATATTGAGATATTATGTCAATGTTTTATATATATATTTATGTTATGGATTAATGGTTTTAAAAGAGTACATTATGGCTATTTAGTTTAACTTTTATAAGTTACATATTTACTAATTATGCCTATTTAATAGATATATTTTGTTTTGACATATTTAAATATCTATTTTAATCTAATAGACAAGTTAAAACAAGAGGTTTTTTCTCATCTAAAGTGAGTGTTATAAGAATTATCATGCTTATGGTTGAAGCATAATAATTGAGTTAAATAATTATTTTTTGTATATAAATTAGTTCAAGATACTTTTATGTTTGAAAAGTGTACTATTTAAAAAATCATGATTATACAAAATAGATAATTTTAGTGTTAAACGGAATCTTTCCAGTTGTGTATCATTAAGCACTGTATTGAACTTATAAGTGGAATAAATTTTTAATCATCCCCAAATAGGCTAACCTATTCTTATTACAATGTCTAGGAAAGATAAAGGCGGTTATTCTGACTCCAAATGGGGGTGGTTCCGATACGCACTAGCACTGTCTACCCTCACCGTCTTTCCTGGTTGTATTCGAATAGAGCTACCTAAAAGGGTTGACTAAATAATGTTTTCCTTGAATGTGGTTAACTATTTGGAGTTTCACAAATTTGAGGACTACTCTTTGGATGTTTTGTTTAAACACTTCTTTATTGAGAAGGAAACTCTCATAAAAGATAAAAAGAGTAAAGTCAGATTGAGTGTTTACCACGTGTCAGGTGGGAGCTCGGATTTTGCTTATGTAAAAGGAATTGCAAATGTTGTTGCAAATCTAACCCACTTGGGTGCAAGTGTGGGTCATGTCGAGTCAATATGACTACCTCAATTACTCGGGTGATAGAGGCCCGAGGCTGTTTTGTGGATTCTAGAGAAAACTTCATGTATGTTGAAATCGTGATTTTTCGAAATTTATAGTACGGTTCGAGAAGGAACTGTGGTGACATGTGTTGATGGCCATATAGTACGTGTTCATGGCATTGGCATAGTGGTTCTAACATCCCGAAATGGAATTATATATGGTTACCTTCGAGAGGTCGTACATGTTCCTTGAATCTCCAAGGGACTTATATCGAAGAACAAATATGACAAAAATAGTTACAATCTGGTAATAATAAAAAAAAATGGTCATATCGTGTTCTCCAAAGATGGGTTATTGTTGATCAAACCATCAACACGGGTGGAATGTTTATGCTTGATCTATGTGGTGATGGATAAGATAATGTTGTATTTATATCCAATGATTATGTGTTAAATGTTGATCATTGTAATCGTGAGAATATGATACTGTCAGCGTTAGTGACAATATCGCTAGTGATGACGTAACTAAGTTTCAAATTAATGAAATAGTTTTTCAAATTATATTGTGTGTTCAATTTATTTGTGTCATAAAAGGTTAGCTCACACTAACATTAAAAAAGAAATATTGAAAAAACACAATCTAAAGTATTGATAAAAGTAAATAATAAAGATTTTGACAAATGTGAAATTTGTATAAAATCAAAGGTTACAAAGAATTTTTTTTTTCAAGTGTCAAAAGAATTATATCATTACTAGAGTTGATCTATTCAAATATTTGTGAACTGTATGAAATACTCATGGGTGAAGGTAAAAGATACTTCATTACAATTTGTGGTGACTATAACCGCTATATGTTTACTTGTTGCATTCAAAAGATGAAGTTTTTAATTCATTCAAACTGTATAAATGCAAGGCTGAAAACCAACATGATAAACACATTAACATTCTTCGCTCGGAAAGAGGCGGAAAATACTTTAATCATGAGTTTGATACATTCTGTGAAGAGAATGGTATCAAGCATGAAAGAATTTTACCATATACTCCCCAACCGAATGGATTAGTTGAAAGAGAGAGTTAAACCCTTGTTGAAATGGTCAATTTTATGTTGAATCAATCAGGTTTTCCACACAATCTATGGGGAGAAGCTTTGTTGACTGCATGTTATGTGCACAACAGAATCACTAGTCGTGTGATTCCTTCTAGTCCGTATGAGTTATGAAATGGAAGAAAACCTAACTTAGATTATCTAAGAGTGTGGGGGTGTTTAGCTTATTATCTTACACCTGATCCTAAACGGTTAGATTATCTAAGAATGTGGGGGTGCTTAACTTATTATCGTACACCTGATCCTAAACGATCCAAGTTGGGAGCTCGAGCTATGAAGAGTATATTCATTGGATATGCTCAGAATAGAAAGGCGTACCGATTGTTGGATAAAGAATAGGAGATGATGAAAACTCCAATCTCAGCTTTAATCATATTCTAGCACCCAATACTTCTCGATATATTATCTCATCTTCTTCTGTTGTAGAAGAACCACATTCTTCTGTTGTAGAAGAACCACATACTTCTGTTGTAGAAGATCGAAAGAGAAGTACAAGGGTTAGAAGGGAAAATAATTTTGGAGACGATTTTCTATCATACTTGGTTGAAGGATCTCAATCTAAGGTGACGAGAGGGGTCATTTTAGCTATTAATTTAGATGATGATCCTAAGACTTTTACTGAAGCCATGACATCGAGAGATGCTCCTTTGTGGAAGGATGTCATTAATGATGAAATGGATTCAATTATGGGAAATGGAACTTAGGAGTTAGCTGATCTTCCCAAGGGTATGAGACCCATAGGATCTATATGGATCTTCAAGAGGAAGTATCATCCAGATGGATCAATATCTGCCTATAAAGTGAGATTAGTCACTAAAGGTTATAGACAAAGAGAAGGTATTGATTATTTCGATACATATGCACCGGTTGCTAGAATTAGTTCAATTGGAACTCTTATAGCAATCTCAGCATTGAAAGTCTTGTACATTCATCAAATGGATGTGAAGACAACCTTTCTAAATGGATATCTCAAGGAGGAGATATACTTGGAGCAACCTGAAGGTTTTATAGTATCCGGACAGGAAAACAAAGTTTGTAGACTTATTAAATCACTGTACGGATTGAAGCAAGCTCCAAAACAGTGGCATGAGAGATTTGACACCACTGTATTTGCATTCGGTTTTAAGCATAATAGTGTTGATATGTATCTACACTAAATGCACACCTGAATACACCGTAGTTATGTGTCTTTATGTTGATGATATGTTGATCATTGGCACTCACCTACAATCTCATTACATAGTGAAAATTTTGACAAAGTTTCAACACTTGAATATTAAGGAATGTAACACTCCTTTCGATTCTAGTGTAAAACTTGAAGTGAACTCTGGTAGAGCAGTGGCTCAACTAAAATATGCTAGTGCAATTGGAAGCATGATGTATGCTACACACTGCACTAGACCTGACATTGCTTTTGCAGTAAGCAAACTAAGTCAATATACTGTCAACCCTGGTACAGAGCACTGGAAGGCAGTAGGAAGAGTACTAGGATATCTGAAAAGGACTAGTAATCTTAAGTTGACTTACACGTCAAAATCTAGTATACTAGAGAGGTATTCAGATGCCAGCTGGATTGATAACAGAAGTGATTCTAAATCCACAAGTGGATGTATTTATACACTAGCTGGTGGGGCTATTTCTTGGGCGAGCAAGAAACAGTCATGTATAGCTCATTCAACGATGGAAGTTGAGCTTATTGCTTTAGCCAATGCAGGCAAAGAGGCAGAGTGAGTTAGAGATCTACTCTTGGATATCCGTTTGTGGGATACTCTTATGCCTTCAATTCCCATGTACTGTGATAGTGAGGCCACAATGTCTAAAGTATATAATTATGAATATAATGGGAAGTCGAGACACGTAGGTCTTCGACATAATTCTGTGAGACAACGAATTGATAGTGGTACCATCAAAGTTGTTTAAGTCAAGACAACAAAGTACTTGATGGGTCCGTTTACCAAACCTCTCACGAGAGATTTGGTTACATCTACCACGAGAGTCATGGGTCTAAAACCAAACTAGAATCGTTAGTAATGGAAACCCAACTTGAACTTAGTGCTCCTATTTTCAAGTTTAATGGGTAATAACGAAATTACTAACGATAAAAGGTACTATCAAATAAGATAGATCCATGTGAGGTAGGATAGTACGTCGTTGCCGAGAACGAGGATGAGTTAATACTCTTAACAAAATTTTGGAGACATCTGAGCAACGAAGATGTTGTAAAATTTTGCCTATCTGATCTAGAGGTGGTGCCGCCTCAAATGAAGACTTTTGGTTTGTCTTCTAAAGGGTCATGAAAAGGATTTTAGCACATGGCCATATTAGTGCTCAGAGAGAACACAAAGATGGCAGATGTTGTGTGGGGGTAAACCGGGGAGGTTACTAAGGTTCTTGGTTTAAACCTATAAGGATACCATTGAATTGATCTCCTCTTGTTTGGTCACATTAAACATGGGTTTAATCTTCGTGACACCCAAGTGATAACATTTGTCTGAGTGAAAGGAAACTTTCCAACTTGGTGGGGGATTGTTGGAAATATTAATGGTATTTACAAGTTGGCAAATTTCCTATCATACGTTGTATTTTGCATCGGTCACCAGGAGTTGTGGAGCTTTATTTTTTGTCGAGCCTCTTGAAATGTCATAACACACAAAAAGAATAAGCTCCCACTCGATCATGTTGCTGCGTCTTTGATATACTTCACGTGTTTCCAAGTAGTCACTTTGTGTTGTCGGTAATTCTAGTGATGTAGAGTAATACCGATAAACTGCATCAAATACTGGGGTTCTACGTTGAGGCTTGCAGCATATATAGCGCATAAAAACCTTAAAGGACAGGAATCATAATTCCGTGCGGTTCGTTATTTCATCAAGAATCAGGTGTGTTCATTACATTTGGTTCTTTCTTATTTGTTGGGTTTGATATTAAATTATCAATATCTAATATTGTTTTAATATCTTAATTGTCTAAATATTTAATCACCAAATATATAAGCTTTACAACAAAGATACTAACTATGTAGGCACTAACTATGTAACAACGCCAAAACGTACCTATACTTAGTTAAGTAAAGTTCTATATACAACGAGTTTTACTTGCTAATTATGTTAACTAGTCTATATGCTCTTATATAGATTGTTATCATCAAAAATATATTCAATAGTTTGAGCCTAACACTAGTCATATTGTTTTTGCTTCAAATAGAAATTGGTTTTGCAATTTGTAATCCTCTAATAATTTAAAAGTTATGAAGTCTTATAATTTATAGCATATTATTGGTTGCTAATTTGGAGTGTATATAGATGATAATTTGATTTAAGAGATATCAATAAGTAAAATGTAGGAACAGATAGTAGATTTTTTTATTTTTAAAAACTATATTTAAATCTACCACAATTTTTATTCACATCGAAACCTAAACACGTAAAGATCAGTATTATTAAACTACAAGTCTTGGTACATAATATATAACTAGGTTATGACCCGTGAAAAATCACGGGCTGCCAATAATTTGACAGAACGTAATTTTTATATAAAATAAAAGGTTTATCTTTAATTGAATGATTATTACATATATGATATGAAAATATATAAATGTTTGAAACATGTGTTTTTATTTCACCAACTTAATGAAATTAGCTTAATTGCACCATAAATTACGCGTATGTTCTGAAAATCTGAATTGGTGAAATGCCACTAAAAGTTAAATTGTAGTCACTAAGATATGATAAACAATACTACTTTTAAAAATATATTTTATATACATATAATTAAGAAAAAGTGTGAGTAAATATCTGGTAGCTAAAGCTATAGTGATTTGAAAAAATACTGATAGTAGAATTTTAAACTTTTAATGGCACAATTTTCTCTTAAAAAGTGAGTAAATCAGAGTTTGTGAGTTTTACCTACAATTTTTAAAAGATGACAGCAAAAATTAGAACATTTACCAATTTTTTTAAAAAACATTGACACTAAAGCCTATATAGACATTTTTCGGTGTGTTACTTCTGCTAAATGTCACATTTTCTTTTGAGATACATACCTTTCTTACCTTTTCTGGTGTCAACTTTAAACAATTTTATATTTCAAGATATTTGCCTGTTCTTATACATTTGAAATTCATAGCACAAACTACCTGAGAGATTTATAGTTGACACCTAACACAAGTTTTAAGTGAACCAAAAGAGACAGCACATAAATTTTATGATGCCATGACTTAGGTTGATGATTGTAAGTGTTTACTACTAATACCGATACCACTCTGTAATAAATTAAAAAATGAAACTCATCACTTGAAAATTGCATGAAAAAGTAATCATATTCTTAACAATCACGTTATACCTCAAATACAAAATACAAAATGGGATTTGCGGTCACTTAATTAGAGCTTAATTTTTCTTTCCTTTTTCCTATTAAATTCACGTTTAAATGAAGCATATTTCAATATGTTTCCTTTTTTCTTTCCTTTTTTCTATTTTATCATTCCATTTTGGGTCAAACCAATTTAAAATGTTACCCAACATACATCGACGACAACCTCTTAATAGGACATATTCAGGGCGTTTGGTAATGCCTCTTAATCAGCATCTGAATAAAAAATTCAACATGTTCTACCTTTTAATCGGACAGATGTAAGGGGAAGTTTGAATCATTCAGACATCTGCATCATTCAGATATGAATCGTTCAAATACTACCAAACAACACCTTAGTTGTTTTACCTTGATTCCTTGAGCTCTTGAACATAAGCAATTTCTTTGTTTTGTTATATACACTTTTTTTGCTTCAGTTAAATGCAAATGGGCAGCATTGCAAATATGCTAAAGACCACGACCAAGACAATATTTCCTATGTAGAAAACTTTTCCACTAAACAACAATATATCTCGTAATTTCCTCATAAGAGGATGAAATTATGGTCAAGATATAATATACCCTAGAACTCCAACTTGCTGTTTACGAATTCATGAAAAGAAGTATACATTTCCGATGTTGGTGCAGAGTCACGTATTGTCGTAATATTCATTTTAAGAATCAAGAATATGATATAAAAGTCATTTATTATCGTGCTCCCAATCAATATAGGTTTAGGTTCCTGGATTATTCAATAAGAAAAACACAAATATGTATATAATCAAGTGAATAACGACTAATTAAAGGGGGGTCAGTTAGTTAAACACAAATATCGAAACGATTATGAATCGGAGAAAGATTCATTTATGAAGAAATCAGTAACTTAATTTCAAAAAGAAATAAACCCAAGTAAATATTTTCTTAATTCTACAAAAAAAGTTGTCAATTTTTTTAATAATATAGTTAACAAAATATGATTTCTTTATGAAGAAATACTTACAATCCAATAAGGTGAATTCTATAGAAGTGGTTGGATCAAAACTTGCAGCTACTAATTGTTTAGCCTTTGGTGATCATGCAAATAATCTAATTAAAGAAAGATTCTTCAAACCTAATTAAATCACCAAAGTTCAAAATTAATCAACTAAATTTAACTTACTCACTAACGATTAGAACAACCCCTAAACAATAAAGAAAGAGTAAACTGCAAAATGCAATTTATACATGCAATTTTATAAAGGAGTAAACTGCAAAAGGTAATTTACATGTAATTTTATACAAAAACAATAAACTGCAAAATGATTCATAAAATGTAGAACGCAATTTAGACGCAATTTCTACATACATAAACTATAAAAAGTAATTAAAAATTATAGGAAAAAAAATAGTAGTTAGTGAATAAGTTTAATATGGAATTGAAGGAAGATGAAGCATAAGAATAAGAATTTACCTTGCAGGATTTAAACTCGATGAAGAATCTATTAAATATAATAAAAGAAACATTAAGGTGCCACATGGTCCTTTCTTAAGCCACAGCACTGCCACGAGTCAACTCATTATTGGTTACAGTTTCTGTTTTCCCGCCCAAATGTACCTTCTGCATTTTAATTAATTGTTTTTAATAAACATTCAAATTCAAAACATAATTGCTAGAAATTTTCCATACTTATCCGATTACTTTGACTAAATTAATTTATATTAATAAGTTTTTAAACAATTCCTAATTTATGTACTCAAATCACGGAATTACTTTATTTAATTATTTATTCTACTCAAACAGAATTTAAATTATATTATATCAAATCACTTCCTAAAAGAATCAATATAGAATTTAAAGGTAAATTTAATGCAATATCCTAATTTAAGGTAAACTTATGACGAATTATATGGAAAACGATGAAGTTTCACAGCTATTTTAGTACCGATTAATTTCTAAGTAGGACGTCATTATTTCATAGAATTATCGTTTTTGTTCCAGTAATCGATGTTTTCTTCTAAGGTTTTGTGTGAAAATTTTAAACCCATTTGAGTTATTTTGTATGGGGTTAGTTCAATGAGTTATGAATCTATTTGATATTTTGAAGTATACAGAAGATTTTGTAATTATGTTTTTAATTCATATGTTAAAATGATGATTTTGCAGGTTCATATATGCATTTATAGGAATATGGAAATTTTGTGATTCATCTCTTGCATTTATAGGAATGTAATTTATCTATACACCTAAAAATCGTAATTAGTTTGCAGGTTGAAGAAAACGCCATTCAACATCTCAATTCGACGGTCTCCGGATTACAAGGTCTTAAACGGAAGGTAATTTATCTGTAAACCTAAAAATCGTAATTAGTTTACAAGGTCTTAATTGAAGTTGATTTTTTAGGGTTAAAGGATGAGGTTGAAGTTGAAGTGGAAAGTTAGTGGATAGTTAGTGTGTCACTTATTATGAAACACCCATAAATGAAAAGTGTATCAGATGATACGGAGGAAGTAGAAGAAAAAACTCAAAATTGATATGCAAGTAGTAGGTAGCTACTCAAAAAATTTAATAATAAAACCGGGCCATGAATCCGGTTCATACCATTCTTTTTGTTCATAAAAAAATGGAAATGATAGTTACATATGCATGTTACGAGTCATGAATTAGATAAGCTTAGGATGTGCATCTTTATGAAACCAAATCTAAAATTACATCTGCTGCGGTATTACATATATAAGAGTAAACCCGAAAGTTATAATTCCTTATGATTTCTTGAAATGCAGTTTTTGAATATATTGAAAATGAGTTATGAGCTATATGTTTTTCATTATACCAGCTACCAGCAATCACATATGGGATACGAGGGGTTTGTCATCATATTTTATAAATATCTACCACTATCTCCTCTATTTACTACTAAGCCTTTTATGTCCCTCAAGAATATGACATACACTAGAAATGGATGCCAATGGTTAATAAAGAATACTTGCATTCTATGGTAATAATTTCATTTTAATCTTACTCTAATAATATTTATTTATTTATTTACTTTCTACGTTTGAGTTTAAATAAATTCGTAGGTCTTAAAGCTGCTAGATCAGATGGTGGTGAAGTGTTGTAGATGTGTTGCAACCCACTTGGTCCCGTTATAGGTATTTTCCATTTTTATTTTATACATTAAGATTTAATACAGGTCAAACTTAATCAGGTACAAAAAAGTTACAGGTATTTGTTACGTCATTATAATCCTCACGAATTTATCAAAAAAAGTTAATAGGTATTTGTTACGTCATTATAATCGTCACGAATTTATCAAAAAAAGTTGTATTATATATTCTTAACGTTCAGCATAAAAGTGACAGCCCGTGATTTTTTACGGGTCATAACCTAGTATATATATAAGTATGGTTAATGGTTAATTGGAATTCAATACCGTAGATTAAGGGAGGTTGATATATTTTTCCTGTAAATTTTGTATAATTTAGGAATGAAATAAATGCATTAGATACAAAAAACCGTATTTTGTGCTATAATTAAGGAAATTTCGTTTTTTTCACTTGTCCGGATTTTGTGCTAATTTGGTTTAAAATTTTTGGATTATTTAAATTCGTTAATTATATTAATTATGAGCGGGAAAAAAATTTCTGGAATATTTAGGGAGTGACACGTGTCACTAAGAGGCCTTTAAAAGTTGACAAGTGGCTTAAAAAAGTTTGTTTTATTATAAGATAGATAGATTGGAGGGATATGTATTAACAAAACACAAGATTTTAGACATTATTAATTATTTTGCGAATTAACTTGACGACTAACTGAGCATTAAAAGGTTACGACAGATGGCATCCTGATAAATTGTTGCATTACAAGTGTCGGTGAATTCATTAATAATAAATAACAAAAAAGAAAGAAGAAAAAAAGACGACTTTATGTGTCCATATAATGGACAAATTCTCTTCACAAGTTTGTACCAACAAACACAGAGAAAATGAAACCAGAAAAGCCATCTGAAATCAAAGGCTTATTGCAGACTGAAGAGTTATACAAGGTTTGCTCAAAATATATCGTATTTTTTGGATTAATTTTATATCAGATATTCAAGACTGACCAATTTTGTTGTGCTTTACATGTAGTACATCCTAGAGACTAGTGTGTACCCTCGTGAACTCGAACCATTGAAGGAGATTCGAGCTCTCACCGCTACACATCCATGGTGAACTTCCTGATTTTTGAATCATAAATATATTTTTATTCAAATTATTATTATTATTTTAAACGGCTAGTTAGTAAGTTAGTGATTCGAGCCTAAACAGTAACATTCACAAATTTTTATTCAAATTATAGGTCTTAACTTTTTTAAGATTATGTTACCCTACTTATAAAATTGATATATATATAGGGTGAGGTTAGAACCAATCTTATATACATAATTAATATTTACTTACCAAATAAACTGAATATGCACTTAAATCTTAACCATTGATCATCTAAATCTAAAGATTGATATTGGAGTGGTTCTGCATATTTTGTATATAAGGCTGTTTATGTATTGATCATTTGCGTGTGTTTGTGTGATTATTTCCAATATGTAAGTTTCGCAATCTGTACTCCATCAGAAATTTAAAATTGAAGCATGCTATGACAACCCAAAATTTAGACATTTAATTCGATATTTATTGTAACCCTAATAGTGTACTAGAACCCTAATTTAATATATGAAAGCATTTAATTTCATTTAAGTCTAGTAATAAACCTAATGTCATTTATGATCTTAACTAGACTGCATTTAAGTTAGTGAAACCCTAGACATCATACCTCATCAAAATACATGTCATCATTTGTGCATCATCATTTTATTTGCATTTTATCGTTAGATCAAATAGTTAGCGAGTTGGTGACGCAACATAATTATGAAACAAATCAAAAACATACATTTTATAATTTATAATGAAACACTAGCTCAACAAAATATATCGGTACGAAAAATAACAAACAAAATATACAACACCGATAAAAATAACTAATTACTCGGTATATTGCGAGAATACTAAAAGTAACATAATAAATACCGGAATTAATAAATTTAAGTTAGAAAATAACCATTATCGAAAAGCTAATAAAACCACAGTAAAAACATTTTAACATGCAAATGTACAATACCCGCATATAACAAATAATAATGCCTAAATAAATAAATAAATAATAACACTTTGAAAACATGGAATTGTACCTTACGATCGGATCTTTTAAAAGTTTGATAATATATGTTTTTGTTTACCAATCAAATCTATCCTTGTTTTAAGCAACCAATTATCATTCAACACAACCTAACCTAATTAAACCCTATAAACTTAGACATCATCCTAGCAGCCGCCTTGCCCTTTCCTGAGTGTAAACTCTCCATAAAATCATATTTAATTCATAACATATAAATATTACATGATTTAACATTTATTATATATAAATATTCTTTTTATATTATTTACTTAATCATGTAGTAAATGATTTGACAAAAACGTTTAAACATTCCGTATGTATTTAATAAACGATTTCATAAATTTATTTCATTATAATTATTTAAAATAAATTTAAATTAATAAATCTTATTGTGACTGTGAGTCCACATCCCCTTTTTACTATTTTTATTGTTTTACAACTTTGTGGTGAAAAACATATCAACTACTTTTATAAATGTTTATACTTTTATCACTTCGTATTTAATAAATCTTATTGTGACTGTGAGTCCACAGCCCCACTTTTTACCTTATTTTATTTACTGCTTTTATAAATCTTTGGGGTGAAAAACATATCAATTGTTTTATTAAATGCTTACATTAATTTTATTGTGATGATACATTATTCAAAACATGACAAACACTCTTTATGCTCGGACTAAGTAGGTGTAGTGCATAGGTAGATGCTTACATGCCGTAATCTTAGCTAGTTGCGACTAGCCCCTGGATATGTACATGGTACCATTGGCTGAGACTCTTCCTCCCACATTTTTGTTGTTACTTTAACGGTTCTACCCAACCGTCAGGGGAGTACATATCTTAGAGAACAGAAACATCACACTTAGAGTTGCAGTTTGGTTATGGGCTTAGGGTCGGCATATTAACTCAATGACTTAGCTAACTGTTGGAGACACCAGTCATGCATTTTCTTATTATATCTCAATATTTATTTTTCTTTACAAACTTCAATAAATTGTTTACTTACATTTTTTTACATGACAAATTTTACTACATCATTGTTGTTGACAAATAATTTGTTTTAAACATTAAATCATCACACAGATTTTGTCACGTTGGCACATAAACATTTTGGGTAACTCAATCTATACTTCATTTTACAATTTATGCCGGTTGGCATACAAAAACTTTGTATTTCAAATCATTTGCAAATAATATTTTACTACACTATTTTGCCATGTTTGGCTTACAAAACCTTGTATTTCAAAATTAATATTAAACCTGTGGATTCACTCAATAATTTTATTGATCGTTTTATATATGTTTTTCAGGTTAATAGGAGAAGCACTGAGTCCTTAGACTCTGGATCATGAGCATGCATATTGTCGAGATGCCACGAACGTCTTTTTCATTCCTAACCATTAATTTTTGTTTTAACCTTTATCAATTACATATAAAATTTTGGATAATATTTATTTCAAGTATTTAATACATTTTTAAAACTATTAAATGTTTGCAATAATCATAGTTGTGTTACTCATAAATGTTACATCCCGTTCTTCCGCAAATCATTTATTAACATAAAAACGTTTTTGGGGGTGTGACTAGGGGTGAGCAGAAAAAGTGGGTAACCGGAATTGGAACCGGAACCGCTTTGGAACCGGCGGTTCCGGTTCCTAAAATTTTGGAACCGCCCTAAGAGGTTCCGGTTCCGGTTCTCAAAATTTAGGAACCGGTAACCGGTGGATAACCGGAACCGGCGATTATTCGGTCTATATTTGTTAAAATATTATATATATGAGAAATTAAATGTCTAAATTTAACAATATGAGAAATTTTGTATAATTTTGAATGAGTTTAGTCTTTAATTAGTCTAAATATAGTTTTTTAACAACATAATAATTAGACAATCATATGTTTAAGTGTTTGAAATCTATAATTATTCAAAGATTAGTAGATAAATGATAAAAAATGATTAATATTTAAGCTTTGCATCTTATTTTGATTTTACGATTTTAGAGACAGGGTAACCGGAACCGGCACCGGAACCGGAGGTTCCGGTTCCGGTTCCGAAAATTGAGGAACCGGTACAAGAGGTTCCGGTTCCGGTTCCGGTCGGAACCGGCGGGTACCCTGCTACGCTCACCCCTAGGTGTGACACATGCACCATTATGTAGTGTTTGATGATGTTGTATCTTAAAGGTGTGCAGATAAATTTTGGTATGTGTATGTATAAATGTGCAAGTTATTGATTTGCAGGGCTTTGATGGGTACAGCCCCAGATGCGGGCCAACTGATAGCGATCTTGTTGAAGGTCATTGGTGCAAAAAAGACTATAGAGATCGGGGTATTTACCGGTTACTCCTTGCTTTTAACCGCGTTAACAATTCCTGATGATGGCAAGGTTTGTGATTTTGGTTATAGTACAATTTTTCTTTTGAGTTGAAACAAAAATTAACTTGCATTTTCAGTATTATAAAAAAATTCTAAAGCTTGGTATAGATTGTAGCGATAGACATGGATCGGGAAGCATATGAGATTGGTCGTCCAGTTATCGAAAAGCATGGTGTCGAGCACAAAATTGACTTTATCGAATCGGAGGCTTTACCTGCTCTTGATAAGCTACTAGAAGATGTATAACTTCCATTCGGTTGGTTTGTTTTAGAAGTATAAAAGACTTGGTTTAATTCAAGAGATAATTACTGAAATAGGCCAAAAATATATTATTTTCCCCTCAATATAGACTTGTGTGGCTCCAGAATTTTTTGTGCGATCAGAACATTTTTTGTACGACTGATGTACCAACATACCATTTTTTTGTGCGATCTGACATTTTTTGTGCGATCAAAAAACATTTGTCAAATTTTGTGTGGAGTCACACATGGTCGTACCGTCGTAAGATCTGTTTTGAAATTAAAGTATTTTTGATGAATTTTGGATCTTAATAGGTCTATTTTTGAAAGTCATCATTGATTTATTTTTTTGGTTGGTCTTATCTCATTATGGTTTTTTGGACTAACATTGCCTAATCGTTAATATGTCTCAACTTAGCATGATAATGAAGGAAGTTTCGACTTTGCTTTTTTTGATGCGGACAAAGTAAACTATATCAACTACCATGAGCGAATAATGAAACTAGTGAAGGTCAACGGGATTGTGGTATATGACAACACACTTTGGTTTGGATCGGTTGCACAACCCGAGGATTCGGTGATTAAAGAACTTAGAGCAATGAGAGCTGCAACCATAGAGTTTAACAAAGCGGTTGCAACTGACCCTCGTGTTGATATCTCTATGGTTCCATTAGGCGATGGCATGACCATTTGTAGACGCCTCTACTAGAATTGGCCGAGACATTAATGAATAAGGGTTTCGTGTTATGCATGTATGAATTCTGGTTAATTATTATAATTAAGTGTGGTTATTTTCTTTTTTTCAATGGTGAAATAAAAAGTTTATTATGGTGGATACTTGTGAAGTTGTGAATGTAATGCGGGGTACTTAAATCAAAATGTATCCAATGACACGTTTTATTATCGTATTTATTGTACTTCAAAAACTTACTTCCATGTAATAAATTTCAGAAATTTATTTTCAATATATTGGTTTACCCAAGATGGTATTTTACTTAGGTGACACTGTTTTCACTCTATGGATTGGGATTAGGTTCCGGTGAAATATTTCAAGAAATTAAAAAGAATTTAATTAACTATTTTTCAAGAGAGGAAGAGGGAAAGGATAATATCTTTATTTGTTCGAACTTTCAAAGCTAAAGTTTAAAATTAGGTAACTTGAAACTACATGTGCTATGGATTGATGCATTCAACCCTCTCTTTAATATAAATTAGTACACTTCATTGTTAAGGAAACATTACTAAAGAAACAACAAAACATGAACTCAAAAAAACTTTAGCTCCTTTTGTTTCTCTTGATATAATCCACTACTAAAGAAACATGCAATAACAACAAAACATCAACTTAAATATTGAAAATAAGATGTCTATAAATATGACATATTTTAGTTTGTTATTGAAATAGTCGATGCATTTTCTTATCTAAACATAGAAAACAATATAAGTAGGCCATCTAATACCGTGATAAACTTTTAAAGGATATTAGGCTAAAAAGGCTTTTCGATTGAGTCAAAGATATCGGGTCAAAGCCCACATAATAAAAATTACCCGATAACCCGAATGTCTGAGAAAATTAGGGTTTTTATAAGCCTTCGTCTCTTACTTCACTTTTAGACCGGTGCCAATGGTGACGGGAACTGACGCCGTCAGTTTCCGCCAACTCAGCGCCACGTCAGCATACAAACTAAATAACACTAAACTGACGTACCCATGCCAACAGCACTCCGTCACTTCACCAACTTTGGGCCCCACCACTTTTCTTTTTCTAATAAAATATACAACTAATTAAAACATATAACTAATAAAAATAAATTACATTAATTAAAAAAAGACATTATATAAAAAGTTTATTTTTTTAAAAAAAAATTGAATTTTTTAGATTTTTTTAGAATTTTTTTTAGCTTTTTTTAAATATTACCTTTTTTAAAAACTTAAAAAAAAAATCAAAAAAAAAATAAAAAAAGAATATTACGCTCTCTCTCTTCCCCTCTCTCTCTCTCGCTCCTCTCCTCCTCCGTTTCTTCCCTCGCCGCTTTCCCGACTGGCGGTCCAACCGGCGGCCAACCGGCGGACCGTGCCAACGGCGCCGGTTCCGTCGGTGGCCAACCGGCGGCCAACCGGCCTCCCGATGGCACCCGTCTTAGCGCCTCCGTCTTTCTCCTCTGTTACCGATTTCAAACCCTAGGTTCCTCTCTCTCCTTCTCTATCTATTTCAAACAATCAAGTTGTCACATCGTTGAATTAAAACGTTTTTTTTTATCGATCATGTATTGTTTGTGATTAAAATCGATTGGGAATCGTTAGCTTACGGCTATATTTCTTTGTTTATTTGCAGGTAAGGTGTAATCGAGAGAGCTATAAAAATGGTGGAGAAGACTAAAGGAAGAAAGGAAGAAGTGGTTACTAGAGAGTACACCATCAATCTTCACAAACGTCTCCATGGATGGTAAGTTTATAGTTATTGATTTAAATTATTTGGCATCAGAATTTGAAGTCTGTGACGTTTGATTTGATTGTTAACTTTTCCTATTTGATTGCATTTCTATTTTACAATTGTAGTTACATTATATGCGCTGAATATATTTTTAAATGTGTGGTTAATGTGTAGATCAAGTTGTGATCTATAATTTTACAACAGTTACTTGTTGGTATGACTGGTATCACTTTAGCTGGTGTTTTAGAATTCCATATTTTCAGCTTATGCTTAAAAAAGTTAATACTTGCTCTGCATATTCTCTGTATTTTTCTTTGGCTGCATTGTTGTTTAAGCTGGTTTCGGTTAAAAACATAAACTTTTAATGCAAAATCATATATGATCAGTAGAACTATATGTATTTTTAAGCATGCATTTGTTATTTGTATGCTTATTAAGATTAACAACCGCACAAATTCTGATTTTTTTGGGTTCATTTTAATTGCTATGAAAATGTTATTTGTAGCACATTCAAGAAGAAGGCACCAAAAGCCATAAAAGAAATCAGAAAATTTGCCCAAAAAGCAATGGGGACCACTGATGTACGTGTAGATGTTAAACTTAACAAACATGTTTGGAGCAGAGGAATTCGAAGTGTTCCAAGAAGAGTTAGGGTTCGTATTGCTCGCAAGAGAAATGATGATGAAGATGCAAAAGAAGAACTTTACTCTCTTGTTACTGTTGCTGAGATCCCTGCTGAAGGTTTGAAGGGTCTTGGTACCAAAATTGTCGAGGATGAAGATTAATTCATCAAATCAAATCATGTTTTTTGAGTTTTGGTTTTTGATCTTTTGGATAATTGTAGTGATTACAGTTCATTAAGTTTATGCTTTGGGTATTTATAAACTTGTTATGTTGCATTTGATGAAAGAATTTGATACTTTTTTTTACCATATTTTGTAAAATTGTTATGAGGAGCTTACTTTTAAAGTTGGTTGTTCCCATACGAGGACTGTATGGCATGCTCTTAGAGGTGACCATTTGGGATGAACAAATTGAATTGAAACTGAAAACATGTAATCAGTTCGTTTTCGGTTTTTGTAATTTCATGATTTGCGGTTTCGGTCCGGTCCTCGGATAGATGTGAGCATTTGGGCTGAAACGAACTTGCAAACATTTTTAGTCGGTTTAGTTTTTGGTTTTGAAAATTTGTCACTATCGGTTTTGGTTCTGTTGGTTTTTCAGTTTCTAGACCCCTATTTACATACCACACTCCGAGGATTAAAAAATAAAGCTAATTTAGCTATCCAGATCATAAAAAGACTTGACACGAGATATGCTTAAAGATTTAGTAATTAGATTTAAAAACTCTGAAAATGTAGTTCAAATTTGTAAAATTTGGAACATAGCAAATGTGGATATTACTTAGCCTACTAGTATGTTGAAGTAGGTTTTGTAGCATGTTCTCAGTTTTACTTGGTTTTTTTGTTCATATTTATAAATTTTACATGGGAAAACCCTTTTCCACAAAACATAAAAAATTGATATGTAGTTTTACAATTTGGAATACATTTTTGGTCAACATGACAGCCAGTTTGATAAGAACATCTACGTTCCCAAAATTCATCACTTGATTGATGATCAAAATCCATATGCCGTGAGATAATAATTTCTAGCAAAAACAATTACTAATGACATTACATCGTTACCGCATGATATTTGTATAAATTTCCGACAGTTGCTAATGAAATACAGTTTCCTAAAAAGTATAAACTTTACTCAAACTGATCTATATTAAAAGAAAAGAAATACATTTATTTATGCAAGTTACACGAAACAAAAACTCTCATTCTACATCTCCATCTAATGTACAAAGCTCTCATGGAATTTGTGTTTTAATCAAACAAATCATCTCTTTGGTCAACGGTCCTTGTAAGCATACATGTAGCTTCTGAGTTTTTTAACTTCTTCAGATGATTCATTCAAAAGAGTATCCACATACAAAGAAAAACCAGCTCCACTGCAACCAGAATTCAAATTAAAATTTTCCATTTTTAACATAAGGAAATAAAACATGGTAGCAAATGAGGATAGAAAAATAAGAGTACCTCAAAGGCCCAAAAGGAAGCCAAATAACATCCCATCGAAACTTTGACAACCTACAACCCAAAACAACAATTTCCAACATTTTATGAAATAAAGACATCAACAATTTCGTTTATATTTTTATCGAAACAGGGCAAAAGTATTATAAAGTGTATGTAGTATGCGTAAAATCACTAAATGGATTTGTGTCCAAACAAGATTCATAGTTTTTGGAATTTTCATAATGTCTAAGTAAGGTGTCTTTATAGTAAAAAAAATTGATCTGTTTAAAAATATCTTGAGAAATATTACCGATTTTTGACCAGTTACCCAACCCAGTTTTCTCACCTTTATTATAGTCTTTCTGTAGTCCTTGATGGAATAAAGAATGAAATAATTTAGTGAAAATGAAAAAAAATGTGAAAGAATATATATAGTACTTGAGCATATTATATAACCAGAAAACTGCTAGCAAAACACCAGAGCAGCAAGAGAACCAAAGCCATTGTCTATGAGATCTTGAGCTATGAAGCAAGCCAGCAATCGCCATCAAACACACAAAAACCGCTGCCCAGTCTGTTAAAAACTATAAAATATTTAATTATTTATGTATTGCAGTTCTTGTAAGCAGGTCAAAACTATAAAATATTGGCTATACAGATAACAAAACAAAACGATGGCAACATATAAATTCGATACAACAATCTAACCTGCAGCAATCACAATCCATGATTCAATCTCATCCATGAAGTAAGCATGGTAACGCTGCCATAAGAAAACATCATTACTGCATTATATATCATATAAAATTTCTTACAGTTGCAAAATACAGTTTATTAAAAAGGTAAAAGAAACACACGCACACACACACATATATGTATATATTATTTATATAGATATGTTCATCATCTAACATACCAATTCCCAGGGCATAGTTGTCTGTCCATGAATGGAGAAAATGAGAAATGCCACAAAGCAACAGAGCAAGCCTGCAAAGACGGACTACAAGAAAAGCATAAAACCAAATATCCATATTAAAATAAAACATATTTATAATAAATTCGGAAATTCCAATACAATTGCTTCAAATTGGCATTGAAAAAATATTAATCAGGACTCAAACTAATAGTCTAATACTAGCTTTTAAAATTCCAAATCGAGCAACAGAAGTTGAAATCTTGAACTAAGAACACTGCAAGTCCAAGGCTTGTTATTGGAATCCGACATTAAATGTACAAATTTGAATTAAGATTATCTATACATAAATGTGGGAATTCCAATACATTGGCTTCCATATGACATTTAAGCTAATTTGTTCACTTATTAAAATTAATAATATGTTGAAAAATTTCAAATCGAGCAAAACAAGTTGAAAATCTAAACTAAGCACACTACAATACCATGCCTTTTTGGAAACAGACAAAAATAAATTTAAAAAATGTGTAACATAACACTAACAATATAACGACATATGATCATAATCATGTGTGTATATGTCAATATGTGTAAATTACCCTCCAAAAACGAGATTGTTGAGCTTGAGATCTTTAAGTGATCTAACGAGCTCCTCCTGCTCTGTGTCGTATTATCACTTAATCAATCACTCATTCCATAATTAAAACAAAATAAAATCGACGCCATCATAAACCCTAATTATCAAAATGAGGGAAATTAAAGCGCGATTACGAGAAAAAACGCACCTTCGGTATCAAGTGGTCGGAAATCGGAGGTCGGAAGGGAGTGTTTATCGTCTCCGTCGAGATCGTCTTCGGAGTGAAGATTCTTATTCCAACTCCTCGCCAGCCTCTTCATCGTCGACTAATATGTCCACAACTCAGATTTTTCACGCCTCTTTTGAAAACATGTTGCACAGATATGAAACATTAGATTATATTTTTGCAAATTGCATAACAGGTCCTCGTGTTTTCTTCTATTTTACTTTTGCCGTTGAACCTGAAAATAAATTTAAGAGTAAATTACAACGAACGTCCCTGTATGATCTTCATTTATTACACTCGACATCCATGGTGTATCGATTTTGTTATACCCATGGTCCCTACTGCCCTTAACCTTTTTTAAATGACCAAAGTACCCTTTTAGCATTTTGAATAAAGCAAAGATAAAGGACTGTGAATGTAATAAGTGATAAACGACAGAGACCATCTGTGAAATTTACTCTATTAATTGATTCTTTTTTCTCCTTTATCCTATCGACATGAATTGATTCAGTCAATTGATGCACGTCATTAGAGGAGTTGGTGTTTTTCACATGCAGTTTGATAGAACGTCATCGGCGGCGGAACAACCGGAGAAGGTAACCGTAGGTATGGGTTAGGGGTGAATCGACTTTTCAGGGGGTTTGGTGGCGCGATGATAATGGTTATTGATTGAGTCTTGAATTCTAGGAGATAGATGTGGGTGGTGAGTCTGAATGTGATGGAAGAATATGGATAAAAGAGAAAAAATCAATTAATATAATAAATTTCATGGATGGTCCTTGTGGTTTATCACTTATTACATTCATAGTCCTTGTGGTTTATCACTTATTACATTCATAGTCCTTTATCTTTGCTTTATTATAAAATGCTAAAAGGGTATTTTGGTCATTTAAAAAAAGTTAAGGGCAGTAGGGACCATGAGTGTAACAAAATCGATACACTAGGGACGTCCAGTGTAATAAACAAAGTTCAGTGACTGTGGCTATAATTATTTATATACCATAGGGACCTTCCGTTTAATTTACTCTAAATTTAATCTAGTGCAACGTGTCTCGACTTTGTTTGTGGGGTGGGCATGAGTCGGTTATGGTCCATAATTGACCAAACCAAATGTACGGTTAATCAATTGTTAAGGAGATGTTTGAGAAACTTTATTAGTTTAACGAGGCATCATGGCGCGTGCGATGCACGGGCTTCGTTCATGATAAAAAGTTATTTTGAAGGTAAATCGTATATGTTGTATCGGTGTTACGGGCAAAGTACCGAAAACATGATCGCTAACATGTTTGGCTCTGATTACAGGTACTCAACTAAATAAGAAAAATGTGTTGGAGGAAAGTGTAAAGTAACAAAACATCACCATCTTTATTAGCGTAACGCAAAACACATTATTCATAATATAGAAGTTAGTTTACGAAGAACTTTCTGCTTTGTCTTTTATAAAAATTATGAATGAACGATGATATATCTTCAACCGTGTAGGTTAATTAGTAGTTCCTGAAAAACAGTGTGTAAAAGTTTATTAAAAGGGGCATTATGTAACTTATTTAACTATTTTTTATCTTCAATGGGAATTCATTTGAAGAAACATGTTAATTCCCTTCATCTTTAATTATGCAATTAGAGGACAATAATGACAATTTTTACATAAAAGTAAACGAAATAATACTAATATTGGCTTGTAATAAAACATTTACTAATATAAACATTTAAAAATCATAAAATTATTTTCATTTTAGGGGTAAAATCAAAACGAATAACATTGTAAGTTGTAATACAGATTAAAGTGAATCAAGCTTCTTGGTCCTCTTCGATTTGGAAATTCTCTTCTAGCTATGCAAACTCAAGTTGGTCAATTTACACAAAATTACTCGCGAGATTTAAGAATATGTACCGGACACGTTTGATTTTGTTTGTGAAGAATGAACATAAAATAAAATTGTCAAAATAGAGTTAGAAGTGATGAATCGAAGAATGAAACGGTTGGAGAGGAAGGGATGTATCGGTTCCTTATAGTTACACAATGAGTTTGTAACTTTAAATTGAAAATTTGAAGTAAAAGGATAACATTCTTGGTCATCTAACTGCACCTAATCACACTAAGGTAGTAAAAAGTTTGTAGTAAGAGTAATTGCATCTAAAACTGTTACTTTTTATTGGTCATCCAATCACTCTAATGAATTTAACCAAAAGACCCATATGGTCAACATTCTTGCATTAAGTGGTTCTAGTGAAATAAAACAAATAAATATAATATGCAAAATTTGACAATCATAAATCTAAAATTAATGTTTCTAATATTAGTAATCGAATTTGGAATATAGATGATGAGACAATAGCCAAAGTTATATACACAACAACATGATTGCGTCAATTTTAATTAGAAATCAAACTTAATAAACACAATACATTAACATCATTGACATATACTCTTGTCAATCTCCCATTTTCCCGTTAATACCTGGCAAACAAAACTTAACATAATACAAATTTAAAAATTCAGTTTCATTCAATTAACAATAAAATCCTAATTTCTTCATAAGAGTGAATTGGGGGGGGGGGGAGTATCAAAATTGTTGGGACGGGACATTTTTAAGAATCTGAAAGAGCCAAAAAAAATGTCTTATCTTTTTTTTCCCACACTATAAAGACCTCATTGACACAATCGAGTCGTCTTCAATCTTATCAATAAAAACAATGGGAAATGTTGTTCTTCACCGTACAGTGCATTGTGTTTCCCTGGAAAAAAGCCCACAAACATACGAATCAGCAAAAAGTTAACAAATTGAAAATGAGTACGTTTAAGCTTACATTTTCACAATTCATGTCCGACATATCATAACGCTAATGGGTCTGTTGTCAGACTCCTTCAAGTTATCAAGGGTGATGTTGCTAGATTGTTTTTTAGAGTTCAACATTGTGAAGTAGTAAAAGTGATTGGACATTTGGGAGACTAACTGAGCAAACATATGTTATATAATTGCAGGGAATGAAGGTAGGAAGTAAATGATACGTTTTTTACAATGCAAATTTATACAGATTTTATAATGTTTTTTAGAGTGCAAATGGTTTCAATGTGTGCATAATTTACAAAGAGTTAAGGCTATAACCGTTTCATATAATTATGGCTATAACCCTTTAATATATTCCATTTATTATTATTATAGGTATATATTTGGTTTCCATGTACGTTTGAAGTTTTTGGGATGGGTTTTGAAAGTCTAGGTAATTAATATGTTATTTAAGTCTAGGTAATTAAATATATAGTTACGTTTCAAGTTTTGAAAGTCTAGGTAATTAAGATGTTATTTAAGTCTAGATAATTAAAGCTACATCACATTTGGAACTCATTTTTTTATTATATATAGTTTTTTTATTATATATAGATATAGATAAGTTTAAAATTTTAAATTATTTACATTTTATTAAAATAATAAATTAATAAGTTTTTCTAATAAACTTTACCAAACACCCTTAATTTGTCAATTTTTGTTGCAATTTCATAATTTTCCCCCCTACTAGTGTAAAACCATGTGACAAGGGCTTTATATTATTTTGATAAGCCATAAACGAGCCAAATTGTAGAATAAGGTAGGCCCAAACGGCCTGTTATCTGACCCCAGTTATATAAACCATTCCCCCAAGATCTAAAACCCTAATTTTTCCTTTCTCTTGAAGTTCCAGTTGCCGTAGAGCCAACCAAACTGCAAATTTTACCATGGGTAAGCTGGATCACTTTCAATCTCTTCACATATACCAAACTTTATGTGTTTTCGATGCTTAATTGCTAATTTACGATCTCGAATCGAGCAATAAACGTTCTTATTTCCTTCAATTTTGTTTTTTTACAGGTAAGGTTCACGGATCTTTAGCTCGTGCCGGTAAGGTTAGAGGTCAAACACCCAAGGTTGCCAAACAAGATAAGAAGAAGCAGCCACGTGGTCGTGCTCATAAGCGTATTCAATACAACCGCCGTTTCGTCACCGCCGGTAAGTTTTCCGTTTGTTTCCGTTAAATTCACCTTTTTTATATTTAATCATACAAGCACAGTGCCTACAAACACAATCACCAGCACTCTTACATGGTTATATATAAGGATATTAATATTAACGAAATTGTGTAAATTTGCAAATCACATATAATGCTTTTAATTGTTTACCAACATTTTTATATCACTCATATATATATTAGTTTTAAGTTTTATTCTGCAAGCGAAATGCATACTTTACTTGTATAAAAAGATTGATAATTTTTCTGGATATGAAGACAACAAATTAATTTCGAAATTAGGGCAATTTGAATAATAATGTACTAAACTATGCATGATTTGGTACAGTATGTAACTATGAGAATGGTTTTCTGATGTAAAATAAAAAAAATCAAATCTTACCTTTTCTTAAAAATGATGTAAGTTTGTCACAAAATGATCTATTTAAAAGTCAATTACATAAAAAAGTAAGTTTCGGAAGTTTGTTACTTCGAAAGTTAGTGAGATCATTGTTATTAGGCAAGATGATATTTTTTCATTATGTGCATATAGTTTTCAAAATATGAATGTTGTTTCACATTTGACGATTTTATGTTTTATTTTGCAGTTGTTGGTTTTGGAAAGAAGAGAGGACCAAACTCATCCGAGAAGTAAATGCTGATTGATGCGATTTCATAGTCATTTTGTAGGTTTAGTGCATTGAAATTTTTTGACGGTTATCATGTTGACTAAATTATTTTGCAGTTCCTATACATTTGTGATTTGAGTATGAATTAAAACTATAAGTTGGATTCAGGTATCTGCGAATTTAATTTCATGTTCTCAATGGTTTTATGTTAATTTTCATGTTCTATCTAGAATCGATAAAATGGTTTCTGTCGGATCGAATTCGTATTTCTGATCTTTTGGTTTTTTCTGGTTTTATACCGGACTGAGAATTGATTTTGCATGAAAAATTGAACTGAGAATTGGACCGAACTGGTATTGCTCTATCCGTTTCGGTTCGATAGCTCCCGCATAGTTTGGTAATGCCTAGTTTTAATATCAATTCTACCTAAGGTGCAAGTTATATATTGTTTCAAACGTTCTTAATTTTGGAAATATGATGCATTATTATAGAATAGAGATCCAAATATTTAGGTTTTTATTTATTATCACAAATTACAAATAATAACAAGCTATATCCAACCAATGATTTAATTTAATTTAAATGAAGGATTTTTACATTTCAAAAGAATTAAGTTTTGACTTCAAAAATGTCAAATACAAACCCAATAAGTTGTTGAAGTATAGAAAAGAATAGAGAATTAATGCAAGATCTAGTGCATGATGTAAGTCAAAGCCAAAGCAACCATCATGAGCACATAAGCTACCCCTTGATCAATTGTTGCCCCTATAAAAAAAAACCCCAAATTGGTCAACAATCTTTTCACCATTAAACTATCCAGTGGAAAAAAAAGTGACAAATATGTTACGTGTAAAGTTTTTTGTATCTATTTTATTAAGAAACTGTATTCATTATTTTATACACGTGACTCTCAAACCGTAATGCACCACACCACGCTTAACATTGTCGTTTTTACACAAAAATATTTCACATTGTCACAAGAATTCTTCTATCCTCTCTTTCTCTGTCTATCTCTATATCTCTCCCTCACAGACACACATAAATTATATTTATCTACATTATATTCCTTTCTAAATTAAAAGCTAAAGTCTTGTTTAGAAAAATTATAATTAAAATCTAAAGTGCAAGATAGATAAAGTACCATCGCTTGAAGGAGCAGGAGCGGGAGCTGGAACCGGAGATTGAGCATTGATTGTCGAAAGAATCAAAGAAAAAAACACAACAAAAATAGCCATCATAACATTCATTCTCACAACCTCCATTTCCAAATTAATAATTATTTTTTTTCTTTTTTCTAAAAGTAAATAAAACTTAGAAAGTACCTGAGCCTATAAATCCCTAAATTTTCAAGAATTTCATGCCATAAATATGTTTCATGAGGTGTATATATATAGGGGGAGATAGAGAGAATAATGGAGAGAATAGCAAAGATTATTTTGAATTAAAATGAATATAAAAATATTTTTAATTTTTAACTTAAAAGGTAACGGCCACTCTGGATTGTGGTTGTTGATTAAGATTACACAGATAACTAATTGACTTCAAAATTATGTTGGCCGTTGATGGATGCCACGTGGAGGGTGGAGAATAGCTGCACGTTATGATGTAGGCGTTTAGGTGGAATTGAGCTGGGTTAGCACATGCAAATGATTTGTTTGCCACTTTGTCGAATATGCTTTGTTTTCTTCGTTCTTATTTTTTGGTTTTAATTTGTTTAATAAATGATCTCATTTATAATATCTTCTATAAATATTTTAAACTCAAACATTATCAATAAAGATGATTGAAGATTTTATGTATCTTCTTGTTGACGTGCAAACTGTTGGAAAATTTTGGACATATATAATTATATGTATATTTGTTATATATAATTAATGGTTGATATGTTCAAAATGTAGTTGTGGTAAATGAGATATCGACTCTCGGGGTGTATGGAACAAAGAAATAAAATAAATGAACCAGTGGGAACTTGAACCTATCGACGCTCGTCTCCCGAGTATCATGTGGGTTCGGTTTGTATGGTTAAGAAATTCAAGTAATAACAATATTATTATTAATATTATTAAGATAATATTATTATTAATATTATTAAGAAGTTTAATGTGTGTCATTAAATATAGAATTGAATTTGGTGGTTTTATTTCTTTATAATGAATATGTATAATGACAATTATGATTGTTATTAACATGATGACACATTTCTATTATAAATAGAGATGGTGTGGTTCATTTGTAAGACACATTCTTGTGAACATCAACACACATTCACCAACTTGTCTACACCCACTTACAAGTATCACAATTTGCTCTCTCCATTCTTAGTGTTCCTTAAACACAAGAACTTTCGATAAGTGTTCGGGTTTGGATTATATTCGGTAGTGTAAAACTACTCGGTTGTTTTACCCTGGGAAATAGACAACGAATCTATTTTAAGGGGATCGTCAATTTCACGAGACTCAACCAAAACTTGTTTCTTTTTTGTTTTCTACATATTCTTGTTTCAATCTTGTATTTATTTAGTCATTTCCCAATTGTATTGTATTTTATTTAATGAAAATTGGTATTAGCTCCTACAAACTTAAAATAGCATCGATTCGGAAAAAGTTTTTGATTGAAAAGTTTATGTAAAAGAAGATGTTTGGTTAAGTTTATTATAAATTGTTAAATCAAATTTTTGGATTTAAAGTTTATTATATCAAGTTTTTAAAGTTTGATTTTAAATAACTTGATATATTGTTTAAAACAATTTTGGATTTAAAATTTATAATTGTGAAAATTATTGTTGTTAATTATAAGTTTTGCAATCATATTTGTTTGTAAGGTTCAAGATAGTCATAGGCTTCTTGAGTTGATTCTCATTAGAGATGATATTTGAAATAAATCTTACAAACATTTTGTATATCATTGTGAAATTTGTTAATTATTAAAAATTATGTTGGTTTGTAAGTGATTTTGATTTCCATTTTCTTCATCTCAAGGTAGCTTTGGCTTCTTGACTTATGGTTTCAATTTGTGAGACTATTTGGAAATCAAATATTTTGGATTTATATTTCATAATATTGTCGTTATTCTTCAATTATAAAGAATTTGTTTGAGAAAATATTTTATAAACTTTTCGTAATTTCCATTTTATACATATCAAGAATACTTTGGTATCTTGAATGTAGTCTCATTGTGTGAGATATTTGGAAATTAAAAGTTTTTTGGATATAAATGTTTTGATTTATTTTGTTTCAAGTATCAAGATAACTTGGGTTTTCTTGAATTTAATCTCATATACTGAGAAAATGTACTTGAATCTTTGGTTTTAAAACTTTATAACTTTTAGTTATCAAGATTGCCTTGGCATCTTGAATTTATTCTCAATGTTGTGAGAGTTTACTTTATAATTTTCAAAAATTTGAATTTAAGAAAAGTACATTCGTTCATGTTATTTCTATTTTATGCATGTCAAGGTAGCTTTGGCTTCTTGACACATGGTTTCAATTTGTGAGACTATTTGGAAATTGAATGTTTGGATTGAAATTTCACATTATTGTTGTTTTCTTGAATTATAGAGATTTTTCTTTGAAAAAATTTAATTTCCATTTTTATACATATCAAGATTACTTTGGTTTCTTGAATATAGTCTCATAATGTGAGATATTTGGAAATTATAAGATTTTTCAAATAAAAAGGTTTTGTTGATTTTAATGGATTGCTTTGGCATCTAAAATTTTACTTTCAAATTGTGAGACTTGGTAAAAGTTTGGTGGATATTAGTTAGTAAGATACAAGATTGCCGCTGGCTTCTTGAGTTGATTCTTGGAAAAAGGATACTTGCAAGAAATCTTATAACTAATTAAATTGTGTTTCTTTTGTGAAACTTATTGATTGTTGAGGCTTATTGGTCAAATTTGCATTTTTTATTTGATAAAAATGACAAATGTTTTGACAATGCCTAATATGAAAATGTACATGAAGGAAGATGTGCATAATGCGGCCATGATTTCCGATTTGTCGGAAGTAAATTGTGCGAACCGATTCAAGTAGATGGTATTTCGATACGGGTGCTACCCGTCATGTGTGTTTCGATAAAAATATGTTTATCATTTTCAAAGATGTTGAAAAATGAGTAAAAACTTTTATGGGAAACTCGACTACCACATATATCAAAGGTGAAGGAAATGTTATCGTAAGGATGACTTTTGGAAATGATGTCATGTTGAGCAACATCTTGTATGTTCCGGGGATTCATAAAAATCTTGTGTCCGGATTGTTGCTTACTAAGTTTGTTATTTGGGTTGTGATTGAATCAAATGAAATTGTGTTATCAAAATGTGGAAGTGTTGTCGGTAAAAATGTTAAAATTAAATGTGACAACTTGTAACCGTGATTTTGATAAAATGCTAATAAAGTTGTTCATTTATTTTGAATTGTTAAAATATATAACATGGTTGATTATGCCATATAAATTTAATTAAATATGTTTTAAATAAATTTAATGGCATACCACCAACATTTCACATTGATTCAAAGTCACAAATGTAACAAATTGACAAAAATCATCCTTCCATTTGGTTGAAAGAAATAACCAAAACTCCTTGATATACACGAAAGAGTGCAATTTTACTTTAGAGAAAAGTAAAAATGAAGCAATTGATACATTAATTTGTACAAATGTGGGGGTATGTCGTGCGTCGACTAATTATCTTTTATATAAGATACCCCGTGAGGATAAATGAACATTGTATAAACTTTGGTTTGAAAGAAAACCGTATCATAAGTACGTACAAATTTGGGGGTATGTCGTGTGTCGACTACTTATCTTTTATACAAGATATCTCGTGAAGGATAGATGAAACATCGTACGAATTTTGGTTTGAAAGAAAACCGTCTTATAAATACGTACGAATGTGGGGGTACCTTGCTAATGTATTCATTCATCTACCTAAAGTTACATCAATTAAGGAAGATATTCCAAATAATTGATGTATAAATTGGTATATATCATTGTCTTACATTTACATTAGTCAAGTGTAGAATGTATAATGGTAAGACATAATACGATATGACAACTACTCTCAATTGAAGTTATCAAGATTAACTATTTAAAAGTTAAATGATTACATCGCGGATCCGCTTATGAAAAAGGCTTAAGTAGAGAGTTAGTTATGGAATGGGACTAAAGCCCTTGGAATAAAAGTTTATGCGAAGGAAACCTAACCTAGTTGACGGGAGATCCCAAGATCTAGGTTCAATAGGACAACCTAGTTGTATAAACGAAGGGATGTCACTGTGGGGGTAACGGAATTCCTCCAAACATTCTTAAGGGGAGTAAATTTTACTACTTCCTAGTCCATTCCTAGTTCAGTGACAATGAGGATAAACATGATGGCTTTTAATGATTCCTAGTAGAGAATCACCTATGTGAGGGAGAAGTGGGATCGCTTCGAATTGAATTGTTGGGGCACAATTCTTAGTAGCTCTCGCAGAACCAGGCAGTGTCCATGACCAAGACGGGCACGATAAGAGGATATGAACAAGTTAGGGAGAGTCTTGTGATAATGTATACTGTCGTCTACACAAAAGGCGGATTCAGTTCAAGGACGTCGTGTCTACTGACTGCTAGGAGACTAAGTATGCTTCTCAAGGGAAAGTTCAAAGGGTAACACCTACCTATCCTTTGCAAGACTTAACTGTTGAACATTTATCGAAATTTTGTTGTGTTTTCGATCGATCTCTATTCATGTGGGGGATTGTTGGAAAATTTTGGACATATATAATTATATGTATATTTGTTATATATAATTAATGGTTGACATGTCCAAAATGTAGTTGTGGTGAATGAGATATCGACTCTCGGGGTGTATGGAACAAAGAAATAAAATAAATGAACCAGTGGGAACTTGAACCTATCGACGCTCGTCTCCCGGGTATCATGTGGGTTCGGTTTGTATGGTTAAGAAATTCAAGTAATAATAATATTATTATTAATATTATTAAGATAATATTATTATTAATATTATTAAGAAGTTTAATGTGTGTCATTAAACATAGAATTGAATTTGGTGGTTTTATTTCTTTATAATGAATATGTATAATGACAATTATGATTGTTATTAACATGATGACACATTTCTAGTATAAATAGAGATGGTGTGGTTCATTTGTAAGACACATTCTTGTGAACATCAACACACATTCACCAACTTGTCTACACCCACTTACAAGTATCACAATTTGCTCTCTCCATTCTTAGTGTTCCTTAAACACAAGAACTTTCGATAAGTGTTCGGGCTTGGATTATATTCGGTAGTGTAAAACTACTCGGTTGTTTTACCCTGGGAAATAGACAACGAATCTATTTTAAGGGGATCGTGAATTTCACGAGACTCAACCAAAACTTGTTTCTTTTTTGTTTTCTACATATTCTTGTTTCAATCTTGTATTTATTTAGTCATTTCCCAATTGTATTGTATTTTATTTAATGAAAATTGGTATTAGCTCCTACACAAACATCACAAATGTAAATATGAATCTTAATCTTTCAAATGTACTAACAGCCTAATCGTGTAAGGATTAAATGGTTAATGCATTAATGTCTAAACTTTAAAATAAAAGTTGGTCTTGCATGTACGTAACACCAGAATAAAAAACCCGACCTTATGATCACTTGGGGTTCGCATGGTTAGCTCATAAAACCCGAAAACATAATTGATAGACCCAACCATTATAGGTTTAGTAAGTTTTGGTTTTGACCCTTTTGTACCCCCAATCACATGATTTTATTAAATGTTAGTTAAGCATAATTTCAATAGTACACTTAATAAAATACTTCGTATATAACATTACTAGTTTCATAACCCGCCCGATGAGCGGGCTAGCTGTAAGAAATATAATATATAATGATGAAAAAAACGTATGAATTATATGGACAACTATTATTAAAATGATGATTAAAGGTTTTGTTGTACATGAATAATCGGTAAAAATAAATCAAAAAAGAAAACGAAATTTTATTGTATAAGACGTTTGTTGTTGAGTTTGTATAGTTACCATCTTGGTCGCAACAAATAATTTTCAAGCATTTGTTTCTCTTTACTCTTGATACATCAACATATAGCTGGTCATGTGAGAATACTGATATTTGGACAAACAAATCAACCCGTGACAATGTTCGCCCATGGTTTTTTTAATAGTCATTGAAAAACGTATTTAAACAGGAAATTGTCTTCGACTCAATTTGAAAGGCATAGTTTTGTCGTAAGGACTAATAATCATACGTGGGATAACAAATTGTACAAACTTTGTCACGATCTTACCTTCAATTATATTAGCCTAGTTATATTGCATAAATCTACTTTCTGATCAATGTTTTGCATACACATTACATGAGCATCTATCTTTAACTTCAATATATGATGCGTGACACCTGACATTTTTATAGTGTACAAGAATTATGTGGTGTAAAGATCGAGGCTAAACATAGTATCATCAATAATTTCATGTGTGAGTGTTGATAATAATATGTTTAGACTATAATATTTTTGGATCATAATATTTTTAAACATTGATTATTATAACTTTCGATCATAATAAAATTGGATTATAATAAATTTGGATCGTAACATTTTGTGATCATAACATATTGTGACCATAATAAATTTAAATTACATTTTTGGATCATAAGATTTTTTTCGTAAAATGTATGAACCATGACACTATTATGTTCAAATTTTTATGTCTATACTCATTTCGTAAAGAATTTAATTTTAAAAACTTTTATTTTCTTAAAATTTTTGTGATTATAACATTTTGTGATCATAATAAATTTAAACTACACTTTTAGATCATAAGTTTTTTTTCCGTAAAATGTTTGAACCATGACATTTTTTTTCAAATTTTTATGACTATACTCATTTCGTAAATAATTTAATTTTAAGAACTTTGATTTTCTTAAAATTTTGAGATTATAACATTTTGTGATCATAATAAATTTAAATTACATTTTTAGATCATAAGATTTTTTTTCGTAAAATATTTGAACCATTGTTTGGTCACATCTATTATAACCAATAGTCTAGGGACCATTTTGTATTTAGTCGAAACTTTGGCTAGGTATATATAGTAAGTAGTAACCTAATTTGCATAACATTTGCCCAAATTGTAGCAGCCCTCATCAATAGCAAAGTGTTCAAATATTCCATCCATCTTAATCTTCCTATATTATCACTTGTTTATGCTTAATCTATGAATTAATAATTGAATTCGCAATCTACAACCATGACATTTTTTTTTTCAAATTTTTATGACTATACTCATTTCGTAAAGAATTTAATTTTAAGAATTTTGATTTTCTTAAAATTTTTTGTTTACAAATAAAAAATAAAGCTATGGGAGAAAAACGAAGCGAGGGAAGACATGAATATGTTTCCATATGAAGAAGAAGTTAATTGCCTATTATGCCCTTTGAGTCAGCGTTCATGTCATCATTAAGAAGCAAGGTTATTGGTACATGTCATCAAATTAAAAGCATGTTCTTGCTCCATATATAGGTGGGAGATTTCATAGATAAAGGAAGTAAAGTTCTCTTAATCTTTATAAATTTTGAAGTCATATGCTATTTAGACTTTGGCAATTGAAAGATGTATGCATGAACTTATACTAGTTATCATTCATGAGGTTTTTTTAGAGATATAATTAGAAAAATAAAGGGAAAATCCGGTGTCAATTTCTAACTAACATGAGAATAACACGAATATTAACAAAAAAGTTTTTGGTTAGTTATATGTCGGTTCAACTTACTCGTTTATTAAGTGGGTCAGTTAAATTCCCGACCCTAAACTTCTCTACCCTAAACTTCTCTACCTTAAGCCTAACATGTTTATTTCGTGAGAGTTTCTGGTTAAGAGCATGTTTGGATATGCTTTTGAAACTAACTTATTAATTTATTGACTTTTTAATAAGCCAATAAGTTAAGAAATCATTTGGGTAAATTCTTGAGATTTCAAGAAGTAGGTTATTGCCAAGGTATCAGGGGTGAGGAATGAAAAAGGGATTACAAATATCTATGAAATGAATTTTCGTTGGTTCATCACACACTGATTCTCATTTGTCATTTGTTCAATTTGCATTAAAATACAAAGAAAAATGATTAAAGTTGCCATCAATGGCTTTAAGTTTATAAGTGGTGATCGAATATAAAATACACACACAAGTGTGTATTATTATGAGGTAAAACTCCACAAACCCCACTACGAGATCATGTTAACAACTACACTGTTTATTAATAATGCACGCCAACTGTTTGATAAAATGCGTAAGAGAATTTACTTTGACTTTAGTCTGCTCCTATCCATTGTATATGCGCCTATAATCATGTTTAACATATTTTAAACCCTTAAAATGGCTGGAATTTAACAATACCCACTTTTTGACTTCTTGTTCGTTGTTTATCTGTATCAAATAAACAAGATTAGAGTCATTAATCTGTCATAAAAATGCAAAAAAGTAAAGGGAGACAGTAATGGTGTTCTTTCCTCATTTGTTTGTTTTCTGTGTTATTGCAGGGTTTGTTTATGTGCATGTTGATGTTCATGCACAGTTTCAAACAGGTTGGTCATATCCAAATTATGTTATTAGTTTATTCATTAGTTCATTATATAATGATATTATTTATTTATATAAAGATTTCGGTATATCCTAGAGATAATTCATCCCATATCACTTGCATACAAGGGGGGTGCTGGGTTGTTTAGCAAGCCTTATTTTGAGCTTATTTTCGGGCTTATGAGCTTATTTCATTTGAGTAATTTGGTTAATTATTCGATTTCTTGTTGTATAGGTTATATAAGCATCGATTGTGGATCACCCGAAAATTTCAACTATGTGGATATAGATACGGGTATAAGTTATACTTCAGATGAATCATATATAAACACCGGAATCAACAAAAACATTTCTTTAGAATATGCATACCCAAACAACCCAATGCTCCCACAACCACTTTCAGATCTTAGAACATTTCCAAACCAAAACAAAAATTGTTACACTTTAAGACCAAACGGTGGGAAAACGAGTTTAAATCTAATTCGAGCTACTTTCATGTACGGAAATTATGATGGATTAGATAAATTACCCGAATTTGATCTTTATCTCGGTGTAAATCTTTGGTTAAATGTTAAATTCAAAAACAATTCGGATGTTGTTACAACCGAAATCATTAGTGTAGCTTTAGAAGATACTTTTAGTATTTGTTTAGTGAATTTAGGACAAGGGATTCCGTTTATTTCAGCATTGGAATTGAGGCCACTTGACGGGTCAATTTACAAAATTCACCCTGGGATTTCGGGTTCGTTAATTTTGTTTCAAAGATTTGATATTGGATATACTAATGGATCGGGTCGATATGCGGATGATATATATGATAGAATTTGGTCTCCTTATAATTCTCCATTATGGGATTTGTTACATACGGATATAGATATAGATATAAGTGGAAATGGTTATCGGGCACCGAATGAAGTCATGCAAACGGGCTCCACACCGAAGAATGAAACCAAGAATTTGGAATTCGGATGGAAATTTTCCAACCCGAAATCGGAATTTTTCGTTTATATGTATTTTGCGGATTTAGTTATTTTGGGGAGGAATGAAACACGAGAGTTTAATGTTTCTTGGAATGATTTTCCACTTTTTGGAAATTTAAAACCGCGTTTATATTACGCGAATATATTTTATAATTCTAAACCGTTGGTTGGAAATGAGCACAAAATTTCTATTAAAAGAAGTGGTAATGGAAACGTTTTGCCTATTCTTAATGCTATCGAGATTTATAGGGTTCAAAAGTTTGGTGAATTCACTACATTCAGTAAAGATGGTATGATTTTCTTGTTTTGTAATCATAATTCTCAAATCCTCATTAATATTGTATTAATCTTATGTTTGGTTTTTGCTAATACAAACAGTTGATGCAATAAACAACATTAAAACAACGTATAAATTGAATAAAAATTGGGTGGGTGATTCTTGTGGCCCGAAAAACTACTCATGGGAAGGTGTAATGTGCAACTACACTTATTCAAATCCCCCACGAATTATATCCATGTAAGTTTTTTCATCTTTTTTCATTATAGTCCCCAATTTTTTAAAAATAACTTTCATATATACATATGTCGACAAAAAACGTGCCAAATGACGAAAATGCTGTTAAGTTTTTTGAAAATAATAAATTTAGCATATAGAATGCTGACACCTCATCAAAGAGACATTGGTCTTTTTAAAAAACTTAAGGTTATTTTCGTCATCTAATTTTTTTTGGTTGAAATTACCATTAATGACACTAGATACATACTTGAGCAACATGTATGAAAGTTTGAATAAATGGGTGATCTTGATAAAATTAGAGGTGATATGTACACCACTGCAATTATCCATACTCCATTAAAAATTTGAAATTTTACCCTTATACGCTCTCTTTACAAGACAAGATACAAGAATGAAATGATACAAGTGTAATTTTCAGATATTTTAGTGGTTTATGGATAATTTTGATGGTGTACAAATCACTTTACTAATGAAAAAAGTTAAATACTTAGGTGGCTTCGATATGCATTAATACTATGAAGAGTCACCATATTTTTAATGATTTTATAAAACATTTAATAGCATTATAAATTGATACCAGAAATCTTTCCACAAGTGGTTTAACCGGGCAAATAGCTGCTTCAATAGCCAATCTTTCATCACTAGAAACATTGTAGGTATTCATAATACCTATATTATTTGATATCAAGTGTTTTTGTGACTATATTAATATTTGTATGCTATATTATCAGGGATTTATCGAATAATAGTTTGACCGGGTCAATACCCGAGTTCTTGGAGAAGCTTTCATTTTTAAACTTCTTGTAAGTTATATAACTTGATTATTTGCTCAAAAATTGCATTTGCAGCAGATAATTCATCATTTTTATTTCATGTAAAGTGGAAAAATGGGCGGTTCAGGCTAACTTATTAGTTATTTCCAATGATTTCAGGGACTTAGGAGGAAATCAACTATCTGGCTATGTGCCAAAAGGCCTCTTGGAGAGATCAAAATCTGGATCACTCAAACTAAGGTTTTATCCTTTCAACATTTTGATCAAAAATTTAATGTTTAATTCGTTATTTAGTAACTATATAAGTCTATAATCAAATCAATCATGTTATATGAGAATCTGTTGCATTTAAATCTTTTCGACTTTATGAGAATCTGCATCCATGTATTTGTGTATATTTGAGATATAAAAATATCAATTTTGTGGATTTCTCGATTTATATGATATGAATTCAAAAGTTCGAGCGGTTACAGTTGTTTCTTGGAATATAGCTTTTTTATTTGATTTTAGGGAAAAGCTTAAGTTATTATGTTAACTAACTAAACATTCAATTATGAGTCTAACATTATTTTCCAAATGGTAACAGAGTGGATAGCCAAAACCATTGTGACCCGAAATCATGTCAAAATAAGAAGAAAAGTGTTATAGTTCCTGTAGTTGCATCACTACTATCACTTTTGGTGCTTTTAGTTGTATTGATCATCATTTGGAGAATTAGAAGCAAACGAAAAACACGTAATGTTTTTTTCTATTTTAATCAGTCTCTATACCATGAAAATTGCAACATTTCTTGTTGGGAAAATTGCAAAATATAGTAACATACTTTCACTTCAAATCTAATTTGATCACTGGTCACTAAAAGATGATTTTGTATCTTATTTGGGTCATTGGTGTGATAATCAATCACGCGACAGTAATTGAATGACCCAAACAGGACACAAAATTACCCATTTGAATTTTTTTTTGAAAAAGTTCGGAATACAATGAAAACAAAATATACTGTTACATATTTTTTGGAAAGTTCAAATTAAGTATTTTCCCATTATAGGCGGGCGTTACAAATATATTAAATTTTTGGGTATAGGGAAAGTGAACTCAAAGAAAGAAGTAAAAGCTTTAGAATCAAATAACAAGCAATTTACATATGCTGAGGTGGCAAACATGACTAATAACTTCCAAACAGCCATTGGAAAAGGAGGATTTGGAACTGTTTATCTTGGTCGCCTGGAAAATGGCAATCAAGTTGCAGTTAAGTTACTCTCAGAATCATCATCTCAAGGATACAAAGAATTTCAAAATGAGGTATGCTAATTGCACAACTCGTAAATTACCTTTTTACCCCCATGTTTCTTTCTTTTTTATATGCTAGGTAAAATTACAAAAAGAAAAAGATTTTTACCCGTACCTGTTTTAAATTAATAAATAAGAGGGATAAAGTATGCTAATTGCACACAAGTATGTATCTTGTGTCATTTATACCAAGTTTGACCAAAAACATGCCAAATGACAAAAATGACCTTAAGCTATCCTAAATGGAAGTTCTAATAGATGGTGGCCTTGATAAAAAAGTTGAATACTTGAGTGGCCTCCACACATTATCCCAACTTTCAAATGACTAGAATGACCTTAAATCATTCAAAAGAGTAAAGTTGTATTTTCAGAAAACTTAAGGACATTTTCGTCATTCAGCACATTCTTGGTAGAATTTATTGAGATTAAATGCAGGCTGAGCTTTTGATGAGGGTTCATCATAGGAATTTGGCATCTTTTGTGGGATATTCTCATGATAATAACAAAATGGCACTTGTTTACGAGTACATGGCTAACGGAAACCTCAAAACTTATATTTTAGGTATTGCATAAATCATACTTTCAAGTGTTTCCAGTCAATCCGACCCGACCCATATTGACTATCACAAAAATTACCCATTTTGACCCGCCCATTTTGCCACCTCAAGCGGTTAATTCATTGATTTTTGTTTATTGTAGATAGAAATGTTCATCCATTGAGTTGGGAAATGAAACTCAAGATAGCAATAGATGCTGCACAAGGTGAACACTTATCGAATGGCCTGAAAATCAAAACATGTAGAAAAATAAATAAATAAATAAATAATAATAATAATAATAATAATAAAATAAAAAAAGGATGTGCATGAGTGAACCTTTTGGATTGCAGGGTTGGAATATCTACATAATGGTTGTAGACCAGCTATAATTCATAGAGATGTAAAGTCAGCAAACATTCTTCTTAGTGAAAATATGGATTCTAAAATAGCAGATTTTGGTCTTTCAAAAGGTCTTCCTGATGATAAAACTACTCACATTTTAACAGACGTTACTGGAACAACTGGTTATCTTGATCCAGAGTAAGTTTTTATGAACAAAATCCAATTCATAGTACCTCGCAAATCATTTTATTAAAAAACATTAAATTATTTATGAAATAATATACGCATAACTAACTCACTAACCGTTTATATAAAAATTATAAAAGTAATGTAACTATTACGAAGCGTTAAAAACTTATGATCCTGTTGTATTTATAAAGGTACCGAAGATCTCACAATCTCAACGAAAAGAGTGACGTGTACAGTTTTGGGATAGTTCTGTTAGAGCTAATTACGGGCCAACCCGCAATCATAAAAAATACTGATAATTATGTACACATTACACAATACGTGGGCCCGTATCTTGTTAAAGGCGAAATCACAAGCATCATAGATGAACAAATGAGAGATGATTATAATATAGATTCTATGTGGAAAGCTATTCAAGTATCGGTTGCATGCACACGGGCCAAGTCAACCCAAAGGGTAACAATGAGTGAGGTTTTAACGAGCCTAAAAGCGTGTTTGGAGATGGAAATAGCCCGTGGGCCCGTTAGCCATGCGACCCCGAATATGGTTGGGTTAAGAATGGACCATTCACCCGAGGTTTGTTCAATGGATTTTGAGCTCATGACCGGTCCCTCGGGTAGATAGTGAATCGTAAAACGATTTAAAAACGTTACAATTTTTTTATTTTATTATTATTTTTTTTGATTTTATAGAGCCCGTAAATTATTCGGTCATCGGTTTTCTAGAAACGTGTTGATTATGGTTGTTCGTTTATCTATACATTATGGGCCTAGACTATAATGATACAACAAATACATAAAACTACGTACATTAATAGTTTTTGAAAGTGTTTGAATAAGACGACTGAGTTGACAATAGACCAAAATAGTTTCATAAAAGATCATTTCTTGTGAACTAGTCAATCACGAAAGACATAATTGTAAATTAAAAAACCATAATTGTAGTTAAAATCATTCTCGGGTGTATGAGATTATATCGTTGACATAATTGTATATTACAAAAAACATTGATCATTTCACCTTTGTGCAATATATGCAGATAAAACCAAAGTAGTGATCAACATATGCAATATATTTTACATCAAATGGACAATAACAATCCAAAATGTTTATTTGAATTTCAAACCACGTGCATCATAAACTAATTAAAAGTTAACATCACAGTTTTGTGTTTACTTTTCCTGTAATGAATGGATCAAATGGACAAGAATCCGTCCCAAAAGGAGTACGAGGAGGTAAATCTGAGTTATTTATCAAAAAAGAAATGATATCACTTCCTACCAAGTATTCTTACTAAAATTTCTACTCATTTAATCAAAATAAATATCCAAATCAAATAATGAGATTAAGAAAAAATATTAGTGAATTGCATATGTCAATCATTTTATAGGTAAAAATAGGGATGACAATTCAAGCTGAGTTTGGGTTCACGGGTTGATAGGTCAGAAACATTAACATATTTATGTAAATGAGTCAGATATCTTAACTTTAACTTGTTTACCTTTAATCCCGACATAATCCGTATAACCCGTTTAATAAAACATGTAAAACAAGTTAGCGGGTCAAACGGGTTAAATGGGTCAAGCGAGTCAAACATGTTAAACAAGTTGGTGTTGTTACCAAAACACTAAAATTATTAAGTAGCCCTTTTAGTTTTTATGTAACTAAGTTACTTTTGAACTCCTAACTATGAACTAAGTATAATATATACTTTTCAGATATATTTTAATAACTAAACTAGTTGGCGGTTTGACAAATTTAAATTATCTTTGACCCGACCTAATCTGTTTAATAAATGAGTCAGTTGAGTCGACCCAAGACTGACCTGGAACTTCTTTAGCTCAACTCTAACTTATTTGTTTTTGTGTCAGTTTTAAGTTGGGTTTCGTGTCGAATTAGAAATCCACTTTACCTAGAGGATAACGTAGCAAAATTTAGTAGAAAATAATACAAATTTTCTTTTCCAAATCTTAATTCCTCCTAATCAAACTGAGCTATACACCCAATGAAGGGATGTCGGATAAACATGATGAACAATTAGATAATTAAGAAATGACATTTCACTTGTTAACTAAAAAAAAAAGGACATAAATGGGTTTTTGATACCGGACGCCCGTTTTCAAGCTCGGATTCGTGGATCTCAAACCCCTCAAACTTCGACCCCGGCTGATTCTTTAAGCCCTCCTTTTGTTTCTCGTTTTTTATTTTCTCTCTACTTGCTGAAAATACCATTGCAAATTTCAACAATTGTTTGAAAAACATGTTTGACGTTTACTTGGCTAAATATGGCCCAACAACATACATTCATACCATGATGCAAGATGGGGGCCTCTGGTTCGGGTCATAGGGATTATGATGAAAATGTTAGATTCTACAACACTTTGAAAAACGAAAATAGCAAACGAGCTCGTGATAACACCACTAGTAGCGAGCTTGGGAGGTATACACTTACCGATTTCTTGTCAACTATAAGTGTAGAAGAATTTCCAAACTTTGATATTTTGGATTGGTGGAAAGGAAAGGGTATCCAATTTCCAATTCTTTCCGCTATGGCTCGTGACCTACTAAGTGTTCAAGCTTCTACGGTAGCTTCGGAATCCGCTTTTAGTTTTAGCGGTAGGGTTATATCAAACAGGAGAACGAAGCTCACACCTTTGTCGGTTGAAGTTATAATTTGTTTGAAAGACCATCTCGATGCAGCAGAACGCTTACAACATATTGCATCACTTGAGACCGAGATGGCCGACGTGGAAGAACCATTACATAACGTGGAAATAGAGGGACATATGTCGGTACCTCTAACACTCGAAGAACTTCAATTCGACATGGAACTACGCAACAATGTCATGCGAGATGAAGAATGAAGAATGAAGAAATGGAGGCGGCGAATGAAGACGAAGACATGAAGAATGAAGACTTAATTATCGTTTAGTTTGTATTATGTTTATGTTTAAATTTATGTTTAAAACTCTTGTATTTGGATGGTTTCCTTTAATTAAAAGTCCATTTCTATTGTCTTTTTACATATTTTGTTCATAAAAAGTACAAAAAAAAAAAAAAAAAAATGAAAAACCCGTAAATCCGGTAAATCCGGTTTTTAAACTGAAAACCGATCCGATCCGATCCGATCCGAACAAACCGATCCGATCCGACCAAACCGATCCGATCCGGTTTAAAACCGGTCCGAACCGGTTTGGACCGGTTCTTGTGTTCGTCGAGTAAAACCGGTTCCAAAACCGAACCGGTTTGGACAAAACCGGTTTTGACCGGAGTTGACCAAAACCGATCCGGTTTTAAATCCGATCCGGTTTTTGAAAAAAAAAACGGTTTGTGCACCTCTAGTTGTATTGCTTGTTTGGGCGCATTTATTTTGGGCTTTGTCCATATTTTGGTCTCTTCTCGAGTTTTAATATAATCTGTCGTTAAAAAATAAGGATAAAATCGATAGAACGAAAAGTTAGAAGATCATTAACATCCACTAAGTCTGACTAAGATAACTAGAAAAAAAATTATGTACTAAATGCTAGTTGACATGCATTAACAGTATTTGTATCCATTTTTATTTTGAAGTATAAATGTATAATATCATACAAAGATTCAAAAATTTCAATGTCTTTTAAATATGTTATTAGGTATGGTAATAAAATTGTACCAATATTTTAAAATACGGGTTTTAGTTGACCCAGTACAATGATCGGGTCACGGTTAAACTGGTTGAACCAATGGGCCAACCCGGGTCAGGTCTCCTGATTTCCTATTATCTGGTTTCCAAAATCACCTAATCACCTTTAAAATTACATGATTTCCCATGATTCGGTTTCCAAAATCGACGTATTATTTTCCAAATCGCCTGATTTAGTTTCAATTTCGATGAATCAGCTTCCAAATTAAAGTTCAAATGAGATTTATGATTACAAGCGGGTCACAAATGGTTTCCGGGTTGCCGGGCTTCACAAAAACTCAATGGGCCGCAACAAGTCGCAATAGGTTATTAATAAGCAAAATCCCGAACAATTTTGACTCGCTCTCTTTACTGAGTCCCGGTTCAACTGGTTGAAATGACACGGACAACCCAGGTTTTAACACACTGAATTGTACAACACCACAAAAGTGGGACCTTGAGGGAGTAAAAACTAAAACTTGTACATGGTTTTACTTTTTCCTTTGAAGATCTTTGGAAATCTCTAGTAAATATTGGACCACTTTGACTGGTCTAAAAGAGTAAACAAACTTTCCTCACTAGTCACCCATCTTTGGCCCCACGATATTTTTTCCGATATATTTCTTGGGATTTTTATTTGGATATATGTTTTTTTTTCAATAAGTGTGAATTTGTTAGACATATACAATCCTTGTATCATATGTAGTTTCATACAACTAAACATTTTGCATACACTTGTAATTCTTTGATAATTTATTTAATAAAGATTTGAGTTGAAAAGGTTATTGTATTCTACATTCGTCACTACTAGAAAAAGGCCTCTGTTCCTACAGATTTTTCCTAGGGATAATTTCCCTCGGAAATTCCTACACATTTCCGAGGGATTTCCTAGGGAATTCGATAAAATAAACTTCCTCGGAAATCCCTCGGAACTTCCGAGGGAATTCCGAGGAAACTCAAAAAATTGCGTTTTTAAAAAGATACCTCGTAAACCCCTCGGAAGTTCCGAGGGAATTCCTAGGGAACTCAAAAAATTACATTTTTAAAAAGATACATCGGAAACCCCTCGGAAGTTCCGAGGGAATTCCTAGGGAACTCATAAAATGACGTTTTAAAAAAAACTTCTTCGGAAACCCCTCGGAAATTCCGAGGGAAATCAAAAGATGACATTTAAAAAGGCATTCCTCGGAAATCCCTCGGAAAATATTTAGAATGAGATAAACATATATATTCAAGCAATGAGTTCTATAATAAATGTGAATATACATATGTGTATATAACATATCACTTGATAAAACGAATGTATCTTCATATATAATGATGCTGGAATTTCCGAGGGATTACCTAGGGAGATTCTAAATCCCTAGGAAATGCGTAGGAATTTCCGAGGGATTTACTAGGGAATACTTAATCCCTAGGAAATGTGTAGGAAATTCCGAGGGGTTTCCTAGGGAATAAATTGTATTCTCCTTTTCTGAAATGCAAATGTCGGTTTTTCCGTTTCATATTCGGGTAAACTATGTTATATATATAAACTCTTTTGTAATTGTAACACACCAATTTTCCAACCAAATTTAAACTTTTTAAATAAACAAGTTTGGTAATCAAAAATCCATAAAAACCCAAAAGTAATTTAAACCAAACATGTGGAATGATTACAGTGCCAAAAACCGGTGTTACAATCATATCAAAACTAAAGTCTTAGGGAATTAAATGGTACACCGAGCTAATCATCCAATGCTAACACTACGGGCCGCCTAATCCTTAGCTCCCGAACCTGAGTACATAGTCAAAAGAAATATAGTACGTGAGACAAAATTGTCTCGTGAAAAACATGGGTTTTAGACCCGGTTAGAAATAATTGTAATAAAATAATAATTAAATAATTATCACATTGCACATAGTCAATCATACTCTAAGGCTTGCCATAAGCCCAACACATACGTAACGGGCCTCCCCGAAATAAACTCCCCCGATATGGGTTATCTAGGTAAACTCCCCCGTTTCCGGGTTATCTATTCGCTCCCCCGATTTCCGGGTTATCTCAAACTCCCCCGCTTTCTGGGTTATCTATTTCTCGACATACTACTCTTGCGTAGGGTGGTACCGCCCCAAGTAGTAGCCAGAAACTCCCCTAACTTGTGTGGGTTAAATAGGATCCAATTGATTAGCTACCACATAACAAATCATCAACTTGGGTCAAAACCCCATATAACAACTCATGTCATACTAGTGGTAACTAAACACTTAAGTGTACATTTCAAGTCAATTCAATTCAAGTCAATTCAATTCAAGTCAGCTCAATTCAAGTCAACTCAATTCAAGTCAATTCAATTCAATATTTTCTTTATTAAAAACAATTATCTAATAGAGACTCTAAGAAATCAATTCAAACTATGAATCATGGTTTACTATGTACTCAGAAAGATCACATGTACTCACCTTAGCAAAGCTATCCAACACTTGTGTTAATCAATACAAATCCTTACTTCTTAGTCAAAGAAGTACTCCCAATCACAAGGTCTTCTTGACCTAATATCAATATCATCATAAATACTAGTTATTATCCATCAATAGCACTAATTAATTCATATTAATCTCCCCAATCACCAAGTTCATACAACTTGGTGAAATCCCAAACCCTAGATCAAGATTTCTATCCAAAGATCCCAAATCTAGCTTGTACACATTGATCACAAGCATACAAGGAGTGATTTACACTCATATTTGGTCATCTTCCCCAAGATGACATGGTTGGTTCCCAACCATTAATGCTCAAGAAAAGCTTGAAATGTCAAAGAGATGCATAAATTAACAAGGATTCTTACCTTAGATCAACAATCTCCAAGGAATGTGAAGATTTGAGCTCAAGAACAGCAAAAACCGTGCACTCTTCTCAAAAAAACGGCTGGTAGGGTATAGGGGGGGGTGTAGGTGTCCAAACCCTAGCCCCAAACTCGATTTTATAGCAGCTGCATAGTTCGCGTTCGCGAACCAGAGTTCGCGCCGCGAACTTCCCCCGTCGTGAACTCCTCGCGATCGGGAACAAGCCGCGAACTCCATGCCTCAAAAACCTTGAACTCACTGTTCCATTCTCGCGATCGCGAACTCCTAGTTCGCGCCGCGAACTCTTCCAGGCAGTTAGGCTGCAACTTTTTGTTGTCCAATTTATCCCGGTTTCGACCTTAACCATATCAAACGGTGTCCGAATGACACGAAACCAATTCCTACGCCTTTTAAATGATTTATCCTTATTTATCATATTTTTGTACAATTTATTTATTTACAAAATTCGGGTCGTTACAACTACCTACCCCTTAAGAGGATTCCGTCCTCGGAATCGCCTCATAATCCACAAAATTTGGGTAGCGTTTCTTCATCTCATCTTTGACTTCCCAAGTCAAATTTGGCCCAAGGGAATGCTTCCACTTGACCAACACCAATTCAATCTCTTTGTTTCTCAACTTCTTCGTTTGGGCCTCCAATATGGCCTCGAGTTCTTCAATCAATCGATTGGGTGCATCGACCCGCAAATCTTGAAGTGGGATCACATTCTCCACTTCACCCAAAAACTTCTTCAAATTACACACATGAAATGTGTCATGGACACCTTGCAACTCGGGTGGGAGTTCTAACTTAAATGCTTGTAAATCGACCCGTTTCAGGATCTTAAATGGGCCAACATACCTTGGGCCCAATTTGCCCTTCTTTCCAAACCTCATCACGCCTTTCCAAGGCGACACTTTCAACATCACCATATCACCAACATCTAAGTCATAGGGTCGCTTTTTCAAACCCGAATAACTTCTTTGACGATCTTGTGCGGCTTTCATATTTGCTTGAATTATTCCAATTTTCTCATTTGTTATCTTCACGATCTCGGGACCCGTGAGTTTCGCCTCACCCGCCTCTAACCAACAAGAAGGCGTCCTACACTTTCTCCCATATAACGCCTCAAACGGTGGCATTTGGATACTTGCATGATAACTATTGTTGTATGAAAACTCAACCAACGGTAAATGTTCATCCCATTTACCAACAAAATCCATTACACACGATCTCAACATATCTTCTACCGTTTGAATCGTCCTTTCACTTTGACCATCGGTTTGCGGATGGTAAGCCGTGCTCAATCTCAACTTAGTTCCCAATTCTTCTTGGAGTGACCTCCAAAATCTCGAGGTAAACCTTGCATCCCGATCGGATACAATCAAAATCGGTACTCCATGCAACCGAACCACTTCATCAACATACAATTTAGCCAACTTCTCGAGTGGCATAGCTTCCCGAATAGCTAGGAATAACGCACTTTTCGTTAACCTATCGACAATCACCCAAATGGCGTCATGGTTCCTACTCGTCTTTGGAAGACCAACAATAAAATCCATGGTGATGTCTTCCCATTTCCCAGCCGGCACTTGCAACGATTGTGCAACTCCATAAGGCACTTGGTGCTCGGCTTTCACTTGTGCACACGTGGCACACTTTGAAATGTACTTTGCTACCCTCGACTTCATCCCCGGCCACCAATACACCCTCTTCAAGTCTTGATAAGTCTTTGTACTTCCGGGATGAATCGAATACTTGGACTTCTGAGCATCATTTAACAATACCTTTCGGTTTCCACCGAATTTTGGAACCCAAATCCGACCATTCACGGCTTTCAACCCTTGAGAGTTTTCTTCAAATACTTGGTTCTTTCCCAATCTCTCTTGTCTATACTCATCTTTTTCCCATCACTTCGGTTTGTGCGGTTTTTATGCTTTCAATAAGACTAGATACCACTTCAATCCGCATCAACTTAGCCTTGACCGGCTTCTCATAAACTTTTCTACTTAAGGCGTCAGCCACCACATTAGCCTTTCCTTCATGATAGACGATTTCACAATCATAATCATTAATCAACTCAATCCACCTTCTTTGCCTCATATTCAAATCCTTTTGTGTAAACACATACTTAAGACTTTTATGATCCGTGTACAATGTACACCTTGTTCCATACAAGTAATGCCTCCAAATCTTCAAGGCAAAAACGATCGCCGCCAATTCCAAATCATGAGTAGTATACCTCGTTTCCGCATCCTTCAATTGTCTTGAAGCATAAGCTATCACTTTCCCTCTTTGCATCAAAACACAACCAAGACCCTTATTCGAGGCGTCACTATACACCACGAAATCTTCCATACCATCAGGTAGTGTAAGGATCGGTGCATTGCACAATTTCTCTTTTAACAAGGCAAATGCATCCTCTTGCTTTTTCCCCCAATCAAACTTCACATCCTTTCTTGTTAACATAGTGAGTGGTACCGCCACTCGGGAAAAATCTTCAATAAACCTTCGGTAATAACCGGCTAAACCAAGAAAACTTCTTACTTCGGTTGGAGTTTTCGGTGCCTCCCAATTCTTTACCGCTTCAATTTTGGACGGGTCAACCTTTATCCTGTTTCTAGATACCACATGACCAAGGAATTGGACTTCTCGCAACCAAAATTCACACTTTGAGAATTTTGCATACAATTTCTCTCGTTTTAACACTTCTAAAGTTTGCTTCAAATGTTCTTCATGCTCTTCTTCGGTTTTGGAGTAGATAAGGATATCATCAATAAATACTATGAGAAATTTATCGAGAAAGGGTTTACAAACCCTATTCATGATATCCATGAAAATAGCCGGGGCATTCGTTAAACCGAATGGCATCACCAAAAATTCATAATGCCCATAACGTGTTCTAAAGGTCGTCTTCTCGGTATCACCTTCTCTAACTCGAACTTGATGGTAACCCGATCTCAAATCAATTTTGGAGAAATAATCGGCTCCTTGAAGCTGATCAAACAAATCATCAATCCTTGGAAAAGGATATCGGTTCTTAATCGTCATCTTGTTAAGTTCTCGGTAGTCGATACACATCCTCATCGAACCGTCTTTCTTCTTCACAAATAAAACCGGTGCACCCCATGGTGACGAACTAGGACGGATAAAACCTTTATCAAGCAACTCTTGTAATTGAGACATTAGCTCACGCATTTCGGTTGGAGCTAGACGATACGGGGCTCGGGCAATCGGCGTCGCCCCCGGAACTAAATCAATACGAAACTCGACCTGTCTCTCCGGTGGCAAACCGGGTAAGTCATCGGGAAAAACTTCGGGGAAATCCCGAATAATCTTCACATTATCCACCGTCTTCTTCTCTTTTCTCCCATTTAGGACATAGGCTATGAATGACGAACATCCCTTTGATAAACACTTTCTTGCTTTAATGGCGGTAATAAGATTTGGCATACGATGCCTCTTTTCTCCATAAATATACACCTTCTCATTTTCGGGTGACTTGATCGACACCAACTTCTTTCCACACAAAATCTTGGCTTGGTGGATTCCCAACCAATCCATCCCAATAATCACATCGAATGCCTTAATTCCCACAGGCATTAAATCGACCTTGAACTTCTTACTATCGATTTCTAATTCACAATCTCTATAGATATGTTGAACCATAGAGGTTTTCCCATCGGCTACTTCTATTTCATACAAATCATCAAGTAACTCTAGTGGAACCTTAAACTTAGCACCAAATTCATGAGACACGAAAGAATAAGTAGAACCCGAATCAATCAATACATAAGTGGGCATGGAGTTTATGAATAAGGTACCTGAGACGACATCATGAGTCTCTTTTGCTTCCTCTCGGGTAAGTTGGAAGGCTCTTCCTTTGACTTTTGACGGCTCCGGTTTCTTATGAGCGGTTGACACCAACGTTTCGGTTCCTTTCTTTGGGCAAACATTACTATAGTGCCCCTTCTCATGGCATGAGAAACACTCCACCTCATCGAGGTTCCTCACCTTGCAATCCTTTGCTTTGTGGCCAAAACGCCCATACTTGAAGCAACCACCCAAATTCGCCTTACATTCACCTTTGTGGTCCCTACCACACTTTCTACACCCTCCAACACTACCTTGCCTTGACCCGCTCGGGGTGAACTTGCTCTTCTTCGATGGTTCCGAAAAACTTTCAAACTTTCTCTTTTCGTTACCCATTGACCTCTCTTGAACTCTTCTCTTTCCCACTTTCTCAACACTTCGGGCAACATTAATGGCCTCATCAAGAGTGGCCGCCCTCTTCACCTCAAGTTCATACTCACATGGCAACCCATTAGCAAACCGAACCACACGACTATGTTCGGTTGGGTAAGCATTCATCACAAACGGGAGGTATCCCGTGAACTTCTTGGTATACTCATCCAAAGTTAAATTGCCCTTCTTGAAATGCAAGAAGTCTTCTAACAACTCCTCCAACTCCCTTTCGGGACAAAACTTCTCTTTGAGTCTCCTAGTGAACTCTTCCCATGACATCTTGTAGACGGCTTTCTTTCCCAACGATTCATACACGGTGACCCACCAAGTCAAAGCATCATCCTTAAGCAAACGTGATGCATAGGTCACCATGTCCTCTTCTTTACACTTACTACTCTCAAGCACGTGTTCCGTCTCTCGGATCCAACGAATGGTGTCTTTTGGTTCCATGCTCCCGTAGTAGTTGTCGGGTCGGCATGCCAAGAATGTCTTGTAAGAACACCCTTCACGTTCAATTTTGTCAACACTCCTTTCCTCATTGGAGGATTTCTCGGTCGGGACACTATCTCCCGTTGTTCGGGTCCTTGTGAGAGGAGGAGTATCCTCCCTCTCGTCCCTTTCTTCTTCATCACGACCTTCCTCTTGGTCCCTTTCCTCATCATCATTCCAATTCAACCGATCGTTAATGATCCGGTTCACATCTTGTTGCATCACCTCCCTCATATGGGTGAGCATGGATTGGATAGCTTCAATTGTTACCGGTACATTGTTATTACCAACACCGGATGTAACACCTCAATTTTCAAAACACTTTTAAATCATATTTTTAAATAAAAATATTACAAGTCCAGTATTCTCAAAATACGGTTCAACAAAAACCAATAAAAGTTTATCAGAGTATTAAAACCGGTGTTACAAATACAATATCATAACCATAGGATAAACGGGATCTACCTACAAGCTCCCGAGCTGATCAACACTAGGCCACATCTAACGCGATCCTCTAATCCAACGATCCTGAACCTGAGTACATAGTAAAAAACAAAGTAGTACGTGAGACAAAATTGTCTCGTGAGATACATGGGTTTTAGACCCGACATTAATATATATATAAATAATCACATTTATTTATAATCACATTTATTAGATATATAAATGTATATATATATCTATATTCTTTAGTTACCTCCGTGGTAACCATATCTCATACATATACATCAATCACCTCTTCGGTGATTCTATCACATTCATTCATAGCCTATTCGACCCGTCAAGTTGTTCGGAATGCCTCCAATCCAACGAGACCCCATTTTGCCCTACTAACCGGAATGCCTCCGATTCAGTAGAACCCCCATTGCCACAGTGTTCAGCCAAAGTGACCTATCTTCATCTTACTAACCAGAATGCCTCCAGTTCAGTAAGATCCAACATCTTGTTGGGTGATCGGAATGCCTCCGACTCATCAGTTTTATTCAAGATACCATGATAATCCAGAATGCCTCCAAATCTATCATGTACCTGCCTTATTTCAATCTACATGTCATAACTATTACTTGTGACTATATGTCGCATCTATCATCAATGCCATAAGGCCATCATACAATCTATCCACATGCTAATCTTAACTAGCATTCACATAATCGGATCAACTAATCTCGTCATTAGTAATCGCATATTATAAAAGTACACTCTTTTACGTCATATCAATAATTAGTTATTAATTACTTTTCTTTATCATGATCTCTTTCAAAATCATCAATCACTTTAGACATACTTAGATAGTCTACTATTTATCACTTTCTCATATTTTCAATCATATCTTTATTAAAAATCATTTATTAATAAAGACTCACAAACATCATATATATTTTAAAAGAAACATTTGCTATGTACCCAGTTTTAAAAGTCTCATGTACTCACCTTAGCCAAGCTAACTCCAAATCATGTCTAACAACACGAATCCTTGCTTTCCCACTTGTGAAATGTCACCAAACTTTAGGTCTTCTTGACCTACCGTCAATATCATCACAATAGCTAGTTATTATCCATAACTAATCACTAATCAATCCATATTCACATTCCTAACCACCAAGTTCATCCAACTTGGTGAAATCTCAAACCCTAGTTCAAGATTTCCATCAATAAACCCAAATCAAACTTGTACACATTGATTACAAGCTTACAATGAGTGTTCTACACCCATGATTAGTCATCTTCCCCGAAGATGACATGGTTGGTTCCCCAAACCACCATTTTTACCCATACAAAGCTCACAATCAAGGTAGATGAGCAAGAAAATCAAGAATACTTACCCTTGATGTTTCAATCCTTCAAGATGGTGAAGATCTAAGCTCTTGAGCTCCAAAATCGCCCAAGTTTGCTCCCAAATCGGCTGCACAATGTGTGTGGTTGAATGAGAAATGAAACCCTATCTCACACACAAGATTATATGTTCCAGACGCTCCTCGCGCCCCGCTCGCGCCCACCTCGCGCCGCGAAGTGACACGGCTTTGCCTGCTGGTCGCCGCTTTTACCAGATTTCGCGCCACGCTCGCGTCTGGCTCGCGCCGCGACCTCAACGCGAGGTCGACGCGGAGTCAACGCGAGATTCTCGCGTTCCAGCTCTGGTCCCTCTGCTCAACCTCGCGTTTCGCTCGCGACTGTCTCGCGCCGCGAACTTGCCTGTGCAGCAGGGCTGCACTTTTCGGTCTAGGTTTCAACACGGTTTCGTCCATAACTTTCTCATACGGACTACAAACGACACGAAACCAATTCCTACGTGTTTTAAACGATTTATCCTTATTTATCATATTTTTCCCATATTTTATTTTATTAAAATTTCGGGTCGTTACAACTATTCACTCCTTAAAAGGATTCCGTCCTCGGAATCAACTCAAGGATTTCAAATCCTCATTACACTTCCAAATTATGATCCAATAATACTTATGCATTTAACTGCCCACTTGACCCGTTATACCCAAACGGCCAAGAATCCAAACGTATGTTCCTAATACCCGAACGGGTCAAAATTACACCATTTGCCATAACACTCTCTATCTTTTAACCAATCCTTTTATCCACATAGGAATGATATGACCCAATCATTACTAATAACCCATTGACCAAAATGATAGTCAACCCCTTGCTTTGACCAAATTGTCAACATTGTTCCACCCTTGACTTAAGCGCAAAGTCAACAAATCTTGAAAATTTTCCTTATCCATTAGTGGTTCTATTAACCATCAATTCTTTAACCATCAACTTTTTTTACACTCCTGGTCCAACAACAGCCATACTCAATTTCTAAATTCCATTCGAATTGCCCAAAGGTCAAAGTCGCACCCTTTGACTACAATTATTTCCATTAATCAATCAACCACTATCATACACACATATATGCGATATATTATGTTCTTATCCTTGACTAACCATTTTAAACGAAAGTCAAAATCCAAATTTTTTTTTTTTTTTGACTAAAGTCAACATCCCATCAGTTGATCAACCTTGACTTATGAATAAAGTCAACTTACCTTGCTAAATTCCACATATTCTTTATTTCTAAGGCATCGCTTCCCAAGCTTTTCATTCCCGATTTCATATTTAAATTTCTTTTCTCATTTGTTCCCTTTTTCCTTGATTTCGATCCCCACAGTCGATTAACAAATTCCATTTAAACTGTCATCAATCTCTATTACTCCTTTACATTCATTCAAGTTCTTATACCATTCATAATTCCTTTCAAACATCCCTATACCATACTTGAAGTTCCCGATTACCGGCTATAAAGCCTCAATCATATCCAATTGTGGCCTAACCACCCGTTATACACCTTTCACCACTCATTGGCTACTAACCACTTTGCTTCCTAAAGCATTCCTTTTTTCATGAACCATTAACTTGTAGGTATCTCCTACACATACTTCTACTTAAACACGACCCGTGTTTTCAATCCAATTTCTCACTTACCATATAATTATAGCAATAACTTAACCATACGATTCTGCATACGTCCGATGCAAACCTCATATTCCTTAAATATCAAACTATACTTAACTAACTTATCGAGATGATCGGAAAGCCTCCAATCCATCCCGACGCCAAACTGTCACAATGATCGGAAAGCCTCCAATCCAAAGTGGCTCATACAAAACTATTCCATCTTGCATACAATTCATGTATGCCTCATTACACTTACCATCATGCTATCATTTTCTGTCACATTTGACTTTCACAATCAATCACATATTCTATCCAAATTTTCACTTTTCCACTTTCCACATAACATTCTCTCTAAAACCTCATGCCTTCCAAGGCCATTATTTCCACTTACACGCAATACCACCCGGTATACACATAATCATTTCTAGTGCTTCCCACCAATCTACTCATTTATCAATCGCCTTATTCGATCCATTCTTACTAAAACTTCTAACTTTTCTTTCACCCGGTCATCATGAGTCAACCAATCACAAATTGACAAATCTAGACTTTTGCATAAAGTCAACCATACTTCTCCCAACTAACAATTTCTCTACTCACGAGGTACTACCCGCAATTTATCGCTTCCGGTTTTACTCATCATTAATTCCTTAATAATTGTTCCCGTTTCCTTTTTACTTAAGGCCTTCCCCAAATAATCTGAGGGTCGCACCTTTACTTAAAGGTCACACTAACATTTACCGTTTCTTGACCTTCACTTGGTCACTCATACTATCACTTAGTATTCCTTCAACCATCTTTGTACCCCACCGATCAACTTCATAACTTTTTATTCTCAAACATCGGTATTAGATCCTCTACCGCAACACATTCTACAATTTTCACGAAATTTACCATATCTTGGTTACCAAGTAATAAATTGGTCTCTAGGAGTTCTCTTTCCTCATATTCTATAAACCGTAGGCATCTCCTACCCATACATGACCTATTGCAACCCGCACCAGCAAACCAACTTCTTGTATAACATGTAGAACTGTAACAATACAATTCGACCACATGGTCCTACATTCATCTCATTAACACATAAACATTATCATACGGACATAACAATCCGTAATTCAACTATCACATCAAGATGACTGGAAAGCCTCCAATCCATCAAGATCCAAGCTGTCATAGTGATTGGAACATCTCCAATCTCGGAATGGAACCATTGGGATTCGCCCAACCAATTCCACCCCCGAACATCATAGTAGCCGGGGATCCCCCGAGCTAACCTCATCATTTCTTTCTTATTCTACCATGCATGCTTCACTAGTATACACCTTTTCACATCACTTACTTTACCCCTATCTTACCCTTTTAATCGTCCATGCAATTCAGCACACTTTCATAACATCGCGCTATCATTTTCTTCCATATTCACACATTTCTCGCCGGACATACTACTTAATACGTTTCATATAACATTACCTTTTTCATTATCACATGCCTTTAAGGCCATCATATGATGCACAAGCATTGTACCTCGCGGGTAACCAATAAAACTTCCGATTCCCATTTACCGTCTCACTCACACACTAATCTCCCTTAAACGATTCATTTCCCTATTAATCATCTTTCCAAATCCTTTGTCCCCACCGGGGTAACTATCAATCTATTCCTTCAACCATAATCCACCGGTCAACCCGGTCATCTTAAGTCGACCAATCGACTCCGGTCCACATTTGTAACTCATGACTTGGCACACATTGGCCCAACTTTCCATACTCTCGTCTTTATTCATCGCGATACTTAAAATACTTATTTTCCATTCGTAGCCTCACACTACCCCATGCCCCATACCGTCATGCCATTACCATGACATGTAACCAATAATTATTTCATTACCGTTGATATCGAATTCATCATAATTGTCACAGAACTTGACATGGCTATATGCCAACTTTTTATTCAATCACCTTTGACAATCAAAATTCGTCGTTCCCGACACTTATTCATTTCCACATATTTCCCATTTACGAGTTCTAAGACATCACTATACCTTAGTCATTCTTGTCTTTACCATTCACGTGTAACAACCAATCAATTAAGCCATAATCACATAACATCAATCTTCACCTAAGATCTCCGAGGTTGCATCATGGACCCCCCTCTAGATTTCCTTCCGGGAAGACTTCCCCTTTCAACTCACTCGTGAGTTCCTTTCACACATATTGTACCGCACTCTCTTTCCAAAAGTTCCATACTACACATTCCACCGTGTCGACGCCTCACCCTTTAATCATATGGATGTCAAACTTATCATATTTTTCTTTCTTCGCTTGCTACTCTCTAGCACTTGCTCAATCCACCGAATCCACCAATCGTGACCTCCGGTTCAGAACTTCCGATTTACCCAACGGTCTTACATGCTATGACAACCTCATACAACATCCTTCCATTTCTTCCGACTAGGTCTGGCTACCTCTTTATGTAGCTACTTCTCACTACGGGCTTCGCCATTCGATGACTCTTCCTTCATAGGGGCATTGGAATCATTCCTCCTACCCTTAATCATACGGTCCTCAATAGTCTAGTTCACATTCTCATTCATAACTCTTCCCAATTTAGTAGAGCTAGTCCACTTTTCATATTCATTCTTTCGCCATACCAACGTGTTCAACAACCATGATTCAAACGGTCAGCTCAACAGTTAAAAACAACACGATTAGATCAAAACATGGCATTTATCATAGGGGTCGACCCTATCATACTAATGCCCTACGGTCTCAAAAGACTCATATTGCACACTGCATAACAACTTCCATAGGTCCCCTACGTTCAACCCTAAACTTATCATAAAGTCTCAAGGTCAACCTATCGATCTCAAGGAATCTTGCATTCCTATTGCTACAGTCTAAGACTAGGATGGTCATCCAACCTAATTCACTTAAACTATAGCTCTGATACCAAGTTGTAACACCTCAATTTTCAAAACACTTTTTAAATCATATTTATAAATAAAAATATTACAAGTCCAGTATTCTCAAAATACGGTTCAACAAAAACCAATAAAAGTTTATCAGAGTATTAAAACCGGTGTTACAAATACAATATCATAACCATAGGATAAACGGGATCTACATACGAGCTCCCGAGCTGATCAACACTAGGCCACATCTAACGCGACCCTCTAATCCAACGATCCTGAACCTGAGTACATAGTCAAAAACAAAGTAGTACGTGAGACAAAATTGTCTCGTGAGATACATGGGTTTTAGACCCGACATTAATATATATATAAATAATCACATTTATTTATAATCACATTTATTAGATATATAAATGTATATATATATCTATATTCTTTAGTTACCTCTGTGGTAACCCTATCTCATACATATACATCAATCACCTCTTCGGTGATTCTATCACATTCATTCATAGCCTATTCGACCCGTCAAGTTGTTCGGAATGCCTCCAATCCAACGAGACCCCATTTTGCCCTACTAACCGGAATGCCTCCGATTCAGTAGAACCCCCATTGCCACAGTGTTCAGCCAAAGTGACCTATCTTCATCTTACTAACCAGAATGCCTCCAGTTCAGTAAGATCCAACATCTTGTTGGGTGATCGGAATGCCTCCGACTCATCAGTTTTATTCAAGATACCATGATAATCCAGAATGCCTCCAAATCTATCATGTACCTGCCTTATTTCAATCTACCTGTCATAACTATTACTTGTGACTATATGTCGCATCTATCATCAATGCCATAAGGCCATCATACAATCTATCCACATGCTAATCTTAACTAGCATTCACATAATCGGATCAACTAATCTCGTCATTAGTAATCGCATATTATAAAAGTACACTCTTTTACGTCATATCAATAATTAGTTATTAATTACTTTTCTTTATCATGATCTCTTTCAAAATCATCAATCACTTTAGACATACTTAGATAGTCTACTATTTATCACTTTCTCATATTTTCAATCATATCTTTATTAAAAATCATTTATTAATAAAGACTCACAAACATCATATATATTTTAAAAGAAACATTTGCTATGTACCCAGTTTTAAAAGTCTCATGTACTCACCTTAGCCAAGCTAACTCCAAATCGTGTCTAACAACACGAATCCTTGCTTTCCCACTTGTGAAATGTCACCAAACTTTAGGTCTTCTTGACCTACCGTCAATATCATCACAATAGCTAGTTATTATCCATAAATAATCACTAATCAATCCATATTCACATTCCTAACCACCAAGTTCATCCAACTTGGTGAAATCTCAAACCCTAGTTCAAGATTTCCATCAATAAACCCAAATCAAACTTGTACACATCGATTACAAGCTTACAATGAGTGTTCTACACCCATGATTAGTCATCTTCCCCGAAGATGACATGGTTGGTTCCCCAAACCACCATTTTTACCCATACAAAGCTCACAATCAAGGTAGATGAGCAAGAAAATCAAGAATACTTACCCTTGATGTTTCAATCCTTCAAGATGGTGAAGATCTAAGCTCTTGAGCTCCAAAATCGCTCAAGTTTGCTCCCAAATCGGCTGCACAATGTGTGTGGTTGAATGAGAAATGAAACCCTATCTCACACACAAGATTATATGTTCCAGACGCTCCTCGCGCCCCGCTCGCGCCCACCTCGCGCCGCGAAGTGACACGGCTTTGCCTGCTGGTTGCCGCTTTTACCAGATTTCGCGCCACGCTCGCGTCTGGCTCGCGCCGCGACCTCAACGCGAGGTCGACGCGAAGTCAACGCGAGATTCTCGCGTTCCAGCTGTGGTCCCTCTGCTCAACCTCGCGTTTCGCTCGCGACTGTCTCGCGCCGCGAACTTGCCTGTGCAGCAGGGCTGCACTTTTCGGTCTAGGTTTCAACACGTTTTCGTCCTTAACTTTCTCATACGGACTCCAAACGACACGAAACCAATTCCTACGTGTTTTAAACGATTTATCCTTATTTATCATATTTTTCCCATATTTCATTTTATTAAAATTTCGGGTCGTTACACCGGATGCGACCCCACCATTTCCATTACGAGGCGCGTTGGGAATCATATTTGAATCCCCTTCTCCATCTGGTACAACTCGACCACTTCTTGTTCTAGCCATCTTACTAACATAAGATGTCAACCAATTAGAATCCAATTATTTGGCTATATAGTCACATAAAATATAATAAAAGCTCGATCTAAAACAATTCCCTAAATGGTCAACCCTAATTCTCAAAGGTCAACCTAACTTCTTATGGCACATAATGTCCCAAAAGCAAAGTCTAAGTCTATGGTGGGTAAACCAACCTAATTCAGTTAGACTAAAGCTCTGATACCAAGTTGTAACACACCAATTTTCCAACCAAATTTAAACTTTTTAAATAAACAAGTTTGGTAATCAAAAATCCATAAAAACCAAAAGGTAATTTAAACCAAACATGTGGAATGATTACAAGTGCCAAAAACCGGTGTTACAATCATATCAAAACTAAAGTCTTAGGGAATTAAATGGTACACCGAGCTAATCATCCAATGCTAACACTACGGGCCGCCTAATCCTTAGCTCCCGAACCTAAGTACATAGTCAAAAGAAATGTAGTACGTGAGACAAAATTGTCTCGTGAGAAACATGGGTTTTAGACCCGGTTAGAAAAAATTGTAATAAAATAATAATTAAATAATTATCACATTGCACATAGTCAATCATACTCTAAGGCTTGCATAAGCCCAACACATACGTAACGGGCCTCCCCGAAACAAACTCCCCCGATATGGGTTATCTAGGTAAACTCCCCCCGTTTCCGGGTTATCTATTCGCTCCCCCGATTTCCGGGTTATCTCAAACTCCCCCGCTTTCCGGGTTATCTATTTCTCGACATGCAACTCTTGCGCAGGGTGGTACCGCCCCAAGTAGTAGCCACTAACTCCCCCAACTTGTGTGGGTTAACGAGGATCCAATTGATTAGCTACCACATAACAAATCATCAACTTGGGTCAAAACCCCATATAACAACTCATGTCATACTAGTGGTAACTAAACACTTAAGTGTACATTTCAAATCAATTCAATTCAAGTCAATTCAATTCAAGTCAATTCAATTCAAGTCAACTCATTTCAAGTCAACTCAGTTCAAGTCAATTCAATTCAATATTTTCTTTATTAAAAACAATTATCTAATAAAGACTCTAAGAAATCAATTCAAACTATGAATCATGGTTTACTATGTACTCAGAAAGATCACATGTACTCACCTTAGCAAAGCTATCCAACACTTGTGTTAATCAATACAAATCCTTACTTCTTAGTCAAAGAAGTACTCCCAATCACAAGGTCTTCTTGACCTAATATCAATGTCATCATAAATACTAGTTATTATCCATCACTAGCACTAATTAATCCATATTAATCTCCCCAATCACCAAGTTCATACAACTTGGTGAAATCCCAAACCCTAGATCAAGATTTCTATCCAAAGATCCCAAATCTAGCTTGTACACATTGATCACAAGCATACAAGGAGTGATTTACACTCATATTTGGTCATCTTCCCCAAGATGACATGGTTGGTTCCCAAAACCACCATTAATGCTCAAGAAAAGCTTGAAATGTCAAAGAGATGCATAAACTAACAAGGATTCTTACCTTAGATCAACAATCTCCAAGGAATGTGAAGATTTGAGCTCAAGAACAGCAAAAACCGTGCACTCTTCTCAAAAAAACGGCTGGTAGGGTATAGGGGGGGGGGGTGTAGGTGTCCAAACCCTAGCCCCAAACTCGATTTTATAGCAGCTGCATAGTTCGCATTCGCGAACCAGAGTTCGCGCCGCGAACTTCCCCCGTCGTGAACTCCTCGCGATCGGGAACAAGCCGCGGACTCCATGCCTCAAAAACCTTGAACTCACTGTTCCATTCTCGTGATCGCGAACTCCTAGTTCACGCCGCGAACTCTTCCAGGCAGTTAGGCTGCAACTTTTTGTTGTCCAATTTATCCCGGTTTCGACCTTAACCATATCAAACGGTGTCCGAATGACACGAAACCAATTCCTACGCCTTTTAAATGATTTATCCTTATTTATCATATTTTTGTACAATTTATTTATTTACAAAATTCGGGTCGTTACAACTACCTACCCCTTAAGAGGATTCCGTCCTCGGAATCGCCTCATAATCCACAAAATTTGGGTAGCGTTTCTTCATCTCATTTTTGACTTCCCAAGTCAAATTTGGCCCAAGGGAATGCTTCCACTTGACCAACACCAATTCAATCTCTTTGTTTCTCAACTTCTTCGTTTGGGCCTCCAATATGGCCTCGAGTTCTTCAATCAATCGATTGTGTGCATCGACCCGCAAATCTTGAAGTGGGATCACATTCTCCACTTCACCCAAAAACATCTTCAAATTACACACATGAAATGTGTCATGGACACCTTGCAACTCGGGTGGGAGTTCTAACTTAAATGCTTGTAAACCGACCCGTTTCAGGATCTTAAATGGGCCAACATACCTTGGGCTCAATTTGCCCTTCTTTCCAAACCTCATCACGCCTTTCCAAGGCGACACTTTCAACATCACCATATCACTAACATCTAAGTCATAGGGTCGCTTTTTCAAACCCGAATAACTTCTTTGACGATCTTGTGCGGCTTTCATATTTGCTTGAATTATTCCAATTTTCTCATTTGTTATCTTCACGATCTCGGGACCCGTGAGTTTCGCCTCACCCGCCTCTAACCAACAAGAAGGCGTCCTACACTTTCTCCCATATAACGCCTCAAACGGTGGCATTTGGATACTTGCATGATAACTATTGTTGTATGAAAACTCAACCAACGGTAAATGTTCATCCCATTTACCAACAAAATCCATTACACACGATCTCAACATATCTTCTACCGTTTGAATCGTCCTTTCACTTTGACCATCGGTTTGCGGATGGTAAGCCGTGCTCAATCTCAACTTAGTTCCCAATTCTTCTTGGAGTGACCTCCAAAATCTCGAGGTAAACCTTGCATCCCGATCGGATACAATCAAAATCGGTACTCCATGCAACCGAACCACTTCATCAACATACAATTTAGCCAACTTCTCGAGTGGCATAGCTTCCCGAATAGCTAGGAATAACGCACTTTTCGTTAACCTATCGACAATCACCCAAATGGCGTCATGGTTCCTACTCGTCTTTGGAAGACCAACAATAAAATCCATGGTGATGTCTTCCCATTTCCCAGCCGGCACTTGCAATGATTGTGCAACTCCATAAGGCACTTGGTGCTCGGCTTTCACTTGTGCACACGTGGCACACTTTGAAATGTACTTTGCTACCCTCGACTTCATCCCCGGCCACCAATACACCCTCTTCAAGTCTTGATAAGTCTTTGTACTTCCGGGATGAATCGAATACTTGGACTTGTGAGCATCATTTAACAATACCTTTCGGTTTCCACCGAATTTTGGAACCCAAATCCGACCATTCACGGCTTTCAACCCTTGAGAGTTTTCTTCAAATACTTGGTTCTTTCCCAATCTCTCTTGTCTATACTCATCTTTTTCCCATCACTTCGGTTTGTGCGGTTTTTATGCTTTCAATAAGACTAGATACCACTTCAATCCGCATCAACTTAGCCTTGACCGGCTTCTCATAAACTTTTCTACTTAAGGCGTCAGCCACCACATTAGCCTTTCCTTCATGATAGACGATTTCACAATCATAATCATTAATCAACTCAATCCACCTTCTTTGCCTCATATTCAAATCCTTTTGTGTAAACACATACTTAAGACTTTTATGATCCGTGTACAATGTACACCTTGTTCCATACAAGTAATGCCTCCAAATCTTCAAGGCAAAAACGATCGCCGCCAATTCCAAATCATGAGTAGTATACCTCGTTTCCGCATCCTTCAATTGTCTTGAAGCATAAGCTATCACTTTCCCTCTTTGCATCAAAACACAACCAAGACCCTTATTCGAGGCGTCACTATACACCACGAAATCTTCCATACCATCAGGTAGTGTAAGGATCGGTGCATTGCACAATTTCTCTTTTAACAAGGCAAATGCATCCTCTTGCTTTTTCCCCCAATCAAACTTCACATCCTTTCTTGTTAACATAGTGAGTGGTACCGCCACTCGGGAAAAATCTTCAATAAACCTTCGGTAATAACCGGCTAAACCAAGAAAACTTCTTACTTCGGTTGGAGTTTTCGGTGCCTCCCAATTCTTTACCGCTTCAATTTTGGACGGGTCAACCTTTATCCTGTTTCTAGATACCACATGACCAAGGAATTGGACTTCTCGCAACCAAAATTAACACTTTGAGAATTTTGCATACAATTTCTCTCGTTTTAACACTTCTAAAGTTTGCTTCAAATGTTCTTCATGCTCTTCTTCGGTTTTGGAGTAGATAAGGATATCATCAATAAATACTATGAGAAATTTATCGAGAAAGGGTTTACAAACCCTATTCATGAGATCCATGAAAATAGCCGGGGCATTCGTTAAACCGAATGGCATCACCAAAAATTCATAATGCCCATAACGTGTTCTAAAGGTCGTCTTCTCGGTATCACCTTCTCTAACTCGAACTTGATGGTAACCCGATCTCAAATCAATTTTGGAGAAATAATCGGCTCCTTGAAGCTGGTCAAACAAATCATCAATCCTTGGAAAAGGATATCGGTTTTTAATCGTCATCTTGTTAAGTTCTCGGTAGTCGATACACATCCTCATCGAACCGTCTTTCTTCTTCACAAATAAAACCGGTGCACCCCATGGTGACGAACTAGGACGGATAAAACCTTTATCAAGCAACTCTTGTAATTGAGACATTAGCTCACGCATTTCGGTTGGAGCTAGACGATACGGGGCTCGGGCAATCGGCGTCGCCCCCGGAACTAAATCAATACGAAACTCGACCTGTCTCTCCGGTGGCAAACCGGGTAAGTCATCGGGAAAAACTTCGGGGAAATCCCGAATAATCTTCACATTATCCACCGTCTTCTTCTCTTTTCTCCCATTTAGGACATAGGCTATGAATGACGAACATCCCTTTGATAAACACTTTCTTGCTTTAATGGCGGTAATAAGATTTGGCATACGATGCCTCTTTTCTCCATAAATATACACCTTCTCATTTTCGGGTGACTTGATCGACACCAACTTCTTTCCACACAAAATCTTGGCTTGGTGGATTCCCAACCAATCCATCCCAATAATCACATCGAATGCCTTAATTCCCATAGGCATTAAATCGACCTTGAACTTCTTACTATCGATTTCTAATTCACAATCTCTATAGATATGTTGAACCATAGAGGTTTTCCCATCGGCTACTTCTATTTCATACAAATCATCAAGTAACTCTAGTGGAACCTTAAACTTAGCACCAAATTCATGAGACACGAAAGAATAAGTAGAACCCGAATCAATCAATACATAAGTGGGCATGGAGTTTATGAATAAGGTACCTGAGACGACATCATGAGTCTCTTTTGCTTCCTCTCGGGTAAGTTGGAAGGCTCTTCCTTTGACTTTTGACGGCTCCGGTTTCTTATGAGCGGTTGACACCAACGTTTCGGTTCCTTTCTTTGGGCAAACATTACTATAGTGCCCCTTCTCATGGCATGAGAAACACTCCACCTCATCGAGGTTCCTCACCTTGCAATCCTTTGCTTTGTGGCCAAAACGCCCACACTTGAAGCAACCACCCAAATCCGCCTTACATTCACCTTTGTGGTCCCTACCACACTTTCTACACCCTCCAACACTACCTTGCCTTGACCCGCTCGGGGTGAACTTGCTCTTCTTCGATGGTCCCGAAAAACTTTCAAACTTTCTCTTTTCGTTACCCATTGACCTCTCTTGAACTCTTCTCTTTCCCACTTTCTCAACACTTCGGGCAACATTAATGGCCTCATCAAGAGTGGCCGCCCTCTTCACCTCAAGTTCATACTCCCATGGCAACCCATTAGCAAACCGAACCACACGACTACGTTCGGTTGGGTAGGCATTCATCACAAACGGGAGGTATCCCGTGAACTTCTTGGTATACTCATCCAAAGTTAAATTGCCCTTCTTGAAATGCAAGAAGTCTTCTAACAACTCCTCCAACTCCCTTTCGGGACAAAACTTTTCTTTGAGTCTCCTAGTGAACTCTTCCCATGACATCTTGTAGACGGCTTTCTTTCCCAACGATTCATACACGGTGACCCACCAAGTCAAAGCATCATCCTTAAGCAAACGTGATGCATAGGTCACCATTTCCTCTTCTTTACACTTACTACTCTCAAGCACGTGTTCCGTCTCTCGGATCCAACGAATGGTGTCTTTTGGGTCGGCATGCCAAGAATGTCTTGTAAGAACACACTTCACGTTCAATTTTGTCAACACTCCTTTCCTCATTGGAGGATTTCTCGGTCGGGACACTATCTCCCGTTGTTCGGGTCCTTGTGAGAGGAGGAGTATCCTCCCTCTCTTCCCTTTCTTCTTCATCACGACCTTCCTCTTGGTCCCTTTCCTCATCATCATTCCAATTCAACCGATCGTTAATGATCCGGTTCACATCTTGTTGCATCACCTCCCTCATATGGGTGAGCATGGATTGGATAGCTTCAATTGTTACCGGTACATTGTTATTACCAACACCGGATGCGGCCCCACCATGTCCATTACGAGGCGCGTTGGGAATCATATTTGAATCCCCTTCTTCATCTGGTACAACTCGACCACTTCTTGTTCTAGCCATCTTACTAACATAAGATGTCAACCAATTAGAATCCAATTATTTGGCTAAATAGTCACATAAAATATAATAAAAGCTCGATCTAAAACAATTCCCTAAATGGTCAACCCTAATTCTCAAAGGTCAACCTAATTTCTTATGGCACATAATGTCCCAAAAGCAAAGTCTAAGTCTAGGGTGGGTAAACCAACCTAATTCAGTTAGACTAAAGCTCTGATACCAAGTTATAACACACCAATTTTCCAACCAAATTTAAACTTTTTAAATAAACAAGTTTGGTAATCAAAAATCCATAAAAACCCAAAGGTAATTTAAACCAAACATGTGGAATGATTACAAGTGCCAAAAATCGGTGTTACAATCATATCAAAACTAAAGTCTTAGGGAATTAAATGGTACACCGAGCTAATCATCCAATGCTAACACTACGGGCCGCCTAATCCTTAGCTCCCGAACCTGAGTACATAGTCAAAAGAAATGTAGTACGTGAGACAAAATTGTCTCGTGAGAAACATGGGTTTTAGACCCGGTTAGAAATAATTGTAATAAAATAATAATTAAATAATTATCACATTGCACATAGTCAATCATACTCTAAGGCTTGCATAAGCCCAACACATACGTAACGGGCCTCCCTGAAACAAACTCCCCCGATATGGGTTATCTAGGTAAACTCCCCCGTTTCCGGGTTATCTATTCGCTCCCCCGATTTCCGGGTTATCTCAAACTCCCCCGCTTTCCGGGTTATCTATTTCTCGACATACAACTCTTGCGCAGGGTGGTACCGCCCAAGTAGTAGCCACTAACTCCCCCAACTTGTGTGGGTTAACGAGGATCCAATTGATTAGCTACCACATAACAAATCATCAACTTGGGTCAAAACCCCATATAACAACTCATGTCATACTAGTGGTAACTAAACACTTAAGTGTACATTTCAAGTCAATTCAATTCAAGTCAATTCAATTCAAGTCAATTCAATTCAAGTCAACTCATTTCAAGTCAACTCAATTCAAGTCAATTCAATTCAATATTTTCTTTATTAAAAACAATTATCTAATAAAGACTCTAAGAAATCAATTCAAACTATGAATCATGGTTTACTATGTACTCAGAAAAATCACATGTACTCACCTTAGCAAAGCTATGCAACACTTGTGTTAATCAATACAAATCCTTACTTCTTAGTCAAAGAAGTACTCCCAATCACAAGGTCTTCTTGACCTAATATCAATATCATCATAAATACTAGTTATTATCCATCACTAGCACTAATTAATCCATATTAATCTCCCCAATCACCAAGTTCATACAACTTGGTGAAATCCCAAACCCTAGATCAAGATTTCTATCCAAAGATCCCAAATCTAGCTTGTACACATTGATCACAAGCATACAAGGAGTGATTTACACTCATATTTGGTCATCTTCCCCAAGATGACATGGTTGGTTCCCAAAACCACCATTAATGCTCAAGAAAAGCTTGAAATGTCAAAGAGATGCATAAACTAACAAGGATTCTTACCTTAGATCAACAATCTCCAAAGAATGTGAAGATTTGAGCTCAAGAACAGCAAAAACCGTGAATTCTTCTAAAAAAAACGGCTGGTAGGGTATAGGGGGTGTAGGTGTCCAAACCCTAGCCCCAAACTCGATTTTATAGCAGCTGCATAGTTCGCGTTCGCGAACCAGAGTTCACGCCGCGAACTTCCCCCGTCGTGAACTCCTCGCGATCGGGAACAAGCCGCGAACTCCATGCCTCAAAAACCTTGAACTCACTGTTCCATTCTCGCGATCGTGAACTCCTAGTTCGCGCCGCGAACTCTTCCAGGCAGTTAGGCTGCAACTTTTTGTTGTCCAATTTATCCCGGTTTCGACCTTAACCATATCAAACGGTGTCTGAATGACACGAAACCAATTCCTACGTCTTTTAAATGATTTATCCTTATTTATCATAATTTTGTACAATTTATCTATCATATTTTTGTACAATATATTTATTTATCATATTTGGCCGATATTGTGAAGAAGTTCCGCTCTCCTTAGTTTATTTGTTTGTTGTTTACACGGTTTTAAAGACAGTGTTTGTTGTTTAAACTTATTTTGGATAGTTGACTTATGTTATCGTAGATTAATTTTTGGTATTTGTAAATGTTTTTATGCATTTTGAGCCGAAAAATCTGGATATTTTCATGCACTTTTTGTAATTTTTTTTACAGCTTTAATTTTCCCTAGGAAATCCCTAGGTAAACTAAATTGCCAACTTCCCTAGGAAATCACTCGGAATAATTCCCTCGGAAATCCCTAGTAAAAATCCCCTAGGAAATCCCTCGGAATAAATCCCTCGGAAATCCCTAGTAAAAAATCCCCTAGGAAATCCCTCGGAAATCCCTAGGAAACAATTCCCTCAGAAATCCCTAGGAAAAAATTCCCTAGGAAATCCCTAGGAAACAATTTCCCTCGGAAATCCCTAGGAAATATTACGCCGACTGATTTGCTAGCAAATCCCTCGGTATTTCCTACAAAAGTAGCTCCCTCGGAATTCCCTCGGAAACTTTCTCGGAAATCCCTCGGAAAGTTTTTCCGACAAACACTTTTCCGAGGGACGTAAATTCCTCGGAAATCCCTCGGAAACGGTCGTTTCCTAGAGAGTTTCTAGGGATTACCTCCTAGGAACAGGGGTCTTTTTCTAGTAGTGCGTATAGTTTCATCGAATATAATAATTTAATTAGTATATTCAAATCCCTTCTTTTACATGGTATACATGATCATATACATAATACACTGGGACTAACACAAATAATCAAAATTATGCAATTATTAATTTCATGTAATATAGCTAATAATATATACATATAATCAAAGGTTAATGTGTATAAAATATACTACCAAAAGAAATAAATCTAGAAAAAGTTGTACTAGCTTTAATTATTAGTCTCTAGCCTTTATCACAACGTTTTACATGAACTCTAGAACCATTGAGATGAATAGCCAAAATTAGCAACTTCACCAAGCACTTGCCGGAAATTGATATCTCCGGTTAGAAGATCATCACCGGAGTTCATCTCTCCACCACCACTGCCACACCAAGATGCATATTCATTACCCATTGGAAATGCGTTAGGGGATACATCTTGATTCTCTTGAGAAGAAGATATGTTATCATTAAAACTGTTATTATTTGAATTTGGTATAATTGATTGTTGCTGATAATCCACCATCATAGAGTAATCTAAAACACTGTTTTGTATAATCTGATAGTTGTGATCAACTTCTTGTTTAGGTAAAAACACCGGAGACCTTAATTGCATCGGATTGATGGAAGTGGCGCCACTCATAGTGCCAGTAGACGATAGCAGTTTCTTCTTCAATTTCGTGTTCCAGTGATTCTTGATATCGTTATCAGTTCTTCCTCGTAAATGGGATGCTATAACTGACCACCTAAAAAATTTAACTACAATTTCATCATATATGTATATATTAAATACGTAAAACAATAATTAAATACGTACAACAATTTCTTTTTAAGATAATTTTTAAATCTAGGTTAACCTTGCGCCCTAAGTGATTATTATCGCTTAAAGTTGTCAACAAGTTTTCCTTAATATATAGTACTACAATTCATCAACTTTTAGACTCATTATATCTAGTGTTCCTTACAATAATTCCATCATAAAGTTGTCAATAATCATTCATTATTTTATCTAAAGTTTAAAAGGTATATAACAAATTTAATCGTTTCGTTTCAAATGTAAGACCAGGCATATAATATGAACACAAACCTGCTCCCGATATTAGCGTAGAGAGATGAAATAATATTATCTTCTTCTTCTGTAAATCCTCCAAGCTTTATATCCGGTCTTAGATAATTTAACCATCTCAGTCGACAACTTTTCCCACATCGTTTTAGCCCTAATTAATTACCAAAAAAAAAAATATATATATATATATATATATATATATATATATATATATATATATATATATATATATATATTAAAATAAGATAAGATGATATATCTCAATGCATGAAAATAGCTTAGCGGTCAGGGGTTATAACTCAAAAGTATTAACAATATGTAATTAAAAAAATAGTAAAAACAAGCAATTTAGACAAAAGATACCTCATTAAGAACAAAGAAATGAAGAAATGCGTTTGTGTGTGTGTGTGTGTGTGTGTGTGAGAGAGAGAGAGAGAGAGAGAGAGAGAGAGAGAGAGAGAGAGAGAGAGAGAGAGAGAGATCAACCTGCTTTGTGAGGCAAGGCAATCCAGTTGCCACCAGTGCCATGGTTCTGAATATGATTTTTGAGAATGGAGTCTTCATCAGGTGACCATGGTCCTTTCTTCACTTTGGTTTTATCACAACAAGGAGACCTCCCCATCACACTCTTCAATTTTAAACACAAAAAACACTAAAACCTATCAACCTAATATATATTGCACACACTCCCACACATGATATGCAGTACATATAAGATGTTACAAGTCAATAAGTGAACTTGGTCTAAGCTTTTTAAAGATGAAATGAAAAAGAGATGATGACTTTTTCCAACCAAGAAAAGTAAATTACTTGTTGACTTTTGAATTCGTGTAATTCGTTCTATATCCGTAATTATTTTATGTAAAACCCAAATAAAACTAACTCTTTAATTCTTTGAGACGTAAGATTATACTAAAAAATGAGATGAACTAAAATGATCAGCATATATAACGCTACTACAAGTCTTCGTTTCAAGCGTTAGATCAGTCAAAAACGAAGAGGACTACGTCCTAGTAAACAGTCGTAGCCCGTAGGCGAATTTTCGGCCCTAAAAGCGCTGTATTTTTGGAGTTATTTGTATTTTTAAGTTTTTTGTTTAATAATTAGACTTTGTTTTAGTCCCAATTTTTGGCTCATTTATCCATTTTTGCCTGTTAAAAAATCAAGATCTTATTTAAGGTTTGTTTAACACTATGGAAGTTTCAGTTTATGTTTTAATAAAAGTTTATTTTTTTGCAATCTGTGTTCTTGTGTTGAACCTATTTGAAAATTGAATCCACGTTATTCTTTGAATCGATGTGGTTTTGGAAGAGATATTCCTGGGTATTTTAGAATTTAATGAGATCAATCAGTGTTATCTTATTTTACTCTACATCATTTTCATTAAAATAGATTCGTTGTGCATGAATCGATGGTTTTAGAAAGAAACGAAAGAAAGATGTCAAGTATGATATGGGAATTCATTTCTACATACAATATAATTTTTAACTCATATATTATAAGATGCAAGTTTTATGGCAAACTGTATAATCATATTAAGCAATAGTTGTCCATGCAATAAAAGCTATGACGTAAAATCACCTATGTTCTTTTATATTTTTATGATTTGTATTGATTAAACAATTTTGTAGAATGATTAATGATGATTGATTTGAATTAAAAAAAACATATATGATGTTTGATTATTTTTTTCCAATTTTAGAAAAGAAAATCAAATATAATGGCTCAAAAGTGGGTTTAGTTTTTCATGATCTAAAGATCTATCAAAACATTGTTATAAAAGATCCAAAATTTTATAAATAATAAATAAAACATTCATTTTTAGAAATAATTATGACATAATGCAAATTAACATCTATGACATCTTGGTCTAAGATTAATTATTCTTCTAAAGTTGCTTGTCGTTTACTTTTTATTAAAAAAGTATAGTTGAGGATAATAAAATATAACAATTTTGTTGATAATATTTATATTTTTTTATTAAACTTGGATGTGAAAGAAAGAACCTAGTCAATGAGGATGTATGTAATGTCAGAGATTTACCATTGGTTCCATAAAGCTTTTTGGTTTGGTCAAGAACACATGTGTTCATACACTGACAACTTTTTATCTAATGTTAATTAGTTTATAATTTATTTATTTTTAGTAAACTATACTTCATCCGTTTCAAAATAAGTGATACACTTTAAAATTCACGGTTTTTAAGGTAAAATATGATAATAAAGATTAATTAGATTAAATTGGATAATTAGTGGAGGATGAGTCCCACATATATTGATTAAAGTGAATTTAATGATGTTTAAAAGTAAAAGTAAAGGTATATGTGTCTTTTCACTATATTAAAGGAGATAGTTAGTTGGTGTAAGTTCCACTACCTTTTACCAAATATGGTAAGTTTTTAAAATGTATCACTTATTTTGAAATACCTCAAAATGAAAAGTGCCACTTATTTTGAAACGGATGAAGTATTTGATTTGAAATTTACTTTGGGGTTTTTCTAATATGTGCCACATGGGTACATATTAAGGGGCATTCAATGAACCTAAAATTCCTAAAGTGTTGCAAAAATCATTAATAAAATTAATATTTACCATTTTAGTGTGATGTATTAAATGCATTTTATGATTTATTTGAAAATGTTAGTATCATTAATTAACCTTATTGTGTGCCTATAGGGCACACATTAGAATAACCATTTAATTTAATAAAACGTTATTGTTAATCTCTACTATCTATAATGAGTGAATGACTTTCTAATTATAGCAGGTCTTAAAATTGGCCTGCTATTTCTGGATGGTCTTAAACCCACGTCTTAAATGCAATAAAAAGGCCATCCGCAGGTTCCGAACTTGGGTATCTAAACTCCTTATTATTCACCTTACCAATTAACCACATCACATTTTTGAAGCAAAAGCGAAGCTCTAAAATGTTATGCTTGAAAGGTCCGGACAGAACTATTTAAAAGCCGTTACAAATAAGACTTTTTGCTACTCTTATTTTTAGAAACAATACACCATAATGTTATCTATTTAAGGCGTTTTTAATATTAACACCTTAATTAAAAGCCGTTAAAATTACTTATGTTTTGTAACATTGAAATCCTTTAAAATTTTACTATCCGTTTTTTAACATCGAAATCATTTAAACATTGAAACAATCATTTACTTCATACGTTTTTTTGATTCATACATTTAAACCGGCATTGACTTACAAATAATACTTTTATGCTACTTTTATTGTTAGAAACAAGAATCCATAATGGTAAGGTGAATAAAGCGTTTCTAATTTTAGCACCATAAAAACCATACGTTTTTTATGGATTAAATCATTCAACATTTGACTGAACGTTTTTCATTGAATTCCTTATTAATTTTACGTTTTTTAGCCATAATTAAATCATTCAACATTTGACTGAACATTTTTGATTGAATTCCTTAATAATTTTACGTTTTTTTTTTGCCATATATATATACTACACGAACTTACAATAGGGTTGTTGTGCAAGCTACAACCGACGTGAAAACTTACAATCATATTATCTTCTACATGGCTTTAATCACCCAATATGGTGCTTCAGTGCTCCAACCACTGCCACGACCAGTTGAAGAATTAGAGGTAACGTCTATTTGACTAAATTCAAAGTTTCAAATTCTTACTTTAAAATCATAAATTCGGTGTTAACTAATATTTTTCTATTTCTCTTTCGAAGGAATTTGATGGATATGAACCGATTGAAAACTTTGAAGACCTATGGCATCCACATTACTGGTACAAATGCAAATATGTTCGAGTTGAATATGTTTGGTTTGACCACAAACATAACAAATTATATTTGTTCCTGCTTGACAGATTTGTAAGTTACTACTAATTATTATACGATCTCTTTATTTTTTTTTACTAATAATCATTTATTTTCAGAGGCACAAACTCGACAAATGTTGATTGGTGCGTCTACGTTACATTTTTATCGTGTTATACTTAAAAATATTATTATTTAACGTTTTTGCATAATTACTAACCCTGTCACAGACGTTGCTAGAAACATGTCGAATGGTTGCTTTTTTTTTTTACATCCGGTCGGATATCATGTGCAATGCTGCTGCATGACTGTCGGTAAGTCTTTATACCTAATTTACATGATCACCACGTTTAGGAAATATGATGCAAAATATTTAATCTCCGACAGGGGCAACCGGATAAAGCTCATCTTTTTGATTTGGTTACATTTCAGTCAAATATCTTGTTTCTACTGACGTTACAAACATTGAGTTCAACCTGCAAATGCCAGAAGCATATGCACTTCAACGCATTCATCCGATAATACAATATGATGATGCCGTTGTTTTATGTGATGAAGAACCCGAAGTTCCACCCGACACACAACCAAAAAGTTATATCAGACGTTTAAGAACTCCCCTATATGGAAATAAGCGTCTATCGACTAACCCACAAAACAACATTTAAACACACCCCTACGAATGGAACAACAATAATTAATTGTATCACACATAACGTTTCTGTTACACTATTGGTGCTTTTTTTTATATTATGCTTTGGCTTAATTTAATTATTTACTCACTTTCCCAATAATTGTTTTTGTTATACGAATTAATTTAGTGCAATTATATATTTTGATGTGTGAATTATCTCATTTTTCACTCCCCATTACTTATTTTGTATCTCTTAATGTGTCATAATAATTGAAAAATCATGAGACAGTTTGTTTATGACGTTTAAACTGGTATTCAATTTGTACCTAAATTAGAAACCATAATAAATGGTCATTACATCTTTAAAAAAAAAATTATATACAAAATGACACATATATTGAATCACCCTAAAAAATAATACTTCGTCAACATCAACAACAAGCAATTGAAATCGCTGTTTGGACGGAAGTTTAGTGACTAATGCGAGTTAAAAAAACGTCCTTATTACTGGCAATTTAGATTTACCGTTAAAAGATATTGACTTATTGCTTTTTACCCCTACTAAACATACATTTTAATACATATTGACTTATTGATTTATGTACCACATAAGTTATGCCGAGATTCATAATAACATTCGTTTCCGTGAAATTTATTGCATTTTTATTGTATTTTATATTGTAACACCCAAATTTTTACAAAAATAAAAATTTTCTAAATACAAGATTTTAAATAAAAAGGTCCCAATAACTTGAATAATTAAATCCCAATAATAATATTTTCATTTAAAAATGTATTTAATGCGGAAATAGTTTAACTAAAATAAAGTGTTTTAAAATATTAAATGCTGTCCACATCAGTAATGAAAAGACACAGTGGTCAACCGTCCACCTTCTCCTTTCCTTTGCTGGTACCTGAAACAATGTGGGGGAGAATATGGGTCAGCTGGGAAGCTGAGTGAATAATCTCAAAATGCAAACAATTAAAACATGCAACACATGAGGGCACATCGGTGTACTCCTAATCAGAATCTACTCAGTTAATTACTCAGAATTAGTTCTCAGATTTTATTACTCAGGTTTTAATTTATATAGCGCGCTTGTGTGATTTGGGACGAGAGATCAACCTCGCCCCTCCTCACACCTCAGATAGGCGTAAGCCAAAAACTCAGACGGGAGTGATCCCAAAACACAGACGGGAATAATCCCAAAAACTCAGACGGGAGGTGATCCCAAGATAGGCATACAGCCAAAAACTCAGATGTGTGTTATTATGTTTATTATCTCTTTAACATAATTATCTCAGATGCCCTAGCAAATAGTAGCACAGAATGACCCTGTGCCGAGCTCAGTTACCCAGGCACAATGTCTCAGATCATGAATAAATAAACAGATGCTCAGATACTCAGATAACAGGTCAAACTCAGATAACAGATCAAACTCAGATAACAGTTATGGTGCAAGAAATGTAACACATAAGTCATGCACGTACAACGTTAAAACTGAATACACGGTGAGAATACTCACCTCGAGAAACGTAAGCTCCAAAGGATCCTCAATACTCTAAGGCGCTGCTCGGTTATTCCTAGACGATCCTAAAAGCATAAAAACGAAACCCGAATTACAATCCGTTCTAAGGACTCAATTTAGAAAACTGGCAGCACCCGTTGGTCTCACGGAAACTGCTATAACTCTTAAACTGTGCAGTATATTTATCTCATATTTTTACCATGAAAAGTAGACAACCAGAACTACATATCTCGGTGAGACGGTCACTGGCCAAAACAGATTCTAAGTGTCTCAAAACAGTGTTGCAAGACAGGCATGTCGAACAGGTCATTTTCCTAACAGCAGCATACTAAGTTAGCTATAACTTTTAAACCGTAATTCGGATTGACGAGAGGGTCGCGGCATTGAAAAGCTAACTCAGAAAACAAGGCACCAGCACGGGCCAAAAATCCAAAAATGATATTTTAAATCAGTTAAAACGGCCCCGAATAATATGGCAGAATCTGCCAGAAAAATTATGTTGATTAAAACCCATTATAACAAACCCGACAATCCAACCCTGCCGGGGCACCCCGAGGCATGGCCTCGGCTACCCGAGTTACAACCTTACAACCTGCATAACAACGGTTGACAACTAGAAGGGAAAATTAGGACAATCTAGCTACCCGGCGACAAAACAGTTAATTAAAACGAGACACCAATCACGACTCGCCTAACCTATTTAAAAATCTGAATCAAACAAGTAATTGAATCCTCCCAACAATTAATCAAGCAGCCTCAATTGGGCTTGGATTCAATTCCGTCATTGTCTACAAGCCACGATAAAATTTAGCAATCGGATCCCGCACAGAAACAAGCAAACGAGAACAGAAAAAGAAAAGAAAGAATCCTACCGACACAGATACGGCTCGATCAAACAATTGCAGCCTCGCTAACTCCCGTGCTCGGCCGCCTCCACGCTTCTCCAACTATTCTGTTCGAACCACACCAATCGCAGACCAAGAACACATAGAATCAGATTTCAGGAACAATGATTTTGAGAAATTAACGGAACAAAGTCTTACCAAGATGAACACCACTTTTGACCCCCAAACTCGGTTCGGTCTAGGACTGATGCAGGACTGTTCGATCGCGATTGCACCAAGGACAATGATTAACGATGGTGGATAAAGGAAGTGTCGGCTGAATGTGATGGTAGGAAAGACTAGGGATTCCGGCAATTAAATATGATACATGCGGTGTACTAATGCTGAATTCTATAACCGGCCCACCAATCACGGGCTTGGGTTTCTATACTCACCAATTAGAATGACCAACAAGGGACTTTGCCCCCCTTAAACTTCGACCACTAACTGGCCACAAAGAAAAGAAAAGCCCACGGTCTTCTTCTTGCCTCTAACAACCGGTTGTACATAGGAAGTATAAGTGTCGGGTTTAGGCCTTGGCCTTCGGCCGGCCTCACATGACGCTGAACTAGGACATCTAATTTTTTTTTAATGAAGGCTCGGTATCTGACGACGCGGTAATAAAAATGTCACAATAATATAAATGAAGCATCACTTAATTAATTACTTATATACTCGAGGCGTCACGCAATAAAGTTCATATATATAGATAATTGAAACGTCACTTTTTTATTAAAATGTATATATAAAAATATATGATAAATACCCAATTTAAATTTATTAAAAGTAATATTTAATTACTAAAAATTTCAGGGCGTTACAACTCAACTCCACTTGAAATAGACTTCGTCCCCGAAGTCATCGCTCGAGGGAAGCTCAGGGTAGCAATCTCCCGTTTAAATCTCAGACTCGTCAACGACACACATCCATAATAGAGGAAAACGATAAGGTTATGAATAAAAGAAACTCGTCAAAGGTTAAAAAATAAAATGAAACTCTTCAGGGTGACCTACGCGATCAGAATGAAATCCGGCTCTTGTAACTGCTCACGCAACTCTTTCTTCTTTAGTGGCGCAGAACGAATAAGGCTAAAAGAAATAAGGTCAGAATGCTCACTATGGATCTCAGTATGTAAAGAAAATGTCGATAATGAGCATAAAATACACCACGATACTCTACTGAAAGCGTCTTCTTGCTCTCGCATTCGGATACAGTTGTTTGCACTCAGAAATTAACGTCGCGTTGAATCACCGATTCAACTCCACTTGGAAATTTACTATTGATTTGTTGACGATACCAGATGCTCAGCGTAGTACCAGGTCATCCAACCCATTTGCACATTCACACTCGGATCTCTCATGACGATAACAAGTTTTTATGGAAAATTTTCTTCCCGCACAACTCCATCAAATGACCACTTACACATTTTAGCAACAGGTAAAAATTTCCTTATCGACAATTTTCCACCAAAATGACTCGGAAGGTCCTCTACTCTATGGGTCAACAGTTTGTTAACATCATAATAATTAATTTAGCGGTTTACACCATTATCAATTAATATAAAAACCATGCAAATAAATCACAAGGAATATACATATCACGCAGAATTCTCATATACTCAGGTATATAACTCCAAAATATGATCTGGAAATATAACTCAGAAGTCCCACTCAGAAATAAACTCAAAACATATCTCAGGAGTATAACCCAAAAATGTATAACTCAGGAGCAAACTTATAAATCTTAACTCAGAAGCAACCCAAAACTCTAACTCAGTAACAACTCATAAGGTAATAATATTTACAAGTAATGGCATTAGGTATAAATCACATTTTTACTCATTCTTATTACTACTCGCGTGTTCCAATTTACCAGTTTATAATACTTGGAAGGATATACTCTCTCTCAACCGTGTTATTGGTTCTCAAAATAACTCTTCTTTAACATTATATTATTACCTTACTCTATTAGGTTTGCATATTACCGATGTTGATAACCCTTTAAATAGCTCAAATTAACGATCTTGTCATTTAATTCCCTTTAATAGGTCCTCATTCTATTACATTTAGTGGTTTCTCGATAATATTTTAATAGATGTTTTCTCATTCATCTAGTTTAACGATCCTTTAATAGACCGTTTCACTAATTTTACACAATTTAAAATGTCTCTTAATTATTTTGGTCATATCTACTCATTAATTTCATGTTACCCACTAAAAATTCCAATTAAATTTCATACTCTTATTCATAATGATTTCTCGTTACTCAAATTACGAATTAATTCCTTAGTTCTCATTTACTCAATTCGTAGTTACACTTTATTCTACATCTTACGGTTTACTCATGGTTCATCACTTCAGTACATTCTCGTCTTTTCGAAATTTCTCCTAAGTTCGATATAAATTTATTGAATAGTTGTTCTCATCTCAAGTTTAATAATTATTCATAAATAGAGTTTTCTCCTATAATTTATAATACCTCAAAACTCATAACACTTTATAATACTTCAAAAATTTGAATAAAACTTCCCGTTAATTTAATACTTTTCTCTTTTGACTCATTTTATTAATTTGCTTATGTAACTCGATTTGTAAATTTCTTATAACTCAAAATTGCTCCATAATTAATCAAAATAAAATTTTATCATTTAGCTCATTTTAATAATAACCCATTACCAGCAATTTACCGATCTCATTTTAACTCATTTTCCTCAAAATTTCATTGTAGCAGTTTTCTCATATTCGACTTATTAATAAGTTCTCATCACTTTAATTTAATGATTTCTCATTATCACATTTATAACCACCCAAGAATAAGTATATTGTCTTATTTTGTATATAATTGTAGTATTACTACTTCCCTTTTGCACGATATTCATTCAACCCAATTAACTTGATTTGTTAATTTCTCCAGTAAACCCGATCTATCATTTTGTTGTAAACTCTATAATTACCCATAGAATAAATTTAATTATTTTCAACTGCTTGATTTGATAGTTACCCTTATAATTTATTTGATCAATTATATGTATCTAGATTTCGCACTTTAAATTCATACCAACAAAATCTCTCTGCATAAGCATCATGCTCATAATATTTATAAATAATAATTAATGATAATTATTTATTGACAATTTTCCTTTTTACCCCTACTCAACTCCACTTGGAGAAAAAACTCGTCCTCGAGTTTGGCACTAGAATTCTCTATTATGATAACATAAACAACATATACTCACTCAAGCAATAACATGCATAAAATAAATTCACAATAACAAGCATTGGTCCAACATTCCCCTCAAAATCTCCTCATAACCAACCAAAAGTCCTGTGTATACGGTAATAGGGGCCCTCTATTACTTTCGACACCTACTTTTGTTTGGTCACAAGTCAATCCCAAAGTTCACAACTTCCCACATAAAAGCGACAAATAAATCACTCAGAAGAAAGAGAAAACATTATTTCCCATATTTGCTAAATATAGATATGCACTCAGCTGTGGTACTCAAAATCTCATAAACGTTACTCAGAAATCATGCATATATTTAGTCTCATACGCTATACTCATAATAACTCAGATTCGCATAAATTTCAAATTTTAGTTGCTTCCACAGTTTAAATCTCGTTAAATGGTCTCCGGTTAATAGTTTCTCATCTAGCCTGATTCGGCTATTATATCTCTTTTAGTTCATTTTTAAATAGATTATCATCAATTGCATGATGATACCAAAGCTCGTTTTAACTTGGTAAACCCTCATTTAAATATTTATTAATCTCTGATTTACTAGTTTCAATAACTCTTTCTATAAAGTGTTTTCTCCGAAATGAAAACTTTTAATATTCTCTCAGTTTTAAAATTTATTACTTCTCTTTAATATTATGAACTTTCTCATTTTCCCATTTACTCATGCATGTTTCTCAGTATATAATTTATGGACTTTATATTACGAATTGGTATTCATTTATACACTCTTGGTTAAAATTTCTCAGAATTATAAGATTTCACTCCAACTCAATTAGGTGTTCCTTTAAATTGGAAACTTTTATCATTTTCTCATTAAAACTTATAATTCCTCTCGTATGCGTTTTTGTATATGTATAAAATATATAAAACTCTGAGAATTAAAACCAGAATTTTCCTCAGAATTATGCTCTAAATTATACTCGGAATTATAAAATCTCACATTCGTATATCTATATATACATATTTTTAGTCGTACAATTCACAGGAAATTTTCTCAGGTTATTATAACTTTCAACGTTTATTTCACAGATGCAATCAAACTACACTCGGAAAAATATACCCAGAAATTCTCTCAGAAAATAAACCAAAAATTCTCATACTACTCGTCTATACTCAGAATATAACAAAATCTCAAATAAATAATACTCTTAAATATTACCGGCAGTAGGAAGCGAGAGGTCGACGTGACATGCTGTATGCTTGATGTGGAAACTTTTCTCAGAAAATATTTCACTCTTTTCTTGTTTTAAAACTCGATACTCAAACTTGAGTTTGAATTTGCCCCTTGCGAACCCAAATCCCTCAAGTCAGAGCTCTGATACCAACTTCTAACTCCCAAATTTTTACAAAAATAAAAATTTTCTAAATACATGATTTTAAATAAAAAGGTCCCAATAACTTGAATAATTAAATCCCAATAATAATATTTTCATTTAAAAATGTATTTAATGCGGAAATAGTTTAACTAAAATAAAGTGTTTTAAAATATTAAATGTTGTCCACATCAGTAATGAAAAGATACAGCGGTCAACCGTCCACCTTCTCCTTTCCTTTGCTGGTACCTGAAACAATGTGGGGGAGAATATGGGTCAGCTGGGAAGCTGAGTGAATAATCTCAAAATGCAAACAATTAAAACATGCAACACATGAGGGCACATCGGTGTACTCCTAATCAGAATCTACTCAGTTAATTACTTAGATTTAGTTCTCAGATTTTATTACTCAGATTTTAATTTATATAGCGCGCTTGTGTGATTTGGGACGAGAGATCAACCTCGCCCCTCCTCACACCTCAGATAGGCGTAAGCCAAAAACTCAGACGGGAGTGATCCCAAAACTCAGACGGGAATAATCCCAAAAACTCAGACGGGAGGTGATCCCAAGATAGGCATATAGCCAAAAACTCAGATGTGTGTTATTATGTTTATTATCTCTTTAACATAATTATCTCAGATGTCCTAGCAAGTAGTAGCACAGAATGACCATGTGCCGAGCTCAGTTACCCAGGCACAATGTCTCAGATCATGAATAAATAAACAGATGCTCAGATACTCAGATAACAGGTCAAACTCAGATAACAGATCAAACTCAGATAACAGTTATGGTGCAAGAAATGTAACACATAAGTCATGCATGTACAACGTTAAAACTGAATACACGGTGAGAATACTCACCTCGAGAAACGTAAGCTCCAAAGGATCCTCAATACTCTAAGGCGCTGCTCGGTTATTCCTAGACGATCCTAAAAGCATAAAAACGAAACCCGAATTACAATCCGTTCTAAGGACTCAATTTAGAAAACTGGCAGCACCCGTTGGTCTCACGGAAACTGCTATAACTCTTAAATTGTGCAGTATATTTATCTCATATTTTTACCATGAAAAGTAGACAACCAGAACTACATATCTCGGTGAGACGGTCACTGGCCAAAACAGACTCTAAGTGTCTCAAAACAGTGTTGCAAGACAGGCATGTCGCACAGGTCATTTTCCTAACAGCAGCATACTAAGTTAGCTATAACTTTTAAACCGTAATTCGGATTGACGAGAGGGTCGCGGCATTGAAAATCTAACTCAGAAAACAAGGCTCCAGCATGGGCCAAAAATCCAAAAATGATATTTTAAATCAGTTAAAACGGCCCCGAATAATATGGCAGAATCTGCCAGAAAAATTATGTTGATTAAAACCCATTATAACAAACCCGACAATCCAACCCTGCCGGGGCACCCCGAGGCATGGCCTCGGCTACCCGAGTTACAACCTTACAACCTGCATAACAACGGTTGACAACTAGAAGGGAAAATTAGGACAATCTAGCTACCCGGCGACAAAACAGTTAATTAAAACGAGACACCAATCACGACTCGCCTAACCTATTTAAAAATCTGAATCAAACAAGTAATTGAATCCTCCCAACAATTAATCAAGCAGCCTCAATTGGGCTTGGATTCAATTCCGTCATTGTCTACAAGCCACGATAAAATTTAGCAATCGGATCCCGCACAGAAACAAGCAAACGAGAACAGAAAAAGAAAAGAAAGAATCCTACCGACACAGTTACGGCTCGATCAAACAATTGCAGCCTCGCTAACTCCCGTGCTCGGCCGCCTCCACGCTTCTCCAACTATTCTGTTTGAACCACACCAATCGCAGACCAAGAACACATAGAATTAGATTTCAGGAACAATGATTTTGAGAAATTAACGGAACAAAGTCTTACCAAGATGAACACCACTCTTGACCCCCAAACTCGGTTCGGTCTAGGACTGATGCAGGACTGTTCGATCGCGATTGCACCAAGGACAATGATTAACGATGGTGGATAAAGGAAGTGTCGGCTGAATGTGATGGTAGGAAAGACTAGGGATTCCGGCACTTAAATATGATACATGCGGTGTACTAATGCTGGATTCTATAACCGGCCCACCAATCACGGGCTTGGGTTTCTATACTCACCAATTAGAATGACCAACAAGGGACTTTGCCTCCCTTAAACTTCGACCACTAACTGGCCACAAAGAAAAGAAAAGCCCACGGTCTTCTTCTTGCCTCTAACAACCGGTTGTACATAGGAAGTATAAGTGTCGGGTTTAGGCCTTGGCCTTCGGCCGGCCTCACATGACGTTGAACTAGGACATCTAATTTTTTTTTAATGAAGGCTCGGTATCTGACGACGCGGTAATAAAAATGTCACAATAATATAAATGAAGCATCACTTAATTAATTACTTATATACTCGAGGCGTCACGCAATAAAGCTCATATATATAGATAATTGAAACGTCACTTTTTTATTAAAATGTATATATAAAAATATATGATAAATACCCAATTTAAATTTATTAAAAGTAATATTTAATTATTAAAAATTTCAGGGCGTTACATATATTGACCATACTAAAAAGCCTATTGAATCCTTTAAAATTGTATAAAGATAGTAAATTGTGCAGAGGTCTTCCGTTATAATGAGACATATCTATTTAAACTTTCCATTTCGACCCCGGACCGGTTAAATGTTTGCCTTAACTATAATTTAAATGCCTTAACTTTTACTGAACGTTTTTTAACATTGAAATCAATTAAACCTTGAAACAATCATCACGCTTTTAACATTGAAATCATTTAAAGCATACGTTTTTTACAAGTATGATGTGCAAACCGTCATTGATACCAGCGATATTAGATACCATCTTTCATTGAATAATAGTAGTAAATGACTTATTTAAATGCATATATATTAAAAGCATACGTTTTAAATTTTAGCATTTAAAGCATACGTTTTATTCCTGGATGATATGCGTTTTTTATATAGTATATTCACATTTAAATCATTTAAAGCATACGTTTTATTCAAGTATGCTTTTCGTTTTTGATATAGTAGATATATATTTAAATTTACGTTTTAGTCAAAGCTAATTAAGTAAACAACACATAATTATGTATACGTTTTAATACATATTGACTTATTGATTATTGATTTATGTATCACATAAGTTATGTACCAAGATTCATAATAACATTCGTTTCCGAGAAAATTATTGCATTTTTATTGTATTTTATATTGATCAGACTAAAAAACCTATTGAATCCTTTGAAATTGAATAAAGAAAGTAAAACTGTGCAGAGGTCTTCCGTTATAATGAGAGATATCTATTTAAACTTTCCATTTCGACCCCGGACCGGTTAAATGTTTGCCTTAACTATAATGTTATGGACCCCGGAAGTTTAGTGACTAACCTCGATTTCAACCTTTAAATGTTTGCCGAAGATGGCATATTAAATCCTTTGAAATTGTATAAAGCTATAAAAAGATAGTAACCGTTAAAAAAAACAAAAGTTTTTTAACATTGAAATCATTTAAACTTTGACTGAACGTTTTTTAACATTGAAATCATTTAAACTTTGTCTGAACGTTTTTTAACATTGAAATCATTTAAACTTTGACTGAACGTTTTTTAACATTGAAATCATTTAAACCTTGAAACAATCATCACGCTTTTAACATTGAAATCATTTAAAACATACGTTTTTTACAAGTATGATGTGCAAACCGTCATTGATACCAGCGAAATTAGATACCATCTTTCATTGAATAATAGTACTAAATGACTTATTTAAATGCATATATATTAAAAGCATACGTTTTAAATTTTAGCATTTAAAACATTTAAAGCATACGTTTTATTCCTGGATGATATGCGTTTTTTATATAGTATATTCACATTTAAATCATTTAAAGCATACGTTGTATTCAACTATGCTTTTCGTTTTTGATATACTAGATATATATTTAAATTTACGTTTTAGTCAAAGCTATTTAAGTAAACAACACATAAATATGTATACGTTTTCATTTCAAACTTACGGCTTTTTCATGCTTATAAGTACCGATTATATCTTTGCATTAACTACCGACTTCATTTTAATGTATACGTTTTTTTATTCATGTTATAACTACCGATTAAATCCTTGCATTAATATTCATTTAGTTTGTTATATAGATTACGTATTACCTCCATTCTATATAAACGTAGGTACCATAAACCGAGAAAACCCGTCACTGTCTTCAACAAAAAACCGAGAAAACCATCATAACCAACGGTATTATTTATCACCCGCAACTCTGATTTTTCATTCAATTCTTAAACTTTTGATACAAATGTTATTCCTACCATGTATGACTTTCGTATCTTTTTGTGTAAGGTATTCTTAACATGTCAACAATCGGATTGCACTTTATAAGAAACATTCATGATTTCAAGGACAAAATTCACCTCAAGGTCAGGGTTCTACGAATGTGGCCCCACATGAATTTCAACAATAAGAATGGAATAATATCACTTGAGATGCTGTTAATTGACGAAGAGGTATTACACTTAACCATATTCGATAAATGATCATTACGTAAAAAAATTGTTTTAACTGTTTTAATTGTTAATTAACATCGTATGTATATTACATTTATTTGTAGGGAGTCAAGATTCAAGCTTTTATTTACGTTAAACTGATTAGTAGATTTCAAAAACAATTGAAGGAAGACGGTGTTTACTATATCAGAGGAGGTAAGTTGTGGCAGTCCAATTCAAGTTTTACGTTTACTGGCCTGAATGAAAAGCTTTCATTTCAATCAAGCACAACGCTTAAAGAATGCGCTGAGTGGTCTGGTCCATTACATGGTTTTGAGTTTGCTGCATACGAAAACATTTTGAATAACACGCATTAACAGACATGTCTTCCATGTATTTTATACTTTATTAGGTTTATCGGGTTACCTCTATTTTATAAAAAGTTTTCATGCTTATGTATTGTATTCGTTCTAAAATTATGTTACGAATGAACTTTTAATCGCAAATAATATTTAGTTCGCAGCCCGTCGCATCGAGCGGGTTTTATCCTAGTAAGTAATAACAGATGAGCCGAATGCGCTTCTCCGTTAACTAAAATATATACTTAATAGAAATTTTATTTTTCCAAATTAGTGTAACTTTTTAAAATTGATGCACCAAAAAAAGCATCACTTTGAAAAAATAATATGCACCAAGTGAAAATAAAGGTATGCATCAATTTGAAGAAAAAAACGGCATCTGTTTGGGGAAGAAAGATGCACCAAGCTTCCTAATTCCTTTTATACTGATAAACTTTCTATTTGATCTCATCTTTAGTGCATTATATCTTGCTTAACTATGTTTAAGATATAATTATCTTTCCTTGATAGTGTTCAGCCACAAAAAATTTGCTGGTACAATTGCAGATATAATTATATATCTTTCCTTGATAGTGTCCATTAGTGTTTGCATCATTTCTAACAATGAATGTTAGCTTTCTTAAACGCACAATACTCTCATGTGATTTAACATGCTACTTGACTTGACAATTTCGTAGTTATATACTCCCTCCGTCCCACAAAAAACTTTTCATTTCATTCTAAATTTTTGTCTCATAAAAAACTTCTCATTTCTCATATTTGATGGGTTCCACACAATAAAAAACTATTATTACTAAAGACCTCACCACTAATATGCACTAATTATTTTTCTCACTCCAACCCAATCTTATATTTTGATCAAAAGTATTATCAATGACACCACCATTAACTATCACCTAAAAACTTGTGCAAAAGGCAAATGCGAAGTTTTTTTATGGGACGGAGGGAGTAAATAATAGGGGATGTGGGTGGGTTACTGGGTTGGATGTTATATAATTTATCACTCAAATGTGAAAAGAAATATAGACTTAAATCGTTTTCCGGGTCACTGTTAAGCCTCAATGTAACAAATAGGGTCAAACCGAGATGTCTAATGAAAGGAAGGTCTTTTTTTTACTAGAATCCGAGTATCTGAAAATCCATACATCTGAATATCAGATATCGAATCCGGATAGTATTCTTAAAATTTTCGGACAATCGATATCTGAAATAACCAAAATATAACTAAAATCCAAAATATTCGAATACTATTTCAATAATTTGTTTTTTTTGGATATCCGGATTTTGGATATCCGGAATTTCAGATATCCGAATATAGGATACCAGATTCGAATAGGAAAATTTTACTACTCAAATCTTAATATCCAAAATTCAAATACTTGAAAATTCAGATACCTGGATTTGAACATCCCTAATATCTGGCACTTAACTTGATAAGTCGATTAATAGGTTATTTTATGTTGTACCTATTGATTGATTGCTAATTAGTCTCTCTCCACATGGTTAAGCTAGTAGGTATGGGTTTTTCACGGTGTGGTGTTGTCCTAGGTGACAAGCAAACCATAATGTTGAGTTATGTGGAACATTGTCCCCTTCACATTGGGTAGGTTTTTCGTGATGATAATTTAGGTACGGATATGGTGCTACATTTGTGGTAGGCATCTGATTGGTCATGTTGTGGGCTCTCTTCACATTTTGATGGGTGTTATCATGTGATGTATATTTTTTCCAAAATGATAGAAATGTGATTGACTAGTTGCTTAAGTGATATCTAATGCTATACTAAGTAGCCTTATAGACGGATGAATATTGAATATGCATAACGGAGTATCCCTACACATTTTTTTTATTGCGTATTTGACATTTTGTTAGTCAAATGCTCACTTTTATTGCCTCTTTGCACTTTAATACCTTTTTCTCAAAAGGAATAAAAAAATATATATATTTTCTCAAATCTTATTTGAGGACCATTTGTACATTTATATAAATTCCTATTTAGGTATATTATATATGTACATTTAAACCCGTTCATTTTTGTTGAATATGGTTAATGAACTTTTAGTCTTTTATTGTGTGTCAAATTAGTATCTTCATAAGACAGTTTTCACTTATTTTAATTTATATGTAACTAGCCTATAACCCGTGATGAATCACGGGTGGTTTATAAAATTTTCCTAATATTTTTACTTTTAAGAATATTTTATTCAACGAAAAATTAGAAACATTGAAAACCCTAAATTTATGTTGAACGCGATATTATGTATATATGTAGCTAAGACATGAACATATTATGATGACATGAACATTATGATATTATAAGGGATGTACTTAGTGACTTTTATAAAAGGATATATTTGAAGACTTCCATGCAACATAGTTATATGGCTCACCAAACCAATTCTCATATTTTTTTTGCACATATCGGGCATACCTGCATTTACACAATAAAAAACATATTATAGGACATTATATAATGTAAGGATGAGATCATAAGATATCATATGCACAGAATGGACATAAGTACTCAGGACTTTGTTCATCACCATCAATTTCTTCCACAAATGAAAAGCATCTGCAGATAATCATGAATGTGAGATCCAAAATCAATTTCACTGTCATTATAATCTGTAAAGAACATATAAATTAAGTAGTCTAATTTGTAAGACAATTTATCAAGAAAGTAAATTCTAAATTTAAACATGTGTGCAAAAGATGAGATGTAAATCCATATTTGTAGTACAATTTATCAGTAAAGTAAATTTTAAATCCAAATTCTAAATTCACCTGTATAGAACTCATTAAATCCATTGATATGTAAATTGGCTACACATATCCTAATTAACCTGCACCATTTGACAATTTTCTTTTGACTTCATGGATGTGCACTTATGTTGGTATACATATGAATCAACTCAATTTATGCACACAAAAAACCATTAAGGCACGTGTGGTAGTCAGAAATTCAGAGAAATAAAATTGAGTAGAGAAATGAATATATTTGAAGACTTTTATAAAAGGATATATTTGAAGACTTGCATGCAACATAGTTATATGGCTCACCAAACCAATTCTCATATTTTTTTTGCACATATCGGGCATACCTGCATTTACACAATAAAAAACATATTATAGGACATTATATAATGTAAGGATGAGATCATAAGATATCATATGCACAGAATGGACATAAGTACTCAGGACTTTGTTCATCACCATCAATTTTTTCCACAAATGAAAAGCATCTACAGATATTCATGAATGTGAGATCCAAAATTAATTTCACTGTCATTATAATCTGTAAAGAACATAAATTAAGTAGTCTAATTTGTAAGACAATTTATCAAGAAAGTAAATTCTAAATTTAAACATGTGTGCAAAAGATGAGATGTAAATCCATATTTGTAGTACAATTTATCAGTAAAGTAAATTTTAAATCCAAATTCTAAATTCACCTGTATAGAACTCATTAAACCCATTGATAAGTAAATTGGCTACACATATCCTAATTAACCTGCACCCGTTGACAATTTTCTTTTGACTTCATGGATGTGCACTTATGTTGGTATACATATGAATCAACTCAATTTATGCACACAAAAAACCATTAAGGCACGTTTGGTAGTCAGAAATTCAGAGAAATAAAATTGAGTAGAGAAATGAAATATTGAGAAATGAAATGGGCTGAGAAATGATATAGTTGAGAAATGAATAAGTTGAGAAGGTGGTCAATTTAGAAATCTGGTAATTACTGCCATCGTTAGGCCTAGCCTCGTGAGTCGTGCAGTCTGTTTTGCGTGCATAATGTAATCATTAGTGTTTGAAGGCGAATTAGGGTTATGAACTATCGGGATATGAAACCGATGATAAACGAAAATCATTAATAAGATGATCGGCTGATGGTTTACCTGTGATGGTTTAGATTTTTGATAATGGTTTACATGTGATGGTTTAGATTTTTGACAGGAAAGATTTGTGATGGTTTAGATTTTTGGTAAAGGTGATCGGCATAAAAACCCATGTGAAGATTGAGATGTGAAAACCAATTTTGTTGAATTTTATAATAACTTGTACGGTGTGCACAAAAGATTGTTATGACTTATGTGGCTTTAAATATGCCACGTGGCTTTTGGAATTGCCATGTGGCTTTAGGAGTTGCCATGTGGCTTTAAACCATTTGTTTATTATAGATAAATAACTTGTACGATGTGATTACACTAATGTAATCATTAGTGTTTGAAGGCGAATTAGGTTTATGAACTATCGGGATATGAAACCGATGATAAACGAAAATCATTAATAAGATGATCGGCTGATGGTTTACCTGTGATGGTTTAGATTTTTGATAATGGTTTACATGTGATGGTTTAGATTTTTGATAGGAAAGATTTGTGATGATTTAGATTTTTGGTAAAGGTGATCGGCATAAAAACCCATGTGAAGATTGAGATGTGAAAACCAATTTTGTTGAATTTTATAATAACTTGTACGGTGTGCACAAAAGATTGTTATGACTTATGTGGCTTTAAATATGCCACGTGGCTTTTGGAATTGCCATGTGGCTTTAGGAGTTGCCATGTGGCTTTAAACCATTTGTTTATTATAGATAAATAACTTGTACGGTGTGCATAAAAGATTGTTATGACTTATGTTGCTTTAAATATGCCATGTGACTTTTGAAATTGCCATGTGACATTAAACCTTTTGTTTATTATAGATAAAGATGATGAATTCAAAATATTTGCATTTAAATGGTAAGAAAAAACAGTATAAAATAATTTTTATCTACCTTCAAAATTTAATGAACTTCTGATTTGAATATGTCAAAGCGCATGTTTTTGGAAATCCTATTTGAAACTGTAGGGGTGTGTATAAAAACCGGAAAATCGGAACCGAACCGGGATCGAACCGGAACCGGCACCGAACCGAACCGGAACCGGCTTAGCCGGTCCGGTTCCCGGTTCTTAGATTTGATAAAAAATAACAAACCAGGTTTACCGGTTCCGGTCCCGGTTCGGTTCCGGTTTTTTCGGGTTTGGAACCGGCATTTAAATAGGTATATAGGCTTACGAGTTTTCATATATATATGTCGAAATAATAGGTATATAGGCTTTTAATAGAAACATATTTTACTTGAAGCAACCTGTGAACACCCGTAAACATCATACTTTCATTAAAAATACACTAAAATATTGAAATTATATAATTTAAGATGAAAATATACACTGAAAATGTATAATTGGATGGCAAACACAAAAACCGGGTTTGCCGGTTCTAAACCCGCTTGAAGACCGAACCGAACCGGAACCGGACCGGGCCTGGAACCGGTTTAACCGGTCCGGTTCTCGGTCCTTAAAATTTTTTTTTTCGGTTACCGGGTTTACCGGTTCCGGAACCGAACACACCCGTATTTGAAAGTACGTAGACATGGTCCAACTTTTTTTAGTTAGTTTATTGATACTACAGTTATAAATGATGACATGATAGATATTTAACGCGTTTTATTTCATATTAGATGTTTATGTGCGTGAGGAAATATACAAATGGGTGAAAAGCAAAGTATAGTTAAAGGAAAGGAAGAATATAATTATCATTTAACTTAAAATTGTTCAATATGGATAAAAATTATTCTGTAAAAATTAATTTCCATAAATAAAACCTCATATTCTTTTTTTTATTTAATTTTCAATTTAACACTCTGAATTTCATTCAAATAAAATTAATTTTATATTTTTACATACACTTTCATTTTTATAATTAACATTGTTACCATTTTTAAAAAGTTCATTTTCTACAACAGTTTGAAAATTGATGGTAATAATATTTAAATTTAGACATCTGAATAAATATTCTTAGTATGATCAAAATTACATTAATATCAAATATTTAAACTTACTTTTACTAACATTTTATTAAATTTCATTTGCAATTACCATACATTAATACCATATAAATTGCTTCATATTTACTTTTATTTTATTATTATCTTATGTAATATAAACTACATATATCATCTGTATTTTATCAACTAATATTAAATTTGATTGCATAACACAAGAGTCAATCTAATTATCATAACAAAACAATATACAAATATATTTTCACCAACAGAAGACAAGCATAAGTTGGGTACGTATATACATATATAAGTTGGGTAATGCGATTAATTAACATTTAACAGGCAGGTGCCTCAGTTAGCTTCATGTTGATGGGTGTACACGTGGCAGAAACTTTCAAAGATGCAAAAAGGCAAGAAAGCTTTGCAATCATTGGTCTGGTTTTTGTTACATGTGGAACAAGTGCAAGTTGATTGATTTGTGATGGACTATTATACCCTTCTAAATCAGCTTTTGTGATCAGAACTGCATCACCTGATGATGGTGAGGTGGTGGTGGTTGAAGCTAACCGCCAATATTTGTATTCTTGAACCGCCTGCAGATACAAGAAAACAGATTTGGGTCAACCCGTTTTACTTATAAATGGGTCGATTTGGATTATGTTTTGTATCTAACGGGTCAAATGGGCCCATTTGAATTTGACCCGTTACCCAGCCCGCCAATTAAGAGGATCTAACCTTCCATTGAGAGGGAGCCAAGAGGACTCTAGGTCGTCTAGACCGCACGTATTCCAATGCAGAAGTAGGACTCATGTGTTTGTATTCCACCTAAAACATTAATGACCCAACATTTTAGAAATAAAATTATTTAGAACATTGTAAGCATATAAATACATGTTATGATTTTTTTTACCCATTCAACCCAATATCAAACAAATACAACCCGAATTAACCCGTTTCTGTATAAACGGGTCAAATAAGAATAGGTGTTACCAAATAGCAAAGCACAATTGTTGTACTCCTTCCCCTCCCAGCTTTACAGTGAACATATGTGGTCCTGCAGCTACTTGCATTCCCTATAACATGATGAACAGCATATGTAACGGGCCCCACAAGAAAAAATTACAAAGAAATAATGTTACTATTTACTCACGGTGAATGAAATTTACTGCTCGGTCAATGTCAACAAATGAAGGGGCAAATAGGTAATCTCTCGTAGGTATAACAAGGTGGTCTATACCATGAGCCTGAAAAAAGAAGATAAAAAAAAAATTATGCACAAAAACTAGTAATTTCAACATTTATATGGAATTAAAATTAATACTTTAATAGGCACTTACGCGATATAAAGAAGTGGGAACCAAAGTTTCATAAGACTCATTAAGTGTAATCACACCACCAACACCAAGCTGCTTTAATCTAGGAACATCTTTTGGAAATGGAACAGCACCCAACAGAAGAAACTAACAAAAACAAATTTCATATCAACAAATTCTATAAACTAATTTGCAATATTAATAAGATGAAAACAAAACTATTTAATTTACCTTTTCAGAACGTTGGGGTCAATTTGTTATAAGATGATGAGGGTCATTTTGGTAAAGGGACATTTGAGATAGGGTTAATTGGGTGATTTTTTTTTCTTCCAGTTCACAAGTAATCTAAGCTATCAAATAGTCAACCACTATTGTAGCTTTATCAAGACCTTACTCAACTTGTTCACAAGTTATTTAAGCAATAAATGGTCAACTACTCCTCGAATTGACCAAAAATATTACTCAAATTGAGTAAAGTTTATATCAACACATGAACAACTAGGGTTGCAAATGAGTCAAATCGAGCAAGAGCAACCTTCATGATCCGACCTTGAGTTCGATATCGGCTCAAAAAGCTCAACTCTTATATTAAAAATTATTTTCAATAAAAAAATAAATATCAGATATTATAAAACTTGTTATAAAAAGTTCAAAATTGATAAGTTCCTAGAAATAAATCATATCTGACTTCCAATTTTGATGTGTATTCATATTTACACCTACATGCTAGTACATAAAATTCTAATGTCTCGAGCTAGTTTTAGGTGATCAACTCAGTTATCACCAACAAAATCAAGCTGATTCTCATTTAAATTTCACTAATAAAATATTTTTTATACTATCTTCTTAGGTTCTTAATCTACAAAAGAAAACAAAATCTAGAAAATATAAGCAGAGAACATCACAAACCTGATCAATTTGATCCCACCATCTGAACTCAGATTGAATCTTATTACGACAAACGTTATACAAAAGTGTAGGGTAAAACAGAATCCGAGCACCTGCTCCAACTAACACTCGTTTCGCGTCCACCGTAACAATCTGCCGATTATAATTATAATTGTAATCAACAATTTGTTGATTATTTTTCATATCAGATGAATCATCTAAATCCTCGATCTTCATGTCACAGATCGCAACCAAACTTCAAATAGAACCAAAACCGTAACCCTCTCAATCAAATGGATCGCTTTAACTAAACACCGAGACGTAATTGCAAGGGTTTAAGAGACGGATTTCGAGAGAATATGTAACATCTCAACTGAAGAGTGATTGAAACCCTGGGAGTGATGAATTGAGCTATAACTATAAATTTTACCAGATTGAGGAACAATTGAATCGATTTGAGGTGGAAAAGGAGGGAATTTATTGCTGAATTTGAATAAATTTGAGAAATTTGAGTGAGATTCTGACTGAAGATACTGATTTGGGGAAAGGAATCATTTGGTGTGTGGGAGTAATATGAGTATCGACGTATATTTGCCCTTGTACTTGAGTTTTATTACGAAATAACCTGATGTCGTTATGGAATATGCCGTGACGCAATGGATATTATAGTTTTTAGTACTGCATGGACATCAATTGTCGATGGATTTTCTGTACACGGACTTTTAAATAGGAGTGAACATGGTACGATATAATTTATATTTTCTTTATACCGTGTATGGTATCAAATATAATTGGTACACTGATTTAGTTACCAATATTATATCAAGTTTACCTGGTACCAATTTATAACACCTCAATTTTTAAAACATCTTTTAAATCATATTTTTCAATAAAAATATTATAAAGGCCAATATCCCAAAATACGGTTTAATAAAAATCATTTAAAAGTTTATCACAGTATTAAAACACGGTGTTACAAAGATAATATCATAACCATAGGATAACGGGATCTACCTATAAGCTCCCGAGCTAAATATCTCTAGGCCACCTCTATCGCGACCTTCTAATCTTTCAATCTCGAACCTGAGTACATAGCCAAAAACAAAGTAGTACGTGAGACAAAATAGTCTCGTGAGATACATGGGTTTTCGACACATTCTCAAATATAATAAAAGCCATATTCATTATTTTTCTTTATTCGCTTATTAAATATTAATTCATGTACTTATCATTTTTATACATATATACTAGCAAGCTAACTATAAGCTTAATCTCATCAAAATCGCATACTTGTAAGCTAACCTGTGCTTACACATACTTTATCACATACGCTACGGACCTCTCCGTAGCAAACTCCCCCGATTTGGGTTATCTAGGTAAACTCCCCCGTTTTCGGGTTATCTATTGCTCCCCCGATTTCCGGGTTATCTGAAACTCCCCGCTTTCCGGGTTATTTATTTCTCGACATACTACTCTTGCGCAGGGTGGTACCTCCCCAAGTAGGTGTCACTAACTCCCCCAACTTGTGTGGGTTATCTATGATCCGAATCTTTTTCTCAACACATATTGAAATCATCAAATACGGGCATATGCCCCAATAATACATACTCAAACATAAATTAGAATGTATGTATTCTAATTATCATATTATTCTCGTTTCTTATTCAATTTCATTATTGACTTTACCAAGTTCTTTATTAAATAAAACATATATATCATTTATCAAAATTATATTAATTTAACTTCTCTTTAACTAGAATATAAATCTATTTGTAGTCACTTTATACTTATTCTCCTAGCAAATCAATCACTACTTTTATTAGTATAATATACTAATCAATACTTGATACTTGAAAATCATTGTCGTTAACTTTATTAATACATATTATTAATAAATCAAATATCATACTTTCTTAATCATTACCCTTAATCAAAGATCATATTAATAAAGAGTTATTAATCACTTTTCATTATCATAATCTCTTTCAAAAATCATTAATCATCTAAACATACTTAACTATTCTATTACTCGCATTTTCTTACTTTTTTAATCATATCTTTATTAAAAACATTTATTAATAAAGACTCATAAAACATCATAGTTTTCAAAATCATTTACTATGTACTCAGTAAAAGTCTCATGTACTCACCTTAGCCAAGCTAACTCCAAATCGTGTCTATTAACACGAATCCTTGCTTTCCAACTTGTGAAATGTCACCAATATTTAGGTCTTCTTGACCTACCATCAATATCATCATATAATCTAGTTATTATTCATAACTTGTTACCAAGAACTCCATAACAACATTCTTAACCACCAAGTTCATCCAACTTGGTGGAATCTCAAAACCCTAGTTCAAGATTTCTATCAACAAACCCAAATCCAACAAGAACACAAGGTTCTTAAGCTTATTAGGAGTGTTCTACACTCATCTTAGCCATCTTCTCCAAAGATAACTTGGTAGGTTACCCAAACCACCATTTTTCCAATAAAGTTCATAACTAGCTAGATAACATCAACAATCAAGAAATCTTACCTTTGATGTTTGAATCTCCAAAGATGATGAAGATTTGAGCTAGGAATCACCAAAATCGCCACTTCTCTCTCTAGAATCGGCTACACAAGTTTAAGGGTGAAAAATGAGTAAACCCTAGCTTTTTCCCGTTTTTATATCACCAGTCAAGAGTTAGTGCCGCGAAGGGGAAGTTCGCGCCGTGAACTTCCCGCGTCGGGAACTCCTCGCGTCCGGGAACGTGTCGTGAACTCCGATGCTCAAAACCCCAAACTCTCTGCTTGATCCTCACGCACGCGAACAATAGTTCGCGCCGCGAACTAGCCCAGGCAGCTAGGCTGCATCTATTTGTTGTCTATTTCAGCCCGGTTTCGTCCTTAACCATATCAAACGGTGTCCAAATGACACGAAATCAATTCCTACGTGTTCTAAACGAAATATCCATATTTATCATATTTTTTACACAATTTATTTATTTACAAATTTCGGATCGTTACACAATTTGTTTGGCTATCAACAATCGTGGTTGGTACAAATTAGTAATGGTATATACCAGCATCACAAACTTATGTGAAATTAAAAAAATTAATAACAAAAAAACAATGATATTTTATCATTATCGACCAGTTGAACATCTTAACAAGTTTTCCGAACACGGAAACAAAATAAGCAAAGTGATATAATATGTTACATGCTATATAAACATAATCTAGTATGATAAAGTAACAAAAGATGTAGCTATCTTGTGTTAATTGGAGTCTTGGGCAAATAGGTTGGTAGTTTGGTACAATATATTTAACTAAGAATCATAAAATATATATATATATATATATATATATATATATATATATATATATATATATATATATATATATATATATATATATATATATATATATCCTACCCTATATATGAGGCCTAAATTTGAAAAGGGTTTGACACCATGGCAATTCCAAGCATTCCTATTCGTCCATAATGCCACTTGGAATTCCCTGATTGGTCCACGTCATTTGCACTAATACAAACGAATCTGGTACGGCTTACGGTCTACATTCATATTCATATGCTCCATATACGGCAAACGAATCTGGTACGACTTACGGTCTACATTCATATGCTCCATATACGGCTTCCTACATACAAGGAAACAAATAACTATTTAAAATATCGTACATACAAATAACTATTTAAAAGATCCTACATACAAGGAAACAAATAAATATTTAAAAGATCAATCAGCGAAGGAAACAAATAACTATATGTAACATTTATATGTAACATTTCTTCATTTACCGTTTTTTTGTACTACAGCATACCCGCCCATCGGGCGGGTTTTGTAGCTAGTATATATATATATATATATATATATATATATATATATATATATATATATATATCTTGGTTGGTACAGTATACCATGATATCTAAAAATTTTGTACCATTACCGTACGATGATTACATAATTGGTACGGTACTACCAACCAAACATGTTGGCTACCAACATATTGGCTACCAACTATTATTGGTACGATTAGTAGAATATTGGTTGGTTTTGTTCGGTACAAATTTGACACCTCTACTTTTAAAGATGGATAAATAATGATGGGATTGTTAAAATTTGAGGCTACTGTATAATAATAATAATAATAATAATAATAATCTTAGATACAAATTACTACTTCCTCCGATTCAAAATAAGTGATACACTTGGGGTTTCACGGTTTTTGAGGTAAAAGATTATAATGATGGTTAAATTAGATTAATTGGATGGTTAGTGGGGAATGGGTCCCACACCTTTTGAATAAAGTAAAGTTAATGATGTTTAAAAGTAAAAAGTAAGGGTAAATGAGTCATTTTACTTTGTTAAAGTAGATAGTTAGTGGATGTGGGTCCCATTTTTTTGCCAAATAAGGAAACTTTTCAAAGTGTATCACTTATTTTGAATCACCATAAAAAGGAAAGTGTATCACTTATTTTGAATCGGATGAAGTATATAATACAATTGTGATAGTAAAATATATTATTTTACTGTTCACTTTTACAAGATTGGTTGATTGGTTTTGCAAATCTTACTCTTACACGTGGGATGCTCATAGATCTTCAAATGTGGGTTGAAATTGGATTGATCTTATTAATTAATTGTTTATGTTTATTTTAATATTTTATTTTGTTAAAGGTTTTTGGTGTACCTGTTGTGATTGTCAACACAAAGTAAGATTGGCGCGTGAAGAGAACTGGATGGATACCCAACAGTAATAACAATTTTGAAAATTTGAAAATTGTACCTCCTAATTGCAGTAATAACAATTTTGTCTGCATCAGGATTAGGAAAGATATTAAATAAAAAATAAAAAAATCTCGACAAATTGAAAATGAATTTAAAGTCTGTGCAATACCATGCGTTATATATAGATTATGGATCGTTTTATAATTGTTAAAAGGAATTTAGTGTTAAATTAGTTATTAAGTAAGTCAAAATTTCTAACTAAATTATGTTGCTTCATTGTATAGTTAATTGACTGTTTGATTTTTTTATTTCTTTCATTTAAATTTACCAACTTAAAAATTAAGTCCCTATTGTTATACACTCCCTCCTAAACTTTTGTAGTTTTTATTTTTAAATCCAAAGATTAACCAAATTCATACAACATAATAGAAGATGAAGTACACTTTCAAAATCATAAAAATCAACTATTTAAATTACTATGAATGATTATATTACTTTAAAACTAATTAAATAACTAATATTAAATTCATGCACCTTTAATTTGTTTGAAGTTTAGAAATAAAATGTATACCCGTTTTACGGTTTTATGTGTTTGATATCGCTTAGTATTCGTAGAACCATGTGTTGAATAAATAGGCCCGCGGCGAAGCGCGGACCATTACAACACTTGTTACAAACAATGACAACGTTCAATTCTTTCTAAAATTTTTTTTTTAATTAATTCAGCTTTTTTTAGTGAAATATAAGGGAAAGTTTTTTTTTTTTTGAACGACAAGTTAGTAAGTTAGTTGTTCGAGCCTAGACAGTGACATCCACAAGGGGCAGTATGCCTTCTCTCGAACCTTCCACCTTTTTGTCCACGACGGGACTTGAACACATGACCAACACCTTAAATCCACCTTGAATACCACTAGGCTACAATCAAAACACTATATTTCTAGACACATAAAACCGGGAAAGAGAAATATGTGTTTTTTTTTGTCAAATGAGACCAAATATCTATATTAATAAATGACATGTATGGTTGTTAAGTTCCATTGGAATCCTAACAATCATGAATATTGGCCAACATTTGTGAAGGTTGGTTTTGGGAAGGAAAAACGAGTAAATCATTAAGCTCTAGTTTGTAAGGTAATAACTTGTAAGATTGTTAAGAGACTTTAACTTAAATGATTATATGCATGTATTTGCTTAAGGAGTTTTTTAATATATATGATTGTATGAGCTATGAATTGCATTTTTATATGTCTATTTCTTAATTGATGTTTTAGTTGATAAATGTTATTACGTGCATATATATTTATATTTTTGCACAATCTCGTGCATACAAGCCACACACACATATTTTTCATACATATTTCATTCTCGCATATATTTAGTATTTACATGTGTATGTTTTTATAAACATGAACACCCATCATATATACACTAGTACTCTCACTAGCACTTTATCAGAGGTCTCTTAAGAAATAGATATTCTACCTTCGAGTAAATATATGACTAATTGACTATATACATATTACCTTCTACATATTTCTTCCCGATTTAATTAAGTATTGTTGTTGTTTCGGAGTTAAATTTCAACCGCTTTACGACTGACTTACGGATTTGAACACACGATTGCTTTTTTTTTCTCCAAGTTTCGTATCTGAGCATGTAGGGAAAAAAATATTTATTTATTTATCATTTATTTGATCGCTCTTCTCATTTTTTATTTTAATAATGTAGTGACTAAAATTAGTAAATTACCCCTATTTCTTTTATGGCATTTACTAAAATTAGTAAATTACGCGCAATAATGGCGGTAATAGAATGGACGGATCCCCGTTTCTCTTCAAATCTTGTTATTCTTTATACCTCTATTTAATCCTAATTAGCAACTTTTAATCTCTAAATTTGAATCAATTACACACAGACATTTAACCTCAAAATGTCGTGGCAAACTTACGTTGATGAGCATTTGATGTGTGAAATCGAAGGCACAGGCCATCATCTCGCATCTGCTGCTATTTTAGGGCTCGATGGTGTCATTTGGGCTCAAAGCGCTAATTTCCCTCAGGTTATTTATTGATCACTGATTTTTATCATTTTTAATTTTCTTTTTTACCATTTTTAAAAATGTGCATTAATTTCTTTTGCGTCCTGATTTGCATAAGGATAGTTTTTTTTTTTTGCACAAGGAAATTTCAAGTCAAAGGGCCATTTTACCCTTAAAATAATATAACTCAATTCCCGTTTTTTTCTCTTTCCGTTTTATTTGTTTTATAAGTTCAATTTTGTGGGGCGGTATGATTTTGTATGGACCAAAACTGAAACAAAGAATAACACAAATTTGTTGTAGCTTCGTGGGGCTACGAGTCTATGATATTTAAAGGCAAAATACAATAATTTTAATAGCACCAAATGGTTTACAATACCATAAAACTAAGAACCCAAAAAGTTGTGATCACATGAAGGATGAAATCGAAGTGGGGTTGTGATTAAATCCCTATGAAATATAATCATTTTTCATTGTTGCAACAAAAATATTCAAATTATAAAAAGCAGATTATTGAAAATATCAAAATTATAAAGGATGAAATCGAAGTGGGGTTGTGATTGAAAATCATTTTTTTATTCTTTACCTTCAAACGTATTTATTGAAAATCATTTAGTAAATATTTCTTGAAAAGAATGTTTTTAAATTCAATAAAACTAAATTTTACATTCAATTGAATTATCTTGACACTGAGAAACGATTCCCAGGAAACGAAAGCTAGGAGGAGATGTGTCGTTTTTTTTGTAGGGTTCTATAGGGTATAAGACTACCCGTAATGGGTGACCAAACAAAGTTTGGTCACCCCTGCCACCTCTGCGCCACATCAGCTTTCTCTCTCCTGATCAAATACATGACCAAACAGCGACCAAAGTGGCGTAATGGGCGACCGAATCGGCGACCAATTTTTTTTAATAAAAAAACTAAAATTTTATTAATAATATATATATATATTAATAATTATAATATATAACATATATAACATATATTTAATATAACATAAAATAACAATTTATTAATTTAAATTAACTCAATTCAGATTTTTTTATAGAATAAATATTAATTCATACAATGCATGGCTTTTGTATTGGTATTAATGGGTTAAAAAGCCCAAAACAAAAATCTAAAAAGCCATTGACATTTTTAAAGGCCCAAAAAAAACATTACAAAACCCTACAAGTAAAAAAAAAAAACGCAGAGAGTAGAAGGAAAAAAAAAACCCTACAAAAAAAACATGCCCAGTCGTCTTCTTCACTTCCAGCCAAAGAAAAAAAACGCAGGTACAAGAGTAGAAGAAAAGAGAAAAAGAAGTAGAGGCGTTGAACGGTCGATTGGAACGGTCGAGTAGACGACCGATGGGCATGGTCGACGCGTCGTGGGTAGGAGGGTGTAACGCAGGGGACGCGTCGGGGGTCGGCTACATTGAGGTCACGACCGGACGAATGGTCGTGCGATACGGCCAGTCTAAGGTGAAAAATTAAGTTATATTAGTGTATAGGTAAAATTGTAAGTTGACTTGAAATTTCCTTGTGCACAAAAACTTATCTTTATGCAAATCAGACCCATTTCTTATAGTAGTAATTATCTTCAAGTTTTTTTAGGTAAGTCTAATGAGTTTAAAAGTTTACTCTCCTATTAAATATTTATATTTATTTTCATACTCATTTGATTAATATATAATGTACAAATTAAAAAATTATAATTAAGAAAAAAAAGTAATATATTTCACATGTCAACCATTTTGTGATTATGAATTTTTATGATGATAAATTATTAATTATCTATTACACATTTTTTGTTTTCAAGTTTTCCTTGAAAATATTATCCGTATAAGAAATGCGTAATAGTTTTTTACTTTTTATATAATTAATCAACAACTAATGATATTTAAACTAACATCCGAATATATCAAACCATACATGTTAAACAGTTAAAGTAAACAATATAAATTTGATTGCACCAGAATATATCAAACCATACATGTTAAAGTAAACAATATAAATTTGATTTTGGTTCTCATATTCATTTTTCTTTATATGTTTTTGATATTTGTTTTTCTTTTCCTTCGGCAGTTTAAACCCGAGGAGATGAAAGCAATCATAACTGAATTTAATGAAGCAGGTACCCTTGCCCCAACGGGTTTATTCCTTGCGGGTGCAAAATACATGGTAATCCAAGGAGAACCTGGAGCTGTCATTCGTGGAAAGAAGGTATAATATATACGTTTTATTCATAATTCATTACATAAAATTCTCACCTTTTTTTTTTGTTTCGTTTCCTTGTTTTCAAAGTCACTGAAACTACTTCATATGCCACCCAAAAATATTAATATTTGGTCATTATATTTGTATATCTCTTGAATAATCATAGTTTTCTAAACTCTTAAACTTTTCATAATCACAACCTTAAACAACAACAAAAGTGCATCCAAATACTACCTTCTACGCAGGGCCGGCTGAAAGGGCTAGGCAAGCTGGGCGACCGCCCCGGGGCCCCAAATGCCAAAGGGCCCCCTATTTTAGTAGTTCTCTATATATTTAGCCCAAAAAAAAGGATCATACCTTGCTAGAAAGACCCAAACTTAGCTCAAAATAAAAGTTGATTGATATTAGGGAAGACCCCTTTTTATATTTCAAAAATGCAAGTTTATTTAGAGTTTTATTTAGTTGTTATTTTTATGTATTATGGTTCGGAGCATGGTTCGGAGCATGTTAAAGGCCCCATTTTATATTTCGCCCTGGGTCCCAAATCGGCTTGAGACGGCCCTGCTTCTACACCCCCATTTATTAGCTTTGATTTTTTTTAAACTGCAAATCTTAATCTACTTGTAATACTAGATTTGTCCACAATGGAACTTGCTTAACATACATCCAAACACCCCTTACTTTAGGTTTCATAGGACATCTATTGTCTCCTTTTCTTTTCCTTTTTCACAAAAATATATTTTTCGGTTATTTATTCATACGTTCCTTGACTAATCAATTGTTTCCAAACTCTCAAACATACCATTATTACAACATCAAAACACTATCTCCTTTCTTTTTGAACAACAAATATTTGCACACCTATGCAACCTAATAATACCCAACACATGTCTCACACGAGTCTTGAATTCATAACCTCTTGGTTGATGAGTCACTCATATAATTATCTAATTCTGATTTTATTTTAATATGGTTAAAGTCACAAACTGTAGTTTACTTACAACTATTTTAAAAATGTTAATCTTAGATGCTTTACTTAATTTTTTTGTTTGGTTATTCAAGTCATTATACTCTTAAAACCCGTTAAACTTTGTGATTTGATAGGGGGCCGGAGGAGTATGCATCAAGAAAACGGGTCAAGCCATGATTATGGGCCTCTATGAAGAGCCCGTAACTCCCGGACAATGCAACATGGTTGTTGAGAGGTTGGGCGATTATCTAGTTGATCAAGGCATGTAAATCTACTCACCATTCCGATATTCCATAACACTTTTATTCGTATTACTTCAACAAATATGAACTAGTTTTTTCTTTTCATTTATAGTAACCCGTACAAGTGTATAAACAATATATTTTGTTGTTTCCGGAGTTTTGATCTCCAATTTCCCGTTATATGATGATATTGCATTGACTACATATGTTCAATAACTTTAAATGATATTTTTGGTGTATGTTGTTCCTCTCGTGTGTTCTGGTTTTGATAGTGTTATTTTTGCGACCGGTACTTTTGTCTCGTTCATTTGGAGTCATGTTAGTATGTAATAGGGAAAACTGGTAATATGACAAAAGTAACGTAGTGTTTGGTATGGATGAATCAAAGACGTAACTGAATCAACTATTCCAATGTAATACAAAAATGTTGTTTGTTACATATTTCGTAATGTAATGGTTAATTACATTGAATATCCCATTACATTACAATCCACATTTTTTATTCCATAGGGCCCCCCATGTATTTTTTCATTCCATTCATGGATATTTTTATCTTTCCAATTATACCCCTTAAAACATTATTAGTATTTATTTTATAAGGATATTTTAGTCTTTTTAATATAATTTCATTCCATTCTGATGTTCATTCATACATACCAAATAAAAAACATTAATCATTCATTACATTCCAGTATAACTACCAAACATGACAATGTAATCGTAATTAATCATTCTATTACTTAGCTCATTCCATTACATTGCTCATTCCATTACAATTAACTAAACCAACCATACCCTAAGTTTTGCTAATATGTAAACTGTTAAACGGGCTGAAAGTCGTACAAATTGTCTTTTTTTTTATGTATATATAAGCGCTTAAACCATTTGATTAACAAAAAAAAAAAAAAAGAGATTATTTAAAAATATATAAGTGTTTGCAACCATGGTTAAGAAATGCCTCATCTCAAAATAACTGTACATCTTACTATATTGTTGGTCTAAATGTTCTACTTTTAAAAATTTAACCAAGTTTCACATTTTACCCTTAAATACACTTAAAAAAGTTCTACATACTAGAAAGTAGGGGTATCAATCGGGTTGTCGGGTCGGGTTAGAGCTCTTATCAGGTTGGGTCCGTCGGTTTGAAGTAAACAAAATCTAACCTGTAACCCGACCCTATAAGACTTCGGGTTGATCGGGTTTTGGGTTTATCGGGTTACTAACCGAAACTTGCTCTTTTAATTCATCAGCGTATTGTTATGTTGTGCCTAAACGCGCTGCAACATCTAATCCTCTAAGGAATAATGTACATTTATTGTAACGACCGGAATTTTCGGTTAATATATTAAATGGAAATATTGAGGAATAAAGGTGGGAAAATATTTAATCGAGTCTCCGTTGTGTTTTATCGAGTGTTTGGATGTTTGGGACTTGGGGTAACCAAGTATGGGTCAAGACATTGTTGGAAACAAGTTTAAAAGGCAAGAAACTGACCCAGACAGACCTCGCGGCGCGAGACAGTCGCGAGTTCAAACAGCAAGTTCAACGTCCAAACGCGAAGGTCTCGCGTTGACTTCGCGTTGACCTCGCGTTGAGGTCGCGGCGCGAGCCAGGCGCGAGCCTGGCGCGAAATCTGGAAAATTGCGGCAACCAGCAGGCAAAGCCGCGTCACTTCGCGGCGCGAGGTGGGCGCGAGCGGGGCGCGAGGAGCGTCTGGAACATATAAACTTGTGTGTAAGCTAGGTTTTCATTTCACCTTCAACGACACACATTGTGCAGCCGATTTGGGAGCAAACTTGGGCGATTTTGGAGCTCAAGAGCTTAGATCTTCACCATCTTGAAGGATTGAAACATCAAGGGTCAAGAAGACCTAAAGATTGGTGACATTTCACAAGTTGGAAAGCAAGGATTCGTGTTGTTAGTCACGATTTGGAATTAGCTTGGCTAAGGTGAGTACATGAGACTTTTACTGAGTGCATAGCAAACGATTTTGAAAACTATGATATGTTAGGAGTCTTTATTAATTAATGTTTTTAATAAAGATATGATTAATATGATGAGAAAATGCTAGTAATAGACTATTTAAGTATGTCTAAATGATTGATGATTTGGAAAGAGTTTATGATAATGAAAAGTATTTAATGAGTTTTCATAAATAAGATACATGAATAAAGATAATGATTTAAAAGAGCTTGATAAGCGGTTTATCAATAATATGTATTAATAAAGCTTGAGACAATGATTTTTAAGTAATAAGTATCGGTTAGTATATTATGCTAATAAAAGTAGTTATCGAATTACTAAGTGAATAAGTATGAGGTGACTAGTAATAGACATGTATTCTAGTCAAAGAGGAGTCAAAATATTATGATTTTGGATAAAAGATAAATATGTTTTAAAATTAGTAAAGGACTTGGTAAAGTCAAGATTTGAAATGATTTAGTAAAGAGAATAATATGATAGATTAGAATAAATGTATTCTAATAAATGATGAATTTGATGAAAGGAGCTAATGCTCATATTTTGATGAAAGGAGCTGAGGCTCATAAGTGTTAATGAGATATCCGGAATAAGACCGCCCAGAAATGGGGGAGTATGAGACGTCTACTTGGGGTGGTACCTCCCTGCGCAAAGAGTAGAATGTCACAGTTTACGACACCCAATGATGGGTGAGCATGACGGCCCGGGAACGGGAGAGCTTATGAATCTCGGTAAGATGGGGGTTCCCAATTACCTTGATAGTTACCTATGACGTCCCATATCGGGAGAGTTGGCTTCGGAGAGGTCCGTTGCATATGTGATAAAGAAAGTGTAAGCTTGGAGATAGCTTACAAGTATGTGATTAGATGATGAGTAAGCTTATGGTAAGCTTATTAGTTTAAACGGTTAAATGAATAGAAGATGATTTATGAATTAATAAGAAATGATAAGGATAAGTATTTATAATGTTATAAATATTATTTTATAAATCTTTTGAGAACGGGTCGAAAACCCATGTATCTCACGAGACTATTTTGTCTCACGTACTACTTTGTTTTTGGCTATGTACTCAGGTTCAGGATCGATGGATTAGAGGGTCGCGTTAGAAGTGGCCTAGTGTTGATTAGCTCGGGAGCTCGTAGGTAGATCCCGTTTATCCTATGGTTATGATATTATCTTTGTAACACCGGATTTTATAACTCTGATAAATGTTTTAATGGCTTCTGTTAAACCGTGATTTTGAGAACATTGGACATTGTATTATTTTTATTTAAAAATATAATTAAAGGGTGTTTTGAAAAATGAGGTTTTACAACTTGGTATCAGAGCTATAGTTTAAGTGAATTAGGTAGGTTTGACCTCCCTAGTCTTAAGCTATGCTAAGTAGGACCATATGTTTTCCATAGGATGTCCATGATTAGTCTTTTGAGACAGTAAAGTATGGGTATATTAGGGTCGATCCCTAAGAGAAGAGATAATGTTTGGGCTTTATGGGTTATGTTTGACTAATAAGTCAACCTTTGAATTCTGATGGTTTAAAATGTTGGTATAGCAAATGGTGAACCCAAGAAGTGGAGAGATTCCACGAGACCATGAGACGGATTCAAATCAAATCCCGACTCATCCCGGTAATAATGGAGAAGGTTCCGGTTTGGATGCAAACCAAACCCCGGTAACTATGGAAGCGATCAGAAATTTGTTTCATCAGATGAGGGATGAGGTGAATGAGGATGTGAACCGGATCATGACTAACCGGTTCAATGAGGAGAAGAATGATAATTCGAAGTCCCGTGGGGGAAGTAAGTCTCCGGGTAGCAAGACTCGTACCGAGGAGCCATCGACCGAAGGAAGTGATGATTCGGGGTCGGAGGAAAGGGAAGGTTGTACATATAAGGCATTCATGACGTGCAACCCCGGCGTGTATTATGGAAGTTCGGAACCGAAGGTCACGATGCGTTGGATTCGGGAAACCGAGCAAGTACTAGAGAGTAGCAAGTGTTTGAAGAGAGATATGGTCACCTATGCATCCCGACAGTTGAAGGATGAAGCGTTGACATGGTGGGATACCATGTATGAGACGTTGGGAAGGAAAGTGTACAAGATGTCGTGGAAGGAGTTCACGAGTAGGTTGAAGGAAAAGTTTTGTCCCGAGAGAGATCTAGAAGAGTTGCTGGAAGAGTTCATGTTCATCAAGAAGGGTAATATGTCGGTGGAAGAATACACCAAAAAGTTTACGGGATTACTTCCGTTTGTGATCAAGTCTTATCCGACGGAACGAATGAAGGTGGTTCGATATGCAAATGGACTACCACCGGAGTTTGAATTGGAAGTCAAGCGGGCGGCCACGTTAGATGAGGCCATTTGTACCGCTCGAGGTGTTGAGAGGGTTCTTCGGCGAAAAGCACAAGAATCGACGTCAAAAGGAGAAGAGAAGAAGCTCGATAGTAGCTTAGGATCAACGAAGAAAGAAAAGTTCAAACCGAGTTCGTCAAAGCACGGTAGTATGGGAAGTTGTCAAAGTTGTGGGAAGAATCACCATGGAGAATGTAAAGCAAATTCGGCCATATGTTTCAAGTGTGGACGAGTGGGGCACCGAGCAAATGATTGCAAAGTAAGGAACCTCGAGGAAGTGGAGTGCTACACTTGTCACGAGGTGGGACACTTTAGTAGTGCGTGCCCGAGGAAGAGAACCGACACGTCAGCATCAACCGCCAACAGGAATCGGGTGAAGGAAACTCGTGGAACCGCTTCAGGTAACCCGCTTATGAAGTTTTGATAAATGATTTTGATTTAGTTGCTTATATGTCGCACAATTTAGTGCTTTTGTGATCAAAGTATGAAAATAATTATAGATGGAATGTATGATGCGAAAAATTAAATTTGGGAGATAATCTCCCCGGGTTATTATGTGTATAGTCGAATGGGTTGGCGACCGGTATGTCGCGAGGAATAAGGATAAGAAGGATTAGGTTATCATAGAATGTTGAAAGGTGAATCACGAGAGTGGTAAACGTTGTCAACAAAAGGATGGTAGTACAATGAAGTACTAAGTGTTAGCAAGAATCGTGAAGTACAAAAATATATGAATATATATATATATATATATATATATATATATATATATATATATAAAATGGAACCTTAGATATTGGGTATGATCGACTTATGGTTGGCATATAGCCATAGCAAATGTTCGTGTCGGGGGTGTCGGGTGTGACATCAAGAGTGAATAATTTATTTTTGGTAAAGATTTATAGAAAAATTATGATAGTGTACGTATGGACACCGATCGAAGTCAATTGGTTGACTTAATATGGTCGGGTGAAAGAAAAAGAAAAAAAAATAAAATAAAATAAGAAGTTTTAGTGATGATAGAATGAATCGAATAAGGACGATTGATAAATGAGTAGATTGGAGGAAAGCACTAGAAATGATTATGTGTATACCGTGTGGTATAATGTATAAGTGGGAAAAAAAATTGAAGGTCAATTATGAAAGAAAATGATAGCATGATGCTAAGTGTATTGATGCATACATGGATTGTATGCAAGATGAAATAGTGTTGTATGAGTCACTTTGGATTGGAGGCTTTCCGATCATTGTGATAGTTTGGGTTCGTGATGGATTGGAGGCTTTCCGATCATCTCGATAAGATAGTTAAAGTATAACTTGTTATATAAGGAATATGATGTTTGTATCTGACGTATGTAGAACCGTATGGTTAGTTGTTGTTATGATTTTTATGGCAAGTGAGAACTTGGGTTGAAAACACGGGTAGTGTTTAAGTATAAGTAGGTGTAGGAGATGCCTACCAGTTCATGATTCATGAAAAAGGAATGCTCTAGGCAGCAAGGTCGGTTAGTAGCCAATGAGTGGTGAAAGATGTATATGGGTGGTTAGGCCACAATTGGTTATGATTGAGGCTCTAGAGCCGGCAATCGGGAATTTCAAGTATGGTATAAGGATATTTGAAGGAAATTATATGTGGTATAAGTAATTGGATGAAAGTTAAAAAGGTATAGAGATCGGTATCGATTTAGATGGAATTTGTTAATCGATTGTAGAAAATTGAAATCAGAGAAGAGAGAAACAATTGAGAAAGGAAATTTAAATATTGGAATCGGGAACGAAAAGCTTGGGAAGCGATGCCTTAGTAATAAAGAATATGTGGAATTTAGCAAAGTTTGACTTTATTCATAAGTCAAGATTTGTCAACTAGTCGATTGTTGACTTCGGTCAAAATTGGAGTTTGACTTTCGTTTAAAAGGGGTTAGTCGAGGATAAGGGCATAATGTATCACATGTATGTGTGTATGATAGTGGTTGATTGATTAATGGAAATAATTGTAGTCAAAGGGTGCGACTTTGACCTTTGGGCAATTAGAATGGAATTTAGAAATTGAGTATGATTGTTGTTGGACCGTGAGAGTAAGATTGATGGTTAAGGAATTGATGATTAATAGGACCACTAATGGATAAGGAAAATTTTTAAGATTTTATTGACTTTGTGCTTAAGTCAAGGATGGGACAATGTTGACAATTTGGTCAAACCTAGGCATTGACTATCGTGTTGGTCAATTGGCTATTAGTAATGATTGGGTCATACCATCCCAATGTGGATCAAAGGATTTGTTAAATGATTGGGAATGTTAAGGTCAAATTGTAAAATTTTGACCCGTTCGGGTATTAAGAACTCAAGTTGGTTTGTGACCCGTTTGAGTTTAACGGAGTCAAGTAAGGCAATCAAATGCATAAGTATGATTGGATCATAATTTGGAAGTGTAATGAGGATTGGAAATCCTTGAGTTGATTCCGAGGACGGAATCCTTTTAAGGGGTGGATAGTTGTAACGACCGGAATTTTCGGTTAATATATTAAATGGAAATATTGAGGAATAAAGGTGGGAAAATATTTAATCGAGTCTCCGTTGTGTTTTATCGAGTGTTTGGATGTTTGGGACTTGGGGTAACCAAGTATGGGTCAAGACATGGTTGGAAACAAGTTTAAAAGGCAAGAAACTGACCCAGACAGACCTCGCGGCGCGAGGCAGGCGCGAGACAGTCGCGAGTTCAAACAGCAAGTTCAACGTCCAAACGCGAAGGTCTCGCGTTGACTTCGCGTTGACCTCGCGTTGAGGTCGCGGCGCGAGCCAGGCGCGAGCCTGGCGCGAAATCTGGAAAATTGCGGCAACCAGCAGGCAAAGCCGCGTCACTTCGCGGCGCGAGGTGGGCGCGAGCGGGGCGCGAGGAGCGTCTGGAACATATAAACTTGTGTGTAAGCTAGGTTTTCATTTCACCTTCAACGACACACATTGTGCAGCCGATTTGGGAGCAAACTTGGGCGATTTTGGAGCTCAAGAGCTTAGATCTTCACCATCTTGAAGGATTGAAACATCAAGGGTCAAGAAGACCTAAAGATTGGTGACATTTCACAAGTTGGAAAGCAAGGATTCGTGTTGTTAGTCACGATTTGGAATTAGCTTGGCTAAGGTGAGTACATGAGACTTTTACTGAGTGCATAGCAAATGATTTTGAAATCTATGATATGTTAGGAGTCTTTATTAATTAATGTTTTTAATAAAGATATGATTAATATTATGAGAAAATGCTAGTAATAGACTATTTAAGTATGTCTAAATGATTGATGATTTGGAAAGAGTTTATGATAATGAAAAGTATTTAATGAGTTTTCATAAATAAGATACATGAATAAAGATAATGATTTAAAAGAGCTTGATAAGCGGTTTATCAATAATATGTATTAATAAAGCTTGAGACAATGATTTTTAAGTAATAAGTATCGGTTAGTATATTATGCTAATAAAAGTAGTTATCGAATTACTAAGTGAATAAGTATGAGGTGACTAGTAATAGACATGTATTCTAGTCAAAGAGGAGTCAAAATATTATGATTTTGGATAAAAGATAAATATGTTTTAAAATTAGTAAAGGACTTGGTAAAGTCAAGATTTGAAATGATTTAGTAAAGAGAATAATATGATAGATTAGAATAAATGTATTCTAATAAATGATGAATTTGATGAAAGGAGCTAATGCTCATATTTTGATGAAAGGAGCTGAGGCTCATAAGTGTTAATGAGATATCCGGAATAAGACCGCCCAGAAATGGGGGAGTATGAGACGTCTACTTGGGGTGGTACCTCCCTGCGCAAAGAGTAGAATGTCACAGTTTACGACACCCAATGATGGGTGAGCATGACGGCCCGGGAACGGGAGAGCTTATGAATCTCGGTAAGATGGGGGTTCCCAATTACCTTGATAGTTACCTATGACGTCCCATATCGGGAGAGTTGGCTTCGGAGAGGTCCGTTGCATATGTGATAAAGAAAGTGTAAGCTTGGAGATAGCTTACAAGTATGTGATTAGATGATGAGTAAGCTTATGGTAAGCTTATTAATTTAAACGGTTAAATGAATAGAAGATGATTTATGAATTAATAAGAAATGATAAGGATAAGTATTTATAATGTTATAAATATTATTTTATAAATCTTTTGAGAACGGGTCGAAAACCCATGTATCTCACGAGACTATTTTGTCTCACGTACTACTTTGTTTTTGGCTATGTACTCAGGTTCAGGATCGATGGATTAGAGGGTCGCGTTAGAAGTGGCATAGTGTTGATTATCTAGGGAGCTCGTAGGTAGATCCCGTTTATCCTATGGTTATGATATTATCTTTGTAACACCGGATTTTATAACTCTGATAAATGTTTTAATGGCTTCTGTTAAACCGTGATTTTGAGAACATTGGACATTGTATTATTTTTATTTAAAAATATAATTAAAGGGTGTTTTGAAAAATGAGGTGTTACATTTATAAATATAGAACAATTTAAAATCATAGAAACAAATGCAGAGAAATTAAGCCAAATTTATTATTTTATCAGGTTTAACTAACAATACACAATAATTTGTGCATATAATTCAAATTAAATAAAGAGAATAGTTAACACTAAAATTCTCATGTGTTTTTCTAATGATATGTGTGCCAAGATTTGTCTTATTGCTGATGATATTTGTGCTAAGATTTATGTATTACGTATTTTACAAGAATATTTGTAAACTTTAGAATTATTATAAGTATTTTTCTATCAGTCAACCTGAAACACGACGATAGGAAGTAATCCATACCCAAACCCGACCCGATAGTACGTCGGGTTTGTCAGGTCGTATTAAAGAAACCCGATAACAATAAGAGACCCCAGATAAACCCGGCCATACTAGCACATTTGGTTTTGGGTCGGACCGAACCTTTTGACACCCTACTAGAAAGGGTAAACTGTCATTCAAATAAAGTACTATTTATTAAATATATACTTAAGTTCAAATGTATTTTTTGGTCAATCCAAAAAGTTGTGACCAATATTGTTATCAAACTTGGGTCGATCTGGCCAGTTCAACCCAGGACCCAAGGAAGTGAGCGGGCCAAAAACGTGTGGGTGTTTGCTGAGTAATTACCATTGTGAACCGACGGTTTTTTTATTAAACCCGACGACCTGGAAATCATTTATGGTAAATATTTACTCAGAAAGGAATCTCTAGAAAATTATTCGGAGTCTTTAGCACGCCAAAAACTTCATAACTTATTTTGAGTAATATTTGAATCCCTAGTTTGAAATGTTTCAAGTCCGGTGGGCCGGTTTTAAAATGATTAGTAGTTTTGTTTGTTCGGTGTTTGTTAGGCGTTCAACTTCCTTGGTTCTGTATTTTCCGAATTTGCTAGTTTCTGGCTAGCGTAATTTTTTTTTTTTGCGGGCTCTTAGGGGGGAGGGGGTGGTGAACTGGTGATGACATTGACGAAGCTCTCTTCCTATGATCTCTTTTGTAGTTAAAAAAAAAAGTATACATTTTTTTATGCAATTGGTCGAAAATGATAATATAGAAAAAGTTGGGGTACTAAGACTAAGGATGAGCATAGTCGGGTACCCGTCGGTTTGGACCGGAATCGGAACGTTTAATATCGCTCCTCAAATTTCAGAACCGGAACCGGAACCTCTGGTTCTGATGCCGGTTCCGGTTACCTTGTCTCTAAAATCGTAAAATTAAAATAAGATGTAAATTTTAAATATTAATAATTTTCAGTCATTTTATTTTTTTAATCTTTGAATAATCAAAATTTATAAGCACTTAAACACATAATTATCTAATTATTACATTGATAAAACATTATATTTATACTAAATAATGGCTAAACTCATTCAAAATTACACTAGATTTCTCATATTGTAAATTTTGGGCATTGAATTTCTCATATATATAATATTTTGACAAAAATAGACCGAATAATCGCCGATTCCGGTTACAGTTACACGTTCTTAGATTTTGAGAACCAAAACCTCTTTGAGCGGTTCCATAATTTTAAGAACTGAAATCGGCTTTTCTAAAGCGGTTATGATCCAGGTTCTAATTTCATTTACCCACTTTTATGCTCACCAAAGAAAATTCACAACTGGGCATGGATTTTCAGACATTTATAATTGGACACAACCGGACTGGACCAAATCGAGCTATATCGGTTCGGTTTTCGGTTCTAATATTTATGAAAAATCGGTTCTCGGTTCCAATCGGTTCCGTTCCGGGCGGTTCAATTCCAAGCGGTTTGATTCGGTCCAAACTGAGAAAAAACCGAAAAAACGCCGAAGAAATTACCTCGGTTCTCGGTCCGGTTCAGTTCGGTTCCGAGCATCATCGGTTCGGTTGTCGGTCCGACAAAAACTACCTTTTTCAGTTATCATTTCTAGTCGGTCCGAGTCGGTTCGGCCCGAATCTTGGACAGTACAGAGGCCTAGTTTCCACGCTATATTTACTCCAAACAATTGCTCAGGCGCATTCAACGGCAGCTTCACATTTTTTTGCAGAAAAATTTCGTAGGTCGAACGCGATAATCGGAAAACATGTCGTGGCAAGCTTACGTCGATGACCACTTGATGTGCGAAATCGAAGGCAACCACCTCTCCGCCGCCGCGATCCTCGGCCATGACGGCAGTGTTTGGGCTCAGTCCGCCAATTTCCCTCAGGTTCATTTCGATTCCATCGTTTTTTGTAAAATTATTGTTTACCCTAGTTTTTGCTATAATTGATTTGTTCAAATCTGTTTTTTGTTAATTAAGCTTCGGATCTGATCCAAATCGTTATCTCTCAGCTCAGATTCGCTTCAAGTTGTCGATTTGTTGATCTGAATTAACGATCGATGATGCGTTCGTTGTAATCGTTTTATAGTATCGATTACGAATTTCATTACTGTTAGTGTTCAACGTGCATGATGTTTTCCATGAGCCGTAGGATAGATTCCGATAGCTAAGACTGATCCAGTGTGTGCTTGGTTTGATCTGATTTGTTGATCTGGCTTAACGATCGATGATGCGTTCGTTGCAATCGGATTTTTAGTGTCGATCTCTAAATAATTAGTGGCTTCGTTGTTGTTTAGTGTTTAACTTGCATGTTGTGTCGCCGAGCCCTAAGTTTGATATGTTTATCTAGATATAAAATTGTTTTTCACATTCTGTTTTATCTGAAGGATGTATAGATATCAGATCTGAGTAAGGTTTAATAAACATCAATTTTGTATTTGTTAGAAATGGTGAATTAACTATTGAACTATAAAATATTAAATGGGTTAATGACTGATGACATTAGCAGATCTATGGTAAATTTCCTGACGTCGTTTTGCGGATTGTAAGAGGGTGTTTCATGTTTGGGGGAAGCTATCTGATTATGGCGTTTGCAAAACACAAATAATCACAAATTAGTGTTTGGATAAAAATAATTATATGCATTTTCTTAGAGAAAAAACGTTTTGAAGAAACAAGTTGAAACATGTTCGTTTTGCCAAACAATACGTCTATTGAGGGATTGTACCTTGAATGCTTTTTAGGGTTGGAGTTTTGAATTCTCAAGCAATTTGTAATACCATTATTAAACAAGTGTTAACTCTTAAATGAAATTTCTAAGCTTATTTCTGATTTTCTAATTTATTTTTATATAAATTAACATCTATCCTTTTGGCTGATGTGGCAGGTGAAACCAGAGGAAATAACGGCTATCATTAATGACTTCAATGAGCCTGGTTCACTTGCTCCAACTGGTTTACACCTTGGTGGGACCAAGTATATGGTGATTCAAGGTGAAGCTGGAGCTGTTATTCGAGGCAAAAAGGTGTTCAATTTTACTCTATTCTTGGTTGATTGGCTATCAAAAGTGTATATTCAATGCATACAACTTCTCAAATATCCCTTTTTCAAGAAATTATATATAGGGTGAATTTCATGCATCTCTATTAAATTTTAAAATATCATATTTGTCGATCATAATTCCATAATATCATATATATACTTATTGAGTTTAAAATATATCATATGTATCCAAATGATTAATCTAATAATAATCAAGATTCTAAAATATTTAATAATTATCAATAAATTCAGCATTTACCATTATACCCTTGTTCTTTTAGTCCCTAATCCCTAACAATCACAACCTACGACATTCAACTTTTTACTTCTCTAATTGACTAAAAAATGGATTGACTTCTGCTCCTCTGTTCATCGACTCAACAATGTTCTTCTCCAAAATTTTGATTTATGTAGCTACATTTTCACCTGAAGATTGATATAGCGGTAAATGTTGAATTTATAGATAGCTATTAAATATTTTATACTCCCTCCGTCCCACAAAAAACTTCCCATTTGAGATGGGCACAAGTTTTAAGGTGATAGTTAGTGGTGGGGTCATTGATAATAATTTTGATTAAAATATAAGATTGATTTGGAGAGAGAAAGATAGTTAGTGGATAGTTAGTGGTGGGGTCCTTAGTAATAATAGTATTTTATTGAAATGGGAAGTTTTTTGTGGGACAAAAATTTAGGATGAAATGGGAAGTTTTTTGTGGGACGGAGGGAGTAGTTTTTATTATTATTAATTTAATTCATTTTGATATATGGTATATTATAAACTTAATAAGGATATATAAGATATTATAACATTGAAATGGACAAATATGATATTGAAGCTTATTAGGGATATATATGAAATTCCCTCTTTTATATGGGTTGGCAATTCCGGCTATAAAAGGGTTTGGGTCGTAAACGGATCGACCCGCCAAACCGCTTAACCTAATAAAATAGATAAAAAAAATTATACGACCCAATTATAAAACAACAACAAAACACATTGATCCTATTAAATAAATGTGAATTTATTTTTGATTACAGGGACCGGGAGGTGTTACAGTTAAGAAGACTGGAATGGCTATTATAATTGGCATTTATGATGAACCAATGACACCTGGCCAATGTAACATGATTGTTGAAAGGCTTGGTGACTACCTCCTCGATCAAGGTTTTTAATTTGCAAATCGGTACGTTCCATATTTTAATTTATTTATTTGATTTTATAAAATGCTCATAAATAATTTCATTGCAAACAAACCGTCATTCTTGTGAAATACTATGTTGTGCAAAACTCGGTTGGCACTTCTAAGTTTTATAGTCCAGTTTCAGGTGACAGCTTTGGTTTAGATTTTTTTATATATTTTGTATTTAAATATATAAGAGATCAATAATATTTGGATAATAAGGAAAAGAGGACAGGCAAAAGTGTATTTTTAATGCATGATATCTATTTAACTTGCAAATTGGTACGCTTTAAAGGTGTAAAGTTAAGACAACAAGTAAATTGTATATGAATAAAGGTTTGATAATTCTGATTTTTGACCATTTACTATAAAATGGGTCAGTTTTGTTAATTTTTCTTCTTCATATCAATGGGTAAGATCATATTATGTAGTTAAAAAGAAAACGAGTCAAATGGGTTAAACGGGCTAAAGTTTGTACAAAAGAAGCGTTTTATGGGTCTAAAATTATCTATTTTTCTTTATGTTTAAAGGAATTTTCATTTCTTGTATGCATCTTAATATCGAAATGATTGCAGGAAAATGATATAATGATGAATTATGGTTTTACAGTAATTTGAAGATTGACCGAACTTCTGGTGGTCTGATGATATGATTGAGTGTGATGATGATACTTGTTTAGTTTCTCGAGCTGTTTTCTTGGATATTTGAAGTGCTATAATCACCATATTTTTGTTTGTGTATGGTTTTGTTTTATTACCCTGCTATTTTAATTTTTTTAATTGAGTTATTCGCATTAACAAAAGATCATTTAACAACTAACTATACTTCCAAGCTAAGGACTTATAGGTTTCACCAAACAACCATCCCTCGTTCATACGGTCAAGTTAATGGCTTTTAGGTCTCAACTAGCACATAGAACAACTCTCACGCATATAACACACTCATAATTCGCATAATATTTTGCAAGAATATATGTTCGATCCCTCACTGAGTAAATATTTATTTGATGATATGGAGAATGTTCAAAAGACTATGACGGTAGTTATGTTACATGCGTCATGAAAAAAACTTCTCACCGTGATAGCCATACCCTTTAAGAAGTTTATAACAACGGAAATTTTATTATTTCCTACTAAAATGTTCATATTTTATTATAATACTCATAAAATGATTGACATGTGAAATTCATTAATTACTTTTCATAGTTTCATTATTTGATTTGAACATGTGTATCGATCAAATAAATAGGAAGATACGTAGGAAGATTTATTAAGAAGTAATATCATCTCTTAATAACAAAATACAGTAAAACCTCCATAAATTAATAAGGTTGGAACTAGGATATTTTATTAATTTAGCGAGATATTAATTTATTGATAAATTAATAAATTATTAATTTAAAGATAATATTATTATAAAATCAACTTATATAATACATATTCACAGGACCTTCAAAATTCTGCATAACATTTACATTCATAAGACCTTCAAAATCTCCACATTAATGAACTTGTCAATACAAGAATACAATGCCTCAACTCTTAAGTGCAATTGGGAGATTTAAAGATGAACTCAATATAGATTTGAAGTTCACAAAAAAAACAAGTGACTATAGATTCATTTTTTAATTGATAACTCTAGAATTTTGGAATTTTATTTTAGTAATTATTAATTTATAGTTTGACTCGGACTAATATATTTACATTGGGATTTCAAAAAAATTATTATCTTATTAATTTTATCGAGGTTATTAATTTATCGAGTATTAATTTATGAAGATTTTATTGTATTCCTTTTAAAGAGCAAGTGGTCTCGCCAAAACCACTCCAAATATATTTATCGACGCCAAAGCTTGTCAAACCACACCACCCCTAACGCTCTCCAAAAGAAAAATACTCGTTAAAAGAATTATCCTTTTTATTTTGTCTAAGTTTATGATAAGTTTGAAATATTTTTTCATGAGCTTTAACTAAATGTAATAAAAGTACTAATTTTCATGTAGATATTTAAATCATGTGAAACAATAATACACATTATGTGCTCTTGTAATTGGGACCACAATATATATTTGATAGTCTTAGTCATGTGACTAAGAGAAGGGGTATGGTGGCGTCCCTCGTCAAAACTAATTTTGCTTATGTGGCATATTTCATCCTCGTCACCACACCGCAATGTGAGGTGAATGAAAGTCTTCGTCATTTGGCGGGCAGATTTGGTGAAGAGAGAAGAAATTTGTGGTGTTTTTATTGGATATTTTATAAGTAAATGGTATTTTAATGGATACCAAAATCTTATTTTAAGTTAGAGTTATGAAATAGTCCTATCTAAGATTTTAATTGTGAGATGTAAAATAATCATATGACATTAAGACAAATTAACATTACCACACTGTCCCTTTGAAGTATAAATTACGCGGTCTCCACAATTTACCTTTTCCTTTTCTTCTTCTCTCTCCTCATCACTGTCCTTCCTTCTTCTTCGATCATGTCGATCTGAGAGAGAAAGTGACATAAAAACCTTTAAATTATCAATCCATTCACCTTTAGTTCTAGATTTCTAGCCCTAATTTCACCTCATACTCAGTCTAAATTAATCCTTCATTCATTCTACTTCAACGCTACAGGATTCATTTCATTTCATATAAATTAGCTGTCATGGAGATCATATCGCCGTTAGATTCGATAGATTCGTTATTGTTCTCCACAAGCAGAGCCTTAGCCAGTCCGTTCTCTGTTTTTATTCAGATCCAGGTATGAATTTCCTGATTTTCATTTGTAGATAATGTTTAATTTTGTTTTCTTTTAGTTGGAATTGGTTTTTGTTGTATGTTTTCGCGTTTGATATATGGATATGGTGATTATTTTGTTGAGAGTGATTACAGTCGCGTAAAATACTCATGGTGAATCTTTCTGTTGAGGATATGTGATTGTTAGGTGCCCTAATTGTTCATGCAACTTGAATTTAACTCGGAATTACGTGCTGCGTATGAGTTAACATTTAGTGTACGAAATTATGTTTATTGCAATTTAGGTTAAAGTCGCGTGGAAGTGTCAGTGTAGTAAACTAGTGGTGTACCACAATTGGCAAGGTTTACATTTAGTACTTTATAAAATCAAAGACGATTTGGACTCTGATTTTGAGTCAAACACCAACAATTTGTATTTGTGGTTTTTATTAGAAGCTTTACAGCAGCTGTTGAATTAAAAAAAAATATGTCTATATTCTCCTTTCTTGGACAAAGAGAGTAAATTTTCTGCTAAATTTTCTGTGCATGTTTCTTGTTTTTCGCCTTGTTTCTATATTATGGAAATGGATATTTCAGTAATTGGGGATTTTGACAAGTGTGGGTTTAAAATATAACTTTTTACATTAAGTTATATTTTTTTTGTTTTTATTGTTCACGTGTCTTGCTAGCATAATGTTCTTTGATATGAGGATATATATATTCATGCTGCAGGGATGTGTAATATGTTTACTTCTAGCTGCTGGATGGGCTGGTGCAGCTTATGTGAGGTATCATTTATGTTGCATTTTAAACAAGTTTTTTTTCTTTCTTTTTTTGTATTGACTGTCACTTGATCATACTATATTATATCTCTTGCAGAAACAGAGAAATAAGACAGATGAAGAAATGCATGAAAGATGGAAATCACTTTGCATTTCTTAGTCATGATATTAATGACCTAGAACATTCAACACAGGTCCAATTGCCAGGTGTCACGGTTGTAATGCCCTTGAAAGGTTTTGGTGAACACAATTTGCACAACTGGCGAACACAGGTACCATATAAAGTGTATAATATGTAATTGTCTCCAACAACTATATGCAAGTTTTCCATATATTTTGATAATATTTATTATTATTGCATGCAGTTAACTTCCCTTTATGGTGGCCCCTTAGAGTTCCTATTTATTGTGGATAGCACTGAGGACCCTGCATATCATGCTGTATCTCGTTTACTTTTAGATTTTAAGGTAAGTTAAATATTGTGTACCAATGTTTTTTAATGATCTGAAAATATGGAATTTTAAACTTTTTATTTTTATTTTTATTGTGCAGGATGATGTTGATGCAAGAATAGTTGTAGCAGGTCCATCCACTACGTGTAGTCAAAAAATTCATAATCAGCTGGTAAGATGCAAATCTTTTCTTGGTAATATTATAAATTTATAATTTTAAAGTTAGTTGTTATTTAATGATACTATTATATTTTACTTATTTGTAATACTATGGTTTAAATGACAGGTTGGTGTGGAAAAAATGCATATAAACAGCAAATATGTATTGTTTCTAGATGATGATGTTAGACTGCATCTTGGATCAATTGGAGCTCTAACTGCAGAGATGATAAAGAATCCCGAGGTATAAATCATGATGATGCACATTCCTCCCATCTACTGATAGATGGTACTTAGTTCTTGAAATTTTAATATTTATTTATTTATTTATTTATTTTTTGTTTTAAATTTTTACTTGTTTTGAACTTGGTTGTTGATTTATGTAGATATTTATTCAAACGGGCTACCCACTTGATTTACCATCTGGAAGCTTGGGAAGTTATTGTATTTATGAATATCACATGGTAAAGACTATAAGAACTATGGCTTTTTTTTATGTATTATATGTGACAATTTCAACCCGATACTTATGAATTGGCCAAAAAGTTTAAGTAAAAGGGGAACAAGGCCTAAAGTCAGTTACTGGATTTTGATTATTTTCATTTTTCAAATAATATTGTTTGTCTGATGACTCTGATCATAAATACACATTAATTAATGATTTAGTTTTTTTTTTCTTCCTTTTTTACAGCCATGTTCAATGGGATTTGCAACTGGTGGAAGGACCTTCTTTCTTTGGGGAGGCTGCATGATGGCAAGAACCTTTCACTTTCACCCCTTATTTAACTGATTTCTGCTTGTAATTAAAGCTTTATTTGTTTAATTAATTTTTATTAATTTTTTTTATTTTTTTGCAGATGCATTCAGATGATTTCAGAACTGACAAACATGGTGTTTTATCTGAACTTCGTGATGGTGGATACTCTGATGATATGACTCTTGCTGCTATAGCTGGTAATTAATTAATTTTCCTATTGAATTTATATATCTATTTCTTCATTTGTTATTGCTTAATTTGTTTTTATATTTATTTTTGGTCTTTTTTCAGGTGCTCATAAGAGGCTTATCACATCACCACCTGTTGCAGTTTTTCCTCATCCTCTTGCTAGTGATCTTACTTTTTCAAGGTCTGATTTTATTAAGTACATTTTTATTTATTTATTATATTTTTTGAACAATATCAGATTACCACTTTCAGAACCCTAATTATTAATTAATCTCGTGTATAATTAAATAGGTACTGGAATTATTTGAGGAAACAAACATTTGTATTGGAATCCTACACAACATATATCAACTGGATAATGAATCGAGCATTATTTTCTGTTCATTGCTACTTATCATGGGGATTTGTATCTCCATATATCATGGCCATATTTCATGTTGCAGCAGCACTAAGATTTCATTTTAAGGATAATAGTCTAAACCAAGAAGCTCTTCTCAACCCTAATGGTAACCCCTATCCTCTTTTACATATCAAATTTACTAAATACCCCTCAAAACCCCGCGATAAAATGAAGAGATCATTAAAAATACAATTTTGACGAGATTAGAGGTGGGTCTAATGAGTGGGTCTGGTACGGGTCAAAGTCGAATTTTTGAAAAAACTTTTTATAAATAAATAATCTGTATAAACATTATTAAAGATTTACAAGTTATGTTATTGATTGTTTTTTTTCCTAGGGTTGAGACTTGTTGGTTGTTTGATCATATGCACTGCAATTGAACTGCTTTCAATGTGGAATTTGACAAGAATTGAAGTTCGTTTATGCAATATGTTGTCTCCAGAGGCACCTCCGCTTTCACTCAGTGCTTATAATTGGGGATTGGTTAGTTAGTTGTTTTAATTATAATTAAGTTTAATTAATTTGTTAATTGTTATTAATGGGGTTGAATATGGGCAGGTATTTGTTGCAATGGTGGTGGATAACTTTTTATACCCGATATCAGCAATTCGTTCACATTTTTCTCAATCTATCAACTGGCCTGGTATCCGATATCACTTGAGGAATGGAAAAATACACAAGGTCAGATTTACAAAAAATGCCAATATTATAATTATATTTCTTTTTTTGCATAAAATAGCAACATATGATATACCCTAAAATAGAAACATAAGAGTAAAAAACATAAATTATGGTATGTTAAAAATCATGGTTATGGCCCTGCTCGAAAATGTTTATGAATATGTTAAGTGTTTTCAGTTATGTAGTTTTGAATTTAATTGAAATTTAAATTTGAAGATTCTTTTTTATTTATTTGGTTATTTTTGGTCAGATTGAACGAACAATGGAAAAGGGTAAGAAATTCTCAGATTTGGCAGCCAAACGTTTGTATGCTAAAAAAGGAGCCCAAAGCAAAATCTCAATTCTGGGTTCATTATCTAGAAGTTTGGCACACTGGAGACAGCCAAAGAAATACGATGTTTGAGAAAGAAAAAAAAGGAGCACTTTATTTGTGATTAAATATTATCTGGTTATGCGAGCAACAAACTAGGTAATATAATTCATCTCCATTTATGATTTGATTCATCATAAATTAGGCATTCTTTTGGTCGGTTTCGAAAGAAAAAAGTTTCAATTTAAAATTTAAAATTCGATTCAATTGATTGATTCTTCAGCTGTAGATGTAGTCATCTTATATCTTGGCTTTTGGTTTTGGTTTTGGTTTTGTATCTTGTAAATTTAATTGTGTAATATAAAGAAACTGCTATTGTTAGCATAAACTCGTGTTGGTGGGCCAGGTATAGAAAATTAGCTAAACAGAAACAGGTTTGAAGTTTGTCTAAATAAAAGTATTAAAATTGCTTATAATGGCTTAATTAGTTTTATTTAAATAAATTCTGTGCATTTGAATAATATGGTTTTTTGTAATAATATTTAATACATTAATTATTCTCAATATACAAGAACAAAGAAAATATAGCAATGGGTCGGCCCAATCTGACTTGCCTTGTTTGATTAATTTGACCTGTTTTATGTTGTCACATGTTAGTGGCTGAGGGATGGGTCATATTGGTCATGGAATACCTGTGTTATTTGCCAAAGCCCGGTCAACGGGTCAAGTCTTGGGAGTGTGGCAAACCTGGGCCTAAGCCTCATCACCTGTTAACGGGCCAAACTACCTTTTGTTCATCTTGTACAAATTTAGTGCTCGAAAAGGCCATGTTATTATATAAGACATGATTCTCATTGCACTTCAAATATATTCTCTTTTCGATTAGAAACTTTTATGGGTTGTCATGTGTTCGTAGTCAAGAATATGATCCTTTTCAAACTCAAGTAACATCTGATGATTGACAGAGAATAAATTCCCTTAGACATAATGGTTGTCATGTCTAACGATATTTGAAGTAAATCTAATGATTTACTGGTTGTCATGTGTTTGTGGTATACAAGCACCTTTGTAATATTTAAAATCTGTTTTTTTTAAAAGGTTGGCATTATATTAATAGTTCAAACCTGTTTTAACTTGAGCCCGTTACCGACCCGTGTATATCTATTCTTCTTCCCTCCACCGAAAGTTAAATATGCCAAAGTTAAGAATAACATAAAGGTAAAACGCAAAAGGCATCAATTAAAGCCTTAATTCCCTCCCTCCCTTGTGAAATTACCCTTTTACCCCTACCTATTCTCCCACCTTTCTTTGTACAATAAACACATTCTACTTCAACATCACCCTTAGCCTTAGGACCACAAACCAAAAGATCAAACACTTGCAACCGAAACAAAAATGAGTTGTTGTGGAGTCAAGAAACCAAAAACACTCTCCCCTCCCCGATCCCCACCGCCACCAATGCCGCCACCAACGACAACCACTAACCACCCACAACCGAAAACCGCCAAACATGAAATCCTTCTCTCAATCCCAAATTGTAAAGTTCATCTAATGGATGAAGGGGAAGCAATAGAACTCGCAACCGGAGACTTCAAACTTATTCAAATATCCGATGAAGATGTTTTATTAGCAACCATAATTAAAATTAATGATGATTTACAATGGCCATTAACAAAAGATGAACCCGTAGTGAAGCTTGATCCTCTTCACTATTTGTTCTCACTACGTGTGATTAAAGACGAGGATCCTTTGAGTTATGGTGTGACGTTTTCGGATTCTAATCGTGGGAATTTTAAGTTGTTGGATAAGTTTTTGAAGGAACATTCATGTTTTTCGACTTCTTCTTCGTCACGAAAAACGGATATTGATTGGAAAGAGTTTGCTCCAAAAGTTGATGCTTATAATAATTTTCTTGCAAAAGCGATTGCCCAAGGAACTGGTCAAATTGTTAAAGGGATCTTTATATGTAGCAATGCTTATACAAATCAGGTACGTTTTCGTTTGGTTACACAAATGGTAAAGGTGGTAAAACGGGCCGAAATGGGTAATCGGGCCAGCCCAAAAAGAAGTTTGCTCTAAATAAGGATGAAAACGGGAGGGTAGGTTGACCCCGTTAACATTTTTTTCTATCATATATGTTATACTTGTTATGATAAGTATCATTCATGAATCCAAAACAGGTGCAAAAGGGAGGTACTATGATCTTAAACCAAGCAATGGAGGGAAACAATGGCATTTCAAGAACTACCGGTAATGAAAGCAACAAGAACAATGGCTCAAAAAAGGAGGACGGGATCAATAAAAGCTTAAAAAGGTGCAATAAACATTCCTTGATTACTTTTTTTGTTATATATATGGGTTGTTTTACGTAGGAGTGTATCCAACTTTATACGTTAGATATGTATTATAAACTTGTACATTAATTAATAAATAACACCTCTTTATTTACAATATTACCTCTATATTAATTAAAATACAAGTTATGAATACATGTTAAAGACATTAAGACTCCTAATATAAAACTTACATTTTGATATACTAAACTTACAAAAACAGTATAATATTTATCAGTTTATATGAATTCTTCTTAGCTTGTAAAACCGTTCACATAGATACATTACATAACCATAGGTTTTGAAATATTAATATATCAAAAGGTAAATAAAAAGTTTAAATGCACATGGACATGTGAAAAACCAGTGCCACTTAAAGTACCTAATATTTAAAAATGTATATGTGTATATTTAGTGTAAGGAAGCTTTCTAAGATGACTGAAAACATGAGTAAAACGATGCTAAATGGTGTCGGGATAGCAACGGGATCGGTCATGGGTCCGATGGTTCGGTCACAAGCAGGGAAGACTTTTTTTAGCATGGTTCCTGGGGAGGTCCTTCTAGCTTCTCTTGATGCAGTTAGTAAGTTTACTATTATTAAGTTTTACTATTTTTTTTAATATTAGATATGACAATTTTGATACATTTTTATAGAAATGAGTTAACTGAATCCTTCTATAGTAAATGATAACGGCTAATTTTATTCAAATCTTTGTAGACACAGTGATGGATGCAGCTGAAGCTGCTCAAAAACAAGCCTTATCTGCCACATCTGGTGCTGCTACTAGGATGGTCAGTGAAAGGTAATAAAATCCCTTTTTAACCTTTTAAAGTTTGTTTTTTAGCATAAGTTTCGTATTATGGTTTAAATAGCTAATGAACCTTTCTTTATTTTTATTTTTTTTTTCCATGTATCTTAAATACATAATAATATACATTTTTCCTATATTATGTGGAAAATAGATTTAGCGAAAGTGCGGGAGAAGCAACTGGCGACGTGCTTGCAACTGCAGGACATGTTGCGGGCACTGCTTGGAATGTGGTCAAGATCCGAAAAGCCATCAATCCAGCAACATCTGTTTCCAATGGTGTTCGCAAGAACATCACTAAAATTCGATGATTATTTTATGTTTGAGTGAATGAAAATTAGTGATCTTAAGATTGAGATCATTACTTTTATTGTGATGGTAATTATGAGTGAAAATGTTGAAAGAGGTAATCGAAGGAATTGGTCATCTTTGTGTTCTTGTTTTTCAAGAAATTGTATCAATTATGGTTATTAGTATCATCTTATTAATGTGTACCACCGTTATTTGCGAGAAGTTAATAAACTTTTACGATAAAAGAAAAAATATAGGGCACAAACATAATAACAAAAACGTTACAACCCAAAATTAGATGCGTAAGAACTTTAGGGGGCTAATTTAATAATTAACCGAATTTCATTAGAAATTAGAAATTTCATTCATCCCCAACCTCTGCAAAACCCTAGAAAACCTCAACAAATCAATCAAAACCTTCACTAATGGCGGACAATACAGCTTCAATGAGCATATACAGAGCTTCAAGAACAATTAAACGAAAACAGAGCTCTCTATTCAATGCTCTACGATCGATTCACGAGGATTCGATTTTCGTCTCCGAGATAGCTCAGTTATGGCCCGAACTGCCGCTTGTTGCTAACCTGCGTTGTGGTCTCTGGTACGCGAAGGAATTTCATTCGAATTGTTACTTCAAATCGACAGATGGACATACGAATAATTTGTCGTTTAATACGTCTCGCCTCAATCTTCATGTAGCTATACTTGCAGGTTATTCTCTCTTAACTTTATGCCATAAATGAATAAATAAATTGACGAATGATAGTGATTGCTAGCAATGTTTGAAATGAGTTTTGCTACATTTTTTTGTAGATAACAGACTAATGTGCTATGGTTGAAGCTCTAGAACCTAATAGTAATTGATTGTTTTGAGTTGTTAATCAATGATGTTAAATCCGTTCTCTAGGAGATCTAATTTCCATTAATGAGTTCTAGCTTATTGGTTAGTTATGAACTTTTGATGTGAAGTTTTGTTTAAAGTTGTCTGAAAATTATGTTTGAATGCATAAAAACGTAGTGATTTTATCATGGATTGATAAATGATAATAAGATTTGTGGTTTTTGTTGCTTTTTTTTATGGATAGGACAGAGGGGAGGTTGTATGATCGTTGATTCTACACGGAAAGGAAAAAGGTTTCCAGACAGTATGTCAAAAACGATACCGATTTGGACTTGTGTGTTAAATCGTGCAATTTTAAATTACAGGAACAAAATAGTTGACATCAATAAGCAAATGGAGGGAGTAAGTATCCAATTTCTTCGTTTTCTTACATAAATATGTATAATTTATTATTTTCTTCACTGTATAGGTAAGCTATTCTGCTCAAAATTCCAATATAACCACACAAGAATCCTCAAAATGGGACACATCTTTACATCTTCCCCTATGGGTACCCGAAACCGAAAAATCAAGAATAGATTCCAACTTAGAAAAATGGGTAAACCAGTTAGAAACAAGTGGATCCGATATTTCTTCCATTTCTTTATTATTAAGAAAACCTCTTCGCCCTTTATGGATCTCACAAAAAACCGTAATATGGCTAAACGAGGTACCCGATTACAGTTCTTGGGATTTCACACCAATAATCCTTATTTCTGCATCTGCTTTTAATGATATTTATCGCCAAAAAACGAGCTCTGAATTTAGTTGGGATTATATAGCGGGAGCTGGGGATGATGAAGAGAGTTGGGCACGTGGTTTGACGCCTAGTTTATTTTGGAATTATGTTTATGATTTAATTAATTCGGGACCCGATATTTGTAACCAAAAGGTGGCTAGTATTGTTGAAAAAGATAGAGTGTATCGTGCTCAACGGGGGTATAATGCTCCTCAAGTGTCGGTTAAAAGTTTAACTCGAGTTAAAGATGAACTTTTTGATGTTGTTATGGATAATGGAAATGGTGGGAGTTTGTTAGGTGGTGGGAATGGGATATATTGGTTGGGTTTGACCAATCTTGCGGTTTGTGCAAGTGGATATGGTAAGGTTTTTGACTTTTTTGTATATAATTTGTTTGCTTGATAATCATATCGAATGTTTTTTTATATTTGTTCGTGTTTGTCCATATTTTGCAGATTTAAAGGCATCTGATGTTGATGGCATACTGAACTGTGATCAAAATCAGGTTCTTTGTACAGTACAAGATTCTGAAGCTTATATGCATCTGCCTATTTTGGTGCGTTGTGTCACTATTTATTAGTTCCACTTGCTATTTTTCTAATAAGATTATAAAAAGTATGTTGTAAACGTAATAATTTATTTTTGGGATAATTTATATGGAGGCCACCCAGAAACCCATCTATTAAAACTTTCATACAGGCCACCTACTTGTGTCATTAGTACCAATTTCAACCAAAAAAATTGCTAAATGACGAAAATGCCCTTAAGTTCTTTGAAAAATGAAATGATTTTTAACATTTAATATTGGTAAACGGCTACACTCATTAAAGAAAGTTTCGTCTTTCTAAGAAATTTAAGGTCATTTTCGTCATTTGACATGTTTTTGGTCGAAACTGGTATATATAATGGCATGTTTTACTGTTACAGAACTCAAAAGTTGATAGGTTTTCTCTGCAAAGAAATCTGCCTTTTGCATTGAGTTTTGCTAAGCTTCACCTGAAAGCAGGAAATCGGCTTGCAATTTGCTGTAACAGTGGTAAGCATCATCTCATGTGGCTTTCAACTTGTTTTTTTTTTTTTTTTTTTTTAATTAAAAGAGTATAAAATTGTAGCTTGATTTTGACAGTTGGTTTGGATTTTTGGACACTTTTTCAGGGGAAGACATCAGTGTTTGTGTTTGCTTGGCAATCTTAATGTCATTATTCAATGTCGAAGGTATAATTTTCTATAATTTTTTAATAAACACACACTTTAGTTGCAGAAAATTCTCTATAATTTTTTAATCAAATTTAACTCATTAATTTATGTTAAATGCTACATTTGTTGACAGGTGTTTTTGATGATGGAAATTTTTTCAAGGAAAGACTAATAACAAAACAAGATATGCGACAACGTCTTATATTTATATGCAAATATGCCATAAATGCAAGACCATCAAGAGGCCATCTAAAGCAAGTCTTTAATTTTCTTGCTCGTGTAAACCTTTGACCCTGTTTTCTTAACTTAACCATGTACGCAAAAGTAGTTGAAATTATATTCGGCTCAGTAATTTTTTCGTGCTCTGAGTTGCTTGATAAAAGCTCGAGTGGTTTACAGCCCTAATTTTGCTACATCAAAAGGTAAGTTTTGTAGTTCAATACGTACAATTAACACTTTCATTTCCATATATATCTTTTGTAAACCTACATAAACACTTTCAAATTCACGAGATAGAATATAATCGTTGAATGTCTTGGGATGTAAACAAGTTGAAGCAAACACATTGTATTTCCTTTTTTCTTGGGTCTGTTTGTTTAGTCATTAGTTTATATGTGATTATTCAAACAATCTCTCTACCATTCGTTAGAGATATGACTGTCTGCATATTACTTCACTCATACCATTCATTCGAACGGATTAAGTATCGTTGTTATTGTAAATGTGATTATCGGACAGTAAACTTACCATTTTGGTCCATTTTTCTCCAAGATTACCTCAAGAAGATCTTTCCTCATCTCCTCTCTTCCAAAAAGCAATCATCTATTTTTCCAAAATATCTTCCGATATCAGACAAAAGACTTCAGGGAGACCTTCTGGAAAGAAAAAAAAACAAACAACACCTTAGTCATTTGGAACAACTTTTAAAATCTGTCTCAAATACTTGATTATTTGGCATAAAATTTATAAAATGTACCAAATACTTAGTTATTTGACAAAAATATTCAAGACTGTGTCGGATATTTATTATATAATACGAGACAGCATGGTCGTGCGATGCGCGGGCTTTATACATGATATATTATAAATGTATACGTTTTAAACTTTTTAAAATCATGTATCAAATCCAAATTCATTCATACGTTTAAATGTAGGCTTAAAACTTAAGCCATTTAATTAAATTCAACATTTAAATTCATAGGAAAAAAAACATTGTAACGAGTTAAACGAATTGTGTTATTATAATTTTCATGATGGGCGTAAGTGAAAATTATTTTAATTTTTATGTAGTTTTGATTTTGATGAAAAAATCATTTCACGGACAGTAATGATCGACTAATGATCAAGCCATTGTTCTCTATCACAACCATAAAAAGTTTAATGATAAAATTTCTGCAAGTATATAAATTCATCACTATTTTATTTTACAAAATTACATGTAGGCATATTATAAAAACAGAGGAAGTAGATTAATGAATGTGAAATAAAGAGAGAACCATCCATTTGTTTAATGAGTCCATTCATCTTTTCCTTTTGACCCGTTTGTTATTCAAGATTTTAACAACATATACCTACACCCTTTTAAAAATAACATAAACACAAAGATCATATAGATAAATGAAAGAATGAGCTTGAAGTCATCATCAAATAGACAAATCAATTGATGCATATCATATATATATAACAAACCATACTTGAGTTTATCACTCATAATCATTTACTAATAATTATTTTAAAAGTCTTAATATGTCGATTTATTAGTTTTTATTATAAACATAAATGAGTTTATTACTTATATTAATTTACTAATAATTATTTCAATACTTTTAATATGATAATTTGACGGAGTTATTAGTTTTTACTATATTTTTAAAATGTCATATACTTAAAAACAACATCAAACATGAAACTCAATTTTTAGGTTATATAGATAATAGATATAGTATACAAAATATAGATATAGATGGTAACATATTGGTAAGTTACATACTTGATACAAATCAATGAAAGAAATAAGCATATACTATTACACACAATAACATATACTATGATAACTAATGTATAATTTTTTTACACAAAATGTACATAAACAACGAATAACAATTTTATACATATACAAAAGAGGTTGTGTAATTTTAAACAAAAACAACTAATATATTCTCTATAAAACAAAACCATAAAGACATCATCTCTATGACTTTTGTTACTTCAGAAAATACAAATATAAAGATTATGTTACATACATTTGCAAAAGAACAAAATCCCTAAATGTTTTTGTTATTGACTCTACTTGTTAAATGTTTCTTTTGGATGCATCTTTAGAGTGTTAAAATTTTTGCAACATGAAAATGAGTATTTATAGATTCTAATGTGTAAGATTTTATAACACCTGAAAAGTCCTAATTTATTGAACTTTTTTTATTATCATTATTTATATTTATTTCAAAACTTTTGGTCTTACAATTTAGTGAGTTTTTCAAATTATTATTAAAATGAATTCATTACTATAATTTATGTTTAAACTTTTGATTTTACAACTACAATTTAGTGAGTTTGTCAAATTATTATTAAAATGAATTCATTACTATAATTTATATTAAGATTTTTGATTTTACAACTTTTGAGTTTCTCAATCTTTATTAGCATGATTTATTTAATATTATAATAAATACAATATCATAATGGAACTCAATTATGGAATTAAATGCTACATCAACCATGGAAATCAATTTTAATAGATATATAGATAAAGACAACATCAAAATGAGACTCAATTTTTATATAGAATGATTTATTTAATATTATAATAAATACAACATCAAATCAAAACCTATTAATTGGACAACAATTGTAACCAAACGAACAACAATTGTAACCATTAGCATGATAAGACATGATTTATTTAATATTATAATAAAGACAACATCAAAATGAGACTCAATTTATATATAACATGATTTATTTAATAGTATAATAAATACAACATCAAATCAAAACCTATTAATTGGATTAAAAGTAAAATAACAAATCAAATAAACAACAATTGTAACCATTAGCATGATAACACATCCATCTAAAATTTTGTGTGATAATATTACACACAATCTCATATACCATAATGATAACTATTATATCATTATATAATATAATTTTAATACAAAATATACATAAACAACGAATAACAATTTGATACATATACAAAAGAGGTTGTGTAATTTTAAACAAAAACAACAAACATGCTCTCTTTAAAACAATACCATAAACATCTCATCTCTATGAAGAACATAATCACTAAAGGCATTTGTTGTTGACTCTACTTGTTAGATGTTTCTTTTGGATGCACCTTTAGAGTGTTAAAATTTTTGCAACATGAAAATGAGTATTTATAGACCATAATGTGTAAGATTCATAACACTTGAAAAATCATTTTTAATGAACTTTTTATTATTATCATTATTTATTTCAAAACTCTTGATCTTACAATTTAGTGAGTTTGTCAAATTATTATTAAAATGAATTCATTACTATAATTTATTGTAACATCCTGAAATCCAGCCTAGTATTTTATCACTTTCGGTAAGTGATAAATATTACTTGTTATTTATTTGAACGAGGCATCATGGCCCGTGCGATGCACGAGTTTTGTTCATGATAAAACGTTATTTGAAGGTAAATTGTATACATTGTATTGGAGTAACGGGCAAAGTACTAAAATCAAGACCGCTAACATGTTTAGCTTGATTGTGAGTACTCTACTACATAAGTAAAGTTTGTTGTAGGAAAATGCAAAGTGACAAAATCATTATTATTATTTTTTATTAGCGCAACACAAAACATGTTATTCATGGTTTGTCTTTTATAAGCAAAACTATGAATCAATAACGATATATTTTCAACTAATGTCGGTTAATGCAAACATTATGTCAGGCATCTAATTGTACATTTTTTCTCAAAAAGTACATAATAAAAAATAGAAATCCATAAAAATACACAAAAACATGTATCTTTGTAATAAAAATAACAACGAATTCGTTATCTAAAACAAAAACAATATAAAAACTCTTTGTGTGTAACAAAATCAAATATCAACAATAATATTTTTCAAGTGAGCACTAAATTTACTGCTATTATTTAACATAGAATTTACTACTCTATATTTTATAATTTTTTTATAGTTTATAATATATAACTTCTAGAATTGAAAAGACTGTTATTTAATTGAATTTACTACCATTATTTATGTTATTGTTTAATTGAATTTACTACTATTATTTAACATAGAATTTACAACCATATATTTTATAAATTTTGTTATAGTTTATAATATGTAACTTCTATTTAAATGAAAATACAATTATTTAATTGAATTTACTACTATTATACATGTTATTATTTAATTTTAATTTACTACTATTATTTAACATAGAATTTACTAATATATATTTTATAAATTTTAGCACTATATTTAAATATCTATGTAATTAATGCTACTTCAAACTTGGAACTTAATTTTTATTTAATTGAATTTACTACTATTATTTATGTTATTATTTAATTTAATTTACTACTATTATTTAACATAGAATTTACTACTAAATATATTATAAATTTTGTTCTAGTTTATAATATGTAACTTATAGGTAAATGAAAAGATTATTATTTAATTGAATTTACTACTATTATTTACGTTATTATTTAATTTAATTTATTACTATTATTTAACATATAATTTACTATTATATATTTTATAAATATTTAGCACTACATTTAAATATCTATGTAATTAATGCTACTTTGAACTTGGAACTCAATTTTTATTTAATTGAATTTACTACTATTATTTATGTTATTATTTCTTTTAATTTACTACTATAATTTAACATAGAATTTACTATTATATATTTTATAAATTTTTAACACTACATTTAAATATTTATGTAATAATGCTACTTCAAACTTGGAACTCAATTTATATAGATGATTTATTTAATATTATAATAAATACAACATCAAATCAAAACATATTAATTGGATTATATGTAAAATAACAAATAAAATGAACAACAATTGTAACATTTAACATGATAAGACATCCATCTTAAATAATGTGTGATAATATTACACACAATCTCATATACTATAACGATATTAGATCATTATATAGTACCATCTTTATACAAAATGTACAAAAACAACGAATAACAATTTTATACATATACAAAAGAGGATGTGTAATTTTAAACAAAAACAACTTTCATACTTTCTATAAAACAAAACCGTGGTCGGGTTGGTAGTCGCAGGGGAACCTGTGGCTGGATTGAATCCCCCTCTGGTCTATGACATTTTTTTACTTCAAAAAATACGTACAAATATAAAATTTTTGTTGGATTGACAATTAATAGCGAGGATAAATAACAAAATCCCTTAAGGTCTTGGTTGTTGATTCTACTTGTTAGATGTTTCTTTTTGATCCATCTTCCTAAATTTCACCTCATATGCAAATGTAAAATTAGCTCCCAATTATTTTGGGATAAAACCATGTGCTCCTATCATAAACTTGATTACAATATAAACAATATTAGCAACACCACAATTGGATTATCCAAGAAAAATAATATTTAGAGATAAAACATAAACTTAAACAATAAAGATTATACATAAGCTTACAACTTTATTAGATGAAGATCTCAATCCAATGTAAGGAAAAATGTTTATTTTGGATGCACCTTAAACTTGATTACAATATAAACAATATTAGCAACACCACAATTGGATTAGCTAAGAAAAATAATATTTAGAGATAAAACATAAACTTAAATAATAAAGATAATACATAAGCTTACAACTTTATTAGATGAAGGACTCAATCCATTGTAAGCAAAGATGTTTCTTTTGGATGCACCTTTAGAGTGTTCAAATTTTTTCAGCATGAAATGAGTATTTATAGATTTTAATGTGTAAGATTTATAACACTTGAAAAGTCCTAATTTATTGAATTTTTTATTATTATCATTATTTAATTAATTTCAAAACTCTTGGTTTTACAATTTAGTGAGTTTGTTAAATTGTTATTAAAATAAATTTATCACTATAATTATAACTCTTGATTTTACAACTTTTGAGCTTCTCAATATTTATTAACATGATTTATTTAATATTAAAACAAAACAATATCAAAATGGAACTCAATTTTTAATAGATGGTAATAAATGCAACTTCATCCATGAAACTCATTTTTTATAGATATATAGATTAATTGATATTTTAACAAAGGAGTTAAAATTAATTGAAACTAAAATATTTAGATATTTTAGTGATTTGTATATCATTAGATTCACTTTTGAACCAAAGTTCCAAATATATCTTTGTTGTTGAAAATGAAATTAGTTACGTATTTTAAATAATTTAATTGTGAATCAGATAACAAGTATTAATACTGAATAAAAAGAGATTAGTCACCACTCTTATATTTGACACGTGGGTGTGTATGTGGCTTCAAAGAATTCAAGGAAGTTGATTTTCTTTTTCCCCTGACTTCTCACGCATCATCACCAAAACCCATTTCCATTTTGTGACTTTTAATATTTCTCCATTTCATCTTAAAATCTTTTAATCGCAGTGATGAACTTGAAGTTGCTTAAAGTTTTGGTAAGTTGATTCATCTTAAGATTATGTGTTCTTGTTTAAGTTGGTGAAATAAGGTTTATGTGTCCTTGGTGGGTTTTGACTAAAAAACCGAAATTGATGATTCTATTAGGTTAGAATGTGTTAGTGAAGTGTTATAGTTACTAATAGAATGATTGAAACCTTGATTTGAACCAAAATCACCATGGGTGCTCTTGGAGATGAATGGGTCAATAACCCTAATTTCTAGAATTGGGGGTTTTGTGTTAGTCATGGTTATGTTAGGTTAAGTGGTTATGTTTAGGATTATAATTGATGTTGGTAACTAGTTATAACCTAAATTAGATGGAATTGTTAAATTTGAATGAAATTATCTTGTGTTTGGAAATGAAGAACTAGTAAGTGAGTTGGTTGACTTTTAACATAATAAAAATGTCAAAGTCTTGTAAATTGATACTTGATTATGTTATATGATAATTGGATGAATTGTGAGATTATTAATTGATGTTTTAAGTGTTTTAGAAAAGAATTGAGTTTTGACCCGTTTGGGTCAAGATAGTTGAATTTGGTTAAATGCAAACTTAACTAGTTAGGCTTTGACTTTATTTATGTCAAAATGATCAAGAAGTTGAAGTGGTAATTGGATTATATGATTTGGAGGTATTAAAATGAAATAGTAAGTTTATTAGGGAAAGTGGTGTTGTATAAGTTAGCATTTGATAAAGATGTTCATTTTGTATTGTGCTGCGTTTTGGGACAACTTGCTGTCATTATGTTCATGTCTGTTTTCGACCCTGTTCGGGACAGAATCCGGGCTCCGGGTCTTATGGACTATTGTAGCCCGATGAGTTAGCTTTCCATGGCCGCTGAGCGCTCGTCAATAGGACTTACGGTCTGTGAGTTACGACAATTTTCGTGAAGTGTCGCAGTGCTGAAAACACTGTGTGTTTCTGCAGTGTTGTGAGGCAGTTTCGAGGCCTTTCGGGTTAGATTCGAGCTGAGCGTTCTGAATATAAGTTGTAGAATTATGAGTCTAGAGTAAGTGGTGAAAATTTGGTAAAAAATGGCTAAATGGTTTGAAAGTTATGGCAGTTGCGGTGAGCTGTCGCGGGTTTGGCAGATTCTAGTTTTTATCTATGGTCATAATTTAAGTTGTTGACTTTGTATTAGGTAAAACCTGGGATTTTATTATTAATTGGATGATAATTATGATTTGGTAATTGTATTGTAAATTAGTTGTAATAGCAAGGTAATAAGATGGGCTTTTGACCCGTTTGGGTATTTTTGGTTAAATTGGACCAACTATGTAAGTTTTGATCAGATTTGACTTTCGTGAGTCAAAGAGTCAATGTGCAGGATTGTAGTGCAGATTTTGAGTTAGCACACTTGTTGTTATGTTTGTATAGTGTATTGTGTAGTTTTACACATTTCGGGTCAAACGATTACTAATTCGAGTGTTACTTGTGATTGCAGGAAAGGGAAAAGAGGCTCAGTGATATTAGACAACTGAGTGGAAAGAGATTTGGCAAATGTGAGTGGATTTATAACCTTTGTATTATTTAAATTGCAATGATTTTGGTTGCAATTGAAAGTGTTTAATCTCTAACTGGAGTTAGTGTTGATCCAGTTAGTGCTGATGCAGTTAGTGCTGACCCCGTTAGTGCTGATCAGTTAATGGTGATCAGTTAGTGTTGATCAGTTAATGCTGATCAGTTTGTGTTGATCAGTTAATGTTGATTCCGTTAATGCTGATCAGTTAGTGCTGATTCAGTTAGTGCTGAATTGTTAGTATTGCTCCCTTATTTCTAGACTAGTATTAATGGTATAATGATAATTAACTGGCTATGTGTTAATTGAATGATATGTGCACATGGAATCTGATATGTGCACATGGAAAAGAGTAGAGGACAGTCTGCGTGGGGGCTGGGCTTTCGTTTACTGTTAGACAACGGTAATTGTACCTTGGCATATGTGTTGTGTTTGAAGGAAGCTTTACCTTTGCTAATGAGTAAAGGGCTTCCGGTAACACAATAGTTGTAAGGTTCTGCAAAACCGCCGGTCCTTTCGTTATTTGTGAGTCTGTGAAGATTGTGAATCTGTGAAGATTGTGAATCTGTTAGGATTGTGAATCCGTGAAAATTGTGAATCGAGATTGTTGTACTTAGACAATATAAAATGTTATATTTTCATTCACTTAGCTTCGTGCTAATCCCCCACTATGTTGAATCTTTTAATGGTTGTAGACGGATGGGTCTTTTGGAGAATATGATTAGGAATGATTGACCAAGACTTAAAGAAATGATTTTGATGTCGAGCCGTAATGTAAAGTAACACTGTTTTGAAAATTTAAGTTTTGTAAAATTATACATCTTATGTTTTTATAATTTGTGAATAACAGGTTATATATATATGTAATTTTGACACGCTTCCGTATTTAAAAAAACAAAAAGGTGTTCAGATTTTGCGGTGTTACATTTATAACTCTTGATTTTACAACTTTTGAGTTTCTCAATCTTTATTAACATGATATTTAATAGAGTAATCATAAAACATCAAAACGAAACTCAATTTTTAATAGGTTAATCATAAAACATCAAAATGAAACTCAATTTTAATAAATGGTAATTTATGCAACTTCAAAAGTGAAATTCATTTTATATATATATATATATATATATATATATATATATATATATATATATATATATATATATATGGTTGAATTAGTTTCAGAACCAATTAAGGCTACAGAACCAGCAGAACTCAATCTAAACCATTGATTTTTAAAATGAAATGATCATGAAAGACACATTAATGTATTTGATGAGGGACCCCCAAAAATTGGTTTGCATGGATGTCATTCATGCATGTATACATATATGTATATGTTTTCATGTATGTATACATAAGTGTTATCTATACATATATGTATACATGCATGAATGACATCCATGCAAACCAATTTTTGGGGGTCCCTCATCAAATACATTAATGTGTCTTTCATGATCATTTCATTTTAAAAATCAATGGTTTAAATTGAGTTCTGCTGGTTCTGTAGCCTTAATTGGTTCTGATTCTAATTCTACACTATATATATATATATATATATATATATATATATATATATATATATATATATATATATATATATATATATATATATATATATATATATATATATATATATATAAGTGGGATCCGGTGAGGACTCCAAAAACGGTGAGAACTCGCGAAGACACCTCAAAAAAATTTCAAAAAATTCTGAAAAAAATATATATAACTCCCCATGATTATTACTACATTTGACCCAAAAAAATTATGATCCACTTTTTTTTCGGATCATAATAATGATCCATATTTTTTTGTGGATCATTATTATGATCCATTTTTTTTTGGATCATTTTTGGAATGTTTTTTTTTTTAATCTTATAGGCTGCAATTTTTATGTTTAAAAAAAATTTTTTTTTGAAAAAAGTTTGTTTTGGATCATTTTTAGGGTTTTTTTAGTCCTCGCAGTCCTCAAGAGTTCTCACCGGATTCGGACCCTATATATATATATATATATATATATATATATATATATATATCTTTACTACTTATAAAGCATTTATGACCTTTCCTTAAATACCATTTTGAAAATTAAGCCATTTTCTTTCTATTTTTAGGATTTATTAATTTTGCAAAAAATTGACTCGGGCAGAGCTTGAACCCGCAACGAGCAAGTTAAATTGCTACAACCAAACCACCTGATCTAGCCTTATCATCGGCCCATGATTTAATGTTTCTAAACACACATGATTTAAAGGTTATGACGCGTGTTATAGGCTTCGTAGGGGTAATAGCCTTCATCGGCCCACCAAAATAATTTAAAGCCCTTGAGATGCTCGAATAAACCAGTCATCTTTATCCGCACGCCTCTCGATTCAAACGCCTCCTGTGATGCGTGTAATCTTCTACGCCTCCTCGATTTTGTAAACCAGTCATCTTCATCACTGTTCGACCCTTCATCTTCATCCGTATCCTCGATTCTGCATTTAGCCTCTTCGTTTTCTTCAACCATAAGTAGTTTTCACCTTATAAATACGAAGGATTCGATGGGGGTGGATCTGCATTTCATTTCACCAGATGTCCCTGTTTTTGAATTTGTATAATCGAGATGCTGTTGAATCGATTGGACTAGGTAATGCGGCAAATCAATTAGGTTTTTCATCTCAAACTTTTTCTTATACTTGATTTTATTGATTTACTATTATACTAAAGAGAAACGGAAAAGAAGGATAATAATGAATTTGAAAACTTACAGGTGGAGAGGCGTCCAAATTTTGATATTGTCAATATATTAGAGACTGTTGGGGTAAGCTTTTTTTTTCCTTCAAGTTCTTGTGTTCTTTTGGGGCATTTTTGTTTCGAAATTTGGTTGTGTATGTCACTTAGGGTTTGTTAATTTCTATGTGGTTTTAGGTTTTGACAAAAAAGCAGAGAATAAGTTTACTGGAGAATTTGGAGCTGCTGGAGAATTTGGAGCTGCTAAGGTCAAACATCAAATATAATTATCTTTTAAATTTTTTTTGCAGGTATTATTGGCACTTGAGAGGATTGATTAAGAAAATGGTATAATTGGCACTTGCAGTAATGGTTTAATTAGGTGCGGTTGGGTCAGATTGACCCACAAGCTATTTCTACTATCTATAATGAGATAATTCATTATGAGATTGTTAAACCAAGAGTTGCAGCTTCTTAACATGTCATTTTTTCAGAAAATTTTCAGGATATAACTTGTGGACTTGTAGTATCGGCCAATCATGTGTGCCGGAAAATTTACCTGCGATCAACTCCTTATTTACAAAGCAAGGACAAAATTACATTAACTATATCTTATATTGTTTTCTCTTTTGTTAGTATAGATTGGCCGAAAAGTGAATTAAGGATCCCTTCTAATCGGGTAATCTTCATTTTCCTCTTTACAGTTTCTTTGTCGATATAACAATTTTTGTTTTCACCTAAGTTAATAATCATGGCTTAATGCATATGTTTTGGGTATAATGATTTTGATGAAATGATGATCAATTAGGTTCTGTTTTCATGTCACGTGTATTAGTTCCTTTCGTACACGTACAACTAGAGATTACATGAATGGAATGGTTTGTCTTAGCAATTTGTTTATATATAAATAATTGTTATTAATTATTGAAGATGATTGCAGTATTTATTTGTAGGTGCTCACAGTTGAATGTGGATGCTATTTCAATAAATTTAGAGAATTTGGTGGATTTCGAATTGAAAGTGATATGGAAAAAATATCTTTCAAATTTATTTTTAAAATATTAGTTATTTTTAAATTTATAGTTATGTAACAGTCATTTCATTTGTAGCAAACACTATTGAGTAAGAATTATTATTGAGTAACTAAAAGTGATTGCAAGGCTTATAAAAGGTTGGTGACATGAGATTTATGACTAAATGTTGCAGATGTAGTCGTAAAGTTTATGTTGTTAAATATTGAATTAATGGGTGTTTTGGTCATTGTTGTGGCTGGTTTGTTCTTTTATTGCTGTTAAATTCAAAGTTTATGCTAAAATGATAATTAAAATTCAAATTTGTCTAATTTATACATATTAAAATAAAATATTTTAAATTTAAAAGTACTATTTAAATCAATCTCGGTTCAATTGATTTGGTTACAACTCTACAAATCTGCACAATACAAAGTAATTGTTATTAGAAGAATGGTACTTGTGTTTCTAAACAAGGTAACTAAAACCTGATTGGCCATTCGTCCTAAAGCTTATAGAAACATATTAAGCGTTACGAAACAGGACGATCGTTAATCAGCTATTATAAGGTAACTAAATTTTTAAATGCATAAAACCTCTAAAACCATTTTATTACTATTTTGGGATTGTTATTGAAAGAGAAAGTAGAGGGAAAAAAAAAGTCTCATACGCACACCAGTGTCACCCACCAACCACCACCATCACGCACCATCACAATCACTACCGGGTATGTGTCGTACGATCATGCCCTTACGATCATGCCCATCTTTGCTAGGTCTAATAACTGTAGTCAGCGTAAAATAAATTTACTGGGTACCCGCCGCCGCATTGCGCGGTTACCCTGCTAATATATATATATATATATATATATATATATATATATATATATATATATATATATATATATATATATATATATATATATATTGGGTTGAATTAGTTTCAGAACCAATTAAGGCTACAGAACCAGCAGAACTCAATCTAAACCATTGATTTTTGAAATGAAATGATCATGAAAGACACATTAATGTATTTGATGAGGGACCCTCAAATATTGGTTTGCATGGATGTCATTCATACATGTATACGTATATGTATATGTTTTCATGTATGTATACATAAGTGTTATCTATACATATATGTATACATGTATAAATGACATCCATACAAACCAATATTTTGGGGTCCCTCATCAAATACATTAATGTATCTTCCATGATCATTTCATTTCAAACATCAATGGTTTAGATTGAGTTCTGTTGGTTCTGTAGCCTTAATTGGTTCTGATTCTAATTCTACACTATATATATATATATATATATATATATATATATAAGTGAGTTCTATTGAGAATTAATATATTAGCTGAGAATGTGAGAATAGATCTCAGCCTCTCATCTCCTTCCAGCCCTCACGCGCGCGGTGGCATTTTTGTAATTAAGTCCAAATTTTCTGTCCCACACGCGGTGACATTTTTGTAATTAAGTCCAACTTTCTGTACCACACTCGGTGGCATTTTTGTAATTAAGTCAAACTTTTTTTTTTTTATCATCGCTGATTAAACTTGGTGTAGTGTTTAATCATCGATGCTTAAACTTTTGAGATTGTTTTTAATCAACGATGATTAAACTGGGTGTAGTGTTCAATCATCAATGATTAATAGAACAATTTTGTCTTTAAAATCAAAGATGCTGTTTAATCATCGATGATTAACATTGTCTCCGTTTTTTAGATTCTTAATTCTTTATAAGATGTTGTTTAATCATCGATGATTAGCGTGTTTAATCAACGATGATTAAACTTTATCTGTGTAATAATCATAAGATGCTCTTTAATCATCTATGATTAAACTTGATAATGTGTTTAATCATTAACGATTAAACTTGGGGTTAGGTTTAGTCATCGATGATAAAACTAGCGCGTGAGACAGAAAAGTTGGACTTAATTACAAAAATGCCACCGCGCGTCTTTTCTCCTGATTCTCACATTCTCACATAATATATTAATTCTCAATGGAATCCTGCCCTATATATATATATATTAATGGTGATTTTCGGTTAAAACAAGAACCAAAACGCAGCGGAAAGATTTAATCACCATGAACGGATCTTGATATCAATCATACAATTAAACTATAAGAAAATCAAAGAGAATGGTATAAGAATTCATACCCTAGTTGCCTTTGATTATTGTGTATTCGGATGGAGTTGGTGATGGATTGAAACCAAGTATTCAATTAGAATACCTCTAAAAGAAAGTCCACACAACACTTCAAGAACACCAAAGGAGGATGCTAGTCATTGATTCTTGAGAGCAAATGGAAGCAAAAGATGGGATGTATTGTGTGTGTGTGTGCAATCAATTCACAAGGCAAGGGAGGGAGTTTATGGAGTCATTTACACTCCATAATGGTGCCTTAATTCCCATTAATGATTTCCATAAACCATTGACCAATATTTACACACAAGTCCTTATCTTTTGTTCCTTCTAGTTTGCTCACATTAAGGTTTCAATATTAACATTTAATATTAAACTTATATATAAGCATGTAGCTTATATTAATATATAATGCAATTACCCTAATTACACTATATATCTTATGGTGCTAAGTGTTTAAGTGTGTGACCCTTTAGGCTCACAAACTACTAGCCATATAACTATATGTTATACGCGTGAAGCATATTCCAACAGCTCCCACTTGCGCACGTGATAACATCAAGTAGTTATACAAGCAAAGGTTAGAGTCTAGCAACCCGCCAATGCCCCTAGAAGTACATGAGGAGTTTCATAAAATCTTTGTTCAAAGTTTTCGAGCAGTTATCCTTTTGTTACTGGTACTATGTTGAATTTTAGACAAGGATAAATGTCAATCTAAAATTTCAACGATTCTGTTTCTCGATCTATATATTGAAGTAGATTACCAAAACCAATCAAGATTCATCTTGATTACCTTTTGGGTGTGGCCACACATACATCTATTCAAATCATCGAGGGGCCCAGTAGTATCTAATCCACATGCGTGGAGGAACAAATTCTTTGTTGACTGCACGTGTCTGTCATATGCTTAATGACAAACCCGATAATGGTTGTTATAGCAGCCTTATTCAGGTCAACGTTTAACCATATCAAAGTTTTCCCCTCTACATACACAAACCAACTTGCATCTCAAGTCAGAGGATAAGTGACAAAACCTTTGTGAGATTCACTTGTGACATAAATCCAGGATGTGATTTCTCATAGGTTGGGTCAGTCCAATTGTGCATCAATATGAACAACATGTGAGTTTGATTTTATCATCCTTAGCCATACTAAGATAATGTCATCAATGCCCTCAGATTTGTCTTAATAATATTCCCATATTATTAATATGACAATGGACAGTTTAGAATATAAAACGCAGTAAATATTCATGGATATAAACATGCAAATATAGAACACAGTAGATATTCATATAAAAACGATCATATCAAATATATCAATTTATTCCAATAAAAACTGCTCAATGTTCCATTATCCAAATACTAAAACAGATTTACATGAAACTACTAGCTTGTCGAAGTCCAATGTTCCATTCATATTCAAGATGTTTGGTACAAGACATTGAGTTCGATAAAGCGTCAGCTAGTTAGTTATCTGTTTGAACTTTAAGTGTACGAATTTCACATATCTCGATAAATCATTCGAATGGAGTGAACCTTCGTAAATAGGATCTAGCGTCATCACGCCCTATTTCAAAACCAACATAAGTATAGCAAGTATACTTAGTTTCAGTTCAGTATCTCCACCATGACCAAGAAACATATATCCAGTACTTTAAAATACTTCAATGTGTTCTTAACAGCAATCCAGTGACTCTCTCATGAATTCTGTTGGTATTTTCTAGTAAGGTCCCCTAAGGACGTTACATTTGGCCTAGTATTTCTTACAGCGTATATGATGAATGTAATAGCCGATTCATAGGGGATTACATTCATCCGCTTCACCACATCAGGTGTGGAAGGTCCTTGAGTCTCACTCAAGTTTACATTGTGTGGCATACGAGGACTTCCTCGTTTGGGAGTACCACTCTAAACCATTTAGAATTTTGTCAATGTAAGCACTTTGACTTAAACCAATTAACCGCTTTGATCTATCATTATAGATCTTTACTTCAAGTATGTATGTCGTGTCCCTACAATCCATCATGTCGAAACATTTTCCAAGCCAGGATTTTCATCTTGTAGCATGGTATATTGTTTCACATGAGTGACATGTCATCAACATGTATGACTTGAGAAACGACAACGCTCCCACTAGCTTTCATATATACACATACTCAGTTTGGGTTTTAGGTGAAACAAACGTTTTGATTTCATCATCAACCAAATTTCATAGTCATAGTACACTACTTTGGCTATAAGAATCCTAATGTCTTTAGTAACAGGCGAGAAGGTTTCATCATTGTCAATCCAGTAGGATTGAGTGTAACCTTTTGCTACTATGAGAGATTTATAGGTGTGTATATTTTCATCCATGTCAACAGTCTTACTGTTTTGAGAAAGATCAACTAAGTTCAAAACTTGATTGTCTCTCATGGATTTTATTTTCGCATTCATAGCTTCAAGTCATTTTTCGAATTCAAAATTCGATAATCCAACTTGATAGTTAGGGGATTCATAATGATCCTCGAAACTTGCTCCTCAGCATCGACATAAATCTATATCGTTCAGGTGCATGAAGTGTCCTTGCGGATCTATGAATGAGAACAACATCATCATGTGGTCCAACATCTATATGTCCAGCCTCAGAATGATATTTGCTAGTGTTACCAGAAGGTTGTGTATCTTCACTTTGAATCTTGTCAAAGTCTATAGTGCTCCCACTTGCTTTGTGAAATGAGACTGTTCTCAAGAAACTCAGCATACCGAGTAACAACCATTTGTTCTCAGTTGGGAAGTAAAATAGTAATCGAAGATAAACTTGATAGATATGGGCTCAAGTTTGTTCGGCATGTCTCGTTCCACGAGATCCTCACAACCCCAGATCCTCAAGTAAGACAAATTAGGGACTTTCCCACGCCATATCTCATATGGTGTCTTTTTAACCTTTTGGTCGGAACCATATCAAGTATTCGAGCAGCAGACTTCAGTGCATGCCCCTCAAAAGGATAGTGTAAGAGTAGTAGGACTCATCATAGATCGCACCATGTCATACAGGGTCCGATATCTCCTTCCAGACGCACCATTATCTTGTGGAGTGTATGAAAGAGTGAATTGTGAGACAATCTCACGATGTGAGGGATGATCCGGAAACTCTTGACTCATGTACTTTCATCCTTAATCAGGACTGAAAGCCTTTGTTGTCTTGCTAAGTTGATTTTCTACTTTTACTTTAGAAAGCTTTGAACGTTTCAAAGATTTCATGTTTATGTCTAATCAAGTAAACATAACCATAGCGACTGATATCATTAAAGCTTCCATGTTGATGTTTAATCAAGTAAACATAACCACATCGAATGATATCATCAGTGAAAGTAGGTGGCACCTTCCCTAGTCTTAGTTCTAAAAGGGCCACATACATCAGTATGTATGAGTCCAAGTAGATTTGTAGCTCTTTCGCCAACTTGGGAGAAAAGCTTTCTTGTTATCTTTCCATAATATACAAGAGAGGCATTTTAAATGATTCATAATCATTTGTAAAGAAGCCCGTCGAGTTTTAGTATCAAAATGTGTTTCTTGTTTATGTGGAAAAGATGACGATGATCTAGGTAAGTAGAATCCAAACCAATTTGGATTCTTGAGTGCTACATTTGTATATAGAACTATCGTTTGAATTAGGATCATGCATATTAATTTCAAACATACTATTACAATGAATAGTTATAAAAAAATGTTATTTTTCATAAAACAAAATATCATAATCCATTATTCAACAAACGATAAAGCTAAACAATGCATAATTGATAATTGTTCAAAACAATAATTAACGCATTAGGAAGGATAAGATCACAGCTTCCATTCATTTAGCTTTCTACTTCACATTCAATCTTGCACATTTGTGTAAATGTGAGTTCCACAACTAGTGTCATACACTCAAGATTTATCACGAAAAGTATAGAGTTCTATAATGAAGATACCTAATGTGCTAACTAGAACACATTTGTCCTTCATCAACTCTGCCACGTAGGCAGGACAATTCCTCCTTCAATGGCCAGTTTCATCGCAATGATGGCAAGAAATATCCTTTGCAGGGTGCTCCTTTTTAGCAGGTGGGGGAATCGTAGGTTTGGAAAAGTAAACTAGCTTACCCTTACCTAGACTCTTGCCTTGTGCTTGCGGTTTACCTTCCCTGATTGCAAGAAAAGTATTGGGTAACCCTTGCTCAACCAGTTTTACCATAGCATGTTCAACGATTGTCTTCCCCATGCTATGTACTTTTAAAACACTTTTCAAACTGGTCATAGTCCTTGGATAGTGAGGTAAGAATCAAGCTCATTCCAAGAACTTGTGGTAAGGGGTAACCAAGACGTTCCATTGGATCAAGATAGCATTGCATATTCAAGATGTAAGTGCTAACTGATTGGCCGTCCTCCTGATTGCAAGCATGGAATGCTTTATTTGTTTTGAACAGTTCAAGTTCTGCCTTTTATTGAAATATCATTTTCAACTCGCTTATCATGTCATATGCTGTGAGTTCCTCGAAGTACTTTCGAATCTCGGGGTTCATGCTCACAAGCATATGAGTAGCAACTTCTTGGTGTTCGTTAAACGTTTCGGTAAAGGCTTGACGAACAGCAGCAGAATCACTGACAGGAGGTGCCTCAGGTAAGGCCTCTTATAGGTGTATCAACTTTCTCATCTCTAAGGCAATCCTTAGAATTCGATATCAGAAGATAAAGTTGATATTAGTCAGTTTCAGTTTTCAAGAACTGATTTTTGAGTGGAGATACTTAGGTTTTGATGTTGTTGTTATCTGTATAACAACCAAAGTTCAAAAAATAGTATTTTCAATAATAATTTCTTTTAATCAATTAACTACCCAATTAATTTTAATTAAAAGCTAAGATCTCATTGAGCTTCTATCACCGCATCAGTTGATCTGCTAGAGGTGATAGATCCAATAGGTAGGTGACGATCAACAATTGCATTACAAGTGCAACTCTTAGAGGTATGGGACTTCATGGCACCTAGTGAACAAGCATCTAGGGTCAAGTGGCATGTTTGTCGCATCGTCGCCTCGAGTCAAGGTCTCACCGTTAACTCGATTAAGTCATCCAATGTGAAATCATGTCAAAATAGCTCTAGGTCTCACGCGTAGAGAATAATGACCTCGGATCTAGATTCAAACCACGTCTCACGTGAATTCAAAAATAGAAGCAAGTGATTTACAACCGATTGGACGGCGTGACTTAAATTTTAGGTATGTTAAATTTTAATTAATAAAATTTTATTAAGATATGAATGAATCATGTACTTCATTCATATCACTTCATAAGTCGTTTAATAAACGGTAAAAACATTTAACGATTATTAAGGTTTAAGTTTCAAATCGTATTTAAACTTAGTTTAATCTCAAAACAATTTTAGATTAAAGGTTTAATCATCAATGATTAATTATTATTTTAAGTTTCAAATCATATTTAAACTTAGTTTAATCTCAAAACAATTTTAGATTAAATGTTTAATCATCAATGATTAACTAGTAATTATCGATGATTAAATGTTTGGATGTTTTAATGTTTGTGTCAAAAAAACATTTTTAATTGTTTTATTTACTTGTATCTAATAGGAAAAGAAAACAACCACAAACATAAATAAAACATGCAACAAATTTTGTGCAAACCTCAACCGATTAAATCTTAGGTTCGGTCACGTGAGTCATCACGACGGACCGAAGGGGCAAACTAGGGGACGGGCCAACATGAACCCAAACGGGCCTACATAAACCCAATGGGCTCCCACTTGCTCCAAGACATTCTTGAGCAAGTAGAACCCAAAATTGTGAAAAAGTGTAATCTGCCAGAAAATTCCAGCAGACTTTGAAGCCCGAAAAGTAACTGAAGGAGTCTTCGTTGGTCTTCCCGGCCTTCTGGAAAGTTGTAGCCCACGACTTTTCAAGCATTTTAGGCTTTTGAATCGCCCAAAACGGAGTCTGTATGCCTCTGGAAAACCTGTTTTCGTACAGCCCTCGCTTTTGTGACGGAAATTTGTTGTTTTCTTCATTAGTCTTCAATATTTTTTATCAACAATTTACAATAAAAAGATAAAATAAATACAATCTATTCTATTACTTTTACATTACAAATTTCCCCAAAAATGGCACCAAAAATAAAAGAAAAATAAATGAAACAAATTACAACAATTAAGCCAAAAAAACAAGGCTTTTCCCAAACAACCAAACAACCAAACATCAACCACATTCATTCACAAATGGTCTAGGCTTTCATCGGTTTGCACAAACAAGCAACAATTGACAAGGCTTTGGCTTGGGATATGGCAAAAATACATGTTTTGCCATATAAAAAAAAACATAATTAAACAAGTAATTCCAAGCCAAATAATCAAAAAATTCAATAAACTAGATTAATTTTTTGATTTTTTGATTTTGTAACAAGTGACAATAGGGTTCCAAAAATAATTTATTTTAACCCTCATAATTATACAAAACCACAAATTAAAATAAAAACCCGTAGGGTTTAATTTTCGTCCGATCGATTTGTAAAAAAACACAAAAATCGTTTGATTTTTGCCACTTTTCACAAAATCTAGCTAATTATATGATTAATATAATGACTCGTGATACCACTAATGGTGATTTTCGGTTAAAACAAGAACCAAAACGCAGCGGAAAGATTTAATCACCATGAACGGATCTTGATATCAATCATACAATTAAACTATAAGAAAATCAAAGAGAATGGTATAAGAATTCATACCCTAGTTGCCTTTGATTATTGTGTATTCGGATGGAGTTGGTGATGGATTGAAACCAAGTATTCAATTAGAATACCTCTAAAAGAAAGTCCACACAACACTTCAAGAACACCAAAGGAGGATGCTAGTCATTGATTCTTGAGAGCAAATGGAAGCAAAAGATGGGATGTATTGTGTGTGTGTGTGTGCAATCAATTCACAAGGCAAGGGAGGGAGTTTATGGAGTCATTTACACTCCATAATGGTGCCTTAATTCCCATTAATGATTTCCATAAACCATTGACCAATATTTACACACAAGTCCTTATCTTTTGTTCCTTCTAGTTTGCTCACATTAAGGTTTCAATATTAACATTTAATATTAAACTTATATATAAGCATGTAGCTTATATTAATATATAATGCAATTACCCTAATTACACTATATATCTTATGGTGCTAAGTGTTTAAGTGTGTGACCCTTTAGGCTCACAAACTACTAGCCATATAACTATATGTTATACGCGTGAAGCATATTCCAACATATATATATATATATATATATATATATATATATATATATGTAGGTTGAATTAGTTTCAGAACCAATTAAGGCTACAGAACCAACATAACTCAATCTAAACCATTGATTTTTGAAATGAAATGATCATGGAAGACATATTAATGTATTTGATGAGGGACCCCCAAATATTGGTTTGCATGGATGTCATTCATGCATGTATACATATATGTAACATTTTACATATATGTATACATGCATGGATGACATCCATGCAAACCAATATTTGGGGGTCCCTCATCAAATACATTAATGTGTCTTCCATGATCATTTCATTTCAAAAATCAATGGCTTAGATTGAGTTCTGCTGGTTCTGTAGCCTTAATTAATTATGATTCTAATTCTACACTATATATATATATATATATATATATATATATATATATATATATATATATATATATAGTGAAGGATTATATTGAGAACCCTGATTTTAAAAAGAACTTTAAGAACTATTTATTAATCAATTTAGGCCATTGGATTTAAAATCAATGGTTAAGATTAATTATGGCATTTTCGTAAATAATACAATCTTTTTTTTTAAAAAAATTAAATGAAAAGGGTACAAAGGTAAACTTACATAGAAATATATTAAATGAAAATAGAAAATTACTCTGTCTTCCTTAAAATTCGTCCACTACTTTCTCACTCTTCTTAAAAAGCTCCAAAATCCCACATTTGTTTTGAACGATTCTTTGAATGTCTTCTCTCTCTTGTTCATCATCCTCTTTTATCTTTCATTTTCTCAATCCTTCTTCATCTTCTCCCTAATTAGGGTTCCATGTGTCTCTCTCACATAGAAGGTCGCCGCAAAAGAAGGTTATGGGTGTGGTGAAATCAGCGGCGACGGGGGCAGTTGGATCTGGGTGTGCGATCGACGAGATCTGGGTAAAAGTTTGAGATCGGAAACGGAGTCAGCGGTGGTGGTTGGATCGTCGGCGTCGGTAAGTATATTCTACACACTACTTCTCTTCTTCTTTTTAATAACTCTGGTAATGTTTGCACCTCTATTCGTACATATGCACATGATGATGTCAACAAAATTAGAATTTTTGATAATTGATTATTCTCGTTTGTGCTTAAATTAATTTTTTACATTCATTTCTTATTAATTTTCCTGAATTTATAATTTTTTTTTCATAATAATGTGTTATTTTCTTAAAATTTTATTGAGATTCTGTGTTTTATACTTATACCAGAACTGGTGATTTTATACAACGATAAACAATTAATTGTTCTTATTTTGTTGATTTAATTTCTAAAATCTCGATTTGCTATCATTTTTAATTATTTAATTTAGTTTTTGTACCATGTTTCTGTTTATAATTCGATATTTGGTTAACATACCCAATACAAACTCAATCTTTTTATTGAGCAGCCAATAAAAACTAAATGTTTATAAAATCATTAATTTTGCATAAATGGACTAAAGATTGTTTATCTAACTAAATGGCGTTTCCTTTTGACGTTAATAAAAAAAAAAAAAATACTAAATGGAGGATGGTCATTTTTGTACCCAAACAATTTTAAGAGAAAAAGAGGACGTGAAGTTTGTGTTGTTACACCCATCTGACATTTCTTGTCCATAATGTAAAAGTGATGCGTGAATTCATGTATATAAAAGTCACACGCATGCGTGAAATCTATTAACTGTTTATAATAACCCAGGTATAACATATATGTTTTTTTTTATGTTTTACAGTGGTTGGTATAAAGAAAATTGAGAAGTTATACAAATAAAGAGGAAATGAGCTAAAGATGAAAGTTGCTTCAAAAGGGAATACATTTGCACACCATCAACCACTTGGATGCATCATCAACCATTTGGATGCATCATCAACCATTTGGATGCATATATGTTATTCCTTTGATACATATATGTGTTTTTAAACAACTTGACCTTTTGTATTAATAAGTTAACATGTATGTGTTATGTTTTTACTTTTATCAGTTTTGATGAATTTAGATATAAATTTTGTTTGTTAAACATGTTTGTTTTATGTTATATATATGTTAAACAAATCCGCAAAATAACATACATCCATAACCATAAATAAAATAAAATTTTAAATTAATACCAAAAAACATATATGCATATCAGTAAAATAACATATATGCATAACCATAAAAATAAAATGTCCTAAATACTTGTTAAATAACATATATGCAACAAACGAAATCCGAAAATAAGTGCCTAAATTTTAGGAAATTTTCAAAAAAGGAAACAAAAAAATTAAATGTAAAATGTCTTAAATACCCCTGAGTAATTAATATGAATTAAATAAATCAAAATTAATTTACTAATTTCTGATTGGTTAATAAGAGTTCTCAGAGTTCTTTTTGAAATCAGGGTTCTCAATATAACTCGACCCTATATATATATATATATATATATATATATATATATATATATATATATATATATATATATATATATATATATATATATATATATATATATATATGGGAAAAGTGAGTGTATGTCTGTCACATACCTAAGGTTAGGTGTGGAACCACCTAAAACTGGGCCTTAGGTGTGTCTGTCACTCTTTTTCCGGTGAGAAATGCGAGAACAAATCTGGGCCTTAGATCAAAGAAAATTAATGACTAGGATCTAATGTGAAGAAAAATAATAATGTTAGAAGGTTAGGGGGTTTTGTGTTAAGTTTAACAAAATAGTGGGGGGTAAAAAGAAAATTTTTAAGGTTAAAATGGTAATTTCCGCACACATACTCTCTCTCCTCGCCACATGTCAATTTCTGATTTGATGGGTTTTATTTTTACCCCCAAGTTCGTATTTTGGCGATAACTTTTTTTTTTCTTTGTAAAAAAAAATCTAAAAATGCCAAAGTTCTTATAATTAAATTTTCTACAAAATGAGTATAGTCATAAAAATTTGAAAAAAAAAACCCAGATAAAATATTGGATCATTTTGTTAAATTTAGATCATTTTGTTAATTTTGGATCATTGTCATAATTTTGGATCATTATGTTATTTTTGGATCATTGTTAATCTTGCATAAACATAATTTTGTATAAATAATTAGTCAAATAATATATCGTATATAATTTTGGATCATTTTGTTCATTCATGGTCATTTTGTTTACTTTGTACTATTGTTAATTTTTGGATTATTTTGTTACTTATGGATCATTGTCAATTTTGGATCATTTGTTTTCAAATTTTCATGACTATACTCATTTTGTAGAAAATTTAATTTTAAAATTTTTGGCATTTTTAGATTTTTTATTTTACAAATAAAAAAAAAAGTTATGGGCGAAAAACAAAGTGCGGGGGAAAAAACTCACTTCAAATTATAAGAGGACAAGTGGCAAAAAGAGGAAAGGGGGGGTTTCGAAAATGACCTTTATGCCCTTTTGAAGATGAGTGGACGAAAATTGTCATCGCAGTCCTCACCGGGAAAAGAGTCCTTACCGGATCCGGACCCTATATATATATATATATATATATATATATATATATATATATATATATATATATATATATATATATATATATATATATATATATATATATATATATATATAAGTGGGATCCTGTGAGGACTCAAAAAACGGTGAGGACACGCGAGGACACCTCATAAAAATTTTAAAAAATTTCGAAAAAAATATATATAACTCACCATGATAATTACTATATTTGACCAAAAAAAAATTTTGAAAAAAAAAATTATGATCCACTTTTTTTTGCGAATCATAACAATGATCCATATTTTTTATGGATCATTATTATGGTCCATATTTTTTTTTTGGATCATTTTTGAAAAACTTTTTTTTTGGATCTTATAGGCTGCGATTTAGATATTTAAAAAAGAAATTTTTTTGAAAAAAAATTTGTTTTGGATCATTTTTAGTGTTTTTTTTGGAGTCCCCCCAGTCCTCACCGGGAAAAGAGTCCTCACCGGATCCGGACCCTATATATATATATATATATATATATATATATATATATATATATATATATATATATATATATATATATATATATATATATATATATATATATATATATATATATATATATATATATATATATATATATATATATATATATATATATATATATAGAAGTGGGATCCGGTGAGTACTCCAAAAACGGTGAGTACTCCAAAAACGGTGAGGACTCGTGAGGACACCTCAAAAAAATTTCAAAAAATTCCGAAAAAAATATATATAACTCACCATGATAATTACTACATTTGACCAAAAAAAAATTTCGAAAAAAAAAATTATGATCCGCTTTTTTTTGCGGATCATAACAATGGTCCATATTTTTTTTGTGGATCATTATTATGATCCATATTTTTTTTTTTGGGTCATTTTTGAAAAACTTTTTTTTGGATCTTATAGGCTGCGATTTACATATTTAAAAAAGAAATTTTTTTGAAAAAAGTTTGTTTTGGATCATTTTTACTGTTTTTTTGGAGTCATCGCAGTCCTCACCGGGAAAAGAGTCCTCACCGGATCCGGATATATATATATATATATATATATATATATATATATATATATATATATATATATATATATATATATATATATATATATATATATATGGTCAAGAGTTATATTGAGAACCCAGATTTTAAAAAGAACTCTGAGAACTTTTTATTAAGTGATTTGGGCCATTAGATTTAAAATCAAAGGTCAAAATTAAATATGGCAATTTGGTAAATAATGCAAATCATTTTTTTGATAAAAAATAAATGAAAAGGGTAGTTTAGTAATTGGATAAAAAAGAATAAACTAAATTTGCTTGAATTTAGGTAACCGTTTTATAAAGTAATTTATACCAAAAGTGGTAAGGTTACTCTTTCTTAACCCTTTCATTTTCCCCACATCCCGCCTGCACATTTTTATAAGACGCCGCCCAGCCAAGAATGAGCTGGTAATCCGCTATCACCATCTTTTGATCTTCAAGGTATGTATATTTATCTCTATCTCTCTCTATATCTCCATTTTTTCCGATCTTCTTCGTCTCACCGGGAGGAAGTGTATGACCGTCGAGAAGATTTGTTCCACGATAATGGGTTTTTTAGCCGGCGATGTTTCCGATCAGATCTACTCCATCTCCAGTGATTCCGTCACGTGTATCTTTTTTTAGCCGGTGATGTTGCCGAGCAGATCTTTTCACCGGGAGAACTTTTCTTAGCCGCCGCGCAGATATGTTTGACCGCCGAGCAGATCTTCTTCGTCTCACCGGGAGCAAGTGTTTCCGATCTTCTCCATCTCTTTCTCCAGTGATTTCGTCACAGGTGACATAAGAACCAAGCTTTTGTATGACACTCTTTTTCATGTACATTTTAGCAGGTGATGTATCTGTGGTGTTTTTTTATTTTATTGTATTCCTTTTTTTATTTTATGATAATGGGTTTTATAGTCAGCTCATATGATATGATTATAATTTCCATCATCTTTAATTTTATTAATATGAAAATGAGTTTTATGTAATCTTGTTCATATAAAAATTGTATCGTCGATTATGTTCATATGAAAATGGGGGTTGTATGTAATTTTTGCTTTAAAATTACAGATCATTTTGTTTTCTTTAATTTTGTTTCAATTTAATTGTTTTTGGTTTTTAGTTTTAAAAGAAATCGCAGAATTGCCTATATTATTTGTGGCCCCAAGAAAAACATTACAATTAGCTTTATTTTATTTCCAATAATGAATAAAAATATGTTTAATTTACTTGAAGTATCTAACGTATGTTCTTGAGTTCTTTTATGTATTTTTCCAGCAAGGTGTTATGGACGTCAACTTTTAGATTTGTCAAAAACAACTCTGAATAAAGGAAAATTGGAAGATGCAGTTAGCTTTGGGACATACATGTTATTCATTTTATTTACTTTGCATATATGATTTGTTATTAGTTGGATGTGTAAATGTTTTTCGTGCAATTTTTATACATCGATATTTTTTGTTACATATATATTATCAGTAAAACTATTTGACTTTAGGGACTTATACATCTATGTTTTCTGAAACACATATGCTCAACTGGTTTATAACACTAATAACATTGTATACTAATTACGGAAAAGAACATTAATTACCGGATAAATAACATATATGCAAAACCGTCTCGACATATATGCACAACATACATGTATCAATAACTACAAAAAACATATATGCAAAATCCGCTCGACAAAAATGCCAAAAAAAATTAATTAATTTTTAAAAATAATTCCTAGGTTTTAGGAAATTTTCAGAAAAGGAAATAATTTTTTTTTGTAAAATGTCATAAATACCCCTGAATAATTAATACGAATTAAATAAATCAAATTAATTTACTAAATTCTGATTGGTTAATTAGAGTTCTCATAGTTCTTTTTGAAATCAGGGTTCTCATAGTTCTTTTTGAAATTTTCATATGATACCCATAATATTCTTCATATTAGTTAATATTTAAGTTGTACAACGTTTAGGTATACACGCTGTATTATTCTGTTGATCATATCTAATTTATTTTTATTTTTAGTTATTATATGCACTCGTATCCTTTAGTTTTAATTTTTATAGTTGTGTATGTTAGTTATGTTAATCTAAAATAATATGAAACAAATAAGATAATATAATTTGTAATTTTCAAATTTATGTGTCGTTAAAATAAATTTTGTATAGAAAATTATTAATAATAATATTGATACTATAAATAGAGATAAAACCATTAATAATATTTACCATATTAAAAAAAGAAGTTATTATAATAATAGTTTCATGGGTAAAAAACATTTGTAGAAATGTAAGTTGAATTTTTAAAATTAAAGTTGATGGGAGTAAACCGTATTTTTAGGAAACTTAAAAGTATATGTAAATTTTAAATTTTGAGTAATACAATGTTTCGTATAAATTCAAAAACTCGGTGTGTATATTATAGCATTAAAGTTTCAAAGTAAAATAATATTGGTTTTTCTAATATGTGCCCTAGGGCACATGATAAAATCATTAAATGATACTTCGTATTAAACTTTCCAATTACATTACAAAACACAATTAATACATCACAATAAAATAGAAATTTTAGCACCATTAATGTTTATTACTTCCTCCGATTCAAAATAAGTGATACACTTTCTATATTTGGATGATTCAAAATAAGTGATACACTTTAAATTTTTACCTTATTTGGTAAAAAGTAGTGGGCTCCACACCCACTAACTATCTACTTTATAAAGTGAAATGACCCTTATACCCTTACTTTTTACCTTTAAACATCATTAACCTTACTTTATTCAAAAATTATGGGACCCATTCCCCACTAACCATTCAATTAATCTAATTTAACCCTCATTATAATCTTTTGCCTCAAAAACCGTGAAACCTAAAGTGTATCACTTATTTTGAATCGGAGGAAGTACTTCATTTTTGGAATAGTTGAACATCATTAAATGATTTTATCATGTGCCCTGTGGGCACATGTTAGAAAAACCCAAATAATATTTCAATAAATGTAAGTTGAGAATTTAATACTACTTCCGTATTAGAATAAGTGATATACTTTCTATTTATGGATGGATCAAAATAAGTGATACACTTCTAAAACATAACTTATTTAGTAAAAAAGTGGGACTCTTTCTCCACTAACTATTTGCTTTAATAAAATGAAATTACCCTTTACCCTTACTTTTACTTTTAAACATCATTAATAACACTTTATTTATAAAATGTGGGACCCATGTTTTACTAACTATCTACTTTTATTTATCTTAAATTACTTCTAATATGTTGCCTTAAAAACTATGTTTTTTAAATTTATTACTTATTTTGATACGGAGGTAGTATTAAAGTTTATGGTAGTAAAATGAATTTTTTTCATTTTTCACGAACTATCCACTTTAATCTATCTTAAACTACCTTCTAATCTTTTGCCTTAAAAATCATATTTTTTTCAAATGTACAACTTAATTTGATACGGAGGTGGTATTAAAGTTTATGGCAGTAAACTGATTTTTTAGGAAACTTTAAGTATAGGTAGTAAACTGTAATTGAAGAAAAATATAAAATTAAGGGAAAAAATTAAAAGGAAAATGCCATAAGAAAGAATCAAACTCTAGGCTAGGTGTGTACGTTCGGGCGGTTTACGGTTTAGTAGGGTTATTCAGTTTGGATTATTCGGTTTTTAAAAATATTTTTGCCCAACCAATATCCAAACCAAATTAATTAAAATCAAACTAAACCAACCAAATAAGTAATCGGGTTATTTGAATCAGTTCTCCATAAATCCAAATAAATAAATAAAGAGTAACATTAAATTGAAATAATGATAACTGATTCACATTAAAAATCCAAATATTAAAGACAAGTCACTTTATAGAAAACTATTAAACACAGACAACATAGAAATTCAACACATACCAAAAAATTGAGAACGAAACTTTGAAACTGATATTAAAAACATATCATCACCATATTGAATCTTCGAGATCTTAACCACAACTCTTGAGATCAAAATAATAAGAATAAACCTACAAAATTTCTCAAACTTTAAATATTTGATTGAAAAGTTTCTATATTATACAATATACTTTATATAAATATTAAAATTCGCTTTTACTATTCGGTTATTCGGGTGTAAACAAATAAGGATTTTTGAGCCCAAGTCCAATCCATAAACCAGTATATTATTTCGGGTACATCCACAAATCCGAACCAAACCCAAATAAGCCAAATTATTTCACCCAACATCATTTGAATTGGTTGATTTTTCGGGTCAAACCGTTTAATGAACACCCAGGCCACTTCTTCACCTCACACGCGCTTTACCACTAAGATAGAATTACTTTCATGTGATTATGTCGTCTATAATAAATATACGGGTCAGTCTAACACTACCGGTGATTTTTACTACTCCCACCAACCGAATGACTACAAATCAGAAATCACATCAACTCTTTACTATTAAATCGTACTTTCATTTTAAATAAAAATTTCTTTAGTTTTGTACACAAAAGAGTAACTCTACTATCACATTTTTTATTTACACTTCAAATTTTAGTACATGTATATTTTTCTCTTTACATTCAAAATTTTAGTATGTTCATAATTTCATAAGATATAAATGTTAAATTCACGTAAAAAAAAATAGTTTCCTTTGAACGATAATCCTATTCTACACATAATTTTCACATATATTCGCGACTGGACTTGAACCCTCAACCTCAAGGTTGTGAGGCAAATACCATACCGCTAAGCCAAATGCCTTTGGTAAATTTATTTTCTTAATATGACTTTTTGTTAAAGTTGATCTCTCTATGTTAAAGACAAAATATGTCTCTCAATATATTGAGATGAACGTATTTTTTTTTATCCGTCAAAAGCCCCAACGAAAGTAAGTCAAATGAGAAATGTGATCACAGTAATGAGTCAGGGTACTAAATCAATGATTTTGTCAAGTTCAAGATACCATGATACACCTTTGATAGTTCAGGGTAGTAGCTGACCTAGTTAGCCAAGATCATGATACTAAAATGCATTTTAGCCATAAAAGTACATACTTCCTCCATTTCAAAATATGTGATACATTCTTGTTTTCACGGTTTTTGAGGCAAAAAATTATAATAGGGGTTAAATTAGATTAGTTAGATGGTTAGTAAGGAATGAGACCCACAATTTTTGAATAAAGAAAGGTTAATGATGTTTAAAAGTAAACATAAGGGTAAATGAGTCATTTCACTTTATTAAAATATGTAGATAGTGGGTGTGTGGTCCACTACTTTTTACCAAATAAGGGAAAATTTCAAAGTGTATCACTTATTTTGAATCGGAGGAAGTATAAAACTCAAAGATACACAAAAATGCAAACTATGTGGGCCACGTCTGCATTTATTGGAATATGGTGATCAAACGTGCAATTTGGCTAAACCACATGGACCATTCTTACAATTAACTCATATAAAGATGCCAAAAATCTTAAAATTATTTTTTAAAAAAAAAATGAATATCCTCATGAAAATTTGAAAAAAATTGATCCAAAATCTATACTCGTTGTTTAATTTTCTTCACATTAAATTTTAGCTATTTATTTTGTTTGATTAAATGTCTAAATTTATCGCGGTACTAAAAAAATAATCAAACATACTCAATTATGTTGATTGTCACCGTATCAGTAAATAAACAATGCTTAATTGTCACCGTATGTTCAATATAGCCATTATATAAAAAAATTTAATAACTGACAATATATAGAAATTACAACTTACATGTAAGTTTATTTATTTTAAAGAAAAATTATTATAAAAGTCATAATGTTGGTGGATGACATATTGTCATTTCACAAGTGTGAGCCGAAATATGTAAAGTAAATACAATTTTCAAGAAAACTCAGAAATTATCTCTACTATCTATAATGCATTTAGGACTATTCCCTAAATAGAAGCTTGAAAATTCAGCCAAAAACTTTCTATTTTTGGATCTTCTGTGCGTTTGAAAAAAATTATACCTATGCTCAGAATCGAACTCGAGATCAGCTGCTTAACATGTAGGAAGGCTTACCAACTGAGCTACACGTTGGTATGCATTGTGTTTCATAAATAACTTTCATATTCTACAGAAACGAAGCTTAATTACCCCTCAACCCAAACTCTGTCGTTTCATTTCCCACCCTAACCGATCGATTGTCTGCCTCCTCGATTCCTTCATCCTTAACCTTATACCCTCCTCGATTCCTTCATCATTAACCTTATACCCTCCTCGATTCCATGCTTCAACCAATCGATTCCTATGACTCCTCGATTCCGTGATTGTTCGTTTGCCATTCCTCCTTGGTTCCTTCAACCATGCATCTGCAATTGCGTATTTATTATCTCTCATGGTGGAAAATCAGGATCGAGACGAGTTACGGTTCGTGAAACCAATTAACAACGCAGACAAAAGCTTCTGATATACACTTAATTCGGCGAAACCTCTCTCAAATCTTCCAGTTCGTGTTCGTGATCAGGTTAATTATTCGTTCAGTTTCATGCATTTGTTGATTAGTGTTCGTAATTTGTTCACTTTTTTCTTATAATTTCAGCATTTTATTTGTTTGCCATAGTTTAGAGACTTTTTAGATGTATCAATCGCACAATAGTTTGACTTATATCTCATTTAATCAAACACATAAAACATCATTATCTTCTAAGCACACACCACAAAGGTGTAAGATAAATTGAATCTTTCTTCAAAAAAGAATTTACAGGTTCAATCCTTGAGCTCGAAAATGGTGGATTTGTGATCTCTGATCTTCTTTCAATTTCAATTTCTCCGTTGTTTGGTCTGAATCGGGTGCGTTTCGTTTTGTCTGTATCTATTTTGGTTCCTGTTTTCTAATTTATGCTTTCGATTTTTGTTCATAACATATTTATGTTATTAAAATTACCTAAGTAGTTATTTTCCCAACTTACATGTATCAAGTTATTTCTGGCTTATAATGGTTCTCCTATGATCAGTGATATGCTTTTATAAAAAAATGCAATCTTGGGGCATTAGCAAAGATTCATTCCGTAAATGGTGATGCAGTTTTCAAAGGACAACCAAAAATTGTTGAACTCAGACGGGACGTCGGGCCCACTTGTCTGTGACTTCCCTGGTGAGGGTTTGGATTTGAATGAGAATTCCCTGGCTGAAGGTTAAGTAAAAAAACAATTTACATTTCTCCTCTGTATTTAATGTAGAATGATTGTATTGCTTTCTTTACGAAGCAACAAAGCAATTTCGCGTTTGGTTATGTAAATTAATTTGTTTCGGCATCATGCTGTGTAATTGTACCATGGACTGGTTTTATTAAGACTTTTACAAACCAACAAATATTTTTTTAACCTCGAGGATCATTAACAATCTTGTATAACAGTAAGGCATCTTTCATTGGTGTTGAATATGTAGATGGAGACTCACGAAGGTGTCCATGAAAGCACAAAATGGTCAACATCACTTGAAAAGGTGAATCCTTGAACTCATGGACATGAAATTTCAAGAAAGATTGCCAGACAACCAAATTTTCACAAATATGTGCTTTGTTTTCTATTTTAAATATAATCTTGTCAATAATTTGAGTTTGCCAGCCAAAATTTATCGTTAAACACGCCATAAATCAACTGAATCAGTGTAGATACTTACAATTGAGGAAATATAATTTTAGGCTTTGAAACTGTCTACAAACACAATGGATGACAGATAGTTCACACTCAAAAGATGCATCTCAAGGAGACATTCAATATTCTGGCACGTTGTATGTTCTGGGCTCAAGTGGTTTTGCATAGTCCTGTAGATGATTAGGTGATTCTACTACCGTACGATCAAGAAGCTGGTCCAGTTCAAGCAACAAGGTCCAAAGCAATGGTTGCAGTTGAATCAGAGATGGTACTTTACGAAGATGGTACATTCTGCAATGCATTCAACCCCTAAGAGCAAAATTTATTAGATATATCAAGACATACGTTTTAAAATCTTTTGAGTTAAGAACCAAGCAATCACCTTTGTATTTTTTGAACTTTTGAGCAGTTGTTTTATAACTTTAACATGGTCTAATTAGGTTATTTCGAATCCCAATATCTGACAAGTTAAGGAATGGAGTTTATCAGGCCAGGTTAAAAAACCCGAAAGCGACATGACCCAAATACACCCGACCCGACTACAACAACATTTGATCGTTGGAAAATATAGTGATAGGGTACCCGCCACCGCATTGCGCGGGTACCTTGCTAGTAGTAACTTGAATGGTACATAAAAAGAATATAAATTAATTTATTTTGGTAAGGATAGTATGACCCTAAATATATATTGAAAATAAAGTCGAATAAGACAAAAGAATAAGATAAAAGGTCACTATTTTGGTAAATATTATCTCTATCTCTACTATCTATAATGCATTTAGGACCTTTCCCTAATAGCAGGCTGAAAATTCAGTCAATTTCTTGCTATTTTGGGATTTTAATCCAGTGAGGTAAAAAAATGTAGCAGCCATGCCTCGAACCCGAAACATCACGCTTACACGCCACCAATTTACCAACTCGGATACCATGGCTCATGTGAATCTTCTGAACAAAGTTCTATATAACTAATGTACCATATATCTATTCCTAAAAGGCTAAAACCCACCGCCCCTTTAACCAATACGTGCGTAGTAGCTCAACCAACCAGTAGTTCTTGAGCATTTAAATGGGTATATTGGGAACTGGATAGACTACTTTGAAAATAAAACAATCTCTTTCATATAATCACACCCACACAAAACAGCCGGTCTTCTCTCTACCACCAGCCACCTCTCCGTCGTAGTACCTCCGCTGCCGCTGCGTCGACGCCCCTTCCGCCGACCCCATCTTCCCCTCCACATCCTTCTCTGACCATTTACACTACAGGGTACCAAAAGCACTTTTATATCTCTACTATCTATAATGTATTTAGGACCTTTCTTTAAATAGTGAGCTGAAAATTCAGTTAAATTCTTGCTATTTTTGGAATTTAATCTTTTTGCTAAAATAAGTAGGCAAATTGAGTTTCGAACAAGGGACCTTCAGAATAAACAACACCACCCAAACCGGCTGATCTAACATTCGCTTGTATCCTTACTCTTAAACAAAACCATTTAAACTGCTCATGATTTGCCTGTTCACAATTGATTTGCCTACCAAAACTATTAAGTGCCCTTCGGTCCATTGTTTGAAACAATTTATGTGGCTTTAATCTTCGGCCAGTAATCGATTGCTTTATCCGCCTTTTCACATGCCGATTTATGCGATTCATTATGCCCATGGCCTCCTCGATTCATGCAATTAGCCAGTCATCTTCATCCGGCTCCTCGATTCATGCTTTTTCACGCCTCTGCCCACGATTGTCATTCCATTCAAACGCAGATGCTTTTCATGCATCGCTACACAGTTGTACAAGGACCCCTTTATTTCTTAAATCCGCCCATGCAAATTGGTAATCGAAAAGGGCAATCCGCCTAAATTATCTGTATACACCTCTACTTGTACATGGATTATGTTTAGATATGTATTAAGTCGTTCTGATTTCAAGGGTTTTAAGTTCATCGATTCAAGTTTTGATAAATGAGTGTTATCTAATTGTTTCCATGTTTTGTAATTTTACAGGTCCAATGACATCTTTAGAGGTAAAATTGTTCATCTCACAGGACTTGTTACAATTTAGGTGATCGAAGTTGAAGTTTTACTTGAATATTCACTTTTTCTTCATAAAACACACCGGGAGCGAGTTTTAGATCTTTATATATTTGATTTTACCAATTTATTTATGCTTTTTAGGATGTTATTTTGCATTTCCTATCATCTTAGTAATAACCTTAAATTTGTATAGCTTTTTACTCTTTGGAATCTAGGTTATCGGTGATCAAGGAAAAATGGTTACTTTAAGCAAATTTGGGATGGGAGAAGTTGCTAGGACGGGAAGGTAGTTAATCAATAATCACTGATTTTTTTCTAATTATTCATTCATTTCTCTTTATGAATTTTGTTATTTTTTTCTTTTAGAATGCATTGAGAAGGGAAAAATCAGTGAAGATGCTCCAATTTTGGCAATTTTCAGCAGCTTCATATCTTGATCTTGAAGATATTAACACAAGATCACCACTTCAGGACAAAAAGAGAATATAATATTGGAAAACTGATACCTCTGTTGCGGTAATTTAAAAAAATTAGAATCATGTTTTACCTGTTATGGTCAGCTTAAAAAGGAAATGGGTCAAATGGGTCAAAGGTAACCCAAAGTATATTCATATGTTACAACTTCTTGAATCATTTACTTTTTTTATAATGAGATTCAAAATGACATCTAATGCGAATTATGGTTCTTACTTAAGCATTACTAAAACATCATGATAAAGAAGTAAAGCTTCTTGTTGCAACATGTACATGTTAAATAACTAGAGTAACTGCTCTTGAAGACCCATATGATGATGTATAATTTTGCTATATAGAAGTAAACATTTATGGAGTTTGCGATATTGGTGGTATCTCTAACTTTTCGTGGACATTTTTTTACGCTTCAGTTTTACTTGCATAAATCATAATTATATCTTGAACTTAATTTGTTTCAGCATAGACATTATAATTAATTGTTGTATGTTAGTAATTTCTTAATATATTTTTGCTTGACTATGATGTATCTGGTATTAAGAGACTCAGAATAACAGAACAATTGTTGATGAACAAACCAGCCCGTTGGTTCGTCAAACTGGCTCGAGCAGTCATGATGATGACCGCCACCGGTAGAACCCGTACTCATCATCTTCTGAACACCGAAAAGATTGCCATTATTGTAGTTGGAAGTAAATTGTTGATTTTTTAGTGGGCAGAAAAGAAAATCATGTAGTGTACATGACGTAGTGAATTATGAGATCAGTTAATTAGCAAATATGCTCCTGCTTTTGTTAGTTTATAGACTCAGTGCCATTAGCTTTTATATATTATTGGATTTACATCATCTTTGGTGTTGTACTTTATACCCGTTTCATCCTGTTTTTTAATACGTTGTAATTTAAATGTTTGCAGAACGTTCCTTGGATTGTTATATCATGTACTCTAATTACTATTAGTAAGGGTTTGTTACTTGAGCGCTCTTACTAATCTTGTTAATTCTTAACCCATATTATTTTAGTGATCATTGTTATTCGCATTAACCATCATTGTGCACCATCACCCTTCACCATAACTACTGCCCGTCACCCACCTTTATTATCGCCACATGGTACCCGCCGCCGCATTGCGCGGGTACCATGCTAGTATAGTTAATATGATTTTAGTTTTTGGAAAAGCTACTAAAAACATAATTTATCAATTTTCATAATGTGTGACATTTAATATTTTTTTTGTACATTTAAAGATAATGCAATTTTACACACATCGTATTGCTAAAATTAATATATGTAAGATAACACAAAATAAAACTAAATGATAAGAGTCTACATATAATAACTAAGAATAAAAGATATGATAAGAAGAATAATACATGCTACATAAATTGCTAGACATTATCCAATGGAAACATTTAATAATGTAAAGAATCTTTTGGTTGCCATAAAAAAATATAGGCAGTATCACGCGGGATAATCTAACTAGTTTAATATAACTATTAAAATTCGTACCAAATACATAGTTAACTCTCACAACTTTTAAATGGCATACCAAAAACTTATTTATTTGGGACTACTTTTAGCAAATATGCCAAATACGCCCATTTTTAGCACAACTTTTTTAAACGATTCCTAATAATTAGTTGTTTATCATCATTTTTTACTCTTTCAAAAAAGTTGCCCCCAAAAAACCCTTTTTCTTGTAGTGTAAACTAAATTTCTACATTTATAATAGAGTAAATTACAGAAATTGTCCCTGTGGTATTCCTGATTCTGCATTTCTGTCCCTAAACATTTTTTGTCAGTTTTTTTTGTCCTTGATTTTTGGATTTCACTTTTTGTCATTCCGTTTAATTCTGTCTCTTTTAGCCATTAAGTTCCATCACATGCCATACATATGAGGGTATTTTAGTCATTTTCCATTTTCTATCATCTAAATTATAAAAAAATGTCCCTGTGATATATTATTTTTTCACAGATTATCCTTAAACTTTTTTTTTTCTTTCAATTTTGTATGTCCCTCCTCTTCCATCTCTTTTATATGTGTTCTTCCCTAACTATTATCTTTGAAATTTAATAAACTATAAATGAAGTTTAACAATTCAAAGCATATTATAAAAGTTATAAATCAAGTTACAAAACCTTCCTGTAATTTCGAACCTTCAAAGCCTTCTTGTAATTTCGTAGTCAAACCCATTAGATTAAACACAAAATTTGTTGTGGTTAATCAACAAATTGTAGTAAAACCTTCAAAACCTTCCTATAGTTTCGTATAATTGTAGTCAAACGATTTGGATAAATCAAAGCCCTAAGGTTTGATTTTTGAAAAATTTCACAAATTTGTTGTGGTTAATCAATCATGGGGTTCCGACGATTGCACTGTACGATTTCAATTTGAACAGTCGTACGTCATCTTCATCAACGACGACTGTTTCATCTTTGTTCTCGTCTTCCTCAAGCTCCACCAGTGCCGGATCTAAAGAATTACCGTCAATAAGAGGCTGTGAAGATCTGAATCTCAGCAGTTCGTTTTCATACTCGCCGTTTGGATCCTATTTGAAATGAGATCATGTTCATCAGAACATCGATTATTCAGTGCTCTATACAAGAAGTTTAACGATTATGTCACCAACGATTATTTATGTTTCTTGTTTTTCACATCTTTGATTTGGGGCTTGTTAGTGACGTAGTTAGCGTTTTGCTTTGTAATAGAACATTGATTGTTTGTGATTTTGGTTTTAAATTTCTGGGTTTGTTTATTATGAAGAATTGTGTTCATGAATTAAAATTGGGGTATTAGGGTTCATTCAAGCATGAAGATGAAGATGAAGGAGAGAGAAAAAAATAAATAAAAGAATTTATAAAATGACCAAAATGCCCTCACATGTCTGGTACGTGATGGGACTTAAAGGCTAAAAGAGACGGAATTGGACGGAAGGACAGAAAAGTGAAATCCAAAAATCTTTAGGGACAAAAAAATCGACAAAAAAAGTTTAGGGACAAAAATGCAAAATCAGGTATACCACAGGGACAATTTCTGTTATTTACCCTTTATAATAAAACTACTAAGAAACTGTGTAAATGGATAAATATATTTTGTATGGAAAAACTTTATTAAATGTATACTAATTAAAATATTCGAAACTTGTCAAATGAGTATTATCTGAAATTACAATATATAATAGAGATATGCAATTCAATTTAATTTACACTTAGTTTCAATCCAATTTAATCAGACTTTACAATCTTAATTGCCATCTTTATAAAGATCTAAACTATAACACAAGATAGTAGAGAGTATAAAAGATGAAAATATGAAATAACCATTTTATGTGTTAACCATAATTATGTTTTTTTTTTGAACGGCAAGTTAGTAAATTTGTGGTTCGAGCTTTGACAGTGACATCCACAGGGGGCAGTATGCCTTCCCTCGAATTTTCCATCTTTTTGTCCACGACGGGACTTGAACCCATGACCAATATGCAACACCTTAAATCAACATTGGATACCATTAGACTACAAGTCTTGGGTTACCATAATTATGTTGAGATATAAACTTTACCATAAGAAAAAAATGACCTGTAAAATTTTGGTCCCAATTAATTCCATTAATATCCATGTGAACAAATTAATGATATAAAGGACTAAAGGAGAACTTAAACCCATTAAAGTCGAAATTAATTTCAATGTACGTCAAAACTCAAATAAAATGAAGCTGGTTGAATTCTAAGTTTTAACTTTTTTTAAAGAAAAGTAAGAGCTCTAACTAATTGGGCTACTTGGTTGGTTGGTTTGTAACTCGTGTTTTGAAACTTTATACCAATCTCTCCATCTCCGGTAATTAATATAAAAATTAAATAGCTAAACTTTAGCATTTTTTTCTAAATCTGTAATAATTACAATCGGGAAAATGTATGAATTGTTTTTATTTTAACCAATAAGCTCTTATATTGAATTTGTATGAAATTATCATTATGTGATCAAGCTCTTATATTGATTCCACAAGCAATTTTGAAGTTTGTAAGTGCTAATTTTTCATAATCAAAGGTTTGTTAATGCATATTGTGAAATTGGTATTCAACAAATACATGTTTTCATGCAATCATGAATCAATTTGAAAGGAAAAAATATTTATTACCAATTAAAGTGACAAAAATGTATAAAAGTACTGTAAAAGAAAAGTGGGACCAATAAGAACGACAGAATCATTATTAACTTTTGACCTGTTTAATTTATGTTTATGAGTTTTTTTTTTTTTTTTTTTTTTTTTTTGTTCTGTAAATAAAAATGGGACCAATAAGAATGACATACCCATTTTGAACGCTTGACTTGTTTAACTTATGTTTATGAGTTTTTTTTCATTGTACTGATTGTCTTTTATGGTCTTTTATAAAAAAAAGTGTAACACTCTTTTAAACATATATGATATCTCAAAAATCTTTAATGGATAATATTTTATGGATAAACGTATATGATATCTCGAAAAAAATATAGCGCTTGGTTCAAACTAAGGAATGGGAAAGGTAAATGGAATACTAGGAATGCAATGAGCATTTCTTAGTATTCGTTACCCATTGATGTTTCTTGCTTCAAACAAATATATGTATAAACATGAATATTATACATGTATTTGTATGTATACACATATGTAAGTATGTATGTATGTATGTATGTATGTGTATGTATGTATATACGTATGTAAGTATGTACGTATGTATGTACGTATGTATGTGTGTGTATGTATGTATGTATGTATGTATGTATGCATGTATGTATGTATGTATGTATGTGTGTGTATGTATGTATGTGTGTGTATGTATGTATGTATGTGTGTGTGTGTATGTATGTGTGTGTGTATGTATGTGTGTATGTATGTATGTATGTGTGTATGTATGTATGAGTATGTATGTATGTATGTACGTACATATGTATGTTGTATGTATGTATGTATGTATGAGTATGTGTGTATGTGTGTATGTATGTGTGTGTGTATGTATGTATGTATGTGTGTGTGTGTGTATGTATGTGTGTGTGTGTGTGTATGTATGTGTGTATGTATGTATGTGTGTGTATGTATGCATGTATGTATGTATGTATGTATGTATGTATGTATGTATGAGTATGTATGTATGTATGTACGTACATATGTATGTTGTATGTATGTATGTATGTATGTATGAGTATGTGTGTATGTATGTATGTATGTATGTATGAGTATGTATGTATGTATGTATGTATGTATGAGTATGTATGTATGTATGTACGTACATATGTATGTATGTGTGTGTATGTATGTATGTATGTATGAGTATGTATGTATGAGTATGTATGTTGGTGGATGACATATTGTCATTTCACAAGTGTGAGCCGAAATATGTAAAGTAAATACAATTTTCAAGAAAACTCAGAAATTATAGTCACTTGAATGGTACATAAAAAGAATATAAATTAATTTATTTTGGTAAGGATAGTATGACCCTAAATATATATTGAAAATAAAGTCGAATAAGACAAAAGAATAAGATAAAAGATCACTATTTTGGTAAATATTATATAGTTAATATGATTTATTTGTGTATGTATGTATGTGTGTGTATGTGTGTATGTATGTATGTATGAGTATGTATGTATGTATGTACGTACATATGTATGTATGTATGTATGTATGTATGTATGTATGTATGTATGTATGTGTGTGTGTGTGTATGTATGCATGGATGGATGCATGTATGTGTGTGTGTGTATGTATGTACGTATGTATGCAGGAGTGTATGTATGTGTGTGTATGTACGTATGTATGTATGAATGTGTATATGTATGTGTGTGTGTGTATGTATGTATTCGTGGATGGATGCTTGTATGTATGTATGTATTCATGCATGGATGTATGTATGTATGTATGCATGTGTATGTATGTATGTATGTATGTATGTATGTATGTATGTATGTATGTACGTATGTATGTATGTATGTATGAAGTATTACCTAGCTCATTCCCTCCAAATTGGTGAGTAATGGAGTATTGCTTACTAATGGGTAACGATTGATTGCATAGTTGCTAACCAAGCAACATTATTGATTATCATTACCATTCCCATCCTCTAATACCACCAACCAAACATACCCTATATTTGCGGTGTTATAAGCGCCATGGGAAGTATCCTGCCAGATATGCTTTAGAAAAAAAATGAGTTTGGAGTCAAATGGGAAGTCACTCAATCGGCATATGAGGTGGAGAGGGAAATACCGAAAACTAATGCGGATGTAAGAACGTGCAAATGAACTATTTTTTGGCAACTTGGACAACTTATAACGATGTTTGTCCCACATATCACTAGATCGATCGGTTGAGCATCTTATATTCGTTGGGATAAAGCTTTTCCTTTGCAGGGGCGTTGTGCAGTAAACCCCTACGGGCGGTCGTCCATCGTCGTAAGAACTAAGGTTTATTTCCACTAGGACTGCTGAGGTTGTTGGAAGAGGATTTCGACATGCTCCACATGTAAAACAGAAGAAATCTAATATAAACGTGATAACTGATTTTCATACTTTTTTTTGTATGTTTTTTCGTATTATGATTTGTTTTCTTATTTGAGTGAATAAAAAATTAATTATTGAAAAAGCAGAAAATAAAATTAAACGATTAGTACCAAAATGAGTGTAAATCGTAATGAACTGAACAATGAGTGAATATGTATATTTGTTTGTGAATTTAAAAAGAGGAATGATGAAGACGACAATGTGGCTCCACATATTAAATGATGACGTAACATCATAAATAACATCATAAATAACCGTATTAAATAAAGGTAGTGATTTTTTTACAACATACGAGGCAGCATGGCTCGTGCGATGCACGGGCTTTAATCATGATAAGTAGTTTTATGGTATCACCGGTAAGTTACGAACAAAGCAAAGCGTGTCTGAGGAAAATCTAAATTAACAAAATATGAGTGCTTATATTAGCATAAAACAAAACATGTTATTCATGAAACATAAGTGCGATACGAATATCTATGTTGTTTGTCAATTATAAGCACACTCATGTATAAATGACATTAAATCTTCAAGCGGTATCGGTAAATTAGCCGTTCCTGAAAAAGAAAGTGTAAAAATTTATTAAAAGGAATAATTTTAGCTTACCTGTTTACAACCTAAATTTAATATTTTAGCAAAAAATGAGTTTCAATTTATGTGGTTCAACAAAAAATTTATAAATTTTAAAATAAAATATCCATATTGTTAGGAAGCTTGTGAAGTTAATTATATTAAACAGAAAACACTAAAATATATTCTTATGGAAATTGTTATTGTCATTTTCAATACACTAAGAGAAAACACTGTATTTTATCTACATTGGCGATCCTTTTATTATTTATGGTACCTTATATAAATTGCCCTCTTAGATGAAGGACGTCCATGAAGAAAGGGCTTGCTAAAATAATAATAATTATTATAATAATTATAATAATAATAACAATAATTATAATAATAATAATAATAATAATAATAATAATAATAATAATAATAATAATAATAATAATAATAATAATAATAATAATTAGCAGTAGTAATGTTTTATAAGAATGTGAAGGAATAGAAGCTTACGTTTGTAGATGTCTATTTTCGTAACTAAATAAGGAGAAATATGTCTCACATCTCTTGTTACTTATCCGGTAAATGTGCTTGCAAAGCTGTAAGCCAGTTCATTGTCAAATTAGAGAGTTTAGTTATAAAAAAATTAAGTGAAATAAACTTAGAAAATCTTGTTTATAGCGCAAGGAATTTTATTTATTTGTAAACTAAATATCCATATCGAATAATTCAGTGCATATGATTATATATGCGATGAGTGGTATACCTGTCATTTAAGAAAGCTATAGTTAGAGAACTTGACGTAGCTGCAACGCTAGCAAGTGGCCTCCTAAGAAATGCATCTTATTTTTGGATTCTTTGTGTGTAATTCTTATTCTTCCTTCATTTTACGACATCAAAGCTTCCTGCATTTTTTTTTTCAAGAGTAAGAGCATCTAATTATGCATTGTCGTGTAATTATGTTTTTTTTATCGAGTTCAACATTCTGAGCTGTTTTTATATAATTGCAAGGAATGCGGGTAACATAAAAAGGAATTAATGTTGGAATTAAAGCTTACTTTTTTTTTTGGAAACGGCAAATATATTATAAAAAAGACGACCAACCATAGCAAGGAGCTAAGACGGACGCAACAAGAACAAACAAAGTTTACATGAAAGACAAGAAAGGACAAATTCCCCAATCAATCGAATTACAACATATTTTACTCCTATGTTTCAACCACAAAAAAGAGGTTGAGACAACGTCGTTCGCAATTACCGAATAGGACTTATGTAGGTTGTTAAATACCACATCGTTTCTTGCTTTCCAAACACACCAAATCATGCATTGTATTATCGTAATTAACATCTTTTTCTTCTTGGGACAATTACTTCATCCATCACCGAATTCAATAAGTTCTGTAACAGTTTGGAATCTAGGCAAAGTGATTCCACACCAATTAAAAATCCATGATAATACTTCCTTTACACGCGAACACCGGAGAAATACATGATCTATATCTTCATCACCATTATTCCACACTTTACATGTGATCGAATCAATATTGATTCCCCTGTTTATCAAACATTTTGCCACTGGGATTCGGCCTAATCCAATTCTCCACACAAAGCAATTCACTTTTAGTGGTACAATTCCAAGCCATGGCATATTGACATAGCCGCTAGATGTCAATTTTTGGTCAATCCACTTACGAATATGATGGACCATGAAGGAGCCATCAACCGATGCATTGCATTTTATTTTATCGGGCAAGTTTGAGAGACGAACCTCACTGATTAAGTGCAATAGATTGGAAAATTCGTTAATAACAGTTGAGCATCCAAAGTCGTTCTTCCATTCCCAATTGAAACCATCGTTTGCTATTCTCTCCGATATGAGACAAGACTTTCTTTTTTCCAAACCATATAAGTTTGGAAATCTTCTCGAGAATGGAATGCCGCCAAGCCAAACATCCCGCCAAAACATAAATTTTGTACCTGAGCCGACGCAAAGGGGGAAGGCGTCAATCAGACCCAGATTCATTTTTTGAAGATCCGACTCAATACGTGATATGTTACGCCATACTCCGATTGCATTGCTTGAAGCCAAGACGTGGGTCGGTTTCTTTTTTAAGTTATGGATTGCTATCATAACATCTTTCCAAATACATTGTTTTCCATCCCAAATTTTCCACCACCATTTAGATAGAAGTGCCAAATTTTGCGCTTTTAATGAGCCAATACCAAGACCACCATCTATCTTTGGGGCCAAAGCCGTGGTCCAAGCAACCCAATTGAGTTTTTTATCACCCCAAAGAAACTTTCTTCTAATTTGCTCCAATTTTTCAACTACACATGCCGGAGCTTTAAATAAGGAAAAATAATACAAAGGTAGGCTACTAAGTACCGATTTTACTAGAGTGAGCCTACCACCAAACGATAAAGTTTTTGCCTTCCAATCCGATAATTTTGAGTTAAAGCGGTTAATCACCGGGACCCAATGTTTTTTTAAGTTCATATTGACACCAACCGGAACTCCGAGATATATGAACGGGAATGAGCCGGGTAAACAATGAAGAATGTTGGCCCAACTATTCAATTGTGTCGGGTTGATGCCAACACCAAATAAATTGGATTTATGAAAATTTACTTTTAGCCCGGAAGATGCGTGAAAACAATTTAATATTCTTGCAAGATATGCAAGATTAATACTAGATCCACTTCCAACAAAAATTACATCATCCGCATAGAATAGATGGGAGATTTTGGGCCGGAAGGCCCAATTGAGACGGGCCGATATAAGTTTTTATTGCAAGCCATTTTCATGGCCACATAACGGCCAATCATTTAAACATCAAATGCTGCATGAAATCAGTTGAAAACTAATAATTTTAAGATAGAGGTAAACCATATTATTCATCTTTTCTGTGAGGTCCATCTATGACCAGTAATAGAATATTCTCTTCTGATGCACTGAAATTGATGTAAGTATGTAATAGAATAAGTTTATGTTGCAAATTTGAGTACAGAAAACACAAATTACCTGATATACCAGAGACCAATCCAGTGGAGGAATTCTTATAAAACGAAACTCCGGTCTCATTAGCAATTGCATGAGCTAGTTTAGTCTTCCCACACCGGTGTAATACATAGGATACGTGCCAACTCTGGATGATATAATGGAATAATCACCTTCATTTTTAACTCATCTAATACAACATTCATACCACCAAGGTCCTTAAACCTTGGTCCATCATCTTACCCATTGGTTTCAACGCCATTATCGTATAATAAGCTATTTGGTTTCTTTACTGCCTTTGGTTTAGGGTTTAGGGTTTAGTGGTTTCAGTGGTTTTTTTTTGAAACAACAAGAAAGGGCAAGAAAGGGAACCAACACCCGGAGCTTCAGCAAAGCTATCACCCCGAAGCGAAGGAACCAAACTACCAAAAAACTAGCAAGGCGCTAGAAAAGTACATCAGGAACAACATAAAACAGGGTTACAAAGCCAATTGGCCCAAGAAAAATTAGCTAACTCCTTACGTGACCTATTCTTACACCAAAAATAAGAGAAATGTTGAATTTTAAACAAAATCATGGAGCTACAGGGCACCGGATCGCCTTTAAACACTTTATTATTGCGATAACTCCACACACACCAAAAGAAAACGTACAAGACCGCCAAGAACCTCTTATTCAAGATCCCTTTAAAACAACTTGCATCAGGCCATCAAAACAGGTCATCAAAGCTCGGAATATTATTAAGGTCCAGGCCCCACCAAATACAAACATCACGAAGGATGCGATTGACAATCGAACAGGACCAGAAAAGATGCTCATCTGACTCCACCTGATTGTTACACAAACTGCAAAGATCGTTAATACAATTAATACCTCTTTTAGCAAGATTAAATTTACAAGAGGTCCGCCTGAGAGAGATACGCCAGGCAAGAATATTGACTTTGCCCGGGACAAACTTATTCCAAACAAACGAAGAGTTAAGGCGATCAGAGAGTTGAAGATCATCAAAAGCGACTCTTAGCGAGGCTTCCTTATACGAGCTGGAATTGTCAAGGGCCCAAACTCAATGGTCATTCGATCTTTGGAACAACCCATTAAGGGGCAGATTGATCTTGTCACAATCCTTGTTGATCTTAACAATATTACGCCAGATCCCCGCGAATTTACCGAATCTAGATAAGGATCCCAAATCACCATCAATACCATGCAGGGAAACAATCACGTTCCGCCACAGGGAATCATCCTCAGATTTAAACCGCCACCACCATTTACCGAGTAAAGAAATATTTTGAGCTTTGATACTCCCGATCCCAAGACCACCGGACGAGACGTCAGAAATCACCCGGTCCCATGCAACCCACGAAATCTTCTTGTTGTTCTCATAAGATCCCCAAAAAAATTTTGCTCTAAGACTTTCTAGCCTTTTTAAAACAGTTTTAGGAGCTTTAAAAATCGAAAGGAAGTAAATACCCAAACTGCCCAACACACTTTTGCATAAGGTTAATCTCCCACCCGAAGAGAGAGAATCGGCTTTCCAGTTAGAGAGTTTAGATTGAAATTTCTCAATAACCGGAGACCAAGAAGTACATATGTTCATCGAGACTCCGATGGGCAAACCTAAGTACATAATGGGGAGAGAGCCGACATAACAGTTAATGAAAGAAGCAAGTCTAGCCGTCTCAAGCTCGGACACCCCAAAACCTAACAAAGAGCTCTTATTAAGGTTGACTTTGAGACCCGAAGAGAGATAAAAACATCGTAAAATACGAACTAGATTTAAAACATTTCCCGGGGACCAATCACCGATAAATAGAGCATCGTCCGCATATTGTAGGTGAGAAATTATATGACCGTCGTTAGGCAACTTAACACCATGAAAAACGCCCTTGCTAATGGCCTCTTTAAGAGCGATGTTAAGCCCTTCGGCAGCAATAAGAAAAAGGAACGGGGCTATCGGGTCCCCTTGACGAACGCCCCTCGACATTTGAAATTCATTGGTAGGGGACCCGTTGATAAGAACGGAAATAGTGGTCGAGGAAAGGCATTCTTTGACCCATGATCTCCATTTATCACCAAAATTCATAAGCCTCATGATATCATCTAAATAATCCCAAGATACCGAGTCAAAAGCTTTGTCAAAATCAACCTTGAGAAGGAAAGCTTTACGTTTGGTATGTTTTATCCACGAGAGAACCTCGCTAATAATAAGGGGCCCATCCAAAATATTCCTTTCGTGAAGAAAACCCGTTTGTTCCGGACCAATGACCGACCCAATCACCGTCTTGAGCCTGTTAGCCATCGCTTTTGAGATAATCTTGTACAACGATCCAATAAGACTAATGGGTCTAAAGTCCGAAAAATTTAAAGGATCAGTGCATTTGGGGATGAGAGAAATAAACGAAGCATTACAGCCATGCGCTAAATTCCCGTGAGCTTCAAAATAATTGATTGCCGCGAGTAAATCAGTCTTTATAATGTGCCAAAACTGTTTGAAAATTTTTAGAGAATAGCCGTCCGGACCCGGGGATTTGTCATTCCCGCATTGCCAAACAGCTGACTTAATTTCAACCTCCGAAAAGCCGACTTCCAAAAATAATTTCTGGTCATCGGACAAAGATTTAAACAATGAGCTGTGAAAAGCAGGCCTATTAGATAAAGGAGAAGAGAATTTCTTCTCAAAAAAATTGACAGCCTCATTTTTAATAGTGGTTGGGTCGGGGCACCAAACACCATTAATATTAATCCCGTGAATAGAATTCCCTCTTCTTTTTTGGTTGATGACCCCGTGAAAAAATCTAGTATTTTCGTCACCTTCGATCGCCCACTTAACTTTCGCCTTTTGTTTTAAATCTCTAAAATTACGTTTCTCGATGTTTAAGATTTCCATATCAGTAGAGTGTCGAGCAATCTTATCTTGATCAGAGAGGAAAGCCGATTCAGCTTTAAGATCAAGGAGAGCAGCATGCGATCTAAGCTCTAAGAGTTTACCTTGTTCGACATTTTTAATATTAGACTTCCATTGAATGATTTTAAATTTTAAGGCTCTCAATTTGTATATAAACCGTTGGATTGGAGAAGCGTTCTGGCTGAAGTGTAAAGAATTCCAGGAAGAGCACACCAGAATCTTAAAAGACTTAATTTCGGTCCACGAATCAAACATCTTAAAATAAGAAGGCCCAAAGTCAACCGATATCGAATTAAATAGGATTGGACAGTGATCGGAATGACCTCGAGGGAGGATAGTAGTAGACGGGTCTGCCCAAACAGAGAAAAAATTTTGAGTGACAAAAAATCGGTCCAATTTACTGAGTTTATCACCCTCCCTATTAAATCTAGAAAACCTCCTTCCACCACTTTTGATTTCCGATAAAGACCCATTGTTGATAAAAGAATTAAAACCCGAGGCGCCTGCCAAAGAGAAGGAAGAACCCTTCCTTTCATCTGCATATCGGACTTCGTTAAAGTCACCGAAGATGACCCAAATGAAGGAATCGTACCTGCTAAGAAGACCAAGAATATTGGACCATAATCGCCGTTTCGCTCGGGCGCTTTGAGGATAATAAATGTTTTGAAACCCGCAAGTAGTGCCAAGCCCAGACCATTTTCCCCACACGGCCAGAAATCCATCACCACTAACCGAGCCGGCTTTCGGAAAAATCGAAGGATCCCAAATCGTAATGATCCCTCCAGATCTGCCATTAGCACCAAGGAATTCAAAGTCGTAATTCAAGCCACCCCAGAAGGCTTTAATCGACCGATGATCGATGACATCGGACATAATCTCCTGCATACCAAGAACGTTAACTTTATTGGAAAAACAAATCTCTTTAATCCAATTTTGCTTCAAAGTAGAAGCCACCCCTCTTATATTGATAGAAAGAACTATCATTAAATACCAACAACATCCCTTGATTTGGAAATTATCTTTCCAACATCCTTCTCTTTGCCAGACATATTAAAGCCTAACACATTACCCACATCGATGGTGTCGTTGATCTCTTGAGCTGCCGAACCCCAGGAATAAGATTTTCGAGAAGAACCATTGAAGCCAGGGCGAGATCTGTTAGAAGAACTGGAGACCCTATAAGAAAAATGCGAGCCTGCAATTTTGTTGAGATCAAAACCCCGGTTTTTCCTTCCCATGATTAAATCTGGAATCCGAAGAAAAGGGGGCAGTAACTCGATCCCTAGGTGGAACCGGAGGAATACCAGTTGCAGGCCTAGAGCAAGGCGAATTAGAAGAGCCCAATAAAGTTGAATCAACAGGCCCAACTTGACCCGCATGCATCTCCAAAAAGAATCATTTGGGCCCAAAGGAGAATTGAGAGAACCGGCCCCACACTCCATTAACGGATCAGTTTCTAGATTATTGCATGTGAAAGCATGCCCCGCTGAGTTGTTCCCCATGCAATCATCACCTTGATTCTCACCCCCAAGAAACGTTTCAGGTTCCAAGACGTTGTCAGGGGACTGTTGGGCGCCCGGGAGATCCCCCTGAACGTTGGAAGCTTCTGAAGCCACCGCCGTGTGGCCGTCCCCACCCGTCGGAGGAACACCAAATTCCGGCGACCAAGCAAACCCATCATCATCTGAGTGGCTATCGCTGAAATCATCCGAATCACTAGATTCCATGGAAGAACTGTCCGAAGACCCGACATTAGAGTCTGACCAGGGCAGAAGGTTAGAAGAGACCAATAAATCTTCAAAAACTCGAATGGAAAATACCGACCCATCAATGGCGATCTGAAGCCCCGCTGAAATTCGATCCTTTTGAGAAGTGAGAATACCCACCTTCCCGATAGAGATGTCAATTTGATCCCCGCAACAATTCTCATCTATAATCACCTTACCAAAACGAGAGGCAATAGAGTCAAAAGACTCCGGGCACCATCCATGAGCGGAACTCCATGGATATGCAACAAAGCCAGACGATCAGGAACACAAAAATCCGGGCCCCAAGGTTGTAAACTTTCAAACCAACTAACCCAAACATCTTTTCCACCAGAGAAAAAGTCTTGAGCAAGTTCAAAGTTCTCAAACTCCAAAAGAACATGCAAACCCCTAAGAATATTCTATTACTGCCCATAGATGGACCTCACAGAAAACACAAATTACCTGATATACCAGAGACCAATCCAGTGGAGGAATTCTTATAAAACGAAACTCCGGTCTCATTAGCAATTGCATAAGCCAGTTTAGTCTTCCCACACCGGTGTAATACATAGGATACGTGCCAACTCTGTGTAATACATAGGATACATGCCAACTCTGGATGATATAGTGGAATAATCACCTTCATTTTTAACTCATCTAATACAACATTCATACCACCAAGGTCCTTAAACCTTGGTCTATCATGTTACCCATTGGTTTCAACGTCATTATCGTATAATAAGCTATTTGGTTTCTTTACTGCCTTTGGTTTCAGTGGTTACTAAAATCTTTATGTATCAATGGGTTTCTATTATTGAAGGCATGTATGAAACGATTTGAATGATTTGCGGATGGTTTCTATTGTAGGTGACTTAAATACCACATTTAAAGCATATAATTAATTAATACATTGTGAACGTAAAACTTTTAAGGCATGTGAACTTCAATGCTTGTGAATTGAAGGTTTTAATTGCTTCATTCAAGCCTGGAATACATGTGAACGTTTTTTAAATTACAAGCAAACTTTACAACTTTAAATGCATGTCAACTTTTCGTCTTTTGGTTTTTAATAAAATTAATTGCTCAAAATTAATTAAAAGGCTCTGTTTCTCTTCAAACTTGTAACGCATGAGAACAAATCTATATAATACTATTATTAAATATTAATATTAAATGCATGATATTAATTACAACTTCAAAAATGAAACTCATTTTTTATGTATATATATATATACATAGATATAGATAGATATAGATTTGAAAAGTCTCTTATTTATTGAACCTTTTATTATTATAATCATTTATATATATTTCAAAACTCTTGGTCTTACAATTTAATGATTTGTTTTTAAATTAAGTTTATGTAATATTATTATTAATATTAAATGCATGATATTAATTACAACTTCAAAATTGGAACTCAATTTTTATAATAATAATAATAATAATAATAATAATTAGCAGTAGTAATGTTTTATAAGAATGTGAAGGAATAGAAGCTTACGTTTGTAGATGTCTATTTTCGTAACTAAATAAGGAGAAATATGTCTCACATCTCTTGTTACTTATCCGGTAAATGTGCTTGCAAAGCTGTAAGCCAGTTCATTGTCAAATTAGAGAGTTTAGTTATAAAAAAATTAAGTGAAATAAACTTAGAAAATCTTGTTTATAGCGCAAGGAAATTTTATTTATTTGTAAACTAAATATCCATATCGAATAATTCAGTGCATATGATTATATATGCGATGAGTGGTATACCTGTCATTTAAGAAAGCTATAGTTAGAGAACTTGACGTAGCTGCAACGCTAGCAAGTGGCCTCCTAAGAAATGCATCTTATTTTTGGATTCTTTGTGTGTAATTCTTATTCTTCCTTCATTTTACGACATCAAAGCTTCCTGCATTTTTTTTTTCAAGAGTAAGAGCATCTAATTATGCATTGTCGTGTAATTATGTTTTTTTTATCGAGTTCAACATTCTGAGCTGTTTTTATATAATTGCAAGGAATGCGGGTAACATAAAAAGGAATTAATGTTGGAATTAAAGCTTACTTAACGGCCAATCATTTAAACATCAAATGCTGCATGAAATCAGTTGAAAACTAATAATTTTAAGATAGAGGTAAACCATATTATTCATCTTTTCTGTGAGGTCCATCTATGGCCAATAATAGAATATTCTCTTCTGATGCACTGAAATTGATGTAAGTATGTAATAGAATAAGTTTATGTTGCAAATTTGAGTACAGAAAACACAAATTACCTGATATACCAGAGACCAATCCAGTGGAGGAATTCTTATAAAATGAAACACCGGTCTCATTAGCAATTGCATGAGCCAGTTTAGTCTTCCCACACCGGTGTAATACATAGGATACGTGCCAACTCTGGATGATATAATGGAATAATCACCTTCATTTTTAACTCATCTAATACAACATTCATACCACCAAGGTCCTTAAACCTTGGTCCATCATCTTACCCATTGGTTTCAACGCCATTATCGTATAATAAGCTATTTGGTTTCTTTACTGCCTTTGGTTTCAGTGGTTACTAAAATCTTTATGTATCAATGGGTTTCTATCATTGAAGGCATGTATGAAACGATTTGAATGATTTGCGGATGGTTTCTATTGTAGGTGACTTAAATACCACATTTAAAGCATGTAATTAATTAATACATTGTGAACGTAAAACTTTTAAGGCATGTGAACTTTTAACGTTTCATGTATGGGGTTTTTAAAAAATTAATTGTTAAAAATTAATTGAAGGTTTTGCTCAAACTTTCTTTTAACGCATGTAGACTTGTAGACTTCAATGCTTGTGAATTGAAGGTTTTAATTGCTTCATTCAAGCTTGGAATACATGTGAACGTTTTTTAAATTACATTCAAACTTTACAACTTTAAATGCATGTCAACTTTTCGTCTTTTGGTTTTTAATAAAATTAATTGCTCAAAATTAATTAAAAGGCTCTGTTTCTCTTCAAACTTGTAACGCATGTAAACCTCAATCAATACACCGCGTATTTGAGAACAAATCTATATAATAGTATTATTAAATATTAATATTAAATGCATGATATTAATTACAACTTCAAATATGAAACTCATTTTTTATGTATATATAGATATACATAGATATAGATTTGAAAAGTCTCTTATTTATTGAACTTTTTATTATTATAATCATTTATATTTATTTAAAAACTCTTGGTTTTACAATTTAATGATTTGTTTTTAAATTAAGTTTATGTAATATTATTATTAATATTAAATGCATGATATTAATTATAACTTCAAAATTGAAATTCAATTTATATATATATATATATATATATATATATATATATATATATATATATATATATATATATATATATATATATATATATATATACATAGATATAGATAGATATAGATTTGAAAAGTCTCTTATTTATTGAACCTTTTATTATTATAATCATTTATATTTATTTCAAAACTCTTGGTCTTACAATTTAATGATTTGTTTTTAAATTAAGTTTATGTAATATTATTATGGGTCTTTCTATTGTATGCCCCCTAGGCATACAATAACGAACATTTAATGCCTCATAATTTCCTTTTATACTTGGTATTTTGTATTAATGGCTTCCTAGACATCTTGTAATACCTACTTTACCATTACTATAATTAAAAAGTAAGGGGTTTTTATAAATTAAATGCAGGGGCATAAAAGTCTTTTATTATTTGGTAGTATGTGCCCCTAGGGCATAAGTTAGAAAAAACCTATTATTATTAATATTAAATACATGATATTAATTACAACTTCAAAATTGGAACTCAATTTATATATATATATATATATAGACTAGGTCAAAACCCGCGCGATGCGGTGGGTTGCGAACTATATATGTCCGCCTCTATTTTATACACAGTTTTCATGCTTATGTTTGTATTTGTTATAAAAATATGTAACCAATGGACTTTTAATCGTCAGGAATATATAGTTCGCAGCCGAATGGAGTTACATTATTTGTTTTTTAAAAAGGGGTTACATTATTTGTTTTTTAGCAACGATCACTTTATTAAGTTACAATCCTGTGACTTAATTCATATATCATAGATGTTGCTGGAAATTTGTTAAACGGTTGTTTTTTCTTTATAAATGGGCGACTCAAGTGTGAGTTTCTTCTACATGATTGGCGGTAAGTTTTTTTTTATACCTATATTATATGTGATTGCATGGACATGTCATAACTGAAATGTAACTTTTGTCTCCTCCAGGGGAAACTAGATAAAGATAATCTTGTATCATATACCAGCTCAAACTGCCACAATGATTGGAAGAGCTGCTTCTGAAATTTGTTATTGTTTATGCCACGCGCGTTAAACTTATTCAAACAGAAGGAGGTAAATTTCATTGGTCCTTTTAGTATTAATTTTTAACTAATTTCATTGTTCCATTTTAATTTATTTTAGCATAATACACATGTATTAGAAAGGGTAAACAGCAACTACGGTCCCATAAATTGAAACGGCTTATTTTTTTTTTACTTTTTAAATCTGAAAATTCATTTATATCGCAGATTATGACAAAACTGTTTTGAAATTAAAGGGCCATAAATGGCAAAACATGTGTATTTTAAATTTTCCTTAAATTAGCTTATTAATTTTTATGCTCATAAATGGAATAAATATGATTAGCACGTAAATTTCCTAACAAAGTTGATAACTCTTTTCTTTATTGGGTACATTTCAGCAATTTTTCTTGTTTCAACCAATCTGTCAATGCTTGAGTTCACCCCAAGTATTCCAGAAGCGTTTAATCTTCAACTAATCCATCCAATATTGCAAAATGAAGATGATGTCGTTATGGGTACTGAAGATCACTTTGCTCCCCCCCAGCCTAGAAGTTATTTCAACCGCCTAAGAACTTCTTTGTTTGACAATAAACGTATGAGTACCTACCGTCCCAACGTCTAAATACAACCGCTGACTATTCGTTGTGAAGCTTTATTTCAGCACTAATGCATTTCTTTAATTACGATGTTGATTTTAACTTTCGGTTTCCTTTTATTAAATACATTTATGGGTTTCCCAATTTATGTTTCGGTTATATAAATTGTCAAATTTTCCTAAATATGCATATGGTTGTATTTCTTTTGTGATTTTTTGTGTTAAAGGAGTCCACAATTAAATGAGTGTTAATATGACAATTAATATGACTTACTATATATGTTTAGAGTGTTAATTTGTCAAATAATTACGTTTTTATTATCTGTCATTTATTATGTTAAAAGACGTTTTATTACAATTAATATTAATATGTAGAGATGTAAATCCGTAAGAGTTATACGTTTTTATTCCACAATTAAATGAGTGTTCATATGGTTTGACTCGTTTTTAATGTAGAACCATTTAATGGTTTGACTTACAAGAGTTGTTAATATACGTTTTTAGTTTTTAGTCCGCAATGGATTTATACGTTTTTAGTCCACAATTAAATGAGTGTTAATATGACAATTAGTATGAATTAATATACACGTGTTTAGAGTGTTAACAATTAAAGGAGTGTTAATATGACAATTAATATGAATTAATATAAACACTTTAGAGTGTAAATTTTTTAATTTAATGATTTGACTGACAGTTATTTTCGCTGCTCATTAAATGACGGTTTTATTGTGGTCCTAAAAACCCGAATCAAATTTGAAAATCCTTCCTCTTTAAAATGGTTGACTCGTTTTTGATCAAATGTTTAAGACAGCTAGACAAAAATAATGACCAATAAGGCTGCAATTCTAATACGGCTGCAATTATTTGTTTTCTATATATATAATATGAAATTGTTTTTAATAAATTTTACCTCAACAAGTAGTTAAGTACCACTCATTTCTATTTTTTAGCATCTCTATCTCATTTCTTCTGAGCATATTTAGAATCAGGCTTCCCCTCTTTCGTTCAACCACGACCTCTGCTTCATCGTCATCTTCATTTTTATGCGATCATTTGCAACTACGATATGACATAATCAATTAATATCCATATAAAACAAATTCATATTTGGTTCACCTTGTATGAAATTATTTAAATATTAACTACAAATTAATTGATAAAAACTTAGTATCATCGTCATTTGAGTTATTCGTTGTAACTTGTAAGACCATTGAAATCGTCCATATCGTCTTCGTCATCAAAGTCCTCATAACTTTCAACATATTATAAAAATTAAAAAAGAAACAAGAACATCTCATACTTTTGTATCATAATTAATAATTAATAATTTAATTATACATATAATATAAATATATAAAATTATATTCTTCCGTATAAGCATCTTACTACCTGAAGAGTGTAATAAAACAAAAAAAACTACATATGCAAAAAAGATAGAAAATCAGGTTTCAATACAGTTACATAAGTGTGTATATATGTGTATATGATACCTTTTTATCGAAAAATAAATGCTCCAAAGCTTGAATTGTACATCAAATCTACAATATTATGCAAACATTATCTAACATTCAAGATCTGGTGATACAAAAGAATAAAATAAGATAAATATCAACATTTTAAGAACACAAAGATGTTGATACAAACAAACAAAGACACAAACCCTTAATAGAATCTATGGATAGCACGATTGTAATTGTGAGGAAGATGATGCATAAGACATTAGTATCCATTAACTCATACATAATACTGGCGGCCGATAAATTATTGATAGTTTAAGAGATTTTATAATAAGTTTCTAATAGTGTGGCGTGTAAGGAAGATGAATTTTAGAGGAAAATCTGAATATTTGTAACGTCTTTGATTAATTGACATGTAACATATCAATGAATATTGTTCATGAAACGTCAAATATAACTCATAACCGTCAAACCTTATTAAATGCAATCGGTTATAATTACTATAAGGAAGGTTGAATAATATTGATGAAAAGTCAAACCTAATTTATCAAGGGAATTAAATGCATACGACTTTACAAGCAAATTGTTATACTCCTATTAAAGCGAATAGAAAGGTTTATAGGAAGTCTACGAAAAATGAAAATGCAAGTAACCATCTAGCACAGTGGTTAAGGTTCTTGTCTTGCACCTAATAAGTCGTGGGTTCGAGCATCGTAATAAGCAGTTTTTTAATTATTTTTCAGGCAAAGTGAGCATTGCTAATTAAGGCAGGTTTGAATTCAGACCTTCCTTATTTAGAAATGTTCAATTTGCTTTATAAAGTAGTATAGATATTTTAATTTATATACCATAATAGTTGTTTTACTTGTTCGTAAAGTATGCAATAATACGTATACAGTATGATACAAGCAAAAAAATATGATACAAAAATTAGTTCCCATTAAATAAAGACTCTTTAAAAAGACTCATTTTTTAGGTGTTTCAAATTAGTGATACACTTTAAAATTTTAAAAATATGATTAAAGAAGTGAGACTCATACTCACGAATTATTTCATTTTATAAAATGAAATGACTCATTTAACCTTACTTTTACTTTTAAATATTATTAAACTCATTTTAATCATAATATATGGAACCAATCACTCACTAATTATCCAATTTAACCTCAATTACAAACTTCTGCCTTAAAAAACATGAAACACAAAGTGTATCACTTATTTTACAACGGATGAGTATATTACAACTTTTAACTAATACACCATACAATATAAGTTTTACAACTAACTTTACAACTATATTAAATAATAACTATGATGAATGTAATGAAATTATAGGGTAAAAAACACCCTATACAAAAAGCTTTCATGGCCTATTTATCATTTTCGTAATTTATTCATTGTGTACACTTGGTCCCCAACCATGGGACAAATGGTACTAATTCAATTAATGTATGTAGCAGGTGTGTAGGAGTATCACATCATCACGAGAAAAGCATGACAAAATTTCAAATTTTAACTTCAATTTGGTACAACTATACATACACTTTTAACCATATTGACGTGCAGTTAAAAAAAAAAACATATTGATGTGGTCACACAAAACACATGTGCAAGTTATTAGCAAAAGATTTTTCACGTGACATTTATTTCAATATTACGTGTTATATGGTTTATTTAATTATTATATTTAAATTATTATATTTTAAATATAAAAAGCTATTAACCAGACCAACTGGCCATCAATGGAATCTTTGGGGGTTTTCCTTCATAAGGTCTCGGGTTCGAGTATTGTTGAAAGTTTTTCCTTAGGTGAATAAGGTTGTGGGGTTTATTCATCATATGTGGAGGGTTCGAAGGAAGTCGTATTATCCCTTGTAGATAGTCGTGCACAAAATACCCGAAACCGAAACCGAAACCGGTAACCGAACCGAAACCGGTCAAAACCGGTTTTGACCGTAACCGGTTCGGTTATTGAATAACCGATCGGTTAGGAACCGGTTTGGGTTCTTAGGGTTCGAACCGGTTAGTAACCGGTTACCCGAAACCGGTTTTGACCATAACCGACCACAAATTTGGTCAACACACCGGTTTTGGCCGGTTAACCGGTTTATAACCGAACCGAACCGGTTACAATACCCATTACACGGTTATAGTTTTCGAGAGTCAAAACCGGTTACTAACCGAACCGGTTATTGGAGAAACCGGTTATGACCGGCGTTGACCAAAACCGGTTTTGGTCAAACCTGAAACCGGTTTGGTCAATAACCGGTTTGTGTGCATCTCTACTTGTAGATGTCACTGTCTTACTCGAACCACTAACTAAACTTACTTGCCGTTAATAAAAAACTATAAAAATCCATTCAAAGAAAAAACCAAGTTTGATGAAAACCACAATTTTGATGTTGTTGAGGTGTTAAATTATAGCATAATTAGTGTCATTTTGTCGCTTGTAAGCTGTTAAAATGATACAAAACGTGTTAGAAATTGGGGTAATGTGTGATGATAATATATCTATATATTTTTTAACAGCAAAAAAAGGTAATGAGTAGAGTTTCAGCATTCCCCATCCCCCCCCCCCCCCCCCCCCGACCTTCACACTAACATTAAAAACTTGAGTCTAGCAAATTGCTAGACAAAAAAATTAATATAAAGGGTTTTTCAACCATTCATCTCACGAAATCTTAATTTTATGATTTCAATGAGAGAACAATGAAAAAGGAAAACATGAATACTATCAAACAACTCCGACTTTTTAACCCTACCACTACCAAATAGAATATAATTCTGATATCTTCAAAGCATCCAACATATGGTAAACCCGATCACTTGAAACATTAGCTTCCTATTACCCTTATAATACAAATGTGATACAAAGTTACTATTCACTTGCATTTGATTAGTCAATTAATGTTTCACTCTCATTTGATTGGTCAATTGATGTTTCACTTGCATTTGATTGGTCAATTGATATACATAATTAATATATAAAACTAAAATTAGAGAATATAAGGCATATGTGGTTATGGTTGGTTGGCAAAGTCAATCATTGAAACCCAAGTTCAAGGCTTGGGGTGGACTTTTTCTTTATCATTTTTATTTGGCTTTTTTTTTAACATCAATTCACCAACCTTTAACTTTTATAAATTTCTATTTTAAACCTTAAGATATCATAATTTAAACTTTAATTCATATCTAAATATATTTTATTTATTTTTGTTAGTAGTAAGATTCTCATCTAAAATTTTATAATTTATATTTCTAACTCTTAAACTTTTATAATATATACTCTTTAACTCTTAATCTTTTATACAACATACTTTTTAAAATATCTTATTATTTTTTGCTAATAAAAAGAACAATGGAAAATACCGATAAGTTGTGCATGAATATTTCTGCTAACTTATAATTTATAATTTATAGTAGCACAATTGCATCATTAGCTTTTTCTCACACACACACACACACACATATATATATATTTATATATATATATATATATATATATATATATATATATATATATATATATATATATATATATATCCTATAAACAACCAAATATTTATACATATCAAATAAAAAATACGCAAAAAGCAAGAGCGACAACTACCACATCTATCCCTAATTAAAGTTATTTAAATCAATATTTATAGATTTTTCATATTTGTCCCTGATTAAAGTCATTTAAATCATCTCAATATTCAGGTTGTACGCACAAACAGTGGCAAGAACAATGCATAAAGAAGAAACATAGATATCAAATATCACCACTGGCATAATCGGGTTCGGATTTTGGGCCCGGTTGACCCTTTAAACACCCTTAATAATCATCATCCAATGGAGCAAGAAGATTAACATTAAATTTGCATTATACTCCGTATTATTTATTTTTTTTGTTCATGAATACAAAATAATAAATCAGATTAATCGAATCTGAATTTTAATGTAAAAAGATGTATGTTTTAAAACTCACAGCATCGCGCGGTTACCATTATACTTGTTATAAACATTTGAGATATTATCACAAAAATCAATCCATTGTTGAACATTGCCGCCAACTTCAACAGCCCTCAATTCACACCACTTGCAAACCTTCTTCCAAACTTGAACCGCAAGACTGCACTGAAAAAACAATTTTTTTTTGGAAACGACAAATGAAATAACGGAAGCATACTCGTAATTTTTCAGCGAGCACCCCGAGTTCGAGCTCCGTATAAGCGGTCAAACCCAGCCCCCAAAGGGATTTCCAAGGAAACTTCCCCATATGTGCCCGTGTGAGGTATGAGTTAAATTACGCTAATGCAACGCTCCTAAAGGGAATCGAACTCACGACCTACAGCCCACATGGGTATAAACCCAGTGCCTCAGACCAGTTAGGCTTGCCATCATTGGACACGAAATAGTCTCTATCTCCAATCCCCTGATAAATTTTGTATAGTCGGAAGACGGTCCAAAGAAAGGCGCCATATAAAAATATTCACTTTGATTGGTACAATTTTGCACCAAATAGAGTTAAAAACAAAGCCCGGATAAATGATATTGTCAATTGCTCGACGAGCCCCTGCAACCGAAAACATCATTTGAGAGTCTAAAGACCAAACTAACTTATCACTTCCCACACCAATATTTACACCACTAAGAAGCAAACTTAAATTTTCAAATTCTTCCAATTCCACACAACCTCTCAATTCTCTTCTCCAACTCCATAGCCACCTACCATCACCCCGTTTTTCTGGTTAACCAAACTTCCATTTTCCAAATCAAGAAGCTATAAACGATTAAATTTTTCAGACAACGGAACCGTGTCTAACCAAATGTCTGACAAAATTTTGATCTTATTGCCACTAACTAAATCAAACCGAATAGAATTCTCATCAATAATATCATTATCATGCAAATATTTTATGGCACTAATAAATTAATCATTTTTCACTCGTTAATTTATGAGTATGCAATTATTCACGAACTAATGTATTAATTCAATTAGTGTGTAGTTAAGGTAACACATAAATATGCATTGAAAAACTTGTTTTTCTATCATCTGTCCTCCATATGTATTTATTTAAGGGCTCATGTACCCTTATTATGAAAATATATAAGACATTATCAGAAAATTTCGTTTAATGTCATGATTAGCTTTAGGGAATTAAATTCTAGACCATAATTTTTTATTCCTACATCACAGTGTATAATTATTATTGTAAACTGTTCAAACATATTAAATATTAATTATGGTGTATAGATCAAAATATGTGGTACATAAATCACCTGCGTTTATGATGTTCTTTCTTGTAGTGGATCAAGGCATATGAGACAATATATAAACAAAGCGGGAACCTCGGTGCTTGTCCGGAAGTAAAAAAACAAGAAAATAGATCTCATTAAACATATTATATTGTTTCATGGCGGCTGACGACTAAGATGCCACCACAAATCGTTCTTTTATTCTTATTCATCGCGATGCAAAATATATTCATCTGATTAGGGTTTAAATGGTTAAGAAAATTATCTTGACATACAAGCAAAGATAATCATGTTATATATTTCTTAATTCCATTCTTATAGTTGAAACAAAAAATTTAATATACACTAATATTTACCTAAGATTGTAAAGAGTAATAGTATTGGTGCCTATTATTTGTGTCTACTTGTGTATCTATCAATTTGATAATGACAATCGTCAAAATCAAAGTATAATATGAGGAAAAAGAATTAATGGATTACACATGTTAATTTTAAAAGTGGATAAACATATAAGTAGAAAGAAAAAATAAGAAGAAATATAATTTTTTAAAAGTTATACGCCTACCACTCCAATTAAAAGTTTTTTTTTTTTTTTTTTTTTTTTTTTTTTGAATGGCTACCTAGTAAGTTAGTGGCTTGGGCCTAGACGGTGATATCTACAAGGGGCAGTATGCCTACCTTCGAACCTTCCACCTATTTGTCTACGACGATACTTGAACTCATGACCTATTGGTTATGAGCAACACCTTAAACCTTCATCTAATACCACTAGACTATATAAGTAAATGTAACATTTTTTTAACAAAAAAAAAGAAGAATGTTGGGACAAGATCTTCGGTAAAGGTACATCCCTCATATCACTCCAATAGAATATACTTCCTCCGTATCATAATAAGTGATACATTTGGAAGATTGCGGAGTTTGAGGCAAAATATGAAAGTAGGGTTAAAATATATTAAAGTATGATTAAAATATATTAAAGTGGATAGTTAGTGGATGATGAGTCCCATTTTTCTTGATAAAAGTGATATTAATTAGTTTTAAAAGTAAAAGTAAGGGTATAAGGGTAATTTCACTTTATTAAAGTGGAGAGTTAGTGGAGGTTGTGTCCCACATTTTTGCCAAATAAGGTAACTTTTGAAGTGTATCACTTATTATGAAACACCCATAAATGAAAAGTGTATCACTTATTGTGATACGGAGGAAGTATAAAAGAAGATTACTTCTTTCTAGCAAGAAGCTAGATAAAAAGAGTACAAGAGTTAAGATAATATTAACGATTACAAGTCACATATATCATTCAAGATTACATTTATATCTAGATTTAATTCAAGTAAAAAGCATAGCTTAGTACTCCACAATAACATCCATTAACAAAAATCTTTAATTTATTGTTGAAGACAACATCGTTACTAGCTAGCTTTCTAAATGAAACAAGTAAGCTCCGAAAATATCTTCTCTCTTTTAATTGGCATTCTAGAAAAGATTATCTGACGTGTTAAACTAACAACATTAGGGTCAATGCTCAAGTACCAAAGGCGTCAACTAATTGAAACATTTTCCATAAATACTAGTATTATTCACCAACTAATATTTTATGTAAAAAGATCATGAATAAGCTTGTAACCTACTTCCCACGTCCCTAAATAAAATTCTCATTTCTTCTTAAATTTTTATCCCTAAATAAAGTTCCTATTTCACAAGTTTATGGGGTCCACCTATTAAAATAATATAATTACCATGGACCTCACTATTAGAACACGGGGTATGGATCCGCCATATCCCCGTTATATGCTTATAACTTCGTTAAAGCCACACCGTGCCTATCGCCATTGGTTCGCCATAACATTTTCGCCATGGCGAACGCTAAAGGGAACGAGCAGGGGTGGGGGATGGGGCTGCCCAACCAATCAAAATACATAAAATAACAAATGTGGGACCCCTATAACATCACTTTAACTATAACACCAATGAGTCACTTTTTCCTCCTCAAATTATAGCCAAGTTATAAGCCCAAAAAATACTATAACATGCCTATAACTACCCTTCCACTAACTATCTTTCTCTCTCCAAACCAACTTTATAATTTAATCAAATTTATTATCAATGACCTCACCACTAACTTTCTCCTTAAAAATTATGCCCAAGAGAAATGAGAACTTTATTTAGAGACGCGGGGTATAATAAATGAAAAAAATAGTCAATTAGATAATCATCTAAGAGACAAGGGTCTATCAAAGCTGTATGTATATCTTATCTTAGAGAAATGATATTTCTTCCTACTGTTTTCTCTTATATGTCTGCTCACCTTTATTCTTGACATATGTCATCCATTAATTCGCTTTCCTCATATCATACCTTGATTTTTGTAGGAGCTAATACCAATTTTCATTAAATAAAATACAATACAATTGGGAAATGACTAAAACAAATACAAGATTGAAACAAGAATATGTAGAAACAAAGAAGAAAAAGTTTGGTTGAGTCTCATGAAATTCACAATCCCCTTAAAATAGATTCTGTAACACCCTGAAATCCGGCCTAGTGTTTTATCACTTTCGGTAAGTGATAAATATTATTTATTAATTTATTTGAATTAATTGTTATTTTAACCAAGGGGTTAAAATGAGTTGAAATTAAAATATGTAAGTATTTTAATGATTTTTATATTAGTTGATTCATTTTTGAATCAAAATTCTAAATATATCTTTATTGTTGAAACCATAGTTAAAAGAATTAATTGTGAACCAAATATCTTCTATTATATTATATTTAAATAAAATATGGCTTAACCCATGTGTGACACGTATTGTGTGCGTGTCTAAAGGAGGAAAAGTTAGGTTTTCCTTTCTCTGTTTCTTTCTACACGTCCCAACACCAAGAATACTTTCATTGTGTGTGTTTTGATAATTTCTTGAAGATCAACTAAAATATTATTGAATCTTAGCATCAATCTCGTTTTCATCCAAGAAGAAGGTAGGCTATTTGTTCTTTGTCATGTTTATATGAAAGTATTATTAGTGGTTGAACTAGGGTTTTAAGCTTTGTGAGATTTCTTGATATAAAGTGAAATTGATGAAATTATTACATGTTAGAAGTGTTGTTTGAATCAATAATATGTACAGAAGTAAAGTTGTTTAGTTTTGTGTTGTTGACTCGTGAACTCAGTAGAACAAAATAAAACATATGGTTTTGTTGTTGACTATGGTCATGTAGAAAAAGAATAAGTAAAGAAAAGATGAAATTAGGATATGGATTTCTTTGTTGTTTGCTTGCTGTTAATGCGTAGAACCATAAATAAATAAAAATGTGATTTTGGCTTTTGGGGTTTGACTTTATGTGTAGAATAAAGAAAATAGAATTTCATTATTGTTTTGGTTTGTTTGTTGTACACCTGCTCTGCGTAGAAGACCCAAAATAATTGAAATGGGATTTTTGACTTTTGAGGAATTGCTTCACTAGTTCACTATAATAAATTGAAATATGAGATTTTATCTTTTGTTTGTTACTTTGAAGTATAATATGGATTTGTGGTGAATTGCTTATTAGAACAAAAGAGGTAATAGGATGATTTTTAAGTAAAAGGTCTAGTTAGTTGAATTGATGATTATAGATCTTTGACTTTAATTATGTCAAAGTTGTCGTATAAATTGAAATGGTAATTTGATGTCATATGAGATTATTTGTACATTTTGGTATATAGTAGTGTTATTGTGATACAACGGTTCGAATGGGATACTAATCGGTTGATTATTGTTTTGTTTATCAGGAAAAGGAAAAGAGGCTCAGTGATATTAGACAACTGAGTGGCGAAAGACTTGGCAAAGGTGAGTGGATTTATAACCTTTGTATTGTTTAAATTGCAATGGTTTGGGTTGCAATTGATTGAAGTTAATGCTGATCAGTTAGTGCTGATCCCGTTAATGCTGACCCCGTTAGTGCTGACCCCGTTAGTGCTGATCTGTTAATACTGCCCCTTATTTCTAAACCGGTATTAATGGTATAATGATAATCAACTGGCTATGTGTTAATTGAATGATATGTGCACATGGAATCTGATATGTGCACATGGAAAAGAGTAGAGGACAGTCTGCGTGGGGGCTGGGCTTTCGTTTACTGTTAGACAACGGTAATTGTACCTTGGCATATGTGTTGTGTTTGAAGGAAGCTTTACCATTGCTAATGAGTAAAGGGCTTCCGGTAAGCTGTTGTTAGGCCCACAACAGTTGTAAGGTTCTGCAAAACCGCCGATCCTTTCGTTATTTGTGAATCTGTGAAGATTGTGAATCTGTTAAGATTGTGAATCCGTGAAAATTGTGAATCGAGATTGTTGTACTTAGACAATATAAAATGTTATATTTTCATTCACTTAGCTTCGTGCTAATCCCCCACTAGGTTGAATCTTTTACAGGTTGTAGTTGGACGGGTCTTTTGGAGATTAAGTTTAGAAATGATTGACCAAGACTTAAAGAATTGATTTTGATGTCGAGCCGTAATGTTAAGTAACACTGTTTTGGAAAGTTAACTTTTGTAAAATTGTACATCTTATGTTTTTATAACTTGTGAATAACAAGTTATATATATGTAATTTTGAAACGCTTCCGCATGTGTTGTAAAAAAAATGGTTCAGATTTTGAGGTGTTACAGATTCGTTGTCTATTTCTCAGGGTAAAACAACCGAGTAGTTTTACAGTACCGAATATAATCCAAGCCCGAACACTTATCGAAAGTTTTTGTGTTTAAGAATAACTAAAAATTGGAGAGCACATGTGTGTGAGAATTCTTGGAGTGTAAGAAAGTCTAAGACTTTTTGGTGTGATTACAAATGAACCATACACATTCTATTTATAATAGAAATGTGTCATCATGTTAATAACAATCATAATTGTCATTATACATATTCATTACAAAGAAATAAAACCACCAAATTCAATTTTATGTTTAATGATACACATTAAACTTCTTAATAATATTAATAATAATATTATTATTATTATTTGAATTTTTTAACCATAAAAACCGAACCCCATGAAACCCGGGAGACGAGTGTGGATAGCTTCGAGTTTCCACTAGTTCATTTGTTTGATTTCTTTGTTCCATACACCCCACTTTGAGAGTCGATATCTCATTCAGCACAACTACATTTTGGACATGTCAACCATTAATTATATATAATACTTCCTCCGTATCAAAATAAGTGACACACTTTCTATTTTGGGATGTATCAAAATAAGTGACACACTTTGAAAACTTTCCTTATTTGGTAAAAATAGTGGGACCCTTGCCCACTAACAATCTACTTTAATAAAGTGAAATTACTCTTATACCCTTACTTTTACCTTTAAAACTCATTCATATCACTTTATTTAACAAAAGTGGGACCTATTCTTCACTAACTATGTATTTTAATCTATTTTAACCTCTACTTTAATCTTTTACCTCAAAAAACGTGTAAGTCAATTTGTGTCACTTATTTTGATACAGAGGAAGTAATATACATATAATTATATGTGTCCAAAATTTTCCAACAATTTTGACACTTATCATGATCAAAATGTCGGAATATAAATAGGATGAAATGATATAAAAACATACCATTACTCTATCTTGAATATAGTTCCTTAAATTTTTAAGATTTAAGATTTCTCTTTACCTTTATAATAATTAAATAATTTTAAAAAATCCAAGTAAATCGAATTAAACTTTTACCTATAAAGAATTCGAAGGTGACCTACATCTTTGGATCTCAAATGTACTCTATAAATAACGGACCAAATGAGCCTATTTCTAATCACTCTTCATCTTTAGAAACCTAAGTCTTATTGCTTTTCTCTTAAGCCAACCTATTACAGTTAGTTAGTTATGGCGACCGAAATGATGGTCAATTATTGACCGTGATATCAATCGTGACGACTTTCCAAAAGATTTCATCTTTGGAGTTGGATCATCTGCTTATCAGGTTTGGTATTTGTCATTTCATAAGAATTAATAATGATTATATATCTGCATGATTAATGTTTTCGTAATTATTTTCTCATTCGAATATATATATCTCAGGTTGAAGGTAGTTGGAATGCAGATGGCAAAGGTCTTAGCATTTGGGATTCTTTCTGTTTGCAACATCCGGGTTTGTCAGGATCAATTAACTATAGATTAGTTAATAAACACCTTTAGATCTAATTGATGATAGAAGTTACAGCGGATTAACACTATATCAATATGTTTAAGAACGATGAACTGTAAGAACAATATGCAATAATATTAAGAACACAGTTTCACAAAAAGCTTCAATCTATATTATCAATTAACAATGCACACGTACGTTTACAATTCGTAAGGAACTATATATAATAGTCCTTGAAGCTAAACTATTTACCCTAGTTATTCTAGGACTTGATTTACATCGAATTATAAAAAGATATACATTGAATTACATTCTATAACTATCTCTGCGAAGATCTCGGACTTGATATGTTCCATAAACGCGTACCAGTAGTAACTGCAATCACCAGTAGTAAATTTGCATCGTCAGTAGTAACTCTGGTGACCAGTAGCAAGTCCAAAACCAACGTCAGTAGTAACTAATAAGATCAGTAGTATCTTCAATCTGTGCTTGATCAGTAGTAACTTAGTTATAGTATTCACCAGTATCAACTCATCAGTATTAAGTGTTTCTGCCCCATCAGTACTAACTGCAGCTTCAGTAATAAGTTGATCTGTGTTTTGCTCCAACAATCTCCCCCTAAACTTATTGATTTTCTTTCAATCACATAAGTTTCTTTTGTTCTTCTTCTTCTTCTTTCTTTCTTCTTTCTAAGGTTCTTTGATTTTGTTGTCTTCTTTGTTCAATGATATATTTGATGTTTCTTTTTGTAAAGTAAGTCAATTTGTTCTGGAACATAACAGCATCATATGGTTTCATCATTGTGTTAGTGAATATCTGATACATAACCTTCTCTGAATGTGGATATTCTTTTTCATACAAATAAAGCTCACATCTTTTGCTTGATTTTTCAAAGAAATACATATTAGCAGTTGGGATCACATTCCAAGCATAAACATTTTCTGGATCTGTAAATTGTTCTGGGTAGTTGTCTGGATAAAATGCAGCATCTATCATTCTTGTTAAATATCCAGCACCAGACTCCTTCCATGATTTCTTTGACATCCTTGGTTTTCCAATGATCAGAAGTTTAATAACATCACTTCTTGAACAGGATCTGATCAATGGTAACCATCCAGTAAATCTTTGTATGGCTTTGTCTTCCCTTACAATTTCTATTACATTGTTTGGCATAACTCTCCAATTGATGATTGGATTGTTCTGCAAGGGAGCAATAGGTACTTCAAGAACAGGAATGATTTGTTCAGTTTTTGACTTCTTTTTAGAACTTTGTTCTTGAGTAATAGCCTTTCTCTTCTTTGATTGGGGAGTTGAGGATTCACCAGTAGTTGATATACTACCAGTTTTAAGTAACTTTGGACTGATTGGAACTAAGGCTTTAGATTTCTTTTCTTCTTCTGCTTCTTGTTCAGCCAATTCTTTCTTCTTAGCAGTGCAATATTTGTCTATAATAGTAATCATCTTCATTCTGCTAAGAGACTTTGCACTGTGCCCTTTTGATTTTAAAAATTCAATCATATTGGCCTTCTGTTCAAATACATCATCTGTTAATTCACTTTTATTTCTCTTGCATTCAGATACCAGTTCTTCAAGACATGTTATATGTTCTTCTTCAACTCTTCTAAGTCTTTTGAATTCTGCCTTTTGAGCTTCTAACTGGATATCTGTTATTTGAACAGGGATTTCTGCTTCTTGGGATTTCTTCTTTTTCTTTTCCTCAAGAGCTTGATACATCTCCACATTTTCTAAGAATCTTTTATGTTTCACCCTCCATCTAGATTCTTTTTCAGATCTGACATGATTAATTTTGTTCACCATTTGGTGACCTAATGCTCTGTTGGGATAATCATCATCATATACTTCTTTTCCTTTTCATTGATACAAGCAGATGGTGGAGGTGGAGTGTATTTCATATCTGGTACACCCGGAATCAGAAGTTTTGGATAAAACAAGTGGAGTTGATCTTCTGATAAAATTTTGGGGTGTGGAGGAAGTGAGCAGACATCTACTTCAAACCAATTCACATTATCATCAATGTCAGGTATGATAAGTGTTTGATCAGGTGTTGGTGGTTTGGAGATGATCACATGTCTTTCCCTTTCAATTAACTCAGGGAATTGTGGTTCTTCCTCTTCAGTAGTAACTAAAGTAGTTACTACTGGTGTGACTTCAGGAGTTACTACTGATAGGGCATCAATAGTATTTGGTGCATTTATTTCCTCTTCTTGATTTACTACTGCTATGATATCAGTAGTAGGAATTACTACTGATACTTCTTCTTGAGTTTGTACTTCCATAGGAGCAGTAGTAGTAGTATCATCGTCAACATTCATCTTTTCTTGGCCTTCATCAACTGTTGTTTCTTTGAGATTGAGGAGAGAAGTTGCTGCTGCTGCAATTGATTCATTTATCATTGTTTGAATATTGTCCTTCTCCCCCTTAGTGAGCTCAACTGGTGGAGCCTCACTATTATCAATCTTCTTTTTCAATCTTCTGATAATCTTTGTTTGTTGATGAAGCCTGTGCTCATATAACCTCATTCTTTTGTTGATGGTGTTGATGTGCTTCTTCATTACTGTCATTGTTTTTCCCTGATTGGTGAGATATTTAAGGCAATCATGTACAGAGGATTCAAGGTATCCCAACCTATCCGTCAATTGGGTTTGTTTAATACTGCCCTCACTCCATCTAGCAAGATCATCGGGCTCACTGACAGGTACATTGGCTTTAAGGTTTTCCATCCTTTCCGTTAATTCATCAGTTTCAGGTCTACCCTCATCACTTCTAGGTGATGAAATGGGTTGTTTGGACACCCTCTTGTTCCTAGAAGAAGCAGTAGTGCCCCCCTTGTGGTTTCTTGGCACCGGGGTCCTCTAAGTAATTCCTCAAAAGAGTCATCACTCAGAGTTGCCGAGGTCTGGGTCTTAGTGATGTTTTCACTGTCCTGTGCACCCACCTTTGGGGCATCAGTAGTGAAAGCCCTCGCCTCATGTCCTCTCTCCTCCTTGGAGGACAACTCTTGGAGCCTGGGGTTTGACTCAATATGTCCCCTGGTGTCCTTGAAGGAAGATTTCTTCATTTTATAATGTTTTTGGATTGATTTGGTTAAAGGTTGGTCCTCTACAGAGTGAAGAGTAGCACTCTGCAGATTTAAATCATGTTCCTGGGACACAGTCAGAACATCTATATTAGTGGGTGATTGAGTGGCTATTTGGGGTGGTGTTTGGGCTGCATTTGGGGGTGATGGAGTGGGTTGAGGTTCAATTTGGGTTGTAATTTGGATTGAACCTTCTCCAAGATTTTGTGGATCATTGATCATATTAGGAAACAGAGGGGTTTCCTTGCCCGAAAATTTAAATTGTTTTCTCATATTAGAGAAAACTTTCTTGTTCAACTCAGGAATTATAAAAATATTTTTAGGAGTTGACAAGTTTTGTAATTCACAATTTAAGATATGTTGAAGAAATCTGGGATACATTAAAAATTTTGAAGCACTAAGATTTCCCAACATACCTTCAAAAATCATATTTGAAAAATTAAATATCTGGTCTGTGCATAAACAAACAACAGCAGATGCTATTGATTTGTTAAACTCATTCCAGGTACTTCTTTTAGGAGAAATACAATGTTGAATGTTATGTACCAGAAATTTCCATTGTGGGGAGAGAAGACCTTTTTGAAAAGTGACTACGTCAAGTCTTCCCTCATATCCCATTTTATTTAAAATATCAACAATGTATTCCTTAGGAAGTGAAAACATACTTGCATCATCATGTAGTTGTAGATGGTGTCGAATTGATTGTTATTTGATCATTGACATTGTCGACCCTTCGGTTCGTTCAGCATTTGTCCAGAAATCCACCAAATGTTGTTGGTATGCTTTCGGATTGACAGATAAAGCAAACTTTATATATGAGTTTTTCAAGAAATTTACGATTGGACGAAAATCCTTTGTTCCGTCTGGATTCTTTAGGAATGCACACATGTTGTGAAATTCAGAGTATTTGAGTGTTGTGTGAACATCGAGAGATTGTAGAGTTGCCATTGTTGTAGATTTTGAAAAATACGTATGAATTTTGTTACTGATGAAGGGTTTTTTATCGTAAGTTAGGGTTTATCGAGAGGATTTAGCAAGTTGAAGTGAAAATAATGCTAAACTAATCGACTTCTGCTATTTATATCTTACGATTTATCCTGCAAAAATACAAAATTGCCCTTCGAATCATAACACAACGGTTATTTTCATGGGGGTTAGTTTGGTAATCTTGATATTTGAAAGACCAGTAGTAAATGAGATGCCAGTAAGAAAACGTCAGTAGTAACTACGAACGTCGGTAGTAACTAAGGATTTTGACATCAGTAGTAACTATTTACATCAGTAGTAACTACTAGCACATAAGACCAGTAGTATATGTGGACACCAGTAGTACTGTCTTACCAGTAGTATTTATGTAAACCGAATACATACCAGTAGTAATGAACTACCAGTAGTATTTTGTGCACATGCCTACACACCAGTAATGCAGACCTACCAGTAGTAAAACACTTAAACAAACAAATAACTTTTTACAATAAAAACTTTACACATGATTTTGAGTGAGAAATTAATTTACTAAAATCATTCCAATACTGCTAACCAAGAAGTTGAATCTTCCTACATCAAATGCTTTTGTAAAAAGATCTGCTAATTGATCATCAGTATGTATTTTAACTACTTTGATTAATTTCTTTTCATTGCAATCTCTTATAAAATGAAATCTTACTTCAATGTGTTTAGTTTTAGAGTGTTTTACTGGATTGTTCACAATACTAATAGCACTTTGATTATCAATAAAATTAGGAGTTTTAAGGATAGAGATACCAAAGTCTAGCAGCTGGTTTTGAATCCAAAGTACTTGTGCACAACAAGTAGATGCAGCTACATACTCTGCTTCAGCAGTTGATGTTGATACATTTGTTTATTTCTTGCATTGCCATGACACCAGTCTTGATCCAAAGAATTGACATCCACCAGTAGTGGACTTTCTATCTTGACATTCACCTCCATAGTCACTATCTGTGTAGGCTATGAGTTCAAAGGGTGAATCATGTGGATACCATAGACCAAGTGATGGTTTGCCTTTCAAGTATCTGATTATTCTTTTGACAGCCTGCAAGTGTAGTTCTTTAGGTCTTGCTTGATATCTTGCACACACACAAACACTATACATAATGTCAGGTCTTGATGCAGTTAAGTACATCAAAGAGCCTATCATTGATCTATATAAATGTTCATCTACATCCTCCCCCTCAACATCAGGATGTAGGTGTTTGTGTGTTTCCATTGGTGTGCTTGCACTTTCGCAGTCTTTCATATCAAACTTCTCCAAGATGTCTTTAACATATTTTGATTGGTTTATCAAAATACCATCTGTTCTTTGATTTACTTGAAGTCCAAGGAAGAAGTTCATTGGACCCATGGAGCTCATTTTAAATTTGATTTGCATGAGATTTTCAAACTCTTTACATAGTGCATCATTTGTTGATCCAAAAATGATATCATCTACATAAATTTGCACCAGTAGTATATCATCTTTGACTTTTCTTGTAAACAGAGTTTTATCAATTGCTCCTCTTTTGAAATCATTCTTCAGTAAGTATGATGACAATGTATCATACCATGCTCTTGGTGCCTGATGTAGGCCATATAGAGCTTTGTCTAGTTTGAATACATAATCACCATGTTTTGGATCTTCAAAACCTGGAGGTTGGCAGACATACACTTCTTCTTCAATTTTCCCATATAGGAAGGCACTCTTTACATCCATTTGATAGACTTTAAACTTCTTGTATGAAGCATATGCTAAGAAAATTCTTATTGCTTCAATTCTAGCAACATGAGCATATACTTCATTATAGTCTATTCCTTCTTCTTGAGTGTATCCTTGGGCTACAAGTCTGGATTTGTTCTTGATCACTATACCTCTTTCATCTTTCTTGTTTCTAAAGATCCACCTAGTTCCAATGGCTCTTTTTCCTTTAGGTAGAGGTACAAGTGTCCAAACAGCTTGTAATTTGAATTGAAGTAGTTCTTCTTGCATAGCCTCAATCCAGTTTGAATCCTTCATTGCTTGTTGAATCTTCTTTGGTTCATCCTGAGACAGAAAACATTCAAACATACATTCATTAGTAATTAAACTTATATTACACATGTTTGCAGTTAGACTCTTATGTAGTTTGCTTCTTGTCTGCATGCTTGAATTCACATCACTAAGGACTTGATCCAAAGGATGATTCTTTTCCGTTCTTGTGCCATGAACTTTGTCAACACATAGTTGGTTTTCAAGATTGGACTCATTTGGTTCAGGAGATTGTTGTTCCTCTTGAGGTTCTTCATTGTCATTGATGTTTGGTTCATCATCATTTGCTGGTTCATAGTTACTACTGGGATCAGTAGTATTTAAGTTGTTACTGGGATCAGTAGTATTTAGAGAATTTAGGTTATTGCTAGTACGAGTAGTATTGGAATTACTACTGTCCTCATTGTCTGAATCACTACTGCTCTCAGAATCTGAGTTATTACTGTCCTCAGTGTTAACTGTGGGTGCAGTATCAACTACTATGTATCTCATCTCTTCTTGACCAGTATTGAAAGATGATGTTCCTTCCTTTTGAGGATGACAATTTGAATCACCTGCATTTATATCCATGTTAGTATTAAAGGATTTGGTCAGATTATCTATGTTAAATAGCCAATCTGGACCATTTCCTTGTTCATTAGGAACATTCTCATTAAAGGATACATTGATGCTTTCTTCAATAATCCTTAATCTTTTGTTGAACACTCTGTATGATTTGCTTTGAGTAGAGTATCCCACAAAGATTCCATCATCAGCTTTGCAGTCAAACTTACCAATTTGTTCTCTTGTAATCAGAATAGTACAAGGACAACCAAATGATTTAAAAAAACTTATAGAAGGTTTTCTTTTGTTGAAAAGTTCATATGGTGTTTTATAATGTGGCTTAACTATTAACACTCTGTTTTGTACATAACAGGCAGTATTAACAGCTTCAGCCCAAAAAGTAATTGGTAACTTTGAATCTGCTAACATTGATCTTGCTGCTTCAATGATGGTTCTATTTCTTTCTTTCAGCTACACCATTTTGTTGAGGAGTTCTAGGTGAGCTGTATTGCCTGTCAATACCTTTAATATCACAAAAGTTAATTAAGTTAGTATTCTTAAATTCTGTGCCATTGTCACATCTTATGGCTTTAACTTTTTGATCTGATGTGTTCTCCAGTTTAACAATTAAGTTCTTGATGAGTTCACTTGTTTCATCTTTTGTCCTGAGAAAGAAAACCCATGTATATCTGGAAAAGTCATCAGTAATAACAAGACAATATTGTTTCTTTCCAATACTCATTACATTTGTAGGTCCAAAAAGGTCCATATGTAAGAGTTGTAAAGGAACAGAAATAGAGTTAACAATTTTGGACTTATGAGAAGACTTGTGTTGTTTACCTTTTAGGCATGCAACACAGTGATGATCACACATGAACTGTTTTTGTGGTAATCCAATTACCAAATTCTTTCTTACTAAGATATTCATGTTTGTAAAGTTTGTGTGACACATCCTTCTATGCCAAAGTTCTGATTCAGTAGTGTTTGCCTTGGATATAAAACAGTTGACCTCATTTGAAGAAATGAGTTCTCCCCCTATATCCAGGCAATACACATTGTTTCTCCTTGGAGTTCTTAAAACTACATATTTTTCATCTAAAATAAAATCAGGAGAAAGAATGATGCACTCAATGTCTGTGAAAAGAATCTTGTTCTTTTTATCACAAACTTGAGACACACTGACAAGATTGTATTTTAGCTCAGCTACATAAAATACATCATCAAAAGTAATCTTACCATTAGTAACTGTACCTTTCCCTGAAATCTTACCTCCCTTTGGGTTCTCACCAAAGGTCACATATCCTCCATCAAATGACTTGAAATCTTTAAGAATTTGCAGATTTCCAGTCATGTGTCTTGAGCATCCACTATCAATATGCCATGTTCTACCTTCTTCAGGGATCTGAATGCTCTGCACAAGTAAGTAATGGATTAATTAAGTTTGGGAACCCAAGCTTTATATGTCTTGGGTTCATCCTTTGAGAAATAAGATTTAGGAGATTGGACTTTAAACATTATTGGTACCCATACCTGTTTACTACTGGTGTTTTGTTTTACTACTGCCCTTTTAAATTTGGTACTGGTGTCTGAGTTTACTACTGATCTTGGTCTATACCCATGATTTTTAGCTTTTGAATACTTTACTACTGATGGACCAGTAGTATTTGGGTACTTGCCATGTTTAGAATGACCAGTAGTGTTTGTAAAATGTGGTTTGGCAGCAGTAGTTTTTGTAAAATTAGGGTTTTTACCAGTAGTGTTTTGGTACTGGTGCCTAACAACATGATAATTAGGTTTAGAATCAATAGTAAACCTGTTAAAGTTTCTACTGGTGTTGGAAAAATTAAAATATTGTTTATTTTGATTTGTTTTTCCATTGGTTTTGAAGTAGTTGCTGTTCTTTGGGCTTCCAACTCTTTTATTTTGCACAAACCTTGATGCATTTCTTCCAAATTTTTGTGTTTCAGATTTTTGAAATTTAGTTTTATTTACTACTGAAGGACCAGTAGTATCTTTCAACTTTTGTGTTTTTGCTTTTGTTTTAGAATTTTTAAATTCTTTGAACTCTTTGCAGTTGATTGGATTGAAGTGACAATCATTTGCCAAATGGTTTACTTTGTTGCAAATAACACATTTGAATTTCTTATCCTTAGCACTTATAGTTTTTCTTTGTTCTAAGAGTTGATTCCTGTTTATTTGATTTCCCCTTTTTAAAATTTTAGGTATATTTTCTGCATTATACTTGGGAGATTCATTTGGACTTTGTGCTGTATGAAAACTTGTATCAATTGAGTTTGTAGTTTCAGTTGAAAATTTGTAAATTCAATTGAGTCTGTAGTTTGATCATCATCAGAAGAATCATTTGATTCAGATGTTTCATTATTAGATTCAGTTTGATTTTCAGTGTGTAATTCATTTATGATTCTCTCTGAACTATCTTTAAGTGGAGGAATGAATTTATATGGAGGTGGTACAGCATGATATCCCACTCCATGCACAACCTTTTCAGTGGTATGATTATTTGTTAATTCATTAACAATTTGTGAGCTTCTTTCAAACTTTTTAATGGTTAATTTGTTTTGTTCTAATTCCATTTGAAATTCTTCTAGTTTGATCAAAGTTTCTTTTAATGTTAATTCAAGATGTTCTTTTTCATAAGTGGTTTGTAGCAATTCTTCTTTTATCTTTTGATCAGTTATTTTATAAATTTTAATTTGATTTTCAAGATCAGCTATACAACCATTATATTCAATTCTCGGTTTCTATTTAGAATCATCTCTGCAAGAGTTTCTTTATTCAGTTTTTCTAAATCTTTATAAGCTTTAATGCATTCAGGAGTGTAAGATTTAGAAGGTACCTTAGTAGGAGAGTCAGTGAATGCCATGAGAGCTTGATTCTGTGCATGCTCATCTGCTTGAAAACTCCAGTCATAACCTTGTCCTTGTTGTGAAACAAGAGCAGTTGAGTTTGATCTTTTGTCTGGCTGAGGACATTCTTTAGCAAAGTGCCCAAGGTTGTTACAGTTGTAACATTTGACTTTAGTCTTGTCAAATCCAGCCTTGTCACCTTTGTTGAAGTTTAGATTTTTTCTTCCAGTCCTCTTCAAGAACCTTTTGGTTCTAAGGCTCAACATAGCCATCTGCCATTTAAGATCCATCTCTTCAAGATCATCAGGATTCAGTTGTTCCAAGTCATCACTAATTAATGCAGTATGAACATGACTAGTGAAGAAGGATTCTCTTGCAGCATCTTCACAATCTGCAGCCTTTGCAGTTTCCTGACCTGCTCCTGTACTAGACACAAAAGCAGCATTGTTTGAAGATAAATTAGGAGTTTTAGAACTTACCTCAGATTCAAACACTCTAAGCTCATTGTACAATTCATCCAGCTCCTTTTCTTCCAGGGCATCACCTTGTCTATATATGACTGTGTACATTGACCATTCTTCTCCAAGGGATCTGAGAAATTTTCTATTGACATCATCATTGTCAGGTTTTACATCAACTTGATTTACCAATAAGTTTGTTGAATCTATCAAAGGTTTGAGATAGAGATTCATTTTTTGGCCTTTGAAGTTTTCAAAGTCCTGCTTCAGTACAGACTTCATGTTTCTTTTGGTGCTTTTAGTGCCAACAAATCTCTTTTCCAGTGCCTGCCACAACAGCTTTGCATCATCATATTCAACAAACAGATGTTGATAGTCATTAGGAATGGCCAGTAGAAGAGTGCTTAGAGCTTTGAGTTCTATCCCTCTGTCTTTCTTCTCCTTTTCACACTTGAGTTTGTCTGCTTCAGTTGCAGAACTTGTTGCTTGACCAGGAACGGTTTTGTTTCCTTCAACAACAACTTCCCACATGGTATAATCAGTAATAAGCATGTATTGCTTAATACGATTCTTCCACATCCCAAAGTTATTGGGAGTGAGTATAGGGATTTTATTAGCTTGAGTGCTTTCATTGTTGTCAGACATAATTAACAATGTGTGTGTTTTAAAGGTTTAAAACTTTTTGTTTGTTCTTAAAAATCGTAGATCTGGAACCAATAAGCTCTGATACCACTTGTCAGGATCGATTAACTATAGATTAGTTAATAAACACCTTTAGATCTAATTGATGATAGAAGTTACAGCGGATTAACACTATATCAATATGTTTAAGAACGATGAACTGTAAGAACAATATGCAATAATATTAAGAACACAGTTTCACAAAAAGCTTCAATGTATATTATCAATTAACAATGCACACGTACGTTTACAATTCGTAAGGAACTATATATAATAGTCCTTGAAGCTAAACTATTTACTCTAGTTATTCTAGGACTTGATTTACATCGAATTATAAAAAGATATACATTGAATTACATTCTATAACTATCTATGCGAAGATCTCGGACTTGATATGTTCCATAAACGCGTACCAGTAGTAACTGCAATCACCAGTAGTAAATTTGCATCGTCAATAGTAACTCTGGTGACCAGTAGCAAGTCCAAAACCAATGTCAGTAGTAACTACTAAGATCAGTAGTATCTTCAATCTGTGCTTGATCAGTAGTAACTTAGTTATAGTATTCACCAGTATCAACTCATCAGTATTAAGTGTTTCTGCCCCATCAGTACTAACCATATCAGTACTAACTGCAGCTTCAGTAATAAGTTGATCTGTGTTTTGCTCCAACTGGGTTCGTATGATTAATTGCAGACTAGAATTTAATATAATTAATTAAATGTGTCTTTTATATAAGTTGGTTGATATATGAACATGATCATGATTGCAGAAAAGATTAAAGGAGGTACAAATGCATGCCAAACTGTTGAAGGTTATTTAAGAATGAAGGTTGAGTATCTTTCCATCGAAATATGAAATGTTACTAGAAACATCTACAATTTATAATATTTCTTAATAGATTTGTAAACAAATTTAACAGGAAGACGTTCAACTGTTTGAAGAAAATGGGCGTTAACTCTTACCGGTTTTCTATTTCATGGTCAAGAATATTACCAGATGGAAAAGTAACCACGGTAAATCCATGGAAGGGATCGACCACTACAACAAGTTAATAGATGAGTTATTAGCCAATGACATCGAGCCATTTGTCACGTTGTTCCACTGGGATCTTCCAAACACTTTGGAAGAAGAATACATGGGTTTCTTAAGTTCTAAAGTTGTGTAAGTATTGTTGCTTGTTTATTATTTAATCATTAATTTAATACTAGTAGTATGTTACCTCTCCATTAATTAATTTTTTAAAAATTAGGGATGATTTTGTTAATTATGCGGATATTTGCTTTTGGGAGTTTGGAGATCGGGTGAAGAATTGGGTGACACTAAACGAACCACATAGATTCGCGTATGATGGTTATGTAAAAGGTGCATCGGCTCCCGGTCGAGGCGTGGACAGAGGAGATGGTGACGCTCAAACGGAACCATATACAGTAGCATATAACTTACTTAATTGTCATGCAGCTGTTTATAGAAAATATTGCGAAGATTACAAGGTATTACTTAAAAAAAGAGTTTAATACTTTAAGAAAAGAATTTATTTGCACAATGTGATGTTTTTTTAGGACACTCAGAAGGCTAGAGTGGGAATTACACTTAATTCCACCTATTATCTACCTTATCGTGCAACTTATCAACAAGACGCCGAAGCTGTCAAATACGCCTTAGATTTTGAGACTGGATGGTACCCTTTTTTTTATTTTTTTTAAAAATAGATGTCGTACATTAATTTGACATTAACTTATTTCAGGTTTTTGGAGCCAATAACAAGCGGTAGTTGGCCGGAGAGCATGCTAAAATTTGCCCAAGCTCCAACACGTGACTACCCAAATGGTTGTGTTTTGCCTAAATTTTCCACTGATCAACGTACAAAGCTGATTGACTCGTATGATTTTTTGGGTGTGAACTACTACACTTCAAATTACGCCAGACAACCAACTTCTTCTGATGTTATTTCTCTCGGATATTCTACTGATTCTCATTATGTCGGCTCAGGTACATATCAAAAAACTTTATTTCTTGTTACATTACGTACCTATATGTGTGTGTAAAAAATGATTTGAAAAATTATTAGTTAGCTAAAAAGTTCATAACTTGTAACTTATAGATATTAATGTTTTTTCTTGGTTAGGACAAGACCCCGAAGGACATTATATTGGACAGCCGGTAAGACATTTTACATGTACAAAAATTAGAATTAAAATTATGTTTCAATGATTGATTTCTAATCGATGCCAAATCCAATTTCACAGTCGTTCAAAGGCTCGTGGGTTTATCTTTGTCCTCAACAGCTTACGGAACTCTTGGTTTACATTAAGCGAACCTACAAAGTCACCAAAGACATTATCATCACAGAGAATGGTACATTGTTGGGTCACTGAAAGTAACCCTTAATTAACTACTGAGGATTTAATGTGTTTGTTTTCCATTAATTCTATTTTGAGTGATGTTTTTATTTATGTCTTGCGATGGATTGGGTCTTCTGATAAGAACGAACAAGGAAAAACATATGAACAAATGCGTGATGATCAATATCGAATCACTTACGTAAAAGAGCATCTTAGAGCCATTAAAAATGCTAGAGACAAGTAAGTAACTTTTTTTCTTTTTACAAAATGGCATTGAATTAGATCATATTCATGACAATATAATCTTGTTAATTATAGTAGAAAGGTAAACGTCACGGGGTACTTCGTATGGTCGTTCATGGATAGTTTTGAATGGTATTCTGGATATACTGCAAGATTTGGTATGATATATGTTGATTATTTGAACGATATGAAAAGATACCCGAAACAATCAGCACTTTGGTACAAAAAGTTTCTTTCTACAAAAGATCACCACTGGCCATGGATATTTAAAAGGAGCATCCCCGAAAGCGAACAAGGAAATATTCATCATGAAGTCGCGCATAAGGAAGAGAGAGTGAGTGAGGTGAGTCAAAAGCCAAAGAAGGCCAAAACATGAATATAGATGAACAAATCACACATCCTTTTCGATCGATGGTTGATTTCGATTATGTTTTTTCGAATTTCTGAGTTTAAATAACGTGTTTGCGATCGTGTGTACTTTTTTATGTATGTTATGAGAATAAAGACACATGCAGGAAATGTGTCAAAATAAGTGGTATGTTGCGAAGTACCTATTCTTGATGAAAATAAAGGCTCCTTTTTAGCTCATTATTATATTGTTATTGAAACAAGAGATGATGATAAACTAACGATTAGGCTTTGAAATCGTTAAAATCAATAAACTATGACCAGATGGACTTACTCTGATCAAGTATCCATGCATTCAATCGTCAAAACAAGTTATTGGGCCCACGTATGTAATTACCTTTTTTAAAGTTTGTATACTCTTAAAACAACGAGATTAATGCAATCTGGGGTGATAAGTTTTCATATATTCTTTAACTAGCTAGCTTACTGATGAATGATGATAACAGTTTTAATAAATATATATGTAATAATTTCAATAATGGTTAATATTAATATAATTCATCGTAAATGTAAGATATAATAATCAAATAACAATATACGGAGTAGTTAGTGGTGGGTTATTGATAATACTTTTGATTAAAATATAAGGTTGGATTGGAAAGAGAAAGATAGTTAGTGGATATTAGTGGTAGAGTTTTTAGTAATAATAGTTTTTTATTGTGTGTAGCCCATCAAATATGGAAAATGAGAAGTTTTTTGTGGGACAAAAATTTAGAGTGAAATGAGAAGTTTTTTGTGGGACGGAGTGAGTATTTAATAACTTTGAATATTACATATAATAAAAGACAAAAAATAAAACATTCGTCGATAAGTAATGTATATAACGTAAAGTTTAAAAGTCTATAGGGGTAATTTTTAAATCACAAAAATGTACTTCCTCCGATTCAAAATAAGTGATACACTTTTGGTTTCACGGTTTTTGAGGCAAAAGATTATAATGATGGATAAATTAGATTAATTGGATGGTTAGTGGGAATGGGCCCCACACTTTTTGTATAAAGTTGAGTTAATGATGTTTAAAAGTAAAAATTAAGGGTAAGGGGGTCATTTTACTTTGTTAAAGTAGATAGTTAGTGGGTGGGGGTCACCCTTTTTTTGCCAAATAAGGTAATTTTTCAAAGTGTATCACTTATTTTGAATCACCCTAAAAAGGAAAGTGTATCACTTATTTTGAATCGGAGGAAGTATACGAAATGACAGGATAATAAAAATATATATTTTTTAGTATATCAAATCTTTTGTAGGACTTCATGATAAACAACGTTCAAAATATTATTACAAACTTTTCCTATCTTTATTGTAATATTTTCATAATTTTCATAATATTTTATTCACCGGATATTTTATACACTTGAAAAAATGTAATAACACATATTTTCATATAGTTTTTTAGAACATCAACTACAAAAATATAAATATACTAAAAAAGTCTTCCTAAATCATCAAGATAAGTGAAATGTTAAAAGTAGCAAACTATTGATTTCTCAAATGTATTATGCAATTTCATAAAATTAAAGAGAACATTTAGTTGGAAAGAGCAAACATTGTTTGCAGGTAGGGGTGTCTAAAGGGTTGACCCGACCCGATTAAAACCCAAACCAGATTATGCTAAGCGGGTCGGGTCTATTCGGGTTCTATGTTATTATCGGGTTTTTTTAAACCCGATTCGTTATCGGGTCGGGTTTCGGGTTAGAATTTCTTACCTTTGTCAGATTCGGGTTGGCACGATTAGACCCGATTAAAGTTTAAGTATTATATTTCCTATAAAATTAAGATATCATACTATTAATACAATTAATTATCAAATTATATGATAAAGTATTCAATAAAAATTCATTAATAATTACAAGTGTTAAATAAAAACTCATAAAATTTTATATATTAAATAATTTCTTTAATTTTTACTAAAAATTCTTAACTCAAGTGTAACCCGACCAACCCGATCGGGTCAACCCGACAAACCCGATCAAGTGTAACCCGACCAACCCGATCGGGTCGGGTTGACCCTTTGGACACCCCTATTTGCAGGTATCGTTCTTTATAATAGATTATAAAACGAAGAAAGGTAAGAAAATTACTCCCAAGCTTTTCCTACAAAGATTTTCAATTTTTGTATCCTTTATCAAGAAAATCTGTCAATTTTATAAAGCAATAAGACATAATTGAACTGACAGCACATATGCAATATGACTTCATATTGCATATTATGAAGTATTACATTCAAATTAGTTGAAAATGTAAACGGTAAAATAACCGAGTGGTAATATAGAAAAAGATATGTAATATGTTTATCTCGACTCCACCACTTTAGTTTTTCCAACTTTACTCGACTCACTCCATTACAGTCCTGTAAAAGTTGCACAGAAGGTGTTCGATAAAATGTCACATTAAAAATGTCAAAAAGCAAGACGGAATTGCTTAACTAGTTACATGAATATTGCTAAGATTAGTGATTGACGATCATGAATATTGCTAAGATTAGTACTAATTTATATAAAAAACGTCTTAAAAACATCACCGGCCGATATCTCTCCGGCGTTGACCAACTTTCCACCGTACCAAAAAATCCAACCAACGCCCAACATATAAATGTCAACAATTGAGCTGAACCGATCCCGATTCAGGCTAATCACGCCTTTTTTCTTGCTTCCATTCTCGGGCCCAGGATTGGAAACACTCGTTATGATTGCGGTTCAACCGCTCATGGTTTTATGTTTCAATGCTCACAAAGTGGTGTTGTTGAAATAAGGTATTGTTTATTGCTAATTCATACTTGAGATATATTGTGTATTTACAGGTTTAGCTGGTTGAAGCTTTGGGTTATTATTCAAAGATGTTAAGGTACACGTTTATATTTTTTTATATAAAAATATTGTTGTGTCATACCTGATCCTACCCTTATACATGTATTAAAGAATATGTATATGCTATTTTAAACTATATTTTAATTTTTTTATTATTTAAGTTGTTTAAAGATGGCTTTAGTATCCAAATCGGTATTTGTTTAAATTATTGAAGTTTGACATGTCTTTAGTATCCAATCAGCGGCTTTACCGCTTTAGTATCCAAATCGTTATTTGTTTAAATTATTGAAGTTTGAGATGGCTTTAATTAGTATCCAAATCGGCAGCTTTAGTATACAAATCGGCGGCTTTAGTATCCAAATAGTTAATGGCGTTAATTTTTATGAACAGTAACTAACGGAAATTGAATGGGAAGTGTATTATATGTACAATATCTCTAAAAGAAAATTTAGCTTATTATATGCTTGTTAATATGTGCCTGCTCATAGGACACACAAACCCAATCAAAAGTTATATACAGAAGAAAATATAACATTTTTTTACCGGCAAAAAGAAGAATGTTGGAAATAGCAGTGACTAAAGTAGATAATTAGAAGTTGACATATACCTTGGATCTGAAACTCTATAAATAACGGACCAAATGAGCCTATTTCTAATCACTCTTCATCTTTAGAAACCTGCCTATTACAGTTAGTTAGTTAGTTATGGCGACTGAAATGACGGTTGAAATTGACGGTAGTCGTGACATCAATCGTCCAGATCACTAATAGCGATTATGTTGAATATATATCAACACGTTAGAAAAAAATTTCTTTTCAGACGAATATATATGTAATTTTTCTTTTCAAAATATAAAATACAACATCCAGTTTTTTATATTTAGTCAAAGTTACAAACCAACTTGCAAAGTCAACATTCAAAATCCCTCTTTTTAGCCTTCACCGCCGGCACTCTTCAGTCACCTCCATTTACACAATTCCAAATATGCCCTCAAACTCTTCCAATATTTACATTTTACACCCAAACTTCTCCCACACTGCAAAGCCCACGTAGGGGTAATTTAGTAATTGGAACTAAACGGCTAACTGCTGACCTTTCAACTATATTTTTCCACCACCCCTCAACCATTTTCTTTAAACTCTCAATTTCTAAATAATTCTCTCTTAATTCAAACATAAGAAATATAGAAAGCAAATTAAGCAGAAAAATTCCCCCAAAAGATTTCATAATACATTTCGAGAATTCCCTTACTGAAATTTGAATCAGGGTTTCTGGAAAGAACCTCTGTTTCATCAAGCAACTGCGTGATCATATTTGAAATTCGATTCGTATCCCAAAGGTAAAGTTTCTTTAAAGTTCTACTTTTTAATACTTTTTAGGGTTTATTTTTTCAAGATTCTTTGATATTTATGATGGGTTTTGTTCGAATTGTAATGGGTATGTTATGTTCTACTGTTTTAATTTTGGTTTTGATTTTGGGTTTCCGGTGTATTGGCGTGTACTCTTTTCTAGGGTTTAATAGAAATTTGGGGGAATTTGAAACGTTGGAGTATTTTGATTCCCAAAGTTTGATGAAGTAAGAAAAACGGTTTTCACTATGATCCTTTTATAGTTTCTTCCGTCATTTTGTCGTTATATATATAAAATGATAATTCTGTATGTATGTATATTAAATATTGATTAAATGAGTTAATGATTTCGTTTTTTTGAATCAAGAAAGTGAATAATATGCTGTGAAAGTATTGAATTTATTGAGTTGATGATTTCAAATAAATGATCTTTCGGTATATTTCTGGACTTGATTTGCAGGGTTTTTAGATGTGTGTTCATGTAATGGTGACTATGAGTCTATGATTATGATTTATTGATTATTTAAAGTCAAAATAATCAGAAATGATTCAAATTTGTTTTTTCCTCTTCTTGTATTACAAAATCCGGCAACTAGAGTGGATTATTATTTGATTTATAAAGGTATTTTTAGACGTTTAATTAATCAGTTGCGTTATGCAGATGATGATGAATTACCAATCTACCCCTAGAAGCAATCGGCCAAAAGGTTCTGCGGTTAAACGCTTCCTACAATTTGCATTATTTGCAGTCTTCAGCCTTTGGTTACTTTACCAAATCAGACAACCAAACAACACGACCCAGTTCACCAACGGGCGGATTTCCAACTTTTTGGGACGGAAGGGGAGTGCAGGATTATTAAAGTCAACTTTAGGTTTGACTTTAGAAGATGTAACAAATCCCGGTGAAGAGGGCGAGATTCCACGGTACTCCAAACAAGTCGATGAAGTGGAGTTTCACCAAACAGAATCTTTAAAGGAGGAAAATGACAATAATACCCTTGTGAAGGCTAATGAAGATGCAACGTTGACCATGAGAAAGTCAAATGTTAGCTTTCCGGATGAAAATGGAATTCCGCAAGATGTTCGTGACAAGTTTATTGGGAAAGAGTCAAGTAAGTCGGTCAATAAAACCCGAGTCAAAATGATTGATACCCGTGTTGTTGGTAATGGAAGAAATGGGACAGTAAAAGAATCATAATTGGTTTCATGTTTACTCGTAAATTCGGTAATTTTCGTATAGATATCGACTTAGTGGTATTCGTTTAGCTCATGAGATATGAAAGATATTGATTTGTATCAAAACACTGATGTTAATTTGTGGGTATTTACGATACTACCCTCACGAGTTAATCCAGTGCTTGTTTAACATTGAATAACCTTTTTTCTCAACAAGTTATAACTCTTTAGAATGTAACGGAAAGTATTAACACGACCACCATAAGAATCTTTACCTTAAATTTTCATATTTTCAATTGTTTGTGACTGATTGTTCTCGTCAAACATATCGTTGACTTTTGGTTCACCACTACATTGGGTCAACGAGGGCAATTTCGGAAGATAATGGCTTCGGGTTTTTATACGTGGACAGAAATACATAAGAACATGGAAATGTATTTGGATTTTTATCTGTCTCAAGCAAGTTAAAAAAGGTCTAGCTTATAACATAATTTATTTATAGGGCGTGATTTTTACACGACACAATTTAACCTGTGATAACAATATGTGTTTTATATATTTGTATAGTCTGAAGAACTTCCTCCATCCCACAAAAAAACTTCTCATTTCACTTTGGCACAAGTTTTAATGTGATAGTTAGTAGTGGGGTCATTCGTAATAATTTTGATTAAAATATAAGATCGGTTTGGAGAGAGAAAAACAGTTAGTGGATGGTTAGTAATGAGGTCCTTAGTAATAATAGTATTTTATTATGTGGAGCCCATCAAATGTAAGAAATGAGAAGTTTTTTCTGAGATAAAAATTTAAGGTGAAATGAGAAGTTTTTTGTGGGACGGAGGGAGTAATACTTGTACAGTGTGGTAAAAGCATCAAAATATGCTTAATTCCCTTTATATTAATATTTTTTTAATCATTTAATCACATTAAATATTTTTTTAAAATGGGCATAACAGTGTTTCTTTGTAACCCAACCCGAAATATACTAAATATAACCATTTCTTTCTAACGTATCTATGCAAGGGCATTTTTGTCTTTTAAATTTGTAAGGGCAATTTTGTCATATTATATGTATATGGCCAGATTTGGTTCAAATGAAGATGGATTGAAATTTAGCATTTAGGTGCCCTGTAAAACATTTCTATATTGATTCTGTTTTGGTTTAGAATGGTTTGGTCCTGAATCGAAACGAATCCTGAATTGTATACGTATTCAAACTTAGGACCGTACCTACATTTTTTAGGACACAGTTTATAAATGAAAATGGATCTAAAAAGATGTTCACTAAAAAAGTATCTATAAATTACAAGAGACAAAGAGAACTAGTAATTTGAAATGTGTCTTTCTAGCCTTTTTTTTTTTATCCAAGGTGTTCAATTTAATTTTTATAGTCGTTTTGTTCAAAAATATACTCCCTCCGTTACAAAATAAGTAATACACTTTACTTTTTCGGGTGTTTCAAAATAAATGATACACTTTAAAAACTTGTCTTATTTAGTAAAAAATATTATGACTCACATCCACTAACTTTCTCATTCAGTAAAGTGAAATGACTCATTTACTCTTACTTTTACTTTTAAACATTATTAAACTCACTTTAATCTAAATATGTGGGACCTATCTTTCACTAACTATCCAATTTGATCTAATTAACCTTCATTAACATATTTTACCTCAGAAATATGCAACCTCGAGTGTATCACTTATTTTGAAACGGATGAAGTAATTTTTTTATAGATATTTTTGCTAATCATTAAAATTCTCATGACATTGCAGTGTCTATTGCATTGTCTCAACTCTCAAGCCTATTTTTATATGGGCCCAGCCCAATATAAATAGCCCCTCGCTAGCCTAGTTTTGAAAAAGATATGTTTAATTAGTTGCGCCAAAAATTGAGTTATCGAAACGCAGTATGATATACGAAAAATTGTAATGATTATTACTAAATTCTTTTTTATCATTCGATCTATAAAATGAGGAATCCATTAAATCTAATTTCGAATTTCATTCTATGTTTTGGACATTATTGAATAAATAAATAGAAAGATTTAGTAAGAAAAAAATATTATCTCTTGTGTGAAATGTTCAAGGTAGTCCATTAATTTTATCTAGTCCTAAGGGACATTTATTAGCCTTTGGATCAAGAAAAATTAATGGTCAAGATCAAGATTCAAAACCACCACCACCACTACAAGCACATGTGCTTCTCCGGCGGCAGGAGACGGCGGCGGCGGACGGCGTCGATGGGCGGCGGCCGGCGGCGGAGGACGGCGGCCGGAGGTGGCCACCGGCGGTGGTGACCGGTGGTGGTGGTCGTGACTGGAAGCACATGTGCTTCGTGACTTGTTTTGATTTTTTTTCTGTGTAGTGAAGCACATGTGTTTCATAACGTCAAGCACATGTGCTTCGTGATTCAAACACAAATGACTTACTTGTAAATTATATTTGTTCAGGAACAAAAACACATGTGCTTGGCTTTATGAAGCACATGTGCTTGGCTTTTGAAGCACATGTGCTTCATAATGATATGTTCGTCACTTGTTTTCATTTTTTTTTCTATGTAGTGAAGCACATGTGTTTCATAACTTCAAGCACATGTGCTTCGTGATTCAAACACAAATAACTTGCTTGTAAGTTACATGTGTTCAGGAACAAAAACACATGTGATTGGCTTTATGAAGCACATGTGCTTGGCTTTATGAAGCACATGTGCTTCATAATGATATGTTCGTCACTTGTTTTGATTTTTTTCTGTGTGGTGAAGCACATGTGTTTCATAACGTCAAGCACATGTGCTTCGTAATTCAAACACAAATGACTTGCTTGTAAGTTACATGTGTTCAGGAACAAAAACACATGTGTTTGGCTTTATGAAGCATATGTGCTTGGCTTTATGAAGCACATGTGCTTCATAATGATATGTTCGTCACTTGTTTTGATTTTTTTTCCGTGTAGTGAAGCACATGTGATTCATAACGTCAAGCACATGTGCTTCGTATGCTCCCTTGTGTGTTTAGAAACTCATGTTTTTAGTGACTTGAAGCACATGTGTTTCGTGACCTGAAGCACACGTGCTTCGAAGTAATATGTTGTGTTTTAGTGAAGCACATGTGCTTCGATACATCAATACCACCACTGGGGGATTTGATCTTGACCATCTTGATCCAATGCCTAGGATTTGTCCCTTGAGACTAGACAAATCCTTTGGACTCCCTAGAATACAACTCTATCTCTTGTATTATAAGATACGGAGAAGAATTAGTTTCATAATTTTGCTAAAAGTAAACCAATGAGATTAGAAAATGATGTCCAAAATTCCAAACTCTTGAGATCCAATTTTGTATGAGTTTTTTTAATTAAAATTTAGAGTAAATTACTGTTTTTGTCCCTGTGGTTTGGCCGTTTCAGCGTTTTTGTCCCTGTGGTTTTTTTTTCTGTTTTTTTGTCCCTGAGGTATGCAAAATTCCGTTTTTTTGTCCTTCCGTCCATTTTTCACCGTTAACTACCGTGAAATGCCAAAAAAGAAAGGGTATTTTCGTCCTTTTGTCTTTTCTCCCCCAACTCTACTTTCTTCCCCAACCTGAACCCTAATTTTAAAGTTCCTTCATATGTGTTCTTCTCCGTCACAGCTACCGTCACCATCAACCTTCTTCACCATCAAGCCCTAGCTCGGAGAATTTACCGGCTGAGAAAGGTCGCCCATTTTACAGCTAATCAAAGACACCAAAAGAAGTGACTCGTAGAAGGTGTCGCCGGCAAAGGAAGAAAGGTCGCCGGCTGAGAAAGGTCGCCCATTTTTAACGGATCTAAGTTTTTTTTCAAAAAACTTGTAAATCTAACTACCAGATCGATGAAAATCGAGAGAGATAGCCATAAATAGAGAGGTTCCACCGTAATGCACATGACGGCAGCGGCGATGGTGGAGTGGCGGGGCGGAGGTGGTTCAGTGATGGAGGCGACGATGATTCAGTATCGGCAGTTAGCTTCGAAGTCCCGCCATTAACGTTACAAAAATCTGAGCTTCATTGCCAGATATCGATGAGTTCACTGCTTGAATTTGATGGAGTTTGAGCTTGACCTTGTAAATATAATGAATTCACATGTATCTTATACTGTTTCACGATAATTGTTGTTTGAGGTTGAAGAATATTGAAGAAGAAGGATGAACATAGGACAAGTATGAATTTGGGCAAGGATTTTGGCATATTTAGAAATCTGTCGATGGATTTTGGGGGAAAAATTGAGGAGAGAGAAGTTGAAAGTTAGGTTTAGGGATGAATGTTGGAGAAGGAGGACAAAAAAGAAGGGAAATGACAAAAATACCCTCACATGTTTGGCATGTGCGGTAAGTTAACGGCAGAAAATGGACGGAAGGACAAAAATACGGAATTTTGCAAACCTCAGTGACAAAAAAACAGAAAAAAAAAAGCACAGGGATAAAAACGCAGAAACGGCCAAACCACAGGGACAAAAACAGTAATTTACTCTAAAATTTAAAGCAGTAAAAACTAAAAACTGATTTTAGTCTCAACCCAAACTAAGTAAATAAATAAATAAAACTTCACTGAATGTGAATTCGGATTTAATTCACTGATCCAACAAACTGCTTCTAAGATTACATTGGAAAAAAAACATTGATTTAAATAGAGAAATTATATTTCTTCCTATATTTTTCTTTCTATTATATTCATGTCTACTTCTAAACTTGACATTTGCAATCAACTACTTTTTCCTTATATTATCCCTTGATTTTGACATTTATTATGGTCAAAAAGGGTATGCACATAAGTGTTTAGGGACATGGCCTCTTGACATGGAAGAGTGAAATGTACATTTGATTGACCCCTTCCAATTTTTGGATCATACCATGGAGGGGATGGTGTTCCCATATAGGGTACGATAATGTGGTTGCCACCTAGGACAACACCACAGTGTGGTGTCTTGACTCACACCTACCAGTCTTATTGTTAAAATTAAGTTTTAAAACAAATGTTAAAAGATTTAAGATCCTTATAAAACCACTTTTAAATATAGAACATATACAACTAATAACAATTCACAACCTTTAGGTCTTTTTTTACATCTTTCTTGACTGCATATATAATTTACATCAATTGCATATTCGACTTCGGTAAATTACATATTCAAATTTAAATCAACTGCATATTCTCGACTCACTTAAAATATATATTCGATAAAGCCTAAAGGTAGATATTTGTTACAGCTTAAAAGAACAAAAAATTAATCTAAATGCTGAATATTTGTTCCGTAGGTTATGTATGTAATATTGATTTTAACTTGATCATTTAATTATGGAAAATGATAATGACAGCCCTTAGGGCTTTCATTAAGAAGGCAAAATAACAAAAGTCAACCCCTCCTGAATTTTAGGAATATTACTTTTTTAATCAATGTAGAAGCTTTTTATGCATGTTAGTGACAGCCCTAAGGACTGTCATTAACAAAACCCTTTAATTATATGTATATTAGCTGGAAATGATTTTATCGTGTTGACCGAATGATTAGCAGACTTTATGACGTACAGAGATGGACCCAAAAGAGAAGGTTTGTTTTCTTCTTCACCGTGTAGTAGTGAATAATAAAATAAGAACTGTATTTTTGACCCCAGCTTGCACGTGTACTCCTCTTGCATGTCCTTCTTGTACGGCATAACAAATACTTGGACGTTGACAATAATTCTACCTCCATTAATATTTTATTAAATACACCAAAATTATAACTACACTTTTATGTCGATTCTGTAAACAAAGATTGGCAATTTATCACTACATTTTTTGAGTTGTTTGGGTAAAAATTAAAGTATCAAGATTAATTTATAATACGGTTTTTTTAAGACGTGTCCTAAGGATCACATGTTGAAGGACATTGATAAATGTTAACTTTTTATTTAAACTTAAAATTATATTTAATATTTTTTAAAATGTTGAAAATTAAAAGTTATTAACATTATTCAAGACATATTTAAGAAATAATTATTTCATTAAATATGACTTCATTTATGTATCTAGAGTGTACGTAGGGGTGAGCATAAAAACCGAAAAACCGAACCGAAACCGAAAAACCCGAAAAAACCGCCCCGAAAAAACCGAACCATTTGAAAAACCGATGTCAACAGTTTTGATTTTTGGAAAACCCGAATGTTTGGGGCGGTTTTCGGGGGCATATGAAAAACCCGACCGAAAACCCCGCCCCGCCCCGCCAGTATATCTTTCAAATTTTATAAAAATATTATTATATTTATAAAAGATTTGATATTTAATTATTATTTAAATAAAAATATTTTATTAATTTTATTCAAGTTATGTTAGTTCAAAATTAGTATTACATTATATTAAACTTACGAGTTGTTTTTTTTATTTATAATGAATTGTGTTAAGGTTTGAGAGTTTGAATCATAATATTATTTTTTAAGTTAACAAATTGATAATTTTAAAGGAAAACCAAAAACCAAAAAAAAACCCGAAAACCGAACCGAAAAACTCGAAAAAACCGAAAAACCGAAACCGAAAAACCCGAAAACGAACGGGGTGTAATTCTTAAAACCCGAACTTTCGGGGCGGGGTTTAGTTTTAGTTAAAAACCGCCCCAAACCGCCCATGCTCACCCCTAAGTGTACGTTTGAAAAAACTCTATATAATAAAAGAATTTTTATAATATGTCAACTGATATATTAAGAGACAATATATCAAAAAGGTGGTGATAAATACACCACAACTCTTAATGAGTATACCACAAGTATTGCTTTAGATGATTGTACAGTATGTTGTAAAACTTATACCTTATAGTGTAAACCTTAAAAACTGTGATACAAAAATGAATTCCCATATAAAAAACTTTTAAAAATATTGAACTAATCATAAATGAAGCTAAAGTTTACTACTATATTTTTACATAACATATTAAATGTATTTTATTACGCAAATTGTAACATCCTGAGACTCAACCTATTATTTTATTAATTTTGGTATGTAATATTGTATTATTTAACATTTTATTTAATTTGTTAAATTTATTATATTTTAACCATGGGGTTAAAATTAGTAAAACTGAATGTTTAGGTTATTTAGTGATAGTTATATATTCGTATTTGTTTTTTGAACCAGGGTTCCAAATATATCTTCGTTCTGTAAATCAGAATTACTTTAGACTATTTAATTTATCTGTGTTTATCTAGTTATACAGTGTGATATTGTGATTTAAATGAAATTGGGTTTATTCTCTTTGCTTGACACGTATTTGAGGAGGTGTTAAAACCTCCTTCTCTTTCATTTGCCTGATATACATCGACATTCACACACACTTACACACATTGCATGTTCTTCAACCCTTGTAAATCAAGCTTAGAATCCTTCTAAATCTTAACCCTAAATTCCGAAAATGAGAAAGCTACAAGGTAAGAAGTCTTCCTCTTTTGCTAGGGTTCTTGGTTCTTGAATGTAGTTAAACTAGGTTTTGGGTTTTTGATGATTTCTTGATGAAAGTTCAAATTGATGGTTTATTTCATGTTTACACTTGATCGTTTAAATATTGTATGCTTAATTGTTGATTGGAAATTTGAATTGTTGAAGCTTACATGAAAGCTCCATTAATGTTATTTGTAGCTAAACCCTAATTTTGAGAATATGAAGTTTTATGCTTAAAGTAGTTAACTTTTAGTGAAAATGACATGCTAAAATGATTATTGTTGATGGGAATTAACCATAGCATGAATTGTTGTTGTTGTCTGGAGTAATTAGGTGTTTGGATGAAAATTTGTATAAAAACTTGTAGCTAAAGAAAAAGACAGCTTTTTACTGAACTTTGGTAGTTTTGCAAAAATCATATAAAATCAACCGTAACTCCGTTTTGGTCGTGCGACTAGTCGTTTCGATGGTCAAAGAGTCTACTTTATTTATATAATATTTTCATTAACTGATATGGTCAGAAATGTATTCAGATTTCTGAGTTATTACAGGTGGTCGGATGTGTCTTTTTCGGGTCAAACATTTATTGAAAAGGTTTGGGTGTTTCGAAGTATTACATGTAAACATCAGGTTTGTCATAATATGGTAATTGTATGCTTGATAAAAATTATGGTTTTGAGTATTAGAACCTTACTCTCGGTTTTTGACCCGTTTGGGCCTATATGTTAAATTTAGTCTAAAAATGCATTGATTGGTTTATATATGACTTTAGAAGTTTAATTGTGATAAATTGGGAATTGTAGATTTTACAAGACATGAATTGTGAAGTGTTAAACTTAGTTTGCTTGGTTTTGACCCGTTTGGCCACAATATGTCAAAATGAGATTATTTGCTAATATGTTGGTTGACTTTGACTTGTAAAAGTCTTAGATGAGTGGTAATGATTTAATTAGTAAAATGCAAGTAATGATAGTAATATTGAGGTAAAATATTGGTGTTGAACTTATATTGATATTTGTTATCATTTGGTGATTTCGGGTTACTAATTCGGTATTCGTTGTGTTATCAGGAACGGAGAAGACTCAGTAACATTAGACGACTGAGTTTGGAGCTTAGAGAGCTCATGTGAGTGGATTAGCCTACAACTTGTATGGGTTATAATGATGTAGATGGTGTTGCACTTGGGTTTGAATACAGACGAGTATTAACCGACCACTAGTAACCGACCAGTAGTAACTGAGCAGTAGTATTAACGGACAAGTATTAACTGACCAGTAGTAACCGACCAGTAGTAACCGACCAGTAGTAACCGACCAGTAATAACTGAGCAGTAGTATTAACGGGCCATTATTAACTGACTAGTAGTAACTGACCAGTAGTAACCGACCAGTAGTAACTGGCCAGTATTATAGTTTGCGGTGTCTCGCGACACGAACTTCTTTCCGGGTAAATATTGGATGTGATTCTTATCGCTTGTTTATTGGTATAGTAATTAATGACGATTATTAATTACTTGATTGAATGCGCATTCGGGTGGATAGAGGTCAGCAATGGGTGAATTCTGATGGGCCATCGGTTACTATTGGATAACGGGTAATTGGACCTTGGATGCATGTGTTGCATTTGAAAGAAGCTTTACCGTGCCAATGTAGTAAAGGGGCCACCGATTACCATCGTTGGGCCGACAATGGTTTAGGGTTCTACAGAGCCGCCGGTCCTTTATATTTGTGGTTACCCAATATGATTAAGCGAACCTTAGCGGTTGTGTGAATCTTATCTGTTGTGCTTATATAAATTGTATGCTTTATTCATTCACTTAGCTTTGTGCTAATCCTCCACCTCGTTGACTCTTTTGCAGGTTCGGTTTGATGGGCGGGTCAAGAGGTGCTCAGTTGGAATGGTTGACCAATGTTTAAATGATAATATTTTGTAACGAGCCGAAGTGTTAAGTAATACCGTTTCAAACTATAATGCTTTTGAATATTATGTAATGAATTTATATTTTGGATAATGGTTTAATTGGACGCTTCCGTATTTATAAAAAAAATGGCATCGAAATTTACGGTGTTACAATTTGGTATCAGAGCCTTGATTTGGCGATGTGGGCACATTTAGGTGTTGCATTCTAAAATCTTGGCTCGAGTTTGGTCAAACATTCCAATTAAGTGGGGATTAGAGTTAATGTGAATTGTGGTTATGTTAGAGGTTAGTATGTAGGGTACTAACGGATTAAACTAACCAATTTGTGAGATGTTGTGATTGAGAACACATGTATGACAGATAAAGAGAACCCGACCCCCTTGACCTCAGGAAATGCTGGTACATCAGGCAATAATGCAGAATTGTGCAGAGAATAATAATTTTATATATTGGAAAAAATCAGATAAATGGGTTTAAAAATACAGTGCATTTAAATTGCAACAAGTTCAGACTTCACGGCTGCAGATTCCTACGGTTACAACTCAGCTAGTTACATCTTCAGTGTCAGCACTGTTACATTTTACATCTCAATTAACACGATCAGAAACAAATTGTTCATTCCTACTTCAGGGATAATACTCATATCATTAGTTGGGATTTCTGTCACATATGGGATTAGAACAACAATGTATTCACAAATAATTAGAGGATTACAATACATGGAATCATTTTCAAGACAAACTTTATAAAACGCATCATAGTATTTTATGATGGTCCGAATAAAAGAAAAGAAAGAAAGTGGGGTATAGTCAAGGGCTGGGGCGGTTGGGGGGATCGTGTCTACGGGACAAAAGAGAAAGAATGCTATTTCATCTGGAAGTAGAGCTTAAAAGATGATGATAGATGATGCTACCGTCACTATTGATGATATCACGGGTATATTTCTAAGAAACTATACACTTACACGTATGTTAGTTGATATTGAAGTAAATTATTTATTTATAATTATGAATTATGTGATGAACTGAAACTGTCTACTTGCGTGTTTTCGCCCTTAAAAGTAAAGCAACACTTGGATTTTATCTTGTAAAAAAAAAAAAAAAACAGAGAGAGAGAGAGAGAGAGAAATAGTTTTTTTGCGTTGTGTGTGAGCGTTCAGATTCCGGGGACGGAATCTCTTAAAGGAGTGGAGATTTGTAACATCCTGAGACCCAGCCTATTATTTTATTAATTTTGGTATGTAATATTCTATTATTTAATATTTTATTTTATTTGTTAAATTTATTATATTTTAACCATGGGGTTAAAATTAGCAAAACTGAAATGTTTAGGTTATTTAGTGATAGTTATATATTCGTATTTGTTTTTTGAACCAGGGTTCCAAATATATCTTCGTTGTGTAAATCAGAATTAGTTTAGACTGTTTAATTTATCTGTGTTTATCTAGTTATACAGTGTGATATTGTGATTTAAATGAAATTGGGTTTATTCTCTTTGCTTGACACGTATTTGAGGAGGTGTTAAAACCTCCTTCTCTTTCATTTGCCTGATATACATCGACATTCACACACACTTCCATACATTCATGTTCTTCAACTCTTGTAAATCAAGCTTAGAATCTTTCTAAATCTTAGCCCTAAATTCTGAAAATGAAAAAGCTACAAGGTAAGAAGTCTTCCTCTTTTGCTAGAGTTCTTGGTTCTTGAATGTAGTTGAACTAGGTTTTGGGTTTTTGATGATTTCTTGATGAAAGTTGAAATTGATGGTTTATTTCATGTTTACACTTGATCGTTTAAATATTGTATGCTTAATTGTTGATTAGAAACTTGAATTGTTGAAGCTTACGTGAAAGCACTATTAATGGAGTTTGAAGCTAGAACCCTAATTTTGAGAAGATGGAGTTTTATGCTTAAAGTAGTTAACTTTTAGTGAAAATGACATGCTAAAATGATTATTGTTGCTGGGAATTAACCATAACAATAATTATTGTTGTTGTCTTGAGTAATTGGGTGTTTGGATGAAAATTTGTATAAAAACCCGTAGCTAAAGAAAAAGACAGCTTTTTACTGAATTTTGGTAGTTTTGTAAAAATCATATAAAATCAACCGTAACTCCGTTTTGGGCGTGCAACCAGTCGTTTCGAGGGTCAAAGAGTCGACTTTATTTATATCATATTTTCAAGAACTGATATGGTTAGAAAAGTTTTCAGATTTCTAAGTTATTACAGGTGGTCGAATGTGTATTTTTCGGGTCAAACATTAAACATGAGGTTTGTCATAAGATGGTAATTGTATGCTTGATAAAAATTATGTTTTTCTAGTATTACAACCTTACTCTCGGTTTTGACCCGTTTAGGCCTATATGTTAAATTTGGTCTAAAAATGTATCGTTTGGTTTATATATGACTTTAGAAGTTTAATTGTGATAAGTTGAGAATTGTAGATTTTACAAGACATGAATTGTGAAGTGTTAAAGTTAGTTTGCTTGGTTTTAATTCGTTTGGCCACAATATGTCAAAATGGGATTATTTGCTAATATGTTGGTTGACTTTGACTTGTAAAAGTATTAGATGAGTGGTAATAATTTAATTAGTAGAATGCAAGTGATGGTAGTAATATTGAGGTAAAATATTGGTGTTGAACTTATATTGATATTTGTTATCATTTGGTGATTTCAAGTTACTAATTCGGTATTCGTTGTGTTATCAGGAACGGAGAAGACTCAATAACATTAGACCACTGAATTTGGAGCTTAGAGAGCTCAGGTGAGTGGATTTAGCCTACAACTTGTATGGGTTATAATGGTGTAGAAGGTATTGCACTTGGGTTTGAATACAGACGAGTATTAACCGACCAGTAGTAACCGACCAGTAGTAACTGACCAGTAACTGACCAGTAGTAACTGAGCAGTAGTATTAACGGACCAGTATTAAATGACCAGTAGTAACTGACCAGTAGTAACCGACCAGTAGTAACTGACCAGTAGTAACCGACCAGTAGTAACTGACAAGTAGTAACTGAGCAGTAGTATTAACAGACCATTATTAACTGACCAGTAGTAACTGACCAGTAGTAACCGACTAGTAGTAACGGAACAGTATTATAGTTTGCGGTGTCTCGCGGCACGAACTTCATTCCGGGTAAATCTTGGCTGTGATTCTTATGGCTTGTTTATTGGTATAGTAATTAATGACGATTATTAATTACTTAATTGAATGCGCATTCGGGTGGATAGAGGTCAGCAATGGGTAAATTCTGTTGGGCCATCGGTTACTATTGGATAACGGGTAATTGGACCTTGGATGCATGTGTTGCATTTGAAGGAAGCTTTACCGTGCCAATATAATAAAGGCGCCACCGATTACCATTGTTGAGCCGACAATGGTTTAGGGTTCTGCAGAGCCGCCGATCCTTTATATTTGTGGTTACCCAATACTAAATTAAGTGAACCTTACCGGTTGTGTGAATTTTATCTTTTGTGCTTGTATAAATTGTATGCTTTATTCATTCACTTAGCTTTGTGCTAATCCCCCACCTCGTTGACTCTTTTGCAGGTTCAGTTTGATGGGCGGGTCAAGAGCTGTTCGGTTTTAATGGTTGACCAATGTTTAAATGATAATATTTTGTAACGAGCCGAAGTGTTAAGTAATACCGTTTCATAAACTATAATGCTTTTGAATATTATGTAATGAATTTATATTTTGGATAATAGTTTAATTAGGACGCTTCCGTATTTATAAAAAAAAAATGGCTTTGAAATTTACGGTGTTACACAAATTGAAACTCTAAAATTAGTAAATAACTTTGTAGCCTATAAAATAAGAGTTTTGATAATGACAGCCTTAAAGACTGTCATTAGACGTATAAAAGTTGTACATTAATTCATGGGGGAACTGGTCTAACACCTCAATTTTTAAAACATCGTTTAAATCATTTAAAATACAATTTCCATCATTTATCGTGTTGCCCAAAAATACAATTTAACAAAAACCATAAAACATTTATCAGAGTTATAAAACACGGTGTTACAGAACAATATTATAACCATAGGATAACAAGATCTACCTAAGAGTTCCCGAGAAAATCATCACTAGGCCACTTCTATCGCGACCCTCTAAACCTTCGATCACGTATCTGAGTACATAGTCAAAAACAAGTAGTACGTGAGACAAAATAGTCTAATGAGATACATGGGTTTTTCGACCAATTCTCAACGACATTTATAAATAATATAAATTCATATATTTATTTGTTACATTGAATCATATATCATATTCTAAACATTTATTTGTATAAACAAATAAGTCAGTCATAAGCTTACTCATCACATAACCACATACGCTATGGGTCATTCTGAAGCAACACCCCCAAAGTGGGTTATCATAGGAAATGTCAGGGTAATTGGAATGCCTCCAATTCATAAGTCATAGCCTTGCGAGATAACTGAACAACCTCCGATCTATCAAGCGGATCAATCATTAAAATAACTGGAATGCCTCCAATCTATCAAGACACTCATAGTCAAGGTAACTGGAATGCCTCCAATCTACCAAGACCCATAGGCGTCGGGTAACTGAAATGCCTCCAATCTACCACGACCCGTAATGTACCGTGATAACTGGAATGCCTCCAATCTATCACGACCTTGGGACAGTCTTATCCGGTCAGTCATCAATGGACACGTCATTTCTTTCACATTTACGAACCATAGCTCCATTCATTCAACATTTGGAATATATCTATTCCCATTACTGTAGCTTTATTACATTCTCATCATGTCGATCTTGAGATCAATCACATACTAAGTAATACTCGTTTACTATTTATCGTTACACGTTTCTTTTATCTTTTCTCATTACATTACAGACTTTATCAATTAATTTACTAATAAGATTCATTTCTTATTTATCATGATTAAAAACATTTTATCTTTACAATGACTAGAATACATAACTGCTACTAGTCATACCATACTTATTTCCCTATTATTTCGTTCACTACGTTTATTAGTATACTATTGATAGTTACTAATTACTTTATTTCATGATACTCGCTTTCCAAATCATCAACTATATTAGACATGATCTAATAACACATTATATCTATTTCTTATGTTTTCAATCACTATCTTTATCAAAATATTTATTAATAAAGGCTCATAAAAACATCATACATTTTCAAAACTATTTGCTATGTACCCAGTTAAAAGTTCACATGTTCTCACCTTAGTGATGCTAAATCCAAGTCGTGTTTATCAACACGAATCCTTGCTTCCCGCCTTTGGAATAACTACAACTTTTAGGTTTTCACCAACTTGGTGAAATCTCAAAACCCTAACTTAAGGTTTTCACAAACAATTTATAGATCTAGCAAGAACACAATGTTTACATGCTTCCCATGGGTGCTCTATACCCTCCATTACCCATCTTTAACAAGATTATAACCAAAACATTTCATTATCAAGTATTCCCCAAATTTCAACCCACAACTAACCAAGAGATGAAATATACCTTACATCTTTGACAAGGATTGAAGATCTTCAAGAATGGTGGTTATTTAGGCCCAAGAACACCAAAATCGCCCTCCAAAAGCTCTCAAATCGGTTGCACATAAAAAATGGTGGACAAATGAGCAAAACCATAGTTTTTTTCCGTTTTTATGCACATCTGACCAAAACTCGCGCCGCCATCTGCCTCCCGTGTTAATTCGCGTGGAAGATAGCGCCGCTATTTCTGGTGCTATCTCAAAATAGCGTTTCCAACCCTCGCTATTTCAGCTTGCTGCTCGATTTTGCGCAAGATAGCGCCGCTATCTATGTCTAGTAGCCAAGGCTGCACTTTTTGTTGTCCATTTTGACCCGGTTTCGACTTTATCAACTAAATACACATAACAAACAATGTCCAAATGAAACGAAACAAATTCCCACGTCTTTTAAACGATTAATCTTTATTTATCATATTTTTCCATAATTTATTTGATACCAAATTTCGGGTCGTTACAAGTAGTTCCTAAGATTCAGGGATAGTTATAAATTGATGTACAAGTATTTGATATATGTCTAATGACAACCATTAGAATTGTCATTATCAAAACTCATAAAACAAACATTAAAAATCCTTTAATAAAATAAATTTATTATTAAGATGATCTTTTAATTCTCTTTCACTACTCAAATTGTATTCATCCTAACTTAACTCATCTATTTACAACCTTTTATATATGATAAATAAAATTGATGCTTTATTATATTTTGCTACTTATATGTATATTCACTTATCAAGACAAATGTTAAAATCAAAGTATTATGAAGAAAGAAAACTAACGGAATATACATGTCATGTAATGCTTAGCGGCGACATAAAATAAACACCAAAGTAGTCATCGATACCATTTCAATTAAAAAGTCGGCAAAAGATGAAATTGTAATGACCAAATTTACGATATACAAACTGTGTGTGATACGTGTGTGTCTATGGCGGCAGCTCGCCGGAAAAAAAGCCAAAATGGTGTAGGACCCGAAACTGTTGCCACCTCCCGACCACCAGCTTTTATCCATATTCATGCATTAACAAAATCTTCCTAAATCTTTGACTATTTTATTCTCTTTTTCCAGTCGACCAAATAACACATTTAGTCAATATTGTCCCAACATTTTTTTATTTGTTAATTTTAAGATAAAGTAATTAAAAGTAATGACAACCGATAATCTATAGGTTAAAGTATAAAAACACATCTTAATAAAATATCAAAATGAATCAAAATTTTCATTTATAAATGTAATATAATATTGGCGATCATTGATTTACAGTGTTTTGTCAATTTTATTTTTTCAAAGATGTTTTTAATGAATTAAATTAAGGGTAAGATAGAAATTTAACATTTATTAATACGTGTCACTAGATCACATTCTAACAAAATTAATTTAACATTTTGATAATAATAACTTTGAAGTTTTTTTTATGATTATAATATAAGTATTTATAATAAATTCCTATAAGTTTTTTTTTTCTTCTCTATCTGGCAATTAAAGGAAGTTCTTTTTTTGACATCAATAATTTATAACTAAAATAATTAATTTTATTAGTGAAAATGCTAAAAGGCCCAATCAAATGGTCCGTTGCTCAAATTCATAGCCCAATAAGTGATGAATAATCAAAGCGACAAAAAAACTAGCATGCTAATTCAGATTTTTTTAGAGTGATATTTATCATATCTTTTAAAGATATAACAGGTACGTCCAAAAATCATTCTCAGAATACTATGATGATGTGAAGGGATGATAATTTTTGACCCTATGTAAAATACGGTCTGAAATTGACACGAAATAAACAAGTTTGGGTTGAGGTAAAAAGGTTTTGAGTCAGTTTCGGGTCGACTCAACTTAACCATTTATTAAACGGGTTAGGTTCGCGATAATTTAAATGGGTCAACTCGCCAACCCGTTTAATTATTAAAATATATTTAAACGTATGTATATATATATATATATATATATATATATATATATATATATATATATATATATATATATATATATATAGTGTAGAATTAGAATCAGAACCAATTAAGGCTACAGAACCAGCAGAAATCAATCTAAACCATTGATTTTTGAAATGAAATGATCATGGAAGACACATTAATGTATTTGATGAGGGACCCCCAAATATTGGTTTGCATGGATGTCATTCATGCATGTATACATATATGTATAGATAACATTTACGTATACATACATGAAAACATATACATATATGTATATGTGCTTGAATGACATCCATGCAAACCAATATTTGGGGGTCCCTCATCAAATACATTAATGTGTCTTCCATGATCATTTCATTTTCAAAAATCAATGATTTAGATTGAGTTCTGCTGGTTCTGTAGCCTTAATTGGTTCTGAAACTAATTCAACCATATATATATATATATATATATATATATATATATATATATATATATATATATATATATATATATATATATATATATATATATATATATATAGGGGATGGTTAATGCGAGAAGCCTTTTTTTTGCGAGAAATGCGAGAAGCAATCCTGTCCATTCATTTATTTTAATTAGTTTTTTATTATGTAAGGGTAGGATTGTCCTTTTAACTTTTTATTTTTATTTTATCAATTAACAATTAATACTTTCTATTTTTAATTAATAAGAAGTTATTTTCACCATTATTCATCAACCAGTTTAATAATTTTGTCAGAAAACTGCTCTATGGAACTGTCGCCGGAAACCATACAGATTCATCAGAGTTCACTACTGAACAACTTAGAGTTCACCACAGTTTAGCAACAAACTCATACATATTTAATTAAATTGTAAGTTGTTCAACGGTGAATAAGGATAACAGGAAACTCTGTTCAGTAATGAATAACCCCAATAATAAACTATATTACTACTAAACAAATTTATACAACCAATATATGTTCACAACGTACATCATATTCAATAATTTGACAAACAAATGAAGGGGATGTATTTTACAAAGCTAAATGTACAGAATCAAAACAATATGTGCACCGATGTAAAGAACCAAAGAGATTAGTTCAGCACTGAACATAGGCAAAACAATTGATTCACCACTGAACAGAGCCAATCACAGAGCAGATGAACGAGACGATTGAAGAAACAAGAACCCTAAAATTTTAAAAGCCCTAATCACAGCCGCATATCTGGAATCTACTGTCATCGATTGTTGTCAGTAACAGCTTCGATTCCTTCCGGTAAATCTGCTGGAGTCGACTTTACAAGGAGAGACATTCACAGATCTGGGAACAAACATGATTGTAGCTGTCGTGTTCGAGATCTAGTGAAGGAGGCTGTAGTATGAGCGGCCGTTCTCGCCTGAATCACAGTAAACAAATGGGAGAGATGACGGTTATTTGATCGGTGGTTCTCGCCGGAAACACAAGAAACAATCGGGTAGTTTACGCGATGTTCTCGTCGGAACATAAGAAACAGACCCGATGAATAACTGGAAAACACACAGTTGTGTGTGCTGCCCTTTTCCAGCGTCGAGGGGCTGCTAGGGTTCGTTAAAGGCATCGCCGGCGGGTTTTTGGGAGGAGCGAAGGTGGGCTGAGAATGCATCGACTGATTTTGGGAGGAGAGAAGTAGTGGTTGAGAGAATTATGAGGAGATGTGTGACGTGAATAATTATTTCACTTTACCATAAATACCCTTTCATCATTAACTTTTAAGTCTTTCGTATTCATTAATTTACAGAATAACCACTCTCCATTTTAGCCATTGATCTTTAAATCTAGAAGTCATGATTACTTCTCGCACTTCTCGTAAAAAAAGACTTCTCGTATGAACCTTTGCCTATATATATATATATATATATATATATATATATATATATATATATATATATATATATATATATATATATATATATATATATATATATAGGGTCCGGATCCAAAATGATCCAAAACAAATTTTTTTCAAAAAAAATTCTTTTCTAAACTTAAAAATCGCAGCCTATAAGGTCCAAAAAAAAATAAAAAATTTCAAAAATAATCCAAAAAAAAAGGATCATAATAATGATCCACAAAAAAATATGGATCATTATTGTGATCCACAAAAAAAAGTGGATCATAATTTTTTTTTTTCAAATTTTTTTTTTGGTCAAATGTAGTACTCCCTCCGTCCCACAAAAAACTTCCCATTTGACCTTAATTTTTTGTCCCACAAAAAACTTCCTATTTCAATAAAATACTATTATTACTAAGGACCCCGCCACTAACTATCCACTAACTATCATTCTCTCTCCAAACCAATCTTATATTTTAATCAAGATTATTACCAATGACCCCACCACTAACTATCACCTTAAAATTTGTGCCCATATCAAATGGGAAGTTTTTTGTGGGACGGAGGGAGTAATAATTATGGGGAGTTATATATATATTTTTCGGAATTTTTTGAAATTTTTTTGATGTGTCATCGCGAGTCCTCATCAATTACATTAATGTGTCTTCCATGATCATTTCATTTCAAAAATCAATGGTTTAGATTGAGTTCTGCTGGTTCTGTAGCCTTAATTGGTTCAGAAAGATCACATGTACTCACCTTAGCAATGCTATCCAATACTTGTGTTAATCAACACAAATATTTACTTCTTATTCAAAGAAGTACTCCCAATCACAAGGTCTTCTTGACCTAATATCAATATCATCACAAATACTAGTTATTATCCATCACTAGCACTAATTAATCCATATTAACATCCCCAAATAACCAAGTTCATACATCTTGGTGAAATCTCAAACCCTATTTCAAGATTTCTATCCAAAAATCCCAAACCTAGCTTGTATACATTGATCACAAGCATACAAGGAATGGTTTACACCCATAACTGGTCATCTTCCCCAAAGATGACATGGTTGTTTCCCCAAACCACCATTGATGCCCAAGAAAAGCTTGAAAAACTAATTACCAAGCATGAAGGATCAAGAATCTTTACCTTTGATGTTAAAATCCCCAAGATTGATGAAGATTTGAGCCAAATATCACCAAAAACGAACTCTCTCTCTCTCTAAAAACGGCCACTAGGGTTTTAGGGGTGAAGAATGAGCTAAAACCCTGATTTTCGCGTTTTTATACAGCCCAGACAGAGATCGCGTCGCGATCTAGAAGTTCGCGCCGCAAACCCGCTCCCGCGATAAATCGCGTTGCTTTTAGCGACGCTATCCCGACGTATCTTCGACGCTATCTAAATCGCGTTTCACCGACCATCGCTATTTCGGGTCGCTGTTCGACCATGGCAAAGATCGCGCCGCGAAGACGGAGTTCGCGCCGCGATCTCCCGATTTCTGCTATACCCGTTTTTTTTCTAACGTGTTATACCCCAATTCTTGACTCATTTTCCAATAATACAAGTTTTAAACATCCAAACACTTAATATAATAAAACGGTAATATGGTCTAATCATAATATCTTAAATTCATACAAACCCGAATAATAATTCAAATATAAATTTTAAAAATTCCGGTCGTTACAACTACCTACCCCTTAAGAGGATTCCGTCCTCGGAATCGCATCATAATCCACTAAGTTCGGGTAGCGTTTCTTTATCTCATCTTTGACTTCCCAAGTCAAATTTGGTCCAAGGGAATGCTTTCACTTGACCAACACGAATTCAATCTCTTTGTTTCTCAACTTCTTCGTTTGGGCCTCCAATATGGCCTCGGGTTCTTCAATCAATCGATTTGGTGCATCGACCCACAAATCTTGAAGTGGGATCACATTCTCCACTTCACCCAAAAACTTCTTCAAATTACAAACATGAAATGTGTCATGGACACCTTGCAACTCGGGTGGGAGTTCTAGCTTAAATGCTTGTAAGCCAACCCGTTTCAAGATCTTAAATGGGCCAACATACCTTGGGCTCAATTTGCCCTTCTTTCCAAATCTCATCACGCCTTTCCAAGGCGACACTTTTAACATCACCATATCACCAACATCGAAATCATAGGGTCGCTTTTTCAAACCCGAATAACTTCTTTGACGATCTTGTGCGGCTTTCATATTTGCTTGAATTATTCCAATTTTCTCATTTGTTATTTTCACAATCTCGGGACCCGTGAGTTTCGTCTCACCCGCCTCTAACCAACAAGAAGGCGTCCTACACTTTCTCCCATACAATGCCTCAAACGGTGGCATTTGGATACTTGCATGATAACTATTGTTATAAGAAAACTCAACCAACGGTAAATGTTCATCCCATTTACCACCAAAATCCATCACACACGATCTCAACATGTCTTCTACCGTTTGGATCGTTCTTTCACTTTGACCATCGGTTTGCGGATGGTAAGCCGTGCTCAATCTCAATTTAGTTCCCAACTCTTCTTGGAGTGATCTCCAAAATCTCGAGGTAAACCTTGCATCCCGATCGGATACAATCGAAATCGGTACTCCATGCAAACGAACAACCTCATCAACATACAATTTAGCCAACTTCTCGAGTGGCATAGCTTCACGAATAGCTAGGGATAACGCACTTTTCGTTAACCTATCAACAATTACCCAAATGGCGTCACGGTTCCTACTTGTCTTTGGGAAACCAACAATAAAATCCATGGTGATGTCTTCCCATTTCCCGGCCGGTACTTGCAACGATTGTGCAACACCATAAGGCACTTGGTGCTCGGCTTTCACTTGTGCACACGTGGCACACTTTGATATGTACTTTGCTACTCTCAACTTCATCCCGTTCACCAATACATCCTCTTCAAGTCTTGATAAGTCTTTGTACTTCCGGGATGAATCGAGTACTTGGACTTGTGAGCATCATTTAACAATACCTTTCGGTTTCCACCGAATTTTGGAACCCAAATCCGACCATTCACGGTTTTCAGCCCTTGAGAATTTTCTTCAAATACTTGGTTCTTTCTCAATCTCTCTTGTCTATACTCGTCTTTTCCCATCACTTCGGTTTGTGCGTTTTTTATGTTTTCAATAAAGCTAGATATCACTTCAATACGCATCAACTTAGCCTTGACCGGCTTTTCATAAACTTTTCTACTTAAGGCGTCGGCTACCACATTAGCCTTTCCTTCATGATAAACGATTTCACAATCATAATCGTTAATCAACTCAATCCACCTTCTTTGCCTCATATTCAAATCCTTTTGTGTAAAAACATACTTAAGACTTTTATGATCCGTGTACAATGTACACCTTGTTCCATACAAGTAATGCCTCCATATCTTCAAGGCAAAAATGATCGCCACCAATTCCAAATCATGAGTAGTATACCTCGTTTCCGCATCCTTCAATTGTCTTGAAGCATAAGCTATCACTTTCCCTCTTTGCATCAAAACACAACCAAGACCCTTATTCGAGGCGTCACTATACACCACGAAATCTTCCATACCATCGGGTAGTGTAAGGATCGGTGCATTGCACAATTTCTCATTTAACAAGGCAAATGCATCTTCTTGCTTTTTCCCCCAATCAAACTTCACATCCTTTCTTGTTAACATAGTGAGTGGTACCGCCACTCGGGAAAAATCTTCAATAAACCTTCGGTAGTAACCGACTAAACCAAGAAAACTTCTTACTTCGGTTGGAGTCTTCGGTGCCTCCCAATTCTTTACCGCTTCAATTTTAGACGGGTCAACCTTTATCCCGCTTCTAGATACCACATGACCAAGGAATTGGACTTCTCGCAATCAAAATTCACACTTTGAGAATTTTGCATACAATTTCTCTCGTTTTAACACTTCTAAAGTTTGCTTCAAATGTTCTTCATGTTCTTCTTCGGTTTTGGAGTAGATAAGGATATCATCAATAAATACTATGAGAAATTTATCGAGAAAAGGTTTACAAACCCTATTCATGAGATCCATGAAAATAGCCGGGGAATTCGTCAAACCGAATGGCATCACTAAAAATTCATAATGCCCATAACGTGTTCTAAAGGCCGTCTTCTCGGTATCACCTTCTCTAACTCGAACTTGATGGTAACCCGATCTCAAATCAATTTTGGAGAAATAATCGGCTCCCTGAAGTTGATCAAACAAATCATCAATCCTTGTCAAAGGATATCGGTTCTTAATCGTCATCTTGTTAAGCTCTCGGTAATCAATACACATCCTCATTGAACCATCTTTCTTCTTCACAAATAAAACTGGTGCACCCCACGGTGACGAACTAGGACGGATAAAACCTTTATCAAGCAACTCTTGTAATTGAGACATTAGCTCACGCATTTCGGTTGGGGCTAGACGATACGGGGCTCGGGCAATCGGCGTCGCCCCCGGAACTAAATCAATACGAAACTCGACTTGTCTCTCCGGTGGTAAACCGTGTAAGTCATCGGGAAAAACTTAAGGGAAATCCCGAATAATCTTCACATTATCCACCGTTTTCTTCTCTTTTCTCCCATCTAGGACATAGGCTATGAATGACGAACATCCCTTTGATAAACACTTTCTTGCTTTAATGGCGGTAATAAAATTTGGCATATGATGCCTCTTTTCTCCATAAATATACACCTTCTCATTCTCGGGTGACTTGATCGACACCAACTTCTTTCCACACAAAATTTTGGCTTGGTGGATTCCCAACCAATCCATCCCAATAATTACATCGAAAGCCTTAATTCCCATAGACATTAAATTGACCTTGAACTTCTTACTATCGATTTCTAATTCACAATCTCTATAGATATGTTGAACCATAGAGGTTTTCCCATCGGCTACTTCTATTTCATACAAATCGTCAAGTAACTCTAGTGGGACCTTAAACTTAGCACCGAATTCATGAGACACGAAGGAATAAGTAGAACCCGAATCAATCAATACATAAGTGGGTATGGAGTTTATGAATAAGGTACCTGAGACGAGATCATGAGTCTCCTTGGCTTCTTCACGTGTGAGTTGGAAGGCACGCCCCTTCACCTTTGACGGCTCCGGTTTCTTGTGAGCGGTTGACACTAACGTTTCGATTCCTTTCTTTGGGCAAACATTACTATAGTGCCCCTTCTCATGGCATGAGAAACACTCCACCTCATCAAGGTTCCTCACCTTGCAATCTTTAGCCTTGTGGCCAAAACGCCCACACTTGAAACAACCACCCGAATCCGCCTTACATTCACCTTTGTGGTCCCTACCACACTTTCTACAACTACCAACACTTCCTTGCTTCGACCCGCTCGGGGTGAACTTGCTTTTCTTCGATGGCCCCGAAAAACTTTCAAACTTTCTCTTTTCGTTTCCAACCGACCTCTCTTGAATTCTTCTTTTTCCCACTTTCTCAACACTTCGGGCAACATTAATGGCCTCATCAAGAGTGGCCGCCCTCTTCACCTCAAGTTCATACTCCCATGGTGACCCATTAGCAAACCGAACCACACGACTACGTTCGGTTGGGTAGGCATTCATCGCAAACGGGAGGTATCCCGTGAACTTCTTGGTATACTCATCCAAGGTCAAATTACCTTTCTTGAAATGCAAGAACTCCTCCAACAACTCTTCCAACTCCCTTTCAGGACAAAACTTCTCCTTGAGTCTCCTAGTGAACTCCTCCCATGACATCTTGTAGACGGCTTTCTTTCCCAACGATTCATACACGGTGACCCACCAAGTCAATGCATCATCCTTAAGCAAACGTGAGGCATAGGTCACCATGTCTTCTTCTTTACACTTGCTACTCTCAAGCACGTGTTCCGTCTCCCGGATCCAACGCATAGTATCCTTCGGTTCCATACTCCCGTAATAGTTGTCAGGTCGGCATGCCAAGAATGTCTTGTAAGAACATCCTTCACGTTCAATCTTGAAAACACTTCTATCCTCATTGGAGGATTTCTCGGTCGGGACACTATTTCCCGTTGATCGGGTCCTTGTGAGAGGAGGAGTATCCTCCCTCTCTTCCCTTTCTTCTTCATCACGATCCTCATCCTCGTCCATTTCCTCATCATCAAAGTTCAACCGTCCATTTATGATTCGGTTAACATCTTGTTGCATCACCTCCCTCATGTGGGTGAGCATGGATTGAATAGCTTCAATTGTTACCGGTACATTGTTATTCCCAACACCGGATGCGGCCCCACCATTTCCATTGCGAGGCGGATTGGGAATCACATTCGAATCCCCTTCTCCATCCGGTACAACTCGACCACTTCTTGTTCTTGCCATCTTACTAACATAAGATGTCAACCAATTAGAATCCAATTATTCGACTAAATAGTCACATAGAATATAAGAAAAGCTCGATTTAAAACAATTCCCTTAATGGTCAACCCTAATTCTCGAAGGTCAACCTAACTTCCTATAGAACATAATGTCCCAAAAGCAAAGTCTAAGTCTAGGGCGGGTAAACCAACCTAATTCACTTAGACTAAAGCTCTGATACCAAGTTGTAACACACCAATTTTTCAAAACAATTTAAACTTTTAAATAAATAAGTTCAACATCCAAAAATCCATAACATCCAAAAACATAGTTTAGTTAAAACATTTGGAAGGATTAACATGTATCAAAAACCGGTGTTACAATAATATCAAAACCTAAGTCTTAGGGAATTAAATGGTACACCGAGCTTAATCTTCCAATGCTACTACTACGGGTCGCCTAATCCTTCGCTCCCGAACCTGAGTACATAGTCAAAAGAAATGTAGTACGTGAGACAAAATTGTCTCGTGAGAAACATGGGTTTTAGACCCGGTTAGAAATAATTGTAATAAAATAATAATTAAATAATTATCACAATGCACATAGTCAATCATACTCTAAGGCTTGCCATAAGCCCAACACATACGTAACGGACCTCCCTGAAACAAACTCCCCCGATATGGGTTATCTAGGTAAACTCCCTCGTTTCCGGGTTATCTATTTGCTCCCCTGATTTCCGGGTTATCTCAAACTCCCCCGCTTTCCGGGTTATCTATTTCTCGACATACTACTCTTGCGCAGGGTGGTACCGCCCCAAGTAGTAGCCACTAACTCCCCCAACTTGTGTGGGTTATCTAGGATCCAATTGATTAGCTACCACATACAAATCATCAACTTGGGTCAAAGCCCCATAATGCAACTCACATCATACTAGTGGTAACTACACATCAAGATACAGTTCAATTCAATTCAATACAATCTTTTCTTTATCAAAATATTAATCTAATAAAGACTCAATACTCATTTCAATTCATAAAACTTGGATTACTATGTACTCAGAAAGATCACATGTACTCACCTTAGCAATGCTATCCAATACTTGTGTTAATCAACACAAATATTTACTTCTTATTCAAAGAAGTACTCCCAATCACAAGGTCTTCTTGACCTAATATCAATATCATCACAAATACTAGTTATTATCCATCTCTAGCACTAATTAATCCATATTAACATCCCCAAATAACCAAGTTCATACATCTTGGTGAAATCTCAAATCCTAGTTCAAGATTTCTATCCAAAAATCCCAAACCTAGCTTGTATACATTGATCACAAGCATACAAGGAATGGTTTACACCCATAACTGGTCATCTTCCCCAAAGATGACATGGTTGTTTCCCCAAACCACCATTGATGCCCAAGAAAAGCTTGAAAAACTAATTACCAAGCATGAAGGATCAAGAATCTTTACCTTTGATGTTAAAATCCCCAAGATTGATGAAGATTTGAGCCAAATATCACCAAAAACGAACTCTCTCTCTCTAAAAACGGCCACAAGGGTTTTAGGGGTGAAGAATGAGCTAAAACCCTGATTTTCGTGTTTTTATACAGCCCATACAGAGATCGCGTCGCGATCTAGAAGTTCGCGCCGCGAACCCGCTCCCGCGATAAATCGCGTTGCTTTTAACGACGCTATCCCGACGCTATCTTCGACGCTATCTAAATCGTGTTTCACCGACCATCGCTATTTCGGGTCGCTGTTCGACCATGGCAAAGATCGCGCCGCGAAGACGGAGATCGCGCCGCGATCTCCCGATTTCTGCTATACCCGTTTTTTTTCTAACTTGTTATACCCCAATTCGTGACTCATTTTCCAATAATACAAGTTTTAAACATCCAAACACTTAATATAATAAAACGGTAATATGGTCTAATCATAATATCTTAAATTCATACAAACCCGAATAATAATTCAAATACAAATTATAAAAATTCTGGTCGTTACAGTTTAGATTGAGTTCTGCTGTTTCTGTAGCCTTAATTGGTTCTTATTTTAATTCTACACTATATATATATATATATATATATATATATATATATATATATGTGTGTGTGTGTGTGTGTGAGATCCGGTGAGGACTCAAAAAACGGTGAGGACTCGCGAGGACATCTCAAAAAAATTCCGAAAAAAAAATATATAACTCCACATGATTATTACTACATTTAACCAAAAAAAAAATTTGAAAAAAAAAAATTATGATCCATTTTTTTTGTGGATCATAATAATGATCCGTTTTTTTTGTGGATCAAAATTATGATCCATATTCTTTTTTGGTTCATTTTTAAAATTTTTTATTTTTTTATCTTATAAGCTGTGATTTTTATGTTTAAAAAAGAAATTTTTTTGAAAAAAGTTTGTTTTTGGTCATTTTCAGAGTTTTTTTTTGAGTCCTCGCAGTCCTCACCGGTTTTTTGAGTCCTCACCGTTTATATAAACATGTCGGTTTTAGGTTGAATGTTTCTGACCCGCGAACCTGAATCCGTCAACCCGAACCTGACCTGAATTATCATCCCTAGTTATGTGTGGAAAATTTTAGAAAAACTAAGACGTGAATTAAAAGTTTTATGTGCAGTAATTGAGATTTATATAATTATTAAGCTTTATTTGATATCTGTATTTGAGATTTGAGGATTCTTTTTTTGGTGATGACTGCGAGGATAAATTTGGGTCTTTGACCAAAAATAATTAATGACTAGGATTTAACGTGAAGAAAAGTAAACAACATTAGAAGGTTAAGAGGTTTCGTACTTTTGTGTAAAGTTTAACAAAATAGTGGGGAAAAATGAAAATTAGGAAGGTTAAAATGGTCATTTGCGCACACGTACTCTCTTCAATTTCTAATTTGGTGAGTTTTTTATTACCCCTGACTTCCTTTTTCGGCTATAACTTTTCTTTTCTTTAAAAAAAAAAAAAAAAAAAAACTAAAGATGACAAAGCTCTTAAAATTAAATTTTCTACAAAATGAGTATAGTCATGAAAATTTGAAAAACAATTTAGAAAAATTAGATCATTTTGTCAAATTTGGATCATTTTGTTATTTTTGGATCATTGCTAATTTTACATAAATAATTAGTCATACATAATTTTGAATCATTTTATTAATTTTGGATCATTTTATTTAACTTTTGCATCATTGTTAATTTTGGATTATTTTGTTAATTTTGAATTATTTTATTTACCTTTGCATCATTGTTAATTTTGGATCATTTTGAATTTTGGATCATTTTTTTTTCTAAATTTTCATGCTCATTTTGTAAAAAATTTAATTTTAAAATTTTTGGGATTTCTAGATTTTTTTAACAAAGAAAAAAAAAAGTTATGCTGGAAAAAAAAGTGGGGGAAAAACCCACCATCTAACCAGAGGTTGACAAATGTCACATAGAGAGAAAGTGATTTCCAAAAAAGACTTTTATACCATATTCAGAATGAGTGGATGGAAATTATCATCGCAGTCCTCATTGGTTTTTGAGTCCTCACCGAATCCGGACTCATCTATATTTTATGAGTAATGGTATTTAGGCCTACCATTTGGACCTACTCATAGGTCTACTATTAGATGAAAACACGTGTCAAAATCAAAGGATAATATTAGGACAGAGAATTAGTGCAATACACATGTTATCCTATCAAGTGTGTAGAACTATGAGTAGGACCAAATGATAGGAATAAATATCATTTCTCATATTTTATATGTTTTATGTACTCCACATGTTACTAAATATAGGTTACCGTGTAATTAGTTTTTTCCAGAACAGTCAACGCCCTCTAGTTCAATTCAAAATCTCAACCGTAAGACTACCCGTAATGGGTGACCATTCAAAGTTTGGTCACCCCTGCCAACTCTGCGCCACATCAGCTTTCTCTCTCCTGAACACATGACCACACAGCGACCATTAGCCCGTAATGGGTGACCGTTCGAATTTTTTTTTTTTGTTTAATTTTAATTTAAATTAAAAGCAATACATTAATAATAAAAAATAACATTAAATTAATAATAGAAAACACATTACATAAATTAATTAAAACGTACTAAACAAAAAAAAACTAAAAATCCAAATTATATTTGGCCTTGATTTTTGCTTTCCTCGCCAAAACCCACTCAAGCTTTTTGCCGGTGAAGTGGTCATGCGGTTCATTGTAGAATTTCATGTGCTTGAGCTCTTGGTTATCTTTTTGAATCTCCATCAAAATCAGTTAAAGAAGCTTTGCGGAAGTCAAAAAATTCTTCTGTGGCCTCTTTCCAATGCCCGACTAGTTGCTGAGCCATAGGCGGTTCACCGACATCTGAACCTTGTTGAAATGATGATAACGATGCCGCTGCTTTCTTCTTCGCCTTGTCCCGCCCCATTGGTCGAGGGGGTACAACTTCCACTTCTTCATCATACTGATCCTCACCACCGGCCCCTGAACCTTGAGCAGCTGATGATGACGACGTCCTTGATTTTTTTCCACTCGACCCCTGAACCTTGAGCAACTGTTTTGGGTATTCAACCTCCTTCCACTTTGGATGGTCCTTCAACAATCTCCAGCACTCCACCTCTGTGAACTCCCCTGTATGTTGAGCCCTAAATTCACTACAAGCTCGCTCGTACAAAATTTGGTCGTTCGCCCCACTGGGTTTCTTCGTACGAGGTTGTCATAAATATAACAAAAGTTTGCAATTTTAGGACGAAGCCTAATCTTCCACTTGCAGTTAAGTGAGTCGTATGTTCGGTTCGTCTCACCCATTTCGCTCGTAAAGTAAACTAACACATCCTGCCAAAATCCAGTGCGCACCCTGTAGTTCGCCTTAACGACATTTTCGGAAGTGTTGATCCAAGCCTTGCATAAGGCTACCTCTTCGCGCGTCGACCATGTCGCGCTTCCGCCGGTCACCCCCTTTGTCGGTGGTTGACGCCTTTTTGGTACCTTCTTTTTGGTTGGCGCTACAACGGGCTCGTCGGAAGACGCGGAAGACTCAACGTTGAGGGGAGCGGCGGGAGTGGCGGGGGAACCACTTTCTGTTCGTGGTTGGTAGTCGTATTGGTCGAGGCCGACGAAAGGATCAAAACTTTGATGGTCCATACCAAAATAATTTTGGTATTGTTGTGGTGGTTGTTGATATTGTGGTGGTTGTTGATATTGTGGTGGTTGTGGTCGGTATGGTTGTTAGTAGTAGGGGAGAGAAAATGGATTATTTTGATAACCTTGTGGGATTGGTTGACTTGTTTGGTGTACGAAAGTTGGTTGTTGAAAGTTGATTGTGGGTGATTGAGAGGGTGTGGGAGTGTTTGTTTGGCGTCGGGATTTTGAACCCTTGCCTTTGTTCTTGGAGGAAGACAATTTTGGAGAGGGTGAATGAGAGAATTGAGTGTGTGTTTGAGTTTAGAAAGAAATGAGAGTTGTGATTTATTTGGTAAAAGAATTGGGTATTTATAGGGTAAAAAAGGGGTAAAAATTTAATTTGAAAGGGTTGTTGATTTAATAAAATAGCCGTTGGGGGGTGAAAATTTACGTTGAACGGTCGAATATGACCGGTCGGGGAGTCGACCGTTGGGCCTCGGCGACGCGTCGGGCATGAGGGGGCGTAACGGGGGCGACACGTCGGGATTTGATTGCGTGGAGGTCGCGACCGATGCCGGGGTCGTGCGATACGGGCAGTCTAAGAAAGAATTTAATAGCAGGTAGAAGGATTTTCTTCTTTTTAGCAAAATTTAAATTTTCTCGTATTTTTTAATAAGAATAGATCGGTTACTGGTAGGGGTGACAATTTCTGACCCGACACGAAACCCGGACTGAAATCGACACAAAAATAAACAGGTTTGGGTTGAGATAAAAAATAATTGGGTCAGTCTCAGGTTGACTTGACTGACCCGTTTATTAAACAGGTTAGGTTCGGGTCAATGATAATTTAAATGGGTCGACCCGTCAACCCGATTAATTATTAAAATATATTTAAAAAATATATATTTATATTTTGTTTATAGTTACTAGTTTAAATGTAACTAATAGTTAGATAAAAACTAAAAAGACTACTTAGTAATGTGTTATTTTAGTATTTTGTTATGAATTTGTGGAATAATAAAAACATGATGACCTGCTTGACCCATTTAACATATTCGACCTGCTAACCTGTTTAACCCGCTTAGTTAAACAGGTTATATGGGTCAGGTTCGGGTTGAAGGTAAGCAGGTTAATGTTGAGATATCTGACCCGTTTATATAAACACGTCGGTTTCAGGTTGAATGTTTCTGACCCGCCAACCCGTGAACCCGAACCTACCAACCTGAACCCGACCTGAATTGCCACCCCTAGTTAATGGTGTCTTAAAAAATAGATGATTAGTTTTTTCCCATTACTGTTTTTAAACTTTGTTTGTTTTCTCTCTTCTAACGTTCTAATATATTTGTGTTTAAAAAAGAAGTGTAATGATATTTTTTCTTATATTTTCTTTCTGCTCATATTTTTACTTACTTCTAAACTTGACTTGTGTAATTTATTAATTCTTTTTCCTCATATCATTCATTTATTTTGACACTTCTTATGATCAAATTAATAGACACATAAATAAGCACAAATGATAGGCACCCATACTATTTCTCATTAAATAATCTAATAGAGAAATGGAAGAAAACCAGTTGGCTTATTAGAAAAGAGGCCCCATTTTGATACATGTACGATATTTTGTACAAAATAATGATGCCACAAAACAATGGCACCATCCCGATTGTTATCTAAAAGTTTGACTCCAACCCTAAAGTAGCTCCATTAGCATATTTTGACAAAACCTTTATATCTCCTTTCCAACTATTTTGTGTAGGGTTTTTGTGTTTCTATAAAGTTTTATTTATCATAAGCATTTGAAAAAATAATCAATTTTTGGCCTTTTGCGTAAAAGGTGTTACGTGTTAATTGTACACATTCAAAGGTTGGGCATATCTGTAGATGCCTCGTCAAGGGCAAAGTGTTTGGTGCCGTATTTGTATGTTTACAAGAACGTGTATTAAAGGGACAAAGAGAGAAACAACGTTCATTAAATGTTAAAGTTCAGGTGTATAAAACTCGTAATTTCTAGTTCTTTATTGTAGGTTTTTTTAATTTTTAAAAAAGATATTTCCATTTATAACGGACTATCCTAGGGTGGACGAACTTTGCTCGTGATGTATGCTGTCTAACGGGTTTTATGGCCGTTTCCAAAATCCATACTCATCTGGTAATGTTTACCACTGGAACAAATCAAACTCGTGACCCTTAAAAGATCATTTTAAAAATCTTATCACTTAGTTATCACCAGATGATTCAAAAGGAAGTGTCCGAACTAACGGTTCAGTTATATCATATGTTTGTAATACGTCACTTGCTGACGAAGATGACAATCAACGTCGATCTCCAAGCGTCATTGTGAGACTCATGGGCCTCGAAATTTGGTCATCTGTCGATCATAAAAATCCAGTTTCGGCTTCAAATCCGGTGCTACAAAGATGTTCAATTCACACGATTTATGGACATTAAAACAAATATATTCTTAGAAGTTTTGCAGCTCAAATGTCTTCTACATTCTATGAGACCTTCAAACAGAGACGACCACTGGAATTTCGTGTATGATAGGAGTTTAACTTCCAATGAATCAGAATCGAGCATTGTCCTCACGAAACCATGGCGGGTGTCACCTTCAAAATTTAATTATCAGAGTATCGACTTTCAAAGTGGTGAGTTTAAATATAAAATAAAATCAAACAAATTGAATGAGTGGAAAGTGGAAATTGTCTCACATTTGGTAAATGAACAAACCTAAATCGGTTTTAAAACCAAGGATTTGAGAAGGAGGCCAAGCTTCTCTTTTGGGCTAGGGCATGTGTTATACAGAGGTCGCAAATTTATATTTTGCATGATGCATATTTTTTTATAAATATAAATATGCATCAAGATAGTAATTAAGCTTATTGACAGAAAATTAAGATTTCTTATTTGAAAAAGTCTCAAATACATTATATTATAGACGTAAAGGTAAAAGATATGAGATGTAGAAATGTAAATTTTTGTAAATTATGTTACCATTATATTATGTCATATATTTTATTTACTGAAAAGTCTGTCAACTTATTTCACTGCATGTCAACCTAATTTTCATAAAAGTCTTTATTCTCGTTGATAACTTTATATTGTTCAAATACGAGTCTTCGATTGCTAGCTCCTATATATAGTTTCTTTACTTTAAGATTATTCTTTTACTGGTTAATAGTTACAATCGTATATAATTATTTAAACAGAAAAATTATAATGTTAAGTAAAAGTAAAAATCTTATCTAATAACCAAGAGGAAAACGTTGACGCAACAACTAATAAAAGATTAAAGAGACAAAAAAATATATGAAAAATGGACCAATCGTGATTCTCTAGCCAACATCAATTAGTGGGACACCTTTAAAAATTCACTTTAAATTATTTTCTTCGACTTTCTATAAATAAAAATATTGAAGAAAAAAATGAAATAGAAAAGTGGCCGGGTTCACTTTGATCATAAATTGACAGAATTCTACTCGTTTAAAATGAGAAGACCCTTTGCCGACTTTATATACGTATTATCTTACACAAAAAATTAAACGAAAATATAAAATATGCTATAAAATTTAAACACTTAAAACATATTAAAATTGTAACATTTTCATACAGCAGAGTAATTAAGCAAGCAGGTAATATAAACTCGAATCCAATATAATACTAGCCTAATTTATACGAATACTAGCTAGCCTAAATCTTCATTTGTATTGCGTTAGTTATTGTATAAACTTTGTTCAATTTTAGTTGTTACAAAAGTCTTGTCAGGATGTAAACCACCACGTCAACACTATAACATGGTTATAGACTTATAGTTAACACGAATGGAAAAAAGAAGTAACTTATTAATGACTCGAATCATGAAGATGCAAAAAAAAGTACTATAGTTAACACAACACAAAAATAAATAGTCATAATCTATAACGACATTGTACAAGACAATGTCCATCATTAATAACCTCGTTTCCTTTTTTTTACCTGAATTCCCGTCTACTTCCGCAATTTGTCTCGCATTGACGTGTTTCAAAAGATACAGCATCTATGTTCTATTATTTTTTAAAAGGCGATCTTTTGCTAAGCCAAGGGTTAAGATCAAGTTAATATTGATATCATAATATTGTACCCGGAGTGGACAAGACAACATTGTGGTGTAATACGATACCAATTAAAGTCAATGTATTCGTGTGGAGATTAATTTGGGATCGCCTTCCGACTTGTTTAAACTTATCTCGACGGGGTATGGAGATAGTTTCAATTGCCTGCCCGAATTGTAACAATGGAGTTGAGTCACTAGCCCATGTTATTTTCGAGTGCTCGTTGGCTCGGGAAATTTGGTCCGCGATTCGTAGATGGTGCGACCATATGGTGATGGATGTCAATTCCTTTCAAGATTGGTGGCAAAAATGTGATGGCTTCCTGGTTAGTAATTATAAAAGATTGAAGCATCAAGTGATCGGGATTACAACTTGTTGGTGCTTTGGAGATATAAAAATGCAAATGTTTTCGACGTCGATAGTATTCAGAAAAGTGATTTAGTTAATAATATTGTTTTGTATTCGTCTTTTTGGCTTCATCACAGAATTCGTAAAATTAAGATTTCTTGGAATGATTGGCTTAAACCCTTTGTAATTATATAGCGATTTGCTAAAATTTTTAGCTATAAATTGTTGTTAAAAAAAAAAGAACAAAAACAATCAAATTAATTAATTGCTTTTTGAAACTCCAATTTTTTATTTGAGTAAGTCAAAGGATCAACACTTGTGGAGTACAATGATAAAAATGAACAAAAAATTATATTGCATTTTTAGTAAAGTACACTACCCTATGAGTGCATTAACATTAACATCACCAACAACCGGCACAATCAAGCTAGTTGTATCTTTCCTCGAGTGTCAAAAGGGTTGGCTTACAGACCTATTTACGCAAGCTAGATACAACTAGATAGTGTTTGATTGGTATACGCTTACTTATTTATAGCCACAAAATCATTCATGTTGTCTTTGCAAGGGATGCCATTGCTCAATAAGTTGCATTTTAAGACCATTTCACCTTAAAACAAGCACACTTTATCAAATTTATTTATTTATTTATTTATTTATTTTTGAACGGCAAGTTAGTAGCACACTTTATCATATTATCCGTGATAACATGAAAAATGTCTATCTTTTAATCGATCACGAGTTTTAGTTTAGAGAGATCGAACATAAGAGATTGGGAAAAATATATAGATATTTAGCGTTTCATAGATTTTTTAAATGAAGAGAAAAATGACGTGGGAATATTTGTAGAGAAAACACTTACTAATAATTTAGAAGAAAAAAATTAATTACGAAATAAGCTTTAAACTAGCTAAATTAATTACATATTAATGTAAATTTGATATACCTCTGTATCAAAATATGTGATACATTTTTCATTTTGAATGGATCAAAATAAGTGATATACTTCTAAAATTTTCCTTATTTGATAAAAAAAATAAGTGATACACTTCTGTTTTCACGGTAATTGAATATTATTAACTGCATAGATGTTTTCACGATTGCAAAGTAAGGAACCTCGAGGAAGTGGAATGCTACTCTTGTCATGAGCTGGGACACTATAGTAGTGTGTGCCTAAAGGAAAGGACTGACGTGTCAGCACCAACCGCCAACAGGATCGGATAAAGGAAGCTTATGGAGCCGCTTCAGGTAATTCATTTATGAAAGTAATAGTATATGATTAGGATTCGTTTGCTTATCTGTTGCACATTTTGGTGCTTATATGAATTGTGTATGGGAATAAATTATAAATGGATAGTAAAGTGTGAACAGAATAAGTGTGGGAGGATATCTCCCCGGTTTATTATATGTGTATATCTGAATGGGTTGGCGATCGGTATGTCGCGGGAGGTAAGGGTAGAAAGGATTAGGTCATTATAGATTATCGGAAGGTGAATCATGAGAATAGTAGATGTGTTCAAAGGAAGGGTAGAAGTACAGTGAAGTACTAAGTCTTGGTAAGAATGGTAAAGTATGAATGGAAAGTTATAGGAACGATGATTTTAAAAATGGAACTTTAGTGCTCGGTGGGAATCCGGATAAGTAATGCAGATGTTTATGTCAGGGTGTCGTATGCGATGTGAAGGGTGGATAATTTGTTATTGGTAAAAGTTTATAGTAGAAGTATGATAGTCTGTGTTTCAGTTATAGATCGGAGCCAAGGGGTTGACTCATAAAGACCGGGTAAATCGGTAAAGTGTGGATAATATTAGTGGTTATTTCGGTGGTAAAGGAAAGGTTGGAAAATTTCAAAGTTGAGAAAGCGTTTTTAGTAAAGGTCGATTGATAAATAATTTGATTAGTGAATATGTGTGTACCGTGTGGTACTGTGTGTAAGGGGAGATAATGGCCTTTGTAAGACATGAGTTATTGGAGAGATAATGTTATGTAGAAAGTGGAAAAGTGAAAATTTGGATAGAAAATGTGATTGATTGTGAAAGAAAATGATAGCATGATGCTAAGTGAATGATGCATGCATGAATTGTATGCAAGATGAAATGGTATTGTGTGGACCTTGATGGATTGGAGGCTTTCCGATCATCTCGGTGGGATAGTTAAAGTATGATCTGATGTATCAATATTAGGATGTTTATATCTGACATATGTGGAACCGTATGGGTGTTTGTTGCTATAATTATATGGTAAGTAAGAGCTTGGGTTGAAAGCACGGGTGGTGCTTATGTATATGTATGTGTAAGGAATCCCTACAAGTTCATAGATTATGAAAATGGATACTTTTAGGAAGCAAGAATTTATTAGTAGCCGATGGGTGGCGAAAGTGTAGGATGGGTGGTTAGGCCATATTTAGTTGCGATTGAGGCTTTAAAGCCGGTAAACGGGAATTCCGAGTACGTTACAAGGATATTTGAAGGAAGTTATAAGTTGTATGCATAATTGAATGAAAGTTAAAAAGTGAGAGATTGGTGTTACCTTAAATGGAAAGTGTTAATCGATGATGGAAACTGAAATCGAGGAAAAGGGAACAATTGTGAAAGGAAAAGCTTGGGAAGTGATGTCCCACTAGTAAGAGTATGTGAATTTTTTTTAAGTAAGTTTGACTTTATTCATGAGTCAAGGTTAGTCAACTAGTGGATGGTTGACCTTGGTCAAAATTGGGTTTGACTTCCGTTTGGAATGGTTAGACGAGGATAAGAGCATAAGGCATCATTTATATGATTATAAGCAGGGTTAATTTATTAATGGAAAAAGTTATAGTCGAAGGATGCGATTTTGACCCGTTTAGATGTTAAGGATTAAAAGCTTGATTTTTGACCTGTTGTATATAAGGGAGTTAAGTGGGTCTTCAAAGGTATAATTGTCATTGGGTTGTGATTGGAAAAGTTGGTTATAATAAATGCAAGGGAATAAAAGTGGTATGAATGGATGAATGCGGATTGGAAATCTTTGAGTGATTCCGAGGACGGAATCCTTTTAAGGGGTAGATAGTTGTAACGACCCGAAATTTTTAATCAAATAAAATATGGAATAATATGATAAATAAAGATAAATCGTTTAAAGGACGTGAAAATTGGTTTCGTGTCATTTGGACATCGTTTGATATGGTTACGGTCGAAACCGGGCTGAACCGGGTGACAAAAAGTTGCAGCCTAGCTGCCTGGAGCAGTTCGCGGCGCGAACTATGGTTCGCGATCGCGAACATCAAACACTGAGTTGGGGTTTTTCAGACATGGAGTTCCCGACCCGTTCCCGATCGCGAGGAGTTCCCGACGCGGGAAGTTCGCGGCGCGAACTTACCCTTCGCGGCGCGAAGTCGTGCCTGGCAGTATAAAAACGTGATTTCAGTCATTTCTCTCATTTCAAAAACCCTAGAATCTTCTCCCAAGTGTGTGTGTACGATTTTGAGTGTAAGGGTGCCATTGGAACCGATTTTCACACTCATTCTTGAAGATTCTTGCTCTATTGTTGAAGTATAAGGTAAATCTCTACTCTTATTTGTTATAGATGGTGTTTTTGGGGGAAAATTGGTGTTGTATGCAAACCCTAGTTGGAGGGTTTGCCATGGGTGATGAAATAGATATGTATAACTCAGATTTAAGGTATTGTGTCAAGGAAAACATGTTCATAACATGGATTTATGATGATATTGAGATTTATGAAATTAGGGTTTGGTAGAAATTGGGGAAAATGATACTAGTGGTTAACTAGTGGTATAATATGTAGTCAATGGTAATGTTTGATGTTAAACCTTGTGTGGTTTCATGATTAGGACATTTGTTGAAAGACTTGGAGTTCACAAGTCTTGGGAAGTGAAGATTTGTTTCAAGAAGCTCGAGAGGATTAAGCTTGGCTAAGGTGAGTACATGAGACTTTTACTGAGTACATAGCAAATGATTCTTTTGAAAGTTATGATGTTTTATGAATCTTCATTAATAAATGTTTTTGATAAAGATATGATTAAAAGGATAAGAGAATGCAAGTAGTAGACCATTTAAGTAAGTCTAAATGACTAACGATTTTTGAAATAGATTGTGATAATGGAAAGCAATTAATAAGTCTTTATTAATATGATAACTGACTAAGAGTAATGGTTAAGAAAGTAATGTATTTGGCTTATTAATAATATGTAATAATAAAGCTAATAACAATGGTTTTCAAGTATCAAATGTTGATTAGTATATTATACTAATAAGAGTAGTGATTGAATTGCTAGGAGAAATAAATATAAAGTGGCTAGAAATAGATTTGTATTCTAGTCAAAGAGAAGTTAAAGTAATGTGTTTTGATGAAAGATGAATATGTTTTATTTAATAAAGGACTTGGTTAAGTCAACATTGAAATTGAATAAGAAACGAGAATAATATGATAATTAGAATAGATGTATTCTAATTTATGTTTGAGTATGTATTATTGGGGCATAGACCCGTATTTGATGATTTCATTATTGTGTTGAGAAATGGATCCGGATCATAGTTAACCCACTCAAGTTGGGGGAGTTAGTGACACCTACTTGGGGAGGTACCACCCTGCGCAAAAGTAGCCTGTCGAGAAATAATTAACCCGTAAACGGGGAAGTTTTAGTTAACCCGGAAACGGGGGAGTTTCAGTTAACCTGGAAACGGGGGAGTTTACCTAGTTAACCCACATCGGGGGAGTTTGCTTCGGAGAGGTCCGTAGCGTATGTGATAAAGATTTGGTAAGCTTATGGATAGCTTACATGTATGTGATTACGTGATGGGTAAGATTACGGTTAGCTTACTAGTAAATACGAATAAGCGGTAAGAATATAAATTGATAATTAATAAGTGATTAACAGAAAAGAAATGAAAATTATGACTTTATTATATTTGAGAATGGGTCGAAAAACCCATGTATCTCACGAGACTATTTTGTCTCACATACTACTTTGTTTTTGTGGCTATGTACTCAGGTTCAGGATCGATGGATTAGAAGGTCCCGTTAGAAGTGGCCTAGTGTTGATCAGCTCGGGAGCTCGTAGGTAGATCCCGTTTATCCTATGGTTATGATATTGTTTTGTAACACCGGTTTTAAACTCTGATAAACTTTTAGATGGTTTTTGTTAAATCGTATTTTTGGGATATTGGACTTTATAATATTTTTATTTAAAATATGATTTAAATGATGTTTTAAAAATTGAGTTGTTATACCCATGACACATCAGCGGCACGTCTTCTTTTTCTCTTGCGACCAAACACATGAAAAATCTCGGCCAAACCCACGTAGCCGGCGACCAAACGCATCCCCTTAAAAAAACAACTCACTACCCTTTGAAAAATGGCGACCGGGTGTGGTTGCCTGGACGACCAAAAAGCTTCGAGGGCGCATCGCATTGCTTCTGTCGTAAGGGGAAGGACGCGTACATGAGGGTGACCGAATGGAGGGATGTAAGGTGAGACCCTCATGGCTATGCCCAGTCAAATGTTAATCTTCTTTTCTTTTTATTTAAAACCTTGCGAAAAAATCGCTAAAATCCAACAGTCAACAGGTAAGATATTAGTAGTAATATGGTAAACGTTCAAGGAGGTCCATCATTTTTACGAAGTCCCGAGGAACAAATTCTAACAATTGATCAATAAGATCTAATGGTCAAGACTAATCACATATTTTATACATTAAGGGGTATTTTGGTCATTTGACACTTAAAAAAAATTTCGATTTTTTTTTTATTATTTTTTCGTTAAAAAACAATATTTATTTGATAATTACGTGTAGTACTTAATCAAATGTGATTTTATTGTAAAATCACATGTGATTGTATATTTAATCACATTTGATGTTTTAGTTCAATCACATGTGATTCAGTACACAATCACATGTGATTCAATATGCAATCACATTATGTGTTATTAATGAAAAAATAATACTTCCTCCGATTCAAAATAAGTGATACACTTGGGGTTTCACGGTTTTTGAGGCAAAAGATTATAATGATGGTTAAATTAGATTAATTGGATGGTTAGTGGAGAATGGGTCCCACACCTTTTGAATAAAGTAAGGTTAATGATGTTTAAAAGTAAAAAGTAAGGCTAAAGGGGTAATTTCACTTTGTTAAAGTAGATAGTTAGTGGGTGTGGGACCCATTTTTTATGCCAAATAAGGAAACTTTTCAAAGTGTATCACTTATTTTGAATTATCATAAAAAGGAAAGTGTATCACTTATTTTGAATCGGAGGAAGTAATTTTTTAAAAAAAAATAAAAATAAAAAGAATAAAAAAATTCTAAAATAAAAAATAAAAAAAAATATTTTTTTTAAATGACCAAAATACCCCTCAATGTATAAAGTATGTGATTAATCTTGACCATTAGATCTTATTGATTAATGATTAAGATTTGTTCATTGGGAATTCGTAAAAATGATGGATCTCATAGAACGCAACACTTGCGCGTTTAAAGCCATAAACTCCTATCGTTGTATTTATACGGGGTGGCCGTCATATTTCAATAAGTTCCGACATTTTTAACTCCAATAACTAGGGCAATGGTTATTTTTCTCTTATAACATCAAACAGGCGAGATTAATATAAACGAAAAATGATCGATATACAAGAAAATAATATTTGATCGGTCAGTTTTTGCCTTTCTAGCCTAAAAAACCTCAAACATAATTGTGTACCACATCGATGGAAAATAACATTCTCGATTCGACACCATAGGATGCCCCCGGGCGGGGGGGTAGGGGCTCATTTTTTGTCACTAGCGAGCGATCAACACATCAATTTGGTACCGGTGATTTGCATGTGGATATTGCGTGTACGTAAGTCGAAAAGTCATATGGTCCTGTGAATTTATGTAATTTGCAAGTTTCAATAAATAAAAAGGAAAATATCAAAAAAAAACTTAAAAAAATGTATACAATAATGTATTATTGAAATGATGTTAAACGTGTTTTGATACATATCACAAATGCTATATAAAATTTAGAGACAAAATAAAACTTCTTTGTATTCGACATTTGTTGTTGAGTTAGTGTAATTGTCATCTTGATCGCAACAAATAACTTTCAGTTATTTCTTGCTCTTAACTCTAGAGGCATCGATATACAGTTGACCATGTGAAATTACTGGTTTTTGAATAAATAAACCAACTTACGACAACATCTGACATTCGTTTTTATTAATAGTCATAGCAAAGCATACTTGAACAGAATATTATCTTTGATTCAATTTGTAAGATATCTTGTTGTCGGAAGGACTAATAACCACTCGCGAGATTGCACGAATTACCAACTTTATCACCAGATATGATCTTACAGTCAAAGTATTCATTATTGTTATTAATATACGATTTCTATTAATATAGCATGTTAATTTTTTAAAAATTTAATAAGAGCCAAATCATATTTATTCTTCGGGATAATAGTGATTTAATTGTGTATGCAAGGGCATACTTGAATCGCATAAAAGATTTAGACAAGAATGATTTCGATAATTTCGAATGAATTTGTAAGCAAGGGACCATGAAATTGGCATGTTTAAAAATTCATTTAAATATTGTCACATAATTCTGTACGCAAGGGACATACTTAAAGAGTTAAAATTATGTATGCAAGGGACTATTAAAATTCATTTGAAACTGTCAAATGATTCCGAAATCAGCAAAATATTATCATGCTTAGAAAAAGTTGAAATGGACAAATTCATTTATGCGTATTATTTGTCAAAGAGAATCGCTTCTAATGTCTGAAATGAATACATAGGAAAGTGTATCTTCAATACATAGAAAAGCATATTAATGAACGTAAATCAGCATTCCCACAACAAAAGATTACGCCTCATTAAATTTAAAATTTTAAAATTTGTGGAAATGACTAATGTAACGACCCGAAATTTGTAAATAAATAAATTGTACAAAAATATGATAAATAGGGATAAATCGTTTAAAGAACGAAGGAATTGGTTTCGTGTCGTTTGGACACCGTACGAGAAAGTTATGGGCGAAATCGGGTCAAGACACTTGATGAAAAGTGCAGCCCTGCTGCCTTAAGGAGTTCGCGTCGCGAACTATTGATGGCGATCGGGAACTAGCTCCAGAGAGTTTGGCCTTTGGTCGCGATATAGTTCACGCCAGCTTAACGATCGCGAAGTTTGGGGAAATGCAAAGTTAGCGACGCGAACTTTGTTCGCGTCGTGATCTATTGTCTGGCAGCATTAAAGTCGGGATTTGGCTCATTTATTGCATTTGTAAACCCTAGTTTTCTCTCTTCAAGTGTGTGAACGATTTTGAGTGTAAAACATCATTTGGAGCTGATTTCTTCATCAAATCTTGTGATTCTTCACTCCTAGTTGAAGATTAAAGGTATATCTTCACTCCTTTGTAGTTGTAGCTTTAGATCTATGGGTTTAGAAGCTTGGGTTGGAAACCCTAGTTCTTGTGTTGTTGATTAATGGTTAAATAAAAGTTGTATACACTTAATAGATGGTATTTTGACAAAGGAAACAAGTGTATGATTATGATTTGTAAGAATCTTACGGGTTGGTTAAACCTAGGGTTTGGTAAATCACCATATTTGGGGGAAATGGATTGATGGGTGTTATCTAGAGGTAGATGAACACATTGGTAGTAGTTTGTGTTGATAATCTTGTTGTGATAATTGTTTTAGACATTCGGTGAAGTGTTGAAGTGGACGAATTGTGAACAAGGAACCGGCGGAAAGAATACGGTTAAAGCATCTTTATTGCTAAGGTGAGTACGTGTGGAATTTACTGAGTACATAGCCCTTTTAAATATTTTCATTACTTGTGTTATGGTCTATTTGCTTAATTGTGTAGACTAGTAGTTGATAGTTAGTTATACCGATGATAGTATTGAACTAACTTGTTTGATGATGAAAGTGATAGCCGAGGGCTAGATTGGCATAACCATAGGGTTATGATGAGATTGAGATGATGTGATGACACGGGCTACTCCCGGTCATGAGGTGTGGAGTGAGGGGCAGTTGGGTGGATTCTCATCGACTCATCCACGTTAGTTATGGGATGACACGGGCGACTCCCGGTCATGAGGTGTGGAGTGAGGGGCAGTTGGGTGGATTCCCATCGACTCTTCCACATTAGTAGTCTTACTCATTGGACGTATACCGGTGGGCAAGGCAGGTATCGGTAGCGTGGGCGATCCTATTGCCGGTACCTTGTTTCTAGTTAGCTCGGGGGCAACCCGATAACTGGATATGTATGTGATTCTAGCTAGTTCGGGGGCAACCCGATAGTTAGACGTGATTGCTAGTTAAGCAAGGTTGTTAGGGTCACACTAAGGTGACTAGACTGGATAGTTGGATATATATATATATGTATATTGATTGGTTGTATGAAACGTGACATTTCATTTTATTATCGGGTCTAAACCCATGTAGCTCACGAGGCGTTTTGTCTCACGTACTCCTTGTTTTGTTTTGCTATGTACTCAGGTTCGGGATCGAAGGCTTAGGTACGCATGGATAGAGATGCGGGACCTAGATTAGAAGAGCACTAGATTGGATTTTGTCTTAGCTTGGTTATGATCTATTTTGTAACACCTACTTTTATACTCTGATTTCATACCAAGGTTTTTGTAAATCCAAATTGAGGATGTTCTTCTATTTATAAAAATGTTTTATTTTGGCCAATATTTGGTATTAAAAATTGAGGTGTTACAACTTGGTATCAGAGATATAGTTTAAGCGAATTAGGTTGGATGACCATCCTAGTCTTAGACTGTAGCATTAGGAATATAAGATTCCTTGAGAACATAGGTTGACCTTGAGACTTTATATTAAGTTTAGGGTTGAACCTAGGGGACCGATGAAATTTGATATGATTATGGGTATTGAGTCTTATGGGACTAATGGGCTGTACACAAGGTACTAAATGTTTAATGTCTTTTGTATAGTCTTGATTGAAAGAAATGGTGAATACTCGGAGAAGTGGGAAAGCCCCGGAAAACCGGGAGGAAGAGATACCTCATGTAGAGGTTGTGGTTGAACAGGAAAGTCAACCGTCGATGCATCGGGTCGGTGAGTCGGAGGTCGGAGCTAATAGAACTCCGGTAACCATGGCGGATCTCCAAACTATTATCGACCAAATCAAGGGAACGGTGGCCGAAGAAGTGCACCGTATTATTGGAGACCGTGAAAGGTCGGGTGGAGACCGAGAATCCGAGGCTAAATCGGAAGAGAGAACCGGGGATAGTGGCACCGGGGAGGGAAAGTCTTCCACGGGTGGCCAAAGTGATGCTAGGGCTAAGCCCATTGTGAAAGAAGGTTGTTCGTTTAAATCCTTCATGGCTTGTAAGCCAAATGTGTACACGGGTAGTTCGGACCCGAAAGTAACGATGAGGTGGATCCGGGAAACCGAGAGGGTTATCGGTAGTAGCAAGTGTAAGGATGCCGATATGGTGACGTATGCGTCACAATTGCTAAAAGAAGATGCCATGGTTTGGTGGGATATTGTTTATGAGACCCTCGGGAAGGAGGTGGTTGAAAAGATGTCGTGGGATGAGTTCACGACGAGGTTGAAAATGAAGTTTTGTCCCGAGAGGGATTTGGAAAAGATGCACGAAAAGTTTGTGACCCTTAAGAAGGGTGATATGTCGATTGAAGAATACTCGAGAGAGTTCACGGGATTACTCCCGTTTGTTGCTAAAACCTACTCGGATGAGAGGTTGAGGGTGGTCAGGTATGCTAGTGGGTTACCGTGGGACTACCAATTGGAGGTGAAGAGGACGGTTTCACTAGATGAGGCCATTAGTGCCGCCCGGGGTGTAGAAGAGGTGAATGTGGCACGGGTTGCCGAGAGGGCCCATGTGGGCGAGAAGAGAAAAGCCGAGAGTGGCTCGGGTGCTTTTAAGAAGGGGAAGTTCACATCGAGCTTCTCTAAACAAGGAAGTGTAGGTTCTTGCAAGAAATGCGGGAAGAACCATACCGGCGGGTGCCGAGGAGAGTCGAAATCTTGTTTTAATTGTGGAAGGGCGGGGCACATAGCCCGAGATTGTAGGGCCAAGTCGTTGGCCGATGTTGAATGTTTCTCGTGTCACGAGAAGGGGCACTATAGCAATGTGTGCCCAAAGAAGGGAATTGAGTCGATGGTGTCCACGGCTCAAAAGAAAGTGGAACCGGCTAAGGTGAAGGGGCGATCCTTCCAACTCACGCGGGAGGAGGCGAAGGAGGCACACGATGTGGTGTCAGGTACTTTATTCATTAACTCCTTGCCAACTCATATTTTGTTTGATTCGGGTTCCAATTATTCGTTTGTGTCTTATGAATTCGGTTGTAAATTGAATGTGCCGTCCGAGATGTTGGATGAGGTTTATGAGATAGAAGTAGCCGACGGAAAAACGTCTATGGTCGAATGTGTTTATAGAAATTGTGAAATAGAAATCGACGGTAGAAAGTTTAAGGTAGATTTGTTGCCCATGTGAATTAGGGCGTTTGATGTGGTTATTGGTATGGATTGGTTGGGTATGCACCAAGCCAAGATTTTGTGTGGAAAGAAAATAGTGTCGATTAGGACACCCGAGAATGAGAAAGTGTATGTGTATGGGGAGAAACGACATCACATGCCTAATGTGATTACCGCCATTAAGGCGAGGAAAAGTATATCGAAAGGTTGTGCATCGTTTATTGCATATGTATTAGATGGCCGAAAGGAAAAGAAGTCAATGGATGATGTCAAAATTATTCGGGATTTCCCCGAGGTTTTTCCCGATGACTTGCCCGGTTTGCCACCGGAGAGACAAGTCGAATTTAAAATTGATTTAGTGCCGGGGGCGACGCCGATTGCTCGTGCTCCATATCGTTTAGCTCCCACCGAGATGCGGGAATTGATGACTCAATTGCAAGATTTGTTAGATAAGGGTTTTATTCGTCCGAGTTCGTCACCGTGGGGTGCACCGGTGTTATTTGTCAAAAAGAAAGACGGTTCGATGAGAATGTGTATTGACTACCGAGAGTTGAATAAGGTGACTATTAAGAACCGTTACCCGTTGCCGAGAATTGACGACTTATTCGACCAATTGCAAGGTGCTAGTTATTTCTCGAAGATCGATTTGAGGTCGGGTTATCACCAAGTTCGGGTGAAAGAAGGCGACACCGAGAAGACGGATTTTCGTACACGTTATGGTCATTATGAATTTCTTGTGATGTCGTTTGGTCTTACAAACGCACCGGCTATTTTTATGGATTTGATGAATCGGGTTTGTAAACCGTTTCTTGATAAATTTTTGATCGTGTTAATTGACGACATTTTGATTTATTCGAAAACCGAAGAAGAACACGAAGGTCATTTGAGGCTTGTTCTAAACGTGTTGAAAAGGGAGAGGTTGTATGCAAAATTCTCGAAGTGTGAATTTTGGTTGCGGGAGGTGCAGTTCTTAGGTCACGTGGTGACGTGTGATGGTATTAAGGTTGATCCGTCCAAGATTGAAGCGGTGTCAAATTGGGAGCCTCCGAGAACTCCTACCGAGGTTAGAAGTTTTCTTGGATTAGCCGGTTATTACCGAAGGTTTATACAAGACTTCTCGAGGATCGCGATTCCACTCACGAAGTTAACAAGAAAAAGTGAGAAGTTTGTGTGGGAGAAGAAGCAAGAAGAGTCATTTAAGTTGTTAAAGGAAAAGTTATGTAACGCGCCGATCCTTACGTTACCGGATGGTATGGAGGATTTTGTGGTTTATAGTGATGCGTCGAATCAAGGGCTCGGTTGTGTGTTGATGCAAAGAGGTAAAGTGATCGCATATGCTTCGCGACAATTGAAGAATGCGGAATTAAGGTACACGACACACGACTTGGAGTTGGCGGCGATTATATTTGCCTTAAAATTGTGGAGGCATTATTTGTATGGTACTCGGTGTACCTTGTACACGGATCATAAAAGTCTACAATACGTGTTTACTCAAAAAGATCTTAATATGCGACAAAGAAGGTGGATCGAGTTGATTGCCGATTATGATTGTGAGATTTTGTATCACGCGGGAAAGGCTAATGTAGTGGCCGACGCCTTGAGCCGAAAGGTCTATGAAAAACCGAACCGGGGAATTTTATCACGTATAGAAGTTGTCTCGAGCATCATCGAAAGAATCAAGAATGCCCAACGAGAGGTTATGGAAAAAGACGAGTTAAGACAAGAACGGTTAGGTAAGAACCAACATTTTCTCGAAAATGCACAAGGGTTGAAGAACGTAGGCGGTCGTATTTGGGTTCCTAAGTTCGGGGGTATCCGGAATGAGTTGTTGTATGATGTGCACAAGTCGAAGTATTCGATTCACCCGGGAAGTACAAAGACGTACCAAGATATGAAACGGGTTTATTGGTGGCCCGGAATGAAGGCGAGAGTGGCCAAGTATATCTCTAAGTGTGCCACGTGTGCACAAGTGAAAGCCGAGCATCAAGTACCGTATGGGGTAGCTCAATCATTGGTTGTACCGGCCGGGAAGTGGGAAGATATAACTATGGATTTCATAGTGGGTTTACCGAAAACGAGTAGAGGTCACGATGCCATTTGGGTCATAGTTGACCGGTTGACCAAGAGTGCGTTATTTTTAGCAATTCGGGAAACATTGCCACTTGAGAAATTGGCTAAGTTGTATGTTGATGAGGTGGTTTGACTCCACGGGGTTCCGTTATCGATTGTGTCCGATAGAGACGCGAGGTTTACCTCGAGATTTTGGCGGTCATTACAAGAAGAGTTGGGTACAAAGTTGCGGTTGAGCACGGCCTATCATCCGCAAACCGACGGTCAAAGTGAAAGGACGATTCAAACTGTGGAAGACATGTTGAGATCGTGTGTGTTAGATTTCGGTGGTAAATGGGACGAACATTTACCGTTAGTCGAGTTCTCGTATAATAATAGTTATCACTCGACTATTAAGATGCCGCCTTATGAGGCGTTGTATGGAAGAAAATGTAGAACTCCATCTTGTTGGTTGGAAGCGGGAGAGACGAAACTCACGGGTCCCGAGATCGTGAGAGTGACAAATGAGAAGATCGGTATTATTCAAACCAACATGAAAGTCGCCCAAGATAGGCAACGAAGTTATTCGGGTTTGAAGAAAAGGCCTTACGACTTGGATGTCGGTGATATGGTCATGTTGAAGGTGTCACCTTGGAAAGGTGTGATGCGGTTTGGTAAGAAAGGGAAGTTAAGTCCAAGGTATGTTGGACCGTTTAAAATATTGAAACGGGTCGGGCTTCAAGCTTTTAAGTTGGAACTTCCACCCGAGCTTCAAGGTGTGCATGACACCTTTCACGTAAGTTATTTGAAGAAGTTTATCGGGGAAGTTGAAAATATTATTCCGTTGCAAGAGTTGCGGGTTGACGGCCCGAACCGGTTGATTGAGAAGCCCGAATGTAACACCTCAAATTTTAATACCAAATATTGGCCCAAAATAAAACATTTTATAAATAGAAGAACATTCCCAAATTTGGATTTACAAAAACCTTGGTATGAAATCAGAGTATAAAAGTAGGTGTTACAAAATAGATCATAACCAAGCTAAGACTAAATCCAATCTAGTGCTCTTCTATTCTAGGTCCCGCATCTCTATCCATGCGTACCTAAGCCTTCGATCCCGAACCTGAGTACATAGCAAAACAAAACAAGGTGTACGTGAGACAAAAACGTCTCGTGAGCTACATGGGTTTAGACCCGATAATAAAATGAAATGTCACGTTTCATAAAACCAATCAATATACATATATATAAACCCAACTACCCATTCTAGTCACCTTAGTGTGACTCTACACTCTTGCCCACCGGAATACGTCCAATGAGTAAGACTACTATTGTGGTTGAGTCGATGGGAATCCACCCAACTGCCCCTCACACCACCCTATCGTGGTTGAGTCGATGGGAATCCACCCAACTGCCCCTCACACCACGCCTATCGTGGAAGAGTCGATGGGAATCCACCCAACTGCCCCTCATTCCACCCTCTCATGACCGGGGGTTCCCCGCATCATCACATTATCTCAGCATATCATAACTCAATAGTTATGTCAATCTAGCTCTCGGCTATCACGTCTATCATCAAACAAGTTAGTGCAATACTATCATCGGTATAACTAACTATCAACTACTAGTCTACCCAATTAAGCAAATAGACCATAACACAAGTAATGAAAGTATGTAAAAGGGCTATGTACTCAGTAAACTCCACACGTACTCACCTTAGCAATAAAGATGCTCCAACTGTGTTCTTGACACCAAAGCTCTTGCTTCACAATTTCACCGACTTTCCAAGATGTCACCGAAAGCCTAAAACAATGATCATACAATGATCAACATCACAATCTACTATCAATGTGTTCATCTACCTCTAGATAACACCCATCAATCCATTTCCCCCAAATATGGTGATTTACCAAACCCTAGGTTTAACCAACCCTTAAGATTCTTACAAATCTTAACCATACACTTGATTTCCTTGTTAATATACCATCTATTAAGTGTATACACCATTTATATCACCATAATATATAACCCCAAGAACTAGGGTTTCAACCCCAAGCTTCTAAACCCATAGATCTAAAGCTACAACTACAAAGGATTGAAGATATACCTTAAATCTTCAACTAGGAGTGAAGAATCACAAGATTTGATGAAGAAATCGGCTCCAAATGATGCTTGACACCCAAAATCGTTCACAAGTTCGAAGAGAGAAAAACTAGGGTTTTGAAATGCATTAAATGAGCTCAAACCCGACTTTAATGCTGCCAGACAATAGTTCACGACGCGACCAGAGTTCGCGTCGCTAACTCTGCGAATTTCATAGTTCGCGATCGTTAAGCAGGCGTGAACTTCTTCGCGATAAAAGGCCAAACTCCCTGGAGCAAGTTCCCGATCGGGAACTTATAGTTCGCGTCGCGAACTCCTGATACAGCCAGGGCTGCACTTTTTCAACTTTGTTTCGGCCCGGTTTCGCCCATAACTTTCTCATACAGTCTCCAAACGACACGAAACCAATTCCTACGTGTTTTATATGATTTATCCATAATTATCATATTTTTATACAATTTATTTATTTACAAATTCGGGTCGTTACACCGAAGCTATATTGGAAACGAAAACAAAGAAGCTTCGGAATAAGGAGATCGAGTTGGTGTTGGTCAAGTGGAAGCATTCACTTGGGCCGAATTTGACTTGGGAAGTCAAAGACGAGATTCGGAAAAGGTATCCTGATTTCGTGAACTATGATGAGATTCCGAGGACGGAATCTTCTTAAGGGGTAGATAGTTGTAACGACCCGAAATTTGTAAATAAATAAATTGTACAAAAATATGATAAATAAGGATAAATCATTTAAAGAACGTAGGAATTGGTTTCGTGTCGTTTGGACACCGTACGAGAAAGTTATGGGCGAAATCGGGTCAAGACACTTGATGAAAAGTGCAGCCCTGCTGCCTTAAGGAGTTCGCGTCGCGAACTATTGATGGCGATCGGGAACTAGCTCCAGGGAGTTTGGCCTTTGGTCGCGATATAGTTCACGCCAGCTTAACGATCGCGAAGTTTGGGGAAATGCAAAGTTAGCGACGCGAACTTTGTTCGCGTCGTGATCTATTGTCTGGCAGCATTAAAGTCGGGATTTGGCTCATTTATTGCATTTGTAAACCCTAGTTTTCTCTCTTCAAGTGTGTGAACGATTTTGAGTGTAAAACATCATTTGGAGCTGATTTCTTCATCAAATCTTGTGATTCTTCACTCCTAGTTGAAGATTAAAGGTATATCTTCACTCCTTTGTAGTTGTAGCTTTAGATCTATGGGTTTAGAAGCTTGGGTTGGAAACCCTAGTTCTTGGGTTGTTGATTAATAGTTAAATAAAAGTTGTATACACTTAATAGATGGTATTTTGACAAAGGAAACAAGTGTATGATTATGATTTGTAAGAATCTTACGGGTTTGTTAAACCTAGGGTTTGGTAAATCACCATATTTAGGGGAAATGGATTGATGGGTGTTATCTAGAGGTAGATGAACACATTGGTAGTAGTTTGTGTTGATAATCTTGTTGTGATAATTGTTTTAGACATTCGGTGAAGTGTTGAAGTGGACGAATTGTGAACAAGGAACCGGCGGAAAGAATACGATTAAAGCATCTTTATTGCTAAGGTGAGTACGTGTGGAATTTACTGAGTACATAGCCCTTTTAAATATTTTCATTACTTGTGTTATGGTCTATTTGCTTAATTGTGTAGACTAGTAGTTGATAGTTAGTTATACCGATGATAGTATTGAACTAACTTGTTTGATGATGAAAGTGATAGCCGAGGGCTAGATTGGCATAAACATAGGGTTATGATGAGATTGAGATGATGTGATGACACGGGCTACTCCCGGTCATGAGGTGTGGAGTGAGGGGCAGTTGGGTGGATTCTCATCGACTCATCCACGTTAGTTATGGGATGACACGGGCGACTCCCGGTCATGAGGTGTGGAGTGAGGGGCAGTTGGGTGGATTCCCATCGACTCTTCCACATTAGTAGTCTTACTCATTGGACGTATACCGGTGGGCAAGGCAGGTATCGGTAGCGTGGGCGATCCTATTGCCGGTACCTTGTTTCTAGTTAGCTCGGGGGCAACCCGATAACTGGATATGTATGTGATTCTAGCTAGTTCGGGGGCAACCCGATAGTTAGACGTGATTGCTAGTTAAGCAAGGTTGTTAGGGTCACACTAAGGTGACTAGACTGGATAGTTGGATATATATATATATATGTATATTGATTGGTTGTATGAAACGTGACATTTCATTTTATTATCGGGTCTAAACCCATGTAGCTCACGAGGCGTTTTGTCTCACGTACTCCTTGTTTTGTTTTGCTATGTACTCAGGTTCGGGATCGAAGGCTTAGGTACGCATGGATAGAGATGCGGGACCTAGATTAGAAGAGCACTAGATTGGATTTAGTCTTAGCTTGGTTATGATCTATTTTGTAACACCTACTTTTATACTCTGATTTCATACCAAGGTTTTTGTAAATCCAAATTGAGGATGTTCTTCTATTTATAAAAATATTTTATTTTGGCCAATATTTGGTATTAAAAATTGAGGTGTTACAACTAAAATGACATTTGACTCAGCATTACTTACACATCATCAAAAACGACTAATAGAAAGATTTGAAATGACATGTCAACAAAAAGATTATCATGCTTAGCTTCATCTATATATACATAAAAATTGAGTTCCAACTTTGAAGTTGCAATTAATACCATGCATTTAATATAAATAATAATATTATATAAATTAATATATAAAAACAAATTCATTAAATTGTAAGATCAAGAGTTTTGAAATAAATATAAATAATTATATAATAATAGATTCAATAAATAAGAGACTTTTCAAGTTGTATGAATCATACACATTGACATCTATAAATACTCATTCTCACATTGCAAAACTTTTAACACTCTAAAGGTGCATACAAAAGAAATACCAAAGAAATACCTAACAAGTGGAGTCAACAACAAAGATCGACCTATAGGGCTTTTGTTATTTATCATGGCTATTAATTGGTAATCCAACATAATCTTTACAATCTGTATTTTTTGAAGAAAAAAAGTCATAGGGATGAACTCTTTATGATTTTATTTTATAGAGAGTATGTTAGTTGTTTTTGTTTAAAATTACAAGTCTCTTTTGTATATATGTAAAAAAATTGTTATTCATTGTTTATGTACATTTTGTATAAAAGTTATATTATATAATGATCTAATAGTTATCATTATAGTATATGAGATTGTGTATGATATTATCACAATTATTTAAGATGAATATCTTATCATGTTAATGGTCACAAATTATTGTATCGTATTATCACATATATTCAAGATGGATATCTTATCATATTAATAGTCACAAATTGTTGTTCATTTGATTTGTTATTTTACTTTTAATCCAATTAATAGGTTTTATCGCCGTTTTTCACAACTTGCGATTCTCTAAGATTGTGTATGATATTATCACAATTATTTAAGATGAATATCTTATCATGTTAATGGTCACAAATTATGGTATCGTATTATCACAAATATTTAAGATGAATATCTTATCATATTAATAGTCACAAATTGTTGTTCATTTGATTTGTTATTTTACTTTTAATCCAATTAATAGGTTTTATCGCCATTTTTCACAACTTGCGATTTTCTAATTAGTAGGAAAATATTAAATTAATTATATTGATGGTTATTGAATTTATGCTTATTTCTTTTTATATGTATCTATATCTATATGATCTATATCTATATCTATATTCTATATCTATATCTATATCTATATATATATATATATATATATAAAAATTGAGTTTCATGTTTGAAGTTGCATTTATTATCTTGCATTTAATATTAATAATAATAATCTAATAAATCCATTTATAAAAAATCTATATCTATATCTATATAACATAAAAAATTGAGCTTCAAAATTGATGTTGCATTTAATTCTCATGCTTTAATTACCTTATATTAAATCTTAGGTAAATAAATAGACAATGATGTAAAAGCCACATAAATTAAAGCTTTCATACCAAAAGTTTTTTAATTAAAACTAACATTACTTGATGAATACATTAAAAGCCAAGAAAACCGAAATAATTAAGTAAAAGAAATTGTAGAAGTTCAAGCATTTTGACGTTACCTTTTAAGTTTAGTATATAAACATATGTTTCGAAATTCACACTCACAATTTCCCTAACAAAAATTACTTATTTGTCTTCAATATAAACAAGTTGTCAAAGTTCAAGTCGTCAAAGTACAAGTTGTCAAAGTTCCTTACAATATGGATCAAGGATTGTCTTCAATATAAACAAGTTGTTATTTTTTCACATCTAATTTCGTTACCGTGAATATAGCATTTAGTAATTAATTTTTTAATTACTAATTTGAATGATTTGTTTTGATTTAGTTATTGAATATAGATCAAGGATTGTCTTCAATATAAACAAGTTGTTATTTGTTCACATCATTACCGTGAATATACCATTTAGTAATTAATTTTTTAATTACTAATTTGAATAATTTGTTTTGATTTAGTTATTGTTCTTAGATCAAGGATTGTATTCAATATAAACAAGTTGTTATTTGTTTACATATAATTTCATTACCGTGAATATAATATTTAGTAAATAATTTTTTAATTACTTTTTTGAATGATTTGTTTTGCTTTAGTTATTGTTCTTATGATTCGTTAAACTTTATGATTCATTTGTGTTCCTATAACAAAATTTAGTTTCATATAAGTTTTATTGCCTACTTTATTTGTTTCAAGTACTTAAAATGCTTTCCTTTACAAGCATTTAAGTAGGAAATTTGATTATCTTTTAATGTTGTTTTATTGTAGGATCATAGTTGGTGCAATATGTTTTATCCTATATTAAATCTTAGATAGACAAATGAACAATGATGTAAAAGAACTCCATATATTAAAGTTTTCATCCTAAAAGTTTCTTTTTAATTAAAAGCTAAGAAAATTGAAATAATTAAGTAAAATAAATTGCAGAACTTCAAACAATTTGATGTTACCTTTTAACTTTACTATATAAACATATGTTTCGAAATTCACACTCACAATTTCACTAACAATGATTATTGATTTGTCTTCAATACAAACAAGTTGTCAAAGTTCTTTACAATATAGATCAAGGATTGTCTTCAATATAAACAAGTTGTTAACCATTCACATCTAATTTCGTTATCATGAATATAGCATTTAATAATAAATTTTTTAATTACTAATTTGAATGATTTGTTTTGATTTAGTTATTGTTCTTATGATTTATTAAATTTTATGATTCATTTATGTTCCTATAACAAAATTAAGTTTCATATAAGTTTTATTGCCTACATTATTTGTTTCAAGTACTTAAAATACTTTCTTTTACAATCATTTAAGTAGGAAATTTGATTATCTTTTAATGTTGTTATATTGTAGGATCATAGTTGGTGTCATGATGTTCTATATTATAAAGACTTCTAAATGTTTTTTTATTCGTGTAATTTCTGTATTTTTATATTATGATAAACCGATTGCGATAAAACTTATCCTTAATTGTTATATTCAGAAAATTTCATCGTGTGTCAATTCTAATTCTATATGTTAACGAATAGAGGTGTTAAAGTGGGAGAGTCTAACTTCAATGTTATCAATAACGTGTTTTGTGTTACGCTGATAAAAACGATGATGTTTCGTGACTTTACATTTTCCCCCGACACATTTTTCTTATTTAGTAGATTAACCGCAATCAAAGCCAAACATGTTAGCGATCATGCTTTAGGTACTTTGTCCACCAATACAATGTATACAATTTACGTTCAAAAATAATTTGTATCATGAACAAAGCCCGTGCATCGCACGGGCCATGTTGCCTCGTATATAAATGGAGATAGGTACGAGATTATTAATTCCTTTAGTTTTTTAATACATTTTTATTTTTATTTTATCTTAGCATTTAATGCATTTAATCCAAACAGTTATTAATTCTATAAAAACAACTATCAGTTGATGATATTATTATACTATGGAAGTTTAGTAAACAATTAAAAATTGTTGTCATAAAGGATGTTGTTATGCCCGATACTTATAATAATTTGATATACAAATATAGGTCCAATTGGTGACGTTCTAGCTAGTATGATTTATAAGAACATAAACCAAATGTTCGCAACTGCAAGTCTGTCAACAACTGAACCTATACAATATACTCTTGTGTGGAACCAACTTAATTGTCAGTATCATCAGGTTATAGAAAATAACTTGTGGACAAAGTTTATGACTAAAAAAATTTGCGAAAAAAGTTGTAGTTCAAGTCCAATTATAAATAAAATTGGTGTAGATTTAATGGGTGTGTATTAGTTGTTTTAAAAAAAATACAAGAAGTTAATTGCATTTGTGTTAATCATTGTACAACTTTAATGTTGTTGTGGACCATGATGCCTAAGTAAAAGACTTGTTAGAAAGAGAACAAGCGGACGTAGTTGCTATTTCTAGCCAATTATTTAGTTTGCATTTTCTTTTCTAAAATAATTTAACTTTATCAAATTGTAGAATGCAAGAATCCACTTTTGATGTTCAATCGTCATTTGCCCATACGATGGTAACAATGGCGGTGGCAGGGGGTCAAGGTGGGTCATTGACCACCCCCAATTTCTAGGTTTTTAATTTTTTTTTTATTTTCTAAAGTATAAATTGTAATATTGGTATAATTGACCACCCAAATCTTAAATGAAAAAGGGTTTTATGCGGTAGAAATTGGTGACCATCGACCTTCGCTCCTCTCAATACTCTCAGTTTTTCAGTTGTTCAGAAAGTGAAGCCTAAAGCCCTTAAGCTCTCGTCATCTTCATCCCATAAATAAGTTAATCAGTCATCTTTATTTGCTTTTCTATTATAATTGGCGCATCATCCAGGGGCAGTAGGACATGGTCTCAAGTTCAATATATGTATTGTTTTTTCACGGCTTAAAATATAGACAGGGTCGTCCCTAGGCATGGGCAACAAGGGCTGCCGCCCAGGACCCACAAAATTTAGGGGGCCGCTTTCAAAAAAATCAACTCATGTATACATATGTGTAAACTTATTTAAATCAAGGTAACTCCAACGAAATATTAATTATCGGCAGACTAAAGGGTCCAATCCGGACATTTAACTTGGGGCGTCACTTTTAATTTGGCGGAAATATTTTAGTTATTTGGAAAAAAAATTACTTTATGAGGCCCAATTTTAAAAATTTTGCTCAGGGCCCAAAAATTATTTGGATCGGCTCTGAATATAGACTTATATTTTGCTACATGTTTGAAACATACGTGTTCTAATTTTGAGTATTTTAATTGTTAAGTTAATTATAGGTGGTAAATGACAAGTTGTTAGGTTACGTTGGTTGAAAGTGTTGGTCAAAAATCTGTATTTTCGGTATTTGGATAAGTGGCATAGGTCAAAAAGGAAGAAAAATTGTGAAATTGCAGCATTTCGGAAGATAGCGGCGCTATCTTAGAGATAGCGGCGCTATCCCTGGAAATAGCGGCGCTATTCAGTGCGGGGTCGAGATAGCGGCGCTATCTTGGGCAGATAGCGGCGCTATCTTGTGCTGTCAGGCATAAAACGGGATTTTTCCCCATTCCAGCTCATTTTCCTTCTTCTTACGGTTTGGTACGATCTTCAGGCAATTTTGGTGAATCAAGGACGAATTTTGGTGCAAATCTAAGGGGTTTTCATCATAAGTTCAAGCTATAAAGGTATTATGCTTAATTTTTGTACATGCATGTATTAAATTGGGTAAAAATTTGGGTGGAATGTTGAACCTTAGGTTAGGGTTTGGATCACAAATCTGAAATTGATGTTGTATGTTAACATATCAAGTATCTAGCTATGAGATTCGTAGTTATCATGTGATAATGCACAATTTTAGATAGATTGATGGTCTAGGGTTTGGTTCATCATCAATTTGGGGGAAATTGGTGATTAGGGTTTATTCTAGTTGAGATTATGGATTAGGATATTGAATGAGATGTGTATAATTATGATAGGTAATCAACTGGAAGATTGTGGTGATTACATTGATCGGTGACATTGGAATTGTGGTTAAAGGAGTTCGTGGCTTGTGTTGGAAATTGCTTGATCCCAGGTGAGTTCATCTATGTACAACTGTATACTAGTAGTTATATATATTTAAATGCTACGTGTTTAATTGTTATTTGGTTTATTATTATCACATATGCGATGCCTAGAACATTGAATTGGTAATTCTAGTGATTTGACTGTAATATGATTAAATGAAGTTTGACTCATTAATAGACGTTTGCTATGTGTATTGACTTGTAAGAATATAGTGATTATTTGTAGTATGCCTTGTGTATAATCTTTTGATAGATGTCTTGATTGATGGAATATCCTTGAAGTGTCTCACTTGATATCGATTCATGTCGTATAAATTCTTTGTGTTATTTCTCGGTTGGATTGCTCTAGTATGAGATGCATTTTTATTGATTCGGGTTGTGATAATCCTATTGTTCCGGTCTCGTGGAGTCATCGTTGTTATTGTTTCGTTTGATATCGAATATGAGTTACCCGTACGAATTACTTGAGAGATAATTTCGTTTCGTGAGGACCCACGGCGGCTTGAGTATTACTTTGTGTAATATGTTGAGCGGTGGACGCGGGAGTACCTGGCGGAGGAGTGGTATGGACCGTGGTGGTGAAGCTGGATCATGGACTCGGTTAGGGGTGCCTTGATCACCTTCATCGGCCTCATTCCCTAATGGCCTAAGGGGGAATGACGCATTTTGATTCGTTTGGATGGTATTGAGATCTCATTGATTCATGATGCGGTATTGTCTATCGGTTCCGGTGGTTAAGTGATGATTCTCGTGGAGTGTTGATTCGGTGATTGGTTCTCAAATGTGTTTATTATCTTGCAAACTCTTGTTGATTCTTGCGATATAGTTGTATTCTCAATGTCAGTCATTCAGTGATTCTTGTTGATCCCGGATAAGTGTTGATACTCGGCTATGACGGATTCTCGGTAAATCTCATGTTAAGTTGTAAAGCTTCTCGGTCAGTTATGCATTGATGTGTACTTGTTATATTATGAATTACTTAAATAGTTTTATACCATTTTATATGTTATTATTTCTTTGTTTTGTATATAATGCTAGTATTATTTTGTACTTTATGAACTCACTAAGCTCGTTGTAGCTTACCCGTTTAGTGGACTAACTTTTTACAGGAAAAGATAAGAGTAAGCATATAGGATCTTGAAGTTGATCGGAGGTTTAGAAGTTATACTCCGGGCGTATATTTAGGTATGTGGGAGTTGGGTAGTTTTGTATTAATAATTTTTGTAGTTAGCTGGTTTGTATCCATAGTCTTTGTTGGTAGTGAGATCTTGGCTCGTTTGTTGTATTTTGTATAGTTGTTATCTGTTTAGAATGGTTAATTGTAATTAGATAGTTATTAGAAAGTTGTTCGTTTTGATTGGTGGGATTTCTTGACCCGGTCGTTACAATGTTTATAATTTTTAAGTTTTGCTCCCTCTTAATATTTTTCCTAGTACCGCCCCTGGATGGTAACATTGACCCTACATCAATTTCTTACCTGTTTTTGACAAATGTTTGAAGCTAGTAATTTATAGAAACAAATTATTGGAGTCAAATTTATTGGAATCGTACGTAGATAACCAATAATGCAAGCGCCGTTGCTAACTATGAAAGTGAAAAATACCTTAATTCGGAAGTAAATAAATGAATTTGTCAACGCTTACACAAATTCTTGATATTTTTGTCGATAGTCAAGATAATTTTGCATTGAAATAGTCAATGAAACGTGATATAAATTGGTTGTGTTACAACAGCGAATTTTGTTGATAATGAGAAATGTAACTATATCATCAGTGTCTTTTATTCCTTTGGTTGGAAACTGAAGGCCTTCATCAAATTGACATGAATGATATGCCTCTTTCGTCGGTTAATATATTCAGTTCGGGGGAGTAGAGAGCGACTGATGGAGAGGGATGGGGTATTTAAATAAAAGTAGGTATTTTGTATATGTATGTTTTATAATTATAATGTTGGGACCCAAAATATATAGTGAAGAGTATTGTTAGTATGAGTGTGTCGACTGAGGTGACACTGATTTAGGAAAAACTAAAGTGTCAGTAAATGTCGTGGTTGAGAGTGGTATAAAGTAGCCCAAGCTTGAATCATGAAAGCTCTCATGCTTTTAGTCCGAAAGCTCTGACAAGTTAGAGAGGTGAGTGTGTTGATGCAAACATTACGATCCTCCATGGCTAGACTAGTAGTGGCGCCAAGGCCATGCTAGCGCAGGAGAGATGAGAGAATGAATGTTGTGTTGGGATATTTTATAAGTGAGTGGGTCATAAATGAATGATTTGGTTGAGTTATGAGTGAATTAGTATTTAAGGGTATGAATATGAAAATAAAGAATGTTAAAGTGGATATTGAGTGAGTAGCTTGACTTGAATCACCATCTTCAATGCTCTTAAATAAGGGTTGTGGTAACCGCGTGTTGCTGCGAGTTTTATAATGTACTTATTTTAATTGATATTAACATTCAGTTTTGAATGCTTGTAAATTCTTTATCTTGTATGTAGAAAAAAAATATATGTTCATATATTACAATCTTATGAAGAATTTCTTTTAAAATAACTCAAAATATAAAATGAAATAGATAAAATTGCATAGTCAATATAATTTACATAAATTAATCAATATAATTCACATTAATAATTGAACATGAAGCAATATAGTATCAAATAATATAATTGCAACATTTCGAACTTTTTAAATTTTAGATGTTTTAACTTTTGATGAATATAAATTCCTCCAAATTTCAAAATTTCTCTGTGTTTTGAGACATTTTTTGTAGCCATCTAATTTACAGCACTTATAAACCGACTACACAAAATAGAAAGAACGAAAAAAAAAACATGGTCCAGCCGTGTGGACACTCGACACGGGTCTATAACTAGTAACTAGTACGTATAATTTGTAGGAGGTATTTTCCTATCAATTTAGAAGGGTCTAATATTTTAGTTTAAATATATTTATAAGGGTAATTTTTAAAAATAAAGTTAGTAAACTCCAATTTTTTTAAAAAAAATACTCACTTTAATGTTTTTTCAAAAAACACCGTGCAACTTCACACAAAATTTGAAAATTTTTCTCTGGTCGCAGAATAGTGGTGTATTTGTACACCAACCGCACAAAAAATGATCCAGTTGCACAAAAACTAGATTCGGGTTGTACACACAAAATTTGGAGTAGCAAAAATCGCACAAAAAATATCAAATAGTATGATATATTTTGAGAATATTTTAGTCTGTAAGTTGTCTTTAGAAAAATGGATGTATTTTTTGTCTACTTTGGTAAAATTATCTCTATTTAAATTTATAGTTATTGGTATTTTTTTTAATGTCATCATTGATTTGTTTTTAATATATAGTAGTACTCTTTTAAAATGCTCAAACCAACTTTCAATCAAATAGAAGAAAATATTTGTAATATCATCCATTCTTTCTCTTTGATTAGCGTCAATACTCAATATTCAGTAATGTATTGTGTACCATATTTTTCTAGCTTTGTTTATTAAATTGTGAAGCATAGCTTTCAGTTTTTATGGAATTGTGGACACGTACAAAATGAAAATGACATTGTAAAGCTTTTAATAAATTGACGAGAGGCTATTGAGGGCTTTTAAAGATTGTTCTTTCTTTGTCCCATTAAATTTTTTAATAACTTAATTAAAATATTCCGGCACCGGAATTTTGGTTTACGGGCCATCAACAATAAAGGCTTCTGAATTCATTGGTGGTCCAATGGAGGTCCGGTGGTGAGTTGTTGTCACTTGTCACTTTGACTCATTAAATTTGCAAAACTTTTAATTATTGACTAAAATCACTGAACTTTATAATCTGCTAAATATAAGTATGAGTAAATTATATGGATGGTCCTTTAAGTTTATAGTAAATTTCACAAATGGTCCTTTAGTTTCAAAAATTACACCGATGGTCCTTAATTCTGAAAGGTTTTTCACCGATGGTCTTTTACACTAACGGACGTTGGTTTTTTCTGTTAACTTACCCCATGTGCAATGCACATGAGGGTAAAAAAGTCAATTTTCATTTCTTTTCTTTTTATTCTAAAAGTAAAAACTTTTATTTAAGATAAAGAAATTAATTTAAGAATGAAAAGAATGAAAAATGACTTTTTTACCCTCATATGCATTGCACATGGTGTAAGTTAACAAAAAAAAAAATTAACGTCAGTTAGTGTAAAGGACCATCGGTGAAAAACCTTTCAGAATTAAGAACCACCGGTGTAATTTTTTAAACTAAAGGACCATTTGTGAAATTTGCTATAAACTTAAAGAACTATTGGTATAATTTACTCTATATATTACAGACAACCTTATAAGGTACTCCCTCCGTCCCACAAAAAAGTTCTCATTTCTCTAAAGCTTTTGTCCCACAAAAAAATTCCCATTTCTCACATGTGGTGGGCTCCACACAATAAAATACTATTATTATTAAGAACCCCATCAATAATATCCACTAATTATCTTTCTCTCTCCAAACCAACCTTATATTTTAATCAAAATAATACCAATGACGCCACCAATAACTATCACCTAAAATCTTGTTTCAAAGGGAAATGAGAACTTTTTTGTGGGACGAAGGGAGGGAGTATCTTGTTAGAGCATGTATTTCATTTCAGTTTGTAACAAAAAAAAGCCCAATTAGTTCGGATTCCATAATCCCTTCTATATCCTTACTAAATATAATGTATTTGGTGCTTTCCAAATTAAGGTAAGATTAAATTTTCAGCACAACTTTATTACTATTTTGTGAAAGTTTGTTTCCTTTTCAAAAATCAAAGAAACATGTGTGATTTGAACCTTAGATATTTTGGAAGAGAGGTAAAAATACTAATTAATTGTAATACTTAATTAGATATCTTTTAACTAACTTATGCTTATAATATACCTTACATTTATTTACTCATTCTCCCTTAATTAATACACATATTAATTAATAACCTTTTAAGGTTAAAATTCCCAGAACCTCCATTTCAATTCATAATAGGCGTCATTGACTTGTCACCCTTAATGTTCTCATAGGGACACTTAAAATTTATGTTTATTCATTTATTGTCATTATACATTCATATAATTTGGCCCATTTTTGATGACCTTAAAATTCTAAACTTACTGCCTCTTATGTCTTTTACTTTTTTTTTTCTTCAGGTAATGTTATTACTCCGTATTAGCCAACATGCTTCCACCGACAGCCTCATTCATTACCAGCATCATAACCCTTAACTTAACATTAACCCTTCAACAATTTTTATTTTAAATATCAAGATTATAATCCCTTTAAAATGAGAATTCAAAAACTAAAAAAATATACGTATGTAGCCAAAATTGAACTATCAACCAAAACTAAGAGTATAAGGTACGGTGACTTAAGCAAAACATCCACCTCAACGCCACTTCACTTTCAACTCAACATTCCTCATTTCACATTAACATTCCCTATTAATCAAACACACCTTTGGCCAATTTGATTCGTTGGAGATAAAAGGTGGTACTTTCCATTGTACAAGCAAGAATGGTTGGATTAACACACTTTTTCATAGGAATTGGAAATTAGTCCGAGAAATATAAGAATATAACAAAAAGTTAGGATTTAGTATGGGTTGTGCCTTTGGATGGTTGGGCAGTAAAATTAGTAACAAATTAAATGGGTGGGAAATTGTCCCACATTGATAGATAAACAAACACAAGTGGACTTTATAACCAATAAATTGAGGAGGAGGTCAAATTCCTTCCTTGGATTTTCCTTTTGCTTCAAATTGTTTGACCAAATGTTTGTTAAATCTTGAAATCATGCACGCACCCGTGTGTATGCTGAAAATTCAACCTTCTTATTTGAGAAAGTTGATGTGTTAAAAATTCAAACTTTCTATTTGTTAAAATTACAAATACATTATATACAGTAAATATATGTATTCTGTATTGAATTTAATGTTACCTCTTGAGTAGTAAATATAGTGAAGGTGACAAAATAAACACGTTTTAATTGAATAGACCGCAAATAAAAGGTACTTTTTGTATAACTCATAAGATAGGGACAATAAAATATTTAACATATATGTCATATCATAACAAAAACGAGACAAACAGCTAATGGGAAGTACACAAAGTATTTACGAATGTGAAGTTGTACCATAGGACAAACAAAAATAAAATCAACGAACTTAATTATCGAAACATTTCGTAAATACGTTGTATCCATATCGTTTTAACGATTTGGCCTCCATTCATTGACTCGTTACCCCGTAATTTAATAGCTCATTTGTTGTTAAGTGTTTTGATCTTAGGATATATTTTTAAGTTACAGTTAGAAAACCTCTATTATTTGAGCAAATGAGCAAGTATATTAAAGTCGAAAGAGAATAGACTAGACGAAAGAGACATCTTTTGACAATGTTGTCCTTGCCTTGAAAAGGTTATACAGTATATAAAAGTTGTTAAAATGCAAACGAGTAAAAAGATTGATGTAGACTTAAAAAAGCCTTTAAAATTGTCACTGTAACATATAATTTCCGCATCATCACATATCAAGTCCCATTTACGTAGCGACGGTGATAATAACATTATCAAAATATGCAGTTCAAAAAAACACTTAAAACTCAACATATAAAAATATTATAATTTTATAAATTTATACTACTAATAAAAAATAGTATATTTTTTAATAATCTGTAAACGAGATACTTGAATATTAATATAATTATTGGGGGAAAACCCTGAAATACATGAATAATTAATTTATTAAAGCTAAAATTTTAGCCTTTCCACTACATATTGAAACAGAAAAAAAAAATCTCCAATTATGTAAAAAGGCCACAAACCAATTTTCATTGAGAAAAAACATTCGTTTTGAATTACTTTTAATAATGATGCCATGAATAGGCATCAGAACAAAAATTGGCATAAGAAGTTGAAGGTAATATAGACAATGACTCTCCGGCGAAATATTCACCGTCGCAATCCAACGTCCACGGCGGCGATGATGAGTAGGAGTCCCACCCCGAGTCAACGAACACATAATCGTTTCTTGACTCAGCGGAGTCATAACTCCCTCCTAAACTCGGTAATTCCAATATCTCATCCAACTCCTCCGCCGGCGGTGACACCGTCGACACCTCCTCCGACGTTGAAGTCACCGTCGAGACGCCGGAGTACGATGATGAAGATGATGTGGAAGGTGTAAATGATGACGTGTTAAGGTGGTTCATGTTAGCCGCTTTTGTGGCTGCTGCTTGTACGTCACTTGCGGAGCACGAGTCGGGTCGGGGCAAAACACTGGCAAGCTCCGGGAAGTTAAGTATCGCCGATGAACCTTTTATTGAAAGTGCAGCAACGTCGTGTGCACGTGCCGCCATTTCGGGGTCGGAAAAGGTACCGAGCCAAATGCGAGATTTCTTTTTGGGTTCTCGGATCTCGGATACCCATTTGCCCCATGCCCGCATTCGAACACCTCTATAAACCGGATGCTTAGAGTTAGTGTTGGTTTTTTTATCCGGTTGGATCGGTTCTCTATTCCTTTTACCCATTTTAGCATTCGAATTGGGATGCTCAACCATTGTGATATGGAATTGGGGATCAAGAAGAAATGGATAGTCCGACCCGAATGTGAATGAAGTTGAGAGAGAGTGAAGTAATGTGAGGGAAAAATAAAGAGGTGTTTACAAATGTTGGGGTGTAAATGCACCTACAACTATTGGTGTGAGTCCATATATATATATATATATATATATATATATATATATATATATACACGTATAGATATAAAGAGAGAGTATCTAGAGAGAGAGAAAAAAGGAAGTCACATACCCACCTAGTAAAAGGAAAGGAGGCAGTCCTTTTTGCCTATTTTTCTAAGGTATGGAAACATGATTAAGGGTGAGGTTGCTTAGACCACCCGTAACGGTGTGGTCGACCGAATGGTCGATCAGACGTGGCAAGCCTCACTCGACGCGTCCCCCCCTTACGCCTACACCACCCCGACGCGTCGACCGTGCTGAACGGTCGACTAGTCGACCGATCAATTTTCAAAGGGGGGAGGTTTTTTCAAAGGGGAATGATTTGGTCGCCTGGTTACGTGTGTTTGGTCGGGATTTTTTATGTGTTTGGTCGGGATGATGTGGCGCAGAGGTGGCACCATTACGCCCAGTCTTAGAGCATCCACAATGGTTAACCTCTCCAATGACTTATTATTTTTGTCACATTATCTAATAACCTATTAGTTGAAAACTTCTCCAATGGTTAACCTTTCCAAAGACATTTTCACTAATATTACTAATTTACCTCTATCTATATCAAATATTTTATAAACGCCCCTCACTTATGTAATTTAACAATTTTTATAGCATTACAAAACTTAACATTATTATAAAATTTCTCTTACAAAAATATTATAATATTTGACCTTAAAAAGTATTGAAATATGATAAAGTTCTAATTTATAGTTATAGAAATAATAAATTATTCACATATAAATATATACATGGGTTTAAAATGTAAAATTGTTAAATATAGGGACTAAAAGAATCAAACATTGAAAGTAGTTCAAGTGGTTGGGGAAGATCAAGTGGTTGGAGTGACCTCTTAAAAAAGTCATTCATTCCAATGGTAAAAAGTCATTTTAGAAGTTATTCAAATAGTATCAACCTCTTCTTCAACCTTCCATTGGAGATGCTCTTAGTTACCTAGAATCACGATGAGCATATCAGGTGCGGTGAATCTCACTAGAGTCATTATAGAATGTTATACTTTCTCCGTTTCAAAATAAGTGATACATTTTGGGTTTCATGTTTTTTGAGATAAAATATGATAATGGAGGTTAATTAGATTAAAGTGGATAATTAGTAAGAGATAGGTCTCACACATATTGATTAAAGTGAAGTTTAAAAGTAAAAGTAAGGGTAAATGTGTCATTTCATTATATTAAATGACCTAGTTAGTAAGTTTGGTCCCCACTATTTTTTACTAAATATGGTAAGTTTCTAAAGTGTATCACTTATTTTAAAATACCCTAAAATGGAAAGTGTATCACTTATTTTGAAATACCCTAAAATGGAAAGTGTATCACTTATTTTGAAACGGATGAAGTATTAGTATTAAATCAGATTTCCACTCAACATCATTATTAATTTATTACAAATACTATATTATGAACCATGTCTACCACTGCTTAATTTTTTAATTAAAATAAATAAATTCCATCACATCTCTCAAGCTCGCGTATGTGGTCCGTACCACGGAGACGATCACCACGACGCACATATGAGACGAGCTGTGGAAAGACTTATTCGTATAAATGTGCTGAAAATTCAGTTCTTTCCTTTTTTTTTCTTTAAGAAAATTAATGAAAAAGATGGTTGTTAGTAGCATCGATATATAATACTAATAAGCTTTTATCAAAGGTTTTCATACTTATCGTTAAAAAAATTTGTACATATTTATAATGATGGAGACGAGTTGACGACTCAGATAGGGGCCGGCTCTAAGTTTGTATGGGTCTAGCGAATTTTTTCTTTCTTTCTATGAAGCTCATTTTTAATACTAGAATTTTCTTTAATATGAATTGTGTATGTTAAATTCTTTTTGATACTAAATTTCTCTTTTTATCAGGATCTCTAATTTAAAAATCAAGTAACATGTATAAGAAGTATCGGTGGACATTTTTGAAAGGAGAAGCCAGAGTAGAAGCATGACAAAGCCGGTGCCCAGTGGCGGCTTTTGTTGTAAACCCAGGCCCTCCCACACCGGTTTGATAGTTCCTAATCTTGGAGGTTTTATTCCCAATTTTCATACTCATTCCTTAGTAAAAAACAATCCATGTTAACTATCATACCGTAAACCCATTCCCAAACACCCACTCAATTACAGTTTTCATCACTAAATTGTACGAATCAAGCTACATCTAAAGTACAAATAAGTCTTTATACTCCTTTCTGGACTATTGATATTTTTTGAATTGAAGTCTATCAATAACAATTCTTGTATGTTGTGGTCATATTATGTTTCTTAGAGCATTCCCAACAATACCCTCTATAAATCACCATTTATTTTTATTAAAATCATCTACTCTAAATAAAATTTCAACTCTAATCATACGTTATATTCTTCCCTTTAAAACTATCAGGGATCATATTCCACTAACATTTACATTCTTTGAATATGTGGGGTCCATTGATAGAGGGCAATTCTCTCACTTCAAATATGAAGAAAATTTTAACTCCCTTCAAATATGAAAAGAGTTATAGAGTGTGGTTGGATTGGATTGGATTTCTCCTTTAAAATGAAGAGATAATTAAATTGTGGTTGGAGATGCTCTTATGTTTAAGAAACAGATATTTACCTGATGGTATGGAAAAGTTCAGAAACATCCACAACAATAAGTAGGTTATGTACACCACGAGCAAAACTCGACTATTTTAAGAGAAACTTTGTAACAGGAAAACCTTTATGAGAAAAAATGAATTATGTTTCTTATGTTCTGTGTGTGTTGAAAATTATTGTTTTCACTATAGTAGTCAGCGGAGAATCTGTGATTTAAATATTTAAATTTACTTTATGCTATTAGTCAACTTTTACAGAAACAATGTGAATGGTATGCTAGAACAAATTAACCGTTTTAAAATATTACTTAAATTGTATTTAATAACTATTTCCATGTTTATGTTAAATGTATAAATACATTCAGGTCTAATGTTACACATGCGTATTATGTCTTCCACTATGGAGCTGATTTATACAAGAAACTTTTGTATGCATATACATAAAGTGTATAATGCAATTAATTGTAGCTCGGTTGTAAACTTTAAATGCATATATACATTCACATATTACGTGTTAATTCACGTCATTTGATATATTCATTCACATATTAATTCGCATGTCATTTGATACATTCATATGTGAAAGGTTTAGAGACTTTATATACATGTAATGATGTTTACATATGAACGAATTAAATACTTTATAATTTAAATTGTATTTTTTGTAGCTTTTCAGTTTCTTATACTTCCTCCGATTCAAAATAAGTGTTACACTTTCCTTTTTTGGAGGAAGTATCACTTATTTTGAATCGGAGGAAGTAAGAGTTTTTATAACATGTGCCCCCTAAGCACATGTTTAGGGCATTCAATTCACTCATAATTTCCAATTAAACTTAAAAATCAATTTAATACATCCCTTGAAATTGTGAAATATGGACTTTATTAATGAGTAACAAGACTTTATTAGGAAACTTTGAGTGAATTGAATATCCTAAACATGTTAGAAAAACCCTTCATATTAATTATAACTTCAATCTCCAATACACACATGTGCAAAATAATGAGAGATGTGGTATTGAACAAAATATCAGTATTAACAGTTTAAATTAAAAATAAATTATGAAAAAGAATAAGTGGATCTTACATGTAAGATAAAATAAAAAAAATAGTTAAAAATAATACAATATTTTAAATAATTAAATATGATTCAGATCACCGTTATTTTAAGAATATTCAGTACTACTACTATTTCTTGATGTCCCTCCACTTGTCCTTCCACTTCGTTTATGAACCTCAAGTTTTCAATTAGTGGGAATCATCATGTTTTTTTGAGTTATTTGTGTTGGTTGGTTTCTTAAATGAAAATGGGCATTAATGGGTTATTTAATGGGCTGGGCCACTTAGGCCTACTTTTAAAACTTACCATCTTGGACTGTTTAGCGTGCATTAAATGGTTCGCCATAAACAAATAATATAAAGGGACACGGTCAAAAAATGTGACATTTACTATTGAATATAATAATTTCATTTTCACACCATTAAGTTTAGACAACAACATTTCGAATATTAAAGATTGTACGGTACAAAACTACAAAAATATGAATATTAATGTTGGTAAAAACGCGAAGGATAATTTATCTCATGGTGTACTGTTTGATAACATTTTGAACATGATTATATGGGACACACACTGAAGAAGAAGACACGTCTCATTTTAGATGGATTTGTACAAGATAACAAAATAATGCAGTTGAGTTTGTTATTGCCTTGTACTCAAGATAATAAAAAATCTAATTCTTTATATAAAAACAATAGGGGTGAGCCATTTGGGCCGAAAAAACCGAGCCGAAAACCGACCGCAACCGAACCAAAACCATCGGTTCGATTTCGGTTTTGCAAGTTCACCGTTTTCGGTCATGTCAGTTTCCCTTCGGTTCGGTCTTCAGATAAGTATGACCATTTGGCCTAAAAAAACCAAACCGAACCAAAAGAGAAAACATGTAATTGGTTTTGAAAATTCATCGTTTTTTGTTTCGATTCTATCAGTTTCGGTTCGGTTCGGTTTTTGGACCGAGTCACCCCTAAAAAACAAGTTTCGGATCTTGTTTTCTGTAGCTATGTTGTGTTGTGTTTTTATTCCTGTGATGTATTAAATCTTGATTTGTTATATATTTCAGTAGGGGTGAGCGTGACCTAAAAACCGAACCGAAACGAAAATGATGAATTTTCAAAACCGAAACCAATTTGATTACATGTTATCAGTTTTGGTTCGGTTTGGTTTGGTTTCAGTTTTTTTTAGCCCAAATGATCATTTTTATCTGAAGATGGAACCGAACCAAACCAAACCGAAACTGGTAGAACCGAAACCGAAAATGATGAGTGTTCAAAACCAAGCCAATTATATGCTATCGGATTTGGTTCAGTTTGGTTTCGGTTGATTTCAGTTCGGTTCGATTTTTTGGCCCAAATGCTCATCCCTAGTATTTGTCTGCTATTTTGCGTTTAGTATACAATCCATTCGTTTTATGCAACTATTATGTTTTGTATTTTATCTTTTAACATTCTTGTAATGTGTATTTATCTTATATCTTCTATTTTGTGGAAATATAGTTATGACCAATTGGATTTGTCTAGATTATTTTCATTTAATTTATTTCATAACTATAATGAATATAACATATAATTATGACGTATTGAAGTTCATCAATCCATCCGATACAATTGCATTTGTTTTGGTTTCAATCTTGTTGAAAGTTTTTCCTTAGATGGATGAGGGGTTTATCCCGATAGGCGGAGGCTTTAAGAGAAGATATACTATTCCTTGTAAATGTCATATCCCAACTTGAACCAATAACTAAATCTAACTGGAACAAACACGTTGTACGTCTATATATTACAGAAATATTGATTTTTCAAGAAAAAAAGTTCAATTAAATTGATGGGCTGAAAACCTAGGCCTTGATACCTTCCGGGCCCATTGCTCATTTTGTTAGCATTCAAGTACGATAGTACATTGGCTGATTGGCATGTGTTGTCAAAATTATTTTCCATCAAAATAAGAGGAAAGCCTAGGTGATACGGCATATAATGTGTCTAGCTAAAACTAAAAGTAGTAGAGTTCATGTGTATGTATAAATATTTGAACAACCAAACTTTCCTTTTTAAAGCCCCAAGTGTGATGAATGCTGAAGTTATTATAGGTAGTTTGCCAAAAATTTTAGATTTGATCGTTAAATCTCAAAAATTACACAGATGATTCTTAAATCTTAAATTAAATATGGGGTTGGGCACGCTTTTGACCCCTAAGGATTTCCATTAAATTTAGGATTCCATAAACGATTCTAGGATTTATAAACAATTCTCATTTTCAATTTATTTTTCTCGTTAATTTAACTTTTTACAAATTTATCAAAGGTTTAATATGCTTGCTTGTTTTGTTTAGTCCCCAAATCGTTGAACCATTTATCATTTTGACAAACAAACATATGCATAAACAACAATAACAGAAATTGACACCGATTATTTCAAACTCACCAAACAAAGAATTTATAAATCTTGAGGAAAGTAAATATGGAGGAAACGCATATGGACCAAAATGATAAAAGATGAAGCAACATCATACACCACTTCATCATGAAGCCTTGAAAAAGCTTCAATTCAACCCACTTTTCCCAATATTTTAGTGCCAAATTTTGATCTTTTCCATCTTTTAATGGTTCTTGAACCCTACCACTTCCCATGCCAAAAGTCCCAACATTATATCTCATGTACCCAAAATCATTCCATAAACCCCAAAACACCAAATGCAAACTTGCAATCTTTTGTCGATCACCAAGTGTTTCAATGGATGTAGGGATCATACTCAAGTCTCGGGTATTGGTACTAGAGTTTGGAACCTTAGTGATAGGCCCGTTGAGCTACAAATAAGGGTCGGGTCAATATTGAAAAAAGCTCACACGCTCAAGCCCGGCTCGTCAAAGAGGTTAAAAAGCAAAAAGATCTACAAGGCTTATGTTCCTGGCGGTAGTGGCGGCGGCAAAGGTGGCGGTGGTGCTGGTGGCGGCGGTAGTGGTGGTGGAGCAAGGAGCTTTTTGTATTACTATGATGAAACTTGTCATCCCTACATATGGGTGCATGATACCGCCGGTGATTTCTCTAGAATGGTAAGACAACAATATATAAGTCTTGAAGATTTAAGGGATTGTTGTGAGATAAAAATCTTTAGAGATCATTTAAAAGGCTCGATATCTATAAGAAAGAAGCCAAGGCCCGATTTTTGTTGATTTTTCTTTTGTGTGCATGTTTCTTGTGAGATAAGAGTCGAGATTCTTGTTCTCCCTTTGTTGTTTAGTTTTTGTTGTCTTATATCAAAAGTTGTACATTGTGCAATGATCATTGTACCACACTTTAACAGAGATCGACTATGGATGTACTTCTACATGTAAGTTTCTTGTTTGCCTTTTTCATATATATTATAACACCCTATTTGTGCTTTGGGGATATTTTGAGTAATGTATTGAATTAAAAAAAAATGATCGTATCACTTCTATCTTCTTAATTTCCAAATTTCTTCTTTTTCACTCTAGTATAGATCATATTATGGAAAAGGAAAATAATTCACAACTTACATATGAGAGCAACTTAATTATAGTAATTTTATGATTTTTATCTTATTATGGTGTGCTAAACTTGGTTTAGACCACTAAAATCACCAAAATCGGACTAGTTTTAATTCTCAGTCCATTATATGAAAAAATGGTTCTTGGTTAATGTCGTTTAGGTACCTATTTGGCCAGCTCCTATCTAGTTAGGTCCGGTCTAAAACCATTAAACCAACAACTTTTTTCCCTATATAATGAATAGATAGATGCCGTTTAGACAATAAATTTTGTATGGATCAATAGCCCAAAAAGTCCTAGTTTGGTTCACGGGTCTAGTTTGAGACCGACCCAATTCAACACAGAAACCAAAGTGTAACTAAAATAGTCAGCTCTAATCCTAAACTCTAGGTTCTAATATTTTGAAATTTTCAGCTCCAATCCAATTTTAAGACATCAAGTTTGAGCTAGACTCGAACACAATGACTCGATGCAAATCGGGCTACCATAAATAAGCTAATCCTATTCACATTTAAGAACTCAGTCTTATCCTAGTTAAGAACACCCATAAACTCGCAACCAAACAATCCCTAAACAACGATAAAACCTCGTTACTCTCGTCCCTTCCATACGTCACCTTTTAGCGGAATCAATCCTTCCCTTCGAACAAAAAACAAAATTCTCTCTCACACACACAGTTCACTGATAAACACACAGAAATAAAAGAAAATCGTTGAAAAGTGTGTGTTTTATGTGTGTAATTTTGTGAAATTGGAGATGGTGCGGATTTTACCGATGGCGTCAACGATTCATCCGTCGTTTTCATCATTCGCCATAAATCGATTTGGTGGTAGAATCTCCACGGTCAATTGTTCTTCTTCGCAGTTCAAATCGCTTCATTTTGCTTCCAGTGGTATGAATACGAATTCATGACTATATGAATATGTTTTGTTTATATGTTGAAATTGAGCATTTAATGTGTGTGTATATTGATAAATTAGGATTGCTTGTTTTATATCTGGACTGAATTTGATTAATTAGGTTTAGTTTTTTGGAGAATTGATGAGTTTTGATGCATTTATGCAATTTTGTGATTTTTACTAAGGTATTATGTATTACATTAATGATAACATAATGAAAGGGATAGTGTTGGCGTTAGCTCATTGAATTTTTATCATTTTGTTTAAACCAAATTAACCAAAACCGAACCGAACTATGAGCCAAAACCATCTTAACTGTAATCGAATGGTTTTCAAATCCTAAAAACCAAATCTTTTTCAGTCCGGGTTCAGTTTTATGCAAAAAATGACCCAAATCGAACCGTACCCACCCCTACTTTTTATTAACAATCTCTTACCATGTGGTTTTTTTTATATTTTTCACAGTTGAATCACAATCACAATGTTTTGGTGTTAAGAGTTCTAAGTTATTTAAACGAGAAGGAAACATTAAGTCGTCTAAAACGATTGTAAGCACAACAACCACTGAGGAAAGTGCTTTAGAATGGGTCAAAAGTGACAAGAGAAGAATGCTTCATGTTGTTTACCGTGTTGGTGATTTGGATCGAACAATAAAGTAATTTTCTTAATTACCCAATGTTGCAAAAAGCGCTAGGCGCTAGTCGGGCGGTCGACCACCTTCGAGGATTAATCGGCCTAGGCGGGGCCTAGTCGGGGCCTAGGCGGATTGGAATTTTATGTATATATACACTATAAATGATATGTATAGCATAACATAATACTTTAAATTTCAAATATTTCAAGGTTCACATAGTTTGATGTTGCAAAATAGACAATTAAATATAGTAATTCAAGTACTTAAAACAATATATTAGTTCAAATACTTCAAAGATAAATATTAGATCTTTATGTGTGTTTCTTCGTATGTTTGTGACCCATTTTCCATCGTAATACTTCCTATTTATATAAGCAAATAAAAATTATATCGAAAACCTAATTTTTAGTATTAAAAAATTGACTTTTCAGTTGACCGCCTAGCGCCGTTTAGAGCCGCCTAGCTCCGCCTAGAGCCGCCTAGCCCCGCCTAGCGCCTAACTGGCCGATTTGCCCTAAATCCAGGCGGCATATACCCGCCTAGCGCCTAGTCGCCGCCTAGGCGGCCGCCTAGCCCGCTTTTTACAACACTGTAATTACCTTTTTATGGAAATTTATACAAATATACATCAAGTTCTATTGTACTTATTGGACTATGAAAATTACCTTTTGAGTAAGGGCATGTTTGGGAAAGCTTATTAAGGGGACTTTTTAGCTTATTTGCTTAATAAGCCTAAATAAGCATGTAATTTCAAGCTTATTAAGCTAATAAGCTAAAAATCCCCTTTAATAAGCTTTCCCAAACATACCCTAAGTTTTGAATATTTGTTACATCAAAAGGTAATTTCATAGTCCAATACATACATTCATTTATAGTTTGCCCAATTCATTAAAATTCAGATTTTATAAATATTTGTATATTAATTGGTTTAGTTGTGCAGGTTTTATACAGAGTGTTTGGGAATGAAGTTATTGCGAAAAAGAGACATACCTGAGGAGAGATACACCAATGCATTTCTTGGATATGGACCTGAAGATTCCCACTTTGTGATTGAACTCACTTACAGTAAATTACTTTTTTTAATGCCACATCAGCTTTTTTTCTGTTTGCCTTGTCAGCTTTTAACTAGCATTTATTTTTCAAATACCCATCTTCAGACACCAAAGACATTTTCAAAAGCTTTTCATGATGATTAACATATTATTCAATTCAGTTATGAGCATAAATTAACAGCTATGATGTTTAAAGAAATATCGATTGTATTGTTAAAAAGACTATTCACGAAGCTCCTCCAATTTGATAATCATTTATATCGTTGAAAACAGTGTTTCAGAAAACGGCCTAGATGGCCGATTAATCGGCGCCTAGGCGCTAGGCGGGCTTTTGTGTGTTGGGGGGGGGGGGGGGGGGGGGGGGGGTAGTTGTCCCGATTTACATCTAGTCGGACTTATTAGGCGGAGGCGGTCAAAAGTCGGGCTGGGCGGGGTAGTCGGGCTAGACGGTGAAATTTAAAATTTGGCAGTCAAAGTTGGTCAAAAAAAAATAATTCATTATGTTTGAACCTTTTAGTAGTTTAGTATTTAAATTGTTGTGAACTTTGAACATATGTTTGAGCTTTTGGAGTATTTGAACTTTAAACATAATTAGTATTTCACTATTTTGGTATTTATATGAATTATATAATATATAATTTCAAAATTTATAATTTTTACATATAAAAAACCCAATCCGATTAATCCCCGCCTAGACCGATTAATCTTCCGTGAGGGTCGACCGCCTAGATCCTGCCTAGCGACTTCTGAAACCTTGGTTAAAAATTGAATAAAAGGACACAATCTTATATGTTTTTTTATCCGTGTCTTTTAAATGTTTTGACGAGATATTTTGTTATAAAATAAAATTTATTTTTATTTTAAATATTTAATAAAGTTGGTGAATTGGTTAAAAATAGTAAGGGTGTGAAATATGGATTTGACTAATTTGCATTCATTCTGCTCTCAGATTATGGAGTCGACAAATATGACATTGGAACTGCGTTTGGTCATTTCGGCATTGCTGTTGATGATGTGAGTGAAACTTTTACCATTTTCCGTTTTTTTGTTGTTTCTTTTATAATGAAAAATGAGTTATTATTTGTCATTATGTCTGGTAGTGTAGGTTTATAGTGAAAAACGGGTTATTATTAGAAGCATAATTTGTTTATCCAAACATTAAAGAACAAATATTACCCTTTTCATTTAGTAAAATTTATGTTTGTTGCAGGTTGCTAAAACTGTGGATCTGATAAAAGCTAAAGGTGGCATGGTAACTCGGGAAGCTGGTCCAGTCAAAGGTGGAAAGTCAATAATTGCATTTATTGAAGATCCTGACGGTTATAAATTTGAACTTATAGAAAGAGGGCCCACACCTGAACCACTTTGTCAAGTTATGCTTCGCGTTGGTGATCTTGATCGTTCAATTGCTTTCCATGAAAAGGTGTGAGAATTTATTATCAAATAAAAATATCCTAGTTATTACATAAATGGTCCCTGTGGTTTGTATAAAGTTACCGAAATGGTCCCGTAGTATACAAATTACCCTAATGGGCGTTTCGAAATTAGTGATTATTGGTGTAGTTTTTGATACGTAGGGACCATTTATGTTTCTTTATACAAACTAGAAGGGCCAAATTTTGTAGTTTACTTTTTTTTCTCCTTAAATTTTAGGCTTTTGGAATGGAGCTCTTGCGCCGAATAGATAACCCTGCATATAAGGTAAACTGACAAATATCTTGTTGTTATCTGTCAAGAATATACTTGAGGTGGTAATTTTGACCCGTTTAATTAGTAATGGGTCGATTTGGATTTTCTTTTTTAGTCTCAAATGGGCTAAACGAAAAAATACTAGTCGAAAAGGAAGCCGTTCAAAAAAAAAAAAAAAAAAAAAAAACTAGTCGAAAACTGGTCGAAAAAATCACTTTATTGAAATATTTGGATTATTATGCAATCGTATATAATGTATGAATTATTACAAATCGTATTTATTCCCATGTGATGCAAAGAAATTGATTAATTTCTCAGTACACCATTGCAATGATGGGGTATGGACCAGAAGATAAAAATGCCGTACTGGAGTTGACTTACAATTACGGGGTCACAGAATATGACAAAGGAAATGCTTATGCTCAGGTCAATAAATATATATAATTTGTTAATTATTTATTTTTTTGTCGTTGAGAAAAACAATAATTAATTCTATGCTTAATCACAGATAGCAATAGGAACAGACGATGTTTATAAAACTGCAGAAGCAGTTAAACTTTTTGGCGGGAAAATTACGAGAGAACCTGGACCTCTACCTGGTATCAGCACCAAAATAACCGCGTGTTTGGATCCTGATGGTTGGAAAACAGTAAGCTCACATACTTAACTTTAATACCCGTTTTGACATGTTACTGATATTAAGAATCAGTCTTAGTAATTTCTGATTAATATTTTGCAGGTCTTTGTTGATAACATGGATTTTCTGAAAGAACTGGAGTGATTTTGAAAATCTGCTCGTGTTATTATTAGATCCGAAAAATGGTTCTTGAGGGAGTCATCAAAATGTGTAGCGAAACCGCCCATTTTGTAGATAATTAAATGATGGTTGTAACGAAATCTTGTTAGAATGGCTAATAATGTATGTATAAACCATTTTGTTTTTGCTGCAATAAAAGAGAGAGAAAATAGCAGAGTAGAGTTGGGATATTACTTTTATGCATCAATTGTTTTTGAAAGTTTATTGTCATTTATGGGGTGTGATGAGTAGTTTCAAACAATTTCACCTTTTTATTGGCGCTATCATCCACATTAAACGACTGGTTGTAAGCCTAAAACCTCCGGCAAAAATGTGAAATGAAATGAGTGAAAATATAAATGTGTATGCATACCTATAAAAACATACATAAATAAATACATTCGAGTATAAATAGATGTACAAAAGTTTGTGCTATGTGTGGTGTGTGTATGCATACTTATAAAAACATACATACATAAATATATTTGAGTATAAATAGATGTACAAAAGTTTGTGCTATGTGTGGCGTGCGTATGTATACCTATAAAAGCATACTAGGCTAATACCCGCGCGATGCGGCGGCTGCAAAGTATATATTTATGGCGATTAAAAGTGCATTGGTTACATATTTTAATAACGAATATAATGTATAAGAATGAAAACTGTGTATAAAATAGAGGAAAAAGACAATAATTAGCATTCACATTGAAATGTTGTTCGTACATATTTTGATATATAGTAGGGTACCCGCGCAATGAGGCGGCGGGTACCCCGATACATCGTTTCCGCGACGATGTTGATGGTGTTCATTTACATGTTATTTTATAACGATTATTATACAAATGACTGATAGTTGGGAATGAAATATGGATAAAGACTATTATACAAATGACGATTATTATACAAATGACTTGGTCTCCCACAACTTACCTTCTCTGATATAGTAAACACCGTCTTCCTTCAATATTTTTTGAAATCTACTCATCAATTTAACGTAAATAGAAGCTTGAATCTTGCCTCCCTACAAAAAATGGATAATACATATGATTTTAATTAATAGTTAATTTAGTAAAAATTATATCTATACCTAATGATCATTTATCGAATATGATTAAGTGTAATACCTCCTCGTCAATTAACAGCATCTCAAGTGATATTATCTCATTTTTATAGTTGAAGTTCGTGTGGGGCCACATTCGTAGAACCCTGACCTTGAGGTGAATTTTATCCTTGAAAACATGAATGTTTCTTATAAAGGGCAATCCGATTGTTGACATGTTAAGAAATCATTTCATAAAAAGATTACGAAAGTCATACACAATAGAAATAAAATTTGTATCAAAAGTGTAAAATAAAAGAAAAAAAACAGAGGCGTGGGTGATAAGTAATACCGTTGTTTAATTTGCTTTGTAGAATTATGATGAAAACGGTGAGGGGTGATGCTTGGTGGTATGTGTTTCGTATCGTCAATGCGAAGTTTAAATGGTAGAGTCTTCAATTTATACACATGCAAAACGTATATATGTATATTATGTGTAATAAAACGTAATAAAAACATTTAATGAGAAATTAAGGTAAGAAACGGTTTTAAAATTTCAAAACGTATATATGTATATTATGTGTAATAAAACGTAAGTCAAACATTTAATGAGAAATTAAGTTAAGAAACGGTTTTAAAATTTCAAAACGTATATATGTATATTATGTGTAATAAAAGGTAAGTCAAACATTTAATGAGAAATTAAGTTAAGAAACGGTTTTAAAATTTCAAACGTATATATGTATATTATGTGTAATAAAACGTAAGTCAAACATTTAATGAGAAATTAAGTTAAGAAACGGTTTTAAAATTTCAAAACGTATATATGTATATTATGTGTAATAAAACGTAAGTCAAACATTTAATGAGAAATTAAGTTAAGAAACGGTTTTAAAATTTTCGATACACTAAAAACGTTTAAGTTACAAGTATTTAATCATTGATCACCAATTAAATAACTGTCGTTTAATGAGCATCGAATTTTTGCATTCTCAATTCAAGAGAATGTCTTTAATCCGTTGGAAAAACGTTACAAAAGAAGGGAGATGATTAGAGTCAACCATTAAATGATGAAAACGTAATTGGAGTGGTTCATAATAATAGGAGGGAGATAAAAACGTTTTTCTAATAACGTTTTTTTAATGTCGTTTTTTAAGAGTCAACCATTTAAGAGAGAACCATTGAATGTAATAACTGCCATTTTTAAACGTTTTGCATCAATTCCTCCAAATCAGCCTCAGATTTGGACCCTCTTCTAATGTGTGTAACGTACAAGAACCCTAAAAGAAAGGAAATTCCGATCCAGAAACCCCTGATTAATTGCATCATTAACTGGACGTTATTAAATTATGAAAACGTCAAAAGAGTCAACCTCGGACTTTCTTGTTGAGTTGTGTCGGATTTCCGAACTATAATTAATTGAAGCATTAAATGGTGAATACGTTTAAAACGTAATAAGAGAAGGGATATAATAAAAACATAATAAGATCGGAACCATAACTGTCATTTATTGAATGATGAAAATAAGATAAGTCAATTCAACAAAGTCTTTAAACCACCATAAAAACGTTTAAATGGTTTGACTGGTATGACTTACAATGTGTATATAGAAATCAAATAATTGCAGCCGTATTAGAATTCCATATTTTGTTGAAGATGTTGATGAATTATTTGTCATATTAGTGCTGGATTTTATCATAAATGTCATACAAATTTTAGCGTAATAAATGGTACACAACGTTAAAGAATAGATACGTAATATGGTGTGAAACACCTCATATTTTAAACACAAAACATTTACCCAAAATAAAACATTTTTCATAAATAGAAGAACTATTCCAAAATAGGGATTTACAAAAACCTTTGGTATGAAAATCAGAGTATAAAGTTTGGTGTTACAAAATAGATCAAAACCAAAGCTAAGCATAAATCCAATCTAAAGTTCTTCTATTCTAGGCCCCGCATCTCTATCCATGCGTACCTAAACCTTCGATCCCGAACCTGAGTACATAGCAAAACAAAACAAGGAGTACGTGAGACAAAAACGTCTCGTGAGCTACATGGGTTTAGACCCGATAATAAAAATGAATGTCACCTTTCATATAACCAATCAATATACACATATATATCCAACTATCCAGTCTAGTCACCTTAGTGTGACTCTAACAACTTTGCTTACCTAGCAATCACAACTAACGTGGATGAGTCGATGGGAATTCACCCCAACTGCCCCTCACTCCACACCTCATGACCGGGAGTATCCCGTGACATCGCATAACTAACGTGGATGAGTCGATGGGAATTCACATGGGAATTCACCCAACTGCCCCTCACTCCACACCTCATGACCGGGAGTATCCCGTGACATCGCATAACTAACGTGGATGAGTCGATGGGAATACGCCCAACTGCCCCTCAATCCACAACTCATGATCGGGAGTAGCCCGTACCATCACATCATCTCAATCTCATCATAACCCTATGGTTATGCAAATCTAGCTCTTTGCTAGCACTTTCATCATCATCAAGTTAGTTCAATACTATCATAGGTATAACTAACTATCAACTACTAGTCTACACAATTAAGCAAATAGACCATAACACAAGTAATGGAAATATTTAACAGGGCTATGTACTCAGTAAATTCCACACGTACTCACCTTAGCAATAAAGATGCTCCAACTGTGTTCTTGACACCAAAGCTCTTGCTTCACAATTTCACCGACTTTCCAAGATGTCACCGAAAGCCTAACACAATGATCATACAATAATCAACACCACAATCTACTATCAATGTGTTCATCTACCTCTAGATAACACACATCAATCCATTTCCCCCAAATATGATGATTACCAAACCCTAGGTTTAACCAACCCTTAAGATTCTTACAAATCTTAACCATACACTTGATTCCCTTGTTAATATACCATCTATTAAGTGTATACAACATTTATATCACCATGATCTATAACCCCAAGAACTAGGGTTTCAACCCCAAGCTTCTAAACCCATAGATCTAAAGCTACAACTACAAAGGATTGAAGATATACCTTAAATCTTCAACTAGGAGTGAAGAATCACAAGATTTGATGAAGAAATCGACTCCAATTGATGCTTGACACCCAAAATCGTTCACAAGTTCGAAGAGAGAAAACTAGGGTTTCACTTGGCAATAAATGAGCCAAATCCCGACTTTAATGCTGCCAGACACAAGTTCACGACGCGACCATAGTTCGCGTCGCGAACTCTCCTTCTACACGCATACTTAGCGATCGTTACCTAGTCGCGAACTACTTAGCGACACATGGCCAAACTCCCTGGAGCAAGTTCCCGATCGGGAACTTATAGTTCGCGTCGCGAACTCCTGATGGCAGCAAGGCTGCACTTTTTCCAACTTGTCTCGACCCGGTTTCGCCCGTAACTTTCTCGTACGGTGCCCAAACGCCACGAAACCAATTCCCACGTATTTTATATGATTTATCCATAATTATCATATTTTTATACAATTTATTTATTTACAATTTCGGGTCGTTACATGGTGTGACAAATCAGATAATTCAACCAACAGAGTTATTGGGAAATGAGTAAGTTATATAATTACAGCAAAACATAATATAATATAAAAAAGAAGAACCATTTGTGTTACATAAATGATGCAACTAATTATTGGTGTTCCATCTGTATTCCTTTGTTTAGACGTTTCGTGGGTAAGTCGACATACGTTTATTTCTAGAGAGGGGAGTTCGTAAGCGTGTGAAAAAACTTTTAGGTTGAGTGTCGGGTGCAACTTCGGGTTCTTCATCACACATAACGACGGAATCATCATTTTGTACTATCGGACTTATGCTTTGTAGTGCAAATGCTTCTGGCATAACCGGGTTGAACTCAATGTTTGTAACGTCAGTCGAAACAAGATGGCTGACTGAAACATAACCAAATCAAAAGAAGTATAAAGATTTTATGGGTAAATAGCATGTCAGGTAATACAGCTCGCGTAAATTATGGATAGTAGAATGAATATCGAAATTATAGGAATTAACCTGTTTGTGTTCTAATCAGTTTCACGCGAGATGCGTGCACAGTTATGTTTTCAGAAGCAGATCTTCCAATCATTGTAGCTGTGGCTGCTGGTATATGATACAAGATGAGCTTGATCCGGTTTCCCCTGAAGGATGTTACATTTTAAATGGGTTTATTTCTAAGTGAGGTCATCATGTACATTCGGTATAAAGACTTACCGACAATCATGAAGTAGCATTGCACAAGATATGCGACCGGATGAAAAAAAAAAGCAACCGTTCGACATGTTTCCAGCAACGTCTGTGACATGGTTAGTAATTAAGCTTAAAAGGTAAATTATAAATTTTTTAAGGCTACACACATTGACAAATCTAACATTGTAAGGGGAAAAAAGGTAAAAGAACGCGTAGATGTACCAATCAACATATTACGACTTGTGTGATCATCCAAGAGCCATGTGGGAGATCTGACCAACGGGTACTTGGGAAACCAGACATCTTTCCATTCGTAGTCTCGGAAAGCTCGGATTTAGGTGTGAATATTATTGCCATTTCATTACGAACAAATGTATAGTTGTCAAAGTGTGGAAAGTATTCGAGATCGTTGTAATCAATTTTGAAATACTTTAAAGAAAAGACACCACCTTGTAATTTTCGTCCTTTGTATGCATCAACTAACCGGGGGGAATCATCGCTGCAAATTTGTGCCTCTGAAATAAATGCTTATTAGTAACAAAATATGTAAATATAGTTACTTATTGGTTCACTTGTAATCTATAAATGAATATCACATTTAGTATTTTAATGAACACAAAATTAGAACGTAAATTATAATGAGTCAAACTATAAAATGCCGGCACAAAATATAGTAGTAACTTACAAATCTGTCAAGTAGAAACAAATATAGTTTGTTATGTGTTCGGTCAAGCCAAACATATTCAACGCGTACAAATCTGCATTTGTACCATAATTGATGATAGGAGAGGTCTTCAAAGTTTTCAATCGGAATATATCCATCAAATTCCTTCAAAAGACAAGGCGAAAAATTTGTAAAGTACGAATGCTGATCAATGAATTTAGTCAAATAGACGTTACCTCAACTTGTTCATCCGGTCGTGGTGGTGCCTGGATCACTGATGCTTCGTATTGGGTGATTGAAGCCATAAAAAATATCGAACCCGGGTTTAAGATTTAGTATTGCAAGCTCGGTAGTTTATAATTTGATGTGGTTGTAATTAGTTTCTGTACGGGTATGTTCCACTTTTAAGGTCAATCATATTAGGCTATGTCGGTCAATTAGTTATAAATTGGTCAAGATAAGTTACATCTAGAGGGGGACGTTTTTGTTATAATCTTAGAAAGCTACTTAAGTAATACGTTTAGGAGTTATATTTTCCACGTTATAAGTTGCAATGGTCAAATGATGACATAAAAGGGTTGACTTGCAATGGTTTTGGTTGGAGTTACTGATAATGAATTAAGCAATGGGCTTTTTTTAAGCAATATCCATACATAAAATTAGGGAGAAGAATTTTTAAGCATTTAATTTCCGTGGACGTTTAAATTTAAGTCATTTGTTGACAGGTAGTTGGCGTCATAAGTGGTGTGTGTGCGGAAAGCCTAACCAAACGTGGTTCTTTGCTTAGTGGTAATATGTTTATGTATGGATCAAACAGACCCGGGTTCGAATCTCGCAGAAAGTAGCTTTTTAATTCATCAGGGCTAAGAGGACATTGCTATTTAAGGAAGGTTTGAATTCAGACCTTCCTTTTTTTAGAAAAGTTCAATCTGCTTTATAAAGTAGTAAGATACATAAATATATACGTTCGAGTATAAATTATAAATAATGTTGAGTTGTGTTGGGGATGAGACAGAATGCAAGAAACACGTATCCAAAAGTATAAATCTACGGTAATGTATTTGAGACGCTATAGATTCTTACGCCAAATCTTGTATTTATAACTTCTTACATAATCAGCCCTTATACTTTCATTATAGTCACAATCCCACCACCGCCTAAAAATAACTCTTCATCTTCCCTTTTTTTTCATAACAGAGCCAATTTCTGAATTTCATCACAGCAAAAACCCTCTCTGCTTCACCTCGACAGTAGAACCTTAAACCCTAGAAAATGGTAGACGAAGAACACGCCGCAAACGAAGAAGCAAAAGCTACCGATGTCAAAGGTCAACAATCCGGTCAAAAGAGAAAAAAAGCTAAGGAAGTTGCCATCTTCGGCAACTACAGAAACTACTACAACTATCGAGTAAACCCTAATTCTTCAAATAATTCAATTTCCTGTCTTGTTTTATCATGTTCAGCTTGATATCATGTGTGTATGTATGTATATATACTTAGGGTTTACTAATTTAAACTTTGAAGGTGTACATTGGAGTTCAATTTGTAGATATTATACAAATATTTGCTCAAATTTGAATACTTTTTCTGATATATTGAGACCGCCAGTTAACATCCTCAAATTGTCTTGTAAATCCTCCAATTCTGTGTTTTCTTACATTTTTTTATTTTCATATTATGTTGCAGATTGATCAAGGTTTGGAAGAAGATCCTCGAGTAAAAGTTATGAAAAAAGAATGGTTTGAAGGGAAAAACTGTCTTGATATTGGTTGTAATAGTGGATTGATAACCATTACAATCGGTAAATTTTCAATTTCAGTTTCGAGTCGAAGTCAATTTGTGTTATTTGATTGCATATTTTAGTTGGTACGGAGTATTATTTAATCTGAATATTATTTACTTGATTGCAGCAAAAAAATTCGGTTGCCAAAAAATCCTTGGGATTGACATTGATTCAGGTGAGCTTTTTCGATTGAAGTTTAAATTCTCAATGTTTTGATTAAAGAAAAATGCTTATAAATGTTCATTTTGTATTTGTAGCTCGAATTGAGGATGCACATTGGAATCTTAGGAGAATTGTGAAAATGGATGAACTTAAAGAATCAAAAGATGGTTTGACCGAATCTCATGATAAAACGATCTGTGAAAATTCAAGGGATTCTACTGCTTCACATTTGTTTGATATAGTTTCTTTTCAGAAAGATAATTTTGTTCAAGGGTGGGCCACACCAAGAGATAAGGTGTATGATACCATTCTTTGGTAAGTTTATTCTTTTTAATTTCTAGCTTCTAAACATGGCAAAATGGGCGGGTCGTGGGTTGGGTAATGGGTAAACGGGTTTGGGTCAAGTTGACCCACAAAGACTTTTTTATGCAGCTTAAGTGTTACAAAATGGATCCATTTGAATTGGGGTGATGAGGGATTAATAACATTATTCTCAAAAGTTTGGCGGCTTCTTCAACCTGTAAGTGTTTCTTATCCTTCTAACTCAATTAATTTAATAAAAGAATAATAATTGTTGTCATGTCATTACTTAATCACAAATAGGGTGGAGTTTTTATTTTGGAACCTCAACCATGGAAATCATATATCAGCAACCGTCAAGTGTCACTGGTTAGTCAGCTTATACCCAAACTTTATTTTTTTGACACATTTTATGTATATATAATCATGTTTTACGGTATGTATTAGCTTTGTTAACCTCAATATTTAATTTTGGAATATATAATTTCAATTTTTTTTAAATTTCAGGTAGCATCAGATAATTATAAGAATCTCAAGATTTTCCCACAACAATTTCAGGAGATTCTTCTGGATAAGGTTCGTACCTTTTTATGTTATTATATATACAGTTTAATTTATATAAAGGCTATAATGTTAAAAAGTAGCAATTTATTTGTCCGTCTCGGTAATTATAGCTTTTTTAGATCTGTTTTGAGAATTACAAGGTTTTGAGACAGCCTATTTTGGTAATTAAAGTTGGTCGCTAATAAAATTGTAAATAGAAAAACAGACTTTAATTAGTTATAATTACCAAAACAAATCATCGTGTGAAGTATATTAGTATTTTATGACATTTGTTTGTCATATAATTAGTTGATTATAGTTGTGGATTTAGGTAATATTATGTTTATTTTCTTAATCAATTTTCTTGCCCTCTAATTGCAGATCGGGTTTAGGAAAATTGAAAATTTAAGTTCAAGTTTGTCCGGAAGCAAAAGCGGATTTAACCGGCCAGTTTTAGCTTTATGGAAGTGAATATATTTGAGTTTTGGGTCTCCATTTTTGAGGTCTGCTGGAAACCCTTCATATTTTGTAACAAACTTACAATGAATCTTGAATTAATATGGTTCATTGTAAAGCTCATATAAAATGCCAATATCAGTCTTTTTATTTGTTGTTATCTTTATCTCCATAATTTACATGGTTGTATCCTAATATTTATTGGTTTAAGATTAAGACAAAGCCTTTGCATATTAATAATACATCTCATAATTACACTAAACGTATAAGCTTTCTATTTGTTACATTTTATCCTACTTGCATCATTTTACTCTCTACAAACTAAGCTCGTAAAACACATGTTTGACTTAATTTTGCAAACATGTTTTTTACGAAGAAAAAAAAGTCAAACTTTAATCAAGGTGTACCCAAACCTTAATTGGATTTGATTTTATGGTTTGTTAGGGTGAATTTATTGAGTTTGAGATTCTCATTTTCATTTATCACTTTGGGCAACTTCAGACCCGTACACATAATTTATTTGACCCGTTTACAGGTAAATCATAGCCCATATTGACCCATTTGACCAAGTAAATGGGTCGAAATGCAAGCTTCTAGCATTGCAAAATAAAGCTTGACCTGCCTGGGAGGTGTAATCAAAGGCTAAAACCCACACCAAATCTCACTAATGTAAGACAACAAAATTGCCCTACGCACACATATTATACATTCACTCGGGCTGCAGGAAATTAAAAAAAATGAAAAATATATATTCAAAATGATGTAACAAATTTGACAAAATGACATTCCATAGTGTAAAAGTATTAAAAAATAATACAATATTCATGTTACAATGTGAAGAACGAACAGCAATTCACTTATCTTTCATACCCATGAATTACTCGTATAATTTGAGTCAAAATTAGAGATATTTTATCAAAATAACTTCTCCGGTGAAAACTTTTCTTTTTTTCTTTTCTTTTTTTTTTTTTTTGCTTTAATTTGTGGTAACTTTTAATAAATCCTCCCAAGTGGTTAATTTTTCTCGGGGTTTTCCTTTTAAATTCCCGAGTCTTTTTTCTTCAGAATCTATTTTTTCCCAATCACTAAATGTAACAACTCGAACATTTCTGCTTTCCAGTAATTCAAGAAGTCCCTTTTTCCCTATTTTTTGGATAAAGATTTTACCTCTCTTTTCTCTATGTCTTCAGAGATGCTTGCCACCTGTCAATTATTTTAACCAATTAACGTAGATAATTTACGACACTTAGTTATAGATGTGGAAAAATGGGTGGATTGGGCTTTTTGGTAAGGGTCAAAACGGGTCGACCCATTCACAAGTAAAATATAGGATAAAGTATATGCTTACAGTTTCTTCTTCATCATAAAGATTTGTGGCAATTATTCCACTTGGTCCTCTTTTTAACCACCCACAAACATACAACCCCTCCTCATGTTGACCAATATCAGAACAAGATACAACACGCCCTTTAATATTTGGAACCACACCTACAAATAGAAAAAGGTGAGTTGGACGGGTCAGATAACGGGTCAAACCAGATCCATTTTAGTTAGGGTTTGGTTTGAACTGAAAATAATTTATTGTCCATTTCTTAGAATTTAACAAATAAATGATTATCAGTTATTACAATAAACTTTTAAATCTTTATTTAAAGCAATTTAATACGTATTAATTATTTAAATCTTTTTTATTTGACCCGTTGGAGATTAAAAAAGAAACAAATGAAGAAAAGGTTTTATTTTGATTATATAATAAGACATACCTTTGGAATGGTCAAAAGGTAAACCATCAACTGGTACAGATTTGTAACCTATGCTCTTCAATACCAATCTGTAAAAAGTATATTTTATTAGTTACACTAATATTATATTATTTTTTATTTAATCTTTGGGATGCATTTTTACAAAGAAATTAATAAATTAACAAGAAAATTACCCGCATTTCAGATCCTCATACTGCCCTGTGCCTACTGCAATCTGGTTTCCAGAGCCATCATTTTCTACAAATATAATATAATTATATAAAGTATAAATACAACTTTTCAAAAACATTCGGACAAAATTTTATATTGTTAGCAATCGTAAAATGACTAAAAACTATGTCATAAAACTAACATTTATTATGTCCAAATAAGGATAAGTATTCACATGAAGAAACAATTAAAATATTTAGCAAAACAAAACATGCTTTTACTAAACTTTACCTTTTAGAACTGTTTTCTCAAAATTCACACCAGCAACACGGCCACTTCTGTCATTCAATTCTAGAAACTTCTCAGGTTTCTGAAAGAAAGTGAAGTGAAGTTCTCGTTGACTTTGACTTTGATGTGGGGCCCGTGATGAAGATGCCTTGGATAACAAGTCAAAGACTCTCCTTTGTATGCGATTGTTCTTCATTTCTTCCTTTGCAAAATGACAAAATAAACAACCTCAATTTTTGATTAAATGAAAATTAATAAGCAAAACATACCATAAACGGAATAATAGAGGTGATTTGCACACCATCTCTTTATACACCCTAGAATTAAATAGTTTTGACTATTTTATCCTTCACTAATTAATTTTTTTTACCATTTCAAAATGGTGAAGGGTAATATAGTCAAAACTATAAATTTATGGTCTCGTATAGCCAAAATGAAAGCTAAGGAAATGAATTGACCTCATCTGCAGAGGTTATTTGTAGATCGGCTTCTTTGATATTAATGTACAAATCCTTGATAACTGCAATGAGAGATCCAAAGTTTTAATAAAACCCAAACTAAGGACTAATTCAGTATCCATGTAATCATTATAATTTGAAAATAATAATATGAAGTAGAAAGTATTGTTTGTTAATATATTATATTAGAGGTGGCAATTTCGACCCATTTACTTACAAATGGGTTAATTCAGCGTAAGTTCTATCTCTAATGGGTCATATAGAAAAATAAATAAACCTTATGAAATTTAAATACATTTTATTACATAAATTAGGTTACCATTGAAATAATATGATATTGTTTGCAGCCCTACATATAAAAGCGTTGTTTTAACCATACCAAGAATTTCTCTAAGTTCTTTTGCAGTACAAGCTGCTTGTACGGGCCCACGTCTGCCAACAAGATAAACCTTCCTGAAAATTCAGAAGATTTATAATTTTATATTAGGTACCAGATTAAAATGCTGAATTTTTTTTATATTTTTTAATTTATTTTTTTCCGCATATATAACCACCTTATGGAGCTCTCTCTAAGAGCAGTTAAAGCATGGCTGGCAATATCAGTTACAGCCAATTCTGAAGGTGGTCTTAAAAGAATCCGGCAACATCAAGAGCCACATTACCCTATAAACAAATGCAAAAACCTTAACAGAAAAAAATAATAAAGATATAAGAATATATATGTGGGTCGGGTCGGGTCGGTGACGGGTCAAAACTGGTTTCGTCAAAGTGGGCGAATTTTAGTATGGGTCGGGTTGGGTTGGGTCAACTTATAAACATTTTTTGTTTATTTTAAAATCTGGCCCGCAAAGATGGTGGTGTGAGTACCTGGCCCAAAACAATGGCAGTGTCTGTGTTTCTTAAATCTGGTGTTAAGTTGCTGAAATCTAGGTGCCCGTTATACCACCAAACAAATTCTCTAGCTGAGAGTACACCATTTAATTCCTGTAATCAGATAATTAAATAATAGTAAAATCACGAGATTTGTGAGATTTTTGAATTGATGAGCTGGCAATAACCAGAAATATAACCTACCTCTCCTGGTATACCAAGAACTCTATCACTTTCAGCACCATAAGCAAGCACAACCTGATTGATCAAAATATGATTTTGAGAATATATATATAATATGTGTGTGTGTGTGTGTGTGTATGCGTGTGTGTTATACTTATTACTTACTACATGATAGATTTGGCGGAGTTCAGACAAAGAAACAGAGGTTCCAAGAGCCATATTTCCGAAGAATGAGCAGCGTTCATTATTTGCAACCCGAGAAAATTGGTTTATGACAATCTGTTGCAAGTTGTCTGGTCAACTAGATTAGTTAAGGTTTTTTCAGAAAAAATAAATAATAAATATAGACAAGAAATGGTTAAAAAATGTAAAATATGAACAGTTTAGTACAGTCGGTTCCTACGCTTCTATGTCTTCCTTGATTACCATTTTTTGGATAATATATAAGAAGGCCAACTCTAAACTGTTTTCGATTAAGCCCACCCAACTATTATAATAACTTTAAATTCCTACAAAAAAAAACTTGTCACAGAATTGTAGAATGAAAAAAAAGTCCCTAGCCTTAAAGTTTTGTCACATCTAGAGTTGTGAAATAATAAAATTGCTCATTACATTACACAGATTTTTTCGGAAATTCACCTGAACTTAATACTTTTGGGTAAATTCAAGGGCATTTTTGTCATTTTAGAATTCTAAACGTGACAAAAAATTTAAAGTTAGGGGTATTTTGTCATTTTACAAGTCTGATACTTGGGTGGCTTCTAAAGTTATGTTGGCATTTATGTGGCCTTAATGACATTTTTGAAATACTTGAGTGGCCTGCCGCCTGTGCATACATTATCCAGTTATTAATTAATTTATTCGCTTCTTCCATCAGTATCCTGAAATTCCAGTCCTCCAATCCTTAACATTCACCAATGTTTCTACATTTTTGCATAAATAATCCTACTGCAAATTCATGGTATATAACCCGAACTTAAATCCAACTGTTTGTAATAAACAGGTATGATGAGGTTAGTAGGGATTAACTATGTATATATAGGTAAATCCCCAAAACCCTAAACATGAAGATGGCCCACGTCACTAATGAAGATGTCCCATGTCACAATTAGACCCGCTACTAATGATGGTCCACGTCACAACTCCGCCACTAATGAGCGCCTGTCATGACCGCCTGTCAAGTTATCACCGCCTGTCAAATCATGACCGCCTGTCAAGTTATCATCGCCTGTCAGGATTGTCAGTGCCTGTCATTGGAGTCGTGGGTCCTGTCATAACGGTGCTTCATGACTGCTTTATTGCAGTCATAATAGTAAGGCGTTACACGATCATTGACGCCGTCATAATGGCGCTTCATGACTGCTTTATTGCAGTCATAATGGGCCAACGTTCCATATAACTGAGAGTGGCCATATAAATACATGGCCTAACTCATTGTCGATCACACACTGAGACAGATTCAGAAAGCCTAAAAACACAGAGTTCACACACTCTTACTTTCACATTCGCACTCAACCTTGATCACCCTAGGTTCGCCAAGAACTTGTTGGGTTTGCACTGTAGCTACAGGAGATCCAAGGTTGACGTCGTCTAATCCAAGGTTGACGTCGTCTAATCCAAGGTTGACGTCGTCTAATCTTTTTGTTTGACAATCGTTGTTCGAACATTGGCGCCATCCGTGGGACCCGAACTATGTATTAACTATGTATATATAGGTAAATCCCCAAAACCCTAAACATGAAGATGGCCCACGTCACTAATGAAGATGGCCCATGTCACAATTAGACCCGCTACTAATGATGGTCCACGTCACAACTCCGCCACTAATGAGCGCCTGTCATGACCGCCTGTCAAGTTATCACCGCCTGTCAAATCATGTCCTCCTGTCAAGTTATCATCGCCTGTCAGGATTGTCAGTGCCTGTCATTGGAGTCGTGGGTCCTGTCATAACGGTGCTTCATGACTGCTTTATTGCAGTCATAATAGTAAGGCGTTACACGATCATTGACGCCGTCATAATGGCGCTTCATGACTGCTTTATTGCAGTCATAATGGGCCAACGTTCCATATAACTGAGAGTGGCCATATAAATACATGGCCTAACTCATTGTCGATCACACACTGAGACAGATTCAGAAAGCCTAAAAACACAGAGTTCACACACTCTTACTTTCACATTCGCACTCAACCTTGATCACCCTAGGTTCGCCAAGAACTTGTTGGGTTTGCACTGTAGCTACAGGAGATCCAAGGTTGACGTCGTCTAATCCAAGGTTGACGTCGTCTAATCCAAGGTTGACGTCGTCTAATCTTTGTGTTTGACAATCGTTGTTCGAACATTGGCGCCATCCGTGGGACTCGTTTTTAAACGGCGTTTCACTTTTCCAAACTTTTTCTTTTTTCTCTTCTTTCTCAGTAATCAAACTGTTTCTATGGCGGATACACAGCCATCGCTGATCACTTCTTCATCGCCATTAATAACCACTACCATGATTACCACTATACCCGAGGCGGTGATAACCTCGCCTAGTCGTATCATGGAGCCATACGTCGATTCTGAGTGGACAGTGTCGGATGTCAGGACGACACGAGGGTATCCCTCTTTAACAAGTCCACTTTTCTCCACAAGGCTCGTTGGATCAAGTTCGTTTACCTCACCACAGCCAGTGACGCCCATCCCTTCAGTTCAGCCTCTTTTGTCCCACGGGACAAGCTCTCAAGAGGATGGCACGGATCCGGTCAGACAGCCTGCTTCCAACTTTCCGCAGGCCGCTACGCCAGGGGTTCGGGAGGATCCAATTGTGGAGTTACTCCGCAGGTTGACTCAGAGTACTCAGCCGCCACCACCTCCCCCACCACCTACTTCATCGGACCTGTTCTCTCAGTTGGTGGCGGCGTTGCGCCCAGCACCGCAGCCAACGGTTGTTCAACCAGTAGATCCGTTGTCACAATTATTGGAGCAGTTAAGACAACCACTCATTCACACCCCACCACCACATCCACCACAGGACACGTCTAATGACATGTTGCGCGTGTTGCAAGCACTCGTGGCCGCAGCCGCCCCACCCCGAGCAGCCACTATGCCTTTGTCGGTAGTTAGTTCGAAGTTCTGTGACTGGGTGGCCCGCTTCCCACTCCCTGATAAACAAAAAGTTCCGTCCATCGTAGGTACTTACGACGGTACACGAGATCCTGATGACTACCTTGCTCTTTTTGAACAGGCCATTATGACAGAGAAATGGCTATACCCAGTCGCTTGTCACATGTTCCCTGGCACGTTGCAGGGTTTCGCTCGTGATTGGTTTGCTGACTTACCGGAGAGGAGTATTCAAGACTTTGCAGATCTCAAGGCTAAATTTGTGACTCACTTTATCCAGCAAAAGAAGCAGCAGAGAACTCATATAGAAGCACATTTGCTGCGACAAAGGGAAGGCGAGGGGTTACGCGACTTCATTCAGCGTTACACGCAGGAGTGCCAGAAAATTGTCGCCTTACCCGAAAGCCAACAAATTTCGGGTTTTACCCTCTCCTTGCTTCCAGGACAACTGCAAGAAAAGTTAATCAAGAGAACTCCAATTACTTTCAAAGAAGCCACGAACAGGGCATATGACTATCTAAGGTCAAAAGAAACTGTCTCCCTGACAAGAGAGGTAGGCGGCAAGTCATGGACTGACACGTCAGATCGCAGGCATGATGCTCTAACTGGTGATCATCAACGAGATGAAAGGAGCAACCGGATGTTTGGCCCATATGATAAACATCCGTCTGAGCGTGCTCTTAGCAAAACACCAAAAGAAATCTTGATGACAGAGCAGGTGTGCGCTACCTTCACACCTCCACCCCAGATGGAGCATAGGTCGGGTACGAAAAACATGAATAAATACTGTGATTTCCATGAAGATCATGGACACGACACGAATGCCTGTAGAGAGCTAAAAAGGGAAATCAGGCGGGCTTTGGAAGAAGGCAAACTAGAACACCTTGTCCCTGGCGCTAAGCAGCAAGCAAATAAACCTCCACTTAAGAAGAGTTATGCCTGGCAAAAGAAGGGGGAAGACACAGAACATCCCGGACCACCTGATGGTCATATCCTCATGATACATGCGGGAGCCAATATTAACTGACCTATCAAGGTGCGATAGTCTTTACTGTCATTTCTTCCTTTATGTTTTCAATACATGTTTCCAAGCACATGGAATGTCATGGTCATGCATGAAACTGGCGATAATAACATTTGGTCTGATCTTGTATCCCAATATTATCTCACAATATCATTTTTCTATGGTTTTTGCATAAACAAATAAATATTGAAGTAAGGATTCAATACAAAAGGCATAAGGCCACAATAGACATCTCAGTCTAAAGCCAAACATGCACTTTCATTACGTACAATGTTACAACTTGAACACGCACGTGCATGTACACAGTTAAGCACATAGTTCAATACAACATGTATGAAGCCAAGAAAGACAACTTTGTTTGGCCAAATAACATACACTCATACTCATCTTTTAATCTACTTGATAAAAGATAAGCACTTCTCACTGGGAAGCGACAATCCTCGCGAGTAAACAAAGTAAAGGTTAACCAACAAAAGTGCCATTGGCACAGTGTCACAGGCACAATATGAAGCATACATCATAGATACCCAAATCTACCCAGGTCATTGGCATACAAAGGCATCATGGGCCTTGTGTCATACGAACAACCAAATATACACACTGTCATGCACACCCAAGACGGTGTCATGGACATAACATCCATAATAAAAAGATAAAAACAAAAATGTGTTATTGGCTTGATCATCCAATAAAACATTATTTCTCAACGCAAAGCAATGGACAAGCAAGTACGTACCTGTAAGGTAGCGAGCAATCCAGTTAAACCTGCAGCAAAACATACAATAACAGTTAGGAAGGAGTTAATTATTTAAAGTAAGCCTAAACCGCCGGTCGCAGCCTAAACCGCCGGCAAAATTGGATCGCCTAAAAACGCCGTTGCCCTAACCGCCTTTCCCGAACCGCCGGTCACGTTGCCTAAACCACCGGTCACGTTGCCCAAATCGCCGGTCAAGTGCCTGTCGCAACTCTAAACCGCCTGCCCTGCACTGTACCCATCTTACGACCGATATTCACCTTTCGCTGTCGTTGATGCCGGTCACACTTTTAGTCGCCGGTCTCGCCGATCACTTGCACCGCCGGTCGGGGACAGCCAGTTCGAGCGTACCCGCCGCTTTATTCTCTTCGCCGCCATCGCTTGCAGCCGTCGGTCTAGGGCTAACCGCCGGTCAGTCTCGGGCCGGTCAATGGGTTGGCCACCGGTCAATCGGGGACAGCCGGTTCGAGCGTACCCGCTGCTTTATTCTCTTCGCCGCCATCGCTTGCAGCCGTCGGTCTAGGGCTAACCGCCGGTCAGTCTCGGGCCGGTCAATGGGTTGGCCGCCGGTCAAGGGGTTGGCCGCCGGTCATTCTAGGGTTAGACACCGATTCAATTCGTAGCCATCGTTCACTCGTAGCCGATTCAATCGTTACCCCCGGTCAAAGGGTTGGTCGCCGGTCAAGGGGTTGGCTGCCCGGTCAATCGTAGCCGCTGGTCCATCCTTGAATCGCCGGTCGCCAGTCTGCCTTGCGCAATCGTTTAAAAAAAAAAAAAACAACACAAACAACAAAAAAAAAAACAAAAAACAAAATCGCGCAGACGACTTACGAGTGATGATAGTTCAGACTTGCAAACCGTTATTTTGGCAAATCTTAACTCGGGGGCATGATGAGGTTAGTAGGGATTAACTATGTATATATAGGTAAATCCCCAAAACCCTAAACATGAAGATGGCCCACGTCACTAATGAAGATGTCCCATGTCACAATTAGACCCGCTACTAATGATGGTCCACGTCACAACTCCGCCACTAATGAGCGCCTGTCATGACCGCCTGTCAAGTTATCACCGCCTGTCAAATCATGACCGCCTGTCAAGTTATCATCGCCTGTCAGGATTGTCAGTGCCTGTCATTGGAGTCGTGGGTCCTGTCATAACGGTGCTTCATGACTGCTTTATTGCAGTCATAATAGTAAGGCGTTACACGATCATTGACGCCGTCATAATGGCGCTTCATGACTGCTTTATTGCAGTCATAATGGGCCAACGTTCCATATAACTGAGAGTGGCCATATAAATACATGGCCTAACTCATTGTCGATCACACACTGAGACAGATTCAGAAAGCCTAAAAACACAGAGTTCACACACTCTTACTTTCACATTCGCACTCAACCTTGATCACCCTAGGTTCGCCAAGAACTTGTTGGGTTTGCACTGTAGCTACAGGAGATCCAAGGTTGACGTCGTCTAATCCAAGGTTGACGTCGTCTAATCCAAGGTTGACGTCGTCTAATCTTTTTGTTTGACAATCGTTGTTCGAACATTGGCGCCATCCGTGGGACCCGAACTATGTATTAACTATGTATATATAGGTAAATCCCCAAAACCCTAAACATGAAGATGGCCCACGTCACTAATGAAGATGGCCCATGTCACAATTAGACCCGCTACTAATGATGGTCCACGTCACAACTCCGCCACTAATGAGCGCCTGTCATGACCGCCTGTCAAGTTATCACCGCCTGTCAAATCATGTCCGCCTGTCAAGTTATCATCGCCTGTCAGGATTGTCAGTGCCTGTCATTGGAGTCGTGGGTCCTGTCATAACGGTGCTTCATGACTGCTTTATTGCAGTCATAATAGTAAGGCGTTACACGATCATTGACGCCGTCATAATGGCGCTTCATGACTGCTTTATTGCAGTCATAATGGGCCAACGTTCCATATAACTGAGAGTGGCCATATAAATACATGGCCTAACTCATTGTCGATCACACACTGAGACAGATTCAGAAAGCCTAAAAACACAGAGTTCACACACTCTTACTTTCACATTCGCACTCAACCTTGATCACCCTAGGTTCGCCAAGAACTTGTTGGGTTTGCACTGTAGCTACAGGAGATCCAAGGTTGACGTCGTCTAATCCAAGGTTGACGTCGTCTAATCCAAGGTTGACGTCGTCTAATCTTTGTGTTTGACAATCGTTGTTCGAACATTGGCGCCATCCGTGGGACTCGTTTTTAAACGGCGTTTCACTTTTCCAAACTTTTTCTTTTTTCTCTTCTTTCTCAGTAATCAAACTGTTTCTATGGCGGATACACAGCCATCGCTGATCACTTCTTCATCGCCATTAATAACCACTACCATGATTACCACTATACCCGAGGCGGTGATAACCTCGCCTAGTCGTATCATGGAGCCATACGTCGATTCTGAGTGGACAGTGTCGGATGTCAGGACGACACGAGGGTATCCCTCTTTAACAAGTCCACTTTTCTCCACAAGGCTCGTTGGATCAAGTTCGTTTACCTCACCACAGCCAGTGACGCCCATCCCTTCAGTTCAGCCTCTTTTGTCCCACGGGACAAGCTCTCAAGAGGATGGCACGGATCCGGTCAGACAGCCTGCTTCCAACTTTCCGCAGGCCGCTACGCCAGGGGTTCGGGAGGATCCAATTGTGGAGTTACTCCGCAGGTTGACTCAGAGTACTCAGCCGCCACCACCTCCCCCACCACCTACTTCATCGGACCTGTTCTCTCAGTTGGTGGCGGCGTTGCGCCCAGCACCGCAGCCAACGGTTGTTCAACCAGTAGATCCGTTGTCACAATTATTGGAGCAGTTAAGACAACCACTCATTCACACCCCACCACCACATCCACCACAGGACACGTCTAATGACATGTTGCGCGTGTTGCAAGCACTCGTGGCCGCAGCCGCCCCACCCCGAGCAGCCACTATGCCTTTGTCGGTAGTTAGTTCGAAGTTCTGTGACTGGGTGGCCCGCTTCCCACTCCCTGATAAACAAAAAGTTCCGTCCATCGTAGGTACTTACGACGGTACACGAGATCCTGATGACTACCTTGCTCTTTTTGAACAGGCCATTATGACAGAGAAATGGCTAGACCCAGTCGCTTGTCACATGTTCCCTGGCACGTTGCAGGGTTTCGCTCGTGATTGGTTTGCTGACTTACCGGAGAGGAGTATTCAAGACTTTGCAGATCTCAAGGCTAAATTTGTGACTCACTTTATCCAGCAAAAGAAGCAGCAGAGAACTCATATAGAAGCACATTTGCTGCGACAAAGGGAAGGCGAGGGGTTACGCGACTTCATTCAGCGTTACACGCAGGAGTGCCAGAAAATTGTCGCCTTACCCGAAAGCCAACAAATTTCGGGTTTTACCCTCTCCTTGCTTCCAGGACAACTGCAAGAAAAGTTAATCAAGAGAACTCCAATTACTTTCAAAGAAGCCACGAACAGGGCATATGACTATCTAAGGTCAAAAGAAACTGTCTCCCTGACAAGAGAGGTAGGCGGCAAGTCATGGACTGACACGTCAGATCGCAGGCATGATGCTCTAACTGGTGATCATCAACGAGATGAAAGGAGCAACCGGATGTTTGGCCCATATGATAAACATCCGTCTGAGCGTGCTCTTAGCAAAACACCAAAAGAAATCTTGATGACAGAGCAGGTGTGCGCTACCTTCACACCTCCACCCCAGATGGAGCATAGGTCGGGTACGAAAAACATGAATAAATACTGTGATTTCCATGAAGATCATGGACACGACACGAATGCCTGTAGAGAGCTAAAAAGGGAAATCAGGCGGGCTTTGGAAGAAGGCAAACTAGAACACCTTGTCCCTGGCGCTAAGCAGCAAGCAAATAAACCTCCACTTAAGAAGAGTTATGCCTGGCAAAAGAAGGGGGAAGACACAGAACATCCCGGACCACCTGATGGTCATATCCTCATGATACATGCGGGAGCCAATATTAACTGACCTATCAAGGTGCGATAGTCTTTACTGTCATTTCTTCCTTTATGTTTTCAATACATGTTTCCAAGCACATGGAATGTCATGGTCATGCATGAAACTGGCGATAATAACATTTGGTCTGATCTTGTATCCCAATATTATCTCACAATATCATTTTTCTATGGTTTTTGCATAAACAAATAAATATTGAAGTAAGGATTCAATACAAAAGGCATAAGGCCACAATAGACATCTCAGTCTAAAGCCAAACATGCACTTTCATTACGTACAATGTTACAACTTGAACACGCACGTGCATGTACACAGTTAAGCACATAGTTCAATACAACATGTATGAAGCCAAGAAAGACAACTTTGTTTGGCCAAATAACATACACTCATACTCATCTTTTAATCTACTTGATAAAAGATAAGCACTTCTCACTGGGAAGCGACAATCCTCGCGAGTAAACAAAGTAAAGGTTAACCAACAAAAGTGCCATTGGCACAGTGTCACAGGCACAATATGAAGCATACATCATAGATACCCAAATCTACCCAGGTCATTGGCATACAAAGGCATCATGGGCCTTGTGTCATACGAACAACCAAATATACACACTGTCATGCACACCCAAGACGGTGTCATGGACATAACATCCATAATAAAAAGATAAAAACAAAAATGTGTTATTGGCTTGATCATCCAATAAAACATTATTTCTCAACGCAAAGCAATGGACAAGCAAGTACGTACCTGTAAGGTAGCGAGCAATCCAGTTAAACCTGCAGCAAAACATACAATAACAGTTAGGAAGGAGTTAATTATTTAAAGTAAGCCTAAACCGCCGGTCGCAGCCTAAACCGCCGGCAAAATTGGATCGCCTAAAAACGCCGTTGCCCTAACCGCCTTTCCCGAACCGCCGGTCACGTTGCCTAAACCACCGGTCACGTTGCCCAAATCGCCGGTCAAGTGCCTGTCGCAACTCTAAACCGCCTGCCCTGCACTGTACCCATCTTACGACCGATATTCACCTTTCGCTGTCGTTGATGCCGGTCACACTTTTAGTCGCCGGTCTCGCCGATCACTTGCACCGCCGGTCGGGGACAGCCAGTTCGAGCGTACCCGCCGCTTTATTCTCTTCGCCGCCATCGCTTGCAGCCGTCGGTCTAGGGCTAACCGCCGGTCAGTCTCGGGCCGGTCAATGGGTTGGCCACCGGTCAATCGGGGACAGCCGGTTCGAGCGTACCCGCTGCTTTATTCTCTTCGCCGCCATCGCTTGCAGCCGTCGGTCTAGGGCTAACCGCCGGTCAGTCTCGGGCCGGTCAATGGGTTGGCCGCCGGTCAAGGGGTTGGCCGCCGGTCATTCTAGGGTTAGACACCGATTCAATTCGTAGCCATCGTTCACTCGTAGCCGATTCAATCGTTACCCCCGGTCAAAGGGTTGGTCGCCGGTCAAGGGGTTGGCTGCCCGGTCAATCGTAGCCGCTGGTCCATCCTTGAATCGCCGGTCGCCAGTCTGCCTTGCGCAATCGTTTAAAAAAAAAAAAAAACAACACAAACAACAAAAAAAAAAACAAAAAACAAAATCGCGCAGACGACTTACGAGTGATGATAGTTCAGACTTGCAAACCGTTATTTTGGCAAATCTTAACTCGGGGGCATGATGAGGTTAGTAGGGATTAACTATGTATATATAGGTAAATCCCCAAAACCCTAAACATGAAGATGGCCCACGTCACTAATGAAGATGTCCCATGTCACAATTAGACCCGCTACTAATGATGGTCCACGTCACAACTCCGCCACTAATGAGCGCCTGTCATGACCGCCTGTCAAGTTATCACCGCCTGTCAAATCATGACCGCCTGTCAAGTTATCATCGCCTGTCAGGATTGTCAGTGCCTGTCATTGGAGTCGTGGGTCCTGTCATAACGGTGCTTCATGACTGCTTTATTGCAGTCATAATAGTAAGGCGTTACACGATCATTGACGCCGTCATAATGGCGCTTCATGACTGCTTTATTGCAGTCATAATGGGCCAACGTTCCATATAACTGAGAGTGGCCATATAAATACATGGCCTAACTCATTGTCGATCACACACTGAGACAGATTCAGAAAGCCTAAAAACACAGAGTTCACACACTCTTACTTTCACATTCGCACTCAACCTTGATCACCCTAGGTTCGCCAAGAACTTGTTGGGTTTGCACTGTAGCTACAGGAGATCCAAGGTTGACGTCGTCTAATCCAAGGTTGACGTCGTCTAATCCAAGATTGACGTCGTCTAATCTTTGTGTTTGACAATCGTTGTTCGAACAAGGTACAAACCAAAATCGATAACAGATGGTGTAATGTGTACCTTTGTTTCAGGGTGATCAGGTGCTACCCCAGAACGGACCAAACCAAATGGTGTTGGTAGTCGATCAATGATATCAACTTCTGCTCCTTCATGTGCTTTCAGCATCTATTGGTTTAATGTGCAATTAATTACATAAAAAAAACAAGTTAATAGTCACTAATAGTGAACTGAACCATAACAGCAGCTAATTATAATACTCTTTCTAATATAGATGGACCCACAATATTAACTAATTTAAAACCTCAAAATGAGATATCTAAATCAAATTCAAATTCAAATTCTCTACGAGCACAGATTACAGCTTATAATCAATAATTTATACTACTTCAATAATCAATCGTAAGAATATATCATCAATTTCAACTCATGTGTCCATTTCTTCACAAATTCCTTACAGAAACACACAATATGTATGCGTAACATTGTGTGTGTGTGTGTGTAAGGGAGACAGAGAGAGCAAAACCTTCTCGGCGGTATAAAAACCAGCAGGACCGCTGCCGACAACACAAACATGCAATGATTTAACGGCAGCAGACGAAAACTTCCTGGAAATCATTGCTCTAAAAATTGCCATTCATGATCGGAGATGAAGAATTCTGATTAATGAGTTAGGGTTTTAGAAGCAGGAAAAAGGTCTAAACCGCCATTAAAATTGGTTTTTCCTGTTTATGCCGTTAGCTCATGGGAGAGAAACTGGGCCGTAAGCTCATGGGCCATTTATCTCTTTATACTCCCTCACTCCTCTAAATAAAGTTCTCATTTCTTTTGGGCACAATTTTTTAGAAGACAGTTAGTGGTTGAGTATTTGGTATTACTTTTGATTAAAATATAAAATTTGATTGGAAAAAGAAAATGTTTTAGAAGATAGTTAATAGTGAAAGTATTAGTAATAATATTATTATATTAGGTGGGGCTTTAAGTTTGAGAAATGAGATTTTTATTTAGGAATAAAACTTTAAGGATAAATGGAAACTTTATTTAGGGATGGAGGGAGTATAAGTCTATAACACTTGCTATTGACATTTTGACTAATACTCCCTCCGTCCCTAAATAAAGTTCCAATTTGTCCCTAAAGTTTTGTCCCTAAATAAAGTTCTCATTTCTCAAACTTAAGGGCCCCATCTAATATAATAATATTATTACCAATACTTTCACCACTAACTATCTCCTAAAACACTTTCTCTCTCCAATCAAATCTTATATTTTAATCAAAAGTAATACCAAATACCCCACCACTAACTATCTCCTAAAAAATTGTGCCCAAGAGAAATGAGAACTTTATTTAGGGACGGAGGGAGTAATATCCAAGATTTACATCATCCAAGATTTACATCATTCAAGTATTCTCAAGAACTTTAATTGTTGTTGTTTCAAATAGTACAATTTTACAGTTTAATTTACGAATCTGGTCTCAAGCAACGGTTATATGCAGCAACTGCTTTACTATTTACTGAAAAGGGCGTTGACCCTTTTCTTGTAGTATGGAATTGGTATGTTTTGATCATTGCTTATTTACCATTTTGAAACTACTAAAAATAAAAATAAAAAGTATATCACATATTTTAAATCAAATTACAATATTGGACATTATATATTTGTATGTGGATGTTCAGAAATGGACAATATTGAACATTGTAAATTCCGTAGTACATCTCAGGGTTCAATAAGTATATTAAAAATTGTATTTTTTTTCTTTGTAAAAACAAAAAGTAATTAACTAATTATTAATATATTCTTCACAAAACTCAGAATCTGGTATACTATATGGACAATTTCTGTAAAATACTCTAGAAAAATAAAATATAAAAAATTTTGCATCTTTCACTTGATGAAATGATTTTAAACTCCACCTTACATGTTCTTGTATCGAAGATGACTTGTTTATTATTGTTTAACTTTCAGACAAATATAAAACAATTGAAGATTTTATGGCCTCTAGCTCTATGGGTGCATTGTCGAGTACCACGACAACAAGTAATCGATTATCAACTTTATCATCCTAAACACGGTTACATGTATATATAATTATACATGTACATTTTGAATATCGAGTGATCAAATAAGTACACCTAAAATTACGTATTCTTAACTATTAGAACTACATGTATACAAGCACGAACCAAGCACGAACTTGTTGGAGCCCGGGAATGTCCGTGCTATAACTCTTCAATTTTAGATTATTTTCCCAAAAAATTGTGCTATTCCTAAAAAAAAACTTTGGGTTACCCTTCAGTTATAATTATTTTTTTTTATAAAAAAAATATCCAAACTTGAAAACCCTGAAATTGTTTAAATTATTATGGAGCACAAATGTCAATTTAATTTAATAAATAAAGCTCGTTTGTCAATTTGAAGGGATTTGCATACTTCTCTTACCTGATAATGGAAACAGGAAAACATCATTCGTGTTCATTTTGTTTATAGATTATTAAAGATAAATTTAATTTTGCACGCCGAAAAAACCGCAACCATTGAACGATGTTTTCCGCGATGAAGTTATTGAAGAAGGATTTGCTAGGTGATGATTTTTAAATTGGGCTTTGATTTATAATGCACAAAAGGAAGCAATTATGACGGTTACGGATGAAAATATAATTATTTTTTTTTTGGAAAATGGGTCAATGAACATGACAACTTAAAAATAATTGTGCTATCACTAGACTCTTGTCATGAGTCTCCCTGTCAAGTCAAATAAATACAAATAAAATTACGTGTTTTTAACTATTACGAACATATAAGAGTACATATATGGATGTGATTCATTTATTTATTTGATTAGTCCCTTCCTAAGTAATTTGAACTAACGGTACATTAATATTGTCGTGAGAGTCCTTTATGGATATCATAATCAAAGTTTGGTGATAGTTTCTACATACGCTAACCTTGTCTTGAGCACGTATATCTCAAGATACATTGTAACGATAACCACAATTAAATTATAAGGTTATTTTTGCACTTTTGTTATTGTCTACATTTTATCTTCTTCGTATCCTTTTTTGAAAGAGATGGAGTCTTATTATTGTATGCGTAATCTAATAACTTGATATTGTTATTACTATTTTTTTAGTTTAATATCTATGAAAGAAAAAAGTAAAAATAAAAACTGGTTCATGGTACAAATCAACAGCCGGCTAAGACGGCTGGGATAAACCACCTTGCCGGTGAAACTCCAAGATCCATACCGTCACAAGTACCATACTGCCCCTTCTTTATTAGACAAATGGCACTTCATTATGGAGTTCCAAAAAGCAAATAACTAAATTAAGATAATTATGTCAAACACAACGACGAATCACAAATTCACAATGGTCAATGGCAGTATCCTCATTTTGTTATGTTAAATAAACTATTTAAAGAAGCCAAAAAAATAATATATTTTGTAGAGTTAATTACACAAATGGTCCTTTAAGATGATACCACGTTGCAAGTGTGGTCATAATCTTTTAATTTCGACAATCTTAGTCCTTTAAGATTACCGATTTTGAACGTTTGGTCCTTTAGGCCAAACGGTGTTAAAATTTTCTGTTAAGTGACCTCATGTGCAATGCACATAAGGGTGTTTTTGTCTTTTCACACTCCATCTTCTTCCCCCACTTCATCTTTTTTCCCCAAAATCAAAACCCTAATTTGAAAGAGACATCGATGCTCAATTACCACCAACACCACCGAAAGAGACATCGATGCGGCGGAGCAGGTCTATTCAACTCTCTCTTCGACTCTCTTCATCCTTAAGTTAGAGTCGTGTAGATCTGGAACTAGAAACAAAAATCAATTTGTGAGCCGTGTAGATCTGGAACTAGAAACAGAAACATTACCACCAAGATGAAATTGAGAATACTAGAAACGGAATCAATTTGAGAATACTAGAAACAGAATCAAATTAGGGTTTTGATTTTGGGGGAAAAAGATGAAGTGGGGGAAGAAGATGGAGTGCAAAAAGACAAAAATACCCTTATGTGCATTGCACATGAGGTCACTTAACAGAAAATTTTAACACCGTTTGGCCTAAAGGACCAAACGTGCAAAATCGATAATCTTAAAGGACTAAGATTGTCGAAATTAAAAGATTAGGACCACACTTACACGTGGTACCATCTTAAAGGACCATTTATGTAATTAACTCTATTTTGTATTAGACTAATAAGGTAAATTAGATAGAATTGTCGATGTGCTTTTTTATTATATCTATCAGTTATTATTGTATGGTATGACGTTATTATTTTGTAATGTGATAGGTAAAATTTGATGACATTTCGGTCACAAACTTTTATTACTTCCTCTGATTCAAAATAAGTGATACACTTTGGATTTCACGGTTTTTGAGGCAAAAGTTTATAATGATGGTTAAATTAGATTAATTGGATGGTTAGTGGGAAATGGGTCCCACACTTTTTTAATAAAGTAGAGTTAATGATGTTTAAAAGTAAAAGTAAGGGTAAATGAGTCTTTTCACTTTGTTAAAGTAGATAGTTAGTGGGTGTGGGTCCCACTATCTTTTGCCAAATAAGGTAATTTTTAAAAGTGTATCACTTATTTTGATACACCCCAAAAAGGAAAGTGTATCACTTATTTTGAATCGGAGGAAGTAATAGATTTTGAGTCATTAAACATTGATTTTTGGCCTATTTATTGACTCATCATATTATTAATTTTGTGATAAATCGATGATCTAAGACCACTCCCAATGGTCTCGTGAGTTTGCCCATCCCCCAAACTGGCGAGATCAAACTGTTGGCACGTCTAAATCACTTGTTCTGTCAGTTGGGGTTCCACCACCGTGGGGCCAAAGGGTTATTTTGTGTGTGTGTATTTTGTAATGGTAGGTCCCAAAAAATTTAAGAGAAGATGTATTGTTGACATGAATACGTCAGTTTAATGTCGGTTGGAGAATGAGCTGACGCTGATTTGGCAAAAACTGACGGTATCAATTTCCACCACCATTGGGAGCCGTCTAAGTTACCTGATGAATTAAATCACACAAAATTTACTATTAATGGCTAAGGTGAGATTAATGATAAATAAAAGACACCGTTAGTAGTTTACATAATTTACTATTATTTTATTATTTTGTGATAATTATAAGTTTGACAAAATAAAATATATAGCTCTAAGGTTAAATTGGTAATTTCAGCCGCCGTCCTATATAAATTCTGGCGCGAGGACGTTAATTCCGTTTATCTCCGTCTCATTCTTTCTACTCCTTCTCTCTCCTCATTTCTTCAAACTCCGGCCACCGACAACCACCATCCACCACCATGTCCACCACCGCCGAAATCCTCGAACAATCCACCGCCTTCCTAACGGAAACACTCACACAACAAGATCTCCGCCACCGTATCTTCACCACTCTCCGTAACAAACTCCCTCCCTCCGTACAATTTATCAAACAGTTAAATCTCGCAGCTGAAACACTCGAAAACGCCATAACCACCACCAGCACCTCCGTCAAATCATCATCCCTCCGTTTATCAGAAAAACTTCTACTTTCACTACCACAAAACATATTCTCATCTTTTTTATTATCACTCGTTTTCACTCTTTGCGATCGTCATATTGATGCTGCCATTAATCTGCTAAACGTTTTCGAAACCGACCCATCAGTTGTCAGATCAGAAATCGCACCCCAAGTGTTCGAGGAAATGTTTCTGAGAAACTTTGTACCTGTTCTCGAGTGGTACAACGAGCAAAGATCACGGATTTTATCATCATTATTGTCTTCGAGTTCCGGATATGAAAGTGATGATAATTCGGTTGCTATAGATTCAGTTGTATCGTGTACGGCTTTACTATCGAAAATGAATGGCGATCAAGCTTTGGAATTGAAGGAATTAGAGAGAGATTATGAGCAAGTTCTTGATGAAAATTGTAGGGTTTTTGTTGGGTATTTTAAAGAGATTTTGGAGAACAAAAATGGGGATAATCGAGTAATTGTTCCACCATTAGTTGTGCTTGAAGCAGTTAACACGGGTGATAAATATGAGTACAATCACGATGAAAAGCGGTTATCGACTGAATTTGGATCGAAAAATGGACGGTATAATGTAATGTTCAATTCTAACTTATATATTTTTCTTCATTTTCTTTTATTAATTTATGTAATTAATATGATAGCATGTAATCAACCAAAATAAAAAATCTACTTTTTTTTTTTGTTAGAGCAATTTAGGAGATAGTAAGCATCTTAACATATTTTGGAAAACTTTTATCTCGTTAAACTTGTTTAATAACTTAATAAGTACAGATAAAATGTCACTCAAATTACTAATTTTTAGATAAATGTCTAAATTGAATATTTTTTACTATTTTTCTTAGTTGTTTAGAAGTCTTCTTGTATTGTCTTTATATTACATTTAATTAATATTTGTTAAATTTTCTTTGTACCATGGCCCACAACATTTGACTTAGTCAACTTCTTTGAGTGCGCACCTTTATTTCTGTTTCCGAATTCAAATGTGACAAAGTCAAGCTATGATAATATTTTTATTTATTCTAATACTCCCTCCGTCCCACAAAAAACTTCCCATTTGGGTTTTGCACAAGTTTTTAGGTGATAGTTAGTGGTGGGGTCATTGATAATACTTTTGATTAAAATATAAGGTTGGATTGGAGAGAGAAAGATAGTTAGTGGATATTAGTAGTGGGGTTTTAGTAATAATAGTTTATTATTATGTGGAGCCCATCAAATATGAGAAATGAGAAGTTTTTTATGGGACAAAAGTTTGGAGTGAAATGAGAAGTTTTTTTGTGGGACGGAGGGAGTATTATATTTATATGCATCAAGTTATGATGATTGGTAGGATTCATGACCATATATCTTTGTGTTATACAGCCAATTTGGACTGATGAGAGAGAAAAATCTGTTAAAATTCCAATCAATAAAACCAAAAATCTCTCCAAATTTCCATCTTTCTTCCCTGAAAGAGTCTCTCCAAGAGTTTTGATTAACCATAGAGTATCAAAACTGTCACCAAATAATAAAGATTTTGGATCGGAACCTGAAGAAAATTGTTACTCAATGTCTTCCTCCGATTCAGATGCAGAATTAGAGGTATGAATTTTAGAAATGTGCTGTTTGGGCGGGTTTTTGGAACGGGTCAAAGCGGGTTATTTTTGGGTGGGTTGGTTTGACCCGGAACACTTTTTGTCCTCATTTAAAAAAAATGTATAATTAATTGGTGTGTCATACAATTTTAATGGTGGCTAAAATGTGCAGGTTTTGAGAACGGGTTAAAACGGGTAATTTTTGGTTTGAGTCAAAACCGAAACACTTTTTTTCTCCTAAATTTCTATATATTCTATCAATAACAGTTTGTTAAATAAAATCACGAAAGTAATTTTGTTTCAATAATAATCTATTTTTTTAATAGGTTGCTTTAAGAGGTTTTATGCATTAAAATTTTATTTTTGTAGCTACTTCCGATCCAGTGTAAGGCTATTTTTATTTTACCATATTGAGTTATAGATACAACATAACCCAAATCTACAATTTATAACTCACAAGTAAATTGATATATTCTATGATGATAAATAGTTAAATACAAGAAAAAAGAAATAATATTCTGTATTGTTTGACTGATTTACCTAAGCAACAATATTTCTTACGCCAGCTGTCTTATTCTGTTTTTTTATAAGGAAAAAAACATTGTAATAACATCATTGAACTCAAAGCAAACTCAATCTCAGAAACAGAAACAACCCATCATTATAGAATCAAGGTAAGTATTTACATTTTAATTAACCATTTCTTGATCATTTTCTTGATTATTATCCTTTTTTTCATTCTTAAAAAAAAAAACAGTTCTTTTGATCCTCTCATGGATGACTATGATAACCCAATTAATGAAGGAAAACACACACCCCCTAAAGATTTTGTTTGCCCGATAACAACCCATATATTCAACGACCCGGTTACTCTAGAAACGGGTCAAACTTATGAAAGAAAAGCCATTCAACAATGGTTAGAAAGAGGGAATTCTACATGCCCGATTACAAGACAAAAACTTCACATCTCTCAACTTCCTAAAACTAATTACGTGCTTAAACGACTAATCGCCAGCTGGAAAGAATTGAGCCCGAGTAATTCCGGTTCGTTAGAAAACGAGCCCGTTTACATCCCTCCGTTGACTTTGACTTTGACTTCACCCGACAGTGTGATTACCCAAGCGGCACTTGATGGAACGGTTAACGAGTTACGGGCCGCCATCGATAAGCTTTGTACCTCCGAGGTGTTAAAAGAAGCCGAAAACACGGTTTTCAAAATTGAAACTTTTTGGCGGGAAATACCCGATTCAGGAATGGAAGTTGAGATCCAAAATATGCTTTCACAACCGTCGGTTATAAACGGTTTTATTGAGATTCTTTTTAGTTCGGTTGATACACGAGTACTAATAGCGACAGTTTACCTTCTTTCAGAACTCGGATCACGAGACGAAAACGTGATCTCAACCCTAAAACGGGTTGACTCAGATGTCGAGTGTGTGATTGCACTTTTCAAGAAAGGTTTATTTGAAGCGGTTGTTTTGATATATCTGTTAAAACCATCTATCGCGACACTTATTCAAATGGGAATCTTGGATTCCCTTTTGAGTGTCGCGAATAAGAAAGATGACGAGTTTTTTAAAATGTGCGTTAGGCCGAAATCGGTTTCGGTTTTGTTGTTGGGGGAGATTGTTTCGGGTGGCGATGACGTGGCGGTTTTTGAAGTTGTTAAAAGGGTGATTTCGGGGAATATGATTGAATGTATTGTGAATAGTTTGGAATCTGAGTGGATTGAAGAACGAATCTCGGCCGTTCGTTTGTTGTTGAAGTGTATACAAGAAGATGGAAAATGTAGGAATGTGATTGCTGATAAGGCGGAACTTAATCCGGTTTTAGAGATTCTTGTTGGGTCGAATGATCGAGATCGGTTTGAGATTGTTCAGTTTCTTTGTCAGTTAGTTAAACTCAACAGGTATTGATATTTCAAGGTTTTTTTTCTTCCTAAAATAACATTTTGTATAAATTTATGTCCAATTAGGTCATTAAAAGATGGTTTTGTGTTCAGTTGGGATCATTCAACAACCTGAATGACCCAAATGGGACACAAAGCCATGTTTTAGTGACTAAATTGAACATAAGTTTGTACAATGACTAAACATAAACAAATGTAAAAGTAGGTTGTTATTTTAGGGGAAAAACCATATCTTTCTTTTAGATATGATATTGATTTATGGACATAAAGCTATGGTTATTTATGGCTTATTTGTTATGATTGTTTTTACTATAGGAGAACATTCAACAATCAAATCTTGCATATTATAAAGGATGAAGGCACTTTTAGTACAATGCATACGCTTCTTATATATCTACAAACTGCTCCAACAAATCAGTTACCTGTTATCGCCAGTCTCCTTCTCCAACTAGATCTTCTGGTTCGACCCTATCTATCTCTCTTATAAGTTGCAAGATGCAGGTCGGGTAACGGGTCAAAAAGGTCATTTTTAGTACGGGTCGAAATTGGGCGGGCGGGTTGACCCAGTCCTCTTTAAGCTTCTTTATTTGGTCCAAAGTAACAACGTACTTTTACATTACAAGTTTTTGTGTCCTTTTTCGGTTATTAAAAACTTTCTAAACCAGTTATTTTTACACTCCATCCCATTTTTATTGTTTTATTTTTTAAATGTCCCAAAACTATTATCCACTTGAAAATTCAACCAATCAAAAAACAGTTAGGTGGTAAAGATAAAATTTAATTGGTTGTACAGTGTAATAAATGCACTTTTCTTAAATTGTGTGATTTTTGTCTGTGGACAATAATTATGGGATGGAGGGAGTATATAAATTTAAGATATTTTTATAAAATTTATCGTTTAAAACAATCATTTATTTAGTAAAAAAACATCTTTTAATGAGATAAACACAACCTAATAATTATAAGTATTTACATGTTTTTTTTACAGGCAGAACCAAGAAAAATGAGTATTTATAGAGAAGAAGCTATTGATAGTCTTATATCATGTCTAAAAAATTCAGAGTCACCAGATGCTCAAATAGCAGCTGCAGAAATACTTTTATCTCTTCAAGGCCGGTTTTCATCTTCTGGGAAACCACTTCTTCGTTCATATCTTCTTAAAAATGCGGGTTTTGATAAAACTTATCGATCTACAATGCGAAAACAACAAATTTCACCCGTTTCTGGAGAGGTTCAACAAAAAATTTTTAAATTATTATTTTTAGTCTTTTTCTCATGTTAAAATACTTGATATTTATTTATGTTGACTAGACGTGACCAAATAAAGGGTTGGGTAACGGGTAGTTTTGAAAGAAAAAAAAACTTATGTCAAAATACAATTACCAAAATTATATTTTTTTCCAATACATTTTATGCATTAAATTAGAGTCATGGGTGACTTTTTGACTCATAAAGTTCGATTATTTTATTTTATTTTATTTTACCCGTACTAATTAGAGATAAAATGATTCAAAGGCGGCAAATTTCAACCAATTTACTTATAAATTGGTATATTTGTGTTATGTATTATATCCAAACGGGTCAAACATGTAAAATATGATCCATTTTGACCCGTACAAAACAACCCATTTTGACCTGTCAGCTGACCCGCCATTTTCCCACCTCTCATATTAGCATTATCCATTTGTTATGGACAGGAAGAGGAGAAAGCTGCGGAAGAATGGGAGATAAAAACCGCTTTTGTTTTAGTAAGCCATGAATTCGGGCTTATTTTTGAAGCTTTATCAGAGGGACTAAAAAGTAAATATGCAGAAATATGTTCAGCATGTTTTCTGACAGCAACATGGCTAGTTCACATGCTCACAATTCTTCCAGACACGGGAATCAAAGGGGCTGCAAGAATCTGTTTGCTTAATCGGTTTGTATCCATTTTCAAATCTGCAAAAGATGCTGAAGATAAAGCTCTTTCTATGCTTGCTCTTAGTAGTTTCATCCATGATCCTGGTTACCATTTCTTTATCAATATTTACAAATATTTTTATATTTATTACGATTTAAATACAACTTTTCTGTTTATTTCAGATGGTTTACGGGATATAACGACCGACATGAAGGATATAATAAAGGGTTTAATGGAGTTTAAGAAGTCATCAACAGTTGCATTTGAAATGCTTAAAGTCTTCTCAGAAGGGAGTGAATCTTGTGCTGTGAGTTTTTATTTATTTATTTTGGATCATAAAATTAAATTACAAAGTTAATATAAATTTTTATTTTAATTGGCAAAAATCAGGATTTATGGAATCATAAAGAACTAAGTCAACAAGATTGTAGTATAAATGGGGAGGTTTTATCGATTATATGTGTTAAAGACAAGATCTTTTCAGGTCATTCAGATGGTACAATAAAGGTAACTAATTTCTTTACTCTTTGTAGATCATACGAGGTGGAAATTATGGTCCATTTGCTTATGAAGGGGTTGATTTGGGTCTTAAATGGGCCAAATTAGCCCATTTCACCATTTGCTTATGAATGGGTTGATTTTGAGTCCCGTTTTGGGTCAGTAAAAGATGGCTTTGTATCCCGTGTCAGTTACTGCCACATCATTGATTTATCAGGTCATCAATCAGGTCATCAAGTTGCTGAATAACCCGAACAGGAGATGGAACCATCTTTTAATGACCCAATTGGACACACATTTGTACAAAGACTATATATGTATAGTTTTAAAAATGTAAATAATGGACAAAAAGTGTTTGAAATGATGAAGGTTTGGAGGAGTAAAGGTAGCATTCTTCATCTTATCCAAGAAATCCGAGAACACTCAAAGGCTGTCACTAGCTTGACTGTACTACAATCTGGAGATACACTATACAGCGGTTCACTCGATAAAACTGTCAGGGTAATCTATAAATATTTTTCAATTTAAATTCTATCTCATTAGTTTCAAATTTTAAGAGTTATTTTGTCTGTTTTGGGTCACTAAAAGATGGTTTTGTGTCATGTTTTGGTCTTTAAAAGATGTTTTTTATATTTATATAAATAAATAAATGTTAAATTATTATAAAAGAATGATAAATTTTATTACTGGCCCAAAAGCAACACAAAACTATCTTCTAAAGACCCAATATCACAAAACTTTGTACGATGACTAAAGAAGAACAAATAAAAAGTATGTCGATATTTCAAACATATAACCATTTTTTTTGTAATTAGGGTGGTTTAATTTTTAAATCCTGATTTATTCCATATCTGATGATAAATTAGGGGTGGTCCATTAACAAGGAAATGATTGAATGTGAACAAGTATATGATGTTAAAGATCATGTTAACAATTTGTTAGTAGCAAACAGCATTTCATGCTTCATCCCTCAAGGAGCAGGAATCAAGGTACCACTTTTAAATATAAATATAATATGATTTTGTTTAATACGTATTTACAAAAAGATATTTTTTTATCAGATTCATGCATGGAGTGGATCATCAAAGCTACTTAATCATAGTAAATATGTCAAGTGTTTGGCTCTTGTTCATGGCAGATTGTATTCCGGATGTCAAGATAATAGCATTCAGGTGCTTTTTCTTCTGCTTTTCATGTAAAATGTGCAAATATGAGTTCTGACTTAAATGTGCTTTTTTTAATTACGAGACAAAACGGGCCGGGTCAAGACGGGTTGACCCGCAAATTACATCGTTGATTTAGGCACACAAAAAACCATTCTCTTTTTGGGGGGGTTTATTGTAATATCATTAAAAACTAACTTTTTTTTTTTTTATGGTTCGCAGGAAATCGATTTAGCAACGGGCACGTTGAGTAGCATTCAAAGTGGGTCAAGAAAACTGTTAGGGAAATCGAATCCGGTCCATGCATTAAAAGTCCATGAAGGACTCATATACTCAGCCAGTTCTTCTATAGAAGGAACTGCATTAAAGGTAAAATCACCTAAATCATTTTTCTAGAATCCCATGATATGGAATCAATGTTTATAGCTTTTGTTCATCGAACCAATCATTTTTTATTTTCTTTTTTCTTTTTTTGAAGATATGGAACGCTTCAAACTACAGTTTAATCCACTCAATATCATTAACGTGCGAAGTACGCACAATGGCAATTAGTTCAGATTTGATTTATATGGGCTGCAAAGGAGGGATTGTGGAAGTATGGTGTAAAAAGAAACTAACTAGAAAAGAAACACTACAAATTGGTACAAATTGTAGAATTCTTTCCATGGGTCTCGATGCAAATGAAAATTTCTTGGTGGTTGGAACTTCTGATGGCAAAATTCAGGTAATAATCACACCTTTTAATGGGCGGGTCAAACACGTTGGGCAACACGTCAAAATTGATTATTTTTATACGGGTTGGATTGAGCTGACTCAAATTTGTCCAAAATATTTTAACTTTTGTCATAAATAATAAGTGTGTCATTTACGATTACAATAATTACAGGGTTATTTGGCTAAAATGTCTAACATATTTTTCTATTTGTCATTGTTTAGTCATTTTACGAAGTTTTGTCTTATTGGGTCAAAAAGATAGATTTTATGTTTTGGGTCATTAAAGACTTCTTAAATTAGTTGTTTTTTTGACCCACTAGGAAAATAGAAAAGTTTCTCGATATATTAGGCAAATCACTCATAATATTTATTAGTTCAATAGTTTGAATAGAATGACTAGATGGTTTTTATGGATTAAAAATACACTTGGATGAGTTACCACCCGTTTGACCCATTTCTATTCATTTATTCTTTTGCTTTACCCGTTAGATTTTTATGGGTCATTTTTTATGGGTTTCTCTTCATTTACATTCTTGTTATGTCTTTGTAGGCATGGGGAGTGAGTTAAAAGTCTCTAGCATTAGATTAAGGACAATATAAAGATTTAAAAATGAAGGATATATTTTTCACGGGTTCGGAAATGAGGTTTGTTCAAAGAAGGTGATATATTTATACTTGTATAGTTCTAATTATTCACAGCATTTTTGTATTGTGTCGAATTTCACTTGTCAGAAGTGATTAAGAGCAATCAGGATGATCTAAAGGTTTCGGATTCTAATATATTATTTTGTAAGTATCATTATTGTATCAATAAAAAGTATCGCCCATATATCTTGTATTTTAAGATGTTATAAATAAAGTGTCATTCTTCCTGTATTAATCTGAGTTACATTTGTCCTTGATGGGTATTATTACAAACTATCATAGGTCGCAAAATAGGTGTATGATTAGAAAAATCATATTATTTGAGTTATATACCAAGGTTCGAAACTGTGATATTGACAAATCATACCAAAAGTGTGTGTACACAATCTAAGATTCATGAAATGAGTCAGAGTTTTCTTTACAATCAGTGGCAACACATAAAGCTTTCCATATTGGTACCAACATCTTCAAGGGCGGTTGAAATTTCTGAAATACACAAACAATTAGAAATCCAAATATAAGAATGCTAAAGTTGGATTAATGACACGTTTAGATGCGCGATTAAAAAAAGTGGTTTCAAAATGCAAATTTGAACACCCCTAAAAGATAGGTATATGATTGATTAAAGAGAATATTAATATAATTACCTTAATATAATTACCAGCAACAAGTAACTGGAGTAACACATTCATTCAGCACCGGTTTAAGAATCTTACTTACAGGAATAAAACACCGTTTTATCCTTCCACTATATTAAAAAATAAAACAATTCCGTTAAGTAACCGGTGTGCCAAATACGATTACAGAAATTGTAATTGTATTGTTTCAATAATAATTAAGTCTTTTAAATAAAAGGATTTAGGATGCATTTAGTAGAGGTGGCAAAATGTGCTGGTTGAGTAAAAACACGTCTTGTACAGTTTCAGCAATAATAAACTTTTGTCAAACGAGTCGAGGTGGCCAAAAACACTTCTTGTCTAATAAAAAATTTGCATTATTTTTATCAATAACTGGTGTGTAAATATGATTACAAAAATTGTATAGATTCAGCAATAATAAACTTTTTGAATACAACGCTTGAGGATTTTTTATGCATTTAAAAACACTTTGGTGGACTTTTGACTCGTTTCCTGTTAATGTATATTTTTTATTTCACCCGTTTGACCCGTTATAGATAAAACATAACCTAATTGGCCCATTTTTAAGTAAATAGATCGAAATTGCATATTGTATGCAGCTTGAGAAGCATCCAATCATATATGATGTACACATTTCAATATGGATTATGGAACCAAATATGGTTGTCAACAAGCTTTTTTGAGGGACAAAACTGTAAATTTAGGTTGGTAATGTATACTTCTTATTTACGTTAAGTGCCAAAAATGTTGGGATAATTGCAGTACCTTCCGTAATGAGTTTCAAGCTGGACTCCAAACGCAGGCATAATTACAACAGATTCTGAAACAACAAATCAAAAAGTAGATGGATTGACATTTTAACCATGTCCACTAATCCACAATTATACTATGTTTAGTAAAAACTTCAATCGCACCACCAAACCCTAACCTAAAATTATCTAAAAGTACGATAAATGAACCCATTTTAAGATTCTCACCTTTCACAATCGGTCTCCATGTAAGCAATTTGACCAGAAGCACACCCAAAAATAGACTCCATATAACAGTGGTGGCTGGTTCTCCCTGTAAAGAACAAAGCTTGTTACAAGTAAACAAAAATGTTAATTATATCTAAGCAGGATTACGATTCAAGTTAAATAAGATTAGCATGTTGAATCAGAACCAAATGTAAAAAGAAAATTAATTCCATAAACATATGTATCACACGATAATCAACAAATTGTAGTAACTGAAATTGAATTGTACCTTTTCGAAATGAAGAACTGCAGCATATGCTACTAGAAGCATCGCAATCAGGTAAACGACAATTGATTTCACAACATTTTTCCGAGCGACAATATGATGAGTATCGACGGCGTTGGCCGGAAGAAATTTATCAACATCATGTACGTATGTAAACCTCGAATTTGAAATTAACAATGAATCCGCCATTTTAGAACCAAATTAGAGCTCGATAACCCGATTACGATCTACATGACAGTGGATAATGAAATCACCAAAATTTACTAAACCCTAATTCGGTAAAATTCCCGAACACAAATGGCGTAGGGATGTGTGTCTGCTTATAAATCGAAATGGTAATTTATGTTCGATCTGTTTGGTTGAATTCCTGCGCAGATATACCTGATCGGTAGTTGAGATTTGTAGCTATAAAAATGTATGGATTACCATAGTCCACATTCAAGCAAAATACGTTAGTACTAATATCAAATGCGTTTTGATAAAGAAATGTCCACTACAAAATATTCGTAAAGTCTTTTAAATCATATGACTGTATGGATTACCAATCAAACGTTTTATGAGATTAAAAAGCACCTACATTTACCAATCAAATCATTAAAAAATAGTAACTGAAATTTAATAGACCTAGAATATTGCAATATTCTTTTTTTAAAAGAGATACAAAAGCTACAAGAGATACAAATTTCACTAAAAATTACCAAGAAGTTAGAAGAGATACAAAAGTAAAGCTACAAGAGAAAAAAAAATAACAAAATATGGCAATATCCTCCGACCATCAGACAAACAGTACCTAAATACACGTATAAATCAAGATAAAAAGTAAGTAGTATTTATTATAACAATAAATAATATTTAAATAGATTGTATGAATCAGATAATTCTATATTAAAAGTAAGTTAAATATTATTTATGAATACTTTTTAAACCTACAAATCAGTATATCCAAAATATATGATATTTGACAAAATCAATAAAACAAATGAGAAAGAAAAAATAATAAAAATAACATATGTTACCATTTAATTAGATAAGTTGATTTGTAGATCTGTCTAAATCATTTCTCAGAAAAGAATTCCAATTTAGTTGTAATATTAAATGGCTAATTAAGAATGCTCTCTCTAGCCTCCTCCTCAAACTACTACCGTTCTTGATCTCCATTCTTGCAAGCTTCCCTGTGATTGCGAGGATTCAATTTTGGATTCTTGCTTTACGAGCGTTGTTACAGGAGTGGTCCTTGAACCCATAGGGTTTGGTGATTCGTAGGCTTCTCGAATCTGCGAGAATATGAGAGGTCATTTTGATTCCGGTGATGGGTGGAAGACGGTGGGAAACAGGAGGATAGACCCGGTCACGCTCTTCGTTTCAAACATTCCAGATGGTACTAATCCGGATGGGCTGAAGAAAACCTTTCAACCTTTCGGCAAGGTAGTAGACATCTATGTCGCAAAAAAGAAAGATAATGGTGGTGCTAATTTTGCATTCATTAGATTCTCAGGAGTTCTTGATGGAAAAAAGTTCGAGAAATCAAAAGGAGAAGTAAAATTTGGAAACTGCATTTTAAATTATAACCTTGCTAGGTATCAGAGAAAATATGGCAATGGTGTTGAGGGGAAAAGAAGGAACATGTCATTCTATAGGCCCCAACCACAATCACATCACCAAAATTTTGTACCTCAGCATAAGGCTACATACGATGGTTCTAAAAGTAGATCTTATGCAAATGTTGTGGCGGGTTGGCCTGACGCTGCTCCAGAAAAAACAAGAACCTCGGTGCCCCTTGTGACATCACGAGGATTCGAAAACTCTTTGCGTAATATGATACTTGTTGACGAACTAATCGACTTTGACAAACTCAAAAAATCTCCCAATGCTATTAGACGATGAAGGTATTCCGGATGTTAAGATCTGCTACTATGGTGGCCTATACGCTATGCTTCGATTTAACAGATCCTCCAATGCCACCGGTTTCCTGGAAAATGGGGCATGTTGGAAAAAATGGTTTAGCTGGCTAAAAAACGGGTTCGAGGCCATGGATGTTAAATTTCAAAGGTTGGCATGGTTGCGCATTGAAGGGTTGCCATTACATTTCAGAATCACTGAAAATATAAACAAAATAGTTCAAGGTTTTGGTGATGTCGTTGAAATGAATGATAGGTTATGGGATAGTTCTAATCTATCAAATTTTAAAGTTGTCATATTAACATCAATCAAAACCAGGATTAATGAGGAAATAACGATATCAAACGGTGGTAAGGAATTTCAGATTGGTGTCTCTGAAACATATTTTGACTGGCATCCATTTTCTGCGAGACACAATCTAAACTCCTTTGTTCAAAAACCTACTATCCCAGGAGAATTAGATGATGAATCGGATTTCATTGGGTCACATGTGATCTCTGATGATGATGATAGCGACGGGATCTCTGAAACATGGGAAGATAATCAGGTGAATAATGAGATGGAAGAAGGAGAATTGCCTCCGGATAATCAAAATTCAAACGAAGTAGGAGGTGGCGGTCACATGGTCGGAGATGTTGCAGATTCCGGCAAAAACGCTGCAATAAATGACTTCAATGATGATGGTGAAGACAACACGGTAATCGAAGAGTCTTGCACAACTCCCATGGTTGATAAGGTCGGCGACTCAAACATTCCCCAGGTTGTCAATTCGAAGGACCCCACAATACCTAATGTTCCATGCTTTAACTTTGGGCCGTTTCCATCAAGTGTTCCTATTGGGCCTCCGGGTATTGAGTTGAATCTGGATCCATCAAGGGCTCATATTGGGCCTTTTCCACCAAATATTCCATTTTTGTTTGGTAAAGCCCAGTCGCAGATGGGCTTTGGTTCGGTGTCAAAGAAACGTAGGCGTTATTCTCCTTTGCGTCCGTCAAACAAAATGGGCCATGAGGCTACGATCCCCATTCCAGGTATGCCTGTTCCGGTCTTAGATCCTCCTATTGATTTAAATAAAAATGCAAGCAGATCAGAATCGGTCGTCTTTCTTCTTCATCTAACGAGATTTCTCATACATCGGAATCTGAAATTGATAAAATAGTAGCTATTGGAGTTGAATTAGGTTTTCAGGTTAACAATGTCGACCCAATTTTGCAAGAAATTCTATCAGGAGATGGTGATGTTAATGTGCTTTAATGAATCTATTATCATTAAACATTAGTGGGTGAGTGAATCTCACAAGATTGATTGGGTCAGGGATTTGAAGTTCAAAAATAAGATTGAGTTTGTTGGTCTTCAAGAAACTCATGCTTCGAATGAAAACAACATTGATGTCAATGGATGCTGGGGTAACAACAATTTTAAGTTTGAAGCAACAAACTCGGTTGGTCGTTCAGGAGGTCTATTAAGTATATGGAATCCAGATGTTTTTGTTATGAATTTCTGCAGCAAGACTCGTTACACTTTAACCGTTGGTGGTCAATGGAACGGCATCGGTGGGGACACTTTTCTAGTAAATGTGTATGCCCCTCAATCTTCAATAGAAAAAAGGCAGTTGTGGTGTGAACTTGCTACTTTGAAAAATTCATACCAAGGAAATTGGGTCTTCTTTGGAGACTTTAATTCGGTTAGATATTCAGAGGAACGCATTAACTCATCATTTTGTCAATCTGAGGCTAATGACTTTTGTAACACCTCAATTTTTCAAAACAATTTAAACTTTCAAATGTTCCATATTTAATACAAAATCCATAGTATCAAAATATGATTTAAATAAAACATTCGGAATGATTAACAATGTGCTAAAACCGGTGTTACAAACATATCGAGACTAAAGTCTAAGGGAATCAAAATTGTACACCGAGCTTAATCATCCAATGCTACAACTACGGGCCGCCCTATTCCTTAGCTCCCGAACCTGAGTACATAGACATAAAAGAAAACGTAGTACGTGAGACAAGAATGTCTCGTGAGTAACATGGGTTTTGGACCCGTTTATAAACATTTGCAATTAAATAATATTTAAGTAAATACCACATTATACATAAGTCAAACATAGTCCCGAGATTATCCTAAGCTCACACATACGCAACGGGTCATCCCGAAGCAAACTCCCCCGATGTGGGTTATCATCAAAAGATCTCATGGTAATTGGGGTTCTCCCGAACTTACCGAGATCATCACTCCCCCGTCTCGCGGGTTATCATACTCCCCCTTTTTATCGGGTTATCATAGTCCCCCTAATGTCGGGTTATCGTTCACATAGATATACTACCCTTGCGCAGGGAGGTACCGCCCCAAGTATAGTAGTAATCTCAACTCCCCCACGAATGGGTTATCGTTTCCGGAATTTGACTAACATATAATTGGTCAACAAACATGGGCCATTGCCCCATTTCAATCATCATTTCATCATATCAAGATCACAATTCATTTCATAACATCTAAGCATATCAATCGATTTCTTTATCAATTCATACATTCAATAAAAACTCTTTTAATCATTTTAATCATTTAAGAATCGTTTGCTATGTACTCAGAAAAGATCACATGTACTCACCTTAGCAATGTTTTCCAAACTTTGTGTAAGTCAACACAATCTCTACTTCTCAACCAAAGAAGTACTTCCAATCTCAACTCCTTCTTGACCTTAGACCAACAAATCTCCAAGATATGTGAAGATTAGAGCTAGAAATCACATAGAGCACCCAATTCGCTCCCAAAAACGGCTGCTAGGGTTGTAGGGGTGAAATGAGCCTAAACCCTAGCCTAAAAATGATTTTATATAGATCTGACAGATGTCGTGTTCGTGATCCACACCTCGCGTTCGCGAGTTTACACGCTCCGGCCATTCTCGTGTCCAACTCACTGAAGGGTTTTAACTATCACTGATTAACCACTTGGGTCAACCTCCTAGATTACTTGGTTCGAACCATACTGACCAAGAACATGAACTTGTTCTTGACCGGTTAGACCATCTAGCTAATTTAATCCCTAATGCGGAACTGAGATTAAACTTAATCCTTAAACCCTAAAGGATTGGGATCTTGGAAATCTAGAGTAGATTAACAATGGAAGAAGTCTTGTACGAAAACCCAAACACACACACACACTTGTGTGTGTTTCGACGGCCACCAAGAACCCTAGGGTTCTTGGTGTCGAATTCGACCAAGAGGGGAAGAAGAAGGAGTGTTCCATGAATCATACCTTGGTTAATGCTTAAGATAAATCCACTGATGATGAACACGACGAGCGATCTTCTAGTTGATCCTTGTAATGATCTTCGAATCTTCAAGACTTGAAGAATACGAAGAACGAAGAACACGAAGAACGAAGAACACCAAACTTGGTGTTCTTGGTCTAGGTTCGGCCAAAACAAGGAGTAGGGAGGCTAGGGTTTTTCGTGTAAGGTGTGTAAGGGAATAAGGGAACCCCATGCCTTCTACTTATAATAGAAGGACTTTCACTTAGGGCCCTTCTAGTTTAATTAATATTAATCTTTAATTAAACTTATCCTTTTTCATATCAAACCCTTGTAGTTTATCACTCCTTCATTGTTGCACTTAACTATTAAATGTCTAGTATTAATACACTAATAATTCGGTACCCATATACACGAATTATATATACTTGTATTTATACTTTTAATAATTAATTATATAATAAATTTTATATAATTTATACAACAATATTATCCAAAACACAATATGATTTAATAGCTTTAAATCATATTATGGATAATCTATGATTAACACATTGTATATTTACTCAACTAGTAAATGTACAAATACTTGTATTAATTAGTTAGATAAACTAATCTAGTAATAAGTCAAACTTGACTTAATATTTAACTTGATTCATAAATGACTTATTATGAATCAATCCTCTTCCAAGTATCATTACATATCTTACTCGTATTACATGCACTCACCGGTGTGACCCTTAAGTGTTTCGTAGGCATGAATGTATCATCATAGGTTGACTAACTGTGCACATAAATCCTTCACTCACGTCCGCTAGTCCTGATCTCTGTTTCGCTTACTCGTGTTCGCGAGTCCATTCTCGTGTTCACGAGGTGGGTCTTTGTGACACGAGCCCAAACTTCGTGTTCACGAGGATCCCAGAAATACCATTTTAATTTCCAAAATTGTTTTCAACCAAGTCTTGACCCGTTTGTGATTATTTCGGGTTCCAAACGACCCAATACTTAATAAAACACATCAAGAGTACAACTAACATATAATCCGTACATATCCCGAATTAATAATACGAAAATACAAAAACATAAATTTACGGTCGTTACAACTTTAATGTCTTCATCAACTCGGTTGGTTTAAAAGAATATAGCATGGGTGGCCGACGGTTCACTTACTTGAGTCCCAATTGTTCTAAGCTAAGCAAACTTGACCGGTTTCTTGTTTGTGCAAACTTCATGGTTGCACAACCAAGGTCCGCCGTTATTGCTCTTCCTAGAGAGCATTCCAACCATTCTCCTATAACGTTACTCAATAATGTGATTGATTTTGGTCCTCCTCCGTTTAGATTCTTCAATTCATGGTTACTTCGGGAAGGATTTAATGAGGTTGTGAAGAAAGCGTGTCTATCCTTTCAAGGTTATGGGACTGCTGATCTATTCTTGGAAGCTAAATAAAGCATATAAAAAATTCGATCAAATCTTGGAGAAGTATAGAATGTGCCAGAGAAAACAAAGATTTAAAAACTTTAAAAAATTGGTTGTCGGAGTTGGATTTAATTGTGGAATCAAGGCCATTAAATAATATTGAAATTTATGATTTGAAAAATGGCAAATTAAGGCTGTCCGAATTAGAGAGATTCTAGATTTGGATTTAAAGCAAAGATCGCACATTAAATGGGCAATCGACGGAGACGAAAACACAGCCTTTTTTCCATGGCACACTTAAAAATAAGAACAGCAATAATAGAATCCATGGATTGTCAATCAACGGCAGTTGGATTTCCGATCCAGTTGCAATCAAGGCGGAAGCTTATAATTTCTTTTCTGCAAAGTTTTGTGAGGCGTGGCCAATCAGGCCGAATTTTACTAACCCGTTGTTTTCTAAGCTTTCTGTTTTGTAGTGTGATTCCATAGAACAACCTTTTTCGGTAGCGGATGTAACGACCGGAAATTTCGGTTAATGAATTAAATGGGAATATTAAGGAATAAATGTGATAAAATATTTAATCGAATCTCCATTGTGTTTTATCGAGTGTTTGAATGTTTGGGACTTGGTGTAACCAAGTATGGGTCAAGATTTGGATGGCAATGTAACGACCCGAAATTTTTATCGAATAAAATTATGGAAAAATTACTATAAATAAGGATAAATCATTTAAAAGACGTGGGAATTGGTTTCGTGTCATTTGGACATCGTATGAGAAAGTTACGGACGAAATAAGGTCAAAATTTGAGAAATGCTGAGAAGATAGCGCCTTTATCTTTAGATAGCGGCGCTATTTTGGCTGAATCGGACAGAAACTCGAAATAGCGGAGCGAAATAGCGGCGCGAATTAGCGCGGGTCAGAGATAGCGGCGCTATCTTCGGATAGCGGCGCGAAATTGGTCAGATCTGCATAAAAACGTGAAAACTAGGTTTTTCACCCATTCTTCACCCCTCACTCTCTCTCTAGAAAGTTTATACTCATTTTGAGTGGAAAGGAGTGTTTGGAGCTGATTTTGCACTCAAAAACTAGTGTTTTTACTTCCATTGTTGAAGATTAAGGTAAATCTCTTCCTTCTCAACCTCTAGATGTAAAATTTGGGGATTTTGGTTGGGTTATTGCTAACCCTAGCTTGAATTGTTACTTCAAATGATGAAATGAGACTAGATAACTTAGATCTATGGTATTTTATCATGGGAAATGGATTTTTATATGGATCTATGATAGTCTTGGGTTTTATGAAAACCTAGGGTTTTATAAGGCAAATTGGGGAAAATGATACTAGTGATTAACTAGTGGTTAAGTATGTAGTCAATGATGATGTTTGATGTTAAACCTTGTGTGGTTTCATGATTAGGGTATTTGTTGAAGACTTGGAGTTCACAAGTCTTGGAAAGTGAAGATTTGGTTCAAGAAGCTCAAGAGGATTAAGCTTGGCTAAGGTGAGTACATGAGACTTTTACTGAGTACATAGCAAATGATTTTGAAAACTACAATGTTTTATGAGTCTTTATTAATTAAATGTTTTAATAAAGATATGATTGAAAAGATATGAAAATATCAATATTAGACTATCTAAGTATGTCTAATGACTAATGATTTTGAAAGTGATTTTTGATAATGAAAAAGTGATTAATAATCATTTATTAATATGATGTATGATTAAGAGTATGAATTAGAAAGAAAGATATTTAGTTTATTAATAATATGTATTAATGAAGCTAATGACAATGATTTGCAAGTATCAAGTGTTGATTAGTATATTATACTAATAAAAGTAGTGATTGAATTGCTAGGAGAATAAGTATAAAGTGACTAGATTCGTATTCTAGTCAAAAGAGAAGTTAAAGTAATATGATATTGATAAATGATAAATATGTTTTATTTAATAAAGGACTTGGTAAAGTCAATATTGAAATTGAATAAGAAAAGAGAATGATACGATAATTAGAATAGATATATTCTAATTTGTGTTTGATTATGAATTGGTGGGGCTTAGGCCCGTATTTGATGTTCACTGTGTGTAACAAAAGTATCCGGATAACGATAACCCATTCGTGGGGGAGTTGAGATTACTACTTGGGGCGGTACCTCCCTGCGCAAGGGTAGTATATCTATGTGAACGATAACCCGACAATAGGGGGACTATGATAACCCGATAAAAAGGGGGATTACGATAACCCGCGAGACGGGGGAGTTGGAGATCTTGGTAAGTTTAGGAGAACCCCAATTACCGTGTGATCTTGTGATGATAACCCACATCGGGGGAGTTTGCTTCGGAATGATCTGTGGCGTATGTGATAAAAGGAGTAAGCTTATGGATATTTTACATGTATGTGATTAAGTGATGGGTAAGCTTACGGTTAGCTTACTAGTAAATATGAATAAACAATAAGAATATAAGTTGATAATTAATAAGCGAATAAAGAAAAGTAATGAATATGACTTTTATTATATTTGAGAATGGGTCGAAAACCCATGTATCTCACGAGACTATTTTGTCTCACGTACTACTTTGTTTTTGGCTATGTACTCAGGTTCGAGATCGATGGATTAGAAGGTCGTGATAGAAGTGGCCTAGTGTTCATTAGCTCGGGAGCTCGTAGGTAGATCCCGTTTATCCTATTGTTATGATATTATATTGTAACACCAGTTTTAATACTCTGATAAACTTTTAAAAGGTTTTTGTTAAACCATATTTTGGGATATTGGACTTTGTAATATTTTTATTTAAAAATATGTTTTAAAAGATGTTTTGAAAATTGAGGTGTTACAGCGGAGATAAAGAGAGCCATATGGGCTTGCGGTGGAGACAAGGCCCCAGGGCCCGATGGATTTACGATTAAATTCATCAAGTCTCAATTTGAGCTGCTAAAGGATGATGTGATGTCATACGTGCGCAATTTTGAGCAGTCAGGTGTGATTGCTAGAGGGTGCAATTCATCATTTATCACTCTCCTTCCTAAAATAAAGGATCCGGTCAACTTAAGCGATTACCGTCCGATCTCATTAATTGGATGTTTGTACAAGATAATAGCAAAGGCCCTCTCTTTTAGATTAAAGACGGTGATTGGTGATGTTGTTGGAGAAACCCAATCGGCATACATTAACGGGAGAAACATATTGGAAGGCCCCCTTGTTATTAATGAACTATGTTCTTGGGCGAAAAAAACAAAACAAAAAATGTATATGTTTAAGGTCGACTTTGAAAAAGCTTTTGATTCCGTTAATTGGGGTTACTTAGACTCTATTTTAGCTCAAATGAATTTTGGGCCTAAATGGAGAGCTTGGATACAAAAATTCTTATCCTCCTCGTATGCCTCGGTCCTTATCAACGGAACACCGACTAAAGAATTCCACATAACAAAAGGTGTTAGGCAAGGTGATCCTCTATCTCCCTTTCTATTCATCATCGCCATGAAAGGCCTTAATGTGGCAATGAAGTTGGCATGTGAGAAGAATTTATTTCGAGGTCAAAAAATTGGAACAAATGGGCTATCTATTTCACATTTATTGTATGCGGACGACGCCATATTTGTAGGAGAAGGTTCTAGTAATAATATGAAGAATCTTGCAAGAATCCTAAGATGCTTTCAAGTTTCATCCGGCTTACAAGTAAATTTTCACAAATCAAAAATTTATGGGATTGGGGTATCATCGTCACAACTAGACAATTGTGCTAACATTCTTGGTTGTATGTCCGGATTATTTCCTTTTGTATATCTTGGAGTGCCGGTGGGAGTCAATATGAACTTGAAGAAGCATTGGGATCCGGTAATTGATCGATTCAATTCCAAACTTTCCGCTTGGAAAGCCAAAACTCTCTCATTCGGTGGTAGATTAACACTTGTTAAGTCGGTTTTTAGTAGCTTGCCTTTATATTTCTTCTCCCTATTTAAAGCACCATCTTGTGTCATTGAAAAACTTGAACAATTAAGAAGACGTTTCTTATGGGGCGGCAACGGAGAAGTGAAAAAAATTAATTGGGTTGCATGGTCAACGGTTCTAGCCCCAAAAGAAAAAGGTGGGCTTGGTATAGGCTCATTAAAAGCCCAAAATCATGCGTTATTAATGAAATGGTGGTGGAGACTAAGAGATGGGAAATATTGCATTTGGAAGGAAGTCATTAAAGCAATTCATAATCTACATCAAAAGCCGTTTCACTACATGGAAAATGGCAATTCAAGCGGTGTGTGGAGGAATATAGCAAGGGTAGAATCGGACCTTAACAAGATTGGGTTTGGTTTTTTCGATTCTTTTTCGATTAAAGCAGGCTCGGGTAATGAATTATCATTTTGGAAAGATGTTTGGTGTGGTGAGGTTTCTTTTCAGTATAGATTTCCAAATCTATATGCCATGGAAAAACGCAAACGTTGTTCTGTTGCGGATAGAATTGTCAATTCGGGTTTCTCATGGAATTGGAAGTCCGGTGTAAACAACCCCATCCATTCTAACGAACTACTCGCGTTGTCCAGTCTCGTCATTTGCATCAGTCTAGACAACAACCCGGACAAATTAACATGTAAAGTATCCAACGATGGATTTTTCGTGGTTCATTATATCCGGAAGTGGATTGATGAAAAGATAACTTCTGCGGGGTATGTAAATATGCCTTGGAAGAGTTTTGCTCCAATAAAAACCAAATGTATTGTATGGAGAGTTGGTTTGGGTCGGATCCCGGTAGCTAAATGTTTACAAGATAGAGGTATTAATATGGTGTCTACAAGATGTAAAGTCTGCGATAGAGAGGAGGAAAACGTCGAACATACTTTTACCCGATGTTCAAAAACGGTCGAAGTGTTATCCTGGATTTTTAGGTGGTGTGGGATCCCTCTTCCTCCCTTGAACTCAGTTTTAGATCTCATCGAATTCGGTAAGGATTGGAGCAGCTGTGATACAAAGAATAAAGTTTTAACAACTATAATACAATGTTCGATGTGGTGCATTTGGAAGTCAAGAAACGAGGCGATTTTCAACAACGTGTATAAGACATTTGCGGTTATAGCTGGAGAAATCATTTCTACTTCTTTTTTATGGGTAAAACATAAAAGTAAGTTATCATGTAATTGGGTAGATTCGGAAATTTCTCCTTTTTCTTTTTCGTTGTAATTGTTTGTTCTCCTTAGCATCTTGCTAAGTGGTTTTAATATATTTACGGTTTCCAAAAAAAGTTGTAATATTAAATGACATTAAAATAAATTAATCGTCATGCCAAATTTGGTTTACAGCAATCGTATTAAATGACAATAAAAATTAATCGTCATGCTCAAAGTCCGTGATTTGTAACACTATAAATACTCGCACCAACCAAAAACTACACACAGCAACATTCAACAGTCGCCTGAAAAACGTATCATCGTCATATCATCAACCGAAAAAATGGCTCCGATCGCTGTAGGTGATTCAATTCCCGATGGAACTCTTGCTTATCATGACGAGCAAGATCAGATGCAGAGTGTCTCGATTCACTCTCTGGCGTCCGGTAAGAAAGTCGTCATTTTCGGCGTTCCCGGCGCTTTCACTCCCGCTTGCAGGTATAAACGTTTAATCGTCCGGCTGTTTTATGTTTTAATGTGAATATGTTGTGAAATCGTTCTGATGCTCGTTAAATTTGGATCATGACGGTGAATTTGTGCATTTTAGATCGATTGGTTATCGTATGATTTCGATTGGTGAATTTGACATTTTGATAAAAGGAATTTGAGCTTTAGGTTTTTAAAATCCTTTTCACCTACTTTAATTTAATCATCCGGTGTTAAATGTGAAAACCTCATGAATTCATGCTAATATTCGTGACGATTTGATCCTAACGCGTTAAGTTTGTGCATTTTTAGATGCATTGTTTATCGTATTAATCTGATTGATGAAATTGATATTTTTGTATGGAAATTGAATATACTGCAATGAATTTGATTATATTTTTTTATAACTGAATTTAAACTACTTGAATAATCCAGAAAACTACATTGAGTTACATTGAAGATAGATCAATGGTCTATCACACCATCAATAGCTTTTGAATAATCCAGAAAACAAAATGTAACAGTAATTGCCTTTCAATTCGAGAAGAAAGGATTTCTCCAAAAGTGTAAACTTTAATTCATATTTTTCATTCATAAAAACCTACTCCAAAAGTGAGAGGTATAAATACTACAACTGGATAGGGGGAGAGGCATCTGCACGCAAGGCAAGGATTGAGGCCTCCCCAATAGCTGACAAAAAGTATAAAGATAGTGCTCCCACCATTTGTAAAAGTAGGAATTTAAGAAATAATAAAAACATAAATATTAATTGTTTTGTAATGCTAATTTCCTCCATGTGCTGTTGTTGTCTTCTTTTGTTGGTATACAATCCACGGTTGGGGCTTATCATGGTGGTGTAGTGCTACATGATCTACTGTATTACTATTTCTGTAGCTATTGTTTTTTAAGTGAAAAATTTTCATTTAAGGCAACAATATAGTCCAGATTCTGGACTCCAGAATTAACAATGTTGGTATTTTTTTTTCCAAAGTTAAGAAAATTAAATTTTAAAAAGCTATATGTATGTCTTGTGAAATTATTGTTGACTTGGATATATTTAACATTTTTTGTATATTAAATTATCATTGAACAGCATGAAACATGTACCAAGTTTCATTGACAATGCTGAAGAGCTGAAATCAAAGGGTGTAGAGGAAATTCTGTTAATCGGTGGTATGTTTATTAATCTTAATTTACTTCTTTTAATTTAATTAACAAATTATTTAAATCAAAGTCAAATTCTTGTTTTTATATGCAGTTAACGATCCTTTTGTAATGAAAGCATGGAAAAAATCATACCCAGAAACAAAAAATGTGAAATTTCTTGCTGATGGATCTGCAACATACACCCGTGCCCTCGGGCTTGAACTTGATCTTTCTGATAAAGGGCTCGGTGTTCGTTCACGGCGGTTTGCTATGTTGGTTGATAATCTTAAGGTTGTTGTAGCAAATGTTGAAGAAGGTGGTGAATTTACTGTTTCTGGTGCTGATGAAATCCTTAAGGCATTGTAAAATGTTTATATCATTTTCAGTCTCTTTTTATGGTTGGTTTGTTTGATTGTGTTTGAGATTTTGTAGTTTGTGGTTGAATGGTTTATGAATAAAATAATTAACTACTTTCCTTTGAGGTGTTGTAGAATATGTTTATATCTATAGTTAAATCTATTTCCTGCCTAAATGTTCTGTTTAATAGGTTAGTTCGTAATTTTGTGCTTAAAAATGTTGCGATTAAACTATAATATTTATGTAAAAATACCAAACCACCCTAGAGCATAAGAATGATCACATATTCACACTGAGAAATAACTCACTCTTAATACTATAAATATCATGTAAATCACTCTTAATACATTACCATTTTTTTTCATATAAGTATTAACAAATTATTTCAAACAAAAACAAGTCCTCAAAAGAATATTAATGTTGGTTGGTATAATTAAAGACGTTAGTTCATATTTTAATTGTAGTTTAGTCTCCAAATTTACTTGGCCCATTTTATAACTTTATTATTCATTTGATTGATACAAAACCATAGATCATCTTCTTCGAATCGAAGAGAAGAAAAAGCACAAAAATTCAAAACCCTAACAAACAAACAACCGGAAAATCCATACTCGCCGTGAAATCATCTCCAAATACGAGATCCAAACCAGAATCGGTTCCGGCGCATATTCCGACGTCTACAAAGCTCGCCGTCTCTCTGACAACCTAACCGTCGCATTAAAAGAAGTTCACGATTATCAATCCGCTTTCAGAGAGATCGAAGCGCTTCAAACTCTACAACATTCTCCAAACGTCGTTGTATTACACGAGTATTTCTGGAGCGAAGATGAAGATGCCGTGCTTGTTCTCGAGAATCTAACGACGGATTTGTCGTCGGTGATTCGGACGGCGAAGAAGGAAGGGAAAGGATTGAGCGCCGGAGAAATTAAGAGGTGGATTGTTCAAATTTTGTTGGCGGTTGATGCTTGTCATCAGAGTTCGATTATTCATCGTGATTTGAAGCCTTCGAATTTGTTGGTTTCAGCTGATGGTGTACTCAAATTAGCTGATTTTGGCCAGGTCATTATCTTACTGATCTCTAATTGCTGGTATTGTGTTTTCTAGATTTCTCTGTTTGTTGATCGTATAACTGTATCGTAACAGATTGATGCAAAATCAGTTTATAGAAAACAAACCTATATAATCTGATTAAATTCATCAATTGTATAAGAATTCTTACAGAGTTACAGTCTAGCTTAGATAAACTGCATTGATTCTAAATGATCAAAATTAAACATTTAGAAGACAGTTAAGTAGGCGTGTTCTTTCAGAAAATAAGTAACAAGAGCTTTAACTTTATAATCTTACTGCTTTTTATTTTCTGATTTCTGAGATTAAAAGTTTAAAATATGCTATTATGAATATGCATACTGAGATTATTTTTTTCCACTTTTATATGCTACAGGCAAGAATACGTCTAGCACCAGGATTCATTTCAATTCACGACAGCACACACTCACAAACTCAAGAATCATCTGGATTTCAACACCACAAAACTCTTCCCGAACACGAAACCCTAAATCAAGAAAATCGTTTAAATCTTACAGAAGAACCTTTAGAAACTATAAATGAATATGGGCCGTCGGATGACTTCAAATCAAAAGACCTGTTTGATGATCAGACCGATAGAGAAACAAATTTCCCGGATGCAGATACATCTTGTCTTGCCACATGTACCACAAGTGATGTAGAAGAAGACTTTTTAAAAAGTAATTATTCATACGAAACTAATGATGGTGGGCCCGAATCGGTCCTTTTAACCTCGTGTGTCGGGACCCGTTGGTTTCGAGCACCCGAGCTTTTATTCGGGTCAACAAATTACGGTGCGGAAATTGACTTATGGTCACTCGGTTGCATCATTTCCGAGCTTTTTACTCTCCAACCGCTTTTTCCAGGAACTTCAGATATCGATCAATTAAGTAAAATCTTCACGGTTTTAGGTAATTTGAATGAAGATGTTTGGCCCGATTGCACACAGTTACCCGATTACCAAATAATTTCTTTCTCAAAAGTGGAAAACCCGTGTGGGTTAGCTTCGTGTTTACCTAACCAAACAGTTGATGAGATATTGGTTGTGAAAAAATTGCTCTGTTTTGACCCGGCGGGCCGGGCTACAGCTATAGAATTGCTTCATGATAAGTATTTAAATGAGGAACCTTTACCGGTTCTGGTTTCTGAGCTTTGGGTTCCAGGTGTGACCCATGGGTCGGATGATGGGTCAGAGTCGGGTGAATGGGGTGATCATCGAGATATGGGTTCGGATTCTGATTTTGATGAGTTTGGTGGGTTTGATGTCATGAAACGAGATGGTGGGGATTTTTCGATTCGGTTTTCTTGATTTTTATCATGATCTCGAAAGGTAATTGTAAATTTTTATGATTATTATTGTTTTGTAAATTATAAGTGAGATGAGGTGAAAGGAGTGAAATAAAGAAGTTAAAAACCCTAGCATATGCAAAGGATAGATGGAGTTTGGTGTCTTACAAATGATGTAGTTATTAATATAATAATTTTTGTCCCCACACTTAAAGTTCTTTATCGTTCATAGATTTTGGTTATATCGTTTGTAATCGTAGTTAAGTTAAATCCAATAAATTTTGGTTTGCATTCATTCATTTAATTCAAAATTTTACAATATAACCCAAATCTTTTTTAGCTATAACGTCCATGGAAAATTTATGCCTATAAAAGGTGATGTTTTAAGAACTGATTTTTGCAATAAACTGGTTAATGCTTCGAATACAGTTGAAATAGATAAGATGACTGGTTGAACCAGATGATAAAAAATTATAAAAATACATAACAAATACCAAGTATAAATAAAAATCCAAAACCTATTTTCCAACTAAATTATTACTTGTAGGTTCTGAAATCTTTATAAAAAATTTATATTATATTTTATTTACCTTTCTGATTCAACCGAATTTTATGTAAAACCTGAATTTTATGTCAAACCAACAGGTTTTGACCGAGTTATAACCACTGATTAGTGGATTCATTCCAATCGATTACCTTCATGTTTTTCTCGGTTCAACCGAGTTTTGTTTCTCAGTTCAACCGAGTTTTTAAAACACAGATAAAAGGGATGGTTTCAGGGCATAAATTTCACTTTTGTGATGTAGATTTTTTCACCTGTTAATTAGCACCTTTGCTTCAAAGACAGGTCTAAAAATCTGAATTTGTTGGTTTACCAACAGTACCCCCCACATTATCCAAATATCGACAGCAAACACCATCAAGCTTCAAAGATAATGTCAGGATCGATTAACTATAGACAAGTTAATAAACACCTTAGATCTAGTTGATGATAAAAGTTGCAGCGGATCAACACTATATCAATAATTAAGAACAATGAACTGTATGAACAATATGCAAGAATATTAAGAACACAGTTTCACAAAAAGCTTCAATGTATATTATTGAGTTAACAATACACACGTACGTTTACAATTCGTAAGGAACATACTTATAGTAGTCCTTGAAGCTAAACTATTTACCCTAGTTATTCTAGGATTTGATTTACATCGAATTATAAAAGATATACATTTAATTACATTCTATAACTATCTCTACGAAGATCTCGGACTTGATATCTTCCAAAAACGCGTATCAGTAGTAACTGCAATCACCAGTAGTAAATAAGTAACATCAGTAGTAAGTCCATAATCAACGTCAGTAGTAACTACAATGATCAGTAGTATCTTCAATCTTCTCATGATCAGTAGTAACTAAGTTATAGTGAACACCAACATCAACTTCATCAGTAGTAAATGTTTCTGCCCCATCAGTACTAAGTATGTCAGTACTAACTGCAGCATCAGTAATAAGTTGATCTGTGTTTTGCTCCAACAATCTCCCCCTAAACTTATTGATCATCTTTTAATCAATCAAGTTTCTTTTGTTCCTCTTGTTCTTTTCTTCTCTTCTCTAGAGTTCTTTGATTTTGTTGAAGTCTTTGTTCAATAATGTATCTGCTGTTCCTCTTTGTAAAGTAATTCAGTTTGTTTTGGAACATAACAGCATCATAAGGTTTCATCAAAGTGTTTATGAATATCTGATACATAGTCTTCTCAGAATGTGGATATTCTTTCTCATATAAGTACAGTTCACACACTTTGCCTGATTTCTCAAAGAAGTACATATTTGCAGTAGGAATGACATTCCAAGCATATACATTACCTGGATTTGTAAATTGTTCTGGATAATTATCTGGATAAAATGCAGCATCAATCATCTTTGTTAAATATCCAGCTCCAGATTCTTTCCATGATTTCTTTGTCATTCTTGGTTTCCCAATAATCAAAAGTTTGATTACATCACTTCTTGAACATGATCTGATTAACCATCCAGTGAATCTTTGTACTACTTTGTCTTCCCTTATGACTTCTATGACATTATTCTGCATCACTCTCCAGTTAAGAATTGGATTGTTCTGTAGAGGAGCAACTGGCATTTCAAGAACAGGTATAATTTGTTGTTTTGATTTCTTCTTAGAGCTTTGTTCTTGATCAACAGATTTTCTTTTATTAGATTGGGGAGTTGAAGTATTACCAACAGTTGAAACACTACCAGCTTTGAGCAAATTTAAGCTGATTGGTACTAAAGTTTTGGCTTTGGCTTTCTTTGATTCTTCAGCTTCTTGTTCAGCCAAGTCTCTTTTCTTTGCAGTGCAGTATTTTTCAATTATGGTTATCATCTTCATTCTTGCAAAAGATTTTGCACTGTGACCTTTTGTCTTTAGAAAGTCTATCATAAGAGACTTCTGTTCAAATATATCATCTGGTAAATCATCTTTTGTTCTTTTGCATTCTGCTACAAGATCTTCTAGACAGTTTAGATGTTCCTCTTCTACTTTTCTAAGCCTTTTGAACTCTGCTTCTTGGGCTTCTATCTGAACATCTTTAATTTGAGCAGGTATTTGAACAGTAGTTGTACTTTGAACTTTCTTTTTCTTTTCTACTAAAGCTTGATACATTTCCACTTTCTCCAAAAATTTTCTGTGTTTAATTCTCCATCTGGATTGCTTTTCTGCTCTTACATGATTAATCTTGTTTACCATGTGATGACCAAGAGCTCTGTTTGGGTAATCTTCATCATATATTTCTTTACCCTTTCCAATGTGTGCTGAAGGTGGAGGTGGAATATATTTCATGTCTGGCACTCCACTTATTATAACTGAAGGAGAAAATGATCTAAGTTCATCTTGTTTAAGTATTTTTGGATGTGGAGGAAGTGAGCATTCATCAACCTCAAACCAATTCACATTATCATCAATGTCAGGTATGATAAGTGGTTGATCAGGTGTTGGTGGTTTGGTAATGATGACATGTCTCTCTCTTTCAATAAGCTCTGGAAAATGTAGTTCTTCCTCTTCAGTAGTAACTAGAGTAGTTACTACTGGTGTTACTTCAGGAGTTACTACTGATAGGGCATCAGTAGTATTTGCTGCTATTAATTCCTTTTCTTCATTTGCTACTACTATAATATCAGTAGTAGAGGTTACTACTGGTATTTCCTTTTCAACTTGTTCTTCCATTGTAGCAGTAGTAATAGGCTCTTCTTCTGTCACCATCATCTCTGGGCCTTTATCAACATTTGTTTCTTTTAAATTTAAGAGGGAGGATGCTGCTGCTGCTATAGATTCATCAATCATTGTCTGTATATTATCCTTCTCCCCCTTAGTGAGCTCAACTGGTGGAGCCTCACTATCATCAATCTTTTTCTTCAATTGTCTGATGATTTTGGCTTGTTGATAAAGCCTGTGCTCATATAATCTTATTCTTCTGTTGATGGTGTTGACATGCCTTTTCATTGCAGCCATGGTTTTCCCTTGGTTAGTCAAATATATATGGCAATTTTGTACAGTGGATTCAAGAGAAACCACTTTATCCGTCAATTGAGTGATTTTAATACTGCCCTCACTCCATCTAGCAAGATCATCGGGCTTACTAACAGGTACATTGGTTTTAAGGTTTTCCTTCCTTTCCATCAATTCCACAGATCTGCCCTCATCACTGCTTGGTGATTCATTGGGTCTTTTAGACATTCTCTTCTTCCTAGAAGAAGCAGAGATGCCCCCCCTTGTGGTTTCTTGGCACCGGGGTCCTTTGAGTAACTCCTCAAACGAGTCATCACTCAAAGTTGCCGAGGTTTGGGTCCTAATGATGTTTTCACTGTCCTGTGCACCCACCTTTGGGGCATCAGTAGTGAAAGCCCTCCCCTCATGTCCTCTCTCCTCCTTGGAGGACAACTCTTTGAGCCTGGGGTGTGACTCAATTTGTCCCCTGGTGTCCTTTGAAGAAAGTTTCTTTCTTTTATAAATTGTGGAAATGTTTTTGGTTTTGTCTGGTAGGTCTTCCACAGAGTGAAGAGTAGCACTCTGCAGATTTATATCAAGTTCCTGGGACACATTCAGGACTTCTGTTTGGGTTGGTGATTGAGTGGCTATTTGGATTGGTGTTTGGGCTGTATTTGAGGGTGATGGAGTGGGTTGAGGTTCAACTTGGGTTGTAGCAATGGTTGAACCCTCTCCAATATTGGGTTGATCTTTGATCATGTTAGGAAACAGAGGGGTTTCCTTGCCCGAAAATTTAAATTGTTTTCTCATATTTGAGAAAACTTTCTTGTTCAACTCAGGTAATATAAAAATGTTTTTAGGAGTTGACAAGTTTTGTAATTCACAGTTTATGATATGTTGTAGAAATCTGGGATACATTAAAAATTTAGAAGAACTAAGATTTCCCAACATACCATCAAATATCATGTATGAAAAATTAAATACTTGGTCTGTGCATAAACAGACAACAGCAGAGGCTATTGCCTTATTAAACTCATTCCAAGTACTTCTTTTAGGAGAAATACAATGCTGAATGGTATGTATTAAAAATTTCCATTGTGGGGAGAGCAGACCCTTTTGAAAAGTAACTATATTCAGTCTGCCCTCATATCCCATTTTATTCAAAATTTCAGCAATGTATTCCTTAGGAAGAGTAGACATACCTGAATCATCGTGTAATTGTAGATGGTGTCTGATTGATTGTTCTGTTACTGTGATGTGCTTTCCATCTACTTTAGATTTTATCATTGATGATGTTGTTCCTTCTGTTCGCTCAGCATTGGTCCAGAAATCCACCAAGTGCTGTTGATATGATTTTGGTTTTACAGTTAAGGCAAACTGTATATATGAATTTCTCAAAAATTTTACGATCGGACGGAAATCTTTTGTTCCGTCGGGATTCTTTAAGAATGCAACCATATTGTGAAATTCTGAGTATTTGAGATCGGTTTGGACATCGAGAGCTTGTAAAGTTGCCATTGTTGTTGAGATTTTGCAAGAATTTTGTTACAGATGAAGGGTTTTTGATCGTAAACTAGGGTTTATCGAGAGGTTTTAGCAAATCGAAGTGAAGATAATGCTAATTTAATCGTCTGCCGCCTTTTATATCTTTCGATTTAGCCTGCAAAACTACGAAAATAGCCTTCGAATCATAACATAACGGTTATTTTCATGGGGGTTAGTTTGGTAATTGTGTTTATGAAAGACCAGTAGTAAATAAGATATCAGTAGTAAAACGTCAGTAGTATCTACTAACATCAGTAATGACTAAGGATTTTGACATCAGTAGTAACTATAGACATCAGTAGTAACCATTAACATACACGACCAGTAGTATATGTGAATACCAGTAGTACTGACTTACCAGTAGTATTTGTGTAAACCTAAAATACACCAGTAGTAATGAATTACCAGTAGTATTTTGTGCATACACTTTCACACCAGTAGTACAGCAATACCAGTAGTAAAACACTTAAGAAAATAATATTTTACAACACTAACTTTACACATGATTTTAAGTGAGATTTTAAGTTATTAAAATCATTCCAATACTGCTAACCAAGAAGTTGAATCTTCCTACATCAAATGCTTTTGTAAAAAGATCAGCTAATTGATCATCAGTATGGATTTTAACTACTTTGATTAATTTCTTTTCATTACAATCTCTTATAAAGTGAAATCTTATTTCAATGTGTTTAGTTTTTGAATGTTTTACTGGATTATTCACAATACTAATAGCACTTTGATTATCAATAAAAATAGGAGTTTTAAGGATAGAGATACCAAAGTCTAGAAGTTGATTTTGAATCCATAGTACTTGAGCACAGCAAGCAGATGCAGCTACATATTCTGCTTCAGCAGTAGATGTTGATACATTTGTTTGCTTCTTACATTGCCATGACACCAGTCTTGATCCAAAGAATTGACATCCACCAGTAGTGGATTTTCTATCTTGACATTCACCTCCATAGTCACTATCTGTATAGGCTATTAGTTCAAAGGGTGAGTCATGTGGATACCATAGACCTAGTGATGGTTTGCCTTTCAAGTATCTGAATATTCTTTTAACAGCCTGCAAGTGTAGTTCTTTGGGTCTTGCTTGATATCTTGCACACACACAAACACTATACATAATGTCAGGTCTTGATGCAGTTAAGTACATCAAAGAGCCTATCATTGATCTATATAAGTGTTCATCTACATCCTCCCCCTCAACATCAGGATGTAGGTGTTTGTGTGTTTCCATTGGTGTACTAGCACTTTTACTGTCTTTCAAATCAAACTTTTCCAAGATGTCTTTGACATATTTTGATTGATTTATCAAAATACCATCAGTTCTTTGATTGACTTGAAGTCCAAGGAAGAAGTTCATTGGACCCATGGAGCTCATCTTGAATTTAATTTGCATCAGTTCTTCAAATTCTTTGCATAATAAATCATTGGTTGAGCCAAAGATGATATCATCTACATAAATTTGTACCAGTAGTATATCATCTTTGACTTTCTTTGTGAACAAAGTTTTGTCAATGGCTCCTCTTTTAAAGTTATTCTTCAATAGGTATGATGATAATGTGTCATACCATGCTCTTGGTGCCTGATGTAGGCCATATAGAGCTTTATCTAATTTGAACACATAATCACCATGTTTTGGATCTTCAAAACCTGGAGGTTGGCAAACATATACCTCTTCTTCAATTTTCCCATATAGGAAAGCACTCTTAACATCCATTTGGTAGACTTTGAATTTCTTGAATGAAGCATATGCTAGAAAAATTCTTATTGCTTCAATTCTAGCAACAGGAGCATATACTTCATCATAGTCTATTCCTTCTTCTTGAGTGTATCCTTGGGCTACAAGTCTGGCTTTATTCTTGATCACTATACCTCTTTCATCTTTCTTGTTTCTGAATATCCATCTTGTTCCAATGGCTCTTTTTCCTTTGGGTAGAGGTACAAGTGTCCAAACAGCTTGTAATTTAAATTGAAGGAGTTCCTCTTGCATTGCCTCAATCCAGTTTGAGTCCTTCATTGCTTGTTGGATCTTCTTTGGTTCATCCTGAGACAGAAAGCATTCATACATACATTCATTAGCAATTAAACTAATGTTACACATATTTGCAGTTAAGCTTTTGTTTAATTTGCTTCTTGTTTGTAGTGGTGAGTTAACATCACTTAGAACAAGGTCTAAAGGATGGTTCTTCTGAGTCCTTGTAGTTGTAGCTCTATCAACCACTAGTTGATTTCCAAGATTGGACTCATTTGTCTCAGGTAGTTGTTCATCTTGTGTTCCTTCATTGTCATTGAAGTTTGGTTCATCATCATCTTGGTCAGAATTACTACTGCTATTGTCTTTGTTGAGATCAGTAGTATTGTTGTTGTTACTGGTATCAGTAGTATCTTGAGAATCTAGGTTATTGTTGGGACCAGTAGTATTTTCAGTACTATTACTGGTACCAGTAGTATTGGAATTACTACTGACCTCATTCTCAGAGTTACTACTGCTTTCAAAATTTGAGTTATTACTGACATCAGTATTAACTATGGGAGCAGTATCAACTATTATGTATCTCATCTTTTCTTGACCAGCATTAACAGATGATGTTCCTTCTTTTTGATTGTGACAAATTGAATTACCTACATTGAAATTTATATTAGGATTAAAGGATTTGGTTAGATTGTCTATGTTAAATAGCCAATCTGGACCATTTCCTTGTTCATTAGGTACATTTTCATTAAAGGATACATTGATGCTTTCTTCAGTTATCCTTAGTCTTTTGTTGAATACTCTGTATGATTTGCTTTGAGTAGAGTATCCCACAAAGATTCCATCATCAGCTTTGCAGTCAAACTTACCAATTTGTTCTCTTGTAATCAAAATAGTACAAGGACAACCAAATGATTTTAAGAAACTTATAGAAGGTTTTCTTTTATTGAAAAGTTCATATGGTGTTTTAAAATGTGGCTTCACTATTAATACTCTGTTTTGAACATAACAAGCAGTATTAACAGCTTCTGCCCAAAAAGTAATTGGTAATTTTGAGTCTGCAAGCATTGATCTTGCTGCTTCAATGATGGTTCTATTCCTTCTTTCAGCTACACCATTTTGTTGTGGAGTTCTAGGAGAGCTGTATTGCCTGTCAATACCTTTAAGATCACAGAAGTTAATTAAGTTAGCATTTTTAAATTCTGTGCCATTATCACATCTTATGGCTTTCACTTTTTGATCAGATGTGTTTTCCAGTTTGACAATTAAGTTCTTTATGAGTTCACTGGTTTCATCCTTTGTCCTGAGAAAGAAAACCCATGTATACCTGGAAAAGTCATCAGTAATAACAAGACAATATTGTTTCTTTCCAATACTCATTACATTTGTAGGTCCAAAAAGGTCCATATGTAAGAGTTGTAAAGGAACAGAAATAGAGTTCACAGTTTTGGACTTATGAGAAGTCTTGTGTTGTTTACCTTTTAGGCATGCAACACAGTGATGATCACACATGAATTGTTTTTGAGGTAGTCCAATGACCAGATTTCTTTTTACTAAATTATTCATGTTTTTAAAATTTGTGTGACACATCCTTCTATGCCAAAGTTCTGATTCAGTGGTGTTTGCCTTGGATATAAAACAGTTGACCTCATTTGTAGAAATGAGTTCTCCCCCTATATCCAGGCAATACACATTGTTTCTCCTTGGAGTTCTTAAAACAACATATTTTTCATCTAAAATAAAATCAGGAGAAAGAATGATGCACTCAATGTCTGTGAACAGAATCTTGTTCTTTTTATCACAAACTTGAGACTCACTGACAAGATTGTATTTTAGTTCAGCTACATAAAATACATCATCAAAGGTAATTTTTCCATTAGTAACAGTACCTTTACCTGTAATCTTACCTCCCTGGGGATTCTCACCAAATGCCACATATCCTCCATCAAATGACTTGAAATCTTTAAGAATTTGCAGATTTCCAGTCATGTGCCTTGAGCATCCACTATCAATATGCCATGTTCTTCCTTCTTCTGGGATCTGAATGCTCTCAGTTTTGTTGTCAGTAAAGGCCATGAGAGCTTGATTTTGAGTATGCTCTTCTGCTTGGAAGCTCCAGTCATAGCCTTGTCCTTGTTGTGACACAAGAGCAGTTGATTTTGATCTTTTGTCTGGTTGAGGACATTCTTTTGCAAAGTGACCAAGGTTGTTACAGTTGTAACACTTGACTTTAGTCTTGTCAAATCCTGCTTTGTCACCTTTGTTGAAATTGAGGCTTGTCCTACCAGTTCTTTTTAAGAATCTTTTGGTCCTTAGGCTCAGCATAGCCATCTGCCATTTAAGATCCATCTCCTCAAGATCATCTGGATTCAATTGTTCCAAGTCATCACTAATCAATGCAGTATGCACATGACTAGTGAAGAAGGATTCTCTTGCAGTATCCTCAGAATCTGCAGCCTTTCCTGTGGAGGTTTCTTGTCCTTGACCTGTACTAGACACAAATGCAGCATTGTTAGAAGAAATAGAAGGGTTTTTGTGATTTACCTCAGTTTCAAACACTCTGAGATCATTATAGAGTTCATCTAACTCCTTTTCTTCTAGAGCATCTCTTTGTCTATACACCACTGTGTACATGGCCCATTCTTCACTAAGAGACCTTAGGAACTTCATGTTGACATCTTCTTGATCCATCTTTACACCAACTTGGTTGAGTTCACCAATTAGTTTGTTGAATCTGTCAAACACTTGAGTGAGTGTTTCATTGGGCTTTCCTTTGAAATTTTCAAAGTCTTGTTTGAGAACAGACTTCATGTTTCTTTTTGTACTCTTTGTCCCAACGAATCTCTTCTCCAGTGCTTCCCAAAGCAACTTAGCATCATCATATTCAACAAAGAGATGTTGATAGTCATTAGGAATGGCCAGTAGGAGAGTGCTTAGAGTTTTGAGTTCGATGCCTTTATCTTTCTTCTCCTTCTCACATTTAAGTTTGTCTGCCTCAGTTACAGAGCTGCTTGCTTGAAGTTGACCAGTTTTGTTTCCTTCACAAACGACTTCCCACATGGAATAATCTGTAATAAGCATGTATTGCTTAATACGATTCTTCCACATCCCAAAGTTATTGGGAGTGAGCATAGGGATTTTGTTGGCCTGAGTGCTTTCATTATTATCAGTCATGATTAATAATGTGTGTGTTTTTATGATTAAAACTTTTTGTTGTTCTTAACAAATAGTAGATCTAGAACCAATGTGCTCTGATACCACTTGTCAGGATCGATTAACTATAGACAAGTTAATAAACACCTTAGATCTAGTTGATGATAGAAGTTGCAGCGGATCAACACTATATCAATAATTAAGAACAATGAACTGTATGAACAATATGCAAGAATATTAAGAACACAGTTTCACAAAAAGCTTCAATGTATATTATTGAGTTAACAATACACACGTACGTTTACAATTCGTAAGGAACATACTTATAGTAGTCCTTGAAGCTAAACTATTTACCCTAGTTATTCTAGGATTTGATTTACATCGAATTATAAAAGATATACATTTAATTACATTCTATAACTATCTCTACGAAGATCTCGGACTTGATATCTTCCAAAAACGCGTATCAGTAGTAACTGCAATCACCAGTAGTAAATAAGTAACATCAGTAGTAAACTTGGTGATCAGTAGTAAGTCCATAATCAACGTCAGTAGTAACTACAATGATCAGTAGTATCTTCAATCTTCTCATGATCAGTAGTAACTAAGTTATAGTGAACACCAGCATCAACTTCATCAGTAGTAAATGTTTCTGCCCCATCAGTACTAAGTATGTCAGTACTAACTGCAGCATCAGTAATAAGTTGATCTGTGTTTTGCTCCAACAGATAACATAATTTGCAAAACAAACACGATTGATTACAAGTTAGCCAAACCAAGCAATCTCATAAAGAGAGAGTCACACAAACTCGTTACAAAACAACAAGAAAGAGAAAGAAAAAAAGAAAGATGTAGTATTCGGTCTAACTGTCGTTACCATTAGTTTATAGACAGTAAGTTATAGAAATTAAAATATAAACGTTTTCTTTTTTTTTTTTTGTTGCAAATTTCTAAACTCGAATAGAAGTTCTTCTTGGCATTGAATTATTCAAACGAGGTAAACTAAAGACCTCCGAGTACATCTCCATGAAAAACTTCTCGACCATTTCGCAATAAATCGGGGACGTTAACCTAGAGTAGAGATATACAATTTCTTGAATGTCAAGAACATGATCTACATTATCCTTATCCAAAATTTCCAATTCCTTTAACTTTCTTGTTACCAAATCCTTTCTTTCTCTTGATAACGTTTCTTCGTGTTTTTGTTGTTTTTGTTGTTTTCGTATATCGACTTCTTGGTGATTGATCAACATGGATGGTTTCTTGTGCTTCAAGTTATCGGTATCCTTTTCGTAAGAAATTTCCATAATGCGGTCTGTGGCCTCCCATTGGTCGAGAAATTGAGAGTAGAAGTTCTCAAGGGTAAAACCGACATTGTGACGGCCATTGTATGATGGGGTTTTCGGAAGCCTTTCGTAACCTTCGGAGAAGTAGGACTTGAACGTTTGGATACTTTTTTTGAAGAACTTTTTGGTCCTTTGAAACATTGTAAACTTGTGTGTTTTTTGATAAAAAATATGAAAAATAAAAGACTGGTTTGAGTAAAATAGTGGAATAGTTTATAGAGAATGAATGTAAGGGATGAACATGGATGGGGTTTATATAGAAACTTTAGAAGTAGTTATGAAGAGATGAGATGAAGATGGAAGACCTAACTATTGTTGTTTTGTCAATTATTTTTTTTTTTTTTTCAAATTTGCTACTAAAGTATATGTCATTAAATGCTCATTTCATGTCCATCTTTTCATTTAATCATTTCCGATCTTTTATATTTACGCATGATTTTAGGCTCGAAACTTGACGACTATTTTTTGTTAATATCCATCCTCTAACGCATCTTGAACGATCATGCATATTTCCACCAATAAATATAATTCATTTAGCTGGTTTCGTTCCATATCCTTTGGTTCCAACTCAACCAGTCAGTTAAAGCCCAAATTAAACCCTTCAAAAATGACACAAAAAAATATATGAAAAATAACGACGCCTGAGAGATTCGAACTCTCGCAGGGAAACCCCATGTACTTACACTTTAACCACTCGGCCAATGCGTCGTTTTGTTTAGCGTTCTCATTTGTATAATTATATAAACATAATTTGTTTGTAAAAATATTAACTTTTACAGTTTTGACTCTAAGAAACGAGTAATTGTTTTTTTGAAGGTAAAGAACTAAAACTAAAACACATGATATTTACATCTTACATGTCTCCGATGAAACTTAAACTTACAACATTTGAGTTATAAGATGACTCACATACTGCTAGATTAAAAATCCTTTAGTGAAAACGAGTCAAATTGAATTATAGAATCCAATCTCCATAGAAATATGTCTGTGAGTTTGGACAAGAATCCTTGCGCGCAAATTACAAGTAATATGAAAGTGTATTTAACTCTAAATGTACTCTCACTACAATACTCGGTACCTGGTACTGAATTGATGGTACCGAGTAATTTTGACTCATTGGTCTATGTACATATTAGATGTGAAGAGGTGAGATAGACACCGGGTTATGTTCACGAATGATATTACAGCTTACATCATTGCCACGGCAAATAAGTGAGTTTTTACGAACAAAAAGAAATGATAGTTACTCAAAATAAAACGCACATACAAACAGCCACTAACAAAGCTCAAATCAAAAGAAACAACTTAAAACTTAAAACCATAAACATTAAGCACGTAGTTACTCAATTCAATAATTCAATGGAAGCTTTATACATGAAAAACACAAGCAAATTCTTAACCAAAACTAGAATCCATTAATTTCATCTTCTCAACTCAATTCACTACACATTTTCATATATGCTGTTAGGACCATTTGTATTGTATCAAATAGTTTAGGGACTAGAAATGACAAGTTGTAATAATTTGAAGCTAGTCATTAGTCTTAGCCTTTGGATTTATGTTTAATTAGATGGTTATTAAGCATGTTTAGTCATGAGGTATAAATACCTTATGTTTAGGCTTAATTTGTAAGCTTTCCCACTATTAACTGAAATACAAATTCTGAAAGCTCTCGTTCTCTCTCGTTTACACACACTCACACCATCTACACACACTCACTCAAATCTTCTATTTCTCACTCAAATCTCAATGGATTAGCTTGATTATAGTCTTAAACGATCTATCAAGTGGTATCAGAGCAAAATCTCTCTTAGAGAAGATCCAAAATCGAGCTAGATTGATGAAGATCTGAGAAAGTTTGAAGAAAAGTCGTTCGTCATGAGAAATTTAATGTTGTAAATTTTTCGTTGGAATTGAAGATTTGATCATGGATTAGTGTGTCTCCATTGTTTCTAAGAAGAATAGAATCAATTCCAGATCAATTCCATCAACAATCGACCTCCAATTTGATGATTTTAGCTAAAAAGTGAAAAACTCAAAAAGTGACTGTAATTTGCAAAATCTGAGCAAATGTGTTATGTTATGGATTATTTGATCGGAACAAAGTGTTAGAAAGTTGATTTCGAGCATTTAGAAAGAAGAATCATATAAATTGATGAAGAAATGAGCAAAATCGAATGGAAAAAGTGAAGAAAGTTACGTACGATCGAAGTTCGGCTTTATGAAGATCAAGAACAACTTCGGCCCAAGGGTAGTTCGGCCCAGTAGTAGTTCGGCCCGAAGTTGTTAGGCCCGAAGTTCTAGACTGATGAAGTTCGTCCCATATCGAATAGTCTAATAGTTCGGCCCGAGTTCCTAATTAACACCTAGTTCGGCCCAGTGGAGAAGTTCTACACCTAGTTCTACACATAGTTCGGCCCATACCGATATTAAGCCCAATCCTAATTGAAAGAAGTTCGGCAGCTTCAAAAGGATCGAACAAGTTCGGCTTCTCTTCAACAATTAACTGTGTTCGATCTTCTACTTCACAAATCGATAGTCTACAATCAATTTTGATCAAAATCGATCAAAATCGATCTTCTGATTCAACACTATCTTCGATTTAACAAAATCAATATTCAGAATTCGATTCAAACCTATTCAATTGATTCCGATTCAATTGATAAGAACTCGAATTCGTTTTCTGATCCAACACTATCTTCGACTATTGATTCTTACTTTAGTCTTAAAGGTTTCAGTTTTTCCGACTCCTGATTTCAGTTTCGATCTCCAGCTTAAAATGTTACGATCTCAATTCGTTCAGTGATTGAAAAGATTTCGTCCAAGATTGACCTACAGATTGCTTCGACCAAGATTGTTTATGGTTTAAGCCCAATTTGTTATAAATAAATTTTCGGCCCATTTAAAATCCAAAAAGAACTCCTAGCCCAAATCACCTTACAAATAAATTTAGTGGAACTTACCAACATTATTTCAATATTACAAATCCGGAATTTTAAAGTTACACTCGTTTAGAATTAATTTTTTTTTTCAAAATCATTTAAATCCAACACAAGTTTTACAAACATTTCTTGTCTCTAATCCAATTCGGTTATACAACAAGCCCAACACACGAGAATTTTAATTTCTTTATACCCGAAAAACACGAACGAAATTTGTAAACGTACAAATCATTTTAAAATGACATCAAGAGATGCTCTTTCTATCGGGACCGATCTCAAACCTCCGGTTTTATACCGAGGTGAATACGCGCAATGGAAGAAACGGTTCCTCCACTTTATCAAAAATCAAGAACTGGCAACTGAAATACGTGACTCCCTTGAAAATGGTGAAGCGGTATTCTACGAAGACGTAATAGCTGCACCAAACGCAACACCACCAGTTCTTGGAGGTCGAACCCCGCTTCCTAAATCGAGATACAATGCTCAACAAAAACTACGAGCTAAAGCAGATCTACAATCGTTTTCATTCGTACTTCAGAGTTTACCGAACGAGATCTATAATAGCTTAGACAGCTTGGAAACCGGTAAAGAGATATGGGATGAAATTCGAAAGCAAATGGAAGGCACCGTTTTAGGGAATAAAGCCAAGATGGTAACCACTCTGAATGCTTATCAATCGTTTAAAGCTTCCACCGGGGAAGAATTAGAAAGCACATATCACCGTTATTGCAACCTGTTGAATGAACTTCGAAGGAATAACTTGAAGAAGGAAAATTTGGAGATTAACATCAAGTTCATCAACAGTCTACTACCAGAGTGGGCCAGTTTTGGAAACAGTGCTATGCAACATAAAGATCTGAGCTCAATTGATGTGCATGAACTGTATGAGTATTTACTTCAAAATGCTCCAATGGTGAAAGATATAGTCAAAACCAAACAGGAAAATGCAAACACTCTTGATACTCTTGCTCTTCTTACAAGACAATACTAGTCAAATTCATCTGGTAAACTGAAAGAAAAATCAGAAGAACCTGTCAAAGATACAAAAGAAGAAATGGAGACTGAATTAGAACAACTGTTGCAAGCTATGTCTTTCATCTCAAGATATGAGAAGAAGTATTACCCAACTCATACAAACAACAATCAGAGATCTTCATCCACTTTCAAGTCTGCACCATCTGCATCAAACACATCTGATAAACCAAAAGTTATAACACCTTTGGATCCGACAAAGAAATGTTATAACTGTGGTCTTCCTGGTCATTTCTCCCGAGACTGTAAGAAACCAAAAGTTCGGGATTCTGAATACTTTAAACACAAAATGTTAATGGCCAAGCAGATTGAGTCAGGCAAGGTATTGTTAGCAGAAGATCTTCAATGGATGGAAGACTCAGATCCTGAGGATGAAGAGCATTCGGCAAATCTATGCTTTATGGCACGTGAAAATGCTGAAATCTCTGATCATTTCAATGAAGAGGCTACCAAAGAAATAGAGGTAATCAGTTCTCTCTTATCTATTTCTTCAAATACAATTGATTCTGATAAATGTTGTGTAACAAACCAGAATTCTGAAATTGAGTCTTTAAAACAAAACCTTTTGAATGAAAAAGATTTAAATGCTCTACTCCAACAAAGTTTAGCTGATTTAGAAAACGAAAATGAACAAATTGTTGATCATAATACACAACTCGTTCATATTATTAAACAAAATAAAAATTTTGAGAAAAAGAATCAGACGTTACAAAAACAAATATCAGAATTGAAGGTTAAATATGAGACTGATATTCAACATTTGTCTCATACTATTTCTGAAAAAGAAATTGAAATAACCAATCTTAAAAGCACACAATGTACCACATCTAATACAGAAAATGATAAATATTACAAATTGTACATTGAAGCATGGCATGAATATCAAATAACTAAAAACTAGTTGGAACGCAAACAAAAAGAATTTGATGATAATGAAAATCAGTTTAAATCCTTAACCTCACAAATTAAAGAATTATCTGAAACTTTACATGAAAACGACATTCAAACATCACGAGAATTAAATAACAAACAAAATATCATTCATCAACTTCAACATGATAAAATTCAACTTTCTTCTCATATCAAACATCTTGAGGAAATGAGTGCCAAAGCCAACCAAGAAGTTTATGAAAATAACGCATTACTTTTGAAGATTGAAAATTTAACAAAAGATTCTGAATCAAAGCAACTTCAGATTGTTGAATTAACAAAGAAACTTCATGACACAAATACTGTTAATATTTTGAACATCGAAAAACATTCTTCTGTTTGTGCTGAAAATTGTATTTTGACTGATAAAATCAAACTACTTGAATGTAATTTTGGATCTGATTTACAAAAACAAATCAATATTTTTAATATTGAGAAAACAAAATTGATAGCTAAAATTACATCTCTTGAAACAGATCTTTCTTTGTCTCAAAATAAAAACGAAAGTTTGTTGATTCACCTAGAAGAAAAATCTAAAATCTTTGACAACGACAAATCAGTTTTACAAACCAAAATTTTTGAATTAGAAAATAAAATTGACGAGTCACAAAAATCTTTTAGTGAAGATAAACTGAAGTTGCAAATACAAATTCAAAATTTAGAATCTAAATCAAAAGCCTCTCCTTTAACGGAAACGAATAAATGTAAAACCTCAAGAATGTTTTCTCCTGTAATGGCATATCGTGATTTATATACGATCAAACAAACTGATGTTAATAGAGGAAATTCTAAACCTAAACCGAAATCACAAGTAAGTTCCTCTACCAAATCTAAGCCTAGGAGATCAACGGTTTCACCAAACTCTGATAAGAAAATGAATGCTCTCAAACAAGCTAATAGAGGAAATTCCGCACCTAAAACTCCAAATACATTAGGTTCCTCTTCTAGACTTCAGCATTCTCAAATGTATAAGACTAAATCATCAACCGTGTTGAAACATTCGACTGCTTCAAAGAAAATCCTTTCCACAACTAAATCGTTAAAATATTCGAGAAAAGATTTACTTTACTTGGCACCTAAAACGATTTTTACACAAGTGCCAAAAACATCTTCTGTTTATGTTTACAAAACAACCTCGATCTTAAAAGCTAAATGGGTTCCCAAAACTCCAACATCTCAAATAATTCCCCGGAAATTATTTGAAAGTGAAACATCAAGTTTCAGCTTTTCTTGGAACTCTCAATCTTTAAATCAAATCGATACAACTTATCGGTGGTTTAATACCCACGCTAACATTGTCGGACCCAAACAAAAATGGGTACCAAAAGTTGTTTGATTTGTTTTGCAGGAGAATGACTTATACACATTTCAGTGTATAACTCGCGCTTCATCTTAAGGACTTATATACACATCATTATATGACTCAAACTTCAAAGCAATGGCTTTCAAGTACATAAGCTTGAAACCCGCTTTTAACCAGTTTTACACATAAATGTAAAAACTCTTTCCCACCCTTCTAAAACTGTATATTTTTTTTACTTATATTTTGTCGAGGGGGAGAAATTTTAATTATACGGGGAGAATTATTATTTCCAGGGGGAGAAACTTTCTTATATCAATACTTTTATACCCGTTTGATTTTTTTTAATCGATCAAATTTTTTTTTTCAAACGACAATACCTTCCTATGGTTTGCTAGAACCGGCATAACCTTCCAAGGGAAATACTTTTTAGCCAAAATTGGTAAATGTGAGGGTATAGGTATAGGGTATAGATTTAGGTGAGTGCAAGGTGATGTGAAAACATGATAATATCAAGAAAACACACCTTTGAGTGCATCCAAACCGATAATAAAAAGGGCAATCTCACAAAATTGTGTTCATTCATGTGTTGAATGTATCACCAGACTTAACTGGCCCAGTCAAGCATTTGCACTCCACCACCAACCACTCAGATTCCTCTCAATAGGAATTTGTTTCAATTCATCAGGGGACGTAGCACTTAATCTATCGACTGCTCATTCGGAGTATGTTGGTATTGAAATAATTAACCTTCTGCCCCGGGTTACGTCTTCAATTGAATGCACAATGTGTCTAGATTTCACCGACAAATATTTCCAATTTAGGACACATACACTATTGAATATGAATCTCCGTGTATTCATCGGAACACTCATAGTGGCATCACAATCTGGTGTTCACGAGGATTGAGTGGAAATCCTGCTAGAGCTAAAATTGCGCCAACTCTAATCGCAGGTCACACATTTGAATCAATGGTTGTGCAAACGACTATCGATTCATACCGTGTGTTAACGGATACTCTATGTGAGTTCGGTATTTCCTCAATTGTTCAAGTTGCTGTGCCTAAACTTTTAAATCATAAAGGCAACAACTTATGCCGGAAACACATTTTCCGATGAAAAATCCATGTTATTCTTACAAAGTAACATCATAAATGCTGATAATTTGCACATGAGCGTTATAGTTCACTCTCAAATTACTCCTATGATCTGCTATAACCGGTATGATCTTCCCCAGGAGCCACCTACAATATAGGACAATATGTAAGGGTACATAGGTCTAGGTGAGCAGAATCAAGTATCATGGGATCTTGATTGAGGTGCGCTGAGATAAAATTTGAGAGGGGGAATGTAGTATGGGGTGCAATTCAGCTATACATGGTAAAATGAAATGAGGGAGTAGTCGAAAAATGAAAAAGTAAGCTTGAGTGAGGAGGGTGTGACAGGGTTAAAGAAAACGAAAAACCCTTACCAAACTGATAAAAAGCCGGGTAGCCACGTCTCTATCAGATTGCATGTGTTGCTCTCTGATATTGAAAAAGACATCATGGAACCCAGTGATGCAATGCACAATCCCCCCAGCCACTCAAGTATTTATTAAAAAGTACTTGTTTCATTTCCACGGAGATTAGCTCATATGCTATCGACATCTCACTTGGAGATTGTTGATATTGAAACAGAGGACACGTCTCTCCAGTCCTCGCCTTCGTTTGTCCACTAATTGAGTCTAGAACCGACATACACTTTTAGGACACAAGGCCTAATACCAAGCTTATCTTTGTGATAAAGCCGGAACATTCATAGTGATACCAACGTTCTTGGTATTCCACGATGATTGAATGGAAATCCTACCAGTGCTAACATCTATTCCAACACTGAACGTAGGTCACACAGTTTGTGTAACTGTTGTGTTAACGGGTAATCTATGTGATCCCGGTTTGCCCGACTTAATTCGATCATTGCGATTAAATGCCAAATGATTTGATCGGATATCTACGTTATCAATATCGGTTCGGTTTTCGATAATACAATATGATGTATATTGATTCATTCAAACTATGAATATATCATTATTCATCATATTTGTATCCATGGGCTTCGAAGATTTTCTTCATTTCACCTCGACAAACTTCACATTTTTCATGATGATTCCGATAAATCTTAATCATCATGAGGGGGAGAAAATTTACTAAGAAGTTCAGTTTATGAAGAAAATGCTTACAAGACTTACGAAGATATATTAGCCCAGTTTACTCCACTTCAAAAAGACATATGCACCGATTAAGGGGGAGTAAACAAGAAACCGAAGAAGATTTTTTAAGGAATAATTGTTTGTTCGAGGGGGAGCGTAAACTTCATCAACATTTTATCCCTAACAACAATTATTAATACTCACAAATCGACAAAGCCACAACTTCAACAAAAGACTTCCGCTACAAAACAACTCTATCCATGGGTCTACATTTTAGTCGATTTACATGAAATAATTTGTGAAGAAAAAGAAACCGTCTCATCTTCAGAAATTTCTCACAAATTCTCAACATTTCCATTACAAATCTTAAACCGTCAAATCATTCTATTCAAACCACAAATTCACATTCATATCCATACAAAAGCAAAACTGTACAAATCTTTTGTATCATACAAAATACATATCATCCACATTCATTCAAATCTTAAATGTATATATCATTCTTTCCTATATACAAACATACACACACACACACACATTCAAAACTTTTAACTTTCAAATCATTCTTTTCACACTACAAACCATCATTATCCTATCCTCACAAATCTCTATCCAAAATTAAATCTCCAACATATCTAAATCCAAGTCAACTCCTTTCCTAACTGATGTTTCATTTCTCGAATCTTCAAATCTTGACAAATATCAGTTTTTGGCATTTTGTAGATCAACAACCTTAACGATAAAAATTTAGTTTCTACAAGGGAAGACAGGGATGAGATACTAAAAGTTCGAAAAGAGCAAGATTGGATAATGATCAAGACAAATTAAGTCAAGACTCCATGAAATCTTCTGAGATACTTTCTATTGGTTGAAAAGCCGATTAAAAGTGTTATTCTTATCTGATTATCAGAATCTGAAACTAATACTACATCAAAACTACTTAAACGATTAATTCAGTTTCAGACTTTGCTAAGAGAAGAAGATTTCAAGAACAGGCTAATTCAAACTATTGATACAAAGGGGGAGATTGTTAGGACCATTTGTATTGTATCAAATAGTTTAGGGACTAGAAATGACAAGTTGTAATAGTTTGAAGCTAGTCATTAGTCTTAGCCTTTGGATTTATGTTTAATTAGATGGTTATTAAGCATGTTTAGTCATGAGGTATAAATACCTTATGTTTAGGCTTAATTTGTAAGCTTTCCCACTATTAACTGAAATACAAATTCTGAAAGCTCTCGTTCTCTCTCGTTTACACACACTCACACCATCTACACACACTCACTCAAATCTTCTATTTCTCACTCAAATCTCAATGGATTAGCTTGATTATAGTCTTAAACGATCTATCATATGCATATATAAAATCAATTATACATAATAATAAATCAAAAAAAAAAAAAACATACCCACCACAATAACCGCCAACCCGTAATCCTCACGATTCCGCCAAAACAAACAACAAAACCTCACAACTTTTCTATAATCATTATGAAAATAACCGAAGCCCGCCTTTCAAATCTTCCAAAGTAATCGTCAACAATTCATCAACATCCATACGTTCAAAACTAAGCCTCAAATCGAAATTCTCGCGAGCATTAACTAACAACGGGTACCCCAAATTGCCATTCATTTTTTTTCTTTGTTTCTCGTTAGTTTCATTCTCTATAAGATTTGAAACCGTTTTAACCATACAATTAGGATGAAATTTGAACCCGTATAATATGCTTCCTTCCGTTTGATTATTCATTTTTAAATGAAGAATATTTGCTAAATCTTGGGTACTAAAGTCATCAAAAGTGAAAAATTTAGTCACTGTTCTACAAAAACCTTCGTTTGATGAAATTACTCGTTTCATTGGTTCACTATATCCTGCAAAGATAATAACTACTTTACCACTATCCATAACCGACATAACCTCTTCAAGTGCTTCTAAACCATAATCTTTATCATCTGATTTTTATATTGGTATTAATCTATATGCTTCATCAATGAATAATATCCCGCCTTCGGCTTCCTTCACCTGCATTTTGATGAAAGATTACTTTTTTTAATATGGGTTTAACGGGTCAGGTCGGGTCATGCTGGGTCGTTTCAATGGTTGTACCATGTGTGTGAAAAGATCCATACTTCCCTTCAAGGGTAATTTGGTCTTTTCACAGCCAAAAGTGAAAAAAGAGAGGTTGAAATGAGAAATGCATACCACTCTCCTAGTTTTGGGTCCGGTATGGCCCACAAATTCTCCAACTAAATCGGTTCTTTGTACCTCTGTTACTTTATCAGTTGGTAAAATTCCAACCATAAAAAGTAACTTCCCAAGGATCCGAGCTACCATTGTTTTACCTGTACAATACATAAAGACGTTATAAAATTACAATTTTACCCCTCGCCATTGATATCTAAAATCATTTTCAGCATATGCACATGCATACCCTAGCCTTTATGGGTGGCAATTTGAACTCATTTACATATAAATAGGATATTTTTTATATTTTTTATGCATAAAACCTCCTAAATCACCTAATTTTTATAATATAAAGTCTTACTAATATAACAGAGTTTTTGAAATCATATTTAGCAGATTAATATTTATAAAAGATACATAAAAAATGGATTAGCTAGTTTCCCCAGCCCAACCTGTTTTGACCCGGAAAAAGTTACCTATTACCCATTTTAACCCTAACAAAAAGTTACCATCTTGACACGGACAAAGAATTTACCCGTTTTGGCCCGTTACAAACCCGAAAACTAGAAAAAGCCCTAATCATCAGTTCATCACCTGTTCCCGGGTTTCCAAGAAAGGCCATATGAGGTGGTCTTCGGGTTGCCACTTTTAAACCAAGGGCTCTTCTTCTCTCATCTAAAAGCATCCCTTTGGCCCATTTTCTAAGCTGCAATTTAAGCCCATTAAGGCCCACAAGATTTGACAATTCTTGTTCAAGTTGACCCATTTTAGCTTTTGTTTCAGAACATGCTTCAATTGCTTTACGTTTTCTTTGCTCTTCTAAATAAGACTTGAGAAGTGCTTGTAATTTCTCATTTCCTGGTCCTTGTGATAAATGATTTAATGGAGTCATACCTTCCTGTGTTTGTCAAAAAACCAACCTAAGCCGGCCATACCAAAAAATTTTTTTTTGACCCGAACCCATTTTGACCACTTGCCCGATCAGGATAAATGGGTAAAAAAAACGGTTATATATATATCATCTTTGGCACTACAATCAGCATTATGCTCGAGCAATGTTTTGACTGTTGAGTATTAAGGAATAAACTATCAATCATATATTTTATATATTTAGAGATATTCTAGTATTAATAACCAGTCAATGTACAGCTGTAGTCTTGTATCCATTCCTAACTTAGTGCCTAGGATTGATAGGGTTGTTGACTCTCTTTGGCTATTTAAAGCCACTCTTATGTACAGATCAATACACGAAATAAATATACAATTCAATATACTCTTTCTCAATATGGTATCAGAGCCCTAGCTGCTCTCACGAGTTCAGATCCAACACCCAATTTGTTCTTCTCATCTCCTTCGTTCTCCTCATCTCCATTAGCACTCATCCATGGCCACCAAATACACCCAAATCACCGCTGCTACCCACCTAACCACCAAACTCACATCCCACAACTATCCTGTATGGCGAAAACAGGTTGAAACAACCCTCGTCAGCCTCGAATTTGAGGATTTCATCATCGGAAATTCCAATCAACCAGCCAAAGAAATCAAGGACAAAGATGGTAAACTCATCCCAAACCCTAATTTTCTTCCCTGGTTCCGCAAGGATCAGATGATTCTCAGTGCAATACTCGGGAGTTGCTCTGACTATATTCAACCACTTATCTCATCTGCATCTACAGCCCGTGAAGCATGGGAAAGATTACACTCCAGCTTTGCTTCCTCATCCCGATCTCGCATCATCTCGCTCAAATCCAAATTAGCGAAAAACCCTAAAGGCAGCCGTTCGATCATCGAATTTCTCCAGGAAATGCGCACAATTGCAGATGACCTTGCGCTGGCTCAAAGCCCTATCTCTGAAGAAGACCTCATGGTCTACATCCTATCCCAATTAGGGGATGAATACAACACCATTGCAGCAGCAATAAAGGTGCGAGAAAATCCCATAACTTACTCTGAACTATTTGACAAACTGATTGATTACGAACGAGCTCTCAAAGAAATGTCCTCTGCGGTTGACTCCACTCCCGTAACCGTGAACTACACTGCTCGCCAATCGGGGTCGAACTACCGCAACTCTGGCTCCCGTAACAAGGTCCTATCACTCAGGCTCTAACCGAGGAAGACTCTAATCTCAGTCCCAATGGTCTGGGAACAACACACAGGGTAATCGCAATTCCAAAAACAATGATTATTGTGAATATTGCTTTATACCAGGTCATCTAGCACGTGACTGTCACAAGCTGGCCCGTTTTTTACGAGACAACCAGGTCACTACGGATCACATCACCACACCAGTTGCAAATGTTACCACTTCATCCCCTGCTTCACCGTCTTGGTTAGTTGACACAGGTGCGTCAAATCACGTTACTTCAGACAAAAACACACTGCATCAAATTTCAGAATATGGTGGCCCCGACGAAATTGTGCTCGGAGATGGTACAGGTTTACCCATTTCTCACATTGGTAACACTTATATCAGCACACCACAGAAACAATTACTTCTATCTAACGTGTTACATGTTCCTCGATTACGTAAAAATTTAATATCTGTTTATGAATTAAGCAATACTAATCGTGTTTCGGTGGAATTCTTTCCATCTCATTTTTTTGTGAAGGATCTATGCACGGGGGCGCGTCTGATGTGAGGAGAGGTAACTGAAAGGGTCTATCATCTCAGATCAACTCCAAGACTTCAAGTCAATGTCACCCTCAAACACACTCCTCTCGGCCTCCACCACAACTTAGGACATCCATCTCAAAATGTTTTTAAGTTTATTGTCTCTAAATTAGGTCTTAGTTCTAAATTCGTGTCCAATGTTCACTGTCCATCGTGTTCTATCAATAAAAGTCATAAATTACCTTTTGGTCCCAACTCGTTTGTTGCCACTAAACCACTTCAACTTCTTTATTCCGACGTATGGGGACCAGTCCAGAAATCCATTGATAATTATACATACTATGTTGTATTTGTGGACTATTTCACCAAATATGTTTGGATGTATCCAATGTCTCACAAAAGTGATGTTGCTAAATTATTCCCCACCTTCAAATCACTAGTTGAAAAATACTTTCAACATCCAATTGTCTCCCTATTCAGTGATAACGGTGGTGAATACCAAGGCCTTCTACCATTTCTCCAAACTCATGGTATCTCACACTATACCACCCCTCCACACACCCCGGAACAGAATGGCATAGCTGAACGTCGTCATCGACACATTGCTGAAACCGGCCTTGCTCTCTTACACTATGCAAACCTACCCTTAACATACTGGTCTCATGCGTTCCAAACAGCCGTGTACCTAATCAACCGCCTCCCCACCACCATCCTCAACAACAAATCACCATATGAATGCCTATTCAACCAACAACCAAATTAGTCGAAACTAAAACCCTTTAGTTGCTTATGCTATCTGTGGCTCAAACCATACACTACATCCAAACTCCAACCCCGGTCACAACCATGCCTGTTCCTTGGTTACTCACCATCAAAATCTGCATACAAGTGTTATGACTTTGAAACCAAAAAGCTCTGTCATTCTCGCCATGTAGAATTTGTCACTGATCAATTTCCCACACACAAACTAACCTCCACCATCCCACTTCTCACACCTCAATCATCTACCACTCTAGACAACCAACCCTAACCCATTCCTACGGCCACCCACTTACACACAACCCCACCCGTACTTCCCTCACCCCCTGTTGACCACCCGACCAATGATGACCAACCTACATCTCCGGTTGCGGAATCACCCGTATCACCATCCTTCCACAGTGAGCCCGCATCTCATAACTCTCCACCTCCAAATCCTCTACCGGAACCACATGTCACACCCCCACCACAACCGCAACCAACCGATACCCGCCGCCCTCATAAACCTAACTCCAAATACTACAACCCACACTTCGTAAACACAACCACACTACACCCAATACCACCTACCATAGAACCTCACACTCACATACAAGCTCTTAAGGATCCTAAATGGCGTAAGGCTATGGATGACGAATTCAATGCGTTACTCACAAATGGTACATGGGAATTAGTTCCCAAATCCACTCACACACCGATCGGATGCAAATGGATCTTCCGCATCAAAGAGAAACCCTGATGGCACCATTGAAAAATACAAAGCTCCCTTAGTTGCCAAGGGGTTTCTTCAAGAGTATGGCAAAGATTACTTTGACACGTTTAGTCCTGTCACTAAACCTGTCACAATTCGTACCATTCTTTCCATTGCCATTTCTCAAAACTGGTCGCTGCGACAACTAGATGTAAACAATGCCTTTCTTCATGGCACACTCCATGAAGAAGTCTTTATGTCTCAACCACCTGGCTTTGCTCACCCGCAATATCCAGCTCACATTTGCAAACTCAAAAAATCCTTGTACGGGCTCAAGCAAGCACCAAGAGCCTGGTACACTGAGCTTACAACATATCTTCAATCCGCTGGTTTTCGAAAATCCTGAGTTGATCCGTCCCTCTTCATCTATAACCATGATCAAATTCTCAGCTACCTCATTGTCTATGTAGATGATTTTGTCCTCACTGGAAACAACAATAATTTTCTTGATCAATTTGTCACCAACCTAGCAAAACGATTCTCCATCAAAGATCTCGGCCCCCTCCATCACTTCCTAGGAGTTGAAGTTATCTCCACTCCTACGGGTCTGTTTCTATCCCAACACCGTCACATTCAAGACATGTTAACCAACTTCCACATGGATGGCGCAAAAGAAGTCACAACCCCGTTGAACCCTTCAGTTACTCTCAAATTGCAAGACGGGTCCTCAAGTGTTGATCATACACCATACCGGAAGCTTGTCGGCTCACTTCAGTACCTAGCCTTTACACGCCCAGATATCTCATTCGCAGTCAACAAACTCTCACAGTTTATGCACTCGCCCTTGAAAACTCATTGGCAATCTCTAAAGCGGGTCCTACGCTACTTGAAAGGTACAATTCATCATGGTTTATTTCTTAGTCGCAGGTCCTCTATGGCACTCACCGCCTTCTCAGACTCCGATTGGGGCGGTATTGAATGTGGAGGTCGGTCCACAACAGCATACCTCCTTTACCTCGGTACGAACATTATCTCTTGGAGGTCAGCTCGTCAAAAATCCGTCTCCCGGTCCTCCACGGAGGCGGAATACAAAGCTCTTGCAAATGGAGCATCAGAATTAGTATGGGTTCAAAACCTCTTACGTGACCTGGGGATCTCCCCTACACCTGCACCAACATTATATTGTGACAACACGGGTGCCACTTACGCCTGTGCAAATCCAATTTATCATTCACGAATGAAACATGTTGCTCTTGACTACCACTTTGTTCGGGAAGAAGTTACAGATGGCTCGTTACATGTCCGCCACATCAACTCGTATGATCAACTAGCTGATGCCCTCACCAAACCTCTCACTCGTGTTCCATTTCAACGACTACGTTCCAAGATTGGAGTCTCAGATGGATCCTCTATCTTGCGGGGGCGTATTAAGGAATAAACTATCAATCATATATTATATATATTTAGAGATATTCTAGTATTAATAACCAGTGAATGTACAGCTGTAGTCTTGTATCCATTCCTAACTTAGTGCCTAGGATTGATAGGGTTGTTGACTCTCTTTGGCTATTTAAAGCCACTCTTATGTACAGGTCAATACACGAAACAAATATACAATTCAATATACTCTTTCTCCATATTGAGCTGTCCTCAGTTCTAAGCGAGTGCCAAACAGAAAGTTGCAAAGGAGTCATTCCATTCTGCAGATAAAAAATAAATTTTATAAAAAAAGTTAAATATTTATCGTCTTTAAAGGTATAAGATTCTTCAAAATTTTAGGGATAATGTATGTGGAGGCTACTGAAGTATTCAAATTTTTTCATTAAGGCCACCCATCTATTAAAAGTTTAAAACTATCATATAGGACGCCCAAGTATGTATCTTGTGTCGTTTATATCAAATTGACTGAAAACATGCCAAATGAAGAAAATGACCTTAACTTCTTTATAAAGATCAAAGCACCTTTTATGAATACAATTTGTTATCTTTTTCAAAAAAGTATAAGGGTATTTTCGTCATTTTTCACATTTTTCTGTCAAAATTGGTTTCATGAGGTGTAGGAAGATAACTAAGATTGTTGTTCTTACAAAAGCACAAGGGCATTTTTGTCAAAATTGGTTTCATGAGGTGTCAGCATACAATATGTTGAAATTGTTGTTCTTTAAAAACCATAAGTGCATTTCTTTTCATTTCGTGCATTTTTTTGGGTCAAATTTGGTATAAATGATGCTTTCGTCTTCTTTTTAAGCCTAGGGTTGTTATCATCATTTGACATGTTTTCGGTCAAAACTGGTCTAAATGACACAAGATGAACCCTAAATTTTATGGTGAATGATGATCCCTTATAAAAATAAAAAATAAATTAAAATTAAAAACAAAAATTAAATTAAATTAAAAAAAATACATTTGCTTTGGCTTCTGTAGAAGCCCCATGAAATAAAAGAAGCCATGCAGCTTCATTACAACCGTTTTTAGCAGCCATATGTAATGGATCAGATCAGGGTCAAAATCCGCTCTATTGCCCGATCTATTCATCGTGTGAAGCGTAACTATCTCCATTGTCTCCCATCACAAAAACATAATCCTCTGGTATAATTAGTTGTATATTTTTATTAGAAAAAGAAAAGTAAATGGTGGAGCCCAAATTTGGTGAAGAGAAAGGGTGCTGTTGGCATGACTACGTCAGTTTAGTGTTAGTTAGTTTGTCTGCTGACGTGACGCTGAGTTGGCAGCAACTGACGGCGTCAATTGCAGTCACCATTGGGAGCGGTCTGAAAACACTTTCTTTAGTGAAGAATTTAACAAAAGAGAATGATATAAAGTCTTGGCTAATACTCCCATGCACTCAAATCTGTAGCCGACCAAATATAGAGACTGGAACACTAAAGCACGTAGCTTCGAAAGAAAACAAAACAGATAGAGCAGTGGCTCTTGATATAAAACGATAAAATATAAAACGATGATATAAAGAAATAAAGTTGTGGCTCTTGACAAACTTCAAGCACGTGGCTTTAAAAGAAAATAAAGGAGATAAAAATGTGATTCTTGAACTATTAAACTAAAATATAAAACGATTACATGAAATAGAGCCGTGACTCTTGACATGAAATATAAAGAGAGAACCACAAGGGTGGTCCCTAGTGGTTGAACTCAGTCTACAAAAAGGGTGAAATTCCCAGGAGGTCCCAGGTACAATCCATGCTAGGAGCAAAAAGAAGTACCATTTGTGACCACGGAGGTTCACCTGCGCCGACTCTGAGGTTGACCATTGAGCAGTGTGATGGGAAAAAATTTCGTAATGCTAGATCATTAAACCCCAAAACCATATATAGAATGATATTGTTAAAGACTAATTGAGATATTATTTGTAACCCGACCACCCGATCAGGTCAACCTGGCAATGCAAAACCCAAACAACCCAATCCCTTATAGGTTCGGGTTGTGGGTTAGATTATTTTTACCTCAAACCAAACAACCCGATTGACACCCATAGATGTGAGTGCCAAACATACCCTAACACCCTGCAACTAATAATGTAATTATCTCACTCTCATTATTTAGTCATATAAACATCACTATCAACTGCCAACATCGCTTTTAACTTTTACCATGATACAATAAATTAAAAATGGGAATGATATACACAAATAGTACAATTCGCAACATTATAGATGAACAATGAACTTATAAATGATCTAATAACCTGTTGACAATCAAAAGTCAAAGTCAAAGTCAAAGTAAAAATGATATGCCTTAATGCCCCAAATGTTTGTCTTCTATTGAGATGCTAAAGTAGTTTAATCTTGTTGAGATTTCAAACTCCTATTCACATTCTCTGACTTGTCAACCGCACATCAGGCAGGAAGAATCGTGCCACCGACTCTGATAACAAACATTCAAACTGGTTTTTTGAGGTGATTAGATAATTTATTAACAATTTTATGTAACCAAATTACTAAAAAGTTAGTTTGGAAATGTATGTTTTGAATTAATGATAAACAACAACTTTTTCAATAGATTGTTATGCATTTTAATACACAGATGACTTTCAACCCGTTTGAATTAAATCATTTACCATAACCCACTTGACTCGTTAAATTTACAAATTACAACACAACCCAAATCGAAAAAAGTACAAAGTGTCAAAATTTCCACATCCAAAAAAGCCACCCACTTTTAAAAATTTTCAAAATTTCAAGAAAATGATATCATGGAGGTCCACACTAGCTAAATTCATATATAGCATAATGGAGACTTGAATTTTGTCAAAAAGATTTAAAGTTTTTGGTCATAAGGGTAGGATGCTAAAAAAACTAAGAAAAACTTACCACACGTGTGAATCCTAACTGCTCCCAATCTTCCTTAATTTTGATTTGGTAGCTGCTTGATTTGCTCTATATTAAAACCTATTTATGAGAACCACCAAAATTTAACTTGATTTAACAAGCAAGTAATTAAGTACAACAAATGAGTTGTTTATATTTTTAGTTCATCCAAAGGTAGCCATAAATGATTATGGTAGAGAAATCACCTTGTAATATATAGTTGACACATGCCAAACAGCAAAATTCCATTTTCATCTTCTAGAATTTTAAGGCCTTTAATCACTTCCTCTATAACTTCTTATGTTTCTGATCAATTTGCTTCATGAGAAGATTATCTACAAATCTTAGTTGAAATTTTTAATACTTACCCAACAACATTAATTCAATCTTCATCACCATCTTCATCTTCATTATCTTCTTGATCTGAACAGAAAATTAAAGAAATGTGAGGAAATTTGGAGAGAAGTTGGGTTTTTAATAAGTAGAACAAGCGATTCAAAATGTAATTTAAGAATGATTAAAGCAGAAAGATTTACGTACTTAAGTAGTAGTAGTCTTGTATAGAGGAGTTGAGGTCTTTGTTTACATAATAGTCGTTATCATCTATATTGACTAGTTTTAGAGCTGGAGTAGCCAAATCTCCCTTGGTAAAAACAGTCATTTTTGGACATGCATTGATTGTGAAGGTATGTAATGATGGCAATAGCAAAGCCTCCTTCCCTAACCAAAATCCCTTCAGATGATCAAGACATATAAGTTGTATGGTCTTGAGACAAGGAAATTCTTCTTCTTCTTCTTCTTCTTCTTCTTCTTCTTCTTCTTCTCCTTCTCCTTCTCCTTCTCCTCCTTCTCCTTCTGCTTCTTCTTCTTCCTCCTCCTCCTTCTTCTTCTTCTTTCTCCTTCTTCTTCTTCTTTCTCCTTCTCCTTCTTCTTCTTCTTCTTCTTCTTCACCTCCTTCTCCTTCTTCTGCTCCTTCTTCTCCTCCTCCTGCTCCTTTTCCTCCTCGTTCTCCTTCTGCTTCTTCTTCTTCCTCCTTCTTCTTCTTCTTCTTCTTCTTCTTTCTCCTTCTTCTTCTTCTTTCTTCTTCTTCTTTCTCCTTCTTCTTCTTCTTCTTCTTCTTCTTCTTCTCCTCCTCCTCCTCCTGCTCCTTCTGCTCCTCCTCCTGCTCCTGCTCCTCCTCCTTCTCCTTCTGCTTCTTCTTCTCCTTCTTCTTCTCCTCCTCCTTCTCCTGCTCCTTCTTCTCCTCCTCCTCCTGCTCCATCTCCTTCTCCTCCTCCTTCTCCTTCTCCTCCTCCTCCTCCTTCTCCTTCTGCTTCTTCTTCTTCCTCCTCCTCCTCCTTCTTCTTCTTCTTCTTCTTCTTCTTTCTCCTTCTTCTTCTTCTTTCTTCTTCTTCTTTCTCCTTCTTCTCCTCCTCCTCCTCCTCCTCCTCCTCCTCCTCCTCCTCCTCCTCCTCCTCCTCCTCCTCCTCCTCCTCCTGCTCCTTCTTCTCCTCCTCCTGCTCTTCTCCTCCTCATTCTTCTGCTTCTTCCTCTTCTTCTTTCTTCCTCTTCTTCTCCTTCTTCTTCTTCTTTCTCCTTCTTCTTCTTCTCCTCCTCCTCCTCCTCCTCCTCCTCCTCCTCCTCCTCCTCCTCCTCCTCCTCCTCCTCCTCCTCCTCCTCCTCCTCCTCCTCCTCCTCCTCCTCCTCCTCCTCCTCCTCCTTAACAATTACTTCTAGAGTATAACAATACTTAAAGATAGGTGTTGGAGTTGCAACAGGCTGCCAACCATGGAACTACTTAATACATGCTTTAAATTATCGCAATGAAAAATAGACAATGTTGTTAGGTTTGGGAATTTAAATATTGTCCATTCATTGCTCTTCCATATATACTTGAGACTGTCTAAACTCCATAATTCCACATCTCTTAGGTTTGATAATTCAACAACAGTAGTAGTAGTAGTATCTGATTCAATATTGTTATTACTGCAAAAAACCTCCTCAACTCCCCAACAGGATCGTATATGAATCTTTTCAAGCTTTTGTAGATGTTGGAACTCATTGGATGGAATCATCTCTTTAACATCATCTCTATCAATCACAACCATTTCGATCAAATTGTGATAAGACCAAGGTAACTGTTCCAAAATAGTAGGAGGCGAGCTCGTAGAATTCTCTACACTTCCGGAAGAGGTCTGCAAAAACACATGCATGTGACACCATCATAATTTTAAAAGCTATATCATTTTCCTTTAGTTTGTCCACTATATAATAAAATTAAGAATTTAAGATTCTATATAGTTTTCAAATGTTATTTAAATTTCAAGCGCAAAATATATATAATTGTAGCTGGAAAGCAGAAAAAGTAAAATGAAATGTGATATTTGTAAATCTTGATAAAACCAGAAGTATATCAATGATAAATAGAAAAGTCCTAGTTTCTATTCCAATGTGTCTAATGAACGAAAATTCAGAAAAATAGATTATGATCGATGGAGATATATACCTGATGGTGCTGCAAGGTGGTGGTGGTGGTGAGATGAAAGTTAAGGCCACATTCAAGACTATGTTTGCCTAAGCTTGTATGCATGAAGTTGAGGTTTGGAGCTGTAGACTGACCACCTGTGAACATGGTCATTTGTGGGCATTTATCGATCACTGCCTTTTCCAATACGGGCCAATGGAAGTCATTCATCCCCAAGAAGAAACCCAAAAGGTTTGGTAGTCCCACCAGTTCAAGGAACTTTAGACGAGGAAACACCACAGGCTTCTTAGATGTCATTAATGTTGCTGTTTGCTCTTCCAATTCCAATTCATTCATCACAATCACTTTCATTCCCCTGCACTTTTTGATGCTCAACTCTTCCAGTTGCCTAAGGCTTTCAAGTGTGGAAAATGTTAATATATGTTCCAAACGGTTACAATATTCGATTTTCAACTTCTTTAGGTTGGGGAGTTGAAGCATATTAATACTTTTTGGCCTTGGAATAACACCACCATTTCCTTGATCAACATGTATACTACCACCAGCACCAGTGATATGGTTATTGGTCGGAGCTTCAAATACCTCTCTCATTGATTCACACTCGGAAATCCTTAGCACTTGGAGTTTTTGCATTTGTCCTAGTGCATAACATGGAATCACACTTGATAATGCATTGCAGTTTCTTACTATTATCTCTCTCGAGTATTGGCATAAGGACCAAGAAACCTGCAGCAATATTATGTGGTAATTATAAAAGTTGACAATAGACATAACTTTAAGTATTTATGAAAAGCTTTTCCAGACCTAGGCTTATATATAAACATAAACATTTTATTATATAATTAATAAATATTCTTTTTTATTTTGAATATTTTAATTATAAAGATCAAAGGTAAGTAGTGACAGATTAGAAGGTCTAAGAGATGGTGATGTGAGCTCAAGACTCTTGATGGTCAATCTAATCTACCGATGTTATTCATAATTTGTGTTTCTTTCAAGGATAAAATAAATGAAATACTAAAATTCTATTTGTGTATATTAAATAAGTAGTTGAAAAGAACACTAGTACCTCGATTTGTTCAATAATGGATAAAGTTGCACCACCACCGACATGCTTGAGCTTCTTAAGGTAATAAAGTTGGATGGAATGGAGTTGAGGGAAGAAAGAAGTAGTTTCAAACACAGTCATGGTTTCATTTTCATCATCTCTCTTTGAAACTACTTCTTCCATACCATCACAAACTCTTATCTCAATTTTCTTTAGATTGGAAAGAAGTTTTGCCATGAGTGGTGAAAACAAATACTTAATGCTAGGGCACTGTGCCATCTGGATTGTTGTGAGGTTATGGAATGCCAATAGCTCTTGTTTTTGAGGAATCAAGAATTCATTCCAATTGTAGCACTTCCACACATGAGTCATACTCTTCATTTCACGTAACTCTAAATCCTTCAAACAGGGAAGTAGTTGTTGGGTATTACTACGAGAATCTATCTCAAAAATCACCTCCACTCCTTCAATATTTTTCATAACAAGGTGAGATAGGAGATGGAGATTGTTTAAGGTGACATAGGGTGGAAATGCAACACTAAAAGTATTATCAGATATATCTTCGTCGTATATAACATTAATCTGCATACATACCCCAACAATAAAGGTTAATGTATTATAATCAACAAATTTGCCAAAAAATGTTTTAATTCTAGGTATTTACAAGAAATGCTTCAATTAGAATTAACTAACAGAGATATTAACTATATAGAAATCGAAAGTCATACCTCTTAATGTTGGTTACTCTTAACCAATCCATTGTTTCTTCCGCTTTGTCCCAAATTACGTACATTAATGTGTGTAAGTGCGCCTGTGTCAAAATTGATGGTGGCAGGTTGAAAAGCACAATATCACTGAATCAATCCATTAGATGGTGTTAGATGATGATTTTGGTGAGAAAGATGAAGAAGAACAATTAGGGCTTTTAGAGAGAGAAAGTAGAGAGATGGTAGAGAACAATTGCTGGAATGTTAAATTGATTAATTGTGCAAAAGTTCAAGAATTAAGCCTTACACCTTGGTATTTATACCATGGCTTAATTCTTGGTTAGTTAGGACCATTTCCTAAACTATTCTTAACTAATATACAATGTTACACTTTACTCCCCTAGACTATCTATTACAATCTTTCTAGTACCTAACAATCTCCCCCTTTGTAATAGTAGACTAGGTTGCATATCTTTGAAGACTTCTGTGTTTGTAAGGCTGGAGCTGAGAATTGAACCGTTGAGCAGTTATGTTGATAAAACAGCATCAGCCTTTGATCATCGGTGACAGACATACTTTTAATCGGCTTTTCAACCAATAAAAAGTATTCCAGAAGACTTCATGCAAATCGACTGAATGTAGACCCATAGATAGAGCGGTTAGCAGCGGGAGTCTCTTTTTGACGTTTATGGCTTTATGTCGATCTATGGTTCTTGATAATTGTTGTTGAGGAAACATGTTGATAACGGTTACGCTCCCCCTCAAACAAACAATTATTTTTCACGGGAGTTGGATTAAACAATCATTAGCCTTAATTTCACCTATTTATACCTCCTCTCACTAATCACCACTAACTAGTTTAACTCGCCCTAATAATCTCCCCCTTTTTGTGCTTGATGCACTCCATCCCAGTCTTCCGTCTTCAGTTGCTTCTATTGGCCCGTTGCTCTTCTTCTCACGTATGAAGTAAGTTCAAGATCTCATTGCAAATCCTTCATCTGATCAAAAGTTGATAGAGGATTGCGTAACCTTGTGAAAAGATGGGCAAGCTACAATGTTCATGTATTCTCAGATGTACTTCAAGATGGTGAATTACGTTTGATCATTTCAATTCTTTTTCAAAGGCTGTAATTAACATCTCTAGATTTCACTTTTCAATGATACCATCTGAGTGGCAGTAGAAGCAATTATAATTTCCGTTACAGAACTTCGAAGTTTCAAACACTCAAAGGGACATTTTTCGTTGAATTAGTTGGTGTAAGAAAGTTCTAAAAAATGTCTCATTTAAGGTTAAAAGTTTTGGTAATGGAATGTCAATTTGGAAGGATTTGTCTGGGATTTTGGCTATTGGAGATTTTGTTTTGGATTTTGTGATAGAGGTTTTGTGAGGACAGGGTAATAATGTTTTGAGTTTTGTAACTAATGATTTGAACGGTTAAGGTTTGGATAGATGTGGTTGAGATTTTGAGAGAGATTCCAGTATTCTTCTTTGATGGGATGTTTGTGGTTCTTTTTGATGTTGTTCAGTTATAAATCCGATATTTGAACTATTTCTTGCTCTTTTTCTCCCACAGTTCATCTCACCACAGTTCCATAAATATGTCTCCATTTCAAGCTCTGTATGGACGACCCGTTCCTGATCTTAACCGTTACAAAGAAGGAAGCTCTAATGCAAACTCAATTGACACAACACTACTGGAATTGCAGCGACTTCGAGCAACATTAAAAGAAAATATACGTCGATCCCAACAACGTATGACATCGTTTGCTAATTCCCACAGGACCGACAAAGAATTTAAGATCGGCGACATGGTATATCTGCGATTAAGAGAATATCGACAACAATCAGTCCACACAAGAGCCTCAAAGAAACTCAGTAAACGTTATTTCGGACCTTTTAAAATCGTGGAACGTGTGGGAGCCGTCGCTTACCGGCTCCAGTTACCGTCGGAATCCCGAATCCACCCGGTCTTTCATGTATCATTACTCCGTCAGTCTTACGGGAACCCCACCCCGGTCCCACTTCCAGATTTTTGTCAAGCTACATCATCGGTCGCGGACGACCTTGTTGTTGAGGAGGAGGTAATTGATACAGTCCATGAATCCACCAGGCCCAAACGAGTGATTCGTAAACCCAATAGGCTGTTGGACTAATGGCCCAGCCAAGAAAAACCCGGTCCAGGCAAGAAGAAGTAAAACAGAAGAAGTAGTCATCGAGTTGGTTTAGTCTTCCGTTAATTTAGTAAGTAGTGGTAGTTGCATGAAGTAGTCCACTTTGCTTTTATTTAGCTCACGTGCATACATAAGGACCATGACGTCCATGATCATGAAATCACTAGTTTTTAGGAAATCACCTGCATATTTAAATTCGTGTAATCTGCATTTGTGAATAAAAAAAATTGAGAAAATTGCCCCACTTCTTGTCTAACTTTCTTGGAGAATTGCCATCTCAAATCGGCATTTATCAGGGAACCCCCATGTACTTAGCAGGCACACGCCTTAACCACTCGGCCAAAGCGTCGTTTTGTCTTAAATTCTCATTAGAATTAGTATATTTATATAAACGTATCTATGGTAAAAAAAATTAACTTTTACTGTTATGACCCTTGGAAACGAGTAAAATTAACAGACCAAATATTTACATCTTATATGTTTCCAGTGAAACAGACTTGCAACATTTTGCTTATAAGATGACTCACAAACCGCTAGTTCAAAAGATCATGTGGTGAAACTGAATAAAATTGAATTTTAGAGCCTAATCTCCATAAAAATATGTATGTGAGTATGGACTCGAATCCTTGTGGGCAAATTACAAGTAATATGAAAGTATATCCAATTTCAAATGTACTGTTATTACAATGAACATTGTACCGGTACTGAATTGGTAGTGTAAGTTTCTCAGGGTTACAAAAGTGGGTACCTAGCTAGTACTGTAATGAGTCACTCGGTTCGGTACGATACCTGCACGAAACCGGTCTGATTCCAGTATTTGCTTGGGTTTGCTCATCTGGTACCGAATTGGTGGTACTGAGTTTTCTCGGGTCCCAGTTACCCTAAGTTCATGAATGATGTGGTAGCTTATATGGTTGCCACGTCATTAAATCCACAGCTACTTAGAAGAGGCCACGAGATCACATATAATCGCACATAACTGAGCGTTATTTACGAACAACAAAAAAATGATAGTTTAATACACAAAATAAAGCACATACAAACAGCCACAAACAAGCTCAAATCAAAAGAAACAATTTAATACCATAAATATGAAGCACATAGTTACTCAATTCAATATTTCAATGGAAGCTTTACATGGAAAACACAAGCAAGTTATTAACCAAATCTAGAAATTATTAATTTCATCTTCTCAACTCAATTCACTACACATTTTCATATATGCATATATAAAATCAATTATACATAATAATAAATCAAAAAAAAAAAAAAAAAAAAAACATACCCACCACAACAACCGCCAATCCGTAAACCTCACAATCCCGCCAAAACAAACAACAAAACTTCACAACTTTTCTATAATCATACCTTCTTAGTAGTTCGGCCCGATCTTCTCACAACTTCGGCCCACATACTTCGGACCGAACTTAGGCCCACTTGAAGTTCGGCCCGAACTTCTCGAACATACTTCGGCCCGAACTTCTTGAACATACTTCGGCCCGAACTGTTTTTAGCCCAATACAATTGTTCAATTTTTGATTTCAAAATCATTTTAAAATGACGTCAAAAGATGCACTTTCAATCGGAACCGATCTCAAACCTCCGGTTCTATATCGAGGTGAATATGCTCAGTGGAAAATACGATTTCTCCACTTTATTAAACATCATGAATTGGCAACGGAAATTCAGGATTCTCTTGAGAATGGGGTGGCTGTGTTTTATGAAGATGTTCTTACTGTTCCAAATGGAGATCCTCCAGTTATTGGTGGTCGGACTCCACTTCCTCCTGCTCGATATAATGCTCAACAAAAACAACGAGCGAAAGCCGATCTATATTCTTTTACATTCATGCTTCAAAGTTTACCAAATGAGATCTACAACAGCTTAGATAGTTTAACAACCGGTAAAGAACTTTGGGATAAAATTCGGAAACAAATGGAGGGTACTGTTTTAGGAAATAAAGCAAAAATGGTCACCACTTTAAATTCTTATCAAATGTTTAAAGCTAAACCCGGGGAAGATTTGGAAAGCACATATCATCGTTATTGTAATTTGTGGAATGACCTCCGTCGAAACAATCTGAAAAAGGAAAATATTGAGATCAACATCAAGTTCATCAACAGTCTACTTCCCGAATGGGCTACTTTTGGTAACAGTGCAATGCAACACAAGGATCTTCACTCGATTGATGTTCATGAACTGTATGAGTATCTACTTCAAAATGCCCCCATGGTACAGGAGATTGTCAAAACAAAACAAGAAAATGCCAACACTGTTGATACTCTTGCTCTTCTTACAAAACAATTTCAGTCTAATTCATTGGGTAAAATGAAAGGAAAAACTGAAAAACCTGCAATGGATACAATGGACGAAATGGAGAAAGAATTGGAACAACTTAAGCAAGCAATGTCTTTCATCTCAAGGTATGAGAAAAAGTATTACTCAACCCCAACAAACAACAATCAGAGGTCTTCATGCACCTTTAAATCTGCACCATCTGCTTCAATCACATCTGACAAATTACCAATCACACCTTTGGATCCAACAAAGAAATGTTACAATTGTGGTATAGCTGGTCATTACTCACGTGATTGCAAGAAGCCCAGAGTCCGTAATTCAGAATATTTTAAACGCAAGATGCTCATGGCTAAGCTGATAGAAGCAGGAAAGGTTTTATTAGCTGAAGATTTAAGTTGGATGGATGACTCAGAACCTGAAGATGAAGAACACACGGCCAATTTATGCTTCATGGCACGTGAAAATGCTGAACTTTCGGATCGTTCAAATGAAGATGCCAACAATGAAATAGAGGTAATTAACTCTTTCTTGTCTAATTCTTCACATTTAATTGATTCTGATAATAGTTTTGTAACGAACCAGATCTCTGAAATTAATTCTTTAAAACAAACTCTTTTAATTGAACGAAATTTAAATACTAAACTACTAGAAAGTTTGACTGGTTTAGAAAACAAACATGAACAATTTACTCATTTTGGTAAACAACTTGAACATCATATTAACCAACATCAAACTATCGAACAAAAGAATCTGGAGTTACAAAATCAAGTATCAGAATTGACGGTTAAATATGAGACTGATATTAAACATTTGTCTCATACAATCTCTGAAAAAGAAATTGAAATCACCAATCTCAAAAATACACAAAATTCAAAATCAAATGATCAAAATGATAAATATTATAAGTTATACGTTGAAGCGTTTCATGATTATCAAATCACAAAAAACTGGTTATAACGTAAACAAAAAGAATTTGATGATAATGAATAACACTTTAAATCATTAAACGATAAAATAAAGGAATTATCAGAAACCTTACATGAAAATGACATTAACACATCACGAGAATTAAACAACAAACAACGTGTCATAAATCAAATTCAACATGAAAAAACTCAATTGTCTTCTCACATCAAACACCTTGAAGAACTAATCACCAAACGAGGACAAACTGATCAAACTATTCACTTGAACAAGCCTAAAGATTTCAAATATTTCAATTCAAGAGAAGGACTGGGAGCCAACAATCCAGAATATCTTAAGAAGGCTTGCAATGCGCGTCCAACATTGTATGATTCTAAATACATTCATGTAGATGTTTGGCAGAGTTTCCTTCGGATGACGGATGAGGAAGAAGAAGTTGAGGTTTTCAACAGGGCTAAAAAGGAGAATGCACAAATTAGTTTTAATTACACTGAACTAAATCAAACATATGAAACTAAAAAGGCAAATTTTCAAAATGAAGATTATTTTCCAATTATAACAACTAAAGAATTTGAGATAAAAGGTGATGATGTACTTCAACAGAAAATAACACCAAAAATTTATGTTCCTTCTCTCATTCTTGAAAAGAAAATTTGTCAACTTGAAAAGGAAATCGATGAAACTCACAAGGCGTTTGACAAAGAAAAATCTGATTTACAAACCAAAATTCATGATTAGAAGTTAATATTATCGCAATAAAATCTACTTCAAATCACAACGTTTCTACTTCAGATGTTTCTCCAAAGCCTACGACTCTCAAATCTAAGATTTCTTCTATCAAAAATCCAGTTCTGTTAAGACGAGATTCTAATTCATCTGTTTTAAACTTTTCAGATCAAAATTTAAAATCCACGCGTTTGAAGACAGTGCATGGGAGAGTCAAAGACGTTGAGCAGTCGAAGAAGTCTAGTTCGAGTAAATCTAGTATGCTTAAGTCCAAGGAGCTTAAGAAGTCTAGATATTCTTCAGTTTTAGCTTCTTCTTTTTCTAATTCCAATAAATGTAATAACTCAACAAATTTTAATTCTCCTGCTACACTTTATGGAATTGTGTATGATTCTGCAATGTATCGTCCTATTAATCATTCTGTTAATGGTGTAAACTTGGTTGTTAAAATAGATAAAAATAGAAAGAAAGTTTATTTTGATAAAAAAAACTAATCAGCCAATTTCTCAATATGATACACGATATTTTGTAAGAAAAGATGCTCCATGTGGTCGTCGTCATGATGTACTTCATAAAAATGGTTCAATCATTCATTCTTGTACAATTTGTTATCCAGAACCACGCAAAACCATTCGTGCTAGATCTCAAACACCTCAAACTACACGTTCTACTCCTACTTCTTCAAAATCAGTTTATCGTTTAGTTTCTACACCTAAATCGACAAAATCCGTCTATCGAGTGGTTTCAACACCTAAATTGACAAAATCCGTTTATCGAGTGATATCAACACCCAAATCGACAAAATCAATCTATCGCATTGTGTCTTCAACTAAATCGTCAAAATTCGGTTCTACGATTTCTTCTCCAAAACCATCCAAATTTGTTAAATATACATGGATTCAAAATGAACACTCACACTGGATTTTAAATTCTCCAGAGAAATCATTAAAATGGTCTATCAAATCAACAAAAACAGAACTGCCTCTTTGCAGTTCCCCAAATCTCTAAATCTACACCGCTTTAAATATTCTTCATAAAACATGTATTACTAATCGTGTAGGACCCATATCTGATTGGGTACCATTTTGTTTTAATTGTTTTATGTAGAATATATGGTATCTTGATTCGGGTTGTTCACGACACATGATCGGAAACAAGACTTTGTTAACAAATTTTAGAGATAAATATTTGGGAACTGTTCGGTTTGGGAATGACCATTTAGCTGCCATCATGTGTATTGGAGATATAATTCGTCAAAATTTGATCATCCGAAATGTGACCTATGTTGAAGATCTTGCTCACAATCTGTTTAGTATTGGTCAATTTTGTGATAAAACATTGGAAGTCAATTTTCGCACGAAGAAATGTACTGTTCGTACCTATGAAGGCAAAGAACTTCTTACCAGAAAGCGTGAGACGAATCTTTTTACAATTAATCTGAATGACGTGGTCCCTATTGAAGAAGTATGTTTGTTGTCCACAGCTTCATCGGATGAATCCTGGTTATGGCACCATCGCCTTTCTCACCTTAACTTCAAAACCATAAATAAATTGGTAAAAGGTGGTCATGTCTCTGGTCTTCCGAACGTTAAATTTGAAAAAGAACATCTATGTTCATCATGCGAAATGGGCAAAATGACTAAAAAGTCTCATAAATCCAAACCAGTTCAAAGTACTTCAAAACCGCTTGAATTACTACATATGGATTTATGTGGTCCCATGAGCGTTCAATCAATAGGTGGTAAAAAGTATGTCTTGGTGATAGTTGATGATTATTCACGATATACTTGGGTTAATTTCTTACATACAAAGGATGAAGCAGCCGATATCATTATCGACTTCATTAAGAAAACTCAAACAAATTTGGAGTTAAAGGTTCATACCATTCGTACTGATAATGGAACTGAATTTAAAAACCAAACTTTAGATTCTTTTCTTGCTTCAGTTGGTATAACCCATCAATTTTCCGCTGCCCGTACACCTCAACAAAATGGGGTTGTTGAACGAAGAAATCGTACCTTAGTTGAAGCTGCTCGTACCATGCTTTCATACTCTAAACTCCCATTATCTCTTTGGGCAGAAGCCATAAGTACGGCATGTTTCACTCAAAATCGTTCAATCATCAACAAAGCATACAATAAAACTCCATATGAACTAATCAATAACCGCATTCCAAATGTCAAATTTTTACATATTTTTGGGAGTCGGTGCTTCATCCTGAATGATAAAGATAAATTGAATAAATTTGATGAAAAAGCTGATGAAGGAATTTTTGTGGGATATTCAAGAGAATCTGCTTCTTATAGAGTATATACTCGGTCAAAACGGACGATTAGAGAAAGTGTAAACGTTAATTTTGATGAGACTTTTCCGATTGACTCACTTACTTCAAACATCGAATCTCCTTTACCTTCGTCGTCATCTCCTTCAACATCTGAAAATGATTATGATATCTTGTTTGAACACTTCTATGATGAATATCATAACATTCGACATAAATTACTCGAGGAAGCTGGCGTTACATTTCCAACTGTCGTTGAAGTTCAATCTATTACTGTACCTGATATACAAAATTCAAATTCAACTGATTCTCATTCTCCTACTTCTGCTAATCCAAATAACAATTTTTCTTCGTCACCTTCTGTTTCACAGAATGATATCCCATCATCTCCGGAACATTCTTCACCTTTACAACATCAATCATCTCCGGATGATTCCCAACCCACGGATAATCACTCATCTCCGGTCAATTTGACAACTTCTGGTCAAGCTGTTACTACGTTAGATCTATCTTTCGTTCCAGCACAACCTCCACCCTTGGTGATTGATTTTTCAAAATTCAATGTTACGCGTGTTGATCCTCCACCTTCTACATCAAATGTTCAAACTGCAATAACCCATCATCCTGTATTCACTGATACTTCAAATCTCAATTCAGGTCAACTACCACTTCCACATTCTCTTAAATGGACAAAAGATCATCCTCTTCATCAAATAATCGGTGATCCCACGTCTTCTGTCCAGACTCGTAAAGCTACTGCTGAAGAATGTCAGTTCACGGCCTTTCTAAGTTCTAATGAACCCAAGAAAGTAAGTGACGCACTTTCGGATCCAGACTGGATTCTTGCTATGCAAGAAGAAATAAATCAGTTTGAAAGATTAAAAGTTTGGCGTCTTGTTCCAAAACCACCCGGTAAATCTGTAATAGGTACGAAGTGGATTTTCAAAAACAAGAAGGATGAGAATGGGATTGTAGTTCGAAATAAAGCACGTTTAGTTGCTAAAGGGTATGCTCAACAGGAGGGTATTGACTTTGAAGAAACGTTTGCTCCCGTTGCACGAATTGAAGCCATTCGAATATTTTTGGCATATGCAGCACATAAGAATTTTACTATCTATCAAATGGATGTAAAAACTGCATTTTTAAATGGCATACTCAAAGAAGAAGTGTTCATTCATCAACCCGAAGGTTTTGTAGATCCAAAATTGCCAAATCATGTTTATATTCTCGACAAAGCTTTGTATGGCCTGAAACAAGCTCCTCGTGCGTGGTATGATGTGCTATCCAAATTCTTGGTTGATTCTGGTTTTTCAAAAGGAAAAATCGATACAACTCTTTTCATCAAACGCCAGGGGGGAAGATATTGTTCTTAATCAAATTTATGTCGATGATATTATCTTTGGTTCTACAAATCCCAAATACTGCAAAAAGTTCTCTGATCTTATAGTTAAACGTTTTGAGATGAGTATGATGGGTGAAATGAATTTCTTTCTTGGTCTTCAAGTTCGCCAATTACCTACCGGGATCTTTATCAATCAATCCAAGTACATAACTGATCTCTTGAAGAAATATCTTACGGATGATTGTAAACCAATTTCGACACCGATGTCACCTGGTTCAAAATTGCATGCTGATCCTGATGGCAAACTTGTTGATATTACAAATTATCGGGGGATGATTGGATCTTTGTTATATCTTACTTCAAGTCGACCAGACATTATGTTCTCAACTTGCATATGTGCTCGGTATCAGGCTGCTCCTAAGGAATCACATCTTCAAGCCGTCAAACGTATATTTCGTTATCTGAAGGGTACTCGAGATCTTGGTCTTTGGTATCCTAAAGAAACTTCTTTTAAATTGACTGCATTTTCTGATGCTGACCATGCTGGATGTATGCTGGATCGCAAGAGTACATCTGGAAGTGTCCAATTTCTGGGTGATAAATTGGTGAGCTGGTCTTCACGAAAGCAAAATTGTGTATCTCTTTCAACTGCAGAAGCAGAGTATGTTGCTGCTGCAAGCTGCTTGTCCCAGGTAATTTGGATGCAATCACAATTAAAAGATTATGGCTTTTCCTACAGCTGTATTCCTTTATATTGTGATTCACGAAGTGCAATTGTAATTTCATGCAATCCTGTTCAACATTCCAAAACTAAACATATTGATCTTCGATATCATTTTATCAAAGACCATGTTGAACTAGGTAATGTGGAATTGTACTTCGTTTCAACTGATTATCAATTAGCTGATTTGTTTACCAAGGCTTTAGACGAAAAACGCTTTAATTTTCTTGTGTCTAAGCTTGGTATGCTAAATCTCAAAACTTAAACCGTTTTACTGCTTTATTTTTTTTATTGTTTTTGTTTTTGTTTTTCAATTTTTTTTAATAAATAATAAAATGGCTTTCAAGTACATCTGCTTGAAACCCGTTCTTTCATGTCCTAATTGGTTGAGGGGGAGAATTCTTTATATATTCACTTGTCAAGGGGGAGAAAAATACACATTCATATGTCAAGGGGGAGCATAACCGCTCTATGATTTTTGAAAATCAACTGTCGAGGGGGAGCATCCTTTTATAATCGCTAAATACTGTTTCAATGCTCCTTTCAAATTTTTTTTGAATTATCAATATGGAGTATCAATTTTTGTAATATCCGTAAACGATCTCATTACCAATCTCAATTGGTACTGATTACATTTGTTTATTACAAATTTTCTTATTCTATCCTGTTAATAAATTTTTTTTTCCTCAAACAGTTTTTCAACCTCTTTCAAAATTTACAATCACACAAGGTTATCAATGTTGAGTAGTAGCTTTTGCAATATTCGTAAACGATCTCTTAACCAATCTAGGTTGGTACTGATTGCATCTGTTTATTACAAATTCTCTTATTTCTCATTGCTACCTTTGTGTTACTTCATTGTCAAAATTCTTCAATTGTATATCAAATTTTTTCTCCTTTCAAATAGAATTATCATTTTTCAAATCGATCCTCAATTACAAACATTTTCTTTTACTTATATTGAGTTGTTGACATCACAATCTCATAAATTCTTTATTAATCAGTGATGCTCAACATTCCAAAATTTTTTATCTCACTTTGTGCTCACAATGATGTGTTCACAACGTAGGATACAAATTTTTGTCATATTCGTAAACGATCTCTTTACTAGTCTCGATTAGTAAAGATTGCATCTATTTATGACAAATTTTTCGTCTCTTGCGTTGTGGCTCAATTTTTCACAACCCTGATTTTGCACAACATAAATTTTTCATTTTTAAATGACTTGTTTGTAACACTCAACACAATTTGCTGTTAAATTCGTCGATCTCTTTACTGATTTCAATCAGTACTGATTGCATCTGTTTTTAACACCATCTTGGATTGATTGTTCTTACTATTTTTTTAAACGATTTTCATTCTTAAACGCTCCGTGGAGAAATCATTTTTCATCTTCTCAAAACTGCTCAGATTCAATTATGACTTTCTCCAGTTCTCACACACTCAAAATCGTTTTGAATGCACATTGTTATGTCATTGATCTTTGTATATCCGTCGATCTCTTCTCTACACACGTTCAGAGAAGATTGCATCTTTGTAAGTGGTATACTTCACTGATCTTTGATATAACCAAACAAATTGATTTCTTTTAAACTTCAAATATTTTATTAACAATGTCTCTAATCATCGTGTTTGTCATATCCGTAAACGATCTCTTTACTGAAGTTCTTCAGTAAAGATTGCATCTGTTTATGACTTCACGTGATCATTGACACTGCTATTCTTCATTTTCAAATATTTTTCTCAAACATTCAAAGGATTAAATCAATTTGTCGAGTACTACATGTTTCTGGTTCTCATTCCGATCTTGGCTCTCGATTTTCACCGACACACCATTCCTCTCTCCGTTTCCAAAACGCAACTATTCAGCTTTATCATGAGGACCCTGGTCATGATCCTCATGAGGGGGAGAACAAGAGCAAGAAATAGTTCAAATATCGGATGTATAACTGAACAACGTCAAAAAGAACCACAAACATCCCATCAAAGAAGAAAATTCATAACACATGTACTCAAATCAACTGCAAAATCAGAAACGTTTTAGATCAAGTGATTAAGAAAAAGAGAAAATGTTAATCAGTGTACTAAATGGAAAAACAAGTGAAGAACAATGAAACCGATTCATCAGAATAAATCTCTCTCCAAAAAAAACTTAAATGTACATATCATTCTTTCCTACATACAAACCATACACATGTCAATTCAAAATTTAACCGATACAAATCATTATTACATTTTACACACACATCCAAAATCTTTAACTTTCAAATCATTCTTTTCAGAATCAAAAAACATCATTATCCAATCCTCACAAAAACCTCTATCACAAAATCTCCAATATTTGAAAAACCCAGACAAATCCTTACCAAACTGATATTCCATATCCAGAACAGACAAATACTTAGGAAACCAGTTTTAGGACTTTCTTACACCGACAGATTCAACGAAACAAAAATATTTTCGTTAAGTGTTTGAAATCTCAATTTCTTCTTAAGCTAATCAGATGTAAACATTGAATAGCAAAACAGTTTGAAGCACACTGAGCATAAACGAATTTCATAACGAGCCAAAAGAAGAAATTGAAGAAGGAAGAATGGGATGAAGTGCTAAAGCTCAAAAAGGGGGAGATTGTTAGGACTAGTTTTGAGCTTAAATGATGTAATTAGCCTTAATTAGACTAGTTTAAGTGTGTTTAGAGGTTAGGGTATAAATACCCCTTGTGATGACTTATGATGTAAGCTTTCCCTCACTTTAATTGAATACACACTTTTGAAAGCTCTCAACTAACTTCATCTTCTCCATCTTCTCTCTCAAGAACACACACTTACACACACTTTGATCTTCAAATCTTCACAAATCATCATGAATTAGCATCATTTCAATCACATTAGATCTCTCAAACTATTTAGGACGTTTTATACTTATATGTACATGCTTTGGGATACTTTCAACTTGTTTGACCCATTTGCGAATGGAGTGAATATTTACTTGGATTATGATTAATGATCAATTCGAACCCTTCTCGGGGGCCGAAGATGACTGGTAGTGGCATCTGGTTTGCTGTTTATCTTGCCTCTTGATATTTCCTCCCAAACCGCGAAATGGGTATGAGATTTGCGTTCCTCTTGAGATTGGAAAATGGAAGGAATTTCATGTGTCTATTTGACCTAAAATACTTTTTGTCCACAAACTTGATTAAAATTTAATATGATTACAAAAACTCAATAATAATCTATTTCTTTAATAAAAAGAGGTAGGAGGTTTTATGCATTAAAAAAAACACACGGTTGGGTCTATCTGATCCTTATTTCTATATTTTACCCGTTTGACCCATTAGAGATAAAACATGACCCAAATCCAACTCATTCCTACACAAATGGGTCAAAAGGGCTACCATTTAGTTTGCTTGAGCAGAATCGAGAATTTTGATAAATGATGCTACAATTAGAAACATAGATGATCCAACAACGCAATATAAGCATTAGAAAGCTGTTGTAATGATCAATTTGCAACTTTTCTACAAGAGTTTACATTAGGTACCTACACATAAACAGATTAATATTAAAAAATAAATAAACAATCTAGCAAAACCGTGCTAACAAAGAAGTTTTATATTAGACGAACTATAACAAAAGCAGTTCCACATTCCAGCTGCACAATTGGCGTCAACACAAACCAAATACAATGATATAAGTGAATAATATTTTGACCATACATGTAATTGTTAATTAATAAACACAAATATAAAATCCATTGTTGTCGAATCAAATTGCTAAATATAACAGGGACCCACAGAAATAGTAGTGTTTAGAAGTCAACGAATGTGGTCAACAGGAACACTTGTTGATGCCACCATCTAGCCCCTATTAAGAAATGAAATAGAAATAGAATGAAGCCAAATGAAATCAGCTTTTAATATAAATAGTTGACACTTGCCAAACAACAAAACTCCATTTATATCTTGAAAGATTTTAAGCCCCTGCAAAAAAATAAATGGAAATTTAGAGGGGATTTTTAAAGTAGAAGAGTAGATTCAAAATATGATTAAAGCAGAAAGATTTACATACTTAATTAGTAGTGGTCTTGTATAGAGGAGTTGAGGTCTTTGTCTACATAATAATCTTGATTATTCATATTGACTAGTTTTAGAGCTGGAGTTGCCAAATCTCCCTTGGTAAAAACAGTCATTTTTGAACAACTGTCAATTGTGAAGGTAGAATGTGTCTAATAGCCTACACAAACGATAATTCTAAAAACATTAGAAATGATGGAGGTTGTTATATACCTGCAAGGTGGTTGTCACATAAAAGTTAAGGCCACATTGAAGACTATGTTTGCCTAATCCTGTATATATGAAGTTGAGGTTTGGAGCTATAGACTGGCCAGCTGTGAAGATGGTAATTTGTGGGCATTCACCGATCACTACTTTTTCCAATACCGGCCACCGGAATTCGTTCATCCCCAAGAAGAAACCCAAAAGGTTTGGTAATTTGACTAGTTGAAGTGACTTTAGACGAGGAAACACCACTTTCATTAATGTTGCTGTTTGCTCTTCCAATTCCAATTCCAATTCCAATTCATTCTTCACAATCACTTTCATTCCCCTGCAATCCTTGATGCTCAACTCTTCCAGTTGCCTAAGGCTTTCTAGTGTGGAAAATGTGAATACATGTTCCAAAAGGTCACAACGTTCGATTTTCACTTTCTTTAGGTTCGGGAGTTGAAGCATATTATTACTTTTTGGCCTTGGAATAACATTAATACTACCACCAGTGATATGGTTATTGGTCGGAGCTTCAAATACCTCTCTCATTGATTCACACTCGGAAATGTGCAGCACTTGGAGTTTTTGCATATGTCCTAGTGCATAACATGGAATCACACTTGATAATACATTGCAGTTGCTTATCATTATCTCTCTCGAGTATTGGCATAAGGACCAAGAAACAACACCCACTTGACAAACCTGCAGTAATATTGGAAAATCAATGCAACCTTTAACATTCTGATAAATAAGCAATTGAAAAGAAGGTAAATACCTTGATTTGATCATGAATGGATAAAGTTGAAGTGGTATTAGTCATCAAAATTTCTTCATTGCTTCCACCACCACCGACATGCTTGAGGTTATTTAGGCCTGCAAGTTGGATGGAATGGAGTTGAGGGAAGAAAGAAGTAGTTTCAAACACAGTCATGGTTTCATTTTCATCATCTCTCTTTGAAACTACTTCTTCCATACCATCACAAACTCTTATCTCAATTTTCTTTAGATTGGAAAGAAGTTTTGCCATGAGTGGTGAAAACAAATACTTAATGCTAGGGCACTGTGCCATCTGGATTGTTGTGAGGTTATGGAATGCCAATAGCTCTTGTTTTTGAGGAATCAAGAATTCATTCCAATTGTAGCACTTCCACACATGAGTCATACTCTTCATTTCACGTAAAACTAAATCCTACAAACAGGGAAGTAGTTGTTGGGTATTACTACGAGAATCTATCTCAAAAATCACCTCCACTCCTTCAATATTTTTCATAACAAGGTGAGATAGGAGATGGAGATTGTTTAAGGTGACATAGGGTGGAAATGCAACACTAAAAGTATTATCAGATATATCTTCGTCGTATATAACATTAATCTGCATACATACCCCAACAATAAAGGTTAATGTATTATAATCAACAAATTTGCCAAAAAATGTTTTAATTCTAGGTATTTACAAGAAATGCTTCAATTAGAATTAACTAACAGAGATATTAACTATATAGAAATCGAAAGTCATACCTCTTAATGTTGGTTACTCTTAACCAATCCATTGTTTCTTCCGCTTTGTCCCAAATTACGTACATTAATGTGTGTAAGTGCGCCTGTGTCAAAATTGATGGTGGCAGGTTGAAAAGCACAATATCACTGAATCAATCCATTAGATGGTGTTAGATGATGATTTTGGTGAGAAAGATGAAGAAGAACAATTAGGGCTTTTAGAGAGAGAAAGTAGAGAGATGGTAGAGAACAATTGCTGGAATGTTAAATTGATTAATTGTGCAAAAGTTCAAGAATTAAGCCTTACACCTTGGTATTTATACCATGGCTTAATTCTTGGTTAGTTAGGACCATTTCCTAAACTATTCTTAACTAATATACAATGTTACACTTTACTCCCCTAGACTATCTATTACAATCTTTCTAGTACCTAACAATCTCCCCCTTTGTAATAGTAGACTAGGTTGCATATCTTTGAAGACTTCTGTGTTTGTAAGGCTGGAGCTGAGAATTGAACCGTTGAGCAGTTATGTTGATAAAACAGCATCAGCCTTTGATCATCGGTGACAGACATACTTTTAATCGGCTTTTCAACCAATAAAAAGTATTCCAGAAGACTTCATGCAAATCGACTGAATGTAGACCCATAGATAGAGCGGTTAGCAGCGGGAGTCTCTTTTTGACGTTTATGGCTTTATGTCGATCTATGGTTCTTGATAATTGTTGTTGAGGAAACATGTTGATAACGGTTACGCTCCCCCTCAAACAAACAATTATTTTTCACGGGAGTTGGATTAAACAATCATTAGCCTTAATTTCACCTATTTATACCTCCTCTCACTAATCACCACTAACTAGTTTAACTCGCCCTAATAATCTCCCCCTTTTTGTGCTTGATGCACTCCATCCCAGTCTTCCGTCTTCAGTTGCTTCTATTGGCCCGTTGCTCTTCTTCTCACGTATGAAGTAAGTTCAAGATCTCATTGCAAATCCTTCATCTGATCAAAAGTTGATAGAGGATTGCGTAACCTTGTGAAAAGATGGGCAAGCTACAATGTTCATGTATTCTCAGATGTACTTCAAGATGGTGAATTACGTTTGATCATTTCAATTCTTTTTCAAAGGCTGTAATTAACATCTCTAGATTTCACTTTTCAATGATACCATCTGAGTGGCAGTAGAAGCAATTATAATTTCCGTTACAGAACTTCGAAGTTTCAAACACTCAAAGGGACATTTTTCGTTGAATTAGTTGGTGTAAGAAAGTTCTAAAAAATGTCTCATTTAAGGTTAAAAGTTTTGGTAATGGAATGTCAATTTGGAAGGATTTGTCTGGGATTTTGGCTATTGGAGATTTTGTTTTGGATTTTGTGATAGAGGTTTTGTGAGGACAGGGTAATAATGTTTTGAGTTTTGTAACTAATGATTTGAACGGTTAAGGTTTGGATAGATGTGGTTGAGATTTTGAGAGAGATTCCAGTATTCTTCTTTGATGGGATGTTTGTGGTTCTTTTTGATGTTGTTCAGTTATAAATCCGATATTTGAACTATTTCTTGCTCTTTTTCTCCCCCTCATGAGGATCATGACCAGGGTCCTCATGATAAAGCTGAATAGTTACGATGTGGAAACGGGGAGAGGAAATTGTGTGTCGGTGTAAATCGAGAGCCAAGACAGGATAGTTTCAAAATCGAGAACCAGGAACATATATTACTCATGAAAGAACCAGTTACAAATTGATTTTATCCAAGAATATTGGTGAAAAATATTTGAAAAATGGAGAATAGCAGTGTCAATAATCACGTGAAGTCATAAACAGATGCAATCTTTACTGAAGAACTTCAGTAAAGAGATCGTTTACGGATATGACGAACACGATGGTTAAAGTCATTGTTAATCAAATATTTGAAATTTAAAAGAGATCAATTTGTTGTTTATATCAAAGATCAGTGAAGTATACCACTTACAAAGATGCAATCTTCTCTGAACGTGTGCAGAGAAGAGATGGACGGATATACAAAGATCAAGGATATAACAGTGCATTAAAAATGATTTTGAGTGTGTGAGAATATGAGTAAGTCAGAATTGAATCTGAACATTTTGGAGAAAATGAAAAATGAATTCTCCATTGATCGTTTAAGTATGAAAATCGTTTGAAAAATAGTAAGAACAATCAATCCAAGATGGTGTTAAAAACAGATGCAATAAGTACTGATTGAAATCAGTAAAGAGATCGACGAATTTAACAGCAAATTGTGTTGAATGTTGCAAACAAGTCATTTTAAAAAAAATGAAAATTTTAAGTGCAAAATCATAGTTTTGAAAAATTGAGACACAACGCAAGAGACGAAAATTTGTCATAAACAGATGCAATCTTTACTAATCGAAATTAGTAAAGAGATCGTTTACGAATATGTCAAAAATTTGTATCCTACGTTGTGAACACATCATTGTGAGCACAAAGTGAGATAAAAATTTTGGAATGTTTGTAACACCACAATCTTAGAGCCATTTTTTTTTTTTTTTTTTTTTTTTTTTTTAGGAAAATATGCATACGGAAGCGATTTAAGAAAAACTATAAATCATAATTATTACATATTATAAAGGCCATTTACATATTAACCAGAATATATAAATCGTTTAAAGGTGTTACTAAAAACAGGCTCGACCCGGTTTACAAAATCAGAGTACGGTCAGACTTCCAAAACCCGACTCTAGTCAAGCCAATTCCACAACCTGAAAAGAGTCAACAAATGAGGGATTAGCACGAAGCTAAGTGAATAGAAATAAATATCAAACTGCATAACCACAACAAATTAGAAAATCAAGGGAAATCAATAGGGGAAACCCGTCCAAACTTCCACAAGCAATTGGACGTTACAAGAGGATCGGCGGTCGGGCGAGGACCTTCAACTGTTGTCGGCCAACAACAGTCAACCGATGGCTTCTTTACTAGAGGCACGGTGATCCCTCCTTACATAACGAATACGAAGGAGTCCGATCGCCCCCACCAAGAGTAACGAAGCGTAGCCGAAAACCACCATAGCTAACCTCTAGAAAACATGTGCACATACTACCATTAACAAACCCACAATTAATGGTACCACTGGAAAAATCAATGAAAACCAAGAACAAATGAATTTTCCCAAATCAACCAAGAAATCGGCTCATAACCAAGTTCGCGTCGTGAACTCAGAGTTCGCGTCGTGAACTCAGAGTTCGCGTCGCGAACTAGGAGTTCACGATCGCGAACATTCTCACGATCAAGCCCCAATTTCCCTGCCACCTGTTCGTGATCGCGAACACAAGTTCGCGATCGCGAACTTCCCCAGACATCAAAATCCTGCATTTTTTTATCAAAACTCTACCATTCCCTAATTTTGTAAATCACACAAGAAGAAGGTTAAGTCCACTCACCTTAGCTTCCTTTTCGTGCCGAGCTCAATGATCTTATATCACTGAGGCTCCTTCCCTTTTCCTGTACAAAATGAATACCGAATTAGTCACCCGAAATTATCAATTATGTAACAAGTACTATAAGCTTAAGACCACATTTTTGCAACAAGAGCTTATAACCAAATACTTGTATTTTTACTCATAACCATAACTAAAGTCTAACACTTCATCAAGTCAATTCATTAGTCAATTTAACCAATTTGCACACTAGGCCCAAACAGGTCAAAACAACAATAATAAGTCGGGAATACACACAACAATATCAAATGAGTTAGACTACATGTTTAACATCAAAATTACACAACCAACATACTTCTTGCATCCAACTGCAAGTATTACCAACTTTGACCTTATTTAGGTCAAGTTGCACCAATTGTCAAACAAACGGATCAAACACATATTCGAGCTCATACTTGTCAAATAACAATTTCATATTGTCAAGTTCCTTACTTAACATTAATCTAAGCAATTTGCACACCATTTGCATACATGTATAATTTAATCATCTATTGACCTAAAATAGGTCAATTTACACAATTTGCAACCAAACGGGTCATGACATGAAACCTACACACTTGAGCTTACAATTCATTCAACTAACACATTTCTAGCATAAATTTGATAATTAAAGTTTACAAGCCATACAAAACCAAAAGTCAACTCCCAGATTTGACCAAAGTCAACAATTCACAATTTTTAGCTAGTTATGACCAAATTTCCATCTAGCCAAACACTACCATCTTTTATGCATTTTCACAATAGCTAACTAGTGATCTTCATGATTAACAATTACCATTCTAACATGCATAACTAACTTAACACAACATCAAGAACATCAAAATTCACATTTCACCAATTTAGGGAAGATCTCCATCTTCTTCCCCAATCCACCATTGATGGAGCTTTATGAAAGCTTCACCAAATGCACCACAACTAACAATTCATCACATATAACTTGCAAGAACTCAAATAAACACCAAATCAAGCATCAATTTCGGATTTCCAACAAGATTCAACTATAACTTCAAGAAAACCCACTAGTTCAAGAACCCTAGTTCATCTCTACATCAAGAACATGAAACCCTAGCTAAAGAAGGAAGGAAACTTACTTAATCTTGCTTCTAATCACGAATTTACAGCAGAAATCAAAGGATTCAAGCACCAATTCTTCAATTTAGAGAGAGAACTTCAAAAATGGGTGTGTGTGTGTGTTGTATGTGTCGTGAGAGAGAGAGACCAGAGAAAAGAGAAGAGTAAAATGACATCTGCCCTTGAACTTACACGTACACCCCTCCTTCCCACACAGATACTTTCATTTAAAACACAGTACAGATTATTAGGTTCGCAGATAATTAATTTAGACCTAACTAACTCCAATTTTTACAACGAAGATATTTTTAGAACCCCGGTTCAAAAGTGAACCCAAATATGTAAAAATCATTTTAATATTTAAATATATCAGTTTTACTAATTTTAACCCCATGGTTAAAATACAGTTAAATATAATTAAATCAATTAATTTATATAAAACAATAAACAATTAAATTACTTACCGAAAGTAATAAAAAATTCTAGGCCGGGTCTCAGGATGTTACAATTCTACCCCCCTTAAAAAGATTTCGTCCCCGAAATCTCATTGATTACACACACAAGAAATAAAACAAGTTTACAAATATCATTATATCTTTGTCTCATATTAACAAGTCAAAATAATCATCCTTATTGTTCCTCCATATTACTAACATTATCGAATTTATGATTTATTAAATCCTCATTTTCTTTTCTTTGTAGTTTCAGACTTGGTGTCTCATTCGACAAATTCTCTAGTTACTTTGTTTTTAATTTATCCACATAACGAGAAGTCATTTCCATTTACACAATTCGCATATTAATCATAATTTCTTCAGATAATCACATACGGTAAACTCTTTCGGCATGAACAATTTGCACTTTTATATTCAAAGTTGATAATTACGCAATGTCATTTATCACAGTTTCCAAGTCATGTCCGCATAACTCTACTTATACGATTAAAACTATTGCAAAGCATAGACAATTTATTTTTATTTAAAGTAATGCAACATTTTAAGTGTCTTAGATTCTCAAATATCCTCTTATGTTTATTATTTCACCAAAATTTTGCACTCTTAAGCGGTTTAACTTGTTAAAAATCTTATAATTTTTAGAATAATTATAATAAATCTACAGTCATAATTCACTAATTATCAAAATTACACATTTCGAAATCTAAATTCTAATCAATTTTCACATATAACGGCATTAAATTCTCATTATTACAAAATATATCAATAATAAATTTCTCAATCTTATCAAATTTTATATTCACTCTGAAATTAATCCATCAATATAAATGAAAATCAATTTAATATGGTCAATAAATTTAATTCTTCATGTCAATTTCATTTACACATTGAACATAAAAGGCATTTTTAGAAAAATCCAACCTATAACAATTCGAGTCATGGAGAAATCATTCAGATATATTTCATTAACTTTCTTTCTTATTTAACATCTATAACACATGAAAGAAAACGATTAACACTTTATAAGCATACAACGATGTATTTCAACTAAGTGGCCATGCAAAAATAAAAGTCAACATGTCAGTCTTCACTTTTTAAACCACTACTATCTTCATTTGTTAGCAATTCAGTATATCATTTAACAATATAATCATAATTCAATATACAATGGTCAATAAATTCGGCTAACACTTATCGAGTCACTACATGTGACTTGATAGGTCACGGCAAATAATTAAATTTTCTTAAATCAAGTAGCAATCCTACATAGAACTACTTAATCAAAGTCTAAGGTTACACCAATTTAACTATAGGCATCACATTAACGGACGAGTACCACAATCATTTACCACAATAAATTGAACCTCAACAAATAGATGAAGACTTAAATCCATATATCAATAACTATCTTTATTCCTAATGGAGTAAACACACACGTAAACAATTTTCAGTTCACCACATACTTCATAATCACAAATAAGCAATTTACTTCAATACAATTAACATACGTATAAGTAATTAGTTTATCAATACATACCTGTGATATCATCATCAGTGGAGGTAGTATCATCCACGATCATCTGAAATGACCTACCCTCGGGTGGAGGGTGATTCTTCCTCTTCTGGCCTGTTGAAGATAACGACCCACTCGCCGACCCCGACCCTGAACCCGATTTCCTTTCTGAAGGACAATCACCGGCCCTGTGACCCTCTCTCTGACAATTCCAACATACCCTTCGCGGAAACTTACAATCATTCCATTCATGCCCGAACTGACCACACTTGACACATCGCATAGTCTGAGTTGTACAGCCACCCGAGTGAGAAGATCTGCACCTAGTACACCATTGTGCCTTCTGACCCGAACTACCTCCTGACTGTATATGATTCGAGTTTCCATGATTTTGATTTCCCTGCCCTTTCTTATTCTGTTTGGAATCCGATTGTGCAGACTTAAACTTTTGATACTCTAACCTATCCCTGATCACCCAATCTCGAGTATTCAAATCACCTTCTACTGTTTTGGCCAAATCGAAGGCCTGCGATAGAGTGGTTGCGAGCCTCGCTGTAGTTCGGTATTCGGGTCGCAAAGCTCCAATAAAATGTTTTATTTTTTTGATGACTCATCAGGCACCCACTGTTGTACAAATCTTAATTTCTCATTAAATTGTTCGATCAAATCATCAACCGTCATCTTCTCGGTCATCCGCAAATTTAAGAATTCAGATCGAATTCTATCCATCTCGAACGAATTACAATAACGCTTACACACCTGTTCTCTAAATTGATCCCATGTTATACTGTTTTTAACTTCTTTGGGTAAATGTTCGATCAAGGTATCCCACCAATTCATAGCACCACCTATTAACTTTCGTGTGGCATACATCACCCGGTGTTGGTCATCACACCCGCAAGCATCTAATGTTCTCTCCATTTCCCTCAACCAGTTCATTGTGACATTAGGGTCTCTACTTCCACTGAATTCAGGGGGTTTACAATCTAAAAATTGTTTGAAGGTGCAACTCAGTTTCATACTGAATGGATAAGGTTGGTTCGGGAATTGATATTGAGGTATACCTTGGCTTGGGTTAACATAATAGTATTGTGGTTGGGTCATTACAGGATGGGATTCGGATGTGGTGGACATTAAGGGAACCGTCATGGTAAAGGCGGGAGTTGTAGGTAATTGCATGGTAGTAAAGGGCATTGTAGGGGTGAACATGGGAGGGATGTTTGGCGGTTGGGTATTTTGATTTTGGTTCATACTATCAACAAGATTTTGGAGATGTTCCAATCGACTTTCCATTCTTATAATATAATCTTCTCTATCTGCATTTATATCTCTAGAAGTACCAATGATTTCCGGTTCGGGGTTCGACGGGATTACCAACGGGTTGGGATCGTTATCGGCCATACCTGTAACAAACACAACATCTCACAAACTCTTAGTTTAATCCGTTAGTACCTATTATACTAACTACTACTAAACCACAATTCATATTCACTCTACTAATCCACTCCAAAATTAAGGAAGTTTGACCAACTCGAGCCAAGATTTGGGAATGGTACACCTAAATGTGCAACCATCGCCAAACCTGGGCTCTGATACCAAATTGTAACACCACAATCTTAGAGCCATTTTTTTTTTTTTTTTTTTTTTTTTTTTTTTAGGAAAATATGCATACGGAAGCGATTTAAGAAAAACTATAAATCATAATTATTACATATTATAAAGGCCATTTACATATTAACCAGAATATATAAATCATTTAAAGGTGTTACTAAAAACAGGCTCGACCCGGTTTACAAAATCAGAGTACGGTCAGACTTCCAAAACCCGACTATAGTCAAGCCAATTCCACAACCTGAAAAGAGTCAACAAATGAGGGATTAGCACGAAGCTAAGTGAATAGAAATAAACATCAAACTGCATAACCACAACAAATTAGAAAATCAAGGGAAATCAATAGGGGAAACCCGTCCAAACTTCCACAAGCAATTGGACGTTACAAGAGGATCGGCGGTCGGGCGAGGACCTTCAACTGTTGTCGGCCAACAACAGTCAACCGATGGCTTCTTTACTAGAGGCACGGTGATCCCTCCTTACATAACGAATACGAAGGAGTCCGATCGCCCCCACCAAGAGTAACGAAGCGTAGCCGAAAACCACCATAGCTAACCTCTAGAAAACATGTGCACATACTACCATTAACAAACCCACAATTAATGGTACCACTGGAAAAATCAATGAAAACCAAGAACAAATGAATTTTCCCAAATCAACCAAGAAATCGGCTCATAACCAAGTTCGCGTCGTGAACTCAGAGTTCGCGTCGTGAACTCAGAGTTCGCGTCGCGAACTAGGAGTTCACGATCGCGAACATTCTCACGATCAAGCCCCAATTTCCCTGCCACCTGTTCGTGATCGCGAACACAAGTTCGCGATCGCGAACTTCCCCAGACATCAAAATCCTGCATTTTTTTTATCAAAACTCTACCATTCCCTAATTTTGTAAATCACACAAGAAGAAGGTTAAGTCCACTCACCTTAGCTTCCTTTTCGTGCCGAGCTCAATGATCTTATATCACTGAGGCTCCTTCCCTTTTCCTGTACAAAATGAATACCGAATTAGTCACCCGAAATTATCAATTATGTAACAAGTACTATAAGCTTAAGACCACATTTTTGCAACAAGAGCTTATAACCAAATACTTGTATTTTTACTCATAACCATAACTAAAGTCTAACACTTCATCAAGTCAATTCATTAGTCAATTTAACCAATTTGCACACTAGGCCCAAACGGGTCAAAACAACAATAATAAGTCGGGAATACACACAACAATATCAAATGAGTTAGACTACATGTTTAACATCAAAATTACACAACCAACATACTTCTTGCATCCAACTGCAAGTATTACCAACTTTGACCTTATTTAGGTCAAGTTGCACCAATTGTCAAACAAACGGATCAAACACATATTCGAGCTCATACTTGTCAAATAACAATTTCATATTGTCAAGTTCCTTACTTAACATTAATCTAAGCAATTTGCACACCATTTGCATACATGTATAATTTAATCATCTATTGACCTAAAATAGGTCAATTTACACAATTTGCAACCAAACGGGTCATGACATGAAACCTACACACTTGAGCTTACAATTCATTCAACTAACACATTTCTAGCATAAATTTGATAATTAAAGTTTACAAGCCATACAAAACCAAAAGTCAACTCCCAGATTTGACCAAAGTCAACAATTCACAATTTTTAGCTAGTTATGACCAAATTTCCATCTAGCCAAACACTACCATCTTTTATGCATTTTCACAATAGCTAACTAGTGATCTTCATGATTAACAATTACCATTCTAACATGCATAACTAACTTAACACAACATCAAGAACATCAAAATTCACATTTCACCAATTTAGGGAAGATCTCCATCTTCTTCCCCAATCCACCATTGATGGAGCTTTATGAAAGCTTCACCAAATGCACCACAACTAACAATTCATCACATATAACTTGCAAGAACTCAAATAAACACCAAATCAAGCATCAATTTCGGATTTCCAACAAGATTCAACTATAACTTCAAGAAAACCCACTAGTTCAAGAACCCTAGTTCATCTCTACATCAAGAACATGAAACCCTAGCTAAAGAAGGAAGGAAACTTACTTAATCTTGCTTCTAATCACGAATTTACAGCAGAAATCAAAGGATTCAAGCACCAATTCTTCAATTTAGAGAGAGAACTTCAAAAATGGGTGTGTGTGTGTGTGTGTGTTGTATGTGTCGTGAGAGAGAGAGACCAGAGAAAAGAGAAGAGTAAAATGACATCTGCCCTTGAACTTACACGTACACCCCTCCTTCCCACACATATACTTTCATTTAAAACACAGTACAGATTATTAGGTTCGCAGATAATTAATTTAGACCTAACTAACTCCAATTTTTACAACGAAGATATTTTTAGAACCCCGGTTCAAAAGTGAACCCAAATATGTAAAAATCATTTTAATATTTAAATATATCAGTTTTACTAATTTTAACCCCATGGTTAAAATACAGTTAAATATAATTAAATCAATTAATTTATATAAAACAATAAACAATTAAATTACTTACCGAAAGTAATAAAAAATTCTAGGCCGGGTCTCAGGATGTTACAATGTTGAGCATCACTGATTAATAAAGAATTTATGAGAATGTGATGTCAACAACTCAATATGAGTAAAAAGATATAAAAATTTGATTTACAATTGAAAAGAATTTAACAATGAAGGAACACAAAGGTAGCAATGAGAAATAAGAGAATTTGCAATAAACAGATGCAATCAGTACCAACCTACACTGGTAAAGAGATCGTTTACGAATATTGCAAAAGTTAATACTCAACATTGATAACCTTGTGTGATTGTAAATATGTAAGAGGTTGAAAAACTGTTTGAGGAAAAAAATTTATTATCAAGATAGAATAAGAAAATTTGTAATAAACAGATGCAATCAGTACCAATTGAGATTGGTAATGAGATCGTTTACGGATATTACAAAAATTTATACTCCATATTGATAATTCAAAAAAATTGAAAGGAGCATCGAAACAGAATGTAGCGATTATAAAAGAATGCTCCCCCTCGACAGTTGTTTTTCAAAAATCATAAAGCAGTTATGCTCCCCCTTGACATAAGAATGTCTATTTTCTCCCCCTTGACAAGTGAATATAGAAATTCTCCCCCTCAACCAATTATGATATTTAAAGAACGGGTTTCAAGCAGATGTACTTGAAAGCCATTCTGATGAAGAGCGGGTTATACACTGAAGTATGTATAAGCCATTAAACGTTGAAATGCGAGTTATACACTGAATTGTGTATAAGTCATATCTGAACTCCAAACACCTTGCTGGTTATTCTACATAAAACAATTAAAACATGTTTAGTACCCAATTATCTATGGGTCCTATACGATTAGTGACAGATGTTTTATGTAGAATTGTTTTATGATCAATTTAGAGCTTTGGAGAACTGCAAGGAGGCAGTTCAGATGTCGTGGATTTGACGACCCATTTTAAAGATTTTTCAGAGGATTGGATAATCCAATGAGATTTTTCATTTTTAATCCAAGTGTATTTCACAAATGTTGAAGATTTGGTCGCTGTTTTGTTGTCGATGTTTGAGGAACCTGAAGACTTTGACTTAGGTGCGGAATTTCCTCGAAAGACTTGGCGGCGAGTAGACAAATGTTTATCAGAGTTTGGTGGGGTTTTGGAAGAACTCTTCGTCTGTTTGGAGGCATGTGAGGATGAACCATTTTTATTAGGTTCGGGTGGACGAGAGACAGATTTCCTGCATGCTTGTGGAAAACATGTTTTGCATGATTTTATAATTTTACCAGATTTATGGAAAACATTGATTTTCAAACCACATGGAGCATCTAATCTAACGAAAAATCGATCGTCAGTTTCAGTGATTTGTTTCTTTGTGATTTTATCAAACAATCTCTTTGTACCAAATTTATCATTTTTAAAGAACACAGTATCATAATCAGGTGAGTAATTTACAGGACGATAAACAGAAGCATCATACACTGTACCAAACGCAATTACCGGAGATGTAAAATTTTTGGAGTTGTTACAATTAATTTTAACAGTAGACGAAGAAACTGAAGAGGTATATGGTCTAGACTTCTCAAGCGTACTAGACTTAGACGAACTCGGCTTCTTAGACTGCACATCTCCTTTGACTCCATTGGGCTTGGGCTCCTTGCTCTGAGGCTCTAAGTTTCTAAATGAGACGTTTAAGGCTGGTGAATTAGAGGTTCATCTCAAAGTAATTGGTATTGGATTAACAGGTGCCGGTCCTATTAATGAAGATTTAGAATTTTGAAAAACATTTTCGTTAGTTTTATGTTTTAATTCTGAAATCGTGTCCTCTAATTTATGTATCTTTGTTTGAAGTTTTTCTTTTTCTTTATCAAAGGCTTTATGAGTTTCATCAATTTCAGATTCAAGTTGGACTATTTTCTTTTCTAAAATTAACGTTGGAACATAAAGCTTGGGTTCGATGGTTTGTTTTAAAACTTCATTATCTGAGATGAAAAATTCTTCTGGAGTGACAATCGGGAAGTACTCATTGTTTTCAAATTTTGCTTTCTTCTTTTCGTACGTTGAGTTTAAGGCATCATAATTGAAGCTAATTTGAGCATATTCTTCCTTTTCCCGGTTGAACTTTTCAACTTCTGCTTCTTCATCTGGCATATGAAGGAAGCTTTGCCAGATTCCCAAGTTCATGTAATTGTAGTTATATAACGTTGGAAGAACATCTGCAGCTTTTTCCAGAGGACGGATGTTTTCTGCTCCAAGACCCTCTTTTGACTTGAAAGATCTGAACTCTTTAGGCTGGTTTAATTTTATCGTTTGTTCAGTATGACCAGCTTTCACAATCGTCTGCTCCAGTTTTGAGATGTGTTCTTCAGCATTTTCTTTTCTGACAGTAAGACTGTGTATAGTTGCTGATTGTTCATCGATTTCCTTTTTAAAATCGTTTGTTATGTTTTTGATTTGTTCATTCAATTTTTGAATTTCGATGTCAGCCGTCTTCAACTGTTCTTGGTAGTCTTCTATCTTGATGTCTGCGGACTTCATCCATGTTTGTTGTCGATTTACTTGATTCGCCAAGTCATTTATCAGCTGCTTGGAGTCGTCTTTATCACTTGACACCGTCTTCATTGTTTTTAGGTTCGAAATTTCAAGATTTTTTGTATTAATTATGTGATTTAGACGATTTACCTCACTGGTGTGAGCAGCATGAAACTGTGACAACTGTTGTTGTAACTCTTGTGTTTTTTGATTTGCATGGTTATTTTGATTTACTTGAGGAACAAGAGTTTCAAGTTGACGACGAAAGGTTAAATTTTCTTCTTTTAATTTTGAGATTTGTGTATTTGATTCATTGGTTGTATTTACATGTTTTTGTAAACTTTCTTGTAATTCAGAAATTTGAAATTTATAAGCTGATTTTGACGTAGACAACTGATTTTGTAATTCCTTGTTTACTTGAGTTATTTGAAGAGAACATTGACTTAGCTCACTCAAATCATTTAAGAGTTGTGCTTTTTCAGATTCCAAATCAGTTATTTGTTTTGTCAAATGTGATTTCTCATCAATTTTAGTAAAAAGTTTTTCATTAAACAAGGAATTCTCTGATTCATCAGTGTCTGAATCAGATAATAAAGAGTCAAAGGAAAAAGAGAGTACCTCATTTTCATCAATTTTTGAAATGCCCAACACAGCTGTAACCTCATTTGGTATTGCCATGACTGCCAGGTCGGCAATGCACTGTTTCTCCTCCTGGGCATTCGACCCGGCAGCCAATGTTTCTTTGGAAGTCATGTTAAGAACACTTCACGGGAATTTTGATTGAAACGGGGTAAAAAAATTTAGAGAATGAGAAGGTTCTGGAATAGAATATGTGATGTAGACCGTGAATTTGTCTTCAAAAATTCAAAATTACCGAAATCTTAAACTGGTTATTCCAGATGATAAAGTACACTTTAAATGTGCCTAAGATTTTCGAATTAGGGAAAAACGACGATCGGGTTAGAAACTGGGCTAAACGAAGTTTGGAAATTAACCGAAAAATCATAAAAACGCAAATTAAGCGATCGAAACAAGCGTTTTTGGGCCGAGAAGTCGGGTAAACCGCCTACGGGTTAGAAACTGGGGCTAAACGAAGTTTGGAAATTATCACGTCGTAGCTTTCGTCTTTAGCTTCGATTTGGTTACTCGTGGGCTCGAAACGGACAACGGAGCGGAAAGTTATGACCGTTACAGTACAGCCCCTTTTGTCACGCGAGTGTAGAAAGAGTTCGGGCCGAAGTTGAGTAATGTTCGGGCCGAAGTTGTGTAGAAGTTCGGGCCGAAGTTCTTGAATGAAGTTCGGGCCGAAGTTCTTGAATGAAGTTCGGGCCGAAGTTTGAAAGAAGTTCGGGCCGAAGTTTTGAAAGAAGTTCGGGCCGAAGATTTGAAAGAAGTTCGGGCCGAAGTTTGATTGCAGTTCGGGCCGAACTTGTTACTGTTCTCGGGCCGAAGTTGTTCTTGGCAGAACAGTGACGAACAGAACAGAAAAAACCCACTAATTTGATCCTAAAATGGTCGTTTCTTAGCCAAAAACTTCGATTCTTTTTGTAAAATGACCCAAATACTATTTCCTTCAATCCATTTCAACTATATTACTCAAAAACAACCTAGATCTATTCGAAAATTTGAATTTAAAGGGTTTTTGAAGCTTTAATGGTTTTTTCTAAAAATCCAAATTCTTCGTCAGAATGGATTAGATTCGATCCTAACTTGATTCTAAGCTTAATATATCAACAAAATGAAGCTATTCAATCCATAATAACAAGAATTAGTACCTTAAATCCGATTTTTGATCTTAAACCCCTTTTTCTTCAAAAACCTTCAAAAACGCACTGATTCTTCTGATTTTTAACACCAATTGATGGATTTGGATCGTTTTGAAGATGAAATTATGCTCTGATACCAATTGAAAAGCACAATATCACTGATTCAATCCATTAAATGATGTTAGATGATGATTTTGGTGAGAAAAGTGAAGAAGATGGATTAGGGCTTTTAGTGAGAGAAAGTAGAGAGATGGGAGAGAACAATTGCTGGAAATGAAACTTTGATTAATTGGCAAAAGTTACAATTAGGGACTACATCTTTGGTTTATATATCATCTCCCTAATTGTCTAATTAGTCCTAAGACTAATCCTAAACTAATATACAATGTTACATAACTAGTCCCTAGACTATTGATTACAACTAAATATGACCCAACAGACTTTTTTAACCAGGTTTCGTATGACGGTGAGTTTGTATCGTTCACTGCAGCGACGGTGGCTCAGCCCATTGGCGATCGGCGGCGGCCGGAGGTGGCGGGTGGTGGCCGGAGGTGGCGGTCGGCGGCGGCCGGAGGTGTCGGTAGCTAAGGAATTTGACCTTGATCATCTTGATCCAATGGTTAAGATCTATCCCTTGGCCTCTACAAAACTCTTAGACTACCTAGAACACAACTCATATTTATATTGCTCAACAATTACGAGTTGACTTTTAAACAAAAACGGATCTGCATTTTTTCTAATTATTCTGAAAATGTAAAAGCAAAATTAATATGAATGACATAATATACTAAAAAAACTTTTGATAATCATTAACTATCTCAAACTCAAAACAACAATAACGAGTCATTATAAGCAATCGATTTTGTAACAAATTAGGTGATTGTATATTGTTCAGATCTCTCGGGTCCTTTTGTATTGAAACGTTTTAAGTGCAAAAATCGAAACCCAAGATCTGTAAGCGAGATATATATAGAGCACGGTGGGGAGAGAAAGAGGTTGACTTTTTGAAACATGTTTCGTATGTCGCGAGTTTGTACCGGTGGATGGTGGCTCAGCTCAGCCTAGTGGCGAGGAAGAGAGAGAGAGATGCCGGAGGTGGAGAGAGAGATCTAGAGAGAGAAGAGAGAGATACCTGATGTGGAGAAAGAGAGAGTGGGGTTGACTTTGTGTAATTAGTTGCAGCGCGAGAGAGAGTTTAGTCATTTTTGTGCCATTATATCTTGTTTCTATTATCTATCTGTCATTTTATCTTTTTTATGTTAACAGTTGTAATACCTAATGAAACTATAATCAAGCTAATCCATTAAGAAATGATAGAAAAATTGAAGAATTAGTGTGTGTGTTCTTGGTGTATTTGGTGTGTGAAGTTGAGAGAGAATGAGATGGATGAAGAGCTTTCAATTTGATAATTCTGTAAAAGTGTAGGAAAGCTTACATTCTAACTCAATATTACAAGTATTTATACCATCTACCACCTAACAAGAGAATTGTTAGTTAACAAGATTAAAGGTCAAAACCTATTACAAAAATAGTCCTAACAATCTCCCCCTTTTTGATCTTTAATACGTCATCCCAGTCTTCAAACTTCAGATTCTTGTTATCATCTATCTTTGGCAAGAAAATATTTTTCTGTATTTTAAGAACAAAACATTTGCAGAAATCTGGAAGTTTAAGGTACTCAAAGGGAATATGTTTTTCGTTGATAATATTTGAGTGAGGAAATCCTATAACTGATTTACTAAAGATTTGAAAACTTTGGGAAATGGAATATCAGTTAAGTAAGGATTTGACTGGGTTTTCAGATAATGGAGAGGTTGTTTTTGGAATTTTGTGGCAGAGGATTATATTGAGTATAGAATGATGATGTTTTTGAATGATTTGTCAGTTAAAGTTTTGGATGTGTGTGTTTGTTTTTGTAAGAATGATATGTATGTTTAAGGAATTTGAAAAAAATGGTTTAAACGGTTGAGCTTGTGATATACGTTTCTGAAAGAATGATTTGAGTTTTGGATGTGTGTGTTTGTTTTTTTTTTTTTTTTTTTTTTTTTTTTTTTTTTTTGAAAGAATGATTTGAACGGTTAAGCTTTTAGATGTGTGTGTGTGTTTGGTTTGGTAGGAATGATTTGAACGGTTAAGCTTTTAGATGTGAGTTGGTTGAGGTTTTGGAGAGAGATTATGTTGATGATTCGGTTTTGTTCTTCTTCACTTGTTTTTCTATCTAGTACACTGATTATCATTTTCTCTTTCTCTTAATCACTTGATCTAAAACGTTTCTGATTTTGCAGTTGATTTGAGTACATGTGTTATGAAGTTTCTTCTTTGATGGGATATTTGTGGTTCTTTTTGACGTTGTTCAGTTATACATCCGATATTTTAACTATTTCTTGCTCTTTTTCTCCCCCTCATGAGGATCATGATAAGGGTCCTCATGATAAAGCTGAATCGTTGCGTTTTGGAAACTGAGTGAGGAATGGTGTGTCGGTGAAAATCAAGAGCCAAGATCGGAATGAGAACCAGAAACATGTAGTACTCGACAAATTGATTTAATCCTTTGAATGTTTTGAGAAAAATATTTGAAAATGAAGAATAGCAATGTCAATGATCACGTGAAGTCATAAACAGATGCAATCTTTACTGAAGAACTTCAGTAAAGAGATCGTTTACGGATATGACAAACACGATGATTAGAGACATTGTTAATCAAATATTTGAAATTTAAAAGAAATCAATTTGTTTGGTTATATCAAAGATCAGTGAAGTATACCACTTACAAAGATGCAATCTTCTCTGAACGTGTGTAGAGAAGAGATCGACGGATATACAAAGATCAATGACATAACAATGTGCATTCAAAACGATTTTGAGTGTGTGAGAACTGGAGAAAGTCAGAATTGAATCTGAGCAGTTTTGAGAAGATGAAAAATGATTTCTCCATGGATCGTTTAAGAATGAAAATCGTTTAAAAATAGTAAGAACAATCAATCCAAGATGGTGTTAAAAACAGATGCAATCAGTACTAATCGAAATTAGTAAAGAGATCGATGAATTTAACAACAGCTTGTGTTGAGTGTTACAAACAGATATTTGAAAATTTTAAAAATTGTGCAAAATCAGAAAAATGATTTGAAAAATTATGTCAGCAACGCAAGAGAAAAAAGTTGGTCATAAACAGATGCAATCTTTACTAATGAGATTAGTAAAGAGATCGATGAATTTGACCAAAATTTATATCCTACGTTGTGAACACATCATTGTGAGCACAAAGTATGAGTAAAAATTTTGTGAGGAATATACAGATGTTGAGCATAGAATGTCAACTCTGTATGAGAAAGTGAGGTCAATAACGCAAGAGAAAAGAATTTGACATAAACAGATGCAATCTTTACTAATTAGATTAGTAAAGAGATCGACGAATTTGTCAAAAACTTATATCCTACGTAACTAACACATGATTTCGAGAAGAAAAAAAAAATTAACAGTTAAGATTGAGTTGTGCTAAAGTTGTAGCAACAACGAAACTCAAAATGTTGAATTTTGTAGAAAAATTTGAGTTTCACATGAATATGAAAAATGAGAATGTGATGTCAACAATGCAAGAGACAAAAAGGTGTCATAAACAGATGCGATCTTTACCAACGAAATTAGTAAAGAGATCGACGAATTTGACAACAGTTTGTATCCTACATTGGTAACATGTGAGTTTAAGTAAAAATTTTGAATATAGTGTGAAGTTGTGCCATCGGTATGACAACAACGAAACTCAAATTCATTTTGAAAGATATTGAGTTTATGTTTGAAAACAAAACGGAGGAGATGATGTCATCAACGCAAGAGACAAAAGTATGTCATATACAGATGCAATCAATACTAACCGAAACTAGTAGAGAGATCGACGAATTTGACAAAAATTTGTATCCTACGTAGACAACATATAAGTGAGGAAAACATTTTTGAACTAATATAATGAAACTCAATTGAACAAATTTTGAAAATATTGAGATTGAGTTTCTGAAAAATTTGAATAATGAAGAAAAATGGGTTAACAAAGAGTATACTCCCCCTTTACCGATGAAGTTTCATAAAAATGCTCCCCCTTGACAAATGAATGTCAATTTTCTCCCCCTTAACAAGTGAATATTGATTTTCTCCCCCTCAACCAATTAAGAGCTATTTGCTCCCCCTCAATCAATTAAGAGCTATTTGCTCCCCCTCAACCAATGAAATCATTGAGAAACGGGTTTCAAGATGAGTTACTTGAAAGCCATTTTGTTGAAGCTCGGGTCATACACTGAATTGTGTAAGAGCCATCTACATTGAAGAGCGAGTTATACAATGACGTGTGTATAAGTCATTATCCGTTTAAACGCGAGTTATACACTGAAGTGTGTATAAGTCCTTCTCCTGCAAAAACAAATCAAACAACTTTTGGTACCCATTTTTGTTTGGGTCCGACAATGTTAGTGTGGGAATAAAACCACCGATAAGTTGTATCGATTTGATTTAAAGATTGAGAGTTCCAAGAAAAACTGAAACTTGATGTTTCACTTTCAAATAATTTCCGGGGAATTATTTGAGATGTTGGAGTTTTGGGAACCCATTTTGCTTTTAAGATTGAGGATGTTTTGTAAACATAAACAGGAGATGTTTTTGGCACTTGTGTAAAAGTCATATTAGGTTCCAATGAAAGTAAATCATTTCTTGAGTATTTTAACGATTTAGTTTTGGAAAAGATTTTCTTTGAAGCACTCGAATGTTTCAACACGGTTGATGGTGTAGGTTTATCCACTTGAGAATGCTTAAGTCTATAAGAGGAACCTAATTTATTTGGAGTTTTAGGTGCGGAATTTCCTCTAATAACTTGTTTAAGAGCATTCATTTTCTTATCAGAGTGTGGCGGGACCGTGGATCTCCTAGGCTTAGGCTTGGTAGAGGATCTGACTTGTGATTTCGGTTTAGGTGTAGAATTTCCACTATGAACCTCAGTTTGCTTGATTTTATATAAATCACGATATGCCATGACAGGAGAAAACATTCTTGAGTTTTTATATTTATTTGTTGCAGGTAAAGGAGAATCTAAATTCATAGATGCACTAGGCTTCTTGAGTTTCTGAAGATACGACGATTTAGATTCTAAATTTTGAATTTGTGCTTGCAACTTTAGTTTCTCTTTATCATAAGATTTATGTGTTTCATCAATTTTATTTTCTAATTCATGAATTTTTGTTTGTAGAACTGATTTTTCTTTGTCAAACGCCTTATGTGTTTCATCTATTTCAGTTTCCAATTGACAAATCTCCATTTCTTTTTCAGAAATTGTATGAGACAAATTCTTAACATCATTATCATATTTGACATTCAATTCTGATACTTGATTTTCTAAGTCCAGATTCTAAAGTTTGACATTTTTAATTTGTTTAATCTGTTGAACAAGTTGTTCATTTTCATTTTGCAAATGGTTTAAACGTTCTTGAAATTGATTATTTAAATCTTTTTCATCTAAACTGTTTTGTTTTAAAGAATCAATTTCAGAAATCTGAGTTGTAACAAAACAAGTATCCGGACCAATAAGATTATCAGAATTTGAAAAGTGGGAACTGATTACCTCAAGTTCTTTGTTGGCCTCTTCATTAAATCGATCAGTAACCTCCATATGCTTTTCATCCTTAGGATCTGAATCTTCCATCCATTTACTATCTTCAACTAAGAACACTTTTTCATACTCAATTTGTTTAGCCCTCGACATTTTACGTTTATAATACTCGGAATCCCGAACGATTAATTTCTTTGTAGCATCCAAAGGTGTGACGGTTGGCTTTTTAGGTGAGATTGTAGCAGATATATCAGGCTTAATGTCGAATGAAGATCTCAGATTATTGTTTGTAGGCTTTGAATTATATTTCTTCGCATAGTCTGAAATTTTTGCCATAAATCGTAGTACGTCTTGACGTTCTTTATCCAAATCATCATTGATAGCTGGTGTAGGTTTTTCCATTTGTTTATAATCAATTTCTTTTGACCTATTGCAAAAATTTTCTATTTGATCTTTATCTTCAGCTAACACTCCTTTAGTATCCATTTGTTTATAATATTCGGCAGCTTTTCTGGCATTTGCAAGGTCTTTATCCATATTTGCAATTAGGATTTTGGGTTTAAAATGGATTGGACTTAACAAATTAATGTGTAAGAAAATTTAATTGTTGATTGTTTAAATGATGAATGATAAAGTTCTTTTGAAACTTTTAAAATCGAAGTGTCACAATTTCAAAAAAAAAAAAATATGAATGAAAAAAAAATCTCGTGCAAAGAAAAAAAAAATTTGGGCTTAAAACAAACTTAGATGGACCGAACATTTGCTTTGGGCTTATACAATTAAACTTGTATTGGGCTTTAACTATATGCTTTATATTTGAACTTTGTTTTGGGCTTAAGATCAAGCAGAAAACAATCGAGAAAACAATCGACTGTTTACAATCGACGCTGATTTACGATATTGATGTTTACGATCAGAAATCTGTTTACCAATTGATGATTACAATCTGAATTGATGATGAAGATTATGATTACGATCTTGCTTGAGGGTTTACGATACGATCCAGACTAAAAGTTCAGGTTTACGATTCTGATTTTTGGATTTTATTGATCGATAATGATTGAATCTGATATTCTGAAATCGTTCGTTGGTCTTGAAATCGATTTTGTTGAACTCGATTATGTGAAGAATCCGTGATTAATTGAAACCAGCCGAACAAAATCAAACAACGAATTTGTTGATGGAATTTTTGATGCCGAAGACTATGAAGAACGAACACAGTGTTTTATAAACGGGATTTTGATGAGCCGAACACAATGAAATCTGATTAGAATTGTTTGAATTTCGATTACAATCCTTCTGTGAAGATCGTTTGTTAAAAACGATTTCTGGTTAGAATTGTTTCTGGTTAGAATCGTAGAATTGTTTGTTGAAGATGCCGAACTATGTGTAGGACTAGGTGAAGATGCCGAACTATGTGTCGGACTAGGTGAAGATGAACTTGGGCCGAACTACATGTTTGCCACTTCGGGCCGAGCTTCTATTTGGGCCGAACTTCTCAGTTCGGGCCGAACTACTGATCGAACTTGTTCATCGTTATGAAGCCGAAGTTGTTGACGAAACTTGTACGCATTCTTCCTTCTCCTTTTCGATCAGATTTTTCTAAATACTTCACCGATTTGAGTGATTCTTTTTGCTAAATGTTCAAAATCCAATTGCTAACACTTTGATCGGATCAATTTCTTCAATCCATTACACAAAAGCTTCAAATCTTCGATTTACAGTAACTTTTCACTTTTTCACTTTTTCTCTAAAATCATCAAATTGAAGATCGTTTGTTGATGGAATGAATCTAATTTTGATTCTATTGTGTTTAGAAACACTGGAGAAACACTAATCCATGATCAAATCTTCAATTCCAACAAAAAATTTACAACATTAAATTTCTCATTGACGAACAAATTTTTCTTCACTCTTTCTCAGATCTTCATCAATCTAGCTCGATTTGGATCTTCTCTTAATAGAGATTTTGCTCTGATACCAATTGTAATACCTAATGAAACTATAATCAAGCTAATCCATTAAGAAATGATAGAAAAATTGAAGAATTAGTGTGTGTGTTCTTGGTGTATTTGGTGTGTGAAGTTGAGAGAGAATGAGATGGATGAAGAGCTTTCAATTTGATAATTCTGTAAAAGTGTAGGAAAGCTTACATTCTAACTCAATATTACAAGTATTTATACCATCTACCACCTAACAAGGGAATTGTTAGTTAACAAGATTAAAGGTCAAAACCTATTACAAAAATAGTCCTAACAACAGTCATATTTTCATTTTTTTTTAATCAATCATCACATTATGTCATTGTATGTGTTGCAAGGCAAAGGTATATTTTCGCAAGATAAAGGTACAATGGAGATAAAAATACATAACTGATAATCATGCTTCTTTTTTTTTATAGCAATATGAGATGGTAATAAAAAAATCAATTTCTAAACACTTAACTTTGGCAAACATTTATTTCTTTCATGGGTTTTTAGTTGGTATTTGGTTTATAGGTAGAAATCACTATATGTACGAGTTTGATAACAATACGAGATATATAGGAAGGGGATTCACTTCTAAAGCCATCTTTTTTTTTTTTTTTTTTTTGTAGGTATGAAGAAGCACCATTTATTAGTCATGCGAAAGTGAGAGTAGTGATGGTAGCGGTGGTGAGTAATGATGATGATGGTCAATAAAAATTATATGAGTTTAAGATTAATAAAGATAATATAGTGAATAAGTACGGATTCACTATATTATCTTTATTAATCTTAAACTCACATAATTTTTATTGACCATCATCATCATTACTCACCACCGCTACCATCACTACTCTCACTTTCGCATGACTAATAAATGGTGCTTCTTCATACCTACAAAAAAAAAAAAAAAAAGTGGTTTTAAATGGTGTAATATTGGTAAAATTCGATCCCCTCTCCTTAAACTTAATGTTTCGATTAGCTCATGGTTTGAGAGGTCGGAAATAAGGGGTGTTGGCAGTGGTTTTAAATGGGTGTTGGAGCCCAGCGGTTGTTTCTCTGTCTCTTCTGCTAGACGAGCTATCGACAGACTCATAATCGGGCCTCGTCCGGATTGTTTGATCCCATGGATCAAGGCGGTGCCTCAAAAAATTAATATCTTCATATGGCGGTTGGTTCAGAGACGGTTACCAACGTGTGTAAACCTTTTAAAAAGAGGTGTAACGTTGGAGTCGGTAGTGTGCCGAAGATGCGAGAGACAATTTGAAGATGAGGACCATCTTTTCTGTTCCTGTAATGTTTCCCGATCCGATTGGCTTGAATTTGCTTCTTGGTGGAATTTGCCCATTAATTATATTCAAAATCTAAACCACATCCTGGTGTGGCCCGATACTCTTCTCGGGTCAAAGAAAAAACAGATGATTCTTTACACAGCTATTTATTCGATGTTGTGGTGTTTGTGGAAGCGCAGAAATAAGTTGGTTTTCGATCAAGCAAGCAGGAGGAATTTTTCGGTTTGTTCGGAGGCCCAAGCTCTATCTTTCTTTTGGCTTAAAAATCGGACAAAGGTGGGTTGGAATTCTCTTGATTGGATGTCTTGGTGCAGTAATCCTAGTTTTCTTGGTTAGTAGTTGGTGTTGTTCTTTTTGGTGGTTTTTCTGTTTTTTCGTTTTGTTTTGAGGTTTCCCTTGTCTTTGTTTCCTTTGTATGTTTTGGGTCTAGTTACTTGCTAGTCCTCCTTCTTTTTTATTTAAATCTTTTGCCGTTCAAAAAAAAAAAAAAAAAAAGTACGGTCAAGCAATTAACATGAAAGGTGACATGTTCGAATCTTAGTGTGCTGTCAATTTTTTCAAAATACAAATATCTTCCAAAATTACAAGTGTCTTGGCTGAAAAATTAAACATTTCTAAATTAGAAAAGTCTCAATTCGTTATGGTAAAGATAAAGATAATGATATAATAATAAATGTTGAATGCCTATTTTATTTTTGTATTAAACAACTATGAAACTTTTTTTTTATTTGAGAATCATACATTCATTATATCACCAATAATTAATGATTCGTGAATCTTAAAATTACAATAATTAATGAAAACTCAATTGCATTAATGCATTTTAGTCAATATCCTTAGTGTACACTATGTAAAATCCTTATAAGCTTCGTTTTAATTGTATTTCAATAATTCCTTTAAGTTAAATAATACACCGTTTAACTTAAACTAGCAGGGTATCCGCGCAATGCGGCGGCGGGTACCCGTAACTATATTTCGAAGTGACGACAGTACTGGTGGTGGTGACAATAGCGATGGTGATGAGTGGTGGTGCGTAGTGATGGTAGGTGCTGACATTAGTGATGGTAGGATCAGATCCGAAATTTGCATTTTTTGTGAAAGTAAATATGGGCCTTTTAAATAGAGAAATGATGGTTGAGTTCTGGTGACGTTAAAGCTTATATATATTAGTATCTGGAATAAATCAAAATAATCAAGTAGTTGAAGTGGTTAACACACAGTGACTACTTATGATAGGTCTTGTGTTCGAATCCTGTAAGCAACACTTTATTTTTGTAGTTAAAGAATTTACTAAAAGTGGAAATCTCCATAAACTTAAAATTAAGGAGTTCCTTAAACTTACTAAAAGAGGTAGGCCTAAATGCATTAGTAAGTAGTAAGATAATATATACAATTAAATAATACGAGTAATTAAATAATACACCGTTTAACTTATACACCGTTTAACTTAAATAATACACCGTTTAACTTATACACCGTTTAACTTAAATAATACGAGTAATTAGTTGTAAAACTGAATCGAAGAGCATATTATACCTAACGTTTTTCCTTGGTTATCAGAGATTTCAAGACCTTTCATGAACGTTTAATAGTTTGACTACCAGGGTACCCGCGCAATGCGACGGCAGGTACCCGGTAACTAGGGGTGTCAAAAGGGTCAACCCGACCCGACTCAAACCCGAACCCGATTATGCTAGTCGGGTCGGGTGTATTCGGGTCATATGTTGATATCGGGTTTTTTAAACCCGACCCGACAAACCCGATATCAGGTGAGGAATGGTTACCCTTATCGGGTTGACCCGACTAGACCCGACTCAAGTTTAAATGTTTTTTTCTCTTTAACATTTAGTAGATAAAATGAATGTAACATCTTAAAATATATAACAATTATGAAACAATTTAAGAAATTTTTAATATAATAAAGTAATGAAGTATTGGGAGGATTTGGGGACTCATTATCCGAGTAAGTGTGTTCGTAAGTATTGTAAAATTAATTATATTTGATTTAAAGAATACGAAATTAACAATTAGTTATGTTGTTCTTGACTAATTAGTAATTCTATGTATATACTACTATCATGGATCTTTTAAACACATGTAGTCTATATATAAAAAATTGTATAGGGACAATTTTTATTTATAAATGTGTATTTCTTATAGGTGGAACTATCTAAACCGACCAACCCGATCGGGCCAACCCGACAAACCCGAAACCCGACCAACCCGAACCCGATTCCTTATAGGGTCGGGTTTCAGGTTCGGATTTTTTACCTTAAAACCCGACGGACCCGACCCGATAAGAGCCAAACCCGACCCGACAAACCCGATTGACACCCCTACCGGTAACTATAGTTTGTGGCGGTCAAATCACAAATGTTGTTATAAATATGGAGAGAATAATTACATAAAACGGGTCAATTTTGTTAATCTTAAAAACATGTAATTACGGGCAAACATGTTATATGAAACGAGATAAATAAGTTAGAAGTTATTAGTACCATCCAAAACTTTTATCAAAAGATAATACTCAAATACTGAATTTTAACCTAATTTGATAGTGTTTCACCCCATCTTTAAAGATATATCTCCTTTTTCCAAAAAATATTTGTACTGGTACAATTTGTCTATTCAGTTATAAAACACACAATCAGAAGTGGAAGAGTGCGCAAGTAATCATGAGCCGGTTACAGTCTTTAATTGTTCTTAATTAATGGGCCGGTTACAAGAAATTGTATACTTCCTCCGTATCAAAATAAGTGAATCACTTTGAAGTTAACGTTTTTTGACGCAAAATAAGGTAATAAGATATCAGTGTAATTAAATTGGGTAATTAGAATGGATGGGGACCCACACTTTTTACTACTTTGTTGCTTTTATAGGAAAATGACAAAAATGGATGCGTCCCACACCTTTAAAAATGTATAAGTAAGGGTAAAGCGGTAATTTTAAATATAAAAACTTACCAAATAAGGTAAATTATTAAAGTGATTCACTTATTTTGATACATCCCAAAAAGGAAAGTGATTCACTTATTTTGATACGGAGGAAGTATGTTCTTAATTGTTTATAATTAATGGGCCAGTTACAAGAAATGGTATTGAGCGGAATATCAGATTATGAATTTGAAGTATTTAAATCTTTTAGCGTTAGAAAAAGGACCCAAGAAGCATTCTAATTGAGATGGAAAAGGTCACGGGTTCAAATCAGTAGCCTGCATTTTGAAACTTTTGAATATATATATATATATATATATATATATATATATATATATATATATATATAGTGCCCAATTCAGCGCAGAACCGTTTAAAGCTGCAGAACCGCAGAACCATCCTAACATCCAATGTTTTCTGTGTTATACATAAGGTGTACATTTCCATACACGTTGTAACACATTTATACATTCAATGTTTCCAATTTTTTATACACATAATATATAAATATATTTATATATTATTTGTATAAAAAATTGGAAACATTGGATGTTAGGATGGTTACAGCGTGTATGCAAATTTACAACTTATGTATAACACAGAAAACATTGGATGTTAGGATGGTTCTGCGGTTCTGCACCTTTAAACGGTTCTGCGCTGAATCGGACCCTATATATATATATATATATATATATATATATATATATATATATATATATATATATATATATATATATATATATATATATATATATATATATATATATATAAGTGAGATCTGGTGAGTACTCAAAAAACAGTGAGGACTCGCGAGGACACTTAAAAAAAATCAAAAAATTCCGAAAAAAATATATATAACTCCCCATGATTATTACTACATTTGACAAAAAAAAAATTGAAAAAAATATTATGATCCACTTTTTTTGTGGATCATAATAATGATCCATTTTTTTGTGGATCATTATTATGATCTATATATTTTTTTTTTGATCATTTTTGAAACTTTTTATTTTTTTTTTGGATCAAATAGGCTACGATTTTTATGTTTAAAAAAGAAAATTTTTTGAAAAAAGTTTGTTTTGGATCATTTTCGGAGTTTTTTTCGGAGTCCTCGCAGTCCTCACCGGTTTTTGAGTCCTCACCGGATCCGGACCCCATATATATATATATATATATATATATATATATATATATATATATATATATATATATATATATATATATATATATATATATATATATAAGGGAGCGTTCATGCGAGAACCTATATAATTGCGAGAACTGCGAGAACCATTTATGATCATTGGTTTTTAAAATGAGTGGATGAGATTAAAAAGGCAATCCTTGAAATTTCAGCGCCTGTTTTTAAAAGAAAAGGTGGCTTTAAGGGTATTTCCGTCCAAAAAAGTGTCCATTCAATAAGGAATATATTTAATTAATTTAATACAATATTATCTTTCTTCAATTCTCAACCAACCTCCACTTTACCACGTTCTCTCTCTCTCTCTCTCTTGAAGACAACGGCGGTGAGGGGAAGAAAAGCAATGAAAAACACCGAATTCAAACAATCAAATCCAAAAAAATGACAGATCTAGGGTCGGGATTCACCAGAAGAAAGATGTTAGGTACGATTTATGTTTTGTTCAATTTCATATAACGATTTAGGGTTTCAATTTCAGTTTTTTTTTGTCGATTTCAATTATTTTTTCCGATTTCTGGTTTTTAACATATCGCTAGGGTTTTATGTGGGTTTTGCCGATTTTTTATTAAATTTTTTCATGATTTTCATGCTTTTTTCATGATTTTTAAGAAAAAATTTATGTATGCGTATTATTATTGTTTTTATATATTAATGATGAATAGCTAATTTTGATATTTAGTAGATATTATATAGATTTTCTTATGTCTTTTTTCCTATTTTTTTTTATGTTCATCATGATATTTCAATGTAATGTAATTAATCGATATTGGTGATGTAATGGTCGACATAGGAGTTAACGAGATGAAAAAGTGAACAATGTGTAATGGATGATTGTGAATTAGAGCAAACAATGCAATCAGAGATGATCACTAATCACTAGTGAACAAAAAAAATTGTACATATAAATTACTAGTGAACTAATGATCACTACTGAACAAAAAAAATTATACGTATAAATTTCTAGTGAACGCATCGACAATTATTACTAGAGAAAACAAAAAGAAGGGTTCTCAAATTACTAGTAAACAAACGTTAATATACTTACAACGTTTAGTGGAGCAAAATTGTACATATAAATTACTAGTTAACACATCGACAATTATTACTAGTGAAAGCAAACACTCATTTTAGATTATTTGCGTTTTCAAAATGCAATAAGAAGATAATATTCCTCAAAACGCAATCCCAAACACCCCGTTATTAGGTTTTGAGTTTTTATGACAATAATGAACATATTACGTGCAGGGCAGGCATGATGAACCGTAAAATGGCTCACAAATAATTTTGAAATTTTAATGAATAATGATCCTCAAATAATGAAACTAAATACAGTTGACATGGTACGTTGATCTAACTTTGCTCATAAAATTATTTGTTAATGCATATTTGTCGACATTTAAGCAACAATTATTTTGTGTGCACTAGTGAAAATAACATAATATGTCGTTATTAAAATAGTGGCTGATATGTTTATTTGCAGGATCCGTACATACACATGTTACGGAACATGGTGATGAAGGAAGCTAAAGGTACCATGGAAAGAGTTGCATGATAAACATTTCAACTTTTATCTTGTTTTGACCTGGATATATATATTTATTAAAACTTTATAGACACACGATTGGTTTGGTTTATTACCTGTTTTTGGTTTGTTTTTTGTTTGGCAACATTAGATCAAGGGTTTTGAAATTTATTTATATTTGTGTTTGTTGTTTCAATTTTTTCTGATAATACGTTTTTTATAGACATGCTGAATTTGATCAACAGTGAACATTTTAAACTGATGAACACATGTGGAGTAGTTTTCTACGTTTGAGTTCATTGGCTCTTGTTAATGTTGCAAGTGTATAAAATAATATTGCTAGTAAGTAAAAAATAGTGATAAAAAAATAAAGATAATATTGAAACGTAGCTCATAAACAGATCAAGAGTGAACATTTAAATCTCATGAACACCATGCGAATCAGTTATATATTATTGTGTTCATTTAATTTTCATAAAGAGTATAGGGGATAATAGAATTGATTGTAGGTAAGTAATAATAAACACCGGTTAAGTGATTGTGATACAATAATTAATTACACATATGGGAGTAACTAATAGTGAACAAAAAAGTTAAATCACTTGATTGAAACATTATAAATTCTCAAATTATGTTGTGCAAATGTTAACATTCCATTGTTTCTCAAATTCAGAAATGTTGGTTACTTGGTTATCACCACTAACCTGTATCAAATAAATGAAACTTCAGAAATGTTAATTACTGAATGAACTTTAAAAGTTAAAATTGTACTTAATGAAAATCAATGTAACAACAGTTAAAAATGTTCATTGGTGAACGTCATTTGAAATCATCTTTTTGTTCAATTAAAAATGCTACATATAACAAAATAATAAAAAAGATATTCTTAAAAGAAAAGTTTATTCACTAGTAAACACTAATAAAAACACTAGATGAAAAATCAAATAATGCTTGAAAAAAGAAAATCAGTAGTTAAAAACACATTATGAAGAAGAAACAATTAATAAAATTGTGAATTATATATTTTATTGGCAAAAAACTAATTATGACTACGTAAATCATTATGCTCAATAGCTATTTGAATCAACGAAGAACTGCAACGATGATTATATTTTTTTGAAGATTCACTTGATATTGACGTCTTCTAATAATCAAAGAATTGTGTTAGGATGATGTTCAAATACGTTATAATGAAAATTATTAACGATACAGATAAATTAGATTTACCGGTTTACCTTAGCAAACAGCTATGTCGAAAATCTCCTCCATCGCAAGCTCGAAGTTTTCTACGTCGCAGGTTTTGGATCGATGGGGATGATTGTTTTTGGGAGATTATATTGAAATCCCAATAAAATAGCATTGTTGGTTATTGCTTTTAATGATATGCACGAAATTAATTGGTTTCCAAATACAAGGAAAATTAATTAATTAATTAATAAAATTATGCATGGACAAAAGTACCCCTATGTGTTTTAATTTAAATGGATTTAATCCGATGGCCATGATTGGTTCTCGCAATTATATAGGTTCTCGTATGAACGCTCACCTATATATATATATATATATATATATATATATATATATATATATATATATATATATATATATATATATATATATATATATATATATATATATATATATAATATATATATATATATGTATATATATATATATAGGGTCGAGTTATATTGAGAACCCTGATTTTAAAAAGAACTCTGAGAACTCTTATTAACCAATTAGAATTTAGTAAATTAATTTTGATTTATTTAATTCATATTAATTATTCAGGGGTATTTACGACATTTTACAAAAAAACTTTTTTGAAAATTTTCTAAAATTTAGGAATTATTTTTGAAAATTTATTGTTATTTTATCATTTTTGTTGAGCCGGTTGTGCATATATGTTTTTTTTGTAATTAGTGTTACATGTAGGTTGTGCATATATGTCAAGACGGTTATGCGTATATGTTGCGGGTTTGTATAGGTATTGAATATTATGTAACATAAAACCAACATGTTTTACAAACAAAATTGATATGATCCAAATTTTACAAAATTGATAGAGCAAACATAATACATACATGTCAACTAATTCATACAAAATGTCAAAATTCAAAAAAGACATATATGTATTCGAGCAATAACATATATGCATCCAAATGGTTGTTGGTGTACAATACCATATATCCCCTATTGAAGTGACTTTCTCCTTTATATACCCTAACACAAGATGTATCATTTCCTCTTTTTCCACTTATATAATTTGTCAATGTTCCTTGTATCACTCAAGGCAAAACATGTAAAAAACATATATGTACAATAAAACAACTATGTACCAAACTGAATAATCTCCAAAATCGAGCACAATTGAGGATTTTACTTGTGCATCAATCTTACCCCCATTTCAATTTTGGAAAAGCACTTCGTATCTGTCCAGAATAACATAAATGTACAAATAACACCTATGTATCCAAACTCAGCTTTAAAGGTTCATCAAGGTAGTGTTTGCTGAAATGCCTCCAAAATCCATTTAAAATCAAAATATAAGATATTGATAGATCCATTCGTATTGAAAATATAAAAATGATTATATAAAAAGATAGAATAGAATTAAGGAAGTGAATTTTTGATTTGCAAAATACTACAGTTGACTAGTCAACATTTATATTACAAATCAAACCTTATGTATACGTCATCATCATCATCGTCACTTGATTCCTTATTTTAGAACCACGTCATCATCATCTTTGTTTTGTGTCGTTCCTCAGCAATCGGAATACATAAATACATGTGAGATCTTTTTTCCGTCAATCTAGAAATATAAATACATAAACATTGGAATCAACAAACCTGGATACACAAATACATAATTTTAATAAACCAATTTCGGATAAATTGTTTGAAGATTTGGGTAAAATTGTTTTACAAAAACCCATATTTGTATATAGATTCATACCACCGTATAAAAACCCAGATTCATACCACCGTAAAATCGAGATAGAGGTTGTGGGGCGGCGGGAAAAACATAAATCGACACATACCAGGTGATGCGGAGAGTTCTGGTGGTTGCGATGCGGCGGGATCCGGTGGTGGTGATTTTGAACAAAACCCTACATTTTGAGTAAAAGAAGAAAACATGAGAGGTGAGAGATACGGTTTCTGTATTTAAAAAAATAAACTACCTTAAAAGAGAGAGAAACACGGATTTTAAGCAAATTTAAGTTTTCTTTTATGCAAAATACCTAAAATGACCTTTTTATTTAATTCTTATTAATAAAATATTTTCATTATTTACGAAATTGCCATGAATAATCTTAACCGTTAGATTAAAATCTAATGGCCCAAATTGGTCAATAAAAAGTTCTCAGAGTTCTTTTAAAAATCAGGGTTCTCAATATAATCCTTCACTATATATATATATAGGGTCCGGATCCGGTGAGGACTCTTTTCCCGTTGAGGACTGCGAGGACTCCAAAAAAAACTCTAAAAATGATCCAAAACAAACTTTTTTCAAAAAAATTTCTTTTTTAAATATCAAAATCGCAACCTATATGATCAAAAAAAAAAAAAATTTCAAAAATGATCCAAAAAAAAATGGATCTTAATAATGATCCACAAAAAAATATGGATTATTATTATGATCCACAAAAAAAAGTGGATCATAATTTTTTTTTGTCAAATGTAGTAATAATCATGGGGAGTTATATATATTTTTTTCAGAATTTTTTGAAATTTTTTTGAGGTGTCCTCGCGAGTCCTCACCGTTTTTGGAGTCCTCACCGGATCCCACTTATATATATATATATATATATATATATATATATATATATATATATATATATATATATATATATATATATATATATATATCGAAATATTAATTTGAATCTATATATTTTTAAATCCGCAATACAGACATAGAAGTCTGTTTTAAATAGAAATTAAAACACAATTCTCGCCTCCTAATCAAGATAATTATGAATACAATTGTCGTTATTCACCAAACAAAAACCCCCATTCTTTTAGATCAAAATGAGCTCTTAAGTTTTTATTTCAGGCAAATTTAAAATTGTTCGAATTGTGTAATCGTCAATTACTGACATTGGTAACCGACCCAGAGCAATTTGATTGTAATTCAATTCGTGATGATCATAAGTAGAAAGTTCATATTCTTCAGTCATTGATAAACAATTTGTTGGACAATATTCAACGCAATTACCACAAAATATACATATTCCGAAATCAATACTGTAATTAAGTAACCGTTTCTTTCTAATATCAGTTTCCAGTTTCCAATCAACAACGGGTAAATCTATAGGACATACGCGAACACATACCACGAGCCCTCTGTCCCACACATCTATCCAGAAGCAAGTGTAGTTCACCGGTTCCACCGAATGCTCCTATCTATGTATATATATATATATATATATATATTTATATATATATATCCGTATAAATGTTAAAGACAACAAGAAGAGCAAAAGCAATACATGGCATCTTTACAGAGCAAAACAAAACAAATGTGTCATTTAGTAAAGGTGAAAGTGGTTTTTTACTTTGAAAGCTAGAAAAATGGTGTTCCCAGAGAAAACTAAAAGATAATGCCACCACATATAGCAATGAGATCCTCAACACAACCACCCGGTGCCAGTTGTACACAACGAGGAAATTTTCTCCCCGCGCAACGCTGGTTTTATAAATTTAACCTTTTTATAATTGATATTTACTCTGATTTTGTTTGAATTTAATTTATTTAAATTAAATCTAGAAACAAAATTATTTTATTAACGAATATAATCATTAATTAATAAAACTGAGTGTAATAATTTTTACTTAATGGACAACTTTTATTAAAGTAATAAATATAGAATAAAATAGTGTAAAGATGTTGCTTTTGCATAATGAAAACATAATTCGATTATAAAATACACATATAGCTAAAAATAACATCATATTCAAAGCATATATTTTATAATATATATCAGTTTAATTTAAAACTAATGTTAAAAGAAATATATTTGTAAGAAATATTGTAATATTAGGCTCATTCTAATCGTATTTCAATAAAAAATTTAATGGTGAACTTTTTAGAAAATAAATATTTTTATTTCATTTAATTATATGTTAAATTAAGATAATAAGTATAATTATATTTTGTAATTAGTAAATAATTAGAGGTGGAAAAGTAAAATTTTATTAGTATTTACAAAACCAACCCTATTTTAGGGGTATTTTGTAACTTATGCAAATTGCAAATATCATTTTCTCATTTATCATTTGCACGTTCCGTTCATGTGTTCTCGATATTTTCTGTTATTTCATAATGAACAGTAAATGTTGAATGGTGATTGTATATAAAGTACAATTTTAATAAAAGGATAATTGCTTTTATATCCTTGTAAAATTTATAAATTATTTCTATATTCTTCTCAAGTTCATAAATTATTTCTATATCCTTCAAAACTTTATGATTACCTCCATATCCTTCTAAATCTTAAAAACTATCTTTATGTCCAAAAATCTATTTTAGTATTTATTAAATCAATAATTATCCAACAAATATATGCAATATATTTATTGATTATGTATTATAAATCATGTTTATTTGTCTGCATTATTGATATTATTACGATTTAATAAATAATAAAATAGGTTTTGGACATAAAAAAATAGTTTTAAAGGTTTGGAAGGATATGAAGGTAATTATAAAGTTTAGAAGGATATAAAGATAATTTATGAATTTGAGAAGGACATAGAAATAATTTATGAATTTTACAAGGATATAAAAATAATTATCCCAGAAAAATACTATGATTTTGATAAGTAGTATTCGACCCACCAACTAATAATAAAAAATATAGAAAAAATAATATTTTATTTAAAACACCTTAAAGATATCATCCTTCATCCCAGCATTTCAAACAATATGCGTAAGCACTAACGTTATTCATGTACAAAAGTCTTGATTGGGCATAAAAAATAATACTTTAATTCATTTACAAGAGTCTTACTCTTGTACACAACCAACAAACAGCTAGAGTATTCACATACAAGAGTCTCAATCTGAAAATATTATTAAAAAACAATAAAAAAAATATAGAAAGTTAAACTCTCTAATCCTATAATCTCTTCTTCAGACTCTGTAATCTAAGTTTCTCCAAATAAAATAAACTTGTTTTCTTTAATTGGCACGTTCTATCATTTTAGCCAAACAATTAGCTGCACCACTTTGAACAACTTTATTCTAAACTTTCAAATAACAGTTTTACAAACTAACTAACAACAGGCCCAACATTTTCTCAACACCTTCTTCACCTTTCAAATATAAACATATAGAGATGAAATTCAATATCTATATATGTAATTGTTTCAACAGAAATTAAATTAGATAATTTAGCTTGATATAATATACCAGGTCCTCTTGATGCTTCTTCTAATTTAGATTTAGTCATTTTTCTTCCATCGATATGATTTTGCATTTCCATTTGGTGGCGATAAAAACTATGCAGGGAATTTAGGTCTCAACTTCGAATCCTGTCGTTAGCATTTTTTAAATAAAAGCAAATCAATCCTAAAATAGCAAGTGTATTGGCTGAAAATTTCCAGCCACGGAAATGATAAGTGCATTGTTATTACCAACTGCCAGATGATTAAGGAAATGTTTACATGTACAACAAACATAAAAACTTAATTTATATAAATCTTACTTCATAATCTTCATCTTCTCATATTGTTGAACCACTCAGGCTCCGTTTGGTTACGGAAAACAGTTTTCGTTTTCTATGAAAAATTTTCTAGGAAAATGAAATGGTTTTCATTGTTAGTTTTTCATGAAATTTTTTGAAAACGCATTTGGTTCAAAACATTGAGTTTTCATCTTCCAATTTTCGTTTGTATTTGAAATCGACGTTTAGTTCAAAACATCGGCGTTTTCACTAAGCCCATTACATGTTTTTTTTAATCCAAATTCTTTGGTCTTTACGTACATATTTAAACTTTATAGCTTTTTATAACTAAAACGGGTACACTGTACCAGACCACATGGTACACCGTACCGAGTAATACTGGAATGAACCTACCCCCAACGTATCAGATACAGCTAATATGGCGTACCGCGTACCCGGTACGCGTTCCCGTACCAGAGCGTACCGCGTATCTGGTAACTATGGTTTAGGTTTAAAGTTATAATATAATTTACAACTAACAATTTTAAGAGTTAATTTAAGTTAACTTCCATTAAAGATGAAAAAAAACCCAAATCAACTCACTCACTAGACACGGGTAGTTGCCAAAATATAGTATAGAAAATTAAATGAAGTGAAAGAAAGCTGAGAGGCCTCTTAGTTTCCATGATCATTAATAAAGATTTTAAAAATGAATTAATTGATTGTCTCTATTGAGAGCTTATACTCTTCATAACTAACATTAGAGTAACGGTACTTTTGTGCCTAATTATCATCCTACCCATTTGACCATGACAAGTGTCAAAATCAAGGGATGATACGAGGAAAGAGAATTAGTAGATTACACATGTCAAATTTAGAAGTGGGTAGGAAGAAATATCTGCATTAATCACCAAAAATCCTTTACTAAGTTCTACAATTTAACTACATGATAAACATGTGAAGTTAACATATTCAGAAAAACTATAAAAAGCCCTAATCATCACCTGTTCCCGGGTTTCCAAGGAAGGCCATATGAGGCGGTCTTCGGGTTGCCACTTTTAAACCAAGGGCTCTTCTTTCATCTAAAAGCATCCCTTTGGCCCATTTTCTAAGCTGCAATTTAAGCCCATTAAGGCCCACAAGATTTGACAATTCTTGTTCAAGTTGACCCATTTTAGCTTTTGTTTCAGAACATGCTTCAATTGCTTTACGTTTTCTTTGCTCTTCTAAATAAGACTTGAGAAGTGCTTGTAATTTCTCATTTCCTGGTCCTTGTGATAAATGATTTAATGGAGTCATACCTTCCTGTGTTTGTCAAAAAAAACCAACCTAAGCGGCCCATACAAAAAAAAATAAAAAATTGACCCGAACCCTTTTTGACCACTTGCCCGATCAGGATAAACGGGTAAAAAATAAAGTAAAAAACAGTTATTTATACATCATCTTTGGCACTACAATCAGCATTATGCTCGAGCAATGTTTTGACTGTTGAGCTGTCCTCAGCTCTAAGCGAGTGCCAGACAGAAAGGTGCAATGGAGTCATTCCATTCAGCAGATAAAAGATTAAAAAAAAGTTACATATTTATCGACTTTAAATTACATGACCTAATTAATAGGTATAAGATTCTTCAAAATTTTAGTGATAATGTATGTGGAGGCTACTGAAGTATTCAACTTTTTTCATTAAGGCCACACATCTGTTAAAATTGGTTTCATGAGGTGTCGGCATACAATATGTTATAATTGTTCTTTCAAAAACCATGAGTGCATTTTTTTCATTTCGCACATTTTTTTGTCAAATTTGGTATAAATGATGCTTTGGTCTTCTTTTTAAACCCAAGGTTGTTTTCATCATTTGACTTGTTTTACTGGTCTAAATGACACAAAATTATCCCTAAATTTTATAGTGAATGATGATGATTCCTTGTAAAAATAAAATTTAAAGAAAAAACATACATTTGCTTTGGCTTCTGTAGAAGCCCCGTGAGATAAAAGAAGCCTGCAGCTTCATTACAACCTTTTTTAGCAGCCATATGTAATGGAGTTTCTCCATACTACAAAATCAAACAATAAATATCACCATCTTCATTTTGTGGGTCCCACTCATGAAATGAAAAAGAGAAACAGAGTTTATGATAAATCACAATTAATTAATATTATCTTTACCATGTTTTTTGCTTCCAATTCAACTATTTCTGCCCCTGCAAAATTTAGGAGAAATTTAACTATTTCAACAATGTTATGGCCCGCAGCAACATGAAGGGGTGTATTTGCCATCTGCATTCAAGATTCATTAATGAATATAAATAGTCAAATTAAACTACATATTATTAAAACATTTTAAAACCAATAGTTAAGTAAAGAGAAAAAAAACATCCTCTGAAACAAAACAGCCAAAACCTTCAAAATGTTACAAGAGGGAGGTGATTTGCACACGAAAAAATAAAATGTTACATACACATAAGGTACAGCTTTTCAAAGCTTGGATACAAGTTGGCGATGCACACACGTTACATATCTTATAGTAGTAAAACACCAAAGATCACTAAAATAGTTACTGAGGCATATCATCAAACAGGTTGCGTGCATAACTCATCAACCTAAAATTGACACCTGAATCACATCCATTCGTGTCCAATTTACAAAATTTACCAGCAAAATCCCAAAAAAATATCACCAATAATTTCACTGAGGCATAACATCGAACAGGTTTGGTGCAAACCTTCAAAACCTAAAATGAAGTCCTCAATCACATCCAATTTTGTTCAGCTTACAAGAAATACCAGAAAAAAAAGTCAATAGTCCTAAAATTAACAACACAGTTTCCTTAATTTATAAATCAAAACAGACGCATTTCTTACCACAGGGTTTCGATCATTGACGAGTGAAGGGTTTTCACGGAGACGTTTCTGGACGGCGGAAAGATCGCCGGACTGAGCGGATGCGTGAATGGTAATCGGTTTTGTAGATCTTGATTGCTGTTGATGATATGGGTCAATATATAGTACAAGGACTGATTAGTACATATATAAAGTCTGACGACTTATTGGTTAATTCTGTCAATTGTTTGTTAAATCAGTTAGTCAAGTAGTTAAAGAGTCGTTAGTGTTAAGTAGTATAAATAGGAGATTAATTCTCATTTTGAATCATTTATATGTTGATTACTTTGCTTGTGCAAATAATAATTGTACATCAGGCTGTTCCTGTTGTACTATTGTGTGATAAACTCTTGGAGCTTATCAAGTGGTATCAGAGCTTCGAACTCGCACCTGTGTGTATGATTCGAATAACTAATACGAAAGTCTAATTGAGCAGCGAGTGAATTCACATGATGCATTCACATGATGCATTCACATGATGCATTCACATGATGCATCATTGAGTGCTGTACAATCGAGGCTGGCAAGAATGGAAGAATTATTCAAATTAAAACATGAAGAACTATTGGCAATGATGCAAGTTTTGATTGCTGATTACAATTCGAGAATGAAGACTCCAATGAATACAAAATCTTTAAATTCCATTGAATATACAACGAATTTAAGGAAATCGATAGGATTCAAGCAGAAAGAAAAAATTGTGGAAGTCAATGAATCCAAATCACTCGATGAACTTAACCTGAAGCAATTAGCCACTGTAAGTGATTTCACTGTTCAATTCAACCTTAATCATCAGCAGAAAGTGGCCAAAGGATATCATGATGTCGAAGAAAAATCCAAGGCTCAAGAAGGAATTATTAGATTCAATGTATCAAAGCTCAAATCGGAATTTCCACCGGTGACTGAAATTGACGAAAATTTAAATGTTTCGGTAAATGAAGAAGACGATTTAGATTTTCTAAACGATCCTGTGAATGAGGGGTATGATACAGTTCGGATTGATTCAAAGAATGAGGTCGATCCAGTTTTGACGAATATTGGTCTTAAATTGGGGAATGAAGTCACTAAGTTGGAATTTAGAAATCTTAATCAACCACTCAATGTAAGTAAAACTGAATTCCAAATCAATTATTTGAGTGATCAAATACTTGATTCATGTACTAGAAGCTTTTATAATGAGTTGATGCATAAAGTGTTAAAAATTGGGAACTATTTGACTAAGTTGCACGGAAACGGATACGGAACGGGGAAACGGATACGTACCGGATATGGGAAACGGCAAAACTTAAAAATTCAAGATACGGATACGGCAGAGAAACGGCATATAAAATAATATATATATATATATATATATATATATATATATATATATATATATATATATATATATATATATATATATATATATATATATTAAAGAAATTCCTAATAGATATTATTGATGTAAAGTGTATAAACTCTAAAAATGCTAAATCTTTCAAATGTAATTAATCTATAATTATAATAAAACAAGCTTTTGGGATGTGACATGGCCTTTTTTTAGACTCGCACTATGACACATGGCTGATTTTAATATGTTAATATATTAATTTAGGAAAATAATAATAACAGAGTTATCAATAAAAAGCAAAGACATATATCAAAATTTGTACAATAATTAATACCTACTCATACATTTTTAATTATCCCCACTAACAAAAGTACAAACGATTTATGCATTCAATTGCTCCTAAAAGCTGTCATTAACCAAACTCATTAATTTATATATTAAATTCTAATAATGGCTTCAAATTAAATATGGATTTTCATGATCATATTGAGAGCATCTTGAGAGAAGAAAATATAAAAATATGTGGATGGATGATTAAAAATTCAAACAATTGTTTCTACATTAAATATAAAGCAATCCTCGAATAAACATATATGTATGCTAATGAGCCAAACTAAAGGAGGAAACTTAAAAAATTGTATTTGATATTAGGAAATTCATACATATTTTTACCAAATGACTTCCATCTATTTCAAATGTAATTAACACTAATCAAATCTGTATTTGTTTGAGTCTATTCAACAATTTCTACATTTAAACCTAGATTATTATATGTTAAACCCCTTTAAAAATTAACATCCGAAGTTTAACACTAAGAAATAAAAATTATTATTTTTAAAAACATTTGAATGAATACGATAGTAGATTATATAAACAAAAATTATATATATAATTATTGTACAATTAACTAATAATATTTATGTTCAAAAGTCACATATATAATTATCATTCGATCGTATATATAATTATCATATAATTATAAAATCAACGACTGTTTGTATTCTATAATGGGTACATTTAAAATATTTTTTGTATTTGAAAAGGTCACTGTTTTTTACACGAACAATTATATGTAGCATTATATAGTGTAAACTGTAAAGAGATTAGATGCTTTGAAAATATAAATAGACAATAAAGATTGTGGTCTTACAAATAAATCTTGAAGTATTCAGAAAATTATCTTAATTTTCTTATTTTCATAAGGAGATTATTTCTTAATCGTTATTTTTTTTAAAAGATTATTTCGTAATCGAACATTTACTTAGTAATGTTTTATTTGAATATTTTTATTTTATTTGGTATTCTATGTTTATTATTTTATTATTAAATAATCCATGTTTATATAATTTGTAAGCTTCTATTTCAAATTATGTGTTTTAGGAGGATTATATGTTTTCTTATCGTATATGTAATAGTCATTCAATTAACAATAAAAATCTGTATTCCATAAAAGTTAAGTTCAATAAAATTATTAACAGCCCGTGATTTTTCACGGGTTATAACCTAGTTATCAATAATCAAATCCTTTTTTTAAATCCGGTTCATCTAGTGATAGATCAGCAACCTCCAAAACTCTACATCTTCCATTAAATCAAAAGCATCTCCACCTACATCCTACATCTTTACATCTTCCATTGAATCAAAAGCCCGTGACAATGTTTGAAAAACATAGATACGTTTCTTGAAACGCCGAAGAAACTTCACAGATACGTTTCCGGCACCTGAGAAACGTTTCGGGTAGGCTAGGAGTATCGGTTTCCCAAAGGTTTTCGATACGGGAGCGGCACTCTAGATGGAGTTTCCGTGCAACTTAGCTATTTGATGAAGATACATTCGTACTATGAGTATTTTTTGGGTGCACGCCAACTGTTAGATGAAAGTTTCGAACCAGATGTAGTTAGGGAGTTTGAGCTGCTATATATGTTTGATTTATGGTGTTTGAAACCACCACCTAAACCACGATCATAATATCAATTCTAGGTTGTGGTCCAATTTCCACATGGTCATGGCTACTTATACAAACTCCCCTACACCTAAATTACTCCCATGACCTAAATTCTTACCTTCCGTTCCTTTTAACAACCATAATTGCATTAACTGGAGTGATCAAAATACTACAAAAAAGAATTTGATTTTAGCTAAAGTGATAGGTGAGTGGTCATTAAGGCATTTTTATAAAATCAGCAATGGCGGCCCTGGAACCGAGTTCATTTCGCTGTTATGGATACAAGTTCTTGAGGACAAGAATGTTTTCAATGAATGGAGTATCCTTTGGACCAACACTAATCTTGAAGATTGTTGTAAGTGGGAAAAAGTTAACAAACTGCAAGTTCAATTTCCGACTCCTATTATATGGTCATATTATATGGGCTTCTTTTGATCCTTGAGGACAAGGATCTTTTCATGAAGAGGATATTGATATGGGTCAATAAATAGTACAATGACTGATTAGTACATTTGTAAAGTCTGAGGACTTATTGGTTAATTCTGTCAATTGTTTGTTAAATCAGTTAGTCAAGTAGTTAAGGAGTCGTTAGTGTTAAGTAGTATAAATAGGGGATTAATTCTCATTAGTCAGTATCTTGGATCATTTGTATGTTGATTACTTTGCTTGTGCAAATAATAGTTGTACATCAGGCTGTTCCTGTTGTACTATTATGTGATAAACTGTCAGGATCGAATAACTTAATCAAGTTATTATAAGCACAGATCTACTAACAAGAGAAGTTACAGCGGATTAACACTCTTGTTAATTGATTAAGAACAATGAAAACTGTAATTTAATGAGAATAATAATAAGAACACAGTAATCACAAAAAGCTTCAATGTATATTGATTTATCGAAATAACAATACACACGTATGTTTACAATTCATAAGGAACTATATATAATAGTCCTTGAGGCCTAACTATTTACCCTAGTTATTCTAGGATACGATTACAATCAAATTACAAAAGATATTAATTCTAAACTAACTCTACTAAGATCTCGGACTCGATATACTCTATAAATAGCATCATCAGTAATAACTTTGATCGAGCAGTAGTAAATATGATCATCAATAGTAAACACGAGATCAGTAGTATCTTCTGTAATCAGTATCAACTCCTTAGCAGCATTAAGTCGTTGATCAGTACTAACTCTGCACATCAGTAATAAGCATGCAGATCAGTAATAACTTGTTTATATCCCAACAATCTCCCCCTAAACTTGTTAATTCAGTTTAAATTAATAAAGTTTCTCTTCTTTTCTTTTCTTCTTCTTCTTTTGCTCTTCTTTCATCTCCTTCTTTTTCTCTTAAAACTTTTAGTCTTCTTTGTTCATCCACATATGCTTTATTTTTATTAACCAATTGTCTGTATTTCTCAGTATACATAGTTGGATCATTTGGTCTTACAAAAGCACAACAGACAATTTGATACAATGTTTTTGGTGAGTGATCATAGTATCTTTCCATTAAATACATCTCACATCTTCTGTTGGTCCTTTCAAAGAAGTACATATTTGTTGTAGGAAGAACATTCCAAGCAAATAAATTATCTTCACTTTTAATCTTTTCTTTATACTTCTCTGGATGGAATGCAGCATCAAACATTTCAGTTAAGTATCCAGCTCCAGAGTTTTTCCACCTTTTATTTTTCATTCTCGGTTTACCAATCTCCAACATAGTTAGCAATCACTTCTGTTGAAAGAAAATAACATTGGTTTCCATGCCTTGAATTTTTGAACACTTTTGTCTTTTCTAATAATCTCATGGATTCCTTGATTTTCTCTCCAGTTAATAATAGGATTATCTTGTTGGATTGGTTGTGGATCTTCTATGATTTAGGGAGTTTGTTTTAGTTTCTTTGTAGTTGAATCATCATCTTCTGTAATCTTTCTTTTCTTTGAACCTTGTTCTGAAGATTCACCAACTACAGTTTTTCTTTGTAATACAGTATTGGGATCAATTTTGATTAAATTTGAAGGTTCAACTGTTTGTGCATCTTCATTTAATTGTTTCTTTTTCTCATTGCAGTACCTTTCAACTAGTGTAATAACCTTCATTCTTCCAAAGGATTTTGCATTATGACCTTTTGATTTAAGGAATTCAACCATCATCTTTTTCTCTTCATCAAATGGTTGAGGCATATCAATTTTGCATCTTTTGCATTCATTGATTTCATTTTCAAGTAGTTGAATTCTTTCCTCTTCAAATTTCCTTATCTTATCAAGTTCCTTTTGTTGATCTTCTATGACAGATGTATCCACTTCTTGAATTTCTTCTACCATGGGTTGTTGTTCTTCTGGTTGAAAAGTCTTTAATTTAGCTTTTCCTTCTGCTGCTAACCTTTTATTCTCAAGTGCAAGAGTTTTGGCACATTTTCTGTGGTACCTCATTCTCTTGACTTTCCAGTGAGATTGTTTCAAGGACCTGACTGAATTCATCTTGTTCACCATGTAGTGACCAAGAGCTCTGTGTGGATAGTCATCATCAAATTTTTCTTTGCCTTTACCTATGCATTGAGGTGGAGGTGTATACTTCGTATCTGGTACCTCATTTATTTCTATTTTTGGTGCAAAGGTCTTGATTTTCTTTTGTTCTACTATCTTTGGGTGGGGAGGTAATTCTCATTCATCTACCTCTTCCCAGTTCACATTTGCATCAAAGTCTGGAACTATTAATTCTGTTGTTGTTGCTGGTGTTGTGGTTACTACTGATGAATCAGTAGTAACTGGTACTTCAATTGTTGCTGTTACAGTCTCAGTACCAAAGGGTCTGTAAAGTACCATTTGTAAATTAGAGGGGTCTGCTACTGATGAAGGAGTTATTACTGATGTTGCTTCTTATGTTTCTTCTTTAGTTGGATCAGTAATAATCACTTCAGTTGTTTGATTTGCTTCAATAGTATCCATGGGATCAGTAGCAATTTTAGAAGGTACTTGTTCTGCTGTTGGTGAGTGTTGTGCAGACACAAATACATATTCCATACTGTTGACTCCTCTGTCAAAGTCTTCATCACCACTTTGACCTGTTTCATCATGAGCTTCTTTGAGATTTAAGAGGGAGGCTGCTGCTGCTGCTGCAATTGATGTATCAATCATTCCTTGAATTGTATCTTTCTCCCCCTTAGTGATCTCAACCTGTTGTGGATCACTAATATCAACCTTCTTCTTTAATTTTCTGATTATAGAAGTTTGTCTGTGAAGCCTTTGATCCATTCTTTGCATTCTTCTGTTTAGCACATTGATGTAGTGCTTCATATAGCTCATGGTTCTACCTTGATTGTTGATGAGTGTATGGCAGTTTTGTACAGTGGTTTCAAGGTTTTCCATCATATCCATCAATTCAAGTTGTTTCATACTACCCTCAGTTCTTCTAGGAACATCATCGGGTTGAGATGGTACATTGGCTTTAAGGTTTTCCATCCTTTCCGTCAAATCAATTGGTTCCATTCTTCCTTCATCACTGCTTGGTGATTCATTGGGAGTTTTAGATACTCTCTTCTTCCTAGAAGAAGCAGTAGTATCTCCCCTTGTGGTTTCTTGGCACCGGGGTCCTTTGAGTGCTTCCTCAAATGATTCATCACTCAAAGTTGCCGAGGTCTGGGTCCTAATGATGTTCTCACTAGCCTGTGCACCAAACTTTGGTACATCAGTAGTGAGAGCCCTTTCCTCATGACTTCTCTCCTCCTTGGAAGTCAACTCTTGGAGTCTGGGGTCTGACTCAGTTGGTCCCCTGGTGTCCTTTTTGGAAATTCTTTTCCTTTTATATTTCGATGTAATAATTTGGCTTTTAGGTAGGTTTACCAAAGAGTGAAGAGTAGCACTCTGAGGTTCTATTGCATGTTCCTGGGACACATTCAGGACATTTTGAAGATATGTTTGAACTGTTACGGGTTTGATCATTGCCATTTTTGATAGGTTTGAGATTGAGAGTGTAATGTTAAGTTCGTGTGTGAGTTTTGGAATCGACTTGATGTTGTTACTGGTCTTAATCAAGATTGTCGATCTTTAGGGTTTGTAGAGGGTTTTAGCAGATCGAGGTTTGGATAATGTAAGATTAACCGACTTCTGTTATTTATAGTTTTTGAAATTGGCCTGCAAAAAGTCACGAATACCCTTCGAATCATAGCATAACGGCTATTTTCATGGGGTTAGTTTGGTAATTTTATCGTTTTAAAACGTAAACTGCCGATCAGTAGTAACTAAGTACCAGTAGTAAATAAAACATCAGCAGTAACTGAGGTTTTTAGACTAAAGGTTGATCCCAGTAATAAAAACTTAAGTAATATTGTACAAAAACTTTATATATGATTTAAATTATGAGATTAATTTATTAAAATCATTCCAATACTGCTAACCAAGAAGTTAAATCTTCCTACATCAAATGCTTTTGTAAAAAGATCTGCTAACTGATTGTCAGTATGAATTTTAACCACTTTAATATTAATTTCTTTTCATTACAATCTCTTATGAAATGAAATCTGATTTCAATATGTTTAGTCTTTGAGTGTTTTACTGGGTTGTTCACAATACTGATTGCACTTTGATTGTCTATAAAAATAGGAGTTTTAAGAATAGACATACCAAAGTCCATGAGTTGATTTTGAATCCATAGTACTTGAGCACAACAAGCAGATGCTGCTACATACTCTGCTTCTGCAGATGATGTTGAGACATTTGTTTGCTTCTTGCATTGCCATGACACAAGTCTTGATCCAAAGAATTGACATCCACCTGTAGTTGACTTTCTATCCAAGCATTCACCACCATAGTCACTATCTGTGTATGCTGTAAGTTCAAACGGTGAGTCATGTGGATACCAAAGACCTAATGATGGTTTCCCTTTCAAGTATCTGAAGATTCTTTTGACTGCTTGCAAGTGTAGTTCCTTTGGCTTTGCTTGATACCTGGCACATACACACACACTATACATAATATCAGGTCTTGATGCAGTTAAGTACATTAAAGAACCTATCATTGATCTATATAAGTGCTCATCTACATCCTCCCCCTCAATATCAGGATGTAGGTGTTTGTGTGTTTCCATAGGAGTGCTTGCACTTTTGCAGTCTTTCATTGCAAATTTCTCTAATATGTCTTTGACATATTTTGATTGATTAATCAAAATACCATCTGGTTTTTGATTGACTTGGAGTCCAAGAAAGAAGTTCATTTGACCCATTGAGCTCATTTTAAATTTGATTTGCATAAGTTCTTCAAATTCTTTGCACAGTTGATCATTTGTAGATCCAAAGATGATATCATCTACATATATTTGAACTAGTAGTATGTCATCTTTGACCTTCTTTGTGAAGAGAGTTTTGTCAATTGCACCTCTTTGAAACTTGTTCTTTAACAGGTATGAGGACAATGTGTCATACCAAGCTCTTGGTGCCTGATGAAGGCCATATAGAGCTTTGTCTAGTTTGAACACATAGTCATCATGCTCAGGATCTTCAAATCCTGGAGGTTGACAAACATAAACTTCTTCTTCTATTTTTCCATATAGAAATGCACTTTTTACATCCATTTGATAGACTTTGAATCTTTTGAATGATGCATATGCCAGAAATATTCTGATTGCTTCAATTCTTGCTACAGGAGCATATACTTCATCATAGTCTATTCCTTCTTCTTGAGTGTATCCTTGAGCTACAAGTCTTGCTTTGTTTTTTATCACTATTCCTCTTTCATCTTTCTTATTTCTGAAGATCCATCTGGTTCCAATGGCTCTTTTTCCTTTTGGAAGAGGTACTAGTGTCCATACAGCTTGCAGTTTAAATTGAAGAAGTTCTTCTTGCATTGCTATGGTCCAATTGGAGTCTTTCATGGCTTGTTGAATCTTTTTAGGTTCCTCCTGTGACAAAAAGCATTCATACATGCATTCATTAGAGATTAAACTGATGTTACAAACATTTGAATTTAAAGATGAATTGAATTTGCTTCTTGTCTGCATGGTTGAGTTGACATCACTTAGGACTTGATCCAAAGGATGATTCTTTTCAGTTCTGGAGCCATGAGTTTTATCAACAACCAATTGGTTATCAAGGTTTGACTCATTGGATTCAGGAATTTGTGCATCTGTCCATGTTCCTTCTTGACTGTCTTGATTTGGTGAAGATTCCTCATTGATACTGGTATCAGTGGTAACATGATTTTCATTTGATTCTTGTGGATCATTGTTAGTACTGATGTCAAGGTTGATTGGTTCATCATCATTTGTTTGATTTTCTAAGTTACTACTGGGATCAGTAGTGTTTTGAATATTTGAGTTATTACTGGCAGCAAGGTTGCTAGAGTTATCTGAGTTACTACTGTCCTCAGTATCAACTGTGGGATCAGTATCAATCAGAATGTACTTCATATTGCCTTGGCTCTCATTAAATGATGATGATCCTCCTTGTTGACCTTGATTGATTGAATCTCCTATATTAAGATCATAGTTTACATCAAAAGATTTGGTTAGATTATCAATGTTAAATAACCAATCTGGACCATTTCCCTGTTCATTCATCAGATTTTCATTAAAGGATACATTTATACTTTCTTCAATGATCCTTAGCCTTTTGTTGAACACTCTATAAGATTTGCTTTGAGTTGAGTATCCCACAAAGATCCCATCATCTGCTTTGCAGTCAAATTTACCAATTTGTTCTCTTGTAATTAAGATTGTACAAGCACAACCAAATGATTTTAAGAAACTAATGGATGGTTTTCTTTTATTAAACAGTTCATAAGGTGTTTTAAAATGAGGATTTACTATTAATACTCTGTTTTGAACATAACAAGCAGTATTAACAGCTTCAGCCCAAAAAGTTATTGGTAATTTTGAATCTGCAAGCATGGATCTGGCTGCTTCAATTATTGTTCTATTTCTTCTTTCAGCTACACCATTTTGTTGAGGAGTTCTTGGTGAGCTGTACTGCCTGTCAATTCCCTTAAGATCACAAAAATCAATTAAGTTAGTATTTTTAAATTCCGTGCCATTATCACATCTGATGGCTTTAACTTTGAGATCTCTTGTATTTTCCAGCTTGACAATTAGATTCTTTATAATCTCACTTGTTTCATCTTTGGTCCTTAGAAAGAAAACCCAAGTATATCTGGAAAAATCATCAGTAATAACAAGGCAGTATTGTTTCTTTCCAATACTCATTACATTTGTTGGTCCAAAAAGGTCCATATGTAAGAGCTGCAAAGGGTTAGAAATAGAGTTTAATGATTTGGTCTTATGAGAAGTCTTATGTTGCTTACCTTTTAGACATGCAACACAATGATGATCACACATGAATTCTTTTTGAGGTAAACCAACTACTAAATTCTTTTTAACTAGATTGTTCATATTTTTAAAATTTGTGTGACACATCCTCCTGTGCCAAAGTTCTGATTCATTTGTGTTTGCCTTGGATATAAAACAGTTGACCTCATTTGTTGAAATGAGTTCTCCCCCTATATCCAGGCAATACACATTGTTTCTCCTTGGTGTTCTTAGAACAACAAATTTTTCATCTAAAATAAAATCAGGAGAAAGAATGATGCACTCAATATCTGTAAAAAGAATTTTATTCTTCTTATCACAGACTTGTGAGACACTAACCAGATTATATTTGAGCTCAGCAACATAAAACACATCATCAAAAGTAATCTTACCATTTGTTACTGTACCTTTACCTGTGATCTTACCACCTCTTGGATTTTCACCAAAAGCAACATATCCTCCTTCAAAATACTTGAAATCTCTAAGTATTTGAAGATTTCAAGTCATGTGCCTAGAGCATCCACTATCAATATGCCATGTTCTACCTTCTTCAGGGATCTAGGTACTCTGCACATAAAGTAAAAGGATTAGTTAATTTTGGGAACCCAAGCTTGTTTTGTCTTGGGTTCATCCTTTGAAGAGTGAGACTTCTTAACCAATTTAACTTTGTATGTAGTTTTGGTCTTAGGATATTGGTTAGTACTGGTGTTCTTGTTTGCTACTGATTTAGGTTTATACCCATAGTGTTTAGCTTGAGAACGTTTTACTACTGATGGATCAGTAGTGTTTGGGTAATATGATTTTTGAGTATGATCAGTAGTGTTTCTGTAATTATACATGACAGCATTGTAATTAGGGTTTTTACCAGTAGTAAACCTTGAGAAGTTTCTACTGATGTTTGAAAACTTAGAATATTTTGGAAATTGATTTTGTTTTCCATTATTTTTAAAATAATTACTTCTGTTTGGACTTTTATACCTGATGTTTTGCACAAATCTCTGTGCAGTTCTCCCAAATTTGGGAATTTCAACTTGTGAATGTTTATTTGCTTTGGCTTTTAATTCTTCAGTTTATTTTAATTTTAAAGTTTTCTCTTTCTCTTTGTTGATTTTAAATTCTTTGAATTCTTGACTGTTTATAGGATTGAAGTGACAGTTTTTAGCTATGTGGTTAACCTTGTTACAAATTAAACATGTTAATTTTGTTGATTTAGAGCTTTCAGGTTTTCTTTGTTCTTTTAGCTGATTTAAATTTCTTTGATTTCCCCTTCTTAAAATTGTAGGTATGTTTTCTGAGTTGTATTTTGGGGATTCAGTTTGACTTTGTGTAGTGTGAAAGCTTTTATCAGTTGAGTTAGTTGTTTGATCATCATCAGACGAATCATTTGACTCATTTGTTTCATTACTAGTATCAGTTTCAGTTTGACTATCTATTTTTAAATCATTTAAAATCCTTTATGTGTTAGACCTAAGAGGAGGAATAAAATTAGTTGGAGGAGGAACTGCATGATATCCTACTCCATGCACAATTTTTTCAGTAGTTTGATTACTAGTTAATTCATTAACAATTTGAGAACTTCTTTTAAATTTCTTAATTGTTAATTTATTCTGTTCTAATTCCATTTGACATTCTTCTAATTTAATCAAGGTTTCTTTTAGTTTTAACTGAGCATGTTCTTTTTCATAAGTAGTTTGCAGCAATTCATCTTTTATCTTTTGATCTGTTATTTTATAGATTTTAATTTGATTTTCAAGATCAGCTATACACCCATTGTATTCAATTCTCCTATTTCTGTTTAAAATCATCTCTTCAAGTGTTTCTTTGTTAAGTTTTTCTAATTCCTTATATGCCTTAATACATTCAGGAGTACAAGCTTTAGAATGTACCTCAGTAGTAGCAGAGTCAGTGGTGAAGGCCATGAGAGCTTGGTTCTGTGCATGTTCTTCTGCTTGAAAGCTCCAGTCATATCCTAGTCCTTCTTGTGACACTAGTGTTGTTGAGTTTGAGGTATTATTCTTATTGTAGTTTGACCTTTGATCTTTGTTTGGACATTCTCTGGGAAAGTGACCTAGATTGCTACAGTTGTAGCATTTGACCTTTGTTTTGTCAAATCCAGCACGATCACCTTTGTTGTATGACAGATTTTGCCTTCCAGTTCTTTTAAGAAACCTTTTTGTTCTTAAACTCAGTATTGCCATCTGCCATTTGATGTCCATCTCTTCCAAATCGTCAGGATTGAGTTGTTCTAAATCTTCACTAATCAATGCAGTATGTACATGACTTGTGAAGAAAGATTCTCTTGCTATATCTTCATTATCTGCATTCTTTATAGCTTCCTGACTTGTTCCTGTACTAGACACAAAAGCAGCATTGTTTGTAGGTAAACTTGGAGTTTTAGTACTTACCTCAGATTCAAATACTCTTAGCTCATTGTAGAGTTCATCCAGTTCTTTCTCTTCCAATTGATCTCCTTGTCTATATATAACATTATACATAGGCCATTCTTCTCCTAGAGACCTGAGAAACTTTCTGTTGACATCATCATTGTCGGGTTGATACCCAACTTGATTAAGTTCACCAATGAGTTTGTTGAACCTATCAAAGACTTGAGACAATGACTCATTCTTCTTGCCTTTAAAGTTTTCAAAGTCTTGCTTCAGGACATACTTCATGTTTCTTTTGGTACTCTTTGTGCCTACAAACCTCTTCTCCAGTGCCTGCCATAGCTTCTTTGCATCATCATATTCAATAAATAGATGTTGATAGTCATTGGGAATAGCAAGCAGGAGAGTGCTTAGGGCCTTGAGTTCAATGCCTCTGTCCTTCTTTTCTTTTTCACACTTGAGTTTGTCGGCTTCAGTTGAAGTGGAGACTTGTTGAGAATGAATAGTCTTGTTTCCCTCAAGAACCACTTCCCACATGGAATAATCAGTAACCAGCATGTACTGCTTGATTTTGTTTTTCCACATTCCAAAGTTGTTAGGAGTGAGCATTGGAATCTTGTTCGCCTGAGTGCTTTCATTGTTATCAGACATGATTAACAATTTAGAGTTTCAAAGGTATGAAACTTTTTGCTGTTCTTAATTCGTAGATCTAGAACCGTAAAGCTCTGATACCACTTGTCAGGATCGAATAACTTAATCAAGTTATTAGAAGCACAGATCTACTAACAAGAGAAGTTACAGTGGATTAACACTCTTGTTAATTGATTAAGAACAATGAAAACTGTAATTTAATGAGAATAATAATAAGAACACAGTAATCACAAAAAGCTTCAATGTATATTGATTTATCGAAATAACAATACACACGTATGTTTACAATTCATAAGGAACTATATATAATAGTCCTTGAAGCCTAACTATTTACCCTAGTTATTCTAGGATACGATTACAATCAAATTACAAAAGATATTAATTCTAAACTAACTCTACTAAGATCTCGGACTCGATATACTCTATAAATAGCATCATCAGTAATAACTTTGATCGAGCAGTAGTAAATATGATCATCAGTAGTAAACACGAGATCAGTAGTATCTTCTGTAATCAGTATCAACTCCTTAGCAGCATTAAGTCGTTGATCAGTACTAACTCTGCACATCAGTAATAAGCATGCAGATCAGTAATAACTTGTTTATATCCCAACATAAACTCTTGGAGCTTATCAGTTGATCTTTAATCCTCTGCATCCCTGATAATCCCGTCGCCGGCGATCCAGAAATTGAGGCAACAAAATTTGGGGTTAATGTGAATTGGGAAAAACTGATCAAATTTTCCTGTTTTTGAAATGATTTTTTGGGCTTTGTTTCTTGTAGTGCAATTTCAAGATTTGATCTTTTCTTCATCAAGTATCAACCACACTACACTACCAATGGAAATGATACCTCAAGAAATCATTGTATTGGGATTTACCATTTTATTTAATTTTCTATTAATAAAAATAAAAATGGTTTAATATGATGTGAATGGTGAGGAAGGTAGCTGTTTTTTATTATTATCTGTGTCGGTGCATGTGGGTGCATGTATAATTAGGGGCTACTAATAACGAAAAGATCATGTTTATAAGATTATAAATTATTTTATAAGTTAAAGTTACCATAATGGGGATCGGTCCTAACTCCTAATGGGGATCATATGTTGCCACTTGCCAGTCGCTCCATCCCCAACGCATTCCCCATTTCGGCAATCGTAACCCGATGCATCCCCTTCTCTATTTTGGTCTGATCATTCACCCGACAAAAGAGAAAATTAAGATGACGTTAATGTGATAGTAATAATGAGTAAATGTTGTGTTTGCTCATCATTACTACTAGTTAAAAAAAACCTCTGTTTGACTTTTTCATTTGATAATTTTTTTGGATATCTGGATTTTTCGGATATTGAATTTTACTATTCGAATATGATAACCAAAATTTCGGATATCTAAAATCATAATATCCGCTATCTGGAAAAAAAAACAAATTATCCAAATACTTTTTTGATGTATCGTATATTTCGGATAATTTTCCGGCATCGGATATCCAGAAATCTTGAAAACAATATCCGGATCCGGTATCCGAAATTCGGATATCCAAATTTTCAAATACCGGTATTTCAGATATCAGTTATTTTCAAATACCGATTTTGAGGGTATTTTTGAAATCCAAACCCGCTTGGATTATGATTTATGATCACTATTTGACCCAAAATACTTTTTGTCCACAAACTCGATTGTAATCTAATATGATTACAAAAACTCAATAATAATCTATTTCTTTAATAAAAAGAGGTAGGAGGTTTTATGCATTAAAAAGAACACACGGTTGGGTCTATCTGATGCTTATTTCTATATTTTACCCGTTTAACCCATTAGAGATAAAACATGACCCAAATCCAACTCATTCCTACACAAATGGGTCAAAAGGGCTACCATTTAGTTTGCTTGAGCAGAATCGAGAATTTTGATAAATGATGCTACAATTAGAAACATAAATGATCCAACAACGCAATATAAGCATTAGAAACCTGTTGTAATGATCAATTTGCAACTTTTCTACAAGAGTTTACGTTAGGTCCCTACACATAAACAAATTAATATTAAAAAATAAATAAACAATCTAGCAAAACCGTGCCAATAAAGAAGTTTTATATTACACGAACCATAAATGAGCTAACAAAAGCAGTTCCAAACATTATTCCAGCTGCACAATTGGCGTAAAGACAAACCAAATACAATGATATAAGTGAATACATATTCCAGCTGCACAATTGGTTTCTGAGCTTTGGGTTCCGGGTTTGACCCATGGGTCGGATGATGGGTCAGGGTCGGATGAATGGGGTGATCATGGAGATATGGGTTCGGATTCTGATTTTGATGAGTTCAGTGGGTTCGATGTCATGAATCGAGGTGGTCGGGATTTTTCTATTCAGTTTTCTTGATTTTTATCATGCTTTTAAAAGGTAAATGTAATTTATTATGATTATTATTGTTTTGTAAATTATAAGTGAGATGAGGTGAAAGGAGTGAAATAAAGAAGTTGAAAACCCTAGCATATGCAAAGGAGAAATGGAGTTTGGTGCTTACAAATTACTCCCTCCGTCGCACAAAAAACTTCCCATTTCATTTGGACACAATATTTAAGGTGATAGTTAGTGGTGGGGTCATTGGTAATAATTTTAATTAAAATATAAGATTAGTTTGGAGAGAGAATGATAGTTAGTTGATAGTTAGTGATGGAGTCCTTAATAATAATAGTATTTATTATGTGAAGCCCATCAAATTAGAAATGAAAAGTTTTTTGTGTGATAAAAATTTAGGATGAAATGAGAAATTTTATGGGACGGAGGGAGTATTAAGTTATTAATGTAATAATTTTTGTCTCCACACTTAAAGTTCTTTATCGTTCATAGATTTTGGTTAAATCGTTTGTAATCGTAGTTAAGTTAAATCCAGTAAATGGTGGTTTGCATTCTTTCATTTAATTCAAAATTCACAATATAACCCAAATCTTTTTTTAGCTATAACCTCCATGGAAAATGTATGCATGTAAAAGGTGATGTTTTAAAAACTGATTTTTGCAATAAACCAGTGAATACAGTTGAACTGGTTGGAATAGATAAGATGACTGGTTGAACTAGATGATAAAAATTATAAAAATACATAACAAATACCAAAAAGTATAAATAAAAATCCAAAACCTATTTTCCAATTAAATTATTACTCATAGGTTCTAAAATCTATATAAATTATTTATATTATATTTTATTTACCTAAATTTGAATAACCGGTATTTTCTAATTCAACCGGATTTATGTCAAACTAACTGACCGATTTATAACCACTGATATGTCGATTCATTCCAACTGGTTACCTTCCTGTTTCTCGGTTCAACCGAGTTTTGTTTCTCGGTTCAACTGATTTTTTAAAACACAGATGAAAGGGATGATTTCAGGGCATAAATTTCACTTTTGTGGATGTAGATTTTTCACCTATTAATTAGCACCTTTGCTTCAAAGACAGGTCTAAAAATTTGAATTTATTGGTTTACCAATAGTACCCCCCACATTATCCAAATATTGACACCAAACACCATCAAGTTTTAAAGATAACATAATTTGCAAAACAAACACGATTGATTACAAGTTAGCCAAACCGACCAATCTCACAAACTCCTTACAAAATAACATGAAAGAATAAAAAATATGATATATTCGGTTTAACTGTCGTTACCATTAGTATATAGACAGTAAGTTATAGAAATAAAAAAACTAATGAGAGATCTAATGTGATTGAATTCAAGCTAATTCATGATGATTTGAGAAGAATTGATGAATCAAGTGTGTGTGTGTTCTTGGTATTTTAGTGTGTGTAGTTGAGAGAGAAAGATGGAGGGAAGGATGCTTTCAAAATGTTAATTCATTCAAATGAGAGGAAAGCTTACAAATTATGTCAACATGAAAGGTGAAAATGCATAATAACACTGATTCAATCCATATTAGGTGTTGGATGATGAATTTAGAAGGAAACTTGAGAAGAAAGTTTAGGGTTTTAGAGTGAGAAACAAGAGAGAGAGAGAGTGAACAAATGCAGAGAAGTTGAAAATGTTAATTGTGCAAAAGTTAGGGATATAGGTTTACACTTTGGTTTATATACCATGACCTTAATTCCCTTAATTAGCTTAAGACTAATCCTAAGACTAACTAAACTAATATACAATGTTACATAACTAGTCCCTAGACTATTGATTACAACTAAATATGACCCAACAATCTCTCCCTTTGTAACAATAGTCTAGGAAGCGTATCTTCGAAGTCTTCATCTTTAGCAAAAGCTGCACCTGGTAGATATTTGGTTGAATAGTGATGTATCAGGATCAGCTTGAGCTTTGTTAACCTGTGAAAACGGATATTTCTTGTAGCTTTTCAACCACAAGAAGTATTTTGAAGACTTTACTTTGAAGATACAAATAGACCGACTTAAAATAAGACCCATATTAATAGAGAGATTAGCAGCGGAAGTCTCTTTTTGACGTTTGTGGCTTTATGTCGATCTATGGTTCTTGATAATTGTTGTTGAGGTAACATGTTGATAACGGTTACGCTCCCCCTCAAACAAACAATTATTTTTCACGGGAGTTGGATTAAACAATCATTAGTGAGAGATCTAATGTGATTGAATTCAAGCTAATTCATGGTGATTTGAGAGAGATAGAAGATTCAAGTGTGTGTTTTAGTGTGTGTAATTGAGAGAGAAAGATGGAGGGAGTTGAGAGCTTTCAAAAGTATGATTCAATAATGTGAGGAAAGCTTACACATTAAGTCCACATGAATGGTATTTATACCTCCCTTCTAAACATGCTTAATTAAGTACTAACCAAGGCTAAGACTAGACTAACACTATTACAATATTACACATCTAGTCCCCTAACTATTGAATACAATTAAAATGACCCTAACAATCTCCCCCTTTGTATCAATAGTTTGAGTTAGCCTGTTCTTGAAATCTTCTTCTCTAGCAAAGTCTGAGACTGAATTATCCGTTGAATAATTTTGAGGTCGTATCAGCTTCAGCTTTTGATTGAACAATGAAAAATAATACTTTTTATTGACTTTTCAACAATATAAAGTGTCTCAGAAGATTTCATGAATTTTTGACTTAATATGTCTTTATCATTATCCAATCTCTCTCTTTTTGAGCTTTAGCACTTCATCCCAGTCTTCCTTCTTCAATTTCTTCTTTTGGTCCGTTACCAAATTCGTTTATGCTCAGATGTGCTTCAAACTGTTTTGCTCTTCAATGTTTACATCTGATTAGCTTAAGAAAAAATTGAGATTTCAAACACTCAACGAAAATATTTTTGTTACGTTGAATCTGTCGGTGTAAGGAAGTCCTAAAACTGGTTTCCTAAGTATTTGAAAGTTCTGGATATGGAATATTAGTTTGGTAAGGATTTTTCTGGGATTCTCAAATATGGAGATTATGTGATAGAGGTTTTAGTGAGGATTGAATAATGATGTTTTTGAATTCTGAAAAGAATGATTTGAAAGTTTAAGTAAAAGTGTGTGTGTGTGTTTTTAGAATTTTGGAAAGAATGATTTGTACAGTTAAGTCTTGAATACATGTAAATGTTTTGTATATATTTGTACGGTTAAGATTTGAATTTGAATGGTTGAGGTTTTGAGAGGAGTTTCTGTAGATGAATCGGTGTTCTTCTTCTTCTTCACTTGTTTTTCCATTAAGTACACTGATTATCATTTTCTGTTTCTCTTGATCACATAATATAAACAATTTCTGATTTTGCATTTGATTTGAGTACATGAGTCATGAATTTTCTTCTTTGATGGGATGTTTATGGTTCTTTTTGATGTTGATACTTGAACTATTTCTTGCTCTTTTTCTCCCCCTCATGAGGATCATGACCAGGGTCCTCATGATTAAGCTGAATAGTTGCGTTTTGGAAAGGAGAGAGTAAATCGAGAGCCAAGATCGGAATGAGAACCAGAAACATGGAGTACTCATGAAGTAACCACAAAAAAAAATTTATTTGATCTAAAAATAGTTGAGAAATATTTGAAAATAAAGAATAGCAGTGTCAATAATCACGTTAAGTCATAAACAGATGCAATCTTTACTGAAGAACTTCAGTAAAGAGATCGTTTACGGATATGACAAACACGACGATTAGAGACATTGTTAATCAAATATTTGAAATTTAAAATAGATCAATTTGTTTGGTTATATCAAAGATCAGTGAAGTATACCACTTACAAAGATGCAATCTTCTCTGAACGTGTACAGAGAAGAGATCAACGGATATACAAAGATCAATGACATAACAATGTGCATCAAAAATGATTTTGAGTGTGTGAGAACTGGAGAAAGTCAGAATTGAATCTGAGCAGTTTTGAGAAGATGAAAAATGATTTCTCCAATGATCTTGTAAGAATAAAAAATCGTTTGAAAAATAGTAAGAACAATCAATCGAAGATGGAGTTAAAAACAGATGCCATCAATACTGATTGAAATCAGTAAAGAGATCGATGAATTTAACTGCAAATTGAGATGAGTGTTGCAAACAAGTCATTTAAACATGAAAAAGTTATATGTGCAAAATCAGGGTTTTGAAAAATTGAGCCACAACGCAAGAGACGAAAAATTTGTCATAAACAGATGCAATCTTTACTAATCGAGACTAGTAAAGAGATCGTTTACGAGTATGACAAAAAATTGTATCCTACGTTGTAAACACATCATTGTGAGCACAAAGTGAGATAGAAAATTTTGTAATGTTGAGCATCACTGAGTAATAAAGAATTTATGAGAATGCGATGTCAACAACTCAATCTGAGGAAAAGAAAATGTTCTTAAATGAGTATCGATTTGAAAAATGATAATCAAATTTGAAAAGAGAAAAATTTGTTTTACAATCGAAAAATTTCAACAATGAAGGAACACAAAGGTAGCAATGAGAAATAAGAGAATTTGCAATAAACAGATGCAATCAGTACCAACCTAGACTGGTAAAGAGATCGTTTACGAATATTGCAAAAGCTAATACTCAACATTGATAACCTAGTGTTATTGTAAATTTTAAAAGAGGTTGAAAAACTATTTGAGGTAAAAAAAATTTATTATCAAGATAGAATAAGAAAATTTTTAATAAACAGATGCAATCAGTACCAATTGAGATTGGTAATGAGATCGTTTACGGATATTACAAAAATTGATACCCCATATTGATAATTATATATAAAAACAATTTGAAAGGAGCATGGAAACAATATTTAGCGATAATAAAGGATGCTCCCCCTCGACAGTTGAATTTCAAAAATTATAAAGCGGTTATGCTCCCCCTTGACATAAGAATGTCAATTTTCTCCCCCTTGACAAGTGAATAAAAGTTCTCCCCCTCAACCAGTTAAGCCATTGAAGAACGGGTTTCAAGCAGATGTACTTGAAAGCCATTTTATTCTTTAAAAAAAAAATTAAATCAAAAACAAAAACAATAAAAAAAAATAAAGCAGTAAAACGGTTTAAGTTTTGAGATTTAGCATACCAAGCTTAGACACAAGAAAGTTAAAACGTTTTTCATCTAAAGCCTTGGTAAACAAATCAGCTAATTGAAAATCAGTTGAAACGAAGTACAATTCCACATTACCTTGTTCAACGTTATCTTTGATAAAGTGATAGCGAAGATCAATATGTTTAGTTTTGGAATGTTGAACCGGATTGCATGAAATCGCAATTGCACTTCGTGAATCACAATATAAAGGAATACAGGTGTATGAAAAACCATAATCTTTTAATTGTGATTGCATCCAAATTACCTGGGATAAGCAGCTTGCAGCAGCAACATATTCTGCCCCTGCAGTTGAAAGAGAAACTCAATTTTGCTTCCGAGAAGACCAGCTCACCAATTTATCTCCCAGAAATTGGACACTTCCAGATGTACTCTTTCGATCAAGCATACAACCAGCATGATCGGCATCAGAAAAAGCAGACAAATCAAACAAAGTTTCTTTAGGATACCACAGACCAAGATCACGAGTACCCTTCAGATAGCGAAATATGCGTTTGACTGCTTGAAGATGTGACTCTTTAGGAGCAGTCTGATACCGAGCACATATGCAAGTAGAAAGCATATTATCTGGTCGACTCGATGTTAGATATAACAATGAACCTATCATCCCACGATAATTTGTGGTATCAACAAGTTTACCATCAGGATCAGCATGCAATTTAGAACCAGATGACATCGGTGTCGCAATCGGTTTCGAATCATCCATTAGATATTTTTTCAGTAAATCAGTGATGTATTTGGATTGATTAATGAAGATCCCGGTAGGTAATTGGCGAACTTGAAGACCGAGAAAGAAGTTCATCTCCCCCATCATGCTCATCTCGAAACGTTTGACCATAAGATCCGAAAACTTTTTACAGTATTTGGGATTCGTAGAACCAAAAATGATATCGTCGACATAAATCTGAATAAGCACAATATCCTCCCCTTGTCTCTTGATAAATAGAGTTGTATCAACTTTTCCTTTTGAGAAACCAGAGTCAACTAAGAATTTGGAAAGGACATCATACCACGCACGAGGAGCTTGTTTTAACCCATATAATGCTTTGTCGAGAATATACACATGATCAGGAAAACTTGGATCTACGAAGCCTTCGGGTTGATGAACAAAAACTTCTTCATTGAGAATGCCATTTAAAAATGCAGTTTTTACATCCATTTGATAGATTGTAAAATTCTTATGTGCTGCATATGCTAGAAATATACGAATGGCTTCTATCCGTGCAACCGGAGCAAACGTTTCTTCAAAGTCAATGCCCTCCTGTTGAGCATACCCTTTCGCAACTAAACGTGCTTTGTTACGAATAACAATCCCATTTTCATCCTTTTTATTCTTGAAAATCCACTTAGTACCGATAACAGATTTCCCGGGTGGTTTTGGAAACAGACGCCAGACTTTTAAGTGTTCAAATTGATTTATTTCTTCTTGCATTGCAAGAATCCAGTCTGGATCGGACAAAGCTTCAATGACTTTCTTAGGTTCATCTGAGCTTAAAAAAGCAGAGAATTGACATTCATCGGCAGTGGCTTTATGAGTTTGAACAGAAGACTCAGGATTACCGATTATTTGATGAAGAGGATGATCCTTTGTCCATTTAAGAGAATGCGGAAGTGGTAGTTGACCCGGATTTATATTTGACGTATCAGTGAATTATGGATGTGGGATAATTGCAGTTTGAGTGTCAGATGTAACCGGTGGTGGATCAACACGTGTAACGTTGAATTTAGAGAAATCAATCACCAAAGGTTGAACTTGAGCTTCATCTAAAGATGAGTCCGATGTATTAGCAGCTTGAGCAGGAGGTGAGTGAGTATCTGGTGATGATTGGTTGTCCATTGCTTGAGAAGAATCTGAATCAGTTAAGATTGTATTGTGAGCACTGGAAGTAGGAGATGGAGAATCAGTGGAGCTCGAGGTTTGTGAGTCAGGTACAGTAATAGATTGAACATCGGCCACTGATGGAATTTGATCGTCAGTTTTCTCTACTGATGGGTGTCTAATGTTATGATAATCATCATAAAAATGTTCAAATAAGATCTCAAGATCATTGACCGATGTTGAAGGAGATGGTGAAGGTAACGGAACTTCAATATCCGTTGTCAGTGAATCCAAAGGAAAAGTCTCATCAAAAGAAACATTTACACTTTCCCGTATCGTGCGATTTGACCGATTATATACTCGATAAGATGCGGATTCACGTGAGTACCCTACAAACGTCCCTTCATCTGCTTTTGCTTCAAATTTATTCAATTTGTCCTTATCATTAAGAATGAAGCAACGACTCCCAAAAATATGAAAAAATTTAACATTTGGAATTCGGTTATTAATGAGTTCGTATGGAGTCTTGTTGTAGGTTCTGTTGATGATCGAACGGTTTTGTGTGAAGCAGGCCGTACTCACAGCTTCAGCCCAAAGAGATAATGGGAGTTTAGAAAATGAAAGCATGGTACGAGCAGCTTCAACTAGGGTACGATTTCGTCGTTCAACAACCCCATTTTGTTGAGGTGTACGGGCAGCGGAATATTGATGGGTTATACCAACTGATGTTAGAAAAGAATCTAAAGTTTGATTTTTAAATTCAGTCCCATTGTCAGTGCGAATGGTGTGAACTTTTAAATCCAAATTTGTTTGAGTTTTCTTGATGAAGGCGATAATGATATCGGCTGCTTCATCTTTGGTACGCAAGAAATGAACCCATGTGTAGCGAGAGTAATCATCAACAATAACCAAGACATAACGTTTACCACCTAGAGATTGAACGCTCATGGGACCACATAAGTCCATATGAAGTAATTCAAGCGGTTTTGAAGTACTTTGAACTGGTTTAGACTTATGAGACTTTTAAGTCATTTTGCCCATTTCGCAAGATGAGCAAAGATGATCTTTAGCAAACGAAACATCTGGAAGACCAGATACATGGCCACCTTTGACTAATTTGTTGATAGTAAACAGATTTGTGTCACGGGAGCCAGTAAGAAGTTATTTCCACGCATAAGTGCGAACCGCACATTTCTTTGTGCGAAAATTAACTTCCAATGTTTTATCACAGAACTGACCAATACTGAAAAGATTATGCGCAAGATCTTCAACATAAGCCACATTTCGAATGACTAAATGGTGACGGATGATATCACCAATACCCATGATGGCAGCAAGATGATCATTTCCAAACCGAACAGTTCCCAAATATTTGTCTCTATAATTCGTTAGCAAGTTCTTGTTTCCAGTCATGTGTCGTGTACAACCAGAATCAAGATAGCATACATTCTACATAAAACAATTAACACAAAAAGGTACCCAATCAGATATGGGTCCTAAACGATTAGTAAACAAAGTTTTATGAAGAATGATTGAAACATTATGAATTTAGAGAGTTTGAGAACTGCAAGGAGGCAGTTCTATTTTTGGTACTTTTATGATCCATTTGAAGGATTGTGCAGGGGAATGTAGAATCCAGATTGATTTTTCATTTTGAATTCATTTGTATTTAACAAACTTGGATCGTTTTTGATTTTGTTTGTGAGAAGTAGGTGAGACACCAGAGTGTGTAGATTTGGATGGTGAAACAACCCGATAAACAAGGTTTGACGATTTGGGTGCTGAAACTACACGATAAACTAATTTTGGAGTTTTTGGAGAAAGACGTGTAGTTAGAGATGTTTTAGATCCAGAGAGCATTGTTTTGCAAGGTTCTGGGTAACAATTTGTACATGAATGAATGATGGAACCATTTTTATGAAGTACATCATGTCGAGAACCACATGGAGCATCTTTTCTTACAAAATATCGTGTATCATATTGAGAAATTGGTTTATTAGTTTTTCGATCAAAATAAACCTTTTTACCATTTTTATCTGTTTTAACAATCAAATTAACACCATTAACAGAATGATTAACAGGACGATAAATTGCAGAATCATAAACAATGCCATAACGTGTAGCAGGAGAAATAAAGTTTGTTGAGTTATTACATTTATTGAAATGAGAAAAAGAAGAAGCTAACAACGAAGGAGATCTAGACTTCTTAAGTTCTTTTGACTTAAGCATACTAGACTTAGACGAATTAGACTTCTTAGACAGATCAACTTCTTTCACCCCGCCTTGCTTTGGTCTCCTATGCTTGGAATTTAAAATTCTATCTGAAAAATTTAAAACAGGAGAATTAGAATTTTGTTTTAAACGAGTTGGAATTTTAGGAGTTGAGAAATTATCTGTGTTAGACATTGGCTTTGGAGAAGCACTTTGACCAGAAACAGATGTTTTAAGCACGTTAGATATTTAATTTTCTAACTCATGAATTTTGTTTTGTAAACCGGATTTTTCTTTGTCAAATGCCTTATGTGTGTTATCTACTTCATTTTCCAATTGACATATTTTCCTTTCTAGAATTAGAGATGGTATGTAAATCTTTGGTGTGACTTTTTGTTGAAGAACAGCATCGCCTTTAATCTCAAATTCTTCTGGTGTAATAATTGGAAAATAATCATCATTTTCAAAATTTGCCTTTTTAGTTTCATATATTTTATTTAACTCAGTGTAATTGAAACTAATTTGCACATTCTCCTTTTTAGCTCTGTTAAAAATCTCAATTTCTTCCTCTTCGTTTGTCATTTTGATAAAGCTTGGCTTTATATCTCTGTATCGGGGATCATATAATGTTGGAACCATTTTACACGCCTTTTTAAGATATTCTGGATTATCAGCACCTAACCCTTCTCTCGAATTGAAATATTTAAAATCTTTGGGCTTGTTTAAATGAATGGTTTGATCAGTATGTCCTCGTTTTACAATTAATTCTTTAAGATTTTTTATATGTGAATTCAATTTATGAGTCTCATTTTTAAACGTCTGAATCATGTATTGTTTATTTCTCGTTTCTTTTAATGCAAGAATTTTTTGATCATGTAATTCCTCTGTTAACTCTTTGATTTGAGAGTTTAGAGAGTTAAATTGTTTTTCAATTTCTTCAAAATCTTTTTCTCTACGTGCAATACTATTTTTGTTAATTTGATAATCACCCCAAACTTTAGAGTAAAGTTTGTAATTATGATCATATTTATCTTTAAACTCTGATACTTGCTGTTGTAACCTTAGTTTTTCTTGTGTGAAAACTGTTTGTTGTTGTTTTAGATTTTGTACATTTTGTTTTTCCAAATCAGTTAAGCGATCTTGAAGTTGAGTATTTAAATTTTGTGCATTTAAAAGGTTTTGTTTTAAAGAATCAACTTCAGATGTCTGATTTGAAACAAAACAAGTATCAGATTTATTGGAATTATTTTCATTAGAGGGAAGAGAAGTGTGTACCTTGCCATCCTCGCCATTTGTCTCAGCAATTCTTTCAGCAACCTCAGCATTTTCTCTAGCCATAAAGCACAGGTTGGCAACATGTTCTTCATCTTCCGGATCCGATTCCTCCATCCATTGAAGATCTTCTGCTAACAACACTTTTCCTGCCTCAATTTGTTTGGCCATTAGCATCTTCCTTTTAAAGAACTCAGAATCACGGACTTTAGGTTTCTTGCAATCACGTGAGTAGTGTCCAGCAATTCCACAATTGTAACATTTTTTCTATGGATCCAATGGGATGAGCTTAGGCTTTTCAGTTGGTTGTGTTGTAGATGAAGTAGGTGGAGCAGATTTAAAGTTGGATGAGTATCTTTGGTTGTTGTTTGTTGGTTTGGAGTAATACTTCTTCTGATAATTTGAGATTAGGGACATTGCCTGAAGTACATCCTTAAGATCTTTTTCCATATCATCAGGTGGTGAGTATGCAGACGGTTCTACATTTTCTGACATTTTAGGATATGTAGAATACTGATGATGTTGCTTGGTGAGGAATGAAAGGGTATCTGCAGTCTCTTGACGATTTTGAGCTGTCTCTTGACGACTTTTGGTTAAGTTTTTGACCATTGGCTCATTTTGGTGCAAATATTCAAACAGTTCATGAATGTCAATCAGACTGAGACCCTTATGTTGCATGGCACTATTCCCAAACATTTCCCACTCAGGAAGAAGACAATTGATAAATTTGATATTCACCTCCAAATTCTCTTTTCGCAAGTATTTTTTGCGAAGATCATTCAACAATGTACAATACCTATGATAAGTGCTCTCCAGGTCTTCTCCGATTGTGGCTTTGAATGTCTGATAATTGTTCAAAGCAGAAACCATTTTAGCTTTGTTTCCCAAAACTGTGCCCTCCATTTGCTTTCTGATATCATCCCATAGCTCTTTACCCGTTTCAAGGCTATCCAAACTGTTGTAGATTTCATTTGGCAGTCCTTGAAGCATAAATGAATATGCTTGAAGATCGGCTTTGGCACGTCGTTTTTGTTGAGCAATATAATCTTCGGGAGGAATTAGACGTTTACCACCAATAAGTGGAGGAGTAGCAGTTGCATCAACAATGATGACATCATAAAATACCGCTTCCCCATGAGTGAGTGACTCAATAATGTCTTTGTGTAGCTCCTGATTCTTAATAAAGTGGAGAAATCGTTTCTTCCACTGAGCATATTCTCCTCTATACAAAACCGGTGGTTTTATATCAGTTCCGATCGTGAGTGCATCTTTAGAAGACATTTTGAAAATGATTTTTAAGAAAAATTGGAATTTAAAAAAATTTGAATTTGGGCCGAAGAATGTGTTCGGGCCGAAGACTATGTTCGGGCCGAAGATTATGTTCGGGCCGAAGAGTATGTTGAGCCGAAGATTGTTCGGGCTGAAGTTTTGAAGCCGAAGTTGAAGCCGAACAAGTGATTTGTTCGAGAACAGTGACTTGTTCGGGCCGAACTATTAAAGAGCCGAACTTGAACTTGATTACTTGTTCGGGCCGAAGAGTAGTTCGGGCCGAAGTTTACTATCGACCGAGGATTAGTTCGGGCCGAAAACAGTGTTTTGTTCGGACCGAAGATTAATTGGGGCCGAACAATAAAACCGAACTAGAGTTTGAACAGTTGAGCCGAACAGTGTAATGTTCGGGCCGAACACTTTATAGCTGAACACTGAGCCGATAACAGTGTGAAGTTCGGGCCGAACTTGTTCTTGACTGGTTCGTGTTCGCAGCTTCAAAAACTCACCATTTTGATCCAATCTCGCTCAATACTTAACCAATTTCACTGATTCCAATCCCTAAATGCTCGAAACTGATTTCCTAACACTTTGATCCGATCACTTTCTTCAATCCATAACATAAAAGCTTCGATTCTTCGATTTACAGTAACTTTTGAACTTTTTCACTTTTTCTCTAAAATCATGAAATTGAAGTGATCTGTTAACGGAATGGATCAATTTTTGGTTCTATTCTGCTTAGAATTGAAGGAGAAACATGATTCTATAATCAAAACTTCAATTCAAACAAAAATTTTACAACATTAAATTTCTCATTGACGAACAAACTTTTCTTCACTTTTTCTCAGATCTGAACGAATCTAGCTTGAATTTGGATCTACTCTGGAAGAGTTTATGCTCTGATACCAATTGAGAGATCTAATGTGATTGAATTCAAGCTAATTCATGGTGATTTGAGAGAGATAGAAGATTCAAGTGTGTGTTTTAGTGTGTGTAATTGAGAGAGAAAGATGGAGGGAGTTGAGAGCTTTCAAAAGTATGATTCAATAATGTGAGGGAAGCTTACACATTAAGTCCACATGAAAGGTATTTATACCTCCCTTCTAAACATGCTTAATTAAGCACTAACCAAGGCTAAGACTAGACTAACAATATTACAATATTACACATCTAGTCCCCTAACTATTGAATACAATTAAAATGACCCTAACAATTAGCCTTAATCTCACATATTTATACCTCCTCTCACTAATCACCACTAACTAGTTTAACTAGTCCTAACAATCTCCCCCTTTTTGTGCTTGATGCACTCCATCCCAGTCTTCCGTCTTCAGTTGCTTCTATTGGCCCGTTGCTCTCCTTCTCACGTATGAAGTAAGTTCAAGATCTCATTGCAAATCCTTGATCTGATCAAAAGTTGATAGAGGATTGCGTAACCTTGTGAAAAGATGGGCAAGCTACAATGTTCATGTATTCTCAGATGTACTTCAAGATGGTGAATTACGTTTGATCATTTCAATTCTTTGTCAAATGCTGTAATTAACATCTCTAGGTTTCGCTTTTCAATAATAACATCTGAGTGGAAGTAGAAGCAATTATAATTCCCGTTACAGAACTTCCAAGTTTCAAACACTCAAAGAAATTTTTCCGTTGAATTAGTTGGTGTAAGAAAGATCTAAAAATGTCTCATTTAAGGTTAAAAGTTCTGGTAATGGAATGTCAGTAGGGAAGAATTTGTCTGGGATTTCAGTAATTGGAGATTTTGTTTTGGATTTTGTGATAGAGGTTTTGTGAGGACATGATAATAATGTTTTGAGTTTTGTAAAGAATGATTTGAACGGTTAAGGTTTGGATTTTGATGATAGAGAATTTGAAAGTAATGATTTGTACGGTTAAGATTTAGATTTAAGTGGTTGAGAATTTGGAGAGAGATTTCTTTAGATGAATCTGTTTCTTCTTCTTCTTCACTTGTTTTTCTGTCTAATACATTGATTCTCACTTGATTTAGAATATTTCTGATTTTGCAGTTGATCTGAGTACATATTATGTGATTTTTCTTCTTTGATGAGATGTTTGTGGTTCTTTTTGATGTTGTTCAGTGATAAACCCAGTACTTGCACTATTTCTTGCTCTTTTCTCCCCCTCATGAGGATGATGACCTCATGCTGAACATTTGTCTTGTGTAAACGGAGAGAGGAATTTGTGTGTCGGTGTAAATCGAGAGCCAAGACAATATAGTTTCAGAATCGAGAACCAGAAACATATAGTACTCATGAATGAACAAGTTACAAATTGATTTTATCCAAGAATGTTGGAGAAAAATATTTGAAAAATGAAGAATAGCAGTGTCAATAATCACGTGAAGTCATAAACAGATGCAATCTTTACTGAAGAACTTCAGTAAAGAGATCGTTTACGGATATGACAAACACAATGATTAGAGACATTGGTAATCAAATATTTGAAATTTAAAAGAAATCAATTTGCTTGGTTACATCAAAGATAAGTGAAGTATACCACTTACAAAGATGCAATCTTCTATGAACATGTGCAGAGAAGAGATCGACGGATATACAAAGATCAATGATCTAACAGTGCATTAAAAACAATTTTGAGTGTGTGAGAATATTAGTAAGTCAGAATTGAATCTGAACATTTTGGAGAAAATGAAAAATGATTTCTCCATTGATCGTTTAAGTACGAAAATCGTTTGAAAAATGGTAAGAACAATCAATCCAAGATGGTGTTAAAAACAGATGCAATCAGTACTGATTGAAATCAGTAAAGAGATCGACGAATTTAATAGCAAATTGTGTTGAGTGTTGCAAACAAGTATATTTGAAAAATTGAAAATTTATGTGCAAAATCAGAGTTTTGAAAAACTGAGCCACAACGCAAGAGACGAAAATTTGTCATAAACAGATGCAATATTTACTAATCGAGATTAGTAAAGAGATCGTTTACGAATATGACAAAAATTTGTATCCTACGTTGTGAACACATCATTGTGAGCAAAAAGTGAGATAAAAAATTTTGGAATGTTGATCATCACTGGTTAATAAAGAAGTGATATAAATGTGATGTCATCCACAAAAAAATTTTAATTTGTGTAAAATGGGAACAATCGATGTACAGTTGAAAATTTTAACAATGAAGGAACACAAAGGTAGCAATGAGAAATAAGAGAATTTGCAATAAACAGATGCAATCAGTACCAACTGAGACTGGTAATGAGATCGTTTACGAATATTGCAAAAGCTAATACTCAACATTGATAACCTTGTGTGAGTGTATAGATGCACAAGGTCGAAAAACTGTTTGAGAGAAAAAAAATTTATTAGTAATATAGAATAAGAAAATTTATAATAAACAGATGCTATCAGTACCAACTGAGATTGGTAAAGATATCGTTTACGGATATTACAAAAATTGATACCCCATATTAATAATGATAAAAAAAATTTGAAAGGAGGATTGAAAAATTGTTTAGCAATCCTGAAAGAATGCTCCCCCTCGACAGTTGAGTTTCATAAATCATAAAATCAGTTATGCTCCCCCTCGACAAGTGAATATAAAAATTCTCCCCCTCAACCAATGATATCAATGAAAAACGGATTTCAAGCAGATGAACTTGAAAGCCATGCTGATGAAGAGCGGGTTATACACTGAAGTATGTATAAGCCATTACTGAACTCCAAACACCTTGCTGGTTATTCTACATAAAACAATTAAAACATGTTTGGTACCCAATTATGTGTGGGTCCAAAACGATTAGTGACAGATGGTTTATGTAGAATTGTTTTATGATCAATTTAGAGCTTTGGAAAACTGCAAGGAGGCAGTTCAGAGGTTGTGGATTTGACGACCCATTTTAAAGATTGTTCAGAGGATGGATAATCCAATGAGATTTTTCATTTTTGATCCATGTGTATTTCACAAACGTTGAAGATTTGGTCGTTGTTTTGTTGTCGCTGTTTGAGGAACCTGAAGACTTTGGCTTAGGTGCGGAAGATCCTCGAGAAACGTTGCCACGAGAAGCCGAGTGTTTATCAGAGTTTGGTGGGTGTTTGAGAGATTTCTTCGTTTGTTTGGAAACCGGTGACGATGGAATCTTTTGATTAGATTTTGCTGGAGTTGAGACGTTTGATTTGCATGGATGTGGCTGACAAGTTTTACAAGATTTTATAATTTTACCAGATTGATGGAAAACATTGATTTTCAAACCACACGGAGCATCTAATCTAGCGAAAAATCGATCGTCAGTTTGAGTGATTTGTTTCTTTGTGATTTTATCAAACAATCTCTTTGTACCAAATTTATCAGTTTTAGTAAACACAACATCAAAATCAGGAGAATATCTGACAGGACGATAAACTGTAGCATCATAATCAGTTCCAAATGCAATTGCCGGAGATTTAAAATTTTTGGAGTTGTTACAATGAATTTTAACAGTAGACGAAGAAACTGAAGACGTATATGGTCTAGACTTCTTAAGCTCGCGAGGCTTCTTAAGCGTACTAGACTTAGACGAACTCGGCTTCTTAAATGGCATATCTCCTTTGACTCTATTGGGCTTGGGCTCCTTGCTCTGAGGCTCTAATTTTCTAAATGAGACGTTTAAAGCTGGTGAATTAGAGGTTCTTCTCAAAGTAATTGGTACTGGATTAACAGGTGCAGGTCCTATTAATGAAGATTTAGAATTTTGAAAAATATTTTTGTCAGTTTTATGTTTTAATTCTGAAATCGTGTCCTCTAATTGATGTATCTTTGTTTGAAGATTTTCTTTTTCTTTATCAAAGGCTTTATGAGTTTCATCAATTTCAGATTCAAGTTGGACGATTTTCTTTTCTAAAATTAACGATGGAACATAAAGCTTGGGTTCGACGGTTTGTTTTAACACTTCATCCTCAGATAATGAAAATTCATCTGGAGTGACAATTGGAAAGTATTCATGATTTTCAAATTTTGCTTTCTTCTGTTCATATGTTTTGTTCAAATCAGAATAGTTGAAACTGATTTGAGCATATTCTTGCTTTTCTCTGTTGAACTTCTCAATTTCTGCTTCTTCGTCCGGTACATGAAGAAAGCTTTGCCAGATTCCCAATTTCATGTAGTCATAGTTGTACAGTGTTGGGAGCACATCAGTGGCTTTTTCCAGATAACGAGGATTTTCAGCTCCTAGACCCGCTTTTGATTTGTAGTATCTGAACTCTTTTGGTTCATTGAACTTGATTGTTTGTTCTGTATGACCGGCTTTCACAATCGTCTGCTCCAGTTTTTTGATGTGTTCTTCGGCATTTTCCTTTTTGACAGTAAGACTGTGTATTGTGGCTGATTGTTCATTGATTTCCTTTTTAAAACTGTTGGCTATATTTTTGATTTGTGCATTTAAATTTTGAATTTCGATGTCAACCGTCTTCAACTGATCTTGGTAGTCTTTCATCTTGACTTCTGCGGCTTTTATCCAAGTTCGCTCTCCATTTAATTGAATAGCTACGTCATTGAGTAGCTTCTTAGAGTCGTCATTCTCACTTGACATCGTTTTCATGTTCTTAAGATTTGAAATTTCAGCATCTTTGTCATAGATCATTTTATGTAATTGGTTGACCTCACTGGTGTGAGCAACATAAAAGGTTGACAACTGATTTTGTAGTTCTTCAGTTTGTTTTTGAAAGTAGTTATTTTGAGTTACTTGGGGGAGAATTGATTCTAGTTGATTACGAAATGTGTCATTTTCTGCTTTTAGGTGCTTGATTTGTGCATTTGAAGTATTATTTGTGTTTGCTTGTTGTTGTAGACTTTCTTTTAATTCAGATATTTTAAATTGAAACACAGATTGTGACGTAGACAACTGAGTTTGCAATTCCTTGTTTAATTGTTCAAAGGTTTGCATTTGTGATAATTGAAGAGAACATTGACTTAGATCTTTTAAAAATTGTGCTTTTTTAGTTTCTAAATCTGTTATTTGTTTTGTCAACTGGGCTTTCTCGTCAATTTCAATTAAAAGATTTTTATTAAACAAGGAATTTTCTGATAAATCAGTATCTAAGTCTAAAGAAGAAAAGTGTACCTCTTTCTCATCATTTTCTGGAATGCCCATATCAGTCCTCAGTCCAGTGGAAGTATCAGAATTTGATAAAAGAGAACTGATTACCTCAATTTCTTTGTTGGCTTCTTCGTTGAATCGATCAGAAACTTCTGCATTTTCTTCATCCTTAGTATCTGAATCTTCCATCAATTGAAGATCTTCAACAAAGAACCCTTTTTCAGTCTCAATTCGTTTAGCCATCAACATCTTTCGTTCATAATACACTGAATCACGAACGATCGATTTCTTTGTAGCATCCAAAGGTGTGATGATTAGTTGTCCAACGATGATTGGTTTTTCAGTTGAAATTGTAGCAGATAGAACTGATTTGAAACGAGACATATACTTTATCGCATTTTCCAAGTCTTTATCCACATACTCATTTGTAGCCGGTATAGGTTTTTCCTTTTTTTTTTTTTTTTGATTATTAGTGTTGATTGAATTCTCGGGTTGATAAGTATAAATTTTAATTATGATGAGGTGTAAATTTGAAGTTTGAAAAGGTTCTTGGGTAGAGATGTGAAAGAAAAAAAATCTCGAATTGGATAAGTTATGTAGAAAGTGAATTGGTATTTAAAGATTGTTCATAACCGAAGGGTACTTTTGGGAGAGAAAATTCAAAATTTCCAAAATCATCAACTGATTATCCCAGATGATAGAGTACATTTTAAATGTGACCTAGATTTTCGAATTGGCTAAAAACGACAAACGGTTCAAAAACTGGGGCTAAACGAAGTTTGGAATTTTACCGAATAATCACAAAAACGCAAATAAAGTGTCTAAAACAAGGGTTTTTGGACCGAGAAGTCGGGTAAACCGCCTATGGCTTAGCCTTCGTCTCGAGCTTTGATTTGGTTACTCGTGGGCTTGAAACGGACACCCAAGCTGAAAGTTATGATCGTTTTAGTATAACCCCCTTCGTCGCGCAATCTCGGGCCGAACACTTTGGGCCGAACACTTGGGCCGAACACTTTGAGTTCTCGGGCCGAACACTTTGGGCCGAACACTTTGGGCCGAACACTTGGGCCGAACTTGAAGATGAGTTCGGGTCGAACTTGTTACTGTTCTCGGGCCGAAGTCTTTGAAAGAAGTTCGGGCCGAACTTGAAGATGAGTTCGGGCCGAACTTGTTACTGTTCTCGGGCCGAACAAGTTCTTGAGCAGAGCAGTTACGAGCAGCCTCTAAAAACCCACTAATTTGATCCTAAAATGCTCGTTTCTTACCCAAATTCTTTGATTCTTTTTGCAAACTGACCCAAAACCTTTTTCCTTCAATCCATTATTACAATCTTACTCAAAAACAACTTGGATCTAATCCAAAATTTGAATTTTCAAGGTTTTTCAAGCTTTAATGGAGATTACTAAAAATCCAAATTCTTCATCAGAATAGATTGGATTCGATCCTACTCGATTCTAAGCTTAATATATTAACAAAATGAAGCTATTTAATCCATAAGAACAAGAATTAATACCTCAAATCCGTTTTTTGATTTTTGACCCCTTTTTCTTCAAAAACTTGATAAACCCTTTGATCTTCTGATTTTAACACCAAGTGATGGATTTGGACCGTTTTCAGATTGAAATTATGCTCTGATACCAATTGAAAATGCATAATAACACTGATTCAATCCATATTAGGTGTTGGATGATGAATTTAGAAGGAAACTTGAGAAGAAAGTTTAGGGTTTTAGAGTGAGAAACAAGAGAGATAGAGAGAGAGTGAACAAATGCAGAGAAATTGAAAATGTTAATTGTGCAAAAGTTAGGGAATTAAGGTTTACACTTTGGTTTATATACCATGACCTTAATTCCCTTAATTAGCTTAAGACTAATCCTAAGACTAACTAAACTAATATACAATGTTACATAACTAGTCCCTAGACTATTGATTACAACTAAATATGACCCAACAAAAGGTATTTATACCTCCCTTCTAAACATGCTTAATTAAGCACTAACTAAACCTAAGACTAGTTTATCATTTAGAAAATGTTACACAACTAGTCCCTATACTATTTGATACAACATATTTGATCCTAACAATCTCCCCCTTTGTATCAATAGTTTGAATTAGCCTGTTCTTGAAATCTTCTTCTCTAGCAAAGTCTGAGACTGAATTATCCGTTGAATAGTTTTGATGTCGTATCAGCTTCAGCTTTTGATTGAACAGTGAAAAATAATACTTTTTATTGACTTTTCAACCAATATAAAGTATCTCAGAAGATTTCATGAATTGTTGACTTAATATGTCTTGATTATTATCCAATCTCCCTCTTTTTTTGAGCTTTAGCACTTCATCCCAGTCTTCCTTCTTCAATTTCTTCTTTTGGTCAAAAATTGTAATCAACATATCTCTGTTTTGCTCTTCAATGTTTACATCTGATTATCTTGAGAAGAAATTGAGATTTCAAACACTCAATGGAAATATTTTTGTTTTGTTGAATCTGTCGGTGTAAGAAATTCCTAAAACTGGTTTCCTAAGGATTTGAAAGTTCTGGATATGAAATATCAGTTTGGTAAGGATTTTTCTGGGATTTTCAAATATTGGAGATTTTGTGATAATTGGATAATGATGTTTTGGATTCTGAAAGGAATGATTTGAAAGTTTAAGTAAAAGTGTGTGTTTGTGTTTGTAAGAATGATTTGTACAGTTAAGTCTTGAAAACATGTGAATGTTTTGTTTGTATTTGTACGGTTAAGATCTGAATTTGAATGGTTGAGGTATTGAGAGGAATTTCTGTAGATGAATCGGTTATCTTCTTCTTCTTCACTTGTTTTTCCGTTAAGTACATTGATTATCATTTTCTGTTTCTCTTGATCACATAATATAAATAATTTCTGATTTTGCATTTGATTTGAGTACATGAGTTATGAATTTTCTTCTTTGATGGGATGTTTGTGGTTCTTTTTGATGTAGTTCAGTTATAAATCCGATATTTAAACTATTTCTTGCTCTTTTTCTCCCCCTCATGAGGATCATGACCAGGGTCCTCATGAAAAAAACTGAATAGTGGCGTTTTGGAAATGGAGAGAGGAATAAGGAATGGTGTGACGGTGTAAATCGAGAGCCAAGATCGGAATAAGAACCAGAAACATGGAGTACTCATGAAGTAACCACAAAAAAATTGATTTGATCTAAAAATATTTGAGAAAAATATTTGAAAATGAAGAATAGCATTGTCAATAATCACGTGAAGTCATAAACAGATGCAATCTTTACTAAAGAACTTCTGTAAAGAGATCGTTTACGGATATGACAAACACGATGATGAGAGACATTGTTAATCAAATATTTGACATTTAAAAGAGATCAATTTGTTTGGTTATATCAAAGATCAGTGAAGTATATCACTTACAAAGATGCAATCTTCTCTGAACGTGTGCAGAGAAGAGATCGACGGATATACAAAGATCAATGACATAACAGTGCATCAAAAACGATTTTGTGTGTGTGAGAACTGGAGAAAGTCAGAATTGAATCTGAGCAGTTTTGAGAAGATGAAAAATGATTTCTCCATTGATCTTTTAAGAATGAAAATCGTTCGAAAAATAGTAAGAACAATCAATCCAAGATGGTGTTAAAAACAGATGCAATCAGTACTGATTGAAATCAGTAAAGAGATCGACGAATTTAACAGCAAAGTGTGTTGAGTGTTGCAAACAAGTCTTTTAAAAATGAAAAGGATTATGTGCAAAATCAGAGTTTTGAAAAATTGAGCTACAACGCAAGAGACGAAAATTTTGTCATAAACAGATGCAATCTTTACTAATCAAGACTAGTAAAGAGATCGTTTATGAATATGACAAAAATTTGTATCCTACGTTGTGAACACATCATTGTGAGCACAAAGTGAGTTAAAACAAATTTTTTGAAATGTTGAGCATCACAGATTAATAAAGAATTTATGAGATTGTGATGTCAACAACTCAATATGAGTAAAAAAAAAATATTTGTAATTGAGTATCGATTTGAAAAATGATAATCGAATTTGAAAGGAGAAAAATTTGATGTATAATTGAAGAATTTCGACAATGAAGGAACACAAAGGTAGCAATGAGAAATAAGAGAATTTGCAATAAACAGATGCAATCAGTACCAACCTAGACTGGTAAAGAGATCGTTTACGAATATTGCAAAAGCTAATACTCAACATTGATAATCTTGTGTGATTGTAAATATGTAAGGGTTTGAAAAACTGTTTTGAGGTAAAAAAAAATTATTATCAAGATAGAATAAGAAAATTTGTAATAAACAGATGCAATCAGTACCAATTGAGATTGGTAATGAGATCGTTTACGGATATTACAAACGTTGATACCCCATATTGATAATTATAAAAAAAATTTGAAATGAGCATTGAAACAGTACTTAGCGATAATAAAAGGATGCTCCCCCTCGACAGTTGAATTTTAAAAATTATAAAGCAGTTACGCTCCCCCTTGACATAAGAATGTCTATTTTCTCCCCCTTGACAAGCGAATATTTAAAGAATTCTCCCCCTCAACCAATTAGGATATGAAAGAACGGGTTTCAAGCAGATGTACATGAAAGCCATTTTATTATAAAAAAATTGAAAACAAAAAAACAATAATAAAAAAAATAAAGCAGTAAAACGGTTTAAGGTTTGAGATTTAGCATACCAAGCTTAGACACAAGAAAGTTAAAATGTTTTTCGTCTAAAGCCTTGGTAAACAAATCAGCTAATTGGAAATCGGTGGAAACGAAATACAATTCTACATTACCTTGTTCAACGTGATCTTTGATAAAGTGATAGCGAAGATCAATATGTTTAGTTTTGGAATGTTGAACCGGATTGCATGAAATTGCAATTGCACTTCGTGAATCACAATATAAAGGAATACAGGTGTATGAAAAGCCATAATCTTTCAATTGTGATTGCATCCAATTTACCTGGGATAAGCAGCTTGCAGCAGCAACATATTCTGCCTCTGCAGTTGAAAGAGAAACACAATTTTGCTTCCGAGAAGACCAGCTTACCAATTTATCTCCCAGAAATTGGACACTTCCAGATGTACTCTTTCGATCAAGCATACAACCAGCATGATCGGCATCAGAAAAAGCAGACAAATCAAACGAAGTTTCTTTAGGATACCACAGACCAAGATCTCGAGTACCCTTCAGATAACGAAATATGTGTTTGACTGCTTGAAGATGTGACTCTTTAGGAGCAGCCTGATACCGAACACAAATACAAGTAGAGAACATGATATCCGGTCGGCTTGAAGTTAGATATAACAATGAACCTATCATCCCACGATAATTTGTGGTGTCAACAAGTTTACCATCAGGATCAGCATGCAATTTAGAACCAGGTGACATCGGTGTCGAAATCGGTTTTGAATCATCCATTAGATATTTTTTCAGTAAATCAGTAATGTATTTGGATTGATTAATGAAGATCCCGGTAGGTAATTGGCGAACTTGAAGACCGAGGAAGAAGTTCATCTCCCCCATCATGCTCATTTCAAAACATTTGACCATAAGATCAGAAAACTTTTTACAATATTTGGGATTCGTTTAACCAAAAATGATATCATCGACATAAATCTGAATAAGCACAATATCATCCCCTTGCCTCTAGATGAATAAAGTTGTATCAACTTTTCCTTTTGAAAAACCAGAGTCAACTAAGAATTTGGAAAGGACATCATACCACGCACGAGGAGCTTGTTTTAACCCATATAATGCTTTGTCGAGAATATACACATGATCAGGAAAACTTGGATCTACAAAGCCTTCAGGTTGATGAATAAAAACTTCTTCATTTAGAATGCCATTTAAAAATGCAGTTTTTACATCCATTTGATAGATTGTAAAATTCTTATGTGCTGCATATGCCAAAAATATACGAATGGCTTCTATTCGTGCAACGGGAGCAAACGTTTCTTCAAAGTCAATGCCCTCCTGTTGAGCATACCCTTTCGCAACTAAACGTGCTTTATTACTAATGACAATCCCATTTTCATCCTTTTTATTCTTGAAGATCCACTTAGTACCAATAACAGATTTCCCGGGTGGTTTCAGAACCAGACGCCAAACTTTTAAGCGTTCGAATTGATTTATTTCTTCTTGCATAGCAAGAATCCAGTCTGGATCTGACAAAGCTTCACTGAGCTTCTTTGGTTCATCTGAGCTTAGAAAAGCAGAAAATTGACATTCATCGGCAGTGGCTTTACGAATTTGAACAGAAGATTCAGGATTTCCAATTATTTGATGAAGAGGATGATCTTTTGTCCATTTAAGAGAATGCGGAAGTGGTAGTTGACCCGGATTAATATTTGACGTATCAGTGAATTCTGGATGTGGGATAATTGCAGTTTGAGTGTTGGATGTAAACGGTGGTGGATCAACACGTGTAACATTGAATTTGGAGAAATCAATCACCAAAGGTTGAATTTGAGCTTGACCTAAAGATGAGTCCGATGTATTAGTAGCTTGAGAAGGAGGTGAGTGAGTATCCGGTGATGATTGGTTGTCCAATGATGGAGAAGAATCTGAATCAGTTAAGATTGTATTGTGAGCACTGGAAGTAGGAGATGGAGAAGCAGTAGAACTTGAATTTTGCATTTTAGGTACAGTAATAGATTGAACATCGGCCACGGATGTGTCATCTTTCTCTACTGATGTGTGTCGAATGTTATGATAATCATCATAAAAATGTTCAAATAAAATCTCAAGATCATTTTCCGAAGTGGAGGGAGATGATGAAGGTAACGGAACTTCAATATCAGTCGTCAGTGAATCCAAAGGAAAAGTCTCATCAAAAGAAACATTTACACTTTCGCGTATCGTGCGATTTGACCGATTATATACTCGATAGGTTTCGGATTCACGTGAGTAACCTACAAACGTCCCTTCATCTGCTTTAGCTTCAAATTTATTCAATTTGACCTTATCATTAAGAATGAAGCAACGACTCCCAAAAATATTGAAAAATTTAACATTTGGAATTCGATTATTAATGAGTTCGTATGGAGTCTTGTTGTAGGTTTTGTTGATGATCGAACGGTTTTGTGTGAAGCAAGCCGTACTAACAGCTTCAGCCCAAAGAGATAATGGGAGTTTAGAAAATGAAAGCATGGAACGAGCAGCTTCAACTAAAGTACGATTTCTTCGTTCAACAACCCCATTTTGTTGACGTGTACGGGCAGTGGAAAATTGATGGGTTATACCAACTGATGTTAGAAAAGAATCTACAGTTTGATTTTTAAATTCAGTCCCATTATCAGTGCGAATGGTGTGAACTTTTAAATCCAAATTTGTTTGAGTTTTCTTAAAGAAGGCGATAATGATATCGGCTGCTTCATCTTTGGTACGTAAGAAATGAACCCATGTGTAGCGAGAATAATCATCAACAATAACCAAGACATAACGTTTACCAGCTAGAGATTGAACGCTCATGGGACCACATAAGTCCATATGAAGTAATTCAAGCGGTTTTGAAGTATTTTGAACTGGTTTAGCCTTATGAGACTTTTTAGTCATTTTGCCCATTTCGCAAGATGAACAAAGATGATCTTTATCAAACGAAACATCTGGAAGACCAGATACATGGCCACCTTTGACTAATTTGTTAATCGTTTTGAAATTTAGGTGTGAAAGACGGCGATGCCATAGCCATGACTCATTTGATGTTGCTTTGGAAGTTAGACACACTTCCTCCAGTGGAACCACATCATTTAAATTGATAGTAAACAGATTTGTGTCACGGGAGCCAGTAAGAAGTTCTGTTCCTGCATAAGTGCGAACAGCACATTTCTTTGTGCGAAAATTAACTTCCAATGTTTTATCACAGAATTGACCAATGCTAAAAAGATTATGTGCAAGATCTTCAACATAAGCCACATTTTGAATGACTAAATGGTGACGAATGATATCACCAATACCCATGATGGCAGCTAGATGATCATTTCCAAACAGAACAGTTCCCAAATATTTGTCTCTATAATTCGTTAACAAGTTCTTGTTTCCGGTCATGTGTCGTGTACTACCAGAATCAAGATACCATACATTCTACATAAAACAATTAAAACAAAAAGGTACCCAATCAGAAATGGGTCCTATACGATTAGTAAATGATGTTTTATGAAGAATGATTGATATAGAATGCATTTAGAGAGTTTGAGAACTGCAAGGAGGCAAATCCATTTTTTGTATTTTTATAATCCATTTAAAGGATTTTTCAGGGTAATGTAAAATCCAGTTTGATTGTTCATTTTGTATCCATTTGTATTTAACAAACTTGGATTGTTTGTGATTTTGCTTGTGAGAAGTAGTCGATACACCAGAGTGTCGAGATTTGGATGATGAAACAACCCGATAAACAAAGTTTGAAGATTTGGTTGCTGAAACTACACGATAAACTAATTTTGGAGTTTTTGGAGAAGAACGTGTAGTAAGAGATGTTTTAGATCTAGTGAGCATTGTTTTGCAAGGTTTTGGGTAACAAATTGTACACGAATGAATGATTGAACCATTTTTATGAAGTACATCATGTCGAGAACCACACGGAGCATCTTTTCTTACAAAATATCGTGTATCATATTGAGAAATTGGTTTATTAGTTTTTCGATCAAAATAAACCTTTTTACCATTTTTATCTGTTTTAACAATCAGATTGACACCATTAACAGAATGATTAACAGGACGATAAATTGCAGAATCATAAACAATGCCATAACGTGTAGCAGGAGAAATAAAGTTTGTTGAGTTATTACATTTATTGAAATTAGAAAAAGAAGAAGCTAAAAACGAAGGAGATCTAGACTTCTTAAGTTCCTTTGACTTAAGCATACTAGACTTAGACGAATTAGACTTCTTAGACTGCTCAACTTCTTTCACCCCGCCTTGCTGTGGTCTCCTAAGCTTTGAACTTAAAGTTCTATCTGAAAAATTTAAAACAGGAGAATTAGAATTTCGTTTTAAAAGAGTTTGAATTTTAGGAGTTGAGAAATTATCAGTGTGAGACTTTGGCTTTGGAGAAGCACTTTGACCAGAAACAGATGTGACGTTAGCTATTTTATTTTCTAACTCATGAATTTTGTTTTGTAAACCCGATTTTTCTTTGTCAAATGCCTTATGTGTGTTATCGATTTTATTTTCCAATTGACAAATTTTCCTTTCTAGAATTAGAGATGGTACGTAAATCTTTGGTGTGACTTTTTGTTGAAGAACAGCATTATCTTTAATCTCAAATTCTTCTGGTGTAATTATTGGAAAATAATCATCATATTCAAAGTTTGCCATTTTAGTTTCATATATTTTATTTAATTCAGTGGAATTGAAACTAATTTGCACATTCTCCTTTTTAGCTCTATCGAAAGTCTCAATTTCTTCCTCTTCATTTGTCATTTTGAGAAATGGCGGCAAGATATCTCGGTATCTTGGATCATATAATGTTGGAACCATTGTACACGCCTTTTTAAGAAATTCTGGATTATCAGCTCCTAGTCCTTCTCGTGAGTTGAAATATTTGAAGTCTTTAGGCTTGTTCAAATGGATGGTTTGATCAGTATGTCCTCTTTTGACAATTAATTCTTCAAGATGTTTGATATGTGAATTCAATTTATGATTTTCATTTTTAAGTGTTTGAATCACATTTTGTTTGGTTCTCGTTTCTTTTAATGCAATGATTTTCTGTTCATGTAATTCCTCAGTTAATTCTTTGATTTGTGAGTTTAGAGATTTAAATTGTTTTTCAATTTCATCAAACTCTTTTTCTTTACGTGCAATACTGTTTTTGTTAATTTGATAATCACCCCAAACTTTAGAGTAAAGTTTGTAATTATGATCATATTTATCTTTAAACTCTGATACTTGCTGTTGTAACCTTAGATTTTCTTGTTTGAAAACTGTTTGTTGTTGAATATAATGAGCAAGTTTATTACCCAGAAAAGCATTTTGTTCATTTTGTTTTTCTAAATTATTTAAGCGATCTTGAAGTTGAGTATTTAAATTTTGTGCATTTAAAAGGTTTTGTTTTAAAGAATCAACTTCAGATGTCTGATTTTGAACAAAACAAGTATCAGAATTAGTGGAATTATTTTCATTAAAGGGAAGAGAAGTGTGTACATTGCCATCCTCGCCATCTGTCTCAGCAATTCTTTCAGCAACCTCAGCATTTTCTCTTGCCATAAAACACAGGTTGGCAGCATGTTCTTCATCTTCCGGATCCGACTCCTCCATCCATTGAAGGTCTTCTGCTAACAACACTTTTCCTGCCTCAATTTGTTTGGCCATTAGCATCTTCCTTTTAAAGTTCTCAGAATCACGGACTTTAGGTTTCTTGCAATCACGGGAGTAGTGTCCAGTAATTCCACAACTGTAACATTTTTTCTGTGGATCCAATGGTATGAGCTTTGGCTTTCAGTTGGTTGTGTTGTAGATGAAGTAGGTGGAGCAGATTTAAAGTTGGATGAGTATCTTTGGTTGTTGTTTGTTGGTTTGGAGTAGTACTTCTTCTGATAGTTTGAGATTAGGGACATTGCCTGAAGTATATCCTCAAGATCTTTTTCCATATCATCAGGTGGTGAGAATGCAGACGGTTCTACATTTTCTGACATTTTAGGATATGTAGAATACTGATGATGTTGCTTGGCGAGGAATGAAAGAGTATCTGCAGTCTCTTGGCGGTTTTGAGCTGTCTCTTGACGACTTTTAGTTAAGTTCTTGACCATTGGCTCATTTTTGTGCAAATATTCAAAAAGTTCATGAATATCAATCAGACTGAGATCTTTATGTTACATGGCACTATTCCCAAACATTTCCCACTCAGGAAGAAGACAGTTGATAAATTTGATATTCACCTCCAAATTTTCTTTTCGCAAGTAGTTTTTGCGAAGATCATTCAACAATGTACAATACCGGTGATAAGTGCTCTCCAAATCTTCTCCGATTGTGGCTTTGAAAGTCTGATAATTATTCAAAGCAGAAACCATTTTAGCTTTGTTTCCTAAAACTGTGCCCTCCATTTGTTTTCTGATTTCATCCCATAATTCTTTACCCGTTTCAAGGCTATCCAAACTGTTGTAGATTTCATTTGGCAATCCTTGAAGCATAAATGAATACGCTTGAAGATCAGCTTTGGCACGTCGTTTTTGTTGTGTATCATACTCATCAGGAGGAACTAGACGTTTGCCACAAATAACTGGATGAGTAGCAGTTGGATCAATAACAAGATCATCATAAAATACCGCTTCCCCATTAGTGAGTGATTTAATAATTTCTTTATGTAGCTCCTGATTCTTGATATAGTGGAGAAATCGTTTCTTCCACCGAGCATATTCTCCTCTATACAAAACCGGTGGTTTTAGATCAGTTCCGATTGTGAGTGCATCTTTAGAAGACATTTTTTTTTTAAAATAATTTTTAAGGAAAATTGAAATTTTTTAAAAAAAATTTGAATTTGGGCCGAAGATTGTGTTCGGGCCGAAGACTATGTTCGGGCCGAAGAGTAGTTCGGGCCGAAGATTGTTTGGGCCGAAGATTTGTTTGGGCCGAAGAGTAGTTCAGGCCGAAGATTGTTCGGGCCGAAGACTTGAAGCCGAAGTTTGAAGCCGAACTTTTTGCTCGAGCCGAACAAGTGAGGAGTTCGAGAACAGTGATGAGTTCGGGCCGAAGACTATCGTTCGGGCCGAAGTTCGGGTTTGATTAAATTCGGGCCGAAGACTTGTGTTTTGTTCGAGCCGAAGACTTAGCCGAGCCGATAACAGTGATTGGTTCGAGCAGAGCTGAGAACAGTTGAGCCGAAGACTTGATAAGCCGAAGTTCGGGTCGAGTACCTGTGAGCCGAACAATTGAAATAGCCGAAGATTGTAGAGCCGAACACCCAAGCCGAGAACTTTTGCCGAAGATAGCACTGTGTTCGGGCCAAAGACGTTCTTGAGGCCGAAGAACTGTTCGTAACTTCAAAAACTCACCATTTTGATTCAATTCTTGCTCAATTCTTGACCAATTTCAATAATTTCAATCCCTATCTGCTCGAAAATGATTTCCTAACACTTTGATCCGATAATATCATTCAATCCATAACAACACAGCTCGAATTCTTCGATTTTCAGAGACTTTTTGAGTTTTTCAACTTTTGCACAAAAATCACTGAATCATGATCAATTGTTGATGGAATTGATCGAAATTTGATTCTATTCCTATTAGAATCAATGGAGAAACATGAATCTTCAATCAAATCTTCAATTCGAAATAAAAATTTACAATATTAATTTCACAGCTCATGAACAACTTTTTCTTCAAAAATCTGGATCAAATCATCAGGAATTTGGATCTACTCTTAGAGAGTTTATGCTCTGATACCAATTGAGAGATCTAATGTGATTGAATTCAAGCTAATTCATGATGATTTGAGAAGAATTGATGAATCAAGTGTGTGTTCTTGGTATTTTAGTGTGTGTAGTTGAGAGAGAAAGATGGAGGGAAGGATGCTTTCAAAATGTTAATTCATTCAAATGAGAGGAAAGCTTACAAATTAAGTCAACATGAAAGGTATTTATACCTCCCTTCTAAACATGCTTAATTAAGAACTAACTAAGCCTAAGACTGGTTTATCATTTAGAAAATGTTACACAACTAGTCCCTATACTATTTGATACAACATATTTGATCCTAACAACTTGTAACGTCCTGAATTTATTAAGTAATTAGATATTAATTTTTGTTAATCTAAATTACATTATCCATTAAATTTTCAATGTGATTAAGTGTTTAACCGGGATCATGAGATGATGTGATCACGTGTACATTTAATTGAGATGATTAAATGTGGGACGTTTCGAATAAATAACTAGAGCGTTATTTATATTATTTTAGTTTAATGAGACAATAAAAGTTTAATTAATTGGGCGTGTTAAGTTATTAACTAAACGTCAAATCCCGAGCTTCTATCTGCAATGAATTTTATGTCGTGTTTAGAGACTTTGAGATCAAGGGCCCGGGCCGAATCAGTTAATTTTTCCTTCTTATATTCTGTTCTAAGCTAGTAATTCTTTTTAGCCCATCTAAATGTGTTGCTGTGGACTCGTGAGATCAAGGAGAAGTAGGCCCGTGGATTAGTGATTACCGGACTTGAGGCCTTACTAGCTTGGAGCGGGATTAAGAAAACATTAAGAGTATATTTTTCCCCATTCGTATTCAACCCTACCAGCCGACATTTTCACTTCATTCTTTCTTCCTGACGTGATCAAAGAGCATCTCCATCTTGATATCTTCAGCCTTGCCTAGAGCACCTTCTTGCAGCTTCCTGTCAATCGACTAGTGCATCTCCAATCACGAGCTTTGATTCTTCCCATGAGTGATCGAGCAGCAGCTGTGTTATTGGGTAGAAGATTCTGGTCGGAGTCAAGCTTGATTGTGATCGAGTGGTGTGGCAGAATTCCCGAGCATTCCCAAGCCTTGATCGAACAGCAATTTTCACGAAGAGAGGAAGAGGTCCACCATCGAGCAAGAGTGTGAAGGATTCCCGGGTTAACTTCTTTCTGGTAAGAACTCGATTCCTTAATTTCTTGAATCCTCGATTTATTGTAGCATTATTCTCGTTTTACGGTTTTGTTTAGGCTGTGTTTATAGTGTTCCATCTGGTCCTGTTGTTTCTGCAGTCCCGGGGTGTGGTGATAGCTTTGGCATTTCTCGTTTCGGTATAATTCAATTCCTTATTTCAGCGTTCGTTTAATTTGAGTTTCGTTTGTTGTCTGACCTGTTCGGGTCAGTTTTTGACCCGCTTCGAGTCAGAATCTGGGCCCCATTTCTTCTGGACTTCTGTAGCTCGTTGTTGTACCTTTCCATGGCCGCAGACGGCTCGTTAATTGAGATTACGGTTTGTGAGATATGGTCATTTTCGTAACAGACTGCAGTGCTGAAATACAGCACCAAGTGGCCCTGTTGCAGGCCTGTTTCGGGACCCTTCGGAGCAGAACTGGGCCGAACTTTCTAAAGACGAATTGTAGTATGGTATGACTACTATATGCTATAAAAAAATTTGGTGTCATTCGGTGCACTGAGTTGAAACTTATGGTCGTCCGATTTTGTTTCAAATTGTGTTTTGGAATATGTTGAAATTCGGGTTAAATCGAGTTAAACATTTTATACTTCAAGTTTTGGTCGCTGAAATTTATTATGTCAGGTTGGGTTTGGGTAAAAACCTTTTTGAGATGACATGGCCGTTTTGTCGATCGAAAAACCCGGAAACCGAACCTTTAGGCTCTTGGTTTCCTAAACCGACAGGGTTTCTTAAATAAATTGAATGATATTTTGTGAATATAAGTTTCTGTAATAAAAAAATTGATTTTGGGGCTGTCGGGTGCCTCGGGAATTGTCGGGTTGAGGTCGGGATTCAAAACGGATTTTATTTAATATGCTGAATTTTATCAGAATCTGTTCTCCGAATTCGGGGCTGTTTTTACCTCACTTAAAATACGTTTCGGGATATTTGGCCCGCGTTGGTCTCTAGTTTTCTGAGTCCTCTTTCCGATGCCGCTGACGGCTCGTTAATCTGATTTTCCGTTTAAAAGTTATCCCTATTCTAATCTGCTGCTGTTAGAAATTTCATATGTGCGACGGGACTGAGTTGTGAGACTGTTTCGAGACATTTCTGTTCGTTTTCGGGTTTCCGGGCCTTCTGATGATTTGTAGCTTTCTGAGTTTTCTAATTGCTGTATAAATTTGGGACAAATCTAATGAACGATTTGGGAGTTATGACCGTTCCTGTGAGAGTGCTGAGTGTTGTTTAGTTTCTGCTGAAACTACCCCGAGTCTATTCCTAACCCGAGCTTCATTGTGTTATGTAGGGCTTTCTAGGACCTGATAATAGACGCTCTTCTGCACCAAGGATATTTAGGAGCATACGTCTATTCGAGGTGGGTAATCTCACTATAAACTTGTACTTATTTTCGATTCATGATTTTGTGCTATGTGTTGTGAATTGTCTTGTTGATTGAGCTTGAGTACTGATTGGGTGATTTATTTGAGTTATCTGTGATTTGAGTTATCTGGAGCCTGAGTTATTAGAGTTTTGAGTTCTTGAGTTAAAACATTAAACATAATATACTTGAGTTGTCTTGGCACAGAAGAGTACTGGTGCCAGACGTTTTGACTCAACACCGAAGAGTACAGGTGTTGAGCCTTGAGTTGTGTGAGGCGGGTCGAGGTTGATCTCTCGTCCCAAGTCACACAAGCGCGCTATATAAATTAAAAATCTGAGAAAATAAACTTGAGTAATTGAGAATTGAGTAGAGTCTCTAGGGATCATTTATGTGGCTTGAGTTGTTTGTACTTACATATTTATTTTGATGTTATTCACTCAGCGGTGGCTGACCCGAAACACTCCCCCCCCCCCCCCAAATTTTTGCAGGTACTAGAGCAAGTGCATTGGATGAGCTGTTACTCGATGAGCTTTTATGGATTTGGATTCTAAACGTTTATTTTGAGTCAAGTGTTTTTAAAACAACTATTTTATTTTGAGTCAAATGTTTTTAAAACAATTATTTTATTTATTCCGCATTTAAAAACCATGAGACGGTTTATTTTTATTTTAATGAGATGGGACCGTTTGTTTACTTGTATTTTTGGGAAAATGATTATTTTATTTATTTAATTTTTTTTTTAATTTCCCCTAATTTTTGGGATGTTACAAGTTGGTATCAGAGCTCTGGCTTGAGAGAATTGGGTTCACAAGGGGTGGATTCCAAACTCAAGTCAAAGCACGAGTTTTCAAAATGAGTTTTTCAAAAGTGTTTTTAAACTGAGTCCAAATCCAAATCGAGAAGCAGCGCATCACGACGACCTTATGCCTCTAGTACTGATTTATGAGTTATTTAGTTTATTTAAAACGTCGCGAGTGACATTGATTACTAAGAGAATAAAAGAGAATTAACTTGAGATGAGCGTGAATTGTGCGACTATACATAGATATATATACTATACTTGCTGATGTGAACTACTTGTTATGTGGATGGTATGAGGATGGGAGATCGTGGAATTTTTGAAACTGGCTCGAAACCATGACATGGGTAGGTGCGGATAATAATAGAGGGCCCCCATTATTATACGCACATGACTCGTGTCTATGTTTTGAAAAGGATTCAAGGAGACCATTGGTCAAGCATTTAAGTATCATGAAAACCCCAATTCTTATATTTATAATAATTACGTTATACACGAGAAGATAGTATTCAATAATACACTTGATTGAGTAATTGAGGAAATCACTAAAAGAGATTTATGAGAACACGGTGACGCCAATTGAATAAGAGAATCATCAAACACAAATCGATAAAGAGTTATCAAACATGTCAATAGACTAATAAATCAAATCGAGTTGAATTTTTTTTTTATTTTTTTATCTAATTGAGTTACTAATAAATCGAGGCGACTGAGCAATCGTTGAGACAGAGTAAATGAGAAAATAATAAAATTGTTAAGTTCAAATTAATGAGTAAATTGGATGAAAACATCACTAAATCGAGATTTATGAGAAAATAATAAAATAAGAGATTATTGTTTGAAATTGATAACGAGTTATCTAAACAAATTAAGTGAAAATTTATTAAACCAGATTGAGTAAAAAAAAAATTAAAAAAAAATCACTAATGATAAATTTTAAAACTGAGTAATAAAGAGATATATTAACTGGTCAAAAATTAGAAGATAATGATTAATAATGATTAAGAATAATTTAATTCACATAATTGAGAAATTATTGAAAATTTCTAGAAAATTAATAAAGCAAGAACGATTGGCAATTATCTAAAACGAATTAAATTAAGAGATTCTAAATTATGTATAATCATTAAATTGAGTAAATGAGGAAGATAATAGTTAATGAACGAGATTCACATGACTAAATGAGAATTAACGACTTGAAGGTTTAAACTGAGTAATAAGAAATTTTTGTGAAGTGTATAAACATAATCCGAGAAGAAACCAAGGGTGATAATGATATAAATGACGCTTAATGAGATCATGAGGGGTGATACGAATTGAGTAAAGTTTAATAAATTGAGAAAGTTGTATGCGAAACTATATAGATTTAATTTTACATTCAGAGAAAATTTACGAGATGTGTTCACTGCGAATGAAATGAGAAACCTATTTAACGACAAAATTTTTATATGGTAATAATAATACCAAACACGCTATGAGTAAGCCAAAAATGAGAATTTAATACTGAGATTTGAACAAGAAATAATCGTGAATGAGTAACGCGAAATAAATATTGTGGTGCTAATAAATGTAACAAGATTGACTTACGAGGAGCCATAAAATGACTAATTATTAATGGGACAATGATAGAGAAGTAATTATGAGACTAATAAAGAGTAATGAGTGATAATCGAGAAAATCTAATAAGGATGTCAGGATCCATGAGAAGGCTAATGAGAAAGCTAACACCTAATAAGAGCAATGTATTCTTTTATAAAGTGATAAAATTTAATGAGTAGGGGTGTGAGGGGGGCGTAAAGAGTATACGTTGGGACCGACTCACACCTGTGCATAAGAGTTAATTATTGAGTAATCATATAAATGTTAAAATATGAAATTAAATGAGAATCAACAAACTGAACCATTGAGTGTTCGTAACGAATTCTATGAGTATAGAATATGAGATTTTGAGTGCCACTTCCAAACTCGGGCACGAGTTTTCTCCAAGTTGAGTTGAGTAGGAGTAAATTCAGGGAACTACCAAGAGAAAATTTTATTATGTGTTATTTATAATTATCATGAGTATGTATTTTCATATAATTGGCTAGAGAGTTTATATGAGTAACTTTTAAATCGTGAAACTATTCCTATGAAAACATAATGAGATGATAGAGATTATTAAAATATGAGAATTTATTATGAATTATCCCAAATCAAGTTAAATGAGAAAAACATTATTATGAGAAATTATTAAACCCAGTTGAGAAAATTGTGGAGCCAAATTAAGTGTTGGGTATTATATAGTAATTAGTAAATCGAGAGTAATGACACAAATAAGTAAATTGACCAATTAAAATTTCATTTCTTTTCGAGATATATGTGCTTGTGATTAGAGAATTTATAAGAATAATTGAGAATAATTAATTTCATGTGATGGTATAATTATCAAATTGTAAAAAAAAAAAAATTAATAACCAAGAGTAATAGTGCGAGAAGTATCAAGTGTTATAAGTTCATAAGTAATGAGATAATGAGAAATTATGAAATTAGAATAATGAGAATTTATTTATGAAGTATTCAAATCGAGTTAACGTGAGAAATTATTATAATAAGTTTAAAAGATAAGGGTTTAAACCAATAGAGGACTACTAAATCAATTCAAGCGAATAAATTATTAAAATAAATCAAATGAAATTTTTTTTTAATAAGCAAATATTAAATTTGAATTAAGGGAATTATTAAGTTAAGCTATTAAATTGAATGTCGCCAAATATTATGTTTAATTGAGTAATTATTAAATCAAGAATAGTTATTAAAATGAGCAAATGAGAAAAATATAAGTGTGTTAAATAATAAAATTTTATTAAAGTACCATGAGTTTCTAAAGCGAGAAAGTACTAAAAATATAGAGTGATGAGTAAACTTCTTAGTTGAGAATGAGAATTAACTGAGTAATTAAATACATGGGGATTAATGAGATAAGTAATTGACGAATTAGTTAATCGAGTAAAGAGAAAAACATTAAGTTGAGATGTTTAAAACTTAAAAATAACATGAGATTTATAAGTGGACAATTAGTCCGATTGATCAGGAGATAAATTAATCGAGAACAAAGCGAGAAGTTAATTGACGAGTTTGATGATAAAGTCATTATGAGAACTGATAAGTGTCATTAAATGAGTTAAACGAGCAATATTAATAAGAGTCAGCGAATGATTATTGAATACGAGTTAGCAAGAGAACTAAAACGTGGCTTAAAAGAGAAATTATGTATTCGATTAGTCTGATAACTAAATTTGATCACGTGAAAGATCATAAAAGCGAGTGAAAGTATACATTATGTGGACTGGTGAAAAGTGATTAAACAAGATTGAGTTTACATTGATGATATAAGCTTGCGTTGAGTAAAAGGCAAGTTGTGGAAATTTGAGATGAATGCATTTTGAGTATATGCAAATTGAGTAAAATGCATGAGTTGCCTAATATATGAGATTTATGTGTGATAAAAAAATGTTATTAAAAAAAAAAAAAAAAAAACATTTCTTGAGAATATTGTGCTTGTTTGTGTATTGTTTGATAATTGCGTGAACCACAAAATTATGTATTTAGTGTGTAGTGATTGATAGTGGTGCGAATCGCTAAATTATTTTTCTGAATTTAAACAAACTGATGTCCCTTAGAATAGAGAACCTTGAAATGCCACTTATTGGTAGAAATTGTCAATAATAAGATTTTATAAGTTGATAAAATGTAAAAGTGATAATTTGTTAGAGCGGTGCGGGAAATTGTTTCCCATAAAAATAAAAGCAAAAACTTATTTTATCGCCGTGAGAGGGCCAAGTATGATTGCGAGCACGAGTGGAACGACCGAGCACTACGCCGAGATCATCTGTCACCACAAACCAAACCGTAACAAATCTCCAAGTGGAGTTGAATCGGAGATTCAACGCAACGTCAAGCGCTGGGTGTAGCAACTGTGTCCGAATACGAGAGCAAGAAGACACCTTCAGCAGAGTATCGTGAATTATTTTGTACCTATTATCGACTTTCTTTATTTCATAACCTTATCATTTTTTTCTTTCCTCTATTGCGGATTGGTGTCGTTTATGAGCCTGAATCTGAGATGCGAGATCGCTACCCTAACTTCTTCCGAGTCATGACTTCGGGGACGAAGTCTATTTCAAGTGGAGTTGAGTTGTAACGTCCTGAATTTATTAAGTAATTAGATATTAATTTTGTTAATCCAAATTACATTATCCATTAAATTTTCAATGTGATTAAGTGTTTAACCGGGATCATGAGATGATGTGATCACGTGTACATTTAATTGAGATGATTAAATGTGGGACGTTTCGAATAAATAACTAGAGCGTTATTTATATTATTTTAGTTTAATGAGACAATAAAAGTTTAATTAATTGGGCGTGTTAAGTTATTAACTAAACGTCAAATCCCGAGCTTCTATCTGCAATGAATTTTATGTCGTGTTTAGAGACTTTGAGATCAAGGGCCCGGGCCGAATCAGTTAATTTTTCCTTCTTATATTATGTTCTAAGCTAGTATTTATTTTTAGCCCATCTAAATGTGTTGCTGTGGACTCGTGAGATCAAGGAGAAGTAGGCCCGTGGATTAGTGATTACCGGACTTGAGGCCTTACTAGCTTGGAGCGGGATTAAGAAAACATTAAGTGTATATTTTTCCCCATTCGTATTCAACCCTACCAGCCGACATTTTCACTTCATTCTTTCTTCCTGACGTGATCAAAGAGCATCTCCATCTTGATATCTTCAGCCTTGCCTAGAGCACCTTCTTGCAGCTTCCTGTCAATCGACTAGTGCATCTCCAATCACGAGCTTTGATTCTTCCCATGAGTGATCGAGCAGCAGCTGTGTTATTGGGTAGAAGATTCTGGTCGGAGTCAAGCTTGATTGTGATCGAGTGGTGTGGCAGAATTCCCGAGCATTCCCAAGCCTTGATCGAACAGCAATTTTCACGAAGAGAGGAAGAGGTCCACCATCGAGCAAGAGTGTGAAGGATTCCCGGGTTAACTTCTTTCTGGTAAGAACTCGATTCCTTAATTTCTTGAATCCTCGATTTATTGTAGCATTATTCTCGTTTTACGGTTTTGTTTAGGCTGTGTTTTTAGTGTTCCATCTGGTCCTGTTGTTTCTGCAGTCCCGGGGTGTGGTGATAGCTTTGGCATTTCTCGTTTCGGTATAATTCAATTCCTTATTTCACCGTTCGTTTAATTTGAGTTTCGTTTGTTGTCTGACATGTTTGGGTCAGTTTTTGACCCGCTTCGAGTCAGAATCTGGGCCCCATTTCTTCTGGACTTCTGTAGCTCGTTGTTGTACCTTTCCATGGCCGCAGACGGCTCGTTAATTGAGATTACGGTTTGTGAGATATGGTCATTTTCGTAACAGACTGCAGTGCTGAAATACAGCACCAAGTGGCCCTGTTGCAGGCCTGTTTCGGGACCCTTCGGAGCAGAACTGGGCCGAACTTTCTAAAGACGAATTGTAGTATGGTATGACTACTATATGCTATAAAAAATTTTGGTGTCATTCGGTGCACCGAGTTGAAACTTATGGTCGTCCGATTTTGCTTCAAATTGTGTTTTGGAATATGTTGAAATTCGGGTTAAATCGAGTTAAACATTTTATACTTCAAGTTTTGGTCGCTGAATTTTATTATGTCAGGTTGGGTTTGGGTAAAAACCTTTTTGAGATGACATGGCCGTTTTGTCGATCGAAAAACCCGGAAACCGAACCTTTAGGCTCTTGGTTTCCTAAACCGACAGGGTTTCTTAAATAAATTGAATGATATTTTGTGAATATAAGTTCCTGTAATAAAAAAATTGATTTTGGGGCTGTCGGGTGCCTCGGGAATTGTCGGGTTGAGGTCGGGATTCAAAACGGGTTTTATTTAATATGCTGAATTTTATCAGAATCTGTTCTCCGAATTCGGGGCTGTTTTTACCTCACTTAAAATACATTTCTGGATATTTGGCCCGCGATGGTCTCTAGTTTTCTGAGTCCATCATCTCCGGAACATTCTTCACCTTTACAACATCAATCATCTCCGGATGATTCCCAACCCACGGATAATCACTCATCTCCGGTCAATTTGACAACTTCTGGTCAAGCTGTTACTACGTTAGATCTATCTTTCGTTCCAGCACAACCTCCACCCTTGGTGATTGATTTTTCAAAATTCAATGTTACGCGTGTTGATCCTCCACCTTCTACATCAAATGTTCAAACTGCAATAACCCATCATCCTGTATTCACTGATACTTCAAATCTCAATTCAGGTCAACTACCACTTCCACATTCTCTTAAATGGACAAAAGATCATCCTCTTCATCAAATAATCGGTGATCCCACGTCTTCTGTCCAGACTCGTAAAGCTACTGCTGAAGAATGTCAGTTCACGGCCTTTCTAAGTTCTAATGAACCCAAGAAAGTAAGTGACGCACTTTCGGATCCAGACTGGATTCTTGCTATGCAAGAAGAAATAAATCAGTTTGAAAGATTAAAAGTTTTGAGTTCTTGAGTTAAAACATTAAACATAATATACTTGAGTTGTCTTGGCACCGAAGAGTACTGGTGCCAGACGTTTTGACTCAACACCGAAGAGTACAGGTGTTGAGCCTTGAGTTGTGTGAGGCGGGTCGAGGTTGATCTCTCGTCCCAAGTCACACAAGTGCGCTATATAAATTAAAAATCTGAGAAAATAAACTTGAGTAATTGAGAATTGAGTAGAGTCTCTAGGGATCATTTATGTGGCTTGAGTTGTTTGTACTTACATATTTATTTTAATGTTATTCACTCAGCGGTGGCTGACCCCAAACACTCCCCCCCCCCCCCCCCCATTTTTGCAGGTACTAGAGCAAGTGCATTGGATGAGCTGTTACTCGATGAGCTTTTATGGATTTGGATTCTAAACGTTTATTTTGAGTCAAGTGTTTTTAAAACAACTATTTTATTTTGAGTCAAATGTTTTTAAAACAATTATTTTATTTATTCCGCATTTAAAAACCATGAGACGGTTTATTTTTATTTTAATAAGATGGGACCGTTTGTTTACTTGTATTTTTGGGAAAATGATTATTTTATTTATTTAATTTTTTTTTTTTAATTTCCCCTAATTTTTGGGATGTTACACAACTAACCTTTTTTTTGTTGCAAATTTCTAAACTCGAATAGAAGTTCTTTTTGGCATTGAATCATTCGAACGAGGTAAACTGAAGACCTCTGAATACATCTCCATGAAAAACTTCTCGACCATTTCGCAATAAATCGGGGACGTTAACCTAGAGTAGAGATAGAGAATTTCTTGAATGTCACGAACATGATCTACATTATCCTTATCCAAAATTTCCAATTCCTTTAACTTTCTTGTCACCAAATCCTTTCTTTCTCTTGATAACTTTTCTTCGTGTTTTTGTTGTTTTCGTATATCGACTTCTTGGTGATTGATCAACATGGATGGTTTCTTGTGCTTAATACGGTCCGTGGCCTCCCATTGGTCGAGAAATTGAGAGTAGAAGTTCTCAAGGGTAAAACCGACATTGTGACGGCCATTGTATGATGGGGTTTTCGGAAGCCTTTCGTAGCCTTCCGAGAAGTAGGACTTGAACGTTTGGATACCTTTTTTGAAGAACTTTTTGGTCCTTTGGAACATTGTAAATTTGTGTGTGTTTTTAACAAAAAAAAAAATGAAAACTAAAAGATTGGTTTGAGTAAAATAGTGGAATAGTTTATAAAGAATGAATGTAAGGGATGAAGATGGATGGATGGGGTTTATGTAGAAACTTTAGAAGTAGTTATGAAGAGATGAGATGAAGATGGAAGACCTAACTATTGTTGACATTGTTGTTTTGTCAATTATTTCATTCTTTTTCAAATTTGCTACTAAAGTATATGTCCTTAAATGCTCCACTCCTTTCATGTTCATCTTTTCATTTAATCCTTTTCGATCTTTTATATTTACGCATGATACTTTAATTTATTTAGGACTCAGAAAGAAACAGCTCATTGAACATTTGGTTCATTTATAGGCCTAAGTTGATAGATCATATATTGGATGTTTCTCTATTATGATATAAAAACGACTCAAATTGGAAAAATATACATGATTGACATATTAATTTGAGAAGTTAACATTTAGTATCATCCTTATTCCCGTCCATTATTGACGAGTCTTCATCTGAGTGATTTTCTACCACGGTCACATCAATTTCACACTCAAATAAGTGATCCAGAGATGCATTATTTGACGAATATATGATATAATCCATAAAACTCTCACTTATAAGTTACGTATTCTTTATTTTTAGTCGTAGATGAAAGTTGGTTACACTTTAGTGATAAAAACAAAAGTAGATTTCCTTCTTATAAATTTTTACAAACGTTGGTTACACTTTAATTATCAAAAGAAAAGTAGATATCCTTATAAATTTTAATACAGGTTTGTTACACTTTAGTGATCAAAACATAAGTAGATGCACTTAAATGAACTTTTAATCAAAATACGTAACTCTTTTATTATGTATGTTTCACTTATTGATTTTGTTTGTGTTTGAAAAAACCATATTGTGATTTTCATGAGTATTTTTGGCAGGATAATACATATGGTCATATTAAATTTAATAATACATATGGTCATATTAAATAAATTTAAATAAAATAGTGTTTAAAATATGTTGTAGATTTAAAAATTCATCTGAAATAACTGTAAAGCACAATTTTGAATGACTGCTGCTTAGACTATTTCCAAAATCCAATAGTGATAGAAACGGAAGTTTTGATTTAAACCCTCAAAAAATGTCAAAAAAAAAAAAAAGATTACGACGCCTGAGAGATTCAAACTCTCGCGGGGAATGATACAGTCCATGAATCCACCAGGCCCAAACGAGTGATTCGTAAACCCAATAGGCTGTTGGACTAATGGCCCAGCCAAGAAAAACCCGGTCCAGGCAAGAAGAAGTAAAACAGAAGAAGTAGTCATCGAGTTGGTTTAGTCTTCCGTTAATTTAGTAAGTAGTGGTAGTTGCATGAAGTAGTCCACTTTGCTTTTATTTAGCTCACGTGCATACATAAGGACCATGACGTCCATGATCATGAAATCACTAGTTTTTAGGAAATCACCTGCATATTTAAATTCGTGTAATCTGCATTTGTGAATAAAAAAAATTGAGAAAATTGCCCCACTTCTTGTCTAACTTTCTTGGAGAATTGCCATCTCAAATCGGCATTTATCAATTTGGTGCTTTCATTGTCTTACCATGCCTCCTAAACCAGATAAAACCACACAACCACCACCAACCGATACTACCCTAGCCCCACCCGATCAACTCCAAGCCCTCCTCCACCTTACCACCGCATCCAACACCCGCCTTGACATCCTTACCAACCACATAACCGATCTTATCCAACTCCTCCATAACCAACGTCTGTCCCAAACTCCACCACCACCACCGCCACCACCACCGCCACCACCACCTCCCCCACCGAATAACACAAACAACCAACCCCGTCCCCCCAAAAATCACCCTGCCCAACTTCGATGGTTCACAACCATTGGATTGGATCTTCCAAGCCAACCACTATTTCGATTACTACAACTTACCCAACAATCAACGTCTTCCTCTGGCCGTCTTCTATTTTACGGGTGACGCCTTGAGTTGGTACAAACATATGTCCAACAACCAATTACTCGGTACATGGGCAGAATTTTGCCGAGCGTTAGAACTCCGTTTCGGTCCTTCAACCTATGAGAACCACCAAGCCAACCTCTTTAAACTCACACAAACATCCACTGTCACCGCCTACCAAGCCGAATTCGAAAAACTGAGCAACTGCGTTGATGGCTTAACCCCGATATCACTCCGCAATTGCTTCATCTCCGGCTTACGCCATGACATTCAAAACGAAATTGCCCTCCACAACCCCGTCACCCTCCACCAAACTTATGGACTAGCCAAACTTATTGAAGATAAGTTGTCTAGTCAAAAACCCAAATTCACACCCAAATCCTTTTCCACACCATACACCACCAACACATCGACCACATCCTCCAATTCCACAATTAAACCAAATATCACAACTCCACTGTTACCGAATCCACCTTCAAAACCAACCCTGCCTTTCAACCGACTCACACCGGAGGCACTCCAAAAACGTCGAGCCGAAGGTTTGTGTTTTCGATGTCCCGAAAAATTTGCACCGGGTCACAAATGTAACCCTCCACAGTTCCTCATGATCGTCGACAATGACGACGAAATTCAGCTTGACCAAAACCCTATACCGGAAGAACACCAACCTCCATCCGGCCATTTTCTATCACTATCAACCGCTGCTTTCTACGGGTTAGCTTCGCCACAAGCATTGCGTGTCACAGATTACATCAATAACCAACCGGTGAAGATTTTAATTGATACGGGAAGCACTCACAACATTATTCAACCTCGGATAGTCACTGCCCTTAACATTCATTACAATCAAATTCCACCATTTCCGATTATGGTCGGTAGCGGCGATCATCTACAATGCAATGGGTTGTGTCCCGACTTGGAGATCCACCTTCAAAAAATGAAATTTCAGATTCCATTTTTCATCGTGCCAGTTGAAGGGGCGGACGTCATTCTGGGATTAGCATGGCTTAGCTCATTGGGTCCAATTTTAGCAGATTTTTCCATTCCCCAGATCACTTTCAACGTAGGTACCCTCACCCTCACCCTCAAGGGAGAGCCTCAATCTACCTCAGCATCACCAACCTCCATCCACACATTACTACACAAAAATAGTATTGCTTCACTACATGCCATCTACTTCCACTTTGAACCCAACACCAAAGAACCATCACCTACTGTTGTCGACCATCCAGATACCACAATTTCACAATTACTCCATACCTACAAAAACATTTTCGCAATACCACACACCTTACCACCACACCGCATCCAAGACCATCACATCCCCACCCTTCCCACAGCCGCACCCGTTAACGTTAAACCATACCGATACCCCTATTACCAAAAACAAATTATGACCACACTCATTCACGAGATGCTTTCAGACGGAATCATTAAACCAAGCCATAGCCCATACTCATCACCGGTTTTGCTAGTCCGAAAAAAAGATGGCACGTGGCGATTTTGTGTCGACTATCGCGCCCTAAACGCCATCACCGTCAAAGATCGCTTCCCGATTCCCACGGTGGACGAGCTTCTTGATGAATTACACGGTGCCACAATTTTTTCCAAAATTGATCTTCGAGCCGGTTACCACCAAATCCGAGTCGCACCGGATGATACTCATAAAACAGCGTTTCGAACGGTAGACGGCCATTACGAATTTCTCGTGATGCCTTTCGGTCTATCTAACGCTCCGTCAACATTTCAAGCTACCATGAACGAGCTGTTTCGCGACGCACTCCGGCAGTACGTACTTGTTTTTTTTGACGATATATTGGTATACAGTTCATCCGTTCATAACCATTACCAACACCTAGAACAGGTATTCGCAACACTCTCACAACATAATTTTCAAGCGAAGTTTTCAAAATGCACATTTTGTGTCGGCACAATCAATTATTTGGGTCATATGATATCAGCGGAAGGAGTGCAGGCTGATCCCGAAAAAATAACCGCCATTCAACAATGGCCACAACCAAGCAACTTTACGAACCTCCGCGGGTTTCTCGGGCTTACGGGTTACTATAGACGGTTCGTGAAAAGCTATGCCACCATCGCCGCGGGACTTACCGACATTCTGCGTACACCCATTTTTAAATGGACACCAGAAGCCACACAATCATTCCACGATCTAAAAAAAAGCCATGATGCAGCTCATTACCCTCACCCTTCCCAATTTCACCACCACATTTGATATAACAACAGATGCATCAAATATTGCAATTGGAGCAGTCCTATCTCAGAACGATCGGCCAATATCGTTTTTCAGTAAACGTTTCTGCCCACGAATGCAAGTCGCCTCCGCATATGTACGGGAATTATTTGCTATTACGGAGGCAGTAAAAAAGTGGCGACAATATTTGGTTGGTAGAAAGTTTCGTATTTTTACCGATCAAAAGAGTTTAAAACACTTGCTGGCACAAATTGTACAAACCCCTGAACAATACCGATGGGCAACAAAGCTAATGGGTTATGATTATGAAATCATCTACAAACCAGGGAAGGAAAATCATGTGGCGGATGCCCTAAGCCGCATCGACCAACCAACAATCCTAGCCATTTCCGCCACCGACCCGGCGTGGGTAAAAGACCTCAGATCGTTTTACATGACAACCGCGGGTAAGTCACTGATCCAACACATTACTTCACAAAATGAAGCTTTTCAATTGCGAGATGGGTTAATCTACCACCAAAGTCGTTTATATATACCCGAAAATCAAGAAATCCGTCAAAAATTGCTTCGGGAGTATCATGCCTCAACCCTCGGGGGCCATTCCGGGATACTAGCAACCATGAAACGCATCAGTGCCACTTTTTTGTGGCCAAAACTGAAAATTGATGTCACCAACTTCATTCGCAATTGTGAAGTATGTCAACAGATTAAAATTCCCACACACAAGCCGTATGGGTTACTACAACCATTGCCGATTCCGTCCATGGTGTGGCACGATATTTCCATGGATTTTATTACTCATTTACCCCCATCATCGGGTAAAACGGCCATATGGGTAATCGTAGATCGTTTCTCCAAGTTTGCTCACTTTATCGCTCTTTCTACCAACTTTGGAGCTGTCACGCTTGCCAATTTGTTTTTAACTAACATTTACAGGTTGCATGGAATACCCAATAGTATTGTTTCAGATCGAGATCCCATATTCTTGAGCTCATTTTGGAAAGAACTTTTTAAACAATTGGGTACCCACCTTCGATATTCAACAGCGTATCACCCGCAATCAGACGGACAAACGGAAGTGGTCAACCGTTGTCTCCAAAATTACCTTCGAGCATTCGCAAGTGACGAGCCAAAAACCTAGACTAAATACTTGTATTTAGCAGAGTTTTGGTACAATTCATCTCACCACAGTTCCATAAATATGTCTCCATTTCAAGCTCTGTATGGACGACCCGTTCCTGATCTTAACCGTTACAAAGAAGGAAGCTCTAATGCAAACTCAATTGACACAACACTACTGGAATTGCAGCGACTTCGAGCAACATTAAAAGAAAATATACGTCGATCCCAACAACGTATGACATCGTTTGCTAATTCCCACAGGACCGACAAAGAATTTAAGATCGGCGACATGGTATATCTGCGATTAAGAGAATATCGACAACAATCAGTCCACACAAGAGCCTCAAAGAAACTCAGTAAACGTTATTTCGGACCTTTTAAAATCGTGGAACGTGTGGGAGCCGTCGCTTACCGGCTCCAGTTACCGTCGGAATCCCGAATCCACCCGGTCTTTCATGTATCATTACTCCGTCAGTCTTACGGGAACCCCACCCCGGTCCCACTTCCAGATTTTTGTCAAGCTACATCATCGGTCGCGGACGACCTTGTTGTTGAGGAGGAGGTAATTGATACAGTCCATGAATCCACCAGGCCCAAACGAGTGATTCGTAAACCCAATAGGCTGTTGGACTAATGGCCCAGCCAAGAAAAACCCGGTCCAGGCAAGAAGAAGTAAAACAGAAGAAGTAGTCATCGAGTTGGTTTAGTCTTCCGTTAATTTAGTAAGTAGTGGTAGTTGCATGAAGTAGTCCACTTTGCTTTTATTTAGCTCACGTGCATACATAAGGACCATGACGTCCATGATCATGAAATCACTAGTTTTTAGGAAATCACCTGCATATTTAAATTCGTGTAATCTGCATTTGTGAATAAAAAAAATTGAGAAAATTGCCCCACTTCTTGTCTAACTTTCTTGGAGAATTGCCATCTCAAATCGGCATTTATCAGGGAACCCCCATGTACTTAGCAGGCACACGCCTTAACCACTCGGCCAAAGCGTCGTTTTGTCTTAAATTCTCATTAGAATTAGTATATTTATATAAACGTATCTATGGTAAAAAAAATTAACTTTTACTGTTATGACCCTTGGAAACGAGTAAAATTAACAGACCAAATATTTACATCTTATATGTTTCCAGTGAAACAGACTTGCAACATTTTGCTTATAAGATGACTCACAAACCGCTAGTTCAAAAGATCATGTGGTGAAACTGAATAAAATTGAATTTTAGAGCCTAATCTCCATAAAAATATGTATGTGAGTATGGACTCGAATCCTTGTGGGCAAATTACAAGTAATATGAAAGTATATCCAATTTCAAATGTACTGTTATTACAATGAACATTGTACCGGTACTGAATTGGTAGTGTAAGTTTCTCAGGGTTACAAAAGTGGGTACCTAGCTAGTACTGTAATGAGTCACTCGGTTCGGTACGATACCTGCACGAAACCGGTCTGATTCCAGTATTTGCTTGGGTTTGCTCATCTGGTACCGAATTGGTGGTACTGAGTTTTCTCGGGTCCCAGTTACCCTAAGTTCATGAATGATGTGGTAGCTTATATGGTTGCCACGTCATTAAATCCACAGCTACTTAGAAGAGGCCACGAGATCACATATAATCGCACATAACTGAGCGTTATTTACGAACAACAAAAAAATGATAGTTTAATACACAAAATAAAGCACATACAAACAGCCACAAACAAGCTCAAATCAAAAGAAACAATTTAATACCATAAATATGAAGCACATAGTTACTCAATTCAATATTTCAATGGAAGCTTTACATGGAAAACACAAGCAAGTTATTAACCAAATCTAGAAATTATTAATTTCATCTTCTCAACTCAATTCACTACACATTTTCATATATGCATATATAAAATCAATTATACATAATAATAAATCAAAAAAAAAAAAAAAAAAAAAAACATACCCACCACAACAACCGCCAATCCGTAAACCTCACAATCCCGCCAAAACAAACAACAAAACTTCACAACTTTTCTATAATCATACCTTCTTAGTAGTTCGGCCCGATCTTCTCACAACTTCGGCCCACATACTTCGGACCGAACTTAGGCCCACTTGAAGTTCGGCCCGAACTTCTCGAACATACTTCGGCCCGAACTTCTTGAACATACTTCGGCCCGAACTGTTTTTAGCCCAATACAATTGTTCAATTTTTGATTTCAAAATCATTTTAAAATGACGTCAAAAGATGCACTTTCAATCGGAACCGATCTCAAACCTCCGGTTCTATATCGAGGTGAATATGCTCAGTGGAAAATACGATTTCTCCACTTTATTAAACATCATGAATTGGCAACGGAAATTCAGGATTCTCTTGAGAATGGGGTGGCTGTGTTTTATGAAGATGTTCTTACTGTTCCAAATGGAGATCCTCCAGTTATTGGTGGTCGGACTCCACTTCCTCCTGCTCGATATAATGCTCAACAAAAACAACGAGCGAAAGCCGATCTATATTCTTTTACATTCATGCTTCAAAGTTTACCAAATGAGATCTACAACAGCTTAGATAGTTTAACAACCGGTAAAGAACTTTGGGATAAAATTCGGAAACAAATGGAGGGTACTGTTTTAGGAAATAAAGCAAAAATGGTCACCACTTTAAATTCTTATCAAATGTTTAAAGCTAAACCCGGGGAAGATTTGGAAAGCACATATCATCGTTATTGTAATTTGTGGAATGACCTCCGTCGAAACAATCTGAAAAAGGAAAATATTGAGATCAACATCAAGTTCATCAACAGTCTACTTCCCGAATGGGCTACTTTTGGTAACAGTGCAATGCAACACAAGGATCTTCACTCGATTGATGTTCATGAACTGTATGAGTATCTACTTCAAAATGCCCCCATGGTACAGGAGATTGTCAAAACAAAACAAGAAAATGCCAACACTGTTGATACTCTTGCTCTTCTTACAAAACAATTTCAGTCTAATTCATTGGGTAAAATGAAAGGAAAAACTGAAAAACCTGCAATGGATACAATGGACGAAATGGAGAAAGAATTGGAACAACTTAAGCAAGCAATGTCTTTCATCTCAAGGTATGAGAAAAAGTATTACTCAACCCCAACAAACAACAATCAGAGGTCTTCATGCACCTTTAAATCTGCACCATCTGCTTCAATCACATCTGACAAATTACCAATCACACCTTTGGATCCAACAAAGAAATGTTACAATTGTGGTATAGCTGGTCATTACTCACGTGATTGCAAGAAGCCCAGAGTCCGTAATTCAGAATATTTTAAACGCAAGATGCTCATGGCTAAGCTGATAGAAGCAGGAAAGGTTTTATTAGCTGAAGATTTAAGTTGGATGGATGACTCAGAACCTGAAGATGAAGAACACACGGCCAATTTATGCTTCATGGCACGTGAAAATGCTGAACTTTCGGATCGTTCAAATGAAGATGCCAACAATGAAATAGAGGTAATTAACTCTTTCTTGTCTAATTCTTCACATTTAATTGATTCTGATAATAGTTTTGTAACGAACCAGATCTCTGAAATTAATTCTTTAAAACAAACTCTTTTAATTGAACGAAATTTAAATACTAAACTACTAGAAAGTTTGACTGGTTTAGAAAACAAACATGAACAATTTACTCATTTTGGTAAACAACTTGAACATCATATTAACCAACATCAAACTATCGAACAAAAGAATCTGGAGTTACAAAATCAAGTATCAGAATTGACGGTTAAATATGAGACTGATATTAAACATTTGTCTCATACAATCTCTGAAAAAGAAATTGAAATCACCAATCTCAAAAATACACAAAATTCAAAATCAAATGATCAAAATGATAAATATTATAAGTTATACGTTGAAGCGTTTCATGATTATCAAATCACAAAAAACTGGTTATAACGTAAACAAAAAGAATTTGATGATAATGAATAACACTTTAAATCATTAAACGATAAAATAAAGGAATTATCAGAAACCTTACATGAAAATGACATTAACACATCACGAGAATTAAACAACAAACAACGTGTCATAAATCAAATTCAACATGAAAAAACTCAATTGTCTTCTCACATCAAACACCTTGAAGAACTAATCACCAAACGAGGACAAACTGATCAAACTATTCACTTGAACAAGCCTAAAGATTTCAAATATTTCAATTCAAGAGAAGGACTGGGAGCCAACAATCCAGAATATCTTAAGAAGGCTTGCAATGCGCGTCCAACATTGTATGATTCTAAATACATTCATGTAGATGTTTGGCAGAGTTTCCTTCGGATGACGGATGAGGAAGAAGAAGTTGAGGTTTTCAACAGGGCTAAAAAGGAGAATGCACAAATTAGTTTTAATTACACTGAACTAAATCAAACATATGAAACTAAAAAGGCAAATTTTCAAAATGAAGATTATTTTCCAATTATAACAACTAAAGAATTTGAGATAAAAGGTGATGATGTACTTCAACAGAAAATAACACCAAAAATTTATGTTCCTTCTCTCATTCTTGAAAAGAAAATTTGTCAACTTGAAAAGGAAATCGATGAAACTCACAAGGCGTTTGACAAAGAAAAATCTGATTTACAAACCAAAATTCATGATTAGAAGTTAATATTATCGCAATAAAATCTACTTCAAATCACAACGTTTCTACTTCAGATGTTTCTCCAAAGCCTACGACTCTCAAATCTAAGATTTCTTCTATCAAAAATCCAGTTCTGTTAAGACGAGATTCTAATTCATCTGTTTTAAACTTTTCAGATCAAAATTTAAAATCCACGCGTTTGAAGACAGTGCATGGGAGAGTCAAAGACGTTGAGCAGTCGAAGAAGTCTAGTTCGAGTAAATCTAGTATGCTTAAGTCCAAGGAGCTTAAGAAGTCTAGATATTCTTCAGTTTTAGCTTCTTCTTTTTCTAATTCCAATAAATGTAATAACTCAACAAATTTTAATTCTCCTGCTACACTTTATGGAATTGTGTATGATTCTGCAATGTATCGTCCTATTAATCATTCTGTTAATGGTGTAAACTTGGTTGTTAAAATAGATAAAAATAGAAAGAAAGTTTATTTTGATAAAAAAAACTAATCAGCCAATTTCTCAATATGATACACGATATTTTGTAAGAAAAGATGCTCCATGTGGTCGTCGTCATGATGTACTTCATAAAAATGGTTCAATCATTCATTCTTGTACAATTTGTTATCCAGAACCACGCAAAACCATTCGTGCTAGATCTCAAACACCTCAAACTACACGTTCTACTCCTACTTCTTCAAAATCAGTTTATCGTTTAGTTTCTACACCTAAATCGACAAAATCCGTCTATCGAGTGGTTTCAACACCTAAATTGACAAAATCCGTTTATCGAGTGATATCAACACCCAAATCGACAAAATCAATCTATCGCATTGTGTCTTCAACTAAATCGTCAAAATTCGGTTCTACGATTTCTTCTCCAAAACCATCCAAATTTGTTAAATATACATGGATTCAAAATGAACACTCACACTGGATTTTAAATTCTCCAGAGAAATCATTAAAATGGTCTATCAAATCAACAAAAACAGAACTGCCTCTTTGCAGTTCCCCAAATCTCTAAATCTACACCGCTTTAAATATTCTTCATAAAACATGTATTACTAATCGTGTAGGACCCATATCTGATTGGGTACCATTTTGTTTTAATTGTTTTATGTAGAATATATGGTATCTTGATTCGGGTTGTTCACGACACATGATCGGAAACAAGACTTTGTTAACAAATTTTAGAGATAAATATTTGGGAACTGTTCGGTTTGGGAATGACCATTTAGCTGCCATCATGTGTATTGGAGATATAATTCGTCAAAATTTGATCATCCGAAATGTGACCTATGTTGAAGATCTTGCTCACAATCTGTTTAGTATTGGTCAATTTTGTGATAAAACATTGGAAGTCAATTTTCGCACGAAGAAATGTACTGTTCGTACCTATGAAGGCAAAGAACTTCTTACCAGAAAGCGTGAGACGAATCTTTTTACAATTAATCTGAATGACGTGGTCCCTATTGAAGAAGTATGTTTGTTGTCCACAGCTTCATCGGATGAATCCTGGTTATGGCACCATCGCCTTTCTCACCTTAACTTCAAAACCATAAATAAATTGGTAAAAGGTGGTCATGTCTCTGGTCTTCCGAACGTTAAATTTGAAAAAGAACATCTATGTTCATCATGCGAAATGGGCAAAATGACTAAAAAGTCTCATAAATCCAAACCAGTTCAAAGTACTTCAAAACCGCTTGAATTACTACATATGGATTTATGTGGTCCCATGAGCGTTCAATCAATAGGTGGTAAAAAGTATGTCTTGGTGATAGTTGATGATTATTCACGATATACTTGGGTTAATTTCTTACATACAAAGGATGAAGCAGCCGATATCATTATCGACTTCATTAAGAAAACTCAAACAAATTTGGAGTTAAAGGTTCATACCATTCGTACTGATAATGGAACTGAATTTAAAAACCAAACTTTAGATTCTTTTCTTGCTTCAGTTGGTATAACCCATCAATTTTCCGCTGCCCGTACACCTCAACAAAATGGGGTTGTTGAACGAAGAAATCGTACCTTAGTTGAAGCTGCTCGTACCATGCTTTCATACTCTAAACTCCCATTATCTCTTTGGGCAGAAGCCATAAGTACGGCATGTTTCACTCAAAATCGTTCAATCATCAACAAAGCATACAATAAAACTCCATATGAACTAATCAATAACCGCATTCCAAATGTCAAATTTTTACATATTTTTGGGAGTCGGTGCTTCATCCTGAATGATAAAGATAAATTGAATAAATTTGATGAAAAAGCTGATGAAGGAATTTTTGTGGGATATTCAAGAGAATCTGCTTCTTATAGAGTATATACTCGGTCAAAACGGACGATTAGAGAAAGTGTAAACGTTAATTTTGATGAGACTTTTCCGATTGACTCACTTACTTCAAACATCGAATCTCCTTTACCTTCGTCGTCATCTCCTTCAACATCTGAAAATGATTATGATATCTTGTTTGAACACTTCTATGATGAATATCATAACATTCGACATAAATTACTCGAGGAAGCTGGCGTTACATTTCCAACTGTCGTTGAAGTTCAATCTATTACTGTACCTGATATACAAAATTCAAATTCAACTGATTCTCATTCTCCTACTTCTGCTAATCCAAATAACAATTTTTCTTCGTCACCTTCTGTTTCACAGAATGATATCCCATCATCTCCGGAACATTCTTCACCTTTACAACATCAATCATCTCCGGATGATTCCCAACCCACGGATAATCACTCATCTCCGGTCAATTTGACAACTTCTGGTCAAGCTGTTACTACGTTAGATCTATCTTTCGTTCCAGCACAACCTCCACCCTTGGTGATTGATTTTTCAAAATTCAATGTTACGCGTGTTGATCCTCCACCTTCTACATCAAATGTTCAAACTGCAATAACCCATCATCCTGTATTCACTGATACTTCAAATCTCAATTCAGGTCAACTACCACTTCCACATTCTCTTAAATGGACAAAAGATCATCCTCTTCATCAAATAATCGGTGATCCCACGTCTTCTGTCCAGACTCGTAAAGCTACTGCTGAAGAATGTCAGTTCACGGCCTTTCTAAGTTCTAATGAACCCAAGAAAGTAAGTGACGCACTTTCGGATCCAGACTGGATTCTTGCTATGCAAGAAGAAATAAATCAGTTTGAAAGATTAAAAGTTTGGCGTCTTGTTCCAAAACCACCCGGTAAATCTGTAATAGGTACGAAGTGGATTTTCAAAAACAAGAAGGATGAGAATGGGATTGTAGTTCGAAATAAAGCACGTTTAGTTGCTAAAGGGTATGCTCAACAGGAGGGTATTGACTTTGAAGAAACGTTTGCTCCCGTTGCACGAATTGAAGCCATTCGAATATTTTTGGCATATGCAGCACATAAGAATTTTACTATCTATCAAATGGATGTAAAAACTGCATTTTTAAATGGCATACTCAAAGAAGAAGTGTTCATTCATCAACCCGAAGGTTTTGTAGATCCAAAATTGCCAAATCATGTTTATATTCTCGACAAAGCTTTGTATGGCCTGAAACAAGCTCCTCGTGCGTGGTATGATGTGCTATCCAAATTCTTGGTTGATTCTGGTTTTTCAAAAGGAAAAATCGATACAACTCTTTTCATCAAACGCCAGGGGGGAAGATATTGTTCTTAATCAAATTTATGTCGATGATATTATCTTTGGTTCTACAAATCCCAAATACTGCAAAAAGTTCTCTGATCTTATAGTTAAACGTTTTGAGATGAGTATGATGGGTGAAATGAATTTCTTTCTTGGTCTTCAAGTTCGCCAATTACCTACCGGGATCTTTATCAATCAATCCAAGTACATAACTGATCTCTTGAAGAAATATCTTACGGATGATTGTAAACCAATTTCGACACCGATGTCACCTGGTTCAAAATTGCATGCTGATCCTGATGGCAAACTTGTTGATATTACAAATTATCGGGGGATGATTGGATCTTTGTTATATCTTACTTCAAGTCGACCAGACATTATGTTCTCAACTTGCATATGTGCTCGGTATCAGGCTGCTCCTAAGGAATCACATCTTCAAGCCGTCAAACGTATATTTCGTTATCTGAAGGGTACTCGAGATCTTGGTCTTTGGTATCCTAAAGAAACTTCTTTTAAATTGACTGCATTTTCTGATGCTGACCATGCTGGATGTATGCTGGATCGCAAGAGTACATCTGGAAGTGTCCAATTTCTGGGTGATAAATTGGTGAGCTGGTCTTCACGAAAGCAAAATTGTGTATCTCTTTCAACTGCAGAAGCAGAGTATGTTGCTGCTGCAAGCTGCTTGTCCCAGGTAATTTGGATGCAATCACAATTAAAAGATTATGGCTTTTCCTACAGCTGTATTCCTTTATATTGTGATTCACGAAGTGCAATTGTAATTTCATGCAATCCTGTTCAACATTCCAAAACTAAACATATTGATCTTCGATATCATTTTATCAAAGACCATGTTGAACTAGGTAATGTGGAATTGTACTTCGTTTCAACTGATTATCAATTAGCTGATTTGTTTACCAAGGCTTTAGACGAAAAACGCTTTAATTTTCTTGTGTCTAAGCTTGGTATGCTAAATCTCAAAACTTAAACCGTTTTACTGCTTTATTTTTTTTATTGTTTTTGTTTTTGTTTTTCAATTTTTTTTAATAAATAATAAAATGGCTTTCAAGTACATCTGCTTGAAACCCGTTCTTTCATGTCCTAATTGGTTGAGGGGGAGAATTCTTTATATATTCACTTGTCAAGGGGGAGAAAAATACACATTCATATGTCAAGGGGGAGCATAACCGCTCTATGATTTTTGAAAATCAACTGTCGAGGGGGAGCATCCTTTTATAATCGCTAAATACTGTTTCAATGCTCCTTTCAAATTTTTTTTGAATTATCAATATGGAGTATCAATTTTTGTAATATCCGTAAACGATCTCATTACCAATCTCAATTGGTACTGATTACATTTGTTTATTACAAATTTTCTTATTCTATCCTGTTAATAAATTTTTTTTTCCTCAAACAGTTTTTCAACCTCTTTCAAAATTTACAATCACACAAGGTTATCAATGTTGAGTAGTAGCTTTTGCAATATTCGTAAACGATCTCTTAACCAATCTAGGTTGGTACTGATTGCATCTGTTTATTACAAATTCTCTTATTTCTCATTGCTACCTTTGTGTTACTTCATTGTCAAAATTCTTCAATTGTATATCAAATTTTTTCTCCTTTCAAATAGAATTATCATTTTTCAAATCGATCCTCAATTACAAACATTTTCTTTTACTTATATTGAGTTGTTGACATCACAATCTCATAAATTCTTTATTAATCAGTGATGCTCAACATTCCAAAATTTTTTATCTCACTTTGTGCTCACAATGATGTGTTCACAACGTAGGATACAAATTTTTGTCATATTCGTAAACGATCTCTTTACTAGTCTCGATTAGTAAAGATTGCATCTATTTATGACAAATTTTTCGTCTCTTGCGTTGTGGCTCAATTTTTCACAACCCTGATTTTGCACAACATAAATTTTTCATTTTTAAATGACTTGTTTGTAACACTCAACACAATTTGCTGTTAAATTCGTCGATCTCTTTACTGATTTCAATCAGTACTGATTGCATCTGTTTTTAACACCATCTTGGATTGATTGTTCTTACTATTTTTTTAAACGATTTTCATTCTTAAACGCTCCGTGGAGAAATCATTTTTCATCTTCTCAAAACTGCTCAGATTCAATTATGACTTTCTCCAGTTCTCACACACTCAAAATCGTTTTGAATGCACATTGTTATGTCATTGATCTTTGTATATCCGTCGATCTCTTCTCTACACACGTTCAGAGAAGATTGCATCTTTGTAAGTGGTATACTTCACTGATCTTTGATATAACCAAACAAATTGATTTCTTTTAAACTTCAAATATTTTATTAACAATGTCTCTAATCATCGTGTTTGTCATATCCGTAAACGATCTCTTTACTGAAGTTCTTCAGTAAAGATTGCATCTGTTTATGACTTCACGTGATCATTGACACTGCTATTCTTCATTTTCAAATATTTTTCTCAAACATTCAAAGGATTAAATCAATTTGTCGAGTACTACATGTTTCTGGTTCTCATTCCGATCTTGGCTCTCGATTTTCACCGACACACCATTCCTCTCTCCGTTTCCAAAACGCAACTATTCAGCTTTATCATGAGGACCCTGGTCATGATCCTCATGAGGGGGAGAACAAGAGCAAGAAATAGTTCAAATATCGGATGTATAACTGAACAACGTCAAAAAGAACCACAAACATCCCATCAAAGAAGAAAATTCATAACACATGTACTCAAATCAACTGCAAAATCAGAAACGTTTTAGATCAAGTGATTAAGAAAAAGAGAAAATGTTAATCAGTGTACTAAATGGAAAAACAAGTGAAGAACAATGAAACCGATTCATCAGAATAAATCTCTCTCCAAAAAAAACTTAAATGTACATATCATTCTTTCCTACATACAAACCATACACATGTCAATTCAAAATTTAACCGATACAAATCATTATTACATTTTACACACACATCCAAAATCTTTAACTTTCAAATCATTCTTTTCAGAATCAAAAAACATCATTATCCAATCCTCACAAAAACCTCTATCACAAAATCTCCAATATTTGAAAAACCCAGACAAATCCTTACCAAACTGATATTCCATATCCAGAACAGACAAATACTTAGGAAACCAGTTTTAGGACTTTCTTACACCGACAGATTCAACGAAACAAAAATATTTTCGTTAAGTGTTTGAAATCTCAATTTCTTCTTAAGCTAATCAGATGTAAACATTGAATAGCAAAACAGTTTGAAGCACACTGAGCATAAACGAATTTCATAACGAGCCAAAAGAAGAAATTGAAGAAGGAAGAATGGGATGAAGTGCTAAAGCTCAAAAAGGGGGAGATTGTTAGGACTAGTTTTGAGCTTAAATGATGTAATTAGCCTTAATTAGACTAGTTTAAGTGTGTTTAGAGGTTAGGGTATAAATACCCCTTGTGATGACTTATGATGTAAGCTTTCCCTCACTTTAATTGAATACACACTTTTGAAAGCTCTCAACTAACTTCATCTTCTCCATCTTCTCTCTCAAGAACACACACTTACACACACTTTGATCTTCAAATCTTCACAAATCATCATGAATTAGCATCATTTCAATCACATTAGATCTCTCAAACTATTTAGGACGTTTTATACTTATATGTACATGCTTTGGGATACTTTCAACTTGTTTGACCCATTTGCGAATGGAGTGAATATTTACTTGGATTATGATTAATGATCAATTCGAACCCTTCTCGGGGGCCGAAGATGACTGGTAGTGGCATCTGGTTTGCTGTTTATCTTGCCTCTTGATATTTCCTCCCAAACCGCGAAATGGGTATGAGATTTGCGTTCCTCTTGAGATTGGAAAATGGAAGGAATTTCATGTGTCTATTTGACCTAAAATACTTTTTGTCCACAAACTTGATTAAAATTTAATATGATTACAAAAACTCAATAATAATCTATTTCTTTAATAAAAAGAGGTAGGAGGTTTTATGCATTAAAAAAAACACACGGTTGGGTCTATCTGATCCTTATTTCTATATTTTACCCGTTTGACCCATTAGAGATAAAACATGACCCAAATCCAACTCATTCCTACACAAATGGGTCAAAAGGGCTACCATTTAGTTTGCTTGAGCAGAATCGAGAATTTTGATAAATGATGCTACAATTAGAAACATAGATGATCCAACAACGCAATATAAGCATTAGAAAGCTGTTGTAATGATCAATTTGCAACTTTTCTACAAGAGTTTACATTAGGTACCTACACATAAACAGATTAATATTAAAAAATAAATAAACAATCTAGCAAAACCGTGCTAACAAAGAAGTTTTATATTAGACGAACTATAACAAAAGCAGTTCCACATTCCAGCTGCACAATTGGCGTCAACACAAACCAAATACAATGATATAAGTGAATAATATTTTGACCATACATGTAATTGTTAATTAATAAACACAAATATAAAATCCATTGTTGTCGAATCAAATTGCTAAATATAACAGGGACCCACAGAAATAGTAGTGTTTAGAAGTCAACGAATGTGGTCAACAGGAACACTTGTTGATGCCACCATCTAGCCCCTATTAAGAAATGAAATAGAAATAGAATGAAGCCAAATGAAATCAGCTTTTAATATAAATAGTTGACACTTGCCAAACAACAAAACTCCATTTATATCTTGAAAGATTTTAAGCCCCTGCAAAAAAATAAATGGAAATTTAGAGGGGATTTTTAAAGTAGAAGAGTAGATTCAAAATATGATTAAAGCAGAAAGATTTACATACTTAATTAGTAGTGGTCTTGTATAGAGGAGTTGAGGTCTTTGTCTACATAATAATCTTGATTATTCATATTGACTAGTTTTAGAGCTGGAGTTGCCAAATCTCCCTTGGTAAAAACAGTCATTTTTGAACAACTGTCAATTGTGAAGGTAGAATGTGTCTAATAGCCTACACAAACGATAATTCTAAAAACATTAGAAATGATGGAGGTTGTTATATACCTGCAAGGTGGTTGTCACATAAAAGTTAAGGCCACATTGAAGACTATGTTTGCCTAATCCTGTATATATGAAGTTGAGGTTTGGAGCTATAGACTGGCCAGCTGTGAAGATGGTAATTTGTGGGCATTCACCGATCACTACTTTTTCCAATACCGGCCACCGGAATTCGTTCATCCCCAAGAAGAAACCCAAAAGGTTTGGTAATTTGACTAGTTGAAGTGACTTTAGACGAGGAAACACCACTTTCATTAATGTTGCTGTTTGCTCTTCCAATTCCAATTCCAATTCCAATTCATTCTTCACAATCACTTTCATTCCCCTGCAATCCTTGATGCTCAACTCTTCCAGTTGCCTAAGGCTTTCTAGTGTGGAAAATGTGAATACATGTTCCAAAAGGTCACAACGTTCGATTTTCACTTTCTTTAGGTTCGGGAGTTGAAGCATATTATTACTTTTTGGCCTTGGAATAACATTAATACTACCACCAGTGATATGGTTATTGGTCGGAGCTTCAAATACCTCTCTCATTGATTCACACTCGGAAATGTGCAGCACTTGGAGTTTTTGCATATGTCCTAGTGCATAACATGGAATCACACTTGATAATACATTGCAGTTGCTTATCATTATCTCTCTCGAGTATTGGCATAAGGACCAAGAAACAACACCCACTTGACAAACCTGCAGTAATATTGGAAAATCAATGCAACCTTTAACATTCTGATAAATAAGCAATTGAAAAGAAGGTAAATACCTTGATTTGATCATGAATGGATAAAGTTGAAGTGGTATTAGTCATCAAAATTTCTTCATTGCTTCCACCACCACCGACATGCTTGAGGTTATTTAGGCCTGCAAGTTGGATGGAATGGAGTTGAGGGAAGAAAGAAGTAGTTTCAAACACAGTCATGGTTTCATTTTCATCATCTCTCTTTGAAACTACTTCTTCCATACCATCACAAACTCTTATCTCAATTTTCTTTAGATTGGAAAGAAGTTTTGCCATGAGTGGTGAAAACAAATACTTAATGCTAGGGCACTGTGCCATCTGGATTGTTGTGAGGTTATGGAATGCCAATAGCTCTTGTTTTTGAGGAATCAAGAATTCATTCCAATTGTAGCACTTCCACACATGAGTCATACTCTTCATTTCACGTAACTCTAAATCCTTCAAACAGGGAAGTAGTTGTTGAGTTTCTCTTGGAGTATCTATCTCAAAAACCACCTCCACTCCTTCAATATTTTTCATATAAAGGCGAGATAGGAGATGGAGATTGTTTAAGGTGACATAGCGTGGAAATGCAACATTCAAAATATTATCACATGTCTCTTTGTTGTATATAACATTAATCTGCATACATACCCCAGAATAAAGGTCAATGTTTATAATCAACGAATTTGCCAAAAAAATATTCTAGGTATTTACAAGAAATCCTTCAATTAGAATTAACTAACACAGATATTAACTATATAGAAATCGAAAGTCATACCTCTTGATGTTGGTTACTCTTAACTAATCCATTGTTTCTTCCGCTTTGTCCCAAATTACGTAAACTAATGTCTGTAAGTGCGCCTGTGTCAAAATTGATGGTGGCAGGTGTGAACAAGTTTTGAAAGCACTCACAACTTTCTATATATATTGTTTCAACATCCTGAAAGCCACAGATGTGGAGTTTGGAGTCATTTGCACCTTTTATTCTCCATACCTCTTTTAGCTTCCCTAATTTCTCCACATCAATCTTTCTCAATTTGCTTCTGCTATTAACTTGGTTAATTTCACCAACAAATCCCAATTCAATGTTAAACAACACTTGAAGGGAACTGCAATAACTGACTTCCAGTTCTTCTAAATGCTGCAATAATGGCATAGGATTGATCGGAAATAGATTCACAAGACTATCACATTTTCTCACTACAATCTCTCTCAACATGGAAACAAGTATTTCTTCACTAGTATTGCTATCCTCACAAGTCCATATCTCCTTCAAATTCTTCAAATTCTCAATAAGCAACTTTTGTAAATTAGGAATCACAATCTGTAAAATTGTCAAGTCTTTTATAATCGATAAAGAAACATTACATCATACAACAAATCTACAAAAATGTTCTTTAAATATACGTAACACAAACTTTAACAGCTTAATGAAACCAGATAACATGGAACACCGATGTAACCTTTTTTCTAATAATTTTAAAAGAACAAGTTTATATTAAACTAACATGATAGATATTTATGTACCTCTTTGTTTAAAAAAGTTGTTGACGACCCCTTAGTGTTAGGATAAATGGTTGTGATTTGTTCAAGGCCAACAAGTTGCAACTCCTCGAGTTGTGGCAGCTCAATTGCATTGATATTATTGCACAAACCCAATAGGTTTTGTAGCCCGTTTAATTTTAGAACCTTGAGCTTCGGAAATGTAATATTTTGTGATTCATCACAAGTAGTATGTATGACTGATTCCATATTATGACATGAGGAGATTTCCAGTTGCTCAAGCTTTGAGAAAGCTGTTGCGACACGAAATGTGAAAAGATATCTCGACTCGACACACTTTGAAACCTTAAGGACTTTTAAATTGTAGAACGAAGAGTATTTAGGAAGACGATTTGGGAATTTCACCTCAATATCTTCAAGATCATTCATATCCTCTACTTGTAAATGAAGAACTTCTGTTTTCTCAAACAACTCATTCAATTTAGATTCTAGTAGTTCGTTGATGTTGGTGACCAACATCAGCATGTTTTCACATGAGTCGGTGTTTCTATATGCTCCTTCAAAAAAACAACCCATTGAAATCTTGAATCGTTCAAGTTTCTCATATGAAATATTCTTCAGTTGAGAAATATTTTGAAAGAATTCAACTTCTAATGCAGAGAGGTTCTTTGAAAGCCCTGCTAATTCGTTACAATTTTCATCAGTGAATCCAATGGCCTTTCTTCTACGACCAGATCTTACCTGCATATAAAGCTCTTCAAGTTTCTCCAAATTTCTCAAAATACCATCTTCTATGATAAGATTATCACAACCTGTTAAATCCAGTAGCCTTATCTTCTTTAAGTTTTTGAATGTGGAAGGTAGATTTCTGATGCCAGAATTAGCAAAGCTAAGCACTTCTAAACTCAAAAGATTTCCAATGGAAGCTAAATCAAACATCAGTAAGCATCGATCAAGACAAAGCGTTCGAAGATTGGCCGAATATTGAAATGATGTGGGAAGCAATGAACACTTCATTTCTTCATATGCTATAACTTCAAGCTTTCTCACATTTTCATAAAAGTCTAAAGGAAATGTTAGCGACTTATCTCCTTGCATAAGTTTCAAAACAGAGAGGTTTGGAAAGTTAAAGTCACTAGGAAACTCAGACTTACCCTTGCATGTTAATGAAATTCGCTTGCAAGACTCACTTGTTTTAACTTTACTCCAGTTTGACGTATGATCAACGATCCATGCATCCTCATTCCTCACCTCTAGATACCTTACCTACCACAAATGCAAGCACAAGATCATGCACTTTCACACACCCAGTGTAATTACGACCATCACCATCAATCAACAAGTGTTTACTTTTGAGATTGCTGACACATGTATGTGTCCTGTTTCTAGCATCTCCTAAAGTAGAAACCTCTTTTAACATTCTTAGACCCCATGCATATCTTGTGAGATCCTCGACGGGTATATTAAAGTCCTCCGCAAACAACCCACACATCATAAAAACCGCTTTTTCCTCCTCACTTAAATATTCATAACTTATTTCAATAATTTCTTGAACATCCTTATCAAGATCATTATTCTTCAAACGCGTAAGCGCATTTTTCCACGCATATATTTCTTGAGATTGAACGACTTCAGCAATGATTTTTATGGCAAGAGGCAATCCCCCACATTTTTTGAGAATTTCAGATCCTATTTGATAACGAGTGCGATCATTTTCTTCTGTCACTTTTGTAATTTGAGAAAATAAATCACGCGCTTCTAGCTCATCTAAGACATTTACGATAACTACTTGAAAAGGCAAATTAGCATCAACAGCAATTTGTGAGCAAACATTTGAATTTCGAGATGTAAGCAACAACTTGAAGCCATTTGACAGAGGACTCGCTAACCCAATACTTTTGAGTTCAAACTTATCCCACAGATCATCCAATATGACTAGAATCTTATTTTTACCTTCCCCCGACATATCTTTGAATCTTTTGCAAAGCACATCTGCCCTTACAGTTTCATTTGTTTCACTTAGACTATCGCCTGTGCACTCTGCTACAGCATTTTGAATAGAATACATGTCCGGTTTGCTCCCAATAACTACCTTGACAATCCAACCAAACATCTTCTTATCTTCTGCAACCTTTTTCAATTGTTCCATCATCGTGGTTTTTCCCACACCACCCATTCCACATAAACCTATCACTCGAGTCTTGTCATCGCCTTGTTGGAGGAGCTTCAATGCTTCATTAAATGTTACATTTCTTGAATTGAACCCATTTTGAGTATTATCTCCACCTGATGATGACGGGGGTGGTGCAGAAGTGGATGCCGATTTGGAATCAACTCTAGCAGGGGGTCTTTTTGCAGTTTCCCAAATTAATGTAGAAGTTTCTGAGATAAGACTATTGATCTGTTGATTAACTCTCAACGCCTCTTTTCCTGCTTTATACCTCGTCTTCATGTTACAACATCCGATATCATTACTTGAAATGTTTTCAACTTCTTCCTTGATCTTTTCAACATCTTGGAACCAACTAGGTACACGAGCAGGCACCTCTAGACTATTTATTTTGTTTGAATCCACGCGCTTATTAATATCAATGCTTGTACTCTCCAAATGTTGCATTTTCCTTTTCATATCACTGACATGCGTTGCACATGAAGTGACATATCCCACATGCTTCGTAACATTAACCGCCAAAGGTTTCACAACAGCACCAATTATTTGAGACAGGCTGGCCTCCATTTCCCCCTGACCTGCATATTATGTAAACGTATAAGCATAAGGGATGAAAATCGTTATATATATAATAGTTAATTAGTCTAAATTAATATATTTATATTGGTGAAAATTACAAGTTAACTTCTAAACGAATATGAAACAAATGTGTTTTTTCTAATTATTTATCAAATTAAGCAATATGAAAAAACAAAAAGAAATAAGAATGCAGTTACATAATTATAAAACTTTTAATAACAATTAACTATTTCAACCCAAACATAAATGATGATGAGTCAATATAAACCATGATTTTGTAATAAATTAAGGTGATTGTATATATATATCATTCAGATTTGGTGTTTTTGTAGTTGATCAACTATTTTCTAAAAGTACAAAATATCAAACCGTAGATATGTGAGCTCGGAGTTCTTACAGTTCACTGCAGCTACGGTGGCTGACGGCAGTGGCTATGGCAGCGGTGGTGGTATACTGTGGTGGATGTGGCGACTGTGTGTATTTGGGAGTGAGAGAGTCCTAGAGAGAGAAAGTCTTGTTTACTCCGCAAAAATATAGTGAGAGAAAGTAACATGGTAATAATGGGGTGGGCTTAATTATTACTCCACTTTATGTTTGATCAGCTTCATTTCTTTCTTTTTTTCAACGGTTTGATCAGCTTCAATTCTTTTTTTTGAACGGTTTGATCACCTTCTCAATGTCACTATTTTTATCTAGACTTTTTCTAAAGTTGTCGGTAAGCATCAGCCCAAACAACTTTTGATCAGTGCATTATTGGCCCGAGTTTCACGCGTACGTATGATATTCCATGGATTAAAACTGTCCCGAACAAAGTTAATATTTTTATTTGGAGATTGTATTTTAGGCGTCTCACCAATTGTTTTAATCAGCCGTGTGTTGTAAATGTAGTATTCAGATTGAGAACGAAGAACATCTTTTTTGGTCTTGCCAGGAAACACGAAAAGTTTGGGTCGATATTTGTGTTTGGTGGAAAATTAATATTGGTGATTTTAATAGTTTGGAATGTCTATATAAATGGGGGCAGCGTTGGGCCTAAAAAGGGAGAAAATCCACCTATTTTACACACGTTTGTTTACAATATTATGGTTTATTTGGAGACACAGAAACGACTTGGTATTCAAGTCTCGTGAGTTAAGGCGCATTCCGATCATTTCTACTCAAGTTAATACTCAATCCTTTTATTGGATTATACATAGATCAAAGTTCGTGGTTGGTCCTAAGAATAGCCCGTTTGGTATTGTGATCCAGTCAATTTTGTTACAAATATTAGATGAGATCAAGGCTGCTTCGAATATTAAGAAGGCGTTAGGTTTTACCTCAGAAGCATTTTCATGATTTATAGTCATTTGTCGTGTTTGTTAATTGGTTGAATTTTATTTTGTATTTGGTATCCATTCGCTATGTTTCTTGGTGTAGGGTTCAGGTTTGTTTGTTTCTTTGTAATCGCTTGTTTCTTTGTTGATATATATATTTCTTTTGAGTGTTTTTGGAGGGGTGGTGGCAATGCTGAAGCTCCTTTCTCAAGTCATCTTTTTACCGTTCAAAAAAAAAGTTGGGAAAAAGGGAATAAGATAATGTTTTATATGTTCTTTAAATGTGGTTTGAATTTGAGTTATTGAAGGCAATAATTAAGTTGATATACACATGTATTGAAACTAACACGTTTTTACTCCGCATGATTTTGTTCAGGATTCTCCAATTATGCCTCAAAGATTAATTAATGATATTCATACAATGAGAATGAGAAACGTTCTAAGGTATTCTATTTTCTAGTGAACTACTGAGACAAATCAAAGCCACTTAATCAATCAGCCTCCAATCACCACCAACACTATCACATGAAATTTAATACATCAACAACACCACCACCCCATATGTATTAAATCACATGTGATTACACACCGCTAACCAGCACCACCACATGTGTATTAAATCACATGGTATTAGCTCATTAGCTGACTCGCAAAGTGAGTTAGAATGTGGGTTTAGAAAACACATGTCATATAATTTTGTATTTAGTAATTTTAGAATATGAGAGAGAAAAAATTGTCTTAGTAAACAAATATTTTATAATATTTAATGAATATAAAATGATATATTTGAATATGAAATCAAATCTTGAGTCAACAAAGGAAGCGGGCCTAGAAAAAAGTACACGTATTAAGTTCTGTTCATCAACTTTAAAATGTTGTATCATTAATTTCAGGACATATGAGCTCTAATCTAGGTTGATCGTTGGAATATTACGAGTAAACTTTCATTGTTATCATTTGCTGTTATCAGAAAAAGATTTGTCTTTTAAAATTACACAAAAATTAAAAACTACCTTGGACATTTACCTATATCTGTAACATTTTAACTTTTTTAATCATAATTATTCATTAACAAAAGAAAAGGATAAAAAAATGGTTGCAGCAGATGGTCCTGGCCTGCCCCGACCTGTTTGGACCGCACTAAATAATTACCCATTTCAACCCGTTACTAATCTGCCCGATATGACCATTTCATCACTTCTAGATATACTAATAGCCAAAATATTGCAAGAAACGTACAAATTTATCAACTCTTTAACCTTTTTCTTTTCTTAATTTAATCACACCTTACAATTTCACAAAACTTCAAAATCTAGTCATTAAGTTTAGTGGCTATACGTATACGCACCACCAAACCCACAATAACTAGTAAAAACCTTCTTTTCATTGCTATGATTGTATAAATTATGTATTTTTTTAATTTTTTTGTGACAAAAATGGTTTAGAAATGTTGACTTATTCAGTGAACATTTCTAATCAACCATTTTTCCCAAGAAAAGGGCGGTGAGAAGGCTAAACAGCATCACTCTGAGCTCGCCCTGCAAAAATGAAGGAGAAAGTACCAAATTCAAAAGTAAATGAAATAATTAATTTCATAACAAAAATAAAACACAACTTTTAAAAATACTTACCAATAAAAAACATCTTGTGAATTTCAAGATACAGTTCTGCCATAACAGATGGACGCTATGTACAAATTCTTCGACCATTTTTCCTGTTAATTTACAAATATAAATAAAAAAATATATTAGAGATCATATGGTAGTTTCGACCCGTTAAAGGATAAACAAAACGATTCAGATTTCGTCTCTAAAAGGGTAATTTTTTTAAAAAAATAGCTAATATAAACACAGGTTGAATGCTTTGTCATCAAACATGTTCTTTTGTCAGATTTAGCATAAACGAAATTGGATACATACTTAAGTGGCCTTAAATGGTAAAAGTTGAATAGTTGGGTGACCTACTTACACATTACCCCTAAAAAATAAATAAATAATAAAAAAAAAATAATAACTACCTTTACATGGTTAGTAGGAAAAGTGGAAGTCCTTAGGGTTTCTTGAGTAACATCTTGTAACCTTTTTTTGGAAGTACTAAGAATAAAGGCGGCTTGATCTTCCGTTGCAGCAGCCGATGTGATTCGGTACCCGTTTTCCCATCTTCTATGAATCCCTTCACTCAGATACAGAAAATCAAGTTCCACCACCTATAATATAAATCACATATAAAAGTCAACATTTTTAGTCAACCCCTTAGCACTGTTACAAAAAGTCAAAAGGTGTTTAGATGCGTGTCTAAACTATAAAGTGATTGTTGTAAAAATTAACTACTTTTAGTGTGACATAAATTGATTTTCATTATGATGGTTTTAAAACTAATTAGAATGTCAAATATGATTACAAAATAATGAAATATATATTTGAATGATAATATAATGTTTTTATTAGAATTAGTAAATACCTGATTAGTATAAGTTGCATCACGAGACATAACGATTCCCCATCTGTTACCCGCGGTGGTCATTGTGGTGACCAAAAAGCCTTCTTTCCATTTCTTGTTGATCCACTTGAATGGAAACACATCACTTACTTTATACGATTGTTGTGTATACGTTGTACCTATTAAAAGAAAATTAAAAAATAAAATAAAAAATATAATAAATTGCCCTAGAGAAACTTCGATTGTGTACATAAAAATATTAATAATAATAAAATAAAAATAATAGAATTAGAATTTACCCTTGGACATAACAACCAAGGCACTGCCATTTGATGCACCCGCAAGTGATGTAATGTAATAGCTCTTTTCCCATTGTTCCATTATCCACTCCTTAAATAAATAAATAAATAAATAAATAAATAAAGGCATTAGAATATGCAATTGTTAAGAGGTGGTATATGTGACCCGTTTAAATATCAATAGCCCGCTTCAGGTTACTCTTTATGTCCAACGGGTAAAATCGAAAAATTGGCTAAAAAGGGAATAAATAATATGGGTTGAATGTAAAGTGTATTATTCATCTATTAATACAATTACCATACTAGATCAACTGTTCATTAGGAATCTAAAATGGGTTTTCCAAAATGGAAACGGGGTTATTAAATCTTTACAAACCCCCCTAAAATAGGGGTGTGTTTAGTTAATATTAAACACATTTTCAATATATACCCCTAAACTATATATTAATGACAAAAGAAATCTACATTACAAAACCAAAACGCCGTCCCGTTCTGTTATGCTATTTTTGTCATTTTGTGAATTAATATTTACATTTTATATAGGAAAAAGCATTTAAAAAAACAATCTTGAGTTTCCTTATTGGATAAAACTCAGGTTTATGAACTAGAGGCTAGATATTATTCTTAAACTGGCTTTTACTTTTATTATTTCTACTTAATTCTGTTTTTAATTATTATTAATCACATTCTTTTTCTAATTATTATTAATCATATTGCTTTGTTTTTATTATTATATTTATTACATCTTTATAAATATTATGCTTATCAATTATACACTAGATAATTTTTTGGGTATCCTAACAGGATATCAAGTTTGGTTATTTGATATTTTCGGTTCGAGTTTTATATAAAGACAACAAATTTTATAATATATTAGAGATAATTTTCAAAAGAAGATAAATCCGCTCTTTATTGATGTAATTTACACAAAATGTAAATAAAATAAATCCACAGCAACGCGCGGACTATAATTTCACTTGTTTTTATACATGAACCTCCTAAATCATTTTATCTACTAATTTTAGATTATTATTTTAACATATAAATGTGTAACAATATTTGACACAATGTTTAGAAATTTTTTTATTTTATTTTTTGGACTCTGATTGTGCTTTATTTCTGACTGTTGAATAAAATAAGAAAACCAGCTAAAAGGAAGTGGGTCAAATAGATGGAACGGGTCGAAAGTCGACCAAAGTGTATTTTTAATGCATAAAACCTCAAAAATCAAATTTTTATTCAAAAGATAAATTATTATTTATTATTGAAATAATAATTTTTGTTATTTTACTTGACAAGATAATTGTTTTAGAAAAAGAAAAAAAATCCTTGGACACAAACTATTTTAGCCAATCTGACCGACCTGCCCATTTTCCCACCTCTAGTGTATTGCATCTTGAAAAAAAAACATAATAAAGAGAAAACAAGGTGTAATTATTAGCTTGCGTAAAAACACAGGGGCAATTTTGTAAACTTGCGAAGTGAACCCTGTTCCAGCATCCATAACAACTGCCCAAAGATTATGGGCAGAGGCTACACAACTAACATAAAGACCATCACTTTTCCCTTTTTCCACATGTTGGTGAAGTCGTGTATCCATTACATTATAATAATACCTAGTATTTTAAAATATATAAATCAGCACACATATAAGAAAAAATTATAAAAGAAACTAAAATCAGTTATCAGCAAAATATAGGGTTACTTAAAATGCAAAAGTTTTAACCTTTTCTCTTACTATCGACCTGATTTAAAAAATTAATATATTCAATTGACAAATTCTTTGAGGATAAAAATAATTTATACCTTTGTTTCATTGGTGGTCTTGAGGAATAAACAGAAATCCATTGATTAGCTGGAGTCCCAACCCTAATTTTCTTTCTAGGTTGAGTGTCTTCCAAATCACTAACCAATCTTCCCCTTTTTTGTCCCACCTATTTATATTTATATATACACACAAACACACACAAATTTTTAACATTATATAAAAACTGATTTTAAAAACTATGACTATCGGTTACTAATATATAGTCAAATGGGTAGGTGGGCAGGCAAGGTGAGTTGGGTAACGGGTCAAAAAGGGTAAATTTTATTGCGGGTAGATTTGGGTAGGGATGACCAGTAACTTTTTCTCAAAACTTTTCTTTTAATCTTTTTATAAATAACCAGTGTGTGAAATATTACTACAAAATATCATATTATTTCATTAAAAATCTCATTTTTTTTGTATAAAATAAATTAGGAGGTTTTAGGCATTAAAAATGTACATTACTTTACTTTCAACCCGTTTGACCCATTCGAACCATTTCCTTTGAAATTGATCTTTTTTAATGGGAAATTGTCAAGAAAAGTAAACAGAGATCCCAAATTTGACAATATGTATGAATATCTTCTCTTCCATCATAAGAAGAGAAAGTTCAATTTTTGACAAACTTATGAATGAAAGTTTACTTTTTTGACAAATTTAGAAGTGAAAGTTCAGTTTTTGACATAATTAGGAGTGTTGGTTTAGTTCTTGGCAAATTTGGGGACCCAAATAGAGTTTTATTTTGACAAAATTTCCCTATATTTTTTTCAAGTTGAACTCATTCCTTTCAATGAGAGAGAAAACTACTCATACCCAACATTTCCAAATTTTAAAAAAAAACATATTCCTAATAAAAAAATAATATTTAATGATAGGAAAACGAACCTTTAGGGCACCATCGATTCTTAATGGACGCAAAGAAGCACTTGAAACCAAACAATTCTCAAATAATGTAATAAGTTTGGAATAATTTGGTTCTTCATCAAACTTCATATTTGTCACAACTTCAAGAAACTGTTTAAAAGGTGCGGGACAAAAATAGCAAAGAAGATCGGGAGACGTTGTCATCTTCTTTTTACAAACAAGAAACCCTTTGTTGTCACCCTACCATGCAACAATACAAAATCAATATCAATTTTTTATAAACGATAACGGGTCAAAATGAGTAATTCTCGGGTTGCCACAATTACCAAATTACCCTTTGCATAAAAGTTTAGAGAGCTTACAATGAAACCTTGCCAAGGAAGTTTTCCTTTTAAAAGAAATATTAAAGTATAAGCCAAAGACTCAAGATCATCTCTTCTACTTCCCGTTCTCCCTAAATGAGCATGTACACTTGCATATCGTACTGTTCCCCTATTAAAAATATAAATAAAACATTTATAAATAGAAAAAAAAAACATGAAATTTTTTATATAAAAGCTAAATACAAAATATAAACCATAAATGAAGTCATGAATAAAGTTATCTCATTCAGTATCAAGTTAATTATCAAATGTCAAATTGGGAAAATAAAAAGGGAACTATTTGGCCTGTTGTGTTAATATAAGAAATTATTTTTTGATTAATCAGCATTATTATAAATAAAACTTTTTATCTGTGAAATTTATATACAAATCTAGTCCAGTTGTTGATAAATATCAATTTTTATATTTACTAATAAATCCTTCCTCCAAATGGTAGACATTAATGAAGAAATCAAATTACTTCATGAAATTCGTAGAAAATCAATGACGATTGTCATTAAAGTGATGTTAATGAAACTAACCATAAAAGTAATCTCAAAACAATTTATTATTTATTAATAGTTGAATTTAATTACCTGAATACATCAGGCTTTTGGTCATAATCAACATGATTACCCGAAGATGTATCCCTCCATTTCGAAGCTGAAACAAGAAAAAATATATACTTCGTATATATAAATATAAATAATATAATATAAACCTTGAAGGGAGTAACAAAAATATATACCTAAACCAAGATCAACCAAATACAACTTTTTCTCGTTATTTGTCCCGGGCTGACCAAGTAAAAAAATTTCTGGCTTTACATCTCCATGCACAAAACTGAAAAGGAAAATAATTATTAATTAACCATCACATACTCATAACAGAAAATTTACTAGATGTGGCAAAACGGGCAGCTCGGGCAGGTTGGATTCAGATCAAAAGACTCAAAATGGGTAATTTTTCTGTACCATCAAAACAGGTTTGGTTGACCCAGTTTAATTTGTTGTCCCAAAGGTTTAAATTTTTACAAAAAGTATTGGTGCGTCAAATACAGTAGAAAAGTTTATGCATTAAAAATACATATCCATTTGACAAGTTTCCTTTATAGCTAATTCTTTTTATTTGACCCGTTAAAGATTAATAACAACCCAAATCGACCCGTTTGCTTAAAAATGAGAGAAAAAGGTTTGGGCTTACCCTCTTAAGTGAAGCTGCTCTAATATCGATAAAGACTCCACTGCTATACAAGCAACCATTTCTTCTGAAAGACTGCCAAATAAATATAATATAATTTAATGAAGAATTAAAAACGCGAAAAAAATTTAAAAAAAAAATTTATGTACAAAAATGTAAACTTTCTCATACGTTTGGTTGTTAGAGTTCCAAACATCCCACAAACTCGGGCCTAGCTTGTCCATAACCTAAAAAAAAATAGGGAATTTTAAAGTAAAACCAAGAAAATAATAATTATAATGAGTTACGGGCCGCCATCGATAAGCTTTGTACCTCCGAGGTGTTAAAAGAAGCCGAAAACGCGGTTTTCAAAATTGAAAATTTTTGGCGGAAATACCCGATTCGGGAATGGAAGTTGAGATCCAAAATATGCTTTCACAACCGTCGGTTATAAACGGTTTTATTGAGATTCTTTTTAGTTCGGTTGATACACGAGTACTAATAGCGACAGTTTACCTTCTTTCAGAACTCGGGTCACGAGACGAAAACGTGATCTCAACCCTAAAACGGGTTGACTCAGATGTCGAGTGTGTGATTGCACTTTTCAAGAAAGGTTTATTTGAAGCGGTTGTTTTGATATATCTGTTAAAACCATCTATCGCGACACTTGTTCAAATGGGAATCTTGGATTCCCTTTTGAGTGTCGCGAATAAGAAAGATGACGAGTTTTTTAAAATGTGTGTTGGACCAAAATCGGTTTCGGTTTTGTTGTTGGGGGAGATTGTTTCGGGTGGTGATGACGTGGCGGTTTTTGAAGTTGTTAAACGGGTGATTTCGGGGAATGTGATTGTGTTGGATCGTTTAAACAGAAATTTACACACTGATTAAAATCAAAGCATAAACTTTTTATTCAATCACAGGTTTTTACATTATTGATTCATCATCCACACTTTCTATTTTGATTCTCGAATCTCACATTCGGAATGATTTACATTGATGAAATCTATACATATTTATACTAAACGAACGGGTGCGAACGAACAGTCACAACCCTTCGTTGTGGCGGTTATTGGCAGTTTCCGTGGCAGTTACGGCGGTGCCGGAAGTTGCGGGGGTGGCGGCAGTTATAGATCGCCGGTGGTTGCCTTTGTTTTGCACCTTTTTCTTGTATAATTAGTATTATTAATAAAATACTTATATTTAACAAATGACTATTGATATTTAATTCCAACAGATTGAATGTAGTGTGAATAGTTTAGAATCTGAGTGGATTGAGGAACGAATCTCGGCCATTCGTTTGTTGTTGAAGTGTATTCAAGAAGATGGAAAATGTAGGAATGTGATTGCTGATAAGGCGGAACTTAATCCGGTTTTAGAGATTCTTGTTGCGTCCAATGATCGAGATCGGTTTGAGATTGTTCAGTTTCTTTGTGAGTTAGTTAAACTAAACAGGTATCGATATTTCAAGGTTTTTTTTTTCTTCCTAAAATAACATTTTGTATAAAATTTATGTCCAATTAGGTCATTAAATGATGGTTTTGTGTTCAGTTGGGTTCATTCAACAACCTGAATGACCCAAATGGGACACAAAGCCATGTTTTAGTGACTAAATTGAACATAAGTTTGTACAATGACTAAACATAAACAAATGTAAAAGTAGGTTGTTATTTTAGGGGAAAAACCATATCTTTCTTTTAGATATGATATTGATTTATGGACATAAAGCTATGGTTATTTATGGCTTATTTGTTATGATTGTTTTTACTATAGGAGAACATTCAACAACCAAATCTTGCATATTATAAAGGATGAAGGCACTTTTAGTACAATGCATACGCTTCTTATATATCTACAAACTGCTCCAACAAATCAGTTACCTGTTATCGCCAGTCTCCTTCTCCAACTAGACCTTCTGGTTCGACCCTATCTCTCATAAGTTGCAAGATGCAGGTCGGGTAATTTCAGATATGAAAGGTCAAAAAGGTCATTTTTTAGTACGGGTCGAAATTGGGCGGGCGGGTTGACCCAGTCCTCTTTAAGCTTCTTTTTTTGGTCCAAAGTAACAACGTACTTTTACATTACAAGTTTTTGTGTCCTTTTTCGGTTATTAAAAACTTTCTAAACCAGTTATTTTTACACTCCATCCCATTTTTATTGTTTTCTTTTTTAAATGTCCCAAAACTATTATCCACTTGAAAATTCAACCAATCAAAAAACAGTTAGGTGGTAAAGATAAAATTTAATTGGTTGCACAGTGTAATAAATGCACTTTTCTTAAATTGTGTGATTTTTGTCTGTGGACAATAATTATGGGATGGAGGGAGTATATAAATTTAAGATATTTTTATAAACATTATCGTTTAAAACAATCATTTATTTTGTAAAAAAACATCTTTTAATGAGATAAACACAACCTAATAATTATAAGTATTTACATGTTTTTTTTTACAGGCAGAACCAAGAAAAATGAGTATTTATAGAGAAGAAGCTATTGATAGTCTTATATCATTTCTAAAAAATTCAGAGTCACCAGATGCTCAAATAGCAGCTGCAGAAACACTTTTATCTCTTCAAGGCCGGTTTTCATCTTCTGGGAAACCACTTCTTCGTTCATATCTTCTTAAAAATGCGGGTTTTGATAAAACTTATCGATCTACAATGCGAAAACAACAAATTTCACCCGTTTCTGGAGAGGTTCAACAAAATTTTTTTAAATTATTATTCTTAGTCTTTTTCTCATGTTAAAATACTTGATATTTATTTATGTTGACTAGACGTGACCAAATGAAGGGTTGGGTAACGGGTAGTTTTGAAAGAAAAAAAAAACTTATGTCAAAATACAATTACCAAAATTATATTTTTTTCAATACATTCTATGCATTAAATTAGAGTCATGGGTGACTTTTTGACTCATAAAGTTCGATTATTTTATTTTATTTTATTTTACCCGTTTTACTAATTAGAGATAAAATGATTCAAAGGTGGCAAATTTCAACCAATTTACTTATAAATTGGTATATTTGTGTTATGTATTATATCCAAACAGGTCAAACATGTAAATTATGACCCATTTTGACCTGTACAAACAACCCATTTTGACCTATCAGCTGACCCGCCATTTTCCCACCTCTCATATTAGCATTATCCATTAGTTATGGACAGGAAGAGGAGAAAGCTGCGGAAGAATGGGAGAGAAAAACCGCTTTTGTTTTAGTAAGCCATGAATTCGGGCTTATTTTTGAAGCTTTATCAGAGGGACTAAAAAGTAAATATGCAGAAATATGTTCAGCATGTTTTCTGACAGCAACATGGCTAGTTCACATGCTCACAATTCTTCCAGACACGGGAATCAAAGGGGCTGCAAGAATCTGTTTGCTTAATCGGTTTGTATCCATTTTCAAATCTGCAAAAGATGCTGAAGATAAAGCTCTTTCTATGCTTGCTCTTAGTAGTTTCATCCATGATCCTGGTTACCATTTCTTTATCAATATTTACAAATATTTTTATATTTATTACGATTTAAATACAACTTTTCTGTTTATTTCAGATGGTTTACGGGATATAACGACCGACATGAAGGATATAATAAAGGGTTTAATGGAGTTTAAGAAGTCATCAACAGTTGCATTTGAAATGCTTAAAGTCTTCTCAGAAGGGAGTGAATCTTGTGCTGTGAGTTTTTATTTATTTATTATGGATCATAAAATTAAATTACAAAGTTAATATAAATTTTTATTTTAATTGGCAAAAATCAGGATTTATGGAATCATAAAGAACTAAGTGAACAAGATTGCAGTATAAATGGGGAGGTTTTATCGATTATATGTGTTAAAGACAAGATCTTTTCAGGTCATTCAGATGGTACAATAAAGGTAACTAATTTCTTTACTCTTTGTAGATCATACGAGGTGGAAATTATGGCCCATTTGCTTATGAAGGGGTTGATTTGGGTCTTAAATGGGCCAAATTAGCCCATTTCACCATTTGCTTATAAATGGGTTGATTTTGAGTCCCGTTTTGGGTCAGTAAAAGATGGCTTTGTATCCCGTGTCAGTTACTGCCACATCATTGATTTATCAGGTCATCAATCAGGTCATCAAGTTGCTGAATAACCCGAACAGGAGATATCACAAAACTTTGTACGATGACTAAAGAAGAACAAATAAAAAGTATGTCGATATTTCAAACATATAACCATTTTTTTTGTAATTAGGATGGTTTAATTTTTAAATCCTGATTTATTCCATATCTGATGATAAATTAGGGGTGGTCCATTACCAAGGAAATGATTGAATGTGAACAAGTATATGATGTTAAAGATCATGTTAACAATTTGTTAGTAGCAAACAGCATTTCATGCTTCATCCCTCAAGGAGCAGGAATCAAGGTACCACTTTTAAATATAAATATAATATGATTTTGTTTAATACGTATTTACAAAAAGATTTTTTTTTATCAGATTCATGCATGGAGTGGATCATCAAAGCTACTTAATCCTAGTAAATATGTCAAGTGTTTGGCTCTTGTTCATGGGAGATTGTATTCCGGATGTCAAGATAATAGCATTCAGGTGCTTTTTCTTCTGCTTTTCATGTAAAATGTGCAAATATGAGTTCTCAATTAAATGTGCTTTTTTTAATTACGAGACAAAAAGGGCCGGGTCAAGACGGGTTGACCCGCAAATTGATTTAGGCACACAAAAAACCATTCTCTTTTTGGGGGGGTTTATTGTAATCTCATTACAAACTAACTTTTTTTTTATGGTTTGCAGGAAATCGATTTAGCAACGGGCACGTTGAGTAGCATTCAAAGTGGGTCAAGAAAACTGTTAGGGAAATCGAATCCGGTCCATGCATTAAAAGTCCATGAAGGACTCATATACTCAGCCAGTTCTTCCATAGAAGGAACTGCATTAAAGGTAAAATCACCTAAATCATTATTTTATAATCTCACGATCACTATTATTTTACTACTCACAAGAATATTTTATTTTAGATCCATAAATGTTGTTTTTAAAAGAATCAGTTTTGCAATTCAAAAAGGCATAGCGGCGCAGCTTGTTGCCCGTTTGCCTTCTTTATCCATGTAAAAAATGATATTTTGAAATGGCTAGCAAAAGAAAATATGATAAAAATTTCCTTTTATTTTTTAACGGCAAAAAAATTAGGGTGAATAAGTGCACATAACTATATGTAGCATACTCCAAATGGTCTTATGTTTGTAATAAGCTTTCAATTTATTATATGTATCTACGTATATAGCTGCCTGTTCGAGCAACGATTGTCAAACACGAAGATTAGGCGACGTCAACCTTGGATCTCCTGTGACGATCACAGTGCAGACCCAACAAGTTCTTGGCGAACCTAGGGTGATCAAGGTTGAGTGCAAAGGTGAAAGTGAGTGTAGGTTAACTCTGTGTTTTAGGCTTCTTTTCTGTCTCAGTGTCAGTATCAGTGTATGAGTCTGTCCAGGACAATGAGTTAGGCCATGTATTTATATGGCCGTATATGGAACGTTGGCCCATGACTGCAATAAAGCAATCATGAAGCGTCATTATGACAGCATCAATGATCGTGTAACGCCTTACTATTATGACTGCAATGAAGCGCCATTATGTTAGCACGATTCCAATGACAGGCGATGATAACTTGACAGGCGGTGACAGGCGCTGACAATCTTGACAGGCGGTGACAGGCGCTGACAATCTTGACAGGCGATGACAATCTTTAACAGGCGGTCATGATCTTTAACAGGCGGTCATGATTTGACAGGCGCTCATTAGTGGCGGAGTTGTGGGCCATCCTCATCAGTGACGTGGGCGATCTTCATGTTTAGGGATTTGGGGATTTACCTATATATACATAGTTAATCCCTACTAACCTCATCATGCCCCCGAGTTACGATTTGCCAAAACATCGGTTTGCAAGTCGTAACTATCAGTACCGTAAGTTCTCTGTCTTTGTCGCCATTATTATTATTATTACTATTATTATTATTTTTTTTTCGAGTAAAGGCCGCTCAAACCGGCGGAGACCGGCGGTGACGAGGTGCTGGACCGGCTGCCCAAGGCAGACCGGCGGTCGCCTTTTTTGTACATTACCGGCGGTTTTTTAGGTTTGCCGACGGTTTAAGGCTACGACCGGCGGTTTATGCGGCGAGTAGGTTAGGCGACGTAGGCCGCGCAATGTGACCGGCTGTTTAGACTTTTGACCGGCGGCGGCGGCAAATCCGGCAGCGCAGGCGCAAGTTGGACCGGTAACGCAGAACAATCCGACGCAAAGGCAATCGGCAGGAGCGAAGGGACCGGCGGTACAAGCTTTGTGAAACCGGCGGTACAAGCTTGACGAGACCGGCGGTACATGCGGCAGCTGACCGGCGGTACAGCATACCGGCGGTACAAGCGGGCGGCAGCTGACCGGCGGTACAAGCAGTTACAGGCGGTGGCGTCGATGCAGGACAGCTGTGGAAGGTGACCGACTGCTGCTTTGCCCGGCGGAGTAGGCGAGCCCAGCGGTTTAGGGTTTAAACCGATGTTTAGGGTTAGCTAAGGAGACCGGCGGTTTTAGGGTGTAGGAGTGGACCGGCGGTTTAGCTCCTTTACCCTTGCAATTTAGTACACGCAAGCTTTGGTTGTTATCTATGTTAAGGATTGTGCGTTTTATTCAGGCTGAACACTCAAATTCGGTTATTGCTAGAATTAGTTATTTGAGATAAGGTTTATGTAGCCCTTGACTGGCGACTAGCCTCTGACCGGCAGATTATTTTGTTCTTCCTAACTGTTATTGTATGTCGTTTGCTGCAGGCTTTAGCTGAGTTGCTCGCTACCTTACAGTACGTACTTGCTTGCCCATTGCTTTGCTTTGAAAAATAATGTTTTATTGGATGATCAAGCCAATAACACATTTTTGTTTTTATCTTTTTATTATGGATGTTGTGTCTATGACACCGTCTTGGGTGTGCATGACAGTGTGTATATTTGATTGTTCGTATGACACTTTCTTGAGAGCCCATGATGCCTTTGTATGCCAATGACCTGGGTAGATTTGGGTATCTCTGATGTATGCTTCATATTGTGCCTGTGACACTGTGCCAATGGCACTTTTGTTGGTTAACCTTTACTTTGTTTACTCGCGAGGATTGTCGCTTCCCAGTGAGAAGTGCTTATCTTTTATCAAGTAGATTAAAAGACGAGTATGATTGTATATTATTTGGCAAGACAAGGTTGTCTTTCTTGGCTTCATACATGTTGTATTGAACTATGTTCTTAGTTGTGTACATGCACATGCGTGCTCAAGTTGTAACATTGTACGTAATGAAAGTGCATGTTTGGCTTTAGACTAAGATGTCTATTGTGGCCTTATGCTTTTTGTATTGAATCCTTACTTCAATATTTATTTGTTTATGCAAAAACCATAGAAAAATGATATTGTGAGATAATATTGGGATACAAGATCAGACCAAATGTTATTATCGCCAGTTTCATGCATGACCATGACATTCCATGTGCTTGGAAACATGTATTGAAAACATAAAGGAAAAAATGACAGTAAAGACTATCGCACCTTGATAGGTCAGTTAATATTGGCTCCCTCATGTATCATGAGGATATGGCCATCAGGTGGTCCAGGATGTTCTGTGTCCTCCCCCTTCTTTTGCCAAGCATAACTCTTCTTAAGTGGAGGTTTATTTGCTTGCTGCTTAGCGCCAGAGACAAGGTGTTCTAGTTTGCCTTCTTCCAAAGCCCGCCTGATTTCCCTTTTTAGCTCTCTACAGACATTCGTGTCGTGTCCATGATCTTCATGGAAATCACAGTATTTATTCATGTTCTTCGTACCTGACCTATGCTCCATCTGGGGTGGAGGTGTGAAGGTAGCGCACACCTGCTCTGTTATCAAGATTTCTTTTGGTGTTTTGCTGAGAGCACGCTCAGACGGATGTTTATCGTATGGGCCAAACCTCCGGTTGCTCCTTTCATCTCGTTGATGGTCACCAGTTAGAGCATCATGCCTGCGATCTGACGTGTCGGTCCATGACTTGCCGCCTACCTCTCTTGTCAGGGAGACAGTTTCTTTTGACCTTAGATAGTCATATGCCCTGTCCGTGGCTTCTTTGAAAGTAATTGGAGTTCTCTTGATTAACTTTTCTTGCAGTTGTCCTGGAAGCAGGGAGAGAGTAAAGCCCGAAATTTGCTGACTTTCGGGTAAGGCGACAATTTTCTGGCACTCCTGCGTATAACGCTGAATGAAGTCGCGTAACCCCTCGCCTTCCCTTTGTCGCAGTAAATGTGCTTCGATATGAGTTCTCTGCTGCTTCTTTTGCTGGACAATGTGAGTTACAAATTTAGCCTTTAGATCTGCAAAGTCTTGAATACTCCTCTCCGGTAAGTCAGCAAACCAATCACGGGCGAAACCCTGCAACGTGCCAGGGAACATGTGACAAGCGACTGGGTCTAGCCATTTCTCTGTCATAATGGCCTGTTCAAAAAGAGCAAGGTGGTCATCAGGATCCCGTGTACCGTCGTAAGTACCAACGATGGACGGAATTTTTTGTTTGTCAGGAAGTGGAAATCTGGCCACCCAGTCACAGAACTTCGAACTAACCACCGACAAAGGCATAGTGGCCGTTCGGGGTGGTACGGCTGCGGACACGAGTGCTTGCAACACGCGCAGCATGTCATTAGATGTGTCCTGTGGTGGATGTGGTGGTGGGGTGTGAATGGGTGGTTGTCTTAACTGCTCCAATAATTGTGACAACGGATCTACTGGTTGAACAACCGTTGGCTGCGGTGCTGGGCGCAACGCCGCCACCAACTGAGAGAACAGGTCCGATGAATTAGGTGGTGGGGGAGGTGGTGGCGGCTGAGTACTCTGAGTCAACCTGCGGAGTAACTCCACAATTGGATCCTCCCGAACCCCTGGCGTAGCGGCCTGCGGAAAGTTGGAAGCAGGCTGTCTGACCGGATCCGTGCCATCCTCTTGAGAGCTTGTCTCGTGGGACAAAAGAGGCTGAACTGAAGGGATGGGCGTCACTGGCTGTGGTGAGGTAAACGAACTTGATCCAACGAGCCTTGTGGAGAAAAGTGGACTTGTTAAAGAGGGATACCCTCGTGTCGTCCTGACATCCGACACTGTCCACTCAGAATCGACGTATGGCTCCATGATACGACTAGGCGAGGTTATCACCGCCTCGGGTATAGTGGTAATCACGGTAGTGGTTATTAATGGCGATGAAGAAGTGACCAACGATGGCTGTGTATCCGCCATAGGAACGGTTTGATTATTGAGGAAAAAAGTTTGGAAAAGTGAAACGCCGTTTAAAAACGTGTCCCACGGATGGCGCCAATGTTCGAGCAACGATTGTCAAACACGAAGATTAGGCGACGTCAGCCTTGGATCTCCTGTGACGATCACAGTGCAGACCCAACAAGTTCTTGGCGAACCTAGGGTGATCAAGGTTGAGTGCAAAGGTGAAAGTGAGTGTAGGTTAACTCTGTGTTTTAGGCTTCTTTTCTGTCTCAGTGTCAGTATCACTGTATGAGTCTGTCCAGGACAATGAGTTAGGCCATGTATTTATATGGCCGTATATGGAACGTTGGCCCATGACTGCAATAAAGCAATCATGAAGCGTCATTATGACAGCATCAATGATCGTGTAACGCCTTACTATTATGACTGCAATGAAGCGCCATTATGTTAGCACGATTCCAATGACAGGCGATGATAACTTGACAGGCGGTGACAGGCGCTGACAATCTTGACAGGCGGTGACAGGCGCTGACAATCTTGACAGGCGATGACAATCTTTAACAGGCGGTCATGATCTTTAACAGGCGGTCATGATTTGACAGGCGCTCATTAGTGGCGGAGTTGTGGGCCATCCTCATCAGTGACGTGGGCGATCTTCATGTTTAGGGATTTGGGGATTTACCTATATATACATAGTTAATCCCTACTAACCTCATCACTGCCACGTCAGCAAAAAATATTTTAAAACTTAATTAATGGTTACTTGAAGTAGAGATCACCCAATACATACAATAACTATTAGCTGTTACAACATCGTTCTTTTATGAATGTTTATAGCTTTTGTTCATCGAACCAATCATTTTTTATTTTCTTTTTTCTTTTTTTGAAGATATGGAACGCTTCAAACTACAGTTTAATCCACTCAATATCATTAACGTGCGAAGTACGCACAATGGCAATTAGTTCAGATTTGATTTATATGGGCTGCAAAGGAGGGATTGTGGAAGTATGGTGTAAAAAGAAACTAACTAGAAAAGAAACACTACAAATTGGTACAAATTGTAGAATTCTTTCCATGGGTCTCGATGCAAATGAAAATTTCTTGGTGGTTGGAACTTCTGATGGCAAAATTCAGGTAATAATCACACCTTTTAATGGGCGGGTCAAACACGTTGGGCAACACGTCAAAATTGATTATTTTTATACGGGTTGGATTGAGCTGACTCAAATTTGTCCAAAATATTTTAACTTTTGTCATAAATAATAAGTGTGTCATTTACGATTACAATAATTACAGGGTTATTTGGCTAAAATGTCTAACATATTTTTCTATTTGTCATTGTTTAGTCATTTTACGAAGTTTTGTCTTATTGGGTCAAAAAGATAGATTTTATGTTTTGGGTCATTAAAGACTTCTTAAATTAGTTGTTTTTTTGACCCACTAGGAAAATAGAAAAGTTTCTCGATATATTAGGCAAATCACTCATAATATTTATTAGTTCAATAGTTTGAATAGAATGACTAGATGGTTTTTATGGATTAAAAATACACTTGGATGAGTTACCACCCGTTTGACCCATTTCTATTCATTTATTCTTTTGCTTTACCCGTTAGATTTTTATGGGTCATTTTTTATGGGTTTCTCTTCATTTACATTCTTGTTATGTCTTTGTAGGCATGGGGAGTGAGTTAAAAGTCTCTAGCATTAGATTAAGGACAATATAAAGATTTAAAAATGAAGGATATATTTTTCACGGGTTCGGAAATGAGGTTTGTTCAAAGAAGGTGATATATTTATACTTGTATAGTTCTAATTATTCACAGCATTTTTGTATTGTGTCGAATTTCACTTGTCAGAAGTGATTAAGAGCAATCAGGATGATCTAAAGGTTTCGGATTCTAATATATTATTTTGTAAGTATCATTATTGTATCAATAAAAAGTATCGCCCATATATCTTGTATTTTAAGATGTTATAAATAAAGTGTCATTCTTCCTGTATTAATCTGAGTTACATTTGTCCTTGATGGGTATTATTACAAACTATCATAGGTCGCAAAATAGGTGTATGATTAGAAAAATCATATTATTTGAGTTATATACCAAGGTTCGAAACTGTGATATTGACAAATCATACCAAAAGTGTGTGTACACAATCTAAGATTCATGAAATGAGTCAGAGTTTTCTTTACAATCAGTGGCAACACATAAAGCTTTCCATATTGGTACCAACATCTTCAAGGGCGGTTGAAATTTCTGAAATACACAAACAATTAGAAATCCAAATATAAGAATGCTAAAGTTGGATTAATGACACGTTTAGATGCGCGATTAAAAAAAGTGGTTTCAAAATGCAAATTTGAACACCCCTAAAAGATAGGTATATGATTGATTAAAGAGAATATTAATATAATTACCTTAATATAATTACCAGCAACAAGTAACTGGAGTAACACATTCATTCAGCACCGGTTTAAGAATCTTACTTACAGGAATAAAACACCGTTTTATCCTTCCACTATATTAAAAAATAAAACAATTCCGTTAAGTAACCGGTGTGCCAAATACGATTACAGAAATTGTAATTGTATTGTTTCAATAATAATTAAGTCTTTTAAATAAAAGGATTTAGGATGCATTTAGTAGAGGTGGCAAAATGTGCTGGTTGAGTAAAAACACGTCTTGTACAGTTTCAGCAATAATAAACTTTTGTCAAACGAGTCGAGGTGGCCAAAAACACTTCTTGTCTAATAAAAAATTTGCATTATTTTTATCAATAACTGGTGTGTAAATATGATTACAAAAATTGTATAGATTCAGCAATAATAAACTTTTTGAATACAACGCTTGAGGATTTTTTATGCATTTAAAAACACTTTGGTGGACTTTTGACTCGTTTCCTGTTAATGTATATTTTTTATTTCACCCGTTTGACCCGTTAGAGATAAAACATAACCTAATTGGCCCATTTTTAAGTAAATAGATCGAAATTGCATAATGTATGCAGCTTGCGAAGCATTCAATCATATATGATGTACACATTTCAATATGGATTATGGAACCAAATATGGTTGTCAACAAGCTTTTTTGAGGGACAAAACTGTAAATTTAGGTTGGTAATGTATACTTCTTATTTACGTTAAGTGCCAAAAATGTTGGGATAATTCAGTACCTTCCGTAATAAGTTTCAAGCTGGACTCCAAACGCAGGCATAATTACAACAGATTCTGAAACAACAAATCAAAAAGTAGATGGATTGACATTTTAACCATGTCCACTAATCCACAATTATACTATGTTTAGTAAAAACTTCAATCGCACCACCAAACCCTAACCTAAAATTATCTAAAGTACGATAAATGAACCCATTTTAAGATTCTCACCTTTCACAATCGGTCTCCATATAAGCAATTTGACCAGAAGCACACCCAAAAATAGACTCCATATAACAGTTCAATAAGATTAGCATGTTGAATCAGAACCAACTGTAAAAAGAAAATTAATTCCATAAACATATGTATCACACGATAATCAACAAATTGTAGTAACTGAAATTGAATTGTACCTTTTCGAAATGAAGAACTGCAGCATATGCTACTAGAAGCATCGCAATCAGGTAAACGACAATTGATTTCACAACAGTTTTCCGAGCGACAATATGATGAGTATCGACGGCGTTGGCCGGAAGAAACTTATCAACATCATGTACGTATGTAAACCTCGAATTTGAAATTAACAATGAATCCGCCATTTTAGAACCAAATTAGAGCTCGATAACCCGATTACGATCTACATGACAGTGGATAATGAAATCACCAAAAGTTACTAAACCCTATTCGGTAAAATTCCCAAACACAAATGGCGTAGGGATGTGTGTCTGCTTATCTATATACATTTCTAAATAATGAAGGTCTGAATTCAAACCTGTCATATTTAGTAATATTTACTTTGTCTGAAAAATAATTAAAAAACTGCTTTGGACGAGGCTCGAACCCGGTTGAGAGTGCTCCATAGGTGAAGCTCTAACCACTAGCTAAAGTCACAGCTTTGGTTAAATTTTCGTAACACTTTATCCTTAAGGTGAAACTGATAACTAGACGATATTAAATGCATTTTTGGAAACTGATATTAAATGCAGTCTTGTATTTGGAAACGTTTTTTATGGAAAAATATGTAACAACGCCATATTAATGCCGGCCCACACAAATCGGGGAAATATCAGTTTCGAGTCAACACATTTAAAGCCCTGCAGTCTTGTATTTGGGACGGTTTTTTTTTTTAAAAATATGTGTTTCCGCCATATCCGCCTCCGATTGGCTTCATTCAAACGTTTCTACTGTAGGGAATGATCACTTTCTTCTTCAATTCCCCCAAATATGCCCCAAATGTGGGTACCGGTTGCAAATTTTACGCACAACAATTTGAAGATCTTGTACGGTATTATAAATCGAAACCGCGTGGTAGAGTATACATATATATCATGTCTGACATGAATGGAGGTCGTATTCTTGCTTTCGGTGGCGTCAGTCAACCAAGAACCAGCATCGTCTCAACCGTATGCACTCACACGCTCCCTTCCGATCCTCTCTCCCCGATTTTATCCAACGAATCAGGTAATAATCATAGGTTTAATGTTTATTGTGCAATTGGCACGCTTAAAATCCTAATTGAAAACATGGAATTGATATGATTGAATTGTAATTTGAACTTGTTTTAGTTCAGTTATTACACAATGCCATAATTACGTATAAATTGGAGGAGCTTATTTGTTCACAGATGCTTTGGGGTCGTTATCAAAGGGATTTGAGGTAATTGGTGCATTGATTGTTGGTACCAATAAGGTAATAACTTGAATACTGAAGAGTCTGCTCCAAATGCCATAGATGCTGCAAGCAGAGGAAGATTGGTGGCTAATGAAAAAGGTATTTATAATAATAATAATAATAATAATAATAATAATAATAATAATAATAATAATAATAATAATAATAATAATAATAATAACTTTATAGTTTATTTATTTTAACATTTTTTCTATGAGCGGTTGATTGCAACGAAATAATAAATATGAATACCGCCATTCGGGATTGCTGGTGTGTTTAAATATGATATGGGAAAATCTACCACTTAATCACTTTACTATAATTGATAATTAGAAACATTTTAAAATGATTTTTGTGAAATTTACAGTGGGAGACCTAAAGAGACTCAAGGTGAATGCTACAGATGGACCATCAGATACAAAATCTTTGGTGAAATGGTGAATTTTGAATAGGCTACATGACAGAAATGAAACAATATACTATAAGGTGACTATTAGTATTTGTTGAGGTTAAGTTTACATGAGTTAATGATAAGTTAATACATGTTATGGTATCAACCCTGAGAGTGTTATCATATTTTTATATTTATTTAAACACATTTATGCTCACTTTACTATCATATTCTCTATATATGAATAACATGTGCTCCATATTATGATTGAATTGAGTGATGTTTGAACCAACAATGATGCGAGGTAAATATACTATGTGAAAATTAAAATGCTTTTAATATATGATTATTTTGCTTAATTATTCAGTTAATAAATAGTAATGATTTTAGTTAATGTTGATTTCAGTAATTATTTTTGTCACATTGTTATATAGGAAGCTTGACAAATTATTACAGTCAATGAAAACCAGAGATGGATTTTTGGGACTTTTTAGATAGATTTGATTACCGATATGGTGAGGGAAGTGCTTGGCCATTGCTTTTATTAAAGGTAGAAAAAATTGTTTTTAAAATCTTTTATGTTTTTTTTTCTCTGATTGGATCTAAGCTACCCCTTTATGGGTGCTATTATGGTCTGTTATGTGTGTTTTCAAGGTGATTACTGTGACCTAAAGAATTATAATCAGATAATTGGTTAATTAAAGCTATACATGGCTAATTTTACATGCATCTTCATATTTAGTTCTATCATTTACTGTAAATATGTATGGTTCACATGTATATTCATATTTAAGGTTTGAGTGGAATGGTTGTATTTTTAGTATGGTTCAAAACGGGCCAAGGAAAGTTGACCCACAAACAACATTTGTCCATTCTTAGTCTAAATCGTTACATTTGACCCATTTGACTCTAAATCGCTGCAAAATATAGTTACATTTTGGGCAACTTCTCGACCCATTTAACTCACTTTTTTCTTAATTTGTACCCATTTGACCAGGTAGATAGGCTCTTAATTTTGACCCGGTCGACCCTTTTCAAACGATACCAGTTAACAGGTTTGCAAAGTTGAGATATGCAAGGAACAATGGGCATGTCTGGTGACTTTGAAGTTTTGTTTTTTGTTATTGCTAATATGTCAAACAGGTTTATTCAAAAGCTTAACAGAAAGGAAAACGGGTATCTTTAACAACTTATAAAGTATTCTTTAGTCTGTATACTTTTGGCCGGCTCAAACATTGACCTATTTCCTTTTACTATTTTTGTTATTTTACCTTTTTGACCTGTTTAAGAGAAACATAACACGAATCAACTCATTCATTAGTAAATGTGCTTTAATTGTCATCTCCATTAGTGTTATTTTTAAGTTGCAAGCTTTTGTATACAGAATTTGATTAGTAACATATTCAGATTGAAACAGTTGATTCTTGTTTGACTTTCTGATTGCACCATCATGCACCAACTGATTGATTATGGGTTGGCTTAACTTTTTTTTCTTCTTTGACCATCAAATATTTATGAAATTAAGATTTAGGCCTACAAACTATAAAGTAAAGTTATCTGACAATTTTCTATATCTTGAAGCTTTTACTATCTTAAACGTCATTATAATTTGTTAGTGTTTCTAAAGACTTGTCCATAGAACTGTATTTGAACAGTGTATAAAATCAAGTTGTTTTCTTATGTTTGCTGATACGTATCATGGATGCACCAGACCTTGTAGATGATTAGCATTTAAATCTATTGGATTGGGACGACAACAATGATCTTGGATGTAAGCAATTGACCTTAGAAACAAAAGGTTGTAATTTTGATTTAAATCAACCACTGAATTTTTTTCAACCTTTTTTTTAACATACAAGAAATTACAACCCTAAACCCTTTTTATAATTTTCTTGGAAAGAATCTTAATAAAATTTTAAACTTTAAAGGCATCCACAATCATTATAGCCACCATCGTTTGCAGCTACCGTCCATTACCACTACCACCACCTCCGCCCACTACAAACGACCACCACCTCCACCCACAACACACGACATCCAGCCCCACCCACAATCACTATCGTCACCACCATCCACAAATTAGTTGACATAAAATATAGTTACAGGGTACCCGCGCGAGTACCCGCGCGGGTACCCTACTAGTAAATCGAAATGGTAATTTATGTTCGATCTGTTAGGTTGAATTCCTGCGCAGATATCCCTGATCGTGGTTGAGATTGTTAAAGGTAAAACTATAATTATTTTGTTCGGTAGTTGGAATTTGTAGCTAAAAAAAATGTAAAACTGCAACCAAGTGAAGTCATTTTGTCAAATTAGTGATTGTATGGATTATTGGATTACCATAGTCCACATTCAAGCAAAATACGTTGGTACTAATACTAAATGCGTTTTGATAAAAAAAATGTCCACTACAAAATATTCTTAAAGTCTTTCAAATCATATGACTGTATGGATTACCAATCAAACATTTTATGAAATTAAAAAGCACTTATGTTTACCAATCAAATCATTAAAAATAGTAACTGAAATTTAATAGACCTAAAATATCGCAATATTCTTGTTTAAATGATAAATTTCACTAAAAATTACCAAGAAGCTAGAAGAAATACAAAAGTAAAGCTAGGAGAGATAAAAAAAAATAGCAACATATGGCAATATCCTATGACCAACAAACAGTACCCAAATACACGTATAAGTCAAGATAAAAAAGTAAGTAGTATTTATTATAACAATAAATAATATTTAAAAAGATTGTGTAACTTGTACTCTAAGAGTATGAATTAGATAATTCTATATTAAAACTAAGTTAAATATTATTTATGCATACTTTTTAAACTTACAAATCAGTATATCCAAAAAATATGATATTTGACAAAAACAATAAAACAAATGAGAAAGAAAAAATAACAAAAATAACATATATTACCATTTAATTAGATAAGTTAATTTGTAGATATGTCTAAATCATTTCTCAGAAAAGAATTCCAATTGGGATTGCCTATTTGCACACCATTCAAATCTATTTAAACACCCCTAATAAATAATAATAATAATTAAATAATCATTAATTAAGTAATTATTAGTTTTTATTAAATACTTTTATTTTATAACTTCTTATTTATAATTTTTTATTTTATATTGTACTTTTATTTTGTAATTTCTAATTTTTAATTTTTAATTTATATTTTATAATAATAAAAACAAACAAAAAATAAATAAATATGATAAGTTTTCATTTTAAAAAATGGTGACAACCAAAAGGTCTTTGGCCTAGCGGTATGATGTTTACCTCTTAACCTTGAAGTCATGAGTTCAAGTCCCATCGTGTACATAGGTGGTAATTAGGAGTATGTTAGATTTGCCATTTCAAAAAAAAAAATGGTTACTTCTTTTCGTGGAAAAACTAATATTTTTCAGTTGTCACTTTAAATTATAAATTTAATATTTAATTTTAAATAAGAAAATAAAAAAGAAGTAAAATTCATAACTTTTTAAAATATTTTATAAACATAAAAAAATAAAGAGTTGATAAAAAATTTAAAATAAAAATGATAAAAATAAAAAGTAATATTGATAACCACCATGTCATCTCTTAACTTTTATTGGTCTCCAAGGTTAAAAGTATATGAACTTTGATAAAGGGTGTGTTATTAGTAGGGAGGAGTGTTTAAATATGAGGACCCTTTCAATTTAGTCGTAATATTAAATGACATTAAAATAAATTAATCGTCATGCCAAATTTGGTTTACAGTAATCGTATTAAATGACAATAAAAATTAATCGTCATGCTCAAAGTCCGTGATTTGTAACACTATAAATACTCTCACCAACCAAAAACTACACACAGCAACATTCAACAGTCGCCTGATAAACGCATCATCATCATATCATCGCCGGAAAAAATGGCTCCAATTGCTGTAGGTGATTCAATTCCCGATGGAACTCTTGCTTACCATGACGAGCAAGATCAGATGCAGAGTGTCTCGATTCACTCTCTGGCGTCTGGTAAGAAAGTCGTCATTTTCGGCGTTCCCGGCGCTTTCACTCCCGCTTGCAGGTATAAACGTTTAATCGTCCGGCTGTTTTATGTTTTAATGTGAATATGTTGTGAAATCGTTCTGATGCTCGTTAAATTTGGATCATGACGGTGAATTTGTGCATGTTAGATCGATTGGTTATCGTATGATTTCGATTGGTGAATTTGACATTTTGATACTGAAATTGATTCTACTACAAGGAATCTGAGCTTTAGTTTTTTAAAATCCTTCTCACCTACTTTTATTTAATTCTTCGGTGTTAAATGTGAATACCTCATGAATTCGTGCTAATATTCCTGACGATTTGATCCTAACGCGTTAAGTTTGTGCATTTTTAGACGCATTGTTTATCGTATTAATCTGATTGATGAAATTGATATTTTTGTATGGAAATTGAATATACTGAAATGAATTTGATTATTTTTTTTATAACTGAATTTAAACTACTTGACTTGTTGCTGTAGTGGTTAATTTTTGTATCAATTTGAATGAAGGTTTGAAGAAATAGAGTATGCTAGAAAGAAAATTAGGTTTTTGATAATTGATTTCATAAACACAAAAAAGCTATTGATGGTGGTGTAGTGCTACATGATCTACTGTATTACTATTTCTGTAGCTATTGGTTTTTAAGTGAAAATTTTTCATTTAAGGCAACAATATAGTCCAGATTCTGGACTCCAGAATTAACAATGTTGGTATTTTTTTTTTCCAAAGTTAAGAAAATTAAATTTTAAAAAGCTATATGTATGTCTTGTGAAATTATTGTTGACTTGGATATATTTAACATTTTTTGTATATTAAATTATCATTGAACAGCATGAAACATGTACCAAGTTTCATTGACAATGCTGAAGAGCTGAAATCAAAGGGTGTAGAGGAAATTCTGTTAATCGGTGGTATGTTTATTAATCTTAATTTACTTCTTTTAATTTAATTCACAAATTATTTAAATCAAAGTCAAATTCTTGTTTTTATATGCAGTGAACGATCCTTTTGTAATGAAAGCATGGAAAAAATCATACCCAGAAACAAAAAATGTGAAATTTCTTGCTGATGGATCTGCAACATACACCCGTGCCCTCGGGCTTGAACTTGATCTTTCTGATAAAGGGCTCGGTGTTCGTTCACGGCGGTTTGCTATGTTGGTTGATAATCTTAAGGTTGTTGTAGCAAATGTTGAAGAAGGTGGTGAATTTACTGTTTCTGGTGCTGATGAAATCCTTAAGGCATTGTAAAATGTTTATATCATTTTCAGTCTCTTTTTATGGTTGGTTTGTTTGATTGTGTTTGAGATTTTGTAGTTTGTGGTTGAATGGTTTATGAATAAAATAATTAACTACTTTCCTTTGAGGTGTTGTAGAATATGTTTATATCTATAGTTAAATCTATTTCCTGCACCTAAATGTTATGTTTAATAGGTCAGTTCGTAATTTTGTGCTTAAAAATGTTGCGATTTAACTATAATTATTTATGTAAAAATACCAAACCACCCTAGAGCATAAGAATGATCACATATTCACACTGAGAAATAACTCACTCTTAATACTATAAATATCATGTAAATCACTCTTAATACATTACCATTTTTTTTCATATAAGTATTAACAAATTATTTCAAACAAAAACAATTCCTCAAAATAATATTAATGTTAGTTGGTATAATTAAGACCGGTGCCAATGGTGACGGAAACTGACGCCGTCAGTTTCTGCCAACTCAGCGCCACGTCAGCAGACAGACTAACTAACACTAAACTGACGTACCCGTGCCAACAGCACTCCGTCACTTCACCAACTTTAATTAATTTACTTTCTTTTTAATTAAAACAAAAATATAACTAAAACATAATACTTTTATTAAAATAAAAAACACATTACAATAATTTAAAAACATAAAAAAAGGGAAAAAAATACAATAATTTAAAAACATAATTTAACGTTGGCGGAAATTTGGTGGGAGTTGCGAAATGTGGTCGACTAGTGCATTGCGAAGTCTATGATGCGTTGCTTGATCCCGTAGTTCTTTGGCCATTCGAGCGTGTGTTGCAACTCTCTCATTCCACGAGCGTTGCGGCGTGTTTGCCGGGTTATCCATATACGCCTCCTCATGTGGACACATGTTGCGACCGTTGTCCTCAATTATCATGTTGTGTAAAATTATACAACAGTACATGATTCGACTTATTTTATTGACGCTATATGGTCTTGCCGGGTTTTTAAGGATTTGCCAACGACCTTGCAACACACCGAATGCTCGTTCGATATCTTTTCTTGCGGCTTCTTGATACCTTTTAAACCGAGTTTGTTGTTCAGATAACGGATACTTAAATGTCTTCACAATGGTTGCCCATTCCGGATATATCCCGTCACCAAGATAGTATCCTCTAGTGAATTGTTGCCCGGCAATGACAAAAGGAATAGTGGGAGTTCTGTCTTGCAGCAAGTCCTTGAATAAGTCTGATGCATTAAGGACATTGATGTCGTTGCTCGAACCAGCTGGGCCGAAGTAAGCATGCCAAATCCACAAATCATAAGACGCGACCGCTTCTAGCATGATCGTTGGCTCCCCCTGGTCACCTCGTGTGTATTGGCCTTTCCATGCCACTGGACAATTCCTCCAAGGCCAGTGCATGCAATCGATGCTGCCGAGCATACCCGGAAAACCATGCAACTCAGCATGACGTTGATGTAAGCGCTCGACGTCATGCGCGTTGGGTTTTCTTAAGTACTCAGAACCAAATAGATGGAATACACATTTGACAAAATTATCCAAACAATCATATGATGTTTGTTGTCCCATGTGTAGATATTCATCAAACAAATCGGCTGAACAACCATAGGCCAATTGTCGTACAGCGGATGTACATTTTTGAAGAATATTAAAACCCGCCCTTCCGGTAGCGTCGTCCCGTTGACGAAAATACAAAAAATGCGCAGGTAAAGGAGTCTCGGAGTAATTTGTTATACCGTCACATATACGGAGGAACAACGAACGGGCCATACGAAAACGTCGCCTAAAATAATCCAGCGGGAACGTGGGATTTTCAGCAAAGTAGTCTGCGTACAAACGCTCACCGGCACCTTCACGATCTCGTGGCACATACCTTCTCGGCGCTCTGGGGATCGGCTCGATCTATTCATCGTCCTCTGTATCAGATGAAAGAGCATTCACAATGGCTTCCATCTCGGCATTGTACGCATTGGCACACGCCAAAATAGCTTCCAAATCGGAATCATATTCGGCAGAGGAATCGGAAGCATTTGACATTTTGTAAGTATGGTTGGGTGGGAGAAGAGAGAATTTTTTTTTGTGAGAATTTTAGAATGAGAGTGGGGTATTTATAGGGATTTAAAAGGGAAAAAAATTATATATATATATATATTAACGGTAATATTACCGTTAGAAAAGAAAAAAAAAATAAAATAAAAAATAAAAAATCGACCGCACCTGCCGCTTCTCTCGCCGCTTAAGCGACCGGCGGCCCAACCGGCGGCCAACCGGCGGACCGTGCCAACGGCGCCGGTTCCGTCGGCGGCCAACCGGCCTCCCGATGGCACCAGTCTAAAGATGTTAGTTCATATTTTAATTGTAGTTTAGTCTCCAAATTTACTTGGCCCATTTTATAACTTTATTATTCATTTGATTGATACAAAACCATAGATCATCTTCTTCGAATCGAAGAGAAGAAAAAGCACAAAAATTCAAAACCCTAACAAACAAACAACCGGAAAATCAAATGGATCCAACTCCGCCATCAACCACCAAGAGCTGGAGCATCCATACTCGCCGTGAAATCATCTCCAAATACGAGATCCAAACCAGAATCGGTTCCGGCGCATATTCCGACGTCTACAAAGCTCGCCGTCTCTCCGACAACCTAACCGTCGCATTAAAAGAAGTTCACGATTATCAATCCGCTTTCCGAGAGATCGAAGCGCTTCAAACTCTACAACATTCTCCAAACGTCGTTGTATTACACGAGTATTTCTGGAGCGAAGATGAAGATGCCGTGCTTGTTCTCGAGTATTTAACGACGGATTTGTCGTCGGTGATTCGGACGGCGAAGAAGGAAGGAAAAGGATTGAGCGCCGGAGAAATTAAGAGGTGGATTGTTCAGATTTTGTTGGCGGTTGATGCTTGTCATCGGAGTTCGATTATTCATCGTGATTTGAAGCCTTCGAATTTGTTGGTTTCAGCTGATGGTGTACTCAAATTAGCTGATTTTGGCCAGGTAATCATCCGGATTTCAACACCCCAAAGCTCTTTCTGAACACGAAACCCTAAATCAAGAAAATCGTTCCAATCTTACAGAAGAACCTTTAGAAATGAATACGGGCCGTCGGATGACTTCAGATCAAAAGACTTGTTTGATGATCAAACCGATAGAGAAACAAATTTCCCCGATGCAGATACATCTTGTCTTGCCACATGTACCACAAGTGATGTAGAAGAAGACTTTTTAAAAAGCAATTATTCATACGAAACTAATGATGGTGGGCCCGAATCGGGCCTTTTAACCTCGTGTGTCGGGACCCGTTGGTTTCGAGCACCCGAGCTTTTATTCGGGTCAACAAATTACGGTGCGGAAATTGACTTATGGTCACTCGGTTGCATCATTTCCGAGCTTTTTACTCTCCAACCGCTTTTTCCAGGAACTTCAGATATCGATCAATTAAGTAAAATCTTCACGGTTTTAGGTAATTTGAATGAAGATGTTTGGCCCGATTGCACACAGTTACCCGATTACCAAATAATTTCTTTCTCAAAAGTGGAAAACCCGTGTGGGTTAGCTTCGTGTTTACCTAACCGAACAGTTGATGAGATATTGGTTGTGAAAAAATTGCTCTGTTTTGACCCGGCGGGCCGGGCTACAGCTATGGAATTGCTTCATGATAAGTATTTAAATGAGGAACCTTTACCGGTTCTGGTTTCTGAGCTTTGGGTTCCGGGTTTGACCCATGGGTCGGATGATGGGTCAGGGTCGGGTGAATGGGGTGATCATCGGGATATGGGTTCGGATTCTGATTTTGATGAGTTCGGTGGGTTCGATGTCATGAAACGAGATGGTGCGGATTTTTCGATTCGGTTTTCTTGATTTTTGTCATGATCCCGGAAGGTAATTGTAATTTTTTATGATTATTATTGTTTTGTAAATTATAAGTGAGATGAGGTGAAAGGAGTGAAATAAAAAAGTTGAAAACCTTAGCATATGCAAAGGAGAGATGGAGTTTGGTGTCTTACAAATGATGTAGTTATAAATATAATAATTTTTGTCCCCACACTTAAAGTTCTTTATCGTTCGTAGATTTTGGTTAAATTGTTTGTAATCGTAGTTAAGTTAAATCTAATAAATTTTGGTTTGCATTCATTCATTTAATTCAAAATTTTACCATAGAATTATAACCCAAATCTTCTTTAGCTATAACCTCCATGGAAAATATATGCCTGTAAAAGGTGATGTTTTAAAAACTGATTTTTGCAATAAACCACTCAATGCTTCAAATACAGTTAAATTGGTTGGAATAGATAAGATGACTGGTTTAACAAGATGACAAAAAATTATGAAAATGCATAACAAATACCAAAAAGTATAAATAAAAATCCAAACCCTGTTTTCCAACTAAATAATTACTTTTAGGTTTCAAAGTTTATATAAAAAATTCATATTATATTTTATTTACTTAAATTTTGAAAAACATGTATTTTCCGGTTCAATCGGATTTTTATGTCATATCGACAGGCGACAAGTTCCAACCACCGATCTGTCGACTCGTTCCAACCGGTTACCCTTCCGTTTCTCGGTTTAACCAAGTTTTTAAAACACTGTTAAAAAGGATGATTTCAGGGCATAAATTTCACTTTTGTGATATAGATTTTTCACCTGTTAATTAGCACCTTTGCTTCAAAGACAGGTCAAAAAATCTGAATTTATTGGTTTACCAATAGTACCCCCACATTATCCAAATATTGACACCAAACACCATCAAGTTTTAAAGATAACATAAGTTGCAAAACAAACACGATTGATTAATGATTACAACTTAGCCAGCAGTCTCATAAAGAGAAATTCACACAAACTTGTTACAAAATAACCCGAAAGAAAGAAAAAAGATGATATGTTCGGACTAAATGTTGTTACCATTAGTTTATAGACAGTAAGATACAGAAATTAAAAAAATTAACGACTTGAAGCAACTCTTCATAGGGCATGTTTGGATAGTTAATGTAAAAACACGAATGTTTAAAATTTTCTAAACTCGAGCAGAAGTTCTTCGTGGCATTGAATTATTCGAACGAGGTAAACTAAAGACCTCCGAATACATCTCCATAAAAAACTTCTCGACCATTTCACAATAAATCGGGGAAGTTAACCTAGAGTAGAGATAGACAATTTCTTGAATGTCACGAACATGATCTACATTATTCTTATCCAAAATTTCCAATTCCTTTAACTTTCTTGTTACCAAATCCTTTCTTTCTCTTGATAACGTTTCTTCATGTTTTTGTTGTTTTTGTTGTTTTCGTATATCGACTTCTTGGTGATTGATCAACATGGATGGTTTCTTGTGCTTCAAGTTATCGGTATCGTAAGAAACTTCCATAATGCGGTCCGTGGCCTCCCATTGGTCGAGAAATTTAGAGTAGAAGTTCTCAAGGGTAAAACCGACATTGTGACGGCCATTGTATGATGGGGTTTTCGGAAGTCTTTCGTAGCCTTCGGAGAAGTAGGACTTGAACGTTTGGATACTTTTTTTGAAGAACTTTTTGGTCCTTTGAAACATTGTAAACTTGTGTGTTTTTTGATAAAAATAATGAAAAATAAAAGATTGGTTTGAGTAAAATAGTGGAATAGTTTATAGAGAATGAATGTAAGGGATGAAGATGGATGGGGTTTATATAGAAACTTTAGAAGTAGTTATGAAGAGATGAGATGAAGATGGAAGACCTAACTATTGTTGTTTTGTCAATTATTTCTTTTTTTTTTTTCAAATTTGCTACTAAAGTATATGTCCTTAAATGCTCATTTCATGTCCATCTTTTCATTTAATCATTTCCGATCTTTTATATTTACGCATGATTTTAGGCTCGAAACTTGACGACTATTTTTTGTTAATATCCATCCTCTAACGCATCTTGAACGATCATGCATCTTTCCACCAATAAATATAATTCATTTAGTTGGTTTCGTTCCATATCCTTTGGTTCCAACTCAACCAGTCAGTTAAAGCCCAAATTAAACCCTTCAAAAATGACACAAAAAAATATATAAAAAATAACGACGCCTGAGAGATTCGAACTCTCGCAGGGAAACCCCATGTACTTACACTTTAACCACTCGGCCAAAGCGTCGCTTTGTTTAGCGTTCTCATTTGTATAATTATATAAACATAATTTGTTTGTAAAAATATTAACTTTTACAGTTTGGACTCTAAGAAACGAGTAATTGTTTTTTTGAAGGTAAAGAACTAAAACTAAAACACATGATATTTACATCTTACATGTCTCCGATGAAACTTAAACTTACAACATTTGAGTTATAAGATGACTCACATACTGCTAGATTAAAAATCCTTTAGTGAAAACGAGTCAAATTGAATTATAGAATCCAATCTCCATAGAAATATGTCTGTGAGTTTGGACAAGAATCCTTGCGCGCAAATTACAAGTAATATGAAAGTGTATTTAACTCTAAATGTACTCTCACTACAATACTCGGTACCTGGTACTGAATTGATGGTACCGAGTAATTTTGACTCATTGGTCTATGTACATATTAGATGTGAAGAGGTGAGATAGACACTGGTTATGTTCACGAATGATATTACAGCTTATATCATTGCCACGTCATTAGATTCCCGGCTACTTGAAGAGGTCACAAGGTCCATATATAATAGCAAATGAGTGAGAGTTTTTACGAACAATAAGAAATGATAGTTCTTCAAAATAAAACGCACATACAAACAGCCACTAACAAAGCTCAAATCAAAAGAAACAACTTAAAAGTTAAAACCATAAACATTAAGCACATAGTTACTCAATTCAATAATCAATGGAAGCTTTATACATGAAAAACACAAGCAAATTCTTAACCAAAACTAGAATCCATTAATTTCATCTTCTCAACTCAATTCACTACACATTTTCATATATGCATATATAAAATCAATTATACATAATAATAAATCAAAAAAAAAAAAAAAAAAAACATACCCACCACAATAACCGCCAACCCGTAATCCTCACGATTCCGCCAAAACAAACAACAAAACCTCACAACTTTTCTATAATCATTATGAAAATAACCGAAGCCGCCTTTCAAATCTTCCAAAGTAATCGTCAACAATTCATCAACATCCATACATTCAAAACTAAGCCTCAAATCCAAATTCTCGCGAGCATTAACTAACAACGGGTACCCCAAACCGCCATTCATTTTTTTTTCTTTGTTTCTCGTTTGTTTCATTCTCTATAAGATTTGAAACCGTTTTAACCGTACAATTAGGATGCAATTTGAACCCGTATAATATGCTTGCTTCCTTCCGTTTGATTATTCATTTTTAAATGAAGAATATTTGCTAAATCTTGGGTACTAAAGTCATCAAAAGTGAAAAATTTAGTCACTCTTCTACAAAAACCTTCGCTTGATGAAATTACTCGTTTCATTGGTTCACTATATCCTGCAAAGATAATAACTACTTTACCACTATCCATAACCGACATAACCTCTTCAAGTGTTTCTAAACCATAATCTTTATCATCTGATTTTTGCATTGGTATTAATCAATATGCTTCATCAATGAATAATATCCCGCCTTCGGCTTCCTTCACCTGCATTTTGATGAAAGATTACTTTTTTTAATATGGGTTTAACGGGTCGGGTCATGCTAGGTCGTTTCAATGGTTGTACCATGTGTGTGAAAAGATCCATACTTCCCTTCAAGGGTAATTTGGTCTTTTCACAACCAAAAGTGAAAAAAAGAGAGGTTGAAATGAGAAATGCATACCACTCTCCTAGTTTTGGGTCCGGTATGGCCCACAAATTCTCCAACTAAATCGGTTCTTTGTACCTCTGTTACTTTATCAGTTGGTAAAATTCCAACCATAAAAAGTAACTTCCCAAGGATCCGAGCTACCATTGTTTTACCTGTACAATACATAAAGACGTTATAAAATTACAATTTTACCCCTCCCCATTGATATCTAAAATCAATTTCAGCATATGCACATGCATACCCTAGCCTTTATGGGTGGCAATTTGAACTCATTTACATATAAATAGGATATTTTATATATTTTTTATGCATAAAACCTCCTAAATCACCTAATTTTTATAATTTAAAGTCTTGTTAATATAACAGAGTTTTTGAGATCATATTTAGCAGATTAATATTTATAAAAGATACATAAAAAATGGATTAGCTAGTTTCCCCAGCCCAACCTGTTTTGACCCGGAAAAAGTTACCTATTACTCATTTTAACCCTAACAAAAAGTTACCATCTTGACACGGACAAAGAATTTACCCGTTTTGGACCGTTACAAACCCGAAAACTAGAAAAAGCCCTAATCATCAGTTCATCACCTGTTCCCGGGTTTCCAAGAAAGGCCATATGAGGTGGTCTTCGGGTTGCCACTTTTAAACCAAGGGCTCTTCTTCTCTCATCTAAAAGCATCCCTTTGGCCCATTTTCTAAGCTGCAATTTAAGCCCATTAAGGCCCACAAGATTTGACGATTCTTGTTCAAGTTGACCCATTTTAGCTTTTGTTTCAGAACATGCTTCTGCTTTACGTTTTCTTTGCTCTTCTAAATAAGACTTGAGAAGTGCTTGTAACCCTACGCATCCCCTTCTCTATTTTGGTCTAATTTGATCATCCACCCGACCAAAATTATATATACAAATTAGTTTGGTTGAGCAGAATCGAGAATTTTGATAAATGATGCTACAATTAGAAACATAGATGATCCAACAACGCAATATAAGCATTAGAAAGCTGTTGTAATGATCAATTTGCAACTTTTCTACAAGAGTTTACATTAGGTCCCTACACATAAACAGATTATTATTAAAAAAATAAATAAACAATCTAGCAAAACCGTGCTAACAAAGAAGTTTTATATTAGACGAACTATAACAAAAGCAGTTCCAAACATTATTCCAGCCGCACAATTGGCGTCAACACAACACAAACCAAATACAATGATATAAGTGAATAATATTTTGACCATACATGTAATTGTTAATTAATAAACAGACAAATATAGAATCCATTGTTGTCGAATCAAATTGGTAAATATAACAGGGACGCACAGAAATAGTAGTGTTTAGAAGTCAACGAATGTGGTGAACAGGATCAGTTGTTGATGCCACCATCTAGCCCCTATTAAGAAATGAAATAAAAATAGAATGAAGCCAAATGAAATCAGCTTTTAATATAAATAGTTGACACTTGCCAAACAACAAAACTCCATTTATATCTTGATTTTAAGCCCCTGCAAAAAAATAAAAAAATAAATGAAATTTAGAGGGGATTTTTAAAGTAGAAGAGTAGATTAAAAATATGATTAAAGCAGAAAGATTTAGGTACTTAAGTAGTAGTCTTGTATAACAGAGTTGAGGTCTTTGTTTACATAAACAGATTATCTGCAAATCTTAGTTGAAATGATTGATACTTAACCGACAACATTAACTTCATCTTCATTATCTTCTTGATCTGGAGAAAATTAAAGAAATGTGAGGAAATTTGGAGAGAAGTTGGGTTTTTAATAACAAGAACAAGAGACTGAAAATGTAATTTAAGAATGATTAAATCAGAAAGATTTACGTACTTAATTAGTAGTAGTCTTGTATAGAGGAGTTGAGGTCTTTGTCTACATAATAATCTTGATTATTCATATTGACTACTTTTAGAGCTGGAGTAGCCAAATCTCCCTTGGTAAAAACAGTCATTTTTGGACATTCATAGATTCTCAAGGTATGTAATGATGGCAATAGCAAAGCCTCCTTCCCTAACCAAAATCCCTTCAGATGATCAAGCCTCTCAAGTTGTATGGACTTGAGAAAAGGAAACTCAATCTCTTTCACTTTGTCAATAATGCCACCACATCCTTCTTCTTCTTCTCCCTTAACAATTACTTTTAAAGTTGTGCAAAATTCTACAGATAGGTGTTGGAGTTGCAATAGACTACCAACCATTGAACTACTAAATACATGCTCTAACTTAATGCAATAATCAATAGTCAATGTTGTTAGGTTTGGGAATTTAAATATTGTCCATTCATTGCTCTTCCATATATACTTGAGACTCTCTAGATACCTTAATTCCACATCTCTTAGGTTTGATAATTCAACAACAACACTAGTAGTAGTAGTAGTAGTATTATTTGTCCCTTCCCTTACTGCAAAAACCTCCTCAACTCCGTTGCAAGAATCTAAATGAATCTTTTCAAGCTTTTGTAGATGTTGGAACTCATTGGATGGAATCATCTCTTTAACATCAAGTCTTTCATACACATGAACCATTTCGATCAAATTGTGATAAGACCAAGGTAACTGTTCCAAAATAGTAGGAGGCGAGCTCGTAGAATTCTCTACACTTCCGGAAGAGGTCTGCAAAAACACATGCATGTGACACCATCATAATTTTAAAAGCTATATCATTTTCCTTTGGTTTGTCCACTATATAATAAAATTAAGATTTTAAGATTCTATATATGTTAATACTCAATGAAGCAATCAATCCATAACTTGATCCATAGATGAAGATTTAGGTATGAACTTGAAAAAGAAATAAGGGCTTTTAGAGAGAGAAACTAGAGAGGAGGAGAGAACTTTCCAAAAGATTGTGATTTGATTAATGAGAAAAGTTACAATTAGTGATTTACAATGAGCCTTTTATACCTTATCACTAATTGTCTAGCTTAATCCTAATTGCTAGTTAAGACTTATACAATGTGTCATAACTACTCCCTAAACTATTGATTACAACATAAATATGACCCAACAATATAGTTTTCAAATGTTATTTAAATTTCAAGCGCAAAATATATATAATTGTAGCTGGAAAGCAGAAAAAGTAAAATGAAATGTGATATTTGTAAATGTTGATAAAACCAGAAGTGATAAATAGAAAATTCCTTGTTGTGTTGGGTTTCTAGACAAAGTTGAATTAAAGCATATAATTATAGAATGTGTCTAATACAAACGATAATTCTAAAAACATTAGATTATGATGGAGATATATACCTCCAAGGTGGTTGTCACATGAAAGTTAAGGCCACATTGAAGATCAACACTATGTTTGCCTAATCCTGTATAAATGAAGTTGAGCTTTGGAGTTGTAGAGGGGCCAGCTGTGAACATGGTCATTTGTGGGCAATTTTTGATCTTAACCTCATCCAATAGCGGCCACCGGAATTCATTCAACCCCAAGAAGAAACCCAAAAGGTTTGGTAGTTCACCTAATTCAAGAGACTTTAGACAAGGAAACACCACAGGCTTCTTAGATGTCATTAATGTTGCTGTTTCCTCTTCCAATTCATTCATCACAATCACTTTCATTCCCTTGCAATCCTTGATGCTCAACTCTTCCATTTGCCTAAGGCTTTCAAGTGTGCAAAATGTGAATACATGTTCCAAAAGGTCACAACATTCGATTCTCAGTATCTTTAGGTTGGGGAGTTGAAGCATATTAATACTTTTTGGCCTTGGAATAACACTACCACATCCTTCATCAACATTAATACTACCACCACCACTGATATGGTCATTGGTCGGAGCTTCAAATACCTGTCTCAATGATTCACAGTTGCGAATGTCGAGCACTCGGAGTTGAAGCATGTTACTACTATTCACCCCTTGAGGTGTTTCAAATACCTCTCTCATCGACTTGCAATATGAAATGTCGAGCACTTGGAGTTTCAAGTACATTTTTCCATGCATAAATCTCTTGAGATTGAACGACTCCAGCGATGATTTTTATGGCAAGGGGCAATCCACCACATTTTTTGAGAATTTCACATCCTATTTGATAGCGAATACGATCATTTTCTTCTGTCACTTTTGTAATTTGAGAAAATAAATCACGCGCTTCTAGCTCATCTAATACATTTACGGTAACTACTTGAAGAACCAAATTAGCATCAACTGCAATTTGTGTACAAACATTTGAATTTCGTGATGTGAGCAACAACTTGAAGCCATTTGGCAGAGGACTCGATAATCCAATACTTTTGAGTTCAAACTTGTCCCACACATCATCCAATATAACTAGAATCTTTTTTTTACCGTTCTCTGACATCTTTTCAAATCTTTTGCAAAGCACATCAGCCCTTACACTTTCAGTCGTTTCAGTTAGACTTTCGCCTGTGCACTCTGCTACAGCATTTTGAATAGAATACATGTCCGGTTTGCTCCCAATAACTACCTTGATTTTGTAATAAATTAAGGTGATTGTATATATATCATTCAGATTTGGGGTTTTTGTAGTTGATCAACCATTTTCTAAAAGTACAAATATCAAACCGTAGATATGTGAGCTCGGAGTTCTTACAGTTCACTGCAGCAACGGTGGCTGACGGCAGTGGCTATGGCAGCGGTGGTGGTATACTGTGGTGGATGTGGCGACTGTGTGTATTTGGGAGTGAGAGAGTTCTAGAGAGAGAAAGTCTTGTGGGAAAAGGGGAATGAATAATGGGGTGGGCTTAATAATTACTCCACTTTATGTTTGATCGGCTTCATTTCTTTTTTTTTTCAACGGTTTGATCAGCTTTAATTCTTTTTCTTGAACGGTTTGATCACCTTCTCAATGTCACTATTTTCATCTAGACTTTTTCTAAAGTTGTCGGTAAGCATCAGCCTAAACAACTTTTGATCAGTGCATTATTGGCCCGAGTTTCACGCGTACGTATGATATTCTATGGATTAAAACTGTCCTGAACAAAGTTAATATTTTTATTTGGAGATTGTATTTTAGGCGTCTCGCCAATTGTTTTAATCATGTAATATTTAGATTGAGGACGAAGAACCTTGCCAGGAAACACAAAAAGTTTGGGTCGATTTTTGTGTTTGGTGGAAAATTAATATTAGTGATTTTAATAGTTTGGAATGTCTATATAAATGGGGGCAGCGTTCCGGTCTAAAAAGGGAGAAAACCCACCTATTTTACACAGGTTTGTTTACGATATTATGGTTTATTTGGAGACACAAAAATAACTTGGTATTCAAGTCTCGTGAGTTAAGGCGCATTCCGATCATTTCTACTCAAGTTCAAGCTCAATCATTTTATTGGATTATACATAGATCAAAGTTCGTGGTTGGTCCTAAGAATGGCCCATTTGGTATTGTGATCCAGTCAATTTTGTTACAAATATTAGATGAGATCAATGCTGCTTCGAATATTATGAAGGCGTTGGGTTTTACCTCAGAACCATTTTCATGATTTATAGTCATTTGTCGTGTTTGTTAATTGGTTGAATTTTATTTTGTATTTGGTGTCCATTCGGTATGTTTCTTGGTGTAGGGTTCAGGTTTGTTTGTTTCTTTGTAATCGCTTGTTTCTTTGTTGATATATATATTTCTTTTGAGTGTTTTTAGAGGGTGATGACAATACTAAGTTCTTTTCTCAGGTCATCTTTTTACCGTTAGAAAAAATTGGGAAAAAGGGAATAAGATAATGTTTTATATGTTCTTTAAATGTGGTTTGAATTTGAGTTATTGAAGGCAATAATTAAGTTGATATACACATGTATTGAAATTAACACGTTTTTACTCCGCATGATATTGTTCAGGATTTTCCAATTATACCTCAAAGATTAATTAATGATATTCAACAATGAGAATGAGAAACGTTCTAAGGTATTCTATTTTTTAGTGAACTACTGAGACAAATCAAAGCCACTGAATCAATCAGCCTACAAATCACCACCAACATTATCACATGTGATTCAATACATCAACAACATCACCACCCCATATGTATTAAATCACATGTGATTACACACCGCCAACCAGCACTACCACATGTGTATTAAATCACATATGATTCAACATCGCCAACCACCACTATTGCCAACACCAACCTCTGTCGGCCACCGTCTAAACCCCCGGCAACCCCTTGCCACCATCGTCAGCTTTCAATCACATGTGATTGCAGATCCAATCACATGTGATTGCGACGGCCGGCGGCGGCAGTGGCCAATGGTGGTGGTAGTGTATTGAATCACATGTGATTTGATAATTATGGTGGTTAAGAGATTTTTTGATTCAATGGCTAAGATTTGTCTATTGTGACTGTTTTTAAAGGTGAACTACCTAAAACACAACCCCTTCATACAATATGTAAAAGAGTGTTTTTATATTAAAAAATAAAATATGAGTTTAAGGATAATTCTGATGTCATAACTTTTAAAATAGATATACTAATTTTATATTTTATTTTATCTTATATTAAAAAAATAAAACATTGGTTTCAATATATTTTCTATGAGAAAAAAAAATCTCTTTTAAGGCCACAGAGTCATGAAGATCCAACTACGCCGACTCCAGCTACCCACAGAGCAGGTAGTTATCCTGGTATTAGCACATTAGCTGACTCGCAAAGTGAGTTAGAATGTGAGTTTAAAAATCACATGTCATATAGATTTGTATTTAGTAAGTATGGAATATGAAAGAAAAAAAATTATCTTAGTAAACAAATACTTCCTCCAATTCAAAATAAGTGATACACTTGGTGTTTCACGGTTTTTGAGGTAAAAGATTATAATGATGATTAAATTAGATTAATTGGATGGTTAGTGGGGAATGGGTCCCACACCTTTTGAATAAAGTAAGGTTAATGATGTTTAAAAGTAAAAAGTAAAGGTAAATCGGTCATTTCATTTTGTTAAAGTAGATAGTTAGTGGGTGTGGGTCCCATTTTTTTGCCAAATAAGGAAACTTTTCAAAGTGTATCACTTATTTTGAATCACCCCAAAAAGGAAAGTGTATCACTTATTTTGAATCGGAGGAAGTATTTTATAATATTTAATGAATATAAAATGATATATCTTATACCTATAAGAAAGGCTTTTGATTTTAAGGCCACGTCATTGAACTGCTTCAAGACCACCCACGTGTAGGGGTGTCAAATTTGTACCGAATAAAATCAACCAACATGCTACCAACCATGCCAAGAATAGATGGTAGCCAATATGTTGGTAGCCAACATGTTTGGTTGGTAGTACCATACCAATCAAGTAATCATGGTTCGGTAACGGTACAAAAATTTAAATACCATGGTAGTACCGTACCAACCAATTATATATGTATATATATAATTATTTAGAAGTATTCGAGAAAGGTAAACTAAATATGTATTATTTTTTAATTAAAGTTATGATATCATAACATGAAAACATTCAAGTTATAACTTCTTAGCCTAACATATCAATATATTACATTTTTGTTATTGTGTTAGTATATAATGTTGATAATTAAGTGAAGCTAGTTTATTATGACAAGAATACTACATAATTTATACTTTATCATACATAGTGTTTATATAACATTTAACGTATACCATTACCAAATATAATAGTATAGAAAAATGTCTTGTATTTAGTAATAATTCCAAATAAGTTTGTGATATTGGTATATACTAGTACCAATTCGTACCAACCATGATTGTTGGTAGCCAAACAAATTGGTACCAAGTATAGTTGGTACGGTATTGATAGCTAGATTAGTGTACCAAGTATAATTGGTATGGTACACGGTATAAGGAAAATATGTGTGGTACCGTACCATATTCACCCCTTCCCACGTGGCCACGTCCACTGCTTCCTCTTTATTCTCTTCTTCTCAAAAAGCCCTTCTCTCTTCTATATGAAGAAACAAACTATGGTCCAACTTTTCATCCTCCGCCTCAACAAAAACAACCATTTTGAGCTCATAAACCATCACAACAAAGAAAATCAATCACTTATCGAACATAATGGATGAAGAATTAGTGGACCTACAACATCAATTTGAGTTACGAACCAGCTTTATTCTATTATGAAGGTACCAACTTCCTCTTCTACCAAGCCCTAATTATTCTAATTCCTTTTACCTTCAATATGAAATTGTCTTACATGTTGTTACCTGGTCATTGGATTTTTATAGAATACGTTGTGTGATTAAGAAATAGGATGGATTATGAATAATTGTTTGATGGTTTCGACTTTTCTTCCTCTGCCTCACATTTCTCCATGACGAACCAGGCTAGCTTTTTTTTCTATTCAAGCTCATAAACTTGATTAAAGTAAGAAGAAAACAACCTAGCATGTTGAATTAGGGATCAATTTTTGTTGCCTTTATCTCTTTAAAAATCAGTACTGTATAACTTGATTTGAAGAATTAGGTTACACTGTATAAGTGTATCGCTTGTAATTTTGACCAATTTACTCATCAATGGCCGAATTCAGGTTATGTTTCGTGTATAGAGAATCAAATGAGGTCAAATCAAGAAAGTAATTAGTTATAACTAAAAGTTCCACAAAATGTTGTTGAAGAACTTTGGAGCATAAGAGACAAAAGTGATCAAGATATAATTGTAGAGCTAAGATCTGCTACTAGATTACCAACCTATGAAGAAATATTTTCAATTTCACCTTTTCTGATGATGAGAAACCACGGATGGAAAAAGAATATGGCCATTCATAAAAGTTTTATCTTAAAGGAATTGTTCCTAAAATGCCTTCAAACAAAAAATTTGGAAAAGAAAAAGGATTTATATTTGGTAGAATTGAACAGAGAGGTGTGTTTATAAATTCTGATTTATATATTTGAAAACTATTGTGCTTCGATTTAGTAACGCTATAATTTCAAGTGATTCAATTGTTAAAACTTTCAAGGTGGGCATAAGGAGAGCTTATATTGGGGAACATACCATCATCAAATATACTTTGGAGTCCGAACCAGGTATATTTATTGTAATATTGCAATTAGAATTGCTGCTAATTCTTCGATTCTAGAGTTAATCTGCAGAATCCTTAGTGTATCATAATTGAAATATCAATGAAATATAATATTTTAAATTGTACTTGCCAGGACTCCAAAATAATTGGTTGATGTTTTAATGTGGTTTGGTATAAAAGATGGTCGATATTTTATGCTTGTCAAGACTCAAGTGTCAGTTTGTGGGGTTCCATCTTAAAACCAATTGGTTGTAAGAGAAGTAGCCCATGACCCTTATAAGCACATTACTGGTTCATATCTTGTCCAATGTGGGACATCTCAACACGCCCCCTTACGTGTGGCGTCATTTTTTTTTTCGCGCCTAACACGTGGATATTTTTATGGGTTACGTGTGGTCCGGGTGGCCGTTTGACCAACTACGGGTAAACCTTGCTCTGATACCATGTCAGTTTGTGGGGTTCCATCTTAAAACCAATTGGTTGTAAGAGAAGTAGCCCATGACCCTTATAAGCACATTACTGGTTCATATCTTGTCCAATGTGGGACATCTCAACACACCCCCTTACGTGTGGCGTCATTTTCTTTTTCGCGCCTAACACGTGGATATTTTTATGGGTATCAGAGCCAAGTGCTCTTTACCTCTAAAATTCCCCTGTAGTTCACAGCCACGGCTGTCAGCTATCTCCATCTTCTTCCAATTTTTTTCCTTTTTGTTTTTGTTCTTATTTGTTTACCAGCCACCAATACAAATGGGCACCCCAAACAATCAAACCACAAACACCCAAATTGCCAAAACAATTCATCCAGCCTACACGGTCACTAATATCCAAAACAAGATCCGAACTCTTGATGGCGCGAAAGTGTCATATTCATCATGGGTTCGTCTATTCAAGCTTCATGCCAAAGCTTACCAGGTTCTAGCTCACATCGACGGCTCTGAACCCCCACCAACTACCGACCCCAATTACCAAAATTGGTCAGAAATTGATGTTGTAGTTCTCCAGTGGATCTATGGTACAATCTCGGATGACCTCCTTTCTCGAGTTCTTGAAACCGAAGCTACGGCTTCTCAAACCTGGATAAAAATCCAAAACCTCTTTCTCAATAACAAAGGTGCTCGAGCAGCGGCACTCGAACACGAATTCAACAATTTGACACTCCAAACCAGTTCTTCAATTGAGGCTTATTCTCAACGCCTCAAAGATCTGGCTAGTCAGTTAACCGATGTCGATTGTCCGGTTAATGAAAAACGTTTGGTGTTACAACTAATTCGTGGCTTACCGTCTGAATATGATACGGTGGCTGCGTACCTTAACCAGACTCTCCCTCCATGGGATACTGCCGTTTCAATGCTCCAACTAGAGAATCATCGTCAACAGGCTCGTGAATCGAACAACAATCGCGAAATCGCCGCTACTGTTCACGAACAATCGCCGCCGACTGGTCATCGTAGCCACCAGAATCGCCAGCCGCCTCAATCCTCCAACCAGAGATCACCGACCAACGTACGATCGACAAATCGTCGATCGCCGACTTCGTATCGTAACCAGCATACCGCCTCTCAAAATCGCAATTCATCTCAGTCAAATAATCGTCGGTCGTATCATACCCCTAATACCTAAAACAGATCCAATCCCAATGCTAACTGGGCCGGTTATCCACCTCCATATTGGACCGCCCCATGGTGGGCTACCCCACCTCCTTGCCCATTTCCCACACAAGCAAACTGGGCCCAACCGTGGGCTTCTGCAACAGCCCAACAGCAACCAAATAACTCTCAATCACAAGCCCATCTTACAAATGTCAACCCACTAAACTCTTCGGAGATTGGATCTGCTTTCTCGGCTATGACACCTAATCAAAATGATGATCAATGGTACATGGACACTGGCGCAACCTCGCATCTCACGGCCGACCCAGGTAATATATCTACCCCTTGTGTGTCTTCTATTAAGTCAGTTTTCGTTGGAAATGGCAATCAGGTGCCGGTTCTTGGATCAGGCCACACTACCCTACCCCACCCAACTACACCTATCCACCTTAAAAATATCCTTTATACACCACATGTTATTAAAAACTTGATTTCCGTACGAAAATTTTGTTGTCATAATAATTTTCATGTCGGATTTGACCCATATGGTTTTTCTATAAAGGATTACAAGACTGGGAAGCTCATCTCGAGACACAATAGTACTGGTGATCTCTACCCATTCACCAAACCCGCAAATCCTCAAGCTTCAACGTTTTTTGTCTCTTCTACTTCACCTTTTTGGCATGCTCGCCTTGGTCATCCAGGAAATAATGTAACCGATTATCTTAATAAAAATAAACATATTTCTTGTAAAACAGTTGATCAAATTTCTTTTTGTCATTCATGTCAAATAGCTAAACATAAACGTCTACCATTTAAACATTCCACCACCACAACTCTCAAACCATTTGACCTCGTCCACGCCGATTTGTGGACATCCCCAATCCAAAGCAAATCTGGGTACAAATATTACCTTATCATCATCGATGATTTTAGTCATTTTACTTGGGTCTTTCCAATAAAATACAAATCTGAAACTTTTGATAAAATCAAAACTTTTCACACCTACATCCAAACCCAATTCAATACCTCAATCAAAACATTTCAATGTGACAAAGGAGGTGAATTTGATAATCACCTATTTCACAAATTCGCCAGCACCACTGGCCTTCACATCCGGTTCTCGTGTCCACACACATCCCAACATAATGGCACCGCCGAGCGCATGATTCGCCGCATTAACGAAATCACGTTGTCGCTTCTCACTCATGCTTCTCTTCCAACCTCATTTTGGGTAGAAGCTCTTCACACAGCAACCTACTTACACAATATCCTACCCACCAAGTTACTCTCAAATCGCACACCTACTTCCGCACTCTACCTTAAAAATCCCACATATGATCATCTCCGCACCTTTGGATGTGCATGCTATCCAAACCTCTCCGCCACCCGCCAACACAAGCTAGCTCCTAGATCAACACCTTGTATCTTTCTTGGTTACCCAGCACAATACCGTGGCTATCGATGTCTTGACCTAACTACGGGCAAAATCATTTTATCCCGTCATGTAACCTTTGATGAAAACACATTCCCATATGCCAAATCTAACACATCACCATCACATAACCCCTCATTTTCAGATTCCGACCCATCGCCTCTCATCTTCCAACCACAATCCCACCCCTCACATATACTCCCTACTACCACAACACCAACTATTGCCACACCACCTACTACAACTTCTAACCCACCACCACATTTCCCACTCACGACGACAACCACCACCACCACCACCACCACCACCACCTCCAACCACTTCCAGTCACCCTATGACCACACGGTCTAAAGCTGGCATTACTAAACCAAACACACCACTCAACCTTCACACAACCACCTCTACACCCATCTCTCCCCTACCCAAATCACACAAACATGCCTTGTCTGATCCAAATTGGCACTCTGCAATGACCGACGAACATCGGGCTTTAATAGATAACAACACTTGGGAACTTGTACCACGCCCCCCAGATGTTAATGTTATCCGGTGCATGTGGCTGTATCGGCACAAATTCCATGCAAATGGGACTCTTGCGCGCTACAAAGCACGCCTTGTAATTAATGGTAAAAGTCAACAAGTTGGAATTGATTGTGATGAAACTTTCAGCCCTGTCGTGAAACCAACTACCATCAGAACAGTCCTAAGTCTTGCCACATCACGCTCTTGGCCCATACATCAACTTGATGTCAAGAACGCTTTTTTACACGGGGATCTTAAAGAAACAGTATACATGTTTCAACCCCCCGGGTTCGTTGACAAGCAACACCCCAAACACGTTTGCCGACTACGAAAATCATTATACGGCCTTAAACAAGCACCACGGGCATGGTATCATCGGTTTGCCACCTATATTCATACATGCGGTTTCAAAAGTACAACAAGTGACACCTCTCTATTCGTCTACCACAAAGGAAATCAAATGGCATATCTACTACTATATGTGGATGACATCATCCTAACCGCTTCTGACACCAGTACCCTCCGATACTTCATAGACTTACTATCTAAAGAATTTGCAATGTCGGATCTTGGGCTTCTTCACCACTTTCTTGGAATTCAAGTCACACATAACAATGGCGGTCTTTTTCTATCTCAGGCACAATACGTAAAAGACATTCTTAACCGGGCAAACATGCAAACCATGTAACACACCAGTTGACACCGGTTCCAAACTTAGTGAAACAACCGGAGATCTTATGAAAGATGCAACTCTCTACCGAAGTCTTGCTGGAGCTCTTCAGTACTTAACCTTCACCCGACCAGACATCTCATACGCTGTTCAACAAGTATGTCTGTTCATGCATGCTCCCCGTGACTCGCACTACAACTTTCTAAAACGCATCTTGCGATACCTCAAAGGCACCACTGAACATGGTCTTCACATCACCCCATCAAAATCTACAAAACTTATTGCTTACTCCGATGCTGACTGGGGAGGTTGCCCAGACTCTCGTCGATCCACATCCGGCTACTGTGTATTTCTAGGTGACAACATTGTCTCATGGTCGTCTAAACGACAACCTACAATATCACGATCCAGTGCAGAAGCCGAATATAAAGGAGTCGCTAATACAGCGGCTGAAACTACATGGTTGCGTAACTTACTTTTCGAGCTCCATCTACCACTACGGCAGGCCACTATAATCTACTGTGACAACATTTCGGCCGTGTATCTCACACAAAATCCAGTACAACATCAACGCACTAAACATATAGAAATTGATATTCACTTTGTTCGTGAGAAAGTGCGTATGGGTACAGTCCGTGTTCTCCATGTTCCCGCAGATTATCAATATGCGGATATATTTACAAAGGGCTTACCACGACAACTGTTTACACGTTTCCGCTCCAGTCTCTCCATTCGACAAGCTACCGATTCGACTGCGGGGGAGTATTAAACCAAAGAATATAAACTGCCAAACAGTTACAATCATACCATTCAATGGTCAAATATAAACAGTCAATTTAATGCCTATAATCATGTAGAATATTTGTAAATATTCCATAGCAGTTTTGAGTATTTTCCCTGTATAAATATGTAAACATATCAATAGAATGGATCATCAAGTTTTCAATAATTCACATCAAGATGCAGATGATCTTAAAACATATGGTTGGAATAAACATAATGGAAGAGATTATGGACATCAGGTTATAGTTGACCATGGTATGACTTTGACCACGAGTTTTATGAAATCTAAAGGTTGAATGTAGTGGCTATGGAGGAGATTGGGCGTTTTTGAGTTGGAGTTCAATTTATAAAGTAAGCACTTTACCTGTTTTTACTGATATAATTTTCTAATTAAGAATTTGCACTTTCAAATATATTGTATTCGTCTCGATAGATTCGCATAAATTCGATTACAGGTTAAAAATATGTGATGTCAACAAAATCTTAGATTTTACACGAGCGACGCATTTTAGCTGAGTAATTGATTTTTCACGAGGTTTTCTCCATCCTCGCACTCCCCTACCATGTCAACAAAATCATATATTTGAATCTTACAGAAACTAAAATTAACTTATATATCTCTGCGTGGTACATTTTATGACACACTACTCAAATTCAACAAATTTAATCATGCTATTACAGTGTTTGAATGCATTTATTGTTTAATTAGGTCAAATTATGCTTAAATTAGTATCTTCTAACCTATGTGGTTGCTATAGATCCATTATTCATAGTACATAAGATCTGAATATTTTATGCGAGTGTAATTGTAGTATGAATTCATGGATTGATTTGGTTTTCAATCTATGTTTGTTTGTGTAACATATACTTGAGATACTATAGAATGTGATAACATGGTTCCTATGAAATTTAGGAGTACATAGTTTATTACGCTCTCTGCTTATGTAGCCGATGATAGTGAAAATGATGTAAGTTTAGGTAGAAATGACACCGAAATTTACGAGATCTTTAATCTAACCTCACTGCCCTTTTGATTCTTCATGGGTTGAGGCTCTCTACAAAATGATAATAGATTAATTAGTTATAATCCAACGTTTAAAACAGAGTGATAACAAAGTTAGACATGGACAAAGATGTAGAAGAACTAACCAAAGCTCAAACACAAGCTTGTTTCTGTTGAAACTGATGGTAGAATATAAAGAGATACAATGAAAATGTATAAGGTGGATGAAAGTGTAAATGAGGCTATGTGAAAGCTAAGGGAACAAAGTTGGTTATACATTTGGGTGCTAGAGTAAAAATTCTCCAAGGTTAGATACATCAAACACTCTTAATGACATGTTGTTTTTGTAGTTCTATTTAGTTAAACTTAAATCGTGTTAAGAATATATTGTATCAAGGTGCACTGGCTTTATCTGATATAAATGAGTAAATTGGGTGTGTTTTTTTTAATCTCTAATAGGTCGTAAAAAGAAAATATAAAAAAATTAAGCCTTAAAATTGAAATTCAAGCCGCTTTTTTTCAGTATTGACAGATGAAGGCATTTATGAATACGGGCCCACGAAAGGAAGTTGAGCCTGAAGAACGTGTATTTTAATGATGAGAGTTGTTGGGCTTCTCTAGAAGAAGAAGAAAAGAGTTTTGTAAAAGGTCACAGATCCAAGAGAAAAAGAGCATCGTCTTCTTTTAAGGAAGATGGAAGTTTGTTTGAAGATAAAGATATGATTATGGATGCAGAGTGACTAATTCAGAAGTTGGGAAAACATGAAATTAGAATATATCCTTTTAAAGAATATGATTTAGGAAACTTATGCATTAAAAGTACACATAGGGTAATTTTCGACCCGTTTGGCCTATTTCCTTATAGGGTATCAATGTAAATTGTTTTTAATTACCTCTTATATACAATTATAGGGTATCAATGTAAATTGTTTTTAATTACCTCTTATATACAATAGTGATCGGTAGTGTATATTTCATTATTAAACGAAATTGGTGTCCAGTTATTTGCTGCATTTCCATTATTTATGCCAAATGGTAGGCGAACTCCTCTTTTATAATTTATTTGTATAAGTTGTTTACCTCATCTTTTTAAAAGGGATGAAATTACCACCTCCCTTCCCCACACACTATATGTGTGTGTCTTGTATCTAAAGAGAATAAGCAGGTTTGTGAGATTGTCACTGTGGTTGTAGACTTGATGAAAACTGAAGGTGAAAACTGGGTTTTGCTATACACGTGGGTCGTGCTTAGCACGGCCCAAGAATCGTCCTAGTTTGAATATGAAATCAAATCCTGAGTCAGCAAAGGAAGCCGACCTAGAAAAAAGTACGTGTTAAAAACTGTTCATCAAGTTTAAAATGTTGTATCATTAATTTCAGGAAATATGAGCTCGAATCCAGGTTAATCATTGGAATATTACGAATAGACTTCCATTTTCAGAAAAAGATTTGTCTTTTAAAATTACACAAAAATTAAGAGCTACCTTGGCCATTTACCTATATATGTAACATCTTAACTTTTTTTAATCATAATTATTCATTAACAAAAAAAAAGGATAAAAAATGGTTGCAGATGGTCCTGACCTGCCCCGACCTGTTTGGACCGCACTAAATAATTACCCATTTCAACCCGTTACTAATCTGCCCGACATGACCATTTCATCACTTCTAGATATACTAATACCAAAATATTGCAAGAAACGTACAAATTTATCAACTCTTTAACCTTTTTCTTTTCTTAATTTAATCACACCTTACAATTTCACAAAACTTCAAATTTGGTCATTAAGTTTAGTGGCTATACGTATACGCACCACCAAACCCACAATAACTAGTAAAAACCTTCTTTTCATTGCTATGATTGTATAAATTATGTATTTTTTTTAATTTTTTTGTGACAAAAATGGTTTAGAAATGTTGACTTATTCAGTGAACATTTCTAATCAACCATTTTTCCCAAGAAAAGGGCGGTGAGAAGGCTAAACAGCATCACTCTGAGCTCGCCCTGCAAAATGAAGGAGAAAGTACCAAATTCATAAGTAAATGAAATAATTAATTTCATATAAAAAAAAAACACAACTTTTAAAAATACTTACCAATAAAAAACATCTTGTTAAATTCAAGATACAGTTCTGCCATAACAGATGGACGCTATGTACAAATTCTTCGACCATTTTTCCTGTTAATTTACAAAAAAAAATAAAAAAAAAATTAGAGATCATATGGTAGTTTCGACCCGTTAAAGGATAAACAGAACGATTCAGGTTATATTTCGTCTCTAAAAGGGTAATTTTTTTAAAAAAATAGCTAATATAAACACAGGTTGAATGCTTTGTCATCAAACATGTTCTTTAGTCAGATTTAGCATAAACGAAATTGGATACATACTTATGTGGCCTTAAATGGTAAAAGTTGAATAGTTGGGTGACCTACTTACACATTACCCCTAAAATTAAATAAATAATAAATAAATAATAAATAACTACCTTTACATGGTTAGTAGGAAAAGTGGAAGTCCTTAGGGTTTCTTGAGTAACATCTTGTAATCTTTTTTTGGAAGTACTAAGAATAAAAGCGGCTTGATCTTCCGTTGCAGCAGCCGATGTGATTCGGTACCCGTTTTCCCATCTTCTATGAATCCCTTCACTCGGATACAGAAAATCGAGTTCCACTACCTATAATATAAATCACATAAAAAGTCAACATTTTTAGTCAACCCCTTAACATTATTACAAAAAGTCAAAACGTGTTTAGATAAGTAATTATTGTTAAAATTAACAATTTCTAGCGTTTGACGTGAATTGACTTTCTCACTATGGTGTTTTTAAAACTAGTTAGTTAGAATGTCAAATATGATTACAGAATATATTATTTAAATAATAATATAAACTTTTTTTATTAGAATTATTATGAAATACCTGATTAGTATAAGTTGCATCACGAGACATAACGATTCCCCATCTGTTACCTGCGGTTGTCATTGAGGTTACCAAAAAGCCTTCTTTCCATTTCTTGTTGATCCACTTGAATGGAAACACATCACTTACTTTATACGATTGTTGTGTATACGTTGTACCTATTAAAAAAATAAAAATAAAAATAAATAAAACATAAAATAAATTTCCCTAGATAAACTACAATTTGGTACATAAAAAATAAAAATAAAAATAATAAATTAGAATTTACCCTTGGACATAACAACTAGCGCACTACCATTCGATGCACCCGCAAGTGATGTAATGTAATAGTTCTTTTCCCATTGTTCCATTATCCACTCCTTAAATAGATAAATAAATAAATATATAAAAAGGCATTAGAATATGCAATTGTTAGAGGTGATATATTCGACCCGTTTACATATCAATAGCCCGCTTTGGGTTACTCTTTATCTGCAACGGGTAAAACCACAAAATTGGCGAAAAAGGGAATATATAATATGGGTTGAACCTAAAGTGTATTTTCTATACATGAACCTCCTAAATCATTTTTATCTACTAAACTTGGATTATTATTTAAACATATAACTGTGTAACAATATTTGACACAAATTGTTTAGAAAAAAATTTATTATTTTTTGGACAGAAAGTGTTTCTGGTTATGCTTTATTTCTAACTGTTATATAAAATAAGAAAACTAGCTAAAAGGAAGCGGGTCAATTAGGTGGAACGGGTCGAAAGTCGCCCAAAGTGTATTTTTAATGTAGAAAACCTCAAAAACCAATTTTTGTTCAGATGATATACTATTATTTATTATTGAAATAATAATTTTTGTTATTGTATTTGACAAAGATAATTGTTTTAAAAAGAAAAAAAAAATCCTTGGACACAAACTGTTTTAGCCCATCTGACCGACCTGCCCATTTTCCCACCTCTAGTGTATTGCATCTTGAAAAAAAAACATAATAAAGAGAAAACAAGGTGTAATTATTACCTTGCGTAAAAACACAGGGGCAATTTCGTAAACTTGCGAAGTGAAGCCTGTTCCAGCATCCATAACAACTGCCCAAAGATTCTGGGCAGAGGCTACACAACTAACATAAAGACCATCACTTTTCCCTTTTTCCACATGTTGGTGAAGTCGTGTATCCATTACATTATAATAATACCTAGTATTTTAATATATATAAATTAGCATACAAATAAACAAATTATAAAAGAAATTAAAATCAGTTATCCGCAATATATATTTGGTTATTTAATGGTTAAAATGCGAAGTTTTAACCTTTTCTCTTACTATCGACCTGATTTAAAAAACTTAATATATTTAATTGACATTTTCATTAAGAATAAAAATAATTTATACCTTTGTTTCATTGGTGCCCTTGAGGAATAAACAGAAATCCATTGACTAGCCGGAGTCCCAACCCTAATTTTCTTCCTAGGTTGAGTGTCTTCCAAATCACTAACCAATCTTCCCCTTTTTTGTCCCACCTATTTATATTTATATTTATATTTATATATATATACACACACACAAATTTTTGACACTATATCAAAATTGATTTTAAAAACTATAACCATCAGTTATTAATATATAGTCAAAATGGGTCGGTGGGCTGGCAAGGTGAGTTGGGTAACGGGTTAAAAAGGGTAAAATATTTTTGCGGGTAGATTCGGGTTGGGATGACCTGAAACTCTCTAAACTTTTTTTTTTTATCTTTTTTATAAATTACAAGTGTGCATATTATTTCAATAAAATCTTTTTTTTTTTGTATAAAACAAAATTAGGCGGTTTTAGGCATTAAAAATGTACATTACTCTACTTTGAACCCGTTTGACCCATTCGAACCGTTTCCTTTGAAATTGATCTTTTTTAACTGAAAATTGTCAAGAAAAGTAAATAAAGATCCCAAATTTGACAATGTGTGTATGACTAATCTTCTCTTCCATCATAAGAAGAGAAAGTTCAATATTTTGACAAACTTATGAATGAAAGTTTACTTTTTTGACAAATTTAGAAGTGAAAGTTCAGTTTTTGACAAATTTAGGAGTGTTGGTTTAGTTCTTGACGAAATTTCCCTATATTTTTTTTTTCAAATTGAACTCACTCCTTTCAATGAGTAAGAAAACTACTCATACCCAACATTTCCAAATTTGAAATAAAACATATATCCTAATAAAAAAGTAATATTTAATGATCGGAAAACGAACCTTTAGGGCACCATCGATTCTTAATGGACGCAAAGAAGCACTTGAAACCAAACAATTCTCAAATAATGTCATAAGTTTGGAATAATTCGGTTCTTCATCAAACTTCATATTTGTCACAACTTCAAGAAACTGTTTAAAAGGTGAAGGACAAAAATAGCAAAGAAGATCGGGAGACGTTGTCATCTTCTTTTTACAAACAAGAAACCCTTTGTTGTCACCCTACCATGCAACAATACAAAATCAATATCAATTTTTTATAAACGATAACGGGTCAAAATGAGTAATTCTCGGGTTGCCACAATTACCAAAATACCCTTTGCATAAAAGTTTAGAGAACTTACAATGAAACCTTGCCAAGGAAGTTTTCCTTTTAAAAGAAATATTAAAGTATAAGCCAAAGACTCAAGATCATCTCTTCTACTTCCCGTTCTCCCTAAATGAGCATGTACACTTGCATATCGTACTGTTCCCCTATTAAAAATATAAATAAAACATTTCTAAATAGAAAAAAAAAACCATGAAATTTTTTATATCAAAGCTAAATACAAAATATAAACCATAAATGAAGTCATGAATAAAGTTATCTCATTCAGTATCAAGTTAATTATCAAATGTCAAATTGGGAAAATAAAAAGGGAACTATTTGGCCTGTTGTGTTAATATAAGAAATTATTTTTTGATTAATCAGCATTATTATAAATAAAACTTTTTATCTGTGAAATTTATATACAAATCTAGTCCAGTTGTTGATAATTATCAATTTTTATATTTACTAATAAATCCTTCCTCCAAATGGTAGACATTAATGAAGAAATCAAATTACTTCATGAAATTCGTAGAAAATCAATGACCATTGTCATTAAAGTGATGTTAATGAAACTAACCATAAAAGTAATCTCAAAACAATTTATTATTTATTAATAGTTAGATTTAATTACCTGAATACATCAGGCTTTTGGTCATAATCAACATGATTACCCGAAGATGTATCCCTCCATTTTGAAGCTGAAACAGGAAAAGAATTATATATATAAATATAAAAAATGTATTATAAACCTTGAACGGAGTAACAGAAATATATACCTAAACCAAGATCAACCAAATACAACTTTTTCTCGTTATTTGTCCCGGGCTGACCAAGTAAAAAATTTTCTGGCTTTACATCTCCATGCACAAAACTGAAAAGGAAAATAATTATTAATTAACCATCACATACTCATAACAGAAAATTTACTAGATGTGGCAAAACGGGCAGCTCGGGCAGGTTGGATTCAGATCAAAAGACTCAAAATGGGTAATTTTTCTGTACCATCAAAACAGGTTTGGTTGACTCAATTTAATTTGTTGTCCCAAAGGTTTAAATTTTTACAAAAAGTATTGGTGTGTCAAATACAGTAGAAAGGTTTATGCATTAAAAATACATATCCATTTGACAAGTTTCCTTTATAGCTAATTCTTTTTATTTGACCCGTTAAAGACTAATAACAACCCAAATCGACCCGTTTGCTTAAAAATGAGAGAAGAAGGTTTGGGCTTACCCTCTTAAGTGAAGCTGCTCTAATATCGATAAAGACTCCACTGCTATACAAGCAACCATTTCTTCTGAAAGACTGCCAAATAAATATAATATAATTTAATGAAGAATTAAAAACGCGAAAAAAATTAAAAAAAAAAATTATGTACAAAAATGTAAACTTTCTCATACGTTTGGTTGTTAGAGTTCCAAACATCCCACAAACTCGGGCCTAGCTTGTCCATAACCTAAAACAAAAATAGGGAATATTAAAGTAAAACCGAGAAATTAATAATTAAAATGATTAAATTTTTAAATTTTTAAATAAATAAAGGTGGAGAACTCACGAGGATATAATAATCTCCTTGACGGCCTTTGTGATGGACCATCGGAAGCCCATAACAACCATTGAGAGTACTTCACAAGAATAAAAACAAAACAAACAATTAGGAGTGGTTCTACTAATTGGGTTAAAACAGGTCAAACGGGCCGGGTTGACCCAAAAACACATTTTGTATATTTAAAAAAAACTACATATATAACTGAAGCTTTAATTATAATTACAGAAACAATATTATTACAATGAATACAAAATCTTTGAATAAAACGATTTAGGAGGTTGTATACACTATAAAAACATCGCGGGTGACTTTCAACCCGTTGGACATGTTCGACCTGTTTGACACATTCCCTTTTTTTCTAAATTTGACCCGTTTGACAAAAACACAACACATATTGACCCGTTTATAAAATAAACATTTCTTACCTGTAAACTTGCCACTCATAAGGAGGACCATAACTACATCCTTTACCATTTCGATGCTCCAACTTTAAAGCAACCTACAAATTAAAACAATATATTAAAAAAAATTAAAAAACACTACAAATAACAAAAAATTTAACAATTTTTTATTTTAAATTCACATTTGCGTGAAAGAAGATTACCTCAAGAGCATCGGGGCCCGCATTTCCTGAGCCACCTGTCACCCTTCTACCAACATAAACTTGACCAAAACCTCCTTTACCTAACTTTCTTTCTAACTTGTATGCAGGAGAATGACCAACTTGCACCTGAAAAATTAAGCAACACCAAATAATGGCAAATATATAAAATATGTTTAATTCAAATCGATCCACAAAATGTCAAAGTAGAAGCAATGTCTTTTAACATTTCAAGGAAGAATTTTATGAAATCAAGAATCTTGTGGTGGTTAAGTTGTAGAAAAAAGTGGCACTTTTCTAAAAACGAAAACATTTGAACACGTTTTCAAAATTTTCTATAGATAAAAAAACACCTCCTATTTTCTAGAAAAATACAAAGCGCCCTTATAAACTCATAACGTGCCCTAATGAGATCAAATATAAACAGAAAAAATATTAATAATAATAAATAATACCCTTTCAGGAACGGGGCTCGTGCTTCCTTCCTCTTCACCATTAGCAACAACCAATTTTTCGGCACTTTTAGCGACAACCAATTGATCACGAAGTGCCACATCTAAATTCAAGTGGGGCTCACGCCCACCAAATATCTCAACTTTTTTATTTTCTTGATTAATTCCTTTTCCTCCTCTACCCCCTCGGCCTCTGCCAGCTGGCTTTGGCATAACTACTTTTGGTGGTGCTTGACCTTTACCTCTGCGGGCCCCACGACGAGCAATAGGAGCTATAACAACGTTATTATCGTCATTATCATTATTATTATTATTATTATTTATGACTTTTCTAGATTGGCGAACTCCATGTCTCAAATCCGGCATCTTCTTCCATGCACGTATAAATACTCTTCAAATTTAAAAAGATTTTAACGGCATATCTACAAAACAACCATGAAAATTAAGAAACTTCTTAACAATTTGATCCAAGGCATGTAAGTATGCATGTACATAAATATGTATGTATGTGTGTGTGTAGTATAAAGCTTCGGTATTGTTTGGATGTTCATTTAAACTGATTATCGCAATTGAAATACATGTGAACATCACCAAATTATCCCTTCTAATAATCTTGTTCTAAATATTTTCAAACTGCAAACTATGAGTATGCACAACGATGAACAGAAAGTGTGTTTTATGACTATACCTACCCAATTTGCAATAAATACCACCAAAATCGTCTATGTTAGGAAAATTTGGAATAAAATCTATAAATACTTATTTTATAACATTGATCTTTTCAAATTGTTCATCTTTCTTAAAATTTTCATATTTCTCCAAATTTTCATAAAATCATGATGTATCTCAACATTAAACCATATGACACAAACACTGCCTAAAGTATGATACTTTTGCTTTTTATTAATTTTTTATCTTTAAGAGCTAAATATGAGAGATTTGATTCGAGTTCTTACATGTACGATGAATACGATAAGGAATCAAGGAAGCAGATATGTTAAAATCAATTATTACAAATAACTATTTAAAGTAAAAAGTTATATAGGAAACATTGATCAAATCATAAAAGCTCACACAGTAAGTCACACATGAAGCAGTCAAGATTCATTCAAGCAAATCATCAAACACATGGTGTGCATAATTAAATTCATCAATAAAACAATAACTGATCATCAGTCTGCACAAACCTCTATTTTCATATAATCAAAAACCCCAACTGCATATTTACAGTTAAATCCATCAAAAAAACATCATTATATACCCAATCAATAACGATCGCTCAAAGAAAATACAAATTTTAATCACAAAAATATAATCGGAAGCATAAAACATAAATGCACAAATATCAGTATTGAAACTCACATAAACTGTAGAATCAATAAAATTAAGAACAGAAAAAGCTTAAAGATTATACCTTGGATTAAACAATTGATGTGGGTATATGATAAGATTATACAGAAATCCGAAAAGACGGAAAATTGTAGATAATTCATGTGTTCTTTTGATGAATGAAATTGGGTTATTTATATATGGATGGATGAGTAATGAGTAATTATATGACAAACAAACGACGGTGAGTGTGATATGGCGCATGGAAAGACGGTGTGAAGAGTAAGGCGTAGGATAGCAACGTTCGATTTTTCAAGGACTTCTTTTAGATATTTATTTATTTGGGATTTTTATGATTTGATTGTGTTCAAAATGGGCTCTGAATTTAACATCTTTTAAGTGTATGTTTATGGGCTGATATTTTGGTTGCTCTTAGCCATGACTTATCATATTACATGGTTTGGATTCTTTAGTTTTACTAGCTCATAAGCCCATGTAATCCATTGCTTCTTTTTTTCTTTCTCTTTTGTAGCAGAGCATATACACCTTCTCTAAAATACTTTTAAATTTATATTATTTTACCTACAACAGAACTTGAATATATAATCACAAGCCTTTGATAATACATGTTGCTTTAGTTTCGACTTATATAAATGTATGGGGCAACATTCATGTTTCGCTATAAAGCATAAACTTTGTGCATAAACCAAACTTATTTCAGTACGAACTTAAATTTATTACACATATCATTATGTTCCCAGGAGAAACCATGAAAATGATACAAAAAATTGAAGGGTAAATTAAATACTTCCTCCGATTCAAAATAAGTGATACACTTGGGGTTTCACGGTTTTTGAGACAAAAGATTATAATGATGGTTAAATTAGATTAATTGGATGGTTAGTGGGGAATGAGTCCTACACCTTTTGAATAAAGTAAGGTTAATGATGTTTAAAAGTAAAAAGTAAGGGTAAAAGGGTCATTTCACTTTGTTAAAGTAGATAGTTAGTGGGTGTGGGTCATATTTTTTTGTCAAATAAGGAAACTTTTCAAAGTGTATCACTTATTTTGAATCACCCTAAAAATGAAAGTGTATCACTTATTTTGAATAGGAGGAAGTAAAAGGTTTACTATTTAGGCACTCATTAATTCTATTTGGACATACTGATGTATTTTATTGAATACTTTACTTTGTATTTTATTTTATATATTTTGTAATAACAAAAATAAATTAATAATTATAACCAGTTTAGTTTAGATTAAACTAAGAATTAATACTTCCTCCAATTCAAAATAAGTGCTACACTTTCCTTATATGTGTGATTCAAAATAAGTGCTATAATTTTAAAAATTACATTATTTTGCAAAAAATAGTAGGACCCAGACCCACTAACTACCTACTTTAACAAAGTGAAATGGCTCATTTACCCTTACTTTTTACTTTTAAACATCATTAATCCCCAATTTATTCAAAAGGTGTGGGACTCATTCACCACTAACCATTCAATGAATCTAATTTAACCATCATTATAATATTGAGTAAATTAAACGGAAGGTCCCTGTGCTTTTCCACTTATTACATCCATAGTCCCTTGTCTTCGTTTATTACACCGAAAGTCCCTATGTATTCAATTTGTTACACTCGGCGTCCCTCTGTCAAACTGACGTCTAAAAGAACTGTTAAGTGACCCATGTGCACCTTACATGATGGGAACAATGGTAATTCCCCTTCCCCCCCTCAAACGTGTCTTCCCCAATTTATACCAGCCGTCCCTTCACGTATTCCCTCTCATCATTCTCTCTCTTCTCTCTACTTTATTTGTTCTTCAAAACACCTTTCTTTTCCAACAATGGTGGGCTAATCGAGCAGTGAAAGAGGTACGTATGAGGAAAAAAACGACTGCAGTGAACTTTACGATATGCGTTTTGTGTATTTATGATTTTTTTAATTTTTTTCTTACCGAACTTCATGATCACTTATTTACGGAGCATTACCATTGTGCCCATCACGTGAGGTGCACATGAGTCACTTAACAGATCTTTTAGACGTCCATTTGACAGAGGGACGTCGGGTGTAACAAATTGAATACACCAGGGACTTCCAGTGTAATATACGAAGTTCAGGGACTGTGGATGGAATAAGTGGCAAACCACAGGGACCTTCCGTGTAGTTTACTCTTTAAAAAGGGAAGGGAAATTACGATTTTGCCCATCATGTGAGGTGCACATGAGTCATTTAACGGATGTTTTAGACGTCCGTTAGACAGAGGGACGTCAGGTGTAATAAATTGAATACACCAGGGACTTCCAGTGTAATAAACGAAGACCAGGGACTGCGATTGAAATAAGTGGCAGACCACAGAGATCTTTCGTGTAATTTACTCTATAATCTTTTGCCCCAAAACCATGAAACTCAAAGTGTAGCACTTATTTTGAATCGGAGGAAGTAAAAGATTTAAATTACAACATTGAGAATATAAGAAATTATGAACGAGTAAACGGTGTTTGCCCCACAATCTTAAGGTTGGGGGTTCAAATCCTGTCGTGAACAAATGGTGGGGTTTTTTCCCCATAGGTGGATGGTTCAAGAGAAACCATACTACCCCTTGTGTATGTCACCGTGTAACTCGAATCACTAATTTATTAACTAGCCGTTAAAAAAAAAGGTAAAAAAAACCCCAGCCCACATATATTTTCAAACGAGCCGCGAGTGAGAAATGGCGAGTCAACCCTCAGTCTGTAAAATTTGGGGATTCCCAATTCCGTATCTCAAAAAATGGCGCCAAAATTATCCACCTAAGAGGGTGCGGTACGGTGGCGAGAGGGGGTGGGCGCCGGACGCCACCTCGGCGCGCCGGCCACGCCACGACACCGCCCGCCACGCGAGCGGGCCACTTCGCCGGACGCCCGACGCAACCAACGGACGAATGGTGGTGTGACACGTGGACTAGCCGTTTGCAACGGCTAGTTTCCAGATTTTTAAATTTTTTTTTTTTAATTTTAAATTTTTTAAATAAACCATTAACCCTTATAAATACCAACCCTTTTACACAATATTTCCACACACCATTTCTCACCATTTCTCAAACTAAAACCCTTTCACACAATATTTTCTACACAATCTCTGATCAAAATGCGTCGAAATTTGATGGATCCCGAAAGTTATTCGTCCGATGTCGACGATGAGACGGATATTTTTTTTATGACTCAAGCGCATCAATACATGCAACGACAACAAGCTCAACCAACCCGGACTCGCGTGCCAGTGTATCGAGATCGTGAAGCTGCCGAGCAACGTTTATTGGACGACTACTTTGGTGATAATCCAAAGTACCCTGAGCCGGTTTTCCGGCGTCGATTTCGTATGAGCAGGCGATTATTCTTAGAAATAGTCGAAGGTATTTCTAACTATACTGCTGAACCTCTTCCTAACCATTTTGAATTTTTTAAAGTACGACCAGATGCCACCGGTCTAATGGGTTTTAGTGTTATAATGAAATGCACGTCTGCCATTCGCCAATTGGCGTATGGCATAACACCTGATTCACTTGATGAATATTTACAAATTGGTGAACATTGTGCACGTGATTGTCTAAATCATTTTACCAAGTGTATTATCGACTTATATACCGCTGAGTATCTAAGGACACCCGACATCCATGACGTTCAAAACCTATATACAAAACACGAGAACGCTCATGGGTTTCCTGGAATGCTTGGTAGTATAGATTGTATGCATTGGGAGTGGACCAACTGTCCAAAAGCATGGCACGGCCAATATGGTAGAGGTGATAAAAAATACCCAACTATAATACTAGAGGCTGTCGCCTCGCAAGATTTGTGGATTTGGCACGCATTTTTTGGGGTTGCGGGTGCCAATAACGACCTCACTGTGTTAAATAACTCACCCTTGTTTGATAACCTTCTTGACGATATTGCTCCTTCGGTCCCTTTTGTTGTAAATGGAGTGACTTATCAGAACGGGTACTACCTAGCTGATGGTATTTACCCACAATGGGCAAGCTTTGTCAAATCATTTACTGTTGCACGAGACGAAAAACGTGCTTACTTCAAACGAAGGCAAGAAAGTGCAAGAAAAGACGTAGAACGTGCATTTGGTGTCTTACAGGGGCGTTGGGGGATTATTCGCCAACCGGCTCGGTCGTGGAGTGTCAACAAGCTACGTAGAACCATGTACGCATGCATCATATTGCATAACATGATTGTAAAAGATCAAAACTTTGCCATAAGCGATATGAACGAGTTGTATGTTGCTCCACAACTTAATTTAGACCGTACTTGGGTCGAGAGAGCCGAAATACAACGACTGAGATCAAGGGAATTACGTGATAGACGTACACACGAATCGCTTCAACGAAATATTATGGACCATATTTGGCAACGGTATCAAGAAAATCGTGTGTAATTTTTTTCCTAATTTTAGGTATTTTTTTTTAATTTTCGGTATTTTTTTTTAAATTTTCGGTAATTTTTTTTATTTTTTAGGTATTTTTATTTTGTATTGTGTAATATTTATTTTAATGAAGTATTATGTTTTTAAAAAAAGAAAAAAGAAAAAAAGGTGGTGGGGCCCAAATGGCTTAAGTGATGGTAGAGGGGGTATTTGGGGGTTTTGAATGTGAAATGTGAAATGGTGATGTGGCGCATAGGTGGTGCAGAGGTGGCAAAGTGGCTTAGCCACCATACCCATCACTCTAAATACTTCCCATTTCTACTTTCTCATTCCAAAATTTCACCTCTCTAGTACGATGAAGCGCCAAAAATCTATACTATCGTTTCTTCAGAGACCGTCGACGGTGCCGGAAAATGAGAAACCGGTCAGTGGTGGACCTCCGAAAGGCCACGCCGCTGCGGTTTCTGACGAGAAGCTGCAACGTAGAAATTTAGCGGCATCTAATCAGCCTATTATATCATCATCCGCAGCGGAAATGTCCGAAGAAATAAGAGGAACTGATACTCCACCGGAGAAAGAACAACGTTCGTTCTTTCCGTTGAAGTCGGTTGCCGGCGGTGAAAACGACGAAGTGAACATGAACGGACACGCTATGTTTTCTAGTATTAAGCACAAGTTCGTGAAGCCTAAGAGCGTTGAGAAGCCTTGTGATCGGTATATTACATTCTAATTCATTAACCTAATTTTTTGTTTTTATCAAATTGCTGTTAGTAGGGCTAGGTTTTCTTAAATTTTGATTATTATATTAATTTAAGCTGTAATTCGAGAGTTAGCTGTACGGTTAATTACATGCTTGTTGATGTTAAATACACTATTTTTATCACATAATATAAGTAACTTTTTGAGGTAATATGAGAACACTAATGTGTTACAGTTGTTGGATGTGAATGTCGCTAGCAAATTGGTGTCTTGTAGGTTCATTATTTATTAATTTTGAACTTTTGATGCTCATGTGCTTTGAGTTTCATTATTTTTGCTTTTGGTCTGCAGGAATTCATTAAATGGTGGCCATGATAATGCTCCCTTGACATCTAATAAATGTAGTTTCTCAAATGGAAAAAATAAGGAGAATTCTGTTTCCAGTTATCCAAAAATGAAAAATGACATTGATGTAAAAGAAACTGCTAGTGAAGTGGTAGAAATTGATGCTGATATAACAGGCCCAGAAACTCCAGGTACACGGCCATTGGTTTCACGTTTGAAGCGAATTCAAGATGATAGCTGTCAATTTGGATCTAATACTACTCGTTCCTTTATGGAAAATAGCAAAAAAGTGAAATTTTCTCATGATTTACCGACTGAAAACAAGAAAAATGAAATGGCAGCTGAAAGTACTAGTAAATTTGATTGGCTTCATCCTTCAAAAATTAAAGATGCTAATGGAAGAAGGCCAAATAATCCTCTTTATGACAAGAGAACACTTTATATACCACCTGATATTTTGAGGAATATGACAGCATCTCAGAAACAGTACTGGAGTGTCAAAAGTCAATATATGGATGTCCTTATTTTCTTCAAAGTGGTTAGTTTCCTTGCCAGTGTAAACTGTCAAAGTTATTTTCTTTTGCTTTTGGTTTGCATTTATGAAACTAACAAAAAGATATCATTGACATATGCTTGGTTTCTTATATTGGTAATATATTATCTTTAGTTTATCCAGTCAAGAAGCTGGAAAACTTATTGTTGACTGTTACAAATTAATGTGACACATGTTTGAGCTGAATTCATGGTATTGTAGGGAAAGTTCTACGAGCTTTATGAAGTAGATGCTGAAATTGGACATAAAGAACTTGATTGGAAAATGACCATGAGTGGTGTTGGAAAATGCAGACAGGTAATATTAAAGCAGCACAATGCAAACCTTTATTTACACTGTATTTGTGTATATATGTGTGTATATATATGTGTGTGTGTGAGTGTGTAGTCAGTTAGTTAGAAGATATTTCCCTTCTTTTGAAGTTGTTTCTTTAATCAAGTATTTCCTTTTTTGTCTTCTGACTCAGGTTGGTATCACTGAGAATGCAATTGATGATGCTATTGAAAAGCTGCTGGCTCGTGGGTAAGCTATAAATATGCACAATCTACTATAAACTTAAAATACACTAAAGAAAATAAAGCATGTGCATTGCCTGCTTGTATAAATCTTGCTGTCTTTTTACATGCTTCCAGAGATTGGTTGGCAACCAAAGTTTAGGGGGGTGTTTGTGTTATTTATTTATTGTAAGCCCATTTTTTTGGGCTTATAAGCTTATTATGACTTGAAACTAGGAAATAAGCTAAAACAAACACTCCCTATGGCCTATGCTCAATATTTTGTCAAGTTGTTAATTTATTACGTACTCATGCATTATCATAATATCATAGTATTATTATTCATCAGTTTTTATTTAAATTTCTAAAGGTATAAAGTTGGACGAGTAGAGCAGTTGGAAACATCTGAACAAGCAAAATCAAGAGGTGGCACTGCTGTAAGTTTACTATGTTTTATAATTAAATATTCTAAAACTCATTTCCATAGAAAAAAATAGAGCATATTAGTATATTATTAGCTGCTTTTTTTTGCATCAACAACTCAATAATCATTTAATGTACTGATACTTATGCTACTATAATTATTTCCATATCTTTCCATTTGTAGATAATGTATTATTAATTATTTAGTAAGTAATTCTCTGTTTCTGAATATTGATAGGTTATACAAAGAAAATTAGTTAATGTGCTTACACCATCAACCTTGGTCAATGGTAACATTGGACCTCAAGCTGTTCATCTTCTTGCTCTAAAAGAGGTATATTCTCTCACTTACATAGCTATTACTGTTAGTGTCAATTAATATAATTATAACAAATTTCATAAAATAACGTTTTGCTTGTGAATTCGTCAATTTTTGGTATGTTATATCTTCAACGGGTCAAACAGTTTGAAAGTTTCATGAAGTATATTTTTTAATGCATAAAGCCTCCTAAAACAGTTTATTAAAAAGGTTAATAGATTTTGCCATGTCATTTTGCCACCTATGCATTTTGCCATGTCATTTTGCCTTCTTTTTTTCTGTACAGGGTGTAAGAAATGTGGATGATGGTAAAATTGCATATGGATTTGCTTTTGTTGATTGTGCCACCTTACAATTCTGGGTTGGGTCAGTCGCTGATGATGCTTCATGTGCAGCTTTAGGTGCTTTGTTGATGCAGGTATGAATTTAGTTATTTTCTACTATGATCAAGTAATTCTAGAAGCCAATTATTAGTTTAAATAAAGGGAAAATGTCATAAAATAGAAATTTACTTTAGGTGGTGGTATGTTTTGGTAATATAGATCTGTTTTGGTAACTATAAGCTTTTAGTTGGCTAATTTTGGTTTGTAGCGCTAGAAAATGTAAATAAATTAAAATTAACCACATAGGGCCTATAAAACGTTTAATTACCAAAACGGACCATGGAAAGTATATTGCTATTTTTGACATTTGCCCAATATCAAACACTTGTAAACTTTAAGCTAAAATTACATTTTTTAATTCATTTGATTCTATCATACAGGTGTCACCTGCAGAAGTTATTTTTGAAAGTCAAGGTGAGTCTTTTTTTAGTTTCTACAGAGTAAATTACATAAGTTGTCCCGCGTGATTTGTATTTTGTCCATTGACTTTTTTTTATTACACAAATAGTCCCTAATATTGAAACTTGTAAGTTGTAACACCAACGGTGGTTAGGTTTTTAGGGACCGTTAATGTTACAAATTTCAAAGTAATGGACTATTTGTGTTTCAATTCAAAATTAGGGACTGTCCGTGTAATAAAAGAAGTCGAGTGATGAAATCCAAAATTTCATACAAACCACAAGGACGATTTATGTTATTTACTCTTTTTATATATCTATTTGACTATGTAAACAATAGCAATAAGGTTTCATTAAAGTTGGTTATATGCTTTCTCATTATGATAAATAATCTTTGGTACAGGGTTGTCCAAAGAAGCTAACAAAGCCCTTAACAAGTATTCATTGATGGGTAAAGACATTTCTTGTTTATCTATAATTTAGTATATTGCAACAAAATAATTAACTTTATAAGGGCAAATATCATAATATAACAATATACTTTAAGTGGTAGTATGGTAATTATAACTTTTTAAGGTCTGTTTTGATAATTACAAGTTTTTTAGCCCACCTACTTTGGTAATCAAAGATTTTTTCGTCCCTATAATTAAAAGAAGTTTTTTTTGTCCCTATATGGTTATTATTCTTTCAATTTTTGATGCTATAATCACCAAATTAGCCCAACTCATAAACTTGTAATTACCGAAATGGACCACTGTCTAAACTATATTGCTATTTAATGACATTTGCTCTTTTTCTAACTAGTGTTTCCATTTTTTTTTCTCTAATTATGATATTCCATTTTTTGTAGGTTCTGTTGCCTCACAAATGACTCCAGCACAACCAGCAACTGATTTTGTTGATACTTCTGAAGCTAGAAATTTTATTCAATTAAAAGGGTATTTTAAAGGTTCTTCTAATGTGTGGGACCGTGCATTTGACCAAGTGGTTGACCAGGATATAGCATTATGTGCTCTTGGTGGACTCACCAATCATTTATCCAGATTAAAGGTGAGATGTTTTCTAAAAGCATTTCCAATGCTAGTACTAAATATGCCAATTTTACACTATTTTAGTCTAAAAGTACAAAAGTTTCACTCCACTATTCACACTAAACCCCTACACTATTTTATTGTGATGCATAGTAAGGACAATGTCACAAAATAGCAATTTACTTTAGTTAGGTGGCTCTTTTGGTAATTATAAGTCCTTATACAACCTATTTTGGTAACTGAGAGTTTGTTTTGTCCTTAACTTGTAATTAGAAAGAAGTTTCTTTGGCCCTATGTGATTATTAAAGTTTACGTTCTTTTAACGCTATAATTACCAAAATAGGTCGGTTAAACACATATTACAAAAACAAACCCTAAAAACTTATAATAATCAAAACGGATCACGGCGTAAAGTATATTTCTATTTTATGACATTTCCCCGATTAGTAAAGCCCCAATTTCAAAAAGATTAGTTTAACACTGTTTGTTCCACTAAAACTCAAATTAAACTTTTACTATATATACTTATAATGTATTACTTAATTTATTTAAGTGGTACATGTTTAACATAAAAAGATTGATTTATATCAAGTATCTAATGTAATTTCTCACTATTACATTAAAAAATAATAACCCAGTTTTGACACATGTTTTTTATTTAAATATTTGCGTATATTTGTTATTAAGTTTGTTCTTATAATTACCTACAATTTTAAATAGGTAAAAAGTAAATTTACAATAAAACGTATATTCTTTTATTATTATTTTAAATATCCTTAAAAGTGTAACGTAAATATTTAGACTCACTGATTGGTATGTTATATTTGAGCAGTTAGACGATGCATTACGAAATGGAAGCATTCAACCGTATGAAGTCTACAGAGGATGCCTTAGAATGGATGGACAAACAATGGCTAATCTTGAAATATTCAGTAACAATGTTGATGGTGGAACATCAGGCAAGTTGATAATATATTCAATTAACGGGTCAAATGGGTTGGTTTGACCCGTTTAGTTACAAATGGGTTGATAATGGGTTAAGCTAAATAATTATCAAGAAAAGAAACATGTCAAATGTGTCAAACGGGTTGAAAATAATCATAAGTGTAACCAAATGCATAAAAACATCCTAAACCACTTTATCAGAAAAGGTCAGATTATTTTTGTATTATTTTAGTGTTTGTAATCATATTTAACACCAATTTTTGTCTATAACATTTAATAAGAAGGATAAAAGATGTGTATGCAGACCAACCCGACAAAACCCATTTGACCCAAACCTTTCGTGAGCTGTTACCCAACCTGCCTATTTGACATGTCAAACGGCTGAAAGTATCTGAAGTGTATTTAAATGTATGAAAACCTCCCAAACTGCTCTATCAAAAAAACAATAATATAATTTTTCCCTTTTTAATCATATCGAGCACATTTTTTGTTTATAAAATATTAAAATTAAAAAAGATTGTTACAGAATGTGTTTACAGACCGACCCGACCCAACCCATTTTAAGATGTTACCCAATCCGGCCATTTGACACCTCTAATAATCATAATATAACTAACAATCCAATTTAAATTCCTCTAATAATGTTACAACCATCCTTATACATTACAGGAACACTATACAAATATCTTGATAACTGCATAACATCATCTGGAAAACGGCTGTTAAGAAAGTGGTTATGTCATCCACTAAAAGACATTGAAGAAATTAACCAAAGACTTAACGTGGTTGAGGAATTCATGGGACAAACAGAAATAACCGCCCTTATTGCTCAACACTTCCGGAAGCTTCCGGATCTAGAGAGATTTCTTGGACAAATTAAAGCTACTTTTCAATCATCTGCTTTACTGTTATTGCCCTTGATTGGAAACAAGATATTGAAGCAACGGGTAAGTTTTACATTATCCATTGAGTTCTGTTCTTTTTCGTTCAGAGAAGTAATCTGGTGTATGCTGGTGCAGGTTAAAGCATTTGGATCTCTTGTTAAAGGTTTACGTGTTGGAATTGATTTATTGACAAATTTACAAAAAGAAAATAAAGTTTTTTCTTTGTTAGTAAAACTATTCACTCTTCCAATGCTGAGTGGAAATGATGGGCTTGATAAATTCCTTACCCAATTTGAAGCAGCTGTTGACAGTGATTTCCCAAATTATCAGGTTCTCATTTTATTTTATTTTATTTCTTTTAATTATTATTGTACAAGTTACATTTTTGGTTAAAATTTAAACTAATTTGGGTCTAATATGATTGAACAAATAATCCAATATATTATTCCAATAATAATCTAACTTTTTGAATTAAGTGATGGACAAATGCCATAATATAGCAATATGTTATGATCCCACATTGGCTAGAGTAAAAACTAAATGGTGGCTTATAAGCCTAAGTGTCCCCTCCTCCTTCAAGCTAGCTTTTGGGAGTGAGTTCTACACTTGGACTTATAAGCATGGTGCGAGCCTAGTATGGGATGAGTTCGTATCAATTGGTATCAGAGCTAGCCCTACGTTGCGAGGTTCCAACACTCGGAGTGGTGGCCTGTGGAGTGGTGGCTTGGACCCGAAAGGAGGGTGCCAACCGTGACCAACATAGCCGTGACCAATGAGCTCGGAGTGGTGGCCTGTGGAGTGGTGGCTCGGACCCGAAAGGAGGGTGCCGACCGTGACCAACATAGCCGTGACCAACGAGGACGTTGGTTCTTCAAAGCGTGGGGTATTGTTATGATCCCACATTGGCTAGAGTAAAAACTAAATGGTGGCTTATAAGCCTAAGTGTCCCCTCCTCCTTCAAGCTAGCTTTTGGGAGTGAGTTCTACACTTGGACTTATAAGCATGGTGCGAGCCTAGTATGGGATGGGCTCGTATCACAATATACCTTTTTAGGAGGTGGTCCATTTACCTAATTATATTTTTTCATGATTCGTTCCGGTAATTACAAGTTGTTGACCGTCTAGTTTGGTAATAAAAGTGTTAAAAATTTAAAAGATAATAACCAAATAGGCAAGACAAACCTCCTATAATTACCAGATAAGGAAGAAAAAAAATTTAATTACAAAAACAGGCCACTCAAAACTTGTAATTACCAAAATGAACCTTAGGATATCTTTGATTATTGTAATATTTGTTCAAACTTCAAACTCACAAATTCATCATATATCAGGCACATGAAATCAAGGATTCAGATGCTGAAATACTCTCAATTCTCATTGAATTATTCATGGAGAAAGCTAACGAATGGTTCCAAATTATATTTGCATTAAACTGCATAGACGTTCTTCGATCTTTTGCAAAAACCGCAAATTTTCCATGCATGACAATGACTAGGCCCGTTATAGTGCCTCGGTCAAACTCATCGGGTTTTGGTCAAGGGTCAACGGGGCCCACACTTCATATGAAAGGATTATGGCATCCGTATGCACTTGGTGAAAGTGGAGGAACACCTGTTCCTAATGATCTGTGTCTTGGAGATGATGAGTTTGGATATAATCCGAGAACTTTGTTGTTGACCGGGCCAAATATGGGTGGAAAGTCAACTCTTCTTCGTGCTACATGTTTAGCTGTTGTTCTTGCTCAGGTAATTCAAATAATAGGGGTGGCTATCTGTGGCAGGTTTGGGTCCCAACCCGAACCCTAACTCGTGTATTTTTGTGTCGAGTTAATGTCCTTAATTTGCCAAAAAATGGGTTGATTTTGGTTATATTTTATTTTTAAATATGGTTTATATTGATATTTTGGTATTTTTTTGCAGTTAGGTTGCTATGTTCCTTGTGAAACGTGTGTTCTCTCACCTGTGGATATTATTTTCACACGTCTTGGTGCTACTGATCGTATAATGACTGGTGAAAGTAAGTTTTTCAATATCAAAACACTTGTAATAATGAATAAAGTTACTAATAAAGATTAATAAATTTGTTTTTAACTTAGATCATGCAACATTAGTTGATAAAATAATAATTTCTTCGTTTTTCTCGTGTCTTTAGGTACGTTTCTCATAGAATGCACAGAAACAGCATCCGTTTTGCAAAATGCATCCCAAGATTCTCTTGTTATTCTTGATGAATTGGGCAGGGGAACAAGTACTTTTGATGGATATGCTATTGCTTATGCTGTAAGTATACCAACTTTTAAATTCTTAAAATTAAATTTCCAATAAGTTATTGACTTCTGAACGAATGTGGGCAATAGTTAGTAAAACCCCTAAAATAAAATGGTTTAGAGGGTTTTTTTTTTTTTTTTTCCTACGACTAGGAGATAATATTATTCTAAATATTAGAAATTTTATGCATTTAAAAATATACTTAGTTTAATAATTGGTTTGTGTAAAACAGGTATTTCGTCATCTAATCGAAAAAGTGAACTGCCGTTTATTATTCGCAACACATTACCACCCACTCACAAAAGAATTCTCCACACACCCTCACGTGACACTCCAACACATGTCATGCACTTTTACACAATCAACCAACCACCACCAACAATTAACTTTCCTCTACCGTCTAACCACCGGTGCTTGCCCGGAAAGCTACGGTATGCAAGTGGCATTAATGGCCGGAATCCCAAAACAGGTGGTGGATGCCGCCACAAAGGCGGCGGAAGTTATGAAAACAAAGATCGGAGTAAGTTTCCGGTCAAGCGAACGGCGGTCGGAGTTTTCGACATTGCATGAAGAATGGTTGAAAAATGTTTTAATGGTGTCGAAAGTTGATGATTGTAAAGTTGAAGATGGTGATGAAGATGATGTGTTTGATACGTTGTTTTGTTTGTGGCATGAACTTAAATGTTCAAATGAAAAATTGAGGTAAATGAGAGTGAAAACTAAAGTAATCTATGGTAATTTGTAGGGTAAGTTCTTTTGGAGGATGAATTTAAATCAAAGTGAAATTATGTAGTCCCATGAATTGAGATAAAAAGAATTGCGAATTTTGTGAATTTTTGGATTTGTATGATTAAAATTTACAATTCCAAAGTGTTTTTTTATCATTCATGTTTTTAAAAGTGTTATTACATAATTACCCTTTTGATAATAAAGGGGTGGGTTGATTAGCGGTGGCCATTGCCTGACATGAAATATGATACGAAAATTAAATGAGAATAATAAGTGGATTAGGCTCGCGTTTGGATCTGATTTTAGAAAAAGTGCTTATTGATTTTTTTTTTTTGAATTATTTACTAAAACATCTTATTAACTTATTTATTAACTTTGTAAACATGTTTAAAACAGACAAAGTTTGACAAAATTAGTTACTTTCGAAACTACTTACTTTTCCATTCTTGACACAACCTATCACTTCCCGGTCTCTTCCCCATATAGTAAGGCCTCTCCCAACCCTTCCCCATCACTAAACCCATCACTAGCGCCACGTCATCGCATCCTTACTGACCTGCTACTGACACGTTCGTGCCAACCCTACCCATCACTAACCCATCACTAAACCCATCCTTTCCACATCATCATTTCCACATCACCATTTTAATTAATATAAAAACACATTACATTAAATAAAAAACATTACATTAATAATAAAAATAATAATAAAAACATTATGATTAAAAAAAACACACGAAAAAAATAATACGGAAAAAAAAAATACGGAAAAAAAAAATACGGAAAAAAAAAATTACGGAAAAAAAAAATTAACGTTGACGGTAGTTCGGCGGGAGGGTCCAAATGTGTTCGATTAAGGCATTGCGAAGTTTATGATGCACAACTCGATCACGTATCTCCTTTTCAATACGCAATTGTGCTGCAACCCGTTCATGCCATGTACGTTGTGGGTGATTATCCGGGTTAGCGGTATAGTCTTCTTCGATTGGACAAATTGCGCGGCCGTTATCTTCCGTAATCATGTTGTGTAATATCACACAAGTGTACATGATCCGTCGTATTTTGTTCACACTGTATGGTCGTGCCGGGTTTTTAATGATTGCCCACCGTCCTTGAAGCACTCCGAAAGCTCGTTCGACATCCTTCCTAGCGGATTCTTGGAACCGCTTGAACTTCATGTTCTTTTCTTCAATTGGGCATTTAAACGACTTGACAAGCGTTGCCCATTCCGGATAAATCCCATCAGCTAGATAATACCCCTTCGTAAATTGCTCACCCGAAATAGTAAACGGAACTACGGGAGACCTGTCTTGCCTTATTTCATCAAACAAATCTGATTCGTTAAGGACGTTAATGTCGTTATTCGAACCCGCCGGGCCAAAGTACGCATGCCATATCCACAAGTCGTATGACGCAACAGCTTCAAGCATTATTGTGGGACACCCTTGATCACCACGTGTGTATTGGCCTTGCCATGCTGTTGGACAATTTTTCCAAGGCCAATGCATACAATCAATGCTACCAAGCATCCCAGGAAAACCATGTATCTCTTGATGTTTGGCATGTAAACGTTGTACATCTTGAGTGGTTGGTTTTCGCAAAAACTCAGTCGAGTATAGATGGAATATACATTTACAAAAGTTGTCCAAACAATCGTACGCTGTTTGTTGACCCATGTGTAGGTACTCATCAAACATATCAGCGGCACAACCGTACGCCAATTGACGTATGGCAGAGGTACACTTTTGAAATACATTAAAACTGGGGTAACCCGTAGCGTCTCTCTTTTGACGGAAATAATCAAAATACGACGGTAGTTGACCCGGTGGATTATAAAAATGTATAGCCTGGCATATACGGATGAACAAAGGTTTCGACATGCGAAACCGTCTTCGGAAGTAGTCCGGAGGGAAAACGGCATTGTCGGCAAAGTAATCATTCCATAAACGTTCAGCAGCCGCAACGCGATCTCTTGGTATATATCTTCGTGGTGCTCTTGGCACGGTGGAATTTTCGGCTTCTTCTTGATCCAGATAATCAAGCGTTTCAATAGTTTGGTTCAAATCGAAGACAGCTGTTACATTGACATAATCTTGCCAGTAATCATCGGCGTCATCGTTTGGATCCATTGAGTGGAAAAAAAATATGGAAATTGGGAAGAGAGGAAGTATGTGATTGTGAGAGGAAGAGAGGAAGTATGTGATTGTGTGTTTAAAATGGTAGAGTATAGTGGGTTTTTATAGAGGTGTTGTGTAGTATTAATTATTTATATTAAAAAAAAAAAAAAAAAAATTTTGAAATGAATTTCGGACGCTCCACCCGGACCCACACCCCCTCGACGTGATTCCCACACCCGTACTCGGCACGACGAAGTTCGCACGACGCCGGCCACGACGGCTCGGTGCCAACGCCGTCGTGGCTCGACGGTGATCGACGGGGCGTGCCGACGTGCCGTTGGCACCGGTCTAAGGCAATACAAAACAAAGTCAAAATCTAAACTCAAAAATTCCCAAACACATAAAGCAAAAGTCAAAAAGCAAATTACATATCGCAAATGCGCACTTTAGCATCAACCCTTACACACGCAGCTGCAGTGATTACAATCTCCTTTCGACTTCAAAACCCTAGCAAAGTTCATTCACTTCTTAATTTCTCATAAATTATCTCACAATATCTTCAATTTCGAGAGCTTCATACGAAATTAGTGTTTTATCAAAGCAGATCGAGATTGTATTTCCCCCAATTTCGCTCCATAGAAGGTTAGGGTTTTCACTTTTGTAATGTGTATTTGTTAATTTTATATTCCCTATATTTATTCACTCATATATTGCTTTAGTTGATGTTAATTTTTTGATACAGAATACTTAATTAATGGATTACAATCAATCTGTTCGGTCTCGACGTCCTGCTCGCAACAATAACAATTACCATGGAAACAACACCTTTAACGAGTACGAAAACGATGAATTTGATGAAGAAAACGGACGTGTGAATCAGAGATATAATAATTATCAACAGAATGGTGATGATGAAGAAGAAGAAGATGGTGATAATGATGAATATCAACATGGTTATTATAGGGCTTCTGGAGGTGGAATCGATCCAGGTGAATCATCTCGTCGTCATCAAAAGAAGCGAAGATTAGACAATTTGGTACCAAATTACGAATTTGCCCCTCGTGCAAATGTTAATGCTTCGGATGAATGGAGCCAAAACGCAACTTTTGTGTTGTTAGAAGTTTGGGGTGAACGATTTTTACAATTGGGGAGAAAAAGTATGAGAGCAGATGATTGGATTGAAGTTGCAGAAAAGGTTTCAGAATTATGTAAAATGGATATCAATGAAACACAATGCAGAAACCGGTTAGAAACTTTGAAGAAAAAGTATAAAAAAGAAAAATCAAAAATTGAAGATATGGGAATCGGGTATCATAGAAAATGGGGATTCTTCAAAAAAATGGATATGTTATTATCACCAAAGAAACAATACAACGGTTTACCTTGTGGGGTTGATTCAGGTGAATATGTGTTTATGAATACTAAAGTTTATTTGAATCAGTCAAATGCAATGGATGAAATGTGTGATTCTCCTGGAGAATCAGAATCTGATGATGATGATTCATTTGATTTGAAAGATAATGATGATGATGGATTTAGGTTATTGGCTGAATCGATTCAAAATTTTGGGGAAATTTATGAGAAAATTGAGGGTAGTAAAAGACAACAGATGATGGAGTTAGAGCAAATGAGGATGGATTTTCAGAGAGAGTTGGAGTTGCAGAAGAAGCAGATTCTTGAAAGGGCAAATGAGGAAATTGCAAAATTAAGGGAAGGTGATGATAATGATGATGTTAATTCTGCTGAGAATCTAAGTGGATAAAAAGGTAATTTTTCCTTTCGACCTGTACGGCTGTACTAATAATGACCCGTTTCAGGCTGAACCTGTTTGACCCGTTATCCGACCCGCCCGTCTTGCCACCTCTAGTTGTTATCATATATTTGTCTTAACAGAACTACTATTAAATACAATACCTGATCCTTGAGTTGATTCTGAACATGCCTTGATATTTTTCACATAAAAATTGGAAACATTTGGCATAAACTGTAACCTTATTTCACTTTGTATAGTAATAATCATATAAAGTAGTGACTTTGTTGAATATATTTACAAACATTGTACATTAAATATATAATTTGGGCGAATTTCGACCCGTTTTTGAATTCTACTATTTTTTCTTAGCAGTGTTGGAGCATTCTGAAAGGTAGATGGCAACTCTGCTGTATAATATCATTTATTCATTAGCATATTTTGTTGTTTGTATTTTGACTTGAAGCTTTTATGTATTGAGGTACAATAAAATAAATGTTAATTGAAATCCATTTCTTTTCTTTAAAAGCATGTGAACGAAATTAAGAAATCTCTTATTTAAACAACCTGATTCAAAACAATATGAAATCAGATCTAACAAACTCTTAAACGGAGTATCAACAAAACTAATCTCTCGTAATATAAATCTCTTTAACAGAGTATAAGAAACTATCGATAGTTCTTCTAATCAACAGAAAATAACAATCACATAAAAGCTTGAAACCCTAACTGTTGGGGGCGCACGATCACGAGAGAACAGAGAGAAAAGTGATTATTTGTATGAGTTGGAAGTGTGTAAAAATTGTATGTCTCGATGTAGCACCATATCGATTATAGAACTTCTTTCCTGACTTTAAACATTTGGACCTTTAAGTTTAGAGCTCTTGACAAACTGCCCTTCAAGATAATCCACTTGCAAAACCAGGAACAAACCTAAACCCTTAATAATAACAAAGAAAACAATACAACACCTCAAGTTAGAAACATCAGAGACTTCCAAACTAAGAGTGCACGATTATATTTATTTTACACCCTCCCTCAATCTTAGTTTGGAATAAATCAAACAACAAGCAAGAAGGAAGGCTTTTAAGATGGAAAGCCCCTATTGAGTAAGATTGCTCGGATTGACCTTGGTTATTGCGGAACCAGCGTTCTCACTTTGCCAACCACCCTCCCAATTTCGAACAAAGATATCTATGTTGAGAAAAATTTAAACTTTTTGTAAAGATATCTGCAGTGTTGTTCAAAGATTCAATTTTAACTATATTTAATAACCCAGACAAAACCTTATCTCTAACAACATGATTATCTATATCTATATGTTTTGTACGCTCATGAAAAACCGGATTATGTGCAATTAAAATCGCAGATTTATTATCACAAAACATTTTCACTGGTAGATCAATATCCAGTTTTAAATCTGTAAGAATTTGCACAATCCAAATTATTTCAGAAGTTACAGTAGCCATTGCTCTATATTCTGCCTCAGTGGAGGACCTCGAAACAGTAGGCTGCTTTTTGCTTTTCCAGGAGATCAGAGAATCTCCAAGAAAGACACAAAAACCAGTAACAGATCGTCTAGTAGTGACACATTTTGCCCAGTCAGAATCAACACACGCTGAAAGATTTAAGTGCGTACCTTTTGAAAGATGAATGCCCTTACCTGGAGAGCCTTTTAAATACTTTAACACTCGAATAGCAAGCTTCAAATGAGAATTTCTTGGAGCATGCATATACTGACTAAGACAATGAACAGAAAAACTTATATCTGGTCTAGTTAGAGTTAAGTATATTAGTTTTCCAATAAGTTTTTGATAATTTGAAATATTTTCAATAGGAGGATCGGAACTACCTCCTCTATCTGATATGACCAAGTTCATATCCATAGGAGTATTAATAGGTTTGGATGCTAACAATCCAAATTCATGAATTAAATCAATACAATATTTCCTTTGATTTAAACACACACCAATATTAGTATCCAAGACTTCAATTCCAAGGAAGTATTTTAACTTTCCAAGGTCTTTAATCATGAATTTTGAACTCAGAAACAATTTTACTTTATTAATTTCTTCCAAATCACTTCCAGTTAAAACTATGTCATCGACATAGACTAAAAGAGCAAGAAACACGCCATCACAAGACCTGGTGAACAAAGAATAGTCACTTTTACTCTGCTTAAAGCCATACTCAACTAGAGCAGTGGAAAGCTTTTGGTTCCACTGTCTAGGAGCTTGCTTTAAACCGTATAAGGACTTTATTAGTTTACAAACCCGAGTTTCATTTTTTGGAAAATAACCAGGGGGTAAAGTCATATAGACTTCCTCCTTTAATTCGCCGTAAAGAAACGCATTATTAACGTCCAACTGAAATAAAGACCATCCTTTGTTTACAGCTAAAGTAATTAGACTTCTAACCGTAACCATTTTAACCACGGGAGAAAACGTTTCATCAAAGTCAACACCCTCCCTCTGACTATAACCCTTAGCCACAAGCCTAGCCTTATATCTCCCAATTTCACCGTTGGATTTATATTTTATCTTGTAAACCCACTTACACCCTATAGCTTTTCTATTATAAGGTAAACTAGTTAATTCCCATGTACCATTTTTATACAAGGCCTCCATTTCATTATTCATAGCTTCTACCCAACTTTGGTGTTTAGAAGCTTCAAAATAAGTTTTTGGTTCAACAATTTTGTTTAAATTTGAAAGAAAGCACATTATTTCAGAATTAAAATTTGAGTAGTTAACTACTCTTTCCAAACCATATTTTACTTTTCCATCTAACACAAAATCAGTTAATCCTTTTGGTAAAGAAGAATTTCTAGTGGATCTTCTAACAGGAACATTTTCAGTGATATTACTATCACGAGAACTACCCTCAAAACAGTTTTGTTCATTTTCCTCAAATGTTGCTGAGGTAGCAGTCTCACCGGTAGACTGATCGGGACTGCCAGGTGAATCTGCACCGGTAGAATGATCGAGACTGCCAGGTGAATCTGCACCTCTGCCATCATTGTTAGAAAGGTGTCCTTCTATGTCATCATTGGGCATAGTAGTATCACTGTTCCCATCAGAATTAATATCAAAAAAATATGTATGATCAACTTCGTTTAAAATTGTTTGTGAAGTTGTATCATTTTTAAAAGGAAATATGTTTTCGTAAAAAATTACATCTCTAGAAAAGAAAATAGATTTGTTTTCAAGGCTATAAAGTTTATAACCTTTTTTCAAATTTGAATATCCAATTAAAACACATTTTTCTGCTCTTTTTCCAAATTTATCAGTATTATTTAAAACAGTTGCAAAACATAAACACCCAAAAACTCTCAAGTGATCGAGAGAGGGTTCAAAACTATGAATAAGCTCAAAAGGGGACTTGCCTTTTAAAACAGATGAAGGAATTCGATTTATCAAATAAGTAGCAGTTATAATGCATTCAGTCCACATATTTAATGGTATCCCTCCCTGAAACAAAAGCGACCTAGCTACATTTAGCAAGTGTCTGTGTTTCCGTTCAGCAATACCATTTTGCTGAGGTGTATACGGACAAGAAGTTTGGTGTATAATACCATTGATATTTAAAAAAATTTCAAACTGTTTGTTAATAAACTCTGTCCCATTGTCACTTCTGAAAACTTTAATACGTTTACCAAACCGATTTTTAATTAAAATGACAAAGTTAGTTATATTTGAAAAAACTTCATCTTTGGTTTTTAACATAAACACCCAAACAACCCTAGAAAAGTCATCAACAACAGTAAGAAAGTATTTGAAACCCTCCCTGCTACAAACTTTGTAAGGGCCCCATAAATCCAAATGAACCAAATCACCTAGTTCCTTTGACTCGTGAGAGCTCAAAGGAAAAGGTTGCCTGGTTTGTTTTGATTTATGGCAGACCTCACAAGGGGTAGAGGTATCAACAGATTCCAACTTTAATTTTTGTTTAAGAACATCTAAAACAGGGTCAGCTGGATGTCCAAGTCTAGAATGCCAAATATGTTTCGACAAACAACAAGTGGTAATGTTAAAATTAAACAAATCAATTTTACCTGGTTTAAGAAAATACAACCCATCCTTTTCATTACCAATCCCCACATTTTTCATATTTTTCAAATCCTGTATATAACACTTTGAGTCATCAAAACCAACAAATAGCTTACTATCCCTAGACAATTTATGAACAGAGAGAAGATTAACACAGTACTCTGGAACAACTAATACATCATAAAGGGTAAGACAATTAGTTAATTTTAAATTTCCAATTTTCCTTATTAACGCAGATGTTCCATTTGGATGATTTACGGTTAAATTTAGATCAGAGACATCTATAGTGTTAGTAAGATTTTGTTCAGACAAGGTCATGTGTTGGTTTGCTCCAGAGTCAATAATCCAATCAACCTTACTTAGACTTTTATCAATACTGCTATGTGAATTAAAGAAACTAGATTTTAGAAAAGCACCTGACATGTTCGCATGAACATTTTCAGGAGTAGATTTTTCATTCAACATACCAATAAGCCTTTGAACCTGTTCATTAGTAAACTGTATAGAGGAACTAGATTCAACCTTGTCAGAAACAGAGTTATTTGTTGAAAAATTTTTGTTTCCTTGACTTGAGAATTTTTTCTTAGAGTTATCAGGATAACCAACCAGTTTAAAACATCTATCGATAGTGTGACCTTGAAGGCCACCGTTTGGATTGGCACAAACCAGGTTAGGATTTTTTGTATTACCTTTTTTCTTGTTATTATCAAAAGTTTTAGCAGCAAAACTATGAGTTTGAGTCTTACTCACGGAGTCATTAGATGGAACTCCTCTATGAGACTCCTCCCTAGAGATAATGGCATAGGCAGTTTTCACATTGGGTAAAGGGTCTCTAGTTAAGATGTTACTTCTAATGGGCAAATAAACATCATCTAATCCCATTAGAAATTGCATTAGTTTTAATAATTGATTATGATCATGAAAGTCTTTTGCAGCATGACAATTACAAGCAGGGAGTTTGACTAATGCATCAAATTGTTTCCATAGTGAATTAAGTTTATGATAATATTCAGAAACAGATAGACCATTTTGACATAGAGAGTTAATTTTATGATGTAGGTTAAATGTGACAGATCCATCTACTTTGTCGTAGGTTTCTTTTAATTCAGACCACACTATGGAAGCAATTTTAGAAAAAATTTGTCCTAGATACAATTCTTCTGTAACAGAACCTAGAATCCATGACAAAACGACAGCATTACATCTATCCCATTGTTTTTCAAGAGTTTCATTATCCTTAGGTCTCTCACATGTACCATCCACAAATCCAAGTTTATTTTTAGTTTCAAGAGCAAGAGTCATAGCACATTTCCACACATTATAATTTTCAGTACCACTAAGTTTGAAGGACAAAATAGGTGTGCCATTAGTATCACTTGCATGCAAGTATAGAGGGTTACCAAAATCTAAACTACTAATCTGAATTGTACTCGATGATGCAACTTCAGGAGCCATATTTAATTAAGACAATACGCAAAATAGTAATAACAGAGATTAGCAACAATTTATCACAGATTAGCGAGAAACAGAGTAGGATAGAACGATCTTACAGTGATTTCTCCAGAGACGCCTCTCAAGAGGCAAATAACAGAATAGAGCAGCGGAATACTAACGAGATCCAAGTGAAGTAGGCCAATAACGGATCAGATTCTTAAGGTTTTAGCAATACCAGAAATACCTTCAGATATGAGATCTAGGACGAAGATAGTTCAATTCTCTGTTGAAGAAACACAAAGTACCGCTTAAGAAACCCTAAGTTTCAAATACCACAGATCTACAGAATCCCTGAGCAGACTATGAATCAGAAAGATTCAAAAACACCAGATCGATCAACAACACCTTGAACCGAAGACTGATCAATCGATAGAGATGAGTTTTCTACAGGAAAACTCCAAAAATCGAAAAACTGAAAAACCTAGTTCGATGAAATCAATTTGAACTTCAGATCTTCACACGGAACTCAGAGATCAGAGTCGAATAGCTCTGATACCATGAACGAAATTAAGAAATCTCTTATTTAAACAACCTGATTCAAAACAATATGAAATCAGATCTAACAAACTCTTAAACGGAGTATCAACAAAACTAATCTCTCGTAATATAAATCTCTTTAACAGAGTATAAGAAACTATCGATAGTTCTTCTAATCAACAGAAAATAACAATCACATAAAAGCTTGAAACCCTAACTGTTGGGGGCGCACGATCACGAGAGAACAGAGAGAAAAGTGATTATTTGTATGAGTTGGAAGTGTGTAAAAATTGTATGTCTCGATGTAGCACCATATCGATTATATAACTTCTTTCCTGACTTTAAACATTTGGACCTTTAAGTTTAGAGCTCTTGACAAACTGCACCCTTCAAGATAATCCACTTGCAAAACCAGGAACAAACCTAAACCCTTAATAATAACAAAGAAAACAATACAACACCTCAAGTTAGAAACATCAGAGACTTCCAAACTAAGAGTGCACGATTATATTTATTTTAACAGCATGAATGTTCTGTGTTGAGGTTAACATTTTTACTCTTTTATAAATAGCTTGATTTTCATCTCTAAATTTAGGGTCAAATAGCCTCAATACATAAAAGCTTCTAAGGGCAATGGTTGAGAAATTTTTTTGGCTTAAAATCATTGTAAATTAACTAATAAAAAACTACCACCTTGAATTTCATTAACCACCTTTGAGTAGTTATGCTTCTTTAATTGTACATAAACCATTTTATCCATCGATAATCATTGCTCTAAGGGCAATGGTAATTAGCACATTCCTGATCTTATAAATGGAGGAAATGGGTTGAAAGTTATCAAACGTGTTTATTGCTCAAAATGTAAAATTGTAAACCAAAGAATAATACATCCTAAAATTATTGGAACGATTGAGATCAAGATTGTATTCACCATATAAGCTGTTTTTTAACAATGTTTGTTTGTTCATAGTTTTTTAAATCATGTACCAGGTCAAGCAAAGGCCGGATAGATATCTTACGATACGTTTTTATAGATCATATATATAATTAAGAGATTTTAATATCAAAATCAACACCTAACGCTAATTATTTACAAAAATGATAGTAAGAACTCCCGAATAACTTCCTAAAGGTCACAAGAAAATGTTCAGAAATTGTCACTAGGGGTGAGCTCGGTCCAAAAACCGAACCGAAACCGATAGAACCGAAACCGAAACGATCAAATTTCAAAACCAAAACCGAACTGTTAACATGTTATCGGTTTTGGTTCGGTTTCGGTCCGGTTCCGTTTCGGCTTTTTAGGCCAAATGTTCATCCTTTTCCGAAAACCGAACCGAAACCAACAGAACCGAAAACGATGAATTTTCAAAACCGAACCGATAACATGTTATCGATTTTGGTTCGGTTCGGTTTCGGTCGGTTTTCGGTTCATTTTTCGGTCCAAATGCTCACCCCTAATTGTCACGTAATAGCTAGATCGCGTATATCACAGGAAAAATGATAGTAATAACCGAAATTCGATGCCTGGTAGATACAAAAAACCAGCCAAGATTCCCCTAATTCTAAACCGGAAAAAACAGATTCCACAACAATACAAATTCCCCAAAAAGAAAAAAAAAATTAACCAACAACTAATATAAATTAAGTGTAAAACAATAATACAATTTATGAAGGGAGCAACACTAGAAGCAAACAAAATCACTAAAAATAAATACAAAAATCTTGCAACTTAATCATTCAATTTTTTTTTAATCTTTCCCTACTTCCATTTTTTTCTTACATGACATGTCTTTACATAAGACAACCCATAAACTACCCAAAAAAACCCACCTACATTTTCAATAAACACAATCTTCAAGAAAACCAACTATTGACGATTTAGGAGCAAGAAATTAGATGATTTTGTGCACTCCTTGATTTAATTTGCTTTAATTAGATATATTTAACGAGGTTTTCGACTTTGGAATGTTTTTACCCAAATGGGTTAGAAGAGAAGGTATTTAGTGTAGTTGCAGGTGCAGTGTATAATCCACTTTGTTGTTTATTTGTATTTAAGGAACCAAAAGATGTCAAGTCGAACCCAAAATTTCCTACTTGTTGCCTGCAACAATATTGTGTTTTTTGCAAGGTTCTAAAAAACGCGCCATGGCGGCGCCAAGGTGTCGCCAAGGCGTGAGGCGCGGCGTCGACGTTACGAAACAGACCATGGCGGCTAGGCTAGGCGTGGCGTGAGATAAGGCGTGATAAGGCGCGATAAGGCGCGCCTTATGACGAGTTTTTTGTAAGGCGGCTGAGAAAATTGATTTTTTTTTAAAAAATATAACATATTTAATTATAAATTCAGATGTAACATTTTTTGTAAGCTTTATATATGAATTGTTATATAAATCAATATATCTATGATTTTTATTTAATTTGATATATATATACATATAAATTATATAAAAAATTTGCCGCATTAAGTCACGCAAAACGTCATGGCCCGCCATGGCTCGCCTTGGCTGAGGCTTGATGGTCGCGCCACGCCACGCCTTACGCTTTCTAGAACCTTGGTTTTTTGCATGAGAAAACTCTGAAAAAAATAAATTAAATAGGGCAAATGGGTCATAAAATAACAATGTAACTTTTTTAAGGTCCACTATGGTAATTGCACGTTTTTGGCGCAACGAATTTTGGTAATTATAGCATTAAAAATGTAAAAAGATAATAACCAAATAAAAATTATTTATCAAATAGGGACAAGAAAAGACTTTAAAATATACCGCCTCAAAAACTTGAAATTATTAAAACGGACCATAAGAGGTTACAATTATCAAAACAAACTACTGCCTAAAGTATATTGTTATTTTCGAACATTTTCCCTAAAAAACATTGTAGCCATTACATAATCAAGAGCAAATGTCATACAACAGCAATTCATTTGTTTTGTTAATTTAAAGTTATGTGCAGCCTGGTGATCAACGTTTTTTTTTTAATTCCTATCCATTAATTATAAAAGAACAAAAAAATATTCCTATTTGGTAATTATTTTTTACAGTTTTTAACACTAGAATTACCCAAGTAGACCAATATATAACCCAAATACACATTTTTAGGTAAAGAGCCCAAAATAGTAACCTATAATAATATTTTATAAAAAAACATATGCTTTGACGAATTACAATTATAGACTGTTCTGGAGATGGTTCAATTAACGCAGTGGTAGAATTATACCCATTATGATAATTAATAATAGATATTAAAAAAATAACCTGGGTTGAGGTGGGATGTTCTGAGGTACTTGACCCATGAAAGGACCTGGCACAATATAACACAATGGCACATCAAACAAGGATATATTTAAGTAAAAGAGTTTTTTTAATTAAAATAACGTATTTTTACATTTTTATCTATTTTGCTATTGTACAAACTTATATCCAATTGGGTCACTAAAATATGGTTTTGGTCTCATTTAGGGTCATTTGCCACCTCAGCAGGTTACCACCACATCATTGGTTGTGATCAGGTTTGCTGAATGACCCAAATAGGATACGAAACCATCTTTAAATGCCCCAATTGGACAGAAACTTCTACAATGATTAAACGGGGGGAATTTTAAAATTTAGTTATAAATGCACAAGTAATAAATATGATTAGTGTTGGAATGTGATATACACGTGGCATAAAACAGGTAGTACCATAAGGCACTGATTGAGATGGCTGATGTGGCATCCATGCTGGTGGTTGAGTACCCAGACTCGAGGTTCGTTGTATGCCTAATGGTGGTGCCATTGAAGGGAACTACAAAAAAAGTAAATAAAAAAATAACGCGCCATTTTTAAAAATATTGTATTTGTTGGAGTTGAAAATTTTGTTGATTGAATGGTATTTAAGAAACTGAATCATTTATTTTATGGGCAAATGTTATAAAGTAGTAATATAGTTTAGCCATTGGTCTGTTTTGGTAATTACAATTTTATTTGTCCCATATCTGGTAAATTATTCGGCCCTATGTGGTTATTATTTTTTACATTTTTTAACACTAAAAATTATCAAAGTAGGCGAATTTTAAATGACATTTTGCGTTTATTTTATGTATAAAGGTCTAGCACTAGTAAAATAAAACTGTAACTCATATGCTTACTGGTGTAGCTTGAAGTGCAGGTGAATCATTGATATCAAATGGATGGCTGTAGGTGGAATGGGCTGCTACAATAATATAAAAACACATACAGTGAAAAGGAATATGAAATATATATAGTCACAGGAGATGATGTTTGTGAAGCAACAGGAGCTACACTTGCACCACACGGTGTACTAGCAACCACCGGATTATTATTACTACCAGATGCAGGGACTGTAACTGATAACTCAGAAAGCATATCAAGCAAGTTACCACTTGAAGGAGAAACTTGAGAAGAAGGTTTTATTCGAATCAAAGCTGGCCCAATTATCACTTAATGACATCGCGGGCTGGCCCACAAATGAGGCAGGAGAAGTTGAAGGTGGTTCGGGATCAGCATCGAAATCAATTAATGAGCTTTCTCTTATGAGTTCTGTTGGATTACTGTTATTCACATTTTTTTACATAACTTTAACACAAAACCAAATAAATAAATATCCTGACCTGTGTTTGCAAAGACCCATTAGCTCTGGGTGGTTCAATAACCCGACGAGGTGAGACAGTGTCTCCCAAAATATCCCTAACGGGCCTAACAGCTGGCGGGCTAGAAATATCTGAATCTTTTCTTCTATCAGGAGACCTATATGGAAATCTATCTTGTCGTTTCCAATCATTAATAACATCTGTAAGGGTCGGGCTTTTTTTGAAATCTGGGTCATAACCCGGGCTATAACTGTTTCTTGAACTTGCATCACTTCTGCCACCTGGACTGGCTCGATCACTGTAACGGTGGTCGTTTTCGTAAGGCGGGCTTCTAGAACCGTCTTGATGTGTGTCATCTGATCCCCCCTGTTTAATTTACGTTACAGATGATTCCATAACCACGAAACGTGTACATGGTACAAAATAATTTATAATGAAAAAAAAAACTAAAAAAGAGTAGATTTCTTTGTAGGATCATCAATAACCAAGGTTGTCAAGATCGAGATCAAAAGATCCTACTCAAATGTCTTAGTTTCTATTATACATATTCTAATTGATATCTAGCAATTAGAGTTATTTGCCAAAAAATGTGAATGTACTTTTTAGTTTGTCCTTGTTAAGTAAGTTATTCCAATTGGGTTATTATAAGATGTTTTGTGTCCCGATTGGGTCATTAAAAGCTGTTTTTACAAACTGATTATTGTAAAAAAAATCTTTATAATGACGTACAAAAACGTTGAATTTATATGTATAATGATAAATGTTATACGAGAATAACTGATTCAAAAAAGTTTTTAATGACCCCAATGGGACACAAACCCATCTTTTACTAACCCGATAGGCCAAGACTTTGCACAATAACTAAAAAGAACAAACCAAAAAATATGTTAATATTTTATACAAATAACCCTAATTAATAGAGGCGGTAATTTCGACTTATTTACTTATATATTGGTTGATTCGATAATGTTCTCTTTTAACAGGTAATTAAGAAAGGCTTAAAGGGAAAGGGACACACATTCAAACGAGCCGAAAGTTGCCCAAATAGTGTTTTCAATGCATAAACCTCGTATATCATTTGACTCATAAATATTAAACTATAGTTTGAATACTAGAACTTCTGTAATCACATTTGAAAAACTATTTACTTCTGTTTCTGGCTGACCCAATACCCGACCCGCCCATATTTCCACCTCTACTAATCACAATACCCAAAAACGGGCCATATGCATGCAGCATGCCTATTTGAATTGTACTCCCTATTTTCAACACACGTTAGAAAATATGTCGTTTACAAAGTTAGGTCCTACCGATTTCGCCCTTGGAGGCTTGTCAAAGCAGAGTATCTTCTATCCACATAGACATGCTTAATAAAGTCCCCAAGTCTCTCAACATTACTGAAACCATAAAAGAGATTTAAATTAAATTTTTTATTGGAAAACAAAAGACATTGCATTTTGTCATTTAAATATAACTTACCAAATGTTGGTGATTTTAGTGTCAAAAACCTGTTGTCAGGGAACGACTGTCATTGTGCATCCCAATCTTTTAAATAAATTTCTTTGGCACTCTGTTATTACAATTGAAAGAGGTCAAGTTTAGCAGATTTATGTAGATTACTAGATTACAGATAGCGTTTTAACATCTAAGTAAATAAAATACTGGGCAAAATGTCATTTAAAGGCAATATATTTTAGGTGGTGACCCGTATTGAAAATTCTAACTTTTTAAAATCCGTTATGGTAATTAACATTCTCTTTTGTCCCTAGAATGTAATTACAGAAAATGGTTATTTTATGAATTTAACATATAATTACCATAAAACTTGTAATTACCAAAAATGAACTTCAAAAAATTATAATCACCAAAACAGACCAACTCCTAAAGTATATTTTATATTTATGACATTTTTCCATTAAATATCCGTAGGAGTATTTAGGCAAAAATATTACCGCATTCCCCCCTCCTTGAAGTGCACTAACTTCTTGTGTAGTAAATTTGGCCATAGACACAGATTTTACCCTGTGAGTAAACTCCCGACTGTAGAAAATTGTAATATATGGTTTAATATCTAAGCATAAATAAAGTCAATTCGTTTAAATTAAAACGTCAAACTAAATATTTCATCTACAGGTGGCAAAAAATGAACAGGTTAGGGAAACATGTCAAAACTAGTTGACCAGAGACAGTTTTTGTCCAAACTTTTACAAACAATTAGTGTTTCAACTGTCAAATAAAAGTAGATATAAACATATAATATATTATTTCAATAATAATGTAATTTTTATAATATAACCATTTAGGAGGTTTTATGAGTTACAAATACACTTTGGTCAACTTTCGACCTATTTGACGTGTTTCCCTTTAAGCTATTACGGAGTATTTTGTACCCGTTAGAGTAAAACATAACCGGAATCGACCCATTTATAAGTATATGGGTCAAAATTTCCACCTGTAATTTCATCCTACATATAAATGCACTTCATTATCAGAAAACAGGAAGTTGACACTTACTGTATGTCACTGCAAGTTGTGCAAACAAACGTCCAGAAGCTTGTGAGGTCCCTGTTAAGTAAATGACATATATACTCAAGGTTTCTAATTATGTTTCAGTTGACTTTTGTATTTCCAAACCAAATAAGTTAAAAGCTACCAAAGATGAAGGATGGCTTATTACTAAGTAGAAATGAGAACAATTACTGTAGCATTACTCACAGATGTTTGTATTTTGTACAGAATTATTCATTATCCAACTTTCTGTGGCGTCTCACATACAAAATTGAGAAATGTAACTATCAAATTAGATAAACTCAATATTAAGCAATTTTCAGACTCAGAATCTTAAAAACAAATTATCTTGAAAGGACTATTATGCAAAACAAACTGTGGGAACTATCTTCTTAATAGATGAAACAAAGGAGATCAATTTCGTGCTACAATAATAAACAGTTCTTATGGGATCTCAGGCTCTCAGCATTGTCTGACTCCTTGTATATATAACTACCAAGCATTAGCTAACTGCTAACATGATTTCAATTAATAGACATCGGTAAATTAACCAAAATGTATGATGAAAATACATAGAATTATTCGCCCAAATAGTCCATTATTGTAAGTATGTGTAATGTGGGTATTGCCACTCACTTCCATTCCACAATTAGAATCTACTTTGCAAAACAAATCTCTTCTAATTTCTAATTAAGACTGCCAACAGGCGCAAGGAAGTAAATTTAAGTATATGATTCACCTAAACATTGCTCTCAGTCTTACTTATACAGCAACATATATTTCTAATCTTTTTGAAATTTAAAGTTAGAATCTAATTGTGGCAGACTCCAAGAGAGCAATTCAAGTAGATTGGCATCAAAATTAGATCATTATCCATCACTAGAATACATAATCAAACAAAAAAAGGCAGAAACGAGTGGACACAGTAGTACATTATCCATCACTAGAATACTTTTTATTTAACAATTAAAGTTCAAAAAGTAAATGTTCACATGAGAGTAAATTATTAAATGATATACTAATACTAGCTTCATAGCCCGCCCCGATGGGCGGGCTAGTTTCAAAAAATAAAATACATAACAACGAAAAAACGTAAGAAATCATATAGCAAATTATTATTGATATGATGAATAAACGTTTTGTTGTACATGAATAATTGGTAAAAATAAATCAAAAACGAAATAAAGCTTCTTTGTATATGAAATTTGTCGTTGAGTTTATGTAGTTACCATCTTCGTTGCAACAAATAACTTTCAAGACTTTCTTGCTCTTCACTTGAAACATCGACATATAGTTGGGCATGTGATAATACCGATGTTTTGTGAAACAAACCCACCCGTGACAATCTTTGCTCTTGGTTTTTATCAATAGTCATTGCAAAACGTAGTTGAACAGGAAAGTATGACATCTTGTTGTCGAAAGAACTAATAACCATACACGGGATATGGCAAGCTATACCAGTTTTGCCACTTGATATGATGTTACCTTCATTTATATTAATTTCATTCTTAACATTTGTACCCTAGTTCTGTTGCATAATTCTACTTTTGATGAATGTCTACATGCACATTACAAGAGCATTTATCTTTAACTTCAACATATGATACGGGACACCTGACATTTTTAAGGTATTCAAGAATTTTGTAGTGTAAAGATCTAGCCTAAACATAGTATCATCAACCATTTCTTGTGTTAGTATTGATGATAATATGTTTGGATTATAACATATGTTTGAATCATGACTTTTTTTTTTCAATTTTTAATGAGTATACTCATTTCGTAAATAATTTAATTTTAAAAACTTTGACATTTTTAAAATTTTTTATTTACGAATAAAAAACAAAGTTATGGTTGAAAAACAGAGTGGGAGAAAACATGAATATGTTTCCATATAAGGGATAACTTAATTGACCATGATGCCCTTTGAGTCACACACTGAGTCATCATTTGGATGCATTTTGATTGGATGGCCATTCCATGTCACATTTACATACCATCAAATATAATTCAAGTCCTTGTGTCATATATAGGTGGTAGATTAAAAATATAAAATAACAAATTTAGTTTTGCCAACGACTACCTTAAGTCCTTAAGCCTTAAATATTATGCTTTGGAAAATAAATAAAAATTGAGAAACGTGTATTTGATGTATTTGGTAACATTCTTGATTGTGCATAATTTGCAGGGTTGAGTTAAGCATCCGTGAGGTACTCCAATTAATTTTTATTATTTGAGCTCTGAGCATAATTTTAGAGAAAGATCTCATAAAATAATATATTTTTTTTTGAATAAGTAAGATTATTCTGCCAAATTAAAAGTGTCGTATCAATCCCCAAATCATATGTTCAGTTTTATTCTTTTAGATCATTTACATATATTTTGTCCATTATCAATATTTTATTTTGCCTAACTTGATTTAAGTGAGTCTACACACAAATATGTATATATATTCAATATCACTCTAATATCCAAAAAAAAGATATTCGAAATATCAAAAATGTTTTAAGTAAAACCATTTGATTTTAAATTATCAAACTTCCATTATCAATTTACAAAAGTTAAGATTTCAAATCGAATGTTATCATGCTCAAAAAACAAATGTCTACAGAAGCTTGATCCAAAATTGGAATTGATTCCCATTGTACAACTTGACCTTCATCACCCACCTTACGTTTTTGCATATATTATGAAATCAGGTATATACGAATTTACGAAGGCATCAAACTTTGTAAAAAGTACTCCCTCTATCTCTAAATAAACCTAAATAAAATTCTTATTTCTCCCTAAACTTTTGTCCCTAAATAATGTTCTCGTTTCACAAGTTGGACGGGTCCACTTAATAAATAATGGGTAAATTACAGAAATTATCTATGTGGTATACCCGATTGTGCATTTCTGTGCCTAAACTTTTTTCTTCGGTTTTTTTGTCCTAAAGATTTTTGAATTTCAGTTTTCCGTCCTTCCGTCCAATTCCATCTCTTTTTAGTCGTTAAGTCTCATCACGTGCCAAACAAGTTGGACGGGTCCACTTAATAAAATAATGGGTAAATTACAGAAATTATCCATGTGGTATACCCGATTCTGCATTTCTGTGCCTAAACTTTTTTCTTCGATTTTTTTGTCCTAAAGAATTTTTGAATTTCAGTTTTCTATCCTTCCGTCCAATTCCATCTCTTTTTAGCCGTTAAGTCTCATCACGTGCCAAACATATAAGGGTAATTTGGTCATCTCTCTGATCTTCCTCATTTCTGTATTTTCCCCAATTAAACCCTAATTCTAAAATCACATCTTTAAAGTTTTAAATTCACATCTTTGTTTATACTACCTCCGTATCAAAATAAGTGATACATTTGAAGAATTGCGGTTTTTGAGGCAAAAGATTAAAAAGTGGTTTAAATTAGATTAAAGTGGATATTTAGTGGATAATGGGTCCAACTTCTTTGGAATGTAGTGACATTAATGATGCTTAAAAGTAAAAGTAAGGGTAAAGGGGGTAATTTCACTTTATTAAAGTAGATAGTTAGTGGAGAATGAGTCCCACTTTTTTACCAAATAAGGTAAGTTTTGGAAGTGTATTACTTATTTTGTTCCACCCCTAAATAGAAAGTGTATCACTTATTTTGATACGGAGGTAGTATTTACTAACTACAAGAAATCTTGAACAACAAAAATCGATTTCCTTACATTAAGAACACATCTTCTTCAAAAATCCATAGCACATCTGTAATATCTTAAAAAAAACAGAAGAACATGAAGAACACACCTTCAAAAAAACCCATAAGAACACACCTTCTTCAATAACACCCAGGAAGAACACATCATATAATCGTGAAGCCGCTGCCCTCAACAAGAACCCCCCCCCCCCCCCCCCCCCCCCACCAGAACCACCCCCGCCCCTTCACCAGAACCGTCACTTCCCGACGTTAGCACAAAAAAAAAGAAAAGGGAAGAAGAAGAAGAACGACAAAAGTGAAGAAGAAGAACGCAAGTGTAAAAAATAAAAATATTTGAAAACCCCAAATCAGATTTTGATGTTTTTTCAAAGCTTTAAAATCGCGAACAAGTGAGAAGAAGAAGAACAATTGAACATATCTAGGTTCAAAACATATGTTTGATGTATTTTATCTTTTCAGTTTATGATGATTTTCTTGATGTTGAGCACAGAGAAAAAAGAAGATGAAGAAGGTGGATGTAATGAAGGTGGAGGAAGAAGATGAACATAAAGTACAACTTTTGAAGCATAAGATACAAGTAGTTTGCCAGGGAAATGACCAAATTACTCTCACATGTTTGGCACGTGATGGGACTTAACGGTTAAAAAGAGACGGAGTTGGACCGAATGACAGAAAACTGAAATCTAAAAGTCTTTAGGGACAAATAAACTGAAGGAAAAAGTTTAGGGACAGAATTGCAGAAAAAAGTTTATTGACGTACAGATTTCAATAAGATCACAAACCATAAGATCACCATCTAAGTTCATGTCTCCTATCACATAAATATACTATTTAAATATGAAAAAATAAACATAAAATAAAATTTTTCTACAGCAATTGGAAAGCTTGGGGGCAGGCGCCCACCCCCGCCCACCCCTTACTACTACGTACATACCGCTAGGCTAAAGGCCTTTTGATTAATGAGGTCTTCTAACTTATTCTCTGACTAAAAGAAATATTAAATTAGTTTGAAATTAAATAAAAATTTGTATCTCTTTATTAAATGACTTTTTATTCACGCTCTTAGGTATAATTTAGATAAACTTATATTTTTTAATGTAAAATGTACAACTTTTCCAAAAGGGTTCTAAAAAGCAAAAAAATATATATTCTTGATTTCTGGTATAAAATTGTTTTTAATTGTTTACAGTTTCTCAGATTCAGAAATATATAAAATTCTTCAAGTTTTTTATAAACGTGGTATCAAAATTTTTGGGTCATAAAAAAGAAGCGAGAATCTGGATGACCAAAAAGACGTATAAGATCCGTGCTTGGAAGATATGAAATAGAAGAAGTGCCGTGGGTAAATACAAGTACTTCTATTTTCTTTTTAATATTCTCGATATAACAATTTTGTAACTTTTTGTTTCAGTTTATACTTTTAAATTTCGTATTTATTATGTTTGTTGAAATAAACTATAAAATATTTTTGAAGAACTCTCGAGTTTCAAAAAAGATAGATAATTTATCATTTTACCAAATTATTTTGATTCCTGAGCAAATTAAGTCTCATCTAAATATGTTTGGAATTTATATATGTTTATTGGTTTGTTTATCATATTTTAACATTTAATTGTGATAGGTTGAACCATATAGAACCCGTAATATAACTAGTGTGATGACAATATATTTGATGTTTTTTGCTTCAAGGAAATGTATGAGTACGTTGTGTTTGATGATATGTGTAGAATTTGTATTTCGGAGTTTCATCGTAATATTTTATTAGGTTTTGATAATGACAGCCCTAAGGGCTGTCATAAGACATGCATAAAAAAATTGTACATCCATCTATAACCGACTCTTGAATTTTCGGAATTATTCATTTGTACCATTTTTAATGCTTTTAAAGACAGCCCTTAGGGCTGTCATTATCAAAACCCTATTTAATTTAATAAAGCCCAAAAATATGTTGTTTGTTACGAGGGACATATTTTAGTCAATTTAGCCAGGATATCAGAAAAATCAAAGTATCTCACGATCGCCCCTGAGGTTTTACACTTTTACTTGTTAAACATTTCTTAACAAGTAAAAAATGCCTTACTAAAATTATTAACTTAATTAAACCATAATTAGTATACGTATTATATGTCATCAACTAGTTTGACGCAATAATTGCTACTTCTCTCTTAATTCATTATCATCCAAGCTTAATATCTCTTTTTTAATTCGAATAAAATCTATCTTGGAATTATATATTTCATTTCATGCATAACCTTTCAACTATTTGAAAAGTTGGCTTATACTCTCTATGTACAGTCTATTTACAACGTGGAAAAATGATAGTGATGTATATGCATACAACATACACCTTCTAGAAGATGCATAATATAAGCTCGTCATCTCGGAAATATGAAGAGTTTATAACATACAAAGTATTGACTTAGTCATAATTTGGCACTTTTCTATATAAAAGTGAGAATAAAAAAAACATGTCATTTTCATATCGATGGCTCTTTTACGTGCAAAGTATTGGATGAAGTGGTTTGAAAAAGGCTTGAATTTGTGTGCGTCCGTGTGACCACGCGAATGCAGATGCGAAATTGTCTGGCTCATGCGGATCTATTTTTTTGCACCTAGTTAGAGTGATCAACAATGTTGACCAACTGATGATCTGGCCAACCATTAGGAGTTGATCAACTTCAGTTCTTGGACTATTTTAAACTCGTCGAACAACAAAGTACACAGACAAACTGAAGCATCATAGCGTGCTTCAGTGTCTGTTGACCAGAGCTTGCTTCGGTGTTGTACACTGGGAAGTAAATAGCGAATTTGTATTAATTAAATGGATCGTGTTAACTCATAGTATTTAACCGGCCAACTAACTTATTACTTCTTTCTTTTACATGTTATATTTCATGATTGTAATTACAATTGTAAATTTTTATTATTGTATTGTATTAATAAAATTAATACAGTATTAATTTCTACAATACTTTCTTTGTCATATATCGAGTATATAAGGTATTATAGATTCATAGATGAAAACGGGTTGACAAAATAAGACTTCCATTGAAATGGACAAAACTATACAATCTTATTTGAAAGAAAACACATTCAACAGTTTAACACCGTTGTTTTGGTCAAGCGATGGCCGATTTCTGATACAAATGAACATCTAGAAGTTTTTATAAGGATGGTTGGTATCTCGATCAATCATTTTTGCCGTCATCAGTCATACATAATACGAAAATTGTCATCAACAATGTAGATTGTTTAGACGACACTATATAAGTGAAAAATTCGGACTCAAATACTAATTTTATTTAATATAATACAAGATAAATAAGTTACAATAACAAAATTATAAATTACAATACAAAACAAAATGCAAACATAAAGGGGAAAATCAATATTGGTGAGTCTTGTGATTATTACAATCCCATTAAAACATATTCGAGTCATCTGGTAAAAATCTTATTTTCAAACAATTTTTTTTTAAAAAGAAGAAAGAAATGGAAAGTTTTTTTTTAGCGGCAAATTTCATTAAAACTAGCAAGGGGCTAGATAAAAAAGAACAACAAAAGAAAGAACAAGAAAATCAAAAACACGATTTTGGATCAACACACCAATCCGACCACCTATTAGATAAATATAGTTGTTTATAAGATAAAGAAAGAAAGGATAAGTTAAATATAGTTGTTCATTTAATCGGATGAATTACCATGAATGTCACATTTTTCATTCCATCCTTCAAATGAGAAAATTGCAATTAATTTGTGAAATCCAAGCTCACTTCTAACTCGGCAACACACATAAGGTTTATTGACCTATTTCAAATTGCTTATTTGTGCGAAATCTACGAAAGCCTAAACTATGTATGTTTATTGTCTTATTTAGTATTATTCTTACAAATTCGATGAGTAGTGACATTGGAAATTTACATAAAACTACGGAATCCATTGTCAACATCAAAGTTGTGTGAGTTGATATAGAAGTTAAATATGAAAATTTTGAAATCAAATTCATTATATTTGGCTAAAATAGACAAGTTCGACAGCTATTGAATCATAACGTAATGTCATTTCATAGTGTGGTGTCATTTCGTTTCCATTTATCAACACCTTTTATTATCAACCGATTCATCTATATCAATTGATTATATCAACACGTTTTGTTATCAACCAATTTATCAACAATTTCTATATCAATTGGCTACCAATGGTTGTCTTGGGGAGTTTGGTCTTAGGTTCAAGACTTGTTGGGAGTATTCTTTAGGGGAAAAAGGTGGTGATGTTTATTCCCCAAAAAAAGGAGATATGTTCGAGGAATGCATACTGCCCGCTTGGATCTCACTGCATATGTCGAACCACTAACTTACTAACTTGCCGTTAAAAAAAACACGTTTTATTATCCTATGAAAAAGAGATATTGGTCTTGATTTTACATATGTTCACCTTATAAAAAATAGGCAAGTATATATACGGGTGGCCAGTAGGCCACTGAGGTTTGGGTTTGTAGATTTGGGTTGACGAGTAAGATTCATCCAAATTATACCTGAATTATTTATATAAATAGGTTATATATCTTAACCCTATGTTGTTTATTTTCAATATAAATATGACCCATATAACTCATTTAATTAAACATGTTAAACATATTAGTGGTTTAAATAAGTCAAACTATGTCGACTTTTTAAATGTGTATGCAAATGCTACTAAATATATCTATTTTTACATATATATTTTTCAAATATATCTATAAACTATTTGAAGTAAAAAAAATTATATATGTATTTTTAAAATGTTTTAATAATTAATCAGGTAGGCGGTCGACCCATTTAAATTATCACCGAACCTAACTTGTTTAACGAACGGCTCAGATGAGTCGACCCAAAACTGACTAAAAACTTGTTTGTTTCAACCCTAACATGTTTATTTTCGTGCGATTTCAGGTCGAGTTTGGGGTCCGGTCAGAACTGTCACCCTAATTATATATCCACAATACTATTGATAAATTCGCATATTTAATTTCATTGCAAGTCTTAAACCATCTGGTGATAATCAAGCGGTACGAATATCTGAAATGATTTCTTAGAGTTCACTAGTTCGATCTCTTTCATAGGTAAACGTTTACGAGACGGTAAGGAGAAGGTTCGAAATGACCACGACAACTAGTTAAAACGCATATATCACGAACAAAATTCACAAACCAGTTAATTATAACTCTGAATATCCTTTTGATTTTTTTTTCTTTCATGCATGTCCTAAAAACTTGTGGTTTTGGTAAATATGTAATCGTGTGATATTCCAATGGTAAGAGACAATGTTTGACTTATATAATAAAAACTTAACAATTTATTACTAGAAATAATAATGAAGATTAAAAGTTTTTATTGTAATCAAACTTAATGGAAACGTTCATTATAAACTATGCCTTGCATATCCCTGATTATAACGAATCCCCCTTAAACACATATCGCAATTAAGATACTTGCCGGTGTTGACAATTACTATATAATCTGTTCATTATTATATTAACATTATTTATTTATAAACATTTTTGTCCTTTTCTCCAATACCTAAGGTAGCATTTATTTAGTTCTCCAAAATATAAAATAACTTCAATTAAACTAACTGTTTTTATAATATAATCTGACGTATTGCCTGGTCATACATACAATAAACGTATTATTTTCCTTCTAAACGACAAATTGAAATGCAAAAACATATTAATTTTATTTAGATAAGCTAAATTTAAAAATAAAATTAAATCAAACCAACCATATTTAAAAAAGAATGAAAGCAAACTCACGAGACAACAGTAGACTACAACGACTTAATTTAATTTATTTAATGATTACTACACAATAATTAAAAGTTTTTCGAATGAAAACTTTATACGAAGTATGTAAAGTTAAATGCAGTTATACAAATACAAATGATAAATATTTTAAAAGGTAATTATTTATAAACATATTTATATTTAAGATAACTAATAATAATGAAACTCTAAACTTTAAGACTATTCGACTATTCGTAATGGTACCATATCCATGTCACTCAAACCAAATATATGATAAATCGGGATCCAACCTCGTAATTATGAGCAAACCAACAACTAAATCTTAAAATTGATTTGTTAATACATGTATTCTTTATCATTCATAATATAAAAGCAATCATTATATAAGTACAATGACCACCATTAATCACCTCTGCATTATCTTCAACCTAGACACTTATACTCATTTGTTTAATAAATTTATATAAACGTATATCCAGATACACATTCGGTTTATTTACTTTCTTAAATTTGTTTTATATTCTCTCTAGAACGTGTTACACCTCAAATGCCATCATATGTTATAACCTTGACAAAATAACTTTCAAATTACCCGAACGATTTGTCGCATCATATTTCTTATTTGTTTATTTTTAATTTTTATTATTATTTTTAATTATTATTATAATGAAGGGCGTCGACATCACAAAGGTGAATAAAACATTTAAATATCGTGCCATTTTTCTTCGCAACCTTCATACTATATAAACAAACCATTACCCTTTTGGCATCCCCAAGAACCCATAACAAATTTTATCCAAAATTCAACAAACCTCCTACTTCATGGATACTTATTCCTACTTAATCCGATCATCGTCGGACTACAGCCGGAGCATTCGCCGGAAAGCTACTTTTCAGAAACGGTGTTTAAGGATGGCGAAGCAGCACAGAACGAGGTTTTATATACTCCGGCGATGCGTCTCTATGCTTCTCTGTTGGAACAATCATTCCGTTTCTGATTGATCGTTTTTAGCAATCGAATTAACAGATTTTGATCTGAATTATGTGAAGTCACTGAATTACGAGCGTTTCCGTTCAGCAGCAGAGATCGGAGAAGGTGATTTTGAGCTGGCCGTGGTTTGTATAAAAGGAGAATAAAGTCAGGCGATTGAATTACGAGGGTTTCTGTTCATCGGAAGTGCTCCAAGGCGATGAAGATAAATTAAGTGGATTTTGAGAGCTTGAGGCGGCGGATAGTGGTGGAGATTGAATCAGGTTAACGGAAGCAGAGATATGGAATTGTGAATTGTAGCTTGTTATATCTGAATTGTAACAAAATCTTTTGGAAATTAGAGACTGATTTATCCCTAAGTTAATTTAGATATTATATAAATAATCAGTTCCGAAAATTATGATTGTTTTATTTACTCCTGCATCTTTCCGTTTCCTATTGATATCTTTAGCAATCGAATAGATTTTCATGCGTATGATCTGAATTCACTGAGTTACGAGCGTCTTTGTTCACCGGAGGTGATCAGGGAAGGTGGTTTTGAGTTGGCGGTGCTTGTACGGAGGGAGAAGAAAGCCTGGCGGTGGTTTTTGAAAGCTTACGGCGGCCAAAAGCGGTGGAGATTATATGAATTTAGTTTTGTTAGTTGTTACGGAATATATGATTATGGTTTTTTGTTTTTTTTCAAAGGCAAATATACGTTTTTTTTGTTAACTAAAACTATTTTTGGGTAATCTTTAAAAAGGGGTAATTTTTAAGTGAATTGATTTGTTAAATATAATTTGTTTTTTTTTTTGACAACACATAATATAACTTAATTATGCGTATAATGTATGTAATAATATCTTAAAATCAGTGTTAAATGTTACTCCCTCCGTCCCTAAATAAAGTTCCCATTTCCCTTTCAATTTTTGTCCCTAAATAAAGTTCCCATTTCACAAGTTGATGGGGTCCACATAATAAAATAATATAATTACCAAGGACCCCACTACTAACTATCCACTAACTATCTTTCTCTCTCCAAACCAACTTTATATTTTAATCAAATTTATTACCAATTACCCCACCACTACCTTTCTCTTTAAAACTTGTGCCCAAGAGAAATGAGAACTTTATTTAGGGACAGAGGGAGTATTACTTAACAACATTAATTTTTTATTTATTGATGTACAAGTAAATATATGTATATGTATATAGGGTTAGGATCCAATGAGAACTCAAAAACAGGTGAGTAACGCGAGGATAATTTCCGTCCACTCATTTATTCAAGGGTACAAATGTCTTTTAAAAACATCAAATTCCTCCATGTACCACTTGTCTGGATGTTGGTTTTTTTCCCCTACTTCGTTTTTCGTCAATAACTTTTTTTTTATTTGAAAAATAAAAAATCTAAAATTATCAAAAAAAATTTAAAATTAAATTATCTAAAAAATAAGTATAGTCATAAAAATTTGAAAGAAAAAATAATCTAAAATTGACAATTATCCATAAAACACTAAAATGATCTCAAAATTAACAATGATACAAAGGTAAATAAAAGATCTTAAATTGACAGAATGATCCAAAATTATGTATGATATATAATTTTTACTAATTATTTTTTCACACTGAATCTTAACTATTTATTTTGTTTGATGAAAGGTCTAGATTTGACCTCTCAGTCCTCACTAAAAAAAAAGTGCTCACCCGATCTCACTTCTGTATATGATCATATCTAGATCTAGACCAGATTGTAATGTATCTTTTTCTTTCTTTCTTTCTGGTTATAATTTACGATCAGCAAATATAGAATCTGAAAATGATAAAATCTTATTCTGATGCAATAAATTAGTTAATTATTTTGATCTTATATTAGTGACATTATTCAATGTCAACTCTATTTTGTGTGTTAGCTTTTGGTTGGTGAGTTAGAGTTTACACTGAATTAAAGAAATATATTTAAGAAGGAAAAATAGGTTTTAAAATCCATGGTGGCCATTCATAGAAAATAAGTAAATCCAAAAAAGAAGCCATATATATTACTTTAGAGTTAGATTAGAGATTTAGATCAGTGCTAACTCTTTCGGTCGGTTTCAAGTTAAGGGCTTTACTCTACTAAACACCAATGGTACGGTAGTTTTGGTTGATGTCTTTCAGTTGGAAGCATCAGTTGATAGAAGAAGATGGGAGACAAAATGGATAGGTGATTATTTAATGTTTTGTATGTATATTTTATAAAGTATGAGATCCAAAAATACTAAATAAATATGTATATTTTGAAGGGTTGTGTCAGTTAGAGTATGACGTGGCACTGATATATCAAAAAACTTAATTGTTAATATTTCTATATTTTCTTTTGTTTATGTTTTATAAGCTTTTTCATGTTTGATTCGAGAAACGCAAAACCGTGCCAAATTCAATTTACATATCTTTTTCAGTACCATTCAATTTCGTGAATTACAAAAGCTAGTTTATAAATTCTAAATAAAATTGTGCTAAATTTGACCGAATATGTTTATATTGTTACTTTTGTGAAGCTTCTTAGCAAGAAGGTATTGGATCGAGAAGCATTGTGTGTGTAGGCCAACATGTGGTTCTCTGTCTTGAGCATGTAATAAAAAGCCCACCGAAATGGACGAGAATGAAATTGCGTGACAAATTCGAACAGTGCAAATTGTGTTGGGACCATTGCAACTAAATCTCTATAGAACCTACTTTATAATATTCTACACAACTTGTATAAAATAAGATAATACTCCCTACGTCCCACAAAGAAGTTTACATTTCTCTTGGGCACAAGATTTTAGGTAATAGTTAGTGGTGGGGTCACTAGTAATACTTTTGATTAAAATATAAAGTTGGATTGGAGAGAGAAAAATAGTTAGTGGATATTAATGGTGGGGTTCTTAGTAATAATAATATTTTATTATGTGGGGTCCCTCAAATGTGAGAAATGTAAACTTTTTTGTGGGACAAAAGGTTGGTGAGAAATGTAAACTTTTTTGTGGGACGGAGGGAGTATTATTTTAATGTTTTTGACGGTTACATACTAAAATACATTTAGGATGTTTGTTTTATGGACAAAATATATTTTAGTACTTTAAATTTTGCTAACTAAGTTTCTATAATTCTGAATTATTAAATGTGCAATATGTACATTGAATTTGACAAAATTATCGATTTAGTATCCTAACTCACTAATTTGATCTTAATTTCTCACATAATTTGCTTCTAATATCAATATACTGAGATGCGTGTATCCTTTTTAGTCCGTTAAAAACTCTAACGAAAGTAAGTCAAATAAGAAAACGCGATCAAATTAATGAGTCAGAGGTAATAAATTGACCATTTTGTCAAGTTTAGATACCATGTTGCATCGTTAATAGTTCTGGATAATAGAATATCAAGTCAGCCAAATTTAAGGTAACAAATATATTTTATTAGTAAGAAAAGTATTTAAGATATAGTATAAGTTTTATTTATGTAGCAATGGTTGAAATAAATCAACTCCAGAAACTAATAAAAATATTAGACTCCTCGTTGCTTGGGTTTTTAACCTAGTTTATACTCCGTTATACACTAATTCTGATTTCCCGCAACATATTTTTACATCTCATGATTTCAAATTAGTAAGATAGGTTACTTGAGCCTAAAACATGACATGACACGATAAAAATACACGAAACGAAATGAAATTGGGGCGAAATTGAAATTTGAATTTGTGTTCGTGTCGTGTTCGTATTGTGTGAAAGAAACACGAAGTCGTGTCGTGTCGTGTTAAGAGATTAACACGAAATTGACACGATAGTTATGATTTCGGGAACATTTAGAAATTAATGTTTTTGTCGTGTTTGTCGGGTTTTTAGCATGTAATAAGTAAGAAATATGTTATTTTTGTTATTTATTTTGTGTTGTCGTGTTTGTCGTGTTTATCGTTTTTCTATTCGTGTTAGCAAAATAAAACACGACTTCGTGTCGTGTTGTTTTCGTGTTGAAGAAATTCGTATCGTGTCACATAAAAACACGAAACGATAACACGATTTGACAGTACTACTTGAGCCAATCCTTAAGTCGTGGAAGGAAAAGACAAATATAAGTACTTTAGTTTTTTCAAGAAAATAAGCTCCTATAAAATTAAAAGATATATTTAGATGTGAAAATTTTTAGTTTTTATTTATAACAAAAAGCTTTAAAACAAAAAAAGCTACTTGAAGTAACTCTAAAAAAGAGCTTACACTTTTTAAATATAAAATTACCAAAATATTCTTAGAACTTGTTTGGTTGGTTGGATTCTTGAGGAATTGAAATCCATTTACTATGAATTTATACAAGTCAATTCAATGGAATGAATTGCAATTAATGGTTGTTAAAAAATTATATTATATAAGAAAATTTAAAGAGTAAATTACACGAATGGTCCCTGTGATTTGATAACAGTTTTGGATTTGGTTCCTAAGTTTCAGAAATTACACCCGTAGTCACCGTGGTTTGGATTTCGTATTGGTTTTGGTCCCTAATACTAACTGCCGTTAAAATTTGCTGTTAAAAATTTTCAAATGACTAAAATACAAAATTGTAATTTTTGAAACTTAGGGAGCAAATCCAAAATTGTTGTCAAACCACAGGGACTATTAGTGTAATTTACTCAAATTCAAATTTTATCACTAGAATAAGAGATTTTATAATCATTTGGAATACGAGATGTTAATACCTTATTACCTTCCACCGTCACCACCTCTTCCATCACCACCACCACGACACCACCCACCCTACCACCATCACCCACCATTTCCACGACCACTAGTGCCACCACCATCTACCGGTAGCACTAACGCTTATGATAAGTGTTAGGAAAAATTAATGTATTTACAGGAAGAAACAATTTTAGGTTTATAATGTATTTAGTATTCAAAGACTCTAGTGGAGGATGAAGGGATGACTAACCTTATATAGTTATATGCACGTCGAGACGTAGTGTGAAATGACGCGATTTAGACGCATTTGCTCTTACATAATGAACTTTTAGTAGTGAAGTTCATACACACACAAGTTCGAAAAGCTGTAACCTCTTCCTATGTGTTTTTGGTGTTCTTCAAGCATTTTCAAAGTAGTCACTTTATGTTCTCAATAATTATATTGCTACAGAATCATACCGATAAACTGCATCAAATCTTGAAGTTTTACGCTGAGATTTGCAACATATAGATTTAAAACCTTGTAGGACTTGAATAATTAGGTGCAAATTTTATCAACTTTCAGGTTGATTATTTCTTATTTATTTGTTGAGATTATTTGAATATATTATCACATAAGATAAATTACAGCACTAAATCCTTTATAAAAGCTAAAAATTACTATAAAAGCTCAAAAACTAATCCCCAAACTACCTCAATGTTTTTTTATGACTGTGGTCGATCGCTATAACGATAATGATAATCTTAAGGACTGTAATTAAAATATTAAGACATAAAATAATAACTTGTAATAAATAATTAATTTCTGAATTTTAAAAATTATCCTTAGTTATGCATTTAATAGTTTTTTAAAGATTAACCTATAAAAATTTTGTAAAAATTAGAGTACTAAATAGAGTAAATTACACAGAAGGTCCCTGTGGTATATCACTAATTAGAACCTCAGACTTTGAACTTCATTTATTACACTGGACGTCCTTGGTGTATATATACACTTTGTTACACCCAAGGTCCCTGCTGCCCTTATAATTTTTTAAATGACCAAAAAACCCTTTTAGCATTTTGTAATAAATTGAAGATGAAGGACTGTGAATATAATAAGTGATAAATCACAGGGACCATCTGTGAAATTTTACTCTATTAATTGAATTTTCTTTTTTTCTCTTTTATCCATATTATTTCACCATATTCAGACTCATCACCCACTTCTATCTCTTTGAATTAAAACCTCAATTAATAACCATTGTCACTCTTTAATCAATATTCTTCCACCATATTCAAACTCGCCACACACCTATATCTCTTTGAATTCAAACCCCAATCAATATCCATTATCGTCGCGCCACCCAACCCTCTGAAAAGTCGATCCATTCCCAAACCCTACTTCTGGTTGCCTTCTCCAGTTGTTCCATCGCTGATGACGTTCTATCGACCTGAATTGATTAAGACAATTGATGCACGTTGCCAGAAGAGTTGGTGTTTTGCACAAGCATGTCGATAGAATGTCCTCAGTGGCGAAACAACTGGAAAAGACAACCAAAGTTAGGGGTTGAGGATGGATCGACTTTTTAGGGAGTTCGGTGGCGTGACGATAATGGTTATTGATTGATATTTGAGTTCAAAGAGAGAGGTGGGTGGTGAGTAATATGGTGGGAGAATATAGATTAAAGAGAAAAAAAATCATTGAGTAAAATTTAATGGATGGTCCCTGTGGTTTATCACTTATTACTTTCACAGTCCTTCATCTTCACTTATTACAAAATGTTAAACGGGTATTTTGGTCATTTAAAAAAATTTAACGGCAACAGGACCTTGGGTGTAACAAAATTTATAATAAGGGACGTCCAGTGTAATAAACGAAGTTTAAGGACTAAGGTTGTATTATTGGTAAATCACAAGGACCTTCCGTGTGATTTACTCTACTAAATACTACTCTCCCCGTCCCTAAATAAAGTTCACATTTTCTTTGGACACAAACTTTTAGGAGATAATTAGTGGTGGGGTACATGGTAATAATAATTTTGATTAAAATATAAAATTAGATTAAAGAGAGAAAGTGTTTTAAGAGCATCTCCAATGAGAGTTTTTTCTAAAGATTATTACTATTTTAATAAGTTTTTGAAATACTTTTTACCATTGGAATATCTAGTTTTTTAAAAACTTACCGGAAAGATTTTTTTTTCTACTAACCTTTTAATGAACTTTCAATGTTTGTCTTTTTAGTCCCTTATGCTTAATAACTTTTTATTTTAAACCTTAGATATATTATATATTAATTCTTTATTATATTTTTATTAGTTAATAAATAAATTATATAATATTAAATGTGAATTAGTATAATATTTTTGTATGAGACATTTTAAAAAATATTATATTTAGTAAAATGTCAAAAAAATTGTCAAATTATATATAAGAAGTATTTATAAAACATTTGGATATTAAATAAAGGTAAATTAGAAATATACTAAAAGAATATTTTTTTGAAAAGGTTAACTATTTGAGATGTTATTTATGAAAAGGTTTTTGATTGGAATGTTGATGTAGCAAAAGTAATAAACTTTTGTGAGTTTAATCATTGGAGATGCTCTAAGAGATAGTTAGTGGTGAAATTAGTGGTAATACTATTATTATATGGAAAATGATAATGACAGCCCTAAGGGCTGTCACTAAGACGTCAAGACACGCATTAAAAACTTGCACAATAATCAATAACCGCCCCCTGCATTTTAGGAATCAACCCCCACTACTAAAAGTACAAACGATTTATGCACGTAACCACCTATTGGCTGTCATTAACAAAACCCTTATTATATTAAGTGAGTCTCTTAAATTTAAAAAATGAGAATTTTATTTAGAGATAAAATGAAGGAGAAATAATAACTTTATTTAGTAACGGATGGAATACTAATTATGCGAACCGGGTATACCGAAAGGATACCCGAAAAACATTTGCGCTGTCTTTCTCCAAATCTCCATGATTCCATCTACCTCATCATTCATCTTCTTCCAGATCTAGATTTTTCCTTCAAATCCCCTTGTTCACCGTCACAGATTCATCTACAGTTGAATGAATCTAGGGTTTCGAAATCACCAGTTCGTCGTTATCATCCGATTCCACTCACATTCGCATCGCACAGCAAAATCACCCTCTACTTATCAGATCGTTTCAGTTTTACACCCCTGATAACGGTCTGTTAACTCAGGGGTTTTGTGAACAATTCACATTTACTCAAATCCTGCAAATAGAAACACATTATCTATATATACACATATAGTTTACAATGAAATCGGCGCAAACGTCGTCGTATAGAGATCGCACACATGAGTTTTCGAGCATAGTTGATAGGCTAAAGAAATCATTACCGTCGTCAAATGCGGTAGTGCAGGCTAATAGTAACGGTGGTGCTGGTGGCTCCACTAACGGTGAGAGATCGCGATCAAGTATTGCATTTCAATCGGAGTTTAATAAGAGAGCTTCAAAAATTGGGTATGGAATTCACCATACATCGCAGAAGCTTGCGAAACTTGCAAAATGTGAGTTATTCTTTTATATCTTATCAATCATATGCTGCTGTGGTGATTCTATTTGTAATTTAGGGTTTAGGCCTTTAGTTACTCCTAAAAAATGGAAATGAATCATATGCTACTGGGGATCTAATCTTACACATAACTTTGGTGCTTGGAATGTTAAGGAAGTTGAGCTCCCCATGTGTTCTATTGCTACTTCTACTATGACATAGAACTGTGATCATCCCCTTATAAGCCTAACTGGCTACTTATAACTTTTCAGTATAATTTTATTTGATATTAATGATATTGAGCTATCATGTTAGCCTGCATTGGGCTTATGGTGTTATGTAACACCTCAATTTTTAAAACAAAACATTTTCCAAAACATATCATTTTATAAATAGAAGAACCGTCCCAAAATACGGATTTACAAAAACCTTTAGTTTGAAATCAGAGTATAAAGTTTCGGTGTTACAAAATATATCAAAACCAAAGCTAAGCATAAATCCGCTCTAATGTTCTTCTATTCTAGGCCCCGCATATCTCTATCCATGCGTACCTATATCTCCGATCCAGAACCTGAGTACATAGCAAAAACAACAAGGAGTACGTGAGACACAAAAATGTCTCGTGAGCTACATGGGTTTAGACCCCGATAAAACAAGCAAATCTCACATTATATATAAATATATATATATCTATGTATATATCTCATCATCATACGTCTAGTCACCCTATTGTGACTCTATCATTCTTGCTTCCTTAGCAAGTCAATCTAGTTATTTGGAACACCTCCAAACAACCCGTCATCTCACATACTTATTAATCGGGGATCCCCCGTCTTAATAAGCCTCATGGTAACGGCAAGAGGGAATCGCCCAATCTACCGTTACCCGACTTCTAGCCGGATCTCGTCCGGTAGCAAGCCTCCTAACACATGATGGTCCATGGGTCGATGCCCAATCCGCCCCATCCCAAGTGACCGGGGATCCCCCGAATCACCGCCACACTATCACACGTCATAACTCCTCGAGTTATTCCATCTAAGCCCTTGGCTATCTCATAATTCACCAAACAAGTTAGTCATAATATTCATAATAATATATAACTAACTCTACATACTAATAGTCTACACAATTAATCAAATAGACCAAATCACAAGTAAGAAAACATATTTCAATGGCTATGTACTCAGTAAAGTCCACACGTACTCACCTTAGCAATTAAGATGCTTTAACCGTATTCTTTCCGCCGGTCCCTTGCTCACAATTCGACCGCTTCAACACTTCACCGAATGTCTAAAACAATTATAACAATAAGATTATCATCACAAACTACTACCAATGTGTTCATCTACTTCTAGATAACACCCATCAATCCATTTCCCCCAAATATGGTGATTTACCAAACCCTAGGTTTAACCAACCCTTAAGATTCTTACAAATCATAATCATACACTTGTTTCCTTTGTTAATATACCATCTATTAAGTGTATACACCATTTATATCACCATAATCCATAACCCCCAAGAACTAGGGTTTCAAACCCAACCATCAAAATACATAGATCTAGAGCTACAAAGATCAAGGAGTGAAGATATACCTTTAATCTTCACTTAGGAGTGAAATCTACCAAGCTTTGATGAAGAAATCAGCCCAAAACAGCTCTTGCACTCGAAAATCGCCTTTGGGAGAAACTAGGGTTTTGGACATGCATTTATGGCTAAAAACCCGAATTTATTGCACTGGTCGGACTGGCTCGCGCCGAGCTCGCGCCGAGCTCGCGTCGCGAGAAGACGCGGGTCTTCCCGATGGTCGCCGCTTTTCACCAGACTTCGCGTCGAGAAGTCAACGCGAAAGTCAACGCGAATTTCTCGCGTTCCAGCTCTAGTCTCACTGCTCAACCTCGCGTTTCGCTCGCGCCTGGCTCGCGCCGCGAGCTTACCTGTGCAGCAGGGCTGCACTTTTCGGTCTGGGTTTCAACCCGGTTTCGTCCATAACTTTCTCATACTGACTCCAAACGACACGAAACCAATTCCTACGTGTTTTATATGATTTATCCACAATTATCATATTTTTACATATTTTATTTATTTACAAATTTCGGGTCGTTACATGTTACATAAGTTAATAAGTTATACATTAGAGTTTTTTTGTATATCTTCATGCCAGTGTTGCAAAAAGCGGGCTAGGTGGCTGCCTAGGCGGCGACTAGGCGCTAGGCAGGCATATGCCGCCTAGGCAGGCATATGCCGCCTGGATTTAGGGCAAATTGGCCAATCAGGCAATAGGCGGGCCTAGGAGGGGCTAGGCGGCTCTAGGCGGGCTAGGTGGTCAACTGAAAAGTCAATTTTTTAAAACTAAAAATTAGGTTTATGATATATTTTTATTTGCTTATATATATATATGAAGTATTGCGATGGAAAAGAGGTCGCAAACATACGAACAAAGACACAAAAAAGATCTAATTTTATATCTTTGAAGTATCTGAACATTATTGCTTTAAGTACTTGAATTACTATGTTTAATTGTCTATTTTGCAATATTAAACTATGTTAACCTTGAACTATTTGAAATTTGAAATATTATGTTATACTATACATATTATATATAATATATATATACATAAAATTCCAATCCGCCTAGGCCGATTAATCCTCGAAGGTGGTCGACCGCCCGACTAGCGCCTAACGCTTTTTGCAACATTGCTTCATGCAATGAGAACAGTACCATATGTGAAAAACCAAAATCAAGCAGAGCAAAGAGGTTACAGTTTGTTAAACATAGATGATCTCATGATAGATGTTTCCACATTAAATATCGTTTCTATTTAGCCGTTTGTGATTAACAATTTAAGCTAATATGTGTTTGTTCTTGTTTATACTACCATATTACTCATTTATATACGGGATATTCTAGAAGCAAACTTACTAATTAGCATGATTTCACTTTTGTTTGTCCAGTGGCAAAAAGGACATCCGTTTTTGATGATCCAACAATGGAGATCCAAGAATTGACAGCTGTCATCAAACAAGACATCACAGCCCTTAATTCAGCCGTTGTGGATTTGCAGCTTGCTTGCAATTCTCAAAACGAAAGTGAAAATGTTTCAAGTGACACAACAACTCATTCAACCACAGTTGTTGACAATCTGAAAAACCGTTTGATGAGCACCACAAAGGAGTTCAAGGAAGTACTTACCATGCGAACCGAGGTTTGTAATTCTTGCATTTTTTGTTTACAAAAGTCATACTTATTTAAGCGGAAATTGTCATAAAATAGTGATATATTTTAGGCAGTGGTCCGTTTTGGTAATTACAACTTTTTATTAAAATATCTGAAAGTTGAACTTTTTTGGCTGCAGAATCTGAAAGTTCATGAAAATAGAAGGCAGCTATTTTCTGCAACTAATTCAAAAGAGACTGCTAACCCGTTTGTTCGCCAACGCCCCTTATCTAACAAGTCAACTGCCACGTCATCAAATTCTCCTCCTCCTTGGGCTAATGACTCTTCAACTTCATCTGCATTATTTCAAAGGTAAAAGTCAGGATAACATATTTTCCATCATTAAAAATAATAAAAAATAAATAAAATTTAACGTAAATGGATCAATATTACAAATTTTTTTGATTGGAATTGCCGGCTTTACGCAAAAGCAACTGATGTGCCCACTGTTTGAGAATATTGAATTTCCTTTAATTTTGTTGTTTGACATGTTACTTTTCAGGAAGCAGGCAGATAGTGAATCTCAACCGTTGATTCAACAACAACAAAATCAACAACAACAACAAATGGTTCCATTACAAGATAGTTACATGCAGAGTAGAGCTGAGGCTCTTCAGAATGTAGAGTCAACAATTCATGAATTAGGCAGCATTTTCACACAATTGGCAACCATGGTTTCTCAACAAGGGGAACTTGCAATTAGGTATGTACACGCACATGTTATTATTAGTATAACAATGTATATTTTTTTGTTAATTATATCGTCATAAGAAATCGTCATAAAATAGCAATAAACTTTAAGCGGTGGTTTTGGTATTTTCTATGTCATAAAATAGAAAATGTCATAAATCATGCAAATACCATGCTGGAGTTTTTGGTTTCCTACTATTGTGTTTGTGTTTTTAGTGTGTGTGATTATTAAACATTTAAAACCCTAAAACAAACATGACATGATAAATGGTTTCTGGATAATTTACAGAATTGATGAAAACATGGAAGATACTCTTGCAAATGTGGAAGGTGCACAAGGACAATTAATGAGGTACCTCAACAGCATATCGTCTAATCGATGGTTAATGATCAAGATATTTTTTGTATTGATTGCATTCCTCATGATTTTCTTGTTTTTTGTGGCATAAGCTAGTATATTTACAAAATATAAGAAGCTATAAATGAGCGATTTCTTAAAACATTTTGTTGTTTTTCTCTGTGTACATATGGATTTGGAAATTCGGAAGACTAGATTGAGCTATTATTGGTTGTACCTCAGGCAGTGATTGTGGTACCATTGTATGAATTTGCTTTCTGTAAAATTGTTGATGATTCAATAAACTATAGTTATTTTGAGTGAGGTATTTGTTAGTTGCTAGTTGCACTGGGTTAATTGCTAAAAAATATACAAAAGTTAACACGATTTTGATGAATTATGAGATAATCAATGTTTGAAATTACAATAATGAGATAATCAATGTTTTAGTGTTTGGTAAATATGATTGTTTTTTTAGTTAATAGGTAAAATAACCCAATTTAGATTCATTGCGTTTCAAAATGCAATAAACATTTCTAGTCGTGCTTTTCAAAACTGCGTTTTGAGGCAACAATAATGCAAATAGTTAATCTTTTGATTCTTTTTGCCGAACATTTTGACTTTTATTAAATGCATTTTCAAAACACTTGATAATCAGTTTAATTGCAATATTAGACACCCCTTAAATAAACTTATACTCCGTATATAGCATCCCTATATGCCAAATTTCAGACTTATATAAGAACGAGTATAATGCTCGCCAATTCCATTTGATTTATATCTATTTTTAAGAATCATTTTAATCCTTTAAGCAAATCAGATCGGATTACTTCTAAAAAGTTGTTCTTAAATCGTTATCTCAAATAAACGGTCCCAGATTTACAAATCACACACACATGGCTTGATCTCAGCCGTTATCTCAAATAAACGGTCAAGATTTACAAAAACAGAAAACGAAACCGTAGCATTCACACACAAAAAACATATCAAAATAAAACCCAACACACGCAAAAAAACACCTCAATTTCCATAGCAGCAGCAGCAGCTCATCGGCATCCGGAACCCTAGTTTTCATCACACACTATCTTCTATCTATTTCCCTTTCAATAGCGATCAAATTCTTGCAAATTTGTATAATTCACCTATCGCAGAAGTAATTCTACTCGATTATTGATCCTGTCTACTCCAGATTATTGTTTTTCTTGTTAATCGAATCCCAATTTTTGTTTTCCCCGGTTCGATTTGGTCGAGTTCTGTTGTTTCGTGGTTTGAGGATCGTTTATCTGGTCAAAATCTCCAAACGGAGAATAATCGTTCTTTTATCTTATCCAAAAATTAGCTCTAGTGTTTGTGTTTCGATTTTGAATTTGTCGATACTCATTATTTTTTGTTACTAGAATAAAATAAATCGCTGAGCTTAATTTTCAGGTTCACTTTTGTGTGTGTATAAGTATATATACATATACATACATATATACATACTTTCACATATAAGTGTATATGTTCTAAAACTAAAAGTCGAAGTTTTTCAGCTTGTTTCGATCTGTTGAATCAAAGTTTTGGATTTGAGATACATACATATATTGTATCTGGTTTTAAATTAAAACCCTAAGTTTTCGAGAAACTTGCTTGAGATTTTGGATAAAAAATGGCTGGAGGAAACAGGAAGGATGATTCAGTTGCAATTAGCAGCTCTAATGTTTTTGCTGCACTTGGAAGTTTGAAGAAGAAGAAGAAATCTGATACTTCAAAAAAGGGGGGCAGTTCAAAAAAGGGGCAGAATGAAGGAGAGAAGGAGCAGGTTTTTTGGGCTCCGGCACCGTTAACGGTGAAATCATGGGCGGATGTGGATGATGAAGATGACGATGATTACTATGCAACCACCGCTCAGCCACCGTCTGTTTGGGGTGCTGGTGGTGGTGCTGATCAGGAAGATAAGTTGAAAGGAAACGAGACTCCTGTTGAGGTGAGGAAACCCTATATTTATCTTTCAAGTTACTAATTTGTTTATTGCATTGAATTTATGATATTGCCTTAGATGCTAATTATGGTTCAGTATATTCCAGTCATGTTTGTTAATCCTGATTTTAATCAAAAGTTATGCTTTCGCGTAAATTGAGCAAATTGGCCAAATTAAGGCAATTCGTTTAAAATCCAGGGTGGACTAGTTGTATGGTCAATATTTTGCAGTTTAAACCAGCCAAAATGAACCATGCTCATCCCTAATTGTGATATGATGAATCTGTTTGTCATAGATTCTTGTATGTTCTATAAGAGTAATGTTTGAATTTAGGCAAGATTACTAGAATAGAAAGGCTTGTGATGATTATAATTTATAGTGCTGTTAAGTAGAAGGCATTTCAGTTGACGTTATATCCATGTAAAGATTTTTCTGCATGGTAATTGAATTATTTCAATCGAAGGTATTTTCTATAAATGCATATTATCGTACGATAAATATTCTCATTCATTTATTAATTTTTTTCACTATGGCCCCCCCGCCCTTTAAGAATTTCTTTTTTGAGAATGAATTCTTCGTATACCGTCTTTCTCGTGCAATCTGAAAATACCGATTAGTAAATTATTTATTTATTTTGGATATTATTTTTTAGGAAAGTGAGAGTGAAGACGAGGGCCTTGATGAAATCGATGATGGCAATGATGATGAGAACGATCATGAAACAGAAGTAGCAGCGGCAAAGGAGCCCGTTATTGAGAAACCGGTTGAATTTTTGCCACCAAAAGATAGTGACAGACAGCTGTCAAAGAAAGAACTCAAGAAAAAGGAGCTTGCAGAACTCGAAGCAGTACTTGCAGAATTGGGTATGAATGACAACAATAACCAAGAAGACACCAGTGGTAAGTGAGCTTCATTTTTCACTTATAAGAATTAAACGGGTTGATTCGGGCCAACGGGTCAAATGTTTAGCTTAGAAGGAAATGGGTCACTTGGGTTATGTGGTCAAGTGGATTGAAAATTAACTTAATGGCAGTTGACCCATTTGAATGGGTTGATTTGTGGTCAATAAGTCAAACAGTGAGCTTAATGAAATGTTGTACTTTTTTTGTAATTAAACAGAAAAAGTAGAAAATCAAAACGGGGAGCAAGAAAAAAAAGAAAAAAACACGGCAACCAGTGAGAGCAAAAGTGCTAAAAAGAAAAAGAAGAAAGACAAATCATCAAAAGAACAACAAGAACTCACCAACGAGCCTGAAACCGGAAATCCATCCGAACCAAACAGACCCGATGACTCATCAACAGTCGATGTGAAAGAAAAACTCAAGAAAATGGCGTCCATGAAAAAGAAGAAATCAAGCAAAGAAATGGATTCTGCCGCCAAAGCTGCCGCCAGTGAAGCGGCGGCAAGGAGTGCACGGCTGGCTGCCGCCAAGAAAAAGGAGAAGAATCACTACAACCAACAACCCGTACGGTAATTCGGTAATGATATATGCTTTTGTGGAATGCAACAATAAAACCGTTATATTTTGAGACAGACTTTTTTACAGTTTTATTTGATTTTTTTTTACTTTTTTACTGAACTATCTTCGGTGGGTTTTATATTTTTATTACCACCCGTTGTGCATTTCGTAGAAAGTAGAGAAACTGTTTCATGGATGATACTCGTTTTTAAGTTTCTTATGTTTTGAGGTCGTATGTTAGTGAGACTAAGGATGATGATGATGATTATTTTCAATTTATATTTTAGTTATGTGAATTGGGGAGTTTGTAACGATGAAATGTTTGATAAATTAATATCATTTTGACAGATATCTACTCAACGCGATCTTTGGGTTTCTTTCTAATTGTGATATATAAGCTGGTTTTCTTGTTTTAGTGGCGGGCTTAGATTCGGGATTTAAATCACCATCGTGTATATGTTAGTTGTACTTTTTTAGTTACTTAAGTCAGTGCATTCTTTTCCTGTTGATTATGTAAATCCTTAACCAAATATAGAGAGTTTTTAGCCCATGAAAAGGTTGGTGTCAATGGTGTGGCGGTGTTAGGTAGTCTTAGAGGGTGTGGTGACAGGGTGGAGAGTGGTGGTGCCAATTTGTGTCAGTTTCGGGTCTAATATGACTTGACTTGTATACGATTTATTCAGTTAATCATGTCGAAACCGACATTGACAACTTGGCAAGTGGGTTGGTTAGTTAAACGGGTTGGCGGGCTCATCTACAACCCAACCTAAATATGGCTAGTATTTTAAATCAATTTACGACCTGAACCTAATTAAATTTAATCTTAACTTTTTTATTTTTGTCTCGGGTTAATTTCAGGAATCCATATATGCTTCTAATGCTAACATTAAAAAAAAAAAAAAATCATGTATATATATAAATAATGATCAGTTTTCTATAATGATTGCAACTTGCAAGCTCTAAGGATAATAATTAAATCATCTGAGCTTGAGAACATTAGAAAGAACAAGAAATGTATAGGACAAACTGCTCAGATCTACGAAGGTTTATTATCTTTTATTTTTGTTAGTAGAGTCATTTTGTTGTATCTACTAGTTTCTTTATCACACATTATATTCTATTAGACGTAGATTTATACATGATTTATTGTCAATGTTTAACTGAACGAGTTATGATTTTAAATCTTGGGAAATAATTTGATTTTAACAATTAATGTAAAATTGTATAGCTATTCATAAATTTAACTAAATGATTTGCTGAAATGGCTCTTGAAATGGAAAATCAAGACACCCTCAAAAGATTGAATATTTCTTCTAAATTATGTGTCAGTTTAGACATGCTACAAACGCACAAAAAGTTGGTTAAACTTCAACAAACTCTCTTTTTACCCTTTCATCATGCAAACATTCTTTCCCAACTACCATAATAACCAAGAATTGTTTAAAAAGATTCATAATATAGAAATCTTTAAAACCCCTATTTATTTGTAGGTCAACATCTTGGCATGCTTTCCCATTAACCCCTTAAATCTTGCACAAATATGCATACAAAATGCCATTTTCATGGCAAAATTATTCTTCTACCACCATTCAACCTTCAATGGCTCCGCCATCGTCATGGGTTCAAGAACGCCATTTTCGTGACCTTAATATCCCTATCTCAATAGACCGATCTTTCTCGGTTCTTCCAGAAGGACCGATTCAGGCTCAAGATGGAGATACCTTGTATCTCTCGAACCTTGATGACATAATTGGTGCTCGTGTTTTCACCCCAACTGTTTACTTTTATAGTGGAACTCATAATTCTTTTGATGATGTCGTGGGCATCTTACAAGATGCCCTTTCTAAGGTTTTGGTTCCTTACTACCCGTTTTCAGGTAGGTTAAGGGACACTAGAAACGGAAAATTGGAAGTTTTCTTTGGGCCAGACCAAGGTGTACTCATGGTTGAGGCCCATACTGATATATTGTTGGACCAATTGGGTGATCTACATGTTCCTAACCCCGCTTGGTCAAATTTGGTTTACAAATTTCCCGACGAAGGGGATTATAAGGTTCTCGACATGCCTTTGCTAATAGCCCAAGTTACTAGGTTTAGTTGTGGCGGATTTAGCCTTGGGTTAAGGATTTGTCATTGTATTTGTGATGGGCTTGGGGCTATGCAGTTTCTTGAAGCTTGGGCGTCTACAGCTAAAATGGGCTCGTTAGTGGTGGATCCAACTCCGTGTTGGGATCGTGAATTTTTTACGCCTCGTGATCCTCCATTGGTTAAGTATCCTCATGTTGAGTTTATGAAAATCGATGATGGTTCTAACTTGACAACTAGTCTTTGGGAAGTAAAACCACTTCAAAAGTGTTATTGGTTGAGCCGAGAATTCCAAGCCCATTTGAAGAATATGGCCCGACCCGCAGATAATTTGGGTTGCACCACTTTTGATGCGATGGCGGCTCACATTTGGAGGTCATGGGTCAAAGCACTAGACGTGAAGCCACTAGACTTTGGGCTACGTTTAACCTTTTCGGTCAACGCCCGGTCAAAGCTCAAAACCCCACCTCTAAAAAATGGGTTCTACGGAAACGTGGTGTGTATAGCGTGTGCCACTAGCACCGTTTCCGACCTTGTGAACGGGTCTCTTCAAGATGTGACCCGTTTGGTCAGTGAAGCCCGATTAGGGATTTCAGAAGAATATTTGAGATCAACAATAGATCATGTTGCGGTTGATAGGCCCAATAAGCTTGAATTTGGAGGGAAGTTAACGATCACACAATGGACCCGGTTTTCAATGTACGAGTCATCAGATTTCGGGTGGGGTCGCGCTGTTTACGTGGGCCCAATTGATTTGACTCCAACACCTCAAGTTTGTGTGCTCCTCCCTGAAGGAGTGGCTAATTCTAGTGGTGCCATCATGGTGTGCATATGTTTACCGGAGGCTGCTGCCCATAGATTCAAACAATTGTTGTTCTTGATGGATACATAGTAAATTTTTATTTATTTTCCCATTAAACTAAAATGCTACCATAAATTTGTGATAATTTTCATGTTTCATTAGATAATTTATAAATCATTTTGTATTTATAAAGCTACGTTATCCGAGTGTTTTGTATGCATATCTAGTTCTAACGCTTGAAAGAAAACAGATACGACATAATAATTCTACTAAAACTTAGGAAATATAAGCAAACTAAAACTTTCGAAATATATAAACAAATTTCTCAGTCACGTAAACATTACAACTTTATTTCGGTTTCGAAATGGCCTTTCACGGGTAAATAACACACGACACATTGCGATCTTATAACAAGTTAATTATTAATTCCTTTGGCTTTTCTTAAAATTATGTTATTGGTCATTTTTCGACGCGATCATGCATATGTACGTGATGTGGACTCGAACACTTAAACTTAGCTAATCTTAATAGATAAAAATGTTAGTGTTATCGTGTTGTTATGATAAAATAAATCATTAAAGAATAACGAAAATCTAATGAAATTTTACGATTCTAGAGTACAGAATGACTGAATTGCGAATTCAAGCCAAACTATAGCATATCGAATTCGAACCATCGTCCCTCCTTGGGTATATAGTTTTATCAAGGTCCTCTCATCATCGATAAAAAATACTACTATTAATTTTTTGTACGTAGATTTTTTTTTAAATAGCCAAAATTATCTTTCTCAACATAGGATCATTTTTACGGCAACTCACCTTGTATATGTTATAATAATTTTGTTTTCTAATCACGTGTCAATATGAAATAAATAAATAAATTTTTTTTTATTATATAAAGTATAACATGAAATTTAGATTCTTAAAACCTAATTTTTACACGTCTTTATTCGATGAGAGAAATGTTTCATGACCTTTTATTAAATTATTAGTTTCAAAGTCATGTGTGGTAAATAAATGGTATAAATCTTTTTTCCGTTAGTGTATTGTTGAATCAGTTTACTTTTCTCAAACCTATCTCCTTTTTTATCTCCAACAAATCTTTTTTATCTCTTTTTTTGTGTGTGGAAGTAATAGTCATTATCGGTTTTTTTTATCAGATTATATGACAACTTCAAAAGAAAGTAATTTAAATTTGAACAAAGATATTAAGGAACTAACTAAATGATTCATTCCATCAATTACAAATTTAGGGAGGGGTGTATTGTGTAAAAGCTTAGAAAGTTCTAACTCTGTTGTAAAAAGAAATAAAAATAATAAGGGAAATGATGAGTTATGGATTGAGTCTTTTCATTAAATGATCATCTTTTAATTCTGTTATATATGTATATAGTTAGATTAGATATACACCTACATGTTATAAAAGACTCGAAATTCCGATAAAAGTTTGAGCTCGAGAGCGTTATATGTTTCCGATCAATCTCATATTTAAGCTTAAACTTGATAAAAAGTAAAGTCAAACAAGCTCATGCCCGCTATTTCCATAAAGTTAGACTCAAACCCAGCCCTATTTGTGCAAAGCTCACTTGATTCGAGTTCGTACGATTCCGAAATTTAGTTAACCAAAGGTTAGAAATCAACATTAATCATAAGAAAAGAAACAAGTGACACTAATTTTTGCTAAATCATACACAAGTATGAAAAGAAAATTATTCAAATTAAATGTATGTATTATTGAACTAATCATAATTGTTTTAATCACATGATTGGAAAACCAATCATCCCAAGTGTTAAAAAATGATGAAAATAACAGATGTCACATAAAAGATGCGACTTTGGGTGGAGTTATTTTAACTCTATTAGGGAGGTTAATACACTTGTAAATCTTATATTATCAAATTAATTTTAATATTAAAAAGTGATGAGAAAGAACCATAAGAGAAGTCAAGAATGAACTAGAAGATTTGACTCATTGTAAAGTAGTCAGCCACAAGAAATCCCAGTTTGCAGTGGGCCCCATTTGCATGTCTTTTAAGAGTTCAAACGTGATTTCGTGTCGGCCTGTCACCGAGGGATGAGAAATCCAATGTTCCATCTTTTTCATTTTGCCCTTTTTCTAGATTGAAATTGAATACTAGTAATTTGCTAGAAAAAAAAGAGAAAAGAAAAGAAATACTCCGTAAATAATAAGAGTAGGTGTAAAGATCGTATTTGTGAATCGGTTTAATTTGTATAGCATTGAAAGTTTGAAACCCTCACAGGCCACTCAAGTAAAAACATTTTTGTCATGAGCTATTTAAACAGTCTAATTGATGAAATTTTTTCTGTTTATGTACTCAACCAAGAGAAAAAACAAACAAACAAATAATATAAACAAAATGAGTTTTAATAATAATATTATTATAGACTTATATATTAATTTATTACCAACTTATTAATTTTAGGAATTATCCTTTCGTAAATTATCGTACAATTTTTTATTCACTTAAAGACAATCCTTAGTGCTTTCATTATCAAAACCGTAATAAAAAACTAGAAAAATTGTGATGAGCATTTTTGGATTTAGGGATCAATAAAGCTATTGGAATGGTCATACCACCACATTAAAATTATTATCATATCAAATATCATATAAGCAATTAATTACATTTACATTACATAATTTTTGAAAGATATACTCACCACATGATTAATTTTGATGCCTCTTTATGGCCGTGCTTTAATATGACCATGATCACACCCTCATCACTGAATCGACTACAATGTAGAGAGGTCATGAGGTGTTCACATGTGGACCACGTCCGTGGTGGTTTTGCCACTTAGGCTGGTAGGAATGGGCCACAAAAAAGTGGCGTGGGGGTGAGGTGGCAAGGGCGACGGCGTGGTGGTGGTCCGGAACACCGGCCCCCAACGGCGTGGGGGGTAGGCGTGGTGGGGAGGAGGCACGGGCAACGTGAGGGAACGACTATGGGGGGTGAAGATGCTTGCTTGTGATTGGTTGGCATGATTTTCTTTTTATTTTCTTTTTTTTTTATTTAAAATTAAATGGAATAAAATGGTGTGGTGTGGTAGGGGTGAGCATAAAACCGAAAAACCGACACCAATCCGTTAAAACCGACAAAACCAAACCGATAAAATCGAAACCATTTCAAAACCAACGGTTCGGTTTTAGATTTTGAAAAAACCGATGGTTTCGGTTTTAACTAGAAACCGCCCCCACTAAGAAACCGCCCAACTAATATTTAATATATTATATATATTTTTAATTTTATTGTTATTAAATAGAAGTCGTCCTATTTAAATATTTAAAACTTCATTTACTACAGTTCATTAATGTTTATATTGTTATTATATGCTACAAAACACGTTTATAGTTTGAATTTTTTGGCTAAAAATGACATTCATTGTTGAAATATGTTATTAAACATTAAATTTAATGTTATAAATTAGACATTGTTGTTAAAATTTATATGTAATTTTGGAAAAATGAAGATTAGTGCATTAGATTATATATTTATGTTTAAAACAAGGTGGATTCGGTTTTAAAACCGAAACAGAACCGTTAATGGCCAAAAACCGCTAAAACCGAAACCGATAGAAACCGAAACCATTGGTTTTGGAAATCTTAAAACCGAAATTAGCGGATTCGGTTCGGTTTGAGCCTAAAACCGCCCCATGCACTGATACACACCCCTATGGTGTGGTGTTGTGGTATTTCCTAGAGATGATGTGATGTGGGGGTGATGTGGTTGCTAAGGTGACAGTCTGGCAAATGATGTGATAGAAAAAATTGATCTGTGTATTGTACCCATACCCCATAGTCTTATGATTATATCAGTGGTATGACCATAGGCCATAGCCACTAGCCTAAATAGCTTCTAATGGTATGAATGTAATTAAGTTGAAAATGAAGGGTAATGAAATTCCTAGAAGAAAAAAGGAAGTTGCTGGAGGCCAAATGCTACCACCAAAAATACCGCTGGCCATCTCTCTCTTTTATTTCTATCCAAAAAATATATTTTCAAAAAAAATCGAAAGTATAATCTGAGAGAAAATTTTTTCAAATTTCTTCCCAATCAACGATCGAAAACCCTAGTTTTTCACATCCCAATCCCGTTTTTTGCTCAATCATTTTGCAATTAGGGTTTGCAGATCAAACAAAAATGATAACGACTGTTTGGCATTGATCATACATTCTCTCGATTCTTCTTAAGCTCAGAGGAAGGCACGTTTACAGTTCGCATGCATTTCTACATTTAGTTTGTCAATATATAAAACAGGTTTTGTCAGTGATTTAATTGAAACTTCGAATTAATTTTGGCGAATTTGAATTCGTCTTTATGATTTGATTCGTGTCTTCGAGTGAAAAGTGATTTGATTTTGTTTTTTAAATATTCATTTGTTTTTGGTTTGATATTTCAGATCTGTTTATAAGAACACGTTTTCTACTCTCTCTCTCTCTCTCTCTCTCTCTATCTCTTTTCATATATGTACCGTTATTGCTAAATCAGTGTTTTTTTTTCCTTTCTGTAATGAGTTTGAATTCCTTTGTTTTTGTTTCTAGATATGTGAAAATTTAGATCAAATGAATGGTAAAAATTTGAAAACTGATTATATTGATGTGTTGATGATTCTCGAGTGAAACGTGTAAAAGGAAAAAACTGAATCACTCTTTGACTCAATAATTGTGGGTGGGTGGTTGAATTTGCATTTAAGAATTGATTGCTCACATGATCACATCCTCTTTATGCATTAAAAATCATTGAATGAGGAGTTTTTCCTATGTTGTAGGACATTTAAACCCCTCATAAAGCCAACTCTTTCAAAAACAACAAGAAATTGGGTGTTTGGCTAACCTTTTTTCATAGCTTAGTAAGCCCATCACTACTGTAAAAAAGCTTGGCCAAACACCATACTGATAATCTTGACAAGAACATGTGCATTACTTGACCTAAATTGAGTTTGATTCGTTAGAGATCATTGTAGACATTTTAAATTGTTTAACCATTCTAGAATCTGCCATCTTTCTCTATTAGAAATATAAAAACTTGTTTAATTCAGAAATTTTTCTTGTGTTGCAGGGATATATTCTGTTCGTTCATTAGCTTTGATCAACTATTAATCTTTCACATATTCAGCAAAAATACATCAATAAATCAGAATTTTTTAACCATGGTTGCTACCGCTGCCACCGCCTCACTATTTCCGATTTCTTCCCCACAATCCGATTCCGGTGCCGCCAAGAACTCCGGCAACCCTGGCGGCAATTTCAGCAGTCGCCAAGATATCCGCTTGACTAATAAAAAGTCAACATCTTCTGGATTACAAGTTAAAACAAACGCACAAGCGCCAACAAAAGTAAACGGTACTCGAATTGGTGTAATGGATGGAATTAAATCTGATGATAATTCAACTTCAACTGCACCAAGAACTTTTATCAATCAATTGCCTGACTGGAGTATGCTTCTTGCTGCAATTACTACTATTTTTTTGGCTGCTGAAAAACAATGGATGATGCTTGATTGGAAGACAAAACGGCCCGATATGCTTGTTGATCTTGACCCGTTTGGGTTAGGGAGAATTGTTGAAGATGGGTTTGTTTTTAGGCAAAATTTTTCGATCAGATCCTATGAAATAGGGGCTGATCGGACTGCATCCGTGGAAACGTTAATGAATCATTTGCAGGTGTGCTCTTCTTTAATGTTCTTTGTAAAAGTTATCATTTTTGTTTTCTAAAAAACATCTTTTAATGACCCAATTGGGATGTAAAACCATCTTGTAATGACCCAATTGGAGGAAAAAAGTATGTTGTTAATTTACCAAGATACCCTTGTTTTGGTTTGGCAGGAAACGGCTCTTAATCATGTAAAAAATGCTGGACTGCTGGGTGATGGATTTGGTTCAACGCCTGAAATGTCTAAAAAGAATCTTTTTTGGGTGGTTACAAAGATGCAAGTGCTTGTAGACCGTTATCCCACTTGGTAACCTTTTATTCATTTATTTATCGTTATATTTGACGGTTAACCGTTTCTTGTTTCCATATCTGGAAAGGAAAACAGTTAAAAACCACAAAAGCCAGTTCTCAGAAATTTACTTATAAAATTGAAAAATGGGTTTTCTGACTTTTCTCCTTATAAAAAAGTCCGTTTTTTTAAAATTTTCTTTGTAATATTTTCTAGAAAAGTGCCACATGTTTTCTACAACTAAACAAGGCCTTAAGGTTTTACAGTTACATTAATTTGATGGTTGTATGAAAAATTGTTTCATAACTTAAATATATTTCAGGGGTGATGTGGTCCAAGTAGATACATGGGTAGCTGGTTCTGGGAAAAATGGTATGCGTCGTGATTGGCTCATTCGTGATTGCAAAACCGGCGAGATATTAACAAGGGCGTCAAGGTTCAAATTTCTCTTCTTTTTTTTTATTAAAATAAAAATATATCTATATATGTATTAATTATTTTTTAGCAATATGCTTTATTCGGTGGTCTGTTTTGGTAGCTATATCGTTAAGAAACTGTAAAAATAAGGACCAGATTTGCACTAGACTAATTTTTTTATTAAGTTGGTGTATACTTTTATATCTTGCAGTAACTGGGTTATGATGAATAAAGTAACACGAAGATTATCAAAAATTCCGGATGAAGTTCGAGCTGAAATTGAGCAATATTTTGTAGACACACCCCCTGTCATTGATGATGACAGCAGAAAATTACCAAAACTTGATGAAAACACTGCTGATCATGTTCGTAATGGCTTAACTGTGAGTAAATTTCCATCTTTTTATTAGATTTTATATATCAGAATTTAGGTTTTTGATATGATTTTAATAAATGTAATTTGTTTAGCCAAAGTGGAGTGATCTGGATGTTAATCAGCATGTCAACAATGTCAAGTATGTTGGCTGGATCCTTGAGGTAAGTCTTAATTAAAGTTAATTTAGACTTTATTTTTATACGGAAAATGTCATAAAATAGCAATATATTACCATCTTGGTAATTATAAAATGTTAAGGTCCATTTTAAAATATAATAACCAAAACAGACCTTAAAATAGTAATCCTTTTTATCCATTAAATAATTAGTGTGTAAAATATGATTACAAAATTTGCATCTCTAAATTTTATATTAAAAATTTGATGGTTTTATGTTTGCAGAGTGCTCCACAAGCGGTTGTGGAGAATTATGAGCTGGCAAGCATCACTCTGGAGTATCGTCGTGAGTGTATGAAAGACAGTGTTTTGCAATCACTTACTTCCTTAATAAGTAACGATTATGGCGGGAATGTGGGCCCCACACATGTTGACTGCCAACATTTGCTTCGACTTGAAGGTGGTGGTGGTGATATTGTGAAAGGAAGAACCAAATGGCGCCCAAAATATGCAAATCGGTTCATGAGCTCGGGTGATTTCTTAACTGAAAGTGGTTAACGGGCTTGGTTTCTGTTAAAAAGGGTATTATGGTCATTTTGCTGCTTGTGGTTCTTGCAAATTACTTGCAATGTTTTGATCTCTCTGTCTCTCTCTCTATATATTGTATTTTTTTTTTTACATTTTAGTTTTGAGAATGGAGAGAAGTGTAAGTCTATTGTAAGTAAAGCCCTTCCTACACAAACTCGTAGTCTCTTCACTTCCTGGATTTGCGTAATTCGATGTGGGGATTCTTTATTGTTTTTAATCAAAAGTTTGTTATTTTTTACTTTTTGTGGGTTGAATATTGAGAATATTTGAAAACGTGTTAAAATGTTTTCATTTTTAAGTTTAGATAACGAGAGGAGTTTTCCATCTTTCAAAAAGTCAAAAGTTCGAAACTATAAAATTCGTTTTCATAAAATTCAGCCTCAAAATTGATAAGTTTTTAAAAGGTAAAAACTGTATTGATAAAAGATGATTTTGTGTTTTCTTTTGGTCATTGCGTATGGATCAATCGGTTTCTTCCTAGTCATTGTTTTACCAGTGAATGACCCAAACTGAATACTAGGGATGTGCTCGGAATCGACCCGAACCCTAAAAAACTGAAATTGAATAAAAAAAGGGGACCGAAATAATTTTTCAGTTCCGGTTCGGGCCGGTTATTTTTGATTTAGAAACTTGTTAGAACCGGAAACTGCATCAACCTTAATTACTGTGTTTTGAGAAGATACGTTAGACTCAAAATTGTCAAATTCAAATTCTAAAACTTAAAAAATTAGAAACCGAAAAAGCCAAAAAATGAGAAACGAGAACCGACCAAAAACCATAAACCGGGTCAACTGGTTCCGGTTCGGTTTTACGCTAAAAAAAAGTCATCCTATAATGATTATTCGTTACAAACCAAACACCATCTAAATGTTTTTAACACCATTTAAAATCCTGCAAGGAAATCTAGAGTTTTATGAAGACCTAGGGTGATCGCTTCAAATAACTTGCGAATAGAAGAGATTAACGAACAAAAGGTAACATGGATGCCCAAAAATGTAGCAAGATTATGTATATTCAGCTTCACTATACAATATATTGTTAAGGATCTAGTTGGAACTCTCATATTATCCAATGATTGTCTATAGTAAAACACGTTCACTTTCCAACTCTAAAACACCACATTATCAATGTAATCATATCACAAAGGGCATATAGGTAACATTAAAATTTCAATTAATAATAGAAAGTAGTACACTAGGAAATAAAAAGATATTACAATAAAAATTATTAATTTGAGAAAAACAGGGCATTGTTTGGAGCTGTTTAAAAAGGAAAAAGGAAAAGAAGGAGAAAAGAGAAAAACACGGTTTAGATCTATAACATTTTCTTCACCACCACTCTATCCTATATCCTACACACCACTAACTTCATCAGCCTTCAATTTTCATCGTGTTTCATCTCAGATCCTTACTCAATTAAGCTTCTAAGGTATTGATCCATCACTTCTCTGCTGTTTCTGCTTCATATAACATGCTTCATTTCTCCAATTTTTAATCTCAAAGTTTATACAGTTCACTCTTTCCTTTTACTTATCATATTACTTTTTTTAAGGGTTAATTTTACAGAATAGTAACGAAGTTTCATAAGTGTTCCATCTAGGTCACTCAAAGTTTACTTTCATTATATAATAGTAACCAAGTTTCAAAAGTGTTCCAATCATATGTATTTAACCTTTGATTACAAGTTACCAAGTCATTTTAATTTAATTTATATAAAAACCCATTTAAAGAATTAATTTATTCATTTAATTTAATTGATTTATTCAAAATTGACGACTAAGAATAATAAAAAAGAAGAAGCAACTACCTGATACTTCCTCCGATTCAAAATAAGTGCAACATTTGCATTTTCACGGATTTTGAAGTAAAATAGTGTAATGAAGATTATGATAAATTAAAGGGATAATTAGTGAAAAGGGTCCCACCATAACTTTTATCTTTATTGAAGAAAGAGAAATTAATGATGTTTAATAAAGTTAAGTAGGGATAAAATGGTAATTTTATAGATAAAAATATGCCAAATAAGGAAAGTGTTGCACTTATTTTGAATCACCTCTTTTTGGAAAGTGTTGCACTTATTTTGAATCGGAGGAAGTATTATTCACTTAGTTCGTAAATATATTATATATATAATATTTATGGCTACATACTCCATGAATATCTAAAAAGAAATAGATAAATCCATCACTTTCATGATTTACCAGTCATGAGTTAACGAAAAATAAATTATAGACGATTGCAATTTTAATTTTATAACTGAATCATTTAGTGGGTTTTTTACAGTGTTTTAAAATCAGGGTTTGACCGCCCGGTCTGATAGGTACGACTGGAAAATGAAAATATGTCGGGCCGATTGCAATTTTAGATTGCTTTTTTTTTTATTATTCTTAGTCGTAAATTTTGAATAAACCAATTAAATTAAATGAATAAATTAATTCTTTAATGGGGTTTTTATATAAATTAAATTAAAATGACTTGGTAACTTGTAATCAAAGGTTAAATACACATGATTGGAACACTTTTGAAACTTGGTTACTATTATGTAATGAAAGTAAACTTTAAGTGACATATATGGAACACTTAAACTTCATTACTATTCTATGAAATTAACCCTTTTTTTAATTGCTAAATATTGATCTGGATAAATCTGTAAAAAAATCATGTTAAAACGAAAGTACTTTTAAATAACGTAAAGTATATATCAGAAAAAGGCCCTTAATTACTGTAGTAGAAAATTCGGTTCGCACATGATTTCAGCCACGCTCAAAAGAGAATAAAACCAATATATTCACTTTCTTTTCCGTATTGTGGCTTATAAAACTAATTCAGCCCAGTTTCATTTCATGAAATGTTTAACTATGTTTGATCCTATAGTTAGTAGACAAGTATAAATGAAAACGTTACATTAAAAAACTTATACATATAAATATATATGAATTTACACTTGTATATAACAAATTTCATCTCTTTTGCTGATTTGTTCATTGTGACTTGTACAGGTCTCAGAATTATGGAAGCTGGTCTATCTGAACTTGTTGGTTTTGTTGTGAAAATGTCAGTGGGTTATATTTGGAAACATGTGGGATATGTCACTTCATGTGCAACGCATGTCAGTGATATGAAAAGGAAAATGCAACATTTGGAGAGTACAAGCATTGATATTAATAAGCGCGTGGATTCAAACAAAATAAATAGTCTAGAGGTGCCTGCTCGTGTACCTAGTTGGTTCCAAGATGTTGAAAAGATCAAGGAAGAAGTTGAAAGTATTTCAAGTAATGATATTGGATGTTGTAACATGAAGACGAGGTATAAAGCAGGAAAAGAGGCGTTGAGGGTTTCTAAGGAGATCGAATGTCTTATTAAAGAAACTTCTGATAATTCTACTTTTAATTGGGACACTGTCAAAAGACCCCCTGCAAGAGTCAATTCCAAACCAGCATCAGCATCCGCGTCTGCACCACAACCATTATCATCAGGTGGAGATAATACTCAAAATGGGTCCAGTTCAAGAAATGTGACATTTAATGAAGCATTGAAGCTCCTCCAACAAGGCGATGACAAGACTCGAGTGATAGGTTTATGCGGAATGGGTGGTGTGGGAAAAACCACGATGATGGAACAATTGAAAAAGGTGGGAGAAGATAACAAGATGTTTGGTTGGATTGTCAAGGTAGTTATTGGGAGAAAACCGGACATGTATTCTATTCAAAATGCTGTAGCAGAGTGCACAGGCGAAAGTCTAACTGAAACGACTGAAAGTGTAAGGGCTGATGTGCTTTGCAAAAGATTTGAAAAGATGTCAGAGAACGGTAAAAAAAAGATTCTAGTTATATTGGATGATGTGTGGGACAAGTTTGAACTCAAAAGTATTGGATTATCGAGTCCTCTGCCAAATGGCTTCAAGTTGTTGCTCACATCACGAAATTCAAATGTTTGTACACAAATTGCAGTTGATGCTAATTTGGTTCTTCAAGTAGTTACCGTAAATGTATTAGATGAGCTAGAAGCGCATGATTTATTTTCTCAAATTACAAAAGTGACAGAAGAAAATGATCGTATTCGCTATCAAATAGGATGTGAAATTCTCAAAAAATGTGGTGGATTGCCCCTTGCCATAAAAATCATCGCTGGAGTCGTTCAATCTCAAGAGATTTATGCATGGAAAAATGTACTTACGCGTTTGAAGAATAATGATCTTGATAAGGATGTTCAAGAAATTATTGAGATAAGCTATGGAAATTTAGGAGAAGAAGAAAGAGAGATTTTTCTGCTTTGTGGCTTGTTTCAGGAGGATTCTAACATACCAATTCAGGACCTAGCAAGATATGCATGGGGTCTAAGAATGTTAAAAGAGGTTTCTACTTTAAAAGATGCTAGAAATAGGACACATACATGTGTCAACTATCTTAAAACTAAACACTTGCTGATTGATGGTGGTAGTAATTACACTGGGTGTGTGAAAGTGCATGATCTTGTGCTTGCATTTGTGGTAGGTAAGGTATCTAGAGGTGAGGATGCATGGATCGTTGATCATACATCAAACTGGAGTGAAGTTAAAACAAGTGAGTCTTGCAAGCGAATTTCATTAACATGCAAGGCTAAGTCTGAGTTTCCTAGTGACTTTAACTTTCCAAACCTCTCTGTTTTAAAACTTATGCAAGGAGATGATGATTCGCTAACATTTCCTTTAGACTTTTATGAAAACATGAGAAATCTTGAAGTTATAGCATATGAAAAAATGAAGTGCGAAATGCTTCCCACATCATTTCAATATTCGGCCAATCTTCGAACGCTTTGTGTTGATCGATGCTTACTGATGTTTGATTTAGCTTCCATTGGAAATCTTTTGAGTTTAGAAGTGCTTAGCTTTGCTAATTCTGGCATCAGAAATCTACCTTCCACATTCAAAAACTTAAAGAAGCTAAGGCTACTGGATTTAACAGGTTGTGATAATCTTATCATAGAAGATGGTATTTTGAGAAATTTGGAGAAACTTGAAGAGCTTTATATGACGGTAAGATCTCATCGTAGAAGAAAGGCCATTGGATTCACTGATGAAAATTGTAACGAATTAGCAGGGCTTTCAAAGAACCTCTCTGCATTAGAAGTTGAATTCTTTCAAAATATTTCTCAACTGAAGAATATGTCATATGAGAAACTTGAACGATTCAAGATTTCAATGGGCTGTTTTTTAGAAGGAACATATAGAAACACTGAGTCATGTGAAAACATGTTGATGTTAATCACCAACATCAGCGAACTACTAGAATGTAAAATGAATGAGTTGTTTGAGAAAACAGAGGTGCTTCATTTAAAAGTAGAGGATATGAATGATCTTGAAGATATTGAGGTGAAATCCCCAAATTGTCTTCCTTAATACACTTCGTTCTACAATTTAAGAGTCCTTAACGTTTTTGAGTGTGTCGAATCAAGATATCTTTTCACACGTCGTGTTGCAACAGCTCTATCAAAGCTTGAGGAGCTGGAAATCTCATCATGTGATAATATGGAATCAGTTATACATACTACTCATGGTGATGGATCAGAAATTATTACATTTCCGAAGCTCAAGTTTCTAAAATTGAAGGGGCTAACAAATCTATTGGGTTTATGCAATAATATCAATGCAATTGAGCTACCACAACTTGAGGAGTTGCGACTTATTGGCCTTCCACAATTCACATCCATTTATCGTGAGAGTAAGGGGTTGTCAACAACTTTCTTAAATAAAGAGGTATGTAGATATGTATCATGTTAGTTCAAAATTTACCTTGTTTATTTAAAAAAAAAAAAAAGATTGGGTTGATATTGCATGTGTTATGGATTCAATAACGTGTCAAACTCTGTCTATTGTTTATCTAAAGAAAATATTTGTAAATTTCTTAATCATTTTGCAGATGGTGATTCCTAAGTTAGGGAAATTGCTTATTGAGAATTTAGAGAATTTGAAGGAGATATGGGGTTGCGAGAGTTGTAGTAGTAGTGAAGAGATAAATGTTTCTATGTTGAGAGAGATTGATGTGAGAGGATGTCATAGTCTTGTGAATCTGTTTCCGATCAACCCTATGACATTGTTGCAACATTTACAAGAGCTTAAAGTCACGAATTGTGGTTCCCTTGAAGTGTTATTTAACATCGAATTGGGCTTTGCTGGTGAAATTGAGCAAGTTAATAGTACTAGCAAATTGAAAAAGATTCACGTCGAGAAATTAGGGAAGTTAAAAGATTCACGATAGATTCTCGTAGTAATACCCAACAACTACTTCCCTGTTTGAAGGATTTATATTTACGTAAAATGAAGAGTATGACTCATGTGTGGAAGTGCTACAATTGGAATAAATTCTTGATTCCTCAAAAACAACATGGAGAAGAGCTATTGGCATTCCATAACCTCACAACAATCAATGTGAAATACTGCAAAAACATTAAGCATTTGTTTTCACCTTTCATGGCAAAACTTCTTTCCAACCTAAAGGAAATCAACATAGAGAAATGTGATGGTATGGAAGAAGTAGTTTCAAAGAGAGATGATGAAAATGAAACCATGACTGTGTTTGAAACTACTTCTTTCTTCCCTCAACTCCATTCCATCCAACTTTTATCCCTTAAGAAGCTCAAGCATGTCGGTGGTGGTGGAAGCAATGAAGAAAATTTGATGACTAATACCACTTCAACTTTATCCATTCATGATCAAATCAAGGTATTTACCTTCTTTTCAATTGCTTATTTATGAGAATGTTAAAGGTTGCATTGATTTTCCAATATTGCTGCAGGTTTCTTGGTCTTTATGCCAATACTCGAGAGAGATAATAGTAAGAAACTGCAATGCATTATCAAGTGTGATTCCATGTTATGCACTAGGACATATGCAAAAACTCCAAGTGCTCGACATTTCAGTTTGTGAATCAATGAGAGAGTTATTTGAAGCTCCGACCAATAACCATATCACTGGTGCTGGTGGTGTTATTCCAAGGCCAAAAAGTATTAATATGCTTCAACTCCCCAACCTAAAGAAGTTGAAAATCGAATATTGTAACCGTTTGGAACATATATTAACATTTTCCACACTTGAAAGCCTTAGGCAACTGGAAGAGTTGAGCATCAAAAAGTGCAGGGGAATGAAAGTGATTGTGATGAATGATTTGGAATTGGAAGAGGAAACAGCAACATTAATGACATCTAAGAAGCCTGTGGTGTTTCCTCGACTAAAGTCACTTGAACTAGTGAAATTACCAAACCTTTTGGGTTTCTTTCTGGGGATGAATGACTTTCAGTGGCCGCTATTGGAAAGGACAGTGATCGATAAATGCCCAAAAATGATCATGTTCACAGCAGGTCAATCAACAGCTCCAAACCTCAACTTCATGCATACAGGATTAGGCAAACATAGTCTTCAATGTGGCCTTAACTTTCATGTCACAACCACCACCTTGCAGGAGCAGGTATATAACAACCTCCATCATAATCTAACGTTTTTAGAATTATCGTTTTTATTAGACACATTCTATAATTATATGCTTTAATTCAACTTTGTCTAGAAACCCAACACAACAAGGAATTTTCTATTTATCACTTCTGGTTTTATCAACATTTACAAATATCACATTTCATTTTACTTTTTCTAGTTATATAGAAATTTAAATATCATTAGAAAACTATATAGATAGAATCTTAATTTTATTATATAGTGGACAAACTAAAGGAAAATGATATACCTTTTAAAATTATGATGGTGTCACATGCATGTGTTTTTGCAGACCTCTTCCGGAAGTGTAGAGAATTCTACGAGTTCGCCTCCTACTATTTTGGAAGAGTTACCTTGGTCTTATCACAATTTGATCGAAATGGATGTGTTTGGAAGAGATGATGTTAAAGAGATGATTCCATCCAATGAGTTCCAACATCTACAAAAGCTTGAAAAGATTCATTTACAGTTGTGTAGTGGATTTGAGGAGGTTTTTGCAGTAATGGAAGGGACAAATAGTAAAAACAATAGTGAATCAGATACTCTAACTACTACTAGTGTTGTTGAATTCAAAAACCTAAGAGATGTGGAATTATGGAGTTTAGACAGTCTCAAGTATATATGGAAGAGCAATGAATGGACAATATTTAAATTCCCAAAGCTAACAACATTGTCTATTTCTGTTTGCGATAATTTAAAGCATGTATTTAGTAGTTCCATGGTTGGTAGTCTATTGCAACTCCAACACCTATCTTTAAGTTTTTGCAGAACTTTACAAGTAATTGTTAAGGAAGAAGAAGAAGATGGTGGCATTATTGGCAAAGTGAAAGAGATTGAGTTTCCTTTTCTCAAGTCCATACATCTGTGTGACCTTTCGAGTCTGAAGGGATTTTGCTTAGGGATTAACGAGGCTTTGCTATTGCCATCATTAGATACCTTGAGAATCGACTTTTGTCCAAATATGACTGTTTTTACCATGGGAGATTTGGCTACTCCAGCTCTAAAACTAGTCAATATGAATTTCAGGGAGTGTTATGTAGACAAAGACCTCAACTCTTGTATACAATACTACTACTTAGGTACGTAAATCTTTCTGCTTCAATCATTCTTGAATTACATTTTGAATGTCTTGTTCTTGTTATTAAAAACCCCAATCTCCCTTAAAATTTTCACACATTTCTTTAATTTAATGTTCAGATGAAGAAGATAATGAAGATGGAGATGAAGATGGAGATGAAGATGAAGATGAAGATGAAGATGAAGATGAAGATGAAGATGAAGATTTTGACTTTGACTTTGACTTTGACTTTTGATTGTCAACAGGTTATTGGATCATTTATAAGTTCAATTGCTCATCTATACTGTTGCGAATTGTACTATTTATGTATATCATTCCCGTTTTTCATTTATCGTATCATGGTAAAAGTTAAAAGCGATGTTTTCAAATGTGCACTTGAAAGTGATGTTTATATGACTAAATAATGAGAGTCAGATAATTACATTATTAGTTGCAGGGTATTAGGGTATGTTTGGCACCCACATCCAGGGGTGTCAACTGGGTTGTCGGGTTTGAAGTAAAAAATAATCTAACCCACAACCCGACCATATAAGGGATCATGTTGTTTGGGTTTTGGGTTACCGGGTTTACCTGATCGGGTGGGTCGGGTAACAAATGATATCTCAATTAGTCTTTAACATCTTATATATGGTTTTAGACTTTTAGGGCTTAATTATCTAGCATTACAGTTTCTGTCACATTATTTTTATGAAATTATGAAGTTTTAACTATACTTATGCACCAAGAACAATGGCTTACAATATACTTCAGGGGTTGATCACATATTCACATCCGCTTTGGTGGTTGCAAGCTTTTGAGTTGGCTTTACTCCGGAAATTGTTTTATTTCCACCCTATCTGGTATATAAACGAAGTTTTAAAATGGCCCTATGCTGTTAATTATATTTGATGGTTTTTAATGTCATAATTACCAAAGTATGTTGGATTTTTAAACTAAACTTAGTTTAGTATTAGTGTTATCATTAGTTGTCGATCCAACAATTGGTATCAGAGCCTTCTTAAATCAAATCCATCATCATATACCAAAGACAAACAGAATTTTGATCGAAGAAGAAAACTGGCGCAACGCCGACTCAAAAGGCGGACAGAGCCGCAAGTGCGAAATAGGGGAGAAGAAATCATTGTTGCCCAAGAAGGAAATAACACCGATCAAAGAAGGGGGACTTACCTCAATCGAAGAAGAGCGCCGGAAACATCAATCGAAGGAAGGGGCTACCGCCGCGCTTTAAAATTAGGGTTCAGAAACTTCGTCGCCCAGAGAGACGAACAAACAACCGCGACGATCAAACGGGAACGATGGGAACAGACACCGTCGCATGACCGCCTGTAAACCGTCGTCGGAAATAGAGATTGAGAAACGGCTGAAGTATGAACAAAGAGAGAAAGAGAAACAGATGAGAAACAAAAAAAAAAAGGTTTTTTCTAGAGGTGCACAAAACCCGGGCTTAGCCCGGGCCTAAAAAGATCGGACTTTTTTTGGGTAAAAAACCCCGGGTTCAAAAAAGCCCGGACTTTAAGAAAAAAAACTAGGCCTGTTTAGGTCTGAACGAGCTTAGCGGGCTTAGCCCGGGTTTTTTTTTTTTACTATTATATCTTTTATATAATAATATAATTAGAAAAATATATAAATAATCAAAATATTCTTTATACCTAATTAAATAAATCAACAAACTATTACTTTCAATACTTAACCAACATAAAGTACATACAACTTTTGATTATCAAATTGGAATTCATTTATATAATGCAACGGTAGTCTTCATAATTCATATTATCACCATCTTTAATAGTCTTCCTCACTTGGATATTCATCAATAGTATGTAGACTTTCATTGTTCACTTCACTCGGACTAGGAAAGACAAGAGAAGCTCTAGATTTTTACGGCATTTAGAAATAGCCCGGGCTTTATAACGTTAAAAAGCCCGAACTTTTGGGCTTTTTCAGGCTTTCGGGCTTTCAGGCTTTTTTTCGGGCTTAGCCCGGTCCGGCCCGGGCTTTAACGGGCTTTCATGACTAAAGTCAGGCCCGTTTAGGATTTCGGGGTAAAAGGGGCTTGGGTTCGGGCTTTTTCGGGCCGGGTTTTTTCAGGCTTTTTTTAAGCCCGGGCTCGGGCTAAAGCCCATATGTGCACCTCTAGTTTTTTCCCCAAAATTACAACGAACATACAGAGAAGCGTTAAACGTTTTGTTGACTAACACAGTGTGTTCAGAGTTTTAATTTTGAGAGTTGATTCATACAGAAGTAACTTTTTTTCATGCATAGCAATTGAAAAAAAAGAAGAACACATTGACTGCATAAATTAAAAAAAAAAGAAATTGAAAAAAAAGAAGAAGTTGAATAAGGATATATTGAACATCTAATTATCAGTACTGGCGTAGAAGTAGAAAGGGGAATATAATTAAATCAAATATGAAATACATAAGAACAAACAAGTAAAACTTTTCGATGAATATAGGAAATTGCGTTTGGGAAAAAATTTCGATGTTAATTAAGAGAAATTTTTTTCCACCATCCTCCGATCATCGCAGTTGAAATTTGGCGCTGCAATTTCAACACACAAAGAACAGAATAACGTCTTCAATTTCAAGAAAAAAATATCTAATTTAAAACATAAAGCAAAGAATAGAGTTTACCTTTGTGAGAAGAACTTGTATTGAAAATAAGTGTTGTAAGAATGGTAGGCGATTGAAGAAGTTAGTTGATTCTGATGAAGAAGGGATGGGGAGAAAAGATGGTTGCAGCGAAGGGTGAATGGAAAGAGGGATGCTGATGGTGAAAGGTTTTCATGAAGAATCAGACAGATGTTGAAGAATTTGGATTAAAATTTGGGCAGTCGATGAATAATTTGGGGTAGCGTTTTGTGTATTTATACACACAGAATGGGGTGACGGTTGTGTAATTGACGTAGCGGTTCGTGAAGAGAGATGTCGGTTAGTGAACCGGCGGCGAAGGTTGTCACCGATTGTGTGGAAAAAGGAGGTTGAGGAAGACCGTTGGGGAGGAAAGTAAGTGTGAATGGAGAAGAAGATGGAAGGTACGGAGGGGGAGTGCTTAAATTAATGTATAGACGAAAATACCCCTATCCCTAGGGGGTAAGGGTATTTTAGGGATTACATTACAATAATTTAAGACAACTGGGTAATTCTTCGTCACGTCGTTTCTTACTTCGTCCCACCCTTTCTATTCTTCTCCATCACACCGGTTCCTTTCCAGAAACCGCTACTAACCGTTTTCCAAACGACATGACTTCCCCCAATCATCCCTCCGTTGTTGATGTTCCTATAAATTGACTGTTAAATCCTCGATGGTATCAATCGGTCCTCACACTTTGCTGCGCACCACACCCCTTTCTTTGCATACCCCCAATTTGAAGGTACGTCTAATTCTTCTTCGTATATTATTTCATTTTTATAAATTTATATGCTTTTTGCTTGATATCTTATTATAATTATAATTTTATAAATTTTTGATTTTGATTAGATTAATTCTGGTTCGTATGAAACATATTGTTTAAATGTTGTTTGCTTGCTACCTTGTAATTTAACAATTTTACCGATTTTTGATTTGACGAATTCTGTTTTATATGAATTGTAGTATCGAAATGTGGGATTAGACAAAGGAAGAATTATGTTTGCAAGTTTGTTACATCACACCCTTTTATTTGATGCACACCAAGTATTTGAGGAAATGCTTCAAGGAATTTTGGTTACAACATCTTAAATCTGTGTTACATCATAAGTCAGTCAATTATATGGTTCTAATTCTCGAAGATGTATCTATTTCTCTTTTTTGTGTTCAACAATCTAGCCCAAACAATTTGCTGACATAATATGTTTCCTATATAAAGTTATTTATTAATCATTTGAGTAAATTACATGAATGGTCCTTTAGATTTATAGTCCTTATTTTTGTAAGGTTTTTCACCGATGGTCCTTTACGAAACACTCCGTCTATTTTTCAAGTTAACTAACATCACATGTGACGCACATAGGGGTATTTTGGTCAATTTGTCTTTCCTAAATGACTATTGGTGAAATTTGCTATAAACTTAAAGAAGCATCCGTGTAATTTAATTGAGAAGGGGAAAGACAAATTGACCAAAATATCCTCATGTGCATCACATGTGATGTTTGTTAACTTAAAAAATAGACGGACTTTTTCGTAAAAAGGACCCGTTGAAAAACCTTTCAAAAATAAGGACCATAGGTGTAATTTTTGAAACTAAAGGACTATTGGTGAAATTAAATGTTTATCAACTATATAATCAATGTTTGTATATATGCTTAGCTCTTTTAAGCTTTTCATAAATACTAAAAGGTAAATCTATTGTCAACCTTATTAATTACCACATAATTTAATATTTTTTATTTGAATGTTAAAGTTTACATTGATTTTCCAATATTAATGCAGGTTTCTGAAGCGGGTGTTATTTCTTGGTCCTTATGCCAATACTCTAGGGAGTTAACGATATGGGGCTGTCCTGCATTGTCAAGTGTGATTCCATGTTATGCATTAGGACAAATGCAAAAACTCCAAATGCTGGACATTTCATTTTGTGAATCAATGAGAGAGGTATTTGAAACTCCTCAAGGGACGAACAATAACCATATTAGTGGTGGTAGTAGTAGTAGTAGTATACATGTTGATGAAGGAAATAGTAGTGTTATTCCAAGGCCAAGAAGTATTAATATGCTTCAACTCCCCAACCTAAAGAAACTGAAAATCGAAGGTTGTGACCTTTTGGAACATATATTCACATTCTCCACACTTGAAAGCCTTACAAAACTGGAAGAGTTGAGCATCAAAAAGTGCAGGGGAATGAAAGTGATTGTGAAGAATGAATTGGAATTGGAAGAGGAAACAGCAACATTAATGACATTCAAGACGCTTGTGGTGTTTCCTCGACTAAAGTCCCTTGAACTGGTCAAATTACCAAACCTTTTGGGTTTCTTCTTGGGGATTGTTGATTCTCAAATTCTCCGTTGACGGACAGAGCTCCGCTCCGTCTAGGAACCTGCGGACCAAACACGAAAGAAACCCTAAGTCAGAAGCCTCACGAGGAAATCCTCGTGAAGACACTCCGACGATCAAGTCAGTATTCGTATTTATGAGGTGTGGAAAGCGAACAAATCGAACGTGGAGTAATCGAATTGATTGGAGTTAGGCGCAGTAAACGCAGATATGATAGCGGAGGGAAAGGATGAATTGTGTGTACCTTGTTAGTCGGCCTAAATGCCTTATTTATGGCCGGAGCGTATGAGCGGGAGACTCTGGTTTCACTCTTTGGTCCGTGCCTTGCTGATATCCCTTGGGTAAAGCAGGAAAGCGAAAGCTCTGTGTCCGTTGGGTAAAGCTTGGTCTCACGCTTCGGCGCCGTTCGCATTTAATGCGCCTGTAATCGTTCCTGAAGACCCGCTTGTGTTCCCGACGTCTTGGGTTCCGTCCAGACGTCGTCGTTTAAGAGGTTTGCCACCTTGCATGCTTTCGATCACCATGCAAGGTCGAAGGATGTGGTACATTAATAAGTCCCTTTAGTTAAGACAGGTTCTAACCGTAGTTAACTTGTTTTAACTGTTCTTCGGATCACCGCCGTTCGTTCGCATTCAAAAAGTTACCGTTGAAGATTGACAGAAAATAAATTACCGTTGTTGATTTTTTGACCGTTGGGGTTTTTCTAGGCGCCCTATGCGTCCGTTAAAATTCCTTTCGTATATATGTACTTTGCTTTGTCTGCTATCCAGCCCTCATCTCCTTCTTCATACATCTCTCTTACTCCCCCTTGCTTTCTTTGCTTTCTAAATCGTTATGAGGAAAGATAGACAGAAAGAAAGATCCGATAAAACCACCCGAACTGTACGAAACGCCATGAATACTTTCTGTACTCTGAAAGCCTCTGATCTCCCCCAAATCATATCTGAATTTCATGTTGACCCCAATTCGACCTTCGCATTCCTGGTGAAAATGACACGATTAGGTCTGCGCCTGATGGTTACGAACCGTTGTATCTCCAGTTTTTGCATGGTGGGCTTCGTTTTCCGGTTGACGGCTTTATCATTACTGTTCTTCAAGACCTTGGACTCCACATTGCTCAACTTGCACCGAACGCCCTCCGAAAACTGATCGGGTTCATCATGTTGAGCCGTGCCCTAGGAATTCCTCTTTCTGTGAGGTTATTTCGATACTTCTACATTGTAACTTTCTTCTTTATGTTGCCTTACTAATATTTCTTTACAGATGTACCCGAGGATATGACCGTATCCGATGTTCCTGCTCCTATCTTAACTGTACCGAAACCTATCACTGCTTCTTCCCCTGTGGGGGCGAAACCAACCACTTCATCTGTTATCGACGTTGATGCTATGCGTCCGATCTCGGTACCGGTCCCGAGGCTTCCTCCCGTTTCGGCTGGTTCTTCGGCGCTCGCTCGATTTAGCAGTCGCCTGCTTGGCACCGGAACTGGATCGTCTTCGCTAGCTCGAGGCTCTTTAATCCCGAGGCCTACCAAAAGCCACATGCCACTTCCAAATCCTCCGATTTCTGGTAAGCTTATAGCTTTTTCAAGATACAAGCTTTGCGATTTTAACCTTTACCTGCTTATTTCGCAGGAGTTATTTCTCCTACCAGTTCTGCTCCTTTAAGAAGGTCTTCTACTGAAGCCGATCCTGCAAATATTCAAAGTCAGCCTTCTGAAACCCAAACCGTTATTCATCATGCGGTTGCCTCTATGCCGCCACCTGTTCCTCCCGTTACCGCATCTACTGGTGTTGATCTAGGAGCATCATCTGACACGGATCTTTTTGCGAAGATGAAAATTGGCTTATCAAGCGCTGCTGACATGCTTTCAATACTTCAGGAACGTCATGCTCGTCGTGAGCAGAAGTTATTGGATCAGGCTGCAGATTCTGATCGCTTGAATCGTTTGATGGTTAAGTGCAAATCTCTCTACGCCCGGGAGGTAGAGGAGAAAAAAGAATTGATTAAGTCTTCTGATCGTCTGTCCGCAGAGAATGCTTTACTGAAAAAGCGTATTGAAGAGCTAGAGAAAGGGCAGAGTTCCTCCGGAGCACGGATAGCCGAACTTGAGAGTGCCGCCGTTGAAAAAGACCTGCAGCTTCGCAATGTTGAGCAGAACCTTTCAAAGGTTTCGTCGGACTTCGACGCACTGAAGCGTGAAATTAAAGATCAAGAGAAAACCCTGGCTCAAGAACGCGAAAACTTCATGTGGTTGCTTCAGAGGGGAGTTTCTGGTATGATCCAAGTTTTCCTGTCCTCCGATGACTTCGTCAATCGCAACGTGGCTCTTCAGGAAGAAAGCATAAACTTAGGTCGTTACCAGGGGTGTTTGGATACCCATAAAGAGTATCACGATCTGCTTGGTTCTCGTCCGTTAGTACACCATCACCCCAATGCAGAGAACAACATCATGACCCTTTTTGACCAGTTAGTTGCCTCTGACTACGAGCTCATGCGTTCTCTGGAAGATGGGGTTGTTAGTCTGGATGAGTTAAAGAAATTGGTGGACGGTCTTCCTTCTGGGCCAGAGGATATTGGAGAAAGCTCTGGTCACCACCCTAAGCCTTAGTTGCCAGAAGTAGTTTCGTTCTCTTTTGTAATGGGGATATGCTTCCCTTGTTTTGTAATAAAATGTTATCGTAATGGAATTTTACCTTTGTTTTCTTTATCGTATCGTAATGTTATATTTTATCGTTCAAATATATTTTTTGTACTTTCTTGCTTAGTAAGGCGTCCCCTACGCAGCCGAAAAGAAAGGGTTCGATTATTTTCGTTTATTGGTCCGGTTTCGTCCGGTCGCAGGATCATGGTAACCTTCCGGTTCACACGTTCCTGCCCATAGCTATGAGCGCGTTTGTTTAATTCGTCGCGAGATTTTCGTTTTTCCTTGGTCGTAATATAAAAAATATGAGAAAACTTAACTTCTTGATAAAATAAAACCTTTTACGAAAGGATGATAGCATTACTCGAGTTGCCTTAACATGTGATTTCCTAGGACGACTCCTGACATAAACAAAACTCACTTTCTTACAACTCGACTATCGACCTACATTAAAAATGGAATTTGCGCAAGCTCCTCATGTTCCATGTTCGCGGAATTTGTAACCCTGCGATGGTTTCGAGCACATACGAACCGTTTCGACGAGCCTCTTTAATTCGATACGGACCTTCCCAGTTGGGGGATAGCTTGCCTAAAGGATGACGAAGACTAGCTTCGTTTTTCCGAAGTACCAACTCTCCCACTTTACAACTGACGTGACGAACCCTCTTGTTGTAATACGATTCTGTTAGTGCCTTATACATGGCCTGCCGTGTCGCGGCTTCTTCTCTTCTTTCATCCACAATGTCCAAATTGTGTCTCAGTGCTTCTTCGTTACCATCCAGACGGAAGGTCTCTACTCGTGGGGAAGGTATAATCATTTCTATCGGTATGACTGCCTCAGAGCCATATGTCAAGCTGTACGGTGTTTCCTGTGTAGCACTCCTTGACGTCGTTCGATACGACCACAGAACACTTTGTAGCTCATCTACCCACTTTCCCTTCGATTTGTCTAAACGTTTCTTGATTCCTTTAACAATTGTTCTGTTCGTTACTTCTGTCTGGCCATTTGCCTGAGGGTGAGCCACGGAAGTGAAATTTTGACGAACACTTGATTTTTCGCACCAACCTTTGAACGGGTTGTTAGAATACTGCTTTCCATTGTCGCTGACGATCGTATGAGGGAGGCCAAAACGACATACAATCTGCTTCCAGACGAATTTTACCACGTTTGCCCCCGAAATACATGCCATCGGTTCGGCTTCGACCCACTTCGTGAAGTAGTCTATCGCGACGAACAGAAATTTTAAGCCTCCCGGAGCCTTCGGGAATGGACCCACTATATCAATGCCCCACTGGCAAAACGGCCAAGGGCTATGAATGCTCGTAAGATTAACTGGTGCAGCGATCGGAACATTAGAGTAGGCTTGGCAGCTTGGGCATTTTTTGACGTATTCCTCCACGTCCTTAGAGATCCGAGGCCAAAAGTAACCTAGACGGAGCAACTTTTGGGTAAGAACCCTTGCTCCGGTGTGTGAGCCGCATAAACCTTCGTGCACTTCAACTATGGCCGCCTCCCCTTCCATCTGGTTTAGACATTTTAACCAAGGAGTGGAATATCCCTTTCGATACAACCTTCCCTCTCTAACGCTATATCTCCCAGCGTTTATTCTTACCTTCCTTGCCTCTCGAGCATCATCCGGAAGGACTTCACATTCAATGTATCGCCGTATAGGTGTCATCCAGCAATTACCTCCGTAATCCGTCTCCGCTACCTCTTCCTTCCTTTCGTCTATACTTCTCTTTGGTAATATTTCTACCAGGACCTTCTTTGTAAGGTGGCAGTACAACATTGACGCCATTTTGCTTAGCGCATCTGCCTCCTTATTCTTCGTTCGAGGTACCTGCGTAATTTTGACCACTTCGAACTTCAACATCACTTCTTTCACTTTCGCCAGGTATCTTTTCATGTGTTCTTCCCTTGCTTCGTAGTCACCGTTCACCTGATTGACAACCAGCATTGAATCAGTGTATACCTCCAAGTTTCGTATCCCCAGACTGTTTGCAAGGCATAGACCAGCTAGCAGTGCTTCGTACTCAGATTCGTTGTTAGAGCACTTGAAGTCGAAACGGAGTGCGTACGTTATTCGCTCTTCATTTGGCCCCGAGATTACTATACCGGCCCCACAACCATCAATCCCAGCGGCTCCGTCCGTATGCATCTTCCATCCATCCTTACCTCCTGTCCGAAGCTCCTCTTCCGCACTCATCGCTGTTTCTTCGTCAGGCATTTCAACCAGGAAGTCTGCGAGTGCCTGCCCTTTAATGCTCGTTCGAGGTTTAAAAGCTATATCGTATTCACCTAACTCGATTGCCCACTTCGTCATTCGTCCGGACCGCTCCGGCTGAAGAAGGATACCCTTGATGGGTTGATTTGTTAACACAGTGACATGATGAGCTTGAAAATACCTTTTCAATCTCCTGACAGCGTATATCAACGCCAATATAAGCTTCTCTACGGTCGAGTAATTTAATTCGGCCCCTTGGAGGGCTCTACTAATAAAATACACCGGCACTTGGACTTTTTCTCTTTCGGCTATAAGCACCGAGCTGACTGCTTCCCGATTAGTGGACAAATATAGTACTAGAGATTCTCCGTGCACCGGACTTGCCATTGTAGGAAGGGTTCGTAAATGCTGCTTTAAATTGATGAAAGCTTCATTTGCTTCTTCCGTCCACTCTACCTTTCCTCCCTTCATACACCCGTGCAACGCTTTAAAGAAGGGTATGGACTTTTCGGCCGACTTAGCCAAGAAACGCCCCAGACTAGCTAGCTTCCCATTCAAGCTCTGAACATCTTTAACTGTTTTTGGAGTGCTCATGCTCATCAAACTTTCCACTTTCTCCGGGTTGGCTTGAATTCCTGCCACCGTGACTACATGACCTAGAAACTTTCCCTTGCTTACCCCGAACGAACATTTCTTGGGGTTAAGTTTCATGTTGATCTGTAACAATCGCCGGAGCGTTTCTTCTACATCTTGCAATAAATCCGCGTCCTGTTTACTTTTGATAACCATATCATCAACATATACCTCTAGGTTTCGTCCGATCTGTTTGTCAAAAGCCTTATCTACGAGACGCTGATACGTGGCTCCGGCGTTCCGGAGGCCGAAAGGCATCTTGGTGTAACAGAACGTTCCTTTTGCCGTATGAAAAGCTGTCTTCTCCTCGTCCTCTTTCGCCATCTGCACCTGATGGTATCCTTTGTACGCATCAAGGAAAGACTTCCATTTGTACCCCCCCAAGGATTCCACCTTCTGCTCAATTTCCGGAAGTGGGTAGCTGTCTTTCGGACATGCTTTGTTCAAATCCTTGAAATCCACACACATTCGCATGGTTCCGTCCGACTTTTTGACTAGGACGGGATTTGCTATCCATTCGGGGTATTGTGCACTTCGCAGGACTCCCGCAGATACCAAATCTTCCACCTCTTTGTTAACCACTTCATTCCGTTCTAACGCCATTCCCCTCTTGGCCTGCTTCACCGGTGGAAAAGCGGGGTTGACATTTAGCCGATGTTCGGCTACATCTCTTGAGACTCCACTCATATCTTTTGGTTCCCAAGCGAATACCTTCCGGTATTTCTTTAACAACGATTCCAAGTCCTTCTGGAGGTTCGCCGGCAGGCTTCCTCCGATCCGCACCGGAACTTGGGGATAATCTGGGTTTATAATGACTTGAGCTTCCTCTTGCTCCGTCCAGCTATCTTGGTGCGTTGCACTACTGCACTCTAACGGAGGCATAGGCATGCTTCTAACAGTAACCACTCCGTCTTCCGATGGAAATTTTAGCAAACCATGTACCGTGGACGGGACGGCTTGTAATTGCCACATCCCCGTTCTCCCCAAAATGGCATTGTACCTCGACGGAGCTTTGATGACAATAAACTCTGCCAATATGGTTCGGCCGTGATGCTTCTCCCAATCAGTAAGTCTCAAAGGAAGGTGTATTTTACCCTTCGGCCATACTGATTGTCCCGAAAACCCAATGGCAGGAGCGCTTGCAGGTCTCATGAGAGCCTTAACATCCGAGGGGAGCTTGTCGAAACAGTGGTCATACATGATGTTCGCAGAACTTCCGGTATCAACGTACACCCGCCGAACGATAGTTTTTGCGATGATTCCGAATATTACCAAAGGTTCCGTCCCTACGTAGCCTTCCGGAATGGGTTCAGACCTTCCGAACTCTACCGCACCTCCTTTCCTCTTTCCCCGGAAGGATTGCGACACACCTGTTTCTTCTAAGGCGAAAATCTCCGCATTATATGCTGTTTCCCCCGTCTTGGGGATTTCTACTGCATGTAGATCTGCCTTCTCTTTCCCTTTCGCTTCTTTTTCCCTTCGGTAACTTTCACAAGTTGCCGTCGAGTGGCCCATGATTTTATGAAAATCACAGTAAGCATTAGGGTCCCGTGGATACTTCTTCCTCATAGTTCTTCCATTACCGATCCTCCTATCGTCTCCAGTCGCGTATACTTCCTGTCTGTGCGAACTGTGTCTTTCTCCCCTATATCCTCCTTCGCCTATTTTCAATCCGTACGCTCCTCTTCCCGCTTGGAAGGATTTCCCCGTAATTCTTCCACGATCATTGCCTCGATATGAATGGGAGCCTTGTTCTCCCTTTTTCTCCTGGGCTTCAAAGCGTAATTTTTCAGCGCTTTCTTCTTCCTGTTTCAATACTTTATTCACAGCATTAATCATATCATCCGCCTTGACGAAGTCTCTTTTAGATAATTCCCTAAACAACTCCCCTTCGCGAAGGCCATAAGTGAAAGCGGCTATGATGAGAGAGTCTTCACGGACGGGCATCTTTCTACTCTGTTCGTGAAACCTCTTGAAGTATGACTTGTTCGTCTCTCCTTCCCGTTGTCTACAGGCCATGATGGATTGAGATCGCTGCTGATACTTTTTCTGTTGTATGAAACTGTGACTGAACTGGGCGACAAGCTCTTCGAAGTTAGCGACACTCCTCTGCGGCAAGCTGGACAACCAATACCGAGCCGATCCTTCTAAGGTTCCTGCGAAGAATAGACACCATAACTTCGGATCCATAGGTATCATTCTGATGGCCCAACGGAAACTTGCCACGTGGTTGTCCGGATCTCCCGTCCCGTCATATGACTTGACTCTAGGCCCTTTAAGACCTACGGGAATCGGCATCTCGTTGATGTCGTCCGTGAAAGGAGACCGAAAATTTCGGGAGACTGAGGAATGCTGCGAAAGAGAACTTTCCTTCTCCCTCTCCGGGGTTCGCCTCCTTCTCTCCGGAGCTTGTGTCTGCCTTCTTTCTGGAGTTCGCGTTCTTCTTCTCTCCGGAGCTTGTGTCTGCCTTCTTTCTGGAGTTCGCGTTCTTCTTCTCTCCGGAGTTCGTGTCCTTCTTCCTCTTTCAGGCTCTGGGCTTCTAGTTTGGACTGGAGGGGTTTCTTCTTCGTAAACGTTCTCCGTGGATTCCTCCTGGGCGGACTCATCACTGGAATAAGTTAAAGTTCTTCCGACCCCACTCACTCCCTCCGTGGGTCTTCTTCGGCTCTTTTCTTCGTTTCGTAACTTCCTGAATTTGCAGAAGAGCCTAAACTCCTCGATTTCCTCTTTCGAGGGGTCGTCTTTTCCGGACCCGGAAGGGGGGGAACACACCGTAGCATTGACAACGGCCGATGCAAATAACGGAGGGATGAGGTCATCCCCTGGCGATGCAGGAGGGACGTTTCCTCCTTTCGGCGTCGATTCGATGGCTGTTTTGTTCATCGTCCCACGGATGGCGCCAAATGTTGATTCTCAAATTCTCCGTTGACGGACAGAGCTCCGCTCCGTCTAGGAACCTGCGGACCAAACACGAAAGAAACCCTAAGTCAGAAGCCTCACGAGGAAATTCTCGTGAAGACACTCCGACGATCAAGTCAGTATTCGTATTTATGAGGTGTGGAAAGCGAACAAATCGAACGTGGAGTAATCGAATTGATTGGAGTTAGGCGCAGTAAACGCAGATATGATAGCGGAGGGAAAGGATGAATTGTGTGTACCTTGTTAGTCGGCCTAAATGCCTTATTTATGGCCGGAGCGTATGAGCGGGAGACTCTGGTTTCACTCTTTGGTCCGTGCCTTGCTGATATCCCTTGGGTAAAGCAGGAAAGCGAAAGCTCTGTGTCCGTTGGGTAAAGCTTGGTCTCACGCTTCGGCGCCGTTCGCATTTAATGCGCCTGTAATCGTTCCTGAAGACCCGCTTGTGTTCCCGACGTCTTGGGTTCCGTCCAGACGTCGTCGTTTAAGAGGTTTGCCACCTTGCATGCTTTCGATCACCATGCAAGGTCGAAGGATGTGGTACATTAATAGGGATGAATGACTTCATACAACTGACCATCTTCACAGCTGGTCAATCTACAGCTCCAAAGCTCAACTTCATGCATACAAGCTTAGGCAAACATAGTCTTGAATGTGGCCTTAACTTTCATGTCACAACCACCACCTTGCAGGAGCAGGTATATAACAACCTCCATCATAATCTAATGTTTTTAGAATTATCGTTTGTATTAGACACATTCTATAATTATATGCTTTAATTCAACTTTGTCTAGAAACCCAACACAACAAGGAATTTTCTATTTATCACTTCTGGTTTTATCAACATTTACAAATATCACATTTCATTTTACTTTTTCTGCTTTCCAGCTACAATTATATATATTTTGCGCTTGAAATTTAAATAACATTTGAAAACTATATAGATAGAATCTTAAAATCTTAATTTTATTATATAGTGGACAAACTAAAGGAAAATGATATACCTTTTAAAATTATGATGGTGTCACATGCATATGTTTTTACTACTGACAATTTTAACAACATATATGAGTTGTTACAAATTTCAAACGGGTCAAATAGATTGAATAAAGTTTTTTACTTAAAACCCATATATTATTTGAGAATAAAATTACATACTTAAGAATGTAGTCATAATGTGAGAGATGCTTGCGACTATACGAACATTGCACAATCTGCATAATCTCATATAGTACCATATAAAAAAGCATTTAAAAATCTGAAGGTAGTTTCAACATGACATAATTTGTCAAAACTTTCATTTTGGTTCCCCGAACATTTGAATCAACAAACAAATTCTGCCTTGAAACAATAAATTGACTGAAGATTGGAAAACAAAATTACTTTATAAATAAGAATGAAGTATTTGTGTAGTGGTTTTATCAGTTTCTATCATATATGCAACAACCAATCCAACAGACTGCTTAAATAAACAAATTTGGCCTTGAATCTTTTATGGTCTTAATATTCAAAAGTATCAGAATTGTATGATGCCCAAAAAATTAAGGCAAAAATGAAAAAATTGATAACCGATCTAAAATTGCACTTCAAAAGTCACATCAACTTCGATCCAACGGCTGGTGTAATTTCACTTGTGGCCTTGTGGGTCACTTGTCTACTGGACGCTTGTCTACCTCTATCAAAAGCCATTTCATTTTCAGTTTTGGGCCACGACCCACTAACAAAATATTTTCCCATCAAACTGGTTAGAGTCGCGCAAGTGAACCTCTGTAGCCACAAATGATACTTTTTTTTTGCTCCTAGCATGGATTGTACCTTTTGGGAATTTAGACTAAATTCAACCACTAGGACACCACCCTTGTGGGTCTCTCTTTATATTTCATGTAAGTGTCACGGCTCTATTTCATGTAATCGTTTTATATTTTAGTTTAGTAGTTCAAGAACCACATTTTTACCTCCTTTATTTCCTTTTAAAGTCACGTGCTTGAAGTTTGTCAAGAGCCACGACTCTATTTCTTTATTTCATCATTTTATGTTTTCTTAAATTTTTTTATTTAACAAAATACTTTAATATTATATAATACTAATAATTTTTAGCTTGTTTGTTTGTTATTAAAGGGTGTGCAAATTTCCGGTCCCCACCTCATAACCGAAAAACATAAGTATTCTTAATTTTTTTTAGATTTGATTTCGTTCACTCTGATTCGTTTCAGTCTGATGAACTTGTTGAAAATGTCATTAAATACCAATATGCTTTATTCGATGATTCGTTTAGGTTACTATATCGTTAAGAAAATGTAAAAAAAAAACCTCATAGGGCTAAAAAGCTTTTTATAATTACCGTTTGTAATTACTAAAATGGCCCACATTGTAAAGTATAATGCTATTCGATGGCATTTGCCACAGATTAATTTTTTTTATTTTTACTTTTATATCTTGCAGTAACTGGGTTATGATGAATAAAGTTACACGAAGATTATCAGAAATTCTAGATGAAGTTCGTGTAGGACTTAATATTAATTTTCATTAATAAAATATAATCACAATAAGATAAATTGACTAATATGTTTACAAAAGATTGAAACAAAATAAATAGAACAAACAAGTTACAAAGTTTTGGTTGAGTCTTGTGAAATTCACGATTTCCTTAAAATAGTTTCGTTGTCTATTCTCAGGGTAAAACAACCGAGTAGTTTTACACTACCGGATATAATCCAAGCCAGAACACTAACGGAAATAGAGAGTATTTTCACAAACAAAAGCTGTGATTTAGTAGAAAGATGGGTGAAAGTGTGTCTACAAATGAGACCCAATGTCTCTATTTATAGTGTAGAATGACAAGTAATGTTTAATCAAAACATTAAATGCATTCAATACTATTAAACAAGAAATCAAAACAGTAATCTGCAATTACTGCTCAATTTTCGTAACTGCCAACGTCTAGTCAGTCCTGCTGGTCGTATTGGAACTCAGTATAGGAAGTCAGCGCAGCAGCTCAGTCCAGGCAGTCTGCGTAGCAGGTCAGTATTGCAGGTCAGTGCAGCCAGTCAACGCAACTCAGGGTCAGTACTGCAGCGCAGTACGCGTCGAACACTCAGTGCCGAGGTCGGTATTGACCAGTTCAATACTAAGGAGGTCAGTACGAAAAATAGTCAGTACTGAGGAGGTAAGTACGAGACAACTGCATTGTCGATGAGATGCAAAAATAGACACACACGAGCCCGGGATTTCGGAGCTGCATTTGTGTCCGCAGGTCGCCCGGGCGCACATGAGTTCAAGCCATTTCGGACCACTCGGTCCAAATTATTTGCACCCTACTTTGAGAGCGATACCTCATTCACCACAACTCTACTTTGTACATGCTATATACCGTTGCGTAGCTCTCACAAAGGAAAATGCAAAGCTCCCAACCAATAACTATATATAACATTATATATGTCCAAAGTTGGTGAAAGATCATTTTATCTAAACCTACAATTGGTATCAGAGCGAAAATCTTAATTGATAAGATCCAAATCAGTAGAGATTTAGCAAGTTTTAGCAAATTTTTGAAAATTTGAAAAAAGAGCGTGAAATTTAATTGTCAAAATTTTTGTTAGAAATCGATGTTTTGATTGGATATTCGTGTTTCTCCATTGATTCTAAGCACTTTAGAATCAAATTTCAATCAATTCCATCAAGTATTGCTCTCAATTTGAAGATTTTTGTGAAAAATAAGAAAACTCAAAATTTTACCGAAAAATCCAAAATCGAAGCCTGATTTGATCCGTTTTGAGCTGTTTGATTGTATCAAACTGTTAGAAAAGTGATTTCTAACATTTTGTGATTTATATCATTGATTTCGGTCAAGAATTGAGCAAGATTGAATAAAAAAGATGGGTTTTTGAGTTTACCGTTCGGCTCCAAGAACAGTATCGACAGGTGTTCGGCCCTCAAGGTGTTCGGCTCAATCAGCTTCTCGGCTAGATCTTCGGCTCATCAAGAGTTCGGCTAATTGAAGTGTTTGATCAATTCCAGTGTTCGGCTCCGAGACTTCGGCTCAAAGTTCGGCAATTGTTCTTGGTGTTTATTTTCAGCAATTGATCTCGGCTTCAATACCAATTCAATCTCGCCATCACAGATCTCGATTTACTTGATGCTGTGTTTGATTTCTGCTCAGATTTCACTTCAACTCCAATTGGTTCCGTGTTCTTGACTGCTAGTTCCCGTCTTGATTTGGATCTCGCCAAATCCAATTCTTCTTTCCAAATCAACTGTTCGGTTCATTCTCACAAAGCCCAAGTTCAATTCAGACCCATCTTCTCGGCCCAAAGCAATTAAGGCCCAAATTTTTCAATAGTTTTTGAGTTCACTCAATCTTTTTTTTGGGCCCACACTAATTCTCGACCAATTGAGATCACAGCCAAATTAAGTTCTCAATTTTTTTTCTCATTAATAACAAGTTTCGGTAGTCTTTTAATGGTTAAACAAATTTTCTAAACATCTATGATTTAAATGAAATTTTCTTAAATGCTTCTCAATGAAGAAATTTATTTGTTTAAGAAATGATTTATGATTTAAAAATTTTAAAAGAAATTCGTTTTATGATTTAAGAAAATTTTCTATTAAATTTTCTATTAAAATGATTAAGAAAACCATTTTGAGCAAATGGTTAGTAGAAAATGTTTAAATATTTTTTTTAACATTTTAAATTTTAAATTTTTTTTTTGATTTTAAAAGAAAATTTTCACATTTTTGAAACACGAGATCTTATACTTTCAAACCCGAGAACCGAGATCTTCTTCATATCAACCCGAGAAAGCAATCCATCTTCATAATCGCAAAAAGATGGATAAAGACCTTGCAGATGCGATAAAAGCTAGCAAATATTATAAACAACTTGAGACTGAAAAAGTGTTAGCTGAAGATGAAGAACAAGTAGCAAATTTGTGCTATATGTCAAAAGAAAATGTTGAGGTTTCTATTAGATTCATTGAAAAGGCCAACAAGGAAAACGAGGTAATCCGTTCTCTCTTATCAATATCTGATAATTCCATAGGTCCTGATACTTGTTTTGTTAAAACTCAGATATCTGAAGTTGATTCTTTAAAACATTTAAATACACAATTTCAAGAACGTTTAAACGATCATACACTTAAACTCAACCAAGAAGTTTCTGAAAATAAAGCATTACTCTTGAAGATTGAAACTCTAACAAAAGATTCTGAAACAAAGCAACTTCAGATTGCTGAATTAACAAAGAAACTTCATGATACAAATATTGTTAATATTCTGAACATCGAAAAATATGCTTCTGTTTGTGCTGAAAATTGTATTTTGACTGATAAAATCAAACAACTTGAATGTAATTTTGGATCTGATTTACAAAAACAAATCAATATTTTTAATATTGAGAAAACAAAATTGCTAGATAAAATTACAGTTCTTGAAACAGATATTTCTTTGTCACAAACTACAAACGATGTTTTGAATATCAAAATTGTAAAATTTTCTAAACCTAAAATTTTTGATAAAGGAAAATGTGCGGTACAAGTTCCGATTAAGATTTACAACGGTGAATCTTCAAAATCTTTTACTAAATAGGTCTCACAATTCACAACTTATTCTCTTCAAAAGAGTAAGTTGTTTGTGAAACCACAATCTTCGGAACCTTGTACTTTTAAATCCAAAAATGTTTTGAAATATTATAAAATTAAAAATAATTCAATTTCTAAAACAAACATTTTGAGGTATACAAGAAATGATATACTTTCAATGGCACCTAAAATAATTTTTAGATCATTGCCCATAACAAATCATGGTTTTGTCTGTAAAACCCCTATGAGCTCAAATGCAAAATGGATTCCTAAAACTTCAAAATCTCATATAATTCCTCAGAAATTATTTGAAAGTGAAACATCAAGTTTCAATTTTTCTTGGAATTCCGAATCATTACATAAAATCGATACAACTTATCGATGGTTTCATTCTCATACTAATACCATCGGACTCAAACAAAAATGGGTACCAAAAGTTGTATGATTTGTTATGTAGGAGAATGACTTATACACACTTCAATGTATAACTCGAGCCACAATAGAATGACTTATACACAATTCAGTGTATAACTCGAGTCTCAACAGAGTGACTTATACACAATTCAGTGTATAACTCGAGTCTCAACAGAATGGCTTATGCACACTTTAGTGTATGACCCGAGCTTCAAAGAAATGGCTTTCAAGTACATCGGCTTGAAACCCGGTTCTCAACGTTTAATGGCTTCTGATCAACTCAGATTCAGAACCCGATCTTAACGAGAAAGAACGAAGTTCAATCAATCTTCAATGCAAATACTCTTCTTCAACCCTCCGACGATGTATAAGGTACGTCCTCAAAACTCAAAACTTGTTCATACTTTTGTTTTGTCGAGGAGGAGAAATATTAATTCTAGGGGGAGAATTATTATTTCTAGGGGGATAACTATGGAGAAAAATTCAAAACAAAATATACCCAACTGTTCAAGTAATCGAAAAATCTTTTAAAGACAATACCTTCTCATGGTTTGCCAGATCCGGCCTTACCTTCCCAGGGAAATACTTCTGCCAGCTGGTAAATGTGAGGGTATACGTCTAGGGTATAGAACTAGGTGAGTGCAAGGTGATTTGAAAACATGATAAATTTAAGAAAACACACCTTTAAGTGCATCCAAACCGTTAACAAACCGGGAAACCATACAAATAGGTGATCATTCATACGTTGAATGTTTCACTAAACTTTACTGGCCCAGTATAGCAAATGCACGCCACCACCAACCACTAAAATTCCTCTCAACAGGAATTTGTTTCAATTCATTAGGGGACGTAGCACAAAATCTACTGACTACTCATTCGGATTATGTCGGTATTGAAACATAATAACCTCCTGCCCCGGGTTAAGTCTCTTTGTATGCACAGTGTGTCTAGTTCTCACCCTCAAGAACCGTCCAATATAAGACACTTGCACTACAAATATGGATCTACGTGAATCCATCGGAACACTCGTAATGGCATCACAATCTGATGTTTCACGAGGATCGAGTGGAAATCCTGCTAGAGCTAAAATCACGCCAACTCTAAGCGCATGTGACACATCCGGATCAACGTTTGTGCAAATGACTACCGATTCTTACAGTGTGCTAATGGATACTCTATGTGAGTCCGGATTTACCTTTAAAAAAACAAGTTGATGTGCCTTGAATTTCATAATCATCAGGTAACAACTAATACCGGAAACACATCAAGTTCCGATGAAAAATCCATGTGAACCAACTAAAATGCAACATCTTTTGAAAGCTGATTAAAATGCACATGTGCGTAATAGACCACTCTCAAATTACTCCTATGATCTGCTAAACCCAGCATGATCTTCCCCGGAGCCACCGACAATATAGGAACTAAAAAGTGAGGGTCCTTAGGTCTTGGTGAGCAGAATCAAGTATCATGGGATCTTGATTGGGGTGCGCTGAGGTAAAAAATTGAGAGGGGGTATGAAGTATGGGGTGCAAATCAGCCTATCACATGGTAAAAACAAAAACGAGGGTGTGGTTGAAAATGAAAAAGTGAGTTGAGTGAGGAGCGTGTGTGAAAGGGTTAAAGAATACGGAAAACCCTCCCTAAATCGAACAAATGACCGGGTAGCCACATCTATATCAGACTGCATGAGTTGCTTTCTGATTAAGACATCATGGACCCAGTGATGCAATGCACAACCCCCACTGACCACTCAAGTACAAAAAGTACTTGTTTCAAAATCACGGAGATAACCACATCCACGATCGACATCTCATTTGGAGATTGTTGATATTGAAAAAGATGACTCACCTCCAGTCCTCGCCTTCGTTTGTCCACGTATAGAGTCTGGAACCGATTTAAATCTCTCTAGGACACAGGCAATCTACCAAGCTTATCTTTGTGATATTGCCGGAACATTCATAGTGATACCAAAAATATTGGTATTTCACGATGATTGAATGGAAATCCTACCAGTGCTAACATCAAAGCCAACACTTAACGTAGGTCACACAGTTTCTGTAAGTGTTGTGCTAACAGGCAATCTATGTGATCCTGGGTTACCCTGATACCTTCTTGTGCGAAGATCAGATGACTGTACTCCACTCTTATCAACAACAGTCACTATGTCTGATAGAGGATCTGATGACTGTACTCCATTCTTATCAACAACAGTCAATACATCAGATAAGGGATTCTATGACCGTACTCCAACATTATCAACAACGGTCAGAAAATCCAAATCATATCAATATTCCGCACTACTACGACTTCAACAAATATCAGGAACTGAGGCTCAGCAGCAAATCAACAAACGCCACAACTTCAAGAAAGGACTTCCGCTGCTAACCGCTCTATCCATGGGTCTACATTCCGTTGATTTGCCTGAAGTCTTCTGGAATACTTTGTATTGGATGAAAAGCCAATTAAAAGTATGTCTGTCACCGATGATCAAAAGCTGATGCTGATTTTTCAACAAAACTGCTCAACGGTTCAAAACTCAGCTCTAGCTTTACAAACATAGAAGACTTCAATGATTTCAATGATAAAATGTGTTATATATTGATTATTACAAAAAAAATATATAATCATTATTCAACACATTTTCATCAAAGGGGCATCGTCATACTCAACTTATTTGTTTCCTTAAAGCGAAGATTCTTCCTAATTTCAACTCGCAGAACTTCACATTTTACATGATGAATTAGATAAATCTTATTCATCATGAGGGGGAGAAGATACATTACATAGATTCTTTTTTATAAAGAACTTATACTTTCAGAGAAAAATACTTCTAAAGCTCAATCTGCGGGAACAAACGTAGGGGTTTCTTACAAAATTATGGAGATTATCGATACGTTAGCCCAGTTTACTCCACATTAATAAGATATATGCACCAGTTAAGGGGGAGTAAACAAGAAACCAAAGATCTATCAAGATATCATACAACTTTCATAGTTAAATTAGGAAATTCGTTCACCGGGGAGTAAATGTCAAAATGTTTAATTCAACTCCCGTGGAGAGATAATTGTTTGTTTAAGGGGGAGCGTAAACCTTATCAAATTTTTTTAACCCTAACGACAATTATCAAGAATCATTGATCGACATAAAGCCACAAACTTCAAGAAAAGACTTCCGCTGTTAATCTCTCTACCATTATGGGTCTTACTTTTAGTCGATCAATATGTATCTTCAGTCAAAAGTCTTCAAAATATATCTTGTTGGTTGAAAAGCTACAAGAAGTATTCATTTTCACATCCAAAGAAAGCTCAAATTGTTCCTGATACAATATTATTGAACGACATATCTACCAGGTACAACTTTGGCTCAAGATGAAGACGTCGAAGATACGCCTCCCAGACTATTGTTACAAAGGGGGAGATTGTTGGGTCACATTTATTATAACCAATAGTCTAGGGGGCATTATGCAATTAGTCGAATCTAGGTCTAGGTATAAATACAAAGTTGTAACCTAATTGTCTTAACCTTTGCCCAAAATTGTAACAGCCCCCATCAATAGCAAAGTGTTCATCTTTTCCATCCATCTTAATCTTCTAATTCTTACTTGATATTGCTTAATCCATTGATTATTCTTTGAAATCACATCCTACAATTACCAAAACTTGATGAAAACACTGCCGACCATGTTCGTAATGGTTTAACTGTGAGTAAATTTTCGTCTATTTATTAGATTTTATTTATCAAAATTTAGATTTTTGATATGATTATAATAACTGTAATTTGTTTAGCCAAAGTGGAGTGATTTGGATGTTAATCAGCATGTCAACAATGTCAAGTATGTTTGGCTGGATCCTTGAGGTAAAATGTCATAAAATGGCAATATATTGAGACAAAATTGTGAAATTGTGAAAGGAAGAACCAAATGGCGCCCGAAATATGCAAATCGGTTAACGAGCTCGGGTGATTTCTCAACTGAAAGTGGTTAACTGGGCATGGTTTCTGTTATAAAGGGTATTATGGTCATTTTGCTACTTGTGGTTCTTGCAAATCACTTGCAATGTTTTGATCTCTCATCTCTCTGTCTCTTCGTCTATATATATTGTATTTTTATTTTTATTTTTTTTTTACATTTTAGTTTTGAGAATGGAGAGAACTGTAAGTCTATTGTAAGTAAAGCCCAACCTACACAAACTCGTAGTCTCTTCGCTTCCTGGATTTGCGTAATTCGATGTGGGGATTCTTTATTGTTTTTAATCAATAGTTTATTATTTTTTACTTTTTGTGGGTTAAAATTGTAGTAGCAACTACTGAAAATATTTGAAAACGTGTTAAAATGTTTTCATTTTTAAGTTTAGTTAATGAGAGGAGTTTTCTTTCAAAAAGACAAAAGTTAGAAACTACGGAGTATAAATAATCGTTTTCAGAAATTCAGTCTCAAAATTGATAAGTAAGTTTTTAAAAGGTAAAAACTGTATTGATAAAAGATGATTTTGTGTTTTCTTTTGGTCATTGCGTATGGATCAATCGGTTTCTTCCTAGTAATTGTTTTACCAGTGAATGACCCAAACCGAATACTAGGGATGTGCTCGGAATCGGACCCGAACCCTAAAAAACCGAAATTGAATAAAAAAAGGGACCGAAATAATTGTTTCAGTTCCGGTTCAGACCCGTTATTTTGGATTTAGAAACCGGTTAGAATTGGAAACTACATCAACCTTAACTACCGTGTTTTGAGAAGATACGTTAAACTCAATGATCAAATTCAAGTTCTAAAACTTAAAAAATGGGAAACTGAAAAAGACAAAAAAGGAGAAACGAGAAGCGGCCTAAAACCGTAAACCGGGTCAACTGGTTCCGGTTCGGTTTTTCGGTAAAAATAAAACTCATCCCATAATGATTACTCGTTACAAACCAAACACCATCTAAAATCTTGCAAGGAAATCTAGAGTTTTATGAACTTGCTTCCAACAATGACTTGTGAATAGAAGAGATTAACGAACAAGAGGTAAAAAGGATGCCCAAAAACGTAGCAGGATTTTGTATATTCAGCAGCTTCACTATACAATTTATTGTTAAGGATTTAATTGGAACTCCCATGTCATCCAATACTTGTCTATAGTAAAACACGTTCACTTTCTAACTGATGTAGAACTGAAAAGATAGAGAAGATTAGAATACGTTGATTCAAAAGAATACCGTGATTTGGTCTTCAAAACTTGTTCTAACACGAAGAACATAATTTCGAAAGAGAAAACTCAAAGTTTGCAAATTCATCAACTATTTATTCCATATGACAAAATACACTTTAAATATGGCCCATATTTCCGAATGGGCCTAAAACGACAAACGGGCTTTAAACTGGGCCTAAACAAAGTTCGAAAATTTAACGAAAAAACAGAAAAACGTAAATAAAGTGTCCAAAACGAGGCTTTTTGGGCCGGGAAGTTGGGTAAACCGCCTACGGCTGTTTATCATGTCATAGCCTTCGTCTCGAGCTTCGATTTGGTTACTCGTGGGCCGGAAACGGAGACACGAGCTGAAAGTTATGCTCGTTTTACTAAAGTCCATTTTCTCACGCGATCATGGGCTTCCATAAACATTAAGGTCCGCTCCTCTATCATTGGGCCTGCATCACCAACTCTACAACACCACATTATCAATGTAATCACATCACAAAGGGCATATAGGAAATATTAAAATTTCATTAATAATAAAAAATAGTACACTAGGAAATAAAAAGATATTACAATAAAAATTAATAATTTGATAAAAACAGGGCATCTATAAGATGAAATGTGATATTTAAAAGAGTTAATTACAACAAATGGCCCTTTTAGTGTTTTGATTTCATAGGGTTTTATTAAGAACTTGTAATCAAGTTTTGAGGGTTTTATTTTAAAAAATAGCAATGGAGTTGGTGATGATGTTAGTAGCAGGTTCCGTTGGAGATAAAGATGGAATATGGGGTGGTGATGCTCCTCGTGATGCTGGTGTTGATGTTTACGATGGTGTTGGTGATGTTGGACCTAAATGATTATTCATTTATTTGTATAATTAACTCTATTTAAAATATAAGTGGTAGGTAGCCGTAGTTACCATTTCTCATTTAAAATTATACTATACACATATTTATTTGTTTGGATCTGTTTGAAAATGAAAGAGGAAGATAGAAAGGAAAGAGGAAGAAACACGGTTTAGTTGACTATTACCCAAAATAAAGAAATTATATCCAATTAAAAACGAATCTTAATCTAAAGTTCTAAATATAAGAAGACAAGCATATTTAAAATTAAATGAAAGCTATCAAACGAAAAAAGCATTGTTTAAATCTAATAATGATTATTTTCCAATATTTTTTAAAAGAAGAAACTGTACTAGAAAAAGACGTAGTTCTAAAACAAATAATTGAACCTAAACTGTGTGTTCCAAACATTATTTTAGAAAAGAAAATTTTTGAATTAAAAACTGAATTGGAAAATCAAATCAAACCGTTTGATGACGAAAAAGAAAATTTTGTAGCACAAATAAAAGAACTTGATGATCATACTCTTTCATTAGTAGATAAACTTCTTTCTTTTACATTACCAAAAATTTCTTCGATTGATAATTAAAGGAAAAAAATTTGTTCAAAGTCCGATAAAAATTTATCAAGGCGAATCGTCTAAATTGTTAAAACAAAAAAAATGTGTCAATTTACGACATAATTCATTGAAAAAGAATAAGTTGCTAGATCTGAACAATGAATACACATATACGGTTCAACTGATCAAATTAAAAAGTATAAACACTCAACAATAAAGAAACTCTTTCTTTATTTAATCGATAATGGTTTAAAAAGGTACAAGTAGTTGCGAAATAGCTAAGAACATGAATATTAACTAAACTACTTGAAAGAGATAGACAATCACAAATACTATTTAAGACATGTATTGATTAACAAATTTACTTTTTTTTTAAAGCTAAAAAGAAAATTTAAATAATAAATAATAAAATTTAAAATTTAAAAAACGTTTTAAAAAAATGCACAAATATTGATTTAAATTACAAATCAAAATTTTAGTAGCCAAACGTGTAACCGAATTTAATTCCAACCGAACTCAATTTCATTACGGAAAATTATGTTATGTCAAACACCCCCTTAGTGTTTTGATTTCATAGAGTTTGATTAAGAACTTGTAATCAAGTTTTGAGGGTTTTATTTTAAAAAATAGCAATGGAGTTGGTGATGATGTTAATAGCAGGTTCCGTTGGAGATAACGATGGAATATGGGGTGGTGATGTTCCTCGTGATGCTAGCTGGTGTTGATGTTTACGGTGGAGTAGGTGATGTTGGACCTAAATGATTATTTGTATAATTAACTCTATTTAAATATAAGCGGTAGGTAGCCGTAGCTACCATTTCTCATTTAAAAATTATTACTATACACATATTTAATTGATTGTACCTGTTTGAAAAGGAAAGAGAAAGAGAGGAAGAAAAGACAAAAACACGGTTTAGATGACGATTACCCCTCTATAAGATCTTGTTCACCACTCTCTCTATCCTATAATCTACAGACCACCCTTCAAATTTCATCAAAACTTGTGTTTCTTCTGAGATTGTTGGTCAATTAAGCTTCTAAGGTATTATTCGATCACTTTTCTGTTGTTTCTGGTTCATATTGCATGCTTATTTTCTAAAATTTTGAATCTCAATGATTATAGGGTTCTTTCTGTACCACTCTTTCCATTTACTAATCATATTACCTTTTTTAATTGCTAAATATTGATCTGGAACGAAATATTGGTACTGTTTAAATAAGTTGGAAGTCAATTATGACGTAAAATCTGATTAATGGAGTTACATTAATGGAGTTACAGTAAAATCTCCTCAAAGGAGTTAAACTATTTATATCAAGAATTTGAAATTATATATATTATTTATAATCTTCAATATAAATCAATTAGTAAAATTAATTACCTTTATGTGCCGCAACAGACAAACATATGTCTTGCATTTGTTGTGTAGGTCTACATGATCACGCTTCATTAGTTGACTTTTCTGCCCAAAGTCAAACACCAATTATTAAAATCTATAAATTTCCAAAAATTAAAATCAAAAAAAAAAAAATAAAAAAAATAAACCTAAAAAACATAACATACATGAGGTAATAAGATGCAATGACAACAAACTAAATCTCAAGTAGAAAAACATAATTAACTTAGTTTTATTCCTAACAGTTAAAATCTATGGATTTCTTTTTTCTCATTCTTTGCTCTTTAATATCAAATTTATATAAGTTTTAGTGGAGGTCCTCGGGAGGGTGATGGCAATGCCGAAGCTCTGTCCGTTGCCTCTTTTTTGCTGTTCAAAAAAAAAAATCAAATTTTCTTAGTGCAAATGATGTTGACTTTTTTTGATGATTCTTGTTGACTTTTTAGCTCATTTGGGTGCACCGTTAACCTACGGTCCATCACCATGGTTAGATGGTGGTGTACTGACTTCTGCTAACCCAAATTATTCGCTAAGTAAGTCAACACCGTCACATTGAATTCCAGTTACTAAAATTAGTCAAGGAATGCAATATTTGTTTTAGATTAACAGTACTCTGTATTAAAGATTAGATCCCAATAACTTCATTTGCGAAAGGTCTTTAACTGCATTAGAAGGATTAATTAGTTAGAACTGAAAGAGATAAAAGGTTACAAATGCAGAGTAGTGGATAAATGGTACCTGAATGGTCTGGCGATTACACAATTTGTGGCTCAAAATTGATCCATTCAATGATGGTTTGGCGCCACTTAACTGCGTAAACATTTGTATCATTAAATTCAAGAAACTTCTGTTCAAATTCATCAATTTATGTTCAAACTCATCAATTTATGAGTGTACATTAGTGTATGGACCATGTAATTTATCTTGACCCTTTATTCCAACCCTACCCCATCTATTGTAAACCATATATGCAGAACCATCATCAGTTTCTGCAAGTAATTCAGTAAAAACAAAAGAGATAAATATATAATTTTAATTTTGAAAATAATATATTTATGTAGTCATATTCGACACAAATCATTCAATAATTAATCTTAAAAGAATCTTTTTTATTAAGTGCTCACAGATCGCACATATTAACATGATTAGCTTTTCTAGACGAAAAACGGTCATAATGAAGATGACAAAGATTTGATGGATGTACCTTCTTAATGGATTTCACAAGGTACATGACATTCCATGTTCATCTGCACAGAGATCCACCTTAATGCATTCCATCCGTTGTGATATTGACAATTTCTACAAAAATGGTGAATATAGAAAATTATGGGCTATTAAATGTTAATATTCTGAATTGCCTAAGTTCTTCATTGATAGAGTTGGGTATAAATTAGGGGTGGCAATTCAGGTCGGGTTCGGGTTGACAGGTTCGGGTTGGCGGGTCAGAAACATTCAACCCGAAACCGACCTATTTATATAATCGGGTCAGATATCTCAACCCTAACCTGTTTAACTTCAACCAAAACTTAATCCATATAACCCATTTAATAAAACGGGTTAAACAGGTTATCAGGTCAAACAAGTTAAACGGGTCAAATAGGTCAAAATGCTGATATTATTACACAAATTCATAACAAAATACTAAACACCAAATTACTAGGTAATATTTTTTATTTTTATCTAACTATTAATTAGTACATTTTAACTAGTAAACTATAAATTAAGTATACATATATATATTTTAAAATATATTTTAATAATTAAACGGGTTGGCGGGTCGACCCATTTAAATTATCATTGACTCGAACCTAACCTGTTTAATAAACGGGTCAGCTAACTCAACCCGAGACCGACCCAATTATTTTTTACCTCAACCAAAACCTGTTTATTTTCGTGTCGGTTTCAGGTCGGGTTTCGTGTCGGGTTTCGTGTCGGGTCAGAAATTGCCACCCCTAGTATAAATAATTATAGTTACAATTCAATAATAAGGAAATAATTAAATAAATTAAATGACATCAATTGCATCTATGAAACCGAAACTATATTCCTTGATTATACTCCTTGATTCTTGCTAATACTCCCCCGCAGTCGAATCTGTAGCTGAACGAAAAGAGAGACTGGAAATCGAAAGAGAGCCGTGGATCTTGATATTAAACGATTAAACATAAAGCGATTAAAGAAAGAAATGGAGCCGTGGCTCTTGACACGAAAAAAAGAAAAAGAAAAGAGAGAGCCGTGGCTCTTGATATAAAATGATTAAACGGAAAATATTAAAGAAGAATTAGAGCCGTAGCTCTTGACATTCTTTTAAGCACGTGGTTTCTAAAGAAAATAAACGAGATAGAGCCGTAGCTCTTGATATGAAATAGAATGAGATTCAAGACTACAAAAATAGAGTCTAGCTATCCGTTTTCTGGAATGGGAGCTTATGCTAAATGGAGATATTTCAAAGGAGCAAACTCATTTACCTAGAACAAGTAACTCATGCAGAATGCAAATTACTACAGAAAGTTACAGTCAATGGCTGTTTTATCTGTGGTGGAAGCCGTAGCTTATCAATAAAGCCAAAGGAAAATATAATGACTTCAACGAAAATTTCAGCCGTGGCTACTGTAGAAAAGAGAGGAAAAAAACGATTTCACAACTTATTCGATGTTGGTTGTGAAGAAAGCAACAACGATTTGCTGGTAAAGAAAAAAAAAACGATTGGAGCTCTTGCTCGAAATGAAAGATGAAAGAAAAAACAGGAATGAGATCCCTCTGAATCACCGACGATTAGCCGACGACCGGAGGATGATTCTCTGACCGATTTTGTTTTAGGAAAAGGACTTGCCTCAAAGATACAATGGCTCTGATACCATGTTAATATTATGAATTGCCTAAGTTCTTCATTGATAGAGTTGGGTATAAATACCCTAAGAAATTATAGTTCCAATTCAATAATAAGGAAATAATTAAATACATTATTGAGTAAATTACATGAATGGTCCTTGTGGTTTACACAATGTTTTGGATTTGGTCCCTAAGTCTTCGTAATTACACCCGTGGTCACTGTGGTTTACACTTCGTATTCTTTTGGTCCAAAATCCTAACATACGTCAAATATAGCTGTTAAATTTTTTGAAGTGCCTAAAATACCCCTTAAACTTATACTCTATCTTCTCTTCTCTTCTCTTCTTCCATGTACTACTTATACAATGTCATCCCCCAAATCAACTAACCCTAAATCATAAACCCCCAAATCAACTAACCCTAAATCACAATCTGATACGAACCATTTGGTGAGAATCAACAGAATTTAGTTAGTATTCGTGGATGCAACGGTAACTATCACAAGTTCTTGAAACAAAATGGAGGTTAGTAATATTTAATTCATCGTATGGAAGCTTCAAATGCTTAGATTCATGATGAATCTTCTCCTATATATGAGCCTACATTTGATTTTTGCATGACAACTCATCAGTTTGAAGCTCTACCATTGGTCCAATATGCCACGTGGAATTCTACCATTGGTCCGTTCTTATATCTACCTATAATTTAATTATAGTAATTTTTGTAAATACATCTACTTCGTTTTTTGATTATAACTTTGTTTTTTCTTTGTAAACAAAAAATTTTAAAAATGTCAAAGTTCTTAAAATTAAATTTTCTACAAAATGAGTATAGTCTTGAAATTTTGAAAAACCAATGTTATGATTCAATTCAAACATATTATGAACCAAAAGTTTTATTATTTAAAAATGTAATGATCTAAATTTTGTATGATCGCCTAAATATTATGTTCTTAATTAAATAAAATGAGTATTGTTTATTATTTCCTAAATACAACAAAATTCAATTATTGGTTTTGAAAGTTTCAGATTTCTACTCTTATTGACTGTATATAATTTCAAACCAAATTACAATCTAACACCTATATACAGAGCTAATCATGACAATTTCATGATGCCATGTCCATTCCCATCGCTTGATTGATCTTTTTGATGACGTGTGATGCTGACTGAAAGAGGCTTTTAGTCATTTGTGTGATTTCAAAATTTAAATTTGAATAGAATTTCTAAAATATATGGATGGAATTCCTATTAGAATCTTTACTATATTAAAAAAAATTTTCAAGAAATTAAATGAATTTAAATTTGAATAGAATTTAAATTCAAACGATTTGATTTCTTAAAATATAGTAAAGATTTTAAGAATTTTTCTAAAATAGGAATTTCATTAAAGTTTCTAATAAATCTCACAAGGCAGCCATACGGTTAATATTTCCGGAATTCAAAAGGAAATGTGAAATTTCCTCCTTTATGATATTTCCAAATTAAAATGCATTCAAAATTAATGAAAGTTAAGAGCAAAAAATAATTAAAAGTTATTTGTTGCGATCAAGATGACACTTACACTATCTCAACAACAAATATCGTATACAAAGAAGTTTTATTTTATTTCTAAATTTTATATACCATTTGTGATATGTATCAAAACACGTTTATCATCATTTCAATAATAGATGACTATATGATTTCTTAAATTTTTTTTTTTTGTATTTTCGTTTAATTTTTTCGAAGCATGCCCGCCCATGCGGGCGGGCTATGAAGCTAGTCTGCATATATGAATAGTGAAAGATGCAAAAAAAAAAGAAAGCCTAAATTTCATTCTCAAAATAAATCCTATTTATGCTCATCAACCTTATTAGGTTTTCCGGCGGGGTAAGCCGTCACCGTCAATCGAAGTTTGGCATAGGGCCGACGCCTAGAGTTGATGTGGCCGACCACACAGAGTCGAAATCTTCAGTCTGAATGGGGAGGAATAACCGATTAAGAAGGGTGCGGTGGTGATGGCTGTCGTGGTCGCCGGAATCCATTAAGAAGGGTGCGGTGGTGATGGCTGTCGTTGTTGCCGGAATCGATTTTAAAGGGTGCGGTGGTGATGGTTGTCCTCGATGGAATTGAATAAAAAGGGTGTGGTGGTGCTGGCTGATTCATAGAACCTGATTCGTTGAAAGAGTGTCGTGGTTGACTGATTTGTTTAAATTGAAATCATGATTCGTTGTGGAATTTTCCCTGATTCATAGAACCTGCAAATAGAGGATAAAAAATCAATTACTTCGTATAAGGGGTTTGATTGGTAGGGTTTTTTTTAAAGTGAAGGGTATTTTGGCCATTTGAAAAAATATAACAGCCAAATATGACGTCTGTTAGGATTTTGGACCAAAACCAATATGAATTGTGAACCACAGTGACCACGGGTGTAATTACTGAGACTTAGGGACTAAATCCAAAACATTGTGTAAACCACAGGGACCGTGTAATTTACTCTACATTATTGGTCACGGGTTCAAGTCCCGTCGTGGACAAAAATGGTGGAAGGTTCGAGGGAGCGCATACTGCCCCTTGTGGATGTCATTGTCTAGGCTCGAACCACTAACTTACTAACTAGCCGTTCAAAAAAAAAAAAAAAATCCTTGATTATACTCCTTGATTCTTGCTAATATTAAATTGTTCAGAAAAAAATTAATAAAAAGAAGTAAAAACAAAATAACTACCTTGATCTATATGAAGTAGCAACATAGTAATCACCACCTTTGTTAGAACTGGATGCCATTTGCCAATGATATTTAAAAAGTTGTGTTGTGCTAACCGAGGAGACCTTGACAAATAATTGAATAAAATCAAGGAAATTATCACATATAAATATATAACAATGCAATTAGATCTGATGTTAAAGTTTGTCAGTGTGAAATTCACAAAACTTTAGTAATCGGTTTATATATATTTTGCTTGTTTGTTGTTTATCACATCAAAATAAGCCCTCCTTCACGAGTTAACCTAAGATGTGAATCCTCATTGTTTATCACATTTCAGTCAGGCTTTTCACTACACCTTGCCAATTTCGAATTTTTAACAGTTGTGAATAAGCTATCAACTTGAGAAGAATAAGTCACAATTAGGTTTCAACATCGATCAAAAATTAATTATGGAATTTTAAAATGAAAGAAATTAAAATGAAAGCAATTAAATTAAGGTCACTGAAGTGAATACAATCAATCATCTAATAATCGTTGTCTAAAAACCTCGTTTTTTTCCATCTGAATCCATCTTCACATCTAGCCGTGAAGTTTTTACTAAAATGGTGTTTTGAAAATAAATATTTACCAAATAGGTGTAATTTGAAAAATATTTACCTAATAGGTGTATTTACAACTTTAGTATCATTTTTACATCTTTTGAGTTTTGTTGTTCTTGCATTTTATCTAGAATGAATTTCGTATATAAGTACAAACATATTAAGTTTTGTCGTCAGAAAGATTATAGACGATGGACTTGCTGATGCAATCATGCAACTTCACCATTAATATAAATAATACTAAATTGGGGTGCAAATGGTAAATTAAGTGATGATAATACAGTGGACATCAGATGTAGGGTCAAAATTCCCATTAGCAGGTGTAGATTCAATTGTTTCAGATGCTATGATACAGAAAACCATCTGTTCCTGCAGTTCCATACATGAATCCACGTATTTACAGATCTGTGGTTACTAGATGTCTAGGTGATACTAAAAAATGAAAGAATAAAAGCTCAAAAAAAAACCTAGAAAATGGAAGAAGGGTATTAAAGTTGCAAATACACTTATTAGGTAATATTTTTCAAATCGCACCTATTTTGTAATTATTTATTTTTAAAATACCATTTTCGTAAAAAACTCTCTAGCCGTGCATGTGTCATTGTGTTGTACATCCTATCACTCAATTTGCGGTGATGTTAAGCGAATCGTCAAAATCTATTAAGAATGACAATTGACAACCACATAAAAAGAATATTACGGATGGGTTTGTCACCAAGATTTGCTAAATAGAGAGAAATGGATTTAAGGGAGGTCGATAGCTGCTTGTTCAAAGGGCAGATTTAACCCACATATATTTAATCTAATTTTTTTTTTATTATTTATTATTTATTATTTTAAAATTAATATATTTTTTATTTAAAAATTAATATATATATTTTTTTATTATTTTTTATTTTTTATACCCTTTTAGTAATTTTACAATAAGCTTAAATAAGCTCTTCCAAACACTTTATATTTAAAAAGCTTATCAACTTAAATAAGCTTATAAGCTAATAAGCACAAGCCCCCTTAATAAGTTTTCCCAAACACCCCTTTAGTAACTGGTTAGAACCGGAAACTACATCAACCTTAATTAGTGTGTTTTGAGAAGATACGTTAGACTCGAAATCGTCAATTCAAATTCTAAAACTTAAAAAGTCAGAAAACCGAAAAAGCCAAAAAATGAGAAACGAGAACCGGCCAAAAACCATAAATTGGGTCAGCTGGTTCAAGTTCGGTTTTACGCTAAAATAAACTCATCCTATAATGATTATTCGTTACAAACCAAACACCATCTTAATGTTTGTAACGCCATCTAAAATCCTGCAAGGAAATCTAGAGTTTTATGAAGACCTAGGGTGATCGCTTCCAATAACTTGTGAATAGAAGAGATTAACGAACAAGAGGTAACATGGATGCCCAAAAACGTAGCAGGATTATGTATATTCAGCTTCACTATACACGTTCACTTTCCAACTCTAAAACACCACATTATCAATGTAATCATATCACCAAGGGCACCTAATACGGATTTCACGAGAGTCAATCTCCCCCCCCCCCCCGTATGATAGAGTTGTGGCTTTCCAAGACGAGAGTTTTTTTTTTTTGAAATTTATTCACTATTACATCCCAATGCTCCAATCTATGCATTTGTGCCCCAATAACAAGCCCAAGATATTTGAACGGGGTACGACCCACACTACAATTAAGGCGTCGAGCAACCCGGGTCACTTCTTCACTAGAGACCCCAAGCTAGGTAGAAACATAATAGAAAACGGGAGAGATTTCTAGCATTCGATTCAGACCAATATCCAACAAAAAATGTATCATCGGCATATTGTAAGTGAGATACAAGCGGGCCGTTATTTGGGAGATTCACCCCATGAAAAATACCTCTTTCCGTTGCCTCTTTCATAGCAACATGAATACTTTCTACCGCAATGATAAATAAAAACAGGGCCATTGGGTCGCCTTGTCTAAGACCCCTCTTGATATCAAATTCCTTTGTAGGGGAGCCGTTAAGAAGGACAGACGCCCTACCGGAAGATAAGCACATACGGATCCATCGCCTCCATTTTTCCCCGAACCCCATTTGACTCATAATGGAATCAAGAAAATCCTAATTAAGGGTATCATATGCCTTTTCAAAATCCACTTTAAATATTAAAATTTGTTTTTTCACCTTTTTGCACCAAGAAATCAATTCACTTAAAATAAGTGGCCCGTCAAGAATGTTCCGGCCCTCAATAAAAGCCGATTGTTCGGGACTGATAATGTCGGAAATGACCAACTTGAGACGCTTTGCTAGGATTTTCGCAATAATCTTATAAAAGCTTCCGATAAGGCTTATAGGCCGGTAGTCAGAGAGAGTAAGAGGGATCTCGCATTTAGGAATGAGAGTGAAAAAAGATGAATTATACCCGCAATTCAAGTCCCCGCCGTTTTCAAATGAAATGATTGCATTTACAAGATCTTCCTCAATGATATTCCAGTATTTTTTGTAGAAGACAAACGTAAAACCGTCCGGACCCGGAGCTTTTTCGTCCCCACAATCCCAAACTGCTCTTTTTATTTCGGCTTTTGAGAATGCAGATTCAATTAGCGAGTTTTAGGCCGCCGATAAGGTTTTGAACTTGTTACTAACAAAACGAGGTCTGGCCCCACTTGAATCAGAGAAAATTTTAGAGAAATAATCAACGGCCCCAATTTTCATAGCCGATGGGTCCTCTGTCCATACGCCATTAAATGATTACCCATGGATATAACTTTTCCGGTTATTATGATTTAGGGATCCATGGAAGAACTTAGAATTCTCATCACCATCAGTGTTCCATTTCACTCTAGCTTTCTGCTTGATATCTCTAGTTTTTAAAGCTTCGAGTTCCATAATCTGCACTCCAATATTCATTCTGCTGCTTTTTTCATTCTGATTTAAACCAACAGCCTCGGCTTTTAAGTCAAAAACATTTGCTGAGTTTTTTAATCTAAGCAACTGAGAATCATCGCCGTTAGATTTCCACAATTTTATGGCTTCTTTGGCTGATTTTAGCTTCCTGCAAAACAACTGAATGGGCGAAATAGAGCCATGGATCGGTTGTACCCAACAGGACGAAATAACAGGGCCCAAACTGGACCTAGAAGCCCAAGAGTTAAAGAACTTAAAATAGGGCGGCCCAAAATCAATATTAAGAGCATTTAAAAATAACGGACAGTGATCACTAAAACTCCTCGGCATTATGTTAACACTGGGGTTCGGCCAAACCTGAAAAAAAGCATCTGAGACCAGAATTCTATCAATCAAGCTCAATGTGCCACTGTCTTGATATTTACTTGATCTAATCAAGTTGACCCGAGATGATATTTACCTGATTTTATCTGGTCGACCCGAGATAGAATTTACTTGATTTAATCAAGTTGACCGAATATGAAATTTACCAGATATATTCATATTGGCCCGATATGGAATTTACTTGATTTAACCAAGTTGACCCGAGATGGAATTTACTTGATTTAATCAAGTTGACCCGAGATGGAATTTACTTCATTTAATCAAGTCGACCCGATATGAAATTTGCCAGATATAATCTTGTTGGCCCAAGATGATTTTTACTTGATTTAATCAAGTTGACCGGAGATGATATTTACCTGATTTAATCAGGCCGACCTGATATGGAATTTACTTGATTTAATCAAGTTGACCCGAGATGGAATTTTACTTGATTTAATCAAGTTGACCCGAGATTGAATTTACCTGATATAATTAGGTCGACCCGAGATGGAATTTAATTGATTTAATCAAGTCGACCCGAGATGGAATTACTTGATTTAATCAAGTTGAGCCGAGATGCAATTTAACTTGATTTTATCAAGTTGACCCGAGATGGAATTTACTTGATTTAATCAAGTTGTCCCGAGATGGAATTTTACTTAATTTAATCAAGTTGCCCCGAGATGATATTTACTTGATCTAATCAAGTTGACCCGAGATGATATTTACCTGATCTAATCAGGTCGACCTGAGATAGAATTTACCTGATTTAATCAGGTCGACCCGATATGGAATTTACTTAATTTAATCAAGTAGACCCGAGATGAAGTTTATTTAATTTAATCAAGTTGACCCGAGATAGAATTTACTTGATTTAATCAAGTTGACCCGAGATTAAATTTACTTGATTTAATCAGGTCGACCCGAGATGGAATTTACTTGATTTAATCAAGTCGACACGAGATGGAATTTACTTGATTTAATCAAGTCGACCCGAGATGGAATTTACTTGATTTAATCAAGTCGACCCGATATGGAATTTACTTGATTTAATCAAGTCGACCCGATATTGAATTTACTTGATTTAATCAAGTTGACCCGATTTGGAATTTACTTGATTTAATCACGTTGACCCGATATGGAATTTACTTGATTTTATCAAGTTGACCCGAGATTGAATTTTACTTGATTTAATCAGGTTGACCCGAGATTGAATTTACCTGATAAAATCAGGTCGACCCGAGATGGAATTTACTAGATTTAATCAAGTCGACCCGAGATGGAATTACTTGATTTAATCTGGTCGACCCGAGATGTAATTTTACTTGATTTAATCAAGTTGACATGAGATGGAATTTACTTGTTTTAATCAAGTTGGCCCGGTCTGGAATTTTACTTAATTTAATCAAGTAGACCCGAGATGATATTTACTTGATCTAATCAAGTTGACCCGAGATGATATTTACCTGATATAATCAGGTTGACCCGAGATAGAATTTACTTGATTTAATCAAGTTGACCTGATATGAAATTTACCAGATATAATCATGTTGGCCCAAGATGAAATTTACTTGATTTAGTAAAGTTGACCCGATATGGAATTTACTTGATTTAATCAAGTTGACCCGAGATTGAATTTACATGATTTACTCAAGTTGACCCGAGATGGAATTTACTTGATTTAATCATGTCGACCTGATATAAATTTACCAGATATAATCATGTTGGCCCGAGATGAAATTTACTTGATTTAATCTAGTTGACCCGAGATGATATTTACCTGATATAATCATGTCGACCCGAGATAATATTTACCTGATTTAATCAGGTCGACCCTAGATAGAATTTACTTGATTTAATCAAGTTGACCCGATATGGAATTTACTTGATTTAGTCAAGTTGGCCCGATCTGGAATTTTACTTAATTTAATCAAGTAGACCCGAGATGATATTTACTTGATCTAATCAAGTTGACCCGAGATGATATTTACCTGATTTAATCAGGTCGACCCGAGATAGAATTTACTTGATTTAATCAAGATGACCGAATATGAAATTTACCAGATATATTCATATTGGCCCGATATGGAATTTACTTGATTTAACCAAGTTGACCCGAGATGGAATTTACTTGATTTAATCAAGTTGACCCGAAATGGAATTTACTTCATTTAATCTAGTCGACCCGTATGAAATTTGCCAGATATAATCATGTTGGCCCAAGATGATTTTTACTTGATTTAATCAAGTTGACCGGAGATGATATTTACCTGATTTAATCAGGCCGACCCGATATTGAAATTTACTTGATTTAATCAAGTTGACCCGAGATGGAATTTTACTTGATTTAGTCAAGTTGACCCGAGATTTAATTTACCTGATATAATTAGGTCGACCCGAGATGGAATTTAATTGATTTAATCAAGTCGACCCGAGATGGAATTACTTGATTTAATCAAGTTGAGTCAAGATGCAATTTAACTTGATTTTATCAAGTTGACCCGAGATGGAATTACTTGATTTAATCAAGTTGAGTCAAGATGCAATTTAACTTGATTTTATCAAGTTGACCCGAGATGGAATGTACTTGATTTAATCAAGTTGTCCCGACATGGAATTTTACTTAATTTAATCATGTTGCCCCGAGATGATATTTACTTGATCTAATCAAGTAGACAGAGATGATATTTACGTGATCTAATCAGGTCGACCCGAGATAGAATTTACTTGATATTTACCTGATCTAATCAGGTCGACCCGAGATAGAATTTACTTGATTTAATCAGGTCGACCCGATATGGAATTTACTTGATTTAATCATGTAGACCCGAGATGGAGTTTATTTGATTTAATCAAGTTGACCCGAGATAGAATTTACTTGATTTAATCAAGTTGACCCGAGATTAAATTTACTTGATTTAATCAGGTCGACCCGAGATGGAATTTACTTGATTTAATCAAGTCGACTCGAGATGGAATTTACTTGATTTAATCAAGTCGACCCGAGATGGAATTTACTTGATTTAATCAAGTCGACCCGATATGGAATTTACTTGATTTAATCAAGTTGACCTGATATGGAATTTACTTGATTTAATCAAGTTGACCCGATATGGAATTTACTTGATTTTATCAAGTTGACCCGAGATTGAATTTTACTTGATTTAATCAGGTTGACCTGAGATTGAATTTTACTGGATTTAATCAGGTTGACCTGAGATTGAATTTACCTTATATAATCAGGTCGACCTGAGATGGAATTTACTAGATTTAATCAAGTCGACCCGAGATGGAATTACTTGATTTTATCTAGTTGACCCGAGATGCAATTTTACTTGATTTAATCAAGTTGACCTGAGATGGAATTTACTTGATTTAATCAAGTTGGCCCAATCTGGAATTTTACTTAATTTAATCAAGTAGACCCGAGATGATATTTACTTGATTTAATCTAGTTGACCCGAGATGATATTTACCTGATTTAATCAGGTTGACCCGAGATAGAATTTACTGGATTTAATCAAGTTGACCCGATATGAAATTTACCAGATATAATCATGTTGGCCCCAGATGAAATTTACTTGATTTAGTAAAGTTGACCCGATATGGAATTTACTTGATTTAATCAAGTTGACCCAAGATTGAATTTACTTGATTTAATCATGTTGACCCGAGATGGAATTTACTTGATTTAATCAAGTCGACCCGATATGAAAATTACCAGATATAATCATGTTGGCCCAAGATGAAATTTACTTGATTTAATCAAGTTGACCCGAGATGATATTTACCTGATATAATCATGTCGACCCGAGATGATATTTACCTGATTTAATCAGGTCGACCCGAGATAGAATTTACTTGATTTAATCAAGTTGACCCGAGATGGAATTTACTTGATTTAATCAAGTTGACCCGATATGGAATTTACTTGATCTAATCAAGTTGACCCGAGATGGAATTTACTTGATTTAATCAAGTTGACCCGAGAAGATATTTACCTGATATAATCATGTCGACCCGAGATGATATTTACCTGATTTAATCAGGTCGACCCGATATGGAATTTACTTGCTTTAATCAAGTTGACCCGAGATAGAATTTACTTGATTTAATCAAGTTGACCCGAGATAGAATTTACTTGATTTAATCAAGTTGACCCGATATGGAATTTACTTGATTTAATCAAGTTGACCCGAGATTGAATTTACATGATTTAATCAAGTTGACCCGAGATGGAATTTACTTGATTTAATCAAGTCGACCCGATATAAATTTACCAGATATAATCATGTTGGCCCAAGATGAAATTTACTTGATTTAATCAAGTTGACCCGAGATGATATTTACCTGATATAATCATGTCGACCCGAGATAATATTTACCTGATTTAATCAGGTCGACCCGAGATAGAATTTACTTGATTTAATCAAGTTGACACGATATGGAATTTACTTGATTTAGTCAAGTTGGCCCGATCTGGAATTTTACTTAATTTAATCAAGTAGACCCGAGATGATATTTACTTGATCTAATCAAGTTGACCCGAGATGAAATTTACCTGATTTAATCAGGTCGACCCGAGATAGAATTTCCTTGATTTAATCAAGTTGACCGAATATGAAATTTACCAGATATATTCATATTGGCCCGATATGGAATTTACTTGATTTAACCAAGTTGACTCGAGATGGAATTTACTTGATTTAATCAAGTTGACCCGAAATGGAATTTACTTCATTTAATCAAGTCGACCCGTATGAAATTTGCCAGATATAATCATGTTGGCCCAAGATGATTTTTACTTGATTTAATCAAGTTGACCGGAGATGATATTTACCTGATTTAATCAGGCCGACCCGATATGGAATTTACTTGATTTAATCAAGTTGACCCGAGATGGAATTTTACTTGATTTAATCAAGTTGACCCGAGATTGAATTTACCTGATATAATTAGGTCGACCCGAGATGGAATTTAATTGATTTAATCAAGTCGACCCGAGATGGAATTACTTGATTTAATCAAGTTGAGTCGAGATGCAATTTAACTTGATTTTATCAAGTTGACCCGAGATGGAATTTACTTGATTTAATCAAGTTGTCCCGAGATGGAATTTTACTTAATTTAATCATGTTGCCCCGAGATGATATTTACTTGATCTAATCAAGTAGACCTGAGATGATATTTACGTGATCTAATCAGGTCGACCCGAGATAGAATTTACTTGATATTTACCTGATCTAATCAGGTCGACCCGAGATAGAATTTACTTGATTTAATCAGGTCGACCCGATATGGAATTTACTTGATTTAATCATGTAGACCCGAGATGGAGTTTATTTGATTTAATCAAGTTGACCCGAGATAGAATTTACTTGATTTAATCAAGTTGACCCGAGATTAAATTTACTTGATTTAATCAGGTCGACCCGAGATGGAATTACTTGATTTTATCTAGTTGACCCGAGATGCAATTTTACTTGATTTAATCAAGTTGACCTGAGATGAAATTTACTTGACTTAATCAAGTTGGCCCGATCTGGAATTTTACTTAATTTAATCAAGTAGACCCGAGATGATATTTACTTGATCTAATCAAGTTGACCCGAGATGATATTTACCTGATTTAATCAGGTTGACCCGAGATAGAATTTACTTGATTTAATCAAGTTGACCCGATATGAAATTTACCAGATATAATCATGTTGGCCCAAGATGAAATTTACTTGATTTAGTAAAGTTGACCCGATATGGAATTTACTTGATTTAATCAAGTTGACCCGAGATTGAATTTACTTGATTTAATCATGTTGACCCGAGATGGAATTTACTTGATTTAATCAAGTCGACCCGATATGAAAATTACCAGATATAATCATGTTGGCCCAAGATGAAATTTACTTGATTTAATCAAGTTGACCCGAGATGATATTTACCTGATATAATCATGTCGACCCGAGATGATATTTACCTGATTTAATCAGGTCGACCCGAGATAGAATTTACTTGATTTAATCAAGTTGACCCGATATGGAATTTACTTGATTTAATCAAGTTCACCCGAGATGGAATTTATCTTATTTAATCAAGTTGACCCGACAAGATATTTACTTGATCTAATCTAGTTGACCCGAGATGATATTTACCTGATTTAATCAGTTGACCCGAGATTGAATTTACTTGATTTAATCAGGTCGACCCGAGATGGAATTTACTTGATTTAATCAAGTTGACCCGAGATGGACTTTACTTGATTTAATGAAGTTCACCCGAGATAGAATTTACTTAATTTAATCAAGTAGACCCGAGATGAAGTTTATTTAATTTAATCAAGTTGACCCGAGATAGAATTTACTTGATTTAATCAAGTTGACCCGAGATTAAATTTACTTGATTTAATCAGGTCGACCCGAGATGGAATTTACTTGATTTAATCAAGTCGACACGAGATGGAATTTACTTGATTTAATCAAGTCGACCCGAGATGGAATTTACTTGATTTAATCAAGTCGACCCGATATGGAATTTACTTGATTTAATCAAGTCGACCCGATATTGAATTTACTTGATTTAATCAAGTTGACCCGATTTGGAATTTACTTGATTTAATCACGTTGACCCGATATGGAATTTACTTGATTTTATCAAGTTGACCCGAGATTGAATTTTACTTGATTTAATCAGGTTGACCCGAGATTGAATTTACCTGATAAAATCAGGTCGACCCGAGATGGAATTTACTAGATTTAATCAAGTCGACCCGAGATGGAATTACTTGATTTAATCTGGTCGACCCGAGATGTAATTTTACTTGATTTAATCAAGTTGACATGAGATGGAATTTACTTGTTTTAATCAAGTTGGCCCGATCTGGAATTTTACTTAATTTAATCAAGTAGACCCGAGATGATATTTACTTGATCTAATCAAGTTGACCCGAGATGATATTTACCTGATATAATCAGGTTGACCCGAGATAGAATTTACTTGATTTAATCAAGTTGACCTGATATGAAATTTACCAGATATAATCATGTTGGCCCAAGATGAAATTTACTTGATTTAGTAAAGTTGACCCGATATGGAATTTACTTGATTTAATCAAGTTGACCCGAGATTGAATTTACATGATTTACTCAAGTTGACCCGAGATGGAATTTACTTGATTTAATCATGTCGACCTGATATAAATTTACCAGATATAATCATGTTGGCCCGAGATGAAATTTACTTGATTTAATCTAGTTGACCCGAGATGATATTTACCTGATATAATCATGTCGACCCGAGATAATATTTACCTGATTTAATCAGGTCGACCCTAGATAGAATTTACTTGATTTAATCAAGTTGACCCGATATGGAATTTACTTGATTTAGTCAAGTTGGCCCGATCTGGAATTTTACTTAATTTAATCAAGTAGACCCGAGATGATATTTACTTGATCTAATCAAGTTGACCCGAGATGATATTTACCTGATTTAATCAGGTCGACCCGAGATAGAATTTACTTGATTTAATCAAGATGACCGAATATGAAATTTACCAGATATATTCATATTGGCCCGATATGGAATTTACTTGATTTAACCAAGTTGACCCGAGATGGAATTTACTTGATTTAATCAAGTTGACCCGAAATGGAATTTACTTCATTTAATCTAGTCGACCCGTATGAAATTTGCCAGATATAATCATGTTGGCCCAAGATGATTTTTACTTGATTTAATCAAGTTGACCGGAGATGATATTTACCTGATTTAATCAGGCCGACCCGATATTGAAATTTACTTGATTTAATCAAGTTGACCCGAGATGGAATTTTACTTGATTTAGTCAAGTTGACCCGAGATTTAATTTACCTGATATAATTAGGTCGACCCGAGATGGAATTTAATTGATTTAATCAAGTCGACCCGAGATGGAATTACTTGATTTAATCAAGTTGAGTCAAGATGCAATTTAACTTGATTTTATCAAGTTGACCCGAGATGGAATTACTTGATTTAATCAAGTTGAGTCAAGATGCAATTTAACTTGATTTTATCAAGTTGACCCGAGATGGAATTTACTTGATTTAATCAAGTTGTCCCGACATGGAATTTTACTTAATTTAATCATGTTGCCCCGAGATGATATTTACTTGATCTAATCAAGTAGACAGAGATGATATTTACGTGATCTAATCAGGTCGACCCGAGATAGAATTTACTTGATATTTACCTGATCTAATCAGGTCGACCCGAGATAGAATTTACTTGATTTAATCAGGTCGACCCGATATGGAATTTACTTGATTTAATCATGTAGACCCGAGATGGAGTTTATTTGATTTAATCAAGTTGACCCGAGATAGAATTTACTTGATTTAATCAAGTTGACCCGAGATTAAATTTACTTGATTTAATCAGGTCGACCCGAGATGGAATTTACTTGATTTAATCAAGTCGACTCGAGATGGAATTTACTTGATTTAATCAAGTCGACCCGAGATGGAATTTACTTGATTTAATCAAGTCGACCCGATATGGAATTTACTTGATTTAATCAAGTTGACCTGATATGGAATTTACTTGATTTAATCAAGTTGACCCGATATGGAATTTACTTGATTTTATCAAGTTGACCCGAGATTGAATTTTACTTGATTTAATCAGGTTGACCTGAGATTGAATTTTACTGGATTTAATCAGGTTGACCTGAGATTGAATTTACCTTATATAATCAGGTCGACCTGAGATGGAATTTACTAGATTTAATCAAGTCGACCCGAGATGGAATTACTTGATTTTATCTAGTTGACCCGAGATGCAATTTTACTTGATTTAATCAAGTTGACCTGAGATGGAATTTACTTGATTTAATCAAGTTGGCCCAATCTGGAATTTTACTTAATTTAATCAAGTAGACCCGAGATGATATTTACTTGATTTAATCTAGTTGACCCGAGATGATATTTACCTGATTTAATCAGGTTGACCCGAGATAGAATTTACTGGATTTAATCAAGTTGACCCGATATGAAATTTACCAGATATAATCATGTTGGCCCCAGATGAAATTTACTTGATTTAGTAAAGTTGACCCGATATGGAATTTACTTGATTTAATCAAGTTGACCCAAGATTGAATTTACTTGATTTAATCATGTTGACCCGAGATGGAATTTACTTGATTTAATCAAGTCGACCCGATATGAAAATTACCAGATATAATCATGTTGGCCCAAGATGAAATTTACTTGATTTAATCAAGTTGACCCGAGATGATATTTACCTGATATAATCATGTCGACCCGAGATGATATTTACCTGATTTAATCAGGTCGACCCGAGATAGAATTTACTTGATTTAATCAAGTTGACCCGAGATGGAATTTACTTGATTTAATCAAGTTGACCCGATATGGAATTTACTTGATCTAATCAAGTTGACCCGAGATGGAATTTACTTGATTTAATCAAGTTGACCCGAGAAGATATTTACCTGATATAATCATGTCGACCCGAGATGATATTTACCTGATTTAATCAGGTCGACCCGATATGGAATTTACTTGCTTTAATCAAGTTGACCCGAGATAGAATTTACTTGATTTAATCAAGTTGACCCGAGATAGAATTTACTTGATTTAATCAAGTTGACCCGATATGGAATTTACTTGATTTAATCAAGTTGACCCGAGATTGAATTTACATGATTTAATCAAGTTGACCCGAGATGGAATTTAATTGATTTAATCAAGTCGACCCGATATAAATTTACCAGATATAATCATGTTGGCCCAAGATGAAATTTACTTGATTTAATCAAGTTGACCCGAGATGATATTTACCTGATATAATCATGTCGACCCGAGATAATATTTACCTGATTTAATCAGGTCGACCCGAGATAGAATTTACTTGATTTAATCAAGTTGACACGATATGGAATTTACTTGATTTAGTCAAGTTGGCCCGATCTGGAATTTTACTTAATTTAATCAAGTAGACCCGAGATGATATTTACTTGATCTAATCAAGTTGACCCGAGATGAAATTTACCTGATTTAATCAGGTCGACCCGAGATAGAATTTCCTTGATTTAATCAAGTTGACCGAATATGAAATTTACCAGATATATTCATATTGGCCCGATATGGAATTTACTTGATTTAACCAAGTTGACTCGAGATGGAATTTACTTGATTTAATCAAGTTGACCCGAAATGGAATTTACTTCATTTAATCAAGTCGACCCGTATGAAATTTGCCAGATATAATCATGTTGGCCCAAGATGATTTTTACTTGATTTAATCAAGTTGACCGGAGATGATATTTACCTGATTTAATCAGGCCGACCCGATATGGAATTTACTTGATTTAATCAAGTTGACCCGAGATGGAATTTTACTTGATTTAATCAAGTTGACCCGAGATTGAATTTACCTGATATAATTAGGTCGACCCGAGATGGAATTTAATTGATTTAATCAAGTCGACCCGAGATGGAATTACTTGATTTAATCAAGTTGAGTCGAGATGCAATTTAACTTGATTTTATCAAGTTGACCCGAGATGGAATTTACTTGATTTAATCAAGTTGTCCCGAGATGGAATTTTACTTAATTTAATCATGTTGCCCCGAGATGATATTTACTTGATCTAATCAAGTAGACCTGAGATGATATTTACGTGATCTAATCAGGTCGACCCGAGATAGAATTTACTTGATATTTACCTGATCTAATCAGGTCGACCCGAGATAGAATTTACTTGATTTAATCAGGTCGACCCGATATGGAATTTACTTGATTTAATCATGTAGACCCGAGATGGAGTTTATTTGATTTAATCAAGTTGACCCGAGATAGAATTTACTTGATTTAATCAAGTTGACCCGAGATTAAATTTACTTGATTTAATCAGGTCGACCCGAGATGGAATTACTTGATTTTATCTAGTTGACCCGAGATGCAATTTTACTTGATTTAATCAAGTTGACCTGAGATGAAATTTACTTGACTTAATCAAGTTGGCCCGATCTGGAATTTTACTTAATTTAATCAAGTAGACCCGAGATGATATTTACTTGATCTAATCAAGTTGACCCGAGATGATATTTACCTGATTTAATCAGGTTGACCCGAGATAGAATTTACTTGATTTAATCAAGTTGACCCGATATGAAATTTACCAGATATAATCATGTTGGCCCAAGATGAAATTTACTTGATTTAGTAAAGTTGACCCGATATGGAATTTACTTGATTTAATCAAGTTGACCCGAGATTGAATTTACTTGATTTAATCATGTTGACCCGAGATGGAATTTACTTGATTTAATCAAGTCGACCCGATATGAAAATTACCAGATATAATCATGTTGGCCCAAGATGAAATTTACTTGATTTAATCAAGTTGACCCGAGATGATATTTACCTGATATAATCATGTCGACCCGAGATGATATTTACCTGATTTAATCAGGTCGACCCGAGATAGAATTTACTTGATTTAATCAAGTTGACCCGATATGGAATTTACTTGATTTAATCAAGTTCACCCGAGATGGAATTTATCTTATTTAATCAAGTTGACCCGACAAGATATTTACTTGATCTAATCTAGTTGACCCGAGATGATATTTACCTGATTTAATCAGTTGACCCGAGATTGAATTTACTTGATTTAATCAGGTCGACCCGAGATGGAATTTACTTGATTTAATCAAGTTGACCCGAGATGGACTTTACTTGATTTAATGAAGTTCACCCGAGATAGAATTTACTTGATTTAATCAAGTTGACCCGAGATGGAATTTACTTTATTTAATCAGGTTGACCCGAGATGGAATTTTAATTGATTTAATCAAGTTGACCCGAGATTGAATTTTACTTGATTTAATCAAGTTGACCCGAGATTGATATTAGACAAATATAGATACTATATATATTCTCCTAAGTACAAGGATTAGAGTGTAAATATATTCCATATATATTTACACCTCGTAATCAAGACACAATCACAATTACAAGTTTTACTATTCCGGCAGCGGCTGCCACTGTTTCAACCGTGGCAGCCGGCACCCCGGCGGCCCAATCCACCCCTGATCCGCCACCTGTTCAGCCACCCGCTGCCTCCACTCGCACCCGAACGACTAACCTTCGTCAAAATACAAAACCTCCCTCCTTTTATGATCCTTTCGCATACCACGCCACTCTCTACTATACAGATAACGAACCTCCATCATTTACCATTGCCAACACAATACCACAATGGCGCCAAGCTATGTGTGAGGAATATTCGGCTTTGATTAAAAATGGAACGTGGTCTCTTGTTCCACAGAAACCAAATACAAACATTGTTGATTGCAGGTGAGTTTATAAATTAAAACGTGATCAAACAGGTAAAGTCACGCGTTACAAGGCGCGATTGGTGGTCAAAGGGTATTGACTATCAAGAGACATTTAGCCCGGTTGTCAAAGCAACAACCATTCGTGTAGTGTTATCTATTGCCACTACACATAACTGGCCACTATGACAGATGGATATTCAGAATGCGTTTCTATATGGTGATCCTGGTTTTGTAGATACCAGTAAACCGAATCATGTGTGCTTGTTACATAAAGCACTCTACGGGTTGAAACAAGCCCCCCGTGCCTGGTTTCATCGGTTTTCCAGTGCTTTACAGAAGATTGGCTTTCGGGGCTCCCGCACAGATCCGTCTCTTTTTACATACTCTCATCAGGGCACCTTATTGTATATGCTTGTGTACGTTGATGACATTATTTTAACAGGTAATAATTCACAGGCTCTTGAAAAGGTTGTTCAAACTCTCAGCACTCAGTTTGCAGTTAAAGACATGGGAACACTTTCATATTTTTTGGGCATTGCAATTACTCGTCAAAAGGGTGATCTGATATTGTCTCAAAAAAATACATTCAAGACATCATCACCCGAGCTGGCTTAACAGAATCAAAACCGGTTCCATCTCCAATTACAACCAGATCTCCAATTACAACAAGCTCTAATCTTCATCTTGGCGACAGTCCCCTTTTTGATAACCCGGTTCGATCCCGCCAACTTGTGGGGGCTCTACAATACGTTACATTATCTCGCCCGGATATCACATATGCAGTCAACAAAGTCTGCCAATTCATGCATGCTCCCACATCAAACCACTGGTCTGCTGTCAAACGAATAATCCGGTATCTACAGTGAACGTCATCATTGGGCTTACGAATTCAGTCTGCATCATATACACGACTTCATGCATATTCTGATGCATCATTTCCAAATCTCACAGCTTATTCCGATGTTGATTGGGCTGGCTGCCCAGACGACCGCCGATCCACGGGGGGATATGCGATATATCTTGGATCGAATCTAGTTTCATGGTCTGCTCGCAAACAACGTACTGTTTCTCGCTCATCCACCAAATCAGAATACAAATCCATGGCAGACACAATTGCTGAACTAACATGGCTTCAAGATTTATTAGGCGAATTACGAGTTCCTTTCAAAGCCGCTCCTACACTATGGTGTGACAACTTAGGAGCCACATACTTATCTGCAAATCCTGTGTTTCACGCCCGAACAAAACTTGTTGAAGTGGATTTTCACTTTGTTCGAGAAAAGGTAGCTCAAAGAAGGTTGTGTGTACAGTTCATCTCCACAAATGATCAAATTGCAGATATCTTTACCAAGCCGTTATCGTCACAACGGTTCGAGCTTCTAAGGTCCAAGCTAACACTCGCTCTCCGGCCTTAACTTGCGGGGGAATATTAGACAAATAGAGATACTATATATATTCTCCTAAGTACAAGGATTATAGTTTAAATATATTCCCTATATATTTACACCTCGTGGACACAATCAAGACACAATCACAGTTACAAGTTTGTTAATTGAATTTTCTTGATTTAATCAAGTTGACCCGAGATGGTATTTACCTGATATAATGATATAATCAAGTCGACCCGAGATGGAATTTACTTGATATAATCAGGTCGACCCGAGATTGAATTTACTTGATTTAATCAATCGTTTGTATCACAATTAACAGCAAGTTGGTGACTCATAAAAATCTCAGACTTTAAGTTCGTAAAGTTCAGTACCTTTTAAATTATTTCAACAATCAAGAGCTGCAAAATGATTAAAAAATCTTAAAATTCAAATATAGATACAGGCACTGGGCAACAAATAGGATTTTAGCCCTAAACTTGCTTCTTCTTTTTTGGCAATAAATTATAAAATAAGGATATTTAATATTTCTTGGTTTCATTCAATCTTTAGCCAATCTTGATGTTAAGTGTATCAATTTCAATCCTTTGTTTGCATTGCCTAATTGATTGTTTCTTTGCATCATAGTCACATAGAACGCGGTACACTCCGGTACGGGTATGCGGTACGGATACGCGATTCACTAGTGTATCCTATATGAGTTTATGGGTTACAACTAAACTAATAACCATTACTCAAAATGAATATTATCATCATAAAATATATGCAAAATTCTTTTACTAAAGTTAAAATGTTAACTTTGCGTTATTAATCTAACTTTGTGCCAATACGGTTTACTACCTTAATTATAACTTTGCGTTAATAATATAAAGAAAATATATATTTCAGTTTAATCTTAACGATGGAAGGAAATATTTTGTAACAAAATAATTATTGGCTTATAATATATGTTCTATTATTTAGGATATGTTCCTTGAAGTGGAAGATGGGAACAAGTAAGTGTGTCACAAGATTAAGTGATAATTATTTTTATATCCTTATAAAATTCATAAATTATTTCTATATCTTTCTCAAATTCATAAATTATCTCTATATCCTTCTAAATCTTATAATTGCTTTCATATCCTTTTAAATCTTTAAAATTCTCTTTTATGTCCAAAAACCTATTTTAATATTTATTAAATCATTATAATTGCAAAAATTATCAAATAAATATGTAATATTTATGTTGATTATGTATTAGAAATCATGTGTATTTGTATGTGTTATTAATATTATCACGATTTAATAAATAATAAAATAGGTTTTTGGACATAAAAAAGAATTTTAAAGGTTTGGAAGGATATGAAGATGATTATAAAGTTTAGAAGGACATAGAGATAATTTATGAATTTGAGAAGGATATAAAAATAATTTATGAGTTTTACAAGGATATAAAAACAATTATCCCGAAAGTTAAAAATATCATGTACTAATACAATTTTTAGTGTTGTACAGTGTTTTATAATTGCATTCTTAAATTTTTTGTTGGCACACATAAAGATGAAAGATACTTTATACAACAATAACAACAAAATATTCCATGTTTTTAAAAGAGATGTATGAAAGAGATAAGATGTATATAATTATATATATTTTTATCTGAAATTGAAGAAATTATTTTCATAATGAAAAATACTTGTAATTTATTATAAAAAATATTATTTTCATTTAATTAATTAAATACGTTAAATGTTTAATTTCATGCATATATTTTTTAGCAGTAGGCCAACCAAGATGATTCCAATTCCATTCTCCACTTCCCAAATGCTTCTATGAATTACAAGTCAAACTTCTTTACAAAGAACTTTGCAAGGACCCAAAAGTAAAATGAAATTATTTAGATTTTTTTGAAATTCGAACTTGATACTAAAACACCATTTGCATCTTCAATTTGCTTTTCTGATCATATGGAATTTTTCATTCATTCATTGATTGGATCAATTATTTAATCAAGTATGAAGTGTATGATATAATATTGCATTATATTGTAATGAATGGGGGATTTTTTTTTTCCTAGAATATCAAAATATTTTGAGTTCAAGTCTGGTAACCGTCATAACTACAGCCGCTAGGTGAGTCAAGTATGTTCCTACATTATGGAATATGACAGACGATTGTAGGTCGTTTCCAATAATAAACTTGTAGTCAGGATAATAGTTCTAAAAATTTGTGATTAAAAATATGTCTTAATAACAACAAAAAAAAAAACTGATATTTAAACAAGACAATGGATAACTCGATCTTTTATAAATTTTGGGCAACAATTATTTAATTTTAAACGAATTAAGCTACAAGTGTCATTATACTATTCAAATGATTTGGTTAAATGCTTTCTGATTACATTTTTTTCTGTTTTTTTTTTCTATTTCAACATAAAATATAGAATTGTAAATCCGGCCAACTCGTATTAAAGAGCGAGTTAATCTCTTACCCCAACAACAACTTTAATAATTATCTTGCGAATGATCACCATACGAATCCACTTGACATGCAAAATTTTACTAATCACAATAATTCAAATATCCATATTCATGTCACGATCGAAATGAACGTTGCAATTCAAGTTGAAAACATGAAGTTAACTAAAATTATAAATCTGTAGTTTTTGTTCAATTTTTTTATGATTTTGTGTTGGTTTTACATTAATGTATATGACATGTTGTTGATCTTACACTGAATATGATGTTATATGGTTTAGTAAATCTTTTGGTTTGTTCGTTGTTTATTTTTCCAATTCATCTAGTTTTAATATCGTTTCTCACTCACCACTATGTAACATATAATCCATCTGGATTTATTTATTTATTCAGAATACGTCGACCTCGTGAAAAATGTGATCATGGCATATATACTGATCAAAGTTCAAAATAAAAGAAGTCTAGAATATGAACCCACATTAGTGTTTAAAAAGACACAAAGCATCTACATAATTACTTTTTGCTAGAATAAACATTCACAAAACGCAAACTTCCAAAATACCAATAGTTTGACAATTGTCCTGTTGAATCAAGAATGATTTGATCAACTCGACATGGTCCCTAGGATTAAGAATATGTACAAGATTACCAAATGAGTTACCGAATATGACCCTATAAAACTAGATTGTGTCATCTCAGCCGTGATTCTATGCCAGTTAATTTGATTCTGGTCTTAAATAGACCTGACATCCCGTAGATATACCCTCATTATCTTCTTAAAACCTATTAATTAGAATATTTCAGATAATGCAAAATAAACACCACCCTTTTTCTCTATTTGATTCCAAAAACACCTCTCATCTACTTGATAATAGCATAAAGTTTAAATCAAATTTTTTTAGTGGTTGGATAAATAACGAATAGAATCCTACCTAAAATTTTCAATTTATTGTTTGAAATCTTCTTTTATTCATTCAAAGTATCTTTAAGAAGAAATAAAAATATTGGTTGCAAATTGCAATACTTTTACATGGTATTTTATCATGAGTATTGTATTTAGATTTTTGTTGTGGAAAAAATCTTGTTCTTGTGATTTATTTTATATTTGCAGGAATATATATTTTTTATTTTCCAATTGAGGTATATTAAGATATTTTTAGGTCCAACGTACTAGCATAATCGATCACACTTCAAACCTAATGTTGTATTGACACAAAGATCCAAAGAAATTGACCTAACATCAGTCCAACATGGTTTTAGAGTTAATTACGTGTTACGATACATTATAGTTTATATCTGATATAATGCAAGTAACCTTCGACCTTCTGACTTCTGTTTAGAACTGGTCAAGTTTTCTTCTATTTCTTGACAATATTTTTTCTTTTTAAAAGTGTATTTAAGTTTTATAATTTTTTGATATTTCTTTTAGGGTTTGGCTAACTCATGCCGTTAGAGTGTGAGATAAGAAGCATTTAACTAGGGGTGAACATGGTACGGTACCACGTATATTGTAACACACCGATTTTTCAAAACAATTTAAACTTTTTTTAAATAAACAAGTTTAACATTCAAATCCATAATATCCAAAAATGTGGATTAAAACAAAATATTTGGAATAATTAGAAAGTACCAAAACCGGTGTTACAAATATATATCAAAACTATAGTCTAGGGAATTAAATAGGTACACCGAGCTAATCCTTCCAAATGCTATCACTACGGGCCGCCTAATCCTTAGCTCCCGAACCTGAGTACATAGACATAAAAGAAAACGTAGTACGTGAGACAAAATTATCTCGTGAGAAACATGAGTTTTAGACCCGGTTAGAAAATAACTTGAAATAAAATAATAATCAATAAATTATCATATTGCACATAGTCAATCAATCTCTAAGGCTTGCCATAAGCCAAACACATACGTAACGGGCCTCCCCGAAACAACTCCCCCGGTATGGGTTATCTAGGTAAACTCCCCCGTTTCCGGGTTATCTGTTTGCTCCCCCGATTTCCGGGTTATCTATTTGCTCCTCCGATTTCCGGGTTATCTATTTCTCGACATACTACTCTTGCGCAGGGTGGTACCGCCCCAAGTAGTAGTCACTAACTCCCCCAACTTGAGTGGGTTATCTAGGATCCAATCGATTAGCTACCACAGAACAAATCATCAACTTGGGTCGAGGCCCATATCACAACTCAATCATACTAGTGGTAACTAAGCAATACATACACAATACAATTCAATTCAATTCATCTCAATTTAATTAAATTAAATTCATACTCTATCAATTCAATCGTTTCTTTATTAAAAATATTTATCTAATAAAGACTCTAAAATCATTTCAATTCATAAACAAGGTTTACTATGTACTCAGAAAGATCACATATACTCACCTTAGCAATGCTATCCAATGCTTGTGTAAATCAACACAATCTCTACTTCCCAAACAAGGAAGTACTTCCAATCTCAACTCCTTCTTGACCTATTATCAAAATCATCACAAATCTAGTCATAAACCATAACTAACTACTAGTTAATCCATTTTAACATTCCCAACCACCAAGTTCATACCACTTGGTGGAAATCTCAAACCCTAGTTCAAGATTTCTATCCATAAAACCGAAATCCAACTTGTACACAATGATTACAAGCTTACCATGAGTGTTTTACACTCATGATAGATCATCTTCCCCAAAGATGATGTGGTTGGTTCCCAAAACCACCATTGATACCCATGAAAAGCTTGAAACTAAGGTAGGTAAGTAAGATAATCAAGAATCCTTACCTTTGATGAAGAAATCTCCAAGATTGATGAAGATTCAAGCCCAAGAACACCAAAAACGAGCTTTCTCTCTCTAAAAACGGCTGGTAGGTGAGTAGGGTTGTTGGTGCCTAAAACCCTAGGCTAAACCCGTTTTATACAGAACCAAACAGTTCGCGATCGCGAACTAAAGTTCGCGTCGCGAACTCTGCGCCTCGTGAACTCCTCGCGATCGGTAACGGGTCGTGAGCTCTGATCGCCAAAACCCCAAATCCCTGTTTGATGTTCCCGATCGGGAACACCAGTTCGCGTCGCGAACTCTAGCAGCCAGCAGGGCTGCACTTTTCGGTCTTCGTCTCGACCCGGTTTCGCCCATAACTTCCTCATACGGTGTCCAAATGACACGAAACCAATTCCTACGGTTCTGAAATGAATTATCCTTATTTATCATATTTTTGTACAATTTATTTATTTACAAAATCTCGGTCGTTACATATATTTTCTTCATACCGTGTACCGTACCAACTATAATTGGTACACTGATTTAGCTACCAATACCATACCAAGTTTACTTGGTACCAATTTGTTTGGCTACCAACAATCTTGGTTGGTACAAATTGGTAATGGTATATACCAACATCACTAACTCATATGAAATTAAAAAAATTAATAACAAAAGAACAATGATATATTATCATTATCGATCAGTTAAACATATTAACAAGTGTTCTGAACATGGAAACAAAATAAGCAAAATGATATAATATGTTGTGCGCTATATAAACATAATCTAGTACGATAAAGTAATAAAAGATGTAGCTATCTTGTCGTAACTAAATCACTGATTTATGTGAATGTAGAGATAAAATATTATATTTTTAAAGATATTTTTTGTTTCAATGATAAAATAAGTATGTGTTATTATATTATATTAGTTTCAGAGATATTTTTTTGGGCACATCTATAATTTAAATAAAATATCGTATACTTTAATATTTAATTGGACTCGGCAAATAGGTTGCTAGTTTGGAATAATATATTAAATTAAAAATCATATAATATATATATATATATATATATATATATATATATATATATATATATATATATATATATATATATATATATATATATATATATCTTGGTTGGTACGGTATACCATGATATTTAATAATTTTGTACCATTATCGTACCATGATTACACAATTGGTACAGTACTACCAACCAAACATGTTGGCTACCAACATATTGGCTACCGATTATTCTTGGTATGGTTGGTAGCATGTTGGCTGGTTTTATTCGGTTCAAATTTGACACCCCTACATTTAACAATGTTGAATAGGGGTGTTAATTCGGGTTGTCGGGTCGGGTTTAACTCTAATCGGGTCGGGTCTGTCGGGTTTGGAGTGAAAAAAATATAACCCAAAACCCGACCCTATAAGGAATCGGGTTAGCCGGGTTTCGGGTTGTCGGGTCAACCCGATCGAGTTAGTCGGGTTACATATCCAATTTATAAAGATAGGTTTATGGAGAGCAAAACTATACCTTAAATTGTTTTAAGAACAGAAGTCAGACAAAATAAAACCAACAATGCAATGTGTGCATAGAATTGAATTGATTGGTCCTAAGAGAAAACATAACTTGAAAGATTAGCAAAACGATTGTTATCAATTAAAAGACTGTTTATGTCTTCCAATGGGATTATGTTAATAGGCCGAACAATGTTTATCTTTGGTTTGTTTAATGTACGTTAATAAAACAAGTTTAATATATCTAGAAATTAAGTATTAAACAAATATTTAAATATTTTAAAGGAAAAAACTTGTGAATTGAAATCGGGTCTAATCGGGTCAACCCGAAACCCGACAAATGTATGCAATCCTAATCCGATATCTGACCCGATTTTAACGCCGGGTTTGGCGGGTCGGGTTCAAACAACCCGACATTAACATAAGACCCGAATACACCCGACCCGCCTTATAAAATCGTGTTCGGGTTAGGGTCGGGTCAGGTTGACCCTTTTGACACCCCTAATTGTTGAACATTCCAAATAATGTATACATAATCATTAATGGACTTTATTTTTTATTAATTTATAAGATTCATTAAAAAACAATTTGAATTATTTAAAGAATTTATAGTTCATTAAGTGCATCTTACCTCTTATGGCATGAATTAGAAAATCTCATTTTATTTATATAAGAAGGTAGGATACGTCAACAAGCTTAAGTAGAGAGATGGTATTGCATCTCAATTATTATATGAGTAAGAAGATTAAATGTGAAGATTTAGTAGAAATCAATCTAATATTTCTTATAATATTATGAAGATATCAATGTTAGTATTAATAGTAAATAATAACTTTTAATGTATAATAAATAATTAATGCCTTTCATAAAGCTAAAGACTATGATAGTAGTAATAATTTATCAACAGCTGGGATTTTTGTAATGGAACCCGAATTTGTTCTTTTACCATCACCACTTAGAGGCCCATCTAACGGTATATTATGTGTCGTATTGGTATTGAATCTATAAATCTATATCTATATCTATACTCCTTTAATAATCATGAAGGGGATAGGGCCAAATTTGGCAATACATTAATTTAAGCACAGGGTACGCTCTCTTCTTCCACACCCCTTCAATTACTCGGAACCCTAATTCAGTTACCCTTTTTACCGACTTTCAAACGCACACAGTTCCCTTCTTCCATGTACAATTGAACCACCATCATCCTAACCGGTGCATCTTCAACCGTCAATAATCGTTCGCTTCCAACCGGCATACCCCTTAATCATCTATTTATACGCATTTTCTTATCCGATTACCCTCACAATTTCTCAATCGGTAACCCACTTACCCCATCTTCCGTTTATGATATCAAATTCTTTCAACTGATGATGAAATCATTTACCTTTGTTTTTCCTTTTTCTGGGTTTAATTAATTAATTTGTGACTCAAAAGGTCTGATCTTCCTTGATTCTTCTTCATATGCTTTGGTCCGATCACCGCCGATGACATGCTCTTTCCGAATTTGTTCTCATTATCCAACAACGTTATAGGTTTATTGAACTATCTGTTTTTGAATTATGAGTTTTTATTTTTTGTTTATTTATTATCTTCATCATTTTTATTTTTTTATTTACTTATTTGTTTTCATATTTGAATTTGAAGTCAATTTTTTTCTTTCTTACATAAAGAAGTTATCTTCAAATTCCCTACACATTGATCAAATTAGATCATTAATTAATCTGACAATATAAATCCTTCGTCAACATTCCAAGCGGTTTGCTTTTGAAGACGCTTGCCACGATTGATATATTCATTTGCGCTCTTTCCGTGCTTCACTTTTTGTTTTCCAGTTGATGAGTCCTCAATTTAATTTCTTTTCAATAAGTTACCTTTTGTTTGCACTCAAAGTGTTTGATTTAATTCAAAAACCAAATTTTTTTTTAATACCATTGATATCTTGAATGCTCATTATAATTAGATGGATTTTATAATCTTATAATATTATGGGATCGACATGGTGGATTCGATCAGGACTTGGCGATTAATGACTTTTTCTTCAAATTAATTAAGCGATTAAAAATTTATCTTATGCCATATAAACACATTTTTTAAACAAGTCAGTAAACCAAGTGTAAATCAATATATTTCTTCAGTATGTGTAAACGATATATTTGTTCTGTAAAACTATTAAGATTTTGTATTATTATTCTGATTTTGAATTACTATAAAACTATTTTGAATTACTTGATTGATTGTGAAGATTCATATTTAAAATCTGCAATATTAATTTATAGATATGATTGAACAAGATTGCTACATGTCGCTGCTGTTGCTAACTGACCCATCCCGCGCATTTGACCGGTTCAATTTCAATTACACTTTTTCAACCCGCGCATTTGACCCATCCCGCGCATTGCCGCAGGCAAAAGACTATATAATATCTAATTGTATGCATGTATTCATTCTCAACATATATTTCCGTATGTGGAGTCAAGTTTTAGCCAATAAAGTGATTACAATCTTCCACCATGCATATATTCATTCTTGTCTATTTATTATTCAATAAGATCACTCAATTGACCCGTTTCAGCCGTTCTCTTTTTCATCCGCGCATTGCCGCGGGCAAAAGTAGAACCCATTTGACCTGTTTAGGTTGTTGTCTTTTTCACCTGCGCATTGTGTGGGCATAAGACTAGTTACGGAAAAAAAACTTAATATTCAAATAAGAATACAGTTATACAAATAAACTATATAACTTTAAAAAACAAGTGTAAATATTAAGCAATATAAAATAGTATATTATCAATTAATAGTTAGTTTATTAGTCATAAAAAATGATAATTAATACTTTTAGATGTATAAAAACTTGCAAACACAAATTTTTTATTAGTTTTGAGTTATAAATTACTATTTTTATGTAATTGAATATTGTGTATATATTTTGATTTGGCCATATGTAATTCAAAATCTACATTACCATATAACATACAAAAACTAGTTTAGCAATGTGAGTTGGTTGAAAACTAAGATTATGTGGCATGAGTTAAAATTAGGGTTGGTACAATTAATTTTTGGGCTCTTATCAAAATCTTAAAAATAGTCCCCATGAAGTAATTATTTTCCCAAATAAGTAGAATTTTTTTGCCATATTGAAAGTGTTGCCTCAGTCCACCAAGTTAAATGTTCGGATTGGACTCTGTACTCCATTTATTTTCAATATTTAGTTAGATTTACCTTGGTTCAAATTTGTTTACACATATATATACATGAGCTGGTTTTTTTGAAAGGGGGCCCCTAAATTTTTTGGGCCATGGATGGTCGCCGTTGTCGCCAAAGCTCAGAAACAACACTGGTTAAAATGCATGTGATGCGGTAATAATGTGTTATGTTTCTGCGATATGGTGGAAAAGGCACCCTTCCCCACGATGTGGTTTATTTATGTGGTGTAGTTGTGGCCACATGAGGCCACAAGGTGGTTATGAGAGGAGGAGTTATATTTGGTGGATCCCCCTTCACATGTTAGTGGCTGATGTAGTTTAGTGTGTATTTCATGTGAAGTGATATGTTGTGGTTGCTTAGATAACATCTGATGTGACAAAAGTTTAGTATAACTAGTGGTACCCATAGCCACTAGCCTAATAAGACACACAAATAATTTTTGAAATTATATTTTTGAGTAAACCACTGGGTGATAACCTTATGGTAAGGACTCGTGAATAACTTCTTAAAGATCACGGCATTGATCCATACTTGTATAAATATTTATCAGATGACCAGAGGAATGTTCAAAAACTGACACTGCAATTGTTAGGTTGCATACATCACAAGCAAAACTGAAACTGCGAATTTTTAAAAAAATGTATTTTTATGTATAATCACCGCAAGAAGATCACCATTGCACCTCCGATGTCTCTGTCAAAGTTCCGTTGAGCATCCCCTTTGTCAGCTTCTTGCTGGTTTTAATTTTAGCATGACTAGTAGTATTGTATTTGAACAATGACATTTATTGATTTTATCGTTTTAATCAATTGTTATGAAATTATGATCATTATACGAGTAATGGTATGTATGTAGTTATGTAAGGAAACATTTAAAAATGATAAAATCTGAAATAAATGAAGAAAAAAACTGAAAACAACTAAATACTTTTCAAATAACATCTATTTAGTACATATTTATTTTTAAAATACTATTTTAATTATAAAAAAAAACTCAGTGAATGGTACTGTGAAAGGGCAAAATGGGAAAAGGAGAACGAAGAAGGGAATCTTGGAGTTAAAACAGGAAGCAGACAAAGGGGATATTCAGAAGGAGTACAGATATGGGAATGGGTAGGAAAGGAATATCACATTTGATACGTGTCATCACACACAGAGAATATCTGTCCCCGTATCATATGCATACACGTTAGAAACTTTATATTTCTAACACAAAAAGCAAGCAAAATTTTCATTATCTTATCTTTGTAAACCATGCATTAAATGTTGTACGTATCATTTTTTTATTTTATTTAAGTTTTTAATAATAACAATTTTAAAATTAATTTTACAATATCTTTATATAAGTTAAACCAAACATTTTACTTAATAAAAGTTAAGTAATATAAATAACAGTATAAACTAACAAGAACTTTTTTAATAAGTTTTCTCAACAACCCCCTAATTGCCATTAAAAACTTTTGTTAAATAAAGTCACCTGCAACACACATATGTGGCTATATTTGTTTATTTGCCCCATTATCTCACTCACTTTCTTCTTCTTTTACCTCTTTGATCGAAGATACTAAGACTGTATATAAAGGGAGGGTCACATGGTGCATCTCCTTCATGCGTTCCACACCAAGACGCGTTCTCTCCCATACGCGAGTTTGAATGCGACGCGTCCCTAAGGCTCATTGATCGTCTAGGCACACGTTGGTCACCATTTTTCAAATGGAAGAGGTTTTTTGTAAAGGAAATGAGTTTGGTCGTCTGCTACATGAGTTTGGTCGAGATTTTTCATGTATTTAGTCGCAAGAGAAAAAAACTGACATGTCGGTAAGGTGATGGACGTGACCACTATTACAATGGTCATCCCTTAAACCCATTCTAACACGCTTTACAACTCAAATGTTGGTTATCATGTTGTTTTGTTTTTTTACAACTATGAATGATTTTATATGTTTTCTTATTTTGTCAAACCTTTTCCTCGACATTTAAAGATGGGCTACCACACTCATGAAATCAATAAAGAAGGAAAATGTTCTTTGAATCCAACATTTTCATGTGCAAAGAAGAGAGATGATTGAGAGTCGCAAGATTTGTCACCAGAACATCTAGTCCGACAACTTCTTCAAATTAGATGATGGATCGAGGTAGAGCTCCAGATGACCAGATCCATTTATAAGGTTCGATATAACGAGGCACCAATTAAATATCGACAAAGTTATCTCTTGATTTGAATATTAACTAATTAGCTACATACAAATATTCAACCTAAAGAAAGGTAGACATATATAATAGCACCTTTTTAAGTTAATAGAGCACTTCTGTTACTAAATTTATTAAACAACCGAATAAACTATTTAACTTTTATAAAAGTAGAACCATATTAGAAGGCATTTGATAATCTCATGATCAGGAAAGTGTTGTATACCAAAATAAAGCAATACATGATTGCTCAAACAACACAAGAACAATTGCAATGCGGAATTCTAAAGCGAAAAATATGAATACAAGAATTTTACGTGGTTCACACGACAAAGGTGAACGGCTACAATCAATTGTCGAACTAGAGAGATTTTATTATTTAGGTACAAGAGACAGATAGTATATGGTTCCCTTTTTGTTAACCGGGCGATGTTGGACTTCAAAACAAAGTTTATTTCTCCACTAAAAGTGAGCAATATTTGCACCAAAAACCGAACAGAATCGAAAACCGAAACCGAAAACATGTAATCGGTTCGATTTCTGTTTTAAAAATTCATTATTTTCAGTTTCGGTTTTATCGATTTCGGTTTGGTTCTGTTCTCGGATAGGATGAGCATTTAGGCTAAAAACCCGAACCGAAACCGAACTGAACCAAAACTGATAACATATAATCGGTTCAGTTTCGGTTTTAAAAACTCATCATTTTCAGATTCATCAGTTCTATCAATTTTGATTCGGTTCGGTTTCTGGACCGTGTCACCTCTATTCTCCACCAAGTAACAAGGGAATTCTATTACACGCAACAATGTACTCTAGCCGCAACTCAACCTTATTGTTAATTAGATTGAGAAGTTAACATGTTTATTCATCAGGCTTAACCATATTGACCTATTTATGACATTAATATGTTTATTTTATCTCAAACCCATGTTATCATGGGCGGTAGGAGGGGGGTGGCAAGGTGGGCCATTGACCCCCCTCCAATTGCAAGACTTTTTAAATTTTTTTCTTTCTTTGGGTATATATTGTAAATTATGGATAATTGACCACCTAAACATACAAAATTCAAATGCCAAATACAAGGGTTTGGAGGCAGGCGATTATATATGATTGTATAATTGCAATTCCAATTGTCTTCTTGGTCGATAATCGGTTTATTATTTTGAATTTTGACCCCCCATAATATTTCTCCTGGTACCGCCCTGCATGTTATGTAGGAAATTATCGCCCTATTTAAAATACATACATGTATTTAAAATACATACTACATGTTCATACTACATATATAAAGTTGGTCTTAAGATGAGAATCTTGAAAAAAGGTAAGGCTTGTAGTCTTGTAGGAGAAGACTGATTATAGAAAGTGACCAACTTTCATCCATCATTTTTACTCTGTCTCTCTCGTGGAGGAATTAGATTCTCACTCATCTTTCTCCTTTTGTTTTCAAGGAAAAGGTGTTGTTTGATTCTATTACTACGACTTTCATTTATGATTTATCTTCTTTTATTTTATGGTTGAATCCTATTATTAATGTGAATTGAATCATGTTAATTGATTAGGTATTACGAATCGTTCACGTCATTTTTATAATTTATTTTATTGATCCTAGTTTTTTTAGAAATAGGGAATTTCTGACGGGATTTGAAAGAACGACCAAACCAAAACATAAATTTTTATCCCCATTTACAATTATAATCAAAGAACTATTGAGAAAGAATAATCAAACCAAAAAATAATTTTTCTTGTTGGTTTTGTCACATTGTTTGATTTATATCCTTGCTCCATTTATTCAATATAATAGGTTATAAGTTATATAAATATAAGGAAAACATTTTCAAGTTATTAACAAACTGGAAAATTAGATTTTTTTTTGTCTTTTGAGTTATATATCTATCTTTTTTGGTATAGAGAAAAGTAAAAGGAATTTAAGTGGAGGGAAAAATATATTTTGCCCATAGAGAAACGTTTAAAGATTCCTATGATTTTTATAAAGTTTTGAGAACAAATCTCAAACTTTTGGATCAATTAACCACCAAATCACCATTACCACCAGAATCACATGTGATTCAACATATCAACACCATAGCCACCCCATGTGTATTAAATCACATGTGATTGCACACGGCCAACCACCACCACCACCACCAACCTCTGTCGGCCACCGTCTCCACCACCGGCAACCCCTCGCCACCTCACATGTGATTGTGTATCCAATCACATGTAATTGCGTATCCAATCACATGTGATTGCGCCGACCGGTGGCGGCGAACGGCGGCCGAAGGTGGTCGCCGGCGGTGGTGGTTGTATATTGAATCACATGTGATTTGATGATGGTTAAGAGATCTTTTGATTTAATGATTAAGATTTGTCCGTTAAAACTTTATAAAAATTAAGGATCTCCATGAACGCAACTCTTTGCCTATAAAGTAAATTCTTTTTAAATATGTAGAATTCTTCCTCTAATTTAAATGTACGTGTTGTCCCAATCCCTAAACTATATACTTCCTCCGATTCAAAATAAGTGATACACTTTTTATATTTAGGTGTATCAAAATAAGGGATACACTTTGAAAATTTACCTTATTTGGTAAAAAGTAGTGGGCCCACACTCACTAACTATCGACTTTAATAAAGTAAAATTATCATTTTACCCTTACTTTTAATAAGGGATATACTTTGAAAATTTACCTTATTTGGTAAAAAGTAGTGGGCCCACACTCACTAACTACATACTTTAATAAAGTAAAATTACCCTTTTACCTTTTTTTTTACTTTTAAATATCATTAACCTTACTTTATTCAAAAATTATGGGACTCATTCACCACTAACCATCCAATTAATTTAATTTAACCCTCATTATAAATTTTTGCCTCAAAGACCATGAAATCAAGAATGTAACACTTCTTTTGAATCAGAGGAAGTATTTAGTTTTTCTCTCTTTCTTTTAGGCTACTAGATATGGGTACCACATGTGGTACCCATTTTTCTTGCCACATCATTGCCACCTAAGCAACCACACCACCACCACACCACATCATTTGGTGGAAATACCCACCACACCACACCACACCACACCACACCACACCACACCATTTTATTTTCCATCTCATCATTTCATTTCTATTTATTTTTTAAACATAATATTAAACTTCCATTAAATTAAAATAACAATACATTAAATTAAAAATACAATACTTAAAATTAAAAATACAATACTTAAAAATTTTAAAACTACAATCCTAAATCGCTCATGGCTTTTCGGGCCCTTTCCTTCGCGGCTAGGAAATGTTGAAGATCTTCTTGCGGCATGCCTGGCGGCGGTTGCATAGTCAAAATATTCATATTATTAATAATTCTTTGTTTGGTTGCAAGCTCCATATCTCTTTCATCTTTCTCCTTCTCCAATTGAACTTGTTGACGACGCATCTCTATGAGCTCTTTCATTGACTCAACGTGGTCGCTTAATCATTTTTGAATTGCTTCCCTATGCTTGCCTTCGATTCCATTTCCGCCGCATGCCTACCCGCTCGTTTAGCCTTGTCTCTTCAATTGGTCGTTGAGGAGGTGGGGTTTCATCAATATCGTCGAATATGCCATCTGGAATGTCATCATCCCCTGCATTAAGGTCGATACGAGAACGACCATCAGAAACATCAATCGATTGTGAACTTCTTGAGCGCTTCGATTGTTGTTGATCTTTAGTAATTGTTCCGATCCATTTTGGATCCTCTTTTAAAATCAACCAATGTCGATCTAGCTCAAAATTATGGCCCTTTTTTTCAACTTTGTATTGTTGTATATACCATTAAATTTTGTAACCTTGTTGTTTATGTCACGCCATTTGCTACTAAAACTATTGTCTTTTCGGTATGTCGGGACTCCCATGAAGCTATGAAATTTAGAAAGAATGGCTTCCCAATAGCTTTTAATTTTCATGCCATTCCCGTCTTTCTCGTTTTTAGAAGTGCCACACCAAGCTCGGCACAACGCAATTTCCTCCTTTTCCGTCCATGGAATTTGTGTGTCTTCTTCCACATCTTGTTCCACATCTTCTTCAACAACTTCTTTTGCTTTCCTTTTCCCTTTCCCTTTCCCTTTCCCCTTTCGCTTGCTCCCTCCCGCTTGTGGTTCTTGTGTTTGGGTTTGGTAGGGCGTTTGTTGAGAAAATGTTTGTTGTTGAAAATATTGTGATGTGGGTGCAAATTGAGATACATTTTGTGAATATTGAGGTTGTTGAAATTGAGGTTGTTGAAATTGAGGTGCGGTTTGTGGATAAAATTGTGGAGGTGGGACAACACCGGAACTTAGGATGTTGACATATTGCTCGTAGCCACCAAATCCAAGGTTCGGTGGTATATTTTGTTGTGAAGGTTGGTTGGGTGTTTGTGGAGAGTTGTTGTGTGGATCCACTGTAAGTAAAGAGATATGAAGATAGGAGTTTGTAGAGAGTAAAATGGATGAATTTTGTGTGTAAAATGAGTGAAAATAGGTAAATATATATAGGGAAATAATTAAAAGAAAAAAAGTTTTTTTTTTAAAAATCCAACGGCATTATAGCCGTTCCCAACGGCTAATTTTCGAAGAAACTCGGCCTCCCACGCCCGTTGCCCCGCGTTGGGCGTTGCCCTCTCCATCCACGCCGACAACCAACGCCGTTGTGGGGGGGGGGGGGCGGTGTTCCCGTCTTCGCCACGCCGTGGCCGTCCACCTCACCACTCACGCCCGGGCAGCGTTGAACCCGTACCGAGGAGCCTTAGGCCCTTTAATCCAGCCACTTTTAGCACCTAACTGGATTTATTATTTTATTTTGATTTAAGTGATCTTATATACATATATATAAACTATTTTAAAAAATAATTAGACCCCAAAATTTTATGGCCCTTTCCTGACAAATCAAAAGATAAATATTGACAATAAAATTGAGACCGACGGAATACTTAATTGCTCAAAATATGTGTTTTTATTATTGTTATTAAAATAATATACTATGTAGTTATTATTTAGAAAGGTATGGCTCTTAGACCTAAGTTCTTTTACAAAACTTGGGAGGTGATAAAAGATACCATGAGAAAAAGGGGGTGTTTGGTCTACACTCAATAAAACAAGTATTGGGGCTATAAAAATGGATCCTAAGCCAAGATCCGAATTTCTATTATCTTGAAACTTGTGATCTTTATTATTTTCTTTTGTAGATATATAAATAAATCAATTATATTCTTGTAATATAAAGTTAAATTAATGAAAAAGAGGGTATCTTAAATACCTTCGATTCCACTCCACTAAAGTTTGGTATTGCAGAAGATCATTTCTTTTATCTTCTTTAAGTTTAACAAAGAGAGTTTCTCTCCTTTTTACCTTTGTGGGTTTTTGTGTTCCTTAAAATAGTTTTTATTTTCATCGTTTTATCGACAATTCCACCTTATATTTAATCCACTTATGCATCTTCCTAATATTTTTTTAAATATCAGTTCCAACTTATTTTGCTAATCCCAGGATGACCACTTATTTTACAGACAGTCTATAGTCAGTATGAACCTTTGTGGGTATAATGAGTTTTTTTTCTTTCTTTTCTTTTTCGAATTAGAGATCGAACTTGTAACCTCTTTAGAATTTCACATTTATATAGACTAAATTACATTGACCATAGTCTATAGGGGTGTGTATAAAAACCGGAAAAATGGAACCGAACCGGCTTAACCGGTCCGGTTTCTGCTTCTTAGATTTGATCAAAAATAACAAATCGGGTTTACCTGTTCCGGTCCCTGTTCGATTGCGGTCTTTTCGGGTTTGGAACCGGCATTTAAATAAGTCTATATGCTTACGAGTATTCATGTATATATGCCGAAATAATAGGTATATGGGCTTTTAATAGAAACATATTTTACATCAAGCAACCCGTGAACACCCGCAAACATCATACTTTTATTAAAAATACGTTAAAATATTTAATTTTAAGATGAAAATATGCACTGAAAATATATAATCGGATGACAAACACAAAAATCGGGTTTACCGGTTCTAAACACGCTTGAAGACCGAACCGACTCGCACCCTGACCGGGCCCAGAACCGGTTTAACCGGCCCGGTTCTCGGTCTATGAAATTTCCTTTTTCTGGTTTCCAGGTTTACCGGTTTCGGAACCGGACACACCCCTAGTTCTAACTTTGTAGGCAAGCTTGGCATGGGGAGGTTCCTAGTTCGATTCTTAATGTAGCCACCATTTTTGCCTTAACTTATTTCTGTTTTTTTTTTTCTTTCTTTTTAATATGTCTAGTTTTTGACCTATTTACGCACATTTTGTTTCAATTGTTTATTGATCCTTTTCTGTTTAACCACGTGATAAATATAACCCTTAATAATTCATTTTATCATATATACATGTTTATCTAATACAATCATTTACTAATGAGTATACACAATATTAACCGTTCAAATTATTTATATTATCTAAATTATTAAGAAAATGAATTTATTATTGTACAAATTATATCAATTGACATTCTTTTTAATATCATATGAAAATCTCTACGAAGGATAAAAAACCCACTAATTAATAATATTTGACATGTATTTTCTCAATATAAAAGAAACATACTCCCTCCGTCCCACAAAAAACTTCCCATTTGAGTTTTGCACAAGTTTTTAGGTGATAATTAGTGGTGGGGTCATTGATAATACTTTTGATTAAAATATAAGGTTGGATTGGAGAGAGAAAGATAGTTAGTAGATATTAGTGGTGGGGTCTTTAGTAATAATAGTTTTTTTATTATGTGGAGCCCATCAAATATGTGAAATGGGAAGTTTTTGTGGGACAAAAATATAGAGTGAAATGGGAAGTTTTTTGTGGGATGGAGGGAGTATTAGTTAATTAAATAATGATTTATCAAATGAAGGAAGGGTATATAGGAGCTTTTGTGTTCCTTGAATTACAGGCGTAGAATTGGAACTCAGATATTCTTTCCTTATGGGCAAATAATATATTCTCTCATTTTTTAAATAGTTTTCAGCTAACATATGATTTTTAATTAGAAAAAATAGAATAATAGATATTCTGTCTGTCGTAAACAATTATGCACACTTTCGGACCCTAGAAAAAGTTGCATGGTGGATTGATACGAACAGCCATTTGAATATATGTAACTTTTTATTCAATTTTTGAAAGAAAAAAAAAATTATATAGAATGTTTTGGTATATGCCTCTTCATATAAAGTTATTTATTTTTATTAATCTTAAATAAGAATCATTAAATTTGTGTATAGAGAATTCATTATAGAGTTAGTCCATACATCATATATGACAAGTTTACAACTATATAAATATACTAAACATAAAAAGAATCGCATTTAGACGCGTTCACAAATGTAAAAGTTATATACAATTAAAAGAGTATATATTACTCAAAGGTTATATGATAGTGATATTAGTGTCTAATGTTACCTTTAACCTAAGATCATGTGTTCAAAACTTGCTATAAACAAAATATATGAGGTAGATCGATGTAAGAGCCGTTCAAAAAAAGTATAAGTAATTAGTTTGTTACACCAAAATTCTTCAAATTATAGGAATTACGAGGAATTTGAGTGTCACAAAAAGAGATCATATCACTACGCTTTTAAATATTAAAAAGTTGTATTTTGGTTCACGTTTCAAAGTGCAAACAAATTTTTATTTTTTTATTTATAATTTAAAGTGTTAAATATTTGATGAGTTCTTATACTTCGCATTTATAAATGTAAGCATATTACACATATATAAGTGCAAACAATTTGACAAATTTCCCTTGATATTTTAAAAAATAAGGTCGTGCTAACATCAACTTATCACTAATTCATCTACACTTAACAAAATATTAAAATATACCAAGCCCCACATCCCCTCACACAACTCCACGACGAGTTGTATAAACTCGTCCCCATGGCGACGTAAAGCTACCGACAGTTGTAAGAATGTGCCCGTGCCAATAGTTGACGAGATCACGACGAGCGCTCCCCGATCGACGTGCCATTTGCACCATCCTTATAGTGTAAATGCTTACATACATTGTAAGAGAAATGTTATTGATACATGCTTAGTTGTGCCGACACATGTCAATGTGTCATCTTCTGATGGATAGGAACATAAAGTATGCAGACATAGAATGGATACATACCATTTCTCATATTTTATATATAAGTAAATATTTTGTTTTTTTGGTAAAGAGAAGAGTGTTAGAAAGGTTATCAAGGAAATATGTGAACTTTATAAGGAGGATAGAAATGCATGTTGTTAGGCGTGACATATGAGGAACGTAAAAACATGCATATAAAAAAGTTAAAGAAGAATAATCTTTTAACGTTTTATTGATTTTTGAAGAAAAATGATAATGATAGCTCTAGGGGCTGTCAATAAGAAGACAAAAATAATGTAAAAATCATCCCCTGAATTTTAGGAACACTATTCTATTAATGAATGTACAAACGTTTTATGCAGGTTAGAGACAGCCCCTAGGACTGTCATAACAAAACCCCTTTTTTTAATTATTTTTACAATCACAAACACCTTCGCCATTCTCTTCTCCAAACCCTGATTAAAAGTATAAAACATACTCGTATAAAAGAACATCGAGAGATGCATGACCCTTGAGTTTTATAGATGCAAATTAGCATCAACAAATGGTGTTTTTTTGTACGTAAGCATTAATTGCACCAATAAATATGGTTTTTTATGCCTTAGCCATAACCACATCAGAGTACACGGTGCAGTGGCGAGACCCCATGCTCGTTGGCTGCCACATCCGCACACGGCGCTCGCCACCATACCGGCCACCACGCCAAACCCCCTATCTCGCCATCCGTCCGACGTAACCCACGAACCAATCACAACGCGCCACGAAATATTATGGAACATATTTGGCAACGCTATCAAGAAAATCGTATGTAATTTTCGGTATTTTTTAAAAAAAAAATCGATAATTTTTTAAAAATTTTCGGTATTTTTATTTTATTTTTCGGTATTTATAATATTTTTATTTGTAGTTTGTAATTTTTATTTGAATGAAATATTAAGTTGTTTTGAAACAAAGAAAAAGAAAAATAAAAGGGGTTGGGCCCAAATTGCTTAAGTAATGGTAGATTGGATATTTGGGGGTTTTGAATGTGAAATGTGAAATAATGATGTGGCGCAGAGGTGGTCATTTCACCCATGTGACCATACCCCATGCTCTCAACAAACACTTCAAATGGCACGGTTATTGTTTTCTTATGCGAATGCAATATTTTTTGTTATATGATAGCGGTTTTATTTTATTGCCGTATTAGGTCTTTCCCAATAGTGATGCGTTTTCAAACTCATCAGTAGTGGCACAACATCCTGGTCATTACCGATGAGTTACTGACAAGGTCATTACCGATGAGTTACTGACAAGGTCCTGCTAGCAGCTCTCCTCACTAACTCATCTCAATTAAAAAATATATATAATATTAAAAAATTAATCCCCCTCACACATGCATGCTCCGACGAGCTCCACAATCTCTTCGGTCAGGTGACGAGTTTTACCAAAGTGGGTTACTGACGTAGACGTGCCAACGATGTTGGTAGCCGACGAGTTCAAAATTCACACCGACATGTTGGGAGACGCGAGGTTGGGAGAGGTCTTAATTAAGATAACATTCACACCAACGGATCCTACTAATGACATGTGATCCCTTCTTTTTCCCTTCTCTATCCTACATAAAACTTTCATTTTTTTGCCTATGTTCTTTATAGTCACCATCTCTCTCTCCTCCAACCCCCCCCCCCCCCCCCCCCCCCCCTGACTTTTATCTCCCTCTCATACACATATCAAATTCTACCTTTATTCTCCCTAGACCTCACCCCTTAAAAGAAGACGATCCCCCTCTTGATCCTCCCTGTGTTCACAAACAACACATCTCTCTCTCTCTCTCTCTTTCTCTCTCTCTCTCTACTTGTGTATTTCAAACCATAGAAGAAGCATTTTTTTTTTAATATCGTATAACCCTTTTCTTATTTTTTTGATCTCTATTACCAAATACACATCCCCATTCAATCCATCCTCTCTTTAATTAGGGTTTTCTCATATATACAACTCTAGTTCTTGATCATATTCATACATAAAGATCCAATTTTTATACGTAAAATGATGGTATCGGCTTCAGAATTAAGTCTTGAATGCAAACCCCATACTCACTCTATACTCTTAAAAACAATCAGTGAACAACAACTCAATAACGGACATGATCAAACTCAAAAACTCGAAGAATTCCTCTCTCGTCTTGAAGACGAAAGACTCAAGATAGAGGCTTTCAAACGCGAACTTCCCCTTTGTATGCAACTCCTAAACAATGGTATCGCATTTTTCTCCATTTCAGTCTCGATTATGGTTTTGATGTTTATAAATATTCATCAATTTGCATAAAAAGGATAATTTTTTTAAGACTTTTAGGTTTTTAGGAAAACTAAGATCGTAGCTAAGCTAAAGCTAATAACATCTGATTATTTAATCTTTTATCTTTTGCTTTAGATAGATGTTCCTATGTAACTTTAATTATATTTCATTTTTAATAACTTTAATTCTTTTGATTTCTAAGTACAAATATATTATTTTAATTTTTTTTAGCAATGGAGACATCAAGGCAACAATTACAAACATACCGTACAAATCAGGGTTCACCCATGCTGGAAGAATTCATACCTATGAAAAATGAAGGACCCAAAAAGGCATCACTATCAAACATCGATAACAAGGCGAATTGGATGACCTCCGCTCAACTATGGAGCCAAGCTACCACCACCACCATCTCCGACAGTAACACCACCACCGATAACAATAATCATGTGAAAACCATGCAAAATTCAACAATACCTAATGAAACCGATATTAATTTTGGCTCTAAACAAACAAATAGTGGAGCGTTTCTCCCTTTTTCAAAAGGGAGAAACTCATCTCCGACGATGGTGTTGCCGGAATTGGCCCTGTCTTCTGGTGACAAAGATGTTGATCATGAAGAAAACAAGAGTTGTTTGAGGGAGAATAATTCTATAAAAGGTGGTATTGTTGATGTACCCGAAATTCAAACCACCACCAGTACCACCGCTACTGGAGCCGCCACGAGCTCTCAAACTCATCGGAAAACAAGGCGGTGTTGGTCGCCGGACCTGCACCGAAGATTTGTCAATGCTCTTCAAATGCTAGGAGGTTCTCAAGGTAACTTAATTATAATACTACCTACATCCCAAAATTATTGTCCACCAACAAAAAGCATACAATTTAAGAAAAATACATTTATTATACTGTGCAACCAATAAAATTTAATCTTTATCATCTAACTGTTTTTTGATTTGTAAAATTTTCAAGTTGACAATTCTGAAAATATTAAAAAAGAAATATGGATAATAAAATTGGGACGAATGGAATAAGAAATTATTTAATTTGTTCATTCAAGTTTTTTATATCTCAAAATTATATGATGATGAAGAAATCATTATACTTGTGTGATATTTTGGAAACATTATTTTCAGTTGCCACTCCAAAACAAATCAGAGAGCTCATGAAAGTTGATGGTTTGACCAATGATGAAGTCAAAAGTCATTTACAGGTTTCTCACTCTCTCTCTCTCTCTCTCTCTCTCTAAGCTACAAACATAACACACTGACACACATAAACATGCATGAAGTGTTTGTATGCCCGTAATTTCAATTTTTCATATTCTTATTGTACAAAACAGACAATGATACTATGTTGTAGTACGACGTACAAAAAAGACAGAAACTTCTATTTGTGTTTGTGTTTTTTCGTCAAATATCCCATCATAAAGTAAAAACATGTTTTGATTTAGTTTTTAGTTATAAAACTATATAAGTTGTGTTATGGTAGCTATAATAATATTTTATTTCATTTATTTTGTTAATTAGTTTTCTTCCCGTATTTATTAGGTAATTATAACTTTTATGCTCAAAAACTTATTGATATAAATTATAAAAAAGGTTAGTAATTATTAAAATGGATGTCATTTAAAATATATTTTTATATTTTAAATTTAAATTATATTAATTGTTGGGATTAATTTTTTTTATTGACATTTAACAGAAATATAGACTTCATACAAGAAGACCAAGTCCTGGCCCCCAATCCGCCGGAAACGCAACTCCGCAGCTGGTGGTTCTCGGTGGCATATGGGTCCCACCGGAATATGCCACCGCTGCCGGAGCACAAACCCTTTACACCACACACCCTAACGCTACCCATACCAACCCACATTACATTACACCCCAAGAATTCTACCCTGCCCAAATCCTACCGCCACCACATCGCCACCATAACAACATCAACAACGGCAGCCTCCACCATCAGCTGAACCACCATAACAATAATAATCACATGTACAAGCCCAACTCCCAAACCACACAAAGTTTGCCGGAATCCAACGGTAGAGGCGGCACCACCACAACTGGCGGCAACCAGTCGGAAAGCATAGAGGACGGAAAGTCAGAAAGTGGCGGCAGTTGGAAGGCGGAGAGTGGCGGTGAAACAAAGGCATTGATGTTAAGGGAAGAATGTGAAAGAAAGCAATGGGAGTGAGATAACATTAAAATTCTAGAGTTAATTAACTATATAGTTATTAGTTTAATTTCTGTTGTCATGATATGAATTATTATTATTAAGATTTTAGATATATAGTGAGGGGTAAAAAGGGTATAATGAGAAAGCTAGTGACAGTTTTTTTTATCTAATCACAATTTGTATGCTTTTTTTGATTTTCTAATGATTAAAGTACAAATATTGGACCATATGGTTTTCTTAGCTTTTGATTGGTTTTATGGGCTTGTAAGTTGTTGACTGATAAATAGAGTTATTTTATAAAAACCCATTTATAAATATCACTCAAATATCAAATAGTTGTTCTCTATAACATCATCCTAATAAAGTCTGTGTAAACGGTTTCATCATTTTCTCTTTATTTCTAGTTAGTTTTCTTCATCTCGTTGGCACGACCTCGTCAGTTTTCATCAATTAAATCGATCTCATTTTTCTTCTCTTCGGATAACCGACGAGGTAAAGAACGAGAATTTAGAAAGAGGGAGGGAAAGGAAAGAGAAAGGAGAGCAAGAGAGATTTTTTATAATATTTTTTAATAATATTATAAAAGTTATTTTCTTTTAATAAATTTTAATATATTAAAATTTGTATTTAATTAAGAAATGGTGAAGTAGCAAAACTAACTAAAGGAAAAAAGAGATGTTAGAATAAACTTATAAGTATTGAATATGATGATGTAGCGTGAATTTATCAGAACTGACAAGTTAAAGATGAAGCAAATTGTTGGTAGAATTATGAATAATTTTATAGAATACAAATTATGTAGTATTTAATTTTGATTATATAAAATTTAGCAACAAAAGTTGAACAATTTTTCATGGCTAGAAATTTCTTTTTTTTTACTGTTCGCGACTACTTTACTTCCACAAGATGTAAAAGTATCGAAATATGCTTTTGTATCTTTAAAGATATTATTGTTATCTTAATGTATGTTTTCCTAATCCTAACTGAATATAAATGAAAGTACATACATATATACATAAAGGTGACGAATTAAAGTTATTTTAATAATCATACGGCCTACTCATACATTGTTAATATTAAATGGTAGTTAACTTCCTTCAAACTCCAACAAAGCTTTTCATGGTGTGTACTATATACTATGTTGGTTAATCGATTTAAAAAGGGTAAAACTGTCATTCAGCTAATTTAAAGCTACATAATTGCATATTCCACAAACTGTTTCATGCTTTCTATATCCAACCAACCCTAGATCCACGACCCGACCCATAATGAAACTCATATGATTTATTTCGATATCCACTTGTGATTAGATAGATAGATATCTACAGCAAAACAAAACATGAGCTTCTTTCATGTCATTTAAAATGACGATAATGGCCCTAGTTGAAAAGGATATCAATCAGTTAGTGAGGAGGAGTCCATCTGGGTCAAGTCCATTGTGATTTTCAAGTTCTTTCATTGTTGACCCTACAAGTGACTGCCAAATAGAGAGGATAAAATAGTAAATATTTGAAAAATAAAACTATAAAATCATTCGAGTTAAATATGATTTTACAAAAAAAAAATTACTGCAATAACAAAATTCTAATAGTAAAAGATTTAGTAGCTTGCATACACTTTCTTATCCCTTTTATATATTTTAAGGGTCTGTTCGGATTAAGTTTAGTATCTAACAGATCAAAAAATTGCCAAAAGTGTATTTCGAATGCCTAAAACCTCTTACATAAATTTATTCAAAAAATTATATTATTATTGAAATTATATGATTTTATTAGCCATATTAGATACACTAATTACTTACAAAAATATGAAAAAACTTTGGACAAAAGGTCTTTTCAGGTCAACAGGACCCGAACCTGCCTAACCACCTGTTTTTCCACAAACAGAGCTTGGTAAATTCAAAGAAACAGTTATATGAAAGATCAACCTGGAGTTCCTCTTCACAGCTTCTAAGTTTCTCACGGTATTCTTTCATATTAAGAAAACATTTATGCAGCTGCAAGAAAGAAATTATAACCAAAAATGTCAAACATCTAAATACATGAACATGGGCAAAAAATTAATTAATTAATAAAAAAACACCTTAATCAACTGCTTCCTGCGATTTGAAGTGAGTTTTTTGGCAGATGCCAGTGCATCCTCTAGTTTCTGCAACCACCAATAGAATTGCAAAAAAGGAATCTAATATGAGCATATAGGAAAAGAACTACAAGTAGCAAAACGTGCAGGTCCAATGGGTGGGTTATGGGTCAAAGCGGGTTCGGGTCAAAACAGATATTTTTAGTATGGAACAAAATGGGTTGAGTCATGTTCAGCCTTTTGGAAAGTTTAGGTGGCAACATGACACATTAAATATATAGTATAAAGTTATAAACCCTAATTGACCGTTTACTGATAAACAATAAAGGATAAAAATAATTTTAGGACCTGAGACTTCTCTTGCAGTTTAGATACATGATCACCTCTCTGTTCTAAAAGCTCTTCCATACGATAGACCTGAAAAATAGAACTTCATTGTTAACAAAAAACTAACATTGTTATTGGTGTTATTAAAGTTCAAATCAGATCATATATATTTCAAAGATCTGGATTTGTTTGACTTTCAATTCGTAAACTCGAATTTGATAAGAATGTAAAAAAATTCTGAAAAATTGCACTTGGGGATAGTGTCATTCAGCGATAATGATTATAATCGATACTTAACATATTAACAATGACAAAAAACAGTGAAATAAACAAATATTTAAATTTCAAACCTCTTTTTGGAGTTCTTGTATTTTATGGCGAGAGACATCAAGTTGCTTTGCAACCTAAAATACAATATCAGAATAATCACATAAGATAATTAGCAGATAACAGATGCCTGAATGCATGTGTCAAAACAGGTGGATCAAGCAAAAAAATGGGTAATGGTTCAAAATGGGTAAATTGTTGGTAAGGTTGAAATGGGTGTGTTGTATATGATTACAAAAGTGATATTACTTCAATTAAATTCTAGAGTATATTACATGCATGGTCCTTGAGGAGTTGTGGTTACGGTCCGGTTTAGGTTTTGGCCCCTAAGAATGCTAAATTACACGTATAATCCCTACTTTTTGAACTTGTAACACTAAGTCACCAATACTCCCTAAGTCCGTTAAGCTTAACTGATACAAGTTTAAAAGGTAGGGACAATACATGTAATTCCACATTCTGAGGGACCAAAACCGAAACTGAACACAAACCCAAACCCAAACCTAACCACAACTAGGACAATCCGTGTAATTAACTCTAAGATCCAACTATTTGAACAAAACGATTTAGGAGGTTTTATGGATTGAAACACAGTTTTGGGCGACTTTTGACCCATTTGACATGTTTCCTACTACACTAGTTTTTTTCCCCCTGTTTTACCCATTTGACCCGTTCAAGATTATAAAAATATATTAGAGAAAACCCGAATTAATCCATTCATAAGTAAATGGGTCGAAGTTCCACCTCCACCTGATCAGGATCTCCGTAACTTGACCCTGATGGACGTTCTCTGCTATCACGCTCACTCAAATCAGAACTGCATAAAGGCAACAGGGTTTAATAAACATTGTACAAGATTTAAAAACTTATTCAAAAAAAAAATAATCTTTATGATCAACAAAATATAAATATGAAATTAGATTAAGTTAAATTGAAAACTTACTCATTTGGATCTTTATACTTGTTCCCACTTCTATAATCTTTATCATCTTCATCACGTTCTCTTTCACACTCATCTTCAATGATATCCATATCTTTTTCTCGATCATGTCCTCTATCCCTATCAATAAAACGGTCCCGTGGGGCCCGGTCAACGTCACGTGGGACCCGGTCAAACCCCCTTTCTTTGACTTGATCATGATCTCGAGACCATTCCCTGTTTTGGTCACGAGATCGATCCCTAACACGACTATAGTTATAGTTATCTCTATCTCTATCTCTACCTCTGTTGAACTCCATATCTCGATCGTTATTACGCCGAAAATTATTATGTCCAAAGTTTGATCTCCCGGTTCTAGCTTTGACTTCGTTGACTTTTACAACTCGCCCATCAATGGTCTGATAGAGAGCCTTTAGAGTTCGAAAATTAAGACAAAATACAGCCAAATTGCTGAAATAGAAAACAAATGTATAGTAAAGGTGGCAATTTCGATCTGTTTACTTATGAATCGGGTAAAATAACAGGTTTAAATGGGCCGAAAGCTCCTGAATAATTTTATTCAAAAAATAAGATTATTATGAAATAATATGGATAATGTATGTGGAGGTCACCCAAGTATTCAATTATTTTGTTAAGGTCACCCCATTAATAAAACCACTTTAGAAGCTACCTAAATATGCATCTGTTTTTCTCTACACAAATTCTGCACCAAAATTATGCCGGATATTATAAAATGACATAAATGAACTTAAATTCAACAAATTAAAATAATGAGATTAATAATTTTAACGTGGAATATGAAATTTACCGTACATTTAAATGCATATCTATTTAAGTAAAACTGATTTAGAAGGTGAAACACTTCATTTATATTATAAATTTGTATTATTTTAATCTGCTAACATTAGTTTCAGTTTTGTCATTTTATATTTTTGCCATAAATTTGGCCGGAATTGGTATAAAAGAAAACAAATACTCCCGAAGTACATACCTTATCCCGAAATAATATAATTATGAAATTCATATTTAAATCACTAACTATGAAAGTTTGTATAATTTTTTTAGAAGTGTTTCAAGTTGATACAACCCAACCCATTTAGAAATGTATCAAATAATTACCCGTTTTTGTCTTGTAACCCAACCCGACCCACCCATTTATGCCAGATTTAATGCATAGCTTTGATGACCAAAAACATCAACATATGACTAACTGCAAATATACCCTTCCATCCATATCATTAATGGCATCAACTGCTGAACGCGGATTTGTAAAAGTAACAAAGCCATAGCATTTTCCACCTACTCCACGATCATTAATTATCTGCAAGTGAAATGTAAAAACAGGCAGTATTAGACGATCTTATATTCAAGCAACAAAATGAAGATACAAATATGAATACAGAAATTAGTTATGGCAAACCAAAAACCAAACATATAGTGAAAATGTTTTATTTTGGAATCAAAGTTCTAGTTGTGTCAGACTGCCAGTTGGAACAATGTCGTCATGGATAAAATGGTTTGGCTTTTTGGATCAATTTGGACTGGTTTTAGTTACTATGGTATGAACTGATTAGTCCAAACAACTCAAATAGTTTTCTTTTTGTTATTTTACAGTATTTTCCTATATATATCCTTATTGATTTCTTATTTTCCACATACATAATTAAGTATACCCAGGAATCTAGGATAAAATTTAGAAACCTAAATACCTAATAAAATCTATTCTTCTACAGATTCTGATATGAAGCAAACACTAGTAACAAAACTGTGGTTCATTCATTGTCAGCCTGCAGCAACTTAGATTTTGAGCTCAAAACCATTGATTACCGATTCAAAATCCATAACTACTCTCCTGTAACCAATTATAATCCAACACTTTATTTAATTTGTAGTAATCGATACAAACTTCAGTTGTGGTAAATTGATATCTACTGTCATCGAAATTTTAGCCAAATCACATCAATTGTTTTATCTCGAAGTGATTAACACGAATCGCACACATGAAACCAACAAATCAACAAGTTTTTTTTTTTTTTTTTTTTTTTTTTTGCAGAGATACGATAGCGTAGATATGTATATATCTATGCATTAATCCACAAAATATGTTTACCTTCACGTTAATTATTTGACCGTACAGATCGAAAACACTTCGAATGGTATCTTCAGTAGCGTCGTAAGGCAGGTTTCCGACATAAACGGAGCTATCTTCGTCGACCGTCATTTCGTCAACCGCCTAAACCCTAATTCACCGGAATTAATCAATCACCGGACTGGAGACTGGTGAAGTGGTGAGTGAAGATTGATGACCCGATTTTACAAAATGGTTTCGTAGTGCAGTATTCGATTGTACCCTACCCTGCGTACAACTTAACAATGCAATCAAATAATGGAAAATGGGAGGAGGGTCTTGTAAAAATGGGATTGTAAATAAGGTTGAAAGGCAATTTGGCCATTTTACAAAAATGGTCCGTGTTGTTTGTTGCTAATTTTGAATGCTAATTATTTAGAAAGAATTCTTACTATTCGTTCTTACTTATCTTCTTATCCACTAGGTTAAGATAAGTGTCAAAATAACTAACACAGAAATAGTCATGTTGTTTGTTGCAGTACGGTCCTATTAACACTAGTTGTTAGCACTTTTAGTCATTGGTTAAACTAAAAAGTCTAAAATAACCAAATTGTCTCTCACTCTCTTTATTTCTAACTTATTACTCTTCTCTAGGTTTAAGTCACTCAATATTAATGGTACGTTTTTTTTATAATTCCGTTTGTTTCGTTTACAATATGCATTGTGATCATTGGGTTGATTTTATATTTGATTTTGTAAAAAAAACAATTTATTTTGTACTTTTTACCCAAATGGATGAATTGGGCTTGAAACCCAAAACCTTTACTGTTTTAAGTTCCTCTATGGGCCTAATCGTTATCCACGCAATTGGGCTAATAAGAACCAAGCAGCTGTTCGGTTGTGAAAATTGAAGACAGAGCTAGAGATCGGTGGCCGGAGAGAGAGTTTCAGAGAGACAAAGCTTCGTATCATTTCAATGGCGACATCGCAGTTGGTGAAAGCTATTTTGGATCCAAAGAAAAATTGGTTCGCCGCTTTGCACAAGAAAACCATCTCCGAACGCCTAGTGAGATACGGTCAGAATCTCATATCCTCATACTTACATATATGTCCCTCGTGTTTATGTATGTACGATTACCTGAAATTATAGCTGTGATTGCACGTATCTTGATATGCGATTATATCTGTATGCTACTTGTGATTGCGTGCATCTAATTAATTTTATATGTTTGCTCTTATCACTATTCTAGGGTTACGTTTTTGAAGATATATGCTTGCGGTTACGTGTAGGCTCTGATTATTGCTACTTGAGTGTTTTATGCAAATTAGGGTCAGATTCTCATAGATATAGATATATATGTGTGTGTGTATGTGCGATTACTTGTACGTATACATGCCAAGGTTTTGTTTCTTAAGATTTATTATGTCTACGATTGTGTGTGTTTAGCCTCTGATCATCGATAGTTGACTATTTTATGAATTCATAGGGCATGTGATTGTGGGTGTGTGGATATTAATAATGAAATTTATGGTTAAACTCATATATATATGTGCGTGTAATTCTGTATATATATATATATGTGTTCGATTATGTACGTATACCTGTGATTGCACATATCTAATTAATTTCAGGTGTTTGCTTTTTAAGATTTTGCAAGCCTTACATTTTTGAAGATTTATGTTTCTGATTTGTGTGTTTAGACTATGATTATCGATAGGTGAATGTTTTATGAATTCGTAGGACTTATAATTGTGATTGTTTGGATTAAAATAATGAAAATTAGGGTTACGATATGATGATTTGTACGACCCGATGGAGTGTCTGGATATCAAGGAAGCATTGAATAGGCTGCCACGTGAGATTGTTGATGCTAGAAACCAACGTCTTTTGCGTGCCATGGATCTCTCGATGAAACACGAGTACCTCCCTAAAGATCTGCAGGTCCAATATTCTCTACTGTGTTATAAAACATTTAGCATTCTCACTCTCAATTTTTAAGAACTTGATTTTACCAATTTACCCCTTTAATATACCACTTTCTATAAGTAGTTTTTTTCTAATAAGGGTTAGTTCTTAGCAACTGAATTCCAACCCATAAAATATTAAATACATATTAAATCAAAAGAAAGTATTCTGTATAAACACAGCAATTTAAACATCTCGCTGTCATATAAATAATATATATCTTAATTATACTATTGGTAGTGTACATAGAACCCGAATTGATGCATATTTATATATTCGATTTCAGTCACTTATATAATAAATACGATTATACGAATTATAATAATATCTGCAACATTGTGCGGGTACAATACTAGTTTATTAAATATATTGTTGATTGCAATACAACACTAATATATATTTAATTGCTCTTACTAAATGATAGTTGATATTGAAAACATAAAGTTCATCTTGAAATTAGGCATGAAAATTTTGTTTTGTTCTTGTTACAGGCGCAACAGACACCATTCAGGAGTTATCTTTCTGACATGCTTGCTCTAGTAAGTCCTTAAGGAATTGATTATTTACTTTGTAACCATTTAACAGTCTGATCCGTTACTATACCAAATGACCCATTTATAAGTAAACGGGTTGAAATCACAACCTCTGTTTTATATTATAAAATGCACAAATCTCAAATTCTCAATATATATGGATCACTAAGGGACTAATCACCTGGAAAAAAAAACCTTGTTATAGGTAAAAAGAGAGAAAGCAGAGCGTGAAGCTTTAGGAGCATTGCCTCTGCAACAACGCACATTACCCTAATTTCATCATTTTGCTCTGTTTTGGTCTCATTGCAAGTTCGTGCAGCAAATAAACAAAGCGTTATCGTGGAACGCTAAACTTTTAAAAATTGATTTTTTGTGTGTTATGAATATACTTAGTATTCAAATTATTGTTATTCAGTTCTAAATGTATTTCCAACCTGTTGGAAAATACTTAAATTCAGCTTGGTGCTACCTTTATTCAGAATAATGTGATTACATTCTTATACATTATCTCAACCGTCAAAACTCCTAGGAGACATTCGTGTACAAGCATTTGAGGACCAACAATTTTTCCTCGCCTAACGGTTTACCTTTCTATCTTATCATATAACCGAACATGAAATGGAAGTTTGGTACTGTTATGTTTGTTTGTTTGACATGAGAAGAAATTCAATTGCATGGATCAAGTAAATAACAGAGACCAGAGGGTTTATAGCCTAGCGGTATAAGATGTTGGAAAGTGTTCACCATTGGCCTATGGTTATGGGTTCGAGTCAATATAGTGTAGATTTAGGGCATTTTTGGGAAAGTTTTTTTAAGGGCTTTTAACCTTATTAGGTTAATAAGCTTAAATAAGCTTTTATTTAGGTTTATTAAGCTAAAAAATCCTTAAATAAGCTTTCCCAAACATGTTCTTAAGAGTGGTTTAGAGGGTGTGTGTTCTGGTGTTCAATAAAAGTAAATAATAGAGGATAGGGACGGACAATTAGTTAAGCATATTGCATGAAATAATTAACCCTAATAATTATGTGATATATATATAACTTGAATATAATTGTGCTAAAGCTTTATAAACTGACATAAAATTGATCTACATTGGTATACACAAGGTTTATATTGTTTGTGTTTGCTCCGAACAGAAAGTGTTATTTATATATAGATCTTATGGTGTTTGGCTAACTTTATCTTCTACTTTTTACATTTCGCGTAATGATAAACGGTTGCCTACATGTTTTAATTTGCTTAAACGGGGTATAATACTTCAATCGGCAGTTTGTGTATTTTGTGAAAGAGAAATAGAAGACGAAGATCATCTATTTTGGCAATGCTGTAAAATCCGGAATATTTGGATAAATTTTTGTAAGTGGTGGGCAATAGACGTTGGGTAGATTCGTGCATTTGATCAAGTACTGAATTGGCATGATCACTCAAATTTATCGAAGGAGAAGTCGAAACAATATTCAACTACTCTAATTGCTACTCTTTGGCACATCTGGAAAGCTAGGAATGAAGCCGTATTTAACAACAATATGGTAGACCTTCAATCAATTATCTTCCAAGCCCAAGCTCAAGCTTTCTTTTGGTTAAAGCATCGATCGAAGTTAAAATGGAGTAGTAATTATTGGGGAACTTGGTGCACAGATCCAATGATAATTTAACAACCCGGGAAAGGTTTAAAATGGGCGCCGGAGTTTTAGAGCTCTATTACTTTTTTGGTGATAATATTTAATCGTTTTTTAGCATGGTGTGGGAGTTGTCTTTTATTATGCGTTTTTTTTAATTGTTCATATTGGTGAATCCGGTGTAATATGTACTATGGATTGGTGTTTTATGATAATGAATTTGGGGTTGGTTGAGGTGGGTGATAGCAATGCCGAAACTCGCCTTGATTAACTTTTTTGCTGTTCAAAAAAAAAAACTCGTAACCGTCAGCAATTGTTACCTTGCACATCATTGTGCCAATCCATAATACCAAGATGGATGGTTTTGTGTATTAGAAAAGGGAGTCGATTTGCATAGGAAAAGTGATGCTTACATTTAAGGTAAAACATTTTAGAGGTACGATACAAGTAGGTGATGCATGAACTTTATGCGTATGTATCGTTTTTACATATATAGATCTTGTATTTAACGGACCACGTGTATTTATTCTCACATAACCTTTAGAATTCAAAGGATGCTCCTTGTAACGGACCACATTTTTACATATATACATCTTGTATTTAACGGACCACGTGTATTTATTCTCACATAACCTTTAGAATTCAAAGGATGCTCCTTGTAATATGTTCCCATCTTTATGCGGGACCCTTAAGATCCTCACCTTCCTACGGAGTTACGTTCACTTTCTTATTTTGTCTCGATACAAATAAAGAGATCTTGTCGTAAAGATTTACGTATATTTCTTTGAGAGGACCACATTTTTCGCAGTTACACGGTTCGAAAGTTGTATTGAAAAACATGTGCGTGGACCGTCCATATGAGGTCGAAACAAGACAACTATTTCTCCATCGTCTTCTTACAATTATTTTCTTGTCATTATACATTTGCATTTTTGAAATATTTTCCTTCATTTTCAAAATAGGATTTTAAATTTATATAAGAGAATATTCCAAAAGACGGCGCATGTTTGATTTACTTTTCTTAATTGTAAGAAGATATTTACAAGAAAATTCCATTAAAACCAATGACTCCAAATAAGTTGGAGTTATATAGAATTTAAACGCGACATTAAAACAAAAGATTTCGGAATGATGAAATAAAAACCATACTAACTTTAAGTAATACGAACTCAATCTAAAATCTGCTCGATAGCAAACAGAATCATAAATTATATGCTACTTACTGTATTTTATAAAACTCTTCAGAATTTATGATTATAATGAATTGTTATATAAAAATTTTATTTTTAAATATAACTTTACTTTATGATGTCCATAGCTCATACTTAAAAGAGGTTAACGAACTGAATTTTGTCTTTTTGTATATTTTATAACTTACGATTTTTTTTATAAACTTGTATCATTTAAATATTATTTAAAATCGGCACAAAAGAAAATACTAAAATAAAATGAAAAATTAAAGAAAAAAAAAAAAGGAAAAGCGAGCACCGACCCCACACGTGACTCGTGACGACAAAACTGGCACGTGTAGTCGTGTACGATCTACTTCCGTTCCCCTTTATAAACCAAACTCCAAACGGAATTCAATATCATCCTTCGAAATCTATAAACGGCAAGTAAACAAACAAATTATCTCTCTAAAAAAATGGCAGCAAGTCTCATGCCTATTCATCCAATTCAATCACCGCTCATCGTCCGAGCCTCCGCCGCCACCTCCGCTTCCGCCTCTACCTCCACCTCCGGCCACCAGAAGTCCGACTCACAACGCAAGAGTTGGTGGTCTCCACTCTTCGGCTGGTCTTCCGAACCTGACTACATTGACTCGGGCAACACCGACAAAAACCGGAAGAATAGTACTACTTTCACCGCTACTTCCGGCGCTATTTCTGAACCAGATATAGACCGGAAAACGATCAGATCTCGTAAATCTCCGGCCAATTTCACCGACGAAAAGGCGAGGAAGCTAAGGATGTTAACGGTTGAAACGGAGTCGTTTCATGATGCGATGTACCACTCCGCCATCGCTTCTCGTCTCGCTTCTGATTTCTCCGATCGCTCTGGTTCATGATCTCCGGTCACCAGCGAGTGTGTGTTTGGTTTTATTTCAACTTGTAATTTAGTACCGTACAACTAGATTAAAGTTGTAGGACGTTTTATTTTATTTTAATTTAGTAAATACGGAGCATTATAATTTGTACATGTAATGCTTCTAGATTATAAATCTGTATAAAAATAAATAAATAATCTGTTTAAGTTAAATATTGAGCAGTTGAAAGCTAGTTTATTAGTAGTTTAATTTTTGATACAGATGTTTATTAATTATTTAATTTGAATAATTGATGCAAGTTGCAATTGTGTACTTGTGTTTATCGCTATGGAAAAAGAGCTCTAGTGTCACCAAGACAACGATTATCCATATAGAAATAAATTGCATAGCAATTATTGTTAAGCTAAAAGTTGCGACGACAAATGAAATGGTTATAGATTGCTTCATTTCTTCTCAACTTTTTTTCTTTTGACGTAATGCGTCTTTCATCATTGTTATTTGAGTAAATTACATGAATGGTCCTTTAGGTTTATATTAAATTTCACCAATGGTCATTTAGTTTCAAAAATTATACCGATGATCCTTATTCTTGAAAGGTTTTTCACCAATGGTCCTTTACGAAAAAGTCCGTCTATTTTTTAAGTTAACTAACATCACATGTGAAGCACATGGGGGTATTTTGGTCAATTTATCTTTCCCCTTCTCAATTAAATTACACGGGTGGTCTTTTAAGTTTATAGCAAATTTCACCAATGACCCTTTAGGAAACATAAATTGACCAAAATACCCTCATGTGCATCACATGTGATGTTAGTTAACTTGAAAAATAGACGGACTTTTTCGTAAAGGACTATCGGTGAAAAACCTTTCAAGAATAAGGACCATCAGTGTAATTTTTGAAACTAAATGACCATTAGTGAAATTTGTTATAAACCTAAAGGACCATTCATGTAATTTACTCTTGTTATTTATATACATGTAATGCTTCTACAAATAATCTGATACTCCCTCCGTCCCAAAAAAAACTTCTCATTTAACATTTGCACAAGTTTTTAGGTGATAGTTAGTGGTGAGGTCATTGATAATACTTTTGATTAAAATATAAGGTTGGATTGGAGAGAGAAAGATAGTTAGTGGATATTAGTGGTGGGGTCTTTAGTAATAATAGTTTTTTATTGTGCGGAGCCCATCAAATATGGGAAATGAGAAGTTTTTTGTGGGACGAAAATTTAAAGTGAAATGAGAAGTTTTTTGTGGGACGGAGGGAGTATAAATTAAAAAAATAATCTGTTTAAATTAAATATTGAGCAGTCGAAAGCTAGTTTATTAGTTTTTTTTTTAACAGCACCTAATCTACACCATATTGTCCACGACGAGACTTGAACTCATAACCTATTAGTCATGGACAACACCTTAATTTTACACATTTACAATAATTTTACACCTTTATCACTAAGCTAGTTTATTAATAGTTTTAATTTTTGATACAGATGTTTATTAATTATTTAATTTGAATAATCGATGCAAGTTGCAATTGTGTACTTGTGTTTATCGCCATGGAAAAAGAGCTCTAGTGCACCAAGACAACGATTATCCATGTAGAAATTAATTGCATAGCAATTATTGATAAGCTAAAAGTTGCAACAACAAATGGTTATAAATTGCTTAATTTCTTCTCAACTTTTTTTCTTTTGACCTAATGTCATCATTATTATTTGAATAATGATATTTATTTCTTTATACTCATATTCTTATTGATTAGATGAAGGTAGGTGTCAAAATCAAATGATAATATTAAGCGAGAGAATTAATAGAGTACACATGTCATCCTATCAAGTAGATAGGAGTAGGGGTGTTAACGATTCGAGTCGAGTCGAATATCAGAAATTTGGGCTCGGCTCGAGCTCGAATAAGCTTTTAAAATTGTGCTCGAGCTCGAGCTCGAATATTTATATAGTGTTCGGGCTCGGGCTCGATACTCGTTTATGATTCCATATTTTTTGAAAATAACTAATTTACAAGCTCGCAAAGCTCGTTAATTACTCGACTCATTAACACCCCTGTAATAATATATATCTATATTCTAGTACTTATTGTATAAAAGACTTGTTCGGCTTGTTAGGATCGACTCGTTAAGATCGTCTGGCTCGTTCGGCTCGAGATTAAACGAGTTATCGAACGAGCCGAGTCGAGTATTAAATTATTATGCTCGGCTCGTAAGATTAATCGATTCTTGTTTTATGTTCGAGCTCGACTCGAGATCGAATTAGTATAGGCTCGAGCTCGAGCTCGAGTAGCTCGTTAAAAGCTCGACTCGTTAACACCCCTAGATAGGACTATGAATAAGACCAAATAGTATGACTAAATATCATATCTCTTAGAGTATTATTTATCTATTTTGTCTAGTGACAATGGTTAAGAGACGTAACTATTAACTTGCTGCCTAACATTAAGATTATGACCTATCTATATTTGATTATCTTACATCTTATTTCTATAAAAGTTGAATATGGTTAATCCAGGAGAAGTGATTACTCCGCACATTATTAGGGTTGTTATTTATCCTTATACTATCTATCGTTAATATGATAGGGTATGATGTTTATGATAATTTAAAGGTTAAATATAGTCATTAGAGTTATGGTTAAGACTTAAGAGTTGCATTGAGATGTTCTAATAATCTTTTTAATTAACTGACACATGTGAGTTGGTAATTATTTGGCCAAATGTATGAAACATTTCATGTTCAATATACTTTTTCTACTTTAGGTTACTTCACTTTCTATTCTCACGAGTCACGAGAATGATTCTTTTCTTTACATGTTATCATTTTGGGTTGTACTCTAATTTGATTCTTTACATTAGTATAAATCAGTTTTTTTTTTTTTCACAAACGAAGCACATTACCAATTCTGGTAGTGATGATTAAATATACACAAATTTATCATTAAAACATAAAATATAACATTTTATGCACAATGCACACAAAAAGGAGAGGGGGACGCAAGCATTTTGTCGCCCTATTACAAATAGTCTTATACCGCAAATATTGTTTTTTTAAGTAATATATAAGGAGTACAATTAAGAAATTTTACATATTTGCTTTTAACTTTTTAGAGTTAACATAATCGGGGAAGTTTCCAATAGAAGGATTTTACCATAGGATGTATAGAATGATTTCTGTTTTCATGCATTATTATTTTTCAAATTAATTGATGCACCAATGTTATTTTAACACGATGCACTAAATTGTTTCCGATGATGCATCCATTTTTTTGGTGCATCAAAGTGTATAAAATATTTTATATCCTTGATACGTAGAAGCCTTCGTATTTGATCTCATACGATACGTAATCAACCTCTTATTTGTTTCTTGTTGCTTTCATTTCCCCTTAGTTTATACCTAATATGACAAGTAACATGTTGATTGATGAGTATTCGGCTGTATGCTCAAATTTTGTCATGTATGAGATGTTAGGTTGTATAAGTATGAATATTTGTCGTTCAAAAAAGATGTTAGAATGACAATTTTCTTAAATCTCCAGACTATCAATGATTTTTTTTTTGTTTACTTTGCATAACAAAAACTTTACTTATATGTTTTTGCATACACAGAGCACAAATTTTTGTACACATAATCATAGCATGTATCTATTTGTGTATATTTTTATAGGCACGCAAATACATTTGCATTTACACTCATTTCATATTTCATCTCACTCACATTCTTGCTGAAAGTTTTCCTGGAAGCAGTATCTCTACCTTCAGGTAGAATTATGACTATTTACACCGTACCTCACTCATACCCCTTATTTGAATTAGTAAGCCGTTGTTGTTTTGTAAAACACAGAGTAACCAACTGTCTTTTACTGCTTACTTGCATTGAATTTAGTTATTGAATTGACTGAAAAAGACCATACAACTATACAAAGTTGACAATTATGATTAAGATACATCCAAAAATACAACCCAATCTCTAGACAAAATCGGAACAGAAATATGCTTTTGGTCGAGCAACAATTTGCCCACCACCTTCACAATTTGGTACTCTTTGTATTATTGCATATTTTTGTTCAACTTGTTACCAAAAACTGAAATACACTATCAACATACTTGCATACATTAGTCACTTGAGCTTTCATCGTTCCAGTCTACTCATCTTCAACATAAAAGTACAATTGCTCTTTGTTTTTATGGCTTATTCAGTTATTTGCATAAAACGGCTGCAGTTTTTCTGACTTTATATATGTTTAGTCGTATATATTTGAAAGTTATGAATGATTAAAAAAGATGAGTTTGTGTCCCATATTTGAAACGATATGTTGACACTGAAATGGCAAGTGACATCTCTTTTTCTTGCGTCCAGTTTGGGTCTCACTAAAAATGATTTTGTATCCTATTTGTATCATTCAGCAACTTAATGTAGAAAATTAGAAATACATTGTTATTTTAGGGAAATAACATTTGTTTTTTTCTATCTTCCAAAGATGCTTTATTTTGTTTGAAATCCGACCCATTTAATTATGTATGAAATGGTTTGTGTTCTTTTGTTCGAACGAGTTGGAAAAAATTAGCTGAAAATGAAAATGGATGCATAAATCATCTCATTTAAACATTTAGATTATTATTGTATTAATCCAGCATGCCCAGCCCATTCATTTCATGTTACCCCAAATCTAACTTATACTTAATTTTCACCTTTTAGGCTTTTATTTAGTAAATATTTTAGTGTATAACACGCATAAGGGTGGCATTCAAAGTGTGCAAACATTTCGAATATGTGAATATTAACTGCAAAAAGATCCAGAATCAAAGACGATTTGCATTTGTCAAGTTCAAAGTTCAAAGAAGATGCAAATTTTCATAATTTTCAAAAGCAAGTGATTTACATTAGCTTAGATAGAAAACAGATCAAACTTGTTCTTATTTTTTTATAACCTAACTACCATTTAAGTCGAATAAAAAAGTTGGAAGCTTTCGTATATTACCAGGGAAGCATGTTGCATTTGATCTGCACGCACAAAAGCTGCATTTGAAATCATTTGTGGGTTCATTTGCTCTCGCTGTCGTAAAGATCTGATCTGAACATATTTGTTAAAGAAAAACTAAATATAAATATAAACACAAAAATAAATCTATGAGTAAAAACAAGCTTGTAAAATATTACAACTGAATATAATAAACTATAATTTAGTAACGGCACCCTTTAAGGGGGTTATCTACAACTAAAGATAAAAATTAAAAGAAATGAGAAAAGGATACACCAAGTAAGATCCATGAGCAACTGCCCCAACCAAAACCGCAGTGAACAATCGATCCCTCAAAACCGGTTTGTGCGCCTCAATGTGAGTCGAACTGAAACCCACAAAAAAAAATCAAAACTTGAGGGAAAAAAAACTCAAAACTTAAGCAAAAAAAGAACATATAAAATGTATAGAAATCAACAAAAAAAAAAATTAGAGTTAATTACAAAAATAGTCATTTAGGTTTGTACCATATTGCAACTTTAGTCATATTCTTATAAAAATGACAAAGATAGTCCTTGTTTAGGAGCTAATAGGGACAAAATCAAGTTGCACTATCTTTGTCGTTTTTAAACGAATAAGACCAAAGTTACAATATGGTATAAACCTAAAGGACTATTTCTGTAATTAACTCCAATAAAAATTGCCCATCTTATTGCTAGTTACATTTATAGGCAATTTCCTATCCTTTCACAATTCACACCATAAAATCTTTAATTCTCAATAAATGCACATCAACTCAACAAAATTCGATATACACACTTCAAATAGAAAGCCATCAAATACAAACCCTAACACGCTAATAACTAACTGATTTCTTTCTACCAGCTCAACAATTCAAGTAAACAAAGGCGTAAATTATGATCGACAAAAAAAAAAATTGTTAATAAAAAATAACTTACTGAGAGGAAGAACAGGGGCATAAATCAGCGGAACCAAAAACTTAAACGGAGCTCCTTTAGACTGTCTTATATAAATACCATCGCTATATAATCAACATAAAAACCAATTGAATTAATCGAACTAAATCATTAACAATTAACCTACCGATTGATCAATATAACAATAAATTAAGAGAATTTACCCGTCGGACGATTGAGAAGACGATGATGACATTGCAGCGAAATTGAAATTGGAATCGTAATCAAAATCAAATTTAGGGATCGCCGATGAAAGTGCCTCCGGTGACTGCTTATTACGACTCGCAAAGTTTTCGATTTTGTTTGCTCTTCTTCGAGAAATACGGTTTTTGTATATTGTTACACTTCTACCACCGTGTTAATTACTCCCTCCTTTCCACAAAAAAATTTCCCATTTAGGTACATATTTTTAAAAGATAAGTTAATGGTGGAGTTTTTGATAATAAATTCGATTAAAATATAAGATTAGTTTAGAGAGAGAATGACAAGTGACAGAAAGTTAATGACAGAAACATTTAAAAATGAAAAATAATATATAGATAATATTAATTTATTAGTGGGTCCCTTCAATTCCTTAAATGGGAAGTTTTTTATGAGATAAATATTTTGGGTGAAATGGGAAGTTTTTTGTGGGACAGAAGGAGTACAAATTACAAGTCATAAATTACACTCTCCACCCTTACGATTTACATTTTGAACTTTTAAGTCCAATTTATTGAATCATGGATTCATGGGTATTTTATTAAAAAAATCTTATTGCGACTTCTTTTTAAGCTTAATCACTATAATCTATAAATACCAACAATTCTTCACACAAATATCAACATTCAATTTCTTAACCAACTCATATATACATTTTAATATATACTCATCTCATTTCCATTTATACTTAAATAACATGAGCTCATCCGAAGTAGAACGATCCCAAACAAGCTCATTTAAAGAAGAATGAGCCAAAAAAATTGTTAAAACTCTACAAGTGAAACCAATTTTATGAAAGTCTAGGTGCTCAATAAAAACCAATAGTTTACACATTAGAACTTATATAGCGCAAGATCGAGTTGGGGCCAAATAACAACTTATAGAAGATTATTTTTGCGACGAATTAAAACACCCCAACAGGATTTTCAGACAACTATATCATAGAGTTCAAAATTATCTTTTTCAGTAGTGGAATGTATATGTTTTTACTACTTACAAAATAATGAACATTGTATTCATAATACTTTAGAAAATTGTACTAATATATATGGGATACAAAGGAAATACAACAAATTGTGCGACCCAATTGCCCTATAACATTGTTATATAAGGAAAAATATTTTTGGGTTAATGTTATAGCAATATTATATGGTAAAAATTCTCTATAACATTGTTATAACATAGGGTTAATGTTTAACATCTGTACCAAGCCCTCCAAGTGAATCACTGCTTTCACTGCCCTTGTTATACAAACAATTTAATAAGAAATTAAGCTAAAAAATTCAATACACAACTGTGAAATCAAATACATTGAGAGTTTGCTATATAGACATTGTTTTGAATTTAAATTCTAGAACTTCGCCTAACAAGATTTATAACAAAATGTATTAAATAGTCACCAGTTTCATAACTGGACTCTTTTCAAGTATAACTAATCTATCATCATAAATTGTTAAAATCATTTGATGTTACATAGCAAATTGATGTGTTTTGACATTTATGTCCTTACAACCCATATGATATTTCACCATTTGAGCTTAACCACAGTTCTACTATTTCCGCCTTCCTTCTCTTCCACACGCCACCACCGCACTTTGCTGTCTCACTTCCGCTCTCGGCCGCCTCACATTTAATTTTAAAAATGTAAAATCTTATTCTTAACTTGAATATTTTCATATAGATAATATCATGTTTTATCACCTTTCTTTTGAGAAAATGATTTGACATATAACAATTAGAATTCATTTCTACACCACAAGTTTTACAGCAGAATGTACAACCATATTAAGCAATGATAATAAGAATTATGGTGCAAAAATCAACCCCTTATAACAATATAGCTAACAAAGAAACTATTCAAACGGGTCGACCCATTTCAGCCCCTTAAGCCGACCCATTTCAGCATGTACCAGAACTTACCCGTTTTGACCCGTTACCCCCCAAAATATAAAACTTACCAGTTCGCCTCACATTAGTTTCCATACCTGGGCATCATGTGAACCTGTGAGAACAACATGATCATACCAAATTTAGCAGAAATTGGTTCTGAATTTCTCACATTGGCCTGACATCAAGGTACTGATGCAGAAGCAAGGTGTACAAGCCAGTAAATTGGCCCTGGAAAATGAATGGTAATCCATCAATAATATCCCAAAAATATAATCGTTTATGATGCCTTATTGTAATCGTGTAACCATTACAGAATAAACTCAACATAACGTAACATAACATAAATGTTGTTGAATAATATTCACTAATATGTAACAACTTCAAAACCATTAAATTGGTTTCTCTATCGTATACATATGTATCGTTGTAACAATAGAACAAAAAGCATAAAAAGCGCTTTTTACAATTACATTGGTTTCTCTATCGTATACATATGTATCGTTGTAACAATAGAACAAAAAGCATAAAAAGCGCTTTTTACAATTACATAAAGTGGTGAAAAACAAAAGGTAAAAAAACATGATTTTAAGTTTTTTTCCTGTCATCTACTGCAACTATTACTACTAGATGAAGAAATCAAATACTTTAACATAATTGACAGGTCGTAGACTATCAAGAAAATAAATGCCTTAATTACACCTATTAGCTAGGACAAGTAAGGGTCGAATCCACTGAGGAGCTTAGGTTAGCAAACTAGTTATTAATTGATTTAAACGTAAATTTGGAAGATTGATTGATAAAACTAATTAAAATTTTAGGGCAAATAATTAAAAGAATTATAAACTAATAAAAACTATAAACTAACGTAAAACGAAACTAACAAATTTTAGACTGAAAAACTATAAGAGACGAATGTAATCACCACTAGTTTCGGAATCAATCTTTTCTCTAATGTCACAAAATATGATTATTTTACTTAATTTAAGGTAGTCAGGTTTCATAGACAAAACCGTTAAATAATTTATTCTACTAGACCAAATCTGGGCACAAATTGTGTGAATCGGCACCAACCGTCTATAGCACCATGAAAGATGGTTAAGCACGATCGGTCCAACCACAACAAAGTTATCTTACACTTAATCTAACAAAACAAATAAAAGTTATATTACGGAAACAAATAATAATCATAACGAACCAAATCAACGTAACAAAATAAACTACCATAAATTGTTCAAATAATAGTATAGTTCATGCATTAAAGAAAAAAATTGAAACCTACTCCTAATAGTGATCACAAGAAATTTAGCGGAGAAGAAAATCAAACCAAACATATTAAAAGAAGAATACATCTTCGTTCGCACGGCTGGTTCGTCCGTAGGGTTCTTTTCTGCTGTTTCCTTCGATCGCATCTAGAATTAAATTGTCGTTGGGGTTTTGTGATGGGTCTTTGCGGCTGGGGTTATTTTTCCAAAATAGAGAATGTCTTTTACCTCCAAGTAAGTTGTGAATATATAAGCCTTCCATATTGCACGTGGCCCTTCCAAAGATTTGACCGACTCCTTTTAAATTCTAATCCAACCTTCATTCGTTTAATTGTGTGGCTGTGATTTAATGTGATTCTCATTGTGTTTATCTCTTCTTCCCATTCAAATATACAACCTAACTTTAAAAGAGATATAGTTTATCCAATAAAATGTAACCAGCATTTATTTAAATTGCAAATTGCAAAACGACAATTAAATATGATGCCCATATTTGATTCTCACGTGTCGGTCATGATATTTAATTGTCCATCGTATGTGCTTGTTTTAATTAAACGTGAACTCCCCTCAAGAATATGCGTGTCCCTCATTTTAAAGGTTGAACTCTTATTACTAACTAGCTTTAATGATAGCACTAAGTAATCCAAAGCTAGCTTATTTAACTTAATATTCCTTGGTTAATTTGATCAAATAAGCTTCTTTTACTTTCTGACCTATAAAACAATAAAACTCATTAAAGTAATATATTTAATAATATATCGGTACATTTGTTAAGCAAATAAAGTGTAACATAATATGTACTGATCAAACCTCCCCAACTTAAATCCTTACTCGTCCCGAGAAAGGCTTAAAACAAAATCATAATTAAGTGTAACTTATAAATGACGGACTAGCTATTTAAAATAGAAAATACAATTATAAATAGAATCATATATATGTTTGTGTATTGATCCACTTTAACTTTTCATCCTTTTAAATAAAATCGCATGCTTATATTTACTAAACTCGATAATCCGGAAATTATTCATTTTTACATGCTCTATCTAATATACCCTCATAGAAGATTATTTTAACCTTAATATTTATTTATGATTTTCATTCTACTTGTCATATGTTTTATCCACATATTTTCATGATGCACAATTTATTTAGTATTTCAAGCACATGACTTTCGATGAAACCCGCGTAGCGAACTTTCTACTCAACCGATCCCAAATCAGACGACTTTAGGTGGCTAGATGTCAAGCACCCCTAAGAGTTTACTTGTTCGGGTTTCAAAGGCCATTAATCTTCATTTACCATTTTTGATTGGTTAAAGCATATGAAATCCATGACTTTCGATGGAACCCGCGTAGCGAACTTTCTACTCAACCGATCCCAAATCAGACGACTTTAGGTGGCTAGATGTCAAGCACCACTAAGAGTTTACTTGTTCGGGTTTCAAAGGCCATGTATTGACTTCATAAACTTAACTTCTCATTTTCAATTTCACTTACATAACATATGACTTCAAATTTATTTTTGTTAGGATTCAGCTAAATGCCACTTGGTTTTTTCAAATTTATTGTGGTATTTTATAATACCGATCTGCTGATTTGAATTATTACTTAAAGGTATATTAGTATCAAACATGTAAAACCTATTATAACTCTAAATTATCAAATGTTCAATATAAATATGGATTTTATTTAAAAGAGTGAAAAGCCACAAACACTATAATATGAAAGCTAAATATAACCCCAGATCTGTTTTAAATTACTTTCCACGAAATTTTTAAGCAACACTTAATAACTATCATTTTTCGTTTTTATAAAACCTTTGATCTCTAGACTTGTAAAATTTAAGTTTAATACACTACAAGGATTTTCTTTTCTTTAATCTCAAAATTAAGATCACACTAGAAGTAGGGTGAATGCAAAAAAAAAAAAAAACAAATGAACTATACTAATTTAAACTAAAATGCAAAAATATATCAATTATTTTCAACAAAGGAGCGAGTTCACCTGACAGAAGCATGTATGTGAAGATGTCCATATGTGGTTTAGTCATGATCCATAATAACCTGCAAAAATCAAGAAAGTTGTGCGGAAAAGACTCCTCACATGATGATTAGCACAGTCTAATATTAGATCAATAATTTTCATCTTGATAGAAAGAAAAAAAAAATTAAAATTTTGTAGTTTTTCTTATAAGCACCATGATTTTATAACCACATCTTTACATACGATAAATATTAATACCCCCTCCCCAACTTAAAGCATTGCATTGTCCCCAATGCAACATTTAATTAGAAAATTTGTTTGAAAGTAATTGATTTAAAAAAAATAAAAAAAAATAAAAATAATAATAATAATAATAAATAAAATCTCCTAAAACTCACTTTCGTAGGAATCACGATTGCACTTAGCACGTGCAACAAGCCTTTTAAACCCCTCGGTAGAGCCGAGTGGACGAGGGAAGTCTCGTGAGGGTTTCTAGGTAACACACCCACAAAGTTTACATGTTGCCTCCTGGAAAGCGCTAAGTTTAAGGTCTTCATCCAGACCGTACCTGATAATCCTCTTAAGTTTGTTCTGGATGAGGTAAATCATCTAGGTTCACAATATCAAACTTTAATGTATTACGTGTGGCTGCTACGACATATGGCTTCAAACGATGTCCATTGACTAGAAATGGAGCGCCACCTTTTAGATCTTGAATTTCTACAGCACCATAGGGTGTCACCTTCTTGACCACATACGGCCCCGACCACTTACTTTTAAGTTTTCCTGGAAAAAATTTTAGCCGGGCGTTGAATAACCATACTTTTTGTCCCTCAGAGAAGTTCTTGATACGGATCTTTGCATCATGGAAGGCTTTCATCTTCGATTTATATGTTGCAGCACTATCATATGCTTCATCACGTAACTCTTCAAGTTCACTTAGCTGCAGTTTTCGCTCTTTACCGGCATCATCATAATACATGTTAGTTTCTTTTATAGCCCACATAGCACGGTGTGCTAGCTCAACCAGTAAATGACACCCTTTTCCGTAAACTAATCGATAAGTTGTTGTGCCAATCGGTGTTTTGAAAGCTGTTCGATAAGCCCAAAGTGCATCATCTAATCGAAGTGACCAATCCTTGCGATCAGGTCTAACGGTTTTTTGTAGAATTTCTTTGATTTGCCGATTGGAGACCTCCACCTGCCCACTAGTTTGCGGATGATATGGTGTAGCAACTCGATGTTTGACCCCGTAATGTCGTAATAATTTAGCAAATTTGTAATTCTTAAAATGGGAACCCCCGTCACTGATAACAACTCGAGGAGTTCCGTGACGTGTAAAAATATTTTTCTTTACGAATTTACAAACCACACTATGATCATTTGTCTTTGTAGCTTCAGCCTCAATCCACTTGGATACATAATCAACCGGCACCAAAATGTAGATATTTCCATATGACATGGGGAACGGACCCATAAAATCAATCCCCCATACATCAAATATATCAACCGGTAGAATAAAATTCATTGGCATTTGATCACGTCTTGAGATTCCACCAACTTGTTGGCACCGAATACAACTCTTCACATAAATGTGGGCATCTCTGAAAATAGTCGGCCAAAAAGAAACCGCTTTCTAATACTTTATGCCCCGTCTTTTTGGCACTAAAATGGCCTCCACATGCATAAGAATGGCAATGGGCTAGAAGCTCATCAACTTCTTGTTCTGGGACACAACGCCTAATGACTTGATCAGGTCCAATTTTGAATAAATCAGGATCATCCCATATGTACTGTTTTGATTGACTATGAAGACGCTTTTGTTGTTGCTTCGTCCAATGCTCGGGCATTTTTCATGCAGCCAAATAATTCACAATGTTAGCATACCAAGGTAAAGTAGTTGTCAATAATAATTGTTCGTCCGGAAAATTTTCTCTAATTTCCTCTTTGGTGCAACTAATACTAATGGGAAGACGAGATAGATGATCTGCTACAACATTTTCAGAACCTTTTTTATCTTTAATTTCATAATCAAATTCTTGTAGCAGAAGAATCCATCTAATCAGTCTAGGTTTAGCATCTTTCTTTTCCATGAGATGTTTTAAAGCACTATGGTCAGAATATATTATTACTTTAGACCCCCAAACATAAGATCGAAATTTGTCAAGGGCAAAGACAACTGCTAATAATTCTTTTTCAGTAGTAGTGTAATTTATTTGAGCATCAGAAAAAGTTTTACTGGCATAGTAAATCGCTACTGGTTTTTTATCTACCCTTTGACCCAAAATAGCACCTACCGCATAATCACTAGCATCACACATTATTTCAAAAGGTTTAGTCCAATCTGGTGATTGTAAGATAGGTGCTTGAGTGAGTTGTCTTTTTAAAGTGTTGAAGGATTCTATACACGTTTCATCAAAATTGAAAGGTGCGTCTTTTAACAAAAGATTACATAATGGTTTTGAAATAGCACTAAAATTTTTAATGAAACGCCTATAGAATCCCGCATGACCCAAAAATGACCGAACACCCTTGACATTATTAGGTGGTGGGAGATTGGAAATGAGTTGTATTTTGGCACGATCAACCTCTATACCTCTTTCTGAAATGATGTGCCCCAATACAACCCCTTCTTTAACCATAAAATGACTTTTCTCCCAACTTAAAACTAAGTTTGTCTCCACACATCTTTTTAAAACACGTTCTAATTGATGGAGACAAGTATTAAAAGTTTGACCAAAAATTGAAAAATCATCCATGAAGATTTCAAGCGAGTCCCCCACCATGTCTGAAAATAAACTTGTCATTAAACGTTGAAAAGTGGCAGGGGCATTGCATAGCCCAAATGGCATTCTTCGAAAAGCGAAGGTGCCAAAGGGGCATGTAAAAGTAGTTTTTGCTTGATCTTCTGGATGGATAGGTAATTGGTTGTAACCAGAATACCCATCAAGAAAAAAAAAATTTGTGACCGGATAATTTTTCAATGATTTGGTCAATAAAAGGAAGAGGGAAGTGGTCTTTAGATGTTGCAGCATTAAGCTTGCGATAATCTATACAAACTCTCCAACCCGTGACGGGTCGTGTGGCGATCTTTTCTCCTCCCTCCTCAACAATTGTGATGCCGGCCTTCTTCGGTACGGTTTGCGTTGGGCTCACCCAAACACTGTCTGAGATAGGATAAATGATACCGGCATCAAGCCATTTGAGAACTTCTTTCTTAACAACATCTCGCATGTTTGGATTTAACCTCCTTTGAGCTTCTCGAGTTGGCTTGCATTCTGGTTCGGTGATAATACGATGCATGCAAATAGATGGACTTATCCCTTTTAAATCTGCAATTGTCCATCCAACCGCTTCTTTGTACTTTGAAAGCATCGTTAACAGTGCTTTTTCTTGCTCATCGTCTAAGTCTGAAGCAATTATAACCGGCAAAGTCTTGTTTGGGCCTTAAAATGCATATTTCAAATGGCCAGGCAAGACTTTGAGTTCCAATTCTGGCGGGCTCTCTAACGATGGTTTCTGTTGTGTATCTATCTTTTCAGGCAAACTTTCGAACCGTAAGGACCATGGTGGTTGACGAGACTCTAATGAATTCAGAAACTCATCTTCAATCTTTTGGATCTCATTTACATCTAGCAGCTCCTCCCTGTCAACATCAAGAAAATGCCCCAAAGTGTCGTCCGAAAGCATACGTGAGGTATGCAATTAGACACACTCTCCAATAGAGTCTACTGTAAAGCAGTCACTACTGAATGGGGTGTTAGGAAAATTTTGAAAAATATTTAACCATAATTTTCTATTACCAAAGGTCAATTCCATGACCCCCGTTCTACAATTTATTTGAGCATTAATTGTTGCTAAGAAAGGTCGCCCTAAAATGACCGTCGGTTGCTTACCGGTATATGAAGTCTCGGAGTCAAGTACAAGAAAGTCAACCGGGTAATAGAAATCTTCCACCCTTACGATCACATCGGTTAACAGACCCCTGGGAACTTTTATTGATTGATCGGCTAATTGTAAAATAGTATCAGATTCCGAAATCATTTTGATCGAAAATTATTCCAGGTAGTATGTTAACACTTGCACCTAGATCTAAGAGTGCCTTTTTAATTTTAATATTACCAATTTCAACAGGAATTAAAGGTGCCCCGGGATCTTTAAATTTAGGTGGAAGTTGACCCGTCAAAGCGGCACTCACATGTTCAGTTAATTCAATTTTTTTAGGTAATTTGTTGCGCCGCTTTTGAGTACATAAATCTTTCAAAAATTTTGCATAAGCCGGGATTTGGCGTATAGCCTCGATTATGGGAATATTTATTTTTACTTGACGAAAAGTTTCCCACATATCCTCGGCTTGTGGACCTCGTTTAGCATATGATGATGAGTTTGGTTTTTCTAAAGCTGAGGGATAGGGAGTGGTATTAGTCTCCACATCCCCCTCCCCAACTTTAGAGTTTTTTGATTTTTGATTGAGGTCTCGAAAAAAAAATTGGTCATTTTCTGGTAAAACATTTTTTTGTTTCTCTTTATTAACATTAGACTCTTCTTCATCATCAGATGCATCCTCCACTACACCTTCGACGAAGGTTGGTTGAGGAATTTGTACATTATTATCATATGACTTACCATTGCGAAGAGTTCTTACCTCATTTACTTGTTCATTACCGGGTTTAAAGTTGTTTGATCCATTGTTCTGCTGATGTTGCGGATTCATCTGTGTGGTGCTAGGAAGAACGCCTTGGGGTCTTTGATTTATTTGAGTTGCCAGTTGTCCCATTTGCCTCTCCAAATTTGCAATAGATTTTGCATTTGTTTCAGTATTCTGGTAGCTTTCTTTGATCATCTTGTCATGGTTTTGCATCATCTCCATGAGTTGCTTTTGGCTTTTTATCATGAACTCCATTTGTTGATCCAATGATTGTACTTGTTGGCCTTCAGGTTTTCGATTTTGATATCCTCCGTTGTTCCTTTGATTTTGATAATTTCCTTGATTTCTTTGGTTCTGATAGCTTCCTTGAGGCGGTGGGTTCAGAATATTTGACGTGTTTCCATAACTTAGATTTGGGTGATTACGAAGCCCTGGGTGATAAGTATTTGAATTCATATCGTACGGTTGGCGAGATCCATAAGCTTCGAACACCTCCTCTTTGTTTGGTAGAACCATCAGACAAATATCAAAAGAATGATCTTGACTTCCGCAAGTGGTGCAAACTTGATTTATCTGCGCAGAAACAATACCTTTCCCGATATTTTGCATTAGAAGATCAAATTTTTTATTTAATTCACGCATATCAGTTTTCATTTCCTTTTGAAAATTATCATTACAACTAGAGTTGACATTATATGATGATGAAGAAGAGTTTCTTCGGTCAGATGAAGCTTGAGTTTTTGAACCCTTACTCATCTGCTCAAGAAAAGCCCATTCTTGATCATGAGGCCGTGATAAGAATAAACCCCCACTAGCTGCTAGTAAAAACTGCCGATCCCCAACTTCCAGACTATCATAAAAAGTTTTTACTAATTCCCATTGTGGAATTGCATGATGAGGACAACATCTAATTAAATCTTTAAAACGTTCAAAAGCTTCATGAAAAAGTTCTCCTGGAAGTTGACGAAAATTCTTTATATTTTGTCTAGCGTCAGCAGTTTTACTAATAGGATAGTATTCTTCCAAAAATTTATTTTGCATTTCCTCCCACGAATTAATGCTTCGTGGGCGGAGAGATGCAAACCAATGTTTAGCCTTATCTTTTAATGAAAAAGCAAATAGACGAAGACGTACCTCATCCGGAGTCATCCCAGTTACCTGATTCGTGTCACATATAGCCATGAATTCCGTGAGATGATCATATGGTTCTTCATTTGCAGATCCTCGAAATGTTGGTAAAATACTAAGAAGATGAGGTTGGATCTTGAAAGCAGTGCATTGAGCAGTTGCTGGATAAACTATTGGCGAAGGATCTTGAAAAGCTCCTGGCCTATAATAAGAATCTACACCTCTAGGCTCCCCCATTATTTCAAATTCAGAGTCAGAACTCGAACTTGATTCAGATGATTGCACCACCGGTTCTTCCTCAAAATCTAGAACTCTTTGTGAAATTTCAGCTCGATGAAAAATGTGACGCTTTCTATTTTCCCTTGCGGTTTTCTCGATTTCTGGATCAAATGCCAACGGTGATGTTCGCCCAGATTTTCTAGTGCGCATGCACGAAGACTAACTGCAAAAAGAAAATAAACAAAAACAAACGCGTAAAAAGGAACAAAAATAAACTAAACAAATAAAAAGAAAATATTTTTGTAATTTTTTTAATATTTAAAAAGAAACTAAATAGAAAAAGAAAAAAAAATTAACTAAAAACAAATAAACTAAGCGCAAAGCTCCCCGGCAGCGGCGCCAAAATTCTGATAGGTCGTAGACTATCAAGAAAATAAATGCCTTAATTACACCTATTAGCTAGGACAAGTAAGGGTCGAATCCACTGAGGAGCTTAGGTTAGCAAACTAGTTATTAATTGATTTAAACGTAAATTTGGAAGATTGATTGATAAAACTAATTAAAATTTTAGGGCAAATAATTAAAAGAATTATAAACTAATAAAAACTATAAACTAACGTAAAACGAAACTAACAAATTTTAGACTGAAAAACTATAAGAGACGAATGTAATCACCACTAGTTTCGGAATCAATCTTTTCTCTAATGTCACAAAATATGATTATTTTACTTAATTTAAGGTAGTCAGGTTTCATAGACAAAACCGTTAAATAATTTATTCTACTAGACCAAATCTGGGCACAAATTGTGTGAATCGGCACCAACCGTCTATAGCACCATGAAAGATGGTTAAGCACGATCGGTCCAACCACAACAAAGTTATCTTACACTTAATCTAACAAAACAAATAAAAGTTATATTACGGAAACAAATAATAATCATAACGAACCAAATCAACGTAACAAAATAAACTACCATAAATTGTTCAAATAATAGTATAGTTCATGCATTAAAGAAAAAAATTGAAACCTACTCCTAATAGTGATCACAAGAAATTTAGCGGAGAAGAAAATCAAACCAAACATATTAAAAGAAGAATACATCTTCGTTCGCACGGCTGGTTCGTCCGTAGGGTTCTTTTCTGCTGTTTCCTTCGATCGCATCTAGAATTAAATTGTCGTTGGGGTTTTGTGATGGGTCTTTGCGGCTGGGGTTATTTTTCCAAAATAGAGAATGTCTTTTACCTCCAAGTAAGTTGTGAATATATAAGCCTTCCATATTGCACGTGGCCCTTCCAAAGATTTGACCGACTCCTTTTAAATTCTAATCCAACCTTCATTCGTTTAATTGTGTGGCTGTGATTTAATGTGATTCTCATTGTGTTTATCTCTTCTTCCCATTCAAATATACAACCTAACTTTAAAAGAGATATAGTTTATCCAATAAAATGTAACCAGCATTTATTTAAATTGCAAATTGCAAAACGACAATTAAATATGATGCCCATATTTGATTCTCACGTGTCGGTCATGATATTTAATTGTCCATCGTATGTGCTTGTTTTAATTAAACGTGAACTCCCCTCAAGAATATGCGTGTCCCTCATTTTAAAGGTTGAACTCTTATTACTAACTAGCTTTAATGATAGCACTAAGTAATCCAAAGCTAGCTTATTTAACTTAATATTCCTTGGTTAATTTGATCAAATAAGCTTCTTTTACTTTCTGACCTATAAAACAATAAAACTCATTAAAGTAGTATATTTAATAATATATCGATATATTTGTTAAGTAAATAAAGCAAATAAAGTGTAACATAATATGTACCGATCAATAATCAAATGTTCATCATTTGAAATATGCAACAACATACGAAGGTTCGTTACCATTAATTCTTTTTCCCAATTTAAGGGTCCCGATGCATGTAACGCCACCATTGTTGACCGGTAAGCTTCCAATTCAAGTTCATGAATTTCATCCACTGGCGGATCACTGGCGGCAGACTGACCGGAGCTTTCTTCACAATATTCTGATTGACAAACAGATTCTGCATCACTGGCATGAAAACCTGATCCAGAATACATTTCATAGGAATTATACCTATTAATGCTACAACTACCACTTGAACTCGTGACATGATACGAAACGTGAAATTGAGGAACAGAAATTGAACGATTATAACTGAAATTAAACAATTGATAAACCCTAATCCACCACAATTGGTAAGATTAATTTTGAGCAATTGTTCTGCCTGAATCGCGATTTTATCATCATTGAAACGCAGAAGTGATTATTGCCACTTTGGAAATTCACGATCTGCATCTGAATCACTGGTACGCTCGATTTGTAAGTCGTTCCTAAATACTGCAATTTGGAAATCACGCTATTTCACATTCTGTTATTTCAATCGTGATACTCACGATTTCAATCCTGCCCTAGCCTTGTTGATTAGTTATTCAGGTTCTGTCTCAAGTATCAATTGGGAAACTGTAGAACGATTCGTATCTAGATCTGCTGATTCACGATATCACGATAGAACGATAATATCAATTTGTAACTCACCTGTTTCAATTGCATCTCTATGGAAACACGTTCTATACAATCTCGATTGGAGCACCACGAGTTCATGAAGAGATGGGAAGCAGATCGAATTGAAGAACGCGAGTTTCGTAAAATAAGACTTGTCTATTTCCTATCATGACACTAACACTATCAGTGTTATTATTTTGTAATTTTGTTTGATTTATATTTTCTTTGTTATTAGCAACATCAACTACCTTTCCAATCACAATCCATTGACCGTTTTCATACGATTGCCTAACACGAAGTTCTGATTTATTTACTTCAAATTCATGAAACGATCCAACTAATCTGACTACAAACTGTTCCCAACCGCAATCCTTCAAAACAACCGCCATTTTCCACGAAAGATTATGAAAAACTTCCACCACATCACCAGAAACCCAACATTCTGAAATTTCCAATAAAGGAGAACAAGGTCTTATGAATTTTGCAGAAACGTGTTCCACATCATCCTGATTGGTAAAACCGGGATACACATGATAATTGACAGTGTAATTGTGCCCATTTGCAGTTACTATTTTTGCACAACGCCAAGAATGGTAAGAAACCTCGTCCTGTATAAATACCTCCACGATACTTCCTTTTTTATATTTCATGATCCACAATTTGTATTTTGTCCCAAATCAAATCTGTTCATATAAAAATTCAAACAATTAGTCAGATTATTAAACGATTCGTCAAAATTAACTGAAAATAAATCAACATCCAGATTTTAGTAAATCGATACATCCAACGATACTTTAGGCTAGTGGGTATGGGCACCACATCCGCCACATCATCGCCACATCGTCGCCACCTCACACCCCCACACCACCACCACACCACATCATTTGGTGGAAATACCCACCACACCACACCACACCATTTTATTTTCCATCTCATCATTTCTTTTCCATTTATTTTTTAAACATAATATTAAACTTCCATTAAAATTAAAATAACAATACATTAAATTAAAAATACAAATACTTCAAATTAAAAGTAGAAATACTTAAAATTAAAAATACTTAAAATAAAAATACTTAAAATAAAAAAACTACAATCCTAAATCACTCATGGCTTTTCGAGCCCTTTCCTTCGCGGCTAGGAAATGTTGAAGATCTTCTTGCGGCATGCCTGGCGTCGGTTGCATACTCAAGATATTCAAATTATTGATCATTCTTTGTTCGGTTGCAAGCGCCCTATCTCTTTCTTCTTTCTCCCTCTCTTGCTGACGTCGTTCTTGTTCCAGTTGAACTTGTTGACGACGCATCTCTACGCGCTCTTTCGTTGCCTCAAAGTGCTCGTCTAATCGTTTTTGAATCTCTTGCCTATGCTTGCTCTTCGCTTCCTTTTCCGCCGCATGCCTACCCGCTCGTTTAGCCTTGTCTCTTCCAATTGGTCGTTCAAGAGGAGTTGGGGTTTCATCAATGTCGTCGAATAGGTCATCGGGAAATTCATCGTCCCCTGCATTAAGGTCGACACGAGAACGACCATCAGAAACGTCAACCGATTGTGAACTTTTTGAGCGCTTCGATTGTTGTTGATCTTTAGTAATTGTGCTCATCCATTTTGGATCCTCTTTTAAAATCAACCAATGTCGATCTAGCTCAAAAGCATGGCCATTTTTTTCAATTTTGTATTGTTTCTTGGCGGCCTCCAAAACATCAAACGCGGCCATTCCGCTACTTCTTTCCGATGAGAGTTTGTTGTATATACCATTGAATTTTGTAACCTTGTTGTTTATGTCACGCCATTTGCTACTAAGACTATTGTCTTTTCGGTATGGCGCGACTCCTAGGAAGGTATGGAATTTAGAAAGAATGGCTTCCCAATAGTTTTTAATTCTCATGCCATTCCCGTCCTTCTCGTTTTTAGAAGTCGCACACCAAGCTCGGCACAACGCAAGTTCCTCCTTTTCCGTCCATGGAAGTTGTGTGTCTTCTTCCACATCTTCTCCCCCAACGTCTTCGACAACCTCTTTTTCTTTCCTTTTCCCTTTCCCTTTCCCTTTCGCCATTCTCTTACTCCCCCCCGCTTGTTGTTCTTGTGTTTGGGCTTGTTGATGAATTTGTTGTTGTTGAAAATATTGGCCGGTGGGTGCAAATTCGGATACATTTTGTGAATATTGAGGTTGTTGAAATTGAGGGAGTTGAAATTGAGGTGCGGTTTGTGGATAATATTGTGGATGTGGGACAACACCGGGATTTAGGATGTTGGCGTATTGGTCGAAGCAACCAAATCCTAGGTTCGGTGGTATATTTTGTTGTGAAGGTTGGTTGGGTGTTTGTGGAGGATTGTTGTGTGGATCCATTGTAAGTAGAGAGGTATGAAGATAGGAGTTTGTAGAGAGTAAAATGGGTTAATTGTGTGTATAAAATGAGTGAAAGTGTGTAATATATATAGGTAAATAATTTAATAAAAAAAAATCTTTTTTTTTTAAATTCTAACGGCTATATAGCCATTTGACAACGGCTATTTCCGATCAAATTTAAGCTTCCACGCCCGTGGGTCTCCGTCGTCCAAGCCCCTCTCTCGCCACGCCGCACCCCAACGGCGTTGGGGGGGTGTTGTTCTTCATGGCCACGGCGTGGCTTGTCCACGTCAAACCCAACGCCGGTGTGGCGTGGGACCATACCGCAAAGCCTTATTAACTCAAACAAATACACAAGCATCATTAGTCATACTAGCCTATAACCCGTGATAAATCACGGGTGACTTATAAAAGTTTTCATAATAATTTCATAGTTTTACGCTAATCATAGTTGCTTATATTAAGAAGCTATTGTGTAGCAAAAGTCGAGAAAGAAGCATTGGTTGTTCTAAAGAGATTGTTGCAATCTGTAAAAAAAAATTATTTTTGTATGTAATATATGCTTAATCGTATATTTGTTGATCTGAATATACCAATATATTACCAATATAATAAACTTAAGTGTCATGACAACAAAGTGATTTATATTCTTGTGTCGCAAACGATGTAAAATACTAAAATTACATAATTCATAACATTGCTTTCACATGAGAAAACAGTAACATCACTAGTTTAATAATAATTAAACTAACCTTATTTTATTGAAAAGAGATGAAGGTTGCATACGTTAAAATTATGCTTGTACTTGTTTAACCATTTTCTTCAGCCCGTTTAAAGATGTCTGGTTCCAGCCAGTTTGATTCGACAATTTCATTTAAGTATAGTCTTCATTTAATATTTGTATTCTATAAAATTTACTTTCATTTAATTATATCTCTATTTGTACATGGTAACATTCACCCCTCAAGTTGCAGTTGTGTATTGCAGGTGATAACATCCAAACAACAAACCTAATTACCTGGATTATTTGTTGTTGCAATCTGATCTTGGACTGATGATTCCGTATCCAGTAATATTGGTCAAATTTTTATCCATTGGAGTTGAATATAAATGAGAGAATCAACAGTTTCTCACAAACTATATTAAATCAAGATATTGCAAGATTCAGCTAAATTTACCAAAAAAATATTCAACTTGTATGAACATGTTTTAGAATTACACACAATTAAGATGTTTGGATGTAAGTTTCAGAAGATAGTATTATGACTTTAAAGTTCCATATCCAAATCACATAATAAGAAAATTATGATGGTATTGAAAAGTTTCATTTTTTTTTTATAAAAAAAAAAGAATGAATACTTTAATTCATTTGATTTGAGATGTAAGACAATTTTCTACAACAGTTGATGTTGTAAGAATTCTCTACAACACTTGATGAATATGCTTACATAGCTGCATCATATATGATACGAAATCGACCTAATATATAGACCCATTTGAGCCGATTTCATATAAATGGCTCGATTAAATGGGTCGATAAATTTGTGAAGGACAAATTAGCACCTCCTCCATATATGCATGACCATCTTTATCGACATTTGTGGTTTTCCTTATCTCTGATGTATTCCCAATATTAAGACCTGCTGGAACTTGACCAGACTTTGAAGCGTGATCCACCAATCAACATCTAAAATTCATTAGTGACAATTAAAATTCTTACTAATAAAATCATTTCACCGAAAAATATTAGGATATGAAATGCATTTAATTTTTAACAAATGCCAACCTTTTCAAGCCTTACTACCTCTTAGATCATATATGTAGATCATTTATGGAAACGTAGTATAGTACCTGCTACTGGATGTAGGACTGCTTCTCACAAAGCTAATAATCAAATCATTCCTTACGAAATTGGGGGTGTTGCTTCCTCGTTCTTGACATCCATATATAATGCTCCACACAAGCAATATACCAGAAACACAAGTCAACAATCTGTGTTATGAAAACTATTATCAAACTTTTTTCACACATTTTATCAAACAGTTGGTGTACATAAAATTTGGAAAACGGATCAAAGACATACATACCTTATGATCAAACTCCAACCAAAGAAGATACCTCCATATAAAACTTTGTTTTCATAATTCACAATATAAAACCCATATTTCATTATTAATCAAAAGAATAAATTTTTAATTTTTGTTTATGTACATCTTTATATATAATATGCAAAAGAGGCAGAGATTTGAAAAAGTGCAGGGACACATAGAAAATCCAGATCTTGAATTGCAACTTTACTATCAAAGCAGAAGATCCAGATGTTAAAAAACGAATGAAAACGTTCGTTGATTAAGAACCTACACTTGAACCATAGAAATCAGCAGGAAAAAAACCTGAATATCAAAATTAAAGCTTAAGAATTAAGAAATCTTACTTGAAGATGTTTAAGAACCGTCGGCTGCTGGAGAAATCTAGGGTTATACGTTCAGAAGTAGAGAAATCGTTGGTAAATTAAACAAATAATAACTCCATCTCGCAATCGTAGAGAAACCCCAATCTCGCAATCGTTTTGAAACCCCAATCTCGCAATCTTCAAGTGCAAAGCGAAACGGCCATGACAAGCGGTTGAAATCACCAGATTAGGATTTCAATTCGTATATGGGAAGGAAGCTCAACACGTCAAAATAGGGCAAAGAAATCGTGGAGGGATCAACGTGGGATGCATTTGCAAAACGGTTTCCAAGCAGCTGTGGCACACGTGGTGTGATTTGTAAACGGACCGTGTACAGCTTGCAGGAAATCACACAGGTGGCGTTGAAATACACAGTTGGCATTACAAGTCAGCAATGACATGGATTTAGAAGTTAGAAATGGATTTGAAATGCTTTGATTTAATATATAGATAGATTAGAAAAACTGAGAATTTTACAAAACGAACATAAAAAAATTACTAAAACAAAACATATGCATTTGTATCGTCACAGTTCATAAATCGATTTTCGTTTCAGAACACGATTGAAATCTATACAAAAACTAATCAGATTCAGTTAAATCGATATCCGCAATCAAACTCTGATGAACTCAAAACAACAATTATTATTATGAAGTCGTGAAACTAATCAATCAATTGTCATTACAGATAACAATTATAAACGAACAAAACAGCATTAAAACACGTAGGTTTTGGCATCGCACATCTCATAATGGATTAAACACGAAGAACACAATAAAAAATCTAAATAAAAACTAATCAAAATCGAATAATCGATGAAATCGTATAGAAAATTGTTGAATAGCGAGAGTAATACCTTTAAATTTCGCTGAGAGTAAGAATGTTGTCGCTGTTGTTGTGTGCGTTTGTGTGTTTTGTTGTTCGAGAAATCAGGAATAGAGGTTGTAAACTGCACAAAGAGGCTTAGACCTGTGCCATTGGTGTTCGCCGGTTTGACGCCACTTTCACGCCACTTTCGTCTACCATTGGCACGGACTTGCAGTCCTTCCAAGGGGTATTTTGTGGGTGGGTCCCAAGGGGTATTTTGTGTGTGTGTGTTTTCTAATGGTGGGTCCCAAAAAATTAAAGGAAAGTGTTATTGTTGGCATGGGTACGTCAGTTTAGTGTCGGTTGGAGGGTGAGTTGACGTGGCGCTGATTTGGCAACGACTGATGGTATCAGTTTGTTTTACTATTGGCACCGGTCTAAATGACTTGTTTGTGAAAGAGTAGGATTGCTATTGTGCGCCTTCCGAACCTTTCTCACATTTTATCCCTTTTTAATAGAGTTAATTACACAAATGGTCCTTTATGTTTGTACCATATTACATCTTTGGTCCTTTAGTTTAAAAAATTACACTGATAGTCCTTATTTTTGGAATCTTTTTCACCGATAGTCCTTTAGACCAAACTATGTTAAGTTTTTCTGTTAAGTCAAATGCACATGAGGGTATTTTTGTCATTACCCATTTATTTTTTAAGAAAATAAAAACTAAAACATATGTACAACTTTTTATGCATTGTGTACACCCACACATACACACCCACTCACCCCATCTCTCTTCTTCCCCACTCCTACTCTTCTTCCTTCCCTTCACCGGAAAGCTGCCACCACCACCAAACCCACCACCTGCGCTGGTGGAGCCACCGTCGTACAAACAGGCAACAAAAAAGCTCGCTGCCACCAATATTTGACTAAAGTGTAGGGTTTACAACCTGTATTTCTCTTTCTCTGCGCTGCTGCTTGCTTGCAAATACTTTCCGGTGAGCAAACCATGGCGAAAGCAAACTATATGAAGATCAAATAAACCCTTTTTTTGAAAATAACCCATTTCTTCATAACCACCACATTTCACGAATTTGCTTTCTCGTTTTCAATTTTTTTGTCACAAATGGGGGTTCTTCACTCTGTCACTGCAACAATGTTGCTATTTTTCTTCCTCACTTTCCTACTCCTACAGTCCTCCCGGCGGGAATCATGACAGATATGACTTCCGACCTAGCTACTCTCCCTTTTCTGCGCTCCGCCGTTGGCGGCCGTAGTGCCGCACGTTCTTCTAGACAACAACCCAGCAAAACCCATGTAATTGGGCCGGTGTACAACTCACTCTCCGGCCCAACTCACTCTTTTCCTTTCGATCTCCGGTGTTCGTGCGAAGGTGGTTCCACCAGCGCAGGTGGTGGGTTTGGTGGTGGTGGCAACTTTCTGGTGAAGGGAAGGAAGAAGAGAGATGGGCTAAGTGGGTGTGTATGTGTGGGTGTACACAATGCATGGAAAGTTGCACATATGCTTTAATTTTTATTATCTTAAATAATAAATGGGAAATGATAAAAATACCCTCATGTGCATTACACATGAGCTGATTTAATGTAAAAAATTAACATAGTTTGGCCTAAAGGACTATCAGTGAAAAATATTTCAAAAATAAGGAATATCGGTGTAATTTCTGAAACTAAAGGACCAAAGATGAAATATGGTACAAACCTAAAGGACCATTTGTGTAATTAACTCCTTTTTAATATATTTTTCTTGATTCTAGAACAAAGTTTAAGTTATCATTAAATTATTAAAATAAGAAAAATGATTATGAAAGCTAGAAGATTATAATATGGGAGGTGATATCACCACCACATAAGTTACTTCTCACACCACAACTTATGCTTTAGTATAGTTGTACAGTTTGTTTTAAAACTTGTACAGTGTGGTAAAGGAAATAATTTATGTGGTGTAGATATCACTTCCCTTATAATATGTATAAAAAATTTACTTCGTACTCCGTATATATTATAATATCTCTATATTTTAGATACTTTCACTCAATTAATAGCATATAATATCTTTTATTAACAACACAATCAACAAAATCGGTGAGTTTTGCGCATAGAATGAAATTGTAAATAAATGATCAAAGATAATGGAATTACAGAGAAATAAAATTGATTTAGAGAATGAAAATTAACTTATTTATTTAGTAGTACATAGACTTCAACAAGATGATTGTGACAGATAATCATTTCTCTTACTTAGTACATGTAACGACCCGAAATTTGTAAATAAATTGTATAAAAATATGATAAATAAGGATAAATCGTTTACAGAACGTAGGAATTGGTTTCGTGTCGTTTGGAGACCGTACGAGAAAGTTATGGGCGAAACCGGGTCGAGACAAAGTTGGAAAATGCAGCCCTGGCTGCATTGGAAGTTCGCGACGCGAACTTGTGGTAACGATCGGGAAGTCGGGCCAGGTAGTTTGGCTTTGGGTCGCGAAGTAGTTCGCGTTGGGTTAGCGATCGCTAAGTTTGCGTACGATGTGCGGAGTTAGCGACGCGAACTAGTTCGCGTCGCGAAGTCTGGTCGAGCAGCATTAAAGACGGGTTGAGCTCATTTATTGCAAAGAAAAACCCTAGTTTTCTCCCACTCGAGCTTGTGAACGATTTTGGGTGTAAACCACCATTTGGAGCTGATTTCTTCATCAAATCTTGTGATTCTTCACTCCTAGTTGAAGATTAAAGGTATATCTTCACTCCTTTGTAGTTGTAGCTTTAGATCTATGGGTTTAGAAGCTTGGGGTTGAAACCCTAGTTCTTGGGGTTATGAGTTATGGTGATATAAATGGTGTATACACTTAATAGATGGTATATTAACAAAGGAAACAAGTGTATGATTATGATTTGTAAGAATCTTAAGGGTTGGTTAAACCTAGGGTTTGGTAAATCGCCACATTTGGGGGAAATGGATTGATGGGTGTTATCTAGAGGTAGATGAACACATTGGTAGTAGTTTGTGGTGATAACCTTGTTGTGATAATTGTTTTAGACATTCGGTGAAGTGTTGAAGCGGACGAATTGTGAGCAAGGAACCGGCGGAAAGAATACGGTTAAAGCATCTTTATTGCTAAGGTGAGTACGTGTGGATTTTATTGAGTACATAGCCTTTGAAGTACATTTTATACTTGTGTTGCGGTCTAATTTCTTAATTGAATAGACTTATAGTTGTTTAGTTAAGTATGAATTATTGTTAATATATAACTAACCGGTTTGATGATGAATGTGATAGCCGAGAACTAGTGGACATAACCTTTGAGTTATGGTGAGAACGAGATGACGTGATGCTAGTTAGTTCGGGGGCAACCCGATAACTAGACATGGTGATGTTTCTGACTAGTTCGGGGGCAACCCGATAGTTGGATAGGATAGTGTTTCTAGCTAGTTCGGGGGCAACCCGATAGTTGGATTTATGGGTGCCTTAGCTAGTTCGGGGGCAACCCGATAGTTGGGCACGTTAGTGTTGCTAGTTAGCTCGGGGGCAACCCGATAACTAGATATGTGTTGCTAGGAAAGCAAGGTTTGGAGTCACCATAGGGTGACTATATAGATGAACGAAATTACTTGTTTGCTGATTACTTGGATAAACGATTATTATTATTATGGGTCTAAACCCATGTAACTCACGAGACGTTTTTGTCTCACGTACTCCTTGTTTTGTTTTGCTATGTACTCAGGTTCGGGATCGAAGGCTTAGGTACGCATGGATAGAGATGCGGGACCTAGATTAGAAGAACACTAGATTGGATTTAGTCTTAGCTTGGTTATGATCTATCTTGTAACACCTACTTTTATACTCTGATTTCATACCAAGGTTTTTGTAAATCCAAATTTGAGGATGTTCTTCTATTTATAAAATGTTTTATTTTGGCCAATATTTTGTATTAAAATTTGAGGTGTTACGGTACAACAACAAAAATCAATAGAAAATTGTACCAAATTTATCATTAGCAGATATTTTTTTCCCACAATAATCATTATTAAAACACAAAACATACAAAAATTAGATAAAATAATAATAAAAGTACATTAACAAAATCAATAATAACATTTAAAAACATAAACTATGATCATTTTTAAAAACATTAGTTCAATCCTAATGTAACTAAAAGGAATAGTTCTAAGTACCTGATATTGACATTTTTAGACACATTCAATCTCGTCAATATCGCCTATTTTGAGTACGTTTTGTAAGTAAATGCACGTGATATAACTCAATATAGTGTTGGTATTGCATTTCAGGTGGTATATTAGAAAAGTGGTCGAAAAAGGGTCAAAAGATAGCCAAAAACACAAAATACAACACTTTGGAAGTTCACGAACGTGAACTCAGGCGTGAACTACTCACGATCGATCACCAAAGTTTCTGTTTGATTCTCACGTTCGGGAACTATGGCTCACGATCGGGAAAAACGCGTAGTTTTGGAGTTCGCGTCGACGCGAACTCCTAGACATCGCGACGCGAACTTTGCGATCCAGAAACGTTAAAGTGCAGACCAAGTCAGAATAGAAGTTATCTTTTCCCTAGTATGTTTTTTGGCAGTTATTAGCGATTTTTGGAGCAGTTCTTCAAGAGATTCTTCAATCTTACAAGCAATCATTGATCTTCTAACACTTTGGATTAATTTTATGGTTGTAATTCTACTCTTAAATTCTTGTTTGTTGATTTCTAGCATGTCTATGTGCTAGTAATCTTCTATATTCACTATGTTTGGATGATTTTAGGTTTAAGTATGGTTTAATTTTAGGATTATGATGATGTTCAAACAATTGTTGGTTTTGAATTACTCTTCTTGTTAATTCTATGAACTTTTTCTTCTTTGTCGTTTGTAATTGATTCAATTAGGTATTGACAACACTTGATTCAATTAGGTATTGACAACACTTGATTCAATTAGTTATTCCCTCAACTTTTCACTTGTGACCTAGTTGGTGATCCACTAGAAATAGGGATTAGAGACAACATTCCAATAAGTTAGACTAAACAAGAAGTTCAACCCTAGTAATGAGAATTCTATGTTAGAAGACTTAGGTAACCCAAGTCATGTAATATCAACAAATACAGGTGTGATTAATTATAACTCTTGAGAGAAGAAATTCTTATTAGTTGTAATTAGTTTATTAAACGGAATTGAGAGAAATCTAATACCGTGACTTCTAGAACATTAGATTAATCGAAGCTTAACAACCATACTTAGAACTAGATGAATCCACACATAGTGAATATCTTTTAATCATCAAAACAACTTCCAAATCACGTTTTAGTTATTTTAATTAAACAATTTATTAGTTACAAATCACCAAAATCAAATCATGTTTACAAATATTCTCTTGATTAATTCTTTAGCTTTCAGTTGCTGGATTACATAAACCGTTCCCTGAGGATTTGACAACCCGAAATACTTGCCTAACCTATATTAGCCACGATTATGTATACTTGCCTATGAATGTGGTAGTCTAGATTAGTGGTATTTAGGAGACATAATTTTATAACTAGATCTTGCCTATCAGTACCTAAACCATAATGTAACTAAGAACAACATTTAACCATAAACAATCATCTCATGGAGCTATCGGTATAAGATTCTTCCACGCAAATTGTATCCTCTTGTGTCAATCCAAGAAATGGCCGTTCTAGAACGATATCCTTATCAATCAAATGAACTGCTTTAAAACGTTTTCTTATTGTAATACCCGGTAAGGCTTTCAATTCATCACTAACCTCTCATAAATTTCACAAGCCTCAAAACCTTCTTTACTCAAATGTTCATCCACAATCTCTCCAAATCTACCAATGACCTCCTTCATCTCTTTGCACGACTCCCGGTATATGTTATCTCCATCCATACTTTTGCGTCTTTTACGTTTGCTTCTTACATTATTTATTGATACTTCATATCGACCATCATCTTGAACGACGTCTTCAATGATATCAAAATCATCATCTTTAAACCCATTTAAAACAAAATTGAAGTCATTTAAGCGATCATATTATTTACATCATGTTTATATCATCTTTTTAAAATTATTAATTACATAATATTAATAAGATACAATTTTTTAAAACAATGATACTTAGTTACAATTGGCTCGATCTTAACAACATATATCAGAGTTGCTATTCAAACATTCCCAAACACACACGACTCCTAGCAACCAGTTAACTATAGCATAATATGCAAAAAGGAGTTTAACGTACGGATTAACACAAAACTAAATGAATGGAAGTAAATCACTCAAATTGCATTAGCTTCCACTTCACAAGCATAATATTTCACAAACTATAGACTATCAAGCATAATATATTTGTTTGCGTCTATAATCTTTTAGTAGATTATATCTAACCAAAAATTATTCCAAGCATAAATCTTATAATGATAAAGTCTCTCCTAAGTCCTAACAGTTGTATCTTCTATGACTCATTAATTTATTATATCATCATCTTCTCAACTGAAAAAAAAAAAACTACAAGTTAATGACATTTCACATCCTAGCCTCACGTGATTTTAATATGATAGTGCCACTTGCCCACTAAGTTTGAACTTGAATAGAACACGTATGTATTACGTTATGTTCTCGAGCTATATTCCAGAAAGGAAAGCCATTGAAACTAATCAAATTTTCTTTTAGGAAAGGAATTCAAAGAAGTTGGAGGTGGATTTGGAGTGTTTTACATTAAAAAAGTTTCCTCTCATTTATGGGATGAAATGGAATGTTATAAGTTTTTTTTAACGTATGCAACATAACTATATATTACTAAAACACATTTAATGACTGATTATTTTTATTTAAATAAAGGGTTATTTTTATTTAAATAAAGGGTTTGACTAACTCATATTTTAAAGGCATGAGATAAACATATTTATTTAACTTAAAATTACCTTTTTATAAGAAAATACATTTAATTAGTGCCCAAAATACACTTCATTAGTTACTAATAACTACATTTATTCAATAGGAAAGGAAACTTGTAGCGCATTAATTCTTAGATGTATGCTTTTCTAGCATCTTGCTAGTTTTCTAATACACTCTCTTTGGGTTATTTGCCAAGCATGGTTAATATGCCGAAGCTCTTGGTAGGTTCGCTTTTGTTTTAAGAAAAAACTATTTAGGAATCATTGGTTTTACGAATTTTAAAATTTAGTTTTTAATTTACATAGTATGAGATAAGATTAGGCGTAAGGGGTCACCTGCTAAGTTGGTTCAGTCACATCATTATGGTTTAATCGAAGGAAAAAACTGATGTGAAGTTGATACAAACACCCGCATAGTCTAAGATCATTTATGACAGTAATCTAAAAGTGTAGGCACTTTTTAGTAATTCACCCATACTTTTGGAGGACAAAATCAAAGTAAGTTAAAGTCAACCCTCTACAGACTAATAGCCATAAAAAAAATTTTAGCATTTCAAACCAACTACGAAAACTTCATCAATGGAGGATAGAGCAGCTAACATACTCGCAATCGCATCTATAATCAATCTTATTGTATTCATCATAGTCGCCAGAATCATTTTCCATCTCACCGAACCGTTTTTCTTAATCCTCGGAGCATCGCTAGCTGCCATAATCGCCGTCATCGCTTTCTACTTCATCAGGCGCAATTTCCATAGCAGACGCCGGAAAATGGAAACTAGAATCGCTTCCGATAGTCAAGAGCTTCGAATCGAGTATAGTTTCCTCCGAAAAGTCGCTGGACTTCCGACGAAATTCCGGATTAACGAGCTTGAAGAAGCCACCGACAACTGGAAATCAATGATCGGAAGAGGAGGTTCCGCATATGTTTTCAAAGGAAAGTTAAAAGACGGTACGGCGGTTGCCGTGAAACGAATTCAACACGACGGCGAGGAAAGAGGAGGTAAGGAATTCAGATCTGAAATTGCCGCCATTGCTAGCGTACAACACGTGAATCTCGTGCGATTATTCGGATACTGTGTTCAGAGTAATAATCTTCACTTTCTCGTTTACGATTTCATTCCAAACGGTTGTTTATCGAATTGGATCTTCGCACCGGCACCGTCACCGTCACCGGCTTCTTCCGCCGTGAATGGCAGTTCCGGTAGATGTTTGACGTGGAAACAGCGATCTAGAGTTGCGATTGATGTAGCAAAAGCCCTAGCTTACTTACATGATGATTGCCGGTCGAAAGTTTTACATCTTGACGTCAAGCCGGAAAACATTCTACTTGACGGAAATTACAACGCGATTGTTTCCGATTTCGGAATTTCGAAGCTTATGAAACGTGATGATAGCAGGATCGTAACGGGAATGCGAGGTAATGTGATTCGGCAAATATATTACTCCGTAATTTGTATTCCGATATAAATGATACAACGATAAGAAGTATTTATGCTTAAAACTCTTTAAAGATGCAAAAAGTAAGAAATAATCAATAAATAGATTAGTGGTATGATCTTTTGATAAGCTCTTTAGCTAAGCAAATATTTATCACATGAACATGTTAAAAAATAACCACACAATAGTCTAGGTCGCTTACATTAGGATCGGTATTCGGTCACCATAGGGAGCCCATTTTTAAGCGAATACCCTATTGTTTGAAGGACATAAGATAAGAAATATCATTTAAAGGTATAATTACCGTTTATATTGAAAATTGTATTCAACAACCGTAAAAATTAGACTTCATTCAATACATTTTTCAGTATATAGAAATATTTCATAAACTGTTTAAAAGAACCTATAAATAGACTAACATAAGATACTAACTTATGGGCAAATGTTATCAAAACAACTTAAATTAGAAGGTGCAACATTTTAGTAGATTTACAAGCCATATGTTTGAGCTCTTACATGTAATTTACATTAACTGTTGTTTGTTCCTTTAATATATAAATGAACTCAGTGTCAAACGAACAGTTTGTTGAAAGTTCGGTTCATTTATATTCCTTAGATTATGTGTGTTTATTTTAAAAGAATGCACAAATATATGCCCTTAGGAACACATATCATTTCCCAAAAAGTAAACACGAATCTTTCTTTTTGTAACAGGTACAAGAGGTTACATAGCTCCAGAATGGTTACTCAATCTAGGAATCTCAGAGAAATCAGACGTCTTCAGCTACGGAATCGTGTTACTAGAACTCATAGGCGGTAGACGTAGCGTGAAAGCAACCGAAATCCCCGGAAACCCGCCAAAAAAACAATTCGAGTATTTTCCAAAAATCGTGACTGAAAAATTAAAATCAAATAAAATCATGGAGATTGTAGATCAACGGTTGTTAGACGCCGGTGGAATCACCGAAAATGAAGTGATAAAAATGGTGCATGTGGCTTTATGGTGCATACAGCATAAACCAAGGCGGCGGCCGGACATGGTGGAGGTGGTGAAGTGGTTGGAAGGACGGGTGGCGGTGGAGCAACCGCCGGAAACCACCATGATGGTGGTTGATCTTTTGTCTATTGGGAAGGAAGAGGATGGTGGATGGCAGAATCGTAATAAAAGGAGGAAACCAGGGGTTGTTGCTAGAGTAGCATCCCAAATAACTGGGTGTTTGCCGTTGGTAGTTCCTAACTCATCGTCAATGGCTCGGTCAAAGTCATTCACGTATTCAATGACTGTGATTTCTCCAAGATAGATATATTTATTGTATATATATAAGGCACACGTAAGCTTCACACTTGTTTACTTTTTGGTAAACCGTAGCGATATTTCACCTAATTGGTATTAAATTAAGTTTTTTGGGTTGGTATTTGAAAATTCAATGTCGATAGACTCATAACTCGTTCTCGTGTGTATGGTATATATATAATGCCTCGAATTATCACAGTCAAACCACTCAGCCTGTTGAATGCATACATGATAATGACAGCCCTAAGGGCTATCAATAAGAAGACAAAATGAATCTAAAAATCACCCCCTGAATTTTAGGATCATTACTCTTTTAATGAATGTACAACTATTTTATGCATGTTAATGACAGCCCTAAGTGCTGTTATTATCAAAACTCATAATTTATAAAGCGAGCGATCTTAGGGGTGAAACCAAAACAAATTTTGCATAAAGGATTGTATTGGCCAGCTGGATAATTTAAACAGTTTACTGAACTACACTTGCAAAATGATATGATATAACGGTTTGCAAACAAACAATCAATCATTAACATAAATTTGGTTTTCAATTTCTACAATTTACCATAACGGGATAGGAAAATTACATTTTCATTATACAACAAACCAAAATCACAAAATAAAATAAAATAAATAAATAAGTTTTTTTTATTTAATTTCATCTGGCAGTCTCTTTAATAAAAGCTACTTCACTCGAGGTCGAGATTAGATTTTTATCTTCATCCTCGTCACCATATTCAAAAGGTTCTTGAGCATTTGAGGTTGACACAGAGCCAGTCCCATCGTCATCTGTAAATCAGCCCGCAATGATCAGTTTTGAGCTTTGAATAAAAAGTTATAATTATATATTATATTTTATTATTTAATGGTTGAGATGATCATATTTAGGGGAAATGTGAAGACTTGGGCCATGTTTGGGAAAGCTTATTAACGGTGCTTATAAGCTTATTAGCTTATTAAGCTCAAATTTCCAAACGTTTTTGATAAATGTAGAATTAAGGAATTACCTAACTGTCGTTAACTCTAACTACTTTAAGAATGGGAAGTGATTTTTACACCATACAAATTACTTCTCACACCACACTGTATAACATGTAAAGCATATTGTACAAGTACTGTGAAACAGTGGTTGTGGTGTATAGCATACTTTATGTGATGTCAAAAACACCTCCAACTACTTTAAACACACCCAATCACCCTTTTGCCAAGGTGGCAATTTGTTTCGGGTTAGTATACTAGTTTAATAAATAGTGTAGAAAATTCCAACCCAAAGGCAAGCATGCTTAACCCATGTAACTTGGACATGACCCGCGTAACCCGTTTAGATAAATGGGTTAAACTGGAAGGAATCGGTTTGGTCGTTAAATGGGTTGTAATCAGGTTAAACGGGTTGGTTACTTGGTTGGTCGACCCGTTTAGTCCATCCCTACCGTTTATCTATAACCAAACCCAAACACAACTAGTTTAATAACGGGTTAGGCAGGTTGACACGAAAATTCATTCAAACTTTACTTTGCTGAGAATACGAAGCAAAAATATGATACCTTGAAATTAAAACAGGAAAAATGCCATAAAAATAAGATATACTTAAGGTGGTGGTCCCTTTTAGTAATTAACTAATTATGACATTGGTCCGTTTTGGTAATTACAAGTTTGTGAGCCGACCTACCTTGGTAATTATAGAGTTAAAAGGGTAAAAAATCATACCCGCATGGCTAAAAAGTTTAATTGTTAATAAGGACAAAAAGAGCATTAATTAGGAAAGTATAAATTCTCAAAAAATTGTAGTTACCAACAAGGACCACTGACAAAAGTATATTGCTATTTTGTGTGATTATCCGATTAAAAAATATGCATTGGTGTTTTTTTGGGTATAATTGTAATCACATTGACCATCAAAAAGCTAGAAAAAATAAACAAATACCGCAATTGTGATACTCTGGAAGTTGTTTAACCGCAGTTACTTGAAGGCTTTCGGGAAGTAGACAACTGCAAACAGCACCTGAGGAAAAAAAAAACCAAAAAATAATAAGTTTTAAATATTTAAAAAAAGAGCAATTGATTCAACTTTTTAAAGCATAGCAAAATAAAAAAATTAAAAAATGCAAGAAAGACACTACGCTGTAAAAGAATGAACAGTTTTAAGACAAAAAAATTTATTTTTTGATACTTGATTAGTGTGTCAAATATGATTGCAAAAGTTATGCATTAGAATTATACTTCGGGAATTTTCGAGTTTCGACCCGTTTCCTTTTAAGCTACTTTTTTTCAATTTATCCATTTGATCCGTTGGAGATAAAAACGACCCAAGTCAAAAAATTGTTTTCGCAGTTACATGTTTTTAACTTAGGTAATTAAAAAACTGTTTTGTGTCTATATGGTTATTATTGTGTATGTTTTATTAACCATAATTTTAAGAAAGTAGGTCAACTCAAAAACTAGAAAATACAAAATGGTTGGGTTAGGTTACAATTACCAAAAAGAACCATCTCCAGAAGTATATAACAATTTTGTGAAATTTTCCCAAAAAAATACTAGAAAATACAAAATGGTTGGGTTAGGTTAACCCGGAACACGTTTTAGCACAATATTTTTATTTTTCATTGAAAATAACTGGTGTGACAAATATATTTGAAAAAACTATACAATTTTACAAAAATAATCTAATCTTTCTTTAAAATCGGTTTAGAAGGTTTTATGCAATAGAATAACACTTTGGTTGACTTTCGAGTTTCAACCTGTTTTCTTTTAATCTAATGTAATTATCATTTTACCCGTTTGACTAGTTAGATAAAAACGACTCAAATCAACCCGTGCATAAGAAAACAGGTCAAAATCACCACCTCTAATCACAACACAAGCTAGTTAAGCCCAAAAAAATATAAAAGCAACAACAAAAATAAATTAGAAAATTGTACTCACCTAATTTTGCTAGCCGATTGACCCACCCGGGAATATTTTTGCCCGTTAATCTTTGTGAAATATCATCTGTAAAATGGTTACAATTCTTGGAAATTAAATGATAAGTGTCCCCATGATACTCAGAAGCAACTGCCTCAATAAATTCCCTAAATTCGGTTGGCGATTTATTTACATTCCCTAATGGAATTGAACATCTGTAAGTAAAACCCGGGCAACTTCTCGGTTCAACTTCAAATACTCCACTAATTGGAAAATCGTGTGCTCCAAATCCGTATTCCATACCATAAACTGCACACAAAAAAAAAAATATTCCAATTTCTACATATTTTATTTCTTATAGTAAATTGCACCCAAAAAATAAAAAGTTAAATAGATTAAAAGTTTAACAAAATCATATCATGGAAGTAACAAGTTAAGTCATTAAGTCATGATCACCATTAGACCTAATCAAGAACGCGTCTTTACAGTTCAAAAATCCCAATTCAAAAACCTCTCAAGACATTAAATTAAATAAAAAACACATTAAAGTTTGAATCTTTCTACAAAACCCATATCTTGTACTTGGACAATTTCGAAATTAAAACGTTACCCAAATGAAATTATAGATCAAGATTCAATTTTTACTCACCTTGAATGCCTGAATGAAAAATACCAAACCCTAACCAGATACTGTATGAATTAACAGGTGTAAGATCATATACATTCAATAAAACTTGTGTATCCATATTGCTGTATTTTCTTTCTGGGCTTGCTGAGCTTGATGATGATGTACTCTCTCTCCCCATTTGCTAAAAAGATTTGATTGATTTATTTATTTATTTATTTTTGCTAGTAATTGAAAGTAGTATTTGTTTCATCAAGAAGAAAAAGAATCACTCGCACACTTTTTTATAAAATATTTTAGGTTTCTTTGATCGACAAAGGTTGGGTTTTTTGTTGGCAAAAAGGGGGGTTTCAGAAAGGTGTACAAGATTAAATTTTGATCGTGGGATCAATCACGGAAATGAACGACTCATGACTCACTGAGTTTATTTTGGTACCCGATATGAGCAAATGACAGAAAGGATCCATCATGAAATTGGTGTATTTTATTCCAACAAAAGTAATTAACGAGCAATTATGTTTATATTATTTATTCATGAAAAAAAATTTGTCTAGAATTGTATCTTATAACTATATTAACAGTAAATAAATACTTCATTCGTCCCATAAAAAAAACTTCTCATTTCACTCTAAATTTTATCTCATAAAAAACTTCTCATTTCTCATATTTGATGGGCTCCACACAATAAAAAACTATTATTACTATATACTCCACCACTAATATCCATTAATTATCTTTCTCTCTCCAACTCAATCTTATATTTTAACTAAATGTATTATCAATAACCTCATCACTAACTATCACCTAAAGTTTATACAATAGACAAATAAGAAGTTTTTTGTGATACGGATAAAGTATAATAATAGTTTTATTGGTATTTTCTTATAAGTTTTAAAAAGTAATACTTCTATGAAATGTATAAATGCATAAAAAGAATATTTGTTATTTTATGAGTTCAATAAAAAGTTATGATATTTTTATACATGAACAAAAACATTTAGAATTGTATCTTATAACAATATTAACAATAAATAAAAATAATAATATTATCATTGGTATTTTCTTAAAGTTTCAAAATTTAATATGAAGTATGCGTATGTTATATGAACAATTGTTGCTTAATGAGTTCAATAAAAAGTTAAAATATTAGACGTATTTAATACTTAAGTTTTTTTTAATTAGAGAGTTAATAACTTTATATACTTAATTTGAGTCGGTTATAAATTACTTTTATTATACTCACGAGGGTTGATTGATATGAATTCACATCCCAACAACAATGATGATATTTAATATCTAAATTCTTCAAAAAAATGAATGAGGGAGGTATGATATAAAGACTACTTTAAATTATACATTTGGTAAACGCGTGAATGAGAGTAATAAGTGTACATAATTAATTAAAAATATACACTACAAATTTCCGTTGAAAACACATTCTAAAAGCTATTTGAACAACCTAAATCCGATAAATACATGGATTTTAACAACATAGATTGTCACCATCCATCCATACAAGAACAAACACCATCTTTAAAATGATGAAACAGATTACGATCCCTAGCAATAATCTCCCGTTTATAAATCTTGGAAATCAGCTTCGTAGCCTAATGACAATTCTCGCAAACCCGCAAATTTTTCATAATCCTAATCGGCGTCCCGGGTTTTGTACTAATCAACCCAAAAGCAATTGCTAATCTCTCACTATGTTGACACAAAACACCATGTTTCCATTCGTCTTCAATGTCATAAAGCACTAATGACGTGTCATAAACATACCCATTTTCATCAAGAAGTTGGTTATTTTCATCCAACATTGCATAGATTTTGTCACTCATCGGGTGCGTTTTATCACTCGAAAGAAACTCGTGCACAATACCATCAATTTCAATTGAAGTGCACCCCGGGATTTTCTTTGATCCGTTATCGTTATATTTTGTTCTAATTCTTGCAACATCGTCCCATTGACCGTTAGAAGCATAAAGATTTGATAAAAGCATATAAGCTTTTGACCCTTCGGGGTCTAATTCGATACTTTTTTTAGCAAAATATTCGCCTAATTTAACGTTTTTGTAAACCGTACACGCCCCGAGAAGTGAACCCCAAATCGCGCAATCGGGTTTCATTTCCATTTTATTTATCATATCCATTGCTTCTTGAAACATTCCAGCTCGTGCTAAAAGATCGATCATGCATCCATAATGTTCTAGTTTGGGTGAAATCTTGAAATCGTGTATCATCGCGTGAAAGTATTGTTGACCAAGGTTGACCAAACCCGCATGTCTACATGCTGATAAGACACCAACGAAACTTATGCCATCCGGTTCGAGTCCTTCGTTGACCATTTTTTCAAAAAGTTTGAGCGCTTCGTGGGCCCGCCTATGCATTGCCAACCCGGAAATCAGCGCGTTCCATGAACTCAAATTTTTTATTTTCAAACTCTCGAATACGGTTTTTGCACCTTCAATATCTCCACATTGTTAGATGATTCTGAAAAATTCTTTTCCACATGGGTATGGATCCATTTTCCGAGATCAAGTGCACCCATTTGAGCACAAGCAGGAATAACATTTAATAAAGTGACGTCATCAGGTTCATAGTTTGACTCCAACATTAGTCTAAAAAGGTCTACTGATTGTTTATAATTGTGTGTATGTGTATACCCGCCAATCATAACATTCCACGTGGCTACATTTTTCTTATCTGTGTTCTCAAACAAGCTTCTAGCTTTTTCTAACTCGTTGCATTTTGCGTACATGTCGATTAGTGAGGTAATAAGCCAGATGTTTGAAGAAAGTTTACGGTTTATAATCAGGTTTTTTATTTGTTCTCCCGTTTTAAGATTACCCGATTGAGCACAAGCAGAAAGAACAATCCTGAAAGTTCCTTCATCCGGTTCGATTTTTGCTAATTTCATCTTATTAAAGAGCTCGATTGCTTCATCAAACCGTTGGACTCGGGCATGCCCAGATATGATAGAGTTCCAAGACACTGTATCTCTCAGAGGCATTTCATCGAACAGTTTGCGTGCGTCTTCTAAACGCCCTTGTTTCAAGTACCCAGTGATCAAAGCTGTATAAGAAACAGCATTTCTCATGGAACTTTTATCGAACACTAACCGTGCATCATCCAATTCCCCAACTTGAGCATAGAAATTAATCAAAGAGTTGTGAATAAATGAATCAAAAGCTAATCCTAGCTTCAAAACATGTCCGTGAATCTGTTTCCCCTCGTTTATTCCATCGATTTTTGCACAAGATTTCAATAAAGAAGGAAAAGTGTGAGAATTCGGTTCGATGTCTGATAAAAGCATGGACTTGTAAAATTCGATTGCAGATACTGGAGATGAATTTTTTGTATAACCTATGATGATTGTGTTCCAGATGAACTGGTCTGGTTCTTCAATTGTGTGAAAGACTGATAGAGCGTATGAAAGGTCACCAAAGGTGCTGATTGCACAAAAATTGATAATTTTGGTTAGAGCAAGTTGGGAATTGTGAAGGCCATTTTTGATCATTTGAGCATGAATTGGCTTAAATTCTTGCATGTTTTTGCATTTTGAAAGAAGATTGAGAGATGAGTGATTTTGTGGTGGCGTAATTGGCGTAGCAGAGAGCATCACTCTGCTACAAGTTGGGGCTAGCCCACTTGACTAACATGGAGAGAAACTAACAAGGAGGTCTTGGGTTCAATCCCAAGCATAGGAGATTTATATGTAATTATTTGCCGGTTCAAAAAAAAAAAAAAAAAAAAAAAAAGCATCACTCTGTTTCGTGTCAGAGGATGATGATATTGGATTGTTGGCTATAGGATTTATACACAAACCAATACAAGTGAAACAAAAATGATAAAATTTTAAAGGAAAATGCTAATGACAGCCCTTAGGGCTGTCATTAAGAAGGCAAAATACACAAAAGATAACCCCATGAATTTTAGCAATATTACTTTTTAATCAATGTACAAGCTTTTTATGCATGTTAGTGACAGCCCTATTAGCAAAACCCAATTTTAAAATAGAAGCCTGATTACATGTTTTAAGAGGGTGTTTGGGATTGCGATTTAAATTAGATTATCTAATTATTGTGTTTTAAAAACGTAAATAATCTAAGGGGGTGTTTGGGAGGGCTTTTCTAGGGAGCTTATTAGCTTTTTAGCTTATTCAAACTAATTAAGCACTTTTAAGTGTTATTTAAACTTATAAGCTTTTGCTTATGTGGCCTGTTTGTAAAAAAACAACACCTTCACCCAAAAGCAATCTTGATCATCAAAAAATTGTATTAATTGCATTTTTTTTTTATCGGTTTTATGTTGTTTTACACACATCTACAAAAGCGTATTATTTACCACAATGTGTTGCCCGATATAATTTTGGTTAGAGCAAGTTGGGAATTGTGAAGGCCATTTTTGATCATTTGAGCATGAATTGGCTTAAATTCTTGCATGTTTTTGCATTTTGAATGAAGATTGAGAGATGAGTGATTTTGTGGTGGCGTAATTGGCGTAGCAGAGAGCATCACTCTGTTTCGTGTCAGATGATGATGATATTGGATTGTTGGCTATAGGATTTATACACAAACCAATACAAGTGAAACAAAAATGATAAAATTTTAAAGGAAAATGCTAATGACAGCCCTTAGGGCTGTCATTAAGAAGGCAAAATACACAAAAGACAACCCTATGAATTTTAGAAATATTACTTTTTTAATCAATGTACAAGCTTTTTATGCATGTTAGTGACAGCCCTAAGGGGTGTCATTAGCAAAACCCAATTTTAAAATAGAAGCCTGATTACATGTTTTAAGAGGGTGTTTGGGATTACGATTTAAATTAGATTATCTAATTATTGTGTTTTAAAAACGTAAATAATCTAAGGGGGTGTTTGGGAGGGCTTTTCTAGGGAGCTTATTAGCTTTTTAGCTTATTCAAACTAATTAAGCACTTTTAAGTGTTATTTAAACTTATAAGCTTTTGCTTATGTGGCCTGTTTGTAAAAAACAACACCTTCACCCAAAAGCAATCTTGATCATCAAAAAATTGTATTAATTGCATGTTTTTTTTATCGGTTTTATGTTGTTTTACACACATCTACAAAAGCGTATTATTTACCACAATGTGTTGCCCGATATATTTACTACTTCCTCCGATTTAAAATAAGTGATATACTTTCTATATTTGGGTGTATCAGAATAAGTGATACACTTTGAAAATTTACCTTATTTGGTATAAAGTAATGGGCTCCACATCCACTAACTAACTACTTTAATAAAGTGAAATGACTCATTTACCCTTACTTTTACTTTTAAACATCATTAACCTTACTTTTTTCAAAGATTGTGGGACCCAATCCCCACTAACTATCCAATTAATCTAATTTAACCCTCATTATAATATTTTGCCACAAAAAACGTGAAACCAATAATATATCACTTATTTTAAATCGGAGGAAGTATATGTTTATTACATGCTTTATTACTGGACTATTATGATTTGGATGACAGGAAGAACTTTACTAGTTAACAATATAAAGAGATTTTCTGTTTGGGGTTTTAAAAATAAAATAAAAAACTATATTTTTCAAGTTTCGGCCCACTACTTCAGATTGCAATGTTGTAGACTTGTAGCCATAGTCCAATAATACTACATAAGTTATGGGAATTATGGACTTATGTAACAAAGTCCAAATAGAACAAAAGAAATGGAATAGTATGGACATATACAAATGGGATTTAAAACCAAATCTGATTCGGTCAACAATGGTCAAAATTGGATCTGACTGGAACTGGATATGGATCGAATACATATAAACCGATAGGAACTGATCTGGATCGGATCGTAACCGGATATTGGGTTGCAAAAGACCAAGAAAACGGCCATAAACAGTCATATTCCCAAGCTTAACGGCTCTTTTCACGATCACAATAAAAACCTGATTCAAAACTATTTTACTCGACGGACCCTCAAACCAATCCCAAACCGGAGGATTAGGATCCAACCCGATCCGATGGTTTTGAAACTGGATCCATCACGAACCTTTTTTTTGTTGTTGCCATGATATCTATATCTATATATATCTATATAATAAAGGTTCAATTTGTAGTCACTTTATTCTAATTATATTTAAAAAAAAACTACTACCTCCGTATCAAAATAAGTGATACATATGAGATTTCATGGTTTTTGAGATAAAAAATTAAAATTTGAGTTAAGATAGATTAAAGTAGATAGTTAGTGGAAAATGAGTCTCACTTCTTTTAAAAAAGTGATATTAATGATGTTTAAAGGTAAATGTAAGGGTATAAAGGTAATTTCACTTTATTAAAATAGATAGTTAGTGGAGACTGAGTCCCACTTTTTTGCCAAATAGAAAAACTTTTAGAAAACTATCACTTATTTTGATCCATTCCTAAATGAAAAGTGTATCACTTATTTTGATATGGAGGTAGTGTTAATAAAACTCGTTTATGCCTGCTTTTTGTTGTCTTTATGTTAATTTATATTTTATAGCGAAAGAGTAAAGACTAGTAGACTACTAGAATTATTGGTGTAAAACGAAGCTGATTTTTTGTTCCAGTTTTAATACCGGTGAAGAACCATGTTTAAATTTTAGTACTCGGTTTCTTAGGCATTTAACACCAATGATCGACTTCTAGTCAAATGTCTAAATATGACAATTAAAAGAAAAATAAACTGCCAATGATGGCCAACCTAGCTGGTCTGAGGCACTGGGTTTATACCTATGTGGGCTGCAGGTCGTGAGTTCGAATCTCTTTGGGAGCATTGCATTTGTGTAATTTTACTCACACCTGACACCTCACACGGGCACATATGAGGAGTTTTCCTTGGAAATCCCTTTCGGGGTGCTCACTGAAAAATTGCGAGTAGGCTTCCATTATTTCAGTTGCCGTTTCCGAAAAAGAAAAATAAACTGTTTGCCCAAATTAACAGAAGTAGCGGTGTATATTTAGCTTATTAAATCAATATTATTTTATGAAGAAGTGGAATTATAAGGATAATTTTCAACCAACTATTTCAAAAATATTAGATCAGTATCAAGCATTATGGATCATTATCAAAAAATATTTCTCCTAATTAAAGATCTAAAATTTCTGATAATGATATAAATTTTGTTAAACAATTGATTGAATTATCACCGAATCCTAACTCATTCTATGAATATAGAAATGTGATCTATCATAGCAATGAATCAATGATGATAATAATTATGGATAGTAATTTATTAATTTATTGTGAATTATTATTATTATTATTATTATTATTATTATTATTATTATTATTATTATTATTATTATTATTATTATTTTGAACAGGACTTTAGCTAGAAGCAAAGTTAGATTTGGCTTAAAAGTGCAATACTATTGTGTATGAATTTTAAATGTAGAAATTATAGTTGAATTAAAATATAGTTATCATAGACACAAAAAAGCATAGACACAATGCATGTTCGAGATGAAGAATTTGAGTCAACCTCAAATAACAAATAGACAAACCCTACAAAACAAAAGATATTAAATTCAATTAATATCACAAAAATAAAGGAATGATTCAAGAAATCCAACAATACCCATCATACATCTCTTTCCAAAAACATCCCAACCCCACCCTCTATAATGGACAATCAAACCACCAAAACTTATCTTTCCTTTTGGGGTGGGGAAGAGTTGATATGGTGGTTGAGTAATCTATCCATGCTTTAGATGATGGTGGTGCCAAGTTAAACTATCGGTTATGGACCATGATATAATTCGAGCTTGTGCGGTAAATTTGGATGAGGGCTTATCTAAAGTTATGGTAGTGCCAAAGTTCAATATGTTATTGACCATGATGCTATTAAAAGTTTGTCTGGATGTGTAATGTTTGTTTAGGATGGCAAGGTGTGGGTGCGGTAAACTTGGACAACGATTCATACCCGAGTTCACTGTCGGTTATGGACCATGGTCTGATAAGAGCTAGGCTGGAAATGTAGGGTATGTTCAGAGTGGCGGGACGTGGGGGTGCGATAATGGTTGGAGGATGGTGTGGCTAGCCATGGCTTAGTTTGTAGTGGTGGTAATATATTTTATTATCTATTTAGAGAATGGTTTGAAGCCCAAATCCACCTTCTATTATTTGTGTTGGGGTGATGGGTTGGCTAACCATGGTGTAAAATACCAAGGTAATCACGGACCATGGTAGAACATAAACTTAGGGTTGGTTCTGCTGGAGGAGTGGATGGCTTCTTGTGGTGTGGTATGATGGGGTAACCAATCATGGCTTGAATTTAGAGTTAGGGGGGACCAAATTCCAAGATTTATTATAGACAATGGTCCAATAAGGGCTTTGTCTCATGCATTATTTAATAGCCTAAAGATAAAATTAATATATGTGACACAAACAACTACACATAACTTAAAAAGCAATGTGTGATGTAGGAAAATGTGGGTGTATGTTTAACTTTTCAAATTTTAACATCCTTTAAAAATGATCTATTTGGTGTTTTTTGGTCATTTTTTCTTAAAGTACTATGTTAATAATTAGTTTGATTTATCGTTGTATTATTTTCCCAAACAAATTGTTAGGACCACACTTCAATAAAAACTGAATGACACTTCCATCCTGAAATCAGGGAAAGATAAAATTTAAAAGCATGTTAAACCCGTCTAACCTAAGGCTTCTACCCTAGTGGCTAGTGGTATTAGAGAAAAAGATAAGGTGTTGTTCATGACCTATAGGTCATGAGTTCAATTCTCGTCGTGGACAAATGGTGGGGTTTATTCCCCATAGGTGGAGGGTTCGAGGTAAGGCATATTGCCCCTTGTGGATGTCACTGTCTAGGCTCGAACCACTAACTTACTAACTATCCGTTCAAAAAAATGTTAGACCCGTCCAACGGAATTTTTCGGTTAAGGCATCACCAAAACTGAAGGCATCTTATCGTTGGCACGTCCTTTCGGTTCTTCGGTTGAACAATTTGGTTTAGGGAAGAAGTTGAGGTGGGACCCATGTCAATTTAATATAATCTTGGTATTTGTGTGTGTGTATATTTTCTAACAATGTGTCCCAAAAAACTGAAGAGCAAAAATATTGTTGGCATGAGTATGTCGGTTAGAGTTTAAGCTGATTTAACGATGATTTGACAAAAACTAAAGTGTCAGTTGTTGTCATTGATTATAAACTTCACTTGAGTTTTTTCATCTATTAATGTGGGATAATTTCCTACCAATTTAATTTGTTTGTTTTTTTATTCTAAACACCTCACTTTGAGAGTCAATATCTTATTCACCACAACTCCATTTCAAACATTCTTTAGCTCGTTGTGTAGCTATCACAAAGGTGAATGTAGGGGTGTTTACGAGTCGAGCTTTTAACGAGCTACTCGAGTTCGAGCTCGTTTATGTCGAGCTCGAGCCTATACTAATTTGATCTTGAGTCGAGCTCGAACATAAAAAAAGACTCGATTAATCTCACGAGCCGAGCCTAATAATATAATACTCGACGGCTCGTTCGATAGCTCGTTTAATCTCGAGCCGAACGAGCCAAATGATCTTAACGAGTCGATCCCAACGAGACGAACAAATATTTTATACAATTAGTACAAGTGTTGATACAATAAGTACAAGAATATACATATATTAATTGGGGTGTTAACGAGTCGAGTAATTAACGAGCTTTTCGAGTTTGTAAATTAGTTATTTTCAAAATATATGGAATCATAAACGAGTTTCGAGCTCGAGCTCGAACACTATATAAATATTCGAGCTCGAGCACAATTTTGAAAGCTTATTCGAGCTCGAGTCGAGCTCGAGCCGAGTAATTACTAAACGAGCCGAACCCAAATTTCCTGATATTCGACTTGACTCGAATCGTTAACACCCCTAGGTGAATGGAAAGGTATCAACTATTAATCATATATAACAAATATACATATAATTACATGAGTCCAAAGTTGGTGAAATTTCATTTTCAACATAATTTTTCAACAAAAACAACGATATGCAATTCAACCATAAAATCATCATAAATAGACGACCCCCCCCCCCCCCCCGGGGCGTTGTCACACATCTAAATATAATGTAGCCAAAATAGTTAACTCTGTCAATTATTTTATTTACTTTTCCGTTTAAAGCAAATAAAATTTTTTAATGTCAAAATAATTAATCATATTTTTTGTTTATTGTTAATTAATTGTCAAATCTTGAATAACCAATTATTTTTAACCTCTACTAAGACTACTCCCATTGGGACATTTGAGGGCCGAGTCAACACAATATAATAATGAAAAAAATTATTGGGGGTCCCCAAAGAGGTGACCTAGGTTGGTGGAGGAGATCGATGTCACATGAGGGTCACCAATTATTTCATTTTTATTTTTGTTTTTAATGTGAGGTGGAATTTTATGATTGGTTGTTTTGATTTTAATAAGTAATAAAAATTTAGGTTGAGTTGAGTTGTTAATGTGTGTTAAAAATAAGGTTGGGTTGGGTTGTGTAGGTGGAAGAGAAAGATATTATTTTTTAATGAAAAAGTTGGGTTGGGTTGCTAATGAGTATAGTCTAAGTCAAACTTACCACCAACATCACTACCATAATCTTATTCATCTCGTTACCGATCCATAGCATGGATACCCTATTATTATTAGATTAATATGTAAGCGAACAAACTTTTATTCGAAGCAAAATATAGTTATACGGTACATGTTGCCGCATTGCACAGTACCAATTAGTAACATTCTAACCCATTCAACATCTACACTTCTCGTGGAGTTTTTAGGAATCTAGATTAATTATTTTCCTACATTAAATGATAGAAAACATAATAATTCTGGTTTAGTGAATTCAGACGGCAAATGTATAATCATCCACACAATAATGATAAGTGATTACATTTCAAGTTTTGTCCATTTCTTCAAATTTCAAGTAACTACCGATGGCATTATTTTATAACATATCGTACATTGAATTATGTACATATCCTGTAAGTGAGTAAGTATGGTAGTATTATCGGGGCCGTTTTTGAGCATTGCAACAACGGCGGTCGCCCAGGGTCCACAAAATTTAGAGGCCCACTTTCAAAAAAAATTAGTCCATGTATTTTTTATCTAATGGTCAAATTTAATCACATATTTTATACATGGAGGGGTATTTTGGTCATTTTTTTAAAAAAATGTATTTTTTATTTTAGAATTATTTTTTTATTTTTTTTAAATTTATTATTTTTCATTAATAACACATAATGTGATTACATACTGAATCACATGTGATTGCATACTGAATCACATGTGATTGTACCTAAACATCAAATGCGATTAAATATACAATCACATGTGATTTTATACTAAAATTACATGTGATTAAATACTGCACGTAATTATCAAATAAATATTGTTTTTAACGAAAATAATAATAAAAAATTTAAAATAAAAAAATTTAAAATAAAAAAAAATTTAAAATAAAAAAAATTTAAATTTTTCTTTAAGTGCCCACAAAATAGCCCTTCATGTATAAAATATGTGATTAATCTTGACCATTAATGGTTGAGATTTGTTTCTCGGGAGTATGTAAAATAATGGATCTCCTTGAACATTTCTCTAAACACTTAGACCATTCCCAACAGTGCACCCAACTGACGCCGTCAGTTGTTGCCAAATCAGCGTCACGTCAGCTCACCCTCCAACCGTTACTAAACTGACGTACTCATGCCAACAATACCACTTCCCTTTAATTTTTGGGACCCACCATTACAAAACACACACACACAAAATACCCTTTGGACCCACCCACCAAACTCACAGAAGCCTCAAGCCTCGTCTACAAACCGGCGTGCACCCAACCGGCGGAATACCGGCAGAATAAGTAACGAGGCGTGCCAACAGTGTACCAACCGGCGATGCCAACCGGCGAGACCGTTGGTACCCGTCTTATACAATCTTTGAGGTGATCTGTATATATAAAATCGTTTTACAGTATATCATATAAGTTTCACAATAAAAAATAATCATTGTTTGTAAAATATTTTTTCTTTATGTGACACAGATCATCTTCTCGTGTGATTTATCTCAATTGTCAACCATATATTCATTCATCTTATCCCAACAGTCTTCTAAATAAAAGAATACGCATATTTTTCTTTTTGGTTTTTTAGCATAACTGTTATCTATTTTTGTAAATAATATATTCACTTCATGAATGTGTAACTATCCACATCTTATCTATTTCATATCCGTTGTAATGTGATTGATTATTCTTGTTGCTGTGAAATTCTTACTTCAAATCTTTAAAATTAAAGAATCAAAAACTTTGAACTAAATACCTAATGTAAGAGTAAGGTAAAGTGATCTTAGTTTATTTTACAAGTCCTATAGTCATGTTTTGATGGATATTAATTGAACTATTGACAAATGAAAATGTGACAAAAAATATAAAATTAGAGAGAGCGTGGGGGTCCATATTGTTGAAGGTCATCGACCAACAACACCAAATGGGAACAAATACCCATCGACAAAAATAACAATCACAATAATTTATTTATTTGGAAAGGCCAAATGGAATTAAAAGGCAAAAATGGAGTGCCAAGGGGGGCTGTGAGATACAGCAGCTATAAAGGGAAACAAAACACGGGAAATCCAAACAAAACTACAATATATTTTGTTTATCTTGTGTCCAGATTAATAACTAACAAATACAAATAGACAAAATGTCCTTGTATATTTGAATTCTATCTCTTTATGTTTAATTAATATTTATATTAGTTTATTAACTTAAGTAAACGTTCAAGGTAGTCCAAGAATTTTAACTAGTCTCTAGGGAAAATTAATAGCCATTGGATAAAGAAAAAGTCAAAGGTAAAGATCAAGATTCAAACCATACAAGCACATGTGCTTCAATACATCAATATCCCACCCACCTTCGGCGGCCAGAGACGGCGGGCGGCGGCGGCAGGCGGAGGTGGCCACCGGCGGTGGTGACCGGTGGTGGTGGTCGTGACTGGAAGCACATGTGTTTGAAACACATGTGTTTTGAAAATAAATGAGTGTATATGTACAGCCAAGCACATGTGTTTCATGACTTGAAACACATGTGTTTCGTTACTAGAAGCACACGTGTCTCAAGTAATGAAGCACATGTGTTTCATAACGTCAAACACATGTGCTTCGTGATTCAAACACAAATGACTTGCTTGTAAGTTACAGGTGTTCAGGAATAAAAACACATGTGCTTGGCTTTATGAAGCACACGTGCTTCATAATGATATGTTCGTCACTTGTTTTGATTTTTTTTCGTGTTAGTGAAGCACATGTGTTTCATAACATCAAGCACATGTGCTTCGTGATTCAAACACAAATGACTTGCTTGTAAGTTACATGTGTTCAGGAACAAAACACATGTGCTTGGCTTTATGAAGCGCATGTGCTTCATAATGATATGTTCGTCACTTGTTTTGATTTTTTTCCTTGTTAGTGAAGCACATGTGTTTCGTTACATCAAGCACATGTGCTTCGTATGCTCCTCTGTGTGTTTAGAAACTCATGTTTTTAGTGACTTGAAACACATGTGTTTCGTGACCTGAATCACATGTGTTTCGAAGTAATATACTGTGTTTTAGTGAAGCACATGTGTTTCAATACATCAATACCACCACCACCCCCATTACCACCAGCACCTTCACTGTCAGCCACCACCACCGCCGCCGGGCACCGGCCGCCGCCGCCAGCCACCGGCGGCGGACGGCGGCGGACGGCGGCCGGCGGTGGCCGGAGGCTGCGGCCGGCGGTGGCTGTAGGTGGGGGATTTGATCTTGACTATCTTGATCCAATGGCTAAGATTTGTCCCTTGGGACTATGCAAAACACTTGGACTTCCTAGAATACAACTCAACTAACTTATACATTAAAAATTCAAAACTTGTAGCCTAGAGGTATTGATGTAAGGTAGAGGTGAGCTCGGTCCAAAAATCAAACAAAACCGAACCGAAACCGACAGATAAATCACTTCTCTTAAAATCATATATATTCTGTTATTATATTAAATACAGAAATAGCACAAATGTATAATAAAAATAATATGTATACAAATTTTATTTTCTATTTTATTACACTCTTCTATGTTTACTAATAAGTACACCATCCGCATAAACTTCTTTTTCACCATATATTTACAACTTTATAAGTAAAAAAATACTTCAAAGTATGTCATTATATATAACTAAAATAATACTATGTAATTTCTAAACTGATATAAGGTTTGATAAGTTCATTTTCAAAGTAAGGTTTGATAAGTTCATTTTCATAAAATACTGATATCGTCCGGGAAATACTAGTATACACATAAAAGAACCGGATTACTTCTTCTTGTTGTTTTGTATTCCTAATGTCTTATAAAATTGCTAATATTTATAGTGGTGGTTATTAATTAATATACACGTTTTTAATATATTTCCTTCGTATCAAAATAAGTGAATCACTTTGAAGTTTATATTTTTTGAGGCAAAATAAGGTAATAAAAGATTAGTAAAATTAAATAGAGTAATTCGAATGGTGAAAAAGTCAAATATAGAAAGATGACAAAAATGAATGAGCCTCACACCTTTAATGATGTTTAAAGAGTGATAAGTAAGGGTAAAACGGTAATTTTAAATATAAAAAATTACCAAATAAGGTAAAATATTAAAGTGATTCACTTATTTTGATACACCCCGAAATGAAAAGTTATTCACATATTTTGATACGGAGTAAGTATGTCCTAATATTTTTAGCGGAGTGTAGTTATCATTTTGCTATTTATTTTTCTAGGTTGTTTATTAGTAAAAATGATATTAATGTATAATATTTATGTGTACATACATATCTAACCATTTATGATTATAAGTGTTAAAATGAATGGATGATATGTAAAAAGAGAATTATACACATGTTAAATTTTGAAATAAATAAATATATAAGTAAAGAGTAATGGTATTTAGGCCTATTATTTAGACATATTGATAGGCCTACTCATTAGATGAAGATACGTATCAAAATCAAGGAATAATATTAGGAGAGATAATTAGTGGAATACACATGTCATTCTATCAAATGGGTAAGCCTATTAGTAGGTTTAAATGTTAGAGCATCCCCAATGGTTAACCTCATAAAAGCTTATTAGTTTTGCCACATCAACATTCCACTACCAAAAAACCTTTTCATAAATGACACCTCCAATGGTTAACCTCTCAAAAAGCTTATTCTTTTATAATATTTCTAATCTACCTTTATCTATCTCAAATGTTTTATAAATACCCCTATATATAATTTGACAATTTTTTTGATATCTTACTAAATATTATATCTTTTAAAATGTCTAATACAAAAATATTATACTAATTGACATTAAATATTATATAATTTATTTATTAAGTAATAAAAATATAATAAAGAATTTATATATAACAAATCTAAGGTTTAAATTGAAATGTTATTAAACATAAGGGGCTAAAAATGATAAACATTAAAAGATGGTTAAAAGGTTAGTAGATAATAGGTCTTTGCAATAAGCTTTTCAAAAAGCTAGGCATTCCAATGGTAAAAAATCTTTCAAAGACTTATTAGAATAGTAATAAACTTTTGAAAAAACTACCATTGTAGATGCTTTTAGGACTAAATATCATTTCTCATAAGTAAATACAAATGATAAGAAAAAATATAATATATCTTTTAGAATTTGCTCCTTCATTAATTAAGAAGAAATATAAAATTGCATAATACAGTTATCTAAAGTTATTTTTGTACTTTTTCCTTTATTAAAGTAGTCCATTTAAGTAAACATTGTATTGCCGTTCAGAAAAAAAGTAAATATTGTATTAATACAAGTTATACAACATATTAATATATTCATGAAACATATAAAAGGAATGCTTTCCTGTAACCATCATAATCTCCAAATATCTTAAATTTGTGCTCCAAAAATGACAACCAATAAGAAAGGAGTCATGTATGTATACAAACTGGACACCGGAAACCACCAACCGGAGCATCACCACCACCCATCAACGCCACTACCAACCACCACCGCCACCACAAAAAAATCCATTTCCCGTAGCTTAGGAGCACTACTCCGGCGAACCAAAACCTACCGAGAACACAGCCACCATGAGAATTTCGAAAAAGAAGATACAAAAGAAATGGTTCAAGAATCATCAAGAAAATCACTTCCGGCAATCGACGGCGGTAGGAGGTAAGTTCTAACCGAAATTACATTAATTTGTTCAAAAAAATTGAACTTTTTCAACAAACAAAATAAATTACAAACTAATTTTTTCCTGAATCCATCACTCGCAGTAAATCATTGGTTATTAAAGAAGGTAGAAAAACGGTTTCGGGGATTGAAGAAGTGAGAAAACCGGTATCAGGAATTGAGGTGGGGGCGGTGGGAGGGCGGAGATCGGCGGAGAATAGGGCGGAGATGGTGATGATTAACATTAGCGAGGTGGCGGCGTTGCTTCAAGTGAAGGTGTTGGTGACGGATATGCCGGCTTTCATGCAAGTCCATGCATTCCGGTGTGCTAGACAAACTTTTGATAGTTTGGAGAAATTTAGCCCTAAGCAAATTGCTTTAAACATGAAAAAGGTATGTAATTTATTCTTATATTGTATAACTTTTTATGCGTAAAGTACAGGTCGTTACAAGTTGCAACATGATATTGATACGATACGATATTTCTTGTTGGGAAATCGGGTAAAGTGAAAAGTCTATCCGTAACAACAAGGGAGCTGATTCGTACAGAGTAAATTCATACCAAATGATAATCATATCCTTAATGGGAGGGGTGAAATGCAAAATATGTTAGAAGTAAAGGAAGGACATGATTTTCATTTAGGATGAATTTATTCTGAATGGATAAAAGTTGCTCTGCATGGATAAAAGTTGTACAAAATTACATGCTTGAATAAAAAATATCTCACAATACTTGTACTTTCATATAATATTTATACTCCAAAGGGATAAGATAGTAAGTATTAACTGCACAAAATATTTTCTAACAAAATGAAAAATGTACTAAATAAGATCTGGCTTTATAATTATAACTTCAATCAATACAGATTTCTTATCTAATGTTATTTTATCAAATATGAATTAAAAGAACTCATTTGTTTTATGTGAAAAATAGTTGTAAGATTAAGTCATGGTGACTTGGTGGCACTTCAAAGTGTCACGAAGTAGTTGCATGTGCATCAGATTTGTTCATTGATTATGGTTCAATTTTATATATGTATGGTACGGTACACTATGATTTTAGATCGTCATAATTATTTTGAGTAATGGTATTTATGCCTACTAAATGTGTTTACTCATGTGTCTACCAATTTGATCATGACAAGTATCAAAATCAAATGATGATATGAAAAGAGAGAATTAGTGGATGACACATGTCAAGTTTAGAAGTGAATAAGCCTATGGGTAGACACAAATATCATTTCTCTATCATTTTTATCATTATAATAACTATCCCTTTCTATTTTTGTAGGATTTAAATACTAAAATCATATTTATTGAAAACATAACCACAATTATTATACAGTATAGTTTTAACAATACACAATGTTCTTAAAAAATCTGATTAAGTTATCTGTTTATTTAAAAATATATACATATCAAAATTTGATATTGAAAACAAATAAAAACGGTTACTCAAGGTTTATGAAATACGACACTAAAATTTATGAAATAAATGAATTTTAGTTGTAAGGTATCATAGTTTTATATATATCTCAGGAATTTTTAGCTCATTAAACTATTGTTTTAGTAATAAAATATAATCAAGTTGCTCTTGATATTAAAATGATTCTAATTTGCTAGGTGTATAAATAATTATTGGTTTAGGCTACCAATCTAATCATGTGCCGTATGATTCAAACCTAGCTTTTTGACTAACCCATGTGTTCTAAATTTATACATAAAATTATCTATTAATTTTTAAAGGCTAAATTTTATTAAAAGGCAAAAGAAAAAAAAATCATCCAGAGTATTTTTTATTAAAATAAATAAAATAACCGTAAATTTAAAGTATCCAAAATAATACATGTCTTATAAAGTTAATAAACATCTATAAAAACTATTTGATTGTATTAGATAGTTAGGTTATTATATATTATCCTTTATATTTATATTGTAAAGTGTATGTTTTTTGTGTAACTAAAATAAATGAATAATTATATATATATTGATATCAATATAATATATAATTTTGGAGGATATTTATACAATTTCTAATATAATGTAAAATAAACGTGTAATTTTATATATTGTAGACTAACTAATAATCACTCTTTTACATCTTTTACATTTGAAGAATTCTCTTTCCATTTTAAAACATCAAGTCAATAAATCAATAATGCATGTTTTTGACGGTCATAAGGATTATAAAAACACTAAATTTTATTATGTAGTTTGTACTTTGTAAGTTTGTAGAGTTAACTAAATTGATGTAATTATATATTTTGTGTGGCAGGATTTTGACAAGGTATATGGGCCGGCCTGGCATTGCATTGTGGGCTCAAGTTTTGGGTCATTTGTGACTCATGCAACCGGTTGCTTTCTGTATTTCTCCATGGAAAAGTTATATATTTTAGTTTTTAAGACAAAAGTTCAAAAAAATGTGAAACATTCACATTAGAATTAGAATTAGGAGATATATGAAAAAGGAAGTTTAAAAAATGGAGTACCAATTATAATGTCAACAATATAGATGTAATTTTTTTTTTTGTTTGATTTGTTTTTTCTTTTTCTAGTTTACATTGCTAAGCTTGTTGATTGCTTATAGTGTACTTCTGAAATTTGTACATAAAAGTTGACTGATTTTTTATATTATTCTTGCATCTCAGTATATGTTCGTACCTTCGTTAGAATAAATCATTAGATATAAACACGATTGAAATTTTGTCATATACAAAAATTGCGAACAAGATGCTCTAGAAACATGAAGGACGAAAAAACGCAATTATGAAATATTTGCTTCCAAACGTCTTATTTAGGTAGTGTTCGAACATCTTAACAAAAGTTGTGAGTATGGTTAGTGGTAAGTGCTTTACCTTTGTACCTGTCCCACGCGGGTTCGAACCTTGTAAGCAGCTTTTAAAATATTTTTCAATCCTGCAAATTGAACATTTCTAATTATGGCAGGTTTGAATTCAGATATGACTTAATTAGAAATGTGTAATTTGCTTTATAAAGTAGTATAGATATGCCAGTAAGCCATCATCACTATCGCCACCACCCACCAATTGGTTGACATAAAATATATTTACATGGTACCAGTCGTCTAATTCCGGGGATACCCTCTTAGTACTATATATAATATTGGAACATTCCCAAATTAATAAGTCATAATTTTCAGAGAACATATTTGCTAATTTGAAAAATATTTGTGTTTGGAAAAAAAATTGACAGCCCAAGAACTTAGATTTATGACCTTCGTGTTGTTAGCAAAAAACTTTAGCCATCTAACTACTAGGGCAATTTTTAATTAGTTGAATGCAATGACTTATGTGTCATATTATTTTTGTTAATTCTTAAACTCATATCATCAAATTTATCTATTACAATCCACCATTATCATCATTACTTTTCACTGCCACACACCACCACAATTAGTACATACCTTCACCCACCATCACTACACATCACCACCCACCAGTCCAACACCATCACTAATGCTCTGTTCCAGAAATTTTTATTAAAAGAAAAGAAAAGAAGAGGGAGGAAGAGAGGAGAAATAATTAAAAATAGAGAAGAAATATTTTAATTTTGTTATGTTCCTGGATGGAAATAAAAGAAAATAAAGGAAGAAGAAAAATAAAAGAACGAGAAGGAAAATAATCTTCTCTCCAAATCTTCCCAACTTTGGGAAGAAATTTTAGAAAGAAAATTGGTAAAAAAAACTTCCTTCCATTTCTCTTCTCTTCTCTCCATTAAAAAATTCAGGAACACAATTTTCTTTCTAATTTTTTCCAAATCCTTTCTTTTCTTTCCAAATTTTTTTTCTGGAACACAGTGTGTAACACCACAATCTAAGAGCCATTTTTAATATATATATATATATATATATATATATATATATATATATATATATATATATATATATATATATATATATATTGCATACGGAAGCGAATTAAGAAATACCATAACTCCTACTTATTACACAACATAAAAACCATTTAAGTGTTAACCAAATATATATAAAACATTTAAGGTGTTACTGAAAACCGGCTCGACTTGGTTTACAAAATCAGAGTACGGTCAGACTTCCAAAACCCGACTCTAGTCAAGCTAAATCCACAACCTGAAAAGAGTCAACACATGAGGGATTAACACAAAGCTAAGTGAATAGAAATAACAATCAATTTGCATAACTACAACAAATTGAAACAAGAGAAATCAATCTGGAAACCCGTCCAAACTTCCACAAGCAATTGGACGTTATGAGAGTATCGGCGGACTTGCGCAGAACCTACAACTATTGTTGGCCGAACAACAGTTTACCGATGGCAACTTTACTATTAGCACGGTAGTCCCCCCTGCCGGAACACATCCGTAGGAGTCCGAGCACCCCATCCAATAGTAACGAAGCCTAGCCAAAACCCACTCATAGCTAACCTCTAGAAAACATGTGCACATACTACCATTAACACTCCCACAATTAATGGTACCACCGGAAAAACAAGAAAATGAGAATTTTCCCAAAACCAGCCAAGATAGCGCCGCTATCCGAGATAGCGTCGCTATCTTTCAAGGAGATAGCGCCGCTATCCAAAGATAGCACCGCTATCCACCAAAAGATAGCGTCCGCAATCTCAGTACCAAACGTGTAACACCGCAAAATTTGAAGAACGTTTTTTTTTTTTTTTTTTTAAAATGCCCGAAGGCGATTAAGTTATCCTCTAGGTTAGTTTAGCGGAAGCATAAAGATAATAATAAGTTTAGGTTTAGGTTTACAAACCAATGTCCCAAAATAAACTTCAAAACATTAAATATTTAGACGTAACACCGCAAAATTTGAAGAACGTTTTTTTTTTTTTTTTTTTTTAAAATGCCCGAAGGCGATTAAGTTATCCTCTAGGTTAGTTTAGCGGAAGCATAAAGATAATAATAAGTTTAGGTTTAGGTTTACAAACCAATGTCCCAAAATAAACTTCAAAACATTAAATATTTAGACGGTGTCACTTAAACGACATGGCTCCTTTTTAAAACATATCAACTGAGCTTGGTCAATCATCCCGTCCAAAGCACCGATCACCTGAAAAGATTCAACGAGGGAGGGATTAGCACAAAGCTAAGTGAATGAATATAATCTACAAATTCTGTGAAGCCCAACAAGCTGGCATAGTCATCACTACTATCTAAAAGCCACCTAACCACTTCTCACTGTTCACTAAAACACGGAAGTTATAAAACATCTCCGGTTCGGTCATCACATAAACCCGGAAGTTTAAATAAACATCTCCGGTTGGGTCATCGCTGGAACACGGAAGTTTCAATACACGCTTCCCGGTTCGTTCAAGAAGATCGGGGTCCTGCCGGAGCCTTAAACCATGGTCGGCCAAACCATGGTAACCGATAGCGGTTCGTGTCCAACACCCGGGCAACTCCCTCCCCTTGACCATGCAACAGATACAGGTAAGGTCGGATACCCTTTAGTCGACACCCATTGCCCAGCGCACTGACTTCTCAAACCTCGGTCACCAAGTCAAACCGAGTTGTAGCTACCCGTCAAGCCAAGTCTCTTCACCTATGTGCACAAGGTCATGTATGGTATCCCCTAACACTAGGCATACATAACGAGTAGACTAGCTACGAAAAACACCGCGAAAAACATCACGGCAGAGTTCCCAATCGCGAACTCAAGTTCACGATCGTGAACTAGAGTTCGCGTCGGGAACTACGACGTGAACTACTTCGCGACTAAACCCCATATTCTCTGTAAGCACTTCGCGATCGGGAACGGGAGTTCGCGACGCGAACTCCCCACGTCTGGTAATTTCCTGCATTTTTCACAAGTATGCAATATACCGAACCAATTGTGACCGAACACAAGTTGGAGATTAAATCCACTCACCGAAACCTTCCACTTGTCGAACTCAGAGGTCTAATGTTTCTGAGTCACGATCCCGATTCCTGTACACCAAAGGAATACCGAATTAGTATATAATTCCACCAAATTATAAACAAGGTTAAATATACATTTAACACTAACACTTACACTAACTAAATAGCCAAACACTTAAACCATCATAAGAACATGTCATGACCATTTACACTTACACAACAAGTCAACTAGCCATATTGCATTTCTTACACTCAAACGGGTCAAAAAAAACCGGATTATTAAAACTATAATACTTTCCATAACTACAATCATGTAAACAACTTGCAATTCACCGAATGTTACCAATAACATTACTAATCACATAATCCTAACAAAACACTTACACTTTCACAATCCAAGTTATTAAAGTCACTTTACTACCCATTGGCCCAAACGGGTCAAAACAACATTTTTACTCCAACGCTTTCAAGCACAACTATAATTGCTATAATCACACCATTTAACAATTAATAACTAACTAGTTATTTTAACAAGATCAAAACTCCATCCTAGATCATTATTAACCACCAATTTCACTAGTTCATGAAATCTCCCAATAACCAACCAAACACCACCCAAGCTCAAGCATTTAGCACACATTCATCACAACTAACAAGTCATAACCAATTAAACAATTCATCAAGTTCAAAGTCACCAACAATCCATGTATTTCACTTCCAATTTACTAGTTAACCATTTTAACTAAAAAAACATCTAAACACAACTAGCATTTCAACAATCTCACCAATCTTGACATAATTCAAAACTAACATATCCAACCTATCATGTTAACATATTTAAGCAACAAAACCCGTAACAACACATCCATGTCATGTTTTCCACCAACTAGTCATTTAACACAATAATTAGTTCATAATTTCTACATAACCTTAAACAATTGTTCTAACTAACAATTTCACCCAACTCAAGCCACATTCCACCAAAACATCCAATACTTGATTTCTCAACCTAAAGAACAATTCCAAGCATTCAAATCACAAGAAATCCAAGGTTTGACAAAACCCATACAACCTACTTTTACATAAACACACCAATTGTACATCTTGCTAAAATAGTTGTACCTTGTGCTAAAACACTTGTACATAAGCAACAACACATGACAAACTTTGCATACACACTCAATATGCCATTTAACACAATAATCACCATCCAAAACTCAAGAACACATAAACCCTAATTTATCAACTATCATGGAATCGAAATTAAACACATATAGGTTGAAGCTTACCTCAAGAGCTTTCCAAAAACGTGTTCGGATTAAAGATTGGACAAGAAACGAGCTTGAGATCTCTCTTGGAAGCTCAAGAACACCATGAGAAGGATGATGGTTTAGAGAGAGAGAGGAGAGAGAGACGGATCAAGAGAGAGAGGGAGAGATGGATGAATGACCAAAAAGATGGGGCATTCCCCATCACTAAAGCCGTCCAAAAGAGGGGGGTGGGGCCCACTTTGATTTTTTTTTTATCTTTTAAACAAATACAATACAAAAGTCCCTTTCGTAGTTAATTTATTTAAAATACCAAACGGGCTCCAATTTTAAAAACGAAAGTATTTCTGGAGACGATATAAAAAGGGGAATCCAAAAATATAAAAATCACATTTTTATAAAAACATTTCAGAAAACAGATATTTTAATCCCTTGATTAAAATATCACAAAAGGACAAAAGGTCAAACAATTCATTTAACACTTAAATCAAATTATTCCACATATAGTTAAATAGATATTTTCAAATATCAAAATATACCTAAAACATCTAGGCCAGTTTTAGGATGTTACAACTCTACCCTCCTTAAAGAGGATTCCGTCCCCGGAATCCAACAACAAAATCCAATTAGCAAGCATTTATCACAATACATCTACAACTCTAATCCAATCACTTTCACGTATACATGCTCAAACAAAATCACATCCAATATGTCATGCATTTTATAGTATACTTAACAATTCTAACTTTTCCATATAATGTTCCCGCAAAACATTGTCATATCAATTAACAGTCTATTCATTTCTGTAGTCCATACTTACCCCAAATAATCTCATTACTCATATTGCATTTACCATTCATAACAATTTAGCATTCTCCATGCCATAACAGTTAATCAACTAGCATAAGTTACAACATCATTTCCATACACAAGGTCACACACTTATTTCAATTCTCAAATACCTACTCGTTTTATTCTTTATTCTAACGAAAATTTACAGTTTTTGCACAATTTAACTCGTTAAACGACCCGTAATTTTAAGAATTTCCAGTAAAATTTCCAGTTTTACTCAATTAATTTCAAAAAATACACTTTCATAACATAAAGTCACACCAATTTCGCATACTAAGCACAACCGGGTCAAAATCAAGCAATTTATCGTGACACTATCAAGGTCCTTAGTTAACAATACTTCTAACAATCATCAACTATTATGCATAATCAACCACATTACAAGTATGGCAAAATTTTACAAAGTCAAGTTGCACGTTTTGACAAAACTAGTCACAGTTTACACAAGTCAATTCTACCCCACATATCTCATTACAATAATGGCAATACAAATAGCAACAACTTTTATACCCAGTTAGTCATACCTATGACCTAACAGATCAAAACAAGTTTTATCATCCAAAAATTGTTCTTGTTACATCCATAACATGTCAAGCTACTCACCAAATCGACTCATGCAATTATCAATGATTATTATCATGATCAAGATCTAACAATTACAAACATTCAATCCAGTCTTGACACTAATCACCTTAAACGTTTCAACATTGAGAAATTTATCATAACGATTTCAAACATACAGTTCACAGTTCATTAACATGCCAAACTCATGTGATGACTAATAAGCATTTTCAGTTACATGTCAACTTTTACTTAGACTTCAAATCAATCAATCACAATTCAACTAGTCCTTAACTCTTACCCATTAACATCCAAATAGTAAGGTGATTTCATCAGTTCAATTCGCAATTAAGCATAAACAATTTCTATCATTTCTATCATGATATTTGATCTAGAAACATAACTCTTAAGACATAAAACCTCATAATCTCAGTTTGACAACTATTATTATAATCAATTAAAACATCATTATCCCTATGAGTAATTTAAAATCTTACCAATTTAAACTATTATCAATTTTATTATCACAAATCATTTCAATAAAAATCATTAAATCTAAACATAGATTTAAGCATAAATCACAATCTCAACACTTTTCTCAAATAATTTCATAATCAAAGCAATCACTTACAACCCCTTTTATCTTCAATTATTACTATCACAAATCAACCCAAAATAGTCTACACATACAGTTCATTAGCAACTTTTCAGAAACAAAATTCAACATAGAAAACCAATCAGGTTTGCATCATCTACATTTCAGGTCATTCAAATATTTAATACCGACTATCGGTCATAATCAATGTCTATAACAACAAACAAACATCAATTTATCCACATTGCACAAACATTTCTGATTCTCACTATACAAGTCACTACATGTGACCCGACATGTCACAAATAAAAGTTTCACTTTTTCACATAACAAACACTAGTCCTACTTGGACTATTCAATTCACGCATACAATTCCATCCATTTTAATTACAAGCACCACATCCCCACAGTTTACAATCAACATGTCATTAATTTGCACAATATGGAAACAAGCAATTTTAACCACCGGGACACTATGTGTGTCCCGACAAACAAGAAAAGAAACAATCTTGTATAACTTTTATTAACTAGACTAATCCATACATCATATCACTCTAGACTTAGTCCAAGTTTCAATAAAAGGAACATGTAAGCATACATCACTTATCTCTACAAAACTCCCAATACATAAGATGTATCCCAAATCAACAAGCAGTCACTTATTCCAATTTAAGTGCCATAAAACACTACGGGTAAGCAGTTCAGTTCATCACAACATTTCACAAGTCTTAACTAAGCAATCTTCTCAATTAACAATTCTACATAAACACAAGTATTGAGTTTATAAAAACATACCCGAGCTGTCACGGTCAGTGACGTCAGAACTCTTTCTTTTCCTTTCTACCATTGATGAAGATTCCCCGACCACCACCGCACTTGACCCAGAATTCGCTTTCTTTTTCAAAGGACATTTACTCTTTTCATGACCCTCACTTTGACAATTCCAACACACAAACTGTGGAAACTCACAATCCTTACCCTCGTGCCCATAATGGCCACATCCAATGCACTTCATGGTCTGGGCTGTGCACGTCCCCGAATGAGCGGACTTACATTTACGACACCATGGGTTCTTTTGACCTGATCTACGAACAGTCTGTTTACGACTCATGTTTCCCGGTGGTTTATAGGCACCTTGGTACCCTAACTCTAGAGGTGACGGGATTCCCAAGTGTGGGTATGGGTAAAGTCCCTGAGGTGGTAATGGATGATTTATCCGAGGTGGAGCGGGTTGGTTCATTTGGGGCGGAATTGGATAATTTGCTAGTGGTTGCGTTGATGGGGGAATAAGAAGCAATGTGGCAAGGATCGAGGGTGTCATTCCTTTGATTAGTCGTTGTTGTTGTTGCACCTGATTTCTTAACTCTTGCACTTGGTTTTCCAACGCCTTAATATGTGTTTCCCGGTCAGTCTCCACATTGTTACTTGAGGTAGCAACTCTTTCTGGGGTCAAGGGGGTCGGGTTCTCTTTATCCGTCATATCTGTAGCAAAACACAACATCTCACGAAAGCTTAGTTTAAATCGTTAGTAACTACATACTAACTATAAACTAACTTCATTCACATTTGCTCTAATCCCACTCGTCCGAAATGCTTGACCAAACTTGAGCCACGATTTGGGAATGGAACACCAACCCCGTGTATCCATCGCCAAACCGAAGCTCTGATACCAAATTGTAACACCGCAAAATTTGAAGAACGTTTTTTTTTTTTTTTTTTTTTTAAAATGCCCGAAGGCGATTAAGTTATCCTCTAGGTTAGTTTAGCGGAAGCATAAAGATAATAATAAGTTTAGGTTTAGGTTTACAAACCAATGTCCCAAAATAAACTTCAAAACATTAAATATTTAGACGGTGTCACTTAAACGACATGGCTCCTTTTTAAAACATATCAACTGAGCTTGGTCAATCATCCCGTCCAAAGCACCGATCACCTGAAAAGATTCAACGAGGGAGGGATTAGCACAAAGCTAAGTGAATGAATATAATCTACAAATTCTGTGAAGCCCAACAAGCTGGCATAGTCATCACTACTATCTAAAAGCCACCTAACCACTTATCACTGTTCACTAAAACACGGAAGTTATAAAACATCTCCGGTTCGGTCATCACATAAACCCGGAAGTTTAAATAAACATCTCCGGTTGGGTCATCGCTGGAACACGGAAGTTTCAATACACGCTTCCCGGTTCGTTCAAGAAGATCGGGGTCCTGCCGGAGCCTTAAACCATGGTCGGCCAAACCATGGTAACCGATAGCGGTTCGTGTCCAACACCCGGGCAACTCCCTCCCCTTGACCATGCAACAGATACAGGTAAGGTCGGATACCCTTTAGTCGACACCCATTGCCCAGCGCACTGACTTCTCAAACCTCGGTCACCAAGTCAAACCGAGTTGTAGCTACCCGTCAAGCCAAGTCTCTTCACCTATGTGCACAAGGTCATGTATGGTATCCCCTAACACTAGGCATACATAACGAGTAGACTAGCTACGAAAAACACCGCGAAAAACATCACGGCAGAGTTCCCAATCGCGAACTCAAGTTCACGATCGTGAACTAGAGTTCGCGTCGGGAACTACGACGTGAACTACTTCGCGACTAAACCCCATATTCTCTGTAAGCACTTCGCGATCGGGAACGGGAGTTCGCGACGCGAACTCCCCACGTCTGGTAATTTCCTGCATTTTTCACAAGTATGCAATATACCGAACCAATTGTGACCGAACACAAGTTGGAGATTAAATCCACTCACCGAAACCTTCCACTTGTCGAACTCAGAGGTCTAATGTTTCTGAGTCACGATCCCGATTCCTGTACACCAAAGGAATACCGAATTAGTATATAATTCCACCAAATTATAAACAAGGTTAAATATACATTTAACACTAACACTTACACTAACTAAATAGCCAAACACTTAAACCATCATAAGAACATGTCATGACCATTTACACTTACACAACAAGTCAACTAGCCATATTGCATTTCTTACACTCAAACGGGTCAAAAAAAACCGGATTATTAAAACTATAATACTTTCCATAACTACAATCATGTAAACAACTTGCAATTCACCGAATGTTACCAATAACATTACTAATCACATAATCCTAACAAAACACTTACACTTTCACAATCCAAGTTATTAAAGTCACTTTACTACCCATTGGCCCAAACGGGTCAAAACAACATTTTTACTCCAACGCTTTCAAGCACAACTATAATTGCTATAATCACACCATTTAACAATTAATAACTAACTAGTTATTTTAACAAGATCAAAACTCCATCCTAGATCATTATTAACCACCAATTTCACTAGTTCATGAAATCTCCCAATAACCAACCAAACACCACCCAAGCTCAAGCATTTAGCACACATTCATCACAACTAACAAGTCATAACCAATTAAACAATTCATCAAGTTCAAAGTCACCAACAATCCATGTATTTCACTTCCAATTTACTAGTTAACCATTTTAACTAAAAAAACATCTAAACACAACTAGCATTTCAACAATCTCACCAATCTTGACATAATTCAAAACTAACATATCCAACCTATCATGTTAACATATTTAAGCAACAAAACCCGTAACAACACATCCATGTCATGTTTTCCACCAACTAGTCATTTAACACAATAATTAGTTCATAATTTCTACATAACCTTAAACAATTGTTCTAACTAACAATTTCACCCAACTCAAGCCACATTCCACCAAAACATCCAATACTTGATTTCTCAACCTAAAGAACAATTCCAAGCATTCAAATCACAAGAAATCCAAGGTTTGACAAAACCCATACAACCTACTTTTACATAAACACACCAATTGTACATCTTGCTAAAATAGTTGTACCTTGTGCTAAAACACTTGTACATAAGCAACAATACATGACAAACTTTGCATACACACTCAATATGCCATTTAACACAATAATCACCATCCAAAACTCAAGAACACATAAACCCTAATTTATCAACTATCATGGAATCGAAATTAAACACATATAGGTTGAAGCTTACCTCAAGAGCTTTCCAAAAACGTGTTCGGATTAAAGATTGGACAAGAAACGAGCTTGAGATCTCTCTTGGAAGCTCAAGAACACCATGAGAAGGATGATGGTTTAGAGAGAGAGAGGAGAGAGAGACGGATCAAGAGAGAGAGGGAGAGATGGATGAATGACCAAAAAGATGGGGCATTCCCCATCACTAAAGCCGTCCAAAAGAGGGGGGTGGGGCCCACTTTGATTTTTTTTTTATCTTTTAAACAAATACAATACAAAAGTCCCTTTCGTAGTTAATTTATTTAAAATACCAAACGGGCTCCAATTTTAAAAACGAAAGTATTTCTGGAGACGATATAAAAAGGGGAATCCAAAAATATAAAAATCACATTTTTATAAAAACATTTCAGAAAACAGATATTTTAATCCCTTGATTAAAATATCACAAAAGGACAAAAGGTCAAACAATTCATTTAACACTTAAATCAAATTATTCCACATATAGTTAAATAGATATTTTCAAATATCAAAATATACCTAAAACATCTAGGCCAGTTTTAGGATGTTACAAAACGCTATTTCGGGTCGCTGTTCTAATTTTCCAAAATGAAGCAAAGATAGCGCCGCTATCTTAGAGATAGCGCCGCTATCTCCCCAGACCAGCCAAAATGCTGCATTTTTCTCTTAAAACTCTACCATACCAAAACCTTAGTACATTACACAAGAAGAAGGTTAAATCCACTCACCTTAGCTTCCTTTTAGTACCGAGCTCACTAATCTTATATCACTGAGGCTCCTTCCCTTTTCCTGTACAAAATAAATACCGAATTAGTCACCCGAAATCACCAAATTTTGCAACAAGTAATATAGGTTAAGACCACATCTTTATGCAACAATTTGCAACCAATTACTTGCATTTCTACACATAACCAATACTAAAGTCTAACACTTCATCAAGTCAATTCATTATGCATTGTGACCAAATTGCACATTAGGCCCAAACGGGTCAAAACAAGAATAATGAGTCGGGAATCTACACAACAACTTCCCATGAGTTAGGCTACTTGATCAACATCAAAATTACATATTTAACAAGTTACTTGCATCCAATTGCAAGTTTCACTAACTTTGACCTTATTTAGGTCAAATGCACCAATTGTCAATCAAACGGGTCAATGCCCTAAACCAACATGATTATACTTCCCAACTAGACAACTAGCATATAAATGACATGAAATTGACAATTAAAGTTTACAAGCTATACAAGACCAAAAGTCAACTCCCAGGTTTGACTAAAGTCAACAATCTACAATTTAGCTAGTTAAGACTAAAATTTAATCTAGCCAAACACTACCACTAAATTAACAATTTACCAACAAGATAACTAGCAATTTCTACATTATCAATTATCATTCTAACATGCATAATTCACCTAACAAAACTTCAAGAACATCAAAATATACAATTCATCAAATTAGGGAAAAAGCCATCTTCTTCCCTAGAACACCATGGATGGAGCTTCATGAAAGCTTCACCAAATGAGCTATAACTAACAACAATTCATACAATACTTGCAAGAACTCAATTAGACATCAAATCATGCATCAATTTTGGATTTCCAACAAGATTCAACAAAAACTTCATAAAACCCACTTAACTCAAGAACCCTAATTCATCCATACAACAAGAATATGAAACCCTAGCCAAGGAAGGAGAGAACTTACTTAGTTTTGCTTCTAGATTCCGAAAATCACACAAGGAAGGCAAGAACTACAAGGATTGATCTTCAATTTAGGAGAAAAAGCTTCAACTATGTGTGTGTGTGTTTCAGTCGTGTACAGGCAAGAGAGCAAGAGGGAAAACTGATTTTTGACACATACCCTATAGAACACGTACCCCCTTCCCCAAACACTGTCTAATTTCATTTAAAACGCAGTACATGATATTAGGTTCACAGATAATTTATTTAGACCTAACTAACTCCAAATTTAACAATGAAGATATTTTTAGAACCCCGGTTCAGAAATGAACCCAAATATGCAAAAAAAATCATTTTAACATTTAAATATCTCAGTTTTACTAATTTTTAACCCCATGGTTAAAAATACAATTAATTCAAATAAATCAAATAAAATCATATAAAATAATAAAATAATAAACAATATAATATCACTTACCAAAGTAATAAAATATTATAGGTCGGGTCTCGGGATGTTACACAGTGTAACACTACTGCTAAATATAGTTACCGATACTCACCACGTTGCACAGATACCTTGCTAGTATACTACATATAAAGCATTTATATATCTCACAAATTAGCAAGGTTAAAAAATTCAATCAAGACTTACTAATTTTGTAAAATATTTTGTTCTACAAAATACTCATTCACTATCCAAGTCCCAAACCTGCAATCTCTACCACAACACCCTAATCGATTGGTCAGAAAGTCATATATTTATTACTTAACTCTAATTATTTATACTAATTTTTTAAACTTTAATAAGTAGAAATTACTATCACCACCATCAGTGCACTTACCACCACTTGTTACCCGCGACCCACACCTATTGTCACTACTGCAATCATCATTCACCATTCGTCACCACTACCCAGCGCCAGACATCATCACTACCAACATCTACAACCCACCATAATTATAGCCCGTTAGCCACCATCATCCACCACGTATAAAAATCATATACCCAAACAATATTTGTTTCCGTAAAATACAACTATATGATATCCAGTGTCATATTATACAGATATCCTTATAGCATATATACGTATGCCCACGCATGCGATGTTGAATATTTTGTTCTTGTTTTTAAAAGTATTGCAACTTTTGAATTATTTTATTTGTTTGTTATTGTGGATATCACACTAGAACCACACTATGGGAAAATAATCATTATAATAAGTAATTACTAATAATTTCATGCAGCTTTAATACTTTATCCAAATAAAGAAAATAAATTGAATTTGGATACGAAGTTACTTACTATGTGTTTATTAAATATTCCCTCCGTCCCATAAAAAAATTTACATTTCATTTGGTCACAATATTTTAGGAGATAGTTAGTGGTGGGGTCCTTTGTAATATTTTTTATTAAAATAAAAGGTTAGATTGGAGAGATAAAGTGTTTTATTGGTGGAATGATTGGTAATAATATTATTTTTTTAGGTTAACCCCCAAATTTGAGAAATGTAAACTTTTTTGTGGGACAAAATTTGAAGGAGAAATGTAAACTTTTTTGTGGGACGGAGAAAATATATAGCATCAAATAAGAATGTGGTCACGATTAAGTGCTATTGTTGTAAAATAAATAAACATTTATTCATTAAAATGTTAAGTATAAACTATATTTACATTTTCTTAACCTGATCCAAATTGTAAATATTCATGAATTTAAACTATAGATTCCAAAGGTAATAAAGGCATATTTATCTTATTTATCTAAATTTTCTTAAAAAATATAAATTGGAATTTTTGTTTACTATGGTAAATGAAAATGTACTAGTTTATCTTTGTATGAATTTAACTAATTACGAAATGTGTAGAACGAACTTAGACATTATGCCTCTACAAGTTGGACCGATAACCGTCTAGAACCGTAGAACCAGACTGGACCGAGCTACATCGGTTCGGTTATCGGTTCTAATTTTCATGAAAAATCAGTTTTCGGTTCCAAGCGGTTTGGTTCGGTCCAAAACCGAGAAAAAACCAAAAAAAAATCAAAGAAATTACCTCAGTTCTCGGTTCGAGCTGGTTCTCGGTCCGGTTCAATTCAGTTCGGTTCGGTTCCGAGCATTATGGTTTGGTTCCGAGCATTACCAATTCGGTCCTCGGTCCGGCCAAAATCGTATTTCCGATTCTCAATTCTAGTAGGTCCGGACCGGTTCGATTCAATTCTTGAGCCTGCACAGGGCCTACTTGTCATTCAAGAAGGAGAAAAAACCCAAAATAGAAAAAATAACATTTTTTATATTAAAGTGTTTTTATATTAAATAGAATAAATTTGTTTACTTCAAAATAAAATAAAAATTAAGAAAGGTTTTGTGTCCAATAAAAAACATTCTTGTGAGCTAAACAAAAATAAAAAGAAAAATCAAAAACAAATCTGGTGTGCCAAACTGCAAAATATTCCATACTACTATTTGTTTCCGTCAGCCGTCGTCACGCATCCACAGATCCCCTCCGACTAAAAACCCCTTTTTCCATAATTTCATTTCTCAAGATTTTACACTTAACCTTTTGAATTATCAAAATTATTGAAATCTTTATCAAAGAGCATTATTAAGAGTATTTGCTTAAAACCCATCTGAGTTTTTTGATTTGTTTTGATCAACAAGACACCTAGGATGATCGGTTTCTAATTCTATTGTTTTTTTTATATATATTTATCAGTTACTCTTTGAATTTACGATGTGGGTTCGTTGAGAATTTTGGGATCCGATAATGGGTTATGTTAAATTTTTAATTTTGATATGGGTTTTTGAAGTTGGAGTAGTTAGGTTAAAATCTTGAATCGATTATTTAAAATTTTCTACAAATTTTCAAAATTGGGTTTTTAGGGTTTTTAATTTAGAGTAATTTCATTGCTTTTGATACTGCTCCATTGACTTAAAATTTTCTTTTTCTTTTACAATTTTGTCATTAAAGATTTAAGCTTTTTGGAGCAATGAAATTTATGTAATTTTATATTTTACAAAAAAGAAAATTCTAAAAAAATGTCTGGTGGAACACCAACTGCTGGTGGACTTATAAGACAAAGACATAGTCAAGGCTATGCTTCAAGTGGTGATGATCTTGAAGATGATGCTTGTTCAAGAATTCGACCTCAATCGCCCGATTTTCCCACAACAAGAACATGGATTGAAGTTTTAGAAAATATAATTTGGATTGCTTTTGCAATTTTTATTATATATTTGGGGGATTGGCATTCAAACTTGATTTATATCTTGTTTCATGATGATCGGATTAGAAGGTAAGGTTTCATATAGCTTGATGTATTTCTTGTTTTCTGGTTAGTTATGCTATGTTTAATGTAGAATTATGATATATGTTTGCTCAATATGGTGATTTTAATAAATGGATCCTAGGTTCTTTAGAAAAGTGATATTCATGATATCAAAGATTATTATAAACTAGATAGAAAGCTTTGTTAATCCTATAATGTTTGTCGTCTCATTTGAGTAATAGATTTTGACACATTTTGAGCTAATTTAGAAGGAGATATAACCATGGGCTTAGATAAATCTAGAATGTTATTTGACACGACTTTTTTAGTATTTTAATTTTGACATATTATTTGTATTTGTTTGCAGAATACCGTTGTATTTGGGGGTATTTGGTGTGAGCTTAAATGTTATGTATTTCGTGTATACAAGTATGTTAGCATGGGGTGTTAGAAAATCAAGTGAAAGGTGGGAGATATCAAGTACAGATGCTCTCCCGTTTGTTACTTTTCTCGGGCTCGTTTCTTTTTCTTTGTAAGATAAATTTTCACCAACACTTTTTTTCCATTTTTAAGATGGTGTTTGGATCTGTGTTTAAACTTATATTCCTAATTTTTAAGCACATATTTTTCTATTTTTATAAGGTTAAAAAAATTTAAATTTCCAAAACTAGGAAGAAAATTAGTTTTTTTCCCCGCCTAAAATTACATCATACATTTACATTTGTCTTGTTTAGTCAGTGTACAAACTTTTGTACAATGGGGTCACTAATGGTTTTTTATACCGTTCGGTCTCATTCAGCAACTTCTTGATAACTTGATAAAGCGATGATGTGGCAGATCAAATGGTACACAAAAATGACATGTCACTTGCCACCTAAGCAAGTTACCGGCGTTTATCAGGTTACCAAATGACCTAAACACGACACAAAACCATCTTTTAATGACACAATAAGACATAAATAGGTACAACGATTAAACCAGGGTACATGTAAAATTACCTAACTATCCCTAACTTATGAGTAACTGATTATTCAAGCTGTATTAATCACTTAGAAAACATGCATCCAAACACCCCTAAATTTGTAATTTAAATTCACATTATTAATTTCAATTCCTATTTTTTATTTTTTTTATATTCCTATATTACTTTGCAGGTTCTGTTTTGCTTTGTGGCCAATTTGGAGTTTCTTGACCCTCCCTCTCGTGGTAAGTGAACATGATCACTATTATAAAAGGGTCGATTTAGGTTATAATTATATTATAAATTTTGTACACAAAGTGCTTCTGGTCAACCCACCCTACCCGACCCGACCCATTTTCATACTTACAAAAATATGCCACCAGATATAGTACATGATTTTCAATTATATATACTTACAACGATACCAGTTTTGACATGTTACCCAAATCGACATTTTGTTACAAATTATGTATCCTTAGATCAAAGTTATTTTCTAACATATGATTTTTTATTTTCTTTATTTATTTGTTTTTTGTTTTTTGCAGTTCACATTGTTCATGGCTTGCATGGTGATATTACCATACATGGTTCTCGGAACGTTCAACCAACAACAATCGTCAGATATGTTTCGTATCGATTGAAAAAACTGAAAATCTCAATCCTTTGTTCATATTCACATTAATTGAACCATTTACATACCCGTATTTTTGAAGGTTCATTTCTCTTAAAAGTAGAAGAAATCTCAGGTTAGATTTTACATTAGAAAAGATAGAAACAAATTGAGTTTGATAGTATCGACACACCGTCGTTTAATTTTATGTTGGTTTTCTATGATGATATTATGATTATTACACACAGTTTTTCTCCTCTACATTGCTAAAGCTTGCGTGCATTTTATGTATGTTATTTGATTTAACGATAAATAAACTTTGGTACGCCTGTGGGGGTGTTTGGATGTATGTTTATAAAGTGACGATTGCAACTTCAAGAATCAGAAAACCAAATAATAATTTGATTCAAGTTACACAACTACAAGCAACATTTTATTGATTTACATATAGAGTTCATGATGCATTGAAGTGTACAACCATTTTCGAGTGCCTTTTTAACCTTGGATTTCTTCAAACAGAGTAAAAAAAATGTTTGGTTGTATCCATTAAAAAATCCACTGTGTGAAACTTTTGAGTTTCAACCCTATTTTAGCCTAAATTTAAATTTTACCCATTTGACTCGTTATAAAAAAAGAATGGGACAAAAGTGCCATATATGGAGAGTAACTACCTGGATCAAGATAGAGCACTTCAACATCGTTGTCAGATACCTACAATTGAAATTTTTATCATTTAATGTCACTCTAAAGTTGAAGTAGAAATTCAAAGGGTATTTTAGTCATTGTGTATGCATAGTTGAAGGTGAATGAAACAAACTGGTGACTGCTAATGTGAGCCACTAGCACATATATATGGTGCATGCCATATTAGTTACTAGAGTTCCGCGATAAAAAAATTAAATATTAAAATAAAAATAAATAAGTAAATAAAAATTACAGGAACGCGCTAAGTATACAATTAAGGTACAAAAATTAGTTGGTGTATGTATGCTTTGTATGTACCTCATTCGGGTTTAAATCATATCTGAAAAAAATGATATTGCTGGTCCTTGGATGGAAGCCTCATGAGAACCTATTCTGGTAATATTTTCTAATGGGCGAAAAGTAAAAATGGTTAAAAAAAGAAGGTTAAATGGGCCAGACTGGTTTAAAGTTGCTTAATGTGTATTTTTAATAAGGGTGATTTTTCTACCACATATTTTAATGCATCTACCACAATAGTTGCATCACATATTTGTACAGTATGCAGAAATACTTGTATAGTGTGGTATAAATATTAAAAAGTGTGGTAGCAAAATTAATTCCCATTTTTAATGCATGCACGCTATTAAGTCGTTTTGTTGAAAAGATTAGACTATTGCAGTTATCATATATTCATAGTTAAGACAAAAATTATTTATAAAAGGTTTTTCGGGACTGGCCAGGCCACCTCTATTCAAATCAGGTTATGAACTCAATTGTGCAGGTTCATGTATCGTTAGTTCTTCCTCAAAAGCTAAAATAAAATCACATTAATCTTTAGTTAACTATTGACCTTTACAAGTCAAATGTTTACTCGTTTCAGAGTAAATTGCCAATTTCGTCCCTGTGGTATGCATTATTTGCAGGTTCAGTCCCTAAAATGAACTAATCATATGATGTTGAATCTACATATAAATCCTTCCACATGCCCATTTTAACGTCGAACATTGACGGCTGCTTGGGCAAAGACCTTTCATGTAATAAAATTCATATATACTAGGGACGTCCAATGTAATAAATGAACTTTAAGGACTGAGGTTGTAATATATGATATACCACATGGACCTTCTATTTAAATTGCTCTTAAGGGAAACTAAAAGAGGGTGGAAAATTACCAATCTGCTCATCATGTGAGCTGCACATGCGACACTTAACATTTCTTTTGGATGATCGTTTACCATACATCCAGAGGGACTATGAGTGTAACAAAGTCTATATATCAAAGACGATGAATGTAATAAACGGAATTCAATGACTGATGTTGTAATAAAGTGAGATCATATGAACATTCCGTGTAATTTACTCAAAGTTTTAATTCTAGAATGAAAGGGGTAAAAGTGGAAATTCATATTCGAAAGCCAACTCCCAAACCTCAGAAAAAAGGGGGAACCGCCGAACCGGAAACCCTATAATCTCTATAACAAAACTGTGCGATTTGTGTTTCTAGGGTTAGGTTTACGCTTTCGTTCTTACAAACAAAAAATGGAGGAGATTACAGAAGCAGTTCAAAACATAAGCATCACAAACGATTCTCAGAGGAAGAACCGGATTCAAGTTTCCAACACTAAGAAGCCGCTATTTTTCTACGTTAATCTCGCTAAGGTAAAACGCTAATTTGTTTTTCGTTCTTCATGATCTATGAAAATTTGCGATTGGAGATTAATTTTGTTTGGTTAATTGCAGCGGTATATGCAACAGCATAATGAGGTTGAGCTTTCTGCCCTAGGAATGGGTAATTTCTGATCTAATACTTATATCTTAATTCGTGTTATTTCGTAACATTAATTGCAATTGCAACATCCCTCCGTTTATTAATGTGTGAGTGTGTGTGTTTGTACATATTAACTCACGGGGAAGGAGATGATGCATTTTGCAAATTTGATCACTTAATGTGTTTGTTCAAATTATGAATTGATGAACGCTATAGGTTTACCAATTTATATTATGAATCATTAAGGTTGCGGTTTGTGGAGATGGTAGTGTAGTAACTAGTAAGTTGGATCTATGCATTTTGATCATTCATTAATCACACATCTTCTGGAGTTAATGGTTTCCCTTAATTAGATGTCATTGTGTTTAAACATTTCGGTATTTATGTATGCTTTTTGTACCCGTGCAACGTTCTGTTTGCGTATTGTTGTCTAAACTTGCACTAAAAGCATTATTTTCTTCACTTCTGGAAAGTTACACAATATTTTCTTTGGTATTAAGCATCCTGTGGTTGGAGGCTTGCTTGACTAAGAAGATATAGTATTAAGTTTCATGCTTTTATGTTACTAACATATTGGTTATTTTTGCAGCTATTGCTACAGTTGTCACGATTGCAGAAATTCTTAAAAACAGTGGATACGCTGTTGAGAAGAGTAAGGATGTTTATGCCTGTTATTCCTGAATTGTTCTCTCACTCACTCTTTATTGTACCTGTGAAATGTGTTTTTTTTTTGTTTTTGTTTGTGGTTTTTGTTTATATATTGTTGTTAATGATGATTTGGAAAACACTGCAGAGATTATGACATCTACTGTTGACATGAAAGATGAATCTAGAGGAAGGCCCATCCAAAAAGCCAAGGTAAATTAACAAACAGATGCTTATATATGTATGTATATTCAAGGGATATATTAGCTACATGTTTTTCATGTAGCCAATTGGCTACATTAATGCTTTATTTTTCGATAAAAGTTCACTAAATTTGATTTTAAATACATTACCAATATCGTTGTATATATGTATTTGGAATTAAAAAGTAACGCAACTTTTTATGTTCATATGTAATATGTTGGCTTAACAATATTTAAGTTATTGTATTTTTTAAAACACTAATGAATATAGTGAATTGAAATCAAATGTAGTGATTCTTTTAAAAATTGAAATAATGAGAGTGTTTCAATTCTTATATATGGAAATAAAGCAAGAGCTATAAATGGGTCGATTCGGTTTTGTTCATCTCAAACGGGTCAAATAGTTTATTGTAGCTAAATGGGGAACATATCAAACTGGTTGAACTTTTTTTATACATGCAACTTCCTAAATCATTTTATTGATTATTTGTTTAGATTGAAATATTATTAGGGAAGACGGATAAATTTGATGAACTGATGGCTGCTGCTGAGGAAGAAAGGGAGCATGCAAACAGTGATGAACAGAGTTGAACAAAAGCTGTTTCTTTTTAACAGTCTGTTGTTTGTTGCATGATGAATCTTTAGAACAAATGTTTAGTTACTAGAATAATCATGTCTGCCAAATTCAGTTATTATGTTTGCAACTAGTTTTTCTTTTTGTTGTCTTCATTTTTAAAAGTTTACTGTCTCCATATACTTTGAATCTGTCATTAGTAATCTCCAGATGAGGGGGTGGTGTTCCCATGTCCTCTACGCCTGTAGTAGCTTGCCACATCACCCCTTTATATCGTTTAGGCAACATACAAACCAGCCTAAAGTATTAGGGGTGTCAAAACTGAATATCGAGATTTTTCAGATACCTAGATGTTCGGATAGTGATTTTTATTTTCGGAATCCGGTATCCGAAAAAACAAAATATTCAAATATTTTTTGGACATTTTCCGGATATTTCAAGTATTTTTGGAATATTTTGGATATTTTTCTTATATTTTCGGATTTTTTTCCGGATAGTTTTTTATATTCCGGGTACTTTTGGGGATATCGGATAATCCGAAAATCTTAAAAACACCATCCAATTCCGGTATTAGATATTCGGATATCCAGATTTTGGATTCCCGGGTTTTCAGATGCCCGAATTTCGAATATCATGTACTTTTTTATAAATACGATTTTTCAAATATTTTTAACACCCTTAATAACTGTAGCTTAGTTTTAAGATTTTTTTATCACCCTTACTTTTCCATAAGTACGGAAGTCACGTGATGTATTGTTGTGAAAGTCATACTACAGTCTACAAGCATAAACTCTTTACCAAACGCACATCTCCCCCTTTTGGGGTTCCTATTCGATTACGAACATGGATTCAATATTTCCCCAATTTCATCGGAATTTCCGATCATAAATTTATAATCCCACCAATTAACAAAATCCCTCAATTTTAATCTCCAACAATTTCCTCTATTCTCGTCGATCGCAATTTAGGGTCTCATCGATTATTCTCAGGTAACTTCACTACTCAGCAATTCACTATTCGATTTAATCATATACTGTTGTATTTCAGTAAAAATTGAATCAATTTTGATATGGATGGAAACAAAGATGAAGCGTTGAAGTGTTTAGAAATTGCAAAAAACGCATTAGGGTTAGGCGATCGAGTTCGTGCACTAAAATTCATCACGAAAGCTCAACGATTAGATCCTTCACTTCCTGTTGGCGATCTGTTATCGAATTTAGAAGCTACAAACGAATCATCGAAGTCGCCGGATTCTGGCACCGGCGACAGTTCTAATGTCCGGCGTAGGGTTCCACCTAAAGTAACTGGTTTGGGTTCCGGTTCGGGTTTGGGTTCATGTACACAAGAACAGATCACAATTGTGAGGGAAATTAGAAGGAAAAAAGATTATTATGAAATATTAGGGTTGGAAAAAACTTGCAGTGTTGAAGATGTTAGGAAAGCTTACAGAAAATTATCATTAAAAGTTCATCCCGATAAGAACACAGCACCCGGATCCGAAGAAGCTTTTAAGAAAGTATCAAAAGCTTTTCAATGTTTAAGTGTTGACGAGAATCGAAAACAATACGATCTTGTTGGGTCGGATGACCCGCCCGTTTATCAAAGGCAAACGGGTCGGCAACGGGCTCATCAAGGGTTCGGAAACGGGTTTTATTACAGTGGTGATGTTGACCCTGATGAAATTTTCAGAAACTTTTTCTTTGGTGGGATGAATCCACGGGCTACCACCACAACTCAATTCAATGGGTTCAATTTTGGTGGTGGGACCCGCACACAGACACAAACGGGTCAAAACGGGTCGGATGGGTTTAACATTAAGGCGATAATGCAATTGTTAATGGTTCTTTTGATTCTACTATTTAGCTTTTTTCCATCTAATGACCCGATTTATTCCCTTTCGAGGACGTATAGTTATGAGCATCGTTTGCTTACCCAAAAAGGTGTTCCATTTTTTGTGAAATCACGAAACTTTGACCAAAATTACCCGTTGGATAGTAATGAAAGAATGAATCTTGAAGGAAAGATTGAACATGAGTATTTATCGATTCTTTCTCATAATTGTCGGTTGGAGACACAAAGGCTTCATTGGGGGTATCAACGGTCAACGCCTAATTGTGATACGTTGAAGAAGTTTGATGCTACTTTGGTTTCTTGATTTAAGGTCTAGTTGACTTTTTTTTCCGTTTCGATTTTTAATGATACCATGCTATTGTTACTTGATATATATGTGGATTTGATATGAAATAGTTTTTGAGAATAAGATTGTAATTGCTAAGTGTATTTATACATTCATAAAAGACGGTGATGGTGATTTATGCAATATTTTAGCGAGTTGAGTGTTAAATATTCGATATCATGATTTCTTGCACACTATTCTCAATTTTATGGCAATAATAAGTTTTTATTGTTTGGATCAATAGATTTGGTTTTCTAATTATTTAGATGTGAAATAAGCGATCCATTGAAATCACCAACGCACAGCAACACCTTTTTTTAACAGCTCACCCTAATTATGTCTATACCTTGAACCAATGATCATAGATCATAAGAAACATCAAACACCAACACCAGAAACATCAAACACCAACACCACTAGGCTACAAGATTTTAGTGCACAACACACCTGTTGAACTCGCAAGTCTCTGACGTTTTTTCTTAACATCAGCTTCATGATATTCATAAGTATAACAAGTGAGTCATAGATGACCAAACGGTTTGTTAGTTGGCCTTGTATTCCAAACTTTATTGGCTGCAAAGAGACAGACGTTGGTGGTGAGTTTGAATGTGGTGAAAAATATGAATATAGACGTTGGTGGTGAGTTTGAATGTGGTTAGAAAATATGGATAAAAGAGATAAAAGGGTGAAAAAAATCAATTAATAGAGTAAATTCAAGAATGATTCATATGGTTTATCACTTATTACATTCACAGTTATTTATCTTCGCTTTATTACAAAAGGCAAAAATGTATTTTGGTCATTTAAAAAAAGTTAAGCGCAGTGGGGATCATAGGTGTAACAAAGTCTATAAACTAAGGACGTCCAGTATAATAAACGAAGTTCAGGAACTGAGGTTGTAATTAGTGATATCATAGAGACTTTTTGTTTAAATACTAACAATTAAATTAATACATTGATTTTTAACTCCAACAAGAGGGTATTAATTAGGGAGGTAATTTTGACGGCGCAAAACTATTTCATGTACTATATAGTATAACATTTAAAACAAACTATACATGGTAAAACAATGATTGCATTATAGCGAGGAGTTTCTTGGTGTAGAAATCACTTTCTATTGATAAATTTAATCATGCCTCCACCTGCCCTCCTTTTCTTCAATAATTTGTCTATTTTTACGAGCTCTTTCATTGTGTGGAAGCAAGGCTTTTCCCGGTCTTCCTTGATGGCGAAATCATGCCACTACTTGTTAACTAGTTTCCTAGCATCTTCTTGATCTATGAGTCAAAATTTAAGCTAAAAGTTCCATCTTCTCATAAACTTCAGTACAACCCTTTAACAACTAGTAAAGACTATGGCATCTACTTCTGAAAAATTATCATTATCGCAACCATGACATCGTTTTTCCCTTGCTGACGGCAACCAATGATTTTGATGATAAACTGATCGTTGGACGAGGAGGATTCGGGAAGGTGTATAAAGGGCATATTTGTATCGAAGAAGCTAACCACGTTGTGGCCATCAAAAAGTTGGATACTATGTCCGACCAAGGAGCACCTGAATTTTGGGCTGAAATCGAGATGCTTACAAAGTTGCGCCATTGTCACTTGGTGTCTTTGATCGGTTATTGTGATGATAACAAGGAAATGATCCTTGTTTATGAGTATATGCCCCATGGAACCCTCTACGAGCATTTACATAAATCCTCTACACCTTTGAGTTGGGTGCAAAGATTAAAGATATCTATAGGTGCCGCACGGGGTTTGGATTATCTTCACATGGGTGTTGGCACCAAACATGGAGTTATACATCGTGACATCAAGAGTTCAAATATTCTTTTAGATGAAAACTGGGATGCTATGATTTCTGATTTTGGATTGTCCAAAATAACCCCAACTAGTCAATCATTGTCATACGTTGATGCCAGTGTTAAAGGCACGTTCGGGTATCTGGATCCAGAGTATTTCTATACTAAAAGATTGACAAGGAAAACAGGTGTGTATGCATTTGGGGTTGTGTTGTTTGAAATACCATCTGGGAGGCTTCCAGTGGACGGAAGTTACGGCGAGGAGCAATGTAGTTTGGTGAGGTGGGCTCAAAAATGTGTAAGAAAAGGTTTAAACCTAATATTTTGTGTAATCTCCCACTTATATATGGGCCAAGACTTTCATAATCATTTGATGACATGTCATTTTAATGGCTTTTGATTGGTTGAAAATAGTGACTCAAAGGGCATTTTAAGAAAACAAATTACATGTCAGCTTCCACCATACGCTCCTTGACTGCTTTTCAATAATAGTTATCCCATTTACGCGCCCTAATACCCGTGCCAACGGCACGTCGGGGGACCCCGTCGGGGGAGTTTTTTTGCCGTCGCGCCACGACGGCGTTGGCACTGAGCCGTCGTGGGAGGCGTCGTGAGGCGGACGTCGAGGTGAGGACGGCATGCATTGGGCGTCGGTGGTCGTGTGGGGCCCGGGGAGCGTCTGAAATTGAATTCAAAAATTCAATTTTAATTTTTTTTTCTTTATCCTATTTTTTACCTATAAATACAACACCCTCTCATTCATAATTTTATACCACTTCTCCCACTTCTTCATTACCTTCATTACCTATTTTCCAAATTTTCATCATGAGTCGTAGATCCAACTCCTCCCCGTCAAATGATCACTTCCAAAATTTGTTAAACACTCGTATCCCGTCACCAGCTTATTCGTCAAATGCTGGACAGACAAGCCAGCCCAGCCCGAGCAACGTCGCATCTGGTTCGAGTTCGGGTTTTCATCCGTTCTACTCATCCCCCGGCGGTTTCCCGCCCCAAGGCGCTGTTCAACCCGGTTATCAACCCGGTTACCAACACGGTTTCCACCCCGGTTTCTATGGCGGCGGTTATTTTCCCGGTTCGGGTTCAGGTTATGGCTATCAACCGGAAGTGCAAATTGAATCCCAGCCCGAAGTGGAAGAGGAAGACGAAGGAGAGGGCCCACAAGCGGTACCCGAACCGGTCCAACCAAGCAGGGGAACAGGAAGAAGAAGAAGAAGAGCTACACCAGCGGTTAGGGAGGCTGGTTCGGTGCAGAAGTGGTCCATCCAGGAGGCCGTTATTTTATCCCAGCGGTGGATAAATGCTTCACAATCCGCTGAACGCGGGAACTCACAATCCGGTGATCGATTTTGGGGGCAGATTGAAGCCGAGTACAACTCACTGGTTGATACAAAACGCACCAGAAGTCAACTCCAAGGGAAATGGAACAAGATAAAAACGGACGTTCAGAAGTTTGGGGAAATCTTTAAACGGTTCGAGTCAAGGCGACAAAGTGGGGCCGATGACCAAGGTGTGCTCAACGCCGCAAAACAACAATTTTATGACAACAACAACAGGAGGAACTTTTTGAACGAACTGTGTTGGAATGAACTAAAGGATTACCCCAAGTTTTGGACAAATTACAACGTGATGAATCCCCAACCCACTCCCGAGCCCAACCCGGTGAACCTTGGCGAAGACAACACCACCCCGCTCCCTACCGCAAATATGGATGATCTATTCCGTGACGACCCGATCCGTCGCCCACCGGGTCGTAACGTTAGCCGGCGTACGGTAAGTTCCTCAGATGCGACTTCGTCACGGTATTCAAGTGACGAAACTCGTGACCGTATATGTGAGAACGCCATACTGCAAGCCGACACTTTGAAGACTATCAAAGAAGCGACTGTGGAGAAAAAGATATCGGATGCTTTCAGAGTCCTTCATTGTTCGGTTCCCGATAATTTGAGCCAAAGAGAGCGAAAAGCGGTTTTAAAATATCGCCGGAGTTTATTGGACAAATACGCCGATCCGGACTCATCCGATGAGGGAGAAGACGACGACGAGTAGTTTTTTTTTTTTTTAAGTTTAATGTTTTTTTTATGTCTAATGTTTTTTTTATGTCTAATGTTTTTTTTTTTTTATGTTTTAATGTTTTTTTTAAGTTTAATATTTTTTTTAATTTTAATGTCTTTTTTTTAATTTAATGTAATGTTTTTATTATTAATGTAATGATTTTTATTTAATGTAATGTGTTTTTTTATTAATTAAAATGATGATGTGGAAATGATGATGTGGAAAGGATGAGTTTAGTGATGGGTTAGTGATGTGTAGGGTTGGTACGGCCGTGTCGTGTCAGTAAGGATGTGAAGACCTGACGTTAGTGATGAGTTTAGTAATGGGTTAGTGATGTGTAAGGTTGGGAGAGGCCTAATTGACTTGCTTCACACGCTGCAATCACCCGACGCCCATCGACGCACATGATAAGGGTTCTCCAAATCGAAATCGCCAATGCCTACTAGACGAAATCGCCATGACGAAATCTCCAAATCGAAATCGCCAATCGCCAAGGTCTCTGCTACCAGACGAAATCTCCATTGTCTCTGCCCTTTGACGAAATCTCCATGGTAAATTTACAATTTTGTGATTTAAACTCTCCAATTAATTCGTAACGATAAACTGTCATCATCTCATTTAGGGTTCTAATTATAAACTGCATTCGTCTAATTTAGGGTTCTAATTGTTAGGGTTAATTCATTTTGCTAATCGGAGATAGTATAAATCATATGAATTTTGTGCCTTAGGGGTATAATCACACCATATTCCAATTGCTTAATAGTTTGCAGTCGGTGCATATATCTAAAACCATGGTCATTCGTGTAGTGTAAATCGATATTATCTGTTGCTAATTGGAATTAGTATAAATAAATTAACCTCTTTTCGATTGCCATGTGTTGCAGATGGACTATGGCCAAATTATAATGATGGATCATGGCCATCATGTTGTTCAGCTCCTACTATGACGAATCTAGAGGTATTTTATTACTATGATACGAATGTTTAATTATGAAACGAAAACGATGATTCACCCTTCCTCAAGATTGCATCTACAGCGATGTAATTATACGGGTAATCATTGAACTATTTGTTTGATTGCAATTCTTGCACAATGGGTCTTCTGATTCACTTAAATGTAGTAGTTTTCCCGATTCTTGATTCTTGAAAATGTAAACCTCAAGATTTGTATTATGTTACAATAGATCATCAAGTTGCGTTTTTTTTTACATTTTCTTTCACTTACAAAATTTGTATTATGTTGATTAGTAATGACTAAAATTGATGATTTTTAGCATAGGTGAGGAGGTTTCTTGAATCTTGATATGTATAGAAAAGTGCACACCTATTGTTTGATGAAATGGGTGAACAAAGAGACTGAAAGTTGTGGCTTTACAAAGGCTAAGGTAATAACATGACTAAAAGGTAGTATTTAAATAAAAAGAAGTTGAGTTTTTCTGAAATATCAATTGTTTCCATGATGCCTGTTATCACATTGGTAATTAGCAAGAGTGTATAAATCTGCAACCATGTATTCTAATTCTGGATATGAATGAATGCAAGCACAACAAAGCAAACCGGAAATTAGATATGTACACGGTCCAGAAACCGGACCCAACCGCCTGGAACCGAGAACTGAAAAATCATGTTTTAATGAACCGAGAACCAAACCGATTAGAACCGATTCGGTTCGGTTCCTGAATCGGGTCTAATCAGTTTGGACTGGTTGGAACCGCTGAACTGCTTTTGTGTTACATTCTACTTTAAGTGCTGCTGGAAAGGGGTACATTTTATGATGTTTGTGAGGTGAAAATGGTTGAGAATTCACAAATTATTCGCTGGAAATGATTGAGAATTCACAAATTAATTGGATTATATCTATGCAAATGAAACGACATCAGCAGATATAAAAAACGATTATGATGATGACGAAGTTGTTGATCATGTAATAATAGCATTTTACAAGGTAGAAGTTAAAGATTTTTGTCCTTCTGTGATTGATTCCATCATTAAGTCTAATGAGGTATATCTCTTCAACTATGTAATTAATAAACATTTATTATATTTTTTAAATTATTATAAAATATGTCGCTAACAACATTTTTTATTACATGATTTTTAGGAATTAGAACAATTAAATGAGATTGTTGCTACTTACAAAACCACCTACTGTTATAATATAATATTTTATATTATTGGTTATTTTTTATAATATTGAAGAAATATATGTTTGCTTGTGTTGGATGGGTTCGGCGGGTTGGATAATGGGCAACCCGATCTGCCTAGATAATGACCCATTATTACACGGTTGGTTCGACCTGCTTGGATAACGACCCATTAAATGTTAAAAACTCTTTCCATAATGAAAGACAAGGGTAAATATTATCACAAATTGGTTTGTTTCTTCAAATATTGGTATTCTCACATGATAAATTATATGTCGTTGTCTAAAGAGTGAACAATAAGAAATGCTTGAAAGTTATTTATCGTGACCAAGATGGCAAATACACTAACTCAACGACAACGTCGTATGCAAAGAAGTTCAATTTCATCTTTAATTTCTTTTACCGATTATTCACGTATAACATAATGTTTATTCATCATTTCAATAATGATTGACTATGATTTCATATGTTATTCTCATTCTTATGCATTTCTATATCTTGAAGCATGCCCGCCCGAATTCTTATGTATTCTATATCTCGAAGCATGCCCGCCCATTCGGGCGGGCTTTGAAACTAGTTGTAATTATATGCAATTAAACTGTTTTGTTGCCTTTTGTCATAAAAGTTTATGATATTGTATTTTTTGCAGCAAATTTTGTGTAACCCTAGCCAATCAAGTAAATTGTTTTGTGTAACTGTAATTCACACAATTTTGACTTTCCATGTCAAACTTGAATTAGGGTTAAACCGAATTCGGGTAAGACACAATCTGTATTCATCCTATATAAACATATACATCAGTTTCATACATTCAAAACAAGAGCTTTCTGCATTTTTTCTCAAGAATTATCTCATAATCCTTTACCTTCAACCAGGTAATTCCTACAATTTTTCTTTGATCTTATGGCTTATGTGTTTCATCAGCCTAAAATTCAATATTTTAACTTTTGTTGATTTTTTTTTTTAAATTGTATTAAACATTTTTAATGATTTGATTCGTTTTTGTTTATTTTTATAATGTAACAGGTTATAATATGTAACTTAAAAGTTATTTAACTTTTACAAAATCTTTTAATAATCCATATTCCATATAGTCATAATGCATATAGTTTTAATGTGTATGCATATATTCTTAATCCATATAGTTTTAATTAGTCATTTAAGTTTGACTACTTATGTATTTGACAATTGACTTTATTAGTCAACGGAAGGTTATAACAATTTTATAGTCATTTAAGTTTTACTACTTATATATCTGACACTTGAATTTTTATTTGTCAACAGAAACTTATAACGATTTGATAAGCATATCTTTCGAGGAATGGTTGGGAAAAGATAATATCTTCATCACCGGATTCACCGGCCTCCAATCTGTGGATCTGCAGATGTATAGAAGAAGAAGTTGTTCCTCTTTTTTCTGCATCAGCTACTAATCACACGTTTGGAATCGATCTAGCGCGGGCCCTTGAAAATTCTAGAAATCTATTGTTAATTTTTTGTTGCTTTCACATGGCTTCGGGTTGAAAGTAAATGTTTCTGAAAAGTAAAACTTTTTAGAGTTGACAGAACCGGTAGAATTGTTTGCTTACATCCTCTGTTGCAAAGCTTTTAACCTCCTTTGCACCTACCAATTAGGGCCAGAATGTCAAAAATACTAGTTGGTTTCCTATAGCGTTTCAAAAGCAAACTTTAACTCTAACACCAACATTCCGTTTAAAAGACGGCAATTTCCACATTCTATTTGTTTTGCTATGACAATAAATAAGAGTCAAGGACAATCATTGTTAAAGGTTGGTTTATATTTGAGAGAGTCCGTTTTTTCACACGGTCAATTGTATGTAGCCTTATCCATAGTAAGAAGCAGACAAGGACCGAAGATTTTAATAGAAGATAAGGTGGGGATCTAACAAAATATCAAACGTCCTATTTAAAGAAATGTTTAGAAATTTATCTTGATTTTTTTAATATTAAAAACTTTCTTGAAATTTGTTATTTGATGCTTTGTTTCCTTTTAGTTGTTATTCAATTTCAAGAGTTACTAAGTTAAAATTTTTATTCTACTAGATCTTTATTATATTTCCACTAGTCGTTTATATAATGTGTACACTATATATATAAAATCAACTATATCCCTTATTATCTTATACATTTTTAACATAGGATTTTACAATTCATATTTTTATACGTTTGGCAAATTTACGTGATTTTTTAAGGGTTATTACCTAGTAATAAGAATAGGTAAGAGCTTTTCCTTACATGCTATGATTACCATTTCTCTAGATTTTATGCAAAAAATAAAAATACAGGGATCATTTGTTTTAAAATGTAAAAAAGCTAGAGATTTACTATTTAGATTATAAAAAGAGACTGACTGAAAACAAGACCAAATGTGGACGTGCCGGAGTGGTTATCGGGCATGACTAGAAATCATAGCAGGTTCGAATCCTGCCGTCCACGTTTGTTTTTTGTTCTCCTGAATATTTCCTAATATTTATGATTTTATGCTACTCAAATCACATAATTCATAATCAATTAATCACTTAACCAAATTATAACCACTTAACCAAACCACCAACATCCAACTTTAACTGTTCAAGCCAAATCACTAACACTGCCATATACGATTGATTAGTCAATTAAATCCCTTAAGAACTTGATCACTGAGTGCTGAAGTTATTTTGGTTTTTAATGACGGATAAAATGCCACAAAAGAATTGTACAATATACCCGTTTTGACCATGGGAACCAAATGATGAAAACCAGCTTGGAGTTGTATTATGGGCTCCAGACACCATTAAAGAGCTCAAGAAAACATCAGCTGATCATTTTAAGTTGGACCATCTTCCCGATACTTGTATTATAACACAAGATGCAGGGCTAACTGTTGATGGGGATATGATTACAGATGGGCAAAAACTCTACTTAATCACAACTTAAACTGTTAAGCATGAGTTATATATGTATCATTTTTTTAATTATTTGTTGCTGACTCTAAATTTTGTCCATAAATCTAACAAAAAGTCACACAGATATACTTACAAATTGAACATTAAACCATAGGAAAATATAGAAATTACAGAGGTCTAATTTCAATCCTGTTGTTCCATTTAACTAAATGCAATAAGCATCAATGAGATACACTGAGAATGAAAAATATAAATCATAACTTGACAGACCGTGAACTCGTGAAGAAACATTTTCTCATTGAGGCATTTGATCGAACAGTTGGTATGCATCCCTATGTTGCACACTTTTTCAAAGTAAATCCGGGAGCTTCAATTTGCACCAATGGGACGACGATCAAGAGTTAGTATAAGTGTATAACTAAACAAGGTAGTTCTACTACAACTCACAGATTTTCAGTAAATTTAATATTCCAACAATACAAAAAAGAAAAAGAAAAAAAAAGGTTTGTTGTCTGTCAGACAACCATGTAACCATGCCATGACCCATTAGATGAGCTGGCAACGATCCTCTACTGAGCCATGGTCAAGACCAGATGGCTCGGTTAATCACGCTCGGGTCACATGGTTCTGATTCATCAACCAGACATAGGTTTCTGTCTTGATAGGAATCAAGAATACAGAGGTACGAGCCTATAGAACAGATCCTGTTCAAGTAAGGTCGTGCTTCAGTATCTACCAGCTCTAGATATATACGTATTCTCGTTTACACTTCCGAGCAATGTGGGACGACACAAACCTAAGTCGGATAATAGTGACACTATTGTTATTGCCGTGTGTTAGGGGTCCACACAGGTATTTAATTAAATTTTCAATAAGAAGTTTGTTAGCATTTTACAATCATGTAATTTATATTTAACTTTGAAAATAATGTATTTTAATTATGATTAACAAACGAATTCCAGTTAGCTTTTTTTCAAAGAATATTTCAATCTCAGAATAAACATATGCATTAAAAAATATGCTTCATACTTATTTGGAGTAACATCATAGTGGATGGACATTACCAGTTTTAAAATAAAAAAATGTTTAACAACTATCAATTTACATAATGGTTATGCATAACTATAACTATATGATGTTCACATTGTACCAACCCAAACTTAAGAAGTCATTAAATCTTAGAAATTTACAATTTTCTTGTTCTAATACAGCAGTCTGCGTATTTCGATCGACATGTTTGGTCCTAATAAAAAGATTATGAATGTTCACCGATTGATCCAAATAACTACAACTGTTTGTTATTGCAGAAATTGAAGTGTATAAATTAACCGTTTGATTATTTAATATACGAGATGATCAACTTCATACAATTGGTCAACAACAGAGGATCATCCGAAGGTCTTTTCATCCACCCTCGAAGCAGGTTTCAATTTCTTCTTGATTTATTTGTGAATTTACTTCATATTTTGTACTGAATTATTAGTATGCCAGCTTCAAAGCATGATGAATTGATGGTTTATATGCGTAGTAACCAAGCAATGACTCGCAATCCTTGATTTCCTTACACATTTGTAAGAAAATTACTAAATTGCAAGGATAATCTATTTGTTTTATCTAAATTTTATGTATGGTCATTTATTTTAAAAAATTAATTGGTAGTCTTTTATTTGTAAACATTTTGCATCTACAGTTCTTTAGTCTAACGTCCATTAAATATTTTAACAGAAAAAAGACTACCTATGTAATTTTAAAAGGCTACCAATATAATTTTTTAATGGAAAAACTTAACGAATATCAAGCTAAGAACTATAAGTGCAAAATATTTATAAAAAAAACTACCAGTGTAATTACAAATTTTTGTAAGTAAAGAATGTATGTAAAATTTGGTATAAACATAAAGAAACATCCTTGTAATTATTTGTAATTATACTAATTATTTGCCAGAGAAAATTGTAATTGTGAATGAGAATTCATTATTACACAACTTTTATATCATACACTATACAGTATAAATTTTACTGCTAACTGTACAGTTATAATAAGCAATGATTGTGGTCGACGCATTAAAAGTTGTAAAGTTATGGTGTAAATATCACTAGGGGTGAGAATTACAGGATACCCGTCGGTTCCGACTAGAACCGGAACCAGAACCGGTACCGCAGGTTCCTGAGATATAGGAACCGGAACCGGAACCTAGAAGACAGGTTCCTAAATTCTCGGAACCGGAACCGGAACCACCGGTTCCAGGGCAGGTTCCGGTTACCCTGTATCTAAATTCAAAAAAAATTAACATTACTTACTGAATAAACAAGACAATAAATCACACAAACTAACGATTACAAATATCGTTTAACGATTTATATATATTTCAACGATTACGAATATTGTTCAAAATACAAATAAGTGAATAAGAATGACAAAAACATAATAAATGTGTGATTCATGTAAAAGTCAGTCACAAATATACGACCTTACGACGAGTGAATGTCTCACTATCACCCAATTTCTGACTCAATTATAACGAGTAAGGTCAATTTATATTTTTATTTGGACTAGTATTTTACATTTAGATAAATCAAAAATCTTAATTTAATCATGTGTAATATATTATATATTATATATTGTAATAAAAATATACCGTGTAACCACCGGTTCCAGGGTATCCACCGATTCCAGGTTCCTTAATTTTGAGAACCGGAACCGGAACCTCTTAAGGCGGTTCCATGATTTTGAGAACCGGAACCGGAACCTCTTAGCAGGTTCCGAGACGGTTCCGGTTCCGATTCTGGTTACCCTCTTTTTCTGCTCACCCCTAAATATCACCACCTATTGTGAACTAGTGTGTAGTTTTAATGAAATTTCTTTAACTAGTTTTAACAAAACGGTATTTTCTATAATTTACATCTTTATCCATTATATTTGAATGATATTTGATTTTGAAATTTTTATATATCTCTCAAATAACAAGATGATGAGATGAACATCACCACATTGCATTATCATAAATGTTGACAAAATGGGTATTATATCATAAGTCATAACATAGAAATTAGTATCTTAACCTCTAAGTTGTAGACATGTTTCAATTTAAACATTGTACGGTCAATAACCCGATATTCGGTTTAAAAATTATAATTAAAAAATTCTTTAATCAATACATTGGTATATCGTACAAAACGTTATCATACTTAATTTTATGATGCAGATGGTACCGCATTTGGGTGAAATTCATATTACTATGGGCAATTTACTCTTCTTTCTTCACACCCATGGAGTTCGGCTTCTTTAGGGGATTACCCCGACATCTCTACTTGTTAGACACACTCGGTCAGCTCGCTTTCTTCATCGATATTTTCATTCAATTCTTCGTTTCTTACATCGACATCGACACCCAAAAAATCATCTCTAACCGAAACATGATTGCCTTCCGGTAACTAATTTTAATCTCATTGTCCAAATGAAACTACAAAAATTTATTCAAACACCACAACCTACGTTTTGGTATATTTGTGCACTATGTTTTAAAACTTGTACAATGTGGTGTATGAATAAGTTTGTGTGGTATAAATATCATAAATTGAAAGCCCACTTCATCTTTTAATTCAACTTTGTTGTGTTGCAGGTACTTGAAATCTCATTTCATCTTTGATTTACTTTCTTGCATGCCTTGGGATATTATATATAGGGTATATATCACTCTAAAATCCATACACATGCTCATATATAAAATAAAAAACTATTGTCATTAAAATGTTATGTACGTTAATTAGGTTTCGGGGCGAAAAGAAGAAGTGAGGTACCTTTTACTAATCCGGTTAGTACGGGCACAAAAGGTTCTAGAGTTTTTCTCTCAATTAGAGAAGGACATACGAATCAACTATTTGTTTTCAAGGATCCTAAAACTTATCGTTGTCGAGTTATATTGCACGCATACGGCTGCATGCATATTCTATTATTTGGCTACAACTTTACCCGTTGCAGAAGAAGAATACACATGGATTGGGAGCCTAAAACTTGGGAATTATAGCTACTCAAATTTCAGAGACAATGACCTTTGGAAACGTTATGTAACATCATTATATTTTGCAATTGTTACTATGACAACAGTTGGATATGGTGACGTACATGCGGTTAATATGAGAGAGATGATATTTGTTATGGTTTATGTTTCATTTGACATGGTTCTTGCTGCTTATTTGGTTGGTAACATAACGGCTTTAGTTGTGAAAGGATCAAAGACGGAAATATATAGGGAAAGAATAAAGAGTTTAATTAAATATTTGGATAAAAATAAACTTGGGAGAGATGTACGGTATCGGATCAAAGATCAGTTGCGGTTACCGTATGATAGCAGTGGTACTGATTCTGCTGTTTTTCAAGACCTTCCAAGTTCTCTTCGCATAAAATTTGACAATTGTCATTTAATCGCACACAAAATAGTTTGGTTGCATAAATATTAGTCTGGTGTAAATCAGCCGCACAAAAATTAGTCTGGTCACACAAAAAAACATCTGGGTCGCAAAAAAAAACTTCAACCTTGCGGTCTATTTTGGAAAAGCCAACTCGCACAACTCTACTTTGAGGAAAAATATAACAATTTTGGTCTAATTTGGTAATTATCTCTTTTTTTAAATCGACAATCTTTAAAAAAGTTGCTACAGATCATTTATAGTAATATGGTACTATCAACAGCATCTTGCTGCATCGAAAGGACACGAAGATATTGCTCGTTTTCTTATTCAAGAAGGCGTTGAAGTTAACGTTTCAGGTAATTAAACTTCTTCCCGTTTCGGGAATTTGACTTAAAATGTACATCTTTTGAACTAATTTCATGTTAATGGTAGATAATTATGGAAACACACCATTATTAGAAGCTGTAAAAAGCGGACACGATAAGGTTGCTTCTTTATTAATCAATGAAGGTGGCTCGTTGGCGATAAAAGATTATGATTTTAGAACAACACTTCATGTAGCGGTTTCACAAGGATCTTATGTAATAACAAAGATGCTATTAGAAGCTGGGGCTAGTGTTCTATCTAAGGACAGGTAAAACTTTGTCATTTTATGTTACAAATATTATTACTGAAGCAATTTAGGAGGGTATACACGCTAAAATTACATTTTGTGCAACTTTCATCATATTTGACGCGATTTTTAGCTAAATTTTATGATTAAAACATAACCCAAATCGATACTTGACAACATTTAATCTCTAAATTTACAGATGGGGAAATACTCCAGTTGATGAAGGGAGATTATCTGGAAACCAGATGTTAATCAAGCTGAGTCCTCAGAAATCACATCATCCTCTCAAGAACTATCAGGTATTCTAAATTCTTGACTACTAGATACAAATTAATCATTAATTTATTCTAACAATCATATTGCTAGCTAGAACTTATGTGTTTTGTGACAGATAAAATGGCACCAAAGAAATGTACAATATACCCGTTTCAGCCATGGGAAGAACCAAAGGATCAAAACAAATATGGAGCTGTGTTATGGGTTCCGGACACCATTGATGACCTCATCAAAACAGCAGCAGATCATTTGACCTTTCTCCCAGTTGTTGTATTATAACACAAGATGCTCGTCAAATTTTTGATGTGGACATAATTACAGATGGACAAAAACTCTACTTAATCACTACTCAACCTTGAGTTATATATCTTTTTTGTAATAGAGACATAATCTGGTTGAGGCATTTCATCGAACAGTTGGTTTGCATCCCTAAGTTCCCGCATTTTTAAAGTAACTCCAGGAGCTTCAGTTTGCACCTATGCAACCATGATCTATAGGGAGTATAAATTGCAAAAAGAACAAACATGCTGAATAAAATTACTATATATTGCAACAAAAAAAAACAAGATTGAACCAAAAAAAAGGTGGGTTTATTTATTAGCCGAGTATATATATCCGTTCTACTTTTCACTTCCGAACTATGTGGGAGGACACAAACAAACAAGAACAGTAGAACTAACCCTGCTCGTCTTTTTTTACTTACAGCAAGAAATTAATTTTCTTTATTTTACTTTATTTGGATCAACACCATACTTTTCTATAGTATTGATTGTTAAAATGATTTTAATTTTTTCTAAAAAATAGTTTTTAAAATGGTATTCCCGTTATAAGGCTCTTCGGGGGTGGCCAAACTTATGTTCGTGGTGTATGCGGCTAAACTGTTGTTGTGGCTGTTTTTGAATATTTATCTGACTATCGAATTCATGACCTAGTTATTCATATTACCAAGTGTTAACAAACGGGTGTGTTTATAAACACAATGGTATTATGTAACTTGGATTTGGTTATCCATTATGCATAATCCTAAAAAAAAATTGAAATCTTAAAAGCTTAAGTAACCGACCCGTATCAAGATTTAGCCCTTAATTTGATCCTTGGTTTCAAAATTAATTTATGTGTTGACTTTCAGGATGCTATTAACAAGTTTAATCATGTTTGGTCTACACATTTGAGCTATTTTTCGCCCATTTTAACCATGTTTATGTCTACTGACCTTAACACGAGTCACCAAATGTTTGGCAGAATGCCTATGTACTACCAAATGGGGTTGGCGATTTAAATTGTAAAAGTTTACATAAAACCTTAACTACGAAGTCAAAATATGAGAAGAACATAATTATTCAAATGTATTTAGTTAATTTTGCTTTCAAAAAATTACTTCAAATAGCTTTTAAATTAAAAGTTACAATCATCACATTCAATGAAGTTATTTATTTTAATAATAGTTTAATCTTTTAATTTAAAAACATTAAGTGTGTTCTAAATTCTAATCTCTACTAACTATAATGCATTTAGGATTTTTCCATAATTAGCAGACTAAAAATTTAGCCAAATACTTGCTAATTATGGAAACTATTACTTTCATTAAAAAAATACTAGAGGAAGCAAGTATCGAACCTTTCCATAATTATCTCTACTATCTATAATGCATTTAGGACTTTTCCATAATTAGCAGACTAAAAATTCAGCCAAATACTTGCTAATTATGGAAACTATTACTTTCATTAAAAAATACTAGAGGAAGCAATTATTGAACCTTTCCATAATTAGCAGACTAAAAATTCATCCCCCTCCCCTATCGTATCAAACCTCCTCGATTCCGCAAAAGCCCCCTCGGTTGCTTCAACAATGCTTTTCCTTCTGCAAACACCTCATCGGTTCCTTAAAAGCTACGATCTTCACACTGTAAATACAGCACATCAACCGAAACAGGTTTACAATTCCATTCGATTCGAAAAACAGATCTCCAATTTGAAATCTACAGCAATGATATCGAATTTGAGGTAAGTAATAAGTTCGTTCAGTGTTTGTTAGGGTGATGCTAATTTGAATGTGAATTTTAGTTACTGTTTCTTGAATGTGAATTTGGCCCATGTAATCGATGTACTGTAGACTAATTTGAATATTTAGTAATTAGAAGATTTCATTTGTTACATATTAGTTTTAAGTCGTTTTTGTGTCTGAAATCCTTCATTTTGTTGTTTAGAACGCTGAACAGAAGACATATATAAGCTGAAATGGGGGTCCAGAATCCAATCCTAGCAGCATCTTTGAGATTCTGACACTGTGCATGTAACGACCCGAAATTTGAATAAAATAAAATATGGGAAAAATATGATAAATAAGGATAAATCGTTTAAAACACGTAGGAATTGGTTTCGTGTCATTTGGACATCGTACGAGGAAGTTATGGACGAAACCGGGTCGAGTTAAAGTTGAAAAAGTGCAGCCTCGGCAACCTGGGGAGTTCGCGACGCGAACTCCGGTTCGCGTTCGTGAAGTCGAGGCAGAGATTTTGGTGGTCAGACGTGAAGAGTTCCCGACCAGTTACCGATCGCGAAGTATGCTCGAGGCGCGAAGTTCGCGACGCGAACTTGAGTTCGCGATCGCGAACTGCTTGGTTCTGTATAAAACGGGAAAAAGTTAGGGTTTGCTCATTTTTCACCCAAGTTGTGGTGCAGCCGATTTTAGAGAGAGAGGGGGGCGATTTTGGTGATTCCTAGCTCAAATCTTCACCATCTTGAAGGATCTAAACATCAAAGGTAAGACTTCTTAATTGTTGATGTTATCTAGCTAGTTATGAACTTTGTTTGGGTAGAAATGGTGGTTTGGGGAATCATACATGTCATCTTTGGGGAAGATGACTAATCATGGGTGTAGAACACTCATTGTAAGCTTGTAATCAATGTGTACAAGTTGGATTTGGGTTTATTGATGGAAATCTTGAACTAGGGTTTTGGGGTTTCACCAAGTTGGATGAACTTGGTGGTTAAGAATGTTGTTATGGGTTTATTGGTAGCTAGTTATGGATAATAACTAGATTTTATGATGATATGGATGATAGGTCAAGAAGACCTAAAGATTGGTGACATTTCACAAGTTGGAAAGCAAGGATTCGTGTTGTTAGACACAATTTGGAATTAGCTTGGCTAAGGTGAGTACATGAGACTTTTACTGGGTACATAGCAAATGATTTTGAAAACTATGATGTTTTAAGAGTCTTTATTAATAAACGTTTTTAATAAAGATATGATTGATATGATGAGAAAATGCTAGTATTAGACTATTTTAGTATATCTAAACGATTGTTGATTTTGAAAGAGATTATGATAATGAAAAGTAATTAGTGAGTTTTCATAAATAAGATGTATGAATAAAGATAATGATTTAAAAGAGCTTGATAATCGGTTTATTAATAATATGTATTAATAAAGCTTGAGACAATGATTTTTAAGTAATAAGTATCGATTAGTATATTATACTAATGAAAGTAGTTATTGAATTACTAAGAGAATAAGTAATAAGTGACTAGTAATATGTAACACCACAATCTAGAGCCATTTTTTTTTTATTTAAAAAAAATGCATACGGAAGCGATTTAAGAAACCATAAATCCTAAATTATTACACATCATAAAAACTTTACATATTAACTAAATATATAAAATATTTAAAGGTGTTACTAAAAAAACAGGCTCGACCCGGTTTACAAAATCAGAGTACGGTCAGACTTCCAAAACCCGACTCTAGACAAGCCAAATCCACAACCTGAAAAGAGTCAACAAATGAGGGATTAGCACAAGGCTAAGTGAATAGAAATAAACATCAATCTGCATAACCACAACAAATTAGAAATCAAGAGAAATCAATAGGGAAAACCCGTCCAAACTTCCACAAGCAATTGGACGTTATAAGAGGATCGGCGGTCGGGCGAGGACCTTCAACTGTTGTCGGCCAACAACAGTCAACCGATGGCTTCTTTACTAGAGGCACGGTGATCCCTCCTTACGTAACGAATACGAAGGAGTCCGATCGCCCCCACCAAGAGTAACGGAGCGTAGCCGAAAACCACCATAGCTAACCTCTAAAAAAACATGTGCACATACTACCATGAACCACTAGACCAAGTATAAACTTGTAAAAAGAATTGCAGCCAAGAAATCTGTTCCTGACAAAGTTCGCGTCGTGAACTCAGAGTTCGCGTCGCGAACTAAGAGTTCACGAATCGGGAACTACATCACGACCAAACCCCAACTTCTCTGGCCCGAGTTCGCGTTTCGCGAACACAAGTTCGCGTCGCGAACTACTCCAGATGCCCTAATCCTGCACTTTTTCTCAAGACTCTACCATTCCCTAATTTTGTACATCACACAAGAAAGAAGGTTAAGTCCACTCACCTTAGCTTCCCTTGTGAAGAACTCAGTAGTCTTATATCACTGAGTTTCTTTTCCTTTTCCTGTAACAAAACGAATACCGAATTAGTTACCCGAAATCATTAACTTTGCAACAAGTACAAATTATAAGTCAAACCATTATATGTGTACAACCAATTGACAACTTAACACTTGCATTTCAAACATATTAATTGACAATGTCTAGAATTCCATTAAGTCACTTCCAAGCAATTCATCATGCATTTATATCCAAGTTGCACATAATCGGCCCAAACGGGTCGGGACACTTAATCAAGTCAAACTTGCAATTTACTAATACCACATTGTCAAGTTATCCATTTATCACTAATTTAAGTTATTGACATACTACTTGCATCCATATACAAGCTTAACCAACTTTGACTTTATTTAAGTCAAATTGCACAATTTAACAGCCAAACGGGTCAAGACCCGAAACTACCAATTAAGACATGTTAATATACTTTATAAAACTCTTATATGATCAATTTATTGAACTACAACAATGACTAACAATTTCCAAGTTAAGGTCTCATTTTACCAATTTGACTAGTTCATGACTTTTTACCTAAAAATCATCCAAACACCACCATATAATAATCCATTCATCAATTAACACTTTCATAAACATCCTAATGACATTTTAATTCCAACTAAACATTCAAAGTATAAGTCAAATGCTAAATATATGCAATTTAGTCAAGTTTCATCATGTAAGGCCCAAACGGGTCAAAAACGTTTTATTAACTTCCAATGTTTACAAACTCTTAATTATCATTTTATCAAGTATACAATTACCATATATTAACCAACTTCATGTTAATTAGTTATACTTTGAAACACCCAAAATAATCAATACAAGTTTAACCTTAAAAAATACATTTGACCACCTGCTATTAACTCAGAATTATAACTACTGTTCTGACCTTATCAGTTCATGAAATTAGGATATTAATAAATTAGACTCATAGACCTTCGAATCGACTGGTCGCACGCCCAAAATGGAGTTACGGTTGATTTTATATGATTTTTTCAAAATGGTCAAAATCTGCCATATTTTTGTGCTTACGGGATTTTTACCAATTTTACCCAAACACTACTTTTAATCTATCAAAAGCAATCAATTCATGTTACAATCAAACCTATACAACAATTATCACTTCTAACATGATTATATAACTTAACAACACTTCAAGAACACTAAAACACACATTTCATCCATTTGGGAAAAACTTCATCTTCCTCCCAAGAACACAACAATGGTGATTTCTTACAAACATCATCAATTCAGTTCTTTTAACCAACAATTAAGCATACAATACCTAAACGGTCGAGTATAAACATGAAATAAACCATCAATTTTAACTTCCAACAAGAAATCATCAAGAACTCAAAAACTCATTTCATCTTTTAACAAAACTATGAACCCTAGAATAGATGGGGGATTTCTTACCTTGTGATGGCTTCAAAACGAAATTAATTGTTGGGATTGAGAGAGATGCAAGCTTGATTTTGGAAGAAATGAAGAACATCAAATTTTTGTGGTTTTGGGGTGCATGATACGAACCAGAGAGATAGACAAGAAAAGATGACTAAGTTTTTCCAACACACCACACACTTACACGTACACATACACACATGGGAAATTAATTTATATTAAACACAGTACAGGATAATAGGTTCGCAGATAATTAATTTAGATCTAACTAACTCCAATTTTAACAACGAAGATATTTTTAGAACCCCGGTTTAGAAGTGAACCCAAATATGTAAAAATCATTTTAATATTTAAATATCTCAGTTTTATTAATTTTAACCGCATGGTTAAAATACATTTAAATATAATTAAATCAAATAATTTATATAAAACAATAAACAATTAAATTACTTACCAAAAGTAATAAAAATTCTAGGCCGGGTCTCAGGATGTTACAATTCTACCCCCCTTAAAAAGATTTCGTCCTCGAAATCTCATTGATTACACATAAAAGAAATAAAACAAGTTTACAAATATCATTATATCTTTGCCTCATATTTACATGTCAAAAATAATAATCCTTATTGTTTCTCCATATTACTAACATTATCAAAATTATAATTTATTAAATCCTCATTTTCTTTTCTTTGTAGTTTCAGACTTGGTGTCTCATTCATCAAATTCTCTAGTTTTGTTGTTTTTAATTTATCCACTTAACGAGAAGTCATTTCCATTTACATAATTCGCATATTAATCATAATTTCTTCAGATAATCACGCACTGTAAACTCTTTCGGTATGTACAAATTGCACGTTTTATATTTAAAAGTTGATAATTACGCAATGCCATTTATCACAATTTCCAAGTCATGGTTCGCATAACTCCACTTATACTATTATAAACATTAAAAAGCATAGACAATCTATTTTTATTTAATGTAATTTAACATTTTAAGTGTCTTAAATTCTCAAATATCCTCTTTTGTTTATTATTTCAACGAAAGTTTGCACTCTTAAGCAGTTAAAATCTCATAATTTTAGAATTATTATTAATAAATCCACAATCATAATTCACTAATTCTCAAATTTACACATTTCGAATTCTAAATTCTAATCAATCTTCACATATAACGGCATTAATTCTCATTATTTCAAAATGTATCTTTAATAAATTTCACAATATTATTAAATTTTATATTCACTCTGAAATTTATCCATCAATAATCAGAAATCAATTCAATATGGTCAATAAATTTGATTCTTATGTCGATTTTCATTTATACATTGAACATAAAAGGCCTTTTTAGTAAATCCAACCTATAACACATGAAAGAACCAATTAACACTTTTATAAGCATACAACGATGTATTTCTACTAAGTGGCCAAGCAAAATAAAAGTCAACATGTCAGTCTTCACTCTTCAAACCACTACTTGTGATTTGACAGGTCATGACAAAGATTTCATATATCCTTATTTAAAATACTAGTCCTACCCGGACTAGTTAGACTATGCATAAGATTACATTAATCTAACTATAGGCATTACATTAACCGATGCTTACAATAAACATTTATCAAAAACAATTTGAACCTCAAATACATGCATTATGACTTGAATCCATAAATCACTAACCATATTTATTCCTAATGGAGTAAACACACACGTAAACAATTTCAATTCATCACATAATTCATAATCTAATTTCCTATCAATTTTATAGCAACTCAGGATATCATCCATTGATATAATCACAATTCAATTTATGGAGGTTAACAATTTGATTGTTATAGGTCAACTGTTGTTTTTTTTTTTTTTTTTTTTTTTTTTTTTTTTTTTTTTTTTACATTCAACACAAAAGATACTTTAGGCAAGTCCATAAGGTAACCATTCAAATCATAAAGAAATCATTTAGATACATTTATTAACTGTCTTTTATATGTCATCCATAGCAAAGGTAAGAATTTAATTCAATCGTTTGGTCGGGTTTTTATCGGTTCTCAATTACTAATTCACTACATGTGACTCAACGGGTCACGACCAAAAATTATCGTTTATTCTTTTATTTAACATTAGTCCTACTCGGACTATTCGGTTTATGCATAAAATTACATCAATCTTATCTAGAGGCTTACATTCAAGAAGTATACTACATTCAATACCCAAAATCAAATTGAACTTCAGACACATATATTGTGACTTAATTCCATTACCAACAATTATCTTCACTTCCCATGAAGTAAAGGAACAACAAAAAAACAATCAATTTCATCTTATCACAAATTTTGCATGCCATTTATATTTATAATAGCTCTAGACACAAATGTTGTGTCCAAAATCCATATAACATAACTATTTCCACTTCAAGTAGAATAAAAACACAAGAGTACACAGATTCAGCTTGTCACATAATTTTACCAACATAAATGAGCTATCTGCTCCAATATGAAATAATGTACACGTGTAAGGATAGTATCGATCAGAAACGTACCGGTAATGACATCGTCAGTAGTGGTAGCATCTTCAACCGTCATCTGATGAAGGGTGATTCTTTCTTTTCTTTTCTGACCGTCGACGATAACGATCCCCCGTCCGACCCAGATCCCGACCATATCTTCTTCACCAAAGGGCATTCACCCGCCCTATGACCTTCTTTTTTTTTTGACAATTCTAACATACATCTCTCGAAAACTTACTATCTTTTCAATCGTGCCCACACTACCCAAAACGAACACCTCACATCGTCTAAACTGAATAAGAATCTGTATGAGCTGACATGTACCTAGCACACCATTGTGTCCAACGACTTGTACCACCTCCCAACTGTTTACAGTTCAAGCCTCCTGGTTCTTCATTTCCTTTCCACCTCTCATCCTATTGGGGACCCGACTGATTAGACTTGATATCTGAGAACCTAACTTGTATCTAAAAGTGATGCGATACTCATGTAATACGGCCTTGCAAAATTTTCTATCTGAGAAAGTTAATCTGATACCCCCTGTTACTTTGCCAAATACCCGGTCAATTAATCCCATCATATCATAACAATTCTTTTAAGCATCCGGTTACATACTTTACACTTAACTCATCTTCACAATTACATGCATCTAAATCCTTTACCATTTCTCTCAACCGGTTTAAAGTAATACTCGAATATTAAATTCCACTCAATTTTGGTAACTTACACTCTAGAAATTACTTGTAGGTTCATGATCGTTTGGTTCGGGTTTGTGGTGGAAAAATGGGTATTAGTAAGGATAAAGTCCTTGGGGTGGATGTGGTTAGTAAAACAATTGAGGTAGTAAATCGGTACAACATTTTAGGCGTAAAAAGGGTGGTCGAAATAGTAGTAGGGATGGGTATCTGACTGAGTTGATTATGTTCATAGCCTCTAACACCATTTTGAAGATCTTGCATTTAACCTTCCGACAATTTTTTTTTTTTTTGTGCACTCTTGATTACTCTTCTGACCGAAGGCCCAACATCATCAGGATTTCCGGTCGGTGGGTTCGGAGGGTTTGCTTTTATCGTTATCCGTCTCACCTGTAACAAACACAACATCTCACGAATTCTTAGTATAATCCGTTAGTACCTATCATACTAACTTCTACTAAACCACAATTCATATTCACTCTACTAATCCACCCCAATATTAAGGAAGTTTGACCAACTCGAGCCAAGATTTGGGAATGGTACACCTAAATGTGCAACCATCGCCAAACCGAGGCTCTGATACCAATTTGTAACACCACAATCTAGAGCCATTTTTTTTTATTTAAAAAAAATGCATACGGAAGCGATTTAAGAAACCATAAATCCTAAATTATTACACATCATAAAAACTTTACATATTAACTAAATATATAAAATATTTAAAGGTGTTACTAAAAAAAACAGGCTCGACCCGGTTTACAAAATCAGAGTACGGTCAGACTTCCAAAACCCGACTCTAGACAAGCCAAATCCACAACCTGAAAAGAGTCAACAAATGAGGGATTAGCACAAGGCTAAGTGAATAGAAATAAACATCAATCTGCATAACCACAACAAATTAGAAATCAAGAGAAATCAATAGGGAAAACCCGTCCAAACTTCCACAAGCAATTGGACGTTATAAGAGGATCGGCGGTCGGGCGAGGACCTTCAACTGTTGTCGGCCAACAACAGTCAACCGATGGCTTCTTTACTAGAGGCACGGTGATCCCTCCTTACGTAACGAATACGAAGGAGTCCGATCGCCCCCACCAAGAGTAACGGAGCGTAGCCGAAAACCACCATAGCTAACCTCTAAAAAAACATGTGCACATACTACCATGAACCACTAGACCAAGTATAAACTTGTAAAAAGAATTGCAGCCAAGAAATCTGTTCCTGACAAAGTTCGCGTCGTGAACTCAGAGTTCGCGTCGCGAACTAAGAGTTCACGAATCGGGAACTACATCACGACAAAACCCCAACTTCTCTGGCCCGAGTTCGCGTTTCACGAACACAAGTTCGCGTCGCGAACTACTCCAGATGCCCTAATCCTGCACTTTTTCTCAAGACTCTACCATTCCCTAATTTTGTACATCACACAAGAAAGAATGTTAAGTCCACTCACCTTAGCTTCCCTTGTGAAGAACTCAGTAGTCTTATATCACTGAGTTTCTTTTCCTTTTCCTGTAACAAAACGAATACCGAATTAGTTACCCGAAATCATTAACTTTGCAACAAGTACAAATTATAAGTCAAACCATTATATGTGTACAACCAATTGACAACTTAACACTTGCATTTCAAACATATTAATTGACAATGTCTAGAATTCCATTAAGTCACTTCCAAGCAATTCATCATGCATTTATATCCAAGTTGCACATAATCGGCCCAAACGGGTCGGGACACTTAATCAAGTCAAACTTGCAATTTACTAATACCACATTGTCAAGTTATCCATTTATCACTAATTTAAGTTATTGACATACTACTTGTATCCATATACAAGCTTAACCAGCTTTGACTTTATTTAAGTCAAATTGCATAATTTAACAGCCAAACGGGTCAAGACCCGAAACTACCAATTAAGACATGTTAATATACTTTATAAAACTCTTATATGATCAATTTATTGAACTACAACAATGACTAACAATTTCCAAGTTAAGGTCTCATTTTACCAATTTGACTAGTTCATGACTTTTTACCTAAAAATCATCCAAACACCACCATATAATAATCCATTCATCAATTAACACTTTCATAAACATCCTAATGACATTTTAATTCCAACTAAACATTCAAAGTATAAGTCAAATGCTAAATATATGCAATTTAGTCAAGTTTCATCATGTATGGCCCAAACGGGTCAAAAACGTTTTATTAACTTCCAATGTTTACAAACTCTTAATTATCATTTTATCAAGTATACAATTACCATATATTAACCAACTTCATGTTAATTAGTTATACTTTGAAACACCCAAAATAATCAATACAAGTTTAACCTTAAAAAATACATTTGACCACCTGCTATTAACTCAGAATTATAACTACTGTTCTGACCTTATCAGTTCATGAAATTAGGATATTAATAAAGTAGACTCATAGACCTTCGAATCGACTGGTCGCACGCCCAAAATGGAGTTACGGTTGATTTTATATGATTTTTGCAAAATGGTCAAAATCTGCCATATTTTTGTGCTTACGGGATTTTTACCAATTTTACCCAAACACTACTTTTAATCTATCAAAAGCAATCAATTCATGTTACAATCAAACCTATACAACAATTATCACTTCTAACATGATTATATAACTTAACAACACTTCAAGAACACTAAAACACACATTTCATCAATTTGGGGAAAAACTCCATCTTCCTCCCAAGAACACAACAATGGTGATTTCTTACAAACATCATCAATTCAGTTCTTTTAACCAACAATTAAGCATACAATACCTAAACGGTCGAGTATAAACATGAAATAAACCATCAATTTTAACTTCCAACAAGAAATCATCAAGAACTCAAAAACTCATTTCATCTTTTAACAAAACTATGAACCCTAGAATAGATGGAGGATTTCTTACCTTGTGATGGCTTCAAAACGAAATTAATTGTTGGGATTGAGAGAGATGCAAGCTTGATTTTGGAAGAAATGAAGAACATCAAATTTTTGTGGTTTTGGGGTGAATGATACGAACCAGAGAGATAGACAAGAAAAGATGACTAAGTTTTTCCAACACACCACACACTTACACGTACACATACACACATGGGAAATTAATTTATATTAAACACAGTACAGGATAATAGGTTCGCAGATAATTAATTTAGATCTAACTAACTCCAATTTTAACAACGAAGATATTTTTAGAACCCCGGTTCAGAAGTGAACCCAAATATGTAAAAATCATTTTAATATTTAAATATCTCAGTTTTATTAATTTTAACCGCATGGTTAAAATACATTTAAATATAATTAAATCAAATAATTTATATAAAACAATAAAAAATTAAATTACTTACCAAAAGTAATAAAAATTCTAGGCCGGGTCTCAGGATGTTACAATTCTACCCCCCTTAAAAAGATTTCGTCCTCGAAATCTCATTGATTACACATAAAAGAAATAAAACAAGTTTACAAATATCATTATATCTTTGCCTCATATTTACATGTCAAAAATAATAATCCTTATTGTTTCTCCATATTACTAACATTATCAAAATTATAATTTATTAAATCCTCATTTTCTTTTCTTTGTAGTTTCAGACTTGGTGTCTCATTCATCAAATTCTCTAGTTTTGTTGTTTTTAATTTATCCACTTAACGAGAAGTCATTTCCATTTACATAATTCGCATATTAATCATAATTTCTTCAGATAATCACGCACTGTAAACTCTTTCGGTATGTACAAATTGCACGTTTTATATTTAAAAGTTGATAATTACGCAATGCCATTTATCACAATTTCCAAGTCATGGTTCGCATAACTCCACTTATACTATTATAAACATTAAAAAGCATAGACAATCTATTTTTATTTAATGTAATTTAACATTTTAAGTGTCTTAAATTCTCAAATATCCTCTTTTGTTTATTATTTCAACGAAAGTTTGCACTCTTAAGCAGTTAAAATCTCATAATTTTAGAATTATTATTAATAAATCCACAATCATAATTCACTAATTCTCAAATTTACACATTTCGAATTCTAAATTCTAATCAATCTTCACATATAACGGCATTAATTCTCATTATTTCAAAATGTATCTTTAATAAATTTCACAATATTATTAAATTTTATATTCACTCTGAAATTTATCCATCAATAATCAGAAATCAATTCAATATGGTCAATAAATTTGATTCTTATGTCGATTTTCATTTATACATTGAACATAAAAGGCCTTTTTAGTAAATCCAACCTATAACACATGAAAGAACCAATTAACACTTTTATAAGCATACAACGATGTATTTCTACTAAGTGGCCAAGCAAAATAAAAGTCAACATGTCAGTCTTCACTCTTCAAACCACTACTTGTGATTTGACAGGTCATGACAAAGATTTCATATATCCTTATTTAAAATACTAGTCCTACCCGGACTAGTTAGACTATGCATAAGATTACATTAATCTAACTATAGGCATTACATTAACCGATGCTTACAATAAACATTTATCAAAAACAATTTGAACCTCAAATACATGCATTATGACTTGAATCCATAAATCACTAACCATATTTATTCCTAATGGAGTAAACACACACGTAAACAATTTCAATTCATCACATAATTCATAATCTAATTTCCTATCAATTTTATAGCAACTCAGGATATCATCCATTGATATAATCACAATTCAATTTATGGAGGTTAACAATTTGATTGTTATAGGTCAACTGTTTTTTTTTTTACATTCAACACAAAAGATACTTTAGGCAAGTCCATAAGGTAACCATTCAAATCATAAAGAAATCATTTAGATACATTTATTAACTGTCTTTTATATGTCATCCATAGCAAAGGTAAGAATTTAATTCAATCGTTTGGTCGGGTTTTTATCGGTTCTCAATTACTAATTCACTACATGTGACTCAACGGGTCACGACCAAAAATTATCGTTTATTCTTTTATTTAACATTAGTCCTACTCGGACTATTCGGTTTATGCATAAAATTACATCAATCTTATCTAGAGGCTTACATTCAAGAAGTATACTACATTCAATACCCAAAATCAAATTGAACTTCAGACACATATATTGTGACTTAATTCCATTACCAACAATTATCTTCACTTCCCATGAAGTAAAGGAACAACAAAAAAACAATCAATTTCATCTTATCACAAATTTTGCATGCCATTTATATTTATAATAGCTCTAGACACAAATGTTGTGTCCAAAATCCATATAACATAACTATTTCCACTTCAAGTAGAATAAAAACACAAGAGTACACAGATTCAGCTTGTCACATAATTTTACCAACATAAATGAGCTATCTGCTCCAATATGAAATAATGTACACGTGTAAGGATAGTATCGATCAGAAACGTACCGGTAATGACATCGTCAGTAGTGGTAGCATCTTCAACCGTCATCTGATGAAGGGTGATTCTTTCTTTTCTTTTCTGACCGTCGACGATAACGATCCCCCGTCCGACCCAGATCCCGACCATATCTTCTTCACCAAAGGGCATTCACCCGCCCTATGACCTTCTTTTTTTTTTTGACAATTCTAACATACATCTCTCGAAAACTTACTATCTTTTCAATCGTGCCCACACTACCCAAAACGAACACCTCACATCGTCTAAACTGAATAAGAATCTGTATGAGCTGACATGTACCTAGCACACCATTGTGTCCAACGACTTGTACCACCTCCCAACTGTTTACAGTTCAAGCCTCCTGGTTCTTCATTTCCTTTCCACCTCTCATCCTATTGGGGACCCGACTGATTAGACTTGATATCTGAGAACCTAACTTGTATCTAAAAGTGATGCGATACTCATGTAATACGGCCTTGCAAAATTTTCTATCTGAGAAAGTTAATCTGATACCCCCTGTTACTTTGCCAAATACCCGGTCAATTAATCCCATCATATCATAACAATTCTTTTAAGCATCCGGTTACATACTTTACACTTAACTCATCTTCACAATTACATGCATCTAAATCCTTTACCATTTCTCTCAACCGGTTTAAAGTAATACTCGAATATTAAATTCCACTAAATTTTGGTAACTTACACTCTAGAAATTACTTGTAGGTTCATGATCGTTTGGTTCGGGTTTGTGGTGGAAAAATGGGTATTAGTAAGGATAAAGTCCTTGGGGTGGATGGGGTTAGTAAAACAATTGAGGTAGTAAATCGGGTACAACATTTTAGGCGTAAAAAGGGTGGTCGAAATAGTAGTAGGGATGGGTATCTGACTGAGTTGATTATGTTCATAGCCTCTAACACCATTTTGAAGATCTTGCATTTAACCTTCCGACAATTTTTTTTTTTTTTGTGCACTCTTGATTACTCTTCTGACCGAAGGCCCAACATCATCAGGATTTCCGGTCGGTGGGTTCGGAGGGTTTGCTTTTATCGTTATCCGTCTCACCTGTAACAAACACAACATCTCACGAATTCTTAGTATAATCCGTTAGTACCTATCATACTAACTTCTACTAAACCACAATTCATATTCACTCTACTAATCCACCCCAATATTAAGGAAGTTTGACCAACTCGAGCCAAGATTTGGGAATGGTACACCTAAATGTGCAACCATCGCCAAACCGAGGCTCTGATACCAATTTGTAACACCACAATCTAGAGCCATTTTTTTTTTATTTAAAAAAAAATGCATACGGAAGCGATTTAAGAAACCATAAATCCTAAATTATTACACATCATAAAAACTTTACATATTAACTAAATATATAAAATATTTAAAGGTGTTACTAAAAAAAACAGGCTCGACCCGGTTTACAAAATCAGAGTACGGTCAGACTTCCAAAACCCGACTCTAGACAAGCCAAATCCACAACCTGAAAAGAGTCAACAAATGAGGGATTAGCACAAGGCTAAGTGAATAGAAATAAACATCAATCTGCATAACCACAACAAATTAGAAATCAAGAGAAATCAATAGGGAAAACCCGTCCAAACTTCCACAAGCAATTGGACGTTATAAGAGGATCGGCGGTCGGGCGAGGACCTTCAACTGTTGTCGGCCAACAACAGTCAACCGATGGCTTCTTTACTAGAGGCACGGTGATCCCTCCTTACGTAACGAATACGAAGGAGTCCGATCGCCCCCACCAAGAGTAACGGAGCGTAGCCGAAAACCACCATAGCTAACCTCTAAAAAAACATGTGCACATACTACCATGAACCACTAGACCAAGTATAAACTTGTAAAAAGAATTGCAGCCAAGAAATCTGTTCCTGACAAAGTTCGCGTCGTGAACTCAGAGTTCGCGTCGCGAACTAAGAGTTCACGAATCGGGAACTACATCACGACCAAACCCCAACTTCTCTGGCCCGAGTTCGCGTTTCGCGAACACAAGTTCGCGTCGCGAACTACTCCAGATGCCCTAATCCTGCACTTTTTCTCAAGACTCTACCATTCCCTAATTTTGTACATCACACAAGAAAGAAGGTTAAGTCCACTCACCTTAGCTTCCCTTGTGAAGAACTCAGTAGTCTTATATCACCGAGTTTCTTTTCCTTTTCCTGTAACAAAACGAATCCCGAATTAGTTACCCGAAATCATTAACTTTGCAACAAGTACAAATTATAAGTCAAACTATTATATGTGTACAACCAATTGACAACTTAACACTTGCATTTCAAACATATTAATTGACAATGTCTAGAATTCCATTAAGTCACTTCCAAGCAATTCATCATGCATTTATATCCAAGTTGCACATAATCGGCCCAAACGGGTCGGGACACTTAATCAAGTCAAACTTGCAATTTACTAATACCACATTGTCAAGTTATCCATTTATCACTAATTTAAGTTATTGACATACTACTTGCATCCATATACAAGCTTAACCAACTTTGACTTTATTTAAGTCAAATTGCACAATTTAACAGCCAAACGGGTCAAGACCCGAAACTACCAATTAAGACATGTTAATATACTTTATAAAACTCTTATATGATCAATTTATTGAACTACAACAATGACTAACAATTTCCAAGTTAAGGTCTCATTTTACCAATTTGACTAGTTCATGACTTTTTACCTAAAAATCATCCAAACACCACCATATAATAATCCATTCATCAATTAACACTTTCATAAACATCCTAATGACATTTTAATTCCAACTAAACATTCAAAGTATAAGTCAAATGCTAAATATATGCAATTTAGTCAAGTTTCATCATGTAAGGCCCAAACGGGTCAAAAACGTTTTATTAACTTCCAATGTTTACAAACTCTTAATTATCATTTTATCAAGTATATAATTACCATATATTAACCAACTTCATGTTAATTAGTTATACTTTGAAACACCCAAAATAATCAATACAAGTTTAACCTTAAAAAATACATTTGACCACCTGCTATTAACTCAGAATTATAACTACTGTTCTGACCTTATCAGTTCATGAAATTAGGATATTAATAAAGTAGACTCATAGACCTTCGAATCGACTGGTCGCACGCCCAAAATGGAGTTACAGTTGATTTTATATGATTTTTGCAAAAAGGTCAAAATCTGCCATATTTTTGTGCTTACGGGATTTTTACCAATTTTACCCAAACACTACTTTTAATCTATCAAAAGCAATCAATTCATGTTACAATCAAACCTATACAACAATTATCACTTCTAACATGATTATATAACTTAACAACACTTCAAGAACACTAAAACACACATTTCATCAATTTGGGGAAAAACTCCATCTTCCTCCCAAGAACACAACAATGGTGATTTCTTACAAACATCATCAATTCAGTTCTTTTAACCAACAATTAAGCATACAATACCTAAACGGTTGAGTATAAACATGAAATAAACCATCAATTTTAACTTCCAACAAGAAATCATCAAGAACTCAAAAACTCATTTCATCTTTTAACAAAACTATGAACCCTAGAATAGATGGAGGATTTCTTACCTTGTGATGGCTTCAAAACGAAATTAATTGTTGGGATTGAGAGAGATGCAAGCTTGATTTTGGAAGAAATGAAGAACATCAAATTTTTGTGGTTTTGGGGTGCATGATACGAACCAGAGAGATAGACAAGAAAAGATGACTAAGTTTTTCCAACACACCACACACTTACACGTACACATACACACATGGGAAATTAATTTATATTAAACATAGTACAGGATAATAGGTTCGCAGATAATTAATTTAGATCTAACTAACTCCAATTTTAACAACGAAGATATTTTTAGAACCCCGGTTCAGAAGTGAACCCAAATATGTAAAAATCATTTTAATATTTAAATATCTCAGTTTTATTAATTTTAACAGCATGGTTAAAATACATTTAAATATAATTAAATCAAATAATTTATATAAAACAATAAACAATTAAATTACTTACCAAAAGTAATAAAAATTCTAGGCCGGGTCTCAGGATGTTACATAATAAACGTGTATTCTAGTCAAAGAAGAGTCAAAGTAAGATGATTTCTATAAAAGAAAAATATGTTTTAAATTAGTAAAGGACTCGGTAAAGTCGAGATTGAAAATGAATAAGTAAAGAGAGTAATATGACGAATTAGAATAGGTGTATTCTAATAAGTGATGAATTTGATGAAAGGAGCTAATGCTCATATTTGATGAAAGGAGCTGAGGCTCATAATTGTTAATAAGATATCCGGAATAAGACCGCCCAGAAATGGGGGAGCATGAGACGTCTACTTGGGGTGGTACCTCCCTGCGCAAAGAGTAGAATGTCACAGTTTACGACACCTAGTGATGGGTGAGCCTGAGGACCCGGGAACGCGGAGAGCTTATGAATCTCGGTAAGATGGGGGTTCCCAATTACCTTGATAGTTTACCTATGACATCCCATATCGGGAGAGTTGGCTTCGGAGAGGTCCGTTGCATATGTGATAATGAAAGTGTAAGTTTGGAGATAGCTTACAAATATGTGATTAGATGATGAGTAAGCTTATGGTAAGCTTATTAGTTTATACGGTTAAATGAATGGAAGATGAATTATGAATTAATAAGAAATAATAAGGATAAGTATTTTTAATGTTATAAATATTATTTTATAAATCTTTTGAGAATGGGTCGAAAACCCATGTATCTCACGAGACTATTTTTGTCTCACGTACTACTTTGTTTTTGGCTGTGTACTCAGGTTCAGGATCGATGGATTAGAAGGTCTCGTTAGAAGTGGCCTAGTGTTGTTCTGTTCGGGAGCTTGTAGGTAGATCCTGTTTATCCTATGGTTATGATATTATCTTTGTAACACCGTATTTTATAACTCTGATAAATGTTTTAATGGTTTTTGTTAAACCGTAATTTGTGAGATATTGGGCATTGTAATATTTTTATTTAAAAATATGTTGTAAATAGTGTTTTGAAAAATGAGGTGTTACAACTTGGTATCAGAGCTATAGTTTAAGTGAATTAGGTAGGTTTGACCTCCCTAGTCTTAAGCTATGCTAGTAGGACCTTATGGTTCCATAGGATGTCCATGTGTGGTCTTTTGAGACCGTGATGTATGAGTATATTAGGGTCGATCCCTAGGAAGAAAGTTAATGTTTTGGGGAAAAATTGGGTTATGGTTGACTTTTGAGTCAATCATTCGAGTTCTAATGGTTTAATATGTTGGTATAGCAAATGGTGAACCCAAGAAGTGGAGAAGCTCCACGAGATCATGAGGTGGATTCAAATCGAATCCCGACTCATCCCGGTAATAATGGAGAGGGTTTCGATTTTGATGCAAACCAAACTCCGGTAACTATGGAAGCGACAGAAATTTGTTTCATCAGATGAGGGATGAGGTGAATGTGGATATGAACCGGATTATCGATAACCGTTTGAATGTGAATAGGCGAGATGATTCTAAATCTCGTGGTGGAAGTAAGTCTTCGGGTAGCAAGACCCGTACAGAGAAGTCATTGACTGAAGAGACCGATGATTCGGATTCGGAGGAAAGAGAAGGATGCACCTACAAGACATTCATGTCGTGCAACCCCGGAGTGTATTATGGAAGTTCGGAACCAAAGGTCACGATGCGTTGGATTCGGGAAACTGAGCAAGTGCTAGAAAGTAGCAAGTGTTCGAAGAAAGATATGGTTTCTTATGCATCCCGGCAGTTAAAGGATGAGGCGTTGACATGGTGGGATACCATGTATGAGACTTTGGGTAGGAAGGTATTGTACAAGATGTCGTGGAAGGAGTTCACGAGTAGATTGAAGGAGAAGTTTTGTCCCGAGAGAGATCTAGAAGAATTACAAGAGGAGTTTGTGTTCATCAAGAAGGGTAATATATCGGTGGAGGAATACACCAAGAAGTTTACGGGATTGCTCCCGTTCGTGATCAAGGCTTATCCGACTGAACGTTCGAAAGTGGTTCGGTATGCTAATGGGCTACCATCAGAGTTTGAATTGGAAGTCAAACGAGCGGCCACGTTAGATGAGGCCATTTGTACCGCTCGAGGTGTTGAAAGGGTGTTTCGTCGAAGGGCACAAGAGTCGGCATCAGGAAAAGAAAAGAAGAAGCTTGATAATAGCTTAGGATCGACAAAGAAAGAAAAGTTCAAACCGAGCCCGTCAAGGCATGGTAGTGTCGAAAGTTGTCAAAGTTGTGGGAAGAATCACCATGGGGAATGTAAAGCAAATTCGGCTATATGCTTCAAGTGTGGACGAGTAGGGCACCGAGCAAAAGATTGTATAGTAAGGAACCTCGACGAAGTGGAATGCTACACTTGTCACGAAGTGGGACACTATAGTAGTGCGTGCCCAAGGAAAAGAGCTGACACGTCAGCATCAACCGCCAACAGGAATCGGGTAAAGGAGGCTTATGGAGCCGCTTCAGGTAATTCATTTATAAAGACTAATGATTTATAATTTGAAATTGCTGTTTATATGAATTGTGTATGAGAATGAATTATAAATGGATAGTAAAAGTGTGAAAGGTAGGTGTGGGAGAATATCTCCCCGATTTATTATATGTGTATATTTGAATGGGTTGGCGACCGGTAAGTCGCGGGAGGTAAGAGTAGAAAGGATTAGGTCATTATAGATTATCGGAAGGTGAATCATGAGAATAGAAGATGTGTTCAAAGAAAGGGTGGTAGTACTGTGAAGTGCTAAGTTTCGGTAAAAATGGTAAAGTATGAATGGGAAGCTATAGAAATGATGATTTTGAAAAATGGAACTTTAGTGTTCGGTGGGAATCCGGATAAGTAATGCAAAGGTTTTTGTCAGGAATGTCGGATACGATGTCAAGAATGGATAATTAGATAATTGATAAAAGTTTATAGAAAAAGTGTGATAGTGTATGTTTCAGTTTTAGATCGGAGTCAATGGGTTGACTCATAAAGACCGGGTGAATCGGTAAAGTATGGATAATTTAAAAATATTAGTGGTTACCTCGGTGGTAAAGGAAAGGTTGGAAAATATTAATGATGAGAAAGCATGTTTAGTAAAGGTCGATTGATAAATAAGTTGCTTAGTGAAAATGTGCATACCGTGTGGTATTGTGTGTAAGTGGAAATAATGGCCTTGGAAGGCATGATGTTTTAGAGAGATAATGTTATGTGGAAAGTGGAAAAGTGAAAATTTGGATAGAAAATGTGATAGATTGTGAAAGAAAATGATAGCATGATGCTAAGCGAATGATGCATACATGAATGGTATGCAAGATGAAATGGTATTGTATGGTTCTTGTTGGATCAGAGGCTTTCCGGTTAACGAGATTGAATGAGTCTCTTTGGATTGGAAGCTCTCCGATCATTGTGACAGTTTGGGCCTTGATGGATTGGAGGCTTTCCGATCATCTCGGTGGCATAGTTAAAGTATGATTTGATGTATCAGGTATGTGAGGTTATATATGTTGTATGTAGAACTTTATAGTTAATTATCGTTATAATTTTATGGAATATGAGAATTTGTGTTGAAACGCGGGTCGTGTTTAAGTAGAAGTATGTGTAGGAGATACCTACAAGTTAATGGTTCATGAAAAAGGAATGCTTTAGGAAGCAAAGTGGTTAGTAGCCAATGAGTGGTGAAAGATATATAATGGGTGGTTAGGCCACAATTGGATATGATTGAGGCTCTAGAGCCGGTAATCGGGAAATTCAAGTATGGTTTAAGGATATTTGAAGGAAATTATAAAGGGTATAAGTAATTGGATGAAAGTTAAAAAGTAATAGAGATTTGGTATTGATTCAAATGGAAATGGTTAATCGATTGTGGGAATAGAAATCAAGGAAAAAGGGAACAATTGAGAAAGGAAATTTAAATATGAAAACGGGAATGTAGAGCTTGAGAAGCGATGCCTTAGTAATAAAGAATATGTGGAATTTAGCAAGGTAAGTTGACTTTATTCATAAGTCAAGGTTAGTCAACTAGTAGATTGTTGACTTTGGTCAAAATTGGATTTTGACTTTCGTTTAAAAGGGGTTAGTCGAGGATAAGGGCATAATGTATCACATGTATGTGTGTATGATAGTGGTTGATTGATTAATGGAAATAATTGTAGTCAAAGGGTGCGACTTTGACCTTTGGGCAATTCGAATGGAATTTAGAAATCGAGTATGATTGTTGTTGGACCGTGAGAGTAAGATTGATGGTTAAGGAATTGATGATTAATAGAACCACTAATGGATAAGGAAAATTTTTAAGATTTTGTTGACTTTGTGCTTAAGTCAAGGATGGGACAATGTTGACAATTTGGTCAAAGCGATGGGTTGACTATCATTTTGGTCAAATGGTTGTTAGTAATGATTGGGTCATATCACCCCAATGGGAATAAAGAGTTTGGTTAAATGATGGGAAATGTTAAGGTCGAATTGTGAAATTTTGACCCGTTCGGGTGTTAGGAACTCAAGTTTGGATTTTTGGCCCGTTTGGGTATAACAGGTCAAGTGGACAATTAATTGCGTAAGTATTATTGAATCATAAGTTGGAAGTGGAATGAGGATTGGAAATCCTTGAGTTGATTCCGAGGATGGAATCCTTTTAAGGGGTGGATAGTTGTAACGACCCGAAATTTGAATAAAATAAAATATGGGAAAAATATGATAAATAAGGATAAATCGTTTAAAACACGTAGGAATTGGTTTCGTGTCATTTGGACATCGTACGAGGAAGTTATGGACGAAACCGGGTCGAGTTAAAGTTGAAAAAGTGCAGCCTCGGCAACCTGGGGAGTTCGCGACGCGAACTCCGGTTCGCGTTCGTGAAGTCGAGGCAGAGATTTTGGTGGTCAGACGTGAAGAGTTCCCGACCAGTTACCGATCGCGAAGTATGCTCGAGGCGCGAAGTTCGCGACGCGAACTTGAGTTCGCGATCGCGAACTGCTTGGTTCTGTATAAAACGGGAAAAAGTTAGGGTTTGCTCATTTTTCACCCAAGTTGTGGTGCAGCCGATTTTAGAGAGAGAGGGGGCGATTTTGGTGATTCCTAGCTCAAATCTTCACCATCTTGAAGGATCTAAACATCAAAGGTAAGACTTCTTGATTGTTGATGTTATCTAGCTAGTTATGAACTTTGTTTGGGTAGAAATGGTGGTTTGGGGAATCATACATGTCATCTTTGGGGAAGATGACTAATCATGGGTGTAGAACACTCATTGTAAGCTTGTAATCGATGTGTACAAGTTGGATTTGGGTTTATTGATGGAAATCTTGAACTAGGGTTTTGGGGTTTCACCAAGTTGGATGAACTTGGAGGTTAAGAATGTTGTTATGAGTTTATTGGTAGCTAGTTATGGATAATAACTAGATTTTATGATGATATGGATGATAGGTCAAGAAGACCTAAAGATCGGTGACATTTCACAAGTTGGAAAGCAAGGATTCGTGTTGTTAGACACAATTTGAATTAGCTTGGCTAAGGTGAGTACATGAGACTTTTACTGAGTACATAGCAAATGATTTTGAAAACTATGATGTTTTAAGAGTCTTTATTAATAAACGTTTTTAATAAAGATATGATTGATATGATGAGAAAATGCTAGTATTAGACTATTTTAGTATATCTAAACGATTGTTGATTTTGACAGAGATTATGATAATGAAAAGTAATTAGTGAGTTTTCATAAATAAGATGTATGAATAAAGATAATGATTTAAAAGAGCTTGATAATCGGTTTATTAATAATATATATTAATAAAGCTTGAGACAATGATTTTTAAGTAATAAGTATCAATTAGTATATTATACTAATGAAAGTAGTTATTGAATTACTAAGAGAATAAGTAATAAGTGACTAGTAATAAACGTGTATTCTAGTCAAAGAAGAGTCAAAGTAAGATGATTTCTATAAAAGATAAATATGTTTTAAATTAGTAAAGGACTCGGTAAAGTCGAGATTGAAAATGAATAAGTAAAGAGAGTAATATGACGAATTAGAATAGGGGTATTCTAATAAGTGATGAATTTGATGAAAGGAGCTAATGCTCATATTTGATGAAAGGAGCCGAGGCTCATAATTGTTAATAAGATATCCGGAATAAGACCGCCCAGAAATGGGGGAGCATGAGACGTCTACTTGGGGTGGTACCTCCCTGCGCAAAGAGTAGAATGTCACAGTTTACGACACCTAGTGATGGGTGAGCATGACGACCCGGGAACGCGGAGAGCTTATGAATCTCGGTAAGATGGGGGTTCCCAATTACCTTTATAGTTTACCTATGACATCCCATATCGGGAGAGTTGGCTTCGGAGAGGTCCGTTGCATATGTGATAATGAAAGTGTAAGTTTGGAGATAGCTTACAAATATTTGATTAGATGATGAGTAAGCTTATGGTAAGCTTATTAGTTTATACGGTTAAATGAATGGAAGATGAATTATGAATTAATAAGAAATAATAAGGATAAATATTTTTAATGTTATAAATATTATTTTATAAATCTTTTGAGAATGGGTCGAAAACCCATGTATCTCACGAGACTATTTTTGTCTCACGTACTACTTTGTTTTTGGCTGTGTACTCAGGTTCAGGATCGATGGATTAGAAGGTCTCATTAGAAGTGGCCTAGTGTTGTTCTGTTCGGGGGCTTGTAGGTAGATCCCGTTTATCCTATGGTTATGATATTATCTTTGTAACACCGGATTTTATAAATCTGATAAATATTTTAATGGTTTTTGTTAAACCGTAATTTGTGAGATATTGGACATTGTAATATTTTTATCTAAAAATATGTTTTAAATAGTGTTTTAAAAAATGAGGTGTTACAGTGCAGGTCCTCTCAACAAAGAGATGGTAATTTTTTTAATTAAAAAAGCTTATTCTTTCTATCAAATCCGTATACCTGGTGATTCGCGGCTGTAAATCAAACGCTTACCTAACTACATAGATGTAGACAAATTATTGAAACAGATAATAAATTTGTTTCTAATTTAATGGCAGAAACAATGCTTGAACCCCTTATCAGAGAGTTTTCTATGGTAACTCATTCTTTCTATAAGAAAGAAGAATACACTATTTATTCTTTTTTTAATATTAAATTTACACTTATCCACGGGTACGTGCCTTAAATCAATTCAGTCAAGGCACCACGTTAGTGGTTTGTGTAGTAAAATCGGGTACCTGCCCCTCTATGTTCAGTTTAGAAAGCTTCAAGTATTTGATTTGTGTATATATAGGCCAAACGCTACCATTTTTTTGTAAACTAAAATGTTTTTTTTTCAAAAAAATTTTAGGTTGGTTTTTAAATGAGATTCAAGTTTGACGATATGAAGGTCATGCGTTACTGTTGAGGTTCCTTTTCAGGTGATGTTTTTATAATTTATTGTTTAGTTTATTTGTTTTTGTGTCTTCTCATAGTTAGGTATATAAATAACTAACATTTTGCAGGTCTTAGTTATAACAAACATACGGGGAAGAGATCGGGTCGAGAACTCAGTTATAGTCCCTGCTTTATATTTTAAGATGTATCTAATTAAAAAAAAGTTACTGTTACAAGATTTGTGCCATAATTAATCTAATCTTTTGTTTCTCAATTTATTTATGTTGCAGAGTAAATTTCTAATCTTCAAACTTATAATTTACTGGACTCAGTATTGTAACTATGTTTCTGTATGCAATGGTCAATGATTTTTAAATTATGTTCATACATTTATATCTGGGTTTTTGATCAATTTGATTAGAAGCTAAACAAGTTATTCAATTTTAGGAATTTGTCCATGTATTGAGCATTTTTCATCATTATGCCCCAATGTACTGATTGAGCAATTTTAGGAATGTATTGAGCATTTTTGATCAATGAATGAAGCTAAACAAGTGTTGAGAAATACTTATTGGTGTTATGTTTTCTCATGTTTTCCTCTGTATAGTTGCATTCAGGTTATATGATTTGAGACGAACTGGCTTCATTCATTGGGAATAAGTAAGTGATTTGTTCTCAATACATTTGAGTAATCCTTTTCATATACAACAACAGCTTAAGTGATTTTTATTTCTTTATTTATTTTTGTCAGCTTAAAGTAATGATTGTTGCATCTCTCAAAGGAGTTCTTGAAGATAATGTACTAATTTTATTTTCGATTGGGTGGTGATACTTGGCAGAGCTGATAATGTAATACTTGTCAGATATGATAAATCTTCTCTTCTCTGTTTGTTTTCATGTAAAAATGCGTTAAATTGTAGCAGTTTTATTTCAAGAAATAACCAAAATACATTGTTCCATCTTCAATACCAAAGTTGATTTGCAAATCTTTTGCTTCCTACCAAGTTTTGTTTGAGTTTACTACATCCAGGAAAACATGAAGTAGTAATAAGAGTTTCAGATATGTACCTTTTTCTCTCTATAATTAAATATATTTAAACATTTGCTATATCGCCTACTCTTGCAGACCACCACAATGGCTTCATTTGTATAGTTTCTGTTAGAACAAAATCACAGATCAACTTAATACTGATGCTGCAGTTAGTACTGATCATGTTTACTACTGATGAATATTGTGGTTAGTACTGATGGGGCAGAAACATACTACTGATGAAGTTGATACTGATGAAGTCTATAACTTAGTTACTACTGATCAAGGCATATTGAAGATACTACTGATCAATAGTAGTTACTACTGACGATGTATCTGGACTTACTACTGATCACCAGACTTACTACTGATGATGCTTATTTACTAATGGTGATTGCAGATTACTACTGATATACGATTTGGAAGCAAATCAAGTCCGAGATCTTCGCAGAGATAGTTATAGAATGTAATTCAATGTATATCTTTATAATTCGAATGTAAATCAAGTCCTAGAATAACTAGGGTAAATATTTTAGCTTCAAGGACTATTATAAATAGTTCCTTACGAATTGTAAACGTACGTGTGTATTGTTAATCGATAATATACATTGAAGCTTTTTGTGAAACTGTGTTCTTAATATTTTCGCATATTGTTTTACAGTTTATTGTTCTTAATATATTGATATAGTGTTGATCCGCTGCAACTTCTATTATCAATTGGATCTAAAGGTGTTTATTAACTCTTCATAGTTAATCGATCCTGACAAGTGGTATCAGAGCATATTGGTTCTAGATCTACAAATTTTTAAGAACAACAAAAAGTTTTAATCTTTAAAACACACATTATTAATCATGACTGATAATAATGAAAGCACTCAAGCTAACAAAATCCCTATACTCACTCCCAATAACTTTGGGATGTGGAAGAATCGTATTAAGCAATACATGCTTATTACTGATTATTCCATGTGGGAAGTTGTCCTTGAAGGAAACAAAACTGGTCCGGCTCAAGCAAGCAGTTCTGCAACTGAAGCAGACAAACTAAAGTGTGAAAAGGAGAAGAAAGACAGAGGAATCGAGCTCAAAACTCTAAGCACACTCCTACTGGCCATTCCTAATGACTATCAACATCTCTTTGTTGAGTATGATGATGCAAAGGTGCTATGGCAAGCACTGGAGAAGAGATTCGTTGGTACCAAGAGCACCAAGAGGAACATGAAGTCTGTTCTCAAGCAAGACTTTGAAAACTTCAAAGGAAAGCCCAATGAGACACTCACTCAAGTGTTTGACAGATTCAACAAGCTAATTGGTGAACTTAACCAGGTTGGGGTTAAGATGGATCAAGAAGATGTCAACATGAAGTTCCTAAGGTCTCTTAGTGAAGAATGGGCCATGTATACAGTGATATACAGGCAGAGAGATGCACTAGAAGAAAAGGAGTTAGATGAACTCTACAATGATCTCAGAGTATTTGAAACTGAGGTAAATCAAAAGAACCCTTCTATTTCTTCTAATAATGCTGCATTTGTATCTAGTACAGGTCAAGGTCAAGAAACTGCCACAGGAAAGGCTGCAGATTCTGAAGATGCTGCAAGAGAATCCTTTTTCACTAGTCATGTGCATACTGCACTGATTAGTGATGATTTGGAACAATTGAATCCAGATGATCTTGAGCAGATGGATCTTAAATGGCAGATGGCTATGCTGAGCCTAAGAACCAAAAGGTTCTTAAAAAGGACTGGTAGGACAAGTCTCAACTACAACAAAGGTGACAAAGCTGGATTTGACAAAACTAAAGTCAAATGTTACAACTGTAACAACCTTGGTCACTTTGCAAAAGAATGTCCTCAGCCTGATAAAAGATCAAAATCAACTGCTCTTGTTTCACAACAAGGACAAGGCTATGACTGGAGCTTCCAAGCAGAAGAGCATGCTCAAAATCAAGCTCTCATGGCCTTTACTGACAGCAAATCTGAGGTAAAACCAAAACCTTATACTTCTGAATGTATTAAAATTGTTAAAAATTTAGAAAAAGAAAACACTAAATTAAATGAAGATTTAGCAAAAGCAGTAAGAAGAAATCATGATTTTGATGGTGTGATTACTGATCAAGAACATCAGATAAAGGTGTACCAGATGATTGATCAAAGGATAAAGGAAGAATTACTTCAAGTTGTAGATGAGAAAGAGTTTTATGAATTAAAAAATAAAGAATTAATAAGTAAATTAGAAGAATGTCAACTTGAAATTGAACAAAATAAATTGACAATTAAAAAATTTGAAAGAAGTACTAAAATTCTTGATGAACTAACTAACAATCAAACTACAGAAAAAGTTGTACATGGGGTGAGATATCATGCTGTACCACCTCCATAAAAATTCATTCCTCCACTTAAAAACAGTTCAGAAAGAATAATTAATGAATTAAAAAATGAAAATCAAACTGAATCTAATACTGAAACATCTGAATCAAATGATTTTTCTGATGATGATAGAACTACAAACTCAATTGAATTTACAATCTTTCAAACTGAATCTCCAAACTCAATTGATACAAGTTTTCAAACAGCACAAAGTGAAGAAGATTCTCCTAAATATAATGCAGAAAATATACCAAAAATTTTAAAAAGGGGAAATGAAAGAAATAAAAATCAACTCTTAGATCAAAGAATACCTGAAGGTGCTAAAAGTAAGAAATTAAGATGTGTTATATGCAACAAAATGAATCATTTAGCAAAGGATTGTCACTTCAATCCAATAAATTGTAAAGAGTTCAAAGAATTTAAAACTTCCAAAGAAAAGGCAAAAACACAGAAGTTGAAAGATACTACTGGTCCTTCAGTAGTGAATAAAAATAAAACTCCAATTGCTGAATCACCAAGATTTGGAAGAAGTGCACCAAGATTTGTGCAAAACAGAAGAGTTGGAAGCCCAAAGAACAGCAATTACTTCAAGAACAATGGAAAATCAAATCAACATAAACAATATTTTAAATTTTCCAACATCAGTAAAAACTGTAACACTTTTACTACTGGTGTTAACCCTAATTATAATGTTGTCTGGTACCAGTACCAAAACACTACTGGTAAAAACCCTAATTTCAAAAATACTACTGCTACCAAACCAAAATTTCAAAACACTACTGGTCATTCTAAATATAGTAAGTACCCAAATACTACTGGTCCATCAGTAGTAAAGTATTCAAAAGCTAAGAACAATGGGTATAGACCAAGATCAGTAGTGAACTCAGACACAACTAAAAGGTCAGTAGTAAAACAGAATATCAATACTAAAAAGGTATGGGTACCAAAAAGGTTTAAAATTAACTGTTCTAAATCTTACTTCTCAAAGGATGAACCCAAGACATATAAAGCTTGGGTTCCCAAACTTAACTGATCCTTTACTCACTTGTGCAGAGCATTCAGATCCCAGAAGAAGGAAGAACATGGCATATTGATAGTGGATGCTCAAGGCACATGACTGGAAATCTGCAAATTCTTAAAGATTTCAAGTTATTTGATGGAGGATATGTGGCCTTTGGTGAGAACCCAAAGGGAGGTAAGATTACAGGTAAAGGTACTGTTACTAATGGCAAAATTACCTTTGATGATGTATTTTATGTAGCTGAACTAAAATACAATCTAGTCAGTGTGTCCCAAGTTTGTGATAAAAAGAACAAAATTCTTTTCACAGACATTGAGTGCATCATTCTTTCTCCTGACTTTATTTTAGATGAAAAATATGTTGTTTTAAGAACTCCAAGGAGAAACAATGTGTATTGCCTGGATATAGGGGGAGAACTCATTTCTTCAAATGAGGTCAACTGTTTTATATCCAAGGCAAACACCACTGAATCAGAACTATGGCATAGAAGGATGTGTCACACTAATTTCAAAAACATGAACAATTTAGTAAAAAGAAATTTGGTCATTGGACTACCTCAAAAACAATTCATGTGTGATCATCATTGTGTTGCATGTCTAAAAGGCAAACAACACAAGACTTCTCATAAGTCCAATTCTGTGAACTCTATTTCTGTTCCTTTACAGCTCTTACATATGGACCTATTTGGACCTACAAATGTAATGAGTATTGGAAAGAAACAATATTGTCTTGTTATTACTGATGACTTTTCCAGATATACATGGGTTTTCTTTCTCAGGACAAAGGATGAAACAAATGAACTCATCAAGAACTTAATTGTTAAACTAGAGAACTCATCTGATCAAAAAGTTAAAGCCATAAGATGTGATAATGGCACAGAATTTAAAAATGCTAATTTAATTAACTTTTGTGATCTTAAAGGTATTGACAGGCAATACAGCTCACCCAGAACTCCTCAACAAAATGGTGTAGCTGAAAGAAGAAATAGAACCATCATAGAAGCAGCAAGATCAATGTTAGCAGTTTCAAAGTTACCAATCACTTTTTGGGCTGAAGCTGTTTAATACTGCCTGTTATGTTCAAAACAGAGTATTAATAGTGAAGCCACACTATAAAACACCATATAAACTTTTTAATAAAAGAAAACCTTCTATAAGTTTTTTAAAATCATTTGGTTGTCCTTGTACCATTCTGATTACAAGAGAACAAATTGGTAAGTTTGACTGCAAAGCTGATGATGGAATCTTTGTGGGATACTCTACTCAAAGCAAATCATACAGAGTGTTCAACAAAAGACTAAGGATAATTGAAGAAAGCATCAATGTATCCTTTAATGAAAATGTTCCTAATAAACAAGGAAATGGTCCAGATTGGCTATTTAATATAGACAATCTAACCAAATCCTTTAATTCTAACATGAATTTAAATGCAGGTGATCCAAATTGTCATACTCAAAAGGAAGGAACATCATCTGTTAATACTGGTCAAGAAGAGATGAAATACATAATAGTTAATACTGCTCCCATAGTTAATACTGATGACAGTAATAACTCAAATTCTGGAACCAGTAGTAACTCTGAGAATGAGGATAGTAGTAATTCAAATACTACTGGTCCTAGCAATAACCTAGATTCTCAAGATACTACTGATCCCAGTAACAACAACAATACTACTGATCTCAATGAAGATAGCCTCAGTAGTAACTCTGACCTAGACGATGATGAACCAAACATCAATGACAATGAAGGAACACTAGAGGAGCAACTGCCTGAGACAAATGAGTCCAATCTTGAAAATCAACTAGTGGTTGATAAAGCTACAACTACAAGGACTCAGAAGAACCATCCTTTAGACCTTGTTTTAAGTGATGTTAACTCACCACTGCAAACAAGAAGCAAATTAAATAAAAGCTTAACTGCAAACATGTGTAACATAAGTTTAATTGCTAATGAATGTATATTTGAATGCTTTTTGTCTCAGGATGAACCAAAGAAGATTCAACAAGCAATGAAGGACTCAAACTGGATTGAGGCAATGCAAGAAGAACTCTTTCAATTCAAGTTACAAGCTGTTTGGACACTTGTACCTCTACCCAAAGGAAAAAGAGCCATTGGAACAAGATGGATATTTAGAAACAAGAAAGATGAAAGAGGTATAGTGATCAAGAACAAAGCCAGACTTGTAGCCCAAGGATACACTCAAGAAGAAGGAATAGACTATGATGAAGTATATGCTCCTGTTGCTAGAATTGAAGCAATAAGAATATTCCTAGCATATGCTTCATTCAAAAAGTTCAAAGTCTATCAAATGGACGTGAAGAGTGCATTCCTTTATGGGAAAATTGAAGAAGAGGTCTATGTCTGCCAACCTCCAGGTTTTGAAGATCCAAAACATGGTGATTATGTATTCAAACTGGATAAAGCTCTGTATGGCGTACATCAGGCACCAAGAGCATGGTATGATACATTATCATCATATCTATTGAAAAATAACTTTAAAAGAGGAGCCATTGACAAAACTTTGTTTACAAAGAAAGTCAAAGATGATATACTACTGGTACAAATCTATGTAGATGATATCATTTTTTGTTCAACCAATGATTTATTATGCAAAGAATTTGAAGAACTGATGCAGATTAAATTCAAGATGAGCTCTATGGGTCCAATGAACTTCTTCCTTGGACTCCAGGTCAGTCAAAGAACAAATGGTATTTTGATAAACCAATCAAAATATGTTAAAGACATCTTGGAGAAGTTTGAGTTGAAAGACTGCAAGAGTGCAAGCACACCAATGGAAACACACAAACACCTACATCCAGATGTTGAGGGGGAGGATGTAGATGAACACTTATATAGATCAATGATAGGCTCTTTGATGTACTTAACTGCATCAAGACCTGACATTATGTATAGTGTGTGTGTATGTGCAAGATATCAAGCAAGACCTAAAGAACTACACTTACAAGCTGTCAAAAGAATTTTCAGATACTTGAAAGGCAAACCATCACTGGGTCTATGGTATCCACATGATTCACCCTTTGAACTCATAGCCTACACAGATAGTGACTATGGAGGTGAATGTCAAGATAGAAAGTCCACTACTGGTGGATGTCAATTCTTTGGATCAAGACTGGTGTCATGGCAATGTAAGAAGCAAACAAATGTATCAACATCAACTGCTGAAGCAGAGTATGTAGCTGCATCTGCTTGTTGTGCTCAAGTACTCTGGATTCAAAACCAACTTCTAGACTTTGGTATCTCTATCCTTAAAACTCCTATTTTTATTGATAATCAAAGTGCTATTAGTATTGTGAACAATCCAGTAAAACACTCTAAAACTAAACACATTGAAATAAGATTTCATTTTATAAGAGATTGCAATGAAAAGAAATTAATCAAAGTGGTTAAGATCCATACTGATGATCAATTAGCAGATCTTTTTACAAAAGCATTTGATGTAGGAAGATTCAACTTCTTGGTTAGCAGTATTGGAATGATTTTAATAAATTAAAATCTCTCTTAATATCATGTGTAAAGTTTTGTTGTAAAAAGTTATTTATTTGTTTAAGTGTTTTACTACTGGTAGATCTATATTACTGGTGTGTAGGAATGTGCACAAAATACTACTGGTAGGTCAATACTACTGGTGTGTATTAGGTTTACATAAATACTACTGGTAAGTCAGTACTACTGATATTCACATATACTACTGGTCTTGTGTGTGTGTGGTTACTACTGATGTCTATAGTTACTACTGATGTCAAAATCCTTAGTTACTACTGACGTTCGTAGATACTACTGACGTTCTCCTACTGGTATCAAATTTACTACTGGTCTTTCAGAATCAAAATTACCAAACTAACCCCCGTGAAAATAACCGTTATGTTATGATTCGAAGGGCAATTTAGTCTTTGTGCAGGTTAAATCGAAAGATATAAAAGGCGGCAGTCGATTAGTTTAGCATTATCTTTACTTCGATTCACTAAATCCTCTCGATAAACCCTAGCTTACGATCAAAAACCCTTCATCAGTAACAAAATTCTTAAGAGTTTCTCTCAGATCAACAACAATGGCAACTCTACAATCTTTCAATGTTCAAACAGATCTCAAATATTCAGAGTTCCATAATATGTGTGCGTTTCTACGCAATCCAGACGGAACAAAAGATTTTCGTCCGATAGTCAACTTCTTGAAAAATTCCTATATAAAGTTTGCGTTAACTGTCAAACCAAAAGCATACCAACAGCACTTGGTGGGTTTCTGGACCAATGCTGAAAGAACAGAAGGTGCAACTGTACCTATGATAAAATCATCAGTGGATGGCAAGACGATCACAATCACAGAGCAATCAATTCGACACCATCTCCAACTACACGATGATGCAGGTATGTTTACACTTCCTAAAGAATTCATTGCTGAAATTTTAAATAAAATGGGATATGAGTGAAGACTTAACATAGTAACTTTTCAAAAAGGTCTTCTCTCCCCACAATGGAAATTTTTGTACATACTATTCAGCATTGTATTTCTCCAAAACGAAGTACTTGGAATGAGTTTAACAAGGCAATAGCCTCTGCTGTTGTCTGTTTATGCACAGACCAAGTATTTAATTTTTCATACATGATTTTTGAAGGTATGTTGAAGAATCTTAGTTCCTCAAAATTTTTAATGTATCCCAGATTTCTCCAACATATTATAAACTGTGAATTACAAAACTTGTCAACTCCCAAAAAACATTTTTATCATTCCTGAGTTGAACAAGAAAGTTTTCTCAAATATGAGAAAACAATTTAAATTTTCGGGCAAGGAAACCCCTTTGTTTCCTAATATGATCAAAGATCAACCACTACTTGGAGAGGGTTCAATCATAGATACAACCCAAATTGAACCTCAACCCACTCCATCACCCCCAAATACAGCCCAAACACCACCCCAAACAGTCACTCAATCACCCACAAATATAGAAGTCCTGAATGTGTCCCAGGAACTTGAAATAAATCCTCAGAGTGCTACTCTTCACTCTGTGGAAGACCTGCCCAATGTCACCCAAAATATATCCACAATCTATAAAAGAAAGAAAACTTCTTTAAAGGACACCAGGGGACAAATCGAGTCACACCCCAGGCTCAAAGAGTTGTCCTCCAAGGAGGAGAGAGGACATGAGGCGAGGGCTTTCACTACTGATGCCCCAAAGGTGGGTGCACAGGACAGTGAAAACATAACTAAGACCCAGACCTCGGCAACTTTAAGTGATGACTCATTTGAGGAATTACTCAAAGGACCCCGGTGCCAAGAAACCACAAGGGGGGGCATCTCTGCTTCTTCTAGGAAGAAGAGGGTGTCTAAACAACCCAATGAATCACCAAGAAGTGATGAGGGTAGATCTATGGATTTGATGGATAGGATGGAAAACCTTAAAGCCAATGTACCAGTCAGTGAGCCCGATGATCTTGCTAGATGGAGTGAGGGCAGTATTAAAACCAAACAATTGACGGATAAAGTGGATTCTCTTGAATCCACTGTACAAAATTGTCTTACATATCTCACAAATCAGGGGAAAACTATTGCAGTAATGAAAAGACATGTAAATACCATCAACAAACGAATGAGGTTATATGAACACAGGCTTCATCAACAAACAAAGATTATAAGAAGATTGAAAAAGAAGATTGATGATAGTGAGGCTCCTCCAGTTGAGCTCACTAAGGGGGAGAAGGACAACATTCAGAGTATGATTGATGAATCAATTGCAGCAGCAGCAACTTCTCTCCTCAATCTCAAAGAAACAAATATTGATGAAGGCCCAGAAAAGATGGTTGTTGATGATGTTCCAATTACTACTGCTCCCATGGAAGAACAAGCTGAAAAAGAAGTATCAGTAGTAACTCCTACTACTGATATCATAGCAGTAGTAAATAGGGAAAAGGAAATAAAAGCAACAAATACTACTGATGCCCTATCAGTAGTAACTCCTGAAGTCACACCAGTAGTAACTACTTTGGTTACTACTGAAGAAGAAGAAGAACTGCAACTCCCAGAGTTAATTGAAAGGGAAAGACATGTCATTATCTCCAAACCACCAACTCCTAATCAACCACTTATCATACCTGACATTGATGATAATGTGAATTGGTTTGAGGTAGATGAATGTACACTTCCTCCACACCCTAAAATTCTATCAGAAGATCAACTACACTTGTTCTATCCAAAACTTCTGATTTTGGGTGTACCTGATATGAAATACACTCCACCTCCACCATCTGCCTGTATTGGAAAAGGAAAGGAAGTATATGATGATGATTATCCAAACAGAGCATTAGGTCACCAAATGGTGAACAAAATAAATCATGTCAGATCAGAAAAACAGTCCAGATGGAGGATAAAATGTAACATCCTGAGACCCGGCCTATTATTTTATTACTTTTGGTAAATAATATTCTATTATTTAATATTTTATTTTATTTTATTTTATTTGATTTAATTGTATTTTAACCAAGGGGTTAAAATTAGTGAAAACTGAAATGTTTTGTTTAATTAATGATATTTATATATTTAGATTCATTTTGAATTTGGGTTCCAAATATATTTTCGTTGTGTAAATCAGAGTTCGTTTTGGTCTTAAAATTTATCAGCGTATAATTAGATAACAGATATTTACACTGTATTAAATGAAATAAAAACCCCCTCCATCCTTTTACACGTGTGATATATGTGTGTATGTTAAAATGTGGTGTAAGTCTTTGGTGCTCTCTCTCTCTCATACGTATGATACCCCAAATATTTTAGTTTTGTGTTCTTGGGTTTTCAAGTGAAGAATCAGCCTAAATTCATGTTGTTCCAGCCTTTAATCTCGAAATATATCATCTTTTAAGGTAAGAAATCCTCCATTGATGCTAGGGTTCATAGTCTTGTTGGTTGAAGAACTAGGGTTCTTGATATTTGTGGTTTTTTTATGAATTCTTGGTAGAAATTGTAAAATTGTTGAAGCTCCATGTTTCTTGATGCATTATAGGATTATTACATGCTTAATTGGTGGATGAAACTTTGATTTGGTGAAAAGTTCATAAATCACCATTGTAGGTGATTTGAAGAAAAGATGGGTTTTATGGATTTTTGTTAAATTTGTGAAATTGATGAATCATTTATGCTTCTAATGTTTAGTAGTGATTATATCATTTTAATGACTTGACTAGAAACTTGATTTGATCAATGTGTAAGAAATCACCATTGTTGGTAAAGTGAAGAAGATGAGTTTTCCTAACCAAAAAGTGAAGTATGTGATTTTGGTGTACATTAGGCATATGTTAGGTTGAATTAACATGAAATAGATGATAAATGTTGATTATGAAGATTAATTGATGAAACTACTAACTTTTGATAGTGTTTGGCTAAATTGTTCATTTTAGACATAAACTAGTCAATTTTATGGATTCTTGGTTTTGGTCAAATCTGAAGTTTGACTTTATATTTAAGATGTCAAGTTAGTCATAAAATGGTATGTAAATGTTAGTTGATATGTTGGTCTTGGATTTGGAAAGTGTTAAGATAAATTGTTCGGTTTTGACCCGTTTGGGCCTAATATGCTAAATTGGATTAAAAAGGCATTGTTTGGTTTACTCTTGACTTTAGAAGTATAATTATGATAATTAGTCATTATTTATGATATGGTAGCATAATATAACTAGTTGTTGAGATTTATGGGAATTGGTCGTTGATTCGGTAATTTTGACCCGTTTGAGTTATAATTGGTATAAATGCATAAAGTTTGATAGACTTTGATTTGGAAGATGTTGGTATGCCCATTTCTTAGTTGGATAAGTTACAAGTGTATTGGTCATGTTAAAATTATGCAATTAAGAACCTTTTTACCATATTTGTCTTGTTATCTTTAATTGGTGAGATTCAGATTACTAATTCGGTATTCATTTTGTACAGGAATTGGGGAGCAAACTCAGTGATATAAGACAACTGAGTTTGGACGGATTGCGGTGCTAAGGTGAGTGGATTTAATCTCCAACTTGTGTTCGGTCACAATTGGTTCGGTATATGCATACTTGGCAAAATGCAGGAATTGTGCAGGTCTGGGGAAGATAGCGCCGCTATCTATAGATAGCGACGCTATCTATGTAGTTTCGGGATACCAACAGAAACAGAAAGTCGAAATCGCGAAGCTTCAAGAAATAGCGACGCGATTTCTCTGGAGATAGCGTCGCTATCTCATAGATAGCGACGCGATTTATGGGTTTTGCAGCTTTGGGCTTTGTTTAGCTTGCTTGATGTTATGTATGCCTAGTGTTAGGGAATGCCATACATGATTAGGTGCACAAGGTAGAGACCTTGCTTGATTACAAGCAACAACTCGGTGTGTGGTTATCCGAGGCTCGGTTTGACGTGGTGACCGAGGTTTGAGAAGTCAGTGCGCTGAGCAAGGGGTGTCGACTAAAGGGTATCCGACCTTACCTGTATTTGTTGCATGGTTAAGGGAGGTTGTGGCCCGGGTGTTGGACACGAAACGCTATCGGTTACCGTGGTTTGGCCGACCATGGTTTAAGGCTCCGGCAGGACCCCGATCTTCTCGAACAAACAGTGTTGTCCCCAATCAGAGATGTTCTAGAACTTCCGTGTTTTAGTGGACGGTGATTCGTAGTTACGTGGCCTTTAGACCGTAGGGATGTCTATGCTAGCTTGTTGGGCTTTACAGAAATTGTAGATTATATTCATTCACTTAGCTTTGTGCTAATCCCTCCCTCGTTGAATCTTTTCAGGTGGTCGGTGCTTTGGACGGGATGGTTGACCAAGCTCAGTTGATATGTTTTAAAAAGGAGCCATGTCGTTTAAGTGACACCGTTTAAATAATTAATGTTAGAAGTTTATTTTGGGACATTTGGTTTGTAAACCTAAACCTAAACTTATTATTATCTTTATGCTTCCGCTAAACTAACCTAGAGGATAACCTAATCGCCTTCGGGCATTAAAAAAAAAAAAAAAAAAAAAAAAAAACGCTTCCTAAATTTTGCGGTGTTACAACTTGGTATCAGAGCCTTGGTTTGGCAATGTGTGCACATTTAGGTGTAACATTCCCAAATCTTGGCTCGAGTTTGGTCAAGCATTCCTAAAGCGCGGGGATTAGGATTAGTAAGGACCATTAGAGGTTAGTGGTTAGTATGTAGGTACTAACGGATTAAACTAACCCAATGGTGAGATGTTGTGTTTGTTACAGATATAACGGATAACGATAACGCGGACCCTCCGAACCCACCGACCGGAAGTTCAGATGATGTTGGGCCTTCATGAAACAATCAATGAGTGATCAAGAGTACATACTATTGTTGGGAGGTTAAATGCAAGATCTTCGAAATGGTGTTAGAGGATATGAACATAATCAACCCAATCATATACCCATTCCTACTACCATTTCAACAACCATTCTCATGCCTAATATGTTGTACCCCGATATACTACCACAATTGTTTTACGAACTCTATCCACCCCAAGAACTTATCCTTACCAATACCCAGTTTTCCACCACAAACCCGAACCAAACAATCATGAACCTATAAATAACTTCTAGAGTGTAAGTTACCAGAATTTCGTGGAATCAAATATTTGAGTGTTACTTTAAACCGGTTGAGAGAAATGGTAAACGCTTTAGATGCGCGTAATTGTGAAGAGGAGTTAAGTGTAAAGTATGTAACCGGATGCTTAAAAGAATTGTTATGATATGATGGGATTTATTGACCGGGCATTTGGCAAAGGAACAGTGGGTACCAGATTAACTTTCTCAGATACAACATTTTATGAGGCCGTATTACATGAGTATCGCGTCACTTTTAGATACAAGTTAAGTTCTCATATAACAAGTCTATTCAGTCGAGTCCCCAATAGGATGAGAGGTGGAAAGGAAATGAAAAATTGGGAGGCTCGAACTGTAAACAGTCGGGAGGTGGTACAAGTCATTGGGCACAATGGTGTGCTAGGTACATGTTGTAACGACCCGAAATTTGTAGATAAATAAATTTTAAAAAAAAATATGATAAATAAGGATAAATCATTTAAAGAACGTAGGAATTGGTTTCGTGTCATTTGGACATCGTATGAGGAAGTTATGGACGAAACCGTGTCGAAGCAAAGGTCGAAAAGTGCAGCCTGGGCTGCACAGCCCAAGATAGCGACGCGATTTTTGGGATAGCGACGCGATTTTTGGCTGTTTCCACAGAAACCCGAAATAGCGAAGTCTTGGATCGCGATTTTGGATCGCGGGCAAAAGATAGCGACGCGATCTATAGATCACGACGCGATTTTGGTGTATGATCAGCTTTAAAGTCGGGAAATGCTCATTTAATGCATATCAAAACCCTAGTTTCTCTCCCAACGACTTTGTATACGTTTTTGAGTGGAAAACACCATTTGGAGCCGAATTCTTCATCAAATCTCGTGATTCTTCACTCCTAATTGAAGATTAAAGGCTTCCGGTGAAGTCTTGGAGTTTGATCAAATTGTTGGAACGAGGAGACCGGCGGAGAGAATACGGTTGGAGCATTAATTGCTAAGGTACAGGTTTGAAGTGATAGAAGGTCGCACTAGAAGTGGCCTAGAGATGCTCAGTTCGGGAGCTCATAGATGATGCGATGTGTGCATTGTTTGTAGTTCGGGCACGAAAAAAAAAGGGTCACAGGGCGGGTGAATGCCCTTTGGTGAAAAAGACAGGGTCGGGTTCTGGGTCGGACGGGGGATCGTTATCGTCGACGGTCAGAAAAGAAAAGAAAGAATCACTCTCCATCAGATGACGGTTGAAGATGCTACCACTACTGACAATGTCATTACCGGTATGTTTCTGATCAATATTATCCTTACGCATGTAAATTATTTGATATTGGAGTAGATAGCTCATATAGGTTGGTAAATTTATGTGACAAGCTGAAACTGTGTACTTTGTGTTTTTATTCTACTTGAAGTGGAGATAGTTTATGTTATATTGATCTTGGACATAACATTTGTATCTAGAGCTATTATAGATTTATAGATATAAATGGTGTGCAAATTTGTGATAAGATGAAATTAATTGATTTTGTTGTTCGTTTACTCTATGTGAAGTGAAGATGATTGATGGTAATTGAAATAAGTCACAATATATGTGTCTGAAGTTCAATTTGATTTTGGGTAGTGAATGTAGTATACTTCTTGAATGTAAGCCTTTAGATAAGATTGATGTAATCTTAATCATAAACTGAATAGTTCGGGTAGGACTAGTATCAAATATGAGAATAAATAATTATTTTTAGCCGTGACCCGTTGAGTCACATGTAGTGATTTAGTAAGTGAGATCCGATAAAACCCGACCAAACGATTGAATTAAATTCTTACATTTGCTTTGGATGTCATATAAAAGACAGTTAATGAAATATATCTAAATGATTTCTTTATGACTCGAATTGTTATATGATGGGTTTACGAAAATGTCTTTTGTGTTGGATGTGTAAATGAAAATTGACCTATAACAATCAAGTTGTTGACCTTCATAAATAGAATTGTAATTAAATCGATGGATGATATCCTGAGTTGTTATAAAATTTGATGGGAAATTAGATTATGAAATGAGTATTCTCTGAAATTTAGTGGATTAAGACCATAGATTAATAGTGACGATTTTAAATTGCGGGGACTATAGCAAGTTAAACTGTACAAGAGTATGAGATTTTGATGAGATAATGAACATAAGATGGTATTTGAGACTTATACACAAATATTTTGTTTAATTTATTCCCTTACGAGACCCGATGAATATGATGAATTTTGTAATATGTTGCGGTTTTCACCTTACAGAAGTGGGATATGTTATAATACAGTAAATAAATTAGATTGTCTATGCTTTGCAATGGTTTGAACCTTATAAGTAGAATTATCCGAACCATAAATTGGAGATTGTGATTGATAACATTGTGTTAAGTGTGTGAAATGATTAACTTTTAAATATAAAACGTGTGAATTTCATATACCGAAGGAGTTTATAGTGTGTAATTATTTAAAGAAACTACGATTAGTATGCGAATGAAAACGATTACTACTCAAGAGGATTGATAAAAAAAAAACAACTATATGACTAGAAAGTTTGAAATTATGACTAAGAGAAAAGCTGATTTAATTGATAATTTTAGAGGATTAATGATATACTAATATTTTATTGAGTACCATTACTTTGGAGTTTTCAGATATAGGTTTATTAGTAATCCATGTTAAAATAGTTGTTACATAATTTGATGGATGAAATCATAATTGTGCACCGGTTTACGGAAAGTGTTGGTTGTCATTTGGGTAGTAGAAGCAGTTAGAGATTATTGGGTGGGAATGAGATCAATGGTGGGTTATAATTGGATATGTAGATTAAAAGCTACTCGATAACGTGATTAATGCCTATGCTTTGGATTGTAAAGGAATTATGGACGACATTTAATTGTCACGACTTGAAATAGTTGATATTTCTGGATACAACGAAATTGTGACAGAGATAATATAAATAGTGATCCGAAGACGTTGACAAAATAGATAAATAGTTGGTCTATAACTTGTCAAGAAAATTTGAGACCGAGTCAAGAAAATATTTATTTTGGGTTATATGTAAGCGGTTGTGATTCCGAGGACGGAATCCTTTTAAGGGGGGTAGATTTGTAACATCCTGAGACCCGGCCTATTATTTTATTACTTTTGGTAAATAATATTCTATTATTTAATATTTTATTTTATTTTATTTTATTTGATTTAATTGTATTTTAACCAAGGGGTTAAAATTAGTGAAAACTGAAATGTTTTGTTTAATTAATGATATTTATATATTTAGATTCATTTTGAATTTGGGTTCCAAATATATTTTCGTTGTGTAAATCAGAGTTCGTTTTGGTCTTAAAATTTATCAGCGTATAATTAGATAACAGATATTTACACTGTATTAAATGAAATAAAAACCCCCTCCATCCTTTTACACGTGTGATATATGTGTGTATGTTAAAATGTGGTGTAAGTCTTTGGTGCTCTCTCTCTCTCATACGTATGATACCCCAAATATTTTAGTTTTGTGTTCTTGGGTTTTCAAGTGAAGAATCAGCCTAAATTCATGTTGTTCCAGCCTTTAATCTCGAAATATATCATCTTTTAAGGTAAGAAATCCTCCATTGATGCTAGGGTTCATAGTCTTGTTGGTTGAAGAACTAGGGTTCTTGATATTTGTGGTTTTTTTATGAATTCTTGGTAGAAATTGTAAAATTGTTGAAGCTCCATGTTTCTTGATGCATTATAGGATTATTACATGCTTAATTGGTGGATGAAACTTTGATTTGGTGAAAAGTTCATAAATCACCATTGTAGGTGATTTGAAGAAAAGATGGGTTTTATGGATTTTTGTTAAATTTGTGAAATTGATGAATCATTTATGCTTCTAATGTTTAGTAGTGATTATATCATTTTAATGACTTGACTAGAAACTTGATTTGATCAATGTGTAAGAAATCACCATTGTTGGTAAAGTGAAGAAGATGAGTTTTCCTAACCAAAAAGTGAAGTATGTGATTTTGGTGTACATTAGGCATATGTTAGGTTGAATTAACATGAAATAGATGATAAATGTTGATTATGAAGATTAATTGATGAAACTACTAACTTTTGATAGTGTTTGGCTAAATTGTTCATTTTAGACATAAACTAGTCAATTTTATGGATTCTTGGTTTTGGTCAAATCTGAAGTTTGACTTTATATTTAAGATGTCAAGTTAGTCATAAAATGGTATGTAAATGTTAGTTGATATGTTGGTCTTGGATTTGGAAAGTGTTAAGATAAATTGTTCGGTTTTGACCCGTTTGGGCCTAATATGCTAAATTGGATTAAAAAGGCATTGTTTGGTTTACTCTTGACTTTAGAAGTATAATTATGATAATTAGTCATTATTTATGATATGGTAGCATAATATAACTAGTTGTTGAGATTTATGGGAATTGGTCGTTGATTCGGTAATTTTGACCCGTTTGAGTTATAATTGGTATAAATGCATAAAGTTTGATAGACTTTGATTTGGAAGATGTTGGTATGCCCATTTCTTAGTTGGATAAGTTACAAGTGTATTGGTCATGTTAAAATTATGCAATTAAGAACCTTTTTACCATATTTGTCTTGTTATCTTTAATTGGTGAGATTCAGATTACTAATTCGGTATTCATTTTGTACAGGAATTGGGGAGCAAACTCAGTGATATAAGACAACTGAGTTTGGACGGATTGCGGTGCTAAGGTGAGTGGATTTAATCTCCAACTTGTGTTCGGTCACAATTGGTTCGGTATATGCATACTTGGCAAAATGCAGGAATTGTGCAGGTCTGGGGAAGATAGCGCCGCTATCTATAGATAGCGACGCTATCTATGTAGTTTCGGGATACCAACAGAAACAGAAAGTCGAAATCGCGAAGCTTCAAGAAATAGCGACGCGATTTCTCTGGAGATAGCGTCGCTATCTCATAGATAGCGACGCGATTTATGGGTTTTGCAGCTTTGGGCTTTGTTTAGCTTGCTTGATGTTATGTATGCCTAGTGTTAGGGAATGCCATACATGATTAGGTGCACAAGGTAGAGACCTTGCTTGATTACAAGCAACAACTCGGTGTGTGGTTATCCGAGGCTCGGTTTGACGTGGTGACCGAGGTTTGAGAAGTCAGTGCGCTGAGCAAGGGGTGTCGACTAAAGGGTATCCGACCTTACCTGTATTTGTTGCATGGTTAAGGGAGGTTGTGGCCCGGGTGTTGGACACGAAACGCTATCGGTTACCGTGGTTTGGCCGACCATGGTTTAAGGCTCCGGCAGGACCCCGATCTTCTCGAACAAACAGTGTTGTCCCCAATCAGAGATGTTCTAGAACTTCCGTGTTTTAGTGGACGGTGATTCGTAGTTACGTGGCCTTTAGACCGTAGGGATGTCTATGCTAGCTTGTTGGGCTTTACAGAAATTGTAGATTATATTCATTCACTTAGCTTTGTGCTAATCCCTCCCTCGTTGAATCTTTTCAGGTGGTCGGTGCTTTGGACGGGATGGTTGACCAAGCTCAGTTGATATGTTTTAAAAAGGAGCCATGTCGTTTAAGTGACACCGTTTAAATAATTAATGTTAGAAGTTTATTTTGGGACATTTGGTTTGTAAACCTAAACCTAAACTTATTATTATCTTTATGCTTCCGCTAAACTAACCTAGAGGATAACCTAATCGCCTTCGGGCATTAAAAAAAAAAAAAAAAAAAAAAAAAAAAACGCTTCCTAAATTTTGCGGTGTTACATAAAACACAAAAAATTCTTGGAGAATGTGGAGATGTATTAAGCTCTTGAGGAGAATAAAAAGAAGAAAACTCAAGAAACTAAAATTCCTGTTCAAGTACCTGTTCAAATAGAAGACATTCAGATAGAAGCTCAAAAAGCAGAATTCAAGAGGCTTAGAAAAGTTGAAGAAGAACACATTAACTGTCTTGAAGAATTGGTTTCTGAATGCAAAAGAACAAAAAGTGAGCTAACTGATGATGTATTTGAACAGAAGACCAATATGATTGATTATTTGAAAACAAAAGGGCATAGTGCAAAGTCATTTGGCAAAATGAAGATGATGACAATTATTGAAAAATACTGTGCTGCCAAGAAGAAGGATTTGGCTGAACAAGAAGAAAAAGAAGCAAAGAAATCCAAAGCCCTAATTCCAATCAGTCCAACATTAATCAAAGCTGGTAGTGTATCAACTACTGGTGATTCTTCAACTCCCCAATCAAATAAGAGAAAAGCTATTACTCAAGAACAGAGCTCTAAAAAGAAGTCAAAAACAGAACAAATCATACCTGTTCTTGAAGTGCCTATTGCTCCCTTGCAGAACAATCCAATCATCAATTGGAGGGTTATGCAGAACAATGTCATAGAGATTATAAGGGAAGATAAAGTTGTATAAAGATTTACTGGATGGTTGCCATTGATTAGTTCATGTTCAAGAAGTGATGTTATTAAACTTCTAATCATTGGAAAACCAAGGATGGCAAAGAAAACATGGAGAGAATCTGGTGCTGGATACTTAACAAGAATGATAGATGCTGCATTTTATCCAGACAACTACCCAGAACAATTTTCAGATCAAGGAAATGTTTATGCTTGGAATGTGATTCCAACTGCCAATATGTACTTCTTTGAAAAGTCAGGCAAAGTATGTGAGCTATACCTATATGAAAAAGAATATCCACATTCTGAGAAGACTATGTATCAGATATTCACAAATACAATGATGAAACCTTATGATGCTGTTATGTTCCAAAATAAATTAAATTATTTCACAAAGAGAAACAGCAAATACATCATTGAGCAAAGACATCAACAGAACCAAAGAACGTTGCAGAAAAGAAAGCAAGAAGAAGAAGAACAAAAGAAACTTATGTGATTGAAAGATAATCAATAAGTTTAGGGGGAGATTGTTAGAACAAAATCACAGATCAACTTAATACTGATGCTGCAGTTAGTACTGATCATGTTTACTACTGATGAATATTGTGGTTAGTACTGATGGGGCAGAAACTTACTACTGATGAAGTTGATACTGATGAAGTCTATAATTAGTTACTACTGATCAAGGCATATTGAAGATACTACTGATCAATAGTAGTTACTACTGACGATTTATCTGGACTTACTACTGATCACCAGACTTACTACTGATGATGCTTATTTACTACTGGTGATTGCAGATTACTACTGATATACGATTTGGAAGCAAATCAAGTCCGAGATCTTCGCAGAGATAGTTATAGAATGTAATTCAATGTATATCTTTATAATTCGAATGTAAATCAAGTCCTAGAATAACTAGGGTAAATAGTTTAGCTTCAAGGACTATTATAAATAGTTCCTTACGAATTGTAAACGTACGTGTGTATTGTTAATCGATAATATACATTGAAGCTTTTTGTGAAACTGTGTTCTTAATATTTTCGCATATTGTTTTACAGTTTATTGTTCTTAATATATTGATATAGTGTTGATCCGCTGCAACTTCTATTATCAATTAGATCTAAAGGTGTTTATTAACTCTTCATAGTTAATCGATCCTGACAAGTGGTATCAGAGCTTGGGTTCATCCTGATGCCCTATCAGTAGTAACTCCTGAAGTCACACCAGTAGTAACTACTTTGGTTACTACTGAAGAAGAAGAACTGCAACTCCCAGAGTTAATTGAAAGGGAAAGACATGTCATTATCTCCAAACCACCAACTCCTAATCAACCACTTATCATACCTGACATTGATGATAATGTGAATTGGTTTGAGGTAGATGAATGTACACTTCCTCCACACCCTAAAATTCTATCAGAAGATCAACTACACGTGTTCTATCCAAAACTTCTGATTTTGGGTGTACCTGATATGAAATACACTCCACCTCCACCATCTGCCTGTATTGGAAAAGGAAAGGAAGTATATGATGATGATTATCCAAAAAGAGCATTAGGTCACCAAATGGTGAACAAAATAAATCATGTCAGATCAGAAAAACAGTCCAGATGGAGGATAAAACACAAGAAATTAAAGTGATTGGTAACTTTGAATCTGCTAACATTGATCTTGCTGCTTCTATGATGGTTCTATTTCTTCTTTCAGCTACACCATTTTGTTGAGGAGTTCTGGGTGAGCTGTATTGCCTGTCAATACCTTTAAGATCACAAAAGTTAATTAAATTAGCATTTTTAAATTCTGTGCCATTATCACATCTTATGGCTTTAACTTTTTGATCAGATGAGTTCTCTAGTTTAACAATTAAGTTCTTGATGAGTTCACTTGTTTCATCCTTTGTCCTGAGAAAGAAAACCCATGTATATCTGGAAAAGTCATCAGTAATAACAAGACAATATTGTTTCTTTCCAATACTCATTACATTTGTAGGTCCAAATAGGTCCATATGTAAGAGCTGTAAAGGAACAGAAATAGAGTTCACAGATTTGGACTTATGAGAAGTCTTGTGTTGTTTGCCTTTTAGACATGCAACACAATGATGATCACACATGAATTGTTTTTGAGGTAGTCCAATGACCAAATTTCTTTTTACTAAATTGTTCATGTTTTTGAAATTAGTGTGACACATCCTTCTATGCCATAGTTCTGATTCAGTGGTGTTTGCCTTGGATATAAAACAGTTGACCTCATTTGAAGAAATGAGTTCTCCCCCTATATCCAGGAAATACACATTGTTTCTCCTTGGAGTTCTTAAAACAACATATTTTTCATCTAAAATAAAGTCAGGAGAAAGAATGATGCACTCAATGTCTGTGAAAAGAATTTTGTTCTTTTTATCACAAACTTGGGACACACTGATTAGATTGTATTTTAGTTCAGCTACATAAAATACATCATCAAAGGTAATTTTGCCATTAGTAACAGTACCTTTACCTGTAATCTTACCTCCCTTTGGGTTCTCACCAAAGGCCACATATCCTCCATCAAATAACTTGAAATCTTTAAGAATTTGCAGATTTCCAGTCATGTGCCTTGAGCATCCACTATCAATATGCCATGTTCTTCCTTCTTCTGGGATCTGAATGCTCTGCACAAGTGAGTAAAGGATCAGTTAAGTTTGGGAACCCAAGCTTTATATGTCTTGACAATGTAAGAAGCAAACAAAGAACGTTTCTTTTAGGAAAATGGGGTAACCGAACAACATTTAATCATCGTGAAATATAGTTACAGGGTACCCGCACAATGCGGCGCGAGTACCCTGCTAGTATTATAAGATTACATGTCAATATCCTTAGAAACACGTCTTTTAATTTTTTTCATTAAGTTGTTGTAGTGAGTGGATGAGTTAAAAATATCAAACAAACTTTATTATATTTGACCTTAATAAATCAAAGTAAATTCCATTTAAAATAGTTAATGTTAACATGTGAAACTTGAAGGGAATTAATGTGTTTAATATATATATAGTTAACCACTTACCCTTGGTTGATTAAACACCTGTCTTTCCTGATTGCTTTGTTCTGTGAGGCAATTTTTTTTTATCAATATATATATATATACACATGATTACTTCCTAACAAGACAACAACAAATTAATACCACTATATAGTATAAATACTAAATACTCTAACATCAAAGTAAATTCCTTAATATCAACACAAATTAATAGCTAATTTTTTTAACGGTATCACACACTCTAAATTTACATCAAATTAATTAACAATGAGATTTGAACCCACGAGCTTCTGGGATACCTAAATACCAGATATTGCTGGTTATAAGACGACACATAAGTAGTAGAAAATGCTCTAACATTAATGCATATAGAGCATAATGGCTTGATATAGGCAAATGAGCAAGTCAATATTTATGTGGGCTAATTATTTTTGGGGATAGTTGAGCTATAATGAGTTAATTCATAAAATAATTGGAAAAAATCACTTCAAATATGGGGTAGGGTTTGATTTACTGACATTGAAGGAGATGGAACTGAAATTCCATTTTGTGATATATTTAGTTGTTAAAGTTGAAGGAGATAAACAAAAGTTGTTCTAGTGATCAAGAGTTTCCATTTGATGAAAATGTTTGAAAATCTTGAGTTCAAACCTTAGAAGCAACATAAATACTTTTTTGGCAAGAAGATTCACCTGCGAGGCTGGAATTTAAAAAAGTTAGAAGGAACTGAAATTAACTCTAAATACGTAGTAACTAGTATAAACATACATTCATTCACAGCATAAGGGAGGCCGACCAATTGCAGTATTTAACGGAAAACTCGTTTTCAAGCAAACATACTTATTTTATACTTTTTTTTATTAAAAAAGGATTTTTTATGTTATATTATTTATCTAATTACCAATCAAATGTTACCGACTGGTTGAACAATTATTAAATAAAGTAAATTATAAAAATTGTCTGACTGATTTTTAAAGTTTCATTCTTATTTTCTTTTTAAATTTTACCCCCGTGAATTTATAATTTTTAAATTCTACAGAGTATTTTCTACCAAAATTAATTATAGTTTCTTAGCTACAAAAATTATCGATCCAATTCTTAATTTTCTTTTTGTTCAATTATTTGTAATGTCACGTATTCAAACCCTTTACTTTCCCTTACCGACATTTTTAATCTGAGAAAAGATAAGAAAACATAATTTTCCATTTTTAAGATCATGTGATTAGTGCATGCATCACAAAAAGCAACCTTTTTGAAACACAAACATATATGGAATGGAGTTGTGATAATATTGTTTAATGTTGATTGCTCGCCAGATGTTGCCTTGAGTTGAGGATATATGATGCATGTAATTGACTAATTTCTGTTTCTTTTTGAAATTCGTAAAGCTGTCTAAATCCATTAATGAAGATAACCTTGATTTTATAAGAGTTTTTCTAATATATATCATCTTTTAAGGATATTGTACATCGTCCAATTAGTAATTATTTTCAATTAAGCCAACTCGTATATTAATGAGAAATTTAACCAAGAAAAAATGATACAAAAAAGTAAGTTTACAACTTACGGTAAAAAATTTAGGTCGTAAAGAGGTAAATTAATTGTCAAAATGCATTTTTCGTACATTGAATTTGAATGATTAAATCATCTACGATCTTGAACTATTAAAAGTATAATATGGTACCCTGAATTTAACATAGTAATTAGTTTAATATCATAACTTATTAATTTGATCGTGTTTTCTTAATTGATTAGTATATACGGATTAAAAAATTTAAATTTTGAAATCGAGTGGGCTAATGTAAGTTGGATTTAACCACAAGGGTGGGCGCGGTTGGTAAGACTTGAGCCTCCTATGTGGGAGGTCACGGGTTCGAACCCCGTGAAACCCCCCTTGTGGCCACCAGCCTCCGTTGAAACGTGGGTCCCCCTCTGTGCTGAAAATGCTGGGTCTCGTATATCGAGCCCAAGCAGAGGTGTGGATATCATTGTTAGGTGATTTACCGGGGAATGCACCTGTTGCTGGGTCGGGTGTCCGGTCACAATATGTGGCCAGTGTCAATGGTACACTCCTTTACCATGTAAGTTGGATTTTATTTTTGGCAACCTCTATATAACTTAAACTAGTGTGTATGGTTGTTTTGCCCATAATCCAGATACTTCTACTGTGTGTATGTGAGTTCCTGAGTGAGAACTTAATGTGTGATTTTAAAATGGGAAAATTGTGAAAGGTGAAACACATGTACTGTCTAAAAGTGAATTAAATATTGACAAGATAATTTTTAATTCAGACTGATGAATGCACTTTAGATATGCACTTCCAAATTGTATGGTGGATATTCCAAAATGCTTTGCATAATTCTCTCTGAAATCAAAATAAAGTAGGGCTTTTAAAATATTTACGAACAGATGTATATATTTCCTCTTATTTAAAATAAGATACACTTTTCTTTTTGGGGTGATTCAAAATAAGTGATACATTTTAAATTATTACCTTATTTGACAAAAAATAATAGGACCCTCACCCACTAATTATCTACTTTAATAAAGTGAAATGACTCATTTACCATTACTTTTTACTTTTAAACATCATTAACATCACTTTATTCAAAATGTGTGGGACTCATCCCCCACTAACCATCCAATTAATCTAATTTAACTATCATTATAATATTTTGTCTCAAAAACCGTGAAACCCAAAGTGTATCACTTATTTTGAATCGGAGGAAGTATTACTTTCACTCATTAAATTTTGGGCAACTTGTCAAAGACGGCACTGAAGTGTCATAAAGTTTGCAATTTAGGCATCAAAAAGTCTGTCCTAAGAATCAACATGATCAATCTATGTTTTTATTTGTATCCCTAAATCATACGTTTGTATGTAATTCCTAATCGTATCTAGGTACACGGATAAATGTTTCCATCCCACACATCCTTACATGCTCTCAATCGGACGATCAAGATGCAAGTAGACCGACCGTTACAAACTCGAAAGGGTTAACAAAACACATACGCCTTGAGACGTTGACTAAGTAAACCCCTTATACAAAGCAAATTTGAAGAAAAAAAAAGTATACCACATCGGAAGACTAGCTATGGCTAGTTCATGTTGCATACAAGGCTTGTAGCATATTGGTAAAGGTGTAATGTGTAAGATATTATTCATAACCTGTGTGTCTGGTCTTGAATAAATGGAGTAGATTAGGTGTCCGTTCAAAAAAAAGTCGTATGTTGCTTTAGTGGCTTAAGTTTAACGGCAATAATTGATATGGACGGTGGGATCTCAAAAACACACTAAACACATACCACATGAATATGCGCATAATTTCACTACTGGTTATTGTTGCACGTGACACGCACGTGATCTTGACCTTTTTGCCAATAATTCCAATGCGAGAGATTGGCCCATAAAGAGTCGAGAGAGAAATAGTCAACTCTTATCACTCAAAATAGTTTAGACACCATTTTAGGGTTCCTCGTTAAAAGTATTTAAAAATTCCTTAGTATCAAGAATACAACCTTTAACTAAATACACGCACGTATGAAGCAATTTCATATATCATTCAAGCATGTAGCTGTTCTTGTATATAATAGTCCTGAATCCTGATTATATAAGTTGCTAAGTGTTCAATAAATTAACAAGTAAGAATATAAATATAAAGCACCAGTTAACCTCTTTTAAATCGATTTTAATGGAAGAAAAATGCAATAACGAACAATTTTAATAATTCACGTTGAACCCGTTGATTCGGTTGAACCGCATACGGGAAAGTAGATGGTCGAAATGAGCTGGTTAGATCGAAGGTTATAGCTCGGTTAATACCAGCCGGTTAGACATAAAAACTCCGTTGAACCGGCCGGTCGAACCGTAAAAACCCGGTATTTCTATAAAAAATTGATAATCAAAATTGACATGTGTATTTTTATATTGATTTTGTAATTCAAAAACGATAAATTTAACTGAAAATAGGTTTTGGAAATTTCGATGTTCTATGGTATTTTATTTTGTATATTCTAGTTGTTTTTTTTATTTTGTATATGTATACAATTTACATAATTGTTGCATCATAAATACTGAACGGTAATTTCAACTCCTTCAACCTGCAAACAAATTGGTCCGACCGATTCAACGATATTTAAGACATTGATAAGTTCAATGCAAAACAAGTTTTTAAAACATCCATAACGCATGCCTTCATCGCAACTTCACAGATCCTTCAAAGTTTAAGGGGCAGTTTAGGTATGGAGACATATGTGATTCGAAATCAAGCAAAGATCGATTTTTGTTCTCTGTTTTCCTCCCAATCTGAACCACCTTTTACAAATGCAAGATTTTAACGTCTAAATATTTACTCTGTTTCTAAAGATTTTTTTTTAGTATACTTGATTAAAAAAAAATGTCATACTTGTTTCTTACTTATATAATTAGTATTTTATATTTATAAAAAAATTACGTTTTTGTCCCTACTAATGATCCAAAGTAAGGGGGGGAAATTACGTTGTCCCCTAGCTAGAAAATCTTTCCGGGTTTTTTGGTTTGGAAACCCTGGGGTATCTATATCTCCAAATGATCAAAAGGCCGATAAAACAACCACATCAAATATACCCCATATTTAATAGTGTAAAAGTTATTTATTCATATTCATATATAAATATAGTGAAATGTTCAAAGTAGTCCATTAATTTTATCTAATCCTAAGGGACATTTATTAGCCCTTGGATCAAGAAAAATTAATGGTGAATATCAAGATTCAAAACCACCACCACCACTACAAGCACATGTGCTTCTCCGGCGGCCGGAGACGGCGGCCGGCGGCGGCGGACGGTGGAGGACGGCGCCGATGGGCGGCGGTCGGCGGCGGAGGACGGAGGCCGGAGGTGGCCGCCGGTGGTGGTAGTCGTGACTGGAAGCACATGTGCTTCGTGACTTGTTTTGATTTTTTTTCTGTGTATTGAAGCACATGTGTTTCATAACGTCAAGCACATGTGCTTCGTGATTCAAACACAAATGACTTGCTTGTAAGTTACATTTGTTCAGGAACAAAAATACATGTGATTGGCTTTATGAAGCACATGTGCTTGGCTTTATAAAGCACATGTGCTTTATAATGATATGTTCGTCACTTGTTTTGATTTTTTTTCTATGTAGTGAAGCACATGTGTTTCATAACTTCAAGCACATGTGCTTCGTGATTCAAACACAAATGACTTGCTTGTAAGTTACATGTGTTCATGAACAAAAACATATGTGCTTGGCTTTATGAAGCACATGTGCTTGGCTTTATGAAGCACATGTGCTTCATAATGATATGTTCGTCACTTGTTTTGATATGTTCGGCGGTGGCTGTAGGTGGGGGATTTGATCTTGACCATCTTGATCCAATGGCTAAGATTTATCCCTTGGGACTAGACAAATTATTTGGACTACCTAGAATACAACTCTATAAATATATACCAACAAATTAAAGATTCTCAAAACGTAACCAATGATCAGACCCAATAGCGTACTATATAGTACGCATCGGGATCCTGATCAAAGGGGTCCTAATTGAATTGAAGGGTATGCATCTTGTACTTGTACGGTGTCCTTGGAACAACTAATAGGACAGTGGCCAACGGCTATCCAAAAAATAGGCATTGCTGACAAAGGCTGTCGCTATTTCTCCTATACATTGTAGCTAATTCTAATTAACTTTTTTCTTTGGTGTTACAAATAATAAACCAAACGGACTTACATACTTCAATGCGTTTAAACAACCTGTATGGATATAGCCTGGAACCAATATTTCTGGACTCGATGTAGGTATTTCGGTCCCAAAGGGACTACTGGTCGATTCCCTCACAAATACTTCCTAAAACAGAACAACAACAACGATACCATAAACTCATAAACTCATAAAGTCACAGTCCTTATACTTCATTTTAAAATTGTTCTTTGATCGATCTTAATAATCTTGAAATTATCTATTTTGATCTTTCACACATCCTAGACATAGCAGCCAAAAGATGTGTACTAGAACTCTAAAAGCGAAAACAACAATATGAATTTTAAAATAATTAATTTTACAAATGTTTAAACGGCCTTATCAGTATTGGACATGGATAAAATCTTCATCCTAAGTTTATGGAATGTCCATGAAATGCGAATTACAACTATTTTGCCGCACGAAGAATTTCAGTTTTTTAACTAGAGTCACTAATACCAGGAGAGGGTGTATGTTATATGATTTCCCACGATAATATGCATGGTTGATACCGTTGATTAGAGCCCTAGATAACTAATTAATTAAAGAGGTTTCCTTTTTTAGAATAAATACACATATGTCTTTCACATCATGTCAAATATACCTTCCAATTTAAGATCTTATACCATGATTACCACAACCAATGAGAAAAATTGTTGGACCACATGCATTATCACTTGTACCCACCCAATATCCAAATCCCACCGTCAAATGTACAAAAAATGATAATGCAAGATCAGTAACATCCCACATGCATTTCGTGGATGTACTTATATGCAAACTTTAATCATGATGAAATCTTGAAAATTGACTACAATTCAAGAATCGGTTATATATATGAGGCGACCCACAACAACATAAGCCATAAAACTTGAACTCATTGTGCATACTCGCGATACACAAGCGTTATCTTTACCCGGTCATGCCCAAGAAAATGACAATTAAGAGCGAATTGAAAGTCGAAAGGATGCAAAAATAGATAAGAAAATTTGGATGTTTAGTTTTTTGTGGGGTATTAAAAGCACTAATTAATTAGATAGAACATGTAATAGTACTCAAACAAAATAAAGAAAGAATGTGCACCCTACAAAATCAATCTGTACCATAATCGATAACAGAAGACCATTAGAGTTACTCTATGGTAAGCAAGAGAAATGATATATACATTTGAATACATGTTCTAGATTAATCCACTAGAAATCAACATCGATCAAAACTTTATTAGTTTAATTTGCAAAAGAAATATATATATCGACAAAATTAAAATGCGGTGAGGCTAATCTTTATCACGTTGGATATTGATCTTGTTAAAATGGTTAGTGGCCGGAGGGTCCCCTACTGAGTTGTACATATATCTTACCTTGCCTATATAAACACATCATCTTCTATCAAATTTTAAGGGTGGATTAAACAATTTTCAAGTGAGAGAGAGAGAGATCTTGATTCTTGTTAATTGTTCAAGCTCTAATTTCCATAGGAAGGCTTGTAAAATAGAAATAATGGTTGGTATTATGAGCTTTTATATATCAACCCTACATCTTCAAATTTCTTAAACCAACGTTCTATTAATTTCTAAAATTGAATTTAGATCGATCGATCTAAGACTATTTTAATGTGTTTTAAGGATGGGAAAATGAGTTGGACGGTTGCGGATGCAGTGGACTACAAGGGTTTCCCAGCTGATAGGTCAAAAACTGGTGGTTGGGTGCCTGCTGCACTAATTCTTGGTTAGTAAATATCCATAACTTAATTTCTTCATGTTTTTTTTTCTTCACATTTTAACCTAGCTATTTTGAGCATGCATGTGCGTACGTATATAGTGGTCCTAAGGTTAATTGAGCTCACAGACTCGGGTCCAAGTAACTAGCATTAGTCGAGCACAAACAAACACAGTAGCTTATTTGGCTAGCTAGTACAAACTTGACAAAAAAAACGGACCACACCATGTTCTATTGTGTTATTTTGTGTTTGGCATTTTCATATATGCTTCCATTAAACACATTAATTATGTGTCGTTGTTCCGATTTCTATGTGGTTGAGAGTATTAGACCGAATATTTGTATATATATTTGTAGATTATCATTATTTAGTTTCCTTGTTATTATCTCGTTTATTTAGGTAACAACCCTTGTAATTGTATTATATAATTCGGTATCAATGAGAGAATAATCATCTTCTCCAATAATCTTTATGGTATCAGAGCCCTAACCCTAACCGGCTCTGGTGACTGCTACGGCCGTCGCACCCTACACCGAGAGTAGGGGTGCCCAAGGGGTTGACCCGACCCGACCCTAACCCGAACCCGAATATGCTTATCGGGTCGGGTCTATTCGGGTTCCATGTTATTATCGGGGTTTTTAAACCCGACCCGACCAACCCGATTCGTTATCGGGCCGGGTTTCGGGTTAGAATTTCTTACCTTTTTCGGGTTCGGGTTGACCCGATTAGACCCGATTAAAGTTTAAGTATTTTATTTCCTTTAGAAAATTAACATATTTTTACTATTAAATCAATTAATTAGCAAATTATATGATAAAGTATTCAATAAAAATTAATTAATAATTAAAAGTGTTAAATAATTACTCATAAAATTCAATATATTAAATAATTTCTATAGTTTTTACCAAAAATTCCTAACTCAAGTGTAACCCGACCAACCCGAGCGGGTCAACCCGACAAACCCGAAACCCGACCAACCCGAACCCGACAAACCCGAATCCTTATCGGGTCGGGTTTCGGGTTAGAATTTTTTAACCTCAAACCCGACGGACCCGACCCGATAAGAGTCGGATCGGGTCGGGTTGACCCGTTGGCACCCCTAGTTGAGAGTGCTAGAGAAGGCGTTCTAGCTATCTATCCTCACTTGTTTGACCTCTTATGTTCTTTCCTTTTTGATCATCGAATAGGCATGGGTGGTGGTTGAATATTTTTGATTGAAGGTGGTTGAAAAATTGTTATGCAAGTCACTATGCATGGTTAATTCATGCATATTGCTTGCAAGTTGACATACAAAAATGGTTTCATTTCGTTACAATACTACATATGGGTGATTATCGGGGAAAACCGAACCGAACCGATAGAACCGATAACGATGAATTTTCAAAACCGAAACCGAAACGATAACATGTTATCGGTTTCGGTTCGGTTCGGTTCGGTTTCGGTTCGATTATTTTAGGCCAAATGTTCATCATTTTCCAAAAACCGAACCAAACCGATAGAAACGATAACCGATAACGATGAATTTTCAAAACCGAAACCGAACCGTAACATGTTATCGGTTTCGGTTCAGTTCGGTTTCGGTCGGTCTTCGGGTCAGTTTTGTTTTTTCGGTCCAAATGCTCACCCCTAATACTACATAACTGTATAATTTGCCCCATACTCTTGGAAAGGAAAAGAAAAAGTTTCCATGCACTAACAAGTTACATGACTTTTATTAAAGTATAATTCATTGAGTTTTGCTAATGACAGCCCTTAGGGCTGTCAATAAGGCATAAAGAGTTGTACATCAATTCAAAGGGTGTGGTAATTCCTAAAATCCAGGAGTTAGTTAAGGGTTGAAGTTCAAAATTATGATACATGTCTATTGACAGCCCTAAGGGCTGTCATTAGCAAACCTTCCACTACAACAAACGCGCCCTATATATACGACCACGTGAAAAGGGGTTGTCACGACCAAACATCGTCGCTATAGCCTCTCTCGATGACATGTGGTCGGTAATGTTTCGTCGTTACAACTTGTAACACCCTAAAATTTACAAGATTTTTAAAATTTTTGAAAACAAAATTATAATCAAAAGGTCACATAAATAAATCTCAGACATAAATATTTAACATTTAAAATGTTTTTATTGCGGAAATATTTAAAATAAAATAACATGTTTTAAAATATTAAATGATGTCCACATCAGTAGTGAAAAGATACAGCGGTCAACCGTCCACCTTCTCCTTTCCTTTGCTGGTACCTGAAACAATGTGGGGGAAAGTTTGGGCCAGCTGGGAAGCTGAGTGAATAATCTCAAAATGCATACAATCATAACATGCAACACATGAGGGCACATCGGTGTACTCCTACTCAGAATCTACTCGATTAATTACTCAGATTTATTTCTCAGATTTTATTACTCAGATTTTAATTTATATAGCGCGCTTGTGTGATTTGGGACGAGAGATCAACCTCGCTCCTCCTCACACCTCAGATAGGCATAAGCCAAAAACTCAGACGGGAGTGATCCCAAAACTCAGACGGGAATAATCCCAAAACTCAGACGAGAATAATCCCAAAACTCAGACGGGAGGTGATCCCAGGCATATAGCCAAAACTCAGATGTGTGTTATTATGTTTTATTATCTCTTTAACATAATTATCTCAGATGCCCTAGCAAGTAGTAGCACAGAATGACCCTGTGCCGAGCTCGGTTACCCAGGCACAATGTCTCAGATTAAAATAAATCAACAGCTGCTCAGATACTCAGATAACAGATCAAACTCAGATAACAGATGAAACTCAGATAACGATTAAAGTGCAAGTAATATAACACGTAAGTCATGCATGTATAACGTTAAAACTGAATACACGGTGAGAATACTCACTTCGAGAAACGTAAGCTCCAAGGGTTCACGGAAAATCACAGATGCAACAAGTTATCTCCTAGACGAATCTAAAACACAAATCGAAAACTCGAATTATAAACCCATCTTTTATCTCTATTTCAGAAAGCTGGCAGCACCCGTCGGTCTCACGGAAACTGCCATAATTCCTAAACTGCACAGTAGATTAATCCCAAATTTTTACCATAAAAAGTAGACAACCAGAAATACATATCTCTGTGAGACGGTCATTGGCCAAAACAGACTCTAAGTGTCTCTAAACAGTGATGCAAGACAGACATGCTGCACAGGTCATCTTCCTAACAGCAGCATACTAAATTGGCTATAACTTTTAAACCGTAATTCGGATTGACGAGAGGGTTGCGGCGTTGGAAAGCTAACTCAAAAACCAAGGTTTTATCACGGGCCAAAAGTTCAAAAGACTATTTTAAGTATTTAAAAAACAGCTTAAAACATTAGGGCAGATTCTGCCAAAAATTTTTAACTTATAACACTTGATTTCACAACCCTACTTGCCACCGAACAAAACCCGACCACCTCGAAGGTCATAGACTAATCAGAACTACCCGTGACTTGTACAATTGGAATGAAAACAGATTAAGCAGGGTTCAATTAGCCCTCGCAAAGGCATGACCTAAAAACTATCACAACTCTAGGTTTAAACTAAAAATCTAACACATTATAAGTATCAACCCGAGCCTCCATGGCTCGGGGTTTCCCTGCACCAACCCTACTGAAATCAACCCTATACTCAACAGCTAAGACAAACGAGATACATAAACTTAATTGATCACGAGAAGAACAAAGAGGTTATACCGATTAGATAGTCTCTAGGGTTCGGTTATAGAGTTTGGGAGACCACTTCCGCACCTCACTTGACTCGATCAAAAGTTCCACCCTATTGCTCCTTCCGTTGCGGTTGCTTCCGAAATTCTGGTTGCGAGAAAAAAATCAGTGAATTAAAACCGGGAAAACAACCAATCAAAGGATATTTACACAAAGAAAAGAAAAAGAGGAATTGCTACCGAAACTTGATCGCTTGAAGATCCACCTACGGCCTTGGTCCTCCTGCTCGCTTGCTTGATTGGCAATCATACGGTCATGCTTCCTCCGAATTAATCCTCACCGACCCACATATCTAAAACATCCCATGTGCTGCCGACAATGAGGATAAGAAGGAATATCTCGTGACCTGCTCGCTTGCTTGATCAATGAATTAAATAAAACAAAAGGACGGTGGTTGGGGACGATCCCTTCAACGGCTGAATGGAAAAAAAATAAGTTGGAGATGTTTCCTGGTTTGCTCGACGGTACAGGAAAGGTGTGGAGGTTTAGGGTAAATTTCTATTAAGTATTATTTCCTCTAAGCCTCAAGCCTTCAATAAGAAAAACGGGCCTGGCCTTAAACACTTTTCCGGGCTTTACAAATAAAAAGGGAGAACGGACCAGGCTAATTGATTTGGAGTAAATTCGGCCAAGGTATTGGACATAAATCGGTCCACTCCTAGACCTTGAGCTAAGTCCCACGAAATTGAACAGGAAGGAAAGAGAAAGCGAAGTCCGGCTAAAGGTAAAATGAAGTAGCATAGGATAGGCCTTGGCCTATCGGCCGGCCTCGAGAATTATAAGCGTCTAAGATAATTAGTTAAACTCGTAATCCTCATAGAATCTCAAAATAATTAATGATCTAGACATAATTATTTAATAAAACGACGATAATATAATTACGATAATTTTTAGGGCGTTACAACTCAACTCCACTTAAAATAGACTTCGTCCCCGAAGTCATGGCTCGGAAAATCACAGGATAGAAATCTCGCGTCTCGACTTCTACTCGCCAACGACACACGTCTTCAAATGGGGAAAGAAAACGAAATGATAAGGTTAAAAATGAAAAGGAAAATTTATCAGGGTGACCTACGACATGCATACTCAAGTGGAAAAGAAGGATACAAACGATAAAGTTATGAATAGAAAGAAACTCTTCATGGTGAATTTACTTAATAGGAAATGAACTCCGGATCACGAAGTGCTCATACATTTATCCGCCTCTAGTGGCGCAAAACGATAAGGCTAAATGAAATAAGGTCAGGATGCTCACTATGGATCTCAGTATGCAAAGAAAACGTTGATAATGAGCATAAAATACACCACGATACTCCGCTGAAGGCGTCTTCTTGCTCTCGCATTCAGATACAGTTGTTGCACTCAGCGATTAACGTCGCGTTGAATCACCGATTCAACTCCACTTGGAAATTTACTATTGATTTGTTGACGATACCAGATGCTCAGCGTAGTACCAGGTCATCCAAACCAATTGCACAATCACACTCGAATCTCTCATGACGATAACAAGTTTTTTATGGAAAATTTTCTTCCCGCACAACTCCATCAATTGACCACTTACACATTTTAGCAACAGGTAAAAATTTCATTATCGACAATTTTCCACCAAAATGACTCGGAAGGTCCTCTACTCTATGGGTCAACAGTTTGTTAACAGTATAATAAATAATTTAGCGGTTTATACCATTATCAATTAATATAAAAAACCATGCAAATAAATCACAAGGAATATACATATCACACAGAATTCTCATATACTCAGGTATATAACTCCAAAATATGATCTGGAATTATAACTCAGAAGTCCAACTCAGAAATAAACTCAAAACATATCTCAGGAGTATAACTCGAAACTGTATAACTCAGGAGCAACTCATAAATCCTAACTCAGAAGCACCCAAAGCTCTAACTCAGTAACCACTCATAAGATAATAATATTTACAAGTAATAGCATTAGGTATAAATCACATTTTTTCTCATTCTTATTACTACTTGCGTGTTCCAATTTACCAGCTTATAATACTTGGAATGATATACTCTCTCTCAACCGTGTTATTGGTTCTCAGAATAACTCTTCTTTAACATTATATTGTTACCTTACTCGGTTAGGTTTGCATATTACCGATGTTGATAACTCTTTAAATAGTTCAAATTCACGATCTTGTCATTTAACTCGTTTTATCAGATTCTCATTCTACTACATCTAATGGTTTCTCGATAATATTTTAATAGATGTTTTCTCATTTATCTAGTTCAACAATCCTTCAATAGACCATTTCACTGATTTTACACAATTTAGAATGTCTCTTAATTATTTTGACCATATCTACTCATTAATTTCATGTTACCCACTAAAATTCCAATTAAATTTCATACTCTTATTTATAATGATTTCTCGTTACTCAAATTACGAATAAATTCCTTAGTTCTCTTTTACTCAATTCGTAGTTACACTTTATTCTAAATCCTACGGTTTACTCATGGTTCATCAATTCAGTACATTCTCGTCTTTTCGAAATTTCTCCTAAGTTCAATATCAATTTATTGAATAGTTGTTCTCATCTCAAGTTTAATAATTATTCATAAGTAGAGTTTTCTCATATAATTTTATAATACCTCAAAACTCATAACACTTTATAATACTTCAAAATTTGAATAAAACTTCCCATTACTTTAATACTTTTCTCTTTTGACTCATTTTATTAAGTTGCTTATGTAACTCAATTTGTAAATTTCTTATAACTCAAAATTACTCCATAATTACTCAGAATAAAATTTTTTATCTTTTAGCTCGATTTAATAATAACTCATTATTAGCAAATTACCGATCTCATTTTAACTCATTTTCCTCAAAATTTCATTGTAGCAGTTTTCTCATATTCGACTTATTAATAAGTTCTCATCACTTTAATTTAATGATTTCTCGTTATCACATTTATAATCACCCAAGAATAAGTATACTGTCTTATTTTGTATATAATTGTAGTATCACTACCTCCCTTTTGCACGATATTCATTCAACCAAATAAACTTGATTTGTTAATTTCTCCGGTAAACCCGATCTATCATTTTGTTGTAAATTCTATAATTACCCATAGAATAAATTTAATTATTTTCAACTGCCTGATTTGATAGTTACTCTTATAATTTATTTGATCAATTATATGTATCTAGATTTCGCGTTTTAAATTCATACCAACAAAATCTCTCTGCATAAGCATTATGCTCATAATATTTATAAATAATAATTAATGGTAATTATTTCTTGACAATTTTCCTATTTACCCCTACTCAACTCCACTTGGAGAAAAACTCGTCCTCGAGTTTGGGACTAGTATTGTCTACAAAAATAAACAAGCAAGTATGTATTCACACCAACAATTAGGATATGCATACTAAATTCACAATAACAAGCATTGGTCCATCGTTCCCTTCAAAATCTCCCCATAACCAACCAAAAGTTCGGTGTGTACGATAATAGGGGCCCTCTATTACTTTCGACACCTACTTCTGTTTGGTCACGAGTAAATCCCAAAGTTTACAACTTCCCACATATAAACCCACCAACAAATCACACTCAGAAGAAATGAATTCTAATCACACTCAGGAGAAAGGAAGTTTATTTTCAACATCTGATAAATACAGATGTGCACTCAACAGTGCATACTCAAAATCTCATAACCATTACTCAGAAAATCATGCGTACATTTAGTCTCGTACGCGATACTCGGGTAACTCAGATTCATAGAAATATTTCCACTTAGCTATTTTCACAATACAAATCACCTTTTAAACTTTTCATTTGGATATGCCATTTATCATTCCTCATAAATATGACTTATATCCTCTTCACAGTTATATTAAATTTATTGTAATTTGTGAGCATGTCTATTAATATCTTTTTGATCAGAGTTCTCAGTTATTGCGTTCCTCGTTTAATTTGATTCAATTTATCACTCTTTTAACTCGTTTTTAAAATAAATCATCATCAAATAGATGACGTTAACTTCCTCTTAATCCTCTTATATAATTACTCTTTAAGATGAGCTTCAATAATATCTGATTAATTTGACTCAGCAATTTCTCAATTAGTTAGTCTATTAAACTTTCATAGTTTATTTTAAGCTATCAGGGTGAACTCATTAATCTGACACTTAACTTGTCATTTACATTTAGTTTATTTTAAGCTACTTACTCGAAATATTTTTCCCATTTTATCTCAATTTAATGATTCTTAAATAAATACTAACTTGTTGACCTTAATATGGAATCTGCTTAACTATTATATCTCGTGATTCGTTGTATTCACGAGAATTTAATTTCTCATCTAGATAACTCCTCCTTTAACCCTGATCAATAATTCTCCTTTAGATCCTGTTAATAATTCTTGTTTAGCTAAATGTAATTATTTCTCATTTTATTGACTTAATAATTCTTTCTTTTATTCAACTTGGTAAATCCTCTTAAAAATATTCTTAATCAATTTGATTTACTAATCTCTGGTTTACTCGCTTAATTGACTCAGTCTAATAAGTGTTTTCTCCCATATGAAAGATTTTATTATTTTCCCATTTCTCATTTACTCAAAGCATGTTTCTCATTACACAGCTTATGGATCTTATATAATAAATTAATATCCCATTATTACGCTCTTGGTCCGAATTTCTCAGAATTTTTAAAAATTTCACCTCAACTCTATTAGGTGTTCCTCTAAATTGAAAATTTATAATTTCACATTTCTCCAGTATATATATATATATATATATATATATATATATATATATATATATATATATATATATATATATATATATATATATATATATATATATATATATATACATATATATATATTTTTTTTTTTTTCATATACAAAGATAGAACTCTAAGGATTAAAATCAAAATTATGCTCAAATTAAGCTCTAAATTATTCACAAAATTATGGGAGCTCATAATAGTATATCTATGTACATATTTGTTTAGTCATACAATCACAAGTAATTCTCTCAGGATATAAACCGAAAATTCTCAGAATATGCTACTCGTCTATACTCAGAATATAGCAAAATTTCAATTAAATAATACTCTTAAATATTACCGGCAGTAGGAAGCGAGAGGTCGACGTGGCATGCTGTATGTTCGATGTGGAAACTTTTCTCAGAAAAATATTTGACTCTTTTCTCGTTTGAAAAACTCGATACTCAAACTTGAGTTTGAATTCGCCCCTTGCGAACCCAAATCTCTCAAGTCAGAGCTCTGATACCAACTTGTAACACCCTAAAATTTACAAGATTTTTAAAATTTTTGAAAACAAAATTATAATCAAAAGGTCCCATAAATAAATCTCAGACATAAATATTTAACATTTAAAATGTTTTTATTGCGGAAATATTTAAAATAAAATAACATGTTTTAAAATATTAAATGATGTCCACATCAGTAGTGAAAAGATACAGCGGTCAACCGTCCACCTTCTCCTTTCCTTTGCTGGTACCTGAAACAATGTGGGGGAAAATTTGGGTCAGCTGGGAAGCTGAGTGAATAATCTCAAAATGCATACAATCATAACATGCAACACATGAGGGCACATCGGTGTACTCCTACTCAGAATCTACTCGATTAATTACTCAGATTTATTTTTCAGATTTTATTACTCAGATTTTAATTTATATAGCGCGCTTGTGTGATTTGGGACGAGAGATCAACCTCGCCCCTCCTCACACCTCAGATAGGCATAAGCCAAAAACTCAGACGGGAGTGATCCCAAAACTCAGACGGGAATAATCCCAAAACTCAGACGAGAATAATCCCAAAACTCAGACGGGAGGTGATCCCAGGCATATAGCCAAAACTCAGATGTGTGTTATTATGTTTTATTATCTCTTTAACATAATTATCTCAGATGCCCTAGCAAGTAGTAGCACAGAATGACCCTGTGCCGAGCTCGGTTACCCAGGCACAATGTCTCAGATTAAAATAAATCAACAGCTGCTCAGATACTCAGATAACAGATCAAACTCAGATAACAGATGAAACTCAGATAACGATTAAAGTGCAAGTAATATAACACGTAAGTCATGCATGTATAACGTTAAAACTGAATACACGGTGAGAATACTCACCTCGAGAAACGTAAGCTCCAAGGGTTCACGGAATATCACAGATGCAGCAAGTTATCTCCTAGACGAATCTAAAACACAAATCGAAAACTCGGATTATAAACCCATCTTTTATCTCTATTTCAGAAAGCTGGCAGCACCCGTCGGTCTCACGGAAACTGCCATAATTCCTAAACTGCACAGTAGATTAATCCCAAATTTTTACCATAAAAAGTAGACAACCAGAAATACATATCTCTGTGAGACGGTCATTGGCCAAAACAGACTCTAAGTGTCTCTAAACAGTGATGCAAGACAGACATGCTGCACAGGTCATCTTCCTAACAGCAGCATACTAAATTGGCTATAACTTTTAAACCGTAATTCGGATTGACGAGAGGGTTGCGGCGTTGGAAAGCTAACTCAAAAACCAAGGTTTTATCACGGGCCAAAAGTTCAAAAGACTATTTTAAGTATTTCAAAAACAGCTTAAAACATTAGGGCAGATTCTGCCAGAAATTTTTAACTTATAACACTTGATTTCACAACCCTACTTGCCACCGAACAAAACCCGACCACCTCGAAGGTCATAGACTAATCAGAACTACCCGTGACTTGTACAATTGGAATGAAAACAGATTAAGCAGGGTTCAATTAGCCCTCGCAAAGGCATGACCTAAAAACTATCACAACTCTAGGTTTAAACTAAAAATCTAACACATTATAAGTATCAACCCGAGCCTCCATGGCTCGGGGTTTCCCTGCACCAACCCTACTGAAATCAACCCTATACTCAACAGCTAAGACAAACGAGATACATAAACTTAATTGATCACGAGAAGAACAAAGAGGTTATACCGATTAGATAGTCTCTAGGGTTCGGTTATAGAGTTTGGGAGACCACTTCCGCACCTCACTTGACTCGATCAAAAGTTCCACCCTATTGCTCCTTCCGTTGCGGTTGCTTCCGAAATTCTGGTTGCGAGAAAAAAATCAGTGAATTAAAACCGGGAAAACAACCAATCAAAGGATATTTACACAAAGAAAAGAAAAAGAGGAATTGCTACCGAAACTTGATCGCTTGAAGATCCACCTACGGCCTTGGTCCTCCTGCTCGCTTGCTTGATTGGCAATCATACGGTCATGCTTCCTCCGAATTAATCCTCACCGACCCACATATCTAAAACATCCCATGTGCTGCCGACAATGAGGATAAGAAGGAATATCTCGTGACCTGCTCGCTTGCTTGATCAATGAATTAAATAAAACAAAAGGACGGTGGTTGGGGACGATCCCTTCAACGGCTGAATGGAAAAAAAATAAGTTGGAGATGTTTCCTGGTTTGCTCGACGGTACAGGAAAGGTGTGGAGGTTTAGGGTAAATTTCTATTAAGTATTATTTCCTCTAAGCCTCAAGCCTTCAATAAGAAAAACGGGCCTGGCCTTAAACACTTTTCCGGGCTTTACAAATAAAAAGGGAGAACGGACCAGGCTAATTGATTTGGAGTAAATTCGGCCAAGGTATTGGACATAAATCGGTCCACTCCTAGACCTTGAGCTAAGTCCCACGAAATTGAACAGGAAGGAAAGAGAAAGCGAAGTCCGGCTAAAGGTAAAATGAAGTAGCATAGGATAGGCCTTGGCCTATCGGCCGGCCTCGAGAATTATAAGCGTCTAAGATAATTAGTTAAACTCGTAATCCTCATAGAATCTCAAAATAATTAATGATCTAGACATAATTATTTAATAAAACGACGATAATATAATTACGATAATTTTTAGGGCGTTACACAACTTCGTCGGGATAAGGTCATTTTCTTATAGCGACCAAGTTTTAGCGACGACGTATATCGTTGGTGTAGGTTTCGTCAGGATAATGTCATTTTCTTGTAGTTTTCTTTACATACATAAATTATAATTTTTAACTAAAAATAAATATACTACTTTTAAGCATTGTCTAAAAGTAATCGCTTTTTCGATTAGCTTTCAAGCTAAATTTACTTTCACTAATGATCATTACAAAAAGTTAGTGATATCAATATTAGTTCATGTGGTTTGTTTTTTCTTTTCAAATGAAAGTTTATATTATATGCTAGCTAATGATCAATCATTGAACCCTTGGGAAAAAGTGAAACATTTGTGGTCCCTTACAAGATTTTTAGGGATCGGACTTCAAATACGTTATTGGTGCCCAAAACACCATAAAATGGAATTCACATCTTATTCTCCTCGAGACCCCGTTATCCTTTTAACTTTATTGGCATTTTCTCAACTTTTATGATAATTACCACCACTTTTGTCATAAAAGATAATTTCTTGTACGTAGTGATAAATTGTAAAATTTAAACCGAATAATTAACTACTTAGAATAAAATCAAGAAATGAAGGCTAAGAATCTTAATTTTGAGTTGTGATCAGGGATTGAAATATGTGAGAGGCTATCAACAATGGGAATAGTAGTGAATTTGGTGACATATTTGGGTGGAACCATGCATCTTCCAAGCTCAACTTCAGCCAATGTGGTCACTGACTTTTTAGGGACATCTTTCCTCTTGTGCCTACTTGGTGGCTTTTTAGCTGACACTTTTCTTGGCAGATTCAAAACTATCGTAATCTTTGCCTTTATTCAAACACTCGTAAGTCTTGCTATCATACTATAAATTTTCTATTTCTTGACCACTTTATCTTATTTTGTCAATTTTGATTATATTAATTAGGGTACCGGAACGCTAGCATTATCGACCCACTTACCAAGCCTGAGACCGCCAACGTGTCATTCCAACGAAAACTGCGAAGAAGCAAATGGATTCCAAATGGGAGTTCTATACCTTGCTTTGTATCTCATTGCACTCGGGACAGGTGGCTTAAAATCAAGTGTCTCGGGATTCGGTACCGACCAATTTGATGAGAAGAACGAAGCCGAAAAGACACAAATGGCGTATTTTTTCAATAGATTCTTCTTCTTCATCAGTCTCGGATCACTAACCGCGGTTACGGTTCTCGTGTACATACAAGATGAAGTTGGTAGAAGTTTGGCTTATGGAATTTGTACAATCTCGATGTTCGTTGCTATTTTGGTGATTTTATCGGGGACTAGAAGGTACCGATACAAGAAGAGTGCGGGAAGCCCTATTGTCAACATTTTTCAAGTACTTGTTGTCTCTATTAGAAAGAGGAACATGGATCTTCCTTACGATTATGGCATGTTGCATGAAAACGAATCTGATGGTTCAAGGATCCGTCACACCGATCAATTTCGGTAACTTTATGGTTATAAAAACAATATTATTACCATAATAATGTAACTTTTTTCACGGATTTTATCATGTTGTAGTTCCTTAGACAAGGCCGCGATTGTAGCGGAAGGAGATTTTGTGAAAACCGGTTCGGGTGTTGCTCCAAATCCATGGAAGTTATGCACGGTGACGAGGGTGGAGGAAGTGAAAATGATGGCTAGGTTGTTGCCCGTTTGGGCAACAACCATATTGTTCTGGACGGCTTACGCTCAAATGATCACATTTTCAGTTGAGCAAGCGTCCACTATGGAAAGATCCATCGGAGGATTTAGAATCCCTGCAGGATCCCTAACCGTCTTCTTCGTGCTTGCTATATTACTCACTTGTGCCATTTATGATTGTTTCATCATCCCATTATGGAAGAAATGGAAAGGAAAGCCAGGTACAAATCGACTTTAATCGTTTACACCATTTTTTACTACAATACGAGCTATTTGATCCTAAAATGAAATGATTTAATTATTTGTTTTCGACAGGATTCACGGATCTACAAAGAATGGGATTAGGATTGATCCTCTCAACCCTAGGAATGGCGGTAGCTGCGGTGGTTGAGATGAAACGATTATCAGTCGCTAAATCTGTCGGTGGCATCACCACAGTTGATCCACTACCAATAAGCGTATTCATGCTCATCCCACAATTCTTCCTAGTGGGGGCGGGTGAGGCTTTCATATACACGGGCCAATTAGACTTTTTCATCACAAGGTCGCCAAAAAGCATGAAGACAATGAGTACCGGGCTCTTTTTAACGACACTTGCGCTCGGCTTTTTCATGAGTAGTTTTCTGGTGTCGGTGGTGAAGAAGGTGACCGGAGGCCATGGTGGTGAAGGGTGGCTCGCGGATGACATAGATCATGGAAGATTGGATTGCTTCTACGGGTTGTTGGCGATTTTGGGTGTGATTAATTTCGGGGTTTATCTTGTGGTAGCGGCTTGGAACAAGAAAGATGATAAGGAAACAGAAATGGTGGATGTGGTTTGATTAATAATCGTTGTTTAGATTGTGTGTTTTGTTGTTTATATTTGGTTGCTTTTGTGTAATGTTCAAAGAAAACTATATGGAATTTTGATTTCAGCTTGGCCTTATAATGTACGATTTCAACACGCACAAATTGACCCATTTTGAGGACAAAAGCCCAGCCCGAGAAAAGACCAATTAATCCCGATCCCCAAGATGCGGTTAAGCCCAAAACAGTAAAACACGCTATTCGGGCTTTTTGGGTCTCGTTTAGCCTATTTGGTCCGATTGTTGCCAGATGCTTCACGACTTTACCGGACATCATGTCAATTTCAGGCTCCACAACTCAACCAACCCAACCAATAAAAAATAAATAATAAATTCCGAACTGGAGCATAAAACCAAAATTCTTAATTTGGTTTCTTTGAAAAAGAATACATTAAAAAACAAGAGTCATGTGCAAACAAATGGGAGTTTGATGCCGAATGTCTTACATCAGTTTATGAAATCAGCATCAAGCCAAACCCTAAAAGAGACAAACACTGAAAACCACAAAATAATTATCCAAATCTATTTTACAAATCGTGTGTTAATCAAATATTAACATAATCTAGCAAATAATTAACAATCATCAAGAATAAAACACAATTAGAGTCTCTTATATACTGTTTAAATAGTCGTACCAAACACTAAATATAAGTAATTATCGGGTCAACTTAAACAAAATCCTCAAACTCAAAAGCTCAAGAACACAAATAAACATAACACTAACATAAAAACATAACTTAAGCACACGAAGAACGACATAAATAACTACCTAAACATCAATTATCCGACTCATTTTTCCTACTCGATTTTTCCACTTCTCGCTCCTCCAACAACTTCCCGTATTCATCATCTTGATTCACCGTCTTCTTTTCCGTTTCTTTAGCTTTAAGTGCTTGTAATTTTGCATGATTATAATACCCAACACCAAAAAATGCAATCACGTACCCGAATAAATTAATTGGTGTCACGGTATCTTTAATCACAGACCAAGAAAACGCGATCAACAACCAATCTTTAACCACACCCGCAACATTCATAGTCAAAGCCGAAGTCTTCCCAACGAGCAAAAAAACCGCAAGATTCAAAGCAAATGCACATAACGAATTCGACCCGAATATCAAATAATCGAAATGAAAACTTGACGTGTCTCTCAGTTTAGGGAATTCAACGATCATCCATGGAATTGATAGGAAAAAGAAACAACATGGTGCGACATAATATAGTGAAGTAATTGGATTAAATGTGATTCCTTTTGAAGTTAATAAGATTTGAATTAGTACTAATCGAGTTGCTTCAAAACAAACCGCACCCAATTGTAGAATCACACCAAATGTGTTGAATTGAGCTTCACCATAAGCAGCAATCGCAACACCGAATGAAATCGACAGCATGTTAGTCATAGTTTGTGATTTGAAATTTTCCTTTTTGAATAAAACCCCAATTGAGTAAACAGCAACAGGCATTAGGGCTTTTAGCATTTGAATAAACGAAACAGAGAGATAAATGTAAGCAGAATTGGAAAGCCATAAGCTTAAGGAGTAAAGTAAACCAATTGGAACCACCGATTTGAGATAAACATCGCGAGTCATTTGAACAGGTTCAACGAATTTGAAAACATTGATGATGACGTAAGCTAATGAAGAACAGAACCCCATGTGAATCATTGTGAGTGAAATTGGGTACGGCCAATTGTACATCTTTCGATCCAAGATATATTTGTTGTACACGATTACAGTGAAGCTTAAAAAGATCCAAATTGCAACGTAGGTGTATGAGAGTATGATTTTTTTTAATACGCTTTCGCTTAGGGCTCCTCCTTTCCCCATTTTGAGATCTGGATTGAATTTGATGGAATTAAGGTGGGAAATTAGGGAATTAAGAGTGATGAATGATTGGGGATTTTGAATTTGGGGAGTGTGTGTTTGAGTGTGAAATTGGAAGAGTGATAGTTGATGACTGTTAAATACCACAGGAAGTTATTATTACGTATGGATCCAATTTTTATTTTTAGATGTATGCTTTGGTCTTCAATTTTATTTAATTTGTTTATATTAAAGAATTATTATGTGTGTGATTAATAACTTATATACTTCGTATTTGTTTAAATTACATGTTAAATTTGATACTACTATATCTTTATAACGTCAAATATTTTATTTGTTGAATTATAAAAGAAAAACTAAAACTATATTTTATATTGATGCCTAGAGCTGCTCACTTTTTAAGTAAACACTAGTTCGCAACAATACAAGTGTTAAAACCAATATTCTAAAAAACTTATTTTTGTATTGAACTGACCTAGTATTACTTAACTAAAATAAAATAAAAAAGAAAAACTAGAAAAACACATAACGTAATTTTCAACTTACTATTTTCAAGTTTTAAAATGTATATGAAACACTTTATGTCTATTTAATTTGTCTAAAATTTTAGGAATTTTTTTTTTTTTTTTTTTTTTTTTTTGGTTTCGATCTGTGACTTTGGATTTTAACAAGGTTTTTATCTCCAACTACATCATTTGACCGAGTTATAATCACCAATTTGACCGGCTCATTTTCATCCAACTACATCATCATTCTCTGGTTTAATAAGCCGGTTCAATCAGATTTTTAAAAACACTCAGTCAAACCATGTGCCATCAACTGGTATTGTTATTTGTCTTTTCTTTTAATAGGGAATTTCACTACGTGTTAAGACTATGGGGTATGGGCACCACCACCCCCATTTTTTCTGCCACATCATCTGCCACCTCAGCAACCACACCACACCACACCACTCCACTTTATCCAGGAAATACCCACCACTCCACCCCACACCATTTTTTTCCAACTCATCATTTCTTTTCCCTTTATTTTTTAAACATAAAATTAAAATTCCATTAAAATAAAAAATTAAAACATTACAATACTAGAAATTAAAAATTAAAATCCTAGAAATTAAAAAAAAATACAATACTTGAAATTAAAAATTAAAATCCTAGAAATTAAAAAAAAAATAAATACTTGAAAAAAAAAACTAGCTTAACTTGCGGAAAGCGGCCCTTGCCTTCGCTTTCGCTTCCCGCAAGATCTCGAGATCCTCCCCGTCCAAATCCTCCTCTTTATGCTTCAAAATGGAGATGGTATTGAGCATAATTTTTCCCTCTTTAGCGGTCTTGTCGGTCTGCAGTTTTTCCCTCCTCAACGCAACCTTCTCTTTTGACGACACACCATGATCGGCCAACAACTTTGCGACTTCGTCCATCGTAGTGTTCGACGATGCCTGTTGCGCCGCATGCCGTAGTGCTCGTTTGGTCTTATCTCTTCCTACCGGTCGGCTTGGAGTGGGGGTTTCTTCGACTTCATCGAATAAGTCATCGGGGATGTCGTCGTCCCCAGCATTAAGGTCGATACGCGAAGTAGTCGTATGACCATCAGAAACATCAACCGACTTGGAACTACGAGACCGCTTTGATTGTTGTTGTTGGTGCTCTTGTGAAGTCGGCATCGCTAACCATTTTGGGTCGTCTTTGACAACCAACCACTGCTTTTCTTGCTCAAAACCATTACGCCCATTACCCTTGTATTCTAGCCTTGCCGCTGCCATAACATCAAAATCACTCATCCCGCTACGTTTCTCAGACATGAGCTTGTTGTAGATACCGTTAAACTTTGTTAAATTGGTGACTAGTTGACGCCATTTCCCAGAAAGTTTGTCGTGGTTTCGGTACGTTGGACGCCCCATAAGCTCGTGGAACGTTTTGGACACAGCGTCCCATAGCCCTTTGCTTTTCTTGCTATTCCCATCCTTTGGGTCTTTTGACGAGGCACACCAAGCTTTACACAAAGCGACTTCTTCTTCAGTGGTCCAAGTCAATGGACCGTCAGAATCAATAACTTCTTTTTCTTTGGCTTTCCCCTTTCCTTTCGACTTCTTTTTTGCTCGACTACCGCCAGTCTCTGTTTGTTGGAATTGTGTACTTTGGAATTGAGCACTTTGGAATTGACTTTGTTGAAACTGATTTGGTTGGAATTGTGTGTTTTGGAATGGGGGGTTTTGGAATTGGGTGTTTTGGTATTGTGGGTTTTGGAAATGGGGGTTTTGAAATTGTTGGTATTGAGGTTGTTGGTATTGAGGTTGTTGGTATTGGGGATTTGGTGGAATGGCAGTGCCCGAGCTGAGCAAATTAACATATGGCTCGAACTGTGCAAATCCAAGATTGTCTTGCGTGTTTTGGTTGGAATCAGGCGTGCTTTGGTTGGAATCCATTTGGTAGTAAAATATGTGAGAAAAATATTATTTTGAGAGAAAAGTTGTAGAGAGAAAGATGGTAAAGGTGTGAGTAAAAAAGATGTATTAGTATGTGTATTTATAGGATAAATAAAAAGTAAAAAAAAAAGTTTTTTTTTTTAATTTTAACGGTCATATGACCGTTCAACGGTCATATTTGGACGCTCCCCCCTCGTGCTCGATCGTTCCCGTGGCCACATAACTCCACCACCGCACCCCACGCCGTGTAGGGGGCGGTGTTCCCCGCTCGTCCACGCCGTGGCCAACCGGCCACCTCAGCTTCTCCTCCCCGCCCCGGTGCCCATACCGCCTAGTCTAAAAGAAGGTATTATAAACCCGTAGATTTTAAAAAGTAGATGAGAAGTCATCTTATAAAAGTAACAAATAAAATGTGACCAATCGGAAGTGTTGATTCCTTGTTATAAAGCAGTACCTTTAAAGATAAATGAAAGGGATAAGTAAAATGATTCTAATTTATGCCTTTAACAATTAAGCTAATTAAACGAATGCGTCTGAAATATGTTTAAGAAATAGATGGCAATATACTTACCGTCAATATACATTATTACAACGCGTTTAGAACTGTTCCATCCACTAGACTAGCTAAAACCAGAATTCCAATTACTTCTCCAAACCCTAAACATAGATGTAAATATTTCAATGTGTCTAGTTGTTCTCGCAAACTAGAACGTATAATATTCATGTTGGATTTTATAGTTTGTTTCTGAATCTGGATTGAAATAGGATTCATATTTAACACACGGAATTAGATATTTCGACTATATGTTTGGGTTCATGAAATTTCAACTATTGGGATAATTTTTGAAAAATCAAATAATTTCTAGTTTATGATTAGATGATTTAGAGAGAATTCATACTCAAAGTATGTCAAAGTGTATCTATTTTCATCCTTTCTTCAATAGAAGATTATCTCTGCTTTATAAACAAAACCGAGGCAGTTTTAAGAAGTAACGAGTCGTCTTTAGCGGTTAAGCAGCTTGTTGATCAATTAATATTGTAGCAACTTATGCACATACTCACTATTGCTGCTAGTCAGCTTGCTGCTTGTTGTTGCAACTAGTCAGCTAGTTGGTCGCTGCCAATACAATCCCTTATATCAAATTCATTTAGATGATTTGCTTAGCGCTTCCCCTTACCCCGTTAGGGGCGTGACCCCCTTGACCACCGCCTTTTGTTTGTCCGTCTTATAACCGTACAAAAATTATCCTCGACTTATACAATTGTGCACTCTGCACCTTTAAACTCATATTAATACCAACTTATGAAAATCCATGACATATTACTTACATTATACTAAAATTGAATAAGTTACTCTAAAACTACCAATATGTCATTCATGGGATAAATATATAAAAAAAAAGTAAGAAAAAGGCTATGGGGTAATATGTTATAACACAAATATGAAAGACTTTGCTTCGTAGTGAAGCTTCTTCTCAACATGCAATGCAAGAGGTTGAAATGAAAAAAAAAAGTGAGTTGATCATTGTTTGTACTTTGTAGGAAAAAGTATATTACACCTTATTTTGTGATTATGGTTGTTCAATTTACGCTTATTGACTAGTACACGATTTATAGTGGTGTGTATAGTTCAGCTTTAACCGAAGCAATGTTAGGTTGGCTTAACTAGTTAGAGAGTTGGTAGGGCCGTTTTGAATATTTGAACTTTATAGGAGAAATGAATACAAAATCTAGCACTATAAAAAGTTTGTACTTCCTCCGATTCAAAATAGGTGATATACATTTTTCATATTTGTGTGTATCAAAATAAGTGATACATGTTAAAAACATACGGCAAAAAGTAGTGGGTCCCACATCCACTAATTACATACTTTAATAAAGTGAAATAATATATTTACCCTTATTTTTACTTTTAAACATCATTAACCTTACTATATTCAAAAATTGTGGAACTCATTTCCCTTTAACCATCCAATTAATCTAATTTAACTCTCATTATAAAATTTTGCCTCAAAGATCATGAAAGCAACAATGTATCACTTATTTTGAATCAGCAAGAAGTATTATGTTTTTTACATTGATAAATATGAAAATTTTTATTTTCAAAGATAACTAACACACACAAATTTAGATTAGTTTATGATTAGATTTTTTTCATATTTTGATTCAGTTTTCTGACATTAAAAAAAAAAAAAAAACTCTTGAATCTGACTTACACCCTAAAACTTTGGCCTACTTTTGAAAGACTTTCGGCCCTCACTTGAACTATATATCAAAACATTGTTAGATGGTGGGTCAGCGCCACTTATGCGCCAAATTATTATTTCACATTTTACATTTAAACCCCCTAGATACCTCAATATTTCATTAAAATAAAAAATAAAACTAAAAATAAAAAATACAAATACAAAAAATACAAAAAGTTTTTAAAAAAAATACCGAAATTTTTAAAAAATTACTGAAAATTTAAAAATTACTGAAAAGTGGTGCGGTATTTATAAGGGTTTAAAGTTTATTTAAAAAAACAAAAAAATTGAAAATGAGTCGTTGCCCAACGACTAGTACACGTGTCCCCTTCCCATTGGTCTGTTGGCTTCGTCAAGACTCCGGCGCACCCCCTTTTTGGCGTAAGGAGCGGTGTGGTGGCGAGGCCGGCGCAGCCACCCCCTCGTTACCACACCCCAACAGGGCCGTCTCAAGCGGATTAGAGGCCCGGGGAGAAATATAAAATGGGGCCCTTAACATGCTCCGAACCATAATACATAAAAAATAACAACTAAATAAAAATCTAAACAAATTTGCATTTACGAGCCTTACTAAAATAGGGTCTTTCTAGCAAGGTATATTTTTTTTTTGGCTAAATATATAGAGAACTAATAAAATAAGGGGTTCTTTGGCGTTTGGGGCCCGGGTGATCGCCCAGCTTGCCCAGCCCATTGAGCCCCTGTACCCCATCCTCTTATTTTCATTAGATAGTGTGTAGTTGAAATATCTTGCACCCTGGTCCCCTACCGATTATTCTTGAACAAAAAATATTGGAATTATGGACCCTTAATTTTATGTATTGCATATTTGCATGGGTATGGGCGTATGGGCGTATGGGGGAGCTTCCTCGAGAATATAAGCCCCAATTTCATGCTAACACATGTTTGATATTTACTTTCATAACGCGTCTTTTAGGGTAAAACTTAAAACCCCAATTTCAAGAAATAATGCCCATACGGCCATACGTATTGGTTAGTCGTTAAACTCGTTTGTGATTGAAGAATGGGCACATCCAAAAATAGTTGTCCATGTTAATATTATTATTATTAACCCAAGGCTTGTAGCCTAATGATATCCAAGGAGGAGTTAAGGTGTTTCCCATGACCTATTGGTCATGGGTTCAAGTCCCGTCGTGGACAAGAAGGTGGAAGATTCGAGGAAGGCATACTGCCCCCTGTGGATGTTACTGTCTAGGCTCGAACCACTAACTTACTAACTAGCCGTTCAAAAAAAAAATGTCAATATTATTGATTTATTCAAATAACAATTCATTAAAAAATTATTTAACATTTTTCACTATACCTCTAAATATACTAAGAAAGAAAATGAAATTAGACAATTTGTAATGGTGCGTCGGCAGCAAGGGGTCGTTGGACGTCCTATCTTCTCCGACGCGTCCTTCACTTGACGAGTTCTCCTCGCGACACGCCCCCCCTTTCCATTTAGTCGTGTCGGTCGTGTGTGTTTGTGCATTGGTTGCTTATACATTATGCATGATAAGTGGTACATGTATTTATTTAATCAAATTTAAAGTTTGGCCGTGAGCTTGTTAACCACTATGAAAGTTTGGTTGAGGTTTTTCATGTATTTAGTCTGAAGAAACAAAATTGACGTGAGTCACGTGACGTTGATATGACATCGATTTTAATTAAATTTAAATCATACTCGTGGCTCAATAAATACTGTAAAATAAATACCCTAAATAAATACTGAAAATATTTAGAAAAGGGAGAAAGCAAGCTGTATGAACTTCCGAGTTTCCAAGCAATCAATAGATCGAGATTTAGAAGTAACATCCCATCTCTCCGATCAGACCACGTGACCATTACTTTTTTTTTTTTTTTTTTTGAACGGCAAGTTAGTAAGTTAGTGGTTCGAGCCTAGACAGTGACATCCACAAGGAGCACTATGCCTTTCCTCGAACCTTCCACCTTTTTGTCCACGACGGGACTTGAACCCATGACCAATAGGTCATGGGTAACACCTTAAATCCACCTTGGATACCACTAAGCTACAAGCCTTGGGTACAAGACCATTACTTTGTTACACAATATAGATAAGCCTGTCACGTGCGTTGTTTTCAAGTTTCCAATACGTTAAATAGCAAATACAAAAGTTCCGAATGGAGAAATTGTTTTTTTACATTGGTCATGACTAAGGCTGTCAAATCGTGTTAATGTTTCGTATTTTTGGGTAAAACAACACGACACAAATTCATTAAACACGAAAACAACACGAATTCGTGTTTAGTTTGCTAACACGAACACGACCCAATTAAAGAAACGATAAACATGACAAACACGACAACACAAAATAAATAACAAAAATAATAAATTTCTTACTTATTACATGTTAAAAACTCGACAAACCCGACGACAAGACACGACAAACACGAACGCAACACCTTACACCTTACACCAATACATTTTGATAACTGACACACTTTTCATTTTTTGACAATTTCAAATAAATGATACACTTTGATAATTTACCTAATTTGGTAAAAGGTATTGGTGCATATAGGGGTGTCAAATTTGTATCGAACAAAACCAACCAACATGCTACCAACCGTACCAAGAATAGTTGGTAGCCAATATGTTGGTAGCCAACATGTTTGGTTGTTAGTACCGTACCAATTGTGTAATCATGGTACGGTAATGGTACAAAATTTTTAAATACCGTGGTACACCGTACCAACCAAGATATATAAATTTTATGATTCTTAGTTAATTATATTGTACCAAACTACCAACCTGTTTGCCCAAGACTCCAATTATGACAAGATAGCTATAGCTTCTGTTACTTTATCGTACTAGATTATGTTTATATAGCACGTAACATGTTATATCATTTTGCTTATTTTGTTTCCGTGTTCGGAAAATTTGTTAATATGTTTAACTGGTCGATAATGATAAAATATCATTGTTATTTTGTTATTAGTTTTTTTAATTTTATATAAGTTTGTGATGTTGGTATATATCATTACCAATTTGTACCAACCACGATTGTTGGTAGCCAAACAAATTGGTACCAAGTAAACTTGGTATGATACTGGTAGCTACATCAGTGTACCAATTAAAGTTGGTACGATACATGATATTAAGAAAATATATATGGTACCGTACCATATTCACCCCTAGGTGCATACACCTACTAAGTACTAATCATCTCCTTTAATAAGCGAAATATAATATTTTACACTTAATTTTACATTTAAATGTCATTAACATAATCTTACCACACTAACTGACTACATAATTTAATATATTATAAGTTTCATTATACTTTTTCCCTCAAAAATTACGAAACCAACCATATATACAAATAAAAAGCAAAGAAGCGAAGCGGGTACATCAAAATTCGAAATAGATACCATGAATCAAACACTGAAAAACCAATTTAAGAAACATCACAAAAATTGTTTATATTCACTTATTTTGTAGCTTATGATTTTCTAATTTGAAGTAAAAGTAAGTTGAAAAAATAGATTATAAAAACAAGATGAATGAGATTATAGAATATATGTCAATACAAACACTCCATAAGGCCTCTTCCAACAGTGACGCATTACTAAACCCATCAATAGCGACACATCATCCACATCCTTACTGACGCGTTACTGACACGTTCGTGCCAACAACAACCCATCACTAACACACCCTTTCCACATCATCATTTTTAATTAATTAAAAAAACATTACATTAAATTAAAAAATATTACAATAATAATAATAAAAAAAACATTACAATAATAGAAAAATTAAAAATACTAAAATTAAAAAAAAAACATTACAATAAAAAAAATTAACGTTGACGGTAGTTTGCCGGGAGGCTCCAAATGTGTTCGATTAGGGCATTACGAAGTTTATGATGCACTACTCGATCACGTAACTCCTTTTCAATGCGCAGTTGGGCTACAACCCGTTCATGCCATGTACGTTGTGGGGTATTTGCGGGGTTAGTGTGTGTGTTTTTAAAATGGTAGAATATGAGGGTATTTATAGAGATTTTTAGGGTTTAGAGTGTATTGTATTTGAAATAAGAAAATAAAAATTAAAAATAAAATAAAAAAAATTTGAAATTCTGATTGCCCGCTCCCCCGGACCCACCCACCCACCCCTCACGACGCCTCTCTCTTCTCCGTCGCACACTCGACGCCCCCTCACGACGTGCATTGGCACGGGTCTAACACAGCAAACAAAATAAAGCCAAAAAAGTATGAAAGACTTATATTTGTTTTTTAACGGCAAGTTAGTAATTTAGGATTTCAATAGTTTTATAGATATTACCATTGAAGATGATTGCTTTTTTCGGTTTTCTACGAGTATTTTGCCGGAGTAACTCATATGCTCAAGTGATTATTGGATTGGGCCCAGCTAACCGGCACAAAGGTGCTATGTGGGCTAAAATATCCGTTCATCAAGCCTATCCTGAAATACTTGAGAAACTTGCGAGAAACATTAAGTACTTTTTTATCCACTTAAAAAATAAAATTTTTAAATTAAAAATTAAAATTTAAACAGGGACTTTTTAGTAATTTTATATGCACACACGCTCAGTGTTCTGCTTTAGTATTTCAATAATCCGGACTCTCCTTTTCACACGCACTATTCCATACGCCAGTACGTTTTTGCTCCACCGTTCCTCCGCCGTTTACTGTCGACCTACCGATATCATCTTCAGGTAATATTTCCGATCATCTTCTATGTATCTCTTACTTTAAGCTCCAATAAATGTGAATATGTGTGTGTTTTTACACATTCTAAACCCCAAACAGAGGTTTTTGAGTACGAAACCAAAAAACCCTAAATCATAAGAGTCAGAACCCTAATAAACTTTTTAACTTCATTTTAGAAGTTAGTTGGACCACAAGTGCTTACATTTTGCATTTATGTTACTTATTTTGCGTAATTTCTCGGTAATTTATATGGTTCTTAATAGATCCACAAATAACCCTTATGCACTGGGTTAAGAACACTAATATACTCTCTGCGACTCCATTTAAGATGTTTATTGTACCATTAGTTCGTGCATTTTGCATTTTCGTTACTTATTTTGCATAATTTGTTGGTAATTTAGGGTTTTGAAAGTTTTACAATAATCAAACATTGTATTTGAATGCAGATGGCTTTAGGTGGAGGTGGTCAACAGTCTAGCACTGATGTTGAGGTTGACCAATTGAATCAGGGTTTGGGAAATATGAGTCTGAATTCTGGTCAAAATAATGGATGGGAGCTCTCGACTGAGGGATACATAACTGGAGATGGAAGTAGACGTGATTGGGCAAAATGGGGTCAAAATGTTGCTAAGAAAACTAATGTAGAGGTGAGTATGGGTCAAATTTGGTCAGTTATGTCCTAAAATTGAAACTTTCGGTTAATGATAATTGAAAAAATCCGATTGTGGTTAAACCCAATCTTAAGGATTTTCTACTTACGAAATGATTTTTTAATGCTAAATTTGTAAAAAAAAAGTGTTTTGAAAGATAAATAACATATATGCATTAGGGCTTAACAAGGTTTGGTCAGTTAATTTGGTTTATGCATACCCCTAGGGCGATGACGTGGCGGAAAACGACAACGACGGGTCCGATGATGAGCTCGAAAGTGATGATTATGACTCAGACGACAGCCAAAAAAGCCACAATTCCCGTAAAAACAACCCGTGGTTAACTGAATTCTTTGAAACTTTAGACAATTTAACCATTGACCAAATCAACGAACCTGTTAGACAATGGCATTGTCCCGCCTGTCGAAACGGGCCCGGGTCGATCCACTGGTATCGGGGTATGAAATCGTTTCTTACTCATGTGAAAACCAAAGGAACAAGAAGGCCGAGACTTCATTGGGATTTTGCTGAAATTTTGGATGAAGAGTTGGGTAGAAGAGGTGGTTTGATGGTGCAAAAGGGTGAAATGTATGGAAAATGGAAAGGAGTTGATAAGGAATTTCAAGATTTGGAAATTGTTTGGCCACCTATGGTGGTTGTTATGAATACTCAACTTGAGCAGGATGAAAATGAAAAGGTATATACTTATTATTATTATTGTTATTGTTGTTATTGTTGTTGTTGTTATTATTATTGTTATTAATATTTGGATTATTATTTCAGTGGATTGGAATGGGGAGCCACGAGCTTCTAGAATACTTTGAGTCATATGAAGCTGTAAAAGCCCGTAACTCATTTGGGCCTGAAGGGCATAGGGGAATGAGTGTGCTGATATTTGACACGTCAGCAGTTGGATATTTAGCGGCTGAACGTTTACACAAACATTTTGAAAGACAAGGTGTTGATAGAAATGCTTGGAATAATCACACAAATCTGATTGATTCTGATGGTAAACGTCAGTTGTTTGGATTTATTGCCACAGAACGAGATTTGGATGTTTTTAACAAACACTCACCTGGTATATATACTTTTTTCTTATTATTTATTTATTTATATACTTTTTCACATTTTTAGTGCAACCTCTAAAGAGTAACTTACATAAATAGTCCTTGTGGTTTGGCCAAAACATTATGGATATCGTTTCTCAGGAAGCTATAAATGGATATTGTCTCTTATTCTTTTTCAACTTTTGGTCCCTCCTCAATTGAAACGTTCTGTCAAAATAATTGAAGAAATTAAGAGGTTAAGGGTAATTTAGTCATTTAACTTGGACAGACTGACAGAGGGACCAAAAGTGGAAGGAAAAATAGAAGGTAAGAGAAACGCATTTTTATAGGAACAGATTTATGACCCCCAAAAAAAGAGTTATAACATTCAAACAGTTAGCAAGTTCATAGTTTGTAATATAAAAGTACAGTATTTGTTTTCAAAATAAGAAAGTTCTTTTACATTTGACTCTGTTTACTCGTATAACTTTTTCTCTAGTTGGTCATAAAAGATGGTTTCGTGTACCAGTTGGATCATTAAAACATGTTTTTATTGATCAAAAAATGAGTAAAACAACAAATAGTAATGTACGTAAACATTTTAAGCAAATAGATAGGGAGTTTGTGTCTAAATTTATATAATTACACATCATCCCTCTCTCCTTCCCTCCCTAGTGTTTGAAATGTTTAGTTGGTGTTTAGGAAAATTAAAGTTGAAATGTGAGTTGGTGTCATATGAAGAAAAAGTAGTGAAAAAATTAAAACAACTAAACAAAGACAGTGAACAATTAATTTGGTATAAGAAAAAGATTGGTAAACAAGAGAGGAGTTTTAAAGCACTTGAAGATGCCTTTTCGGTGTTGTCAAAGAAACTTGAAGAGGATAACAAGATTGCTCAACAAAGGTATTTCGTCTATCCCTAGAAACTTGACATGTAATTCAAGAAAATTATTTCAATATTTGTGATTTTAAATAAGAAACACAACTGAGAACTCGTGGATCCAAATTAATAATCAGTATCTAGTTATATGTTATGATGCATAATTCAGTATTTATGTTATGCGTAAATATGTACAAACACATGTAGGAAGGAGAACACGAAAGAAATGAAGGAGATTGAAGACAAGTTTAACAATCAGTTTCTTATCTTAACTAATGACAATGTGTTCTGTTAGTAATGTTAGGGTTTGTTTGTAAGTAGTATGTGGTTAGTGGACTTGTGTTGATACTGCTTAGGTTTATCATGTTTTTAAGGACAAATTATCGTATTTTCATATGTATGTTTTCATCTTGACGCATTTGTGATGCATCACTTGTTATCTCTCTATGGTATTTAAATTGTCGAGTACTTGAGCAGGTGACTATAATTTTATTGTTTAGGAATTGAAAACCATTTGCTTTTGGTTAATTCAGTTTCGGCCAAGTTGGTTTTGACTCAAAATTTAATATGCTTATTGACGAAAATTTTGGGCAAAACAAAAATCAATTATTATTATTATTATGGATTATTATTTTATTTTGCTTTTCATTTTGTGTCCAATCTTTGGGGCTTAAACACACAACAAACATGATTTTAAGCATTAGTTTTGGATTTGTAGACACCATTAGTCAAAACATGGTCAGTTTCAATTTTTTCCAAATAAATTACTTGATGCAAATGGCAGATAATTGGTTTTTGGTTCGGTTAATTTTTGAGTAATTCAGTTTGTGGTTTGGTTTGCTTACCCTGATAAATTTTTTAAGACTTGGGATTTGTTTAGTTCAAGTACTTTAAAAAAAGTTGGTTTTTTGGTTTAATTCAAGTAGCATTTCTTTAGTCCTTCAAGCTTAAATGTCATTTTAAGTTTATAAATTCTAAATAAAAAATGTCATGTGTATGTATTTATAGATTCTGGCTAGCTAATGTCTTCACTTTGAAAAAAAAGCAAATTTCATATTAAAACATAAGTACGTATTCGGTTCCTGGTCTCGTCTTGAAATACTAGTTTTGATCTTTTCAAGTTCTATTATTTTCTTTGAAAATTTGTATTGTTTGCTACTAAATCTTTCTACTTAATCATGCTACCCATAAAACAACTAACATGTGAAATGCACTAATTCTATTTCCTAATCTCATCTTTTGATTCGACATTTGTATTAATAAAATAAATAGAATTTAAAGTAAGAAGCAATACCATCTCTCATTTTTTATTTTGGTCCCAAACAGTCTTGTTGAAATCCCATGCATAACCTCATCTTTTATGCTTCCGTCCATAACCTCATTTTAAACGATATATAACTTATTTTAAACCCATAAGCTCGAGCATAAGCTGTTATAAATGAGCGTAGTTCCAAATTTGTATAATTAGTAGAGCCAAACACTTCTAATCATACTTACTAAAAAGAATTGGGTTCTTTTTACAAATTTGATGTAGATAAATCCACGTAAGTTTCCAAGCCGCTTAGCAAGCCGACTATTCCCAGCACTACCATCAGCTTTGCGGGTAGCCTGAAATCATCACAGGTGAGCCAGAAAAGGTACATTTATGTTGCTAAGGATAAATAAAATAGGAGGTGGCCAGTGGGAATCGAGCTACTTTCATCATTAACAAAACTTGTCCAACATTTCAGTTCGATTCAACAAAACCGGCAACCTTAAACAAAGAATGAAGCGTTTTACATATCCGAGAATCACCCGAAACAAATTCTTTAACCACACCATCAACCTCCACAACACTACAACCAGGCGTTTTCTTCTTACCAAATCCCAAAATCATCTTTCTAACCTCATCCGCCTCTTTTTCCCACCCGAATTCCTTGAACATATTATAACAAACAACAAAAACACCATAATCACTCACTCCAAAATCAACCAATTTTCTCCACACACCACATTTCCATAAGTCCTACACGCACCAAGAATCGCCCCCCACACGTTCACATCCCCTTCACCAACACCACCCAAATTCATCTCAACGGCTTCTTCCAACAACCCCGCTCGTGCAAAAAGATCAACCACACACGCGTAATGCTCAAATTGTGGTTTAACACCATAAAGTTTGTACATTTGGTCAAACAAGTCAACCCCTTCTTTGACTAATTTGGCGTGTGTACATGCGGTGAGTATAGCTACAAATGTGGTTCCACTCGGTTGAATCTTGAATCTTGTCATTTCGTTTAGTAGTTTTAATGAAGTTTTTGCTTTCCCGTTCATTGCTAGCCCGGTAATTATAGCGTTCCATGCTCCCGTATCTTTTATTGAAATCGTGTTGAAGACCGATAATGCTAAATCGGTACAACCACATTTTGAGTACATGTCAATTAATGCGGTTGAAAGTATTCGGTTTGTAACAAGATTATGTCTTTTAGCATATGAATGCACCCACAATCCTTGTGTGAGTGCACCTAGATTCGCACAAGCTGTAAGAACCGTAACAAGAATCGATTCGTTTGGTTTTATACACAACTCTTGCATTGTTTTAAACAAAGAAATAACTTCCTCAAAGTCACTTACACGTGAATATGCAGCCATTATCGCGCTCCATGAAATCACACTTCTTTCAGGCATTTCATCGAACAGCTCACGTGCTTTCTCAACATCCTCATTCTTACCATACCCGTCTATTAAACTTGTCCATAGAACAATATCTTTTACAGGCATTTTATCAAACACCTTACGTGCATTACCCATTTCGAAATTTACAGAATATAACTCAATCAAAGCACAACCCACAAATTGATCACCATCAAACCCTAGTTTCAAAACATGTCCGTGAACCGAACAACCAACTAATTTCCCATTATCAATACTTAAACAACAGGCTTTAATTAAGGGTGGGAAAGTATAATTATTAGCAACGAGACCGAATCTTAACATATCTGAATAACACAAAATCGCAAGAAATTGATTATTCTCGTTCTGTAAATAGCCTCGGACCATGATATTGTACATGAAAGTATTTCGAAATCGAAGGTGTTTGAAGATCGAACGAGCGTATGAGAAGAAAGACCGATTGTTGGTGGTTGTTACGGCGGAGAGAAGAGGTCCGATGGCGATGGGATTTTCCGGCAGGTGACATTTGATGAGGTGGGCGTGAATTTGTTTGAATTGATTTAGGGTTTTACATTTCTCTGAAAGAGTTTTTATGGTGGCGTTCTCAACAGTTTTCTTGATCATTTGAAGATGGCGGGAATTCTTTAAAGGTTTACGCGGTTTTATACTAACCAGGAAATGGAGTATATGAAATGACGAAAATGCCCTTATGTAAGGACAACGTGATTTTTATTTAATTGAATCAAACTTTTGAATGCCAACTTGTTTAATTGCTTCAAAAGACTCAAAAGTGTAAAATGTGATATGTGATCATAACAATACGAAATGCTTTTTCATTAAAACACAACCGTAAACAACTCAAAAAACACTTTGTGATGAAACATAATGCTAAATTAGGATAACAATTGTTGTTTATATGGTCACTAGCCTATAACCCGTGATGAATCACGGGCGGCTTATAAAATTTTTTATAATCTTTTACTTAATTAAGAATATTTAATTCATTGGAAATTATGTACCTTAATTTGAAATAATTTCCTAGGTATCACAATATTTTTATAAAAAATTTCAGAGCATTAACCAATTTCATCTACGGCAATCATTTACTTAAATGGGTCAACCCCGCCCGAGTAAAAATAACACGTAACCGCACATACCTGATCAAACAGTGGGTGTTGGGCTAAATAAGTAGGGCCCATAGGGCTCTTTTGATTGATTTCTCTCATGAAACTCAAAAAATATTAGCATCGCTTGCTTCCAATCATTGCATAAAAGTTTTCTCCACCCCGCAACATGTGCTAACAGTCAAAAATCAAGCTGACTGAAACGTGAAAATATTTGTGGTAATCACTTTGGTAACATTATTATGGTATTATTAGAAATTCTCCCAACCGACCCATTGATTATACGTATACACATAAGCGTGATGACATGTAGATAGTGAGTGTACACATAAGCCTCACACATGGCATAAGGAATGATGTGCTATTATGACATGACTAACATGACATGTCAAGATTTCAAAAAAACCTTAGTTTAATATATATAAAGATAAAGATAAATGTCAATAAAAGTGAGGTGGCTTAAAAGTGCATTTGTGGACTTTTAGGTGACAATAATGACTTGGCATTTAAGTGCCAAGTGGCCTCATACATGGCATAAGGTATGATGTGCCATTATGACATGGCATTAAAGATTTCAAAAAAACCTTCTTTTAATATATATAAAGATTCATCCGAAAATTTAACTATTTTCTTCCCAACATTATCACCACAAAAGAGTCCAACAAAAGCCGAAGGAACACTTTCTAAACCGATTGACACATCTTCAAGAACATGCATCTTGCCCGTACGAATATGGTCAAGGGTCGTTGAGACAAACTCAGGGAACAAGTTCACATAATCACCCGCTAAGAAACCCTGAATGGTGATCCTTTTGTATATGACATTTAACATATCGGGCGATGCACGTTTTTTGGCGTTTGTGTACTCAGAAATTACCCCACAAACCGCAACCCTTCCATGCAAGTTCATGTTTGATATTGCTGCCTCGAGCATTTCGGCTCCCACATTATCAAAGTATATATCATATCGATTCCATCTGGGAAATACCTAACTTAAGAAAAATAAGAAATATGTTATTTGTTAATAGATGTAGGATTATTACATGACGACTTTAGTAATGTATACCTTTTGAGTGTTGAGTGTAGATCGGTTTCTTCTTTATAGTTGAACGCTTCGTCAAACCCGAGCTTTTCTTTAAGCAATTGCACCTAAAAGTTGGTTTATGGAAATTTAATGATCGAGTTTTTATACGTTTGTTTATAATACAAATATCTCTCTAACTGGATTATTAAAAGACGGTTTTGTGTCATGTTTAGGATATTTAGCAACGTGATAACCTATAAAATGATGAGATGGTGGTAACTTTTAAGATAGAAGTGACATGTTATTTTTTTTGTCGTTCTGTTGTTGCTGAGTAATCTGAACACGACGAAAAATCATCTTTTATCGACCAATTTGTACATAAAAGTGTATTACTGTTTTAGATAAAACCCGTAAAAAATTCAAATAAAATAAACCTTTTTTGGGCTTCCGGCACAACCAACAACATAACACCCTAGTTGTTTAGCATACTGGCCCACCAAATTTCCTACAGATCCAGAAGCAGCAGAGACGAAGACCTTTTCACCCTTTTTGGCTTGCATATGTTAAACAATCCAGCATAAGCAGTAAGACCACTAAAACCTGTGTATCACAAATTAAAAGCCCACATAAGCCCATAACAGGATAAAAATTATGGGTAGTGATATATACACCACATAAATTACTTTCTCTTACCACACCATACAAGTTTTAAAGCAAACTGTACAACTATACTAAAGTATAAGTTGTGGTATAAGAAGTAATTTTGTGGTGGTGATATCACCTCCCATAAATTATAACTACCACAATTTACTTTTAATGTCATAGTATTGTCAGGAGGGAATTTCATATGTGACTTCAAAATATAATATTTATCCAAATTCATTCCATAACTTATATATATCAAATATTATCAAACCCACTACATATAAATATATAATGTTGTAAAAACTTGTACATTGAGATAGTTGAAAATGAAGGTACCTAAAACCCCAACATGGTATGACAATCGTAAGCCCATTGGGTCCAATTTGTTTAGAATTAGCCCTTGTGATATGGTATATTCTCCCCAAGTTATAAGGCCCACAACATAGTCACCCTTTTCAAATTCAGGATCACCAGAAGCTATTACTCTCCCCACACCATAAGCATCAATGATCTAAATAATTACACCAAAAATATCATTATGTTTACAGAATTAGAGTATTCAAATGCTAAATTTTAAATTAAAATTTCTAAAAGATGATATAATAAAAAGTAAATTACAGAAATTGTCTATATGTTTTTTTTAAATTCAACAATTATGTTCCTATACATTTTTTTGGTGATTTTTATCCCTATGCTCTATGCAATTTCCCAATTTTTGTCCATTGCCATTTAAATTGAGCCATTAGAGCACTCCCAACGCCTCGTTAGTTGGCAAGTGAGTTTGAGTGGCGAGACCCAAACTGTTGGCACGGGACCGTTAGTGGTCCCGCCACTTTGTCTTCCGCCAGTGTGGAGACGAGAGGGGAGGAGTTCGTGAGTTGGTGGGTGGGCCCAGAAGGGTATTTTGTGTGTGTATTTTATAATGGTAGGTTCCAAAAAATTAAAGGGAAGAGGTTTTGTTGGCATAAGTACGTCAGTTTCATGTCGGTTGGAGGGTGAGCTGACGTGGCGCTGATTTAGCAATAACTGACGGTATCAGTTTGTGTAACAGTTGGGAGTGGTCTTAAGTCACTTCATGTGCAAATGGACGAAAGGACAAAACCCGTGAGGGCATTTTAGTCATTTTCCTACTTTTGCGCAATTTAAACATCAATGGACAAAAGGACCCCAGGGTCGCTTGGGAGTATCTTTCTGCTGCTGAGGATCATAATTGGTAGAAATTGCCTAGTATATGAATAAAAAAATAGGAATAAAATCATAAAATTTGAAAGATCAATGGACAATTTTTGTAATTTACTCTATAATAAATTCTCTCAAAGTATTGAAGTTCTCAATGATGATCTTTTGAATAAATAATAATATTATAATCACATTTATTTAAAAGCAATTTTTATATCAAAACTTTTTTTAAAGATTACCCACGTAACTTTCTCTCCCCCATCCTCTCATCCTCTGAATTATTTTTACAGATTCATCTCCTTGCAGTTGGTTTCTTAGTAAACACAAAATCAGATTAAACTTCTTTTATTAGCTTACTCAAATTAGTCATTTTTTTAACTCAATACAAATGTCCAAACAAATAATCAAAAACACCGAAAAGCATAGAGTAGACGACTATCAATCGAGTAAAAAACTAACCTCACCAGGAGCAATACCAACCACAAATTCCGATGTTTTTTGAGAAGCACTAACTGTCTTCATTCGGTTAATTTGATATGGGTCGATCGATACATACAGATTCTTAATAATGATATCTTTCGATTCGGGCTTAATCACTAGAGAAATTATTTCCGTTTTGAGCTCGAAATCACTCTCTTTTGGTGAAGTGTCTATTTGAGCCTTGATGGCTACATACTTGTTTGTAACCTCCATCTATAACAAGTATCAGAATGAGACTAGAGGATTACAAATCACTGTTTTAATAAGAGAAAATGAGAGTGATGACAAAAGGGGTATATTAGAATTCTTTATGATTTATACTTTAGGGATCAATATTAAATTATATTAAAAAGATGCCAATGCTCAACAAGAATGATGCGCTTTGTGAATTAGATAACTATATTACTTCCTCCGTAATACACTTTTCATTTTAGGGTGTTTTAAAATAAGTGATATACTTCACAAACTTACCATATTTGGTAAAAAATAGTGGGGCCCACACCCACTAACTATCTCATTAATATAATGAAATGACACATATACCCTTACTTTTTAATTTTAAACATCATTAACTTCACTTCAATCAAAATATGTGCGACCCATCACGCACTAACTATCCACTTTAATATAATTAACCCTCATTATCATATTTTGCTTCAAAAACGTGAAAGCCAAAATATATCACTTATTTTGAAACGGATGAAGTATTTAATTTTGTACTTCCTCCGATTCAAAATAAGTGATACACTTTGGGTTTCACGGTTTCGAGGCAAAAGATTATAATAATATTTAAATAAGATTAATTGGATGGTTAGTGGGGAATGAGTCCCACAATTTTTAAATAAAGTAAGGTTAATGATGTTTAAAGGTAAAAAGTAAGGGTATAAATGTCATTTCACTTTATAAAGTAGGTAGTTAGTGGTTGTGTAGCCCACTATTTTTTACCAAATAAGGTAAAATTTTAAAGTGTATCACTTATTTTGAATCACCAAAATATGGAAAGTGTATCACTTATTTTTAATTGGAGGAAGTATTTGTTATATATATAAATTTTATTTATTTTTATAAATTTAATGTTTACATCTTGATAAGAAACGAATTAACAAAATATTACAGTATTCAAACTTCTCTAACTATATTTCGAATACTTTTCAGACATACTAGTAGCGATGAGAAAATGAACGTTAGAATGTACGAATTAGAGTGAGCTACGACTATCAATAAAGATGATCAAACTTAATTTGGTTACTGTTGTCAAATAAGTATTACATTAGTTTCTCTTCTCCGTTTGACAATCCTGTCCAAACCTGCAACCAAATCTAAAATTAATTTTATTAGTACATGTATTATTTGTCATGCATAATATACAAATGACCATTACATGTTGCAGGAGAGCTCCATTAGTCGCCCAGACGACCAAACCTTTACAACATGTGCATACATTTGTATAATTTACTCTGACATAGAAAAATTGTAAATAATAATGTGGCATTGGTCCATTTGCCGGCCTAATTTGAATAAACTTCATTCTAAGATGCAGTGCAGGCTACTAGGCTAGATTTATTTATTTTTTCAATTATAAACATAAACCTTTTCTCCTTTTTGTATTTTCTAATGGTTGGTTTTTGAAAACAAATTCAATGAAGAAAATAATATATATGCAAAATTAAGGTTATAATTCAGGTCGATTTAACAGATTTATAGGTTAGAAACATTCAACATAAACTAATGGTATAACCTTTTTCCCTTTTTGTATTTTCTAGTATCCCATCAAAAGTGTTTATTACTCACTCTTTGAATTAAGATTTAAGAACAATTTATTGGACTTTTAAAAGTTAGAATAGCTTAGGCTTTTGCTTTGTACATTTATTATTGGTCTCATATCGGGTTTATATTATTCCGTTGTTCAAAAAACGCTTAATATATTATGTTGTTTTCGAATTAAATACATCAACTCAAAATCAAACGACACATTTGTTTAACTAATATCGGGCCAGAAAAGGTTAAATATATGAATTCCCATTGATATCACACACGTTATAAATTGATAGTTTTTACAATAATCCATTCTAAACCCACTGATATCATATACAAACATTATTATGAATCTGGCAGAATTATTTGTTCGACTCTATTTATGAATTATGATGGCATATTCATGTATCCTATAAGGCAATAATATCAAGACTTTCTAGGGGCAATTTTGGTAAACCACTTAAAATATCTATCTAGGAGGGGCTTATCTACTTGTAACAGGATATGATAAGGTTACCTCTTGCAGGCAAAAATTTCCATTTTTAATAGCATCAAAATCTTGAAATCATCAATCATAACATATTTCAAACTCTAAAATCTCCGCAAAAAATGCCATAGTGTATATGTATATGTATACTAGCTTTTGGCAATGCACGGATGAAAAAGAGGATAACTGAAATTTGACTAAAGAGAAAATGGGTTAGCCCTCTAAAATGGTCTTACAAAATTACAGCAGTAAATATAAACACTATATTCGAATCTTCTGTTGTATTAGAGAATTATTGCAAACTTAGTGAACTTATCTATTCTTCTCTAAAAACCATTTACCCTCTAAGGGTATTTATGGAATGTGTTATGATCCCACATTGGCCAAATAAAGAACTAAATGGTAGCTTATAAGTTTAGGTGTCCCCTCCTCCTTCAAACTAGCTTTTGGGAGTGAGTTCTACAATTGGACTTATGAGCATGGTGCGAGCCTAGTATGGGATGGGTTCGTATCAATTGGTATCAGAGCTAGCCCTACGTTGCGAGGTTCCAACACTCGGAGTGGTCTAGCTCTACGTTGCGAGGTTCCAACACTCGGAGTGGTGGCCTGTGGAGTGGTGGCTTGGACCCGAAGGGAGGGTGCCAACCGTGACCAACATAGCCGTGACCAACGAGCTCGGAGTGGTGGCCTGTGGAGTGGTGGCTCGGACCTGAAAGGAGGGTGCCGACCGTGACCAGCATAGCCGTGACCAACGAGGACGTTGGTTCTTCAAAGCGTGGGGTATTGTTATGATCCCACATTGGCCAAATAAAAAACTAAATGGTAGCTTATAAGTTTAGGTGTCCCCTCCTCCTTCAAGCTAGCTTTTGGGAGTGAGTTCTACACTTGGACTTATAAGCATGGTGCGAGCCTAGTATGGGATGGGTTCGTATCAGAATGTGAATTAAGTTTCACGTTAGTCAGTAAACATACCGATATAAATAAAAAACCGGAAAGAAATTTAGTTAAACTTAAAAGGAAATATTGTTATAAACCATATTGGTGACATAACAAAGTAGTTAAAAGAATAAATGTGTTTTTCCCTGAAAGATTATAAAGTGGTTAAATTTTGGCCATATTGGTGACAGCAGCATGCGTAGCATCTGCAAAATGAGGGATATTCTTGTAGTCAGACCAGCCACTTGATTCTCCTGAACAATGACACAAAAAATTAGATAGAAATGAAATGGGCCAAACGGGCCGAGAGTCACGTAAGTTGTATGTTTAATGCATAAAACCTGCAACCAAATCTAAAATTAATTTTATTAGTACATGTATCATTTGTCATGCATAATATACAAATGACCATTACATGTTGCAGGAGAGCTCCATCAGTCGCCCAGACGACCAAACCTTTGCAACATGTGCATACATTTGTATAATTTACTCTGACATAGAAAAATTGTAAATAATAATGTGGCATTGGTCCATTTGCCGGCCTAATTTGAATAAACTTCATTCTAAGATGCAGTGCAGGCTAGATTTATTTATTTTTTCAATTATAAACATAAACCTTTTCTCCTTTTTGTATTTTCTAATGGTTGGTTTTTGAAAACAAATTCAATGAAGAAAATAATATATATGCAAAATTAAGGTTATAATTCAGGTCGAAAATTTCAAATTACCAAATTTTACCTAAAACTTCTAAAACTGAGAAAAAACAGAGCAGCATGTACAAAAATCTGAATCAGAAAAAAGTAACTTATAATATATTATTAACCATGTAAAAAACTTTAAAATGCATATTTGGAGAAAAATGACATTTCCTCTTGAAAACATTTATAATATAAGTTGGTTACATCAAAAGTATTTTTTATAATAATAATAATAATATAGTAATTCTTGTCAAGCTTAACAAATTTCCATATAGTTTATACTAATGTTTAATAAGATTAATATACCATTTATGGAAAATATCTAGTAGGATGCAGCATTGGATGATGGTTTCTTTGTATTCTAACCAATTAATGATAATGCTATAGGGCTCATCGGTGGAAACCCTAATGCTCCCAAAGGCATTGTTTTGAAGCCTGGGTTCGACCGGCCGGTCCGACCGGGAAATGAAAATATGCCGGGCCGAATCGACTGGTTTAAAGTCCATTTATGAACCGCTTCGAACCAGCCGGGTTAACTGTGAAACTCGGTCGGACCGGCCGGTCGAACCTGGGTTTTTGGAATTTTGGTAACTTTTTGTTGGAAAAATAGTTTTTGTAATTTTTAAAATTTTTGTAATACTTCCTCCGTATCAAAATAAGTGACACACTTTCCATTTTGGGGTGTATCAAAATAAGTGACACACTTTGAAAACTTTCCTTATTTGGTAAAAATAGTGGGACCCATACCCACTAACTATCCACTTTAATAAATTGAAATTACCCTTATACCCTTACTTTTACTTTTAAAACTCATTAATATCACTTTATTCAAGAAAAGTGGGACCCATTCTCCACTAATTATGTACTTTAATCTATTTTAACATCTACTTTAATCTTTTACCTCAAAAAATGTGTAAGTCAATTTGTGTCACTTATTTTGATACGGAGGAAGTATTTGTTTTGTAATTTTTTAGGATATTTTGCATTTATATACTTTTTACAAAACTAATTTAACATAAATATTCAATAGCATTGTAATCCAGTTAAACCCGCCGGTTAAACCGGTCCGACCATTTTTAAAACATCGCCCGGTCCGATTCAAAATCCGGATTTTAAAACATTGCCCAAAGGGATTCTGATCAACAACTTGACTAATCAGAATTCAAAGTTTGAAAGATTTCAAGCTTTGGAAGTCAAGATCAACAACTTGACTAATCAGATTCTGATGATGTGGCAGATAACAAATATACATTTATTTTTAGGGTTTTTTTAATAAACATTTGTTCGCTTTAGCTTAAAATAACATAATCATCTCTCTAGCTTTTTCATTAGGAGTTGTCAAATCATTTAATCGAGCAAAATTTAACACAAAAAAGTTTAAATTAGTTTTGTATTTCAACTAATTAACTTTCAAATTTGTTTTGCAGGCTACTGATGAGACGAAAAGTAGCACAAAGACGAATAGCATAGTTTGTGGTAGTTGTGAAGGAAACGGTAAGCTAATGACCATTTGACCTCTTAAGTCAAAGTCAAACTGTGTTTTTTATAGATCGACAGTTGACTTTGTAAAGTCAAATTCTTTTAGTTTCTCATTTGATTTGACTGCGTATGTTTTAAATTTTGTAGCTCCAAAAGTCTTATGTTGTACTGCTTTTTATACTGTTTTATTTGGCGTTGACCAAAAAGTTATTATCAATTTAGACTACTAAAACTAACTGGTTTGACTCTTGAAAGTCAGCATACAGTGTTAATTACATTTTTACCCTTTTGTGCAATATTAGGTGCCATACAATGTACACAATGCAAAGGAAATGGAGTAAATTCAGAAGATCACTTCAATGGACGTTTCAAAGCTGGCGGATTGTGTTGGCTCTGCAGGTTTATTTTTATTTTTATTATTAATTTTTTCCATCTTATTTAAATTCTAATGAAAAAATTCATAATATTTCATACCCGATTTAGATTTTTATTGGTAAACGTAGAAATCTTTTCGATCGAACCAAACTTGACATTTTTCGATTAATTAACATCACCACTACAATAATCATTGCCAAAAAAAGTTACTAAAACTCTAAATTAGTGAAAGTTTAGAATTAAGACATAGTTAAACCTATCACCAATAAATGATGCATTATGAACAAGTGTTGTTTGCATGATTTGCAGAGGTAAAAAGGAGATTCTTTGCGGTAATTGCAATGGAGCTGGATTTACGGGTGGGTTTATGAGCATTTCTGATCAATAGCAAAATTGCTAAAATCATGCTCGATATCGCAATTTTGTTCTTTTTGAGTACTGTAAACAACCGCCACGTGGTGTGGTGGTTCCGGTGAAACATTTGAGTCTCGGTTTATTTGGCGTCTTTTGGTTTGGTAGTTGAAACTTTAAATACTTTAGTACATTTTTTTGAGGCTAAACCCATTACATCAATGGTGGATTACCTCGTTTTCAAAAATGATAACATTTATAAAATATGTTAAGTTTATATACCAACATGTTAGGTATATGTATAAAGAATTAGAATTACAACCAATTAAGGCTACATAACCATTATATGTATAATCCATTATATCTTACTACTTTATAATGTAAATTAGACAATTCTAAATAAGGAAGGTCTGAATTCAAACCTTCCATATTTAGCAGTGTTCACTTTGCCTCAAAAATATGAAAAATTCTGCTTTGGACGAGGCTCGAAACCGGGTGGGAGTGCTCCATAGGTGAGCTCTTACCACTAGCCAAAGTCACAGCTTTGGTTACAAATTCGTAACCATTTATACACAAGGTGTTTCCCAAGTATATTTAAACCGGCCGATCAAAATTAAATAAAAAACTGCTTTGGACGAGGCTCGAACCCGGGTGGGAGTGCTCCATAGGTGAAGCTATTACCACTAGCCAAAGTCACAGCTTTGGTTACAAATTCGTAACACTTTATACACGATGTGTTTCCAAAGTATATTTAAACCGGCCGATCAAAATTAAATAAAAAACTGCTTTGGACGATGCTCGAACCCGGGTGGGAGTGCTCCATAGGTGAAGCTCTTACCACTAGCCAAAGTCACAGCTTTGGTTACAAATTCGTAACACTTAAACACTATGCTTTCATGTGGGGACGGATTTCAATATAGCCATTAAAATTTTACGTTTTAAAACTTTTATTTATAAAAACCATAATCAGTTAACGTAAATAGAGAAATATATTAAATTTGAACATGCGTTTTAAATTACTTGGTTATAATTACGTTAAAAACTGTCGAGATTTAATTGGTTGACTCGTTTTTATTGTAGAACCAGTTAATGGTTTGACTTACAATAGTTGTACTTTATGCAACAATAATAACAAATTTAAATTGTACCCCAAATGCATTTGTGCAACAATAAAAACAAATTTTTTTATGATCCTGTCACGCAAAATTATATAAAATTCTCAACTTTCCCGATTACTGTTGTTTGGTTACCAAAAAGATATCCATCAATTATGCGATATCCTTGCATCTAACTTGAATTTACATCAAAACGTATCTACTGTATTTCATATTCATATTAAATGCTAACCGTCTTACACTTTTATTACCTCAAAATTCTCAAATTTAAATGGTCAACGATTTTTTATACCATTTACGCCATGACACGGAGTTATGATTTGGGGATACCATTCAAACTTCTTTGACTTGATACGTTTTTTCACAAATGTATTAGGTATATAATATGACAATTATACGTTTTTTGTAAACAGATTAAGGAGTGTTACTATGAAAGTTAATATGAAAGAATATAAACATTTAAAGAGTGTTAATTTGACATTTAATGGTTTGACTGACAGTTTTTTTCTAAAAGCTCATTAATTGACGATTTTATTGTGGGGAAAAAACCGGAATTACCATAGTTACAATGCTTCCTCTTTAAAACTTTTAAATACGTTTCTAACTTTAAGTATTAAATGGTTTATTACGTTTAATTACATATTTAATATATACGTTTTTTACATTTTATTACACATTTAATATGGTTGACTCGTTTTTCAGCAAATGTTTAACACATATAGACAAAAATAATGACGGAATTACATCGCACTTATAATACGGCTGCAATTAATTGTTTTCCATATATGTAATAGAAAAGATAAATACAGAAGTAATTGGAAGATTCGAATATTGAAATTCTTTCTATATATATATATATACAAAAAACGATTTAATGGTTTGACTTACAATAGTTTTAATTACGTTTATAATGGCAACTTGCACACTTATACGTTTTTTGTAAACAAATTAAAAGTGTTAATATGACAGTTAATATGAAAGAATATAAACGTTTAAAGAGTGTTAATTTGACATTTAATGGTTTGACTGACAGTTTTTTCTAAAAGCTCATTAATTGACGGTTTTATAGTGGGGAAAAAACCGGAATTACCATAGTTACAATGCTTCCTCTTTAAAACTTTAAAATACGTTTATAACTTTAAGTATTAAATGGTTTATTACGTTTTATTACTCATTTAATATATACGTTTTATTACTCATTTAATATATACGTTTTATTACTCATTTAATATATACGTTTTTTACGTTTTATTACACATTTAATATATACGTTTTTTATGTATATAAATTGACGACTCAACCATGTAACATTTGCATTCACGATACGAAACACATACCACCAACCATCACCCGTCACCGTTTTCATCATAATCCTGCAAACCATTATAAACACCGGTATTACTTATCACCTACTGCTCTGTTTTTTTTTCTTCATTTCTTAAACTTTTATACAAGTTTTATTCCTCTTGTGTATGACTTTCGTAAATTATAATCTTTTTATGTAAGGTATTCTTAACATGTCAACAATCGGATTGCACTTTATAAGAAACATTCATGATTTCAAGGACAAAATTCACCTCAAGGTCAGGGTTCTACGAATTTGGCCCCACGCGAACTTCAACAATACAAATGAGATAATATCACTTGAGATGCTGTTAATTGACGAGGAGGTATTACACTTAATCATATTCAATAAATGATCATTAGATATAGATATTATTTATACTAAATTAACTATTAATTAACATCATATGTATTATCCATTTTTTTTGTAGGGAGGCAGATAGCGAGGGAATGTTTGGGGCTAGAGATAGCGAGGGAAAACTTTATTTTCTCAAGTATTTTGTTTTTAAGCATAGTACGTGTTACTAAATATATACAATTATTATTGTTATATAAAACATTTGTCATCTTCATCAATTGTAGCGTGACGGCCGACAACCACATTCTCATCCATCTCTTTATTTGTACAATTTGTTTAAGAAAAATACTTGTAACCAAATACTCCCTCCGTCCCTAAATAAAGTTCCCATTTGTGTTGGGCACAATATTTTAGGAGATGGTTAGTGGTGTGTTATTTGGTATTACTTTTGAATAAAATATAAGTTTTGATTGGAGAGAGAAAGTGTTTTAAGAGATAGTTAGTGGTGAAAGTATTGGTAATAATATTATTATATTAAGTGGGTCCCTTAAGTTTGAGAAATGAGAACTTTATTTAGGGACAAAACTTGAAGGTGAAATGAGAACTTTATTAAGGGACGGAGGTAGTAATATTTAACCGCCACAAAATATAGTTCGCAGCCCGCCGCATCGCGCGGGTTTTAACCTAGTAATAAATAATTGATTCAACAAGTTTTTAATAATCCAGTTGCGCAAAAGCTTATAAATGTGAATATACTATAATTTTTTTATTTTTTTTTATAATTTTATTATATTGAAGTCATACTATATTAACTAAATTCTTCCTTTTAACTGAAATTCCAATTGTCTCCAAAATGGCAAATATCATCTCTCCTAGGTTTTCATGTATATTGTGTCTAAAAGTTTTCATGTATAAAAACTTAACTTTTGTAATCAATAAAGTTTTATCAAATCACCCTTCTTTACTTTAAAAACAAAAAATATATAGTCAAACAAAAGTTTTGATGATTAATGTGATGTGTGTGTCTGGGTGTGTTTTGGTTGTAGGCAAAACATGGGACAGCCCTTTTGTTCTCGCACGTGATGAACGTGTTGGTGGGTATAGGTGGCGGACTAAAAAAGAAAATTAAGGAGGGTCACTAGTTAATACTCCCTCCGTCCCAAAAAAAAATTCTCATTTGGCTTTTGCACATATTTTTAGGTAATAGTTAGTGGTGTGGTAATTGATAATACTTTTGATTAAAATATAAGGTTAGATTGGAGAGAGAAAGATATTTAGTGGATATTAGTGGTGGGGTTTTTAATAATAATAGTTTTTTATTGGGTGGAGCCCACCAAATATGGGAAATGAGAAGTTTTTTGTGGGACAAAAGTTTAGAGTGAAATGAGAAGTTTTTTGTGAGACGGAGGGAGTATTATTTTTATTTTTTTTATTTCTTCGGGTGCTAGCTTTATTGTTCGGATTACGCACTATAGCAGACTTTTATTGTTCGGATTATAGATGAGATATAGAATCGGAAATTTAAACCCATACTCATATCCGTACCAAATTAAAACAGGATCACTAAAAATTGGTTCAGATATTAGGTCTAGCTTTTTCGTGAAATCAAGTATCAGGTCTCTTGGGTCTGGGTACATCATCTCCAGGTATATTGGTTATAGAAAAAATCGGGTCTAAGACCTGAAACCGAAATTTAATTGAGTACTTGGAATTTGTTTTGGTATAAACTATTGGTTACACAATTTATTTGTAAATCATTCTAATATTACATGTATAAATTAACAAATATGATACAAACACCCAAAACTAATTCCAATTCCTATTTCGGTTCCAATCGATCTATACCCGATTTACCCAAACCGAACCCACAACTAAACTGGAACCGCAAATGTAAAATTGTCCAGTTCTCGGGTCTAATAATCCTCTGAAATCGGGTCTCGGATATTTCAGGCCTAATTCTATCCGGATTGTTGAGAACTGTTGGGATGGAAGTATGAGAAAGCTACGAGGAATCCCTTAATTACAAAGAAGAAAAAACCGTTGTAGAAAAGTTTTAAAACGCACATCCAAACACCCCATAAAGAAAAATAAACAATATAAAGAACGATGTGATTCATAAAAGTTGGTGTAGCTACATTCTTCACTTTAATATTCAACATTCGATATAAATTCAGAATATGCACATAATAAGCTTAACCCATGAAGATTAATTAAAAGTTTATAAAACACATTTACTTGTGTTCTTTTCAGCATCATGACAATATCAAACGTAGGATTTCACCCGAAAACTTGAAAGATTTCTCAGTTTCTTCAAGACAATGATTCTTCTCTTCTCTAGTCCAGTTCTGGTTGATAGAATAAAAAAAACAAGTGTTAGAAGTACGCTTATGAGTGTACTAATTTTGATTCAAATTCAACATAATTCTCAATACAAATTCAATCTATATATGTAAAAAATGTGTAACGGCATGTAGACCAAACCTGACCCGCCAAGTTGACCCACACATAAAGTTACCAAAACCCAAACCCATTTAGATTTCCCGTTGACCCGCTTGTATCAAATTTTATATGTATATTGAATTTGAGATGTTGGTCCAGTTGACTTTACCTCAGCAACTGTATTCAATTTCTCCCTAACATTTTGCAAAAGTTGGGAGAGATCGCCGTCCCATTTGTAGAATTCCAATTCCTTTCCGTTTAGTATCTCCTTTGCTACCTATAAATCGCTCAAATTAGTATAAAATCACACACACACACATACATACATAAAATTAAATTTTGGTTAATCCAAATTTGGTAACCTTTTTCCCTATCATTCGACCACCAGCAGAGTGAGCAAAATAGGTGTTATAAAAGTGACAAATAAACGCTTGTGGATCGTTTTTTGATAATTCTTCAACATATTTTGAGTAACTAAGTCCCGGGGTTGACGGTTCGGGTATCGAATAGCCTTGTTCTTTAAACCATTCCAAATCTTTTGCCAAACTTTCCGCCCTTTCTAATCCCGTGTTTCTAAATTCAGCATCTGAAATAAAATTAGATTAGATTAGAATATTTTAGGACCATTATTGTTAGCCTTTTCAAATAACAAATTATCACATGGCTTATAAGTTATAACTCAATTAGGTAATAAAAAAACTTCAAATAATTACTTACATCCAGTAACCCAAATACCCCCTAAACTGCAAAATGGTCTACAAAGCATAATAATCCTATTCAACTTAACTTATTTGCATAATAATCCTATTCAACCTAACTTATTAACAAAAGATATTTTCTAATATATGCCCCACGGGCACATCATAGTAATATTAAATATCTTTCATGCCTATGCATTTAATTCATCAAAAAACTCAATTTTCAATTATGAATATCAATTTACTCTAATTAAGAAAATTTTCGTTATCGTATGCTATGGGGCACGTTTTAGCAAAACGCTTAACAAAATTAGGACAATTATAAGCCTATGTGAGGATTCCTAGCATTAAAAACTCATAAGAAAAGCATCCTTTTTCAATTAACAAATTATCACAATCTTATAATTCAATCGTATAATTAATATTTAAAAAAAAAACATAAAACAAAACTTTACATTCAGGGAAATCAGCCTTCTCAACAATCTTCTCAAGAGTATCATAAACCAATTTACTATCAACCAAAAACTTCAAATAACCGTCAACTGTTGGTTCCCATTTAGGCAATGGTTTTTCTTGAGCTTCTTTTTCACCTTCTTTAGATTGATCTTTTGTATGCAATTTCATAGCTACAAATCTCATCTCCTCCACAAACCCTTTTCCTTCACCGGGATATCTTTTCTTTGACATCTCCTCCGCCGCCGCCGCCGCCGTCCCAGCCGCAGCCACCACCATTTTCTTGGACTTCGACACAAAAAGGTTCGAACTTTGTGGAAACTTTGAGATGGGTACTTCGAGTATAGATGTTTTGGGGGTAAATATGAACTGGGGTTTCTTTAAAAATAGCTGTGATTGAGAAATTGAAGGTATTGAAGCCATGTTTGAAGATGATGGTTACAAGATAAGGGTGTATATGAATTAGAATTTGGAGTTGAAATCGAGGTTAAAATTGAAATCAAGATGATGGTTGTGAATGGCTGTTGGTTTGCTTATGTAATCTACTAATCTTGAACACAAAGGTAAGAATTTAATATGGAATTTTGAGAAAGAGAAAGAAAGTTGTGTGTTGCAATGGGAGAGATGGATGAACGTATGGATATGGGCACAAATTTCCGTCTTTTTGTTTTGGATATAATCTATAACTATAATAATAATAATTTATGGGTTGGCTGTCACTGACATGCATAAAAAGCTTGTATATTGATTAAAAAAATAATATTCCTAAAATTTAGGGAGGGTTGTCTTTTGTTATTTTATCTTCTTAATGACAGCCCTAAGGGCTGTCATTATCATTTTCCATAATTTATTTATTGGAAAGGAGAAAAATTACATTAAAATAGTGTTTAGTTTCTTTCTTGATCTAAGGGTATTTTTGATAAAAACTATAACAGATCTTAATAGCTAAAAGTAGGATTTTTAATGGAAACTTTTTTTTGTATAGCTAATATTTATTTCAATAAAAAGGAAGTATTTGGCTAACTGATAGCTCAAATAAACAAATTTAATAAACTTAAACTTAGCATTTTTATTTAAAAATGCATTTAGTTTAAGCAAAAAATAAATTTTAATAATAATTAATAAATGTATTTATTCATTATGAAAGGAAATAAGAGTTTGTTAAATTACTTAAATACTTCTAATCTTTAATTTTATGACATGAATTAGATAAACCCAAAAAATAAAATCTGCTTCCTCCATTTCAAAATAAATGATACACTTTTTATTTTGGGTTGTTTTAAAATAAATGATACACTTTGAAAACTTTCCTTATTTGGCAAAAAGTAGTATGACCTACCTTATTTAATAAAATGAAATGACACATTTACCCCTACTTTTACTTTTAAACATTATTAAATCCACTTTAATCAAAATATGTAGACCATCGTCTACTAACTATCAAAATTAATTTCAACATTCATTACTTTATTTTACCTCAAAAACCTAGGAGTATATCATTTATTTTTAAACGAGGAAGTACTGTATAAAACATGATCCTGGAAATGGAAATTTTGGCTGGAAGCTCTTTTGTTGTTTTTTTTTCACCAAATAGTCGATTCAATTTCCAACGTGATAGCTAACAACAGATTTATATTTTCATATACATACCAAACCGCCCATAAGCTAATATTCTTATAGCCTAATAGTATTGATGTTTAGCGTAAGATGTTACTCATGATTTAGGGTTCAAATCCTGATGTCAACAAATTAAAGTAGATTATGTGCCGTTAAAAAAAGTAAAAGTCAAAACTTTTTTTAAAAAAAAATCACTTTTAATCATTTCAAAATAGATCGTTCAACATGTGCGACTTCATACAAAAATTAACAAGTCTCATCTGATATCACAAGAAAATTATTTTCTCGCACAAAAAAAAACATCTGGGTCTCAAAAGAAACTACGATATCGCACCAAAAATATCTAATCAGACGTTTACTTTGAGAAGATTTGAGTCGGTAACTTATCTTTAAAATTTATATTCATTTTTAGTCTACTGGAATTATCTCAAATTTATAAATATCATAGCAAATATGTTTTTTTTTATCATACGGTGGTTGGGGTTTTTGGCCAATCCATGGTAATTTAAAAAATATTTGCCAAAATATGATAATGCAACAAGTATGATTTACAAGACAATATAAATATGTAATCAACTAAAAACATTATAACGTTCGAGTTAATCAAGATAGATATATGAACTAGTCATTTTATTCTTGTTGAATTGCTATAATATATGGGAATTCGATTTGTTTCCAATCATAAATTAATTTAAGATATTACTCGAGTCAGTTTGATAAATCAAAGAATTAATACGAATGTATCAAAGTAATTTTGATAATAAATTGATGAAAAAAGACCAATATACTACGAGCAATAAAATTAAAGTGCATAGTATAACGAAACGATGTTCATGGTTATCCGAGTAGAACAAGTGTTTGACTTATACAAGATCTAACCAGAGTATCTCTATGCTCATACACAATAATAAACTTGTCTTTATCAATTTTCTCATTAATATAGATCAAATACCCTTTTTTACGTAGCAAAAGGAAGACAAACGAGCAACAATCTGTACCGCTACGCTCATTCTTGATCATTCCTTGACCACCCAAAATATACACGAAGTTTGAACTTGTAACCTCTTCTGATGACTAGGTCCAATTCCTTTACCATCCCCAAGATAATGTATACTACATGTATTATAGTAATTCCCATTCAAAAGCGCCCTTCTACATTTTTAGCGTTAGTTCTTCCTTTTAAGTTGAGTTACGAACAAAATTCTTTACTCGAGCCACAGTTTCATAATTTATGGTACATATCATGTTTAAAGTACGTAGTCCAAGTGTAAATTTGGACAATTTGACCATCCAACATAGGCTCTTCACAAGATATCCACCAAAATTTAAATAAAAAAACATGTTGAAATATAGCTTCATATCTAAAAGTTGATACTTGTGGATATTGTTAAAAGATAAAGTTAGAGGGTTGGGGTGTTTTAAACACATTAGTGATACTACAATCGTATCTGACATCGGTGGTGCTAGTGTAAGAGAAGGGAAGAAGAGAAGTGATGTATATATTTTTATTTTTATTTTGTGAGACGAAAAGTGTTGCAAGTTTAATATAGGTAAATATGAGATGTATTTTTAAGTGAAGTTTGAATGTTAAATTTTTAGAGTTTGAGTTAATTTGTGAATACTTTTCGGTTAAAGTTAGGTTTGGAAGACATATGTAAAATATACTAATATAGATAATAATTAACCACTAATTTACTTTGTCGAAAGTAATAATTGCAACAACAATAAGACATCATATTGTGTGACAGAAAGTTAAAAAATATAGACACGTAGTACATTAATTTAACTTTGTGATAACTTAATGAATAACAAAAGCTGGAATAGCTCAGTTGGTTAGAGCGTGTGGCTGTTAACCACAAGGTCGGAGGTTCAAGCCCTCCTTCTAGCGTTTTTGATTTTCAATAAATCAAATTAGGAAGATTAGCTAAACCCTAAACCGTGGTGTTCAACCAAAGGTCAGCTTTTTTACTCAACAGGTCCGAGACTAACGACACAAAAGCAGCCGAAAACAAGTTCTTTCACCAAAACAACATAATTGTGTCCCAAAACAATCACCATAACCATGAAACCGAGTTCCAAGCACTCAAACCTAACACGAAACCGCAACATACAAAAGAAACAAATGATATAAAGCAACATCATATACAAATCAAATGTTTACTATTTCAAACATAACGGAAAATCCCTTGTGGTTTATATATCTATGCATTTTACAATTGTTGTTAATATCTAATACACGTCAAGAACGTAAAAAACACAAGTACACAAAAAAATAAAAGTTGATATTAATTTATGCGGTTTGATCATATCCTATTTTGCTAATTGTTCAAGCACCGGAAACTTGTTCCAAGTTTCCTCCAACACATTTACTTGCATCGGTGGCAATGAAAAGACACTAACCGTTGAACTCCTACTTCTTATTTCTTTTAAAACTCGAAGGGCGGAAATGGTGCTTTTTGTGTATAAGCTTTTCATGTATTCAAGCTCTGCAAACTCTTTGGCCCCAATCGTTGCCTCACCATTGTTTGAACAGCTGGCGGTGGTGGTGGTGACATCACCGCCACCATTGCCGCCAGAAGTTGGTGGTTCGGTTAGAGGGAAGAGGCGGTCTAGTAACGCCTCACATTGTTTCACGAGCTTGTAAAGGAGGTCGGTTGTGAAGAATGGTTGTTGTAGGACTTTTTGAATGTAGGGTAAACGAAGAACGGCTCCAGTTCTTTTATCGTATTTCTTCAAAATCTTTACTATTCCTGTATTAATTAAAATCCGTAAAATATGATCAGATTGTTCATATAAAAAAGTATTACAAATTTAACTATAGTGGGTTGATCCCGAATAGTCAAATTGATAAAATAGAAAAGTTTAGTAAAAATTGGAAACATGTTGAAAACTGTAACAACCCTCGTAACAGGGTATTTGACCCGGCGATTTTCATAGCTCATTTTGTTTTAATACAAATCATAACATTCATTGTTGCATTTAAGTCTAGCAAAAACATGCATTTGTGTCGATAGTACACATCATGATTTAGACTTGTGTCAGTTGTCTACGTTTTTGCGCAGTTAAACTATAATTTAGCGAGTTGGTAACTCGAATTGAATCCAAAATTATAAGTATTTTATAATGATACTTTTCTCAACTGAATAAATATGTATATAAGTTTATACATAAATCATCGTACGTGACGAAAAACGAAAATTAAATACGTACAAGATGCGTACATAAAATATCAACTAATATGAAAATTAAATAAATCTATAAATTTCAAGCCTATCTTCTCTTTTATCTAATCACACGTGCATTTACCCCAAAAACAAACAATCCGATTAATTTTCTAAAATTCTCGTGATTCTATAAACAACCAAGTACCCACGATGGTTATCATCATCGTCATCATCTTATAAAATCATAACCACCCTCTAAACTGCTTTAAACTCCTGGCTATCTCACGGCTATTGAACCAAACAAATAAACAAAATCATCTCGAGCTCTCAATATATCTTCATCTCTCTCGTATTGCACCTGCACATTCCGGCGAACAACATCGATTCCGGGTTTCCTCCGACGAACCAGGAAGCTCCGACGATCCCACCCTTCTAAACTCACACTCGGTCTCTCGATTTTCTATCTCTTTGAAGGTATAACATGCATCCTTCTCATCATTATTAACAGTAGTAGTTTGAATCTTGATTTTTCCGTTTACTGAGTGTTCGTTTGTGTTTCTCCGATGCCGCCGCTGCTCCACTCATCGTGACTTGGATGAACAGATCTCTGGCGATCAGAAACGTGTTTCCGGTGAAGCTACATTCTCTCCAATACTCGGTTTCTTTTCGTCTCGCTCGATAGGTATACTCTATTGAACTGTTTTTGTTTTCATGTTGTCTCGGTCTCGTTATAATATTAGTCATATCTGTAAATTGTTGAAATTCCGTTTGCTGTGATTTCGATTCCGGCAAATACTGTAGTCGCCGGCATCCTGAGCTGCTGGTATTTCTTCCTGTCCGTCACAAAAACGTAACTCACGTATTTTACAGCCGTTCATTTAACCCAATTAGTAAACAAATAAGCACAATACATTTTCTTTAAATAAAAGTTCAGTCCAATTTGAATTAACTGGCCCAACAGACTCAAAAACCAATGGTTATAAAGACTAAAACATTTTTTTAAAATGGCGTAACATTTATTTAATAGTTATTTTATATTTGTTTAAATGATATTTATTTAGCCATCTAATTGTTAAAAATCATTTAAATTTTCAATTATTAATGATTTAATCATTAAGCTTTTTATAATTATTTAAATTAACTTTATTTAAATAATTATCAGTGGTACAACATGTTTAATTCCTATCGAAGAGTACATCGTTTATTAAAACTGATTTATTATAATATAAACGTATTTAAAATATGCACCATTCTACAATGTCACCAACTTATCGCTCGAGTCAAATTCTCTTTTAGGGAATCATTTTGCATCATTTAGCATGGACGAGTCATTTAGACCGTCACTCATACATTTATTTCTATGCGTTTAGGACGCTAGGATCATTTGGTTGGAAACCACGTTATTATATTTTTTTGGCTAGCATTGCATCAGGTGAGTCCACAGCCCCACTTTTTACTTCATTTTATTTACTGTTTTTACAACTTTTGGGGTGAAAAACATATCAAAAACTTTTATAATTGTTTGCAACATAACAATTGTTTTATAAACATCTTCAAAACTATTTATTTTACCGCGATGTTACCACTTATACAATATTAACTATCTTGCAACTCATGGTCAAATGAACTACTCGTTGTGGTAGGCGTTATTAAATGAACTACTCGTTGTGGTAGGCGATACTGTATGAACTATGAACTGCTCGTTGAGGCAGACGTTACCAAATGAACTGCTCGTTGTGGCAGTCATGTTGTTATATGAACTGCTCGTTGTGGCAGGCGTTACCAAAATGAACTGCTCGCTGTGGCAGGGGTTATCGAAACGAACTGCTCGTTGTGGCAGGCTAATTTAAAACATATTATTTCACTATTTTTGCCATGTTTGGCACACGTAAAACTTTGGATGTTAATTATTATATCATTTCACAATTTACGCCTTGTTGGCATACAAAAACATTGGTTTTCAAAACTCATATTAAACCTGTGGATTCACTCAACAATTTTGTTGATCATCTTTCATATGTTTTTCAGGTAACTAAGTTGAAGCATAAGCCATAATAGCATTGGATAGCGAGCATGCATGTGTCAAGATGCCACGATTATAAATCATTTTAAAACTATGTCTTTTGGATTTAAGTTATTTCATTTACGTTAATTTTTGTGACATTACTTTATTTCAAACATCTATGAAGTTTTAAACCATTATTGTTTACAATAATCATATGCTTGTGGTTACTCAAAATGTCCACGCCCGTTCTTCCGCAAACCATTTTTGGCGGGGTGTGACAAAAACTGTTAGGCAGGTGGACCATTTTGATATTTATAACATTTTAAGACTCGTTTTGGTAATTAGAAATTTTTGAGCGGTACATTCAGTAACTAAACTTCATATTCATCCCTATCTAGCAACTGAAGGAAGCTATTTTGGTTTCTGTGATCATTAGTTTTACTTCCTCCTATTCAAAATAAGTCATACACTTTCTTTTTTGGGTGAATCAAAATAAGTGATACACTTTAAAAAAATATCTTATTTGACAAAAAATAGTGGGACACACACTCACTAACTATCTACTTTAACAAAGTGAAATGACATCTTTACCTTTACTTTTAACTTTAAACATCATTAACCTCACTTTATTCAAAAAGTATGGGACTCATTCCCCACTAACCATCCAATTAATCTAATTTAACCATCATTATAATATTTTATCTCAAAAACTGTGAAATTCAAAGTGTATCACTTATTTTGAATCGGAGGAAGTATTTAACACTATAATTATTATAATAGTGGCTCAAACTTGTAATTACCAAAATGAATTTTACAGGTTATAATTGCCAAAACGTACCACCACTTATAGTATATTGTTATTTATCACATATTCACATTCACCCTAATTTTAATGTATAATACCTACCAAATCGTTTGATTCAAATCATTAGACGTTAATCGTAATAATCATAATCATATCATATACAAAGTATTTAGAAAGGAATATTTAGACCAATAGTATTTAAAGCCAACCCAACCCAACATACCAAAATATAACTCATTTTGATTTTTTTATACATTACTCAATCTCACCAATTTGCCCATTCTGCCATATCTAAATGGGACCCACGGACCCATATACGTAAATTTGATGATGAAAACAAATAAATCTAAGTCGATTATCGGCAAAAATTTACCAGTGTAGTTAAGAGCACTATAATTCTCCAACAAAACCATCTCTCCATGAAAATCGACCATTTCTTTCCGTATCTTTATCATCTCTTCACTTGAATCCTTTGCCTTCGCCACACTATCTTGCAACTCCTGTACGATTCACAAATTCTACTATCATTTATCATTGCATAAAATTTATAGTGATTTAAAATTTAGGTTGTTCAATGGAATCACAATATTCATATTTCATAATGTGACACATAGCACTTATTATAAAGGGACTAGATAGATGTAACCAATCCTATTCTTTTATGTAGGACTGGTGGTCAAAAGTGTTAGGAGTACGAGATTAATTGGTTAAACAAGTAAGTTTCATTTCGAGTAATGATAGAGAAACCAAACGCATAAACTTAAAAAACAACCTAACACATTCAAAATTAAAAACACATATCCAAGCCATTTTCTCTTTCTTCACAATCACAAAGACTTGATTTTGTCACTTGTCACAATCTTATTATTAGGTTACTTTCTAGGTTCATGAATTAGCCACTAAATCATTTCTCATTTTATAAAGAAGTCCGACTATTACTTTTAAAAGTCAAATGGTTTGCCCTTTAATCAATGAGAGTTAATTTTCATACCACAAATTTTGATGCCGACACCACACTGTACAACTATTTCTGCAAACTATACAACTAAATAAAGCATTTGTTGTAGTACATGAGTTAAAACATATGGTGCAAAAATCACCACCTTTAATCAATAAGAAAATCTAAGTTATCTTAAACAAGTTGTAGTCACATGCACAAATCTTGTTTTCCAAAAGGTGATTTGTAAACCACGCAAAAACTGATATGTGTAACACTAGATTGTTTTAAACAACTATTTTATCATTTATTTTTTATCTTCTCTTTTGATGGAAGGGCATATTAGTAATTTTAAAGGGTTCATGATGGTGAAAGAGAAATTTTTGCAATATTTGTGGGTAGAAACTACCAAATATACCAATCAAAGGTGAAGTTCTATAGAATGTTTCCTGTGGTTCAAAATAATAGAATCTTTGTATCCACTTAAAAAGAATCAATCTCACTTCAATGCACAAAAAGAAGATTCTTTATCATATTGTCTCTTTCAAAGGTTATTGCATAACAGACTGTACCCAATGCATGAAATTGTGTACATACTTAACAAAAGTGCAACATTCATAATGCATAAAACAAGAGCAAAATCTCTTGGGCAGTGAATGTTATACAAGTCTTGATGCAGGATGTACAAGTTAATTCTTAAAATACAAAAAAATGAATCAAGAAATTTACCTTCAATTTGATGATATACTCCTCTTCTTTCTCAACGAAGAACAAGTTAAATTTCTCAATCTCCTTTTCTAACAAATCAACAAAATCAACCTCCTCCGTTGACATACCTCCAATTCCGCCATCAACCACCGTCCAATCTCCAGCACCACTGCCGGAAAACCGTCGTCTTTTAGCCTCCCTGTTAAAAACATCACCGTATTTCCCTTGTGGATTGATTAACTTCAAGCTTTTCTTGAGCTCTTTATAAGACAAAAACTTATCTCTCCACTCAGGCAAAGTTTGTTCAATTTGATTGCTCAAACTTTTGCCAAATTTCATACCTTTTTGAATTGGGTGTGATTTTTTAATGATTTCTCAAATGGGTACGAGTCTTTTTTGATATTTGAAGAGATTGGTATAAGTTTTGCTTGATTACTTGAAACGGGTATGAGTTCTTTAGGGGATTTGAAAAGATGGGTATGAATACTTTGTGAATTCTTGAAATGGGTGTGTGAGTAAAGTTAAGGTTATGGAGGGGAACGTGGTGGGTGAGGGGGGGAAGCATATCTTTGGTTTAATTCTTTCCAAAGCAGTCTTTTAAAACCCGGGTTCGACCGGCCGATCCGACCGGTCTGATCGGAAAATGGAAATTTTCTGGGCCGAATCGACCGGTTTAACGTCCATTTATGAACCGCTTCGAACCGGCCGGGTTAACTGTGAACCCCGGTCGGACCGTATTTTTAATTTTAATCTCATTTTTTTAAAATTAAAGTAAATATTTTGTATTATTTTTTATACGTTTGAAGCTTATATATTTTACAATTAATACATAAAGTTTGTAGTTGAATTTAAAGTATTATGTCGTTTTTTTATTATAGATTACAAACTCAAAGTGTTAAATTTTGATAGAAAAATAATTATTTGTAATTTTTTAGATGTTTATAATATTTGTTTTGTAACTTTTTAGGATTTTTTTGCATTTATATAACTTTTACATAACTGATTTAACATAAATATTTAATAGTATTGTAATCCGGTTGAACCCGCCGACCGGTTCGACCATTTTCAAAGCATCACCCGGTCCGATTCAAAATCTGGGTTTTAAAACACTGTTCCAAAGGGTATTTTGGGAATAAAAAATGGGTTGAGTGGTTACGTGGCAGACTGACCCGTATGTGGTGGTCTTGAAAGTTGAAAGTCAATTAAAATAATATTTATCAAAGAGAGTGAGACTGTAAATCTGTAATAGAGTGGTGCAGAGGTGACCATGACCATAGGAGAATACGGACTCGGGGCGAAAAGTAGATTTTTGAACGGGCAAAAACAGAGATAAATCATACACACACATCAAGTTAGCGTATATATTATGTATACCAGTCGGAAAAAATCGATGAAGTCCGCAGGATAAAATTAAGATGTGAATCTCATGGTGGCCACCATAACGATTTAGAAAGATGATAGTAATAGAGAGAGAAGTGTTAGTTTTAGAGAGAAAACTGGTTTCAAACAAAGAAATATGAGAGAGAATATCTTTAGCTGTGATGTGTGTGGACTTAAAAGATCTAAGTCGCCGGACTTTGATGGTGTGTTATTAGTGTGGTGGGTATTTCTTCCAAAAATTTAATGAAAAAGAAATGGAGACATTGAAATCAAAATTGTGTAGTGAGTATTTCTTCTAAAATGATGTCGTGTGATTGTTGATATTATAGATAATGTGACTATAAAAATGGTATGCTGGATGGACCCATACACGAAAGAGTTTAACACTATTTCAGTCTATGATCCTCTCCTAGCCCATATGCAACTAAATCCTCTCTTTGTATCGTTAGTTTAGCCCGTATTCACGTTACTTATATTTACTATATGTTGGATTAATCGTTTATACCGAGTCACAGGTTAACGTTTACAGTTTGGTAGCTTACGGTATTTTTTGTCATCTTACAAGTTATAGTATGTTGACGTCCATTTACTATTACTTAATTAATTAAGCTATTATGCTATTTTACTTTGATAATGTTAAAAAAAAGGTGTAATTCAATTGTGAAACTAACGGTGTTACTAAGAGTTGTTTGCAGGAGACTAAAGCTGTTAATGAAGTTCAACACTTGGGCCAAAAAGGTAAATAAGGTAATTGGTTGATATTTTGTTAATATATAATCCATGGTCTAAAGTGCAGGGGTCTAATGTGTAACATTGTGGTAAGTCGGTGAAAGAGGTATATATTCATTACTCCTTCAGAAATATCATTATGTATGTGCGTGTTTTTGATAGTGTGCAGGTTCTCTCTCTCTCTCTCGTTATTCTTCGTCTTCAATATCTGTAAATTAGGGTTTATAGATTTTGTATAGGTTAGATCTTGATGTATGAGTGATTTAGATCTGTGTTGTATGTAGGTTGAGAGTTTTACTGTAGTGAGAACTTTTATCTTGTTTTTGGCCTATTGGTCGGTTGAGTTCAGTAATGGAAAGTAAGTTTTTGGTAATGTTCTTGTTCAAATAGTTAGTATCGTGGTTTTCTACATGGTATCAGAGCCTAGAATCGATCTCCCGAGTGGTTGAATCGGCGAAGGTTTTCATCGGTCATAGGGTTTTGACGAATCAGTTTTTCATCGATTTGAGTTCGATCGTCGTCTACAGTTATAGATCTGTTGTAGATATAGGTTTATCAACTGAGCCGTTCGAATTTTGAAGTTTCGATTAAATCTAGGGTTAGGGTTTATAGATCGGATTTTGATTCTGTAACCCTAATATCCTCGATCGGTTGATTGTAGTAAGAGTTCTTCCCTCAAGATCTCAATCTCCATATTCGCTCTAGGGTTTCAAAACCCTAAGTCCTCTTGGCTGTTCCAGAGGAGTTGTTCGTTACTATTACGTTTTCTGTTCGCGATTCGTTTTCGCTGCAAGTTTGAATCAAGTGTGGAGTACTCTGTAAGTTCTCTTATCTCTCTTGACTCTGTAGCAAGTCCCTGGATCTAGGAGTTTCCGTTGCTTAACGGGAATCAACTGCCCCTGGATCTTCATACTTGGACTATAGACAAGGTCTAGTTCTTTCAGTCCTATTTTCTGTATCTGTGTTATTTGTTCTGTGTGTGATTATTCTGCAGTTTGTACTAACCTTGTAGAAGAGAGAGCCCCTTGTTATTCCATGTCCAGACTCCTATAGGAGTTCTGGAATCTTGTCACTGACTTGGTTGCTCTTTAGGAATTCTATTGTGGATTGTGTTTTGGTTGTTGTTTATCTCTGTTTGATTGTTGTATATGTTAAATATTTTTGGTGGTGACATGGGAGACCAAAATGAAATCACTCTTATTAATAAACTAGACTTTAGTGACCCCCTATTCCTCCATGCCAGTGATACATCTGGCACACCTCTAATTTCAGTCAAACTAAAAGGTTCTGAAAATTACAGTCTGTGTAGTAGGTCTATGCTGTTAGCCTTAGGTACAAAAAATAAACTGGGATTTATTGATGGAACGTGTGTTAAAAGTTTAACAAATGAAGTTTTGAGTCATCAATGGGACAGATGTAATTCTGTGGTGTTATCTTGGATTCTAGGGTCTATTTCTGAAGAACTATGTGCTGGTCAAATCTTTAATAATAGTGCTAGAGTTGTGTGGATTGGGTTAAAAGAAACTTATGATAAAATAGATGGATATGTCATTTTCAATTTACATCATAAAATCAATTCTGTGAAACAAAATGGTAGTTCTATTTCTGATTACTATCACAAGTTAAACTCGTTATGGAAACAATATGATTCTATTGTAGAAGTACATGTATGCAACAGTGATAATGCTAACATCTTGAATACTCAAAGTAGAGTCTTGAAATTGATGCAGTTTTTAATGGGGTTAGATGATATGTATATGTCTGTTAGAAGTATTATATTGACTAGGGATCTATTACCTGATGTTAAGACTGCTTACTGTATTATATCTAGGGAAGAATCACATAGGAAAGGGTCTGTTAATGATAGTAACTCTAAAAATTAAAATTCTGCATTCTCTTCTCAATATAATAATAATACAAAGAAATTTTCAACTAATAATAACAGCAATAATTTCAAAAGTTTTAATAGAGGTCCTAACCCTAATCTGAAATGCACTAATTGTAACATGCTTGGTCATAATGTTGAAAGATGTTTTGATTTAATAGGTTATCCTCCTGATTATAACAAGAAAATTAATATTAATAATAACTTTAAATCAAAAGGATCATCTAATAATACAACTATTTCTGATAAGCAAGGAAATTCTAGTGGAACTTCTTCTGTTGGTTCTTTCTCAGTTGAACAGGTTTCAAAAATTTTGAGTCTTATTGGTGAAACTGGTGCATCATCTTCTGGTTTACAATCTAACATGACAGGTAATTTTCAAAATAATAGTAAACCGTTTAACTCAAACTTTAATAAGTTCTTTAATTCAAACTCCACTTTAAATATAAAAAAACCTAATATCTGGATGGATTGTTGACTCTGGAGCTAACCAACATATGGCTAGCTCCTGTAGTGGTCTTGTTAATGTTGTTGATGTCTCTGATTTAAAAATATTTGTTAGTCACCCAAATGGAACTCGGGCCTTTATTAAACAAATTGGAAACTTAATTATGAATAATAAAGTTGCCCTGTATGATTTCTTAGTTATTCCTGAATATTGTGTAAATTTGTTATCTGTTCATAAACTGTCTAAAGATTGTAAGTTGTTTGTTGGGTTTGATGAACATAATTGCTATATTCAGGACTTGAAAACAAGGATAGATGTGATGACTGGTAAAGAATCTGATGGATTGTTTGTGACTGAAGTAAGTAATACCTCTATTAGTTCCAATATGGTAACTGTTTGTTGTGTATCTAAAGTAGTGTGGCATAATAGATTAGGTCACCCAGCTGACCAAGTTATAAATCTGTTAAAATCTAAAATTAATTTAGAAGGAAATACTGATGTTTCACCATGTGAAACATGTCATAGGGCTAAACAAACCAGAGAATCTTTTCCTTTAAGTGACCATAAGTCTAACTGTGTAGGTGAGTTAGTTCATGTAGACGTGTGGGGGCCATATAGAATAACAAGTATGAGTGGTTTTAGGTATTTTTTAACTATTGTTGATGACTATTCTAGAGCTGTATGGGTATTTTTACTAAAAACAAAAGAAGAAGTATTTGAAAATATTAAAACATTCAATAATTTGTTAAAAAATCAATTTAATAGTCCCATCAAAGTCCTTAGATCTGATAATGGGACTGAGTTTGTAAATAACAGAATGAGTAATTTTTGTAATGAAAATGGTATTCTACATCAAACTAGTTGTACTCATACACCTCAACAGAATGGTATAGTTGAAAGAAGACATAGACACTTGTTAAATACTGCTAGGTCTCTTATGTTTCAAGGAGGTATTCCTCTAAACTTGTGGACTGAATGTGTGTTAACTGCTGCTTATTTGATTAACAGGTTGCCCTCTTCTGTCCTCAATGGTAGATCTCCTTATGAATTAATGTTTGGTGTTGAGCCTTCTCTTAGTCATCTTAGAAGTTTCGGTTGTTTATGTTTTTCAAAAGTGTTAAATGATTTTGATAAATTTGCTGTCAAGTCACAAAAATGTGTTTTTTTGGGTTATTCAAATGAGAAAATAGGTTATAAGTTGTTTTCACTTGACAGTAAAGCTATTCTATTTTCACGAGATGTTCAGTTCTACGAAAATATTTTTCCTCTTAAAATGACTCATGAAAAACAGAATAGTTTAAATAAAATTGTTTTAACACACTTAAATTTTTTCGATAGTTATGGTGATGAAACTAAAGATGACTCTCAAGTACCCGATGATGATGAGAGGGCTAATCAAGGTGTTGGTAGTAGTTCAGATGGTCCTAATACATCTGTTGATAATCTAAATAATGGTATATTAGATGGTCCAGATGTATCCAGTGATAATCTGACTACAGCACCTCCTATTGATGAAAATTCTAACTCTGAGGGTCATCATGTCCCTAACAATAACCAGACTAATGATTTGAGGAGGTCTACCAGGCCTGTTATTCCACCTAAAAGGTTTAAAGACTTTATTATGAATAATAAAACATAGTATTGTATTAAAAAAGTAGTTAATTACTCTAACTCGTCTATTGAAAATTTGTGTTTTGTTAGTGGTCTTAATAAGGTTAGTGAACCTAGAAACTTTAGTGAGGCTGTTAAAAATAATAAGTGGGTAGAAGCAATGAATTCAGAAATGGAAGCATTGTATAGTAATGAAACATGGATTATAACAGATCTTCCTCAAGGAAGAAAGCATATAGGGTGTAAGTGGGTCTATAAAATTAAATATAAAGCTAATGGTGAAGTTGAGAGATACAAAGCTAGGTTAGTTGCTAAGGGATATAATCAAAGAGAAGGTATAGACTTTGATGAAACGTTTTCACCTGTTGTGAAAATGGTAACTGTTAGATGTGTAATTACCCTAGCTGTTGAAAACAATTGGTCTTTGTATCAACTTGATGTTAATAATGCTTTTCTATATGGTAGTCTAGATGAAGATGTGTATACGTCATTGCCTGAAGGATATTTTGATAACAATAGTGGAAAAGTTTGTAAATTGGTAAAATCTTTATATGGGCTTAAACAAGCTCCAAGGAAGTGGAATGAAAAATTATGTGAAACTTTAGTGAAAAATTGTTTTATTAAAAGCAGAAATGATTATTCATTGTTTGTTAAAAGTAAAGGAGACTTGTTTATTGTTTTGCTGGTGTATGTTGATGATCTAGTTATAACAGGGAATAATCAGGAAGAAATTGAAAATTTTAAGAAATACTTAAATTCTATGTTTAAAATTAAAGATTTAGGGAAACTTAAATATTTTCTTGGTATAGAAGTTTTGCAATTATCATCTGGTGTGTGCTTATCTCAAAGGAAATATGCTTTGGATCTATTAGCTGAGTTTGGCATGACAGGTTGTAAACCTGTAGCCACTCCTATAGAAACAAACATTGTTATTACTGATAAAGATAATGCAAAAGAAGGTGATAATCTGCTTACTGATTTAACCAGTTATCAAAAATTAGTGGGAAAATTAATTTATTTGACCCTGACCAGACCTGATATCTCCTATGCTGTCCACTGTTTAAGTCAGTTTATGCATAGTCCATTGGAATCTCATGTTAAATTGGCTTGAAGAGTTTTAAGATATATTAAAGGTTCTCCAGGTAAAGGTATTAATTTTTCAAAAGGTAGTAGTCTTAAGTTGAAAGCTTTTTCTGGTTCTGATTGGGGAAAATGCTTGTCAACCAGAAAGTCTATAACAGGTTATGCAGTTTATCTTGGTAATTGTTTAGTGTCTTGGAAAAGTAAAAAACAAGATACTGTGTCCAGGTCTACTGCTGAAGCAGAATATAGGGCTCTGGCTGCTACTGTAAGTGAAGTTTACTGGATTAGAAAAATTTTAGTTGAATTGAATATTGAAAGTAAAAATCCATCAAAAGTTTATTGTGATAATAAATCTGCTATATTAATTGCAGCTAATCCTGTTTTTCATGATAGGACAAAACATTTTGAAATTGACTTACATTTTGTGAGAGATAAAGTTCTTGAAAAAGTTGTTGATGTTAAAAAGGTTGATACTACAGAAAATACTTCTGATATTTTTACTAAAGGGTTGAATGTAAAAAGTCATGAATACTTTTGTAAAAATCTGAATCTGGTTAATATGTTTCACAATTGAGATTATGGGAGGGTGTTAAAAAAAGGTGTAATTCAATTGTGAAACTAACGGTGTTACTAAGAGTTGTTTGCAGGAGACTAAAGCTGTTAATGAAGTTCAGCACTTGGGCCAAAAAGGTAAATAAGGTAATTGGTTGATATTTTGTTAATATATAATCCATGGTTTAAAGTGCAGGGGTCTAATGTGTAACATTGTGGTAAGTCGGTGAAAGAGGTATATATTCATTACTCCTTCATATGTATGTGTGTGTTTTTGATAGTGTGCAGGTTCTCTCTCTCTCTCTCGTTATTCTTCGTCTTCAATATCTGTAAATTAGGGTTTATAGATTTTGTATAGGTTAGATCTTGATGTATGAGTGATTTAGATTTGTGTTGTATGTAGGTTGAGAGTTTTACTGTATTGAGAACTTTTGTCTTGTTTTTGGCCTATTGGTCGGTTGAGTTCAGTAATGGAAAGTAAGTTTTTGGTAATGTTCTTGTGCAAATAGTTAGTACCGTGGTTTTCTACAGATAACTTGTTGACCAATTAAATATATAGTTGTTTTTTAGAGTAGTGAGTTTGGGGAGTCTTGATTTCCAACACATGTCATAGCTTACGGTTCGTTTCATGGTGAAGAACAGTTAGCCGGCATTCTGACTAAGCATTACACGAGTTTAGTTTGCTGAGATGAAAAGTCTTATGGGAGTCGAGAAGAGAAGATTGAAGACTCAAATCAGAATTAGAGGGGAAAATGTTAGATTTAATTTTGACCGATTATGGTGGGAAATCATGGGTAAAAGTGGTTACATAGTTTAGGAGTATGTGGGTTATTGGTTTAAGTTGTTTTCTTCTATTTTGTAGCTGTAAATAGTAGTAGTTAAGTATTGTTCTTTGTAGGCAGAAAGTTTGGCTTTGAGTTAAGAATAAAACCCAGAAAATTGCCTCAAATATTTGTGCTTCCGTTCTTGAGTTTTTATCTATCTTGTTTATCTTTTATTTCCAACACTATAGGCCCATATTTCAGCCCATATAACTATTATTTAATTTAGATCAATGAGAGGATATAATCATATAATTCATATATTGGAAAATGTTCAATTTTGTAATCCTAAAGGATTTATCTTAACTATTAATAAAATGTTTTTATATATGAAAAGGTATTTTGATTATTAACACTCATATTAATTTTAATATTTTGTATACTATTTTTTATTTATTATTATAATATTTATTATTTTTTTATTTTTTTTAAAAGAATAAGGGTTTTTAAATAATGACAGCTCTTAGTGCTGTCAATAGAAATGGATAAATTGGATAAGAATGAGCATTTTTTATTTTGATTGAAGGAGGTATTTAAATATTGCTAGAAAAGTAGGTTAATTATTAACAGCCCTAAAGACTATCATTATCAAAACCCAAAAAATAATATTATTTGATAATCACATGTGATTTTTTTATATAATCACATGTGATTGTATCCCTGATCACATATGTTGTTTTTGTATAATCACATATGTTGTTTTTGTATAATCACATGTGATTATCACATTATGTTTTTTTTAACAAAATAAAAACATAAATAATTTTAAAGTATATAATTAAATAATTTTTTTGTATGAGTGTCAATTGATTAAAATACTCCATTCATTCATGTATAAAATATGTGATTAATCTTGACCATTGATTATTAATGATTGAGATTTATCCCTCTAATCCTAATTACATAGATTATTTATTTTATGTCAACTAAATTATTTTATTAATAAAATTATTGATTATAATTTATAGGGTTTTGTTAATGACAGCCCTTACATTGATTAAAAAAGTGATATTCCTAAAATTCAATGGGGGTTGTCTTTTGTTATTTTGCCTTCTTAATGACAGCCCTTAGGACTGTCATTATCATTTTTCATATTTTATTTATAAATGAAATAGTAAACTATTAGTAACCAACCACATTTTCCCCCTTTTTTATTTAAAAACAAAAACTAACTCCCATTTTCAAGACCCAATGAAACCAACCATAACACATTCTTACACACTTCAAACTCCCATCTAAATTCTTTGAACAAAGACCCGTTTTTCTCTTTCTCAATCAATTCTTTCATATCCATTTATTCGATCTTCCATCTTGTCCAAAATCACGACCAAGTTTCATTATGTCATCATCAATTTTTGCCTCGAATGGGATGGTTTTAGCCACTGCCATGGCTGCCGTCTCCGGCACCGTCATCCTCCTTGCCTTCCGCCTCCAGAAACCATCCACCACAACCGCCGTCACCATCGCCAGAGCAACCAAATTCTCCATCACCCGCCACCCAAGACCCTGCATCTCTATAGGTTTGTGTTTCTGTTTTGTTTCTTGAAATTGTTTGACTTTGATTTGGTCAAGATTTCTCCCTGTTGACTTTTTTTTTATTTTGACTTCTTTTTTGTGTGTTCGATGTAGATGGGAAGAAGAGGGTGAAAAAGAAAAAGAAAGTTCACTTTGCAGAAGATGTGATGGAACCAAGTGGAAATGGAGATGAATTCAGAAAGAGACTTCAAAGTAAGAATTTTCATAAATTGAGGACTAATTCGTCATTATTTACAGATGAAGGGGGTAACATGGCTGCCAATAGAAAGGCCCTTTACAATGGAATTCTGAGAGATCGTATTGTTAATCGGTGTGCTTATTAATGAATGCATCTTCTTCTAAATCTCAGTCCCTATACTTTGTTAAGTATACAAGTTAGATCCCTTATCTTACTTAGAATTGTAAAATGAATTATTTTCTTGGTTCATACCGTTGCACCTATTGCTTTTGGTGTTGTGATGTATTTGTATGAATTGAAAAGCAGCACAGCCATTGTAAATATTATTAGGATTACTATTTTCGATATAGGAATTTTGGAGGGTGTAATGTAATGATCTTGTCAAAGACATTTTTTAATGTAAATTTTGAACTTTGGATAGTTATATTTGTCTTTTAACAGTAAAATTATATTAAAACTAACAAGATACTAAAGAATTGTAAGAATTACAAAACCAATTTATACTTTAACTAAGAAAAAGAAAATAAATAAATAGAGTCAAATATATCATATTTTCTCAATTTTTGAAACTGAAACAAATTGGATAGTTATATTTGTGCTCTTTCAATTTTGAAGAATTGACACTTTACTCGCTAAAGTTATTTCTCACTCTCTTTCCCGTTTCTTTTATGATTATAGAAAAATCATAAATCATAAACTAATTCTATAGATAATATTTGATTAAAATTAGCGATTGTTGGCTCGTAGCCTTCGGTTATTAATGTCGGTTCGGCCTTCGTTTTGACGACGAGTTGAACAATGGATAGTGGGACTGGTTTTAATAAAAGTAGGTATTTTATGTGGATATTATATTTTGTGTGTGTATATTTTATAATGTTTAATGCCCAAAAATATTAAGTGAATCTGTGAATGTGTATTGTTTGCAATAGTGTGTCAGATGATATTATGCCGAGTTGACAAAAACTGAAGAATCAATTTAATACTACGATTGCGAGTGTTTTTTTTTTTAAACTGCATATCATAACTGACTAACTGAGTCTAGCAAATTGCTAGACTAAAACAAACTATCTTTAAATATTGTACTAAAGACAATTATTAGTAAATCTTTTTTATAATTATTTACCAAATCCAACCAATATTTTTATTTGTTGTGTTTGGAACTTGTTGAGGTTTCAATATTTTGCCCACTTCAAAGAAGTCCCTACCATTCATTTTTCTCCTAACTTGGTCATCAAAGAGACAACCTTTTTTAATTGTCCTTTTTCTTTTACACACTTCCATTCTTCTTGGAAATATAGTTGATCAATTTTATAATGTCACTACAACAACACATGTTTGTATTTGTATTTGAACAAGAACAAAATGAAAAAATGATTATGGCATTGGCTTAAATTTCGGAGTTATAACGGTCAGTTTATTAGGTGATTTAATCGCAAGTTACATTATATTGTATGAGACTAAGGTGTTGTTTGTTTTTTGACAAAAGGTCTTCCTGAGGTCTTTTGTCTTCGCAGCGCAGACCACGCGTAGAAAAAGCCTCCCACGGATGTTTGTTTTTTGGAAGCTCGCAGATCTTTTTATGTCTGCAGAAGGTCTTCTTCAAAGCATTAGCTTCTTGGGTCTTCCAAATCTAAAAAATCGCATCTCCTCCGAACAACATACTATATTGTTGTATGGATTATATTAATGATGTTAGACGTATGGTATATTAAATTTCGATTTATTTAAGCAAGTCTACAGATGTTAAAAAACAAACAACAACTTCTTGCAGACTGCAGACCTTTGATCCACCAGAAGCTGCAATAGTTAGCAGATGTGGTCCGCAGACAGCAAATCTTTTTGTTCTAAAAAAACAAACAGCACCTAACAGTAGGAGCACATGATGTCTAGCTTAGCTGGATTGATGCATTGATTTTACTATCATATGAGGCGTGAGATCTGGAGTTCGAATCCTGTAAACACCTATTGTGGTGCTAAATATGGGGGATTTTTCTCTGGAAATCCCTATAGGGGCTGGGTTTGTCCTATAAAGGAGCTCGAATCCGGGATGCTTGCTGGAAAATTACGAGTAGGCTTCCGTTGATATCATTTGCCGTTTCCAAAAAAAAAAATAGTAGGAAACTTGCATATTCAAATCGAGTTTGTCATTATGTTAAGGGAATTCATTTCTACACCACAACTTTTATATCATACACCACACGGTACAAGTTTTCATAGCTAACTGTACAACTGTACTAAGCACTGGTTGTGGTATATGCATGAAAAGTTGTGGTGTATAATCACCCCCTTTATGTTAACAATGGTTTGTTCAAGGTAGTCCAAAGATTTTTTAAAGTCTAAAGGGACAATTATTAGCCCTTGGATCAAGAAGAAAAGTCAAAGGTCAAGATCAACATTCAAACCACCACCACCACCACTACCAACACGTGTGATTCAATACATCAATACCCCACCACCGCCCCCGCCGTACGCAGGCGATTGGCGGTGCTCGGTGGTGGACGGCGGCCGGAGGTGGCGGCCGGCGGTGGTCGGTGGTGGTGACCGGCGGTGGTTTTCGTGACTTGAAACAAATGTGATTCGAAGTAATATGCTCGTATGTATTTTGGAACCAATGTTTTTAGTGAATCACATGTGTTTCACCTTTTGAAACACATGTGATTCGTAGTTCGTACGCTCACCTGTATTTAAAAACTCCTATTTTTAGTGAATCACATGTGTTTCATGACTTGAAACACATATGATTCGAAGTAATATGCTCGTCTAGATTTTGGAACCTCTATTTTTAGTGAATCACATGTGTTTCGTGACTTGAAACACATGTGATTTGTAGTTCGTATGCTCCCATGTTTTTAGAAACTCCTGTTTTTTGTGAATCACATGTGTTTAGTTACTTGAAACACATGTGATTCGAAGTAATATGCTCGTCTGTATTTTAGAACCTCTATTTTAGTGAATCACATGTGTTTCACCTTTTGAAACACATGTGATTCGTAGTTCGTATGATCTCCTGTTTTTAGAAACTCGTGTTCTTAGTGAATCACATATGTTTCAATACATCAATACTACCACCACCACCACTGTCAGTCACCACCACCACCGCCGGCCGCCACCGGCCACCGCCGGCGGACAGCAGCAATTTGCGGTGGTCGGCGATCGGCGGTGGTCGGCGACAGCCGACGGCTACCGGAGGCGGCGACCGGTGGTGGTTGTGGTGTAAAGCAGTAGTTGTGGTGTTTAGGTTACTTTATGTGGTGCAAAAATCATCTCCCATGTCTAAGGGATTTGATCTTGACAATTTAATCCAATGGCTAGGATTTATCCTTGAGACTTTACAAAACCCTTAGACTACCTAGAACACAATTATATGTTAACATGGTTTTTTTTTGTCTTTAGTTAATAAAAATATTTTGTTTTCGAGATATTATATTTATTTTCTACTAATTATTTCTATTTATTATTTTATTCATTTGATTAATATAAATGTCTAAATCCAAAGGATTACTCTCTCCGTCCCACAAAAAAACTTCTCATTTCATCCTAAATTTTTGTCCCACAAAAAACTTCCAATTTCACATTTGATGGGATCCACATATTAAAATATTATTATTATTAAAGATACCACAACTAACTATCCACTAATTATCTTTCTCTCTCCAAACCAATCTTATATTTTAATCAAAATTATTACCAATGACCCCACCACTAAGTATCACCTTAAATCTTGTGCCCAAGTGAAATGAGAAGTTTTTTTGTGGGACGGAGGGAGTATAATTTACTAATTTGATAATTGATTAATAAAATTAAATCAAGGTACCTCATTTTGTTTCAATCTTCTCTTTTGATGACGCCATGACGGTTTGAAAAGGTATATACTTTACATTTATTAAAATAGTAAAATACCCATCTAACCATTATGAGAAATAAATTAATTCATGATGCATACAAACAACCCCAACCCCAAAACTAATTCAAGAGGCAATTTGAGAACAATTCTTATTAATAGATACATAATTAAAAATAAATATACTTTGTTCAGAAAAAAATACTTTAAAAATCCAAACCATATTAGAGCTCCGCAAATTAAAAAAATGTCAATTTCAAGAATAGTTGCTGAGATACATAAATTTTGACTTTAAGTGACATTTGTTTGCCAATGATGGTCAGCCTAGCTGGTCTGAGGCACTGAGTTTATACCCATGTGGGCTGCAAGTCGTGAGTTCGAATCCCTTTGGGAGCGTTGTATTAGCGTAATTTAACTCATACATCACACGGGCACATATGGGGAATTTTCCTTGGAAATCCCTTTGGGGGCTGGGTTTACCCGCTTATGTGGAGCTCGAACTCGGGGTGCTCGCTGAAAAATTGCGAGTAGGCTTCCGTTATTTCATTTGCTGTTTCCAAAAAAAAAAAAAAAAAAAAAAAAAAAAAGTGACATTTGTTTTGAAACATTTACCCATGCAGTCCTTTGGTATATTGTTTGTTAAATTTTTGTGTTAAAATATTGCATTAATAGTCTTTTATAATTACTCCGATAGTATTTTTGATAAAATATTTAATAAAAATTAGGCTAAAAAATTATATGTGCAATTTTTAAAAATAAAAAAATATTTTTGTAAAATAAAAACTTTTCGTGAAATTTAGGTTAAATTTCAGGAAAATATTATATTTACTACTTCATTCATCTCATAAAAAACTTCTCATTTCTCCTTATAATTTTATCCCTAAAAAAAGTTCTCATTTCTCAAATTTTACAGACCCACTTAATAAAATTATATTATTACTAAAGATTTCACAGATAAAACATTTTCTCTCTCTAATCTATCATTATGTTTTAATCAACGGTATTAGCAAGGATCCCACATTAACCATCTCCTAAAAGTTTGTGCCCAAGAGAAATGAGAATTTTTTTGTGGGACGGAGGTATTTAGTAAGCATTTTTCTATATAAGTCCGTCAAGAAAAGCACTTTTTTTTTTTTTTTTGAACGGCTAGTTAGTAAGTTAGTGGTTCGAGCCTAGACAGTGACATCCACAAGGGGCAGTATGCCTTCCCTCGAACCTTCCACCTTTTTGTCCACGACGGGACTTGAACCCATGACCGGGCAACACCTTAAATCCTTCTTGGATACCACTAGGCTACAAACCTTGGGTCGTCAAGAAAAGCACTTACTGCAGCATTTTATTGTGTGGTGATTTATCTTTAGGAGTAGTCTATTTTGTAACACATGGATTTTATTGTGTGTTTGGATCTCAAAAAGATGTAGATCGAGTATATGTTTAAAAGAAAAGTAGGAGAAAGAAATTGAGTTATTATTTTAAAAAATATTTATTTTATACTGTAAAAAACCTATTTTTAATCAAAAAATAATATTTCATCCGTTTCAAAATAAGTGATACAAATTAGGTTTCACGTTTTTTGAGGCAAAAATTGTAATGAAGGTTAAATTAGATTAAATTGGATAGTTAGTGAGTGAGGGGTTCCACATATTATGATTAAAGTAAGTTTAATGATGTTTAAAAGTAAAAGTAAATGTAAATGAGTAATTTCACTTTATTAAATGAGATAGTTAGTGGGTATGAGACTATGGGTCCCACTATATTTTACCAAATAAGCAAAGTTTCAAAGTGTATTACTTATTTTGAAACACCTTAAAATGAAAAGTGTATCACTTATTTTGAAACGGGGAAGTAGGAAGGATGAGATAGATTAAAACAAGAGACCCACCAAAATACGTAAAACGCACCATTTTGGTAGGTTTTAATCTATGCGTTTTATACCATATTTTCAATCCTAACCTTATAAACCAAATAAATTTATATACTTTCATTCAAATTCCTTATCTCAAAACTCATTAAACAAATACAACCTAAAGGATTATTATTCTTAAAACAAGGGAATTAGTTGGATAATGATACTTTCAAGTTAACAATAGCATAACCAATCATTTGTTTTATTGAAAAGAAAATATCACCTTCATTTTAAAGCACAAATAGGCCACCTTTTTGTACAAGAACATAGACTTTTAACGTCGATTTCTACTCGAGAGTATCCCAAATCAAAATTGCTTTCATATATTAATACTCTGTTGTATGGTATACGAACAAGATCTAAAATCAAGTATTTTCATTTAATTATATATTTACATTTGTTCTATAAATGTAATATTGATAATTTGTCCCATGTGAAGTACGTGCGATTTGTACAATGACAATTTCAAAAAGTCTTGTTGGCTTACACTTCTTGGAGTGTTTGACCAAAACTTTACCATAAACCATTCAAGCAAAGTGAGAGATGACTTAAGGGGATTTTGGTGTGTTTTAATGGTGCAAGTCATTATATTTTCGGCTTATCGGATCACTCCCAACCTTACTTACTATTTATACGTACCTCGGTTTTTGTCAAATTAATGTTTTGTCAATTGACACTTAAATTGAGACATGTTTGCCAACAATACACACTCACTTCATATTTTTGGGTCTCACACATCGTAAAATATGCATATACAAAACACTCACATTTATTCAGATACTCCACTTTTCCGTCTATCTATCCATCGCCAAACCGAAGTTTGCAACCGACGGATATCAGTCTGTCACTGACATTTGTGTCCCAACATTGTCGGCTTACTGAAGGCTAGCCACTCTTAGAACTAAATGAGTGTACAACTTTTATTGCATCAAGTATACATTATTATAGCATTAGCATGCGTCAGTTTGTGCCTTGTGGGTATTTTTTTTTTAGAACAAGCTACCAATTTTGTTGTTGATAGTTTACAAAACAACTTCACCTTCCCAAAGAGTGTGACACTTGATGTGTTGTATACATATGATTGGTTGAAAGCAATGTATACCGATCTTTTATAATACAACTTATGGTCCTCAATAATGGGAGGATCGTGAGAATGAAATGGAATTAAATCGATTAATATATTGCCTAAATGCATTTTATCTTTCTAAAATAAGTGAATTGCGTGTACGGATAATGCTATGAGTTCTCCAAATAAAGTTGGTAATTGTGATTGTCACCATAAGTTTAACTGATAATCATTTTACGTATTTATTTTATTAAAAAGGTATTCTCAATTATAACGGGTTCTCCTGAACTAGTCGAGTTTATACTCGAGATACACACGACCTAATTGTTGTTATGGTTGTTTCCGAATCTTTCTCTTGCCATCTGATAATGTTTACCTAGTAAGAACTCAAATTTGTAATCTAAGAATTTATTCAGGAAGTGTTGGTAGATTGTTATTTTATAATGAATAAAATAACTAGCTAGGAAATACTTTGAAAATGGGCTTTCATCATACACAAGTACACAACATATAAAAGAACGTTTTTCACAACAAGAAAGTAACCCAAGGAAAATGATAAATTGTGGTTATTTAAAGTTAGTTGTACTTGTACAAGTGGCCGATTGAGAAATACCTACACGTTTATATGTCTATATTCAAATTTTGTATTACATCACTCAAATACTCATTAAGTTATCAGCATTCAGCGGTACGTTCTTTTATGAGTAAATTACATGAATAGTACTTTAGATTTATAGTAAATTTCACCAATGGTCCTTTAGTTTAAAAAATTACACCGATGGTCCTTATTTTTGAAAGGTTTTTCACCGATGGTCCTTTACGAAAAAGTCCGTCTTTTTTTCAAGTTAACTAACATCACATGTGATGCACATGGGGGTATTTTGGTCAATTTGTCTTTCATAAAGGACCATTGGTGAAATTTGTTATAAACTTAAAGGACTATCCGTGTAATTTAATTGAGAAGGGGAAAGTCAAATTGACCAAAATACCCCCATGTGCATCACATGTGATGTTAGTTAACTTGAAAAATAGACAGACTTTTTCGTAAAGGACCATCGGTGGAAAACCTTTCAAAAATAAGGACCATCGGTGTAATTTTTGAAACTAAATGACTATTGGTGAAATTTGCTATAAACCTAAAGGACCATTCATGTAATTTACTCGTTCTTTTATTTAACATACAATAAAATCTCAAGCTTAGGTTTTCTTTCCCATGTTCTTTAAATAATATGGATTCACATAAAAACTAAGTAAATTTGGTGTAACCACAAGGGTGGGCGCGGTTGGTAAGACTTGGGCCTCCTATGTGGGAGGTCCCGGGTTCGAACCCCGTGAAACCCCCCTTGTGGCCACCAGCCCCGTTGAAACATGGGTCCCCCTATGTGCTGAAAATGCTGGGTCTCGTATATCGAGCCCAAGCAGAGGTGTGGATATCATTGTTAGGTGATTTGCCGGGGAATGCACCTGTTGCTGGGTCGGGTGTTCGGTCACAATATGTGGCCAGTGCCAATGGTACACTCCTTTACCTTTTTTTTTTTTTTTAAAGTAAATTTGGTGTATTGTGAAAATAATAAACAAGGCATTACTTAAATCCAGAACATTCTTTAACATGCTTGTATAAACAAGGCATCACTTAGATAATCATATATATGTTCACTTTAAAGGGCTCACTAGATGACTTTATCAATGATGACGCAAATCGCATTAGTCCAAGAAGTAGCTCAAAGAAAAGTGCACTAAAAGTTGAATGTGATGATATTTTGCGAGGTTTGACCAATGAGTTGGTGACACTATGCATGTAACATCATAAACCAATTATCACAATTCATGGACCAAGAAATAACATGATATGTCACATACAAATCTTTTATTTTAAAATATTTGCATATTTAAATGACATCATTCCGAACTTGAAACAATTATATGTGAGTAATGTTAAATTTATTTAACTTACCAAGTTTACCACAGTTTTATAACCAACTACAATGTAAAATGTCCAGAGAAAACGTGAAGTGTTTTGATTTTGTCAGCACATCGTACAAATGTAATTGTATTTTATGTCATGTGTGGCTGACTCAAAAAAAAAGAAGTTAAACCTATTGATAAAAAACGCTAGACAATTTTTAAGTAGCAACAGTTATGATCTAAAAATAAAAAATAAAATACTCGATACTAAGGTGCTGTTTGTTTTTGAAGAGGTAGAAGGTCTGCAGTCTGCGTACCACATCTGCAGAGAAGATTTGGACCAAACATCTGCAGTTTATAAGAAGAAGACTGTTTTTTTTAATGTCTGCAGGTTAATAAAAAAAATTAAGTGGCGGTATTTGTGGGGGTGGTGGCGGGTTGTGGTGGCAGTGGGTGGTGGTGGCAGTGGGTGGTGGGTGGTGGCGGTAGATGGTGGTGGGTGGCGTTGGTGGTGGGTGGTTGTGGCGGTATGTGGTGGTGGTGGTGGATGGTGGCGGTATATGGTGGTAGGTGATGTCGGAAGATGGTGGTGGGTGGCGGTAGATGGTGGTGGGTGTGGGTGGCGGTGGGTGGCTGTGGGGTTATGTGGTGGTGGTGGTGGGTGGTGGCGGTAGATAGTGGTGGGTGGTGGTGGCGGTAGATGGTGGTGGTGGTGGTATGTGGTGGCGGTAGATGGTGGTGGGTGGCGGTACGTGGTTGTGGCGGTATATGGTGGGTGCTAGGGGCATTAGGTGGATGCGGTAATTGGTGGTGGCGGTAGGTGGTGGTTGGTGGTGGTGGGTGGCGGTGTTGGTATGTGGTGGTGGTGGTGGTAGATAAACTTTTTTTTAGGTGTAGGTAAAATGTCTTCCAAGCTTGGAAGACTATGGTCCAAGTCTTCTCCAAGCAGACCTCAAAAAGACTTTTTCTCATCTTCTGACTTTCAAAAAACAAACAGTCTTTTTCCAAAATGTCTTTCCGCCTGCAGACATAAGACCTCAAAAAGACTTTCTGTCAAAAAACAAACGCCACCTAATTGTCATGCCAAGTTCTGTTTCATTTGATTTTTCAGTACTTTATTAAATCAATCGAATAAATCATTTATGTTAGCATTAGGGGCGGTCCTATCATGTAGCACGATGTTACTCATGTAACCCTTTAAAATTTTCTGAATAATCGAAATAAATTAATTATTTTTTTAATGTAAATAATACTCATATGTATAAAAATATGCAATCGGTGCTCTAGGTTTAAAGGACCTTATAACTACTTAGATTTTTCTCTTGGTCGGCTTTTTAAGTCCACATCTAGTTAGCAACTTAGCACTTAAGCATGTGTCTGTTATGTTGCGTACTTATAACCGCCATTAATGCATCATCAATCATTTTTAACACGTGATATATTTATCAATGATATATCAACAATAATTAATTGACACAAAACATTTTTTAGATTCCAAGTCAAATTTCGAGATTCAATTCCTTGACATGTTTAAATTCATTCAATAATATTCTGCAAACTAAATTCCGTAACTGAAAGATGGTATTTCCTCCCTGCAATTTGATTATTTTAACAAAATTGGTGATAACTCACAAGTCACAACTCAAAAACCTCCAAAAAAGAGTTATTAATCTCCCTAATTTTGCCGGTTGCAATTCGTTTGGTACTTTGGACAACCAGGCCAAGTGGGAATTTTTTATGAAACCTCCAATAAATTTCTTTGAAGAAGACTATTCGTCTAAGTTATTTTTTTATTTTTCGTCTAAGTTATTTCATTTCTAATTTTTAAGTTAAAACTATCTTGTGAATAAGATGGGTTGTGACAGTTGCTTAATAGATTGTATTCTATGACAATCATGATAAGTAAAGACAAGAAAGATCATAAAAAAAATTGTGATATGATTTAAATAATCTATATTTTATCTTATTAATTGTCAAATATATTGTTTATGATCATAAAACTTCTCTGGTTTGCATTATTGAAGCAAGAGTTGTATTCTAGGGAGTCTAAAGGATTTGTTTAGTCTCAAGGGACAAATCCTAGCCATTGGATCAAGATGGTCAAGATCAAATCCCCCACCTACAGCCACCGCCGGCCGCCGCCTCCGGCCACCTCCGGCCGCCCACCGCCGCCGGCCTCCGTCGTCCGCCGCCGGTGGTGGTGGTGGCTGACAGTGAAGGTGCTGGTGCTAATGGGGGTGGTGGTGGTATTGATGTATCGAAGCACATGTGTTTCACTAAAACACAACATATTACTTCGAAACACATGTGCTTCAGGTCATGAAACACATGTGCTTCAAGTCACTAAAAACATGTGTTTCTAAACACACAAGGGAGCATACGAAGCACATGTGCTTGACGTTATGAAACACATGTGCTTCACTACACGGAAAAAAAATCAAAACAAGTTACGAACATATCATTATGAAGCACATGTGCTTCATAAAGCCAAGCACATGTGCTTCATAGAGCCAAACACATGTGTTTTTGTTCCTGAACACATGTAACTTACAAGCAAGTCATTTGTGTTTGAATCACGAAGCACATGTGCTTGACGTTATGAAACACATGTGCTTCACTACACAGAAAACAACCAACCACGTTAGTAGGGAAGATGTTAATAAGTGCAATTACATATACACCATATTATCTCTATTAATCTCTAAACTCATATCATTCTATTGACCACCATCCATCACCAACCATCACCACTATCACTATTGACCACCACCCACCATACCTCACCACCACCACAATCACCAAACAACCAACACCACAATCATTATCGCCGCCACCAAACATCAATACGCACAACCACCCACCACCATCACTACTATTGTCACCACAATTATTATAGCTACCGCAATATATAGTTATATAGGTATCCGCCGCGTGTGTATCTTGCTATATTTACAAAATGACATGGAATACATGGCAAATTCTCTTAAAAAGTTGTTCATTACAAAATTGTCTAACAAAGTGAATTAGAATAGAAGATCAATTCGTCAAAAATGAAACTTTTTTTTTTTTAACAGCTAACGCACATGTTCCTTTATTTATTTCTCATTGATCTGGGTAGTTGCTTATTCCGTAACATAAAAGTTGGTGACATAGGCTATAGTTTGGGATGAGAAAGCTGTTGTTGATCGAGAGATTAGGTGCGCAAATATATTTTTTAATCAAAATGATTTATTAAATATGTTTGTCTTGTTGAGTTTTAAACTAGATTACATGCATTGTTGCAAGCAAAAGTTGATATGAAAATAACAAAAATCTGTAAATTACTACCAAAATCTTCAATGAAACACACATAAAGTTAGTAAATCATCGTTTTCATTTCCCATCTTTTGCTATTGTTTTTCACCCCTTCGAAGAACGAAGGGTACATATGACAATTCTTACTTAAACACCAAAAACTAAAAGAAATGGAAAAAAAAGAGCCCGAAACACACATAACAAAAGGTGTGAAAACTGTGAAATATAGTTAGAAATCTCTAGCAAACTGTGGGATTAGTTAGCAAATCAGAAGAAGTTACTGCTTTCTCAACGAGTTGTGATTGTTCTTTGCCATGAATGGTGTAAAAACCGGTTGCGGTTGCAGCTGATGGAGCCCGACCCACATATTTAATATTGTCTAAATTACCCCTGTTGACTGCTTTCATGGCGGTTGCAAGACGTGGGGCGATGTATGTGTAGGCCCCCATGTTCATTGGTTCTTCTTGGCACCACACAATTTCTGCATCTGCAAAAGTATTATTGGAAATATACTTAAAATTAGGTCTTAAATCTTAATACATTGATTTTAGATAAAATTGTGTATTAGTTTTTAATAGTTTAAATTAGTTACATGGATAACGTTTTAGTTCACGTTGGATGAGGTCATAAGGGAACGGGCAAAGCTGTTCCACACGACAAATTGCTACATTTTTGCTTTCTGTTGACCTCCTTTTTTCATCTAGTTCATAATAAACCTACAAAATGCACTCTCAAGTTACAAATTTGACCAAGATGTGAATTGACAAAAATGCCCTTTTATGTTACATACCTTTCCAGAGCATAGAACTAGACGTGTAATACCCTCCTCAAGATCAGAATGTCCACTTTGATCCTTAATCAAACGTTTGAATCTGGTTCCTTGTTTGTCAAAACCCGGGTGACCTTCAACATCATCAAACTCTGATAAATTTGATTTGCACTCTTTGTGTCTAAGCAAGTTCTTTGGAGCTGTTACAATAAGTGGCTTACGGAATTCCCTATGAATCTGCAACACGATGAAAACAAAACAAAAAAAAAAAAAGGAAATAATTATAACAAAAAACATTTGAATACATTTTCAGAACTTTTAAAAAAAAATGATAATATAAAGTTATAAACTGACCTGCCTACGAAGAAGATGGAAATAATTAGCAGGAGTTGTGACATTAACAACTTGCCAATTGCATGTTTGAATCTGGTTGCGTAACGTTGGTTCCATTTCGGGTATAACAAAAGGATTGTCATCGCTCATCTGCCATCATATTCATATTTATTTATAAAGTTTGTTGACTTCTTGTTGTTGTATATATTATATTATATTATTTCAATTTAAATGTTGATTACCTGAAGGAAGCGTTCTAGTCTTGCACTAGAATGTTCCGGACCCTGACCATCATAACCGTGAGGTAACAACAAAACCAGCCCGATTTGTCTTAACCATTTAGCTTCTCCACTACTCAAAAATTGATCAAATATCACTTGTGCACCATTTGCAAAATCCCCAAATTGGGCTTCCCATATCACCAATGAATTAGGGTTTTCCATTGAATATCCTAATTCAAATCCAAGAACACCGAATTCTGAAAGAGAGCTGCAATGGGATAAGACCAACAAAACATTATTGCATTTCAACATTATAATTTAGGTGGCAAAATTTCAAAATTATCATAATAGTATAAATAATCGAACAAAATATGAAATTATCATAATAATTAATAACTAACCTGTTGCTTACAGTAAACATTTCTTCATGTTGATTGATAACAACATGATCTAACGGACAATAACGTTCACCCGTTTCCTGATCATGAACAACAGAATGCCTATGACTAAATGTACCTCTTTCAACATCTTGACCACTTAACCTCACATGATTTCCTTCAACCAAAAGTGTCGCGAAAGCTAGGGCTTCCCCAACTGCCCAATCCACACCTTCACCCGTTTCAATCATTTTCAACCGGTCAGCAAATATCTTCTTAACTGCTCTGTGTGGCTTGAAATTTTCAGGAAGTGTCGCTATTGCTTTCCCAACATTTTTCAAGATCTCAGGTTGGACCCTGTAGAACAAATTTTTTTTTTTATAGGTTTTGATAATGACAGCCCTTATGGCTGTCAATAAGTGCATAAAAAATTGTACATTACTTTATAGGGGAAGGAATTCCTAAAATGCAGGAGTCGGTTATAATGAATGTACAAGTTTGTTATGCATGTCTATTTAGGGCTGTCATTATCAAAACCCCTTTTTTATATAAAGAATTAAGAGTAATAACCCGTGGGTCAAAGTCAAAATTCAAAAATCAAACCATGATACATAACTTACCCAGTATTGCGAATACGCGAAAGTTGTTCAGGGGATTTAAATCCGGTCCAATAAGCAGAAAGCCAGTCCCGTTTTTGAGGAACGTAATCCTTGCTGGCCAAAAACTCTTCATTAAGAATTGAAGTCACTTTATTTTGAATTCTATCGATATCTTCTTTTGTTGCTTGACCACTTTCTAGAAGCTTCTTTTGGTAAATTTCAAGTGCTGATGGGTGATTCCGGATAACCTGTAACAATTTGTAAAAATGGAATCAATATCATTTGTAATTTGTAATATTTAATATTTAATATAAATAGGAATGACCTAAGTCCTAAACCTAGTCACCTACCTTATACATTTTAGGTTGAGTAAACGAGGGTTCATCAATTTCATTATGCCCAAACCGCCTATAACAAACAATATCCACCACAACATCCGAATGAAACGTCTGCCGCCACTCAGCCGCCAGCTCACACGCATGAACCACCGCCTCCACGTCATCACCGTTCACATGAAAAATCGGCGCGTTTAACGCCTTTGCAACATCCGTACAATACTGAGAGGACCGACCCGAAGTAGGATCCGTTGTAAACGCAACTTGATTATTCACAACAATATGAACGGTCCCACCAGTCGTATAATTCGGTAACGCGCTTAAATGTAACGTTTCATAAACGACACCTTGGCCCGCAAAACTACCGTCACCGTGAATTAATATACCCATGTTTTTAGTTCGGTTGACATCGTTTGAATAATATTGTTTTGCACGTGTCTTGCCTACAACAACGGGGTCCACTGCTTCTAGATGGCTAGGGTTTGCAACTAAGGATAGATGTATTTGTTTCCCGCCACGTGTCGGCCGGTCATAAGAAGTCCCGAGATGGTATTTTACGTCACCGGTTCCGGTGTAAAGCCCAATTTCGTCAACGGGCCTCGTGCCGCCACTAAATTCGCTGAATATTTGGCGTAATGGTTTCCGAACAACGTTACCTAAAATGTAAGGGTAAATTTTTATATTATATTATTGAAATTAAATTGAAATGAGAGCAAACTATATGGAAATGTACCCAGCTATACAAGTATCGATGATATGTGTATTGGACTATAGAAATCACCTTTTGATGTAAATTTTTGTTACTTCAAAAGGTAAAAGAAAATTATGCAAGTTGGTTACAAAAAAATGGTAAAACGAAAGACTAATTACGTCAAAAGGTAAATTTTGAAAGTTTGTACATCAAAAAGTAATTTGAATAGACATATACACAGTAGAAAATGTTTCCATATAGTTAGCCAAAAATAAGGACGAATGCCATAAACTAGCAATACATTATTACATTTTAGGGAGATGTCCGTTTTGTTAATTACAAGCTTTTAACGGCCTATTTCAGTATTTTGGTAATTTTAGTGTTCAAAACGTAAAAACAGCATAGGGACAAAAAATTCTTTTAGTTCAAATACTAAAATAAGCTGGCTAAAAACTTGTTGTAATTACAAATGCGGACCTTAAAGACTTATAAATTACTAGAACAATTCTGATAAAAATGTTACCTAAAACGTTTAATCTTCCTCTATGTGACATTCCAATCACAATGCTTTCAACACCGAGATCGGCTGACCGGTCAAACATCTCTTTCATTCCCGGGATTAGGGTTTCACCGCCTTCAAGCCCGAACCGTTTGGCTGCGGTCCATTTAGTGGCCAAAAAGTTTTCAAACTGAGTACTCCAAATAAGTCGGTCAAGAATAACTTCACGTCTTTGACTATTATACGCGGTTTTAGTCGGTGTTTCGATTTTGTCTCTTAACCAATTACATTGCTCACGGTTAGCAATATGCATGTATTCATACCCAATGCTTCCACAATAAGCTTGTTCAAGTCTTGTTAATATCGACCTCAGGGTTTGAACGGGCCGGTTTTCGGATAAAAAACCGGACATCCGCCAAACCCCGAGGAAAAACTCGCGGTCTAAATCACTTTCATTGAACCCGTACAAAGCGGGATCCAAATCATCGGGAATTTCCCGTTGTTGTAACCCTAATGGGTCCAATTTTGCCTTCATGTGACCGTACACTTGGTAAGCTCTTACAAGTAACAACAACCGCATGCTTTCTTGTATGGTTTGGCCCGATATCCCGGGTGATGTGGACGCCTGGCCCACAAAGTTTTTGAAGAAATTGTCCCATGATTCATCGACGCTATTCGGGTCGGTTTCCCAGGCCCGTTGGAGCTCTTCGAGGTAGACACTGCTAGTGCCGTCTAGGAAACTATCGGTTAACCGTGAAAGCGGGACCGCACGAGGTACGGGTGTCGGGTGTGATTTTGATTTTGAAACGGTTGTGTGAAAGTTTTGATGTTTTATTGAAGTAAAAACACGTGATTGTTGTGTGTATGATTTACTTTGTGATAATGTTCTTCTAATCGCGAGCTTTGCAACATTAGACCCAGCTCTAAACCACGTCATAATGTTATACGAGGTTTAGAATTTTTGGTTCTTCAGTCCAAAGAAAACCCTGCAAAAAAACCGCATTTTATATTTAGAAGTGATGCAAAAAATCGGAAACAAAAATGTTGTCTCTTTAAGTGCAACGATGATAACATAATTAACTTTTTGCTTTACTTGTTTTCTTTTAGTGATGCACATATTTATCAAAATGGAAGTAAAACGAGATCAAAATATGTGAAAATGTATCCAACTCACAAATTGCTTTTTTATGTAATTTACTATAAAATTTACCTTTTGATGTGACAAACTACCATTTTATACATAAATATGGTAAAAATGATGCAAGTTGATTACATAAAAATGGTAAAAACAACAGTTAAGTCTTAACGTTTGTTACATCAAAAGGTAATTTTCATAGTCAATATATAAACAATAGCAAATTGTGTATGGTTAAATACATTTCCATGTAGTTTGCCCATAAAGGGTTATTTGCATAAAATTAGTTAATTGCTTTTATTTTTCAGAAAAATGGAAACATTTCATATACCACTATATACATTGGGATGATTTCATATATATACATTGGTTTGATATAAAAATGAAAGTATGCTACTAATCTACTATAATACTATCACTGTAAAATGGTAATAGATTATATTGCTTACTGTATATTTTTTACTAAAATAAAGCATTTGCAAGTTTCAACTTCTTCAGAATCAAGCTCTCAGAAATCAATTTTTTTTCTTTATAAATTTCTGTTTTGATAGCCAAAAAAACAATTATAACTACAAATCAAAATCTAGATCTATACATGAAACTCGTACCATTGTACCAATACAACAAACAGACTGACCTACATATATACTTGCTAAACAGAAGAACCTATAATTTCGTTAGTCCGAAATGAACTAAACAAAACAAAACAAGAGATTTCTAATCGGCTTCAGAAGAATAATAAACCCTAAAAATTAGCATTCAGCATTCACAAAAACAACTATAAATCCAACAACAAAAAATCGAAGAACAATGAAATTTGTGGAAAATGAGCAACTAATCAATACCTTTGTTTGCTTAAATCGATGATTGCAGATTGAGAAATTGGGGATCGTTTTAATTTTTTTATCGATTCATTGCGTTGAATAGCTTCTTTTACCAGTTAGGCACAGGCTGCTTTTTTTGAACAGTTTTGCGAACTTTCGAATTTATTCTTCTAGAGAGAATCACCGATGAGTGTTTTTCTTAACCCCTTATGGTTTTATTTTTTGCATTCGTAGTCCTCGTACCTTTTATATCTACGTTATGGTGAGGATACAACTTTTATAAGCTAATGAGAAATGGTGAGTTAGGTTATAGAGGCCAAGAAAATATCAAAATTGGTTGGTGGTTTTTTGATATTTTGATTTAGCTTTTTTTTCTAAATCTTTTCTTTAATAAAATCATTATTATATTACTCGAGAATAGCTTAATTAGTTAAAATATAACAATAACTCAATAAGGTATTAATTTAAACGGTAAAGCAGTGGATAATTAGTTCACTTCATATTCTTATATAAGCGGTTTAAATTGAATATGCGGAGATTCATTAATTTGGGTTACAACTTTTCGGTTATCAACTTCTTTTGTTAGGGTTATACATATATTTCTGATACTTCAAAAAATTACGATATTTATCTTTTGTTCGATATCAATATATTGTGCTTAATATAAGTTTATTGCTTTAAAGATGAAAACTATAATAGTGTTGTGAACTTGTTATTTGTGTCTGCGAATGATGGAAAACCCACTGTGGAAGACGGGGATGTTAATGTCAATACAATTTTAGGCAGGGTTGCTTTTGTTAATAAACTAAGCAAGAGGGATTTGACATGACTTGTTTGAAATGGTCGATGTTGTTTCCTTACATGGTGTGACGAATTAGGGTTGACTATTGAGAACAATAAATATTTGAATAAATTGCAAAACTAGTCCTTGTATTACCATCTTTTTCAATAAACAAACAATGATACTATAAGATCGTTGCCAACGGCACATCGGTTCCCAAGAAAACAACATGTTGGTTCCCAAGCTGACAGGCGTTGGCATGGTTCTTCGGTGCTTTCTATTCGGTTTTTCAGTGCGGCTATCCTAAGGGAAGAGACTAGAGGTTAATGGGTCCAAGAGAATAGGATATTGTGTATATAGTTTGTAATGCTTGATCCCAATAACTGAAGATAATGAGTATTGTTGACATAAGTATGTTAGGTGAGGGTAAGTTGGAATGACAGTTAATGTGACAAAAAATGAAGGTATTAGTTGTTTTATGATTTACATCAACCTAATACGTCATTTGTATAGAAAAAGTTAGCAAATAAAACCAAGTATAATATGGATTTACATTTTTTTAAGAAAACTCCATTAAATAAAAGGAATTTTAAAACTAAGTTATATGGTGCACTTAGGGGTATTTGGGATTGCTTATTGAAAATAGATTATGTGTTTTGAAAATGAATAATCAGATAATCAGCGATTACAAAATGTGATTCTGAAAAGTAGTGTTTGGATTTGATTATGCTGTTTGAAATCATAATAATCAGATAATCTGTTTTTTAGTGTTTGGCAAACCTGATTATTTGTTTAGTTAATAGGTAATATTCAAAACTCCATTTTCAAAACGCAAATAAGTAGCTATCAACCTACTTTTTCAAAACTTTATTTTGAAAGCTCCAAAACGCAAATAAGTGATTATTTCATACCTTTTGACAAACACTAATTTTTGATTATTTACGTTTTTTAAATGCAATAAGCAGATAGTCTACTTCAAATCACAATTCCAAACACCCTCTTAAATACTTAATGATGTTATTACGCGTTGATAATGTAATTTTCAATGTATATATTTTTTAGGTTTTGATATGAGTTACTCTATTTAAATATTGAACTCTTGATTAATCTTATATCTAAGTTTTAAGATTATTTAGTTGCTAAAATTCCTTTTATAACTTTTGAACTTTTTTAGTAGATGAATATTTTGCTAACTTTTAATATTGCTTAGTTTGTGAACGTTTTTTTATTAGTATTTCTAAGTGTCGCATGTTTTGTTTTAATTTTTAAATTGTTTCAAGTACAAAGCTTGTAATTTGAATCGAACCTTGTATCGTATGGTCACAAGATGAATCGTATGGTCACAAGATGTATAGGTCCTCCACTTTGTGATTTGCATTAAAAGTTGTAACATCAATTTTGGGTTTGTATGAAAATTAAGAATAAAATATGAGTACTAATTAGGACGCTCGAAAATGACCAAAACCTGTTCTATTCGGTCGATCTGTTCCATATTTGGTATATGTCGGGTAGTTCCGGTGACAATAAGGTTGGAGGGAGTGAGACTTCCTATGAATAGAAACATTCGGGTATCGGGTAACCTGAAAATAGAACATATCAGGTATAAAGTAATTTTTTTAATGGACGGGTATATTTGAATACCCGGCTCTTTTTATTTATTTTAAAAAGGTTTATTTTATTCAATTATGTTACGTCGACTGGTGTTCTTTTTCCTCTAATCACTCAACACTATCTAAATTTTATAAAGACGATTCACTTCCATTTATATGATCGACGACTTTTCATAATTCTAATACCCCCATTCTTCTAGGGGTGATCATTTTGATCGAAAAAACCGAACCGAACTGAAAACCGACCGAAACCGAACCGAACCAAAACCGATAACATGTTATCGGTTCGGTTTCGGTTTTGAAAATTCATTGTTATCGGTTATCGGTTCTATCGGTTCGGTTCGGTTCAGTTCGGTTTTCGGAAAAGGATGAACATTTGGCCTAAAATAACCGAACCGAACCGAAAACCGACCGAAACCGAACCGAACCAAAACCGATAACATGTTATCGGTTCGGTTTCGGTTTTGAAAATTCATCGTTATCGGTTATCGGTTATCGGTTATCGGTTCGGTTCGGTTCGGTTTTGGCCCGATAATCACCCCTACATTCTTCTATGATTCAATGTTTAATTTGCACTCAAAATTGGCTTCGAGGTGGTATTCATCGATAATTTTTTTTATTTGTGTACATCTTATTTCAACTAATATTATGTCTTTTATATAAAATTGGGAGAAGTTCGTAGGTCTAGTTAGAGACCAGGTTGGATACCCTCCTTCGCCGGGGTCATGATCTTCTCCTTTCACGTGACCAACCCCCACCCCACCCCACCCCACCCCCTAATGGTGGATTATGTCATATAGGGTGGCTATTCATAAGTTGTTAATTGTGTCACTAAATGTATCAATCTTAGAAAAAAATTTAACCTAGTAATATTTGCTATCACCGCAGCTGCCGCATGTAGCTTGTATATCCGTAACACACAAAACCCTAATCAGATTCTTATAAATCAAACACACCCATCCGTCTCTTCATCATAAATCAATCTATCATTATTCTCTCCTTTTACTTTCATCTGATGCTTCATTATCTTCCTCTGTAATCCAGGTCTGATTTTGTTTTCTAAGTAAATCGTTTTCATATTTTCGTGCTTTTTTGTGCGTTGATGAAGCAATTTTGTGGACTAGATCTTGGGCTCTTCTTCCCAGTTTGACGACAAACCCTTGGCTGTCTGAGCACAAACATTTTATTTTCAATTTTATTACACTCTTCTCCGATAATTACGTTGAAATTGAATTCATTTTGAGCATAAACAAACGACAAAATAACTTTTGAGTCTTCTGTTTCCATTTCAATTCTGGAGCTTATGATGATAATATATAATTATCTTAGCGGATTTCAGTGAGATTGAATATAAATTTAATTTTTGCTTATTTTTATTAATTGAATTTGTGATGGAATGATGAATTGCAGTGATGAGGCAAAACACCTTAGGATGTGTGGACAAATCAATTGATTTTGATTTGCCGTGATCCCAAGTTAAACGACTTCTCCTTCCACTGAGCTTTTTGAATCATTCCATTTTCAATTTTAATACATTATTTCACTAATCTGAGATTTAGTTCCTTAATCTTCATGTGAATACATCTATTTGTTCCGTTTACCAATTCTGGAGGATTTATGTAGTTCCTCACGGTGTAATGGCTTGGACGCCAAATCGAGATATGTGGCCATTCTGATATTTCAATGTCATTTTATCCGGGAAACTCCTCATACATTTAATTGTATACTGTAAATGTTTTACTTTTATGATACTAACTAACATGTAATCAAATTAACACAATCTTAACTTCTTTTGGTACTTAAATCTGCAAATCATGTGTATTTTATGTTTTCTAGTAGCATATAAATATATAACCCATGATGGCTGGCTTATAGATTTTTCACAAACATAAGTAAAAATATGTAAGAAACATGTTTTATATGATAATGATAACTTTAATATTGAAGGTGCCTTATATATGTCACATTGCCACAGAACGAATTAATTTCAAAAAATCGGTAAATCATGCAGAGGATTAAAAAGATTGACTATGACTGGCCCGTGATTGAAACTGGCTAAAAGTTAAAGGGCAGTTTCACCTGTTTTGGAATATTTGTAGATAATTGATTGATTTGGATTATATTTCAGCTGCACATGGTTTAAACTGGTAAAACTAAAATATTTATCTTGAACGAACATGAGTCAAGTCTCCAAAAGTGTGTTTTACATTTTTACAAAATTCCAAAGAAAAATATAATTTATTTAAATAGTGTTGTTTATGTAAACATTTTAACGCATTTGTTGTTTTACTTTTTATTAAAGGAAAATGATAATGACAGCCCTTAGGGCTGTTATTAAGAAGGCAAAATAACAAAAAACAAGCCCCTGAATTTTAGGAATATTAATTTTTTAATCAATGTACAAGCTTTTTATGCATGTTAGTGACAGCTCCTAAGGCTGTCATTAACAAAACCCTTTATTAAAAATGTTTTATATTGCTGATTAATGGCTTCTGTTTGATGATCAGGAGTGTTTGGTTGTAGGGTGGAAATAAGAGTAGGAAGTATGGTTTAAAACCGAGTGAACCAACAACTTAACCCTTGTAACAAATATTTGTTAGGACTCCATTAGTTTGTGGTGGGTAGTTTTCAGATTTCTAGATTTTATGCTTAATTTTTTCAACGAACTAGTGAGCCTGTATCGTTGGAAAAAACAATGATGTGAGATTTCATCACCCATTTGGAATAAACAAGAATACTTTTATATTTTATTCAGATCTATCAGACATTCTCTAAAGAGATAGAAACTTGTGACTATCTATAAAAAAAGGAAGACCCAAGGAGTTACAATGCATTCATTTCTCGGCCTTTTGTCTAAGATCAAGTGTAGTATCCGATTTTATCAGTTTAAATTTAATACTACCTCCATATCAAAATAAGTGATACATTTCAAAAATCACGGTTACAGAGGTAGTATATTATATGTGAGTCATTGACTCACTCAATAATATTATTATTTTTACGAGGAAAAACCAATTACAATAACTTGCTATTAGGGTCTTTGTGAGTTGTTTTGCAGTATTGACTTGGCATAGCTCAACCCTCCAATTTTTAGTTAAAACTTTATGTATTAGAAGTGCAACTAGCTTCTAATATTTCTTTGGTTAACTATAGTGACTTCAATGGTTTTTGGTTGTTTCCAATTTTCCTATATGAAAAACATGATCAAAAATGCTACTTTTACCATATATATTTCACTTTTAGCAAGTTTTTTGATTGACCCGGAGGATTTCACACAATACTTGTTAAACGCTCATGCATAAGCATAGAAAATCTTCGAATAGCCTTGATACGGATCAGACCCGATTTGAAGACGAGTCCGACCCGACGACTAGTGGCTAGGGTCGATCAGATATTTGAAGTCATCCAACCAAGTTTAGTTTATCTTTAAATTTTAAATGTTTGTTTCCTTTTCAAATTAGGTTTCCTTATCATGTTAGGATTGTGTTTAACTTTTATTATTTATAGGCTTATGATAATAAGGTTGGATGTCAAGTATTGAATTAATAAAAAAACGTTTCTTTTGAAACACCAAAGAACTCGTGTTCTTGTTCTATGATTTCGGTTGGCCGAACACACCCTTAAGTTAGGGTTTAGCTTCCACTAATACAAATCCGTATCAAACCTTGGCAATATCAGTAGAAAGCTTCACTAAATCCATGGTCACATGTAGTTTGCTTGATGAAAGATATATAAGTTTAGTTTTGTTCTGTTTAAAAAGAAATGAATCTGATTCCACATCAGTGAAAGAATAATAATGAACTAAAAGAAAGGTGGTCATATAAAAAGTGTGAAAGGAAAAGTCACTTATGTGGCCGAGATCTTTGGGCCATCAAGAAGGTCCATGACATAAACTGGTAATCTCCATTGCACATAACAGAGATGTGTCAAACTTACATCATAATTTATGTCAGCGAGACCTGACCTGTTCTCACAGCTCCGACCCATATATAGTCAATCCCAACTTACAATTTTATCACCCCATTTGTTGACATTAAAAAAATACGGTATTGTTTAGCGAGTGGAAAGACATAGGCATTGGAAAAGAAAATAAAAGAAAAAGATACATTACCAAAATTTTACCTTATAATTTATAAAATATTTATCTTAGTGTTCGGTTTTCATGGTTATGAGAGAACTGTACAAGTTTCATCCACGGATATAAATCGACCATTAACATCTTCCTTTCTCGTTTGCTCCTAAACATTTATTGCTTTATCTTGTTTGTTCTTCATCAAGATGTGTTCGTCTCTTCTTAATTTGCAGTTTTAATTTACCTGTACATATAATTGCTTAATTTAATTAAAATATTTACTTCCATCAACTCAAGGTTGGTAATATTAGCCGAATTAAGGACCATAATTCATCAGTTTCAGACAAACTTCTTTCAATAAAATAACCTCGAAAACATTTGCACAAAACTAATAGTTAATTTACAATTTTTTTACGCATGAATTAATAAAGGAGAATTTTCTCATGTCGTCATAATTTCAACAAAAAACGTTAAATTCGATGGCACGTGATTCTTATAAACAAAAATGTTATATTCAATAACATGTGATTCCTGTATGTGCGTTCCTCGTGTAGCTCAATGAATGGCAAATAATACAAATACCTAAGCATAATAATCGCAAATTTGTGGCTTTGGTTGCTTTGTCCAATACCTTATTTGATATTTAGTTTTATATTTCAGTATGAATAAGTTTTATTTGTAAATTAATGCAAACGGTATGGATTAAATTTAGAAGTGCGGGTTGTTTTGATTGAATTGGTTATGGTTAAAATCAAAATCATTTGAAGATTTCAGTTATCTAAGGGCCATGCCAACGTACGTCGTGAGGACGTCGTGGGCAAAAAACAATCTGTCACAAGCCATCACCATTGGCGCTGCTACGTCTCTAGCCGGCGTCGTGGAGGTGACGTCGTCTACACGACGTGGGAAGGGGGGCGTCGTGGGGAAACTGTGTGGGGGGAGGCGGGTTTGGGTTAGTGATGTGTTGCTGTTGGCACGACATCGTCATTAACCCGTCAGTAGAGAAGGGTTTAGTGATGTGTTTAGTGACGCGTCACTGTTGGGAAAGGCCTAATAATGAACTACATTACAAAGATCTGTAATTTAGTCTTCGATCAACTCAAGCTGGTTTGCAAAAGAATCGAATTAATAATATGGGTGGTGGTCTAGTGGGTGAATGTAGTCTCAACTCTTAAAGTTGTTGAATTTTGGGCCTTTTTATCTAAATAAACATGTAATGTTTTCTAGAACTTTCTAGTCGGATAAATCATAAACGGGTAAATGGACAGGAAACATGTTCAGACTATCATGAAAAGTCGAGTTTTTAATTCCGACATACATGTCCTAAATAACATTTTCTTACGTAGGTGTTCTGACCATTTCAAACTCTAGTCTTTTGTAGATGGTGTCTTACCACCATGCCACCTTAGAGATAATTGTCTACAACATTCTAGTCCAATCGTTCATAAATAAACTTTATATTTGTTTATTTCTAACAAAGTTAGTATTTACTTCAATATAAATTAGACCACAAAATCGAAGGTCCTAGTAAGTAGTAACTAGCCACCTTTTATATCTTATGTACTAGCTTATTGGCGGTGAAAGAGTAGCCTCCACATAAGTCTCTTAACAAAACCGTGACATAAATATTTAATACTACACAAAAGTACTAAAATTTTCCGGACCACATATGTCCTAGAAGTTATAAACAACAAAGTTTGCTTGTGAGCTCAAAACTCACCGTTGAAGTCAATTTTGGGACCGTATTAATACGGTCGAACCCAAACCATATAGCCCCCACCACTGGTATTAAAAACTAGCCATCAGACAGATGGCGTCCTCACTATGGTACTACTTGGTTTTGTTGTTGAATGTTGACCCATGGCCCATGAACGAACCATGGCTTTCTTTTGTAGTTCTAGAATATTTTTCACATGCAAAATAAAGAAACAGCTTTACAGCTTTACATATATATGAATAAATAGTACAAAAATAAGGTTTGATGGTCAAGTTACCTGCTGATAGTTTTTTTAAACAACATAAAGTAACTACAAGAATGGAGATTTTGCATTGTTACGATCATTCCAATATTAAGATCAAATATATATATTAAAACTTGAAATAAAAAACATAACAAGGAGCTAGATTATAGTATGAATTACATCAAAGAAATTGTAATGAAAAGGTCCGGTAAGGTAGGCCATAGTTCTTTTTAGGAGCAACTTTTTTTCACACAACTAAATACACAATAAGGTCTTTGACCAGATTTATACCCACAACATATTAGTTGGCACATAACTTACATACCGCTAGTCTGCAAGTACTTTGCTATGTTTTCTAGTAAAACATGTTATGTACGACTTTGGAAATGAATATTCTCTAAAGTATTTCTTAAAAAACGAAATATACTACATTTTCTAATAAAATTTGAAGCATCAAATAATGACTACTACTTCAAATACAAGAGGGTTAAATGTTGTAGTGTAAATAAAATAAACATTTACGTTAAAAAGACCGAATACTTAAATACCACAACATTAGAAAAATCTAGTAGAGTTATGATATCATGTTCTTCATTGTTAAAGTAATGTCTTGGTTAGATACAAGAAAAGTCCATTCAATTCTCCCGGAACTCGAATTCGCACGTGATACATGATGAAATAAACTAATACTACGCATTTATTGCATGGTCGGTCCCTCACCTTCTCCCATTTCCATTATTGCCCGTGTATTTCATAAATTACCAACGGTGCAGATCTTCTTCAAAGTCCCCACTCCCCCCTATATATTTCATCGTCACACTTCTACTCTTTTACTCGTCAAAGAACATCCATTCTCAGTTACTCTTCAATCAAAATTCCCCAAACTGTTTTTGGGAATTCACAATTAGGGTTCATCAAAATGCTACTCAAAAGCTCATCAAATCCAGCTCTCAATTCATGGTTCCAACAAAATCCCAAAGGATCATCATCACCAGACGTAGATCTCATGAGTCGAAATCTAAAATCAATCAAATCACCAACAGTTTCGTCTTATTCTCCGAAGAAAATCACTCGCGCGTCATCGGAAAGCGATTTATTAAGCCTTTCGATCCCTAAACGTAGGAATTCAATGAATTCGAATGCAAATTTTTTGATTTCGAATGCATCTGTGGTGGAAGCAGAGGAGATCGAAAGCAGGGGATTATTGTTTTCGAGTAGTGGTTTGGATGTTAATGAAGGATGTGGAGTTCAGTATTTGATCGATGGAACCGGTGGAGGAGGTGGCGGTGGTAAGATCTGCGGTGGCGGTGGCGGTGGCGGTAATGGTGATAACGATGATTCAGATATTTATTATCAAAACATGATTCAAGCGAACCCTAGCAACTCTTTGATTCTCGGAAATTACGCTAAATACTTGAAAGAGGTCTGTTAAATGTTAACATTCATCATTTACATTTGTTAATACTTCACGTATATTCTGGTAAACTGTATCAAAAATTCAAAATTTAACATGATTAATGATTTTAATTGATTATATGAAATAGGTACGAGGTGATGCTTTGAAAGCAGAAGAATATTGTAGCAGAGCAATTCTATCAAACCCTAGCGACAGTAATGCTTTATCGATGTATGCCGATTTGATTTGGGAGACACAAAAAGATGCATCACGCGCACAAAGTTACTTTGATCAAGCGGTTAAAGCTTCACCAGATGATTGGTAAGATATAAACAATTTTTTGTTTGTTTGACTTTGACTTTAATTTTGACTTTGACTGAATAAGTTTCTTTCGCTAATATGGTATACAGTTACATTATGGCTTCTTATGCTCGGTTTCTTTGGGATGCTGATGAAGAAAATGAGGAAGAAGTTTCTGATGTGAATATAGGATCACCAAGTTTCTTTCATGAAGCTTCAGAACAGTTTCCGATCGTTGCAGCATCATAAATTCTAACTTAAGTAACACGAAAACTACACCAAAATGTATCTAATTGTATACCGTTTTATTTAGGGGTGTCAAATTTGTACCGAACAAAACCAACCAACATGCTACCAACTGTAACAAGAATAGTTGGTAGCCAACATGTTTGGTTGGTAGTACCGTACCAATTGTGTAATCATGGTACGGTAATGGTACACAATTTTTAAATACCGTGGTATACCGTACCAACCAAGATATATATAATTTATGATTCTTAGTTAAATATATTGTACCAAACTACCAACCTATTTGCCCAAGACTCCAATTACGACAAGATAGCTACATCTTTTGTTACTTTATCGTACTAGATTATGTTTATATAGCATGTAACATATTATATCATTTTGCTTATTCTGTTTCCGTGTTCGAAAAACTTGTTAATATGTTTAACTGGTTGATAATGATAAAATATCATTGTTATTTTGTTATTAATTTTTTTAATTTCATATAAGTTTGTGATGTTGGTATATACTATTACCAATTTGTACCAACCATGATTGTTGGTAGCCAAACAAATTGGTACCAAGTAAACTTGGTATGGTATTGGTAGCTAAATCAGTGTACCAATTATAGTTGGTACGGTACACGGTATGAAGAAAATATACATGGTACCGTACCATGTTCACCCCTAGTTTTATTATTATTATAAGTATCGTATTTAAAACCTACTTTTTAATGTACTGAACTTTCAAAACTTAAGAAGGTATCATCTGATGCACTATTATATGTATCAATTTGAATGATTTTACATAAAATGATACATATAATAGTATGTTTTGGATGTAGACTACATTAAAAGGCAATTTTTTTAATATGATAGCAACTTTCTAACCTGTCTTCTTTTTGTTGTTGTTTCTTATATTTCTTTTAGTTTTTAAGCTATAGTTTATTTATTTTAAATATAATGTATATCATTGTAAAATTTAATTCTATCAAATGATTCTCGTTGACACATAGAATGATAGGTTTCGAAAAGTTTAGTTCATCAAAAGATGTTTTTAATCCACCTGACAGAAATTGATGCTACCTAAACAGATTATAAATTTTGATCAATTGATACATTAAAAGATTAGTTTTGGAAATTCATTACATCAAAAGGTAAAATATAAAGTTTAATATATGTAATAACTTCCTTATATAAAATGTATTTTTGTTTATAATGGGCTCTTTCAAGGTGACCAAACTTTTGCTTATGATGTACGACTGTATGTGACTTAACCGTGGTCGTTTTTGGACATTCCCCTTGCCGTAAATGCAAGGCTGTCCCTGAGTTTGTCAGGGCCCTAGGCGAATACTAATTTTGGACCCCTATCAAAATTGTAAATACTTATTCCTCTAATTGTCCTCACATTCACAGAGCACTAGAGCAGAGTAAGTGAGAAGATGAGGATAAAAAAGTGATAACCTTTGAGTTAATAAAAAAAAATAAAGAAGTGTTTAAAAATTATGGGCCTCACTTTAATAATTTGCTATAGTCCTGAGCCTACTATGTATGCCCTCAGGGCCGGCTTTGCATAAATGTTTACTCAGGAAAATGATTGTACCCATAACTATTAAGAGATCATTTCGAACACCTTTACTACTAAATAATCACAAGATAGTTTTGATATATTTAATAACAACAAACTTTATAATCACATATAGTTTGTACACATTCATGTGTAATTTAGCTATTGGACTGTTCTGTCATGTCATTCTGTGAATAAGATATCTTATAAAATATAGCTTTTGTGTTTATGAATAAAAATCTGTTAACAAGGCCTCTCAAGGTCCTGTGTGAATTGATGAAAATGGACCCCCTAAATACAAATTATATATAAAAAAGTAGACTTTTAAAAAAAATTCAATTAAATTATTTAGCTGATTTAAAATTTTAAGATCATATATATAAGATATACTTCCTCCGATTCAAAATAAGAGATACACTTTCCATTTTGGGTGATTCAAAATAAGTGATACAATTTGAAAAATTACCTTATTTTGCAAAAAATATTGGGACTCATTCCCCACTAAAATTACCTCACTCACTAACTATCTACTTTAATAAAGTAAAATGACCCATTTACCCTTACTTTTTAATTTTAAACATCATTAACCCCACTTTATTCAAAAAGTGCGGGACTCATTCCCCACTAACCATCCAATTAATCTAATTTAACCATCATTAAAATCTTTTGACTCAAAAACCGTGAAACCCCAAGTGTATCACTTATTTTGAATCGGAGGAAGTATAAAAAAATTTGGGCTCCCTCTCGAGCATGGGCCCGGCTGTACCTCGTGCACCTCCTCAAAGACAAGCATATTTGTTAAATATGTGGTGTGTAAGGAATTGAATGGGACATTGCAACCAATATTGTAATTTTATGTAGTGGAGCTGAGTTTCTGTCCTTACATCGCACATTGTTAGTAGTAGAGAATAGAGATGTCTAATATAATTCCAATTTTGTATGGCTTACTCCACGGAAATGTATTAATTGTGTATTGTTATTATCTATAGTTTATAGGGGTGATTTTTACACCATAACTTTTATTGTATGTACCACAATCATTGTTTAGATGAGTTGTACAATTAGCTATCAAACTTCAACTGTGTAGTATATGCCTTAAAAGTTGTGGTGTAAAAATGAATTCTCATATTTATATTCAAACAGTCTCACTCGTATAATAAACTTTCATTTCTTCATATTTTTGTATCAAGTAACATATTCACCCGCTAACCATTAAGTTTCCAACTTTTGTAAGGTTTTTAGCTTAGTTATATGTATACACTATCATAACAAAACAATGAACGGTGTGTAATGAAGATACTTGGTTATAATAAATTGATTTGTATGGCAACTGTAAATGACAATGATGTTTTAATATTGTTATCGTGGGATTATTCTTATGAGGATTAAGACGTCTTTGTTTGTTTAAAGGTATGAAGGACTTTTTGATATGTAACTTAAAGTTTGATGTAGTGACATTACTATTATCCCTATTATACAATTGTGATAGTGAAAGTACTGTTTACTGTTTTGTGATTGGTTGAAACTTTTTTCCAATCTAAATATATACAAGTGGGTATGAAAGTAGGCATGGATAGTGGCTTTAGCTCATCTGGTAAGGCATTTCCCTTCTCCCCTAAATTCCCAGGTTTGAATCCTAGGTCAAACCATTTGATATGTGCATTTTTTTAGTTGTTAATAAAGAATTAATTACACTTCAATCCCTAAACTTATATGATTTCTTATTATAAACCCAAACTTTTATTACTTACACTATTAACAAAATTTTAAATATCTTATTACTAAAAACACTTCAAACTTAAACATTTATAAATCATACTTTAAATTCCTAAACTTTTATATATAAGGTTCTCCTCTTTGTGGTGTAAGATTTATAATTGTTATTTAAAATACTAATAATCTATATGTTATATAGACAATACGATATGTAAAAATTCATGAATTTTTTTGTTATAATTACAATCATTTGTAATGTTATATGTTATACGAAGTACATTTTAACATATATACATATTATACTTTTTTTTATAAATGTTACGAACAATTGATACTGATGATTATTTGATATTGAAAAATATATATTCTTAATGTTTTTTTATAACTTTTATTTTTCATAGACTCGCAACGAAGCGCGGCAAATACATTCCTTGTATAATACAATACCTATACCACTAAATGGCACTATGAATAGTGACATTTGTTGCTAAAATGCGCAGAACTAATCACAATATATGGTTTATATATTGAATAATAAACAAGGTTCTAAGTTGTGGCGTAGTGGCTTTCTTTTTGGAATTAAGGCCTTCAACTTGGGGAGACCCAAGTTCAAATCCTTGCGTGTGCTTTTTTGTTTTTTTGTTCTTTCAAACTCGATTGCAGTCTGCACACATTCTAAAGTTGTCATTGTTGTCTTTTCTTTTTTTTTTTTTAATTTCATTTAATGCTATTCATTATATATACATATTAAATGAAATTGTTAAAAGATATTTTTTAAAGAAAGACCATTTGCTAGCTTAAAAGGATTATTTTTTACTCCATTTTAATATGTACGAGTGTGATCATGCTAATCTTGCAATATCTACGTGAATTTTAGGAGCAGTGGTATTGGCTTAGAAACCGCCCGTGTACTTGCCTTACGTGGTTTTTAGGAACTTTGATAAAGCCACTATATCAAATGAAAATATTGGAATGAAATCTTAGAGTTGGGCTAATTGGTTTATAACAACTTTCCCTTTAAATCTGTATAACTCATAAACTTTTACTTCCTCCGATTCAAAATTAGTGCTACACTTTGGTTTTCACGGTTTTTGAGGCAAAAGATTATAATGATTAGATTAATTGAATGGTTGGTGGATAATAGGTCCCACACCTTTTGAATAAAATGTGGTTAATGTTGTTTAAAAGTAAAAAGTAAGGGTAAATGAGTCATTTCACTTTGTTAAAGTAGATAGTTAGCGGGTGTGAGTCCTACTATTTTTAACCAAATAAGGTAATTTTTCAAAGTGTAATACTTATTTTGAATCACTCATATAAGGAAAATGTAGAACTTATTTTGAATAGGAGGAAGTATAAATTAAAACTTCATTTAGAAGAACTTATTCATTTTTGGATACAAAAAGATTGGACTAGACTTTTTACATTAAATTATGTAATTATTATTTATTTAGTAAATAATCTAAATTTTAAAATTGTGAATGTTTTATACACATCTTTATTAAGATTTAGACCAAATAAAACAACCCAAAATTCGATTCAAAATATTATAATTACTAAGTAGTGGTATATTTACAATAATAAGTACAATAAGGATAAGATGGAACATTCATTGGATTATATATTTATGATAACATGTCATCAAACAGATATATATGATACAAAACTTTAATATTACAGATATATTTAAATGTTTATGAAAAACGTGTATATAATTATTAAATACGTAAATAATAAAAATACGTAAAATATGCGCAGCGAAGCGCACACCATTACAATACTTGTTAATATTCATTACTTGCTCTGAATACAACTTGTGGGATTGTAGAATATTAGCTAGTTTTTTCAAACATACTTATATAGTTTATTAACGGTACGCTTGTGTTTTTACAAGACAACATTTAGAGGTGACAAAATGTGTAGGTTTATTGGTTTGGTAATAAATAAAAATGAGTATCTTTAGTTTTGGTAAAATGAGTCGGATTCGGGTTCAGCTGACACAAGCATTTAATAAATAATTAAGGGTTTAAACATTACTTAAAAACTACTGTATATTATTACACTAATAATCTTTGTATTTATATAAAGAAATTTAAAATGCACTCGATCTTATACCCTATCAAAAATATATAAACATGTGTTAGATCACAAATTCTTTTAAGTATAAAACTAATTTATGTAAATTAAATCCGAGCAAAATTAAAATCTTTGAAATTTTATAATAACAGAAATAGTGACTTTAGTCGCCTAACTTTATATTAGGTTTAATCACTTATAAATTTCACTGGGTACGCCTTATATACACTTTTGGCCTTTTGGGCACCCTTATGAACAACTAAGAAATCCATTCGAGGAACACACTGACTAATTAAAGTAACGAGTCTTTGAATATTGAGAGGCTCATTACTTCAATTACGATAATGAAATATCATTTCAATTTTTTCAGTTTGAATTTTTAGCGATTCTATTTTTGGTATAACAGACCCACTATACGATATATTAGTAGAACCTTTAGGATACTGAATCACAAATAGAGTTCAAGTTAGATCTCATAGATAATATACAATAAAATCTCTTAATACTCGGTAAATTACTATGCCTTCTAAAATAATAAATTTGTCCGGTCCCGACTTGGGCCAATGTAAAATATTGGAAAAATCAATAAAATAATAAGATAATAATTTTTTGGTAGATCCCTTTATAGTTTTCGGTTCAAATAAAATCATAAATTAATAATTCATAGGAATTGAAAAAAATATATTACATTATATTGAAATATGATTCAATAGATATCTGTTTTCCTTTAAAATTCAAGTCTATTTGAAATTCATCTCTAACTTTTCGTATTGCATCTAACGTAATTCTAAGAGGCATAGACAGATAGACTAATGTGTTTTTTTTTTTGTTTGGTATGTATAGTATAATTACTTAAAAACTCTTTAAATTAATAAATTTTTCCGATCCCGACATTATTAATATTAATTTAAAGAGATCAATTTACAAAAGAAAATATCCTCGTTTCAAACAAGAATCTTTTACTGGCGGAAACCAAAGACACACCAAAACACTATTATTGACCACAAGAAGAAGTAATCCTAATCATTCGGTGTTTAATAGTCAAACGGGCTTAGCGAAATTATTGGTTTTTGGTGTTTATGGAAGGCTAGGAATGATTGGGTCTTTAGGAACACACTACTATGGTGTCGCCGCTCATGACAAGTGTAGCATTCCACTTCTTCGAGGTTCCTTACTTTGCAATCTTTCGCCCTGTGCCCGAATCTTCCGCATTTAAAACGTATAGCCGTATTTGCTTTGCATTCTCCCTGGTGATTCTTACCGCAACTTTGACAACATCCAACACTACCTTTCTTTGACGAACTCGATCCAAATCTTTCTTCCTTTGTCGATCCCAAGCTACCATCGAGCTTCTTCCTTTCCACTCCTGGCGACGACTCTTGTGCTTTTCGCCGAATACCCCTCTCGACACCTCGAGTGGTACAAAACCTTTCCTTTAATCTACTCGTAAACTCCTTCCACGACATCACATACAATGCTTTCCTACCCAAAGTCTCATACATGGTATTCCACCATGTCAACGCCTCATCCTTTAACTGTCGGGACGCATAGGTGACCATATCCTTCTTCGAACACTTGCTACCCTCCAGCACTTGCTCAGTTCCCCGAATCCAACGCATCGTGACCTTTGGTTCAGAACTCCCAAAATACACACCAGGATTGCATGCCACGAATGCCTTATATGAACATCCTTCTCTTTCTCCCGAACCCGAATCATCACTCTCTTCGGTCGATGACTTCTCAGTACGAGTCTTGCTACCCGAAGGCTTACTTCCACCACGAGATTTAGATTCACACCGTCTAACCTCAACCAACCGGTTATCAATAATTCGGTTCATATCCTCATTCATCTCATCTCTCATCTGATGGAATAGATTTCTAATCGCTTCCATAGTCACCGGTGTTTGGTTTGCATCGAAACCGAAACCGAAACCCTCTCCATTATTACCTGGATGCGTCGGGATTCGATTTGAATCCGCTTCATGATCTTGTGGAACTTCTCGACTTCCAGGGCTCACCATTTGCTACATACATACTTTAAACCGTTAGAACTCGAACGATTGACTCAAAGGTCAATTATTACCCATAAAGCCCAAAACACCATCTTTCCTCTTAGGAATCAATCCTTTTTATACTCATACCTTACGGTCTCAAGAGACTAATCATAGAAATCCTATGGAAACATATGCTCCTACTTAGCATAGCTTAAGACTAGGGAGGTCAAGCCTATCTAATTCACTTAAACTATAGCTCTGATACCAAGTTGTAACACCTCAATTTTTAAAACATCATTTAAAACATATTTTTAAATAAAAATATTACAAAGTCCAATATCCCAAAATACGGTTTAACAAAAACCATTTAAAAGTTTATCAGAGTATTAAAACCGGTGTTACAAAAACATATCATAACCATAGGATAAACGGGATCTACCTACGAGCTCCAGAGCTGATCAACACTAGGTCACTTCTAACGGGACCTTCTAATCCATCGATCCTGAACCTGAGTACATAGCCACAAAACACAAAGTAGTACGTGAGACAAAATAGTCTCGTGAGACACATGAGATTTCGACCCATTCTCAAATATAATAAAAGTCATAGTATTCATTTCTTTTCTTTATTCACTTATTAATTATCAACTTATATTCTTACCGCTTATTCGTATTTACTAGTAAGCTAACCGTAAGCTTACCCATCACGTAGTCACATACATGTAAGCTATCCATAAGCTTATTAAATCTTTATCACATACGCTACAGACCTCTCCGAAGCAAACTCCCCCAATGTGGGTTAACTAGGTAAACTCCTCCGTTTTCGGGTTAACTGAAACTCCCCCGTTTCCGGGTTAACTAAAACTCCCCCGTTTCCGGGTTGACTATTTCTCGACAGGCTACTCTTGCGCAGGGTGGTACCTCCCCAAGTAGGTGTCACTAACTCCCCCAACTTGTGTGGGTTAACTATGATCTGGATCCTTTTCTCAACACATATTGAAATCATCAAATACAGGCCTATGCCCCAATAATACATACTCAATCATACATTAGAATACATCTATTCTAATTATCATATTATTCTCGTTTCTTATTCAATTTCAATATAGACTTTACCAAGTTCTTTATTATATAAAAACATATTTATCATTTATTAAAATCATATTACTTTAACTTCTCTTTGACTAGAATACCAATATAATTCTAGTCACTTTATATTTATTCTCCTAGCAATTCAATCACTACTTTTATTAGTATAATATACTAATCAATACTTGATACTTGAAAATTATTGTTGTTAGCTTAATTAATACATATTATTAATAAGCCAAATATCATACTTTTTCAATCATTACTCTTAGTCAAACATCATATTAATAAAGAATTATTAATTACTTTTCATTGTCATAATCTCTTTCAAAAATCATTAATCATTTAGACGTACTTAAATAGTCTATTACCCGCATTCTTTTGCCTTTTTAATCATATCTATATTAAAAACATTTATTAATAAAGACTCATAAAACGTTATAGTTTTCAAAATCATTAACTATGTACTCAGTAAAAATCTCATGTACTCACCTTAGCCAAGCTAACTCCAAATCGTGTCTAACAACACGAACTCTTGCTTTCCAACTTGTGAGATGTCACAAATCTTTAGGTCTTCTTGACCTACCATCAATATCACCATACAATCTAGTTATTATCCATATCTAGTTACCAATAACTTCATAACAACTTTCTTAACCACCACGTTCATCCAACTTGGTGGAACCCAAAACCCTAATTCGAGATTTCCATCAATAAAACTCAAATCCAACAAGAACACAAGCTTCTTAAGCTTACAAAGAGTGTTTTACACCCATCTAGGTCATCTTCTCCAAAGATAACTTGGTAGGTTACCCAAACCACTATTTTCCCCAAATAAAGTTCATAACTAGCTAGATAACATCAACAATAAAAAAATCTTACCTTTGATGTTTGAATCTCCAAAGATCGTGAAGATTTGAGCTAGGAATCACCAAAATCGTCACTTCTCTCTCTAGAATCGGCTGCAGACTTTGGGGTGGAGAGAAATGAGCAAAAACCCTAGAAATCCCGTTTATAAAGCTGGCCTCGTAAGAGTTCGCGTTCGTGAACCCATGTTCCCGTCACGAACTTCGCGTGTCGTGAACTCCTCGCGTTTGGGAACGGGTCGTGAACTCCAAGATCGAAAACCCCAAATTCTCTGACGATAGTTCGCGTTCGCGAACTATGGTTCACGTCACGAACTCCTGCCGGCAGCTAGGCTGCACTTTTTGTTCCTTGTTTCGACCCGGTTTCGACCTTAACCATGTCAAACGATGTCCAAATGACACGAAACCAATTCCCACGTGTTTTAAACGATTTATCTTTATTTATCATATTTTTATATAATTATTTGATTAAAAATTTCGGGTCGTTACAACTATCTACCCCTTAAAATGATTCCGTCCTCGGAATCAACTCAAGGATTTCCAATCCCCATTCCGCTTCCATCCTCTTGCATCTATTACCATCAACCTTTCTCATTCGTGATCCAATAACAATTATACATTTAAAGGCACTTAACACCGTTATAACGGGTCAAAATCCATCTTAAGCCCTTAATACCCCAAACGGGTCAAAATTCCATAACTCGACGTACTATAACACTTTTAATCATTTAACTAAATCCTTTTATCCACATAGGAACGACATGACCCAATCATTACTATTATTATAATCAATTAAAACGAAAGTCAATGTCTAACTTAGACCAAGTCGTCATATTCTAATTTTGTCAAATCCTTGACTTGAGCACAAAGTCAACCGTACTTTGACATTTTCCTTTCTCACAAGGTTCCATTAACCATCCTTTCCCTTACAACCGACGTTACATCCATGGTTCATCAACCATCATACTCGATTCTCAAACTCAACTCGAAACAACCAACGTTCAAAGTCGCACCCTCCGACTGTCATTATTTCCATTAATCAATTAACCATTATCATATACATATAGACAGTACATTATGATCTTATCATTGCCTAGCCATTTTAAACGAAGGCCAAAACCCAATTTTACCAAGGTCAATAATCCACTAGTTGACCAACCTTGACTTATAAATAAAGTCAAACTTACTTTGCAAAATTCACATGCTCTTTACTAGCGCGACATCATTTCCCAATGCTTTTCATTCTCGATTCCAACATCTATATTTCCTTTCTCAATTGTTTCTCTTGTAGTCGATTTCAATTTCCACAATCTATTAGTAATTTCCATTTAAGCAATATCAATCTCTATTACTCTTTAACTTTCATCCATTTACTTATACCATTTATAATTCCCTTCAAACATCCTAGTAACATACTTGTAATTCCCGATTACCGGCTTTAGAGCCTCAGTCACATCCGATTGTGGTCTAGCCTCTCATCATACAATTTTCCCCACTCATCAATTACTATTAACTTTGCTTCTTAAAAGCGTCCCTTTTTCACCATCTATACCCTTGTAGGCACCACCTACGTGTAACTATACTTTATACACAACCCGTGATTTCAACCTAAGTTCTCACTTACCATATAATATAGCCATAACTTAACCATGCGGTTCTACCTACACCGGATATAAACATCATGATCCTGATACACTCTCATCGAGATGATCAGAAAGCCTCCAATCCATCACGATCCAAACTGCCACAATGATCGGAAAGCCTCCAATCCAAAGTGACTCATCCAATCTCGCTAACCGGAAAGCCTCCGATCTAACAAGATCCATACAATACCGTTCTATCTTGCATACAATTCATGTATGCATCATTCACTTAGCATCATGCTATCATTTCCTTTCATAACCAATCACATTCTTTATTCGCATTTACACTTTTCCACTTTCCACATAACATTATCTCTCTAAGGATGCCTTCCAAAGGCCATTACTTCCACTTATACACCATACCACACGGTATACACATATTCACTTCTAGTGCTCTCCACTAATCAACCCATTTACCAATCAACTCTTACTAAAAATGCCTTCTCCACATTAATATTTTCCAACTTTTCCTTTACCACCGAGGTAACCACTAATACCTTTTTAATTATCCATACTTTACCGATTCACCCGGTCTTTATGAGTCAACCCATTGACTCCGATCGTTACCCATACTTAAACCATCACACCTTTCAATAAACTTTTACCATTAATAAATTGTTCACCCTTGACACCGCATATGTCAACCCTGACATAAACATTTGCATTACTCCTTCGGCTTCCCACTAATCACTAAAGTTCCATTTTTATAATCGTCATCTCTATAGTTTTCCATTCACACTTTACAGTTCTTACCAAAACTTAGTAATTCATTGTACTACTACCCTTTCTTTGAACACATTTACTATTCTCGGGATTCACCATCCGATGATCTATAATGGCATAATCCTTTCTATCCTTACCTCCCGCGACATACCGGTCGCCAACCCATTCAGATATACACATATAATAGACCGGGGAGATTATCCCCCACACTCATATTCATATTTACGATCCATTTATAATTTATTTTTCACACGCAATTCATTTAAGCACTAAATTGTGCACAGATAAGCAAACGAATTCTAATCATATGCTAATAATTTCATAACTGAATTACCTGGAGCGGCTCCATAAGCCTCCTTTACCCGAATCTTGTTGGAGGTTGATACTGACGTGACGGTTCTTTTCCTCGGGCACACACTACTATGGTGTCCCCGCTCATGACAAGTGTAGCATTCCACTTCTTCGAGGTTCCTTACTTTGCAATCTTTCGCCCTGTGCCCGAATCTTCCGCATTTGAAACATATAGCCGTATTTGCTTTGCATTCTCCCTGGTGATTCTTACAGCAACTTTGACAACATCCAACACTACCTTTCTTTGACGAACTCGATCCAAATCTTTCTTCCTTTGGCGATCCCAAGCTACCATCGAGCTTCTTCCTTTCCACTCCTGGCGACGACTCTTGTGCTTTTCGCCGAATACCCCCCTCGACACCTCGAGTGGTACAGAACCTTTCCTTTAATCTACTCGTAAACTCCTTCCACGACATCACATACAATGCTTTTCTACCCAAAGTCTCATACATGGTATTCCACCATGTCAACGCCTCATCCTTTAACTGTCAGGACGCATAGGTGACCATATCCTTCTTCGAACACTTGCTACCCTCCAACACTTGCTCAGTTTCCCGAATCTAACGCATCGTGACCTTTGGTCAGAACTCCCAAAATACACACCAGGATTGCACGCCACGAATGCCTTATATGAACATCCTTCTCTTTCTCCCGAACCCGAATCATCACTCTCATCGGTCGATGACTTCTCAGTACGAGTCTTGCTACACGAAGGCTTACTTCCACCACGAGATTTAGATTCACACCGTCTAACCTCAACCAACAGGTTATCAATAATTCGGTTCATATCCTCATTCATCTCATCTCTCATCTGATGCAATAGATTTCTAATCGCTTCCATAGTCACCGGTGTTTGGTTTGCATCGAAACCGAAACCGAAACCGAAACCGAAACCCTCTCCATTATTACCTGGATGCATCGGGATTCGATTTGAATCCGCTTCATGATCTTGTGGAACTTCTCCACTTCCAGGGCTCACCATTTGCTACATCAATACTTTAAACCGTTAGAACTCGAACGATTGACTCAAAGGTCAATTATTACCCATAAAGCCCAAAACACCATCTTTCCTCTTAGGAATCAATCCTTTTTATACTCATACCTTACGGTCTCAACTCTCAAGAGACTAATCATGGAAATCCTATGGAAACATATGGTCCTACTTAGCATAGTTTAAGACTAGGGAGGTCAAGCATACTTAATTCACTTAAACTATAGCTCTGATACCAAGTTGTAACACCTCAATTTTTAAAACATCATTTAAAACATATTTTTAAATAAAAATATTACAAAGTCCAATATCCCAAAATACGGTTTAACAAAAACCATTTAAAAGTTTATCAGAGTATTAAAACCGGTGTTACAAAATAATATCATAACCATAGGATAAACGGGATCTACCTACGAGCTCCAGAGCTGATCAACACTAGGTCACTTCTAACGGGACCTTCTAATCCATCGATCCTGAACCTGAGTACATAGCCACAAAACACAAAGTAGTACGTGAGACAAAATAGTCTCGTGAGATACATGGGTTTTTCGACCCATTCTCAAATATAATAAAAGTCATAGTATTCATTTCTTTTCTTTATTCACTTATTAATTATCAACTTATATTCTTACCGCTTATTCGTATTTACTAGTAAGCTAACCGTAAGCTTACCCATCACGTAGTCACATACATGTAAGCTATCCATAAGCTTACTAAATCTTTATCACATACGCTACAGACCTCTCCGAAGCAAACTCCCCCAATGTGGGTTAACTAGGTAAACTCCCCCGTTTCCGGGTTAACTGAAACTCCCCCGTTTCCGGGTTAACTAAAACTCCCCCGTTTTCGGGTTGACTATTTCTCGACAGGCTACTCTTGCGTAGGGTGGTACCTCCCCAAGTAGGTGTCACTAACTCCCCCAACTTGTGTGGGTTAACTATGATCCGGATCCTTTTCTCAACACATATTGAAATCATCAAATACGGGCCTATGCCCCAATAATACATACTCAATCATACATTAGAATACATCTATTCTAATTATCATATTATTCACGTTTCTTATTCAATTTCAATATTGACTTTACCAAGTTCTTTATTATATAAAAACATATTTATCATTTATTAAAATCATATTACTTTAACTTCTCTTTGACTAGAATACCAATCTAATTCTAGTCACTTTATATTTATTCTCCTAGCAATTCAATCACTACTTTTATTAGTATAATATACTTATCAATACTTGATACTTGAAAATCATTGTTGTTAGCTTAATTAATAGATATTATTAATAAGCCAAATATCATACTTTATCAATCATTACTCTTAGTCAAACATCATATTAATAAAGAATTATTAATTACTTTTCATTGTCATAATCTCTTTCAAAAATCATTAATCATTTAGACGTACTTAAATAGTCTATTACCCGCATTCTCTTGCCTTTTTAATCATATCTTTATTAAAAATATTTATTAATAAAGACACATAAAACGTTATAGTTTCAAAATCATTAACTATGTACTCAGTAAAAATCTCATGTACTCACCTTAGCCAAGCTAACTCCAAATCGTGTCTAACAACACGAACTCTTGCTTTCCAACTTGTGAGATGTCACAAATCTTTAGGTCTTCTTGACCTACCATCAATATCACCATACAATCTAGTTATTATCCATATCTAGTTACCAATAACTTCATAACAACCTTCTTAACCACCAAGTTCATCCAACTTGGTGGAACCCAAAACCCTAATTCAAGATTTCCATCAATAAAACCCAAATCCAACAAGAACACAAGCTTCTTAAGCTTACAAAGAGTGTTTTACACCCATCTTAGTCATCTCCTCCAAAGATAACTTGGTAGGTTACCCAAACCACTATTTTACCCAAATAAAGTTCATAACTAGCTAGATAACATCAACGATCAAGAAATGTTCCTTTGATGTTTGAATCTCCACAGATAGTGAAGATTTGAGCTAGGAATCACCAAAATTGTCACTTCTCTGTCTAGAATCGGCTGCACACTTTGGGGTGGAGAGAAATGAGCAAAACCCTAGAAATCCCGTTTTTAAAGCTGGCCTCGTAAGAGTTCGCGTTCGCGAACCCATGTTCGCGTCGCGAACTTCGCGTGTCGTGAACTCCTCGCGTTTGGGAACGGGTCGTGAACTCCAAGATCGAAAACCCCAAATTCTCTGTCGATAGTTCGCGTTCGCGAACTATGGTTCGCGTCGCGAACTCCTGCCAGTAGCTAGGCTGCACTTTTTGTTCCTTGTTTCGACCCGGTTTCGACCTTAACCATGTCAAACGATGTCCAAATGACACGAAACCAATTCCCACGTGTTTTAAACGATTTATTATTATTTATCATATTTTTATATAATTATTTGATTAAAAATTTCAGGTCGTTACAACTTCCTCTAGGTGCAACAATTTGCGTGACTTGTTTTCTAATATGCAGGTGATGTCTTTCTTTTGGATCAAATGCAGATCTTCTGGCAGAATTGGGGCGGGGCATTGGGGAGCTTGGATTATGGATCCTAGGGATTGTTTCTCTTAGCTAGTTAGCGGTTTTTTTTGGAGTTTTTTGACGTTTTTTTTTTTGGTGTTTTGTTTCTTTTTCGTTTCCTTTTTGTTGTACTGTGGTGCTAGCCCCTTGCTGGCTTTTAATTTAGTTTCTCGGGTTTTTGTGTCGGGGGTGATGACTTTGTCGAAGCTCCTGTCCGGATTCCTTTGTTGCCGTTCTCAAAATAAAATTAAAAAATGGCATCAGCGAAATCATGGGTTTTGATGGATTTCATTTTAAATTTGTAAAATTAAAAAAGAAAAAGTCAGAAGATATGGGGGGTTAACTTTTAAGTCTAACGTAAACGTGATTACAATTAAATAATACTCCGTACAATTAACTCTACAATTAAATAATACAATTAAATAATGCAGTCAACACAATTAAATTCTTATTAACTCTACCATAAATAATACACCCTACAGAATACCAATAAATAGTGTCACAAAACCTCCCATTCTAAATCCAATTTCATTTCATCTAATCACCACAATCTACTCCATCGAATATGAAGGTAGTAGCTTGGTGTGGGCTTTTTGCATTGGTGGCGGTGGTGGTTCTCATGGCGGAGATTCAAGTAGCAAAAGCGACAACTTGCAACCTAGATGTGCTACTCGGTACATGTGGCGACTCGTTAAAAGAAGGTGCAATGCCATCAACCGAATGTTGTGGGATCTTTTCGGATCAATGGTCGTGCATATGTGATTACAAAGAAAGACCCGATTGGCCCGGTACTGCCAAGGTTTTTGGATTTTGTCATCTACCAATGCCACCTTGTTCTTGAATTACCATAAATGAATAACGAGTCTTTAATTTTTGGTATACTATTAATTTACTACTATACATTCATAATCTTTGTTCAATATTATATTCGCTTATTTGTTCCCTCCTTGGATTTGTTGATATTGTGCTTGGTAGGGATGTAATCGGGTTCAGAACCAGATGAAGTGGGGTTGAAATACCTAAAACCTGATTTCCACAAGTTTTCAGATTACAATACTAATGGAAAATAGTAAAGACTAAATATTATGAATTATGCATTACAGTTTACGATATGATCATATGAACATAAATTATTAAAGACTAACTATTATGAATGATGTAACACATTTAACGAACCTAAATGATCCAAAACCATCCAAAAACCGATCCCGATACTAAGCCAAATCCTAAAAACAACGTCATCACAATGGCAGCAGTTTCTGCTTCTGAAGGTGGAACCGATTTCGGAGCAAGAATCATGAGGACACTTGTCGAATACCCATTGGTCAACCCCAACAAAAAGGTCAATAACACCACAAACTCTTCACTTCTAAAACATTTAGGTCCATGATGGCAAAGTGCAAAAAAAGGATAAAACAACAACCTTGCTAGACAACCCCAAGTAGCTTTACCAACGCTCGATAACATATAAATCGCGGTAAAACATTTCCCAAAGAAATCCGCGATATTATACGTTGTGATCAACATTATCGGGTACCAATCTTTAAGTATTTTTGACTCGATATTTTCTGCTAAAAATCCTGGGAAAATTGATAATGTTATGGTGTATATAACAAATACTCCTAATGCGGGCCATCGAATCATTCTTGCAACATCTCGTAATTTAGTTCTTGAAGTTTGATTATGTTTGAGTAGTTTGTAATGTTGTTCCATGACTGGTAACTTGTACAATAGAGTACAACACATTATGCATACCATTAGAATGACTATGGTGACAATGAAGTAGATATGAGCACTTGTTCTTAAGCCTTGTGGATTGTGTGGGAGTGATGCCTTTGTTATAATTCTTAAGAGAGAAACAAGAATCCCTGAAAGCAATTAGGATTGTTATTTACATCAAATCAACCGAATTTGTTAAAACGGAACTTAAAATGTTATAATTACAAAAACAGCTCACCGCATAAATTAGAGCATGTTTGGGAAAACTTATTTAGATGGCTTTTTAGCTTAATAAGCCTAAATAAGCTTAAAAATTCAAGGTTATTTAGACTTATTAAGCTAATCAGCTAAAAAAACTCGTTAAACAAGCTTTCCTAAACATGCCCTTATATTTAGGTGACAAAAAAATGACTCCTAACAAAACTTACCTGATAAAGCGGTTCCCGCAAAAACGGCTTGCATGTACTCTTTTGGCAAGTTTCCTGCTGACCCTATTAGACTCGCACCAATCAACCCATCGGCTAAACCACATATCGCAACCGATGCAACCACCACATAAAACTTGCCACTATGTGTAACTTAATCAAGTATCACAATTACCAATATCGAAATAACAAACATGATAAATCCAAAATTCATCCTAACTCTAAAGCTAAATTTTCGGCTCAAACTACTCCATTTTATAATCACAACTAAAACTAGCAACGAAGAACTCATATACGATACCGAAAACACTTTTTCCACGTGTTTTTGGGGGTAACGATGGTGGAAATAACCGATGGCTGTGATTAATGCGTTCCATGGAAGCAAATTGCCTGCGCCGAGTATGAAGTGGATCGTATAAGCGATTTTGTATTTGTCGTTTTGTTCAGTTGGGTTTAGTTGCTCCATTTTTGGTGAACTCATTTTTGGTCAGTTTGATATACGGCTCTTTGTTCATACGAAAATGTTATATGGGCAACATCTAAAGACTTTTCGGACGATTTTTGAATGATTAAAGGTGGATAAAGAGAATGCCATGAGAAGAAAGTTAACGAAAGAAATCTTGACATTTTGACAAGGGGGTAAAAAGAAAGATTCTTTCTATTTTTTTATTTTTTTTTTATTTAGATTAAAAACCCCTTCTTTCCACACAAAAATGAGGTATTTCGGCGAATGTATACATTTATTCACAAAAACACACATTCTAAGCAAATAGTAGGGGGTGACAAATCCCTACATAACTTGACACGAAAATAACGAGTTTATGTTAGCTTTAAATAGCTTCGAGTCGTAAAAGGACCAACACATCTAACCCATTTAATAAACAACTCATGTTTGGGTTGGTTTGTAGATAAATGGGTTAACGCATAATCCCGTATTAATTTAGAATATAAAGAGTGAATTTTAACCCGTCAACCTATTTGCAACCCGTTTAACTGACCAAACCCGATTACAACTTGTTAAACCCACCAACTTGTTTGACATGTAATATAGTTAACCCGGTTACACGGGTCGTGTCCGAGTTATATGGTTTAAGGTTAGGTTTCTCGACACAATTCACTAAACTGGTCATGTTTGGGTTGGGTGATCAATGTGTCAACCCGCTCGGAAATGGTTCGTTTGTTATTTTGGAAATTTTCTCCTTTCTTTTACTTTGTTTGGTGAGATTTTTTAGACTTCTTGGGGCTGGGACAGGGATTCATTTTGTTTAGTTGATTATTTGATACATAGAATGATTGAAAGATGACGGGTTCCGACTTTCGAGCCTTGAAAATGTATTTTTTATGGGGCTCCTTCATGTGTTATGTACTTATGTGAGGACTAAAACGAATGGAAAGTAATGGTTTTGTGTTCTTTATGTTTCATATATTCTACTGCTACAAACACATGCTTGTTGTCCATTATTTTATGACCCATTTTTAGTCATAATGCAAAAATCCTCATTGTGTTGTTAACAATAGATCACACCCGACCTTTCGATCCATATGGTATAGTTTATAAAATCGGTTTCGGTCTAGATTATGGTATAGTTTATCTTTACGGCTGTACGCACCTTTCAGTACTTTCGCTAAAGTATCTAAAAATCCATGTTGCTTCGGGATTAGCATGATTTACAGGGTATTGTTGGTTTGTTGTTTCGGCACTTCATTGATTAGGAAAAGTCATTATACCAATGGGTTATTTGTCAAACCAGGGTGGGACTTTGTGGCACCATGCCTGGGGGTGTCTAAAAGATCAACCCAACACGACCCAAACCCGAACCAGATTATGCTAGTTGGGTCGATGCATCCGGGTCTTATGTGGATAAATACAAACGATTTATTATCTTATTGTTATATTATAATCATGTTATGTATTAATTTCATTGTCATGAACTCATAATTGAACAATTGTGATGTGATATTTGATGTGTGTGGTAATGAAGAAAAAACGGATGGCAAAGAAATAGCTTTACTTGCTCATCATATTAAAGTGACAAGAAGTTAACTTTCGGTGAGAACCGAACACCTCCATTTGTGAACCATTGGCTCATATGGAACTTGATTCTTTCACCTCCCTTCATTTTGGACTTTTTTCCATAAATTTGTCTTCTTTTTCTTTTTTGCGGGTTTGACTTGTTATGTGGAAGCAAGTAGTGTTCGGTTTTCAGACATATAAGAACGAATCACAAATCGGGTGACTTGAAGGTAAAGAACAAAGTAGTCGAGTTGTGAAATTGGTCCCCATTTTTTCTCGACATTGATTTTAACGAGGACTACTTGACTAAAGTTACATGTCCACTTAACAATACGTATAGGTTTAAGGGGTTAAATCGTAAAATGTAACAAAAGGCATTTGGCCTAGAGCTATATGATTGAACTTGGGATTTACGTTCGTAGGGTTACTATAAACTGATTAAGCTACGAGATTGAGTACCTTTGTGTCAGGATCGATTAACTATAGACGAGTTAATAAACACCTTAGATCTAATTGATGATAGAAGTTGCAGCGGATCAACACTATATCAATAATTAAGAACAATGAACTGTAAGAACAATATGAGAAATATTAAGAACACAGTTTCACAAAAAGCTTCAATGTATATTATTGAGTTAACAATACACACGTACGTTTACAATTCGTAAGGAACTATTTATAATAGTCCTTGAAGCTAAACTATTTACCCTAGTTATTCTAGGACTTGATTTACATCGAATAATAATAATATACATTGATTTACATTCTATAACTATCTATACGAAGATCTCGGACTTGATATTCTTCAAAAACGCGTTGTCAGTAGTAGAACTCATCACCAGTAGTAAATATGTAACATCAGTAGTAAGTCTGGTGATCAGTAGTAAGTCCATAATCAACGTCAGTAGTAACTACAATGATCAGTAGTATCTTCAATCTTTTCATGATCAGTAGTAACTTAGTTATAGTGAACACCAGCATCAACTTCATCAGTAGTAAATGTTTCTGCCCCATCAGTACTAAATAAGATCAGTACTAACTGCAGCATCAGTAATAAGTTGATCTGTGTTTTGCTCCAACAATCTCCCCCTAAACTTATTGATTATGTTTTAATCAATCAAGTTTCCATTTATTTCTTCTTTTCTTTTTCTTTTTCTTCCAACAGTTTTGCTCTTCTTTTATCACCTTCTAATGTCTGTTGGTTTTGTTTATTCCTTTGTGCAATAATGTATTTGCTAATCTTCTTTACAAATTCATTCATTTTATTTTGAAATAGCATAGCATCATGAGGTTTAATGAAGTTCATGCACCATAGTTGATAGAGAGTCTTCTCAGAATGAGGATACTCTTTCTCATAAAGGAATAAGTCACATTTCTTACTTGTATATTCAAAGAAGTACATGTTGACAGTTGGTAGCACATTCCAAGCTTGAACATTCTCTGAATCTGCATACTTCTCTGGATAATTTTCTGGATAGAAAGCAGCATCAATCATTTCAGTAAGATAACCTGCAGCTGAATTCTTCCAGAACTTTTTAGTCATTCTTGGTTTACCAATGATCAACATCTTGATAATGTCACTTCTGGTTAGGGACATGACCAAAGGTTTCCAAGCTCTGAATCTTTGAGTGACTTTATCTTCTCTGACAATCTCAATCATATCATCTATATATCTCCAGTTGATGATTGGATTATTTTGTAGGATAGCAATGGGGAGATCATAAACTTGAACCATTTGTAATTTCTTCTTTGGTTGATCAAGTTCTGAAGCAATTGTCTTTCTTTTCTTTGATATTTGAGAGGATACACCAGATGATTCTCCAGATATTGTTTTTCTTTCTTTCATTTCTTTGGAGTCTATCTGTTCCAGTTTAGTGGTGTATTTCTCATTAATGTCTTGTTCAGTAAGATCCTTCTTCTTCTCTACACAGTACTTTTCAATTAAATTGATCAACTTCATTCTTCCAAAGGCTTTTGTGTTGTAACCTTTTGATTTCAAGAATGTGATCATTTCTTTCTTCTTCTCTGCAAATTGTTCTGGCATATCAGCCTTTTGCTCTTTGCATTCTTGTACTTGTGCTTCAAGAAGTTCTATTGTTTCATGTTCAAGTTGCCTAAATTTTTTCAGTTCTCTTCTTTGTAATTCCTTTCTTGTTTCAGCAACTTGTTTAGTTTTGATCTTCTGTTGAAATTGTGGCAGTTTTGATATATCTGCTATATCTGCCAATTTGATTTCTGTGAAAGGTTGTCTCAATATTCTAGCCCTTTCTGCTAATCTTTTGTTTTCATTTGCTAGAGAGACTTCAACCTTCTTTAAGTATTTTGCTCTTTTTACCTTCCACCTATCCTGTTTGGCTGATTTGGCATAATTGATTTTGTTGACCATTTCATGACCTTGTGCTCTATTAGGTTGGTCTTCATCAGCAACTTCCTTTCCCTTGCCTATGTAGTTCTCTTTCTTCATATCTTGGTTAGATTCAATAGCAAATTTGGGACCAAAGTATTGTATCTGTGACATAGGAAGTATTTTAGGATGTGGAGGCAGGGAACATTCATCAACTTCTAACCAGTTGATATCATCATCAATATCTTTTACCACCATTTGTGTTGTTTCTCTTTTTGGAGATGGTGGAAGTATCACTGAAGGTTTTAGTAGTGGTGGTAGCTCAATAATGTCATCAGTAGTAACCAAGTTAGTTACTACTGGCATGTCTTCAGAGATTACTACTGATAGGGCATCAGTAGTGTTTGCTGCCTTTTCTTCATTCACTACTGCTATGATATCAGTAGTAGGAGTTACTACTGGTATTTCTTTTTCAACTTGTTCTTCCATAGTAGCAGTAGTAACAGGTTCATCTTCTGTAACCATCATCTTTGGGCCTTCATCAACTTCTGTTTCTTTTATGTTTAAGAGGGAGGATGCTGCTGCTGCAATAGATTCATCAATCATTGTCTGTATATTATCCTTCTCCCCCTTAGTGAGCTCAACTGGTGGAGCCTCACTATCATCAAGTTTCTTCTTCAATTTTCTGATGATTTTGGTTTGTTGATGAAGCCTTTGCTCATAGAACCGCATTCTTTTGTTGATGGTATTCACATGCCTTTTCATGGCAGCCATAGTTTTTCCTTGATTGGTTAAGTACTTGAGACAATCTTGTACAGTGGATTCCAAGGAATCCACTTTAGCCGTCAATTGGTTGATTTTAATACTGCCCTCACTCCATCTAGCAAGATCATCGGGCTCACTAACAGGTACATTGGTTTTAAGGTTTTCCTTCCTTTCCATCAATTCCACAGATCTGCCCTCATCACTGCTTGGTGATTCATTGGGTCTTTTAGACATTCTCTTCTTCCTAGAAGAAGCAGAGATGCCCCCCCTTGTGGTTTCTTGGCACCGGGGTCCTTTGAGTAATTCCTCAAAAGAGTCATCACTCAAAGTTGCCGAGGTTTGGGTCCTAATGATGTTTTCACTGTCCTGTGCACCCACCTTTGGGGCATCAGTAGTGAAAGCCCTCCCCTCATGTCCTCTCTCCTCCTTGGAGGACAACTCTTTGAGCCTGGGGTGTGACTCGATTTGTCCCCTGGTGTCCTTTGAAGAAAATTTCTTTCTTTTATAAATTGTGGAAATGTTTTGGGTTTTGTCTGGTAGGTCTTCCACAGAGTGAAGAGTAGCACTCTGCAGATTTATATCAAGTTCCTGGGACACATTCAGGACTTCTGTTTGAGTTGGTGATTGAGTGGCTATTTGGATTGGTGTTTGGGCTGTATTTGGGGGTGATGGAGTGGGTTGAGGTTCAACTTGGGTTGTAGCAATGGTTGAACCCTCTCCAATATTGGGTTGATCTTTGATCATGTTAGGAAACATAGGGGTTTCCTTGCCCGAAAATTTAAATTGTTTTCTCATATTTGAGAAAACTTTCTTGTTCAACTCAGGTAATATAAAAATGTTTTTAGGAGTTGACAAGTTTTGTAATTCACAGTTTATGATATGTTGTAGAAATCTGGGATACATTAAAAATTTAGAAGAACTAAGATTTCCCAACATACCATCAAATATCATGTATGAAAAATTAAATACTTGGTCTGTGCATAAACAGACAACAGCAGAGGCTATTGCCTTATTAAACTCATTCCAAGTACTTCTTTTTGGAGAAATACAATGCTGAATGGTATGTATTAAAAATTTCCATTGTGGGGAGAGAAGACCCTTTTGAAAGGTTACTATGTTCAGTCTTCCCTCATATCCCATTTTTTGTAAAATTTCAGCAATGTATTCCTTAGGAAGAGTGAACATACCTGAATCGTCATGTAATTGTAGATGGTGTCTGATGGATTGTTCTGTTACTGTGATGTGCTTTCCATCTACTGTTGATTTGATCATTGAAACGGTTGTTCCTTCTGTTCGTTCAGCATTGGTCCAGAAATCCACCAAGTGCTGTTGATATGATTTTGGTTTTACAGTTAAGGCAAACTGTATATATGAATTTCTCAAGAATTTTACGATCGGACGGAAATCTTTTGTTCCGTCGGGATTCTTTAAAAATGCAACCATATTGTGAAATTCTGAGTATTTGAGATCGGTTTGCACATCGAGAGCTTGTAAAGTTGCCATTGTTGTTGAGTTTTTGCAAGAATTTTGTTACTGATGAAGGGTTTTTGATCGTAAACTAGGGTTTATCGAGAGAATTTGGTGAATCGAAGTGAGATAATGTTAAATTAATCGACTACCACCTTTTATATCTTTCGATTTACCCTGCAAAAAGACTAAATTGCCCTTCGAATTATACCATAACGGTTATTTTCATGGGGGTTAGTTTGGTAATTGTGATTCTGAAAGACCAGTAGTAAATAAGATATCAGTAGTAAAACGTCAGTAGTATCTACTAACATCAGTAATGACTAAGGATTTTGACATCAGTAGTAACTATAGACATCAGTAGTAACTATAGACATCAGTAGTAACTATAGACATCAGTAGTAACCACCAACACACAAGACCAGTAGTATATGTGAGTACCAATAGTACTGACTTACCAGTAGTATTTATGTAAACCTAATACACACCAGTAGTAATTAGCTACCAGTAGTATTTTGTGCACATACATACATACCAGTAATATAGAGATACCAGTAGTAAAACACTTAAGTAAATAAATAATATTTTACAACACTAACTTTACACATGATTTTAAGTGAGATTTTAAGTTATTAAAATCATTCCAATACTGCTAACCAAGAAGTTGAATCTTCCTACATCAAATGCTTTTGTAAAAAGATCTGCTAATTGATCATCAGTATAAATTTTAACTACTTTGATTAATTTCTTTTCATTGCAATCTCTTATAAAATGAAATCTAATTTCAATGTGTTTGGTTTTAGAGTGTTTTACTGGATTGTTCACAATACTAATAGCACTTTGATTATCAATAAAAATAGGAGTTTTGAAGAAAAGGCCATACGACTTAGATGTCGGTGATATGGTCATGTTGAAAGTGTCACCTTGGAAAGGTGTGATGCGGTTTGGTAAAAAGGGAAAGTTAAGCCCAAGGTATGTTGGACCGTTTAAAATATTGAAACGGGTCGGGCTTCAAGCTTTTAAGTTGGAACTTCCACCCGAGCTTCAAGGTGTGCATGACACTTTCCACGTGAGTTATTTGAAGAAGTTTATCGGGGAAGTTGAAAACATCATTCCGTTGCAGGAGTTGCGGGTTGACGGCCCGAACCGGTTGATTGAAGAGCCCGAGGCTATATTAGAAACGAAAACAAAGAAGCTTCGGAATAAGGAGATCGAGTTGGTATTGGTCAAGTGGAAGCATTCACTTGGGCCGAATTTGACTTGGGAAGTCAAGGACGAGATTCGGAAGAGGTACCCGGATTTCGTGAACTATGATGAGATTCCGAGGACGGAATCTTCTTAAGGGGTAGATAGTTGTAACGACCCGAAATTTGTAAATAAATAAACTAAATAAAAATATGATAATTATGGATAAATCATATTAAAACCGTAGGAATTGGTTTCGTGTCGTTTGGAGTCCGTATGAGAAAGTTATGGGCGAAACCGGGTTGAAACCTAGACCGAAAAGTGCAGCCCTGCTGCAAAGGCAGACTCGCGGCGCGAGCCTGGCGCAAGCGAAACGCGAGCTTGAGCAGAGGGACCAGAGCCGAAAAGCGAGAAAGTCGCGTCGACTTCGCGGCGCGAGCCAGACGCGAGCTGGGCGCGAAGTCTGGTATAAAGCGCTGACCAGCGGGAAGACCCGCGTCACTTCGCGACGCGAGCTCGGCGCGAGCGGGGCGCGAGCCAGTCCAACCAGTGCATTAAATTGGGGTTTTTAGCCATAAATGCATATGCAAAACCCTAGTTTCTTCCATTGTCGATTTTGGAGTGCAAGAACTGATTTGGGTCGATTTCTTCATCAAAGCTTGGTAGATTTCACTCCTAAGTGAAGATTAAAGGTATATCTTCACTCCTTGATCTTTGTAGCTTTAGATCTATGTATTTTGATGCTTTGGTTTGGAACCCTAGTTCTTGGGTTGGTGATTTATGGTGAAATAAATGGTGTATGCACTTAATAGATGGTATGTTAACAAGGAAATCAAGTGTATGGTTAAGATTTGTAAGAATCTTAAGGGTTGGTTAAATCTAGGGTTTGGTAAATCACCATATTTGGGGAAATGGATTGATGGGTGTTATCTAGAGGTAGATGAACACATTGATAGTAGATTGTGATGTTGATCATTGTATGATCATTGTTTTAGGCTTTCGGTGACATCTTGGAAAGTCGGTGAGATTGTGAAGCAAGAGCTTTGGTGTCAAGAACACAGTTGGAGCATCTTTATTGCTAAGGTGAGTACGTGTGGACTTTACTGAGTACATAGCCTTGAATTATTTTATTACTTGTGTTATAGTTTATTTGCTTATTTGTGTAGACTTATGGTATGTTGAGTTAGTGTTAGATATTGTTGATAATATTGGACTAACTTGTTTGATGATGAAAGTGATAGCCGAGAGCTAGAATGGCATAACCATAGGGTTATGGTGAGAACGAGATGACGTGATGCTAGTTAGTTCGGGGGCAACCCGATAACTAGACATGGTGATGTTTCTAACTAGTTCGGGGGCAACCCGATAGTTAGATAGGATAGTGTTTCTAGCTAGTTCGGGGGCAACCCGATAGTTGGATTTTTGGGTGCTTTTAACTAGTTCGGGGCAACCCGATAGTTAGGCATGTTAGTGTTGCTAGTTAGTTCGGGGGCAACCCGATAACTAGATATGTGATGCTAGGAAAGCGAGGATTGGAGTCACCATGGAGTGACTATATATAGATGGATGAAGTACATGTTTGTTGATTGCTTGGATATCGATTATTACTATCTATGGGTCTAAACCCATGTAACTCACGAGACGTTTTTGTCTCACGTACTCCTTGTTTGTTTTGCTATGTACTCAGGTTCAGGATCGAAGGTATAGGTACGCATGGATAGAGATGCGGGACCTAGAATAGAAGAACACTAGATTGGATTTAGTCTTAGCTTGGTGATGATCTATTTTGTAACACCTACTTTTATACTCTGATTTCATACCAAGGTTTTTGTAAATCTAAATTGGGGATGTTCTTCTATTTATAAAATGTTTTATTTTGGCCAATATTTGGCATTAAATTTGAGGTGTTACAGTCTTGATCCAAAGAATTGACATCCACCAGTAGTGGACTTTCTATCTTGACATTCACCTCCATAATCACTATCTGTGTAGGCTATGAGTTCAAATGGTGAATCATGTGGATACCATAGACCAAGTGATGGTTTGCCTTTCAAGTATCTGAATATTCTTTTAACAGCCTGCAAGTGTAGTTCTTTGGGTCTTGATTGATATCTTGCACACACACAAACACTATACATAATGTCAGGTCTTGATGCAGTTAAGTACATCAAAGAGCCTATCATTGATCTATATAAGTGTTCATCTACATCCTCCCCCTCAACATCAGGATGTAGGTGTTTGTGTGTTTCCATTGGTGTACTAGCACTTTTACTGTCTTTTAAGTCAAACTTTTCCAAGATGTCTTTGACATATTTTGATTGATTTATCAAAATACCATCAGTTCTTTGATTGACTTGGAGTCCAAGGAAGAAGTTCAGTGGACCCATGGAGCTCATCTTGAATTTAATTTGCATCAGTTCTTCAAATTCTTTGCATAATAAATTATTGGTTGAGCCAAAGATGATATCATCTACATAAATTTGTACCAGTAGTATATCATCTTTGACTTTCTTTGTGAACAAAGTTTTGTCAATGGCTCCTCTTTTAAAGTTATTCTTCAATAGGTATGATGATAATGTGTCATACCATGCTCTTGGTGCCTGATGTAGGCCATATAGAGCTTTATCTAATTTGAACACATAATCACCATGCTTTGGATCTTCAAAACCTGGAGGTTGGCAAACATAGACCTCTTCTTCAATCTTCCCATATAAGAATGCACTCTTAACATCCATTTGATAGACTTTGAATTTCTTGAATGAAGCATATGCTAGAAATATTCTTATGGCTTCAATTCTAGCAACAGGAGCATATACTTCATCATAGTCTATTCCTTCTTCTTGAGTGTATCCTTGGGCTACAAGTCTGGCTTTATTCTTGATCACTATACCTCTTTCATCTTTCTTGTTTCTGAATATCCATCTTGTTCCAATGGCTCTTTTTCCTTTGGGTAGAGGTACAAGTGTCCAAACAGCTTGTAATTTAAATTGAAGGAGTTCCTCTTGCATTGCCTCAATCCAGTTTGAGTCCTTCATTGCTTGTTGGATCTTCTTTGGTTCATCCTGAGACAGAAAGCATTCATACATACATTCATTAGCAATTAAACTTATATTACACATATTTGCAGTTAAGCTTTTGTTTAATTTGCTTCTTGTTTGTAGTGGTGAGTTGACATCACTTAGAACAAGGTCTAAAGGATGGTTCTTCTGAGTCCTTGTAGTTGTAGCTTTATCAACTACTAGTTGATTTTCAAGATTGGACTCATTTGTCTCAGGCAGTTGTTCATCTTGTGTTCCTTCATTGTCATTGAAGTTTGGTTCATCATCATCTTGGTCAGAATTACTACTGTTATTGTCTTCGTTGAGATCAGTAGTATTGTTGTTGTTACTGGTGTCAGTAGTATCTTGAGAATCTAGGTTATTGTTGAGACCAGTAGTATTTTCAGTACTATTACTGGTACCAGTAGTATTGGAATTACTACTGACCTCATTCTCAGAGTTACTACTGCTTTCAATATTTGAGTTATTACTGACATCAGTATTAACTATGGGAGCAGTATCAACTATTATGTATCTCATCTTTTCTTGACCAGTATTAACAGATGATGTTCCTTCTTTTTGATTGTGACAATTTGAATTACCTACATTGAAATTTATATTAGGATTAAAGGATTTGGTTAGATTGTCTATGTCAAATAGCCAATCTGGACCATTTCCTTGTTCATTAGGTACATTTTCATTAAAGGATACATTGATGCTTTCTTCAATTATCCTTAGTCTTTTGTTGAATACTCTGTATGATTTGCTTTGAGTAGAGTATCCCACAAAGATTCCATCATCTGCTTTGCAGTCAAACTTACCAATTTGTTCTCTTGTAATCAAAATAGTACAAGGACAACCAAATGATTTTAAGAAACTTATAGAAGGTTTTCTTTTATTGAAAAGTTCATATGGTGTTTTAAAATGTGGCTTCACTATTAATACTCTGTTTTGAACATAACAAGCAGTATTAACAGCTTCTGCCCAAAAAGTAATTGGTAATTTTGAGTCTGCAAGCATTGATCTTGCTGCTTCAATGATGGTTCTATTTCTTCTTTCAGCTACACCATTTTGTTGAGGAGTTCTAGGTGAGCTGTATTGCCTGTCAATACCTTTAAGATCACAAAAGTTAATTAAGTTAGCATTTTTAAATTCTGTGCCATTATCACATCTTATGGCTTTCACTTTTTGATCAGATGTGTTTTCCAGTTTGACAATTAAGTTCTTTATGAGTTCACTTGTTTCATCCTTTGTCCTGAGAAAGAAAACCCATGTATATCTGGAAAAGTCATCAGTAATAACAAGACAATATTGTTTCTTTCCAATGCTCATTACATTTGTAGGTCCAAATAGGTCCATATGTAAGAGTTGTAAAGGAACAGAAATAGAGTTTACAATTTTGGACTTATGAGAAGTCTTGTGTTGTTTACCTTTTAGGCATGCAACACAGTGATGATCACACATGAATTGTTTTTGAGGTAGTCCAATGACCAGATTTCTTTTTACTAAATTATTCATGTTTTTGAAATTTGTGTGACACATCCTTCTATGCCATAGTTCTGATTCAATGGTGTTTGCCTTGGATATAAAACAGTTGACCTCATTTGTAGAAATGAGTTCTCCCCCTATATCCAGGCAATACACATTGTTTCTCCTTGGAGTTCTTAAAACAACATATTTTTCATCTAAAATAAAATCAGGAGAAAGAATGATGCACTCAATATCTGTGAAAAGAATCTTGTTCTTTTTATCACAAACTTGAGACACACTGACAAGATTGTATTTTAGTTCAGCTACATAAAATACATCATCAAAGGTAATTTTTCCATTAGTAACAGTACCTTTACCTGTAATCTTACCTCCCTGGGGATTCTCACAAAATGCCACATATCCTCCATCAAATGACTTGAAATCTTTAAGAATTTGCAGATTTCCAGTCATGTGCCTTGAGCATCCACTATCAATATGCCATGTTCTTCCTTCTTCTGGGATCTGAATGCTCTGCACAAATGAGTAAAGGATTAGTTAAGTTTGGGAACCCAAGCTTTATATGTCTTGGGTTCATCCTTTGAGAAATAAGCTTTTGGGGATTTAACTTTAAAGACTTTTGGTACCCATACTTGTTTATTACTGGTGTTTTGTTTTACTACTGTCCTTTTGGAGTTATTACTGGTGTGAGAATTTCCTACTGATCTTGGTTTATACCTATTGTTTTTAGCTTTTGAATACTTTACTACTGATGGACCAGTAGTATTTGGGTACTTACCATGTTTAGAATGACCAGTAGTGTTTTTAGAGTTACCACCAGTAGTATTTTTGAAAGTTGTTTTGGGAGCAGTAGTATTTTTGAAATTAGGGTTTTTACCAGTAGTATTCTTGTACTGGTACCATACAGCATTATAATTAGGGTTAACACCAGTAGTAAATTTGTTAGAGTTTCTACTGGTGTTGGAAAATTTAAAATAATGTTTATTTTGATTGGATTTTCCATTGTTCTTGAAGTAATTCTTTGGGCTGCCAACTCTTCTGTTTTGCACAAATCTTGGTGCACTTCTTCCAAATCTTGGAGTTTCAGCAATTAGAGTTTTGATTGTATTTACTACTGAAGGACCAGTAGTATCTTTTAACCTTTGAGTTTTTGCATTTTCTTTAAAGACTTTAAATTCCTTTAACTCCTTGCAATTTATTGGATTGAAGTGACAATCCTTTGCTAAATGATTCACTTTGTTGCAAATAACACATTTTAATTTATTTTCTTGAGCCTTTATTGTTTTTCTTTGTTCTAAGAGTTGGTTTCTATTTCTTTGGTTTCCTCTTTTTAGAATTTTGGGTATATTTTCTGCATTATATTTTGGAGAATCATTTGGACTTTGAGCTGTGTGAAAACTTGTATCAATTGATTTTGGTGATTCAGTTTGAGATATTGTAAATTCAATTGATTGCTCATCATCAGAAGAATCATTTGATTCAGATGTTTCAGTATTAGATTCAGTTTGATTTTCAGTTTTTAATTCATTAATGATTCTTTCTGAACTGTTTTTAAGTGGAGGAATGAATTTATGTGGAGGTGGTACAGCATGATATCCCACCCCATGAACAACCTTTTCTGTAGTTTGATTATTAGTTAATTCATCTAGAATTTTAGTGCTTCTTTCAAACTTTTTAATTGTTAATTTATTTTGTTCAATTTCAAGCTGACATTCTTCTAATTTACTTGTTAGTTCTTTATTTTTTGTTTCATAGAACTCTTTCTCATCCACAGCTTGAAACAATTCTTCCTTGATCCGTTGATCAATCATCTTGTACACCTTTATTTGATGTTCTTGATCAGCAATCACACTATCAAACTCATGATTTCTTCTGATTGCTTTTGCTAAATCTTCATTTAATTTAGTGTTTTCTTTTTCTAGATTTTTAATAATTTTAGCACATTCAGGAGTACAAGGTTTAGATTTTACCTCAGTTTTGTTGTCAGTAAAGGCCATGAGAGCTTGATTTTGAGCATGCTCTTCTGCTTGGAAGCTCCAGTCATAGCCTTGTCCTTGTTGTGACACAAGAGCAGTTGATTTTGATCTTTTGTCTGGTAGAGGACATTCTTTTGCAAAGTGACCAAGGTTGTTACAGTTGTAACACTTGACTTTAGTCTTGTCAAATCCTGCTTTGTCACCTTTGTTGAAATTGAGGCTTGTCCTACCACTTCTTTTTAAGAATCTTTTGGTCCTTAGGCTCAGCATAGCCATCTGCCATTTAAGATCCATCTCCTCAAGATCATCTGGATTCAATTGTTCCAAGTCATCACTAATCAATGCAGTATGCACATGACTAGTGAAGAAGGATTCTCTTGCAGTATCCTCAGAATCTGCAGCCTTTCCTGTGGAGGTTTCTTGTCCTTGACCTGTACTAGACACAAATGCAGCATTGTTAGAAGAAATAGAAGGGTTTTTGTGATTTACCTCAATTTCAAACACTCTGAGATCATTATATAGTTCATCTAACTCCTTTTCTTCTAGAGCATCTCTTTGTCTATACACCACTGTGTACATGACCCATTCTTCACTAAGAGACCTTAGGAACTTCATGTTGACATCTTCTTGATCCATCTTTACACCAACTTGGTTGAGTTCACCAATTAGTTTGTTGAATCTGTCAAACACTTGAGTGAGTGTTTCATTGGGCTTTCCTTTGAAATTTTCAAAGTCTTGTTTGAGAACAGACTTCATGTTTCTTTTTGTACTCTTTGTCCCAACGAATCTCTTCTCCAGTGCTTCCCAAAGCAACTTAGCATCATCATATTCAACAAAGAGATGTTGATAGTCATTAGGAATGGCCAGTAGGAGAGTGCTTAGAGTTTTGAGTTCGATGCCTTTATCTTTCTTCTCCTTCTCACATTTAAGTTTGTCTGCCTCAGTTACAGAGCTGCTTGCTTGAACTTGACCAGTTTTGTTTCCTTCACAAACGACTTCCCACATGGAATAATCTGTAATAAGCATGTATTGCTTAATACGATTCTTCCACATCCCAAAGTTATTGGGAGTGAGCATAGGGATTTTGTTGGCCTGAGTGCTTTCGTTATTATCAGTCATGATTAATAATGTGTGTGTTTTTAAAGATTAAAACTTTTTGTTGTTCTTAACAAATAGTAGATCTAGAACCAATAAGCTCTGATACCACTTGTCAGGATCGATTAATTATAGACGAGTTAATAAACACCTTAGATCTAATTGATGATAGAAGTTGCAGCGGATCAACACTATATCAATAATTAAGAACAATGAACTGTAAGAACAATATGAGAAATATTAAGAACACAGTTTCACAAAAAGCTTCAATGTATATTATTGAGTTAACAATACACACGTACGTTTACAATTCGTAAGGAACTATTTATAATAGTCATTGAAGCTAAACTATTTACCCTAGTTATTCTAGGACTTGATTTACATCGAATAATAATAATATACATTGATTTACATTCTATAACTATCTATACGAAGATCTCGGACTTGATATTCTTCAAAAACGCGTTGTCAGTAGTAGAACTCATCACCAGTAGTAAATATGTAACATCAGTAGTAAGTCTGGTGATCAGTAGTAAGTCCATAATCAACGTCAGTAGTAACTACAATGATCAGTAGTATCTTCAATCTTTTCATGATCAGTAGTAACTTAGTTATAGTGAACACCAGCATCAACTTCATCAGTAGTAAATGTTTCTGCCCCATCAGTACTAAATAAGATCAGTACTAACTGCAGCATCAGTAATAAGTTGATCTGTGTTTTGCTCCAACACTTTGTGCAACTTCTTAAATGATGTTTCACAACGAATTTATTGTATTCTTTTCTTTTCGAAGATCTGAAAAATTTAATTGCTAGCCAAAAATGCATTGGAAGTAGTATTTTGTCCTTGTACGAATCACTAGCCAATAAATTTGAGTCTAGTTTAGAGCTTTGGTTTAGGACCGAACTTATACAATCCAGTTCTCGGTTTCAATATTTTCAGTTCTTCACTTTCAATCGGTCTAACTACCTCAAGTACTATTTTTACCCAAGGCTTTGCGACTAGACAGTTAGTTACACACCACTAAAAACACCATCCGTTTTGACCCATCACCCAACCGCCCAACCCATAAAAGTTTGCCATAATAAAACCATTTGACCTTTACTTTCCTAGTAACCCATACTTCCTAATTCAAAATCTAAATTAAAACATAATTTATTCAAACCACGAAAACCTTACAACACTGCAATCTACATTACAGATCTTAAAACATTACATAAACCATAGCAGTATAGCAAACAACAACAAACGATGTATGATGATGCATGCAACACGCCTTATTAACATTAAAAAAAAAACAGAATCATGACATCATGTCTCTGTCATCTTACTTGAGCTCAGAAGTAGCATCTTGATCCAAAAACCATGTGAGATTTCCTTCTGGTGAAACCTTTTGCACAGGCAGTGGATAACCATGAGAAGCACGCTTATCCAACGCCACCTTCACCGCATCGGCGGCATCTTCTCCGGTGACCACCATCGCGATCTCCGCCGCCGAATTGATCAACGGGAAAGTGAAAGTGATCCTACGTGGCGGCGGTTTTGGTGAATCAGTAATAAAAGTCACCCATTTCTTCTTCTCAAAACGTTGAAAATGCCAGCAGAATAAGGATGCAACATGCCCTTCAGGACCCATTCCGGCTAATATTAAATCAAATTTTGGAAACCCGGTTTTTGGTGATGTTTTTAGGGTTTTGTTTGCGACTAATTGTTTGAGACGTTGTTCGTATTCGTCTGCTGCTTCTTCCGGTGTTAAGTTTTCTTTGATCGGGTAGATGTTTGACTCGGGTATTGGTACCTAATAGTGTATTTGAATAATAAATAATTATTTTATATACCAATGATATAACTATAATGTATCCAACTATACACGTTTACTATTGTATATACCGTAGTTAATAAACAACGTTAATTGCCTCAAAAAGGTAAGTTTTAAAAGTTTGTAACATCAAAAGGTAAAAACTGAACTACAATGCATACCGCGATGACTGTATAGTTAGGTATATTCTGGTGTAGTTTGCCCAAAACTAAATCCATCATATTGTCACAAATTTATCAAGTTGCAAGTTCTTTAAGCCAGTTATATAATTTGTATAGTGATTTATGGATCTAAAAGATTTTGAGAGAAACATGTGGCTGGTGAAAAAATCACAAGACCGATTAGAAATCAGTCATGCCTCAGGAATTCAAATTTCACCAGAATCAGTACAAAAACTGGATATTGTTACTTGTTAGCCAAATAGATACATAACTTTATGAAAACAGCAGCTCAATTCGTTCCATTGCCAATTCAATAGACAAAAATTGACATGTGAGAAACAACATTTCTGATCAGAATTGAAGCATTTATAACTTGAACAAACTAGAATTATAAGCAGCAGAACCAAATCAAAAGCAAACCTAATTACCAGTTTACCATCCATCGACGCTTCAGAACCCTAAGAATTAGCGATCTAGCGTAAAACCTAATATTACCTTACTGAGAAATCCATCATAAGCAAGCTTGTAATTGGAATCAATATGATCCAGGGGAACAACTCGTTCATCAAGGAAAAAAATCAACCATTTTGACCAGTCAACTGAACTGAGGTACGGTGGCTCCACTAATTTCCTATCATAAATTGAACTCAAATTCATCAAAATGAGAGATAATATCAGCAAAAATCAAAGTTTTTCGACATAATTTCAGTAATATATGAGTAATTAAGGAAGTGAATTTGAATATTAGGTTTGATAGTTACCTGAGAGTATCGATTAAAGTACCGCCTGAGAGTACGACAGAGAACGAACCATGGGCGGCGATGAATTTAGAAGACAGATCGGCGATATACTTGGCAAGAGCTCCAGCGACGAGTTCCTCCGTCGCGAATTTGCGAATATAGTGAGTTGACATTTTTGTTTTTTATCACTGGACACGGGACAGAAATGGAGTAATCAAACACTCACAGGGTGACGTATTTAAGGGATGTTTTAAAACCCACGTGCCAGGAAATTGAAGTATACCGCACATTATTAAGTTCAAAATCTGCTTCAAAACGGATGGCCTAACTATAAACCCGGTCGAATTGGGATTACTGAATCGGATTTGAATCAATTTTTACATTGTCATTTTAATCTTTTTTTTTTTAAATTAAAAGTGAATATTTTATATTACTTTTGACACGTTTAAAGCTTTATTTTTAACTTTTATATTTTGAAGTTTGAAACATCAAATTATTAGTTAAAATTAAGTGTTTAGTATCATTTTTACTATAGCTTTGTTGGAAAAATACTTGCCGTATTTTTTTGGATTTTTATAATATTTGTTTGTATTTTTAGGTTTTTTTTTTTTTGCATTTATATAACTTTTACATAACAAATTAAACATAACTATTCAATATTAGTGTAATCCGATTCGACGAGCCGATCCGACGGATTCTACAATATTTAGAGCATCGACGAGTTCAATTGAAACTCTGATTTTTAAGGGCACGTTTGAGAAAATGTATCTAAAAACTTATAAATTTATTAGTTTATATAAAATTAATTAAAATTATTTTTGTAAACTTATTAAGTTTATATAAACCTTATAAGCCCTTATATAAACTCTTATATTTAAGCACTAGAAATTGGAATAGTACTTTCTTGAAACTTAGTGTAATCAATATTTTAAGAGTAATACAGAGTAGCATAGTATTTATTAATGATTATATTTTATGTCTATTTATTAATTAAGACACCTGTTATAATCGAAAGATAATATTAAATTTTTTTAGTGAATTGCACATTTTATCTTATTAAGTAAGTAATTACATAAGTAAAAATAAAAGGTAAAAGTTAATATCATTTATATTTTAATATATAATAATTATCGTACTAGTAGTCTAGTAGAATACCATGTGTTGCACGAGTTTGCCATGGCCCATGTATAATAAAGTCAATTTTTATCTTTGTAACACGTGCCACCGATGTGATCCACGTTTAAATTTTTTCTCACACTTAAGATGTCCTATTTTATGCGAAGCTTTTTAATGCGGTAATACTTAACATTTGACCCACCCATTTAACCCAAGAAAATCTTACTACTTACTAATATATTTAGGACTATCATATTTAGGAATTTTAAGGAGCTCCTTAATTTTAAGTTTAAGGAGATTTCCACTTGTAGTAACTTCTTCAACTAAATTAAAATCAAATAATAATAAAAAGTTGCTTGTAGGATTCGAACACAAGACCTCCTCTAAGTAGTCACTGTGTGTTAACCAATTGCTATAAATGAAACTTTATACCAATCCAGCAAAAACAAATAGAAGAAGTTGTATATCATCGTTACCCTCACAATCACTACCGAACACACCATCACTACTGCCACCATCGCAAAATCACTATCGTTATCGCAAAATATAGTTATAGGGTATCCGCTGCCGCATTGCGCGGGTACCCTGCTAGTAATGCATGAAAGATCCAAATTCAAAATTTTACTTTTTTCTACTTTATGTTATTGAGTATTTAAGAGAAAAAAAACTGAACAAACTTATAAATATGAATGTAGATGTGTTTTTTTCTAATATAGACAAAAGTATTTTTCTGAAATACAAATAAACACTTACAAAACTTTACTTTTTATAACTTGTAAGATAAGTATATAAATATGTTAATTATTACTCCCTCCGTCCCACAAAAAAGTTCTCATTTGTCCTTATAATTTTATCCCACAAAAAAGTTCTCATTTCTCAAATTTAAGGGACTCACTTAATAAAATAATAATACTACTAATGATTACACCACTAAAATATTTTCTCTCTTCAATCTAACCTTATATTTTAATCAAAAGTATTACTAAGGACCCACCACTAACTATCTCCTAAATTCTTATGCCCAAGAGAAATAAGTATTTTTTTATGGGACGGAGAGAGTATATAATAAGTGAACACATAAAACATTCTAAGGAAACAAAATTGAATGTGTGGGTCTTGAACACAAACCTTTAGGTTGGTGTGTATGGATCCATGGACCATACTAAAATTATTGTCACGTTATTTGACCAGATCCATTACATTCAGAGGGAGTGGTGTATCTTTGCTTTCATGCCGGTTTTAAAGAGAGGGGAGACATAATAGAGTGAGAGGCAATCACACCATCGTCACTCATGATGCAGAGGGTAGAGAAGCGCGAGATCCTTACTAATATAAGAAAAAGGTTTTAATAAAAAGTTTACCTTCTAACATCAGTTATATATTCCAAACAAGTAATGTAATGACAGCACGTTGTTGCAGGTATACTTGATTAAAAATTGCTTTCGATGATATATCAATTTATATATTTGAAGAAAAATAATAGCAGTAAATCCTGATTTGTAGAATGGAAGAAAACAAATTGACAAAACTTTGCAACTCGATCAATAAAATTTAAGGGTTAAAAATATAAATTATTGAAGTTTAGGAGGACTAATTTTTTTTACTAATAACTACTATAAATTAAACAATTTTTTTAATAGTTATAAATTATAGAAGTTTAGGGTTAAAATAGAAACTATAAAAGTTAAGAAGGAGGGAATGTAATTTTTGCAAAATAAAATGAAATGAAATAATGAGAAATAGCAAAAACGATGACGGTAGGAATCGAGGTTGGGACCTACGTACCTAACACACCTTTTTTTTTTTAAGGGCAAGTTAGTGGTTCGAGCCTAGACAGTGACATCCACAAGGGGCAGTATGCCTTCCCTCGAACCTTCCACCTTTTTATCCACGACAGAACTTGAACCCATGACCAATAGGTTGTGGACAACACCTAAAACCTTAGATAAGTAGCACATGCCACTAAGGCCAATAATATTTGTTTAAAGTGACACATAATGATGCAGGTGGCATCTTACCAAATTTTAACAATTTTTTCTTTTCTTTTCTAACTTTTATTTTCAATCAATGAGCTTTCAAGTGAACAATAAAAAATTTGACATTTGTATAATAGATATAAATTATACATATAAATTATACTGTATAATGGAATCCGGCGATCATCATATGCATTCTTTGTTAAATAAAAATGTCACATAATAATAACCTAAGTCTTAAAATTGTTCCGTATAGTTAAGTTGTTTAGTTCTAAAATTTACGAAAAATTATACTACCTCCGTATCAAAATAAGTGATACATTTAAGATTTTATGGTTTTTAAAGTAAAAGATTAAAATGTAAGTTAAAATAGATTAAAGTAGATAGTTAGTAGAGAATGAATCTCACTTCTTTTGGAAAAAAGTGATATTAATGATGTTTAAAATTAAAAGTAAAGGTATAAAGATAATTTCACTTTATTAAAGTAGATAATTAGTGGAGATTGGATCCCATTTTTTACCAAATAAGGAAACTTTTAGAAGTGTATCACTTATTTTGTTTCACCCCTAAATGAAAAATATATCACATATTTTGATATACAATACACGAACAAGTTTGAAACTTCAGTGATTTTTTTTTTTATTAAACTAAAGTTTGAGTGAATTTAGTTGAACAATGATGTAACTTGATTATTCTTAGCGGCAATTTAAGCTTAAAACTTAAGCAACCAACTAAAAAGAAAAGTATCTCTATTATATACTCCCTCCGTCCCTTAATAAAGTTCTCATTTCACCTTCAAATTTTGTCCCTAAATAAAGTTCTCATTTCTCAAACTTAAGGGACCCACTTAATATAATAATATTATTACCAATACTTTCACCACTAACTATCTCTTAAAACACTTTCTCTCTCCAATCAAAACTTATATTTTATTCAAAAGTAATACCAAATACCCCAACACTAGCCATCTCCTAAAATGTTGTACCCAACACAAATGGGAACTTTATTTAGGGACGGAGGGAGTATAATATATTTACCAACCTATTACTAATAGTAGACTAGTAGTAGCATTTTTTTAGTGAACTTTCACATCTACCTCTATATATGAGGCCTAATTTTAATTTAAATTTGCCAACTTGTTCATTTCGATCTTTCTCATTGGTGGCTAATGCTAACATGTAATCCAAAAAAATACCATCTGTCATCCTTAACTACATATCTCCGATTTGCAAATTATTCGACGCTCTGTTTCGAATTTTTTGGGATTTCAAACAAAATCATTAAAATTTGCTGTCACTCCATGATTCATTAACAGTATTTCCGTATTTTGCATGATTCATTGATAGTAGGGGGATTCAAAACCATAAATTGTCATCACCTCCACGAAACCCTAACTGTTCCGACGACCTCGACTATCACAACCACATCCACCACCTCCGCAACCCCCGACAACGATTCCGGCACCAAAGACGACCCAATTCCATCTGAAGAACTCTCAGACATTGAAGACGACCCAATTCCATCTGAAGAACTCTCAGACATTGAAGACGACCCAATTCAGGCACCAAAGACGCCTAATTTCACTAAATCGCAGGTAGGTACCTTTGGTTTCTGTTGATTTCGGTTTTGTATCATCAATCGGTTCAGCTTTCTGACGAATTTTTGGATTTTGATTTCATTTCTTACTTAATGTTAGATTATTTATCCTCTTTGTTGCAGTTATCATGGAAAATTGGTGAAAAAAGGGTGACAAATATAATCCAGAATTCTCAAGAAGGAACTTTAATAACCATTACAGAAAGTCACCCCTTTGGTATGATTCATTAAGCGTTATTTAAATTGAAAAAATAAAATAAAATAAAATAGAAACTATAGAATTTTCTTTGTATTTCTAGCTTTACATTTTGTGTATTTGCATGCATTTTAATGTTCAAGATTCTGGGTAGATTTATCATCTGCAGTTGGCGCTCATTACTTGTGTACATTTGTTCATAGTTAATTATATTATTAATGATATGCTGACAAGATTATAAAACCATATGCATATTTAAATTTGTGATCAAAGTTTCTGTAATTTTGATATTACCCTTTAATTTGTAAATAGATTTGAACTCTGTTATCATGAATGTTGTTGAAAAAATACAATGTTCCACGTTAGTTATATAACCTTATTATAGGTACTGCTTTCAAAGATCTGAATAGTGGGGGTTACTACCCTGCTGCTTCAATGTACACTCTCCCTCAATTGTCTTGTCAAGTTCAACTTTGGTCCTGATTTTGAAGCTTTTCCACAAGACTTTGGCCAACGTCCAATTCCAAAACCCATATCATGGATTCGATAGCAAAATTCAAAATGATGTGTCAAACAAGAAGCCTATGACGCAGGGGAATTATTTCACAATAGTAAACTTTCTTTATCTACTAATACAATTAAATATTTACATATACTTTTGTATGTATATTTTGAATTTAAGCATGATTGATTTTGCAGGTAGTTACATGGATTGATGAAGTTATGGTGAAAAGAAAAAGGTTTCAGTTCATCCTTTTACGCATTACTAATGTCAAATTAGGGATTTTTAATTGTCGATATTGTGGGCTTTTATGTTTTAATACTTAATTCCTGACTTAAAAGCATGAGTTTGGATCATATATGTTTTTGAAAGGATGAAAGTTTCTTCTTTCCTGTTTTGATGATGTATTTGATGGTTAAACATGAAGATAAGGTCAAACATGAAGATTTGATATGCCAGATGGAGGTATTTCTCATTACCAAATGTTTCTAAAAACTTGAGTTTGATGATTTTACCTTTTTGGTTTCGAAATGTTATATAATGTGTTTCACATCAGTTACGTTACCTTGAAAATTACAATATAAAGAGTATATAAAACTCTACAACGTAAGGCTGGTCGTTTGGTATAAATAAACTTTTTTTTAATGTGTTTATTAATGTAATTAATTTGGATGTTTGTTTTTGTTTAGGCTGCAAGTGGATATCCTGCGTATTTGGCTGGCATCTTTTTATGAACGAACTGGAAAAGTGAAGTGTCCTAATGGGAGTGTGATGATTGTTGGTGCAGTTTCTCCCCCTGGTAGTGAGTGAACGAAGTTTTTGAACTCTTTTCTAGGCTTATAGTTTTTTGTTCTAGGTCTTTAATTTTTAGATTTAGATGACGACGATGGTGCGGGTATATATTATTATTTTGTTTTTACTTTTTATTAATTAAATAAAAATCTTGGTATTATTTTAGGTGGTTGTAATTGAAGCAGTTGGTGGAAGAAAATCGGCACATATAAACGTGCTACTTCAAACCTAAAAGAAGAACATGTGTCGGTGCATTTAAAGGGAGATTCTGTTATTGCTCAAATTAGTGCTGATATCTCATCGAACCGAGCCATGGTAAGATTGATTACATGAGTCAAAATGGGTTCGGTTTAGGGCTAAAACAAGCTTTTTTTTATCACAAGTGGAAACGAGCTTATTTATATACTCTTAATAATTAATTAATGAATTAATTATGATTATTAAAACATATTAATAGAAAATTTAATCTTTGTTTCTTCAAATGGTGTTACGGGTCAAAACATGATTAGTTGTATACCTCAACACTTACATATCCATTTTTCTAAATAGTAGAATGATTAGTGCGTTAATTATGATCACACAACCCAAAACATGTGATCACACAACCCAAAACATATCCATTTTGTTGGTAATGTTGGTGCTTATAATGAAATTAACCATTACCTTTAACTGTAACCCATAAAATTGCTTATACATTTTAACTGTTTTCTATAAGCTAATGATTATATTTCCATAAGCCCAACCTTGAGATACAGTTCGATAATTAATATATTGTAACTTCATTATATTTTGCGAACATTGTGATGATTGAGATAACATTTTTGTTCGTATGCAAAAGATCATTTATATAAATGGTTATTTGCAGGCATCAATGTCAATTTTGTATTTGCATTACATTTGACCATTTACATTTGCATTTCTTTAGGTTCATATTTACATGTCAACCATTTATATTTGCATTTCTAATTGGTTCATTTCTTATGTTAATGTTTTATATCCAACTAACCATTTATATAGGATTCGTATAAATGATTTTGAAGTTAACCATTTATATATAATTTATAAAAAGAGTAATGGTATTTCTTGCTCTCATTTCTTCCTACTATAGTCCTACTCATTTTGATCACAAGTGTCAAAATTAAGGGATGATATGAAGAAAGAGAATTAGTGGATGACTTGTGTCAAGTTTATTAGTAAGTAGGCATATGAATAGGAAGAAAGGTAAGAAATATCATTTCTCTTTATAAAAATAAAAATAACAAGTTGCTATGTTAATACAACTCTCATTAATATAAGATCTATATTAATTAACATTTGTATGTTACAAAGATATTTACAAGTTCTTTGAACCATGTATTATCATTTTAAAAGTAATAAACATGCGACAAATATGCATTAACAAAAGATCTATACTACTTAGAACCAATTATACTAAATATGCACCTATATATTGAAAAAAGTTTTGACTTGACTTATATAGATGAATAACCAAACCGGAAACAAAACACCACTCATTGGACCATGTAGCAATTTCCGAAAGTTTTGAACTTCAAGAAGCTCTTTAAGTTCCAAAAAATATGGAGGTTATCGTTCGTTTACAAAGAAGTTCTACTTTGTCTCCAAATTTTCTATACCATTTATTCATGTATCAAAAATTGTTTCTCGTCATTTCAATTATGGATTGTTATATTATTTCACAAGTATCACTATTTTGTTATTTTCCTATATCTCTCTCGAAGCATGCCCGCCCGCATGGGCGGGCTTTGAAGCTAGTATTATATTATACTAATATATGGCTTTTTTTGGTAGAGTATGCAATATGGGGGTCAAAACTAGCAATTTCAGTATTATCAACGATAAAATTCAAGAAAAAACTAATGCTTATGATGGAATGAACGAAATACAAACAGTTAACATAATATGTTCATAGATCTTGGATTGTAACTTGATCATGAGCGAATTTGTTATTGTTATGTTGCAATAATATACATTTCATAATATGAATGAATAGTACCTGTCACTGGTAAAAAATTATTATTTTTTAATCAATGTCGCCTTTGTTGACTAATTTGGGGCTCCCATATTTCAACTTTTAATTCTTTTCTGCTTTTCTTTTACTTTTTAGATTTAACCTTTTAATATTTACGTTTCACATGCTTATATTTTAACCATATTTTAACCATATATTTATTTTTGGTACAAAAATTGTAATTTTCTAAATTAGTAATATAAATGAAATATTACTAATTTAACCACTAAGTGAAATATTTCACTAAATTAGTAATATAAATGAAGATTCTTGGGTAGACATTCAACCACTAAGTGACATATTTAACCGATTATTCAGGTTAGATGTAGAAAATTATGGTTTGGTAAAAGATAAATGGAATGGGAGTTCATGGAGTTGGAATTGGAGAAGAGACATTAGAGGGTGCTGAATTGGAATAATTTACAAATCTAATGGCGAGATTAGCGATGGTTCAGGTGGAGGATGGGAATGATCAGCTTACGTGGGTTCATGATAAGGCTTCTGACTTTACGGTAGCGGGAGCTTGGCGGATTATTGATAAAAATCTACATCCGGTTATTGACTCAATTACATCTTGGGAGAAGATTTTTCCATTAAAGTTAACGTCTTCGTTTGGAGGGTTAGACTTGACAGATTGCCATCGCGTTTGAATTTATCCCGGAGAGGTATGGATATTAATTCTATAATGTGTCCTCTGTGTCAATGTCGTCCGGAGTCCATGGTGTATTTGTTTTTCTCGTGTAATATAGCCATGCAAGTGTGGAGATCCATCTATATTTGGTGTGATATTGTGGGATTTCAAGGGAGTAATTTTGAAGAATGGTGGTCATGGTGTGTATTGGCTTCGAATAGAAGGCAGTCGACTTTGAGATTAAGAACGATTGGCGTAGCTACGTGTTGGTCGATTTGGCGATTTAGAAATGTTTTTCTTTTTGATGATGGGAGTTTTAAAAAATGTGATATTGTTGATTTTATTATAGTTTGTTCTTTTAATTGGTTAACCCAACGATGTCAAAATTGTAAGATATCTTGGGTTGATTGGTTAAAAAATCCGTTGTACTGAACTTTTTGGTTTGTTTAGCAAATTGCTAAACTCTAGTGGTTATTTATAAAATTTTTTGGAGGTCTTCGGGCGGGTGATGGCAATGCCGAAACTCGACCAGTTGCCTTCGTTTTGCTGTTAAAAAAAGTAATATAACATTTATCAATTTGATTTTACAACTCAAATTATTTATATACTATTCAAATTATTGTTAATATGAATTTATGATTGTACGAATATCAGTAAACATTAGTTTGGGTATCATATGAGAATCCTCCGTGACATCGCGCGGGGTAAAACCTACTAGTTAAAAAAATTTAATATCGATTTGATTGGAAAATATATAATTAAAAATGCTTGTATATTTATATGACCTATTAAAAATGCGTGTGTTTTAGAACACGTAAATGACAGTTGTATGTCTTAAAAAAGGAAATATCAACTAAAAAAAAGTAAATGACAGTTGTATGTCTTAAAAAGAGGAAATATCAACTACAAAAAATCTAATAACGATTTAGTAGGAAATGATATTAATTGGATTGAAAAAAGATATAACTTAATTGGAAATTGTATTAACTTAATTTCAAAGAGACAACTTAAAAGTTCTAATGTATTCATATCATTAACAATTAGAGAAGTGTTACATGTAGGTTAAATTAGAGAACTGTTCATGTATTTTTTACATTTTTACAAAATTTGTCTCGAACTGAATATTTTTCTAATTTTTTGTCCATGTGATCTGATTTTTCATTTATTTCATAATTTTTCACCAAAAGTGCAAAATTATCCTTCTAATATTTTTCTGATTTATTTTTAACTTTGTTTTTTTCTAATTCTTTTTAGTCTTTATTTTTAAGTTTAATTATTCGTCCATGCCTCCATGGTGTCACCTTCTTTCAACGCACACTCTTGGAAAGTCTACTTACAAAGTAGTTGCGACTACACCTCCATCCGTTAAAATTGCAGGGGCGAATTTAGAAGGTATTTTGGATTGCGTTTTCAACCAACTTATCTAATTATCATGTTTGAAAATGGAGATAATCAAATTTAAGTGTTTGGTAAAATAAAACACATAATCACTTATCTGCGTTTATAGACTATTAAAACATCGTTTTGTAAAGCATCGAAACCCCTGCTTTTTGAAAACGTATTTTAACTTCAAAAATAGATACCCCAACCTACCCTTCTTCCTCCCCCATTCCACCATGCTACACAAGGTTTAAAGCAAGCAACACATGTCTTTTCTTTAAATTTCTTTATTTTGCCTTATTATCTGATTATTCTTAATTTCTTATGTTTGGTGACTTTACTAAATACATGTATTTTTAATTTAAACTTCTTTTAGACACTATAAACTTTTTAGCAACCTGAATGTGATATTTAACTGAAGTATAGAAGGTTAAGGTGATGTTTGCTTATAAACTTTGTGGTTGTAATTGATAACAGTTTAGTCAATTTGACATATGAAACTTTTTGTTTTAGCTTTTTAATCCATTCGAATTATGTTGTATTATTGTGGTTTAGGACATGGACCCGAATCAGTTATATCAATTAAGTAATTCAACAAATACATAGAATGTCTATTTAGTCATTTTGCTTATAAACTAAACAAATAATCAGATTTGTCAAACATTAAAAAATCGATTATCTGATTATTGCGATTTTAAACAGCATAATCAAATCCAAACAATATTTTTCAGAATCACGTTTTGTAACCGCTGATTATTTGATTATTCATTTTCAAAACGCATAATCTATTTTCATTAAGCAATCTCAAACACCCCCTTAACATATACTTCATCCGTCTAATAAATAAATATACATTTCATTTGGACACAATCTTTTAGGAGATAGTTAGTAGTAGGGTACTTTGTAATACTTTTGATTAAAATATAATGTTAGATTGGGGAGAAATGTGTTTTATTGGTGGAATGATTGATAATAATATTATTTTATTAGGTGGGGGCCCTAAATTTAAGAAATGTAAACTTTTTTGTGGGACAAAATTTTAAGGAGAAATGTAATTTTTTTGTGAGGCGGAGGGAGTATACAATTGTCATACGGATAATATGCGTTATGAACAGTACCCGAGCTTTGCTTTTTTGCGCTGACAATTGCTAATATTTAGGGATTATATGTTTTTAAGCAAAAACAATTTGTTTGAAGTTGTAGCTTGAGTGGCAAAGCATGTAGCTTTAATCCTTAACTACCCGGGTTCAAACCATGATAGTGCAACATTTATGTTTTTTTTTTCAGTTCTTGGTAATTGTATTTATGCTTTTATACACAATTATTAATTTAATATTCTATTATGTAGTGTTTTTTCAACGACACCTAATATACTCATTTTGCCCATAACAAGACTTGAACCATGACCTATAAGTCATAAGTAACATATACTTTACACCAATACCATTAAATTACAAATATTGGTTCTACTATGTAATATGTACTCTTATAGGCTATAGCTACATAATACAAATTTATTATATCTTTTTTAATTTAGTGTGAATACTAATTATAAAGAGCGAAATACTAATAAATTTAAATTCTAAATTTTCTACTTTTTAATGTATAAATTTAATCAATAAAGTTTACCAAATTAATAAATAATATAATATCCTTATATTTTACATTTTGGTGCCTATACTCAATAACATTAACATAAATTTAGCTTTACATTTTAATCTTTATTAAATAAAAAAAATCTACGTAATTATAAATTTATTACTTCCTCCGATTCAAAATAAGTGAAACACTTTCCATATTCAGGTGATTTAAAATACGTGATACACTTTAAAATCTTACCTTATTTGGTAAAAAGTAGTGGACTCCACACCCACTAAGAGCATCTCCAATGGGAGGTTGAACAAGAGGTTGATACTATTTGAATAACCTCCAAAATGACTTTTTACCATTGGAATGGATGAATTTTTTAAGAGGTCACTCCAATCACTTGATCTTCCCCAACCACTTATACAACTTCCAATGTTTGATTCTTTTAGTCCCTCTATTTAACAATTTTACATTTTAAACTCATGTATATATTTATATGTTAATAATTTATTATTTTTATAACTATAAATTATAATTTATGATATTTCAATACTTTTTAAGGTCAAACATTATAATATTTTTATAAGAGAAATTTTATAATAATATTAAGTTTTGTAATGCTATAAAAATTATTAAATTACATAAGTGAGGGGCATTTATAAAACATTTGATATAGATAAAGGTAAATTAGTAATATTAGTGAAAAAGTCTTTGGAAAGGTTAACCATTGGAGAGGTTTTCAACTAATAGGTTATTAGATGATGTGACAAAAGTAATAAGTCATTGGAGAGGTTAACCATTGTGGATGCTCTAACTACCTACTTTATAATGTGAAATGACTTTTGTACTCTTACTTTTTACTTTTAAACATCATTAACCTTACTTTATTCAAAAATTATGGGACTCATTCCTCACTAATCATCCAATTAATCTAATTTAACCCTCATTATAAATTTTTGCCTAAAAAACCGTAAAACCTAAATTGTATCACTTATTTTGAATCGGATGAAGTACATCTTTATTATAATAACCGCAACATAGCGTAGCATTTTTCTGCTTGTCGTAATATATATTCAGAATGACATCATATTGCAAAACAAGGAACTATCGCAGCTGCTATGTTAATAATAGCATTTTTTACTCGTTATATCTATAATACAATCTCCGTAGTAAATTACTATTCATTACCACCAAAATTTTGAATATAAAAAGAGGAAATGTTGTAACTGTCAACAAAGAGAAGTAAAGACGGATTTTTCTGGTCATTTGGTGAGCATGGCAATGTGTGACACCCGTTTTCGAGTCATCGTTTTGCTTTATCCTCCTTTTGTTATACAAAAGTTACAATTCCTCCTAAAAAAATATATTTTGTACTTTTAACTCTTAACGTCTATAATTTATACTTTATATTCACTTAAAATAATTTAATTAATTTTTCGTTTATAAAAGCCTTATACTCAAACTTTTATAATTTATACTTTTACTTTTTAAATAATACAAACATAAAGAATTGTCGACCCAAAATATAATGATTACTAATATTTTTGTATTTGTGTATAACGAGCATAATAAAGTCCGCGCGTTGCTGTAGATTTTATAAAATCTTCATTTATTATACTTTTTTATATACAACACTAAACATGGAAGAAACAATAACGATAATTGGGTAAAATAGAATCTATATTATAATAAAACAAGCTTTTTCAAGCCACATGTCAATTTTCTAAACCACCTAAAGACACGTGGCAGCCATTTAGGGACTTTTTTTTTTGTTTTCCCGCCTATTATTAAAATCCCCCTATTTTGAGGAGAAATTAGTTAATTCCCCATATATAATCCATGCATAGAAACAAAATCCGGATATTGTTAACTAAGGAGAAATTTATGAGATTATTTTTATCAAGTTTTAAATTCTATTATCTTATTTATAGCAACAAATCACTCAAATAAAAGCATATAATCAAATTTGTGAAAGTTTTTTTTTTTAAAAAACCGAAAAATGGTAATTTAAATTCAACCATAATTTAATTATATTACAGATAATGAGATTTTTCTTTCCGTAATTAAATACAGGAAATTCACCAATTATTCTATTAAATCACAAATTCACCCATAATTCAATAAAATCACAAATTCACCCATAATTCAATAAAATCACAAAATCGTAACAGTTGTCATTATCAAAACTCATATATACATGTATACATATATTGGGTTTGCAATGACCTCATATCTTTTCTCCATCATAGATTTGGTTGTTCATTGGAAGTCAAAATTTCACTTCAAAGTAAAAATTTGTTGGTATGATTCTTTATTACGGATCTTCAACTTCAATTTACAATCAGTATTTGCAGGTATAATTTCCCATTGTTTATGTTTATATGTAATATATAATCAGTTTAATATTTATGTTTTCAGGTGTAATTTTTTAATTTTTATGGTTATGCTTTAATCTATTTTTGTTTATGTTTATGTTATAATTTATGTTTGCTGGTATAATTTATGCTTTCAACTCAAAATTATTTGCTATTCTCATTATATTTTTTTGTTATTTACCTTGACATATAACTCAATTTGAAATTGTGAGTTACTAATTTTGTATTTCTATTCTACATGTATTCATTGTTGTAGCTTGTGAAAATATGATAAGCGGATCATGAATAAGGGCGGATGACATAGTTACTGCCTCAAATCTAAAAACGCTTGAGGTATATAAATTTTTTAGATATATTTTTGTATGATTTTGCTTTTGCAATCATAATTTCCACATTAGTCGCATATAAATAAGCGAAAATTTTAATTATTTAAAGTTTTTCACGCATATAGATTGAGGGCTCTATAGAACCATACGACCAGGTTAGCTTTTGTTTGACTTTTGGCTTTTTGAGGTCAAACATGATATTTCATAACTTAAAGATCATATTCTTAATATTCTTTTGAGTAAATTACATGAATGGTCCTTTAGGTTTATAGCAAATTTCACCAATGGTCCTTTAGTTTCAAAAATTACATCGATGGTCCTTATTCTTGAAAGGTTTTTCACCGATGGTCCTTTATGAAAAAGTCCGTCTATTTTTCAAGTTAACTAACATCACATGTGATGCACATGGGGGTATTTTGGTCAATTTGTCTTTCCTAATGGACCATTGGTGAAATTGATATAAACTTAAAGGACCATCCGTGTAATTTAATTGAGAAGGGGAAAGACAAATTGACCAAAATACCCCCATGTGCATCACATGTGATGTTAGTTAACTTAAAAAATAGACAGACTTTTTCGTAAAGGACCATCGGTGAAAAACCTTTCAAAAATAAAGACCATCGGTGTAATTTTTGAAACTAAAGGACCATTGGTGAAATTTGATATAAACCTAAAGGACCATTCATGTAATTTTCTCTATTCTTTTGAAAGTTTGGATTAACAGCTTTAAATATTTGAGTTTAAAAGAAGACTAATTTGCAAATGTTTTAATGTTTATTTATTACCATTTCATGTGTTAACACTGATTCATTTTATATTTTTCAGAAATATCAATATGCATTTTGTATGTTATATGTTATGAAGCTCTTGAGCTTCTTTAAGTCAATATGCATCTATTGATTCAATTTTCAATAAGCATCTACTCATTCAGTTGTGGTTTCTTTGACTCTATGTGTCATTCAGTCAAAGTAGTTTCTTTGCTATGTGTACACGTAATGTGATTGCATTATGCTTTCAGGGCTGAAAGTTTCTAAAACGGGCTAGGGGAATGCGTCAAAAGGGGTAAAAAATTAAAGCGGATTGGGTTGACTTGCCAAGATTTTTTTTACCAACTCTTTGACCATATTCACAGGGATTACAACATTTGCACAGGTTACTAATTGACTCATTGATAAGTAATATTGTACGAGTACATTAATGTGTAGATTTATAACCGAAATTATGGATGTTATTATTTCGGTTAATAGTTATGTGCCTAAACTAGAGAGGAAAAATGGTCGGGTTGGGTAATAGGTCAAATTGGGTTCTGGTTAAAAAAAGACATTTTATTATGGAGCAAATGCGTCGAGTCAGGTTAGTTAACCGAACAAACACTATTTATATAATTTAGAAACTCCAATACTTTGCATTTTAAAAGGATGATTTATTTTCTTATTGTATATGTAATAATCATGCAATTAATGATAAAATTTTGTGATCTATAAAAATTACATTAAGTAAAATTATTGACAGTTCGTGATTTTTCACGGGTCATAACCTAGTTCCTTTAATAATCACATAAACATTGAAAAACTTCAATTGTATGTTTAATAAAAGCTCAACTTTTTATCATGTTGTTATTGATGATTAATAAATAAATTTTATCATGTTGTTATTGATGATTATTGATAAATGAATTGTTATGTTGTTGATGATTATTGATGAATGAATGGTTATGATGAATCAGTAGTGGATAAAATGGGCAAAATATATAATGGAAAAAGAAAGCAACAGTACCCGAACTACCAACTAAGGTTTGATCTCTGGACCTCCCACTTATCAACAAAAGACCTCCTAATTATCAACAAACGCTCTTACCACTCAAGCACTTTAACTTTATTGCTTCCTTTCCGACTTATTCTTATATATATATATTTTCAACTAAACTTGTGAACAATAAATCTTGTAGGACAGTTGTATTATAGGTACAATAATTAAGTAGCAATAGAGTCAAGCGAAATTGTAGTAATTTTTATCATAAAATATAATTAATTATCAGAAAAATAATTTATATAAATCAAATTTCTTGGTGTTTGTAATGTTACAAAGTACAAATTAACTATATACCGAAAAATAAGTTGGTGGCAAAGTGCCACTATAACTATATTAGAATCATTTTTTGTACAACTAAATAACACTTTCTCATTCAAAATTAACATATATCTTAATCAAAATTGTTACCAGCTAAATAAATCTGGAGCAACCCACGTTTTAAACAAGTCGACTCGTTCCGCATTATTGATTGGGACCAATGAGAAAATAAATCAGCAGCATGCTCACCCAACGCCACCTTCACTGCATCGGCAGCATCTTCTCCGGTGACCACCATCGCGATCTCCTCCGCCGAATTGATCAACGGGAACGTGAAAGTGATCCTAGGTGGCGGTGGTTTTGGTGAATCCGTGATAAAAGTCACCCATTTCTTCTTCTCAAAACGCTGAAAATGCCAGCAGAATAAGGATGCAACATGCCCCTCGGGACCCATTCCCACTAACATTAGATCGAATTTAGCAAACCCTGTAGTTGGTGATGCTTTAAGCGTTTTGTTTGCGACTAAATGTTTTAGTCGCTGTTCGTATTCGTCGGCTGCTTCCTCGGGTGATAGTTTTTCCTTGATTGGGTAGATGTTTGATTTGGGTATTGGCACCTAACGCATATGGTAGTTGAATAATGAGCGACAATTTTTTATACGAATGATTTATATACAATTAACATCCAATTGACAATTTTGTATAACCGTTTAGATGTAATCAAATGGTAAATGTAGTGGGTTCAAATCCTTTTGTGGACAAAATTAGTGTAGATTTAATAGGTCCGTTTGTTAGCCGTTAAATAAAACCATTTAGACGTAACCAACTTACTTTTTAGCACCCCTGAACTTTTTTGACTTGATCCTTTACTACCATGAAGTACTAATATTACAACATGGTACCGGCCTAGATTTGAAAAAATAATCAGTACCCTAACTCACGTTGGTCATGTATTCTCACGTTATTTACTTCCAATTTTGATATGTTGAGATGAAGTTATACTTTTTTGTTCATTTAAAGTTACAAGGGAAGCAAATCACGTAAGAAAATGCGATCAAATTAATAAGTTATGGTACTGAAATGACAGTTTTTTGAAAGTTCATGTTATCATGTTGCATCTTTCATAGTATTCTAACCTTAAATTCAGAGTATTAGAATGTATTCTAACCTTAATTTTTAGCATTAATGGTAATTTTACAATCCACCACATACAATACAAGTCGTGTCAAGTTGGATATATTTCACACACTTTAAACAATGCAATAAGCAAACAAGAATTAAAACTACCTTACTAAGAAATCCGTCATAAGCAAGTTTGTAATTCGAATCAGGATCATCAAGCGGAACAACTCGTTCATCAAGAAAGAAAATCGACCACTTTGACCAATCTATTGAACTAACGTATGGAGGCTCGGTTAATTTCCTACAACAAAAATATCAAAATCAAATTCATCAAAATCATTCATTACAATACTTTAATTAAAGAAATAGTAGGCTTAATAGTTACCTCATAGTATCGATTAAAGAACCGCCGGAGAGCACAACGGAAAAAGATCCATTATCAGCGATGAATTTAGCAGATAGATGGAGAATATAGATCGCAAGAGCAACTGCGACTTGTTCCTCCGATTCAAATTTTTTAATTGTTGGTGGCGCCATTTTTAGACAGATTGTATATCTATTTATCTATCATCTATGTGACTATGTGCCCCTATATATCTATATATAGATATTATTATTATTATATTATTATAACAATAAAAATTGAGTTCCATGTTGATGTAGCATTTGTTACCATCTATTAAATTCTACACTTAAATACCATCTTTAAACATCTATATAACTATAAAAATTGAGTTCCTTGATAGATGTTGCATTTATTACAATCTATTAATTTTGAAGTTGAAACCAATTGTTTAAATAAAAGATCTAATTGAGCCATTAATTTTTTTAATAGTCCGTCTCATAACCCTTACATACGTTAAAAGTAACCAATTGAACCGTCCATCATAACCAATTGAATTTTAAATGCACCAATTAAAAAGTTGTAATGTAAAACCTTGCAATTATGATTTGAATTTTAAACCCCACCGATTCATATACATGGACATATGGCTCCTTAGATTCCTACTTCTTATCAAATTCTCTATTGAAGGGATACACCATATTATCTCCTTATAAATTCCTTCTCATTAAACCCCAATATTCTCATCCTCTTAACCAGCCCTCCAATTACTCTGATCAAATTGCATCATCTTTTCCAAATATCATGCGGTGATGTGACTAATTTACCACATCAGGTTATATGTATGTTTGTGGTCCTAGAATGGATATATGCATGTTTGTGGTGTATATACCTTCTTATTTTATTTGATATATTATAAAAATAATAAGAAAGTTACTCCAATTACTCCGATCAAATTCCATCTTATCTTCCAAAAACCATGCGGTGATGAGATTACTTTACCACATCAAAACTTTTACATTACAGGCGAAAGGTATGGAGGACACTATGTTCCTCAACTAGCAATTCTCATAGTTACATCCGAAGTCAAGATCAATCTCAAGGAGATTGCAGTGAGTAATTTCAACAATTTTATTTTATTTTTATTGAATATCCAATTTAGTTTATTGTTGTAGATAGAAAATCCGCTTTTGGATTTTGAAACGGAATTTAATTCGAGAGGGGAATATCTTTGGTCATATGGTTTAATATCAGATGCTACATATGAAATGTTTGAATACCATATGCAACTATTCAACTATAGAAAGACAATATAATTGTGGTCCAGTGAACCCGACTTGCAATAAAATTAGAAATGAAGATGATAGAAATATTGGTTTCTTCATTAACGCATATGTCATCACTCTTGATATTTGTTTGTCAATTGTTTTCTCACAATCACAAGTTTTACAAAATGTGAGTAATTAGACAACTTCCTAATTGTTGTTTATGATATTTAATAATTAGAAGTGGCAATTTGGATTTTTGACCGGTGAAGTTATAAATGGGTATCGTTGGAATGATGTATATATATAGATATTCATTATATATAAATTGTTACTATTTTATGATTGACGTTAACTAAATTAGTTATAAAATATTTGAAAGTTCTTACTAATAAAATTGTTACTATTTTATAATTGATGTTACTATGTTACTATTTAATTTATGCAATGGGATGGTAGACATTCTATAATTATATTTTCCAGTAGCTATAAGGATGGTGGAGGGTCGGTCCGAAAATACATATGGGATAAGGGTAAATTGTGATCATGGTTTACGTACTTTGCCCATAACACCTATACAATGTATATAATTTACATTCAAAATAACTCTTTAACATGAACAAAGCACGTGCATCGCACGGGCCATGTTGCCTCGTTTTGTACTAACTTTTGTATCATAAAATATTTTGTATTAAATTTCAAGTTCATCTTAAAATGTTTACTTTTAAGATAATATTTTAATATTAACATAAATACCATCTTTAAACTTTTTGTATTAACTTTTGTATATTAAAATATTTTCTACTAGACTTAAATATTATCATAAAACGTTTACTATAATATTTTAATATTAACTTAAATACCATCTTTAAACGTTTTGTATTAACTTTTGTATCTTAAAATATTTTGTAACAATAAAAATTGAATTCCATGTTGATGTAGCTTTTATTACCATTTATTATATTTTACACTTAAATACCATCTTTAAACGTTTTGTACTAACTTTTGTATCTTAAAATATTTTGTATTAAAATTTCAAGTTCATCATAAAATGTTTACTTTTAAGATAATATTTTAATAATAACTTAAATACCATCTTTAAACTTTTTTATTAACTTTTGTATCTTTAAATATTTTGTATTAGACTAAAATATCATCTTAAAACATTTACTATAAGATTTTAATATTAACATAAATATCATCTTTAAACGTTTTGTATTAACTTTTGTAGCTTCACATATTTTTATTAAATTTCGAGTTCATCTTATAATGTTTACTTTTAATATAATATTTTAGTATTAACTTCAATACCATCTTTAACCTTTTTGTATTAACTTTTATATCTTAAAATATGTTGTATTAGAGTTAAATATCATCTTAAAACGTTTACTATAATATTTTATTATTAACTTAAATACCATCTTTAAACGTTTTGTATTAACTTTTGTATCTTAAAATTTATTGTATTAAATTTTCAGACTTAAATATCATCTTAAAACATTTACTTTTAAGAAAATATCATAATATTATATTCCTTGGAATTCTAGATTGTTCGTACTTGTGCTATAATATTGTTAATATTCTAATTAAATGTAAATAGTTTTAGTTTAAAAAATTTATATGTTTAAGCCTCAGCTTTTGTTATCCCAGAACGTAGATTTAAAAGCACGCCATGCTGTCAATGCAACAAAAGGAATTGCACTTGCTTCCTGCAAGATTACAAAACTAACATAACTTGAAGTAAAACTAATAAAAAAATATATATTTTCTATTTATTTTGATTTGAAGCATGATATAATTTCAATGATTTCCGAAAACTATGATACATACATACCACATGTGAGAGTGTTGATGGTTTTGGTGTAAGTTGATCTTCTCCAAGAATAGCATAATCAACATAAATACCTCTGATTGGGACCAATGAGAAAATATGATTGTACAGCTTTAAATGCATTTATCGTTTCTTTTGTGTCACGTGACTATAATAATCAAAAGTATTTATTTTTTCTAACCCCACATGACTGTGGACATACGTCCAAAGAAAAAGTGTACAAAGATTTAAATATCTTCATGAGATGGCAAAAAAACAAAAGTATTTTTTTTTTTCAAAAAAAAAAAAATGTTCACGGATTAAAAAGTTTTCCAAATGGCTATCCAACTCGCTCATTTTCCCACTTGACACTTTCAAGATTAAGTATTAGACGTTTGTTTAGCGCCTAATAGATTCTCAGGTAACTGTTATCAGGGCTGGTCCATTGATTTTTCATGCCCCAGACGAAGTGATCCAACGATATGCTAAAAACATATAACATAAAATTATGAAAATAAATTAACAAATTAGATTAATGCTAACCTTATGAGATGGTGGGGTGAATATATCCATACTATGCTAATGATTATGATTATGATAAGCATTAAGCCATTAACCAGTAAATATATTAAAAACAACTACACTTCTTGCTGCTACAATTAATAGGTTCCGGCCAACTGGCCATGTAGCAAGAATAATTTCAAAATTTCAAAATTGCTCTTTGTAATATATCATCCATCATCCATCAGCATTCAGTAATATGTGTATATCTTTATGAATATACCTCTATACTTTTATATATAATACAAACTAACCAACTTTAAGACTATATGTAAGGAGTGACTAAACCGGTTTGGTTACCCGCTGTCACATCTGCTCGACCAAACACATTACAAATTCTGACCAAACTCATGTAACGAGCAAACCAAACTCTTCCCCTTTGAAATTACCTCATGCCATTTGAGAATTTAGCGACCAATAAAGGTCGCCTAGACGGCCAAATGCATGGGGGCGTGTCGCAGGAGGACCTTTTTTTTTAACATAAAAAGAAAGGAGGCAACAGGTAGAGCTTCGACAATGCCATCACCCTCCCGAAGACCCCCAAACTATATTAAAAAAAAGGAGGCAACGTGTCGCAGGAGGACATGCGTAAAGGGAGAGACGTGTCATATGCGGGGGACGCATGGCGACCAAAAGAGCGATCATGTTAAGCCTAGTCTAATTTCTATATATTAACATGAGAAGCCATGGTTAAACTCAATCCCAATACACTACGAAAGTCAACCATTTTTTTACTATGAAAGTAAACTATTTTTTACACGTTTTAGTTTTTATGTTAACTATAAAAATCAACAATTTGATTATTATAATATTTTTAAGGGTTTTTTACTGACAGTTTTTAGGGCTGTCAATAACAAACTAATACATGCATTAGTAAGTTGTATTTTCATTTGATAAGTAACAACTAAAATGCAGGAGGTGGTTTTTGATTAATGTATAAATGATAATGTTTTAATAGACAAATTTTAGGTGTCATCATCAAAATTATTTTTTAAAAAGAAACCTATTAATTTTGTTTAATATTTATATGACCTTGTTGACTACTCATTGTTATAATTGAAATTTGGCATATATGAAATGAAATAGATTAATGGGTAGGTGTAATTGGGAACTTGAATAAACCGATATACGTATGCATCGATGAAGCGAATTAGCTCAGAACCAAATACATATATTTGGGGGTTGAAATGTTTTACTGGGTAGGTGACATGGTCGGTAGATATATTGAAGGGTTTCACTAACACTGATTGACCACTTGAGTCAACCTCCTAATCACTTGGTTCGAACCATACTGACCAAGAACATGAACTTGTTCTTGACCGGTTAAAACCAACTAGCTGATTTAATCCCTAAATGCATAATCCTTAAACCCTAAAGGATTGGGATCTTGGAGATCTAGATTAGATTACCAATTGAAGAAACCTTGTACGAAAAACTCAAACACACACACATGTTTGTGTGTATTCGACGGCCAACCAAGAACCCTAGGGTTCTTGGTGGTCGAATTCGAACAAGAGGAGAAGGAAGAAAAAGCTTTCCAAAACATACCTTAATCTTGCTTAAGTTAGTCCACTGATGATGAACACAAAGAGAAACCTTCTAGTTGGTTGATGCAATGAGCTTGGATCTTCAAGAACTATGAAGAACACGAAGAACACGAAGAACAATTGAAGAACACAAAGACTTGTGTTCTTCCTATGTTTCGGCCGAATAGGGGAGAGGAGGGAGTTAGGGTTTTCGGCTTTGTGGTGTAACACAATAAGGGAACCCCAAGCCTTCTATTTATAATAGAAGGACTTTCACTTAGGGCCATTCTAGTTTAATTAAGATCAATCTCTTGATTAAACTTATCTTTTACACATTAAACCCTTGTAGTTTTATCTATTATTATTGTTGCACTTAATTATTAAATGTCTAATATTTATACACTTATAATTCGGTACCCATATACACGAATTATATACACTTGTATTTATACTTTTAATAATTGATTATATAATAAACTTTATATAATTTATACAATAATATTATCCAATTACCATATGATTTAATTACTTTAAATCATATTATGGATAATCTATAATCAACACATTGTATATTTACTCAACTAGTAAATGTACAAATACTTGTATTAATTAGTTAGATAAACTAATCTAGTAATACGTCAAACTTGACTTAGTACTTAACTTGATTCATAAATGACTATTATGAATCAATCCTCTTCCAAGTATCATTACATATCTTACTCGTATTACATGCACTCACCGGTGTGACCCTTAAGTGTTTCGTAGGCATGGATGTATCATCATAGGTTGACTAACTGTGCACATAAATCCTTCAGACTCCCACTTGTGCAAGTTTGTAACCTTTGTCTTAATGATACGAGCTACAGTGGCCTTCTAGATGGGCATGTAGGTAACCAACCCCATAAAAACAGCTTTGTGTAACCCAGGTATAGTTTTGAAAAACTCTTTAATAGCGTCTCCTAGTAAAGAACACTCTGTCTCTACTTCTTGGGCAACTATGTTAGGTTCATCCCTTGCAGCACGATATTTGTGACAACGAATACGAGCATGGTAGAAAATATCAACTCCTGTATTCGAAATCATTTCATGACTTCTTGATTCAAACTGTTGTGATAAACGACAAAGAACAAATCAGTTCGTTTGGGCATGGCCATGCACTTTCCAGTTATCTCATCATGTCAAAGGACCCATAAATATCTCTCCTAAAAAGGAGGTGCAATTACCATCTTGTTATATTTCGATTCAAAATACAAATTCCTTTGTACCCAGTAAGGCCTCGTATAACAACCATATTTCAGAATTGTCTAAGACGAACCAAAGCACATTAGTCAATGTATCCCAAACCAAATACCTCAGGCTTAAGGACAATCCTAGTGAATAATACTTTTGAACTTTTCAACCACGAAGTATTATCACGGTTGTCAATCCAATATTCGTCGAGCTCCAACAGAATATCACCGATATTTGGTTTACACAAAACTTGTGTAGCTATCTTCGAATGACTTCGAATCTACCACCAAATACCGCGATGACGTTAACGTCCCATCGAGGTTCCCACCAAGATGAGTAGTCACGGATTTATACCTTTTTGAATAAATAGACTTTTATTCATGGATGTTTGTAAAACATACAAATTCTAAATAACAATGATACTAACTCATGTATTATTCCTCACTGGATATAGAAACTGAAGTATTACTGGATCATTACTTATTCTTTGCGTTTGTGTTGATTGCTCAATGACTCTTAATTGTAACTTTTATCACTAATTACAATTAGTCATTTCTATTAAACTAAAGTCATAAGACGAGTATTTTAAGAATACTATTACTTTTGTCTTTGCTAGATATTGTTCATGCAACATTTAGAACATATTCTAGTCTTTCCTTTTTATATGATTCGGTAAGCATAGGAGGATTGGAAAACTACTCCTTTAGTTTCTTGAATCTTATAAAACTTGCCTTGTAACTAAATCTCTTTTAGCTACTTGATTTGTAGATATCCTTACTAGTTAAAGAAATTTCCTTAAATGATTGACTTGTTCACTGGAGTGTGAACATCATATTAGATATGCAATAATTAATCACAAGACTTGTGATCACGCTATTAGGTTTGCAATAATCTAATTTACTGATCATTTATTTTTCTTAACTCTTTGGCTAACGACTTGGTAAAACCTTGTTATTAATGTCATAACTAACTTTCTATATTTCATTAGTACCTCTAATGAATATGTTAGTCATAACTCCCACTAAATTTTATGTAAATAAGCATGAACTACTACTTTTGACCTAGTCAAAACTTATAGTTTAACCCTTTAAGAATTAATCAATTATCAAAGTCATCCTTTGGATTTGCGAATATCCAACATTCCTTTTAAGGGAATTATGATTCTCATCGATTACTGTATCTAACAAGTATAAGACACTTTGAACGATACTTCCAATTCTTAAGTGTATTAGTATCTTTTAAGAATCTCATTTAATGTCAAAGTCATTTCTTGGATTTTTCAAATATCCATTATTCCTATTAGGGAATTATGACTTGATTAAATATTGTATTTATTACAAGTATAAAAGACTTGCAACAATACCATTTAATTCTTAAATACTTTAATATAGTTTGTCTCTTTTAAGAGTTCATTTAATGTCTAAGTCATTTCACTTGGATTTTGCGAATATCCAATTATTCCTATCTTGATTATATCCAATATAATCATACTATATTAATACTAATACTTTAAAACTTACTATCATAAGTAACCATTACTTAAGATGTTTTAAATAAGTTCAATGTACTTTGAACTTTATGCTTTCCATAAAAACTCTTAAATACTTTAGAAGAAAAACTTCTAATTTCTACTATCCAAGTATTGAGCTTCTAAGACATAATTTATCATACAACAATCAAACAAGTATAAACCATGAAATATAAGGTAAATCAAAACTTGACTTACAATCTAGTCATAAAACCTTGACTAGTGTAATTATCACACATGCGCACACATAATATAATTCAACCATGGATTCTTTATTAAAACCAAATAAACCTTGTTTTAACATAAAATAAAAATTATCCAATAAAATGAAAAATTGTTTTACTGAATCCATAAGTTACTGAATTATAAAAAACTTGGTGCTCGTAGAATCACCATCTCATGCTGGTCACCTTCACTTTCCATCTCCTCCTGCAATAAATGATTGCAAAAGTTAGATTACTCGTAATGTACTTTACAATTATCTTAAAAGTGATTAAGAAGTGTGGTTGTGTTACCTGAGGAACTTGCGTTTCCTCCACCACCACTTGCACCCTTTGGACAATTTCTTTTCCAATGCCCAGCCTCACCACACTTAAAGCACCGATTCTCGGTCCTCGCTGTGTTAGGCTTTACCTTCTTGACCTTATGTTTGACACTTTTACCATTTGGCACTTCTTGGCTAGGATTGGTTTTACCCTTTCCTTTACCACCATGCCCTTCTTCATCGCTATCATCAGTTGTGCGACTCCTTTTAGAATTGGTCTTAATATTCAACTCAACAGCCTCGAGCATGGATCGTAGCTCGGGAATGGAATTATCCATATTACATTTGCTGTAGTTGGCTACAAAGACTTTGTAGTCATCTGACAATGAGTTGAGTACAGTGTCAATTGCTAACTGCAATGGCACGTGGTGACCAAGTCTAGTAAGGTGATCAATATGCACTTTCATTTTCATGACGTGTGCACCCACTGATGCTCCCTTAGACATCTTGCAAGAAATCAACGACCTACAAGCGTAAAATGGTTGTCTTGGTTCATTCTTTGCATCCTCGGCAGGGGCTTTCAACACGTTTCTTTCTCGGTCAATCCTATCCCTCTCTTGTCTGAGCATGATTTTAAAATCACGTCTCCAATTGAGTAAATTTGACCCAGTCAATTCTTTCTTTCCTAGAAAGAAACGTCGCGAGAGTTTGTTGTAAGTTATCGTTGTGTTTGTTGCTGCCATCTACAAATCAAACCCAGTTTAATTAGTAATCATCAATAAACATTCTCTAAAATATATTATAAACCCATAATTTATATTTTAGGCCTAGGATCCATATATCACATTCTCGCCGCAAGGTTTGGGCACTTCCCGACGAGACATGTTATTTCTGGTAGGTAACATCCTTACCGGTCGTATCAAGACTTGACACGATTCCTAGGGGTCGTAGAATCTTTAGACTTATAACTTATTACAACTTTGTACAATCTAATTGTACATTTCTAAGTTAGTAATAAAGTCTAGTATGTTTATTCTACTCAAGTACTTTTTGGGCCGGGACTCCCGATTATCACCAAAGTAGATCAGACCATCTAAGACAGTGCGATGTTCTGCGCCGGGACTCCCGATTATCACAGAACCTTACGCACCCTAACACTCGCAATGATTTGAATCCATATCTAAGGTTCTTTATCCTTACAATATGAATATCGTTTAACAAGTGAGGTGTTCCATTAGGTGGATAGTACTTAGATCTAAGATTTTCTTGGGTTTGTTTAAGTCTTGAACTAAACTAAACCTTATTCCAATCTTAATCCTTGTTTAAAATTTGTAGCTTGTGAATTCAAAAATTCAACAAGACATCCTTTTTAAACCTTAAGAACTTTTCTTTAAAACTTATAGTATTCAAGAATTTGTGCGTTTTATATGTATACCTAAAACGAGGCGTACAAAACGTATCACTAGGTTTTGTGGGAAACCTTATCTAGAGTAAAGACTTACTTGTTTTATCTTTCTTGAAAACTTAAAAAAAAAAACACTTATGTTAAACTTTTAATTCTTTTATGATTCATAAACTTGAATCATAAATCTAGTTTAACACACTTAGTTTTTCATATGTTTAATAATGAAATCAAACATTTGTTTTGACTTATTAGATTCGACCAAAACTTATGTCTTGACGACACATCTATAAACTTTGTGATTTTCTTGTGTAGCTCCCACTAGCTCCAACAATCATGATGGAACTTAAGCAAACACAATCACCGGTTTATACTTGGTGAAACTAACAACCTTATTATATAAAGACTATATATAATAATTCTTAGTTTGTTTAAACCTTTCTTACATTTAACTTGAACTAGTTAAATATAGGTTTTAAAGTTATTTTGTTATTTAACCCTTGATCATTAATCTAGTATCTTACATGACTTGTAAAATACTTATATTATACTTGTATAATTACTAGTTATAATAACCTATAACTTTATACACCTTATAATACTAATATTTAACTTTGTATATTCTAGTTTATCACATAATTTTAACTTGTACAATTTCTAGTTACCATGAGATTATAACTTTGTACTTCCTAGTCTCAATTATATAATAAACTTATACAATAACTAGTTATATTATTATATCTTTAAAGATCAAAAAATAACATTAATTTTTAATGTTCCATTTAATCTTGTATTTAATATATACATATATATTTCTCTTTAAAATAAACTTGTAACATTCTAATAAAAATATTACATCTAATTTATATGTATGTATTTTAACTTAAACTAATTAAAATACGAATAAACTATTTTATTTATTAAAATTTATTTTATCCTTTTTAAATATTTAAAATCCGAAATATAATATAGAAATATAAATAAATACATCTTGTTAATTTCTTGAACTAAAAATTAACACTTCTTTTAATTCTCATTTAACCTTTTAGACAATAAACTTTGTCTAGATTTCTAGGTTTAAAGAACTAGTCTTAATAAATCTATTAAAATAATAATTAAACCTATTAAACATAAACTTGTTTAATTATCTAGGTTTTAGATTATTAACCTAATTAATTCTTTTAAACCATTAAACTTAAACTAGTTTAATGTTCTAGGGTTCTAGATTAAATCTAGGGTTTTATTTCGGAAAAAAAATCCTTAAACCCTAGGAAACTTTTCCACCAATTAAACTAGGCTAGTTTAACAAACTTGGTGTCCAAGAAACCTTCTTGATCACGAAAATCTTGAGTAAAAAAGGAAGGAATCCTTTTTGATCAATTAAACCAAAACTTGGTTTAACATACTTTGTCCTAGATTTTGAAGATCATGTAATTAAGGAAAGAATCCTCTTGATCAAATTTTTTTGACAATCTTGATCCTAGGGTTCTCCTAATTTCCGAAAATTCTAGGGTTAGGGAAAAGAAGCCTTTTGATCAATTAAACTAAACTAGTTTAATGTTCTTGATCCTAGGGTTCTTTTGCCTTACACGAAATTTCTAGGGTTTTCTAGAATCCTTTTGACCAATTAAACTTAACTAGTTTAACATACACTTATAATTCGGTACCCATATACACGAATTATATACACTTGTATTTATACTTTTAATAATTGATTATATAATAAACTTTATATAATTTATACAATAATATTATCCAATTACCATATGATTTAATTACTTTAAATCATATTATGGATAATCTATAATCAACACATTGTATATTTACTCAACTAGTAAATGTACAAATACTTGTATTAATTAGTTAGATAAACTAATCTAGTAATAAGTCAAACTTGACTTAGTACTTAACTTGATTCATAAATGACTATTATGAATCAATCCTCTTCCAAGTATCATTACATATCTTACTCGTATTACATGCACTCACAGGTGTGACCCTTAAGTGTTTCGTAGGCATGGATGTATCATCATAGGTTGACTAACTGTGCACATAAATCCTTCATATATCTCTATCTCTTCTCTACTACTTATAAAGCATTTATGACCTTTCCCTATATAGCTTTTTGAAATTCAGCAAAATATTTTCCTTTTCTGTCAAAAATTCCGCTTAAAAATTAATGCTTTCAGCAGGGGTTGAACACGAGACCAACATGGGCTCCCTACCAACCGCTCTAGAAGGCAGCACATTAATAACTTTCAAATTATTAAATATAACCCTTTCCCCGTCGAATTAAGCCTTTTCATTGTCGATTCAATACCCTTCTCGATTCCTTCAAACCATCGAACCTTCACGCTGGAAGTTCCCAATAACCCACCTCCTCGATTCCTTCAAGCATGCTTCTGCCATCCATTCCTTCAACCGCTTCCGCCGATTCAATATATCGAAGTTGAAATAGGCACTTGCAGGCCTCCTTTTACTCCAGATGCTTCTTGAACCTATCGCTCTTGACCCTAAGTGTCGACTTCAGGACAATTTTGATTGTCAAACTTGAAGAAGTTGTCGTCAGTACCGGTGAAGAAAATGAAGATGCTAACTCGATCTGTAATATTTCAATCTGGAATTGTTTTCGTTGTAAATAGTAACCCTAACAGCCTAACTTTACATTTCAGTAGATCGAAATTATATCGGTTTGATAATGACGGAAATCCGATGAAGGAACTTGGTGCTGGTTCAGTTAAGCTCCTTGGGAAGGGAAAGGCAACTTTTGGAACTCCCAATTCACTACACTCGATACAGCTCCACAAGCATGCCTATTGGACTGTTGGATCACAGTAATTTAAAATAGGTAATATCTATACTATATTATAAAGAATTTACCCCTTCCGTAATTAGCAAGGCTGAACACACTTGCTAATTATGGAAATAAGGCGTGTTTAAAAAAATAGCTTCCAAGATTCGAACCTGTGAACACTGCGATAACAACAAGGGACGCAACCAACTGCGCTACTTAGGATACATGCTTTTTAATAAACAAGATACTTTATATCTAATACACACTGGTAAATCTTTCCAAACCCACCTCCCCATTGACCAATAATCTTTTCTTGGGCATGTAAACGGGTTTTTAGGGAAGTTGAAAGGCTTGTTTTTGGAACTCTCAATTCATTAACTTAACCTTGATGACAACAATCAAGAAGAAATCGCCTTTTGTACTCCAGCCACCTTCAATTCCTCCTTAATCACCGCCGGTGACTGTTGCATTGTGGGAAGCTTTGGCGGCGGTTGGACGTCTCATGGAGCTCGATTAATCTTATTCGGTGGTGCTACTGCCGTTGAAGGAGAAGCTAACCCTTCCATCCGTAATTTGTCATTTCCTTTATAATTTAGTATCTGCGCAATTGTGCATGTAATTCCCTTTTTAATCATCATTATTCCCAGCTGGTCATGTTTATTGCAGACACCGCTGATGGAATTGAAGCTGCTGCTCATGTTGCTGTTGGAACCATGGTTGTATTCCAAGTGAAGATGAAAACCTGGCTCATTTTTTAAAATCTGAGGTTCAATCAGAGATCTCCAATCAGGCATCACATATTTTGTTTCTTCTAAATTTTCAATTCCGATTCTCGATCTCTCTATCCAGATCCAGCGTTTAATGTGTTTCTCTGTGAATAATTTTGTCAAATGAACTCGAAAAAGGTGGTATGCAGTCGTTACTTACAGGTAAAAGGTGCTATTTTACTTTATGAAAACTTAAACCTGTTTTTTAATCCATTTTTTCTCTATGAATTTGATTGAATATTTAAATACCTTGAATTAGTAATATTTCTTGAGGGTCAACTATTTTTTTTGTTTTCTAAAAGTTTTTAGGAGCCAACAGTCTGCAAGACAGATCACATGTATGATCCAGTAATTTTGTGTTGATTTTAAATCTTATTAAAGTCGTCTGAAATTTGTATCATTTGACTAATCTTGCACATGTTTGATTTATGACAATTTGATTTGTGTAGGAGGGACCTCAACTGATGGTGGCAATTGCTACATTTGATTCAATCATCCATTTTTACAACTTGAAACATCCATTGCAACAGGTTTGATGTTTAAAATGACAGTTAACAAGAAATATATATAAATAAAATTAGAATCTTTAAGCAAGTGTAGTAATTTTCTTTATTTTTTTTGTTGCAGCCGTTGATGCTCATCTCTACTATATAAAACATTTAGCTAGGTATCTCATATATCGTATTAAATCCATTATGAATTTATAGGTTGGTGGAACAAATACTTTGTCATAGAGGCTGAAACCTGAGATATTTGATCACCCCCAATTATATCTGGTACTGATGTCGCTGACCTCAACCTGGAGAGGATTCGGGTCCTTCTATAGTAGTTGTACTGATGTCGATTAAGGAACATGGACTCCACCACCTTCAATGGTTGAGGAAATTGCCCAAATTACTCTACATACCACAAACATTTGCTCGCCTACAATTATTGAAACATGGTACCCGCCGCCGCATTGCGCGTGTACCTGTTAGTTAGATTCAAAATTATCAAACTTTTTCACGTGAATCGAATAAATGTAAACTAACGAAAGCTTTGTGCACGGAGCTTTTAAAATTAAGGTTTATTGTTCGAGCTGGTGTGCGAAGTACTCAAAGAGTAGAATATTTGGACAAAGTAAGAGTTTTATTAATCATTCTTCATTAGATACTCAAAGAGTAAAACCCTTGTTTATGTATGGAGCTTGCAACTGATAAGCATTATCTATTGGAAGTCGAAAATTTTAATTTTTTGATTTTAATTTTTAATTTGAATGTAAATAACAAAATTTGGTTTGTCTTTATATAGAGAAGCTTCAAACGTCAAGTTTTGCAGTTTGATTTGGAGAAACCAGAGCAGATTAAAAAAGCACTGGGAAATGATTAAACATTTATGGATATTTGGTGATTTAGTTATTAATTTTTTTTTTAAATTCTAAGCAGAAAGATTATTGAAACAAAGGGAAGGAAATATTTTTAGGCAATGAACTCCTATTTTAGGCGCGCGTGTAATTTTGTCATTTATTTTTCTGTTTCTGGTCTTGCCATTTCTTGTTTTGTATTTTGTGTTCACAAGTCTTTTGATATATTGGTTAGGGAGATCATCAATTAGGGGTGCAATGTGTCGTTATTGTTAGGATATTAACGATTTGCAATCTTTGGTTGTGTAATTTGTGAGACAAACTTATTTGTAGGAGTGAAATTTTCATATGTAACATCTTGTAACCATTTGCTTAAGATCCGAGTCTGTACTTTGAACATTTTTAAGATGATAAATTGATCATGTTTTTGTGGCAGCTATTTGGTTCTGGATGTTTTCGTTCATGTATGTTACCGCCTTACAAAAAAAATCTCATTTCTCCTCTAAATTTTATCTCACAAAAAAGTTCTCATTTCTTAAATGTAAGGGTCCACTTAATAAAATAATATTATTACCAATAATTTCACCAATAAAACACTTTCTCTCTCAAATCTAACCTTATATTTTAATTAAAAGTATTACCAAGGACCCCACCACTAACTATCTCCTAAAAGCTTGTGCCCAAAAGAAATGGGAACCTTTTTGTGGGACGAAGGGAGTATCATTTTGCAACATATATGGAAACCTCGATCAATACATAATGTTTTAAAACTAGTATTTTTTGAAATTTTTTATCCGTGAGAAGTTTGTATCTTTTCGTTACCGTAAAGAACAACTCATAGTTCATCTCTTAATAGCTGGTGGGAAGTTTGCAAACACTACAAGCTAGATTGAGTTCAATGCGGGGTGTCATTATACTTTTTTTTACATCTATGTACTTGCCTAAATAACTTGAAAACGTTCACGAAGATTATTAGTATGCTCAATAAAGCAAGTCGAAAATAACTCTTTCATATGATAAAATATTCACCAAGACTATAAGAATTAGTATGCTCAATATAAGTCGAAAATTACTACCCCGTATATCATATGGCAAAGTTAACTTGAGTTCAATCCATAAATCTTTGACTTTTCAAAACGGAGCTTGAGGCATCTTAAATCCTCTTTACAATATTAAAATTACAACCACAACCACCATTGTTCACCCACGACCGCCACTTCTGTTACAAAAACCTACCAATTTATCGTCGTCAAATATGATTACAGGTTACCCGCCGCCGCATTACGCGGGTACCCTGCTAGTATTAATTTAAGAATTAATTACTAAAATAGATCGTGCGACCGGTTCAATTCCCTATTAAGACTGATCGACTTTCAATTCCCAAAATACACAGTGCGACAGCATTTACTACTGAGCAGCACTAAGTTTGAGCAGCACTAACTTTTGAGCAGTACTAAGTTTGTGCTAACTTTGAACAATAGTAACAAATTTTGAGCAAGACTAACTTAACAACATTAACTTTTGAGCAGTAGTAATAAATTTTGAGCAGTACTAACTTGATACATGACGGTGTTCTAGTGAGGTATCACGAATTTTAGAATTCTTTTGGAATTCTTGGTTTGATTTGGTCTATATTAGGAAACCACCCTTAATTTAATTTATTGAATTTATTAGTGTTTTCCCATCCATGTGGTAGCGGTTCAAGTCCCATAATAAATATATGTGATCTAGGAGTAATTTAGTACTTTCTTCGTCCTAAAATTATTATCCACTAGAAAAAAATACGGAGTTTACAAAAAGTATATTAATTACGTTGTCGCACCAATCAAATTATCTTTTTACCACTTAAAAGCTTTTTGATTGGCTGGAAATTAAAATTAGACAATTATTTTTGGACAAATAATGAAATATGGACAATAAAATTAAAACGGATTAAGTATTTGTATTAACAATGAAATATATCATAAAAGTTATTAAGTGAATTTATTGAATGTATTATTATTTAAGTTAATTTAAAAACTAAATATATATCTTTAGTTAAATTTTATTAGATTTTACTGAATGTAACTAAATATCTAAAATGATTTAATGCATTCAATACACACTTAATTTATTTATTATTATATGTTACTCCCTCGTCCCACAAAAAAGTTTACATTTCATTTGCACACAATCTTTTAGGAGATAGTTAGTGGTGAGGTCTTTTGTAATACTTTTTACTTATAACATAAGGTTAGATTGGAGAGAGAAAAAATTTTATTGGTGGAATGATTGGTAATAATATTATTTTACTAGGTGGGCCCCTAAATTTGAGAAATGTAAATTTTTTTTTGGGAAATTTTTTTAAGGATAAATGTAAACTTTTTTGCGGGACGGAGGGAGTATTTTTTTATCCATACAATTTTATCCTTGTAATTTTTTATTATTACTAAATACTTAAAATAATTAATACTAAAACTCCTATTACAAATTTCAATGGTTCCTTTTCTTTCACGATTGTGCGTCTGTTAATTGCTACCCTAGCACTCAACCCAATTATGTTTTAAGTGGGATGTTCATATTTGGGCTAAAAGAAACACGTCTATATTCATTGGACTTAACATTTTTTTGCCCCTGAACAAATTGTAGATTGGGCCGTCACCCGGGCCGCCACCCCTTGGACCGGGCCTGTATGTTATGCTACTTGTTAAATCACAATCTAGCAATTAGTAGTTCGAACCCAAATTGAAACAATATTGCTTTATTTAATTTTAAACCAAAAAAAATTTAAAGTTAAAGATTCGTTTTTATTACAAATCTTGAGAAAACTAACTTATTATATAGCAAACAAACAATAGCAAAGGTTGTGGCATTGTATACCATATTCCATGACTCATCATGTCTTATTAAAGTGCAAGGATCGTACAATACTTTAGTTGAGCTCAGAAGTAGCATCTTTATCCAAAAACCATGTGAGATTTCCTTCTGGCGAAACCTTTTGCACAGGCAAAGGGTAATAATCAGCAGCATGCTCACCCAACGCCACCTTCACTGCATCGGCGGCATCTTCTCCGGTGACCACCATGGCGATCTCCGCCGCCGAATTGATCAACGGGAACGTGAAAGTGATCCTAGGTGGCGGTGGTTTTGGTGAATCCGTGATAAAAGTCACCCATTTCTTCTTCTCAAAACGCTGAAAATGCCAGCAGAATAAAGATGCAACATGCCCCTCGGGACCCATTCCAACTAACATTAGATCGAATTTCGCAAACCCTGTAGTTGATGATGCTTTAAGCGTTTTGTTTGCGACTAAATGTTTTAGTCGTTGTTCGTATTCGTCGGCTGCTTCCTCGGGTGATAGTTTTTCCTTGATTGGGTAGATGTTTGATTTGGGTATTGGCACCTAACGCATATGGTAGTTGAATAATGAGCGACAATTTTGTATATGAATGATTTATATACAATTAACATCCAATTGACAATTTTGTATAACCAATTAGATGTAACCAGAGGGTAAATTTAGTGGCTTCAAATCCTTTTGTGGACAAAATTAGTGTAGATTTAATAGGTCCGTTTGTTAGCCGTTAAATAAAACCATTTAGACGTAACCAACTTACTTTTTAGTACCCCTGAACTTTTTTAACTTGATCCTTTATTACCATGAAGTATTAATATTACAACATGGTACCAGCCTAGATTTGAAAAAATAATCAGTACCCTAACTCACTTTGGTCATGTATTCTCACGTTATTTACTTCTAATTTTGATATGTTGAGATGAAGTTATACTTTTTTGTTCATTAAAAGTTACAAGGGAAGCAAATCACGTAAGAAAATGCAATCAAATTAATAAGTTATGGTACTGAAATGACAGTTTTTTGAAAGTTCATGTTATCATGTTGCATCTTTCATAGTATTCTAACCTTAAATTCAGTGTATTAGAATGTATTCTAACCTTAATTTTTAGCATTAATGGTAATTTTACAATCCACCACATACAATACAAGCCGTGTCAAGTTGGATATATTTCACACACTTTAAACAATGCAATAAGCAAACAAGAATTAAAACTACCTTACTAAGAAATCCGTCATAAGCAAGTTTGTAATTCGAATCAGGATCATCAAGCGGAACAACTCGTTCATCAAGAAAGAAAATCGACCACTTTGACCAATCTATTGAACTAACGTATGGAGGCTCGGTTAATTTCCTATAACAAAAATATCAAAATCAAATTCATCAAAATCATTCATTACAATACTTTAATTAAAGAAATAGTAGGCTTAATAGTTACCTCATAGTATCGATTAAAGAACCGCCGGAGAGCACAACGGAAAAAGATCCATTATCAGCGATGAATTTAGCAGATAGATGGAGAATATAGATCGCAAGAGCAACTGCGACTTGTTCCTCCGATTCAAATTTCTGAATAGTTGGTGGCGCCATTTTTAGACAGATTGTATATCTATCTAGCTATCTATCATCTATGTGACTATGTGCCCCTATATATAGATATTATTATTATTATTATATTATAACAATAAAAATTGAGTTCCATGTTGATGTAGCATTTGTTACCATCTATTAAATTCTACACTTATATACCATCTTTAAACATTTTGTACTAACGTTTGTATCATAAAATATTTTGTATTAAATTTCGAGTACATCTTAAAATGTTTACTTTTAAGATAATATTTTAATATTAACATAAATACCATCTTTAGACTTTTTGTATTAACTTTTGTATCTGTAAATATTTGAATTAGACTTAATATCATCTTAAAACATTTACTGTAATATTTTTATATTAACTTAAATACCATCTTTAAACGTTTTGTATTAACTTTTGTATCTTAAAATATTTTGTATTAAATTTCGAGTTCATCTTAAAATGTTTACTTTTAATATAATATTTTAATATTAACTTAAATACCATCTTTAACCTTTTTGTATTAATTTTTGTATCTTAAAATATGTTGTATTAGACTTAAATATCATCTTTACACGTTTACTATAATATTTTAATATTAACTTAAATATCATCTTTAAACGTTTCGTGTTAACTTTTGTATCTTAAAATATTTTGTTCTAAATTTTCAGACTTAAATATCATCTTAAAACGTTTACTTTTAAGAAAATATCATAATATTACTAGCTGGTACCCGCGCAATGCGGCGGCGGGTACCCTGTAACTCTATTTTGTGATGGCGATAATGGCCTAGTGGGTGGTGGTAACTGGTACGTAGGGATGGTGGGTGGTGGCATTGTTGATAGTGGTGGGTGATGCTACACAATAATGATTAGTGACGTTAGTGATTATAGTGGGTGGTGGTGTTGTGGTGGTGAGTAGTGATGATGGTGCTGGTTAATAAAATAATATGGTTTAAAGATTAATAAAAATAATATGGTAAATAAATAATTAAACTCAAATTAGCTTAGAGTCATTTGTTAATGATACGGAGGTGGCATATTTAAATTTTGGATCAGTTTATTTTTTATAAACATAAATCTCTCAGTAAATAATAAGTGTATTGTTTGAAAATTAAAATAGCTAATATGAGAACGTCATGTATTATATGAGAAGGTCAGTAAAATATGGTTTTTATATTACATTTTCGAACATGTATTTTTCAGATATTTGTTTACTTATTATATTAAATTCCTTTTAGTTTTTGTTTCCGTCAATGACACGATGTTTAGTTTGAGATCTTATAATGTATTGTTTTCATCTCTACAAGATCATATTCAGATCACATGCCTTAGTTATTTTTATATGTTGTACTTTATATCAAATGATAGTCCAAACATTCATACTATAAATATGATTGTAATATTGCAAAACAACTTATAGGAATTTAGATGAATAATTTTGAAATTAAATACTTAGTCTATTTGTAATTTTAGAAGTCTACATAACACAAGATCAGATCGAAAACCGGAGTCTTGCATGATGAAAACAGGAGCCTTAAAAGCTTTGTTCTATATTTTCTTGTTATTGTTGATATCTTACGTCTCAAATCACTTCTTCGCTAACAAAATTACAAATCATATCATAAAAATAAATAAATTAATAGTTACAACCTTGGAATAAAAACAATTACAGTGAAAAGAAACATAAGCAATGATACAATAATTTAGTGTTAAAAAAAATTCAACTAATAATTGGCTTAACCAATTCATTAATCGAGAAACAAGAACCTAATATGGATAAAATGCAACCCGAATCTTGAACATTCTGTTTCTCAGTATCATCGAGAATGAGAATGTTTTCTTCATCAGGTACTAAAACCGTAACGGTATTCATATCATGTACCTGAGGTGGAACAGACTTGTCTTCATTATCAGGTGGTTCCAAAATCCACAACACTTTCATCCAAAATCGCACCTTTGAGTTATTATTCGCAATCCACCATGATCACAGAAACAAAAACTCATCTTACAAAAACTCAATCGATCTATTCACTATAGCCAAATGTAAGAAAAACAAATCTTTGATTTCCATACCCATCAGTTTTTTTGGATTTTTGACTTCCATGCCTACTTCTATACGTCTCAGTGTAGTAATGATCAAATGTAAGAAAATTACCAGTAAAAGATCATTCATCAACTTAGGGCACATTCTTTTATTAGCTTTCCAAAATAAATTACAAGAGACTAAACCAAAAAAAAAAAAGTTAGTAGGTTAAAGTTTCTGCAATGTTCTGTTAGTGACACATGTGAGAAATCAGAAATCAAACATAAGGCTGTATCACGTGATTAGATTAGTAATTAAATCGAAAAACACATACAAATTTCTGGAAATTAGTTTACTTGAAGGGCTAAACATTAGACCATCATTTTCACAACCCAAGTGAGAACCAAGGTGAATAATTTAATATCTTGATGAGCAACAAAATCATAGCCAATCGCAGCAACTTTGGGACATCACTTAGCCTTGGTCCGTCTAATTTTCACAATAAGCAGAACCACATAAGCCCTATTTTCTCATTTGTAGTTCTCTCAGCTTTCACAAATCGATGAAACCCTAATTAACATAACACAAACAATTAAACAAAACCGTAATTAACAGAAATCGACATAATCAAGCTCCTAAACAGAGACAAAACAACAATTCAATATTATAACAACAAAAGAAAAAAGAAAAGTCACGGCCCGCTGAGAATAAATTGCTTCCATCGACACGGCCCGCTGAGAATCAATTTAACAGGACTTTTACAGAGATCTGTCCAAACAAATGAAGGTTCGTAATCAAAACAAGATACCTTTCAGTTGTTTTTGAAGAACGATTCCATTGCTTGAGATGGAGATGCCATGATGAAGAAAGAAGGTCGACGGGAGAAGAAACAAGTGTAATGGTTGAGGGTACTGAGGACAAAGACATAGAGTGAAGGTTGAAGAAGAGGCAGTGGAATCGAGGAGTCTCTGGTTGGAATCGAGGAGTTTCGTTGGAATCGAGGAGTCTGGGATACGGTCTACGAGGACTGAATCGACGCGGAGTTATTTGGGACACCCTGAATCAGGTTATATTTATTGATTTGGAAGTAGTAACCAACCAACCTTTGATTTCAGCTGGTTAAGGATGATTTGTAGTTTCCTGGTCGTCTCGTGTTCGAATCTCACACCTTTCATTATTTTTAAGACGAAATTCATTCTAAAAATGGAAACTGTGTTGGACGAAATTTCAGCCTTGCTAATTAAGGTAAGGGTAAATGCTTTATATATAGTAAAGATAATAACCTGTTGTAGGTGATGTTTGAGTCGTGACAGCATCAAAAGAAGGTAATAATCTACGAACTTCACCTCGAATGCATGTTTTAGAAAATCATTCATGAAAGCGTCCTGCTATTTATAAACTTGAAAAAAGGCAAATAAAATTAAGAATAACATAATAATAAAAATACAGCCTTGCAGTTTATTGTTATCGTTGTAATCAATATGTGAGAATCGCGTGAATTAAATACTAACCTATTGTAGGTGATGCTTAAGTCATGACAGCATCAAAAGAAGGTAATAGTCTACGAATCTCACCTCGATTGCCTATTTTAAAGATCAAAATCAATTCATTCAGTTGTTATTCATAAACTTTTGTTAAGGGTAAACAAAATAATAATATCGCGAAATATATTTACCGTTGTTGCTTTCAAGTGTCAATCTCGAGGACATTTGAGTACCATATGCTCTATTTCTATGACCGAGAAGCTGAATGGAAGTTTTCGTACTTGTTGATGCCTGACTGCTAGGATAATTGTGCATAAGGCATAAGTACCCTATTTTTCTCCTTGCTTCTTTGATAATAATTTCTATTTTTACTTCTTATATCTCTACTTGATTTTTGTGAAGTCTCCGGTGGATTTCCTGAATCCAAAATATGTTGAAGCCCATTTTGGCATGGGGGTATGTTTTCTTTGTTTGCTAATACATTATGACATGGCGTGGTTAGTATGTTACTATCACGTGTCATTGTATCAATAACTTCATTTTCATTCAAGTGTGATGATGAACAATTTATCATATGGTCTTCAAATATTCCTAAAGGTGCCCTGTTCGGTGTTTGTATGTCCATTCGAGTAGATATTCCTGGAGATACATTTGAATCAGTGGTGATGTGTTGGCTATTCTCTTCAACAGAAGCTATGAGTTTGTTTGCCTTTTGTCGTGCATAATATCGCTTATTATATTCTCTTTTCTTTTCTATACGCTCTACAAGAAAATTATTTATTAAAAATGTGGTGCGGTTGTTAACCATGTAATTATATTGTTTTATAGTTAAGATACACATACCTCTCTGTTTGTCTAGATATGCTTGACTGACATCATCATTTAGACTCTTAAGTACTTTGTTATCGTTTCGTCGTGCATTGTAATTGCTATAGTAAGCTTTACGTTTTCCAATTTTTTCGTTGCTTTGGTTACCAAAGTCATTTGCAATTTGCTCATTAGTCATTATTGATCGCTACATATATATAGATAAAGATTAGATTATGCGTGTAATTCAATATAAATTAACACAACTTTTATCCTAATAATCTTAGAAAATGAAAGTAAATATTCTAAAATAAAAACTAAACAATAAGGAATGCATGCAAACGACAAAGTTAAATAGATAAAATGTGCCAACAATACAATTGAATGACTAAAAGCGTAAAATATTCAACGTCATCAAGTCTAGAAAACAAAACAATGGGTACACATCCACCGCCAACAAAAACAACACTAAGGTTGAATAATTTAGACAACACGTTGTATACGTTCAAAGGCGGCTACTTCCGGTATATTCGGATTGAAGTCAATTTTAGTTATGTCTGTTGACCGCAAAACATTAACTGAAAAATATTAAAAGATACAAGTTAAGACGTATTTCGACTAACTATTTCATAGGGATATGAAACCAAAACAACAACAAAAAACTTACTTCCATTTACACGACATAATTTTACCCTTGATACGTATATTATCGACTTTTCCATAATTGCCAATTGCACTCTTGGAGGTGATATTATTGAATTTCGATACACGGTGAGCGACAATTCTTGACCCCTTATATTCATTTAAAGAAATAATTTAAAAAATTATAAAAAAAATATGAATATCTATGTACAATGTGTACTTTAAAAATATGCAATAAATATATATGAAATTACGTTGAATCTTGAAGAGAGAGATAAAATGTAATTCCACTATATCGGAATTGTTTCCTACTTCCCTTAATTACTCGTCTGACAACATCTACATTAAAATTATTTGTTTAGACATTTAGTAAATGGTTCAAAATATATATATATATATATATATATATATATATATATATATATATATATATATTATATAATAAAATAATTTATACCTATAAGCATTCTTCTAGTTGTTTTATCATCAACAATAGTTTTAAAAGAAGGCACGATTGGATAAAAAGGAAATGCATTGTTTGCGTCATTGCTTAATCGGGTAAATCGTGTTTTCTTGTTAATAATTATTTCACACTTATCACGATTGAAACTATAACCCTCATACCTAGGGAAATCATCATAAGTTCCCTCTATTTGAAAATGATTAATTGCAAAAACACCCTCTAAAATCATTCGTTCATATAGTGGTACCAATTTGGGAGGACACACAGCCGCAATTCTTTCTCGCTAACAAATAAACATTTTAATTGACAAAAAAAGTAAGTTGTAAATAGAAATGATTTGTATGTTTAAAAAATACTTTATATAATATAATAGATACTTACAGTAGGGTCTAACATAAAGATATATAACTTTTTACTTTGCATGTCCCTCCAAACGAACTCCACACGAATAGCCTTGATATTGTACCACGCAAAGTAATTAAGAGTTGAAAATTTATCAACCTCAAAATGATAATCGAATATCTTCAACATAAACAAAAAGATATTTTAATTAGAATAATTCGAACATAAACAAAAGGATATTTTAATTAGGATAATTCGAAACCCATAAAGTACGTAGTAGTAGACTCGTTATATGGGTACAAAAAAAGTCGCAAAAAACACAAGACTATCGACTAAATGAAAAAGAAATCATCTTCATCAGGCTCATCAAGTAGCCAATAGACTTTGTTTCGGCTCAAGACTGACACTCGTTTACTTTTACTTCTCTTCACATTGTCCATGGACATAAAGTCGCCCTCGTTGCCGTCTTGCAAGTCGTCTTCAAAGTCATCTTCTGAGCTTTCAATTTCAACAATGGCATCCCAATTCCATGTTAACAAATTTGACTCACGTTTACGCCTTTTTAAATTCTTAAGTTCAATCTGTTATGTAATACAATTTAAAACGACTCAAATTTATTTTAACTGAAAGTCCCAAATCAAAATCACCCAAAACGGATTTAATTTAATGAGAGATACATGTATCAAGTAGTTAGTTTACCAATTTACCATATAAAGCAAGTAACACATACAAAGATATAAAACACAAATACACCTAAGAGTTCATAAAATATTTAAACACAAAGAAACATTCAGTTAAATACCTAGTTTGTGGTTTCATCAACTGTTGGAGCAGCATCATTCATGGTTTCGCCAACTGTAGAGCAACAACATTGATGGTTTCGCCAACTGTTGGAGTTGCAACATTCACGATTTCACCAACTGTTGGAGCAGCATCATCCGACACGGTAGTAGAGTTCTATCACAACAAAGACAAATGAAATAGCAAAGTGAAACGTAATTCAAAGTAAGTATGTCTATATAATATATTTGACCAATTTGAGCTAATATATTACTTAAAGTCAATTCGGTTGTTATTGGGCCGACTGTTGTTATTTGACCCATTTGAGCAGATTTGAATATGACCAGGTTAACCCACTTGATAATTCTCAAACTGGAAAATGGATAAAATAAAAAAAAATAAAAAAATGGAAAAAGAAAAAAATGTGAAAAACGGTTAAACTGCTCAAACTGTTAATTTGGCCAAACGGGTCAAAAAATAATGATGGAAGCAATTCAATTTCAGGTTGTTATTAGGCCCACTGTTGTTATTTGGTAGACGGGTCAAAAGGTATCTTTTGACCCATTTGAGCAGATTTGAATCTGACTTGGTTAACCCACTTGATAAATTTGCCCAAATTTTGTAGTTTTCAACCCGTTTGACAAAATAGATAAACAAAGGAATACTTCTCAAAATGGATAAATGGATAAAATAAAATAAAATAAAAAAGGGAAAAAGAAAAAATGTGAAAAACGGTTAAACTGCTCAAACTGTTAATTTGGCCAAACGGGTTAAAACATAACGATAGAAGCAGTTCAGTTTCAGGTTGTTATTGGGCCCACTATTGTTATTTGGTAGACGGGTCAAAAGGTGTCTTTTGACCCATTTGAGCAGATTTGAATCTGACCAGGTTAACCAACTTTATAAATTTGCCCACATTTTGTAGTTTTCAACCCGTTTGACAAAATAGATAAACAAAGGTAATACTTCTCAAAATGGATAAATGGATAAAATAAAAATAAAAACATGGAAAAAGAAAAAAAAAATGTGAAAAGTGGTAAAACTGCTCAAACTGTTAATTTGGCCAAACGGGTCAAAAAATAACGATAGAAGCAGTTCAATTTCAGGTTGTTATTGGGCCCACTATTGTTATTTGGTAGACGGGTCAAACGGTGTCTTTTGACCCATTTGAGCAGATTTGAATCTGGCCAGGATAACCCACTTGATAAATTTGCCCAAATTTTGTAGTTTTATAAACAAAGGTAATACTTCTCAAAATGGTTAAATGGATAAAATAAAATAAAATAAAAAAGGGAAAAAGAAAAAATGTGAAAAGCGGTTAAACTGCTCAAACTGTTAATTTGGCCAAACGGGTCAAATTTCAGGTTGTTATTGGGCCTACTGTTGTTATTTGGCAGACGGGTCAAAAGGTGTCTTTTGACCCATTTGAGCAGATTTGAATCTTACCAGGTTAACTCACTTGATAAATTTGACCAAATTTTGTAGCTTTTAACCCGTTTGACAAAATAGATAAACAAAGGTAATACTTCTTACCATGACAATTGCATTTGCGAGTCCGGAGCTGTGCATGTGTATGATATCACTTTCGGAAGTTTGCTCCAATGGCTATATAATTATTGAAGAGATTACATTAAACATTAGGTATAGAAATATGAAAATAAAAATATGTATCTCTAAAAGTTCAAACGGGCAAAAAGAAGGAAAAAAAGTGGTGAGTCAAAAAAATTAGTTGATTTCATTATGTAGAAAAGCGGATAAAATTAGTCAAAAAAATTAGAAAATGGATAAAATTAAAAAAAAATCAGGTAAAACGAAAAAATGTGAAAAGCGGTTAATTTCATTATGTAGTTGATTTTTTTAATGCAATTGTTACTTGTGTTTCATGATATGCACTGCTTTCATTATTTATCGAATTTTTACTTTAACTAATATGCTACGCATAAGTATCGAACATCATAAAGGCAAAAAATAAAAAATAAAAATGAGCATGTAAGTGATCAAACTCCAAGTTCCTTATCCATTAATGAGTATATAGTTCAGTTACCTTTTCAATCTCAAAAGAGAAATAAGATGTTGGCTGATAGAAATGGTTTTGGTAATGAAAATGAGTATTTTAGATCAAGAGCTTCAACACTATGGAGTAATTGCTACACGTAATTTTCTGCTTTCTGTTTTTTTTATCAATCTGTTTATCGAAAGCCTATTATTTTCTGCATTGTTTTGTATAACAGTACCTGAATTCGTTTTAATGGGCTGCTGCAAAATAATTATTATTGGCAAAAAAAAATTATTTTGTATACTTTTGATTTTTTTTAATTTTGAAGAGTAGTCTCACTACTTCATAATATTTATTATTATTTCTTCAATTATTTCAATTTTGTGAATATATATATGATTTAGCATAAGTGTGTTTATACAAAATAAGATACTGACCTATATAGTCAACTATCACTTTATGTTTTTTATATGCACGGTTAAAGACACCAAATTTGATTGAAGCATTATAAGGTTTTAATATTTTCAGCATTATGTTTTTCATGAAGTTTAATTAAATGTCTTTCATTAACAATGTTAGTAACCTTTTGACTTTAATATTTATCAAAATTGTAATTTCACGTTTTAGTCACCTACGGTCAACTTCATACAGTAGGTCAAAATATGTTACAGTCAACTTAAAAATTCACAATGTTGACTTTAATATTAGTCAAAATTAACGTTTCACTATAAATTGACAATTTTAACGTCAAAAGTACAATTTGACTCAAAATTGAGAATTTTAACTTCAATATTTGTCAAATTATTAGAGTCCATTTTTACTAATCATTAAGTCATTGTTAAAATTGCACTTTTCAATTATGTTTCTTTGAATTATGACTTTTTGAAGTTAGTTCATTCCAATTACATTAAGATTTGTCAACAATGCTATTTGAATTATGACTTTTTGAAGTTAATTCATTCCAGTTACATTAATATTCGTCAATAGTGCTATTTGAATTATGACTTTTTGAAGTCAATTCATTCTAATTACATTGAATTCAAAATTGTAACTACAATTTAATATTTTTATAACTTTTTCTTTGACAAATATTCAAAATAGTTTGATATTTTTTGAAAAGTCAAAAGAGTTTGACCTTTTCTAATATTCAAAAAGTTTTGACTTTAATATTGGTCAAAAGTAATTACAATTATGCATTTTTACTACTTCAGTTTTGTTAAAAATGTCAGTTTGACCCGTTTAACTTTAATGTGTATATTTGGATTGTGTTTTATGTCAATTGGGTCAAACAAATCAAACTGGTAAAGACAAACAACTGAAACGGGTCAAATAGGTTCTAGTTTATGGCAATGCGTGGTTGGAAAAGACACAACTGAAACGGGTCAAATAGGTTCTACTTTACGGGTTGACCCGTTCTAAACGGTGAACGAAGGAGTATGAAGAGAGGATCGCCAGTCAAAGGTGTATGTTGCTTAAATTAATGATTTTCCATTTATACCCTTCCCTCCTAAATGTTTAATAAGCTGTATAGATATAACTTTTTATCTTATTTTATGTATTATTATTGTAATTTCGATTTTTTTTTAATTTGTTAGGTTTAAAAAGCTCGAGACACTTAACAACTATTCAATTTGTATTATTGATGTTGATGTGAAGCTTCTTTCAGGTATGTAGTTCTTTTTGTTTACACTTGTGGATTACAAAATAGTGATTTCATTTAAATTTCACAGGTTGCAAGCAAAATTAACTACTCAACATCTGCATCTGTTCTGAAATGTGAGTTAGTTTTTAACTCGGTTTTAAACTTTATCTTTTAATATATACTATATTTTTTTTACATATAGGAGTGTTTTTAAAAGCTTACAACTTTTTCCTTTTTGCAGGAGCAGTTAAAGATTTATTTGAAAGTTTTTTGGAAAATTTCAAATTGACCTGTTTTTAGTGATAAGAGAGAATAGACTGTTTAATTTTAAAAAATCATGCTACTAAATGGGTCAAATTGTTAGGGCTGTTTGAATGTGTAATCAAAACTAATTATCTTTTCATCTACATATGCATTTTAAACCCGTTTGATAAAATAGATAAACAAAGGTAACACTTCATACCGTGACAGTTGCATTTGCGAGTCCAGAGCCATCAATGTTTATGATACCACTTTCAGAAGTTTGTTCCATTGCCTGTATTGGCAGCCAAAGAAATTTGACTTATAAAATTTGGATTTCAGATTCCTTAACAACATCTTGGATAATAGAATTACATCAAATTAGCAAAACCATATCAAAATTAAATGAATAAGACATACCTGAAATTGATGATTTACGTCTTCCTGCTCAAACAAAAGTGTATTCAATTTAGGAATTTGTACAATCATTAAAGAAAACAAAATTCAGTTTTTGAATAAAGTTAGAAGCAGTTCAAATACCTCAAATTCTTTCCTGGAGATTGTAGAATAACGATAGAAGCAGTTTAATTTCACCGATCGTTTTGTTGTATTTATAAAGTGAAGATTGAGTAAGGAATCGAATAGGTTTTTGCAGAAAGATAATCATCATGGCAGCAGAAATGAGGAGCCGGATGAACATGATTGGATTCAGGGTTCTTGGTTCTATCATTTGTCAGAGAGATTGAAGAGGCGTGATAACGAAGAGGCATCAGCCGAACGATGGGCCTGATGAGTGATGATAACGAACGTGTTAATTTTCGATGTTGGGCTGTTTCACCAACAATAACAGACAGGCCTGTTGTAATCTGTGGGCCTCACCCGCGTTTGAAGAGATATAGACATGTTGTTTAACAAAAGCATCGCAGCCGAAGGCTTGGTCAAGTGGTAGGGCATGTGTTACATGAGGCGGAGGTGGCGAGTTCGAAACCTGTTGAAGGGGTTTTTTTTTTTCCAAAATGACCAATTCCATAATTAGCAAGTGTGTTGGCTGAATTTTCAACCTTGCTAATTCTGGAAGGGGTAGACTCTTTATAATATAGTAGAGATATTTCTTTGAATTCTATATTGTTCGTACTTGTGCTATAATATTGTTAATATTCTAATTAATTGTAAATAGTTTTAGTTTAAAAAATTAAGGTTTAATTATATGTTTAAGCGTCACATTTTGTTATCATGAACGTAGATTTAAGAGCACGCCATGCTGTCAATGCAGTAAAAGGAATTGCACTTGCTTCCTGCAAGATTACAAAACTAACATAACTTGAAGTAAAACTTTAAAAAAAAAAAAATTTCTATTTATTTTGAAGCATGATATAATTTCAATGATTTCCAAAAACTATTATACATACATACCACATGTGAGAGTGTTGATGGTTTTGGTGTAAGCTGATCTTATGCAAGATAGCATAATCAACGTAAGTACCTCTGACTGCAGTTGGATGCAAAAGCACCAAAAACTCATTGACCAACATTAAGGGACCGTTTGTTTTGATGTAATCCTCGTAATCCTTTGTGATTGGAATTCAATTCCATTACGGAGGGATGTTTGGATGGATTTTTCTTTTGTAATTCAACTCATATGTAATTCCGAAATACGTTATTCGCTGTAATTGAAATATTTCCCGAAAGCGTATGAATCCAGTTACGCTCCTTTAGTGAATTAACAAACTTGAATATTTTGTATGTTTCATAATTTAAATAATTAAAAAAATTTAAAAATTTAAAAAAATTAAAAAAATAGTAAAAAAAATAATAAATATAAAAAAAGTAAAAATAAAATAATAAATAATTAAAATAATAAATAAAAATAATAAAATGCATAAGTATAGATTAGAATTTCAGTTAAAAAATGTGAAACCAAACGCGCAACGAAATTCAATTACGAAGGAATTGAATCCCTTATTTATTAAATTAAATTACGGAAGATTATGGCATGCTAAACTGCCCCTTAAATGATTTTACCTAGAAAGTCAAACGTGGTCAACTAAAACCTAAGCTATAAGCCTATAATTTATCCATTTCTAATTATTTTTAGGGGGTGTTTGGGAAAGCTTATTTAAGGGAGCTTATGGCTTATAAGTTTATATAAACCTTAATAATCCCTTTTCAAAAGCCTTAATAATCCCTTTTTAAAGTGATTATTTAAACTTATATAAGCTTATAAGTTATAAGCCCTTGTTTTGCGGTTTTGCCCCCAAATCCCCTGTAATATAGTCATTGTGACGTAAACGGTAAACAAGACACAAATGGGTAAACAACAAGGCGAGACCACCGTAGATCCACCACGACCACCGTCATCGGCGGCTACTGTTCCGTCAACGAAGCGTCGTCGTGCGGATGCTAATGCGGAGGACCAATCGTCGCTATTTCCGGCGGAATTGCAGCCAATAAAGCGACGGGCAGTGTTAGGGCAGGATATTTTGTTCCGGATATTGCTGCCGTCGAAACAGATAGGGAAAGTGATCGGTAGAGGAGGACATCGTATTCAGAAGATTCGAGAAGACACTAAAGCTACTATTAAGATCGCTGACGCCATTGCGGTTGGTTAATTGTTGCATATATGTTTACATATGTTGTGTTTTGTATAGTAGATTTATGATATGAACTTAGACAATTTGTTTTTAGATGAATCGTTCTATGTGGTAAATTTATGTTACATTTGTTGCAAAGTTATCACAAGTAGATTTCGTAGGTTCATAGTTAATTTTATGAATTATGATAATCTATAGTGTATGCTTATATAATTTCATTTTTAGGTTAAAGTTAGTATGTTTAGCATGAATTTTACTTGAATTACGTGCAAGTTCTAGATTTGTGAAGTAATTGAACTATTTGATGGAGAAGAACTAATGTCTATGCATACACATGTATATAAGAAATAGGTAATGGAGTTGATTATCAATCAGAATGATTCTACAAAAAAAGATAATCCAGTTAAGGGAAAAAAAGTCCCGTTCCTGGTATATTTTGATTGCAGGAATGTTTAAGGGTGTGCTTAGTTTCTTTTTTTAATTTTCATCTCTATTTTCCTAGAAAATGGGAGGTGTTTTTATCTCCAGAAAACTATTGAATATTTTTAAAATGTTTTCATTATATGGTTAAGAAAGAAAAGGAGTTTTCTATCACTAGATATGAAAACAGCTGACAATTATAAAAGTAAGTTTTTTTTTTAGAAATTTGGTTATATAATTGAAAAGTGGATTATCTGGTTTGTATTAATATGTTTGCTCAAAAGTACAGTTTGAACACCTTCGTATTTTTTTAGTTTGCCTTGAAAGTTTTTCTATAATTAAACAGCCCCTAACGTTCAGACAATCTGATAAGAGCAAATAGCAGATTAGCACAACTTTACTAAGTTCTTTTAATGTGAAGTTGTAACTTTGTTCTGGCTTTGTGTATGATATTAAATCTTGTATAAATGACTCATGACATTCTAGTATAAACATTAAAACAACATTATGTTACATATAATATATTCTCATTATCTGTTGATTTTTCTTGTATCGCAGCGGCATGAGGAACGTGTAATCATCATAAGCTCTAAAGACAATGAGAACACTTTTACTGATGCAGAGAATGCTCTCCACCAAATTGGCAATTTGGTTCTCATGGTGATGTGATATTCAATCTTTAAGTTATTAAAACCATATTTTGTTGTTAATAATGCATAATTATATAGTAAAACCTAGCATATATGTCAGTTGTTGAATAGTCGATGATCTATGGATGCCTGTGATTTTTGAATTTTTAAACAGACAAACTATTATTACAAATTTACAGTTAGTAGATTCTGTCTTGTTACTAGCTAATAAAGTTGTTTTCTTTCTTAATACTGGCCCTTTTGATAGAGCAGATGTAGATCAGACTATCAGAGAAAACATGATGGGATTACCCGATTAGGGCTGTAGCTAATAAAGGTGTTGTTGCATTGAAGGCTAAAGGTAAAGACAACAGTTTCTTTACCCTATCCCCTTCTCCAATCCCCATCCCTTCCCTCCCCACCCCACCCCCACCCCTCCCCCACCCCCACCCCCACCCACCAAACCGTTTAGTTAATACTTTGTATTTACACAATAAATATTAAGGCATAACCATAACTTAGTCAAGATTTTTGGAAAAGGGAAATTTAATTTATAATTTATTATATCTAAATTCTATGGAGCGTTATGTTTAATTACTTGTGCATGCGTGTTTGTGTTACCACTGTTTGTACTTTTTAGTTGTTAAATTTTCTGTTATTAGATATATTTTTGTTTGCTAGTGATGTAATGAGTACCTAAATGCTAATCTGATAGGATGATAATAACTCTGAAGGATCAAAAGTAGCAACGGGTCATGTTGCAGCAAATACAGTTAGACTGTTGATTTCTGGTTGTCAAGCCGGTGGTTTGATTGGTGTATCTGGTCAAAACATTGGTCAACTAAGAAATTCCTCTGGTGCAACTGTTACTGTACTTGCTCAAAATCAGTTGCCATTATGTGCATCTGCTCATGAATCTGATCGAGTTGTGCAGGTACTTTAGTACTATACTTGCTGCATTTTATTTATTATTACTATTATTATTATTTATCACTAATACGCTTCTATTAATATGATTTAGATTTCAGGAGACGTTCCTGCAGTGCTGAGGGCACTGGTAGAAATTGGAAGTCAGCTAAGGTTTGACTTTTTTACGAATTCTGTTCTAGCAGTATTAATTAATTATTTCTTTTTCTTTTTATGTAGGGATAATCCACCTAAACAAATAATTTCCATAAGCCCAACCTATAATCCTGGCTTCATCCATCATCCACCTCAGCAATTTGTGGACCCTACTTCAGGTTACCTATTGATGCTGTTTTTTATCTGCTTTCATCTTTACTTTATAACGTTAATTTTTTAAAAAAATCTTGTAGCTGAATATGTAACTTTGGAGATGATGATTTCTGAGACATATATTGGTGGATTAATTGGGAGATGTGGATCGAACATATCTAGGATCAGAACAGAATCAGGTGCAACTATCAAGGTATTTACATATTTCACATTTATGAATTATATCATATTATATGTGCTTAAATGCATATATATTTATTATATTGATTTGATCTGTTGCAGGTTCATGGTGGGAAAGGTGAAAACAAACATAGACAGATTCATTTGGGTGGTAGTGCTCAACAGGTTGGTCATTTTTCTAATTCAGTCAGTAACAAAAAGAATTCTATTTGTTCTATGGATATGATATTTTGTAAATGTTACGGTTTCAACCCAAAATTACTTATTAAATTTGATTTCAAAATAGGTTGCAGTGGCAAAACAGAGAGTTGATGAGTATATATACACCCAAATGATGCAGGAAAGTGGTGGTCAGCATTCACTGTAAGTTTCATAATTTGAAATCATTTTTTGTGACAGTTTATCTTTACAAAAATTTAAGTTTGTATCATATATTTGGGGTACATGTAGGGTTAATGATCCTGTAGCATTAATGGCGGCCCAAGGTCCTCCTCCACCACAACTACAACCTACTCTGCCTATGCCTTATTATGGTGCACCAAACCCTTACCCACCACATATGTAGTAATTAAATTAATTATGTGGACTTCTATTTTTTTAATTTCACTCTTGTTGAGACATAATAAAAATAAAAAAGAGTAATTTACATGATCTCTTTCGTGGTTCTATCTTAGTGTAAATGTAACTTATTGTTCACGTTACAACATCTTCCATAATTGCATCTTTAAGTTGCATTCCACATAAACTATTGAAATCATGGTGAACATCCTTTCGTATTCTAGAAGAATCCCTTTACTTGTTTATTTGCTTTTCTTTATTACTTACCTTAAATTCGACCACTTTTTAAACCTAGTTGAATTATTGTGAAATCCGGCATGAGTGGACTTTCAGTTTTGTTATCACAGAATGACGATGGATCATATTTGCTGCTTAATAGCCCTTTAGGCCTACTAGGTAGTTAGGAAGTCTAGGTCAAACAAAGTATAAATTCCATCTTCTTCCACAAGAAGACGGATCAAAGTATCACTGTTGTGTGTGTGTTGTGCAAACCCTTAACGACATACCCAACATTGACGAGTGTATGTTATCAGCTATTAGAAGATAAGAATGTTTATTTGTAGTGAGCTTTATTTGTCATTCAAGTTGTAATTTACATGTTAGAGTTTGTTTCTCTCTTAGACATCTCAACACTTTTTCCAACCATTTCATATCCCTATAAATACCCACTATAAATATTATATTTTCACACAACTTATTTACTCTTCTTCATCATACAACATTCATTTCACTAAAATAGATTACGATTGCGATTTGGAAGATATGGTTGTGATTACCAACTGTTTCAATACCTCTAAAATGGTTAATATTTTTATTCTTTTGACACGGATACGGAAGAGTGAAAACGATGCCGATCGTTCCGACCCGCCACAGAGAGCACCAGAACGATACTTACATCAGGAGATATCAAGAGGTTTTCGCTGAACGTTTGTTTCCTGCCAGATTACTTTAGGCATCGCTTTAGGATGAACAAACCTTTATTCCTTTGTATATGTCATGGTATAACTTCTTACTCTCAAAATCCCATACCCGAATATTCTTTTGTATTTCCATCAACATGAAGACGCTATCGGCACACTTAGTTTAAATGTTCTACAAAAGTGTAATTTCGCCATACGCCAATTAGCGTACGGTTGCGTCGTCGATGTGTTTGATGAATACTTACACATGGGACAACAAAAATTATTTGATGGTTTGGACAACTTCAGCAAATGTGTATTCTATCTTTTATGGCCCCGAGTACCTAAGAAGATCAATAGTGCATGATGTGCAACGTGTACACCAACATCATGTTGGTTTTCCGGGTATGCTCGGAAGCATCGTTAAATTTGTGTGTTGAAAACTGATAAAACTTTACTTTCCCATGCTTCAAATCTACATATCAATTTATTAAATAGAATTAGGTGTGAATTGTAATAATAGCATTTTTAATTATATTTAATGTGCTAATTATTTGAGGAAAAAATAGATATTTTGCTAATGCTTCTCAAATTCCACCATATCTGTGGTCTCTTTCATTCATATTTACAACACGAAGTAAACACAAATTGACAACACCCTTACATCATATGCATCATAATACCATACACACCACCTTTTCAAAAGTAATCATTTCTTTTTGGAATAGTTATATTTTCACGTCATTGCTTTAAAATTAATATACCATTTATGTAGGGAAAAGTAATAGGCCCCAACTAGCAACATGTAAGCAGTGGTGATTATGTGTTTCTATAAAAGTTAATTAGAATGTGATGTTGTGTTTAGCACAATAGCACATAACATGATAAGCAGGGGCGGAATCAATAAAGGTCTCGTAGTGGCACAGGATACTACTCAAATTTTTTTCCACATGGTCAATTTTTTAGAATTTTTTTAGTAATACGGTGCAATGTTTTTACCGAATTAAAAAACCTATCAATAGCCCAAATCATTCTTAAAAAATCTAAACTATTAACCAATAATCCAAACTTAAAGCCCAAATAAAAAATCTAAACCAAATAAAAAAGAATTCAAAGTGTATGTCTTATAGTTTTTTAGTTTTAGGTCTATAAAATTAGTAATTGTCTTGTAAATTTATGAAATTAATAATTAGTTATTGAAAGTGCTTATGTAACAGTCATTTATGTAAAATTCGTTTTTGTTTTGACGCACTGCACTGCACTTGGACGCCACTAGGGGCGTTGCTCCTAGAACCATGTAAGAGAGCGCAACCCCTATAACATCCGCCTTTTTTTATCCCCGCAAGGGTGCTACTGCTGATGAAAGTTTCTAATTCCGCTCCTGATGATAAGACTATGTCACATATATTATGAACAAAACTCGAGCACCCCGGTGAGTCAATTATAAAAGGAATACTTTTTTAATAATAATAGTACTAAATATAGTAAACCAAAAATGACCTTGAAATAGCATAAACACTACCTTACCAAAAGGATAGTGATTTGTACACTATAAATTTGCTTTGAATGGTATATAATACAACTTTTAAAACAAATTACATATAACACATCAGAAAACAATCCTTTTGATGCATGAACTACCTTTTTACCGTGTATAAATCATTTCCACCACCGGTACTTGTGGTCGAGTGGTATCCTCCACCGGCACAAACACTTAGTTGACCTGGTTAATGAGGACTTTTCTGAATAAAGTCCAATCCGTTCCCTACTCGTTGATCCATGACGCTGAGCAGGGTGTTGATGTCTGGGGCCCGAGCCTTGGTGGGGGCTTCTAGTCGCCAAACCGAAGGAGACAATTGACGGATGCCATTAACATTTGTGTGCCAACAGAGTCGGTTTACCGAACTGAAGCTAGCTGACATTAACCGTTGGCAGCAGTCTAATATAGTTTTCTAAACCGACATTAGGTTCACAGTTTGGACCAAAAGGAGTGTCGGTTGTTTCGCACACCATAATGTATTCCTATATTCTTACTATTTACTATTTACTATTTTACAAAATACAAGATACATAAATACATATGTTGTATTAATATCGATTTATATTCTATAATTCTAACTTTCATTCCGTATTACATATCAATGGTCTGTAGTCATTCAAAAAGCAGCAAACAATAAGTTATCAGATGCTAAGTCTTATAGTCTAGCGGTATTGATGTGAGGTATAAGGTATTGTCCATGAGCAACAAGTCATGGGTTTAAGTTTCGCTATGATTAAATTGAAGTAGATTAGTTGCAGTTCAAAAAACAAAAAAGTAAGTTCTTACGATTTTTCTTAAAAACAACACAGTCATTGGAAATTGTAGTGGAAACAACACCTAAAAAAGTCTTGATAATTTGGGACTTGTTTTCTTATCTAGTTTGAATGTTTGTTTTCATGCAATCAAAGTAGTTTATGAATGACATATAAGGTAGGGTTTGATCAAAAAGTCTCTTTAAAAAATAGAAAAATAGAAAAAAAAGGTTATTAGGTGGCACCTCAAGATTCTTTTCTTCATAAGCTATCACTATCCTGATCAATGAGAAAGCACCTTTAGTTGGTCTTCTATCAATCCCTATCAATTTCCTAATCTATACCAAATCTCGATTTTATATAAGTAAAAATGCATTATTTTGTGTTTAAGTAAAAGATTATAATGAAGGTTAAATTAGATTAATTGGATGGTTAATGAGGAATGGGTCCCACAATTTTTGAATAAAGTAAGTTTAATGATGTTTAAAAGTAAACAAAGTAGGGGTATTAGTGTCATTTCACTTTATAAACTAGGTAGTTAATGAGTGTGCAGCCCACTACTTTTTACCACCAAATAAGGTAAAATTTTAAAGTGTATCACTTATTTTGAATCACCCAAATATAGAAAGTGTACCACTTATTTTGAATCGGAGGAAGTATTATTTTTATTTATAATATATTAATTATTTTTGTCCCCTTTTTATAATTCATTATTTGCTACGCGGAGCCTTTTAACCTTTATGCTTTTGTTATCTTATGGAATAAGAATTTAAAGTGTGCATCTTTGGCTCTTCAACCAAGGGGAAGCACCAACCAAATATTGTCTAATTTAAAAAGAATCATATTTCAAATATAAATTACTTATAATTTAATTATCTTTGTCCATTTAGGCATAAACGTATACATTTACTTACTCAAATCGGAAGGTGTCATAACCTAATTTATTATTGTTATTTTCGAACTCTCTTACACCATCTGATAAATATTTACATATAAAGAAATTGAATTTATGACCTTCAGAAGATCACTTCATATGCTCTACCGCTATAAACCCTTAGATCACTCCCAACAGTGACACTATTGACGTTATCAATTTTTGTTGAATCAACGCTATGTCAACTCACATTTCAACTGACATACACATGCCAACAACATTTAATCTCTTCACTTTTGTGTGCCCCGCCGTTATAAAATGCACACAAAAATACAAATACAATATTAAATTGACTTGCACCCCTCCATACGCTCCGCCGATGTCTTCCTTGAACCGAATTTCCGAGCCGACGAGAACCAACTGGTGACTCATGCCAACAGTAAGATGTCGTCAAGAGTAGCGTTGGCGTCTTAACAACAATTAGCAAGTTAACAATTAACGTTAATCATTTCACTTCTAATCAAACAAATATGATCTAACTAAATAATCATAAAAGCAAAATCAATTGCTTAATAATTATTGAACTGATAATTGGAAAAATGATAAAGTGAAGCACATGCAAAAAAAAAAGTTATAGTTTTAGTCATTAAACTTTTTTAAGCATTCATAATTACTTGCTTATTTAATTTTTTTAACCTTTATTTCATGCATACATTTATTTTCCTAAAAATATATACATATAACTTCTTTATTGAAAAAATACATTTATCAAATAAGTACTAAATATAACTTATTCCTAAAGTTTAGGGTACTAAAATGAAAGTATATAATCAAATAAATATGCTCTATTAACGCAATTTGCAATCAATAATTCATCGACCAAAATGAAAAGTTAGAAAAAAAATTATATTTCCGTGATCATAATAAAACGCGTCCACTTGAAAGAAAACGACCGCCAAAACCCCCCGTTTTCTCCGCCGTTCTCCACCGTCTTCCGTCTCCGGAAACCGCCACAGAGAACTTCATCTTACAGCTAGAAGCTCGTTGTTCACTAATTGAGAGCGAGAAACTTGCATATATATAGAAACATGTACACATCTGTCTCTATGGAGAGAGAGCAATTTTAGAGAGAGAAACAAGTCAATTGATTCGTCTTATGGCATGGTTGAGTCGGATGACTGAAATCAACGGCGATGGATTCGTTTTATTAACGCGGAGATGAAGATTTCGCGATCCTTTGGTCGATGCTTCCTCCTGATTTTGGTCCTTCTTGTTCAAAAAGGTAATGGTTTACCGTATTTTTATTTTTATTTAATTTTATACTGATTTGTACTTAAAACCTAGTTAACTAGCTTTAATAGTGATTAAGTGTAACTTTTTTTAATTAACATGACGATCTTAGTGGATCATGAGTTTTGTTGTTTGTTATTGTTTTATTTTTTTTGTAATATAATCGTGTTTGGCAGGCACTCAACACTCGTGGAATTTGTATAACTGAACTCAAATTTAAAGTATGAAGTATCACGCCTTCTTAATTTTTTAGCAATTATAGTGTTTTATTTGCAATTATTGTTGAATGTGTTTTATGATGATCGATTTAGGTTTACGAGAAACACTGAATTGATTGTTGGTTTGCATTAACTTCACATTATACCTGTTATAGGGGTTCAGTTTCTGTATGCATCACGAGCAACATTATTGGTGTAAGAATAATAATCATTGAAGTCTAACTTTTAATAAATGGTCATAATTGTAATACGTTTTACTAGGCTTATTATTGAAGACCTAGATTGTAATCTCTCTGTTATTTATTAAAAAAAAAAAGTCTACAATGCTCCATTATTTGTTTAATAAATTAGGTTAATGAATACTTTTGATTTTGCTATTATTTGCAGGGCTTGTGACAGCTAAACCATTCACAGGGACTTATGGTATAAATTATGGAAGAATTGCAGATAATATCCCTTCTCCTAATGAAGTTGTTCGTCTTCTTAAAGCTGCTAAAATAAAAAACGTACGGATTTACGATGCTGATCATTCTGTTCTTGATGCATTTCGTGGCAGTGGGCTTGATTTAGTAATTGGGCTTCCAAATGGATTTGTGAAAGAAATGAGTACTAATCCTGACCATGCTTTAACTTGGGTTAAAGAAAATGTGCAAAGATACGTTCCTGAAACACATATTGTTGGAATTGCAGTTGGAAATGAAGTTTTAGGTGGTGGTGATTTAGATCTACAATCAGCTTTATATGGTGCAGTTAAAAATATTTATAATGCAACACAAAAATTGAAACTAGATCGTGTTGTTCAGATAACAACTGCACATTCACAAGCTGTTTTTGCAAATTCATACCCACCATCTTCATGCATATTTAAAGAAGATGTTGCACAAAATATGAAGAAATTACTAGATTTATTTACACAAATGGGGTCCCCTTTTTGTTTGAATGCATACCCTTTTTTGGCTTACATGGGTAGTCCAGATCAAATCGACATAAATTATGCTCTTTTTAATCCAACTGACGGAATATATGACAAAAAATCAAAACTTCATTATGACAATATGCTTGATGCACAAATCGATGCTGCATATGCTGCATTAGAAGATGCTGGATTTAATAAAATGGAAGTTATTGTAACTGAAACAGGGTGGGCTTCACATGGTGATGATAATGAAAATGCTGCAACGTTTCAAAATGCAAAAACTTATAATTATAATTTGCGTAAACGGCTTGCCAAAAGAAAAGGGACTCCAAAAAGGCCAAAATCGGTGTTGAAAGCTTATATTTTTGCTTTATTTAATGAGAATTCGAAACCTGGGCCCACTTCTGAAAGGAATTTTGGTTTGTATAAACCTGATGGGTCGATTACTTATGATATTGGGTTTCCTGCTTTGAAATCTTCGGGTTTATCAATCAAGGTATGAAGTTTGTTATATTATTGCAGTATTTTTAGTTGTTGCTTTGTCATAAAATATGGAATTTTTAGATTACAAATTCTAAGGAAAGCCATATATGGTTACATTATGATATTAGGGATATAAAACATTGACGTATTTTTATTATTATCTTCCTTATTATTTAATTAAAAACCTTTAAAATAGCTTGGCCATGGAAATATGGTAATTTATTTTTGTTATAAATTTATAATTGGATTATTTTAATAAATTAATCGTCGAATAAAAAATTATCATGGTTCCTAATTTTGGTTACTTTTAGTAATTAATGTACCTAATTTTGGTTTTTTTACCGCGTTGTTTTGGTTAACTAAATTAGGTTTAGCTATATCTGCCGATTTCGACCCGTTTACTTATGTGGGTTGATATGGGTCAAATACAAAATTAATTAAAAAGGGAACATGTCAAATGGGTTGAAAGCTGCCAAAAGTTTGTTGTTCATTCAAACAGCTTTCTAAATCGTTCAATTCAAAGATTCTGATCATAATTGTAATATTATTGTTTTTATAATCATATTAACGCAATATAAAAGTGGAATAAATGTGTTCGGGTCAACCCAGCCTGACCCGAACTGTTCTGACACAGTACCAATATCCCTTCCTTGGCTTATATATCTCCTGTAGATAAAATAAAGGATTTTGTGCATAAAATAACATGAGAAATCTATGCCACAATTCTTTATTGGCAAACAACTATTAAAATTTTATAAAATAGGAACAAACTTCTATTTTTTTTGCAAAAATAGCAATGTTTTACTTGATTATATGCTTAAATGGATATTTGTTATTTCTGGTAATTCTGGTAGTTTGTTGCTAGATTCAGTTATAATATACATAATATCTTGCTATTTTATGCAATTTGCCTTAAAATAAAATATACGCTTAAAAACTCTACTTATAAATATGTTTTTTTACAGTCTAATCTTATATTATAAATTTGAATTTGTATCAGGATTTTCGAGCTCATGGTTCATATATGTGGATCTTAACCGCATGTTCATCAGCTTTATTTCTGTTTTTAAGATCATGAAATGGTTTACTCAACACCAACAGTACTTTCATGGTTCCAACATAACTTAAGTGGTGCATCTTGGTTAGTTAGACCTATTCAAACGATAAATATATTTAAAAAGAGGTGCCGTTTTAAGTTTAAATTTACAATCGATAATATTAATTGGAACAAGATATCATGCACTTATTTGGTGGAGGTTCAATGTTTTTTATGGTTTTGATAATCGATCATAAGTGGTGTTACTTATGGTAATTAGTTGAAAAAAAGGTGGTGACACGATTAGACAATATGTATTGATTTCGAGCTTATATTGTTTTTCTATAATGACTAGTTATCGGTTACAAGATACCTTGAAATAATTTATAGTCCATATCGGCTTTTATTTATGCCAACTCTGATTAAATTTATGTCGGAAAATTATAAAGCATTAAAAACGAACTTAATTACAACATATTATGGTATTACAAGTATTAATTCAAATGCGACGTACCAATTTTGCTCTTGCAAGTGCATCTTTATCTTAAATTGATTTTGGATGGTATAACAGATATTTTCTATTGAAGTTTTTATGAAAATTATTTTAATGTATTAATGATATGTTTAATGATATAATTTGATTGTTTTCGGGCATGACTCTCACGTACATCATCTCTTTATTAATTGACATGTCAACAAGTTTCAACTTTTTTTCTACATGTAAATGGAGCCAGGGGAAGGAAGAACCACAAATATTTCTCTTGTAGTTGCTATTTACTATTATTCAGTTGACAGTGCCATTATTCAAATGAAATTTTGTAAACTTTTTAAGCGACGTATTCTTTCAGATTCACTACTACTAGAAAAGTGGGTATCATTGACTGTATATTCCCCTAAGGCTGGTCGGTATGGGACCAAATAAAAGGGCATGGTGATAATGTGTCATTGCCTCCACATCGTGGTAAAAGTTTGAACACCACCCCCTCCACATGTGGAGGCAAGGCATGGTGAAGCCATGGCCATGGGAAGGCACGGTAGTGTGCTCTCACAAATCTCAAACTTCAATTTATTTTTGTGGGGCCCCTCTCACATGTGGGAATGTGTGGTGGTGTGGTGAGTATTTTGACTGAATATACGCCAGCAAGGCATTGCGACAATTTCCGACGGAGTTTGTCCATTGGAAAAGAAAACCCTCATCGAGAACAATGTTTAGACCATATTTCCGAATGAATTTTTTTTCCAACAGATATTTCCATTGTGATCCTTCGCTAAAAATACGTAAAACCAACTTAAAAAGTAGATATTGCTACATTTCCCACGGGTTTTTTAATAAAGTTTTCGTTGGTATCCCTCATCTCATTATAAGGAATTAAGGATAGAATTTCTGTGGATTTAAGTGATGTAACAACCAAATTTGTCAAAAAGCTTATATTTTCTGATCGATGGTTTCCAACGAACTTGTCGCTGGTAGATAATTAATTTTTCTACACCACTGAAAATCCCTCGGAAACTACACAACGAACAATTAACAAATTTTATTTTAAATTTTCTTTATTCCTAAATATATAAGATTAATGCAAAATATATAAAAACTGCCTTAAAATTACCCACAGATCGATGCCCTTCAAAAAAAAAAAAAAAAAAATTACCCACAGATATCCGAAAAATAAAGATGCATAGAAGAATAAAATATAGAAAACAAATAGCATGCATAAATATTTAACTAAGTATAAATCATGTGATTATCAATACATCTCAAACATATTACAAAAAGAAACATCCATTAATCATGGAACGCTAGATAAATAATTAAACATGGAAGAAGAAAAAACAATACATGAAAGCAGCACGTAAATAAACATGGCAGAAGTGTATGTGTAATATCTCAATTCTCAAGTTTAAAGATTCAAAATGGCTAAGCCTATTGCCAAGAAAGTGGCAGGTACCATGGTGGTGAACGACGGAGCTCCACTATTAGGTGGTGGTGGAGGAGTCATGCTGTTGGTGGTGGTTATGGTTGGTGGCGATGTTGGGCTAGAGCTTGGAGATGAGGTGGGCGGACAGGGTAATTCAGTGGGTGTTGATGACGGTGGAGTAGGGGTGGTGGTTGGTGGAGGCATGGTGGTTGATGACGGAGGCATGGTGGTTGAGGCGGCAGAAACATTGATAGTTAACTTCTGACCAATTTGGCAATGACTTGTGAAGGTGCATATGTAATAGTGTGTGCCGGCGGTGGTCAGGGTGAGGGTGGCGGGTCCCGTGGTGGCTAGGTAAATGGGGTTGGTGGCAGTGCATGGGTCGTATGCTGCTGCTGAAACCTCAGCAACATCATGTTCACCGTTGGTGAAGTTAAAGACCAGCAAATCACCAACGGTGAACATTTGACGGGATGCCCATGTGGTGTAAGCGGCGGCACCACCCTGAGGAATGGTCCATCCTATGGCGTCTCCGACCACATGCGTGGTTTGTGCCACCGTGCCCTTAAATTGCATGCATGCAACTATCATGACCATGAACACAACCAAATTCAAGATAAAACTTGTCATTTTTAAGATTCTAAAGTTTTGTGTTTTTTTTCAGAGGACAGATTTTTTGAATTGTTTGTGAAGATTAATGTATTTGTGATTGATATTTATAATGAGAGCATTATGTGCATTCAAATATATAGTTTACTTTTTATTTTCTTGGTTTCAGAATGATATAAATGTGATGTTGATGCAAGTTGAATGGTCTAAAGATATTTTTAGAAATTTAGGGTCATTTGTGACTATGAGCTAGATTATGTTTTGAAATTGTAAGACCGTTGGTTCTCTATACGATGCTAATGATTTTACATGATCCAAAGAGGAGCAAATACACTTCAAATAATAACGTAGAAGCCTTCAAAACGTAATAGTGCTTCCGTGGCATGGCTTATGATCTTTTAGGCCCCTCCAAATAGTGACGGCGTCACAAAAACATTAGTAGTCTATTCCCTACTGACGAATTACTAACGAGATCGTGCCAACATCAATTAACACATCACTAACTCACCATTAACGCATCCCCACTTAAAAAAAATATTACCCCCCCCCCCCCAAACCGACGCACACACCCCCACGTCACAGAGAAGACGGGTTGCTACCGACGCGGGCTACAAATGCGACGGTGCCAACTGTGACGCACATCGATAGCTACCGATGGGTTAGTGATGTCCTTGTGATGTGCCGTTGGCACAAGCCTTATACTCCCTCCGTCCCACAAAAAACTTTACATTTCTAATGGGCACAATATTTTAGGAGATAGTTAGTGGTGGGGCCATTTGTAATACTTTTGATTAAAAAATAAGGGTAGATTGGAGAGAGAAAGTGTTTTATTGGTTGAATGATTGGTAATATTATTATTTTATTAGGTGGGCCTCCCAAATTTGAGAAATGTAAAGTTTTTTATGGGACAAAATTTGAAGGAGAAATGTAAAGTTTTTTTGTGGGACGGAGGGAGTATAATATATAATATAATTTTATTAGTGTTTCATAAGTGTATAAAGATTAATAAAAATAAGTCATTGTAGTCATGTGATCAATATTTGTCCTAATAGTTTAGTTGTTTAAAATTCCTTACTAATAACATGAAGATCGCATGACGTTTGAGTCTCGTGGTTGTCAATTTTTATAAAACACAAAAAAAATTCAAAATAGCAAGTGTATTTGCTGAAAATTAAGTCATGTTATTTCAGAACATATTTATATTTATCAAAAGCATGCATCATGATAATTTGAACTTGAGACCTATACGATATTAACACAATACCGTAACCAACTATATATAAGTTACTATATCACATATTCCTTACTTAACTATAATTATATTTACTAATTCATTAAACTTTAAAAACTTAAATTATCACCACACGTCCATCACGGCCACCACCTACCATCAGTTTTAAATTTATAACTTTTAGGTTCGTGATTCAAAAACAACACTAAGAGCATCTTCAATACATGTTTTTTCATAAACTTTTTACCTTTTGTCTAGGTTATTTGAAGGTAAATGACCTTCTAGTAAAAAACTTTTACTTCAAAAGATTTTCTTTCATAAGTCATTCTCAAGACACACAAAAAGCGTTATCTACATTTACATGCATTGGAGCAAAAGTTTTTGTAAAAGCCTTTTATCAATGTTGAGTGGAAAATCTATGTGACAGTTTTAATAAGTCATTGCAAAGACTTATGCATTGGAGATGCTCTAATAAGTCATTACCATCATCTGATCTGATTGGCTCTTTTCCGACTGGTTACCTTCCCATTTCCTTATTCAAACCGGTTTTTAAAACACTTACTAAATCAAAACATTTTCATGTATAAGAAGATTCAACGTGTTTTGCCAGTCGTTTTACTTAGTTGACAATTTAACATCATCTTTGACGAATGATTGTTATGGTCTAATTATGTAGACTTTCAGTTTTGAGTTTTGACCTTTTCAGATATTAAATTCCACAAAATTAAAGGTTCTATTTAAATCTGGTAATTAAATTTAATAATTTTTTACTTTCACATGTCTTCTATTATAAACTTACTAGGTTAAAGCCCGTGAAAAATCACGGGTTGTAACTTTTTATGCTGAATGCAATTAAAAGATTTAAAAAAATTGAAATTTATATTAAAAAATTGTTATGGTTTTGATTTTGAGCTCATGCAGATTACTAATCTCAAATACTCCATAATATTTTAGACAACCAGTTGATTAAGGCTTCTGCAGAATCAAGGAAGACGAATCTTATTTTATGATTATAACCGGTACAATAAACTGTTTAAGTAGGCTATGATTCACTAAAAGAGGATAATTCCGATAATTTAGTAGATAATTAAGATATATTTGAATTCAATACTAAATTAAATAAGATAATTATGGTAAATTTAAAATCTATAATAAACTAAATCTGTTAATTTAAGAAACCATATTAACACCCGTGAAAATTTGAATCATGTTCCCTAATTGTTTGATTATGACAATAAATGCAGTAAATAAACTGAATTAAAAATCGGATATAAACAATGAGCGGGAAAACGAATTTCTGGATGAATATGGGAGTGACACGTGACATCCTAAAAAACTTCTTTTATTATATATAATAGATACGTTATTTTGGTATAAGTTGGTCCCTAGCTAAATTTTATGACTTGCTACATGTGGCACTTGGTAATCACGTTTTTACAAAACGGCCAATGATTGCATTTAACACTATATTAACTAAAAAAAGAAGTTCAGGATTCATCGTTCTTAGTATAATCATATTACAATTATATATTATCATGACATGATTATTATTCTTAGTATATATATTAGATCCGTACTAACGATTTTTCACCTTTCTCTTCAATTCTTTTCTCACTGTTGACACCAACACATCACTTTTTCTTCTTTGCACTCCTTGTTGGAGAACTGAAGAGAAAATAGACGACATTGTAGAGAGATTAACGTAAGAGTTCGGTACCTATTGCATCACGACTTGGAAATTTAATAACATAAAGAAACTTCACAAGAGAGAACATGTTCACTGTTAGAAAAAAAAAAGCAAGTTTGACTATTTAATACGGAAGAGGTCAAAGTTGGACCAACAGAAGTCGTCAAACAGCTTCTTCCGCACGTCAATTTTCTTTTCCATCTCAAATCAACAACCGAAATTATTTAAAATTAATTATTAATTTATCTATAGGGTTTTGTTAATAACAGTCATTATAGCTGTTTTTAAGAGATAGTTGTATGTATAAAACATTTGTTCTTTTATTAATGGTGGTTAGTTAATTCCTAAAAACCCGGTCACGGTTGAACCGCCTCTTACACGGGGTCGCGGTTGAACCGCTTGAACCAGCCGAATCAAACCGGGTTTTAAAACACTGATCTTTACTACTTCTTCCATTTCAAAATAAGTGCATACTTTAAGGTGTTTTAATATAAGTGATATACTTTAAAAACTTCTCTTATTTGTAATAAAAATAGTATTTACCAAACCCACTAATGATATCATTTAATATAATGAAATTACTTATTTAATACTATTACTTTTACTTTTAAACGTAATTAAACTCACTTTAATCAAAATATGTGGGCCACATTATTCACTATTGATCCAGTTTAATCTAATCTTAATTATATCTGTTTGTATTGTAAAACCCCAAATATATCACTGATTTTGAAACGGATGAAGTATATATAATGTGGATATTCCTAAATGATAAGACTTAATTTTCAGCCAACACACTGGTATTTCAGAATAAATTTGTGTTTAATAAAAAATATACAACTTGACCATGTGACCTCTATATATTAGTTCAATGCCCTAACCAACTAAGTTAGTAGATCATATGTTCATTATATAACTATAATTATATTTATTAATCTCTTAAAATTTTAAAAAGTTAAAATTACAACCACCATCCGTCATCACCCCGCGACTACCACCTACCAGCACCAACATTATCGCCACCACCAGTCGTCACCCGTGACCACCACCGCCACCACCATCCACAATTGGTCGCCGTAAAATATTATTTTATGGTATCTGTCGCCGCATTACGTGGATACCCTTCTAGTTTGTGTAATATACGAATCATAATCCAAAATTATTGATATGAGATTTGGTTCTGTGTAAAAGAATTTAAAGTCACAAAACTTTTGTATAAGCAATCTTACAACTTCTACCGTTAGTGGACTTGTTTGTAATGTAATATTGGAACGAGTACTTCGGTACTTGCGTATAATCGTGTCAACAATTGCTAATTCCTTTGTTCTGTTAGAAATAAAACTTAAGGTGCTAAAATTGGAATAGCTTGAAAATAAGAACCCCCTTCAGACAAAACGATTCCATAAACATTGTGACAACAGTTGTAAACGGAGGTAACCGACGACTGTCCGATCCCGATTACGGTCAAAAACAGTTAACCGGAGAATCAAACCGTCGACAATGTCGTCGATTCAACGGCCACCTAACGACTCTTGGGACTATATGCTACCAGGTCCACCTTCTCGCAACAACGGCGGATCTGCCGACCTCCGTTCAACTGGACTTCTCGCCTATGCCGCCGGCAGTAGTGTCGCTATTGTCGACTCACGGTCCATGCAACTTGTGTCAGTCCTCCCGATTCCTCCGCCCTCCGCCAGTACCGGAAACTCAACCACCAGTTCTTCAAGTTCACCTTATTTGTCTCCTTTTGTCACCGCCGTCCGATGGTGCCCTACTCCACTTCGCCTAGATCTCCTCTCACATGATCCTACCTCTTCGCACTCTCACCTACTTCTCGCCGCCGGTGACCGGCAAGGCCGAATTTGCCTCCTTGATCCACGAATCAAATCATCTGCTCCTCTTTTTCTTCAAACCGATCCGAATTCCAAATTAGGTATCCAGGACCTCTGTTGGATCCAATCCCGATCTGATTCATGGATAATAGCTGCCATAACCGGATCCTCACTCCTCTCACTCTTCGAGACATCCACCGGACGTTGCTTCTTCAAATACGACGCAGCTCCTGAAATCTTCTCCTGCATTAAACGTGATCCCTTCGATTCCCGCCATTTCTGCGTTGTAGGTTTAAGAGGCTTCCTTCTAGCGGTGAAAGTCCATGGCGACAATTCTGAATCCGACGTCGTATTGAAAGAGCTACAAATCCCTACCGATGCCTCTGAGCTGAATAAGCTGGAGAGAGATGCAGCTGCCGGCGCTAATGCTTCCGGTACAACAAATAATTCTCCGGCGATGGCGTCATTTCCTACTTACGTAGTCAAAATTGCGTTTTCTCCACATTGGAAGCACATTTTGTATGTGAGTTTTCCAAGGGAATTGGTTGTGTTTGATACGCAATATCAAACGGCTTTGTCCCGTGTGCCATTACCGAGAGGCTGTGGAAAGTTTCTGGATGTCTTACCGGACCCAAGCCTGGAGGTGGTTTACTGTGCTCATTTTGATGGCCGGATTAGCGCTTGGCGGAGGAAGGAGTAAGAAAACTTGCTACTAAACTGGAAAATTATTTTATGTATGGTTGCTTATTTGCAGCATTCTGATGCTTTGATATCAGCTATATGTTTCCTTGTTGCATTGTGGCAAAATCACATTTATTGTCAATTTTCATATATATATTTTTAATTTTCTTTAGGGGAGAGCAGGTGCACATAATGTGCATGATGGAAGAATTAATGCCTTCAATTGGGACACCTGTCCCTTCTCCTTCAGTTCTTGCAGTTGTCATCTCTCGATCAGATTCTACTCTCCAAAACGTTCAAAAACATCTTTCTGATGGAAATCATACTTCATCACCTGATAAAGAAGTTGATTTTGACAATCCTTTTGATTTTTGTGATGAATCATCTGTTATTTCTAAAGCACATTTGTTATCCATTTCTGATGATGGAAAAATATGGAATTGGCTTCTGACTGCTGAGGGCCCAACGGTTAGTGAGAAAGATGTATCAGATGTTGGCATTGTTGCAGAAATTAATAAAGATGTAGCTATAGATGCAACTGCTGATATGGATTCTTCCTCTGATTCTGTGAAGGATGTTGTTAAACAAACAGATAAGGAGAATATTAGAAAGGGTCGTTCATCAGCCTCCAAAAAGAGTCAGGATGAGCTGGCACTGAAGGTTGATTCTTGAACATATCTGAGAACCATATTTATTGTTCATCAGTGTTGACTTTGGTCAATTATGTATTCTAACTAGTAAAATTCTTCATGCAGATAAGTTTGGTTGGTCAGCTGCATCTTCTTTCTTCAGCAGTGACAATGTTAGCTGTACCATCCCCTTCTTTAACTGCTACTTTAGCACGTGAGTTCTGTTTTCTTCTGTGATTTTTTAAATATTTCTCTGGAAAAAAATACCATTTTTAAAAAAAATATTGGATTTATGAATTAATATGTGAAGGAGGGGGGAATCATCCTGCTGTAGCTGTTCCACTAGTTGCTTTAGGAACTCAAAGTGGTTCAGTTGAAATTGTTGATGTTTCTGCAAATGCTGTTGCTGCAAGTTTTGCTATTCATGATAGTGTTGTAAGAGGATTAAGGTGGTTGGGAAATTCAAGATTGGTTTCATTCTCATACAGTCAGGTATGCAAAAAAAAGAAAGAATAGAATTCACTTTCTAATTTCCTAAATTCTTGACGATCTTACCTTTTTTACAGTATATATCTTTTTGCTTTTATGCTTTTAAAGCTAACATGTTTTTAACACATACTCAAAAAAATTAAAAATCAGGGAAATGAGAAGACTGGTGGCTACACAAATAGACTTGTAGTGACCAATCTTCGAACTGGTGCTAATCGAACATTTAGGGTTTTACAAAAGCCAGAACGTACACCAATAAGAGCTTTGCGGGCTTCATCTTCCGGAAGGTTCTTCTTGAAACTGGAATATTTTACTAATTTCTTGAGTAAATTACATTAATCATCCATGTGGTTTATACGAAATTATGGATTTCATCTCCCGACTTTCTTTATTACAGGGATAGTCCCTAAATTTGAAACTTGTAACACCAGTGTTCGCTAAAGCAAAAAAAGTTAAGGTTTTAGGGACCTTTGATGCTACAAGTTTCAAAATTAGGGACTATCCATGCAATACAAAAAGTCGAGGGATGAAATCCATAATTTTATACAAACCATAGGAGCAATTTGTAATCTACTTTTAATTTATGGAAAGTTATATTAATGATACATAATACACATTAGATGATTTTTGTAGGTATCTTTTGATATTGTTTCGTGATGCACCTGTTGAGGTTTGGGCGATGACAAAGACTCCAATCATGGTAAACCAGATGACTTGTTTCTTTTCATTTCTCTTTATATCATTGTATTTTCATTCATTTCATGATGACATCTGCGAGAACTGAAAATTTTAATTTAATTGCATTTTTATGTTTTGTTTTTTTGTGCAGCTTAGATCTTTAGCTCTTCCATTTACAGTATTGGAGTGGACTCTTCCTACTGTTCCAAGACCAACACCATCTGGAGCTTCTAAGCAATCTGATGAGACAGACTCTAGTGAGTAATACCACTCTATTATTATTATTATTATTATTATAAATATTATTATTATTATTATTGAATGCTCAAAAGTAAGTTCTAATGCAGAGACAGATGGAGGTCAAGAAGAATTTTCAGAGAGTTTTGCATTTGCACTGGTAAATGGCGCGCTTGGTGTGTTTGAAGTTCAAGGAAGAAGGATCCGAGATTTCAAGTATTATTCTTTTTTTTTTTCTTTATATAAAATTGCAGCATTTAAATCTAATTTGTTTACATATTTTTTGATAATTTTTATATGTTTATGAGATGTATTAATTATTGTGCAGACCAAAGTGGCCCGTTTCTTCACTTGTTTCTTCTGATGGACCTGTTAGAGCTATGGCCTATCGCTTGCCTCATGTGGTTAGTTTCTTTCTGTTTTTTAAACCCAAAAAGATGATTATTATAATAGTTTTTGCATTTATATTTAACAAAATTACTTTTAAAAATACATTTAATTACATGTTAGGTTATGGGGGACAGATCAGGAAACATAAGATGGTGGGATGTAACAAGTGGCCAATCTTCATCTTTCAACACTTATCGTGAAGGAATTCGAAGAATTAAATTCTCACCCGTTGTTCCTGGAGATCGTAGTAGGGGACGTATTGCGGTATTATTTAATGATAATACATTTTCCGTATTTGATCTTGTAAGTGATTATCATTATTTACACAAATCGTCCCTGTGGTTTGATGAAATTACGGATTTCATCCCTCAGCTCTTTTTTATCACATGGATAGTCCCTAATTTTAAAACTTGTAACATCAACGGTCCGTAAAAACTTAACAACCTCTTTTGCTTTAGTGACTATTGGTGTTACAAGCTCCAAACCACAAGGACGATATATGAAATTTACTTGAGTATATATAAACTGGAGAAGAAAATAAAATTTGAACTTTTTAATTTATTTTTTTTGCAGGATTCACCAGATCCATTAGCTAATTCTTTACTACAGCCTCAGTTTCCTGGAACCCTAGTTTTGGAGCTTGATTGGTTGCCTGTACGGACTGATAAAAATGATCCGTTGGTATTGTGTATTACTGGAGCAGATAGTAGTTTTCGTCTTGTTGAGGTTAACGTGTATGTGTTATAATTTACTCAACAATATTCAATTTTTGGTTACATTTTCCAAGTTCTGTTTCTATTTAATTAATAAAATTCTAATGATAATAATAATCTATTTTTAATAATTTTAATGCAGTGAGAAAAGAATTGGTTATGGGGCGCAATCTGGATCTATAAAAGAGCGATTTCGGCCAATGCCTTTATGCTCTCCTATATTACTTCCTACACCACATGCCTTGGTAATTACTAATTATTTTTATTTATTATTGTTAATCCTGCTTTATTCTTAAAAAATTACTCGTATTTTTTATGTAACAGGCACTGAGATTAATCTTGCAATGTGGTGTGAAGCCTTGGTGGTTTAACACAAATACTACATTTATCAACAACAAAAGTTCTCAATTACCAAAAAGTTCATCATCAGAATCAGATCTTCGTAGTTATTTAATCGATATACCAACAATTGGTGATTCTGTTGTACCAGAATTACTTCTTAAAGTATTAGAGCCTTACCAGAGAGAAGGTGAGGTTTTAGGTAAATTACATAAATTCTATTTCAATGATGAAATATTATTATTAATCTTTTTATTTATTTTTATTACATTAGGTTGTATACTTGATGATGAAAGGGTGAGACAATATGCTGCTATACTTAATAAAGGTTCAGCTGCAAGATTCTCTTTTGCAGCTGCAATATTTGGTGAAACATCAGAGGCTTATTTTTGGTTGCAATTACCCCGTGCACTTAAGCATTTGATGAATAATTTAGTTAATAAGTCTCTGCAAAAAACACCCGAAAAATCTGCTTCTGAAAGTGATGACGTGTCATTGCTGAGTAGGATATCCTCAAAAGGAAAATCAGGATCTGGGTCAAGTAAAAGGAACACATTGGTAAGTTTTTTTTTTTTTTTTTTTAATAAAGAAACACAGTGGTAAGTTTTTTTTATAGTGAGCATAGCTGTGTTCCACTCTTTACTTCATAATAAAACTCAAATTATGTTTTAATAATATTATTTTAATTATTAAATAATTAATTAATGGCAGCAGAGTGATGGTGAACTTAGACTAATGGCTTTTGAGCAAGAAGAATTATGGGAAAGTGCTAATGAGCGTATTCCTTGGCATGAAAAATTAGAAGATGAAGAAGCTATTCAAAACCGTGTGCATGAGTAAGTGTTTTTCTTACCTGATTTATTTACTTTTTACATCTATACTATTTAATTCTTTTTATTATATATGATATTATAAATTTATAATAAATAGGCTTGTGTCAATTGGTAACTTGGAAGGTGCAGTGAGTTTAATGCTTTCTACTCCCCCAGAAAGCCCTTATTTCTATCCAAATGCTTTACGGGCTGTTGCTCTTTCATCTGCTGTCTCACGATCCTTAAATGAATTAGCAGTCAAGGTAATGATCATCCATTTCACTTGTAATTATCTATCATTTAACAATATCATATAAAGAATAAGATTTATCATTATTTTTTGGTTTTTATTTTTCATATATATTTGCTTGTTTAGGTGGTTGCAGCAAATATGGTTGAGAGTGACAGGTCATTATCTGGCACACATCTACTATGTGCTGTAGGAAGGTATCAAGAAGCTTGTTCGCAGGTGTCTTTCTATCACCCTACAAATTCAACAACTTTAGCAAAATTAATTTTGGGTTCTTTTAAATTTTAATCTACATGAATTTTTAAAACTCTACAAGTAATTATAAGTTCAGAGGTTTGTCTAGAAATCGGAGGTGTTTTTTGTTTCTAAAGAAGTACTGAGAAAACAGAAGTTTTCTATTTATGGAAAGAAAATTAGTTATAAATTTGAAAAGTGGGTTTTTCTATCAACTTTTTTCCTTGAATGTCCAATCTGAATATATTTTCTGTTTTTTGAAAAATTAGTTATAAATTTGAAAAGATTATACGTACATGATGCACATAAATTAAATAAAGTAACTTGGCAAGTAAAAAATATCTGAAACTTGATAATCAGATAATGATTTATGTCATTTATGTTACAGCTACAAGATGCGGGATGCTGGACAGATGCTGCAACATTGGCAGCCACTCATTTGAAAGGAACCGATTATGCAAGGTTTGCTTCAACGTTTCTAGATTTACAAATTACAGAATTTGTAAATAGAATTGGTTAATAGTTTAAATTTTTAAAATGGGTAAAAGAACCTGTAGATTTTAAAGAAAAACATTTTATTACAATTCTATTTACAAACTTTCACCTAATTTCCATTGCATCTAGATTACTAATGTAATTAGGACGATATTTGGTGCTTGAATCATATGTCTCGTGAAATCCATATCTTATTAGGATGTTCACAAATATGCAGTTTCTTGTAGCGAGTCAACTCGGTCTTTTTTTCAAATTCAAACTTATTTTTTATTACAAACTGTTTTGCAGGGTATTACACAGATGGGCTGAACATGTTCTTCATGCTGAACATAACATCTGGAGGTATCGTCATTTCTTTTCATTCGATCATCATCAAACATTCTATTTACTTACCAATGGGTTGATTTGGGCTATTTTATCGTCAAATAAACAATTTTAGGATTGAAAGTTTTCAACAAATTTAGAAATTGAAGTTTTAATTCAACTTTTGACAAAAAAAATTTCAAACGGGTCAATAGTTGCCCAAGGTGTACTTTAACTGCTTGTAAACCATTTTATTTATAAAAGTTGGATGAATACTGAAGTAATATAGTTGTTATCATCATTTTTGACACAAGAATAATTAAATTTATATTTAAAAAACATTTGCACAATGCAGAGCCCTGGTATTGTATATAGCAGCAGGTTCCTTACAAGATGCACTAGCAGCACTGCGTGAGTCTCAACAACCCGATACAGCTGCAATGTTCATCATCGCATGTCGAGAAATTCATACCCAATTTATCCAAAATTCAGATTCTTCAATCAAAGAAAAACTGCCCAATTTACCCGGATTAAACCCAGAAAATGAAGATGTTATAGCTGTTGGTGAATTATACGGACAATTTCAACAGAAATTAGTCCACCTGTGCATGGACTCTCAACCGTTTTCTGACTAAAACACTTGTATTGTATTGTAATTTACTGTTGTTCAAGCTTAAGGTACAAGTTGAGGTTGCAGTGGGAGGGTGTTTTGTGTACATTATTACTATTATTACTCTTATTATACAAATGTGATACACTTTTACTATTCACTATGATGCTATTGGTTGAAAACATATAATAATATATAAATAAGGCGAGGATTGGAAAGTGGATTTTGGCAGGTGATGTTTAAATATTTATAATTTAATCTCTTCATTAAAGTATTATTATATAGTATATGACCTGACTTTAGTTCCACAAGGTGCGTGGAACCCTTCACCTTTCTTTTGTTGTACAATTATTACACTTTGACAACACATAAGCAAAATGGTGAAATTTACAATCATGGTGCTCTAATATATATTTTGATAGATAACTATTATTTCTAAAATAATTAGGTAGGACTTATGTAATGTAACTCTTTCTCTAACTAAATAGATCTTATTTTCTTTTGTTAACTGCATTTAAAAAATTATTGGATGTATCTCAAATTTATATTTTCATTAATGGAAAAAAGGATACCGGGTTGCTTCTTGAATGTACAAGTTTACGATATTCTTAATAAATTTAGCTTAAAAACGTTGTTTAAAATGGAACAGATAAACTATAATGAAGCACATTTCAATATTTATAATAATTTGTCATAGAGAATATGCTGACATTTAAAATTTATAATAATATGTCATAGATAATATTTTTGTATCCCCTAAATACTTTGATAATTTAATAATGTTTAAAACAAATAAAACATTAACACTTCAAAAAAAAAAAATTATCGTAGTTCATATAATAATCTCACTATTTATCATATATAAATAAATATATATGATCGAGTATTTTTTATATTTGTAACATTAGAAACCACTTAAATAAAAATAATAGACTGTAACAAATTAGTGTCACTCACTACACATACAATATCATATCTATACAATTCTTATAACTAGATGAACGAATAATAAAACACGCAGCAACGCGCGTATGCTATTATACTCGTAATATACAAATGTGATTCAGATTTCTGTGAGAATACTGTTCACAATATATTAACGGCGTTAACTCATTTGGTTAACATTGCACTACAATAACAATGTTGCTCACACACCATATTTAAATAATATAATAGTTGTGTGGACAGTAACATATATAGAGTTTGGTAGAGATAATATAGGCTCTTACATACACGTGGACCTCTTCTCTAATAAAATAATAGCAACACCATGAAGTGGAACAAAATTTCCATTAAAAAACTTCATCTAAAATTAATGATAATAAGATCCAAATTATTAAGTTAATAGTTTGGATTGAAAAACTAAAATACTTTTTGTAAAGAGAATTTTAATTTACTTTTAACTAACTATATATATTCATAATAAGATTTAAACCACAGATCACAAGGATGAGGAGCAAATAACATAACATTAGACCAAAGATCCTTTGATAAATAAAAAAATATATTCTCATTTGATATAATATCTAGCTTAGCAAACTATGTTAAATTTTGGATGGCATGTGTGATGAGAGAGCAGAACACAAGTTTTCATATTCTAAATTTCTAAATGGTAAAAGTGATTAATACGAAACTTTTATTGTTTTTTCATTAGAAAACAAAACTATCAAATTAGGTTTGATATTGCTAATTATGACTATATTTACTTCATATTATAGTTTAATAACACATTAAAGATTAAGAAATTCAATTCAAATTTTACATAAAAAATTTCTCTAAGCGATTGCAATGAATTGGTGAGTAAATGTGCAACTAAAGTTTTGGCCAATTAATAATTAATTTATCATTGGCTTCGAACACAAGGTATTTGAAAGAAAAAAACACGTTTTTAAAACCCGCAACAACGTGCGGGGACCACAATTACTCGTTATATTTATATTTACAGTATATTTTGACCATTGTTCGTGGTCTGAAAACGTAGTTGACCCTGAAAAACAACCAAATGATCCGTTTTTGGCCTCCATGGATCGAGGTTGTTATACTTATGAGATTTTGTATGTGGTAACAACGAATGTGCAAGTGGTTACCACTTAAGGGAAAATTGCTTATATATCCTTGCAAATATTATAAATTATTTATATATCCTTTTAAATTTAAAAATCATCTTTATATCCTTATAAACTTTTTAATTACTTTCATATCATTCTAAACCTTTAAAATTCTCTTTTATGTCCAAAAACCTATTTTAAAATTTATTATATCATTAAATATCAATAATCATTATCATTAAATATGTTTATTTAGGGATTTACTATATTACCCTTATTCTATCTAAACCTAATTCTAAATAAAATGAAAGATCAGCCATTTGAAATCAAAGAGTGGCCGTAAAAAAGTGATTAATTGAAATTGGTCATTAATGGCTTTCATATTCACGTGGATTACTTCCAAGAAATACAATTTGCTCAAAAATTTCATGAAAGATCGGTCGTACGTATGACTTTCATACCTTTATGCTAGAAATATAAATTCTACCCTCTACCCTCTATCATGTTAATACTTATGCATCATTAATACACATTCAAATGAAAGTCATTATTTAATAACCAATTTTCATGAATCACATTTACACAGCCACTCGTCGATTTCATACGCAGATATTTCTTTTTACTCACGTTTAGGTTAGGTTTAAATTTAGATTATTCAAGGGTAATATAGTAAAATCTTTAAATAAACACATTTAATGATAATAATTATTGATATTTAATGATATAATAAATTCTAAAATAAGTTTTTGGGACATAAAAGAAAGTTTCAAAGGTTTGAAAGGCTATGAGAGTAATTATAAAGTTTATAAGGATATAAAGATAATTTTAAAAATTTTAAAGGATATAAAAATAATTTATAATATTTGCAAGGATATATAAGCAATTTTCCCTAAACTTAGTAGGTTAAATATTATATTGCTTTTCTAAAAAAGTACTTCCTCCGTATTAAAATAAGTGAATTACTTTGAAGTTTACGTTTTTTGAGATCAAATAAGGTAATAAGAGATTAGTGAAATTAAATGGGGTAATTAGAATGAGTGTGCCCCACACCTTTTACTATTTTGTTGCTTTTTCTAAATTGTGAAAAAGTCAAATATAGAAAGATGACAAAAATGGATGGGTCCCACACCTTTAATGATGTTTAAAGAAGGATAAGTAAGGGTAAATGAGTAATTTTAAATTTAAAAACTTACTAAATAAGGTAAATTATTAAAGTGATTCATTTATTTTAATACACCCCGAAAAGGAAAGTATTTCACTTATTTTGATACGGAGGAAGTATATGATATTTTGCCATTTTGAAGATGTGTTTTCTATACTACTGTTTTTGTTTGTGAATAAAAATGGTTTTTACTTGGTTATATTTGGTTTGATTGATGTTTTATAGAGTTGGTTTGCGGTTGATACTTGGTTCTTGGTTCGTTGCGGAAGCAGAATCTGAATTAAATTGGTGTTTTTGAAGAACAATAAATACCAGTAATCGAAAGGAAGTGATTTCCACACATTGCATACCAAAATTGTTTTTTTTTACAGTACTTGCATAGTTTTGTGGATTAATTAATTTCTCTAATGTAGAAATCACCGTCCGTAATTGAAAACATTTGTCTTGTATTATTAAATAATTTAATATTATTTTTTGAAATAGAAAACCTCTAAGTTTTTGTATAGTGTTCATGGTGCAACTTGGGGCTTAACCAGCTCTAAGAACATCAGGTATGGTGGTTCAAGCCGAAACACCAAATCAGCACCACCTCAGTGCCACATCATTATTTCACATTCAAAATCGCAGGAGACATTGCGTAACGGGCGGGACGCGTCGAACATGGAGGGGGCGTAAGGTCGTGGTCGTTGGCGACTTACCATTACGCCCAGTCTTAAAATCATGTTAAAATAGTGTGTCGAGAAATTTTTAAAACCGCAAACTACATTGGAACACGTCATTATGCAAAATAGCTAATTAGAACATGTCGTCGTGATTTGTGAACAAAGGTACAAAAGGTAATTTGCTATATGTCGTTATTAAGAAAAGAATCATCACATTTTATAACCAAAGCTTAATACTTGATTATATAATGAAAAACTTTTAAACAATGACTTATTTTCATGAAAGCTAATCATTGTCATAACAAAGTCATGTACTCGTAGACAAGCACAAAGCTGTTTTTTTTTTCAAAACAGACATGTTTAAAAACCAGTCCAGTCTCAGTTTTGAGGAGTGGGGTATGTATTCAGTTGAAATCAGTTTGGACCGGATTCAAACTGATTTTTAGTCGAAATCCTGTGCATAACTCGTTCTAAGTTCTAACACAGCTATGTTAATAAAAAACTAGTTTTCTTGTGCATCTCTATGTATTCGTAATTAAGAATCATCAAAACAGAACGTATTAAAAGTTAAGTTGGAAAATAGCTTTTCTTGATTATACTTGAGCTAAAGACATGCTCGTCATATAATTGTTATAATACTAAAAAACGAGAAACTTGGGAGTATTAAGATAGCAGCTTCAATCATTTCCAGTTTCATAAAATAAAATTAAAAAAAATAAACTTTTGCGGGTTCATAAAATTTACAACCATAAAACGAACTCTTTCTGCTACCGAACTGAACCTAACGCTAACGTCTAAGCTAACTTGTAAACGATAACACTAATTGTACCTAAATCTTGATCATTTTTCCCATGAAAAAAGTTACCTCTGTGGTTGATCAGTTGTACTTGCTGCACCAGGAGTTGTACTAGTTGGTCCAGCAGCCCCGTTTTCTAGTGGAGGAGAGGTACCCCATTTTCCATCTGACTCAAGTGGCTCGAGAACACAAACACCACCATCACTGAGTCCTAATGCAAATTGATCTGGTTCAGATGGATGTGCAGCAATCACTAGTGGATGAACCCTTAAACTGCAAGATAAATATAGTATTAGAAAAAACAAGTATAATAATTTCCAAAAATGAAAAATAAATAAAAAAGAAAATAGTTACTTTGGATTGGTTGTCAAATAGGCAGTTGAAGTGATGCGGCATCTCAACCTGAGTGTGGAAGCAGTGAGAATAGCAACACTTCCATCTTCAAAACCCACAAATATTGACTGGCTATCGCATGAGTAAGTTGCATGGGTGATTGTCTCCGGTGGGAACCACTACAAAATAATTATTTAAATTTAATAATTATTCTTTTTTCTACTTATTAAATAATAATACCTGTTTTGGGGATTCAAGTTTAGGTGCTTCATAAACGGCAATCTGAGTTTCATGAACAGCAAGCAAATGAGTTTGATCTTGGTGAAACTGGACACGGGTGTCGCCAGCTGCACGTCCAGCTGGAATTGCCAGCTGTTTACTTGTTTGTTTTTCCCATCCATTTGTGTTCCAAACACACAGCTGAGAATCAGCACCGGAAGATACTAGAACATTGAGTGAATTGGAGAAGGCCAGACCCGTTATCCGTTTATGATGACCTTTAAGCTTTGTTTTCACCTGCAAATATCATATCAATAATCATTTTCATGAATTTTGTTTTTTTAATAAAAATAAATTAAGTGGAGGATAAATAACCTCATCAACTCGAACATTATATATTTGGATAGAAGAATCCTCCATGCCTATTGCAATAATGTTGTTATCTTGTGGATGGAATGCCAAAAAGGTTGCTGCAGGTGGTGGTGCCATGAAAGTAGTCATAGTCTGTCAAAAAATAATTCAAGTATTAAAATTAAAAAAAAATTAGGGCAAAATTATAAATAAAAAAAATAATAAAAAAAGAATCAGTGTAGTACCTTAAATGTCATCATATTAAATAAAGAGATCTTTCCGCCTGAAGCAGACATAACATAGGAATCATTCTTTGATAATGCAAAACAGGGAACAGCATCTTCAGGGTTTGTATCGCTGATGTCATTCGTCATCAATATACCACTTGTTGGTTGCCATAGCTGAGGTGTCACATTAGCAGTAGCCTGAAAAAAATAAAAAAAATAATAATAATTAGGAATTCATTATTCATTATGTTATAATAAATAAATAAATAAATAAATACCTTTCCAGATGAATTACGATCATTTCTTTGCCATTTCCATAGTTTATGGACAGCATTTGCTGCTAAAGCTAATATGGCAAGTCCTGAGTTTGTGTATATCAATCTTGAAACCTGTAAAAAAAGTCAAACCAGATTGGTAAAACTACTATTACTGGTAAAACCAGATTAGTGTGTGTGTGTGTGTGTGTGTGTGTGTGTGTGTGTGAGTGTAGAAATAATACCTTCATTGCAGAAGAAGTAGTGTCAGGAAGCCTTAAGTAACGACACTGTGATGGTTCTGTAATCTCCATTAGTTTCCACATTCTAGATTTTTCCATAGATTCATCTCCTCCAATTCTAGGTTTTACATCTATTGGACCCCGATTTTCACCATTCTACAAATATGAAAATTAAAATTAAATTTAAAATTAAAATATGTAAATAAATAAACAAATTCTCACCATGACCATCATGGGCGTTGGTGTAACTCTATCCATAATACTGGGTCCCGCAGATGTATTAGCAGCAGCAGCAGCATTACCAAACATGCTCATCATAGGGCTCTGCAAATCAGTAGACAATTAATGATCATATATTATTTTATTTATTTAAAAAAAAAAGAAAAAAGAAAAATGTAACAACCGATTTACCTTTGCAGCAGAAGCAGAAGCAGATGCAGATGCAACCCTAGAAGTATCAAAAGGTCGATTCTCCATGGTTCTTAGTAGCCTAATTCCATCTTGATTTGCAAGAATTTTTATGCCATTTTCATTTGTTGAAACAGCCATTAGAATTCCTTCTTTGTTGAATCTTATGCAAGGAGAAGCCTGCAGTTACAAATAATCAGTTAATTCAGGTATTTAACTGAAAGTCAAAAATACATATTTAATTTAAATAAAAAAAGTATACCGGTAAACCACCATCAGCATCAGTTGTGGTCAATAAACTAACATTATCCATATCCCAAAACTTAACCATAAATTCATCACCAGCAGCAAGAAAACGGTTTTTGGTAGTATCAAACTGCACAACTTCAACAGATCGTTTTCCAAGCCCGTTATATGTTCGTTTAACTGCTCCTTCACTTTCATTCCATTCAACTATATATGAATCTCCTCCTTTATTTGTTCCACATGAGAATAACCTATTCATTATTTAAATCAAATATTAATATTTTATTTCATTAAAATATTAATATTTGAAATAATAAGTGTCATTTTGGTTCGGGGTCTGGACCAGGAAGACTTTTTCCAAAAAATAAATTGAAATAGTAAGTGTCAAAAATGATTACTTTTTAGTTTCTAAATTAAACGATTTAGAAGGTTTTAACTTTTAAGCATTAAGAATACACTTCAGGAGCCTTTTGATGACCCATTTCGTCTATATCTAATGTTTTCTTTAATTTTGACTCGTTAGAAATAAAAACATACCCTAAATCAACCCATTCATAAGCAAATGTGATTCAAAATGATTAAAACAATGTATAGCTTTTTATTTTGAATAAAAAGATTTAGGAGGTTTTATGCATTAAAAATAAACGTTGTTCGGATTTCGGCCCGTTTGACCCATTCCATTCTTAGTGAGCTCCTTTGATTTGACCCGTTTGAGATAAATCATAACCCAAATCGACCCATTTATACATCAATGGGTCCTAACATACAAAAATGAAAACTTAAAAAACCTTGTTCCATCAGCACTATATGCCATAGTAGTGGATGAATGACCAGGTGCATCATAGTCAACTCTTGAACCCATATTGTCATACAACCACGCCTTTATTTTACCATCAGTTGCTGTTGAGAATATAAACTAATACAACAAAAAATAAAAAATAAAACAAATTAATCAATTCATAAATTGGAATAGATAGATTTCATATTAATCCCATCAATCTTTGCTTCTAGAGATATATATAATACCTGAATATTTTCTTTGAAATGTGGACAAACAGAATATACGGGTGCATCATGACCTTCAAATGTATATTGTTTTGTCCCTGTTACTGCATCCCACACCTAGAAAGCTTTATGTTATGAGTAAAGAAAATTTAAAAGCATAAAGATTATTAAAAATATAAAAAGTAAAAAATAAAACCTTTATTAATCTATCCTCTCCACATGTAACAATGCAAAGTTGTTTGTTTGGGTAAGAGAAAGCAAGATCATTAACACTGCCACCATGAGCTTCAATCTGTATGATTATAACCAGTAAATTAACATTGTTTATATGACATCCACTAAAACAATGCCAGCTGTCACCACCTAGGTGATAACTGAAAAGAAAAAGGACAAACAAACCTCCAAGTGGTTTCTCAGATCATCACCACCATGATAAGAGTATATCTGCACAATGCACTTTGAGTATGCAACACCTATATTTGGTTTTATCAACAAAAATACAAACAAATGAACAATTTCCCAAATTAAAACTTATTTATTAAGGAAATATGTTATTGAAGGAAAATTATTAATATTACCAAAAAGTGTTCCATCAGGGCTCCATGTTACACGATTAATTGATGCAGTATTGTCGTTAGATAAAGATGCCTATAAAAACTTAAAAAGTCAAATAACATTCAATGCATGTCTAGCTATACCTTATATGGTTAATAAAATAAAATAAATTTAATTAAATAATAAAAAAATAGTGCCATGACGAACCTGAAAAGGCATCGAATAATTGCTAAGATCCCAAACCTTGAAATTCTTGTGAGCAAGTTTCTCCCCGCTACCGAGGTCCCATATCATGATTTCTCCATTGCTTGCTCCAACTGATATTAAAGATAAATATAACATATTTATTTTTTTTCAATTTCAACTAATATTAAATATAATCTTTATATGTAGAGTAGAGTTCATAGAAAGTGGCAACTAACCAAGAAGCAGAATTTGTTGTACTGGATGGAAATCCATACTTTTGACTACAGACCCTTGATTTAGGGTCATCACTACAGCTTTAGGCAAATCATCAGATGAGTAAGAGCTTTGACCATGACTTTGACTTTGACCCATATAAGGAACAGGCAACATATTTGGAGGCATGTGATTGACCTGCTAAAAATATTAATCCAATGTGAAAAATAAATTACTGGTTAAGAATAGTAATATTATGTATTTAAAACAAATTATAGTTGTTTTAACTCTACAAGACACGCAAACTTTTACGAGGAGCCCATAATTTTAATTTATTTTATTTTATATTTTTTTTTTCATAAAAAAAGAGAGAAATATGCAGAGTATGTTATACTTCATCAGATATGCCAAATGTCCTTGTTCTCTTTAACACATGTTCAGAGTCAGCAGTTTGATAGTCTACAGCTGGATTATTGGTTGGAGGAGTTCTAGGCCGCTTCAACATAGCTTCAATGTGATAAAAAAAATATTATAAATTAATAAAATTTGCACTTGATAAAATTATTTAAATTACTAAATATTAAAAAAAAAAAGTACCAGGATTATTAGGTTGAGGGAAACCAATAGGTCCAGCAGAAACCGATGGATGAGGCACAGGCGTTGGATTTGCCATCCAACCAGCAAGAGATGATGGCAAAGGTGCAGGTGCAGGCTGAAAAGGCTAAAACACACAAAAACAGAAAAACATTTAGTTGCAGAAAATTGAATATTCTTAAACTTTTTATCTCTCTAAAGAACTAATTATCTTTTTTGGAAACATGTTCAAATCTTTTCATTTCGAAAACTAAAGAAGTTTTCCAACTCCGGAAATGAATAAAGTTGAAAACTTTTCTAGTTTGGAAAACAAAAGAAGTTTTCCATCTCTCGAAAGGAAAATAGTTAATAACTAGGATAAAAAAATCAGTTTTCAGAAATTTAGTTATAAACCTGAAAAGTGAGTTTTCTCTTTTCGAAGAGAACATTTCCTTAAAAGTCCAATTTGAACACGTTTTCAGTTTTCGAGTTTCCTTCAAAAAATTTCTAAATCTGCCATATTTTTCTACAACAATAATATTAAAAGATAATTATACTTACACCATGAGCACCAAGAGGAGGAAAGCCTGCAGGTTTTGGTACAGAGCCCATTAATGGATTAGTCACAGGAGATGGGGCCCGCGCACCGTTTGGCTGTGACTGACCACAAGAATGATCAACAAACAACGTTTTTATATCCGGATTCGGTTTCGGAGTTTTACAAAGCTGGTGTTGCCAATTCAGACTACAATCCAAAAAAAAATATCAAAATATAAAAAAAATACCTAAAATTAAAGAAAAGTCAAAGTCAAAACTAAAAACGGACCTTTGGTTAATAAGTGTTCGAAGCCTCGAGTTCTTTAAACTCGGGAAATTGAGTTTATCACGAAACAAGGGATTTGCTTCAATCAATTTCTTTAGTTCACCGAGCATTATACCCCTTGCAGATTTTGTATCTCCGTATTTTGACAGTTGTTCATTGTCCCTGTATACGCGTATTTATTTCAGGAAATAATGACTTTATACGACAAAAATTAAATAAATTAGGTAATTAATAACACGGAATGAAAGTGGAAATATCGTCACACACCGGAAATTCTCTAGAGTCAAAAGCTGAGTTATTTCTTTAAATAAATCCTCATTAAAAGCGGAAAACACTTTCAAATCCTTCACTAGAACTTCAACGCCTTTAGCACGGTCCTTCCTACAAAGAAATCAGATTGTAAGAATCTAGCAACGTGCTTAAAGTTGAAAATTAATCACATTATTAAGCAGGTTACAAAATAACATAATAGCATTAATGTATGAACACGTTGAAATGAATAAGAGTAGTATTAAAATATACTTGTCTAGGGCTTCTAGGTACTTCTGCTTTCGTATCTCAAAGAAGATTTTCATTGAATATCGATTATCATCAACTTTTGTGAATCCAGACAGATATTTTTCCACCTCATCCCAATCACCATTTGTCACCATTTCTTCAAAGTAACGCATATTGAAGAAAAATCCTGATTCTTGCTCCAACCTCCATATAATCAAAAAATACAATCAGTTACATAAACACAACATCAAAAGACAGATGTTACACAAATTGCAACGAACATCTAAAAGAGAAATAACCAGAACAGAAATTTGACAGATTATATTAAACCCTACCTATGAACAGTCTCTTTGAACTTCTCTTCATCTAGAAACTGGAGTATCAGAAACACAAGCTCTCTGCTGAGAGATGACATAGCTTTCCCAAAATCTGCAAGCAGATTAAAACAGAAGAAAACTAAATAAATGCATAAAATTAAACAACTACCTCCAATCCTCACAGATCGGTGAATCTAAACGATTATTCATTTCAAATTCAGCTAAACAGCTCAACAACAAAAAACCCTAACAAAACTCCCAATTCTTCATCCAACAAAAACCTAAAATACACAACACGAATCGGTATACGTAATCGCTAGATGCGTAATCTACATATACAGACATCTATAATCATGCGATCAACTAGATACCTGTGCGCGTGTGTGTGATTCGTAAAATCGTAAAACAAAAACTTTCGTTACCTTTTAAATCGATCGACGATAAATTGCAACAACCGATCGTAGGGCTTTTAGAAAGCAAATCGTATAAAACTTTCTGATTAGAAATTTTTCATCAATCTCTATCTCGATTTCTAGAGAGAAAAAGTATGATAATGGTTTTAGAGAGAGAAAGCAAAAGAGGTGTGAAGCGAAGAACCATAGGAGACAAGATATAAATACTGCTGGAGATAATACGAGTGGTACGAGATGATAGGGAAAGTGGATTAGGGATATGATAAGCCGAACAACGTATTACTGTCTTGTGATACGCATGTGATAAGTTAAATGGCTTATCAGTGATAACACAATTGGCTTATGGAAGTATTGGGTTAATTTATTATTCGGCACGATATTCGGAGTTTCTTTTGTAAAGAGTTTCTCTTTTTCTTCTCTCTCTTTTTTGAGGTGTTTTATAGTGTGGACGACCTCACGGTAGGTGTTTGTTCCTGTGGGTCCCACTTTCTCAAATTGCTAAGTTTTATCAACATTTAGGAATTACTTTTGGAAATTGTGTTTTTTTTCCGTACCAAATAAAAGGGTTTTCTTCTGAGTGGTGATTTGCACAAGGAATGTATTTATCTTTGCAAGGAAATTTAAACCAAATAGATAATTCATCATAAACATAATTTTATTTCAACATGAAAATATCAAATTTAAAGGTATAATTGTCTATTTCCTTTAAATATCCTTGCAAGAATAAATGCATTCCTTATGTAAATCACCACCTTTTTCTTTTATATCGTACTTGATGATTTTGAAATAAAAGGGAAAGTGGTGCTTGTGACGGATTGGGTGATGACAATACCGAATATTAATTTGTTGTTGTTCAAACAAAAGAAAAAAGAGAAAGGATATTAATTTTTATTATTTGTGTCTATTTATGTGTTTATTAATATGATCATGGCAATTCTTAAGAGGGTTTTTCTAACATGTGACCTTGGGGCATATGATAGAGGCATTTAATAATCTTAAACTTTCCTATTAAATTACAAAAAGCTTTAATAGATCAAAATAAAATAGAAAATTCAAGCATCATTAATGTTTATTGCTTCAGTTTTAGAATCATTTGGTTCATTTAAATGTCTGTCTAGGGCACATGTTAGAAAAACTCTTCTTAAAATGGTTTTTCTGACATGTGCCCCCTAGGCACATATTAAGATACATTAATTTACTCAAAGTTTCCTAATCAAGTCTCAATACACATTAATGAAGTTCAAATTTTACATTTTCAAGTGATGTATTAAATACATTTTTTAATTTTAATAGAAAGTTGGAGTTAGTTAATGTACCTTAACATATGCCTAGGGGGCATATGTTAGAAAAACCCTTATTAAAATTAAGAGATAATATGATGAAAGAGAATTAGTGGATTACACATGTCAAGTTTAAAAGTTGGTAGGAATATGGGTATGAAGAAAATGTAGGAAGATTTATCATTTCTCTTTTGAAATAATTTTTTTTGATTATGTGTATATTGTTTATGAGAAATTATATTTATTCATATTATTTGTTCCTATTTATCTCCATACTTACTTGATAGGATGAAATGTGTATTTCAAATTCTATCCCTAATATTATTTCTTGATTTTGACATATGTATTTATCTAATGAGTATGACGATTGATATGAATAAATGGTAAGAAGTAATACACTAATACCATTATTTATTGTTTATTCAAAAAGATATACTATATTATTAATTAAATTAAATAATATAAGAGAATAAATAAAGCATGGATTTTTATTTTGGCATAATTAACTGGAACTAAAGTTGTTATTTAAAACTTTGTATTTTAGGGATATTTATTTGACAAATTTAATAAATGTAAACGGTCATATATTGAAGTATAAGAAGGTTAGTGTATTTGTTTTGTAGATATTTTTATGAATGAAAAAAAGAGATAAGGTATTAATGCTTATTATTTATACATATTTTTATATTGTTATTCACCGCAAAATGACATGTGTGATCCGTTAAATTCTTTTCTTCATATGATCCTTTGACTTTGACATATCTCTTGATCAAGTGTGTAGTCACATAAATAAGTAAAAAAAGTAGGCAACAATACCATTTATCATGAAATTTTTTTTTATGAAAAGGTATGATATAAAAATTATTAGATTATTTATAGAATATTCATTTTACATTTCTTTAAACGATATCAAAATTAGAAATAGATGGTAAGAATATTTCTCTAATCTTCTTAACGACAGACGACCTGGGCGTATTGGAGATTCGGATTACTCTAAATTTGAATCCGGACTGATTACCACCCTAACGTGGAGAGCATAATAACCAAGTTACCGTTTTGAGTTATGTGGATGTGTCACGGCATTTTCAAAAAACTTTTGTATAAGTTTTTATATTTTTATTTAAAGTTGGATTTTAAGGATGTTAACTAATATTCTTTAGAGTTAATTACACAAATGGTCCTTTAAGATGATACCACATTACAAGTGTGATCCTAATCTTTTAATTTCGACAAGTGTAGTCCTTTATGTTTACCGATTTTGCACGTTTGGTCCTTTAGGCCAAACGGTGTTAAATTTTTCTGTTAAATGACCTCATGTGCAATGCACATAAAGGTATTTTTGTCTTTTCACACTCCATCTTCTTCCCCACTTCATCATTTTCCCCCAAAATCAAAACCCTAATTTGAAATCCTAAAATATTCCATCAACAACCCTCAAATCACTATCACCATAACTCAAAACCGATGGTGAAATCCTAATTTGAAATCCAAGCGTCTACATCATTCGACAATGTTTCTTCAACGCATGTTTCTTCTTCATCTCATCTTTCTATAAATCATCATCACATAAAACCCTACAACCCTCTTCACAAACCATTTATGTGTTCTTCTTCAACCGTTCTTCCTCTTCAATTAGGGGTTTCCATATTTCCTGTCCAATTGAACTGTCATCATCCCCATTGAACCATCATCGTTCCGACTCTCAATCTTCGCCACCATAGATATCTATAAATCATCACCTGAAAGATGTGAGAAAAGTCGGAGTTTGATCGGAGATGGTGACCCGTAAACAAGTTCGCTGCCGCTAGTGATGTCGAGAGCCTTTCGCCGCCGCTAGTGATGTTGAGAGTCGATCGATCTCTGCTTCACCCTTGAAATCCATACCTTAGATCGATCTCTTAGCCTTTGCTTCACCCTTGAAAATCGGCGTCTAACATACGAAATTTCTTCAGAATCATTGGTGCTTGACATCTTTGCATAATAACACAATTATTTGTGATTTAACATCTGCTAAGGTTAGTTCGTTAATTTTCTAGGTCTCCCTTTTCATTATTCCGGTGTAACAGATTTTTATTTGTTTTACTTTCAATCTCTGGTGTAATCCCTTAGAAATCATCAACTCCATCACGATTTCTTGATAAAGATAAATAATTTGCGTGTATTTTCTTTCATTCTTCTTCCTGTTTTTATTGATTGACATTTTCAATTTGCATTCATAATGAGTATTTTAGGATTTCAAATTAGGGTTTTGATTTTGGGGGAAGAAGATGAAGTGGGGGAAGAAGATGGAGTGCGAAAAGACAAAAATACCCTTATGTGCATTGCACATGAGGTCACTTAACAGAAAAATTTAACACCGTTTGGCCTAAAGGACTAAACGTGCAAAATCGGTAAACATAAAGGACTACACTTGTCGAAATTAAAAGATTAGGACTACACTTGCAATGTGGTATCATCTTAAAGGACCATTTGTGTAATTTACTCTATTCTTTACGTGAGGTTCTAAATTGTCTAGTTATTATTGTAATTTGGTTCGATTGGTGAGAACATATCGCTCTCACATGACTTTTCAAAATATAATTGCATTAGTCGATAAAAATAATTAAATATAAAATATTCCATATATGTAATTGTTTTATATTTTTTTACCTTCTTTCAATGATACTAGTACTAAATCTCTTTAAATGGAAAAGTATACGATATAAATAGTCATACATTTGTTCATAAATACAAAGAATGTTTATAAAAAGACATCCAATAAAAATAAAATTAAAGTTCTATAGATAGAAACTTGCATGAGTTTGAAAGTGACAAAACATAGAGAATATTGACAAGTAATTGACTTCTAATTTGATTGATCTGCTATTTTTTCTACTAAAAACTTACAATATGGAACTTTAAAAAGGTTACTTATGTCTTAATTAAATTTAAAGTTTAATTTGTATATTACAATCATGTAACTGAAGAAGAAAAAATTGTGTTACCCAATCGGGGAAAAATGTAATTTTACATTTTTTATATAATTAACTGAATCATTTAATTATAAATTAAATATATATTCCCTTATTAATTCATTTCTCTTCAACATGCATACCATCTCACAACAACGTTATTTTTATTTTTATTGTATTCTTAACTTGGAAACATGAAAAATAAATACTCCCTCCGTCCTATTTTTACTGTCTATGTTTCATTTTTTAAATGTCCCAAAATGACTGTCCACTTGAAAATTCAACCAATCAAAAAATACTTAGGTTGTAAAGATAAAATTCAATTGGTTGCATAGTGTAATAAATGCACTTTTCTTAAACTGTATGATTTTCAAATGTGGACAATAATTTTAGGACGGGGAGTATATTATTTCTTAAATATATATTATTTTCTCTTTTCATTATTATCTCCATTTCATCTTTTATCTAAATCCAGGAATACATAGTAAGATTTAGTGCTTTTGCAACAAAATATGGATTCTTATTATCATAAGAGAAATAGTATTGGTGCCTATCATTTGTACATATGTATTGTGTCTACTCACTTCTAAACTTGATATGTGTAATCCACTAATTCTTTTTTCTTATATCATTCTTTGATTTTGACACTTGTCATGATGAAATGGGTAGACACATAAATAGTCACAAATGATAGACATAAGTATCATTTCTTTTACTCCTATTTTATAATCATGTCAAATACGAAAAATGTGTGCGATATTGATTCGACCCCTAAATTGCAAACCGGACATAAAATTGAGTTTATCTCTAAACCTTTTTTAGAAAGGTTTAATGTTGTTGGAAGCCTATCCAAAGTAAGTCTCCAAATAAAAATGTTTAGCTTAATTGGAACCGAAGAGCACCATGTCGAATCATAAGTGAAGCCGGGGAAGAGAAAATTATTTACGAAGTATGTGTTTTCTAATGTCGCTAACCGTAAAATCACAAGAGTCACCAAGGTACCATACCAATTTATCCTTCCCCTCTTGAATTCGGTAATCTCGAATTAAGTTACATTATCATACTACCCATAAAATGATTGATATGTATAATCTATTTATTTATTTTCTAATATTATATTTTAATTTAAACATGAAGTATATTAATCAAATAAGTAATAAGATAAATATAAATTTTTTGCTCTAATCAATGTCATTTATCTTGTAATGATCAATATATAGTGATCGATATATGAAACGTTATCTTCTCCTATATATGAGCCTACATTTGATTTACATTTGCCAACTCAGCAGTTTGGAGCTCCCTCATTGGTCGAGAATGCCACTTGTAATTCAACCATTGGCCAACGAAATCCTCCTTATATTATACCTTGAAAATTCCGTGGTATTCTACTGCTGAGTTAACAAACTTCCTCTACAAATTTCACATCCATTGTGTCCGCAAATATTTATATTTCCGCAAATCATGCAATTATATTAGGTAACAAGATCATGCCTACGGAATATTGGGTCTGCCATTTGAAATTTAATAAAAATAAATAAATAACTACAATCCTATTTAGGTAATATGCGAATCTTTAGAAAAATTTAATATATTCGTTTGACACAATTATATGACTTTCCATTTCAATTTTCAATTAAGTTTTAAAATATATATTTTGTCAAATCAATCCTTTAGGTAATTCTTTAGGAATATATATTTTAATTTTCGGAACTTTAGACAAATAATGAACAAATTCTTTTGACACAATCAAATAATGAGCAAATTCCCTTAATTAGTTTGACAGAATTTAAAACTATTATTATAATTAAAAATGTTAAAATAGGTTGATATTGTCGATTATCAAAATTCAAATTAAAGGGATATTACCTTAACTACTTAAGGTAAATTAAGAAATATTATATGACCTCTTTATATAATTCAAGAAATCTACGAAAATTGATTGTGACAAAGTCCGAACATGCCCTTATAATATATGTGACCCAGATGTCTACATTTGTACCGCACTAATCGTTGGACTATTTGAAAATGCATGGTTATTAGTTCTTTCGATAACAAGATGCCCCTGTTTTATGTTTAAGTATGCTTTGTTATGACTATTAATAAAAGCCAATGTCAGACGTTGTCACAAGTTGAGTTGTTTCTTCAAAATCCAGTATTCTCACACGGTCAATTGTATGTCGATGTCTCTAGATTTAAGAGCAAGAAATGATTGCAAGTTATTTGTTGCGATCAAGATGACAATTACACTAACTCAATAACAAGTTGTCGTATACAAATAAGTTTTATTTCGTCTCTAAATTGTGTGTACCATTTGTGATATGTATCAAACGTTTATCATCATTTTAATTATAGATTAATATATGATATCTTAAGTTTTTTTTTAGAATTTTCCTTTTTATTTTATAAAGCATGCCCGCCCATTCAAGCGAGCTATGAAACTAGTCTGGTAATATACATGGTTCATTAATAATGCGAGTAAGAAATAAAAAGGTAAAAAAGAACCGGTTACATGTAAAAAGTATTCCATTATGAATGAGGACGCCACCTACCATTACTTTTTCCTACCATTACTTTTTCTAGTGGACTAATAATGTGGGGTAATATATACGTATGATTTAATAGACCATGGTTTTCTTAAACAAATTACCTACAAAATTATACGGAGTATATAAGTATCAAACAATTATAATTAGGTAAACATTAATATTCTTTTTACTTCGAAATAATTAAAGGACTCAAAACTCATAAAGTATTTATTTTTTTAAAGAAATAGATTTTATTAAAAAAAACTAGAAAAGTCTACTGGACTACAAATAAAATTTGAAACTACATATATATCGGTTATAACTTGTAAGGCCACTAATATATCGTTAAGTTATAGATCTTTTGGTCCCGTAAGCATACATGTAAGGTCTAAGGACATTCAAAACATAATTATACTTTAAGCATAATCACCTCTATACGATTAATGATAAAAGGGTTATAATTATACCTTAAGCATAATCATCTTTTGTTAGTAACATGGGTTCCGACTCATATTTTGCGAGCCGACTAATTGCAGGGCGACCACCCGCTTTGTGGGAAGCTTGAGACGCCGCATGTGAACTAAAAAGGGTTATGAAGAAAATATGTTGTAAAGAAAACAAGTGATAAAATTACAAATGTAAAAAACTTGCTTTTCTTAGATAAGCTTTAGAAAAACTCTATCAAAATGGCTTTTTAAACAACCTTAAATAAACTCATAAATACAAGCTATTAGCTCTTGGAAACACTTAACATGAGCTAAATAAACTTACATAAGTTTAAAAAGAAATTAATAAGTCTCATAAATATGCTCTTCCAAAAACCCCTAATTCTTTGAGATCTTGTTAGCATTTTCCAGTGAATAAAAATAAAGTTAAATTAATATTCTATTAGCATCGGCCGTTCTAACTCAAAGTTGTAATATGTAACAAAAACTAATCGTTTTGAACTCTAATTTGTCCATTTTCCACTAATAATATGTATATTTGTAAGGGCATTAAATGTTGGAAAGTACATGTACGTGGGGATAGGGGTGTTCACTATTCGGATAAATCCGGATTATCCAGATGGACAATTTGGATTGGATCGTTTGGATTGGTTTTTTGGTTTTTCGGATCGGTTTGGACTTGATCCAAATTAATAGTTTGGTTTTCGGATTGGATTTGGTTTTCATTGTAAAATCCGGATTATCCAAAAAATCCAAATAGTAATATATATATATATATAAAATATAAAATATAAGTATATAAAACAATTCTATCCTATTTCTAGAAAACCAAATATAAGGACTACTGAAATTAACGAAATATCCTATGCTCCAAAATAATTCTAAAGTAATTAACTTCTTAATTGGCACATTCTAAATCCAATTCCGAAAAACTTAATACATGACCTGTGATCTCATCGACTGTCCAGTTTCCAAACACAATCTTAACCCTATCAGTTCTTATTTTAATCCCAATTCGTCCCTTCCCATTTGATACGTGAATCGCCCACAGCCTACTCGTATCAAGCTATGACGATTCGACAAGCTATGAATTAGACTTGTTTTTATGTATAAAGTAGTTATCGTTTTGAAATTGTATAAATTAGTTATGTTAAGAAAAAAACGGTTTGGTTCGGACAAATCCAAACCATCCCAATTGTAATTTGGTTCGGATCGGTTTGGATTTAAATTTGTTTGGACGGTTCGGTTTGAACATTTAAAATCTAAAATCCATTTGAATTCACCTATTTGATTCGAATAAATCCAAATTATCCAAACGAACACCCCCTATGTGGGGAGCACCAGAACAATGCCTAGGGGCAGTTGGCAAGTAATTAAAAGCATCACACGAGAATACCATTCAATTTGCAGTTTCTCCCGTACAATTTATCGTATCGTATGATAAATCGGACTTAAAAATCATTATTATTATTAGACTATTAGTGTTGTCTTCTCTCATCAATTATTCTTTTTTACCTCCAAGATGTAGACGTTCCTTCTAATCACTATCACATGCTTTTTCACCCAACAAATTAAAACAAAAAAATGAATATAAAAATATTTTATAATACAAATCTATTTATTTTGACCTGTATATCTCTACTAATAACATATCACTCCTAATCGAGTAATGGTATTCAACTTTATCATTTAAACCTACTCATAAGCCTACTTATTAGATAAAACACGTGTCAAAATCAAGAGATAATATTAGGATAGAGCATTAGTGGAATAAAAATGTCATCCTATCAAGTGGGTAGACCTATAAGTAGGTCTAAATGGTATGACTAAATATCATTTCTCCTCCTAATCTATAAGAAATTAATTTTACTAAATTATCATTCTTTCCTAAAATCAAATTATCAAACAATTCAAATGATAATTAATTAAGATCACAAGTCATAACACTCAAATCATTTTCAGTTTAAATATGTAAATAATGGCGATTAATCTAATTTAATTGAAAATATATGATTACATTCACTTGATTGGTATCTATACTTACAGATACAGAAGTTGAGTTTTATAATAAATATATTTTTAAACAATATAATAATTAAATAATTAACCTACCATCAATGTAGCCTAGTGGTAGACGTTATACTTTTGGGTTAAAACCTTTTTTGGGACAAAATTTTGAGGATGACCAACATAAGATAAGGGTCTCAATGTTACGCTTTTTTTTTTTTTTTTTTTTTTGGGTGGGTGGCGGGGACAAAATTTTTTGGGACAAATTTTTTTTTAAAGTGGTTGTTAAAATCATGTTAAAAAGAAAAAAATATTCTTTAACATGAATTTAACATATACGGAGTATAATATATTGTGTTCTATATTTAATCTGTTAACAAAACTATTTGAAGAAATATATAATAAATAAACCGTCTCAATAATTACACTTCTTAAAATATAGTATAAATTCATATTTAATTTCAGAAAAAAAGGTACATAGTGAATGATGCGTGTATGGGTGCATTATAAGTCACTTGGAATGGCCTCAATTGAGCATGACCACCAAGCACATGGCAAAGACAAATATTTGCTTAAGCTATTAAAATTACTCTCCCTCATATAACATTCGCTTAACATCCTTTTGTGACTCACAAACTATAATTATTTTTAAATAAGAAAAAGAAAATACATTAAACAGTTTGCACGGGATGATATACGGATTTTGGCCAATAATTGGTGCAATGCTTGGTATGGATTGGTGCCGCCAAGTGAGCTTTAACATTAGGTTTAAACATTACCACATCGAGAACTCTTATACTACACAAGATTGTGAAACATAGCATCCCATTCTTTTGGCAATAAGATGTAACCTCAAATGTAACATCAATGTTGTGAGTTTAAATTTCACTAAATATATGCATCATGTATGTAATATATGTGTTAGTATTAGTAGTTGCATATATAAAAAAACAAGTATTGGTTTTCAAATGAGAATATTTTTGTAGACCACATATTTTGATTCATACACCGTAGTGTATACGTATTTATGTAAATTGTACAAATATATCAAACAATAATTATGGTATATCGGTTAAAAATATGATGCATAAATTTCCCTTTTTTAAAATATAAATTCGAAAACATGTACAAAGCGTATGTATTTAATACTATACAATTTGCCCATTTGAAATAAGACATATAAATATCAATCAAAGCCCAAACACCAAGCCCATTTAAGACTGGGCCTTAACTTTGGGTGAAAATGTTACAAACTAGCAGAAAAAAACTCTGCAAACGATGCTGAGGGAATTTTCATACGACATCAAAAGATTATTTAAACAAATTATTTTAGTTGTAATGTGTATGTTAATATGTTATCCGACTATATTTAACAAATAAAAATAGCTAAAACACAAATTGTTACTATTCAGTATTCACTAATGATAAAGATAACGTCTTAATATGGATATAGAGGTTAATTAGTATTTTTGTGAAACATGTGAAATGTTTATTTATTATGAAATTATGCTTGACCGCGCGTTGCAGCGGGTTTACAGATCATACTTCTTTTAATTTAATATTTATTTTCAAGAGGTGTTAATGACAATACTTATTGTTATCGTTAGGAGTAAATACATCAATCAACAAATTATTGTAGTTGGTTCATTTATATTAAATAACATAAGCTTTATTATACTTTTCAAACTGTATTACTTATTTTGAAACCGATGAAGTAAAAAAAAAAAAAAATAATAATAATTTTAAAAAGTTGTAAAAAAAAGTTATTAAATTAAGATGTATATACAATTTATTTAAATTTAGAGGATAAAAGGAGAAAGTATGAAAGTTTATAAATGTAAAATTGATACAACTTAATAAAAAAGTAGAGAAAAGGTGGCATGTGCTTGGAATTGAACATAGGTCCTCACGCTAACTTTGTACTCAAACAGTATCCAGCAAACCACTCGGGCAAGGCAAGATTTCGAAAATTAATTAGACTAAACTATATTTATACGAAGTCCGTGAATTTTATTAGTTGAGCTTATGAACAGTAAATTTGTATGTGTATTGTATATAAGAGTAAAATAAAATATAGTAAGTCTTTATATGAATTGTGTGGTATGGAAGTTAATAAGCTTTATGTTAATTATTTGAAGTTTTAGCCATTTCAAGACAATGAAATCAATAAAATCCATTTGTAAATATTCTACGAAGGCTTTAAATTTATATGAAATTCTTTATGTATAACTGGCATAAGATGATTGGATTTGCACTGTTCTATCATGTTGCAAAATTTTATATATACCAACTAGAATTGTCGCTCATTTCACGTTATTCGATCAACAAATATCCATTGATTAATAGGCAACAACTACAATAAATAGAACGTTACATAACTATATCGTTAAATCACGAAATACATCAAACAATAATACTCGAGAAACTCTTCCGACGGATATTCTCATCCCAGATGCAATTTTACTTTTATATATCAAATATTCACCTTTATGTTATAATTTTAGTTCCTACTTACGTCTAATTTTTTTCTTCTATAATCCTTAGACTTGTTTTCTTGCAAGTTAAAAGATCCTGTATATTTTTTAAAGCTAATCTTCTAAATATATTAATATGATGATTTTTAAAATTATTTCTACACTAAATAAGAGCACACGGTATGGTGGCGAGCCCCCATGCTCGCCGTACGCCACATCGGCCTCGCCACCACACTGCCCGCCACGCCAAACCCCCTATCTCACCATCCGTCCGACGAAACCAACGAGCCAATCACAGCTCGTCACGTGTACTAGCCGTTATAACGGCTGAAAATTCGAAAAAATTAAATTTTTTTTTTAATAAACCTTAAACGCTTATAAATACCACACCATTTTATACAACTTTTCACACAACTTCTCTCTACATTCCTCATTCTAAACCTTTTCTTTCAACATTTTATTTTTTCGGTATTTGGCAACACTATCAAGCAAATCGTATGTAATTTTCGGTATTTGTTTTTTAAATTTCGGTAATTTTTTTTAATTTTTTTGTTATTTTATTTTATTTTTTCGGTATTTGTAATATTTTTATTTGTAGTTTGTAATATTTATTTGAATGAAATATTATGTTGTTTTGAAAAAAAGAAAAAGAAAAAAAGGGGGTGGGGCCCAAATAACTTAAGTGATGGTAGAGGGGGTATTTGGGGGTTTTGAATGTGATATGTGAAATAATGATGTGACGCAGATGTGGCGCATAGGTGGCCATTTCACCCATGTGACCATATCCCATGCTCTAACTATAAACCAAAAAGTTCTTTTGAGCTATGGATATTATCAAAATGACCTTAATTTGGGAAGTCGTATCTATATTAATCTATAGAAAGAAAAAAAAAAAAAAAACAATTCAGCAAGTGATAAAATGACTCATGCACAGATGATAGAAATAGAAATCTATAATATACGAAATTATGTTCGATTTCCGCAAATTGCAAATACTTTTAAACATATAAATCAACTTACATCAGTATTATATACACTTAACTTACCAAGTTACCAGTTCGATTGTTTTTATATATATTTCACAACACCTCATCATCTTGTTGTTGATATATGGAACCATCCTGGATGGGCAACGAAGGCGGGGTCCCCGGGGGAATTGAAGCAGCCCCATTTTCACCAGCACACACACACAAAGCTTCTGCATCCCGAAGAACGGGATCCAGATCGATCTGACCACTTAATTCGTTGATGAATTTTAAAAGTGTGTCAAAGTCCATTTCTTCCCCCATTATTTTGGAACGATGTCTTTTAAGGATTGCAATACATATGTAAAGATGAAGGTGTTCGCTTGGATAGTGGGTCCATAGAACTTCCCATAACCTTAATGTTTTCTCGTATGCAAACTCCCTGAGATAACGGGAATAATATTATTTTATTAAATATAAATGTAAAATATTAATCTGAAATTAGTATAATATAGACTTGCCTTTTGAATTGAATGAGAATCCAGCGGAAACAGAAGAAATAATTTAAGCAGTCATTCTGCTTGAAGTAATTATGTAATGGACTGTCCAGCAATTCCACCAACTGCCATATTGTCAGAGTTAGTAATTTTCCACATTATTTATATGACAATTTAGGAGATTTTAAGCAATATTAAATTTGAATTATTTTCTATTTAATATTTTCGTTAGTTTGAAAAATGTAACTGAAATGGACCTTTGAGAGTGCAAAAAGTTGAGCATGCATGCCATTCTGATCACGGTTGAAGTTTGGTCCAAGGCGTTCCAATAGAGAGACGAAACACCGGAATGCTTCTGATTCGTCTTTCATGATGAATAATATTGGGGACAGTAGATCACTCATGCCCTATTAAAAGTTATATTAATTAATATCTGTTATGGAAAAATTAAGGGAAAATATTTGCTCACAAACTAACATATCAAGAACAAAAACAAATTAACTAACAATTTTGCCACTTGTACTCATAGTAAAAATAAGTAAGGATTGATATTACCTGACAGTAACCAAGATCGAAATTGTAGAATGAGTAAGTCAACAAAATGTCATGCATAAGGCGTACATTTGGATTGTCATCACCCTCATAGAATGACAATGATCTGTCAGTCCTCACCTTGAAAAAAGAAATAATACTTTTAAATTAGCAATGAAAAAATCGGCATTGAGAATAAATTGAAGTAAGTGTCTGATCTCTGATCAAGGTGGCAATTTCAACCCATTTACTTATGAATAATGGGTCAAGCGGGTAAAGTAAAAAATCATCTTAAAAGAAATAGGTAAAATGGTCAAATGGGTAGGAAGTTGCCCAAATGTATTTTCAATGCATAAAACCTTCTATATTATTCATTATATTAAAAAAAATAAGATTATTACGGAAATAATACACTCAAATTCGACATTAACTATCCATACAAAAATGGAAAATTGGGGTAAAACGTGTTCTAGGAATCATACCACATCTTTCTCGATAAGACCCTTCCTTTCTCTGAATTTTGTAAACCTTTTTGCCTGTTCCGGGGAAATGCTCTGCAAGAGAAAATTAGGACAAATAAAATATGCTAAATTCTTAACACCAAGGAATAAAATAATAATAATTTTGCATTTACTTATATCATAACATGATTGTGTTTCTTAACTATGTGTCAGACAGCTTTTAAATAATCAAACTAATAACTGATAAAAGAGAAAAGAAATTAGTTAATAGTATGACAAACCTGCCATTGGTTTTTGATAGTCTCATACTCAGACTTCTTAACTGAAACATCATACTGTCTCTCTGCATATGTAGAATCGTATGAATAATACCCCAACAAAAACGCCCAAACCTGAAAATGAAATCATGCAGAATTATGAAGTGTCATTTAACTACCACATTATGACATTAAACAAACCTCTTTTCGCAAGTTGTGCTCCACTCCCCCATAGAATATTCTTTTTCTTAGAGCATTTGGATCCACAACTCGGCCTTCACAGTCCAAAAAGGTTGACCACTATAAATTTTTAAATTTTTATTAGCTGTGTGTACTATGTCAGTCTCGGCTAGAGGAAATTGATAATTTTAATTAAATAGTAAAACACTATTTGATGGTGTGGCTTACCTCTTGAGGTCCCAAAGGATGCTGACGTGGCTGTCCCCATACCAGTGATAATTTATCAAACTGCCAAAGATAAAAAAAAAAAGTCAATAGAATTCACACATTGATGTCTATATTTTTGTACATACTTAAATCACTCCAAAAACTCCTTAAAGGCTTATTTCATGCCTCAAAGCTAAGTTTTTACCATGCTAGCTGTTTTTTCAGAGTTAAAGAATACTCTGAAAAAATTATGGGATGTTTAGTTGCAAAAAAATGTGACACTGTTCTAGAAAAGATTTCAAGAAAAACTCGAAAAAACAGAAAACATGTAGAAAGTTTACATTTAAGGAAAAACATTCATAGGAAAGAGACAACCCACTTTTAAATCTCTTGTTTTCTGAACTGGAAAATTAAAATATTTAAACACGTTTTCAAAATTTTCAGTAGTTTTTCAGAGATAAAAAAACACCTCCCAGTTTCTAGACAAATGGAAATGAATTTTTTTAAATATCTGCGGCTAAAGGGACCCTTAAGGGCTATTTAGTTGTAGAAAACGTGGCACTTTTCTAGAAAAAGTTTTCAAAGAAAACTCAAAAGGCAGAAATACGACTTTTAGGGAAAAATCATAAAAAATAATAAACCAACTTTTCAATTTTAAACTTCTGACTTTTAACTTTTATAGTTTTCAACTATTTTCCTCTCCAAAGATAGGAAACTCCCCTTGATAACATTTGTACATGTTTTCAATAATTTCAGTAGTTTTCTAGGGATAAATAACACCTCCCATTTTCTACAAATAGATGCAATCTTAGCTTTTTCAAATAGATTTTACCTCAAAAGGGTCAGAAGGCACAGGAACTTTCTTAGGAACAATTTCCACATCATCAGAAGCAGAAGCAATATCCTGTGTTTGGTGATCTTTAGAATCCCAATTAGTCCTCCTTTTCTCACTTGGCCCATGACCATCAATAAGGTTGTCTCCAAAAAGTTGGGAAGTTGTCTCTCGAGCAAACCTCGTTACAAGAGAGAACTTCTCCAAAACTTGAATTGAAATGTCTCGAGCAGGATCATGATTCTTTTGTCTTTGTTTATTGTTTTGTTGAACAATATTTGAATGATTATCTTCTGAAGTATTGCTGTTGTTTTTTTCTAAATTATTATCAGATGGTAATCCTTTGAATGAAGATGAAGGTGTTCCCTTTGCAAGAGATCTTGGTAGCTCCAATGAAGATAAAGTTCTCTGATGAAACAGACATATTTGCAAAAAAAAAATAAAAAATATGGTTCAGTAAATAACAACTGAACAATTATGAAACCAACAAAATGCGAGCAAATAAGTATACCTGAAGAGGATCTTGAAAATTATTTACAAGAAACACATTTGCATCTTCTGAAGACCTGAAATGACAAATTTGCTTAAAATCCAATAATATGCACTGATAATGTTTTCTAAACTTTAGTTTACATAAAAATAACCACCAACCTGACAATAAGAACATGTTGTTTAATTGTAGCAAGAAACTCTCGAACACCACCACTATAAAAATAAAGTGGAGGGAATGCTAGACCTGCACAAATTTCCAGTTAGGTTAAAATTAAGTAGATCAAATCAAATAACATGTTAATAACTTAATATGATATAGTATTTTTTTTTTTATCAAGAACATATGTAACAATTACAAAATATTTTTCTTTATGGAAAACATAAGATAAACTTTATGATGTTATTTATTAATATGCATACTAGAATATAGATACAATTATGGTGCAAAAAATGTAATAACCTACCAGATGATAGAACAACAATAACGTATTGCCACCCAATTGTTGGTGTATGTCGACGAATCGATTGGATATCAGAAAACGGTACTGATCTTATTGTATACAAATTTTTATCTGCAAATTAAGCAACAAAAATTAATAATAAATAAAATATATAAAACTATAAGTTGCATTATCAGAAGTTAATTATACACTACTAAAATTATAGAAAAGAAAAGAAAAAAGATGAGCTTTGGCCTTTATACGGTATCCATGTCTGTTAATACAAAGATGAGACTAACCTCTCTCAGACAGTCTGGCATTTGAGCTTTGGCCTTTATACGGTATCCATGTCTGTTAATACAAAAAGAAGCATATCTTATTACTATCACAACAAACAATCTTAACCGAACATGTATAAAATAGAAAAAGTTAACTTTACTTTTATGGCAATAAAACTTACCATAAATAGTGAAGAACCTTGCTTAATCAACTTCAAACGCCCACTAATCCTCTCGGTGGCATATTGAGTTGGATGAATTGTCACATTATCTTTCAGGTACACAATTTCTGCATCTTCTGAATCGCTAGAAGTACTGCGTTTGCTACTGTCACTACGGGCCATGCTTGAGGAACCCTAATGCAAATTAAAAGCAAAATTAGGATCTTATTATTTGATTATTATTTATAACTTGAAATTCCATTTTGTATCCAAAACTTTTAGTTAGTGAAAGAATATAGCATGTGAGTTGCATCAAAGTTGTCTGCTTACTTAATAGATAAATGTCCATCACACATTTACACTGCTCCTCACTAAACCTACTTAGGATTATCAACTAAAAAACAATCACTTTCAACCAGTACTAAGTAGTTTCTTTACTGATTCAGATACTATCACCAACAGTCATGCTTGATTAAGCCCTAAATCACATCAAGTCTCAACAGTTTCCGAATTAATTGGATTGTAATCAGCAGTTGAAGATCATACTACTTTACAATTAGGCCACTATTAATATAAACAATAACAGATCATACTACTTTACTGATCGACTGAGAGAAGATCGCACGCAACAGTTACCAAACCAGATAGCTTATTAACTCGAGTCAACTTCCAGCACTAATAAACATGATCGCAGGAGCCCTAAATTACACGAAATCAAGTACCTCAACACCTACACACTCAAACCTAATTCGATTTACATCATTACCTATAAAATTAATCTACAAACAACTCCAATTGAAACTAATAGAAGAAAACTACCGATCGGAAACAGTTATACAAACTATAATTTACTTCAGATATCAATTTCAGTAACCGACCTATATATACAACGTTGTGTATTACTTACATGTTTAGACGCGGCGGCGTAATCGGCGTCGTCCGACAAATCGTGAATATCCATTTCATGCATCGCCGCTGGCGATAGATGCGATAGTGCGGAGGAGCACGGAGGTGATGAGCTGGATTACTTCCGATTCCGGTAATTAGACAGAAGTGAGGTGGAAAGATTAAGGGGTTATGTGAGACTCTGGAATATGGTATAAACTATAAAGGTTTCGGAATAAATAACCGAATAAATATTTTGAAGGTATTTATTTGAGTTATATATTTATAAAAAAAATTATTCTAATGTAAAATCATAATTTTTATTATCTATTTATGTTAAATAATTAAGATCTATATTTGAATTTTTTGTTGGATTTATCTATGGTTATCAGGTTTTTTAATTTGAGTGTAAATATGTAAAAATGGATTGTAGTTGTATAATTTTAATTAATATAAATATATCAATTAAAACATAATACACAAAAAGAAAATACAAAAATGCCACCAATTACTTGCATATTAAGAATGGCAGTTATATCCCATGTTAAGGAAATTGGCATTTGGCGCGTTTCCGTATGTCGGTTGTCACTTGTCATTGTCGACAATGAAATAAGGGTTTTAAACTGAAATTATATTTATTCTCACATAATCTACTTTCTTGTACAAGAACTTTAACTCATTTGTATAAAACTATGGGGTATGGGTAGGGCTGTCAAAACCTGACACGACACGATAAAAATACACGAAACGAAACGAAATTGGGACGAAACTGAAATTTGAATTCGTGTTCGTGTCGTGTTCGTGTTGTGTAAAACAAACACGAAGTCGTGTCGTGTCGTGTTCATGTTCAGATTTTAACACGAAATTGACACGATAGTTATGATTTTGTCGTGTTTATCGTGTTTTTAGCATATAATAAGTAAGAAATGTGTTGTTTATTTTGTGTTGTCGTGTTTGTCGTGTTTATCGTGTTATCGCTTTTTTAATCGTGTCGTGTTCGTGTTAGCAAAATAAAACACGACTTCGTGTCGTGTTGTTTTCGTGTTGAACGTTTTCGTGTCGTGTTATCAAGAAACACAAAACGATAGCACGGTTTGACAGCACTTGGTATGGGACTCGAGGTGTGGTGTTCATGTGGCAATCCATCACACTGTCAACCACATTGAACACCCCCCCCCCCCCCCCCCCCCAAATGGTGTGGTATGGTGTGAAAGGAGTCCCACCAAATCACTTCATTTGTGCCACAACTACCCCCGTTTGACCACACCACATGACCACATGGGGGTTCTCTTTCCAACCATGGTGTGGTGCCCCTCCAGATCACCTCCACCTCACCCACCACATCACAGGTGGGTGTCTATACCGATCAGTCTAAGATAAAAGAGATCTTTAGAAATCGGGTTTGAATTGGACTTGTTGATACTCTAAAAACTGTCAAACTGCTGGTTGAATCACATTATAATATTATTGAGTATTTACAATAAATTAGTTTTCTAAAGGATACAAAAATGACAAAAAAAAATCTAAAAAATACAAAAATAAATATTCTAACAAATCCAAAAAACTAAAAAATTATTTCCCAACAATATCAACAACGTTGAGTTCCAAATCTATAAAAATTGATATTAAACACTTAACATTCAACTAAAAAGATAGTGTTTCAAACTTTAAAACATAATAATAAAATAAAACTCCAAATATGTAAAAAAAATTATAGGAAATGTTTACTTTAATAAAAAGAATTAAGATTGTAAGAAAATTAAAAAAAAAAAACCCCGGTTTAGACTAGTTCAACCATCCTAATCCGACATGGTTCATAATTAGTCCACCCGATTTGAAGCGGTTCATAAACAACTCTTTAACCAATTGAAAAACATTCATAAAAAAGCTATTTACACTGATACAATAATCATTGACTAAAAGTAAAAATCACTATTGACCATTTGATCCAATAATCAAAATCACAAGACCTTGAATTCATCATCTTCACACTTGAACTAAAAAGTTTATGTGACATCTTTAATATTCGACGGACAACCGTAATATATGGCTTGAACATTAGAAAAGCTTATACTTGATACATTGGAATAGAAAAATAGGAAAGGCCCAAATAATTTCTAATACTAAGATTAAACTCATTAAACACTTCAATAAACCTAAGTTAACTTCACTAACATTTCAACAACTCATTAAATTCACCAACACTTGGATGATTAAATAAACAATAACTTTTATTTAACGACAATTTAGTTAGTTAGTTAGTGTCTCGATTTGGACGATAACATTCACAAAGAGCAATATGTCTACTCTCGAACCCTCCACCTATGGGGAATAAACTACATCACCTATTCACCTGAGGAAAAGTCTTCAAGAAGACTCAAATGGATTTTTCTGGGTGGTCAGTTAATCTACACCAACCGGTTAAATAAACTATAACTAGGTTAACATTTTGTTAAGGTTGGGAAAGGGGTTCTGATCAGGCCTCTCACTAATATGCTTTGGGCCTAAAAACATGTATATTAAACAAATTAGGCTTTAGGCCCAAAGTTTGCCCACATACTGCTTCAACTTTGAATCCTGATTTAAAATAGATATTAGTTCGTTGTTTTTTTTTTTCTTATACACTAACTATGTTACTGATGTGATTATATACATTTGGCTAATTAATTTATCATTCTTCAATTAAAAAGAGAGTTAGACGAATAGACTTGTACTTATGTACAAATTATATATTTTTTACGAGAACTACAAGTACTTTAAAATTACGTAATAAGTAACTAACATTGATAGTTTCATTCATATGTGAATATTAGTTGATTTTCAAGTGAGATTAAAGAAAAAATAAGAAAAACATACAAAATTGGCCTTTTAATTCATATGTATGAACATTTCAACTTTTTATTGTTTTTATTTGAACATTTACAAATATTTAAATATGAATGGATTTAATCGCATGTAGAATAACACGTAAAACAGTAGTTTTTGTTTAGAATTATCACATAAACTCACATCTGCATGACTATATTGTCGTTTATATTTTCTTTTCTAGCACATATATATATATTATAAATAAGTAAGTGAACATTAATCTAGCTAGTTCATATTCATGTAGTAAATAAACAAATACAAATGAACTTCCCGCCGAATTATGAATTGTTTTCCTAAGGTTGAATTTCTCTAATCTCTCCTAAAAATACGTTAGAATAAAAAAATATAATGTTCATATTTCAACTAGTCTGAATTCTTAAACTTATACTATTAAGGATTCATTAATAATATAAAAAAGACATATGTCCTATCCCAATGCATACCATTTCCCAAATCACAAAGCCCTCACTTCATCTCATGTTATGGTCTTTTGGATCCTAATTTCATGCCAACATGTAATCTACAAACGGGGGATATATACTTTTGCTTTCCCAATGATCTAAAATTCGATAATATAAGAGAAATTAGGTGTTATAAATTTTAAAGTTTTAAACAATAAGTAAAATTATTTAATTACTTAATTAAGCTTTTACTATAAGTGCATTGATTATTAGCAAAATTCTATTTTTTTATATCACTCAGGGGTGTCTTTGAGGAGGTGGAGGAGGTGCAGCCGCACATGATCCATATTTTATAGGGGGTCCAATTTTTATATATATCTTATATATATAATATTAAAATTTAAGCTAACTTAATAATTTAATAGAAAAAAATTAGAAAGTCCAAATTTTTATAAAAAAATTGTATTCAAGGGGCCCATTTTCGTGTTTTCGCACATGAATTCAAAATCTCGGAGACGTCCCTGATATCACAACTTCAGAAGATGATAGAACATAAATCCGTTAATAAGATATGCGAGAATGAAAACAAAATGTGAACGAAATAAAATGCGTCAATCAAGCTTTTACTATCACTGCATCTCATGTGAATAAAATAAAATTGTTTATGAATAAAATATAGTGTTATGAATATGTTAGTTTATATATATGATATTGATATGTATTTTTGTAAATTTGTCGTGAAGCGTGAATGCATGCTACTCAGTTTATTCCATTTCTGTCTCTAATCATGATGCATGAAAGTATAAAGAAAGTAGTAAGTTTGGTTTAGTTGTAAAAGAAAGCCAATATACCGCAAAATGAGAAGGCTAAACATGTGACCCAAGTTGCTCTTAAATTAATAATCATGTATGTCTCATTGTCTCAGCCATTTAAAAAAGGAGGGTCGAAATTGCTAAAAGGTAAAAGAACAGGGGCCGGGGATTGGCCCTATGTCCAATACTATATTCACTTGATAATGGAAACTTCCCATGTATTTTATATTTCATCTGGGAAGAAATGTTTAAGGTAGTTATTTTTTTTTATGAAGTCCAGTTTTTAGATCAATTAATCTTCAAATCAAAATCATATGTGATTCAATACATTAACATCACCACCACCATCACATGTGATTCAATACACTCCATACATTAGTGGTGGTGTTATTAGTAATAATACTTTTGATTAAAATATAAGGTTGGATTGGAGAGAGAAAAATAGTTAGTGGATATTAATGGTGAGATTCTTAATAATAATAATATTTAATTATGTGGGGTGCATCAAATGTGAGAAATGTAAATTTTTTTGTGGGACAAAAGTTTAGTGAGAAATGTAAATTTTTTGTGGGACGGGGGAGGACTACTTTATCAATAACCAAACGTAACGACTGAAAGGGTTGCAAAAACGGTCTAATCAACCCCATTGTTCTAGGTTTGTAAGAATGTCTGCTTTGATTTTTATTTTTTGATGGAAATTATAACCGAAATAACTAAAGATAGTATATTGAAACGTTGTTTTATGATGTCTATTTGCATCCTTTTGGGCCCTCTTACTTGCTCTTGATAATTAGTACAAGAATCATAGCATGGAAGTAAACAAACTTTTGACCCCCTTTTAAGAAAAGAGACATTAGAATCAACATGGAGTTACATAATGTAGTCAAACACCAAATCGTTGACGGAATAAAAGAATATGTTAATCATATAGTTTTAAAACTGGAAATTGTTAATAAAAATAATAAAATAATTTTGATGCAATGGACTTGCATAATTTTTTCGTACATAAAAAAAGAGAGAATATAATATTAATATATTTACTTTGACTATGTTATGGTACTTAATATTGTCAATATAGATCGTGAGGTCAAACATTAATTTTCATATATCGTTCTTACTTCTTAGAGGGTTCGGTGCAATAACGAGGACCCCTTCCTCGCCGGCTTCAAAACTGCCACAAAGGCTCGCCATTGCACCCCTCGCTACGCCAGTGAGGGCTTGCGCCGGATGTTCGGCGGATGAGAGAGAATGCTTGTGAGGGATATTTTGTGAGTGAGAGGTATTTTGGTGGGTCCCAAAGGAGTATTATTGGTTAGTGATGGTAGAGGAGGTATTTGAGGTTTTGAATGTGAAATGTGAAATAGTGATGTGGCGCAGAGGTGGCGCATAGGTGGCAGTCCGACTTATGTTACCATACCTAATGCTCTTAGGACAGGATACGTAGACCGGATAGCATTATTAATTATCAATTTTTTTGGCTAATAGTGTAAAGCTTAAAATCATGATCATTTATGCATAAAAGCCGTTTAGTGTTAGATTGAATAAAAAGAGAAATGGTTATTATTAAATAAAAAATGTTGGTGTTTTTTTAAAGGCGTGAGAATCTGTTTGGTTGGTGGCATGCGAACTTATCGCCCCAAATCATGAGATGGGCCTCCTAGAAATAAAAAGTTCCTTTTGGGCTTCCCAAAAATATTCTTTCAAAGTGTCTTGGGATGGTTCTTTTTCTTCTTTTTTCTTCAAAATTTTCAAGGAATAACGTGTATGAATGTTTTATTTATAAGGAATTAATGTTACAATGAGCTTTCATAAGATGGTTAAATTGCTCATGATATATATGTCTTAATTATTGTTGTGGTTATTTTTGAATATTCATCCATCTATCTAGTAAATATTCACATAGGAAGAGATCAAACCTATGACCCTTAAAAAATCATTCGGTAGCCTTTTGATGTAATTTATTTCATCACTCGCTAGTTGAATTAATGTGCATGAGTTTCATCTAGTCATTTCACATTTTTTAGTAAAGAACTATTTTTTTAGTAAAGAACTACATGGTTCATTTGACTAAAATGACCGGTTTAGTTATGTCACTCATGACCAAATTAAAGATACTTCTTTACTTAAAAAAGCGTATAGGTTACCGGCTAGGGTTTACAATTGTATAATATTGCTTATATAAATGTCAAATTAGCGTACAATATTTCATACAGACTTAGCGGCCTCGTAAATTGCAACCTTGCCACAATGATGGCGACTAGTTAGGCCATTTTCCCAATAATCAATCACCACATCTCGCTAACATCTTTTTAGAATATTAGAAAAAGAACATATATTATTAGGCTCATGCCAACAGGTTAGCTCCCCTCGTCACTTTCATCCCTTTCGCGAAACCGTTGGCATGGGGTGTGGGTTTGTACTCGTCGCCGATTCTTGGCGGTTCAAGGAAGAGACATAGACGGATTTTTGGTGGGCCAAGGTATTTTAATGGGGTATTTGGTATTTTTGTGTATATGTTTTATAATGGTGGAGTCTAAAAACCTGAGGAGAATGATTATTGATGACATGAATATGTCAGTTGGAGTGTAAGCTGACGTGATACTAATTTGATAAAAAAAACTAATGATGTCAATTACGTCATTGTTGACATCAGTCTTATGATAAACACTTAAATCATTATTGTTTGGAGTAAATCAATAGTCATTAATTATTTAACATGTATTTAACATGGTACTTTTAAATATATTTTTTGGTATACATAATAACAAATGAAGATAGAACAAAAATTGAGTGGGGGTAGGGTTGATCGAGACTTATGTTTCCTAATAAGAACACAAGGGTGGCCACCATTGGCGCCGGTGTCTCCGCCAGAGAGTGTGCGTGTGTATTTCTAAACCATCTTCCCTGACATTCTGCACTCCTGTTCCCAACACACACACTCACACTCTGACACACACTGAAAGTGAATGTTCTTTTATTCATTTTGTCCCAATAAAATCCTTGATTGGGTTGAAATCCAACTAACCATGAAAATTATTAACAGAAAATCAAATCGCATATAATTTATGTTAAATTTACAATTGAATATAACCCCTCAGGTGTCTTAACTTAAAATGAATATATACTTCCTCCGATTCAAAATAAGTCTTACACTTTGTTTATACGGGTGGTTCAAAATAGCGGCTACACTTTCTTTTATGGTAATTTTTTATATATAAAATTATCACTTTATCCTTACTTAACTTTATTAAACATCATTAAGATTACCTAATTTACTTTTGATTTCTTCAATAAAGCCAAAAATTATATTGTGGGACCCTTCTTCACTAATTATCCCCTTAATCTATCATAATATCTATTACAATGTTTTGCATCAAAAAACGTGAAAGTAAAAGTATAACACTTATTTTGAATCGGAGGAAGTATGAAAAATGATAATGATGAATCTTAACCTATATATGAGGCCTAGGTTTGACATTTTTTTGCCAAATAATCAATTCCAAGCTCTCTCATTGGTCCCTAATGCCACATGTAATTCCCCTATTGGTCATGATGCATCATCCCTATTTGATACAACTTCCTCCTGCACTTTAACAAAAAGCACTAAAATTACGGGATTGACTATTCAAGATTTTAATTCTTTTTTTTTTTTAAATGTAGCAATTGGCTATTCAAATGTTGAAGAAAGACATTCAGCCTCACCATCTGTTATTGTGATTGGTGGTGGCTTTGCTGCATATCTGATGCTCGTGCACTTCATGATGCATTGATGCTTCATTTCAGGTACTCTAAAAAACATAATTTATACGATTACTTAAATACACAAGAAGAAATTTAATTAATTTCATTTCTATTTTAGGTTATTGTACTTGACTCTCGTAACAGAATTGGTGGTCGGGTTCGTACTGATTACTCATTTCGTTTTCCTGTAGACTTGGATGCATCATGGTGAGAAAACTGAAAAGATTTTGTAATCTTGATTGTTTGAATAATTCGGGTTCAGATTTCGTAATCTTGTCGATTTTGTTTATCTATGACAATTTGTTTTTTTATTGCAGGATAAAGAAATAGGACATGAGCCAACTTAACTCGAAGGTTTCACTCAGATGCATAAAAAGCTAAACGTTAAAGGCAAGTGGTGTGATGTAAGGGCTAAAATAGCTGTTCAATAGTTGGGAGACACTTAGTTGATACTTATACATTTTTTTTGTGATTACCAAGCCTTTTGTATATTGGGAATATTTTATCATATATATCATTTTGTGGATGGCAAACTAATTGTAATTTGACAAATTGATTACTTGATTTGTATCTTTTTTAGGTAATTGATGTGTTTCTCTCTCTTTCTCTCGGCATTTCCGTTGGTAAATTGTGAATTATTGACTACTTGAATTACCAACAGACAAATAAAATTATCAATGGCGTTTCCGTTGCTAAATTACCAACGGATAGAACGTTTTTGGCTATCAAAATTACCAACGGGCAATTTTAATCACCAACGGGCAATTTTAATCACCAACGGCTTTCCCATTGGCATTTACCGACGGGATCGTTGGTAAATTTTTTTACCTACGGGCCTTTTACTGACAGACGGTTTTCGTTGGTAATCCTGTTGGTAAAATTTTTACAACTTCCAAACATGTTTTATTCATTTTTTTAACAGAATATGTAATTATGTATGTTATTACGTGAAGATCTTATGGAATTCCAACACCGATGAGAGTATATATTTCAAAAGTATCACTATTTAATTATTTTCTTAAATCTCTTTTGAAGCATGCTCGCCCATTCGGGCGGGCTTTGAAGCTAGTAATTGAATATATAGAATTGGACCAGTTACCAACTCGGTATAATGTTTCCTTTTTAATGTTTTAGTTTAGTTTTTGCTAGAATACGTATTAAAATATTGTTAAAAAATGGAAAATGATAATGAAAATTTATAGACATGTACTTAAGATGTTATGATATGCATAGAAATTTGTATATGATCAACCACTAACCATTTTTGCATTTTAGATATCACCATTACATGAATGAATATTCAATTTTTGTTGAATGTGATATACTTCCTCCGATTCAAAATAAGTGATACACTTGGGGTTTCACGGTTTTTGAGGCAAAAGATTATCATGATGGTTAAATTAGATTAATTTGATGGTTAGTGGGGAATGGATCCCACACTTTTTGAATAAAGTAAGGTTAATGATGTTTAAAAGTAAAAAGTAAGGGTAAAGGGGTCATTTCACTTTGTTAAAGTAGATAGTTAGTGGGTGTGGGTCCCATTTTTTTGCCAAATAAGGAAACTTTTCAAAGTGTATCACTTATTTTGAATCACCCCAAAAAGGAAAGTGTATCACTTATTTTGAATCGGAGGAAGTGTATATTTTTCAATTAGGCTGTCATTAACAAAGAGGGAAGATCCAAATTTATCAAGACTAAATTTGATCGAAAGTCAAGTGTGATATCCACTTCATATTTTAAGTTTGTTCAGACCAGGGGTGGTACCAGGAAAAATATTAAGAGGGGGCAAAACTTAAAAATTATAAACATGTAGCAAATGTAAGTCTATATTCAGGGCCGATCCAATCAATTTTTGGGACCTGAGCAAAATTTTTAAAATTGGGCCTCCTAAAGTAATTTTTTTTTCCAAATAACTAAAAAATTTCCGCCAAATTAAATGTGACGCCCCAAGTTAAATGTCCGGATTGGACCCTTTAGTCTGCCGATAATTAATATTTCGTTGGAGTTACCTTGATTTAAATAAGTTTACACATATGTATACATGAGTTGATTTTTTTGAAAGCGGCCCCCTAAATTTTGTGGGTCCTGGGCGGCCGCCCTTGTTGCCCATGCATAGGGACGACCCTGTCTATATTTTAAGCCGTGAAAAAACAATACATATATTGAACTTGAGACCATGTCCTACCGCCCCTGGATGATGCGCCAATTAAAATAGAAAAGCAAATAAAGATGTCTGATTAACTTATTTATGGGATGGAGAGGACGAGAGCTCAAGGGCTTAAGGCTTCACTTTCTGAACAACTCAAAAACTGAGAGTATTAAGAGGAGCGAAAGTCGATGGTCACCAATTTCTACCGCATAAAACTCTTTTTCTTTTAAGATTTGGGTGGTCAATTATACTAATATTACAATTTATACTTTAGAAAATAAAAAAAAATTAAAAACTTAGAAATTGGGGGTGGTCAATGGCCCACCTTGACGCTGCAGAGGTTGGTAAAGATTCCCTTTGTGAAATAAATTATTTTGGAGAGGTGGCTGAGTGTCATGGTGTGCTTAGATGATTTTCAACCATGGCACGAAGAAACTGATACTTATTTATTTATCAAATCAGAGTCACATTAGTTGACATTTCAACTGACACACTCATGAAAACAATATTCCTTCATTTAATATTTTTATACATAAAATACATACACAATGAATACTCATACCCACAAAATTACATGTAATCTTCGTCACCATCCTCGTAACCAAACAGAAGCAAAACCAATTGACAGCCAACCGAAGTTGTGGTACCAACCGCTTCACTAACCGATGCCAAATTGAAGCCAACTGAATCGACGGTTGGGACCGGTCTTAAGAACAAGTCAAAATGTGTTGGAAAAGTAGGTCTGTCGAATATAACTTACGGTCTATATATGCTAAATATCTCCTGGAAAATTCCTTTACATTCTACCCTTGTGTTTTTCAAATACCACGTTAGTTCTGATACAACTTAATTAAATTTTGTTTCATGTATTGTTTTTAAATATATATGTACAAATCACTCATCATTCTCTTGAATAAACTTGCATGCTTGACAGCTTACGAATAAGCCAATATAACTATCATACATCTAGTATTATTTAAGTACAAAGCATGATCTTTCATTAATTAACTTTTCTTTGTTTTAATATTGGTATATACTTAGAGTTTCTATGGGAGAGAATATTTTCAAGCTGGCATGATATATATATATATATATATATATATATATATATATATATATATATATAGAGAGAGAGAGAGAGAGAGAGAGAGAGAGAGAGATATTTAATTATGAGTAGAAACCAAGGCATGAGAAAACCTAAAGCAAGTTTTGCTCCCTCTTGAAATCATTTCAGTCACCACCTTCACTTTCTCATCCCAACATAAACCTCTTCTTAAACTTCACCATCTTCCCCATTCTTCACTTACATTGTCACCATGCATCTCTTTCTACAAAACATGCATTCATATTCATATATAGTTTTGATGCACTCATACTCATATATACTCATCGATTCCATATTAATTTTTGTGTGTAAAACCATGTTTTCGTCAGACTTTCCTCTAGAGTAAGGTCATAATACGACCAAGTATTGTACTTTTAATCTTGTTTTAGTTCGCAAAATACTATGTTCAGTTTACGGTCGTTTTTATACATGTATGTGCAAAAGCCTTCTTTTAACTATATGTATTTAACTTTTTATTCATATAGCATAATTTCAAATCCTTTTCTCCAAATACATGAAAAAACCTTTTTTATTTTTTTAAATAATGAGTTGATTCATACAAAATAATTTTTATCTACGCAGATCATTTGAAAATTATTCTTTGATACGTCATTAATAATTCTAAGATATTTGAATAGTTATAAGCATATCTTCATTTATTAATTTAGTTTCCATCTATTTTTTTCTCATTAATAATTATTAATTTGGAGATCCCACAGTTTCATATTAAAAGGTTGCCTTTTATATTCCACCAAAGATTTGTTCCCCTATAAATGATGATACTTCATTCTTAATTGTTATTCGATTTCTTGTAGTTTTTTTTCCAAGTGTTTTATCATCTTAATAGAACCTATAGAATGAAAATAGATTTGCAGCGTTGAGTATTTCAAAAACAAATAAGAAAGCGATATTGGTGAGGTTCAATCTGAAGACGCGGGATTTACCATGTTGTAAAAGGCGGTCTCAGATTGAGCCGCGCCAATATCACTATCATAAAACATGTTTGTTGTTATTATTCATCTTGCATTGATAGGGTTTGTGCTATAAACAAAGTCAATATATATGAAGACAATTTTTTAAATCTACTGCAAAGGAAGTTTTTTTTTACTATCACCCCCTAATTTGTGTACTTTTATAGCATAACTGCATAAGATGCGGAGTTTTAGTTAAATGCATGCTAAATATTTTTTAGCTCTTTAACATGAGTTTGACATTTATGTTAAAGATGCCCTCTTTGGGTTAAAGTCATATTAAATGGCGTTTGGGGATGGTTTACGTTGTCTTTTCCATTTGGCGTCAGTTATTTGCTTGGCGCCGTGGGTCTTTAATAAGCTCCACACCCGCATCTCTTAGTTTCTTCGGTGGTGTTTGTTTTTTAGCAAAAAGTCTTTTTGGGGTCTTATGTCTGCAGGCGGGAAGACATTTTTGAAAAAGAGCGTTTGTTTTTTAGAAGTCAGAAGATGAAGAAAAGTCTTTTTGGGGTCTGCTGTGAAAAGACTTGGACCATAGTCTTCCAAGTTTAGAAGACATTTTACTTAAACTTAAAAATAGAGTTTATTCACCACCACTACCACTACCACCCATACCGCCACCACCACCACCTACCTCCACCACCACCTACCGCCACCACCACCACCACCCTCCGCCACCACCACCGCCACCCACCACCTCCTACCTCCACAACCACCACCCGCCACGACCTACCGCCTCCACCACTCGCCACCACCAATTACCGCCACCACCTCCACCTCCACCTCCACCACCCACAACCACCTACCTCCACCACCACCACCCGCCGCCACCTATCGCCACCACCACTACCCGCAACCACCACCTACCGCCGTCACCACCACCTATCGCCACCACCATAACCAGTTAACCACCACCACCCGCCCCACCCACCACCACCAATACCACCACTAAAAAATTATTCAGTCTGCAGACATTGAAAAACAAACCGTCTTTTTCTTATAATAGACTGTAGACATTTGGTCCCCATCTTGTCTGTAGATATAGTCCGCAGATTGCAGACGTTTTTCCTCTTCAAAAACAAACATCACCTTCAACTTAAACATAGTTTCATTTCTGAATCTCAATATAACCCACAAGACTGCGTGAACCACCACATTATAGCTTTGCTTTGAAGTCGTTATTCTCACCAACCTTTGGGTCATATGGAGATTTAGAAACGAGATGATGTTCAATGCAAACAAGCAAAGAAAAAATATTCTTGAAGATGATAATAAATTGTATCCATTTTCATTGGATGAATAGTAGGTAAAAAATGTATCTTTAGATTGGTATGCTTCGAATTGCAAAACAAACACTCTCTAATTTGGCAATCTTTTTTTTTTTTTCCCTTCGATATAGCCTTTTGCTAGATGCTAATCAAATTACCGTTAAAAAAAGCTTTGCTTCGAAGTCGTCATTCTCACCGACGTTTTGGTCATATGAAGATTTAGAAACGAGACAGTGTTTAATGCAAACAAGCCAAGATAAGATAGTCTCATAGATGACATTATATTTTATTCGTTTCGTTGGATCAATAATAGGTAAAAAGTGTATCTTAAGATTGGTATGCTTGGAATTGTAAACCAAACACTCTCTAATCTTCCAATCTTTTTTCTTTCGTTCTAATTTCTTGCTAGATGCTAATCTAATTACCGTTAAAATAATGCTTTGCTTCGATTGATTGATAGTCCATAGTTAAAAGGAGAATAATAAACTCGTCACACATAGACAACAATCATTTCTATTGGAAAATTTTACTCGGTATTTGATTCCACATATAGAAACATACACACATCACACATGTAAAGACATGTTGAATTAGTGTCTCTAGTTATTTTCTGTTTTCGAGCCACTAAATTAAATCTTACTATCCAATAAACAAAGTAATATACACGACATTATCCTTTACTCAATTTTAATCAATTCAACCTTCATTTCTCTTATTCGCATCAAACATTTTTTTAATGACACGATCCCTTTTTTTAATATATATATATTTTTTTGTAGCAATCAGAGTTACAATTCCTTTGCTTATGCTTCCCCTCAAATCTGTAACTAATGTAATGAATTTGTTAGCTAATTCCTTAATTTCAGCTTTGTTGAAATTCAAATTAGAACTACTAAAATTGATATGATGAATCAATTGCATTTTTGTGACTACTGTAATTGTTATTACATTTTGACTAAATGATCGTATTATTCAACCAAGGATTAGGATCTGGCGATCGAGTACTCAAAAATTGGTGATGACTGCGAGGATAATTCCAATCAATCGTTTAAGAAATATTAAATCATTATTATTCGAAATTTTAGATCTTTAGGAGAAAACATTTTTTGATAAGAATCCAAATTTTTTTAAATAATTAGTTAAGAATTGTTATTCACTAAAATTTAAATCCTCATCCGGTGTAAATACACAGTCAACGTTAACATTTCGTTAACAATATCTAATTCACGTTGGGATACATTGGTAACAAGATTTAGATTTTTTCACTAAAATATATAGAAAGTATTTACTGATCAAAATATAAATTACGGAATACTAACATTTGTCAACTTGCATACTATCATTACGAATTGTGTAATTGACTAAAACAAAACATCGAAGTATCAATGCTAAATAATCTGATAATATACGCAACCTAATTGTTATTGTGATTGTTACCAAACCTTCATTTAATCATCTGATAAACTTCTTTTTTTTAAGAAACGATCAAACCCATAATCTAAAAAAAAAACAACATTTACAAAACTTACAACTATTTTTTAAAATAGTGCTTGTTAGTTGTTACAAACAACAAAGCCCCTAAAAAAGAATAAAATTACAAATGGATAATTATTAGGGCTGTCAAATCGTGTTATCGTTTCGTGTTTTTGGGTAACACGACACGAATTCGTTTAACACGAAAACAACACGACACGAAGTCGTGTTTTATTTTGCTAACACGAACACGACACGGTTAAAAAACGATAAACACGACAACACGAGATAAATAACAAATATATCAAATTTCTTACTTACTACATGCTAACAACACGACAAACACGACAAAACACGACAAACACGACAAAATCATAACTATCCTGTCAATTTCATGTTAATATCTGAACATGAACACGACACAACACGACTTCGTGTTTGTTTTACACGACACGAACACGACACAAACACGAATTCAAATTTCGATTTCATCTCAATTTCGTTTCTTTTCGTGAATTTTGATTGTGTCGCCAAGTTAATAATTATATACTTCGTATGCGTTAAACAAGAATATAGTCGACTCGGGGGGTTGTTGGGTGTAGATGGAAGTAAAACTAAAATTGCCAAAAATCAATCCAATGCACAACTGTTTCACAATTCATCTCACCGTCTAATCATAGATATCGACTTCTGTTTCATCGCCACGTGGATAACTATAAATGCCAGTCATAAACATCTTACCTAACAGCTTAGTCACTTTAGCCAAACAAAGTAATATACACGACATTATCCTTTACTCAATTTTAATCAATTCAACCTTCATTTCTCTTATTCGCATCAAACATTTTTTTAATGACACGATCCCTTTTTTTAATATATATATATATTTTTTTTTGTAGCAATCAGAGTTACAATTCCTTTGCTTATGCTTCCCCTCAAATCTGTAACTAATGTAATGAATTTGTTAGCTAATTCCTTAATTTCAGCTTTGTTGAAATTCAAATTAGAACTACTAAAATTGATATGATGAATCAATTGCATTTTTGTGACTACTGTAATTGTTATTACATTTTGACTAAATGATCGTATTATTCAACCAAGGATTAGGATCTGGCGATCGAGTACTCAAAAATTGGTGATGACTGCGAGGATAATTCCAATCAATCGTTTAAGAAATATTAAATCATTATTATTCGAAATTTTAGATCTTTAGGAGAAAACATTTTTTGATAAGAATCCAAATTTTTTTAAATAATTAGTTAAGAATTGTTATTCACTAAAATTTAAATCCTCATCCGGTGTAAATACACAGTCAACGTTAACATTTCGTTAACAATATCTAATTCACGTTGGGATACATTGGTAACAAGATTTAGATTTTTTCACTAAAATATATAGAAAGTATTTACTGATCAAAATATAAATTACGGAATACTAACATTTGTCAACTTGCATACTATCATTACGAATTGTGTAATTGACTAAAACAAAACATCGAAGTATCAATGCTAAATAATCTGATAATATACGCAACCTAATTGTTATTGTGATTGTTACCAAACCTTCATTTAATCATCTGATAAACTTCTTTTTTTTAAGAAACGATCAAACCCATAATCTAAAAAAAAAACAACATTTACAAAACTTACAACTATTTTTTAAAATAGTGCTTGTTAGTTGTTACAAACAACAAAGCCCCTAAAAAAGAATAAAATTACAAATGGATAATTATTAGGGCTGTCAAATCGTGTTATCGTTTCGTGTTTTTGGGTAACACGACACGAATTCGTTTAACACGAAAACAACACGACACGAAGTCGTGTTTTATTTTGCTAACACGAACACGACACGGTTAAAAAACGATAAACACGACAACACGAGATAAATAACAAATATATCAAATTTCTTACTTACTACATGCTAACAACACGACAAACACGACAAAACACGACAAACACGACAAAATCATAACTATCCTGTCAATTTCATGTTAATATCTGAACATGAACACGACACAACACGACTTCGTGTTTGTTTTACACGACACGAACACGACACAAACACGAATTCAAATTTCGATTTCATCTCAATTTCGTTTCTTTTCGTGAATTTTGATTGTGTCGCCAAGTTAATAATTATATACTTCGTATGCGTTAAACAAGAATATAGTCGACTCGGGGGGTTGTTGGGTGTAGATGGAAGTAAAACTAAAATTGCCAAAAATCAATCCAATGCACAACTGTTTCACAATTCATCTCACCGTCTAATCATAGATATCGACTTCTGTTTCATCGCCACGTGGATAACTATAAATGCCAGTCATAAACATCTTACCTAACAGCTTAGTCACTTTAGCCAAACATCTACCACAAAATATAATTGGGTGAGATCAAATACGATCGAATTCAATGAAAACCTAACCCTTTATTTTTCTCGATCTTCAATCACTAGAATCGAATTCGATCAAATTAGTTGATAAAAACATAACTCGAACGATCCAGAACGTAAATTTCGATGTCCGATTGAAGCGATAGAGTGGACGAAACCCTAATTGTTCGAAATTTTGGGGATTTTATATTTGATTGAATTGAATCTCTGCATGAGAGGTACAAGGGGAAGAAGGCGATCATAGAAAACACAAAAACTGAGCTGCACACGCAACATGTCTGCGGTAGTGTGTGGGAAAAGATCATCATTTTTCGAGGATCATACTGTAGCTTCTTCATCATCGCCATCACCACCTGCTTCCAAAAGAATTCGTTGTTTTTCTTCTTCTGTACCTGTCCAATTTTCACCAGTGACGTCATCGTCTCTGTTTCTCGCCTTCGATCGTCTTATTGCTCTGTTTCCTGATATGGATAAGCAGGTTTGTTAGTTGTTTCTTCAAGCTTTAATATGTGTTTCTTTCTGTAATTAGAATATCTTTAATGTTACTGTTGGTTGTTTATTTTTGATTTGTTGTTTAGAAGAGGACAGCATATCTTTGTACTTACAATTATATAAATATAACTTGTTAAAGATGATTATCCAACACAATTACTTGTTCTTTTTGTGCTGAAATTAGGGCAGAAATTGCCAAGAGAGGTAATATATCATAACAATTTTGACAATTTGGGGCTGTAAAACTTTTTAATACTATAAATATAAGTTCTCACATTTAGGGGAATGTAATATATTAATTTGCGGGCTATGGAAATATTTCTCGTTCATCAAAAAGATAGCATAACATACCGATTTATGTAATGTTTTGATGAGCAAGAAATTTTTAAATACCCCACATTGTCAAAGTTGGTACATTATGTTACCTTTCTTGGCTGTATTCCCAAATTATCTATATGTTTGGTGTGAAGGAATGCCATTGCAGTTCAGATAATTTCACAACTTTTGGAACATTATCATAGGTGACAAACACACGTATAATAGGATGCAGTTAATTTGTAAGTATGTAAAATAATTTCAGGGATACACTGTGGACCATTGTTTTATGGTTATCCAAGTGGTCAAAGCATGTTATTAAATAGTTAATGCTGATTGAATATATATATAACCTGTTCACATATATGAGAATAATGGAACCCTGTTAAGGAGTTTAACAATTTGATCAACAATTATACTTTGTAAACTTACCAGATATTTATAATTAATTTTATATTTTTTAGGTTATTGAAAGAACCCTTAACCAATGTGGTGATGACATAGAAACCGCCATCAAAAGTCTTACTGAGTTACGTTTGGTTTCTATTGAAAATGCTGGATCTGCTGTTGGAAATGAATCAGAGTATCAAAACCAACCTCATGGTATGTACTTTTTGAGTTAGAAGCTTCCAATGTTAAAAATTACACTATTTAATGGGTTAATTATGATTTAATCCTTAAGTTTTCACTAATCTCGCGGTTTAATCGTGTAATTTAGTCACTTAACTTTGATTAACTTGTTAAAAAGAAAGCCATCGTGACTTCCTATGAATGTTAATCGGATACTAATACTTACAAAAACCATTTTAACCACTAGTTATTTTCCTTAATAGTTTAGTCTATTAACTTGTACTGTTATTAAGTTAAAAGATAGGTGAAACATTAAGAACAAAAGCTTGAGGGTTAAATTGTTGAATAAGTGAAAGCTTATGGATTAAAACCATACCTAACCCTAGAAAAAGTTACACCTCAACAGTCAACACAAACTAATCTATCTAATCTCTGAAACTATATTCAGTACTTTTAACTGTATTAGTGTTGTGAATATAGATAATGGGTTGGCAAATGGGTGTGAGAATTCAGCAGCTGAAAAACAACAAGCGGTTGATAGTGCAGAATGGGTTGACCTTTTTGTGAGAGAAATGTTGAGTGCTTCTAATATTGATGATGCTAGAACTCGTGCTTCTAGAGCTCTTGAGCTGTTGGAGAAATCTATATATGAACGGGTCACTACCCAGGCCCATGGCCTTCAGCAGGTGCCTAAATCTCTTCAAATAATATGTATATGTATATGTGTGTGTGTGTATATATTAGTGTTTTTAATGTTGTTTATTGGCAGGAAAATATGATGATGAAAGAACAAGTACAAGCCCTAATTCAGGAAAACTCTGTTTTGAAGCGAGCAGTTGCAATTCAGCATGAACGCCAAAAGGAGTTTGAAGATAGAGGCCAAGAGTTGCATAACCTTAAACAGATGGTTTCTCAATACCAGGAACAGCTCAGAACTCTTGAGGTCACCCTGCTAAACCTTTAAAAAAAATTAAAATGAAATTAAAACTGATTATTGCATAATGACCAAATTATCCTTTTCCTTTTCAGGTCAATAATTATTCATTGACTATGCACCTCAAGCAAGCTCAACAAGGCAGCTCCATTCCAGGGCGTTTTCACCCTGATGTATTTTAGTTCAATGCGGGCCCCACATGAGGTAAGACCAAAGCGGGCCGATTTATTTATGTTTGTGAAAGAAGCAAATGTACCATTGTATTTCAATAAAAAAATGTGTAATCTTGCAAGGGTTATACGAATTCGATCTACAATAGATTGTTTTCACACATTCAGATTTTTTATATTGTATTGTTCTATCACAAAAATATTTATTTCCTTTTTTATACAATACAATGTGTGACTCTGAGACTTGAATATATTCAAGTGTTTTTGTTTTAAGCCGTCAGTTTTGTGTAGATTGAGTTCGGTATGTTTATATACAGTATATATAATATATATACACATATATACACACTCTTGAGATTCCCTCCTTTAAGAAGTACTTAACGAGTGCGTTTAGTTTACAGAATATTTCTCTAATTTTTTTAATCCTTAGAAAACTACTTTAAAGTTTTGAAAACATGTTCATATGTTTTCGTTTTCCAGTTTCGAAAACAAGACTTTTGTATTTTTAGAAAGTAAAATAGTTGAAAGCTATAAAGATCATTTTTCAGAAATTTAGTTATTAATTTGAAAAGTGGGTTTCTCTTTTCCGAAGAACTCTTTCCTTAAAAGTCTAATTTGAACACATTTTCCTTTGCGAAAATTTTAAAAAGTGTGACATTTTTAACAACACTATTTCCTCCAACGTTAGTTTTAGGTCAATCGGCTAAATGCCACAAACAAGACATTTGCTAATATGTGGTTTTAAAGGATATACAACCCGACGAATGAATAACGACTATATGACAATAATTATTGCATTCGTTAATGAAATAATTAGTCTTACAAATATGTGGTTTTAAAGGATATACAACCCGGCGAATGAATAACGACTATATGACAATAATTATTGCATTCGTTAATGAAATAATTGGTATCGAAATCTTAAGTTGTGATCGTTCATTGTCAATACTGCTGTTTTTTCGAATTTTTTTTCTTGTTTGTATGTGTTTGAAGGTGATTAAACACAAATAAAGAGGGGACCAAAAACACCCACGCTTATTATATCATCTAAAAGAAAGCAGTTGCCCACATGGTGGGATGCAAGTGTTTTATGCTCTTCTCAATATACATTCTTTTTCTATATTTCGTTCTTTATGCGATTTTGTTTAGTGAAAACGTACGTTTGAGTTCGAGTTATGTTATTTATACGAGTTCTATCATTTAGGTACGTTTAGTCATCATGAGACACCTCTAAACGGTGTCTAGGCGTGCACAATTGTTTTTTTTTTTTTTTACGAGCACTACTTGCTTAGGTGTACAAAGCTTGACATATATGTTATATTGTGTCTTTTACATAAACACGACACACAATTGATATACAATTAAATTAGTATTTATCGGCACAAATATCCGCCGCATGCACTGAATTATTACAAACAACCCCACCAATGATCGTATCCAATAGACATGCAGAAACCGGAATAAAAGAAAAAGCCCGAACTTTCAAAACTGAATTGGATTCGGTTAATGGTGGTCAAAGCCGGTTTGGGTCAAAATCGGACCGGATTGGAACCGGATTCGGATCGAAAACTTTGAAACCGATAGAAACCAGATCGTGGTGCTACACCGAGTGTATCATAAACTCCGTTTGAGATAAGTAAGAGATTTTGTTCTTGAGATTCAGAGAGAATCCTTAAGAACAGAGAGAAAACGAATAGGTTGCAAGTGATGTGAAATAAATCTTTATAATATTCACCATACATGAAGTTCGGAACTGTTGTAAAACTGATCCAAAGTAACTTCCACAGTTATCAACAGGTTAAGGTCTATCTCCTTGATTCCAAATTAGTCAGATAATACTAAGATATGATTTGGGTCAAATAACGAGCCCGTTTACACGAATTCTAAGTTTGCGCCTTGACCCTGCAAGGGCGTTGCCCCTAGGACCAGGCCAAGGGGTGGGGTGCGACCCCCCTTAACCCCCACTCTTTTGGTTACGACATGTTAATGCATCCACATGGGTGTACTTTGACCTCTTACACTAAAATATCTAAACATATAGTAAATGTGATTAGCTCACTTAGGCTCGCAAGCCTAAATGAGCTCTTTTTTCAAAACTCGGATATGAGTTCATTTAATAAACAAGCTCAAAGCTAAGTTTAAGCTCGATTTGAACTCGTTTAACTTGAATTATTTTTTTAAGTCGAACTTGATTAGCTAACAAATAAATTGATTCATTTGCATTCCTACTACACATATATATAAAAGGGAAGTAATTACTATTATTGTATTAATGAGTATGTGAAATTCTCATCCCTTGGCCTAGTTTCTTGTGGATTTGAGCTTATTTTGTTGCTTCGAATTCAAGAAAATAGTGCAAGATTTCAAGAAAGTTATAATCACATATTAAAAGGGTCAAAATCAACTTCCCGATACAAACTTTAACCTTTTACCACATCCCAATGAATATTTCCAAATGGCTCAAACTTCACACTACAAACCATCCATTTTCCAAGTGTTGTCATCTAGTTTTTGACATTACTCTCTTTGAATGGGCGTGTCAAATATTTCATTTGACTAGCAATCTAGCTTGATTTTCTTATCGGCCAACATCTTATTTGATTTGTGTCTAATCCAAAGCGATTTTTTAATAATTAAAAACTTTATTTTAATTATATATCACAAAATTAACATGGTTCATAGACCACTCGTGTAGTCGTGTTAATGTGTTTTATACATTTTTGTTTGTAAAAGTTGTATGATATGATGATATGATGCGTGAAAATTGGTATCATAACAATGAGTATTATATCAAAGAACGGCAAGTTGGTTATCATAATAATGAGTATTATATAAAGAGGTAAATGTATATGGTAGGAAATCCTGTTTGCACACCATTTCTCTTATGGAAGAGCCTTATCTGATTCGAGCCCGTTTGGTGGTAAACTCGAACCTCATAGATTTAGTCAAAAGTCGGACACTATTTTTTTTATTTTTTATTTTTTTTTTGAACCGGCAAATATTACATATGTTAGTGGTTAGAAATTAGTATCACCTAGTTAGAATACACCTTTGCCAGGGTTTGAATCCATGACCACTTAGGGAAAATCCCTCCAAGACAAGCTTGGTGGCCAAATGAGCTAGCCCACTTGGTTAATTCACTTAATTGTACATAAAATGCTAACTACATCAAATTAGTTAATTGTACATTTGTACATATTATTTAATGTTAGTTGTAGATTTAAATTTGTGAAACATATAGTTTATCGTTGTAATGTGATAATTTGATTGCCACACCTTTATAATTACTCATATAAAATGTAATGAATTATATAATAGTTATTTTAACATAAAAACTTTTAAAAATAATATTTCACAATCATGCAATTTTTTTTAAAGAAAGCGTAAACTTTAAAAAAAAAATATGGTAAAGGAGTGTACCATTGACACTGGCCACATATTGTGACTGGACACCCGACCCAGCAACAGGTGTATTCTCCGGTAAATCACCTAACAATGATATCCACACCTCTGCTTGGGCTCGATATACGAGACCCAGCATTTTCAGCACAGAGGGGGACCCACGTTTCAACGGAGGCTGGTGGCCACAAGGGGGGTTTCACGGGGTTCGAACCCGGGACCTCCCACATAGGAGGCCCAAGTCTTACCAACCGCGCCCACCCTTGTGGTTGAAAACTTTATGTGACAAAAGTAATGGTCGTGAAGACAATAAAACAACTATATCAATATCGAGATCCTTGATTGCTCCATAAAGGCTTTCTTTCATAATTTATTACATGGTGGATTTAATTTAATATAATTCCAGAACAGAACATATATGCTTTATTTAATCTAAAATTAACAGCAAAAACATGCTGTCAAATCTTAACTTTTTTTTTTACCAATTATTTAAATAATCAGTTCTAGTTTAGTTAATTAACTATACAAGAAAACAGCATATGCCGAAGACATGTTTTGATTCTACTACGACAAGTCGTCGCCACAAAGTCTTCGTCACAACCTCCTGCTATAACTGTAAAGTCGCCATAAAAGTTTTGAGGTAAACCATCATTTTTAGAAAGATCTAGATATTGAACATTCAGGGTTGTAAAATGTCATATTGGAGTTTTTAAAATTTAAGAATGTAAAATGTAATTCCAGTAAATTGGTTGAAACTTGAAAGGGAAAAAAAAGAGAAAATATTAGACTATGCGCGCCGTAAGGCAAATGCAGTACGATAACAAAACAAATAAAGAGTTCAACATTAATATAAATATAAAGAACATAGTATATAGTTTAAGAGTTTATTTCACCAAAGCTTTGTAGACAAATGGTATTTGAGTTACCTATCAACCAAGAGGTTGTGTGTATTAATTTTAATGGATAACTTGTGTAATATTTAGTTGGGTAAAAAATTTATTTTAATAAAAAGTTTGTTTAACCTAACGTAAAGATGATAAAGTTAAATATGATCAAGACCTAACTTAATGACTAAAGATGATAACGTTAAGTGAGATTGAGACTTAACTTTAATGATATATATTTGGGTTGATCCATTACTATTGAAAAACAGTGTAAATAAAAGTGATCAACACCTAGATTTAATCACGTGTGTATATGTTTAATCTAATAAAAGCATTATTGGAAGAAGAAAACTATTCGATAGAAAAAGTTTAAACAAACCATTGGCACAAGACATTGTTTTTTTCCAACAATGCATTACCAAAATCGAAAAATATCACAAGGTAGTTCGGTAGAGAATGAGTTACAACTCTAATCTAAGCGATTTTAAAAAAATCACTTTTTTCTTTATTTCGAATCCAAAGAAAAGATTTTCTTTTTACATTTTATTTTGAACAGCAATTTTATCAAAAACTATCAAAGAACTAGATAAATTAATGAAAAGTTAATTACATGGAGATTGGGTTAATTAGAATTCCACTCAACCGAATCTAAATTTACAATTCCCCCCTACTATTAAACTAAATAAACTAAAATATCTTTTATAGGCTTATTAGATTAGATTGAAAGACAATTGCATTCCTAAATTTTCATAAGGTCCAAGCATCGAAAGAATTAGGATTTTTCAAGTTATCCGAGAAAAATAGAGATCATTTTTAGAGTGTGAGTGCGTCCAATAAGTAGTCGAGATGTGGAAGTTGGGTTTCCCACCATTGGAATATGATAGTTCAAAGATCCTTAGCAATCTTGCACCCTTGAATAATATATCCTTAAGATCATCATCACAATCTGTGAAAAAAAAGTACATAGGAACGAAAACCGCCTAACCAGAGTAACAAAAAATAACCCAAAACTTTACGGCTAGACAAGTACAACCACCAAAGAGTTAAAGACCACCAAACAACATGTGAATGGAAACCCCACCCTTAGTAAAACTGAAGTATAACTACTTAAATATCAAAACTCCTTTAATAACTCCACAAAATTGAACTATTGAAGGCTAAAACAACCCTTTTAAACACCTTTAGATCTAATAATGATGGGATCGTATATTAATAGTAATGAGGTATACTAAATACCATTCCGAGCGAACGACACCGCACGAACGAAAGGTAAGAACGAACGCTTGGGAATCGCAGATCCCAAGAAACGTGATCCAAGTGCAGAACGGATTTCACGGGAAAGAGAAGCTTCGAGCCGTGAGCGCATTAAATGCTACCAAGTTCCCAGAACGGCGTGGCGTGGGACTGACCTATTGCACAACAGACAACGAGTCTGGATTTGACTTCTTTACCCGGAAGGTATTGTCAGATACCGGTCCGAAGAAGAACCTCATTTCCTTCCTGTTTGGAGCAATCTGGTTATAAATACCTCGGCATGGTGATCGGCCAGGGACAGAATACTCGGTATATCATCACTTACAATTTATACCTGCATTCAATACTAAGCTTACTTTGGCATTGAATGCCCGATAGGCCTTACGCCATAAATACTAACTTGGGCGTCGGAGTGTTCTCACGAGGATTACCCTCGGGGAGCAACTGACCCAAGGTTTTTCGTTTAGTTTCAGGTTATGCTCGTAGGCTCTTCCGGAGAAGAATCGTCCGTCTCTTCGTCCGAAGAATCTGTTTTAACATTTGGCGCCATCCGTGGGACCTCGAACAAAATGGTCCAAGAAGGAACGTCGAATGATGCGTATCGCCATCAAACGACATCGGCTCGACCCGTAGAACCGGTAGGGGGAGTGCTCACTCCGGCGTCTACCTTTGTATGCCCACCCCCGGAGGGTAGGGGAGATGAACCCACTCAGGAGGAGTTGGAGGACTACAATCTTTTCTGTAGATTCAGAAAGATGAGGCAGATGGAGAAAAACCAGGCAAAAACGAAGGGAGAAGCACTAGGTGTAGAAAGGAACCTAACATACTCCAGCGATGACGAATCTGTAGAAATGGTGTATAAAGATCCATCTCCTCCTAAGAGAGTCCGGAAGGGAGAAGCTGTTCGCCTAAGGCAGACGGAGGAAGAAAGCTTCCCAACTCTGAGAAGGGAAAAGAAAACCCCTAGTCGTCACATATCGTCCGGGACAAGAAGTCTCCGTTCCCCTTTTACGGATGACATCAATGAAATGCCTATACCTCCGGATCTAAAGGAACCAGGGTAAAGTCATACGACGGAACGTACAGGAGACCCGGATGACCATGTGGCCAGCTTCCGGTGGGCCGTAAAAATGATCCCCATGGATCCGAGGCTGTGGTGTTTGTACTTCGCAGGGACTCTTGAAGGGTCCGCGCGGTATTGGCTGTCAAGCCTCCCCCAGTGGAGTGTCTCCAACTTTGAAGACCTAGCGTTACAGTTCAGTCACAGCTTCATTCAACAGAAGAAATATCAACAGAGATCTCAGTCGATAATGGCCTGCCTGAAGGGTTTCATTGATACTGATTGACCACTTGGGTCAACCTCCTAGTTACTTGGTTCGAACCATACTGACCAAGAACATGAACTTGTTATTGACCGGTTAAAACCATCTAGCTGATTTAATCCCTAAATGCGGAACTGAGATTAAACCTAATCCTTAAGCCCTAAAGGATTGGGATCTTGGAGATCTAGATTAGATTAACAATGAAAGAAGCCTTGTACAAAAACCCAAACACACACACACTTGCGTGTGTTTCGACCAACCCCAAGAACCCTAGGGTTCTTGGGTTCGAATTCGGCCAAGAGGGGAGAAGGGAGAAAAGGTTTTCTCAAAACATACCTTGTTGATTGCTTAAGATAGTCCACTGATGATGAACACAACGAGAAACCTTCTAGTTGGTTGATGCAATGAACTTGGATCTTCAAGAACTATGAAGAACACGAAGAACACGAAGAACAATTAAAGAACACAAAGGCTTGTGTTCTTCCTATGTTTCGGCCGAATGGGAGGGAGTATGGGGGCTAGGGTTTTCGGTTTTTGGAGCAAGGAATAAGGGAACCCCATGCCTTCTATTTATAATAGAAGGACTTTCACTTAGGGCCCTTCTAGTTTAATTAATATTAATCATTAACTAAACTTATCCTTTTACACTTTAAACCCTTATAGTTTAACTAGTTATTATTATCCCACTTAATTATTAAATGTCTAGTATTATACACTTATATATATTTCGTGTATATTACATATACAAAATATATACTTGCATTTAATACTTTTAATAATTAATTAGACAATAATATTATCCAAACACTATATGATTTAATAACTTTAAATCATATTATGGATAATCTATAATTAACACATTGTATATTTACTAAACTAGTGAATGTACAAATACTTGTATTAATTAGTTAGTTAAACTAATCTAGTAATAAGTCAAACTTGACTTAATACTTAACTAGATTCATAAATGACTTATAATGAATCAATCCTCTTCCAAGTATCATTACATATCTTACTCGTATTACATGCACTCACCGGTGTGACCCTTAAGTGTTTTGTAGGCATGGATGTATCATCACAGGTTAACTAACTGTGCACATAAATCCTTCAGACTCCCACTTGTGCAAGTTTGTAACATTCGTCTTAATGATACGAGCTACAGTGGCCTTCTAGATGGGCATGTAGGTAACCAACCCCATAAAAACAGCTTACGTAACCCAGGTATAGTTTCTTGAAAAAACTCTTTAATAGCGTCTCCTAGTAAAGAACACTCTGTCTCTACTTCTTGGGAAACTATGTTAGGTTTATCCCTTGCAGCACGATATTTGTGATAACGAATACGAGCATGGTAGAAAATATCAACTCATGTATTCGAAATCATTTAATGACTTCTTGATTCAAACTGTTGTGATAAACGACAAAGAACAAATCAGTTCGTTTGGGCACGGCTATGCACTTTCCAGTTATCATCATGTCAAAGGACTCATAAATATCTCTCCTAAAAAGGAGGTGCAATTACCATCTTGTTATATTTCGATTCAAAATACAAATTCCTTTGTACCCAGTAAAGCCTCGTATGACAACCATATTTCAGAATTGTCTAAGACGAACCAAAGCACATTAGTCAATGTATCCCAAACCAAATACCTCAGGCTTAAGGACAATCCTAGTGAATAATACTTTTGAACTTTTCAACCACGAAGTATTATCACGGTGGTCAATCCAATATTCGTCGAGCTCCAACAGAATATCACCGATATTTGGCTTACACAAAACTTGTGCAACTATCTTCGAAGAACTTCGAATCTACCACCAAATACCGCGATGACGTTAACGTCCCATCGAGGTTCACACCAAGACGAGTAGTCACGGATTTATATCTTTTTGAATAAATGGACTTTTATTCATGGATGTTTGTAAAACATACAAATTCTGAATAACAATGATACTAACTCATGTATTATTCCTCACTGGACATAGATACTGAATTATTACTGGATCATTACTTATTCTATGCGTTTGTGTTGATCACTTCAATAACTCTTAATTGTAACTTTTATCACTAATTACAATTAGTCATTTCTATTAAACTAAAGACATAAGACGAGTATCAAGGATACTATTACTTTTGTCTTTGCTAGATATTGTTCGTGCAACATTTAGAACATATTCTAGTCTTGCCTTTTTATATGATTCGGTAAACATGGGAGGATTGGAAAAATTACTCCTTTAGTTTCTTGAATCTATAAAACTTGCCTAGTAACTAAATCTCTTTTAGCTACTTTATTTGTAGATATTCTTACTAGTTATAGAAATTTCCTTAAATGATTAACTTGTTCACTGGAATGTGAACATCCTATTAGATGTGCAATAATTAATCACAAGACTTGTGACCACGCTATTAGGTTTGCAATAATCTAATCAATGATCATTTATTTCTCTTAACTCTTTGGCTAACGACTTGGTAAAACCTTGTTGTTAATGTCCTAACTAACTTTACTATATTCATTAGTACCTCTAGTGAATATGTTAGTCATAGCTCCCACTACATTTTATGGAAATTAAGCATCACTTAAACTACTACTTTTGACCTAGTCAAAACTTATAGTTTAACCCTTTAAGAATTAATCAATTATCAAAGTCATCCTTTGGATTTGCGAATATCAAACATTCCTGATAAGGGAATCATGACTCTCATTGATTACTGTATCCAACAAGTATAAGACACTTGATAGGATACTTCCAATTCTTAAGTGTATTATTATTCTTTTAAGAATCTCATTTAATGCAAAGTCATTTCTTGGATTTCTTAAATATCCATTATTCCTATTAGGGAATTATGACTTGATTAAATATTGTATTTATTACAAGTATAAAAGACTTGCAATAATACTTTCTAATTCTTAAATACTTTAATATAGTTTGTCCCTTTTAAGAGTTCATTTAATGTCTAAGTCACTTTACTTGGATTATACGAATATCCAATTATTCCTATTAGGGAATTATGACTTTATTAAATTCCTTTATTACAAGTATAAAAGACTTGTAATAATACTCTTTAAAGTCCATCTTGATTATATCCAATATAATCATACTACATTAATACTAACACTTTGAAACTTACTATCATAAGTAACCATTACTTAAGATGTTTCAACTAGGTTCAATAACTTTTGAACCTTATGCTTTTCATAAAATCTCTTAAATACTTTAGAAGAAAAACTTCTAATTTCTAGCATCTAATTATTGAGCTTCTAAAACATTATTTATTACACAACAATCAAACAAGTATAAAACATGAAATATAAAGTAAATCAAAACTTGACTTACAATCTAGTCATAAAACCTTGACTAGTGTAATCATCACACATGCACACACATAATATAATTCAAACATGGATTCTTTATTAAAACCAAATAATACTTGTTTTAACATAAAAAAAAAATCCAAACAATAAAATAAAATTGTTTTACTGAATCCATAAAAGTACTGAATTATAAAACTTGGTGCTCGTGGGATCATCACCATCTCATGCCGGTCATCATCACTTTCCATCTCCTCCTGCAATAAACGATTGCAAAAGTTAGATTACTCGTAATGTACTTTACAAGTATCTAAAAGTGATTAAGAAGTGTGGTTGTGTTACCTGAGGAACTTGCGTTTCCTCCACCACCACTTGCACTCTTTGGACAATTCTTTTTTAATGCCCAGCCTCACCACACTTGAAGCACCGATTCTCGGTCCTCGCTGTGTTAGGCTTAAACTTCTTGACCTTTTGTTTGACACCTTTACCATTTGGCACTCCTTGGTTAGGATTGGTTTTATCCTTTCCTTTGCCACCATGCCCTCCCTCATCGCTATCATCAGTCGTGCGACTCCTTTTAAAATTGGTCTTAATATTCAACTCAACAGCCTCGAGCATGGATCGTAGCTCGGGAATGGATTTATCCATATTACGTTTGCTGTAGTTGGCTACAAAGACTTTGTAGTCATCTGACAATGAGTTGAGTACAGTGTCAATTGCTAACTGCAATGGCACGTGGTGACCAAGTCTAGTAAGGTGATCGATGTGCACTTTCATTTTCATGACGTGTGCACCTACTGATGCTCCCTTAGCCATTTTGCAATAAACGAGCGACCTACAAGCGTAAAATGCTTGTCCTGGTTCATTCTTTGCATCCTTGGAAGGGGCTTTCAACACGTTTCTTTCTTGGTCCATTCTATCCCTCTCTTGTCTGAGCATGATTTTGAAATCACGTCTCCAATTGAGGAAATTTGACCCAGTCAACTCTTTCTTTCCTAGAAAGAAACGTTGCGAGAGTTTGTTGTAAGTTATCGTTGTGTCTGTTGCTGCCATCTACAAATCAAACCCAGTTCAATTAGTAATCATCAATAAACATTCTCTAAAATATATTATAAACCCATAATTAATATTTTAGGCCTAGGATCCATATATCACATTCTCGCCGCAAGGTTTGGGCACTTCCCGACGAGACATGCTGTTTCTGGTAGGTAACATCCTTACCGATCGTATAAAGACTTGACACGATTCCTAGGGGTCGTAGAATCTTTAGACTTATAACTTATTACAACCTTGTACGAATTTAATCATACATTTCTAAGTTGCAATAAAGTCTAGTATGTTTATTCTACTCAAGTACTTTTTGGGCCGGGACTCCCGATTATCACCAAAGTAGATCATACCATCTAAGACAGTGCGATGTTCTGCGCCGGGACTCCCGATTATCACAGAACCTTACGCACCCTAACACTCGCAATGATTTGAATCCATATCTAAGGTTCTTTATCCTTACAATATGAATATCGTTTAACAAGTGAGGTGTTCCATTAGGTGGATAGTACTTAGATCTAAGATTTTCTTGGGTTTGTTTAAGTCTTGAACTAAACTTAAACCTTATTCCAATCTTAATCCTTGTTTAAAATACGTGACTTGTGAATTTAAGAATTCAACAAGACATCCCTTTTTAAACCTTAAGAACTTTTCTTAAAACTTATAATTTCAAGAATATGCGCGTTTTATATGTATACCTAAAACGAGGTGTACAAAACGTATCACTAGGTTTTGTGGAAAACCTTATCTAAAAATAAAACTTACTTGTTTTATCTTTCTTGAAAAACTTAAAACTTATTTTAAAACTTTTAATCCTTTTACGATTCATAAACTTGAATCATAAACCTAGTTTAACATACCTAGTTTTTCATATGTTTAATAATGAAATCAAACATTTGACTTACTAGATTTCACCAAAACTTATGTCTTAACGACACACTTATAAACGTTGTGATTTTCTTGTGTAGCTCCCACTAGCTCCAACAATCATGATGGAACTTAAGCTAACACAATCACCGGTTTATACTTAGTGAAACTAATAAACTTATTATATTAAGACTATATATAATAATACTTAGTTTGTTTATAAACCTTTCTTACATTTAACTTGAACTAGTTAAATATAGGTTCTAAAGTTATCTTGTTATTTAACTTTGATCATTAATTTAGTATCTTACATGACTTGTAACATACTTATATTATACTTGTATAATTATCTAGTTATAATAACTTATAACTTTATACACCTTATAATAATAATATATAACTTTGTATATTCTAGTTTATCATATAATTTTAACTTGTACAATTTCTAGTTATAATGAAATCATAACTTTGTACTTTCTAGTTTCAATTATATAATTAACTTATACAATAACTAGTTATATTATTATGTTTTAAAGATCAAAATAACATTATTTTAATGTTCCATTTAATCTTGTATTTAATATATATACATATATATTTACTTTTAAAATAAACTTGTAATCATTCTAATAAGAATATTACATCTGATTTATATGCATTTTAACTTGAACTAATTAAAATACGTATAAACTACTTTATTTATTAAAATTCATTTTATCTTTTAAATATTTAAAATTCGAAATATATATGTACATAAATAAATAAATACATCTTGTTAATTTCTTGAACTAGAAATTAACACTTCTTTTAATTCTCATTTATTAATCTAACCCTAATCTTGTTTTTGATCAACCAAAACTAGGGTTTTGACTTTCTTGATCAAAGATATTATTTAATTAAAAGATTAATTCTAATCAATCCTATTAAAACAATAAACTTTGTTTAAATCCTAGGATAGATTATAATCTTAATAAATTTATTTAGACTTTTTTAATTTAAACCTTTTAGACAATAAACTTTGTATAGATTTCTAGGTTTAAAGAACTAGTCTTAATAAATCTATTAAAATAATAATTAAACCTATTAAACATGAACTTGTTTAATTATCTAGGTTTTAGATTATTAACCTAATTAATCCTTTAAACAATTAAACTCAATTAGTTTAAAGTTCTAGGGTTCTAGATTATATCTAGGGTTTTCGAAAAATTTCCTCAAAGCCTAGGAAACTTTTCCACCAATTAAACTAGGCTAGTTTAACAAACTTGGTGTCCAAGTGTTCCTCCTTGATCACGAAATCTTGAGGGAAAGGAAGGAATCCTTTTGATCAATTAAACCAAATCTTGGTTTAACATACTTGATCCTAGATTTGGAAGATCAAACAATTAAGGAAAGAATACTCTTGATCAAAATTTTTTACAATCTTTATCCTAGGGTTCTTTGATTTTCGGAATTAGCTAGGGTTAGGGAAATAAGCCTTTTGATCAATTAAACTAAACTAGTTTAATGTTCTTGATCCTAGGGTTCTTTTTACCCATTCACGAAAATTCCTAGGGTTTTTCTAGAATCCTTTTGACCAATTAAACTTAACTAGTTTAACATTCTTGGTCCTAGGGTTCTTACCCTTTTTCGTGGGTTAAGAAAGAGAAGAAAAAAATGGAACAAAAAAACTTAATAAAATTAAACAAACAAATTTTGTTAATCTAGTTTAGATCTCTAAACCATCGTTCTGATACCACTGAAGGGTTTCATTGATACTGATTGACCACTTGGGTCAACCTCCTAGTTACTTGGTTCGAACCATACTGACCAAGAACATGAACTTGTTCTTGACCGGTTAAAACCATCTAGCTGATTTAATCCCTAAATGCGGAACTGAGATTAAACCTAATCCTTAAACCCTAAAGGATTGGGATCTTGGAGATCTAGATTAGATTAACAATGGAAGAAGCCTTGTACGAAAACCCAAACACACACACACACACACACACACTTGTGTGTGTTTCGACCAAGAGGGGAGAAGGGAGAAAAGGTTTTCTCAAAACATACCTTGTTGATTGCTTAAGATAGTCCACTGATGATGAACACAACGAGAAACCTTCTAGTTGGTTGATGCAATGAACTTGGATCTTCAAGAACTATGAAGAACACGAAGAACAATTAAAGAACACAAAGGCTTGTGTTCTTCCTATGTTTCGGCTGAATAGGAGGGAGTATGGGGGCTAGGGTTTTCGGTTTTTGGAGCAAGGAATAAGGGAACCCCATGCCTTCTATTTATAATAGAAGGACTTTCACTTAGGGCCCTTCTAGTTTAATTAATATTAATCATTAACTAAACTTATCCTTTTACACTTTAAACCCTTGTAGTTTAACTAGTTATTATTATCCCACTTAATTATTAAATGTCTAGTATTATACACTTATATATATTTCGTGTATATTACATATACAAAATATATACTTGCATTTAATACTTTTAATAATTAATTAGACAATAATATTATCCAAACACTATATGATTTAATAGCTTTAAATCATATTATGGATAATCTATAATTAACACATTGTATATTTACTCAACTAGTAAATGTACAAATACTTGTATTAATTAGTTAGTTAAAATAATTTAGTAATAAGTCAAACTTGACTTAATACTTAACTAGATTCATAAATGACTTATTATGAATCAATCCTCTTCCAAGTATCATTACATATCTTACTCGTATTACATGCACTCACCGGTGTGACCCTTAAGTGTTTCGTAGGCATGGATGTATCATAATAAGATAACTAACTGTGCACATAAATCCTTCACTGCCGACAGCGTGAAGGGGAGTCTAACCAATTGTACTTCAAAAGGTTTAACGAACAAAGCCGAAAGATGCCTGTACAAGAAGATTCCCTCATCATCTCTGCGTTCACATACAGTTTAAGGGAAGGTGAGTTATTCAGAGAATTATCAAAAAGGGACTTTGATAAAGCTGACGACATGATCAACGTCGTAAACAAAGTACTGAAGCAGGAGGAGGAAAGTGCGGAGAAGTTGCGCTTCGAGGCTCAAGAAAAGAAGGGAACCTCTGGATTCACCTCACACCGAAACCTTGAAAGGTTGAGAGGCTCTTACCGCTCGTCCCTTCCTGGGAAGGTACCTTTTAAGGGAAGAATACCCGGGGGGAGGTTACCAAGCGAAAGGTACGAGCCCTATCGTTCGGAGATGTTCACGACCAGCGAGTCAAAGGAAGATAAAGACGGAAGAGCACCCCGAAAAAGATATCCCAGAGACCCCAACGCTTACTGGGAATTTCACAAAATAATGGGTCACTCTACCACTACATGCGAAAGTTACAAGCGGGAAAAAGAAGCGCAGAGGAAAGGAAAGGGGAAGGAAGTTCTGGCGGAAACCCCCAAAGCAAAAGAAACTGTTTACGATACGGAGATCTTGGCGGTAGAGGAAACGTATTCTCCCAACATCCCTTTAAGGAAGAGGAAGGAGACTGCCATAGAATTCGGAAGAGATGAACCGATCCCGGAAGGATATGTAGGGATGGAACCACTAGTGATTTGCGGAGCTATCGCCCGGACGATGGTTCGGCGAATTAACGTGGACGAGGGGAGTTCGGCAAATATTATGTATGATCACTGTTTTGAAAAGCTCCCTCCAGATGTCAAAGCTTTCCTCAAACCCGCTACCTCTTCGGTGGTAGGTTTCTCCGGGCAATCTGTATGGCCTCGAGGGAAAATCCATCTCCCGTTAACACTGACCGATTGGAAAGCACATCACGGTAAAATCATCACGACAGAGTTTATTGTCATTGAGGCTCCGTCCCGGTACAACGCCATATTAGGACGAACCAGAATGTGGCGGTTGCAAGCCATAACTTCCACCATTCACAGCCTACTCAAGTTTCCTTCCGATCATGGGGTACTCACTGTTCAAAGCATGCCCATGTCTACGGCGGAATGCGGAAGTATCGTGCATCAAGACAGTTGGACCGAGCAGAAGGAGGAGGTACAAGTCGTTATAAACGCAGAATTTCTTGAGACTACCGTCCGAATAGGGAGTAACCTACCGCCAGCAATAAGGGAAGAGCTACAGTCCTTGCTGAGAAAGAACAAGCATGCGTTTGCATGGAAACCTAATGACATGACGGGTGTGTCAAGAAGCGTGGTGGAACACAAACTAAACGTCAACCCATCATTTCCACCAGTTAAGCAGGCAAAAAGGGGAATGGCTGCTGATCGAAACGGCATGGTTAACAAAGAAGTGGAAGAATTGGTATCCGCTGGAGTCCTACGAAGTCCCCAGTATCCGGAGTGGATAGCCAATCCCGTGTTAGTAAAAAAGGGGGACGGATCCATGCGGATGTGTGTAGATTTCAAGGATCTTAACAAGGCGTGCCCTAAGGACAGTTACCCTCTCCCAGAGATTGAGCAAAAGGTGGAGGCCTTGGGGGGATTCAAGTGGAAGTCGTTCTTGGACGCCTACAAGGGGTATCATCAGGTGTAAATGGCTAAGGAAGATGAGGAAAAAACGGCCTTCCATACAGTTAAGGGCACATATTGTTATGTTAAAATGCCTTTCGGGCTCCGAAACGCTGGAGCTACCTACCAACGTTTGGTTGACAAAGCCTTCGAGAAGCAGATTGGACGCAACCTAGAGGTATACGTGGATGACATGGTGATCAAAAGAAGGGAAGACCAAGACCTGATCAAAGATGTGGAGGAAACACTTCAACGGCTACAGGAGATCAATATGAAGCTAAATCCAAAGAAGTGTTCGTTCGGGATGAGTAAAGGAAAGTTCCTTGGTCATATTATCACCCCGTCTGGGATACAAGCCAACCCAGAAAAGATAGAAAGTTTGTTGAAAATAAGGACCCCACGAACAGTCAAGGAAATACAAGTCTTAAACGGAAAGCTGGCCGCACTCGGACGGTTCCTAGCAAAATCCGCCGAACGGTCCATGCCTTTCTTCAAAACGTTACATGGGTGCACCAAGAGAGGGAAAATAGAATGGACGGAGGAAGCTGAAAAAGCGTTCAGAGAACTCAAGCAACACCTGCGAACCATCCCCACAATGGCCAGTCCGAAAGCCGGAGAAGTGCTTGTTATGTACCTTTCCACTAGTGCGGAAGCAATCAGCTCGGTCCTTCTGGCGGAAAGGGAGAAAAAACAAATCCCAATCTACTTCGTTAGTCGGGTGCTGCAAGGGGCAGAGCTGAATTATTCGTTGATTGAGAAGTTGATCCTAAGTTTGGTATACTCAGTCAGACATTTGAAGAGATACTTTCAGACCCATTTGGTAACGATTCTGACCGATCAACCGATCAAAAACATATTGCTCCAGCCCTAGCGATCGGGGCGTATGACTAAATGGGCAATCGAGCTAGGGGAGTACGATCTGTCGTTTAAACCCCGACCTAGCATAAAGGGTCAGGCGTTAGCAGATTTTCTCTTGGAAATGCCGGATGGAGGGGAGCAAAGGGGGGAAACCATGCGGATTGAGCAAGGTATCTCGGATAAGTGCCCTCCTAAGAAAAACGGTTCGGTTTGGCAAATGTATACGGACGGAGCTGTAGGTTCGGATGGTTGTGGAGCCGGGGTCGTGTTGTCCGGACCAAGCGAGGAGAAAGTGACATATGCCTTAAGATTTGATTTCGCGTGTTCGAATAATGAGGCTAAATATGAGGCACTTTTGGCAGGTCTAAGTTGGGCAAAAAGTATGGAGGTAAGAGAACTGGAAGCATTTGCAGACTCGATGTTGGTGGTCAACCAAGTAAATGGGTCCTACGAGGCTAAAGAAAACAACATGAGGCGTTATTTGGAGCAAGTAAAAGTAAGAGTGGCCAATTTCGAAAGGTTCAAGATAACGCAGGTGCCTCGCACGAAGAACAAAGAGGCCGACGCACTTAGCAAGCTAGCTGTAACGACCCGAAATTTGTAAATAAATAAATTTTATAAAAATATGATAAATAAGGATAAATCATTTAAAGAACGTAGGAATTGGTTTCGTGTGATTTGGACGTCGTATGAGAAAGTTATGGACGAAACCGTGTCGAAACAAAGGTAAAAAAATGAGCCTGGGCTGCACAGCCCAAGATAGCGGCGCTATCTTGGGATAGCGACGCGATTTTTTGGCGATTTCCACAGAAACTCGAAATAGCGAAGGGAGGTGGAACGCGATTTAACGCGGGCTCAAAATAGCGACGCGATCGCAAGATAGCGACGCGATCTTGCTGTCTGTTCAACATTAAAGTCGTGATTTGGCTCATTTAATGACCCACAAACCCTAGTTTCTCCCCCATACGAGTTTGTATACATTTTGAGTAGAAAACATCATTTGGAGCCGATTTCTTCATCAAATCTCGTGAAATTTCACTCCTAGTTGAAGATCAAAGGTAAATCCTTACTTCTCTTGAGTTTTGAGCATTAGATTCAAGTAGGGGAAGCTTGAATCTCAAACCCTAGTTTTGGGTTTGTGCTTTAATGGATTAATGGAAGTTGTATAACTTATATCTATGGTATTTTATCAAGGAAAATGTGTTTATGAAATGGATCTATGGAAATATGAGGATTTTTGGAATTAGGGTTTGGTAATTTGGGAAAATATGATACAAATAGATAACTAGCCATGGAATATATGATTAGTATAGATGTTTGATGTAAACCATTGTATTGGTTCTGGTATTAGGTCATTTGGTGGAAGGATTTGAGGTTCAAGTCTTGAGGAGAGACATTTGTGTTCAAGAAACACATCACTTGGATAAGCTTGACTAAGGTGAGTACATGTGAACTTTCAAAACTGAGTACATAGTTAGTAAATGTTTTATGTTTTCATGTTTATCGAGTCTATAAGTAATCTGGTTAATTATGTGATTACTAATGAATTGCTTATGTGATGATGAATTGATTAATTGATTAAGAAATGATGGAGCTATAAGCTTATGATGATAAATGATAAATGATGATGATGATTATGATGTCCTTAGGGCCATGATAGATTGGAGGCATTCCGGTTATTATGGTTCCTTAAGGTTAGTGGTAGATTGGAGGCATTCCGATTACCCAATACCTACGAGTCCCGGTAGATTGGAGGCATTCCGGTTACCGTGGATATGACGGTCTTGATAGATTGGAGGCATTCCGATTATCTTGACATTGGCCAATGATGAAAGAAATGAAGTGACCCGAATGGAATTAATATTAAAATTATAACATAAATGATATTATGTGACTAGTTGTTTATCGGGTCTAAAACCCATGTATCTCACGAGGCAATTTTGTCTCACGTACTATGTTTGTGTTTTTGCTATGTACTCAGGTTCGGGATCGAAGATTTAGGAGGCCCGTTTAGAGAGGAGGCCTTGTTGAGATTATCTTGGTGTTCATAGTTGGAGTCCTTATCCTATGGCTTAGATATATTTTGTAACACCATTTTTGTAAACTCTGATAATCTCAAACAAGAAACCTTTTAGTTTTTGTAAATTCGGTATTTGACACCGATACATTATTAATCATTTTGGGATAAAATGTTATTTAAATATTGTTTTGAAAATTGAGGTGTTACAACTTGGTATCAGAGCTATAGTTTAAGTGAACTAGGTTGAGTTGACCATCCTAGACTTAAACTGAGCTAGTAGGACCATAAGTTCCATAGGATGATTATGAATTGACTCTTGAGACCTTAAGTGTAGGATCAATAGGATTGACCTTGAAGGAATAGGTCATTTTCGGGAATTGGGACGGTCTATAATACCGTTATTTGATAAGTTGACTTCTAAATGATTGATGTCTTATTATAGTAAAATGGTGCAAACTAGAAGTGGAAGGGGTCCACTTGATCAAGAACAAGATTCAAATCGTGTTAACAACCCGGTGTTTGGGCCGGAAAAATCGAATGGAAGAGGAAAACTCCGAGGTTGAAAGGAATCACACCCCGATAAGTGTGGAACATCTCCAAGCTATGCTCAACCAAATGAGGGATGTCGTGAATGACGATGTGCATCGAATCCTCAATGAACATAGGGATCGTGAGAGGCGGGAGGAATCTCCACCCTGCACCAAAAGCAAGTCAAGTAGTGTTGTTCAAACTGAAAAGTCTTCAACTAGGAAGAAAGTGACCCCGAGCCGAGGGAAAGAAAGGGTTGTACTTATAAGAGTTTTATGGCTTTCAAGCCCGATAACTACTATGGTAGCTCCGAACCGAAAGTCACGATCCGTTGGATCCGTGAAACCGAACAAGTCCTCGAAGCTAGTAAGTGTAAGGAAGGGGATATGGTGATCTATGCTTCCCGATTGTTGAAAGATGAAGCCCTTGTGTGGTGGGACACCATGTATGAATCATTGGGAAAAGGGCGGTGTACAAGATGACTTGGGAAGAGTTTATGAAGCGGTTGAAGGCAAAGTTTTGCCCCGAGAGGAACTTGGAAAAACTTCAAGAAGAGTTTGTTCATTTGAAGAAAGGTGGTTTGAGTGTCGATGAGTACACTAAGAAGTTCACGGGATTGATCCCGTTTGTGATCAAGCTGTATCCGGATGAGAGATCCCGGATTGTTCGTTATGCTAATGGACTCCCGTGGGAGTATGAGTTGGAAGTGAAGAGGGCCGCCACACTAGATGAGGCTATTAGTGCGGCGAGGAATGTGGAGGAAGTGGGCCAAAGGAGAATCAATGAGAGGCCAAAGTTTGAGAAGTTTGAGAAGAGAAAGTTTGAGGGGAGCTCGGGTTCGGTGAAGAAGGGAAAGTTCACCCCGACCTTCTCTAAGCAATCAAGTGTGGGCACGTGTAAGAAGTGTGGCAAGGACCACAAGGGGGAGTGTTTGGCGGATGTGAAAGCTTGTTTTAAGTGTGGAAGACCGGGGCATTTGGCAAGGGATTGCCGGGCCAAGCCATTGGATGAAATCGAGTGCTATTCGTGCCACGAAAAAGGGCGCTATAGTAATTCTTGCCCGAAGAAGGGAAGTGAGACAATGGTGTCGACCGCACAAAAGAAAGCGGAGCCGATAAAGGTCAAAGGACGAGCATTCCAACTTACCCGAGATGAAGCCAAGGAAGCCCATGATGTCGTTTCAGGTACCCTACTCGTAAATTCTATTCCTGCCCGGATCTTATTTGACTCGGGTGGTACTTATTCGTTTGTGTCCCATGATTTTGTTCTGAAATTGAATGTGCCCTTAGAACTTCTTGATGAGATTTATGAAATTGAAATTGCGGATGGTAAAACTTCCATAGTTCAACATATGTGTCGAAAATGTGATTTGGAAATAGACGGGAGAAAGTTTAAGGTAAATTTATTACCTATGGAAATTGCGGGATTTGATATAGTCGTTGGTATGGATTGGTTGGGTGAGCATCAAGCAAAGATTTTATGTGGGAAAAAGATAATCTCGATCAAGACTCTCAATAATGAAATAGTGTATGTGTATGGCGAGAGAAGACACCATTTACCATGCCTTATGACCGCGGTTAAAGCAAGAAAATGTTTAGCCAAAGGGTGTTCGTCCTTTTTGGCGTATGTGTTAGATGGAAGGAAGGAAAAGAAGACGGTGAAAATGTGAAGGTGATTCGGGATTTTCCCGAGGTATTTCCCGATGATTTACCGGGGTTGCCCCTGGAGAGGCAAGTAGAATTCCGTATCGATTTAGTTCCGGGAGCGACACCAATAGCTCGTGCTCCATATCGTTTGGCTCCCACCGAAATGCGAGAATTGATGTCACAATTGCAAGAATTACTCGACAAGGGATTTATTCGTCCTAGTTCTTCTCCTTGGGGTGCGCCTGTATTATTCGTCAAGAAGAAAGATGGTTCGATGAGGATGTGCATCGATTACCGAGAGTTGAATAAGATGACTATTAAGAACCGTTACCCGTTTCCTAGAATCGACGACTTATTTGATCAACTCCAAGGGGCCGATTATTTCTCAAAGATCGATTTGAGATCGGGTTACCATCAAGTTCGAGTGAAGGGAGGAGACACCGAGAAGACGGCGTTTCGTACACGTTATGGGCATTACGAGTTCTTGGTGATGCCGTTTGGGTTAACTAATGCACCGGCCATTTTCATGGATCTTATGAATCAGGTTTGTAAACCATTTCTCGACAAGTTCCTTATTGTTTTCATTGACGACATTCTCATTTATTCTAAAACCGAAGAAGAACACGAGAGTCACCTAAGGCAAATGTTAGAAGTACTACAACGGGAGAAATTATATGCAAAGTTTTCCAAGTGTGAATTTTGGATTCGGGAAGTCCAATTCCTTGGTCATGTCGTGTCACGAGAAGGAATCAAAGTTGACCCATCAAAGATTGAAGCGGTGATGAAATGGGAACCTCCTCGAACTCCAACCGAAGTGAGAAGTTTTCTCGGGCTTGCCGGTTATTACCGCCGATTTATTCAAGACTTTTCCCGAGTGGAGACTCCACTCACATTGTTGACCCGAAAAAGTAGCAAGTTCGTGTGGGGAGAAAAGCAAGAGAAGGCATTCACATTGTTAAAGGAAAGACTATGTAACGCCCCGATTCTCACGTTACCCGAAGGCATGGAAGACTTTGTTGTTTATAGTGATGCCTCGAATAAAGGGTTGGGTTGTGTTTTGATGCAACGAGGAAAAGTGATAGCTTATGCCTCGAGACAATTGAAGGATGCGGAAACGAGGTACACCACACATGATTTAGAATTGGCGGCGATAGTGTTTGCTTTGAAGTTATGGCGACATTATTTGTATGGTACGAGGTGTACGTTGTACACGTATCACAAAAGTCTCCAATATATTTTCACCCAAAAAGATCTAAATATGAGGCAAAGAAGATGGATCGAGTTGATAAACGATTATGATTGTGAAATAGTATACCATGCGGGGAAGGCTAATGTGGTGGCCGACGCCTTGAGCCGAAAAGTTCACGAGAAACCGATTAAAGGGAAGTTGGCTCGGATTGAAGTGATCTCGAGTATTGTGGAACGAATTAGAAACGCCCAACGGGAAGTGATGGAGAAAGAAGAGTTAAGACAAGAACGTTTGGGTAAAAACCAACATTTTGAAGAAAATAATCAAGGGTTGAAAACCGTTGGTGGTCGAATTTGGGTCCCCAAATTCGGTGGAGCCCGAAAGGAATTGTTAAATGATGCCCATAAGTCTAAATATTCGATCCACCCGGGGAGTACAAAGACATATCAAGATATGAAGAAAATGTATTGGTGGCCCGGGATGAAAGCAAGAGTGGCCAAGTATATTTCTAAGTGTGCCACGTGTGCACAAGTAAAAGCCGAGCATCAAGTACCTTATGGGGTAGCTCAATCGTTACAAGTCCCGGCCGGAAAATGGGAAGATATAACAATGGATTTCATTGTTGGGTTGCCAAGAACGAGCAAGAACCACGACGCCATTTGGGTCATAGTTGACCGTTTGACCAAAAGTGCATTATTCTTAGCGATTCGGGAAACCATGCCACTCGAAAAATTGGCAAAGTTATATGTGGATGAAGTGGTAAGACTTCATGGGGTCTTGTTATCGATTGTGTTCGATAGAGATGCGAGGTTTACCTCGAGATTTTGGAGATCGTTGCAAGAAGAATTGGGAACAAAATTGCGGTTGAGTACGGCTTACCACCCGCAAACCGATGGTCAAAGTGAAAGGACTATTCAAATGGTTGAAGATATGCTAAGATCTCGTGTGTTGGATTTTGGGGGTAAATGGGATGAACATCTACCGTTAGTCGAGTTTTCCTACAATAATAGTTATCACTCAAGTATTAAAATGCCACCTTATGAGGCGTTATATGGAAGGAAATGTAGGACGCCCTCGTGTTGGCTTGAAGCGGGAGAGACAAAACTCACGGGTCCCGAAATTGTGAAAGTGACAAACGAAAAGATTGGAATAATTCAAGCCAATATGAAAGCCGCACAAGATAGACAAAGAAGCTATTCGGGTTTGAAAAAGAGACCTTATGATTTGAATGTGGGTGACATGGTAATGTTAAAAGTATCGCCTTGGAAAGGCGTGATGCGGTTTGGAAAGAAGCGCAAATTGAGCCCGAGGTATGTTGGCCCGTTTAAGATTTTGAAACGGGTTGGGTTACAAGCATTTAAGTTGGAACTCCCACCCGAACTTCAAGGTGTTCACGATACATTCCATGTAAGTTACTTGAAGAAGTTTGTGGGCGAGGTTGAAAATATTATCCCATTACAAGAGTTGCGGGTTGATGCCCCGAACCGGTTAATAGAAGAACCCGAAGCCATATTAGAGACAAAGACCGAGAAACTTAGGAATAAAAAAATTGAGTTGGTGTTGGTCAAGTGGAAGCATTCCCTTGGACCGAACTTGACTTGGGAAGTCAAGGATGAGATTCGGAAAAGGTACCCGAACTTCATCAACTATGATGAGATTCCGAGGACGGAATCTCCTTAAGGGGTAGATAGTTGTAACGACCCGAAATTTGTAAATAAATAAATTTTATAAAAATATGATAAATAAGGATAAATCATTTAAAGAACGTATGAATTGGTTTCGTGTCATTTGGACGTCGTATGAGAAAGTTATGGACGAAAACGTGTCGAAACAAAGGTCAAAAAATGCAGCCTGAGCTGCACAGCCCAAGATAGTGGCGCTATCTTGGGATAGCGACGCGATTTTTTGGCGATTTCCACAGAAACTCGAAATAGCGAAGGGGGGCGGAAGGCGATTTAACGCGGGCTCGAAATAGCGACGCGATCGCAAGATAGCGACGCGATCTTGCTGTCTGTTCAACATTAAAGTCGTGATTTGGCTCATTTAATGACCCACAAACCCTAGTTTCTCCCCCATACGAGTTTGTATACGTTTTTGAGTAGAAAACATCATTTGGAGCCGATTTCTTCATCAAATCTCGTGAAATTTCACTCCTAGTTGAAGATCAAAGGTAAATCCTTACTTCTCTTGAGTTTTGAGCATTAGATTCAAGTAGGGGAAGCTTGAATCTCAAACCCTAGTTTTGGGTTTGTGCTTTAATGGATTAATGGAAGTTGTATAACTTATATCTATGGTATTTTATCAAGGAAAATGTGTTTATGAAATGGATCTATGGAAATATGAGGATTTTTGGAATTAGGGTTTGGTAATTTGGGAAAATATGATACAAATAGATAACTAGCCATGGAATATATGATTAGTATAGATGTTTGATGTAAACCATTGTATTGGTTCTGGTATTAGGTCATTTGGTGGAAGGATTTGAGGTTCAAGTCTTGAGGAGAGACATTTGTGTTCAAGAAACACATCACTTGGATAAGCTTGACTAAGGTGAGTACATGTGAACTTTCAAAACTGAGTACATAGTTAGTAAATGTTTTATGTTTTCATGTTTATCGAGTCTATAAGTAATCTGGTCAATTATGTGATTACTAATGAATTGCTTATGTGATGATGAATTGATTAATTGATTAAGAAATGATGGAGCTATAAGCTTATGAAGATAAATGATAAATGATGATGATGATTATGTGTTAGAATTCGTGACTTTAATCATAGATGATTAAACTGTCAGAATCGCAACCTTAATCATAGATGATTAAACTGTTGGATTCGTGATAGCTTAATCATAGATGATTAAACTGTCAGAATCGTGGCAGCTTAATCATAGATGATTAAACTGTCGGATTCGTGGCAGCTTAATCATTGATGATTATACTGTCAGAATTAGTGCCCACCGACACACGCGTTCGAGTATCATGGCCGATGATGTGCGAGCCTATCGGGTCACACGCCGGGGGAATTCCTTTTCTATAACACTTAAAAGAGAAGAGATAAATAAAGATGTTGGGAGAAATAAAATGAGCTTTTATTTCATTGGACCATTTGATTGTCCAATGCATGTAAAGAGTTGCCACCACTTTCTCCACATGCTTGCTCTAATTCTATTGGACCACCTTTTGGTCCAATGCATGTAGAGCTTTTTGTGACACCTCCACTTGCTCTCTTATCTATATAAGAGAGTTGTGGGAGGTTGAAGAAGGACTAATGAAAAATCGGTTTTCTCTCTAAATTATAAGTGTTTGGTCACCGTAAATCTAAGTGAAGTTCTTGAACATTTTCGGCGACGGGTTAGCAACTCGAAAGGGATCGCTTACTCGGTGTGGATCAACGGTAGAGGGGAACGATTACGTGACCATCATCCATCAACGAGTTCATCATTATATCTTGCGGGTGTCTTCGAGGGTATGATGTTCTCTCCTTCTTCTTTGTTGCACGATTTGGGTTTAGAGATTCGGTCATTGGTGGATCTTGGTGGTTAAATTAAATTTTTAAATATACGTTTCCGCTGCGTTTTCGACCCCACCAAAATCCAACAGTGGTATCAGAGCCTACTCTAACCGAATCGTGCACATTTCGGGCTTGAAAAATGATTTGAGGATCGGTTTTGCCAAATTTTAGATTTCGGGTTTTAGCCTTGCTAAACCCATAATATTTTGACTCACACACTTATATGCTTGTCGTGATTTTGGCATGAAATGCATGCATGCATATATTTGTGTTGATGTATGTAATTCATTACATGCAAAGATTCTTTGTGCCTTGAGTGTTTGATTTCGAATCTTTGTCAAAATATTTTTATGAATGGTTGTTGGCACACCATTTTTAGCTTTCTTGAATGTAGTAGCTAGTAGATTGGTAACCATTATGCCCTTGACCTTTTGCCGTGTGTTTGGTTGTTAATCATGTATGATTTGTTGAAATTCGTCTCTGATTAATCATTGATGATTAAACTGTCAATTTCGTGACAGCTTAATCATAAGTGATTAAACTGTCAGATTTTGTGACAGCTTAATCATCAATGATTAAACTGACTGAATTTTGGCTTGTGTAATCATAGATGATTAAATTTTATTTATTTGGTGACTTTGTCACAATGGTTTGTAATTAATAATTTATTAATTTTGGTATGTAATATTTATTAATTATGGCTTGCATGCCATTGATTTCATTTGTAATTGTACTAGTTAGTAGGATTTCGTGGCGTGTTTGCCATTTCTCTATTTTCTATGTACTTATAAAATGAAAATCAAGATACAACCGAATGGAATCATGAAGTGATGTCTAAGCAACCTTGGATTCGATGAAGTCTAATGGAGACGGAGGATTTAGTGGGAGCTCACATGGAAGGTCATTATTTGTCCATAGTTGACCATGTTTTTCCCGGGTTGGCTCACGGGAAAAACGCATAGGGTTTGGGCATGGTTACCAATTTGATGTTGTATGCGTGTGATGATTATTTATTTGCTTGGTTGTTAGATTTTCGCAATGTTAAATAAATAAATTAAATAAATTAAAAATGGTTTAATTTAATCACTCGCTATAGATTAATTAAAAGGTGAAAAATGTTTTTGTCACGAAAGTAATTAATCAAAATTTAAAAGAAACAAAAACCCGTTTTTAGAGAATATCATTTTTATTTTCCTAATGATGACGCCACCCAAATCTTGCTAGACAAAGTTGGTTGTCGTGCATTAGCCGAGCCGATTTTGAATAGACAGTGTGGAAGGTGAGTGTGACTCACTTTGTTATGATTGGTCGTCGTGCATTAGCCGAGCCATTATAGTAGAAGTGTTTCACCGCGTATCATGTTGGATGATTTATATGATTTCTCACAAAATGTAAATCTTGCGCTATCCATTGGAATGTCACCACTTGAGTCTTGTGGAGCAAGGTCGGTTGTCGAGCGAAACCGAGCCGTGCCTTGTGAAGCAAGATGAGGGTGAGTATAAGTTCCTTATTTAAGTTGGTTGTCGAGCGAAACCGAGCCAATTTAGTAATGGGCTTATCGTGGATCTAGATGGCCGATTTACAAACTTCAAACTAGGTTTTAAATGATTGTCGAGCGAAACCGAGTCATTTAAAATTTGGTTTGAGGTTAGTGCATGTAGGGATCAAACATGCCAATTGACACAATGGTTGTCAAGTGATCCCGCAAGAAGCTAAGAGTTGTAAGTCACAATTGGTACAAGATAAATGCAATTGGTACAATTGGTACAATATGATTATTGGTACAATTGGTACAATATGGCATTGGTACAATATGGTGATTACAATGGTACAATGGATACCACCAGAGATAGCTTTACATTATGATCCGCGGCATACCCGTCATAATGTATTGTGAAATATGGATTCTTAGCCCTTGTTAAATATAATAAGTTTTGGGTAATATATTTACAAGGACCCATCAAACTAACTAAAACTACTTTGCTATTTTAATAGATGGCATCTTCAAACCCCACCACCACCACTAATGTTTCTTTAAGAGTTTTCCTTGAGAAGGAGAAACTCAATGGTGCAAATTTCCTTGATTGGGAGAGACAACTAAACTTGTTCTCCGCCATGAAGGAAAGATGCACATCATTGAAGGACCTCTTCCCGATGAACCAGGGGAGGATGCGATTCAAGCAGCACACGATGCTCATGAACGTCTCACGAAAGAATGTGAGGACGTTACATGTCTAATGTTGAGCACAATGACTCCTGATTTGCAAAAGCAAATGGATCATTTGTACGCCTACGAGCTAATTATGCAGTTGCGGGACATGTTCCAACAACAAGCAAAGCTAGAGCGGTACGAGTGCCTCAAGAACGTGCTTGATCGTAAACTCCTCGAAGGCGGGGATGTGAGCGCTCACGTGTTGCGTATGAAAGCAAACCAAAGTGAAAAAGAAGAAAATGGTAGAGAAATTTTTCGAGCCTGAACATATAAGCAACCTTCTATCTGGCCTCTGTACCAGTAGTGGAGTGGCTTGCTATTTTCAATCAGAAAAGGAAGATTGAGCAAAGCAAAGGAGAAAGAAGTTGTCCCCTCTTCTCTGGGAACCCGCCGCCGCATATGTCGAAAAAGAGGGAGCGGGGAAGGAAGAACAACCGTTTTACTTTGGCACATGAGGTGGCGGGTTTGGCTAGGTAACATAATGGAAAGAATTCTCGGTGTAGATGCTACATAGTGGGTCTCATCCTTCAGAGACTACGAGTGTAATAGGAGCATCCGTCGACAAAAGGATCACCCTAAGATGATCATCTCATGGCTATTGAGAACGAATCAAATCAGATGGTTCTACTGCAAAAGTGGAATCATTTCTTTATTGTTGATAGTTATCCGATTCCAACAGTGGATTCCACCCAGGAAAGGGATATAGGATCGGTACACCCCTTATACTGATGATACTATTTCGGTAAAGGTCTCGGTTGGAATCGATTCTTTATCAATAGCCCACCCTTTCTTTGAACCTTGTCAATGATCGAACTTAAATTAAAGATATGAACTGAGTGCCATTTGATGAGTAACTGAGAACAAAGGAGAGGGATATGGAAAGAATGAAGTAATGAAAGAGGAAGTCATTGCTAGTAGTAACGACTTGTCACGATCCATTGGTTCATATAGAATCCATGTCCTAGGTGTATCAAAAAGATCTGGAGTTGAGGTCGCAACCACTATCATATTAGATAGTGTTCGAGACTGCTTCCGCGCGGTTTAGCTCGACTATCCAACAGAAAGAACCTATCAGGGTGAGTTTTCACCGAGCTCGTCGCTTGAGGAACAGTACGATCTTGGACTGGCCCCCTTCGCAGTAAAGTGCCATTTCTGCTCTCAGAAGTACGAAATTACTAAGCATAAGCTCCAAGATGAGTATGTCCTGGATTACCGGATTCATTCTCGTTACGGTTATCTCGGGCTGCGTTCCGGAAAAAGTAGCCTACTTGAGAAAGAAGGGGCGTCATTAACTCGAAGAAGTGCAACAAAACCAGTATCGAACTGGGATTTCCTCTCTTTCAATCAAGCACACAAGTCCTGCTTCTTATGGTGGCCCCCTAGCTGAATAGGCGTAGGAAAGCTACCTGAAAAAAGGCAAGGTAATTAGAATTAATTCCAATTTATCTACTTCTATCCATGTGGGGAGGAAAGAAACGTCTTTACTCAGCCACAAAATTTATTTTGTACATGGCAGGGGGTTCCATTTTTCTCTTAATGGGAGTTCTGGGTGTCGGTTTATATGGTTCTAATGAACCAACATTAAATTTTGAAACATCGGTTAATCAGTCATATCCTGTTCCCGCTTTCTAAGCTTTCGGGGAAATTGGCTTTGCCCTGAGGTCTTATATTACGTATAGTAAGCCCGGTCGGCATATTATTGTATGAAAGAAGTTGATTACCTATTTCCCTCAGCGTACCTTTTTCTGTCAAGGAGTTGTTTTCTTATAGCAGGCTAGGGGATGGTATGCGTGGTTTGGTTAATGAAAAATTTTGGAATGTCTTGTTTGAGGTACTCACATTTTATAAAGGTAAGTATGGTCGTTTCTTAATTCTGGCCAGCTTGGGGGTTAGCTGTACTGTCTGGTACTTGTTAGTGCCAGGCGTGCCCGATATAGCCCCTCCGAGCGAGATCTTTCCTAGACCGGAGTCGTATGAATCTTTCTTTAAGGTAGGTCATCATTATGAGAAATTTCATAAGGTTTGTTTTCTTTCAAGAAAATACATTACAGGAGAAGTGTTATCAGCCTTTGAAAATAAGATTCCTTTATCGAAGATCGATATTCCAGCTAGCGGTGATGTTCGGGTTGCCGTAGGTTTAGGTGTGATGGTTGCAGTCTTTCTAGCAATGGGTATAGTCCCAAGTGTCCATTCAACTTCAAGTATAAATGCATTAGGATATACACAACAAACATGATTCAAATAGTAAACACACCATTTAAAGTAGTATTTATATGTTCGTCTGGGATCGGCATCTCCTGAATGGCTTTCACCTTGTCAGGATACATCTCACTCATCTTCTGCACAGGCTACACCATGACCGTTCCCAACGACCGGAACAGTGACACATGCACAGTTTCTTGGGCGCATTACCCAGGAAGAGTGGCTGGCTGCCTCATCTCGAAAGCGAGTCGCTCTAGCTCTAGAAGTTTGAGCTTCTTTGTATAACTTAAAAGAAAGAATCTGGGCAACTCTGCGGCTGAGGAAAGCCGCTGACCAAAACCTAGCGTTCGCAAGGCGGTCAAGCTACATGTGCCTGTCTGGTCCGATCGTTTAGCGGCTCTTTCTAAGAGACGGGAATGTAAATAGAAAACATCCCCTGGGAAAGCCTGCTAAAGAAAAAGGGCTATGGAGATGAATGCCAGCCTTGATTTGACTAGAGGTTCCTCCGGCAATCAAATCAGTAGAAGGGAGAGAGCGGTCCAGACTTCCAATACATCCCCTTCTTTGGTCAGGCTCGGATAATAGTAGGTTGGTGCTATTGCGGCTACACCTCCCGCTTTGTCAGGTATACTACGAAGAATGGCATGGATTGGTAGTGGGGAGGAATTGGCCGTGGATTTTATCCTTAGGTCACTTCCTACATCATATGAACAGTTTGTGATGAACTATCATATGCATGGTATGGACAAGTCCATCATGGAGCTTCATGGTATGTTGAAGACCGCCGAGTCTACCATGACCAAAAGGAAGCCCAACCCAACACATCCCGTCCTTGCAATTCGTGAAGGAAAGGTCTCCAAGAAGAAGAAGTCCACCCCTACCCCTCAAGGAAAGGGTAAAGGCAAGGTTGGTGCGCCCAAGCCTAAGCCTACTTCGGCGAAGATGGCAAAAGGAAAGGTTCCTCAAGCCATGACGCCGGAAGATGCGGACTGCTTCTATTGCGGGAAAAAGGGGCATTTCCGTCGTAGCTGCCCAACATACCTTGAGGAACTCAACAAGCTAAAGGCTAAAGGAGTTGGAGGTACCTCAAAACAAGGTATGTACATGACTGAATTATACCAAACCTCTACTTCGCAAAACTGGGTTTTAGATACCGGTTGTGGCACTCATGTTTGTAATACAATACAGGTGCTGCGGGAAAGTGAGAGGTTGATGGTTGGAGAACAAGATCTCATCATGGGAAACAGAGAAGTTGTCCCGGTTGAAGCAAAAGGAAATGTGTTATTGTCCTTTAGATCTAGTTTCTCTATTTTGTTAAAACATGTTCGTTATTCGCCGCTTGTGGCAAGGAATATTATTTCATATTTTGCTTTATACATTGACGGTTTCAAGTTTGCTTTTAATGATGATGGCACAATTTCATGTCATAAAAATGGTGATTTTTATTTTAAAGCATTACCGGTTAATGGCATATATGAGATAGATGCACATGTTAGTAACAAAAGATCAATCATGCAAATTGGTTCTACATCCAAAGATACTTTGGATAAATTATCTCTTTGGCATAGTCGTCTTGGCCATATAAACAAGACTCGCATCTCCAAGCTCCAAGCAATTGGGTACTTGGAATCGTTTGAACATGGTTCAAATGAAGTATGTGAATCTTGCTTATTGGGAAAGATGACTAAAGCTCCCTTCACCGGTGTTAGTGAGAGGGCTAAGGGTTTATTAGACATTGTACACACCGATGTGTGTGGTCCATTTAAACACCTTACAAGGAATAATTGTAGATACTTCGTAACCTTTATAGATGATTATAGTAGGTATGGATATGTTTACTTGGTTAAACAAAAGTCAGAAACCATTGAGGTGTTCAAGACATTCCAAAACGAAGTTGAGAACCAATTGGGCAAATCAATTAAGATACTTTGATCTGATAGAGGCGGAGAATATCTTAATCTAGAGTTTATTGACCATCTTAAGAATTGTGGGATTGTCTCACAATTAACACCTCCTAGGACTCCACAATTGAATGGAGTCGCCGAGAGGAGAAATCGAACATTACTTGACATGGTTCGATCAATGATGGCAAGAACCCAAATACCTATAAGTTTTTGGGGATATGCTCTAGAAACGACGTGTAAGCTTCTTAATCTCGTACCAACAAAGAAGGTAGAAAAGACACCTTTCGAGATATGTCATGGGAGTAAACCTCCACTATCCTATCTTAGAGTTTGGGGTTGTCAAGCCTACGTGAAGCGTGAGGTAGATGACAAATTAGAACCCCGTTCAGAAAAGTGTTATTTCATTGGATATCCTAAAGCGGGACTTGGATATTTGTTTTACAAACCTACCGAGAACAAGGTATTTGTTGCTCGAAGGGCGGTCTTTCTAGAAAGAGAACTATTATCCAATGCACCTAGTTACTTGGTTCGAACCATACTAACCAAGAACATGAACTTGTTCTTGACCGGTTAAAACCATCTAGCTGATTTAATCCCTAAATGCGGAACTGAGATTAAACCTAATCCTTAAACCCTAAAGGATTGGGATCTTGGAGATCTAGATTAGATTAACAATGGAAGAAGCCTTGTACGAAAACCCAAACACACACACACACACACACTTGTGTGTGTTTCGACCAAGAGGGGAGAAGGGAGAAAAGGTTTTCTCAAAACATACCTTGTTGATTGCTTAAGATAGTCCACTGATGATGAACACAACGAGAAACCTTCTAGTTGGTTGATGCAATGAACTTGGATCTTCAAGAACTATGAAGAACACGAAGAACAATTAAAGAACACAAAGGCTTGTGTTCTTCCTATGTTTCGGCTGAATAGGAGGGAGTATGGGGGCTAGGGTTTTCGGTTTTTGGAGCAAGGAATAAGGGAACCCCATGCCTTCTATTTATAATAGAAGGACTTTCACTTAGGGCCCTTCTAGTTTAATTAATATTAATCATTAACTAAACTTATCCTTTTACACTTTAAACCCTTGTAGTTTAACTAGTTATTATTATCCCACTTAATTATTAAATGTCTAGTATTATACACTTATATATATTTCGTGTATATTACATATACAAAATATATACTTGCATTTAATACTTTTAATAATTAATTAGACAATAATATTATCCAAACACTATATGATTTAATAGCTTTAAATCATATTATGGATAATCTATAATTAACACATTGTATATTTACTCAACTAGTAAATGTACAAATACTTGTATTAATTAGTTAGTTAAAATAATCTAGTAATAAGTCAAACTTGACTTAATACTTAACTAGATTCATAAATGACTTATTATGAATCAATCCTCTTCCAAGTATCATTACATATCTTACTCGTATTACATGCACTCACCGGTGTGACCCTTAAGTGTTTCGTAGGCATGGATGTATCATAATAAGTTAACTAACTGTGCACATAAATCCTTCACTGCCGACAGCGTGAAGGGGAGTCTAACCAATTGTACTTCAAAAGGTTTAACGAACAAAGCCGAAAGATGCATGTACAAGAAGATTCCCTCATCATCGCTGCGTTCACATACAGTTTAAAGGAAGGTGAGTTATTCAGAGAATTATCAAAAAGGGACTTTGATAAAGCTGACGACATGATCAACGTCGTAAACAAAGTACTGAAGCAGGAGGAGGAAAGTGCGGAGAAGTTGCGCTTCAAGGCTCAAGAAAAGAAGGGAACCTCTGGATTCACCTCACACCGAAACCTTGAAAGGTTGAGAGGCTCTTACCGCTCGTCCCTTCCTGGGAAGGTACCTTTTAAGGGAAGAATACCCGGGGGGAGGTTACCAAGCGAAAGGTACGAGCCCTATCGTTCGGAGACGTTCACGACCAGCGAGTCAAAGGAAGATAAAGACGGAAGAGCACCCCGAAAAAGATATCCCAGAGACCCCAACGCTTACTGGGAATTTCACAAAATAATGGGTCACTCTACCACTACATGCGAAAGTTACAAGCGGGAAAAAGAAGCGCAGAGGAAAGGAAAGGGGAAGGAAGTTCTGGCGGAAACCCCCAAAGCAAAAGAAACTGTTTACGATACGGAGATCTTGGCGGTAGAGGAAACGTATTCTCCCAACATCCCTTTAAGGAAGAGGAAGGAGACTGCCATAGAATTCGGAAGAGATGAACCGATCCCGGAAGGATATGTAGGGATGGAACCACTAGTGATTTGCGGAGCTATCGCCCGGACGATGGTTCGGCGAATTAACGTGGACGGGGGGAGTTCGGCAAATATTATGTATGATCACTGTTTTGAAAAGCTCCCTCCAGATGTCAAAGCTTTCCTCAAACCCGCTACCTCTTCGGTGGTAGGTTTCTCCGGGCAATCTGTATGGCCTCGAGGGAAAATCCATCTCCCGTTAACACTGACCGATTGGAAAGCACATCACGGTAAAATCATCACGACAGAGTTTATTGTCATTGAGGCTCCATCCCGGTACAACGCCATATTAGGACGAACCAGAATGTGGCAGTTGCAAGCCATAACTTCCACCATTCACAGCCTACTCAAGTTTCCTTCCGATCATGGGGTACTCACTGTTCAAAGCATGCCCATGTCTACGGCGGAATGCGGAAGTATCGTGCATCAAGACAGTTGGACCGAGCAGAAGGAGGAGGTTCAAGTCGTTATAAACGCAGAATTTCTTGAGACTACCGTCCGAATAGGGAGTAACCTACCGCCAGCAATAAGGGAAAAGCTACAGTCCTTGCTGAGAAAGAACAAGCATGCGTTTGCATGGAAACCTAATGACATGACGGGTGTGTCAAGAAGCGTGGTGGAACACAAACTAAACGTCAACCCATCATTTCCACCAGTTAAGCAGGCAAAAAGGGGAATGGCTGCTGATCGAAACGGCATGGTTAACAAAGAAGTGGAAGAATTGGTATCCGCTGGAGTCCTACGAAGTCCCTAGTATCCGGAGTGGATAGCCAATCCCGTGTTAGTAAAAAAGGGGGACGGGTCCATGCGGATGTGTGTAGATTTCAAGGATCTTAACAAGGCGTGCCCTAAGGACAGTTACCCTCTCCCAGAGATTCAGCAAAAGGTGGAGGCCTTGGGGGGATTCAAGTGGAAGTCGTTCTTGGACGCCTACAAGGGGTATCATCAGGTGCAAATGGCTAAGGAAGATGAGGAAAAAACGGCCTTCCATACAGTTAAGGGCACATATTGTTATGTTAAAATGCCTTTCGGGCTCCGAAACGCTGGAGCTACCTACCAACGTTTGGTTGACAAAGCCTTCGAGAAGCAGATTGGACGCAACCTAGAGGTATACGTGGATGACATGGTGATCAAAAGAAGGGAAGACCAAGACCTGATCAAAGATGTGGAGGAAACACTTCAACGGCTACAGGAGATCAATATGAAGCTAAATCCAAAGAAATGTTCGTTCGGGATGAGTAAAGGAAAGTTCCTTGGTCATATTATCACCCCGTCTGGGATACAAGCCAACCCAGAAAAGATAGAAAGTTTGTTGAAAATAAGGACCCCACGAACAGTCAAGGAAATACAAGTCTTAAACGGAAAGCTGGCCGCACTCGGACGGTTCCTAGCAAAATCCGCCGAACGGTCCATGCCTTTCTTCAAAACGTTACATGGGTGCACCAAGAGAGGGAAAATAGAATGGACGGAGGAAGCTGAAAAAGCGTTCAGAGAACTCAAGCAACACCTGCGAACCATCCCCACAATGGCCAGTCCGAAAGCCGGAGAAGTGCTTGTTATGTACCTTTCCACTAGTGCGGAAGCAATCAGCTCGGTCCTTCTGGCGGAAAGGGAGAAAAAACAAATCCCAATCTACTTCGTTAGTCGGGTGCTGCAAGGGGCAGAGCTGAATTATTCGTTGATTGAGAAGTTGATCCTAAGTTTGGTATACTCAGTCAGACATTTGAAGAGATACTTTCAGACCCATTTGGTAACGATTCTGACCGATCAACCGATCAAAAACATATTGCTCCAGCCCTAGCGATCGGGGCGTATGACTAAATGGGCAATCGAGCTAGGGGAGTACGATCTGTCGTTTAAACCCCGACCTAGCATAAAGGGTCAGGCGTTAGCAGATTTTCTCTTGGAAATGCCGGATGGAGGGGAGCAAAGGGGGGAAACCATGCGGATTGAGCAAGGTATCTCGGATAAGTGCCCTCCTAAGAAAAACGATTCGGTTTGGCAAATGTATACGGACGGAGCTGTAGGTTCGGATGGTTGTGGAGCCGGGGTCGTGTTGTCCGGACCAAGCGAGGAGAAAGTGACATATGCCTTAAGATTTGATGTACCCTACAGTTGCGGGACATGTTCCAACAACAAGCAAAGCTAGAGCGGTACGAGTGCCTCAAGAACGTGCTTGATCGTAAACTCCTCGAAGGCGGGGATGTGAGCGCTCACGTGTTGCGTATAAAAGCAAACCAAAGTGAAAAAGAAGAAAATAGTAGAGAAATTTTTCGAGCCTGAACATATAAGCAACCTTCTATCTGGCCTCTGTACCAGTAGTGGAGTGGCTTGCTATTTTCAATCAGAAAAGGAAGATTGAGCAAAGCAAAGGAGAAAGAAGTTGTCCCCTCTTCTCTGGGAACCCGCCGCCGCATATGTCGAAAAAGAGGGAGCGGGGAAGGAAGAACAACCGTTTTACTTTGGCACATGAGGTAGCGGGTTTGGCTAGGTAACATAATGGAAAGAATTCTCGGTGTAGATGCTACATAGTGGGTCTCATCCTTCGTGTAATAGGAGCATCCGTCGACAAAAGGATCACCCTAAGATGATCATCTCATGGCTATTGAGAACGAATCAAATCAGATGGTTCTACTGCAAAAGTGGAATCATTTCTTTATTGTTGATAGTTATCCGATTCCAACAGTGGATTCCACCCAGGAAAGGGATATAGGATCGGTACACCCCTTATACCGATGATACTATTTCGGTAAAGGTCTCGGTTGGAATCGATTCTTTATCAATAGCCCACCCTTTCTTTGAACCTTGTCAATGATCGAACTTAAATTAAAGATATGAACTGAGTGCCATTTGATGAGTAACTGAGAACAAAGGAGAGGGATATGGAAAGAATGAAGTAATGAAAGAGGAAGTCATTGCTAGTAGTAACGACTTGTCACGATCCATTGGTTCATATAGAATCCATGTCCTAGGTGTATCAAAAAGATCTGGAGTTGAGGTCGCAACCACTATCATATTAGATAGTGTTCGAGACTGCTTCCGCGCGGTTTAGCTCGACTATCCAACAGAAAGAACCTATCGGTGTGAGTTTTCACCGAGCTCGTCGCTTGAGGAACAGTACGATCTTGGACTGGCCCCCTTCGCAGTAAAGTGCCATTTCTGCTCTCAGAAGTACGAAATTACTAAGCATTAGCTCCAGGATGAGTATGTCCTGGATTACCGGATTCATTCTCGTTACGGTTATCTCGGGCTGCGTTCCGGAAAAAGTAGCCTACTTGAGAAAGAAGGGGCGTCATTAACTCGAAGAAGTGCAACAAGACCAGTATCGAACTGGGATTGCCTCTCTTTCAATCAAGCACACAAGTCCTGCTTCTTATGGTGGCCCCCTAGCTGAATAGGCGTAGGAAAGCTACCTGAAAAAAGGCAAGGTAATTAGAATTAATTCCAATTTATCTACTTCTATCCATGTGGGGAGGAAAGAAACGTCTTTACTCAGCCACAAAATTTATTTTGTACACGGCAGGGGGTTCCATTTTTCTCTTAATGGGAGTTCTGGGTGTCGGTTTATATGGTTCTAATGAACCAACATTAAATTTTGAAACATCGGTTAATCAGTCATATCCTGTTCCCGCTTTCCAAGCTTTCGGGGAAATTGGCTGTGCCCTGAGGTCTTATATTACGTATAGTAAGCCCGGTCGGCATATTATTGTATGAAAGAAGTTGATTACCTATTTCCCTTAGCGTACCTTTTTCTGTCAAGGAGTTGTTTTCTTATAGCAGGCTAGGGGATGGTATGCGTGGTTTGGTTAATGAAAAATTTTGGAATGTCTTGTTTGAGGTACTCACATTTTATAAAGGTAAGTATGGTCGTTTCTTAATTCTTGCCAGCTTGGGGGTTAGTTGTACTGTCTGGTACTTGTTAGTGCCAGGCGTGCCCGATATAGCCCCTCCGAGCGAGATCTTTCCTAGACCGGAGTCGTATGAATCTTTCTTTAAGGTAGGTCATCATTATGAGAAATTTCATAAGGTTTGTTTTCTTTCAAGAAAATACATTACAGGAGAAGTGTTATCAGCCTTTGAAAATAAGATTCCTTTATCGAAGATCGATATTCCAGCTAGCGGTGATGTTCGGGTTGCCGTAGGTTTAGGTGTGATGGTTGCAGTCTTTCTAGCAATGGGTATAGTCCCAAGTGTCCATTCAACTTCAAGTATAAATGCATTAGGATATACACAACAAACATGATTCAAATAGTAAACACACCATTTAAAGTAGTATTTATATGTTCGTCTGGGATCGGCATCTCCTGAATGGCTTTCACCTTGTCGGGATACATCTCACTCATCTTCTGCACAGGCTACACCATGACCGTTCCCAACGACCGGAACAGTGACACATGCACAGTTTCTTGGGCGCATTACCCAGGAAGAGTGGCTGGCTGCCTCATCTCGAAAGCGAGTCGCTCTAGCTCTAGAAGTTTGAGCTTCTTTGTATAACTTAAAAGAAAGAATCTGGGCAACTCTGCGGCTGAGGAAAGCCGCTGACCAAAACCTAGCGTTCGCAAGGCGGTCAAGCTACCTGTGCCTGTCTGGTCCGATCGTTTAGCGGCTCTTTCTAAGAGACGGGAATGTAAATAGAAAACATCCCCTGGGAAAGCCTGCTAAAGAAAAAGGGCTATGGAGATGAATGCCAGCCTTGATTTGACTAGAGGTTCCTCCGGCAATCAAATCAGTAGAAGGGCGAGAGCGGTCCAGACTTCCAATACATCCCCTTCTTTGGTCAGGCTCGGATAATAGTAGGTTGGTGCTATTGCGGCTACACCTCCCGCTTTGTCAGGTATACTACGAAGAATGGCATGGATTGGTAGTGGGGAGGAATTGGCCGTGGATTTTATCCTTAGGTCACTTCCTACATCATATGAACAGTTTGTGATAAACTATCATATGCATGGTATGGACAAGTCCATCATGGAGCTTCATGGTATGTTGAAGACCGCCGAGTCTACCATGACCAAAAGGAAGCCCAACCCAACACATCCCGTCCTTGCAATTCGTGAAGGAAAGGTCTCCAAGAAGAAGAAGTCCACCCCTACCCCTCAAGGAAAGGGTAAAGGCAAGGTTGGTGCGCCCAAGCCTAAGCCTACTTCGGCGAAGATGGCAAAAGGAAAGGTTCCTCAAGCCATGACGCCGGAAGATGCGGACTGCTTCTATTGCGGGAAAAAGGGGCATTTCCGTCGTAGCTGCCCAACATACCTTGAGGAACTCAACAAGCTAAAGGCTAAAGGAGTTGGAGGTACCTCAAAACAAGGTATGTACATGACTGAATTATACCAAACCTCTACTTCGCAAAACTGGGTTTTAGATACCGGTTGTGGCACTCATGTTTGTAATACAATACAGGTGCTGCGGGAAAGTGAGAGGTTGATGGTTGGAGAACAAGATCTCATCATGGGAAACAGAGAAGTTGTCCCGGTTGAAGCAAAAGGAAATGTGTTATTGTCCTTTAGATCTAGTTTCTCTATTTTGTTAAAACATGTTCGTTATTCGCCGCTTGTGGCAAGGAATATTATTTCATATTTTGCTTTATACATTGACGGTTTCAAGTTTGCTTTTAATGATGATGGCACAATTTCATGTCATAAAAATGGTGATTTTTATTTTAAAGCATTACCGGTTAATGGCATATATGAGATAGATGCACATGTTAGTAACAAAAGATCAATCATGCAAATTGGTTCTACATCCAAAGATACTTTGGATAAATTATCTCTTTGGCATAGTCGTCTTGGCCATATAAACAAGACTCGCATCTCCAAGCTCCAAGCAATTGGGTACTTGGAATCGTTTGAACATGGTTCAAATGAAGTATGTGAATCTTGCTTATTGGGAAAGATGACTAAAGCTCCCTTCACCGGTGTTAGTGAGAGGGCTAAGGGTTTATTAGACATTGTACACACCGATGTGTGTGGTCCATTTAAACACCTTACAAGGAATAATTGTAGATACTTCGTAACCTTTATAGATGATTATAGTAGGTATGGATATGTTTACTTGGTTAAACAAAAGTCAGAAACCATTGAGGTGTTCAAGACATTCCAAAACGAAGTTGAGAACCAATTGGGCAAATCAATTAAGATACTTCGATCTGATAGAGGCGGAGAATATCTTAATCTAGAGTTTATTGACCATCTTAAGAATTGTGGGATTGTCTCACAATTAACACCTCCTAGGACTCCACAATTGAATGGAGTCGCCGAGAGGAGAAATCGAACATTACTTGACATGGTTCGATCAATGATGGCAAGAACCCAAATACCTATAAGTTTTTGGGGATATGCTCTAGAAACGGCGTGTAAGCTTCTTAATCTCGTACCAACAAAGAAGGTAGAAAAGACACCTTTCGAGATATGTCATGGGAGTAAACCTCCACTATCCTATCTTAGAGTTTGGGGTTGTCAAGCCTACGTGAAGCGTGAGGTAGATGACAAATTAGAACCCCGTTCAGAAAAGTGTTATTTCATTGGGTATCCTAAAGCGGGACTTGGATATTTGTTTTACAAACCTACCGAGAACAAGGTATTTGTTGCTCGAAGGGCGGTCTTTCTAGAAAGAGAACTATTATCCAATGCACCTAGTGGAAAGCATATAGATCTCGAGGAAACTCAAGATGTATCCAATGAACTACCTGATGTTGGCACTAGCACACAACCTCAAGAGGTTGGGACCGATCAAGAGGATGCGGTAGAAACTGACGTTCCACCATTGTCTCTTCGTAGATCTGGTAGAACTCGCACTGAGCCAGAGAGATATGGGTTTCTCATATCTGAGGGCAGCGAGTTACTAGGGGATCATGATGAACCCTCTACTTACCAGGAAGCGATGGCAGACCCAGAGTCTGACAAATGGAGAGATGCAATGGAAGTCGAGATGCAATCCATGAAGGACAACCAAGTATGGGAACTGGTTGATCCTACACCCAGCTGTAAGCTTGTGATGGGTCTATAAAGTAAAGACCGGCATGGATGGACAGATTGATACTTTCAAAGCACGACTGGTTGCTAAAGGCTTCACTCAAACCCATGGTGTTGACTATGATGAAACCTTTTCCCCAGTGGCTATGTTGAAATCTATCAGGATACTTTTGGCAATTGCCGCCTTTCATGATTATGAAAATTGGCAAATGGATGTAAAAACCGCCTTCCTTAACGGGAAGCTTTCTGAAGAGGTATATATGAAACAACCTGAGGGTTTTGTACATCCAAAGTATCCTAATAAAGTCTGTCAGCTTAAGAAGTCCATTTATGGTCTTAAGCAAGCATATCGAAGTTGAAATCTTTGCTTTGATGAGAAAATCAAGGAATTTGGATTTTCTAAAAGTGAAGATGAACCATGTGTATACGTCAGGGCTAGTGGGAGCGCAATTGTATTCCTAGTCCTATATGTTGATGACATCTTACTCATTGGGAATGACATTCCGATTTTGAGTGATGTCAAGACATTTCTTGGAAAATGTTTTTCAATGAAGGACTTAGGAAATGCAGCGTACATCTTGGGAATTAAGATCTATCGATATAGATCTAAAAGACTTCTCGGGTTGAGTCAAAGTGCATATATTGACAAAGTTCTAAAGCGATTTAGAATGGAAGATTCCAAAAAGGGAAATCTTCCTATGTTGCATGGAGTGACTTTGAGCAAGGCTCAATGTCCAAGTTCCGATAAGGAACGTGACTTAATGAAGAAGATCCCTTATGCTTCGGCAGTTGGATCTATCATGTACGCCATGCTATGCACAAGACCTGATGTATCATGTGCGTTGAGCGTGACAAGTAGATATCAGGCAAACCCCGGAGAAGCTCATTGGATAGCCGTCAAGAACATCTTGAAATATCTTCGAAGAACGAAGGATATGTTCTTGGTATATGGTGGTATGGAAGAATTGTGTGTAGTTGGATACTCAGACGCAAGCTTCCAAACTGATAGGGATGATTTCCGATCGCAATCGGGTTATGTATTCCTATTAAACGGTGGTGCTGTGAGTTGGAGGAGCTCCAAGCAAGACACAGTTGCTGATTCGACGAAGAAATTCGTCAATGACTTGGTAGTTGTTCCTAGCATTGCTGACCCCATTGAAATATTTTGTGACAATGAGGGTGCAGTAGCTTTGGCTAAGGAACCTAGAGCTCACAAAAGAACGAGGCATATTGCTCATAAATACCACGTTATTCGAGATAAGATTGAATGTGGTGATGTTTTCATAAGCAGAGTAGTATCGGAAGAGAACCTTGCCGATCCGTTTACTAAGCCGTTGTCACAGGCTGTACATGATTCTCATACTAGAAGAATAGGTGTGAGATTTGCCAGTGATTTAGCTTGAGTACTGTTTTAGTTTGAATTTGATGTTTATTTTGAGAACTTGAAGCAATATTGTAGTTTTGATTGTATTGATGTATAAATATGTCTATACATATGCGTGTTGCAGTTACCTTCAAAATCTTTATTGTGTTCCATCTTTGCATGTTTAAACACTTCCCAGATTTAATCTAAATCTCCACAGTCAGTCATACTTAAAGGGAAGTAAGTAATGAACGAAGACTGAGGTAAGTGGTTGGTCAAAGTGGATGCAACACTTACATGTGCTTGAAATGGGGTTCAAGTGACTGGAGACCCACACCCGAGTTTACTTCATGGAAATTGTCACAAGTATCTCGGGATGATAATATCATTTCATCCTTAGACCAGAGATTCATGAGATTCCAAAGCATAAGTTTACTTTACTTAGATTAATGCTCTAACGCGGTTCGTAAATGGCCGTTATAAGGGGCTTAGTTGGGAAAGGATAATTTATGTGGAGGGACTACGTAGTCAAAAGGATTTGTACCTCGATGAAGAGAGATATCCATGGGCCCCTCGATGATTTAGCGCTGACATCCAAAAGCATGGCCATGCTCGAGTTATATTGAAAATGGTTCAATTACAACTCATTTCGGTCACCACTAAATAGTAGATCGAGAAACATAATCGTGAACGATCTGGAGAATGACGACATTAACCCATGTCTCGTGTTCACAAGGATATCGTGTACAAAAGGATGATACGATCACTAATCTAAAAGGAACCATCATTTATATGACAGGTAGTAGTCGAGGATGACGTACCTCGTGCTGACTTGGGGACAAAGATGCCTAGCTAGGGCCGCTCTTTGTTTGTGATACCAATAACACGTTGTGTCGTGTGCAAGTGGGAGTTTGTTAGAATTCGTGACTTTAATCATAGATGATTAAACTGTCAGAATCGCAACCTTAATCATAGATGATTAAACTGTTGGATTCGTGATAGCTTAATCATAGATGATTAAACTGTCAGAATCGTGGCAGCTTAATCATAGATGATTAAATTGTCGGATTCGTGGCAGCTTAATCATTGATGATTATACTGTCAGAATTAGTGCCCACCGACACACGCGTTCGAGTATCATGGCCGATGATGTGCGAGCATATCCGGTCACACGCCGGGGGAATTCCTTTCCTATAACACTTAAAAGAGAAGAGATAAATAAAGATGTTGGGAGAAATAAAAGGAGCTTTTATTTCATTGGACCATTTGATTGTCCAATGCATGTAAAGAGTTGCCACCACTTTCTCCACATGCTTGCTCTAATTCTATTGGACCACCTTTTGGTCCAATGCATGTAGAGCTTTTTGTGACACCTCCACTTGCTCTCTTATCTATATAAGAGAGATGTGGGAGGTTGAAGAAGGACTAATGCAAAATCGGTTTTCTCTCTAAATTATAAGTGTTTGGTCACCGAAAAACTAAGTGAAGTTCTTGAGCATTTTCGGCGACGGGTTAGCAACTCGAAAGGGATCGCTTACTCGGTGTGTATCAACGGTAGAGGGGAACGATTACGTGACCATCATCCATCAACGAGTTCATCATTATTGTAACGACCCGAAATTGTGAATAAATAAAATATGTAAAAATATGATAATTATGGATAAATCATATAAAACACGTGGAAATTGGTTTCGTGTCGTTTGGACACCGTACGAGAAAGTTATGGGCGAAATCGGGTCAAGACACTTGATGAAAAGTGCAGCCCTGCTGCCTCAAGGAGTTCGCGTCGCGAACTATAGTTCCCGATCGGGAACTGGCTCCAGGGAGTTTGGCCATGGGTCGAGATGTAGATCGCGTCGAGTTAGCGATCGCTAAGTGTTGCCAGATATGGAGAGTTAGCGACGCGAACTATGTTCGCGCCGTGAACTCTGGACGACCAGCATTAAAGTCGGGATTTGGCTCATTTATTGCATATCAAAACCCTAGTTTTCTCTCTTGGCGATTTTCGAGCTTTAAGGCTGGTATTGGTTGATTTCTTCACAAATCCTTGGTAGATTTCACTCCTAGTAGAAGATTAAAGGTAAATCTTCACTCTTTCATCTTTGTAGCTCAAGATCTATGGATTTTGAAGCTAGGGTTTGAAACCCTAGTTCTTGGGTTGGTGATTTATGGTGAAATAAATATTGTATACACTTAATAGATGGTATATTAACAAGGGAATCAAGTGTATGGTTAAGATTTGTAAGAATCTTAAGGGTGGTTAAACCTAGGGTTTGGTAATCACCATATTTGGGGGAATTGGATTGATGGGTGTTATCTAGAGGTAGATGAACACATTGGTAGTATTAATTGGTGTTGATCACATTGTGATAATTGTATTAGGCTTTTGGTGAAGTCTTGGAAAGTTGATTGGATTGAGAAGCAAGAGATTGGGTGTCAAGAACACGGTTTGAGCATCTTATTGCTAAGGTGAGTACGTGTGGACTTTACTGAGTACATAGCCTATGAAATACATTTTTATTACTTGTGTTATAGTCTATTTGCTTAATTGTGTAGACTAGTAGTTGATAGTTAGTTATACCGATGATAGTATTGAACTAACTTGTTTGATGATAGACGTGATAGCCGAGAGCTAGATTGACATAACCATCGAGTTATGATATGGTGAGATGATGTGATGATTCGGGGGATCCCCGGTCATGAGGTATGGAATGGGGAGCATTTGGGCGGATCCCCATCGGCCCATTCCATGATAGTAGTCTTGCTAACTGGAAGTAGTCCGGCGAGTAAGGCAGGTATTGGTAGATTGGGCGATTCCCTCTTGCCTTTACCTTGAAGCTTGTTAATGCGGGGGATCCCCGGTTAATAAGTTAATGTGGTTCTAGTTGGTTGGGGATGTCCCGACAACTAGGTATGATTGCTAGGAAAGCAAGGTATTAGAGTCACAATAGGGTGACTAGATGGATGGGTGATAGCTTATGAGTTTGTTTGTTTGTTTTATTGTGATTCGGTTATTATTATTAACCTTGGGGTCTAAACCCATGTAGCTCACGAGACGTTTTTGTCTCACGTACTCCTTGTTTTGTTTTGCTATGTACTCAGGTTCGGGATCGAAGGCTTAGGTACGCATGGATAGAGATGCGGGACCTAGAATAGAAGAGCACTAGATTGGATTTAGTCTTAGCTTGGTTATGATCTATTTTGTAACACCTACTTTTATACTCTGATTTCATACCAAGGTTTTTGTAAATCCAAATTTGGGAATGTTCTTCTATTTATAAAATGTTTTATTTTGGGCCAATATTTGGTATTAAAATATGAGGTGTTACAACTTGGTATCAGAGCTATAGTTTAAGTGAATTAGGTTGGATGACCATCCTAGTCTTAGACTGTAGCATTAGGAATATAAGATTCCTTAAGATCATAGGTTGACCTTGAGACTTTATATTAAGTTTAGGGTTGAACCTAGGGGACCGATGAATTCGATATGATTATGGATATTGAGCCCTATGAGACTAATGGGTTGTACACAAGGTACTAAATGTTTAATGTCTTTCGTATAGTCTTGATCGAAAGAAATGGTGAACACTCGTAGAAGTGGGAAAGCCCCGGAGAACCGGGAGGAGGAAGTACCTCCTGTCGAGAGGGTGGTTGAGCAAGAAAGCCAACCGTCGATGCATCGAGTTGATGAATCGGAGGTCGGAGCTAATAAAACTCCGGTGACCATGGCGGATCTCCAAACTATTATCGACCAAATCAAGGGAACGGTGGCCGAGGAAGTGCACCGAATTATTGGAGACCGTGAAAGGTCGGGTGGAGACCGTGAATCCGAGGCTAAATCGGAAGAAAGAACTGGGGGTAGTGGCACCGGGGAAGGAAAGTCCTCAACGGGTGGCCAAAGTGATGCTAGGGCTAGGCCCGTTGTGAAAGAAGGTTGCTCGTTTAAATCCTTCATGGCTTGTAAGCCAAATGTGTACTCGGGTAGTTCGGACCCGAAGATAACGATGAGGTGGATCCGGGAAACCGAGAGGGTTATCGGTAGTAGCAAGTGTAAGGATGCCGATATGGTGACGTATGCGTCACAATTGCTAAAAGAAGATGCCATGGTTTGGTGGGATATTGTTTATGAGACCCTCGGGAAGGAGGTGGTTGAAAAGATGTCGTGGGATGAGTTCACCACGAGATTGAAAAAGAAGTTTTGTCCCGAGAGGGATTTGGAGAAAATGCACGAGAAGTTCGTGACCCTCAAAAAGGGTGATATGTCGATTGAAGAATACTCGAGGGAGTTCACGGGATTGCTCCCGTTTGTTGCTAAAACCTACTCGGATGAGAGGTTGAGGGTGGTCCGGTATGCTAGTGGGTTACCGTGGGACTACCAATTGGAAGTGAAGAGGGCGGTCTCACTTGACGAGGCTATTAGTGCCGCCCGGAGTGTGGAGGAAGTAAATGAGGCACGTGTTGCCGAGAGGGCCCATGTGGGCGAGAAGAGAAAAGCCGAGAGTGGCTCGGGTACTTATAAGAAGGGGAAGTTCACATCGATCTTCTCTAAGCAAGGTAGTGTTGGTTCATGCAAGAAGTGCGGGAAGACTCATGCCGGCGTGTGCCGAGGGGAGTCGAAGACTTGTTACAATTGTGGGAAGCCGGGGCATATGGCCCGAGAATGTAAGTCTAAATCTTTGGCCGAGATCGAGTGTTTCTCGTGCCACGAGAAGGGGCACTATAGCAATGTGTGCCCAAAGAAGGGAATCGAGTCGATGGTGTCCACGGCTCAAAAGAAAGTGGAGCCGGCAAAGGTGAAGGGGCGATCCTTCCAACTTACTCGGGAGGAGGCGAAGGAGGCACACGATGTGGTGTCAGGTATTCTATTCATTAACTCCTTGCCAACTCATATTTTATTTGATTCGGGTTCTAATTATTCGTTTGTGTCCTATGAGTTCGGTTGTAAATTGAATGTGCCGTCCGAAATGTTAGATGAGGTTTATGAGATAGAAGTAGCCGACGGAAAAACGTCTATGGTTGAATGTATTTATAGAAATTGTGAAATAGAAATAGACGGTAGAAAGTTTAAGGTGGATGTGTTGCCCATGGGAATTAGGGCGTTTGATGTGGTTATCGGTATGGATTGGTTGGGTATGCACCAAGCCAAGATTTTGTGTGGAAAGAAAATTGTGTCGATTAGGACACCCGAGAATGAGAAAGTGTATGTGTATGGGGAGAAACGACATCACATGCCTAATGTGATTACCGCTATTAAGGCGAGAAAAAGTATATCGAAAGGTTGTGCATCGTTTATTGCATATGTATCAGATGGCCGAAAAGAAAAGAAGACAATGGATAGTGTAAAAATTATTCGGGAATTCCCCGAGGTATTTCCCGATGACTTGCCCGGTTTGCCACTCGGAGAGACAAGTCGAGTTTAAAATTGATTTAGTGCCGGGGGCGACGCCAATTGCTCGTGCTCCATATCGTTTAGCTCCCACCGAGATGCGGGAATTGATGACCCAATTGCAAGAATTGTTAGATAAAGGTTTTATTCGTCCGAGTTCGTCACTGTGGGGTGCACCGGTGTTATTTGTCAAAAAGAAAGACGGTTCGATGAGAATGTGTATCGACTACCGAGAGTTGAACAAGGTAACTATTAAGAACTGTTACCCGTTGCCGAGAATTGACGACTTATTCGACCAATTGCAAGGTGCTAGTTATTTCTCAAAAATCGATTTGAGGTCGGGTTATCACCAAGTTCGGGTGAAAGAAGGCGATACCGAGAAGACGGCTTTTCGTACACGTTATGGTCATTATGAATTTCTAGTGATGCCGTTTGGTCTTACCAACGCACCGGCTATTTTTATGGATTTGATGAATCGGGTTTGTAAACCGTTTCTTGATAAGTTTTTGATCGTGTTTATTGACGACATTTTGGTTTATTCGAAAACCGAAGAAGAACACGAAGGTCATTTGAGGCTCGTTCTAGACGTGTTGAAACGGGAGAAGTTGTATGCAAAATTTTCAAAGTGTGAATTTTGGTTGCGGGAAGTACAATTCTTAGGTCACGTGGTGACGTGTGATGGTATTAAGGTTGATCCGTCCAAGATTGAAGCGGTGTCAAATTGGGAGCCTCCGAGGACTCCTACCGAGGTTAGAAGTTTTCTTGGATTAGCCGGTTATTACCGAAGATTTATACAAGACTTCTCGAGAATCGCGATTCCACTCACGAAGTTAACGAGAAAGAGTGAAAAGTTTGTGTGGGAAAAGAAGCAAGAAGAGGCGTTTAAGTTGTTAAAAGAAAAGTTATGTAACGCGCCGATCCTTACATTACCGGATGGTATGGAAGATTTTGTGGTTTATAGTGATGCTTCGAATCAAGGGCTCGGTTGTGTGTTGATGCAAAGAGGAAAGGTGATCGCGTATGCCTCGCGACAATTGAAGAATGCGGAATTAAGGTACACGACACACGACTTGGAATTGGCGGCGATTATTTTTGCCTTGAAATTGTGGAGGCATTATTTGTATGGTACTCGGTGTACGTTGTACACGGATCATAAGAGTTTGCAATATGTGTTCACACAAAAAGACCTTAATATGCGACAAAGAAGGTGGATCGAGTTGATTGCCGATTATGATTGTGAAATTGTGTATCACGCGGGTAAGGCGAATGTGGTGGCCGATGCCTTGAGCCGAAAGGTATATGAAAAACCGAACCGAGGAATTTTATCACGTATAGAAGTCGTCTCGAGCATTATCGAAAGAATAAAAAATGCCCAACGAGAGGTTATGGGAAAAGACGAGTTAAGACAAGAACGGTTAGGAAAGAACCAACATTTTCTCGAAAATGCACAAGGGTCGAAGACCGTAGGCGGTCGTATTTGGGTTCCTAAGTTCGGAGGTATCCGAAAAGAGTTGTTGTATGATGTGCACAAGTCGAAGTATTCGATTCACCCGGGAAGTACAAAGACGTACCAAGATATGAAACGGGTTTATTGGTGGCCCGGAATGAAGGCGAGAGTGGCCAAGTATATCTCTAAGTGTACCACGTGTGCACAAGTGAAAGCCGAGCATCAAGTACCGTATGGGGTAGCTCAATCATTAGTTGTACCGGCCGGGAAGTGGGAAGATATAACTATGGATTTCATAGTAGGTTTACCGAAGACGAGTAGAGGTCACGATGCCATTTGGGTCATAGTTGACCGGTTGACCAAGAGTGCGTTATTTTTAGCAATTCGGGAAACGTTGCCACTTGAGAAATTGGCTAAGTTGTATGTTGATGAGGTGGTTCGACTCCACGGGGTTCCGTTATCGATTGTATCCGATAGGGACGCGAGGTTTACCTCGAGATTTTGGCGATCTTTACAAGAAGAATTGGGTACAAAGTTGCGGTTGAGCACGGCTTATCATCCGCAAACCGACGGTCAAAGTGAAAGAACGATTCAAACAGTTGAAGACATGTTGAGATCATGTGTGTTAGACTTCGGTGGTAAATGGGATGAACATTTACCGTTAGTCGAGTTCTCGTACAATAATAGTTATCACTCGACTATCAAGATGCCGCCTTATGAGGCGTTGTATGGAAGAAAATGTAGAACTCCATCTTGTTGGTTGGAGGCGGGAGAGACGAAACTCACGGGTCCCGAGATCGTGAGAGTGACAAATGAAAAGATCGGTATTATTCAAACCAACATGAAAGTCGCCCAAGATAGACAACGAAGTTATTCGGGTTTGAAGAAAAGGCCATATGACTTGGATGTCGGTGATATGGTCATGTTGAAAGTGTCACCTTGGAAAGGTGTAATGCGGTTTGGTAAGAAAGGGAAGTTAAGTCCAAGGTATGTTGGACCGTTTAAAATATTGAAACGGGTCGGGCTTCAAGCTTTTAAGTTAGAACTTCCACCCGAGCTTCAAGGTGTGCATGACACCTTTCACGTGAGTTATTTGAAAAAGTTTATCGGGGAAGTTGAAAATATCATTCCATTGCAAGAGTTGCGGGTTGACGGCCCGAACCGGTTGATTGAGGAGCCCGAGGCTATATTAGAAACGAAAACAAAGAAGCTTCGGAATAAGGAGATCGAGTTGGTGTTGGTCAAGTGGAAGCATTCACTTGGGCCGAATTTGACTTGGGAAGTCAAGGACGAGATTCGGAAGAGGTACCCGGATTTCGTGAACTATGATGAGATTCCGAGGACGGAATCTTCTTAAGGGGTAGATAGTTGTAACGACCCGAAATTGTGAATAAATAAAATATGTAAAAATATGATAATTATGGATAAATCATATAAAACACGTGGAAATTGGTTTCGTGTCGTTTGGACACCGTACGCGAAAGTTATGGGCGAAATCGGGTCAAGACACTTGATGAAAAGTGCAGCCCTGCTGCCTCAAGGAGTTCGCGTCACGAACTATAGTTCCCGATCGGGAACTGGCTCCAGGGAGTTTGGCCATGGGTCGCGATGTAGATCGCGTCGAGTTAGCGATCGCTAAGTGTTGCCAGATATGGAGAGTTAGCGACGCGAACTATGTTCGCGCCGTGAACTCTGGACGACCAGCATTAAAGTCGGGATTTGGCTCATTTATTGCATATCAAAACCCTAGTTTTCTCTCTTGGCGATTTTCGAGCTTTAAGGCTGGTATTGGTTGATTTCTTCACAAATCCTTGGTAGATTTCACTCCTAGTAGAAGATTAAAGGTAAATCTTCACTCTTTCATCTTTGTAGCTCAAGATCTATGGATCTTGAAGCTAGGGTTTGAAACCCTAGTTCTTGGGTTGGTGATTTATGGTGAAATAAATGTTGTATACACTTAATAGATGGTATATTAACAAGGGAATCAAGTGTATGGTTAAGATTTGTAAGAATCTTAAGGGTTGGTTAAACCTAGGGTTTGGTAATCACCATATTTGGGGGAATTGGATTGATGGGTGTTATCTAGAGGTAGATGAACACATTGGTAGTAGTAATTGATGTTGATCATATTGTGATAATTGTATTATGCTTTTGGTGAAGTCTTGGAAAGTTGATTGGATTGAGAAGCAAGAGATTGGGTGTCAAGAACACGGTTTGAGCATCTTATTGCTAAGGTGAGTACGTGTGGACTTTACTGAGTACATAGCCTATGAAATACATTTTTATTACTTGTGTTATAGTCTATTTGCTTAATTGTGTAGACTAGTAGTTGATAGTTAGTTATACCGATGATAGTATTGAACTAACTTGTTTGATGATAGACGTGATAGCCGAGAGCTAGATTGACATAACCATCGAGTTATGATATGGTGAGATGATGTGATGATTCGGGGGATCGCCGGTCATGAGGTATGGAATAGGGAGCATTTGGGCGGATCCCCATCGGCCCATTCCATGATAGTAGTCTTGCTAACTGGAAGTAGTCCGGCGAGTAAGGCAGGTATTGGTAGATTGGGCGATTCCCTCTTGCCTTTACCTTGAAGCTTGTTAATGCGGGGGATCCCCGGTTAATAAGTTAATGTGGTTCTAGTTGGTTGGGGATGTCCCGACAACTAGGTATGATTGCTAGGAAAGCAAGGTATTAGAGTCACAATAGGGTGACTAGATGGATGGGTGATAGCTTATGAGTTTGTTTGTTTGTTTTATTGTGATTCGGTTATTATTATTAACCTTGGGGTCTAAACCCATGTAGCTCACGAGACGTTTTTGTCTCACGTACTCCTTGTTTTGTTTTGCTATGTACTCAGGTTCGGGATCGAAGGCTTAGGTACGCATGGATAGAGATGCGGGACCTAGAATAGAAGAGCACTAGATTGGATTTAGTCTTAGCTTGGTTATGATCTATTTTGTAACACCTACTTTTATACTCTGATTTCATACCAAGGTTTTTGTAAATCCAAATTTGGGAATGTTCTTCTATTTATAAAATGTTTTATTTTGGGCCAATATTTGGTATTAAAATATGAGGTGTTACAATTATATCTTGCGGGTGTCTTCGAGGGTATGATGTTCTCTCCTTCTTTTTTGTTGCACGATTTGGGTTTAGAGATTCGGTCATTGGTGGATCTTGGTGGTTAAATTAAATTTTTAAATATACGTTTCCGCTGCGTTTTCGACCCCACCAAAATCCAACATTATGATGTCCCTAGGGCCATGCTAGATTGGAGGCATTCCGGTTATTATGGTTCCTTAAGGTTAGTGGTAGATTGGAGGCATTCTGATTACCCAATACCTACGAGTCCCGGTAGGTTGGAGGCATTCCGGTTACCGTGGATATGACAGTCTTGATAGATTGGAGGCATTCCGATTATCTTGACATTGGCCAATGATGAAAGAAATGAAGTGACCCGAATGGAATTAATATTAAAATTATAACATAAATGATATTATGTGACTAGTTGTTTATCGGGTTTAAAACCCATGTATCTCACGAGGCAATTTTGTCTCACGTACTATGTTTGTGTTTTTGCTATGCACTCAGGTTCGGGATCGAAGATTTAGGAGGCCCGTTTAGAGAGGAGGCCTTGTTGAGATTAGCTTGGTGTTCATAGTTGGGGTCCTTATCCTATGGCTTAGATATATTTTGTAACACCGTTTTTGTAAACTCTGATAATCTCAAACAAGAAACCTTTTAGTTTTTGTAAATTCGGTATTTGACACCGATACATTATTAATCATTTTGGGATGAAATGTAATTTAAATATTGTTTTGAAAATTGAGGTGTTACACTAGCCTCAATGTTGTATCATCACCTCACGAAAGAGGTTTTGGTGGAAGTCCTTCCTAAGAGGAGTATCGAGCAGGTACCTAGCGAAGAGGAAGTGCTCATTGGAGAGGAGGAGAACTGTTGGATGAAGCCAATTATGCGATACCTGGTGGAAGGAGTATTGCCGGAAGACTCAACTCAAGCAAGGAAGATCAGAATAAACGCAGGGAGATACGCGGTCAAGAATGGCCCGCTATACCGGAAGGGATATTCCACTCCTTGGTTGCGGTGTTTAGGTCAGATGGAGTCTCAGAAAGCCACAGAGGAGGTGCACGAAGGGCTATGCGGAGCGCACGCAGGTTCAAGAGCCCTGACCCAAAAAGTCTTCAGGATGGGCTATTTCTGGCCTCAGATGTCGGCGTATATTCAAGAGTATGTAAAAAAATGTCAAAAATGCCAGGCATACTCAAACGTCCCTAGCCAAGCACCCGTCAACCTCGCAAGCATTCACAGTCCGTGGCCGTTCTGTCAATGGGGAATAGATATGGTAGGACCTTTTCCGAAAGCTCCTGGAGGCTTGAGATTATTGGTGGTCGCGGTGGATTATTTCACCAAGTGGGTTGAGGCGAAACCGTTGGCGTGCATTTCGGGAGCCAACGTTATTAAGTTTGTTTGGAAACAAATTGTTTGTTGGTTTGGTCTCCCTCATACCATCGTTAGCGACAACGAGAAGCAATTTGCTAATAACCCCTTCAAAAATTGGTGCGAAAGGCTATGCATTCGCCAAAACTTCACATCTGTAGCTCACCCCCAAGCAAATGAGCAAACGGAGGTAACTAACAGAACGATCGTTAAGGGGATAAAGACTCGTTTGAGCCGTGCAGAAGGAGGATGGGCGGATGAATTGCAAAGCGTCCTGTGGGCATACCGAACGACGGCTAGGAGTGCAACACAAGAAACTCCATATAGTTTGGTCTATGGATCCGAAGCAGTCATCCCGTTAGAAGTAATAATTCCATCCCCCAGGGTAGAAAATTTCCGCTTAGAAGAAAACGAAGAAGCTTTGAGATACAATCTAGACCTGGTGGAAGAACGAAGGGAAAATGCTGCTGTGCGCCAGGCAATATACAAATCCAGAACGGAAGGTACTACAATGCAAAAGTTCGAGGGGTAGCGTGCAAAGTAGGGGATTTGGTACTCCGGAAGAACGAAGCTAGCCTTCATTACAAGCCAGGAAAATTGTCCCCTAACTGGGAGGGTCCGTACAAAGTAAGGGAAGCAAGGAGGAACGGTTCGCACGTATTGGAAGGAATGGACGGGACGGCTATTCCCCGAACTTGGAATATGAGGAACTTGCGCAAGTTCCATTTCTAGGAAGGTTCCGAGTAATTAGGGGTATACGAATGTTTTTACATTTTTGTGTTTCTTTGATCTTTTTTTCGAACATTCGATAATGTACCCAACGATGCGTGCGAATTAATGTAGATCCCCTCCGTAAAGGGTCTTTTAATATTATGTTAGCAAGTATTACGAAAAGTGGTGCCTAAATATACTCGGTTGAGAATTTTTTAGACATCGTTGAAAGCAGGACGTTTCAATTCCCGAAAGGATTGACCGTTCGCGTTTTCAAACAAACTACATATACTGAATCGACGAATATTAAACATGCATGCGAATCGCGTAAATTTGTAAGAGGGACGCCTCTACATAAACAAATTTCTTAAAAAAGCGAAAATTAAGCAATTACATAGATACGACAAACGGTGCAACGAGTACAAGTAGTAAGCAAAATACAGCAACGAAAATATACAAAAACGACAAGAACAATCAGTAAACTAAGAAGGCGGGGGACCCTCGCCCCGGTTGGAGCTTTCTCCTACGTCATCCGGACCGGAAGGCGACTTTTTCACCAGCTCCTTCAATTCACTTAGGGGAACCGCGCCGATCGAAAGTGATTGCAACAATGAGTAATTCGGAGTAACCAACTCACCGAAAAGGGCCATGATGTTGGCCTGAGCTTCCGGATACTCATGCACGAGCCGCATGCCCTGCAACAGTTCTGCATATTCGTTATGGGTATCTAAACATCCTCGATACTGCCCAAACCGGACGTTCTCTCTCTGAAGACTGGAGTTCCGTCCCACGAATTCCGCAGAATTTATTAAAACTCCGAACAGCCCAGATATACCCTTCTGGATCAACCAGTCAAGATCCTCACGAAGTGCACCAATCTGATGGGACTAGACGGCAACTTCTTCTTTCAAACGGTCGTTGTGGGTATCCAGTTCTGAATGGCAACGAACAACCTCCTCCAATTGAGCATCTTTCTCCATTAGCGACATTTCTAGTTCAGCAATCCGGGCAGAAGAGGAACTCTGTTCTGCGCTAAGCTCAATGATACGGGCATCTTTAGCAGACAACGAACGTCTCATATCCTCCAGACCAGCAGACAAATCTTTGTTTTCTGCAGAAAGGCGTTCGAACTCACTCGCTAACCGATTCTTCTCCTCAACCTCATGCTGGTGCAAGCCTTTCATCTTTTCCATTAAACCCTGCATTCGGGTAAACTCCTCGCGGTGGAAAGATGACGATTGCCTGTTATGAATACTTCGCATTTGCAACTCCGACAAAAGATCCACAGCACTCAACAACTCCGACCTTGCACGAAGGAAGATGCCCTCGTCCGATACTTCTGCAAGGTTTGCTGAGGAAACAAAAGGATCCGGGAGAGTATGCACAATAGTAGGAGCAGGGGTAATGGTGGCCTGCAGACGTCCCCCCTCGGGGGCTGGTACTTCAGAAGGCCTCACCGGCTCAGAAAGGATGGTAGCGAATAGTTCCTTAGTGGAGTCTGGAATTGTAGTACGAACTGAGCGAGCTGAGAAATAAACGATCAATTACACAATATCAATAACAGGAATATACGTAAAATGAGGGGAGCACGTCAAGTGAGGAATCTTACGCAGGAAGGGAAAGTTGGGCAGAGAAGATTGTGGCCTGATGGGTCGAGTAAGTGTAACACCCAAAAATTTACAAGATTTTTTAAAATTTTTGAAAATAAAATTATAATCAAAAGGTCCCATAAATAAATTTCAGATATTAATATTTAACATTTAAAACGTATTTATTGCGAAAATAGTTAAGATAAAGTAAAGTGTTTTAAAATATTAAATGATGTCCACATCAGTAATAAAAAGATACATCGGTCAACCGTCCACCTTCTCCTTTCCTTTGCTGGTACCTGAAACAATGTGGGGGAAAGTTTGGGTCAGCTAGGGAAGCTGAGTGAATAATTCTCAAAATGCAAACAATCATAACATACAACACATGAGGGCACATCGGTGTACTCCTACTCAGAATCTACTCGATTAATTACTCAGATTTATTTCTCAGATTTTATTACTCAGATTTTAATTTATATAGCGCGCTTGTGTGATTTGGGACGAGAGATCAACCTCGCCCCTCCTCACACCTCAGATAGGCGTAAGCCAAAACTCAGACGGGAGTGATCCCAAAACTCAGACGGGAATAATCCCAAAAACTCAGACGGGAGGTGATCCCAAGATAGGCATATAGCCAAAAACTCAGATGTGTATTATTATGTTTTATTATCTCTTTAACATAATTATCTCAGATGCCCTAGCAAATAGTAGCACAGAATGACCCTGTGCCGAGCTCGGTTACCCAGGCACAATGTCTCAGATCAAAATAAATCAACAGATGCTCAGATACTCAGATAACATATCAACTCAGATAACACATAAGGTTCAACTAATATAACACATAAGTCATGCATGTATTATGTTAAAACTGAATACACGGTGAGAATACTCACCTCGAGAAACGTAAGCTCCAAAGGATTCCCGACAGTCAAAGGTACGGAACGTTGTCTCCTAGGCGGTCCTAAAACCAAAAACGAACCCTGAATTAAAATTCTACCCAAGGACTTATTTTAGAAAAACTGGCAGCACCCGTCGGTCTCACGGAAACTGCCATAACTCCTAAACGGCTCATTAGATGTTTCCCATCTTTTTACCGTAAAAACTAGACAACGAGAGCTACAAATCACTGTGAGACGGTCGCTGGCCAAAACAGAATCTAAGGGTCTCAAAATAGTGTCACAAGACAGGCATGTTGTACATGTCAATTTCCTAACAGCAGCATATTAAAGCTGACACAACTTTTAAACCGTAAGTCCTGTTGACGAGCGGTTTGCGGCATCGGAAATCTAACTCAGAAATATAGGTCCCTACGATGGACAAATTAAAAGCTTAGTTTAAACCAATTAAAAACAGACCCGAACATCAGGTCAGCCAAAAATCTCATTGTGTTTAAAACCCGTTTATTAAACCCGACCCGACCTGTAAGAATCCGAGCACCCCAAATTGAATACCCAATAGTTTAAAATCTCAGTTTCTAAGTATATGAATGATTTCCAAAACTCGATTGTAAAAAGTTTCTTGATTGGGAAACGAAGAACCCTACGGGTTTGGTTTCCCCTTCGATTATTAAAGACGATTTAATAGAACGTAAAAAAAACCCGAGACCAACCCGAGAGTCAATCTCTGTTGCCCAATTTGGTTTATTTAAAAACTAGATTTAAAAACCCAACTCGTTTTGACAATAATCACAACTAACAATTTCATAACGAAAACAATAACGATTTAAAAGCAAACGAGACTACAATCACTAGACAAAACACCACCAAAACCCGGGATATTAAAACGATAACCCAACCACGCAGCTCATGAAATTTTGGACAGAAACAGAATAACTAAACCTTACACAACTTGGTTAATCAAGAATTGATATCAATAAATGAAGGAATAAAAAGGCTAGATATTTATACCGATTTGCAATGACGAACTTACGATGATAACTCGTATCACAAACCCAAAAATACAAATGAAAACACACCACTGCCCAATGTTTTCATTGATATGACGTCACCTACTATTAGTCAAGCATTCTTGCTTGTTTCTTGCTGATCTCACGCATAAAAGAGAATGAAACCCAAAGCATGTCATGCCCCACCACCGACCTTTGAAAATAAACATAGCTTCCACCTGCTTATTGTTAATTTGCTCGCTGATTCCAAACATCAAAAATGTCCACGTGCCTATCTAGTTACCTCCTTGCCGCCTCATGGTTTACAGATGACCACCGAATCAAAATATCTTCTTTTTCTTATCTTTTTCGTGAGTTTCCAATACGCAGCCGAAGAAACGAGAGAAAGAGATGACGGCCAAAGAAAATAATGAGATTAGGGTTTAAATTTATTAGTTAATTGATCCTCTAATTCCGAATAGATCCTAAGCCTGAAACGAATAAAACCCGACAAGAAAAATTGGACTTTGGTCGGCCCGACTCAAAAGACTACAACCAAATTCTTATGATTAACTAACTGGTCCAGACCCGATACGAACTATTTAATTACACTTAAGAGTATATGAACGTCTATAAAATAATAAAGTGTTCAAATAATTAAAACGTCTGAATAATACGAACCGTCTAACTACAGGTCGTCTAATAAATTGTTGTCTAATTAAATTATCGTCTAATAAAAACGAACCGTCTAGCTTTATTATAATTAATTTACTAATAATTCATTTTAAACATAAATATGACGATTAAATTAATATTATTTAGTTATTAAAATTTCAGGGCGTTACAGTAAGTGGAACACCCTTTCCAGCAGAAGGAGTCTTCATACTAGAACTAAACAGAAGATCACTAAACATCGCCAATGCAGATGCATTTGTTGGAGGAACCATGGTTTCTCGCAAAAGGGAACCTGAGGTTTTTGATGAAGGAGTAACAGTTGTACTCACGGTAGTAGGAATGACCAGTGACGCCGGCCGGGGTGAACATGACAGTGACCGGGAGCTCTTCCGAAGGGGCAGAGGCCTCAGTAATTTTTTCTGTAACAAAGAAACATAAATAGCGTTCATACAAAGGCATCGTCCATATAAAAATAATAATATTAAAAAGAGGGGAGAATGACGATATACAAGCAACTCATACCCTCACGACGTGGACGCTTAGAAACAGACGCTGCAGAAACTTCGTGACCCCTTTTAGAGAGCGTTCGGACGGATCGGCTCTTGCGAGGCTTTGATAAGTCTGACTGGGAGTGAGGAATCATCGTATCTTCAGTTCTGAACCCCAAGCTTTCAACAATCGGCGTAGGAACATTGGAGGTAACTTCAACTTCGTGCTCCGTTGCGGTAGGGGTACTTTCGGAACTAGAAACCTCTTCGGGAGGGGGCAGGAAGGGTAGGATCGGCCCTTCGACCACTAATACAGATCCTTTCGGGGGTTTAGGCATTCTCAGACGTTGAAACAAGGAAACATCCTTGTCATTAACCCGCCAGATCGGTCGAACTCGACGAATGAAGTATTGAGGACTTAGATCAGCCATCCCAAGAAGAACCTCATCAGGCTCGTCCCATTCTATCTCTATAGAAGATAAACTTTCAACATAACTGCGCTCATCATCAATCAATTCAGGCGCAGGCTCGGATGATCGCCCGGTTATCCTCCCCCAGGAAAGCGATACGCCATTAAAAGCCAAAGGGTCGACGTAAAAAAAGCCATATTTCCAATCACGGATGGAATCCTTCAAACCCGTAATACGCTCGCTCCGCCCGGGTCTATGGGTAAAAACCGCCCAATCCCCACAGCCGGTAACCACGTAGAGGTGGCAGAAAATCTTGGTAGAAAGAGGAATTCCGAGAGAGCGGCTAAACATTATGAACCCGATGATCTTGCGGAACGAGTTGGGAGCAAGTTGGGCCAGGTGAAGGCCAAGGTCTTGATAAAGAACATGGATGAAGTCGTCAATAGGAAATCGCAACCCCCCAAGAAGATATTGAAGATATACCGGTTCAAAGCCATCGGGGGCTGAGAGGATATTATCTGAGGGACCGGGTAAGTGCAGTCCGTAGCACCGATCTACGTGAAAATCATCATAGATCGCAGAAAGGTCGGGAGGAGTAAGAGTAGTATGAGTGTTTGCAGCGGTTCTTGCTTCCTGACCGGATTTTCCAGCTTTTTCCTTAGTGGGTTTTTTCATGATGGTCAAGGAATCGAAAAGAGCAATGAAGAGAAAAAGTATGAAGAAAGCGGAGATCGTTTGAGAAAAGAATTAACGGAATAAAAGGATATATAGGAAAGGAATATGAAAAGCCCCTATATATCGATAGGATGATGGTAAGCTCAACGGTTGGGAAAAGGACAACGGTCATTTTTCGACAATACGAAACAGATAAGCTTAAGTTTAAGTTTAAACGACGATTTTACGAACAATCCTCTTTAAACTTAGGGGACTTAATGAGGTATACTACATACCATTCCGAGCGAACGACACCGCACGAACAGAAGGTAAGAACAAACGCTTGGGAATCGCAGATCCCAAGAAACGTAATCCAAGTGCAGAACGGATTTCACGGGAAAGAGAAGCTTCGAGCCGTGAGCGCATTAAATGCTTCCAAGTTCCCAGAACGGCGTGGCGTGGGACTGACCTATTGCACAACAGACAACGAGTCTGGATTTGACTTCTTTACGCGGAAGGTATTGTCAGATACCGGTCCGAAGAAGAACATCCTTTCCTTCCCGTGTGGAGCAATCTGGTTATAAATACCTCGGCATGGTGATCGGCCAGGGACAGAATACTCGGTATATCATTACTTACACTTTATACATGCATTCAATACTAAGCTTACTTTGGCATTGAATGCCCGATAGGCCTTACGCCATAAATACTAACTTGGGCGTCGGAGTGTTCTCACGAGGATTACCCTCGGGGAGCAACTGACCCAAGGTTTTTCGTTTGGTTTCAGGTTCTGCTCGTAGGCTCTTCCGGAGAAGAACCGTCTGTCTCTTCGTCCGAAGAATCTGTTTTAACAAATAGAATCCAAGATGCAAGCTATTTTCATTGATAAGACTTAAGAGCAACTAAGACATACAAATAACAAATCTACTAAAAGTATTGCAAAGACGATAACTACTTTTTTATAATTGTAAAAAGAGTTTTTCTAACATGTGCGTCACATGATAAAGTGTATTCAATGAAGTCAAAATTTCTAAAGTTGTAGCAATAAGTATCATTAAAGCCAAAATTTTATAATTACATATAAAGTGTGGTTGGTTTAGAAAGTTTAAGATAGTTGATGCCTCATATACACATGTTAGAAAAACCTTTGTAAAAAGATGTTTTTAGGGCATTATTAATTTAATTACATATATAGTTTGAGAAATTTGTAAAATAGTAATCAAACATGCCCTTTGATCACATAGAACAACAACGATATCAAATCTTATTAAAATTACGATATGAGAAATGTGAGACATAATTAAACAGTCATACATTTATCAGAATAAAATGTTTTACCTAATTCACTTGAATGGTATGTGAGAGCTAAGCAGGTAGAGGGAGGGATTACATATAAGAAAAGGAAATTAACTTGTGGTCCATGTACATACAAATACTTCATACAATACAGATAGGTACCCTACATAATTTAATAAAACTCAATTTGTAGGCTTTTTTCATTGATATAATTAACTAAAAAAGCTAAACAATTTCATTTTTTTTATCATCTTTTGGCCTAAACGTTATTTAGATCTCAATAATTATTTCCACCGGCCGTTACATATATTTACGCAACAAAAAATAAACATCAGTTTATACGTACATATATACATACTAGCTTCATAACCCGCCCGATGGGCGGGTATGCTTCAAGATTTATTATGTAGAAAAATACCAACAAAGCTCAACAATTTTAAAAATGACATAATAATCGATAGATGTAATGATGATTTTGTAAAAAATTCGATACATGAAGAAATGTTACATATAATTTACAAACGAAATAAGACTTCTTGAAGAAATTCGATACATGAATGGTCAAGTTTTACTTTTTAAAAAATTTTAATTATTAAAAAAGGAAACAAATGTTGGAATGTTTTACCAACAAATAATTGATAAGTTTTTAAATAACCTGGGTTATTTATGGTTTAATTGACTGTAGGGATACCAGATTGACAAATAATTAACAGTTTAACTTTATTTCTGCTCTGATAATAAAAAATATAATTATTTTAACCAATGTATTATCTAGGGATTAAAACATAATTAAAAATGATAATAACAGTATGTGGACAGTTTGACTGTTAATGTGTGATTATCAGAAGGTATTATATAAGATGGTTAACAAAAATTCAAATTTGGTCAAGATAGTCACAAAATCCCTTGATTTAAGGAATTCCGTAAATCACAGAGAATAATGGTGTTGAATGAAATTTTAAAAAAAAACATGTAATTCGGGTATCTTCATAGTTAAAAGAAAATGATCAAATTTGTAAGTCAGGAAATTTAATTTAATTTAAAAGAAAAGGATTAAATCTTCTCCTTAATGTTGGCCTAATATATCTTTACTTTCCTTAAACGCAGGAGTGGTATCATGGAATGTATTGAATTTGATGGTGAATCACGTGGACCAATACCCGAATTACATGTGGCATTTCCGACGAATCATAGAGCTTGGAATTGCCATGTTGTCAAACCCAAGCCAAATTAGGCCTCATATATAGGAGGAGATATTTAAGAGTAAATTACATGAATGGTCCTTGTGGTTTGCCAAAAGTTTTGGATTTGGTCCCTAAGTCTCAGAAATTACATCAATGATCACTGTGGTTTGAAAGTCGTCATGCTTTTGATCCCTAATACTAACGGACGTGAAAATTGGCTGTTAAACTTTTCAAAATGACTAAAATTGCCCTTACCCTTTAAAAACCCCAGCTTTATTTTTTTCATGTTATATTTAATTTTAATTTATCTAATGATTTATCTCTCCCTCTCTCTCATCTACTGATCTACCCCCCCACCACCACATACGTATAGGAAACAGGAAGCAAAGAAGTGTCGTGGGAGCTTTAATGGTGAATCATCTCCCGATAATTCTTCCAATTTCTCTAAGCATATGAAACAAGCTTGGTTCATCACGTATTTGAAAATTAAACTACATAAAAACCCTAGATCTAAATGGATGATTTCCGTAGCGGTGGGGGAGGTGGACGGTGGTAAGAGTACGTTGGTAATGGTTAACGATGGCGGCGTCTCGCACTCGGCGGACATACGTTTCAGATGTAATTTTGGTTTGTTTGACCTCAACACGTTTTACCACACCGGTCATCAGAAGTTTTGAAAGCATTCTCCAATCTGAAGTTGCAACCTAGGCAAGCCAAAAAGATCCAAAAGCAACTCTCCGGTGAGATTCTTTCAGCTTAATATCCAAATCAAGTGACGGTGGAGGATGGGAATTGAAAGTTGAGGCAGGCGGTCGTTGTTGCAGTGGTTATTGAGTTGAAGTTGATGCTTTGGAGGTCGGTGGCGAGATCGTCTAGCCATGGTGGTTCCATTTATATATACATGTAAGCATCATATGTATGTATTGTTTTCTTTCTTCTCGTACAGATTAAATGGAAATGGGGAAAATAAGAAACAAATTAAATGAAAAGAGGGTGATTTTAAGTGGCGGTGGTTCTAATTTGATTATATAATGATTGTTCAAGATATTGAATGGACAAAATGGGTTAGTCGAAGAATTGCTGTTGAAGCTTTAATTTCAAAGCAAGATGCAGAGGCGCATGGTTGAAAATAAAGGGAGGGTAAGGGCAATTTTGGTCATTTTGAAAAGTTTAACAGCTAATTTTAAAGTCCGTTAGTATTAGGGACCAAAAGCATGACGACCTTCAAACCACAGTGATCATTGATGTAATTTCTGAGACTTAGGGATCAAATCCAAAACTTTTGGCAAACCACAAAGACCATTCGTGTAATTTACTCTATATTTAAGTTTACACGACAAAAATAATAAATTTTGGAGACAAATAAACATGAGTCCATACATCCAAGAAACCATCCCAATATGACAGATATTAGATACTAAATTAGTAAGTTCAATTTTTTTAACTAACTCTTTAATCTACGACAATTTTATCAATAGCAGAATTTTAGGCTAACATCAAACATCAATACAAGTAGTCTACGCCTTGGGTAATTAGTAAGTTTAATTGCATGAATATATTCCGGTAATTCTATTAGCAATTGAAAGGGTAGGTTAGCTTTGCCCATGTATTCCAGTAATTCCGTTAAGTTAGCTTCTCACCTTTAACTGTAATAAATCAAAGATGAAATTTCATAAACATGATTTCAAACATAAAAATGAAATTTTTTAAATAAAGTATAAAAACCACAAAAATGCTATCAAAAACCAGGAAATTATTCTTTTTGGCTCCTTCTGGTGTTGATCCTGTTTCTATCTTCCCACAGCTTTATTGAACCACAAAGATTTTATATAAAACACAGATCTGGTGGATCAAAATCCATGCAGTTCAAGAAAGCCGTGGAAGAATAGGAAGAGAACCATTTTTGTGGTTGTTCTGCAGATCCTTCAGTTCTTCTCTTAACAAGGGAACCCTAATTAGGGTTCTTGAAAACACACAGTGAGACACACATATAAGCAGAGAAAGAGGGTTGGTTGCAGGCGGAAGAAGAGAAGAACAGGTGAGTATTTATAGGAGTACAGAGGTCTTTTTACCACCAATCCCGAGAAGAATATAGGGTATAATGAAACTGATGAGACCCCACCTATTTTATTTTATTTTATTTTTTTTAACAGCAAAAGGAGTCAACGGATCGAACTTCGGCAAAAGCCATCATCCCCGAGGACCTCCAACAAACATAATTAAATAAAGAAACTATCAAGAAACTAACAATTATAACAGATGACCAAGGAAAATACAGTAGCGCTACACAAATTATGCTAGAAACACAACCTAGTAATGACACACCATTCGACCCCACCTTTTTTTTATTAACCCTTGGTTTATTATTACTATTTATTTATAAGTTTTGATAATGACAACTTTAAAATGTTAATAAGAAAGGAATATTCTTTTTTGTAAAATAGATTTTAGTTGAATTAGTTAAATGAGTAATGAATATTCCTAAAAAAGTGAAAGAATTTTGACTAATGAAGAATTAATAATTTATAATTTAATTAATAATTATTTTTCAAAACAGATTATTCTCCTCTTATTGACAGCCCTTATCAAAACTCTTTATTTATTTATTCCCTGTGTTTTTTTGTTAAAAGAGTGATTTTTATAACACAACTTTTGTTGTATTTACAACAACTTTTGTTAATGTCTACCACGTACAAAATAGTATTCAATATGAGTGTCAATTTCTTATCTAACATGAAACTCGACCTAAAACTGATACGAAAATAAACATGTTAAGTGTAAAGCGACAAATTAAAAGGTTAATTTTGTGGATATTTGTATTTTTGTGTGTGCATTTTATGTATAAAATATTAAGTAAATGAGTATTATTTGCATGCGTGTGTCAATTAAGTGTTAGTTAAAGTTTCAACTAATTCAATGTTGATTTGTCATAAAAACGGAAGTGTAAGTTAATATAGTGAGTATAAGTAATCTTAGAGTTGTCATTAATAAAATAGCCAGATTCTAAGAAATATTACATATAAAATTATAAATTATAGTTTACAGTGCAATATAAAATTATTAACTAACAAATAATACAAACAAATTATGCTATTTGATTAACAACTTCTTTTATAATTTGAGAAATGATATTTATTCCTACCATTTAGACCTACTCATAGGTCTATTCAGTTAATAGGATAACATGTGTATTCCACTAATTCTTTCTCCTAATATAATCTCTTGATTTTGACACGTGTCTTCATCTAATGAGTAGGCATATGAGTATGTATAAATGATATGCCTAAATACCATTACTCTTTATAATTATAAATCAAATTTGTTTGTACTAGTGTACTACTCCTTCAAAAAAGAGGTGGGGTTGAGATCCTTCCGTGGCGGGTGGCGTATATGAGATGCGAAGTGGAACAAGTAGCAACATATGAATAGGTCCATGGATATTGGGGCCATCCGGATCGGACGGTGGTTGGAACCCTGTTCTGGTGGCACACCGGTCAGACCTGCAATCTCAATTTTGTGAAAAACTACACATCTTCCCACGCGTCTTTTTGGGTGCGTCTCCTCCACGGCAATGACCAATTTGTTTCTCTCCTATTTTGTTTATTTTCTAATAAAAAATAAGAAAATGATAATGACAGTTCTAAGGGCTGTCACTAAAATGTCAAGATACGCATCAAAAACTTGTACAATAATCAATAATCGCCCCCTTCATTTTAGGAATCAACCCCCACTACTAAAAGTAATAAACGATTTATGCACGTAACCACCTCTTAATAACTATAAAAACCTAAAAAATAATATTTAGTTATATTATTTGATTATACTTATAATCATATTCATTTAATAGGATGACATTACAATTCACTAATTCACTCTCTTAATATTATCCCTTTATTTTAACAGGTGTCTTATCAAATGAATAAGACTATGAATAAGAACAATAATATGACTAAACATTATTACTATTTTCTATTATATTTTACTCCTCCCAAGTCCCAAATACAACATTCGGAAATTTAAATAAAATTTAATAATAGCATATGTATATATGATGGTTATAGGCTTCTAAGTAAATTGTTGTATGACCGTTGCCAACAAGTAGCCGGTTGGTGTGTGTCGATTCTTCCCTTCGTCTAGGAAACGTGAAGAGATAAATAACTAATTTAGTGGGTATTGATATTTCGTATTCTAAATATAATACTCCCTCCGTCCCACAAAAAACTTCTCATTTGTCTCTAAATTTTTGTCCCACATAAAACTTCTCATTTCTCACATTTGATGGGCTTCACACAATAAAAAATTCTTATTATTAAAAAGTCCACCACTAATATCCACTAACTATCATTCTCTCTCCCACCCAATCCTATATTTTAATCAAAAGTATTATCAATGACTCCACCATATACTATCACCTAAAAACTTGTGCAAAAGGCAAATGGAGTTTTTTGGGACGGAGGGAGTAGAAAATATGAAGTAAACGAATATTGTTGGCATATGTGTCAGTTGATTGTTAGATGAGTGATGCTCATTTGACAAAAACTGAGTTTCAGTTGTTGTTACGGTTGGAAGCGATTTAAAAGTTATATGTTTCCAAGTTAAGAACAATGATACATTATTATATTTTTTATTTTTTATTATAATTATAATTATTTTTTTGTTAAAAAACAATATTACTTCCTCCGTCCCTAAATAAAATTCTCATTTCTCTTAAGCACAACTTTTTAGGAGATAGTTAGTGATGGGGTATTTGGTATTACTTTTGATTAAAATATAAGGTTTGATTGAAGAGAGAAAGTGATTTAGGAGATAGTTAGTGGTGAAACTATTGGTAATAATATTATTATATTAAGTGGGGCCCTTAAGTTTGAGAAATGAGAACTTTATTTAGGGACAAAACTTGGAGGAGAAATGAGAACTTTATTTAGGGACGGATGGAGTATTTGATAATCACGTGGGATTCTAAATCACATGTAATATTATTGTACAATCACATATCATTGTATATTTGATCACATGTGATGTTTTAATATAATCACATGTGATTATCACATATGTGCTATTAACGAAAAATAAATAATTTCTTTTTAAAAAATAAAATAATAATAATAAATAATATTTCTAAAAAAATATAAAAAATAAAACGAGTTAATTTTTTGTGTGTATAAATGATCAAAATACCCCTTCATATATAACATACATGATTATATTTAACCATTAATTATAACTAAACAATGACTGAAATTTATCTCTTAAAATTATATAAAAATTAAAAAATATCTTGAATATATCTACCCAAGGCTTGTAGCCTAGTGGTATCCAAGGAGGATTTAAGGTGTTGCCCATGACCTATTGGTCATGGGTTCAAGTCCCGCCGTTGACAGAAAGGTGGAAGGTTGGAGGGAAGGCATACTGCCCCTTGTGGATGTCACTGTCTAGGCTCGAACCACTAACTTACTAACTAGCCGTTTAAATAAAAAATAAAAAAATCTACAAGGTTAAGTTTAAAATAGTTTGCTGACTCTTTTTTTTAATGACAAGTTATTAAGTTAGTGGTTTGACATCTGTAATGACATCCAACCAGGTAGTATGCAATCCTTAAACACATCTCCTTTTTTTTAGGAATAAACCTCACATCTTTTTTAATCTTTTAAGGAATGTCCTCAGCAAGTATTGAACTCAAAACCTATTAAAGATAAACCCCCAAAATAACTTTTAATAGCTAATTAATCTAGACTAATTAATTACTAACTCACTCTAGCAGTTTACTAAAAACAAACCCCCAGAATAGTTTACTGACTTACTCTAACAAAAATGAACAAATAAATGGACAAGAGGTGTAATCACATGGGAAGCATGTGAAGGTGGATCCCACTAAGAGAATAAGTGTGAAAATGGGCATACAACCCGTTTTCACCGGAAGAAGGTCTCATTGTCGGGTAGTTTGGTTCTCCTCGATCCCCAATTTTTACTCACTTCTATTCCTTCCTTACTTTTTGTTTTTTTCCTACCATTTTATTCCATTATTATTTAGATTTATTTTGCTACGTTATGATTAGACTACCCGTAGTTAGGGATGCACGAATCCGGTTTTTAACATTTGATAAAAAGCAACCGTTACCAAATGTATTTCAGGTACATTTAATCCCGTCTCGCACAATTAGCACAATTAAGGTTATAATGTGTGCAACACGACTATGATAGAAAACACCATTCATAAACTATTTTAATGGTAGTAGTAATTTTTGCATTGCATTTGTATTATTAGACGCGTTATGAAACGAGATTTTTTATAAGTGAAAGTAATCTATTACATCTCGTACGTAACATATTAAGTAAATTTTGACCCGTATGAGACTACGGAAATTCTTCAAATGAGATTGTACGCTTCATCATTTGCCATGTTACCAAATCAACCCAATGTGCGGTAACACAAAGGTGCGAAGCGGGCAATAAACTATGAGTAGTTGGCCAAACGTCTGTTGTTAAATTTACACTTGTATCTGAATTTGACAATACCGTCTATTAAGAGATTTTTAGCCGCTTTCCAAAGTTCAAAGCAATCTCGTCTAAGAGTAGTACGACTTACTTGTTTATATCTCGGCTGAAGAGTTTCTTGAATGAGCTTCGTCAATCAAGGGTTGTCAAAGTGGTTGAACAACAAACATTGTTAAATCATAAATTTTCCCATTTCTAATCAACATCGTTCCGCTTGGTAATGAATAACTCCACCAACAAACTTACTGAGACAAAAGTATATAACGTATATGAGTTGGTTCACTTAACCATCTGGTGCTAGTTTAGAAGTAAAAGTTTCCAAATGACTTTCTAGAGGTCACATGTTTGATCCCTCTCAGGGTGAAAAAAAATAAAATAAAATAATAAAATAAAATAAATATTGTTTCCAAATGAGTTAACCATATGGTACACGTAATTATCAAATAACTATTGTTTTAAAATAAAAAAATAAAATATAAAAAATAAAAAAATCGCAATTTTTTTTAAGTGCCAAATCACCAAAATACACCTTCATGTATAAAATATGTGATTAATCTTGACCATTAGATCTTATTGATCGATGGTTGAGATTTTTTCCTCGGGACTTCGTAAAAATGATTGATCTCCTTGAACGTTTCTCTCTATATATAATCTTAAAGTTTTAAGTCAACTTAATACTTTAACAGGAAAAAATCTAGAAAGTTGATCCAATTTTTATATATATCTTGTATTTATGGGCTCACTTTCTTCTATTCGCATAGGGCTTTTCAAATTTCGGAGACGCCCCTGTTTCTAATTCTTATTTTCGGTGTGTTAATTAATAGGAGAAGAAAATGGTTGTGAAATTGGGTCTGTTGATTACAAAATCCTTTTATTTGCATTTTCTTTGCTGTAATTCGTATTATGGTCTAGCTTCTAGTTAAACCTTTTATTTAAGGTTTTTAATATATGTCTAATCTTAATGTTGGGGTGATGATAATACCGAAACTCCATATTTTTTGTTAAAATAAATTGAAAGATTGCTAATTAGCATCCAAGTAACCTCTTTTTATTGTATAGGGTTTTTTTTTTTTTTTTTTTTTTTAATTTGACACGGTATAGATAAAATACTTCCTCTGATTCAAAATAAGTGATACACGTTGAGTTTCACAGTTTTTGAGGCAAAAGTTTATAATGATGATTAAATTAGATTAATTGGATAATTAGTGGGTAATGGGTCCCACATCTTTTGAATAAAGTGAGGTTAATGATGTTTAAAAGTAAAAAGTAAGGGTAAATGAGTCATTTCACTTTGTTAAAGTAGATAGTTTGTGGGTGTGAGTCCCACTATTTTTTGCTAGATAAAGTAATTTTTTAAAGTGTATTCCTTATTTTGAATCACCCCAAAATAAAAATAAAAGTGTATCACTTATTTTGAATAGGAGGAAGTATAAGTAAACGGTTTGAAGGTTTATTACAATTGTCAGCTCAAGAATCCAGAAGTCAAACTTAAATCTTTATTGGAAAATGACTAATCCTTTTTTTACGTCATGAAAAAAGTGTCTGAAAAGGTGGTAAATACACAATATATGAAGCACATTGCACAAAATCAAATATTGATTGGAGATGAAATCAGGAAAACAACTGAAAACTGGAACAATCAGAAAGAAACCTTTTATCAAAAAAGTGGACTCAACCAAAAAACTCATTAAAACTCGACCTTTGAAAAACAAAATGTGAATGAAAACTTTGAACAAGTTGAATTGAATGAAAATTCAGGTATGGAAATTGATGTATATGTAGAAAATGACAAGTGTGCGACCAATATAAAATTCTATTTTTACTACTTAACTGTCTTTTGACTGGTTGAATTTTCAGTTGGACAATAATTCTAGAACATATAAAAAAGGAAATGTGAATGATAAAATTAGAACGAAGTAATAATTTAGAGCAAGAATTATTATCTTTAGAAAAAAAAAAACTCATGAATAAAATACTAACTTCAAAAAATGGATTTTTTCAATTCTATTGGGCCAGGCCATACAAAAATTATAATTGGGCTGCAAGTATTTTTCCGACATCTAGAATGTGTTTGACAAATTTACCCTAGAAATATCTTCTAACGCCCATTTTCAATCTTCAAAAAGATCAGGGGTGGTTTCGTCAATTAATGTTTCAATGCTTTACCTTCTCCGTCTATATAAAGGCAGCGCTACAAAAGCTAGGGTATAAAAAGCAGATCTCATTCTCCCTCTGCACAAACGCTACGAACATCAACGAGCTGAAAAAAAGTAAGTCTGATTCTTCGTAATTCATCAATAAAAAAAATCGATTAATGTGGTAATGGATGATTTATGTGTATTTATTGTATACGAACGTTGATTTTGTGCATAAATTTGCTGTGTATATTGATGATTCTCGAACAATTTCGTGTTTTTGATGATTATGTGTTTTATATTGTTTGATTCAAGTTTCGACATCTAGAGTGCTAATTATGTGTATTGTTAGAGTAAATTTTGATGTTAGAACTCAAATTCTGTGTTATTTACTGTATATGAACCTTGAATTTATGCACAAATTTGTGTGTGTATTGAAGATACTGGTGCAAGATCATGTGATAGCTCCTATTTGTTTTATTCATTGTTGGTTTTATTTTGTTTGTTTCATGTTTTGATGCATCGTGTGGCTAATTATTTGAATAATCAGCTTAATTTTGTATATTGGATGCAAATTCTGTGTTATTTAGTGTATATGTACCTTGAATTTATGCATAAAATTTGCAAAATCATGTGATACTTGTCGATTGTTTCGGATTTTAGTTTTTATTTTGTTTGAGTCAAGCATCATTTCTCACGTGGTTAATTATATGAATAACAAGCCTATAACCCGTGAATAACGGGTGGCTTATAGAAATTTTAATAATACTGATTATATGGGTGACTTTCAACCCATTCAACTAGTTCCCGTTTTAGCTCATTATTAATTTACCCATTTGAGCTGTTAGAGAAAAAGTATAACCCATTAATTAGGGTGCTTTATATGGTTAATTATATGAATAATTATGGTGTTTTTTCACGGCGTTGTGCTTTAATAAGAAACTACTAATACTAATAGAAGAATATATCATGTTTAATTTGTGCCAAATCCATATTCATTTCGCAAATCTAAGTACTCAGGGAGAAAATTTGAGTGTGTGTGTGTGAATTTAAGATTCAGGTTTAGCAATATATGTGTATAATTTTGTAAATATCTCTTTCCAGTTCATCCATATTTGATTTCTTTAATTGATGAGAAATCTGTTGGTGATATTTTTTGAGATATTTGTTTAATTTTAGTTTGATTTAATAGGTTTTTATGGCGACATTTGAGTTGTACCGTCGGTCAACAATTGGAATGTGTTTGACCGAAACTTTGGATGAGATGGTGTCAAGTGGTATTCTTGGCCCTGAGCTTGCTATCCAAGTGCTTGTTGAGTTTGACAAGGTTTTATTTTAAGCATTTTTTTAAAATTGAAAATATATAATTTTGATTTGTTTTGTCGATCATAATTTATTATTGTTTTAAATTGTAGTCGATGGCTGAAGCACTCGATACTCAGGTTAAGACCAAAGTGACCATTAAGGTAAATAGTTTTATAATGGCGACTGAACCTAACTGAAAACCGAATTTCATTTATTAAAGATAACCTTGTACAAATGACGAATATACCCTCTTTGGCTTGTTAACATAAAGATGTAGTAATAATGACTATCTAATCTTTTGTTAAAAACATAAAAACAGGGGCATTTGCACACGTACAGATTCTGTGACAACGTGTGGACATTCATCCTTCAAGATGCACTTTTCAAATATGATGAATGTCAAGAAAACGTCGGTCGAGTGAAGATTGTTGCATGTGACTCAAAGCTTCTTGGTCAATGAAATCTTTTTTACTGGTAAATTTGTTAGTTTAGAACAAAATGTTTCGGTTTCTTTGTTTGTTCCTCTGTTGTATTCTTGTGAAACAGAGAAACAATTAGTCCTACTTTTTGGCCAAAACATGTTTGAGGTTAATCAAACCATGAACAATTTCTGTGTGTTGACTTATTGGTCAATGAGGGTCTTGGTGACCTTTTTTTGTTTTGCATCTTATATCATTCATTCACATTGTAGTTTAGAAATCTTTATTAGAAAATTGGATTATAAAATGTGTTTTTTCAGCATTGTTCTCGATTAATATCTATGGCGAATTGCATGGATTCATTCATATCGTTTATCAAGTCATGAGCAATGAAGTAGCCTCATTTATATGACTTTTTGTACAGAATAAGGTACTTCCTTTATCGTTCTTATAAATGCAAAATTATAACCCGAGAAATAACGAGTATTTGGAGGGTAAATTAGACAATAATGTAAAATTATTTACAGTTTAAGAACTCCATGTTTGACCAATAAAGCACGAATATCATTACTGCTACAATTTTCGTCTGTCTGAATAATATTCGGGCTTTCTGTAGGTGTAACATCTGAAAGTGGGTAAACTCGATTGACATGAAGTTGATTAATACGAATTCCTTTAATTATAACCGATTTATGAACACCACCAAGAAATCCTTCATAATCTGTGTCATCACTTACACCAAGAAAAACCACCACTTTCCCCAATATTTCCACAAACTCATTTTCAAAATCCAAATTTCCAACAAAGTTGGTTTTAAAATCCAAATTTCCAACAAACGCAAACCCAACAACCACAATTCGCCCAACCAGAAGCCGGGGGTAGCAAAGCAAAAGGGAAGGAAAGGTGAAAGAGAAAGGTAAAGGGAAAGCGAAAGCGGTTGTAGTGTACATGTATAGTAGATATTATAGTCTAGCCCATTCCAATCATCTAGTGATTATCTAATGATAAGTGTCCTCGAATGACTTCTTAGAGGGCACGGGTACGATTCATCCATTAGTAAACATTACTAAATGGCCAATGGAAAGTTCATAAACAGGCATTCTAAATATTAAGTTACGTAAATCATGAGCAGAACTCGACTATCCCATAAACATTTATAACAAACTTGTGCTCATATTCTGCACATATGACAAAAATGATGACTTTATCAATATACTATTTATTGTACCGTCTAAGACCATTGTTAACAGTGATACAAAATGACACTTTAGTTCTTGTCAAATTAACGTCACGTTAGTTCCCACTACAACCGACATTAAACTGAGACACATGCCAACAATATCCCTTCTCTTCAGGTTTTTGGGGCCCATCATTATAAAATACACAAAAAAAAAACCTAATACCTACTTCCTGCGATTCAAAATAAGTGATACACTTTCTTTTTTGGGGTGAATCAAAATAAGTGATACACTTCGAAAAATTACCATATTTGGCAAAAAATAGTAGGACACACACCCACTAACTATCTACTTTAACAAAGTGAAATGACTTCTTTACCCTTACTTTTACTTTTAAACATCATTAACTGTACCTTATTTAAAAAGTGTGAGACTCATCGCCCACTAACCATCTAATTAATCTAATTTAACCATCATTATAATTTTTTTGCCTCAAAAACCTGAAACTCAAAGTGTATCACTTATTTTGAATCGGAGGAAGTATTAAATTGCATTGGGCCCCACCATGACATCAACTGAAGTCTTCATTGAACTGATGACATCAACTAAATTCTTCAAAGTCACAGGCCGTGCTATGGAGGAAGGCATCGGTTGCCAGAAGGCTTCCTCCAATTGGCAGGCGTCTAAGGTGGTGTTTGATTTTGACTTAATCGACTTAATGAGGAAAAAACTATATGTGAAAAGTCATAAGGAGTCTGTTTGTCTATGGCTTAATCCAAACAACATGACTTAACCGAAAAAGCCATGAGATGATGCTTTCCCCATTAAGTCATAACTTTTTTTTTTCTTTTTTATATTTATGAATTTATATTAATTATAATTTCATGTTTTATATGGTATGGTTAAAAAAAGTGTTTAATTTATAATGTTATTATTTAAAAATAAATTTATTATTTTAAATTTTAGCTTTATTATTTATATATCAACTAGGTTAAAGCCCGTGAAAAATCACGGGTAATCGTCAATAAAACTGAACATAATACAGTATAAATATAAATCGTTAATTGAACAATTCTTACATATATGATAACAAAATATATAAAACTATAATGTAAATACTGAAATTTAATTGTTACTAACATGTAAACATCATGAATAGAATAATCGGGGTTGTGGCCATATTTTGTTTCAAATATTATTGTTTAGATAAAACTCTGGATGGTGTAAGCATTGAAAATAGATTTTCACATTGTTTTTTTACCCATTTGGCCCGTTAGGATAAAAGAAAATAATAATCAACCCGTTTATTATTAAACGCCAAAATTGTTAATGATTCTCACTTACTGTTAAAGGTCTTTCAAGTTCACGCCATGTAGAAGGATCAACTCTACCATTGTATACAGACTGCATTTGGAAATTATCTTGAAATCATACTTATTAAAGACTGATCGATAAACAAAAATACTTTATTTTTACGAAAGATTTCAACGATTGCAATCAAGCAAGTTGCAACTTGACAACATGTTTTACACCTTCTTAACACTTTTTTAAGATTTTTTAAAAGTTTTTTAATAAATAGAAGGTGATGTAAGAGTTAATTTCGTAAAAAAATAATTGAAGTCACAATTTTTTGTTGTGAAAGTCTTAATTTTTCAGTTAAGTCACAAAATTTAGCTACAAGCCTACAATCATCCTATTATGTATGAAAATGATTTAGAAGACTATGTATTAAAATGATAGAAATACACTTTGGTCGACTTGCGACCCGTTTCCTTTTTAGCTAGATTCTTTTCCTTTTTTAGCTAGATTTTTTCATTCGGCCCGTTGGAGATGAAACATAATCTAAATTAACCAATTCATAAGAATCTAGCTAAGTTTGGAATTTATGACAAAAAGAAATAAGAATAAGCAAAACAAAGTAAAAAAAAAAAAAAAAAAAACCTGAACGGGATGCATGCAGCCTCGCCCATTTGCCTCATGTGAGAACGTATATTGAGCATAGCATCTCTAGCTCCCTATAACAGTTTAAAATTTTCATTATCATTTGCTCTACTGATATACAAACATATATACCTGATTGTGGTATGAATAGAAGTCATTGCAACCTAAGATCTTAATATCCATACCTGCATAACTGATCAATTAGTTACCAGAATGTTGATTTCATTTAGTAAGATGAACAAATTCAAGTACACATTATATATCGCAAGACATTAAATAATTAAACAACAAAAATAGAAAAAATTTATATACATTAATTTATTTTATTCTTGTCAAGTGTGGTGTAAGCTGCTGCTATGAAGTATTGGACTGCATACTCGACAAAGGAGTTCCTTGAATCACTGTGATTTCATAGAATTGACCCATAACAGTTTGTATTTTTCTGCAATGACTGTGCAAAACACATTTTATGTCATGAGTTTAAATGTCGATACAAAACAAAACACATAAAATAAGACATTACTTACTTGGTCAGACTCGTAGCGTCGGTAAGGTAAGTTAAGCTATGTCAAACACAAAAACAAATCACAAGTAGAAATATACTATTACCTGAGGAGTCAATGTTATCAGTCAAAGATGCATATCGACAAAATTACAAAGGTAGAACCTCCTACATCATTTCATTAAAAGCATCAAATTATTAATCAAGTAATATGATATTTTTAATAAAAAGGATAAAAATTTGCAGAAAAATTGTTTTTCCTGGCAACTAATGAAACAAAAAGTGGACCCGCAAAGTATACAATTGAACTTACTATCTTTTGTCCAGAAGAATTAGTATTGTGCTCCACAGAAAATCCAATGTCCTGTAATAATCAGGGACAAAATAGGAATGAACATATTGTATATTAAATTTGTAACACGCTTTCAAAAACTACAACTTTCATGACTTTTATATAAGTGTTATAAAGCATTTGATTGTATGTAACATATAATGTTCTAAAGAGTCTGATGAAATACTTGCCTTGAATCAAGTGTAAAATCTTTAAATTTGCATTTGGTATGTAGTTTCTCTTGACATCTGAGGAGAACTTACCTTCGATCCATCCACTCCTAAAAGGTCAAATGTATTAATTTAACAAAATTATATATGTAAAAAGATTATAAACAATAGTTCAATAAATCTGCAAATACCATTTATGAGCAAATTACCTTATCCCAGTCTTCATCTACAATTATGCCCTTAGTTCTGAAAAATGAATCAATTGTCCTCAACACCAGCCTATATATCAACAACTGGAATTTGAATTTAACACAACAAAATCAAAATACTTAATACACTAACAGATGAATCAGAATCATTAAGCCTTGATTACAAAACCGCTAACATATCAAAATTACAATCGATTACTGCCTTTTACAATTCTCTATCGCCTAATATCGAAACCAAATAACAATAATTAAATTTTTTACCTTATCACAGCGGGCGAGAGATTTTTTCGGTTGTAGGGGTAACGTGGTGACGAAGGCAAATCTTGAGCCGTTAAATGTAATACAGGAGAAGGGGTGTTTAGAATTCGTAATACATGAGAATAGGTTTTTAGAAATTTTCACATGAACGCACGCAGTCGGCAATTCTTTTTGTGATTAATGTTCATGAAAACTGGGATAAGGTAATTTGCTCATAATATGAAAGAATGCCACAAAATTCGTTGCCCTAGACTTTCAAATTTGAAATGGGATTGACTATACCTCGTAATTCTATTTGGACACCTCATAATTCCATAATAAGTAACTAATAAATTTTTTCTTAGTCGCCACTGAATTCGACTGCTAACCAACACCCTACCAACTCACTCACATTTGAATCGGCTGACCGCCGTCACCATTCGCTCGCTCCGCCACCACCAACTCGCTCTAATGTTCACTCTGTCGTTCATTCCGCCCCCACCAACTAACTCAGCCACCACCATCATATATGCCGCTCACCAACACCATCGACCACTAGTTTTAAGTTGAAAAAAATATAGATAACCATATTAATTAATTATTTATGATCATAATTTTTAAGGTTTAACTTTAATTTAGGTGTTTATTTGGTAATGAGGGGTGTCCAAATAATAGCACCCTTTGAAATAGACTTCGTCTTTAGCCATGATCTACAAAGATTTAGCCATGATCTCCTAAAAAAAGTTTCAGTTTTTCGTAACCGAGATAGACATAGTTGTCTGAGCAGTTTCCGGAAAAATCTGTGAGAATAAAAATAAAAATCTTGGTATTTATGAGGTGCTGACATGTGTCTCTTTGTGTTCTTAAGGTGTCCACGTTGCCTTCAAAAGGTTTTGTTTTATTAGATATATTGATATTTTTTTTATTATCAGAAAGTTCTATTTTAAAATTATATATCATTTTAATATGTTTTTATTTACAATAATGAGACACTGAAAATTGAAAAATTGTCAAATTTTATAATTAAGACTATTCATTCAGCATGAAAAACAAACGAGAACACTAATTTATCCAGACAGTCATAATATATCCAGACAGACACTTTAACCAGACAGAACTTAATGACTGAAAAAAATAAACAGCCCCTAAGACAATTTAACAAAATATCATTCAACTTTCATTTTTCAAAAATACTTATTTAAAATCACAATTAAAAAAATTTACCTAATTGTTGTAAGGTAAATTAGCTCAACTCAAAAGGATCATGACAACATTCTCATTATACATAGAACTATGATACAAATGATACAAGAGAGACTAGAAATACATAAGATAGATAGGGATGCTCTAAGACAAGTACAAAAGACCTCTATTTATAGGGTAGAGTTTGGTATGATAATGGTGTACACTTTATGTACATAAAGTGTACTTATGAAGGTGATAAGTATTCCATAAATCCTACTTATGAAGGTGGTAAATGTGACCAACCATATGAGTTACAACACTCCCCCTTGGTTGCTTAGATTTACACCGAATCATAGTTGTACTTCTTCGTCTTGTATCTCCAGACTTCGTCTCGTTAAAAACCTTGTTGGAGAAAACCATTTAGGACAAAAACTCCATTCGAACGACAAAAGAGTACGATCAGGATGTCTTCAACGATTGAAGGAACCATATATGGTGTGCCTCATTAAAACCTTGTTTAGAGAAAACCAGTGGGACAAAAACTCTAACGAAGGACAAAAGAGTGCACAATAGTTAATAAGTATTCAACTGGATACTCCCCCTAAGTTCAACAATTCTTAGTGAGAATAGGGTACTGTTAGTGTCTCATTAAAAAACTTTGTCAAGGTAAACCCAATGGGACAAAACCCTTGAACTAAAGGAAAAAAGAGTACATGAGCATTCGTCGAGAAGCTCCCCCTCACATGCACTCAACAGGGTGCAAAGCATACGTCAGGATGCAATTATCATTCTCACTCCACAGGGTGCAAAGCATACGTCAGGATGCAATCATTATCCGCACTCAACAGGGTGCATGATATGTGTCATTTAGGTATCTCTGAGAGTTTCCTAAGTCCAATAGTTTGACATGTTTTGAAAGAATACTTCGGCAGTGACTTGGTGAACAAGTATGCATGATTCTTATTTGATCCAATATGTTGCACTTCAATCTTTTGAAATGCTTGTTGTTCATGTGTAAAGAACAATTTCGGCGATATGTGTTTAGTGTTATCCCCTATGATATAACCATGTTTCGCTCAATCGATAGCAATGGTGTTATCTTCATATATGACAACTGGTTAATTGGGATCATAAGCCAAACCACATTTACTTTGAATATGGCCTCTTACATCACAAATCCATACACACTCTCTAGTCGCCTCAACGAGCGCGAGTAGTTTGGAGTGATTTGTCGAAGTATCAACTAGAGTCCATTTATAAGACCTCTAGGATATCGCCTCATTCCCTATGGTAAAGACATAACCAGATTAGGAACGTCCCTTATGCAGGTCTGATAAGTAAACTGCATCGACATATCCGATAAGGGTCGTGTTATCTCGAGTATCAATCACACTTGATCCACTCGATGACGCGTAGGGATAAAATAAGCCCATATTCGTACTACCTTTAAAGTAACGAAAGATTTCTTTAATACCATTTCAATGGTGGCGTGTTGGCGCATTGTTATGCCTAGTCATGCATATCACAACAAATAAGATGTCTAGTCTAGTACATTGGAACAAGTACAATATTGCGTTTATTGCACCGAGAGATGAACACACATGGATCAATATCTCATCTTCATCCTCATTTGGATGAAATTGGTCCCTTTTAATGTATAGAGAATGAATGACCATGGGAGTAGATGGAGGTTTTGTGTCATGGAAACTAAAGCGTCTTAACACCTTTAGGGTGATTCTCTTGATGGAGGAAAAACCCCATCTTTACGGTCCTCGATCTGCAGGCCGAGGCAATGCCGTGTTTTCCCATGATCATTCATCTCGAATTCATCCTTCAGGATTTCAGCAGTTTCAAACAACTCTTTCGAGGATCCTATAAAATTCAAATCATCTACATAGACTGCGATAATAACATATCCTGAAGTGGATATCTTTATAAACACGCATGGGCATATCTCAATATTCAAATATCTCAGTCTGATCAAGTACTCACTTAGACGGTTATACCACATCCGTCTGAATTATTTTAATCCAAAAAGTGATCGTCTCAGTCATATCGAGAACGTGTTCCATGGTCTGGAACTACTTGAGTCCATCAGGGACTTTCATGTGTATCTCTGTGTCATGATCCCCATAGAGATAGGTTGTGACCACATCCATAAGCTGCATATTCAGTTTTTCGGAAACTACTAAACTGATGAAGTAGTGGAACGTTATAACATCCATTACGGGAGAATACATCTCCTCGTAATCAATACCAGGGCGTTTGAGAGAAGCCTAGCACCACGAGGCGAGTTGTGTATCATACAATCTCATTATTCTCATTACGCTTCCTTACGAATACCAATTTATAATCAGTTGGTAACATTAGGTGGTGTTGGAGCAACAGGTCCAAACAATCATCCTTTCGGTAAGAAATCTAATTTTACCTGGATCGTGTGTTTCCATAGACCAGTCCATTGTACAACAATAGTACTTGGTTCCATGTCATCATTGCTCGATCATAATGTCAGTGGCCACTGCGTATATGAGCAAATCATCGATGACAGTCTCGTTTTGCATCAAAATATCGTCTAAGCTAGCATACTCGACATATATTTTAAGATTATCGGGATGATGAGAAATTGGTGTTTCATCGGGAACACGCTTCTCCAATACACTCCCATGATCCTTAATGATCACGTGTGGTAAAACAGATACAACAGAATTTCTCCTCCTTTGAGGCAGAACATCCTTGGAACCGAACCGCTCTTCCTCTTTTATTGGGAAGAGCGGCGGACTGGACAGCCAATAACAGCGTCCTTTGCACGGTGGGTACGTGTGAACAAATATGGTCAAACCCCTTAATGTGTTTAGGGGAATTGTATTCATTATATAGAGTAGATTACAACCAAGTCTCCATAAATAAAGGAGATAACAAGGAAATAATATAAATACAATATAAACAATTATTGACAATAATACTATCTATAATTAACTCCTAATATCCCCCTTCAATCGAAATGGTGGCGGACCAAGACGTAGCATTTTGCGAAAAACTTCAAATTGAGCACGCAGAAGACTTTTGGTGAAGATGTCCGCTACTTGAAGACTGGTGGAAACAAACTTAGTTATAAGTTTGTTGGAGTTAACTAGCTCACGAATAAAGTGATAATCGAGATCAATGTGCTTGGCACGTTTGTGAGACACCGGATTTTGAGTCATAAAAATGGCACTTTTATTGTCACAAAGCAAGGTCGGTCGATCTGGTGGTAAAGCACGAAGTTCTCGCAATAAATGAGTGATCCATACTAATTCGGCTGCGGTGTTTGCCATGGCACGATACTCCGATTCACAACTTGAGCGAGAGACCGTTGGTTGTTTCTTTGCACTCCATGAAACAAGATTACCACCTAAGTAAATGGAATAACCATAAGTGGAGCGACGAGTATCAAGACAGCGAGCCCAGTCGGCATCCGAATAACCAAGAATGTTGTAAGTCGTTGGTTTACAAAAGGTAAGGCCGAAAGAAAGTGTGCCTTTTACATATCTAAGGATCCGTTTAACCGATTGAAAATGATCAATTGACGGAGTTTGTAGAAATTGCGAAACTTTATTAACCGCATAAGATATGTCGGGTCTCGTAATGGTTAAATATTGAAGCGCCCCGACTAGTGACCGATATAAAGTAGGATCATTAAATGGAATGCCATCCTTTACAAATGAAACATTGGGTGACAAAGGAGTATCCATAGGTTTAGCATCGTGTAAATTCGCCCGAGTAAGAATATCCGATGCATACTTGGCTTGAGTGAGAAAAAGACCATTATTTGTGTGTACCACTTCAAGACCCAAAAAATAGTTAAGATCTCCCAAGTCTTTAATGGCAAATTCGCTATTTAAACGAGAAATAAAGTCGGCAATTAATGACTCGTTGTTTCCGGTAAGTATAAGATCATCAACATATACAAGAAGATACATGATGCTTGCGTTACCCGAAAAAATAAATAGCGAAGTGTCGGCCCGACTACAAGTAAAACCATATGAGGTAAGAAATGAACGTAATCGATGAAACCAAGCTCGCGGTGCTTGCTTTAATCCATAGAGTGCTTTGGATAGTTTTCACACATGAGTTGGATGTTGCGGGTCCGCAAATCCCGTAGGTTGCTCCATAAAAACAGTTTCATTTAAATTGCCATTAAGGAATGCATTTTTGACGTCCAATTGATGTAGTTTCCATTTATTTAAAACCGCCAAAGAGAGAACAATGCGGACCGTGGTTGCCTTAACAACGGGACTAAAGGTATGAGAAAAATCAAGTCCTGGTATTTGTGTATAACCTTGTGCAACTAATCGGGCTTTAAATCGTTCAACCGAGCCATCCGATTTATATTTTACCCGATATACCCATTTGGATCCAACAACGTTTGTAGAAGAAGGTCGTGGAACTAAAGTCCAAGTGTTATTTTGATGAAGGGCATGAAGTTCCTCATGCATAGCTTGCATCCACTTGGAATCTTTAGAAGCACTTTTAAAACCACGTGGCTCAACAATAGTGGACAAGGCAATATGAAGAGGATAGGTATTAAGGGATGCAATGTCCGCAACGTGTTTGGCTTTAGAAATTCCGGACTTGGAGCGGGTTTGCATGGGATGTGAGGGAGTGGGTTCGGGTTGTGGTATAGGTATGGGAGGTTCGGGGACAGGAGGAACAGGGTCCGATATAGGAACAGTAGGGTGTTGGGCCGGTGAGTTAATTAAACTGGGTTGGACTGGAGGTAATGGATTAGGGGAATCGGTGTGGGCCGTAGTTAGTGGAGGGATGGTTTGTGATTGGGCCGTAGGTAATGGAGCAGTGGTGGGTGGGATTTCTTGATTAGGTGATGGATTGGGTTGGGCATTTGGTGGACATATAGGGCAGTGGGTTTGGGGCTGAGTGGGTAAAGGCGTGGGAGGATTATTTGTAGCAGTGGGTTCGGTGGTTGGTGTTGGTAAGTCACAAGAGAAGGTAATAAGTTTTAGATTTTTAATATTGCTAGTAGAGGAGTTGCCACTAAATGGAAAAGTACCTTCATTAAAACGAGTGTGTCGGGTAATAAAAACCCGAGATGTTGTTGGATCAAGGCTACGATATCCCTTATGTTGTGTGCTATATCCAATAAAAACGCACAGGATACTTCGCGGAGCAAGTTTATGCGGAGAATAATCGCGAAGATACGGAAAAACTTGACAACCATACGCCCGAAAATTATCAAAATTGGGTTGTTGACCGAAAATAATTTGAAATGGCGATTTTTGTTGCAAAAGTTGAGTGGGAACTCTATTAATAATAAATGTGGCCGATGCAACGGCATCAACCCAATAATTTGCCGGAACATTTGCATTAAATAACATCGCTAAGCCCGTTTCAACAATATGTCGATGTTTTCGTTCAACACGTCCATTTTGTTGAGGAGTATATGGACATGAGAATCGATGAAGTGTGCCATTATCCTCAAAGATCTTGCGGACTATGTGATTTACAAATTCCGAGCCACCATCACTTTGAAACGTTTTAATTTTTCGAGAGCACATAGTTTGCACAAGATTAATAAATTTCGGTAAAACCGTGTAAAATTCCGTTTTAGTCTTTAGAGGATAAAACCACGTGAACCTGGAATGATCATCAATAAAAATAACATAGTAGCGAAAACCATCCGTAGAGCAAATAGGAGATGGTCCCCATAAATCACAATGAACAAGATCAAGTGGATATAATGCACGAGAGGAATTATTAGTAAAAGGCAAACGTTTACTTTTAGCTAATTGGCACGGAGTGCAAACAACCGGTTTTGGTAATAAAGACGAAACAGACAAAACGCCTAATTTATTCAAAAAGGAAATTACATCAAACGAGACATGACCCAAACGGGTATGCCATAACTCATAGGACTCCTTTTTAGGAGTGGTGGTAGACATAAAGGCCCGGTGATCATCCTTAAGCACGTATAGACCGTTCTCACATTCACCGCTAGCTAGAACCTTTTGGGTTTTCCTGTCCTGAATATGAAAAAACGGTTAAGAGAACAAAACATCAAGAGGATGATCAGTGGTTAGTTTGCTCACAGATAATAACTTCTTTGTGAGATTAGGAATAACTAAAACGTCTTGTAAAGATATATTATTATGAATGGTAGACGTGCCTTTGTGGGTAATAGGTAGAGTGTTACCATTACCAAATACCACTTGAGAATTACCTTTGTAAGGTGCCGAATGATGAAGAGAATCACATGAAGAAGTCATATGATCCGTAGCTCCCGTATCAACATGCCAATCGGGAGAATTATTATTGACGTGGCATTGAGCATGAAAAGCTTGGACAAGATCATTATCGTTGGCAATAGGAGCTCAGCTTGCATAGGTAGCAAGGCTAGGGCATGAAGAAGCATAATGCCCATTAGTTCTACAAAGTTGACAATGCGGGGTGCGGCGGTTTTGACCACGACCCCGTCCCCGACCCCGGTAATTCTGCGATGATCGGGCAGGGGTGGATGGCTTCGGCATGGACTGAGATTGAGCCTGGAAAGCGGCAGTTTGAGTGGAGCTGCCATGGAGCGAGATTAAGAATAATTCGTGACTTTCAGCTTGCGAGACAAGATCACGAAACGGCGGAGCAGGTCTCGATGCCCTAATTGCCGTAGAAAACGTCTCATAGGCTGGCCCCAATCCACATAAAAACCAGTGAATCTTGTCAATATCGATCACCGGATGTCCAATAGCCGATAATTGATCACAGATTGCTTTAAACCTGCGAGAAAAATCAGAAACAGTTGCATTACCTTTCGTTAGTTGGCGAAGAGCGTCACGTAAAGAGTGAACGCGTTCAACCGAGGTGTTACTATAAGCGGCCTCAAGGGCTGTCCAGATTTGGGGGGCAGTCGACATTCCTAAGACCTCGGCTGCGGCTTCTTCAGTGAGAGATGATTGTAAGAGAATGACCGCACGTTGATCTGCCTCGAGCCATGTAACAACAGCGGGATTAGGAACCAGTTTACCGTCAACAGTAATCTCGGCAGGCGGGGCAGATTCAGTCCCGTTAATGTGGCCAAGAAGTTTCTGATATGTGAAGATCGGTTGAAGGTTGTTTCGCCAGAGAAGGTAGTTAGATGACGATAGTTTGATCGTCATCATGTGCAAGATTGTATTCATGGAAAAGAGGGGTTCGGAATTGGAGGAAGAAGATGACGATGCAGTGGCCATCGAAGAGAAAACAATCGAAATCTGATCGGAAAAGATGGGGCCGAACAGAATTCGTAGGGAGGAGGGAGGCGGAAGAATGTAGGGTTTCCAGAAACATGAGGAGAGAATAACAAGGCTGATACCATGTGAACAAATATGGTCAAACCCCTTAATGTGTTTAGGGGAATTGTATTCATTATATAGAGTAGATTACAACCAAGTCTCCATAAATAAAGGAGATAACAAGGAAATAATATAAATACAATATAAACAATTATTGACAATAATACTATCTATAATTAACTCCTAATAGTACGGCCGATGCAACATGTTCAAACGGAACATGGCGTCTCACAGGGACGTCTTTCCTTGCAGGCACATTTGCAGCGGGTATATTTGATCTCGTGACATTTGCTAAGTCATTAAATGTGCCTGATAGCTCATTAGCAACATTTTGTAGACTTAGAATTCTCTACACAACCTTATCAGTATGTGGAGTTGGGGGGTCTATATGAGACAAATTGGGTACATGCCACGTTCTTTCACGTCGTTCCTTATCAACGTTAACGTGCAAATCTCCCCCTAATGACGGGAAGATTGTCTCATCAATGTCACAATCCGCATGTATAGCGTTAAAGAGGTCGCCTGTCAAGGGCTCTATATAGAGTATGATGGATGGAGATTAATAATCAACATATAATCCCCGTCGTTTCTGAGGTCCAAATTTCGAACTCTTTGGAAGTTCAATTGGAACATTGACCGAACACCCAAACACACGTAAGTATGAGACGTCGGGCTCATATCCAGTTACCAGCTGGTACGCAGGAAGTTATTGGGTGCCCATGGGCCTCAGACTGACCAATGCATCAGTGTGCAATATCGCATAACCATATATAAAAATGGGGCATTTTGATGCGCATAACCAAAATTCTTGCAATTATTTGTATTCGTTTCATAAACGCTTCCGCAAGATTAATTTGTAAATGAACATACACAACAGCGTGTTCAATATCAAGGCCCAATGTTATGCAATAATCATCGAACATTTTTTATGTAAATTCACCGACATTATCAAGTCTAATTGACTTTATTGGATAATTGGGATGATTAGCCCTCAACTTAATGATATAGGCTAGGAGTTTAGGAAATGTTGCATTCATTGTTCAAAGCATCATTGACCCGGACGGTCATGCCATAACATATAAATTCCCTCATCAACGGGGGCTACACGAATGATACAGGATCATGACAACATTCTCATTATACATAGAACTATGATACAAATGATACAAGAGAGACTAGAAATACATAAGATAGATAGGGATGCTCTAAGACAAGTACAAAAGACCTCTATTTATAGGGTAGAGTTTGGTATGATAATGGTGTACACTTTATGTACATAAAATGTACTTATGAAGGTGATAAATATTCCATAAATCCTACTTATGAAGGTGGTAAATGTGACCAACCATATGAGTTACAACACTAATGATTTACTCGTATTACTTATTTATGATTGTTAAAGTAGAAAAGAAAACATTATACTTCCAAGAAAATTCAAATTGGAAGACATACGTGTTCTGTCCGCGTGGCATATCTTTACTATATTATAAAGTATTTACCCCTTCCATAATTAGCAAGGCTGAAAATTCAGCCAACACACTTACTAATTATGGAAACTATTGCATTAATAAAAAATATGCTGAAGCCAGGGTTCGAACACGGGACTTGGGTATTACATTCTGGATGAACTAACCACCTGAGCTACTTGGAATACGTTATTTTTCATCTACTCATCTCTTTATTAAACACTTAAGTTTGTAGTTCATGAAATTTTTAGGGCAATCCAACCGTTGCCTTGAGAAGTTCACAGGACTTCTTGTAACACCCGTATTTTCAAAACATCGTTTAAATCATTTAAAAATACATTTTCCCAATATCTGACATATTGTCCAAAATACAGTTTAACAAAAACTTTAAAGCCTTTATCAGAGTTTACAAAAATACGGTGTCACCAAATATATCAAAACCATAGGCAACGGGATCTACCTAAGAGCTCCCGAACTAAGCATCTCTAGGCCACTTCTAGTGCAACCTTCTATCACTTCAACCCTGAGTACATAGCCACAAAACAAACGTAGTACGTGAGACAAAATAGTCTCGTGAGATACATGGGTTTTAGACCCCAACAATAATAGACATTTCATAATTTTATAAACATATATATAAACCACATAACTACCGTCTAGTCACCCTATTGTGACTCTAGCTACTTTGCTTTCCAAGCAACCATATCTAGTACCTAAACATATAGGTACCAGCAGCACCAACTTGTCTAATACATAAACATATATGTATTAGAACCTAACATACCTAGTACCAAACATATGCGTACTAGAAGCCCAATCATATCTAGTACATAAACATATATGTACCAGAAGCACCAACATGTCTAATACATAAACATATATGTATTAGAACCTAACATACCTAGTACCAAACATATGCGTACTAGAAGCACTCGTGTGCTTAGTGTATAAACATATATACACTCGGTGTATAAACATATATACCACCGTCCAGTGACCGGGGGTCCCCCGCGTCACCACCATCTATCTCTTACCATAACCTAATAGTTATGAAAGTCAAAGCCTTCGGCTATCACATCCAACATCAAACAAGTTAGTCATCTAATACTAACGACATATAATTAGTTCATCACAGTGTGAACGTACCTGTATGGTCCCATGGACCCGATCATAAGCAATCACAGTTACTTCTACATCCATGAACCCTACGAGGTCCATACTTACTTTAAACATAAGATACATTTCTTATCTATCGATAACATAATACTTTTATCTCTTCCTTGACTATAATAGACAATTATTACTAGTCACATCATATTCTTTCTCATATATATTCGTTCTTTACTTTTATTAGTATATCTTACTAATAGGTACGCATTACTATAAAATCATTCCCAATTGCTTTACTAATACATATTTATTAATAAAGGCTCCGTATACATTCTCTTAATCAATTACTTCATTATTATTGTTCATTAACATAGATTCCATAATTACTTGAATCTATCATAATTTACTTCAAATTCAACAATCATACTAGACACATTCTAGTATCACATTCTACATACTTTCATACATTTTCAACTACTATCTTTATCAAAATATTTGTTAATAAAGACTGATATAATACCATATGTACTTTCAAAATTAATTGCTATGTACCCAGTTTAAAAGTCTCATGTACTCACCTTAGCAATAAGATGCTCAAACCGTGTTCTTGACACCAAATCTCTTGCTTCTCAATCCAAACAACTTTCCAAGACTTCACCAAAAGCCTAATACAATTATCACAATATGATCAACATCAATTACTACTACTAATGTGTTCATCTACCTCTAGATAACACCCATCAATCCATTTCCCCCAAATATATCGATTTACCAAACCCTAGGTTTAACCAACCCGAAGATTCTTACTAATCATAATCATACACTTGATTCCCTTGTTAATATACCATCTATTAAGTGTATACAACATTTATTTCATCATAAATCACCAATCCAAGAACTAGGGTTTCAAACTCAAGCTTCTAAACCCATAGATCTAAAGCTACAACTACAAAGGATTGAAGATATACCTTTAATCTTCACTTAGGAGTGGAATCTACCAAGCTTTGGTGGAGAAATCGACCCAAATCAGCTCCTGCACTCCAAAATCGCCAATGGAAGAAACTAGAGTTTTGGAAATGCATTTATGGCTAAAAACCCGAATTTATTGCTCTGGTCGGAAGAGCTCGCGCCCCGCTCGCGCCGAGCTCGCGTCGCGAAGTGACGCGGATCTGCCCCCTAGTCGCCGCTTTTACCAGACTTCGCGCCAGGCTCGCGCTTGGCTCGCGCCGCGAAGTCGACGCGATGTAAACGCGACATACTCGCGTTCCAGCTCCGGTCCCTCTGCTCAACCTCGCATTTCGCTCGCGCCTGTCTCGCGCCGCGAACTTGCCTATGCAGCAGGGCTGCACTTTTCGGTCTAGGTTTCAACACGGTTTCGTCCATAACTTTCTCATACGGACTCCAAACGACACGAAACCAATTCCTACGTGTTTTATATGATTTATCCATAATTATCATATTTTTACATATTTTATTTATTTACAAATTTCGGGTCGTTACACTTCTTTGGTTGCATTGGGAATGAAATACATCATCGCAATACATGCTCCCACCATCATCATCAAAAAGGTATGGAATACGTTACCACTGTCTCTCTCACATATACCTCACCATCACAAGCACTTACCAAAACTCGGTCTTCATTCTCCTTGAAAAGTCACCCGTTCCTTAGATTTTACAGCTGTGAGCATTTTAGAGCTAGGGTTTTCTCTTTATATTTCAGATCTAGGTTTTGGATCTAATGTTTGTGTGTTTCATATCCAGGTGCTTGAATAACCGTTGTATGGCCGCCGCCGCCGCCAAGTTTCATCTCGCCTTTGCTGGTAACTAGAATCACAGGTATGGCTCTATGTTTAATATTTTTGATTTCGAAGTGAATATGGTGATGCTTCTATAGCAAATAATTGATTATTATCATTATTATTACTATTTTCGCCAGCATTTTTTAGCCCCTTAATTCTTGAAAGAGCTAATTCACATGTTTCTCTTACTTTTTGCGCAGGATCTTAATTTAAATTGCCTTTTAGAAGAGGAATATTGGTATTTGAAATGCAAGTTTTTTTTAGAATTTTAGTTCGATTTTTTGTTGCATTTTTCTTGCAACATTCGGTGATTTGGGAATGAATAGTTGGACTAATTTAGTCTCTATTGGCAGGATTTGATACATAATTCATAAAGCATAGACTATTGAAATTCTGATGTTACCCGAAAATCTTGGAACTGATCCTGACCGGAATTGGGAAACCCAAACACAGAAAATCTCAGAAAATGGGAACCGAGAACGGGGCTGAAAATCGAAAATGGGCTCCAACGGGTTCCTGTTTAGTTCAACACTTTAAGTGCCCAAGAAGAAAGTAGACACATTACAAGAAGCAGCATTTGTGTGTCGAGATCTAAAGAATCTTGAACATGAAATTTCAAATTATAAAGTCAAATCTTCACATACTATGTGATTTAGCATTTAAAAAGATGGTGTCTATATCTGAAATATAAGATCATTTACAATCTTTATTCCAATTTTTTTAGTTATTAGCATGAATGTTTTTTTAATAAACTAACTGGTGTAGAATTATAGGATGGAGCCTATTGTTTATAGCCTTCTTAGAACAAGTGATTTATTTATGCATAATCGTAAAGAATATCATATTCCCACAAAAGTGGCAAGGTTGAACCATTTACTTAATTGGGTCATGTTATTAAAGATCATATTCGCACATAAGTGTTTTAGAACTTTATATGCATCTTTTTCTACTCCATTGCAGTTTGCTGGTGGATTTGATGCAGATGCAATGCATGCATTCGAGGAGCTTAGCCATGTAGTTCTTGTTTTAAACAAAAAGTAGAAAGAAAAAAAGGATTTTATTTTTTTGCTGCAGGAAGCATGGATTTTTGTATAGGGCAAATTTAAAATGTTAGTTTTCAGTTGAAAAAATAAAATTTCACTTGCAGTAGCAATATTCCTATTATTAATTTGTTGTTCTAAGTAACTAAGATATATATATATATATATATATATATATATATATATATATATATATATATATATATATATATATATATATATATATATATATATATATACGTTTTTGGGGGTCAAGAATAATTAAACGCTTGATTTTGACATTGTCTTGCATTTTCCCAATCCCTCTTTCACGTTTCTATTATGGTTGTGGTTTGACCCAATGTGCTTTCTACCAATGTTGACCATTAAATATGACATGCTCGCATTCCAACATAGTTATGGGACGACATGTTTACCATCATCATCGTATAACACATGTACTATACTATTCTTAGAAAAACATTTGTAACTAAATTACAATATTACTCGCCACGAAATATAGTTACAGGGTACCCGCCGCCGCAATGCGCGGGTACCTGCTAGTCAATATAGAAAGTCAAATAAATATCCCTGTCGGCAAGACTACGACTTTTACTAGTATAAAAATCAATAAGTAATTAGCAACAAATCACATAATTAATTGTTAATCCAATATTAAAAAGAAGACAATCCACAGCTTACACGGGTTCTTCTAATTTTTCGTTAAGCCAATTTTTTTTAATATATTTTAAGAATTTTAGAATATTTTAACACACCAATTACTATTTTTTAACACACCAATTACTATTTTTTCTTTTTAATTTTAAGATTTTAATAACGACAACTTATTATTATATTTAAAACATTATTACATGTGCTATAATTTATATTACCAGTAATGAATGAGAAATTTCTTAAACACTAGAATGGTTATTAATGGATATCTTATTTATAGCCCGAAACATTATCATTATTATTGTAACCAGAAGTAAAATAAATAAGTTATACTACTAAAATTTAAAACAAATCCTACCCTATATATGAGGCCTAAATTTAAAGAGGGTTTGACACCATGGCAATTCCAAGCATTCCTATTCGTCCATAATGCCACTTGGAATTCCCTGATTGGTCCACGTCATTTGCACTAATACAAACGAATCTGGTACAGCTTACGGTCTACATTCATATGCTCCATATACGGCAAACGAATCTGGTACGGCTTACGGTCTACATTCATATGCTCCATATACGGCTTCCTACATATAAGGAAACAAATAACTATTTAAAAGATCGTACATACAAATAACTATTTAAAAGATCCTACATATAAGGAAACAACTAAATATTTAAAAGATCAATCAGCGAAGGAAACAAATAACTATATGTAACATTTATATGTAACATTTCTTCATTACCGTTTTTTTGTACAAAATCATCATCACATCTATCGATTATTATGTCATTTAGAAGTATATAAAGTTTTTGGACATTTTTCTACATACTAAAATTTACAGCATACCCGCCAATCGGACGGATTTTGTAGCTAGTAAATACTATATATGATATTAATCAATTTCTCACCGCCCAAAATCTTCGCTTAATTTACAAAACATAAATCGCCACTTTCTTTACTCTCTCTCTCTCTCTTGAAAAGTAGAAACTGTTATCTTTCTCTTTCACATACAAACACCAAAACACCTATCAAATAATCAAGCAAATCCTACTGTATACGATTCTTCATTGGATGCTATTGTTCGTATACAAGTGATTGAAATTTGGGGTTTTGTGGCTTCAATTTTGTCCAAAAATGTCGTTCGTTGGGGGATTGATACTCGGAATTGTAGTTGGGATATCACTGATTGTTGTATTTGTTCGGTCTGAGAATGCTCGATCTATGCGTCGTTCTGCACTTGTAAGTACAAAAAGTTCGATCTTTTTTTTTTGTTTTGTTTTTGTGCTTCAGAGAGATGAATTGATGTGTGAAATTGAATTGATTTGACTTGATATAGCGTTGAATTGGTTATCTTGTTTCATAAAAGTTGTAAATTACCCTAACTCATCCAGCTAGCGTAGTTTTCACGCACTATAACAGTTCTTATCTAGAAGTTAAGTCTTGAATTGTAGGCAAGCGGCAATTTGGGGTGCTTGTATCGTACACTGAAGTAGTTATTTAGGGTTTAAGTTGCATAATACCAGAAACACTTCAATCAATTAAAGATACTAAAAACAACATGAAGAAAACACTGAACCAACATGAATTTCATGGCAAGTTAGAGAAAATTAAGTCATATACAAGTCAATATTTGTATAAAAAAAGAAGAAGAGATAAAACTGACATAATCTAATCACATAAATGAGTTAGAACATGAAAATTGAGTAGTTTTTGACCGACCTGTATTCTTGCTAGCTTGTAAAATTATATTTATCAAACCCTCTATTAACGAACTGTAAAATGTTAAACAAGTTGATTTTTACCCGCACGATGCCGCGGGAATTTTCATATATTATCCAAATTACTGGTTATTGATATATGCATACAACACTCAAGATTGTTTTCTGTTAAGAAAAATGAAATGTGTGTTCCAATATATTTTCAATAGCGTAACTCTCAAATAAAAATATTAATTTTATATCACATGTCAGTTTATTAAAAAAAACAAAACGTGGGTGCAAAGATACTTCATATGAGAAGAAAAATACCCTTAAGGCCACAAAGGTTCATCCACGTCGACTCCAGACTATCCGCAAAGTGCGTGGTCGCCGAAGATTAGTCGGCTCGTAAACTGAGTCAGAACTCCGGTTAAATAAGATAGTGAAATAACCTATTTCAAATAAAGCAACTTTTCAAAGTGCATCACTTATTTTGAAAAAGCTTAAACTCAAAAGTGTATCACTTATTTTGAATCGAATGAAGTATAACTTTAAATAGCATTTAAAATTTTAAATAAAATTAGCAATGTTTAAAATTGAAGGGAGTGTTTTAAAACTTTCAAAAAAGGGTGAGGGCTGTTTTAAAAAAGGTGGAAGAATCACCTATTTTTATTTTAGAGGGGCTGTTTTAGGAAAGGTGGAAAGTTCACTTATTTTTATTAAGGGTAAATTAGTAAATAAACTTCCTATGCTAAATGTTATATAGATAATGAATGAGTTACCTCATAAAAATGTGATCTCTAACATAGAAGGTATTCTACCCTACGTGAATTAAATTGATTATAGTTGATTTTATTTTTTAAGTGCTGAATCACATGTTAAAAACACACTCTACTTGTGTGTGTGTGTGTGTGTATATATATATACTGTGAATGGAATTTAATTTTTTGTTGAATTATTTGATGAAGGCGACAACGATTGCAGCTTTTGCAAGAATGACAGTTGAAGATTCAAAAAAGTTGCTTGCTCCCGAATATTATCCTTCTTGGGTTGTTTTCTCACAGAGACAGAAGTTGAGTTATTTATTTATTATATTATATTTTTATTTACTTTCTTTTCGTGCTCTTTTTATATACCGGGACTGATTGTTTTGTTTAATTTTCCAGTTGACATGGCTTAACGCTCATCTTACAAAGATCTGGCCCTATGTTGATGAGGTCAGTTTTTCAATGGTTGATTGTATTCAATGCCTAATTTTCTGTTTTTTTTATTGAGTAATTAAAATTTAGATGTGCAATTTGAAAGTGATATTGAATAGTCAGAATCATATAATATTATATAAGAAAGTAATATATAAAATACGGATGAAAATGAAGTTATAAGTAATTCTTCTCTGCCTTTGATAATCAATATTGTTGCATAAAACCAATTATTTGGCATTTTGCTTATTGTATTACTTGAATTGTTTTTTAGGCAGCATCTGAGCTTATAAAGGCTAACATGGAGCCAGTTCTTGAGCAATATAGGCCAATGGTATTGTCATCTTTGTCATTTTCCAAGTTTACCCTTGGTACAGTCGCCCCTCAGTTTACAGGTTAGGCTAATTGGTGTTTACAACTAGTTATGTCTATTTTGTTTTCATGTTTTTCAAGGGGTTTTTTGTCTTTAATAATAACCTACTTTTACATTTGTCCTTGTTTAATCGTTGTACAAACTTCTGTCCAATTGAGTCGTTAAAAGATGGATTTATATCCCAATTGGATTATTAAGAGATTTTTTGACAGAAGAAATTATTGTTTTACAGTTGATAACTTTTTATAAAAAAAAATGTTAAATACATATATTAAAATTTATATTATTGATCCAAAAATGATAATTATTATTAAAAAAAGCTAAATTTATACATAAAAATGTCAGATTTATATTCAATGAAAACTATTTTTAATGATCCAATTGTACAAAACTTTGTATGATGACTAAATATGGACAAATGTAAAAGCACATTCTTTAAAATTCTTAATTCAATTCGCTGGTTATAGTGGTTAGGAAGCATGATTTGCAATTTTAAGAAAAAAAACATATTTGCTTGAATTATATTTTTTAGGAGTTTCTATAATTGAAGACGGAGCTGAAGGAATAACAATGGAGTTAGAGATGAATTGGGATGGAAATCCGAGTATAATACTTGATATTAAAACCAGACTCGGAGTTGGACTGCCAGTGCAGGTTTAATTTTGTTTTTTAATGTTTTTATTGGATAATAGTCGGCTTTAATTTTTTTATTAATAACAGAAAAAAGGATTCTTGATTTCTTTTGGCTATATCTGCTAATAAAAAATGTCGACTGTCGGATTTACAGAGGTTTTGCAAAATTGTTTAGCGTTTTTTTGTTTAAATAACAAATTGCACAAGTATTTGTCCTATTGAGGCTTTTAAAAGATGTTTTAAAATCGTGTCCCAGTCAGATCATTAAAATCTCTTAAATCAATTAATTTTTTATATAAGAGTTATCATTTATACTCTCTTGTACAGGTGAAGAATATTGCGTTTACGGGAGTTTTTAGGTTGATTTTTAAGCCCCTAGTTCCCGAGTTTCCTTGTTTTGGAGCAGTTTCATTTTCTTTAAGACAAAAGGTACATCTCATTCTCCTGTAAGCTGTCTGTTACTTCAGTTAGTTATAACTTATACATCCAATGGCTAAAAAATAACCTTTTCTTTTTTTGCAGAAAAAGATGGATTTTACTCTGAAAGTAGTTGGTGGTGACATTTCAGCTATTCCTGGTGTTGCTGATGCCCTTGAGGTCTTGAAATAATTTATTTTATTAATTTATTTATTTATTACCTGCTCTGCCTTTTTTATTTATTAACTGCAATCTTGTTGTTTATGCAGAGTACCATACGTGATGCTGTTGAAGATTCAATCACTTGGCCCGTTAGAAAAGTTATCCCCATTTTGCCTGGAGACTACAGGTAAAATCCTTAAACTTAATGTCAGTAAAAGTATTATATAATTTATTACAAACACATTTTCAGAGTAATTTTTATATATATTGTAGTGATCTTGAATTAAAGCCTGTGGGAACTTTGGAAGTGAAACTAGTTCAAGCTCAGGGTTTAACAAATAAAGACATCATTGGCAAATCTGATCCTTTTGCAGAGTTATATATACGCCCGTTGCGTAATCGAATGCAAACTAGTAAAGTTATTGTAAGTTTTGTTTTTTTGGATAATCAGCCCACCAGAATATTTCAACTTTGGCCACTCATCTATTAAAACTTTCAGATTGGCCACCCAAGTATGAATCTTGTGTCATTTATACCAGTTTTGAACAAAACATGTCAAATGCCCATAAGTTTTAAAGATTTTTTTTATTTAAATTTGACGTATAATTGACACAAGATACATACTTGGGCAGCCTTAATGAAAAAAGTAGAACACTTGGGCGGCCCTATCTACAAAATTTCCATCTTTTGTATATTTTAAAGATAACATAACCGTTTTTCTGTTACAGAACAACGATTTGAATCCAATTTGGAACGAACATTTTGAGTTTGTAGTTGAAGATATTTCAACACAACACTTGACAGTTAAGATATACGATGATGAAGGGCTTCAAGCAGCTGAACTTCTTGGATGTGCTCAAGTACAGTTGACTTCACTTGAGCCTGGAAAAGTCAAAGATATTTGGATCAAATTGGTAAAAGATTTGGATCTTCAAAGAGATAATAAAGATCGCGGAAAGGTAACAACTCAAACCTTGTCTAATAATATATTACATAATTAATCTTTTTTTATATAATTTTTTTTTCTCGTGTAGGTGCACTTGGAACTGCTATATTGCCCATATGGTATGGAAAACGGGTTCACGAACCCGTTTTCTTCAAACTTCACAATGACATCACTAGAAAAGGTGCTTAAAAGTGGAGATACTGAAAATGGTGAATTAGCTAGTAAAAAAAGAATGGTAATTATAAGAGGAGTGTTGTCAGTTACTGTGATATCTGCTGAAGATTTACCACCTACAGATCTTATGGGGAAAGCTGACCCGTTTGTTGTGCTTACTATGAAGAAAACCGGCATGAAAAACAGTACTCGGGTACTTACTTTCAGTTCTTTAATGACTTCAGTAGGGTTGGATCTAAACGGGTCGATATGGCTAACCCGTTTAATAAATGGGTCGGATTAGGGTTGAGCCTAACCTTTTGAACAGCCCGTTTAAAAATCCAACTTAAAAAATAGCAATATACTTTAGGTGGTAGTCTGTTTTGGTAATTATAACTTTGTAAGGTTTGTTTTTCGTATTACAAGTTTTTAGCCGACCTATTTTCATAATTAAAGCGTTAAAAGTCATAAAAAAAATTAATAGCCAAATATAGTAGAAAAAAATTCTTTAATCATCAGATATGGATGAAAACAAACTTTAATTACAAAATAGGCCGTCTTAAAATTTGTACCTACCAAAGCCGATGAGTGCCATATGTATAAAACTATAAAACTTTTTTTAATCATCACATATCTGATGGAATATAGATATTTATATATTATCTGTTTGTAGGTTGTGAACGAGAATTTGAATCCGGTTTGGAATCAGACTTTTGACTTTGTTGTTGAGGATGGGTTGCATGATATGCTTACTGTGGAAGTATATGACCATGATACGTTCGGGAAGGTACACCAAAATATGCTTTTAATATATTATACTTTTTTCTATCTAACATATTTATTGGAGGTGGTAAAGTGGGTAACTTATTGATTTGAAACATTTTTTTGTAAATAATTAGTGTCACATAAAGGTTATAAATCTACCACCTACACTTTTTATGTCATTATAGGGTTTTACCTGCAGGGCAGTTGATACATTTGCAGCAAAATGTTGTAATTTATTTTAACCCAGTCTTTAGTGTCTCTTTTAGTGACAGTTGTAAATCTGTCAGGAAAGGACATTTTTGTTGTAGTGACAGTGTTTATGTGCAGGACTACATGGGAAGATGTATTTTGACATTAACAAGGGTGATTTTAGAAGGAGAATACAGAGACTGGTTTCCACTTGATGGTGCTAAATCTGGTAAACTTCAGTTGAACCTCAAGTGGATGGCCCAACCCATTTATCGCGACTCTTAGTAACTGTCGCTAAAGTAATGTTTGTCGAATAGCAAGAGAGGTACACATGATGTACATAATCTTTGTGGTGAAAAACATTGTAGATAATAAGGGCATACATTTGTTGTTGGGTAGCAGGATTTTGGTTTTGTATTCTATCTGTATTCTATTTGTATTCTTGTGTTTTTGTTTTTAATCAGTTAAACCTTAAATTGACCAAAATACCCCCATGTACATCACATGTGATGTTAGTTAACTTGAAAAATAGACGGACTTTTTCGTAAAGGACCATCGGTGAAAAACCTTTCAAAAATAAGGACCATCGGTGTAATTTTTGAAACTAAAGGACCATTGGTGAAATTTGCTATAAACCTAAAGGACCATTCATGTAATTTACTCTAATAAATTTCTTTTTCGGTGTAGGTGATATTGCTAAGAAATAAATATGCAACTGGTGAAACTCTTTTTCTAGGGTTGTCACTATATATTTCTAGGAAAGAGAAACCCACTTTTCAACTTTACAACTTAACTTTGAAACTATCTTCTATAATATTCAATTATTTTCCTTACTTGAAAATGAAAATATTTGATCACAGTTTTTAAAAATTTCAGTTTTTTCTAATAAAAGAAACAAATAATGTGGTGATGGAAAATTAGAGAGAACTTGTTACAACAAAACGCATTCAAAAAATTGATTTCTATATTAGGATCAATAAGCCAATCTTCACTAATCATACCCAGAAAATAAAGATCGATAAGAAACCAACTTTACATTCTTGAATCATTAAAACCTTTCGTCTTACAACTAAAATCGAAACTAAGAAAACAACAAACCAAACTTCTTCAAGTTCTACAAACACCCTATTTTCATACAAATTGCCACACACAAACGCTTTTCTCCAACCTCAAAGAATGATAGGTACTAATAATAACAATAATAATCTCTCTAGAGTTATTACATGTACAACATCTTACTAAATTAAATTCGAAAACGACGATGTTAAAGTGTATGACACGTCAGCAAGGGGCCCACGTTGACCTGCCAGGTCATGAATGTCCCTCACAATGTCAAACACGGCCTCGGGTTGAGCCAATTTGAGGGCGTTTTCAGACATTTTCTTGAGCTCGTTTGAATTGGTGCTGAACCATCCAGCTACTATTCGGGCCGTTTCCTTCGGGCTTCGGGTGAACACGCCCGCACCATTACCCACAACATATGGCACGTTTCCTTTTTCCTATTGGTCCAAATTCAAGAAAATAAATAAATAATAATTTGAGCAATCTTTCAAAACTAACATTTTGATCTGTACACCCAACATTTTTATCCATACACCACTAATTTAGTGGTTTTGACCAGTTTACCCTTATGAATCTATATTGTCCATGTGTATTTATTTTGGATAAAATGATTAAAAAAGTCATTAATTTAGTGGTGTATAGGTAAAAATAGTGGTGTACAATCACATCTCTTTCTCTTATAAACGAATTGTCCACTTTCAAAATTGTACACTTAAAAAAAAACAAAGAGCACTAATTGTACATACTAGAAAGTGTAAAACTGTAATTCAACTAATTAGAAACGGCATCAAGTGCACGTTTTTTAAACTGTGTTTTTTTTTTCCAAGTAGACAATAATTTTATGATGCACGAAATATATAACAAACATGTTAAAAGACATATAGAAGTAGATTTTACTTACTTGTCCTGGAATATAGTCATTGAGGATGATTGGAAGCCCTCGGATCAAAGCCTCAGCTATCGTGCCAGGCCCCGCCTACAAAATCCAAAAAAATAATTAGCAAAATGAAATCTTTAAATATCAAAATCCAAAAAAAAAAAAAAAAAAAAATCTTTTGCAGAATACATGTAATTTTATCATAATAAATAACCTGAAAAATAAATCTTTTTGAAACCAAGATTCAGGAACTACCTTGGTTATAATGCAGTCACAAGCACCCATCCATTTCTGCATCTGTGTCTCAAATCCTCTAACCTGTGATAAAAAACCACAAATCTTACTTTTAACATGGAAAAGTAGAGTTGGGAAAATGGACTTCTCGGTGCGTATCAAAGCGGGCCGGGTCGGGTCGATCTGAACACTTTCGACCCGTTCCGTTTTAGCTATAAATGGAACCCACTTTAATCTTTTTATAAAGCTTAGGGCAACTTTCGGCCCATTCCTTTTTAGCTATTTTTTAATTTTTTACTGCTTTAAAAATAAAGATAAAAGATAACCCTAATCAACCCGTTGGTAAATAATTGGGCCAAAATATAACCATTTTACCTTGACGGGTATCTTCCATTCTAAAGATTCAAGAGAAGAAACTAAAGCTTTATTTCGACCACAAATGACTACTATTTGTCCCAACGGTTTCCCATTTTCTTTATCAAATAAAGATTCTGCAAGCGCTTTTGCGGTTTTCTTCACGGGACCCATTCCTTCGCCACCTCCCATTAACAGAACCGCAGGTAGTACCGGATCTAGTTCTAGCTCTACTCGCAAGTCATCCTGTAAAATTCCCAAATTACCCCTAAGAAAACACAAACTAGCATGATAAAAAGAATGAGTTTTTTTTTTGTCTAAAAAGTAGAGTGTACTTTTACATTTGTCCTTTGTAGTTGGATGCTTTTATGTCCTAATTGGATCATTATAAGATGTTTTTAAGAAAATGCAAAATTCATACATAGAAATGTTAGGCTGTCATATAAAAAATAGTTGATTTAAAATGTTTTTAAAGATCCAACTGTGACGCAAAACCATCTTTTAATGACCGAAATAGATAAAACTTTGAACAATGATTAAACATGGCCAAAGGTAAAACCGCGTTGTTAATTTAGATAAAAAAAACTAAAAAACAGGTAAATTGCATAAGAAAACCATCAAAGTTTCAGAATTTTCGATTTATTGGGTCAAGATGATGACGTGGTAGTAACTTTGACCATGTTGACTTTTCTTTTGTCGTGGCACCTGAAAACCGGCTAACTTATATACCCCTCAATTGAAAATTTTGAAGCTTTGATAGTTTTTAGTGTCCTAAAAGAATATAAATTTGACCAAACTTCGGTTATTTTTTATGCAATTGACCCATTAAAAAATAATAAAAAATGGCAACCTTGTTAAGAACAGCACGGGCAAAAGAGGGTCGAACGGGCAATCCAAAAACCCGAACTTGATTTTGTTCTAAACCATCTAACAAAGCTCTTTTTGATACCTCTTCTGAAGGGCAATAGCATCTTTTAACCCCCGGGTGAAACCTAGATACACAATATAAATTTAAATATTTATTGGGATTAAATATTGTAATTAGGTTTTAATATCTGGAATAAGGGTAAATATGACATTTACCATGTGCGGTGGCATGTATTAAGATCAGTAATAACAGTGACAAAGATTACTTTCTTTTGTAATCCTTGCCATTTAAGAACCCATAATGGAATGTGTTGCATTAGAGGATGAACACTAATTATAATGTCTGGTTTGTACTCCATTAAACCAGCTTCAACTTCCCTGAAATTTCAGATTTCGCCACATGAGAAAATAAGCTAGAAAGCAAAAAATTAAAAAAATAAAATAAAATAAAAAATTGGCAAAATGGATCTTTCAAAAAGTGGGCTGAAATGGGTTTGGGTCAAAATGGGTAATTTTTAGAAGATTTAATCTGTTTAAATACATTTCGAATGATGTTTACCCGTTTGACCCTTTTCTTTTTCAGTTAATCTTTAACTTAACCCGTTTGACCTCAAAGGAGATAAAACATATCCCAAATCAACCCAGTATTTAAAAATTCACATTGTTTTCAGATATTGTAGATTTATTGAAACAAAAATAGGGCCAAAGAATCATCTAGAGGCATAAATCGATGATTTAAGATTACTAAAAATGTAATTAAAGAGTTATAAAATGAGGTTAAAAGATATACTTAGCATAAAAGGCGGCAATTGCACCAAGATAAACACCATGAATCCATCGAGGTGAAGTGCCATGAAATGCAACATTCCAAAGTTGCACGTGTTTAACCATGAATTTGTATTGATTTTCCATATCATTTAATGGCCAACCCGTGTATTCCTTCCAAACATCTTTAACAAATATCTACAAAACCCCAACAAATTACAAACATATAAACTTTACACAATTTGATCAAGAAAAATTACAATTGTATGAATTTGGTTCAAAAACAAATTCACTCCTAAAAACTTTACGTTTATGTAAAAAGATCCTTATTTATAATATTATTTTCATATTTTCAGGAGAAAAAAAATACTGTAATGAATTTCGTTTTTTTCTCAATCCCTAAATTGGTTAAAATGTAAAATATGATGGAAATTGTACCCGATATTCATCACCGAATTCCATCTTGAATGCATCACGGATGGCCTCGGCGGAAGCACGGTGGCCGCCGCCAGTATCACTCATCAAAATCAGCACATTTTTAGTTCTGTCAGCCCCAATTTGCACCATTTCCATGTTGTCACCATCATCATGAATTTCATATCGTACCCTTTTTTGTCTGTTATTACCACCACCAAAACCATAAACACCCACCCTTTCGAACACCGTCTTTAACGAATTTTTCTGTGATGCCACCATCATCACCATCCTCAACCACCACCACCACCTATATATACGTACAACTATTTGTATGTATATGTATCCTTTTTTCAAGATTTGAAGAAACACTTAAAGGATCATGGATTTCAAGACAAACCCAGAAATGAAAACGAAAAAAGATTGAACTTTTCTTTAATTTAACCAGTTGGGTTTCTTTAAAAAAAAGGTTAATTTCAAGAAAGACGCAACAGAGACATATTTTGTAATAAATTCTGTTTTTTTAGTGAGTGCTTGAAGAAAATATCACCAACCCACTTTTCAAAAACTTCAATTCAGCTTAACCCACCGGAATCTTGGATTTTTCCGGCGCAAAGAGGTAGTTTCCGGCGGTGGAAAAAATTATGTGACAGAGACAAACAACACATAGAAAAATGGGTTTAATTTTTCCGCTAAAATAGAGGGAGAAAAACTCAAAAAAATATGCTGGAATGATACCGTTTGTCACCTGCAAGAAGAAATCAACCAATGGTGGCAGATTTAAAAATCATTTGCTGGTAATTTATGGCCGTACGATTAGGGTTTCGATTTAGGAATGTCCGATAGCGTAGATTCGGATCTTTCTTGATTTATTTGTTTATTTTTTCTTTCATTTAGTATTCTGGGGTTTTAAAATTATTTAATGGAATCGCATCTTTTAAAATAATACGAACCATGATGTATGATACAAACTATGTGAGGTCAATAATTAACTTTCCAATATTGCTATCATGCCCCTAAATTTTTTGTTTATTTGAATTTTGTTAATAAAAAGTCTTCTAAAGTTATATCATGACTTTGACGTAACGTTTATAAAAATGTCTTTTGTATTATAAATATATTTATTTTAAAATTACGGAATGTAACGTCAGTATGCGCTAGTGGTTATGGATTAATAGGTTTATTGGTTGAATATAAACATGTAATAGAGTTTAGACACTATTTCTTTTTTACATAAATGACTAAAATGTAACAAACAAGTCTTTAGGATACAAAAATTTAACATACTTTCAAATTTGCATAATTTGATGCATGTATCTTGTATTAGATTTAACTTATTAACAAATTTTTGTTATAATGGTTAATACCAGTGTTGTAAATATCGGTTAGGGTACCCGCTTAGAAATTGATTACCGTCGAGATTGATTAACCACTTGAAGGTGGTCAACCGACTAAATGCCACTGATTGATTTTTACAACATTAGTTAAGACAATGAAATATATTTCATTATACGGCGTTTTCTAGATTCTTTTAGTTATGAATTATTTTGCTATGTATTGTACTTTAAGATTTGCACCATGTACTTAAACATTGGAAAAATATTTTACTAAGTTGTATGCATACTTTGAACAATAAAGTTCAAAAACCCTAAAAGAATAATAATTTGTTTTTATATGTGTATTATTGTTTTAGTGTCTCGAATGCCTTGGTGATACAGTTTAACACAATTATTGTCAATATATGATGTCATTACCTTATATAAATGATTGGTACATGCTTAACTAATGCACATGCCAAAGTAACATAAATAACATAAAGACACAAAAGCATAACCATCATTCATTTTTTATTTATAGTAATCACGATGTCACATTCTATAACGATCTAACTCAATGTTATGAACTAATATGATTAGGCCCTGACAAATCAAGGTTAATAAAACTTGGCTTGATTAAGATCAAATGTGCATTTTGGCTCTTAATTGTAGTATTTTCAAGAACAAACTGGATTTTGGGTTTAGTTGTCGATTTAAGATTTTTGTTAACATTACGTTTTGATTTAATCTCATCGAGTTCAAAAACAGAACTGAGCTACTTTTTCAGGTTTCAAGCCTAGGATGACTCACATGTATGTAAGATTCATACTTAAGTTAAACTGCTTTAGATTAATACGGTCTTTATATTCACTATTTCTGGAAGTATTTCAAACTAGAAACTAGGGGTGAGCATTTGGGTCGTAAAAATCGAACCGAATCGAAAACCGACTGAACCAAACCGGACCGAAACCGAAACCGATAATATGTTATCAGTTCGGTTCGGTTTCGGTTTTGAAAAATCATCATTTTTGGTTTCGGTTCTATCGGTTACGGTTCGATTCGGTTCGGTTTTCGGATAAGGTTGAGCATTTGGCCTAAAAAAACTGAACCGAAACCGAACCGCACGGAAACCAAACTGAACCAAAACTGATAACATGTTATTGGTTCGGTTTCGGTTTTGAAATTTCATCGTTTTCAGTTTCGTTTATATCGGTATTGGTTCGGTTCGGTTTTTGGATCGCGCTCACACCTACTAGAAACTCACCCTTGGACAAATATCGTGTTATAGACATGACTAATTATAGATGCACCGGCCGGTAAGGTTTAAGCTCAAAACTTTATGGTTGTTGAAGCGAACTATAAATTTTTTTTAACTTCAAATTCTAACCTATTTTTAAATACCATATATATCAACTATGAAATTTGAACCCTGATCACAAGTATGAGGGCAAACACGCTAGTCAAAGACCTTTGGAGTGAACTACACAATTGAACATTTTAATATTTCGAGGGACAAATTAGCAAAATACTTTTCCAGGTTGGTCGCCAACTGTCAACGAGGATCCCACCTTAAACTAAATGGAGACAGGCCAAGTGGCAATTTGCCCACTTGAGCTGGCTAAAGTCAAGTTTATTGTTCATATGTATGTATACGTAATAGTGTATATATTAGTGGTCGCCGGTGTCAATTAAATTCATAGTATTTCATTTTTTTAATTTCCAGAACAAATATACAAGCCAACTTTAGTAATGGTGATCAAATTCACCCGGTCTAAGCATATTTCTTTTTTGTTTGATAAAAGAACATTACATATTTCTTAGATGGCAAAAATAAAGTTACTACAAAACGAAGAAACCAATACACGACAATTGTTATATAGTAATATTTCAATCCAAATTTTCTATTTCCCTCATTAATAATTAGTAGTAACAATTGTTACATTTGGTTAGTAACTTTAGGTGTTCACAAAGTATTTTATTGACAAAAATTACAATAATAAATGTATTTGTGAAATTTGAGCATTGATAATCATCCTATATGATTTTAATGAAAACAAATTATATATTCAATTATTCAAATACAAAAATAATGTATTTGTGAGATATTTATATATCATCTGATAGTCTGATCTATTTAACGAGAGACGACCTGGTCTTATCCAATTTTCTTGTTATTTAATAATGTATTATCTATTTAACACGAGTTTTCAATATATATAATCTTATTGGTTAAGTTGCTCTCCAATTTCTTAATCAGTTTTTCTTGTTATTTGTGTAGGCTTTGATTAATATAATTATATAGTTTAAGTTGCACTCATATCTTTGATAAACCTACTTTAGAGTTTAATTATTCACAAATCAGGAAATGAAGCTACGGAAATAGACCTTTGCAAGAAGCTACGGAAAAGAGTACAAAATAACAGTTACCTGGGATTACAATGACATATTGGACCCGTTTACAACGATTTGACATCCAATTGAAAGAACAAAAAATGATTTAATCCACCAAAGTGGATTTGTTGCGCTTCTTGGCCCTTTGTACATGTAAGTTTAGCTCTAAACACACCATTAGAAACCAATATCCGTATATACATCCACGTGGATTTCATCGCTAGTATCTAATATGTTTCCATTTGGCCAATTATTTAACCACACAACATCTTCATCCACCTTGGGTTTGCAATAGGGTTGTATATAAAACTAAGGCGTTTGGTTGTGTTCCTGTGAACAAAACCCATTTGTCTTTGTCTTCTAATCCTAATGATTTGTATTATATTTACTCCTTGGATCATACGTGTCTTCGGATCCAATGGTACACGAGGGATAATTTGATGTCACAAACTGAGATACGGTCATGCTTTAGTGTACATTGTACATATGTGCTCATTATGTCGTATTCATACAACATCTGAAATGAAAGAAAAAATTAGTTACTTAGCATATGTTTTGGCTTTAGGGATGAACAACTAAACATGTCGATATATATAGATAAAATCTGAACATAGAGACATGCGTGAAATAGAGCATGTTAAAAACGGGATGAAATTAGCATCAACGTGTGTCCTCATTATATTATTAAAAAATTGAAGTTAATCTTTTTTATACTATTATATATAAACATAACAAGTTTTTTAATTTAAAGTCATCACTTTTAAAACAATAATATAGTTGTAAAAAACATGAGTCAATTGGGATACAAAATCACCTTTAATGAACTCAATTGAACAAAATCATACAATGAATAAACATTGTCATATATACTTAAAAGTTTGTCATAAGGGAAAAAACCTATTAATATGAAGAGTAGAGATTAAAGTTGCAGGAATTTTTTATATGCATTTGGGAAAGACACTATATGTGAAAATGTAGAATTTTCATATGGGTCCTTACTACTAGGTCATCACGAGATGGTTAGATGCTGTGCCTTCAAAAAAAAAAGAAAAAAAAGAAGATAACCTGGGTATGCCTTTAGTGATTTCATAACCGATCAAATCCACTGTTTGATCTTGATATCCTTTCATCCATTTCCATTGCATATGCCCCTTCATCAAGTTTTTCAATAGAAACCAATTTTTAAAAGACCTGGACAGTTTGAAACAACCTTTAAATCCAAACTTCTGCAGTGCTTATTGACAAGTTATCTTATTCGCATTCATAAATGTATAATTCCTCCAGTGTACTAGGAAGACATAGAGACTTGAAATTTTTACAAGACTTGAAATTTATACATATGATATTCACAATGATACTATGTTACACTTAAATAACTTTTAATTTAAATACTTAATAAAAATAAAATAAAAAATAAAATAATGTATGTGGTTTTCTAATGTCAAGACAATGTTGTGTGGTTCGTTAAAGCCAAACCATGGCAAGAGATATGCACGTGGTGCCAGCCTTGTGTATATGGATGTTGGAGGAAAATAACACAAACATGGAAGTAGTGATTGGTGGAGATTTGATTGAATTTGACACCGAACAAAGACTTGATTGGCAATCTTGACAAGATGGTGTCTAAACAGAGTTCAGCCATGTTTCAAGATTTGATTATTTGAAGGTTAATTAGAGATCGATGTGGTTTAGAATTTGAACCCTATTTATAGCTTTGGAAATTATAGTTGAAGCACATTAGGACTCACATTATAAGGAAAGTTGATCGTGCTTTAAAGGCTTCAGATATCCTTCTTGATGCAGTATGATAAGAATTAATTGATTGTGTTAAAACCTTAAAAACTTTGAAATCACAAAGAATTATGTAATTGACATTTTGCAGGACTTTAGTGCAAAATTATCGGATTTTCGTTTAGCTAAGGCGGGCCCAACTGGTGATAGGGCCCACTCAAGTAATGGGTACACACCAGAATACATTTTCTTGTTTGTGACTCATTTTTTTAATATATTTTTCATATATTAATAAATCACATTTTTGGAGTAACGGATGGAATAGGTATAATTAAGATGTTGTTAATCTATAATTAAGATGCCGGTGCTGTGTCAATTAGGATGTGGATAAGTTACAAATAATGTTGAATGTCCACCCAAAGAGACACGTCACTTATTGTTTTCATATGTTTAGTATTTCAATTCACTGACGAATTGAATTGAATTTTTTGTCAAAATGTTAAATGTATTTGTTTATTGTAGAAATTTTGGATGCAATATTGTTTACAAGCCCTAGGAAGGTGATTAGCCAAAACTCGCAATTGGAGGGTATAGTTAACTTAAAATCTAAAATTTATGGTTCATGTTGGATATGAATTTGGGATTTCTGCTGCCATTGGGAGTATAGATAATAGATCTGATAGTTATTTAAAAAATTTATGTGAATCATCAGGTGGCATTGATAGTTATTCATAGGGCATTGAGGGAGAGTCATCCTAATTTCTTGGAAGAACTTTTTAATTTTCAACAAAGAGGGCTTGTTTTGCAATTAGCTAATTTTAAAGATGATTCAAGCCCAATTGGTTATTGCCTGTTCCCTTTTCGTGTTTTTAATTGAACTTATCTTGCATTAATTAAATTTTAATTTATTATTATAATTCATAAACTTTGAATAAATTTGTTTTATCTTGGGATTTTTCTGCTTGGATAATTCATAAATGAACGACTTGAATGTTAAGCATTCGAAGTATGATATTGAAGCTGAGTGGATTTCTAGACCTGCTCAAGGTGATGATAAGGTATGAACGGGTTAAATGGTTGGGTCGGGCTGGTTTGATAACGGGTTTTCTATGTGGGTCGGGTTGATTGACCAGAAAATGTCATTCTAGACATTTTTCTTTGTATATGTGTTGTTATTCTATAATTAAGATGTCGGTGTTGTGTAAATCAGGGTGTTCAAGAAAATGGAGTAAAGGATGGAAAAGCTACACGTGTTTTTATTTATTTATTTAAAAGGAACATATATAGGCCTTTGCCACCTATACTAATTATTTTGTTGTACGTATCTTACAGACCTAAAAGACGTACGAGGCAAGAAACGGGCTACATTTGATGCACACTCTGAAATAAACAAATAAACCTTAATATAGGTAACCAATACCCGACGCATCTATCAACATTTTGGTTTGATTAAAGTTTATAAACTTTCAAAATCTTATAAATATCAGATGTATCACAATCATGATATGCAGATCATGGAGATCCAACGGACAGGATTAATACCAAAATTGATGAAAATGAACCAACAATGGGTGAAAAATTAGTAAAATTAAATATAATAAACAATAAAGATGAAGAAATCAACGAGAAAGAAAAAAAATCTTTTTTTTGTTTTTTCTTTCATCTGCATAAACCAAAAAGCAAAAAGCAAGAACATGAAATACTACAGACACCCCCTTTTCCCTCTCTCTTTCTACAAAGCAGCTAATTGATTACTACCCCATTTCCTCTTCGCCGGAGAATGAGCTGAAGGAGATGGAGGTTGGCCGGAGAAGGAAGCGACAGAGAAGGAGGTGACGGGGATGGAGTTTGGCCGGAGAAGGTAACGACAGGAGACGGAGAATGAGGCTTCTCCGGTGAAGTGGGTTTTCTTCAACAGTTGCATTTTCGCCGGAGAAGGTATCGACGGAGGAGGAAGTGCCAGAACAGATGAAGGACGGAGGCGGGAACGTAGGATTTCACACCACAGTCGGGATCTATCGCCGGAGAAGATTGCGGAGGAGGGCGGCGGCGATGGCAACGGAAGTTCCGGTGACTGGCCGACCGGCAGCGGCAACGTATGTTCAACGTGGGTTCGTACATGGAGGATTTGGGTAGGGTTTTGGGAGAGAGGAGGGAGCAAATCAGAAACAAGACATAAGATCATTACAAGAATCCCTCCAAACACCTTGATTAAATGTTTTAGTAAGAGTTTTGAGTTTAGATTTATTTAATTAAATAAATAAGGATAGGTTGTAGGTTGAGTGAACCCGTTAGTGGGTTTGTTGCATGAAAAGAAGGAAATCGTGGTTTACCCTTTCATTATCATTGTAGCATGTACTGGCAATAAGTAGCCACTAGTTTTTTTTTACACAATGCTACGATGAAAATCAATTTACTCTTTTTCGAAAACCAATTTACTTAAATATTAAAATCTAGTCACTTCACACAATATTCAATCTCATCTCAATATTTAATCAATTAGGCCCACTTACCATGTGTCATCACATATGAAGCTATGGGTTGCTTCTGCTTCAAGCCTTCAACCCACCACTCATTGTACTTGCTTCCCAGGGCCACTACACCAATTAAACTTTTTGTTTTATTGTACAATTTGATAAAGCTACCATGAGCCCACCACGTGTCACTGTTTTTCTTTTCTTAAAATTTCTCTGGTTTTTTTATTTGAATGACATATTTTAATCTACTTCTAATTATTACCTATGTTTATGACGAGATTTGAATCTTTGACCTTCAGGATGGAGGCAAACACCATACCGTATCACTAAATGTCTTTTCTCACTAAGGTGTTGTTTGTTTTTTTTAAGGCAAAAAGATATGCGGTCCGCGGACCACATCTGCCATAAACTGTAGCAAAAAGCTGGACCAAAGATCTGCAAAAGGAAAAATATCTTCTTTTTTTTTTGTTTTTTCTTTCATATGCATAAACCAAAAAGAAAAAAACAAGAACATGAAATAGTACAGACACCCCCTTTTCCCTCTCTCTTTCTACAAAGCAGCTAATTGATTAGTACCCCATTTCCTCTTCGCCGGAGAAGGTGCTGACGGAGATGGAGGTTGGCCGGAGAAGGAGGTGACGGGGATGGAGGTTGCTGGAGAAGGTAACGACGGGCGACGGAGAATGAGGCTTATCCGGTGAAGTGGGTTTTCTTCAACAGTTGCATTTTCGCCGGAGAAGGTATCGACGGAGGAGGAAGTGCCAGAACATATGAAGGACGGAGGCGGGAACGTAGGATTTCACACCACAGTCGGGATCTATCACCGGAGAAGATGGCGGAGGAGGGCGGCGGCGACGGCAACGGAAGTTCCGGTGACTGGCCGACCGGAAGCGGCAACGTATGTTCAACGTGGGTTCGTACATGGAGGATTTGGGTAGGGTTTTGGGGGAGAGGAGGGAGCAAATCAGAAACAAGACATAAGATAATTACACGAATCCCTCCAGACACCTTGATTAAATGTTTTAGTAAGAGTTTTGAGTTTAGATTTATTTAATTAAATAAATAAGGATAGGTTGTAGGTTGAGTGAACCCGTTAATGGGTTTGTTGCATGAAAAGAGGGAAATCGTGGTTTACCCTTTTTTTATCATTGTAGCATGTACTGGCTATAAGTAGCCACTAGTTTTTTTTTACACTATGCTACGATGAAAACCAATTTACTCTTTTTTGAAAACCAATTTACTTAAATATTAAAATCTAGTCAATTCACACAATATTCAATCCCATCTCAATATTTCATCAATTAGGTCAAATTACCATGTGTCATCACATATGAAGCTATGGGTTGCTTCTGCTTCAAGCCTTCAACCCACCACTCATTGTACTTGCTTCCAAAGGCCACTACACCAATTAAACTTTTTGTTTTGCTGTACAATTTGATAAAGCTACCATGAGCCCACCACGTGTCATTGTTTTTCTTTTCTTCAAAATTCTCTGGTTTTTTATTTGAATGACATATTTTAATCTACTTCTAATTATTACCTATGCTTATGACGAGATTTGAATCTTTGACCTTCAGGATGGAGGCAAACACCATACTGTATCACTAAATGTCTTTTCTCACTAAGGTGTTGTTTGTTTTTTTAAGGTAAAAAGATATGCGGTCTGCGGACCACATCTGCCATAAGATGTAGCAAAAAGCTGGACCAAAGATCTGCAAAAGGAAAAAAAATCTTTTTTTTTTGTTTTTTCTTTCATCTGCATAAACCTAAAAGAAAAAAACAAGAACATGAAATAGTACAGACACCCCCTTTTCCCTCTCTCTTTTTACAAAGCAGCTAATTGATTAGTACCCCATTTCCTCTTCGCCGGAGAAGGTGCTGACGGAGATGGAGGTTGGCCGGAGAAGGAAGCGACAGAGAAGGAGGTGACAGGGATGGAGGTTGCCAGAGAAGGTAACGACAGGCGACGGAGAATGAGGCTTCTCCGGTGAAGTGGGTTTTCTTCAACAGTTGCATTTTCGCCGGAGAAGGTATCGGCGGAGGAGGAAGTGCCAGAACAGATGAAGGACGGAGGCGGGAACGTAGGCTTTCACACCACAGTCGAGATCTATCACCGGAGAAGATGGCGGGGGAGGGCGGCGGCGACGGCAACGGAAGTTCCGGTGACTGGCCGACCGGCAGCGCCAACGTATGTTCAACGTGGGTTCGTACATGGAGGATTTGGGTAGGGTTTTGGGGGAGATGAGGGAGCAAATCAGAAACAAGACATAAGATCATTACACGAATCCCTCCAAACACCTTGATTAAATGTTTTAGTAAGAGTTTTGAGTTTAGATTTATTTAATTAAATAAATAAGGATAGCTTGTAGGTTGAGTGAACCCGTTAATGGGTTTGTTGCATGAAAAGAGGAAAATCGTGGTTTACCCTTTCTTTATCATTGTAGCATGTACTGGCTATAAGTAGCCACTAGTTTTTTTTTACACCATGCCACGATGAAAATCAATTTACTCTTTTTTTGAAAACCAATTTACTTAAATATTAAAATCTAGTCAATTCACACAATATTCAATCTCATCACAATATTTCATCAATTAGGTCCACTTACCATGTGTCATCACATATGAAGCTATGGGTTGCTTCTGCTTCAAGCCTTCAACCCACCACTCATTGTACTTGCTTCCCAGGGCAACTACACCAATTAAACTTTTTGTTTTGCTATACAATTTGATAAAGCTACCATGAGCCCACCACGTGTCATTGTTTTTTTTTCTTCAAAATTCTCTGGTTTATTTATTTGAATGACATATTTTAATCTACTTCTAATTATTACCTATGCTTATGACGAGATTTGAATCTTTGACCTTCAGGATGGAGGCAAACGCCATACCGTATCACTAAATGTCTTTTCTCACTAAGGTGCTGTTTGTTTTTTTTAAGGCAAAAAGATATGCGTTCTGCGGACCACATCTGCCATAAGATGTAGCAAAAAGCTGGACCAAATACGTGCAAAAGGAAAAAAATCTTTTTTTTTTATTTTTTCTTTCATCTGCATAAACCAAAAAGCAAAAAACAAGAACATGAAATAGTACAGACACCCCCTTTTCCCTCTCTCTTTCTACAAAGCAGCTAATTGATTAGTACCCCATTTCCTCTTCGCCGGAGAAGGAGCTGACGGAGATGGAGGTTGGCCGGAGAAGGAAGCGACAAAGAAGGAGGTGACAGGGATGGAAGTTGTCGGAGAAGGTAACGACAGGCGACAGAGAATGAGGCTTCTCCGGTGAAGTGGGTTTTCTTCAACACTTGCATATTCGCCAGAGAAGGTATCGATGGAGGAGGAAGTGCCAGAACAGATGAAGGACGGAGGCGGGGACGTAGGCTTTCACACCACAATCGAGATCTATCGCCGGAGAAGATGGCGGAGGAGGTCGGCGGCACCTAAGTACTTTCTTTTTCTCACTGAGTATTTAGTAGGTTGGATTGTAGATCCCAGTTTTTCTACCATAATAATTATAATAATTAGTCAATTATTGTTATTTGTAATCATTATTTTGATATTTAGTTTATTTTTTATTTACTTATTTTCTATGTTTATTGTTTACATTAATTTTGTTAAAATATATTTATGTTAGTATGTATAAGATAAGCCTTAAAATAAATCAGTATGTGTAAGATGGCCTTAAAATACAGGGTGTAAGAAAGGTACTAACATATGCACATGGTGAATAATTTTGCTTTCGATACGAATATGTGCTTTCAGAGTGATTTTGATTTTCGACTGGTATTTGATGTGACTCGCCAAGCATTGCTTTTTCCATCATCCGGCCCCCTTCTTCAAAAGAAACATTGCTTAAAGATTGTTTGTTTTGAGTACAAGGGTAAGAAAAGGACTTCAAGTTTTTGAGTACAACCTTATTTGATATGTTTTATTAATATTCTATTGTGATTGTGTACAAACGGTTAGGTATAAATTGTAATAGTGAGTACATACGTTTATTCAAGCTAATGATAGATACATTAGTCTATTAATTATGTGCCATTTAATTTAATCTGTAAATTACATATATTTGGTATGTTTAGTATGACCCTATTTTCAATACTTTTTCATTGAATTTTTAATAACTCTAAATATACATTATATTTAGTATGATGCATTTATGAATTTCACATTTGATTATGTATAGATCATATGTATAGAAAGATAAATAGAAATTTAAGCATTTGTATACATCTTTTTTATAGAAATATAAATAGGAATATTTAGTATGAAATAATAACATTTCTTATATGTTTGATATATCTATTACACATTATTATTATTAGTTATAATATATATTTTTTAAATTTAAAACCTTTTCAGAATAATGTATGATATTTGGTAATGTTAAATAAGCTATTAAAACTTTGTTAGTGATTAAAGTGAAAGAATCAAAGAAGGTAAATTATTAAAACATTAAAAACAAGATTGATCAAAATTCAAGTAATGCGAAGCAAAATGGATTTAATATAAAACCTTGTGAGGTCGTCCTACATTCTAATTCATAAGTATTTTCATACAACCATAAAATCTCTTTAAATTAATACTTCGTTAATTAATAAATTCCTAAAAATAATAAATTTGTCAAATCTCAACTTGAGCCAATTTAAGAAATTGAAAAACTTAATAAAATAATAAGATAATAATTTTTTGGGAGATCTCTTTATAATTTTTGGTCTCAAGAAAATCAAAGATTAATAATTCATAAAAACTAGAAAAAAAAATTACTCTTGTTTACATTTACTTTTTTTTTTGGAAACGGCTTTCATTAAAACAAAAAAACTAGCAAGAAGCTAGAAAAATAAAGGAATTATCCATTACAAGGTAAAATTAATCATTCTGTCCAACTAACTCTATACTTATGACGTCCATTAGAAATACACAAAAACGCAACTTCTTTAATTGAATCAACGAGAGTATTCCGCCGGGCTTCATTATCACCGCTATTAAACGTAATTGGATTCCTATGGCGCCAAATAATCCAAATCACCGTAAACACCACCGCCTCAACAATCTTCTTCACTTTCGTAGCCATCGAGCTAACATCCAAATTAAACAAAAACTCATCCAAGGTATCCACATTTGTGTCGACCACTTGTAATCAATGGCCAATAACACGCCACACGCCCTTTGTAACTTCACAATTCCAAAAAATGTGGTCCGTATTCTCAATACCATCCCCACACATCACGCACTTTAAATCATCGAACATAATACCTCTCATCGATAAATTAACTTTAGAAGGAACTCGGTTTAAATTTACCTTCCAAAAAGAATATTCACTTTTCGGGGCACTAATGCATTCCACCTAGTCTGCACTACGGAAGAAGGAAGTAGTAAAGTGTCAAGCCACCTCCTTGTACTCTTGACTTCATATACTCCTTCATTTCTGATATCTAAAGCCCACGAGTCCGCATCAGTCGACATTTGACACCTTCTAACAAACGGCGCAACTTGGGCTTCTTCTCTTCCCCCACGAATATCTCGATCCCACTCCCATCTGACCGAATTGTTTAAAAAACGATCATATACCGAACAATTGGTATCAATATCGAGTAAACAAATTCTCGAAAAAACCGAACCAGAGTACTCGACCCAACCTAAATGTCCTTCTAAAACCGAGTATTTCGACCATCACCAACCTTTTTCTTCAAATGAGATAACAAATCAATACCGGTTTCTTTGAATCTACGCAACATTTTAATAATTTGCGCCCACGGGGTCGTACCTAGCCGATGAGAATTCACAAGGTCCAACGCTCCTTGTTCACCATAAATCAACTTTATAACTTTCGAACACAAACTATTTTCACTTGTGACGAACCTCCAAATCCATTTTATCACGAGAGCAATATTAAAAGCATAAAGACTTCCGATATCAAGACCACCGTTTTGGTTAGACGCCAAAACCGTGTCCCAATTCACCCAATGGATCTTTCTTTTCATCTTGATTCCTCCCCTAAAAAAAGAAGCTCTCAAATTCTCTAAGTTATTTGCAACATTTTTGGGCATAACAAACAAGCACATATAATAAATGCCTATACCACCCAACACCGTTTTTAGGAGCAAAGACCTACCTCCAACCGAAAGAGTATTCACTTTCCACCCCGATAATTTGTTTTAAAATTTATCAACCAAAGGATCCCAATTCTTTTTCCTTGACATACACGCCCCCACCGGAAGACCTAAGTATGTAAACGGTAATTTCCCATTAAACACACCAAGCAAACCCGCCATATTTCTAACCTCCCCATCCGACACACCAACACAATACAAATTAGATTTGTGCAAATTTAATTTCAAACCCGAGGCCATATGAAAATAATGCAAGATAATAAGTAACTTTTGCATATTATTAAAAGACCATTCGCCCATAAAAATCGCATCATCTGCATACAATAAATGCGAGATAGAAAAAGAATCATCATTTACCTCCACCCCTTAAAATAAATGTTGAGATGCCGCCTCTTCCATTACCACATGAAGACCTTCCTTAGTAAACCTGTTCTGAGTTTTCGTTAAACAAAATATGGATTACTGTGTAAAACCGGAATCAAAACCGGTATTTTGGAGGGTAATTGGTGTAGAAATCCGTATTCTTCTCTTCACATCTGTTTTGTATATATAGGGTTTAGAAACGTCGAAGTTGAAGAGGCTAATTTCTTGAATCGAGGTGGGCATTTGAAAGGGTAATTGCAGAATCGGGGGAGGAATTGCAGATTCGAGGTGAGTAGAGAAATCATTCAATCAAGGTAATTGACGTGAGGTAATCGAGGGAGGCAGTAATAGATTAGGCGGTATATGAAAGGGCGATTCGTTTTTGTCCTACAGGCCAAAGGTCAAAGTGATTTAAAATAAATGTGTTTTGAATGTAAAAGACAAGCAGATGCTAGACTAGCTGGTTTGGTGCATGCCAATTGAGCAGGAGGTCAAGGGTTCGAGGCATGACTGATCCTTTTTTTTATTCATTTTCTTAAAATCCCAAAATAAAAATAAATTGGCTAAATTTTCAAAATGCTATTTAGGGAAAGGTCCTAAATGCTTTATGCCTTTATAGGTGTCCGGGTACCCTAAAACCGGGTACCCGGAAATTCGGGTAGTAGATTTAAGTACCCGTATCAGTACCCGAATTTTTGGGTACCCGGTTTTCGGGTACCCGGATTTTCGGATACCCGGTTTTCGGGTACCCGGTACCCGGAAATATAATTTCTTTGTCACAAATTTACATAAATGGAAGTCGCCATTGTTTATATATTTAATTTCTTTAAATCTTATTAATAAATTTGTTATTAAAAAATTTCGTTATGATTTTCTTTAAAGAAAAAACGTTACTAGTAATGAATCTGACCAAATCTTTAAAGACATCCAATGATTCAAAACCATGATTCAACGACGGAGGTGAGAATTAGATGGTTTCTACGTGAGAATTGAGACAGGGTTTAAAATTTTAGACATTTGTCAAAATGAACCAAGCATATGCCCATATCTAATGATAATTAATGTCTAATAATAATATAAAAAATATATAAAAAATAAGTTGGAAAAATAAAATTCGGGTACCGGGTACCCAATTACCCGGTTTTTTAGAAAAAACAATACCCGTATTTGATACCCGGAAACCGGTTACCCGTAATCCGGGTATCCGGTTTTTCGGGTACCCGGATTTTCGGGTACCCGGATTTTCGGGTATCCGGATTTCGGATATCGGATATTTTTTCGGGTACCCGTTTTTTCGGTTATTTTTGAACACCCCTATTTATAAGTAGTAAAGATAAATAAAAGTCACTTTGTACTTTATGACAATTTTAACAAAAGAACTCAATACTTTTTTTGTCTCTCAATTAAAATCATTAAAAACAAATACTCCCTCCGTCCCACAAAAACTTCTCATTTGACCTTAATTTTTTGTCTCACAAAAAACTTCATATTTCTTATATTTGATGGGCTCCACATAATAAAATACTATTATTGTTGAGGACCCCACCACTAACTATCTTTATCTCTCCAAACCAATCATATATTTTAATCAAAATTATTACCAATGACCCCACCACTAGCTATCACGTTAAAAATTTTGCCCAAATGAAATGAAAATTTTTTTGCGGGACGGAGGGAGTATTTGACAAAACTAGATATTGATATATTGGGCCGAATCTAATACCCTAAATCCAATTGTTCGTATTGGGATGGGTCTATTGGGCCAAATCCACCATCTATCCATCGCCAACTACTGGGTTAGGATTTTAGTGGGTGGAGTCCTTATTGGCCGAAATCAGTTTGGCCGTGCCCTTGATGCGGCCGTACTCTGATTGTCGAAACCAAGGGGATTCCACGGTGGGTTTGCAACTTTGCACGTACCGGTTAATAGGTATTAGGTAACATTACCATTAACTTGGAATAACATAACACTTGTTAAAACGACGATCACGTATAGCTTAAATTTCCTTACCGACAAACATAACATGATGTTTACGTTTTACCAGAAATCCTAAACATAAACATAAACATAAAACATAAAAGCGCATTGGTTAAATTAACTTGCTCATTAATTTATTCAATAATTCAGCGCATATATAACAAATAGAAACCGTAAATAATCTCTTAACAAAATAAAATAACTAATAATTGTAAAACGAATTTGTACTAGGTAACCCGCAAGATCAATCGCCTCTTAGGCTACGGCCGAACGACCTAGAAAGTACATAATCGGTGAAACTAATCGGACCTGGTCAACATCTGTCGACTCATTCAAATTCTACTATAGAACTTCGGTTAAAATCAGTCAAAATTGGTCAAGTCGGTCAATATCGGTCAAAATGGTCAACATTGCTATATATATATATATATATATATATATATATATATATATATATATATATATATATATATATATATATATATATATATATATATAGGGGAGGGTTCCATTGAGAATTGATATATTAGGTGAGAATGTGAGAATTAGGCAAAAAGACGCGCGGTGGCATTTTTGTAATTAAGTCCAACTTTCTCTGTCCCAGACGCGGTGACATTTTTGTAATTAAGACCAACTTTTCTTTAATCATCGATGATTAAACTGGGTGTAGTGTTTAATCATCAATTATTAAACTTTTGAGATTGTTTTTAATCATCGATGATTAAACCCAACCCCAGGTTTAATCGTTAATGATTAAACACATTATCAAGTTTAATCATCGATGATTAAAAGAGCATCTTATGATTATTACACAGATAAAAGTTTAATCATCGATGATTAAAGTTTAATCATCGATGATTAACGTTTAATCATCGATGATTAAAACGTTTTATCATCGATGATTAAAGGAGCATCTTATGATTATTACACAGATAAAGTTTAATCATCGATGATTAAATTTTAATCATCGATGATTAACGTTTAGTCATCGATGATTAAAACGTTTAATCATCGATGATTAAAGAGCATCTTATGATTATTACACAGATAAAGTTTAATCATCGATGATTAAAGCTTAATCATCGATGATTAAAGTTTAATCATCGATGATTAAAGAAAAGTTTAATCAAATAATAAAGAAAGCAAACACGCTAATCATCGATGATTAAACAACATCTTATAAAGAATTAAGAATCTAAAAAACGGAGACAAGTTTAATCATCGATGATTAAACAGCATCTTTGATTTTAAAGACAAAATTGTTCTATTAATCATTGATGATTGAACACTACACCCAGTTTAAATTATCGATAATTAAAACAATCTCAAAAGTTTAATAAAACCAAGTTTAATCATCGATGATTAAAGAAAAGTTGGACTTAATTACAAAAATGCCACCGCGTGTGGGACAGAGAAAATTGGACTTAATTACAAAAATGCCACCGCGCGCGTGAAAGAAAGTTGGACTTAATTACAAAAATGCCACCGCGCGCGTGAGGGCTGGAAGGAGATGAGTGGCTGAGATCTATTCTCACATTCTCACCTAATATATTAATTCTCAATGGAACTCACCTAATACGATTGTGACAATTAATGCTGCACTGATGCTGCATGACTCAGCTGTTGTTTTCATCCATGTTTCTCCTTCCTTCACCAAATCTTTCAATGTAGCTTTTTCTTACCAATGATGGGGAAATATGTTGATCGGAACAACTCTAACACGAGTGGCAGTTGTAGAGTGACAATAACTGAAATTGGCAAGCAAGCAAATAAACCAATTGGTACAAGCATCCATGTTCTCTGATCACAGAACACAAGGAACAAGATTGCACAAAAGGCTACCATCATTGCAATTGTAGAGAGGATTAATGCGCAAAGACCAATGGTAAACTGACGAGAAAATCTTTTTCAGAAAAACGGGTAGTGAGGATGGATAGGAAGACTAGTAGTGATGTGGCAGCTGTAAATAGTGAAAGTGCATCAGATACTGCAAAGATAGTGAAGGCGATATCCTTGTTAAACAAAGGGATGCCGGTTTCTTGATTATTGCCACCTGGCACAGTAATAGCTGCTGCAAATACGATTGTTACAATAAGTGCTGCATGATTCTGCTGTGGTTTTCATCCATTGTTCTCCTCGCTTCATCAAATCTGCGTGCTCCCTAGTAAATATCATGTCTCCATATTATTATAAGTTCTGTAGGGTACATGAGCTTCTTCACTTCCTGATGAACACAACTAGTTCTATTAATTTATGCAAAACAACATGAAGATGGATGATTAATTATGAATTTAATTGTTAGGTACATATATACCTCATGCCATTGGAGCTCTCTTTGTAGTTGCAGTGCTGCACCGGTAGTACGACTCAGTACAAAAGAAGATGCCAATCCTCCCGCCAAGTGCATCGAATAGTTCCCAGAAGCATCCTTTATTGTTCTATAATATTCAATAGGCCTAATAATAGGAGACAAAAGGTTGTATATTTTTTCTCAACGGTTTATTATTGCTATCTGAAAAGGGTTATGACTTGTTTCATTTTTGCAGTGCATGGCTCCGTGAAAACTGCGTAGAATCTGGATAATAACCTCGCAAGCATCCAGACGTGCAGCCTGGTCTGCTGTAATATGGATCGTGTAAGATCTAATGAAACTATAATCAAGCTAATCCATGAAGAAATGATGAGAAATTGAAGAACTAGTGTGTGTTCTTGGTGTATTTAGTGTGTGTAAAAGAGAGAGAATGAGATGAATGAAACTTTCACAAAATGTGTATTCAGTAATTGTGTGGAAAGCTTGACATGAAAGTCAAAGATAGAACCTTATATACTCCTACCACTTAACAAAGGACAAGTTAACTAACGGACTTTAAAGATCAAAACTATTACAAAACTAGTCCTAACAATCTCCCTCTTTTTGATCTTTAACACGTCATCCCAGTCTTCAAACTTCAGATTCTTCTCATTATCTGTCTTTGGCAAGAAAATGTTTTTCTGAATTTCAAGATTAAAACATTTCAGAAATCTGGAAGTTTAAGATACTCAAAGTGGATATGTTTTTCGTTGATACTATTTGAGTGAGGAAATCATATAACTGATTTACTAAAGATTTGAAAATTTTAGGAAAGAGAATATCAGTTAAGTAAGGATTTGACTGGGTTTTCAGATAATGGAGAGGTTGTTTTTGGATTTTGTGGTAGAGGAGGATAAGGATATAATGATAGTGTTTTTAAATGATTTGTCAGTTAAAGTTTTGGATGTGTATGTATGATTGTTTAGTATGTATGGAAAAATGATATGTAGATATAGGATTTGGGTGAATGTGGATAATTTGTATTTGATATGGAATAAAAGGTTTGTACAGTTAAGCTTTTGTACGGATAATGAATGTTATGGAATTTTGGAAAGAATGGTTTAAACGGTTAAGCTTTTGAATGTATGTGATCGTTACGGAATTTGAAAAGAAAACTTTTAACGGTTAAGATTCGGATGGAAATGGATGTGGATTTGTGGTTTGGATAGAAAGATTTATTCGCTTAAGTTTCTGGTTGAAATGATTGAGTTTTTTAATGTAATAGTTGAGATTTTTTAGAGAGATTTCTGTAGATATGTCGATTTCTTCTTCTTCTTCACTTGTCTTTCTTTTTAAAACATTGTTTATCACTTTCTCTTCCTCTGAATTTCTTGATATATACTATATCTGATTTTGCCGATAATTTGAGTACATTAGACATGAATTTTCTTCGTTGATGAGATGTTTGTGGTTCTTCTTAAAGTTGTACATTTCTTGCTCATTTATTTATTGCTTATTTCTCCCCCTCATGAGGATCATGAAAAGGAGCCTCATGTTAACGATGAATAAATGCGTTGAGAAAACGGAGAGAGGAAATTGGATGTCTTTGTAATACAAGAGCCAAGATAGGATAGTTGTACGGTCAATTTCGGAATCGAGAACCAGTAACATGTAGGACTCATGAAGTATACAGCTAAAATTGATTTTCCAGAATCTTTGAGAAAAATATTTGAAAAATAGAGACTAACAGTGTCAAGAATCACCGGAAGTCATAAACAGATGCAATCTTTACTGAAGAACTTCAGGAAAGAGATCGATGAATTTGACAGACAGGATGATTGAAGACATTGTTAAGCAAAGATTTAAGGTTTAAAAGAAATCAATTTGAAGTGGATCAAAGATCAGTGCACAAAGATGTTTATGTGTGTGAGATCATATGAATAATTCAGAATCTAAGCTGAACAAGTTGGAGAAAAATTAAAATACATTCACCAGTGATATATGTTTGTAAAAATTGTTTGAAAAATGATAAGAACAATCAATTCAAGAAGTTGTTATAAACAGATGCAATCAGTACTAATCAAAATTAGTAAAGAGATCGACGAATTTAACAACAGCTTGTGGTGAGTGTTACAAACAGATATTTGAAAATTTTAAAAATTGTGCAAAATCAGAGAAATTATTTGAAAAATTATGTCAGCAACGCAAGAGAAAAAAGTTGGTCATAAACAGATGCAATCTTTACTAATGAGATTAGTAAAGAGATCGACGAATTTGACCAAAATTTATATCCTACGTTGTGAACACATCATTGTGAGCACAAAGTATGAGTAAAAATTTTGTGAGGAATATACAGATGTTGAGCATAGAGTGTCAACTCTGTATGAGAAAGTGAGGTCAATAACGCAAGAGAAAAGAGTTTGACATAAACAGATGCAATCTTTCTAAATAGATTAGTAAAGAGATCGACGAATTTGTCAAAAACTTATATCCTACGTAACTAACACATGATTTTGAGTAAAAAAAATGTAACAGTTAAGATTGAGTTGTGCTAAAGCTGTAGCAACAACGAAACTCAAAATGTTGAATTTTGTAGAAAAATTTGAGTTTCACAGGAATATGAAAAATCAGAATGTGATGTCAACAATGCAAGAGACAAAAAGGTGTCATAAACAGATGCAATCTTTACTAACGAAAGTAGTAAAGAGATCGACGAATTTGACAACAGTATGTATCCTACATTGGTAACATATGAGTTTTTTAAAAAAAATTTGAATATAGTGTGAAGTTGTGCTATCGGTATGACAACAACGAAACTCAAATAGATTTTGAAAGATATTGAGTTTAAGTTTGAAAACAAAACTGAGGAGATAATGTCATCAACGCAAGAGACAAAAGTATGTCATATACAGATGCAATCAATACTAATCGAAACTAGTAGAGAGATCGACGAATTTGACAAAAATTTGTATCCTACGTAGACAACATATATGTGAGGAAAACATTTTTGAAGTAATATAATGAAACTCAATTGAACAAATTTTGAAAATATTGAGATTGAGTTTCTGAAAAATTTGAATAATGAATAAAAATGGGTTAACAAAGAGTATGTTCCCCCTTTACCGATGAAGTTTCATAAAAATGCTCCCCCTTAACAAATGAATGTCAATTTTCTCCCCCTTAACAAGTGAATATTGATTTGCTCCCCCTCAACCAATTAAGAGCTATTTGCTCCCCCTCAACCAATGAAATAATTGAGGAACGGGTTTCAAGCTGATCTACTTGAAAGCCATCATTTTGAAAAGCGAGTTATACACTGAGGTGTGTATAAGTCATTCTCCTGCAAAACAAATCAAATAACTTTTGGTACCCATTTTTGTTTGGGTCCGACAATGTTAGTGTGAGAATAAAACCACCGATAAGTTGTATCGATTTGATTTAAAGATTGAGAGTTCCAAGAAAAATTGAAACTTGATGTTTCACTTTCAAATAATTTTCGGGGAATTATTTGAGATGATGGAGTTTTGGGAACCCATTTTGCTTTTAAGATCGATGATGTTTTGTGAACATAAACAGGAGATGTTTTTGGCACTTGTGTAGAAATCGTTTTAGGTGCCAAGGAAAGTAAATCTTTTCTCGAATATTTTAAAGATTTAGATTTGGAAAATATTTTCTTTGAAGGAATAGAATGTTGCAACACGGTTGATGGTGTGAACTTATCCATTTGAGAATACTTAAGTCTAGAAGAGGAACCTAATTTATTTGGAGTTTTAGGTGCGGAATTTCCTCTAATAACTTGTTTGAGAGCATTCAATTTCTGATCAGAGTTTGGTGGCACCGTGGATCTCCTAGGCTTAGGTTTGGTAGAGGAACTAACTTGTGATTTCAGTTTAGGTTTAGAATTTCCTCTATTAACCTCAGTTTGCTTGATCGTATATAAATCACGATATGCCATGACAGGAGAAAACATTCTTGAGTTTTTACTTTTATTCTTTGCAGGTAAAGGAGAATCTAAGGTCATAGTTGCACTAGGCTTCTTAAGTTTCTGAAGATAAGATGATGTAGATTCTAATTTTTGAATTTGTGCTTGCAACTTTAGTTTTTCTTTATCATAAGATTTATGTGTTGCATCAATTTTATTTTCTAATTCATGAATTTCTGTTTGTAAAACTGATTTTTCGTTGTCAAACGCCTTATGTGTTTCATCTATTTCAGTTTCCAGTTGACAAATTTTCTTTTCAAGAATTAGATTTGGTACATAAATCTTTGGAGTAACCTTCTGTTGAATAACAGCATTTCCCTTAATTTCAAATTCTTCTGGTTTTATAGTAGGAAAATAATCATCATTTTCAAATTGAGCCTTTTTAGTTTCATATGTTTTATTTAATTCAGTGTAATTGAAACTAATTTGAGCATTCTTCTTTTTAGCTCTGTTGAAGGTCTCAATTTCTTCTTCCTCATCAGTCATCCGAATGAAACGCTGCGAGATTCCATTGAGTAGATATCTTGAATCATATAATGTAGGAGCCATCTTGCACGCGGTCTTAAGATATTCTGGATTGTCAGCCCCTAGCCCTTCTCGAGAGTTGAAATATTTGAAATCTTTAGGCTTGTTAAGATGAATGGTTTGATCAGTGTGTCCTCGTTTAACAATCAATTCCTCAAGATGTTTGATATGTGAATTCAATTTAATTGTTTCATGCTTGAGTGTGTTTATGATATTTTGTTTGTTTAGCATTTCATTTGATGAAATAATGTTTTGTTCATGAAGATTTTCGGTTAATTCTTTGATTTGTGAATTTAATGATTTAAACTGTTGTTCATTTTCATCAAACTCTTGTTGTTTACGTTCCAAACAATTTTTAGTTATTTGATATTCATGCCATGTGTCAATGTACAATTTGTAATATTTATCATTTAGATCGTTTGAAATTGTATTTTGGGCATTTTTAAGATTTGTTATTTCCATTTCTTTTTCAGAAATTGTATGAGACAAATTCTTAACATCATTATCATATTTGACATTCAATTCTGATACTTGATTTTGTAACTCCAGATTCTCAAGTTTGACATTGTTAATTTGTTTAATCTGTTGAACAAGTTGTTCATATGAATAAACAAGTTGTTCATTTTCATTTTGCAAATTATTTAAACGTTCTTGAAATTGATTATTTAAATCTTTTTCATCTAAAATGTTTTGTTTTAAAGAATCAATTTCAGAAATCTGAGTTGTAACAAAACAAGTATCAGGACCAATAAGATTATCAGAATTTGAAAAGAGGGAACTGATTACCTCAAGTTCTTTGTTGGCCTCTTCATTAAATCGATCAGTAACCTCCATATGCTTTTCAGCCTTAGGATCTGAATCTTCCATGCATTTACTATCTTCAACTAAGAACACTTTTTCATACTCAATTTGTTTAGCCCTCGACATTTTACGTTTATAATACTCGGAATCCCGAACGATTAATTTCTTTGTAGCATCCAAAGGTGTGACAGTTGGCTTTTTAGTTGAGATAGTAGCAGATATATCAGGCTTAATGTCGAATGAATATATCAGATTATTGTTTGTAGGCTTTGAATTATATTTCTTGTCATAGTCTGAAATTTTTGCCATAACTCGTAGTACGTCTTGACGTTCTTTATCCAAATCATCATTGATAGCTGGTGTAGGTTTTTCCATTTGTTTATAATATTCGGCAGCTTTTCTCGCATTGGCAAGGTCTGGATCCATATTTTTTTTTTTTTTGCGATTATTAGGATTTTGGGTAAAAGTGGTTGTGTGTTAAAAATGTGAAAACTTCCTTTTAAAACCCTTTTAAAAAATGTAAAAGTTAAAAATGTTTAAACTGTTTAAAAAGATGAGAACTTATCGGGTTTGAGTTAAAAAATTTGTCGTGACAAATTAATAGAAAAAATTTTCAAGTGACAAATTGAATACACGTGATCAAGATTTGTATTTCAAGATTTTTAAATTTTGTAATAGTTACACTTGATAGATTATAACTATTATCACGTGATCAAGATTTGTATTTGTAAATTTTAAAACTAAATGTGATCTTTGCATTTCAGAGTGCTTATTTTTGAAGTTGGGCCGTTTAATATTGTCTTTGGTTATTGGCAGTGGATTGAGCACAAAAATGAATATGAATTTTAAAGGTGGGTAATTTGGGCCGTGTAATATTGATGTGGGCCGAAGTGTGATTTTGAGTTTAAACTCTGAGATGGAAACTCTGAAGACAATCGCCGAACACTTTTTTTTTTCTTCTGAAGACAAGTCTTGATTTTTCAAGATCACGATCGTATTCAAATCCACTTGATAGATCGTATTCAAATCCAAACGTTGAAATCGAATTCAAGATTAAGTTCTGTTACATAATCAGATATCAAAGAACCAATAACAGATTTCAATCAATTGCCGATTATCGATTGATTTCTCTAGTCTAGATTGCCGAAATTAAACCTAGATGAATCAAAATTGATTGATTGTTTGGAGTTGCTGGAATCTGAATTGAATATACAACGACTTAAGCAGAATTGAAACCCAGATTAATTTCAAAAACTGTTCTGAATCGACGTCTACAAGATTGCAAAATGATAGTGAAGAGCCGAACTTGTGACGACGAACTTATTGGGTATGCGTCTGATAAAAATGCAATTGGAACAGAATCATGTGTCGATAATGTGTTGAATTCGATTATATGTTGAATGATTATCTGTTGAATTCGATTATATGTTGAATTTGTGGATTTTGTGGATTTTGGAAGAAGTCGAACTTGTTGCCGAACTGGAAGAAAAATTGGGCCGCACTTCTAGAACAGCTTAAAGGGCCGAACTACTAATGAATTAAACTTCGGGCCGAACTTGTTAATTGGGCCGAACTTCAATATTTTCTTACCTGGGCCGAACTTCCCAATATGCCGAACTACGTGACGAACATGTACGTACAAAACTCACACTTTTGATCCGATTCTTGCTCATTTCTTGACCAATTTCATTGATTCTTTTTGCTAAATGCTCGAAATCAATTTGCTAACACTTTGATCCGATCAATTTCTTCAATCCATAACACAATAGATCAAATTCTTCGATTTACAGTAAGTTTTTCAACTTTTTACTTTTTCTCTAAAATCATCAAATTGGAGATGATTGTTGATGGAATTGATCTGAAATTGATTCTATTCTTCTTAGAAACAATGGAGAAACACTAATCTGCACTCAATCCATCGATTTGGAACAAAAAATTACAACATTTAATTTTCATGACGAACATCAACTTTTCTTCACTTTTTCTCAGATCTTGATCATTCTAGCTCGATTTTGGATCTTCTCTAAGAGAGATTTTGCTCTAATACCAATTGTAAGATCTAATGAAACTACAATCAAGCTAATCCATGAAGAAATGATGAGAAATTGAAGAACTAGTGTGTGTTCTTGGTGTATTTAGTGTGTGTAAAAGAGAGAGAATGAGATGAATGAAACTTTCACAAAATGTGTATTCAGTAATTGTGTGGAAAGCTTGACATGAAAGTCAAAGATACAACCTTATATACTCCTACCACTTAACAAAGGACAAATTAACTAACGGAATTTAAAGATCAAAACTATTACAAAACTAGTCCTAACAGATCGTAATCACCATGTTTGACTTTCTTGTTGATTTCATCACATATCACTTCTAAAATATCTTTTGCTACTTTGTAGTCCTTTTTCTTCTCAATACGCTTAATTGGCCCCACTGCATTTAAGGCAATCGAGTTACAACATGATATATTGTTGACATTTTCTCAATCAAGGGCATGTTTGAGAAAAGTTATTTAAGGGATTTTTGAGCTTATTACTAATAAGCTCAAAAGCCTCTTAAAAGCGATGGTGGTGCATTAATAAACTATATATTTTCTTACCTACAAATGCAAAGACCTTCCACAAGTGTGGATAAAATGTAAAGTAGGGTAAACGAAGCACTAGAAAGAGGAGTCGAATCAACTGATATATTAGATACAATACAGCTACTGGGACTGCACAAGAAACATACTTCTGTTAAATACTACTTGAACTAATAATATAGATATGTAGGGTTGTTTCCATTGAGTTTTGCAAAAAAGTATTATTCACATATAGTTATATACTCCTTCCGTCCCACAAAAAACTTCTCATTTGACTTTTGCACAAGTTTTTAGGTGATAGTTAGTGGTGGGGTCATTGATAATACTTTTGATTAAAATATAAGGTTGGATTGGAGAGAGAATGATAGTTAGTGAATATTAGTGATGGGGTCTTTAGTAATAATAGTTTTTTTATTGTGTGGAGCCCATCAAATATGGGAAATGGGAAGTTTTTTGTGGGACAAAAATTTAGAGTGAAATGGGAAGTTTTTTGTGGGACGGAGGAAGTATGACAAGATTGTTTTATTCATATATGATTATTCTGAACAATTGTCGAGATGAGTGGCTAATCTCTACATTTGTTTTAACTTATATGAGGTGCATTTCTAGTTATGAGAAGCTCACCAAGTAATATCAAGACAATTTCTGGCAACAACCAGCCGTAATACGTGTTTTTAAAGCTTCTCATTGACCATAAGATGTCATCGGCCTTATACAAAAACCCAATTGAATTAAACAGCAAAGAGCTTCTGCTGACTAGTTTCAGACGCACGCTGGTCAAAGTTGCTGCAAGAGATACATGTATTAGCAGGCTTTATACATAGCAAAATAAAACTTATCTGTTTTTGAAAATTAAGAAATTAAGATAAGATTGTAGACGTACGGGGATAAATCAATGCTTCCCAGAAGCCAAGCTCACTTGGAAAATTTGTAGTTAATGCCATCAACACCTCATCATCTTTCGTAGCCAAACCCAATAGATCAGAATTTAGCTTGACCAACTTCAATGCTAAATCTGCAAGAGTAGGAAAGTGTGTGAATCTTCTAAAGTACATTATGGCTTTATTCGAGGAAATTTATTTCCTCTGAAATGGGTGTTTAAATTCCAAGGTCCTAGGAAATTTCTCCTAGGAACACTTCATTTTTTTTTCTTCTAGTAGTGTTTGCACTACAAGAAAATACCCATATAACGACGAAAGCTATACCGATGATATTTGTCATCGCGACATATGTGTAGCAATGACAATTAGCCACTTTAGGGTTGACCATTATAAGAAAGCTATGGCGACAACATGTCGTCGGTACGGGGTTGACTTTGGGCTTTTGACTTTCAACTTGTGGGACTAAAAGTCGTCGCGACAGGGTTGACTTCGGATTTTTGACTTTCAACTTGTGGCGACTAAAAGTCGTTGGGAGAGGTTTTACCGGAGATTTGTGACGCATTATCTATAGCGACCACAAGTCGTCGGAATAGCCTATGGCAACGACATGTCGTCGTCACAGACTATTTGGGCGTTGTCGGGATAGGTGTAGATTCTTATAGTTTTGACAATATGCTAACTAGCTTCTCACCAAATTGTTTCAAGCAAATAGCATCACGGAGAAAATGGACCCCTAGTTTAAGTCTATAAGGAAAATATGCCGGCTCTTTTTTGTAGGCTTCAAACAAATATAAAAACGTATTGAGCTGGACAAAGTAATAAGCAATTTCCAATGGTACGTATAAGTTGCTGCCTTGGATTCCCATCAACTCTTTCCTCTTATTAACCAAGAGCTCGGCTGCATAGTTATTGCCAACCATGGCAGCCACGTGGAGAGCTGTGTTGCCACTGGAGTTTTTCTGTTCGATTTGTTTTCCATCTTGTATGAAATCCAGCAACTTCCTAACGAAATAATTCTTGCCTTGTTTAACCGCTAAGTGAAGCATTGTATCACCACCATTGCGGTCGCATCTTTATGGTGTTTCAGCAAGGCTTTCGCTTCCCACCACCGCCCTTCCAAAGTAGCATTCCGCAGCTTCGTCTCGAACTTGTTTTTCTTCTGGTACTTCGATTATTAGTTCTGGGACTTCAGGTTCTGGTGAATGAAGTAATAAAACATGCATTTCATATCAAAATTACTTGGTTTATATTATAGGGTATCAAATATGTGGTATTAATTTATTTAAGAGTTTTCAGCCTTATGACTGAATAAAAAGTTGTATTAAAATTAAGGAGTTTATTATGACGGGGTGTTATTATCAAAAACCTAGCTTAATTTATTTGTGGAAACATACCAATGAAGACGCCGGTTTTTTTGGGGGTATATAACGCTTTTAGTTCCTTCCAAATTTCATTTGGGCCATTAATGGAGTACTTAGGCAAGATACGCTTGCTATTGGAGTACTTAGGCAAGATACGCTTGAGTACTTCTTGATTAAGCGACCCGTAAATCCAACCTTTGACAAGCTTTTCATATTTTTCAACTATGTTTTCAGTCTTAGCCCCAGGCCAACCATTTCCGTGCCCAATAATGCCACCTAATTGATGACTCTCCAGGAGGCAAAGCATTTGAGCCACCCAGTTTTCATAGTTGTGTGTGCCGGAAAGCTTTTCTGAAACATAGTTGGAGACATTAACATTCGAAACCAGAATATATTCCAACTCTTCTATTCGTTCACCATCATCAAGTGCTAATTTAGATGATCCCGCCATCTGGATACGTTGACTTATTTATCGTATTCACGGATCTAAGGGAATAAATTTATATGGAGTAGATGTAGTTCTGAGGTTTTTCAGACCTTGATTAATAATGGCTTATTAATGTAGTCTTATATAGAGAATCATTGCTCACCTCTCGCCTATTCTAGATGGATGCATAAATAAAAACAAGTGTTAGGTGGTGCTAAATAATTAAAAAAAGAAAACGAAATGTGAGGAGGTATGCAATGACGCGCTCTGGTTATGTAAGCACTATCTCGTCATAAGTTAGAATAAAATACTATAGTTGTAAATATCCCACCAGGAGTAAAAAGATAATTAGTTATAGGTACCTCTATGGTCCTAACCGCATTTTTATAATGTTTGATTTTGTATAAATTTTAGGTGTCATTTGCCTAAATAATACAGTATCCCTCAAGATTGTACAACTAATGCTGTTTTTTATCATTTTGCAAAACTAATGCTAACCGGGTATGACATATCCGGTTTGAACCACAAGCCGACACGTGTCCTAGAACAAGTACTGCAGCAGCTTTTTTGACTGATTTGACTGAAATGGGGGACCCCAATTTCGGTTTGCTTTTTTGACCGAAAAGGGGGACCCCAATCCCGGTTTGAATCTGACACAGTGTACCCCATTCCCGGTTTGAAATGTTTAGTCAGTATATAAACGAAGCAGCCTTACCAGAAGAAAATCGTCCCTACAATCTTTTTGTGTTCTCTCATTTCGTAATAAAAAATTGCTATTTTGAAATAATATTTTTTTAATTTATTTTAAAACAAAATGAGAGAACACAAAAAGTATATAAATTAAAAGTATATTGACTTAAAATTTATGTTAACTTAAAATTTCATTAAATCGTGTGACATATAAATTAAAAGTATATTCAACATGTAAGTTTTGAGATCAGACTATAGTTAATTAATACTAGACATTAATTTGAAGTTAAAAAGAAAAAAGATTAAAACTAATAGAAGCGCTTTCCAAAATTTGGAAATTTTAGTTTTAAACAAAAGGAAAACAATCACTCGAAATACTTCAGTCATACAACTTTGATCTATATTTTTTCTTCTCTCTAAATGTTACATGTAAAAACACAAGTCAAATTCACATGAACAACGAAAACTTAAACTCGATCTAGCTCCGTGATAAAAAAAAATATATAAAATATAAAGAAAGAAAAGAAATTATAAAATTTTGATCTCTACTATGTGAGTATGTAACCAGTAAACACATCATAGATTGAAATAATATTTTTTTAATTTATTTTAAAACAAAATGAGAGAACACAAAAAGATTGTAGGATGATTTTCTTCCGGGACGGCTGCTTCGTTTATATACCGGTAGAGCATTTCAAACCGGGAATGGGGTACCCTGTGTCAGATTCAAACCGGGATTGGGGTCCTCCTTTCGATCAAAAAAGCAAACCGGGATTGGGGTCCCCCATTTCAGTCAAATCAGTCAAAAAAGCTGCTGCTGTACTTGACCTAGGACACGTGTCGGCTTGTGGTTCAAACCGGGTATGTCATACCCGGTTAGCATTAGTTTTGCAAAAAGATAAAAAACAACATCAATTGTGCAATATTAAGGGATAATGCATTATTTAGGCAAATGACTCAAATTTTAGTGACAGCAGGTCGGTTAGATAAGAAATAAAGCTTGAATCATTTGGCCCAAAACAATCCCACATTTTGATTCTGGTTGATCACTCAATATGGTTTAGGACCGAGAATGTACTGTTATAAACAATTGATATCAAACTCTTACTATACATTACATTTTCTTGGTTCACTTATTCTTCACTTTTAGCTCCGATTAGGGCTGATGCTGGGCATGAGCCACCAGACTCCACAAATTTTAAGGGTCTATTTTAAGAAATTTAGCATATGTGTAACCTCTCTTGATCCAAGTCAAGCTCAATGAAGTATTAAAAGGGGGCATATGAAAGACCCAAAAGAAAAAATTGGATATTTAACTTGGAGATTGGGACGACATTATATGATGTAAGATTTTACTTAATTGAGAAAAAAACTTTATGGGTCCCTTTTAAAATTTTGCACAATACCTAAAAATTAATTGAACCGGTGTTGATCCAGTTTTAGACCGTCTTTAAGATGTGGAAACACTTTAACAAGTTTTTTTCTGAATCATACTTGATGTATCTCGAATCCCTCTATTTATCTCCGTGTTTGTCGCCCAAAGGTTGGACTTTTCTTATGATTTCTCTTTAAATTAGTATAATACTTCTGTCATATGATATAAAAAAATGTCCATATGAAATATTTTAGTTATGCCTTTATTATTAAATAATTAAACGTATACTGAAGATTAAGGTCAACTAAATTTTTTATTATATATATTATACAATTTTCATTACAATATTATTATATTTAATTAAATGTATACTGAAGATGAAGGTCAACTAAATTTTTTATTATATCTATTATATAATTTTCATACTAAACTGTTGTCCAGTAAAAATTGATATGGAAGTGGAATGAAAGCATAAACGGGGTTATTAGATGGGAACATGATGAAAACAACTAAACAAGTTGGGCTTCCAGAAAATTTAAAGACGTACTCCTTAAAAATTAAAATAGAGTAGTGTTTGTAAATAGTTATAGGAAAACATAGTTTTAAAGGATAGTTATTAGATTAAAAAGAATCCCTTACCCATCAATATCATCAAATCACATGTGATTCAATACACAACCACCACCACCGGCCACCACCGCCGGTCACTGCCGCCGCCGACCACCGCCTCCGGCCGCCGCCGCAATCACATGTTATTGAAAGCAACCGATGGTAACGAGGGGTTGCCGGTGGTGGAGACGGTGACCTGCAAAGGTGGGTGGTGGTGGTGTTGGTCGGCGGTGTCGAATCATATGTGATTTAGGTGGTTGTCGCCTTGTCGACGGTGTGCAACTGCATGCAATTTAATACACATGGGGTGGTGGTGTGTTGATGTATTGAATCACATGTGATGATAATAGTGGTGATGATTTATTGGTTAATTGATCCAAGATCTGAAATTTGTCCCTTAAAACTTAAAAAAATATGGACTACTCCCAACGTTTCTCAATAGTTATATCCCTTTTTTAGTTTTTCCCCGAGTAATGACAAAACAATTATTTCTCAAACGAAATAATATGTTTTTTTCTTTCTAAAAAGGTTACTATTATATAGGTTATCGAGACAAGACAAATGAGTCTAAAATTACTACACATTTGGTATTTGAGTTATTTTATAAATATAATTATATCCTTCATCTTTATAAAATGTAATTTCTACTTATAAATGAAGTAAAAGTTTAGAATGATTATGATGCAATGGATCAAACAAGAAGCATAAGACTATCCCATTGGGGATAAAAAGGTTGGGTTGGATCACCAAAATAATATGGAAGTCATGAAAAATGAGTGACTAAGTCATTACTTGGGGCCACTAAATTTTATAGTTTTGATAATGTTTTTAATATGATATGTAATTTTTCATTGGTAGTTTGGTTGGGGTTGGGTTGAGTTGTTAATGAGGGTTAAAATTTCCAATCATACTCTTGTAAGGACCGAAACCAAAAACGACCACTTTTATCCCATTTACAACAATCTTTCTAAATTAACCGAAGTACAAGTTTAAAAGTACTAAACCATAACCATATACATTCCAAAAGACCAACTACTAAACCGGATACAAACCAACTAATCAACCAAAAAACATAAATGTACAATTAATACAAGTCTATACCAAAAGAAAAGCTTTCTTCAAGCTTCAAGTAAACCAACTTCGAGTACCTACTCACACTTGCCCTTGCCTTTATCTATCCCTGAAAAATGGTGACAACTAAACGGGTAAGCTATAAAAGCTTAGTGAGTTCCACTATGCATAATGTTATACTAAATAATTATATAGATCAACATAAATAAACAAACAATTATCAACGGGTCAAAGTACCGGGTCATCACAATTATATCACCACAATGCATCACATAACAAATTCGGGTCAACAATGATCAAGGTACAATTTCGGATTCAACAAAGTGCGTCATTCCCTCTTAGGCCATTAGGGAATGAGGCCGATGAAGGTGATCAAGGAACCCCTAAATGAGTCCAAGATCCAGCTTCACCACCACGGTCCATACCACTCCTCCGCCAGGTACTCCCGCGTCCACCGCCCGACATATTACACGAAGTAATACTCGGACCGCCATGGGTCCTCACGAAATGAATTATCACTCAAGGCATTTCACTCATACGGGTCAAGGAAATGTTACGGCTCGACAAGGTAATCTCAATGATCAAGGCAAAACATAAGGCATCCAATCGAAATGAACACTATCTAACCACATTGCACATATATAATTAAAAGTATACACATTGCACATAGTGAACTCACCTGGGATTAAGCAATTGCCAATACGAGCCAAGTACTTCCTTTAGTCAAATTCCATTGTCACCGATTGATACAATCACCACAATTTCCCAATTGTTTACCTATCACAATTATACTTATCTCATTCAATATACAAGCTCAAAATCACAACTAGTATGACCCTTAATCACCAATTCCCAAAATTGGTGATTAACCCCAAAACCCTAAACTTCTAACTATACATCTAGTGCATAATCACATGCTAACTTCCAATTTCCTAGTTCAATATCAGTTATACATAGTCTACAATCATCAATTTCAGTTCCATAACTCAAACCCTAACTAGGGTTCATGACCTACTAACTCAATACATCAATTTATACATATGCATGGTGATAGGGATGATGTTTTACCTTAATTATCAATACAATAGATGAAAATCCTTTGATTTCTAGCTATAATCTGCCCAAAAGCACCAAATATCGTCCAAAATCGCCCAACACCGAGAAGAGAAAGTTCTAGAGGTTATTTGGGCTGAAATGGGGAAAAATCCCGATTTTATGCCTAATCTGCACAAGATAGCGCCGCTATCTTCAAGATAGCGCCGCTATCTTGCCTCCCCTTGCTTTTTAGTGCCTCTATCTTCAAGATAGAGCCGCTATCTCCCAAATTTTTCGCGTTTTACCCATCGCTGTAATGAGTGGCTGTTCTAATTGCACAAGATAGCGCCGTTATCTCTAAGATAGCGCCGCTATCTCCCTAAAATGCTGCATTTTCGATTTTTCTTCCTTTTTAACTTATACCACTTAATCCAATACACAAAACACAGATTTTTCATCGAAAATTTAATTATCCAGACTTAATTCCTATCATTTATCAACTAATAATAGACTTAACAAATAAATTTCTTGAATTTAAAAACACGTATGTTACAATTACCTCCTCCTTTTGAGAATTTCGTCCCGAAATTATGTTGATTTGAACAAGAACGGATACTTCTCAATCATATCATCTCTTCTTTCCCATGTGCAATTCGGGCCTCTATGGTGTTTCCATTTCACCAATACTAACTGAATTTCTTTATTTTTGAGATTGACCGACTTTTGGTCAACTATTTCTTCCGGTTCCTCTACGTACCTCAATTTCTCGTTGACTTTGACTTCGGTCAACGGTACCGTTTCCTCATGTTCTCTAAGGCTCTTTCTTAAATAACAAACATGAAACACGTTATGGATACCCGCTAGCTCTTCCGGTAACTCAAGGCGATAAGCTTGCTTTCTGACCCGTTCTATGATCTTAAATGGGCCGATAAATCGAGGACTTAACTTACCTTTCTTCCCAAATCTCATGACACCCTTCCATGGGGAAACTTTTAACATCACAAAGTCATTTACCGCAAACTCTATCGGTTTTCTTCTTTTATCCGCATACGATTTTTGACGATCTTGAGCCGTCTTCATTCTTTCCCGAACTATTTGAATCTTATCATTAGTATCTTGAATCAATTCGGGTCCCACCAAAAGTTTTTCTCCGGTCTCTCTCCAACACAAGGGTGTTCTACACTTTCTTCCGTACTATGCTTCATATGGTACCATGTTGATTGAAGAGTGATAACTGTTGTTGTAAGAAAATTCGGCCAATGATAAATATTTATCCCAACTTCCACCAAATTCTAATATACAAGATCTAAGCATGTCTTCTAAAGTCTGAATCGTCCTCTCGGTTTGACCGTCAGTCTGCGGATGATAAGCAGTACTAAGGGCTACTTTCGATCCTAACTCTTTTTGCATACTTCTCCAAAAATTAGAAGTAAACCGAGAATCCCTATCCGATACAATCTTCAAAGGGACACCATGTCTAGCAACTATCTCGTCTAGATATACTTGTGCCCATGAATCCATCGGTGCCGATTCCCTCATAGCTGTGCACTTTTGGTCAAACGGTCAACAATCACCCAAATACAATCGTGTTGACGAGCGGTTCTCGGAAGTTTGGTGATTAAATCCATGGAAATTTCTTCCCATTTCCAAACAGGAATGCTAAGTGGTTGCAAACTCCCGTAGGGTTTCCGATGTTCGGCTTTAACTTGTGCACAAACATTACATTCTTGTACAAACTTCCCGATATCCTTCTTCATTCCCGGCCACCAATAATCCAATCTCATATCATGGTACATTTTATTCATACCCGGGTGAATTGAGAATTTTGAACTATGAGCCTCTTTTAACACATCATTTCTCAAATCTCCGATTCTCGGTATCCATAATCGGTTATTAAAAACTTTGACACCTCGACCATCCACTTCCAAATCTTTCCCATAATTCATCATCCTTTCCTTCTTAATATTTTCGGGTTTTAACGCCTCATCTTGCCACTTCTTAAGATCTTCGAGTAAAATAAACTTCAACGTAGTGGTGGATATTGCATAACACATACTCGAATGATAAGGCTTACGACTTAAAGCATCCGCGACTATGTTAGCTTTACCGGGATGATACAAAATCTCACAATTGTAGTCTTTTATGAGTTCCATGGCACGTTGTTGTCGCATATTCAACGATTGTTGGCTAAATATATATTTGAGACTCTTATGATCGGTAAAGAGTTGGAACTTAGTCCCATACAAATAATGCCGCCAAATTTTTAGTGCAAACACTACCGCGGATAACTCGAGATCATGAGTCGGGTAATTCTTTTCATACCCCTTCAATTGACGGGAAGCATAAGCAATGACTTTTCCCCGTTGCATGAGAACACACCCGAGCCCCATTTTTGATGCATCACTATATACAACGAAGTCTTCTTCGCCCTCGGGTAATGACAAAATTGGAGCATTTTTCAAACAATCTTTTAACATGCTAAAAGCTTTTTCTTGTGCCTCACCCCATTCATAGTTCACATCTTTTCGAGTAAGACTTATGAGTGGCACGGCAATACGAGAGAAATCTTTAATGAATCGACGGTAATAACCCGCAAGACCTAAGAAACTTCGGATCTCGGAAGCATTTCGAGGCACTTCCCAATTCTTAATCGCCTCGATCTTGGAAGGATCGACCGATATACCTTCACCTGATACCACATGACCGAGGAATTGAACTTGGCGCAACCAAAATTCATTTGGAAAACTTGGCATACAATTTCTCTCTTCGTAATAAATCAAGAATTTCACGAAGGTGCAATGCATGATCACTTTCGGATTTAGAATATACCAAAATGTCATCGATAAAAACAATAACCGACTTATCCAACATAGGACGACATACTCGATTCATCATATCCATAAAAGCGGCCGGAGCATTCATTAAACCGAAGGGCATGACTAAGAATTCATAATGCCCATATCTAGTTCGGAATGCGGTTTTTGGTACGTCTTCTTTATAAACCTTCAACTGATGATAACCGGACCTCAAGTCAATCTTAGAAAAATAACTTGCACCTTGCAATTGATCAAAAAGATCATCAATTCTAGGCAACGGATATTTGTTCTTAATTGTCACCTTATTAAGTTCTCTATAATCGATACACATCCGCATCGTCCCGTCTTTCTTTTTAACGAATAAAACTGGTGCACCCCACGGTGACACACTCGGTTGAATAAACCCCTTATCAAGCAACTCTTGCAATTGACTCATGATTTCTTTCATTTCTGCCGGGGCTAAACGATAAGGAGTTTTGGCGATTGGAGCCGCACCCGGTACAAGGTCAATTCGAAATTCCACCTCTCGATCGGGAGGTAATCCGGGTAAATCCTCGGGAAATACATCCGGGAATTCATTAACAATAGGAACATCTTTCACGGATTTCTTAACTTCTACAACCGGGTTAAGAACATAAGCTAGATAGGAATAGCATCCATGAGACATCAACTTACTAGCTTTCAAGAAAGAAATCACCCGCCTTTTCTTCATTTTTCTATCACCATACACATACAAAGGTTCTTTTCCTTGTACGGGAATTCTAATCATTTTCTCATAACACATGATATTGGCATGATACTTAGACATCCAATCCATCCCGATGATAATATCGAAATTTGGCAAATCTATCAACACTACATCTACTAGGAATTTATGATCATCTATCTCTAACGAGCAATCCCTAAATACACGATCGGCTACCAAAGTCACACTACCTGCAGTATCAACACAGAATGGATTCAACAAAGGAGATGGAAGCACAGATAACAACTTAGCAAATTTCACAGATACGAAAGAATCAGAAGCTCCAGAATCAAACAATATATGAGCGGGTTGGGAATTAACAAGAAATGTACCAGAAACGACATTGGGATCTTCCCAGGCTTCCTCCGGGGTTAACTGGAAGGCACGACTCCTCGCCTTGGGGACCTCCTCCTTTTGACCTAAAGCACCTGCTCGCGATGGGTGTTGTACCGAACCTCGGCTTTCTGTAACCCGATTTGAGGGGTTAGGGCATTGACGTCTCCGATGACCCACCAATCCACACCCATAATAAACCACATCTTTGTTTGGGCACCTCGATTTAATGTGACCTTCCTCAAAACAACCAAAACACTTCACAGGTCCACGATCACTAGCACACCGTCCTCGGTGATTCTTGCCACAGGATTGGCAATCTCGGTTAGCATCCGATTGAATAGAAAACGATTGAGATTGGCCACGAGGCCGAGATGACCCTTGAGATTGGGTTCGACGGTTAGGAGTAAATCGATTGGAACGACCGGATGGGGAAGCAGTAGTTTGTTCAACTTTTTGACATTTCGATTCGGGAGTCAATCCTCCACGAAGACTCAAATCGTGCTCTCTTCGTCGAGCATACTCAACCGCCTTAGCAAACGACGGGATATCACGGTTGCTCACAAAGTCTTGGATTTCATACCTCAACCCTTCTACAAACATTTGAATCTTCTCAACTTCGGTCGGGATGTACTTTGTGGCAAATTGAGCCTTTTGATTAACAAAGTTTCATACTCATCTACCGATAAAATTCCTTGCTCGAGTTCTAAAAAACTCCTTCTCCAACCTTCTTCTCATATCACTTGGGCAATATTGTTCAAGAAATCGGGCCTTGAACGAATCCCAACTCATGTGATCTTTTTCTTCCTCGTCCAATATCTTAAACGTGTTATTCCACCAAGTTAAGGCCTTCCCGGTAAACATAGCGGTGGCATACACCGTTTGATCACCTTTGGCGACACGAGAGATACGGAATACCTTCTCCGTATTTTCAACCCATAACAATGCCTCCACGGGGTTTGACACACCCGAGAATTCCGTGGCCCCGCTACTTCGGAAAGTTTTAAACGAGACTGAACCCGATTTCTTACTTGAGGATTCATCAACCACTTTCTCTTTCTCCTTCAACTTTTCTTTCTCCTCACGTCTAAATTGTTCAAAGGTTGCCCGGACCATGTCCGCCATTCTATTCATTAACCTTTCTTCCCTCGGAGATACCACTTCCTCTTCTTCATGATTACTAGGGTTCGTTCCTTGGGTTCGAGGAACCGAGGGGCTTAATTCGGGACGCTCCGCACTTCTTGAGCCATCATTATTACTGTTACTACTTCCTTGATCCATCCCTAGCTGAAATTTATAAGAATATAACGAAGGAATTAAATAACACTCACCCTAGCATTTCTATTGACCCACAACTACATATCCAACCTATGGTTTGTATCCGACCTAAACTCTTAGCCTATACACTATACCATCAATGCCTAAGTTTGAGTCTAGTACCACAATGATACCTAGTTCACTCAAACCTGGCTCTGATACCATATTGTAAGGACCGAAACCAAAAACGACCACATTTATCCCATTTACAACAATCTTTCTAAATTAACCGAAGTACAAGTTTAAAAGTACTAAACCATAACCATATACATTCCAAAAGACCAACTACTAAACCGGATACAAACCAACTAATCAACCCAAAAACATAAATGTACAATTAATACAAGTCTATACCAAAAGAGAAGCTTTCTTCAAGCTTCAAGCAAACCAACTTCGAGTACCTACTCACACTTGCCCTTGCCTTTATCTATCCCTGAAAAATGGTGACAACTAAACGGGTAAGCTATAAAAGCTTAGTGAGTTCTGTAACGACCCGAAATTGTAAATAAATAAAATATGTAAAAATATGATAATTATGGTTAAATCATATAAAACACGTGGAAATTGGTTTCGTGTCGTTTGGACACCGTACGAGAAAGTTATGGGCGAAACCGGGTCGAGACAAAGATGAAAAAGTGCAGCCCTGCTGCCTAAGGGAGTTCGTGACGCGAACTTTGGTCGCGATCGGGAAGTCGGGCCAGGTAGTTTTGCTTTGGGTCGCGAAGTAGTTCGCGTTGGGTTAGCGATCGCTAAGTTTGCTTGCGATATGCAGAGTTAGCGACGCGAACTTAGTTCGCGCCGTGAACTCTGGACGACAGCATTAAAGTCGGGTTTGAGCTCATTTATTGCATTTGTAAACCCTAGTTTTTCTCTCTTCAAGTGTGTGAACGATTTTGAGTGTAAAGCATCATTTGGAGCAGATTTCTTAGTCAAATCTTGTGATTCTTCACTCCTAGTTGAAGATTAAAGGTATATCTTCACTCTATCATCTTTGTAGCTCAAGATCTATGGATCTTGAAGCTAGGGTTTGAAACCCTAGTTCTTGGGGTTATGGGTTATGGTGATATAAATGTTGTATACACTTAATAGATGGTATATTAACAAAGGAAACAAGTGTATGATTATGATTTGTAAGAATCTTAAGGGTTGGTTAAACCTAGGGTTTGGGAAAATCGTCATATTTGGGGAAATGGATTGATGGGTGTTATCTAGAGGTAGATGAACACACTAGTAGTAGTTTGTGATGGTAACCTTGTTGTGATAATTGTTTTAGACATTCGGTGAAGTGTTGAAGTGGACGAATTATGAGCAAGGAACCGGCGGAAGGAATACGGTTAAAGCATCTTTATTGCTAAGGTGAGTACGTGTGGAAATTTACTGAGTACATAGCCTATGAAATACACTTTATTACTTGTGTTATGGTCTATTTGCTTAATTGGGTAGACTAGTAGCTAATAGTTAGTTATACCGATAGTTGTATTGAACTAACTTGTTTGATGATAGACGTGATAGCCGAGAGCTAGATTGACATAACCATCGAGTTATGATATGGTGAGATGATGTGATGATGCGGGGGATCCCGGTCATGAGGTATGGAATGGGGAGCATTTGGGCGGATCCCCATCGGCCCATTCCATGATAGTAGTCTTGCTAACTGGAAGTAGTCCGGCGAGTAAGGCAGGTATAGGTAGATTGGGCGATTCCCTCTTGCCTTTACCTTGAAGCTTGTTAATGCGGGGGATCCCCGGTTAATAAGTTAATGTGGTTCTAGTTGGTTGGGGATGTCTCGACAACTAGATATGATTGCTAGGAAAGCAAGGTATTAGAGTCACAATAGGGTGACTAGATAGATGGGTAATTGCTTACATGTTTGTTTGTTTGTCATTCGATTATTATTAACTTTGGGGTCTAAACCCATGTAGCTCACGAGACGTCTTTGTCTCACGTACTCCTTGTTTTGTTTTGCTATGTACTCAGGTTCGGGATCGAAGGCTTAGGTACGCATGGATAGAGATGCGGGACCTAGATTAGAAGAACACTAGATTGGATTTAGTCTTAGCTTGGTTATGATCTATTTTGTAACACCTACTTTTATACTCTGATTTCATACCAAGGTTTTTGTAAATCCAAATTTGAGGATGTTCTTCTATTTATAAAATGTTTTATTTTGGCCAATATTTTGTATTAAAATTTGAGGTGTTACAAGTTCCACTATGCATAATGTTATAGTAAATAATTATATAGATCAACATAAATAAACAAACAATTATCAACGGGTCAAAGTACCGGGTCATCACAATTATATCACCACAATGCATCACATAACAAATTCGGGTCAACAATGATCAAGGTACAATTCCGGATTCAACAAAGTGCGTCATTCCCTTTTAGGCCATTAGGGAATGAGGCCGATTAAGGTGATCAAGGCACCCCTAAATGAGTCCAAGATCCAGCTTCACCACCACGATCCATACCACTCCTCCGCCAGGTACTCCCGCGTCCACCGCCCGACATATTACACGAAGTAATACTCGGACCGCCATGGGTCCTCACGAAATGAATTATCACTCAAGGCATTTCACTCATACGGGTCAAGGAAATGTTACGGCTCGACAAGGTAATCTCAATGATCAAGGCAAAACATGAGGCATCCAATCGAAATGAACACTATCTAACCACATTGCACATATATAATTAAAAGTATACACATTGCACATAGTGAACTCACCTGGGATTAAGCAATTGCCAATACGAGCCAAGTACTTCCTTTAGTCAAATTCCATTGTCACCGATTGATACAATCACCACAATTTCCCAATTGTTTACCTATCACAATTATACTTATCTCATTCAATATACAAGCTCAAAATCACAACTAGTATGACCCTTAATCACCAATTCCCAAAATTGGTGATTAACCCCAAAACCCTAAACTTCTAACTATACATCTAGTGCATAATCACATGCTAACTTCCAATTTCCTAGTTCAATATCAGTTATACATAGTCTACAATCATCAATTTCAGTTCCATAACTCAAACCCTAACTAGGGTTCATGACCTACTAACTCAATACATCAATTTATACATATGCATGGTGATAGGGATGATGTTTTACCTTAATTATCAATACAATAGATGAAAATCCTTTGATTTCTAGCTATAATCTGCCCAAAAGCACCAAATATCGTCCAAAATCGCCCAACACCGAGAAGAGAAAGTTCTAGAGGTTATTTGGGCTGAAATGGGGAAAAATCCCGATTTTATGCCTAATCTGCACAAGATAGCGCCGCTATCTTCAAGATAGCGCCGATATCTTGCCTCCCCTTGCTTTTTAGCGCCTCTATCTTCAAGATAGAGCCGCTATCTCCCAAATTTTTCGCGTTTTACCCATCGCTGTAATGAGTGGCTGTTCTAATTGCACAAGATAGCGCCGCTATCTCTAAGATAGCGCCGCTATCTCCCTAAAATGCTGCATTTTCGATTTTTCTTCCTTTTTAACTTATACCACTTAATCCAATACACAAAACACAGATTTTTCATCGAAAATTTAATTATCCAGACTTAATTCCTATCATTTATCAACTAATAATAGACTTAACAAATAAATTTCTTGAATTTAAAAACACGTATGTTACAACTCTCCATAATATTTTCTATAAAATTTAATCTATTTTTATAAATTGTAGGATCATTCTCTCTAAATAACATCTCAAGTCTAATCATACACTTTGTTTTTCTCTTCACAACTCTTCAAAACCTAATAGGTTCCATATTCCACTAGCAATAATATGATACGAACCCATCCTATACTAGGCTCGCACCATGTTATAAGTCTAAGTGTAGAACTCACTCCCAAAAGCTAGATTGAAGGAGGATGGGACACCTAGACTTATAAGCCACCATTTGGTTTATAATTCCATCGATGTGGGATCGTAACAATACCCCACGCTTTGAAGAACCAACGTCCTCATTAGTCACGGCTATCTTGGTCACGGTCGGCACCTTCCTTTCGGGTCCGAGCCACCACTCCATAGGCAACCACTCCGAGCTCGTTGGTCACGGTTGACACCCTCCTTTCGGGTCCAAGCCACCACAACATAGGGCACCACTCCAAGTGTTGCAACCTCGCAACGTATGGCTAGCTATGGGGTTCGTATCAATTGGTATCAGAGCTAGCCCTACGTTGCGAGGTTCCAACACTCGGAGTGGTGGCATATGGAGTGGTGGCTTGGACCCGAAAGGAGGGTGCCAACCGTGACCAACATAGACCTGACCAACTAGCTCGGAGTGGTGGCCTATAGAGTGGTGGCTCGGACCCAAAAGGAGGGTGCTGACCGTGACCAACATAGTTGTGACCAATGAGGACGTTGGTTCTTCAAAGTGTAAGGTACTGTTACGATCTCACATCGGTGGAACTATAAACCAAATGGTGGCTTATAAGTCTAGGTGTCCCCTCTTCCTTCAAGCTAGCTTTTGAGAGTGAGTTCTACACTTGAACTTATGGCATAGTACGAACCTAGTATGTGACGAGTTCATATCATTATACTCACTTTGCAACGTGAAGTCTATAGATAAAGTTGATACCTTATTTTTTATAAACTTTATACTTCCTCCGATTCAAAATAAATGATACCTAGTATGGGACGATCTCCAACCATACTCTCTATCCCACCGGCGCAAAATCAAGCAAAATGGGAGTCAAAATCGAAGAACTCGAACAAGCTTGCAAACGCGCCGCCGCCACCACCACCTTCAATCCCACCGGCGCCACCTCTCTCCTTCACCACTTCAACAACTCCTCTTCCGCCACTGCCCCTACCAAATCTCAACGCATAGGCATCTCCAAATAAACCCTAATTCACAGATCCAGAATCCTAAATCATCATCGATTTTGAAGTGGAGCTCCGATTACCCGATCCAGAATCTCTCAAAACTCTAATTTCAATCCTGTCCCCTTACCACATCAAGACACACAACCATCACAACAATTTCTTCGACGGCATCTCCGGCGAACTCTCCGCCCACCGCGCCATCCTCCGGATCCGGTTCTACAACGATCAACCCACCAGAAAATGCGTCATCTCTCTCAAAGCGAAAGCCGTACTCGTAAACGGCGTTAGCAGAGTTGAAGAAGATGAAGAAGAAATCGATCCCGTAATTTGGTAAATTGTATGAGATTAAGTGTGAGCGTATTGAGCCTGAGAAAGCTAAAGAATTGATTGAAGAGTTCTTGAAGGAGAATGGGGTTTCATATTCTTATTCAGTTGCTTCAAAGTTTGCAAATTTTCGATCCGGCAAGTTGCCATAGTAAGTAGGTCAAATTGTCAATTTTCTTTGTTATGATTAAATAATTGCATGTTCTTTTTGTTGCAATAGTTCTGTTCATGCTCATACATTTGTTGTTTTAAGATGCAATCAAAGATTAAGTTAATTGGTTTATATCATTTGTGTATTATACTGTGTTTGTTTTGATTTTGCAATTCTGTCAATAAAGGTAATTAGAAAGCTGTTTTGAGATTGAATTTGGTATTGTTTGCTATTAAGGTAATTAGAAAGTGGTTGCCTTGTGTTCTTAACAAAGGGGTTTTAGCAAACACCTTACAGTAGATACTTGTAAACACAAAGAAAAGGTAAATAATATGGTTTATTTTGTATATTCTGTCCAACGGTTTTTCCATTTCTGTTTTTAGGTTTTGTGGCGAATGGAAGTTGGGGACGAAGAGATATGTAGCAACTAAAACAATAAAGCAATGGTTCACGTTCTCATATGAGTTGCTCCACACGATGTTATTGACTCTGTAAAAGTTGCTTCATTCTTGATTTTGTATGACATTATTTGAGTCATTATAATATTGGAAATTAAACTCATATGTGATGCTAATTTTACCTTTTCTTTTGTGTTGGATAATCTTCGTGCTTGCTATAAACATGTTAACCCTTGCATTTTCAGTTTTTCTTGTGTTGAAGTTTCACCATTGGAGATCTCTTTCTTTTTCTCATTACAGCCTGTAATGTAATGACCATTCTTTCTACAATTGAAGCATTCAACTGTAACCATATAAATGGGAGCCTTCTTTTTTCCATGATCACGTCTTAAGGTAGACGTACGAAAGGATCTAACAAACGATATGGTTGATGACGGCTTTTGTAAGTTTCTTCTATATTTATCAAGTAATAACTCATGAACCATCTTTAATCACCAAGGTTAAGCCTAATTACTCACTGAATCGGACTAACATGATCTGATACCAATTGAAACACCCTAAGATCTAGGCCATTAGTGTAGTTACTTGTGATTAAGATGCATGCATTAATTGAACACAAGTCTTTAATTTTTATAATACGATAAACTAAATGCTTATTTACAATGCACACCTTAAACTATTGTTACAATTATAACATGAAATGGAAGGTTTTGAGACCAATTGAAAAGGACAGTTGTACAGCATAAACAACTTTCAATGTTGCTTTTGCTTACCAACGACGGGGAAATATGTTGATCGGAACAACTCTAACACGAGCGGGAGTTGAAGAGTAACAATAACTGAAATTGGCAGGCAAGCAAATAAACCAATTGGTACAAGCATCCATGTTCTTTGATCACAGAACACAAGGAACAAGATTGCACCATCATTGCAATTGTAGACACGATTAATGCACAAAGACCATACATCAAACGTGCCGGTAAACTGACGAGAAAATCTTTTTCAGAAAAACGGGTAGTGAGGATGGATAGGAAGACTAATAGTGATGTAGCAGCTGTAAATAGTGAGAGTGCATAGCAAAGATAGTGAAGGCAATATCCTTGTTAAACATTGGGATGCCTGTTTCTTGATTACTGCCACCTGGCACAGTAATAGCTGCTGCAAATACGATTGTTACAATAAGTGCTGCACTGATGCTACATGATTCTGCTGTTGTTTTCATCCACTGCTCTCCTTGCTTCACCAAATCTACATGCTCCCTTGAAAACATCATGTCTGATGTCTCTATATGCATATTCTCATATATAAGTTCTTTAGGGGGCATTAACTTCTTCACTTCCTGTTGAACACAATAGTTCTAGTAATTAATGCAAAACAACATGACTATCAACTATGCTCAAATGTGGAGGAACAACGGACACTTCTGTTCCTTGAAGCCTAAGATCGTGTGAAGAAAGGGACTGCACTTAAATGGGCATAACTTTTGCCTCGGGTCTCCGTTATTTGCATTTTTAGTTTTTTTTTTTTTTTTTTTTTTTTTAATTTAACTTTCGAACTTTGTTTTAGGCTCAGTTTTCAGTCCATTTGTGATTTTTGGCCCAGTCGAAAATCTTAAGCGTATTTATCGTTTGTTTCAGACTCTGAAAGAGTTGGCTTTTGGTTTTAAGAAAATTAAGTTTCTTCTCCTAAAATACTTGTTCTTATGTTGAACAAGTTTTGAAGACACAAGGTGGTTTTTGGATTCTAGATATTTTTAGAATAAACCGGACCAATCTTTGTTATCGTTTTTTCATCTATATCAATTATTAACTTAATTATGACGTACATACCTCATGCCATTGGAGCTCTCTTTGTAGTACGCCTCAGTACAAAAGAAGGTGCCAATCCTGCAGCCAAGTGCATCAAATAGTTCCCAGAACCGTCCCCTTTTGTTCTATAATGATAACTACACCTAATAATAGGAGACAAAAGGTTGTATATTTTTTCCGAACGGTTTATTATTGCTATCTGAAAAGGGTTATGGCCTGTTTCATTGTTACACTGCATGGCTCCATTAAAACACCGTAGAATCTGGATAATAACCTCACAAGCATCCAGCCTCCAGAACTGCTCTGCTGTAAAATGAATTGTGATTACCCTTTTCAGCACATATCAATTCTAACATCTCTTTAGCTACTTTGTAGTCCTTTTTCTTCTTCTCAATATGCTTAATCGGCCCTCTACAACATGATTGTTGAACATTTTCTCAATTAAGCTGTTTCCATCTCAAAAGCGATGGTGGTGCATTGAATAATTAACTATATAATTTCGTACCTGGTAATGCTAAAACCTTCCACAGGTGCGGATAAGACATAAAGTAGGGAAAAAGAAGCAACAAGAAGCAACAGAAAGAGGAGTCAAATCAACTGATATATTATATACTCCGTACAATACAGCTACTGGGACTGCACAAGAAACATAGTTTTATTAGATACCATATATTTGCACGTACTAGCTAGTTTCAAGTGAGATTTCTCGTTATACCAAGACAATTTCTGGCAACAACCAGCTGTAATATTTGTTTTTAAAGCTTCTCATCGACCATAAGATGCCATCCGCCTTTTTATACAAAAACTCGATGGAAGTAAACAGCAAAGAGCTTCTCTTGACTAGTTTCAGACGTGCGCTGTTCAAAGCTGCTGCAAGATCATATACATAGGCTTTATATATAGCAAAATAAAACTAATACTATGTTTTTGAAAAGAAATTAAGAGAAGATTATAGACGTACACGGATAAATCAATGCTTCCCAGAAGCCAAGCTCACTTGGAAAGTTTGTAGTTAATGCCATCAACACCTCGTAGCCAAATTTAATAGATTGGAATCTAGCTTGACCAACTTCAATACTAAATCTACAAGATCGATCGAGTAGGAAAGTGTGTGAATCTTTTAAAGTAGATGATAGCTAGCTTTATTTGTGATAGATATAATAACTACTCACCAAATTGTTTCAAGCCAATAGCATTGGTGAGAAGCTGGACCTCTGGTGTAAATCTATAATTAGGAAGATACGCGTTTGGTGGCTTCAAACAAATATAAAAATGTCTCCAACTATATAAGCACTTTGAAATGGCACTTGATGATGGCGGTTGCTTTGGATTCCCAACAACTCTTTCCTTTTATTAACTAAGAGTTGGGCTGCATATTTGTTGCCAACCCTGGCAGCCACGTGAAGAGCTGTGTCGACATCTAAGTTTTCCTGTTCGAATTGTTTTCCGTCTTGTACGAAGTTGAGCAACTTCTTAACGAAATAATTATCGCCTTCTCTCACCGCTAAGTGAAGCATTGTATCACCATTATTTGTGATCGCCATTAATGCGGTCACATCTTTATGGTTTGCTTTCCACCACCGCCCTTCCATAACAGCATTCCGCAACTTCGTGATGAGTGTGTTGCTGTCTTTATCTTTTTCTTTATCTTCTTCTAGTTTTATTTGTTTTAGTTCATTTCCTTGAGGTTCTGGTGAAGTAAAACATGCATTTCATATCAATTTTTTTTTATTTTTATTTTTATAGATTAATTCATTACTATTTCATTTCAAAATATCGTTTTTGACATGGATAAAGAAGGCAAACGTTGCGCTGCTATGCCTTTTTGAATTGCAAATACGCGGTGTTTAATGGAAACATACATACCTATTAGTTTACTTAGCTTGGGGGTATATAACTTTTGTAGTTTCTCCCAAATTTCCTTTGGGCCATCGGGCCTACTCATGAAGACAAGCTTGAGTATTTCTTAGTAAATCCAACCTTTGACAAGGATTTCATATTTTTTAACTATGTTTTCAGTCTTAGCCCCAGGCCAAGAAGTATATCCGTGCCCAACAATGCCATCTAGCTCAGGAGGCAAATCCGCCCAAGTTTTGTAGTTGTATGGGCCGGAAAGCTTTTCTGAAACATAGTTGGAGACATTAACATTTGAAACCAGAATGTATTCCAACTCTTCTATTCGTGCAGCATCATCATCAAGTGCTAATTTAGATGATCTCCGTTGACTTATTCATCATATTCACGGATTTGAGAGAATAAATTATAGAGCAGATGTAGTTCTGACGTTTTTCACACCTTGATTAATGGGTTTATTGTAGCCTTAAATAGAGAATCATTGCTCACCTGTCACACCCTACACATCTGGCCAATTCAACCAGATTAGGGGTGGTAATGTCTGACCCGTCACGAAACCCGTCCTAAAACCGATACGAAATAAAAGGTTTGGTTTGAGGTAAAAACATTTTGAGTCAGTTTCGGTTCGACTCGACTGGCCCATTTATTAAATGGGTTAGGTTCAGGGTAATGATAATTTAAATGGGTCGACCCGCCAACCCGTTTAATTATTAAAATATACTATATATTTACACTTAATTTATAGTTTACTAATTCAACATAACTAATAATCAGATAAAAACTAAAATGACTACTTATTAATTTGTATTTTGTTATGAATTTGTGGAATAATAACAATATTTTGACTTGCTTGATTCGTTTAACCTCTTTGACCTACTAACCCATTTAACTTCTTTGACCTACTAACCCATTTAACTCGTTTAATTAAACATGTTATATAGGTTAGGTTCAGGTTGAAGTTAAACAAACAGATTATGGTTAAGATATCTGACCATTTATATAAACATGTCGGTTTTAGGTTAAACGTTAACTTGAACCCGACTTGAATTTTCACCCCTAATCCAAATGTACGCATAATTAGAAATAGTGTTAGGTTTGTTAAATAATTTAAAAGATATGCAATATCCTACGACTAGTACAAAAAAACTAGTTATAGGTATCTCTCTATGGTCCTAACCGCATTTTTATAATATTTGATTTTGTATATTTTAGTGAGAGCAGGTAGGTCAGATAAGTTTGTGAAAGCTGCAAGTTAAATTGAATTTGTGAAAGCGAAGCGTGGACTTTTGTAATGATTGCACTTTTAACAAGTATAATGTTTATGTCTTACTAGCCTATAACCCGTGATAAATCACGGGTGACTTGTAGAAATTTTCATAATATTTTACTTTATTAATTGAAATTTTTTGTACATTTGAAATAATCATAGGCTGTGGTTCTTTTTGAGATGTTCGCTCCATTTAGCAAAAAAAATGGCTTGATCCTTTTGAGATAATACAAAACCTAAATCACACATTCAAAAATAATCTGTTACGCATTAAAAGTAGTTTTTTTTACTCGTTGAGATAAAACACAACTCAAATCAAATAATTCATTAGTGATTGGGTCAAAATTAACATCCATAATATACAAAGAAAGAAAAAAGAAAAAATCAGTTGACATCTTCTAACTGCACGTGCTTAAGGATATGGAAGGACTTGAAGGGGTTTGCATTTGCCTCCTACAGTTTTCATTTCTTATTATTAACTTGATCACAACAGAAGATTTCTATGAGATGCAATTTCTTACAGTAGCTAGAGCTAAAGTGAAAAAGAAATAAAATATATCAGTGATAAAATATTTAAAATTGGTATGGAGATGAGACTTGTCTATATAAATGTAAATTGAAATTTAATTTATGAACAACAAACTTAATTCACAGAAGTCTATTATGAGTGGAGTATATATAAAAGTGGCAAAAATTATCAGAGCATTTGTTTCAAGATGATATAGTATTTATATATATTTACTTCTAATTTTTACTTTTTTAAAATGCGGCATGACAAGTTACCTTAGTTTTGTTGTGCATGTGAATATCATTCATTTCTCCGTCATGCTTTCTTCTCTAAAAACAATTCAAAATAACACATTAAATTATGTTAACCATCCCTTTTTTATATTTCCAAACATTTAACATAATAAGAAACAAGATTAGTAGATAGCCTTGTCATGATGACTGATGAGTATGACTGCTTTATCATTTTTTTTCCTGATCTTTATATTTACCTTTACTCTATCTTTATGACAACGTTTGTTTTTCTTATCTTTTTCCGGATCTTTGAGTTTGTGTTTTTTGTGCTTCTTTTCTTTGTCCTTTGATTCACTTTCTAAATGTCCATGCTACAGTAGGAATTCTGTTCTCTGACTACAAATACACCACAATTAAGCCCAATATTTACTATAAGTATAACAAAAATAACATGTTCAAAGAATATATTTAATATGTATGGTCAACTACTTACAAATGGCAGATCAGCAGGGGCTGTTTCTTTAACTGAAATGCTTCTTTCAGGGTGTCAACTGTCAACATCGAATGGTTGCATGCGTGTATTTGTCTATTTGAAAAGATTAATTTTGAATGAGTTGAACCAATTGCATTCCTTCACCCTTTCTAATTTATGATTCCCCAACAAACGTTATGAAGACAATCTGTAGTAAATTTTTATAAAATGTTGAATGTAATAATAATATCAAATATGATGAAGTATAATAAAGCATACATCATCCAAAATTAGTCTAGTCCATTTCACATAGTGCAAAATAGATTTGTTCAACTGCAATAGTCTTATAAACCAAAAATCCCCAGAAAGATATTTCTCCTGCCTTCAGAGTTTGAGAAATTTATATTATCAAAATTAATAATAATGCTTTAGTAATCATAATTAACACATTAACTATTTAAAACTAAAAAATTGAAAAGGACATTTAAAGTGTATTGGGTCAATCCAACCTGATCAAGATGGTTTAACCCGTAACATAAAAAATGACCCGTTAAAAACCAAACTCAAATTGACATGTATAGTATCAATTACCTGAAGAATATCATCATCATAAGCAACAGTCTCCTTAAACCCTTTAAAGTTGCTTGCATTTGTAGCAATTAAGCACTTTGTAGTACTCCATCAGCAACAACTACACAAATTGCATGCTTTCATTGGTATCCATCAACTGTTACAATATAACCATCATCAATACCCAATTCCACAAAAGGAATGATCATTAGGCATTTTCAATACTAACCATTTAAACAGCACAAATGCATCGTATGATATAAATTTCACATATTCTATAATTTAGTCTAAATAGATACTGCTCACAGCTTTGTGTATATGCATATCCGATTCTCTCCATCTGCGACTATAGAATACCATCAAAGGATATAGAAATTTTGAAAAACTTTCTTATTTGTTCCACATACAAAACCACAAATCAAATACCTTAACATAATAAATTGTAATTAGTTGTCTGGACATTTCCACTTTGGCAATAGGTCAAACACCTGGTGTGCCACCATACAACACAACTGATATATATATCAGTGCGTAAAATTAAACATAAGAAAATTAATCACAGGCCAATTTGCGGCTGAATTGACAAGAAGTACAATTAAACAAATGAAAAGTGGCACAAAAAAAGTGATCTTTTTACCTTAACGTCGATGCATGTAATATCATTGAGGTTTTCAAATTAGAAGATAACTTGCCATATGAAAGGAGTGAGAGGATACCTTAATAGATGAAACGGAAGAAGTTCGACGATTTGAGACTGAGGGGTTATGATACGTGCTAGAACCAACCTACATCCATAAGAGAACTAGTCCACCTTGAGTTACCCTCAACTACCCACGTTTGCATATGTTTCACAGTTTATTTGTTTTGCATGTTACAAGTTTTCCTTTTTGTAGGACACGTAGTAGACCACTCTCCCATAATGAGAGTATGTTAGTTTAGTTTCCTTTTTATTTCCTATATATATTGTAGTGCATCTTTTTAATTAATGTAGAGAAGAAAAAGTTTGTTAAATTGTCTTTGGTTTCTTAGTCTAAATTCTTGGGAGAATAGCCATCTCGAATCGGCTTATTATCAGGTTACGGGTTGTTGTAGCTGAAATCACGGTCATATTTTAAGATAAGTGCTAATTTGAAAACTGATTTTGAAATTAATACGGAGTAATAGAAACTAATTTGAAACCGACTGCTAATGGTTAGTAATGTCGGTGTACAGTTGGCAGAAAAGAATCGAAAATGCACTGCTGGCCGTACACGTGTGGTAGCTGATTTATGATATGGCATTTATGATGTGGAATAGATGACATGGCACCTTTTCTTTTATTATAGATAAAGATGATATAAAAAATATGTGGTATTTTTACATCACACAATTTAACTTATATATCACTAGCAAGTACCCGCGCAATGCGGCGGCGGGTACCCTGTGATTATATTTGGTAGCTGCCAAATGGTATGTGATGGTAGCGGTAGTGACGGTGGGTGGTGGTGATGACGGGAGGTGTGATAATTTCAACTTTTTAAGGTTTGAGATTAACAAAGATTAGTTTGTGTTTTAACATAGTAGTTGCAAACTCAAGCCTTGCATATATCAAACAAAAATCTATCCCATAATAAAGGTGTTGGCTGGAATACTAAGTTTTGTTAATTTAGGAATTATTCAAATAACGAAGAATTGAACAACGTTAGCATCTATGTAATTTTGTTGTAAATATATCGTCAATATTTCATATAAGTTATATGATCTTGCAGTTAGCATTTTCTTATATATTCAAAAAATGTGCAATACAAAGCTCATTTTCCTTGTTCAAAATGAGAAATTTGGTAGTAGTTTGGTAATATCGAAGATTTTTTTAGCTATACTGAAATTGTACGAATACAAAGCCAAAATTAAAAGAATTAGATTGGAAGACAGTGCAATGGAAGATGCCATGAATGCAACTACATCAATGAAATCCATTGTCCATGAATCTACTTGCCTGCATATGTGAGTGACGACAATCAGATTAAACAAATAGAAACATTTATTGCAAATTGACCAAGTGTTATTTTATTTTGTTTCGATACAAGTAGAGAATAATACCTCATGACAAGATTACATGTAGAAGGTTTACCATTTGATAAATCAACATATATGTGCCAAAATATTCCATTTTATTAATCATCTACTTTTATTACTACAATCTATTTGTTAATTAAAGATTGTTACCACTTGCAATAAGGCAAAAGCAAATTGTTCATAACACTTGCAAATCGAAATTAAAAATTTGTGAGCTAAATGTCATTTACTTGAAAAATATTGATCCAAATATGTAAAAGATTATACCAATAAAAAAAAGACTTAAGGAAGTATACAAACTGTGCTTTTTTCTTGCAAGATCCAAACGACAGCAATGAATATGAAGAATCCGGGTGAATCGTGTTTGTCGGGTCAAATAAATTAAATATGGTCAAACAGGTGAAACTGGTCAAATACGGTCAAACATGTCAAATGGGTCAAATCTGTTAAATCTGGTCAAACTGTTAAGATAAGATTCTGTTTTGAACAAAAACGGGTCAAATGGGTCAAAGAGTTTTATGGACTATGGAGTCAGATTATAAAAAGGAATATTTTTTTACCTATTTTGACTTGCTTGACAAACTTTAATTTACAACTTTATCTTTTTGACGATTTTTTCCAGAAAATAAATTTGGCCCATTTGACCCGTTTGATGTCCTCTAACACACGACTGTTAAGTATGTGCTCTACACAGCTAAAACTGAAACAAACAATATTATGAGGAGGTTAAAGCATGTATACATAAAATTAGATGAAGTTTAAGCTGGCACCCGATTGACCCCTTTTCAAATTTTTTCTTTTTCGCATATTTTTTTAGCTTTTATCCATTTTCCAGTTTTTTTAAAACGATTGACCACTTTGATAGTTTTTTGACCCGTTTGAACATTCTGACCAGGTTGACCGTATGACCCAGTTGACCCAATTATTAAAATTCCGTTATTTAAAAAAAATGATTTTTTGTAAAAAAAAAACTTTCTATTTTTTTTCGACCAGTTTGACAAGATTTACAGTTTGAACCAGGTGACCCACCCCATTGACCCCTTTGTTATATTTTTTTTTGACCCGTTTGAAAACCGTGTACAGGTTGACCCGTATTCAAATATGTGAACATACAAATTATGATTACAACATATCCAATTAGCAAAACAAAACCAAAATTATATTAAAACAAAGGAAAAAAATATTATTTGACAAAAGACATACCTGAAATTGATTAATTTAAAACACGATACTCTGCTCTTGAGTTGTTCCTGTTCAAGCAAAACGAAATTCAAACATTAATAAACCTAATGCTACATCTTAATGTTCCCTAATGAAAAAATGGATAAATCATAACTATATATACGTTTTTGAACAAATCATAACCACACGTAACAAAATATGTTTTTGAAATGAACCAAAAATCCTTAATTATATGAAAACTGGGGGAGAAAACAAAGATTAAATGCTTCAATTTAAGACACATACCTCGAATAGGCGATTTCGTATGGACTGTAGTTGTAGTTTTCCTTGTTGTATTTATAGGGTGATAAATAATCATCATGGTAGAAGAATTGAAGAGTCGATTGAAAATGACTGGTTGTATGACCTCGGTTCTATCATTGTGGAGAGAAACAAAAAGACGATGAACAAACTGGCGGGTCAGGGGTGAACGAACCGTCCTATAACTCTGTACCGTGGTAAATGGGCGGAAGGAAATGGGCCGAACAGTTAAATGATGGGCCATAGTTAAATGATAACAGGCCACAATGATGGGCGGAAGGCTTAACCCGCGTCTGAAGCATTATAGGAATTTTGTTTATAACCAACAATGCAGCCGTAGGCTTGGTCAGGTGGTATTGCCGCGATTATGTGAAGGGAAGGTCTGGGGTTCGATTCCTGGCAGACCTTTTTTTTTATTCCAAAGTGATTAAATCCATAATTAGCAAGTGTGTTGGCTGAATTTTCAGCCTTGCTAATTATGGAAGGGGTAAATGCTTTATAATATAGTATAGATTAGCAAGTGTGTTGGCTGAATTTTCAGCCTTGCTAATTATGGAAAGGGTAAATGCTTTATAATATAGTATAGATAATAAGTGTTTTATATATTTATATATAGTTTATAGTAATATTTATAAAATGTGATATAAATATCAAAATATGTGCTGTAAGAACAAATTCTCATAAAAAATGTCCATTTGAAATATTTTAGTTATGCCTTTATTATTAAATAATTAAATATATACTAGAGATGAAAGTCAACTAAATTTTTTATTGGATATCAAATTTCGTGTTAGAAATTTTTATTAGTTTTGATTGCTTAGAAAATTTTAAAGTCTATGGATCACTATCAAATTAAAGTATTTTAATTTACAATCAAAACTCCAAATCGGATAAAATCATAATCGTTTCTCAAATTCGAATTTTTTATACATTTAAAAAAAATGTTAACCTAAATAAAAAATTTCCCAGCTGATCTGGCAGCTCGACCCCAGCTAGGGGCGATGACCCTTGACCCAGCCAGGGCACTACCGCTAGGGGTACTGCCCATCATAATAAATTCAAACAAGCGTATACTCCGCACCACCCTTACATATTCAATATTCATTAAAATTACATTTGGTCACACAAATTTATCTCATTATACTTGTAACGCCCTGAAATTTTAATAATTAAACAATATTAACTTAATGGACATTTTTTTTATTTTAAATGGATTAATTAGTAAATTAATTATAATGAAGTTACATGGTTCATATCAGTAGACGTTAATAGTCAGCCGCCTTAAATTATTTAGTCAACCTGTAGTTAGACGGTCCGTTATTATTAGACGTTATAATTAAATTGTTAGATGTCTCACAAGTTTTAGGCGTTAATTAGTTAGCACGTAAGTTAGTGTGCCTTGGGTTTTAAATTAGTCAATAATTATTAGTCGGGCCGGCCGAAGGCCAAGGCCTTCTCCACTCTTTACCGTCCGGTTGTTTGAGCCCGTTTGTGGTGTTTTGTTTTAGCCCGATTATTGGCTTAAAAGTCTAGAGCCCATAGAGTTTAATATTTAAGCTAAATATACCCTAATCCTCCCAAAATCTTTTCCAGCCGTGAACCACCTCGTATTGGTTCCCTCGATCATCTCTAAACCGCCGTTGAAGCTCCACCGTCATCTTTTATTTTAATTGGGATTCCGGCTAAACCAATGAAGTCCCACCGTCATCTATTTATTTTCCTCTTTGTTTTGGTATTTCCGATAAACCCAAAACCACCGCCACCTTGCTCTTTCTTTTTTCCCTCTTCCGGCAGAATCCTAAAGAAAAAACCCATCACTTGTTTTTCTTAATTGATCCGGCAAAGACAGCAGCACACCATCGCCAATTCCTATTTTTTCTTTCTTTAATTCCAACAACATCCATCCAGCCACCACCTTGGTTTTATTTTCCATGTGATCTCCGGCAGGATAGGACGCAAAGCAACCAAGAACTAGGGGTGAGCATGGGGCGGTTTGGGGCGGTTTTTGACTAAAACCAAACCCCGAACCGCAATCTTCGGTTTTTAAGAATTAAAAACCGTTCGGTTTCGGTTTTTTCGGTTTCGGTTTTTCGGTTTTTCTCAATAAAGCGGTTCGGTTTCGGTTTTTTTTTCGGTTTTTTTGTTTTCCTTAAAATTTACAAACAATTAGTAAGTTTTCATATAATATAAAGATAAATTCAACTAAAATAACTCAAATACGAATAATAGTAAAATAATATCCAACATCCAACAATTAAACTTTCGCAAACAAATCTTAGTCCCAATCTTCATCCATTGTAGTGTCATTGCCTGGATGCTTTTCTTTCGCAAAAAAATCTACAAAAAGAAAAAGAAAAATTGCAGTTGATACTTGATAGTAAATATAACATGACATAATAAATTTTATGCAAAAATATTAGACATAGTTAAGACTCAAGAGAAATAAAAAGGTAAACTATTTACCGACTTCCAGATTCTCTAAATTCTCCACCAAGTCTTGTAATTGTAAACCATTTGGGGCCACTTCTTGCAAATCCATCGGTGTAGACCGTAACCAATCTTGTGCACAAATTAAAGCTTCAGCCGTCTTTGGGGTAAGGGAGCTTCTAAATTTATCAATTACTCGACCACCACTACTGAATGCAGATTCTGATGCAACAGTAGATATAGGCATTCCCAACACATGCTTGGCCACTTGAGAAAGGATAGGAAATTTAACTGAATTTAGTTTCCACCAGTTTAAAACATCATATGTATTATCCCCCTTTATCTTTTTCTCCACCGCGTCATCCAAATAAATATCTAGTTCAGTATTGCTATCCCCATCTCCACATTCTTCCAAGTACTTTTCATAACCATCATCAATATCAACTTCAAAGCCTGTATCAAAAAGAGGAGTAGAAGACAAAGAAGTTGTGGTGTTTCGATCATTTGATTTGCCCACTTTCATCTTGTAATGATCATATAAATCAGTTAACGTTGATTTAACTTGTTCCAAGACTTCTTTAAATTTATCTAATTTCTCACCATAAATCAACCCTAAGCAATAATCAAGATAACGCAACTTATTTCGGGGGTCCAAAACCAAGGCAACATGCAATAAAAAGTTTGTGTTATCAATGTTATCCCAATATTTGTTATATTTGTCTTTCATCGACATCGCCATTTTCTTCTTTTTTTCATCTACTTGTAGACACATTCTCGATATAGTTAATTGCATCGTTACTAGCTCACCAAAAAATAAGCTTGAGGTCACATACTTGGACCCCGAAACCTTTTTTGTAACATTAAAAAAGATCTTTAAATACTCCATAAAAAACCTACACAAAAGAATTAGGTAACTGTTATTATCTAATAAACAATATTACATACTTAACATATGAATGAAAACAAATAGTTTAAATTGGTAAAGAAATTTACAGGTTAACATCTAATTCATTATTTTTCAGCGATTAACTTACCGAGCGTTCTCCCAATCCTCTTCGTTTGGAGCCCCAAGAACTCGATCATTCTTCTTTCTCTTCCTGGTCATATTCTCACCATCATCCTGGACTTCACTCTGAAAGTATGATCTATAGTTTGGATCTATAATTTGAAGTCTGCCAACAAAAACACATATCATGTAAGATAAAATAAATTTGTGGCTTAATTTAAATATAGCAACTTGAAAAATATATACCTGTCAAATGCGGCTGAGTATTTCTCAGCTGTATCCAACATCAGAAATGTTGAATTCCATCTGGTTTCGACATCAAGACATGGTTTCCTTTTACATTTAATATTTTCTTTCTCGACACTCTCTTTGAAGCTTTCTAACCTAGATGGTGACGATCTAATGTACTTTACTGCATTTCTAATCTTTGTGATGCATTCAAACTGCTCCTCTAAACCCTCTTTAACAATAAGATTAATTATGTGAGCACAACATCTTAAATGTAAATACTTGCAATCTAAGATAGCATTAGGTCCCTTAAGCATAGTCGCTAAATATTTAATTGCCCCGTCATTAGATGAAGCATTGTCAACCGTGACTGTGAAAACCCGATCAATTCCCCATTCTTGCAAGCAACGATAAACTAACTTTCCTATTGTCACACCTCTATGATTCGAAATTTGACAAAAATTCAGAATTTTCTTCCTCAACGTCCAATTATCATCAACCCAATGTGCTGTAAGACACATAAAATTATAATTTTGAACTGACGTCCACGTGTCAGTTGTTAGTGACACAGTTTGGTTTTTTAAAAGATTTTTAAGCTTGTTTGCCTCTTCTTTGTATATAGATAAACAATCTCTAGCAACGGTCCACCTAGATGGCATTTTGAACAAAGGGTTCAAATTCCATACAAATTCCTTAAATCCTTGATCATCAACAACACTAAAAGGTCTATTATCTATGATGCACATTTGTGCCATTGATTTCCTACATTTTGCTTGGCTAAAAGAGTGAGAAGCCAAACCTTTACTTGATTCCCCAATAGGTATGGGCTTGAAACTCAAAGTAGCTTGATTCTTCAACTCAGGCTTTTTGTAGACAGGTGATTTATTGCATACAATCTTAAGATGTTGAATCAAGGTACTTGTACCATTCCTTTTTGTTCCAGCAGCCAATACCTTCTTACAATAAGGGCATGGTACTTGAGTCGCACCTTTTACGTATGTAAAATGATTCCATACCCATGATCTCCTGCCAGCATTCTTCTTATCACTCCCAATAGCAGGTTCGTTATTATTCGGCGTCTCATTAACATCTTCACTATCCAAATCAATCACGTCTTCATCCATTTGGTTTCTAACCTCACCCTCATTGTGAATATCAGGTGCATACTACAAATAAAAGGTAACAAGATCGGTTCTTATTTGTACCATAAAGTTTTTAGGTTAACAGCCCGGACATACTACTAAAAGTTGCATAACTAGAACTTTTTTCCAAACATAATTTGAAGAAAATAAGAGCCAAATGCATACAACATATTAACACAATAAACAACACTTACACCAAAATGAACTTTCACAACTATAGAATGAGATGATAAACATAACGAAAACAATACTACAACATTAATGTTCTCATTCATAAATCGAGAAGAATTGATACATAAGTGTTTTTGTACTGTTCCTTAAGCTTCATATTGAATTGATACATGAATTGTGAATACTAATATACCAACTAAAAGCCAAATGATCTAATTCACTACTAAAAGACAAAATAAATGGATGAATATTTCAAACTGTATTGAAAGAAATTTTATTATGAGCAAAAACTAATTAAGAAGAAATAAAACCTCTTTTTGCAGATTGTCCTCCATGGTTGACCGAGAGTTTTTTCTCCATATTGCTTATTTGCTTAAGTATTTATATAGTTAAAATACCTAGAAAAAATAGGAGTAAATTTTGCGATGATACTCAAATCTTTTTTATTTTAAAGAAAATAGTTAAAATCAGATCTTTATTAAAATAAAAAATATTTTATAAAATTTGAAAGATATACATGGCGGGGCGGGGCGGTTTTTTCGGTCCGGTTTTTCGTATGAACCCGAAAACCGCCCCGAACATTCGGTTTTTCCTAATTTCAAAACCGCTCACATCGGTTTTTCAAATGGTTCGGTTTTTTCGGTTCGGTTTTTCCGGTTTTTTCGGTTTCGGTTCGGTTTTTCGGTTTTTATGCTCACCCCTACCAAGAACCACCATCGAGCAGAATTCTGTGTTGCGGGTATGATCGAGATTTGCATATCGGGTGTCGGGTTTGAATAGTGAAATCGCCGAGCAGATTACAAGTCGGGGATTGGTGGCCACGAACAAGAAGTAAGAAAGCAACAAGCAGATTTGTGGAGAACTTTTCTTGAGCAGGTTTCCCGATCGTGCCATTTATTCGGTAGAACTCTAAACCATTCCTTCGCTATTTGATTACGTTTAATCTATGTCTAATTGAGTTTTATTGTAAGGTGCGAGTGTGTATCACCGGGTTGGGACTGAGTCGTGGAGGGCTCGGTTTCGTTTTGTCATTGTTATATCAATTCTTGAGTTCGGTTCTATTGTTGTTTCGTTGTAGCCGTCGTTCTTAATCGAGTCTTGCATGAAATCTGTTTTCGTCGCGGGTTGTAGTAATCCTAATCGCTGAGTTTCTGACTTCGTATGGATGTCGGGATGGGTTGGGTAAATCCGTGGTCGTTTTAGATAAACGTTATTAACCGAAAAACCGGGAACCGAACCCGTAGGGTTTTGGTTCCCTAAACCGAAACTTATTGTAAACAAAAGATTTAGTTTAGTGAAAACATGTTTCTGAAACTATAAATGGGTTACGGGACTGTCGGGTGTCTCGGTAATAAGCGGGTGAATGTCGGGATTCAAAACGGGTTTAAACGACATGCTGAGTTTTTAGGCAGATTCTTTAGTCTGTGTTCGAGCCTGTTTTTACCACACTTAAAATATGTTTTTTGATTTTTGGCCCATTCTGGTCACTTGTTTTCTGAGTTAGCTTTTCAATGCCGCAACCCTCTCGTCAATCCGAATTACGGTTTAAAAGTTATAGCTAATTTAGTATGCTGCTGTTAGGAAGTTGACCTGTGCAGCATGTCTGTCTTGCAACATTGTTTTGAGACACTTAGAATCTGTTTTGGCCAGTGACCGTCTCACAGAGATGTGTAGTTCTGGTTGTCTACTTTTCATGGTTAAAATATGAGATAAATCTATTGCACAGTTTAAGAGTTATGGCAGTTCCCGTGAGACCGACGGATGCTGCCAGTTTTTCTGAAATAAGGACAAGGGGTTAGATTCTAATCCGGGATTTCGTTTTTCTTTGGTTTTAGGACCGTCTAGGGGATAACGTGCTGTCTTTCTGATTGTCGGGAACCCTTGGAGCTTTCGTTTTTCTTTGGTTTTAGAAAATGAGTTAAAAGATCGGTAATTCAAAACGGGTTTAAACGACATGCTGAGTTTTTAGGCAGATTCTTTAGTCTGTGTTCAAGCCTGTTTTTACCACACTTAAAATATGTTTTTGGATTTTTGGCCCGTTCCGGTCACTTGTTTTCTGAGTTAGATTTTCAATGCCGCAACCCTCTCGTCAATCCGAATTACGGTTTAAAAGTTATAGCTAATTTAGTATGATGCTGTTAGGAAGTTGACCTGTGCAGCATGTCTGTCTTGCAACACTGTTTTGAGACACTTAGAATCTGTTTTGGCCAGTGACCGTCTCACAGAGATGTGTAGTTCTGGTTGTCTACTTTTCATGGTTAAAATATGAGATAAATCTATTGCACAGTTTAAGAGTTATGGCAGTTCCCGTGAGACCGACGGATGCTGCCAGTTTTTCTGAAATAAGGACAAGGGGTTAGATTCTAATCCGGGATTTCGTTTTTCTTTGGTTTTAGGACCGTCTAGGGGATAACGTGCTGTCTTTCTGATTGTCGGGAACCCTTGGAGCTTACGTTTCTCGAGGTGAGTATTCTCACCGTGTATTCAGTTTTAACGTTGTACATGCATGACTTATGTGTTACATTTCTTGCACCATAATTGTTATCTGAGCTTGAGCTGTTATCTGAGTTTGATCCGCTATCTGAGTTTGATTTGTTATCTGAGTTTGACATGCTATCTGAGTATCTGAGCAGCTGTTGATTTATTTTAATCTGAGACATTGTGCCTGGGTAACCGAGCTCGGCACATGGTCATTCTGTGCTACTACTTGCTAGGGCATCTGAGATAATTATGTTAAAGAGATAATAAAACATAATAATACACATCTGAGTTTTTGGCTATATGCCTATCTTGGGATCACCTCCCGTCTGAGTTTTTGGGATCACTCCCGTCTGAGTTTTGGCTTATGCCTATCTGAGGTGTGAGGAGGGGCGATCGACCCGAATCACACAAGCGCGCTATATAAATTAAAATCTGAGTAATAAAATCTGAGAAATAAATTTGAGTAATTAATCGAGTAGATTCTGAGTAGGAGTACACCGATGTGCCCTCATGTGTTGTATGTTATGATTGTTTGCATTTTGAGAATTATTCACTCAGCTTCCCCAGCTGACCCAAACTTTCCCTCACATAGTTTCAGGTACCAGCAAAGGAAAGAAGAAGGTGGACGGTTGACCGCTGTATCTTTTCATTACTGATGTGGACATCATTTAATATTTTAAAACACTTTACTTTATCTTAACTATTTCCGCAATAAATATGTTTTAAATGCTAAATATTAATATCTGAGATTTATTTATGGGACCTTTTGATTATAATTTTGTTTTCAAAAATTTTAAAAATCTTGTAAATTTTAGGGTGTTACAATACTTAACTCATTATACTTAAATTATATTGGTGATACAAATCACCAACATTTCGTACACTTTGCTAGTCAACATATCAATCCTCCTTAATTAAACATACCATCAAATCCAGAAACAAGCGTGACTTGATGGAAAAGGTTATTTTAGCTTACCATGGAACTACCGGAAAAGGTAACGATTAAGCCATAAGAGGCCACAATGTGAATTATTTTCAAGAGTAATGCTACTTTTTTTTTGAAGAGTAAAGAAAATTAGTGGATTATACATAGAGATGGCATATAGAACCGAAAACCCGAAACCGTACCCGTACCGAACCGGAACCGGATTACTAAAAATCGGTTCGGGTATCGGGTCCAATATTTTCGAGAAATCAGGTATCGGGTATTTCGGGTCTGGGTAAATCAGGTCCGGGTAAATCAGGCCCGGGTACATCGGGTATGGAACAAATCGGGTCTATGACCCGGAACCGAAATTAATTAACTATGTACTTGGAATTTGTTGTGGTATAATACTGTTAATAGTGTTTGGTTCATATTAATTAAACAATTGTTATTTGTAAATCATTATAATATTACATGTATAAACTAACAAATATGATACAAACACCAAAAAATGGTTCCAACTTCCAATTACTATTTCGGTTCCAATCGGGTCTATACCCGATTTACCCAAACCGAACCGGAATCGTATTCTGTAAAACGGTTCGGTTATCGGGTCTACTAATCCTCCTAAATTGGGTATCGGGTATCAGGTATTTCGGGTGTGGGTCCATCCGGGGCGTTTCCGGACCCGATTTCATCCCTAATTATACATGTAAAGCTTAGAAATGTTTAAGCATGTGGGTAGGGAAAAAAATGTGAGAAAAAATATTATTTCTCAAATCAATATTTCATGTCATTTGTTACACTGATATGAGTAAAATATAATCTAAGGATATGTTTGGAAAAAAATTATTTAGAGAATTTTTTAACTTATTAAGTCTAAATAAAATTAAAATTTTAAGATTATAAGCTAAAAAGTCACCAAACAAGTTTTTCCAAACATGCTGAGTTGGTGATTGCTTTAGAAGTGTATCTATTATACATTTTTCTCTTTGGAAAAGATTAAATATTAATTTGGAATCGTTAGAAGGGGGATGTTATTTAATTCTGTTGTTTCTGTTGTAAATTACCGAGTCAACACCATTCTCTCTCCCTCTCTCTCATCTCGGAAAAACCCTAATTCGCATTAATACTTCAATTTATTCTTCAATCATCATTCGCTTTGATCTCATTTTTCATTTCACCAATTCAATCCCTTTCTGAAAAAAATTAAAAAATCACGATATGTCGTCGGAGATCGAGGTCGAAGAAAACACAGATCATCATTCTGCTGCCGGAAACAGCAACGGCAACGGAGCGATCTCCGAAGTGCAGCAGGAGAGTTTGAAGAATGACATATATACTGCCGCTGCGTATGGTGATTTGGAGAAGCTTAGGAATTTGGTTGAGTTAGAAGGTTGCTCCGTCAGTAAACCTGATGATCTCGGTTATCGCGCTTTGCAGTGGGCGGCACTCAACAACAGTGCCGCCGCAGCTCAATATATCCTCGAGGTTTCCTCTTTTTCTCTGATTATATCTTCGAGCATGAAGGTTTATGGAAGTTGTGGTAGTACATGTATACTCAATTACTCATGATCAGCTGTATTACAGCTTCGATTTTGCTTAGTTTATCCTTACTAGACAGAGCAAAGCATTAATTTCATTATTAGGAATTGAATTGAAGATATACATTAGTCACATAACAAATTATTAATGATGTTAATTACTTGTTAAGATTGAGGAATTAAATTGATTACTCACTTAACTTCGCTTTTTCTTCCCTCATTCTGTTCTCGATTGCTGAAATTTGGTTGCAGCGTGGGGCAGATGTGAATGCAGTGGATCTTACTGGACAATCAGCATTGCATTGGAGTGCTGTCAGAGGAGCTGTTCAGGTTGCTGATCTTTTGCTTGAAGAAGGTGCTCGGGTCAATGCATCTGATATATATGGATATCAGGTTCTTATTTGATTAAATTTTAATTCAAATCACAAGTACATGTTTTAATTCAATTTTACTAAAATGGAGAACAAATGACGTGTACAAGACCTTAGTAGACAAATATTACACTTTTCCAAGAACGTGCTTTTGAAAAATGCTCATGTATCTAAAATCTGTGTTGCAACTTGCAAAATAGAAGATCAATTTAGATAATTTTATTTATGGATAATGAAAATATTAAATTACAGATCACTCATGTTGCTGCACAATATGGTCGAACAGCTTTTCTGTATCACATTGTCTCAAAATGGAATGCAGATCCAGATGTTCCTGATACTCAAGGAAGAACTCCTTTACATTGGTACTTTTATCTCTTTCAAAAACATTTTCTTTCTTATGTCACATATAATTTCCCTTGTTCAAGAGTTCATTTTAAGTAAATTGCATAATTAGTCCCTGTGGTTTGTAAGAAATTACAAATTTTGTCCTTTACACCGCTAGTCCCTAATTTTGAAATTATTCTTTAATGTTTTGGGTTTAACATTTAAGCAAATAATGAGGGATCTTCTTTGTTATATTTAGGGCTGCATATAAAGGTTTTGCAGATAGTATACGCCTTCTTCTCTTTTTGGATGCATATAGAAGCCGCCAGGACAAAGACGGTACAGTATTTATTATAAATGTTTTAATTAATTTATTTTCTTTCTTTCTGAAATATGTCATGTAGCAGTGCATATAATTTGTAAATTTTAGGTTGTACACCTTTACACTGGGCTGCAATTAGGGGGAATTTAGAAGCATGTACAGTATTGGTTCAAGCTGGAAAAAAAGATGATTTAATGGTGACTGATAATACTGGCCTTACACCAGCACAATCTGCTTCTGATAAGAATCATCGACAAGTTGCATTTTTTCTTGTAGGTATTCATCCCTTAATAATACTTGTAATTGTTTCTAGTTCAAATATATATTTATAATATTTCCAAAACGCATTTTAGTTTTAGTTTTATTTTCTTTTAATCATTGATGATTTTACAATTTTCTGTTATATTAATGAAATTACCTGATTCTGCAGGGTAATGCTAGGAAATTGCTTGAAAAACGTTACGAGGGGATATTTGGTCGACTCTCAAAACTAGGCCTAGCACCAGCACTTTTATGTGTAATATTTGTGCTACTTTTGACCTATATCTATTCAGTCATTATGGGTATATTTCTGAACTTATAATAAAATAATTTTATCATGTAATGAGTGATTAACAAGACCTGTAGATGCTTATAGTATTATATTAATTTGTTTTTTCTGCAGCTTCAAATTTGCCAAAGTTAACAGCTGGTTCTGCCTTTTTTGCATGGATTGGTGTAGCATTTGCAAGTTCGGGGTTGTTTCTTTTCTATCGGTGTAGTTGGTAAGATTTGGATTTTGTGTTTTTTTTTCGTTTGTATCTGGTAATTAAAAGAAGTTTTTTTGGGCCCCTATTTAAATATTATTTTTAACTCTAAAATTACCAAAATAGGTCAGCTAAAAACTTGTAAATACCAAAAAAGATCTTAAAATCTTATCTTGGGTTTAATTTTTGTAGCAAAGATCCTGGTTTCATTAATGCCAACAGGAACGATTCAAAAGATACAAAAGAGGATGTAAGTCGCATATTACCTATTTCTTGTTAATTATATAATTGCATAAATTTCAATTTGTATTGAACAGGATCCTTTGCTGAAAATTGAGATACGAGACCCTGCTTTGCTAGCTGGTAATTGGACTCAGCTATGCGCAACTTGTAAGGTAATATCAAAATAGTTGAATATATTGACCAGAAACAGTTACTGTTCATATATTATTAAAATATAATTAACTATTAGTGTGTCATATGATCATATTAGATTGTTCGGCCTCTTCGTGCAAAGCATTGTTCCACCTGTGAGCGTTGTGTTGAACAATTTGACCATCACTGCCCTTGGGTATCTAATTGTGTTGGGAAGGTTTGTCTTTTTAAAACTTGTTTTTTTATGTAAAAAAATTAAATAGAATTTATATATTTGGTTGTTGTTTCGAACAGAAAAACAAATGGGATTTTGTGTGGTTTCTTGTTCTAGAAGTTTTTGCTATGGGCATAACTGGCACGGTTGCTCTTACAAGTATGCTCTCTTTTTTTTTCTTGGGAAGAAGGTGGTACTTATTATTTAATTTTATTAAATTAATTATAATTTTGCATTGCTGTTGCAGGAATTGTGACAGATCCATTGGGTCCATCTTCATTTGGGGCATGGTTGCAACATGTTGGCAATCAACATACTGGTGTTCTCTTATTCATACTTTCAGATTTTTTCCTCTTCTTTGGTGTTGCCGCTTTAACTTTTATTCAAATTTCTCAGGTATCAACTATTTATATCTTCCTTAAACACTTTTTGTATAAATTCTAATTAGTAAGCTAAATATTGCTACAATAATTATAGTAAGTAAATTTCAATTTCGTACAGGTTGGTCGCAACATAACAACAAATGAAATGGCAAACGTGATGAGATACAACTACTTAAGAGGCCGAAGTGGTCGATTTAGAAACCCATATGATCACGGGTGCAAGAAAAACTGTTCAGATTTCTTGATAAACGGTTACAACGAAGACATTGAAACCATAGAAACAACACAACCACAATCTTCACAAGGTATACACATGGTGCCAATTCCTAACCCTAATCTATATCTAAACATACAAAATGGAAATCATTCACATTCGCATTCGCATTCGCATTCGCATTCGCATTCACATTCACATTCACATTCACATTCACATTCACATTCACATTCACATTCACATTCTCATCAAACAATTGCTAATGGAAATGGAAATGGAAACCATATTCATTCTTCTGGTTGTAGCCACGGTAACCAAAGTAAACCTAAAACGGACCCGGTTCCGTTAGGGTTAGGGTTAGGTCGGTCTAGGTCAGTCTAGGGGTGCATTGTGAGATTATGTGTTACTCTCTAATCTCATATGTTGTACCAACTCTCTCTTTGCCTTATAGAGTAAGGGTAAGGGTAAATCATTTTTCTAGAGCAACAATGACTTGTACTTCATGTAGTTGGAGTTATACGTTACATTGTTCTTGTATCTTGGGATATTGTATACAGCTATTTTAGAAGAAGCATCAAGAGTGAGTTTTTTTTTTCATGACACATAGTTTATGACTTATAATTTTAAAATTAAGAGTCTTTGACAGAGATCCTTGATTCCTTGTAATATGACAACATTAAGTTGATATTGAGTTTAAAAACTCGATGTAGTTTTGGATACTTTTGTTCACTCCAAAATCACTTTCTAACAATCAAAACATAGATATTCATTACATAATTAAGAGTACACACCAAATAAGCAGAACTTACAAGCTAATAACACTATATCTCACCAAAACAAAATGCACTCATAAATGTACTCTTGACTCCTTTTAAACCATTTCCATAACTACACGATGTGTTATCGACTATCATATTTCGTGATAAATACAACTCACGTATAGAAACAATTCATAGTGCCTTGCACATTTTTAGTGCTGAATTTGAAGCTGCAGCGAATTTGTGAACATGCAATATGACTACCTGCACAATGCATTTTATTAGTTTCTAGATTTGGATGCACAATCGAGATCGTTTGATAATGTAAGTGTCATTTTGACAAGCAAATCGAGATACCATAGGTGCATTTTGGCAAGAAAAGAAAAACAGTAACTTGGAGTGAGATGCCAAAACATTACCGTTTGAGGGTAGAAATGTCATTGTAGCATACATTGAAAAAAGAAAAAAAAAAGTACACAGAATAGTAAAACTTTGTTACTTACCAAGGAGTTGAATCTGAAATAAGCACTCTTTTTTTTTTTTCTTTTTTTCTTTTTTTCTTTTTTGTGTAATGAAATGATCTTGAAACGACGCTTATTTTGCATGTTCCAAAGCGTAAAAGAGTTTAGAAACTCGTCTACGAAGCAAAGGTTCTATTCTGAAAGAAGGAACACCATTTTGCCATCTTTTCACTTCATACATTTCATGCCATGCTTGTACTATCTCATCAATATCAAAACCCAATCCTAGAAAACAACAATTCAAGATTAATATTTTCAAGGTTACTATTTTGGATAAAAGGAAAATAGGTCAACCGGTTCAAAGTGGTTTAAAAGCCACCCAATATGTCCTCAAGGGTTTTAAACCATCTAAATCCTTTATTAAAAAGGTTGGATCATTATAACAGTTCTTGTAATTCTATTCATACACCCATTTTGTCGCTTTGGGTTGTATTTTGTCTCAAACATGTCAAAAAAAATTTAATAAGTAGCTAAAATGGAACGGGTCAAACATGTTAAAAATTGTCCAAATTGTTTTAATGCATACAACCTCCTAAATCATTTTATCCAAAACCTCATATTATTATTGTTATAAAAATTGTTTTTTTTTAGTACGGTTAACACATTAGCTATATATAAAAAATATAAGAACCAAAATACCTTCTGGTGCAGCATCATTAGAACAATGATTCTTCACAATCACAGCAATATCCGTATGTGAAACACCCGCAATTTCAAATTTCTCAACACAAATCTCCAAACATTCATGCCAAAAAGGAAGCCCGAGTTTATATTCCATACTCGATCTTTCATAAAGCATTGTACCCCACAAAACATTAATCAAAGATTTCATATTTTCAGCCCGTTCGACCCATTCATCTTTTTTGCAGCCCGTTTTGTTCACATTCATTATTTCCTCCCACATTTTCATACCCTTTTCAATATTATCTTCCGCTTTATTATAAAGTTTAATAACGTCATTATAATCCCATTTTTCAAGATCTATGTTTGTACCAATTGCATAATACCAAGAAAGTTTTGCTTGCTCGAATTCTTGATGACCTAAAGCTAGAAAACCTTCGTAAAAATTGGGTTTGATTTTTGTTGACTCTTGATACATCTCACCGGCTTTCGAGTACTCATTTCGTGCCCATTCGTATAAATCTTTAATATGTGAAGTTAAAGATTCTTGTGAATGGTCTTCGGTAAAATACGCTCGTTTTCTTGCTCGTGACATGTGAACATTTCCACAATTAAATAAAGCTAAAGATGCCATTTCTTGAAATTTTTCGGTTGCATTTGCAAAAAGTTGTTGAGCCTCTTCACTTGTTACAGTTTCTTCCATTGCTTCAAAGTATAATTTCATACCAATTTCGTGTAGATCTAAACATTCATCTGAATTAAAACCGACATAATTCTTGAAAAGTTGTGAAAATTCAAGAATCCAGTCATCAATGCAAGATGACGTCTTTAAAAGTTTTTGTTTTTGTTCTTGTCTTCTAACATGGTCAAAAAATGGATCTTGTTCAGGGTTGACTTCCACAATGTATAGTTTGACCCGACCCGTTTGACCAGAAGTTGACTCTGCCAATCTTAACTCTTCGTTTGTTGTAACAGTCACCATATCGCCTTCTTGATCTTGGTATTTCATTAAAACGGCCCGTGAAATGGGAAATTTGTCGAATATTGTTTCTCTTAATTCTAAAACATCACAATTAAAAGGGATTTTTGCTAATCTTATATCATCACCATATACAAGCTTTATACTCCTTTTCGGCTCGTTTTCTTTGCTAAAAACGGTTATTTTTTCCTCAACAACCAACTTATCCTCTGTATCTTTTTCCTCATCACCGGGCTCGGGCTCAATCTTTTCACACTCATCCTTCTTTTTCCCAATTTTTCCCACACTAATTTTCTTGAAATTCTTTTTATTCTCACCCAAATCTTTCTTTTCCTTGATCTGTTCATGATCTTTGCTTTTCTTTTTCCGTGTCTTTTCTTTCATGTTACCACCATCTTCCATTACCGTGAGCTCGTTTGACATTGAAGTTGACTTTTCTTCAGTCAACTTTTCCCCCATAATCGATTTCACTCTATCAAAAATCTCAATTGCCATGAGATTTTTCGGTTCCAATTCTAAAACAATATTAACATCATTTAAAGCCAAATCAGGCCTATTTAAAGCCTCATAACACCGAGCCCGTTTCAAGAGTGCTTTACTATATTTTGGTGCAACTTTAAGAGCCAAATTACACTCGTGAATTGCCCTCGGGAAATCAGTTATTCCCATTTGCATATAACATCCTGCAATGCTACTATGAAGATATGAAATGTTTATATGGTTTTCAGGAAGCAAATTTAGAGATTTTTCGTATTTTAATATCGCGCCTTCATAGTCTTTCTTCTGATATAACTTGTTACCATCTTCTTTATGTTCTTGTGCCATTGCAATGAATATTTCGGTGTCGTTATCATACGGTTTTCGCGTGTTTTTCCCTGCTTTTTTCCCCATTGTATACTAAAATAACAAAACTAAACTAGATTTTGTTTGCTCTTATCATTATTGAAGAAAATAGCTCAAGAGTTGAAGAACATCAAAGATGAAAACCTCAAGAACTATGAACTTTCTTGAAATTCAGAGGTTTTTTTCAAGAATCAAGATGAAACTTCAAGTAAGGTTATAAACCGTGATACGGGTCGAACATTAATAGTATAATCACAAGAAATCAAGAAGACCCGCAAAGAAATTTCACACACAAACACCTTCACTGTGTGAGAAACTTCAAGAACTAAAAGAACTTATTTCTTGAGACCCTTCTGTTTTTCCAAAATAAGTAATGTTACAAAAAAAATTCACACACTAACACCTTCAGTGGGTGAAAATTTCAAGAGTTACAGACCTCAATTCAAATCTTATAATGACCAATTTATGAGAAAACAAAAAAGACCCACCTTCCTTATAGTGTATATCTACAAACCCACAAGCAATTTTCACACAGAACACCTTCTCTGTGTGAAATTCAAATTCTAACTTGAAACTGAAAATAAAGCAGCAGATGTACAAAAACTAAAACTAAAATCCCAACTTGATTTTTTCCTCTAAAAAACTACACTTTTGATACACCCAATTTGTAAAAAAAGAAAATTTGATTCTTGTGCAAGAAGAAGTCAAATTCTTTCTTGTAAATAACAAACTTTGAATTTTTTTTATATGGGAGTTTGAGAAAAATCAAAGGAAATGGAATAAAGCTAAGAAAGCTTATCTGGGCTGAGATAAAACTGATCTCGGAAGTTGGAAGAAGATGAAAATTGTAGAATTTTGAGAAAGTTTGTGTTTTTTGAGGTTCTAAATTCTAATATTCGTTTTGGATATGAACTCTGTCCGTTGGAAGGCAATCTTTAGTACTGTTTATTCTTAAATTTGATTTAATTTTGTTTAATAAAGGTTTGCAGTTTAGTGACGTAACGGCCAACCTTGCAAAAAAAGTTGAATAAAAGATTAAAACTTAAAAGGCAATGTGGAAGTCTATTTATTTATTGAAAATGGGAATAAAGAATTCTTGGGAAATCTGTGGTGGCAAGGGTCCCATGTTCTTCCGTGAACTCCAAGATTGTTGGGTCCTTTTCTTTAAAACATTTAATATAAAGATAGAAATGTTCGGCTTAATCTACCTTCGTATCATTGTATAAATGGTTTCGACTTAACTTCATTTATAGCAAAAACTAATACAAAAATCTTTTCATGATAAACAAGTCTTTTTTATTTTGGAAAAATCTCAAATACCGAGTACATTATAATTATAATGATATAAGTTTTTTTTTTCCCTTAAAATAATCTTGTTCTGTGAAGTACTTAATTTTAACAGTCAATTACACCGTTTTAAATTTTAAGTTAATGTAGATACAGTTAGCTTTCAAGAAAAAAACTATAATGACATTAAAAGGTACAATAAATTATAAGCATAAAACTGCCATTACAAAATATAATAACAATTATTGATAGCTTTCATTGTATTAAATACAATCTTAACTTCTAAAAAGGTTTGTTGATCTCATTGATTTTTAAGAAGAAATAAAAAATAAATCTATTTGAATTGCAACACTTAGTGATCTTTTAAATGGTATTTCCATTTATGTTGTTTAGTCTTCGAACCTTCCTCTGATCAAGTTAAGTGTTTATATAGGAAAATGATCAAATATGTAACATTTAGAATATTATTTCAGATATTTTTGTCATTAGATAATAATCAGATGTTAATTGCAATACTTAGTGTCCTTCATTTTAATATTATTTATTAAATGAATTATCAGTGATTACGAAGAAACTTTATTAGAAGGTTCTTTATTAGAAAGCTATTTTAATACTCCGTATTATTTATTCTAGTAATGACGAAGAAACTTTTCAAATCTTTCCTTTGGGTTAATTTTCTTTCTAAAATAATTTCTAGGAAATTGCATGTATATTTTTTTCGGTTGTACACATAAATTATCTTGTTTTTGTTTAAATAGTGATATGCATATAGAATAACATCACAATGATATAAAGCATCGTTACACCCTTTAAAAAGATGCTAAAAGGATCTTAATTTTATACCATGCATATATACAGCTCAATCATAAATACTGTAATAAAATATGCAAACCTTGTTTCGTCTCAAAAATTACAAAAATCATTTTCTCAGGTCCTGTTTGATTTGTTGAGTCCAACTTCAGATCCGATGAAGATTTTCATATTTGATTTGCTCATATTTTATCTGATTGAGTCCAAACATGTCTTTTGATCCAGTCTTATAAAAAAGGCTTAACTCAGTCTGAACGTGTCTCTTATTCGATTCTAACTCATTTTCCATCATTCCAATTAATCATAAATATAAACAAATGATATGGTTTCAGTAAGAATTTTTGACTCAGTCAGCAACTAATTCGGTCAACACAACTCGGCTAGCAACTATTAAATAGCCTCTTTTTTTTTTCTTATTCTTTTTTTTTTTGAACGGCAATTTATCAAATAGCCTCTTACTTATCTTAGAATATGCATCAGTGCTTTTGCGAAAATCCAATTACATACTTTCATATTTATTTGTTCGTTGCATAAAATAGTGATGACATTATTTCCAATACACAAACTTTCATTTTTATTTTTATCTTATGACAGAATTAAAAATATTAAAAAGGTTTTCCAAGTATTAAATTATTAAATAAACACATATAAATACCTTTTTTTTTACATGAGAAAAAAAATATAGTAGCTAATTGGTTATAATGAAAAAGGGTATGGGGTGTAAAACGTAAGGTTTTGTGGGGCGGTAACGGGATAGCACGTTATCTTCTTTAAGCCACACACGTTATGTGACCCCTTTCTCGATTTAACACGATGCTACCTAACTTGTGGTTGGTCCCTGACATCAACTGCCAAAACTGTTAAAAAAAACACTAACGGCGTATCTTTCACTCTGTCATATTTCGTTAGTCAAAGTCAAGAGTCTTGCAAATGTGCTTAACTCAACTTACAAGCTACCTCCCGAATCCCGTTGGAAGTTTTATTTAAATATTTTCTTAATATTCAAGTTTTCTATCTTTTATATACATTTAGGCTAACATCATTGCTTTGATATTTATGATTGCATGATATATAGACTTGTATGTTTATATATCATTTTTGATTTTTGATGCTTTTGGTTGACACATGTTATTACGTGCATGCATACTATACACATATTTACATGTTTTTTGCAACACTCTCATCACTCTCGCACACACATGTCACACATACACATGTTAATTTCCGCATATATGTTTTGATCACATGCACACACATTTCATATATTTTTAGTAGCACTTTTACTGGAGATCTTCCTACAAACATTCTCTCAATATGCGCGTAGATATATAAGTGTCAAATCTTACCTTTTCAATACCCTTCATTTAAAAGAATTAAATATTATTATTCTAGCATATTTTTGATGTTAAAACCACGTATTATTGGTCTAAACTTTCATACTCTTCAAGCCCATAATTAAAGCCCATTATCCCAACTATTATTGGGCTAAACTTTCATGCACATCAAACCCATAACTTTTTCAGGCTGTTCGAGAATTTGTGTTGGGTGAATATGATGCTGAAGCTACAACTGCTTACAACCGTAATTCGTCTAACATTTCTACTCTAAAAGATCCTCGTTCTAAAGATGCATCACAAAGTTAGGGTCCATATTTTTTAAATAATTTTTTTGGAAACGGCAAATGATATCAACGGAAACCTACTCGCAATTTTCCAGCGAGCACCCCGGGTTCGAGCTCCTTTACAGGGCAAACCCAGCCCCCATAGGGATTTCCAGGGAAAAATCCCCCATATTTGGCACCACAAGAGGTGTTTACAGGATTCGAACTCCAGACCTCACGCCTCATATGGGAGTAAAACCCATGCATCAATCCAGCTGAGCTAGACATCATTTGCATTTTTTTATTTTTATTTTTAAATAATTAATATGGAACTTTATCGTTTTGGTTTGTTTGATATGAATAATTAATGTGATGCAGGTATCATGCTCATCAATACACAAATGGAACCACTTGTGATCTTACAAACGAGCCTCGAGAAACTGAGGTTTAATAAACTCAAACCGTTACATAATTTCATGTAAATTTCACTTTTATAATAATTTTGTTTACGCAGGTGAGATTTGTGTGTTCGGAAGCTAGAGCTATGATTAGTTCTATCACTGAATTATCAACGTGCAAATATGCTCTCACAATTCAATGCCCAACACTTTGCAAACACCTGTAAGCTTCTGTTCTTTCGAGTTTTAAATAATTTTAAAATAAGTGATTTTGAGTAATTGGAATCACATAATCAGTTGTAATAAAACGGGCTTGATAAATTCTGATTTTTTAAGAAATTAGTGGCGAAAAAAGACAATCTTGTGAAAATAGAAGAGACGGATTTGTGAGATGAGAGTAACACTCTCAAAAATTAGGTTAAATAACGACTAAATAGGTAATTATAATTTTCACCTTGATGGTAAATTCTTTGCAACTTGTGGGTTAATGCTGTCTAACTTTCACCATTTTGGTGGTTTACTTAACCTTTTCTATGTCAGATTTAACCAAATAAATATAATCCCCAAAATTAGTAATTAGCTGAAAAAACATGATAATTGTTGATGGGAATCGTACGTACTATTTTGCAGATTGTTTTAAGAAGAAAGACCAGTATGGCACACAATCAATTGTTACCCGTTCCTCAAAGATTACAAACAACCGAAAATGGATGATGACATCACACAACAACATAAGATCGTTATGGTAACCGATAAACCATCATCAACTTCTCATTCACAAGAATACACGACATAAAGACGTTAGTTTTATGATTCAGGATATAAATAGGGTCAAAAACCAGATTTTTCAAAGGGGTCTCTTTTAGGATGGAAACAGGGGAATGTTTACTCTTGAAAATTCGTATAAAATTTTAATTTTTTTGTACAAATGCTATAAATTTCTCGTATCTCACTTTGTTATGTATTTATATTCTAAACTCACTTTAGAGAAACGTTAGATTCCAAAATATGATACGTTAACCTTGTTACAACCAAGTTGGAACATTAATGTTGACCTTATTTATATCTTTTACTAGCTATCCATTATAATATTTTGTCTTATAAACTGTGAAACCAATAATATGTCATTTATTGTGATACAAAGGAAGTATCACTTTTGATCATGAAATATGCTTTGAAGTATATCTACATACCGTTTTATGTACAAAGTTAATCATGATTCGCGCTCTACATTTCATGTCAAAAGAATTCTAGAAAAGAATTGTGGAACAATTGTTTCTCGAGCATTGCAACCAACACGAGATCAATCCAAAGAATCCCGCTTCCCTTGGTTGTAACTTGTCATCCTCTCGCCTTTGCATGACCCGTAAAAACTCTTCCCAACTTAACTTTCCATCCCGATTCACATCAAATAAAAAATAAATCATATTAATCACGTCATCACTCAAAGCAATCCCGCAAACCTAATCATCATGCAAATTAATCAATTATTATTTATTAGCTTAGGTCAGATGTACAAGTTTGTTGATTTCACCTGTTCAGCTGCTCTTTGGAAGTCTTTCTTTGTGAGGAGACCGTTGACTTTTCCATAACTAAAGATGGCTAGAGATAAAGGTCTTAATTGTTTTCTTAACTCTGCAAACTTCTTGAAATCTTCAAATGTAATGCGGATGTTCTTGAGATCTGGTTCATTGTTTAGTTGGTCAACTCTGTCGAGAAACTTGTTGATGTGTCCCATATCAGCGGATGCCACCATAGATAACGCAAAGTCCTTAGCCGATATTGTCCCTCTTGACTTGTAGTCGTAGTGAGAAAATTCAAGTGACAAAATCTATATAAAAACAAGGATCAAACACATGTTTCATTGTATTAGTACTTTTTAGTTTTAATTTTTATTTGACCTATATTTGTAACAAAACACAACCCAAATCAATCCATACAAATTGCTCAAAATTGTCACGTCTAACAAGACGAATTACGGACCTCATTGTGCAAATCTTTCAAGAATTGGACGAATTTCCCATGACTGAGACGTGATTTCCCGTCTTTCCCGAAGAAATACTCAAGAAGGCCACCGTTATCAACGTTGGTTGAATTTTTAAGCCCGTTACGTGACCCTTCCTTATGTCGTGATCCTTGTCGATGTTGAGCTCTCATCAATGTCATTACTTTCTTGAATTCCTCCTTGTCGATTTCTCTATTCGTAGTCATATAGTATAACCATAAAAGCCATTTCATAAAATACTAAAAATAACAAAACCAATGGAAACTTACCCGTTGTTATTAAGATCGAACATCTTAAACGCTACCGAGAAACTTGATTCGGGAATGCTTAGTAATGTAACGAAAAATATATATCTGTTATCACAATTCATCGAATTTAGCGTCCCAAAACGGATTAAATTAGAATTAAAAAACTTACTCAGCGAATGAAATAAGCCCATCGTTGTTAGTATCGAAAAGCATGAAGAATTCGGAAGGAGCGCATTGTAACTCGGTATTTACCCATTCTCCTTTCAAACTTCCTTCACGAACACGAGAAGCTTCCGAAGGAGGAAACACGGGCACCAACGCCCTCATTAAATCCGCGGGTGTCATAAACGGCTCACCATTCGGAGATCGATAAGACGCAAAATACTCGAACACCTACACAAATTACTTATAAAAGACTAGTTTATTATGGACGTATTATAGAGAGTAAAAATGACCTTTTTAGGTGGACTTTGTGTTCTTATTCGCTTTTCATACTTAAAGAAAACTTTCCGGCGGTACGAATCTGCGAATAAAAACTTCGGTTTTTTCTTGGTTTGGGTAGCATGAGTCTCCGAATACGCGTACGCGATGTGCGAGTTTGGTAACGATGAATAATTTAAGTAACAAAGGCCTAAGCTCAATCCGACTACACCTATTCCCGAAGTTAGTGATTCAACTTTCTTGTTATGTTCGTAATTATGCTCGTTGTTAAATTTGGTGGCGGTTAAATGACGGTGGTTGTGGCCATGGATCTGAGAGGCGATAGCTCGAGAGATGGTGGAAAACGACGGTTTTTTTCTGAATAATGTAGAAGTATAATGCATAGTAGCGTAAATTTGTCAATAGTTTTTGGATCAGCAGACTGAAAGAACGTAAGAATTGATGATATTTATTTGGATAAATGAGAGTGTGTGTGTGGTGGAAAATATTTTATCGGGAAAGACGGTGTTTCATTCATTGACTGTGATTCGGTCAATGTGGTAGTTAATTCTGTTGTTAGATAATGGGCCTCTTACTGGGCTTGGGTTTAGATCGTGATAAAATCTTAGTTTGGGCTTTATTGGTTTTTACTAAAATGTAACAAGTTCAAATTATGTGGACTGACCCCCACTCTCCGATTAAAATCAACATTAACACCAAAATGGCCTTCATTCACACACGCATACAGCTTCTAAGATTATTATGCATTATATCTCTTGTTTCGCGTTATGACAGTTTTGTAACAATAAAATTTTCAGGGACAAGAAGGTGCTTCACAAGGATTTATTAGCTCAAATTTTCGATATTCTGTTTTTTAGTATTCTTCTAGAAATATGAAATGTAAGGTTTTTTTATTCAATAGGTCCAACACATTTACTAACTTCATTTTGTACTATATTCGTCCCAAAATTATTGTCAACGGATAAGAATCATACATTTCAAAAAAAGTGCATTTATTATACTGTGCAACTAATAGAATTTCATCTTTAACACCTAACTGTTTTTTGATAAGTTGAATTTTCAAGTTTGACAATAATTTTGAGACATAATAAAAATAAAAAGAAAAAGTCGACAATAAAATTGGGTCGGAGGGAGTAATTGTTTTTGCTAGCTTCTTGCCAGTGTTAGTATAATCCAGGCGTTAACAAAACACCAAAATGGTTGCTGTCTTGCCTAACTAAAAGGCGATGTCTATTCGCAAATTAGCATATATTGTATGACGACTTGCACGTTATTTGATGATTTTTTTTTTTTATTAGAATCTTACCAATAAAGTGACAATGCGACATCGAAGATTTTAGTAGGTTAACATGTATTTCGGGGTGTTCCATTGATTTGTAGGAAAACTTTGCTATATGTTTTGTTATAAAAGGTCTAAAACATACACTATAGCAACTACAAGTCTTAGACCCGGGACTAAAAATACTACAAGTTAGTGTCTTTAAAATTCCTAAAAGTAGATAAGCATGTTCTTGACTTCAAGTGACCATGTGATTATATATGAACCAGTTGTCACTCTTAATGGTAGTATGTACTTCATTGGACTTTAAGTATAATTTTAAACCAAATTAATTCATCTTTTAATTGTCCTACTAATTGGTTTTTGACATTTCTTTTCCCGAGCCCCTCAAAAGCATGATTTGACGACAAACTTAATGTGACGCAGCCCCTACGTACCTTGTTGTGGTGGAGACAATGTATCGAGCCGATTAATGTTGATGTTATAGGTCTTGCAACTTTAAGAGAGATGGCATGAAAAGAAGTCAAATGTGACCAAACGAGTGTGTCAAAGATCGTGAATCGTGAGGGTCGAAATATGGGTTTCAAATTAAGTTCTGAATTAGTAAAATGTAGCACCCGAAACATTTTATTCCATGTGGGAGTAATACTTCTTAACAAACAAGAATTGTGATGTTTTAGACATTTCGCTCTAAAACTATACATTAGTTTATTGGAAAATGAGCCGTTCAAAAAAAAAGTTTATTGGAAAATGATAAACATAGGTTATTAGTTTTTGGGTGTGTGATAGTTAGTGGTTAAAGTGATATCTTTTAAGCTTGGAAAATGTGGAAGTAAACTAGCAAACATAAAATATAAGCGCTATATTTAGCATAGCCTTAATGGCTTTTAACTAGTGTCTTCCTCTCTTGTCGATGGCAATTCAAAGGCCAGGACTCGAGGAGTAGTAGAAGGGGTAAAATTCAGGTTGAGTTCGGATTCAGGGTTTAGAAACATTCAACTTGAAGCCGACATGTTTATACAAACGTGTCAAATATCTCAATTTTAACCTATTTATTTTCAATATGAACACGTCCATATAACTAGTTTAATTAGACGAGTTAAACGGGTTAACGGTTTTAATGGGTCAAATGAGTCAAATATGTCGATTTTTTAGATGTGTATGCATAACCTACTAAATATATTTATTATATTAAATACATCTATATTTCAAATAAATCTATTAACTACTAAATTATAACTATATCTATTTTTAAACATGTTTTAATAATTAATTGGGTTGACTGGTCGACCCATTCAAGTTATCATCAACCGAACCGAACCTAACCTATTTAATAAATGTGTCATTTGAGTCGACCCAAAATTGACCCATAACTTGTTTGTCTCAACCCTAACTTGTTTGTTTTCATGTCTGTTTCAGTGCATGCCAGAATTTGCCGCCCCTAGTAAATACTAAATATTTCTCAGTGAAGCAAGATCATTCTGTGTTTCCTGAAAGCGAAAGGTCATAACCCTTAAAAGCTAGTATATGCCAATAGGACACGACACACTAGTAAAATCAAAGCTCGAAGTAGGTATGATACAAATGATAATAATAATTGAAAACCGATGGTTAACCATTTGTGCGACAATCACGAAATATATGTGTGTAAAGTTTGCTACCAAATATGAAATATCATTACTAAAGCGGGTAAATGCAACACTCAAATATCAAACTACTACTCACTTATAGGAGTATGTATCTAAATACCTCACTATCACATAATATATACCTCTTGGAGATATTGATTTCTACTAAATTTTACTTATCTTCCTACTCATTTGATCAATATAAGTTTTCAAATCAAATGATGAGAATATGAGATCATGAAAGAGAATTAACGGATTTCACGTCTCAATCATTTTATAAGTAGAATGATAAAGTATGAACGTTTAGTAGAAAACAATACATGCAATTTTAAAATTTTCTACTTTTATATGACAATGTGATTCCCCTAACTTTTGTGATCTTCTCAACTACCGCTTAGAACTCAATTAATACATTAATTAAAAAGGACCACACCCACTATTTGTACTATCTAAATGTCACATTCAACTTCTTGTGTGTATATATATAGTAACACTCCGCTTACCTTCAAACTCGTACTCGCCATGGATTGGTACTCATGGTTATCTAAAACCAATCTCGACCCGTACTTGGTTTACGAGTATGGTCGGGCTTTCACTCAAAACGAGCTTCAAAGAGGAGACACAAATTACTTCAACCACGAGTTTCTTCAAAGCATGGGAGTCACAGTTGCCAAACACAGACTCGAGATACTAAAACTCGCAAGGAATAATATAGGAGGGCGTCCTAAAAATGGGTTGTCAAAGCTCGTGTCCGCAATCACCAAAACTAGAATGCTACTTTCCAAGAAGTTTGGAAGATATGTTTCTAACAAACGGGCGGTTCATACACCTAGGCCCGACCCTAACCCGTTTCGACCACAATGGCCTAGTAGTAATCTAAGGAAGAATATGGGGTTTGTAGAGAATAAAGAAGAGATACCAAAAACCGTGATGAAATCAGGCCCGTTGGATAGAAGAGTGCTACAAGAGAGTTATATGAGCCCGAAAAGGGTTATAAGCATTTCCGGGCCTTTGGACAGAAAAGTGCAAGAGAATTTGATGGTCATGTACAATAGCCCGATTGACATGAGACCTAGACCGAATGGGTCAGTGCCGCTTGATGTTGTGGGGTATAGCCCGAGGAGCGGGATTCCATACAACATGGTGCAAACGGGCGGTGAAGACAATGCGATGTCTTCTCTTTGGTCTATGATGTTTCAAGATATGAAACCTACTTAATCAACAATTGTTGTGTTTTAGTTTTAACACCATTAGATACTTGTGTGTTTCCTTATTGTGTTTCTGTTTTTGCATAAAATATTTCATTTGTTTTTCATGTAAGTTATCTAGAATCTATATATGAAAACCTATGCTCATTCTATTTTTATATACATATATATTAAATATTTGATATTAACAAAAAAAATCCTATTAAACTTAAATTGCATAAAAGAGACATCTCATATTTGTTACGTTTTAACTTACTTTTAAAACCAAAGAGTCTTACTCAGAATTTGACACGGAGTAAGTGGTCATTCAACCTTGAGAAATTTGTATATATCACTACTTTCCTCATTTCAAACACCTTGAAAATAATCAATTCCATACACCTTGAAAATATGTAACTTCGGTAGCCCTGCTACAGGAATTTTGTAATGGGCTTTAAAATGGATCTCAAAAGCCGAACTAGATTTCTTATGTTCATATTAGCACGCCCAATTAGCCCTACAAATAAACCCATCCCAAAAGTGAGTTCAGTTTTCTATGGTCAAGTTATTTATGGTAGTATGTAATTTCTAGCTTCTTGCTAGTTTTTTAGTGAAAATTTTCTTTGCCGTTAAAAAAAAGTTATTCATGGTAGTAGATGCTAAGGATTGCGTTAGACCCGTGCCAACGGGCACATCGGGAGCACGTCGTGTGCACTTTTGTTGCCGTCAGCCACCGACGCCGTTGGCACGGTGACGTCGTGGCTCCCGTCGTTGAAGAGACGTCGTGGGCACGACGGATCGGAGTTGCCGTCGTTGCAGGCGGAAGAAGAAAGGGGGAGAGGGGAAGGGGGAAGGAAGAGAGAGAGGGGATTTTTGAGTTGTACTTTGTGCATAAAAACTTGTACATTTTGTATTTTTTAATTTAAAATCTTTTTTTTCTCTGTTTTCTTTTCATTTTTTTTTTTTAATTTTAAACTTTCTTTTATATATTTATTTTAATAGGAATAATATATTACTTTTTGTTTAAAAAATTTATATTTTTTTATTTTTTAAATTTTAATTAAAAATGATGATGTGGAAAGGATGTGTTAGTGATGAGTTTAGTGATGGGTAGGGTTGGTACGACCGTGTCAGTAGCGTGTCAGTAAGGATGTGCTGACGTGGCGCTACTGATGGGTTTAGTGATGGGTAAGGGTTGGGAGAAACCTTAGTAGAACAAAATACGGATAATAAAATATGGGTTGTCAAATACAATTTTCTTATTATTTGGATTTTTACCGACAACAAAATGTTGAGCACACGGAGAGCATACAAACTGGTGTAAGTTAATTCCCATAAAGGTTAAAAATATTTTTTTACCAACTTATAACAAAATCATTTACTTGTATTAATAGTATGTGTAGAACTATAAGTTTTAGTTGGGTAAGTTGGCTTCAAAATTCAATTCTTATTACTTCCATGTAGTAATCTTGTTTTGTTCTAACTGCTTCCTAGCTTAATAAAACATTACCTGTAAAAAAAAAATCCCTTAAGCACACTCCCAAACACCCCTTTAGCTTGCATTAGATGAAATGAGTACTTAAATCTTGATGCATAATGTCACCAACCACTTGTATAGAAAGACATCATCGATCAATGAAGATATTTAAGCAACATGTATCCACATCAAACTGAAGCCTAACCTAACCAAAAGTCTTGATTATCTAAAAAACCAAAACCGAACCAATGGTTAATGAGTCAGATTTTTCGAACCCGCTTATGGGTTCATGGTAACACATGACCACTAGGTTCTACATACACAAGAAATTATAATACATATTGAGTGTCAATTATGACTTGCCATCATTGCATATGTTTTGAAGCAACCATCCACAACCCGGCAACCATGGTCCATAGCTTGGAGCTGCCGACCATAATAACACATGGACCATCACATTTACGTGACTCAAAGTCATATATATATATATATATGGCCTAGCGGTAAGGTGTTTGCCTTCCAACCTAGTGGTTGAGGGTTCGAGTCTCATAGTGGACATAGGTGGTTATTTAGAAGTAGATTAGATTTGCCGTTCCAAAAAAAAAAAAAAAAAAAAAAAAACCATTTTCCTAAACCATACACCACTCACAAGTACAGCCGGCGACTCCACCCCCATCACTCCCTTTTGTGGCGTTTTCCGGTGAAGTCAGAAACAAACTCCATCTCCGGCGAACACAACAACAATCTCGCCCGAGCTCTCTCCCTCCGGCGGCAACCCTACTTGGAGACGCAGGTTTCACTTCCGTCGACGCAACAGCAACCAACTTCCGGTGAATCCTAGCGTTTTCCCAACGAGATCACAGCACAGCGGGTCCGTCGATAGCAGCAGCTCTTCCTCCGAGCTCTGTGAACCTCCGGCGAAGCCTCCTCGAGCTCTCTCTCTCGCTCTAGGTATAAAACCGACCCTTTTATTTTAGTTTGTTTTCTGTTCGAGCATGCTTGTGGGTGTTAGTCTCCGTTGCTGGCTGTGGCCCTTGACCGGCCAGAACAACCCATCCCTAACTCTCGATCTATTATCCACAATCCCGATGTCATATGTGTGTTTTTGTGTGCGTTAATCATGGGTGTTGTATCAGTGTTTGTGTGTGTTTTGTCAATTGGGTTTTGTAAATTGTGTGTGTTTCGAGTGTGTGGGTTTTGGCTTCTTCGTCGCCGGCCAAGCAATTATTGGTGTCCCTATTCTTTTTCCGTCATTAGCCCGTACCCAAAAACTGTGTCAGACTTTTGTTTGTGTCTGCTTCTTTGTGCTTGAGTCCAAAACTAGGGAATTAATTTTGCTATCACACTTTTTTATGTTTATACTACATTGTACAAGTATTTCTGTATACTGTACAAATATGTGATACAACTATTGTGGTAGATGCACTAAAATATGTGGTAGAAAAATCACCCCTCCAAAACTATAGCACAACTTCTTTGTTTTAGCCAATGCAAATATTATTAATCTAATTAAATATAAATCAAATTTTGTTTAGAAAGTCTGGCCATCATGACTAAAATCAGTTTTGTAAAAGATTATATTAATTAATTTAATCTTTAAAAATAAACATTTTCAAAAATTATTAATCGAATAATGTTTAATAATTATTCAATTATCGAAACTTATCTATTATAATACAAACGTATTTAAAATACACGACCCATTTAATAAACTCAACAACATATCGCTCATGTCTAAATTCGTGTAGAGAGAATCAGTTGTGCATCATGTAGATTAGGCGTGTCTTTTGAGACAGTCAATTATTAACTATTATTATGCATTTAGGGCGCTACGAATCTTTGGTTGGAAACCCCAGCTATTATTGATTGCACTTTGCTACCTTCGCATCAGGTGAGTTTCACGGCCCCACTTTTACTGTTTTATAACTATTTTATTGGGGGAGAAAACATATAACTACTCAACTATTTTGCGATAAATAATCTTTGTATAATCATTGTTGTGTACACGTACCTAACGATTAAGGACAACGGACCATGCTACGAGTCCACGTTTAACAGTAATCATTAACTATTTGTGGTAGCCAAGGAATATAGAGATAGTACTATCGGGATTGATCCCCCGCTCATGACTAGTCGCGCTAGTCTACCTGAGAGTGAGCTTTATATTCTAACAAGTAGATTTCGGTTTGATTATAGGCTCTTTGATTATACCTTAACTTGAATGTCCTGCAAACATGTCAAGGGATTATGCATTGCACACAAAACTATTTTTGTACATGATTTGTACTGAATTACTTTGATGATACTATTATGGAGAAACAAAACCTGTGAACTCACCAACCTTTGTGTTGACATTTTTTTTCTAATATGTTTTCTCATGTAATGGAAATTAGTCTTTTGCAAGATTCATTTGTGGTCAGGATTGTCGTGCATTAGTTCAAGAATAAGTCATAAAGACAAGAGTTTTTCCATTACAACATTTTACGTTGGTTTTATGTTTCAAACAAGTACTTTTGGTTTTGTAAACGACAATGACAATCTATTTTTCAATTAATGCGAAGTTTACTATTATTGATGTGTTATGTTACTAGTTAGTCGCACCTCGTTCTTCCGCAAAATCATTTTTGGCGGGGTGTGACACACAAGAAGCATATACGAAACAGAAGGGTGACACTCATGGGTCAAAGCAACCTAGCGGGGACCCGGCAATGCATGAATATACGATACTTGAAAAGCAAAGTCATGACAATATCATATAGTATGAATAAATATTCAAAACCGTCAATTTTGACAAAAATCACAATACGGTCTAAAATCCCACATCCACATACTTCATCTACTTGTAATCTTGAACTAAATTTCAAGTATCTCATCTATGTTCATTGTTACACCAACCAAGATCAAATAGAGTTTGCAATGAGTAATATATCATATCTTTAAAATTGTAACATTACTTCTAATGATATTTCTTATGAGGAAATACTATTGTTCATCTACATTCTACACATGAATAAAATCTTTTTCTTTTATAAATGGTCTTTGAACATTATGTTTGATTCCTCTTCAAACTCTTGAAACAACATATATAGTATTTCATGTAATACTATAAATATGTTAGTCTATAAATATGTAATATTTTTGCAAATTCATCACGAAAATCAGGCACCTACTCTCGTGAAAATACATTTGAGCATATTAATCAAATACGCAAAGAGCAGAGAAAATTCTTTCCAAGGGGGGAATCTGTCAATCACTTGAACTCCTGTTAAATCACAAAAAAATATTTCAAAGAGCCAAAATTGTAAAACCATGAATGACTGTATTACAGCTCACTGCCTAGAGGACTTTCTTGAGACCGGCGTGCTAAGTTGAAACCAGTTTCTTTCTTCATCATTCATGTGGGCTGCTGTTAACCGGAGTATTAAAGAATACGCATTATACGGAGTATTAAAGAAAGAAGACATAGTAGTACTATTTATATATTGTAATTTCTCCTTATAAATATTATTTAAGTAATTTGAATAAAATATTAAAGGTGTCGACACTTTATCTTGTTTAAAGTATTATAGTCAAAAGAGTTTACAAATTATAACACTCAATTTAGATTAAAAATGGTTTTTCATTCTATTGATATTTATCTCAAGGGGTCCACTCAACCGCAAAAAGAAATTATTTTTTGTGAAGTTGCTATCTGCTCTCATTTGTTTAGTGAGAAAACATTATTTATTAATTCGATTTTAATATTTATTAATTTATATTTTATCCATTGTTATTTGTTTAATGTCCAAATTATATCTTAATTTATAATTTTTATTTAACTTAAATCCGTCCAGTCTGTTCTTCAATTCCTCCGAAAATATGTAGCACATAGTCAACGACGGACATTTTACTGCACGGAATTATAGATTTCTTGACTAAAAGTCCAGATCCAAATACAAAGCAATTTTTAACTGTTTAACTACCATCTTCACCAGTTTAACCTGCAATTAAAAAAAAAAGTAATGATTCACGGTAAATAAAAAATAAAATTACGACAACCACAAGGATACGCTAAACACGAGGTAGATACGACGGAAGTTAACGACGGGGAACAAACGGAAACGTGAACACGAAGAAGAAACGGCGGAACATAACTAATGAGGTATATCGCATACACCTTCCCAACCGAACGACTGGACGAAACCTTCCTGAACGGAAGGTGGGAATGGACGCAGAGGGATCGATGATCCCAAGGACCACGATCCAACCGTCATGCGGAAACTACGGAAAGGTCGTCTCACAGGTACGATCACATTAAATGCGACCAAGTCTCTAGGGGGGCTCTGGCGTAAAGCAAGGGTATTACCCTCCGGTCTAAAGCCTCCTGCGGCGACCTAATATCCACGAAGCTCAGAAAGGACCGGTCCGAAGAACGCTGCCTTCCTTTCTCGCCTAAGGAAGACTGACTATAAATATGATCGTCTCGCGACCAGCAGGGATCATCAAGCTTCCGGTACATTTATTACACTTATCCTTAATTACTCGCATTCAATACGATCTTTACTAGTCACGACCTCACGTCATATAAATCGATTTCTAACTTGACCGTCGGAGTGTTCTCACGGGACGCCTCCCGGGGAGCATCTGACTAAGGGTTACCTTGTTGTCGCAGGATCTTTAAGCAAGGAGCGTCCGCCATACCATCCGAAAGATCCGTGAACCAATATTTGGCGCCATCCGTGGGAACTCTGAACGAAATGGTCCAAGAAAATCCGATAAACGACGCCAATCGTCAACAAGTTACGCCGGTTCGACTCAGAGAGTCACCAGGAGGGGTACTTACTCCGGCATCAACCTCCACATGCCCACCACCCGAAGCTGGGGGAAGTGAACCTACTCAGGAGGAGTTGGAAGAGTATAATCTCTTCTGTAAATTCAGGAAAATGAGGTAAATGGAGAAAACCTAGGCGAAGCTAAAAGGGGAGGTGCTCGGGGTGGAAAGGAACTTACATACTTGAGCGATGACGAGTCGGTGGAAGAGGTGTACAAAGACCCATCCCCTCCGAGAAGAGCTCGGAAGTCAGAAACCACTCGGTTCGAAGGGCTAGAAGAAGGTAGGTACCCTTCGTAGAAACTCGAAAAGAGAACATCCCGTCGCCACGCGTCCTCCGGTTCGAAGGATTTTCGATCTCCATTTACGGACGACATCAACGAAATGCCCATACCTCCGGGTCTGAAAGGGCCCCGAGTAAAATCGTACGACGGAACTGGAGATCCGGACGATCATGTGGCCAGTTTCCGGTGGGCTGTGAGGATAATCCCGATGGATCCCAGGCTCTGGTGTTTGTACTTTGCAGGGACCCTTGAAGGGTCTGCAAGGTACTGGTTGTCAAGCCTTCCTCAAAGAAGTATTCCCAGTTTCGAAGACTTGGTTCTGCAATTTAGCCATAGTTTCATACAGCAGAAGAAGTACCAGCAACGATCTCAATCTATTATGGCTTGCCGGCAACGGGAAGGGGAGTCTAACAAATCATACTTTAGAAGGTTCAACGAGCAGAGCCGAAAGATGCCGGTTCGGGAAGACTCTTTGATCATTGCAGCCTTCACGTATGGCCTCCGGGAAGGAGAGTTATTTCGTGAGTTGTCGAAAAGGGATTTCGACAAGGCTGGCGATATGATAAATGTGGTAAACAAAGTGTTGAAGCAGGAAGAGGAAAGTGCCGAAAAGTTGCGCTTTGAGGCTCAAGAGAAGAAGAACACCAACGGATCGAGCTCGTACAAAGGAGGGGACAAAGGGAAGGGTTCCGCCAAGCCCAGTTTTTCCGGAAGATCGCCCTACAAAATAAGAATCCCGGAAGGGAGGCCTCAGGGCGGTAGGTACGGTCCATACCGTTCGGAAGTTTATACCGCGACGGAAGCCCGAAGAACCGAAGGAAGGATGGTCAGGAAGAAATATCCTAGAGACCCGAATGCTTATTGCGAATTTCACAAGATTATTGTAACACCTCAATTTTTATAACAAACATTTTTCCAAAATATACCATTTTATAAATAGAAGAACGGTTCCAAAATATGGATTTACAAAAACCTTTGGTATGAAAATCAGAGTATGAGGTTTGGTGTTACAAAGTATATCAAAACCAAAGCTAAGCATAATTCCACTCTAATGTTCTTCTATTCTAGGCCCCACATCTCTATCCATGCGAACCTAATTCTTCGATCCCGAACCTGAGTACATAGCAAAACAAACAAGGAGTACGTGAGACAAGAAAGTCTCGTGAGCTACATGGGTTTAGACCCCGATAAAACAAGTATCACATTATATATAAACATATATATATCTCATCATCATACATTTAGCCACCCTATTGTGACTCTATCATTCTTGCCTCCCTAGCAAGTCTATCTAGTTATCCGGAACATCTCCAAATAACCCGTCATCTCACATACTTATTAATCGGGGATCCCCCGCCTTAATAAGCCTTATGGTAACGGTAAGAGGGAATCGCCCAATCTACCGTTATCCGACTTCTATCCGGATCTCGTCCGGTAGCAAGCCTCCTAACACATGATGGTCCATGGGTCGATGCCCAATCCGCCCCATCAAAAGTGACCGGGGATCCCCCGCCTCACCGCCAATCTATCACTCATCATAACTTCTCGCGTTGTTCCATCTAAGCCCTTGGCTATCTCATAAATCATCAAACAAGTTAGTTTAATATTCATAATAATGTATAACTAACTCTACATACTAATAGTCTACACAATTAATTAAATAGACCAAATCACAAACAAGAAAACATATTTCAATGGCTATGTACTCAGTAAAGTCCACACGTACTCACCTTAGCAATTAATGCTCCAAATGTGTTCTTCACACCTAATTCCTTGCTCCAACAATCAACCAATCTTCCAAGACTTCACCAAAAGCCTAATACATCAATCACAAGATATTTAACATCACATACTACTACCAATGTGTCCATTTATCAATAAACACCCTTTAATAACATTTTCCCCCAATTTTGATGGTTCATAAAACCCTAGGTTTAACCAACCCTTAATATTCTTACCAATCTTGACCATACACTTGATTCTCTTGTTAAAATACCATCTAATAAGTGTATACATCATTTATTTCACCATTAACCATAACCCCAATAACTAGGGTTTCAAACCCAAGCCTAGAAATCCATAGATCTAAAGCTGCAACTACAAAGGAGTGAAGATATACCTTTAATCTTCAACTAGGAGTGAAGTATCACAAGATTTGACCAAGAAATCAGCTCCAAATGACCCTTTGCACTCAAAATCGTATACAAACTCGCTGGGAGAGAAACTAGGGTTTGCAAATGACATAAATGAGCCAAAACCCGATTTTAATGCTCTGTCTGACGAGTTCGCGCCGCGAACTTCCCTTGTCGCGAACTTTTCCCGATCGTGAGCTGGCCGTGAACTTCGATCGCCAAAAACCCCAAACTTTCTGTTCGAAGTTCGCGATCGCGAACTACAGTTCGCGCCGCGAACTACCCAATGCAGCCAGGCTGCATTTTCCAACCTTTGTCTCGACCCGATTTCGTCCATAACTTTCTCATACGGTATCCAAATGACACGAAACCAGTTCCTACGTCTTTTAAATGATTTATCCTTATTTATCATATTTTATTAGAATTTATTTAACACAAAATTTCGGTCGTTACAATTATGGGTCACGCTACTGCGACCTGTGAAAGTTATAAAAGGGAGAAGGAAGCACAGGGGAAGGAGAGAACGGAGGCTAACATCATTGAACCCAAGAAAGACGCAGCAGCTTATAACGCCGAGATCTTTGCGATTGAAGAAGAATCGGTACCTTTCCTCCTGGGAAAAAGGAAAGGAGTTATGGGCCCTTCGGTTACCGTTACAGACTCTCTCGGAGGTTTTTGCATCTGTAAACGTTGAAGTAGGGAGATATTTTTCCCACCCACTTGCCAGATTGGGCGGACCCGGCGAATAAAGAAGTGAGGACTTAAGTCAGCCATTCCAAGGAAGTACACGTCTGGATCTTCCCATTCCATCTCTAACCTTAGCAAGCTCTCAACCTGCTGGTTTTCAACATCGTTTAACTCAGGAGCGGCTTCGGAAGATCGTCCGGTGATGGCCCCCCAAGAAAGAGAAATATCATTGAAGGCCAAGCGATCAAGACAAAAAAACCCGTATTTCCAATCACGGATAGAGTCCTTTAACCCGGATATTCGCTCGCTCCTACCAGGTCGATGGGTGAACACAACCCAATCGCCCCGACCGGTAACAACATACAAATTGCGGAACAGCCTGGTAGAGAGAGGAATGCCAAGGGCACGGCTGGAAATTATAAAACCGATGATCTTCCTGAAGGAATTTGGGGCAAGTTGCGCCAGATGAAGCTTTAGATCCTGGAGAAGAATGAGGATAAAATCGTCAATAGGAAACCTCAACCCGCCTAGGAGAAACTGAAGATACACGGGTTCGAACCCATCCGGAGCGGAACGAATGGTGTCGGAAGGACCATGAAGAACGAGACGATAACAGCGATCGATGTGATAATCATCGTAAATCGCGTTTAGATCGGGAGGCGTAAGATTGGTATGCGTGTTAATAGCAGTTCTCTGAAGGGACTTCTCAGATTTCTCTTTAGGAGCTTTGTCTTTCCTCATACTTTAATTCTGGAAAATCGAAGAAAGATATTTGTAAAAAAAAGGGAACTAAAATCGGTCGAAGATTTGAAGGCGATTAAGAGAGATGTGTGGGAAAGGAGAACTGGAATCAACGAATGAGCAAGAATATATAGAAGAAGAAGATAAAGGGGCGTTTATCCATGATAGGCCAACGTTTAAAAAACCCAACGGTCAAAAAAGGGTAACGGTTATCTTTTCGAAATGACAGGCGCCCAGTAACCGAAAAGCAAGTTCAAACAACGATCCTGCAGATAACCCTCTTTGAACTTAGGGGACTTAATGAGGTATATCGCATACACCTTCCCAACCGAACGACTGTACGAAACCTTCCTGAACGGAAGGTGGGAACGGACGCAGAGGGATCGATGATCCAAAGGACCACGATCCAACCGTCATGCGGAAACTACGGAAAGGTCGTCTCACAGGTACGATCACATTAAATGTGACCAAGTCCCTAGGGGGGCTCTGGCGTAAAGCAAGGGTATTACCCTCCGGTCTAAAGCCTCCTGCGGCGACCTAATATCCACGAAGCTCAGAAAGGACCGGTCCGAAGAACGCTGCCTTCCTTTCCCGCCTAAGGAAGACTGACTATAAATATGATCGTCTCGCGACCAGCAGGGATCATCAAGCTTCCGGTACATTTATTACACTTATCCTTAATTACTCGCATTCAATACGATCTTTACTAGTCACGACCTCACGTCATATAAATCGATTTCTAACTTGACCGTCGGAGTGTTCTCACGGGACGCCTCCCGGGGAGCATCTGACTAAGGGTTACCTTGTTGTCGCAGGATCTTTAAGCAAGGAGCGTCCGCCATACCATCCGAAAGATCCGTGAACCAACAATAACAAAGGAGAACAAACTCAGTTAACGGAAAACGTCCAACCTAACGGAACAAAGACGATGAATATGAACACTGAGATCAACACAGAGCAAAACTTTAGGAAGTTAGGTGTAAACCGATTACAAGTTTCTGGATTTAATTTAGATTGATTGCATTTCCGAGCATTAAAGTGTTCGACTTTATTTTAGAAAATGGAAGCTGCATCGTATGCCATTAAACGGCAGCAAGTGGTGATATTTATATAGTTTCGTCTATAAGTATATATACAGAAACAGAGGATTCTACTATCCAATTCAGGATTTCATTCGGTCTCCGGAATTTAAAAACTGTCCGTCCCGACATCTCAACCGGCACCTCGCCGAGATCTGGTTCACCACCACCGTAATTCACTCCGGCGATCCCACACACTTCCAAAAAAATTTCAATCCTATCACAATTTTGAGAATCACAGAGCGCCGGCTTTAGTCATGACAGATAACCGACTACGTGACGGTTGAAACGACGTTCGCCGTCGCTGTTGATGAGACGACGGTCGAATCAACGCCGCGAGTGCTCTCTTCACCAAATCACCGCCTTCTACCGTACCTATACGGACTAACGAATTCGTCATCGCCGACCGTCGTGCGTTAAGTCGATTCGAAGGATACGACGCCGTATTGCGATTGTTGTTCGTATTTTTATGCAAGCTGCATCTAAACGAACCAGGATGTGAAGTAGGTGAACACATACACATCCTTCTCGTAGAATGTAATTGCTTCTTCGCCGGCTGATTATTTCCTCGCGGAATCACGGAGATCGAACGGTTTGGAGAAATCGGACGGTTATCAAGAGAGAATCAGACGGAGGACAGAGAATTTGACGGTGTTGATGAGCCGTATAAGTTCACACGTGTTGGTGACACAGATCGGTTTTGAAAAAAAGAAGACGACGTAGTTGAAAAGGCGGAGGTGGAAGAAGCAAACGAGTTTGACGACGGTGAGGTGTAGAATCTCACAGAAGCAGAGTGCGATCGAAGTACTTGACTGGTTGTTCTTCGGGTCGGGTTCGCCATTGATTTACAGTTAAAAAAAAAAGAAATTAAAGGTTTGATTTTTTTGGAAACGGCAAATGAAATAACGGAAGCCTACTCGCAATTTTTCAACGAGCACCCCGAGTTCGAGCTCCGCATAAGCGGGCAAACCCAGCCCCTAAAGGGATTTCCAAGGAAAATTCCCCATATGTGTCCGTGTAAGGTATGAGTTAAATTACGCTAATGCAACGCTCCCAAAGGGATTCGAACTCACGACCTGCAGCCCACATGGGTATAAACCCAGTGCCACAGACCAGCTAGGCTGACCATCATTTGCAAATTAAAGGTTTGATGAGAGAGAATTTTTAAAGACTGCGTTTCGCTTTCTAAATTGGCAAACCTAACTTCACTCGAGCTATGTATTTAAAGGAAAACGAGAAGTAATTTTACTCTCTCCGTCCCATTTTTATTATCCATGTTTTCTTTTATAAATGTCCTAAGATGATCGTCCACTTGAAAATTCAATCAATCAAAAAATACTTAGGTGGTAAAGATAAAATTATATTGATTGTACAGTGTAATAAATACACATTTCTTAAACTGTGTGATATTTAAATGTGGACAATAATTTTGGGATAGATGGAGTAGTTTGTGTCTTGATTAATTTCTTTCACTGGGGATGTTTCTAGGGTGAACAAAACGACAAGTAATGGAGCCGTTTTGGATACGAGATTGATGTGAGGTGGGGTAGTGGTGGTGTGCCACGTACGTTGTAAGTACTCAATGGTGCCACGTATAAGCACGATTTTCAATGTTTTATACGACGATAACGTGCCAAAAATTCTTTTTGAGACTACATATCATCCTACAGGAAATGATGTTATATATATTTCCCAAATGTCATTCTTTTGGGTAGATTAATTCTCCTAGATCTTCACGGCACCTCCTCCACCATAGTGTGAGCTGGGAGCAGCTCCAAAAAGCGAGGCCTACTCAAGCTACCTTCTGGGTGGAGCAATAAAAGGTATGCGCAGGCGCAGTAGTTCAAGGCGGACAGGTAAGGGTAGGTAGTAAAGGCTTAGCATAGGCAGGGCTGATGGCTGTTGGTCACGACTACTACAAAAAAAGCTCCAATGAATTGATAATTTTAAATTGTAGGTTAAAAAGCACTTCGCGTACAAGCGTTATACCGCCGTTATAGTTGTTATAAGTCGTAGCACACCATCTATTTACAATCCGTCCTACATCGTCATAACAAGCTACCGACGTCTTTTTCTATTTTTGTTTAGTTTTGCAACAATACAAACCCAAGCCCTTATCCCGGCGCGATCACCTTTCACAACCGCCACGGCACTACCATCCTCATATTAATAGCTTTATCATTGTTCATTACTTAAAATCTAAATTATATCAAGAGTAAATTATATGTTCAGCCTTCACTCTTCTAAATTCTATGATTCTATCTTGAACTTTTTTTAAGTGACTTTTGCTTATGTGATTCTCAATTTCCTTGATTTAAGTCCCTTCGTGTTGCTTTGTCTAAATTGAGCCATTAAATTGCCTCACGTGCCAAGCAATGAAAGTATTTTGATTTTTTTACACTTTCGTACTTCTTTTATGAATAAACCTAAGGTGGTATTTGGTTCGCATAATGTTTTTGATGGAATTGAAATTTATGAAGGAATTGAAATATTTCATATTCTATTTTGTTAACATGAAATGAAATTAGAATCAATTCAATATTTTGTTTGGTTGATTTAAAATGACATACCAACAATTTGTTTACTTCTATTATAGACAAGACTTGAAGTAAATGAAGACATCACTTAAAATATATTTAGTTTAAGGGGGAGTGTTGGAAATTAAAATAAACTTAATTTAATATTATTATTAGTAAGTATTTATATTAAACTTAGGATAAACACATAATAGATGAAAGGGTACAAAAATAGCCAAGGGCACTTCCGAAGAGGCACCATCATAACCGCCAGAAACCGTCACAACATAAGGTTGTGTTTGTTCATACACCTCTTCATTTACTGTAAATATGTAACAGTTTTAAACCGATCGAAATTTATAAGAACAATGAAAAGCCTTGATTGATATTCTGTGTTCTTAGTTTTTCTATCCTTCAGATCCGGCCCGTGATCCATAAACCTTCTATATTTAAATGTTTGGTTATTTTACCAACTCTCTTTTGCCTCGATGATTCAATACTTGTTCTGAAATTAAAAGACAAGATTATTTTACTGTTTGCATCGATTAGAGATTACTTAGCTCACAAGTATTCTCAATCGAAAGAACAATTAATCTAAATGTATGTTTAAACAACTAACTAAAAGATCAATTAACAACTGATTAGTACAGCTTAAACTTGAAGAACAAGATAAATTATGGTGTCGTGATGATTACCCTTGTAACCCCATCATTGATTAATTCTTCTTGTTCTTATTATAAATACATCTATGCATCCAATTTACTGGTCCTATAAATAGAAGGTATCATGTTGTTCCAAATTGCAATTTACTTATAATTAAACAAAAGCATAATCATCCAAAAAACAGAAAATGAAAGAAATGGTTTCGGTCTTGAATGTTAATTTAAGCAAACAACGATGGGTTGATCAAATTAACAAGAATTTCAAAGAAGAGGTTGGAATCGACGTTAGCAATGTTCCTGTTTGCGTTTTTAATGTCCCAAAATCCGTAAGTCGTTTCAAGCCCGAGGCTTATGTACCTCAAGCTATCGCTCTCGGGCCTTACCACCATTTCGAGACTCACTTATACCAAATGGAGAGGTATAAAGTTGCGGTTGTTAAAGGATTTTTGGATCCTGATCAAGTCAACAATTTCGAACCATTGGTGATTAATAGACTTAAAAAGGCCGAGCCCATGATACGTGCGTGTTACCACAAGTATCTAGACGTAGATGGCGACACATTAGCGTGGATTCTGGCAATTGATGGTTTGTTCTTACTTGATCTTTTCAGACATTATGACGAAATGGAGAGATTCATACCGAAAAAGTTGATGAACTACGCGATACTCTATAGAGACATAATGGTACTTGAAAACCAAATTCCTTTGGTGATTTTGAATGAAATACAAAAGATCATTGATTGTAATCTTGAGTTACTCTCCATGCTAATCGGGTTTTGTGAGGTACATTCTCCCCTCAAGTTAACTCGCGATTTGAATCGTTCTATTGGGACAACGGGTTACTTGCATTTGCTTGATCTTATGTATCATTTAATTGTTAATAAAGAATCGCCTAAAGACGCCTCTCAACGCGAATCACGTCATGTGGAACAAGCTAATGGATGTCATGATAAAACCGAAAAACACCATGTTATTGGAAACATGGAAGAGATAATGGAAATCGGACAAAAATTGGGCAATATTAGAAGATTCGGGAAAGCGATAAATGTCATAGTAAGCATCCCATGGGAGAAAATATCGAATTTACTAGGGTTACATGTTGGAAAAAAGTTAGACAAAGAAGATTATGATGATCATCCTCGTGCCACTGAAATTAAAATCCCCTCGGTGTCATCTTTAAGCAAATATGGGGGAATCAACTTTAACCCTACAAACGGAGGTATTAGGGATACTAAATTTGTAGCAACCAAAGCAACCCTGTATCTTCCGGTCATCACTCTTGAAATCTACTCAGAAGTCGTGTTGCGAAATTTAGTTGCTTATGAAATCGCTACCTCAAGTTCCACAACGGAATTGGCACAATTTGTCGACTTAATTAGTGGTATTATAGACACGGAGGAAGACGTTGTGTTGCTTAAGGGTAAGGGCATAATAGAAGGCGATATGACGAATAAAAAAATTGTCGATTTTTTCAATGGGATGAACAAGTCGAACGATCATGGATGGGGTAATTGTTGGGTCATATTTAATTGTAATCAATAGTCTAGGGACTAGTTATGTAACATTGCATATTAGTTTGGTTATGCAATTAGGACTAATGTAGACAATTAGTGATAGGTATATAAGGACCATGTGTAATCACTAATTGTAACTTTTGTCATTAATCAAATTCTCATTTCCAGCAATTGTTCTCTCTACCATCTCTCTAACTTTCTCTCTCTAAAACCCTAATCTCCATCATCTCTTTTCTACCTAAAATCATTATCAACACCAAAGTATGGATTGAATCAGTGATATTGTGCTTTTCAATTGGTATCAGAGCATAATTTCATCTTGAAAACGATCCAAATCCATCAATTGGTGTTAAAATCAGAAAAATTAGTGGGTTTTTAAGGCTGTTCGTAGCTGTTCTGCGCAAGAAACTGTACATTTTTTTTTTTTTTTTTTTTTTTTGATCTTAAACCCCTTTTTTTCTTCAAAAACCTTCAAAAACCCACTGATTCTTCTTCGGTTTCTTGTTTACTCCCCCTTAATTAGTGCATATGTCTTTTTGATGTGGAGAAAACTGTGCTAATATATTCTCTTAAGTCTTGTAAGCATTTTTCTTCATAATCTGAACTTCTTATTAAATTTTCTCCCCCTCATGATGATTAAGATTTATCGGGATCATCATGAAAAATGTGAAGTTCGTCGAGGTGAAATGAAGAAAATCTTCTAAGCCCATGGATACAAAATGTGATGAAGAATGATTTATGCATCTTTTGAATGAATCAAGATACATCACATTGTATAATCGAAAACCGAACCAAAGATGATGATATAGATATCCGATCAAATCATTTGGCATTTAATCGCAATGATCGAATTAAGTCGGGCAAACCGGGATCACATAGATTACCCGTTAACACAACAGTTACACAAACTTTGTGACCTACGTTCAGTGTTGGAATAGATGTTAGCACTGGTAGGATTTCCATTCAATCATCGTGGAATACCAAGAACGTTGGTATCACTAAGAATGTTCCGGCTTTATCACAAAGATAAGCTTGGTATTATGCCTTGTGTCCTAAAAGTGTTTATTGGTTCTAGACTCAATTAGTGGACAAACGAAGGCGAGGACTGGAGAGGCTTGTCCTCTGTTTCAATATCAACAATCTCCAAGTGAGATGTCGATAGCATATGAGATAGTCTCCGTGGAAATGAAACAAGTACTTTTTAAGAAATACTTGAGTGGCTGGGGGGTTGTGCATTGCATCACTGGGTCCATGATGTCTATTTCAATATCAGAGAGCAACACATGCAATCTGATAGAGACGTGGCAAACCCGCTCTTAACCAGTTTTACACGTAACTATAAAAACTCTTTCCCACCTCTTTTAAACAGTATACTTTTTCATTACTTATATTTTATCGAGGGGGAGAAATATTAATTGAAGAAAAAGGGGTTTAAGATCACAAATCAGATATAAGGTATTATTTCTTGTTATTATGGATTGAATAGCTTCCTTTTATTGTTATATTAAGCTTAGAATCAAGTTAGGATCGAATCTAATCCATACTGATGAAGAATTAAGAGTTTTAGGAAAAACCATTAAAGCTTCAAAAACCCTCTAAATTCAAATTTTCGAATAGATCTAGGTTGTTTTTGAGTAATATAGTAGTAATGGATTGAAGGAAATAGTATTTGGGTCATTTTGCAAAAAGAATCGAAGATTTTGGCTAAGAAACGACCATTTTAGGATCAAATTAGTGGGTTTTTCTGTTCTGTTCGTCACTTTTCTGCCAAGAAAAACTGTTCGGCCCGAGAACAGTAACAAGTTCGGCCCGAACTTCAACCCAAAGTTCGGCCCGAACTTCAACCCAAAGTTCGGCCCGAACTTCACCCCAAAGTTCGGCCCGAACTTCACCCCGAACTTCGGCCCGAACTTCACCCCGAACTTCACCCCGAACTTCGGCCCGAACTTCACCCCGAACTTCGGCCCGAACTTCACCCCGAACTTCGGCCCGAACTTCTACAACTTCGGCCCGAACTTCTACACAACTTCGGCCCGAACTTCTACACAACTTCGGCCCGAACTTCTACACAACTTCGGCCCGAACTCTTTCTACACTCGCGTGACAAAAGGGGCTATACTGTAACGGTCATAACTTTCAGCTCGGGTGTCCGTTTCGAGCCCACGAGTAACCAAATCGAAGCTAAAGACGAAGGCTACGACGTGATAAACGCCGTAGGCGGTTCACCCAACTTTCCGGCCCAAAAACGCTTGTTTCGATCGCTTAATTTGCGTTTTTGTGATTTCTCGGTCAATTTCCAAACTTCATTTAGCCCCAGTTTCTAACCCGATCGTCGTTTTTCCCTAATTCGAAAATCTTAGGCACATTTAAAGTGTACTTTATCATCTGGAATAACCAGTTTAAGATTTCGGTAATTTTGAATTTTTGAAGACCAATCCACGGTCTACATCACATATTCTATTTCAGAACCTTCTCATTCTTAAAATTTTCTTTACCCCGTTTCAATCAAAAATTCCCGTGAATTGTTCTTAACATGACTACCAAAGAAGCATTGTCTGTCAGGTCGAATGCCCAGGAGGATAAACAGTGCATTGCCAACCTGGCATTCATGGCAATACCAACTGAGGCTACAGCTGTGTTAGGCATTCCAAAAGATGATGAAAATGAGGTACTCTCTTTCTCCTTTGACTCTTTATTATCTGATTCAGACACTGATGAATCAGAGAATTCCTTGTTTAATGACAAACTTTTTACTAAAATTGATGAGAAATCACATTTGACAAAACAAATAACTGATTTGGAATCTGAAAAAGGTCAACTCTTAAATGATTTGAGTGAATTAAGTCAAGTTTCTCTTCAAATAACTCAAGTAAACAAGGAATTACAAAATCAGTTGTCTACATCAAAATCAGCTCATAAATTTCAAATTTCTGAATTACAAAATAATCTACAAAAACAAGTAAATACAACCAATGAATCCAATACACAAATCTTAAAATTAAAGGAAGAAAATTTAACCTTTCGTCGCCAACTTGAAACTCTTGTTCCTCAAGTAAATCAAAATAATCGTTCAAATCAAAAAACACAAGAGTTACAACAACAATTGTCAACATTTCATGCTGCTCACACCAGTGAGGTAAATCGTCTAAATCACATTATTAATACAAAAAATCTTGAAATTTCTAACCTAAAAACCATGAAAACGGTGTTGAGTGATAAAGACGACTCCAAGCAGCTGATAAATGACTTGGCGAATCAACTAAGCCGACAGCAAACATGGATGAAGTCCGCAGACATCAAGATAGAAGACTACCAAGAACAGTTGAAGACGGCTGACATCGAAATTCAAAAATTGAATGAACAAATCAAAAACATAACAAACGATTTTAAAAAGGAAATCGATGAACAATCAGCAACTATACACAGTCTTACTGTCAGAAAAGAAAATGCTGAAGAACACATCTCAAAACTGGAGCAGACGATTGTGAAAGCTGGTCATACTGAACAAACGATAAAATTAAACCAGCCTAAAGAGTTCAGATCTTTCAAGTCAAAAGTGGGTCTTGGAGCAGAAAACATCCATCCTCTGGAAAAAGCTGCAGATGTTCTTCCAACGTTATATAACTACGATTACATGAACTTGGGAATCTGGCAAAGCTTCCTTCATATGCCAGATGAAGAAGCAGAAGTTAAAAAGTTCAACCGGGAAAAGGAAGAATATGCTCAAATTAGCTTCAATTATGATGCCTTAAACTCAACGTACGAAAAGAAGAAAGCAAAATTTGAAAACAATGAGTACTTCCCGATTGTCACTCCAGAAGAATTTTCCATCTCAGATAATGAAGTTTTAAAACAAACCATCGAACCCAAGCTTTATGTTCCAACGTTAATTTTAGAAAAGAAAATAGTCCAACTTGAATCTGAAATTGATGAAACTCATAAAGCCTTTGATAAAGAAAAAGAAAAACTTCAAACAAAGATACATAAATTAGAGGATACGATTTCAGAATTAAAACATAAAACTAACGAAAATGTTTTTCAAAATTCTAAATCTTCATTAATAGGACCGGCACCTGTTAATCCAGTACCAATTACTTTGAGAAGAACCTCTAATTCACCAGCCTTAAACGTCTCATTTAGAAACTTAGAGCCTCAGAGCAAGGAGCCCAAGCCCAATGGAGTCAAAGGAGATGTGCAGTCTAAGAAGCCGAGTTCGTCTAAGTCTAGTACGCTTAAGAAGTCCAGACCATATACCTCTTCAGTTTCTTCGTCTACTGTTAAAATGAATTGTAACAACTCCAAAAATTTTACATCTCCGGCAATTGCGTTTGGTACTGTGTATGATGCTTCTGTTTATCGTCCTGTAAATTACTCACCTGATTATGATACTGTGTTCGTTAAAAATGATAAATTTGGTACAAAGAGATTGTTTGATAAAATCACAAAGAAACAAATCACTGAAACTGACGATCGATTTTTCGTTAGATTAGATGCTCCATGTGGTTTGAAAATCAATGTTTTCCATAAATCTGGTAAAATTATAAAATCATGCAAAACATGTTTTCCACAAGCATGCAGGAAATCTGTCTCTCGTCCACCCGAACCTAATCAAAAAGGTTCATCCTCACATGCCTCCAAACAGACGAAGTGTTCTTCCAAAACCCCACCAAACTCTGATAAACATTCGTCTACTCGTCGCCAAGTCTTTCGAGGAAATTCCGCACCTAAGTCAACGTCTTCAGGTTCCTCAAACATCGACAACAAAACAGCGACCAAATCTTCAACATTTGTGAAATACACTTGGATTAAAAATGAAAAATCTCATTGGATTATCCAATCCTCTGAAAAATCTTTAAAATGGGTCGTCAAATCCACGACATCTGAACTGCCTCCTTGCAGTTCTCCAAAGCTCTAAATTGATCATAAAACAATTCTACATAAAACATCTGTCACTAATCGTATAGGACCCATAGATAATTGGGTACCAAACATGTTTTAATTGTTTTATGTAGAATAACCAGCAAGGTGTTTGGAGTTCAGGATGACTTATACACACTTCAGTGTATAACTCGAGCCTCAACAGAATGGCTTATACATATTACAGTGTATAACCCGCGCTTCAACAGAATGGCTTTCAAGTACATTTGCTTGAAACCCGTTTTTCATCGATATCATTGGTTGAGGGGGAGAATTTCTATATTCACTTGTCGAGGGGGAGAAAATCGATATTAATATGTCGAGGGGGAGCATAACTGATTTTATGATTTATGAAACTCAACTGTTGAGGGGGAGCATCCTTTCAGAACTGCTAACCAATTTTCTAGTGCTCCCTTCAAATATTTTTATGATTATCAATATGGGGTATCAATTTTTGTAATATTCGTAAACGATCTCATTACCAATCTCAATTGGTACTGATTGCATCTGTTTATTACAAATTTTCTTATTATATATTGATAATAAATTTTTTTTTTACCTCAAAACCGTTTTTCAACCTCTTACAAATTTACAATCTCACAAGTTTATCAATGTTGAGTATTAGCTTTTGCAATATTCGTAAACGATCTCTTTACCAGTCTAGGTTGGTACTGATTGCATCTGTTTATTGCAAATTCTCTTATTTCTCATTGCTACCTTTGTGTTCCTTCATTGTCAAAATTCTTCAATTGTAAATCAAATTTTTCTCCTTTCAAATTCGATTATCATTTTTCAAATCGATTCTCAATTACAAATATTTTTTTTTACTCATATTGAGTAGTTGACATCACATTCATATCAACTTTTTATAAATCAATGATGCTCAACATTCCAAAATTTTTAACTCACTTTGTGCTCACAATGATGTGTTCACAACGTATGATACAAATTTTTGTCATATTCGTAAACGATCTCTTTACTAGTCTCGATTAGTAAAGATTGCATCTGTTTATGACAACTTTTTCGTCTCTTGTGTTGTGGCTCAATTTTTTCAAAACTCTGATTTTGCACATAAATTTTCAATTTTTCAAAAATACTTGTCTGCAACATTCAACACAATTGGCTGTTAAATTCGTCGATCTCTTTACTGATTTCCATCAGTAAAGATTGCATCTGTTTTTAACACCTTCTTGGATTGAGTGTTCTTACCATTTTTCAAACGATTTTCATTCTTAAACGATCAATGGAGAAATCATTTTTTCATTCTCTCCAAAATGTTCAGATTCAATTCTGACATACTCATATTCTCACACACACAAGATCGTTTTTAATGCACTGTTAAATCATTGATCTTTGTATATCCGTCGATCTTTTCTCTGCACAAGTTCAGAGAAAATTGCATCTTTGTAAGCGGTATACTTCACTGATCTTTGATATAACCACACAAATTGAGTTCTTTTAAATTTCAAATATTTGATTAACAATGTCTTTAATCATCGTGTTCGTCATATCCGTAAACGATCTCTTTACTGAAGTTCTTCAGTAAAGATTGCATCTGTTTATGACTTCACGTGATTATTGACATCGCTATTCTTAATTTTTCAAATATTTTTCTCCAAGATTCTTGGATAAATCAATTTTTATCTGGTTACTTCATGAGTACTACATGTTACTGGTTCTAGATTCCGAAACCCACAAATATCAAAATCTTGGCTCACATATTACATCGACACACAATTTCCTCTCTCTCTGTCTTTACGAGAAAAACATTCAGCATTAGCATGAGGACCCTGGTCATGATCCTCAGGAGGGGGAGAAACGAGCAAGAAATAGTGCAAGTACTGGGTTTATAACTGAACAACGTCAAAAAGAACCACAAACATCTCATTAAAGAAGAAAATTTCACATCGTATGTACTCAGATCAACTGCAAAATCAGAAATATTCTAAATCAAGTGAGCATCAATGTATTAAACAGAAAATCAAGTGAAGAAGAAGAAGGAACCGATTCATCTAAAGAAATCTCTCTCCAAAATCTCAATCATCACAATCTAAATCTTAAAAGTACAAATCATTATCATTCTTTACAAAACTCAAAACATCATTATCATGACCTCACAAAACCTCTACCACAAAAATCCAAAAACAAAATTCCCCAATAATTGAAATCTCAGACAAATCCTTCCCAACTGATATTTCATTACCAGAACTCTTACGTGAGAAAAGGGTAATTGGCCAACATAATAATTGTTTGTTTGAGGGGGAGCATAACCGTTATAAACATGTTACCTCAACAACAATTATCAAGCATCATAGATCGACATAAAGCCACAAACTTTAAGAAAAGACTCCCGCTGCTAATCTCTCTATTAATGTGGGTCTTATTTTTAGTCGATCTATATGTATCTTCAAAGTAAAGTCTTCAAAATACTTCTTGTGGTTGAAAAGCTACAAGAAGTATTAGTTTTCACAGGTTAACAAAGCTCAAGCTGATCCTGATACATCATCATTCAACGAAATATCTTCCAGGTGCAGCTTTAGCTAAAGATGAAGACTTCGAAGATACGCTTCCCAGACTATTGTTACAAAGGGGGAGATTGTTGGGTCATATTTAATTGTAATCAATAGTCTAGGGACTAGTTATGTAACATTGCATATTAGTTTGGTTAGGCAATTAGGACTAATGTAGACAATTAGTGATAGGTATATAAGGACCATGTGTAATCACTAATTGTAACTTTTGCCATTAATCAAATTCTCATTTCCAGCAATTGTTCTCTCTACCATCTCTCTAACTTTCTCTCTCTAAAACCCTAATCTCCATCATCTCTTTTCTACCTAAAATCATCATCAACACCAAAGTATGGATTGAATCAGTGATATTGTGCTTTTCAGTAATGATACTGTTGAACAGCTTAATGAATATTACAATGCACGGTTGGCGATTAAGGCGTGGAAGTTCATGAAGAAACGAATGCGTGGTTCGCGGAAAGTACTAACGATAGTTTTTACCATTTTGGCATGCCTGTTGATGTTTGTTTACTCGTTTTGTGAAGTCTATGGTTGCCCCAAATTGTTTAACAAAATAACATAACGAAATTGATTTCCTACATGTACAATATGTGAGTGTATGGTGTTTACAAAGTTATGAAATGAAATGTTATCGGTGATGTCTATAAACGAGGTTTTTTTATATCTGGCTTCGCACCGGGATAATGTCACGCCTCAGATTTGATTTGTTTTATTAGTTTCGCCAATAAAGAAAATAGTTATCTTACTCCTTTTAAAGCATTTAGACCTTCTAAGTTTAGAAGATCTTAATCTTAAACTTAATCTTAAATTTATACTTTGGAAAACATCTTAAACACCACAAAATAAAAAAAATATTACTTAGGGGATTCGATCCCAAGACCTTTTGCAAGTACAAACTGTGTGTTAACCAATTAATCTATTTGATACTTTGCTTTATCCCAACAACTAATATAAATAACCTTTAACTTCAATATAACTAAAACGGCTCATATTTTAAAATAAACGCCAATTTTGGATTTAAGGAAACTTATGAGATATTCAACATAGCTAAAACGGCTCATATTTAAAAAAAAAACGTCAATTTCGGATTTAAGGAAACTTATGAGATATCTTTATTAATCTTTACAAAATTAAAATTAACGTCACCCACCATCCGCACGACCACAATTAGCAGCCACTATCGCTACCGTCGTCACCACCCACTACTTGATCGCCATCAAATTTAGTTACAGGGTACCGCCGCGGGTAACCTGCTAGTATTCTTATACTTTCTCCGATTCAAAATAAGTGATACACTTTCCATATTTGGGTGATTCAAAATAAGTGATACACTTTAAAATTTTACCTTATTTGGTAAAAAGTAGTGGGCTCCACACCACTACCTACCTACTTTATAAAGTGAAATGACTCTTATACCCTTACTTTTTACTTTTAAACATCATTAACCTTAATTTATTTAAAAATTGTGGGACTCATTTCCTACTAACCATTCAATTAATGTAATTTAATCATCATTATAAAATTTTACCTCAAAAAGCGTGAAAGCCAAAGTGTATCACTTATTTCGAATCGGAGGAAGTATATCTTCTTTCTTTTGAGCATGTACATATCGATATAAAGTAATTGTTTTGTGCTTATTAACTATCTATAATATTAACCGAAATATACTCTAAAGATTTCGGTTACAATCAACACAATAAATATGCAAGATTGCCTGTCAATTAGTATCATCATAATATGGTGTAATTATATTGTAACTGCTGTGTTAATATTGTCCATAATTGCTATGTATTGTACCTCTATAAATAGAGACTAAAATCAATAAAACAGATCATCCAATTTCAAATACTTTCATATAATTGAGTTAATTTTTTTTGAACGAATAATACACAATCATGTGGTACACTCTTTGGTATAATTGAGTTATGTCACTACTAACTTGTGATAAATAAAACGTTTATTGTTGTTAGTAATGACATTGGTTATATTAAGAAAATACAAGTTTTATGTAAATTCAGGAGTTGTTTGATATTTTTTATGTATGTTAGTCCAAAGAAGAGAACAAGTTTGACACTTATCACTACAATTACAACAAATTATAGAATTTTCAGTGACGGATTTATTCATAATTAAGCCACTCGATAATCTCAATCAATACGTTTCATTGATTTCCTTAATCATATACATAGGCATATATACATGCATACACATTATCATAATTTTCATGTTGCAAAATCCATATCAATCATAGCAACAATGGTACCCTGTTCATCTTCATCTTCATCTTCAATCCAAGATAAAAAACAATGGATTAATCGAATTAGTAAAAACTTCGAAAATCATCTTTTGGTCGACACTGATCTCCCCATTTGCATCTTCCAAATACCCGAAACTTTAACCACCGAAAAACAAGAAGCTTACATTCCTGGGTGCATCGGTTTGGGACCAATCCACCATTTTGATACCGAGATTTATAGCAAGCAAGAACAACTCAAACTTACTATCACAAAAATGGTGCTAAAACCCTACAAAATGACATCCGATTTTTCACAAATTGTAGTCGAGAATCTCAAACAACTCATCCCAGAACTACGGTGTTGCTACGATGTGTATTTTGATGTTGATGATGATATGTTAGCGTGGGTTTTCGCGATCGATAGCCTCTTTTTAATCGATGTTTTATTGAAAGTATCCGAAGGAGATTCTTTAGAATCTTTTGAAGATATTGTAATGATCGAAAACCAAATCCCGCTTGTGGTTTTAATCGAAGTAAGGACTATTCTCGAGGAACATTTATCCGGTAATTGTACATTTCTTTCGAATTTGTTAGTTAAAACCATTGAGACACGATCACCAGATCTTGATATAAATAGCCGTTTGCATTTGCTCGATTGTATGTATCATATGATTGTAAATCATAATGTGGTAGCGAAAAATCAATTTCTTCGACCAAATTTCTTGGATGATATTGATCTTGAAGATGTCGAAAACGCAGTTCAGATGGCGGGCGATTTATGCCCAGGAGCAAACGCCTTTTTGCAGCCACTTTTGATCATATTGAAATTACCATGGGACAAGATTATAAGTTTGATCAAGAAAATGTTGGGAGAAAACCCCGCGGTACTCGAAATCGATATCCCTTCTGCTTCTGAGCTTTCAAGAATCGGAAAGATCGAATTTTGCATGACACCTGGCGGAATCCGGGACGTTGAATTTGACGAAGATACGCACACATTTTACCTCCCGATACTCAGTCTAAAATCCGATTCAGAAGTTATATTAAGAAATTTGGTAGCGTACGAAGGGTTTATGTTCACGAAAGGTACATTTACTAATCTTGATTTCACGGAATATGTGGATTTAATGTGTGGGATTATTGATAGTGTTAAGGATGTTAAAATTCTTCGTGATAAGAATATAATCGAAGGCGATTTGGATGATGACGAAATTGTTAAACTCTTTAACGGGATTAGTAAATCGATGTTGAACACGAAAGAGGTGTCGGGTTTGCAAAAGACGGTTGGTCGAGTTAATAAGTATTATGGTAACGTGCCGAGGGTTAAAATGTATCATTTTTTCAAGAAATATTTTCTTGCGTGGTGGAAAGTTATTGCTATCGGGTTCACTCTTTTGAATTTAATTGTCACACCCCGCCAAAAGTGGTTTGCGGAAGAACGGGCGTGCGACTTCACAAGTATATAAAAGCATATGATTATTGCAAACAATAATAAGTCTTCAACATTTGATAAATGTTTGATAAAAGTAACGCCACCAAAAGTTAAAGTAAACAAAGTAGTTTAAATCCAAAACATAGTTTGATAGAAATGAACTAAAAAGGTGTCATCTTATTTGAAAATGAATGCTTGACTCCCAATGCATGTGACACTATGCCTAAGCCTTGTTACCTGAAAAACATAAGTAAAAGTATCAACAAAATTGTTGAGTGAATTCACAGGTTTTATAATAAGTTCAATATGTTCCATAGTTTTCGTATGCCAGTCATGGCAAAAATAGAGTGATGATATAAAACGTTAAAAATAGTATGCTCCAAAAGCAGTAGTAAAAACATAATAGTTTCCGTATGTCATTGTTGGCAAAAATAGTGTGATGATATAAACATTAAAAATAGTCTACTCAAAAGCAGTAATCGTTTACGTATGCCATCGTTGGCAAAAATAGTGTGATGATATAAACGTTAAAAATAGTCTGCTCAAAAGCAGTAATCGTTTTCGTATGCCATCGTTGGCAAAAATAGTGTGATGATATAAACGTTAAAAATAGTCTGCTCAAAAGCAGTAATAGTTTTCGTATGCCATCGTTGGCAAAAATAGTGTGATGATATAAACGTTAATAATAGTCTGCTCAAAAGCAGTAATAGTTTTCGTATGCCATCGTTGGCAAAAATAGTGTGATGATATAAACGTTAAAAATAGTCTGCTCAAAAGCAGTAATAGTTTTCGTATGCCATCGTTGGCAAAAATAGTGTGATGATATAAACGTTAAAATGACCTGCTCCGAGAACAGGGGCACGATAAATCGCAAGAAGAAACATGTGACGGTGATCCCCTAAAAGGTTAGCTATACCCTTTTAAGTTAAAATCTCGACCCTAAGTCCATAACCAAAACACAACTCTAAAACGCAATTCCAATATGGATATATACTCCTCGTGGTCGGTAAACACCGATAAATGATCAATAACGTGTGGGAGGGTGAGTCTCAGCCAATAGTACTATCTGTATATCCATGGCCTAGTCGCAACTAGCTAATGATTATGGTATGTAAGCATATACACACTTCCATGCACTACATCTAAACCTAGTCCGAGATAAGGATTCGTTGTCAAGTTTCCAAAAATAGTTTTCATCACGATATAGTAAACATTTATAAATATTATAAACATTTATAAAATAGTTGTTATGTTTTTCACTCAAAAGTGAAATAGTCAAAACGTAGTAAAAGAGAGGTTGTGAATTGAAAGTCACAAATAGATTTATAAAAGCAGTTGTTATGTTTTCCACCCCAAAGTTATAAAACAGTACATAAAATGCGGTAAAAAGTGGGGCTGTGAACTCACGGTCACAATAAGATTTATTAAATATGCATTAATAAACAGTTTGAATGTTTATAAAACATTTGTTATGTTTTTCACCCCTAGTTTGTAAAACAATATAAAAAGAGTAAAAAGGGGCTGTGAACTCTCTGTCACAATAAGGTTTATTAAATATGCATTAATAAATAGTTTGAATGTTTATAAAACATTTGTTATGTTTTTCACCCCTAGTTTGTAAAACAGTATAAAAAGAGTAAAAAGGGGCTGTGAACTCACTGTCACAATAGGGTTTATTGAATACGCATTGATAAATAGTTTGAATGTTTATAAAACATTTGTTATGTTTTCCACCCCAAGATTATAAAACAGTATAAAAATAGTAAAAGTGGGGCTGTGAACTCACCTGACTAACGCAACCTAGCAAAATGCAATATGATATAATAAGCAAGTCCAACAAATGATCTCCTAGCGCCCTAAACGCATGAGATTAACATAGTAAGTAGACGGCTCTACCGGCTCATCTATGCTAGTTGTTCACTCAACTAGATGGTTTAAAATCATTAAGTGTTGATGACGACTCGTTGGTGACCATAAAATATAGTCTTGTATATCATTTCAAAGTCTCAAAATAGTTTAAGAATCAATAATTAGATCATAAGTCATTATGAAAAATCATGATATTAGATTTGACGAATTTTAAATTCCTGTACATTTTGTTTGTCATTTCGTCTTTCGTCATTTCTTGCCACATCATGTTGTGACTATTATTATATAAATCTCAAAAAGTCTATTTATTTTATTATTCTTAAAATGTAGATCGTTTGACTGTCATTTGATTATTATCGCCTTTACATGGTCGGAAATCGTTGCTTTTTCGGTATAAGTTAACGAGACTGGTACATTTCACAAATGAATAATTTTATATTTTATTTAAAGTTCGTTACTAATTTTCTAGATTTCAAAATCTAGACCATAGCTTTCATGTTATTACAATTTTAGTCCTCTAACTTGCATTTTTCACATAAATTACATAAAAATTCGGTTTTATAATCTCTTGGTTTGTATCCTTACCACACGTTAACCTATACTATTATATTAATAATTTAATATTTACAGAACTTAAAATCAGTCCCCGAGATTCTATTTTTGACGACTTTATCCCCTTAAGTTTGTGTGTCGACATATTTAACATATTCATTCGGTTTCTCGATTTTCGGTCATACAAGTTGTGTTTTAACACCACTGAAATATGATTTACATTTTAAAACATTTATTTATATAATTTCATAAAATCAGATTTTTAGTTTCTGTTTTAGACAGGCATGGTCCCTCTAGTTTCATTTTTGTCGGTTTTGGCTCAAGAGTCGATTTTTCTTGGTTTTAATCACAAGACATAGATTTTTAGCATTTTATCCCATGTTTTAACTTTTAACTTACTGATTTTATAAATTTACCAAATCAGTCCTTAAATTTTGAGAATGTTACATATGTAGTCCTTGTAGTTTTATTTTTGAAGATTTTGGCACCATAGTTTGTTTTGTTGACTTTCTAACACATTGGTTAGGGGTTTAACACCAAAATAAAGTTATTAACTACAAAATACCGAAGTTTGAAAGTAACAAGATTTCCATAACAAGTACTTGGTCAATTTATAGTTTATGTTACTCTTGATGTGTCTTTCGGTTTAGTTTCCGGTTTACCCGATTTTTAAATTGGTTTGAACTTTAATTTATAAAATACAATATTAACATATTTTGAGATTTTTAGTTGTTAAGTGAACAATCATAGCATAAAATATAATAATATAGTACTAGAAAGTAAGGATGAACAAAGGTTTTTCTCACAATGTTTTAGATTATGATTTGTCAACTTTGAAGAGGCTTATCTCCTTGAGCAGAGCTCTAAATGACTTGATTCGTTTTGAGATGATCTCCCACGGGTCTTAACTACAATATATGTGAATCTCTCCGGGAGAGATTGAGCTTAAGGCCTGGAGAGATGGTCAAAACAAAAGTATACGTAATCTGCCAGAAAACGTTGTTGTAGGAAAAAAAATGAGAAGGAGTACTTACAAGATAGATTTCGACTGAGCAAGACCTGAACTAGGTAGGGGATTGAGTTAGAAAGATTTTCCAACTTGAATTAGGGTCATTGCATGTGTGAGTTAGGAGTTATGATAGTTTTAGTGAGGAAAGGTAGAGAGAAAAAGTGTGCAGAATTTTTTTGTTGTTTCCAAGAGTGAAAGAGAGATGAGAGAATGAGTGAGTGACCAAATGGAGATCTTAATGGGATGATTTCCTGGTCACTTGAGTGCTCTTACAAGCCCATGCTTTCCCCACATGGGTCTTGAGTGTGTAAGTAATAATGTAAAAGTTTAAGCATGGCATGTGTAAGACCAATAAAGCAAGCAAGCAAAGAGAGTGAGTGGGGTGTCATAGTGCACGGTTTTGACCAGATTGTGGGGCCCTCTTTGACATCTTGCATGGCTAGAAAGGATCCAAGGAAGATTAGGTTAGCTAAGTAGGTCATTAGGGGTTGATTCTTAATTAATTAGGGCTAATCGGGTGTTTAAAGATGATTAATGAGTGTTGGATGTTCATTTGATGATTAGATGGTGTTATTTGTTGATTACATTTCTTATATTATGATTTTGTATGATTTGATAAATCAATGTTTATTTCGTTCCATTGATTATGCATGTTTAGTTTACGGTGTGCAGAGTTTGTCGTCTAGACATTGAAATTGTCATTTTTAATGTTAGAGTTTGTTCTTCGCGTGAGCTTGTGAATTTGCAAATTCTTATTGATTGTACATTAATTTGATATTTTTGATTTATACTTTTAATTAAAATGCAACCGTTTTAGGAAGTTTTAGGCTTGTATGCGATATAGTTGACAGTTTTAGCTTATCGGAATGTTTTTCATGTAAACTATCAAATTGTTATTATATTGTATCCAAATAATATAAAACTTATATAAATATCAATTGATGAAATATATAAAAGTTTTGGTCACCAATGGTCGGGATTAGAATGAACGGGTAAATTCGGGTTTTGACGTATCAAACTATAACGTATCATATGAACCAAATATGGATTCAAATATGCATTGGACCTGTCTAGACTTTTAAAGGATAGAAATGGATTTCATAAATGATCAATTAGATAGGTGTGTTGGCTTACATGTTTTCGAGCACAAATATATATCAGGTTTCCGAGGGTTGTCACATTCTCCCCCTGTTAAGAAAATTTCGTCCCGAAATTTAAGACGTTTCACTACTAGGTTGAGGGTCGAGAAATCGTGTGAATGGACATTTTAATAAGTGCTGACACACGACGTGGTGTGGTTCGTTGTCGGCTACTACGTTTGGTCTTCCCGAGATAATATTTGTTTCGCCATTATAATCATTTAGCAACTTGACGCAATGTCACTGCTTCATGTTAAATGATTTTTTTTTTATTCAAATAAAAGATGGAGACTTTTGTGGACAGTGAAAATTTGTGCATTTAATACCGTACATATAGTGTCTCTAGATTTTTAACCCAAATACAGTGCCACCTAGTTCGAGCTCATAAGTGGTATAATTTCTTTCGTGGATTTTAATTGTCGAGACGTGTATGCAAATATTATTATTATAATTATTATTATTATTTTATTTTTCGTATTGCAAAACTTTATATAGATTTTATATATTCGGGTACGAAAAGTCGGTTAACTATATACTTTAAAACGTATGTTGAAATCAATATGTTGCTTTTCATATACTTTGTACATATTCAACAACTTGATTTTCTTTGATATAAAGTGCAATCGATATTTCTTTGATAAACTTCTCAAACCTGATACATATAACAAGTAGTACATTGTTTCGAGTTTCTTGATACAATTCATATGAGGCCAGTTTAAGTGAATTTAGATGGTAAAGTTGAGGCACGATCAATGAGCCTCTCGGGATTAGTTTAGCTATGAATTCGATTTGAGGATGGTAGTGGAAAATAAGAGAGTTCTTTTAGGAGTATTTTATAATAGATTCGTATGATAGGTAGACCTTCGATAAATCGTTTTTCTTTGACTCGAAATATTTTCGACTGATACTTTATTAACCGTTCTTCTCAATTATTTTCAAGTAAATATATTGCCCATATCGGCTTTAATACTAGTTGAAATTTTACCGTTTGATCATCATTATCCTTATCGTCTTATTGTGGTTCGCATATGTTTAATTGTCATATTTAACGTTATTAGTCAAGAGGACTTTACTCCCAAAGTTAACTGATTTATATTCAATTCTCTTAATATTAATGAGGCTGGTTGTATTCAATTGTTTTTATTCATCGGTTTGTTTTAATAATCCATGACTTAGATAAGTCTACATTGTACCATGTAATTATAAACACGCTGGCCAGACGGTTTATAATATCATCGTACAATTTTTCATCATCATTGTCACTTCACATATTCGTTTTAGGAAAATTTGGAATCTTTTCTCCATAATGTATTATACGAATTTAGAAGTTGTGCTTAGCGTTTAATTTTTGAGAAGCCCTAGAGTGGGTGTGTGACGTCTTCCATGTTTTCATTACGTGGCGTTAAGTATTAGTGGATAAACGTTCATTTGTTAGTCATTCGAGGAATCTTTCGAGTTTTACGATTTGTTGAGTAGGAAATTAGGGTGGATTTGATGATAATCGGGAGACGAACAATGTGTGAGATGATTATATATATTGTGTGGCTAAGATACGTGGTTCACATATATATGTGTTTATTGTTGAAGGTCGTTTGATGATGTGCCGCCATGCTCGATGTTCAGGCGAATAGAGTTATCAAAGTGTTCGCTGCTCGTAGACGTTCGGTAACAATTCTCGAATTCGTGTTTTTGTGTAAGTGACTAGTGGAATGTAAGTAAGATATTCCATTTAGGTATGTGATGTAAGTGTCCAGTGAGTAGTGTAATGTCGTGTACTGAGGATTCAAATGAACTTATTGGTGATATAGTGTAATATGTTTCACCTATAGGTTCACGTGTAAGTATCCAATGGAATAAAGCACTATACCTAAGTGTAAGTGTAAGGCAATATAAAGCAAGCGATCTATTACTAAGGCAAGGGGTGAATGAATGATATGTAATGCATCTTTATATGAAATGCAACTCTATATGCAATGAGACTCTGGATGCAATGAAAACGTTTTGACCCAAAATCGTTTTGAAGTTATAGACTAGACTCGCTAGTTCACTATAACCAATAGCTCTGATACCAATCTGTCACACCCCGCCAAAAGTGGTTTGCGGAAGAACGGGCGTGCGACTTCACAAGTATATAAAAGCATATGATTATTGCAAACAATAATAAGTCTTCAACATTTGATAAATGTTTGATAAAAGTAACGCCACCAAAAGTTAAAGTAAACAAAGTAGTTTAAATCCAAAACATAGTTTGATAGAAATGAACTAAAAAGGTGTCATCTTATTTGAAAATGAATGCTTGACTCCCAATGCATGTGACACTATGCCTAAGCCTTGTTACCTGAAAAACATAAGTAAAAGTATCAACAAAATTGTTGAGTGAATTCACAGGTTTTATAATAAGTTCAATATGTTCCATAGTTTTCGTATGCCAGTCATGGCAAAAATAGAGTGATGATATAAAACGTTAAAAATAGTATGCTCCAAAAGCAGTAGTAAAAACATAATAGTTTCCGTATGTCATTGTTGGCAAAAATAGTGTGATGATATAAACATTAAAAATAGTCTACTCAAAAGCAGTAATCGTTTTCGTATGCCATCGTTGGCAAAAATAGTGTGATGATATAAACGTTAAAAATAGTCTGCTCAAAAGCAGTAATAGTTTTCGTATGTCATCGTTGGCAAAAATAGTGTGATGATATAAACGTTAAAAATAGTCTGCTCAAAAGCAGTAATAGTTTTCGTATGCCATCGTTGGCAAAAATAGTGTGATGATATAAACGTTAAAAATAGTCTGCTCAAAAGCAGTAATAGTTTTCGTATGCCATCGTTGGCAAAAATAGTGTGATGATATAAACGTTAAAATGACCTGCTCCGAGAACAGGGGCACGATAAATCGCAAGAAGAAACATGTGACGGTGATCCCCTAAAAGGTTAGCTATACCCTTTTAAGTTAAAATCTCGACCCTAAGTCCATAACCAAAACACAACTCTAAAACGCATTTCCAATATGGATATACACTCCTCGTGGTCGGTAAACACCGATAAATGATCAATAATGTGTGGGAGGGTGAGTCTCAGCCAATAGTACTATCTGCATATCCATGGCCTAGTCGCAACTAGCTAATGATTATGGTATGTAAGCATATACGCACTTTCATGCACTACATCTAAACCTAGACCGAGATAAGGATTCGTTGTCAAGTTTCCAAAAATAGTTTTCATCACGATATAGTAAACATTTATAAATATTATAAACATTTATAAAATAGTTGTTATGTTTTTCACTCAAAAGTGAAATAGTCAAAACGTAGTAAAAGAGAGGTTGTGAATTGAAAGTCACAAATAGATTTATAAAAGCAGTTGTTATGTTTTCCACCCCAAAGTTATAAAACAGTACATAAAATGCGGTAAAAAGTGGGGCTGTGAACTCACGGTCACAATAAGGTTTATTAAATATGCATTAATAAATAGTTTAAATGTTTATAAAACATTTGTTATGTTTTTCACCCCTAGTTTGTAAAACAATATAAAAAGAGTAAAAAGGGGCTGTGAACTCTCTGTCACAATAAGGTTTATTAAATATGCATTAATAAATAGTTTGAATGTTTATAAAACATTTGTTATGTTTTTCACCCCTAGTTTGTAAACAATATAAAAAGAGTAAAAAGGGGCTGTGAACTCACTGTCACAATAGGGTTTATTGAATACGCATTGATAAATAGTTTGAATGTTTATAAAACATTTGTTATGTTTTCCACCCCAAGATTATAAAACAGTATAAAAATAGTAAAAGTGGGGCTGTGAACTCACCTGACTAACGCAACCTAGCAAAATGCAATATGATATAATAAGCAAGTCCAACAAATGATCTCCTAGCTCCCTAAACGCATGAGATTAACATAGTAAGTAGACGGCTCTACCGGCTCATCTATGCTAGTTGTTCACTCAACTAGATGGTTTAAAATCATTAAGTGTTGATGACGACTCGTTGGTGACCATAAAATATAGTCTTGTATATTATTTCAAAGTCTCAAAATAGTTTAAGAATCAATAATTAGATCATAAGTCATTATGAAAATCATGATATTAGATTTGACGAATTTTAAATTCCTGTACATTTTGTTTGTCATTTCGTCTTTCGTCATTTCTTGCCACATCATGTTGTGACTATTATTATATAAATCTCAAAAAGTCTATTTATTTTATTATTCTTAAAATGTAGATCGTTTGACTGTCATTTGATTATTATCGCCTTTACATGGTCGGAAATCGTTGCTTTCTCGGTATAAGTTAACGAGACTGGTACATTTCACAAATGAATAATTTTATATTTTATTTAAAGTTCGTTACTAATTTTCTAGATTTTAAAATCTAGACCATAACTTTCATGTTATTACAATTTTAGTCCTCTAACTTGCATTTTTCACATAAATTACATAAAAATTCGGTTTTATAATCTCTTGGTTTGTATCCTTACCACACGTTAACCTATACTATTATATTAATAATTTAATATTTACAGAACTTAAAATCAGTCCCCGAGATTCTATTTTTGACGACTTTATCCCCTTAAGTTTGTGTGTCGACATATTTAACATATTCATTCGGTTTCTCGGTTTTCGGTCATACAAGTTGTGTTTTAACACCACTGAAATATGATTTACATTTTAAAACATTTATTTATATAATTTCATAAAATCAGATTTTTAGTTTCTGTTTTAGACAGGCATGGTCCCTCTAGTTTCATTTTTGTCGGTTTTGGCTCAAGAGTCGATTTTTCTTGGTTTTAATCACAAGACATAGATTTTTAGCATTTTATCCCATGTTTTAACTTTTAACTTACTGATTTTATAAATTTACCAAATCAGTCCTTAAATTTTGAGAATGTTACATATGTAGTCCTTGTAGTTTTATTTTTGAAGATTTTGGCACCATAGTTTGTTTTGTTGACTTTCTAACACATTGGTTAGGGGTTTAACACCAAAATAAAGTTATTAACTATAAAATACCGAAGTTTGAAAGTAACAAGATTTCCATAACAAGTACTTGGTCAATTTATAGTTTATGTTACTCTTGATGTGTCTTTCGGTTTAGTTTCCGGTTTACCCGATTTTTAAATTGGTTTGAACTTTAATTTATAAAATACAATATTAACATATTTTGAGATTTTTAGTTGTTAAGTGAACAATCATAGCATAATATAGTACTAGAAAGTAAGGATGAACAAAGGTTTTTCTCACAATGTTTTAGATTATGATTTGTCAACTTTGAAGAGGCTTATCTCCTTGAGCAGAGCTCTAAATGACTTGATTCGTTTTGAGATGATCTCCCACGGGTCTTAACTACAATATATGTGAATCTCTCCGGGAGAGATTGAGCTTAAGGCCTGGAGAGATGGTCAAAACAAAAGTATACGTAATCTGCCAGAAAACGTTGTTGTAGGAAAAAAATGAGAAGGAGTACTTACAAGATAGATTTCGACTGAGCAAGACCTGAACTAGGTAGGGGATTGAGTTAGAAATATTTTCCAACTTGAATTAGGGTCATTGCATGTGTGAGTTAGGAGTTATGATAGTTTTAGTGAGGAAAGGTAGAGAGAAAAAGTGTGCAGAATTTTTTTGTTGTTTGCAAGAGTGAAAGAGAGATGAGAGAATGAGTGAGTGACGAAATGGAGATCTTAATGGGATGATTTCCTGGTCACTTGAGTGCTCTTACAAGCCCATGCTTTCCCCACATGGGTCTTGAGTGTGTAAGTAATAATGTAAAAGTTTAAGCATGGCATGTGTAAGACCAATAAAGCAAGCAAGCAAAGAGAGTGAGTGGGGTGTCATAGTGCACGGTTTTGACCAGATTGTGGGGCCCTCTTTGACATCTTGCATGGCTAGAAAGGATCCAAGGAAGATTAGGTTAGCTAAGTAGGTCATTAGGGGTTGATTCTTAATTAATTAGGGCTAATCGGGTGTTTAAAGATGATTAATGAGTGTTGGATGTTCATTTGATGATTAGATGGTGTTATTTGTTGATTACATTTCTTATATTATGATTTTGTATGATTTGATAAATCAATGTTTATTTCGTTACATTGATTATGCATGTTTAGTTTACGGTGTGCAGAGTTTGTCGTCTAGACATTGAAATTGTCATTTTTAATGTTAGAGTTTGTTCTTCGCGTGAGCTTGTGAATTTGCAAATTCTTATTGATTGTACATTAATTTGATATTTTTGATTTATACTTTTAATTAAAATGTAACCGTTTTAGGAAGTTTTAGGCTTGTATGCGATATAGTTGACAGTTTTAGCTTATCGGAATGTTTTCATGTAAACTATCAAATTGTTATTATATTGTATCCAAATAATATAAAACTTATATAAATATCAATTGATGAAATATATAAAAGTTTTGGTCACCAATGGTCGGGATTAGAATGAACGGGTAAATTCGGGTTTTGACGTATCAAACTATAACGTATCATATGAACCAAATATGGATTCAAATATGCATTGGACCTGTCTAGACTTTTAAAGGATAGAAATGGATTTCATAAATGATCAATTAGATAGGTGAGTTGGCTTACATGTTTTCGAGCACAAATATATATCAGGTTTCCGAGGGTTGTCACATTAATGTTGTTCGTTATTCAGGGAGTGTGTCAAGTTTACGAGTGTAACAATCATTTAGGGATCGGTATGGTTCGGTTGCTTTTTGGTGTCGGGTCAGTTATTTGATTTTAGGGTTATTCACATCGAAAAACTGCAAAATTCGATCCAAGTTATCAACATTTGTTCTATTTTTTGTTTGTACTTGTATCTTTCATGTAACCTACTAGCAGGGTACCCACTAATAAGAATAAGAGATGTTCACTGACTTGGGTTTCAGTTTCCTCATGTTGTTTAGTTAAAGCAAATTTGGGAAAGTTTATTAACAAGGCATTTTATCTTAGGGGTGTTTGGAATTACTTATTGAAAATAGATTATGTGTTTTTGAAAATGAATAATCAGTTAATCATCGGTTACAAAACGTGATTCTCAAAAGTAGTGTTTGGATTTGATCATGTTGTTTGAAATCGCAATAATCATATAATCTATTTTTTAGTGTTTGGCAAACCTGATTATTTGTTTAGTTTATAGGTAATATTCAAAACTCCATTTTCAAAACGCAAATAAGTAGCTATCAACCTACTTTTTCAAAACTCCATTTTGAAAGCTCCAAAACGTAAATAAGTGATTACTTCATACCTTTTACCAAACACTAGTTTTCGATTATTTGTGTTTTCAACACGCAATAAGTAGATAATATACTTCAAATCGCAATCCCAAACACCCTCTTAATAAGCTTAAATAAGTTTGAACCTTTAAGCATATTTGATCTTACTAAACTAATAAGCTAAAAAATCTTATTTGATCTTACTAAACTAATAAGCTAAAAAATCCTGTTAATAAACCTTCCCAGACATGCCCAAAATTCTTTGAATTTGAAATTTTTTAGGCTATTCTATTATCAAACCATATCTTACTACTTACTAATGCATTTAGGCCTACCTCTTTTAGTAAGTTTAAGGAGCTCCTTAATTTTAAGTTTAAGGAGATTTCCACTTTTAGTAAGTTCTTTAACTAAAAAAATAAATTGTTGCTTACAGGATTCGAACACAAGACCTCTCCTAAGTAGTCACTGTGTGTTAACCACTTCAACTCCTTGATTATTTTGATTTATTCCAGATACATATATATATAAGCTTTAATGTCACCAGAACTCAACCATCATTTCTCTATTTAAAATGCCCATATTTACTTTCACAAAAATGGTCAATTTCGGATCTGATCCTACCATCACTAATGTCAGCACCTACCATCACTACGCACCACCACTCATCACCATCGCTATTGTCACCACCACCGGTACTGTCGTCACTTCGAATTATGGTTACGGGTACCCGCCGCCGCATTGCGCGGGTACCCTGCTAGTTCACATTTGAACTCTTAATCAGATTCCGGTGAAATCAAACGTAAGCTAATTTGGTTCAAACTACAAACTGTTGGAAATATTAATTAATATTGCAAGTTGGCAAGTTCCCACATTGGTGGGAGGAAGAACTTTTAGTGGGTTTATAAGGCTTTTTATGTCTTAAGCTTTCAAAGGCTTTAGTGGAGGATTAAAGGCTAGACCCACACACGCGCCGAGCAAAGACCCATGACGCGAAATGGCCCGATTTAGGCGCACTTTGCACGACGCATCGGAGCCGAGGAGCTTTCTTTTTGGCCATTCTGTGACAGTCAAGTGAAACGCTAGACTTAATGGGGGCTGTTAATACTGCTTCCGTTTTATTACCATAATCAATTGGTTTAATTCAGTCTAAATGTTTTTTTTATCACAAGTTAATGGTCATTAAACTGCTTGGCCGTTTTTTTTGTATTGCCTCATGACTCCCTATAAAAGGGACATCATTGGCAGAGTGAAAAACACACCAAAACAAACAGCTTCTTGCGCCATTGCTTCTTCTCTCTGTTTCCGAGTATCACTTTGTGTTACACGGTGTTTCTTACTGTGGAACATACCGTTGTTGCTGCATCAAATCCTGGGTGTGTACGTTTGAGGCTTACAGCAAATAAAGCACATATAAACCTTTAAGGACAGGAATTGTTATTCCGTGCGGTGTGTTCTTATTCTTCGTCAATTTCAGGTTAGTGCATTTCATTTGATTATTTTGGTTTATTTGATATTGTTACAGAATATATTTCAACACAAACCAAATTCGAAAAAGAAAATTTAACAAGGTGAAATTATAAACTTTTAAACGTCATATAATTTACTTCAATTTGTTCACAACGGGACTTGATTCATGACCAATCGGTCATGAGCAATATCTTACACCTAGGGGTGTTAATGAGTCGAGCTTTTAACGAGCTACTCGAGCTCGAGCTCGGTTATATTGAGCTTGAGCCTACTAATTCGATATCGAGTCGAGCTCGAGCATAAAACAAGACTCGATTAATCTCACGAGCCGAGCCTAATAATTTAATACTCGACTCGGCTCGTTCGATAGCTCGTTTAATCTCGAGCCGAACGAGCTAGACGATCTTGACGAGTCGATCCTAAGCCGAACAAGTGTTTTATACAATAAATACAAGTGTTGATACAATAAGTAAAAGAATATACATATATTAATAGTGGTGTTCACGAGTCGAGTAATTAACGAGCTTTTCGAGTTTGTAAATTGGTTATTTTAATAAATTATGGAATTATAAACGAGTATCGAGCTCGAGCTCGAACAGTATATAAATATTTGAGCTCGATCACAATTTTAAAAGCTTATTCGAGCTCGAGCTCGAGCAGAGTAATTACTAAACGAGTCGAGCCCAAATTTCCTGATATTCGACTCGAATCGAATAATTAACACCCCTAACTTACATTAATACTACTAACCTATGAGATTTGAATTTATAAAATTTTAACTATTCAAAATAGAAACTGGAAATTAAAATTCAAGATTTCAAGTAGTTAGATAAAGATTTCAGGGGTTTTATACTTTCAAAGGTAGTAATTAAAATTAATAATATAGTTAACTTTTTTTAACAACACATAATCTATTTTATTTTACATACAATATTACTTGAACTCATAACCAATAGCAATGTCATGAGCAATATTTTATTACAAACACTAAACTACAAATCTTGAGTAATAATATAGTTAACTGAAAATTTTATATATTTTAATTTGATCTCGTCAGCTGACAATATTGAACGGACTTATGAATCAAGTACAAATTTTGTTTTTACAGTTTCTTTTACATTAAAAATCCCCAAAATTATTATTGTTATTGCAAACATTGCGAATAACTTAGTTGGACTTGGCCCAAATTCAAACAAACCCAACTCGTGACATCTCTGAATTTGACCTTTTCAAAGCCTAACCCTAATAATAGAAAGAATGATCATCCCTACCGTATTTTATCTGTTCCAGCCCCTTATCACATCTTCACCAAACTCTGCTCTCAATATTTGCTTACCAGATTATTTATTATGCAGCTCCTTCGTCATCACAATTCACAAATCATGTACTCTGCAACCGTCGATCACAGCATCATCGGGCTTTTTAAGTATGTTTTCATTATATATATTTACATTAATTTTAATCCCTTTCTTCCTACACATAACAGATCTATGATCTCATGTTTAGCTTTTTTTTTGTTAATTAATTAAACCAAAACTTAGTTACTTTAATTAGCCTTCAATAAATTGAAATCTGTATTAGGACGCTAATTGAAATTGTGTTTTGTATATATATGTTTATATACATGACAGTGTCATCATCGTTTGTATGTATCTGCTCCAAGCTTATTAACTGTTATGTTTTTAATATTAATGACAGATCTCAGTCTACAATTAAAGAATTTGATGGCGAATTCATTATTAAGAAAGGTGGATCTAGAATGGTCTGCAAATGTGATATTCCCTTAAATCGTGGGGAAGATCTAGTAAACACTGATATATGTGTTTTAAGTGGTTTAGACTACTTTCATAAAGTTACGGTCAGTTAACACGTGAGCATAATGAGCCAACTCACGTGTCCTAGGACCATTTAGATTGTAGAGTTGCAGATTTGGGAAGGTGTACAATGAATTTGGAAAAGGTGTACAAACGTCGGCCCTTATATGTAGAGCTGAAATTGAGATGCTTTCTAAGTTATTTCATTGTAATTTAATGAGATGATTCACGTGCCTTGTGACCATTTAGATTATTTTGAAGAGATATTTGATTAAATTTGAATACGTGGACTAAAAAAAACTTCAATTCCACTCGGCGCATATAAAAAATTTCAGTTGTAGAGGTAGTAGAAGCTTGTACTCAACAACAATATGTTAAAAGTCACACTCGGAGGAACGCTACAACGTCTGAAACGACCGAGTTTTGTTTCCCGCCTTAGAGTGTGAGTTTAGGGCTGTAATTAACATGCTTTTAAGTTGCAATACTCATTCTTGGTGTCTTTGATTGGTTATTGTTGTAATAACAAAAGAGATGATCCTTGTATATGAGTATATGCCCAATGGAACTCTATAGATGTTACACGTGGTTAGACTACCTTCATATTTGCGTCAACTTTCAACAGTATATCGAAAGGAACTAGACATCTATGATTTCAAATTAGGCCTCACAAATAAACCAAATGATGAGGTTATTTCATTTGGGTATCTAGACCCAGTTTATTCATACATAAGAAGACTCACAATTGAAGAACATGTGTATGTATTTGGGTCTCTCTCGGTTAAAAGGGCCATTGTAGTTTGGTTTGGTGGGCTGAAAGATATGTGATAAAACAAGAATTAGATCAATGGTTGTTTCTAATTCAGGGGAACAACTTTGATGATTTGTAAGTATCTTTTTCATTACACAAACATGTTATGAGTGTTCTATGTGCATATTTGTGTGATCAAGACAATAACTTTAGCATTTCTTGTGATATTTGTACAATGTCGTAACATATGTTCAGCTTATGAAAGAAATTGGTGAACAAGCCCGTTCGTGGAAGAAATAAAGCAACTCATGGGTGGTGGCTAAGACCACCCAACAAATAACTATGTGGATCACATTGGTAACGCGGATCTTGGTTAAGATCTGCTACTGAACAAGCTCACATTTATCATGATTGATAGCTTCTGGTTTCATTGTAACTTTGATTTATGAAATTCTACCTTTTTTTTTCTGTATTGTTTACAAAATGTATGTCTAGGCGTACTAATTAGATCACATGCTTGTTTTGTAGTTTACTTTGTTTTTTATTTTCATATTACGAAGAACCTTGGCGAGACCCTTTAAAGTAACAAATGGGACACACCTATGCAAAAATTAAATTTAATGTTTGTTATTTGGCGTTGGGGTGATGTGGTTTGGCAAGCTTGGGCACCACCAAAGCTTCTTTGGCATGACTTTGACGATAATATCTGGTACAAGATATTTTTTTGTTACTATCTACTAAAAGACAAGCTCTTAATATACAAAAAGCTACAACTTATACCGGGCTGTCAAAACCTGACACGACACGATAAAAATACACGAAACGAAACGAAATTGAGACGAAACTGAAATTTGAATTTGAATTTGAATTCGTGTTCGTGTCGTTTTCGTGTTGTGTAAAACAAACACGAAGTCGTGTCGTGTCGTGTTCGTGTTCAGAGATTAACACGAAATTGACACGATAGTTATGATTTTGTCGTTTTTGTCGTGTTTTTAGCATGTAATAAGTAAGAAATTTGTTATTTTTGTTATTTATTTTGTGTTGTAGTGTTTGTCGTGTTTATCTTTTTTTTTTAGTCGTGTCGTGTTCGTTTTAGCAAAATAAAACACGACTCCGTGTCGTGTTGTTTTCGTGTTGAACGTTTTTGTGTCGTGTCGTGTCGTGTTACCCAAAAACACAAAATGATAGCACGATTTGACAGCCCTAACCACACATAGTATCATTTGATCATATATGGTGATGTACCAATTTTTATTATGTGTACAAGAGTGTGCATTGTGTTCCAGAGTTTTAATTTGGAGAGAATAGAAGAGATTTGGAAAGAAAATTTAGTTTTTATTGTGTTCCAGAATTTTTTTTAAAACAAGAGAAAGGAAGATGACAGAAATTTTAGCTCTTTATTTCTCTACTAACTTTCCTCCCAAAAGTGGGAAGATTTGAAGAGAAGAGAAATTATCATTAATGAAAAAAAATTGAACTTACCAAATTACACTTGACATTTCCTAACTAATTTACATTTTAAGGGTAGCAATGTAAATTTGTTATTTTTTTTTTCCTTTCTCTCCAACTCGGAAACACACAAAACACATTATTTTCTTTTCTTTTCTCTCCAACTCAGGAACACAAAAAGAAAAATATTTTCTTCTTAATATCTCTTCCTTTCTCTTCTCCTCTTTTACCTTCTTTTCTTTTCTTTCTCTAGATATTTCAGGAACACAGTGTAAGTGAAGCACCGGCAAAGAAGAGTTGACTCTATTTCTTTGCACAACCACTAGCATTGAATCAATGCCTTGTTTATTTACATATATTGAAACAATAAAGAGGAATCCGATCCTGATAAAAGTCTAGTTATGAGAGAGGCGATATAAAGACAATTTTCTCCTACTTGATGGAAGAGATGTTGTTTCTAGGAAGGTTGTTAGACCACTCCCAACGGGACGTCGGTTGCCTACGAAGTACGAACTACTTCTTATTCACCACAACCTATGACAACATAAGTCGGTTTGGGGGCGACAGTTGGTTATGCGCTTCACCGAAGAGTGGACACGGGTTTGGGGTGGGGCCCAAAGTAATTTAATTGAGTATTTGATATTTTTTGTGTGTGTATGTTTTATAATAGTGAGACTCAAAAAATTAAAGAGAAAATATATTGATGAAATAAGTATGTTAGTCACTTAGTTGAATGCAAGTTGAATTGTTTACTCACGTAACACTGATTTTGTAAAAACTGGAATATAAACTAACATTATTATTAGGAGTGGTCTTATTGAATCAAGTGAGCAATAAATATGGTTGGTAGAAGCAAGTCAGCAACATGAACCACACAACTTGCACACTGTTGGAAGCTAGGATAACTACATCCCCAACAGAATTCATAATATAAAAATGGTATTGTGTATATGTGTATAGTATTTTTTATATGTTGTAAAAAATGATTTATCAGTTTTTATTAAGTAACGAACCTTTTTGAGTGACTTTTGATTCATTTGATAATTTTTTCATTTTAGTTAAATTTGTAACAAACTAGTTGAGTTTAAAACTTACTCGGAATCTAAGTTTTATACTAAATGATTTATGGCGTTTATATAATTAGAAAAATATTTAGTTGACTTTATAACTATTTCGTTGGGTTTAAAATTAGCTCCGATCTAAGTTATTGTATAAAATAATTTACGATGTTTTATTAATTTGGTTTTAAAAGAGAGTTCTAACGCTAGAAAAATCAAAATATTTGAAAATTTCTATGCATGAATACTTTATATATTACTACGGAGTAGTATTTATGAAAGTACAATGAATATTACAAAATCTTAAATTAAAAACATGTACGGTTAAAAAGTAACGCACGCTATTTTACAAAGAGAGGAATGGAAATAATTTATCAAAACAAGTTTTCTATATATCAAACAAAAAACAAAAACAAAAACGTATCCATCAAAAACAGAAATGGCTTCCTCCAACCCTCCACTTCTTTCTTCTTCTCCATCTTCCATTACCAACCTGCAGCAATGGCTAAAACATTTCACAACAACATTCTGCAACCAATTATCCTACAACACCCACCTTCCCACCTGCATCTTCCAACTTCCCGAAACCCTAACCTCCCAAAAACCAGACTCTTACATTCCCCAACACATCGGTCTCGGACCCATTCACCATTTCCGACCCGACCTTTACAGCAAACAACACCAGCTCAAAATCACCACATCAAAAACCTTTCTAAAACCCTATAAATTAATCTCAACAGAGTTCTACAAATTCGTACAAGAGAAAGTCAAAGATATTGTCCCGTTATCTCGGTGCTGCTATGACTTGTACTTTGACGTCGATGATGAATGTTTAGCATGGATTTTCGCCATAGATGCACTTTATTTGCTTGACGTCATATCAAAAGTAACTAATGGTGGACCGTGGGTGGCTTTTGAAGATGTTTTTATGGTTGAAAACCAAATCCCACTTGTGATATTAGTCGAAATTGTAAACGCTTTTGACCTACACCTAACTAGTGATCATTTCCACGATTCTTTAAATATTCTTTCGGATTTGTTGGTTAAGTTTTGTGAAACACGGTCGCCACTTAAGGTTACTACATCCGAAACCCTAGTTGAAGGACTTGACATAGGTAATAGATTTCATTTGCTTGACTCCATGTATCACTTGATACTAAACCATAATTTACAACCTCAAAATAACCCGTTTCTTCGAACAAATTTCTTGATGGATGTACATCTAGAAGACGTCGAAAACACGGTTCAAATCGCCGGAGGGTTGTTCCCGGGTGCAAATGCTCTTTTGCAACCTGTTCTGCTTGTACTAAAATTGCCATGGGACACGATTAGTGTTTTGATCAAGAAAATGATGGGAGAAAACCCTACTATGCTAGAAATCGATATCCCATCGGTTTCAAAGCTCTCAAGAATCGGAAATATTGAATTTTGTTCGACTTATGGCGGCATTCACGACATTGAATTCGACGAAGGAAAGCTCACATTTACACTTCCAATTCTTCATTTGAAATCCGATTCAGAAGTTATATTAAGAAATTTGGTGGCTTACGAAGAGTTAATGTTCAAGAAAGGTAACATTACAAATCTTGATTTCACCGAATATGTGGACTTCATGTGTGGGATTGTCGATAATGTTAAGGACATAAAAATTCTTCGCGAAAAGGGAATTATCGAAGGCGATATGGGTGACGAAGAAATCATGAAATTGTTTAATGGAATTACTAGATCGAGCGCGAAATCAGATGGAAAGAAGTCCGAGTTGCAAAGGACGGTTTCAAAAGTTAATAAGTATTATGGTAATATACCGAGGGTTAAAGTGTTTAACTTCATCAAGAAGTTGTTTCTTGCATCATGGAAATTTTTCGCTATCGCGTTTTTTATTTTGAGTCTAATGTTAATGATTGCTTCGGGTGTATGTCAAGTTTACCAATGCAAGGGTCAATTTGGGCTTGGTAATACTCGGTTGATCTTGGGTGATAACGAACTTGTTGATTTTTAGGTGGAATGACAATAATGTGAACAATCTCATGTCTTGAATGAAATGCAAGTTGTACTAGCTACTAACTTATCGATTAATTATCAAAGGATTGCGGTTAATGGCTTTGTTTTTTTAGTCGGATTATTTCCATTTTTTGGAGTTAAAATTGTTAGTTGTTAGAATTTACAATAATAGTGGGAATGACAATTAACTATCTACTTTAAAAGGTGAAATGATCTCTTTATCCTTAATTTTTACTTTTAAAAATCATTAACATAACTTTATTTAAAAAGTGTGAGACTCAATCCTCACTAACTATTCAATTAATTTAATTTAATCATTATTATAAATAGTTTTTTATTGTGTGGAGCCCATCAAATATGGGAAATGGGAAGTTTTTTGTGGGACAAAAATTTAGAGTGAAATGGAAAGTTTTTTGTGGAACGGAGGGAGTACTTCGTATGAAAGTATCACTTATTTTGAAATCGTAGGAAGTAATAATCAATCCAGCACTACATGTGAAATTTATTTGGCAGTATTCGTCTGTAAAGCATAGCATATGATGTGGACTAGTCATATCCTTTACCAACCCACCTAACTTGTACAATTCATGATGTCCTCCATCAGTATACTGTATCTACAAATCAGAGTTTTTATTTTTTATTTTTATTTTTTTTATTATTATTATTTTTTTTAACCGTTGGGGTTAGGTACAGAATGACAGTGAGGTTATACATGGAGAATGTAAAATTATGAAAAATGATTTATGTACCATATAAGTCACTTCACTCGTCACAGTGTATAAAAGTTAAAGCAGACAGTACAAGTATATTAAAACATAAGTTGTGGTGTAGGAAGTAATCTATATGGTACATAAATCATTCCCCTCAAATTATAGTGAGTTTTTAACAGTGGGGACAAAGTACATCATGTTGACTGTAAAAATAAGATAAATAAATGTACATGTAAGAAGTAGCAAACTATATATAGATAAATGAGTTCTTTAACAAGATACTTTCTGATTTTTATAAACCAAAACATGTAAGGCAATTAAGGCAGATAATAGGGAGTTTTCAAGTTACTAATTTACAACATACAAAATGGATAATGTCCAATATAGTCTCTTATATATGTTAAATTCGTTTTTAATTAAGGGCGTTGCCCCGAGCCCCTATACAAATTTACCACAAACTTGGACCCGCTAAGGCTCTGCCCCTAGGACCTCGCAAGGCCGTGCGACCCCCCTTGACCCTAGCGTATTTGGTCATCCTTCTTTTTAATCATACCGACATCATCTTGAACTTATATAAGTGTGCAACTCGCGTCTTCTCAATAGTATCAATACCAACACATGTAACCCATGACATATATATTATTTATATTATAATAAAATTGAACAATTGACACTAAGATCACCAACAAACCGAGTGCTCGATCAAAATCCTAAATCAACCGGGTGGGACCACGGTTGGGACGATGCCTGATATATACCTGATAACAAGAGTTTTAATAAGCACGTTATCTTTCGGGGAGATGTGGTTACTTTAGTTATTTAGTGCTGGTTAATGATTCTTTATGTGACTTATTAGTGGTTTGACGACTCTAACTCCAGAAATATTGTTCATGGGTTAGTTGATGTTGAGTGATGAGGATCGTGAAATCGAAATAGATAGGTATATTGAATCAAACTGAAATTGATAAACATAAACCTTAATCTACCACAATAGGAAGATTAGTCTATGGATAATCCCTCTCTCAAAAAGAGCCAATCTCACAAAGAGACTACACGATATCAATTATCTAAAACCTAATCTTCTATCCCGACTCCCCTTTCCTAATAATAAGCCGCTCTAACAACTTTGACTTATTTACTCTTTTGCTCCCTCTAATTTAATAGTATTCAATAACTATCTAAATTCCTATCATTGAGGTTGTTAAACTGTCTTTGAAAAAAAACAAAAAGGGAATATTTTGTTAAACTGATGATCAAGGTTTAAATTCAATTATTTTGAAAAGCTGGAATAGCTCAGTTGGTTAGAGCGTGTGGCTGTTAACAACAAGGTCGGAGTTTCAAACCCTCCTTCTAGCGTTTTTTTTTCATCATCCAATTTTTAGTTTGAATTTTGTCCGCATGCACAAAAGCTGTATATAAATTTAGATCACATAATATAAATACAGTATGACCCTAAACAATCAGATCTTGTTAGACTATTGCATAAATTTAATCACACGGTTTAATACACAATTATAATTATAAGTTTAAATTATAAATTTAAGATTTCATTAGAACAATAGGAATATACCAATCATATTCTTTTAGTATTAACTATAATGTAATGGGTTAGAAACTCAGTGTTGACACTATCCTTTGTATTATAATTATAAGTTTAGTGTAAAATATAATACTTCTAAGGGTTGGCGATGGTCTTAACAAATTACTCTCTCTGAATTTTGTATTCCACTGTCTTATAAAAGTATATCAAGTTATTAACATTTTTTAGTGGTGTAACAATCACAATAGTAATTCTGATTATTTACTACCAAAATTAATAAATTTGGTTTTGATCTTTAATATTTTGTTGGAATAACACTATAACAGTATGTCGAGAGGCTCCACTTATGGAAAAGTACCAGGTTTGACTTTCAAAAGGTCAAACTAAAGTCTCTTCATGGAAACTTATCTACTGCCCCTTTTAACCTTCTACCATAAAGTGTAAATTATAGATATTTATACAAAATGGAAGTATTAACTTTGACTTTAAATGTTAGATGTTTGACTTTCAGTCTTGGTACATGCCCAAAGATACTTACAAATTATAAGTGTTACAAGAAATGATGATTAACTAACCACCTTCTTAGGGCTTCTGTGCACAAAACATGATGAAAGCTTGTTGAATTTTGCATGTGTAGTTTGTAAAACCACAAGATTTAATCAAGTCTTCAATCTCTTCTTCTGTTAAGTAATTTATATTCCCAGAATTCCTCTGTCACATAATGATAACAATTTTAGGAAAAAAAACAAATCAACCCAATTTGGCCTGTTATAAAAATTTGACCCGTTTCAACTAAAACCCTAGAGAAAAAGCCATTACCTGGTCAAAAGGCCTTAATATTGCAGGAGTTGATCTTAAAAACGTTGTCCCAACAAACACACCACCACTTCGCAATATACGATTAATTTCAGCAATCTATAAAAACAAATGCAGATTAAAGTCAAAACTCAATATATTAAAAGTTAAAACCCAAAATTAAGATCAAACAGACTAAATTCTATATCCAGCAAGACACAGTTATACGATCATTAAAATAATAAAATAGTTTTTTTGGATGATTACTTTAAATCGAATAACAAGTTTTACAATTATAGATAAAAGATTTTATTTATGAATATAAAATTAATACGTTTGACCACAAAAAGTCAAAAAAAGGTGACTTACTGCATTAGAAGGAGATGGCCAACAATGCAAAGCTGCACCAGCATGAACTGCATCGATTGAACCTGATGAAAATGGAAGCCTAGAAACATCTGCTCTTACAAGTGCAAGATTTCTGTAATTTTTAATAAAAACGAGATAATCATGTTTAAAATCTTCAACAAAAAAAAATTGAGAGTAGAAGATACTTACGAGTTTAAAACTGTATCATCAAGTTTAATAAAATCATAAGTTTGACGAAGCATATTTTCAGAAAAATCAAGAGCTACAACTTTTGAGTATGTTCCTGATTTTGCAAATTTTCGGGAAAATAAACCGCTCCCGCAACTAACATCTATTAAAGTTCCACCTTCTGCTGGTTTGAAGTGCTCTTGAGCCATATCAAACTGTATGATGGGAAATTTAAGTAAGAAATTAGTGTTTGAATACCAAATAGTTTACAATAAGTGTTTGACTATTGGTCAAATGCCTTCAAATCTTACAAATTCTTTAAGAACGGTAAAATAAGACATAACCCGTTATCGACCCATTCATGAGTGAATGGGTCGAAATTGCCAACTCTAATTATAACAAAGACAACAGGTAAATATGTATTTTGTTCTAAAAAATTATACTACTCTTATTTTTACGGGACAAAGAAGCAAAATAATTAAAAAATAAAAAATAGAAAATAAAATAATCTAACTTCCTCATCGGGCCCAGGAAACCCACTACGGTTGAAATTTTGACGCCATCCTCTTTCATACAAAAATGAAACCAACGGGCTCCTAATGAAAAAAATACAAGACGATTGTTAGCATATAGTGTTTTTAACTTTTTAATTAAATATAACAATACTATGGTAATTATATTGCTTTCATGCTCATAATTAAGATTAGTTTCATACCGAAATAACTCAGTTCGAGACGGTTGAGCTTCAACATATTCTTTTGCACCAGCAATTACAGTAAGATCAAGATAAATATTCTTGCTTGAATATGTTTTATTACACTTTCCACATTTAAAACCAGAACGATATATTGCGGGCCTGCAAATTTTAGATGACATTTTGTCAAACAACTACACATGATCATGTGTAGGATCATAATTAAATCAACAAGAAATTGTAACTTACAGATTAAAACCAGGAGGACCTTTTCTTATAAGTGGTTCAAAACAAACAGGACATGCAAATAAATCAACTTCCCCTGAATCTTTGAGTTGAGTAATTGCTTCCTGCAATTATTAAAAGGATTAGATAGTCCATTTTTTACTTTTGGGTATAAAGCATTCCAACTTTAGAAACAAAAAATATGCAGATTAATTAGTTTTAGTTTCCAATGGGAATAATTCAGCATAGTCTTGTTTGTGTCAAATCAATCAACATGCACATATTCTTTTTATTTGCCCTAATCAAACTGGCATCCCAAACAAAGCATAATGATAATAGACACAATCGAACTAATAATTCAATTAACCCCCTAATAGATCATAATTTCACTTTCAGTTCAGCTCAGCTCATTCCAAATTGCATAAACATCTTAATCAATAAGATTTCGCGACTTCCATACCCTAATAATCAACAAAAAGACAACTATAACAGGAACTAGTTTAATGCACACCAACTGTTTGTGTTAATGTCTGTGAGAAAGAAGTTACCGATACTGTAGCAACAAGAGCAGAAGTTGCTTGAATTCTTGAAGATTGATACTTTAGGGGAGATCGTAACTGGGGACACTTTAAAACTGAAGGGAATTTAGGGATCAATAACGTGCGATTATGAAATGGGTGAAGCAAATGATTTACAGATGATGATGATGAAGTCGAGGCCATTTTTGGTGAAATTATGGATCTTTATCGGGTCTTTTTTTGTTAAATTGGCGTCGGATATATACGAAGAGACCGATATATATGGGTAGTTTCATGATGGAGAAGAAGACTGATGATATTTCTTGTTTTTGTTTCATTGATTTTTGTTTTGTTTTTGATGTGTTTATGTGGTGATCGAGAAACCACAAGTGAAGAAAGAGGCTCAGTTTACTGAATTTAGAACTACAGAAAACTTCTTTTGTTTTGAGGATGCTCATATGCCACATCAGCACCTATACCCACCTCTTGTTTCGCCACATCAATACCGACATATTTATAAAATTGATCATTTAAGTTAGGGTAGTGAATAGTGATTCTTACATAGCACAATTTAGTAATGCAGAACAATTTTATTCTAAATAATAATTATGCATTTCTCTCCTTTATGATTATATTTCCTCTGAACGAATCCAAAAACCCTAAATCAGAATTAGCTGAATTCATCATGCTTCAAAATTCGAAATAAACCCTATTCCGTTGATAAAATTTAAACAAGAAACCCCTAATTTGTGAAAATCGTTTCGAGATTCATTTTAATTCTTCTCAAACTCTCCTAAAAAAAATCAATTTGAAAAACTAGAGATTCTGTATTTTAGTTTTGACGAGTAATCATGTTTCTACTGTATGAAATAGCACGAATCACGACCATAAAACAACAATTATTGAATTCTGGTCAAATTTGTCCCAAAATTTAAACCATATATAAATTGATTATGACAGAGAAACCAAAAAAAATCCGTAGAAAAGATGCTTTAAGAAAAGCCTGTCGTGGGTGTTCCTACATTCATAGAATCAGTTTTCAAAACAATATGACTTGTTTGATGCTTCAAGAGGAAATTTTGAATTTCTCAATAATATTAAGTGGTGAAGTTAGTGTTGAATTTGGATAAGAATGAGAATTTGGTTAAAATGCCGATGATGACTATGTTGTGTGGAGAAGTGTATAATTGCTGGTGAGGGGAAGGGGGAGAAGTGTATAGTTCACTTTTTATATAAAATTGCTCTATATTGCTAAAATATGCTCTGTAAGGATCAATGACATAGATAAATATGCTCTAGAACATGTATACGTATTTTAACCGGTGATAAAGTGACGACTGTGTCGTTATTTATCTATGTGGCATATGTTAAGAAATCATAAAATATGATTAATGCACCCTGAGATTACTGTATTATCTGGAAAAAGTTCAATTTAATCGTTTTATTTTTGCGAACAAATTCTTAAATAATGATGTTAATGTGGTGTTAACATATTGTAAGTCAACAAGATGACTAAATGTTAAAGTTTGATGTTCAATAATTAATATTTATTTAGTATAATAACCTTAAAGAAAAGGTTATTATAACCACAAAATACAGACTTTTTTATTTGATGGTTGAATAAACAAACGGTAAAAATAACATCCAAATGGTGCAGATTTAAGGTACATTCAAATGAAGCCCAAACAGATATGACTACAAATTAACACGGGGCCATATAGGGAAGGAGATAAACCAAAAAACAAACAAACAAAAGAAACTACATAGTTTCTTCAACCTTAGCAAGAAACATATCCATGGCTTCCATCAAGTCATTCTCGCCACTTTCTTCTTCACTAAACCAGACAATTCCTTCATTAAACCAATCATTTTCCATCAAACCCGCTGCTGATTACTCTTTTTCTTCCTCGTCTGTTTTGCAATTTATTCGAGAACGAGGTCAAGTTTCAGTCTCAGTAGCATTCAATCCAAGTGGGAACTTTGACCTCTCATTATATGATGAACAAGAAAGTATGTCCTATATCTTCACTTTTCCTAATTTTGTGGAATTACATTAGTTTTTCGTGTGTGTTTTTCCCAATTTATCGAAAATTATCTATATTTTACTTTATACTTCAGATGTAGAACCCGCACCTCCACCGATGCCCCCGAAAGAACGTAGATATGAAGTAGTCATCAACAACGACACAATTCGTCGTCTAGATTTATCTCCGTTTTCTGATGCCACTGGAATTACAACAACTTCATCTAGTTAGTATCGTTAAATATTGAAATCCATATATGTAACATACAAACAATAATGCAATTTTATGTACATATTTCCTTATTGTTTTTTTTTTATTTTCGTGTAAATTTGTAGTCGAGCCAAGAGAATTTCTCGAACGTACAATAGGATTTACAGTTAATTACGAGAGAGACGATGAACATGATCCTCGAGAAATATCAGAATTTCCTGATATATGATTATGGTTTGTTAGACTTGATGCTACATATTCATGGCTTCCGGTCCTATTGGACTGGCGAGCTGGAGAACTTGCACGCTATGCAGCTATGTTAGTACCTCATCAAGTACATATATACATATAGAGTTGTGTTCATGGAGGAACACTGATATTATAAAGTCCCAAGGAACAACTTACAGCCATTAGATCAAGCTTAATCAATGATCAAGATTAAAAAGAAGTATTACACATGGAGGGGCATTATTGTCATTTGAAAACACCAAACAACCTTCATCCCCAAATCACGTTCATTACTCTCAGACATTCTTCCTCACTTCCTCTCAAGAGCGATTTCCGGCGAATCACCATTGATGCATACTTCTGAATCACGTTTGCATCGAATCGACTGCAATCAAACGTAGATCTGAATCAGCAACTTCGAATCACGTTTTTTCTCGAATTCGAGCCCTAATTAAAATTGCGATTGAACAAAATCGTTGTAATCAAACGCAGATCTGAATCTCGAAATCAAAATATCTGATGTTATCAATGAATCTGCATCCAGAATATGTCAATAGCAATGAAATAGAGAAAAAAATCGATGATTCAGGTAAAAAATTACAATTCAAGTTTATTAGATAACAAAATCACAAGTGATTCGCTAACGAATCGCATGTGATTGTAAGCTGTGCGTTAATTCACTGCTATCAGTTGAGAACGCTAAGCGAATCACATGTGATTTCTTTTCGTAAAACAGGGGAGTTTATATATTACAAATCACTACTGATTCGCTTTACAAATCACATGTGATTGTGTGCTATGCATTAGTTGACTTCTTCATGTGAGCTTGCTTAGCGAATCACATGTGATTTATTTGCTTAAAAACAAGGGAGGTTGTTAAGAAACAAATCACAAGTGATTCGCTTTACAAATCACATGTGATTGTGTGCTATGCATTAGTTGGCTGCTTCATGTGAGGTTGCTAAGCAAATCACATGTGATTTCTTTGCTTAAAAACATGAGAGGTTGTTAAGAAACAAATCACAAGTGATTCGCTTTACAAATCACATGTGATTGTATGCTATGCATTAGTTGACTGCGTTGAGATGAGGTTGCTGAGCGAATCACATGTGATTTATTTGCTTAAAAACATGAGAGGTTGTTAAGAAACAAATCACAAGTGATTCGCTTTACAAATCACATGTGATTGTGTGCTATGCATTAGTTGACTGCTTCATGTGAGGTTGCTTAGCGAATCACATGTGATTTATTTGCTTAAAAACATGGGAGGTTGTTAAGAAACAAATCACAGGTGATTCGCTTAACAATTCACATGTGATTGTGTGCTATGCATTAGTTGACTGTTTCATGTGAGGTTGCTAAGCGAATCACATGTGATATATTTGCTTAAAAACAAGGGAGGTCGTTAAGGAAACAAATCACAAGTGATTCGGTTTACAAATCACATGTGATTGTTTGCTTTACGTTATTTGACTGCGTTGAGATGAGGTTGCTGAGCGAATCACATGTGATTTCTTTGCTTAAAAACAGGGGAGGTTTTTAAGAAACAAATCACAAGTGATTCACTTTATAAATATCATGTGATTGTATGAGCACAACTTTGCTAGTAGTATGAGAGTGTGCAGAGAAGTAACAAGTCTTTCAAGACTTAAAAAGATGGATTTTCAAACATATTTGGATGGTTAATACCCTTGGTTTGAGAAGAAAAGAAAAAGCAAAAAGGAATTTCCATTTTGGTGATTAACTTGAAAAGTGAAAAAGTAATGTGCAGAGAAGTGACACAACTTTGCTAGTAGGATGAGAGTGTGCAGAGAAGTAACAAGTCTTTCAAGACTTAAAAAGATGGATTTTTAAACATATTTGGATGGTCAATGACCTTGGTTTGAGAAGAAAAGAAAAAACAAAAAGGAATTTCCATTTTGGTGATTAACTTGAAAAGTGAAAAAGTAGTGTTGTGTCATGTGTCTTGTGATCCACCGAAATGAAGGGGAAGGAAGTTTGTAGGTGGTGTTTTAATGAGGAAAGTTGAACAACTTTGGGAATGCATGCATGCATGATGTAACGACCCGAAATTTGTAAATAAATAAATTGTACAAAAATATGATAAATAAGGATAAATCGTTTAATGAACGTAGGAATTGGTTTCGTGTCGTTTGGAGACCGTACGAGGAAGTTATGGGCGAAACCGGGTCGAAACGTGAAGCAAAAGTTGCAGCCCTGCTGCATAAGGGCAAGATAGCGCCGCTATCTTGAAGATAGCGACGCGATCTTGTGGTTTTCAGACAGCGGACCGAAATAGCTATTTGATGGAAACGCGAAATTGAGATAGCGTCGAGATAGCGCCGCTATATAGTGGCGCGATTTATGGCGGGCACCGAGATAGCGCCGCTATCTTGTAGATAGCGACGCGATCTCCGTCGCTGGAAGCATTAAAGTCGGGTTTCATGTCATTTAATGCATCCAAAACCCTAGTTTTTCTCCCACTCGAGTTTGTGAACGATTTTGGGTGTAAACCACCATTTGGAGCTGATTTCTTCATCAAATCTTGGTGATTCTTGCTCCTTATTGAAGAACAAAGGTAAATCTTCATCTCTCTTGTGTTATAAGTCTTAGATTCAAGTAGGGAAGCTTGAATCATAAACCCTAGTTATGGATTTGTTCATGAATGGTTAAATGGAAGTGAGATAACTTAGATCTATGGTATTTTAACAAGGAAAACGTGGTCATGTCATGGATACCCGAAAATGTGGTGATTTATGAACCTAGGGTTTGGTAATTTTGGGGAAAATGGTGTTAGTAGTTAACTAGCCATGGATTATGTAGTTAGTATAGATGATTAATGCCAACCATTGTATTGGTTTTGATAATAGATTGTCGGTTGGAAGATTTGAGGCATTCAAATCTCGAGAAGTGATATTGGTGATTAAGGAACGCAACAACTGGTTAAGCTTGGCTAAGGTGAGTACATGTGAACTTTCAAACTGGGTACATAGCTAGTAAATGTTTTTATGATTAAATGATTTTTATCGAGTCTTTAAGTAATTTAGTCATTTATGTGATATATGATGAATTGCTTGTATGATGGTTACATGATTGATTGAATAAGAAAAGATGGAGTTATAAGCTCATAACGATAAAAGATAAGAAATGATGACGATGATGATATCCCTAGGGCCGTAGTAGATTGGAGGCATTCCGGTTATTACGGTACCTTAAGGTTAGTGGTAGATTGGAGGCATTCCGATTACCCAATACCTATGAGTCCCGGTAGATTGGAGGCATTCCGATTACCGTGGAAATGATGGTCTTGATAGATTGGAGGCATTCCGATTATCTTGACATTGGCCAATGATGAAAGTGATAAAGTGACCCAAAACAAACTTAGTAATATTATTTTAAGATTAAATGATATCATTTGACTATTTGTTTATCGGGTCTAAAACCCATGTATCTCACGAGGCAATTTTGTCTCACGTACTATGTTTGTGTTTTTGCTATGTACTCAGGTTCGGGATCGAAGATCTAGGAGGCCCGTTTAGAAGAGGCCTTGTTGAGATTAGCTCGGTGTTGATGATTAGAGTCCTTATCCTATGGTTAAGATATAATTTGTAACACCGTTTTTGTAAACTCTGATAATCTCGAACAAGAAACCTTTTCGTTTTTGTAAAACCGGCATTTGATGATGATACAATATTATGTATTTTTGGATTAAACGATATTTAAATGTGTTTTGAAAATTGAGGTGTTACAACTTGGTATCAGAGCTATAGTTTAAGTGAACTAGGTTGAGTTGACCATCCTAGACTTAAACTGAGCTAGTAGGATCGTAGGTTCCATAGGATACTTATGAAATGACTATTGAGACCTTAAAGTGTAGGCTCGATAGGGTTGACCTTAGGGGAATAGGTCATGTTGGTTGTGGGACGGTCAATGTCACCGTTACTTTGATAAAGTGAATTCTAAATGATTGATGTCTTATTATAGCAAAATGGTGAGAACTAGAAGTGCAAGAGGCCCACTTGATCAAGGGCAAGATTCGAATAACCTTGTTGAACCGGTATTTGGTCCTCCACCTCGTGACGAAGTGGAGAATTCGGGTGTTGAAAGGAACACTCACACCCCGGTCACCGTGGAACACCTTCAAACTATGTTCAATCAAATGAGGGACATAGTGAACGAGGATGTGAACCGACTTCTCAATGAGCATAGGGCACGTGAAAGGCGGGAGGAATCTCCACCCCGCACAAAGAGCAAGTCAAGTAGTGTTGCACAAACTGAGAAATCATCAACGGAAGAAGAGGGGAGTGACCCCGAGCCGAGGGAAAGGAAGGGGTGCACGTATAAGAACTTTATGGCTTTTAAGCCCGATAACTACTATGGTAGCTCCGAAACGAAAGTCACGATCCGTTGGATCCGTGAAACTGAACAAGTCCTTGAAGCTAGTAAATGCAAGGAAGATGATATGGTAATCTATGCTTCTCGTTTATTGAAAGATGAAGCCCTCGTGTGGTGGGACACCATGTATGAAACGTTGGGAAAGAGAGCGGTGTACAAGATGACATGGGATGAGTTTGTGAAACGGTTGAAGGCAAAGTTTTGCCCCGAAAGAAACTTAGAAAAACTTCAAGAAGAGTTTTTTCATTTGAAGAAGGGTGGTTTTAGTGTCGATGAGTACACTAGGAAGTTCACGGGGTTAATCCCGTTTGTGATCAAATTGTATCCGGATGAGAGATCCCGGATTGTTCGGTATGCCAATGGACTCCCGTGGGAGTATGAGTTGGAAGTAAAGAGGGCCGCCACACTAGATGAGGCTATTAGTGCGGCGAGGAATGTGGAGGAAGTGGGCCAAAGGAGAATCAACGAGAGGCCAAAGTTTGAAAAGTTTGAAAAGAGGAAGTTTGAAGGGAGCTCGGGTTCGGTGAAGAGAGGAAAGTTCACCCCGACCTTCTCTAAACAAACAAGTGTGGGTGCTTGTAAGAAGTGTGGCAAAGACCACAAAGGGGAATGTTTGGTGGATACGAAGTCATGTTTCAAATGTGGAAGACCGGGGCACATGGCAAGGGATTGTCGGGCCAAACCGTTGGATGAAATCGAGTGCTATTCGTGCCATGAAAAAGGGCACTATAGCAATGCATGCCCGAAGAAGGGAAGTGAGACCATAGTGTCAACCGCTCAAAAGAAAGCGGAGCCGACAAAGGTCAAGGGACGGTCCTTCCAACTTACCCGAGATGAAGCCAAAGAAGCCCACGATGTCGTTTCAGGTACCCTACTCGTAAATTCTATTCCCGCCCGGATCTTATTTGACTCGGGTGCTACTTATTCGTTTGTGTCACATGATTTTGTTGTGGTGTTGAATGTGCCGTTAGAACTCCTTGATGAAATTTATGATATAGAAATTGCGGATGGTAAAACCTCCATAGTTCAACATATGTGTCGAAATTGTGAATTGGAAATAGATGGGAGAAAGTTTAAGGTAAATTTATTACCCATGGAAATTGCGGGTTTTGATATAGTTATAGGTATGGATTGGTTGGGTGAGAATCAAGCAAAGATTTTATGTAGGAAGAAGATAGTCTCGATTAGGACTCCCGACAACGAAAAAGTTTATGTGTATGGTGAGAGACGACACCATTTGCCATGTCTTATGACCGCGGTTAAAGCTAGGAAATGTTTAGCCAAAGGATGTTCGTCCTTTTTAGCATATGTATTAGATGGAAGGAAAGAGAAGAAGTCGGTGGAAAATGTAAAGGTGATTCGGGATTTTTCTGAGGTATTTCCCGACGATTTGCCGGGATTGCCACCGGAGAGGCAAGTAGAATTCCGTATTGATTTAGTTCCGGGAGCGACGCCGATAGCTCGTGCTCCATACCGTTTGGCTCCCACCGAAATGCGGGAATTGATGTCCCAGTTGCAAGAGTTACTCGACAAAGGATTTATTCGTCCTAGTTCGTCTCCATGGGGTGCGCCCGTATTGTTTGTTAAGAAGAAAGACGGTTCGATGAGAATGTGCATCGACTACCGAGAGTTGAACAAGATGACCATTAAGAACCGATACCCCTTGCCTAGAATCGACGACTTGTTTGATCAACTTCAAGGTGCCGACTATTTCTCGAAGATCGATTTGAGATCGGGTTACCATCAAGTTCGAGTGAAAGAAGGAGATACCGAGAAGACGGCGTTTCGTACACGTTATGGGCATTACGAGTTTTTGGTGATGCCATTTGGGTTGACTAATGCACCGGCCATTTTTATGGATCTTATGAATCGGGTTTGCAAACCATTCCTCGACAAGTTTCTTATCGTATTTATTGACGATATTCTTATTTATTCAAAAACCGAAGAAGAACACGAGAGTCATCTAAGACAAACGTTAGAAGTGCTACAACGAGAGAAATTGTATGCTAAGTTTTCTAAGTGTGAATTTTGGATTCGAGAAGTCCAATTCCTTGGTCATGTCGTGTCCCGAGAAGGAATCAAAGTTGACCCGTCAAAGATTGAAGCGGTTATGAAGTGGGAACCGCCACGAACTCCAACCGAAGTGAGGAGTTTTCTCGGCCTCGCCGGATATTACCGTCGATTCATTCAAGACTTTTCTCGAGTGGCGACACCACTCACATTGTTGACCCGAAAGAGTAGTGAGTTCGTGTGGGGAGAAAAGCAAGAAAGAGCCTTCGCCACATTGAAAGAAAAATTGTGTAACGCCCCGGTTCTCACATTACCCGAAGGGATGGAAGACTTCGTCGTGTATAGTGATGCTTCACATAAAGGTTTGGGTTGTGTTTTGATGCAACGGGGGAAGGTGATTGCCTACGCCTCGCGACAACTAAAGAATGCGGAAGAAAGATACACGACTCACGATTTAGAGTTGGCGGCGATAGTGTTTGCTTTAAAGTTATGGAGGCACTACCTATACGGTACGAGGTGTACGTTATATACGGATCACAAGAGTCTTCAATACGTTTTTACTCAAAAAGACCTAAATATGAGACAAAGAAGATGGATCGAATTGATACAAGATTATGATTGTGAAATTGTCTACCATACGGGGAAGGCCAACGTGGTAGCCGACGCCTTGAGCCGAAAGGCGTATGAAAAGCCGATTAAAGGAAAGCTAACGCGTATTGAAGTAGTCTCGAGTATAGTAGAACGAATCAAGAATGCCCAACGGGAAGTGATGGAAAAAGATGAGTTAAGACAAGAACGATTGGGAAAGAACCAACATTTTGTGGAAAATAAGCAAGGGTTGAAAACCGTGGGTGGTCGAATTTGGGTTCCCAAGTTCGGGGGTACCCGAAAGGAGTTACTAACCGATGTTCATAAGTCCAAGTATTCGATCCACCTGGGAAGTACAAAAACATATCAAGATATGAAGAAGATGTATTGGTGGCCCGGGATGAAGGCAAGAGTGGCAAAGTATATTTCTAAGTGTGCCACGTGTGCACAAGTAAAAGCCGAGCATCAAGTACCTTACGGGGTAGCTCAATCGTTACAAATCCCGGCCGGAAAATGGGATGATATAACAATGGATTTTATTGTTGGATTGCCAAAGACGAGCAAGAACCACGACGCCATTTGGGTCATAGTTGACCGGTTGACCAAAAGTGCATTGTTCTTAGCAATTCGGGAAACCATGCCACTTGAGAAGTTGGCAAAGTTGTATGTGGATGAAGTGGTGAGACTTCATGGAGTCCCGTTGTCGATTGTGTCCGATAGAGACGCAAGGTTTACCTCGAGATTTTGGAGATCGTTACAAGAGGAGTTGGGAATGAAATTGCGGTTGAGTACGGCTTACCACCCGCAAACCGATGGTCAAAGCGAGAGAACCATTCAAACGGTTGAAGATATGCTAAGATCGTGTGTGCTAGATTTTGGAGGTAAATGGGATGAACATTTACCGTTAGTTGAGTTCTCCTACAATAATAGTTATCAATCGACCGTTAAAATGCCGCCTTATGAGGCGTTGTATGGAAGAAAATGTAGAACCCCATCGTGTTGGCTCGAAGCGGGCGAGACGAAACTCACGGGTCCCGAAATTGTGAAATTGACCAATGAAAAGATTGGGATAATCCAAACAAATATGAAAATAGCCCAAGATCGACAAAGAAGCTACTCGGGTTTGAAAAAGAGACCGTATGATTTGGATGTTGGAGACATGGTGATGTTGAAAGTATCGCCTTGGAAAGGCGTGATACGGTTTGGTAAGAAAGGCAAATTGAGCCCAAGGTATGTTGGCCCGTTTAAGATTTTGAAACGGGTCGGTTTGCAAGCTTTCAAGTTAGAACTCCCACCCGAACTTCAAGGTGTTCACGATACGTTTCATGTAAGTTATTTGAAGAAGTTCGTGGGTGAAGTTGAAAATATAATTCCGTTACAAGAGTTGCGGGTTGATGCCCCGAACCGATTGATTGAGGAACCCGAAGCCATACTAGAGTCAAAAACCAAGAAACTTCGGAATAAAGAAATTGAATTGGTGTTGGTCAAGTGGAAGCATTCACTTGGGCCGAACTTGACTTGGGAAGTCAAGGACGACATTCGGAAAAGATACCCGAACTTTGTAAATTATGATGAGATTCCGAGGACGGAATCTCCTTAAGGGGTAGATAGTTGTAACGACCCGAAATTTGTAAATAAATAAATTGTACAAAAATATGATAAATAAGGATAAATCGTTTAATGAACGTAGGAATTGGTTTCGTGTCGTTTGGAGACCGTACGAGGAAGTTATGGGCGAAACCGGGTCGAAACGTGAAGCAAAAGTTGCAGCCCTGCTGCATAAGGGCAAGATAGCGCCGCTATCTTGAAGATAGCGACGCGATCTTGTGGTTTTCAGACAGCGGACCGAAATAGCTATTTGATGGAAACGCGAAATTGAGATAGCGTCGAGATAGCGCCGCTATATAGTGGCGCGATTTATGGCGGGCACCGAGATAGCGCCGCTATCTTGTAGATAGCGACGCGATCTCCGTCGCTGGAAGCATTAAAGTCGGGTTTCATGTCATTTAATGCATCCAAAACCCTAGTTTTTCTCCCACTCGAGTTTGTGAACGATTTTGGGTGTAAACCACCATTTGGAGCTGATTTCTTCATCAAATCTTGGTGATTCTTGCTCCTTATTGAAGAACAAAGGTAAATCTTCATCTCTCTTGTGTTATAAGTCTTAGATTCAAGTAGGGAAGCTTGAATCATAAACCCTAGTTATGGATTTGTTCATGAATGGTTAAATGGAAGTGAGATAACTTAGATCTATGGTATTTTAACAAGGAAAACGTGGTCATGTCATGGATACCCGAAAATGTGGTGATTTATGAACCTAGGGTTTGGTAATTTTGGGGAAAATGGTGTTGGTAGTTAACTAGCCATGGATTATGTAGTTAGTATAGATGATTAATGCCAACCATTGTATTGGTTTTGATAATAGATTGTCGGTTGGAAGATTTGAGGCATTCAAATCTCGAGAAGTGATATTGGTGATTAAGGAACGCAACAACTGGTTAAGTTTGGCTAAGGTGAGTACATGTGAACTTTCAAACTGGGTACATAGCTAGTAAATGTTTTTATGATTAAATGATTTTTATCGAGTCTTTAAGTAATTTAGTCATTTATGTGATATATGATGAATTGCTTGTATGATGGTTACATGATTGATTGAATAAGAAAAGATGGAGTTATAAGCTCATAACGATAAAATATAAGAAATGATGACGATGATGATATCCCTAGGGCCGTAGTAGATTGGAGGCATTCCGGTTATTACGGTACCTTAAGGTTAGTGGTAGATTGGAGGCATTCCGATTACCCAATACCTATGAGTCCCGGTAGATTGGAGGCATTCCGATTACCGTGGAAATGATGGTCTTGATAGATTGGAGGCATTCCGATTATCTTGACATTGGCCAATGATGAAAGTGATAAAGTGACCCAAAACAAACTTAGTAATATTATTTTAAGATTAAATGATATCATTTGACTATTTGTTTATCGGGTCTAAAACCCATGTATCTCACGAGGCAATTTTGTCTCACGTACTATGTTTGTGTTTTTGCTATGTACTCAGGTTCGGGATCGAAGATCTAGGAGGCCCGTTTAGAAGAGGCCTTGTTGAGATTAGCTCGGTGTTGATGATTAGAGTCCTTATCCTATGGTTAAGATATAATTTGTAACACCGTTTTTGTAAACTCTGATAATCTCGAACAAGAAACCTTTTCGTTTTTGTAAAACCGGCATTTGATGATGATACAATATTATGTATTTTTGGATTAAACGATATTTAAATGTGTTTTGAAAATTGAGGTGTTACACATGAGAAAATGAGCTAATAACCAAAATATGAAAGTCTAGGAGATGGGAAATAGAATCTTGACAGGAGGGAGAGACAAGCAAAAAACCATTTGACTTATAAGAAAAATCAGGAAGAGTATTAATTTTATGTATTTGGTATAAGTGGATATTTGTACTATCAAATGGTGTATTATTGTAACTTACATTTTATTTGATAATAAATTATTAGTTGTAGAATATTATTTTGGATGACTATTTTGTCATTAAAAATATTTATGTTTAATTTACAAATTAAATTATTAGTCTTGTTGTTAAGTATTAAATCACTTTTGATTTCATTAAAAATCACATGTGATTTTGTTATGTAAAATAGAGTTTTTATTATTAAACAGATGAGTCTATATACATACAAAATCACATGTGATTGGAAAGTAAACATCAAGTGCACAAAAACAGTGACATGTACATAAAAACAATTCACATGTGATTGTTAATAAAAATCACAAGTAATTGGAAAGTAAACATCAATTGCACAAAAACGGAACATGTTACTTAGTATTAAATCACTGGTGATGCTGTTCCCAATCACATGTGAATCTGGTAAGTAAACAAAGTTAATTCATAAAACAGAGGAGTATATACACATAACAAAATCACACGTGATTGGAAGGTAAATATCAAGTACACAAAAACAGAACATGCGGCAGTCAAACGGGGGCGTGAATGCGAGATGCCAGCGGAATGATCGGCCGGACAGAGGCTAGGTACTTAGTATTAAATCACATGTGATTTTATTAACTTTCACTTGTGATTCCGTTAGCAATCACATGTGATTCTTTTAAGTAAAACATAGTTATTTCAACTGGAACTAGTGTTTTTGACACGGATGGTTCATTGCTAATTGATCTTTTAAGCCTTATTTTGATCTTCTTTGACACCTCAGCAGTTTTTATTTTTGATGGTGATAAATGTCTTTTTCTACCAATATTAACATTAGTTCGTATCTCAGGCAACTTAGATAACATAGTAGGAAATTCATCATCGCCGCCTATAAAACACAAAGAAGCAAGTTATGACAACTAATAACAATATGAGATAGTTAAATTGAAATCACATGTGATTGAACTCACAATCTCACATAAACAACTGTAATTTAGCTTACTAATCATATGTGATTGAAAGATATGAATTATTTGACTGTGATTAGGTGAGATACTGAGAACAATCACATGTGATTGAACTCAAATAACATAATAATCAAATAATAAATAACAATCACATGTGATTTAAAAACAGAGTAAACAAAAAAATAATAAAACATGTGAACACAGTAAAATCACATGTGATTTACAACTAAAAAACTCTAGAAAGCTGAAAATCTATAATAAAATCCGTAAAATCACATGTGTTAAAAACAGAGTGAACATAAAAATAATAAACAGCAAATAACATGTGAATACAATAAAATTACATGTGATTTACAACTAAAAAACACTAGAAAGCTGAAATTTATAATAGAAACAGTAAAATCACATGTGATTTACAACTAAAAAACAATAGAAAACTGAAATGTATAATAAAAACAGTAAAATCACATGTGATTAACTAAAAACATTTGTTTTAGAATAAACAGATCTAAATCACATGCGATTAATTAATAAGAAACATCTGATATAAAATTAAACAAATATAAAATCACAGATGATTAACTAAAACAAATAAGCGGTTTATAATTATATAGATGCACAATCACATGTGATTAACTAAAACACATGTGTTTTAAACTTAAACAGATCTAAATTACTTGTGATTTAAAACAGAGGTTTTCAAAAACAGAGGTTTTCACATGTTATTTTAGCAATTCTATATATAAATACAAAAAAGCATCAAAAGTGAGCATTAATTAAATCACATGTGATTGTAAACATGTTAAAAATATACAAAAGGATAAATGATTATAAATCATTAAAAGTAGAATAAAATTGTGGCATAACATCACAAGGATTAAGTACAAATCGTTTAAAACAAACATCTTCTTTGCAAAATGCATCTGGAGCTTTGAAAGAATGTTGTGATGTTGATCAGGACCTGTCGGGATATATGTACCATATGAACTACTTGGTTGACCATTAAATGACTCCATGTGCAACATCAGAAACACACCACAATCAACATGATTTTGGTCCGAACACTATGGCATCTTCATTTTCCTAACTTTTAACTTTGATACAACATCAGCAACTCAATGAGTCTTTTTTCATAAATAATTTGAGAAATAATGTTGCTGCAAATAAAAGTTTTATTAACAAAAACGTAATCATTTTTATAGAAAAACATATGAAGACTGATATAAAAATTATCACAATGCCACATATTATTTTGTATTTACCATTAAAACTCTCCCCCATTCGGTTATCAATAATTAGATATGATGGATAACTTCTAATGTCAAAAACTAACAAATAGAAACGTTCTACATGAATAATAGGGAAGAAAAACTGCAATAGATTTAAATATCAAAAACCAAATGAAACAAGGTAATTTTTTTTAAAACATATTAATTGTTTGTATTTAATCACATGTGATTATATTATGTATATAGACTCCTTTATTTTATGAAATAACTCTGTTTTACATAAGTATCACATGTGATTGTTAATCAAATCACATGTGATTTTGTTATGTATAAAAACTCTCGTGTACATAAGAATCACATGTGATTGTTAATTAAATATAAAATCACAGATGATTAACTAAAACAAATATGTGGTTTAAAACTAAACAGATTCACAATCACATGTGATTAAATAAAACACATTTGATATAAAATTAAACAGATCTAAATCACATGTGATTTGAAACAGAGGTTTTTAAAAACAGGAAAACTATTAACACTTCCATAAATCACATGTGATTTACTAATAAACATTAGAAAGTTGAAGTACTTAACAATAAACTTGTTATTTTAGTAGAAAACAATAAAATAAAGAGAAATGTATCAACAAAAATGTTATGAAATTGATGGAGTATCATATAGAAACCCTAGAAATGTTCGGAATACAAAAAAAGAACCATAAATGAACAAGTATTTGTGCATAAACTGTAAAAAAAACATAATAATAACAACAAAATCGCGTTTGAACTTACCTAGATTTTCAACAGAGATTTTTTTCGAAGAAGAACGAGAATTGCCCATTGTAAATCGCGTAAAAATTGAATGTAGAAGAAGACCGAAGTTGTAGGACTGTAAAACTAACGATCTTCGCAAAATGACGGTAGAAATCGGCGAAACGAGTTGAATCACGACTGTTTCCGATTTATTTTAGTTAGAGAGAGAGGGAGAGAGCAGATGAGAGGTAGGGAGGTAGAGAGAGAGAGAGTGAAGAATGAAAAGTGAGTAGCAAGTTAGGTGTAACACCTCAATTTTTAAAACAAACATTTGGCCAAAATAATCATTTAATATAGAGGAGAACTATCCCAAAATATGGATTTACAAAAACCTTTGGTATGAAAATCAGAGTATAAGGTTTGGTGTTACAAAATATATCAAAACCAAAGCTAAGTCTAAATCCGTTCTAGTGTTCTTCTACTCTAGGCCCCGCATCCCTATCCATGCGCACCTATACCTTCGATCCTGAACCTGAGTACATAGTAAAACAAACAAGGAGTACGTGAGACAAGAATGTCTCGTGAGATACATGGGTTTTAGACCCAAGGATAACAAATAACAATTATATAAACATAATTATATAAACAAACACGTCTAGTCAGTCCAGTCACCCTATTGTGACCTATCGATCCTGATCCTTGACAATCATATCTAGCTACCGGCGTCCACCGCACTAACTAGAAGCAACTTAACTTATTAACCGAAATCCATCGCCATTAATAAGTTCCACACTAGCTTATTAACCGAAATCCATCGCCATTAATAAGCTTCAAGATACCGACAAGAGGGATTCACCCAATCTACCGATACCTGCCTTACTCGCTGGAATACGTCCAGTTAGCAAGACTACTAACGTGGTTGAGTCGATGGGAATTCACCCAACTGCCCCTCACACCACACCTCATGACCGGGGGTCCCCTGCATCATCACATCATCTCAATCATATCATAACTCAATAGTTATGCCTATCTAGCCCTCGGCTATCACACCATCATCAAACAAGTTAGTCCAATATTATCAATAATATCTATCACTAACTCAACGTACCATAAGTCTACACACATAAGTAAATAGATCACAACACAAGAAGGAAGTAATTCAAAGACTATGTACTCAGTAAAGTCCACACGTACTCACCTTAGCAATATGATGCTCCAACCGTGTTCTTGACACCCAATCTCTTGCTTCAACGATCAATCAACCTTCCAAGACTTCACCAAAAGCCTAACATAACAATCACAAGGTGATCAACATCACTTACCACTACTAATGTGTTCATCCAACTCTAGATAACGCTTATTAACAACTTTCCCCCAATTATGGTGATTTACCAAACACTAGGTTTAACCAACCCTTAAGATTCTCACAAATCTTAATCATACACTTGATTCCCTTGTTAATATACCATCTATTAAGTGTATACAACGTTTATTTCACCATAAGTCACCAACCCAAGAACTAGGGTTTTAAACCCTAGCTTCAAGATCCATAGATCTTGAGCTACAAGGATGAAAGAGTGAAGATATACCTTTAATCTTCCACTAGGAGTGAAATCTACCAAGGATTTGTGAAGAAATCACCCAAAATCAGCTGAAATGCTCAAAAATCGCCAAGGGAGAAAACTAGGGTTTTGATATGGCATTTATGGCTGAAATCCCGTATTTAATGTCTGGTCGGAAGAGTTCGCGCCGCGAACCCGATGTTCGCGCCGCGATCTATGCGTGCCGCGAACTATTCCCGATCGTGAGCTGGCCGCGAACTCGATCACCAAAAATCCCAACTCTCTGCCTCAAGTTCGCGAATGCGAACTCCACTTCGCGCCGCGAACTCCCCTACGCAGCAGGGCTGCAGTTTTCGACCTTTGTCTCTACTCGTTTTCGGTCATAACTCTCCCATACGGTGTCCAAATGACACGAAACCAATTTCCACGTTCTTTAAACGATTTATCCTTATTTATCATATTTTTACATAATTTATTTATTCACAAATTTTGGGTCGTTACAACTATCCACCCCTTAAGAAGATTCCGTCCTCGGAATCTCATCATAGTTCACGAAATCCGGGTACGTCTTCCGAATCTCGTCCTTGACTTCGCAGGTCAAATTTGATCCAAGGGAATGCTTCCACTTGACCAATACCAATTCGATCTCTTTATTCCTAAGTTTCTTTGTCTTGGTTTCTAATATAGCATCGGGCTCTTCAATCAACCGATTCGGGGCATCAACCCGCAATTCTTGCAATGGGATAATATTTTCAACTTCACCAATGAACTTCTTCAAATAACTTACGTGAAAGGTGTCATGCACACCTTGAAGCTCGGGTGGAAGTTCCAATTTAAATGCTTGAAGCCCAATTCGCTTCAATATCTTAAACGGTCCAACATACCTTGGACTCAATTTCCCTTTCTTTCCAAACCGCATTACACCCTTCCAAGGTGACACTTTCAACATTACCATATCCCCGACATCCAAGTCATATGGTCGCTTTTTCAAAACCGAATAACTTCGTTGTCTATCTTGAGCGGCTTTCATGTTGGCTTGTATTACACCAATCTTTTCATTCGTCACCCTCACGATCTCGGGACCCCTGAGCTTGGTTTCTCCCGCTTCAAGCCAACACGATGGAGTTCTACATTTTCTCCCATACAACGCCTCGTAAGGTGGCATCTGGATGCTCGAATGATAACTGTTATTATTTGAGAATTCGACCAATGGTAAATGCTCATCCCATGTGCCCCCGAAATCTAACACACACGATCTTAACATATCTTCAACCGTTTGAATCGTTCTTTCACTTTGACCGTCGGTTTGCGGGTGGTAAGCCGTGCTCAACCGCAACTTTGTACCCAATTCATCTTGTGATGATCTCCAAAATCTCGAGGTAAACCTCGCGTCTCTATCGGACACAATCGATAATGGAACCCCGTGGAATCGAACTACCTCATCAACATACAACTTAGCCAATTTCTCAAGCGGCAAAGTTTCCCGAATGGCTAAAAATAAGGCACTCTTGGTCAACCGGTCAACTATGACCCAAATGACATCGTGACCCCTACTCGTCTTTGGCAAACCAACTATGAAATCCATAGTTATGTCTTCCCAATTTCCGGCCGGTACTTGTAATGATTGAGCCACCCCATACGGTTTTCAATCCTTGCACATTTTCCACAAAATGTTGGTTCTTACCCAACCGTTCTTGTCTTAACTCTTCTTTTCCCATAACCTCTCGTTGAGCATTCTTGATTCTTTCGATGATACTCGAGACGACTTCGATACGCATTGACCTTCCTTTGATCGGCTTCTCATAGACCTTTCGGCTCAAGGCGTCGGCTACAACATTCGCCTTTCCCGCATGGTACACAATCTCACAATCATAGTCGTTGATCAACTCGATCCACCTTCTTTGTCGCATATTAAGGTCTTTCTGAGTAAACACATATTGAAAACTCTTATGATCTGTATATAATGTACACCGAGTACCATACAAATAATGCCTCCACAATTTCAAGGCAAACACGCGCCGCCAACTCTAAGTCGTGTGTCGTGTACCTTGTTTCCGCATCCTTTAATTGTCGTGAAGCATACGCGATCACTTTACCCCTTTGCATAAACACGCAACCGAGCCCTTGATTGGAAGCATCACTATACACTACAAAATCTTCCATACCATCCGGTAACGTGAGAATCGGCGCGTTACATAACTTTTCCTTCAATAAACCAAACGCCTCCTCTTGCTTCTTATCCCACACGAACTTCTCATTTTTCTAGTCAACTTTGTGAGCGGGACCGCAATTCTCGAGAAATCTTGTATAAATCTACGGTAATACCCGGCCAATCCAAGAGAACTTCTAACCTCGGTAGGAGTTCTCGGTGCCTCCCAATTGGACACCGCCTCAATCTTCGAAGGGTCAACTTTAATACCATCACGTGATACCACGTGACCTAGAAATTGTACTTCCCGCAACAAAAACTCACACTTCGAGAATTTGACATACAACTTCTCCCGTTTCAACACATCGAACACAAGTCTCAAATGATTCTCGTGTTCTTCCTCGGTCTTCGAATAAATCAAAATATCATCGATGAACACAATCAAAAACTTATCGAGAAACGGTTTACAAACCCGATTCATCAAATCCATAAAGATGGCCGGCGCATTCGTAAGCCCAAACGGCATCACTAGGAACTCATAATGACCATAGCGTGCAAGAAAGGCTGTCTTCTCGGTGTCTCCCTCCTTCACCCGAACTTGGTGGTAACCCGACCTCAAATCGATCTTTGAGAAGTAACTAGCACCTTGCAATTGATCAAACAAGTCATCGATTCTCGGCAACGGATAACGGTTCTTTATAGTCACCTTATTCAACTCACGGTAATCGATACACATTCTCATCGAACCGTCTTTCTTCTTAACAAACAACACCGGGGCACCCCACGGTGACGAACTCGGACGGATAAAACCCTTATCTAATAATTCTTGCAATTGAGTCATCAATTCCCGCATCTCGGTGGGAGCTAAACGATACGGAGCACGAGCAATCGGTGTCGCCCCCGGCACTAAATCAATCTTGAACTCAACTTGTCTCTCCGGTGGCAAACCGGGTAAATCATCGGGGAACACCTCGGGAAAATCCCGAATAATTTTAACATCACCAACCGCCTTCTTTTCCTTTCGGCCGTCTAACACATATGCAATAAACGATGCACAACCCTTCGATAAACATTTCCTCGCCTTGATGGCGGTAATCACATTAGGCATATGATGTCGTTTTTCCCCATACACATATACTTTCTCGTTCTCGTGTGTCTTGATCGACACTATTTTCTTATCACACAATATCTTGGCTCGGTGTAAACCCAACCAATCCATACCAATAACCACGTTGAAAGCCTTTATTCCCATTGGCAATAAATCGACCTTAAACTTTTTCCCGTCTATTTCTAATTCACAATTCCTATAAATACATTCAACCAATGAGGTCTTTCCATAGGCTACCTCTATCTCATACATTTCATCTAACTTTTCGGATGGCACATTCAACTTACAACCAAACTCATGAGACACAAACGAATAATTGGAACCCGAATCAAACAAGATATAAGTTGGCAAGGAGTTAATGAATAAAGTTCCTGACACCACATCGTGTGCCTCCTTCGCCTCCTCCCGAGTAAGTTGGAAGGACCGCCCCTTCACCTTCGCCGGTTCCACCTTCTTTTGAGCCGTGGACACCATCGACTCGGTCCCCTTCTTTGGACACACATTGCTATAATGCCCTTTTTCATGGCAAGAATAACATTCCACATCGGCCAACTTGGCCTTACAATCCCGGGCTAGGTGCCCCATCTTACCACAACTATAACAAGCTTTCGATTCTCCTCGGCACACGCCGGTATGATTCTTCCCGCATTTCTTGCAAGAACCAACACTTCCTTGTTTAGAAAAGCTCGATGTGAACTTCCCTTTCTTGAACGTACCCGAGCCGCTTTCGGCTTTCCTCTTCTCGCCCACGTGGGCCCTCTCGGCAACCCGTGCCACATTCACCTCTTCTATACCCCGGGCGGCACAAATGGCCTCATCAAGTGTGAACGCCCGTTTAACCTCCAATTGGTAGTCCCACGGTAACCCACTAGCGTACCGGACCACCCTCAACCTCTCATCCAAGTAAGTTTTTGCAACAAACGGGAGTAATCCCGTGAACTCCCTCGAGTATTCTTCCACCGACATATCACCCTTTTTAAGGGTCACAAACTTCTCGTGCATCTTTTCCAAGTCCCTTTCGGGACAAAATTTCTTTTTCAATCTCGTGGTAAACTCATCCCACGACATCCTCTCAACAACTTCCCTTCCGAGGGTCTCATACACAATATCCCACCAAACCATGGCATCTTCTTTTAACAATTGTGACGCATACGTCACCATATCGGCCTTCTTACACTTGCTACTTCCGATGACCCGCTCGGTCTCTCGGATCCACCTCATAGTCACTTTCGGGTCCGAACTACCCGTGTACACATTTGGCTTACAAGCCATGAAGGATTTAAATGAGCAACCCTCTTTCTCATCGGGCCTTGCCCTAGCATCACTTTGACCACCCGTAGATGATTTTCTTTCACCGGTGTCACTACCCCCGGTCCTCTCATCCGACCTAGCCTCGGACTCACGGTCATCCTCCGTCTTATCACGGTTCCCCATTATACGGTGCACCTCTTCGGCCACCGTCCCTTTGATTTGGTCGATAATAGTTTGGAGGTCCGCCATAGTTACCGGAGTCTTATTAGCTCCGACCTCCGATTCATCAACTCGATGCATCGACGGTTGACTTTCTTGTTCAACCACAAACTCGACATGAGGTATTTCTTCCTCCCGGTTCTCCGGGGCTTTCCCACTTCGATGGGTATTCACCATTTCTTTCAATCAAGACTATACGAAAGACATTAAACATTTAGCATCTCATGCACAACCCATTAGTCTCATAAGACTCAACATTCAAAATCATATCAACTTTCATAGGTCCCCTAGGTTCGACCCTAAACTTATCATAAAGTCTCAAGGCCAACCTATCGATCTCAAGGAATCTTACATTCCTATAGCTACAGTCTAAGTCTAGGATGGTCATCCAACCTAATTCACTTAAACTATAGCTCTGATACCAAGTTGTAACACCTCAATTTTTAAAACAAACATTTGGCCAAAATAATCATTTAATATAGAGGAGAACTATCCCAAAATACGGATTTACAAAAACCTTTGGTATGAAAACCAGAGTATAAGGTTTGGTGTTACAGTAGGGTTTCACTATCACTGATTGACCACTTGGGTCAACCTCCTAGATTACTTGGTTCGAACCACACTGACCAAGAACATGAACTTGTTCTTGACCGGTTAAAACCATCTAGCTAATTTAATACCTAGAAGCGGAAGTGGGATTAAACTCAATCCTTAAACCCTAAAGGATTGGGATCTTGGAAATCTAGAGTAGACTAACAATGGAAGAAACCTTGTACGAAAACCCAAACACACACACACACTTGTGTGTGTTTCGACCAACCCCAAGAACCCTAGGGTTCTTGGGTTCGAATTCGGCCAAGAGGGGAGAAGGGAGAAAAAGTTTTCTCAAAACATACCTTGTTGATTGCTTAAGATAGTCCACTGATGATGAACACAACGAGAAACCTTCTAGTTGGTTGATGCAATGAACTTGGATCTTCAAGAACTATGAAGAACACGAAGAACACGAAGAACAATTGAAGAACACAAAGGCTTGTGTTCTTCCTATGTTTCGGCCGAATGGGAGGGAGTATGGGACTAGGGTTTTCGGTTTTTGGAGCAAAGAATAAGGGAACCCCATGCCTTCTATTTATAATAGAAGGACTTTCACTTAGGGCCCTTCTAGTTTAATTAATATTAATTATTAACTAAACTTATCCTTTTACACTTTAAACCCTTATAGTTTTACTAGTTATTATTATCCTACTTAATTATTAAATGTCTAGTATTATATACTTACATATATTTCGTGTATATTACATATACAAAATATATACTTTTATTAAATACTTTTAATAATTAATTAGACAATAATATTATCAAAAACACTATATGATTTAATAGCTTTAAATCATATTATGGATAATCTATAATTAACACATTGTATATTTACTCAACTAGTAAATGTACAAATACTTGTATTAATTAGTTAGTTAAACTAATCTAGTAATAAGTCATACTTGACTTAATACTTAACTTGATTCATAAATGACTATTATGAATCAATCCTCTTCCAAGTATCATTACATATCTTACTCGTATTACATGCACTCACCGGTGTGACCCTTAAGTGTTTCGTAGGCATGGATGTATCATCATAGGTTGACTAACTGTGCACATAAATCCTTCAGACTCCCACTTGTGCAAGTTTGTAACCTTTGTCTTCATGATACGAGCTACAGTGGCCTTCTAGATGGGCATGTAGGTAACCAATCCCTTAAAAACAGCTTACGTAACCCAGGGATAGTTTCTTGAAAAACTCTTTAATAGCGTCTCCTAGTAAAGAATACTCTGTCTTTACTTCTTGGGCAACTATGTTAGGTTTATCTCTTGCAGCACGATATTTGTGATAATGAATACGAGCGTGGTAGAAATTATCAACTCATGTATTCAAAATCATTTAATGACTTCTTGATTCAAACTATTGTGATAAACGACAAAGAACAAATAAGTTCGTTTGGGCATGGCCATGCACTTTCCAGTTATCTCATCATGTCAAAGGACCCATAAATATCTCTCATAAAAAGGAGGTGCAATTACCATCTTGTTATATTTCGATTCAAAATACAAATTCCTTTGTACCCAGTAAAGCCTCGTATGACAACCATATTTCAGAATTGTCTAAGACGAACCAAATCACATTAGTCAATGTATCACAAACCAAATACCTCAGGCTTAAGGACAATCCTAGTGAATAATACTTTTGAACTTTTCAACCACGAAGTATTATCACGGTGGTCAATCCAATATTCGTCGAGCTCCAACAGAATATCACCGATATTTGGTCTACACAAAACTTGTGTAGCTATCTTCGAAGAACTTCGCATCTACCACCAAATACCGCGATGACGTTAACGTCCCATCGAGGTTCCCACCAAGACGAGTAGTCACGGATTTATATCTTTTTGAATAAATAGACTTTTATTCATGGATATTGTAAAACATACAAATTCTGAATAACAATGATACTAACTCATGTATTATTCCTCACTGGACATAGATACTGAATTATTACTGGATCATTGCTTATTCTTTGCGTTTGTGTTGATTACTTCAATAACTCTTAATTGTAACTTTTATCACTAATTACAATTAGTCATTTCTATTAAACAAAAGACATAAGACGAGTATTCAAGAATACCATTACTTTTGTCTTTGCTAGATATTGTTCTTGCAACGTTCTAGAACATATTCTAGTCTTGTCCTTTTATATGATTCGGTAAACGTAGGAGGATTGGAAAGATTACTCCTTTAGTTTCTTGAATCTATAAAACTTGCCTTGTAACTAAATCTCTTTTAGCTACTTGATTTGTAGATATTCTTACTAGTTAAAGAAATTTCCTTAAATGATTAACTTGTTCACTGGAATGTGAACATTCTATTAGATATGCAACAATTAATCACAAGACTTGTGACCACGCTATTAGGTTTGCAATAATCTAATCAATGATCATTTATTTCTCTTAACTCTTTGGCTAACGACTTGGTAAAACTTTGTTGTTAATGTCCCAACTAACTTACTATATTCATTAGTACCTCTAGTGAATATGTTAGTCATAGCTCCCACTAAATTTTATGGAATAAAAGCATTTCTTAAACTACTACTCTTGACCTAGTCAAAACTTATAGTTTAACCCTTCAAGAATTAATCAATTATCAAGGTCATCCTTTGGATTTGCGAATATCCAATATTCCTGATAAGGGAATCATGACTCTCATTGATTATTGTATCTCACAAGTATAAGATACTTGAAACGATACTTCCAATTCTTAAGTGTATTAGTGTCTTTTAGGAATCTTATTTAATGCCAAAGTCATTTCTTGGATTTCTCAAATATCCATTATTCCTATGAGGGAATTATGACTTGATTAAATATTGTATTTACTACAAGTATAAAAGACTTGCAATAATACCTTTTAATTCTTAAATACTTTAATATAGTTTATTCCCTTTTAAGAGTTCATTTAATGTCTAAGTCACTTTACTTGGATTATACGAATATCCAATTATTCCTATTAAGGAATTAGGACTTCATTAAATTTCTTTATTACAAGTATAAAAGACTTGTAATAATACTCTTTAAAATCCATCTTGATTATATCCAACATAATGATACTATATTAATACCAACACTTTGAAACTTACTATCATAAGTAACTATTACTTAAGATGTTTCAAATAAGTTCAATGTACTTTGAACTTTATGCTTTTCATAAAATCTCTTAAATACTTTAGAAGAAAAACTTCTAATTTCTAGTATCTAAGTATTGAGATTCTAAGACATTATTTATCATACAACAATCAAACAAGTATAAAACATGAAATGTAAAGTAAATAAAAACTTGACTTACAATCTAGTCATAAAACTTGACTAGTGTAATTATCACACATGCACACAATATAATTCAACCATGGATTCGAATTTATTAAAACCAAAAACTTTGTTTTAACATAAAAATAAAATGATTATTCAAACAATGAAATAAAATTGTTTTTACTGAATCCATAAAAGTACTGAACTATAGAAAAAACTTGGTGCTCGTGGAATCACCATCTCATGCTGGTCACTATCACTTTCCATCTCCTCCTGCAATAAACGATTGCAAAAGTTAGATTACTCGTAACGTACTTTACAAGTATCTTAAAAGTGATTAAGAAGTGTGGTTGTGTTACCTGAGGAACTTGAGTTTCCTCCACCACCACTTGCACCCTTTGGACAATTCCTTTTCCAATGCCCAGCCTCACCACACTTGAAGCACCGATTCTCGGTCCTCGCTGTGTTAGGCTTAAACTTCTTGACCTTTTGTTTGACACCTTTACCATTTGGCACTCCTTGGTTGGGATTGGTTTTACCCTTTCCTTTGCCACCATGCCCTTTTCTCTTCTTGCCACCACCACTGCTATTACCGATCATTAGAACATCCTTAGATTTGGTCCTCAAACTCAATTCAGCTGTCTTGAGCATGGAATGTAGCTCAGCAATGGATTTCTCCAGATTATGCATGTTGTAGTTGACTACAAAAGGCTTGTAGTCATCAGACAACGAATTGAGTATAGTGTCTGTTGCCATTTGCAACGGTATGGGGTGACCAAGTCTAGCCAAGTGATCCATGTGTCCTTTCATTTTCATGACGTGGGCACTCACCGGCGTTCCTTTGACCATCTTGCAAGAGTTGAAGGCTCGATTGATGTCGAACCTCTCAGTACGAGCTTGCTCTTGAAATGAATCCCTAAGTTGCTGGATCATCTCAAATGCAGGCACATCCATAAGTCCTGCTTGTAATTCTGGACTCATGGTTGCTAGCATTAAACAGCTCACATCGAGCGCATCACTGACATGCTTATCATAAGCTTGCCTTGCTTCAGCTCTAGCATTAGCGGCAGGGACATTAGGTACTGCTCTTTCCAAGACATACCACTTTCTCTCATGCTTGAGCACAATGCGAAGATTGCGCTCCCAATTGAGAAAGTTTGACTCAGTCAACTTGTCTTTTTCGAGGATTGAGCGAAGAGAGAGATTGTTGGTACTTGTCGTTGTGGTTGTTGTTGCCATATACAAATCAAACCCAGTTTAATTAGTAATCATCAATAAACATTCTCTAAAATATATTATAAACCCATAATTAATATTTTAGGCCTAGGATCCATATATCACATTCTCGCCGCAAGGTTTGGGCACTTCCCGATGAGACATGCTATTTCTGGTAGGTAACATCCTTACCGATCGTATCAAGACTTGACACGATTCCTAGGGGTCGTAGAATCTTTAGACTTATAACTTATTACAACTTTGCACAATCTAATTGTACATTTCAAAGTTAGTAATAAAGTCTAGTATATTTATTCTACTCAAGTACTTTTTGGGCCGGGACTCCCGATTATCACCAAAGTCGATCAGACCATCTAAGACAGTGCGATGTTCTGCGCCGGGACTCCCGATTATCACAGAACCTTACGCACCCTAACACTCGCAATGATTTGAATCCATATCTAAGGTTCTTTATCCTTACCATATGAATATCGTTTAACAAGTGAGGTGTTCCATTAGGTGGATAGTACTTAGATCTAAGATTTTCTTGGGTTTGTTTAAGTCTTGAACTAAACTTAAACCTGATTCCAATCTTAATCCTTGTTCAAAATATGTGACTTGTGAATTCAAGAATTCAACAAGACACCTTTTTGAAACTTAAGAACTATTCTAGTCTATCATAACTTTGTATATTCTAATCTATCATATAATTTTAACTTGTACAATTTCTAGTTATAATGAAATCATAACTTTGTACTTTCTAGTCTTAATTATATAATCAACTTATACAATAACTAGTTATATTATTATATCCTTTAAAGATCAAAATAACATCATCTTTTTAATGTTCCATTTAATCTTGTATTTAATATATATATACATATATATTTCCTTTTAAAATAAACTTGTAACATTCTAATAAGAATATTACATCTAATTTATACGTATGTATTTTAACTTGAACTAATTAAAATACGTATAAACTATTTTATTTATTAAAATTTATTTTACCTTTTTAAATATTAAAAAATCTGAAATATAATATATAAATATAAATAAATACATCTTGTTAATTTCTTGAACTAAAAATTAACACTTCTTTTAATCCTTATTAGTTAAACCCTAATCTTGTTCTTGATCAATCAAAGCTAGGGTTTTGACTTTCTTGATCAAAAACATTATTTATCAACAATTAATTCTAATCAATCCTATTTAAACAATAAACTTTGTTTAAATTCTAAGATAGATTATAACCCTAATAAATTTATCTAAACTTTTAAACCTTTTTAGACAATAAAACTTTGTCTAAATTTCTAGGTTTAAAGAACTAGTCTTAATAAATCTATTAAAATAATAATTAAACCTATTAAACATGAACTTGTTTAATTATCTAGGTTTTAGATTAGTAACCTAATTAATTCTTTCAAACAATTAAACTTAACTAGTTTAATGTTCTAGGGTTTTTTTAGGGTTTCGAAAATATTAAGCCTAGGAAACTTTTCTACCAATTAAACTAGGCTAGTTTAATAAACTTGGTGTCCAATTAACCTCTAGATTTCGAAATCTCTAAGGGATTAGGAAAGAATCCTTTTGACCAATTAAACAAATCTTGTTTAACTTACTTGGTCCTAGGGTTCTTCCTAAGTCACGAAAATTTTGGGTAAAAAGGAAAGAATCCTTTTGATCAATTAAACAAATCTTGTTTAACATACTTGATCCTAGGGTTCTTCCTTGTACACGAAATTTCTAGGGTTTAGAAAAGAAGCCTTTTGATCAATCAAACTAACATAGTTTAATATTCTTGATCCTAGGGTTCTTTACAATTTTTGAAATTTCTAGGGTTTTTCTAGAATCCTTTTGACCAATTAAACTTAACTAGTTTAATGTTCTTGGTCCTAGGGTTCTTACCCTTTTCGAAAATACAAGGAGAAGAAGAAGAAATTGGAACAAAAAAAACTTTAATAAAAATTAAACAAACAAACTTTGTTAATCTAGTTTAGATCCCTAAACCAACGCTCTGATACCACTATAGGGTTTCACTATCACTGATTGACCACTTGGGTCAACCTCCTAGATTACTTGGTTCGAGCCACACTGACCAAGAACATGAACTTGTTCTTGACCGGTTAAAATCATCTAGCTAATTTAATCCCTAGAAGCGGAAGTGGGGTTAAACTCAATCCTTAAACCCTAAAGGATTGGGATCTTGGAAATCTAGAGTAGACTAACAATGGAAGAAACCTTGTACGAAAACCCAAACACACACACACACACTTGTGTGTGTTTCGACCAACCCTTGGGTTCGAATTCGGCCAAGAGGGGAGAAGGGAGAAAAGGTTTTCTCAAAATATACCTGGTTGATTGCTTAAGATAGTCCACTGATGATGAACACACCGAGAAACCTTCTAGTTGGTTGATACAATGAACTTGGATCTTCAAGAACTATGAAGAACACGAAGAACAATTGAAGAACACAAAGGCTTGTGTTCTTCCTATGTTTCGGCCGAATGTGGGGGGGTATGGGACTAGGGTTTTCGGTTTTTGGAGCAAAGAATAAGGGAACCCCATGCCTTCTATTTATAATAGAAGGACTTTCACTTAGGGCCCTTCTAGTTTAATTAATATTAATTATTAACTAAACTTATCCTTTTACACTTTAAACCCTTATAGTTTTACTAGTTATTATTATCCTACTTAATTATTAAATGTCTAGTATTATATACTTACATATATTTCGTGTATATTACATATACAAAATATATACTTGTATTAAATACTTTTAATAATTAATTAGACAATAATATTATCAAAAACACTATATGATTTAATAGCTTTAAATCATATTATGGATAATCTATAATTAGCACATTGTATATTTACTCAACTAGTAAATGTACAAATACTTGTATTAATTAGTTAGTTAAACTAATCTAGTAATAAGTCATACTTGACTTAATACTTAACTTGATTCATAAATGACTATTATGAATCAATCCTCTTCCAAGTATCATTACATATCTTACTCGTATTACATTCACTCACCGGTGTGACCCTTAAGTGTTTCGTAGGCATGGATGTATTATCATAGGTTGACTAACTGTGCACATAAATCCTTCAGTTACAAAATATATCAAAACCAAAGCTAAGTCTAAATCCGTTCTAGTGTTCTTCTACTCTAGGCCCCGCATCCCTATCCATGCGCACCTATACCTTCGATCCTGAACCTGAGTACATAGCAAAACAAACAAGGAGTACGTGAGACAAGAATGTCTCGTGAGATACATGGGTTTTAGACCCAAGGATAACAAATAACAATTATATAAACATAATTATATAAACAAACACGTCTAGTCAGTCTAGTCACCCTATTGTGACCTATCGATCCTGATCCTTGACAATCATATCTAGCTACCGGCGTCCACCGCACTAACTAGAAGCAACTTAACTTATTAACCGAAATCCATCGCCATTAATAAGTTCCACACTAGCTTATTAACCGAAATCCATCGCCATTAATAAGCTTCAAGATACCGACAAGAGGGATTCGCCCAATCTACCGATACATGCCTTACTCGCCGGAATACGTCCAGTTAGCAAGACTACTAACGTGGTTGAGTCGATGGGAATTCACCCAACTGCCCCTCACACCACACCTCATGACCGGGGGTCCCCCGCATCATCACATCATCTCAATCATATCATAACTCAATAGTTATGCCTATCTAGCCCTCGGCTATCACACCATCATCAAACAAGTTAGTCCAATATTATCAATAATATCTATCACTAACTCAACGTACCATAAGTCTACACACATAAGTAAATAGATCACAACACAAGAAGGAAGTAATTCAAAGACTATGTACTCAGTAAAGTCCACACGTACTCACCTTAGCAATATGATGCTCCAACCGTGTTCTTGACACCCAATCTCTTGCTTCAACGATCAATCAACCTTCCAAGACTTCACCAAAAGCCTAACATAACAATCACAAGGTGATCAACATCACTTACCACTACTAATGTGTTCATCCAACTCTAGATAACGCTTATTAACAACTTTCCCCCAATTATGGTGATTTACCAAACACTAGGTTTAACCAACCCTTAAGATTCTCACAAATCTTAATCATACACTTGATTCCCTTGTTAATATACCATCTATTAAGTGTATACAACGTTTATTTCACCATAAGTCACCAACCCAAGAACTAGGGTTTTAAACCCTAGCTTCAAGATCCATATCTTGAGCTACAAGGATGAAAGAGTGAAGATATACCTTTAATCTTCCACTAGGAGTGAAATCTACCAAAGATTTGTGAAGAAATCACCCAAAATCAGCTGAAATGCTCAAAAATCGCCAAGGGAGAAAACTAGGGTTTTGATATGGCATTTATGGCTGAAATCCCGTATTTAATGTCTGGTCAGAAGAGTTCGCGCCCCGAACCCGATGTTCGCGCCGCGATCTATGCTTGCCGCGAACTATTCCCGATCGTGAGCTGACCGCGAACTCGATCACCAAAAATCCCAACTCTCTGCCTCAAGTTCGCGAACGCGAACTCCACTTCGCGCCGCGAACTCCCCTACGCAGCAGGGCTGCAGTTTTCGACCTTTGTCTCTACTCGGTTTCGGTCATAACTCTCCCATACGGTGTCCAAATGACACGAAACCAATTTCCACGTTCTTTAAACGATTTATCCTTATTTATCATATTTTTACATAATTTATTTATTCACAAATTTCGGGTCATTACATTAGGTTTAAGTCTTGGGTAAAATGACCAACATACCCCTCCGCCTAAAAAACCCATATAATTTGTGACTTAATCTGAGCCATTGACCATGATGATCCAAAGGACAATAACTATTCCTTGGGACTTTATAATTTTCTTGAACCTCCTAGAACAAACCACTATACATATAATAATAATAATATTTCTCAAAGGAAATATACTATTTATCAACTTTCGAAGTATATATATATATATTTTTTTTTTTACTTTTATATAAAATGTAGCGTTATAAATGTGTTATTTTATAAATTTAATGTTTTTACAAACTTATTGCGAATTGTGAGGAGGTAGGCCAAAATGGGAGGAATTTTTAATAGGTGAAAACAAATAACTTTTTTACCTGTCAAAACTTGTTGGATTGGCCTGAAGGCTTTTTATCTAAATTTTCTTAATTTTTAAAATAGTTAGACCCCGTTTGTTTTGACGTAATCCTTCGTAATCTTCCGTAATTATAATTTAATTACATTACGGGGACGTTTGGATGAACCTTTTTTTCTCGTAATTCAATTACGACGTAATTTCGAATTGCGATATTCGTTGTAATTGAATTCCGTCCCAACACCCTATGAATTCGATTACGGTCCTTTAGTAAACTAACAAAGTTGAATATTTTATATGCTTTAGATTTTAAAATCGTTTAAAAAAATATTTAAAAATTAAGAAAAATTAAAAAACATTAAAAAATTTAAAAAAAGTTTAAAAGTTTAAAAAAATTCAAAAATTTTAAAATTAAAAAAAAATTAAAAATTTTAAAAAAATTTAAAATTTTTTTAAAAATTTTAAAATTTTAAAAAAGTTTAGGAAAATTTTAAAATTTAAAAAAAAAATTTTAAAAAATTAAAAATTTTTAAAAAATTTTAATTTTTTTTAAAGTTTTAAACAAATTTAAAATTTTAAAATATTTAAAATTTAAAAATATTTAAAAAATAAAAAATATTTAATTTTTTTTAAAACTAAAAAAATTTAAAATTTAAAAAATTTAAAAAATAAATAATAAATAATAAAATTTTAAAAAAGTTTTCAAAAAAATAATAAAATAAAATATATAATAAATAATAAAATTTTAAAAAAGTTTAAAAAAAATGCATAAGTATTGATTTGATTTACAACTCAAAATTTTGGTAACCAAACGCGTAACCATATTCAATTCCAACCGATTTCAATTACATTACGGAGGATTACGTCGAGCCAAACGTCCTCTTAGTGTGCTAGATATGATTGTGCTTAAAAAGTAAGTGTTGATTTTACAGATGAGTATGAGAATGGGGTGGTGTTCAATCCTGAAGCATTAGAATTGTTCTGAAGAAAGTGTTCATAACATACTCTTGGTTGAAAGAAAATGACATCCCTAAGCCTAGATTGAAGGTTAAATATATGGCAAGAATGCTCGGGTTTGGGATCGGAGACGAATTGTTTGATACGATTGATCTAAATGCCCATTCGTCTCCTTAAGTTCAGATGTTGATATAGTTAATTGACGTGGATTCCCATGCTGCTAGTTAAGTTAACGGTCGAATGTAAATGAAATAACAAATGGCCAAATAAACAGAGTATTAAGTCTTCATTGTTATTAAAGATGAGATATACGTTGCCTTCTCTAGAAGTGTAACTCTTAATTTCTATTTTCATTATCAATATTGAAGATGATATATGAAAAATATTATACTCCTTAGAGAACAAACTAAAAGAGTATTTCATTTATTTTACTTATTTTGTTATAAACATTTCTTATAAGATTTGTGATAGCATTTTTGTAGCTAAAAAGTAAAGTTATCATATCTTATGCATACGAATTATATGACCCATTAGAATAAATTAATACCATAAGTTTTGATATTTTATAACGCCGTATATGTCAAGAATACATTATTTCACAATTAAATTTTATCAAACGTTGAATGGAAGCACAGGTACAAACAAAAAATAATCTGGAACGTTTTCCCTCCTAAATTTTCAAGATTATTTTTAAGAATAATCTGGAACATTTACCACCCTTCTTATGACAGACACACATAAGAACAAGAAACATATAAAAACATATTCACAAGTTATATTATAATAAATATTAAAGCAAAATATATTAAAATATAAACTATAATATAAAAAGTATAATAATAATCCTAAAGATTGACGGTAAATATCAAGATATGTATTATAATTCTGTATCAATTTATAACCAACTTATTTATTTTAAAAATTATCATTAATGTATAATTTTTATGCAAAATCTTGTAGTATATAAATAAACTTTTGTGACATAATCATCGTGTAATAAGGAAATTAATTTGCCTGGAAACAGAACCACATACCCACAAAGGAAGTACAATAAAAAAATATTCTTGGAATCTTCATCTTTTGGTCCATTTAATTGCCTTTTTTTTCTGATTCTTTCTATAAACCCATCTCTCATTAGAAGGTTTTCAATTTGATATTTTCCTTCAATCCAATAAATATCCTTTTTCTGATTCTTTTCTCATCAGTAATACTATTCTGATTCATGATGTCCCATAAAAAATTCTTATAAAATTTTATCCTATAGAAAAGTTTTCATTTCTCTAATTTAAAGGGTCCACGTAATAAAATAATAGTATTACATATGGTCCCACCACTAACTCTTTCCTAAAAACACTTTCTCTCTCCAATCTAATTTTATATTTTAATCAAATTTATTAACATTGACCCTACCACTAACTATCTCCTAAAAACTAGTGTCCAAGAGAAATGAGAACTTTTTTGTGGGACGGAGGGAATAATAAAATAGATAATTAGTGGATGATGAGTCCCACTTTTCTTAGATAAAATGATATTAATTAGTTTTAAAAGTAAAAGTAAGGGTATAAGAGTAATTTCACTTTATTAAAGTTGATAGTTAGTTGATATTAAGTCCATATTTTTGCCAAATAATATATCTTTTGAAGTGTATTACTTATTATAAAATACTTATTTTATAGAATATTATGATACAGAGGAAGTATATACAATAACAAACTTGATGAACAGTGAATTCAACATCAGCTATTTTGTTTTTTCTTCACTACAAAGCTTTCCTTTTCACAAACTTTTTAAATAGTCCCTCAACTTTTGAATGTTGCTACTTGCAACTTCTACTTAAAAGGTTTAAATACAAAACGTACGCCATATTGTTTTTTTTTTAACTTGGCATGCTTTTTTCTGTTAACATGTAGAATTCAACATCAGCTATTTTGTTTTTTCTTCGCCACAAAGCTTTTCTTTTCACAAACTTTCTAAACAGCCCCTCAACTTTTGAATGTTGCTACTTCTAATTAAAAGTTTAAATATAAAACGTACGCATATTGTTTTTTTTAACTTGGCATGCTTTTTTTTGTTAACATGTATGCTTTTTTTTTTATTTATTAACATGTATTCTGATTTTTGACTGACTTTACAAGCTAATTAATCTCAGGTCGACTATGTGTTTAGCCCGAAATCGACACATATGAACCTTCATGACCTCAAGGTTTTTTTTCCTCATATGAAATATAATTAAACTTTTGTTTTTTTAAATATAAACTAACATTAAATATAAAATTATTATATTTATATAAAAATTATTCAATCGAAAATATCTTAGAATTATATTTTATTTTTTTTAATATAAAATAATCTTTTAAGTATTATATGAATATATTAAGCATTATATGAAAAACGTGCGGTCAATATTCACTCGTTGATTATATATGCTGTTAACAAAATTGATTATATATTGAAACGCGTGTTGGGTAAGACCATTGACTTTTCATGGCTTTTGGTATATTTTGTGAGATTTCATCTACCTTCACAATTCAGTATTCTTGTATAGCAATTTCAATGTCTATTTCAACTTCTTCTTCTTCTCTCCATTATCATACAAGATTTGACATTTTTCTAAGTTTTCGAGGCGAAGATACTCGTCATTCATTTACCGATCATCTCTACGCAGCGTTAAATCGAGCAGGAATTCGTACTTTTAGAGATAATGATGAAATCGAAAGAGGTGAAGATTTAGGGCACGAAATTGTTAAAGCAATTAAGGAATCAAAGGCGTTTATAGTTGTACTGTCAGATAATTATGCAAAATCGAGATGGTGCCTTGAGGAGCTTGCGTTGATTCTTGAGCAAAGAAGGAATTTCAATCAGTTTGTTTTACCAGTTTTTTATGGCGTCAATCCTTCTGAGGTCCGAAATCAAAGACATAATTTCGCGATAGATGTGGAGGATGGAGTTCAAGGATCAAAATGGAGTGAAGATAAAGTGAATAGATGGAAGAAAGCTCTAACAGAGGTTGCTAGTTTGTCTGGCAAGGTTGTCTTGGGGTATAATTTCTCTCTCATTTCTTTTTAATTTAATTTTAGTGCATACGTTGCATATAATCATGGCTTATGCTAAGGGCAATGATTAAGAGTTACTAAAGTTGTTTATGTACGAGTGTTTATGCATAATGGTGGTTAGTTATTTTTAGGGGTAGTTTTTTATATAATTAATGTACAAAATTTTTAAGCATTTAACTTATTCTTAACCATTGCCCTAAGGGCATGGGTTAGCAAATCATATAATTACATAATTTTAGTGCATACATTATACTACCTCCGTCCCACAAAAAAATTTACATTTCTCTTAAAATTTTGTCCCACAAAAAAATTTACATTTCTTAAATTTAGGGGCCCATCTAATAAAATAATATTATTACCAATCATTCCACTAATAAAACACTTTCTCTCTCCAATCTAACCTTATATTTTAATCAAAAATATTACAAATGACCCCACCACTAACTATCTTCTAAAAGATTGTGCCAAAATGAAATGTAAATTTTTTTATGTGACGGAGGGAGTAGATAATTATTATATACTCGTTCTGTCTCATAATAAAGTTCTTATTTTTCATTTTAAATTTTTTGTCCCAAATAAAGTTCTTATTCCCCCCTTAAAATAATATTTTTTATGTAGGACAGGACTTTTTCCTTTAAACTAACCTTATATTTTAATCAAACTATCACCATGAACACACCACTAACTATCTTCTAAAAAAATTTGTGCAAAATAGAAATGAGAACTTTATTATGAGACAGAACGAGTATATAATTTCCTTAGTTTTTAAAAATAGAACATATTTTAAAACATATAACTAAATTGTATCACACGTATATAAATAATAATAATAATAATAAGACTAACAAGTTAAAATGTATTTTGGAGAATGGAGTGGTGAGGAAGTAAGCATTGTGGAGGATTTGATCGAATTTTGATTGAGTTTTACAGTTTTTTAACCAATTTGGGCCAACTCCACCCAAAAGACCACCGGATATATATGACAATCGTTGAGTACTCGGTAGTCCACCGAGTACGTGGTACTTGGTGACCAAGTTTTACACACTGATTAAAACTTAGAGGTGAAAAGGTATTGTCGTAAAAAGTACACCACATTTTATATGGTATATCTTTAATTACATCGTAAATAGCCCATCACTTATTGCAAAATTGAACCCATATCCTTCCCAAATAGCCTATCACTTTCAGCCTACTTCATCTTCAACCTACTTCCCAAACAGTCGATCATTTTCTCTCTCCCCATGCTCTATATGTTAAAAGTTGCTAAAGCTTTTTATTCCAATTAGGGATCTTTTGATTAGGTTAAGTGAAATTCTGAAAAGCCCCCGTAGTTTTTTTTGGCTAATGACTTATGTAAGTCAATAAGCTCAAGTTGAGAGTAGAAAAAATGGGCTTATAAGGGGTCATTTCTACACCAAACTTTTAATATATTCACCATATTCATTGACTAATATAGTTGTATGTAGTGTATAAACTAAAAGTTGAGGTGAACGAATGAATTAAAAATTCCAATAACCTCATAAGCCAAAATAATAAGAGCCGCTAAGTATAACTAAAGTAGTTAACTTGTTAAAAAGCTCAAATGTCATGCTACAAAAGTGCTCATTTTTGTTGTTTTGTTCCAGGTCTGAAACAGACTTTATCACAGAAATCGTTGATATAGTTAACCGTAAAATAGAATTGAAATTAGTTGGTACTCCTTCAAGCCTAACTGGAATGGAGACTCGAGCTGAAGGAATCAATTCCTGGTTAAATGATGAACAATATGATGCTCACGTCCTAGCAATTTGTGGCATGGGAGGCATTGGAAAGACGACACTAGCCCAACATATATATAACTCAAACAAGCACAATTTTGAAAGCAGCAGTTTTCTTCAAAATATTGGAAAGCACTACAAACAACCTAATGGATTGCTTGGGTTACAAAAACAACTTCTCGCAGACATTTTTGGGGGAGCCTCTGTTTCTAATGGTACAAGTAAGATTGAGATGGCTTTACAAACGAAAAAGGTACTTATAGTTCTTGATGACATTGATGAACATGACGAATTAAGCGCTTTACTTGGAACAAATATTGTCCATACACAAACCAAGATTATAATAACAACTCGGCTTTTAGATATACATGCATGGTTCGGGTCAATATCTTGGAAGTGCCGTGTGCACAAACTCGAATTGTTGAATGATTGTGAATCATTAGAGCTTTTTAGTTGTCATGCGTTTGGATCCAAAGTTCCTATGGAAGAGTTCAAGGAACTTGCAGTTGAGTTGGCACAATATTGTGGAGGAAATCCATTAGCTCTTAAAGTATTGGGTTCTTCCTTATTTGTTAGTAGTGAAGAAGATCCGCACAATAGAAATAACATAATAGAAATTTGGAGAAGTAGATTGAATTCATTGAGTTCATTGAAAGGAGATCTTGATTTTAGAATCAAAGATGCACTACAAAAGAGCTTCGATTCCTTGCCACTTGCGAGTCACAAAGAGTTGTTTTTGCATATTGCTATTTTCTTTGTTGGTGGAGATAAGGATTATGTGGTTAATATATTGGAGCCTGACTGGCACGCAAAATCCGGGATCATGACCTTAATTAATAGATGCCTTCTTACTGTTTCACCAAGGAAAGAATTGATGATGCATCAATTGCTTCAAGATATGGCAAGAAATATAGTTCGAGAAAAGTCTAAAGATCCTGCAAAACAGACTAGAGTGTGGTGTAGTGATGAAGCCTATCGTCTGTTGACGAAAAGAGATGTAAGATGATTCTTGTGTGTGTCTTAAAGCTTATTTTCCATTTCAATTAGCTTAATATCATTTAATGCTTTTCTATTTAGGGTTCAGGAACAATTGAAGGTATATCACTTGACACAAGAAAGCTAAAGAAAGGGACAAAGGTATGTGAGCCATAAAGGCGAACTAAATGAGAGTAACATTGATTATCTCAAGTGACCATTATATTTATTAGATAACTTTCTACTTACATAGGTACTTTTTAATTAGGAATAAACTAATTAGAGAGCAACTTTCGTGTCCTATCAGTATTAGTGTTAGGATTAATAAGGGTTTGTTTTTCTTATAAACTGGACATTTAGGCTATAATCTTATGATGCTAAATTTGCAGGTCTTAGCCATCGAAACACGTACGATTGCGAAGATGGAAAAACTAAAATATCTCCAACTTAAATATGTGGAAATTAGTGGGTCCTACAAGAATTTTCCAGAATTAAGATCGTTATCTTGGCATGGATGTCATTTTAGAACATTACCCTTCGGCTTACTGTTGAGTAGCTTGGTGGCTCTAGATATGAGCCATGGAAACTTGGAAAAGTTTGACCCGCCCATGGTAGGCAGTTAGAATATGTTTGTTAACATAAAAAGATCTCTAATTTTTCATCTTCATTTTTTTAGAAAACGAGAGGTTTTTTTTAACTCTAGAAAACTATTTAACGATTTAAAAATGTATTGATATAATAATTTTCCAATTTCGAAAACATGTTTTCTAGTTAAAAACTACAAAAGTCATTTTATTGTAAGTTTAGTTATAAAGTTGAAAAATGAGTGAAGTTTTTTATATTACAAGTCCAATTTCAATACACAAGAAAAGTTTTTCTAGAAAAGAGTCACATTCTTCTTCAAACGGAAGAGCCCGACCATCAATGCTCCATTAGTGTTACGTTTATCACTTTACCTTTTATGTTTTAATTTGAATGTATAGTAACAAGTTAAACCTTTTTTTTCTTCTTGGAATAGGTTCTAAATTCGCTCAAGATTCTAAACCTTGAAGCTTGTAAGAAACTAGTTAGTATCCGCAATCTTCACCGACTCCCTAATCTCGAGACTTTGATCCTATGGTACTGTAAGAGCCTGTCTCATGTTTGTAAGACAATAGGAAACCTTGAGAATCTTGCTCTATTGAATTTAGCAACATGTGAAAAACTATGGAAGGTTCCGTTAATTAATCAGAAGCCATTGTTACCTAAGTCCATAAGGTTTTTATTTATGGATTATTGCAATATTAAGGATAACAACAATGTTCCTGTGGTATTCCATAACCAATCATTATCTGGCTTGAGTTTATGTGGTAATCTATTTGAGTCCCTACCCAATAACATTGATCTTAAAATGCTTCGGGTACTCAACTTGACTTCTTGTAAAAACCTTAAGTCTCTCCTATGTCTTCCTAGTACACTGGAGGAGTTGTATGTATACAGATGCCATTCACTGGAAAAAGTAACATTTCAATCAGCTCGTTTCAGACTGCAGAAGTTTGGAATTAAAGGTTGTTTAAAACTGTCTGAAGTTCAAGGTCTTTTCAAATTGGTTTCTATTGAAAAAGTTGATGAAGCGAGTTTGGGGCATATGCAATGCAAATGGATCAAAGCATATCAAGATCAAACCGTGGATTTGATTGGTTATGATATCACTAAAGGCAGAATTTGGCATACCCAGGTTATCTTCTTCTTCTTCTTTTTTTTTTTTCTTTTTTGAACGACACATTAGGTTAGCATCTAGCAAAAAACTAGAGTGAAAGGAAAAAGAAAATACAAACTTGTTAGGCGGTGCAAGAATTGCAAATCCACTCTAACCAATTCAAAAAGATACATATTTTTTATGTCTACCAGAAATACGAAGAAAAAATGAAAATTTTACATCGGTCGCGTATAGTGTGTTTGCAAATCCACTCCCCATTTTTCTCTCTCCTGGCGGCTCTCCCCTTCCTGTGAAATTCATCCGGCTCCAGATCCCTATCTATATCACGTTAGAGTTTGTGTTTGTACACTAGTGATCTAGGGTTAGTTTGTTAATTCGTTAGAGTTCGTGTTTGTTCACTAATAATCTACTAGGGTTAATCTGTTAATTTTTTTCGATGTAAAATAGTTTTAGAGTTTCTGTTTGTTATTGGATATGTCAAATCTTTGATTACATTGTACAATGGTCAATATTTTACGGATCTGTAAATTTGTTCCCTAATGATATGTTCATAATTATTAGTTGTTCATCCCCAAATATATATGCTATTAAAACAACTAACTGGATTTTTCTTTCATTTTAGATGTTGTATGAATACGGTATAACGAGCACATATCTACAAGGTACACTAAAGGATCAAAGCATGACCGTCTCTCAATTTATGACATCAGATTATATTTTATTCTTCCGTGTACCATTGGATCTGAAGATACGTATGATTCAAGGATTAAATATAACAGTCTTGTACAAATCATTAGGATTAAAAGACAAAGACACATGGCTTTTGTTCATCAAAGTCATCAACACAACCAAGGGCCTTACTTTTATATACAACCCCGTGGTGTATTGCAAACCCAAGGTTGATGAAGATGTTGTCTGGTTAAGTTACTGGCCGATTGGAAACATATTAGATATTGGTGATGAAATCTACGTGGATGTCATTGTTGAAAAAGGATTAATGGTAACCACATGTGGTGCCAGCCCTGTTTATATGGATGTTGGAGAAAAAAACTCGGAAAATAACACGAAAATGGAAGAAGTTATTGGTGGAGATTTGACTGAATTTGAGGTGACTGCAGGAGTGTTCTATCTTTGCAGGCGTGATTTCGTCTTTGAGTCAGAGTCAACGACCTCTTCTTCGCTAAAGGTTTTGTTTGGTGATACCATTCACCATACAAGTAAGTTAATATCCTTACTGAGCTAATTATGGATTATTTTCTTTGAAATTAATTTAGATTTTAGATAATAATATATCAAACATTGTTATATATAGAGTTGCAAAGATGGAAAAAGTCTCATCTGTCTTGGCACCTAGATAGATCATTTATGGAGCTGAGAAGCAATAATATGGAGCTGTATAGAGACACCCTTCATAAGGTACGCCATTTTTTTTTCTTTTATTGTAGCATTAACACCGTTATATAGTTAACACCGTTATATAGGTTGCTTAAATCCCTTGACCAATTCTAGTTCATATAAACATGCACATAATATGAATTCTATTTTAAACCTAAATCTAATTTTAAAAACCAAAATCAAATTCGAACCCTAAGCCAAAAACTACGTTAAAAACCCCGAAGTCTAAAAATAAAGTGGAAATCGATGGAATTAAGAAAAACAAGGAAATTTTAGAGTTTCTTCCTTTCTGGGTTTTAAATTCATCATAAACCCAATTCAAATCATTTGATATTCTGGAGAGTTAGTTTACCTCTCGAAAGTAAACTGTGGGAGAGCTTATCGACCTCTCTAAAGTCGATTATTCTATCTTTTATTATTTGTTTATTTGATTTTTGGTCGGTTCGTATCATATTGTAATCGGACATTTAGCATTCTAAATAGGAAATTAGGAATAAATAGGAAATTATGAATTAATACTTTACAAATATAGAAAATTAGGAATAAATACTTTACAAAAATAGACTCTTCAATTACCGGTCTTAAACCAGGTTAAACCGGACCCGGTCCGGACCATAACCGGTAAACCCGCGGTTTGGTGTTTTTGATCAGATAAGAACTGGAAACCAGACCGCTTAAGCAGGTTCCAATTCGGCTCGGTGCCGGTTCCGGTTCGGTCCCGGTTCAATTCCGGTTTTGATACACACCCCTATTCTAGCCTAACAGTATGTGACTGATCCATCAAACAACTGTTGAGAAAAGTCACTTCAACAAACTTGAAATGAGTACATAGAGAGAGAGAAGTGAGGAGCTTCTTTTTTAACGGTAAAAACACGATATCGAGAGAGAGATTCGGCAATGTCATCATCCTCTCTAAAAACACCCGATAAACGATAATATATACTAACGATGACATTGAAGTGAGGATCTAGCAGTTGGGCAGAGGGATTGTAAAATCCAATGCCATTTGGAATTTGTGATATTTATGTATGTATTACATATAACTTATATCTATGCGACATGAGAATTGATTGAAGACCTAATTTATTAACTTAATGACAAAATGATTGGTAGATTTGATTAATGTGCCTAAAAATTAACCTAATTAGAAGATTAGAATAGGTGGCAAAGTGAGAGAAAATAACTAAGCCACATGTCAAAGTATATATGAGTTAGGTTAATATTTAGGTTGAAAATTTAGGCCACTCTATCATTACTCTAATCTTATACCTAACAATGACATTGTGACACATGACAAATTTTATGAATATTATCAGTCTAATTTAATATTTAGGTTAAAATTTTAGACCACTCTATCATTACTCTAATCTTATACCTAACAATGACACTGACACAAGACAAATTTAATGAATATTATCAGTCTAGAGAAAATATAGAATACAGACGTCACTCAATATAATGATTAGGCACATTATTTGGTTGAGTTTTTCTGGTGCCTCTATCATCACTCATACGATGTTGTCTATATATGTAAGGCAACATTTTAGAATCAATTTATTATTAATTCTTTTTCTATACATTTCAGGATATTTGGCTGGGATTCTTTAACGATGAAAGTGAAATACACAAGATAAAGAAGGCGGTGTCTAGACTTAGGGGCGTTGACATAGTTGACTATAATAGAGAGGAAAAGCAATTGTATGTGGGTGAGCTTGTTGACTATATGGTAGTGGAATCCTGTGTGAAGGAATTTGAGAAGACGATAACAACCTTAAAAGTTAACTACAACCCCGAGTGCCTTTTAGCGCGCTACCGCTTGAAATTTATTCTATGGAGATATCACAAAAACAATGGATTTAGAGAGTATTATTGGTATCTCTATCGCAGTAAAAAAGAATATTTCTAGGTGTCTCATAGTTTTGGATAAGTAGAATTACACTCATAGTTTCTAATAGTGTGTTTAGAGCCAAACTTACGTGTCTCATGAGCCAAAATTTGGCCGGATTTTATCTTAAACTTCGCTCTAATGAATAGAAGATTCTATTGATGTGCTTCTAGTTGTAAATGGTCCCTGCATGGCCAAATATATACTACTGGCTGCTGATTATTCACCTTTCTCCTCCCACAGCGATGTGGGATGGAGGAAAAAATAGATTTTTTTTTATCTTTGTATTTACTTGAGTAGAGTAAAGAAATTAGTCAAATAATAGCTAGTTCTCTTTTCCTACCACAACAACCAGCAAGTGTGTTGCTACCTATATGAAGAATAACGATGCCTACTAATTTACACTTAATTAAATAGTACTAATTTACCAATTAGTTAAAGAAATTACATAATATATTTTCTATTCTTGTCATATTTGGATGCGAAATAGAGTTATCCAATGTTTATAAAACATTTACTATAAATAATGAATGAATAATATTGTAATCCGGTTCAACCAGTTCGACCGATTTGACCGTTTTTAAGGCATCGACCGGTCCGTTCAAAACCCTGGTTTTTAAAACATTGCTTTTTAGAACTATGGTTACAATTAAGCTAATCATTGAAATACCTTTTATATAATTTTCCTTCCACCTTCAACTTTGACTTTTGTAAAACCTTGTTGAAAGTGTACTATTCACCCCATGCTTGAGAGCCAATTAATTTCAAACTCTTATTACATTCGTCTCAGAAACTTCAGTGCATATCTTAATAACTAACCTTTAGTTGATCGTTCTTTTTAATCCTCTGTTTCAAGTTTAACTAAATTCAAGAATAATTATGATTATATCGAACACTATTGGCAGCTTATAAGCTGCATAAAAAACTTGCCAAACACCACTTCAAATAAAAAGACCCTACTTTTTGTTACTTGCTTTGAGGGACAATGAAATGGGAAAAAAACAGCAAGAAGACCTATTATCCAGACAGTTGAGAGCACTAATTTATAGTGAGTAATACATTGTTGGTTTCAAGGTTTTGAGGCAAAATATCATAATAAGGATTATATTAGATTAAATTGGATAGTGTGTGGTGAATCATGATTCACGGGCTCATAGCATCAGGCCTTTCAAAGCAAAAAATGGACTAAAGGACTTTAGGCAAGACAAATTAAGTATACAAACTTCAACTAAAAATCTTTGATATCTAACTCAAAACATGTTTTTGCGAATGGGTTTAAACTACAAATTGTCGGTAAGAAACTGGCCCATTAAAGGGTGCTACTTACAGTTTATGGGTTGGTTGAATGACAAAATGATCAACAATTCGAACCTTATTTACAGGGTCTTGAAGAGGTGCATTTGCCCTCCATTCACTTGGAAACATTCTATGATGACTTGCTTGTTTTGGATTTTTCACTTCATTATCCCAATTAGGATCCAATTTCCATTCCGTAGGAACCTGAAACATCACTCGGGTCAGGCAACGGGCAATTATGTGATGTGGGTCAGAACGGGCCAGTCACTTTCTATCCATTTTTTCACATTATACTATATTGATATGCAAAAAATGATTATAGAAACTACAGGTGCATTAGTTGCATAAAATTATCTTTTAATGTTTTTTAGAAAGCAATAAAATATTTGGAACACGTTCAGATTTTTTTTTCCAGTTTAGGGATAATAGAGTTTTCTACAACTAAACGTACCCTATGTTATTACAAAAAATATAAAACAACTTCTCCATATAAGGCGACTTAGAAGGCATTTAGACATTCGAATAGACTTTTAACCAATTCGGACCCTTTTGACGATTTTCTTTTTATAGATAAAACATAACCCAATTCGACTAATTTATAAGTAAATGGGTCAAAATTGCTACTATAAAAGAATTACCTTATCAACAGCTAGAGTGAAGATTTCAAGATCACCATCCTCCTTGATATGAAACCGTGTAAACGACTTGTAATTAGCAATTCCTAATGAAGAAAAGGCTTCATCAAAGTGTAAGTTCAGCCAATTGACACAAATAGACAAATAGCTTCCAAACACAAGTGAAACCACTGGTGCAGAAAACAACCAAAAATATAGAAACACGGAAGCATAATATATAACTGCACCGCCTCCTGAGAGTGAAATCATCCCGTTTTTGCATATGTTGGCACGTGTCACAGCCATCACCTGATCACACAAATATCAACATTTAACACAACCAAAATGAAAAATGAAAAAATTAAAAGACAAATTCCATATTTTGACCACCTAGTTTCACTTTTGTCCATTTTGGTAGTTACACTTTTTTTTGTCCCGTATAATATATTATGTGACTTAAAAAATTATTACATGGCTTATTATTAATAAGCCACGTAGTAATTTTAAGAGACATAATATACTAATGACATGTGATTTAGGGCCACGTAAGTTTTGGAACTCGCTAAGATGATAGCTTGTGAAAGAAAACAAGCAAGAAAAAGTACCAAAATAAATAACGAGACAAAAACGTCTAATTATCAAAATGGAACAATATATTATAGAATTTACCAAACAATAAGTTATCAAGCATATGAAAACCAAACCTCGGGAACATCGAAAGCCGAAATGAAATATTTAATACAAGCCGGATAAAGCCCAAAAGTCCATTGCTCAATACGGGTCCGAAGGCCCGTTAGGTCTGGAAAATGCTCACTTTCAACCGATCTATACCATTCATATAATGTATGATAACCCGAAGTTGATAAAAGGTTATTTTGAACACATATTTTAACACCTAATTCCATTAATAACATGAGAATTAAAGCAGCAGAAAGGTGTGCAGAAACATGCAAAATCTCGATTACTACTTTTCTTTTTCGCGACACTTTTGAAGGAACAAATGCTATTGCTGACACTAGGAGTAAAATAGCACCCATAGATGATACATATGATTGCCCAAGCATGTGCATAAGAGCATCCCAAAAGGTGCTAAAAAAGCTTCGAATATGACCCGTAAATGTATCATCTTTTTGTAAGATACGGCCAAGGTTGCACTGAATATATATAACAAAATAAAACATTTGTGAAAATTCTATATCTAGAGTAAGCATTTATGTAAGATTTAATTATGTTTAAAGCTTCAAACTTTCACCATTTAATTCGTTAACTTGTTAAAAAAGCCATTCTGACCTGTGATAACTTGTTAATCACAAGTTAATACATACAAAGCCATTTTAACCCGTAGAATTTTCTTAATGGTTAAGTCCCCTAACCTGTATAAATTTATACCAATTTTTTATAACCTTGATTAAAAATTTAAAACATAATCAACCCTTGATGGAAATATAAACGAATACGTACTTGTGGGAACAATGGAAATGCCAATATGAAGTAAATGAGCCCACCAATGAAATCAAACTGCCAACTTTTCTTTCGAAAGCTCAAAATTTACCAAGAGCAATCTGCAAGACATAATTGAGCACAAACACAATGAGTATAGTTAATATATGACGCATTTGGTACTAGTAATAGGAAAAATTGGAAAAAACAAGGTAAAAAATATATCAATTTAAAAAAATGAATATCATATACCAATTTTGACAAGTAACATTTCTTACTCTGATTGAATCTTGAACATCAGGGTAAGCAGCTTTCATTTCATAAGTTGTATCATATGCTTTATCGAAAGTACTAAAGACGTGTGTGGGATGCAAAGAGGCCCCACCACCACCGTTTACAAGTAAATGTTGTATAGATTCGGGGTTTTCGGATGGGGCCCGCGAATGACGCATGTAATGATGTAAATCACCAGCCATTCTAAGTTTACACCTTCCTTTTAAATGATGTTTAACAAGATCTGTTATATTTTTACCAGTAACATCGTCACAAGAGTAATTCTGATTATTTACTACCAAAATTAATAAATTTGGTTTTGATCTTTAATCTTTTGTTGGAATAACACTATAACAGTATGTCGAGAGGCTCCACTTATGGAAAAGTACCAGGTTTGACTTTCAAAAGGTCAAACTAAAGTCTTTTCAAGGAAACTTATCTACTGCCCTTTTAACCTTCTACCATACAGTGTAAATTATAAATATTCAACATAATGACAGTATTAACTTTGACTTTGAATGTTAGAGGTTTGACTTTCAGTCTTGGTACATGCCCAAAGATACTTACAAAGTATAGATGTTACAAGAAATGATGATTAACCAACCACCTTCTTAGGGCTTCTGTGCACAAAACATGATGAAAGCTTGCTGAATTTTGCATGTGTAGTTTGTAAAACCACAAGATTTAATCAAGTCTTCAATCTCTTCTTCTGTTAAGTAATTTATATTCCCAGAATTCCTCTGTCACATAATGATAACAATTTTAGGAAAAAAAAACAAATCAACCCAACTTGGCCTGTTTTGGCCCGTTATAAAAATTTGACCCGTTTCAACTAAAACCCTAGAGAAAAAGCCATTACCTGGTCAAAAGGCCTTAATATTGCAGGAGTTGATCTTAAAAACGTTGTCCCAACAAACACACCACCACTTCGCAATATACGATTAATTTCAGCAATCTATAAAAACAAATGCAAATTAAAGTCAAAACTCAATATATTAAAAGTTAAAACCCAAAATTAAGATCAAACAGACTAAATTCTATATCCAGCAAGACACAGTTATACGATCATTAAAATAATAAAATAGTTTTTTTGGATGGTTACTTTAAATCAAATAACAAGTTTTACAATTATAGATAAAAGATTTTATTTATGAATATAAAATTAATACGTTTGACCACAAAAAGTCAAAAAAAGGTGACTTACTGCATTAGAAGGAGATGGCCAACAATGCAAAGCTGCACCAGCATGAACTGCATCGATTGAACCTGATGAAAATGGAAGCCTGGAAACATCTGCTCTTACAAGTGCAAGATTTCTGTAATTTTTAATAAAAACGAGATAATCATGTTTAAAATCTTCAAAAAAAAAAAAAAAAAAAAAAAAAAGAGAGTAGAAGATACTTACGAGTTTAAAATGGTATCATCAAGTTTAATAAAATCATAAGTTTGACGAAGCATATTTTCAGAAAAATCAAGAGCTACAACTTTTGAGTATGTTCCTGATTTTGCAAATTTTCGGGAAAATAAACCGCTCCCGCAACTAACATCTATTAAAGTTCCACCTTCTGCTGGTTTGAAGTACTCTTGAGCCATATCAAACTGTATGATGGGAAATTAAAGTAAGAAATTAGTGTTTGAATACCAAATAGTTTACAATAAGTGTTTGACTATTGGTCAAATGCCTTCAAATCTTAAAAATTCTTTAAGAACGGTAAAATAGGACATAACCCGTTATCGACCCATTCATGAGCGAATGGGTCGAAATTGCCAACTCTAATTATAACAAAGACAACAGGTAAATATGTATTTTGTTCTAAAAAATTATACTACTATTATATTTATGGGACAAAGAAGCAAAATAATTAAAAAATAAAAAATAGAAAATAAAATAAACTAACTTCCTCATCGGGCCCAGGAAACCCACTACGGTTGAAATTTTGACGCCATCCTCTTTCATACAAAAATGAAACCAACGGGCTCCTAATGAAAAATATACAAGACGATTGTTAGCATATAGTGTTTTTAACTTTTTAATTAAATATAACAATACTATGGTAATTATATTGCTTTCATGCTCATAATTAAGATTAGTTTCATACCGAAATAACTCAGTTCGAGACGGTTGAGCTTCAACATATTCTTTAGCACCAGCAATTACAGTAAGATCAAGATAAATATTCTTGCTTGAATATGTTTTATTACACTTTCCACATTTAAAACCAGAACGATATATTGCGGGCCTGCAAATTTTAGATGACATTTTGTCAAACAACTACACATGATCATGTGTAGGATCATAATTAAATCAACAAGAAATTGTAACTTACAGATTAAAACCAGGAGGACCTTTTCTTATAAGTGGTTCAAAACAAACAGGACATGCAAATAAATCAACTTCCCCTGAATCTTTGAGTTGAGTAATTGCTTCCTGCAATTATTAAAAGAATTATATAGTCCATTTTTTACTTTTGGGAATAAAGCATTCCAACTTTAGAAACAAAAAATATGCAGATTAATTAGTTTTAGTTTCCAATGGGAATAATTCAGCATAGTCTTGTTTGTGTCAAATCAATCAACATGCACATATTCTTTTTATTTGCCCTAATCAAACTGGCATCCCAAACAAAGCATACTGATAATAGACACAATCGAACTAATATTTCAATTAAACCCCTAATAGATCATAATTTCACTTTCAGCTCAGCTCAGCTCATCCCAAATTGCATAAACATCTTAATCAACAAGATTTTGCGACTTCCATACCCTAATAATAAACAAAAAAAAAAACAGACTATAACAAGAACTACTTTAATGCACACCAACTGTTTGTGTTAATGTCTGAGAGAAAGAAATTACCGACACTGTAGCAACAAGAGCAGAAGTTGCTTGAATTCTTGAAGATGGATACTTTAGGGGAGATCGTAACTGGGGAGACTTTAAAACTATAGGGAACTTAGGGATCAATAACGAGCGATTATGAAATGGGTGAAGTAAATGATTTACAGATGATGATGAAGTTTTGGCCATTTTTGGTGAAATTATGGATCTTTATCGGGTCTCTTTATGTTTAATTGGAGTCGGATGTATACGAAGAGACCGATATATATGGGTAGTTTCATGATGGAGAAGAAGACTGATGATATTTCTTGTTTTTGTTTCATGAAATTTTGTTTTCTTTTTTATGTGTTTATGTGGTGATCGAGAAACCACAAGTGAAAGGGTTCGAGTCTCACAGTGGACATAATTGGTTATTTAGGAATAGATTAGATTTGCCGTTAAAAAAAAAAAAAAAAAAAAAAAAAGAAAGAAAGAGGCTCCAGCTTGCTGAATTTAGAACTACAGAAAACTTTGTTTGTGACTTTGTTCTGAGGATCTTCATATGCCACGTCATCACCTATACCCACCTCCTGTTTTGCCACATCATACTTTAAAACTACATAAATCATGTGATGTTTATTTTCCTTATCAAACCCCGAATATGTATTTTAACCAATGATATTTAACAATTATTATCTACGTTGCAAATTTTAAGAAAATACAAAATAGATGTGTTTGGGAGAGAATATTAGAAATACTTATTAGCTTATTAACTTTTAATAAGCACATTAAGTCTTTGGATAAGCTTATAAGTTTGTGTTTATAAGCTTATTTAAAAAAGGATTTTTTTTGGACAACTGCGCTTAGTGCTATGATCTTTGCGAGGTCAGTTTATTTATCTTGTGATATTTTGTTTTTTGTTTATTTGAATTTATTTACGTGACATCTTGAAAGAATAATTTGTTTTAAAGTTAAACTTTGTTAAATTCGGCCAGATTATTTACAAGATCACTACTTGTTGCAAATGCGGGAGATTGTCGAGCAATTCTCTCACGACACAGGGCTAGCTTTCGAGATGTCAAAAGACCACAGAACATGTTACGACAAAGAAAGAATTCGAATCGAATGTTGAAGACGGCTACTTAAAAGTGTCAAATAGGCGTCACTCGACTACTCGAGCCATAGGTAATTGGCACATTAACGGGCTCAAACAAACGAGTGAACACATTGGTCCATTGAGTGCTGAACCAGAGCTCAAACTTATCACATTAATGAAAGAAGATGAGTTTTTGATCATTGGAAGTGATGGAATGTGGGATTTGTTTAGGAACCAAAATGCGGTTGATTTTGTGAGGAGGAGGTTGCAAGAACACAACGATGTTAAACGTTGTTGTAAGGAGATGGTGGAGGAAGCTATGAAGAGAGGAGCAGTTGATAATTTGACGGTGGTTGTTGTGTGTTTTCAGGCGGAACCACCGCCACACGTGGTGGTGCAAGGAGGTAGATTGTGTTGTAAACTTTATATATTCGGTGATTTTATAATTAGACAATTGTAATATTAAAAAACATATTTGAAATTGATAATTCAATATCAAACCCAGCAAATAAGAAAGAACCAAAATGGAACAATCAAACCTGAATGTTGATGAAGAACAAACCGCACGGAATTGTAAATCCTGTCCTTTAAGGTTTTTACGCGCTCTATATGCTGCAAGCCTCAGCGTAGAACCCCAGGATGTAATGCAGTTGATCGGTATGTTCTTACAGCAAAAGAATCACCGACAACACAAAGTGATTACTTGGAAACACATGATGAATATCAAAACCACAACATCATGAGAGGAGCAGCATATGCTTTTTTGGTGTGTTGAACTTCACAACTAGAAGTTGTTTATATAGACTCTCAAGTCTTGAAGGACCTTAATGACATTCAAGTCAAGAGTTTTGTAACTCATGATTAAATTCAACATTATGTCACATATTATGACATTTAGTGTAATTGGTTATGACATTTCAGAGATGCTCATAAAATATTAAGTTCCACAACTCTCATCAACTGATTCGGCGTTCGAAGTGGGATAGGAAATTTACCAACTTACAAATCACTCATTATTATTTCCTACAGATTGCGGCGGAGTATTTCTGCCGAAGGGTTGTTGAATCTTAAATTTCACCTTGAAGGGTAAAAAGGATTGATGATTTTTTGAACCATTTTGATGATGATGAAAAAGGTTATATTTGTAAATACATTCATGTGAGGGAAGAAAATAAATTAAGAGAAGATGCTAATTGTGTCTCTAGAGAAGGGGAAACCATATGTAAATTCATGTAGTGGTTATTAATCATTTGTAAAATTGCGAACTAAAATGGGTGTGATTCTGATAATTTAATTCAGTTTTCAATTTGAAAACTGATTTTGAGTTTTCTTTTGATAACTTCCCTAGAAAATTATGGCCAAAGTTTTCTTCAAATAAGCAACCTATTGATTTCCCTGTTTTTCTTCCTAGTACTTGTAATGATGGTGATTAAAGTCATTAATGTCATATCAACGACACATCAACTTTCGTTTTATCAGCTTTCGTCTCTAAGACTAAAGACGTGAAGAAATGACTGTAACGATGACCAAATGGCCGTAGGGGCGGATCATACACCTCAACATTCACAAAGTCTGGTCACTCTGCGACCAAAATAAGCAAAAAATTAAAGTGAGACGCCTCGGGTTGGAGTGGCTTAGCGGGAAGGACGTGTCTGAAATGGAGGCGATCAGTTATTACGCCCAATTTAGTTGGGGAGGACGTGTCTGAAAGGGAGGCGATCAGTCATTACGCCCAATTTAGTTCCATCAATTTCCAGTTTTGATTTTCATTTTCTTTTAGAGTTGAATGCTTTTGGTTTAGGGGTTCGAATTTGGTTCTCGGAGTTGGTATTTTTGTGTGATAAGAAATTTGAACCATTATATATTTTATAACTTTCTTTTAGAAATAGAAAGATTTTATGAGAAAATAAATCATAGATTAATGTAAGAAATTTCAACTACCAAATAACCTTTTAATATTTTCTAATTAATTTACCTTTTAAGAATAAAATTACAAAATTTTAACTTTTATTTCATACAACTAGCCAATGGTTTAGTCACTAGCCTCGTCGGTAGAAAATTTAACTTATCAGTAGCTCATCACCATTGGCACGGGGGTCATCAAGAAACTCGTCGGTATGATCTCTTCCCCACACGGAAGAGTTGTACCATCTCGTTGTGACTTGTGAGGTTGGGGGGAGGCTGGTTAATATTTTTTATATTAGATATTAGTTAGTGATGAGTTGCCGACTTTATCAGTAATTCGTCGGTTGGGAAGAACCTATTGACAAGTTATGAAACGCGTCACGGTTGTGTAAGGAATAAAAAACACATTTATTTTCTTTTATTTATTTTTATCCAACTATAGAAAACAAAAAGATAATACAGTATGCCACTATGCTTTATAAATATTTCTTTTTTGTCTGTTCTTCTTCCCCCTTCTATTTAAAAACTAGAAACACAGCGTGAAGTAGTGAGGGTAACATGCTGGTCAAACATCACCTACCCGCAGGTAGGTAGACGAAGAATTTCAAATCCATCCTCCGAACAAGTAAAAACTTCAATGGCTTCCACTTCTTCCTCAGAGCCTAATTTTAGCAGATACGACGTCTTTCTAAGTTTTCGAGGCGAAGATATTCGTTATACTTTTACAGATCATCTTTACAAGGCGTTAAGTAGCGCAGGGCTTTATCCTTTCAGGGATAATGATGAAATCGACAGAGGTGAAGATCTGCAGCCAGAAATCGAGAGAGGAATCAGAGAATCCCGTGCTTCAATCATCGTATTATCAAAAAATTATGCAACTTCTAGATGGTGTCTTGACGAGCTTTGTCTGATCCTCAAGCAAAGGAATGAGCGCAATCATTTCGTTCTGCCGGTTTTTTATCATGTTGATCCCTCACATGTTAGGAAACAAGAGCAAACTTTCCAGATAAATGTGAAAACGGACGCAAAATGGACAGCAGAAAACGTGAACCGGTGGAAGGCGGCCCTTAGAAAAATTGGAAATATGACCGGCGAAGTTGCTTCTGGGTATGCTTTCTTATTTAACCTTAGACTTTAACAATGGCCGAATGTGAATACAGTTATAGATTCCGCTCTGATAATTTATTTTTTTCTCTACCAATTTCGATCTGTAATTGGAGTTTTGAAGTAGGTTAGTTTGTTTACGATGGAATCGAGCATATATTATTACCATAGAATCAAATTCAAACATAATGACAATCAATATATAATGGCATTTGGTTTTGAACGAGTAGCAGAAATGATACAGAGAGGGATGAGAAAACCCCTAATTTCCTCCGTCAAAAAGTAACATAAATCTAACCTAAGTTTACAAGGTTGTAAATCGGTAGGTGGTACCTAGCTAGCGGTCGACCACCTTCAAGCGATTAATCGGTCTTGGTGATTAATCAGTTTCTAGGCTGGTACCATAAAATACAAAGGAATTTATACTTATATAAATAAATATTAGCAATATCCTAACAAAATACCTAATTAGTAAATAACCATGCAAAAACTCTAACAATGTTCAAAATAAAAGGCATAAGTCCATAACAAAATAACTAAATTAGTCAATAAGGACCCTAAAATTGATATTTGGATTTTTTAAAGTAAGTTTGACTTTCGTTGACCTTGACCGATTTTGACCTTGACCGATAAATTGCACCAATTACTAGGTTGGCCGACGATAACCGCCTAGGTGCCGCTGCCTATATTGATTTTTACAACACTTTTTGACATCCTGACAAGAGGTCACGAGCTCAAATTTGATTAGGTACAAATCTTTGGTGTGTCTATGGAATCGCTGGGTTCGGAAACGGACACGTACATACTCCGGTTAGGAGGTGTAGATCTGAGTCAAAGACTCACCCTCTCCGACTAACCTCAGTAGGGAAAAGCTTATCCATTTACATCCGTTTACCATTTTATAAATGTTAATGGTCTACTTGATAAAATTACTGAGTTTTAATATGTAATTAATAGTTTTCTTACTAAAAAATGTAAATGAAAGATGTTTTTGTTGAGTAATGTCCCACATTGGACAAACAATGAATCTGACTATTCCTCTTATAACAAATTGGTTTTAAGATGGAACCCCACAAACTTACAGTTTTATGTATTATCAAGAAATTTACCTTTGGGAGGCTCTTAATGAAGTAAATAATAAAAACCTTAATTTGCTATTTTTCGTCGTTAAAGTTTTTGCTAAAGTACGAATTTAGCAACGCCATTGCTAAAAGTTCGTTGTTGTTGGCACTTAGCAGCTTTTCTAGTGGTGGTTGAGCTACACAAGTTTTTAAACATTAAGTTTATTTTGGATAAATTGCGCCCAACAAGATGTTACAAGATCTCTTTTTGTAATAGTATTTGTTTTATTGAATTAGTACTTATCATTTGTAGTTAAACGAGATGAAGTCTTATATATCACAGTTCTGGAATAAGTATTTGGAGTTTTAAGTTTAGGACATGGTTTTATTGATTTATGATCTTTTATATAAAAGATGTATTATGATGATCAGGTTTAAACATATATTGGTTGACTGTACTTTGCTTTTAGAATCTGAAATTATTCAAAACTATATTTATCAACTGTTGTCATACAACCCTAGAGTTTTTGTGGGTCTGAACTTGCTTTGTATTGTTGTAGGCCTGAAACAGAATTTCTGAAAAAAATAGTTGGCAAAAGGCTTGATTTTAGAAAAGTTTACCGTCAAGACGATCTAGTAGGGATGGAAACTCGAGATAAGGAGATCATTTCATGGTTAGGGCAAACCGATTCCCAAATTTTAGCAATTTGGGGCATGGGAGGAAGTGGTAAGACGACTTTGGCCAGGCATATTGTGAATACAAATTGGGAAAAATTTGTAAGCATTAGCATCTTAGAAGACATTGGTAGGAAATCAACACAACAGTTGCATCAGCTACAGGAAAAACTTACTGGAGATATTTTAGAGGGCAAGAAGAGAGAGATCCCTAATGTTTGGCAAGGTACATACACGATTGAAAAAGCCTTACGGACAAAAAAGGCACTTATTGTTCTTGATAACATAGTTGACGGAAGCCATTTGTTTGATCTAATTGGATCTGGAGTTGAAACAAAAAGCAAGATCATAATAACAACAAGAGAACATAATCCGTGTAAATGGTTCGAGTCTAAAACTAAATCTTGGAGGTGTCGTGAATTTGAAATGAAACCGTTTGATGATGGTGATTCATTGGAGCTTTTAAGTGTTAAGGCCTTTGGATCCAAATCTCCAAAAGACGGTTATGAGGACCTTGCAAAAAAGGCACTCCGGTTTTGTGATGGAAATCCACTTGCTTTGAAAGTGTTGGGTTCGTCTCTTTCACTGCAAAAGGACAAAAAGTTTTGGGAAAGTACATTGGATTCATTGCAAAGGGAGGTTCATGGTGATATTCAAAATGTGCTCATAACGAGCTACAACTCATTACCACATTACTCTGTGAAAGAGTTGTTTTTGCATATTGCTTGTTTCTTTGTTGGCATGGATAAGGATTATGTTGAGAAGATATTGGAGCCTGATTACTCTGCAGTATCGGGGATTGTAACCCTGATTAACAGCTGTCTTCTCTCTGTTTCGCCTTACAAAAAGCTGATGATGCATCCGTTGCTTCAAGAGATGGCCAGAACAATTGTCTACAAACAATCACCCAAACAACCTGGAGAACGTAGCAGAGTCTGGCGAGATAAGGAATCTCATCAAGTTTTGAGTAAAGGAAGTGTAAGATTTTTTCTCTTATGTAATTTAAAAGGGAGTTGATTCTTACAGAGCAATTTTATGTCAAAGGACAATCATGTCCTTACTTTCCTTTTACCACATTTTGCAATTCACCCCTCCCACTAAGGATATTATTGTCCATTGATATGAAATTGCTCTGTAAGAATCAGCCCCCATTTTAAAACGTACTTTCACTTAGTTTTATCTGAAATTGAATGCTTTCATGTTCCTTAATTTAGGGTTCAACAAAAATTGAAGGTCTAGCTCTTGACATGAAAGTGCTGAGTCAGGAACATGTGCAGCGTAATCAAAAGGTAATCTAGAGTTAATATTTCATATACAAATTAGACAGAAAAAAACAGTTGCAATCAAAGTACCAAGAACTTAAGGGATCTTTCTTACAAAACCATTTTCAAGCATATTTTATTACTAGTTGGGGAATCTTTGTGCATTTTTTTTTCTAGATATGATGCACCCTTTCTTACATTCTATATTTGCGCAGCCATCGGAGATCACGACAGGTTCATTTGAGAAGATGATTAACCTGAAATTGCTCCACCTAAATCAGTTGAAACTCAGTGGATCCTATGGCAATTTTCCAAAAGATTTAAGATGGATATGCTAATTAGACATGGGAAACTTAGTTGTTCTAGATATGAGCTGTAGCAAATTGGAAATATTTCAACCACCAGATGTAGGAATTTCAACATCCTCTTTGAATCTTATTTTCTCGTTGTGTTTTTGTGGATGTATATATAATTCAAAATATATAATTTAACTTTTGCAACAGGTTCTTGGATCACTGCAGATTCTAAATCTTAAAGACTCAGACAAGTTATCTGAAATTCACAATATTTCTCGGCTTCCGAATCTCGAGGCTTTGATTCTCTGGAATTGTCATAGATTGGTTCGTGTTTGTGATACCCTAGGAGACCTTAGCAGACTTACTTTATTAAAATCTGTGCAAGAAAGAGCAGATGAAGTTATATCTAAGGCTATCTGCTTCACTTTTTGGTGGAATTAGTACCAAACAACCTTCCTTTCGTATCCCACATTCACTAGAACGGTTATTCCTCAAGGACTGCAATATTAAAGACACTGACTATTTTCCTCTTAGTTTTGAAGATCAATTATTTTTGAAATACTTGAATTTAGTAAACAGTCCATTTGAAGTCCTGCCTAGTTACAATCATCTTAAATATCTTCGGGTCCTTGACTTAAGTCGTTGCAAAAAACTTAAAATGCTTCTATGTCTCCCAAGTACACTTTCAGAATTGTATATTTATCACTGTAAGTCGCTGGAGAGAGTAACTTTTGAGTCACATCGATTCACCTTGCAAGAGTTTGGCTATGAAGGATGTGTTAATTTGTTTGAAGTTGAAGGCTTTTTCAAATTGATGCCTTTGGCCATGCTTAATGAAGCTGATTTGGGACACATGAATTGGCTTTTAAATTATCAAGATCTTGAGATGTGCTTGGTTGGAGATGAGCAGCTAACCAATGGGAGAAGTTGGTGCCTCCAGGTATAATTTTTTGTTTTTTATTTTTTATTTTTTTTCTCTTCAACAGATGCATAATGTCTATATTTACTATATATTATGTATTTGAGACTTTCCCAAATTAGCAAGGGTTATTTTTAAGCAAACACACTTGCTATTTCATGACAAATTTGTATTTATCAAAAATATGCACCATGTAAGACTTAACATGTGACCTCTATGTTATTAGCAAAGAGCTTTAACCAAGTGAGCTACTATGATAGATGTTAATTACTTGACTGCAATTACTTATGTATCACATTATCTTTATTAATCCCTAAACACATATCATTCTATTGACCACCACCACCATCACCGACCATCAATATCACCACGCACGCACAACCACCCACCATCACTATGCACCCCCTCCCACCAATCCACCACCATCCCTATTGTCACCACAAAATATAGTTACAGGGTAACCGCCACCACATTGTGCGGGTACCCTGCTATTTTATATGAATGATTGACATCGTTTGTTTTGCGTCGCACAGATGTTGTATGAATTCAATATAATGAGCACATCTCTGCCGGACATTAAGAATCCAAACATGATGCCTAAGTATGAGTATACGTCACAATACCCATTTTTATCTTTTGAAGTTCCTCCATGCCCCAAGAATAAGAGGCTCAAAGGATTAAACTTAACTTTCAAATATACGGTACAAGGTGAGGATTGGGTATGGTTTGCTAAAATCAGTACCAACAATGGTGTTAAACTGATTTATAACCCCATAGTCTTTGGTAAGCCTCTATCTGATGAAGTTGGTATATGGTTAAGCTATTGGCCAATCGGGAACACATTAGACATTGGAGATAAAGTTGATGTATCTATTGTTGTGATAAATGGTTTGGAGATATTGGAGTGTAGTGCAAGCCTTGTGTACACTGATGAACAAATACCAAATGTGCCCTTGAAAGAGAAGGACGGATTTGTAGAAAGTCTTGAAGGAGATTTGTCTGGATTTAGACTAAGCACAGGAGCATACTATCTTTGTCGCCGTGATTTCTCTGAGTTAATGGAGGTTGGCAGACTGACTACAAACTGGTTTAAATCTTTAGTTGGTGATGCAATTGACTATACAGGTATGTTCATCTTGTCAAGATAATTTTGGGGTTTTTCATACTTCATCTGATTCAAAATAACCGATACACTTTCCATTTTTTGATGTATCAAAATAAGTGACACACTTTGATAATTAAAAGGTAGTGGGGCCCACACCCGCTAACTATCTCTTTTAATATAGTGAAATGACTCATACACATTGTTACAGAGGTGGGAGGATGGAGAAAGACCGGTACACCCCAACAACCATACCATTCATATACTGAACTGAGAGCTGTTAGATGCATTATCTATGGTCCTCAATCGGTAAACCTTCTTTCTAATATTTTTCGTATGATATTTTAAGTTTGGTAAAATTGTGTTCCTTCTTAATACTATATTACATGACTTGTTAAACCAATATAAAACCTGGTTTAGTCTGCATTAATTTCCTATTAACAGATATTAGTCTTACATCAAGTTTTGCTAACATTTCTCTCATGATTATAAAAAACGAACAGGATGAAGTTTACAAGATTGCAGAGATGTCCAAACCATCTTTTGTTAATAAAATTGTGGACTTCACATCAAAAAAACTTTGGAAGACAATAAAATCTGGGACTGCATCTGAATTTAATAATGTTTCACCTAAGGTAAATGAATGATTTTAGATTATGATCATAATTGGTTCAACAAAATTATGATTATATTATTTTGATCTAAGTTTATGATATGCAGGATTCAGTTGCTGCTCACCACAGCGGATTAGATTCTCATCAAACAATTAAACATAAAGATCCGAAAATAGGGAAAGTCAGAACAATATTAACACATACAAATTCACGACATGCCATAATTGCAGTCGTTGTTGGTTGTTTGTTTTTTATTTCATCAGACAACATGCACACACTCTTACAAAAGTTAGACAACAATATCAAATGGTGGTCAATGTGCATGTTTGTTTGGGTTTTTCTATTTCTTTTCATCGCCTTTTGCAGGGAAGAAAATCAAACCAAGTTATTCGAATGTTAGTAGATGGTAAGTTACTTTTTAGTTTTTAAGTAAATTACATAAATGGTCCTTGTTTATATAAAATTTTGAATTTTGTCCCTTGCCTTTGTTTTATTACATGGATAGTACTTAATATTGGAACTTTAACATCAACGGTCCCTAACAACGGTTCCTAATTTGAAACTTGTAATATCAACGGTCCCTTAATGGTCTTTTTTTCTTTAGGGACAATTGGTGTCGCAAGTTTCAAAATTAGGGATTACACATGTAATAAAAAAACGTCAAGGGATGAAATCTAGAATTTCATACAAAACACTTGGACAATTCACTCTTAGGGCATATTTGGGAAAACTTATTTAAGGTGCTTATAAGCTTATAAGCTTAATTAAGCCTACATTTGTAAGCTTAATTAAACTTATATAAGCACCTTAGATAAGCTTTTCCAAATATACCCTTAGTTTTTTTTTTATCAAATCTTCTTGTATGGATTCTGTAGGCGTGTTCTGAGTTTTGTTTTTGGTTTTGGTTTTATTTATCTATTTTTTTTTTCTTTGAAGGTATACAGGGTGGATGTTAGTGGCAGCTGTATACCATCTTCCTAGTTTTCAGTCAATGGGAGTGGATATGAGGATGAATCTTTCGTTATTTTTTACGATATATATTTCTTTGATTTTTGTACTCCTTGTTTTCCACTTAACATTTTTGGGCCTTTCGTATGTGGGAATTGTTTCTCGTGTGGCAAGGAGGCCCGAGATCTTGACCATTGTTCAAAATTGTGCGGTAAGTCTCATACATTAAGCATATAGGTTTTTTAGAGGTGGAAGATGGGCGGGTCGGGTAACAGACCAAAATGGGTTCGGGTCAAAATACGTACTTTTTGGTCCGGTTGAATTGGGTCGGTTTAAAGTAGATTTTTTAAATAACTATGCCAATTTTGATCAATTTTTTTTATAAATAGTATAATTTATGAGGTTTTATACATTAAAAAAACATTTTGGGCTACTTTTGACTTGTTTGACCTGCTTGACATGTTTCCTTATTAGCTAATTCTATAGAATTTTACATGTTAGATATAAAATACATCCCAAATTGACCCTTTTATAAGTACATGGGTCAAAAAATTTCATTTATGTATATCACTATGGTCCTAATTTTTCATTTTTTTAAAATTTGACTATTGGACTAATTGTGTAGGTGTTAAGTGTGGCATGCTGTGTGTTTTATAGCTACTGTGGCAATCAGGCACTCAATGAAAAACGATTAGGAAGAAGAGATTCAGGACTTTTTTCACTTTGGATTAACATGTATGAACTAAAAGATGAAATTTGCAAATCATGGTTTGCTCCAGTTGGGTCTGCTGGTGATTACCCACTTCTTTCTAAGTGGGTTATATATGGACAAGTACGATTTTTTGTTTATCAAATTTGGTATCTTATTAAAGATTGAAGAGTAAATTACATAAAACGTCCTTTGTGGTTTGTATAAATTATAGATTCATCCCTCATTTTTTTTCTTTTCACAGATAGTCCCTAATTTTGAAACTTGTAACATCAACGGTCCATAATTTTAAAATTTTGTAACATGAAAGCTCCTAAATTTTAAAACTTATAACATCAGCACTCCCTAAAAACTTAACAACCTTCTTAGGGACTATCTGTGTAATTAAAAAAAAAGTCGAGGAAATCCAAATTTTCATACAAACCACATGGACCATTTTATTTAATTTACTCGACATTTAATTACGTTTTCCACTTACACTTCTTATTTCAGTTTTCTTGTAGTGGCCCATGTGAGTCATCAGATGAAATTTCTCCGGTGTATTCATTGTGGGTAACATTTATTGGTCTTTATATGGCTAATTATGTGGTGGAAAGATCAGCAGGGTAAGTTTGTTGCTTCTTATTTTACTCCAAAAATTAATTATATTTGTTGGGTTTTTAATTAAATAATTATTAATCATCAGATGGGCTCTTACTCATCCTTTATCAGTTGAAGAAACTGAGAAATTGAAGAACCAACGGCTGAAGCCTGATTTTTTAGATATGGTTCCTTGGTTTTCACGGTATATGTTTTTATATTCTCTCTTATATATGTATTTTTATAAACTATATGTATATACTATATATATATTTATATTTATGTATGTATGTAATTATGTTGCAGTAGACCAGCTGATTTATTCAAGACCATATTTGACCTCCGTGTATCTGTGACTGTGTTTGTTGTAAGATTTCTCTTGTGACTGATGGGAAGGCTGCAGGTTCACAATCTTCCTATACGTATTTACTTTTGGGTTAATTATGTTTGAATCCTCAAACTTTCTCTGATTTGGCATTTTAACCCTTTAAATTATTTTTTGACAATAGTTTTATCCTAATTTTCGGTGTTTTAACCCTTTTGTTAACAATATGTTGAGATGTAACTTTTCTTAGGGTCAAATATAGTTGAATACTTGAATCCTTAAAGGCTTAAACTTTCATCTATTTGACAATTTAACATTTAACCCTCAAACTTTTTTCTCAATTTTTTTTCACATATCAATTAACTAAATAACACTATTATTTTCTTATTACTTAATATTGTTATATAAAAATTAGTATAAAGTTTAATATAAAAGTTAAGGTATAAAACAATTGCAATTTTTTTTGTGATTAACATGTGATAGCAATTACAATGATTTTTAACAAGTTAACATTTAAGGGTTAAACTACCAATTGGTGAAAATTTGAGGATGATACATAATTAACACTTTACCTTCACATGTAAAAAAATTTATAAATTTATTAATGTTTTTCCTGATAGGTCCCAAGGAGTAGGGTCCACGAAGGGCCAAACGAGGATTATTTATATGATCATTTAAGTGAAAGAAATGAATTATGGTTTGATTTTATGGCTGATACCGGTGATGATGGGAATTCTTCATATTCTGTTGCTCGGCTTCTTGCTCAACCATCAATTCGTGCATTAGATAATGATTCTATACTAAGTTTACCTCGTGCAGACCTTCTTCTTATCGGTGGTAATCTTGCGTAAGTTGCTAATTTACCATTTTACCCTTCATTTTCATAAATTAATCGTCTTTTTGAATAAATATTATTGGGTTTGATTTCAGGCAACCAAATCCATCTGCATTTAGTTACGAAAATCGATTTTTTCGTCCTTTTGAGTATGCTCTTCAACCATCAGATGCGCATATTGTTGTTGATAAACCTGAATTACCTGTTGGTGTGTCTGAATTGAGATATTATGATGGGCCCCAATGTTTTGTTATTCCTGGAAATCATGGTTGGTATTTTTGGATTCAACATTTATGTTATTTTTTAAGTGATTAATAGATGAGTTTTTTTCCTGGTTTTACAGATTGGTCTGATAAACTTGAAACATTTATGAGGTACATTTGTCAGAAAAGTTGGTTAGGTGGGTGGTTAATGCCTCAAAAAAAGAGCTTTTTTGCTCTGCAACTACCAAAAGGATGGTGGGTTTTTGGTCTTGATTTAGCTCTTCACCATGATATTGATGATAATCAGTTCAAATTCTATGAAGAATTGATAAAAGAAAAGGTAATTTTTATTTGTTGGGGTGTTTGGATACATGTTTTTAAAGTTTATTATGTGATATTAAATAACATTTTTGGTAGTTTAGAAATGGGTAAACTGTATAAAAAGATACTGAACTTGTAAAAAAATCATCTTAGGTATACTACACTACTTTTTAGTCAATTAATTGTGTCAAAGTTTATTTGTTGACCAAAATGGGGATTTATTTTTTACCATTTTTAGAATGTTTTTACCAGTTTTAGGAAGTTTTTGGTTACATTTTTTTGCCATTGATTGTAAAAAAAAAACAGTTGAGTATCTTAAATGAAAATTTTCTAAAAGTTCATTACCTTTTTGTGTAGTTTTCCCTTGAGAGGTTAACAAACGACATGATAGAAAAACGACATTTTTATGAAAAAAAAATGTTGAAATGGAAAAAAATTCTCTTAAATTAGGTTAAATGAAGGAGGTAATAAGTAAGTTAATTTTACCTAAATAATGAGATAACTCCAAATTGATCATCTACTTTGTTCAATCTCATCTTTTAATAATTGATTATATTTTTTATGTTCCAGGTTAAAGAAAACGATTCTGTGATCATAATGACACACGAACCAAACTGGATATTAGATTGGTATTGGAACAATGTTACTGGTAAAAATGTAACACATCTTGTAAAACATCATTTAAAAGGAAGATGTAAACTTAGAATGGCTGGTGATTTACATCATTACATGCGTCATTCGCGGGCCCCATCCGAAAAACCCGAATCTATACAACATTTACTTGTAAACGGTGGTGGTGGGGCCTCTTTGCATCCTACACACGTGTTTAGTACTTTCGATAAAGCATATGGTACAACTTATGAAATGGGAGCTGCTTACCCTGATGTCGAAGATTCACGCAGAGTAAGAATTTGTTTGACAAAATAATATTATTTATTTAGGGAAAATGATCAAGTAAAAATCGACGTTTTCAATTATGTCTTGCAGATTGCTTTTGGTAATATTTTGAACTTTCGAAGGAAAAATTGGCAGTTTAATTTCATTGGCGGGTTCGTTTACTTCATATTGGCGTTTTCAATGTTCCCACAAGTACGTATTTGATTGTTTATATTTCCATAAAGGAGTTATTATTATATTTTAATTATCACACTTGCACTGATTTTGCATTTTAACCCTTCCAACTTTTATGGCAATGGTTTTATCCTAGACTTTGTTGACTTGGTGTTTTAACCGTTTTGTTGACTTGTTACCAATCAAACATTTTGTGTTGAGATGTAAGTTTTCTTAGAGTTATTTCACATATTTGACGATTTAACCATCAAACTTTTTTTTTTCTTCCTATTATTATTAATAATAGTTTATATTGTTAAGAATTGGTATAAATTTATACTGGTTAGGGGTGTTACCCACTCAAAAAAGAAAAAAGAAAAGTCTACGGTTAGAAATGACTTTGTATGTATTAACTTGTGATTAACAAGTTATCACAGGTTAGAATGGCTTTTTAAACCAGTTAACGAATTAAATGGTGAAATTTTGAGGCTTAAAACATAATAACCCTTACTTAAATAAATGCTTACTCTAGAAAGAGAATTTTCACTAATATTTTAATTTATTACACTTATTTTCAGTGTAACCTTGGCCGTATCTTACAAAAAGATGATACATTTACGGGTCATGTTAGAAGCTTTTTTAGCACCTTTTGGGATGCTGTTATGTTCATGTTTGGGCAATCATATGTATCTTCTATGGGTGCTATGTTACTCCTAGTGTCAGCAATAGCATTTGTTCCTTCAAAAGTGTCGCGAAAAAGAAAAGTATTGATCGGGATTTTGCATGTTTCTGCACACCTTTCTGCTGCTTTAATTCTTATGCTATTAATGGAATTAGGTGTTGAAATATGTGTTCAAAATAACCTTTTATCAACTTCGGGTTATCATACATTATATGAATGGTATAGATCGGTTGAAAGTGAGCATTTTCCAGACCCAACGGGCCTTTGGACCCGTATTGAGCAATGGACTTTTGGGCTTTATCCGGCTTGTATTAAATATTTCATGTCGGCTTTTGATGTTCCTGAGGTTTGGTTTTCATATGTTTGTTAACTTATTGTTTAGTAAATTCTATAATATTTTGTTCCATTCTGATAATTAGACCTTTTTTTGTCTCGTTTAAGTTATTATACTATCGATGTGCTATTTCGGTAATTTTGTTTACTTTTTTTAGAAGCTACCATCTTAGCCAGTTCCAAAACTTACCTCACCCCAAATCACATGTAATTAGTATATTATGTCTCTTAAATGATTACGCGGCTTATTAATAACAAGCTATGTAACAATTTTAAGTCACGTAATATATTAATAACATGTGATTTAGGGCCAAGTAAGTTTTGTAACTAGGTAGCTACCACCTGTGAAAAAAAAGTAAGGAAAATTACTAAAATAGCACATCCAAAGTAAGGATAACTCCATATATGAGACCAAAAAAGAGTATAATTACCAAAATGGTAAATTATGGAATTTGTCTTTTTTATTTTTTTCTTTCTTTTTTGTTTTGTTGTATTAACTGTTAATATTTGTGTGATGATCAGGTGATGGCTGTGACACGTGCCAACATATGCAAAAACGGGATGTCATCACTCTCAGGAGGCAGTGCAGTTATATATTATGCATCTGTGTTTCTATATTTTTGGTTGTTTTCTACACCAGTGGTTTCACTTGTGTTTGGAAGCTATTTGTATATTTGTGTCAATTGGCTCAACTTACACTTTGATGAAGCCTTTTCTTCATTGGGAATTGCTAATTACAAGTCGTTTACACGGTTTCATATCAAAGAGGATGGTGATCTTGAAATCTTCACTCTGGCTGTTGATAAGGTAATTCTTTTATAGTGGCAATTTTGACCCACATTACTTAATTGCCCATTATCCGACCCGCCTGACCTGCCCCTTTTGGTTCAGGTTCCTAAGGAATGGAAATTGGATCCTGATTGGGACAATGAAGTGAAAAAGCCACAAGAAGCAAGTCATCATAGAAAGTTTCCAAGTAAATGGAGGGCAAATGCATCTCGTCAAGACCCTGTAAATACGGTTCGAATTGTTGATCATTTTGTCATTCAACCAACCCATAAATTCTAAGTAGCACCCTTAAATGGGTCAGTTTCAAATCTACAATTTGAAGCTTAAAACCGTTTAAAAAAACGTGTTTGAGTTAGAGATGGAAGACGTGTAGTTGTAGAAGTTAGAATTTTATACTTTGTGTTAAATTGTTGGATAATGTGTCTTACTTATATTGTAAATGTTATCACAGTGTAAACATTTCGTAGGTGAATTAAGAAGTAAATTGAGTTGTGTAGGTGGAAGAGAGATAAACTAATTTTTTAATGAAAAAATTGGGTTGAGATCGGTTGATAAAAGGGATAGTGTAAGCTCTATAGATTTTGGTGGTGTTTGTTTTTTAGAGAAAAAAGATATGTGCCTGCTGCTGCAGATTCTGAAGTGGATCTAAAGTCTGCAGTCTACAAGAAAACTGTAGTTTGTTTGTTTGTTTTTTTTTTTTTTTTTTTAATATCGGGAGATAAAAATTTTAACAAATCAAATTTAAGAAGTTTCTGCAAAATTTCATACAAATCTCTGCATAATATATTAACGGCATAGGAACTTCCAATAACAAGTTTTTGCATAATTTCTTATAAATTCATAAAGAATTATTACAATAACATATAAATTTATGCAAATTTCTTCCAATAACATACGCAATTCTACATAATAAATCAAATTTCACACAAATTTCTGCATATATTAATAACATACAAACACCTGCGTGAGATCCGCATTGGGGTCGATGGGAGAGTTCGGGGGGTAGGGTTTTGGAGGTCTTTTTTGTGGGAGGTTAGAACTAGAAGATATACGAACTAATGCTTAATTCTTCATGAAGAAGACCATGGGCAGACATAAAAATGTCCGCGAGCTTTTAAAAACAAACATCTGTTGGAGGTTTTTTTTCTTCGCGTAATCTGCACCGCGAAGATAAAAGACCCCAAGAAGATCTTTTCTCAAAAAACAAACAACACCTTAGAATCCTAATATTTGAATTAATCCAGGTAATATCAAACTCAAATTCATTAATTCCATACTAACCCTTGTGTTTTTATTTAGATTATCTCTACTATATATAAAGCATTTAGAACCTTTCCTAAATTAGAAGACTTAAAATTCAGCCAATAACTTTCTAATTTGGGAATGATTGCGTTTTGAAAAAATAATAAACGTGCCAAGACTCGAACGTCCGACCTCAGCGTCATTAGCAAACACCTTATCCAATTGAGCTAGCAGTTTGCACGCTTTACATTTGACTTCAATTCCATTTACCCTTTATTTTCTTGCCTCTTTCCGTTGCAGATATGCATGCTTGTCTGGGGCATGCCAAGCGTTGCGGGAAAGTGAACCGGCTTTTTGGGAAATCGAAATATGCGACTGCTATGTCATTGCAATTCCTGAATCAATCTTAAGCAAGTTCAAATTTTGATTCCCCCTGTCTAAATTAGGGTTTAAGGACCTCATTTCTGGCTGCACTAAAGATAGCGCCGTTGTTGATTCAAGCTCTGCTATCTCTCTACCCGCTCAAAGAAAAGGAGTTTCAGCCGTCCGTCTTCTCTGATGTCACCGGAAAAAGTACAGGTTATTACACTACGCTGCATTTTCACATCAATTTCCCTTTCAGGTTCGTTCGTATGCTTGCTCGCGAGTTCAGTTCCATTTTTTATTTGAATCCTTAATTCGTGGAATCGTTTGTGTGAATAACACACTATATGAATGAGTATTGATTACTTCTTTGAATTCTGTATGCTGTCTCCGGCTGTTGTCTACTGCTGTTGTGACACAAGAGCTTCAAGTATGCATTTGTACCACAATCTCCTTAATTTCGGATGATCAACTTGGGTTAAATAGTGACGGTTCATTTATATAATATATGTTTATGATTCATCAGGAGAAGAAATTGATGCAAAGTAATCGCAATTATGAAGTTTCCCTGCACCCAAGTATGTTGCTATGATGGAACTTGAGGAATCAGTTGAAATTTTTTTATAATTTTCTTTAATTCCCAGAATTCCAGTAATAATCGTATTTCATTTGCAAACTTGTTGGGTTGAATCAACTATTTTTCTTTAGAATGATTTATAGGAACGAAATGAGAGCTGATCTACAAGCTTCTAATTTATAATGTTGAAGAACTTCTCATGTTGAAGAACTTGTGAGAAATACGGGATTTTGTCCTTAGGGTCTCTACATTGGTGTGAAAGAGAAGTATAACTGTTCTATTCCTATGAAAATAATTATTCCAATTTAGTATAACTTTACAATAGGGTAAAGGTTCTTGAGGTACAAAAGAACTGGCCTGAAAGAAGTATTCAATTGATTGTTGGTGAAAGATGGTAAAATAAATTTAATCTTCATTCGTTTATGATTATGATTAATTAACGTGGTTAATGTTTTATCAAATTTAACAGTACCCTAATCTAAAAATGTAACTATTTAAATTTGAGGCATGAGAATTCCCCTTTTTTATATGCTGATTTCTGTTTGACTTATTGACTTTTTATGTATATAATAGGGTGATGAATCATGCATGGTGATTGGTGGATGATGTTTGGTACTTTGGCACTAGCTGAGCTGGTGGATCATTGCCTTGTTGTTACCTATTATTATTTTATTGATTATAATAATAGATTTGAATGTATTCTGATATAATGTTAATTTTGGCAGGTTGAGCATAAATGTTCAGATAAGGTAGAAGGCAACTGTACGAGACCAAGGCCAAGACCTCAAAAATGATTAATTATGCTTTTATGCTTTGCTATATTTTTTTTATAGTCACAAATCAGAAGTTGCATTTAGACAATCGTATATAAAAGTTGTAGGCATAGAAGAAACATATGAAGCTACTTGTGGTTTTGCCAGTTTTACAATAATGAATGTTGAAATTCTTGATTTGGTCTTGCTAAATTATTAATCCCAAATTTGTTTGCAGATTGAAGAATATAGAAAGTTTGCGTCAGAAGGAAATGTATATGAAAACATATGCTGGAAGATTTCTCCATAGTCCATCCATAGGTGGTCATGATGATGAAAAAGCTGTAGGTTGTCTCCTGGTGGTGAATCCATAATCACCTAAATTGTTGTTCGATCTGGTACGGGAACGCGCGCTGGGAACATGGTTTGCCCTAGCAGTCGTAACCGGTACGGAGGGCGTAGTTCATGTCTGACAAACTACCAACGTTACCCTCCACCACAATCACTACTTTCTCCGCCCACCATCACTAAGCACAATGACCACCAAACATCACTACCCCCCCCCCCCCCCCCCCACCCACAACACACACACACACACACACCAATACTAACACTACATCGAACTATAATTCCAGGGTACCCGCCGCCGCATTGCGCGGGTACCCTGCTAGTATATTATAAAGAGTTTACCACTTCCATAATTAGCAAGGCTGAAAATTCAGCCAACACACTTGCTAATTTAGGAATTATTTAGTATCTAAAAAAAACGCATTAATCCTGGATTCGAACACGAGACCAACATGTTAATCCCCTATCGAGATAACCAGCTGAGCTACATGGAACCACATTCATCTCTTCTTAATCAATAAATATAAACTACGGTCTCCTTCAACCTCCATACTTGCCTCGAAAACGCGGACGACTCCTCGATTCCCATTGAATCGGTTCCTTCAACCCGCCCAATCCTCTTCTCATCCTTCTTCAATCAACCGCTGCTTCAGCTCCTCCAATCACCTCTCCTACTCCTTCATCTTCTTCTACTCCCAGGTCATCACGTACAATAGCATATCTGGTTGCGCCTACACATTATCCGGTTCAACAGTCATGATTCGCATCCCTCTTCCATCGTCGAGTCGTTTCATTCATATACGAAACACAGAGGTTATTCTATCTAAAAACCCTAATTTTTCTTCTATCTTTATTTTATTCATAATCTCTAATTTGTTTTGATCTACATCTCCACTAACATTTTCATTTTGTTTTTTTTTTTTAATATGTTACGAGCCACTTAACAATACCTTTCAGGTTTATGTTTCCTCCGTTTCAATTTATAATTGTTCGTATCATTTTCTTTGTTATGGATCTGAATGTTTATTAAAATCATGTGATACCATTTGCTAATTCATTATCATTTTGTGATGATCTGAATCACTTTATTTGAATCAAGTAAATTGTCTTATAATTCAGTGTATTCAAAAGTTAGGTCCAAGTCTTGAATTAGGTAGTTTTGCTGCTGGGATGATGAAAACAACTACAGATATTGCTCAGCATATTCTTCAACAAGTTAGATTATGAACTGGTCGATTCACTTTACATGTTTTCTTTAACGGATTATAAAGATTATTATCAGAATAACTTAATATTTGGTAATCATATTGTTAGGACCATTTATGTAATAAGTTTTGACCTTTAATGTCGTTAGTTAACGATTCCCCAGTTAAGTGGTAGATGGTATAAATACTTGTATGTTTGTCTTTCAATGTAAGCTTTCCCACACTTTCAATGCATTAACATTTTGAAAGCTATCTTCTTCCCTCCATCTCTCTCTCAAGAACACACACACTAAACACACACTTTGATCTTCATTTCTTCACAAATCATCATGAATTAGCTTGAATTCATTAGATTTAGATCTCTCACATATCAATAAGTGTCTCTAAACAATCTAATTTCTAGAATGGAAAATGTTCTGCTGGTCAACTAAACCTGACAATTACAATTTATTTAACATTTTTTTAGTTTAGAGTTGATTTTGTTTCAGGTTAAACCGATTCACAACTTCTTTGCAACTCTTTTTCTTACAAGCCTGGATGCTGCATGAAGACTTTTGTAGTTGCTACAACAGTCCATGGATTTTTATACACTAACAAGGCTGTTTTTTTGTAAGTTATTCCGTGTATTGATTGTTCTGTCATTGGTCCGTCGGGTTTTGTTGACAATTATGGCTTTATTAATACCTTTTTGTAGGTAGCAATGGCAACATTCTGGTGCAGATTGGGGAATTGGCTAATTAATTGGTTTGTAACGGGAAGTGGACAAGCAGGTTTAGGAACTTGCAACTCATTACAGCGATTTGGGATTTTATAGGCATCAAGGCCAATTCTTTATGTTTTCTTTCTAAAGCAATTTAGGGCTTTTTTACACAGATATCAAATGGATTTCAAATCGCTGAGCATGTTAGAGATTAAGTGTTCTAATATTATTTACATATAATTTTAGCTTGATAATAAATATTTTTAAGCATAAACTAAAAATGTTGAATATTAGTAAATTGCTACTTTTCATTACTTTCTATAGGCAATGGGGCAAGCTTCTGAACAAGGTACTCTATACTTTGAGGGCTTTGCTCTTACAAATGCAACCGCCAAAGTAAGAGATCTTCCTTCGTTTACTGTTTTGTCAAACGGGTCAAACGGAGCAAATAGACAAATGGGTAAATCTCTTCAAACGGGTCAAACTGTTCAAACGGGTCAACTGGGTCAATCTAGACAAACGGGGCAATGTGGACACACGGGGAAATCTGGACATACGGGGCAACTTGGTCAAAAGGGTCAATTTGGTTAAAAGGGTCAAATGGGGCAATCTTTCCTTGGTATTGTTTCAAAATTATATTTTCAATTATCCAGGTTATGAGTCTAGAAAGTGAATCTGCTTTGTGTAAGTCTTGTGCGCATCCACTTTTTCAGAAAAAAAAGGATGTTGAGCTGGCATCTACTAAAAAGGTAAGTTTTTAATACGGGTCGGTTAGGGCTGACTTACAAAAAGTAACCTTAGCATCACAAAAATTTCTTTTACCATCAAATTTATCAAAGGTTATTAGATTTTGCATCGGTTGTTGCTGGAGAAATTTTGCTGTCACATTTATGAAATAGTAATGTTTGTATAACAACTTGCTGTAAAATTTTGCATATGGTAGTATTTTTTGATTGAACTGAAAGTTATAGCATAGTGGTATTAAGAGTCGTTTTTCTACTGAATTTAGTCAATCTGTATTTTGATTCAAAATGTTAGATATTAATTAATAATTATGGGCATATTGCAAGTCTTGAATCTTGATATTATATAATTAATAACTTTCTTAAAAATATCAGTTTTGAGTTAGCTATTTTGAAATTTTCTAGAGTCTTCAAATTTCAAGTAAATCACATGTTTAAATGTATAGAGTCATCAAATTTCAAGTAAATCAAATTTTAAGTAAATCACATGTTCAAATCGATGTACAATGAAAGCCGGCCCTAAACCGTGGGGAAACCATGGTGGAAAGTGTTATAATGTCACATGACTATTAAGTGGAAAGCGTTATAATGTCACATAAATTTTAAGTGTGTTGATTTGTATAGAATTTTTGTTATTCGGTTTACTATATAGAAGTAAAATGTGTTTGGGAATTTTATAAATTAACAAAACCAACATGTTTAGTGTTTCGGGACAAATTTATATTTATAAAAAATGGGTCGTACCAAGACTTAAACTTTAGACCTACATCTTATTTGTTAAAGGCTCTAAAGAACCAAGTTACTGATAGATGTTGATCATTTGAGTGTAATTAACTATGCATCATATTGTGTTTATTAATCTTTAATTCATATTAAATTGACCGCGGCCACCCAACACCACCACAATCACTATCGCCTTAATGAATCATAACTACGCACCACTGTCGTCCACCATCACTACTGTCGTCACCCACCATAACTACCCACCATCAGTCCATTTCTATCGCCACTGGGTATCGCCGCCGCATTGCGCGGGTACCTGCTATTCTTTCTTAAACGTTACTTTTTCATAATATAATATAAATTAAATCTCATAAAGAAAATAGGTCACAATTGGTGGAAGATGCTCACTTTGTTGATTTTTTTTCTTCTAATTTTAATATTTTAAGAATTATTTATTCTAATTTACCTTTTTAATACCATAGCGACATCGTCTGTAATTTACTCTAAAATCTCTACTATATTATAAAGGGTTTACTACTTCTATAATTAGCAAGGCTGAAAATTCAGCCAACACACTTGCTAATAATAGAATTATTTGGTTTTCAAAAAATTTGCATTAACCTCGATTCGAACAGGGGATCAACAGGTTAATTGACGTGCTCGCTAACCAAGTGAACTAGAAGGAAGCACACTCTTGTTTTCATAATCAATAAACATAACCCAAAATTCCGATGCCCTTCAACATTAGCCACCTAAAAAACCCAGACGGCTCTTCGATTCCTCCGTTGCTTACGTTCCTTCAACCTTGCACGTGTACCAACACCACCGATTCTCTCACCTCTTCTCATCCTTTTTCAATCAATTGATGCTGCTTCAGCTCCCCAATCACCTCTCCTACTCCTCCATCTTCTTCTACTCCGAATAATCACGTACAATGTCGCAACTTCAACAACAATATCCGGTTGCGCCTACACAATATCATCAATCCAATTTCCGTTGCTCATCCTACCGCGAGCCCATCGTGATTATGCCGACCTCCTCGATGTTGGGGAGAGTTAGGCTCTCGGATCTGTTCCCTTACGACGGCGCGCCTACACAATATTAGTTGAGAGCGGTTGAGGCATTACACGGTTCAACAGTCATGATTCGCACCCCTCTTCCATCGTCGAGACATATACGAAACACATAAGTTATTCTATCTAGAACCCTAATTTTCCTTATATCTCTATTATATTAATAAATGCTAACATTCTCATTCTCATTCTCATTTTGTTTTTGTTTTTTCTTTAATTTGTTGTTTCAGTTGACGAGCAACTTAACAATACATTTCAGGTCTATGTTTCTCCGTTTCAATTTGTAATTGTTTGTATCATTTTATTTGTTAATCATTTTATCTGCTGCTGGGATGATGAAATCAACTACTGATCTTGCTCAACATATTCTTCAATAGTTGTATCTAAACAATATAATTTCTTGAATGGAAACTGTTCTGTTGGTCAACTCAACCTGACCCTTCTTCGACCATTACAATTTATTTAACATCTTTTTTAATATAGAGTTGATTTTGATTCAGGTTAAACCGATTAATAACTTGTTTGCATCTCTTTTTCTTGCAAGCATTCGGATGTTGTAATCAAGACTTTTATAGTTGCTACAGTAGTCAATGGATTTTGATACACTAACAAGGCTGCACTTTTTGTAAGTTATATTGTGTATTGATTATTCTGTTAGTGGTCTGTCGGGTTTTGTTGGCAAATATGTCTTATTAATACCTTTTTGTAGGTAGCAATAGCAATGTTCTGGTGCAGATTGGGAAATTGGCTAATTAAACGGTTTGCAAAGGAAGTTGAAAACCAGGTTTTGGAACTCGCAACTCATTACTGTGATTTGGGGCTTTTAGGCATCACATTCTTTTCTTTATGTTTTCTTTCTGAAGCAGTTTAGGAGTTTTAACACAGATATCAATCGGATTTCAAAATGCTGAGCATTTTAGAGATTGAGGGTTCTAATTTTATGTTTGATTTGGTTTAATATTTCAAATATTTTGAATTTTTTAATTTGCAGTTCTCGAAGGAACGGACGTTTAGATATCCTGATAATTTCTTTCGGTTGTGATAAATGACGATGCAACAGGAGATGTTACAGCACTTCAACACTGAGTAAGATTTTTAAATGTGAAACCTTTATTATAATTTTTTTTTTATTTTCAAATTTCAGGAAAAATAATATAAATTGAGGGTAAGGATTTAAAAGAATTGAGGGTAAGGATTTAAAATTGAGTTTTAAGTATGTCATGGTTGTTAGGAGAAGTGAAGGACCATTGCATTCTGATAATTGTTCTTCAAAGGGAATGCATACAGGCTACACCATATGGGTAAGATTTTTATTTATTTATTTATTGTTCTTAGGAATGTAAACTGTTTGGATTTATGTAATTAGAATGATTACTTTTTAGGAGTATTTGTTGAAAGTGATTCTGATTTTTATGTATGAAATAATTAGTTTCATTAAAACAGATTCTACAACTGGGAGGTTTGTATTCAAAACATAAATTACATCTGTTGCATTTTTATTCTTCTTGAAAGAATTAAAAAAAAAAATTTGGACGGGTTTTGTTGTATAATATGCATATTATTAACGCATAACTCATGTTATGCAGGCCTGATGGTTAGGTACGATTGATAATTTGGTATTCCAATTAGGAGTGAGCATTTGGGTTGAAAAACGAACCGAATGGTTACTTTATGGTTTTGAAATATCATGATTTTCAATTACAATCCTATAGGTTTCATTCTGGTGCTCGTATGGGGGTGAGCATTTTAAAGTCATAAATACATTAAGTAACTTAATGTTTTGCAAACAAAAGCAATTATATATTAATAATATCGTTATTTTTGTAGTTAAACCCTCTTTTTACAGAGAACTGTGTGGATGAATGGGATGATCATTGACCGAGAATTATGTGGATGAGTGGGATGTTCCTTGTTTGATGGCTTTAGCGGGATTAAGGCAATTGCATTTAACTATTTTGTTATAGGAATCAGGATTACTATAAGGCCAAATTCAAATTGATTTAAACAAAATTTTAGAGACTTTACTATCTTACATTTTGATGTGGTGATGGTGAAAGCAATTACATATAATTATCATAGTCTTTTAACCCTTAGAACTTTCGTCCATTTCACTTTCGGTCCAATTGACATACTTGATTATGGATTTATACTTTATTTCTTCATAATATCTCAATATTGAATTATTAATGTTGTTTTGTCAATTGCTGTCATTTGGATGACTTGATCTAGATCAACTAAAGATGATTAAAGGATAATGCTTACTAATACAACAATTTGACGCCGGAAAATTTAATTACTAGGTACCCGCCGCCGCATTGCGCGGGTACCTGCTAGTTTAGATTAAAAATTCAAAAATTGCCATTTAGCTATTTTATTAATTAATTTAAAAATCTTCAAAATTTCATTACTGGATTGGTTAAACATTTTCAAGGGCCAAGATTCGCTCTCCAACTCCCTCTTTTTTTTATTTCTCTTGATTCTTTCCATCCCTAATCTTCCATAATTTCATAATAATTAAACATTTTTTTTGCTTTTAATTATAATCGTCTTGCTTTGTCATTCTTAAAACCATGCATGTCCGTTGACATTTTTATTCCTTTGATCGATGATTGGTGGGGCGGTGGCTTGCAATATTTAAAAAGAAAATAAAAATTGTTGTTGACGATGACTTATTAACCCACGTACTTGATGGTTTAAATATAGCAATTAGGAGACCAAGACTGACCATCTTCCTTCCTCCAAGAACTAAATTTCATTGATATGGCTTCCTCTTCTACCATGGCATTTCCTAGGGCAAATGTTACCAAATATGATGTCTTTTTAAGCTTTCGAGGCGAAGATACTCGTTATAATTTTACAGATCATCTTTATAAGGCGTTACATGGTGCAGGACTCGTTCCTTTTAGGGATAATGATGATATCGGCAGAGGGGAAGAGCTGCAGCCAGAAATCGAGAGAGGAATCATGGAATCCAGATCATCAATCGTCGTGTTGTCTGACAAGTATGCAACTTCTAGATGGTGTCTTGACGAGCTTTCCTTGATCCTCGAGCAAAGGAAGGACCGCTATCATTTTGTTTTACCCATTTTTTATCACGTTGATCCCTCACATGTTAGGAATCAAGAGAAATCGTTTCAGATAAATGTAGTAAACGATACAAAGTGGACGGAAGATAATGTGAAACGCTGGAAGGCTGCCCTTGCCAAGATTGGCAAAATGAAGGTGAAGTTGCTTCTGGGTATGCTTATTCCATCTTATCTTTATCTTATCTTTATATATAATAAAAGAAAGCGTTTTTGAATTTTGTCACATAACTCTTTCCACGTCATTAATCGATGCTGACACGGCTGCCAAGTGTCTGCCACCTAATCACACGTCCATGTGCCTGCAATTCAAATTGTTTTATTAGGAATGTTTTACGTTTTAGAAGGAATGAATTTATTAGGAGGAAGACTTTCGTTATATACATTTAAGCAAAAACAAAATGTTTTTAATAACATATTTATATATATGGTAGCATTCATGGTAAAAGATTTTTGCCATGGTAAACGAATTTTGTCATTTATTAGGAATGTTTTACGTTTTATTGTTACTGCATATTAGGAACACTGTGTAAAATATCATGAAATTTTTATTGTTACTACATTTTGTCATTTAAACGAATACTGTGTTTGTTTTATTGTCGTATTTCATATAATTTTTTACGAACAAATATCATGAAATTTTCACAAGCCACCCGTGATTTATCACGGGTTATAGGCTAGTATGTAATATAATATGAAGTAATTACTAAAACACGTTACATTGTAATTTCATGATTACTAGCTAGTGTTACTAACGGGCTTTTAACCCGATATGTGGTAAGTCACCCTAATTAAACTGGAAGTTGTGGTTTTAAATAGTATTGGAAACCTGAAAGGTGATGAGGTTTTATATGAGGGGGATGATTCTTACATATATTTTTTTTACAGATCATTTTTTATCCATACAGATCAATTTCATCTCAAATGATAATCATGTTCTTCCTTTTCTTAATTTTACCATATTTTGCATTTCACCCCTCCTATTAAGGGCATGATAGCCGCCCTTTAATATAAAATTGTTTTGTAAGAATCACCTCCCATATTATAATGCTAAATTTAGACTTATAAATGTGGGCCGAGCCCGATGATGATAACTAAAAAAAGATGGGTCTACAATGTTTACATATATAATAGATAGATTACTGTAAACAAATTCTGGTTGAAATTTTGCTTATTCAGCACTATTATTAAATGAAACTTGTTGTACAACCCTTGTGTTATTAGAGGTCTGAACTTGCAAATTTCGTTGTTTTTTTATAGGGCCGAAACAGAATTCTTGAAAAAAATTGTTGACGTCATTAAAGATAGGCTTGATCTCAAGCAAGTTTATCTTCAAGCCAATCTAGTAGGGATGGAGACTCGATATGAGGAGATCAATTATTGGTTAAAGCAATCCGATGCCGAAATTTTAGCAATTTGGGGCATGGGAGGAAGTGGCAAGACGACATTGGCCAGGCACATTGTCTATTCAAATTGGCAAAAATTTGAAAATATTAGCATCTTAGAAGACATTGGTGATAAATCAACGGAACAATTGCGTCAACTACAAGAAAAACTACTTGCGGATATTTTGGAGGGCAAGAAAAGAAAAGTCCCTAGCGTTTGGCAAGGTACGTGTAAAACTGAAAAGGCCTTGGAAACAAAAAAGGCACTTATTGTTCTTGATAACATTGTTGAACCAAGCCAATTGTTTGATTTACTTGGAAGTGGAGTTAATACACAATGCAAGGTTATAATAACAACAAGGGAAAGAAATGCATGTAAATGGTTTGATTCTAAAATTTGGAGGTGTCAAGATTTCGAAATGAATCTATTGAATTATAGTTATTCATTAGAACTCTTAAGTCTTCAGGCTTTTGGATGCAGAACTCCTATGCAAGGTTACGAGAAGCTTGCAAACAGAGGACTACAGTATTGTGAAGGAAATCCACTTGCTCTCAAAGTGTTGGGTTCATCTCTATCACACGATAGTAACAAGGAGTTTTGGGAAAGTACATTGAATTCATCGGAAATGGAGGTTGATGAAAGAATTCAACGTGTACTCATAGCGAGCTACAACTTGTTGCCACGTGTCTATGAGAAAGACTTATTTTTGCATATTGCTTGTTTCTTTGTCGGCAAAGACAAGGATTACGTGGAAAAGATATTGGAGTCTGATTACCGTGCAATATGTGGGATCGTAAGCCTCACTAACAGCTGCCTTCTTTCTATTTCGCCAAACAAAAAACTGATGATGCACCGATTAATTCAAGAGATGGCAAAAACAATTGTCTTCCAGCAATCACCTGACAACCCTGCAGAGCGTAGTAGGGTATGGCGAGATGAAGAATCTTACGATTTATTGAGAAAAGGGAAGGTAAGATCACTTGCGGACCCAGAAAAAAAACTAAGAGGTGTTAATGATTCCATATTTTTTTCCTCATATGTGTCACCTACCTACACTAACAAAAAAAATTAAATTTTTTAACACTATTAAAGGTAAGATGCTTCGCATTTATGCGTATGTTAAAGATCATTTTCTGATGCACCCGGCCTCCTATTTTTATCTCAAGTTATAGGGCTTCATGTTCTTTCTTTCTCTTCAGGGTTCATCAAAAATCATAGGTCTAGCTCTAGACATGGACCTGGTGAGTGAAGAACAGGTGCCGCGTAAACAAAAGGTAAAATAGAGTTATTAAAAGCTAATAAGGCACTGTCTCTACTCTCTCCGTGTATCTATATCATATCTATAATCTTGGTGTGCCTTAAACGCGTATGCAAGTTAGGTGACAAGGTGTCAAGTCACTTACACGTACACAAGAGTTTTAAAAGAATTACAATTTAACATATAAAACATCGCTTACACACATGCCTTAAACTAACAGAAGTTTTTTTCATAGCCGTCTGCCTGCCCACACGCGATACACATAAAACATCCTTAACATCAACATAATTCTTCGATAGAAAGAACCTAATAATTCTGCAACCCATAATCATCAACGCAAACGAATCGCTTCCTAATTTAAAGAGCAGATAATTGGAAGGAAAAAAAAACTGAACCAATAATCATGATCATTATTTAAATCGAAGCGGGGTGTTTAGATAGACTCTCAAATTGGAGTGTTTAGAACAAAAAATCAAACAAATTAAATGAGTGAGAAATTATCTCATTTGATACGTGAGGGAGGTTAAGCTCCTTCCTTGGGTTTTCCTTTGGAGTGCAAATTGTTGAACTCAAGGATTGTCAAAGCTCGAACTCATGCACGCTTGACTTCCGGGCTCGTACGGGCCTGTTTTAGTCAATTGGTTCCTAACCAGCTGAAAATTCAACGTGTTTATTTGGGGAAGCCGGTGTGTTGAAAATTAAGACTTCCTATCTGGGAATGTCCCAAATGCATTATATATAGTAAAGATAGAGATATAAAGATAAAGATAGTAGTGTAGATAATGTTCATTTATTTACAGAATTGTGGTTATAAACTCCAGCCTGATCTCTTAATCTAATGGTCAGAAACATTTCTCGCGCGCACTTCTAGCAAAACTAATGCTTCTCGCATGAACCCTCCGCTATAAGTTTCTTAATTTAGATAAACACCAAATTAATCAAACCATTTTTGGTATTTGACTCAGATATATACTAAGAGTACTGTCAATACCTTGTCTTATCTTCCATACCCAGCAATTTTAATTAGGTAGTTTGGGCATACTCTCTTTGGACATCTTTGTATATATATTTCAAGATTTGAGGTACTCTTGCTAACATCATTCAGTTTTGTATTTTCAGTTATCATATCTTAAGACAGATTCGTTTAAGAAGATGAATAACCTAAAACTGCTCCAGCTTAATAAGTTGAAGCTTACTCAATCCTATGAGAATATTTCACAAGATTTAAGATGGCTCTGCTGGAGAGAATTTCATTTCACGGCCATACCATATAATATGCATATGCAGAACTTGGTGGCTATAGATATGAGCTACAGCAAATTGGAAAATTTTAAACCAACCGAGGTAAGAAAATTCAACATCCTCAATAAATTGCTTGTCTTTTTATCTTCTCATTTTTATGATGTTTATGTGGACTTTTTTTAGTAATCAAAGTTCAATTAATAATGTTTTTAGTAATCAAGACTCTTAATAAAATTAGTAGTTTCAGGATAACTACTCATTTGCCCGCATCAACTCGCACGCGAATAAGATTATAATTGACATGGGTCATATGGGTAAACTTAATGAAATTTATCAAAGAGGAAAGGGGTCAAATACTCAAATAGGTTAACATATCTAAGGGGTGGAATCCAAGGCTTGTAGCCTAGTATTATTGGAGAGTGGTGTAAAGTGTTGCCAAGGACCTATAAGTCATGGGTTCAAATTCTGTCATGGACAAAAAAATTAATAGATTAGGTGTTCTAAAAAAATCTAAAAATGAGGGGAATCTGATGGTAATTGGCAACTGCCCATTCTTATTCTTATTCATTATGAACTAACCATTGAGTGGGTTAACATATGCAATTTTACAAACTGGTTAAAAGGACGATAATTGATTATTAAATTTGTTAAAAGGAAACGTTAAAAAGAAAGATAGATTTGAATATATACAGCGAAATCAATGATCACATGCTCTAAAAATTTGGGTTGGATCAGGCATTTTTTAAATACCCAGTTAGGCTGCATGTATGTAATCAGAAGACTCATATATCCTCCCATTGATTAAGGTAAATCTCGAAAAGTTATGACTCTAAAGACGCACCAATTAAGCCATTTTTCCATTAAGCCAAAATCAAATGGCACCGTCCATGCTTTATGTGTTTATAGGTGATTGGATCAACGTATGTATAGTTCAAAACAATATATGCTACTTTTGCAACAGGTTCTTCAATCACTGCGTATTCTAAATTTTAAAGACTCAGACAAGTTGATCGAAATATGTAATATCTCCCGGCTTCCTAATCTTGAGACTTTGATTCTTTGGAACTGTCGCAAATTGGTTAGTGTTCATGATAACCTTGGAGACCTTACCAGACTTACTGTGTTGAACATCACAGGGTGTAAAACTGTGTGCAAGCGGCAGTGGAAATGGTATAAAATGATTAGACGCACACCTCCCTTAGCTTTTCTACGTTCAATAGAACAGTTATTCCTCAAGGACTGCAGTATTAAAGAGACACGATTATTCCTCCAGGACGGGAATATTAAAGAAACTGATTATTTTCCTCTTGGTATCAAAGATCAATTATTTTTGATATACTTGAATTTAGTCAATAGTCCGTTTGAACTTCTTCCTAGTTACAGTCATCTTAAAAATCTCCGGGTTCTTGACTTAAGCGGTTGCTCAAAACTTAAAATGCTTCTATGTCTCCCAAGTACACTCGCAGAGTTGTATATTTATTACTGTCACTCCCTGGAGAGAGTAGCTTTTAAATCACATCGATTCGCATTGCAAGAGTTTGGTTATGAAGGTTGTGTTAATTTGTCTGAAGTAGAAGGCCTTTTCAGATTGGTGTCTGTAGCCAAGGTAGAAGACACTGATTTGGGACACATGAAGTGGCTAAAAAAATGTCCAGATTTTCAGGTGTGCTTGGTTGGAGATGATGAGCTTACTACAGGCAGAAGTTTGTGTGTCCAGGTTCGCTTTCTCTTATACATATGGATAAATACACTCACCAACTCTAAACTAATTATATCAATGACTTAGTTATATCTTTTGCTTATGTGTCACAGGTGCTGTATGAATTTGGTATAATGAGCACATCTCTGCCAGACATAGAGGATCCAATCATGACGCCTGAGTGTACATCAAAATCATCATCGTTGTCGTTTGAGGTGCCTTTACGTCCCAATAAAAGGCTCAAAGGATTGAACATAGCTTTCAAATATACTATACAAGGTGATGATTGGGTATGGTTTGCTAAAATCAGTACAAGTAACGGTGTTGATTTGATGTACAACCCCAAAGTCTTTGGAAAACCTGTTAAAGTTGGTACATGGTTAAGCTATTGGCCAATTGGGCAATCATTGCATGTTGGTGATAAAGTTGATGTGTCTATCCTTGTATTGAAAGGTTTGGAGATTCTAGAGTGTAGTGCAGGCTTTGTGTACACTGATGAAGAAGAACCAACAAATGAAACCTTGCAAGAGGACGAAAGTGTGGAAATCCTTGGAGGTGAATTGTCTGGATTTCAACTTAGCACAGGAGCATATTATCTTTGTCGCCGTGATTTTAATGAGTTAATGGAGGTCGGCAGATTAGCCTCTGACTGGTTTAGGATTTTAGTTGGCGACGCAATTGACTATGCAGGTATATACATCTTATCAATACAATTTTAGGGTTTTTTATGTTAACATTTTGCATTAAAAACAAGTTCATCATACTGAATATTGTCACAGAGGTAGGAGGATGGAGAAAGACCGGTAGACCTGAGAAATCATATCATTCATATACAGAAGTGAAAACTGTTGGGTGCATCATCTATGGTCCTGAATTGGTAAATGTTTTTTCTAGTATTTCTTCTTTGTCATGAATTATAAGATGACGGAACTTACAATTATTTTTAAACGTATGTTATATTGGTATGTTAGTGTTGCAGCGTAATTGGTCAACTACTATGTAGTCGTATATATATTGGACATTTGTAACGTATTTTGTCAAGAGCGTTACCATAGTTTGTTTATGGTTCCTGTGGGACATGGTTGAATTTTTAACAAGTTTGTATGGCTTACATTTAAAGAAGTTTGTGTGGCTCATATTGAAGAAGTTTATGACCACAAATTCTTCTCTTGGAGTTCCTATAAATACCTCACTTGACAATCAATTCAAGACACACCAAAAACATCTATCTCTCTTCTTTCTTGTAGTATAACTCCTCTTGTAGAAACATATGTGTGTAAGAGTGGAGTAAGGAAGATAATAGTGAGAGTGCTCTTGAGTGTAAGTGGGTTTGGGAAGTGAGTGTAAAATATGAGTCTAAACTTGTAATTGTCAAGTTTGAAATAGTAAGCTGCTCTCCGCCCGTGGATGTAGGCAAATTGCCGAACCACGTAAATCTCTGTGTCGCATATTTATATTCTCTTGATTAAATTTCTATACATCAGTGTCACGTCACATCAAACTGGTATCAGAGATCTTGGTTGCCAACTGTCAAAAAGTTGAATATATTCCTATTATGCTCTGTGGTTGCAACATTGTCTGATCTTCCACATCAGAAAAGAATTGTTCTTGTTTTTTTTTTTTAAATTTAAAAAAAAAAAGTGGCAAAGAGTTCATAGTTATATATATTATTAGTCATACGAAATTATGGCTAGTGCCAAGTTTGATGTGGAGAAATTTTGTTAGAATTCAACCCCAACACAGTGTACGAAACATGCTAGTGAAGTAGCTGCTCTGTGCAGAAGATATGTTAGAAAACAAAATCCAAGATTGCAGATCTTGGTTTGACAAATTGGTGTGAATGTAAGATTGCAGATCTTGGTTTGACAAATGGGTATGAACGTAAGACTTTAGTTGTAGGCTCTGTCGGTTAAGAAGTAGTATAAGTATGTGTTGTATGTTGTTGAATAATGCAGACCAAAAGAGAGTGTGTAAGAAGAGCAGTAGCTCAAAAGTTAAGAGAGAAGAGAGTTGAGCGGTAGCTCCTTCAAGAAAAGAAAAAGTGTCGGTCTCTGTTTCGTTTCAAATCTTGTATGTTTGAGTGTTATAATATAAAGTTTGTGTTTTCCTTATTAGCTGAGTGATTTAATCCCAACAAAGTGGTATCAGAGCCTCGTTAAGTTACCGAACGATTTTGGCTCAAAAAAATTGCGTCAGAAATTTTTGTCTCGAAATCGAATTTCGAAATCACCATTGTAAAGGTCTCGTTTCAAGGATTCCGAAAATATATTTTTCGGATTTTTTCGACCACCGGAAGGCCCTCAAAAGTCCGGTCAAAGTTGAGTCAAAGCTGCCGGAAAAATTGTCGGCAGAATCCAGTTCGCCTGAGAAGACAGTGATGTCAGCATGACATCAGAGTGACGTCAGCATCAGACTTTAAGTTCTGAAAAATTACAGTTTGGTCCCTTAAGTTGCTGCACTTCAGAAAAGTTGCAGATTTGGTCCCTGAAGTTCAGAAAAGCTTAATTTTGGCCCATAAACTTACGAAAAGTTTCCGTTTGGCCCGTAAACTTCTGAAAAGTTTCTGTTTGGCCCCTACACTTTCGAAAAGTTGTAGTTTGGCCCCAAAACTTCGAAAAAAATTGCATTTTTTGGTCTCTAAGTTTTTTGAAAAGAAAGATGGCGAATATGATACAACCTCAAATTCCAAAATTAACATCGACAAACTACGGGAACTGGAGTATCCAAATGAAGGTGTTACTCGGTTCTCAAGATCTATGGGATCTAGTTGAGTATGGGTATACCGAGCCCGAAGACGCAGCAGCTGAAGCAAGCTTAGCACCAGATCAAAAGACGGTGTTAAAAGAATCTCGAAAAAGAGACAAGAAAGCTTTGTTCTTGATCTTTCAAGGTGTTGATAAATCAACTTTTGAGAAAGTATCTGATGCAAAGACATCAAAAGAGGCGTGGGGAATTTTGCAGAAATCCTTCCAAGGAGCTGAGAAGGTAAAGAAGGTTCGGCTCCAATCACTCAGAGCTGAGTTTGAAACACTGAAGATGAAAAGTTCCGAGAGCATAAACGAATATGTTACTCGTGTGAAGACGGTGCTAAATGAGATGAAAAGAAACGGAGAAGCTCTTGACGACATCAGAGTAATGGAGAAATTACTCCGTTCACTCGTAAGAAAATATGATTATGTGGTAACGGCCATAGAAGAGTCAAAAGATTTGACTGAAGTTTCCCTTGAAGAGCTTGTGGGAACTCTTCAGGCACACGAACAAAGAATGAATCAAAATGATGATACAAGCAAGGTGGAACACGCCTTACAAAGTAAGATGACCATCAACGAAAATCGAGCTAGCAGCAGCTATGCACGAGGCAGAGGAAATCGTGGTGGCTATAGAGGTGGATATAGAGGCGGTCCTAGTAGACGAGGACGTGGTAGACAATCATTTGACAGAAGTCATACAAATGAAGGGTATCAACCATCTGGTCGTGGTCGAGGATTTCAAAGCCGAGGAAGAGGTGGTTTTCAACAACGAAGTGACAAGTCTCAAGTTCAATGTTACAATTGTAACAAATTTGGCCACGTAAGTTATGAATGTAAAGCAGATCCTAAGGTTGAAGAAAGAAGTCACTTTACAACGTCAAATGAAGATAAAGATGCGGAACATGCTGCTTTCCTCACCTATAAAGAAGAAGACGGAGGAAAGAAAAACATTTGGTACTTAGATAACGCTGCCAGCAACCACATGTGCGGTCAGAAGGAATTGTTCATAGAGTTGGACGAGTCAATCAACGGAAAGGTTAGTTTCGGAGACTTATCAAAGATTCTAATCAAAGGCAAAGGTAAAGTAATTATTTACCTAAAGAACGGCGATAAGCGATACATACATGATGTATATTATGCACCGGCTATGAAGACAAATATTATAAGCCTTGGTCAATTACTTGAAAAAGGCTATGATATTCACATGAAGAACATGTGTTTAACAATCAAAAATCAATCTGAAGAATTGATTGCTAAAGTTCAAATGTCAAAGAACCGAATGTTCACCCTCGATATGCAGACATTAGAACAAAGGTGCTTAAAATCTGTTGTTAAAGATGACTCGTGGTTATGGCATCTAAGATTTGGACATCTTGGATTTACTGGTCTGAAGCTGTTATCAAAAGAAAATATGGTGAATGGGTTGCCAACAATCAACCAACCAGACCATCTGTGTGAAGCATGTATCAAAGGAAAGCAACACCGTCAAAGCTTTCCAGTTGGAAAGTCATGGAGAGCCAGAAGGCCGCTAGAACTTGTCCACACAGATATAGCCAGACCATTTGACATGCCGTCACTTGGTCAAAACAAGTACTACCTAACATTCATTGATGATTTCAGCAGAAAAAGTTGGGTTTATATTATTAAAGAAAAATCAGAAGCTCTTGATAAATTCAAAGAGTTCAAGGCAATGACGGAAAAACAAAGTGGGCAATATTTGAAGGTACTCAGATCTGACAGAGGAGGCGAGTACACATCAAACATGTTCAAAGAATTCTGTAGAGAACATGGGATATTTCATCAGCTGACAGCAGCTTATACTCCGCAGCAGAATGGCGTTGCAGAACGAAAGAATCGCACCATTCTTGATATGGCGAGAAGTATGGTGAAAGGAGAACACCTACCAAGAACATTTTGGGCTGAAGCCGTGTTATGTGCGGTTTACTTGTTAAATCGCTGTCCAACCAAAAGTGTCAGATTCAAGACACCGAATGAAGCATGGAGTGGTCTTAAACCAACAGTTGGACATCTCAGAATTTTTGGGTGTATTGCATACGCCCACATTCCTGATCAAAAGAGAAAGAAACTAGATGACAAAGGCGAGAAGTGCATCTTCATTGGCTATGATGCAAGAAGCAAGGCGTACAGGTTGTACAACCCACTGACGAAGAAAGTAATAGTTTCAAGAGACGTTGAATTTGACGAGTCTGATTATTGGAAATGGAGCAATGAAGAAAGAAAAGTTAAGGGAATGTTCTTTGAAGATGAAGAAGACGACTCCAACACACCAGATAATGGCAATGATGATCAGACTCCTCCAACAAGCCCTAATCCAGCAACTCCTGTAACATCACCATCAACATCAGGAAGTAGTAGTAGCAGCAGCAGTTCAGGGGGAGCACCAAAGAAGATGAGAAGTCTAGATGACATCTATGATGAAACAGTTCCTGAAAATACACCATTTGATTATTCATTATTCTGTTTGATGGCTGAATGTGATCCAGTCACATACGAAGAAGCTATAGAAGAACCTAAATGGAGTAAGGCAATGGATGAAGAAATAAGCTCAATCAAGAAGAATGACACGTGGGAGCTTACAACTCTTCCAAAAGGACACAAAGCAATTGGTGTCAAATGGGTGTATAAAATAAAGACGAACCAAGAAGGAATGGTTGAAAAGTACAAGGCAAGATTAGTTGCCAAAGGCTACAAACAAAGACATGGAATTGATTATGATGAGGTGTTTGCTCCGGTTGCAAGAATTGATACTATAAGACTTCTCACAGCAATTGCAGCTCAAAATAGATGGAAGATTTATCAGATGGATGTAAAGTCAGCTTTCTTAAATGGGTATCTCGAAGAAGAAGTTTATGTTGAGCAACCAGAAGGTTATGTTAAGAAAGGTCAAGAAGACAAAGTCTACCGACTGAAGAAGGCGTTATACGGTTTGAAACAAGCTCCAAGAGCCTGGAATACAAGAATAGACGAGCACTTCCAAAAGTGTGGTTTTGTGAAAAGCCCATACGAGCATGCACTATATACAAAAAGAAATAAAGATGGTGGTATATTGATTGTATGCTTGTACGTAGATGATATGATCTTCACCGGAAATAATCCAGGTATGTTCGAAGAATTTAAGAAAGTGATGACTAAAGAATTTGAGATGACAGATATTGGTCAAATGTCATACTTTCTTGGGATCGAAGTAAATCAAAGTGAAGATGGAATATTCATCTCACAAAAGAAATATGCGGAGCAAATTCTACGAAAGTTCAGGATGCAAGACTGTAAATCAGTAAGCACACCCGCAGAAGCAGGGTTAAAACTAAGCAATGCCTCAAGTAGAGAACACGTGAATCCAACTTTGTTTAAAAGTTTGGTTGGAAGTTTAAGATACTTAACTTTCACGCGTCCGGATATTATGTACGCAGTCGGGTTGATTAGCAGATATATGGAGAAGCCAAAACAAGATCATTTCATTGCAGCCAAAAGAATTCTAAGGTACATTAAAGGTACGTTGAATCACGGTTTATTTTATACTTGCTCCGAAGATGCAAGATTAATTGGCTACTCAGATAGTGATTATGGTGGAGATATGGATGACGGGAAAAGCACAACTGGATATGCATTTCATATTGGTTCAGCAGTATTTTCATGGTGCTCAAAGAAGCAACAAACAGTTTCCCTCTCAACATGTGAAGCAGAGTACATTGCAGCAGCAACATGTACATGTCAAGCTATATGGTTGAAGTATATTTTAAACGACTTAAGTCTCGTAAGCGAAGATCCTGTTACGATATATGTTGATAACAAATCAGCTATATCTCTTGCAAAGAATCCAGTTTCACATAGCCGAAGCAAGCATATAAACATAAAGTATCACTTCATTCGTGATCAGGTAAAAGACAAGGTAGTCGAGCTCGTACACTGTAGTACTGAAGAGCAATTGGCAGATATTTTTACGAAGCCGTTGAAGACGGATACATTTCAGAAATTGAAGAAGAAACTTGGTATGCGCAGTTGGGTTTGAGGGGGAGTGTTAGAATTCAACCCCAACACAGTGTATGAAAGATGCTAGTGAAGTAGCTGCTCTGTGCAGAAGATATGTTAGAAAACAAAATCCAAGATTGCAGATCTTGGTTTGACAAATTGGTGTGAATGTAAGATTGCAGATCTTGGTTTGACAAATGGGTATGAACGTAAGACTTTAGTTGTAGGCTCTGTCGGTTAAGAAGTAGTATAAGTATGTGTTGTATGTTGTTGAATAATGCAGACCAAAAGAGAGTGTGTAAGAAGAGCAGTAGCTCAAAAGTTAAGAGAGAAGAGAGTTGAGCGGTAGCTCCTTCAAGAAAAGAAAAAGTGTCGGTCTCTGTTTCGTTTCAAATCTTGTATGTTTGAGTGTTATAATATAAAGTTTGTGTTTTCCTTATTAGCTGAGTGATTTAATCCCAACAAATTTAATGGTCAAAATGACTTTAGTATGTGGCGAGTGAAAATGCGTGCATTACTGGTTCATCAAGGCTTGGCAAAAGCTTTGAAAGGAAGAGATGCATTGCCGGAAACTATGCCAAATACCGAAAAAGATGAAATTTTGGAAAAGGCACACAGTGCAATATTGCTGTGTCTGGGAGATGAAGTACTGCGAGAAGTGTCTGAAGAAACTACAGCTGCCTCGCTGTGGTTGAAGCTGGAAAGTCTGTACATGACGAAGTCACTCACCAATAGACTGTATTTGAAGAAGAAGATATATACTCTTCAAATGCAGGAGGGAAAGCCCATTAAAGAACATATAGATGAATTCAACAAAGTCATCCTTGATCTAAGAAATATCGATGTTAAAATCGATGAAGAAGATCAAGCAATAATTCTATTATGTTCTTTACCAAGCTCGTACGATCATTTCATTGATACAATGATGTACGGTCGTGAAACTCTTACAATGGAAGAGGTTAAAGCTGCGCTAAACTCGAAGGAGTTGAAGAAAAGGGTGTCAGAGAGTAAAACTGAAGGATCTGCTGAAAGTCTCTTTGTTAGAGGGAGAACAGATAGAAGATACCAAGATGGTAGAAAAGGCAAATCTAAGTCCAGATCCAAATCTAGACCTAGAAAGTTTAAATGTTACCATTGTCATAAAGAAGGACATCTCAGAAGAGATTGTCCAGATCGTAAAGGCAAGGAGAAAGTCTTTGAATCTGGAAATGCGGCTGTAGCAGACGGCTATGAAAGTGCTGACGCTCTCATAGTCTCAGAATTCGACTCAAATAACGAGTGGATTCTTGATTCTGGGTGTTCATATCACATGTGCCCTAATAAACAGTGGTTTACTACTTACCAATCAATAGATGGGGGTAAGGTTCTCTTGGGAAATAATTTACCCTGTAAGGTTGTGGGCATTGGCACAATCAAAATCAAGATGTTTGATGGGATCGTGAGAACATTGACAGATGTTAGGCATGTTCCAGAATTAAAGAAAAATTTGATCTCCTTGGGAACGCTAGATTCAAAAGGTTATAGCTACAAAGGTGAAGGTGGAGCTATAAGAGTATCTAAAGGTTCCCTTATTGTGATGAAAGGTAAGAAGGAAAATACCCTCTACGTACTACAGGGAAGTACAGTTACGGGAACAGCTGCAATCTCATCAACTGCCGATCTAGATGTTACCAAGTTATGGCATCTAAGGATGGGGCATGTTAGTGAGAGAGGTTTGGCAGAACTGAGCAAGCAAGGACTACTATGTGGCCAACAAGTTGGGAAGTTGGACTTCTGTGAACATTGTGTATTCGGAAAACAATGTCGAGTGAAGTTCAACACTGCTGTTCATCAGACGAAGAGCACTTTGGATTACATACATTCCGACTTGTGGGGTCCTTCACAAGTACCTTCTCTCGGTGGAGGAAGGTATATGTTAACCTTCATTGATGATTATTCAAGGAAGGTTTGGATCTTCATTTTAAAACATAAAAGTGAAGTCTTTGTCAAGTTCAAACAATGGAAAAACTTGATTGAAAAGCAGACCGGAAAGCAGATCAAGAGACTAAGGACTGATAATGGTTTGGAGTTTTGCAGTGGTGAATTTGAAAATTTCTGCAAAGATCACGGTATTGTCAAACACCATACCGTAAGACATACTCCACAACAAAATGGGCTTGCAGAACGAATGAACAGAACTCTGTTGGAAAGAACCAGATGCATCTTATCAAATGCTGGTTTATCCAAAGAGTTTTGGGCTGAAGCTGTCAACACAGCATGTTACTTGATCAACAGATGTCCATCAGTCGCCACGGGTCTCAAGACTCCAGAAGAAATGTGGTCAGGTACCCCTGCTAACTATGCGAACCTAAGAATATTTGGTTGTCCTGCATACGCTCATATTAAAGAAGGTAAACTTGAGCCTAGGGCACTAAAATGCATTTTTCTTGGATATCCTGATGGTGTAAAAGGATACAAGTTATGGTGTCCAGAGAAAAGGAAATGCATTATTAGCAGGGATGTGACATTTAATGAAGCTGCGATGTTAAAACCACAGAAAGAGTCGCTGAATGAAAAGAAGGATCCTAATGCCTCAAGTAAAGTAGAACTTGAGGTGGAGCATTCAAAAGAAAAATCACTTGATTAAGAAGACAACCAAGAATCAAGTGAAGGAGAAAGCACATCGCAACTACAACACTACCAGTTAGCCAGAGATAGGCATAGGAGAGAGATAAAACCTCCCCAGAGGTTTGGTTATGCAGATCTAGTCTCCTATGCCCTCAACGTTGCTGATGAAATTGATAGTTACGAGCCACAATCATACAAAGAAGCTATCAGTGGCAAAGAATCAGCTCAGTGGACTGCTGCAATGATAGAAGAGATTGAATCTCTTCACAAAAATCACACATGGGAAATTGTTGAAAAGCCAAAGAATCAAAAGATTGTTGGAAGTAAATGGATCTTCAAAAGGAAAGAAGGAATCCCTGGAGTTGAAGATGCAAGATTCAAAGCTCGGTTAGTGGCAAAAGGTTATACACAGAGAGAAGGCATCGATTACAATGAAGTTTTCTCTCCTGTGGTAAAGTACAATTCAATTCGTGCATTACTTGCCATTGTTGCTAGCCTCAACCTAGAGCTGGAGCAACTTGATGTCAAAACTGCCTTTTTGCATGGTGAGCTGGAGGAAACAATCTATATGCAACAACCTGATGGTTTCCAAGTTAAAGGAAAAGAAGATCATGTTTGTCTACTCAAGAAATCTTTATATGGTCTCAAACAGTCTCCTAGACAGTGGTACAAGCGGTTTGATAATTTCATGATTGGAAACGGCTACTATAGGAGTAAGTATGATAGTTGTGTATACTATAAAAAGCTGAAGGAAGGCTCCTTTATATACTTGTTGCTATATGTTGATGACATGTTGATTGCTTGCAATAACATGTCTGAAATCAACAGTTTGAAATCTCAATTAAGTGGAGAATTTGAAATGAAAGATTTGGGAGCTGCAAAGAAAATATTGGGAATGGAAATACACCGGGACAGAATAGGTGGAACACTATTCTTGTCACAGAAGAAGTATATTGAGAAGGTACTGGAACGTTTTGGCATGCAAAATGCTAAACTCGTCACTACTCCCTTGGCGGCTCATTTCAAACTTTCAGCAGCGTTATCACCGAAGAATGAAGAAGAGGTGAAACAGATGTCTCATGTACCTTATGCCAGTGCCGTTGGAAGTCTCATGTATGCAATGGTATGTACAAGACCCGATATTGCACAAGCAGTAAGTGTGGTAAGTAGGTACATGGCAAAGCCTGGTAAAATTCACTGGGATGCTGTAAAGTGGATTTTACGATATTTAAAAGGTACTACTAATGTAGGCTTGGTTTATGGAAAATTCAAAGATGCTGGAAGTAAAATTACTGGATACGTGGACTCAGATTTTGCTGGAGATTTGGATAAGCGGAGATCTCTAACCGGGTATGTCTTTACCCTTTATGGTTGTACTATCAGTTGGAAAGCAACATTACAATCCATTGTTGCTTTGTCAACAACTGAAGCAGAGTACATCGCCGTAACAGAAGCTGTAAAAGAAGCTATCTGGTTGCAAGGATTGGTAAATGAGTTGGGCATACAACTGAAAGAAACAATCGTCTGTTGTGATAGTCAAAGTGCTATACATTTGACGAAGAATTCAATGTATCATGAAAGAACGAAGCACATTGATGTTCGGTTGCACTTTATCAGAGATATTGTGGAGCAGGAAACTGTTAAAGTTGAAAAGATATCCACAACAGAAAACCCGACAGATATGATGACCAAACCGGTGTCAGGAATCAAGTCCAGACATTGTCTGAACTTGATTGGAGTCCAAAGCAACTGAGAGACATGGTGGAGAGCAGCAGAGTTGAAGCTATGTGAAAATTTCAACCAAGGTGGAGATTTGTGGGACATGGTTGAATTTTTAACAAGTTTGTATGGCTTACATTTAAAGAAGTTTGTGTGGCTCATATTGAAGAAGTTTATGACCACAAATTCTTCTCTTGGAGTTCCTATAAATACCTCACTTGACAATCAATTCAAGACACACCAAAAACATCTATCTCTCTTCTTTCTTGTAGTATAACTCCTCTTGTAGAAACATATGTGTGTAAGAGTGGAGTAAGAAAGATAATAGTGAGAGTGCTCTTGAGTGTAAGTGGGTTTGGGAAGTGAGTGTAAAATATGAGTCTAAACTTGTAATTGTCAAGTTTGAAATAGTAAGCTGCTCTCCGCCCGTGGATGTAGGCAAATTGCCGAACCAAGTAAATCTCTGTGTCGCATATTTATATTCTCTTGATTAAATTTCTATACATCAGTGTCACGTCACAACAGTTCCTGTCCTTTTTTTCTTTTCATATGATATTTTGAGTTCTGTAACATGTTACTTCATTTTAGCATTTCATGCATTAAATGAACCATGATAATCTGGTTTTGTCTTTATCAATTTCCTGTTAACTTAAATTTTCAAGCTTTGCTAACTTTTCTTACATGCTTATCAAAAAACAAACGGGAGGAAAATTACAGGATTACAGACCTGTCCAAACCACCTCCTGTTCAAAATACTGCGCATCACTTAACAAATTGGTCTCCATTTAGAACTCCAGCAACTACGGTGCGTATTTCTTGCAATTTTTTCAAATGCTACAGTATAAAATATGCAACTGTACGTATTTGTTACCTAACTTTTTGATTTTGCTAATTTGGGAAAAATTAAAACTGAAACAGAATTAAGGATTTTGCTTGAATCAATATCAGTTCCTTATAAAATGTGGCTTTTTATGGTGTAAATTGAGTTGAGCTTAACTTATCTATTGTGTTGTTTTGGTAAATAAATTGAGCCTAGCTCTAAGGCTACACGGTATGGGACGGAGGAAGCTCGGGCGTGGGGGTGAGGTGGCATGGCAACGGCGTGGTGGGTGATGGGAACACCGCCCCCCCCCCCCCCCCCCCACACGGCGTGGGGGTCCGGCGTGGGTCGAGTTTGCAACGCCCAACGCGGGGCAACGGGCGTGGGAACGAGTTTTTTGCGAAAATTAGCCGTTGGCAACGGCTAGAATGCCGTTGGAAATTAAAAAAAAAAACTTTTTATTTTTTAATTATTTCCCTATATATATTTACCTATTTTCATTCATTTTTACACACAAAAATCATCCATTTTACTCTCTACAAACTCCTATCTTCATACCTCTCTACTTACAATGGATCCACACAACAACTCTCCACAAACACCCAACCAACCTTCACAACAAAATATACCACCGAACCTAGGATTTGGTGGCTTCGACCAATACGTCAACATCCTAAATTCCGGCAATGTCCCACCTCCACCTCCACAATATTATCCACAAACCGCACCTCACTATCTCCCTCAATTTCAACAACCCCAATATTCACAAAATATATCTCAATTTGCACCCACCGACCAATATTTTCAACAACAAGAAATTCATCAACAAGCCCAAACACAAGAACAACAAGCGGGGGGGAGCAAGAGAAAGGCGAAAGGGAAAGGGAAAGGGAAAAGGAAAGAAAAAGAGGTTGTTGAAGACGTTGGGGGAGAAGATGTGGAAGAAGACACGCAAATTCCATGGACGGAAAAGGAGGAACTTGCGTTGTGCCGAGCTTGGTGTGCGACTTCTAAAAATGAGAAGGACGGGAATGGCATGAGAATTAAAAACTATTGGGAAGCCATTCTTTCTAAATTTCATACCTTCATGGGAGTCGCGCCATACCGAAAAGACAATAGTCTTAGTAGCAAATGGCGTGACATAAACAACAAGGTTACAAAATTCAATGGTATATACAACAAACTCTCGTCGGAAAGAAGTAGCGGAATGGCCGCGTTTGATGTTTTGGAGGCCGCCAAGAAACAATACAAAGTTGAAAAAAATGGCCATCCTTTTGAGCTAGATCGACATTGGTTGATTTTAAAAGATGATCCAAAATGGATGGGCACAATTACTAAAGATCAACAACAATCGAAGCGCTCAAAAAGTTCACAATCGGTTGACGTTTCTGATGGTCGTTCTCGTGTCAACCTTGATGCACCAGACGATGAATTTCCCGATGACGTATTCGACGACATTGATGAAAACCCAACTCCTCTTGAACGACCAATTGGAAGAGACAAGGCTAAACGAGCGGGTAGGCATGCGGCGGAAAAGGAAGCGAAGAGCAAGCATAGGCAAGACATTCAAAAACGATTAGACGAGCACTTTGAGGCAACGAAAGAGCGCGTAGAGATGCATCGTCAACAAGTTCAACTGGAACAAGAACGACGCCAGCAAGAGAGGGAGCTTGCAACCGAACAAAGAATTATCAATAATATGAATATTTTGACTATGCAACCGCCGCCAGGCATGCCGCAAGAAGATCTTCAACATTTCCTAGCCGCGAAGGAAAGGGCCCGAAAAGCCATGAGCGATTTAGGATTGTAGTTTTTAAATTTTAAGTATTTTTAAATTTAAGTATTTGCATTTTTAATTTTAAGTATTTTTATTTTTAATTTTAAGTATTTGTATTTTTAATTTAATTTAATGTATTGTTATTTTAATTTTAATGGAAGTTTAATATTATGTTTGAAAAATAAAATGGAAATGAAATGATGAGTTGGAAAATAAAATGGTGTGGTGTGGTGTGGTGGGTATTTCCACCAAATGATGTGGTGTGGTGGTGGTGTGGGGGTGTGAGGTGGCGATGATGTGGCGGAAAAGGGCACCACCACATGTGGTGCCCATACCCACTAGCCTAAAAAAATCTATCACAGTGGTTTGGCAATCAATTACTATTAACCTTAATTTTGACTTCTACAAGTTGAGCGTACTTTGGAACGTAAACAGGCGCCATTTATAAATAACATTTGTGTAGCACATTTATAAAGGATAATTTCTAAGGATTGCACTTCAGCTACATTTAGCGTTATCACATTCTTTTTAACTTTATAGTTTATGTGACTTATTCAGGACATTTATGAGAGTCACAGCGTCACAGAGCCTATTGTACCCGAGGACAAGGTAATTCAGTTCAACCTTATTACATATGTCATGTGTATATAAAGAGTGATTAAAAGATAAAAAATGAAAACGGGATATCAGTTATTACAACAGCTAGTGGATTTGCATGGTCTTGGACTAACATCTTGCTACAACCTTAAAATTTTACTTTTCTCTATCCTTAATTCAGGATCTGAAGGGTGGATCTCCATCTCGGTCATGAGAGCTTGTCACAGGAATACTTATATAAGAACTCGGAATTTTCACAACCTTTGTTTTGCTATCTTTGGGAGTGAAAGATTAGAAAGAGTGTGTACTAATTGAGATGCAGTACTTTCTGACAATTGATGTGGTTATCTTTCTAGGAACAGACAACTCGTATTGAATTAGATATATAATAATTTTCCTTTTCATCATTTTTAACGGCATTAGATACATAATAATAGTTCCGGTTATGGTACGGCTCGGCTAGCCCATTAGGGTTTTGTTGTGTACCTTTTAATTATATACAGAGCATATCAATATACTGTTATTCATTCGGGTGTATTATTCAACATGGTATCAAAGCCGGTTTTTTCTTACCCAACTTCCATTGTCCTTTTTCCGGTAACACCATCGTTGTTCCCAGCCGTCTTAATCCTGGTGATCGACGTCATTTTTTCTTTTCTTTCATTTATTAGTAAAGGCATTGCTGCCAAAAGCTGCCAATCCATTCATAGAGTTATGGAAAACAAAACTTTAACTTGCGATTATTCCAAAACATGTTCCCTCTTTCACTCCAATGCAAACTTTTTATCACCATATATATCCATAATTGATCAACCTAAACTCTTGTTCATTCGTATTCATAGAATTACCAATTTTAACAAATTAATACACTAAATTAGCACTATGGTAGATTGCAAAACAATGAGGCACAAGAAATTAGAAACTAAGCCTAGCATAACAACGTCAACACTAATGAGTTCCAAGCAATAATATTAATTCTTCATAAAATCATAGATACTTGACATGAATTGAAATTCAACCTTAACAGTGGATAAAAATTGCATACCTTGGTGCCTTGAAAGATGAAGAATAAGTGGAAAGAAATAAATATAATTAGCCACAATTCCAAGTTGGATCGAAACCCTTGTTCTTATGCTCTAGCCGTTCGCCGATTAATGCCTTAATTTCTTTAGGGTTATAGTGCAATTTCATTTGAATTGGTAGTAAAATTGAATTTTATTTGAAGTTAGGGTTTAATTTGAGAGAAAAGCTTGGAGAAAGGGTGTGCGTAACTGCGTATCGTCGACCAGGATTCTTCTTTCCCCTTCTCGCGGGCTGTTTGTTTTAGCTTATTTGAAGAGCTTGTGCTTTGTAGCGTAAGATTTTATTTTCCTTTAAAATGTTTGGACACTATCCTTTTCTCTTTCTATAAACTGCTATGTTTGGACCAGATTATAAGCCCATAAAATACTAGTCTTTCTCAATAAACTATGTTTTGTTAATAAGAAATCACTTCCTACTATTTATTCATATCAATCATCTTACTCGTTATATAAAGATAATGTTAAAATCAATGGTTGATATGGGGAAAGATAATTAGTGAGTAGGAAAATGAAGTATGAATAAATAGTATGAAATAATAGTCTTTCTCTTTGTTAACACAACCTAGTCTTGAAATACATAAAGAAATTAATTAATGATGAGATAATTTCTAAAATTCAGTAGTTGTTTATATATTGATGACTTGATGTACACATTTCGGATATATTTTCTTAACATTTTAATCACAACCTTTATGAATGTTTTTATCATATTCCAATGAACTAAAACAAGATTAATGGTATTTAGTCATATCATTTGGTTCTACTCATAGTCCTACTCATTTGATGAATACATGTGTCAAAATCAAAGGATAATATTAAGAGAGAGAATAAATGGATTACACATATCATCCTATCAAGTAAATGGTAGGACCATTTCTCCTGAAACAAACATCCATAATTTGTGTCATTGGCTGCGATTTACAAACCAACATTCAATTGTATGACCCGAACCTCTGCTGCTGAATAAGCCGATTATGACTACATATAACTATGTAAGTACACATATGCCTCTACTTCTCCACCACCTACCACAGTCTACGTCACGGACTTTGCACCATGCTCGTCCCAATCCACCGCCATAATCATATCATTGTTTTACAAGTTTCTGTCTATTAGAATGTGTGTTGATTCCCTTAATTGATTAGGATTTTCATTTTTAATATTGATTACGATTTACATCAACTTTATCAGATTTATATTCCCTTAATTGATTAGGAATAGAAGACCTTTAGCAAATGTAATATTCTTCTTGAAATAATGAACAATGTGTACGTAAAATATGTACATGTTAGTTAAACCATGCAGGTTATTCAGGTCGTTCTATATATATAGCAATGATAGATTTGAGTGTAGTGATTAAGTAAATAATTGAGAAAATGCAACTGCGGAAATGTGGCAATCATTTCATGTGCTCCTACCTTCCATTTATTTTGTCCTTACATCACTGTACAGCTTGATGATTTTTTTGGAGACGGCTCTGTCGGGTGTTCTTCCTTTGGTTCATATGCAGATCCAGTTTCTGTTTCATGTTCTTTCGTTGATTCATATGTGGATCCAGTTTCGCCTACACTTATAAGCTTAGCTGCGTTCTCAAATTTTCTTATCATAGATACCGCGCTTACAGGATCAATATCCCCTGTGAGTGTAAGTGTCCCATTTTCTGTATTGACGCTTACAGAATCTAAGCCCTGAAGTTTAGCGGCTAACGCCCTCAATGCCTTACGTTTCTTAGTTCCGCTATCAAAATTCACTTTCAGCACAATTTTCTTAGATGTAGACTGAAATTATCAAAAAAAGAACAGAATGACACTACTGAAAAAAGAAATCAGAAGCAGGGGATTATAAGAACTAAGAAACCGTTACCATTTTGTATTCTTCATAGTTTCAATACGAAAAATGTGTTAGATGTACACCTTTTTATGACATTTTTACATTATGAGATGTAAAGTACACGCTTCATCTTGTGTGAAAATATTCTACATGACAAGTTGATCTCAACAAATTTAAGTGCTGACAAATTTCATATTTCTCCACCCCTTATTAAATGCGAAACAAAATAAAAAAATCTACAATTATAAGAATCACATTTCTTGTGACTTAAAAGTATTTTTTCACGCATATACATGTGAATGTGAACAGCTTTAACCCATTTTTAAGCGTTTATAACTTGACCAAATACAACATGTTTCCCCTATCCGTGGAGGACAAACATGTGCTAATTGCTTATTTCATTATTTGTTGTAGTTTTCATGTAAACAAGCATACATATATAGTGTTGCAGGTATTAATTTTTTCTAATTAGCATAATGTTGAATTACCTGGTTTGCCTGGCCAATAACTTTATGTCTAACCACATCATGTGAGATTGAAGCATATTCCAGGATCCGATTAGAAGCAGAGGCTTTGGATGTGTCCATTATCTCTAGGTTCTCAGTCTGTTCCTGGATAAAGAACAAGATCAACAATAGCAAAAACAAGATCGTCAAAATGCGTAGTAAAATGAAATTGCGCTAAGTTACCGTCGCTTCCTACGAATGTATCTGGCATGCCACGTGAGAAAAAAACAGGGAGAAGTTACAAATACCTTAATGTTTAGTGTTTCCCACATTGAGTTGTTGAAGTTTGACAAGAAAATAAGTGTCACACGGCACCTTCGGGTGTTTTAAAATAAGTGACTCACTTTGAAATTTTCCTTATTTAGTAAAAATAGTGGGACCCATACCTACTAATTATCTCCTTTAATAAAGAAAAATGACTTATTTACCCTTACTTTTACTTTTAAACATCATTAAACTCTCTTTAATCATTATTTGTGATCACTCATTAACTATCCAATTTAATCAAATTTAACATTCATTACAATCTTTTACCTCAAAGAACATGTAATCCAATTTGTGTCACTTATTTTGAGACGGGGAAAGTATATCAGATTAGTAAAAGTTCATTTGTCTCATTGTCATTTTCTTTTGTAAAAAATACTAGGGAAATTGTATATAGTTAAGCACCCAAGTTTAGCATTATTGTCAAACAGTCTACGTGTCTTGTTTTTTTACTCACTCATGGATCTCCATGGTCATCGGTTTTACGGACACTTTCTATGTAAAGTTATTGACAAAAAGGTAATAAATCTAGTTGCACAATCTTTGTATGTTACTATATATAGGCCATCACCAATCTGTTTGAATTGATGTCCAACACATCAAATAAACTGGTATTACGGTTCGGGTATTTTAGAGTCCTATTCATGTTGCACTCGAGGAATCAACGAACACGAGAAATAAACGTAGTATTTAATTAATGGTTTAATTAAATGGACTGACGGGCTAGACGGGCTAATCTAGTTGATGGGTAATTAACTAGATTATGGTATCGGGCCAAGTATTAATTAATAGTTTAGTTGATACTTGTGGGCTTAATTAATAGTTTAGTTGATACTTGTGGGCTTAATTAATAGTTAATTAAAAGCGGGCTTTGGACCAATTAAGGTATTACCATAATTGTGTTTTGGCAAGTATATATATTAGGGTTAAGGGGTTTAACATAATACACTTAATACTTGATCACTTGCCTCTCCCCTAATTCGGCCGAGCCCCACCACCGCCGAACCTCCGTCGCCGCACCACCACCGCCGGACCGCCACTGCCGCCGTGAGCCGACGCCGCCGGTCGAACCGAAATAGTTTTCGGGTTCGGTTTTTGGTGCTTGGTTCTCAAAGTGCTTTATACTACCTAGTGGTATATTGTCGTGTTCTTGATAACCCTTGAGTGTGAAACGATAGACAGATTCTTTCTTGAATCCTAGTGCATTATGAGACAATCTGGCAAGAACGAGATCACAAGGTTTGTCATCCTCGCCAAACCATAACAATGTAAGTTTTGGATCTATATTTAATTAGTCATTAAATTTCTAGTTGCGTTAGAATTGTAAACCTAACGGTCCAAAAGGTTTTATCGTGTCGATGTTCTAACCAAGTTACTTTTGATTTCCGCCTTAAGTAAATTGTGGCTAGATGCATAGAAAACCCAACATAATCTTACTCACATTTTTATGAGTAGGCAAAATATTTTTTAAAGTAAATTACACGGATGGTCCTAGACTCCCAATGATTTGCTCAAAATTTCACTTATGGTATTTTAACTCAAAATATTACATTGGTAGTCCGTACTTTAGAAAGCATTTGCACCGAGATCCTTTTCGCTCACGACTATTAGATTTTTCCTCTCAAGTCTTCCCATGTGCATTGCACATGAGGTCAAATGGTAACCCCTCATCACCACCTCATCTTTCTCCTTTGAAAATCAGCCACCCACGCACCCCTATCACGATCCCATCCACACTCATTGAACTCAATCGATTTTGTCCTACCAAAGTTCTGTTACGGGAGTGTAAAAATGGTAACTCCGCCACCGAATTCATACTCTCCTAAGTCCTAACACACTCAAAAATTCCTCAACTCTGTCCTCTCACAATGCGTAGGAAGACGTTAAATGGCTCATCTGTCAACACCTTGTTTCGCTCTCTGAATCGTACCCTTCTCTCCAGCCCAAAAGACGTTTACTCACAACGCTCTGTGACAGATCTGAATTGTATCCCATTGTAGGGAGGAGGAACCAATCGATGGCAACAGTGGTGGTTTGGTTTGAAGCTTGAGTTTGAAAGGTGGTGGTGGCCCGGTGATAGTGGCGGAGTCGAGCTAGTGGCGATGATTTTGGTGCCATGAATTTGCCAATACCATGGAGCTACCTCAATATGAGCTTCAATATCTTAAAATAAAACCTTTTGAACCAAAATTAAAAACCCTAGATCACAATAACTTTGTTTTAATGGTTGTTAATTTAATAGCCACGCTATTAAAGGCATTGAATGGAATAATTACCAAAAGGGGATAGGGCAGTCAAACTCAACTAAACTTGTGTATGCAACAATCTATATACTCCCTCCGTCCCACAAAAAAATACACATTTCTCATGGGCACAAGTCTTAAGAAAAGGGTTAGTGGTGGGGTAATTAGTATTACTTTTAATTAAAATATAAGGTTTGATTGGAGAGAGAAAGATAGTTATTGGATAGTGGTGGGGTCTTTGAAAATTATATTATTTTATTGAGTGGACCCCCATCAACTTGAGAAATGGGAACTTTTTTGTGGCACAAAAGTTTACGGAGAAATGGGTACTTTTTTTGGTAGGGAGGGAGTATAACATTGATAACACAACAAATTCACGAGAGTTACTACCCAAATTCTAACTTACCACACTCGATTCCTACGAAAGGCCCGCATGTCAAAGGAAATCAACTGGCACCAACTTACCACATACAGTCGCCGGATGTTAATATTCCGGCATTTTCACCACCGACTTCTTCCTTACCTGAATCATAAACAAACTTCGGGAGCATCAACTATCTTTTTCTTAATTCCTTTATTCGCAGCCGACAGTACAGGATTCCGTCGGAGTTGTGGATTCGCGATGCGGCGAGCTACTACGATAGTAAGGATGACAACGAAATCAGACTCAACGGCGACTGCCTCAGGCGGTTCCGCCACCGTCAACGATGAAATTGGGGTTTGATTTTCGATTTTGATTTACCCAACAATCAAACAACATATAGAAACCGCCGCCACCACCGGTCTCCGCCTCCCAATCAACTCTTCGTCTTCTCCGACGAACTCTCAGGGATCTGGTTTTTCTGGCCACTGTCTGGTCCTTCAGCGACCATCGAATATGGAAATAAAAAATCTATGTCACTATCACCCTAAACCACCGTCACCCCCAAAACAAAACCCATAACAGTAACTCTTTAATCGTCACCCCCTGATCCACCAAATCCATCTCCGGCTGTATCAGAGTTGCCGGTGAAGATGGTGGTTTGGTTGGTGGCGGAGGAGGAGCTGGCTGCGACGAAGGTGAAGATAATGGTTTGGTTGGTGGGAATTGTGGTACTAGTTCTGAAGAGAAGTAGGAGACGGGTGTGAGTGTCTGTGAGAGAGGGGAGAAAAAAGAGAGAAGGGGAGGTTTTAGGAGTGTTCGTTTGGATAATTTGGATTTATCCGAATTAAATAGGTGAATCCAAATGGATTTTGGATTTTAATGTGTATTTCATGATCATTTCATTTCAAAAATCAATAGTTTATATATATATATATATATATATATATATATATATATATATATATATATATATATATATATATATATATATATATATATATATATATATATATATATATATATATATATACATATATATATATATATATATATATATATATATGGTCCGATTCATCGCAGAACCGTTTAAAGGTACAGAACCGCGGAACCATCCTAACATCCAATGTTTTCTATGTTATACATAAGTTGTAAATTTGCATACATGCTGTAACCATCCTAACATCAATATTTCCAATTTTTTATACATATAATATATAAATATATTTATGTATTATGTGTAAAAAAAATTTGAAACATTGAATGTATAAATGTGTTACAACGTGTATGGAAATGTACACCTTATGTATAACATAGAAAACATTAGATGTTAGGATGGTTCTGCACCTTTAAACGGTTCTGCGCTGAATCGGGCACTAATACATATATATATAGATCAAGTCCAAACCGGTCCAAAAAACCAATCCAAATTGTCCATTTGGATAATCCGGATTTATCCGAATAGTGAGCACCCCTAGGAGGTTTTGAGGAAAGTGGAACAGTGTTGTTTTACAAAAGGGTAAAATAGTCATTAAAATAAATTTAATGGAAAATTTTAACGCCAGTTGCTATTAGGGACCAAATACGTGACAAAGTTTAAACCATAGTGACTATTCATGTAATTTCTTAGACTTAGGGACTAAAGAGTTGCGTTCAAGGAGGTCCATCATTTTTACGAAGTCCAGAGGAACAAATCTCAACCATTGATCAATAAGATCTAGTGGTCAAGATTAATCATATATTTTTTACATTGAGGGGTATTTTGGTCATTTAAAAAAAAAATTCTTATTTTTTATTTTTTATTTTAGAATTTTTTTTATTTTTTATTTTAGAATTTTTTTTTATTTTTATATTATTTTTTTAAAAAAATTATTATTTTTTCATGAATAACACATAATGTGATTGCGTACTAAATCACATGTGATTGAACTAAAACATCAAATGTGATTAAATATACAATCACATGTGATTTTATACTAAAATCACATATGATTAAGTACTACACGTAATTATCAAATAAATATTATTTTTTAATGAAAAATAATATATAGAAATATAAATAAATAATAAAAAAATAATAATAAATAATAAAAAAAAGTAAATAAATAAATATAATCGAAATTTTTTTTAAGTGCCAAATGACCAAAATACCCTTTCACGTATAAACTATGTGATTAATTTTGACCATTATAGATCAATAGTTGAGATTTGTTCCTCGAGACTTCATAAAAAAGATGGACCTTCTTGAACGTTTCTTTAGGGACTACATCCAAAACTTTTAACAAACCACAAGGACCATTTGTGTAATTTACTCAAGTATTTAATTACCTCTATTTGTTCATCAATTAATTCAGATCTAGTGCCAGATTTCATTTCCTCCTTAAACGATCTTGATGTGAATGCCACAGTTTTATCACCCAGAGATGATTTAGACATCTCTGTTATCTTGTAAATGTCCTCCTGTTTGTTTTTCACAAGAACCAGAGCCAATATTAGCAGAGCTCAGTTGTCACTAAACGAAACCAAATTAATATCAAAAGGTTCTTCCAGATTATAACGATGTAGTACTATTTTCACTTTCTGTAACTGATGTAAAATATATCCAGAACACATGAAAGAAACAAATTCACCAAAAAATTGTTAAATTAATAAACTTGATTTGGCCTATCTCATTTTGTAATTGGGCTTCTTAAAATTAAAATTAATTAATACTTAGTAAGTCCATATCTTAGAATGATCAAGGCTAGAAGTTTCTTGTAAGTAATTTGAAAGGCAAGAGTTAGTTATAATAACTAATGTTGCAATTAATGTTTGTTTGTAGAACTCTCCTATGAGTACTATAAATAGGACTAGTTTCTTGTTATTTGAATCAATCAAGTTTACAAAATCATTTGAGTTATAAAACCCCTCTCTTCCATATATCCTCCCTCACTCCCAATTCCAACAACTTAATTAAGAGTATCAAATGAAAATGCAATGGCAAAGGGTGATACGGATGTATCGTATGGAAGCTAAAACCTAGCTTGAAGGTTGTTCGGTAAAACCGAACGGTTGCCAAGAACTCGAGATTCTTGAATTTCACACGAAACGAATTTATTTTAATTAATACTACCATCCAACTAATGCATACAATTCTTTAAATAAGGTCCTAACTTAATAAAAGGAGTCCTAATCTAATACGAAAATATAAACTAATAGATAAAGCTAAAATTTAAATAACAAGATAACTTAGAAGATAGTTGGATGATTTAAACTTCCGATTGAATCCGTTAGCCACTGTTCGGGTTCAAGTCGGCTTCGTGTGGTGGGTGTGCTTGTGTATCCGAATCCGTATCATTCTCCCCTTCTAAAAAATGACTCGTCCGCGAGTCATCATCCACTTCGGGTTCGTATGGTGCCAAATCTGCGACATTAAACGTGGCGGATACTTTGTAATGGCCCGGGAGGTCAATTTTGTATGCGTTATCATTGATACGTTTCAGTACACGGAAAGGCCCATCGGCTCGAGGATGAAGTTTGCCAAAACGTCCTTGCGGAAACCTTTCGCGCCGAAGATATATCCACACGAGATCGCCTTCTTCAAAAATAACTTTTCGACGATGTTTATTAGCTCGAGATTGATATTGCAGATTATGACGAACGATTTGTTCTCGAACTTGTTCATGTAAAAGTTTAATTTCGTTTGCGCGATCATTCCCCTCGGCGCTAAAATGTTCACGTTCCGGCGATGGTGTTAAATCGAGCGGGGTGAAAGGGTTGCGTCCATAGACAACAAAGAACGGACTACGGCCGGTGGAACTGTGATTTGATCAATTGTACGCAAACTCGGCTTGAGGAAGGACCGTATCCCATTTCTTAGGGTTACTACCGACTAAACTCCGTAGTAGGTTTCCCAACGTGCGATTTGTGACTTCGGTTTGTCCATCCGTTTGTGGATGGTGGGAACTACTAAATTGCAACTTTGCACCCAAACGTTTCCACAACGTTCGCCAAAAATGACTGACGAATTTGACATCACGGTCTGACGTAATGGATTTCGGGACTCCATGAAGGCGAACGATTTCATCAAAGTACAAACGGGCCACTTGTGATGCATCATATGTTTTCACGCACGGGATGAAATGAGACATTTTTGAGAAACGGTCGACAACCACCATGATGGAATCTTTTTTTCGTTGTGTTAGAGGTAAGCCTAAGACAAAGTCGAGGCTCACATCTTCCCATGGGTGTTCCGGTGTAGGTAATGGGGTATAAAGACCCTGATTAGTGTTGTGAGTTTTTGCGATGTGGCAAGTGCGGCATCGTTTTAATATTTTTGACACATCTCGATTTAGTTTCGGCCAAAAAAATCGTTCTTGGACTAGGGCAATTGTCTTGTCACGCCCAAAGTGACCGGCTAAAGCACCTTGATGACACTCTAGGATGATAGCATCGCGAAATGACGAGAGTGGTACACACAAACGCGATCCTTTGTAGAGTAACCCGTCTTTGTGTACAAAGTCGCGATACGGGGAATCGGCACTGTTAACCCACGCGTCGGCAAAGTCCGGATCATCTTGGTATAGGTTAGCAAAGGAGTGGAAACCTTGGACCTGGAAAGCTAATGTGGTCACATATGATGGTCGACGGCTAAGTGCATCTGCCACAACGTTTGCGGTGCCGGCTTTGTGTTGAATTACAAAATGAAAATCTTGAAGCATCTCGACCCATTTAGCATGTCGTGGGTTAAGCTTTGTTTGCCCTTGAATAAATTTTAGTGCTTGGTGGTCGGAGTATAAGACGAACTCTTTTGGTAAAAGGTAGTGCCGCCAATACTCGAGGCTGCGAATGATAGCATAGAATTCTTTATCGTACGTGCTATAACGGCGCCTTGTGTCACTTAGCTTTTCGCTAAAGAATGCGATTGGTCGTTTGTTTTGGGTTAAAACGCCTCCTATGCCAACCCCGGAAGCGTCACATTCAACTTGAAAAACATGTTCGAAGTTGGGAAGGGCGAGAACCGGCGCCTGAGTGACGGCGGTTTTAAGCGCGTCAAAAGATTTTTGAGCCCCCGGTGACCATGTAAATTTGTTGCCTTTTAAAGTTTCGGTAATCGGGGCGACAATGGTGCTAAAATTCCGAATAAAACGCCGGTAAAAGGAAGCTAACCCATGAAAACTTCGTACGTCGTGTAGAGACGTGGGTGTCGGCCAAGTAGTGATGGCCGAAACCTTAGATTCATCCATTCGGATACCCTGCCCGGAGACCAAATACCCTAAAAATATGACCTCGGTGGTGAGAAAGTGGCACTTGGTGGCGTTGGCATACAATTTTTGTTCCCGTAGGACTAAGAAAATATCGCGAAGATGAAGTAAGTGTTGTGTGATGTCTTTGCTAAACACTAAGATGTCGTCAAAGTACACGACAACACAATGACCAATAAACGGTTTAAAGATGTAATTCATTAACCGCATAAAGGTACTTGGAGCGTTTGATAATCCGAATGGCATCACCATCCATTCGTATAATCCATCCCGAGTTTTGAAGGCCGTTTTCCACTCATCGCCGGGCCGCATACGGATCTGGTGGTAACCACTACGTAAGTCGATCTTTGAAAAAATCGAAGCTCCGTGTAGGTGATCGAGTAAATCGTCGAAACGAGGGATCGGGAAGCGATACTTAACGGTGATTTTATTGACCGCGCGACTATCGATGCACATACGAAATTTTCCCCCGGGTTTCGGGACGAGGAGCGCCGGGACGGCACACGGACTCATGCTTTCGCGAATCAACCCTTTTTCTAATAACTCGGTAACTTGTCGGTGAAGTTCGGCGAACTCTTTCGGATTCATGCGGTAGGCCGGTTTGTTCGGAATACTTGCACCGGGAAGAAAATCAATACAGTGTTGAATATCGCGTGCAAGGGGTAACCCCGGTGGAATGTCGTCCGGAAAAACGTCACTGAATTCCGTGATAAGGGGTTGTACCTCGACCGGGATATGTGATATGGTAGGGTTTTCTTCGGTAATTAACAACCCAAAAATAATATGGCCCGGGTCAGTCGCGGTAGGTTTATTGAGGCTGGTAAAAAGCGGCCCTGAGACCAACATCGCCGCGGCTCCGTCATCGGTGGGATCGAGAGGGGCAAGTGTGATATGGATGCCGTCTTTTTTAAATGAGTAGGTGTTCCGAAATCCGTCGTGTTTAGCACGACGGTCATATTGCCAAGGACGGCCCAATAACAAGTGGCAAGCGTCCATCGGGAGGACTTCGCACCAAAGTTCATCTGTATATTTGTTCCCGATGGAAAATTGAACCAAGCACCGATGTGTAACTTTAATGAGGTTGCCTTTTTTTAACCATGTAAGTTGGTATGGTTCGGGGTGTGGTTGTAACGGTAGGTTGAGTTTTTCAACCATCGAGGTGGCAACAATGTTTTCGCAGCTTCCGCCGTCAATAACGACGGTACAAACTTTACCTTTGGCCGTGCACTTAGTGCGAAAAATATTATTGCGTAGCCATGAAGTATCCTCGGCTGGGTTGTGAATGCTGGTGTTGAGAATACGTTGTATGACAAGGGCTTCACCTCGATCGGGGTATATAGTTTCCGTAGGTTCATCCTCACACTCGTTATCAGTATCATAAGCAGGTGGCGTATCGTCGACAAAACCCACAATTTGGGTGTTCGGGCAATCTCGTTTAAGATGACCGATCCCTTGACATTTATAACACCGGGGTGGATTAGGTCGTGATCCAGCCGTAGGGTTCGGCGTAACGGGGTTCTGCTTTGGTGTGTCGGACCGTGGGGGTGGAGTTGTGGTGGCCGGTGGTCGGAATCTATTTGGTGTAGGACGTTGTCGGGTTGCAAGTTGTTTTTCCACGCGCTGAGCTAACCTGCATACGTCAGAAAAGGACCAATATTGTTGTAGCATGACGACATCGGAGATGTCCGGTCGTAATGCTCCCAAAAACCGGGCGATGACTTGTTCATCGTCCTCCTCAACGCCACACCTCATTCGTAACCTTTCAAACTCAATTAGAAAGTCTTCGACAGAAAGTGTCGTTTGTTTAAGGTTGTGGTAGTCTAGGAAGGAGTCTTGTTTATGGTTCACGGGTAGGAATTTGGATCGCATTAAACGTTTCATCTTGTCCCATGTTTCTACCTTGTGTTTACCCGCCCGATACCGTTGATTTTGGACGTGTTCCCACCATAAAGAAGCATATTTGCGTAAGCGAATAGCGACGAGTTTTACCTTGAGGTCTTCGGGTATTTGTTGAAGGTCGAATATGCGTTCAACCGTTTGAAGCCAGTCGATGAAGTCATCGGCCTGCATGCGCCCTTCAAATTCTGGTATTTGGGGTCGGATCCCGAGAGCACGGAGGTGGTCCCGTGGTGGTGGTGGCGGAGATTGCGGTGGTCGGCGATGGCGGCCAAAGATGTTGTATTCGCCTTCTTCATTCCACCGAATCGAGGCTGTAGCAGAATTGTCATGACTATACTCGGAATGGTTGAGCTCGAGGTCCCGTACGCGTTGTTGCAAGCGTTCGATCTCGATGTCTCGCGGGTCACGTCGATCAAATCCGTTGCCTCCGGCGGCGAATCGACGGGGTTGACGGCGGTCTTCCTCACGGTCGGACATCGTGAAGATCTTGATGAATCTGATACCACTTGATACGGATGTATCGTATGGAAGCTAAAACCTAGCTTGAAGGTTGTTCGGTAAAACCGAACGGTTGCCAAGAACTCGAGATTCTTGAATTTCACACGAAACGAATTTATTTTATTTAATACTACCATCCAACTAATGCATACAATTCTTTAAATAAGGTCCTAACTTAATAAAAGGAGTCCTAATCTAATACGAAAATATAAACTAATAGATAAAGCTAAAATTTAAATAACAAGATAACTTAGAAGATAGTTGGATGATTTAAACTTCCGATTGAATCCGTTAGCCACTGTTCGGGTTCAAGTCGGCTTCGTGTGGTGGGTGTGCTTGTGTATCCGAATCCGTATCAAAGGGGATCTGAGAAATATATAAGTTGTATTTATATATCATATGCAGGGTACAAAATGATCATTTTGGCCTTCAGCTTATTCAAGTAACCAAAAATTACAAACGAAAAGCTTACCAACTCAGGACCATCGATAATGCATCTAACAGTTTTTATCTCTGTAAATGATGGATTGACTTGTTTCGGTCGACCAGTCTTTCTCCATCCTCTTACCTCTGTAACAACGTGTGATATGAGAAACTTTCTCTAATTGCAAGTTAGATTAAATTACAAACACCAATAATTAGTTTGACAAGCGGGGCATACCTGTGTAGTCAATGGTATCACCAACTAAAATCCTAAACCAGTTAGAAGTCAATCTGCCAACCTCCATTAACTCAAAGTAATCACGGCGACGCTCCTGTGCTAAGTTGAAATCCCGACAAATTTCCTCCAAGAAAATCTACGGATCCCATATTTTCAATTGCTTCGTCATCGGTGTAAACAAGGCTTACGCCACATTTCTGTACCTCTAATCCACTCAGCACAGAAATAGTGACATTAACCGTATCCCCAGTGTCCAATGTGTTTCCAATTGGAAAATAGCTTAACCATATACCAACTTCACCAATTCCAGGTTTGCCGAAGATTTTGGGGTTGTACATCAAATCGACACCATTGGTCGTAGTGATTTTACAAAACCATGCCCAATCATCGCCTGATATTGTATAATTGAACGTTATATCAAGTCCTTTGAGCCTCTTATTCTTGGGACACAAAGGCACATCAAAGGACAAAGAAGGTGAACTTGATGTATACGTAGGCATCATATTTGGATCACTTATGTCTGGCAAAGATATGCTCATTATATCAAATTCATATAGCATCTGTGCCGCACAAACATTAAAATTTAGTCATTTGATATAACAATTTTTTAGTTGGCATATCGATGTATTTGAGTAAAAATTAATACCAACCTGGATATGGCAACCTCTGCCTACAGTGAGCTCATCGTCACCAACAAGACACACCTCATTATTTTGATATTCTCTTAGCCACTCCAAGTGTCCCAAATCATAAAGTTTAGCTATTGGTACCAATTTAATAAAGCCTTCAATTTCATTCAAATTAATACAACCTTCGTAACCAAACTCTTGCAAACTGAATTGATGTGATTGGAAAGTTATTTTCTCCAGTGATTGACAATAATATATATACAGTTCTGCGAGCGTACTAGGGAGTCCTAGAAGCCATTTAAGTTTAGAGCATAAACTCAAGTCAAGGACCCGAAGATTTTTAAGATGGTCATAATAAGGCAAGAGCTCAAATAAACTATTGCCTAAATTCAAGTACTGCAAATATGGTTGAAGAGTGAAATTCAAAGGAAATGAATCAGTGCATTCAAGATTGCAGTCTTTGAGGAACAACTGATGTAATGAATGTGGAAATGAAAAGGTAGGCATTGTAACTCCACCAGAAGATGAAGCTTCTAACAGATTCATTTGCTCCCTCTTGCAGAGGCTTTTACAGCCTGTCATGTTCAATAGGGCAAGCCTTGTAAGTTCTTCAATGGTTTCACAAACACGAACTAGATTGTAACAGTTCCAAAGAATCAAAGTCTCGAGATGAGGGATCCTGGATATGTTGCGGATTTCAAATAGATTGTGTGAGTCTTTTAGATTTAGAATCTGCAATGACTGAAGAACCTGTTGCAAAAGTAACAAGTATTTTTTTAGCAACAAAATATCAAGAGGCTAAATGGACAAACAACAAAAAAAGGATATTGAATTCCCTACCATAGGGTGGTCAAATACTTCTAAGTTGCTATAGCTCATATCTAGAGCCACCAAGTTCCCCATGTATAATTCAGATGGTATGGTTCTTAAATGGAATCCGAGCCAGCATATCCATCTTAAATCCTCTGAGAAATGATCATAGGATCCAACGAGTTCAACAAACTTTAGCTGCAATAACTTCAGGTTATCCATCTTTTTAAGCGAATCTGTAGTGAGATGTGATGACTGCAAAGTTAGCATGAAGAGAGTTAGCACGCGTACACCATAAATACGGCCATAAGTACTCATGTTAATTAAAATTTTCTATTAAAGTGGAACGCGAGCATGTAAAGTGCCTATTATTTAAAGGTATTGTATTTGCATCATTTAACTTGTTACCTATCATTAAACCAAAAGTAACATTTGTACCATTAGAAAAAATCCATATTTCTATCTTCATTTACTGCTTCTTTACTAAACATATACAAGAAAAGATCTAAATCCAAATCAAATGATTGGAACTAAATTAAAGTCAAAACCCAAAACTTCAACTTCTATTTATTTTATATTACCTTGAATGCAAAATTCTTTTTACTAAACATTCGCATGTCGAGTGCGAAACCTTCAATGAATTCCGAACCCTGAAAGGAAAAAATGAAATTGCAAAGTTAGTTTAAATAGGAGGGCGTGAAAGTAGACTTAAACATACAAATACAAAAGCATCTTACCTTTCCTATGCTCAGTATCTTATAAGAGTCGCTATTAAGCCAGACTCTGCTACGGTTTGCAGGGAATTTTGTAGATTCTTGATACACTATGTGTTTCCCCATTTCTTGAAGCAGGCGGTGCATCATGAGTTTCTTATTTGGTGAAACAGAAAGAAGACATCTGTTAATTAGGGTTTTGATCCCAGATGCTGCTGAGTAATCACGCTCCAATATTGCTATCACATAGTCGATGTCTTTGCCAACAAAGAAACAAGCGATATGCAAAAACAACTCTTTCTCGGTGTCATATGGCAATGACAAGTAGCTCCTCACGAGTACATTTTGGATTCGAGAATCAATATCTTTTTCCAATAAATTCAGTTGACTTTTCCAATTTTGGATGGTATTATTGTTGAATAAAGACGAACCCAACAGTTGAATCGCTAGTGGATTTCCTTCACAGTATTTCACTGCTTGTAGCGCGAGCTTTTCAAAACCCGCCATGGGAGTTTTGGATCCAAATGCATGACGACTTAAAAGCTCTAGAGATTCATCATTATTCAATAATTTCATTTCATACTTATGACACCTCCAATATGACAACCCAGGCAAATTATCGGTATTTTCCCTGGTTGTAATTATAATCTTGCTTTGTGCATTGATCTCACCAGTTCCAAGTAAAGCTACTAACGACCCATTTGCAACATTAATATCATCGAGAACAACTAGTGTCCTTTTCGTTCGTAAGGCCTCCTCAATCTTACATGTACCTCGAGAAACACTTGGTATTTTTCTCCTTTTCCCTCCTAAAATTTCATTGAGAAGTTGTTCCTGTATTTCTAGCAAATCATTGGGCCCTTTACATCTATTACCGATGTCTTCAATAAAACTTACATTTTCAAAAGATCTCCAATTCGAATCGTAAATATACTTGGCCAGCGTTGTCTTGCCACTTCCACCCATGCCACAAATTGCTAAAACTTGGATATTGTGCTTACTGAACAACAAACTCACCTCCTCATATCGAGTGGCCATCCCTGTTATATTGGGTGGAAGATGAACTTCTTTGATATCTAGTTTATTGTAGATGGTATCAACAATTTTTTTCAAAAAATTTGTTTCATGCCTGCAACAACACAAGTAAAATGAAGATTCGTTAATATATATTTGAATGATGATACTATGAAATAATTAACATTCTAAACCTTAAGTATACTCAGGATCCCAAAAATTGTCACCATTAAAGCTTGAATAGAGTTACTATTGAATTAATTGATGACCATTAAAGTTTCCCCAAAAAGATTAAATCTTTACTAATAATAAAACATTTAGGCCTATCACTAATGGAAAGTCTTAATTTCCCCTTTTGACTTTGGGAAATGTCTTAAACACTTACGACACCCAATATAATAAAACGCAACATACGGGAATCGAACCCGTGACCATATGGGAGTTAGACGGGTGTGTTAACCACTTCAACTACTTGCTTACTTTGCTTTTTTTTGCAGCCCCTCATTCATATAACCTATACGTTTGTTACAACCCACCACCATCTTTACTTTTTTTTAACCCGCCCAAATGTAGTTCTAAACAAAAAACCCCCAATTTTACTTCGTTGTTTTAGGCTTTTAGCCGTAGTTCCTTCTTCAATCACGACTGATAAAAAAGCTCATCATTTGTTTACAAGCCCATCATTTGTTTAACATAACAACGATCTTTAAAATGTCTTTTGATGCAAGTAGTAAAGTAACACTAATGTTTTTTCATGTAGCCGAACAATATTTGCTCGCCGCAAAACATAGGTTTCACGGTACCCGCCTCCGCATTGCGCGGGTACCCTGCTAGTTTTTTAGAATAGGTCAAAGTTGTTAAAAATTACAAGGGCACAAGGTCATGGGTTCTATGGGTGAGCAGAAAAAGAGGGTAACTGAAATCAGAATTGGAACCGTCTCGGAACCGGATGTTCCGGACCAGTAACCTGCGAGAAGGTTCTGGTTCTGGTTCCTAAAATCATGCAACCGCCCTAAGAGGTTCCGGTCCTCAAATTAAGGAACCTGGAACCGATGGATAACCTGGAACCGGCGGTCACACGGTATATTTATATTAAAATATATAATATATAATATATTATACATGATTAAATTAAATAGACTTGTGATTTATGTAAATGTAAAATTTAGTCCAAATAAAAATATAAAATTGACATTACTCGTTATAATTGAGTCAGAAATTGGGTGAGACATATATTCACTCCGTCGTGAGGTCGTATCTTTGTGACTGACTTTCATATGAATCACACATTTACTATGTTTTTGTCATTCTTATTCACTTATTTTTATTTTGAACAATATTCGTAATCGTTAAACTATATTTAAAACCGTTAAACGATATTTGTAATCGTTAGTTTGTGTGATTTATTATCTTGTTTATTCACTAAGAAATGTTAAACTTTTTTGAATTTAAATACAGGGTAACGAGAACCTGCCATGGAACCGGTGGTCACTGGTTCCAGTTCCGAAAATTTGGGAACATGTCTTCTAGGTTCCGGTTCCTATATCTCAGGAACCTACGGTTCCGATTCTGGTTTCGGTTCCTGTCGAAACCAGTGGGTACCATGTTATGCTCACCCTAATGGGTTCCAAGCCCGTGACACTAGAGCCACAACCACAACCGTTGGGTGAGTCATCTATGCCTCGCACATTATGGCTAGCCCGCTGATTGTTGGCCGGTCGAAATTTCCGGTAATAAACATTTTGCAACAAGGAAGCACTAGATACAAATTTATTATATAACAAACACAAATAGAATTATGAACATCAAAACCCATATAGTGCAATTGTTCAGACTATTATCATAAAGAGTAAATTACACAGATAGTCTCTGTAATTTACTAAAAATTTTGAATTTAGTCCTTAAATCTAGAAATTACACGATGATCGCTAAGTATGAAACATCGTACTTAACATTGTGATCTCTAATACTAACCGCTGGAAATATCGTTTAAAACATGTCATGTGCAAGGTTAGATGTGTCAGTAACCTCCCTGCCCACCCAACCCCTCTCCTCTCTCTGCCTTCTCCCCCCATTCCATACGAATTAAAATTAGGGTCATACTAACACTACCAATTTATATATATTTTTAAAACAAGTATGCACGGAAAAAAAATGGTGACTTCCTCACCCAGACCACAACTCTTCATGGGGCGTTCACTCATCTCTTCTGCTTCTTTTTTTTCTTTCTTTCCTATTTACTTTTCTTCAAACAAACTAAATATTATATGATTAATATGTTTAAGATAACTCTCGAATTTTTTGTAATTTTAAAAGACACATCTTAATCATTAATTTATCGTATTAATGGTGAAGGTTAACCACACATTTTATACCCGGAGGGTATTTTGGTTATTTAAAAAAATATAATTTTTTTTTTATTTTAATATATTTTTATTTTATACAGAACGGTCATTCAGATCGATTTAATCATATAAACATTACAAATTATAAAGTAAAATAAAAAAAACTAACCGAAAATAATTGTAATACTTTGTAGCTTTTATATGTAAACGATATACGACCTCCGTCCCTAAATAAAGTTCTCATTTCTCTTGGGCACAAGTTTTAAGGAGGAGTTAGTGGTGGGATCATTGATAATAATTTTGATTAAAATATAATGTTGATTTGGATAGAGAAAGATAGTTAGTGGATAGTTTGTAGTTGGGTCCTTGATAATTATATTATTTTATTATGTGGACCCCATCAACTTTAGAAATGAGAACTTTATTTAGGGACAAAACTTTAGGAAGAAATGAGAACTTTATTTAGGGACGGAGAGAGTATATGTTAAAATATGGATAAAAATAAACACATCGCTTACTATGTGTTTAATTTTTTGTTTGAACGACTATTTAAATAAAAGAGAACTAGCAAACAGCTATAAAAGTTGCAATATAATATTAGAAATAATAAAAAGGAGAAATACATCAATCTGGTTAACTAACTCGAGCTCGTTTAACTCGACCTTTTATCGTTCTTTTAGCGAGCCGATTCGAGCTCGAGAACAACTCGGCTCCCTAGTGTAGTGGGTATTTTCTCTAAAGTGGTACAGAATGATTGCTTAAGTGACATATAAATTTTAGAGTAACATCAATACATCATTTTGTGGTCTTATGTACATACTAAAATTTTGAGTGTAAAGAGAAACTTAACCAAAATAATTTGAAGGTATGTAAAAAAAATGTAATAGTAAAGTCACTGTGTACAAGGCTTAAAGTTTTTTGAGTAAATTACACGAATGGTCCCTGTGGTTTACACAATGTTTTGGATTTGGTCATTAAGTCTCAGTAATTACACATGTGGTCACTGTGGTTTACACTTCGTATTGATTTTGGTCCCTAATACTAACAGCCGTTAAAATTTACTGTTAACTTTTTTTAATTGACAATTTTACCCTCACCATCTCCTTCCTCTTTCCTTCATCTCTGCATACAAGTGTCAACCCACATAACAAACTATAATCAACTTCACCAAAATCAACAAATCCTTTACCATTCATGAAAATTTGTAATTTGGAATGGGAGAAAGAAGAAATGGGGAGAGCAACTAGTGAGAAAATAAGTCCATGTTTTTCCAAATTGGGTTTGAGAAATACCATGTTTTGGATTGGTATTCAGATGGGTTGCTGAGGTAATTTGATGATACAAGAGGATGAATGCCAAAAGGGAACAGAAACCAGAATGACGTTAAATGGGTTGCTAATGATGCGATTTATTCGGTTGCTCTGTTTTAATTTGTCGATTTTGACGATGAGACTGTGGTCGTTTTTTATGAATGTTCCCGTCTGCCGCCTCATTTCTTAGTTGCAGGTTTCACTGGAATAGGGATTCAAATATGTAGCTTAAAACGAATCGCCAATTTGTGGTCGGAGACGGTCGTTATTGGTGGCGGGTTTCACCGGAATCGCAACCCTAAATTTGGAATCACGATATGCAGGTTTCACCGAATCTTCAATTTATAATCGCAATTTGCAAGTTTCGCCGGAATCGCAACCCTAAATCGAGGATGAAGAAGACGACAATGGTGGTGGCCGGTGGTGATTTTGAGGGGTTGTGCAGAGAGATGAAGATAAAGGGGCGGCATGAAAGTATATAATCTTTTTACTGGCAAACAATCTTTTGAATGAACCTGCAAATTGTGAATGTATATAATCTTTTTACTCCTAAATCTTTCAGAATTTGACTCTTAAAAGATATGAAAGCAACAATCTTTTGAATGAGGTTTAATTTAGGGTTTGAGGAAGAAGGGGGTTGGGAGGTTGGGGGAAGAAGAACATAGAAAGGTGGAAAAGACAATTATGCCCATCATGTGCAGGGACCTTCTATGTAATTTACTCAAGAGTATAAGTTAAGGGGTATTTTAGGCACTTCAAAAAATTTAACAGCCATATTTGACGTCTGTTATTATTAGGGACTAAAACCAATACGAAGTGTAAACTACAGTGACCACGGGTGTAATTACTGAGACTTAGGGACCAAATTCAAAACATTATGTAAATCACAGGAACCATTCGTGTAATTTACTCAAGTTTTTTTATTAAATAAAGTTATGATTTGATGGGGAAAAGGTTGAGGTGATGGCTGACTTGTAGTCAATTGGTGGGAATAGGAAAATTGATCGGTAGTTTTAGAGGGAGCCTTAAAATTAACAGTCTTCAAAAACTTCCCTAGCCTTCTCTCTCTCTAAAATCATGAACTCGAGATTGAAGCAGATCTGTGAAATTAACCGAAATGGATGGCAGGTGGATATTGATTATATTAGGGCTCAAAAACACAAACTCGAAATTGAAGAAGAAAAATTAAAACTGAGAAGAATTCCAGGAGGGCTGTAAAATTAAGGTGGGTAGAGAGAGATTCATCACTTTTAGAGAGAAAAGAGAGATCTCTTAGTTTAATTTAAGTTCATCATCACACAGATAAGATTAACGATCATGGCAGGTAAATACGTGGTGTTTTTGGTATCAGATCCATGGATCCCGACTCAATTTACACAAGTCGAGCTTCGAAGTTTAAAATCTCATGTATGTACATGCTAATGAAATCTTATGAAATAGCAAATCCGTATGCAATCTCATTACTGTTGCTCTGTTATTTTAGGGTGCGCTTGGTTCATATTAAGGAATGGGAAAGGGAATGGTGGGGAATACTAATCGTTACCCCCAATTTAATAGGTAATGGCTCGTTACCCACTACTAAAGAATGATTGATTTCATTATATCCAACCAAGCTCATTTAATCATTGTCTTACCCATTCCATAACCCTTAACGAAGCACTCCCTTAGTTTTACTTGATAGTTAGTACTTAGTTAAGAGTAATGGTATTTGTGCCTACTAAATGTGCATACTTATATGCCTACAAATTTGATCATGACAAGTGTCAAAATCAATGAATGATATGAAGAGAGGAATCAGTGGATGACACATATCAAGTTTAGAAGTGAGTAGGTCTATGGGTAGAAACAATTTGTAGCCACAAATATCATTTCTCCTTGGTTAATTATAGGTGGTCCCAATAATGGGAAAATAAAAGTTAAAGGGTAACTAGAATTTGAAACAATAAGGGGCCGTTTGGGATGCCGTATCTTCCGTAATAAATTGAAACTTATTGAGAATTCAATTCATTCATAGTTGAATCTAGTTGAATCTGGCCCGATTTTTGGCCGGAATCTTGAGATTATAAGTCCAAACAAATATAATAATAACAAATTTAAGAAATTATAGTTGCAAATGGACATTTCGCAACGAACTCAGGCACGTGTTTGTTGCAGTGTATCAAAAATTCTCCATCTTCTATACATTGATGATTTACTTGCAATGGTGAAGCGGGAATTTTCTGGAATTTATGATCTAAAACGGATGGTTTATGATGATTTTGATGAGACATTTAGGCAGTTAAGAAAGGAAGCAGAAGCACGGTCCGAAGAAATGAAGAAATTACCCCCATCTTCTTTAGGAAGTTAAGAAAGGAAGCAAACCAGAGTGAAGAGGGTGGTAAAAGACTAAAAGGACTAAATTATCCCCATAGTCTTTGTACATGTCTAGATTTAACAGTCATTTTTAATGGCAGTTAGCGTTAGGGACCAAAATCGATATGAAATCTGATACTTAGTGACCATCGGTGTAATTTCTAGAACTTAAGGACCAAATCCAAAACTCGGGTCAAACCACAGGGACTATCCATGTAATTTACTCTTTATTTATTTTATTTATTTTTTTATATATTTTATTTTTTTAATATTTTCTTATTTTTTTAGTTTTATTTTTTAATTTTTGTAGTTTTATTTTTTTTAATTTTTTTTAATTTTTCTAGTTTTTTTTTGAATTTTTGAATTTTTGAATTTATTTTAGTTTTTTTTCAAAATTTTTTTTTTCTATTCTTTTCTTTTTTTCTGTTTTTTCTCTATTTTTTTAATTTTTTATTTTTTTTAACATTTTCGAAAGATTTTAAAGTCTGAATAACTACAAAATATTCAGGTTTGTTAGTTCGCTAAAAGAGCGTAATTGAATTCGTAGGGTTTCAGGAAGATTTTCAATTAAAACGAATAACGTATTTTGGAATTACATAGGAATTGAATTGCGAAAGAAAAATACATCCAAAACATCGCTCTGTAATAAAATTAAATTCTAGTTACGTAGGATTATGGAGGATGACGTTGAAAGAAATGGCCACTAATGATAGAGGAGAAGAGATAGGGTACAAACGGAACACGACTGAGAAGTAGGATGAGTTGAAGATAAGCAACCATCTTCATCGTCATCGAGAAGAACTTGCTTCTCTTCTTACACAATTAAGATAATAGATTATAAGAGTAAGAATTATAAGAGAAAGGTTAAAATCAATAATTAAACTAATATAAACTAAAAACAAAATGAAAAAATAAACGCTATCTTGGTCATTTAATACAATTTAACAATTTTTCTTAACGGACGTTTAATTTAGGGACTAAAAGCGTGACCGACCCCTGTATATAATGATTATCCGTGTATTTTCAAAGATTTAAGAATACATTCAAAATTTTTGACAAAACACAAGCTAGGACTATCTGTGTAATTTACTCTATCGTAAATTAAAGGATCATAGCTTTGTTCATGTACACAATTTTATCATAAAAGAATAATCACAAACTAACGTACTTCCAACCGAACCCCCAAGACCAAAGATTTCATTTTTGGGCTTTTGTTGGCCCTTAGGCCTCTCCCAACCCTACACATCACTAACCCATCACTAAACCCATCACTAGCGCCACGTCATCGCATCCTTACTGACACGCTACTGACACGGCCGTGCCAACCCTACACATCACTAACCCATCACTAAACCCATCCTTTCCACATCATCATTTTAATTAATAAAAAACGCATTACATTAAATAAAAACCATTACATTAATAATAAATAAAAAAACATTACGATTAAAAAAAACACGATTACGGAAAAAAAAAATACGGAAAAAAAAAATTACGGGAAAAAAAATTACGGAAAAAAAAAATTAATGTTGACGGTAGTTCGGCGGGAGGGTCCAAATGTGTTCGATTAAGGCATTGCGAAGTTTATGATGCACAACTCGATCACGTATCTCCTTTTCAATACGCAATTGTGCTGCAACCCGTTCATGCCATGTACGTTGTGGGTGATTATCCGGGTTAGCGGTATAGTCTTCTTCGATTGGACAAATTGCGCGGCCGTTATCTTCCGTAATCATGTTGTGTAATATCACACAAGTGTACATGATCCGTCGTATTTTGTTCACACTGTATGGTCGTGCCGGGTTTTTAATGATTGCCCACCGTCCTTGAAGCACTCCGAAAGCTCGTTCGACATCCTTCCTAGCGGATTCTTGGAACCGCTTGAACTTCATGTTCTTTTCTTCAATTGGGCATTTAAAGGACTTGACAAGCGTTGCCCATTCCGGATAAATCTCATCAGCTAGATAATAACCCTTCGTAAATTGCTCACCCGAAATAGTAAACGGAACTACGGGAGACCTGTCTTGCCTTATTTCATCAAACAAATCTGATTCGTTAAGGACGTTTATGTCGTTATTCGAACCCGCCGGGCCAAAGTACGCATGTCATATCCACAAGTCGTATGACGCAACAGCTTCAAGCATTATTGTGGGACATCCTTGATCACCACGTGTGTATTGGCCTTGCCATGCTGTTGGACAATTTTTCCAAGGCCAATGCATACAATCAATGCTACCAAGCATCCCAGGAAAACCATGTATCTCTTGATGTTTGGCATGTAAACGTTGGACATCTTGAGTGGTTGGTTTTCGCAAAAACTCAGTCGAGTATAAATGGAATATACATTTAGAAAAGTTGTCCAAACAATCGTATGCTGTTTGTTGACCCATGTGTAGGTACTCATCAAACAAATCAGCGGCACAACCGTACGCCAATTGACGTATGGCAGAGGTACACTTTTGAAATACATTAAAACTGGGGTAACCCGTAGCGTCTCTCTTTTGACGGAAATAATCAGAATACGACGGTAGTTGACCCGGTGGATTATAAAAATGTATAGCCTGGCATATACGGATGAACAAAGGTTTCGACATGCGAAACCGTCTTCGGAAGTAGTCCGGGGGGAAAACGGCATTGTCGGCAAAGTAATCATTCCATAAACGTTCAGCAGCCGCAACACGATCTCTTGGTATATATCTTCGTGGTGCTCTTGGCACGGTGGAATTTTCAGCTTCTTCTTGATCCAGATAATCAAGCGTTTCAATAGTTTGGTTCAAATCGAAGACGGCTGTTACATTGACATAATCTTGCCAGTAATCATCGGCGTCATCGTTTGGATCCATTGAGTGGGAGGAAAAATATGGAAATTAGGAAGAGAGGAAGTATGTGATTGTGAGAAAATATAATGTGATTGTGTGTTTAAAATGGTAGAGTATGGTGGGTTTTTATAGAGGTTGTGTGTAATATTAATTATTTGTATTAAAAAAAAATTAATTTTTGAATTCAAATTCGGACGCTCCAACCGGACCCCACCTCCCGACGCCATCAACACGCCGTCCTCACCACGACGTCCAGCTTCACGACGCCCCCACGACGGCTCGGTGCCAACGCCATCGTGGGTCGACGGCTCGCCGACGCCCTCCCCGACGTGCCGTTGGCACAGGTCTTATCCTTGCGGATCCCAAACACCTTACTTTTATATTTATTGTTTAAATTTAAATTATATTGTTTGTAAAATGTGATATTTATCACTATGAGTTGAAAGTAGAGAATAAAATTTGGCAGGAAGTCAACACTAATAATTGACTAATAATTGAATTACAAGAATTATACCCGGAAAGCACCATGCCAGCCAAATCAGCAACCTCCGTAAGAGCTAATTTCCACGTGTTGACGTTGTGATCTGTCCAATTTGAAGAAGCTTTGACTTCTAAGGCAAATTTTTTATTTTGTTTCCTGACATCTGATGGATCGACATGATAAAAGACCGGTAGAACGAAGTGATTACACTCTCTCCTTTGTTCGAGGATCAACAGAAGCTCCTCAAGGCACCATCTGGATTTCGCATAATTTTCTGACAATACAATTATTGAAGTCTTAGATCTGCTTATGGCTCTTTCAATTTCAGGTTCCAGATGTTCACCTCTGTTGATTTCTTCATTATCTCTAAAAGTACTGATTCCTGCTCGATTTAATGCATCGTATAAATGATCGGTAAAAGCATGACGTGTATATTCGCCTCTAAAGCTTAGAAAGACGTCATAGGTGATACCATTAGCAGCAGGAGAAGCCATGACATTTGATGAAGAACTCGATGCCATTGAAACTAGATCTGGGAGAATGGAGGTTTGCAAATTGGGAGATGAAGGGATGAAAAGTCTTGGTCGTCCACTCTTTATTGTAGTAGCAATATAAGTCAAAAACATAATCAAAGTTGGTGTTCTCATCCGCTAAGACTAGTGGATATGGGGATGAGCCCCGTGGTGTGGTGATGAGGTGGCACAAAGATCACGGTCTGGTGGGAAGAGGAACACCCCCCACACATGTGGTCCATGTGGTGTGGTGTCATGTGGCTACGGCTCATAATGGGCATGGTACGAGCTTTTCGAGGGTATATTGTACCGTTGATGACCAAAAAAAAATTGTGTTTAAAAATAAATAGAAAGGAATTGGTGAGTTGGAAATTAAAATAGTGTGGTTGGTGTGGTGTGTATTTTCTGGATAAATAATGTGGTTGGTTTGATGTGTGGTTGATGAGGTGACAAATGATGTGATAGAAGAAGTTGTGTGGTCACTTGGACTCATACCTCATAATCTAATAGTCCACGTTAAATTATATAAGTACAAAGGGCCCGTGTGGTTCAAATAATTTTTTTTGGAAAGATTGAAATTTGTCAAATGTAATGGAACATGAGGGAATTTGTCAAAGAAATTAGAACTTGAAGAAATTAAAATTCGAAGAAATTGGATAATATTCAAAACAATGATAAACAAAATTGTAATTAATATGCTTACAAAAAAAAGTAAATTTAATGGAGAAAGTAACACTCATGACTTTATGGGAATTTATTTCTACACCATAATTTTTAATACTTATATCACATTGTACTAGTTTGACAGTTGTACAATCCAACTAAATAATACTTATGGTACATAAAATAATAGATTTGGTGTAAAAATCAGCCCCTCTAAGTTATAATGTCTGGATTAAGTGAAAGGCAAACATACACATGATGCCTTTCCCCGTTAACTCTTTTCTGTATTAGGTCAATTAAGTCCAAATTAAACTGTGTGCAAGATGGAATTGTAGGTAGGGTCGTGATAAAGTGCAAATGGCTCCTTCTGAATTAGTAAAAATTATATGCCTCAATAAAGTTTCAATTTTTCTTGTTTCCCTAGCATCTCAAGTTCTATCAATTGTAAGATATGGAATTAGTTTTTCGAGTAACATATTGAAGCTATATGCAAGCAAAGCAAAGGACTAGCTAGAAGAATTTTGCGAACACAACAAGATCATCATAAAGGATAAATATTCATATTACAAAGCATATATGATAGTAATTTCCAGATCCACAACCAGCATCATTATTATCACCAAACTCAAAATAAAATAAGAAAAAAGATGGTCAAATAGTACATATATGGACTATATATATGCTATTAATACATAAAATTAGATAGCAACCATATCATAATACAGTCTTGTAGATCTGTAGCCGGCCAATGGATCTTGTCAGTGGTGTTGGTGTGGGTGTTGTTTATGTGGTGGTGGAGGAGGGTGGTGGACCACCGGTGGAGGTGGATGGTGGACCACTGGAGGTGGAGGGTGGTGGACGACTGGTGGAGGTGGGTGGTGGACGACATGTACAACCGGTGGTGGTGGAGGGTGGTGGGGATGATGGTGGTGGGGAGGTGACCTTGGCATCTTTTTGCTTTCCTTTTGCTGCCGGAAGATATCTAGGTGGTTAAGTTTAGTGGTGATTGGTTTTAGGAGAGAGATTGTTTGTTTATAATGGATAAAAGTCAAAGAAACGTGTTCATGTGTTGGTGTTAGGTAACTTAGGGACGAATTAAAGTAGTATTTTTTTTTAAAGATATTTATGTTATAATGGACTCTTCCTGGTTTAGGTGCTGTTTGGTAAGCCTCTTAATGAATCAGATAAGATGAGAACCTCTTAATCAGGCAGATTCAGAGTGTTTGGTAAGACCTCTTAATCAGCCTCCGAATCAGAAATTGAACATGTTCTGCCTTTTAATCGGACAGATGTAAGGGTAAGTCTGAATCATTCAGACATTTGCATCATTCAGATCTTAATCATTCAGATGCTACTAAATAACACCTTAGTTTTGTTTGTAGCATATGCTAGGGACAGATCTATGTTGAAATAAGAGGATGCATAGTCATCATTTGGTGGGTCACTTTCACATGGAAAAAAGTTTGATAAAATAAAATTAGTGGTAAATGTGATCTAATTAGTTAAAATTATAAGCCTCAATAAAATAAAATAAAATTAGAGGGTGCATGGTCATCATCGGTGAAAGCTCGAGCTGAATCTAGTTCTGGATTCACCACTGGCATATGCGATCTAATCATTATCATGGTTAATATACACTACATATTGACCGTTATTATTTGGTCCTTAACTTTCCAGTGAGTAGTGATTGTATTTTAAGTCACTAGTCAATCTAACTTTTTTTAGAACGGAAAATATTCCCATACTTAAATAACTTAGTGACTTACCACTCACATTTTATCAACAAAACTTGAACTCATAAGTCATCAATTGACGAGTATTATTTCACTTTGGTTTTTTCTCAGCTCCTTATATTATTACCTTAAAATAGAAAAAGTGTTATCACAAGAATTTTAATGTTTATTTCCAGAAAATTACTGAAAAACTTAACAAAATCAACAGTACACAAATAAAACTAACTCATAAAACTCACAAAATATCAACAGAAGAACATAGAATCATTCTTAAGAATCATCAAATAACACAGCCAAGTTGAGATCTTGACCTAATAATCAAAGAAAGGGTTGTTCTTGAACAACCGATCCGTACTATTTCTGTTTCTAGAAACTCGTACGCTTTGATCATCTTTTTGGGATCCAAAATCCAAGGGAACTGGAGTTCGGTCAGCAAATAGATTCGGGTGACAATTTTCATCATCAAAAGTTGTCCATTTTTCTTTTTCTTCAACAGTTTTCGCCTCTTTTTTCATAGCAGAAGTTGACATGTTCTTAATCTCATTAACATGATCCTTAAACTCCTTTCTCACTACTTCTAACACAAATTCTCCATGTTGATCACACCATTTCCTGAAATTATCATCAAAATTAGCCAAAAAAAATTAGAGTAATAAAATATTAGGAATTTGCGAGAAATTTTTGATATTTACTTACTTGGGAAAAAACTTTTTTAGGTCAGCTTTGTCGATTGGAAGCCTGGTTGAAATCACTTCAATTTGGTCATCCCTGGAACATTTTGAACAGTTTGGGTTATGTATTATGTCGAACGGGTCGAATGGGCCAAACGGGTCACAATTATATCAGGATTAAAAATTGAGTTGCTTACGATAATTGAAGTTCTGTTTTGGTCTTAAGTAGCTCCTTTTGTATTTTCTCTCCTAAAACCTGTTAAACCAAATGCATAATTAAGCACAAGAAATTAATAATAAATCAAAATTTTCAAATTAAATCACCTTATCGACAAAGAAATCAGAGGATGAACCATCAGTATGCAGTTTTCTTTTAATTTTAGTATCTTTCCCTTCACTAAGCCCTAAATAACTTTGATTAACCGAATCATTTAACGATAATGGAACCGTATCTTTCTCTGAATCATCACTCTTTTTCCATTTCATAAAACCATTAAACGGTCTCCTTTTTGACTTTTTCGTTGACTCCTCTTTGACCACAGTTTCCAACATTAGAATTGTCGGTTTATCATCATCCTTTTCTTTTATCTCGCAATTCCAGAATGGGTTTTCTTGAGATATTGCAAGATTTTGAGTACCCATACTGGAAAAGTTATTTTGTTTCCCATTTTTGTGTGATGATGATGTTAGTTGTTTGATGGTTGACTTTTGTTGCTTTGACTTGTTTTTCGAGCCCGAATCTTTTAAATCAATCACTGACCATTCATCGTTTTGGTTATTTGGTTGGGGTCCTGCAATGACTATATCTTTTGGGTCAATTTTAGCTCCTAGAGCTGTTAGCCTTTGCAGTAATGGAGTCTTTGACGTATGATACTCATCTTCTGATATGCAGTTTGCATACAGTAATTCCTGCAATCAAATTGATAAATAAATTAACTTTTTTGAGACCCAGGAAAATCCAAATCATAATTTGTTCAGATCAGGGTTTAGTTACAATTTCCAAGTACAAATCACAAACTTTCCAAGAAGTTGCGGTTTCCCCAATTTTTAAAGAAACTAAACTTTTCTGAGCACCTGAAATAACTGAAATTATCCATCGAATTCACCAAAAGTGAACAAAAAATTTAAAATTTATCTAAACCCAGAAAAACCCAAATCACATTTTGTTCAAATATTAATACTATTTTAAATACCCACTCAAAAGTCATGATATAGTTACAATTAACGAAAAAAGGAACTTTTAGTGGACCAAAAAAACTAAAATCACAAATTTTTGTCGAATCTTGATACAATTTCAATTCACAAGTCAAATAGCGAAATATTGAGTAAAGCATATGTTGTAACCTGTAAGAAGATCAATTTATCTCTCAAAATCACCGGCTGTTCATGATCAAAAGGGGAAGAAAGAAGTGTCTCCAAAAGATGAGATCTAAAAGCAGAAACCTCAGCCTCTGCCAAAATCCCTTCTTTAAACAAACCCATCAAATTCAAGATCTGATGAAAAGATTCTTGTTGCCATTTCAGATTATCAGATTGTTGTTTCCACAATCTCTGTTCAGCAGCAGCAATTGCAGGCAACCGCCGTTTTTTGAACGAAAATGGAAGAACGTTTTTGCAGATTGAAGCAATTGAATCTTGAACTGAAGAGTAGTATGTGGGTTTGTATGTGTACACCATTTTTTTTTCTTTTTTTGAAGATTTTGTGTGATTGAAGCTTGTTGTTGGAATCTGATTTGTATAAGAATGAAGAATGGGGTTTTTGTTAAATGATGTTGGACTTTTTCGGTGTTTCTTGAACGGTCACTAAAATAACTAGCCGTTGTGGGTTTAAAGATATAAAACGGTAATGTGGTTGCATATAAACGACGGCGTTAGAGTTTATTGTTGGGTCATTTTGTAGATATTGGGCTTTGTCTCTGGTGTTCCCTCCGTCCCTAAATAAAGTTCCCATTTGTCTTGGGCATAATATTTAAGGAAAAAGTTAGTGGTGTGGTTGTTGGTATTAAATTTGATTAAAATATAAAGTTGGTTTGGAGAGAGAAAGATAGTAAGTGGATAGTTAGTAGTGGGGTCCATGATAATTATATTATTTTATTAAGTGGACCCCATCAACTTGTGAAATGGGAACTTTATTTAGGGACAAAAATTCAAGGTGAAATGAGAACTTTATTTAGGGACGGAGGGAGTATTTCCTAGCAACTTTGGGTCACTTTTTAGTTGAATTTTATTATGGCCCAGTTTTAAATCTTCAAACTATATAAATTGACAAAATAGAATACGTATGTATTAAATTAAAACTATAAAATAAATAAAATCAATGTTTTAGTAAACAAATTTGTGTTTGAACCGGCCAATATCTTTAAGTACCGTCAAACTGATCAAGATTGAACCAGATTATAATATTGTTGATTAGTTATGATGTTGCAATTACATAAATGATATACAAATAACAAAAACTAAAAATACAAAATAAATAACATAAAGAATTAAAAAATAAATTCCCAAACTTATATTTCAATTAATTTAATACTTATATGTTTCAAAACTTATATAAAAATCTATATGTTTATTTTATGTACCACATTTTTAGAAAGATTGGTTTTTCATCGCTTCAACTGGTCGGTTCAATCAGATTTTTATGTTCAAACTGTCTATGACCATATTCCAATCAGCTACCTTTATATTTCCTAGTCTGTCTAGCAAATTCAAGCGGGTCTATAAACACTGAATAAAACAATTAGTGACTCAGCTCAGAGCTATATGAATTACAATTTACAACTTGTCTCATAATTAACTAGGAAGTGGTTATTGTAGTATGTATCCTAAAAAAATTTACTTGTGATCCATTTTTTTTATAAAAATTTAATCATTTGTTTTGCCGTCTCTCCTTATCTACTTAGCTGTTTCCCACTAATATTTTCTGACCCAATGTTGTTTGATTCTTTTGCCGTCTCAAAAGAACACGCACTCACACACCTTATAAAACACACACACATACAAAAACACAAACCCAAACATCTTCCCACATGGAGAAACCACAACCTTTCAACAAAACCACCACCACACCACCACCGACAATCATGGAACATGAACAAGAAGAGAATCACAACTCCGATGACTACTACATTTACAACGATCAAGAAGCCATTTCCGGCACCAGTTGTGGCTGTTTTCGCCTTTTTTCTAGCTTCAGTAATCGCCATCATGATGGAGAAAACACTGCCTTCATCTACCATAGACCCGGAGATGTTTTTGACAATGAGAATTGGTTTATGGATAAGATGAAGAATTTGAAGGAGTTTTCGGAGGTGGTAGCGGGACCTAAATGGAAGAATTTTATTAGAAAATTTAGTAAGAAACCGAGAAAAGGGAATTCGCCATTTCAATATGATCCAGAGAGTTACGCACTTAATTTTAATGACGATGGTAATGATGGTGGTGATGATATGTTGCCTCGTAGTTTTTCTACTAGATATGCTTCTCATTCACGGTCGATGGCGACTTAGGGGTATTTGGAATTGGTTATTAAATCTGGTTAATACGTTTTGATATGGTCCTTTATCTAATTCTATTAATTCCTTATTTGTTTCTACTGTAATTATGCTTTTTCTTTATTTGTATACGTTGATACCATATAGGCAAATATCAATTTTATTGTTCAATTAGAACATTAAGAACATATGATAATGGTCTAACGCTAAGGGTTTCGATTTACATTTTTATTTGGATTAAACAAATGTTTTGCGTAATGTTTTAAATAGAAGAAAGAATATCACAGTATTGTTTCAACAAGAAGGTGATTACGGTATATCCACCGTGGGACAAAAAGGAATGGCAAATGGCAATTGTATTTTCCGGCAAACCCATACGATTAGATGGGTCATACGATTGTATTTTCCGGCAAATATCAATATATACTAAAAATGAGTTGTTACAGTGAGGATATGACTTGGCTAAAATACGATTCTGACAGTTTGTCGGTATTCATACCACACAGATCCTGAATTTTATAGTGCATACAATAATTAACATTATCTAGGCCCTTGTTGCCATCTATCTTCGAATGAATCGAATATTACATGAATAACACCATATATTCCTCATTGTTAGATGGGGCAATTCTGACCCAATCCGAAACTTGACAGTGAGGCGGAAAAAAAAAATTAGGCTTAAGGCAAACAAGTTTTAATCATTTTAGGTTGACACGACTAACATGTTTATTAAACGAGTTATGTTCGTGTTGATAATAATTTAAATGAGTCTTGCCAACTCGATTAATTATTAAAACATGTTCAAAAATAGATATATTTATACTTTAGTAGTTTATAGATATAATTGAAATATAAATATATTTAAAAAAAATAGATATATTTTAGTACGATCTGCATACATAATTAAAAAGTCAACAGGTTTGACTTTGATCCATTCAAACCGCTAACTTGTTTAACCCATATAATTAAAGGTGTTATATGGGTCATGTTCATGTTGAAAGTAAACAAGTTAGGGTTGAAATATCTACCCATTTATATAAACAAGTTGGGTTCAAGTTGAATGTTTCTAACCCGCAAACCTGAACTTGACATGAATTGGCGCCCGTGCTCATTGTAGCTGTTTTGTTTGAAACAATTACATAACGTTAAATCTTACAATTTGTGAGTAAATTTATACCAGATTAGGTATATCTCATTTACAATTAACCTTAAGAGATAGTTTTCAGAATAAATAATAATCGGTTATGGTAATGATGGTGAAAGTGTAGGCTTTGTGACTTTAACTTCTCCACAGTTGCTGATATACAAAGTTTCTTGTGGTCTATCCCAAATTGCACGTGCATTTTTAGCTCTTTCATCTCCAAAAAACTCAGCCAAATCGTTATATTGTCGGATTCTTTCCCCTGGTTTGTATGTAGGCAATGAAGATATCCTTGCCACAACATCCATACCTATAAAAATGCAAAAAAAAAACATTAAATTTTCATAAAAAATGTTCAGGATCCACAAATCAAATAATCACAATCAATTGAACCCATGTAATGCATACATGCTTGGTGATTGGAAATTTGACCCAAGTATGTCATATTTCCAATTCACACATTACTAAAACCCAAATTAACTTCACACATTACAAAACCTTAATCAGCTTTGTTTTAGCACTAGAATGCAGTTGAATATATATGTATGGCATATAAGCTTGTTGGGCAGGACTTTAATTCCATGGTTGAAATCAGAAAAGAAGAACAAGTTGGAAATTTTAACTAAATAATAACTGAAAATTACCAAAAAGGTAACTAAATATCCCAAATTTGAGAATGTGAGGTACCAAAGAATTTCTTCTCAGCAAAGAGAAGGTCAAATTTTGAATTAAAAAGTTTAACTTTTGACAAATTTGGGAGTGAGAGTCAGTTTTTGACGGATAAGGGACCCAAATACAGTTCAATTTTCGACAAATTTAAGTGTACAAGTTTAACTTTTTACCAATGTGGTAGTCAAAGTGCAACCTTTTACAAATGTTTGATCCAAATACAGTTCGATTTTCAACAAATTTAAAAGTAAAATCTTAATCTTTGACAAATTAAGGGTGAAATTATCATATTTTGTAGGCAATTTTCCCTAAATAAAACGAATTTCCAATCCAATCCTCAATTTCCATAACTTAGAGCTGAAATTACAGAAATGAGCTCCAATTTCATTTCCATTTCCAATTTATGCTTCCAAACACTAATTCAACAAAGCATTAACTAGAAATCAAAATTACCTTCAAGAACAGAACCAAAAACAATATTCCTCCCATCAAGATCAGGGCAAGGACCTGGACCAGTAGTAATCATAAACTCCACATTATGATAATTCGGATCAAGTTTAATATCATCATCATCATCATTCTCCGATAAACACAAGGATAAAACACCTCCTTTCGTGTGCCCTAATTCAAACGCCTTCGGATCAACACTCTCCGAATTCCTAACCATATTCACCGGCGGTTTCACTTCACCTTTATCTCTCCGTCCCTGTTTTCCTGCCATAAAAAACCTACCAGGAAATATCTTTTGAATCAACGTTCCTTTATAGTAACCAGAGACGCCAGTGCACATGGATTTGAAATTGGCGACGGTGATGGGGACGAGATTGCCGTATAGTCCGAGAACGATGCGACCGACGGGTTCGGAGTCGGGGCAGAGAGCGAGGTCGGACCCTAGGGTTCGGTTTTGGAAGTAGCTAGGGCAGATGCTGAAGTCCATGAATACGCGGTCGGTGATGGTGGTGTCCGGTTGTTTGGGTGGTGGTGAGGCAATGGAGAGGGAGGGGAGGGAGAGAGTGGTGGTGAGGACGATGAGGGAGCGGCGGCGGAGGTGGAGTTTGGAGATAGGGGCGGCTGGGGAGTGGGGAGGAAGTGTGGCGGCGGCGGCGGCGGTTGTTGAGCAGGCCATAGTGGCGACGGTGCATGACGGAAGGAAGTGGGTGGAAAGGAAGATGTAGGTGTGAGTTTGTGTGTTGGTGGATAATACACGAAAGCGAGGGTGGGCCACTTGCAAAATTAGACATACACGAAATTATTTAACTAAGGATTTTGTTAACTATGATCAATAGGTTGTTTTTCAAGAATGAACAAATTTTTTTTTTTAAATTATAGTAATATTTAAATGGTCAAATATTGTATCGGATATTTTTTTAGATACTTATTTTTTCGAATATTTTTTAATACCCCTACATTTACTGTGTCATCATCGTAAAAATCTACCCACACTACGAAATTGGCTAGGCTGGTGTGGCCACCGCGACGACCCGTCTCCATGCGGGCTGACCCCATACCCTTTGCTCTTGGTTAACATACGAGAAATGTTATAAACAATGTAAGTAGATGCTGAAACATTGAGAATCATATGTATGGTATGTTGTACCTCTTTATGTTATCACTATGACTCTTGGTAATGTTCTTGCATTAGAATAGACTCGATAGACATCACAAAAAAAAAGTATTTCAAACCGGAACTTGAGAAAAAAATGTTAAGTACGATCAATTAATTATGAGAAAACCGGTTGTTGGGAAGGTATAGAAAGATACTGAATGAAAAGAATCATGGGCTTCTAATTTTATTGAAAAGAATCATGGGCTTCTAATTTTCTGAAGTTGAAAAAAAAAACTAAATTTGATTCAAAGTAGGAACATAAATAATTATTTATAAAATTAGTTTAGATCAATTGACCATCAATGATAGTCTTGAGATTTTTCTTCAAGAGGTTTTGGGTTTAAGTTTGTTGGAGGCATTCCTTGAAGATAAAAAAAAAGTGGTGGAGTTTATCCCAAAAAATAAAGAGATAGGTTTGAATAAGGCATACTGTCCGCTTATATGTCACTGCATGATTCGAACCACTAAATAATTTTCCGTTAAAACAATAAAAATTATAAAATGCGATCGTAGTCATCGTACTAAAAATACGCCAACATATCTAATTAATAAAATTAATTCAATTTGCTTAATGGACTCATAAAGGTGGGCTAACGAATTCAAAATAACAAAACTGAATTTTTAGTCCATAATATACGTAGACTACTACTTTTCACTTATTTTTAGCCCATTTTTAATGAATTTTGTTCGTTTGAGTTGTCTCGTATATATTTCATTATTGCATTAAAAAAATTAGCAATAATAGAAAATAATAGAATAAAATTACAATTTATATTTAACATTACAACAATTCAACAGCACAAATCATATTGACATTCATTATTATTTTCTTATTAAACGTAACATTATGGAGAAATTCTTAACACTTATCTACCGACGCACAAACATGGTACTCTTTCCACATTCAATATCCATACCCAACAACCGATTTGCTGTAATATCCGTTGGTTAGAATAGTACTTGTGGACCCACTTTCGCTCTCGATAAGAGACACAGTTGACTTGTCAAGCTTGATTGACCATGGGTAGTGATTGGTTTGACCACCCGAACCAACGTGAGAAGATGAACGTTGCATCCTAACGGCTCGTGGCACGTTCCTTCCTTCAATAGAAGGTCTTCGTTTAATACTACTTATAGATTGCCTTTCATGGGCCCAAGTCAGATCTGCAGGGCGCTGCTTAGGAGCGCTATGAGATCTGACTTTAGCCCGTGAGGATTGGGTGTTTGCCATATAACTTGGACACGCCTCAAATTCCTGGAATGTTGTTTCGGTGTAATCAGCTGTAGAATAAGTTGAGTGCGGTCTCGAATGGTCGGGTTTCGAGTAGTATAATGCTGCGTTTTGGGTAAAATCATCATAACGACAAGTTTCTGAAGATTGTGGCGAAAGATATGGCCGTGTACGATGACCAATATCCATTTCCACAATCTTGATATTTTCTTCCATTAGCTCTTGATTATGGACACCGTAATCGAATGTGTGATCGTGTGTTCGTGTTCGGTAAGCACGAGCTCGAGCCTGAGCCGTTACTAGAGCGTGCATGCACCGAAGAGTCTCGGCTGCCTGTTTCCGTACCAAGTGACCCCTAACTAAAGCTTGCAACTTCACTAGCCCTTTTAAAGCGGATAACGCTTTTCTTGCTAAATAAGAGCGAAAAACCGATTGAATCATTATGGCAGCAACATCCTCTTGGACATCAACGGCGATAGTGAGGATTGTTGTGGTGGTGGTGGTGAGAGGTGGTGCCACCAATGCCGGATCATGGTTGTTTTTTCCAACATTTCCGGGTTGCAAAGTGGGAGGAGGTGGAGTGGCGGATGATCGCCGGAAACTCCATCTACGCTTCTCCTTGGGAATTATGAGTTGGTTGGTAATGGGTGACGGTGGGTTGTCTTGGGTGGCAGGTAGTGGTTGATTAGTGGTTTTGTCTTTCTTTCCGGTCAACAAATTCTTGATCCATTTGCTCGTCTTTCCCATTTCTAAAATGTCATTGGATCACACAAATTAAGGCAATAATTTGTAGATCTGGATCTATCTCTCACATTGATATCTTGCTCTCAAAATCATTCGTCTGTCTATCTATTCAATTATTTGTAGATCCCAAGAGAATACTTATATATGTTTTCTTCAACCACTTCTGTGTATTTTACATTTTTTTGTTTATTAAAGATTGAACGTATTTCGTGTAAAGTATCATATTTTTTTTTTTTGGAAATGAGAAATGAAATAACGGAAGCCTACTCGCAATTTTTCAGCGAGCACACCGAGTTCGAGCTCCGCATAAGCAGGCAAACCCAGCCCCCAAAGGGATTTCCAAGGAAAATTCCCCATATGTGCCCATGTGAGGTATAAGTTAAATTACGTTAATGCAACGCTCCCAAAGGGATTCGAACTCACGACCTGCAGCCCACATGGGTATAAACCCAGTGCCTCAGACCAGCTAGGCTGGCATCATTGGCTGTAAAGTATCATATAAATGTTAATTTTATAAATTTATTTAAATTTAAATTTTAATATCTTTAAAAACAATTGCACTGTCTTTTATGTTTTCGGGAGGTATTTTGGCCTGTGAATTACCATTTAATTAAAAAGGTGAAAGTATGTATGTTGCGCTTATTGGAGCAATATTTTTATACTAGAAAATGATATTCATGTATACTATTTGTGCTTAGTTATATGTCTACTTATTTGATTAAGACAAATGTTAAAATCAATGGATGATATGAGATATATAATTAATGGATTACGCATATCATTTTGTTGTGAATAGAAAAATGAAATAGACGCAAATAATATACATCAATACAATTTCTCTATAAACATTAACACCAAAAATAAAAGCAGGTTACATTAAAAATAAGTGAAATCCGATAACTAGTTGGTTCAAGTTAAGCACTAAGCTCAGATTGAGATGTCGGCCTGATGATACACCCAATGACCCAATGAGTTTAAACTTGGACATAAAGTTTAACGCGTCTTTGATTAAAATTAAATAATTTAACGAGTTTTATTTCGTTAATAGACATACAGTGAACATTATATACCCAAGAATATTATCAAATACTTCGTATATATAATGACCATAAAGCACTGCTAAAAAAACTTCGAAAACATATCCATCGAAGAATATTAATATATAGGTTAATAATTAATTATTGATGTGCATGGTACGTTGTCATATATATGCCAGCCTGATGATGCATGGAGGTAGCTTAGAATAGACAAACATGACCACGTTCTAGGTGAATTCATCCAAATAAATATTAAAGAAAATTTATTACTCCATATTTTTGCACAGACAAATATAAATTAATATTTGAACTATTTTAACCTAACATGTCCAGTGGTCCATGACGTTACAGATCCATGCTAAAAAACGGAAACATGCAATCAAGTTAGCAAGTCGTGATGAATTAGACTGAGCGTAATGGTGACCGAAGGTTACCAATCGCCTCCCTTTTAGATGCGTCCTCCGTGCTATGTGACTGTGGCCTGATGTGCGTTTATATTTAAGTGAGCTATTTTGAGTTTTTCTGTTGCAAAATTCTTATCATTATTATAATAAGGGTTTTGATAATGACAGCTCTTAGGGCTGTCATAAGACATGCATTAAATACTTGTATTTTAATCTTCAACCGACTCCTGAATTTCAGGAACTATTCCATTGTACAACATTTTATGCACTTAGTGATAACCCTTAAGGCTGTCATTATCAAAACCCTTATAATAAAAACGTTTTGTAATCAAGCTAAAAACATTGCTTAATCATATATTAAGAAAATGAGAAAACACACGAAAATCTTGTTCATTGGACTAGTTTTCAAGACAAGATATGGCAACTAAAATTGTTTGCCCTCTCAGAATGAAGTTTTTTGCCGTCTTTTAAGAAAGTTTATATGAGCCTTTATGGCCATTATTTATTTATTTTATTTTACTTTTACATTTTCAAAGCTATAATTATTATAGTAAATCCTTACAAATCTTGCTAAAATGACTGAAAATTATAATTAACAAAACATACATCACCTCATAAATTATATTGTCCAAATGTAAATGTAAATGTAAATTTCCTGATACATATATTGTCTCTGCCCAAATTTTGAATCAGCCCATTTTCAAAAATGAGTGCCCAATTTCCATTTGGACCATTGTGTTGTTGTATAGACTATATAGTTCGTGATTTAGAGCGGAAACTCAAAAATAATTTGGAATGTGAAACGTCACTGACGAGAAAATTGATTATATTCGTTCCTTGGTTCCTATCCGTTTCGTTCGTGACATATCCAATCATCAATCGTTCGTGAATCATGACTTTGTTCCTGATTTCTGATTTCGTTCTTGAGTCGTGACGGCATCACAGTAACATTTGATTCTGATTTATGAATTTCTCTACTAATCAAGTAATTAGGTGATCAATGGATGTGCACGGTAAATCTAGATTTAGTGTAGGTTTATCATATTTTTTTTTGGAAACGGCTTTCATAAAACACGAAAAACTAGCAAGAAGCTAGAACAAAGTTAAAGATTACAAGGAAAAATGAGCCATTCTAACCAACTAACTTTAAACTTTTTATTACGGTTACAAATCCAATTAAACGAAACTTCTTGAATAGAATTAATTAGCATGCTTTTCCTCATATCACCGGTCTTAAACGTCGTCGCATTCCTAAACCGCCAAAGCATCCACACGACCGTAAGGCAAATCACTTCCATAATAGATTTGGCTTTAGAGCTCGCATTGCTCGAATCCAAAGTATACAGCAAATCGTCCAAGCTATTAACGTTTATATCTAATACTTGTAACCACCTCCCGATAGCGGCCCACACATTTTTTGCCACTTCGCAAGACCAAAAAATATGATCTGCATCTTCATCTTGAGCTCCACAGACTTCACATGACGTGTTTTCAATCGAGATTTCCCGCACTAAAAGATTGTGTTTTGTAGGGATCCTGTTTAGGTTAACCTTCCAAAACAATATGTTTACCTTCCGCGGGACAAGAGAATTCCATCTCGTTTGGACCACAGAAGATGGAAGAAGTCTATCATCTAGCCACTTTCTCGTTGTACCGACTTCAAAAACCCCGGTCGGTCCTATATCCCAACGCCACTGATCCGGGGAGGCATTTAAAACAACCCCTTCAATCAACGAACCAAGATGCAGTAATGATGCGTGCAGTCTTCCACCCGTCGGTTCACGAGACCAGTTCCAAGAGTTCGACAAGTTACCGAGCCGATCAGCAACCGAGCACTGCTGATTTGTTTCTAGACGAAACAAACGTGGAAACATGGAAGCCAAAGTTGAATTAGCAAGCCAGACATCGTTCCAAAATGAAGTGTTTACTCCATTGCCAATAGATCTAGATAAGTAATTAGTCAAGTACAGACCTTGATCTCTCAATTTCTTCAACTTTTTAATGATTTGAGCCCACGGTTGAGAGCCGAACGACCCCCGAACATAATTGTTAAATAAACCTCCACTGACACCGTATATATCAGTTATGATTTTAGCCCATAACATACTCCGATTATTGACATAACGCCACACCCACTTTAAAAGAAGAGCAATATTAAAACCATTAAGACTACCAATGTTCAACCCGCCATTTTCCATAGACGCCACAACAGAATTCCATTTGATCCAATGGATTTTTTTTTTCACCTCGGAGCCACCCCAAAAGAATGTAGCGCGCAACTGTTCCAAGTATTTCTCCACACTACTCGGCATACTAAACATGGAGAGATAGTACACCCCTAAACCACCCAACACCGACTTAATTAACATCGATCTTCCACCAATAGAGAGCGCATTTACTTTCCATCTAGAGAGTTTAGATTTGAATTTGTTTATCAAACCGACCCAATTTTTCTTTTGCGTCATACATGCACCAACGGGGAGGCCTAGATAGATGAAAGGAAGATTTCCTTTACATACACCTACTGATTCCGCCATAAGACTTAAATCCCCGTCCGAAACTCCGATTCCATATAAATTTGATTTGTGGAGATTTAGTTTCAGCCCGGACGCCATATGAAAAAAATGAAGAATAATTAAGATACATTGAATATTATTTAAAGACCATTCCCCCATAAAAATAACGTCATCCGCATATAAAAGATGAGAAATGCTAAAAGAATTTTCACGAACCTTAAGGCCATGAAACAAATTGTTTGACACCGCATCTTCCATTGCAACATGTAGCCCCTCCATTGCAATAATAAACAAAAAAGGAGAAAGAGGGTCTCCTTGACGAAGGCCTCTTTCAATTTTGAATTCCTTAGAAGCATTCCCGTTAAGCAACACCGAGGCTTTAGAAGAGTGTAGAATTGCCCGAATCCAACTTCTCCACCTACTTGGAAAATTCATGAATTCCATCATCCGGTCCAAATAATCCCAATTTAACGAATCAAAAGCTTTTTCAAAATCAATTTTTAACAACATAGCTTTTTTCTTTCTCTTCTTATACCAGGCCAACATCTCATTTACGATCAAGGGACCATCAAGAATTTGACGTCCTTTAATAAATGCCGATTGTTCATTGCTCACCACCGAATCAACCACCAACGACAATCTTGTCGCTAGAACTTTGGCAATAATTTTATATTGAAGACCAATAAGACTGATAGGTCGATAATCATGTACCGCTAACGGGTTAAGGACTTTAGGGATCAACGTAATTAGAGAAAGGTTGCACCCAGAAGGAATAAAACCTGTGTCAAAAAATTCAACTACAAAAAGCATAATGTCAGATTTGAATAAATCCCAATACCTTTTAACCAGGGCAAAAGAAAAACCATCCGGGCCCGGAGATTTATCACTTCCACAGTTCCACACGGCGTTTTTTACTTCATCTAAAGTCATGGGCATCGTCAATATATGAGCGTGATCATCAGATAGGGATTTGAATTTATCACTTCTATTCGCGACTTTGACGACATGAACACGCTTATATTTTTTCTCGTAAAATTTGAAAAAGATATCTTTGACTAGCAAAGGGTCCGTCACCCACATACCGTCATGCTTGACACCTTGCATCAACGAGTATCGACGTTTACTGTTAATAATTCCGTGGAAGTATTTCGTGTTCTCGTCCCCTTCAATACTCCATTTAACTTTGGCTTTTTGGGAAAGGTCGAGCCGTTCTTTCTCTTCTAATTTAAACATAATATGTTTTAATCTTGATCGTTCTTCTCTATCTTCATCAGTGGCTAAATTATTTTCCAACTTGTTTTCAATGACAATAAATTGGGCCATACACCTAGATTTCTCACTGTTGAGTGAGATTTTCTTGTTCCTCCACCAAATTTTGCATTGATCTTTAAGACGTTTGAGCTTATCTTTAAAGATAATCATAGGGCTGTTGTTATTTTGCACTAACACCTGACGCCAACTCGTTTGCACAATATCATCAAAATCTGGCTCGTCCAACCATGAGTTAAAGAAGTGAAACACCTTCGGGCCATAATCAACTACTGCCTTTGTGAGTAAAATGGGACGGTGATCCGATATGTTATCCAACAGAACCGACGCTTTCAGGTCCGAAACAGCTGCGTTACACCCCATATTCATGAAAAACCGGTCCAACTTGCTCATCTTCCGCCCATCTCGACTTAGTCTCGTAAAAGCCGAACCCCCGAGCGGAATTTCAAGAAGATGAGCTGTTGTGATGAACTCATTGAAGTCATGCATTTCAACATCATTTTTTGCACAACCCCACCGTTCCCCTTCCTCCCGAACCGCATTAAAGTCACCGAGCAAAAAATAATTACCGTCGTTTTCTTCCATATAGTTTACAATAAAAGCCCACAACCGCCTCTTTTCCACATTAGATTGAGGCGCATACACATTCAAAATCACGCACTTCAACTTTTCAACCTTCCATTCTCCATGAACCACCAACACATTTTGAAAACTTGCAATTTTGGAGCAATCAAATAAAGATGGATCCCAAATTGACAAGATACCCCCGGATAAACCTACCGCATTACTAGAAGCAAAATCAAAAGCCAAGTTTCCCCAGATTTGCTAATTAATACAAAATTAATTTTAGATATTCGTGTTTCTTGAATACCTAGAAAGGAAATTTTATTATTATTGCACAAAGCCGAGATTTTTCTCCGTTTATTCACATCACCAATCCCGCACATGTTGATGGACAACACATTCATTGACAACCTTTCCCTTCTCCCATACTACCAATCATGCATTCTAACGAACTTTGACAACCTTTCATATCGAGACCCATCACGCTACCAATTTCTATAAAACGATTGAGATCCTCTATTAAAGACTTTGTTTTTCTAATCTTCTGTCCACCATCATTATTGTTACATGAGTTACCAGAAAAAGAGCTTACTCCAACTTCCTCGTGAATTTTATTTACTTCGGATTGTTCCTTATCACCTGATGCTTTAAAATTCTCAAAACCCGGAGGCTTGGAAAGGGAGTCTTCTCCGTGTATGGTAGCATTCACAACCGGAGAATCGTCAATCTTATTCTCGACAATTAGACTTTCCACTCCTTTATCATTAATCGGCCCTGGATCAGATTCTTCAGGTTGTAGCGGGACTTCTTCAGAATGTGATGGGACTTTTCCAGTGACGTCATTAACCGTTAAGTCAATAACGTTTAAAACAGACTCATCATTGTTGAGCAAATCATCCTTATTCTGATCGAAAGAATCTACAGCAGAGTCATTATCCTCCGAGAAATCATCATAACCCGACGTCCCGTCATCTCCATTACTAGCAACATCAATATTTTTCAGATTAGGCTGCCACAATGCTAATTCGTACATCCAGACGACATATTTGTTGTTTTGAATTGTTACCTCCATTTCTTCTTCAATCTTCCGCCCAATGTTGGTTTTTATGCACATTTTGCCATTACCGCTATCACCATTATCACCATCAATAAACATGAGTTCACCCCAATCCTTGATCATCTTTTTAAATGATTTTACGGTACCCGCTAGAAGAGGAAGGCCATCAAACTTAACGCACATAACTTTATCATCCACAACAAAATTATTATCCAATGGCTTCAAGAGAGAAAAATAATATTGCATGTCTTCATGATTCCGGAACCGGTCGCACGCCAAACTAGAGACAAATTCCAACCATAACCAGGAGCCACCAATATAATGCACATCAACATCATGAAAACCCTCATTTGCACAAACAACCTTTATGTTTTCAATCAAGTTCAAGTCTCTCACCTTTCCTACCAAGACTGTTCCCTCATCCACTATCGGCATAAGATCATCTTTGTCTAGTTCAATCGCCTTCAATTTCTTTTTCTCAATGATCGGTTTTAAGCTCTCTTTCACAACACCTCCATCAATTCTGGATGAGGATGATGGTTGAGTCTTAAACAAATCAGAGAATTTGGCTTTATTGCCAAAAGAAGCTGGCTTGACAGTTTCTTTACGAAGGGTTTGAACACTTTTAGGATTTCTAGGCTTGTCACTAACACCCTTACGATCAAATCTTGATAAAGACGCGTAGAGATGGAATGATCCATACCATGCATCGTTTAAACGGGCAAGCAAAACATCAACATTATGAACTTTGATATACCTTACAAAAGCGAACCGTCGTCCAATCTTTGAAACCTTTCTCGCGATATAGACATCCACCACAGTACCGAACACATTCATCGCCTTCCAAAGATCATCTGTTTCCCAATGATTTGGAAAGCTCGTAACGTAGAAGGACGTAGCGATATTCTTGAGGTCTAAAACGGAATTCCGAGCATCCCGAATCTTCTTTTCTGCGTGATAGTTCCTATGCCGACGATAGTCCGACATATCTCCCACCCCTCCCCCCTCCCTGAGCAGAAGCGGCGAGCCGGCGCTCAAAAATAGGGTTCCGACGGAAGTAGGATTTCAGCGCCGCAGAGAAAAGATTTTTTTATGAATTATTATATTGTTGATTTCATGTTAACCTAACACATTAATTGTTCACACGTGATTCTGAAATGAGTATCACAGTAATTTCATGTTATCATATTAATTTCTCAAAATTTGATGTTGTCTAAATTTTTGATGGTATCACAGTAGTTTTGATACTTTGATGGCTGATTTTTAAATTTTGTTTTATACCGGTTTATTGTTGATGGGTTATGGGTTTATCACTTGATTGAAACCCCCTACTGAAATTCTGAAACTTATAGGATAGTTTTTAGTGAGTTTATTGAATTCAAAGAATAACATGATTTGCAGCAATGTTTTTAAAGAGTTTATTGAATTCAAGATCTTATTATGACATTATTACAACTCATGCTTCATACTTCATAGCAATATGCAAAGAAATATGCTCTCTTTGCGGCTTCGCCAATCTATTCTTCCCACTCAGATGTTTCAGTTCCAAAACACAATCCTTTATTTATGCCAAATTGATTGTTTAATTACCTTGCCTAATATATTGTTTACTTGCCTGACTCCTTGGTTGAGTATTTGTCCTAGCTTGTAATCTTTCATAAAAAACTTTTTTTTTTGTAGCTAAAAAAACATTTATATAAGGTTACATATGTTTTATATTACTTGTTTTAGGAACAAAAAACTACTCTAAAGAGCCCCTTTTTCCGATTATTTTCAGGGCCCAATAATTAGTTGGACCGATCCCGACTCTATATAAAAATTAATTTAAGTAGCTATAAATTTGTACTGAAGATTTTTCTTTGAGATAAAAGTTCACAACTTTCATATCCAAACAAGATTTGTATCTTCTTACAAACTTACATTTCTAAACTAAAAGTTTTAAGTACTTAAAAACTCTAAAAGATTTCCCGACAAATATTTTTTGTGTGAAAATACAATTACCAAATTGTAGCAAGATTTTTTTTCTTTACTACAAGGACAACAAATGGTTGGTTGGGCTATACCTTTTTTTTTTTTTATCTTCTCTTTCTTTTAAAAGGAAAATGGAAATTTACACATTTTTGTTGGTGTAAATTACCACTAATATTGATTAAACTTATTAAAGCTTAATAGGTTTAAAAGCTTTCTAATAATTTTTTCCAAACAACCCCTAAGAATACTTATCATTCTGTTTATGTAATCACCATCAGGTGAGGCACGCCACCAACATTAAAATAAATTTAAGGATGCTAATTGGCTAGAAAAAAATAAATTTTCGTGGATACGGGGCAAGTAAATCAATGATTTTTTCCCCACGGTATGGGTAAAAAATTGTAACCGCTAGTGGGTAGGTTGCCGGTGGTTATGCACTATCCATCTTGGGTAGCCCGATCCCCAAAACCCATTTGATCTACCTGCATTTATACCCATATAATCCGTAATATAAATTAGAAATATATTAATATATTATAATTTTATAAATCAACTCATCATTTGGATTTGTTATTGAGTGTTTTGGGCATGTTCCTAATCAAGTTATTTGATTTTTTTAATAATAAAATGTTTCTTCGGATGTTTTGATACGGACTCTTTCTTTAAAACTTGTCGGTGTATACCCGCAAGTTTGCAGGTGTATAAAAACTCACAGTAGTTTAGATGACGGGTAAAGGGTATTCGCACCCACCACCCACAGGTGACATCCCTAATTTACATTTTTCTATAACAAGTTAAAAAGAAAATGAGATATGTACCTAACTAAAAATTCTATAAAAAAAACATGCTTAACAAGGAGATTAAGACACTTTAAAATGTAAAGATAATAAAAGAAAATAAATTAAAAACACGTGTTTACCAGTTCAGTTAGTCTATACATCTAAGAGCATCTCCAATGTAAGCTTTTTTCAAAAAAATTTACCTGAGAGGTCATTTAAATACAAGTGACTTTTTAGCAAAAAAAACTTTTTTTCAAAAACTTATTCTTTTATAAGTCATTCCTATAAGTAAAAATTCGACTTATTATTCTTGGGTAATTTAAATAGAAAAAAACTTTATCCGTTTACTATTTAAATATTTATTTCGATAGACATTTAAGTTATTTTTCTACGGAAAAAGACAAACCATGGTTCGTTCGTCGTGGAAATTAACTGTGAATTTATTTACTTCCTCCGATTCAAAATAAGTGATACACTTGGGGTTTCACGGTTTTTGAGGCAAAAGATTATAATGATAGTTAAATTAGATTAATTGGATGGTTAGTGGGGAATGGGTCCCACACCTTTTGAATAAAGTAAGGTTAATGATGTTTAAAAGTAAAAAGTAAGGGTAAAGGGGTCATTTCACTTTGTTAAAGTAGATAATTAGTAGGCGTGGGTCCCATTTTATTTGCCAAATAAGGAAACTTTTCAAAGTGTATCACTTATTTTGAATCAGCCAAAAAAGAAAAGTGTATCACTTATTTTGAATCAGATGAAGTATAATAATATAAAGTATATAGTCAACTGGTCATCATTGCTAACTATGGATTTATTCTATGTTTGCATATCATACATTTACTCATGTGAAAGTGGGATTCGGTGAGGACTCAAAAAACGGTGAGGACTCGTGAGGACACCTCAAAAAAGTTTCAAAAAATTCCAAAAAAAATATATATAAATCCCCATGAATATTACTACATTTGACCAAAAAAAAATTTTGAAAAAAAATTATGATCCACTTTTTTTTGTGGATCATAATAATGATCCATATTTTTTTTGTGGATCATTATTATGATCCAAATTTTTTTTTGGATCATTTTTGAAATTTTTTATTTTTTTTGGATCATATAGGCTGCGATTTTTATGTTTAAAAAAGAAAATTTTTTGAAAAAAGTTTGTTTTGTAGTCATCGCAGTCCTCACCGGTTTTTGAGTCCTCACCAGATCCGGATCCTACTCACGTGTTTGTCTCTAAGCAAACAAATATTTTATAAGCATAACTTTATTACAACACTATAGCTTCAGTGTACTTCGATACTATAGCACTCGTAGTGTCTCGTTGTGAAATTCGTTGCAAGTCCAACACTACTGAAACTCTCATGTCAAGGATTGTCAGAGCAGGGGTGTGGGAGTAGTTAGACTCCCGTTATAGCCCCATAACCCCGCTAAACATCAAAAATTCACACCATGGTCTTCGTTATCCCTTCGCCAAAACAGTTTCGCCGTAGCCACAATGTCTCGCCAAAGGAAGAAGATGGGGGTGGGGGTGTTGGGGGTGGGGTGTACAACCAATCAAAATACAACAAATAACAAATGTGGGACCCCTATAACACAACTTTAACTATAATATCAGGGAACCACTTTTCCCTCCCCAAGTTATAGTCAAGTTATAAGCCCAAAAACTCTATAAGATGCTTATAACATCTCTTCCACACCTTGTGCTCTCATTGTTATTCTCGCCATCCGGATAACAGTGCGTCATAGTGTATTCCTTTATATTATTTTATTCTCGTTTATATTTAATATGAAAAGTGAGTTAAGTGATGGATATTATTACCGTGAGTGGTAAAGTAATGAATATCATTAGATAGTGGACCAATCATTTTGTTTCCAAAAATTGCTCAATTTTTTTAAGTATGCCCTTACAAAAGTTATTGCGAGATGCCTAATAAAATTTCAGACCTAATTAAGACCTACGTATTTTGGCCGATGGACATTGGAATTTTGTTGGAATTCTAGGCATAATAACATGATAAATTAGGTAGTTAGTGTTGTTCGTAAGTATAATCTTTGTTAATAAAGTTGGGTTACGTTTTCTTTTATTAGGTATATTTGTCTAATAGAGTTCATGGATGATAATTATTTTGCTTGCAAATAATTACCGGTTCCTGGATGTAATCCTAAACCGATTACAACTCTAATTCCCGGCCTCTTCTACAATAGGACGAGGTGGTGAGGTTTAATTTGGCCTTTGTTTTCCTTCACATCGATTACTCTAATAATAATATTTACAAGTTTTCGGCTGCAACTTTATTCTTCACTCTTCTGTTTCGATTGCAAGTATCACAAAACACCATCGATCTCTTGATTGTTTCGTTGTTTACTTCGGGTTTTGTCGAAGCAAGAATTCCATGTGTGATAAGAGGAAGGGTATGGTAGCTGTCAGGATCGAATAATCTAAACAGATTATTTAATCACAGATCTACAAACAACGAGAAGTTGCAGCGGATCAACACTCGAGTTTATTAATTAAGAACAATGAATACCGTAAACGAATATGAATGACAATAAGAACACAGTAATCACAAAAAGCTTCAATGTATATTGATATGCTCGAACAATACACACGTACGTTTACAATTCGTAAGGAACTATATATAATAGTCCTTGAAGCCTAAAACTTTACCCTAGTTATTCTAGGATTTGATTACGATTGAATTACAAAAAGATTTACATTCTATAACTAACTCTACCAGAATCTCGGACTCGATCTGTTCCAAATAAGCTCATCAGTAGTAAATCAGATCATTAGTAGTATTTGCATTTATCAGTAGTAACTCCGAGATCAGTAGTAATTCAATTTTCAGTATCAAGTAGTTACAGCAGCATTAACTCTTGATCAGTAGTATCTGTACATCAGTAATAGATCAATTATGTCCCAACAATCTACCCCTAAACTTTATTAATTAAATGTGAATTAATCAAGTTTCCTTTTCTTTTTCTTCTTCTTCTTTCTTCTTCATTTCTTCCAGCTTTTTGGCTCTTGCTTCAAGTGTTCTTTGATTTTGTAACTTTCTTTGAGCAATTATGTATTTGCTGTTTCTTTTGATGAAATAGTTTCTCTTTTGATTAAACAAAGTGACATCATGAGGATGCATGAAGGAGCAGCAGATGACTTGGTACATAGTTTCTTCAGAGTGTGGATATTCTTTTTCATACAAGAATAGTTCACATCTCTTACTTGTTCTTTTAAAGAAATACATGTGTACAGTAGGTAACAAATTCCAAGCATATACATTTTCAGTACTGGAGAAGTCCTCGGGGTAATTTTCAGGATAAAATGCAGCATCAATCATTCTGGTTAAGTATCCAGCTCCTGAATTCTTCCAAGATTTCTTTGACATTCTAGGTTTGCCAATCATTAGAAGTTTAATGGCATCACTTCGTGTACATGACATCATCAATGGTTTCCAAGCACTGAACTTTTGAGTGGTCTTATCTTCTCTAATTATTTCAATTGCTTGACCATTCATTCTCCAATTTACAATTGGGTTGTCTTGAATAGGTGCTATGGGGAGATCTATTACCTTGTCATCTAATTTGGCCCTTTTCTTGGCTTCTTGTTCATCCATTAATACCTTTCTTTTACTTGCAGTTATTGTAGAAGAACTTCCAACTATTTTTGGTCTTGAAGTTACTTCCCTAGGATCAATTTCAATTAAAGCCTTATCTTCTTCAATCTTTTCAACTTCAGGCTCTGCAAGTTCTTTCTTTTTCTCAATGCAATATCTTTCAATAATAGTGTAACACCTCAAATTTTAATACAAAACATTTGCCCAAAATAAATCATTTTTCATAAATAGAAGAACTATTCCAAAAGTATGGATTTACAAAAACCTTTGGTATGAAAATCAGAGTATAAAGTTTGGTGTTACAAAATAGATCAAAACCAAAGCTAAGCATAAATCCAATCTAAAGTCCTTCTACTCTAGGCCCCGCATCTCTATCCATGCGTACCTAAGCCTTCGAACCCGATCCTGAGTACATAGCAAAACAAAACAAGGAGTACGTGAGACAAAAACGTCTCGTGAGTTACATGGGTTTAGACCCAATGATAAAATGAAATGTCACGTTTCATATAACCAATCAATATACATATATATATCCAACTATCCAGTATAGTCACCTTAGTGTGACCCTATCAACTTTGCTTTCCTAGCAATCATACCTAGTTGTCGGGACATCCCCAACCAACTAGAACCACATTAACTTATTAACCGGGGATCCCCCGCATTAACAAGCTTCAAGGTAAAGGCAAGAGGGAATCACCCAATCTACCAATACCTACCTTACTCGCCGGACTACTTCCAGTTAGCAAGACTACTATCATGGAATGGGCCGATGGGGATCCGCCCAAATGCTCCCCATTCCATACCTCATGATCGGGGATCCCCCGAATCATCACATCATCTCACCATATCATAACTCGATGGTTATGTCAATCTAGCTCTCGGCTATCACGTCTATCATCAAACAAGTTAGTTCAATACTATCATCGGTATAACTAACTATTAACTACTAGTCTACACAATTAAGCAAATAGACCATAACACAAGTAATGAAAATATTTAAAAGGGCTATGTACTCAGAAAATTCCACACGTACTCACCTTAGCAAAAAGATGCTCAAACCGTGTTCTTGACACCCAATCTCTTGCTTCTCAATCCAATCAACTTTCCAAGACTTCACCAAAAGCCTAATACAATTATCACAATATAATCAACATCAATTACTACTACTCATGTGTCCATCTACCTCTAGATAACACCCATCAATCCATTTCCCCCAAATATATTGATTTGCCAAACCCTAGGTTTAACCAACCCGAAGATTCTTACAAATCATAATCATACACTTGTTTTCCTTGTTAATATACCATCTATTAAGTGTATACAACCTTTATTTCACCATAGATCATCAATCCAAGAACAAGGGTTTCAACCCCCAAGCTTCTAAATCCATGGATCTAAAGCTACAACTACAAAGGATTGAAGATATACCTTTAATCTTCAACTAGGAGTGAAGAATCACAAGATTTGATGAAGAAATCGACTCAAATCAGCTCCTGCACTCCAAATTCGCCCACAAACTCGAGAGAAAGAAACCAGAGTTTTTCTCTCCAATAATTGAGCTCAAACCCGATTATAATGTCTGTCGAACAGACTTCGCGTCGCGAACATAGTTCGCGTCGCTAACTCCCATCCGTAAACGCAGACTTAGCGATCGCCAACCCAACGCGAACTACTTCGCGGTAAAAGGCCAAACTCCCTGGAGCTAGTTCCCGATCGGGAACTATAGTTCGCGTCGCGAACTCCCTTAGGCAGCAGGGCTGCACTTTTCTAACTTTATCTCGACCCGGTTTCGCCCATAACTTTCTCATACGGTGTCCAAACGACACGAAACCAATTCCTACGTGTTTTATATGATTTATCCATAATTATCATATTTTTACATATTTTATTTATTTACAAATTTCGGGTCGTTACAACTACCTACCCCTTAAGAAGATTCCGTCCTCGGAATCTCATCATAGTTCACGAAATCCGGGTACCTCTTCCGAATCTCGTCCTTGACTTCCCAAGTCAAATTCGGTCCAAGTGAATGCTTCCACTTGACCAACACCAAATCAATCTCCTTACTCCGAAGCTTCTTTGTTTTCGTTTCTAATATAGCCTCGGGCTCCTCAATCAACCGGTTCGGGCCGTCAACCCGCAACTCTTGCAATGGAATAATATTCTCAACTTCCCCGATAAACTTCTTCAAATAACTCACGTGAAAGGTGTCATGCACACCTTGAAGCTCGGGTGGAAGTTCCAACTTAAAAGCTTGAAGCCCGACCCGTTTCAATATTTTAAATGGTCCAACATACCTTGGGCTTAACTTCCCTTTCTTACCAAACCGCATTACACCTTTCCAAGGTGACACTTTCAACATGACCATATCACCGACATCCAAGTCGTATGGCCTTTTCTTCAAACCCGAATAACTTCGTTGCCTATCTTGGGCGACTTTCATGTTGGTTTGAATAATACCGATCTTTTCATTTGTCACTCTCACGATCTCGGGACCCGTGAGTTTCGTCTCTCCCGCTTCCAACCAACAAGATGGAGTTCTACATTTTCTTCCATACAATGCCTCATAAGGCGGCATTTTGATAGTCGAGTGATAACTATTATTATACGAGAACTCGACTAACGGTAAATGTTCATCCCATTTACCACCGAAATCTAATACACACGATCTCAACATATCTTCAACCGTTTGAATCGATCTTTCACTTTGACCGTCGGTTTGCGGATGATAGGCCGTGCTCAACCGCAATTTTGTACCCAACTCTTCTTGTAAAGATCGCCAAAATCTCGAGGTAAACCTCGCGTCTCTATCGGACACAATCGATAACGGAACCCCGTGGAGTCGAACCACCTCATCAACATACAACTTAGCCAATTTCTCAAGTGGCAACGTTTCCCGAATGGCTAAAAATAACGCACTCTTGGTCAACCGGTCAACTATGACCCAAATGGCATCGTGACCTCTATTCGTCTTCGGTAAACCTACTATGAAATCCATAGTTATATCTTCCCACTTTCCGGCCGGTACAACTAATGATTGAGCTACCCCATACGGTACTTGATGCTCGGCTTTCACTTGTGCACACGTGGCACACTTAGAGATATACTTGGCCACTCTCGCCTTCATTCCGGGCCACCAATAAACCCGTTTCATATCTTGATACGTCTTTGTACTTCCCGGGTGAATTGAATACTTCGATTTGTGCACATCATACAATAACTCTTTTCGGATACCACCGAACTTAGGAACCCAAATACGACCTCCTACGGTCTTCAACCCTTGTGTATTTTCGAGAAAATGTTGGTTTTTACCTAACCGTTCTTGTCTTAACTCGTCTTTTCCCATAACCTCTCGTTGGGCATTTTTGATTCTTTCGATAATGCTCGAGATGACTTCTATGCGTGTTAATATTCCCCGGTTCGGGTTCTCATAAACTTTTCGGCTCAAGGCGTCGGCCACTACATTAGCCTTTCCCGCGTGATACACAATTTCACAATCATAATCGGCAATCAACTCGATCCACCTTCTTTGTCGCATATTAAGATCTTTTTGAGTAAACACGTATTGTAAAATTTTATGATCCGTGTACAACGTACACCGAGTACCATACAAATAATGTCTCCACAATTTCAAGGCAAAAATAATCGCCGCCAATTCCAAGTCGTGTGTCGTGTACCTTAATTCCGCATTCTTCAATTGTCGCGAGGCATACGCGATCACTTTACCTCTTTGCATCAACACACAACCGAGCCCTTGATTCGAAGCATCACTATAAACCACAAAATCTTCCATACCATCCGGTAACGTAAGGATCGGTGCGTTACATAACTTTTCTTTTAACAACTTAAATGCTTCTTCTTGCTTCTTCTCCCACACAAACTTCTCACTCTTTCTCGTTAGCTTCGTGAGTGGAATCGCAATTCTCGAGAAATTTTGTATAAATCTTCGGTAATAACCGGCTAATCCAAGAAAACTTCTAACCTCGGTAGGAGTCCTCGGAGGCTCCCAATTTGACACCGCTTCAATCTTGGACGGATCAACCTTAATACCATCACACGTCACCACGTGACCTAAGAATTGCACTTCCCGCAACCAAAACTCACACTTTGAGAATTTAGCATACAACTTCTCCCGTTTCAACACGTCTAGAACAAGCCTCAAATGACTTTCGTGTTCTTCTTTGGTTTTCGAATAAATCAAAATGTCGTCAATAAACACGATTAAAAACTTATCAAGAAACGGTTTACAAACCCGATTCATTAAATCCATAAAAATAGCCGGTGCGTTTGTAAGACCAAACGGCATCACTAGAAACTCATAATGACCATAACGTGTGCGAAAAGCCGTCTTCTCGGTGTCGCCTTCTTTCACCCGAACTTGGTGATAACCCGACCTCAAATCGATCTTCGAGAAATAACTAGCACCTTGCAATTGGTCGAATAAGTCGTCAATTCTCGGCAACGGGTAACGGTTCTTAATAGTTACCTTATTCAACTCTCGGTAGTCGATACACATTCTCATCGAACCGTCTTTCTTTTTTACAAATAACACCAGTGCACCCCACGGTGACGAACTCGGACGAATAAAACCTTTATCAAACAAATCTTGCAATTGAGTCATCAATTCCCGCATCTCGGTGGGAGCTAAACGATAGGGAGCACGAGCAATCGGCGTCGCCCCCGGCACTAAATCAATTTTAAATTCGACTTGTCTCTCCGGTGGCAAACCGGGCAAGTCATCGGGAAATACCTCGGGAAAATCCCGAATAATTTTGACATCATCCATTGACTTCTTTTCCTTTCGGCCATCTAGTACATATGCAATAAACGATGCACAACCTTTCGATATACTTTTCCTCGCCTTAATGGCGGTAATCACATTAGGCATATGATGTCGTTTCTCCCCATACACATACACCTTCTCATTCTCGGGTGTCCTAATCGACACTATTTTCTTTCCACACAAAATCTTGGCTTGGTGCATACCCAACCAATCCATACCGATAACCACATCAAACGCCCTAATTCCCATGGGCAACAAATCCACCTTAAACTTTCTACCGTCTATTTCTATTTCACAATTTCTATAAATACATTCAACCATAGACGTTTTCCCGTCGGCTACTTCTATCTCATAAACCTCATCTAACATCTCGGACGGCACATTCAATTTACAACCGAATTCATAAGACACAAACGAATAATTGGAACCCGAATCAAACAAAATATGAGTTGGCAAGGAGTTAATGAATAGAATACCTGACACCACATCGTGTGCCTCCTTCGCCTCCTCCCGAGTAAGTTGGAAGGATCGCCCCTTCACCTTTACCGGTTCCACTTTCTTTTGAGCCGTAGACACCATCGACTCAATTCCCTTCTTCGGGCATACATTGCTATAATGCCCTTTTTCGTGGCACGAGAAACACTCAACCTCGGCCAATGATCTCGACTTGCATTCTCGGGCCATATGCCCCGGCTTTCCACAATTGTAACAAGTCTTCGACTCCCCCCGGCACACGCCGGCATGAGTCTTCCCGCACTTCTTGCACGAGCCAACACTACCTTGTTTAGAGAAGCTCGAAGTGAACTTCCCCTTCTTGAACGAACTAGAGCCGCTCTCAGCTTTCCTCTTCTCGCCCACATGGGCCCTCTCGGCAACCCGTGCCTCATTCACCTCTTCTACACTCCGGGCAGCACTAATAGCCTCATCGAGTGAGACCGCCTTTTTTACTTCCAATTGGTAGTCCCACGGTAACCCACTAGCATACCGGACCACCCTCAACCTCTCATCCGAGTAGGTTTTAGCAACAAACGGGAGTAATCCCGTGAACTCTCTCGAATACTCTTCAATTGACATATCACCCTTCTTAAGGGTCACAAACTTTTCGTGCATCTTTTCCAAATCCCTCTCGGGACAAAACTTCTTTTTCAATCTCGTGGTGAATTCATCCCACGACATCTTTTCAACTACCTCCTTCCCGAGGGTCTCATACACAATATCCCACCAAACCATGGCATCCTCTTTTAGTAATTGTGACGCATACGTCACCATATCGGCATCCTTACACTTGCTACTACCGATAACCCTCTCGGTTTCTCGGATCCACCTCATAGTTACTTTCGGGTCAGAACTACCCGTATACACATTTGGCTTACAAGCCATGAAGGATTTAAATGAGCAACCTTCTTTCACAATGGGCCTAGCCCTAGCATCACTTTGGCCACCCATGGAGGATTTTCTCTCCCCGGTTCCACTACCCCCAGTTCTCTCATCCGATTTAGCCTCGGATTCACGGTCTCCACCTGATTTCTCCCGGTCTCCAATAATACGGTGCACTTCTTCGGCTACCGTTCCTTTGATTTGATCGATAATAGTTTGGAGATCCGCCATAGTTACCGGAGTCCTATTAGCTCCAACCTCCGACTCATCAACCCGATGCATTGACGGTTGACTTTCTTGCTCATCCACCCTTTCGACAGGAGGTACTTCCTCCTCACGGCCCTCCGGGGCTTTACCACTTCTACGTGTGGTCACCATTTCTTTCAATCAAGACTATACGAAAGACATTAAACATTTAGTACCTTGTGTACAACCCATTAGTCACATAAGACTCAATATCCAAAATCATATCAAATTCATCGGTCCCCTAGGTTCAACCTTAAACTTACTATAAAGTCTCAAGGTCAACCTATGTTCTCAAGGAATCTTATATTCCTAATGCTACAGTCTAAGACTAGGATGGTCATCCAACCTAATTCACTTAAACTATAGCTCTGATACCAAGTTGTAACACCTCAAATTTTAATACAAAACATTTGCCCAAAATAAATCATTTTTCATAAATAGAAGAACTATTCCAAAAGTATGGATTTACAAAAACCTTTGGTATGAAAATCAGAGTATAAAGTTTGGTGTTACAAAATAGATCAAAACCAAAGCTAAGCATAAATCCAATCTAAAGTCCTTCAACTCTAGGCCCCGCATCTCTATCCATGCGTACCTAAGCCTTCGAACCCGATCCTGAGTACATAGCAAAACAAAACAAAGAGTACGTGAGACAAAAACGTCTCGTGAGTTACATGGGTTTAGACCCAATGATAAAATGAAATGTCACGTTTCATATAACCAATCAATATACATATATATATCCAACTATCCAGTCTAGTCACCTTAGTGTGACCCTATCAACTTTGCTTTCCTAGCAATCATACCTAGTTGTCGGGACATCCCCAACCAACTAGAACCACATTAACTTATTAACCGGGGATCCCCCGCATTAACAAGCTTCAAGGTAAAGGCAAGAGGGAATCGCCCAATCTACCAATACCTGCCTTACTCGCCGGACTACTTCCAGTTAGCAAGACTACTATCATGGAATGGGCCGATGGGGATCCGCCCAAATGCTCCCCATTCCATACCTCATGACCGGGGATCCCCCGAATCATCACATCATCTCACCATATCATAACTCGATGGTTATGTCAATCTAGCTCTCGGCTATCACGTCTATCATCAAACACGTTAGTTCAATACTATCATCGGTATAACTAACTATTAATTACTAGTCTACACAATTAAGCAAATAGACCATAACACAAGTAATGCAAATATTTAAAAGGGCTATGTACTCAGAAAATTCCACACATACTCACCTTAGTAATAAGATGCTCAAACCGTGTTCTTGACACCCAATCTCTTGCTTCTCAATCCAATCAACTTTCCAAGACTTCACCAAAAGCCTAATACAATTATCAAAATATAATCAACATCAATTACTACTACTCATGTGTCCATCTACCTCTAGATAACACCCATCAATCCATTTCCCCCAAATATATTGATTTGCCAAACCCTAGGTTTAACCAACCCGAAGATTCTTACAAATCATAATCATACACTTGTTTTCCTTGTTAATATACCATCTATTAAGTGTATACAACCTTTATTTCACCATAGATCATCAATCCAAGAACAAGGGTTTCAACCCCCAAGCTTCTAAATCCATGGATCTAAAGCTACAACTACAAAGGATTGAAGATATACCTTTAATCTTCAACTAGGAGTGAAGAATCACAAGATTTGATGAAGAAATCGACTCAAATCAGCTCCTGCACTCCAAAATCGCCCACAAACTCGAGAGAAAGAAACCAGAGTTTTTCTCTCCAATAATTGAGCTCAAACCCGATTATAATGTCTGTCGAACAGACTTCGCGTCGCGAACATAGTTCGCGTCGCTAACTCCCATCCGTAAATGCAGACTTAGCGATCGCCAACCCAACGCGAACTACTTCGCGGTAAAAGGCCAAACTCCCTGGAGCTAGTTCCCGATCGGGAACTATAGTTCGTGTCGCGAACTCCCTTAGGCAGCAGGGCTGCACTTTTCCAACTTTATCTCGACCCGGTTTCGCCCATAACTTTCTCATACGGTGTCCAAACGACACGAAACCAATTCCTACGTGTTTTATATGATTTATCCATAATTATCATATTTTTACATATTTTATTTATTTACAAATTTCGGGTCGTTACAAATAGTTATCAACTTCATTCTTCCAAAAGACTTTGCACTGTGACCTCTTGATTTTAAATATGTGGTCATTTCTTCTTTCTTTTCGGTAAATTGTTCTGGCATCTCTTCTTTGTTTCTTTTGCATTCTTTAACTTGTTCTTCAAGGAGATCTATACTTTCTTTTTCTATTTGTTTTACTTTATTTATTTCTTCTTGTTGATCTCCTTCCAAGAATTCTTCAATCTCTTGAATAGCTGCATTTTTAAGTTTTTCTTCTTCAGCTATTCTCTTATCTTCAAGAGCTTGAGTCTTTGCTGCTTTTCTTTGATATCTTATTCTGCTCAACTTCCATTTATTTTGTTTTGCTTTTCTTACATAGTTGATTTTATTCACCATATGGTGACCTAGAGCTCAATTTGGAAAGTCATCATCATATAAACCTTTTCCTTTTCCAACAACTGTTGTAAGTAGAGGAGGAGTGTATTTCATTTCTTTGACTTCTGGAAGTACAATTGATGGATTGAACAGATGTACTTTATTCTCAGGTAGAATCTTGGGGTGAGGTGGTAAAGCACATTCATCAACCTCATACTAGTTCACATTATCATCAATGCCAGGTATGATAAGTGCTTTAAATTTTGAGGTTTGAGGTCTTGACACAACTACTGCATGTTCACGTTCAAGAACTTCTAGTATTTCTTCATTTTTAGATTCAGTAGTAACTAAGGTAGTTACTACTGGTGTGCTTTCTGGTTTATATACCACCAACTGTTGTGTTTCAATTACTACTGGTGAGGCTGTTTGTGTAGTTACTACTGCTAGGGCATCAGTAGTAGTATGAATATTTGTTGTTGTTTCATCCAATACTGACGTTGAGTCTTTGTTGAGTGGATCAGTAGTTTCTATAGTTTCTATAGGATCAGTAGTTTCTATAACTTCAGTAGCAATTGGAGAGTGTACTTGTTCTGCTGTTTGTGATTGATTTGCAGACACAAATAAATCCTCTTCCATATCTTTGTACAGGTCTTCACCAAGACTCTGACTTGTTTCACCATGAACTTCTTTTAAGTTTAGGAGGGCTGCTGCTGCTATTGATTGATCAATCATCCCATGAATTTGATCTTTCTCCCCCTTAGTCATCTCAATCTGTCGAGCCTCACTATCTGCAATCTTCTTCTGTAACTTTCTAATCAAATTAGATTGCCTTTGAAGCTTGTACTCGAACCTTTTCTGTCTTTTGTTCAGAGTATTGATGTAATGCTTCATATATATCATGGTTTTCCCTTGATTGTTCAGTAACTCCAGGCAATGTTGTACAGTGGTTTTAAGGTTTTCCTTCCTATCCGTCAATTGCTTTGTTTTAATACTGCCCTCACTCCATCTAGCAAGATCATCTGTAACACCACAATCAAGAGCCAATTTTTTTTTTTTAAAATAAGCATACGGAAGCGATTTAAGAAACTATAAATCCTAAATTATTACACCACATAAAAACTTTACATATTAATCAAATATTTAAAACAGTTAAAGGTGTTACTAAAAACAGGCTCGACCCGGTATACAAAATCAGAGTGCGGTCAGACTTCCAAAACCCGACTCTAATCAAGCCTAAACCACAACCTGAAAAGAGTCAACAAATGAGGGATTAGCACAAAGCTAAGTGAATAGAAATAAACATCAATTTGCATAACCACAACAAATTAGAAAATCAAGAGAAATCAATAGGGAAAACCCGTCCAAACTTCCACAAGCAATTGGACGTTATAAGAGGATCGGCGGTCGGGCGAGGACCTTCAACTGTTGTCGGCCAACAACAGTCAACCGATGGCTTCTTTACTAGAGGCACGGTGATCCCTCCTTACATAACGAATACGAAGGAGTCCGATCGCCCCCACCAAGAGTAACGAAGCGTAGCCGAAAACCACCATAGCTAACCTCTAAAAACATGTGCACATAACCACTTACTTCTAATACCACTAACCACTAGGCATCAAAGAAGTAAACCAAGAAAATCACAACAAAGATTTGCACCAGGCAAAGTTCGCGTCGCGAAATAAGATCCCGTCGCGAACTCCCGACGCTATTTTTTTTTTCCAAACGCTATTTCGGTTTTCTGTTCAAGCCGGAAACAACTTCGCGTCGCGAACTCGAGGTTCGCGTCGCGATCTCCTTCAGACAGCCAAAATCCTGCATTTTTTTTCACAAAACTCTACCATTCCCTAATTTTGTACATCACACAAGAAAGAAGGTTAATTCCACTCACCTTAGCTTCCTTTCCGTGCCGAGCTCAATGATCTTATATCACCGAGGCTCCTTCCCTTTTCCTGTACAAAATGAATACCGAATTAGTCACCCGAAATCAACAATTGTTTAACAAGTAATACAAGCTTAAGGCCACATCTTGCAACAACATCTTACAACCAATTACTTGCAATTTTACATATAACCAATACTAAAGTCCAACACTTCATCAAATCAATTCATTATGCCAATTGGCCAAATTGCACCCTAGGCCCAAACGGGTCAAAACAAGAATAAGGAATCGGGAATCTACACAACACTTTCCAATGGGATATCCTACTTGATCAACATCAAAATTACATACTAACAAGTTATTTGCATCCAAATGCAAGTGTTACCAATTTTGACTTTATTTAAGTCAATTGCACAATTAAGCAACCAAACGGGTCAAGACACGAAACCAACACACTTGAGCTTACAATTCAATCAACTAACACATTTCTAACATGAGATTGATAATTAAAGTTTACAAGCCATACAAGACTAAAAGTCAATTCCCAGGTTTGACCAAAGTCAACAATTCACAATTTTAGCTAGTTATGACCAAATTTCCATCTAGCCAAACACTACCATTTCTTAGGCATTATCTCAATAGTTAACTAGTGATCTTCATACTTAACAATTACCATTCTAACATGCATAATTCAACTAACAAAGCTTCAAGAACACCAAAATATACAATTCACCAAAATTAGGGAAAAACCCATCTTCTTCCCAAAACCACCATTGATGGAGCTTTATGAAAGCTTCATCCAATGAACTACAACTAACAATTCAACACATACAACTTACAAGAACTCAATTAGACACCACAACATGCATCAATTCAAGATTACAAACAAGATTCATCAAGAAATTCATAAAAACCCACTTAACTCAAGAACTCTAATTCAACCAAACTCAAGAACATGAACCCTAGCTCAAGGAGGAAGAGAACTTACTTAGATTTGCTTCTAGATTCTGAAAATCACAAGGAAGAGACAAGAACTTCAAGATTTAAGCATCAATTTGGAAGAAACTCGAGAAAGTGAGAGTGTGTGTGTGTGTGTCGATGTAGCAGAGAAAGAGAACAAGGAGAGACCAAAAAAGACATCTGCCCTCTTCACTAAACACGTACACACCCCTTTCCCACACATGTATTTTCATTTAAACACAGTACAAGAAATTAGGTTCGCAGATAATTTAATTAGACCTAACCAACTCCAAATTTAACAACGAAGATATTTTTAGAACCCCAGTTCAGAAATGAACCCAAATATGTAAAAATCATTTTGACATATAAATATCTCAGTTTTACTAATTTTTAACCCCATGGTTAAAATACAATTAATTCAATTAAATCAAATAAAATCATATAAAATAATAAAATAATAAACAATAAAATATTACTTACCAAAAATAATAAAAATTCTAGGCCGGGTATCAGGATGTTACAATTCTACCCCCCTTAAAAAGATTTCATCCTCGAAATCTCTTTGATTACACACAAAAGAAATAAAACAAGTTTACAAATATCATTATATCTTTGTCTCATATTAACACGTCAAAATAATCATCCTTATTGTTCCTCCATATTACTACCATTATCGAAATTATAATTCATTAAATCCTCATTTTCTATTCTTTGTAGTCTCAGACTTGGTGTCTCATCTGACAAATTCTCTAGTTACATTGTTTTTAATTTATCCACTTAACGAGAAGTCATATCTATTTAAGTAATTCGCATATTAATCATAATTTCTTCAGATAATCACACACTGTAAACTCTTTCGGTATGTACAATTTGCACGTTTTATATTTAAAAGTTGATAATTACGCAATGTCATTTATCACAAATTCCAAGTCATGGTCCGCATAACTCTACTTAAACGATTAAAACCATTGCAAAGCATAGACAATCTATTTTTATTTAAAGTAATGCAACATTTTAAGTGTCTTAGATTCTCAAATATCCTCTTATGTTTATTATTTCACCAAAATTTTACACTCTTAAGCGATTTAACTTGTTAAAAATTCTCATAATTTTAGAATAATTATAATAAATCCACAGTCATAATTCACTAATTCTCAAAATTACACTTTTCGAAATCCAAATTCTAATCAATTTTCACATATAACGGCATTAAATCTCATTATTTCAAAATGTATCTTTAATAAATTTCTCAATCTTATTAAATTTTATATCCACTCTGAAATTTATCCATCAATACAATCGGAAATCAATTCAATATGGTCAATAATTTTAACTCTTCATGTCAATTTTCATTTACACATTGAACATAAAAGGCATTTTTAGAAAATCCAACCTATAACAATTCGAGTCATACAGAAATCATTCAGAAATATTTCATTATCTTTCTTTCTTATTTAACATTTATAACACATGAAAGAACCAATTAACACTTTTATAAGCATACAACAATGTATTTCAACTAAGTGGCTATGCAAAATAAAGGTCAATATGTCAGTCTTCACTTTTCAAACCACTACTTGTGATTTGACGGGTCATGACAAAGATTTCATATATTCTTATTTAAAATACAAATCGTACCCGGACTACTTAGACTATGCATAAGATTACATCAGTCTAACTATAGGCATTACATTAACGGATGCTTACAACAATCATTTATCAAAAATAATTTGAACCTCAAATACATGCATTATGACTTGAATCCGTATATCACTAACTATCTTTATTTCTAATGGAGTAAACATACAAGCAATTTTAGTTAATCACATAATTCATAATCACAAATAAGCAATTTGCTTCAATACAATTAACATACGTATAAGTAAATAGATTGTCAAAAACATACCTGTGATATCATCATCAGTGGAGGTGGTATCTTCGACAATCATCTGAAATGACCTACCCTCGGGTGGAGGGTGATTCTTCCTCTTCTGGCCCGTTGAAGATAACGATCCACTCATCGACCCCGACCCTGAACCCAATTTCCTCTCTGAAGGACAATCACCGGCCCTGTGACCCTCTTTCTGACAATTCCAACATACATTTCGCGGGAACCTACAATCATTCCACTCGTGCCCGAACTGACCACACTTAACACATCGCATAGTCTGAGTTGTACAACCACCCGTGTGAGAAGATCTGCACCTAGTACACCATTATGCCTTCTGACCCGAACTACCTCCTGACTGTATATGATTCGAGTTTTCATGCTTTTGATTTCCCTGCCCTTTCTTATTTTGTTTGGAATCCGACTGCCCAGACTTAAAATTTTGATACTCTGACCTATCCCTGATCACCCAATCTCGAGTATTCAAATCACCTTCTAATGTTTTGGCCAAATCGAAGGCCTGTGACAAAGTGGTTGCGAGCCTCGCTGTAGTTCGGTATTCGGGTCGTAAAGCTCCAATAAAATGTTTTATTTTTGAAGACTCATCAGGCACCCACTGTTGTACGAATCTTACTTTTTCATTAAACTGCTCGATCAAATCATCTACCGTCATCCCCTCTGTCATCCGCAAATTTATAAATTGTGATCGAATTCTATCCATTTCGAACGAATTGCAATAACGTTTGCACACTTGTTCTTTAAATTGATCCCATGTTATACTGTTTTTGACTTCATTGGGTAGATGTTCAATTAAAGTATCCCACCAATTCATAGCGCCACTTACTAATTTCCGTGTGGCATACATCACCCGGTGTTGGTCATCACACCCGCAAGCGTCTAGGGTTCTCTCCATTTCTCTTAACCAGTTCATAGTGACATTGGGATCCCTGCTTCCACTAAATTCAGGGGGTTTACAGTCTAAAAATTGTTTGAAGGTGCAACTCGGTTTCATACCGAATGGGTAAGGTTGATTGGTAAATTGATATTGAGGTAAGCCTTGGCTTGAGTTAACATAATAGTATTGTGGTTGTGACATTATAGGATGAGGTTCGGATGAGGTTGACATCAAGGGAACCGTCATTGTAAAGGCTGGAGTTGTGGGAATTTGCATGGTAGGGGCGGATAATATAGGAGTAAACATGTGAGGGATGTTTAGTGGTTGGTTATTCTGATTCCGATTCATGTTATCAACACGATTTTGGAGATGTTCCAATCGACTTTCCATTCTCAAAATATAATCCTCTCTATCTGCATTTGCATTTCTAGATGTACCATTGATTTCCGGTTCGGGGTTCGACGGGATTACCAGCGGGTTGGGATCGTTATCGGCTATACCTGTAACAAACACAACATCTCACAAACTCTTAGTTTAAATCGTTAGTACCTATCTACTAACTTCTACTAACACACAATTCATATTCACTCGACTAATCCACTCCCAAAATTAAGGAAGTTTGACCAACTCGAGCCAAGATTTGGGAATGGTACACCTAAATGTGCAACCATTGCCAAACCTAGGCTCTGATACCAAATTGTAACACCACAATCTAGAGCCAATTTTTTTTTTTTTTAAAATAAGCATACGGAAGCGATTTAAGAAACTATAAATCCTAAATTATTACACCACATAAAAACTTTACATATTAATCAAATATTTAAAACAGTTAAAGGTGTTACTAAAAACAGGCTCGACCCGGTATACAAAATCAGAGTGCGGTCAGACTTCCAAAGCCCGACTCTAATCAAGCCTAAACCACAACCTGAAAAGAGTCAACAAATGAGGGATTAGCACAAAGCTAAGTGAATAGAAATAAACATCAATTTGCATAACCACAACAAATTAGAAAATCAAGAGAAATCAATAGGGAAAACCCGTCCAAACTTCCACAAGCAATTGGACGTTATAAGAGGATCGGCGGTCGGGCGAGGACTTTCAACTGTTGTCGGCCAACAACAGTCAACCGATGGCTTCTTTACTAGAGGCACGGTGATCCCTCCTTACATAACGAATACGAAGGAGTCCGATCGCCCCCACCAAGAATAACGAAGCGTAGCCGAAAACCACCATAGCTAACCTCTAAAAACATGTGCACATAACCACTTACTTCTAATACCACTAACCACTAGGCATCAAAGAAGTAAACCAAGAAAATCACAACAAAGATTTGCACCATGCAAAGTTCGCGTCGCGAAATAAGATCGCGTCGCGAACTCCCGACGCTATTTTTTTTTTCCAAACGATATTTCGGTTTTCTGTTCAAGCCGGAAACAACTTCGCGTCGCGAACTCGAGGTTCGCGTCGCGATCTCCTTCAGACAGCCAAAATCCTGCATTTTTTTTCACAAAACTCTACCATTCCCTAATTTTGTACATCACACAAGAAAGAAGGTTAATTCCACTCACCTTAGCTTCCTTTTCGTGCCGAGCTCAATGATCTTATATCACCGAGGCTCCTTCCCTTTTCCTGTACAAAATGAATACCGAATTAGTCACCCGAAATCAACAATTGTTTAACAAGTAATACAAGCTTAAGGCCACATCTTGCAACAACATCTTACAACCAATTACTTGCAATTTTACATATAACCAATACTAAAGTCCAACACTTCATCAAATCAATTCATTATGCCAATTGGCCAAATTGCACCCTAGGCCCAAACGGGTCAAAACAAGAATAAGGAATCGGGAATCTACACAACACTTTCCAATGGGATATCCTACTTGATCAACATCAAAATTACATACTAACAAGTTATTTGCATCCAAATGCAAGTGTTACCAATTTTGACTTTATTTAAGTCAATTGCACAATTAAGCAACCAAACGGGTCAAGACACGAAACCAACACACTTGAGCTTACAATTCAATCAACTAACACATTTCTAACATGAGATTGATAATTAAAGTTTACAAGCCATACAAGACTAAAAGTCAATTCCCAGGTTTGACCAAAGTCAACAATTCACAATTTTAGCTAGTTATGACCAAATTTCCATCTAGCCAAACACTACCATTTCTTTGGCATTATCTCAATAGTTAACTAGTGATCTTCATACTTAACAATTACCATTCTAACATGCATAATTCAACTAACAAAGCTTCAAGAACACCAAAATATACAATTCACCAAAATTAGGGAAAAACCCATCTTCTTCCCAAAACCACCATTGATGGAGCTTTATGAAAGCTTCATCCAATGAACTACAACTAACAATTCAACACATACAACTTACAAGAACTCAATTAGACACCACAACATGCATCAATTCAAGATTACAAACAAGATTCATCAAGAAATTCATAAAAACCCACTTAACTCAAGAACTCTAATTCAACCAAACTCAAGAACATGAACCCTAGCTCAAGGAGGAAGAGAACTTACTTAGATTTGCTTCTAGATTCTGAAAATCACAAGGAAGAGACAAGAACTTCAAGATTTAAGCATCAATTTGGAAGAAACTCGAGAAAGTGAGAGTGTGTGTGTGTGTGTCGATGTAGCAGAGAAAGAGAACAAGGAGAGACCAAAAAAGACATCTGCCCTCTTCACTAAACACGTACACACCCCTTTCCCACACATGTATTTTCATTTAAACACAGTACAAGAAATTAGGTTCGCAGATAATTTAATTAGACCTAACCAACTCCAAATTTAACAACGAAGATATTTTTAGAACCCCAGTTCAGAAATGAACCCAAATATGTAAAAATCATTTTGACATATAAATATCTCAGTTTTACTAATTTTTAACCCCATGGTTAAAATACAATTAATTCAATTAAATCAAATAAAATCATATAAAATAATAAAATAATAAACAATAAAATATTACTTACCAAAAATAATAAAAATTATAGGCCGGGTCTCAGGATGTTACAATTCTACCCCCCTTAAAAAGATTTCATCCTCGAAATCTCTTTGATTACACACAAAAGAAATAAAACAAGTTTACAAATATCATTATATCTTTGTCTCATATTAACACGTCAAAATAATCATCCTTATTGTTCCTCCATATTACTACCATTATCGAAATTATAATTTATTAAATCCTCATTTTCTATTCTTTGTAGTCTCAGACTTGGTGTCTCATCTGACAAATTCTCTAGTTACATTGTTTTTAATTTATCCACTTAACGAGAAGTCATATCTATTTAAGTAATTCGCATATTAATCATAATTTCTTCAGATAATCACACTCTGTAAACTCTTTCGGTATGTACAATTTGCACGTTTTATATTTAAAAGTTGATAATTACGCAATGTCATTTATCACAAATTCCAAGTCATGGTCCGCATAACTCTACTTAAACGATTAAAACCATTGCAAAGCATAGACAATCTATTTTTATTTAAAGTAATGCAACATTTTAAGTATCTTAGATTCTCAAATATCCTCTTATGTTTATTATTTCACCAAAATTTTACACTCTTAAGCGATTTAACTTGTTAAAAATTCTCATAATTTTAGAATAATTATAATAAATCCACAGTCATAATTCACTAATTCTCAAAATTACACTTTTCGAAATCCAAATTCTAATCAATTTTCACATATAACGGCATTAAATCTCATTATTTCAAAATGTATCTTTAATAAATTTCTCAATCTTATTAAATTTTATATCCACTCTGAAATTTATCCATCAATACAATCGGAAATCAATTCAATATGGTCAATAATTTTAACTCTTCATGTCAATTTTCATTTACACATTGAACATAAAAGGCATTTTTAGAAAATCCAACCTATAACAATTCGAGTCATACAGAAATCATTCAGAAATATTTCATTATCTTTCTTTCTTATTTAACATTTATAACACATGAAAGAACCAATTAACACTTTTATAAGCATACAACAATGTATTTCAACTAAGTGGCAATGCAAAATAAAGGTCAATATGTCAGTCTTCACTTTTCAAACCACTACTTGTGATTTGACAGGTCATGACAAAGATTTCATATATTCTTATTTAAAATACAAATCGTACCCGGACTACTTAGACTATGCATAAGATTACATCAGTCTAACTATAGGCATTACATTAACGGATGCTTACAACAATCATTTATCAAAAATAATTTGAACCTCAAATACATGCATTATGACTTGAATCCGTATATCACTAACTATCTTTATTTCTAATGGAGTAAACATACAAGCAATTTTAGTTAATCACATAATTCATAATCACAAATAAGCAATTTGCTTCAATACAATTAACATACGTATAAGTAAATAGATTGTCAAAAACATACCTATGATATCATCATCAGTGGAGGTGGTATCTTCGACAATCATCTGAAATGACCTACCCTCGGGTGGAGGGTGATTCTTCCTCTTCTGGCCCGTTGAAGATAACGATCCACTCATCGACCCCGACCCTGAACCCAATTTCCTCTCTGAAGGACAATCACCGGCCCTATGACCCTCTTTCTGACAATTCCAACATACATTTCGCGGGAACCTACAATCATTCCACTCGTGCCCGAACTGACCACACTTAACACATCGCATAGTCTGAGTTGTACAACCACCCGTGTGAGAAGATCTGCACCTAGTACACCATTATGCCTTCTGACCCGAACTACCTCCTGACTGTATATGATTCGAGTTTTCATGCTTTTGATTTCCCTGCCCTTTCTTATTTTGTTTGGAATCCGACTGCCCAGACTTAAACTTTTGATACTCTGACCTATCCCTGATCACCCAATCTCGAGTATTCAAATCACCTTCTACTGTTTTGGCCAAATCGAAGGCCTGTGACAAAGTGGTTGCGAGCCTCGCTGTAGTTCGGTATTCGGGTCGTAAAGCTCCAATAAAATGTTTTATTTTTGAAGACTCATCAGGCACCCACTGTTGTACGAATCTTACTTTTTCATTAAACTGCTCGATCAAATCATCTACCATCATCCCCTCTGTCATCCGCAAATTTATAAATTGTGATCGAATTCTATCCATTTCGAACGAATTGCAATAACGTTTGCACACTTGTTCTTTAAACTAATCTCATGTTATATTGTTTTTGACTTCCTTGGGTAGATGTTCAATTAAAGTATCCCACCAATTCATAGCGCCACTTACTAATTTCCGTGTGGCATACATCACCCGGTGTTGGTCATCACACCCGCAAGCGTCTAGGGTTCTCTCCATTTCTCTTAACCAGTTCATAGTGACATTGGGATCCCTGCTTCCACTAAATTCAGGGGGTTTACAGTCTAAAAATTGTTTGAAGGTGCAACTCGGTTTCATACCGAATGGGTAAGGTTGATTGGTAAATTGATATTGAGGTAAGCCTTGGCTTGAGTTAACATAATAGTATTGTGGTTGTGACATTATAGGATGAGGTTCGGATGAGGTTGACATCAAGGGAACCGTCATTGTAAAGGCTGGAGTTGTGGGAATTTGCATGGTAGGGGCGGATAATATAGGAGTAAACATGTGAGGGATGTTTAGTGGTTGGTTATTCTGATTCTGATTCATGTTATCAACACGATTTTGGAGATGTTCCAATCGACTTTCCATTCTCAAAATATAATCCTCTCTATCTGCATTTTCATTTCTAGATGTACCAATGATTTCCGGTTCGGGGTTCGACGGGATTACCAGCGGGTTGGGATCGTTATCGGCCATACCTGTAACAAACACAACATCTCACAAACTCTTAGTTTAAATCGTTAGTACCTATCTACTAACTTCTACTAACACACAATTCATATTCACTCGACTAATCCACTCCCAAAATTAAGGAAGTTTGACCAACTCGAGCCAAGATTTGGGAATGGTACACCTAAATGTGCAACCATTGCCAAACCTAGGCTCTGATACCAAATTGTAACACCACAATCTAGAGCCAATTTTTTTTTTAAAAAAATAAGCATACGGAAGCGATTTAAGAAACTATAAATCCTAAATTATTACACCACATAAAAACTTTACATATTAATCAAATATTTAAAACAGTTAAAGGTGTTACTAAAAACAGGCTCGACCCGGTATACAAAATCAGAGTGCGGTCAGACTTCCAAAGCCCGACTCTAATCAAGCCTAAACCACAACCTGAAAAGAGTCAACAAATGAGGGATTAGCACAAAGCTAAGTGAATAGAAATAAACATCAATTTGCGTAACCACAACAAATTAGAAAATCAAGAGAAATCAATAGGGAAAACCCGTCCAAACTTCCACAAGCAATTGGACGTTATAAGAGGATCGGCGGTCGGGCGAGGACTTTCAACTGTTGTCGGCCAACAACAGTCAACCGATGGCTTCTTTACTAGAGGCACGGTGATCCCTCCTTACATAACGAATACGAAGGAGTCCGATCGCCCCCACCAAGAATAACGAAGCGTAGCCGAAAACCACCATAGCTAACCTCTAAAAACATGTGCACATAACCACTTACTTCTACTACCACTAACCACTAGGCATCAAAGAAGTAAACCAAGAAAATCACAACAAAGATTTGCACCATGCAAAGTTCGCGTCGCGAAATAAGATCGCGTCGCGAACTCCCGACGCTATTTTTTTTTTCCAAACGCTATTTCGGTTTTCTGTTCAAGCCGGAAACAACTTCGCGTCGCGAACTCGAGGTTCGCGTCGCGATCTCCTTCAGACAGCCAAAATCCTGCATTTTTTTCACAAAACTCTACCATTCCCTAATTTTGTACATCACACAAGACAGAAGGTTAATTCCACTCACCTTAGCTTCCTTTTCGTGCCGAGCTCAATGATCTTATATCACCGAGGCTCCTTCCCTTTTCCTGTACAAAATGAATACCGAATGTCACACCCCGCAAAAAATGGTTTGTAAAGAAAATGGTTTGCGGAAGAACGGGCGTGCGATTATCATGAGTAACACAAGCGTATGATTATCGTAAACAATAAATGTTCCAAAATCTAAATAATATTTGAAATAAAGTGGGTCACAAAATTTAATGTTAACAAAATATTTGAAATGTAAAAAGAAAATGATTTTAAATAAATCGTGGCATCTTGACACATGCATGCTCGTGATCCAATGCTACTAAGACTCATGCTTCAACTTAGCTACCTGAAAAACATATGAAAAATGATCAACAAAATTGTTGAGTGAATCCACAGGTTTATATTTTGTTTTGAAATCCAAAGTTTTACGTATGCCAACAGGCGTAATTTGTAAAATGGTATTATCTGAAAATGATTGGGAGTCCAAAGTGCTCATGTGCCAACCATGGCATAAATTGTGTGATGAAATAATATTTGAAAATGATTTGCCACCATGGGCTGTAATATGATAATAACTGAATTGTTGAAATATTGAAACACATAAGTTCGTAGAAAAAGCATGACTGATATCCATTAAAATGTCGACCCTAAGTCCATAACCAAAACTCCAACTCTAATAATGATGTTACTGAATCAAAGATATGCACTCCCTGATTTGATCACACTGTGGGAGGAAGAGTCTTAGCCAATGGTACCATCTGCATATCCAGGGCCTAGTCGCAACTAGCTAATGATTATGTATGTAAACTACATCTAAGCTTAGTCCGAGCATAAGGATTGATTGTCATGGTTTAAGATATGTTTCATCACAAGTAAAATAAATAGTCACAGTAGGCTTTACTGAAACATAAGGAAAAAAAATGCAAACATTTATAAAAACAGTTGATATGTTTTTCACCCCTAAACAGTATAAAAACGTAGTAAAAAGAGGGGCTGTGGACTCACCTGATGCGATGCTAGCAAAATGCAAATGATAATGTGCAAATCTGACAATGACTTCTTAGTGCCCTAAACGCATAAGAATAACAATAATGAGAGACGGCTCTATCGGCACGTCTATGCTAGATGTTTCACTCCAATGATTGACTTTTAAAATATTGTTACATGTGAGCGACATTTTGGTGACTTATTAATTGTATAGATTTGTTCACTGACATTCTCGTATTTTAAATACGTTCGATTAGAATTTTATAAGTTGTCATAGGTTTGTTAAACGTTTGATGTATCTATCATAGTGTTAGTGGATTGTGTGCTCGATAAGTAGGTATAAAATAAATATATAAGTATTTTAATAATTAATTTATAAATTAATTAATTAATAGTGGCTAAATAATTAATAATTAACTAAATAATTATTAAATAAAATAAATAATTCAGTTTTAATTAAATAAATAATTGATTCATTTAATAAAATAAAAGAGTTTAAGGTTAGTGGGCTAAAGTGTTTAGAGAAAGCTGTTGGTTTGAATATCATTGTTACTGGATTAGAAGGTTGTTAGGCTTTAATCATGTGTTAAACTCGAATTGGGCCACCGCTTAATACTGGGCCGAAGATGACTGTTGGGCTGACCACATTGCTGAAGGATTGTTTCTGGGCCGAGTCTTGTTGCGCCGGAAATTTTGCTGGGCTCGAATCTTTGCAGGGGAAAGGGCAGCGAGAAGAACAAAAAAAAAAATTGAATGAAAAGGGGCAGAGCCATGTCTCGAACACGGGACCTAGAGGATGGGTTGCATACTTGTTAGCCACTAGGCTAGGTTAGATTTATGGTTTTAACGGCATACTTTAGATATTTAATCAGCCAGTGACGCAGTCTGGTTCAACCTGTACAGCCGACGAGGTGTGGAGTTTTTCCGGCGACGAATTCTTTTATTTCTTTTGATTTACAATTCGATATTTTCAGTTTTAAGGGATACAATGAATACACCTCACTTTTAATTGTCATAACATTAGAGTGAACATCTAACCATAAACTGATTGCAAATATCTGAAAGAATATAATGGAAGATGAAGAAAACTTACAAAATCTTAAATGGTGTTCGTGAGAGAGAGAGAAGGTTGCTGGAACTGTTTCTGGTTCGCCGGAGACCACTACAACTCGCCGGACTTTCCTCTGATCGTGGGGTGCAAAAACGGAATTAGAAAATGGGAGTGGGAGTTGTACGAGTAGACTTATAGGGAGAAGTCTTGTTTAGTTTATAGTACCCATGTGTCAATATGTTAATCAGAGAAATTCGGAAGGTTTGTTACCAAGAAGATGAGCTCGTACATGTAGGGTAGGATGTGGATAGAAGATAGCTTTTAAAATTGTTTAAAACGTTTAATTTGAGTTTATCTCGTGTATCTGTTAAATTTGTCTAGTAACATATTTTTACCGGGGTTTTACTCGATTTTTAACGTAGGTTATTTTCTGACTGAAAAATATTGCTTTGGGGAAATTATTTAGACACTTTCAATATTCTTATTTTGTACTGAATATTTAACTGTTGTTACTTGTATACTGAATCATGTATGCTGTTTCGCACTTTGTTTTTTGTACCGGTCAATTTGGTTGAGCAAATAATTCATTAAGAATTATAATAGTTATATTCTTGGTTTGATTTAATTATATGATACGTCACTAACTCGCTAAATGTACAGTTTTAACTGTATGTGACACAGACAAATTTACTTGTGCATAATGAATGTGTGTACTACCTACACATGATATGAGTGATTCTGCTAGACTTACATATTGAAATAATTGCATTCATAAATGAGATGATTGTACTACGATGAAATTTGGTCACAATAAATGTCGAGTCAACTACTAAATTTTGAGGTTTGTCACATTCTCCCCTTGTTAAAGAAATTTCGTCCCGAAATTTAAGACGACATACTACTAGGTTGGGATCCGTAAAGGAATGTGAATACACTTGTAGACAATGAAGGGTTTACATATGATTAGTGATCTTATGGGTATAAGTTATGTAGGAAAGACATACCATTTATTTTTGTATTTGAATATTGACGTGCTCATTGAGTTCCTAACACAAAATCCCTTCCACGAGCAGGTTCACGGTCATTACTGGCATTGGGGTTTTGATTGTTGTCGTCGTTGTTGTCATTTTTGTTAAGCCTTGGGCACCGGTTCCTGAAATGATTGGGATCTCCACATTCGTAGCAAGCATTGGCTCTTGGTCCATTATTTGGTGGATTGGCTCTACAATTTTGAGATTTGTGTCCCCATCGGTTGCATCGGTTGCATCTTTCACACCTTCCTTTATGATGCCACTCACATATGTTACACTTTGGTTTATTCCCGGTATAGGGTTTAGCTCCTGGGTTGGTTTGATTAGTCGCCGTGTAAGCACGAACTATCTTCTGGTGTTTATTGTCAGGTTGGTTCAAATGGAAGTCTTGATCATCTTCTAAACTTCGTTTACCAGCACTGTTGGTTTGATCATCATTTTTGCCTCCTTCAATCGCCATTTCTTTACCAACAGCAGTATTCTTTTTCGTTAGTTGGCCCATTCTGATTGCATTGTCGGTCAAACTATTAGCTAAATGAATTGTGTCTTTCATGGTAGTTGGTTTAGATGCAGTGACCATTCCTCTGATTTGGGGTGCCAATCCCCAGATATACTTCTCGATCTTCTTAGTTTCAGGCGTTACGAGATGAGGAACGAGTCGGGCTAGTTCACTAAATCGGGTGGTGTAATTGGCAATATCAGAACCTTCCATTGACAGGTTCCATAACTCATTTTCCAATTTTTGTAGTTCATTACTGGGACAATACTCTTCCATTAATAAAGTTTTCAGTTCTTGCCATGACATTTGGTAGGCATCATTCCTGCCACGAGCTTGAAGTTGAGTATTCCACCAGGTTAGGGCTTCGTGAGTGAGGGTACAAGTGGCATATTTAACCTTGCAATTCTCTTTACATTCACTGATGTCAAGCACTACCTCCATTCGTTCAATCCAGCGCATAATTCCTACGGCACCTTCCGTACCATTGAACCTCATTGGGTCACAACCCAGAAATGCTTTGTACGTACATCCTTTTGGTTCATCCTCAGCTCCTCCGCCACCGTTTTGGTTATTGTTCACACCGCTTCCGCCAGCTTGATTTGTACGGTTTACTTCCTGGTTATGCAATGCAGCAGCTACTTGTTCGGAGATGAGGTTGGTGATTTGGGCTGCAGTAAGAGGGACTGGTTCTCCGTTGTTATTTTGTTGAGCAGCTCTTCGACGGGCCATGTTTGATTTCTAGAAAACACGGTAGAAGAACATAAGATAATAGAGTAGAGAGATTATGGTTAACATGATAATATCAATTGATGCAAAGTGTTAGGTATGACGTAGAATGATTCTTCAAAACTGACAAGACTGTTCTTATTCAATGGTCCTTTCAATAATCCATGACTTTGATAATTCCACATTGTACTATGTAATTATAACAACGTTGGCCACCCGTTTTTATAATATCATAGTACAATGTTTCCCCATCATTATCACTTCATATTCTTCATTCATGAATACGAGTTTTTCCTCCGTACTTCCATTGTACGCGGAATTCAGTGATTGTACTGTCGATTCTAAGGAATTTTGGGATCTTTTCTTCATATTGGATTATAAGAATTTAGGAATAGTGTTTATATTTCATCTTAGGGGCATCCATAAATGACGTGTGACACCTTTTACATTCTCGTTTCGTGGCGTTTACATGCTGGTGGGTCTGCGTTCAGTCTTCAATCAGGCGACGAATCCTTCGAGTCTCACGATTTGTGGGATTGGAAATTAGGGTTTATGTTACGATACTCGTGAGGTACTGCGTGAGAGGAATATATAATGTGTAAGTTGTGTGTGAGATGAATATAATGTGTGATTAAGATATGTGATCCATGTGTAGAAGTTTTTCTTGTGCAAAGTCGTTTAATGATATGTCGCAATGCTCGTTGCCTTATCTAGAAGAGTAGCTAAGGTGTTCGTTGTTTGCAGCTGTCATGTAGTAATTCAGAATTTGTGAAGTATATGCAATCTATCTAATGTAAGTGCAAGGCAAGGGTAACAGCAAGAAACCTACTACTAAGGCATATGTCTTGTGAATGTTATGAAATGCATTTTTAAATGCAATGAGACTCTATATGAATGCAACTCTTTATGAAATGAGACTTTCGATGCCACGAAAACGTTATGACTCAAAATAGTTTTGTCCAAAAATCTTTTTGTAGTTATAGACTAGACTTGCTAGTTCACTATAACCAATGTCTCTGATACCAATCTGTCACACCCCGCAAAAAATGGTTTGTAAAGAAAATGGTTTGCGGAAGAACGGGCGTGCGACTATCATGAGTAACACAAGCGTATGATTATCGTAAACAATAAATGTTCCAAAATCTAAATAATATTTGAAATAAAGTGGGTCACAAAATTTAATGTTAACAAAATATTTGAAATGTAAAAAGAAAATGATTTTAAATAAATCGTGGCATCTTGACACATGCATGCTCGTGATCCAATGCTACTAAGACTCATGCTTCAACTTAGCTACCTGAAAAACATATGAAAAATGATCAACAAAATTGTTGAGTGAATCCACAGGTTTATATTTTGTTTTGAAATCCAAAGTTTTACGTATGCCAACAGGCGTAATTTGTAAAATGGTATTATCTGAAAATGATTGGGAGTCCAAAGTGTTCATGTGCCAACCATGGCATAAATTGTGTGATGAAATAATATTTGAAAATGATTTGCCACCATGGGCTGTAATATGATAATAACTGAATTGTTGAAATATTGAAACACATAAGTTCGTAGAAAAAGCATGACTGATATCCATTAAAATGTCGACCCTAAGTCCATAACCAAAACTCCAACTCTAATAATGATGTTACTGAATCAAAGATATGCACTCCCTGATTTGATCACACTGTGGGAGGAAGAGTCTTAGCCAATGGTACCATCTGCATATCCAGGGCCTAGTCGCAACTAGCTAATGATTATGTATGTAAACTACATCTAAGCTTAGTCCGAGCATAAGGATTGATTGTCATGGTTTAAGATATGTTTCATCACAAGTAAAATAAATAGTCACAGTAGGCTTTACTGAAACATAAGGAAAAAAAATGCAAACATTTATAAAAACAGTTGATATGTTTTTCACCCCTAAACAGTATAAAAACGTAGTAAAAAGAGGGGCTGTGGACTCACCTGATGCGATGCTAGCAAAATGCAAATGATAATGTGCAAATCTGACAATGACTTCTTAGTGCCCTAAACGCATAAGAATAACAATAATGAGAGACGGCTCTATCGGCACGTCTATGCTAGATGTTTCACTCCAATGATTGACTTTTAAAATATTGTTACATGTGAGCGACATTTTGGTGACTTATTAATTGTATAGATTTGTTCACTGACATTCTCGTATTTTAAATACGTTCGATTAGAATTTTATAAGTTGTCATAGGTTTGTTAAACGTTTGATGTATCTATCATAGTGTTAGTGGATTGTGTGCTCGATAAGTAGGTATAAAATAAATATATAAGTATTTTAATAATTAATTTATAAATTAATTAATTAATAGTGGCTAAATAATTAATAATTAACTAAATAATTATTAAATAAAATAAATAATTCAGTTTTAATTAAATAAATAATTGATTCATTTAATAAAATAAAAGAGTTTAAGGTTAGTGGGCTAAAGTGTTTAGAGAAAGCTGTTGGTTTGAATATCATTGTTACTGGATTAGAAGGTTGTTAGGCTTTAATCATGTGTTAAACTCGAATTGGGCCACCGCTTAATACTGGGCCGAAGATGACTGTTGGGCTGACCACATTGCTGAAGGATTGTTTCTGGGCCGAGTCTTGTTGCGCCGGAAATTTTGCTGGGCTCGAATCTTTGCAGGGGAAAGGGCAGCGAGAAGAACAAAAAAAAAAAATTGAATGAAAAGGGGCAGAGCCATGTCTCGAACACGGGACCTAGAGGATGGGTTGCATACTTGTTAGCCACTAGGCTAGGTTAGATTTATGGTTTTAACGGCATACTTTAGATATTTAATCAGCCAGTGACGCAGTCTGGTTCAACCTGTACAGCCGACGAGGTGTGGAGTTTTTCCGGCGACGAATTCTTTTATTTCTTTTGATTTACAATTCGATATTTTCAGTTTTAAGGGATACAATGAATACACCTCACTTTTAATTGTCATAACATTAGAGTGAACATCTAACCATAAACTGATTGCAAATATCTGAAAGAATATAATGGAAGATGAAGAAAACTTACAAAATCTTAAATGGTGTTCGTGAGAGAGAGAGAAGGTTGCTGGAACTGTTTCTGGTTCGCCGGAGACCACTACAACTCGCCGGACTTTCCTCTGATCATGGGGTGCAAAAACGGAATTAGAAAATGGCAGTGGGAGTTGTACGAGTAGACTTATAGGGAGAAGTCTTGTTTAGTTTATAGTACCCATGTGTCAATATGTTAATCAGAGAAATTCGGAAGGTTTGTTACCAAGAAGATGAGCTCGTACATGTAGGGTAGGATGTGGATAGAAGATAGCTTTTAAAATTGTTTAAAACGTTTAATTTGAGTTTATCTCGTGTATCTGTTAAATTTGTCTAGTAACATATTTTTACCGGGGTTTTACTCGATTTTTAACGTAGGTTATTTTCTGACTGAAAAATATTGCTTTGGGGAAATTATTTAGACACTTTCAATATTCTCATATTGTACTGAATATTTAACTGTTGTTACTTGTATACTGAATCATGTATGCTGTTTCGCACTTTGTTTTTTGTACCGGTCAATTTGGTTGAGCAAATAATTCATTAAGAATTATAATAGTTATATTCTTGGTTTGATTTAATTATATGATACGTCACTAACTCGCTAAATGTACAGTTTTAACTGTATGTGACACAGACAAATTTACTTGTGCATAATGAATGTGTGTACTACCTACACATGATATGAGTGATTCTGCTAGACTTACATGTTGAAATAATTGCATTCATAAATGAGATGATTGTACTACGATGAAATTTGGTCACAATAAATGTCGAGTCAACTACTAAATTTTGAGGTTTGTCACACCGAATTAGTCACCCGAAATCAACAATAGTTTAACAAGTAATACAAGCTTAAGACCACATCTTGCAACAACATCTTACAACCAATTACTTGCAATTTTACATATAACCAATACTAAAGTCCAACACTTCATCAAATCAATTCATTATGCCAATTGGCCAAATTGCACCCTAGGCCCAAACGGGTCAAAACAAGAATAAGGAATCGGGAATCTACACAACACTTTCCAATGGGATATCCTACTTGATCAACATCAAAATTACATACTAACAAGTTATTTGCATCCAAATGCAAGTGTTACCAATTTTGACTTTATTTAAGTCAATTGCACAATTAAGCAACCAAACGGGTCAAGACACGAAACCAACACACTTGAGCTTACAATTCAATCAACTAACACATTTCTAACATGAGATTGATAATTAAAGTTTACAAGCCATACAAGACTAAAAGTCAATTCCCAGGTTTGACCAAAGTCAACAATTCACAATTTTAGCTAGTTATGACCAAATTTCCATCTAGCCAAACACTACCATTTCTTAGGCATTATCTCAATAGTTAACTAGTGATCTTAATACTTAACAATTACCATTCTAATATGCATAATTCAACTAACAAAGCTTCAAGAACACCAAAATATACAATTCACCAAAATTAGGGAAAAACCCATCTTCTTCCCAAAACCACCATTGATGGAGCTTTATGAAAGCTTCATCCAATGAACTACAACTAACAATTCAACACATTCAACTTACAAGAACTCAATTAGACACCACAACATGCATCAATTCAAGATTACAAACAAGATTCATCAAGAAATTCATAAAACCCCACTTAACTCAAGAACTCTAATTCAACCAAACTCAAGAACATGAACCCTAGCTCAAGGAGGAAGAGAACTTACTTAGATTTGCTTCTAGATTCTGAAAATCACAAGGAAGAGACAAGAACTTCAAGATTTAAGCATCAATTTGGAAGAAACTCAAGAAAGTGAGAGTGTGTGTGTGTGTGTCGATGTAGCAGAGAAAGAGAACAAGGAGAGACCAAAAAAAGACATCTGCCCTCTTCACTAAACACGTACACACCCCTTTCCCACACATGTATTTTCATTTAAACACAGTACAAGAAATTAGGTTCGCAGATAATTTAATTAGACCTAACCAACTCCAAATTTAACAACGAAGATATTTTTAGAACCCAGTTCAGAAATGAACCCAAATATGTAAAAATCATTTTGACATATAAATATCTCAGTTTTACTAATTTTTAACCCCATGGTTAAAATACAATTAATTCAATTAAATCAAATAAAATCATATAAAATAATAAAATAATAAACAATAAAATATTACTTACCAAAAGTAATAAAAATTCTAGGCCGGGTCTCAGGATGTTACATCATCGGGCTCATTTGGTACATTGGCTTTAAGGTTTTCCATCCTATCCGTCAATTCAGTTTGGTTCCTTTTACCCTTATCACTTCTTGGTGATAAAATGGGTTGTTTGGACACTCTCTTCTTCCTAGAAGAAGCAGTAGTGCCCCCCTTTGTGGTTTCTTGGCACCGGGGTCCTCTTAGTGCTGCCTCAAAAGATGAGTCATCACTAAGAGTTGCCGAGGTCTGGGTCCTATTGATGATCTCACTAGCCTCTGCACCCACCTTTGAGGCATCAGTAGTGAGAGCCCTTTCCTCATGCCCTCTCTCCTCCTTGGAGGACAACTCTTGGAGTCTGGGGTGCGACTCAATTGGTCCCCTGGTGACCTTTAAGGAAGTTTTCATCCTTTTATAAGTTGTTGAAATATGTTTGGTTGTTGGTTGGTCTTTCACAGAGTGAAGAGTAGCACGCTGTAGATTTATTTCATGTTCCTGGGACACATTCAAGATATTTAATTGAGTGGGTGATGGAGTTCTGTTTGGGCTACATTTGGGGGTGATGGAGTGGGTTGGGGTTCAGTTGGGTGGACTAAACCTTCTCCAGTAGGGGTTTGATCATGGATCATGTTTGGGAATAATGGAGTAACATTTCCAGAAAATTTAAATTGTTTTCTCATATTAGCATACACCTTTTTATTTAATTCTGGAGTAACAAAAATGTTTTTAGGTGTTGAAAGGTTTTGAAGTTCACAGTTTATAATATGAGTTAGGAATCTTGGATACATTAAAATTTTAGATGATGATAGATTTCCAAGCATTCCTTCAAAGATCATGTTTCAAAAATTGAATACTTGTCCTGTGCACAAACAAACAACAGCAGAAGCTATTGACTTGTTGAACTCATTCCAAGTACTCCTTTTAGGAGAGATGCAATTTTGAATAGTATGAACAAGATACTTCCATTGAGGTGAAAGAAGACCTTTTTGAAAAGTAACTATATCTAGTCTTCCTTCATACCCTATTTTTTTGTAAAATATCAATAAGATCTTCCTTAGGTAAAGAAACCATACCTGATTCATCGTTTAATTACAGATGATGTCTGATTGATTGTTCAGTGATGATAATAGGCTTTCCATCTACAATTGATTTGATTTGAGTGATGTTTGCATTTTCAAGTCTTTCAGCATTCTCCCAGAAATCAACAAGATGCTGTTGATAAGCTTTAGAGTTGATGGTGAGAGCAAACCGGATATATGAGTTCTTCAAGAACATAACTATGGGTCGAAAATCTCTTGTGCCGTCTGGATTTCTCAAGAATGCACTCATATTGTGAAATTCAGAGTACTTGAGATTTGTTTGAACATTGAGTGGTGTGAGGGTAGCCATTTGAATGATTGTTGACTTTAAAATTGATGCTCAGATGATTGATTGTTGACAAAATTTTGATCGATTGAGAGATGAATAAAGTGAATTTTGTTGTTACTGATGCAGGGTTTTGATCGAGTTTAGGATTTATCGTAGGGTTTATCAAATCAAGATGGGGATAATGCTAAATAAATCTCTTTCAGCTATTTATATTTTGCGAATTAACCTGCAAAATGACCGAAATGTCCTTCGAATAATAACCCAACGGCTATTTTCATGGAGGTTAGTTTGGTAAAATGATGTATTTCACAGATAACTGTCGATCAGTAGTAAATTAGGTATCAGTAGTAACTTATCAGTAGTAACCTTATGAGTTTATACTTTTAACCTAATTCACTCGAAACCCTATCAGTAGAAAATGCAAAGAACAACTTATTCAATCAGTAATGACAACTTACCAGTAGTAAAACAAGTTTTAGAATAAAGAAGTATTAAAAAAAACCGTACATATGATTTAAAATTTAAATTAATTTATTAAAATCATTCCAATACTGCTAACCAAGAAGCTAAATCTTCCTACATCAAATGCTTTTGTAAAGAGATCTGCTAGTTGATTGTCAGTATGAATTTTCTCAACTTTAATTAATTTCTTTTCATTGCAATCCCTTATAAAGTGAAATCTTATTTCAATATGTTTAGTTTTTGAATGTTTTACTGGATTGTTCACAATACTGATTGCACTTTGATTATCAATAAAAATTGGAGTTTTAAGGATAGATATACCAAAGTCTAGGAGTTGATTCTGAATCCACAATACTTGAGCACAGCAAGCAGATGCAGCTACATACTCTGCTTCAGCAGTTGATGTTGATACATTTGTTTGTTTCTTGCATTGCCATGACACCAGTCTTGCTCCAAAGAATTGACATCCACCAGTAGTAGATTTTCTATCTTGACATTCACCACCATAGTCACTATCTGTGTAGGCTATAAGTTTGAATGGTGAGTCATGTGGATACCACAGACCAAGTGACGGCTTTCCTTTCAAGCATCTAAGGATTCTTTTGACTGCCTGCAAGTGAAGCTCCGTAGGTCTTGCTTGATACCTGGCACATACACAAACACTATACATAATGTCAGGGCTAGATGCAGTTAAGTACATTAAAGATCCTATCATTGATCTATATAGGTGTTCATCTACATCCTCCCCCTCAACATCAGGATGTAGGTGTTTGTGAGTTTCCATTGGTGTGCTTGCACTTTTGCAGTCTTTCATTGCAAATTTCTCCAAGATGTCTCTGACATATTTTGATTGGTTAATCAAAATACCATCTGATCTTTGATTGATTTGGAGTCCAAGAAAGAAGTTCATTGGACCCATTGAGCTCATCTTGAACTTGACTTGCATCAATTCTTCAAATTCTTTACATAGTTGATCATTTGTTGAACAAAAAATGATATCATCTACATATATTTGAACTAGTAGTACATCATCTTTGACTTTTCTTGTAAATAAGGTTTTGTCAATTGCACCTCTTTTGAAATTGTTCTTCAACAAGTATGATGACAATGTGTCATACCAGGCTCTTGGTGCCTGATGAAGGCCATATAGAGCTTTGTCTAGTTTGTAAACATAGTCATCATGTTTAGGATCCTCAAATCCTGGAGGTTGATACACATACACTTCTTCTTCAATTTTCCCATACAGGAAAGCACTTTTAACATCCATTTGATACACTTTGATCTTCTTGTATGAGGCATATGCCAGAAATATTCTTATTGCTTCAATTCTAGCAACAGGTGCATACACTTCATCATAGTCGATCCCTTCTTCTTGAGTGTATCCTTGGGCTACAAGTCTGGCTTTGTTTTTGATCACTATGTCTATTTCATCTTTCTTATTTCTGAAGATCCATCTTGTTCCAATGGCTCTTTTTCCTTTTGGTAGAGGCACAAGTGTCCATACAGCTTGTAATTTGAATTGAAGAAGTTCTTCTTGCATTGCTATGATCCAATTTGAGTCTTTCATGGCTTGTTGAATTTTTTTGGGTTCCTCCTGTGACAAAAAGCATTCATACATGCATTCATTAGAGATTAGACTGATGTTACAAACATTTGAATTTAAAGATGAATTGAATTTGCTTCTTGTCTGCATGGTTGAGTTGACATCACTTAGGACTTGATCCAAAGGATAATTCTTTTCAGTTCTGGAGCCATGAATTTTATCAACAGCCAATTGGTTATTAAGGTTTGACTCATTGGATTCAGGAATCTGTGCATCGGTCCATGTTCCTTCTTGACTGTCTGCATTTTGTGAAGATTCCTCATTGATACTGCTATCAGTAGCAACATGATCTTCATTTGATTCTGGTGGATCATTGTTAGTACTGACGTCAAGGTTGATTGGTTCATCATCATTTGTTTGGTTTTCTAAGTTACTACTGGGATCAGTAGTGTTTTGAATATTTGAGTTATTACCGGCATCAAGGTTGCTAGGGTTATCTGAGTTACTACTGTCCTCAGTATCAACTGTGAGATCAGTATTAACCAGAATGTACTTCATATTGTCTTGACTACCATTAAATGATGATGATCCTCCTTGTTGATTTTGATTGATTGAATCTCCTGTATTAAAATCATAGTTTACATCAAAAGATTTGGTTAGATTATCAATGGTAAATAACCAATCTGGACCATTTCCCTGTTCATTCATCAGATTTTCATTAAAGGATACATTTACACTTTCTTCAATGATCCTTAGCCTTTTGTTGAACACTCTATAAGATTTGCTTTGAGTTGAGTATCCTACAAAGATCCCATCATCTGCTTTGCAGTCAAATTTACCAATTTGTTCTCTTGTAATTAAAATTGTACAAGGACAACCAAATGATTTTAGGAAACTTATTGATGGTTTTCTTTTATTAAACAATTCATAAGGTGTTTTAAAATGAGGCTTCACTATTAATACTCTATTTTGAACATAACAGGCAGTATTAACAGCTTCAGCCCAAAAAGTTATTGGTAATTTTGAATCTGCAAGCATGGATCTGGCTGCTTCAATTATTGTTCTATTTCTTCTTTCAGCTACACCATTTTGTTGTGGAGTTCTTGGTGAGTTGTATTGCCTGTCAATACCTTTAAGATCACAAAAATCAATTAGATTAGTATTTTTAAATTCTGTGCCATTATCACATCTAATGACTTTCACTTTGAGATCTCTTGTATTTTCCAGCTTGACAATTAGATTCTTTATAATCTCACTTGTTTCATCTTTGGTCCTAAGAAAGAAAACCCAAGTATATCTGGAAAAATCATCAGTAATAACAAGGCAGTATTGTTTCTTTCCAATACTCATTACATTTATTGGTCCAAAAAGGTCCAAATGTAAGAGCTACAAAGGGTTAGAAATAGAATTGATAGCTTTGGACTTATGAGAAGTCTTATGTTGCTTACCTTTTAGGCATGCAATACAATGATGATCACACATAAATTCTTTTTGAGGTAATCCAACTACCAGATTCTTTTTAACTAAATTGTTCATATTTTTAAAATTTGTGTGACACATCCTTCTATGCCAGAGTTCTGATTCATTTGTGTTTGCCTTGGATATAAAGCAGTTGATCTCACTTGAAGAAATGAGTTCTCCCCCTATATCCAGGCAATACACATTGTTTCTCCTTGGTGTTCTTAGAACAACAAATTTTTCATCTAAAATAAAATCAGGAGAAAGAATGATGCACTCTATGTCTGTAAAAAGAATTTTGTTCTTTTTATCACATACTTGTGAGACACTAACCAGATTATATTGAAGTTCAGGAACATAAAAGACATTATCAAATGTGATCTTACCATTTGTTACTGTACATGTACCAGTGATCTTACCACCTCTTGGATTCTGACCAAAAGCAACATATCCACCTTCAAAGGACTTGAAATCTCTAAGAATTTGAAGATTTCCAGTCATGTGCCTAGAGCATCCACTATCAATATGCCATATTCTTCCTTCGTCAGGGAACTGAATGCTCTGCACAAAAAGTAAAAGGATTAGTTAATTTTGGGAACCCAAGCTTGTTTTGTCTTGGGTTCATCATTTGAAGAATAAGTTTTGCTAAATGGATGAGCTTTGGATGCAGTTTTGGTCTTATTTTGATGGTTAGTACTGGTGTTCTGTGTTACTACTGACCTAGGTTTATACCCGTAGTTTTTAGCTTTTGAGTATTTTACTACTGATGGACCAGTAGTATTTGGGTAATAGACGTTTTTAGCATTGTCAGTACTGTTTTTATAATTGTACCAGATAGCATTATAATTAGAGTTTTTATCAGTAGTAAATCTGGAATGGTTTCTACTGATGTTTGAAAACCTGGGGTATTGTTTCCATTGTTTTTAAAATAATGACCTCTATTTGGACTTTTATACCTGATATTTTTCACAAATCTCTGTGCAGTTCTTCCAAATTTGGGAATTTCAACATGTGAGATTTTGACTTCTTCGGGTTGTTTTAGTTTTAAAGCGTTTTCTTTTTCTTTACTACGTTTAAAATCTTTGAATTCTTTGCAGTTAATTGGATTAAAATGACAATTCTTTGCTATGTGATTAACTTTGTTGCATATTAAGCATGTTAATTTTGTTGACTTAGCACCCTCAGGCTTTCTTTGTTCTTTTAACTGATTCACATTTCTTTGATTTCCCCTTCTTAAAATTTTTGGTATATTTTCTGAGTTATATTTAGGGGATTCAGTTGGACCTTGTGTTGTATGAAAACTTGCATCAGTTGAATCAGTTGTTTGATCATCATCAGAAGAATCATTTGACTCAGTTGTTTCATTACTTGTTTCAGTTTCAGTTTGACTCTCTATTTTTAAATCATTTAAAGTTCTTTCTGTGCTTGACTTAAGAGGAGGGATAAAATTAGTTGGAGGAGGAACTTCATGATATCCCACTCCATGCACAACTTTTTGCATTTGACACTCTTCTAATTTAATCAAAGTTTCTTTTAATTTTAACTGATCATGTTCTTTTTCATAAGTAGTTTGTAACAATTCATCCTTTATCTTTTGATCAGTTATTTTGTAGATTTTAATTTGATTTTCAAGATCAGCTATACACCCATTGTATTCAATTCTCCTATTTCTGTTTAATATCATCTCTTCAAGTGTTTCTTTGTTAATTTTCTCTAATTCTTTATATGCTTTAATGCATTCAGGAGTGCAAGATTTAGAATGTACCTCAGTAGTAGAATCAGTAAAGGCCATGAGAGCTTGGTTCTGTGCATGTTCCTCTGCTTGAAAGCTCCAATCATAACCTTGTCCTTCTTGAGATACTAATGCAGTTGAATTTGAAGAGCTTTTTTTGTTGTAATTTGATCTTTGATCTTTGCTAGGACATTCTCTGGCAAAGTGACCATGATTACTGCAGTTGTAGCATTTGACTTTGGTTTTATCAAATCCAGCACGATCACCTTTGTTGTAGGTCAGATTTCGCCTGCCAGTTCTTTTGAGAAGCTTTTTTGTTCTTAGACTAAGCATTGCCATCTGCCACTTGATGTCCATCTCTTCAAGATCATCAGGGTGAAGTTGTTCCAGATCTTCACTAATCAGTGCAGTATGCACATGACTAGTGAAGAAGGATTCTCTTGCTACATCTTCACCTCCTACAATCTTTGCATTGTTTTGACCTGTTCCTGTACTGGACACAAAGGAAACATTGTTTGTAGGTAAATTAGGAGTTTTATAACTTACCTCAGATTCAAACACTCTAAGTTCATTGTAGAGTTCATCCAGCTCTTTCTCTTCCAGTTGATCTCCTTGTCTATATATAACAGTATACACAGACTTCATGTTTCTTTTTGTGCTCTTTGTGCCTACAAACCTCTTCTCCAGTGCCTGCCACGGCTTCTTTGCATCATCATATTCAACAAATAAATGTTGATAGTCATTGGGAATAGCAAGCAATAGAGTGCTTAGGGCTTTGAGTTCAATTCCTCTGTCCTTCTTTTCTTTCTCACACTTGAGTTTGTCGACTTCAGTTGAAGTGGAGGTTAATTGAGTTTGAATAGTCTTGTTTCCTTCAAGAACCACTTCCCACATGGAATAATTAGTAACCAGCATGTACTGCTTGATTATTTTTTTCCACATCCCAAAGTTGTTGGGAGTGAGAATTGGAATCTTGTTAGCCTGAGTGCTTTCATTGTTATCAGACATGATTAACAATTTTGAGTTCGAAAGTATGAAACTTTTTGCTGTTCTTAATTCGTAGATCTAGAACCCTAAGGCTCTGATACCACTTGTCAGGATCGAATAATCCAAACAGATTATTTAATTACAGATCTACAAACAATGAGAAGTTGCAGCGGATCAACACTCGAGTTTATTAATTAAGAACAATGAATACAGTAAACGAATATGAATGACAATAAGAACACAGTAATCACAAAAAGCTTCAATGTATATTGATATGCTCGAACAATACACACGTAAGTTTACAATTCGTAAGGAACTATATATAATAGTCCTTGAAGCCTAAAACTCTACCCTAGTTATTCTAGGATTTGATTACGATTGAATTACAAAAAGATTTACATTCTATAACTAACTCTACCAGAATCTCAGACTCGATCTGTTCCAAATAAGCTCATCAGTAGTAAATCAGATCATCAGTAGTATTTGCATTTATCAGTAGTAACTCCGAGATCAGTAGTAATTCAATTTTCAGTATCAAGTAGTTACAGCAGCATTAACTCTTGATTAGTAGTATCTGTACATCAGCAATAGATCAATTATGTCCCAACAGTAGCAGCGCCACCTCCCTGATCCTATATGACATCCCTCCATCTCATAGTCACCACACCTCAAGTGGCGTGAGTGAGGCCCCAAGCAACTTCAGTGGCCGAAGTAGTGCAGAAGAGAGATGTGTTTGTGACTGAAAGTATTTTAGTAAAGATATTTTTAATTTGTTAATTAAGTTATAAATGAAAGAATATTTAAAAGTGTAAATCTGAAATGATGATGTGAGAGATTGACTCTCAAGGCCAAACATGTTGGAGAGACTCATGTCTTAAATTAATCATTTATGGTGAATATACGTACGTTGTTAATTCCTTTTACTTCATGCATAAACATTAATTATCTTACTACTTTAAAAAGGGTTTAAGATATTTCTAAATCAGGATGTCTGAATTTTCAACACTTCCTTTTTTAGCAATGTTTAAATACCCTTCAAAATTCAAAATAAATGTGTCATAGCCGAGGTTCGAACCCAAGACCTGATGGCCATCAACCAAGGTGATAACCACTGGGCAATGTGGTTTTTTATTATGATTTTGTTAGCCATTAATTATATTAATAACTTCCACCGTAATTAGGCACCTCTTTTATTCAATGCAGTATTTAAGGAATTTATGCACTATTTTCGGATTAGCTTTGTTAAGCAGTATTTTCGGGATTATAATTATTAATTTATGCGCCGTTTACACTTAATCATGAACAATCTTATATAAAATTTCAAAACTTTAATCTAAATAAATTTTATTATTAAAACCGTTTCTTAAATTACTATCTCATTAACAATCTTTGACTTACGTTTTATTTTACACTCTCATTAAATGTTTGACTTACGTTTTATTTTGTTATGATTTTGTTAGCCATTAATTATATTAATAACTTCCACCGTAATTAGGCACCTCTTTTATTCAATGCAGTATTTAAGGAATTTATGCACTATTTTCGGATTAGCTTTGTTAAGCAGTATTTTCGGGATTATTATTATTAATTTATGCGCCGTTTACACTTAATCATGAACAATCTTATATAAAATTTCAAAACTTTAATCTAAATAAATTTTATTATTAAAACCGTTTCTTAAATTACTATCTCATTAACAATCTTTGACTTACGTTTTATTTTACACTCTCATTAAATGTTTGACTTACGTTTTATTTTACACATAATATAACTATATACATTTTAGGAGTAATGAAACCGTTTCTTAACTTAATTTCTCATTAAATGTTTCCCTTACGTTTTATTTTACTGATAATATAAATATATACGTTTTGAAATTTTAAAACCGTTTCTTAACTTAATTTCTCATTAAATGTTTGACTTACGTTTTATTACACATAATATACATATATACGTTTTGAAATTTTAAAACCGTATCTTAACCTTATTTCTCATTAAACGTTTTTATTACACAAAATATACATATCTACGTTTTGCATGTGTATAAATTGAAGACTCTACCATTTAACCTTCGCATTGACGATACGACACACATACCACCAAGCATCATCCCTCATCGTTTTCATCATAATTCTACAAAGCAAAGTAAACAACGGTAGAGCTTATCACACACACCTCTGTTTTTTTTTTCTTATGTTTTTACACTTAATGATATAAATTTGGTTCCTATTATCTATGACTTTCGTAATTTATATTCTTTTTATGTAAGGTACTCTTAAAATGTCAACAATCGGATTGCACTTTATAAGAAACATTCATGATTTCAAGGACTTAATTCACCTCAAGGTCAGGGTTCTACGAGGAGGTATTACACTTAATCATGAATGTTTATTTAATCATTAAGTATATATATTATTTTTACTACATTAACTATTAATTAACATCATGTTTATTATCCATTTTTTTTCTAGGGAGCCAAGATTCAAGCTTCGATTTACGTTAAATTGATGAGTAGGTTTCAAAAACTAATTTTTCATCTTTCTCCTTCAAGCAACTGGTTTTGGACCATTCCTAACATTAGTGCACTTCAAAATTAATACGAGACTACATGATTAATTACTTTTATTTGAAGTTAATAATTATAAATAGATTTATACGAAATATATTTGAGTGTAAAACATAATACATATTTTAAAATTCAAAACATTAAAGGTTCCCTAACTTTTGTTTGTAATAATTTGAAATTAATGTTTTCCCATTATTAGGTATATTTATAAACGACAATTCGCCGTGATTTCCTTTCTGGGTCACCGAAAAACTTGCAAAGTTTCAATGTATGAGATACCTATTAATGCTTTTAATGATATTGTTAATTTTCAGTTAACTAAAACCGGTTTTTTTAAACCGTTGTCGACGTTTAGAATAAAAAAAAGTTATATACTATAGACAAAACTAACAACTTAGTCAATACTTTTTATGGTAATTCGCATAAATTAAGTGTTTCTATTAAAGGATGACGTTTTCTACATCAATATTACCAAGAAAACGTATTATTCATGAATATTATCAAAATCGGGAAACGTTTTTTAGTAAATGTTGAAATAATTACAGTCAAAGTAACAACTTTGGACTTTTCTAAATAAGGAAACGTTTTTATGGTCTATTTTTGTAACGTCGTTGAATTGACTGTTATTAATATGAAGAGATATATCGCATGTTTACTTGGTCAATGATTAGGTGAATCCGTGATATTTACATTCATTTGGCCGTTTTTAAATTTTTACGGCATTAACTGAAATTCGTCATTAAGGTGTACACATAACGTGCATTACGCATTAGTCAATCACTCCGTTTATAAATATATCTACACTACAGCTAAAGTGATATAGTAAACCATTGAATCACCAATATATTTTTAAAACGTTTGCAGCAGATGGAATGCCCCTTGTATGTACCAATAGTGAGCTTTGACTCTCTCTGCCAACTTGAGTGGACTTACAACTGCAACTATGTCCGGGTTGATTATGTTTGGAGGGACGACAAACAAAACAACATGTGGCTTGTTTTGCTCGACAAATTTGTAAGTTGCTACTCCCTCCGTCCCTAAATAAAGTTCCCATTTCACCTTAAATTTTTGTCCCTAAATAAAGTTCCCATTTCACAAGTTGATGGGGTCCACTTAATAAAATAATATAATTACCATGGACCCACTACTAACTATCCACTAACATTCTTTCTCTCTCCAAATCAACTTTATATTTTAATCAAATTTATTACCAATAACCCCACCACTAACTTTCTCCTTAAATATTGTGCCCAAGAGAAATGGGAACTTTATTTAGGGACGGAGGGAGTATTAAATAATGACATGTAGTACCTTTAAATTTCTTAACTTTACAATTACCAATTCATTGATTTCGTCTTAGGGACACAAAATCATGGCCTTTATCCCCCACATTTTAAGGACTATATATGACGGACTCAATTTACAAGGTGGTGTGTTTTCGTTAAAGGGCTTCGAGATAGATTTCTACCTACCCAAAGACTAAACACGTTTTGGAATCTACAACTTCGTTCAAAACTATTGGACAGTAGTGTTCACTAAAAAAACCGATCTTGCTAGGACTACTATGGGAGATCTTGGATGTTTTCGCAGCTATCCATTTGCTTCCTTGTAGCAATATCCACTTTATGTGAACAACAATATTCATTGTTTTTAATCATTTAATGTTTTTTTTTCATTCTATTTTCTCGTTTTAAATTATTTACTTCCATCATATATGTAAATTGACATAATTGTCGGTTGAAGTTAAAGATAATCACGTGAGTTTCTACCATGTTATCTCTATATGGATCAAATGATTGTTCTGGTAAATTCGTGTTATGATCGACCAATTGAAAATCATATAAATTTTTACATTTTTAGTTTAAGTTGTTGATGTTTGTTTATGAATGTTGTGATTTAGACAAGCATGTTGATATAAGTTATCTATATAAATTTTGCCAACAAATTATGTTCTATGTTGAGAATTAACCTATTTTATTAACTATATACAATAATAGATCTGTTTGGATATAAGTTATTTAAATAAAATTTCACAAACACCCCTAATTTACGAAAATTATAACATATTTGAATGCGTTTTTTAAAGGTGTATTTGGCCCCATTACATATTTCGAAAATTATAACATATTTCAAAAATTATGACATAATCTTTTTTATTATGGTAAGTCATAATTGTGACGTTATTTGGATGCCATGACGTTGGTACAGGAGGGCGGGAAGCCTGATATATTCCTTACTATGACATGTAATCCAAATTGGCCAGAAATCCAGACTCTGCTATTGCCCGGGCAGACTGCACAAGACCGGCCAGACCTTGTTTCAAGAGTGTTCCGGGCGAAATTGGAGGATCTAAAGGTACAACTCTTCAAAAGGCATGTCATCGGTGTTGTGGCTTCATATGTATACGTATTAGAGTTTCAAAAGCGTGGCCTTCCTCACGCTCATTTCCTTCTTATAATGGCATCAGATCACAAAATGACTAATCCAGATCATTATGATAAAATAGTGTGCTGTGAAATTCCAGACGCAACAAGGCATCCAGTAATGCACGAGCTGGTGAAAAAACATATGATTCATGGTCCGTGCGGGATCTTAAGATCAAGCAGCCCTTGTATGCAGGGTGAACATCACGGGGAGGCATTAGATCGCTCATTGCAAGACATCACGGGGAGGCATTAGATCACTCATTGCAAGACATCACATGGAGGAGAGTCCCTTTCGGCGGTAAGGTTATGGTGTTGGGAGGCGACTTTAGGCAAGTCTTGCCGGTTGTTAGACGTGGAACGCGAGCCCAAATTGTAGACTCAAGCCTAAGAATGTCACCGTTGTGGTCTGTCATTAAAAAGATGAGGTTGACTATCAATATGAGAGCGCGAACGGATCCATGGTTTTCCGACTTTCTTTTACGAGTGGGGGATGGGGACGAAGAAGTTATAGATGAAAAGTATATTCGCATCCCAGACGGCATGGCCATTCCGTACATTGATAATGAGGCGTCCAAGGAAGAGTTGATTAATTCGATATTTCCTTCTATGGACGTCAATGGAAGATCAGCTGATTATATCATTTCTAGGGCAATATTATCGACAAAAAACGACCATGTTGATGAACTTAACGATAAGTTGATCAGCAGATTTTCTGGTGAAGAGAAAACGTATTATAGTTTTGATGAAGCAGAAGATGACAGAAACGGCTTATATCCTATGGAATTCTTAAACTCGCTTAGTGTGAGTGGTCTGCCGCCTCATGTTCTCCGGCTCAAAATTGGGTGTCCGATTATACTTTTACGGAATCTCGATCCCTCGCATGGATTATGTAATGGCACGAGACTTATATGCAGAAAGTTTGAGCCAAATCTGATTGATGTAGAAATAGCTGTTGGTCAGCATGCTGGAAAAAGGGTTTTCTTGCCAAGAATACCTCTATGTCCGTCTGAATCCGACATGTTTCCTTTCAAGTTGAAAAGAAAACAGTTTCCGGTTCGTCTAAGCTTCGCTATGACAATCAACAAAGCCCAAGGGCAGACAATTCCAAACGTCGGCGTTTATCTTCCGGACTCAGTGTTCTCGCATGGCCAACTTTACGTTGCCCTGTCAAGAGGAATTTCACTGAAGACGACAAAAGTCTTGGTAACTCCAGCAAAACAATTTAATGTTGACGGCGTTTACACAGCAAATGTGGTGTATCGAGAGGTCTTACATGATGGATAATATACGTGATAATTCTTCCCCATTGTTGTTTTTTTTTCCTTTCAAAACATGTAATTTAACAAATTTTAAACGCCGATAAGTTTTCAATGTAGTTTTATACATATTTCATTCCCAACTATCAGTCATTTGTATAATAATCGTTATACAAAAACATGTACACGAACACCATCAACATCGTCGCGGAATAGATGTATCAGTGTACCCGCCGCCTCATTTGCGCGGGTACGCTACTATGTATCAAAACATGTAACCAAACAACATTTCAACGACAATGCTAATTCTTGCTTTTTACCTCTATTGTATACACAGTTTATGATTATGTATTGTATTCGTTATAAAAATAGGAAACCAATGGACTTTTAATCGCCAGGTATATATAGTTCGCAGCCCGCCGCATCGAGCGGGTTTTATCCTAGTTTTACTTAAAAGAGTATTCATGTTAGTTGTGATGTACGCGATCTAAGTGAGCGTTTCTGAAATTTCTTCTGATTATTTGGTAATTGTTTACCAAAGGAAATGATTGAACTCATGACCTCTAGCAGTTATGTTCGTTGTTTGAAATGAATTATAAATTATGATCATTAAACATCATAAATTATGATTTCGAACATGTTGATACTTCAATATAAAAGATGAAATAAGATCAAAGGGTAGATAAATAAATTAATAACTCTAATCACCAAAAAAATGGATGAAATTGATTTATTCACCAATACAAAGGAGCTTGTTTAAAAACCATCTTTGAATGAAAAAGAAAAGGAAAAGAAAAGAACTACTGTGTTTAAAAACCAATACAAAGGAGTTTATTGATCATTGTTTGTAACATGCGTTAACTCTCCGGCAGCAAATCCTTGACGGTGACCGGAGCCGCCACCTTCGATAATGAAGAACAAGAAGGCGATGAAACTGGAGAAGCCATAGACTTCATAGCCACCATGGAAGCTTCACTCCAAGATCGCCTGATTGGGTACGACACTTTAACCAGGTGGGAGCTCGAGCAATTATCACCACCGCCGGATTTATGAACAGCACAACTGCAATTGTGGTGGTAAGGCCGCCGTCGAATACACATATCATCGTTAGATATACAGCCGCCGTATACTCCGTGAAACATCCCATCTCCGGCAGCTCCTGTTGCCATGATTATATTTTCCGGTTACCACTATGTGGTAACTCTCTCCCCAAGGAAGTGGATTGGATTCAATTGTGGAAATATAATACCAATTTATGTACTTATATGAGATGGTTTGTGGAAATTACGATACAAAATTTGTATTATTAAAAAGACAACGTGTTGACCGAGGGGACTTGTTGCGCACTACAATTTTGTCATGTTTGTTTATGGTTTAACTTGTGGACAACTACCAAAGTAAATAAACTAAAATGAAACAAATGAAATAAGAAATATATACTTACTCCGTATCAAAATAAGTGAATTATTTTAAAGTTTATGTTTTTTGAGACAAAATAAGGTAATAAGATATTAATGAAATTAAATGGGTTAATTAGAATGGATGGACCTCAAATATAGGAAGATGAAAAAAATTGATGAGGTCCACACCTTTAATGATGTTTAAAGAGGGATAAATAAGAGTAAATGGGTAATTTTAAATATAAAAATTTACCAAATAAAGAAAGTGATTCACTTATTTTGATACACCAAAAAAAAAAAGTGATTCACTTATTTTGATATGAAAGTATATTACAATAACATGTCATGTTATTACTTACAAGTAATTTGTTATGTTAAAATTTTAAGGCTTCGCTAAAAACACATTTGTATACGAAATTATTAATAAAAATGCTAATAGCATATAAAAAAAATATTAATAACATTTATCGTATTGAAAATAAAAGTTATTATAATAATATAGCTAAAGAAAAATCATTGATTTTTGTTATACTATCTACATATCAAAATAAGTGATATACTTTTCATTTAGGGGTAGATCAAAATAAATGATACACTGATAAAAATTATTTTATTTGGTAAAAATATGAAACACATTCTCCACTTCTAAAAATTAATTGATACACTTCTCAATGTTTGCCCTCAAAAAATATTTAGCCCAACTATTTCTTTAATTTCACCTTTTTTTGTTTTTATCATTTTTATAAATTCACCGGTGGTCATGCGTTTTCTTTTATTAAACATAATTATAAAATTTCTGAGCAAAACTAGGCTTCTTAATTTTACCTTTTTACGTTTGTTGTGTAAAATTAGGCTTCTTGTAGCCGCATTGGGGCATATGCCGCATCATGAACCACCGGCTCTTTGCATATGAGCTTAGGAGTAGCCGTATGTTTATGGCATGACCTTGTACGGATACTCGAACTCTCACCTCAAAACTGTCAATTTTCTAATTTTCTTAGGTTTTGTAACTTTGAATACTTTTGTTTGACCATAAAGTGATGATGCTGTAAATGATATTTTTTCGTTTATTTTTATGGTATCCAAACTGAAATCTAACAAAAGTGATTCTTGTATTACGGCTTTTCTATCTTAAATCATAGGATAGATATGAATATTGCATATATCGCATTTTGTACTAATTTGAGATTTTAGATTGAAAGGCGATCCGTTTAAAAATTAAAATTTTATCCTTTATACATTTGTTGGTCCGGAATATAGCAACAACATTAACGTATTAGTGTGCCAGAGGGGTGAAAACATTTGTTTTCAAAATTTCAATCGTTTAATATAGTCTAGTATTATAGTTTCAAACTTGTACAGAAATCAAATTCTTACATTTTTTTTCAAGGAACATACAATTATGTGGAAACATATGGATACATAGCTAAAAAGGTCTCATGATCGATAGACCATGTGAAACAAATTCCACTTACATATTACGATGCAAATTATTCTAACATAACATCCCAAAGAGAGGGTTACCGTTTACGAAAACCAAACTATAAATAAAAAGAAAAGGAAACCTTGTGGGAACCGAACAATTTCGAGTCAAAACCGTTACTCTTCATACAAATCAAAAGGCGACCTATTTCGGGAGATGTCGGTTGTGGGTCCCGCAACCGGAGAGGAACAAGGCGAAGAACTATTTGTAGAAATCATTAACGCCAAGGAACCTTCACTCCAAACTCGTCGAATAGGGTACGAAACGTTGGTTAGAGGGAAGACATGAGAGCATTTCCCACGCATCGTGTGAAGGGCACAACTACAGTTTCGATGATAGGGTCGTCTTGTGATCTCAATATCACCGGAAGTGAGGCATCCTTCGAATCCACCACCGCGGCAAAACCCGTGTCCGGTAGCTACCCCGGAGGACATTGTTTGTTGATGTTTTGCGGTTGCCTTTAGTTTCTTTGTTTTGCTTTTCAAGTTTTCACCTGTTTTTTGGGTTGGTTAGCAACAAACAAGACCCTTTTTTAGGTTATTTAAGAGTATGTGGTCGAGAGATGATTTTGTACACGTGGTAAATGGGTTGTTTTAGTCGTCAATGTGCTATTTTAAGGTGATGTGTCCCTTAAGTTTTTCCTTAACTGTGAGTAACTAATACACTTCAATTTGTTCTAAGAATTGCAATATTATCGGGCGAACTAGAAATTTTCCACCTAAAGTATTATTTTTGTAGATATAAAAAACCAGGAGTCAAGCGAGCAACACGCATAGGGTGTCCAAGGGGCGTTGGCATCGCACTGACGAAAGAGACTATTTGATGCCGAACTCTAATGACCGGTCTTTTAACACACTTCCTCCGTCACACAAAAAAAAATTATTTTCCTTATTTCTTTTGTCTCAAAAAAATTATAATTTCTCAAATTTGATAAGGTTCACTTAATAAAATAATATTATTATTAAGGATCTCACCAATAACTATCTTCTTTTAAAACATTTTTTCTCTCCAAACTAGTATTATATTTCAATCACAATTATTACCAATGAATTTACCACTAGTTATATTTTAAAATTTTGTGTCCACCCGAATTGAGAAATTTTTTCATTCTTCCTTTTTTTTTTATACAATGAGTACTAACAAACATTTAAAAGAAAGTGCCTCTTGGTTCTTTCATCACAAATTTTTGCCTAACTAGTTATACACTTATACCTAACTAGTTATAAGAGCGGGGTAGTTAATATTTATATATAAATTAGTAATAATTGTAAAATAACATAATGAAGAATAATACTAATTCCGTTTGATTGATTCTAGGTAGAGGAGATAATTTGTGGAGTGTCAAAAACTTATCCAAGGGTTTCACAATCTTGTAATAAACGTTTTGTTTTATCAAAATTAATGAAACAATATTTTGTCTATACTATCACGACATTGTAGCACAATTCATTTATTGCTTTTATCTAGAAACTCATAAAAAGTGTAGGTAAAAACTATATTTAATTCTATCTTGTTTTATAGTGTATGATTTTATTATAAAAATACAAGAGTATAGCGAATGATAGCATTTTTTGGCCGTTCAACATCGAGAATGTTGTGTGTTCGGCATTTCTCCACTTCCCGACGGTATTTATGAACACAGTCGGGGAAGATGCTAATTTGTTGAATTCTGATTTTTTCTAATGGTAATATTTTGAGAATATTTTTTCTAATGATAATATTACCCTTTTCATTTTCTACATTTTCTTTACTTTTATATATATCGACACCCATTCAACAATTAACACCTCAATCTTTTTATTTTCTCTTCAATTTCAATCAAAAAACAAATAGTATAAAATATCTTTCGATCTTCTTCCAGCAACAAAATGACGATGCAATTACTCATTCTTGCTCGTAACTAACCAATATAATAGAAAACTCAGAAGAAATGCAAGAGCAATTAACCATTTCGATGCCAACTATTTATTTTAGTGAAAAAAAATGTTATACCATTTATCAATTTTAAACTTTAATTGATTTATTTGATATTCTAAATTTTGAACTTTTAAGTATTGGATTTAAAATTTCAAAAATTATGGTAGAGATTAGCTACACAATATGTTGACATTACTGATCATGTCTTCATGTATCAGTAACATATTTTTAATGATAAAAAATAAATTGCAATGAAACAAATTCACAACCACCAATACCTAATAATAATATTTTTATATAATAATAACTAAATTATCAAAAAAATATTGTAAGATAATATATATTTATTGTTCACTCTAATCTAATTGGTTGATCAAAAGAAATTTATTTATTAATCTTATATAATGATTTTCATCTAAATAATAAACATAATATAGGTTTGCTCAAGTGGTATTCTTGAACTATGTAAATCCTTCTCATTTTATTGTCGGAAGCTCGATTCTTTTCTGCCGCTACATTCATGTTTCTTTTTTGAGATATGGTATTGATCCTTATTGTTTGTGTCCACCACATGTTATCACTAAGCACAATTCCCTTTGATTTTAACATTTATCTTGATCAAGTAAGTGATATAAAAGTAAGCATTAATACCATTTCTTTTTCTTTTTACCCTTTTAACATTTATCTTGATCAAGTAAGTGATATAAAAGTAAGCATTAATACCATTTCTTTTTCTTTTTACCCTTTTCTTTATTTCTTCTTTGATATCATTACTTGATAGACTCATTAACACTAAACTTGTGTATTTTACAATTTAACTAATATAGCATGAGTATTTAAACAAATATAAATATAATAATCCGATTGCTAAGAAACTAATTAATATATTTGTTACTACTCAAAGCTTACAAGCTTTGCAAGTTTGTCCTATTTCAAGTTTGATTTTTTTTTTTTTGAGTATTATATAATAAATCAATAAAAACATTGTAACTAATAAAAAAGACGGATTTAATTATTTTTAACCAATAAAAATCATCGGATTAAAAAATCAAACGGTTAGCAGATCATAAACTCTACTTCAAAACTTCACTTCACAAAAAAAATGAATTACCTTTTATACATTTTTCTATCGCTTAAGTAGTAAACAATAGTCATAAACATTACGAATTATATTTTGCAAATCGTAAACTCTACTTCAAGGGTTTAGCGGTAAAAGAACACACAACTTAACGTGGCTGACGATATTTATATCGAGAGATCGCTTTTATTTCTCTAGACATTTCGGCAAAAATCTGGAGCAACAGCAACAAGGACCACCATCTTCTTCCCTAAATCACTTCATAAGGTCAGTTTAATCTCTATACAATCATTCACATTTACATTCACAACATATCAATTCATTTCCCCCTCTAAATTAATCGTTTTACCTATTTGATTCATTGAATACTTACTGTTTATTAGTCACATTCAAACTCTTACGATCTGAACAAAACCTTCCAGTTTATTCCTAATTCGATTTTAATTAGCTCAAATCCAACATTTAATTCTTAGTTTATTTATTTATTGCCAATTAGGGCTTTCCAGATCTGACACCCTGATCACACAAATATGGATTTTTTCGATAAATTCAAGATCCGGGTTTTGTTAATCTGCTTGATATCTCAATTGGGTCATGGATTTTACCTCCCGGGTAGTTACCCTCACAAATATATAGTAGGTGATCCATTATCCGTAAAAGTCAACTCTTTGACTTCAATTGATACAGAAATCCCTTACAGTTATTACAGTTTACCCTTCTGTCAACCCCCAGAAGGTGTAAAAGACAGTGCTGAAAACCTTGGTGAGCTTTTAATGGGTGATCGAATCGAAAACTCACCTTACAAGTTTAAAATGTACACAAACGAAACCGATATCTTTCTTTGTCAAACAAAACCATTATCGAGCCATGAATATAAGTTGTTAACAAATCGGATTGATGAGATTTATCAAGTTAATTTAATCCTTGATAATTTACCCGCCATTCGATATACTAAAAGAGATACTTATTATCTACGGTGGACCGGATATCCGATAGGGGTTAAAGTTCAAGACGCGTATTACGTGTTTAATCACTTGAAATTTAGGGTTTTGGTTCATAAATATGAAGAAACAAATGTAGCAAGTGTAATGGGAACTGGGGACGCTGCCGAAGTGATCCCAGCCGTTGATAAGCCGGGATCTGACGTCCCTGGTTACATGGTTGTAGGATTTGAAGTAACACCTTGTAGTGTTAAACATAACCCAAATTCGTTAAAGAATTTGAAAATGTACGGGAAATACGGTTCCAAAATCACGTGTGAGGATAACACGGTTAACATGGCTATAAAAGAAAACGAACCAATCGCTTTCACTTATGAAGTTTCGTTTGTTGAAAGTGACATCAAATGGCCATCAAGATGGGATGCTTATTTAAAAATGGAGGGTGCAAAAGTACATTGGTTTTCGATACTTAATTCACTCATGGTTATCACATTTTTGGCGGGAATTGTTCTCGTGATCTTTTTAAGAACGGTGAGACGTGATTTGACTCATTATGAGGAGTTAGATAAAGAAGCACAAGCGCAAATGAACGAAGAATTATCAGGATGGAAATTAGTTGTTGCCGATGTTTTTCGTGCTCCAAACAATCCCGCACTTTTATGTGTGATGGTTGGCAACGGTGTTCAAATTCTTGGAATGGCGGTTGTAACAATCATGTTTGCAGCTTTAGGGTTTATGTCACCCGCTTCACGTGGGACCCTCGTTACCGGAATGTTGATCTTTTACATGATTCTTGGAATTTTAGCCGGTTATGTTGCCGTGCGTATGTGTCGAACGATTTTTTGTGGGGACCACAAGGGTTGGGTGTCAGTTTCTTGGAAAGTCGCGTGTTTTTTCCCGGGTATCGCGTTTTTAATCCTTTTTACTTTGAATTTTCTTTTATGGGGTTCACATAGTACCGGTGCGATCCCGTTTTCGTTATTTGTGATTCTAATTTTACTATGGTTTTGCGTTTCGGTCCCTTTAACGTTTGTTGGAGGTTATTTTGGTGCAAAAGCGTCTCATATTGAATACCCGGTTAGAACCAATCAAATTCCCCGTGAAATCCCGGCCCAAAAATACCCATCTTGGCTTTTAGTTTTGGGTGCGGGAACACTCCCGTTTGGTACACTTTTTATCGAGCTTTTTTTCATCATGTCTAGTATATGGATGGGTCAGGTTTACTATGTTTTCGGGTTTTTATTCGTTGTTTTGATCCTTTTGGTGGTGGTTTGTGCTGAGGTGTCACTTGTTTTGACTTACATGCATCTTTGTGTTGAGGATTGGAAATGGTGGTGGAAATCTTTCTTTGCTTCGGGTACGGTTGCGTTTTACATCTTCTTGTACTCGATAAATTATCTTATTTTCGACCTTAAGAGCTTGAGTGGGCCCGTTTCGGCTACACTTTATTTGGGTTACTCATTCTTGATGGTGTTAGCCATTATGCTTGCCACAGGGACCGTTGGGTTCCTTTCTTCTTTCTGGTTCGTGCATTACTTGTTCTCATCAGTCAAGCTTGATTAAAAGAAGTTGCTCACATTTCTGTTTTACTCATCTTGTACTTGCTCCAGTTTAGTTGTTTTTTAGGAAATTGGTCGGAAATACGAACAATTATAATTATTTCAAGTTTTTCTTTTGTTTTGTTTATGGTAACATAGTTTGATAGCAAGAAGTTAGTTTCATATGAAAGAAAATGATCGCTAGGTAGTCTGTATTTGGGATTATCTTTCTTGTGTTGTTGATTGTATGCATTTCTATGATATATGGGTTTAATTTTATGTTTGTGTTCTAAAATGTGAATTAGTGTTTATTGTCATTGTAATGATAATTTGGTCGTGATGTATATTTGGTATTAACACCTTCATATCATGTTACATATTGCGTTTAAAAGATTTGTTTTAAAAGAGAAAATCTTGACCCACATAAAAAATACTCCGTATAATTTTAAAAGGAAATAAGAACTTCACTTAAGCGAACCTTAGCAAGTTTGAAAATTGAAATTTTATTTGGGACAAAAATTTAGGAGAAAATGATAACTCTATTATAAAGTACTCAGCTTTGTAGGTATTTAGAGAATGTTTAGAAAAACTTATTTAAAGGACTTTTGACTACTAGCCATCTGTACTTTTGTACGTTTATACAGTTTCTTCCTGAAAAAGTTCATATTTTTGGTTAAATCATACAGCTCAAAATTCGTGTCGTCTTTAGATAACTGGTTTCTATAAACCATCTTTAGATTTAAATCTACAATTATTTATCCAACCATTAACTTATTCAATAAATTTCTAATGCGAATCATCTGCAACAAAATGAATTCATTTGGACCGTAAAGAAGAACAAGACTTTTAAACGCAAATTCTCATGGGTCTTTCAAAAAGCTTCCGAAGATGCAAAAGCAATTTTAACCCAAAATTTGCAAAACCAAAAACAGATTCTGATAACATAAAAGGTCTATCAAAATTTGGTAATAATCAAATCAATTTGCCAATAAACAAGGGTATCATCAAAATCCCTTGATCAATAAAACTAAAAACATAAACTGTAATGTCGATAGAATGTTGGATTCAACAAGCAGCAAAAGAACACCTCAGAATCCAAGCTTGGTTCTACGCCAGTGTCTGCGCTTAGCATTGTACCTGACTCAAATTTAAAATTTGAATAAAAAAACATGTTAGAAATTTATAAAATAAAAAAAAAATCATTTCGAACTGTAAACATATTTAAAATAATGGTTGTAACCTGATAGTGTTATCGGTCCTCATGCGAATCCAGTTAGGAATGGGCCTGTTTTGCCTCATCTTCTTACCCAGCTTCTTCTTGATCATAAACGTCTTGTGTGACGGCTGTATACAACAAACACATTTACATTTATAAATAGCAAACAATAACACAGCTCATTAACAGTGTCCATGCATAAGCAGAAGAAATATAACATACTACTCTAATACAATGCGTAATATATAGTATAAAATCTATAAAATTTCATAAATAATTAAATATATAACAGGGTGTTTTGGCATTGTAAGTTATAATCAGTTTCTTGTTTTTTTCTGGCATAGTGAAATACCTCTGCTTGTGTCATATTCACTAGGTTAAGGTTGGATTGCGTTTAGGTTGAGACTGATTAATTATAACAAAACGTTAAAAAATCAGAAATATAGTATACTGTTTTCCAAGTGCAGTTTTAAAAAAGCAGGTAGAGACCTGAATTTTGAAAACACTGTTTTTTAACTGCAAAATCTGTTTTGCAATGCTAAACAACCCCCAATGAGTGGATGGAATAATCCTGATTCTAATTATGCAACTATTTAGGGTCATTTTACATGAAGCTCGTTATAATAAATAAAAAACTCCTGGTTAATTATCACAACTTTAAACAACAACATTGCTTCCAAACGCAAACCACATTATCACTTTTAAAACACATTGCCAAACGCCCCAGAGCACTTGATTAGTGTGTCGACAGATTTACATTGAGCAACAATTGAAAAATGATTAATCAATAAACTATATCAGGGGTAAAAATGATGTTTTGCAACCATAAATCAACTCTTATAGGTACGTCACCAACAATCGATAAATTTTCATCGAATATGAATTCGTCTTTTAATTTTCATCGATACGTTAAAGTTCATAAAATTTTAGCCATTAATAACTATAAACCCTAATTGAAACGAAATGAATATTTTAACCTTTACAAATCAAAAAACGCAAATTGAATCCTCCTAAGAGGATTAGGATTTGAAATTCTGTATGAGAAAAGTCATGAAATGGATAAAATAGAAGTGAGATAGATTACCATGGCGGACGCTTTCTTCTCTGGTGCTTTGAGACGGCAAACGAACGACAATGGGTGAGTTGCAGTGCGTTTATGTAACTAGGTTTTGCCTTTCTTTTAAATTGGATGGGCTTTGAGCCCACTTAGAACTGGACAATATTAAAGTTTAATTCCAAAATCCCAAAATAATTAATTTGTTTGTTAAGATTTAATTTTACATAACGAGAATTATGGGGCCGCATGTTGTTGCGGTTCGTATAACGTGAAAGTATGTTTGGCTAAAGGTTTTCATTCTGGAATTGCAAGTTGTAGATTGTAGTTAAAAGTTAGAAATGTTAGTTGCTTTTAGTTGGCTGGTAAAGTTGTTAAGTGGTTTGGTCTTCGGGTTCATTAGTTTTCTCGATTTTGAAAATTGACCGAATCAAATCAAAGCCGAACCAAACTGAAAACCATGGTTTGGAAACTGAAGTAAAGACCTAATTAAAATTCGCTCTAGGTTTTGTCGATTTTATCTCGACCAAACGGCCATTTGACAACCACCTAAAAACGCAAAGAAATATATATATAAAAGCCTCATAAACATAATAAATCATATGATTTACAAATACTCATTTAACAAATGTTCGGTAGATGTGTATCATGTTCAATAAATGTTTTTTTTACCTTGCTTCTTTTGTGTTATTTTCTTTGTCTGACACTCGGTTCGATTACTCTTTTTGATTACGTGTAGAATAGTCTAGAGGTTGTATAACTGAAAATTACCTATAATAATATTTTTAAAGAAAATATTAATATTTATCAACTGTTCATAAATAATTTCTTTTTAATTTTATAAATGTAGTACTATAAATATATGAGTTTTAATGATGACTGCCTTTATGACTTTATAAGACAAACATTAAAAACTCATACATCTAATCTAACTATAACAAATTCCTTAATTTTAGGAATTACTCATTTACATAGATTAGTGACAACTGTTTATGCATTACAGACAGCCCTAAAGGCTGTAATTATCAAACTCTAAATATATTTCATAATATAATATATTTTATAATATTTTTAGTTTTGAAAAATAATTTGAAGGAATAGTCATTTTATAACATACTAGCTTCAAAGCCCGCCCGACTGGGCGGACATGCTTCAAGAGATATGTAGAAAAATAACAAAAATATTAATACAGTTTAAATGACATAACAACCCATAATTATAATGATAAGTTAGTACAAATTTTAATACATGAATAAATGTTACAGGAAATTTAGAGATGAAATAAGAGTTCCTTGCAAACGACATTTGTCGTTAAATTAATGTAATTGTCATCTTTGTCGCGACAAATAACCTTCAATCCGTTCTTGTTCATAACTTTCGCAACAAATAACCTTCAAACCGTTCTTGTTCTTTTTTGGAATTATCTTTCACCATATTCTCATCGATGGTGGATTTAGTTTTACCCATATAACCTTTACGTATAGTAGCTGCTGTAAAACATCAAACAACACTATAAATATCCAACATTATATTTCCATAAATTTGTCGAAAAACATAAAATGCTAATTTTAAAAGTGTAATTGTAAGAAAAATTATGTACTACCTTAGGCATTGGTAGATCAGTCATGAATGCCACCGGTGGACTCAAATAGTCAAATATGTATAGATTAAAAAAAAAAGTATAAATCAATATTAAATTAAAATTCACTCAAAATTACCAAACATTCTGAATTTATACATTTTAACTATGGAATAGTATGTCATCTAACTAAATTACCATATAAATTTCCTAAACCACATATTACATGTTTACTAGCTACATAACCCGTCCGATGGGCGGGTATGCTCCAAAATTTAGTATGTAGAAAAATCCCAACAAAAATTAATAATTTTACAAATGACATAATAATGTTGTAGCTGTAATGATGAATTGATAGAAAAATCGATACATTAAGAAATGTTACATAAAATTTACAAACGAAATAAGACTTCTTTGTAAACTACATTTACTGTTGAATTAGTGTAAAATTTACAAACGAAATAAAAGTCAACAGTTAATTTATACCTAAAATAGTTTGATTTTTAAAGTCGATATTTGAATTAAAATACATTTTCAAAATACAATCCTATATTTTTAAGCTGTATTTTTTTAAATTTTTTTCCTGTATTTTAATACTGTGATTTAAACATAATTAAAACACTTTCAAAAAGAATTTAATTAAAACACAGTTTTAATTAATAAGATTGTATTTGGTTTAAAAGTCAAACTGTTCGATATATTTTGCTAATTAAAAATGTGATTTTTTCTGTATTTGAATACTGTTCGTAACCAAAGGTATACTTTGATGTAAATAAGCAATATTAAACGACATTTGAAACAAATTTACTAAAAACACAGTTTTAATTAATAGGATTGTATTTTGTTTAAATAACTGTTTGATTTTAAAAGTCAACAGTTAACTTTTTTTTCAAAACAGTTTGACTTTTAAAGTCGAATTTTGAATTAAAATACAGGTTAAAAATCACAGGCAGCAATAATTAAAACTGTGTTTTTTTTTGTAATTTTTTTCTGTATTTTAATACAGTGATTTGTCATGTATAGTTTGATGTAAATAAACAGTATTAAACGACATTAAACAAAATTTACCAAATACAGTTTTAATTAATAGGATTGTATTTTGTTCAAATAACTGTTTGTAATTAAAAGTCAACATCTAATTTATACATAAAACAGTTTGATTTTTAAACGTGTTTCTTGAATTAATATACAGCTTAAAAATAATGTCAAACATTAATATAGTGTCTTTTGAATACCTTAAATGTAACGACCCGAAATTTGTAAATAAATAAATATGTAAAAATATGATAATTATGGATAAATCATATAAAACGCGTGGAAATTGGTTTCGTGTCGTTTGGGCACCGTACGGGAAAGTTATGGGCGAAAACAGGTCAAGACACTTAATGAAAAGTGCAGCCTTGCTGCCTTAAGGAGTTCGCGACGCGAACTATGGTTCGCGATCGGGAACTAGCCCCAGGGAGTTTGGCCATGGGTCGCTAAGTAGATCGCGTCGAGTTAACGATCGCTAAGTTGGCGTACGATTTGCAGAGTTAGCGACGCGAACTTAGTTCGCGACGCGAAGTCTGGTCGAGCAGCATTAAAGTCGGGATTTGGCTCATTTATTGCATTTATGAACCCTAGTTTTCTCTCTTCAAGTGTGTGAACGTTTTTGAGTGTAAAGCATCGTTTGGAGCTGAATTCTTGGTCAAATCTTGTGATTCTTCACTCCTAGTTGAAGATTTAAGGTATATCTTCAATCCTTTGTAGTTGTAGCTTTAGATCTATGGGTTTAGAAGCTTGGGGTTGAAACCCTAGTTCTTGGGGTTATGGGTTATGGTGATATAAAGGTTGTATACACTTAATAGATGGTATATTAACAAAGGAAACAAGTGTATGATTATGATTTGTAAGAATCTTGCGGGTTGGTTAAACCTAGGGTTTGGTAAACCACCATATTTGGGGGAAATGGATTGATGGGTGTTATCTAGAGGTAGATGAACACATTGATAGTAGATTGTGATGTTGAACATTGTATGATCATTGTTTTAGGCTTTCGGTGACATCTTGGAAAGTCAGTGAAATTGTGAAGCAAGAGTTTTGGTGTCAAGAACACGGTTGGAGCATTTATCGCTAAGGTGAGTACGTGTGGAATTTACTGAGTACATAGCCCTTTTAAATATTTTCATTACTTGTATTATGGTCTATTTGCTTAATTGTGTAGACTAATAGTTGATAGTTAGTTATACCGATGATAGTATTGAACTAACTTGCTTGATGATGAAAGTGATAGCCGAGAGCTAGATTGACATAACCATAGGGTTATGATGAGGTTGAGATGATGTGATGATACGGGAGACTCCCCGGTCATGAGGTGTGGATTGAGGAGCAGTTGGGACGGATTTCCCATTGACTCTTCCACGTTAGTAGTCTTACTCATTGGACATATTCCGGTGGGCAAGGCAGGTATCGGTAGCGTGGGCGATCCTATTGCCGGTACCTTGTTTCTAGTTAGCTCGGGGGCGACCCGATAACTAGATATGTTTGTGGTTCTAGCTAGTTCGGGGGCGACCCGATAGCTAGACGTGATTGCTAGGTAAGCAAGGTTGATAGGGTCACACCGAGGTGACTAGACGGAGTAGTTGGGTATATATATGTATATTGATTGGTTATATGAATCGTGACACTTCATTTTATTACCGGGTCTAAACCCATGTAGCTCACGAGACGTTTTTGTCTCACGTACTCCTTGTTTGTTTTGCTATGTACTCAGGTTCGGGATCGAAGGCTTAGGTACGCATGGATAGAGATGCGGGACCTAGATTAGAAGAACACTAGATGGGATTTAGTCTTAGCTTGGTTATGATCTATTTTGTAACACCTACTTTTATACTCTGATTTCATACCAAGGTTTTTGTAAATCCAAATTTGGGGATGTTCTTCTATTTATAAAATGTTTTATTTTGGCCAATATTTGGTACTAAAATTTGAGGTGTTACAACTTGGTATCAGAGCTATAGTTTAAGTGAATTAGGTTGGATGACCATCCTAGTCTTAGACTGTAGCATTAGGAATATAAGATTCCTTGAGATCATAGGTTGACCTTGAGACTTTATATTAAGTTTAGGGTTGAACCTAGGGGACCGATGAATTTGATATGATTTTGGGTATTGAGTCTTATGCGACTAATGGGTTGTACACAAGGTAATAAATGTTTAATGTCTTTCATATAGTCTTGAATGAAAGAAATGGTGACCACACGTAGAAGTGGTAAAGCCCCGGAGGGCCGGGAGGAGGAAGTACCTCCTGTTGAGAGGGTGGTTGAGCAAGAAAGTCAACCGTCGATGCATCGAGTTGATGAATCGGAGGTCGGAGCTAATAGAACTCCGGTGACCATGGCGGATCTCCAAACTATTATCGACCAAATTAAGGGAACGGTGGCCGAAGAAGTGCACCGTATTATTGGAGACCGTGAAAGGTCGGGTGGAGATCGTGAATCCGAGGCTAAATCGGAAGAGAGAACCGGGGGTAGTGGCACCGGGGAGGGAAAGTCCTCCACGGTTGGCCAAAGTGATGCTAGGGCTAGGCCCGTTGTGAAAGAAGGTTGTTCATTTAAATCCTTCATGGCTTGTAAGCCAAATGTGTATACGGGTAGTTCGGACCCGAAAGTAACGATGAGGTGGATCCGAGAAACCGAGAGGGTTATCGGAAGTAGTAAGTGTAAGGATGTTGATATGGTGACGTATGCGTCACAATTGTTGAAAGAAGATGCCATGGTGTGGTGGGATATCGTGTATGAGACCCTCGGGAAGGAGGTGGTTGAAAAGATGTCGTGGGATGAGTTCACCACGAGATTGAAAAAGAAATTTTGTCCCGAAAGGGATTTGGAGAAAATGCACGAGAAGTTTGTGACCCTTAAGAAGGGTGATATGTCGGTGGAGGAATATTCGAGGGAGTTCACGGGATTGCTTCCGTTTGTTGCTAAAACCTACTCGGATGAGAGGTTGAGAGTGGTGCGGTATGCAAGTGGACTACCGTGGGATTATCAGTTGGAGGTTAAGAGGGCGGTCTCACTCGATGAGGCTATTAGTGCCGCCCGGGGTGTTGAGGAGGTTAATGAGGCACGGGTTGCCGAGAGGGCCCAAGTGGGCGAGAAAAGGAAGGCGGAGAGCGGCTCTAGTTCGTTCAAAAAGGGGAAGTTCACTTCGAGCTTCTCTAAACAAGGAAGTGTTGGCCCGTGCAAGAAATGCGGGAAAAATCATACCGGCATATGCCGAGGGGAGCCGAAATCTTGTTTTAGTTGTGGGAGGGCGGGGCACATAGCCCGAGATTGTAGGGCCAATTCGATGGCCGATGTTGAGTGTTTCTCGTGTCACGAGAAGGGGCACTATAGCAATGCATGCCCGAAGAAGGGGACCGAATCGTTGGTGTCCACGGCTCAAAAGAAGGTGGAGCCGGCTAAGGTGAAGGGACGATCTTTCCAACTCACACGGGAGGAGGCAAAGGAGGCACACGATGTGGTGTCAGGTACTCTATTCATTAATTCCTTGCCAACTCATATTTTGTTTGATTCGGGTTCAAATTATTCGTTTGTGTCTTATGAGTTCGGTTGTAAATTGAATGTGCCGTCCGAAATGTTAGATGAGGTTTATGAGATAGAAGTAGCCAACGGGAAAACGTCTATGGTCGAATGTATTTATAGAAATTGTGAAATAGAAATAGACGGTAGAAAGTTTAAGGTGGATTTGTTGCCCATGGGGATTAGGGCGTTTGATGTGGTTATCGGTATGGATTGGTTGGGTATGCACCAAGCCAAGATTTTGTGTGGAAAGAAGATTGTGCCGATTAGGACACCCGAGAATGAGAAAGTGTATGTGTATGGGGAGAAACGACATCACATGCCTAATGTGATTACCGCTATTAAGGCGAGGAAAAGTATATCGAAAGGTTGTGCATCGTTTATTGCATATGTATTAGATGGCCGAAAAGAAAAGAAGACAATGGATAGTGTAAAAATTATTCGGGAATTCCCCGAGGTATTTCCCGATGACTTGCCCGGTTTGCCACCGGAGAGACAAGTCGAGTTTAAAATTGATTTAGTGCCGGGGGCGACGCCGATTGCTCGTGCTCCATATCGTTTAGCTCCCACCGAGATGCGGGAATTGATGACTCAATTGCAAGATTTGTTAGATAAAGGTTTTATTCGTCCGAGTTCGTCACCGTGGGGTGCACCGGTATTATTTGTTAAAAAGAAAGACGGTTCGATGAGAATGTGTATTGACTACCGAGAGTTGAATAAGGTAACTATTAAGAACCGTTACCCGTTGCCGAGAATTGATGACTTATTCGACCAATTGCAAGGTGCTAGTTATTTCTCGAAAATTGATTTGAGGTCGGGTTATCACCAAGTTCGGGTGAAAGAAGGCGACACCGAGAAGACGGCTTTTCGTACGCGTTATGGTCATTATGAATTTCTAGTAATGCCGTTTGGTCTTACAAACGCGCCGGCTATTTTTATGGATTTGATGAATCGGGTTTGTAAACCGTTCCTTGATAAGTTTTTGATCGTGTTTATTGACGACATTTTGATTTATTCGAAAACCGAAGAAGAACACGAAGGTCATTTGAGGCTTGTTCTAGACGTGTTGAAACGGGAGAGGTTGTATGCAAAATTTTCAAAGTGTGAATTTTGGTTGCGGGAAGTACAATTCTTAGGTCACGTGGTGACGTGTGATGGTATTAAAGTTGACCCGTCCAAGATTGAAGCGGTGTCTGTTCGAGCAACGATTGTCAAACACGAGGATTAGGCGACGTCAACCTTGGATCTCCTGTGATGATCACAGTGCAAACCCAACAAGTTCTTGGCGAACCTAGGGTGATCGAGGTTGAGTACGAAGATGAAAGTAAGAGTGTGTGAACTCTGTGTTCTTAGGCTTTTTCGGATCTATCTCAGTGTGTCTCGACAATGAGTTTGGCCCTATATTTATATGGCCAGTCTCAGGTATATGGAACGTTGGCCATTATGACTGCAATAAAGCAGTCATGAAAAGCCATTATGACGGCATCAATGATCCTGTAACGCTCTGCCATAAAGCACCATTAAGACACGCGTTCCGCCGACACTGACAGGCGGTGATTACTTGACATGCGGTCATGACTTGACAGGCGGTCATGACAGACGTTGACATGCGGTCATGACTTGACAGGCGGTCATGACAATAGTAGGTCCGATTGTGACGACTAGGCCGTAGTGGATCAGGCGTGGGCTTGTTAACATAGAAGCCCATCATCATTTAGGTTTTGGGAAATTACCTATATATACATAGGTAACCTCTACTAACCTCATCATGCCCCCTAGTTAAGATTTGCCAAAGCAACGGTTTGCAATTCGTAACTACCATCATTCTCGTAAGTTTTCTTCACCCGAATGTTTTATATATATATATATATATATATATATATATATATATATATATATATATATATATATATATATATATTTTGTTCGATTGTACCGGCGCAGCTCGTGACCGGCTGTCCTTGACCGGCGGTTCGTGCGATCCGCACACCTATCCGCAAGAGAATTAATCGGCTGCAGGCGATCGCAGTTGGACCGGTTGTCAAAAGCCAAAGACCGAAATTCGACCTTAGGGTTAGTTGGGGACCGGCGGTGTCAATTTTAGACCGGCGAACTCGAGTCGCGATCGACACCGGTTGTCAATTGTAGATGGTATAGACCGGCTGTCAATCTTTAGAGTAGTTCGGGATTGGCGGTTTAGCGCTTGAGCGGCGGTCTTAGGGTTGAGGGACCGGTGGATTAGGGTTAAATGACCGGCGGTTTAGGGTGTACCCGACCGCAGCCTGTCGACTTGTGATGACCGGCGGTTCACATTTTTCGGTTTGGGTTATGGACCGGCGGTTTGGTTTGCACGCTTTAAACGGGCCGGTGGTTTGGGGTTTTACGGTGTAAGTGGACCGGCGGTTCGTTTCGACCGGCGGTATAGTTGGTTTTCGACCGATGGTTTTGGGGTTGACCGGCGGTATTAGGGTTTGGGGGATTGGCGAATTTGGGTTAAATGACCGGCGTTTTTAGGGTTCTAATGGGCCGGCGGTTTAGGGTTTTGCGGTTTGGACACTTATACACTTTTCGACCATCGTAAGCCAAAGTGAGCCGGCGGTGTAGTTGGACCCTTATACGTTTTTACGTTTTAAATTGTTAACGCCTTCTTGACTATAATTGAATGTTTTGCTGCAGGTTTAACTGGGTTGCTCGCTACCTTACAGGTACATATATTTTATTGCTTTGTTTACATCCCTGTAGCTAGTTATAGTTGATATCCTTGGTTACTTTATTAGGCGTAGTTGTCGTTGTCTTAACATGGGAGAGCCAGTGTCAGATGCGATTGTGGTGGAAGCTCCATCGGTTGCTCGAAGCCCTAGCACAGTCAATGACAAAATGCTAGCAAAACTGATGGATGAGTATCCATGCCTTAGGGAATATAATGCGATTGTGCCTATGTCAAATCAACGAGCTAACTCCCCTCCGCAAGGGAAAGTAGCCATCTATATCCATTACCTTTCGCATTCCAATTTTAGATTGCCAGCCACCGCTTTTTATTTGAGTGTGTTGAACTACTTCAAGTTGGGATTTGCACAGTTACACCCAGTAGCTGTATCAAAGATTACGACTTTTGAGATGTTATTGGTGGCAATGGGGATAAAACCTTCAGTACTCTTGTTTAGGACGTGTTATAAGCTGATGAAATCTCACGATTGGTTTTCTGTAGAGTTGAAGGATAGAAAGAAAAAATTTATTCGGGAATGTTTTACTAGTCATAGAAATTGGAGATTTAAATATGTGTTTGTCGATGCCGCTTTCAGAAATATTTGGGCCAGTAACCTGTTTAGATGGAGAAATATTCTGGAATTGCAAGTTGTAGATTGTAGTTAAAAGTTAGAAATGTTAGTTGCTTTTAGTTGGCTGGTAAAGTTGTTAAGTGGTTTGGTCTTCGGGTTCATTAGTTTTCTCGATTTTGAAAATTGACCGAATCAAATCAAAGCCGAACCAAACTGAAAACCATGGTTTGGAAACTGAAGTAAAGACCTAATTACAATTCGCTTTAGGTTTTGTCGATTTTATCTCGACCAAACGGCCATTTGACAACCACCTAAAAACGCAAAGAAATATATATATAAAAGCCTCATAAACATAATAAATCATATGATTTACAAATACTCATTTAACAAATGTTCGGTAGATGTGTATCATGTTCAATAAATGTTTTTTTACCTTGCTTCTTTTGTGTTATTTTCTTTGTCTGACACTCGGTTCGATTGCTCTTTTTGATTACGTGTAGAATAGTCTAGAGGTTGTATAACTGAAAATTACATATAATAATATTTTTAAAGAAAATATTAATATTTATCAACTGTTCATAAATAATTTCTTTTTAATTTTATAAATGTAGTACTATAAATATATGAGTTTTAATGATGACTGCCTTTATGACTTTATAAGACAAACATTAAAAACTCATACATCTAATCTAACTATAACAAATTCCTTAATTTTAGGAATTACTCATTTACATAGATTAGTGACAACTGTTTATGCATTACAGACAGCCCTAAAGGCTGTAATTATCAAACTCTAAATATATTTCATAATATAATATATTTTATAATATTTTTAGTTTTGAAAAATAATTTGAAGGAATAGTCATTTTAAAACATACTAGCTTCAAAGCCCGCCCGACTGGGCGGACATGCTTCAAGAGATATGTAGAAAAATAACAAAAATATTAATACAGTTTAAATGACATAACAACCCATAATTATAATGATAAGTTAGTACAAATTTTAATACATGAATAAATGTTACAGGAAATTTAGAGATGAAATAAGAGTTCCTTGTAAACGACATTTGTCGTTAAATTAATGTAATTGCCATCTTTGTCGCGACAAATAACCTTCAATCCGTTCTTTTTCATAACTTTCGCAACAAATAACCTTCAATCCGTTCTTGTTCTTTTTTGGAATTATCTTTCACCATATTCTCATCGATGGTGGATTTAGTTTTACCCATATAACCTTTACGTATAGTAGCTGCTGTAAAACATCAAACAACACTATAAATATCCAACATTATATTTCCATAAATTTGTCGAAAAACATAAAATGCTAATTTTAAAAGTGTAATTGTAAGAAAAATTATGTACTACCTTAGGCATTGGTAGATCAGTCATGAATGCCACCGGTGGACTCAAATAGTCAAATATGTATAGATTAAAAAAAAAAGTATAAATCAATATTAAATTAAAATTCACTTAAAATTACCAAACATTCTGAATTTATACATTTTAACTATGGAATAGTATGTCATCTAACTAAATTACCATATAAATTTCCTAAACCACATATTACATGTTTACTAGCTACATAACCCGTCCGATGGGCGGGTATGCTCCAAAATTTAGTATGTAGAAAAATCCCAACAAAAATTAATAATTTTACAAATGACATAATAATGTTGTAGCTGTAATGATGAATTGATAGAAAAATCGATACATTAAGAAATGTTACATAAAATTTACAAACGAAATAAGACTTCTTTGTAAACTACATTTACTGTTGAATTAGTGTAAAATTTACAAACGAAATAAAAGTCAACAGTTAATTTATACCTAAAATAGTTTGATTTTTAAAGTCGATATTTGAATTAAAATACATTTTCAAAATACAATCCTATATTTTTAAGATGTATTTTTTTAAATTTTTTTCCTGTATTTTAATACTGTGATTTAAACAGAATTAAAACACTTTCAAAAAGAATTTAATTAAAACACAGTTTTAATTAATAAGATTGTATTTGGTTTAAAAGTCAAACTGTTCGATATATTTTGCTAATTAAAAATGTGATTTTTTCTGTATTTGAATACTGTTCGTAACCAAAGGTATACTTTGATGTAAATAAGCAATATTAAACGACATTTGAAACAAATTTACTAAAAACACAGTTTTAATTAATAGGATTGTATTTTGTTTAAATAACTGTTTGATTTTAAAAGTCAACAGTTAACTTTTTTTTCAAAACAGTTTGACTTTTAAAGTCGAATTTTGAATTAAAATACAGGTTAAAAATCACAGGCAGCAATAATTAAAACTGTGTTTTTTTTTGTAATTTTTTTCTGTATTTTAATACAGTGATTTGTCATGTATAGTTTGATGTAAATAAACAGTATTAAACGACATTAAACAAAATTTACCAAATACAGTTTTAATTAATAGGATTGTATTTTGTTCAAATAACTGTTTGTAATTAAAAGTCAACATCTAATTTATACATAAAACAGTTTGATTTTTAAACGTGTTTCTTGAATTAATATACAGCTTAAAAATAATGTCAAACATTAATATAGTGTCTTTTGAATACCTTAAATGTAACGACCCGAAATTTGTAAATAAATAAATATGTAAAAATATGATAATTATGGATAAATCATATAAAACGCGTGGAAATTGGTTTCGTGTCGTTTGGGCACCGTACGGGAAAGTTATGGGCGAAAACAGGTCAAGACACTTAATGAAAAGTGCAGCCTTGCTGCCTTAAGGAGTTCGCGACGCGAACTATGGTTCGCGATCGGGAACTAGCCCCAGGGAGTTTGGCCATGGGTCGCTAAGTAGATCGCGTCGAGTTAACGATCGCTAAGTTGGCGTACGATTTGCAGAGTTAGCGACGCGAACTTAGTTCGCGACGCGAAGTCTGGTCGAGCAGCATTAAAGTCGGGATTTGGCTCATTTATTGCATTTATGAACCCTAGTTTTCTCTCTTCAAGTGTGTGAACGTTTTTGAGTGTAAAGCATCATTTGGAGCTGAATTCTTGGTCAAATCTTGTGATTCTTCACTCCTAGTTGAAGATTTAAGGTATATCTTCAATCCTTTGTAGTTGTAGCTTTAGATCTATGGGTTTAGAAGCTTGGGGTTGAAACCCTAGTTCTTGGGGTTATGGGTTATGGTGATATAAAGGTTGTATACACTTAATAGATGGTATATTAACAAAGGAAACAAGTGTATGATTATGATTTGTAAGAATCTTGCGGGTTGGTTAAACCTAGGGTTTGGTAAACCACCATATTTGGGGGAAATGGATTGATGGGTGTTATCTAGAGGTAGATGAACACATTGATAGTAGATTGTGATGTTGAACATTGTATGATCATTGTTTTAGGCTTTCGGTGACATCTTGGAAAGTCAGTGAAATTGTGAAGCAAGAGTTTTGGTGTCAAGAACACGGTTGGAGCATTTATCGCTAAGGTGAGTACGTGTGGAATTTACTGAGTACATAGCCCTTTTAAATATTTTCATTACTTGTATTATGGTCTATTTGCTTAATTGTGTAGACTAATAGTTGATAGTTAGTTATACCGATGATAGTATTGAACTAACTTGCTTGATGATGAAAGTGATAGCCGAGAGCTAGATTGACATAACCATAGGGTTATGATGAGGTTGAGATGATGTGATGATACGGGAGACTCCCCGGTCATGAGGTGTGGATTGAGGAGCAGTTGGGACGGATTTCCCATTGACTCTTCCACGTTAGTAGTCTTACTCATTGGACATATTCCGGTGGGCAAGGCAGGTATCGGTAGCGTGGGCGATCCTATTGCCGGTACCTTGTTTCTAGTTAGCTCGGGGGCGACCCGATAACTAGATATGTTTGTGGTTCTAGCTAGTTCGGGGGCGACCCGATAGCTAGACGTGATTGCTAGGTAAGCAAGGTTGATAGGGTCACACCGAGGTGACTAGACGGAGTAGTTGGGTATATATATGTATATTGATTGGTTATATGAATCGTGACACTTCATTTTATTACCGGGTCTAAACCCATGTAGCTCACGAGACGTTTTTGTCTCACGTACTCCTTGTTTGTTTTGCTATGTACTCAGGTTCGGGATCGAAGGCTTAGGTACGCATGGATAGAGATGCGGGACCTAGATTAGAAGAACACTAGATGGGATTTAGTCTTAGCTTGGTTATGATCTATTTTGTAACACCTACTTTTATACTCTGATTTCATACCAAGGTTTTTGTAAATCCAAATTTGGGGATGTTCTTCTATTTATAAAATGTTTTATTTTGGCCAATATTTGGTACTAAAATTTGAGGTGTTACATTATAAATGAAGCTTTGGTTATTGAGCTGAATAGACTATTCCTGCATGGCAATAAACTGAAATATATTAGGTAAATTCCGTTTTAATTATGAGAAATCCCTAAAACGAATTGTATGAATGTTTTCAATGAATATAGATGTACGTAAAGAGACACGTAATTAGAACTGATGCAGTTCTAATGTTTGCAATATAAAGGATCAAATAAAACAGTAAAAAAGCAAAGAGTAATTTACCTTCGTCTGCGTGCTTTCTTTGATGCAGGTTAATGTGTATTGGATATGTTAGCATGGTTTTTATAGTGCTCACTGGTCATTGATTCGTTCACTTTGCCAAGCTAGGTAACTGATATCACGCTAATTCCGGAATAGATTATGTAAATCACCTTAATTTCGTGGAATGATATGTTATTTTGGGGTATATAATTTTTTTAAAATCAATATTAACACATTAACACATGATTTATATGTATATAGGTGACAGGCTGCTGTATTGTAGAGGGAAGATATCTGTTTCCGTTTTAGTCTCATTGAAATAATTAATTCATGATTTTAGTCTACCGGAATATTGCATTAGAATCGCAGTTTCCATAATGCTAACCACGAAATCAGTTGAGTTTTATTTGAAATATTGCATTAAATCCGGAATTAATTATTGCTAAAAGGGCTCTTTAGTAGTTTCCTTTAAAACCGCAGGCCATTAACTGCAGCATAGTAAGAGAAACTTTTTAATCTTTTCCTATGGTGTGCAAAATATATATAGGGGTGGATGCTTAAGGTTAGGGAAATTCAAATTCCGGAATTTTGTAATTTAATTCCCGATACAAAAGGAATAGATTATGTGTGCTATTTAATTTTGCGGGTTTTTAGTTGATAATATCAAAGAAAACGGTGAGATGATTCGGTAATTTGACAATGCCGTAATTAAGCATCCATGATTGTGTATTTTATTTATGGGTGTAATTAATTGGCCGTAAATATTGCTTTTTAGGCTGCCTGTAGTCAATAAGCAAGATTTGGTTGCCTGATTTACCGGGTTTTATTAACTGCTCATTGTTTCCGGATTGTGTAGGTTATGAAGATTGAACGGACAAATACCAGAATTACACGTGGCATTGTCCACCAATCATAAGCCGTCGTTGTGATGAGGTGGCATGAAGCCATCATGTATAGACTCATATATAGGGAAGCATACGGGTGTAAATGTTTACCTATGAATCTTTTCTGAATTATAGATGATAAATATGGAAGTTAAATCATTACTAACTTAAAATTCTCACTTTACAAAATCCGTAAATTTTGGAAATTGTTGAATAATCGTGGGTTTGCTGATGTTTCTAATGGTTTGGTTTTGGATGACATGTGACATTTTTAATATTTACATGTCATCAATAACAATTAATGAAAATATTTTAATTGGACAATTAATGAAAATGTTTTAACTGACATGGTTTTGGATGACATGTGATATTTTTAATATTTACATATCATCAATAACAATTAATGAAAATATTTTAATTGGACATATTAGTAAAAAAAACTCAAATTTAAACCTCATAACTGATAAATAAAACTAGGGGTTTAACCATGATGATTCACTAGTTTTTACTTTTTAACTTGGTAACTTTAGTGACAGATAGGAATACAACTAGAAGCAAAGTTCGTAGATTTTAAATTCGATCAAAACCCCTTTTTTTGTTCATAAAGCAAAAACCTAAAGATTTATTCCATCGTGAGTATAACGCAAATACGCAATTCACAAAGCTATATCCACAAATCACAAACCAGTAGTAATCGTTCTTATCGATCCAACAACTCATCAGTGATCGATTATCGTGTTACTGACAAGCTCCCCAATTCTGTAATTTAAACCCTAATTTTGATTTATATCTTTTAGATTCGATTACGTAACCGAGGGGGAAAGAGGATGAAGATCACAGCGTTACTAGTATTGAAGTGTGATTCGAGATCAGATGGATCGGATCCAGTAATACTAGCAAACGCAACGGATGTGAATCATTTTGGCTATTTTCAGAGGGTTACCGTCCGGCAGTTCATCGTTTTTGTTGGCCGCACCGTCGCTAAACGGACACCTCCCGATCAACGCCACTCCGTTCAACACGAAGGTTCAATATTTCGTTTTAAGTTCTAATTTTGGATTAAAGTACTTTGACTGTTCGAATTTCATACCTGGAATGTTTATCAGCTAATTAGGTCGTTATTTAGGAAATTGTATAACTAATGATGTGATCGATCATTCTAATTAGGTTTGGAGTCTCGTTAACTTTAATTATGCAAAAAAAGAAAAAAAAAAAAAAGAAAAAAAAACTTCGGTTTATAAATTGTAACAATTATGAACACTGTGTATTATCCAAATTCTGTAGTATCATATTATGAAATCTTTTGAAGCAGTCTATGTCTGTTGTTTGGAAAAAGAATTCAACTAGCTTGAATGCAAAGAACAAATTTTCAAATATGTTTTGTTGAATTAAATTGAAATGGTAAACTGGATTTTATCCAAAAAAGTTTGTTCTCGTTTATCTAATTATATTGTTTTTTTTTTTTTTGTTTTTTTTTTTTTTTTTTTTGATAGAGTATAAGGTGCATTCATATAACAGAAATGGTCTATGTGTGGTTGGCTTCATGGATGATCACTATCCGGTTAGAAGTGCATTTTCTGTATTGAACAAGGTAAGCTCATATTACTTCCATCTTTATTTCTCATTTTAAAATCAAACAAAGATCATTGTCCCTGTAATTCTTCTGATTGACTAACTATATAAAACTATAATCTTTGATGAGTCTTTTTTTGAATTAAAGTAAATATAAATCTTGATCAGGTGATAGATGAGTATCAAAAGTGTTTTGGTGATTCATGGAGGACAATACAAGCAGATAGTACTCAACCATGGCCTTATCTTAATGATGCTTTAACTAAGTTTCAGGTAAGTTCTCTTTCTACTCTTAAAAAGCCCTTAGATTGCTGATTATCATAAGTGGTTTTCCATCTTTTCAGGATCCTGCAGAAGCAGATAAGCTGTTGAAAATTCAGAGGGAATTAGATGAAACCAAAATTATCCTTGTAAGCATTAGTATCTTACACTATTTTCTTAATGTTATTCTACATTTTTACGTATCTATTTTGATATGTAATTGTATATGTTACAGCATAAAACGATTGATAGTGTCCTTGAAAGAGGGGAAAAGCTGGACAGTTTAGTTGAGAAGAGTTCAGATCTCAGTGCAGCTTCACAGGTGCCTGCTTTTTCTTAATATATCAAAGATAGTAAATTAATATTCAATAAAAAATTACTAGATTTTAATATGTTAAACTAAAATATCGAATACGTATATACTAATGAATAATGATTAATAATTATTTGGTTTATTTAAAAACAGATGTTCTACAAGCAAGCAAAGAAGACGAATCAATGCTGCACAATATTATGATTGATGACAAGTTATAACAAAATACTCATGGTTTGAAGATTTTTCACGACATGTCACTCTCTTGTAAACCAATATATTTAGATTTATGCAGGTTGTTATCTTGTAACTACTCATGATTATTGTATTGTAATATTTTTCACATTGCTAAGAGATGGATGCCATGTCATACGTGTAACAGTGTTATGTGACACTAACATATCTTTATTATGTCAAAATAACTTGAATTTCCTGCATTTATCTGTTTCCCTAAGATTTTTTGCTACATCTTAGTACTACAATTCTGCTAATTACAAATCTTTTCAATTTGCCCAATTCCTTCTCAAAGTAAGTTATTACATCCTTGCAAAACCCTTGCATCTTTTTAGCATCACACAGTTATCTCTTACCAAGGGCTCGATGGTTTGTTTGATTGGTTTCTCTGTCTGGATTGTTGACGTCTTTTTGTAGTCTTCCTTTTAAAAGGCACCATCTTAAAACGGCTAACTGGATAAAAAGGTTAAAATTGGTACAGTGGTGATAACATTTGTGGATGATTGGTACATAGGTTGTTGATGTTGTGTTTGATATAAGAAACTAGCAGGTTTAAAATTGATAGTTGGTGAGTGCCTGTTTATTTGACAATTGAGTCGGTTGTTATTGGAACGTTTTGTTGGGGTTAGGATTTTGTTGTTTTGGTTTTGAAATTTTGTTAGAATTTTTTGAGTAGGAGAATAGTTGGAGAAGATAACAGTAGTAGAAGAATAAGTGTGAAAATGGAGAAGAAAAAGTAGTGCTTATAGGAGAAAAATTGGTATTTAAAATTTTTTAAAACATATGCAAAGCATTTGGTCGCCAAGGCGAATTAACCAAGGAAAATCGAAGAGATGACACGTTCTCGTAGTGGGGGGATGCTTCTTCGGTCACGACTCACGACCAACGATCCTCCCATTATGAGTAGCCAAGCATTAAATCTTATTATTGTAAGATGAGGATTTTCAAAATCCATTCTTTGTACAAGTAGATTAGTGGAAAATTATTTTTTTTCTAAATGTCTAATATATAAATCACCTTCTTTGTACAGATTCAAATCTGTCATTTAATCAATTAATTTATTGATAACCATACGTTTACATAAACCATTTTCCATTTTCCTTTCATAGCTGAAGTTGAATACCCTATTAAAGAATTATTTTGGATCCAACCCATAGGAATCAATAGAAAATAGGAATCAATAGAAAAGCGCATGCCTCCTTCAACACCAGGCATCAATTCATTTCATTCAGTTTGGGGAAGTAGAGAGGGACTGGTGAGGTAGAGTGAGTGGGGTATTTTAACAAAAAGTAGGTATTTTGTGTGTGTTATAATCTGTATTGTTGACGTGACGCTGATCTAATAAAAATTAAAGTTTCAGCAGTGAATGATTTGAAGCGGACTAAGTGATTTTTAACATTAGGCTATTGTGTATGGGTCAAATGGACCACAACAATTTTATATTACATCATTTATTATCTCAGTAATCACGACACATCATCACATCATTTTAATTTCCATGTCATCATTTCTTTTTCATTAATATTTTTTTTATAGAAGATAACATTTCATTACGATAAGAATAACATTACTAAAAATTTAAAAACATATACGATAATTTGCGTGGTACAATGAATGTATATATATTAATATATGTAAAATATAATGGGCTTACTAGAAACTTAAATTATATATGTAGGTTTATTTAATATTATATGGGAAGTTTTTTATACCATCGTGAGACGTATGGGGGAATAATCTAATTTCATAAATAAATAAAAACAATAACTCATATTTTCTCCAACATTGGGAGATTTTATTCTGATAATTAATGAGATTTGAGAATTTGACATTGACCTATTAAAACTAGCAATGACAATTTGACTTTTGAAAACTTAATATTTTTATGAGTAAATTACAGTTTTTGTCCCTGTGGTTTGTCTGATTCTGTGTTTTTGTCCCTATGCTTTTTTTTTCTGTTTTTTTGTCCCCGAGGTATGCAAAATTCCGTTGTTCCCCGAGGGACAAAAAAAACAGAAAAAAAGCACAAGGACAAAAACGCAGAATCGGACAAACCACAGGGACAAAAACTGTAATTTACTCTATTTTTATATATTTTGGTTATTTTTTTAGACATCTAATTAGTAATATCTTAATTATATTAAAAATATATAGAACTGTTAGTACATCTTTTAATCATCTTTCTAATAATAAGATCTTTTAATTTGAATTAATCAAAAATAATTTAAATAACAAATGTTCGTTCAAGAGACGACACGGCTCAAGTTACTCCATTCAATTTTGATCTGATTGTATCGCCATATATTTTGGAGACAATTTGATCTATAATTGACCCAACTCGTAGTATTTTGAAGTTATGATCGGGTATATATTTTAGGGAAAAGCTCTCTGTCCTCTCTCCCCGTCGTTTTCACCTTACTAAAGAAAAATAGATTGAAAGTATTTCACATGAATTTTTTGATTTGCAGACTTAGCACCCAATTAATATCCATACCAAAAATATGTCTTAATACTTGAACCCACGTCCTTTTTAGTTGACGGAGCACTTAACCGCAAGGCTAAACATGTTGATAATTGTTGCACGTGAGCTATCATAATTAGAGCATCTCATATATGACGGACCTTTCTAAAAGTTTATAGATTTTTCATGATCAGCTTATAAATTCTATAACTATATATTTACTAGTCATGAACTTTCTATAAGTTTATAACTGAAATAGATTTTAAATTATAAGAGTTTCTTAAATATGAAATTTGTGTCATGTCATTAATTATCTTATTTTACTATGGTTCACATAAATATAAATCATTTCATAATCTATAAACTTATTAATAAATCAATTAGATGCTCTTATATTAAGCTACATGATGTTGATCAATATGAAAACAATAATCAAGCTGAAAATTTGGTTTTTGATAAGTTGGAGGAAAATATACTTATGTAGATTTAACTGGAGTTTCTTTTCTCGTGGTTTGGGTAGTCATGTGTTATAGCGAGACAAGCTAGCGCTGCTTTGAAAGCTAGCCGTCTTGTGCAAAATGACAAAACACGAGAAAACATGTATTGAAAATCAACATGTGTTTAATAGTGTTGTGTTTAATACATTTGGTTTCTTTACACTTAAGACTGTAGAGTTCCTCAATAGAGTCCAACGAGTTATGCATGACATTATGAACCTAAATCCAATAACATTATTTTAAAAAAATTAGTTTTGCAATAAAAAAAACCTCTAATGGCATAACTTGTTGATCATTTGCTACTTTCATCCTCTATGTAAAAATGATATTTTAATATCAAAGAACATGAATTTTAAAAGAAAAAAAAAAGTGCATGCATGGTACATTTCTCGAATGCTTAAATATAGAGAAAAGATAACTAATCATATTAACTTCAAGCTAGTCTTATTCAATTCTTAATTATTACATAAATGATTGATATGATGATGGAGATTTACAAGCAAATATAAAAGCCAATATACATATAAGTCAAAGAATGACATAGTTTACTTCCTAGAAGACGGCAAAGTTGGTATACTTTGCTCATTTCTGAAGAAGTTATCTGGATCCACCATCGTTTTCACCTTCACCAACCTTCTGAAATTAGTCTCTTTGAAATACTTGACCCCATAAACAGTCCCTTCCAGAAATTTGTTCTTCCCATTATTATTAACACCAATATCCAAATCCCTATAATTCAAGAAAGCTTCTCTTGGAGACTTTGAGACAAATGGTGTCATGAATTCAAACAAAACCCTAGTTAGGTTTACGTAACGGTTGGCTGCATCAACACCATTTTCTGGCCAATCCAACGCGTATTGGATCTTTGCAATGTTCCCAGCTCGATGCGGGAATGGTTTAGCGAACTCAGAAATCTCAGCCATTCGTCCACCATAGGGATTGAAAGTTAATCCTGGCCGTTCTAAGTCAACCATTTTCTTAAAAATGGACCTTAATCCTTGTTTAGAAATAGGTTTTTTCACGTAATCGGATTTTCGTTTGAGATGTGTGAGAGATCTCGGGATTCGGCTAAGTAGAGTTGAATCTGGTGAACCAGGGGGGAAGTTATAGTACCATAGAACCGATTGTGTCCAATTCATTTCTTGGCTGTTGCGTCCTGATTCTGGAGCTTCGGTCCGGATGGTCTAGCCTTGCTTAGAACCTGAAACCAAGAGCAATCCTAAGTCAGAGGCCCTCCGGAAAAGGTTTCCGGGAGGACGCTCCGATGCTTAAGTAAGTAAGTATGATCGACGTAAGGTCGGGTATAAATGCAAATAAGGATTATAGGTGAGTGTAATAAATGGGATGTATTTAATGTCTCCTTCAGTGGAGCTCACCGTCTATTTATGGGCTTCTCATCTTTAGGCGGGAAGCATGGTAATCTTCAGAGGGCGGGAAATCTCGACACTACCTTCGGTCCAAAGAGTTCATTACCCTGCGGTCCGTAGCCGGTAATCGCCGCGTAACCGCTGAGTAATGTTCCTGGTTCTGCCAAGCCTTACCTCGCATTTAATGCAAGCATGGTTAGAGGTTGCTTTACCTCAAAACCCGGCCACGCCTTGCTGGTAACCTTGGGACTCGAAGTGCAATGATGACAATGTCGCTTTGTCATCCCCGATTCGTATACGGAACGACTATTCGTCGCTTATTCGTCCGGTCCTTCGGTCTTCCGGACCAGGAGGGTTCGTACCCTACCTCATTAAGTCCCCCAGATTAGAGACAATTAAGAGGTTCGAATTTAGTTGGTTCTAATCTTGATTTCGAGCCCCCCGTTCGTTCCTGCCGTATTCGCAAGGAATTCAAAGCGTCCACCAAAAGTTACCGTTGCTTTCGTTTGCTATGATATGACCGTTACCCATCATATCACCCTTTGCGTCTCTTGTTATCCTACCTCTTATTTAAACCCTCATTCGTTGCTTTATTCTTAATTCACCTTTCTTAACTTCTTCACACTATCTCCCCCCGATTCTCCTTCTTTCCCCTTGTCTTGATTCTTGATTTTGTCATAAATGATGAAGAAAGACAAACAGCCTCGTGAAAAAACCGAAAAAACCGAAAAAACTACCAAAGAAAAAAGAACTGCTCTCAATACTTTCTGCAATCTGCAACCTAGCGATCTACCTGTAATTGTTCGCGATTATCATATCGATCCGCGTTTCGACCTTCGAATCCCCAATGTTGGTGACACCATTAAGTCCGCCCCTACTGGCTATGAACCCATATACTTACAGTACTTGCAGGGAGGGCTTCGTTTCCCTATTGATCCTTTTATCCTAACCCTCCTTCAAGATCTTGGGATCCACATAGCCCAACTTGTGCCTAATTCGTTTCGTAAAATTATTGGTTTCATCATGCTTTGCCGTGGTTTAGACATTCCACCTTCTGCTAAACTTTTTCGGTATTTCTACATTGTAACCGGGCGAGGTGACTGGGCGATCTTTGCTCTTCGCCCCGGTCAGAGCGACCGAATTTCTGGTTTAAAAGATTCAATTCACGATTGGAAATTCCAATTCGCGTTTGTCAAACGTTCTGCCTTTCGTGACGTTAGCTTGCCTTGGGGAAAGGTCGTTGGGCGTCCTTCTGACCCTCTTCCCGATCTGTCTGCTCAAGAATCTGACTTTATTACGAGTTTAACTGCTGCTCAAGTAGAGTGGGAAGATCCAGATGAAGTTCTTCTTGGGATGGCCGACTTGAGCCCTTTCTACTCTTCTCGGGGGATTCGTCCTGTGTGGAAATTAAACGGAGAGGCGATTCCCCTTCTTCATCGTTTACGGATGCCTAAAGGTTCATATCTCGAGAGCGCCGTATCGGTTGACGACGGAGGAGTAGATCCCGGGAACGCTCCTGTTATTGAAGAAATTAGCTCTGAAGGTACCGTTTCTCTTGATCCTTCCGATAAGGATGTTACTGTTGGTTTAAGTGAAGGAGAAATTAGTTCTCCCATTACTTCTTTTGGCCTTGATTTCACTACCGAAGGCACCATGGTACCCGATTCACAAACCGAAGTTACTGCCCCCCTCAGAGTTCGATCCATCAGTGCTCTTACCTCTACCTCGAAAGGCGTTCGAACTAAGAGAAGACGGGAGGAAGTTCCTTCTCCACCGAAGAAGCAACCTCGAACCTTGCTGGAAGGTATTTAAGAAAATTTCCCTGTTCCTGTTATACTTGCTTTACTATTCTGACCCTCAACCTTCATTTAGTTTCAGCTGAACAGATTTTACCACCACCAGCATCGTTTGCTATTCCCTCCTCGGTCGTTGCTCCAATTGTTTCCACAGGTGGCCGCTCTTCTACCTCTTCTGACATGCCCATTATTCTCAGAAGGAGGGGCCCTGCGCGGCCGAGCTCTTCTGCTGTTGCGAGATTTAGCGATCGATTATTCAGTTCCGTGGCTCCGCCTGTGGCTCCTCATCAAGGCTCTCTATCTCCTCATTCTGCTAAGAGCCAATCAAATTTTCCCACATCCGCCTCCGTGGGTATGACTGACTCCTCCCCCTTCTTTTTATATATCTTTGATTGTCTCCCTATTCATACAATGTATTGCAGGCTTTGCTCAATTCGCCGCTTCTTCAGCAATCGTAACCACCGCACCAGCCATGGAACCACCAAAGATTATCACTAAGGAGCCTGTTCCAATCACGTCCTCAACTCCGTTTGGCTTTACAACCGCTCCTGCCCCGAAGCAGGTTATTGTTTCTCAAGCTCCGTTTACAGGAGAGGCCGTGGAGCTCACTCCTGACGACGCTATCTTAAGAGCCAAAGCTGGTTTGTTGAGCACCATCGAACTCTTGACTGATCTTCAAAATCAAAGGGTTCGTCAAGAACAGATTTCTCACAATCAATATGCCGAGTTTACTCAGATGTCCGCCCTGATTAAGACTGTTAAAGATCTTCATGAGAAGGAAAAATCTGAAAGGAAACGTCTCGAGGAATCTGTGACAAAGCTTACTGCCGAACGTGACGAACTCAACCGTTTGCTGGGAGATAAGGATGGAGAGCTTCTTGAGCTTAAGAATCAGAACAGATCATCGGCCTCCCGAATTGCCGAACTAGAGGCTTCCTTAATTGATAAAGATTCCCAATTGACGGATGCCAACCGACACCGGAGTCTGACGGAAGCAGAAAACAAGCGTCTGCAGGAAGAGGTGCAAGGTTGTCGAAGCGACTTGCTGTGGGTCCTTCAGAAAGGACTTCCTGGGGCTTTCGAGACATTATTGTCTTCCGATGAGTTTGTGAATCGGAATACGGCCCTGCAGGAAGAGACTCTGAAGTTCGGACGCTACCAAGGCTGTGCAGATACCAGAGAAGCGTATCCTGACCTCTTGAGCCATGTGAAGTTAGTGCACGATCATTCCGGGGGTCAAGAGAATATTGTGGATTTGTTTGAGAAGTTGGTTGCTCCCGACTATGAGTTGATTCGTGCTTTTGAGGATGGTACCATGGACTTGGAAAACTTTCGCATGCTTGTCGCGAAATTGCCTGTTGGAGCTGAAGGGATAGGGGAAAGTTCTATCCGCCCCACCTAATTTGCTTAGTTATATTTTGTGAAGGGTTACGCTTTTTGTTTGTTTTGATTGTTTATGCCGTTTGGCAGTTATTGTAACCCTGCATGTTTTCAATGCGATCGTATCGTCTTTTCTTTATGTTAACCTTGTGTATTGTTTTTTTTTTATTTGCTTCGTCGTATTCGTAAGTCTTATACTGTCACTTGTTAAAGAGGCGTCCCTCATTAATAAAGTTACAAGCGAGTGAACTCTTCGTCGCATAACGATGCTCCGGTTTTTCGTCCGGGCTTGGATTTATGGTACCTTCCGGCTAACCATATAACCCTTTCATAGCTATGATCATATGCATGCGAATTTGTCATATGTTTCGTTATTTATCGGTATGTTCGTTCGTCAATTTCGTGACTTATACGATCAATATTTTATAACAAAATATTATGCTCTTGGCACGCTCATTCGATCCATTTTACAAAATGTGCCCTTGAAAAGAGGCTTTAAACTAAGTCACCATCTAGACTAGAAGTGGAACCTTCGTAGGTTCCTCATGTTCCACGTTCGAGGGATTGGACTTCCGTCCATTGATTCCAAAACATACGATCCATTCCTCCTAGCTTCCCTTACACGGTATGGCCCTTCCCAATTTGGGCTCAGCTTGCCCGGCTTCACCTGCAAGCTTGCTTCGTTTTTTCGAAGTACCAAGTCTCCGACCTTACATGCTAACCCCCGAACCTTTTGATTGTAGTACTTTTCCGTCAATATCTTGTACGCTTCCCGCCGAACCGCTGCGTTTGCTCGTCGCTCTTCGACCAGGTCCAGATTGTGTCGAAGAGCTTCTTCGTTACCTTCTAGGCAGAAATCGTCTACCCTTGGGGAGGGCAGCATTACTTCTAAAGGGATCATTGCTTCCGTCCCGTATACAAGGCTATACGGGGTTTCCCCTGTCGCACTTCTTGTTGTTGTCCGATATGCCCACAAAACACTTTGCAATTCGTCCATCCATCCCCCCTTTGTCTGGTTCAGGCGTTTCTTGATTCCCTTAACTATTGTTTTGTTCGTAACTTCCGTCTGACCATTCGCTTGTGGATGAGCGACGGACGTAAAGCTTTGACGGACGGACATCTTTGCACACCATCCCTTGAAAGGATTATTAGCGAACTGTTTCCCATTATCGCTGACAATTGTGTGGGGAAGACCGAACCTGCATATGATTTGCTGCCATACAAATTTCACAATGTTGGAACCTGATATACATGCCAATGCCTTTGCTTCTACCCACTTCGTAAAGTAATCCACCGCTACCACAAGGAACTGGACTCCTCCGGCTGCCTTTGGGAAAGGACCCACAATGTCAATTCCCCATTTGCAGAATGGCCATGGGCTCGTGATACTTACCAAGTTTGTTACCGGCATTCTGGGAATGTCTGAATACATTTGGCATTGCCCGCATTTCTGGACATAAGCCTTCATGTCGGCCGACATGCTTGGCCAAAAATATCCTGACCGAAGGAGTTTCTGTGTGAGCACCCTTGAGCCGGTGTGCGAGCCGCACAGACCTTCATGAACCTCCTTCATTGCTAGGATCCCTTCGGTTCTGCTCAAACACTTTAGCCACGGGGTTAAGTAACCCTTTCTATATAGGGTTCCCTTTTTGATCATGTATCTGCCCGCATTGATCCGGACTTTCCTGGCTTCCTTCTTGTCCTCCGGCAGGGTTCCCTCTTGAAGGTACTTCCGTATCCCATAGGTCCAGCAGCTTTCTTCCGGATCTATGTTCGTCATTTCATGACGTTCTCCTTCAATGCTTTTTTCCGCTAATATCTCTACCAGCACTTTTTTTGTTAAGTGAGAGAATAACATGGATGCTAACTTGCTCAGTGCATCCGCCTCCTTATTCTTTGTTCTGGGGACTTGAGTAATTTCAAAGTATTCGAACTCTTGTATCGCTTCTTTGGCTTTTGCCAAGTATTTCTTCATATGAACCTCTTTGGCTTCGTACGATCCCTTAATCTGATTGACTACTAGCATTGAATCTGTGAAAGCTTTCATTTTGCTGATTTCCAAGCTTTTCGCCAGACTTAGGCCTGCCAACAATGCTTCGTATTCGGCCTCATTGTTCGAACATTTGAAGCTAAACCTTAGGGCATACGTTACCCTTTCGTCCTTTGGACCCATTAAGACTACTCCCGCTCCACAACCTTCCGCACTAGATGCTCCGTCTGTATATAGGTGCCAATACGTATTGGACTCAACATTCTTGCGCGAAATTTCTGCATCCTCCGCTAAAGATACGCTATCTTCCTCCGGCATTTCTACTAAAAAATCAGCCAACGCCTGACCCTTGATGCTTTGCCTTGGACGGAAAACGATATCGTGTTCTCCTAACTCAATTGCCCATTTCGTCAATCGCCCCGAGCGCTCCGGTCGGAGCAGAATAGTCTTGATAGGTTGATTAGTTAACACTGTTATCGCGTGTGCTTGGAAATACCTTTTTAATCGCCTGGAAGAGTACACCAAAGCCAATATCAGCTTTTCGATCATTGAGTAGTTTAGCTCTGCGTTCTGCAAAGCACGACTGACGAAGTATATAGGCATCTGCTTCTTATCTCGTTCAGCTACGAGTACGGAGCTGATCGCTTCCGTGTTGGCCGATAGATAGACAATTAAAGGCTTTCCTTCAATAGGACTAGTCATAGCAGGAATGGTTCTTAGGTGCTGCTTGAGATTGACAAAAGCCCTTTCAGCTTCGTCCGTCCATTCCACCATTCCCTTCTTCGTACAGCCATGCAGAGCCCTAAAGAATGGCATGGATTTTTCCGCTGACTTAGCTAAATATCTCCCCAAGGCTGCCAGTTTTCCATTGAGGCTTTGAACATCTTTTACCGTACGGGGGGTTTTCATTTTCAGCAAGCTCTCCACCTTTTCAGGATTAGCTCGCATTCCGGAGGTAGTAACGATGTGGCCTAGAAACTTCCCCTCGTCCATTCCAAAGGAGCACTTCTTAGGGTTGAGCTTCATGTTGATCTTTTGCAATTGCAACAAGGTTTCTTCCACATCCTTTAATAGGTCACCGTCTGCCTTGCTTTTTATGACCATATCATCTACGTACACCTCCAGATTTCTACCGATTTGATTTCGAAAAGCCTTATCCACTAACCGTTGGTAAGTGGCTCCGGCGTTACGCAAGCCGAACGGCATTTTCACATAGCAGAAGGTACCTTTTTCCGTATGGAAAGAGGTTTTTTCTTCGTCTTCCTGTGCCATCTGCACTTGATGATATCCCTTGTAAGCATCCAGGAACGACTTCCATTGGAATCCTCCCAAGGATTCTACCTTCTGTTCTATTTCGGGAAGGGGGTAGCTATCTTTCGGACACGCCTTATTTAGATCCTTAAAGTCTACGCACATACGCATCGATCCGTCCCCTTTTTTGACTAGAACTGGATTTGCTATCCATTCTGGATACTGTGTGCTTCTCAAGACTCCTGCAGCCACTAAATCGACCACTTCCTTATTAACCACTTCGTTTCTTTCCTTCGCCATGATCCGTCTTGACTGCTTGACTGGAGGAAAAGCTGGGTTTAAGCCTAAACGGTGCTCTGCAACCTCCCTGGAAACTCCAGTCATATCCTTGGGTTCCCATGCAAACACATGCTGGTACTTTTTTAAGAGATCCCCCAACCCTTCCTGCAGCTGCCGAGGAAGTTTTCCCCCAATCTGAACCTTGATGTCTGGGTATTTGGGGTTAACTACCAACTGGATCTCATTCTGCTCCGTCCAACTATCCTGGTGTGTGATAGCATTGCATTCCAAGGGGGGCATGGGCATGCTCCGTATCGTGATAACACCATGTTCCGAAGGGAACTTTAGTAAACCGTGTATGGTTGACGGAACCGCCTGAAGCTGCCACATGCCGGTTCTGCCTAAAATGGCATTGTACCTCGAGGGTGCGTCGATAATGATAAATTCCGCCAAGATGGTTTTGCGATTATCCTTCTCCCAATCGGCCAACGTAAGGGGGAGGTGTATCTTTCCTTTCGGCCACACAGACTGCCCGGCAAAACCTACGACCGTTCCTAACGCGGGCTTCAGGAGGCTTCTAACGTCTGGAGGAAACTTCTCGAAACAATGATTGTACATGATGTTAGCTGAGCTTCCGGAATCAAGTAAATCCGACGCACCATGGCTTTAGCTATTACCCCGAAGATTACTAGGGGTTCCGTCCCTACATATCCTTCCGGAACGGGTTCCCCTCTTCCGAACTCTACTATCCCCTTATATCTTTTTCCGAGGAGAGGAGTTGATGATTCTCCTTCCAAGGCAAAAATCTCTGTGTTGTACGCCACTGCCTCCTTCTTGGAGGGAGGTTCCGCACCTGCCGCCTCCGTCTTTCCTCTAGAGCCCTCTTTCTCTCTTTTATAACTTTCGCAGGAGGCCGTCGAATGGCCCATGATCTTATGGAATTCGCAGTAGGCGTTGGGGTCTCGGGGGTACCGCTTCCGGGCACCTTTCGCCTCCGGTCTACGGGCTTCATAGGTGGCATAGGTTTCTTGTTTTGACGAGCCGTATCGCTCATGCGGGGGCCTTCCTTCCTGTGAATTCTTTAGGTACGGAGACCTCCCTCCGTACCCGGCTCGGAACGTTCCCCTGTTTCTTCCGTCATGCTTATAGGAGCCGGAACTAGCCGTTCCTTTCTTTTCTTGCGCCTCGAACCTTAGCTTCTCCGCACTTTCTTCTTCTTGCTTTAATACTTTGTTTACCGCATTAATCATATCGTCTGCCTTGACGAAATCCCTTTTTGACAGCTCACGAAACAACTCTCCTTCCCTTAACCCATATGTGAAGGCGGCGATAATGAGCGAATCTTCCCGTACCGGCATCTTCCGGCTTTGCTCATTGAACCTTTTGAAGTAAGATTTATTGGATTCCCCTTCGCGCTGTCTACACGCCATTATGGACTGAGAGCGTTGCTGGTATTTTTTCTGCTGAATAAAACTATGGCAGAACTGCACGACTAGTTCCTCGAAACTGGCTATGCTTTTCTGAGGAAGGCTAGATAGCCAATATCGTGCGGAGCCTTCCAGCGTCCCGGCAAAGTATAAACACCACAGCCTGGGATCCATGGGGATCATTCTCACCGCCCACCGAAAGCTTGCCACGTGGTCATCCGGGTCTCCTGTCCCATCATAGGACTTGACTCGTGGACCTTTGAGACCCTTCGGGATTGTCATTTCGTTTATATCGTCCACAAAGGGGGATCGGAAGCCTCGAGTGGCGGAGGAATGACGTGGGGGAGTCTCGCTTCTTTCATGGGTTCGACTCCTTGCCCTTGTTCCTCTTCGGGGTTTTTCTTCCATCATCCGAGCAGGAGGTGTTTCGTCTTTGGAAGCACTTCCCGTAGAAGGATCCGCAGACTCTTCCTCACTCGAGTAGGTCAACGTTCTTCCTACTTCAGCTACTCGCTCTCCATCTCTTCTTTCTCTCTGACTCTTCTCTGCATCCCTTAACTTCCGGAATTTGCAGAAGAGCCTGAACTCCTCAAGGTCTTCCTTCGTCGGCTCACTTCCGTTGTTCCCCAGAGGCGGAGGACATACGGTAGTGTCAATCAGCGTCGAAGCGGAGGGTGGGGTTTGCTCAATTCGGGTCAGGACCGGCGAGCGATTCCCCCCCCCTTGTCGCGGATTCTAAGACCATTTGTTCAAGGTCCCACGGATGGCGCCAAATGTTGCGTCCTGATTCTGGAGCTTCGGTCCGGATGGTCTAGCCTTGCTTAGAACCTGAAACCAAGAGCAATCCTAAGTCAGAGGCCCTCCGGAAAAGGTTTCCGGGAGGACGCTCCGATGCTTAAGTAAGTAAGTATGATCGACGTAAGGTCGGGTATAAATGCAAATAAGGATTATAGGTGAGTGTAATAAATGGGATGTATTTAATGTCTCCTTCAGTGGAGCTCACCGTCTATTTATGGGCTTCTCATCTTTAGGCGGGAAGCATGGTAATCTTCAGAGGGCGGGAAATCTCGACACTACCTTCGGTCCAAAGAGTTCATTACCCTGCGGTCCGTAGCCGGTAATCGCCGCGTAACCGCTGAGTAATGTTCCTGGTTCTGCCAAGCCTTACCTCGCATTTAATGCAAGCATGGTTAGAGGTTGCTTTACCTCAAAACCCGGCCACGCCTTGCTGGTAACCTTGGGACTCGAAGTGCAATGATGACAATGTCGCTTTGTCATCCCCGATTCGTATACGGAACGACTATTCGTCGCTTATTCGTCCGGTCCTTCGGTCTTCCGGACCAGGAGGGTTCGTACCCTACCTCATTATTGGCAGTCTGATCTTTGTAACCCTAATTCCGGGAAGCTTTGATTCATTATGTTAATTAGGGTTGTAGTGTTTCCAAGAAACAAACTGGGAAAAGAAGCACGTATTGTTTTCTCGCCGTTTGTGTTGTTCACGACGTCAAAACCCATTCGGATGAAAAGATTCTTGTCTAGTTTATCGGCGACTTGTAGCCACCGGTGAGCAACATCGGTGACGTTTTCTTCCGAGATTCTTCTCACTTGGAAGACAGTGACGACAGCCGGAACTTTAACTAGATTTATTTTGTATGAAATAACTACACCGAAACTGACACCTCCACCGCCGGTGATAGCCCAAAACAAATCTTCACCCATGGATTCACGGTTCAAAAGCTTCCCGTTAACGTCAATGAGTTCGGCATCGATGATATTATCGACCGTAAGACCGTATTTTCGCATCATGTTTCCATATCCTGCACCACTAAAATGGCCACCAACACCAACGGTAGGGCAAACTCCGGCAGGGAAGCCATGAGTACTACTTTTTTCGGCTATTCTATAGTAGAGTTCACCTAGGGTTGCACCAGCTTGAACCCATGCAGTTTCATCTTCAATCGAGACGTTAATCGACCGAAAATTGAACAAATCGAGGATAAAGAACGGCTCCTCGGCTACATAGGACAGACCCTCATAATCATGACCACCACTTCGGGTTTTCATCAATAGTTTGTGTTTTTTGGCGCATATGATGGAGGCTTGAACATGTGAAAGGTCTAATGCGGTCACGATTAGTTCGGGTTTTGGAGTGGAAGATTCGTTGAATCGAAGGTTACGAATGTAGGCTTGCAAGACTGCAGGGAAAGTAGAGTTGGCCGGAGTGTAGATTGCTCCGGTGATCGGAGTAGTAAGGTGTGTTGAATTGATTAGGCATTGGATGAAGTTTTCTTCGGCGTTATTTGAAGTTGCCAATGAATGGGTAAAGAGGAAGACAAAGATTAGGGCAAAAAGAGACATTGTTGTATAAACGTGTAATACATAATATTACATGAAGGGTGTATATATACACACAAAATGATCGAATCTTCTGTTCCGAAAAGAAGTCTATAGTTTTTTTTATAATATATATGTATAAAATAATAAGATTGGTTTATGTGTAAAAGTTTTCTTAGTTACGTGTTTTAACGTGTATTTTAGACATTTTATTCATTTTCAAAAGTCTCGGTTAATTGACTTAATTATGAATTTAATCAAACATTTAAAATTTTAAAATGAAAGAAATGCCTTGATGCTTAAAATAGACACGGGGTACTAGCCTCTAACGTTTTAATTGGGAATTGATTTATTAAAGGCAAATTTTAACACATCTAAGACAAATTTAATTTATTTGACATATATACCCTTATACCCTTATAGATTTTTTACCTTTTCTTTAACCCTAATCACAAACTAATGCCGCCTACAAAAAAAAGTTTCGATGTATCATCTGCTTTGCCAAACTCTGTGTCATTGCCTCCGCCGTCATTTACAATCACCACCATGTCTATTCTTGTTTCAGAAAAGTTTGTGAATTTACTCTTTCTCCAAGGAAAACTCAAAGGATGGTGCAATTTTTAAAGTTATATGATTTGTTTGTGACATTTTATATATTCATGGAAATTTGATAATAGGTAAAAATTTCTTTGCATATTTGCATGATCCATTCTAGATGACCTTAATAATGAATTATTCAAGTCAAGTAATTCAAGATTTTTTTACCGACATATAATCTACTCCACTTTATCCCTATTGGGACCTGAATCCATGATCATTAATCACTAGGCTACAAGCTTCGGAGTCCAGTAATTCAAGATGAAGACAAAGAAGAAAGAGATAATTTAATATGAGATTAGGGTTTAAAAAAAGGGGTAAAAATTTCATAAGGGTATAAATGTCAAATAAATTAAATTTGCCTTGGATGTATTAAAACTTACCTTTAACAAATCAATTCCTGTTTTAATTACATATTATAATAGATGTATATTCTTAGAGAAATGATATTTAGTCATATCATTTACACCTACTCATAGGCTTACCCACTTGATAGGATGACATGTGTATTCCACTAATTCTCTCTCCTAATATTATCCCTTGATTTTGTCACATGTCTACATCTAATGAGTAGGTCTATATGTAGGTATAAATGGTAGGCCTAAATACCATAACTCATATTCTTAAACTGTTTTTGTTGATTCAAGAATCTTCCGGACGGTTTGGACGGTCGGTTACAGCGTGTGGATCCTGCAATCAACGAGATAACCCTTAGTCAGATGCTACCCGGGTAATTTCCCGTGAGAACACTCCGACGGTCAAGTTAGTAATCGGTATGTGAGTATGAATATGACGTGAGGTCGTGACTAGCGAGTACAGTATTGAATGCTTGTAATAAATGATGTAAGTAATAAATGTACCGGAAGGTCGTGATCCATCTTAGGCGCTAGTGGATCATATTTATAGCCGGTCGTCTTTGAGCGGGAAAAGGAAGTGACCTGCTTCGGACCGGTCGCCCTCGAGCTCTGCGGTTATTAGGTCGTCGCAGGAGGCTTTGGACCGAAGGGTAAAACCTTACCCTCGCGTCGGAGCCGCCTAGGGACTTGATCGCATTTAATGCGGTCGTACTAATGAGGCGCTCTTTCCGTAATTTCCTCATGTCGGTCGGATCGTGATTCTTGGGATCATCAATACTTCCGCGTCCGTGTAATCCCTCCATTCAGGAAGGGCATGTTCGAACCTTTCATTCCGGAAGGTTTCGTTTAGCCGTTTGGTCGGGAGGGTATATGCGATACACCTCATTAAGTCCCCTAAGTTTAAAAATGATTACACACATGATCATTATTTGAACTTAGTTTCCGTTTATTGGGCACCCGTCATTTCATAAAAATGACCCTTATATTTTTATGACCGTTGGTTTTACGCTCTTAAAACGTTGGCCTTTCAAAGGTAACCGTCTCTTTACCTTCTTCCTCTATATATATACTTTCCTTCTCTGTTGATTTCAATTCTTCACACATCCTCTCTAGCCTTCTTCAATTCCTTAAACAATTTCCGCCCCTTCATTTCATAGCTTCTCTTCTGTAATTCTCCGAAATCAAAATGAGGAAAGATAAAATGGTCCAAGAAAAATCTGAGAAATCGATCCCGAGAACTGCCGCCAATACTCATACTAAACTTACTCCTCCTGATCTGAACGCGATCTACGATGATTACCACATTGATCGCTGTTATCATCTTTTACTTCCTGGTCCTTCCGACACTATCCGTTCCGCTCCGGTTGGGTTTGAACCAGTATATCTTCAGTTTCTTTTGGGTGGGCTAAGGTTTCCCGTTGACGACTTCGTTCTTACCTTGCTTCAAGATCTTGGCCTTCATCTGGCCCAACTTGCCCCCAACTCTTTTAGAAAGATCGTCGGTTTCATAATATCTAGCCGTGCACTTGGTATTCCACTTTCTGTCAAATTGTTCCGCAATTTGTACGTTGTCACCGGTCGAGGTGACTGGGCGGTGTTTACCCACCGACCTGGTAGAAGCGATAGAATCTCTGGGTTGAAAGACTCTATTCGAGATTGGAAGTACGAATTCTTCTACGTCGACCGTCTGGCATTTAATGATGTCGTCCTTTCTTGGGGGCCCATCACCGGACGATCTTCCGAGGCTGCCCCGGAATTGACTGCCTCTGAAAATCAGCAACTCGAAAGCTTATTGGGACTGGATATGGAATGGGAAGATCCGGATGAATACTTCCTTGGGATGGCTGACTTGAGTCCTTATTTCTTTGTTCGTGGAGTTCGCCCGATCTAGCAGGTGAACGGAAAGAATATCACCTTGCTACAACGTTTGAACATGCAGAAACCTCCAAGGGAATCCATAACGGTTACTGAAGGGCCCATCACTCTTTTCCTCCCCCCCCCCCCACTGAAGCTATCTCCAGTTCTGAGGGTACGCCGGACGCTTTAAGGCCGGACACTGAGGTTGCTTCAGATGTTTCCTCACATGTCACTGAATCGCTAGGGTTCAGAACGGAAGATACCATGATTGCCGATTCGCAATCTGAGCTCTCAAAACCTGTCAAAGTTCGTTCCGTTCGTACCCTATCAAAGAGACCTCATGAGGCCCCAATCTCATCACCTTCCCAACGAAAAAGGATAGAAGGTATAAACTGGAGTATGATTTATTACTGTTCGTTTACTATATATGCATATGTACACTTTCTTACAGATTACTTTATCATTTGTCAGTAGAGAAAACAAAGTCACCCTGCCCATCCGTTGAAACGCTTGAGATAATTTCGTCTGCTCCTGCAATGTTGATTATTCCCACCGCTGTTATTTCGAGTACTGCTCCTGTCTCACCGATTAGTGGATCTGTCATACCGAAAACTGCGCCGGTTTCCCCAATGGCTCCCGCGCTTGCTATGTTCAGCGATCTGTTATTTAGCTCTAGCACTCAGATGCCCGTTAGCAAGGAAACCCGTCCTGCTCAACCCTCAAAACCACAGTCGTCGCTTCCAAATTTTCCATTTCTTCGTAAGTTTATATGTTTTTATATTATATCCCCATCTTGTGTAACCCGACCTGGTGTTTTCCTTGCAGCTCGCCAGACGCGTACTACAATTGCTACCTCTACCCGGGAGGTGTCGATCACAAGTGTTTCTGACCCAATCGTCCTTGCTACAGCAGTCGCTCCGATCCTACAAGCAACTGTTACTCCTACCCCTCCGATAGTGCATACTGCTGCCGGTCCACCGGCTACCGCCTTGGATCTAACCAACGTTTCTGATGAGGGTATCTTCCTTCAGGCACGCTCCGGCTTGCTCAACGCCGTCGAGCTGCTTTCGGAACTTCAGCTGAGAGGGGTTCGTGGCCGACAATCATTAACTAGTCATCGCGAGGAGTTTGCTCGGATGGAAAAACTAATCAACACCACCCGTCGCTTACACCAGATTGATACTGAGGAGAAAAATCGTCTTTCTGAAGAGATCAAAGATCTAACTATGGCTTTAACATAAATGAGAAGGAACCTGTCTGCCAAAGACGCCCGGATTCTTGAGTTGAGCGGAGAACAAAGCTTCTCATCCGCCCGTATTGCCGAGTTAGAGATGGCACTAGTTGAGAAGGATAACCAATTGAACGAGGCCGTTCGTTGCCATGGTGAACTGGACCTTCAAAATGACAAATTAAAAGAAGAATTCGCCGTTCAATCTCACCAGGTGGGTGCTCTGCAGGAAGATCTTCAATGGTTAATCCGGACGGGGGTGCCGGGACTGTTTGGGAGTCTGCTGAACTCCCCTGAATTTGTGAGTCAAAATTCTAAACTCCAGTTAGAAAGTGTTCGATTTGGACAATATCGTGGGTGTTTAGATACTCATAGGGAGTACTCGGAGCAACTTCAGGATGCTAAGCTTGTGTATGACCATCCTGAAGCCCAAACGAACATAATGAACCTTTTTGGAGAGCTGGTGACCCCAAATTACCCTCTATTGCGATCGCTTTCCTCCGGTGCGGCGTCATTAGATGACATAAAAGAGGTTGTGAGAAAGGCAACGGTTAATCCCGAAGATACGGGTGAAAGCTCTACCCGAGGTGGTGGTGCCTCTGCGTCTTAGTTTGTGTTGTTTCTTGTAATCGTTTGTTTACCAACTGAGGAATGTTGGTTGTGGTTGTTTGTCTTACTATCCTTTGTTTTGTTTCGTTTTTTATTTTATGCTTGTAATGGAAGGTCTTACCTTCCTTTGATCTTGATAGCTTAATCTGTTTTCGTATTATGTTTACTTATCGCCTTCACTCAATTCGTTTGCCTACTTTACTTATCGCAATTTTATCTATCATGTTCATTTGTTAACTTTGTCGCATTCGTTTATTTGTTTTTCGCGTTCGTTTGTTTGTTTTCGAATAGGGTTTTATTTTCTAGCGAGGCGTCCCTCGTAGAATAGGAATAGGAAATGTTACTTCCGATCCTTACCTATTTAAGCATGCTTTCGTCGTCGATGCAACCCTTCGTTAGGTTGTATAAGTTACTTTCGTAAGGGGTTTATGAAGGAAAAGGAAAAGCTTGCGTGAAAGACATTTCAGTAATCATTCATAACTTACGATTGTATTGGTAGTGAAAACTCACACTACCCATTCGTACAATATTCGCACCAAAAGGGTTACGTAATGATTCGTAAATAGAAGAGAAAACTTAAAAATAAAACTTCCGCAGATTTTGCATGTTCCATGTACGCGGAATGAACGAACCGTCCATTGTCTCCAGAACGTAAGAACCGTTTCTTCGAGCTTCTTTGACCCTATACGGACTCTCCCAGTTAGGGCAGAGCTTTCCAGGCTTGTGCTGAAGGCTTGCTTCGTTCTTACACAGGACCAGGTCGCCTACCTTGCCCGCTGCTCCCCGAACCTTCTTATTATAATAACCTTCCGTCATAGACTTGTATGCCGCTTGTCTTAAAGCAGCATTCTCACGCCGTTCGTCTATGATGTCTAGGTTGTGTCTTAATGCCTCCTCATTTTCCCCTAGGTGGAAGTTCTCGACCCTTGAAGAAGGAATGATAACCTCCAGTGGTATCACAGCTTCCGAACCGTACACTAGACTGTATGGGGTTTCCTGCGTACCCCTCCGGGCCGTTGTTCGGTAAGACCACAATACACTTTGCAATTCATCCGCCCAGCTACCCCCCGTTCTGCTCAGACGTGTTTTGATCCCCTTCACCATTGTTCTGTTAGTGACCTCCGTTTGTCCGTTAGCCTGTGGGTGGGCTACAGACGTAAAATTTTGGCGTATGCCTAGCTCAGCACACCATTTTCTGAACGGGTTGCTGGCGAACTGCTTTCCGTTATCGCTCACAATGGTATGCGGAAGGCCAAAACGACACACAATCTGTTGCCATACAAACTTAACAATGTTAGCTCCCGAGATACATGCTAAAGGTTCGGCTTCTACCCACTTCGTAAAGTAATCGATAGCTACTACCAGGAAGCGTAGCCCTCCGGGGCCTTTAGGGAATGGTCCACGATATCGATCCCCCACTGACAGAAAGGCCAGGGGCTATGTGTGCTGGTCAGATTAACAGAAGGGGTGTTCGGGACATTTGAATAAGCTTGGCACCCTTCGCACATATTTATGGACATCTTTGGACATGCCCGGCCAGAAGTAACCCGTACGAAGTAACTTCTGGGTTAACGATCTAGCTCCCGAATGTGACCCGCATAATCCTTCGTGGACTTCTCTTATAGCATCTTTAGCTTCCTCGCTTCCCAAACATCTCAGCCATGGGGTGGAGTATCCCTTTCGATACAAGACGTTGTTCCTGATGGTATACTTTCCGGCATTTATTCTTATCTTCCTAGCTGCGTTTACTTCAGCCGGTAGCACACCTTCCCCCAAATATAACCGAAAGGGAGTCATCCAACAAACTTCGTTATTCTCTATTTCTGCCACCTCTTCCTCCTCGATGCTCCGCTTCGACAGTACTTCTACCAACACTTTTTTCGTCAAGTGGTGATACAACATCGCCGCTAACTTACTGAGAGCATCAGCCTCCTTGTTTTTAGTTCGAGGGACCTGTGTGATCTTGAAGCTATCGAACCAGCTCGCATGTGTTCGGACTCGTTCCAGATACCGTTTCATGTGTACTTCTTTCGCCTCATAGGAACCGTTGATTTGATTTACAACCAGCATTGAGTCTGCGAAAGCCTCCACCTTTCGGATCTCGAGACTTTTGGCCAGACCTAAACCGGCCAACAGGGCTTCGTACTCCGCTTCATTATTCGAACAGGCGAAGTCAAATCTCAAGGTGTAGGTGACCCTTTCGTCGCTTGGTCCGATTAGAACTATTCCAGCTCCACACCCATCTGCTCCGGCCGCTCCATCTGTATACATCTGCCAAACTGAAGGAGATTTTCGACCTACGCTCGTTTCCGGACCTTCCTTTTCTTCAATTGCCAACACCCTTTCGTCGTCCGGCATTTCGACCAAGAAATCTGCTAGCGTCTGGCCTTTAATACTGGGCCTAGGTTTAAACGTGATATCGTATTCCCCTAATTCAATTGCCCACTTTGTCATACGTCCTGACCGCTCCGGTTGCAGGAGTATGTTTTTGATTGGCTGGTTAGTCAGGACGGTCACCGAATGGGCTTGGAAGTATCTCTTTAAGCGTCTGACGACATATATCAAGGCCAAGATCAATTTTTCAACTATTGAGTAATTAAATTCTGCCCCCTGTAGTGCTCGACTAACGAAATAAATGGGCACTTGCTTTTTATCCCTTTCGGCGATGAGCACTGAGCTGACGGCTTCCCTATTGGTGGAAAGGTACATTACCAACGGTTCTCCGGATATGGGACTGGCCATGGTAGGAAGGTTCTTTAAGTGTTGCTTGAGCTTCTCAAAAGCTTCCGTTGCCTCTTCCGTCCATTCGACCTCCCCGTTCTTCGTGCATCCGTGCAACGCTTTAAAGAAAGGAATAGACTTTTCTGCTGACTTTGCAAGGAAACGTCCCAACGCAGCCAGTTTCCCGTTCAGACTTTGTACATCCTTTACCGTCCGAGGGACATGCATCTTTAGCAACCCTCCTACCTTATCAGGATTAGCCTTGATTCCTTCCGTTGTCACCATATGCCCCAAGAACTTGCCTTTGCTCATCCCGAAAGAGCACTTCTTCGGGTTCCGTTTCATGTTAATCCTCGAGAGCTGCACCAACGTCTCTTCAATATCTTCGATTAGGTTTAAGTCACCCTTACTCTTGATGACCATATCATCAACATACACCTCTAGGTTTCTCCCTATCTGTTTCTCAAACGCTTTATCGACCAAACGCTGATAGGTGGCTCCGGCATTCCGAAGGCCGAAAGGCATCTTGACGTAACAGAAAGTTCCCTTTTCTGTGTGGAACGCGGTTTTCTCTTCATCCCCCCGAGCCATTTGAACTTGATGGTATCCTTTATAGGCGTCCAAAAAAGATTCCCACCGATACCCGCCTAAGGACTCCACCTTCTGCTCAATCTCTGGGAGGGGGTAACTATCTTTTGGGCAAGCTTTGTTGAGGTCCTTAAAGTCGACGCACATGCGCATGGACCCATCTGCTTTCTTTACTAGAACCGGGTTGGCTATCCATTCGGGGTATTGGGCACTTCGTAATACCTCTGCTTTCACCAAACACTGTACTTCTTCGTTAACCACCTTGTTCCGCTCTGCCGCCATTCTTCTCCTTGTTTGTTTCACCGGAGGGAAGCTTGGGTTGATCATGAGTTTGTGTTCGGTCACTTCCCGGGAGACCCCAGTCATGTCCCCAGGAGTCCACGCAAACACTTTTTCGTACTTCTTCAATAAAGCTTTCAACTCGTCTCTCAGCGATTGAGGTAAGCTTCCTCCAATTCGAATGGGGGTATCCGGATACTCGGGGTTGATTATTACCTGCACCTCTTCCTGTTCCGTCCAACTATCTTGATGTGTAATGCTATTACACTCTAACGGAGGCATGGGCATACTTCGGACAGTGATTACCCCCCGATCGGAAGGGAACTTGAGTAAACCATGGATCGTGGACGCAATCGCTTGAAATTGCCACATCCCGTCCTGCCCAGGATGGCGTTGTATCGTGCAGGTGCTTCGATGATGATGAATTCTGCCACAATGGTTTTACTATGGAAACTCTCCCAGTCGGCTAGCATGAGGGGTAGATGAATCTTTCCTTTGGGCCAAACGGACTGCCCTGAGAACCCGACAATCGGAGACTTGGCTGGTTTAAGGAGGGCTCTGATATCAGGAGGGAATTTGTCGAAACAATGGCTATACATGACGTTGGCCGAACTCCCTCCGTCAACATAAACTCTACGAACCATTGTTTTAGCCACTATTCCGAAGATAACTAGCGGCTCCGTCCCGACATACCCGTCCGGGATAGGCTCCCCCCTTCCGAATTCGACGACTCCTCCCTTCCTTTTTCCCAGGAAGAAAGGTGATGGTTCTTCGTTAATCGCGAAAATTTCAGCGTTATAAGCAGCTGCCTCCTTCTTAGGTTCAACGACATTTGCCTCCGTTCGGTCCTTCCCCTGTGCTTCTTTTTCCCTCTTGTAACTTTCACAGGTTGCCGTTGCGTGGCCCATGATTTTGTGGAAGTCACAATAAGCGTTCGGGTCTCTTGGATACTTCTTCCTTACCATCCTTCCTTCGGTTCTTCGGGCTTCCGTTGTAGTATAAACCTCCGGGCGGTAAGGACCGTATCTGTCACCCTGGGGTCTTCCTTCCGGGATTCTTGCCTTGTAGGGAGATCTTCCGGAGAAAATGGGCTTGACGGAGCCCTTACCTTTATCCCCTTTGTACGAACTCGACCCATTGGTGTTCCTTTTTTCTTGTGCCTCAAAGCGTAACTTTTCGGCGCTTTCCTCTTCTTACTTCAACACCTTGTTTACCACATTAATCATGTCATCCGCTTTGTCGAAATCTCTTTTCGACAATTCGCGGAATAACTCCCCTTCCCGGAGGCCATACGTGAAAGCTGCAATAATCAGGGAGTCTTCCCGAACAGGCATTTTTTGACTCTGCTCGTTGAACCTTCGAAAGTATGATTTATTGGATTCCCCCTCTCGTTGTCGGCAGGCCATGATAGATTGAGATCGTTGTTGGTATTTCTTTTGCTGTATGAAACTATTACTAAACTGCAGAACCAAATCTTCGAAGCTGGAGATGCTCTTCTGGGGGAGACTCGACAACCAGTATCTTGCAGATCCCTCAAGGGTTCCCGCAAAGTATAAACACCAAAGCCTTGGATCCATCGAGATCATTCGCACAGCCCACCGGAAACTGGCTACGTGATCGTCGGGATCTCCGGTTCCATCATACAATTTGACTCTGGGTCCTTTCAGACCGGGAGGTATGGGCATTTCGTTGATGTCATCTGTAAACGGAGATCGAAAGTCTCTCGAACCGGAGGAGGTGCGTCGATGAGGAGCTTCTCTTTCGTTCTTGGGTGGAGAGTTTCTTCCTTCCTCCCGTCTCCAACTGGGGTGATCTCCGCCCTTCGAGGCCTTCTCGGAGGAGATGGATCTCTGTACACCTCCTCTATTGGCTCTTCATCACTGGAGTACGTTAGGTTTCTTTCGACCCCTAGCGCTCCTCTTTTTAGCTTTGTTCGGGACTTTTCCATCTGCCTCATTTTCCAAAATTTACAGAAGAGGTTGTACTCTTCCAATTCCTCCAGGGTTGGCTCGTTTTCCCCGCCGGTGGGTGGTGGACATGTGGAAGTTGATGCCGGCGTCAGTACCCCTTCTGTCGGCTCCCCGGACCAAATCGGTGTCACTCGTTCACGATTAGCGTCATTTTTCGGATTTTCTTGGACCATTTTGTTCGAGAGGTCCCACGGATGGCGCCAAATGTTGATTCAAGAATCTTCCGGACGGTTTGGACGGTCGGTTACAGCGTGTGGATCCTGCAATCAACGAGATAACCCTTAGTCAGATGCTCCCCGGGTGATTTCCCGTGAGAACACTCCGACGGTCAAGTTAGTAATCGGTATGTGAGTATGAATATGACGTGAGGTCGTGACTAGCGAGTACAGTATTGAATGCTTGTAATAAATGATGTAAGTAATAAATGTACCGGAAGGTCGTGATCCATCTTAGGCGCCAGTGGATCATATTTATAGCCGGTCGTCTTTGAGCGGGAAAAGGAAGTGACCTGCTTCGGACCGGTCGCCCTCGAGCTCTGCGGTTATTAGGTCGTCGCAGGAGGCTTTGGACCGAAGGGTAAAACCTTACCCTCGCGTCGGAGCCGCCCTAGGGACTTGATCGCATTTAATGCGGTCGTACTAATGAGGCGCTCTTTCCGTAATTTCCTCATGTCGGTCGGATCGTGATTCTTGGGATCATCAATACTTCCGCGTCCGTGTAATCCCTCCATTCAGGAAGGGCCTGTTCGAACCTTTCATTCCGGAAGGTTTCGTTTAGCCGTTTGGTCGGGAGGGTGTATGCGATACACCTCATTAGTTTTGATTGTTAATTATATGTAGACAATAAAATCTTAACGAATTAAAACATAATATTTGATTGAACATAAATACAAAAAAAATTCTTTGATGCATATAAAAATTAAACTTCTGTAAACTGAAATAAATCTATAGTTAAATCTCACCCAACAGTACGTATTTTCCTATATTTTAATTTTATTCACATTAGCATCGCATCATCATCTTCTCTACTGACAAATTTCTTTTTTCTCTCTTCAGTTTTGACATATCGACGTTAAATCAAAAAAAAAATTAGTTATCTTAATGAAAATTTCAATCAATAAAAATACAAATCTTAATAAATTATTATAAACAAAAACAAAGTTTATAAAAACAAAATAAAAAAGATAAAATAAAAAATCAAATAGAAATGAATTTTAATTTAAATATTATTAAAAAAAAAATTAAAACGTTCTCTCTGCTACTCTCTTTCATTTCCCCCTCTATCTGTTGTTCCTTATCTTAATTTGTCTCTTTAAATCTCGTTTCCTTTCTCGTCAATTATCCAAAAAAATAAGGATCGAAGAGAAGAAACTGAGAGAGAAATTTTATTTAATGTAAATAAATTATATTACAATGTTTCCTTGGTGTGTAAAAGTAATATTATAATCACTAGTACACAAAATGATTTTTTGGAACATTTAAAAAGGTATTTTAGAACGTTTTTACATAGTGTTCCCTATGTGACTGTTCTAAAAGAAAAAAACTTTTTGGAGCAGTTTAATAACTGTTCCCAAATGTTCTTATTTTGGAACTCTTTCCACTAAAAGCGTTCTATTTCATAATCTCCATAATCATTCGTCCTTTTGGAACACTTTTACTGAGAGTGTTCCATAACCATTTCATTTTTTAGAACACTTTTGGTGAAAATGTTCCATAATCATTCCTTTTTTGAAACACTTTTAATGAAAATGTTTCATTATCATTCATTCATTTTTTGGAACATTTTTATTAGAAAATGTTCCATTATTCTAACATTGTACCAAATTTGTTTTTATCTACCATTTCAACATCAAATTTATAATCCACATAATCAAATTCATCAAATTTAGATTAACCACATTCATCCATTACAACATCATTGTTCAAAACACAAAATACTACATCCATACACCAAATATATACCTATATGATGTCTTTACATGTACATGAAGTATAATAACATAGAGCCTAAAGTCACACAAACCATCTTTTTTTGCGAGTTTCTAATAGAAACGAATGTAGGCCAATCCGCCATATTTGAATCCTTGTACTCGAGAAGTGGCTTTTTCCTCCTTGGGCAATATGAGCAAGTCTCATTTTGAACTGCCTATGATATCCATTCATCTTTCTTAGCAACACTTTCTTATTATCCCTGGCTACATCATGTTGTTATTCCAAGTTTCCTAATATTTTTTGAACAAAATTAGTAAGTAAAACATTACATATATTATTAGATGAAAAAAAATGTGTTAAATTTAAATATAACTAGTACCTTGACCTTAAGCCACAATTGATCTTTCTCTTGTTTGTCAACTTCCTTCCAACCTTTGAGATAAAAACACGTGCTCGCACCTCAACTTACATCAATGAAGCGAACGTTGAGGTCGTATTACTATCCACTAATCCATGCTCATTGAATGTAAGAGTATATGATGTGGCCGGATAAGTTTTCTTGCACCACGGTAAGCTTCGCTTACCTCTATAAGACATTTTATATATGTATACTACTAACAAAGACAAAACAAAGAGTAAACCATACAACAAAAAATCATATATTACAAAAAGTAAATTATTATACAGGGGATGAAGATGTAACGACCCGAAATTGTAAATAAATAAATTATGTAAAAATATGATAATTATGGATAAATCATATAAAACACGTGGAAATTAGTTTCGTGTCGTTTGGACACCGTACGAGAAAGTTATGGGCGAAACCGGGTCAAGACACTTGATGAAAAGTGCAGCCCTGCTGCCTTAAGGAGTTCGCGTCGCGAACTATAGATGGCGATCGGGAAGTCGGGCCAGGGAGTTTGGCCATGGGTCGCGAGGTAGATCGCGTCGAGTTAGCGATCGCTAAGTATGGCCAAGTATGGAGAGTTAGCGACGCGAACTAAGTTCGCGCCGTGAACTCTGGACGACTGCATTAAAGTCGGGTTTGAGCTCATTTATGGCATATCAAAACCCTAGTTTTCTCTCTTGGCGATTTTCGAGCTTAAAGGCTGTTCTTGGTTGATTTCTTCACAAATCCTTGGTAGATTTCACTCCTAGTGCAAGATTAAAGGTAAATCTTCACTCTTTCATCTTTGTAGCTCAAGATCTATGGATCTTGAAGCTAGGGTTTGAAACCCTAGTTCTTGGGTTGGTGATTTATGGTGAAATAAATATTGTATACACTTAATAGATGGTATATTAACAAGGGAATCAAGTGTATGGTTAAGATTTGTAAGAATCTTAAGGGTTGGTTAAACCTAGGGTTTGGTAAATCAATATATTTGGGGGAAATGGATTGATGGGTGTTATCTAGAGGTAGATGAACACATTGGTAGTAGTTTGTGATGATAATCTTATTGTGATAATTGTATTAGGCTTTTGGTGAAGTCTTGGAAAGTTGATTGGATTGAGAAGCAAGAGATTGGGTGTCAAGAACACGGTTTGAGCATCTTATTGCTAAGGTGAGTACGTGTGGAATTTACTGAGTACATAGCCCTTTTAAATATTTTCATTACTTGTGTTATGGTCTATTTGCTTAATTGTGTAGACTAGTAGTTGATAGTTAGTTATACCTATGATAGTATTGAACTAACTTGTTGATGATGAAAGTGATAGCCAAGAGCTAGATTTGCATCACCATAGGGTTATGATGAGATTGAGATGATGTGATGATACGGGCTACTCCCGATCATGAGGTGTGGATTGAGGGGCAGTTGGGTGGATTCCCATCGACTCTTCCACATTAGTTATGAGATGACACGGGCGACTCCCGGTCATGAGGTGTGGAGTGAGGGGCAGTTGGGGTGGATTCCCATCGACTCTTCCACAATAGTTATGTGATGACACGGGCGACTCCCGGTCATGAGGTGTGGTGTGAGGGGCAGTTGGGCGTATTCCCATCGACTCAACCACGATAGTAGTCTTACTCATTGGACGTATTCCGGTGGGCAAGGCAGGTATCGGTAGCGTGGGCGATCCTATTGCCGGTACCTTGTTTTTAGCTAGTTCGGGGGTAACCCGATAGTTAGACGTGATTGCTAGGTAAGCAAGATTGATAGGGTCACACTAAGGTGACTAGACTGGATAGTTGGAAATATATATGTATATTGATTGGTTATATTAAACGTGACATTTCATTTTATTATCGGGTCTAAACCCATGTAGCTCACGAGACGTTTTTGTCTCACGTACTCCTTGTCTTGTTTTGCTATGTACTCAGGTTCGGGATCGAAGGCTTAGGTACGCATGGATAGAGATGCGGGACCTAGAATAGAAGAGCACTAGATTGGATTTAGTCTTAGCTTGGTTATGATCTATTTTGTAACACCTACTTTTATACTCTGATTTCATACCAAGGTTTTTGTAAATCCAAATTTGGGGATGTTCTTCTATTTATAAAAATGTTTTATTTTGGCCAATATTTTGTATTAAAATTTGAGGTGTTACAACTTGGTATCAGAGCTATAGTTTAAGTGAATTAGGTTGGATGACCATCCTAGTCTTAGACTGTAGCATTAGGAATGTAAGATTCCTTGAGATCATAGGTTGACCTTGAGACTTTATATTAAGTTTAGGGTTGAACCTAGGGGACCGATGAATTTGATATGATTTTGGATATTGAGTCTTATGCGACTGATGGGTTGTACACAAGGTACTAAATGTTTAATGTCTTTCGTATAGTCTTGATTGAAAGAAATGGTGACCACACGTAGAAGTGGTAAAGCCCCGGAGGGCCGTGAGGAGGAAGTACCTCCTGTCGAGAGGGTGGTTGAGCAAGAAAGTCAACCGTCAATGCATCGGGTTGATGAGTCGGAGGTTGGAGCTAATAGGACTCCGGTCACTATGGCGGATCTCCAAACTATTATCGATCAAATTAAGGGAACGGTGGCCGAAGAAGTGTACCGTATTATTGGGGACCGTGAGAGGTCGGGAGGGGACCGTGAATCTGAGGCTAAATCGGAAGAAAGAACCGGGGGTAGTGGCACCGGGGAAGGGAAGTCCTCCACGGGTGGCCAAAGTGATGCTAGGGCTAGGCCCATTGTGAAAGAAGGTTGTTCGTTCAAATCCTTCATGGCTTGTAAGCCAAATGTGTACACGGGTAGTTCGGACCCGAAGATAACAATGAGGTGGATCCGAGAAACCGAGAGGGTTATCGGTAGTAGCAAGTGTAAGGATACCGATATGGTGACGTATGCGTCACAATTGCTAAAAGAAGATGCCATGGTTTGGTGGGATATAGTGTATGAGACCCTCGGGAAGGAGGTGGTTGAAAAGATGTCGTGGGATGAATTCACCACGAGGTTGAAAAAGAAGTTTTGTCCCGAGAGGGATTTGGAAAAGATGCACGAAAAGTTTGTAACCCTTAAGAAGGGTGATATGTCAATCGAAGAGTACTCGAGGGAGTTCACGGGATTGCTCCCGTTTGTTGCTATAGCCTACTCGGATGAGAGGTTGAGGGTGGTCCGGTACGCTAGTGGGCTACCGTGGGACTACCAATTGGAGGTGAAGAGGGCGGTTTCATTAGATGAGGCCATTAGTGCCGCCCGGGGTGTAGAAGAGGTGAATGTGGCACGGGTTGCCGAGAGGGCCCATGTGGGCGAGAAGAGAAAAGCCGAGAGTGGCTCGGGTACTTATAAGAAGGGGAAGTTCACATCGAGCTTCTCTAAACAAGGAAGTATAGGCTCTTGCAAGAAATGCGGGAGGAATCATACCGGCGCATGCCGAGGAGAGTCAAAATCTTGTTTTAATTGTGGAAGGGCGGGGCACATAGCTCGAGATTGTAGGGCCAAGTCGTTGGCCGATGTGGAGTGTTTCTCGTGTCACGAGAAGGGGCACTATAGCAATGTGTGCCCAAAGAAGGGAATCGAGTCGATGGTGTCCACGGCTCAAAAGAAAGTGGAACCGGCAAAGGTGAAGGGGCGATCCTTCCAACTCACTCGGGAGGAGGCGAAGGAGGCACACGATGTGGTGTCAGGTACTTTATTCATTAACTCCTTGCCAACTCATATTTTGTTTGATTCGGGTTCTAATTATTCATTTGTGTCTTATGAGTTCGGTTGTAAATTGAATGTGCCGTCCGAAATGTTAAATGAAGTTTTTGAGATAGAGGTAGCCGACGGGAAAACGTCTATAGTTGAATGTATTTATAGAAATTGTGAAATAGAAATAGACGGTAGAAAGTTTAAGGTGGATTTGTTGCCCATGGGAATTAGGGCGTTTGATGTGGTTATCGGTATGGATTGGTTGGGTATGCACCAAGCCAAGATTTTGTGTGGAAAGAAAATAGTGTCGATTAGGACACCCGAGAATGAGAAGGTGTATGTGTATGGGGAGAAACGACATCATATGCCTAATGTGATTACCGCCATCAAGGCGAGGAAAAGTATATCGAAAGGTTGTGCATCGTTTATTGCATATGTATTAGATGGCCGAAAAGAAAAGAAGTCAATGGATAATGTCAAGATTATTCGGGATTTCCCCGAGGTTTTTCCCGATGACTTGCCCGGTTTGCCACCGGAGAGACAAGTCGAATTTAAATTGATTTAGTGTCGGGGGCGACGCCGATTGCTCGTGCTCCATATCGTTTAGCTCCCACCGAGATGCGGGAATTGATGACCCAATTGCAAGATTTATTAGATAAAGGTTTTATTCGTCCGAGTTCGTCACCGTGGGGCGCATTGGTGTTATTTGTTAAAAAGAAAGACGGTTCGATGAGAATGTGTATTGACTACCGAGAGTTGAATAAGGTAACTATTAAGAACCGTTACCCGTTGCCGAGAATTGACGACTTATTCGACCAATTGCAAGGTGCTAGTTATTTCTCAAAGATCGATTTGAGGTCGGGTTATCACCAAGTTCTGGTGAAAGAAGGCGAAACCGAGAAGACGGCTTTTCGTACACGTTATGGTCATTATGAGTTTCTAGTGATGCCGTTTGGTCTTACAAACGCGCCGGCTATTTTCATGGATTTGATGAATCGGGTTTGTAAACCGTTCCTTGATAAGTTTTTGATTGTGTTTATTGACGACATTTTGATTTATTCGAAAACTGAAGAAGAACACGAAGGTCATTTGAGGCTTGTGTTAGATGTGTTAAAACGGGAGAAGTTGTATGCAAAATTTTCAAAGTGTGAATTTTGGTTGCGGGAAGTACAATTCTTAGGTCACGTGGTGACGTGTGATGGTATTAAGGTTGATCCGTCCAAGATTGAAGCGGTGTCAAATTGGGAGCCTCCGAGGACTCCTACCGAGGTTAGAAGTTTTCTTGGATTAGCCGGTTATTACCGAAGATTTATACAAGATTTCTCGAGAATCGCGATTCCACTCACGAAGTTAACAAGAAAAAGTGAGAAGTTTGTGTGGGAGAAGAAGCAAGCAGAGGCGTTTAAATTGTTAAAAGAAAAGTTATGTAACGCACCGATCCTTACGTTACCGGATGGTATGGAAGATTTTGTGGTTTATAGTGATGCTTCGAATCAAGGGCTCGGTTGTGTGTTGATGCAAAGAGGTAAAGTGATCGCGTATGCCTCGCGACAATTGAAGAATGCGGAATTAAGGTACACGACACACGACTTGGAATTGGCGGCGATTATATTTGCCTTAAAATTGTGGAGGCATTATTTGTATGGCACTCGGTGTACGTTGTACACGGATCATAAAAGTCTACAATACGTGTTTACTCAAAAAGATCTTAATATGCGACAAAGAAGGTGGATCGAGTTGATAGCCGATTATGATTGTGAGATTGTGTATCATGCGGGGAAGGCGAATGTGGCGGCCGACGCCTTGAGCCGAAAAGTTTATGAGAACCCGAACCGAGGAATTTTAACACGTATAGAAGTCGTCTCGAGCATCATTGAAAGAATCAAGAATGCCCAACGAGAAGTTATGGGAAAAGACGAGTTAAGACAAGAACGGTTAGGAAAGAACCAACATTTTCTCGAAAATGCACAAGGGTTGAAGACCGTAGGCGGTCGTATTTGGGTTCCTAAGTTCGGTGGTATCCGAAAAGAGTTGTTGTATGATGTGCACAAGTCGAAGTATTCGATTCACCCGGGAAGTACAAAGACGTATCAAGATATGAAACGAGTTTATTGGTGGCCCGGAATGAAGGCGAGAGTGGCCAAGTATATCTCTAAGTATGCCACGTGTGCACAAGTGAAAGCCGAGCATCAAGTACCGTATGGGGTAGCTCAATCATTGGTTGTACCGGCCGGGAAGTGGGAAGATATAACTATGGATTTCATAGTAGGTTTACCGAAGACGAGTAGAGGTCACGATGCCATTTGGGTCATAGTTGACCGGTTGACCAAGAGTGCATTATTTTTAGCAATTCGGGAAACGTTGCCACTTGAGAAACTGGCTAAGTTGTATGTTGATGAGGTGGTTCGACTCCACGGGGTTCCGTTATCTATTGTGTCCGATAGAGACCCGAGGTTTACCTCGCGATTTTGGCGATCTTTACAAGAAGAGTTGGGTACAAAGTTGCGGTTGAGCACGACTTATCATCCGCAAACCGACGGTCAAAGTGAAAGAACGATTCAAACGGTTGAAGACATGTTGAGATCGTGTGTGTTAGACTTCGGTGGTAAATGGGATGAACATTTACCGTTAGTCAAGTTCTCGTATAATAATAGTTATCACTCGACTATCAAGATGCCGCCTTATGAGGCGTTGTATGGAAGAAAATGTAGAACTCCATCTTGTTGGTTGGAAGCGGGAGAGACGAAACTCACGGGTCCCGAGATCGTGAGAGTGACGAATGAAAAGATCGGTATTATTCAAACCAACATGAAAGTCGCCCAAGATAGGCAACGAAGTTATTCGGGTTTGAAGAAAAGGCCATACGACTTGGATGTCGGTGATATGGTCATGTTGAAAGTGTCACCTTGGAAAGGTGTAATGCGGTTTGGTAAGAAAGGAAAGTTAAGTCCAAGGTAAGTTGGACCGTTTAAAATATTGAAACGGATCGGGCTTCAAGCTTTTAAGTTGGAACTCCCACCCGAGCTTCAAGGTGTGCATGACACCTTTCACGTGAGTTATTTGAAAAAGTTTATCGGGGAAGTTGAAAATATTATCCCATTGCAAGAGTTGCGGGTTGACGGCCCGAATCGGTTGATTGAGGAGCCCGAGGCTATATTAGAATCGAAGACAAAGAAGCTTCGGAATAAAGAGATCGAGTTGGTGTTGGTCAAGTGGAAGCATTCACTTGGGCCGAATTTGACTTGGGAAGTCAAGGACGAGATTCGGAAGAGGTACCCGGATTTCGTGAACTATGATGAGATTCCGAGGACGGAATCTTCTTAAGGGGTAGATAGTTGTAACGACCCGAAATTGTAAATAAATAAATTATGTAAAAATATGATAATTATGGATAAATCATATAAAACACGTGGAAATTAGTTTCGTGTCGTTTGGACACCGTACGAGAAAGTTATGGGCGAAACCGGGTCAAGACACTTGATGAAAAGTGCAGCACTGCTGCCTTAAGGAGTTCGCGTCGCGAACTATAGATGGCGATCGGGAAGTCGGGCCAGGGAGTTTGGCCATGGGTCGCGAGGTAGATCGCGTCGAGTTAGCGATCGCTAAGTATGGCCAAGTATGGAGAGTTAGCGACGCGAACTAAGTTCGCGCCGTGAACTCTGGACGACTGCATTAAAGTAGGGTTTGAGCTCATTTATGGCATATCAAAACCCTAGTTTTCTCTCTTGGCGATTTTCGAGCTTAAAGGCTGTTCTTGGTTGATTTCTTCACAAATCCTTGGTAGATTTCACTCCTAGTGGAAGATTAAAGGTAAATCTTCACTCTTTCATCTTTGTAGCTCAAGATTTATGGATCTTGAAGCTAGGGTTTGAAACCCTAGTTCTTGGGTTGGTGATTTATGGTGAAATAAATGTTGTATACACTTAATAGATGGTATATTAACAAGGGAATCAAGTGTATGGTTAAGATTTGTAAGAATCTTAAGGGTTGGTTAAACCTAGGGTTTGGTAAATCAATATATTTGGGGGAAATGGATTGATGGGTGTTATCTAGAGGTAGATGAACACATTGGTAGTAGTTTGTGATGATAATCTTATTGTGATAATTGTATTAGGCTTTTGGTGAAGTCTTGGAAAGTTGATTGGATTGAGAAGCAAGAGATTGGGTGTCAAGAACACGGTTTGAGCATCTTATTGCTAAGGTGAGTACGTGTGGAATTTACTGAGTACATAGCCCTTTTAAATATTTTCATTACTTGTGTTATGGTCTATTTGCTTAATTGTGTAGACTAGTAGTTGATAGTTAGTTATACCTATGATAGTATTGAACTAACTTGTTGATGATGAAAGTGATAGCCGAGAGCTAGATTTGCATAACCATAGGGTTATGATGAGATTGAGATGATGTGATGATACGGGCTACTCCCGATCATGAGGTGTGGATTGAGGGGCAGTTGGGTGGATTCCCATCGACTCTTCCACGTTAGTTATGAGATGACACGGGCGACTCCCGGTCATGAGGTGTGGAGTGAGGGGCAGTTGGGGTGGATTCCCATCGACTCTTCCACAATAGTTATGTGATGACACGGGCGACTCCCGGTCATGAGGTGTGGTGTGAGGGGCAGTTGGGCGTATTCCCATCGACTCAACCACGATAGTAGTCTTACTCATTGGACGTATTCCGGTGGGCAAGGCAGGTATCGGTAGCGTGGGCGATCCTATTGCCGGTACCTTGTTTCTAGCTAGTTCGGGGGTAACCCGATAGTTAGACGTGATTGCTAGGTAAGCAAGATTGATAGGGTCACACTAAGGTGACTAGACTGGATAGTTGGAAATATATATGTATATTGATTGGTTATATGAAACGTGACATTTCATTTTATTATCGGGTCTAAACCCATGTAGCTCACGAGACGTTTTTGTCTCACGTACTCCTTGTCTTGTTTTGCTATGTACTCAGGTTCGGGATCGAAGGCTTAGGTACGCATGGATAGAGATGCGGGACCTAGAATAGAAGAGCACTAGATTGGATTTAGTCTTAGCTTGGTTATGATCTATTTTGTAACACCTACTTTTATACTCTGATTTCATACCAAGGTTTTTGTAAATCCAAATTTGGGGATGTTCTTCTATTTATAAAAATGTTTTATTTTGGCCAATATTTTGTATTAAAATTTGAGGTGTTACATAAGATATGCAATCTACCAGACATTAGAATGCTTATGCCTTACTGAGGGTTAGATTTAAAGCTATTATACATACTAATATATTTGCAATATATGCATGCTCCAACAATTAACCATTAGTCTATTGTCAAATGCATATTACTTTAACTTCATGGTCGTGTTCATAATTATTCGAGGTATACAAATATATGCACAATATAAATATCTATAAAACCAAGACGTATAAATAATATTTCATCCTACACTACATTAAGATACATCATTCATTTTGGAAATCATCATTCTCAAGATGCAAACATCTCCGATTTCCACAGTAATCCCAATTACTCTCACATCAATGGTTCAAAAATATCATGTAAAAACCCTAAGTTACTTACCGAGCCTTGATCAGTGAAATTCATTTGAAACAAAAAAACACTGATTTACTTCCTTGAGCAGTGAAATCCATTCCCAGTTCCAAAGTAATATTGTAAAATTAATTAAACATCCCTAACCACAACCTGCTTGTTAACATGCAAAATGAACAATCAAGTTATAAATTGTGTATCAAGGGGATTTCGAGATAATTCTAAGCATAATAATGATGCAAACATCAAATTGGAAATAACAATGCTATCAAAAAGTCGGACATGGGGTTTTAGGGTTTGATTTTGAACTCCAGTTGGTTAAAAAAATCCATGAAAACAAAAATAAGATGAAATATTATGGAAGATCAACATGAAAGTGTACCTTAGATTTTGCTAATCAAAGTTATAATCTCGAACCAAGAAGCGGTTAGCTCGAATTGACCGGTTAAGAAACTCATGATGGGAAAAAAAGATGAAATATTTTAGAAATTTAAAGAAGATACATGTGCTTGGAGGGAAATATATCAATTCAGAAATTTTCGCCAGTTTTTTCCCTCCAAGAATTAACCATTAATTTTGTAAAACACTTTAGCAGGGAAGCATATATTCTCGAGTAGGGGTGTTAACGATTCGAGCTGAGTCGAATATCAGGAAATTTGGGCTCGGCTCGTTTGTAATTACTCGGCTCGAGTTCGACTCAAGCTCGAATAAGCTTCTAAAATTGGGCTCGAGCTCGAATATTTATATAGTTTCCGAGCTCGAGCTCGATACTCATTTATAATTCCATATTTTTTGAAAATAACTAATTTACAAACTCGAAAAGCTCGTTAATTACTCGACCCGTTAATACCCCTATTTGTAACGACCCGAAATTTGTAAATAAATAAATTGTACAAAAATATGATAATTTATGATAAATCGTTTAAAGAACGTAGGAATTGGTTTCGTGTCGTTTGGAGACCGTACGAAGAAGTTATGGGCGAAACCGGGTCGAGAAAAAGTTAAAAAAGTGCAGCCTGGCTGCATGTGAAGTTCACGACGCGAAATAGTTCGCGTTCGTGAAGTCGTGCCAGGGAGTTTGGCTATGAGGCGCGAAGTAGTTCGCGATGAGATAACGATCGCTAAGTATGCGTACGACATGCAGAGTTAGCGACGCGAACTAGTTCGCGTCGTGAAGTCCGGTCGTCTGCAATAAATTCGGGTTTTTAGCTCATTAAATGCAAAACCAAAACCCTAGTTTTCTCCTTGGCGATTTTCGAGCATAGTGGCTGATCTTGGGTGATTCCTTCTCAAAACTTTGGTTGATTTCACTCCTAAGTGAAGATTAAAGGTATATCTTCACTCCTTGATCTTTGTAGCTTTAGATCTATGTATTTTGATGCTTGAGTTAGAAACCCTAGCTATTGGGGGTTATGGATTATGGTGAATAAATGGTGTATACACTTAATAGATGGTATATTAACAAAGAAAACAAGTGTATGATTTCGATTGGTAAGAATCTTAAGGGTTGGTTAAACCTAGGGTTTGGTAAATCACCATAATTGGGGAAAATATTAGTTAATGGTAATTAGAGGTTAATGGATACATTATTGGTAGTATGAGATGTTGAACATCTTGTGATCATTGTATTAGGCTTTCGGTGACATCTTGGAAAGCCGGTGAAATTGTGGAAGCAAGAGTTTTGGTGTCAAGAACACGGTTGGAGCATTAATTGCTAAGGTGAGTACGTGTGGAAATTTACTAAGTACATAGCCTATGAAATCCCTTTATTACTTGTGTTATGGTCTATTTGCTTAATTGTGTAGACTAGTAGTTAGTAGTTAGTTATACCGATTATAGTATTGAACTAGCTTGTTTGTTGATAGACGTGATAACCGAGAGCTAGATTGACATAACCATTGAGTTATGATATGTTGAGATAATGTGATGATGCGGGGGACCCCCGGTCATGAGGTGTGGTGTGAGGGGCAGTTGGGTGGATTCCCATCGACTCCATCACGATAGTGGTCTTGCTAACTGGAGGTAGTCCGGTGAGTAAGGCATGTATTGGTAGATTGGGCGAATCCCTCTTGCCGGTATCTTGAGGCTTATTAATGGCGATGGATTTCGGTTAATAAGTCAAGGTGGTTCTAGTTAGTTCGGGGGCAACCCGATGAGTAGATATGATTGCTAGGAAAGCAAGGTATTAGAGTCACAATAGGGTGACTAGTTAGATGAATGATTTACTTACATGTTTATCTATATGCCATACGATTATTATTATTGGGTCTAAACCCATGTAGCTCACGAGACGTTTTATCTCACGTACTCCTTGTTTGTTTTGCTATGTACTCAGGTTCGGGATCGAAGGTTTAGGTACGCATGGATAGAGATGCGGGGCCTAGAGTAGAACAACTTTAGATTGGATTTATGCTTAGCTTTGGTTTTGATCTATTTTGTAACACCAAACTTTATACTCTGATTTTCATACCAAAGGTTTTTGTAAATCTATATTTTGGAATAGTTCTTCTATTTATGAAAAATGATTTATTTTGGGCAAATGTTTTGTATTAAAATTTGAAGTGTTACACTATTAATATATGTATATTTTTGTACTTATTGTATCAACACTTGTATAAAACACTTGTTCGGCTCGTTAGGATCGACTCGTGAAGATCGTCTGGCTCGTTCAGTTCGAGATTAAACGAGCTATCAAACGAGCCGAGTCGAGTATTAAATTATTAGGTTTGGCTCGTGAAATTAATCGAGTCTTGTTTTATGTTCGAGCTCGACTCGAGATCGAATTAGTATAGGCACGAGCTCAATATAAACGAGCTCGAGCTCAAGTAGCTTGTTAAAAACTCGACTCGTTAACAGCCATATTCTCGAGTTTGTTGACGATACCATTAATTGGCCTTTATTTATGTTTTATTTTCTTCTTAAAAGCAAAAGGTATTGAAACACTTTGGAGAAACCGTTCTAAAAAAATAAATTATTTAAAACACTTTTAGTGAACCGTTCCAATAAAAATCTCTTGAAACATTTTTATTAAAAACGTCCCAAATTAATAAATTATTTGAAACAATTTTAATGGAACCGTTCCTAAAAAGCTTTTTTAAAACACTTATATTAAAAACGTTCCGAGTGGTAACAATTTTTTTGAAACACCTTGTGGAAAGTCGTTCCAAATAACAAAATTATCTGAAACATTTTTAATGTAACCGTTCCAAAAAATTCTTTTGGAACACTTTATTAGAAAAAGGTCTCGAATACTTGTTTTTTAGAACGTTTCACATTAGTCGTGGGTTATAAAAGGTTTTTTAGAAACACTTTATACAATAACCGTTCTTAAATGTAATGAAAATATTTTTTTCTGTAGCAGTGAATGAAGCTATGTCAAAAGGTGATATTTTTTAATTTATGTACCACAATAATTGTTTTACATATTTGTACTGCATAATACTCATAATACTTGTATATTGTGATATAAGAATCAATAGATGTGGTACACAAATTAATTCCCTTTGTTAAATAGATATTTTATTTAATGTAAATAATACTTTTTTGAATAAAGAAAAAAAAAAGCTTGTTAAAATATTGCTAGTTAATTTATTCGGAATACTTATTTTTGAAAATACGGAATTTAAAAAATAAGGAAGATGATCTTTACAAGTATCGCACACCTAAAAATGTTTGACCTTTGAAATTGTCAAAATAAAACAGATTGTAGTTGACATTTCATGATGGTTTATCAATTGGATAACCAACTTCCTAAGATTGCACCTGTAGACATGTATATCCAATACTGTATTTGCTTTGAAATGAACACATCATACAGCGCTCATATGCAAGTCTAGAAAAGTGGTAATGTTCATCTTGACTTTCTAACTTCAATGTTTTCACCATTTTTGCAACTATATTCAAAAAATTAATAATCAAATTGTATATTTTGATACATTTTCTGTCTGAGCAAAATAATTTACAAAGTGTTCAAAAATTTCCGACGTTCATTTTTCTCGCTTGCTCATTCGTGACCATGACTATGCCTCACCATGAAACGGATATACATCGTGAAGGGGACACTGTTTGTTAGCCTTCCACAGCGCGGTAGGCGTCCACGTCAACTGCACGGCATGGACACCATACCTATGTTTATTATATTGGGGGTGATTTATACACTATATCTTTTAATTTATGTATCATAATAATTGTTTTATATACCTGTATAGTTTGAAAAAAAATTATATCATCATATGATGGATGCATTAAAAATTATAGTGTGAAAATTAATTGCTTTTTATTTTGATTGTATAGCATGCTAGCTCTAGGCTTTTTTATGATTTTCTTAAGGATTTCACATTTGTTGAATATGAGATCATTATTCTAGTTTTTCTTTTTCACTTTTTTGACACATTTTTAAAAGTCGGCTATTTAATATTAGTTTAATGGTTAGTTTATGCAAAGTAAATATTATATGTTTTCTTTTAGATATTTTAGAGTCGGTATTTAACTTTTTAACCTTTTAGATTTGACTGATTTTTTTTTTTTTAATTTTCGATTTTGAAATGAATACATCATATGGCGCTCATATACAAGTCTAGAAAAGTGGTAATGTTCATCTTGACTTTCTAACTTCAAAGTTTTCAACATTTTTGCAACTATATTTAAATAATTAATAATCAAATATATAATTTGATATATTTTCTATTTGAGCAAAATAATTTTTAAACTGTTCATAACCTTTCAACGTTCATTTTTCCCGGTTGCCCGTTTGTTACCATGACTACTGCATCATTATGAAAAGGTTATACATCGTGAAGGGAACAATGTTTGTTGGCCTTACACGGCATAATAGGCATCCATATTGCCAACTGATTGCACGGCGTATAGCCATACCTATGTTTAGTTTTTATGATATTTTAGTGATTTCACATTTGTTGAATATGAGATCATTATTTTAGTTTTTCTTTTTCACCTTTTTGACACATTCTTAAAAGTCAGTTATCCAATCTTAGTTTAATGGCTAGTTTATGCAAAGGGATTATTTTATATTTTCTTTTAGATATTAATTTAGAATCGGTATTTAGCTTTTTAACTTTTTAGAGTTGACTGGATTTTTTTTAACATTTTTGTTTTTTAACAAAATAGATATAATAGCTGACATTTAAAGGTTTCTCGCTTAGTAACTCCTAGGATACGTTTGGTACAGAGAATGAAATTGCAGAGAAATGGTTGCAGAGAATGGAATTGCAGAGAAAGAGAATTAGTGTGGAGAAGGAGAATTGACTCTTCTGTTTGGTAGCACAGAGACTTCAACAGAGAATTACAACAGAGAATCATTTCTCTTGTTTGGTACAACAAAAAAATCAGTTGAGAATTATACAAACTTTATAATTAACAAACATATTTTTTTCCCACAACAATCATTATTATAACATATAAAATTCATGGATAAACTAAAAACGAAAGTGCATTAATAAAATCAATAATAACATCCAAAAATATAAACTATTGTCACTTTCAAAAACATCAATTCAATCAAAATGTAAAAAAAAAAAAAAAAAAAAACAGTTCTAAGTACTTAAAACCACAATGTAACCAAGAACAATATTTGAAGTTTTGAACCATAAACAATCATCCCATAGAGCCATCAGTGTAAGATTCTACCATGCATATTTTCTCCTCTTGTGTCAATCCAAGAAATAACCGTCCTAGAAGGACATCCTTTCCAATCAAATTAGATGCTTTAAAACGTTTGGTCATTGTAATACCCGGTAAAGCTTTCAACTCATCACTAACCTTCTCAAAAATTTCACGAGTCTCAAAACCTTCTTTACTCAGATGTTCGTCAACAATCTCTCCAAACTTACCAATGACTTCATTCATCTCTTTGCACGACTCCCGATATATTTCATCTACATCCATGCTTTTGCGTCTTTTACGTTTGCTTATTACATTATTTGTTGGTACTTCAGACCGATCGTCATCTTGAACGCCATCTTCAACGAAATCAAAGTCATGAGGATCAATTGGGGAAGTTCCTTGCGTCTCTGGAATGACTTCTTCATCTTCTCCAAGATCAGTAGATTTACAACCGGTTGCTCTTACTTTACCAAAGATGATACACAGATTGTCATAAAATGGAACCGACTTGCCTCGAAATTGAGCAGCACCTTTGTGAGACTACAAGACAATTAGAAAAAAATAAGTAAGAATGCTTCTTCATTTTATAAATGTATATTTAGAACATACCTTGACATATTTATCCCAAACACTATCTTCAGCGTACACACATTTGTTTTCTTCATTCCAGCCGAACCCACTTGTATTCACCATATCATATACAATGCCAAAGTGCTTCTTACATGACTTCATCCTAGACTTTATATGTGATTCTGCTTTGAGACCATATTGTTGAACTCCATTCAAATAGCCTGGTTTGAAACCATTGTCAGCACCAGCATACTTTCCAGATGCATGTAACTCCATTAACGCATCAATTAACTTTTCATCTTCATCAATTGACCAACTATGTTTGCTCCTTCCGGTACCTCTCCCTACATTTGAATTTGCCATGCCTATACACAAATGCATAATTTAAAATTATATAAAGAACGAAGAAAAATATTAAATAAAAATGAAGAATCAACATTATCAATCATAATTCATGGTTCAACAAATAAAGAGTAGATAAACAGTGCTTAAAGACTACATAAAAACTATGAATTAAACATTAAATATTGAAATCGACATATAGCATTTAAGACCAACTTAAAGTACCGACTTATAGTTTCCCCAGACCGATTAAATCTATTGACCAGTATCCTATTCTTTGCATTATGAGCTACCGTATGCAAAAACATAGCAACTTGCTCATCGACTAACATATTTTTACTATTCTTTAACCCTCCTCTACTTTTTAACATATCACAAAGTGTTGAAAACGCTTCTCTATTCATTCTTATGTTAACAATACTTGTAACATCACTTTCATAAACCATCCTCTCCATGTTATCACGCCTATTTTGGTAACTCATGAAATATTTTGTATGTAACGTTCTTGATTCAATTGAACGACGGAAACGATGACCACACATCATCCACCAACGAACCATAACATAAATGGCATAGAATGCACCTATGACAACTATTTTTTGTCTCAAAGATAATCTTGCCATCTCAACTACACAACATACAAACTATAACATGAAATCTTGACACTTTGAATTCAATTACTAAACTAATTATGAATTATAAACTAAATCAAAAACTTCAAGTACTAAATTAATATTGACAGAAACTAAATAACGAAATTCAATATTAAAACTAAATTTATGACTAGAAAATCAATATAATATTGATAATAATTCATATAGTATCGATCCATTTAAGTAAATTAACACAATAATATAAATCCATATAGCATCGATCTATTAAAGCTTATCAAAATCAACCACGTGGAAACGGAAATCAACAAAAACGTTGAATATAAATCCATATAGCACGATCCATTAAAGCTTATCAAAATCAACCACGTGGAAACCAAAATCAACAAAAACATGTGAAATATTCAACGTGGAGAAGACAAGAGAGAGAGAGGAAGGTTACCTTGAGGGAATGTATGTAGAAAAATTCTTCTGCTGATACGAGACGAATAACCTACGAGAACTTGTGTGGCGGCAGTTGGGTTTTAGAAGAGGATGATTAGTTGGGCTTTCAGAATTGTCCGTGTGTTTTTTTTATTCCCTATTTTACAATTCCCATCCTTTCTCTACATAAGAAGGGGGATTAAATTTAGAGAATATGAATTGGCAATTCTTCCCCCTCTCCTTTTCTCAATACAACCAAACAAGGGATTTGATTGCCAATTCCATTTCTCTCCTCTCAATTCTCTGTACCAAACACACCCCTAATGTTTCTAAACATGTGACACACGTCTAATTATGCTTTGAATTCAATACATCATGCATTGCTGATCTACAAGTTTCAATAAGTCTTTTATGTTTAATTATCTCACACGTACATTCAAAATTCAAAGTTTTTAAATGTTTGTTAAACAATATTTAGATTTTTTTTTTGGAAACGGCAAATGAAATAACGGAAGCCTACTCGCAATTTTTCAGCGAGCACCCCGAGTTCGAGCTCCGCATAAGCGGGCAAACCCAGCCCCCAAAGGGATTTCCAAGGAAAATTCCCCATATGTGCCCGTGTGAGGTATGAGTTAAATTACGCTAATGCAACGCTCGCAAAGGGATTCGAACTCACGACCTGCATCCCACATGGGTATAAACCCAGTGCCTCAGACCAGCTAGGCTGGCCATCATTGGCAAACAATATTTAGATAATAGTAAGAACTTATTTATCAATAACATGATAATTCATGATTGTACATTAACTAGAAGAAATTAAAATTGTTGCTTAGACAGCTCACGATCGTTGGCAGTACTAATGAATCAGTTAATGTCACATCAGCATCACGTCACCTAATCATACTTCAACTGATATTTTACTGGCATACTCATGTTAACAATATGCATACACTTAATATTTTATACATTAAATAAACACGCACACAAAATATCAATATCCACAAAAATACTCATTTCACTCGCCAGACCAAAGCTCTTGAACCGACATCACTACGCCAATGATGTTGGTTTACCAAAGTGTACAGACACCCAACTAAAGCACCATTAGCATTTGTCAGCCGTCTTAGTATAAGAAGGTACGACTAAAAATCTAAAATCAACACAAACAGATTTCGGTAATTATATGAAAATTATTTACTTTTTTGAAATGTCAACAAAAAAACGAATAAGTTTTTTTGAACGGTAAGTTAGTAAGTTAGTGATTCGAGTCTGACAGTGACATCCATAAGGGGCAGTATGTCTTCCCTCGAACCCTCCACATATGGGGAATAAACCCCACACCTTTTAATCTTCAAGTTATGCCTTCAACACGCCTTGAACCCAAGACCTCTTAAACCCCAAGGTTATCCTTGGTGGCCAATTGATCTAGACCAATTGATTTAAAAAAAACCGAACTTTTACTACTTTCCAAGAGAACGTCACACAAATAGATTTTTCACTATTTTCCAAGAGAATGTCACTAAAAAGTTAGTATTTATACCCCGGTTTCTGAGTCCTTTCTCGGTGAAAATACCATCCGTCTTCAATTTTTGACTTTTTTAAACATTTTTTATTGTATTTCATGTGTTTGTTTGCAACCAAGAATGGAAATTGAGAATAGAAACTCCTTCTTTTTCCATCTTTTTCATTCTCGTTAAAATCGAAATATATAACTATACGCATAAATACATGTATATCTTAACTTGCATAATTCACATATCTTAACCACAATTTTTTCTGGTTAAAACCGTTTTCTGGTCCTCTGGAACCAGCCCAGTACGTCCCCAAACATATACTTTAGCCAGTCCCCAACCATATACTTTGGCCCGCTCCGCACTCGTATAATATATGTTTACTGGTTAATAGTTGGTTAAGTCCCGAACAGGTGAACATGAGTCACTCACGACTAATAATTGTCAGATAATAATTAATAAATGAGCCTACTTGGTAATTGGTATATACATTTTTTACTTATACAGTTATACCAATAGTTATATGTTTGGGTAAAAAATAATTTGTATGTTTATGTTAGCTTGACGACGTTCTTGTGTGTTACTCCATAACGTGTGTTAGGAATATTTTAATTAATATTCATTAAAGATTTGATTAGTCAAAACTATACAAGGACCTAAATTGAAGATATGGAAGTTCAAATTTAAATAAAGATTTAGGAGATAATCATTAATGTAAAAAGATATAGTATATCTTTATTAGTTTAAAAGATTTAGTTATTATCTTTTCCTTGTAAGTCTTAGGTTTTCTAGTATATAAAGAAACCTAATGACATAGAATTAGATGTTCTTGGAACCCACGTTTTAACGTGTTTTTGTGTGTAAAACCTAAGCCTCAAGATCGTTTGATCCTGTTTAACGAAGAACCGTTCTATGTATTTATATATAGAATTGAGGCTTTTAATGATGAAAACTTGTTTAGCTATACATATATGTTCAACTAATTCCGCAATTTTATGTTTTGTATATGCTTATTCCAAGATCATGAACTAACTATTCAGGAGCCTAAAGATCGGTTATATAGAGTTGAAATAAACTCATCAAGTGGTATCAGAGCAAGGTGGCTCCAGATCTGGAATGAAACAAGGATAAAAAGCAAGCATATTTGGTAAACGTGGGAAGTGTGGCAACTCATATTGAAATTTAAAAGACAGCCACCAATGGAAACTGGAGGCAATTCGCTAGCATCAGGGACTGGTCCAGATGGAGTGAAAAGAAAAGTATATTACTTTTATGATCCAGAAGTTGGAGGTTGGTAGTTAGCAATTCGAATTAGCACTGATCTCAATCTTAATCTTATTACTGGTCCATGGCAATATGAAAATTACTATTGATCCTTATATAACAACATTACTACTGATCAATATCAAATGTGGTTACTTCCATATTTCCAAGTCTACTACTGATCCTATTCGCTATTTTCTACTGCTCCACCAAAAATACTATTGATCAGTAGTAAATGGTGAAACTAGCGTATTCGAATATTACTACTGATCAGTAGTAAAAAGTAGTGTTCAAACTTGTTACTGATCAGTACTAACCGAAGACAACTCTACTACTGATCAGTACTAAATAAGGAACGTAGCTAAATTCAACGTTACTACTGACGTCGCAACAATCACTACTGATGTTCGGATTTTTGATACTGATCTTAATGGGTAAGAACTTAGTACTGATTTCTTCCTTAAAATCGATACATCATACTTTGGAAAGCATGACACACACCATGTTCATTCCATACTACGGTTTATTGAAAGTATTCGGTTAAATCACTTGTTAATTTTTATTCTTGATAAGAAGAGAATAAAAATAACTTGTGATATTAATGTGAAACGAATCACATTATTCACACACACAGGTTGAAGGCTTGATAAAGATAAAGGAAGATGGTTTGTTTGTTACATATTTAATCTTTTTCAGTTGATTACAGAAGATAATTGATTATATTTTATTTGAAGAAGAAGTTGAAAGTCTTACTACATAAGATGTTATGTATTGTTGTAACTGCAATTCAACCGAATCTTAACGAAAAGATCTGTTGAAGACTAAGATAAGCAAGTCCCTCATACAAGATATGACGTTGCTGATTACTATATTTAGACGGAATGTGATGCTTAGTTTGAGTTTCTACTTCAACTTCAAATAGAAGATAGTTGGTTTTCAATGTAATTAATATAGCCTTGAAGAACACAAGAATGATATCATGATCATTCAAGGGGAAGTTCAAGTTTCTCGGATTGATTTGATTATGTCAAAAAGGGGAAGAGACTTGAAGATTCCTAGCTAATTTTACAAGTTTTGTCAAATCAAATAGGGGAAGATTGTTAGGAATATTTTAATTAATATTCATTAAAGATTTGATTAGTCAAAACTATACAAGGACCTAAATTGAAGATATGGAAGTTCAAATTTAAATAAAGATTTAGGAGATAATCATTAATGTAAAAAGATATAGTATATCTTTATTAGTTTAAAAGATTTAGTTATTATCTTTTCCTTGTAAGTCTTAGGTTTTCTAGTATATAAAGAAACCTAATGACATAGAATTAGATGTTCTTGGAACCCACGTTTTAACGTGTTTTTGTGTGTAAAACCTAAGCCTCAAGATCGTTTGATCCTGTTTAACGAAGAACCGTTCTATGTATTTATATATAGAATTGAGGCTTTTAATGATGAAAACTTGTTTAGCTATACATATATGTTCAACTAATTCCGCAATTTTATGTTTTGTATATGCTTATTCCAAGATCATGAACTAACTATTCAGGAGCCTAAAGATCGGTTATATAGAGTTGAAATAAACTCATCAACGTGTATAAATTATTTCATTGGTATCTAACTATTTTAAGAAAATTAAAAAAAATATGCAACACGATAAGATTAATTAAAAATTGCTACTTAGTTTGATGTTCAAATGTCTGGTGTTCATTCAACACCATTGAGGTAAGGGATGACGAAAATCACAAACAGAGTGGACAATACTAGCGTGTGTAATATATTATTGTTGTAATAATGACTTATTTAATGCAAAAAATATAATAATAAAACATTATATGTTGGAGGATGCGTGAGGGAAATTCTCAGTTACATTCGCCGCATTTCGTGATCATTTTGATAACTCTATATTTATAATCGGAAATGATAATGCAAATAGTTGTTAATAAGATATTCAAATATTTATAAATGTGTCAAGCCTCAGAGCCCTCGAATAAATGTGAATATTTGGATGCTTATTCTGGTTATTGATTGATTAATGGTGAATAATGGGGGACAAAATCATCGGCTCAAACATGAAACTGTTGAGTTTTGATCACTGATTTCAAGTTTCTGCTTCATTCGATTAGCCTGGTAATCCCTTCTCATACTTCAACAATTAAACAAGCAATATGGAATATTTGTGTGTTATAATCTGAACGAAAACAGAGACAATCAAATGTAAACAAAGTAACTGTCATTCGATTAATTGTTTGTACAGAGATTTACACTATATATAGGATACGAACCGGTGTGATTGAACGGTTATACCGTTTCACAATCGACACCACAACTGCTCCCTACAGTTACCCTAGATCGACACTTAACTGCTAAACAAAATGGGCCTATTATTTATGTACAGACTTGTTGGCTTATGGCCCAAGTATTTGACCCACTTAATACTAAAACATAATTAAAATACTAGACATATTATTAACGATTATATCATTAAAATCCAACACACTCCCTTAATGATATAATCGTTTATCCCGATCCTTCATTCTTCCATTTTGCTGTCATCTTCATGATCAGCACTTAGGTCACTTGATGTTGTTAGTCCGCTATCATCATCATCTGCTAGTTCTCCACCGCCACTTTCTTCAAATGTCACGATCAGCTTTTCTCCATCATCGAATTCTATCTTGCCTGCTTGACTTATTCCACCTTCATGCTCTATAAGCACAGCCTCTGTTCCACTGCAACATAATGTAGCTTCTCCCACTGGCAACTCATTTGCCATTATTCCCATTGTACTCCCGCTATCTTCAGCCCCCGGTACACCATAACTGGAATAACTCTTTGCCACATCATAATAAGCTGCTAAGAGGCTTAAATGTGTTGCATAACATTCGCTTATTTCATCAGCATGTTCTATTGGAAAGCCCATTGCTCTTGCAATGCAATTCCATTTGTTTTTAATCGTCACTTGGGTATGTCCACCCATACCTTTAACTATAAGATATAAGTCCAACAAGCAAATTTCAGCCCCGTTTATAATCACGGGTGTCGGTCGTTCTTCCACTTGCATATAGTCCTTATAGAACCATTTTACTAACTTCTCAAAGTGCTCCTTGACTAAGTCTTTGCATTCAACCATGATTTCTCGTTCATTCACCATTTCAAGAAATCCAATTAAACTTTCATAATCGTTTCTAGTAGGCACTACAACAGCTTGATTTCCCTCCAATCTCTCTTCAATTGTTAACCCATCAAAATACAATGAATCATAGTAGTGCATAATGGCCTTAATCGCCTTTTCTTTAGCAAGATCAATTTTATGTAACTCTTCATTTCTGGTCAGTTTATTAAAAACAATGCTTTCTTCTTCGAATACTTTCTTCAATATGCACTTTGAATTTTTTAACTTCACTTCAAAGCCTTGAACAATTAATTGTTTTAAACTCAGAATGTTTAAACCAATATTTGGGACGTAATATACCCCGGGAATCAAATAGTTTTTTGATTCTGTCCACCCCTTTACTTCCCCGCAACCTTGTATGTTCAAGTTGTTTTGACTTACGTTGCTCGATCCTATCGAGCCTGGTTTGAAATGTGCAAATGTTTCCATATTTGGAGTCATGTGCCTCGGGTAATCATCACTAACATACCAAACATCATTCCAACCTTTTCCATCCGATCCTTCTAATAACCAGTTTTGAGTTGGTACAATAATTTCATCATATTGGTTTCCTGCATCAGATTGTTTTTCTGCAGCAATGTCTTCACTGGCTTTAATGGCTTTTGGTTTTTTTCTTTTGAAACCGGTCCTTCTATGTTTATTGGGACAATTCCAATAGACATGCCCACGAGTAAGACAAATATAACATCTGGCACGTCTCATTTTCTTTGACAATTTTACGGTATGTGAGTTTGGATTAACATTACCTGTTTGATTTTGAATGTTCAATTTATCGAGGCTTTGTAAAACTTCTTTTCTCCTTTGTTTCCAGAGATTGTTCTCACTTTGATGGTACATACTGTTTAACCTTGTCTTCAGTTTCGAATTTTTGCCATTCGATCGAGCCTTTTTGAAGAACGACTGGATTCTGGAATTTTGGATGTATTTGCATAAAAATCAAACCTTTTCTTCTTCAAATCAGCGTCTGATTCTTCAATTGATCGGCCAAACCTTTGGCTCTGATACCATGTTGAGTTTCGATCACTGATGTCAAGTTTCTGCTTTATTCGATTGTAATTCCTTCTCATGATGCTGTAATCAAAATAAGTAAATTGCAGAATATGTGTGTGCGTGATGCTGAATGAAAAGAACAAAATATACAGAATGAAGATTGTTTATTTACGATCGATTCAATTACAATATATACTATACGAACCGATGTGATTGAACGGTTATACCGTTTCACAATCGACACCACAACGGCTCCCTACAGCTAGATCGACACTTAACCGCTAAACAAAATGGGCCTATTATTTATGTACAGACTTGTTGGCCTATGGCCCAAGTATTTGACCCACTTAATACTAAAACATAATTAAAATACTAGACATATTATTAACGATTATATCATTAAAATCCAACAGAAACGATGTCGGATCATGTAGTTGCCAAAGAGGTGTCAACCACCCTTTTAAACCCTACCGTCTCTTGCCGGAGCCTCTTCAGAGCAGATTTCCGCCATTACAGCCTAATTTACTGAAACTGTGGTAATTGTATTATAGTAGCAAACTTCTTTCATTTTTACCCTGTTTTTGTTGTTTATTTACATTCTCGGGATTAAAACGGATTATAAGATCTTTGGAAGACCAAATTGTTACATACTTACAAGGGCCGATCATGTCGGGTACAGCTATATCATTTATAAAATAAAATTTATAAAAATAAGTTACTTTACTCTACATCCATGATTAAGAAAAAAAACCCATCAAGAAACCATAACAAAAGTTAAGAAAGGTTTTTATTATGAGGTTTAGATGTTTACACAAGTGAACAAAGTATAATAAGTGGTTGCAATGCTAAAGGACAAAGATATTTGGATCTTATTTCTTTCTCACCTGCTTGGGCCATAATTTTATAAAATTTCCAAATAAGCAAGTTTAGCCCAGGATCCAGTAACATGTGCTCAGAAATCCTAAATGCACAACAACATCTTCATCGTCTTCACATTTTTTTCCGCTCTAGATTGGAAAATAGAAGAATTACCAAAATGCAACAGATTGAGAAAACTCTTTTTTATTTCTAGACTGGAAAATGAAAACATTTTAACATGCTTTTAAAATTTTCAGTAGCTTCCTAGAGATAACAAAGACATCCACCTCCATTTTCTAGAAAAAACGAAGTTGAAAAAACTAGAGAATGTTTTCACACCTAAATGCATGCAGCTGCAAATTGAACTGATTATGTATGTGATATTTAAGTGCTCTAAAGAAAATCATTGGCCTCAAAGAAAGATGTTTGGCTAAAAAAAAGTCAAAATCAATGAAATTGCCTCATTTCATTTTGTACGAGTAAAAATAAATTTACATTACCAATCCACATGTTACATTTTTCCCTTAAATAAATAATAATGCTCAAGAACACAGCATGTAAATAATTTTTAGGTCAAAGGCTCAGATATGCAAATTTGGAAACGGAAAAGGGGGATCAGACACCGCCATGGCTGCAACAGATTTGGGATTCGGGTTGCCCCGCCAAGATACGGGCCGAATTTCACCCGAGATTCAGTAACCTCTGCTCGGAAAACTTAAATATATGCATAACAATATCTTCATCGCCTAATCAATCTTTTCCGGTAACCGAGTCAGAACTTATTGACTTCTTGGAGAAGCCAATAAGATCTCAAAAGCACTCCCAAACATCCCCTAAAAGGATCGAATACATGTGAATACTTGGTTGCATCAACTGCTTATTCTTGTTCTGATCCTTCAAGGGTTGTTGATTAATTAATGCTGAAAAATGGGGGACGAAATCATGGGCTCAAACATGAAACGACGCCGGATCATGCAGTGGCAAGAGAGGTGGCAACCACCCTTTTGAAACCTACTGTCTCTCTCGCCGGAGCCTCTTCCGAGCAGATTTCCCCATTTCAACCCAACTTACTCACTGTGATAACTATATTTATAGTTAGCAGCTTATTTACCTTTTTACCCAGTTTTTGTTGCTAATTTACTTGCACCATGGGGACTGGATCTTATTATTGTCTTATTCAAAGGCCACAATGTTAAACACACGGGCCTATATGATAATCTGTTATTGTATTTGGTATACTATTACAAAAAAAAATAGGTTATGTTATATATTGTCCTTAGGATAATGGTTAAAAGCTAATAAAGTGGTTTATATACAAGTGTTTATGCATAACCACTACTAGGTGGTTTCTGATTTTTAAGGGGTGGTTTTTTATGTAATTAATGTACAAAAATTTTAAGCATTGAACTTATTATTAACCATTGCCCTTAGGACATTGGTTAGCAAAATCCTACAAAAAATCAATATGTTTAAGAATTGATTATTGTGAACTAGTTGATTAAACTTGGCAAATATTCCCCCGTCCTACAAAAAAATTTACATTTCACTTTAAAATTTTGTCCCACAAAAAAGTTTATATTTCTCAAATTTAGGGGCCCACATAATAAAATAATATTATTACCAATCATTACACAAATAAAATAATTTCTCTCTCCAATCTAACCTTATATTTTAATCAAAAGTATTATTAAAAACCCCATCACTAACTATCTCCTAAAAGATTGTGCCCAAATAAAATATACATTTTTTTATGGGACGGAAGGAGTATGCATTATCTTTAGTAGTATCTCCAAGTAAATAATCTCTCTACCTTCAAGTAAAGGTATTATCATCTATATTGTAACATCTTGAGACCCGGCCTAGAATTTTTAATTAATTTCGGTAAGTAATTTAATTGTTCATTGTTTTATATAATTTATTTGATTTAATTATATTTAATTGTATTTTAACCATGAGGTTAAAATTAGTAAAACTGAGATATTTAAATATTAAAATGATTTTTACATATTTGGGTTCATTTCTGAACCGGGGTTCTAAAAATATATTCGTTGTTAAAATTGGAGTTAGTTAGGTCTAAATTAATTATCTACGAACCTAATAACATGTACTGTGTTTAAATGAATATACATGTGTTGGGGGTGGGGGTACGTGTTATGTGTAGGGGCAGATGTCAATTTTCTCTTTCTTCCCTCTTGTTCCTTTCCCAGTCACGACACAAACACACACTACACACACACTTGAGTTTTCTTCCAAATTGATGCTTAAAACTTGAAGATCGTGCCTACTAATTGTGATTTTCGGAATCTAGAAGCAAAACTAAGTAAGTTCTCTCCTTCCTTGGCTAGGGTTTCATGTTCTTGATGTAGGGATGATTCGGATGAACTAGGGTTCTTGAGTTAGTGGGTTTTTATGAAGTTCATGTTGAATCTTGTTGGAAATCCAAAATTGATGCATGATTTGGTGTCTAATTGAGTTCTTGCAAGTTGTATGTGTTGAATTGTTAGTTGTAGCTCATTTGGTGAAGCTTTCATAAAGCTCCATAAATGGTGTTCTTGGGAAGAAGATGAAGTTCTTCCCTAATTTGATGAATTGTGTATTTTGATGTTCTTGATGTTGTGTTAGGTTAATTATTCATGTTAGAATGGTAATTGTTAATTAAGAACTAGTTATCTATTGAGAAAATGCCTAAAGAATGGTAGTGTTTGGCTAGATGGAAATGTAGTCATAACTAGCTAAATTTGTAGATTGTCGACTTTGGTCAAACCTGGGAGTTGACTTTAGTCTTGTGTGACTAGTAAACTTTAATTATCAATTTCATGTTAACAATATGTTAGTTGAATGAATTGTAAGCTTAATCATGCTGGTTTAGGGCCTTGACCCGTTTGATTGACAATTGGTGCATTTGACCAAAATAAGGTCAAAGTTGGTGAAACTTGCATTTGGATGCAAGTAACTTGTTTGACATGTAATATTGATGTTGATCATGTAGTCTAACCCATTGGAAGGTGTTGTGTAGATTCCCGATTCATTATTCTTGTTTTTGACCCGTTTGGGCCTAAGGTGCATTTTGGTCAAATTGTATGATGAATTGACTTGATGAAGTGTTAGACTTTAGTATTGATTATGTGTAGAAAATGCAAGTAATTGGTTGTAATTTGTTGTTGCAAGACGTGGTCTTAACCTATATTACTTGTTGCAAAATTTGGTGATTTCGGGTGACTAATTCGGTATTCATTTTGTACAGGAAAAGGGAAGGAGACTCAGTGATATAAGATTACTGAGCTCGGTACTAAAAGGAAGCTAAGGTGAGTGGATTTAACCTTCTTCTTGTGTGATGTACAAAGGTTTTGGTATGGTAGACTTGAAGGAGAAAAATGCAGCATTTTAGCTGGTCTGGGGGAGATAGCGGCGCCATCTCTAAGATAGCGGCGCTATCTCTGCTTCGTTTTGGAAAATTTGAACAGCGACCCGAAATAGCGTTTGGTATTTAGATAGCGGACGCTATCTTTTGGTGGATAGCGGCGATATCTTCGGATAGCGGCGCTATCTCCATGAAAGATAGCGGCGCTATCTTGGCTGGTTTTGGGAAAAATTTATTTTTCTTGGTTTTTATTGATTTTCCAGTGGTGCCATTAATTGTGGGATTGTTAATGGTAGTATGTGCACACGTTTTCTAGAGGTTAGCTATGAGTGGGTTTTGGCTAGGCTTCGTTACTATTGGATGGGGTGCTCGGACTCCTACGAATGTGTTCCGCCAGGGGTGAGTACCGTGCTAATAGTAAAGTGGTCATCGGTAAACTGTTGTTCGGACAACAACAGTTGTAGGTACTTTTCAAGTCCGCCGATACTCTCATAACGTCCAATTGCTTGTGGAAGTTTGGACGGGTTTCCAGATTGATTTCTCTTGTCTCTAATTGTTGTGGTTATGCAAATTGATTGTTATTTCTATTCACTTAGCTTTGTGCTAATCCCTCATTTGTTGACTCTTTTCAGGTTGTGGATTTAGCTTGACTAGAGTCGGGTTTTGGAAGTCTGACCGTACTCTGATTTTGTATACCGGGTCGAGCCTGTTTTAGTAACACCTTCAAATGTTTTACATATTTAGTTAATATGTAAAGTTTTTATGATGTGTAATAATTTAGGATTTATGGTTTCTTAAATCGCTTCCGTATGCATTTAAAAAAAATGGCTCTAGATTGTGGTGTTACAATTTGGTATCAGATCCTCGGTTTGGCGATGGTTACACATTTAGGTGTACCGTTCCCAAATCTTGGCTCGAGTTGGTCAAACTTCCTTTAGTGGAGGGGGTTAGTAGGGTGAATACGAATTGTGGTTTAGTAGGAGTTAGTATGATAGGTACTAACAGTTTAAACTAAGAGTTCGTGAGATGTTGTGTTTGTTACAGGTATGGCCGATAAAGATCCCAACCCTTTAGTAACTCAATCGAACCCCGAACCGGAAATCATTGGTACATCTGGAGATGCTAATGCAGAAAGAGAGGACTATATTATGAGAATGGAAAGCCGGTTAGAACATCTTCAAAGTATTGTCGATAGTATGAATCAGAATCAGAATAACCAAACACCAAATTTCCCTCCCATATCCAACCCTACATTAACCACCCCGACAATGCAATTTCCCACAACTCCAACCTTTACCATGACAGCTCCATATATGTCAACCTCATCAGAATCCCAACCTATGATGTCACAACCACAATACTTTTATGTTAATCCTAGTCAAGGTATGCCACAATATCAATTCCCGAATCAACCATATCAATTCATAAAACCAACGTGTACCTTTAAACAATTCCTTGATTGCAAACCTCCTGAATTTAGTGGTAGTAGAGACCCTAATGTCACGATGAACTGGTTGAGAGAAATGGATAGAACCTTGGATGCTTGTGGTTGTGAAGACAAATTTAGGGTGATGTATGCCACCCGTAAACTAACCGGTGGTGCTATGAATTGGTGGGATACTTTGGTTGAACGCCTACCAAAGGAAGCAATAAACAGTATAACGTGGGATCAATTTAGAGAACAAGTGTGCAAACGTTATTGTAACTCATTTGAGATGGATAGAATTCGATCTGAGTTCTTGAATTTGCGGATGACGGAGAGGATGACGGTGGATGATTTGATCGAGCAGTTTAATGAAAAGTTGAGGTTTGTGCAACAGTGGGTGCCCGATGAGCAATCAAGAATAAAACATTGTATTCAAGCTTTACGGCCTGAATACCGATCGGTGGCTAGACTTGCAACAAATTTGTCACAAGCCTTTGATTTTGCAAAGGCAGCTGAAGGTGATATGAATACACCTGATTGGGTGAACAAAGAAAGATCGGGGTATCAAAAGTTTAAGTCTGCACAATTAGATTTCCAACAAAATAAAAAGGGGCAGGGAAATCAAAAACATGGAAACTCGAATTGTGTACAATCCGGAAGTAATTCGGGTCAGAAGGCACAATGGTGTGCTAGGTGCAGATCTTCTCACACGGGTGTTTGTACAACTCAGACTATGCGATGTGTCAAGTGTGGTCAGTTCGGGCATGAATGGAATGATTGTAAGTTCCCGCGAAGGGTATGTTGGAATTGTCAGAGAGAGGGTCACAGGGCCGGTGATTGTCTTTCAGTGAGGAGATTGGGTTCAGGGACGGGGTCGGAAAGTGGGTCGTTATCTTCAACATGCCAGAAGAGGAAGAATCACCCTCCACCCGAGGGTAGGTCATTTCAGATGATTGTGGAAGATACTACCTCCACTGATGATGATATCACGGGTATGTTTTGATAAACTATTTAGTTATACGTATGTTAATTGTATTGAAGCAAATTGCTTATTTGTGAGTATGAATTATGTGATGAACTGAAATTGCTTACGTGTGTGTTTACTCCATTGGAAATAAAGATAGTTAGTGATATATGGATTCAAGTCATAATGCATGTATTTGAGGTTCAAATTGTTTTTGATAAATGATTATTGTAAGCATCCGTTAATGTAATGTCTATAGTTAGATTAATGTAATCCTACGCACAGTCTAAGTAGTCGGGGTAGGACTAGTATTTTAATTTAGAATATATGAAATCTTTGTCATGACCTGTCAAATCACAAGTAGTGGTTTGAAGAGTGAGGACTGACATGTTGATGTAACGCCCTAAAAATTATTGGAATTAAATTGTACACTTTTTATTAAATAATTTATGTGATAATTAATTATTTGAGATATATATGTGTTATGTGTCATTATGTGTATTTAATTCGAGTAAAATAAATACGCGGTGTTCTTTTAATGACAAGAGTGTCATTCAATTGGCGTTTATTTAATCATGTGGATTAACTATTAATAACTAGAGGATTATTTATTTCGAGCTATTTAATAGTGCGATTTAATAAGAATAACTTGAGAATTATCCATTAAGTACAATGAACTTAAAGGATTAATTAATATAACTAAGTGTTTAAAATAAACCCGAGGCCGGCCGTGTAGGCCAAGGCCTCCCTATTCATTTACAAATTCTCTCGAGTCTAGCCGATTCCTTTGTTCGTCTAGCATCACGGTGGAACCAACTCTTTGTGATACATTTCTTAAAAAGCCGAGCCCAATGGGTGCGATTATATCAGCTTATTTCCTTGGTCGGTTTTCTTTGAGGGCCAAATTAAATTGTTTTCCTTTGAGCCCACTTAGCTTAGTCCGATCGGTGGAATGCATGCTTGAGGCCTTACTGATTTATTTTTTTTCTTGCGCATTAAGGTTTGGGAAATTAAGGACATAATCCTCCTTTAATAACTTGCTTTATACCAAAATATTTCCTTCTCTTGGTAACCTAATTCAGCCGCAACTATCATCTTCCTCCATTGTTCCAATCGAGCAGAAGTGTAGAGCATCTCCCAATCGCAGCTAACTTCTGAGCAAAATAGTTGAAACCGAGCTCGTGGATTCTCATTAAGCCATCACACTTTTGTTTCCTTTTTCCTGTTCTCTTCCTCAACCGATTAGACGTACGTTTGTGTTAATTTTCCAATTGATGGAAACCGAGTAAAGAGCTGAAGAACCAGTGGTGATCGAGTGGGTTGCTTGCGACGAACCTGTGATAAATACCGACCAATGGTGAGCCAATCTGTCGATATCTAATCTACTCTTCTCTTTGATTCTTTTGTGATTAGTGTTCTAATTTGTTTACTGTTGTGTATGGAGGCGTTCGAACTGGATTATGGGGAAGACGTTGAGCAGCAAATCCGGTGGCCAGCAACAAGAAGGACCTCCGAGCAATCCCGAGCAGAAACTTTCCTAGCTGTGTTCCTTCTCCTGTTTCGGTGGTCCTTGTTTCGGCCTTGTTCTTTCCGTCGAGTGCAAGCAGAATGACCAAGTAGGTCAGAATCGAGCAGATTGAGGAGCCATCGAGGTTGTGGATTGGTAACCGGGCTCGTCCAAAAATTCGGTAGTTCTCTAATTTCCCATCTTCGCGGTTTTAATTATCGTTTCTGGTTCGCTTAAATGCTAACTGTCTTGGTGTAGAGTCTGCAGCAGGTTGCGAGTTGTTGTTGGCAACATGGTAACCGAGTCATTGAGGGCTCGGGTTTGTGCTTGTTTTGTGATCATTGTTGCCTTCGTTTTTTTTTTATCATTTTAGTAGTTCAAGGTTTCCGTTTTCCAAATTCTTAATCGAGTCTAGAGTAAGCTGTTTCGGTGTTGTTATCCTCGTGAGTTTGTGGTGCAGATTGTTGTCGTTGTTGGGAACTGATTTCGTGGGCGTCGGGTCACGGGTTGGGTAAAAACCGTTTGACGAATTGCTAGATGTTTTATCGGAAAAAAAACTCGGAAACCGAACCTTTGGGTTCTTGGTTTCATAAATCGAAAGAGATTTTTAAAAGGAGTAAATTATTCTTAAATTAGTTTCTGAGTTAAAAATGAATTTCGGGGCTGTCGGGGATCTCGGGAATCGACGGGTGGATGTCGGGATTCAAAACAAGTTTTAAACGTAATGATGAGATTTTGACAGAATGTATAGTCTGAGTTTGAGTCCGTTTCTACCACACTTAAAATACATTTTTATATTTTCGGACCCCTCTTACTCCTAGTTTTCTGAGTCCTCTTTCCAATGCCGCTGACGGCTCGTTAATTTGACCTACGGTTTAAAAGTTATATTTGTTTTAGTAAACCATCGCAGAATAGTTTTCGGTTCAGCTATTCTGTCTTGTGAGCCTGTTTTGAGCCTTTTCTGTTTGGATTCAGTTTCCGAGGTCTTCTATAAAATTGTAGTTCTCTGAGTCATTTAGCTACTATAAAAATTTGAATAAAATCTAGTGAGCGGTTTGAGAGTTATAGCCGTTCCCGCGAAAGTGCTGAGTGCTGTTTAGTTTCTGCTGAAACAACCTTTGAGTCTAATCCTAACCCGAGCTTCCTTGTACACTGTAGGACCTTCTAGGACCGGTTAGAGACGCTCTTCAGTACCGCTGATATTTAGGAGCTTACGGTTATTCGAGGTGGGTAATCTCACTATAAACTTGTACTTACTTTCGAGTCATGATTTTGTGCTATGTGTTGTGGTTTGTCTTGTTGATTGAGCTTGAGTATTGATTGGGTGATTTATTTGAGTTATCTGTGATTTGAGTTATCTGTGATTTGAGTTATCTGGAGCCTGAGTTACCTGAGTTTTGAGTTCTTGAGTTAAAACATTAAACATAATATACTTGAGTTGTCTTGGCACCGAAGAGTACTGGTGCCAGACGTTTTGACTCAACACCGAAGAGTACAGGTGTTGAGCCTTGAGTTGTGTGAGGCGGGTCGAGGTTGATCTCTCGTCCCAAGTCACACAAGCACGCTATATAAATTTAAAATCTGAGAAAATAAACTTGAGTAATTGAAAATTGAGTAGAGTCTCTAGGGATCACTTATGTGGCTTGAGTTGTTTGTATTTATTTGTTTATCTTGATATTATTCACTCAGCGGTGGCTGACCCCAATCACTCCCCCATTTTTCAGGTACTAGTAAGGGCAAAGAGAAGGTCAACGGTTGATGGGCTGCATCTTTATTTATTAGATTTGGAGTTTTTAAAAGTTTGTTTTGAGTCAAACATAATTTTTAACCTTTTTATTTATTTCCGCAATAAAGACCATGAGACGGTTTATATTTTTATCTGAGCTGGGACCTTTTCATTACTTGTACTTGGGGAAAGTTTATTAATTAAATGTTTTGCAAATTTTTATATTTCAACTGATTTTTGGGATGTTACAGTTGACTTTTATTTTGCATGGCCAATTAGTTGAAATACATCGTTGTATGCTTATAAAAGTGTTAATTGGTTCTTTCCAGCGTTATAGATGTTAAATAAGAAAGAAAGTTAATGAAATATATCTGAATGATTTCTTTATGACTCGAATTGTTATAGGTTGGATTTTCTAAAAATGCCTTTTATGTTCAATGTGTAAATGAAAATTGACATCAAGAATCAAGTTTATTGACCATATTGAATTGATGTTCGATTATATTGATGGATGTATTTCAGAGTGAATATAAAATTTAATAAGATTGGGAAATTTATTAAAGATACATTTTGAAATAATGAGAATTAATGCTGTTATAGGTGAAAATTGATTAGAATTTAGATTTCGAAAAGTGTAATTTTGAGAATTAGTGAATTATGACTGTGGATTTATTAATAATAATTCAAATTATGAGATTTTTAACAAGTTAAACAGCTTAAGAGTGCAAAATTTCGGTGAAATAATAAACATAAGAGGATATTTGAGAATCTAAGACACTTAAAATGTTATATTACTTTAAATAAAAAATAAATTGTCTATGCTTTACAATGGTTTTAATAGAATAAGTTGAGATATGTGAATCATGTAAATGGAAATGACTTCTCGTTAAGTGAATAATGTTAATAAAATGGAGGAACAATAAGGACTATATTTTGACATGTAAATATGAGACAAAGATATAATGATATTTATAAACTTGTTTTATTTCTTTTGTGTGTAATCATTGAGATTTCGAGGACGAAATTTTTTTAAGGGGGGTAGAATTGTAACATCTTGAGACCCGGCCTACAATTTTTAATTAATTTCGGTAAGTAATTTAATTGTTCATTGTTTTATATAATTTATTTGATTTAATTATATTTAATTGTATTTTAACCATGAGGTTAAAATTAGTAAAACTGAGATATTTAAATATTAAAATGATTTTTACATATTTGGGTTCATTTCTGATCCGGGGTTCTAAAAATATCTTCGTTGTTAAAATTGGAGTTAGTTAGGTCTAAATTAATTATCTGCGAACCTAATAACCTGTACTGTGTTTAAATGAATATACCTGTGTTGGGGGTGGGGGTACGTGTTATGTGTAGGGGCAGATGTCAATTTGCTCTTTCTTCCCTCTTGTTCCTTTCCCAGTCACGACACAAACACACACTACACACACACTTGAGTTTTCTTCCAAATTGATGCTTAAAACTTGAAGATCTTGCCTACTAATTGTGATTTTCGGAATCTAGAAGCAAAACTAAGTAAGTTCTCTCCTTACTTGGCTAGAGTTTCATGTTCTTGATGTAGGGATGAACTAGGGTTCTTGAGTTAGTGGGATTTTATGAAGTTCATGTTGAATCTTGTTGGAAATCCAAAATTGATGCATGATTTGGTGTCTAATTGAGTTCTTGCAAGTTGTATGTGTTGAATTGTTAGTTGTAGCTCATTTGGTGAAGCTTTCATAAAGCTCCATAAATGGTGTTCTTGGGAAGAAGATGAAGTTCTTCCCTAATTTGATGAATTATGTATTTTGATGTTCTTGATGTTGTGTTAGGTTAATTATGCATGTTAGAATGGTAATTGTTAATTAAGAACTAGTTATCTATTGAGAAAATGCCTAAAGAATGGTAGTGTTTGGCTAGATGGAAATGTAGTCATAACTAGCTAAATTTGTAGATTGTTGACTTTGGTCAAACCTGGGAGTTGACTTTAGTCTTGTGTGACTAGTAAACTTTAATTATCAATTTCATGTTAACAATGTGTTAGTTGAATGAATTGTAAGCTTAATCATGTTGGTTTAGGGCCTTGACCCGTTTGATTGACAATTGGTGCATTTGACCAAAATAAGGTCAAAGTTGGTGAAACTTGCATTTGGATGCAAGTAACTTGTTTGACATGTAATATTGATGTTGATCATGTAGTCTAACCCATTGGAAGGTGTTGTGTAGATTCCCGATTCATTATTCTTATTTTTGACCCGTTTGGGCCTAAGGTGCATTTTGGTCAAATTGTATGATGAATTGACTTGATGAAGTGTTAGACTTTAGTATTGATTATGTGTAGAAAATGCAAGTAATTGGTTGTAATTTGTTGTTGCAAGATGTGGTCTTAACCTATATTACTTGTTGCAAAATTTGGTGATTTCGGGTGACTAATTCGGTATTCATTTTGTACAGGAAAAGGGAAGGAGCCTCAGTGATATAAGATTACTGAGCTCGGTACTAAAAGGAAGCTAAGGTGAGTGGATTTAACCTTTTTCTTGTGTGATGTACAAAGGTTTTGGTATGGTAGACTTGAAGGAGAAAAATGCAGCATTTTAGCTGGTCTGGGGGAAATAGCGGCGCTATCTCTAAGATAGCGGCGCTATCTCTGCTTCGTTTTGGAAAATTTGAACAGCGACCCGAAATAGCGTTTGGTATTTAGATAGCGAACGCTATCTTTTGGTGGATAGCGGCGCTATCTTCGGATAGCGGCGCTATCTCCATGAAAGATAGCGACGCTATCTAGGATAGCGGCGCTATCTTGGCTGGTTTTGGGAAAAATTTATTTTTCTTGGTTTTTATTGATTTTCCAGTGGTGCCATTAATTGTGAGATTGTTAATGGTAGTATGTGCACATGTTTTCTAGAGGTTAGCTATGAGTGTGTTTTGGCTAGGCTTCGTTACTATTGGATAGGGGTGCTCGGACTCCTACGAATGTGTTCCGTCAGGGGTGAGTACCGTGCTAATAGTAAAGTGGCCATTGGTAAACTGTTGTTCGGCCAACAACCGTTGTAGGTACTTTGCAAGTCCGCCGATACTCTCATAACGTCCAGTTGCTTGTGGAAGTTTGGACGGGTTTCCAGATTGATTTCTCTTGTCTCTCTAATTATTGTGGTTATGCAAATTGATTGTTATTTCTATTCACTTAGCTTTGTGCTAATCCCTCATTTGTTGACTCTTTTCAGGTTGTGGATTTAGCTTGACTAGAGTCGGGTTTTGGAAGTCTGACCGTACTCTGATTTTGTATACCGGGTCGAGCCTGTTTTAGTAATACCTTTAAATGTTTTATATATTTAGTTAATATGTAAAATTTTTATGATGTGTAATAATTTAGGATTTATGGTTTCTTAAATCGCTTCCGTATGCATTTAAAAAATAATAAAAAAAAATGGCTCTAGATTGTGGTGTTACATATATCTTTCCTCAGTCATACCCGTCATTTAAAAATATTGAGTATTATTGTTGTTATTGTCGTATTATCTTTAATATGTCAAATGTTAATTTGAAATTTGACTAATTGCGAAGTCAAAAGCATACACTTGTTACTAGTTATAGCAAGATATACGTGCAATTCGGCGATGAGTACCACGTAGCTATATTTTGCGGTGGTGATGGTGGTGGCGGCGATGGCAGTAGTGATGGTGGGCAGGGTGGGTAGTGATTATGGTGGTGGGTGATAGTGGTGGCCGGTGGTATTGAGTGGTTGTAGTGAGTAGTGATGGTGGTGCTAGATGATAGTCAATAGAATAATAAGTTTATAGGATTAATAAAGATAATATAATACACAAACATTAGTCATAATAGTTTATATTTTTGAATTAAAACCTAAACAAGACTTTATTTTTAACATTAGATTTGTCATAGGGGTCCTGTTATCATGCTCTACTAATTTCATTATTTCAATACTTAACCCGTAACGTTATGATGTTCAACACTTATAAACCTCTTTATAATAACATTGTCGTAGTTATATACAGGATATATAATTATTTGGAGTATCTAGAACGACTGTAAAGGCACCAAAACCAAAAGTAAACTGTTGAAGAAAGAGGGTAAATCCGCATGACTGAAAACTTGCCGATTATGTAACATAACCAGCATGTTGCCTGGCCAAGATGTGAAGTGAGATTCAACATCACATCATCTATCACCACCCTAATTTAGGGTTTGTTTGAATGCCAAATTATGGAATTCCTAACCAGAGTAAATAAAATACCAGTGACTAAATTCATAACAAAACAATGATTGATTTGCAAACCCCATGGAGCAAAAATATAATTTACTAACATATGATTAAGAGGCTCAGATCTGTTAAAAATCGAGCAAAAAGGATAAATCTGCAATGGCTGCAAACTATACAAATTGCCCCGCCAAGATGCTGATAATCTCAACTTTCGCTAGATATACATTCAAATTCATCATAACAGCCTCAAGAAACAAAATAGTTTAGTGGAAATTATGGAATTATACCATGATTTTTATGATTTACTCTTTAACAAATGACCAAAATACTAATGATTTCAGTAATCATGTAACATCAGAGACCGCTAGCCCAAATGCCCTTTCTAAGTAGTAAATGACTAAAATACCCTTCACATGCAAGGCACGTTATGGCATGTAATCCGTACCAAAAAATGATTTCAGTATTCAAGATGCATCAGGGACAAAAGATGTAATTTACTCAGAATATTATGAGGCTCAGATTTGTTTTCAATGGAGCAAAAAGGATAAATCATCCATGGCTGCAAACCATCCAGATTGTCACGCCAAGATGCCCATAATCTCAATTTTGCTCAAATTCACTTCATTCACATTCATCATCATAGCCTCTTAAAATCCATAAAATACTGAAAACTAGGGACGATTTCTGTAACTTTTTGCAAACCATATAAAAAACATCAATTCCTAATGATTAAGGATGTGGTTTGCATTTATAATACATTTACTTTTAACAATTTCATAAACATAACCTGAATTCAGACCATTCAGCGGTTAACTGGTCAAAATTACCAGTTGGCATACAAAATGAGGCTCACATATGTAAATTCTTGATCATTTAGAAAGTAAGATGGAACTATTATGACCAAAGTGCGTTTGGCCTTGTGCATTAAACATACATTTTGGGAGATTTTGCATTAAACATAACCTAAATCAAACCATTTAAATGTAAATTGGTCAAAATTGCCAATTGCAATGTGAAAATTTTATTTTTATTTTAGAATTTTATAGGTAATAGGTAATTTTTTTTTTTGAACGGGACATAATCTCTACTATATTATAAAGAGTTTACCTCTTCCATAATTAGCAAGGCTGAAAATTCAGTCAACACACTTGCTAATTATAGAATGATTGGTGTTTTAAAAAAAAAAAAGCTTCAAGCAGAATTCGAACACCGGAGCTCTTCAACAATGGCAAACACGCTTACCATCTAAACTAGGAGACGGATTGTTTAAATGGTCCCTCTCTATAAATATATTAGTTACTATTAAATTGACTCAAACTGATCTGTTGTCGCTTCCCATTCTCGCACAAGTGTCTCCTCGGTTCCTTCAATTCACTTGTCGACTTCAAGAAATTGGGAACCATAAATATTAACATCAACATTAACATTGAGCAACAATTCATCGCCATCGCCGGGACCATCACCGGCCAGAGGGATTTCTCAAATTCAACCATCATTCTCACTCTCACAGATTATGCTTCTAACTTCATTGTCTCTTGTTCTTTTGCAGGTTTAATTGTTCCTCAATCTACTCCATTTCTGTTAATTTCATGTAAATTAACTTTTAGCCTACTTAATTCGTTTATTTCAGAAGAACTTGCATTTGATTATCATCTCTCAGGTACGTCACTATCTCACAATACGATTTAATCGATTTTTGTAATAGCATCAAGGAATTTACGGCGATATTATTTTAGAATTAATTATTTATTTGAATTTTACTTTCTTTCAGGCTCATAGTTCTCTGATTTACACTATTTCCACTGCTTCATGTTTTTTTAATTGTTTTACTGAACTTCACTTATTATTATTTTAGGATTATTTTGATCTTTTAACTTTTATTTAATGTCGATCACTTCATCAAAATTGTTCCATCGAGTTTAGGTTGAGTGAATCCATTGATTTCAGTTAACTTAAAGTAATGTGGTGCTGCTTATTATATAATCTGGCAGGATAAATCAGTGTTAGAAGTTAGAAATGATAAATGTGAAGGATCTAACTCTTGCTTATGTAAAAAGTAATCTGCAGGTGGGCATCCTTGCTATCTGATTTCTATACAATTGCACACGGAGTGTCATCATCTTTTTGCGAGTTAGTGGTAGTCTTTGGACATACATTTACTTTTTCACATTCTGATCATTATAAAACTAATGACTTTTTATTAGAAATTAGTGTCATAAAAGAATTTATATAACAAATTAAAAGGAAGAATTAGCACAAGCACACATGTTTATCCTTATAATACTTTATTACTTGAGGTTAATATTTGCTATAAAAGGGGGGCAGTAGGGGATAACAATTCAAGAGGAAACAAAACGGCATCCAAAAAGATTAATTTTTTTCTTTTTCTTTTTTATCTAAATGTTTTAATTACTTACATATTTTGTGGGATATATTCATGCAGATATATAGAACAGTGAAGAGCATTGACAAAGGAGCCCGGTACTACATTTGGATCTTTTCTTTTAATAAGGACCCACATGCATCATATGTTTCTCTTAATCTGTTATATACATCATAAACTAAGAAAAATGATTGTTGTGTGAATATGTTTGCAGCTGGACTTGCGGATATGTGTTTGATAAATCCAAGGATTCCAGGGACATTACTTTGAATGTAGGGTGGTATATCACCATTTGTCGATAACAACTCAAGAGTTTGGCTCCATTTTCTTGTGGCTCTTTTTAAATGATTTAATCTATCATAATTATGAGTTATGTAAAACGAATATAATGGATTTAATGAAGGATTGTTTTAATATCTATATGTATTAATTTGCTTGAAGATCTTAAACAATTGGTTTGCGATCTTTGTAACATATTGAATAAATGGACTTGGCAAACCTACGCTTATTTATAATTGCTTAAATTCTTATGTTGCATAAGACTTCTTTTTATGTGGTTGTTAGTGTGTCATCTGGATTGTGAGTTTTTATCTACAATTGTAAAAAGCTTATTTGTTGAGGATGCAGAAAATTATTAAAGTCGAGTAATTGATTTTTCAGTTCTTTTTGCCAAACATGCATTATCGCCCCCACCACCGTCTATTTTGCTTTCGCAAAACGTATAACCGAACAATTATTGTTTGCCGAATTATAGTTACACAAGGTACCCGCCGCCGCATTGCGCGGGTACATGCTAGTCTACTCCAATGTCTATGAAAATTTGGATTTCATCCATTGACTTTTTTCATTACACGGATAGTCCATAGTTTTGGAACAGGATCAGATACCGCCAAGATATGGGTCAAGTTTCACCTGGGATTCAATAAATTATGCTCAAAAACAGCTATATTTTGGCAAATTTGTATGTTTAATTGTTTAACATAATTATAAGAGAAATGATATTGGTTCCTAATTTGATCATGACAGATCAAGGGATGATATGAGGAAAAAGAATTAGTGGATTACACATGTTAATTTTAAAAGTGGGTAAGAATATGGGTAGGGAGAAAAGATAGAAAAAAATATCATTTCTCTAATTGTAATTTGAGGCTCAGATTTGGATGAAAAAGGGTAAATTTGCCATGGCTTCAAACCATTCGGATTGCCTAGCCAAGATACAGATTTATCTCAATTTTGGTCGAATTCACTTAAATTCATCATCACAGCTTCCTATAAATCCAGCTTCCAGATTTGAAAATTGAAATATCAAGGAGATGTTTGAATTATGTAGGCATTTCTCAAGTAACAAGTAATAAGTACAGGTGGTGATTTATACCTCACAAAATTACACAATGAGTTGATGTGCCATTTGCTTATGAACAGCAACAGCAAATTGAACTGTTTTTCTGCATAATTTTGTGCATTTGTAAAGCAAGAGTTGTTGATTTTCTACATAATATCATGGACCTCAAGAACGATTTTTAGCATATTTTTAGGTTTGATACAAGGAAAACCTCATCAGCTTACCAGTTTATATTTCAGAATAATAATCTCTTTTTTTCTAAAATTATTATGAGGCTCAGATTTGTTAGCAATCGAACAAAAAGGACAAATCTGCCATGGCTGCAAAACATCCATACTGCCCCGCCAAGATGCAGATTAATCTCAATTTTGCTCGACGCATTGAAATACATCATCACAGCCCCTAAAAATTCATCAAATATTAATAACTAGGGACAATTTTTACAACTTTTTGCAAACCACATGGACGAAAAATGTAATTATTTACTGTAGTAAAATGAGATGGAATCATCGTGATCTCATATTTGTAAACACCTGAACAAAATGGATAACATCGCCATGGCTGCAAACCATCATGATTTTGCTCAATTTAACTCAAAACACATTGAAATTCATCATTACAGTTAAGTGATAACATGATATTTTTTATGTTACCTTTGTCACTTTTCAAACTCAAAAACCCTAAACCCTAACCCAAACAGTGTAAATAATTTGAGAACTAGTCGATTACACACGTCAAGTTTAGAAGTGGGTAGGAATATGGGTAGGAAGAAATATCATTTCTCTTCAATAAATTATGCTCGGAAAACTTAAATGCACAACCATATTTTGGCAAATTTGTAGGTTTGATTGTTTAGCATAATTATAATTTGAGGCTCAGATTTGTTAACAATCGAGCAAATAGGATAAATTTGCCATGGCTGCAAACCATTCGGATTGCCTTGCAAAGATACAGATTTATCCCAATTTTGGCCGACTAAACTTAAATTCATCATCACAGCTTCTTAAAAATCCAGCTTCCGGATTTCAAAATTGAAATATTAAGGAGATGTTTGAATTATGTAGGAATTTCTCCAATAATAATAAGTAATAAGTACAGGTAGAGTTTCACCCACGATTCAATAATTTATGCTCAGAAAACTTACATGCACAGCGATATTTTAGCATATTTTTAGGTTTGATATAAGGAAAACCACATCAGTTTAATTATCAGAATAATAATCTATTTTTTCCTAAAATTTATGAGGCTCAGATTTGTTAGAAATCGAATAAAAAGGACAAATCTGCCAAGGCTGCAAAACATCTGTACTGCCCCGCCAAGATACGGATTAATCTCAATTTTGCTCGAATCCACTCAAACGCATTCATATTCATCATCACAGCCTCTAAAAAATTCATCAAATATTGAAAACTAGAAATGATTTTTATTACCTCCATATCACAATAAGTGACACATTTGGGGTTTCACGATTTTATGACAAAAGATTAAAGTGGGGTTTAAAATAGATTAAGGTAGATTGTTAGTGAAGGATGAGTCCCACTCTATTTTAATAAAATGATATTAACAATGTTTAAAAGTAAAAGTAAGGGTAAAAAGATAATTTCATTATATTAAAGTGAGTAATTAGTGGATGATGGATCTCACTTTTTTTTACCAAATAAGGTAAATTTTAAAGTGTATGACTTATTTTGAAAAGAATATCAGACACCGCCAAGGCTGCAACTGAATAAGAAACCAGGTTGCCCTGCCAAAATACGGGTCAAGTTTAGACCAGGATCCAGTAACCTAAATGCTTGAATTCATGTCAACAACAGCAACAACTACAACAACAACAGTAAATTGAACTGTTTATGTGTGTGATTTTGAGAGTGATGAAGAAAAACATTGGCTTCAAAGAACGATGTATGGCCAATAAAAGTCAAAGTCAAACTTTGATTTGAGGTCGCAGGCTCAGATATGCATATTTGGAACCAGAAAAAGGGGATCAGACACCGCCATGGCTGCAACAGAATTTGGATTCGGGTTGCCCCGCCAAGATACGGGCCGAATTTCACCCAAGATCCAGTTATCAATGCTCAGAAAACTTATATACATGCACTACAATATCATCATTGCCTCAACATTCTTTGTCCAGTAACCAAAGCATCTCATTTCTGATACATCTCTGGATAGAAAAAAAGGTAGCATTTCATCATCTTTTAAATAAAGTGATATTAATGATGTTTAAAGGTAAAAGTAAGGATAAAACGGTAATTTCATGGGGGATGAATCCCACTTCTTTTTACCAAATAAGGTAAGTTTTAATGTGTATAATTTATTTTGAAACACCCATAAATGGAAAGTTTATAAAAAGTGTGGTGTAAAAATTAATTCCCTATATTACAAGTAAATTGGTTGAAACTGCCAATTTTAATGTGAAATGAGGCTCAAATCTGTAAACAAACAATCGAAGAAAGAGGATATATCCGCCATGGCTGCAATTTGCCCCGCCAAGATACAAATAATCTCAACTTTCCTCAAACTTACTTTTATATTACTCCCTCCGTCCCACAAAAAACTTCTCATTTCACTCTAAATTTTTGTCGCACAAAAAACTTCCCATTTCCCATATTTGATATGCTCTACACAATAAAAAACTATTATTACTAAAGACCCCACCACTAATATCCACTAACTATCTTTCTCTCTCCAATCCAACCTTATATTTTAATCAAAAGTATTATCAATGACCCCACCACTAACTATCATCTAAAAACTTGTGCAAAAGCCAAATGGGAAGTTTTTTGTGGGACGGAGGGGGGGTATAATCAGAGATAGAAAACTCCTCTTCTTAAGATCGTTTGAACACGATTTTATAAATCCGATAGACGAAAACCAATATTGATGGATCTTCAAAACCGAAAACTGAACCAATTACATGTTTTCGGTTTTGATTTGGTTTGGTTTCGATTCAGTTTTTTAGCCCAAATGCTCACCCCTATCCGAGGATCGAAACCAAAACCATGAAATTACAAAACCGAAAACCGAACCGATTACATGTTTTCAATTTTGGTTTGGATTCGGTTCAGTTTTTTAAGCTCAAATGCTCACCCCTATCGGACTGAACCATATACAATTCAGGTTGCCCCACAGTTTCACCCATGATTCAATAAATTATGGGAATTAATTTTCACACCACGCTTTTTGATGTATCTACCACAGTGTACAAGTATTCATGTAAACTGTACAAACATGTAAAGGAATTAATTTGGTACATGGATTAAAAGATGTGGTGTAAAAATCACTCCTTATAAATTATAAATTATGCTCCATAAAACTTACATGCACAACAAAATTTTAGCATATATTTAGGTTCGATACAAGGAAAGTCTCATCAGTTCAAATATCAGAATAATAATTTTTTTTCTTTCTAAAATTTATGAGGCTCAGATTTGTTAGGAATCAAGCAAAAGGGACAATTCTGCCATGGCTGCAAAACATCTGTACTGCCCCGCCAAGATACGGATTAATCTCAATTTTGCTCGAATTCATTCAGACGCATTCAAATACATCATCACAGCCTCTTAAAAATTCATCAAATTTTAAAGTGTATCACTTATTTTGAAAAGGATATCAGACACTGCCATGGCTGCAAATGAATAAGAAACCAGGTTGGCCTGCCAAGATACGGGTCCAAGTTTAGACCAGGATCCAGTAACCTTTGCTCAGGATTCCTAAATGCAAAACAATATTTACATTGCCTCAAAGAATGATGTATGGTCAAAATAAAGTCAAAATCAAACTCTCGTGCAATTGCCTCATTTCATTTCGTCCACACAATTAACAAAACTCCATAATTTGAGGTCGTAGGCTCAGATATGCATATTTGGAACCAGATAAAGGGGATCAGACACCGCCATGGCTGCAACAGAACTCAATTCCGGGTTGCCCCGCCAAGATACGGGCCGAATTTCAACCCAACTCCAGTAACCACTTCTCGGAAAACTTATATACATGCATTACAATATCATCATTGCCTCAACATTCTTTGTCCAGTAACCAATGCGTCTAATTTCTGATACATCTCCAGATAGAAGAAAAAAAAAGGTAGCATTTCATAATCTTTTGCTTCAACTTTTCAAGGGTTGTTGATTGATTGATTAATGGTGAATAATGGGGGGCGAAATCATCAGCTCAAACATGAATCACCGCCAGATCATGCAGTGGCAAAACCACCCTTTTGAAACCTACCGTCTCTCTCGCCGGAGCCTCTTCCGAGCAGATTCCCCCCATTACAATCTAACTTGCTGGACTGCAATATTATATTCATTAAACTTAAATAAGTAGCAATAATTTTTAATTATATATATTTAAAGTTACTTACAGAAATTATTGCAGTCAAGTAATGGACTAATAGCTTAGTTGGTTAGAGCGTCATGCTATATTTCCATAATTACCAAATACTCCCTCCATCCCACAAAAAAGTACCCATCCAGATCTGTTAACAATCGAACAAGAAGGATAAATTGGCCATGGCTGCAAAACATCCAGATTGCCCTGCCAAGATACCCATAATCTCAATTTTGCTCGAATTCACTCAGACGCATTCGAATTCATCATCACAGCCTCCAACTAACTCATCATCATACTCCAACAGACCCAAAATGTATTATTATATAGGTATTGTTTGCATGTGAAATGAAAACTTTATCCTTCAAACTGGAATTTTATAGAGGGTATGGTTGGAGATGCTCTGAAAAATCACCTCATTTGGTCTAAGTGAATTTATCTTTTAAACTCGACCATGCAGCTTAAATAATTTGAGTGGTGGGCAGCGGTAGTGGGGGTGTGGGTGGTTGTGGTGGTGGTGATGTTTATGTATTCAATCACATGTGGTGGTGGTGATTTGGGGTTGATCTTCACTATTTGAACTTTTTTATCAAGGGCTGAGATTTGTCACTCAGGACTTCACCAAAAAGATGGACTACCTTGAACATTTCACTATGCTCGAAAAACAACTATATTTTCCCAAATTTGTAGGTTTAATTGTTTATTAGCATAATTATAATTTGTGGCTCAGATTTGGATAAAGAAGGTAAATTTGCTATGGCTGCAAACCATTTGGATTGCCTTGCCAAGATACAAATTTATCTCAATTTTGGTCGAATTCACTCAAATTCATCATCACAGCCTCTTAAAAATCCAACTTCCAGATTTGAAATTTTAAATATTAAGGAGATGTTTGAATTATGTAGGCATTTCTCAAATAATAAGTAACAAGTACGCGTGGTGATTTATACCTCACAAAATCACACAAACAGTTTATGTACATCTGCTTATCAACAACAGCAACAGCAAATTTAACTGTTTTTCTGTGTAATTTTGTGCGTTTGTAAAGCAACAACCTTCACGTTATTAGCATGATGCTCTAACCAACTGAGATAATAGTTCCTACTAGGGGTAGCGCAGTCCAGAAACCAAACCAAGCCGAACCGGAACCGATAATGATAAATTTTCAAACCGAAACCGAAAATCATGAAATTACAAAACCGAAAACCAAACCAATTGAAATGTTTTCGGTTCGGTTTTTTCAGCCCAAATGCTCACCCCTAGTACATACCCTCTAAGATGCAGATGATCTTTTATTAGTAATCTTTAATGATGCAGCTAATGAGGTAATAACGTTGATTGCTGGTTTCTCAACTCACAATTACATTTTATCATCATAGCCTCTTACATATTACAAGTAAATTGGTTGAAATCGCCAATTTAATGTGAAGTGGGTCTCAAATTTGTAAACAATCGAAGAAAGAGGATATATCTGCCATGGCTGCAATTTGCCCCGCCAAGATACGGATAATCTCAACTTTCCTCAAACTTACTTTTATATTATTTTCATTACCCAGGGAATCAGAGATAGAAAACTCCTCTTCTTTTCTAAACTGGAAAATGAGATTGTTTGAACATGTTTTTATAATTTTCAATAGTTTTGAGAGAGAGCTTTCTCTCTCTCAAAACTATTGAAAATTATAAAAACATGTTCTGCAATGTGCTGATATGAAATTTTGAGTAGAAATTTCTGCAATGTGCTGATATGAAATTTTGGATTTCATCCCTCGACAATTTTTTAATACACGGATAGTCCCTAATTTTGAATCAAGTTCAGACACTACCATGGCTGAAATGCAATTCAGGTTGCCCCGCCAAAATGCGGGTCAAGTTTCACCCAGGATTTAATTAAGGGTTTTGATAATGACAGCCCCCTAAGGGCTGTCATTAACATGCATAAAACAATTGTACATTCATCAAAAGAGTAGTGATCCTAAAATTCAGGGGGCGGTTTTCAAATTCATTTTGCCTTCTTATTGACAGCCCTAAGGGATGTCATTATCATTTTCCTTTAATTAATTATATGCTCGGAAAGCGCACAACAATATTTTAACATAGGTTTGATACAAGGAAAACCTCATCAGTTAAAATATCAAAATAATAAACTTTTTTTCTTTCTAAAATTTAAGAGGCTCAGATTTGTTAAGAATTGTGCAAAAAGGACAAATCTGTCATGGCTGCAAAACATCTAACTGCCCTGCCAAGATACGAATTAATCTCAGTTTTGCAAGAATTCACTCAGAAGCATTCAAATTCATCATCACAGCCTCTTAAAAGTAAATCAAATATTGAAATATAGGAATGATTTTTACTACCTCCATGTCAAGTGATACATTTGAGGTTTCATGGTTTTTGAGACAAAAGATTAACGTGGGTTTAAACTTTAAAATACATTAAAATGGATAGTTAGTGATATTAACTATGTTTAAAAGTAAAGGTAAAAGGGTAATTTCACCATTCGGTTTGTTTGGACAATCCGGTTTTACAATGGAAACCAACACGATCCGAAAACCAATCTATTTATTCGGTTTAAGTCCAAACCGATCTAAAAAACCAAATATCCGATCCAAATTGTCCGATTGGACAATCCGCTTATATCCAAATACTGAACACCCCTAATTGTGTATTACTTTTCGCAAACCAGATGGACGATAAATGTAACTATTTACTGTAGGAAAAAAAAGAGATAGAATCATCATGATCTCAGATTTGTAAAGACCTGAACAAAATGGATTGCACCACCATGGCTGCAAACCATCCTGATTTTGCTCAATTTAACTAAAAAGTCACTGAAATTCATCATCAGAGTTAAGTGATAACATGATACCTTTCTCAACAGTTTTCAAACTCAAAAACCCTAAACCAAAACCCAAACAGTGTAAACAATTTGAGGTTTATATCTGGAATTTTAAAAACCGCCATGGCTGCAACTGAATTAGAAACCGAATTGCCCTGCCACGATACGGGTCAAGTTTATACCCATGATCCAGTAACCTTTGCTCAGAAATCCTAAATACAAAAAAATATTTACATCCTAGGATCTATAAACAATAGAACAAAGTGGACAACACGGCCATGGCTGCAAAACTTGAGTATCAAAAGGACCTTGTGGGTTCAAGTCCCAAGTATTTGTAAGAATCCACAAGGATCAACTTATATTCATCATTTTAGCATATTGCATGCACCATAAATCTTACAAGAGAAACTGAGAATCAGAGATAGAAAAGTCCTCTATTTTTTTTTTCTGAACTGGAAACTGAGATCGTTTGGACACGTTTTCATAAATTCAATTTGACCGAAACCGATAATGATGAATTTTCAAAACCAATGATGAATTTTCAAAACCAAAAACCAAACCGGTTCAGTTTTTTAAGCTCAAATGCTCACCCCTATCCGAGGATTGAACCGAACCGAACCAAACCAAACCGAAACAGAAAATCATGAAATTACAAAACCGAAAACCAAACCAATTACATGTTTTCGGTTTCAGTTGGTTTTCGGCTAGGTTCGATTTTTCAGCCCAAATGTTCACCCCCAGTTTTAAGAGAGAGAAAACACTTCTCTTATTTTACAGAAATGGAGATGAAAAATTAGAGACGCAACGGGGGGTTCAGACACCACCATGGCTGCAATACAATTCAGGTTGCCCCGCCAAAATACAGGTCGAGTTTCAACAACATTTTAGCATATTTTTAGGTGTGATACAAGGAAAACCTCCTGAGTTTAAATATATCAGAATAAGAATAATAATCTTCTTTTTTTTCTAAAATATATGAGGCTCAGATTTGTTAGAAATCGAGCAAAAAAGACAAATCTGCCATGGCTGCAAAACATCTGTACTGCCCCGCCAAGATACAGATTAATCTCAATTTTGCTCGAATCCACTCAAACACATTCATATTCATCATCACAGCCTCTTAAAAGTTCATCAAATATTGAAAAGTAGGAATGATTTTTACTACCTCCGTATCACAATAAGTAATACATTTGGGGTTTCACGATTTTTAAGACATAAGATTAAAATGGGGTTTAAAAAAGATTAAAGTAGATGATAGTGTAGGATGAGTCTCGCTCTTTTCTAATAAAGTGATATTAATAATGTTTAAAAGTAAAAATAAGGGTAATTTCACTATATTATAGTGAATAATTAGTGGATGATGGATCCCACTATTTTTACCAAATAAGGTAAATTTTAAAGTATATCACTTATTTTGAAAAGGGTATCAGACACCGCCATGGTTGCAACTGAATTAGAAACCAGGCTGCCCTGCCAAGATACGGGTCAAGTTTAGTCCACGTTCCAGTAACCTTTACTCGGGAATCCTAAATGCAAACAACCTTTTTAGGGTCCATCCAGTAAATTGAACTGTTTATGTGTGTGATTTTGAGAGTGGTGAAGAAAAACATTGGCTTTAAAGAACGATGTATGACCAAAATAAAGTCAAATCAAACTCTAATTTGAGGTCGCAGGCTCAGATATGCATATTTGGAACAGGAAAAAGGGGATGAGACACCGCCATGGCTGCAACAGAACTCGATTTCAAGTTGCCCCGCCAAGATACGGGCCGAATTTCACCCAGAATCCAGTAACCACTGCTCGGAAAACTTATATACATGCACTTCAATATCATCATTGCCTCAACATTCTTTGTCCAGTAACCAAAGCGTCTAGTTTCTGATACATCTCCAGATAGAAAAAAAAATGGGTTGCATTTCATAATCTTTTGCTTCTGCTTTTCAAGGGTTGTTGATTGATTAATGGTTAATAATGGTGGGCGAAATCATCAGCTCAAACATGAAACACCGCCAGATCATGCAGTGGCAAGAGAGGTGGCAACCACCCTTCTGAAACCTACTTTCTCTCTCGCCGGAGCCTCTTCCGAGCAGATTTCCCCCATTTCAACCTAACTTACTAAACTGTGATAATCTATATAAGTATTCTTTTAACTTAAATAAGTAGCAATAACTTTTAATTATAGTTACTTACAGAAATTATTGCAGTCAAGTAATGGACTACTAGCTCGGTTGGTTAGAGCGTCATTCTAATAACGCCACTAACTTGCCGTTCAAACAGAGAAGGGCAACAACCCTTAGAAACTCGAGATTTATAGAGTGTATGGTTAGAGATGCTCTGAAAAATTGCCGCATTTTGTCTAAGTGAATTTCTCTTTTAAACTTGAGCATGCAGCTTAAAAATTTGAGGTTGAAGGCTCAGATATGGAAATTTGGAAACGGAAAAATAAAATAAATATTTTAATATATTTTTTTTACCAGATAAGGTAAATTTTAAAGTGTATCACTTATTTTAAAAAAATGAGACAGAATCATCATGATCTCAGATTTGTGAACACCTGAACAAAGTGGATAACATCGCCATGGCTGCAAACCATCCTGATTTTGCTCAATTTCACTGAAAACAAATTGAAATTCATCATCAGAGTTAAGTGATAACATGATACCTTTCTCAACACTTTTCAAACTCAAAAACCCTAAACCAAAACCCATACACCAAAACACAAACAGTGTAAACAATTTGAGGTTTATATCTGGAATTTGAAAAAGGGTACCAGACACCGCCATGGCTGCAACTGAATTAGAAACCAGATTGCCCTGCCAAGATACGGGTCAAGTTTAGCCCCATGATCCAGTAACCTTTGCTCAGAAATCCTAAATGCTTAAATTCATGTCAACAACAGCAGTACCTACAACAGTAAATTGAACTGTTTATGTGTGTGATTTTGAGAGTTATAAAGAAAATCATTGGCTTCAAAGAACGATGTACATATGACCAAAATAAAGTCAAAATCAAACTCTCGTGCAATTGCCTCATTTCATCCACACAATTAACAAAACTCGAGAACAGTGTGTAAATAAGTTGAGTTTGCAGGCTCGGATATGCATATTTGGAACCGGAAAAAGGGGATCAGACACCGCCATGGCTGCAACAGAACTTGAATTCGGGTTGCCCCGCCAAGATACGGGCCGAATTTCACCCAAGATCCAGTTACCAATGCTCAGAAAACTTATATACACGCACTGCAATATCATCATTGCCTCAGCATTCTTTGTCCGGTAAACCAAAGCGTCTAATGGCAGCATTTCATCATCTTTTGCAATACAATAATGTAAATATTTCCATAAGAGAAATGACCTACCATTTAGTCCTACTCATAGTCATACCCACTTGATAGGATGACATGTGTAATTCACTAAATCTCTCTCTTAATATTATCCATTGATTTTGACATATGTCTTCATCTAATGAGTAGACCAAATGGTAAGACTAAATACCATTACTCTTTTCATAATTAGCAAATACTCCCTCCGTCCCACAAAAACTTCTCATTTCACTTTGACACAAGTTTTAAGGTGATAGTTATTGGTGGGGTCATTGGTAATAATTTTAATTAAAATATAAGATTGGTTTGGAGAGAGAGATAGTTAGTGGTGATGTCTTTAGTAAGAATAGTATTTTATTATGCGGAACCCACCAAATGTAGGAAATGAAAAGTTTTTTGTGGGAAAAAATTTAGGGTGAAATGAGAAGTTTTTTGTGGGACGGAGGGAGTATTTGCTAATTTGGGAAAGGCGCAAATACATCTAGATCTGTTAATCGAACAAAAAAGGATAAATCGGCCATGGCTGCAACACATCAAGATTGCCCTGCCAAGATACCGATAATCTCAACTGTGCTCGAAATAACAATTCACTCAGACGCATTCAAATTCATCATCACTGCTTCCAACTCATTATCATCATACTCCTCCAGACCTAAATGCATGATTATATAGGGATTGTTTGAATGTGAAATGGAAACTTCTGGATTTAATCCATTATTACAGTGTACAACAAGAACCAGATTTAATTCATCATTGGTCTCAAAGAACAATTGTTTGACCCAAAAAAGTCAAAATCGGACTTCAATTCGAACAGAGAATGGCAACAAACCTTAGAAACTCGAGATTTATAGAGGGTATGGTTGGAGATGCTCTGATAATCGCCTCATTTTGTCTGTCAATTTATCTTTTTAACTCGAGAATGCATCTTAAATAATTTGAGGCTCAGATCTGCATATATGGAATCGGAAAAAAGGGGATCAGACACCGCCATGGCTGCAACTCAACTGAGATTCGGGTTGCCCCGCCAAGATACGGGCCGAATTTCAACCCAGATCCGGTAATCCATGCTCTGCTCGAAAAACTTAAATATATACACAGCAACATCATCATCGCCTTCACATATTTCATAATCATAAACAGATAGACAGATACCCAGCCATGGAAATAAAATAAATAAATAAATAAATAATAGTTGGATGTTGTTATCTTTCTCTTTCTGCAAAGGGTTGTTGATAATTGATGGAAAATGGGGGACGAAATCATGGGCTCAAACATGAAACGACGCCGGATCATGCAGTGGCAAGAGAGGTGGCAACCACCCTCTTGAAACCTACCGTCTCTCGCCGGAGCCTCTTCCGAGCAGATTTCTCCCAATTTAACCTTTATTGGATTGCGATAATTGTCTTTATAGTAGCAAGTTTGTTTCACTTTTTACCCGGTTATTGTTGCTTATTTACATTCTGAGGACTGGATCATTGTTGCTTAATGATGTCATGCCCATTACGAATAGATTTTTCCTATTGTTTTTTACGCCGAGCATTGCACCGAGTTAAGGACCACATTTTCCCGTAATTATTAAAGGGTTAGCATAGAATGGAATTATCCTCATCAAACATCATTATCCTCTTTCAGTTTTGATATTCTATCAGTCACGTCTTAAAACTCATGTTCTTTGATTTACTTTTCTGCATTCATGTTTATTTATCTTCAATGGTACGTTAATTGATTATGTTAAAGTTTATTTATAAAAATCAACTAGGTTATAACCCGTGAAAATCACGGGTGATCGGTAATTTTGTTGAACTATAATTTATAGAATCCAAAAATGAATTGTTAATTATATGATTATTACATGTACAATATTGAATTATATACAACCCATTCTTTTGCTTCCAATATTCCATGATAGATTGCATATGGACATCATTAGTCTCTGTTTATAAATTGCGATAATAGAAACATTTATCAATATTACAGAAAAAACATGTTAAATACGTTTTTGAATATACCATTATTTATCATACTCAGTCTTGCATGAGTATCATTTCTTGTTGAATAATTACAATATGTGAAATGCTAATTTTTATTAATCTATCACTCTTCAGTTTTCCCTGTAACAAATATTAAAAAGATCCAAAAATACACAATTCCATTGATGGTGTCGATTATGGTTTATACAACGATTTAAGTTGTTTCAAACATTAATACACACTTCAACTAACTGAATCAACCCAATATTGTGACCCACTGACCCGTTTGCCTTTTAGCTAAGTTTTTAAATTTGACCTATGTGACTAAAACCATAATCCAAATGGACTCATTCAAAACATGTCAAAATTACCTCCCATCTGTAAACACCGCCAAATCTTCTAACATTGGCTCTCATGTTACCTTCAAATCTTGAAGCTTTAATTTCAAACACCATACAATTATAAATTATATTCATATTTCTTTATAAAATTAATCATAAAAAAATAAATAAAAAGAGTATAATAGCAATCAAAATTGCTTATTTCTTTCTTTAGGTCCACCTTGATGTCTGTTAATGATGAACATTGCCAAAAGCTTACTTTCAAAATATTCGGCTACAATTAGAAGAGATATAGGTTTCTGTTAAATATTTACACTCTGTTATTGCTTCTATTTTTACAGAGAATTTATACACGGGTCCAGAATTCTCCCAACAAAGTTATACTGCATATTTCCATTTTAAACATTAGGGAAAAAAATTAAGTTTGGTTGACTTTCGACTCATTTGAACCGTACTTCCGGTTAATTCCTATTTTTATTTATTTACCTATTTGACCCATGAGACATAATAAAGTGTCTCTTGAAAAGTTAGAACTACTCGGGCAAAATGGGCAGGTTGCCTAAAGAAAGAACATGTAGCCTGTAAAATAAACATATATTTCAGATAGAAATCACCAACACTATCAATTCTACATGTCGTGTTATAATCTTTTTAGCGTTTAAACATCAAAAAATTATGTTGAAAAAATACACATAGAAATACAATGGCATACCTTGGATTAATGCTTAATTAAAAAAATACAACATTAGCAATGTGTTCACTTACATGATTCTTATTCTCAATTAAGGATCTTGCAATTCAATTTTTGTTTCTTCAATTTGTAATTTTGGAAATTATAAAAATTATAAGATCAGAATATATGATCCACTTCATAACCATAATGCTTAAAACTGGAATCTTTCACATATGTCCCTTGACCAATCTAATCATTAATCAATAACAATATTAAATCAACTTATACTACGTATTATGTTACACGATGTATAGAAATTAATCGTGTATATGTATAATTGATAAGATGCTGAGTTTTAATTTTACCTTATCGAGCTTCTCGAAATTATTAGCACGCCACGACGGCCATGTCAGAGAGGTGTTCAGGCTAACCTCGCGTTTCAATATACGTCGGCCAGACGCTCGAACATCGCCCGTGGTTTGCCGGATCCTCTTCTCAACTCTAGTCTTTTTATCAATCATAGCTAATTTGTTTAACTTCCCCTATAAATTAGCTATGTTTTTAGGATTGATAGGTAATTAAACATACTCAAAATTTAAATTGGGATAAATTGCGAATTATATATTCACATTTATAATCATTCCAAAATTAATATAGGGAGCCATTAATGTGCATAATAAATTAGTAACCGATTCAAAATTGTGGACTTTTTTTAAGATAATTTAAGAAATCATATTAATTGTTTCTATTTCTATTCTATAGCAACCGTTTATTAGGAAAGTTTATTATAATGAATTGGAATTTGTGGACAAAATATACAGCTAAAATTAAACATTTGTAGACTTGAAATGATTCGAAAATAGCTGCTGGCAAAATAGTTTCCTAATTATGTGAATTTCTTAATAATGATTCGAAAATAGCTGCTGGCAAAATAGTTTCATACCATAATTACTCACTCTTATTTGCAAACTTCAAATGGGCGGGAAATTGAAAATTGCAGCCAGTTAAACGCTGCCATGTGTCATTCCGGCTCACTAAAAGGTGCCACGTGGCACCCTAATGTTTCTTTTATTATATTTAATAGATTGTAAGGTGATCTATCATATAAAAATCTGTAATGTGTTCTATTTTAAGTAAAAGGGCACAACTTTAGTTAGAGTCATCTAGAATGTTTCAAAGATGCAATTGTAAGGACTAAGGTTTCTTTGAGCAAATTGATTAACAATCAAAAAAAAATTATCCTACTTATACATATTGCTTCTTCAAATCCATTAGGAAAGAAAAATATAAATTGTGTTCCTGAATCTTTTTTATGGAGAGAAAATAAGAGAAATGAGAAGAAATTTAATTTCCCTTGTTATTCTTCTTTTTCCTTTCTTAATTTCTATTCTTTTCTACCGATTTAGGAACATAAAAAGTTAAAATATTTCTTCTTTATTTTCCATCTTTTCTCTTCTCTTCTTCCATCTTGTTTTCTTTTCTTTCAATAAAGATTTATGGAACATAATGTTACTTTAATTCACTCATGTTTATCTTCAATGGTACGGTGATCAATTATATTAAAGTTCATTTATAAAAACTCTAATATTCAGTTCTTTATATTAATAATGTTTGTTCTTTTCCCATTTTTAAGAAAAAATAGTTGCAGGGTGAACATGTCAATATCATGGGGTCTGCTAAGGCCTAAGTCTACTTGCAAAATAAGGTTTGTGACTCATGTAGATCATGTTTTCTTAGTTTTTATAAAGAATGTTTAGTTATTTGTTTGTTGTATCAGTTTAGTTACCAAAATTAAATCACCGCCAAGAGTCAGTGGTGAGATACCTGCCTCCATACCTGCCTCCAGTTCACATTAGTAACTTTCTAGAATTCATATTTTTTTATTATTGATGTTTTTATCATATTTTTTCTGAAGGGCATGTATAAACTTGACATATATTGAAATATTTTTGTTTTATGATAATAATAATTGATAATACTTTATGGATGTTATTTTTTGCTGTTTAGTAATTGGAGATGTGAGAGGGAGGGGATTGATGGTTGGTATTAGGAAGCTACTTGGAAGGGGGAAATTTGGTGATGTTTACATAGCTATGGGAAAGAGGGTTAGTATATCCTTTCTAATTAGTATGTTAAACATATCGTGTTATAGATCCTTATTTGTTAAAACCTCATTTTATATTATCTCATGACTAGTTTTTTTAGATACCTCCACAATATTTTAGCTTGTGTGGATGAATATGTGAGTGTGTTTATGCAATAGGATTTGTGATCAGATCATGAATTTATTGTTATATAAGTTTTAGATCATGCTAAATATAGTTTGTTCGGATTATTAATTTTTTGTTTTTTTATTTATATTTTTAATAATATATGTGTTTTCTGAATCAGAATAACCATATTGTTGCACTAAAAGTTCTTTTCTAAAGTCAACTTAAACAACCATATTGTTGCACTAAAAGTTCTTTTCTAAAGTCAACTTAAACAATGTCAGGTGGAACTTAAACCAGCTGATTTAGATTGCTCTGTTTAAAAGAGGATTTATTTGTTTGAAGTGTTGTGTAATTATGTTGCATTGTTGTCTAATTACAATCAGCTTATGCATATACTTAACTTACTGAAGTTTTATGTTTTCCAATTTCAGAAAAAAAAAAAACATGAAACCATGCTTGAAGTTCGACTCATTTCAGCCGTGAAAAAACAACTTTTTATGACATTTGCCTTCAATTTATGCTAAACGGGTCAAAGCAAAAAATTTAAGCTGAAAATGAATATAATTGCATACTTGAATCGTAATTTTAGGATTTTATTGTATTTCTATATTTATTTGTAATGGTAGCAGCTTGTTTGTCAATCTTGCCAATAATAATTTTATATTTTCAGTCAAGATACTTGAAAAGGTGTTCTTTATCATCCATATGGTGGTGATTCTGTCTCTGATGCTAGCAGAATAGCAAGCAGTTTGTCTCTACCTTTTTGAAACAAAATTGTGCATGTGAGTGCGAGATTTCGAAAATGAGTGCTGGTATATACTATAAAAGTTGACATTAACATTGTGAAAATGTATATAATTAGAAGGATTCAAATTATATGAACTTTATTGTTTGTTCTTTTGACATTTTGTACGAGGATGTAATAATTTTGATCATTTATTTTATATTGAGCCGATTGCAACATCATTCATAGGACATTCCACTAGGCTTGTGCGTAGTCCAAGAATCAAATGAACCATCCGGAACCGAACCGAAACGTGAACCGAGAAAATGGCTTCAGTCAAACCGAGGACCGAACCGATGACGCTCGGAACTGAACCGGACCGATTTCCATAGGTTTGGGTTTTTTACCCCTAAAACCGGTTGGTACCCGAACCGGATTTTACGATACCCGGTTTCAACACTTTGACCAAACACATGTTTCAGTTTCAAACCTGAACCGGTTTGGTCAAATAACCGGGCTTGTGCACAGTTACAACAAGGTGGTATAGTTACTGGATACCTGCTGCATTGCGAGGATACCATGATGTAATTGAAAGAATTAACAGGTCATGCAATTGAAAGTGCCAACTGCCAAGTAACAATATTTTAATATATTTACTCCGTTTAAAGACAAGTGTAACATATTAGAAGAGTTCCTACAAAGACGGGTGAGAAATCATGTGCAATAATGTAACTAACTTGTAAAGTCCTTTTTTAAATTGAATTAATTCATTAAAGAAAGACGAAGACCCAATAAAAAAATAAAATTAATTTTTTAACGGAAGATTCCCCTATAATTATGTTAATGATAGTCGTTTTATGGTGCAAGAATTTTCATGAATTATCGTATTTTTATTATTTATTATCAACTATCTTTAAACTCAGTTATACTTTGAAAATTTCAAATATAACTAATTATACATGTTTTTACACTAAAATACAACTCTAAAAGCCATAATTAGCATTTTTTATTATACTAGCAGGTACCCGCGCAATGCGGCGGCGGGTACCTTGTATCAATATTTTACGGCGACGATAGTAATGGTGGTGCATAGTGATGGAGGGTGGTTGTGCATGGTGATGATGGGTGGTGGTAGTAGTGGGTAATGGTGGCATGGGCGGTAGTAAGTAGTGATGGTGGATATTGACCAATAGAACAATATGTGTGTATGGATTAATAAAGATAACAATATAGAGAAAGTGATATCAGAGAAAACAGATGTCATTCAACATAAAAATGTTAATAAACATTCTGGCCAAATTGGTACAAAGATATGTTCAATATTCATCAATATAGTAAATTTCAAAATTCCGTCCCTCCAGTTATGCTAAACTATGAATTTAATCCCGAAACTTCAGATTGGTTGAAAAAAAGATTAGGTTTGATTACCTAGCAATTCTCGAACCAAAATGTAAACAGAGCAAGTGAAATAATAGTGTGGTGATGTCAACATTATACCACAAGACACACAAAATAGTAATGGTTTACATATAAATACAAGATACAGTTTGATATCATATCTTAAACTAATCTAACTAACTACTATAAGTTTTGTTGTGACTGATATCAAATAGTTATTCAAAACTTAATGTGATTCCTAACAAATATAAAGACGCTATCAACAACGTACGGTTGAATTGATAAAACAAGATGTGACTAATATAAATTAAGGGGAAAAAAGTTATGGACGACCCTTTTATAAGGTTGCAGCGTAAATTCCTTCATTCTTTTACATTGTGTTATGATATGTTTATAAAATAAAATAAAATTCACTCCCATTGAAGCCCAGAACACATGCGAGGCCAAAGTACACATTGCAATTGCTCTTTTCTCATCTTTTGACCACATCAACAATAGCATATTTAAAACCCAGTAAACATACCTTCAACCTTTTCTAGTGTAATGTTCCAACTCATGAGTATTCAAAGCGACTTTTGGCAGATAATTAACAAAAAAAATGTAATTGACTAATATAAAAGTAATGAACTAAGTGAAATCAATAACTCCACCAATCATTAAAGCAATAGCAGCAACAATGGTTCTTATACCTACAAAAAAGAAAACAATATATAACAACGAAATTTAGAACTTATAAAGATGAAAACACAAACTGTCAAGGCCAATAATTTACCTGTTGCATGGAAGCAAAAGAAACAACACAGGTAAGGAATGAAACCTATGTTTCACTTCTACAAGAGCATTAGTCAAGTAAAGTTTACTTCAACAAAATTTAAATAGTGATACATGCGTTGACCAAAAGTTCTGGGATACAAATATTTTGAATAATGTTTACAGTAGTAATTAACAAATATGAAAATTTAAAGCAGCAAAATCAAATGCTCTCAATTTCTCTAGCTACTACTACATAAACTTGGTTTATCACGCCTCCATAAAATGAACAGATGAGTTTAAAAATCAGAATAATCATGATAGAATAAGAAATATGGCAGTGAAACAATTTACCAATACTATTGTTAGTAATCTAAAAACTCATAATTTCTTGTGCTATCTCATTTGTAAGAGCACTCATATACATAGAATATGCTAAAACAGGAGGTATTAGATTTCAGCAAACAATTATTAATAGCTATCCTAATTGTATCATAAGCAAATTTATTTTCTTCATCATTAGGGTAATGCCACATTTATTAACCATTCTTCAAGTGAGGTTAAAGAATCATAGCGTGTAACATACCTGCGAAGATAAACAACATATAACTATCATTAGTATATATTTTAAATATAAAAAATATAATTGTTTTCATTGTTATTCGAACATTCTTACTTGATGGATCAATAGGTTATGAGGATAATAGAGAACCAGACTTTCAAATAGGCCCAGCAAAACTTGATCGGCAACTATGTAACCTGTCAAAATAACAAAAGCTTTATTATAACAGAATGATTACACAATAAAGATACAAACCACACAAATTTAACAAGATACTCCAGATAACTTACCTCAAAAGCTAATCAAGCAAAATGCTCAAGAAACGACTTTGGACGAAGAGATTAACATCAGTTTTCACAAATCATGTCAGCTCTTCATAACCTATAACTTCGCGAAAAAATTGTAAACAAAAATACGAAAAATACTATACACAATCACGAAAACCAATGAAATTCGAACCTTATAATTACATATTACACAGAATATGAGAACAATAGTAGAAAAGATGCCTGCTTTATTGCGGGTTGCCCGGGATACTTGCGAATTTCTTTCGAGGTCGTGATGTGGTGGTTTATTGTGTGCACCAGAGGTGGATGAGACCACCGGTAGCTTAATCTATGTTGTCGGCATCTTCACCGTTGCTTTTGGTGCCACTGTAAAGAAGGAGATGATAGGTGTTATGCGAAAGTAAAAATTTGAATGTAGAAGTTGGAGATTTTCTTTGATGATAAATAGGGAAAACAAAAGACTTTTTGTATCCTTGTCCTTACCGATTCCCGATGTTCAGTGGCTTATCGGGTGTGAAAGATGAAGAGGCGTTTGTTGTATACAAGGTTGAGTGAACCGATGGGAATCAAGGTGTCGTTTGGGTTTTTGAGGCCGGTAAGGTTGAAGGACACTATAGATTATTTATATTGATTGGTTAGGACTCATTGAACATCCTACCACGTAGTTCAGTTGGTTAGCACGTTTGTGTGTTGTGCCATAGGTCCTGAGTTCGAACCTGGTTTGTGGTAATATTTTTGAAACCATATCTCAAGACAAAAACGGAAAGTGTGTTGGCTGAATTTTCAGCTTTACTAATTATGGAAGGGGTAAACTCTTTATAATATAGTAAAGATATTTTAACTTGAAGATTGATTACTTAAACAAAGCGCGTCATTGCATACACATGCAGTTCTTTTTTAAATAATTTACCATCACCTAACGTTAATTTTAAATTATGTTCGCATCAATCTGGATGCATTCTGATGATAGGCGATGGGTTGGATCTAGGAGAGGGTGGGGATTGACTTTCTCTTCACTCGGAATAGATCACCAATTGTATAAATTCAAATGCATTTCAAATTAAACTCCTTATGAACTCAAAATATTTTATGTCTTTCCTTAAAACTTTAGCAATTCATATAGGTCAACGTGGTAGGTGAGTTCTTGTATAAGTATACTTGACACTCTTCATGAGAACGAAGACTTTTGAACCTTGAATAAATCTTCCATTTTCGAATCAAATCACTTTCAATGGCCATGGATTCTCCTGCAGCTGATGTTAGCAGGTACGATAAGCTTCAGAGGGGAAGACACCCGTGATGATCATCTCTATGCGGCGAGCAGCCATTACCACTTTCAGAGATAATGACACAGAGGTCAAGAACTGAAGCCGGAGATCGATAGAGCAATCAAAGCATCGGAGGCTTCCATAATTGTGTTTTCACGCAACTTCCACGTGGTGTCTTGACGTTGATCCTCGACCAAAGGAGGGCTCACAATCATTTTGTTCTGCCGGTTTTTTATCATGTCGATCCGTCAGATATTAAGAAACAGAATAAATGATTGAAGTCAAAGCCGGTACGAGGTGGTCAAATAAGAACGTCAAGCGGTGGAAGAATGCTCTTACAAAGGCTGCCACTTTGACTGGCTTGCTTATTTCTGGGTATGTTTCTTTTTTACATATTTCCACTTTCATCAATTTTCAAACAAATTAAACCATTATTTTTTTACCAATATTTTACTTTGATTTTATTTTAATGGAATTAATTATCGGTACATATTTCTGTTGAGTTTTCTATGCATCTAGCCACAATTTGCTTAGGACGGAAATAAAAAGCAACTTGGTAGAACATTGACCCGATAAAACTTTTGTTTGGACCGTTAGGTTTACAATTCAAACGCAACTAGAACTATTTAAATAATTAAATAGATCAATTCGAATAACTTACTTGTTCTTCACGAATTGGAGAGCTAGATAAACCTTGTGATCTAGTACGAGCCAGATCAAACAATGCACTAGGATTCAAGCAAGAATCCCTCTATTGGTTCACACCCAAGGGTTATCACGAACAGGACGATGTACCACGAGGTAGTACAAAGCACCTTGAGAAACAAGCACCGAAAACTAAACTGAAAACCTTTTCGGTTCGACCGGCGGCGGCGGAGCAGCGGCGGACCGGCGGTGGTCGTGCGGCGGTGGTGGTTCGACGGTGGGGTGTTCGGCCGAGCTTGGGAGGAGGCAAGGGAACAAGTATGAAAGTTATGATTAGGTTAAACCCCTTAACCTTAATTTATATCCTTGCCAAACACAATTATGGTAACACCATAATTGGTCCAAGCCCACTTTAATTAAACCATTAATTAAGCCCACAAGTATTAACTAAACTATTAATTAATACTTGGCCCGATACCACTAACTAGTTAATTACCCATTAACTAGTTTAGTCCGTCTAGCCCGTTAGTCAATTTAATTAAACTATTAATTAAACACTACGTTATTTCTCGTGTTCGTTGATTCCTCGAGGGCAACCCGAATAGGACTCTAAAATACCCGAACCGGAATACCAGTTTATTTGATGTGTTGGACACTCTTTCCAACAGTCTCCCACTTGGACACCTCATCAACTATAAACGGTATGCGTTCGTGTAACCTTTAGAGTGTGCATGTCATGTGCAGCTGCTGAACTCTGAACTATCAGAAACAGTCCTATGATAAGTGATCATATGTCCTTCGTTGCGCGATATCATGTAACTAGTGACATGGACATGTCAATCACTCTAGTTACGATTATGTTTCCTGATTCGAGATTTATGATGACGATTTGACTACATGATTGAACTTTCAATCTAGTCATGACCTGCGCAGGTACTTTAGTGTCACATCAAATCAACAGGGGGCCCATGGATATCTCCTCTATTACTTTGATCAGAGGGAACGAATAAACCTTAACTATATCATCTTCCTTCATAGTCATCACATAATGCATGGAACTAATCTTTATAGCTACCAGTTACGAATAGCGTTGGAGTTAGACCAATGCATCACGAAATCGTACTTAGGAAACGATGCATCTTGGTTTGAAGACTCATACGATATTATCGCCTCACTATTACCCATGATAAAGTCCATGGGGTAATACTCTGAGCGTGAGTTGGTCCAACATTTAAATACACCCTTTTAAATGCTCATGAGAGTAGCAGCAATCTCTATGCAATGTTCATACCTTTGAACAATCTACTCACTCTCCCATGACATCTTAATTCAGTTCTTATTCCCATAAGAACGATCGACTGTGGATGTTTAAGTAATCTCTTAGTTTACTTAGGAATAGGTTCTAAACATGCAAAAGGTTTGAAATGGAATAATTAAATACTATATGAATGATAGAACACTTGCAAATTATTTAATCTCCATAAATAAATCATCAATTCATACAATTTAATATTCACTACAATTTCAAATGAATGACAATTTATGATAAGTCACTATGAAATCTAATTCCTATCATCCTCGCATGAGCATCATGCTTGGCACGACTTAGTGCTTTTGTGAAAGGATCAGCCGGGTTATTTTCCGACGATACTCTTGTCACTATCACGTCCCCATCTTCAACTCGCTTTCTCACGTAGTGAAACTTTCTGAGTATATGCCTGGTTCGACTATGATCTTTGGATTCTTTAGTCAATGAGACTGCACCTTCATTGTCGCAGAAGATTTTCATTGGTTCCTTGATGCTTGTTATGACACCAAGATCCCCAATGAAATTCTTCAACCATGTGGCTTCTTTTGATGCCTCACAGGCAGCAATATACTCAGATTCGCAAGTTGAATCAGCTACTGTCTCCTGCTTGGAACTCTTCCAAGTGACAGCTCCTCCGTTCAATAAGAACACCCACCCAGTTTGTGAGCACGAGTCATCTCTATCCGTTTGGAAACTCGCGTCACAATAACCTTCCACAACAAGTTCGTCTTTCCCACCATACACTAAGAACATATCCTTTGTTCTCCTTAGGTACTTGAGAATCGTTTTTACCGCAGTCCAATGATCGTTGCCAGGGTTGCCTTGGAACCGGCTCACCATGCTTAGCGCATATGAGACATCCGGGCGAGTACATACCATGGCATACATGATCGATCCAATCGCCGAGGCGTAAGGGACTCGACTCATTTTCTCCAGTTCTTGCTCAGTACTGGGACATTGACTCTTAGATAATGTTATGCCATGATTCATGGGTAGATACCCTTTCTTGGAATCAACCATACTAAAACGTTTTAGTATTTTATCCAAGTATGTACTCTGGCTTAATCCTATTAGACGTCTTTCTCTATCTCTGTATATCTTTATACCGAGTATGTACGCTGCGTCTCCTAGGTCCTTCATAGCGAAACATTTTCCCAACCAAGACTTCACGTCTTGCAGTGTAGGAATATGATTTCCTATAAGGAGTATGTCATCCACATACAGTACTAGGAAGACAACAACGCTCCCACTAGCTTTGATGTAAACGCAGGACTCATCTTCACTCCTAGAGAAACCAAACTCCTTGACTTTCTCATGGAAGCAAAGATTCCAACTTCGAGAGGCTTGTTTCAATCCATAAATGGATTTCTCAAGCTTGCACACTCTATCAGGATATTTCTTATTGATAAAACCTTCTGGCTGTGCCATATAGACATCCTCAGTAAGTCTTCCGTTAAGGAAGGCGGTTTTAACATCCACCTGCCAAATTTCATAGTCATGAAATGCAGCTATGGCAAGCAATATTCTGATAGACTTTATCTTGGCTACTGGTGAAAAGGTTTCATCATAATCAATCCCATGAGTTTGAGTATAACCTTTTGCAACCAACCTAGCCTTATAGGTGTGCACATTCCCATCCATGTCTATCTTCTTCTTGAAGATCCACTTGCATCCAACGGTTTTGACACCGGGAGAAGTCTCAATCAAGTTCCATACTTGATTGTCATACATGGACTGAATCTCACTCTCCATAGCCACTTTCCATTTTTCGGCCTCAGGGCCTTCCATAGCTTCCTTATAACTCGATGGCTCATCGTCATCAACTGGTAAACTATTACCAGCAGATGCATCGCCTTCAGCAATATGGAAATCATAGTAATCACCATAATGCTCAGGAGGGCGAACAGTTCTTGAGGATCTACGTGGAACGGTAGAAGTTACATCAATTTGTTCAACAGGAGTCTCATCCTCTGGTTGAGTGCTAGTGTCAACTATAGGTTCCACTACATCTTCATCGTTTGACTCTTGACACTCTTCAAGATCAATTTTGCTCCCACTGTCTTCTTTGGATATTAGCTCTCTCTCGAGGAAGAATCCTCTTCGAGATACGAACACTTTGTTCTTTTTCGGATTGTGGAACCGATATCCAAAAGACTGTCGTGGGTAGCCAATGAAGTAGCACTTCTCTGATTTGTTATCTAGCTTGTCGTGAGATTCATGTCTTACATAAACTTCACAACCCCAGATTTTTAAATGTTTGAGGGAGGGAGGATTCCCTGTCCACATTTCAGAGGGAGTTTTGGCAACCTTCTTAGTTGGTACAAGGTTAACGATATGTGCTGCAGTTTCTAAGGCATATCCCCAGAAACTCACTGGAAGTGTTGATCGACTCATCATTGATCGAACCATGTCAAGCAAGGTTCGATTTCTCCTTTCCGACACTCCATTAAGTTGTGGAGTTCGAGGAGGTGAGAGTTGGGACACTATTCCACAACTCTTTAGATAGTCGATAAACTCTTGACTAAGATACTCTCCGCCCCTGTCAGAACGGAGCATCTTAATCTTCTTGCCCAGTTGATTCTCAACTTCTTTCTGATATTCTTTGAACGTTTCAAAAGTATCAGATTTATGTTTAATCAAATAAACATATCCATATCTACTGAAATCATCAGTAAATGTGACGAAGTATCGTTCACCATGTCTAGTGTTAGACTTGAACGGTCCACATACATCAGTATGTATGAGGTCCAACAAGTCTTTGCCTCTTTCACATGACCCTGTGAATGGCGCCTTTGTCATCTTGCCAAGTAAACAAGACTCACACACATCATTTGATTTGAGGTCAAATGATTCTAACACTCCATCCTTTTGGAGTTTAGCTATGCGTTTCTTGTTTATATGTCCTAAGCGACAATGCCATAGACATGACTTATCCAATACACCTTTGGATGAATCAACATTTAATATTAGATTCCTTTTGTTTACGCAACCATCTATTTCATATATACCAATACAAGGAATAGCTTTAAAATAAAACACATCATTTTATAAACTAAAATGGAACCATTCTCATTATCAAAAACGAAATTAAAACCATCCTTAAACAATGCGTAATACGAAATAATGTTGTGTGCCATAGAAGGCGAAAAACAAACATCTAATAAAAGTAAAGAACATCCATTCCCAAGCATGAGCTCATAATCTCCTATCTTGGTGACAGCAGTCGAGATTCTGTTTCCCATGATCAGATTAAGCTCTCCATGCTTCAACTTCCTACAATTCTTAAGTCCCTGCATATCAGTGCAAATGTGAGTACCACACCCTGTATCTAGAACCCAAGAATTAGTCATAGAAGTATGATGGAGTTCAATCATAAACGTACCTAGGACACCAGACTGTTGGATCCTATGATTTCTCAAATCATCAAGGTACTTTGGGCAATTTCTCTTCCAGTGACCCATCTCATCGCAATAGTAGCATATAGAGTCTTTAGGTGCTATTAAAGAGGTTCTCTTTCTTTTAAGCTTTCGTTGGGCATGTCCCACCTTAGCTTTTCTTTTCCTCTTAGGACGAGAAAGTTTACCTCTTCCAGCATCATTAGACTCAATGCTCAAGACTGGAGATTCGAAATCACAGTCGCAGGCCGTTAACAAGTCATTCTCAACAACTTTTAACTCCTCGTACAGTTCAAACGTTGTGATTTCCCTCTTATTCTTGTCGTATTCTGATACGTATGAAGAATACTCTGGAGTTAGCTTGTGTAGAATCATATCGACAGCTAACTCGTTAGAGATAGGCATACCCAGACTTTCTGAGTTATGTATGTATTCCCTCATCTTCGAGATGAAGTTACACACTGATTCTCCATCTTGCATTTTGCAATTCTTGATGAGTTCCATGTTCTCATGAACAGCACGAGTATTACCGAGATAATCCACATAGTCAAAATTTCCAATAGCTTTTCGAGATGAAACCTTATTAGGAGATGACTTTGGTGGACACGGTAGTGCGAGTACAATCGGGAGTGGAGGTGGAGGTGGTAGAGGAATTGTGTTGTCATTCAAGTTTGAACCCATCTACAAAAGAAACAATTTCTTTGTTAGTGAATTCAATAATTAATCCTTATAATAATTTTCCCAATCTTTATTCATAAGGCTAGGATACGCCCACTAGTTATTTGATGTGAAGAGGGATGCCGTATTTCACACCAAACAATTTCGTGTCGTAGGCAAACTATTGTCAATTTCAATCTTATGAAATCCCTAGTTCTTTGAGATTCATTCTCGTGGGAGAATGGCATGTTAATCTCGAATCAATGCTCATTCTAATCTATATGACAGGGATACCGTGGATCATATATTAGAAGGTGAAACAACCATGGAATACCCACGTGGACTTCTCGGCTCAAGTTCGCTTGAGTATCGCGAGAATCGTTTCACTCATAAAATAATCTCACAATTAACGTACCGGTTAACCACACGAGTTCCGTTAATCAGACTATGATACGAGCGCGTGTCATTCTATGGAGAGCACACAATGTTCACATTTGATTAAACGGGAAGAATTTGTTTAATGTTATGATTATACTTTTAATCTTAATATCATCCTATTATGCCTGTTCGGTAGCTCCATTCTACGACAAGGGAAGCGGCGGGGCAGGTCAGCGCAAGGCGTGTTAAAAACGCAACCCCGTTTAGAGATCTATATCTCTTCCTTTTCATCCTTTAGATGTCATAGACTATGGGTGAGCCTACTAGTGACATAAGCGACGATATATTTAACTTTAGTTATAATATATATAAACTATTATATAATTATATCTATGTTAATTAAAACCTTTTAATTACATTTACTAAAGTTCTATATAGTATAATTAATTATATAAACGTGCGAGGACGCGACGTTTTAATTACTATTATAACTATATCTTATATAATATTTAATAAACTTTTATTACATAATATTATATATATAAGGGAGGAATATCAAATCATATTTGATATATATAGGAATTTCGGAATTAATATATATATATATATATATATATATATATATATATATATATATATATATATATATATATATATATATATATATATATATATATTCTAAATTAAACTTTTAATTAATATATAATACATAATTAATTATTTTTTTAATATTTATGCCTTTATTTCTATTATAAACAATTATAAGTAAATAAGATAAATAATAAAATAATTCGAAAATCCAATCCCTTTAAATATTTAAAATTTCCGAAAATAATTTTAAATATATATATATATACCGAAAACAATTTTCGGATATATATATATCCATATTTAAAATATCTTTTAATTTTAAATTTATCTTATTTTAAACCCTTTTAAAATTTATCTCCTTATTTAAACCTTTTAAATAAGTAAACAAGATTTACCCAAATCTTTTATTTATGTACATGTATTTTCGGAAAAATACATATACCATAATAAAAGATTTCTACTTCCCTTTTATTTAAATACCTTTTAAATAAAAATATATATTATCTATATAATCCGAAAATTATATATAATATATAATTAATTTAAAACTTATTTAAATAATTAGAAGATATTGACAAAATCTTATTTTCCATAATTATAGATAATTCCAAACAATTTGAAACTATCCTAATTTAATTTATTTAATAATAAAAATGTTTTTAAATATTAAATAAATATTTCCGAAAATTCAGAAATACCTAAAAAATATTTTTCGAAATTAAAAAAACAATTTTTACAATTACCGAAAATTACTAAAACAATTTTTAATGGGTTTTCTAATTTTCGGAATACCCGAAAAACAATTTTTGGTATTACCGAAAATCATAAACAATTTTGTGGGTTTCGAATTTCTTGTCTAGCACAATTAGACTTGTAAACCAATGGCTCTCTGATACCACTGTTGAGTTTTCTATGCATCTAGCCACAATTTGCTTAGGGCGGAAATAAAAATCAACTTGGTAGAACATTGACCCGATAAAACTTTTGTTTGGACCGTTAGGTTTACAATTCTAACGCAACTAGAACTATTTAAATAATTAAATAGATCAATTCGAATAACTTACTTGTTCTTCACGAATTGGAGAGCTAGATAAACCTTGTGATCTAGTACGAGCCAGATCAAACAATGCACTAGGATTCAAGCAAGAATCCCTCTATTGGTTCACACCCAAGGGTTATCACGAACAGGACGATGTACCACGAGGTAGTACAAAGCACCTTGAGAAACAAGCACCGAAAACTAAACCGAAAACCTTTTCGGTTCGACCGGCGGCGGCGGAGCAGCGGCGGACCGGCGGTGGTCGTGCGGCGGTGGTGGTTCGACGGTGGGGTGTTCGGCCGAGCTTGGGAGGAGGCAAGGGAACAAGTATGAAAGTTATGATTAGGTTAAACCCCTTAACCTTAATTTATATCCTTGCCAAACACAATTATGGTAACACCATAATTGGTCCAAGCCCACTTTAATTAAACCATTAATTAAGCCCACAAGTATTAACTAAACTATTAATTAATACTTGGCCCGATACCACTAACTAGTTAATTACCCATTAACTAGTTTAGTCCGTCTAGCCCATTGACTTAGTCAATTTAATTAAACTATTAATTAAACACTACGTTATTTCTCGTGTTCGTTGATTCCTCGAGGGCAACCCGAATAGGACTCTAAAATACCCGAACCGGAATACCAGTTTATTTGATGTGTTGGACACTCTTTCCAACAATTTCATTTTCCAGATTCTCATACATATTATTATTATTATTATTACATAGATGGCGTATCTGGTTTTTAAAAATTACGGATGACATTCATCGAGAAAATGGTTTCGGTCCGAACTGATGACGTCTTGGACCGGTTCCATATTTTTTGACTTTCACGTTTTTTTCCGGTTGACTGGACTGTATACCTCGATTCAGTTCGACGGTTCTAGCCGCTTCTCGATTCAATTTGCACCATCCTGCTTTGATTAGTACTTTTATTGCAATTGAAATCAAGTTTATACTTATTTTATAGATGTATTTTTCATTTTTGATTTAATTTATAGCCTACTTTTACTGCATTAATTTTATTTTATCAACAACTCCTAAATGCCATATTGTGTTGTTATAGGTCTGAAACACAATTTATTAAGGAAGTTGTTAATACCATTTACAATAAACTAGCTCTCAAAAGGTTTCATCTTCCACTCAATCTAGTTAGCATGGATATTAGATATAGACATGTCACTTCCTGGATAAAGCATTCTATTGCCAATTTTTTAGTAATTTGGGGCATGGGAGGCATTGGCAAGACGACTTTGGCCCGTTACATTGTATACTCAAATCGGTATGAATTTGAAAATATTTGTATTATCGAACACATTGGTAGTAGTTTGAAAGAAGCACATGATCTGCTTGCGCTACAGGAAAAACTCCTGGGGGGGCATTTTAGGGGCCAAGGAAATTAAATTGGCCAATACTTCTCAAGGTAAATCGGAGATTGAAAAGGCCTTACGAAGGAAAAAGGCGCTTTGTTGGAATAAAATCACAGATCAACTTAATACTGATGCTGCAGTTAGTACTGATTATGTTTATTACTGATGAATGTTACACTTAGTACTGATGGGGCAGAATTTCTTAATACTGATGAAGTTGATACTGGTGAAGTCTATAACTTAGTTACTACTGATCAAGCACATATTGAAGATACTACTGATCAATAGTAGTTACTACTGACGTTGTATCTGTACTTACTACTGATCACCAAAGTTACTACTGACGTTGCAAAACTTACTACTGGTGATTGCAGTTACTACTGATATACGTTTTGGAAGCATATCAAGTCCGAGATCTTCGTAGAGATAGTTATGGAATGTAATTCAATGTATATCTTATATAATTCGAATGTAAATCAAGTCCTAGAATAACTAGGGTAAATAGTTAGGCTTCAAGGACTATTATAAATAGTTCCTTACGAATTGTAAACGTACGTGTGTATTGTGAATCAATAATATACATTGAAGCTTTTTGTGAAACTGTGTTCTTAATATTTTCGTATATTACTTTAGAGTTCATCGTTCTTAATTCATTGATATAGTGTTGATCCGCTGCAACTTCTATTATCAATTAGATCTAAGGTGTTTATTAACTTGTTCATAGTTAATCGATCCTGACAAGTGGTATCAGAGCATATTGGTTCTAGATCTATGATTTTTAAGAACAACAAAAAGTTTTTATCTTTAAAACACACACATTATTAATCATGACTGATAATAATGAAAGCACTCAAGCCAACAAAATCCCTATACTCACTCCCAATAACTTTGGGATGTGGAATAATCGTATTAAGCAGTACATGCTTATTACAGATTATTCCATGTGGGAAGTTGTCATGGAAGGCAATAAAACTGGTCCTGGTCAAGCAAGCAGTTCTGCAACTGAAGCAGACAAACTTAAATGTGAGAAGGAGAAGAAAGACAAAGGCATCGAACTCAAAACTCTAAGCATTCTCTTACTGGCCATTCCTAATGACTATCAACATCTCTTTGTTGAATACGATGATGCAAAGGTGCTATGGCAAGCATTAGAGAAGAGATTCGTTGGCACCAAGAGTACCAAGAGGAACATGAAGTCTGTCCTCAAGCAAGACTTTGAAAATTTCAAAGGAAAGCCCAATGAGACACTCACTCAAGTGTTTGACAGATTCAACAAGCTAATTGGTGAACTCAACCAGGTTGGGGTAAGGATGGATCAAGAAGATGTCAACATGAAGTTCCTAAGGTCTCTTAGTGAAGAATGGGCCATGTATACAGTGATATACAGACTGTAACACACCGATTTTTCAAAACAATTTAAACTTTTTAAATAAACAAGTTTAACATTCATAATCCATAATATCCAAAATGTGGATTAAAACAAAACATTTGGAATAATTAGAAAGTATCAAAACCGGTGTTACAAATATATCAAAACTATAGTCTAGGGAATTAAATAAGTACACCGAGCTAATCATCCGAATGCTATCACTACGGGCCGCCTAATCTCTTGCTCCCGAACCTGAGTACATAGTCAAAGTAAACGTAGTACGTGAGATAAATATTGTCTCGTGAGAAACATGGGTTTTAGACCCGGTTAGAAATAATTTGCAATAAAATAATAATTAATAAATTATCAAATTGCACATAGTCAATCAATCTCTAAGGCTTGCCATAAGCCAAACACATACGTAACGGGCCTCCCCGAAACAACTCCCCCGATATGGGTTATCTAGGTAAACTCCCCCGTTTCCGGGTTATCTATTTGCTCCCCGATTTCCGGGTTATCTCAAACTCCCCCGATTTCCGGGTTATCTATTTCTCGACATACTACTCTTGCGCAGGGTGGTACCGCCCCAAGTAGTAGTCACTAACTCCCCCAACTGGTGTGGGTTATCTAGGATCCAATCAATTAGCTACCACATAACAAATCATCAACTTGGGTCAAAGCCCATATCACAGCTCAATCATACTAGTGGTAACTAAGCAATACATACACAGTACAATTCAATTCAATTCATTTTAATTAAATTAAATTCATACTCTATCAATTCCATCTTTTCTTTATTAAAAATATTTATCTAATAAAGACTCTAAAATCATTTCAATTCAAAAACAAGGTTTACTATGTACTCAGAAAGATCACATGTACTCACCTTAGTAATGCTATCCAAAACTTGTGTTAATCAACACAAATCCTTACTTCTTAGTCAAAGAAGTACTCCCAATCACAAGGTCTTCTTGACCTAATATCAATATCATCACAAATACTAGTTATTATCCATCACTAGCACTAATTAATTCATATTAATATCCCCAAATCACCAAGTTCATACAACTTGGTGAAATCTCAAACCCTAGTTCAAGATTACATCAAAAATCCCCAAATCTTACAAGAACACAAGGTTCCCAAGCTAGCTATGAGTGTTTTACACTCATCTTAGTCATCTTCCCCAAAGATAACTTGGTAGGTTGTCCAAACCACCATTTTCCCCCAAATCAAGCTCAATATTACAAGGAATTGCATAAACTAACAAGGATTCTTACCTTAGATGTTTAAATCTTCAAAGATGATGAAGATTTGAGCTCAAGAACACCAAAATCACCCTTTCTCTCTCTAGAAAACGGCTCCAAGCTCAAGTGGGTTTTGAAATGAGAAAACCCTAGCTAAAACCCTCTTTTTATACTTCCTTGGCGCGAATTAGCATTGCTAATCTTAAAATTCGCGCTGCTAAAAGTCGCGGGTGCCCAAACTCGCGATGCTAAGATCAGGATTCGAGATCTCTAAAATTTACTGTTTGAAAACACACTTTTGGCCCTTAATACTCGCGATGCTAATCCTCAGATTAGAGATCTCTAAAAGTCTCTGAAACAAAACACACTTTTCCAACTTGTTGTTTCACCCAATCTTGAACCATTTTCCATCAACACAAGTTTTAAACATTCAAATACTCAACATAATATAACGGCAATATAGTCTAATCATAATATCTTAAATTCATACAAACCCGAATAATGATTCAAATACAAATTATAAAAATTCCGGTCGTTACACAGACAGAGAGATGCACTAGAAGAAAAGGAGTTAGATGAACTCTACAATGATCTCAGAGTATTTGAAACTGAGGTAAATCAAAAGAACCCTTCTATTTCTTCTAATAATGCTGCATTTGTATCTAGTACAGGTCAAGGTCAAGAAACTGCCACAGGAAAGGCTGCAGATTGTGAAGATGCTGCAAGAGAATCCTTCTTCACCAGTCATGTGCATACTGCACTGATTAGTGATGATTTGGAACAATTGAATCCAGATGATCTTGAGGAGATGGATCTTAAATGGCAGATGGCTATGCTGAGCCTAAGAACCAAAAGATTCTTAAAGAGGACTGGTAGGACAAGCCTCGACTACAACAAAGGTGACAAAGCTGGATTTGACAAAACAAAAGTCAAATGTTACAACTGTAACAATCTTGGTCACTTTGCAAAAGAATGTCCCCAGCTAGATAAAAGATCAAAATCAACTGCTCTTGTTTCACAACAAGGATAAGGCTATGACTGGAGCTTCCAAGCAGAAGAGCATGCTCAAAATCAAGCTCTTATGGCCTTTACTGACAACAAATCTGAGGTAAAACCTAAACCTTGTACTTCTGAATGTTCTAAAATTGTTAAAAACTTAGAAAAAGAAAACACTAAATTAAATGAAGATTTAGTAAAAGCAGTAAGAAGAAACCATGAATTTGATGGTGTGATTGCTGATCAAGAACATCAGATAAAGGTATACAAGATGATTGATCAAAGGATAAAGGAAGAATTGCTTCAAGCTGTAGATGAGAAAGAGTTTTATGAATTAAAAAATAAAGAATTAACAAGTAAATTAGAAGAATGTCAACTTGAAATTGAACAAAATAAATTAACAATTAAAAAGTTTGAAAGAAGCACTAAAATTCTTGATGAATTAACTAATAATCAAACTACAGAAAACGTTGTTCATGGAGTGGGATATCATGCTGTACCACCTCCATATAAATTCATTCCTCCACTCAAAAACAGTTCAGAAAGAATAATAAATGATTTAAAAAATGAAAATCAAACTGAATCTAATACTGAAACATCTGAATCAAATGATTTCTCTGATGATGATAGAACTACAAACTCAATTGAATTTACAATCTTTCAAACTGAATCTCCAAACTCAGTTGACACAAGTTTTCACACAGCACAAAGTGAAGAAAATTCTCCTAAATATGATGCAGAAAACATACCAACAATTTTAAAAAGGGGAAATCAAAGAAACATGAATCAACTATTAGAACAAAGAAAAACTATAAGGGCTAAAGATAATAAATTAAAATGTGTTATTTGCAACAAAGTAAATCATATAGCAAAGGATTGTCACTTCAATCCAATAAATTGCAAAGAGTTCAAGGAATTTAAAAATTCTAAAGAAAAAGCAAAAACACAAAAGTTAAAAGATACTACTGGTCCTTCAGTAGTGAATAAAAATAAAAATCCAATTGCTCAAACACCAAGATTTGGAAGAAGTGCACCCAGATTTGTGCAAAACAGAAGAGTTGGAAGCCCACAGAACAGCAATTACTTCAAGAACAATGGAAAATCAAATCAAAATCAACAATATTTTAAATTTTCCAACACCAGTAAAAAATGTAACAATTTTACTACTGGTGTTAACCCTAATTATAATGCTGTCTGGTACCAGTAAAAAAATACTACTGGTAATAACCCTAATTTCAAAAATACTACTGCTACCAAACCAAAATCTCAAAACACTACTGGTCATTCCAAATATGGTAAGTACCCAAATACTACTGGTCCATCAGTAGTAAAGTATTCAAAAGCTAAACACAATGGGTATAGACCACGATCTGTAGTAAATTTAGACAAATCCAAAAGGTCAGTAGTAAAACAGAACACCAGTACTAAAAAGGTATGGGTACCAAAAGTGTTTAAGGTTGACTGTTCTAAATCTGATTTCTCAAAGGATGAACCCAAGACATATAAAGCTTGGGTTCCCAAACTTAACTAACCATTTATTTACTTGTGCAGAGCATTCAGATCCCAGAAGAAGGAAGAACATGGCATATTGATAGTGGATGCTCAAGGCACATGACTGGAAATCTACAAATTCTTAAAGATTTCAAGTTATTTGATGGAGGTTATGTAGCCTTTGGTGAGAACCCAAAGGGAGGTAAGATTACAGGTAAAGGTACTGTGACTAATGGCAAAATTACCTTTGATGATGTATTTTATGTAGCTGAACTAAAATACAATCTAGTCAGTGTGTCTCAAGTTTGTGATAAAAAGAACAAAATTCTTTTCACAGACATTGAGTGCATCATTCTTTCTCATGACTTTATTTTAGATGAAAAATATGTTGTTTTAAGAACTCCAAGGAGAAACAATGTGTATTGCCTGGATATAGGGGGAGAACTCATTTCTTCAAATGAGGTCAACTGTTTTATATCCAAGGCAAACACCACTGAATCAGAACTATGGCATAGAAGGATGTGTCACACTAATTTCAAAAACATGAACAATTTAGTAAAAAGAAATTTGGTCATTGGACTACCTCAAAAACAATTCATGTGTGATCATCATTGTGTTGCATGCCTAAAAGGTAAACAACACAAAACTTCTCATAAGTCCAAATCTGTGAATTCTATTTCTGTTCCTTTACAACTCTTACATATGGACCTATTTGGACCTACAAATGTAATGAGTATTGGAAAGAAACAATATTGTCTTGTTATTACTGATGACTTTTCCAGATACACATGGGTTTTCTTTCTCAGGACAAAAGATGAAACAAGTGAACTCATAAAGAACTTAATTGTTAAACTGGAGAATACATCTGATCAAAAAATTAAAGCCATAAGATGTGACAATGGCACAGAATTTAAAAATGCTAACTTAATTAACTTTTGTGATCTTAAAGGCATTGACAGGCAATACAGCTCACCTAGAACTCCACAACAAAATGGTGTAGCTAAAAGAAGAAATAGAACCATCATAGAAGCAGCAAGATCAATGCTAGCAGATTCAAAGTTACCAATCACTTTTTGGGCTGAAGCTGTTAATACTGCCTGTTATGTTCAGAACAGAGTATTAATAGTGAAGCCACATTTTAAAACACCATATGAACTTTTTAATAAAAGAAAACCCTCTATAAGTTTTTTAAAATCATTTGGTTGTCCTTGCACTATTCTGATTACAAGAGAACAAATTGGTAAATTTGACTGCAAAGCTGATGATGGAATCTTTGTGGGATACTCTACTCAAAGAAAATCATACAGAGTATTCAACAATAGATTAAGGATAATTGAAGAAAGCATCAATGTATCCTTTAATGAAAATGTTCCTAATGAACAAGGAAATGGTCCAGATTGGCTATTTAACATAGACAATCTAACCAAATCCTTTAATTCTAACATGGATTTAAATGCAGGTGATTCAACTTGTCACACTCAAAAGGAAGGAACATCATCTGTTAATACTGGTCAAGAAATGATGAGATACATAATAGTTGATACTGCTCCCACAGTTAATACTGAGGACATTAATAACTCAAATTCTGGAACCAGTAGTAACTCTGAGAATGAGGACAATAGTAATTCAAATACTACTGGTACCAGTAATAGTACTCAAAATACTACTGGTCCTAGCAATAACCTAAATTCTCAAGATACTACTGATACCAGTAACAACAACAATACTACTGATCTCAATGAAGACAATAGCAGTAGTAATTCTGACCAAGATGATGATGAACCAAACATCAATGACAATGAAGGATCACTAGAGGGGCAATTTCCTGAGACAAATGAGTCCAACCTTGAAAATCAATTAGTAGTTGATAGAGCTACAACAACAAGGACTCAGAAGAACCATCCATTAGACCTTGTTTTAAGTGATGTTAACTCACCACTGCAAACAAGAAGCAAATTAAATAAAAGCTTAACTGCAAACATGTGTAACATAAGTTTAATTGCTAATGAATGTATGTTTGAATGCTTTCTGTCTCAGGATGAACCAAAGAAGATCCAACAAGCAATGAAGGACTCAAACTGGATTGAGGCAATGCAAGAAGAACTCCTTCAATTCAAGTTACAAGCTGTTTGGACACTTGTACCTCTACCCAAAGGAAAAAGAGCCATTGGAACAAGATGGATCTTTAGAAACAAGAAAGATGAAAGAGGTATAGTGATCAAGAACAAAGCCAGACTTGTAGCCCAAGGATACACTCAAGAAGAAGGAATAGACTATGATGAAGTATATGCTCCTGTTGCTAGAATTGAAGCAATAAGAATATTCCTAGCATATGCTTCATTCAAAAGGTTCAAAGTCTATCAAATGGATGTGAAGAGTGCATTCCTATATGGGAAGATTGAAGAAGAGGTCTATGTTTGCCAACCTCCAGGTTTTGAAGATCCAAAACATGGTGATTATGTGTTCAAATTGGATAAAGCTCTGTATGGCCTACATCAGGCACCAAGAGCATGGTATGACACATTATCATCATATCTATTGAAGAATAACTTTAAAAGAGGAGCCATTGACAAAACTTTGTTCACAAAGAAAGTCAAAGATGATATACTACTGGTACAAATCTATGTAGATGATATCATCTTTGGTTCAACCAATGATTTACTATGCAAAGAATTTGAAGAACTGATGCAGATTAAATTCAAGATGAGCTCTATGGGTCCAATGAATTTCTTCCTTGGACTCCAAGTCAGTCAAAGAACAGATGGTATTTTGATAAACCAATCAAAATATGTCAAGGACATCTTGGAGAAGTTTGATATGAAAGACTGTAAAAGTGCAAGTACACCAATGGAAACACACAAACACCTACATCCTGATGTTGAGGGGGAGGATGTAGATGAACACTTATATAGATCAATGATAGGATCCTTGATGTACTTAACTGCATCTAGACCTGACATTATGTATAGTGTTTGTGTGTGTGCAAGATATCAAGCAAAACCTAAAGAACTACACTTGCAGACTGTCAAAAGAATAATCAGATACTTGAAAGGCAAACCATCACTTGGTCTATGGTATCCACATGATTCACCCTTTGAACTCATAGCCTACACGGATAGTGACTATGGAGGTGAATGTCAAGATAGAAAATCCACTACTGGTGGATGTCAATTCTTTGGATCAAGACTGGTGTCATGGCAATGTAAGAAGCAAACTAATGTATCAACATCAATAGCTGAAGCAGAATATGTGGCTGCATCTGCTTGCTGTGCTCAAGTACTCTGGATTCAAAACCAGCTTCTAGACTTTGGGCAATTTAGTCTTTTTACAGGTTAAATCGAAAGATATAAAAGGCGGCAGTCGATTAGTTTAGCATTATCTTCACTTCGATTTGCTAAATCCTCTCGATAAACCCTAGCTTTCGATCAAAAACCCGTCATCAGTAACAAAATTCTTAAAAATTTCTCTCAAATCAACAACAATGGCAACTCTACAATCTCTTAATGTTCAAACCGATCTCAAATATTCAGAGTTCCATAATATGTGTGCATTTTTACGCAATCCAGACGGTACTAAAGACTTTCGACCAATCGTTCAATTCATAAAGAACTCATACATTAAGTTCGCTTTAACTGTGAAACCGAAAGCATACCAACAGCACTTGGTGGATTTTTGGACCAATGCTGAAAGAACAGAAGGTGCAACTGCACCTATGATAAAATCATCGGTGGATGGAAAGATGATCACAGTCACTGAGCAATCCATTCGACACCATCTACAACTTCACGATGATGCAGGTATGTCTACACTCCCTAAGAAATTCATTGCTGAAACTTTAAATAAAATGGGATATGAGGGAAAACTTAACATCGTAACTTTTCAAAAAGGTCTTCTCTCCCCACAATGGAAATTTCTTGTACATACTATTCAGCATTGTATTTCTCCAAAACGAAGTACTTGGAATGAGTTTAATAAGGCAATAGCCTCTGCTGTTGTCTGTTTATGCACAGACCAAGTATTTAATTTTTCTTACATGATTTTTGAAGGTATGTTGGGAAATATTAGTTCCACAAAGTTTTTAATGTATCCCAGATTTCTCCAACATATCATAAACTGTGAATTACAAAACTTGTCAACTCCCAAAAATATTTTTATCATTCCTGAGTTGAACAAGAAAGTTTTCTCTAATATGAGAAAACAATTTAAATTTTCGGGTAAGGAAACCCCTTTGTTTCCTAATATGATCAAAGATCAACCACTACTTGGAGAGGGTTCAATCATAGATACAACCCAAATTGAACCTCAACCCACTCCATCACCCCCAAATACAGCCCAAACACCACCCCAAATAGTCACTCAATCACCCTCACAAATAGAAGTCCTGAATGTGTCCCAGGAACTTGAAATAAATCTGCAGAGTGCTACTCTTCACTCTGTGGAAGACCTACCAAACAAAACCCAAAATATTTCCACGACTTATAAAAGAAAGAAATCTTCTTTCAAGGACACCAGGGGACAAATCGAGTCACACCCCAGGCTCAAAGAGTTGTCCTCCAAGGAGGAGACAGGACATGAGGCGAGGGCTTTCACTACTGATGCCCCAAAGGTGGGTGCACAGGACAGTGAAAACATAACTAAGACCCAGACCTCGGCAAATTTAAGTGATGACTCATTTGAGGAATTACTTAAAGGACCCCGGTGCCAAGAAACCACAAGGGGGGCATCTTTGCTTCTTCTAGGAAGAAGAGGATGTCTAAAAGACCCAATGAATCACCAAGAAGTGATGAGGGCAGATCTGTGGATTTGATGGAAAGGATGGAAAACCTTCAAACCGATGTACCTGTTAGTAAGCCCGATGATCTTGCTAGATGGAGTGAGGGCAGTATTAAAACCAAACAATTGACGGATAAAGTGGATTCTCTTGAATCCACTGTACAAGATTGTCTTAAGTATCTTACAAATTAAGAAAAAACCATTGCAGTAATGAAAAGACATGTCAATACTATCAACAAACGAATGAAACCATATATGAACACATGCTTCATCAACAAACAAAGATTATAAGAAGATTGAAAAAGAAGATTGATGATAGTGAGGCTCCTCCAGTTGAGCTCACTAAGGGGGAGAATGACAACATTCAGAATATGATTGATGAATCAATTGCAGCAGCAGCAACTTCTCTCCTCAATCTTAAACAAACAAATATTGATGAAGGCCCAGAAAAGATGGTTGTTGATGATGAGCAAACTAAAAGGGTAAAGGAGTGTACCACTGACACTGGCCACATATTGTGACCGGACACCCGACCCAGCAACCGGTGCATTCCCCGGAAAATCACCTAACCATGATATCCACACCTCTGCTTGGGCTCGATATACGAGACCCAGCATTTTCAGCACAGAGGGGGGACCCATGTTTCAACGGGGCTGGTGGCCACAAGGGGGGTTTCACGGGGTTCGAACCCGGGACCTCCCACATATGAGGCCCAAGTCTTACCAACCGCGCCCATCCTTGTGGTTGATGATGAGCAAACTACTGCTCCCATGGAAGAACAAACTGAAAAAGAAGTATCAGTAGTAAAACCTACTACTGATATCATAGCAGTAGTAAGTCAGGAAGAGGAAATGAAAGCAACAAATACTACTGATGCCCTATCAGTAGTAAGTCCTGAAGTCACACCAGTAGTAACTACTTTGGTTACTACTGAAGAGGAAGAACTGCAACTTCCAGAGTTAATTGAAAGGGAAAGACATGTCATTATCTCCAAACCACCAACTCCTAATCAACCACTTATCATACCTGACATTGATGATAATGTGAATTGGTTTGAGGTAGATGAATGTACACTTCCTCCACACCCTAAAATCTTATCAGAAGATCAACTACACCTGTTTTATCCAAAGCTTCTGATTTTGGGTGTACCTGATATGAAATACACTCCACCTCCACCATCTGCATGTATTGGAAAAGGAAAAGAAGTTTATGATGAAGACTATCCAAACAGAGCCTTAGGTCACCAAATGGTGAACAAAATTAATCATGTTAGATCAGAAAAGCAGTCTAGATGGAGGGTAAAACACAAAATTTTTTTGGAGAAAGTGGAGATGTATCAAGCTCTTGAGGAGAATAAACAGAAGAAAACTCAAGAAGCAAAATTACCTGTTCAAATAGAAAATGCTCAGATTGAAGCTCAAAAAGCAGAATTCAAGAGGCTCAGAATAGTTGAAGAAGAACATATACAATGCCTTGAATACTTAGTATCTGAATGCAAAAGAACTAAAAGTGACTTAACAGATGATGTATTTGAACAGAAGGCCAATATGATTGAATTTTTGAAATCTAAAGGGCTTAGTGCAAAGTCTCTTAGCAGAATGAAGATGATTACTATTATAGACAAATACTGCACTGCTAAGAAGAAAGATTTGGCTGAACAAGAAGCAGAAGAAGAAAAGAAGTCAAAAGAATTAATTCCAATCAGTCCAAGTTTAATTAAAGATGGTAGTACATCAACTACTGGTTCCACATCAACTCCCCAATCAAAGAAGAGAAAGGCTGTTACTCAAGAACAGAGTACTCAAAAGAAGTCAAAAACACAAATCATTCATGTTCTTGAAGTGCCTGTTGCTCCCTTGCAGAACAATCCAATTATCAACTGGAGGGTTATGCAGAACAATGTTATAGAGATTATAAGGGAAGATAAAATTGTGCAGAGATTTACTGGATGGTTACCTTTGATCATGTCCTGTTCAAGAAGTGATGTCATTAAACTTCTGATCATTGAAAAACCAAGAATGACAAAGAAATCATGGAAAGAGTCTGGTGCTGGATACTTAACAAGAATGATAGATGCTGCATTTTATCCAGACAATTACCCAGAACAATTTACAGATCCAGGAAATGTTTATGCTTGGAATGTCATTCCTACTGCCAATATGTATTTCTTTGAAAAATCAGGCAAAGTATGTGAGCTATACTTATATGAAAAAGAATATCCACATTCTAAGAAGATTATGTATCAGATATTCACAAATACTATGATGAAACCGTATGATGCTGTTATGTTTCAGAACAAGTTAACTTATTTTACAAAAAGAAACAGCAAATACATTATTGAGCAAAGACATCAACAGAATAAAAGAACATTAGAGAAAAGAAAGAAAGAAGAAGAAGAACAAAAGAAACTTATGTGATTGAGAAGAAATCAATAAGTTTAGGGGGAGATTGTTGGAACAAAATCACAGATCAACTTAATACTAATGTTGCAGTTAGTACTGATTATGTTTATTACTGATGAATGTTACACTTAGTACTGATGGGGCAGAATTTCTTAATACTGATGAAGTTGATACTGGTGAAGTCTATAACTTAGTTACTACTGATCAAGCACATATTGAAGATACTACTGATCAATAGTAGTTACTACTGACGTTGTATCTGGACTTACTACTGATCACCAAAGTTACTACTGACGTTGTAAAACTTACTACTGGTGATTGCAGTTACTACTGATATACGTTTTGGAAGCATATCAAGTCCGAGATCTTCGTAGAGATAGTTATGGAATGTAATTCAATGTATATCTTATATAATTCGAATGTAAATCAAGTCCTAAAATAACTAGGGTAAATAGTTAGGCTTCAAGGACTATTATAAATAGTTCCTTACGAATTGTAAACGTACGTGTGTATTGTGAATCAATAATATACATTGAAGCTTTTTGTTAAACTGTGTTCTTAATATTTTCGTATATTACTTTACAGTTCATCGTTCTTAATTCATTGATATAGTGTTGATCCGCTGCAACTTCTATTATCAATTAGATCTAAGGTGTTTATTAACTTGTTTTTAGTTAATCGATCCTGATACGCTTGGAACCACAGTTGTTAGATCTACTTAGTTAATCAACTTCTATTGTTGAACTACCACAGTTGTTAGATCTACTTGGAACCTCGAAGATTAATACATAAACCAAGATTATAGTAACAACTAGGAAAGATAATGTAATTACATGGTTTAATTCCAGATCTTGGAAATGTTTCCAGTACGAAATGAAACTACTAGAATTTGATGAATCGTTAGAGCTTTTATGTCTTCATGCTTTTGGAACAAAAACACCTATGGAAGGTTATAAGGAGCTTGCAGAACAAGTAGTACAGTATTGTGGAAGGAATCCACTAGCTCTTGAAGTGTTGGGTTCCTCTCTATCAGGGAATATTAACATCGAATCTTGGAAAGGTTTAGTAAAGTTTTTTGGGAAAGATTTGCATTGTGATATTATGAAAGTACTCAGAAGGAGCTACGACTCGTTACCATATTCGAGTGAAAAAGAGTTGTTTTTGCATATTGCTTGTTTCTTTGACGGCGCAGAAAAGGATCACGTGGTGAAGATATTTGAACACGATTTCCCTGCAGAATCTACGATAGAAACCCTGCGTAAGAGGTGCCTTCTTTCTGTAACCCCAAACCGAACACTTATGATGCATCCACTGCTTCAACAGATGGGGAGAGAAATAGTTTGTGCAGAATCACCCAAAAATCCTGGAAAACGTAGTAGAGTTTGGCAGGATAAGGAATCTTATGACCTCTTGAGAAAAAGAAAAGTAATTAAGACACTTTTTTATATGTATATTCTTGAAGCTTAATTAGTTCTCATTTAACACACTTGTATTTCATCTAATTAATATATATATTTTCACATTCTATTCTTTTAGGGTTCAACTAACGTGGAAGGTCTAGCACTTGACATGCAAATACTAAGTGTACAGAATCATGCATTCAAGGTAATTATAAAGAAGTAACAAATCTGAAAGAAATAAAATATCAAAAAATTAATTTCATATTCAAAGATAGCTAATGAGTTCAATGCTACGAAAATACCCAACAATTGTTGTTTATATGTTGTGTATGTAATTTCAAAGTGATCTTAGACATGAAAGTTGAATTTCTTTAACTAATGTAGGCATAATGTCTTAATGTTTCACTTAGGGGTTGTTTGGGAAAACTTATTTAAGGAGCTTATTAGCAATTATAAGTTTATTTAAGCGTAAATAAACTTACATTTTTAAGCTTAAACAAGCTTATAAGCTAATAAGCCACTTAAATAAGCTTTGCCAAACAACCCCTAATTAATTCTAAGATTATCATGGTGACTTACTTGGTCTTATATTAGCAGAAATCGTCCCTTGGGACCGAGTCACTTAAAAAAATGTCCCGCCTAAAGTTGCTTTACCTCAAGTTTGTGGAACTCAGTGGGTCTTACGCTAATTTTCCAGAAGATTTAAGATCACTCTGCTGGGTCGGATTCGGTTTGAACACCATACCTTCGGACTTATTCATGGGGAACTTGGTCGCTTTAGTTATGAGCTTGACAGTATTTGAGTTGCCCAAGGTACGTACGGAATTCAACATATATCCTCTTTTTACACCTTTTCCATTTAGCTTCTCAGTTTATGGTCTTTATGTGAATGTACGACAATCTCAAACACCCTCTAAATGAATATCATTACTTTCTTAACAGGATCTTCCATCACTCAAGATTCTAGATCTCAGAGACTCATCCAATCTCTTAAAAATCCTCAAAATCAACATGATCCCTAATATTGAGACCCTGATTTTGTGCAACTGTCATAATTTGGATCATGTTTGTGAAACCATTGTAGGCCTTAAGAGTCTTGCCCTCTTGAACATGACAGGGTGTAAAAATCTATTTAAAAGATTTTCATGGCGGACGATGGCTATGAATCGGTTTAAAACTTTAATTGCAGGTATAGGAAGTACACAAAAACCTTTCTTTCCCTTGCCCCATTCATTGGAGCGGTTATTCCTCAAGGACTGCAATCTTGAGTGTACTGATTATTTTCCTCTCAGTTTTAGTGATCAATTAGTTTTAAAATATTTAAATCTAGGGAATAGTCTTTTCGAATTTCTGCCTAGCTACATTCATCTACGAGATCTTCAGGTCCTTGACTTGAGTTCATGCTCAAGACTTAAACGTCTTCTATGTCTCCCAAGTACACTTGTCGAACTGTATATATACAACTGTGTATCCCTCGAGAAAGTAACTTTCGAATCGCATCGATTCACATTGAAAAAGCTTGGTTATGAAGGTTGTATTAATTTGTCTGAAATTGAAGGAATTATGAAATTGGTCTTGATAGCGGATCTTGATGAAATTGATTTGGGACACATGAAGTGGCTGAAAGAATATCAAAATCATGAGATATGCCTCGTTGGTGATGCTGAGCTCACTAAAAACAGAAGCCAATTTGTCCAGGTTCGTTATTCCCTCCGTAGCTCGTGCTTAAGCACAAATGGTTGAACTTATCTTGTGTTTTTGTGATGCAGGTGTTGTATGAATTCGGTATAATGAGTACATCTCTGCCAGACATAGAGAATGCAAACATGACATCCGAGTTTATATCAAAATCATCATCTTTGTCATTTGATGTGCCTTTGTGTCCCACAAATAGGAAGATCAAAGGATTAAATGTAAGTTTCAAATATACGAAATCAAGTGATGATTGTGTATGGTTTGCTAAAATTAGTACAACCAACGATGTGGATTATATGTATAACCCCATAGTCTTCGGCAGACCACAACTGAATGAAGTTGGTATATGGTTAAGTTATTGGCCAATTGGGAAGACATTAAGCTTCAGAGATAAAGTTAACGTGTCTATTGTTGTGGTGAGTGGAGTGAACGTATCCGAGTGTGGTGCAAGCCTTGTGTACACTGATGATGAATTAACTGATGAAACTTTGGAAAATAACATGGGACAAGCAGAAACTCCTGAAGGGGCATTTGAAATGAACACTGTTGAATGGGATTTGTCTTCATTTAAACTAAGCACAGGAGCATACTATCTATGTCGTCGCGATCTCTTTGAGTTAATGGAGGTTGGCAAACCCACTCCTGGTTGGTTTAGGACTTTAGTTGGTGATATGATTGATGATATAGGTATGTTTCTCTAGTCAGGCCTAGTCTCAACATCAACAAATATGAAACTTGCTTTCTTAAACTTAATAACAATTGCATGAGTTTGTTATTATTTACTTATTTGTTCATATCTGCCCTTAAATTTTTCTTGAAACTAGATAAAAATTTCCTCATCGTATGCATTGTTTTGTTATAGAGGTACAAGGGTGGACAAAGACCGGTCGGTGTGGCCACTTAAACTCTGTATTATCAGAGTTAAAAACTCATAGACGCATCAACCATGATCCTGAATCGGTAAATATACTCTTTAATCTTTGTTTTGGCTTATTTTTGAGATGGATCGGATAAAGGGCCTATACATCGTCTGATAACCTCCCAATTCAAGGCACCATAAAACATTTTAGCATCCAATGGCCTGTTGCAAATAAAAGTAAAAATAAAATGTCTTTAAATCCGTAACCTGGGGTAACTTTGCTATTTTGGCTTGCACGGGTGTTTGGGATTGCTACTGTATATATCTCTACTACTATTACTACATACTGCTTTGATTTTTGAAATTAACATTTTGGAAAATGTAATCTCAAGTTGCTTATTGAAAACTGTTTATTTAATTTCGTCCAGAATAATCAAATAAGCAGTTTGGATATGTAAATCCCAAACCAGGCACCCATAAAAGTTAAAATTGTACCGCAGACTAACATTTCCAAAAATCAATCTTGAACATTCCTTAGGTGTTTGTAATCTTTTTGCTAACCCGCTTGATTGTTTTTGGTATTGATCACTAGGAGACAAAGAGTCCAGATTCCTCGACATTCCATTCTCCTGAATCTTCCCCTGCTATCATGGCTAGGGACTCTCCAACCAGTTATGACGTCTTTCTAAGCTTTGGCATAGACACTTGTCATTCATTCACGGATCATCTTTGTTAGGACTAGTTTTGTAATAGTTTTGATCTTTAAAGTCCGTTAGTTAACTTGTCCTTTGTTAAGTGGTAGGAGTATATAAGGTTGTATCTTTGACTTTCAAGTCAAGCTTTCCACACAATTACTGAATACACATTTAGGGAAAGTTTCATTCATCTCATTCTCTCTCAACTTCACACACTTACACCAAGAACACACACTCACTCAAATCTTCTATTTCTCACTTGAATCTTCATGGATTAGCTTGATTATAGTCTCATTAGGTCCTACAAGTGGTATCAGAGCAAAATCTCTCTGTGAGAGGATCCAAAATCGAGCTACAATGATCAAGATCTGAGAAAAAGTGAAGAAAAGTTGATGTTCGTCATGCAAATTTAATGTTGTAAATTTTTCGTTGGAATTGAAGATTTTATTGAAGAATCATGTTTCTCATTCGATTCTAATCAAGATAGAATCAAGTTTCGATCCATTACGTTAACAGATCACTTCAATTTCGTGATTTTGGTGAAAAAGTAAAAAGTTGAAAAACTTACTGTAAATCGAAGATTCGAAGCTTATGTGTTATGGATTGAAGAAATTGATCGGATCAAGGTGTTAGCAATTGGATTTCGAATGTTTAGCAAGAAAAATCATTGAAATCGGTGAAGATTTGAGCAAAATCGGATTGAAAAAGTGATGAAAAAGGACGTCTGAGTTCATCGACCATCTTCGACTTCAAAAAATGATGAACTACTTCGGCATCTATAGTTCGGCCCGAACTACATAGCTCGGCCCAATATCGAAGTAAGTTGTTCGGCCCGAGGTTCAATTAGTAAGAAGTTCGACTTAAGCCCAAGTTCGGCCCGAACTTAACTATAGTTCGGCCCGAAGTGTTAAAGGATCAATAGTTTGGCCCAATTATAAACACCTAGTTCGACACATTTTGTTTTCACCTAGTTCGACATTTTTTTTCTTCCTAGTTCGGCTTTCATCTTCAATCCAAAATCACAGACATCCGATCTTTACTTTCTAATCGATCTTCATCAAAACTAATCGATTCATCAAAACTAATCGATTCCAGAATTCTATTCGATCTTAATTGTTCGGCTAAAGCAAAGTGCTGATCAATTTTTTTTTCTTCTCGATTCATCACCAAAGTTCGACTTCAAATAGAGGTATCAATCAATCATGACAACAATCTGAAATTGATATTTCATCAACTACAATCAATTTCCGTCAACAATTTCCGATCAAACTGCAATTTCGATCACAAGTTCGGCGTTTGTTCTTAATTCAATTTCGATTATCTGAAAAACGATAAATCTCAAATCTGAAATCGATAAATCTCAATTTCGATCACAAGTTCGGCATCTGTTCTTAATTCAATTTCGATTATTTGAAAAACGATACTTGTTCGGCAATACCACTCAAGTAGAAGAATAGTTCGGAAACCTCGAACTGCGTCGATGCGTCGATTTCTGCTTGTATCTGTGTCCAGATTTGAGTTCAGCATACTTTGATTGTTTTGACTTGGGCCTTGCAATCACGTCCATTTTAATTTCGGCCCAACTGTGTGTCAAGCCCAAAATCAATTTAAGAAACAAACAATCAAATGATTTCAGCCCTTTCGTTTTAAATTTTAAACCCAATATAAGTTCAAATTTTAAACCATAATACTATATTACGAGAGTCCAAATTTTTTTTTTTGAACCGTTATCTTTTATTATTTTAAACCAATAAATCCAAGACCTAAACTTTTTAATCCAAAAGCCCAAGGAATTGAAAACAGTCTGCTCAGCCCAGTGTTCGTCCCATATCATAACAACCCAATACTCAAAATAAAACAACTTTGGCCCAATACAAACTTAAAATCGTGAAACACCAAAATTTTTAACCAAAAATTTTTTAAACAAAATTTTTTAAGAAAACTTTCACATTTTTAAAACACACAAGAACTTTTACCCAAAATCCTAATCGCAAAAATATGGATCCAGACCTTGCCAATGCGAGAAAAGCTGCCGAATATTATAAACAAATGGAAAAACCTACACCAGCTATCAATGATGATTTGGATAAAGAACGTCAAGACGTACTACGAGTTATGGCAAAAATTTCAGACTATGAGAAGAAATATAATTCAAAGCCTACAAACAATACTCTGAGATCTTCATTCGACATTAAGCCTGATATATCTGCTACAATCTCAACTAAAAAGCCAACCGTCACACCTTTGGATGCTACAAAGAAATTAATCGTTCGGGATTCCGAGTATTATAAACGTAAAATGTCGAGGGCTAAACAAATTGAGTATGAAAAAGTGTTCTTAGTTGAAGATAGTAAATGGATGGAAGATTCAGATCCTAAGGATGAAAAGCATATGGAGGTTACTGATCGATTTAATGCAGAGGCCAACAAAGAACTTGAGGTAATCCGTTCCCTCTTTTCAAATTCTGATCATCTTATTGGTCCAGATACTTGTTTTGTTACAACTCAGATTTCTGAAATTGATTCTTTACAACAAAACATTTTAGATGAAAAAGATTTAAATAATCAATTTCAAGAACGTTTAAATAATTTGCAAAATGAAAATGAACAACTTGTTCAACAGATTAAACAAATTAAAAATGTCAAACTTGAGAATCTGGAGTTACAAAATCAAGTATCAGAATTGAATGTCAAATATGATAATGATGTTAAGAATTTGTCTCATACAATTTCTGAATATCAAATAACCAAAAATTGTTTGGAACGTAAACAACAAGAGTTTGATAAAAATGAACAACAGTTTAAATCATTAAATTCACAAATCAAAGAATTAACCGAAAATCTTCATGAACAAAACATTATTTCATCAAATGAAATGCTAAACAAACAAAATATCATAAACACACTCAAGCATGAAACAATTAAATTGAATTCACATATCAAACATCTTGAGGAATTGATTGTTAAACGAGGACACACTGATCAAACCATTCATCTTAACAAGCCTAAAGATTTCAAATATTTCAACTCTCGAGAAGGGCTAGGAGCTGACAATCCAGAATATCTTAAGACCGCGTGCAAAATGGCTCCTACATTATATGATTCAAGATATCTACTCAATGGAATCTCGCAGCGTTTCATTCGGATGACTGACGAGGAAGAAGAAATAGAGAACTTCAACAGAGCTAAAAAGGAGAATGCTCAAATTAGTTTCAATTACACTGAATTAAATAAAACATATGAAACTAAAAGGGCTCAATTTGAAAATGATGATTATTTTCCCATTATAAAACCAGAAGAATTTGAAATTAAGGGAAATGATGTTATTCAACAAAAGGTTACACCAAAGATTTATGTACCAAATCTAATTCTTGAAAAGAAAATTTGTCAATTGGAAACTGAAATAGATGAAACACATAAGGCGTTTGACAAAGAAAAATCAGTTCTACAAACAAAAATTCATGGATTAGAAAATAAAATTGATGAAACACATAAATCTTATGAGAAAGAGAAACTAAAGTTGCAAGCACAAATTCAAAATTTAGAATCTAAATCATCTAATCTTCAGAAACTTAAGAAGCCTAGTGCATCTATGAACTTAGATTCTCCTTTAACTGCAACGAATAAAAGTAAAAACTCAAGAATGTTTTCTCCTGTCATGGCATATCGTAATTTTTATAAAATCAAGCAAACTGAGGTTCATAGAGGAAATTCTACACCTAAACCGAAATCACAAGTCAGATCCTCTACCAAGCCTAAGCCTAGGAGATCCACGGTCCCGCCACACTCTGATAAGAAACTGAATGCTCTTAAACAAGTTATTAGAGGAAATTCCGCACCTAAAACTCCAAATAAATTAGGTTCCTCTTATAGACTTAAGCATTCTCAAGTGGATAAACCTACACCATCAACCGTGTTGAAACATTCGAGTGCTTCAAAGAAAATCTTTTCCAAAACTAAATCGTTAAAATACTCAAGAAATGATTTGCTTTCATTGGCACCTAATATGACTTTTACACAAGTGCCAAAAACATCTCCTGTTTATGTTTACAAAACATCCTCAATCTTAAAAGCAAAATGGGTTCCCAAAACTCCAACATCTCAAATAATTCCCCGGAAATTATTTGAAAGTGAAACATCAAGTTTCAGTTTTTCTTGGAACTCTCAATCTTTAAATCAAATCGATACAACTTATCGGTGGTTTCATTCTCACGCTAACATCGTCGGACCCAAACAAAAATGGGTACCAAAAGTTGTTTGATTTGTTTTGCAGGATAATGACTTATACACACTTCAGTGTATAACTCGTGCCACAACAGATTGGCTTATACATACTTCAGTGTATAACCCGCTCTTCATCGGCATGGCTTTCAAGTATATCAGCTTGAAACCCGCTCTTAACCAGTTTTTCACATAAATGTAAAAACTCTTTCCCACCCTCTAAAACTGTAAATTTTTCATTACCTTTATTTTGTCGAGGGGGAGAAATATTAATTCTAGGGGGAGAATTAGTATTTCCAGGGGGAGAAACTTTCTTATATCAATACTTTTATACCCGTTTGAATTTTTTTTAATGATACATTTTTTTATCAAACGACAATACCTTCCCATGGTTTGCCAGAACCGGTCTTACCTTCCCAGGGAAATACTTTTTAGCCAAAATTGGTAAATATGAGGGTATATGTCTAGGGTATAGATTTAGGTGAGTGCAAGGTGATGTGAAAACATGATAATTTTAAGAAAACACACCTTTGAGTGCATCCAAACCGACAATAAACCGGGCAACCTCTCTAATTTGTGATCATTCATGTGTTGAATGATTCACCAGACTTAACTGGCTCAGTCAAGCATTTGCACTCCACCACCAACTACTCAGATTCCTCTCAATAGGAATTTGTTTCAATTCATCAGGGGACGTAGCACATAATCTATCGACTGCTCATTCGGAGTATGTTGGTATTGAAATAATTAACCTTCTGCCCCGGGTTACGTCTTCAATTGAATGCACAATGTGTCTAGTTCTCACCGACAAATATTTCCAATATAGGACACATACACTATTGAATATGAATCTCCGTGTATTCATCGGAACACTCATAGTGGCATCACAATCTGGTGCTTCACAAGGATTGAGTGGAAATCCTGCTAGAGCTAAAATCGCGCCAACTCTAACTGCAGGTCACACATTTGAATCCACTGTTGTGCAAACGACTATCGATTCATACCGTGTGTTAACGGATACTCTATGTGAGTCCGGTATTTCCTCAATTGTTCAAGTTGCTGTGCCTAATCTTTTAAATCATAAAGGCAACAACTTATGCCGGAAACACATTTTCCGATGAAAAATCCATGTTATTCTTACAAAGTAACATCATAAATGCTGATAATTTGCACATGAGCGTTATAGTTCACTCTCAAATTACTCCTATGATCTGCTATAACCGGTATGATCTTCCCCAGGAGCCACCTACAATATAGGACAATATGTAAGGGTACATAGGTCTAGGTGAGCAGAATCAAGTATCACGGGATCTTGATTGGGGTGCGCTGAGATAAAATTTGAGAGGGGGAATGTAGTATGGGGTGCAATTCAGCTATACATGGTAAAATGAAATGAGGGAGTAGTCGGAAAAATGAAAAAGTAAGCTTGAGTGAGGAGGGTGTGACAGGGTTAAAGAAAACGAAAAACCCTTACCAAACTGATAAAAAGCCGGGTAGCCACGTCTCTATCAGATTGCATGTGTTGCTCTCTGATATTGAACAAGACATCATGGAACCCAGTGATGCAATGCACAACCCCCCCAGCTACTCAAGTATTTCTTAAAAAGTACTTGTTTCATTTCCACGGAGACTATCTCATATGCTATCGACATCTCACTTGGAGATTGTTGATATTGAAATAGAGGACAAGTCTCTCCAGTCCTCGCCTTCGTTTGTCCACTCATTGAGTCTAGAACCGCAATACACTTTTAGGACACAAGGCATAATACCAAGCTTATCTTTGTGATAAAGCCGGAACATTCATAGTGATACCAACTTTCTTGGTATTCCACGATGATTGAATGGAAATCCTACCAGTGCTATCATCTATTCCAACACTGAACGTAGGTCACACAGTTTGTGTAACTGTTGTGTCAACGGGTAATCTATGTGATCCCGGTTTTCCCGACTTAATTCGATCATTGATATTAAATGACAAACGATTTGATCGGATATCTACATCATCAACTTAGGTTCGGTTTTCGATGATACAATGTGATGTATATTGATTCATTCAAAATATGAATATATCACTCTACTTCACATTTTGTATCCATGGGCTTCAAAGATTTTCTTCTTTCACCTCGACGAACTTCACATTTTTCATGATGATTCCGCTAAATCATAATCATCATGAGGGGGAGAAAATTTACTAAGAAGTTCAGTTTATGAAGAAAAATGCTTACAAGACTTAAGAGAATATATTAGCTCAGTTTACTCCACATCAAAAAGACATATGCACCGATTAAGGGGGAGTAAACAAGAAACCGAAGAAGTTTTATTGAAGAGTAATTGTTTGTTCGAGGGGGAGCGCAAATCTTATCCACATTTTTCTCTCAACAATAATTATCAATGATCATAAATCGACAAAGCCACAACTTCGAGAAAAGACTTTCGCTACAAACAACTCTATCTATCTATGGGTCTACATTTTCGTCGATTTACATGAAATAATTTGTGAAGAAAAAGAAACCGACTCATCTTCAGAAATTTCTCACAAATTCTCAACATTTCCATTTCAAATCTTAAACTGAAAAATCATTCTATCCAAACCACAAATTCACATTCATATCCATTCAAAAGCTTAACCGTTTAAACCATTTTTTCCAAAATTCCATAACATTCATTATCCGTACAAAAGCTTAACTGTACAAACCTTTTGTTCCATATCAAATACAAATTATCCACATTCACCCAAATCCTAAATCTACATATCATTTTTCCATACATACTAAACAATCATACATACACATCCAAAACTTTAACTGACAAATCATTCAAAAACACTATCATTATATCCTTATCCTCCTCTACCACAAAATCCAAAAACAACCTCTCCATTATCTGAAAATCCAGTCAAATCCTTACTTAACTGATATTCTCTTTCCTAAAATTTTCAAATCTTTAGTAAATCAGTTATAGGATTTCCTCACTCAAACAGTATCAATGAAAAACATATCCACTTTGAGTATCTTAAACTTCCAGATTTCTGAAATGTTTTAATCTTGAAATTCAGAAAAACATTTTCTTGCCAAAGACAGATAATGAGAAGAATCTGAAGTTTGAAGACTGGGATGACGTGTTAAAGATCAAAAAGGGGGAGATTGTTAGGACTAGTTTTGTAATAGTTTTGATCTTTAAAGTCCGTTAGTTAACTTGTCCTTTGTTAAGTGGTAGGAGTATATAAGGTTGTATCTTTGACTTTCAAGTCAAGCTTTCCACACAATTACTGAATACACATTTAGGGAAAGTTTCATTCATCTCATTCTCTCTCAACTTCACACACTTACACCAAGAACACACACTCACTCAAATCTTCTATTTCTCACTTGAATCTTCATGGATTAGCTTGATTATAGCCTCATTAGGTCCTACAATCTTTATGAAAAGTTAGAGCAAGCAGGGATTCACACCTTTAGGGATAATGATGTAATTAGCAGAGGTAAAGAAATGAAAAGTGGAATTAAGCAGCAATCAAATCATCTAAGGCTTCAATAATCGTATTGTCGGAGGATTATGTAACTTCTACATCATGCCTTGATGAGCTTCTGTTGATCCTTGAGCAAAAGGAGGAGCGCGATCATTTTGTTCTGCCACTTTTTTATCGTGTTGACCAGTCAGATGTAAAGAATCAAGATAACAAATTCATGATTAAACTGAACACGTCTCCAGACAGTAACATAAACCAGTGGAAGGTTGCCCTTATGGAAGTTGCCAGTTTGGACGGCATGAATGTTTCGGGGTATGTCTTTTGACTTTTATTAATTAAATGAAATATATTTACTATCTGGAGCATGTACCTACGCTTTTTGACAGGTTTACAAGAATACACATCAACATATTTATAAACTAACATATTCACTGCATTTTTTTGAACACTCCTAATTGGTAGTAGATTGTACTTTACAGGCTTATATATCTAGTATGATTTGCATTAAGTTGAATCAAACGACCCATGAACAGATTTGATGAAGATCTTGTGTTGTTACAGGTCTGAAACAACTTTTCTAGAGGATGTTGTTGATACCATTGACAACAAACTCTATCACAAAGCTGCTTATCTTCCACCGAATCTAGTAGGGATGGTTACCCTAGATACAAAGATCAATTCATGGTTAGAGGAATCCAGTGCTGATATTATAGTAATTTATGGCATGGGAGGAAGTGGCAAGACGACGTTAGCCAAGCACGTTGTGAATTCAAATTGGCACAATTTTGAAAGCACAAGTATTCTTGAAAACATCGGCACTACATGTGAAAGCCATCATGGTTTGGTTCAACTTCAACAAAAGCTTCTCAGAGATATTTTACAAGGTAGAAAGAGAAGAATACATGATGTTCATCACAGTACGTCTGAGATTGAAGAGCTTTTACAAAAGAAAAAGATACTTATTGTTCTTGACGACATTGTTGAAAAGCGCCAGTTGTCTGATTTTCTCGGAACTGGAAATTTTAATAAAGAAAGCAAGATCATAATAACAACAAGAGATGATAGAATCAAAGGATGGCTTGGTTTCCGACCCCACAGATGCCAAGAGTACAAAATGAAACCACTGAATGATGTTGAGTCATTAGAACTTTTAAGTCTTCATGCCTTTGGATCAGTAAATCTCATGGAAGGTTATGAGGAACTTGCAGAAAAGGCAATACAATATTGTGAAGGAAATCCACTAGCTATTGAAGTGTTAGGCTCGTCTCTATCGGTTGATAATAGCATCCCTTTTTGGGAAACTACGTTGAATTCATGGGAGAGAGATATTGATTGTCGAATTGAAGATGTGCTCAAACGGAGCTACAATTTGCTGACACGTGACATTGAGAAACAATTGTTTCTAGAGATTGCTTGTTTCTTTCATGGTGAAGACATGAGTTTTGTAGCAAAGATATCGGAGCATGATTCAAAGGTTGTTAGATCTTTGATCAACGTCCTAAAAAGCAAACACCTTCTTTCTGTTTCACCAAACAAAAAACTGATTATGCACCGATTGCATCAACAAATGGGGAGGAATATAGTCTATCAAGAATCACCTGATAACGCTTCAGAACGTAGTATAGTTTGGCGTGATATCGAATCTTACAAACTGCTGAAAGAAGGAAAGGTTAGATTCTTCTTATGTGTATATATGTTGAAGATTAATTATTTTCCTATTTCATTTAAATTAATTCTCTAACTTCAGGGTTCACCAAAAGTGCAAGGACTAGCACTTGACATGAAAATGCTGAGTCAAGAGGATGAACAGCTTGAGTCCCAGGTAATATTAAAACATTTTCGGCATCTTTAGCCGGGCACTTTGAGATATAGCTTTTAGCACTTGGGAAATGTTTGTGCATTTGTCTCCAAATAAGTATTAGAGTAAATTACATGAATGGTCCTTTAGGTTTATAGCAAATTTCACTAATGGTCCTTTAGTTTCAAAAATTACACCAATGGTCCTTATTTTTGAAAGGTTTTTCACCGATGGTCCTTTACGAAAAAGTCCGTCTATTTTTCAAGTTAACTAACATCAGATGTGATGCACATGGGGGTATTTTGGTCAACTTGTCTTTCCTAAAGGACCATTGGTGAAATTTGCTATAAACTTAAAGGACCATCCGTGTAATTTAATTGAGAAGGGGAAAGACAAATTGACCAAAATACCCACATGTGCATCACATGTGATGTTAGTTAACTTAAAAAATAGACGGACTTTTTCGTAAAGGACCATCGGTGAAAAACCTTTCAAAAGTAAGGACCATCGGTGTAATTTTTAAAACTAAAGGACCATTGGTGAAATTTGCTATAAACCTAAAGGACCATTCATGTAATTTACTCTAAGTATTAGGTATGGCTATTGATACTTTTGATGTTAGAATTTACAGGCAACAAAGCTTAGCACAGATTCATTTGAACATATGGTTAACCTAAAATATTTGAGACTAAATTGGGTGGAACTCACTGGATCCTACAAGAACTTTTCAGAAAGTTTAAGATGGCTCTGCTGGCATAATCTCCAATTAAGCACCATACCTTCAGACTTATTCATGGGGAGCTTGGTCTCTTTAGATATGAGTTATAGCTTCTTGGAAGTATTTGAACCACCAACGGTAGGGAATTCAATATCCATTTCTTGTTACTTGTTCTAGCAGCTATGTTCTTAGAAACTCTTTTTTTTTTACTTGTGTACCAGGTTATTAAATCACTCAAAATTCTCAATCTTAAAAGCTCGCACGTAATTCTGTTAGAAATCCGCAACATAAATCGACTCCCTAAGCTTGAGACTTTGATTCTCTCAAACTGTCACAAATTGGTTCGGTTGTGTAAGACCCTTGAAGACCTAAAAAGACTCACTCTACTAAACATCATCGGGTGTGAAAAGTTGTGCAAGCTGATGGAACGAAGTTTGTCACTAATGATAAGAGATCTTATTTCTTTTGGAGGAACTACAAAACATGTTTTCTTTCATTTGCCACGTTCATTAGAACAACTACACGTCTCGGACTGCAATCTTGAAAGCATTAATGGTGTTCCTCTTAGTTTCAGTGATCAACCATTGTTGCAGTACTTGAATTTAAGCAAAGGTCGGTTTGAAGTCCTACCAAGTTACAATCATCTTAAAAAGCTCCGAATCCTTGACTTGAGATTCTGCTCAAAACTTAAATCGCTTTTATGTCTCCCGAGTTTGCTATCAGAATTGTATGTAGATTACTGCACATCATTGGAGAAAATCACGTTTGAATCACATCAATTCACATTGCAAGAGTTTAGCTACAAAGGTTGTATTGATTTGTTAGAAGTTGAAGGCTATTTCAAATTGGTACCCATACACAAACTTGATGAAGCTGATTTGGGACATATGAATTGGTTAAGAGAATATCAATCTCATGAGGCGAGCCTAGCTGGGAATGATGAACTCACTAGAGGACGAAATATGTGTCTCCAGGTATGTACTTCTTCTCTCTAACACCTGATCATATGCAAATGTATGCAAATGGCTGAAATTCGCTGTTTTTGTGGTATAGATGTTGTATGAATTTGATATAATGAGCACGTCTCTGCCAGAAATAACGGATCTAAAGATTGTTACCGAGTATATATCAAAATCTCCGTATTTGTGCTTTGATGTGCCTCAGTGTCCCAAGAATAGGAAGATCAAAGGATTAAATGTAGCTTCCAAATATATAATATCAAGAAATGCTAGTGATGATTTTGTATGGTTTGCTAAAATCCGCACGACCAACGGTGTTGATTTGATATACAATCCCAGTGTGTTTGGTAAACCTGGATTTGGAGAAGTTGGTGTTTGGTTTAGCTATTGGTCAATTGGAAACACATTAGATGTGGGATATGAAGTTAATGTGTCTATCTTTGGATTGGGTGGAGTACGGGTCCTCGAGTGTAGAGCAAGCCTCGTGTACACTAATGATGATGATGATAATGATGATGATGCAGATGATGAAGGTTTGGAAAATAGCGCGATAGATTTGTCTAGATTTCGGCTAAGCACAGGAGCGTCGTATCTTTGTCGGCGTGATATCTATGAGTTAATGGAGGTTGGCGGGCTGAAAACGTGTGGTTGGTTAAGCATTTTAGTTGGAGATAACATTGACGATAGAGGTACGTCCCTTTTCTCAAAGCTAATTATGGCTTTTGTGGTTAAAATTATGTTAATAATTAGTAGAGAAAGTTCCTAATCTTGCGTTTTCACAGAGGTTCAAGGATGGAAGTTAAATGGTCGACCATAGATCGAGCTGAATTGAAGATTGATGCAACCTCCATGGTACTGACTCTCATTGCCCTGTTTAGTGATGAACTTATAATTTGTTTTGTATGCTTATAATCTACTTCCTGGCAAGCTTTCTGATTTTTAATGTAGTTTGTTCCTATAAATAAAATATGGTTATAATCTACTTCCTGGAAGTAAACGTATTGTTCTCTTAAATGGTTACGAAAGTCTACATCTCAAAAATAGCTCAATGAAGTTAGTATAAAACATGAAGTATAAAATATAAATACATCGAAATTCATACCTTCATCAACCACCTAAAAGTTTTCGTGGTCCCGAAGAAGTGCACTCCAAACAAAAGGGTCTTACCATGATTATGGATGCCAACAAAAAAGTCCACAAGGCATGCCATACGTATTGACCTTGTAAGTTTTATCAAAGACAATTACATCATCAAACTTTTCATACCATCCGAAACTTTGAGGGTGACACTGGAACAAGTTTTATAGTCTTACCATTTCTTTTGATTGATCGATCTTTACGAGCTATAACCCATTTAGCATAATTTTTGTAGAAAACATATGCCTCCTTGAAAATGGAAAAAAGTTTGGCTAATGAAAGGTTCATCTTTTAGTGTTTGGTCACTAAAAGTTTCACTATCTTCTATATCTGGAGGATGGTTCAAATCTAACATGATTAATGATCTGCCAACAAAATATTAGCACAAGTCAATAACAATATAGTAACGCCATATATAAATGAAAAATATTAGATCCAATAGAAACAATAACTGAAACACAATGTTTTCAGTAAAAACAAGAACCGTCATGTTATTGCGAGTTTAGAACTTGTTGGAACGGAAAATTTATACTTTGGTGTTTAAACAAATGAACATTTTGAATTATCTATCAATATTTTTTATGTGTAATAACTTTGCTGGTGTTATCAATTTGTGTTAACACTTATCACATTGATCCCTTGTCCAAACAACCAAAACGCCATAGGTAAATAAACCATAATCATGAGTTCCCAGAACTATTTAGGCATGTGCGTATAATAATAATTAACCATTCAATTTTTCATTTATTCATCTAAAATAAAATATTGCTGAAGTTGAGTTTGTGATCGATCCAAGTTTCAGAAAGGAAAAAAAAAGATTCTTATAACATGAAAAAAATCATAAATAATGGAAAAGAATAAATTGCTTGTATTTACTTTTGCAGTTTTGCTTCAAAGATGAGGTGGACTTGATTACCCTCGATAGAGGGTTTTTTATCTCAAAATCTTCAACTAAATAAATTTATAGTAATTTTTCATTCACATTTTTACCAGATTCCTCCTGTCATTATCTAAAACCCAATCATCTCCTGAGCGGCAAAAATGGTGTTTTGATGCTGTCAATAAAAAATTGGGAACAAGTTCGAATCTTCCAAAACAAGTTTCCAAAACAAGCACCCAATGGGCGATGCATAATCGTTTACTGTTGCAATCTTTGGTAGTGATGAGTGTGCTTGTGTGAGCATCATTTGTAATTAAAATTCAGACGCGAATTCATGATAACTGTATCAATGCATAAAATATAAATCAGTACGACATTTAAAAAAAAATCAAATCACTATGTAAAATATAGAATGGAGGCTCAATTTTGAAAATACTGAACAAAAGGGATGAACGACATAATTCCACAAATGCAAGTTTTCTGAAAAAGTGAAAATTTATATCCAAAGCAGTCAAACTCTTCAAAAAATTAATCATAAACAAACCGAGCATTTAAGCATATATCTGGATTAATTAATGTTTTTTAGGCATATCAATCGTTTTAAAAGAAGTATTATCAGGCTCAGATTTGTTAACAATCAAGCAAAAATGATAAATTGGCCGTGGCTGCAAACCATCCAGATTGCCCAGCCAAGATGCCGATTAATCTCAATTTTGCTCGAATTCACTTAGACACATTCAAATTCATCATCACAGCCTCTTAATAGTCATCATCAATATACTCCTCCGTTCCCAAAATATATGATAATATTGGGATTGTGTGAAATGGAAACTTTTGGATTTAGTCATACCACATGAACCAAATCTGTAATTTACTCTAACAACAACACAAATCACTTGCAAATAGATATTTCTAAGTCATCATTGTAAGCGCTCGTAGTACTAATAGCATGATCAACAGCAACAACACAATGAACTGTTTATTTGTGTGGTTTTGAGTGCATGTTAAGCTCAAGGTTGTTGAGTCTTAGTGAAAATCATTGGCATAAAGAACGATTATTTGACCTAATAAAGTCAAAATCGGACTTCAATTCAAACAGAGGAGGGCAACAACCCTTAAAAACCATTCCCGTCTGAAAAATCGCCTCATTGCATCCGAGTGAAATTGCCATTTAAAATCGAGAGCACAGCGAGGTAAGAGGCTCAGATATGCAAATTTGGAAACGGAAAAAGGGGATCAGACACCGCCATGGCTGCAACAGAATTCGGATTCGGTTGCCCCGCCAAGATACGGGCCGAATTTCAACCCAGGTCCGGTAATCCATGCTCTGCTTAGAAAATCTTAAATAAATGCACAACCATATCTTCATCGCCTTCATATTTTTCATGATCATAAGCAGAAAGCTAGATATCCAGCCACGGAAACAAAATAAAATAAATATGTGGGTGTTTTTTGGTCTTGTTTCTGTTCTTCAAAGGGCTGTTGATAATGGGGGACGAAATCATCGGCTGAAACATGACACGACGCCGGATCATGCAGTGGCAAGAGAGGTGGCAACCACCCTCTTGAAACCTACCGTCTGAGCCTCATCCGACCAGAATGTCCCCATTTCAACCTAGCTGCACTGTGCTAAAAGTGTTTATAGTTTCAAGTTTGTTTCACTCTTTACCCGGTTTTTTTTTTGCCTATTTACATTATAGCATCTCCAATGGTAGCTTTTTAAAAAGTTTATTATCATTTTAATAAATTTTTGAGTGTCTTTTTATCATTGGAACATCTAGATTTTCTAAAAGCTTATTGCAAAGATTTTTTTTCTACTAAGTTTTTAACTAACTTTTGATGTTTCTCTTTTTCAGTCATCTTTGTCTAATAGCTTTTCATTTTAAACCTTAGATATATTATATATAGTGATGAGTTATTTGCAGAACCCAAATTTTGAGTAGAACCCAGCAGAACTCAATCTAAATCATTGATTTTCGAAATGAAATGATCATGGAATACATATGAAGGGATTTGATGAGGGACCCCCAAATATTGGTTTGCATGTATGTTATTTATGCATGTAAACATATATGTTATTGCGCATGTATGTATACATACGTGTTATTTGTACATTATTTGTGCATATATGTTTTTTAGTATTTCTGATGTTTTTCTTAAAGTATATGTTTGATTTGGGTTAAATGTCATTGGTTTGCATATTTATTTACTAAATTCTGATTGGCTTAGATGAGTTATGCTGGGTTCTACCCAAAAAATGGGTTCTGCAAATAACACTACCCATTATATATAAATTATTTATTATACTTTTATTAATTAATTAATGAATTATATAATATTTAATGTCAGTTATTATAATATTTTTGTATTAGACATTAAAAAAATATTATATTTAGTAAAAAGTCAAAAAAATTGTCAAATTATATATAGTGATATTTATAAAACATTTGAAAGATAAAAGTAAATTGTAAATATTGTATAAAAAAAGCTTTTGGAAAGATTAACCACTGGAGATGTTATTTATGTAGAAGTTTTTGGTTAGTGAAATGTTGATTTGGTAAAAATAATAAGATATTATGAGGTTAACCATTGGGGATGCTCTTAGGAGGACGTACTGGATCATACGAGTTTGTTTAGATCTCTTTTGCACGGGTTAAAAATGCGTGTCCGATCCAATTTAATAAGTTCATACGAAGAAGTATTTGTTTTGGGCCTTACATTTATTTGTGACATTTGAGGAGCCGTATACATTTATCAAATTCAAAGTGGATTCGGCCACGGAAACGTTCGGATAAGATTTTAGAACATAGTTAATGGTGAAACTCTTTTAATAAATTTTTAGTTAAAATATAAGGTTTGTAGGAGATATTAGTAGTGTGATCTTTGGTAATAATATTATTTTATTAAGTGGACCTCATCAAATTTAAAAAATGAAAACTCTTTTATGGGATAAACTTTAATAAAAATGAAATTTTTTTTGTGGTACTAAGAGAGTATTAGTTGTTGGGTCGCTGAAAGCATCTCCCACGGAAGAGGATTTAATGAAGACAAAAAGCAACAGTTAGAAGACAATATGAAGATTAGTTCTTCAGATTGTGGGTAACTGAATCTGCTTGGTTCGGATTTCAGATACCCGGCTACACTATCTGAACAACAATAGAAGTAATGATCAGTTACCCGTGCGGAATCAGAGACTGATAAACCGATCAGATAGTTGTAGTAGGTTCAGCGTATATTTGACAATAACGCTGAGTCTTGAAGACAAATATTTCTCTAAGCAAAACTCTTAGTGAAGGTCATTGAAGCTGTCCAGTACATGAAGAAGCATGAGTACCTGAAGACTCATGGCGATCTGAAGCGTATATCAAGGTATGAAGATTCAGTGACACAGAAAGACACAAGTATCTCACAAGATCGTAAATCGCCGATAAAAAGGAATCATATGCAAATACTCTAGAAGATATTGGCGATCATAAAACGACAGAAAGTACTGTCAGGATTCCGTTATTAGTGCTCGTCGCATGAAATATACTCTGAACCAACGGAATCCTTACATGTGGATTCATTCGTACATTCCTTAGCTGTCATGTCCTTCTAACAATATAAATAGAAGACACAATGGACGAATTCACGCGAGCACAACCCAACAATGTTTCTCACTTTGCCAAAATACACTTAGTCATTTCCAGAAAAGCAAAGTGAAAAACAATTTTAAGTGATACATCCTCATTACTTGTTTCATCAATTGAATCTAAGTAGAGAAGGTGTCTGATATTGTGTTTGATTATTAGTTAATCAATACTTGTCTTAGACAGTATTTATCATTGTCTACCCCTTACAAGTAGTTTAGTTATGATTCGTGTTCTTAGCTATTCCGCAACTACTTGTATTTTTGTATATCATTTTTGATAAATAAAGAAAGAGTTTATTTATTGTTGAGCGTTCATAATTTTTATTTGGCCAGTAGAACGGTATAAGTGTAATCTATCACTTATCACGGGACTAACATTAGTTATTGGACACTTTTTCTAAATTTGCCTTTCGACATTTTAAATTTAATATTAAGTTTTTTTTTAATTTTGCTAAACATATTTCTTAAGTCTACGACTAAGGGATATTTATTTTATGAACGTTTAAGACTAGTATTAATATGTTTGGTCACTTTTATGTCTCCAATGCCACATAACCATATGAAGTCGAACCATAGTCTCCAAATGACTCAAAATCGTCATCAAGACTAAACCAGTTAACAGGATAAAAATGTGGATGAACTTAGTAGTGTGATGATGATATTTATGGAATCCTCAGAAGCGCTAATTGTATGATGCGTATGCAAGTTCAATTGATTGCCACTCATACAAATCATGAATAGAATATATAATTGATTGATATCTAGTAATTTCTTGCTTTGTTTTATTACAACATAAAGATAAAGATTCCTTCAATCATTAGAACTGGTTGGAAGTAATTCTTATCTGGTACAAGGAAACTAGGAAAGTATATATGTTGAAACTGATTCTCCGAGATTCCGGACGGAAGGTTGTTACGCCTTGAACCCTGCAAGAGAACCTGAAATCAACCGAAAACCTTGAGTTAGATGCTCCCCGAGGATGATCCTCGTGAGGGCACTCCAACGCTCAAGTCAGTATTTATCGACGTGAGGTCTATCGGATAATCAATGCTATATGTAAAGATCGTATTGAATGTAAGAGTTAAGTCATAAATGTACCGAGTCTTGGTCTCTATCTATATGCGAGTATATATAGCCAAACCGGAATTCGGTGAAGGTCGAAGAAGATCCTTCCCCAGACCGGTCCTACGAAAGGTCTGTTGGTCCAAAGGTAGGGCTCAGAGCTTTTACCCGTTGTGTCGTGGCGTAGTACCACGCCACCGCCGACTTGGGGACTTGCTCTCATTAAATGCCCTTGGGACTCAAAACTGCTTTTACCGCGATCTCCGCCTTACCCCCAATTGCTATGTCGAGGGTATGCGTCCTGCGATACAGTACCCCGTTTTTCATCGTATACCTTCCTGCGTTCATTCTTACCTTCCTTGCTTGGCTCGAGCTGCCCGGAAGCTCCCCACTCGTCAAATATTGCATTAGCAGCTTCATCCAGCAATCTTCGTTTGCTTCAATTCCCATTACTTCCTTGCTCATGGTACGCTCGATACTCCTTTCTGGAAGGACTTCGACCAGAACCTCCTTCGTGAGGTGGTGGTATAGCATAGAAGCCAGCTTGCTGAGTGCGTCTGCTTCTTTATTTCGAGTGCGAGGTATCTGTGTTATTCTGGACTTTTTAAATCTAGCCACCCTTGTTTTTACTTGTTCCAAGTATTGCTTCATGTGGCTTTCTTTAGCTTCGTAAGACCCATTCACTTGGTTTACCACCAGCATTGAGTCTGCGAAAGCTTCCAACTCACTTATCTCCATGCTCTCAGCCAGATTTAAACCTGCTAGTAATGCTTCGTACTCAGCTTCGTTGTTTGAGCAAGCAAAATCGAACCTGAGAGCGTATGTTACTTTTTCCTCCTCTGGTCCCGACAGAATGACCCCAGCTCCACATCCACCTGCACTTGCCGCTCCGTCCGTGTACATCTGCCATATGGTGGGGTTTTTGCCGATAGGTACGCCTTCCCTCGCGTTCAACTCCGTATGCATAGTTTCCGTAGCCGACTTCCCTTCTTCCGGCATCTCAAGCAAAAAGTCTGCTAGGGCTTGACCTTTGATGCTTGGTCTGAGTTTGAATAGCATGTCGTACTCTCCTAGCTCGATCGCCCATTTGGTCATACGCCCTGACCGTTCTGGTTGAAGCAATATATTTTTGATCGGCTGGTTGGTCAAGATTTTTACTGAGTGGGCCTGAAAGTACCTTTTCAAGCGTCTGACTGAATATATGAGGCTTAGGATCAGCTTTTCAATGAGGGAGTAATTCAATTCCGCCCCTTGTAACACCCGGCTGACAAAGTAAACCGGAATTTGCTTCTTTTCCCGTTCTGCAAGAAGGACCGAACTGATCGCTTCCTCACTCGTGGAGAGATACATGACAAGAGACTCTCCCTCTTTCGGACTAGCCATCGTTGGGATAGTTCGCAGATGCTGCTTGAGTTCCAGGAACGCTCTCTCGGCCTTCTCAGTCCATTCTACCTCTCCTTTCTTTGTGCACCCATGCAATGTTTTGAAGAAAGGAATGGATTTTTCGGCGGACTTAGCCAGGAAGCGTCCGAGAGCTGCCAACTTTCCGTTCAGTGCCTGCACATCTTTTACCGTCCGCGGGGTTTTCGCCTATAGCAGGCTATCTATCTTCTCCAGATTAACTTGTATCCCGGAAGGGGTAACTATATGACCCAAGAACTTTCCCCTACTCATCCCAAACGAACACTTCTTTGGGTTTAGCTTCATGTTAATATTCTGGAGCCGCCGGATGGTTTCCTCCACGTCTCGGACTAGATCCACGTCCTCCTTACTCTTGATCACCATATCATCCACGTACACCTCTAGATTCCTCCCTATTTGTTTTTCGAAAGCTTTATCAACCAATCGCTGGTATGTTGCTCCGGCATTCCGCAATCCGAACGGCATCTTGACATAGCAATATGTACCTCTAGGTGTGTGGAAAGCTGTTTTCTCCTCGTCCTCCTTGGCCATCTGAACTTGGTGGTACCCTTTGTAGGCATCTAGAAAGGACTTCCACTTGTATCCCCCCAGCGCTTCCACCTTTTGTTCGATTTCCGGGAGGGGATAGCTATCCTTAGGGACATGCTTTATTAAGATGCTTGAAATCCACGCACATCCGCATGGATCCATCCCCCTTTTTTACCAGCACGGGGTTTGCTACCCATTCCGGGTATTGAGTACTTCGCAGGACACCAGCTGACACCAGATCGTCTACCTCCTTATTGACTATCTTGCTCCGATCGGTTGCCATCCCCCTCTTCGATTGTTTGACGGGCGTAAAAGTGGGATTGATGTTTAGTCTGTGTTCTGCAAAATTTCTTGATACACCTGTCATGTCTTTGAGTTCCCACGCAAACACATGCTTGTTTTTTCTTAACAGGGCCTCCAACTCCTTTCTTACTTTAAGTGGGAGGTCACTACCCATTCGGATCGTTACTTCCGGGAATTCAGGATTTATAACCACTTGAACCTCTTCCTGTTCTGTCCAGCTATCTTGGTGTATGATGCTTCCACACTCCGTTACCGGCATGGGCATGCTCTGAAGGGTGAGTACCCCGTGATCTGAGGGAAACTTAAGCAAACCATGGATAGTGGAAGCTACTGCCTGTAGTTGCCACATTCCCGTCCGTCCGAGTATAACATTGTATCGAGATGGGGCTTCTATGACAATGAACTCGGTGACAATGGTCTTGTTGCGACTTGTGTTCCAATCGGTCAATACTAAAGAAAGGTGGATTTTTCCTCGTGGCCATACGGATCTTCCAGAGAATCCTACTACCGAGGAGGTGGCAGGTTTGAGGAACGCCTTAACGTCCGGAGGAAACTTATCAAAGCAGTGATCATACATAATATTTACCGAGCTTCCTCCGTCAACGTAGATACGTCGCACCATCGTCCGGGCGATTGCCCCACAAATTACAAGTGGTTCCATTCCGACGTACCCTGCAGGAACCGGCTCATCCCTTCCGAATTCTATAGTTGTCACTTTCCTTTTTCTCATATGAGCATCGAAAGGGAGAGAAGAGGATTCGCCTCCCTCTACCGCAAGGATCTCCGTATCGTAGACAGCTTCCTTAACCTTTGGAGCTTCCGTCTGGACCTCTTTTCCCTTCACCTTTTTCTGAGCGTCCTTCTCCCGTTTAACTCTCACAAGTAGCAGTAGCATGACCCATTATCTTGTGGAATTCACAATAGGCATTGGGATCCCTCGGGTACCTTTTTCGGAAGGACCTTCCTTCTTTATCCTCTCTCGACTCATTCGCCGTTAACGTTTCATGACGGTACGGTTCGTACCTTTCGCCCGGCGTCCTTCCCCCTGACGATCTTCCCCGGAAAGGCATTCTCCCAGGGAGTGGGGACCGGTAAGAGTTTTTAGATCTTTCGAGATTTCGATTTGGGGCTGAGCCAAAAGTTCCCTTCCTCTCTTGTGCCTCGAAACGTAATTTCTCCGCACTCTCCTCCTCCTGCTTCAACACCTTATTGACAACATTGATCATATCATCGGCCTTGTAAAAGTCTTTCTTCGATAGCTCTCTGAACAGTTCGCCCTCTCTCAAACCATATGTGAACGCAGCAATGATGAGGGAGTCTTCCCGTACGGGCATTTTTCGGCTTTGTTCATTAAATCTTTTGAAGTATGATCGGTTGGACTCTCCCTCTCGTTGTCTGCAAGCCATTATCGACTGGGACCGTTGTTGGTATTTCTTCTGCTGTATGAAGCTGTGACTGAATTGTGCCACCAGGTCTTCGAAGTTGGAGATACTTTTTTGCGGAAGGCTAGACAGCCAGTACCGGGCAGACCCTTCGAGGGGTCCTGCAAAATACAGACACCACAACCTTGAATCCATGGGGATCATTTTCACAGCCCAACGGAAACTAGCCACATGATCGTCTGGATCACCCGTTCCGTCATAGGACTTAACTCGAGGCCCCTTCAGGCCGGGCGGTATGGGTATCTCATTGATGTCGTCTGTGAAAGGAGATCGAAAACCCTTCTCCTCTTTTGATGACCACGCTCCTTCCTTTCCCTTTGCTGTACGGGCCGCCTTTCTTCCCCCCGCTCCTCATGTCTGAAAGGCACTTCCTTCTGCGTTCTCTTCGGGGGGTGGGGTCTTTATACACCACTTCTACAGATTCATCATCGCTAGAATAGGTTAGACTTCTTTCCACCCCGTGCATCTCTCCTTTGGCCTTCGCCTTGGTTTTCTCCATCTGTCTCATCTTCCGGAATCTGCAGAAGAGATTGTAATCTTCTAACTCTTCTTGAGTGGGATCGTTTCCCTTGTTTTCTGGTGGCGGGCATGCGGAGACCGACGCAGGGGTGAGCACTCCCTCGATCGGTTCCACGAATCGGATCGGCGTTGTCTGATGACGATCATTCGACGTTGCTTCTTGGACCATTTTGTTCGAGGTCCCACGGATGGCGCCAAATGTTGAAACTGATTCTCCGAGATTCCGGACGGAAGGTTGTTACGCCTTGAACCCTGCAAGAGAACCTGAAATCAACCGAAAACCTTGGGTTAGATGCTCCCCGAGGATGATTCTCGTGAGGGCACTCCAACGCTCAAGTCAGTATTTATCGACGTGAGGTCTATCGGATAATCAATGCTATATGTAAAGATCGTATTGAATGTAAGAGTTAAGTCATAAATGTACCGAGTCTTGGTCTCTATCTATATGCGAGTATATATAGCCAAACCGGAAGTCGGTGAAGGTCGAAGAAGATCCTTCCCCAGACCGGTCCTACGAAAGGTCTGTTGGTCCAAAGGTAAGGCTCAGAGCTTTTACCCGTTGTGTCGTGGCGTAGTACCACGCCACCGCCGACTTGGGGACTTGCTCGCATTAAATGCCCTTGGGACTCAAAACTGCTTTTACCGCGATCTCCGCCTTACCCCCGATTGCTATGTCGGGGGTATGCGTCCTGCGACCGTTCACCCTTCCTGCGTTGGAGAGCCTTCGTTGGCTCGGATGGTATTGGGTATACCTCATTAATATACTTAACATTGATGAAGAGTCAGCCTTTTGCAGAGCTTAAGGTCAGAAACCGAAATATTTTTTCATCTTTGAACTGAATCCCGTTGTGCCTGATGATTTACTAGAGTCATCATATTTCTCCTGTAGTTCCAGTAGAGTCTGAAGTGAGGCAACAACCTGAGTGATGGTAGGCCGTCTTTTAGCAAAACTGAGCAAACAAGAGTTTGCAAGTTCAGAAAACCGTCCCAAACATTTGGGAGCAATAGTTCCTCTGATATTCGGATCAACCATTTCATCCACTTGCGCACACTTTTTAACCCAACTTACCAAACTAAAATCCTCCTCACCATAGCTTGCGTCTATTGCACGCCTCCCAGATAGCAATTCAAATAATACAACCCCAAATGCATACCCATCTGATTTCTTTGTGGAAATTCCTGTATAGAAATACTCTGGATCCATATACTCGAATGTGCCTCTAACAGGTGACGATTGATTAGATGAGGCTATTTTGGACAACCCAAAACCCGAAATCATAGCTTCCCAGTTCTCATCCAAAAGAATGTTCGAACTCTTCACATCACGATGTATCATTCCATGCCGAATTCCAGTGTGAAGGTAGTCTAACCCACCGGCAGCACCTATGGCTATCTTCAATCGATGCACCCAATTTAAAGGAGTATTGGCTCTGTGTAGATGATCATACAATGATCCATTGGGCATATACTCGTAAACAAGGATCATCTCCTTGTTATCATCACAATAACCGATCAAAGACACCAAGTGACGATGGCGCAGCTTGGAAACCATCTCAATTTCTGCCCTAAACTCAACTTCACCTTGTTGGGACATAGAATCCATCCGTTTGATGGCTACATAGTATCCAGTTTCTCCACTATTAATTTGACCTTTGTAAACATTCCCATATCCCCCACGGCCAATGACCAGTTTATCATCAAAGTTATAGGTTGCAGATCGAATCTCAGCAAGAGAAAAACGGCAACATGCACTTAATTCTGAAACATTCTTGTAAGACTCAGTGAGTTCCACATCTTTGAGCTTGCCCAATTCTAGTTTCTCCCTTTTACCTAGTGGATCTGTGTCAGGGGCTAATTCCTGCGCCTATAGCATCAATTAAGTGAATTAATTAATTTATTAGCACACCTCATATCTGGCATTAAATGAAATAAAACTTATTCAAAGTATCATGGTTCAAGATATTACATCTTTTGTAAACCTTTTTAGAATATGTCAAAATACCTTATGCCCTGTTTGTGAGTTGAGGAAAGGTTAAATTCATTTCATTATTCTAACAAACATATGTTGATTACCTTTGTTGGCAATATACTAAGTTCAGATGCGGCAGGATCCATAGTTTCTTCGATGACAAATGTTTCAGAGATTTCCATGGACCGTTGGAACGAAAACTGTATTTTGTGGGGACAGTTAAATTTCTACACAACAAAACATTGAAAGTTTTTTTTTTAATCTGCCAAACTTAATATTCATATACCTGAAAATCACTAAATTCAGATGTGGTCCCTGATTCCAAGTTCTTCCCTTGTACGCTTGATGTGAACCCCATGGTTTTATCGATAAAATAAGAATATGAAATCTCTCGAATCCTGTATTTTTCCTCCTCCTTTTTTTACACAGAACATAGCAAGGTTGGCAAACCCAGATTATCAAACAAATTAACGTCATGTACCAGAAAATAATCTAGATCGTGATAGTTTTATTAATCTTCACACATGAACTGATTAATATTGTTGGGTGTGCAAAGTGCAAACCCAATCCCACATTGGACAAAGTAATAATCAAATGACACCATATAAAAGAGAAGAAGAAGATATTAAAAGTAATAATCAAATGACACCATATAAAAGTAATAAGCACATGGCTATCAGATATTTAAAAGAGAAGAAGAGACTACAACGACACAAATCACTCACCACAATCATACCCTTCTACATAAAGATACATTGTTCATATCATTAACTAAATTTTTTAATTTCTTAAATTAACTTGGACTCCAAGTTCTATTAATTAAAGGTATATGAGTCAAACACTAATATCATTAACTAAATTTCTTAATTTCTTAAATTAACTTGGACTCCAAGCTCTATTAAAGGTATATGAGTCAAACACTAATATGACTGCTATCAAACTTAAAAGGTTTTATTTTTACTGTAAAATTATAGTGGACCAATTGAAAACAAAAATATTTAGGCCTTTCCATCTACAAGGGATACAAGATGGTTAGACTTGGGCTCTTCATCTTATTCATGCAAAAAATTATATTTACCGTTTCAGGACTACAGGGGATAGTGCATATTCCAGTTTTCAGTTCAGTAAATGATTGATACATTTGTTGAGGTCGACCATTCATTCTCCATCCTCTTACCTCTGTAAGAATATGTGGTTTTAAGAACATTTTCAATTTCCAACTTAGACTCAATTACCAAAACCCAAAATTATATTTTGTAAGAAGGTGCATACCTGTATCCTCAATTGCATCACCGACTAAAATACTCAACCAACAAGGACTCAATCTCCCAACCTCCATCAACTTGTAAATATCACGCTGACAAAGATAGTACGATCCTGTGCTTAGTTGAAATCGAGACAAGTCATCCCCACAAGTTTCTAGCCATCCTATTATATTTTCCATTGTTTCACCTTCTACATCATCATCAGTATACACAAGGCTTGCGCCACAGTCAAGTACTTCCAACCCACTCAAAACAACAATAGACACGTTAACTTCATCTCCAACATCCAATGAGTTTCCAATTGGCCAATAACTTAGCCATATACCAACTTCACCAGATGCAGGCTTGCCAAAGACTTTGGGGCTATAGATCAAATCATCACCATTGGTCATGTTGATTTTACAGAACCATATTGCACAATCCTCATAACATGATATTGTATATCTGAAGGTGATATTTAATCCTTTGAGACTACTATTCCTTGGACAAGAAGGCACCTCAAAAGCTAAGGACATGGATTGTGACATATACTCAGACGTCAATTTTGGATGTTTGATGTCTGGCAGAGATATGCTCATTATATTGAGTTCGTACAACATCTGTCCCATGCAACCATCAAGTTTGAAAGAAATATTAATTGAATGAGGAATAATACCCCGCAGATTGCTGCGGGTTTAAAGGTATACTTATTTAGCCGTTTATATTGTCATTTAATTAGTTTGGATTTAACGAAAAATTAAATTATGATTTCATATCTTTCAAAGATACTATTAAAGTGTACGAATATGTGTAATTCGGGCCCATCAAAAATTATATTTTTCTAGTAAACATAGTATTCAATGAACATACCGTAGATGTTTACAAATGTTGATTATAAGTATTATATACTTAATTGTATGTGCTTATGCAAGTGTTTGAGAGAGACAGAGAAAGAGAGATTACCTGGAGATGCCAACTTCGGCCTTTGGTGAGCTCATCATCACCACATAGGCACACCTCATGATTTTCAAGTTCTTTTAGCCAAATCATGTGACCTAAATCAGCTTCATCAAGTTTGGCTACCAACAACAATTTAAAAAAGCCTTCAATTTCAGACAAATTAATACAGCCCTCATAACCAAACTCCTGCAATGCGAATCGACCTGATTCAAAAGTTATTTTCTCTTTTAGCCAAGAGTACTTGGAAGACATAGAAGTCTTTTAAGTCTTGAACAGTTTCTTAAGTCAAGGACCAAAAGATTTCTAAGACGGCTGTAACTTGGCAAGATTTTAAACATGCCACTGCCCAAATTCAAGTATAGCAAAGATGACAGATCACTAAAACTCAAAGGAAAATAACCACTACACTCAAGATTGCATTTGTTGATGAATAGTCGTTGTAACGAATGAGGAAATGGAAAGGGCGACTCTTGTCTACTTTCTCCACCAGAAGTAGAAGCTTCGAGCTCTGCAGATGTACTAATTATTTCCTCCCTGTTGCACAATTTTTTACACCCTGTCAGCTTTAAAAAAGCAAGCCTTTCAAGGTTTCCAATGGTCTCAGAAACATGAAATAGATTGTGACAATTCCAGAGAATTAAAGTCTCAAGATTAGGGATATAGTCAATGTTGCGGATTTTTAAAAGATTATGCGAGTCCTTAAGATTTAGAATCTTGAGTGACTGAAGTACCTATTACATAACCAACAAAATTGATTAGCATTCGTATTAAGCCCTGAAAAACTGTAAATGTAAAAACACATACAACAAATTCCGTACCGTGGGTGGTTCAAATAGTTTCAAGGAGCTGTAGCTCATATCTAAAGCGACCAAGTTCCCCATGAATATGTCAGAATGTATGGTGCTTTCGTTGAATCCAACCCAGCAGAGCCATCTTAAATGTTCAGATAAATCCTCGAAAGATCCATTGAGTTCCGCAAAATTTAGCTTGAGCAGTTTTAGTCGATCCATATTCTGGAGTGAGTCGGTTGAAAGCTATTCAGTCCAAGGAAGGAAAAACAAAATTAGGATGGTCATTTAATATGTACTAGAGAGTAGAGATGACTAAGGAAATTATATAATATTAGCTGGTACCCGCGCAATGCGGCGGCAGGTACTCTAAATGCCTATATTTTTGCGGCGAACAAATTCATGATATAAACAAATCCACTAAAAATCCTATTAGATGATCTCCTGGGTCAGCTAAGATCATTCAGGTCCCGGCTAACAATGGCAATCATAGTTACATCAATCTTTGCATTTTATTTTAAAAAAATATTAGAAATATCGCCTAACTTCTTGAATAAATGTCATTTAATTTAATTTAGTTTATTGTTTCACTACATTGGTTAAAAGTGTGAATTACGATCAAATATATAAATTTACATCCTCAAATGGCGAATACCAAGGATGCTATAAAATATGTATATAAGTCGTCAGAGAAGCAGATTACATTGAGAAATTTAAAATCAGTGGCCCAGAAATACTGTTTTTTGTACGATTCAATATAATCACTCGATAAAACAAAAGAATGAAAGCCAGTTGAGTTTTCCAAATACTCACTCGATAGAAAGTTTGTACCATCCAAAATAAACTTAGTGGATTTTAAACATACAAACCGCATTTCTTCCAACCACCAGAGACATTAAAATTTGAAATTTTTCATCATTCAAGATGTTATGAGTCGACTTGGTGCGATGGCCGGGTCAACCCAAGTTAACTAAAAAACGTATAAAAATTTATATTAAATTACTACAAAATATTTCCATAACTGCAAGTTAACTGCTGTTTTGTCGACAATTCCTGTGATGAAACACATTTTGATCAAATTGTAAATATAATTAGTATAAAATATTTCAACTGGTGCCTAATGTGTCTAACCATTCAAGACCTGCACTTCCAGCTCAGTTATGCCAGACACCACCATGCTCCGATCCATCACCCTTTTATATAGATAAAAAGTTAACAAGTCAAACAAAAATCATAATATAAAATGTCATCATCCCTTAGACTTCTAGATTGACAATCTTTAACTAAATTTTCTAGGATCTGCAAACTCAAAAGCAGCAACTTCAGCATCATCTGATTCATTTTCATCAAATTCAAAGTTCCAAGCATCCGAAACTGATTCATTTTCATCAAATTCAAAGTTCCAAGCATCCGAAATTACTTTTCAGTTAGGCATTTGGTCAAATCTTGACCTTTGACCGCTCTTGTCTATCTTGCATTCGATTTTCAGCAAATTTTATATGGTGTTCGCAATGGAAACATGCCATATTTTTTCTGTAATTCAAAAACTGATACATGAAAAAAAGATAATTTAGGTGAAAAGTGCATATTCATGGATAAAATTGGTTACTTTAATGTGTTTCATATTTCAACTAAATTAGATACTTCGACACAAATGTTGAAATGCTAGTTTAACCTCAAAGTATTCATGGTTAGTTAGTTTAACCTCAAAAAGCAACCAAATTAATTTAATCAATGTTATAAAGGATACAACTCCAAATCTGTATGCATCGAAACAGTTACTATTAATTTTCAATCAATTTTGAAATTAGCAAATTTTGTCTGTAATTTGTTATAATGGAATTTGTGAATTCACCTAGATTTATCTCTAAAATTGGATCATCAGACATTGGCAGTGATAACAGCAACAGTAACACAAGAGGATGCCACCTGTATTTGAATTTTGTTGACTTATTACTTAACACAAATTGATTAATTAGCTATTTTAATTTTAAAGCATACATGAAATTAATCTAGTAGGTTTAAACAGAGTGCCAAGTAGATGAAAATTTTCTTACTGGAACAGAGTTCTTGAGAACTATCGGTTAGGGTCAGGGCTTCAATAGCAGGACGAATAACATCATCATCATCTATACAGCCAGCCAAACAACTAATATTTCATCTCTACTCCTTCACTTCATACCATTTTTCATTAGATCTGAAGCATTCAATAATAAATAAATAAATAAATAAACGGAATAAGGTGTGAAAAGACATATACTGAAAAAACAAAAAAAAACAGACCCAAGTAGATGAATTGGACTCGCATTTGCAATATCATGGTGAATAATAGGGAAAAGTGCAGCCAATTTTTCTCCTAAAAAATGCAATGCCGGCTGCAAACAACAATCGAAATCCAAGAAATAAGTGAGCGGTGAGTGAAATCGAAACAGAAGCCATTACATTTGCAGAGTTAGAAACCATAAAATTGAATGAAAAACCATTCCTTCGCAGATTTAGAAACCAAGAAATCCAAGAAATAGTGAGTGGCCAGATTTAAATATAGCGGAATTAGGGCATGAACGTGTTCCTTCATAAATATTGTGTAATGAGTTTAGAGTTCCAACACCGCACTTCCCCAAAACCGTGCACTTCCCCAAACGTCGGTTGATTATTCAAGAATTAGGGTTTTGAATTTGAAATTTCAACTCATCAGAACCGAAATACAAATATATAAGATTACTTCAGAAATATAATAACGTGTTGGTTGGCAGTTCACTTGGTAAAAGCCTTGCTTGTGTCCTGTTCGTACCGTGTTCGAATCATGCCAATCACAATAATTTTTTTAAACGCAAAAAGTTACAAAAATGGCAAGTGTGTTAGCTGAATTTTCAGCCTTGCTAATTATGGAAAGGGTAAATCCTTTATAATATAGTAGAGATTTTAAATATAATTTTAATTGTTTAGATAAAATAATAGACGTGGTTTTTTATCATTAAAAATTGATTGTGGATGCCTTTCAACTTATTTTTTATATAGTTAATAGCTTATAACCCGTAATTCATCACGTGTGGTTTATAAAAATTCATAAAAATTACTACTTTAAAATGTAGGATAAACGCACAATGTTTGACTTTAACAAAGAAGTAGACTTTAGTCAAACATCTAAAATGTCATTCAACAATAACAAAATGGGGTTATCATTAGAGGAAAATCAATATCAAGTTGTCATGATAATAATAGGTATATAGATAAACTGGAATTACTATTTAAATACAATTTTCAATATCAAGTCGCTCAATAATTAAATGATTCAAATAAAATGAATTATGAGGTTATAAACATTTGAATTCAAGTTTCGAGACTTTCAACCTACATGAACCGTTTTAATATAGGCTAACACTTTTTTTCTAACCCGTTTGTAGGGATTTAATTTAGAAAGTTTAATTTATTATTAATTAAATTAAATTTATATAGAGAGATTCATACATTGATTCACTTAAAGTATAATATAGTTTTTATAAAATGTAGGATAAATACGCAAATGGAATGGGATAAATGTGCAAATAAGAATCTTAGGTCCCGTTTGATTTCGTCGGATTGAGTTAGAATCGGATTGAGTCGGAATCGGATTGAGTTGGAATCGGATTGAGTTAGAATCGGATTGAGTCCATGTGTTTGATTAGATTGTTAATTGAATTTGCTAATTGATGAATAATGACCTTATTACTTTTCTCTTTTGTACTAGATAAAATATATGTGTTTGATTAAATTGCTAAATAATTACATAAAAATCATCATATAAAATTTAAAGTAAACATAAATTTATATATGATGATAACTATTATACAAAAATAGTTGATTCATTCCAAAATAAAAGCTATAAAATTATCTAATAAATATTCCAAAATAGTTGATTGTTACAAGTTCAATTAGCATATCCAAATACTACCAACGGATGCAAACATATTACATAAATTTTTATATGATGATAACAAAAGTTTAGATTAAACACACTAAAAAAACAAAAGATAATAATCTAATGTGAACCACTTGAAAGTAGTTGATTAGCAATCTGGTTACGCAAACTAGCCATATATGTAACGCCTTCTGTACCCCATTACATGCCATGTATGTTTTCGATATCACTTCCTTCTCCTTGCACGTCAGGATGAACCATAGTATTCTCTTCAAAGTTCGGAAATAAGTCATCTTGAATATTATATTTCCGTATAAAATTATGCACCGCGACACAAGCAATAACTATGTCTCTTTGCACTGGAAAAGGATAAGGAGCCATTTGTTTTAAAATTGGGAATCTCGCCTTCAATACACCATAAGCACGCTCAATAACATTTCTAAGTTGTGCATGTGCATGATTGAACCTTTCTTCCTTAGTTAAAGCTCTGCGTCTTCGATAATCGGCTAACCAATACCTAGTATTGCGATAGGGAGCCATAAATCCACGAGTGTTGGTATATGCGGCGTCGCAAAGGTAATACTTATCTGTAGATAAGTGAGATATTTATATATATATTATTTAAAGAATATGCATAATTAAAATAAGAATGATTACAAACCTGTTGGAGGGAATGGAAATCCGGAAGTCGGGTTAAATGCAACCTCTTTTAAAACTCTTGAATCGTGTGCTATGCCCTCCCATCCAGCCCATATAAAGGTGAATATCATATCAAAATCACAAATTCCTAATACATTTTGATAACATTCACTTCTTCCTCTTCCCCTAAAACGAGTTTGCTGGTCAACTGGTACAACAGCATGTACAAGAGTTCCATCTAATGCACCTATTGCCCCAGGAAATATGTTTATTAGTCGTCTATGTCGTTCAGAGGTATTTCTTGTTGGGTCAGAATGAGTTGGTACTATAATTTCTCTTGCAAAACACATCATTGCATTTAGGACCTCGTGAAAGCACTGATGAATTGTTTGCGTGGAGTGTGAAAATCTTCCTTTAACGGCTCGAAAACGTTCATTATGTCCTATGACATGTAAAAACATAGCAATCTTCTCTTCAACACTTATTGTCCTACTACATGTCAACCAATTTCTTTGTCTAAAATGATCGCATAATAATACAAATGCCTCCTGTGAAAGACGCATCATATCGTAACATTGTCTTGGACTTCCGTGTATCAAATCTTGTGTATACGCATGTCCGCTTACTACCGGATCATAAGCTCCTATTCTTTCAATTCTTTGCCTTTTCCTGACCAACATCAACCAATACCACGATAGTAAAAGGAAAGTTACAAGTTCCCCATCCGTATCCATATGTCACCTATTATAAATAACGTAAAAAGTCAAAACACATATTAATCCATAACATATAAAAATGCACAACACATATTAATCCATAACATATAAAAATCCACAACACATATTAATCCATAACATATATAAATCCATAACACGTACTAATCCATAACACATAAAAAGTCATAACACACAAAAATCCACAAAAATCCATAAAGTGATCTAAAATAATCCAAACTTCTAAGAACTCTCAAATAATCCGAACTTCTTTCCTGCATTCCTCACCCACGTGTCACAAGTCGACGACCTAAGGCGTAACCAGACTTTCAAATTACCAGGGTTTTCACCAAATAGCATAAGTGCCGTCTGATATCTTGGATCCAATTCCCCCCAATCCAAGTTATCCAGTTTTGCCATGCTTTCATCCATGTCTTTGTCGATGTTATTTTTTTCCACAAATGATTGTGCAGCCTTCACAATCTCTTTCCCAACTTCCCTTAAATCATCATCTAGTGTGTTTACACGACGCTTCCGTTTACCCTTGTTTTTTGACTGACCTGATGATTCTTCACTTGCAACGGGTTGCTCTGTTGAGGATGAGATTCCCCTATTAGGGGCCGAGGTTTCAATCTGAGGGGCTGGGGGGGCTAGGTTTTCCATCTCCATATCCTCAAATCATGATCATTGACCACTACACTAGGATGAGGGAGTTTAGAAGATGTCCCAAAACTCTGACTCCCGGTTGCGGTAGCCCCTTCAAACAATTGGGTGCAAAGATCGGGAAAAATGAGAGGCGAATTTTTTAGTTTCACTATATTCTTGTTCATCTGTTTAAAAAAAATATAATATATTATCAAATTGTTGAAAAAAATAAAGACATTATCAAACTTTTAAAATAAAAGAATACCATTTCCTCTGCTTTCCATTCTTCATCAGTCAAATTAAACTGGTTTGTTTTTGGATTATAAATATTCCCCGTTTTGTTTTTCAGTTTGACCCACATTGCATACTTGGCTTTCAGATAGTCATATCTATATTTCATTTGTCCCAATTCAACCACCACACCATGATCATTTTTTAGTTTCTCAGCTACTACTACCCATGACTTTGGTTTCAGGCCAACACCCTCCCGGCCGTTGATTGATACCTCATGTAAGCAAGCTTCAAGAAGGGTTTTAGTTGCATCGTCTGACCAAGAAAATCTAGGTGGCATATCTAGGATAAAGCTAACAAAACAAAAAAATAGTGTTGGCCTTTATGCAAACTATTTTCAATCTGTTTAATGAAATTTGTTGTTTCAATATGAACAAATGAGTGGTTTAAGCAAAGAAATGTTCGCTAATCAAGCTACTAAACTTAGTAGTAAATTACAGAAATTGTCCTTGGGTATTTTGGATTTTGCATTTTTACCCCTAAACACTAATCAAGGTAACAAGCTGCTAAATTTATGAGTAAATTACATAAATTGTTCTTGGGTATTTTGAATTTTGCATATTTGCCCTTAAATTTTTTTTCCAGGTTTTTTCTCTCATTTATCATAACGATCGTATGGTGCTGAACTTGAAGTAAATAGAAAAGAACCTTCACCATTCCAGAGTTTTGCAGCTCCATTTTACCCAATAAAAACTTATAATTTTTAAATCAAATATTCACAACTAGAAAATAAATAATTAACAGATATTTCTTTTTCCTTTTAAATATATTTTACCAAAAGGGAAAAAAATGAGGATGATTGTACCAAACACATAAACGAGCGTACAGATTCGAGCAGCTCTGTCATCACTTTTCACTTATCCATACTGGGCTCGGAACGACGATCGGAAAGAACACCGGCTCCACTGCCGGCGACGGTAACGACCCAGCACAAACCCAAACCCAAACCCAAACCCAAACCCAAACCCAGTTTATAACAGAGGAAGGAGGAAAACGATACCTGCGGCGGAGGAAGAAGAAGACGACAGCGGAGGATGGAGGAAGACGGCGGAGGATGGAGGCTGCGATGGAGCGATGGAAAAGATGGAGGCTGCGATGGAGGCTGTGCAATGGATCCAGCTGCTTGAATTCGGATTTCTAGGGCAAAATAGATTGAGTCGGATGAGTTTTTAGTTCGGACTGGATCAGACCCTTAAACAGACCGAATCCTTCATTTGGACCGAATCTGATCAATTTAGGAATCTATCAAACAAGATCTTTCGGACCGGGTCCAATTCGGACCGAATCTGATCGATTAGGAAGGAAATCAAACAGCCCCTTAGTTGGCATGAATATGGGATATATGTAATTTCGGAGCTTATTATGTTTATTTGAATTTTATGAGATATATCATAAAATATGGGATAAATGTGTAAATGGGAGAAATTCAAACGTGGTAGATGTGGCTTAAGATTTATGAGGTGGCAAAAATGATGTCGCAATAATGACGTGGATCAGATGACGTGGAATGTTTTCTTTTATTATAGATAAAGATAAAGATATTTTATATGACTAATTTAAAAACATACAAATATATACTTCCTCCGTATCAAAATAAGTGAATCACTTTGAGGTTCACGTTTTTTGAGGCAAAATAAGGTAATAAGAGATTAGTGAAATTAAATTGGGTAATTATAATGGATGGGGACCCACACTTTTTACTATTTTGTTGCTTTTATATGAAGATGACAAAAATGAAGGGGCCCCACACCTTTAATGATGTTTAAAAAGGTATAAGTAAGGATAAATGAGTAATTTTAAAAATAAAAACTTACTAAATAAGGTAAATTATTAAAGTGATTCACTTATTTTGATACACCCAAAAAGGAAAGTGATTCACCTATTTTGATATGGATGTCGGAGGAAGTATTATTTTAAACTAGCAGGTACCCGCGCAATGCGGCGGCGGGTACTCTGTGACTATAGTTTACGGCAACAAATTTCTAAGTGTTGGTGATAGTGACACGGTCACGGGGTGGTTGTCACAGATAGTCGGTGGTGATGGAAGGTTATGTTTGTAATTTCAACTTTTCAAGGAGGCATTAAAACGCCTCAAGATCCGCTTGAAAAGTCAAATATTTTGTGGATTGAACTTAAGTTAACATTACCGTATGAAATATAATTGTTTTCGACTTGCTTTATCGTACCAGAAAGAAAACATATGTAATTCATTAATTCTTAAAGTGTGTACGTCGCATGATTTTATTGGGTACATAAACCATTAATTAACAGAATAATTCTTAAAAAACACAAACAATTAATAATGCAAAAAAATACACATTTAAGAAAAAAAATCCACTAATTAACAGTAAAAAATTCTAGGAGTCCACCGCCAAAAACGCGACCATCTAGCCGTGCACAAAATACCCGAAACCGAAACCGGAAACCGAAACCGAACCGGTCAAACCCGGTTTTGACCATAACCGGTCCGGTTTTTGTCTAACCGATCGGTTCCTAACCGGTTTGGGTTCTTAGGGTTCGAACCGGTTAGTAACCGGTTACCCGAAACCGGTTTTGACCAAAACCGACCACAAATTTGGTCAACACGCCGGTTTTGGCCGGTTAACCGGTTTATAACCGAACCGAACCGGTTACAATACCCATTAAACGGTTAGAGTTTTTGAGAGTCGAAACTGGTTACTAACCGAAACCGGTTATTGGAGAAACCGGTTATGACCGGCGTTGACCAAAACCGGTTTTGGTCAAACCCGAAACCGGTTTGGTCAAAAACCGGTTTGTGTGCATCCCTACGACCATCTGGTCCTGATAATATGACATTTAGCCCAACAGGTTATAACGCCCCTGCACTATTACGGAAATCATTTTATTAATATGTAACTAAAAATATGTTCTTTTTATAATTTGATTAATGCTTGAATAAAATCATAAAAACAGACCTCATAAGTTGGAGTTCCACCAGAAGTCGGAGGTTGACGAAGTGTGACGTTAGTTGTGAAACTAATACCAGACAAGATGCATACAATCCATTGGTCCGTTTTGGGGGAATGACATTATCTTGTTTAGTACCTCCTGGAGTGAACACACATACCAAAACAGAATTAGTAATAGAAATATTATCTTATGAATAAATGATTAACGAAGTATTATGCATATATAATAGGCTTTGGACAAATTTTGAGCCATTTAACTTGATTCCATTTAAGCTACTTTAACAAAATACATTGGAGTAACAATTTACCATTCTTATGATATGACTATGAATATAAGATTCTGCTGAATTAAATCAACAAAAGTATGAAATTATGTTACAAAATTGACAGATGTTACAAATAACTAAAAGATAAAAGTAGCATGTTCAACCCATTGTGTAAATTACCACCTTTAACAAAAACAAATGAGGTTAAGAAAGTACGTAAAAGTTTCAAAGCTTTGCATTTTGTTGTTGCATACCTGGTTAAACTGTTATGATCTTCTTGACCTAAAAAGTCAAAAAAATTGATCAGAAATCATGAAAGTTAAACATAAAGTTTAAAAAGACTAATAATGAGTATACAAATTGGAATTTAAATACATACGAGCAGTAACACTAAACCTAAAATAGTCAAAAAGATGGACAATTCTCATTTCAGCAACTTGCATGAAGTAATAAACGATCAAGGGTCCTCAAAATCCCATTCTTTATTAAATCTTTGATATTGGATTCTGCTTTTGGTGTTCTTAGAGAAAAATTTCTTAAATGTTTGCAAATATTAATGGTTGCCTGGTTGGTTTATAGTTTATTGAACCCCACAAATTAACACTTAATGATCAGTGTGATTTAGCAATCTGCAATGTAAAAATTGTTTCAATTTTATAAAAACTTTCAAGCCTAAAAGACATTTGAGAACTTTGTAAACTTACTTTGAGGATGCATTTGGCGTTTTCAACTATGAATTTGACTCTATTTTCGGCTAACATAATGTCTTTGTTAGAGGCTATTTTAATGATGTAGTTTTCTCCCATTCTAGCAACAATGTTGGTTTCAAATCCAACAAATGCTTACCTATGTCGATGAACAAAATACTAATCAAGATCTTAACATTATATAATACTCCGTATATAGTTCTTTCATGATCAGTCCTGAGTAATTAAATACATACAATCGTTATTGTTACCTTAAAAAAGTCTTCCTTTACAGGGTTTCAATCTAATTGTAATCCATCAACATTCACACAATGACAGAAGCACGAACTCTTGGCTGTTCAGAATTAGCAGCATAGTCAATGTAATATTAAGTTATTCAAAATTTTCATGATGATCGAATTCAGCATCTAAGATCACGGAATCTAAGCAATTTCCAAAATCAAAATGACCTTAACAATTAATAATTTAACAGATATCAACCAACTTCGTCAAACATTATATAAAACAGTAGCTTTGAATTAAAACAATTCAATTAAACATACTTACCTCAAATTCGTTTCTGGAGTTTTCAAATACGGAGATCTGTGTTTGGAATTAGTTATCATATGGAATTGTAGATTTTTCCCCGTTGTTGTGATGTATTTATAGGGTGAAGATTTGTACAAATTTTAAGGAATCGAGGAGACGTTTGCAGAAGAATATGCATGGTTGAAGCAATCGAGGAGCCTAAATGCCAGAATCGAGGAGGCGGATGAAGGGAATGAATGGAATCGAAGAGGCGATGAAGCAACGACGGGGAAGAGATGAATGGTCGAAGACTCGAAGGCCGGCTACCAATTCAAAACACAGATTTGTTTTGCCCATTGCCAGATGGGCCACTCAATTTTAGAATTAAATGATAGGCCGTAGCCCAATCAACCTGCAACACACATATCTTTAGCTAGTTAATACAGATATGGTTAGACTCAATATCACAAATAGAGGCCAGCCGAGCTGGTTTGGGTGTTGTTATTTAACACGAGTGTTGCGAGTTCGAATCTCTGCGGTGATATTGTTTTGTTTTTGCAAAAAGTGTTAAATTCTAAAATAGCAATAATTTGGCTGAATTTTCAAAATGATATTTATGGAAATGTCCCAAATGCTTTATAAGGAGTAGAGATATAAAGTAAAACATGCCTTTTTTAATTTTCTGGAGCTGAATCCGTCCTCTTCCATCAGCAATTGAATATCGATTGCTAGACCTTCTATAGTCATTGAACTCTAAAAGGATTGACAAAGAACAAACTCTTAGAAGGAATATAAAGTAATCTTAAATATACAAGTAATTAAGAAGGCATCATATCTTACCTTTTTTCTTCTCAACATTTCATAAGAATCCCTGTTACGCCAAACTCTGCTACGTTCAGAAACTATACGTGATTCTAGATCCACTAAGCTTCTTCCCATCTCTTGAAGCAATCTATGCATCATCAGTTTTTTGTCTGGGCTAACATACAAAAAGCATCTCTCAATTAATGTTTTGATCTTAGATTCGGCAACGTAATCAGGCTCCAATATCTTAACAACATAATCCATATCTTCGCCAACAAAGAAAATAGCAATATGCAAAAACAACTCTTTCTCGAAAGCGGGTAATGAATAGAAGCTCCTTTTAAATACATAAAAAACTTCACCATGTAAACCTGCCTCAAATGATCTCAACTCACTTTCCCAAGAAGTGATAGTGTCTTTCTTTGACAAAGACGAACCCAACACTTCAAGAGCCAATGCATTTCCTTCACAATACTTTACTACTTGTTGCACAAGCTCCTTGTAACCGTCTTTTGGAATTTTCGATTTGAAGGCATGAAGACTTAAAAGCTCTATAGATTCATCATTATTCAGTAACTTCATTTTGTGCTCTTGATATCTCTTGGATTTTGACAAAAACCAATTGCTTGCATCATTATTAGTGGTTATTATAATCTTGCTTTCTTTGCTAATATTCCCGGATCCAAGTAAGTCTTCCAGTTGACACTCTTTAACAATGTCATCAAGAACAATAAGTGCTTTTGTCTTTCCTAAGAGCACTTCACTCAGAGTTCTACCCTGACGAACACTGCGTATTCTTCCTTCCTTGCCCTTTGAAAGATCACCGCAAAGTTGTTCTTGTAACATAACCATATCATGTGCGGTTTTACATCTAATACCAATATTTTCGATAAAACTATGACTTTCAAAATGTTGACAATATGAGTAGACGATGTACTGGGCCAGCGTTGACTTGCCACTTCCTGGAATACCGTTGATTACTAAAAATTGGGTTTCAGATTGTGTTAACCAAGAATCGAAAATCTCTTTATATCGACCATCCATCCCTGTTACATGCTGTGGAATATAAATCTGTCTGCGTTCAAGCCTATTGTAAATGGTGTCAACAACCGTGTTTATAAATTCAACTTCAGACCTGTAACACAGAGCAAACGAATGAGTTCAGCGGTGGAAGCTTCATAGTTTGATAAATTTTAAAAAAATAATGCCTGAATATATAACTAGACTTCTTAAATGTAACATAAAATCTGATTATGGTTAAAAAGACTTCTAAATATTATAATTCAATTAAACTATCTATGGCCCCCCAAATTGAGCGCCAAAACAAACTTCCCAGGAGGGAGAGAGATGGTGAAATGTGTGATTGTTTCATAAGTTTAAAGGATAAATTACAGAAATTTTTTATGGAACTTTTTTAGATTTGGTGTTTTGGTGGTCCTCATTTTTCATTTATTTCATCAATTTTCAACTAAATTTGCCAAGATATTCTTAGACCGCGGTCAACAGCACCTTTGGTTGGCAACCAACGTGCGTCGGTTTGCCAAAACCGTCGGTGAGGTGTAGTTGGTCAGGCGACGTGAAGAGAGATGGGCCCACTTTCTCATCTGTGCGTTTGATTCGTATTAAATTCAAACGGTAATAATACCATTAAATTTTCTTTTGTTTTTTCTAAATCAAACTTTTTCCAACTTTTTGGATAATGGCGAAGTCAGTTAAGTAACGATCATATCGTAAGAACAACAAACATACCCATCAACAAGAGCATACCCATCAACAAGCGGCATACCGACCACACCCGCAACCTCTGTAAGTGCCGCCTTCCACCGCTTAACGTTATCATCTGTCCATCGCCCGGATGAACTCGCTGCAATATTGAAAGATCCATTTTGTTTACCAACGTCCGAAGGATCGACATAATAAAAAACGGGTAGAACAAAATGATTGCAATCCCTCCTTTGCTCAAGGATCAAAGATAGCTCCTCAAGGCACCACGTGGAAGTTGCATAGTTCTCAGACAATACAATTATTGAAGCATCGGATGCTTTAATTGCATTCTTGATTTGTTGCTTCAGTTCTTCACCTCTTTCAGCATCATCACTGTCTCTAAAAGCCAGAATTCCTGCTTTCCTTAACGCGTTGCAGAGATGATCGGTAAAGGAATGGCGGGTGTCTTCACCTCTGAAACTTAGAAAGACATCATAGCTGCTACCAGGGACCCTTGAACAAGCCATTTGAAATCAGATCAAAATCGTATCCCTTTCAAGAATGAAGATGGTATTTGAATTTTGATGACTCCAAAGTTATTTAAGTTCTCTAACAGTGTCAAATACAATATTATTGTACGACCCAATGTTTTGTTTTGTCTGTCATGCCGAAATAGAATCATTTTCTAACTTAACTCTTATTTGATTCACAATTTCTTCCAAGTAAATAAAAACTTAAATGTAGCTTGGTGGAAAGGAGCTTGTTAAATTCAAATGTACTTTCTTCCTTTTTTTTACTTTTTTCTTTTAAAGGCTAATTTTCAAATTTATTGCTAATCATTTGGTTTGACTCTATTCAAAGAAAAAAAAAATTCTTGAATGGCAACAAAAGGAACCACGGGAAAGAGCTTGGGCAATGTCATCACGCCCACCCGAGGAACCCGAAAAAATATATTAAAACAACTAGCCAGAGATGTAAATTATGCTACAACATGAAGGCTTGAGTTGGTGATATAATATTTTGTTCGGTTTAGTATTACATTTTGCGCCGTTAGTCTAGATTCAGCACCATTTAATGAAAACTGACATTATTCTTAAAAAACAAAATATCAAAAAATGGAAATCTAAAAATTTTCATTTAAAAATTATACAGGTAGTACTTTCTCTGTTAAAATATTTAGGGATGTTAGGCTAAAGGATTGTAAGTGCAAAATGTTTATAAAAAGATACCAATATAATTTTATAAGTAAATGACCATACATGAAATTTAAGGGTAAACCTTATTTAGGGGTAAACCTTATGCACTATCCTTATAATTACTCTTTAAAGTAATATTAGAGGGGCTTAATTAGCAAGTCTTGACCTTATTATCATATACAATTCTTCCTCTGCTATCTCCTTTCTTTGTTGTTACTTCTCTTCTTGTTATGTCTACAACCTTGACTAAAAATTAATTAAAGCAAGGTATTATGAGAATACAATTACAAAAATCAGGCGCAGAAATAGTAAATTTCAAGGAAATGATAAAAATAAGGATTAATAATACGAGGCTCAGATCTGTAAACAATCAAACAAAGAGGATAAATCCGCCATGGCTGCAAACTTACCATCCGGTTGCAATGTGAAAAAACACTTTCACGTTACCATCCGGATGTATACAAGGATGCCCAGCCAAGATAGAGATAATCTCAACTTTGCTCAAATCCACTCACAGATTCAAATTCATCATCACAGCCTCTTAATAATTCATCGAATTTTCATCATATAGTGACGAAAACTAATGAGGTTGAAAAGGATCCGAAAAATTGTATGTAATTTTCCATTTTAATAACAGTAATCGTCCATTCATCCAATTTCATTTTCACACAATAATAATTAGCTAAAGATGAAGAGGTTAAACTCCCCTCAAAATAGAGGAATAGAGAACCATTGGAGATGCTAAATGGTACGAAATGGAATATACCACAAGCACAATTTATGTAATTTACAAAACCCTAATAATAATAATAATAATAACAATAGTAACAGGGGTTGTTGAGTTTTGGAAGAAAGTCATCGGCCATGAACAAGGAATTTTGACTAAATAAAGTCAAAATTGAAGTTCGATTTGAACAGAGGAGAGCAACCCACCCCTAGAAACCTTAGGTCTCCTCTGCGATAGCCTCATTTCCTGTGAGTGGATTTGTTTACAGAAACCCTTAGGTCTCTTCAATTTTATATGCAACATTATTATTATTATTATAATATATATAAACAAAATATCAAATAGTCAAATACCTTATTAATATATATTGGGTCCACATTTCTCCTCTTCTCTACACTTCGATTAATCGATGTGTTTTACCGACGAGAAGGAGTCGATGCATGTGCCAATAGTTTGACAAAAATAATGCAACTGACGTCCGTTGGGAGGAATCTTTTCATGAATTATTGTCTCTTTTTTTCATTTTCCCCTATGTTTTCTATAATTTATAATTTTCAAAAATATCCCTTGTTAAAATTAAAATTCCAACAATATATTTTACTTTAAAACCTATTTAAAATAGATCGTGCAACTTGTGAGATTCTACACAAAATTTGACAAGTGTAATCATACTACACAAAAGAACACTCGGATCGGACAAAAAGCATATACTTACCACATGAAGTCGCACACCAAAAACATCAAGTTGCAGTATCTATTTTGTGTAAACCAAATCGCACAAGTTGTTTTTGAGAAAAGAATTCTATTTTTGTCTATTCTGGTAATGACCTATTTTTCGAATCTATTCTTTGTGTTCTTTGATGAGTAAATTGCAAAAATCATCCTTGTATTTTGGTCAAATTGCACCGTTGGTTCGTATGTTATTGAAGTGAAAATGGCGTCCTTATTTTGCAAACCTTTGTGCATGTGATTTGGCCAAATTACACATTGTTTCACGATCAATTACAAGAAGGTTTCATAAAAATATAATTACCATAATTGAGCTATAAGCAACGCTCTAAAATAATATGAGACATGTTGTGACAACATGGTCAAGTTTTACTGCCTTAGAAGCCATAATGTTTTCTAAGGAATGATATAAGACGATAATTTTATACATAAATTATAATTTAATTATGTATATATAATTATGCAAATAAAGATGAAAAAAATATAATTATAAATTTATAACATAGTTCATCAATTATTTTCTTTATATTCGGCATATTCAATCATTTTTATAACTAATTAATTATATATATTCGACTCATATAGCTCACTTGTTTTAATACGTTTATAACACAACTTATTACGAGTAATGTGAACCAAGTTGGACCTCACACTAAGCTTAGAACTACGGCATAGTGATATGATCAAGCCTCAAGACTTGATGAACCATGATAAAAGCAAATGCAAGTTTTTGAGAACCATGGCTGCAAGAGTCGAACTTATTAGACCACATTTGCAACCATTATTGACAGACTGACAGTAATATTTGTCCATTTTAATTCATTAAGATTTAGAATATCCGATTTATATGAGAATTGGTACTCCAATTTTTTTTTTTCTCATCTAACTCCTTGTATTATGTAACTACATAAGATTTAAAAATTTGTGTACAACACGGGTCTGTTACTCTCTTTGTTGAAACCGAAATGACATATGAGTCGAAAAAATCAATCAAATATCACATGGAATTCATTTATGTGTTATCAAATCGCTCACTTAATCACAAACTAATAAGTTCATATCATTTATTAAATCGATAATTAGATTGACTTTTAGATATCGTATTATTCTTTTGTGTAAATATATATTAATGGAGAATGAATATGAACTGAAATTGTTATCAAATAGAATTTGGTTTTTTTAGCATTATTTGATTGGCATAAATTGAAATTGGAATTATCTAAAATGATGAATTTACCCTTATTGCTGGTAGTGGTTGGTTCGTGGTGGTGGGTGGTTGAGGTGGCGGTGGGTGGTGGTGATTGTGGGTGGAAATGATGGTGGTGGCGGTGGGGGGTGATGCTGATGACGGTGGTAGTCGGTGGTGGCGGCGATGGGTGGTGTCGTGGTGGAGGTGCGGGAGGTGGCGATGGATGGTGGCGGTTGTTGTGGTGGCGGTGGGTGGTAGTGATGGTGCCGGTGGTGATGGATGATGGTGGTTGTGGTGGTGGTGGATATAAGTATAAATGTAAAAGAACATTCCATCAAATCTTGGAATTTAATTCCATGAAATTGAGATTTCCTCATTTGGTGGAATGTTTCTATCATTTATGAATCTAATTTCATCCATTTTTTGAACCAAACACTGAAATGTGATGAAATTTAATTCTAATTACCTCAGATTTCATCACATTTCAACAAACTAAACAACCCCTTACATTTTAGATAATGTATTGTTCTTTTGACTAAATTGAAAAATGTTAATTAACAAGGATTGATTACCATGTTGTACTAGTTGTTGCATGTTTAAAAGCACACATTAACGAGAACTAAAATTAGAGAAATGATATTTCTTTTTACTTTTTCTTCCTATCTATATGTGTACTCAATTCTAAACTTTACATGTGTCATGCACTAATTATCTATCATCATATCATCCCTTATTTTCACACTAATTATGATCAAAATGAATAGAAATGTATTAAGAATAGATGGTAGAAAGAAATATCATTACTCTTTGAAATTATTTTTTAATCACTGTTAGCTTTTTAGTATGGTTTTATCTACAAATGTATTCCTGATAATTATAGAATTATAAAAAATTGTAATAAAAGCGATAGTAACAAAATATATAAGAACAATAAAATACAAACAATATACAATATGAAAGTTGAAAAACGTTCAATCAGATTTATTATTTTTGTAAAATTTTGAGAGATAAATCTTAGCCCTTAAATCAATCAATCCTAAAATCACCACCACCACCACCACCAACATTACATGTGATTCAACACATCAACACCACCCCACCCCCATGTGTATTAAATAAGATGTGATTGCACACCTCCGATCACCACCACCACCCAATGTGTATTAAATCACATGTGATTCAACACCTCCGACCACCACCACCACCACCACCTCCACCAACCTCTGTCGGTCACCATCTCCACCAACGGCAACCCCTCGCCACCGTCAGCTGTATCCAATCACATGTGATTGCGGCGGCCGGAGGCGGGCGGTGGTCAGCGGCAACAGGCGGCAATGGTGGTTGTATATTGAATCACATGTGATTTGATGATGGTGATAATTAAGGGTTTTTTTAATCAGTGATTAAAATTTATTCTCTGTAACTTTATAAAAATCAATGACTTCCTTAAAAACTAACCTCAAAGTTAAGTTATGAAATTTTATACAAATCGAAGTATTGGTTAGTTGGCCATTTGAGAAATTTGAAGGTTTGTTGTTGTTTTGTTGTTATTGAAAGGTTGGCTATAACAAATACATGTGTTTTTTTGCTTGTGTTTATAAGAAATTATTATTATTTTATTGAAAGCGGAAATGGCGTTACGTATTCACGGTTTCCCAATAAACTTTTTCTTGTTTTAAAAGAAAAAGTTCAAAATTTTATATTAGTCTAAAAATGTTTTTTTTCACGTCGAATATATAAAAATAACAAAATATAAAAACTCAATGCAACATGTGGGTAATGGGGAAACATCGATCTTTCCCGCGATGAAGTTATTGAAGACTGACTTGCGTAACAAAATGAGTGATGATTTTAAAACGATGCATTGATTTGTAATGTTGAAAAAGAAACTCTTATGAAAGTTAGGATTAAAAATGAAATAAATCAATTTCAAAAAATGTTTACAAAGAGATGTCAACTTTAAAATGTTAGATTTTACACTATTTTTGTTATGTTTGATGCAATTTTAGTTTTTAAAAAATTATCTTATTATATTGGAATCCGAAAAGAATAATTATAATGCGACTATCAGTAGAAATTTCTAACTTCATCCTTATTTAGTAGTGCTCTCTACTTAAAAGAACAGACACCGAAATCTAGCTTTATGAATGCTTGAATTCTTTTTAATGGATTTAGTTGACGTTTTCAAAGTTATAAAATACTTCCTAAACTCTAAAAAGTAACGAAAGAAAAGATCTATTTTTTTAATACAAAACTTGTTTTTTTTTCTCCAATATCATTAACCCTTAATTTTTTTATAATTTATAGTTTTAATCGCATTAATTTTCCTCGCTATATATTATCTGTTTGATGCATTTATTTGGGAATTAATTTTGCTACCACATTTTTTGATGCTTATACCACACCATACAAGTATTTTTGCATACTGTACAAATAAACAATGCAATAATTGTGGTAGATGCAGCAAAACACGTGATGTAAAAATCACCCCCTCATTTATTTAGGAGAGCATTTGAAATTGATTACATTGGCGGTATTACTATTCACTAATTTTTCTATTTTAAGCTAATAAAATGAAACGAGGGATTTAATTTGTCAAGTTAGGGTTATGACTTATGCACGTGGTTGCATCTCCACATATGCTGTTCATCATCGCCGTCGTGTCACACTTCCGAGTCATCGACGTCGGTTAATTTTTAACTAATCTTTCTTTCTCCGCCCCTAAACCCCCTACCATTTCCCCATTTCCTGCCGCCCGCCACCACCGCCATTTTCCCTTCTCCAAGCTTTCCATATCTGTATTTCATTCATCACGTCTCTTTTAGCTGTTTACATATACGATATTTTGCGAAGATGTTCATTTATCGAGGAATTTCTCGGATTTCGAGAACAGCGAGCAGCTACAGTCGTTGTCGATGGCTGTACACCTCTACTCCGCATCAACAATTGTCTCACTCAAGTTGTTTCAGGACTCCCATGGCGTCTTCTCAAGAGGTAAAAACCTTTCACGATCATTTGCTTTTAGGTTTCAATCGATTGTATTATTGTTTTAGATGAACGCGTAACGAATTGTTAGGTATCAGTTTTCGTCATAGAATTGCTAATATTGCTGTTTGGTGGTGAATTTTGAGTGGATGTTATCATTGCTCACCTGATCGAAGACGTACAGAGCGCATTGACGTTTTCAATTTATAGAAAATGATACGATTATGAACTTCAATACTTCCTTCATCATATATAAAAAAATCATTTTCTGGAAGGTTGTTAAGGTGTTCGATTGCTTTTATAGTTTTATGGACAATTTTTAGGTTTTGGTAATATTGATAACAATTTTATTGCCAAATCAAGCTTTCCAATTTTCCTGGGACCAGGGAGGACAATTATTAGGATTTGGAAAGTAGTAGGTTTGACATAATAAATTAATATTTAGCTCTGTTTTTCTAAAGTAATTAATTTATGGCTTTATTATATTTAAATCACCACACTTACATGTATTGGGTTGCTTTTTAGTATCGGTTTACTTGTGTGTGACTATGTTAGGTTAGTTATACTTGCCCGATTTGATGGTATTGTTATTATAACATTGGGGAGAAGATTGAAAGAAATAACAATTTAGATATTTCTTTGAACACATGTTGATGGATCAAGTGTGATAGAAATGACCATTTTGAATATTTCACCCTTCTGGAGAGTGGAGAGAGCCACTTGATCAATTAATTAAATTAGAATAGCCTTAAAAACACGACAATGTGAATTTATTTGAAGTTAAACAGAAATGAATAATTGCATCAAATATCTCACTAGGCTGTTAACCATATGACATATCAAGTGTATCTGCAAGACTGCAATTCTGCAGCATGCCATATTGTATATTTTTGTTATTTTCCTGTTCACCACTAGCTTAATCTAATTAGAATCCTTTTTTTTTTCTTTTTCTTTCTGGATTATTGAAATATTTATTACTTGTAGTTGATTTTGCCACCTGTCTCATGGTTCTTTATATGTATCTTGATATTGTTTTCGGTAATAGTAGGTTTTGGGTTGCAGAGTTAATTATTCCTCGTTTGCACGCCCCTTTAGTTCTGGTGGACCACAACTTGATTATGAAAGATCTTCAGTTGACGTAAGTGCAATTCATATTTTATGTTTCCCTTTTGTTTTAGAATTAGAAAGTTTCGTAATATGCTCAGGATCAAGTGGATCCATTTTCTCTTGTTGCTGATGAACTATCAATTGTTGCTAATCGGTTGCGATCAATGGTTGTTGCCGAGGTATGAATTTAATAATAATTACTTTTAATCAAAATATGATTTTGGAAATAACTGATTTCAAGAACAGGTTCCAAAACTTGCCTCAGCAGCTGAATATTTCTTTAAAATGGGCGTTGAAGGAAAGAGGTTTCGCCCTACTGTAAGTTTGTTGCTTTAAAATGTAACAGATTCATAGCACCATGTTATTGACATAATTTAATGTTTTGCAGGTTATTCTATTAATGGGAACGGCATTAAATGTTAAAATCTCAAAATCAGGTTCAGAAGGGGTTGTTGATATGTTTTCAACAGAATTACGCATGAGACAACAAGCTATTGCTGAAATCACAGAAATGATTCATGTTAGCTTTCTTTTAATATCATTTATGCCTTTTTAATACTTTAAAAATTATTTGGAAAATAAATAACTCTGATATTAGGTTGCCAGCCTTCTTCATGATGATGTGCTGGATGATGCTGATACAAGACGTGGGATTGGCTCTCTTAACTTTGTAATGGGAAATAAGGTGATTTTTTATTTATTTATTAATTAGTTTTTTACCTTGGTGTCCCTCATTAGGCTTATAATTAACCATTTAGTATGATGTAGATCTCAGTATTGGCTGGAGATTTCTTGCTTTCTAGAGCTTGTATGACACTTGCTTCTTTGAAGAACACAGAGGTATGTATACTTGTTTATTTTTATTATTTATATTTATTATTATTTTTTAATTATATTGTTGATTGTAGGTTGTATCACTAATAGCAACAGCAGTAGAACATCTTGTTACTGGAGAGACAATGCAGATGAGCACATCAGCTGAGCAGCGTAGTAGGTATGTTTATGTTAATTTCTTGTTTTTATGCTTCTTTTTAATATCTGAAATATAAAGTATTATGAAGGAGATTTAATGATTTGCAAATTTGCATTGCAGTATGGAATACTATTTGCAGAAGACATACTACAAAACTGCATCATTGATTTCAAACAGCTGCAAATCCATTGCTCTTCTTACGGGCCAAACTGCAGAGGTTGCCATGTTGGCATATGAATACGGGAAAAATCTGGTATGTTACATATAATCCTGCAAAGAGGGTGTTTGGTAATTGTTATACAAATCACTTCCTAACAAACATAACATAGTTATTAGGGACACATATATATGACTGTAATTTTGACTGCTTTGGTGGGCAGGGTTTGGCATTCCAGTTAATTGATGATGTTCTTGATTTCACTGGCACATCAACATCTCTTGGGAAAGGCTCATTATCTGATATTCGCCATGTATTTCTCTGCCATATCTTTTTATTTTATATTCAAACTTTTTTCTTTTAATATATAGAAATAACTGATTTTGCAGGGAATTGTGACAGCTCCATTATTATATGCAATGGAAGAGTTCCCAGAATTACGGACAGTTGTTGATAGGGGATTAGATAACCCTGCCAATGTGGATCTTGTAAGTTTATGTCACTTTCCATCTTTTTTTTTAAATTATTTCATTTTTAATACAAATTTAATTATTAATTTTGAGATTTGGTAGGTGTTGGAGTATCTTGGTAAAAGTGATGGAATACAAAGAACAAGGGAATTAGCAGCAAAGCATGCAAGTCTTGCATCGGCTGCAATTGATTCTTTACCAGAGAATGATGATGAAGATGTTCAAAGATCAAGGCGAGCTCTTATAGAATTAACCCACAGAGTTATCAATAGAACAAAGTGAATAACATCAACATCAAATTGGCCATAAAGCTTAAACAAAATTATATATTGTCATTGTATTTATTATTTATTTATAGTGGCAAATCCTGGGCTAGCCCATGCTACATGTACTTTCTTTCCCTCAAAATTTATGTTATTGGTTTTGTCAAAATAAGTGTATCAGTGTTAGAAACTAAACTTAACCCCTTGAGATATGGAGAGATCATTTTAGACTAGTGAAATAGAATTTTGCAGTTTTCTATTCTCTCTTTCTCCTCTTCTTTTTCTTCTTTCTTTTTTTTCATTTTGCAGATTTTAGGTTTCTTCTTTAAGCCATTTATGGTTCTTTTTCTGTCTTTCGATTTTAGGGTTTGATTTAATTTAGGGTTTTGATATGTGTTCGTGTTGGTTTGATTTGTCTTTGGGATTTTATGTATTCTCATTGTGTGTGTTAATTTCGATTTGGGTTTTCTTTTCAAAACCTTTTTTTGTTTGTTCATATTCTGATTTGGTGTGTGTGTCTTAGTTTGCTTTTTTAATTGTTTGTGTGTTGAACCTTTTTCTCGATTATTCTGGTGGAGTGGTGGTTTAGAATTTTGTTTATCAAGATTCAGATGCTAAGAATTCATTTTTGGAGATACTCAATTTATTCGTGGCCTGTTGGTCGAAATATAGCATGTCAAAAGTTTCAGTTCCTACCCAAGGCTTCTAGCCTAGTGGTATTGGTGGAAAAGTTAAGGTGTTGCCCATGGTCAAGGTCATGGGTTCAAGTTCCGTCGTGGACAAATGGTGGGGTTTATTCCCCATAGGTGAAGGGTTCAAGGGAAGACATACTGCCCCTTGTGGATGTGTCTAGGCTCGAATCACTAACTTACTAACTAGTTTAGAAAAAAAAAAAAGTTTCAGTTGCTGCAGATTATCCGGATTCAGGAATCTTCTAATTATGTTGCAAAAGAGGTTATCATCCAATTGAAGAAATTAAAATGCAAAAGAGTTTTAGAGACCAAATGCAAATCTCTACCACTCGTTTTACAGGTAAACTGAACTCAGCGCGGGTTAACCTCCGTGGCCACGAGGGGTATATTTTCGCTCTTAGGGAACATGAGAATTTCATAAAAGGACGAAATCCAACCAATAGACAAAAATGTTTGGTGAGCATAAGACTACCCGTATCGCACGACCCCTCCACCGGTCGCGACCGCCACCCAGGCGTCCCCCGACGCGTCGCCCCCGTTACGCAAGTCGTCCCCCGACGCGTCGACCGTGTCCAACGGTCGACTATTCGACCGTTCCCATCCGACCTCAAACGGCTCCATTTCACCCCAAACGGCTATATTTTCCACCACCAACTAGGGGTGCTTATCGGGCCAAAACCGAACCGAACCGAACCGATAGAACAGATAACGATAAATTTTCAAAACCGAAACCGAACCGATAACATGTTATCGGTTTCGGTTCGGTTCGGTTTCGGTTCGGTCCGGTTTCGGTTCGGTTATTTTAGGCCAAATGTTCATCCTTTTCCGAAAACCGAACCGAACCGATAACCGATAACGATGAATTTTCAAAACCGAAACCGAACCGATAACATGTTATCGGTTTCGGTTCGGTTCGGTTTCGGTCGGTTTTCGGTTCGGTTCGGTTTTTTCGGCCAATATGCTCACCCCTACCACCAACACCCCTTTCAAACTTAAATTTTACCCATTTTTTTACCTTATAAATACCCAATTTTTTTCTAAAAAATTTCACACTTCTCATTTCTTTTCTTCATACTTACTCAATCACACACACTATCTTAAAAATGAGTTCCGACGATGAAATGAATGTCGCTAATTTCATTTTTGGCGACGAGGAGGAGGACAAGATTATACGTCTTGGTTTTTTACAAACGGCGGCCGCGTTTCTTGAAGGTTCCAGTTCTAGTATCCCTAGAACTCCAAGAAGATACGTACATAGGGACCGTGGTGGTGCGAATGACCGTCTCGTGGCAGCTTACCACTAGTTTTTTTTTATTTACGTAATGTTTTTTTAATGTAGTGTTTATAATTATTTTTAATGTAATGTTTTAATTATTAATGAAATTTAAAATTAAAAAAAAATTCCGATTGGTCACCCATTACGGGCTAATGATCGCTGTGTGGTCATGTGTTTGATCAGGAGAGAGAAAGCTGATGTGGCGCAGAGGTGGCAGGGGTGATCAAACTTTGAACGGTTACCCATTACGGGTAGTCTTAAGTCTATGGAATACCAAAATTACCCTTATCTCCTATGTATGTGCACAATCCTCAATTCTCACCCAAAAACTAGGGTTTCTGTAAACAGATTTCACTCAGACGAAATGAGGCCATCACAGAGGAGATCCGGTTTCTAGGGGTGGTTGCCCTCCTCTGTTCAATCGAACTTCAGTTTTGACTTTATTTTGTCAAAATTCATTGTTCACGGCCAATGATTTTCTTCAAAAATCAACAACCCCTCAGTTCGGATCAATTTTGCCGAACATGCAAAATCAGATCGAGCAACTATTGCTATTATTAGGGGTGTGTTTGGGAAAGCATATATATAACAACTTATGTGATTATTGCATCTTGATCATTTGTTGAAGATCAAGGTTTTGTTTGTTTTTTTTAGCTTATCAAGTGGGCTTAAGAGGCTGTGATGATGAATTTGAATCTGTCTGAGTGGATTCGAACAAACTAGAGGTAATCCGTATCTTGGCAGGGCAATCTGGATGGTGATGTGAAAGTAATAATTGATTCTTTTACATTGCAACCAGTAACTAAAATTTGCAGCCATGGCGGATTTATCCTGTTTGTTCGACTGTTTACAGATCTGAGCCTCATTATAATAATTATCATTTCATCTCAGTTTATAATTGCATAATCTGCATTTTCCACTACTTCCTCCTTTGCTTCTTTTTTCAAATTTTGTTATTTTCCAGATTACTCTTTCCGTTCGTTATTTGGCTGCTTAGATTCATAGATTTTTAATTATTTTAGCTTTTTAGTATTTACCATTTTGGTTCCATTTTAATTGTCTTTGCCTTTTGTTACCAGCAAATTTTCGGTTTAGAACAGGTTTGTTCTTAAAATCAGATCTTGTGCTATTTGGTTTCATTTCAAATTTGATACTAACTAAACCCTAATATATCAAACTATACACATTTGTGCAGATCACAGAGATAAGCTTTGAGGGACAAGCCACAAAACCATTCCACTCCTTCCAAACACAGTAAACCGCTCTTTCTTTACTCCTTTAAGCCCGGTGCATATCAATATCCAGATTTTCCGTATCGGTTTCGTGCCTGAGAATTTTCTCAAAAGAGGAAAGAATTTTTCGCCTTTAGATCCAAAGCAGAAGCACGATGTTTCAGCCCAATTAATCTGTCGTTGTTCCAATAACTAATCTTTTTATTTATGGCATTAAAGAGAACCGGACAATGATCATTCATTCATAAAATCATTCAACGAAGCAGCCCATAGACGGGGGAAAATTAGAGCCCATTCCCCCCACACAGTTATGGAACCTTCACCATAGTGAGAACCAGACTTCTTAAATGAAGATTTAGCGATGGAATTAATGAAGATATAATCAAGGTCAGCCTTAACCCAAGTAGGCTTTAATAACCAAATGATCAATTGAAATAGACATTATCTCCTAAATCCCCAACATATATGAACGGTTTTTAAAGTCTGAAACGTACAAAATATTCAAGTTTGTCTAGTTTACTAAAGAAACGTAATTGAATTCGTAGGCCTTTGGGAAGGAATTCAATTACAACGAATAATGTATTTCAGAATTACGTAGGAATTGAATTACGAAAGAAAAACTCATCCAAAAATTCATCAGTAATGGAATTGAATTCCAATTACGAAAGATTACATCAAAACAAACGGCCCCAAGTTTCTAGTTACGGGGTTGCAACCTATCATGTCAAATCCCATTAGTTTGCCAACTTCTAAGGTGTCTTAAACCTCCTACGATGAGATACCCCTAGGGAAAACCTTCCTAGAGGAGGATCTATCGACACTGCTTTCTCGAGATAACAGAGAAACTATTGAGGTCGATTTAACAAATATAAATCCCTAACGTTGTTGGAGTACGCAGAAGATCCTTTCTTGCTTTCTCCTGGTGCACTTTTAAACCATTATCATTTTTCGTCAAGTGAGTTTGAAAACGATTTAACAAATATCTACAAAAACGCTGAATTTTTTAATCTTGAAAATCAAATTTGATTCAGCTCAGTTTTAGATTTCCATATTGAATTCTTGCTCGAGTATTTTCAATTATACCAATTGTGACTCCTACATTGCATTCATTATAAGATTTTAGAGAAATGTTATAGAGAGATGTGGGTGTTCTTGAAAGATAGATTTTGCATTAAGTGAATAAATTAAGTTTTTTACAATACATTACATCGTATACCCATATATACTTAGTAGACTAAGTATTGAGTAATTACAATTCAAACCCTTACAACAAAACATATAGCTTGAAAGAAAACAAAAGTTACAACGAACATGCGTAAAATTACACCTTACATGTCTTCAATGTTACTTGGACCCACAACCTCTTGGTTGTAAGGTCACTGACATACCACTAGGTCTAGGTCAAATGACTTTGGTTGTATTATCTTTATACTAACTGAAATACAAGATTTGAAGATGTGAACCCACTTCACTTAACAAAGATCAAGCGTATGTCATCTGGATTAAATCTTCTCCAAACACTTACGCTTCGCTTGCCAAAGATTTGCATATTTGTCGAAAAGAAAAGGTCTATTATTAGGGGGAATTGTAGGATAGCAAAAAATACAACAGGGATTAAAGCTAATCCACATATTGGAACAAGCATCCATGATTTTTGATCACAAAAGACAAGGTACAAGATTGAGGTGAAGGCTATCATCATGGTTGATGCTGACACTAATAATGTAAACACTCCAATTAGCAATCTCCTTGGCAAACTGACTAGAAAGTCTTTCTCAGCATACCGTGCAGTTAGGATTGATAAGAACACTAGCAATGCCGTACTCGATGAAAATAATGAGATTGCATTTGATACTGCAAAAATAACGAAGCCATTGCGTTCCTTAAACATGGGGACCCCATTATCTTGATTTCCACCGGGTACAGTAATTGCTGCTGCAAATACGACTGTTGTAATTAGGGCCGCAGTGATACTGCAAGATTCTGCAGTTGTTTTCATCCATTGTTCACCTTCCTTCACCAAATTTGCGTGTTCCCTTCTGAACACCATATCTGGTGTCTCCTTAAAAATGTTTTCTTGAGTAAGGTATGTGGGATACACCAGTTTCTTCACTTCCTATAGAATTAGTTTAACTCGTTAATTATGCTACTAGAAAAGAAAAAAAAAAACAATTAGCTTACATTGTGATTACCTCACGCCATTGAAGCTCTCTTTGTAGTTGTAATGCTGCACCTGTTCTCTTATTCAGTGCATGTGAAGGTGCTAACCTTGAGGCCAAGTGCAAGGTATTGTTCTTAGAAGCATCTAGAATCGTTCTATAAATATTCTTTCGCTCCCCAATTTCATAGATAAGGTTGTATATTTTATCCGAGCGATTCATTACTGCTAACTGAATTACATCATACCCACTTTCATCTTTAGCATGAATTGCTTCAGTTGCTCTATAAAATATCTCTACAACAACTTCTAAAGCATTATTACATGCAGCCTCAAGAACTGGTCAGTTATAATGTGGGTGATGAGTACCCGAGTAGTTCAATTTGTCAATTTCATCACATACCAGTTCTAGAATCTTTTGTGCTCCATCAAATTCCTTCTTTTTGTTCTCGATATGCTTCACGTACGGGACTGTAAGTCAAGAAATTATAAGTAAAAAAAATCTTCAGAATTTGTTAGTTCTCAAGACTCTTACCTATCATAGCTAAGCCCTTCCACAAGAGATAATAAACCTTTAGGAATGAGAAACAGACCGCCAATACGAGGAGGAATATCAATACAAAGATTGATCCAATCATGAATGGTACTGCACAATTCGCACACAAAACGTTTATCGGATCCGAAAAATACATCTGATCTCAGTTTGGGTTTAGATATACAATAATGTTTTTAGTTGTGTTTACCTGTGCATAAGAGCAAATTAAACCACATTGTAGACGTTTTAAATTTCCGGGATCCAAAGAAATGATCGTAAAGCGTGATGGGAAGGATGGACAACAAAATAAGAAATGTCGTCCATGTAGATTCTATCCAAACACTAATATTGTCGAAAGCTGAAATAGAATAACCATAATCAATCACCCATAGAACAAAAAATAGAAAAAAAAACACAATAAAAGAAGGGGAAATAGTCCGTGTTGTCAACACTAGATAATACTCTCTCCGTCCCACAAAAAATTTACATTTCTCACTAAATTTTTATCCCACAAAAAAGTTTATATTTCTCACATTTGATGGACCCCATATAATAAAATATTATTATTACTAAGATCCACACCATTTATATCCACTAACTATCTTTTTCTCTCAAATCCAATCTTATATTTTAATCAAAAGTACTACTAGTGACCCTACCACTAACTATTACCTAAAATCTTGTGTCCAAGAGAAATGTAAACTTCTTTGTGGGACGGAGGGAGTATTTTTCTTAAAAATATTTACAATTTGAACCCTAAATTCATTTAGGAACCAACCATCCTTTTGTTGTTAATTTGGGGAACCGACTTGGATGAAAATAGTACTCCCTTCGTCTCACAAAAAACTTCTCATTTCACTATAATTTTTTGTCCCACAAAAAACTTCTTATTTCCCATATTTGATGAGCTCCACATAATAAAAAATTATTATTACTAAAGACCTCATAACTAATATCCACTAACTATCTTTCTCTCTCAAACTCAACCTAATATTTTAATCAAAAATATTATCAATAACCCCACCAATAACTATCACCTAAAAATTTGTGTAAAAGCCAAATGAGAAATTTTTTATGGGACGGAGGGAGTATCATTCAGTCGCAAATTAGAGAACTTATAGTCATAAGTTGTTATGAGATGCAATTACCCTTTCTAGAATTACATTAGAAACTTACACGGATAGATAAGTTGTTCCTCATGCTGTAGCCCATTCGGAAAGGTTTTAGCTAAAGCCATGAGGATCTCGTCATTTTCCAAAGCAAGTTCAGGGAACTTTTTTAGGCACATTGATGCTAAATCTGCACGTATAAGCAATAATTAAGGTGTGAATTTGTTAAAGCAATATGTCAAGAATTTATGAGATATAGCCGCTACTCACTATATTGTTTTGCATAAATAGCATTAACAAGAAGCACCGCTATTTTGACACCAATTTGGTGAACAGACACCTCACCGTCGAGGGCTTCCAACAAATAGGCAATGGTATCAATATGCATATTATTATAAGCTTTATGCAGTGGTATTTCAGCTATATTGTCCTCTATTAATAACAACTGACTGTTTCTTTTAACCAAAAGATCCACTGCGATTTTGTTCCCAACATTCGCAGCAATGTGGAGAGCTGTGAACCCATCACGACTTCTCTTTACAAGTACTTCTTCATCTTTTAGAAGGCAAATTAATTCTTTTACAAAATCAATATGACCTATTTCAACCGCAATGCGAAGCATCGTGCTACCATCATAGATGATGGCCTCTTTTGCTAGACCTTTATCGTCTTTTAGTACGAATTCTGCTTCTAACCAATTCCCCATGGCAGTAGCTGCACGCAACCTCTCAATATTGCGTTCCTTCCTGCCTCCAAGTTCTGTTTCGGTTTCTGTTCGAACCAAGTCTTTACCTATTATTTCTATTTCAACTGTGTCTGCTTGCCCATTTTTCTCTTTTGTTTCTGTTTTTCCTTCCGATTTTGATGGACCCAAATCTGCATACAATTTGAAAATTACAGAAATTATCCCTGTGTTTTTCCATATTCTATGATTCTGTCCCTGTATTTTTATTTTTGTTTTTTTCGTCCCTGTATTTTTCAGTTTCGTGATTTTTGTCCAATGGTTTTCATATTTCATTCTTTTCATCCATTTTAACCAAGAATGACCAAAATACCCTTATGAATATTTTTTTAAAATTTTTAATTGTTTTTAATTTATTTTTGTATTTTTTCTGTTTTTCTTTTTCCCATTTTATTTCAAGCCATACTAACCATGAATCGTCATCTTCATCATCAATAAAAACAAAATAGACCTGTTGAAATCAAAAGGTGTTCTATTAATCTCTCTCATTTCTTCTTAATCATCTTCACCATTTTGGCTTACTAAGGCATCTCCCAACCGTGACACGTCACTAAACCCTTCATTATCGTCACATCATCTCATCTTTACTAACGTGTTATTGACACTGTCGTGCCAACAATAACTCATTACTAAAACAAACTTTCCACATCATTTTTAATTAATAAAAAAACATTACACTAATTAAAAAAAACATTACATTAATAAAATAAAAACATTCATAAAAAAAGACATTAAAACATAAAAAAAAAAAAATTAAACATATAAAAGACATTAAACTTTAAAAACATTAAAAAAAAAAAAAAACTACTCCTTGTCATCTTCGTCATCGGTAGAGTCTGCTTGAGAGTATTTTTCCAATAAACTCTTCCGATATTTTAAAATTGTTTTTCGCTCTTTTCTGCTTAAACCATCAGGAACCGGACAATGAAGCACTCTAAAAGAATCCATCGTCCTGCGCTCTTCAGTCGTTTCTTTGATACTCTTCAAAGCCTCAACTTGCGCTATGGCAACATCCGTTATCCGGTCACGAGTTTCTTCACTTGAATATCGTGACGAAGTTGCATCCGAGGAACTTGTGGTGCGCCGACTAACGTTACGACCCGGTGGTCGACGTATGTGGTCGTCACAGAATAGAGCTTCCATATTTGCGATCGGGATCGGGTTGGTTTTGTCTTCGCCAAGGTTCATTGGGTTGGGCTCGGGTTGGGCATCCATGACGTTGTAATCTACCCAAAACTTTGGGTAATCTTTTAGTGCATGCCAACACGTGTCGTACAGAAAGTGTCTTCTATTGTTGTTGTCATAAAATTTTTGTTTTGCAGCGTCCATCACAGCTTGGTCATCGACGCCACTTTGTCGTCTTGACTCGAACCGTTTAAAGATTTTCCCAAACTTGCGAACGTCCGTTTTTATCTTGTTCCATTTTCTTTGGAGTTGACTTATGGTGCGTTTTTTATCAACTAGTGACTTGTACTCTTCTTCAATCTGCCCCCAAAGTCTTTCCCCTACTTGTGAATTCCCGATTTGTGAGTTTTATGAAGCATGTATCCATCGTTCGCATAAAATAACGGCCTCTGGCATGGACCACTTTCGCACGGTACCGGGCTCCCTAACAGTTTGTGTGTTTTTCTTCTTCCTCTGCCTCTGCTTGGTTCAGCCCCTCGCGTTGACTGTCTTTCAACCGGAGTTGGGCCCTCTGCTTCATCTTCTACTTCGGGTGGGGATTCAGTTTGTAAATGTAACGACCCGAAATTTTGAATCAAATAAATTATAGAAAAATACGATAAATAAGGATAAATCGTTTAAAAGACGTGGAAATTGGTTTCGTGTCATTTGGACACCGTTTGAAATGGTAAAGGACGGAACTGGGTCGGATTAAACAACAAAAAGTGCAGCCTTAGCTGCACTAGGCAGTTCGCGACGCGAACTACAGTTCACGGTCGTGAACATTGGACAGCAAGTTTGGGGTTTTTGATCTTGGAGTTCCCGACCAGTTCCCGATCGCGAGGAGATCCCGATGCGGGAAGTTCGCGGCGCCAACTTTCTTCGCGGCGCGAACTCGTGCCTGGCAGTATAAAAACGTGAAAAGCTAGGGTTTTCTCATTCTTGAAACCCTTGAAGTATGCAGCCGTTTTCTAGAGAGAGAGTGGGCGATTTTGGTGTTCAAGGGCTCAAATCTTCATCAATCTTGTGGATCTTAACATCAATGGTAAGGATTCTTGATCCTTGATAGTTGGTAGTTAATTTTTGAGCTTTGTATGGGTAAAAATGGTGGTTTGGGGAACCAACCCTGTCATCTTTGGGGAAGATGACTAATCATGGGTGTAGAACACTCATTGTAAGCTTGTAATCGATGTGTACAAGTTTGATTTGAGTTTTTTGATGGAAATCTTGAACTAGGGTTTGAGATTTCACCAAGTTGGATGAACTTGGTGGTTAGGAATGTAGATATGGATTGTTTGGTGATTAGTTATGGTTAATAACTAGTTATTGTGATGGTATTGATGGTAGGTCAAGAAGACCTAAAGATTTGGTGTCATTGCACAAGATGGAAAGCAAGGATTTGTGTTAATAGACACAATTTGGATTTAGCTTGGCTAAGGTGAGTACATGTGAACTTTTAAACTGAGTACATAGTAAAAGAGTTTTGAAAATGGATAATATCTATCGAGTCTTTATTAATACATATTTTTAATAAAGAAGGTGATTAGAAAGATAATGAAATTTGATTGAATTGCTAATAGAACATAGTTATCGAAATTGATGATTTTGCAAGTAAGTGTGATTAGATTAAATGATTAATGAGGTTATTGAGAAAAAGTATTAGTAATGATAATGGCTAAAAGAGTATGAAATTGGCTTTTGTTAGTAAGAATTAACAATTAAGCAAATGATAAAGATTTTAAAGTAATAACGTTTATTAGTAAAACATACTAATAAAAGTAGTGTTATCACGTTAAGAGAACAAGTATGATTTGACTAGTGTTATGTATGAACTCTAGTCAATGTAAAGGTAATATATTTATGAATATGAATAATAAGAAATGAATCTTATTAGTAGATTTAAGGATAAAGTATACGATGATAATGATGAGGAAAGATAAATGAAATATGATTATGCTAAAAGAGAATAATATGATAATTAGAATAGATGTATTCTAATTTGTGTTTGATTATGAATTGGTGGGGCATAGGCCCGTATTTGATGTTCAATGTGTGTAACAAAAGTATCCGGATAATGATAACCCATTTATGGGGGAGTGAGATTACTACTTGGGGCGGTACCTCCCTGCGCAAGGGTAGTATATCTATGAGAACGATAACCCGACAATAGGGGGATTATGATAACCCGATAAAAAGGGGGATTACGATAACCCGCGAGACGGGGGATTTGGTGATCTTGGTAAGTTTGGGAGAACCCCAATTACCATGTGATCTTAATGATAACCCACATCGGGGGAGTTTGCCTTGGAATGATCCGGGGCGTATGTGATAAAATGGGTAAGCTTAAGGATAGCTTACATGTATGTGATTATGTGATGGGTAAGCTTACGGTTAGCTTACTAGTAAGTATGAATAAACGATAAGATAATAAGTTGATAATTAATAAGTGAATAAACGAAAGAATTAAATAGTAAGGACTTTTTATTATTTTGAGAATGGGTCGAAAACCCATGTATCTCACGAGACTATTTTTGTCTCACGTACTACTTTGTTTTTGGCTATGTACTCAGGTTCGAGATCGATGGATTAGAGGGTCGCGATAGAAGTGGCCTAGTGTTGATTAGCTCGGGAGCTCGTAGGTAGATCCCGTTTATCCTATGGTTATGATATTATAATGTAACACCGGTTTTAATACTCTGATAAATGTTTTTAAGGTTTTTGTTAAACCGTATTTTGGGAATTGGAATTTGTAATATTTTTACTTAAAAATATGATTTAAAAGGTGTTTTAAAAATTGAGGTGTTACAACTTGGTATCAGAGCTATAGTTTAAGTGAATTAGGTAGGTTTGACCTCCCTAGTCTTAAGCTATGCTAAGTAGGACCATATGTTCCCATAGGATGTCCATGATTAGTCTTTTGAGACCGTAACGTGCGAGTGATAGGGTCGATCCCTAAGAGAAATGTCATGATTTGGTATAAATGTGTTTTATTCGACCGTTGAGTCATCGTTTGAATCTTGATTGTGAACATATTGGTATAACAAAAGGGTGAACGCGAGAAGGGGACAAGCTCCTCTAGGACAAGAAGAGAAATTATAATTGAGTTTTGTCATGTCGCGGTGATGATGGTAGTGATTCCGAATCAGAAGAAAAGGAATGATGTTCATTCAAGACATTGATGGCGTGTAAGTTGGATGTGTAATTGAGAAGTACGGAACCGGAGGCCGTGATTCGGTGGATTCGTGAAATTGAGCAAGTGCTAAAGATTAGCAAGTGTTAGGAGGAAGATATGGTGACTTCTACAGCTCGTCTACTGGGAGAGTGATGTGTGGTCGCGGCGGAATGCGATGTTCGAAGCATTGGAAAAGAGAATTTGGTACCAGATGTCGTGGAAGAGTTCGCGATTAGATTGATAGGGAAGTTTTGTCCCGAAAGAGTACTTGGAAGAATTTCTAAGAGAATTTATTGCTAGGAATGTGGAGAAGGTAATTTAACGAAGGATCAATGAATCGTTATCAAGTGGAGAAAAGAGGAAGTTTGATGGTAGCTTGGAGTCAACAAAGGAAGAAAAACTCGTTCAGAGTTCGTCAAATCATGTTGATGCGAAAGGTGCAAAAGTGTGGTAAGTTTCCTCAATTATAAAATTGATGGTATGAGGTTCGTGGTTTGTTGGGTAATTGTTGCACAATTTGGTGCTTAAGTGAAATGGTATGTATAAGTATGGGTAAATCGTTTGGTGTGGAACTGTACACGGGGGACGGTTTCCCCGGTTCGTTATGTGTAAAGAAATAATATGCCTAGGTGAGTTGGCGATTGGTACGTCGCGGATAATTAGGATATTAAAAGATATATTATCTCGGGAATATTAAATATTCCAATGAAAGGGTGGTAGTACGCGAAAGTACTAAGACTCGGTGAGATTGATATATGGATGGGAAACCATGTAAGGAAAAAGCTCGAAAGTAAAATTGTAGCACTTGGCGGGAATAAGGATAAGTGATGTGGTATTACCATATGATAACGGTAAGGAAGAGAATGATGAAAAATATAGTGAAGTTTCAAACTCGTGAATAGAAAATATGTTGGAAGGGATAAGCATCGGGGATGACAGAATTTAGTATTCGAAAATGGTTGAGTAAACAAATTGACAATTAGTCATGACAAAAGTTTGTATAATGAATGATAGATTCGATGCTAAGGGAAAAAGGTTAATTAATGGTAAATTGTCCCAGAAATGATATGCTAAGTGAAGGGTAATATTTAAATATTGAAAAAAATAATAATATGGAAATATTGTAATAGGTTATGTTTGGATTATGGATTGGAGTCAATTAGTTGACTCGAGTTGACTGGGTGATTCGGTAAAATATGGATAATGGAATGAAATGGTGGTTACCTAGGTGGTGAAAAAAAAAAGATTGAGAATTTTAATGACGAGAAAATGAATCGACTAAAGACGATTGGTAAAAGAGTAGATTGGTGGAAAGCATGAGAAATGTTATGTGTATACCGGGTGGTATAAAGGGATAAGTGGGAGTAATTGTCTATGAAAGGAATATGACTTTAGAAAGTAATGTTATGTGTAATGTGAGGAAATGTAAATTGAATAGAGAATGTGATTAGTTATGAAAGAAAATGTTAGCATGATGCTAAGTGATTGATGCATACATGAATTGTATGCAAGATAGAATGGTATTGAATGGATCTTGTTAGATCGGAGGCTTTCCGGTTAACGAGATTTGATGAGTCGCTTTGGATTGGAGGTTTTCCGATCATTATGATAGTTTGGAGTCGTGACGGATTGGAGGCTTTCCGATCATCTCGATAAGATAGTTAAAGTATAATTTGTTATAAGGGATATGATGTTTGTATCTGACGTATGAAGAACCGTATGGTTAGTTGTTGTTATGATTTTTATGGCAAGTGAGAACTTGGGTTGAAAACACGGGTAGTGTTTAAGTATAAGTAGGTGTCGGAGATGCCTACAAGTTCATGGTTTATGAAAAAGGGAATGCTTTTAGGAAGCAAAGTTTGTTAGTAACCAATGGGTGGTGAAAGAGGTATAAAGGGTGGTTAGACCACAAATTGGATATGATTGAGGCTCTAGAGCCGGTAATCGGAAATTTCAAGTATGGTATAAGGATGTTTGAAGGAGATTATAAATGGTATAAGAATTAGAATGAAGGTAAAAGAGTAATAGAGATTGATATCAACTTAAATGAAAATTGTTAATCGATTGTGGAAATCAAAATCGAGGAAAAAGGTAACAACTGAGAAAGGAAATTTATATATGAAATCGGGAATGAAAAGCTTGGGAAGCGATGCCTTAGTAATAAAGAATATGTGGAATTTAGCAAAGTTTGACTTTATTCATAAGTCAATGTTGGTCAACTAGTGGATTGTTGACTTTGATCAAAATTGGGTTTTTACTGTCGTTTAGAATGGTTAGACAGGGATAAGGGCATAATGTATCACCTACATGTGTACGATAACAGTTAACGGATTAATGGAAATAATTGTAGTCGGAGGGTGCGACTTTGACCATTGGGTGTTTCGAATTGAATTTGGGAATCGAATATGATGGTTGTTGAACCACGAATGCAAGGTCGATTGTAAAGAAAATGATGATTAATAAGACCCGTGGTGAGTAAGGAAATTGTCAAAATATGGTTGACTTTGTGCTTAAGTCAAAGATTGGACAATGTTGACAGCTTGATCAAAGCTAGGCGTTGACTATTGTTTTGGTTAATTGGCTATTAATAATGATTGAGTCATATGATCTCAATGTGGATAAGGGGTTTGGTAAAAGGATTGAAAGTGTGACAGTCGGGTTATGAAATGTTGACCCGTTTGAGGTACTAAGGGCTTAAGATTGATTTTTAACCCGTTCGGGCTTAACGGAATTAAGTGAATGTTTAAAGGTATATTGTGGATTTAATTGTAATGGGAAAAGTTCGATTGTAATAACCACGAGAGAACGAGAACAGAATGTTCGGTCGAATGTGGATTGGAAATCTTCGAGTTGATTCCGAGGACGGAATCCTTTTAAGGGGTGGATAGTTGTAACGACCCGAAATTTTGAATCAAATAAATTATAGAAAAATACGATAAATAAGGATAAATCGTTTAAAAGACGTGGAAATTGGTTTCGTGTCATTTGGACACCGTTTGAAATGGTAAAGGACGGAACTGGGTCGGATTAAACAACAAAAAGTGCAGCCTTAGCTGCACTAGGCAGTTCGCGACGCGAACTACAGTTCACGGTCGTGAACATTGGACAGCAAGTTTGGGGTTTTTGATCTTGGAGTTCCCGACCAGTTCCCGATCGCGAGGAGTTCCCGATGCGGGAAGTTCGCGGCGCCAACTTTCTTCGCGGCGCGAACTCGTGCCTGGCAGTATAAAAACGTGAAAAGCTAGGGTTTTCTCATTCTTGAAACCCTTGAAGTATGCAGCCGTTTTCTAGAGAGAGAGTGGGCGATTTTGGTGTTCAAGGGCTCAAATCTTCATCAATCTTGTGGATCTTAACATCAATGGTAAGGATTCTTGATCCTTGATAGTTGGTAGTTAATTTTTGAGCTTTGTATGGGTAAAAATGGTGGTTTGGGGAACCAACCCTGTCATCTTTGGGGAAGATGACTAATCATGGGTGTAGAACACTCATTGTAAGCTTGTAATCGATGTGTACAAGTTTGATTTGAGTTTTTTGATGGAAATCTTGAACTAGGGTTTGAGATTTCACCAAGTTGGATGAACTTGGTGGTTAGGAATGTAGATATGGATTGTTTGGTGATTAGTTATGGTTAATAACTAGTTATTGTGATGGTATTGATGGTAGGTCAAGAAGACCTAAAGATTTGGTGTCATTGCACAAGATGGAAAGCAAGGATTTGTGTTAATAGACACAATTTGGATTTAGCTTGGCTAAGGTGAGTACATGTGAACTTTTAAACTGAGTACATAGTAAAAGAGTTTTGAAAATGGATAATATCTATCGAGTCTTTATTAATACATATTTTTAATAAAGAAGGTGATTAGAAAGATAATGAAATTTGATTGAATTGCTAATAGAACATAGTTATCGAAATTGATGATTTTGCAAGTAAGTGTGATTAGATTAAATGATTAATGAGGTTATTGAGAAAAAGTATTAGTAATGATAATGGCTAAAAGAGTATGAAATTGGCTTTTGTTAGTAAGAATTAACAATTAAGCAAATGATAAAGATTTTAAAGTAATAACGTTTATTAGTAAAACATACTAATAAAAGTAGTGTTATCACGTTAAGAGAACAAGTATGATTTGACTAGTGTTATGTATGAACTCTAGTCAATGTAAAGGTAATATATTTATGAATATGAATAATAAGAAATGAATCTTATTAGTAGATTTAAGGATAAAGTATACGATGATAATGATGAGGAAAGATAAATGAAATATGATTATGCTAAAAGAGAATAATATGATAATTAGAATAGATGTATTCTAATTTGTGTTTGATTATGAATTGGTGGGGCATAGGCCCGTATTTGATGTTCAATGTGTGTAACAAAAGTATCCGGATAATGATAACCCATTTATGGGGGAGTGAGATTACTACTTGGGGCGGTACCTCCCTGCGCAAGGGTAGTATATCTATGAGAACGATAACCCGACAATAGGGGGATTATGATAACCCGATAAAAAGGGGGATTACGATAACCCGCGAGACGGGGGATTTGGTGATCTTGGTAAGTTTGGGAGAACCCCAATTACCATGTGATCTTAATGATAACCCACATCGGGGGAGTTTGCCTTGGAATGATCCGGGGCGTATGTGATAAAATGGGTAAGCTTAAGGATAGCTTACATGTATGTGATTATGTGATGGGTAAGCTTACGGTTAGCTTACTAGTAAGTATGAATAAACGATAAGATAATAAGTTGATAATTAATAAGTGAATAAACGAAAGAATTAAATAGTAAGGACTTTTTATTATTTTGAGAATGGGTCGAAAACCCATGTATCTCACGAGACTATTTTTGTCTCACGTACTACTTTGTTTTTGGCTATGTACTCAGGTTCGAGATCGATGGATTAGAGGGTCGCGATAGAAGTGGCCTAGTGTTGATTAGCTCGGGAGCTCGTAGGTAGATCCCGTTTATCCTATGGTTATGATATTATAATGTAACACCGGTTTTAATACTCTGATAAATGTTTTTAAGGTTTTTGTTAAACCGTATTTTGGGAATTGGAATTTGTAATATTTTTACTTAAAAATATGATTTAAAAGGTGTTTTAAAAATTGAGGTGTTACAGTAAACCCGATTGAAATCCTGTACCGTAACTGGGATAACAACCGGGTTGAAAACCGCCGTAGAAACCGGGTTGATAACCTTGTTGGAAACCCGCTTGGTTCGGCATACCGACAGTGAAACCGGCGGGTGATGAGTAGAACGGAACAAATCCAGAACCCGAACCAGATGCTACGTTGCTGGTGACGGGATGTTAGTCCCGTAATAAGTGAAAATCTACACTTATACAGTTCTACCGGCCAAATTAAAATTATGAACACTCAACAATAAATAAACTCTTCTTTATTTAATCAATAATGATTTAACAAAGATACAAGTAGATTTTGAATAGCTAAGAACATGAATCCTAACTAAACTACTTGTGAGAGATAGACAATTATAAATATTGTCTAAGACAAGTATTGATTAACAAATAATCAAACACAAGATCAGACACATTTGTTACTTTGATTCAATTGATGAAACAAGTAACAGAAGGTATCACGGATTGTTCACACTTTGCTCAAGAATGTTTAGCTGTGGAAACTTTAGCAGAGTGAGAACGTTTTTGGGTGCACACCAAATTCATCCATCAAGTCTTCTATTTATAGTGTTTGTAAGATGTGACAGTTAAGGGATGTATGAATTTGTATACGTGTAGGAATTCCGTTGGTGCAGAGGATATTTCATGTGACGAGCACTACTAACGAAACTCTGACAGTACTATCAATCGTCTTGTGATCGCCGAGATCTTCTAGAAGATTTGCATTGGATTCCCTTTGTTGGCGACTCACGATCTTGTGTAATACTTGTGTCTTTCTGTGTCACTGAAGCTTCAGAAACTGAGATGTGCTTCAGATGCCCATGAGCATTTCAGGTACTCATGGTTCTTCAGGTAATGGGCTAGCATTTCGTTGCCTATTTACCAGGGTAAAACAACCGAGTCATTTTACACTATCGTATATAATCCAAGCCCGAAGACTAACCAAGATTGAGAGTAGGTGAGTGAAGGTGTGTCTACAAATGAGACCCAAGGTCTCTATTTATAGTGTTGAATGATTACTAATGTTTAATAAAAACATTAAATGCATTTAATACTATTCAACAAGAAATCAAAACAGGGTCACTACCCGTCGAACACTCGATACCGAGGAGATCGGTATGCGAATGGTCAATACGAGATTACTGCAGTGTCGATGAGATGCAAACACTAGACCTGTACGAGCCCGTGCGCACATGAGTTCAAGCCATTTCGGGCCATTTCGGGCCACTTTGGACATTCTATAGCTCGTTGTGTACCTCTCACATAGGAGAACGCAAAGCTACCAACCAATAAACCATAACTCAATTAAGAATCAGAACTAATTAAGGCTACAGAACCAGCATAACTCAATCTAAACCATTGATTTTTAAAATGAAATGATCATGGAAGACACATTAACGTATTTGATGAGGGACCCCCAAATATTGGTTTACATGGATGTCATTCATGCATGTATACATATATATATATATAGATAACACTTATGTATACATACATGAAAACCTATACATATATGTATACATCAGTGTTTTCGTGACCGGGTTCAACCGCCCGGTCGGTTGAACCGGGATCCAGCAGAAAGTCCGGTCTGATTATAGCGGTTCAAAAGGAAAATATGAACCGGTGTGAACCGGCCAGTTTAGGGTTAGACTCGGGCTCAACCAGTGACCCGGATTCTAAATACATGATTTTGTACATGTAAATCCCACATTAAGTTGAGAGTGGTGGTGATTCATTTATATAAGACATTGAGGTTTCTGTTGAAGTATCCTTCATCGATGTGGGATATCTCAATCCAAGGAAAAAAGTGTAAAATACATGATGCGGGAATATGGGATAGACCATCTCAAGGAAAAAAAGTGTAAAACACATGCTGCAACAATGTGGGATATCCCATCGCAAAGAAAAAAAAATATAAAACACATACAGCAACATGTCTTCGAGCATTTGACATCGTGTATAAGATTTTTATATATGTTATTTATCATATATATATAGTAATCCGGTTCAACCGGTCCAACCGGTCCGACCATTTTTAGAGCATCTGCCGGTCCCATTCAAAAACCGGGTTTTAAAACATTGGTATACATGCATGAATGACATCCATGCAAACCAATATTTGGGGGTCCCTCATCAAATACATTAATGTGTCTTTCATGATCATTTCATTTCAAAAATCAATGGTTTAAATTGAGTTCTGCTGGTTCTGTAGCCTTAATTGGTTCTGAAACTAGTTCAACCCTACACCTCCTCAAAGACACCCCTGACCTTGTTGGATTAGGAAACTTAACATGTTTTTGGATTCGTTCAATTCGGACACTTGTTTATTAGGCAAGACATACCTTGTTGGGGATCTATAGTTGCACCATAAAATGATTTCAATCGGTCCCAGACATCTTTGGCAAGATCTAGATCAACAACAACACCAAGTACATTCTCACTAACTGAACCGAAAATCCAACCTTTGAGAAGATTGTCATATTGTTCCAAAGTCTCCTTGCTAGAGGCTCTTGGAGCTTTATATTGGGCATCCACGATGCCGCCCATATTGTGACTCTTCATGAGGCAAATCATCTGCGTCTTCCAGAGACGGTAGTTGCCTTTGCTTGAAAGCTTCACGGAAACAAAGTTAGATACGTAAGCATTTGATGCATACAAGTACTCAAGGTCTTCTATTCGTGCTGAAGTATCACGAGGGTGTTGAGATAAGCTTGAAGTAGAAGATAATTATGAGTCCATATTTAAATATTAGGAGTTATCTAATATTAGGAGTTATCTAGTTATTAGTTTGTGTTAGTTTAGGACTCTGTTTGTTTTAGCCATATATATACACACGTACGAGTTATGTATGGTGTGTGTGAGTTTTATGTTCTTGAGGTTTGAGTTATAAACCTTGAGCTAATAAGAGAGTTATTCTTATTATATTGTGTGTGTTCTTATATTGTTCTCAACAATTGGTATCAGAGCATGGGCGACAAATCGAATAAAGATGAAGGCGAGACATCGTTCAAGGACGGCGGATCCACGTCGACTGTCAAACTTCCTATGCTCAATTCCTCAAACTATACTGTTTGGGCTATGAGAATGAAGATCGCATTGAAGGTCAACAAGGTATGGGAATCTATCGAACCAGGAAACGGCAGCGAAGAAAAGAATAACATGGCGATAGCTTTACTGTTCCAGTCCATATCAGAAGCTTTGATACTGCAAGTCGGCGATCTCGAGTCTGCAAAAGAGATTTGGGATGCTATAAAATCGAGGTATGTTGGTGCAGAAAGAGTCAGAGAGGCGAGACTACAAACCCTAATGGCGGACTTTGACAGAATCAAGATGGCGGAAGATGATACCATTGATTCGTTTGTTGGAAAACTGTCAGAGATCTCCTCTAAGGCAGCCTCTCTTGGAGAATCGATAAAAGAAGCAAGTCTCGTTAAGAAATTCTTGAAAAGCTTACCAAGAAAAAAATATATACTTATTGTAGCATCTCTCGAGCAAGTTCTAGATCTCAAAACAACTAGTTTTGAAGACATTGTAGGCAGACTCAAAGCCTATGAGGAACGAATTAAAGAAGAAGAGGAAGAGCAACCGGAGGATCAAGAGAAGCTGATGTTTGCCAATAATGACCAACAACAAGAAAATTATACGTCTAGCAGAGGTAGAGGACGAGGGGGTCGTTCTACCTGGAGAGGAAGAGGACGTGGAAGATCGAATGGTATGCGACGTGATGTTTCTCAGATCACGTGCTATCGATGCGACAAAGTCGGTCATTATGCATCCGACTGTCCTGATCGCTTGCTTAAACTCCTTGAGGCCATTGAGAAGAAGGATGAAGATACCCAAGAAGCCGATGAGTTGATGATGCATGAGGTGGTGTACCTCAACGAAGACAAGGTAAACCCAAACTTGTTTGATACCGACTTAGACACAAAGAATGTATGGTATCTCGATAATGGAGCCAGTAACCACATGAGTGGAAACCTCAAGTTCTTTGTGAATCTAAACACAAAGATCACCGGCAAAGTGAGGTTTGGTGATGATTCTCGAATTGATATCAAAGGAAAAGGCTCTATTTGCTTCGTCCTCAAAGATGGTGAAAAAAAACTGTTAAACGACGTATATTACATACCAAATTTAAAGAGTAATATCGTGAGTCTAGGGCAAGCAACCGAGGCAGGTTGTAGTGTGATAATGGAAGATGATTTCTTGATCCTCTATGATCGTGCGAAACAAGTCATGATGAAAACCACTCGATCTAGAAACCGGTTATACAAAGTCAAACTCTATGTTGATGAAGGAAACATAGAATGCCTAAAAACCACGAGTAATGTGGAGTCATCAAAGTGGCACGCAAGGCTTGGTCATATTAGTTATGATATGATGAAAACCATGATCAACAAGTCACTAGTTGTCGGTATACCAAGCATCCCAGTAGATAAAGAAACATGTGGATCGTGCATGCTTGGAAAGCAAGCAAGACAACCCTTTCCACAAGTGTCTAAATACCGAGCCACCCAACCTCTTGAGCTTGTGCATGGAGACTTATGTGGACCAATTACACCCGCCACACCAGGACAAAAGAGGTATGTATTTGTGTTGATTGATGATCACTCACGCTATATGTGGACTATTCTGTTAAAGGAAAAGAGCGAAGCCTTCGAGAAGTTCAAAAGGTTCAAGTTAGTTGCTGAACAGGAATCAAAGGCTGTGATCAAAACCCTCCGTACTGACAGAGGAGGGGAGTTTGTATCGGAATTATTCAACTCATACTGTGATACGCACGGTATCACAAGGCACCTGACTGCTCCCTATACTCCCCAACAAAACGGGGTAGTCGAAAGAAGAAACAGAACACTTCTAGAGATGACCAGAAGTATATTAAAACACAAGAGCCTACCAAACTATTTGTGGGGAGAAGCAGTCAGACACGCTACGTATTTACTCAATAGATTTTCAACACGCTCGTTAGGTGATACAACCCCATATGAAGTGTTGAAAGGCAGGAAACCTAATATCGAACATCTGAGAATTTTTGGTTGCATTGGTTATACTAAAACCGACTCTGTTGGAAGAAAGAAGCTTGATAATAGGTCAAGAATCTTGGTCCATTTGGGTACAGAACCCGGATCAAAGGCCTATCGACTACTAGATCCTAAGAATAAAAGGATTATAGTGAGTCGAGATGTTGTCTTTGATGAGACAAAGGGATGGAATTGGAATACCGAAGAAAAGGAAATCGGTAATGGTGATGATCACCTCGTGTTCGGCACTCCTGAGTATACCCACACCACTCGAGTTATGAGTGACAGTGTATCTCACGATAAAGCAAATGGAGAAGGTGAAAGTGTTGATGATGAAGAGCAAGAGCAGACTATGTCACCACCCCTACGTAGATCAACAAGAGAAAGTGTGCAGCCAGCATATCTAAACGATTATGTACTCTTTCTCGAAGAAGACTTTGAAAGACTCTTGGTTACAATAAGTGATGAACCATGGGACTATAATGAGGCAAAAGAGTCAAAAGTATGGATCGAAGCCTGTAAAGAGGAGTTGTCTTCTATTGAGAAGAATAAAACATGGTGCCTAGTCGATCTTCCCGATGGAACAAAACCAATTGGTTTAAAGTGGGTGTTCAAGGTAAAAAGAAATTCCGATGGAAGCATCAACAAGCACAAGGCACGACTAGTAGCTAAGGGGTATGTTCAAAAGCATGGTATTGATTATGACGAAGTATTTGCCCCGGTGGCTCGTATCGAGACAATTCGGTTTGTCATTGCTTTAGCTGCTTCAAATGGTTGGGAAATACATCATCTCGATGTAAAAACCGCATTTCTTCATGGAGACTTAAAGGAAGAAGTATATGTTACTCAACCAGAAGGATTTGTGATCAAGGGAAAAGAAGACAAAGTGTATAAATTGAATAAAGCCCTCTATGGTTTAAAGCAAGCACCAAGAGCTTGGAACACGAAATTGAACCAGATCCTTCTAGACATGGAGTTTAGAAGATGTTCAAAGGAGCCATCACTGTATCAAAAGGAACGAAACGGTAACCTTCTTCTTGTTGTGGTGTACGTAGATGATCTGCTAGTTACTGGATCTTTGTTAAAATCTATACTTGATTTTAAGCAAGATATGGCGACCAAGTTTGAGATGAGTAACCTTGGGAGGTTAACGTTTTACCTCGGAATTGAGGTAATTCAAACCGAAGGGTGCATTTTGTTAAAACAAGAACGATATGCACAACAAATTCTTGAAGAAAATGGGATGAGTGAATGTAATATGTCCCATGCACCGATGGAGATGAACATAAAGCTGTCCAAAGCTCTACATGAAAGGAGCATCGATGAAAATAAGTATAGAAGGGTTATAGGGTGCCTTCGATATCTTCTCCATACGCGTCCGGATTTGTGTTTTAGCGTTGGAGTATTGAGTCGATACATGCAAGAACCGAAAGAATCACATGGTGCAGCCCTAAAACAGGTGTTGAGGTATTTACGAGGCTCGACCTCGTATGGGCTTGTGTTTAAGAAAGGCAGTAAGACTATATTAGTGGGTTATAGTGATAGCTCGCATAATGTAGATCCAGATGATGGAAAGAGTACATCTGGTCATATATTTTATCTTGATGAATCACCAATCACTTGGTGTTCTCAGAAGCAAGAAACTGTTGCTCTATCATCTTGTGAAGCCGAGTTCATGGCTGCGACAGAAGCTGCAAAACAAGCCATCTGGCTTCAAGAACTCCTAAGTGAAATCGTTGAAGAAAACTGCGAGAAAGTGACTATAAGGGTTGATAACAAATCAGCGATTGCTCTAACCAAGAATCCAGTGTTCCATGGACGGAGCAAACACATACACAGAAAATATCATTTCATCCGAGAATGCGTTGGGAATGAACAAGTAGAAGTAGAGCATGTACCGGGGAATGAACAAAAGGCTGATATTCTGACGAAACCACTTGGAAGAATCAAGTTCAAGGAAATGAGGAGTCTTATTGGAGTTCAAGACATAGGAGAAGGAATGTTCAAGCTTAAGGGGGAGAATGTTGAGATAAGCTTGAAGTAGAAGATAATTATGAGTCCATATTTAAATATTAGGAGTTATCTAATATTAGGAGTTATCTAGTTATTAGTTTGTGTTAGTTTAGGACTCTGTTTGTTTTAGCCATATATATACACACGTACGAGTTATGTATGGTGTGTGTGAGTTTTATGTTCTTGAGGTTTGAGTTATAAACCTTGAGCTAATAAGAGAGTTATTCTTATTATATTGTGTGTGTTCTTATATTGTTCTCAACAGAGGGTTTGATGAGCTTGCCATTTGATAGACAAATATGGTTTGTGTATGGTTGAGGGTAGGTGCAGTTCAAGGTTTAATTAATTATATAGGAAATCATTGAATTGCTTCAGGTCAACACCTTTTTTTGGCTATGAAATCGTCAACACGTTTTTGGCTATGACGTTTGTTTGTATTATGTCATTCATACATGCATATATTTATTACCATCATGCAGAAAAAATATAAAAATATCTTCATAGATTATTAATATATACTGCATTAAGCGTTAATTAAAGAATAAAATACAACTTATCATATAATTGGAACTATCAATGAAAAGAAAATTAGGGGACTTTGAAAATGTAGATGCAAGTTCAAAATGGATTCTCACTCCCACTGAGTGAATGGAAAGAAGAGAAAGAAAATGGAGGGCATTTTCCTTGTTTGTTTGTCCTTGATAATGGGAATTGAGATTGAATTTAGGATTCTCTTTCCCCGCTTTCATTCCCTAAAAAAAACCAAAGAAATGGAGAGAATGAGAAATTAGGCATCTGTTGATTCTAGGTGAGAAGGATAGAATTAAAAAAACAGAGTATTAAATAGAAAGGCATGTGCAATGCACATGCTATCCCCAAATTAAGGCTTATTCGTATTGACTTTACTAATTGTTAATCTTCAGATTGAAAATAATTGAGGATAACGTGTCAGAGGTGTTTAGGAATTAAGGCTAGCCGTCTACACAGTTTAATATGCAAAGCAGTTGAAGAAAATGATTTATTAATAAGTAGTTGAATAAACGCTCATCTTTTATATTAACTTCAATTTTATCCCTAGCAATACTTGAATTTATGATCAAGTGGACTTAGTATAAGGCCGGCAGTAGTTCACTCCACTACTCAATGCTTTTTTTGAAATTTAATTTTTTCATTGCAATTTTTTGTGTAGCATCATTCTAGAGGATTAAAAAACCTACCAAATTGCTCAAAGCAAACTTAAAAAAACTCAAGTATTAACTAATACTTCCTCCGATTCAAAATAAGTGCTACACTTTCCTTATATGAGTGATTCAAAATAAGTGCTACACTTTGAAAAATTATCTTATTTGGTAAAAAATAGTAGGACCCACACCCATTAACTATCCACTTTAACAAAGGGAAATGACTCATTTACCCTTACTTTATACTTTTAAACATCATTAATCCCACTTTATTCAAAAGGTGTGGGACTCATTATCCACTAACCATTCAATTAATCTAATTTAACCATCATTATAATCTTTTGCCTCAAAAATCATGAAATCCAAAGTGTAGCACTTATTTTGAATCGGATGAAGTAGTTCAAACCCAAAATCTAAACCAAAGAAAAAAAATCCCCAAAGTGTGGTGTGTGTTGTGTATAATAGTTGTTAGCTAATTCCAAAACTCCAATCAAAGTTGAAATGCAATACAGGAGCAGATTAGCGAGAGGCAATAAGTAGTGGTCTTGTAGGTTTATGATTATTTTTTTTTTTTGAGAGTGGAGACTTTTCAGTGTTTACAATAAAAAAGATTGTATCTATAATAAAGTCTCTTATGTTAAATTCGTTTTTGTTTTGGGCGCCGCCCCTTGGACCCTGTAAGTGGTGCAGTCCCCTTGACCCCGTCTTTTTATCTTTGCAAGTGTGCTATTGAAGGTGGACATTTCTAGTTCCGCCACTACCCATGACCATATGTTATAGGCAATACCAAACACTAATGTCGTAGCATGATTTGAGCCTATGACTATAAGTTATAGGCAACACCAAATATCAATGCTACTATGTTATAAGCCTTTGTTGAATACATTAGATGACTTATAGAAGATGAATACATTATATGACATAGTATAATATATTATGCTTGCCTTACAAAATAGCCTTTTTCTCGTTGGGCTTACTTAATAAAATAAATATTAGTATATATACTACTATTAACTATCTTCTAAAAACATGTTCTCTCCAAAATAACTTTATATTTTAATCAAATTTATTGTCAAATATTCCACTATTAAATATCTCCTAAAAATTTGTGCTAGAGAGAAATGAGATTTTTTTTTTAGAACAGAGAGAGTATATCTACAATAATTTATCTTATCAGAAGTTTTCAAGTCATGAGATGCAACGATTGAAATGTTAAGATTAAAAAATTCATTTACATTACTGGACGTTACTTGTTTAATTATATAAGAATGAACACTTGCATAAGTCAATGAAATAGAAAATACAGAAAAGTAAGACAACATGGCCATCTTCAATAATTTAGAGTATATATTTATATAATTATGAACGTGGTAGAATAGGTAAAATTGATTGTTCGGTTGAATTTCTGGGTAGAATGGATTGGTGACTTTGTGTACGATGTTTATTTACGTGAAATTGTATTGATTGATTTAGACCCGACGCCTGAAGGTCTGTATGCATGCTAATTGTTAAAGACTTGAGGGATGAGTATAATGCTCAACTTTTCATGTGGGTTTATTGATTGGTGGCGGGTTAATCGGGTATTGATGAATATGAAAAAGATCTAGTCATGTTTGAGAAAGCTTATTTAGGGGGTTTTCTTAACTTATTAGTTTAATAAAGATGTGTTCAAGGTAGTCTCCCAAGAGACAAATCTCAACCATTGATTAATAATAACCAATGGTCAAGATTAATCATATACTTCATCCGTTTCAAAATAAGTGATACACTTTGAATTTCACGTTTTTTGAAACAAAATATGATAATGAAGGTTTATTAGAGCATCTCCAATGATAGCTTTTTTAAAAGCTTTTTACTATTCCAATAAGTCTTTCAAAGACTTTTTACCATTGGAATAGTTAGCTTTTTAAAAGCTTATTCCAATGACTTTTTTTCTACTAACATTTTAACCAAGTTTTAATGTTTGTCCTTTATAGTCCTCTATGTATAATAAGTTTTCATTTTAAACCTTAGATACATTATATATAGATTGTTTATTATATTTTTATTAATTAATAAATAAATTATATAATATTTTAATGTCAATTATTATAATATTTTTGTAAAAGACATTTTAAAAAATATTATATTTAGTAAGATGTCAAAAAAATGTCAAATTATATGTAGGGGTATTTATAAAACATTTGAGATAGATAAAGGTATATTAGAAATATTATGAAAGAAAAAGCTTTTGGAAAGGTTAACCATTGGAGATGTAATTTATGAAAAGGTTTTTGGTTAGTGAATTGTTGATGTGGCAAAAGTAATAAGCTTTTGCAAGGTTAACCATTGGGGATGCTCAAAGTGAATAGTTAGTGGGGGATGAGTCCCACACATTTTAATTAAAATGAAGTTAATGATTTTTAAAAGTAAAAAGGGTAAATGTGACATTTAGTTAGTGGATGTGGGCTCACTACTTTTTACCAAATATGACATGTTTTTAAAGTGTATTACTTATTTTGAAACATCCCAAAATGGAAAGTGTATCACTTAGTTTGAAATAGAGGAAATATGTTATACATGGAGGGGTATTTTGTTCATTTGAAACTCATAAAAAATATATTTAAAAAAAAGCATTATGTGGTAATCAAATGTAATTGTATACTTATCACATGTGATTGTCACATGTAATCAAATATACAATCACATGTGATTATATTAAAATATCATATGTGATTAAGTATACAATTACATGTGATTATCACATAATATTAGTTTTTTAAATGAAAATAATAAAAAAAATAAAAAACTGGATTAAAATTTATATGGGCCAAATGACCAAATGTTCCCTCCATGTATAAGACATATGATTAATTTTGACCACTAATTATTTTTTATCAATAGTTGAGAATTTGTCTTTTAGGACTACAAGAAAATTAAGGACTACCTTAAACAATTTTCTAGCTTAATAAGACTAAAAAAACTTGAATTTCAAATTTATTTAGACTTATTAAAATAATAAGCTTAAAACCCCCTCGATAAGCTTTCTTAAACATGATACTACTACATGGAGGAATAATACGTTAAACGTAATTGCTATTGTCTCGGATGATTATGTGTGCATTGTAGTTTGGTATTGGTTGGTAGCTTTCTTTGGTTGATAAATTCTAAATCCTATAGCTTGTGCCTTGTAGTTGAAACTGCACGTGGGATATATTTGATGATCATTTGTGCATTATCAAAGTGCCTTATAACTCTGGTGAATAGATTTTCAAATGAGTCTGAAAACACAAACAATCCGAAATGGAGTTATCCTAATTTTAGTGTAGCAATACTTTCACATGATACGGGCAGAAACAAAAAGGCATGTTTCTATGCACTTGGGTCTCCATCATTTGGGCTGCATTAAGATGATATGGGCTGCATCAAGCTGCCACACATTTCAGCAAGACCTTTTTTTCCGGTTTTTAAAAGGTTTCCATTTAGTTTTATATACGTAAATAGTTTTTACAAAGACGATTCTTCGATGGTGTGTGAGTAATGTCTCTGTTTTATTTCACATTTTGCTTGTATTTGTCGATAACATTGAGTTCATGAAAAAAACTAGAGCGAGAAAACCTCAATGATGTATAAACTGGGTAACCAACTAACCATCAACCAAGTATTGACCAAATTCATCTCAGTATTTGGTCTCTGTTCGCATGCATTAGAAGTAAAGTACTTCTGAATTATCGGTTTGTTAATTTTATGAAGTCGAGGTATATAGGAGCGAAAAACTACAATCTGAAAGTGTCCAACACGATTAAAAGACATTACCGAGATTGCCATCTTGATTATCACCATTCTTGCACACCTAAAACATTTCCAATTACCCTCTTACTCGTTATTGTTTAATATATCAAAACTTACCAACTACAATAATTCTTGTATTTGAATATTTTACTTTTAAGATGTTATTATTTTATTTGTTTTAATATTATAAAATTTCCAAACCATTGAAGTACACAAAATTCTCATAGATTGGTAATTTAATGGAAGAAAACCAAATGTAGTCCAATTTTTTTATAATAGAAAATAAATAAGGTATTTTAAATCATATTGGTATATTGAAAAAAAAATAGAATTTAAAGTATAAATTGTAAAAATTTAGGGTGTACCAAAACTTTTTAGTAAGCAAAAATAAATAAAATATTTTAAATGAAATTAAAATTATAAGTTATAGAACTTTAAGAATTAAAAATATTACTTTTAGACATTAAAGAGAAAATTATAACTTTTTTTTTTATAGAAACAGTCGAATTTGATTCGTAACTATAGATATTGGTATAATAAGATATAAAGATATTTTATATAGTATACCTACAAAACAATTTCGTGTCCTACATTTTGCCCAAACTCACCTCTGTTGTCTTTTTCCTATTTCCTGCTCTCAAAGGATTTCACACACACAACTACACAAGTGGCACTCCATTCAATGTGTAAAGATTTGTTCTTTCATTACAAATTTTGCACACTTTTAGCACGTGTTCTATCTCTAAAACATAACACACTAAACTGGATGTAACAATTTAGGTCGGATTCAAATTCGTAGATTGGGCGGGTAACAAATACACAACCTTGAACCTACCTTAAAAGTCTACCAAATACTCAACAACAAAATGAATGAATGATAATTTTTTAGTATTGAAAGATATGTAAAGCAATCCTTTTGGCAAAAAAAACAAACTCAAATCACAAAAATTCACGCGAGCCAGTATGTTTGGAGTATTTCGATTTTGTATTCATCAAAATATCTTGTTTACATCTCATATTTTTTTATTAACATCTGGCCTAACTCGATTACCCACACGTTATATTAATTACTCTTATCTTTAAATTTATTTGGATTATGGTTTAGGATTTAAGGTTTAAATTTACCTGAATATTCTGACTAATTACATACATGCTAGTGACAACGCCAAAAGACTGTTAGGTGCAATTGCACCCCCTTCGATGTGATTTTAGAACATTAGGTGTGTAGTTGCAGCCCATTCAGTGACACACTGACACATATTTGACCGGTTTAGCAATTATTCGTAGGCATGGAAAAAGCATTGAAATGGGCCCAATTGGTTGTGGTCCAGAACAAATGAGTAAAAATAAAGACATTCATTTCCGCCCCTCAACTTCAATCATCTTCACCAACTACTACTAAAACTTGTGGTTGTCTATCCAACCTACCATACTTCCAACAAGAACAACATCCACAATAAATTAATAGAAGGCGATGCAAGAGTGGTGTAACAAAAAATAAATTTAAGTCACGGAATTTTGTTGTGACATTCAAACTGATGTAGTTTTTTTTCCCTAAATAATGCCAGATATTTTGCTAAAATGATGCAAATTTATTGACATTGTGATGCAACTCTTTTTTTTTTTTTTTTTTTTTTTTTTTTTTTTTTTTTTAATAGTGATGCATCAGTAGAGTAGTATTTTATTTCATCCTATAACATGTGTAATTACTTGAGAAACTCATACCTTTAATACATTAGTTCTTTTTATACCGAAACATGTAATAATCAAATTAAATTTTGTGTTATTATTTATAACTATTAGACCACCCTATCCATGTAACTTTAGCTTGAGCATGGGGCACTTTCGATCATTTTTCTTATCTTTATTCAACTAGTTCACGTAGTTCAAAAAATATCCATTCCCGCTAAATGGGACGTGAACAAAACCCTATCTCATTTGGAATATTCGAGATTCATAATTCACTAATTATTATATTATATCTTTACTACATACCGCGTTATCTTATAATTAAGTTGCTGGTGCTCTCAGATTTTCATGTACATGATTCATTATTGGATGTATTTCACGAACTTTAAAAGTTAGAAATTAATAAAAATATTAAATTCAAATCATTTAAATTGACAAATTCGCAAATTCTAAATTTTTATATCTCAAATATACACAGATGTGCAAATTTTCGTATAAAGTAAAAATACTGTGGATACACTAGTTTAACATAGATAAATGCAAAAATTATGATCTAGTTGATTTTAATGATTTAAAATGTTATTAAATACTTCTATAAGGCCATAAGGGTATCAAAATGCATACTAATATTAGATGTTTTTATTTATAATGCTTTAAATTAAAAAACTTGACTATGTTTTCCGTTTATATTCTAATGTATTTCTATTTGATCACAATTATATAAAGGGAATTAATTTTGCTACCACACTTTTTTATGCTTATACCACTCTGTATAAGTATTTCTGCATACTGTACAAATAAGTAATGTAATTATTGTGATAGATGTATTAAAATATGTGGTGTAAAAATCACCACCTTTATATAAAGGGAAGAGTTCCAGTAAGGAAGAAATTAACGTAAGTATAAGAGTCTCTTAGCTGCTGACACGTGTCGAAAATAATTATTATAGACATAATCTAATAGGTGGTGATATAACCACAATTTTTAAGTCGCACACCACAATTATATATTGCTTTAGAAGGTTATTCAGTATATTTTAAAATTTATGTTATATGGTGTAAATATTAAAAAATATGATCAAAAATAAATTCCCTAATCTAATGCATCACTTTGAAACAAAGTAATGCATATTTTGAAAATAATTAAACCATCACCATGAAAAAAAACTAATGCGTCACTTTGAAATAAAACTAGTAATTCATTTTGGAAAAGGGGATGATTTTCCTACCATAACTTTTAATGTATATACCACATCTAATGTATAATATACTTGTATAGTTAGCTGTAAAATCTGTACATTGTGGTATAACCATTAAAACTTGTGGTACCAATATCAATTCTCTTTTGGAAAAGTTAATGCATCATTTTAAAATTTTGCAACATTTTTATTCTTTTCTCTTTTAATAGTTTAGTGTTTAACACCATTAGTTAGTTTGTCTGGTAATAAATTAGATCAAGTTTAAAAAACACACAATACTTGTGAGCTTTGATTATTATTATTATTATTATTATTATTATTATTATTATTATTATTATTATTATTATTATTATTATTATATCTAAATTAATGAAACGAATAATAAATAAATAATGTTTAGTGATAGAAAACGAACTTTTATTGATGTAACCATTTAAAATCATATACACGAGAACCACGAGTGGCATATATAGCTCCCCATGCATTCCTGTAATTTCACGTTGGAACAAAGTTAAGTACATGTGTGAGCGTACTTCGAAAATGCAATAAGACTCATCTAATTTAATTATGGATTTATAAATAAGTTTATAAAAGAGAAACAATATCATATTTATGTGGAATATAGTAAGTTTGTGTTTTATATTTATATAACATGAAAGAAATATAAGATTTTGAAGCTCTTCATAATTAATATATTCCGGTCTCAAAATTGAATGCATATAAGTTTTAAAGTTTTTGAAAAGTTTAAGCATAGTGAATATAGGTCTACAAAATGAAAACCATATGTATTGTTGAGGTGTCATTACAATAGGTTTATAATTGGAGATTCTTTAAATAAGATTGTTTAAGTGCTTATTAAATGACATATTGTTTCAAATTTTTGTGGATTAATGGAAATTATAATTGGTCTTTTCATAATCATAACCCGGAGAAAGAAACATGTACCGATAAAAACACTTGTCAGTTTTTCCGATTAATTGCCTCATTTGCACACTTGAATTTTTTAGTGTAGCACTTAGCTAGATAGTTAAATACAATATTATCATTTGCATGATTAGTAAAACAACATGAAATGTGTACTTCAAGTTTCTCAATAAAAAAAATTAAGTTTGAAAATCATCTTGTCAGATTTTCTATACATCTAGCCACAATTTGTTTAAGGCGGAAATCAAAAATAACTTGGTAGAACATTGACCCGATTAAAACTATTTGGAGCGTTAGGTTTACAATTCTAACGCAACTAGAATTATTTAATAAACTAATTAAATAATAAATTCAAAACTTACATTGTTATGGTTTGGCGAGGATGACAAACCTTGTGATCTCGTTCTTGCCAGATTCACACTATGCCTAGGATTCAAGAAAGAATCCCTCTATCGTATCACACCCAAGGGTTATCACAAACAAGACAATATACCACAACGTAGTATAAAGCACCTTGAGAAAACGAGAACCAAAACCAATCGAGAAAACCTTTTCGATTACCGGTGACGGCGGCGGCGGAGCAGCGGCAGTCCGGCGGTGGTTCGACGGCGGCTGGACGGCGGGGAAACGGCGGTTCGATGGTGGCTGTGGGGTGTCAGCCGAATGGTGCCAAGGGAACAAGCAAGAGTTGTTAAGTGTGTTTAGGTTAATACCCTTTAACCTCTATATATAGTGCACCAACCCTAATTAGAGTCAAACTCTAATTAGGTCAAAGCCCCTCACCACCTAGCCCGGTCCGAACCCTATGCCTAGCCCGAAACTATTTAATTAATTAATACCCATTAACTAATTAAACCCGTTAAGCCCGATAGTCTATTTAATTAAACAATTAATTAAACACTACGTTTTTCTCGTGTTTTTTGATTCCTCGAGGGCAACCCGAATAGGACTCTAAAATACCCGAACCGGAATACGGTTTATTTTATGTGTTGGACACCAATTCCAACAGTCTCCCACTTGGACATCTCATCAACTATAAACGGTACGCGTTCGTGTATCCTTTAGAGTGTGCATAGCATGTGCAGCTGCCGAACTCTGAACTATCAGAAATGGTCCTATGATAAGTGATCATTTGTCCTTCGTTGCGCGATATCATGTAACTAGTGACATGGACTTGTCAATCACTCTAGTTACGATTATGTTTCCTGATTCGAGATTTATGATGACGTTTTGACTACATAATTGAACTTTCAATTTAGTCATGACCTGCGCAGGTAGTTTAGTGTCACATCAAATCAACAGGGGGCCCATAGATATCTCCTCTATCACTTTGATCAGAGGGAACGAATAAACCTTAACTACACCATCTTCCTTCATAGTCATCACATGACGCATGGAACTAATCTGTATAGCTACCAGTTACGAATAGTGTTGGAGTTAGACCAATGCATCACGAAATCGTACTAAGGAAATGATGCATCTTGGTTTGAAGACTCATACGATATTATCGCCTCACAATTACCCATGATGAAGTCCATGGGGTAATTCTCTGAGCGTGGGTTTGTCCAACATTTAAATACTCCTTTTAAATGCTCATGAGAGTAGCAGCAATCTCCATGCAATGTTCATACCTTTGAACAATCTACTAACTCTCCCATGACATCTTAATTCAGTTCTCATTCCCATGAGAACGGAATGAGAACGACTAACTGTGGACTTTCAAGTATTCTCTTAGATTACTTTGGAATAGGTTCTAAACATGCAAAAGGTTGAAATGGAATAATTAAATACTATATGAATGATAGAACACTTGCAAATTATTTAATCTCCATAAATAAATCATCAATTCATACAATTTAATTTTCGCTACAAATTTCAAATGAATAACACTTTAAGATAAGTCACTATGAAATCTAATTCCTATCGTCCTCGCATGAGCATCATGCCTTGGCACGACTCAGTGCTTTAGTGAAAGGATCAGCCGGGTTATTTTCCGACGATACTCTAGTCACTATGATGTCACCTTCCTCAACACGCTTTCTCACATAGTGATACTTTCTGAGTATATGCCTGGTCCGACTATGATCTTTGGATTCTTTAGTCAAAGCGACTGCACCTTCATTGTCACAGAAGATTTTCAATGGGTCCTTGATGCTTGTTACGACACCAAGATCACCAATGAAATTCTTTAACCATGTGGCCTCTTTTGCTGCCTCACTGGCAGCAATATACTCAGATTCACATGTAGAATCAGCGACTGCCTTCTGCTTGGAACTCTTCCAAGTGACAGCTCCTCCATTTAACAAGAACACCCACCCTGATTGTGAGCACGAGTCATCTCTATCCGTTTGGAAACTCGCGTCACAATAACCTTCCACAACAAGTTCGTCTTTCCCACCATACACTAAGAACATATCCTTTGTTCTCCTTAGGTACTTGAGAATCGTTTTCACCGCAGTCCAATGATCGCTGCCAGGGTTGTCCTGGAACCGACTCACCATGCTCAAAGCATATGAGACATCCGGACGAGTACATATCATGGCATACATGATCGATCCAATCGCCGAGGCGTAGGGGACTCGACTCATTTTCTCCAGTTCTTGCTCAGTACTGGGACATTGACTCTTAGACAATGTTATGCCATGATTCATGGGTAGATACCCTTTCTTGGAATCAACCATACTAAAACGTTTTAGTATTTTATCCAAGTATGTACTCTGGCTCAATCCTATTAGACGTCTTTCACTATCTCTGTATATCTTTATACCGAGTATGTACGCTGCATCTCCTAGGTCCTTCATTGCGAAACATTTTCCCAACCAAGACTTCACATCTTGCAGTGTAGGAATATGATTTCCAATAAGGAGTATGTCATCCACATACAGTACTAGAAAGACTACAACGCTCCCACTAGCTTTAATGTAAACGCAGGACTCATCTTCACTTCTAGAGAAACCAAACTCCTTGACTTTCTCATGGAAGAAAAGATTCCAGCTACGAGAGGCTTGTTTCAATCCATAGATTGACTTCTCAAGCTTGCACACTCTATCAGGATATTTCTTATTGATAAAACCTTCTGGCTGTGCCATATAGACATCCTCAGTAAGTCTTCCATTAAGGAAGGCGGTTTTAACATCCATCTGCCAAATTTCATAGTCATGAAATGCAGCTATGGCAAGTAATATTCTGATAGATTTTATCTTGGCTACTGGTGAAAAGGTTTCATCATAATCAATCCCATGAGTTTGAGTATAACCTTTTGCAACCAACCTAGCCTTGTAGGTGTGCACATACCCATCCATGTCTATCTTCTTCTTGAAGATCCACTTACATCCAACGCTTTTAATGCCGGGAGAAGTCTCAGTCAAGTTCCATACTTGATTGTCATACATGGACTGAATCTCACTCTCCATAGCCACTTTCCACTTTTCGGCCTCAGGGCCTTCCATAGCTTCCTTATAACTCGATGGCTCATCGTCATCAACTGGTAAACTATTACCAGTAGATGCATCGCCTTCAGCAATATTGTAATCATAATAATCACCAAAATGCTCAGGAGGGCGAATAGTTCTAGAAGATCTACGTGGAACGGTAGGAGTTACATTTTCTTCAACAGGAATTTCATCCTCAGGTTGAGTGCTAGTGTCAACTATAGGTTCCACTACATCTTCATTGTTTGACTCTTGACACTCTTCAAGATCAACTTTGCTCCCACTGTCTTCTTTGGATATTAGCTCTCTCTCAAGGAAGAATCCTCTTCGAGATACGAACACTTTGTTCTCTTTCGGATTGTAAAACCGATATCCAAAAGACTGTCGTGGGTAGCCAATGAAGTAGCACTTCTCTGATTTGTTATCTAGCTTGTCGTGAGATTCATGTCTTACATAAACTTCACAACCCCAGATTTTCAAATGTTTGAGGGAGGGAGGATTCCCTGTCCACATTTCAGAGGGAGTTTTGGAAACCTTCTTAGTTGGTACAAGGTTCACGATATGTGCTGCAGTCTCTAAGGCATATCCCCAGAAACTCACTGGAAGCGTTGATTGACTCATCATAGATCGTACCATGTCTAACAAGGTTTGATTTCTCCTCTCCGACACTCCATTGAGTTGTGGAGTTCGTGGAGGTGAGAGTTGAGATACTATTCCACAACTCTTTAGATAGTCGATAAACTCTTGACTAAGATACTCTCCGCCCCTGTCAGAGCGGAGCATCTTAATCTTCTTGCCCAGTTGATTCTCTACTTCCCTCTGATATTCTTTGAACGTTTCAAAAGTATCAGATTTATGTTTAATCAAATAAACATAACCATATCTACTGAAATCATCAGTAAATGTGACGAAGTATCGTTCACCATGTCTAGTGTTAGATTTGAACGGTCCACACACATCAGTATGTATGAGGTCCAACAAATCTTTGCCTCTTTCACACGACCCTGTGAATGGCGCCTTTGTCATCTTGCCAAGTAAACAAGATTCACACACATCATCTGATTTCAAGTCAAATGATTCTAACACTCCATCCTTTTGGAGTTTAGCTATGCGTTTCTTGTTTATATGTCCTAAGCGACAGTGCCATAGACATGATTTATCCAATACACCTTTGGATGAATCAACATTCAATATTAGATTACTTTTGTTTACGCAACCAACATTTTCATATATACCATTACAAGGAATAGCTTTAAAGTAAAACACATTATTTTTATAAACCAAAATGGAACCATTCTCATTGTCAAAAACAAAATTAAAACCATCCTTAAACAATGCGTAAAATGAAATAATGTTGCGTGCCATGCAAGGCGAAAAACAAACATCTAATAAAAGTAAAGAACATCCACTTCCAAGCATGAGCTCATAATCTCCTATCTTGGTGATAGCAGCCGAGACTCTGTTTCCCATGATCAGATTAAGCTCTCCATGCTTCAACTTCCTACAATTCTTAAGTCCCTGCATATCAGTGCAAATGTGAGTACCACACCCTGTATCTAGAACCCAAGAATTAGACATAGAAGTATTGTGGAGTTCAATCATAAACGTACCTAGGATTCCATACTGTTGGATCCTATGATTTCTCAAATCATCAAGGTACTTTGGACAATTTCCCTTCCAGTGACCCACCTCATTGCAATGGAAGCATATGCAGTCTTTGGGTGCTAGTGAAGAGTTTCTCTTCTTCTTAGGCTTTCGGTGGGCATTACCCGCCTTAGCCTTTCTTTTCCTCTTAGGACGAGAAGATTCACCTCTTTCAGCATCATTAGACTCAATGCTCAAGATTGGAGTTCCAAAATCACAGTCGCAAGTAGTTAACAAGTCTTCTTCAACAACTTTTAATTCCTTGAGAAACTCTATGATCGTGGTCTCTCTCTTATTCTTGTCGTAATCTGATACGAATGAAGAATATTCGGGAGTTAGCTTGTGTAAGATCATATCTACAACCAACTCATTAGAGATAGGCAAACCCAGACTTTCTGAGTTGTTTATGTATCCTCTCATCTTTTCGATGAAGTTACATACAGACTCTCCATCTTGAATTTTTCATTTCTTGATGAGTTTCATGTTTTCATGAGCAGCACGTGAATTACCCAGATAGTCCACATAGTCAAAGTCTCCAATGTTGTTTCGAGATGAAACCTTATTGAGAGACAACTTTGGTCGATGTGGTAGTGCGAGTACAATCGGAAGTGGAGGTGGTGGAGGAAGTGGGACATTGTTATTGTTATTGTTGTTGGCAGACATCTACAAAAGAAACAATTTCTTTGTCAGTGTATTCATTAATAATCCTTATAATAATTTTCCCAATCTTTATTCATAAGGCAAGGATACAACCACTAGTTATTTGATGTGAAGAGGGATGCCGTATTTCACACCGAATAATTTCATGTTGCAGGCAAACTATTGTCAATTTCAGTCTCATGAAATCCCTAGTTCTTTGAGATTCATTCTCTTAGGAGAATGGCATGTTAATCTCGAATCAATGCTCTTTCTAATATATATGACAGGAATGCCGTGGATCATATATTAGAAGGTGAAACAACCAGAAGACACCCACGTAGATTCCCGGCTCAAGTTCGCTTGGGTATCGCGAGAATCGTTTCACTCACAAAATAATCTCATAATTAACGTACCGGTTAACCACACGAGTTCCGTTTATCAGATTATAATGTGGGCTCGTGTCATCTTGTGGAGAGCACACGATGTTCACATTTATATTAAACGGGAAGGATTTATTTAATTTTATGATTATACTTTTAATCTCGACATCATCCTATTATGTCCGTTCGGTAGCTCCATTCTAAGACAAGGGAAGCGGCGGGGAAGGTCAGCGCAAGGCGTGTTAAAAACGCGACCCCGTTTGAGATCATATCTCTCCTTTTCATCCTTTATATGCCTTAGACTATGTGTGAGACTACTAATGACATAAGTGACGATGTATTTAACTTTAGTTATAATATATATAAACTATTATATAATTATATCTATGTTAATTAAAACCTTTTAATCACATTTACTAAAGTTTATATACTTCCTCCGATTCAAAATAAGTGATACACTTTCCATATTTGGGTGTATCAAAATAAGTGATACACTTTAAAAATTTACCTTATTTGGTAAAAAATGGTGAGCCCCACATCCACTAACTACCTACTTTAATAAAGTCAAATGACACATTTACCCTTACTTTTACTTTTAAACATCATTAACTTTACTTTATTCAAAGTTTATGGGACCCATTCTCCACTAATCATCTAATTAATCTAATTTAATCCTCATTACAAAGTTTTGCCTCAAAAAGCGTGAAAACAAGAGTGTATCACTTATTTTGAATCGGAGGAAGTAGTATAATTAATTTTATAAACGTGCGAGGACGCGGCGTTTTAATTACAATTATAACTATATCTTATATAATATTTAATAAAATTTTATTTCATAATATTATATATATAAGGGAGGAATATCAAATCATATTTGATATATATAGGAATTCGAAATTTATATAATATATATATTCAAAATTAAAACCTTTTAATTAATATATACAATTATATAATACTTTTAAATATTTATCTTTATTCTATAAACGATTATAAATAACAAGATAAAACAATTTAAATATTCGAAATTCAATCCCTTTTATTTATTTAAAAATTCCGAAAAATAATTTTAAATATATATATATACCGAAAAAAATTTCGGATATACATATATCCATATTTAAAATATCTTTAAATTTTTAAAATCATATCTTTTAAATCTTATTTAGAATTTTCGGATATATCAATATCCGTAATTTAAATTTCTAAATTTTATCCTTATTTAAAAACCCTTTTAAATAATAAACTAGATTTGCTAAATCAACTATTTATGGCACATATATATTCCGAAAAAATACACATATCCATAAATATGATTATCTCTTTTATTTAAATATTAAATAAATATATTATATAATCTTTTATATATTTTCGGAAAAATATATAAATATATATAAAATATTTTTCAAATCTTTTAAATAAAATCTAGATTTGATAAAATCCTTTTCTTTTAAATTCTTGATAATTACAAACTTTTGAAATTATCCATATTTATTTATTTTAATAAAAAAACGTTTTTAATATTAAAATAATATTTCCGAATTTCGGAAATAATAAAAAAAAATATTTAATTTTCGGAAATTAATAAAAACAATTTTAATAATACCGAAAATAATTAAAACAATTTCAATGGATTTCGAATTTTCGTCTAGCACTATTAGACTTGTAAACCAATGGCTCTCTGATACCACTGTTTGATTTTCTATGCATCTAGCCACAATTTGTTTAAGGCGGAAATCAAAAACAACTTGGTAGAACATTGACCCGATTAAAACTATTTGGACCGTTAGGTTTACAATTCTAACGCAACTAGAATTATTTAATAAACTAATTAAATAATAAATTCAAAACTTACATTGTTATGGTTTGGCGAGGATGACAAACCTTGTGATCTCGTTCTTGCCAGATTCACACTATGCCTAGGATTCAAGAAAGAATCCCTCTATCGTATCACACCCAAGGGTTATCACAAACAGGACAATATACCACAACGTAGTATAAAGCACCTTGAGAAAACGAGAACCAAAACCAATCGAAAAAACCCTTTTGATTACCGGTGACGGCGGTGGCGGAGCAGCGGCAGTCCGGCGGTGGTTCGACGGCGGCTGGACGGCGGGGCAGCGGCGGTTCGGTGGTCGCTGTGGGGTGTCGGCAGAATGGTGCCAAGGGAACAAGCAAGAGTTGTTAAGTGTGTTTAGGTTAATACCCTTTAACCTCTATATATAGTGCACCAACCCTAATTAGAGTCAAACTCTAATTATGTCAAAGCCCGTCACCACCAAGCCCGGTCCGAACCCTATGCCTAGCCCGAAACTATTTAATTAATTAATACCCATTAACTAATTAAACCCGTTAAGCCCGATAGTCTATTTAATTAAACAATTAATTAAACACTACGTTTTTCTCATGTTTGTTGATTCCTCGAGAGCAACCCGAATATGACTCTAAAATATCTGAACCGGAATACGGTTTATTTGATGTGTTGGACACCAATTCCAACAATCTCCCATTTGATAATATCAAATGTGAAAATCATCTCCTATTTTAATTAGGTTTTTAATTATGTTTTTTTATTATGTGTACTTAATTATGTTTTTGCTTAAATATAGGGACCACAATTGCTTGTAATAATATATATGGTATTTTTTGTGGTTTGTTATACTTCGTATTAAATTATTAATGATATAAGTTAAATATTAATATTGTTGGGTCGCTGAAAGCAACCCTTATGGTAAAGGATTTAATGAAGACAAATAGACAATAGTTAGAAGACAATATGAAGATTAGTTCTTCAGATTGTGAGTAACTGAGAACATAATGCGTTCAGATTCTCATTACTTGGCTACACAATCCGAACAACAATAGAAGCAACGATCAGTTCCCTCTGCGGAATCAGAGTGATCAACCGTTCAGATAGTCGTAGTAAGTTTAGCGTACACTTGACAATAACGCTGAGTCTTGAAGACACATACTTTTCTAAGTAAAACTCTTAGTGAAGGTCACTGAAGCTAGCCCAACACCTGAAGAACCATGAGGACCTGATATACTCATGGGCATCCGAAATACCACTTAGCGTCTGAAGCTTCAGTGACACAGAAAGACACGAGTATTACACAAGATCGTGAGTCGCCGACAAAGGGAATCCTATGCAAATCTTCTAGAAGATCTCGGCGATCACAAGACGACTGATGGTACTGTCAGAATTCCGTTAGTAGTGCTCGTCGCATGAAATATCCTCTGCATCAACGAAATTCTTACACGTGGATAAATTTGTACATCTCTTAGTTGTCTCGTCTTCTTAACACTGTAAATAGAAGACATAATGGACGAATTCACGTGAGCACAACCCAACAACGTTTTCGCTTTGCTGAAGCTAGCTTTCTTAGCAAACTTTCCAAAAAGCAAAGTGATAAACATTCCAGTGATACCGTCTTCGTTACTGGCTTCATCAATTGAATTTTTGTAACAACGGTGTCTGATCTTGTGTTCGAATTAATCAATACTTGTCTTAAACAATATTTGTAATTGTCTATCTTTTACAAGTAGTTTAGTTAGGATTTGTGTTTTCTTAGCTATTCTACAGCTACTTGTATCTTTGTTAAATCATTATTGATTAAATAAATAAGAGTTTATTAATTATTGAGTGTTCATAATTTTTATTTGGTCAGTAAAAATATATAATTGCAATCCTTCACTTATTACGGACTAACAAATACTATAACATTCCACACCACTTCCGTGTAACTATGCTCTAAAAAAAGTCTTTTTCACATACTTTGCGATAGCTTTCTCTAAATACAGTTAATTACATTTGTTATTACTCACTTGGTAAGTCATATGCATGCTACCAAGTGTGGCTCACCTTCCTCCAATATTTATACACATCAAGAAAACCATACACCATTCATTCAATTCACTCACTCATATTTACCCATTCACTCACTCTCTCTCCTCTCTCTCTCACACACACATGAATCACACAGTTGAGGAAATAAGGGTAGAGAGAGAAAGCTTGAAAAGCCTATCAATGGCAGGAAGTGGTGTGTTTGAAGAGATAATAGAAGGAGATGTATTCAAATACTATACAGATGGTGAATGGAAGAAATCTGCTTCCGGCAAATCTGTAGCCATTATCAACCCAAGTACAAGAACCACCCAGTACAAGGTTCAAGGTACAAAATTAATTTTCTTTTAACCTTTGATTATGAGCAAAACATATAAGATCAATTAGTCAAGAAATCGATGGTACCAAATTTATATGATTAAGTATTTGATTTATAAATACGTACGTTAATATGATTAAGTATTTGATTTATAAATTTATATCAGTTGATAATTTGTGAACTGCTTTCAGTTCTAAGGAAAGATGTATGACACTTGGTTGGCTGTAGAGCAACGGTTTATCTTGATTCTGCAATCTATAACTTTTATTCTGTTTGTACGTTATGCAGTTCAGGTTGTACATGGTATCTATGATACCCTTGGAGATTCGAGCCTATTATTTTGAACATTTGAAAAAAACCCATACACTTGTAGAATTTACTATCACACATACACATCTGATTTATGTTACGAAAGAGCCCAATAGCATTCGGAAATCGTATTTGTTCTATTTTTAGATGTGCTACGACTTAAACTTTTCTCTATATATGTTTTTCTTTAACCGAAACAACTTTATCATAATCACAACATTTTTTTAGTTAAAATTTTGTATGATTTAATTATTATTGTTTATTAGCATGTACACAAGAAGAAGTGAACAAAGTGATGGAATCAGCGAAAATTGCACAAAAGCAATGGGCAAAAACCCCTCTATGGAAGCGGGCAGAGCTTCTTCACAAGGCAGCCGCTATTCTTAAAGAGCACAAGGCTCCCATTGCTGAGTGCCTAGTTAAGGAAATTGCAAAACCTGCTAAAGATTCAGTCACCGAGGTACGACTCATTTATGCATCTAAGATAATATGCATTCTCGATATAACAAGCAAATAGAAAGAAACAAAATCTTAACAAATTAAACACAGCCCACACTTACTATATAACACGAAGCCGCAACACTGAATGCATGTCGAACAAAAACTATATAACAGGAAAAAACACTTATGTAAATCACAAGTGATTAAAATAAAAAAAAATGGATTATAATTTATGTGGATGTCAAATGACCAAAATACCCCTCCATGTATAAAATATATATTTAACTTTTACCAACAATTATTATTAATTAATACTTATTTGAAATTCGTCTTTGGATTACAAGGAAATAAATAATTTCCTTGAACAATTCTTTAAGCTTTCTATACAAAATTCTTAATTACTACTCTAAAGATATGCATTAACAAGTTGTACTGTAATGTACAACTCAACAATGCATATATTAGCCGATATGTATGAATGGATGATGATGTACATTTCGACATTTCCTACCGTTCAAACTTCAAAGTCGCAAATTGCAAAATGTGCAAGACGCATTTTTCTTTTTTCAAGTACAACTTATTTGGATACTGTGAACATATGCATTAATGAGTTGTATTGTAATGTCCAATCCAACAATGCATATGTTAGCTCTAGTCTAGGCTATGTTTGGGAAAACTTATTTAAGGGTTTTTAAGCTTATTAACCTCGAAAATTGCTCTAATTTTAGAGCTTAATAAGCTAAAAAACCTCTTAAATAAGTTTTCCCAAACATGCCCTAGTCTCCTAGATGGACTCTTTCGTATTTCCATCCTTCGAAGAACGCTAACAGCCTACTAATTGGGCATCTTAAAAAAAACCTATGCCCGGAGTGAAACGAGGTCACTTTGAGAGCAATAATGCTATAATGACTTGTATACCGCGCATTAAAATTTGTACAGGTGGTTCGATCAGGAGATCTCATATCGTATTGTGCCGAAGAAGGGGTTAGGATTCTCGGAGAAGGCAAGTTCTTGGTTTCTGATAGCTTTCCAGGCAATGAGAGGACTAAATACTGCCTCACTTCAAAGGTTCACAACATTTTGCACATAAAGTTTCCATTTTTCATACAAATTTGCAAAAAAGATTTATGGGTTTGATCGAAAATACTATTTTGAATACGGGTTTTGATTGGGTTCTTAAACGATTACAGATTCCACTTGGGGTTGTTTTGGCCATACCTCCTTTCAACTATCCAGTCAACCTTGCTGTCTCCAAAATTGGCCCTGCACTTATCGCCGGAAACTCCCTAGTCCTCAAGCCTCCGACTCAGGTTGTTTTCCGATATGAATGACATACAGAATCTTTTTTTTCTTTCTTTCGAATTAGTACTTTTGGGGTTTTCTGAATGCCTTTTTTGACTATGTATTTTAGGGTGCAGTGGCTTGCCTTCATATGGTGCAATGCTTTCACTTGGCAGGCTTTCCTAAAGGCTTAATCAGTTGTGTCACCGGAAAAGGATCGGAAATTGGAGATTTCCTAACCATGCATCCTGGAGTTAACTGTATCAGGTAGTTAGCTAATTTACAGTTTTATACATTGATTTCTCATTCAAAAAATGGCGCTTTTCGAACATTTTTATGTCTATTTCTTTCCAGTTTCACCGGTGGTGACACTGGAATTGCGATCTCCAAGAAAGCGGGCATGGTGCCGCTTCAAATGGAGCTCGGAGGAAAAGACGCTTGTATCGTGCTCGAGGATGCCGATCTTGATTTGGTAGCAGCAAATATCATCAAAGGAGGTTTTTCTTACAGGTAATATTAATAGTAAGTTGTAAACTATACTATAGTTATTATATTGTTTCCTACTAAATCTTTATATGTTTTTTTAATATTATACTTGTTATGCATATAAAGTAAATTTCGTGCGCACAAATCACATTCCATTAATTGTGATCTAACGGAACGTGTTACAGTGGCCAGAGATGCACAGCCGTTAAGGTCGTGTTGGTGATGGAATCGGTTGCGGATGCTCTAGTTGAAAAAGTCAACGCCAAGGTGGCAAAACTAAAGGTGGGCCCACCACAGGATGATTGTGACATCACCCCAGTTGTATCGGAATCATCGGCTAATTTCATAGAAGGGTTGGCTAAGGATGCAAAAACAAAAGGGGCGACCTTTTGCCAAGAGTATAAACGAGAGGGCAACCTCATTTGGCCGTTGTTGCTCGATAACGTGCGACCCGACATGCGAATCGCATGGGAAGAGCCGTTTGGGCCTATCGTGCCCGTTATTAGGATCAACTCCATTGAAGAAGGGATTCATCATTGCAATGCTAGCAATTTTGGCCTTCAGGTATCAATGAATTATACAAGATAAACATTTAGTAGGAAGCAGTACAATTTTTCTTAATTTATAGGGTTGACACATGTAGAACTTTTGATGATTGTAGGGATGTGTATTTACTAAGGACATCAACAAAGCAATTTTGATTAGTGACGCGATGGAGACTGGAACGGTCCAGATTAACTCGGCCCCTGCTCGTGGTCCTGATCATTTCCCTTTTCAGGTAATGTTACAAATGTTGCAAAAAAAAAAGTTGATATCTACACTACAAAATTTACTTCCTTCACCACACTAAATTTTAAAGCAAACTGTACAAGTATGGCAAAACATAAGTTGTGGTGTGTTAATAAGTTTATATAGTGTAGATATCAGGTCCCGTTGCAAGAGCTATACTAGCATCTTAATGTATCGTTATTTGTATTGATTCTGAATACCCGTAAACTGACAGGGTTTAAAGGATAGTGGGATTGGATCGCAAGGAATCACAAACAGTATTAATATGATGACGAAAATCAAGAGCACCGTGATTAACTTACCCACGGCAAGTTACACAATGGGATAGTAACATTTGCATTAATGGTGTTTTAAGGAATGAATAAGAAAAAGACTGGTTGTATTGAGGCTTGATTAATATATGATTAAATAATGTTTAGTACTATTAAAAGGGTGAATGATACATGTATTGTGCTTTCACAGTAGAAATTAAGAATTATTTAAGGTGTTGAGTCTTGGATTTGGTCGTGCTCTTGATAGCGTAAAATAGGAAGGGTGCCAATGATTTGATTTTGACACTTGGGATAAGTATGTCCTCAGATTAAATACTTGGGCAATCGAGTTATTGGTTTTAATTAGATTATTGGAAATTAAGGTTTTTGGGTTGATTCTAATTGGCATGTTGCACTGATAGCGTAATAATTAGAAAATCAGCTTATAAAACAATCAAGTTAAGAATTTATGCATCAATTAATAACCATCTTTACATTTTAGGTATCATTGTGGTTAACAAAATCCAACCATTAATAATGTAAAGTGAAAGGTCATGAAGGATATACTCATATACCTATCGGCTATCACTATGGAGAAAAAAGTCAGTGAGAACAAAAGCCCAATAACACTTACCTATGCGGCTATGCCCAATACTTATAGCCCATAAGTTTAATCCACAAATCCCAATCGACGAGAGGGGAAATCTAACGTAACGATGTTGGAAATGCAAGGACCAGATCGAACTGGATCTATATCATTTAGCTCGGTACAACACTAGACTAATTTGATTTCATTTTCGTTTGAATTTTTTTTCTTCCAAAATGAATGTGTTAATCATCATTTTGTTTGATATTGTTAGGTGGTAAATCCCAAAACATGAGTGTTATTCGTTGTATAAATATGGAAAATGATAACGACAATCCTAATCGATGTAATTAAGATATTAAGACATGTATCATCATTTTGTAGATTAGTAATTAAGATATTAAGACATGTATCATCATTTTGTAGATTAATCAACAATTGGCATCTGCATTTTAAAAACTGCTCATCCATTAATAAAAGTACAAAAAAATTATACATATTATATTTTTTTAGAGACAACCTAACCCTTATAACCATCATAAACAAAACCCAAAAGATAAAAATTAAAAAGCATCGTCTGAATTAGTTACCTCTCTAAAGTTACTAGCTAGCTACGAGCAAATTCAAAGAAAAAGATGAAACTCGTGTTTAACATTAATCTTGGTCCGTATTCATTCCTTAAGCAGTTGCTTTTTAATTTATGGGATGTGCAAATTCATAGAAAAAAAAGAAATTATTAGAGGCTTTTGATTCATTTGGAAGGTTAGTAATGATATGATTTTCAAGAATAAAAGATTTTTGTTAATGGATATTATTGTGGAGTCTTAAAGTTATCCTTTTTACTTAGGGTTAAATTTAGATCCAAATGTAATTTAGAGTGGTCTATGTGGTGATATACATAATCACAGGACTTGGACCTATGATTATGTATATCACTAGGCTTAAGAGTAAAGACACGTTGCTAATTTTATCAATGGCTTTACTGAATACCTTGACTTGCATTCTTCATTTTACCGTTAAAAAAAATTAATTATCCACCACAACAAACATTACATCAACAGCATTTTGTTGGTCGGGGTTTAAGGCACATAACTGATCTCCAACACTTCAAATCCAAGAAAACTTATTAAAAAAAAAAACTAAACATAGATTTTTGAAATAAAATAAAGAAATTATCACGTATTTCGAGTTAAGACCACATCGTTGAATTGTATATCATCAATCATCATGAACAACTAACACCGAATATATTTCTTTTAATTATTAATTAAAGAGAAAACTACTATTTTAAAATTTAATTCTAGCTTTCTTGAAAGGATCAACGAATATACTCCCCTCCGTCCCTTAATAAATTTCTCATTTTTATCAAAATACTTGTTCCAAAATAAAGTTCTCATTTCTCAAATTAGAGGGACCCACTTAATAAAATAATAATATTATTATCATGTACTTCACCACTAAGACTGCTGCCAACGCTAAGCCGGTTGGCCGCCGGTTGGCCACCGCCGGTTCCGGCGCCGTTGGCACGGACCGCCGGTTGGTCCGCCGGTTTTCCGCCAGTCGGCAAAGTCACGAGGGAAGAGACGGAGGAGGAGAACGCTGGAGCGAGAGAGAGAGAGAGAAAGGGGAAGAGAGAGAGCGTGTAATATTTTCTTTTTATTTTTTTTTTTAAATTTTTTTTTAAAGTTTTTAAAAAAAGTAATATTTAAAAAAATCTAAAAAAAATCTAAAAAATTCAAAAAAAAATCTAAAAAAATCTAAAAAATTCAATTTTTTTTTTAAAATAAACTTTTTATATAATGTCTTTTTTTAATTAATGTAATTTATTTTTATTAGTTATATGTTTTAATTAGTTGTATATTTTATTAGAAAAAGAAAAGTAAATGGTGGGGCCCAAAGTTGGTGAAGTGACGGAGTGCTGTTGGCATGGGTACGTCAGTTTAGTGTTAGTTAGTTTGTATGCTGACGTGGCGCTGAGTTGGCAGCAACTGACGGCGTCAGTTGCCGTCACCATTGGCACCGGTCTAACCATCTTTTAAAAACACTTTCTCTCTCCAAATAACCTTATATTTTAATCAAATTTATTACCAAGACCTCACCACTAACTAACTCCTAAAATCATGTGCCCAATTGAAATGATAACTTTATTAAGGGGGACATATGGAGTACTAAACAATGATATTACGTATTTACTCTATTATATATAACACGTATGTAACGCATTTGTAACTTTATCAAATTATGATTATTTAATTTTCAGCTAAAAGACTATTTCAAAAAAATTTAGCACTATAAAAAAAAGGTGATGATATCTACACCACATACTTTAATAAGGTACTATAATCTGTGCTTTGATATACTTGTACAGATTGTTTTAAAATATGTACAGTGTGGTAAGAGAAGTAATTGTTGTGGTATAAATATCAATTCTCATAAAAAAATTAACAGCTCAAGTACTCAAACTTGTGACCTTAATGTTATTAGCTAGGAACTCTAACCAGCTTAGGTCCTATGACGGATATTGATTACTTAATTTGTAATTATCTATGTATTCAATTATCTCTATTAATCCTTAAACTCATATTATTCTATTAATCATCACCGACTACCACCATCATTAGTCACCACCACCAATCATCACCACCGTAATCACTACCACGGTCACCCATCATCACTATGCGCCACACCTACCACCATAATCACTAGCACCGCTACCCACTATCACTATGCACCACTGCCACCACCATCATTGTTGTCATCATAAATCATAAATAGTTTTGAACCACTCAAAATCTATCTCAAATTTGTTCCTTAACGAAACTTGAACACATAACCTTAAGTTATGAGAACCACCAAATAAAAATACTAGTAGACTACAAGAGTGGATAATAAATGAATAATAATAGTAATAATAAAGAATACACATATTTTATTATGATAATTTGATTGCAATAGGGCACCATGTTTTTTTCAACAACAAATTTTATAAAACTAGCAAGGAGTTAAATACAAACTAATAAGAACTTACAAAGCAAAAATATGTCACAACATCACAAAGACCAATCATTACACCTTCAACCTATGTTTTAATCCAAAGAAATTGTTGAGCATGAGCCTCAGAGATGACCGAAACATTGTAACCATTTGTGTTATCAAACGAGGAATATAACAACCTGCGCGTTGCAGCGGGTCTTTTGCATAAAATTTTATCTCAGCCAGGATTGCGCTTCGCATTGGTATTTTAAAGTATTTTAATATCTTAATTGTTGATCAATCTAATTGCGAACATTTTTTTATGATAAACTGTGATATTGATTAAATGAAAAGTATTATATAACCCAGATCATAATAAACTAATTGTTATGAGAAACTTATTACATATTATTGTGTTTGAATCACATTATTCATTTTAATTTGTTACGAAAGAAAATTATATAATTTATTTTCAATATATATTGAGGTAATCTAATTTTTATGTTCTTGTTGGGTAATTAGAGTTTAATTACATCATTATTTATTTTTAATAAATAAAACATATTATATTTTTAAAATTTTTGTAAATAATTTAAATCAAACTCTACAAAAGTTGTTTCAAGTGTTTGCAAATTCTTATTATTCATTTAGATAGTTTCCTACGACACAAAAGCTGAAGCTCAGTACACGGACATATATGCATGTGTTTAATTGTATACTATATAACATTTACGGAATAGTGGGTGATTTTTACACCACAAATTTTATATTTCATTTACCACAATCATTGTTTGATATATTTGTACACTTAGCTGTAACACTTGTATTTTGTGATATAGAAAGTAAAAGTTGTGGTATAGAAAATGAATTCCCTTAGGGAATAACTGTGATTACTCAAATATAAATATTCAAGTTACCCAAATAAAAAAAAACTCTTGTAATACATGTTTAGGTAAATTAATAAGAATATTAATGGATATAACGTTATAAGTTTATTAATATTTTAAATAAAATTTATAAATGATACCAATAAGTAACAAAATTTTCATTAATAATAATAATATTTAATAATGTAAGTGTCACTTAAAGTTATCGTCATTTTAGAAACCAGAATATTAATAATAATATTGTATTCATTTTCGTGGAATACATATAAGGTGGGAATATACATTTATTTGGATAATACAAAACGGAACGGGATTTATGTTAAACGGTGTTTTCCGATCTTAATGAACAGTAACATTCACTATCATAAATGTATTATAGTGGAATACCTCGCCTTTCATGATTTTCCAAATACTCTACAACACTGAAAAAACTCTGGCATGGAATACATGCAACCTTGGTTTTTTCCAAATTGAATATCTTCCCGCATTCAAGAATCTAACCCAAACTATGAATATCGGCAAATGAGATAGTACACCATCCGAAAAATTCCAACCAAATTCGACGAGCGATTTCATCTTTAATATGTCAATCCCATAAACGACAGACATCGGATTGTAGGATCAGACACCTTTTCAACATATTGAAACACGTAAGAAGACGTCAATGAGCCAATATCTAAGTAAATATGTTAAGAAGAATTGTATTATTTGCTACTATACTTTTCTACTCCATCCTAGTACTCATAAAATGATTGAAATGTGGAATCAACGAATTATCTTTCATATTCTTATCCTTTAATTTGAATACTTTTACTATTAATCATTATGAAAATAAGCATGAAGATTTAGTAGGAACATCTTTCATATATGTTAATTTTGTCAGGAATTGCTTTAATCCATAGAATATTGAAATGGGAACAAGGGCCGATCAAAAAGTCATAACTAGCTTTTCTCAATGAGGACACCAATAAACACCAACACCAAATAAACACCAAATGACTCAAGAGCCCAAGACCAACCATTAGCATAAACATCGACCCTTGAGGTTTTTTTTGAAACCCGCTCACAATTGGGATATTTAATTTATCCTAATTAGACTGAATCTTAATTACTAATATTATTCCAGACCCCAATCAAATTAGAGTTTGACTGAGAATGGTGAAGAGAGCAAACCACCTATAATTCCAAATAATGGAAATCAACTGTTATACATAATATCTAGGGATATTATATCAAAACCTTGATTTTTAAAAATATGAATATATTTGATGACCCTCTTATAAAACGGTTTCAGGTTAAATTCATTTTTGAACAAGACAAAAGTTTGGGTTTAATAATCAATCTGTAAATCACAATTACGGTAATTTGGTGTAGCTTTTGCAATGAAGGGTTCCTAATTCTATTTGATTTTTGTCCATATCAGAATTTGTAATCATGACCTTAAAAAACCAAATACTACTATGAGCCCATTTAGTTATTTATAAATACTTAGACATGAAATTGAGAAGAAGAGCTCTTGTACACATTCCAGAGCAAACATCCACCTCATAATCATAGGTATTCACTCAATCTCCACCATAAATCGAAATCCCAAATCAGAAAATACTCAAAATTTCACATTTTCCCAGGTACGTAAATGCATAATATATTTTCCCCCTTATGAATAGATCGGTTTAATTACTTATGTGTTTTTGTGCGTGTTTATTTCTTGAAGAAACCAGAAATGTCGTTACAAGACTTCCAAAATGGTACCAACACTTTCGATCCTTCATCCGCCCATGACGATATCTTTGAACAAATGCTTTCTGTTCTCCAGTCCGGTGTATCTTGGCCGGACATTACCGCCGGTGCTGGCGGCACCGATCAGTTTGATGACCAGTCAGCTTTGTTAGCCACAAAATTACGGCAACACCAGATCAGCTCCAGCACCGTTGGTGCAGGAAATCCGGCTAAATCTTTGCTTCTTCAACAACAGTTGCTGGTTACAAGAGTCGGCGCCGGTGATCCTGGAATTTTTCCGGAACCGAAGATCAATGACCGATTAACAAAATCATTTCCCGATTATTATGACGAATTATTGAATTATGTATAGAATGGAGATAATTCGATTCAAACTCTTTTTAATGGGTTCGCCGGATCTCTTCAATCGCAAGATTTCCAATTCCCGCCGGTGAATATAATGAACCAAGGACCATCCGCCGGCGGTGCAGCTGTCGCGGGTGATGTAAGTAGTGGATCCCCGGCGCAACCACGTCAACGAGTTAGAGCTCGAAGAGGACAAGCAACTGATCCACACAGCATCGCCGAAAGAGTAAAAACAGAGGACATCTAATATCTTATTTGTTCTTCTTCCATTTTTTCCGATCATAATATTCTTCACCGGAATTCTGCAGCTCCGGCGAGAGAGGATTGCTGAGAGGATGAAGTCGCTACAAGAACTCGTCCCAAATGCTAACAAGGTATGTCTATTAGTCACAATCTAAAAGTTTTCTACTTTAACTGTAACCGGAGAGAAAAATGGGTTACCGGCGGTGGGTTATCAGTTAGAGTACATAGTCACACGTGAAGCATCAGAGGTAATGATTATTAGCCAATAAGAGACCGCGTGGCATGGCGCGTGTGATAGTTGTTGTGTATGTGATTCCGTGTGTACTGGGAGTTGAAATTACACGGCAGAAAATACGGGTTCGTTGCGGATGATAGTCGGATTTCCCGGGAAGGGAGGCTGGAGAAATATTATTTACTGTTTAACTTAACATGATCCAATATTTACTGTATTAATTTTATCTTATAAATAATAAATATGGGGTAATAATGTAATACTGAGTGACTGTCTTATACCTAAACTTAAATATTATGGAACTAATTAAAATTTATTGAGTAGAGTATGTTTAAGATTTTAAGAGTATGTTTAATTTTAAATTTTGAAAACATAAATTGTAGTTAAAATTTGTTTAATAAACTTTATCTTGTTATATATGTTTACAATACGGATTAAACAAAATCCTTATAAATAAAGGTTTTATTATGTTGACATGAGGCATGAGCGAATATATAACTGTTATTATTGATTTAGTAATACTTTTTTATTTGTAATGGTGATTTTTGTATGGGTTATGGAATGACAGACAGACAGGCTTCAATGCTAGATGAGACCGGTGCCAATGGTGACGCAAACTGACGCCGTCAGTTTCTGCCAACTCAGCGCCACGTCAGCATACAAACTAACTAACACTAAACTGACGTACCCATGCCAACAGCACTCCGTCACTTCACCAAATTTGGGCCCCACCACTTACTTTTCTTTATCTAATAAAAATATATAAACTAATTAAAACATATAACTAATAAAAATACATTTCATTAATTAAAAAAAAATACATAAAAAGACATTAAAATAATTAAAAAAAAGACATTAATTAAAAAAAAGCCATTAATAAATAAAAAAAAAGACATTCAAACTAAAAAAACTACTAATCAAGAGATTCATTGTCGTCTTCGTCTTCGTCTTCGCCAACCGGTCCTTGTGCTCCCGAACCCTCACCGTCACCCTCCTCGTCAACGTCTTTAAAAATCGCCAAATCATTTTCAAATTGCTGTGCAATTTCATCTTGAGCGTTTTCAAGCATTTGCTTACGACTTTCGTCAATGTCGTTCGGCACTTTTATGGCTAGGAATTTCCAAGTTTCCAAAATCAATTTTTTGTGTGCCATTTTTGCAACCTTTTTGATAATGCCTGTATGCTTATTGGAGGTTTTTCTAACGAGGTCCAAAGTGTCCAGCTTAATGGACCTTCGGGAACTTGCGGCATCGGACGAAGACGAAGTCTTTTGACTTTTCTTGCTCACACTGCGGCCGGGGGGGGGGGGGGGGGGGGGGGGGCGCCTCAACGGGTCATCTTGGAACAACGCATGCATGTTAGCCGGTGTCGACGTCCTTGGTGCCGCCGTCCCTGGATCCATGCTCGCCGGTTCGGTGTCTTCATCGAGGCTTATCGGCTCGGTATCCATGACGCCCACTGAAAAATAGAACTTTGGGCTATCTCTCACCACTTCCCAACAGTCTTCGTATACAAAATTACGGCCGACATTTTCACGGAATTGTTGACGAGCAGCTTTTAGAACGTCCTCGTCTCGCGTACCGCTTCCACGCACGTCGTTTAACGAATTGTATATAGCGCTGAAATTTTTCACGTCATGCGCTATTTTGGACCATTTGCCCGTGAGTTGGTTCATGTTACGCTTCACAGAAGCAGTCGAGTTGAAGTCCTCGAGAATTCGAGCCCAATGGACAAAACATTTTTTGCTATTCCCCTTCACACCATCTTCAGAGTTATGAATCCAACGTTGGGCCAAAATCACCTCGTCAGGGGTTGACCACTTTGTTTGTGCCCTTTTTGGCAACGCTTTTTCTTTCCCCTTTTCCAACCTTTTTTCTTTCCCCTTTTCCACCCTTTTTTCTTTCCCTTTTCTTGAGGGTGTCGGTTCCGGTTGGGTGTCCCCCACATTTTGGGTGTCGGTTGGTGATGGTTCTTGGAAATTTTGTGAATAGATAGGTGTGGTGGGAGGAGGTTGTTGGTATTGAAAGTTGGGTGGTGGTTGAGAGTAATGGAAGTTGGGTGGTGGTTGTTGGTATTGAAAGTTTGGTGGTGGTTGAGAGTAATGGAAGTTGGGTGGTGGTTGTTGGTAGTGAAAGTTAGGTGGTGGTTGAGGGTATTGGTAGTTTGGTTGTGGTTGGGAGAAAGCCCCAAAACCTAGCGATGGTGTCGGGTTGCTTGTTTGACCCGACGAAGAACCGGCCGGTGAGGGTGGGGCGTCAACCGGTGATCCAGTAAGGTAATCCCACATGTCGTTGGATACCGATGATTGACGTCTTTTGGACATTTTTTAAAAGTTTGGGAGGAGGTATGATTTTTTTGAGATAGAAAGAAGGTGATTGTGGTGTAAAAAATATAAGAAATGAGTGGGTATTTATAGATGTAAATGAGGGGGAATTTTTTTTGAATTTTTTTGAATTTTTTTGAATTTTTTCGGATTTTTTTGGAATTATTACCGTTTTTTTAATTTATTACCATTTATATTCGAATTTATTACCGTTTAAAAAAAAAAAGAAAAAAAAATGTTTTTTTTTCATTGGCTGGAGGGTACGGCTGGGCCCCACATCACGCTCCCCTTCTCTCGCCGCTTAAGCGACCCGCGGTCCAACCGGCGGCCAACCGGCGGACCGTGCCAACGGCGCCGGTTCCGGCGGTGGCCAACCGGCGGCCAACCGATCGCCCATTGGCACCGGTCTGAGATCATAGACTATGTAAAATTCCTCCAGCTCCAAGTCAAAGTACTCTCTCTCTCTCTCTCTTTTATTTCTTTGAACTGTAAAATTATATTAATGGAAGGTCATGCGAAACTTCAGAAAAGTTAATTTAGTTTAGTTGTTTTTTTAATAACACATAATCTACACTAATTTGTCTATAACGAGATCACTTGAATTCATGACCTATAGGATATGGACAACAAAAACCGAACCGAACCTAAATCGGTAGAATCGAAACTGAAAATGATGAATTTTTAAAAGCGAAACCGAACCGATTACATGTTTTCGGTTTTGAGTTCGGTTCGATTTTGGTTCGGTTTCGTTTCGATTTTTTAGCCTAAACGTTCATTTTAACCGAGGACCAGACCGAATTGAAACGAAACAGATAAAACCGAAACCGAAAATGAAGAATTTTTAAAACTGAACTCAAACCGATTACATGTTTTCGGTTCGGTTCGATTTTTCGGTCCAAATGCTCACCCCTAGGCAACACCTTACACCAATACCACTAGACTACAAGCATTGGGTTAATTTAGTTATTTAGTTATTTATCTTTGCAATTTTGTTAAATGGATTTTCTGGATTTAGGTTTTGAGTATGAGTCGATTGGGAGGTGCTGGTCCTGTTGCTCCTCTTGTTGCTGATATCTCATCTGAGGTTTGTAATTTGTTCTTGATATATTCTTTTACATTAATTTTATTTAGGTACGATCTAATCCTAATAACTATAAAAAAAGAGTTTCAAATCTTGTAGGTAACAGATAAAAGGCGGCTTTTTCTAAATTAATGTTTTGTTAATATTAACCTCAATTATAATGTTTTGTCTCAAAATTAATATATTTACCATTTAATCTACCAAATGACCTTTGGCGGTATATATGATGTTTATCTCTTGACCTTGTGGTCAAGAGTTCGAGTCCCGTCGTGAACATAGGTGATAATTAGGAGTAAATTAATATTTGCCATTAAAAAAAACATTTAATCTAATTTAATCTAGTAATATATACCATTTAGGTGTAGGTGTGGCCGTGTGGGTGCATGCATTTTCATTTTCTTAAATCCATTTATTAATCTTTCTAAAAACAGAAAACTAAACCACAAATTGGCCTTAAGAAACCCCCCATCTTTATTAAGGCCCACCTAAATTTCACAAATCCACACCAAATAAACGACACCTAGAAGTTAGCACTCGTGCTTTATTGACCAGATTCCACCACCGTCCGCTTACCCCCACCCCAGTTGCCAAAATTACCCCTCATGCAAAACATCGACGTAGTGTTTTTCTTTATGCAGGGAGGTCGTGACTGTGGGGCAGCATCGTCATCAAACAACGAGAGCATGATGGTGGCGCCGGAGAACCAGGTGGTGAAGTTGATGGAGGAGGATATGGGGTCAGCCATGCAGTACTTAATTACAAGGAAAAGGTCTTTGTCTCATGCCGATTTCACTTGCCACCGCTATCTCCACCGCCACTTGCCACCCTTCTTCCTCCAGGTATGGGCGGATGATCAACATATAAATTATAGGAATATAATGCATGTGTACCATCTGCCTTTTTATTTAATTTTTTCTTATACTTCCTCTTCTGATTCAAAATAAGTATATTACGTTATTCATTTATGGAAAAAAAATCTTAAGACATGGTGAACTATTCATTTTCATTCGGGTAGATCAATCTATGCCACCAAAAAAAAAGAAAAGAAAGAGTGATATGTATAGCACAAAAATACTTACTTGTTATATTGTACAAGCTTTAAAGAAAACATACAAGTATATCAAAATATAATTATAATTTATAAATAAGTTTTTATATCATAGTCTTAGTCTTATAGATATTACCTCCGGAAGAAACATACATTCAGATGTTACAAATAAAATAGACTGGTTTGATAGGGCTATTGGTTAATAAAGCGTGCATCAACATATTCTACTTTAAATATTACCACTTTAACATGGTTAATATTATAATGTAATAATAAGATTTTCTAATATGTGTCCTGGAATACATTATAATAATGTTAAATTATTTTTATGACTTTACATTTAATTCATTAAAAACCTTCATTTTCGATTATAGTAAAGGTAAAATCAATATAATACAAAAGTATTAATGACTCATAAATACTCCCTCCGTCCCACAAAAAACTTCTCATATCACTCTAAATTTTTTTCGCACAAAAAACTTCTCATTTCTCATATTTGATGGCTCCACACAATAAAAAACTATTATTACTAAAGACCCCACCACTAATATCCACTAATTATCTTTCTCTCTCCAACTCAATCTTATATTTTAATCAAAAATATTATCAATGACCTCACCACTAACTATCACCTAAAAACTTGTACAAAAGGCAAATGAGAAAGTTTTTTGTGGGACGGAGTGATTATCATTTTACTCTAATTAAAGAAATTTTAATTTATTAAACGTTCGTTAACGTATGCACATGTGGCACACGTTAGCAAAACCCTGTAATAATTTATGTGCATTCTTAGTTTTTTTTTGTGAAGACGGTTTTTATTAAAACTATAAAAATGACACAGATAATAACTTAAATGTTAAATAGCACATATACGTTGCACTACACATTTAAATCGTATTAAAAGTGATTTAGAAACGTGTAAATGAATTTTCACTTTATGTTTTTTTTTCTTTTTTTTTTTCAGCACAATTTAAATTTATAAAGAGTAAGGTACTTTAGTATATTTTACTCCCACGGTCTCACAAAAAACTTCTCATTTCACTCTAAATTTTTGTCCCACAAAAAACTTCCCATTTTTCATATTTGATGGGCTTCACACAATAAAAAAATATTATTACTAAAGACCCATCACTAATATCCACAAATTATCTTTCTCTCTCCAACCCAACCTTATATTTTAATCAAAAATATTATCAATGACATCATCACTAACTATCACCTAAAAACTTGTGCGAAAACTAAATCAAAATTTTTTTGTGGGAGGGAAGGAGTATAACTTTGATCACACATTTGACTGTATTAGGTATAAAAGAAAAAGATTCATATTTGGCCTACTTATAAATTTGTTTTGGTATATTATGCCCTTAACGGTGAAAAAAGAATACTTTGGTGGAATTATTTTTTACATTTGTTCAACAAAACAATACAAATATGCGAAAGGATTTTATGATTATTGATAAATACAAAATTATTTACAATTATGTAAATAAAATATAAATTTCTGAATCTCCCATTGTATCCAGGAACAACCGCCCATTACTTGATGGCGGCGAAGGTGGTGGCCCTTCCTCCCTAAATCTGTCTGCATTGAGTACTGTGCAATCGGCAAACAGAATACTGCCATCGGAAGGTGTCTCCGTCAAAGATTCCACCTCCGTCTCAAAGCCATAAAACTCACCGGCGTTAAGTTCTGATTGCAAAACCCATTTGACCTTTTTAAAAAGACAAAGGATAAAGGACTAATTTCCAAGTCAGCTTTTTCTCCGGCAACCTCTTCCAAGCCATAATACATTATACGTAATTATTTTCGAAGTGTTTTTACATTGTCTTTTTGGAGAGACTTTGTGCTTTTAATTTATTAATGTTAACTTAACGCTAAGAATAAATTAACCCAATGACAGATATCAAGTTACACTTTTTTAATGAAGATTTTTAATTAATAAAGCTTATTTATTTTTAAAAAAAAATATAATGTGGAAGTGTGATCATTAATGATATATCATATAATCAATCCGTCCCACAAAAAATTTCCCATTTCTCATGAGCATAAACATTGAGGAGATTATTAGTGGTGGAGTCCTTGGTAATACTTTTGATTAAAATATAAGGTTAAATTGGAGAGAGAAAGAGTTTTATTGGTGGATTCATAAGTAATAATATTATTTTATTAAGTGGGCCCCTTAAATTTGAAAAATGAGAACTTTTTTGTTGACAAAATTTAAAGGAGAAATGAGAATTTTTTTGTGGAACGAAAGGAGTATTAAGCTGGTATATAAATTTTTAGTAAATAATTTTTGTTAAATGTAATTTATATAAGGGTTTTGTTAACCATTGCCCTTAGCGCAATGGTTAAGGGAGGTTAAAATGGTTAATGTACAAATTATGGAGCATAACTAATCAAAAGTGGTTATTAAAATTCACGAGGATGGTTTTTATTAGTTAATTTACAATTACTTTATGCCAAAAAAAAATTTTAACCATTGTCCTTAGGCACTTGTTAGCATTTCCCTTTATATGATTCTTGAATTAATAGATGCCACAAATATATATATGCGTGTTAAGTAGGGGTGGGCATAGGCGGTTATCTACTGGTTCCAACCGAAAACAACATTACTCGAATCTTGGAACTGGAAACGGAACCGGTAATATCGGTTCCTCAGTCTTTAGATGTGGAACCGTGGGTAGTGGTACCGGTTACCCTCTAAAATCGTAAAATTTTAATGATTATTAACTGAATTTTTGTTCAATAATTATTAACTACTTTTTATTACGAACCTAACAAAAAAATGATGTCAAATGTCAGTTGACCATAGCAGTAACAGTTGCAATTAACCAAATTGGTCAGAAAGTAAGATTATCAAAGAGTTAATAAATCGAGTCAAAACTGTCAGTATCGATTAACTATAGACAAGTTAATAAACACTTTAGATCTAATTGAATATAGAAGTTGCAGCGGATCAACACTATATCAATGTAATTAAGAACGATGAACTGTAAATAATATGCGAAAGTATTAAGAACACAGTTTCACAAAAAGCTTCAATGTATATTATTGAGTTAACAATACACACGTACGTTTACAATTCGTAAGGAACTATTTATAATAGTCCTTGAAGCTAAACTATTTACCCTAGTTATTCTAGGACTTTGATTTACATTCGAATAATAAAGATATACATCGATTTACATTCTATAACTATCTCTACGAAGATCTCGGACTTGATATTCTTCAAAAACGCGTACCAGTAGTAAAATCATTCACCAGTAGTAAATGTGCATCGTCAGTAGTAACTCTGGTAACCAGTAGTAAGTCCAAAACCAACGTCGGTAGTAACTACTATTGATCAGTAGTATCTTCAATTTGTGCATGATCAGTAGTAACTTAGTTATAGTATACATCAGTATCAACTTTATCAGTAGTAACATGTTCTGCCCCATCAGTACTAATTATTGTCAGTACCAACTGCAGCATCAGTATCAAGTTGATCTGTGTTTTATTCTAACAATCTCCCCCTAAACTTATTGATTATCTTTTAATCAATCAAGTTTCTTTTGTTCTTCTTGTTCTCTTCTTCTTTTCTCAAGAGTTCTTTGATTCTGTTGAAGCCTTTGTTCAATAATATATCTGCTGTTCCTCTTTGTAAAGTAATTCAGTTTGTTTTGGAACATAACAGCATCATAAGGTTTCATCAAAGTGTTTATGAATATCTGATACATAGTCTTCTCAGAGTGTGGATATTCTTTTTCATATAAGTACAATTCACATACTTTGCCTGATTTCTCAAAGAAGTACATATTGGCAGTAGGAATGACATTCCAAGCATATACATTACCTGGATCTGTAAATTGTTCTAGATAATTATCTGGATAAAATGCAGCATCTATCATTTTTGTTAAGTATCCAGCACCAGACTCTTTCCATGATTTCTTTGTCATTCTAGGTTTTCCAATAATCAGAAGCTTGATTACATCACTTTTAGAGCATGATCTGATTAATGGTAACCATCCAGTGAATCTTTGTACAACTTTGTCTTCCCTTATGACCTCTATAACATTGTTCTGTATCACTCTCCAGTTAATAATTGGATTGTTCTGTAATGGAGCAATAGGCATTTCAAGAACAGGTACAATTTGTTTTGATTTCTTCTTTGAGCTTTGTTCTTGATCAACAGTTTTTCTTTTCTTTGATTGGGGAGTTGAAGTATCACCAGTAGTTGAAACACTACCAGCTTTGATTAAGTTTGGACTGATTGGGATTAAAGTTTTGGCTTTCTTTGTTTCTTCAGCTTCTTGTTCAGCCAAGTCTTTCTTCTTAGCATTGCAGTATTTTTCAATGATAGTCATCATCTTCATTCTTCCTAATGACTTTGCACTATGCCCTTTTGTTTTTAAATACTCAATCATATTTTCCTTCTGTTCAAACACATCATCTGTTAATGCACTTTTAGTCTTTTTGCATTCAGAGATCAAATATTCAAGGCATTGAATATGTTCTTCTTCAATCTTTCTGAGCCTTTTGAATTCTGCCTTTTGAGCTTTTATCTGAATGTCATCTGTTTGAACAGGTATTTGAGCAGGAATTTTACTTTGAACTTTCCCTTTCTTTTCCTCTATTGCTTGATACATTTCCACTTTCTCCAAAAATTTTCTATGTTTTATTCTCCATCTGGATTGCTTTTCTGCTCTGACATGATTTATCTTGTTTACCATGTGATGACCTAATGCTGTATTTGGATAATCATCATCATATACTTCTTTTCCTTTTCCAATGTGAGCAGATGGTGGAGGTGGAATGTATTTCATATCTGGTATCATCAGAAGTTTTGGATAAAATAGATGTAGTTGACCTTCTGGTAAGATTTTAGGGTGTGGAGGAAGTGTACATTCATCTACCTCAAACCAATTCACATTATCATCAATGTCAGGTATGATAAGTGGTTGATCAGGTGTTGGTGGTTTGGAGATGATGACATGTCTTTCTCTTTCAATCAGCTCTGAGAATTGTAGTTCTTCAATAGGTATGATGATAATGTGTCATACCATGCTCTTGGTGCCTGATGTAGGCCATACAGAGCTTTATCCAGTTTAAACACATAATCACCATGTTTTGGATCTTCAAAACCTGGAGGTTGGCATACATAGACCTCTTCTTCAATCTTCCCATATAGGAATGCACTCTTCACATCCATTTGATAGACTTTGAATTTCTTGAATGAAGCATATGCTAGAAATATTCTTATGGCTTCAATTCTAGCAACAGGAGCATATACTTCATCATAGTCTATTCCTTCTTCTTGAGTGTATCCTTGGGCAACAAGTCTGGCTTTGTTTTTGATCACTATACCTCTTTCATCTTTCTTGTTTCTGAAAATCCATCTTGTTCCAATGGCTCTTTTTCCTTTGGGTAGAGGTACAAGTGTCCAAACAGCTTGTAACTTGAATTGAAGAAGTTCTTCTTGCATTGCCTCAATCCAGTTTGAGTCCTTCATTGCTTGTTGGATCTTCTTTGGTTCATCCTGAGACAGAAAGCATTCAAACATACATTCATTAGCAATTAAACTTATATTACACATATTTGCAGTTAAGCTTTTGTTTAATTTGCTTCTTGTTTGTAGTGGTGAGTTAACATCACTTAGAACAAGGTCTAATGGATGGTTTTTCTGAGTCCTTGTGGTTGTAGTTTTATCAACTACTAGTTGATTTTCAAGATTGGACTCATTTGTCTCAGGTAGTTGTTCTTCTAGAGATCCTTCATTGTCATTGATGTTTGGTTCATCATCATCTTGGTCAGAGTTACTACTGCTATTGTCTTCATTGAGATCAGTAGTATTGTTGTTGTTACTGGCATCAGTAGTATCTTGAGAATCTAGGTTAATGTTGGGACCAGTAGTATTTTGAGTACTATTACTGGTATCAGTAGTATTGGAATTACTACTGCCCTCATTCTCAGAGTTACTACTGGTTCCAGAACTTGAGTTATTACTGACATCAGTATTAACTATTGGAGCAGTATTAACTACAATGTATCTCATATCCTCTTGACCAGTATTAACAGATGATGTTCCTTCCTTTTGATTGTGACAATTTGAATTACCTGCATTGAAATTCATGTTAGAATTAAAGGATTTGGTTAGATTGTCTATATTAAATAGCCAATCTGGACCATTTCCTTGTTCATTAAGTACATTTTCATTAAAGGATACATTGATGTTTTCTTCAATTATCCTTAGTCTTTTGTTGAATACTCTGTATGATTTGCTTTGAGTAGAGTATCCCACAAAGATTCCATCATCAGATTTGCAGTCAAACTTACCAATTTATTCTCTTGTAATCAGAATAGTACAAGGACAACCAAATGATTTTAAGAAACTTATAGAAGGTTTTCTTTTATTAAAAAGTTCATAAGGTGTTTTAAAATGTGGCTTCACTATTAATACTCTGTTTTGAACATAACAGGCAGTATTAACAGCTTCAGCCCAAAAAGTAATTGGTAATTTTGAGTCTGCTAGCATTGATCTTGCTGCTTCAATGATGGTTCTATTTCTTCTTTCAGCTACACCATTTTGTTGTGGAGTTCTAGGTGAGCTGTATTGCCTGTCAATTCCTTTAAGATCACAAAAGTTAATTAAGTTAGCATTTTTAAATTCTGTGCCATTATCACATCTTATGGCTTTAACTTTTTGATCAGATGTGTTTTCCAGTTTGACAATTAAGTTCTTTATGAGTTCACTTGTTTCATCCTTTGTCCTGAGAAAGAAAACTCATGTATATCTGTAAAAGTCATCAGTAATAACAAGACAATATTGTTTCTTTCCAATACTCATTACATTTGTAGGTCCAAAAAGGTCCATATGTAAGAGCTGTAAAGGAACAGAAATAGAGTTCACAGTTTTGGACTTATGAGAAGTCTTGTGTTGTTTACCTTTTAGGCATGCAACACAATGATGATCACACATGAATTGTTTTTGAGGTAGTCCAATGACCAGATTTCTTTTTACTAAATTGTTCATGTTTTTAAAATTAGTGTGACACATCCTTTTATGCCATAGTTCTGATTCAATGGTGTTTGCCTTGGATATAAAACAGTTGACCTCATTTGTAGAAATGAGTTCTCCCCCTATATCCAGGCAATACACATTGTTTCTCCTTGGAGTTCTTAAGACAACATATTTTTCATCTAAAACAAAGTCAGGAGAAAGAATGATGCACTCAATGTCTGTGAAAAGAATTTTATTCTTTTTATCACAAACTTGAGACACACTGACAAGATTGTATTTTAGTTCAGCTACATAAAATACATCATCAAAGGTAATTTTGCCATTTGTAACAGTACCTTTACCTGTAATCTTACCTCCCTGGGGATTCTCACCAAATGCCACATATCCTCCATCAAATGACTTGAAATCTTTAAGAATTTGCAGATTTCCAGTCATGTGCCTTGAGCATCCACTATCAATATGCCATGTTCTTCCTTCTTCTGGGATCTGAATGCTCTGCACAAGTGAGTAAAGGATTAGTTAACTTTGGGAACCCAAGCTTTATATGTCTTGGGTTCATCCTTTGAGAAATAAGCTTTTGGGGATTTAACTTTAAACACTTTTGGTACCCATACTTGTTTATTACTGGTGTTTTGTTTTACTACTGCCCTTTTGAAAGTATTACTGGTGTGAGAATTTCCTACTGATCTTGGTTTATACCCATGATTTTTTGCTTTTGAATGTTTTACTACTGATGGACCAGTAGTATTTTGGTACTTACCATTTTTAGATTGACCAGTAGTGTTTTTAGGGTTGATACCAGTAGTATTTTTAAAAGTTGTTTTGGGAGCAGTAGTATTTTTGTAATTAGGGTTTTTACCAGTAGTATTCTTGTACTGGTACCATACAACATTATAATTAGGGTTAACACCAGTAGTAAAGTTGTTACAGTTTTTACTGGTGTTGGAAAATTTAAAATATTGTTTATTTTGATTGGATTTTCCATTGTTCTTGAAGTAGTTGCTGTTCTTTGGGCTTCCAACTCTTCTGTTTTGCACAAATCTTGGTGCACTTCTTCCAAATCTTGGAGTTTCAGCAATTGGAGTTTTGATTTTATTTACAACTGAAGGACCAGTAGTATCTTTTAATTTTTGAGTTTTTGCATTTTCTTTAAAGATCTTAAATTCCTTTAACTCTTTGCAGTTTATTGGATTGAAGTGACAATCCTTTGCTAAATGGTTCACTTTGTTGCAAATAACACATTTTAATTTATTATCTTGAGCCTTTATGATTTTTCTTTGTTCTAAGAGTTGGTTCCTATTTCTTTGGTTTCCCCTTTTTAGAATTTTGGGTATATTTTCTGCATCATATTTAGGAGATTCATTTGGACTTTGAGCTGTGTGAAAACTTGTATCAATTGATTTTGGTGATTCAGTTTGAGAGATTGTAAATTCATTTGATTGATCATCATCAGAAGAATCATTTGATTCAGATGTCTCATTATGTGATTCAGTTTGATTTTCAGTTTTTAATTCATTAATGATTCTTTCTGAACTATTTTTAAGTGGTGGAATGATTTTATATGGAGGTGGTACAACATGATATCCCACCCCATGAACAACTTTTTCTGTAGTTTGATTATTAGTTAATTCATCAAGAATTTTAGTGCTTCTTTCAAACTTTTTAATTGTTAATTTATTTTGTTCAATTTCAAGTTGACATTCTTCTAATTTACTTGTTAGTTCTTTATTTTTTATTTCATAAAATTCTTTCTCATCCACAGCCTGAAGCAATTCTTCCTTTATCCTTTGATCAATCATCTGGTACACCTTTATTTGATGTTCTTGATCAGTAATCACACCATCAAATTCATGATTTCTTCTCACTGCTTTTGCTAAATCTTCATTTAATTTAGTGTTTTCTTTTTCTAAGTTTTTAATAATTTTAGCACATTCAGAAGTACAAGGTTTAGGTTTTACCTCAGTTTTGGTGTCAGTAAAGGCCATGGGAGCTTGATTTTGAGCATGCTCTTCTGCTTGGAAGCTCCAGTCATATCCTTGTCCTTGTTGTGATACAAGGGCAGTTGATTTTGATCTTTTGTCTGGCTGAGGACATTCTTTTGCAAAGTGACCAAGGTTGTTACAGTTGTAACATTTGACTTTAGTTTTGTCAAATCCAGCTTTGTCACCTTTGTTGAAGTTGAGGCTTGTCCTACCAGTTCTCTTTAAGAATCTTTTTGTCCTTAGGCTCAGCATAGCCATCTGCCATTTAAGATCCATCTCCTCAAGATCATCTGGGTTCAATTGTTCCAAGTCATCACTAATCAATGCAGTATGCACATGACTAGTGAAGAAGGATTCTCTTGCAGCATCCTCAGAATCTGCAGCCTTTCCTGTGAAGGTTTCCTGACCTTGACCTGTACTAGAGACAAATGCAGCGTTATTAGAAGAAATAGAAGGGTTCTTTTGGTTTACCTCAGTTTCAAATACTCTGAGATCATTGTAGAGTTCATCCAACTCTTTTTCTTCTAGAGCATCTCTTTGTCTATATACCACTGTATACATGGCCCATTCTTCACTAAGAGATCTTAGGAACTTCATGTTGACATCTTCTTGATCCATCTTAACCCCAACCTGGTTGAGTTCACCAATTAGCTTGTTGAATCTGTCAAACACTTGAGTGAGTGTTTCATTGGGCTTTCCTTTGAAGTTTTCAAAGTCTTGTTTGAGAACAGACTTCATGTTCCTTTTGGTGCTCTTGGTCCCAACGAATCTCTTCTCCAGTGCTTCCCATAGCACCTTTGCATCATCATACTCAACAAAGAGATGTTGATAATCGTTAGGAATGGCCAGTAGGAGAGTGCTTAGAGCTTTGAGTTCGATTCCCTTGTCCTTCTTTTCCTTCTCACACTTAAGTTTGTCTGCCTCAGTTGCAGAGCTGCTTGCTTGACCAGGACCAGTTTTATTTCCTTCAAGGACAACTTCCCACATGGAATAATCTGTAATAAGCATGTATTGCTTAATACGATTCTTCCACATCCCAAAGTTATTGGGAGTGAGTATAGGGATTTTGTTGGCCTGAGTGCTTTCATTGTTATCCGACATGATTAACAATGTGTGTGTTTTAAAGATTAAAACTTTTTGTTGTTCTTAACAAATAGTAGATCTAGAACCAATAAGCTCTGATACCACTTGTCAGGATCGATTAACTATAGACAAGTTAATAAACACTTTAGATCTAATTGAATATAGAAGTTGCAGCGGATCAACACTATATCAATGTAATTAAGAACGATGAACTGTAAATAATATGCGAAAGTATTAAGAACACAGTTTCACAAAAAGCTTCAATGTATATTATTTATAATAGTCCTTGAAGCTAAACTATTTACCCTAGTTATTCTAGGACTTTGATTTACATTCGAATAATAAAGATATACATTGATTTACATTCTATAACTATCTCTACGAAGATCTCGGACTTGATATTCTTCAAAAACGCGTACCAGTAGTAAAATCATTCACCAGTAGTAAATGTGCATCGTCAGTAGTAACTCTGGTAATCGGTAGTAAGTCCAAAACCAACGCCAGTAGTAACTACTATTGATCAGTAGTATCTTCAATCTGTGCATGATCAGTAGTAACTTAGTTATAGTATACACCAGTATCAACTTCATCAGTAGTAACATGTTCTGCCCCATCAGTACTAATTATTGTCAGTACCAACTGCAGCATCAGTATCAAGTTGATCTGTGTTTTGTTCTAACAAAAACATTCTTTTTTGTGTGGCTGCAAGCGCAAAGATTCGTAACAGACGAAACAGAAGCAAAATTAATTGGGCCAATTGTCTAATGCCCATATAAGGCCCGTACCCATGTATTATTTAGTATCCCATTTAACCATAGCCCACTAAAGGTCTAAGGAATAAGGATCATGCGGCTGTTAGGGATCATGTATTATCTACTTCATTTTCAAAATAAATTATATATTTTGTGTTTCATCTTTTTTTTTTACAAAAGATTATAATTAAGATTAAATAAGATCATTACTGAATGATGAATCCCACATATTTTAATTAAAATGAGTTTAATAATATTTAAAAGTAAAAATAAAGGTAAATGAGTCAATTCACTTTATTAAAGGAAATAGTTAATGGGCATGAGTCCCACTAACTTTTACCAAATAAAGAAAGTTTCAAGTGTATAAATTATTTTAAAACACTCTGAAATGAAAAACTATATCACTTATTTGAAACGGAGGAAGTATAACTTTTAATAAAAATATGTCGGGAAACTACCGGTTCTAGTTCCGATTATCCGCCAGTTCCGAACAGCGGGTAGCAGTCCTTAATTTCGAGAATCGGAACCGCGTACGAGAGTTACATGATTTTACGAACTGGAACCGCCTAAGCGGTTCATGATTTGGAACCGACGCTTCCAAGGTAATTCGGGTTACAATTTCGGTTACCCAATTTTTTCTACTTAAAGTCTTAAATTAAAGATTTGTACTTTTTAAAAGTAAAGTTTATTTACCTTAAAAGGGAGTTTATGATCTCAAAATGGAGATATGAATCACAAATAAAGAAGAGAAAACTTTGCTATTAAAAATAGGGAAATTCTAACAAGTGCCCTAAGGGCAATGGTTAAGAAAATTTTGTAGCTTAAATTAATTGTAAATTACCTAATAAAAAACCACCTCATGTATTTTATTAACCAACTCTAATTAATTATGCTTTATTTGTTGTACATTAACCACTTTAATCATTCTTAACCATTGCCCTAAGGGCAATGGTTAGCAAATCCCTTAAAAATAAGATTGTTTCTAACTTTCCTAATTAACTACACAAAACCGTCAACTGCCGCCTCCAACAATTTCCTTCTGTACCAGCTTCTAAAATGCCCTGAATGAACTGACCAAGAATCAACTCCACAAGTTTTAATATTGGAACAAGAATGAAACAAATTGTCTTCCGTTTCTTCCTTTAAACCACACAACTAACACAAATCGGACAGGATATGAACACATCTTGATTGCAAAATTTCCCTAGTAGGAATTCCTTTCGCAAAAAACCTCCATACGATACGAAACAATTAACTTTCAGCGAAACCCAATGGTTCCAATAGCAAATGTAATTACCAGGTTCTGAAAAAATATTTTCTCAGAAATCCCCTAAAAGAGCTGACAAAATACACATCCGATGGGGCTCCCTCCCTCGATTTTTTTTCAAAAATAGGGTTATTTTTTTTCTCTTTCACAAATAGGGCTGTTTTTTACCACCTTTCAAAAATACGGTTGATGGCCTCCCGGAGGCCGGTTTTTATTAAAAAGAATGAGTCCAGGAGTCCGGCTTTAGGCGAATCTGACAACCGACTGAAAGTAGGGGGTCCTGGAGGCCGGCGGCTTTTGCCAAAAATGCCCTCGTGGAGTCCGACTTTTTCCCAACCCCAAATTCCCTTTACTCGGCTATATATCCGCACTTCACACCCACTTCAAAACCCCAAATGCCCTCGTGGAGTCCGACTTTTTCCCAACCCCAAATTCCCTTTACTCGGCTACTACATTTTTTTCTCCTCAATACTTCACAAAAAAAACTTCAAATACATTTTCATCCCAAAAATCTTCAAATACATTTACTACATTTTCATCACTTCAAAACCCACTTCAAATAAATAATTTCTAAAAATTGGTTTTTTGAAAAAATGTGACGCACTCAAGCAGTATCCGTCCTTCTACTACAAAACCAGGTCGAGAATTTGCAAGATACAATTGACCAAATGGACCAGTCTCAACGTGCCCGAATCCATGATCTTCGACTACAAATTGAGGAGATACAAGATACCATTACCGACATGCATAACCGGGCTGATTCAGCTGCGTTTGAGGAGTCGAATTAGGAGGCACCTCAAGATCTAGAGTATCACCTCAAGTGGGTGTGATGAGAGGATATATAGCCTAGTGAAGGGAGTTTGGGGTTGGGAAAAAGTCGGTGTAACGACCTGAAATCTGAATAAAATAAAATATGGGAAAAATATGATAAACAAGGATAAATCATTTAAAGAACGTAGGAATTGGTTTCGTGTCATTTGGACACCGTATGAGAAAGTTATGGACGAAACCGGGTCGAGGCAAAGACCGAAAAGTGCAGCCTAGCTGACTAGTGGAGTTCACGGCGCGAAGTGGAGTTCGCGATCGCGAACTCCGTCCAGGGAATTGGGGTTTTTGACGATCGGAGTTCACGGCCCATTACCGATCGCGAAGTATTCACGACACGCATAGTTCGCGTCGCGAACTAGTTAGCGATCGTGAACTATGGACGAGCAGTATTAAAACGGGTTTGAGTTAGGGTTTACTCATTGTTCACCCAAGTTGTGGTGCAGCCGATTTTAGAGAGAGAAGGGGCGATTTTGGTGATTCCTTGCTCAAATCTTCACCATCTTGAAGGATCTAAACATCAAAGGTAAGATTTCTTGATTGTTGATGCTATCTAGCTAGTTATGAACTTTGTTTGGGTAGAAATGGTGGTTTGGGGGAATCATTCATGTCATCTTTGGGGAAGATGACTAATCATGGGTGTAGAACACTCATTATAAGCTTGTAAATGATGTGTACAAGTTGGATTTGGGTTTATTGATGGAAATCTTGAACTAGGGTTTGAGATTTCACCAAGTTGGATGAACTTGGTGGTTAGGAATGTGAATATGGATTGATTAGTGATTAGTTATGGATAATAACTAGTTATTGTGATGATATTGATGGTAGGTCAAGAAGACCTAAAGTTTGGTGACATTTCACAAGTTGGAAAGTAAGGATTCGTGTTATTAGACACGATTTGGAGTTAGCTTGGCTAAGGTGAGTACATGAGACTTTTACTGAGTACATAGCAAATGATTTTGACAACTATGATGTTTTATGAGTCTTTATTGATAAATGTTTTTTTTATAAAGATACGATTGAAAAGATAAGAAAATGCAAGTAATAGACTATTTGAATATGTCTAAATAACTAATGATTTTGGAACAGATTATGAAAATGAAAAGTAATTAGTAACTCTTCATTAATATGATGTTTGATTAAGAGTAATGATTAAGAAAGTATGATAGTTGGTTTATTAATGATATGTATTAATAAAGCTAATAGCAATGATTTTCAAGTATCAAGAATTGATTAGTATATTATACTAATAAAGGTAGTGATTGAATTGTTAAGAGAATAGATAAGAAGTGACTAGTAATAAATATGCATTCTAGTCAAAGAGAAGTTAAAGTGATATAATGTTTATAAATGATAAATAGGTTTTATTTAATAAAGGACTTGGGAAAGTCAATATTGAAATTGAATAAGAAAAGAGAATAATATGATAATTAGAATATATGTATTCTAATTTGTGTTTGATTATGAATTGGTGGGGCATAGACCCATATTTGATGATTCAATGTGTGTAATAAAAGTATCCGGATAACGATAACCCATTTATGGGGGAGTGAGATTACTACTTGGGGCGGTACCTCCCTGCGCAAGGGTAGTATATCTATGTGAACGATAACCCGACAATAGGGGGATTATGATAACCCGATAAAAAGGGGGATTACGATAACCCGCGAGACGGGGGATTTGGTGATCTTGGTAAGTTTGGGAGAACCCCAATTACCATGTGATCTTAATGATAACCCACATCGGGGGAGTTTGCTTCGGAATGATCCGGGGCGTATGTGATAAAAGGGGTAAGCTTAAGGATAGCTTACATGTATGTGATTATGTGATGGGTAAGCTTATGGTTAGCTTACTAGTAAGTATGAATAAACGATAAGGTAATAAGTTGATAATTAATAAGTGAATAAAGAAAAGAATTGAATAGTAATGACTTTTTATTATTGTTGAGAATGGGTCGAAAATCCATGTATCTCACGAGACTATTTTTGTCTCACGTACTACTTTGTTTTTGGCTATGTACTCAGGTTCGAGATCGATGGATTAGAGGGTCGTGATAGAAGTGGCCTAGTGTTGATTAGCTCGGGAGCTCGTAGGTAGATCCCGTTTATCCTATGGTTATGATATTATAATGTGACACCGGTTTTAATACTCTGATAAATGTTTTTAAGGTTTTTGTTAAACCGTATTTTGGGAATTGGAAATTTGTAATATTTTTATTTAAAAATATGATTTAAAAGGTGTTTTAAAAATTGAGGTGTTACAACTTGGTATCAGAGCTATAGTTTAAGTGAATTAGGTAGGTTTGACCTCCCTAGTCTTAAGCTATGCTAAGTAGGACCATATGTTTCCATAGGATGTCCATGATTAGTCTTTTGAGACCGTAAAGTATAAAGTATAATAGGGTTGATCCCTAAGGGAAATGTCATGTTTTGATCTTTATGGGTTGTATTCGACTGTTGAGTCGAGTGTTCGAATATTGGTTGTTGGATATATTGGTATAACAAAAAGGTGAACACGAGAAGAGGATGAGCTCCTCTAATTCAAGAAGAGAAATTATAATTAAGTTTCGTCATGTCGCGGTGATGATGGAGAGGGTTCCGGTTTAGATATAACCCGACCCCGTTAATTTGGGAATTTTCCGGAATATGTTTAATCAGATGAAAGAAGTAGTGAATAAAGATGTGATTCTGAATTGGGAGAAATGGAAGGATGTCCATTCGTGACATTCATGGGTTGTAAGCCGATGCGTATTTGGGAAGTTCCGAGCCGAAGGTGACGGTTCGGTGGATTCGTGAAATGGAGCAAGTGCTAGAGAGTAGTAAGTGCATGAAGGATGATATGATGACCCTTGCATCCCGATTATAGATGGACGAGACGTCGTTGTGGAAGAATGTGATGTATGAAAGTTTAGAAAGAGAATATGGTACTAGATGTCGTGGAAGGAGTTCTCGAGTAGATTGTTAAAGAAGTTTTGTCCCGAAAGTGTATAAAAAAAAGGGCTTTAAGAGAAGTTAATGCTAGAGATGTGGAGAAGGTGGTTCAACGAAGGGTCATTGAATCGTCATCAAGTGGAGAAAAGAGGAAGTTTGATGGTAGCTTGTAGTCAACAAAGGAAGAAAATCTCGTTCAAATTTCGTCAAATCTTGTTGATGTGAAAGGTGCAAAAGTGTGGTAAGTTTCCTCAATTATAAAATTGATGGTATGAGGTTCGTGGTTTATTGGTTAATTGTCGCACAATTTGGTGCTTAAATGAAATGGTATGTATAAGTATAGGTAAGACGTTTGGTGTGGAACTGTACTCGGGGAACGGTTTCCCCGGTTTGTTATGTGTAAAGGTATGATATACCTGGGTGAGTTGGCGATTGGTATGTCGCGGATAGTTAGGATATTAAAAGATATTTGATCCGGGAATGGTAAATGATGTCAATGAAAGGATGGTAGTACGCGGAAGTACTAAGACTTAGTGAGAATGGTATATATGGATGGGAAACCATATAAGAAAAATGTTCAAAAGTAAAATTGTAGCATTCTGCGGGAATGATGATGGTGATGTGCTATCATCATATGATAATGGTAAAGAAAACAATGGTTAAAGATAAAGTGAGGTCTTAAAAACTCTTAAATAGAAAATATGTGGAAAAGAGTAAGCGTCGGGAACGCCAAATTTAATCGAAAATAGTTGAGTAAAAGTTTACAATTAGTCATGACAAAAATTTGTATCATGAATGATGGATTCGATGCTAAGGGTAAAAGGATAATTAATGGTAAAATGTCCTAGAAATGGTATGCTAAGTCAAGGGTAACAATTAATTATTGGAAAAAGGACATTTGAAAAAGTGTGATAGCTTATGTTTGGTTGTGGATCGGAGTCAATTGGTTGACTTGAGTTGACCGGGTGATTCGGTAAAATATGGATAATGGAATGAAATGGTGGTTACCTAAGTAGTGAAAGAAAGATTGGAAATTTAATAATGAGAAAATGAATCGACTAAAGACGATTGATAAATGAATAGATTGGTGGAAAGGACTAGATATGATTATGTGTATACCATACGGTATAAAGGTATAAGTGGGAGTAATGGTCTATGAAAGACATATGATTTTAGGAAGGTAATATTATGTGAAAAGTGGGGAACTGTAAATCGAATAAAGAATGTGATTAGTTATGAAAGAAAATGATAGCATGATGCTAAGTGAATGATGCATACATGAATTGTATGCAAGATAGAATGGTATTGTATGGATTTCGTTAGATCGGAGGCTTTCCGATTAACGAGATTTGATGAGTCACTTTGGATTGGAGGTTTTCCGATCATTGTGATAGTTTGGAGTCGTGGCGGATTGGAGGCTTTCCGATCATCTCGATAAGATAGTTAAAGTATAGTTTGTTATAAGGGATATGATGTTTGTATCTGACGTATGAAGAACCGTATGGTTAGTTGTTGTTATGATTTTTATGGCAAGTGAGAACTTGGGTTGAAAACACGGGTAGTGTTTAAGTATAAGTAGGTGTCGGAGATGCCCACAAGTCCATGGTTTATGAAGAAGGGAATGCTTTTAGGAAGCAAAGTTTGTTAGTAACCAATGAGTGGTGAAAGAGGTATAATGGGTGGTTAGACCACAAATTGGATATGATTGAGGCTCTAGGGCCGGTAATCGGAAATTTCAAGTATGGTATAAGGATGTTTGAAGGAGATTATAAATGGTATAAGTAATTGGATGAAAGTTAAAAAGGTAATAGAGATTTGGTATTGCCTTAAATGAAAATTGTTAATCGATTGTGGAAATTGAAATCGAAGAAAAGAGGAACAATTGAGAAAGGAAATTTAGATATTGGAATCGGGAATGAAAAATTTGGGAAGTGATGTCTCACTAGTAAAGGATATGTGAATTTTGCAAAGTAAGTTTGACTTTATTCATAAGTCAAGGTTGATCAACTTATGGATTGTTGACTTCGGGCAAAATTGAGTTTTGACTTTCGCTTAGAATGGCTAGCCAATGATAAGATCATAATGTATCACTTATATGTGTATGATAGTGGTTAATGGATTAATGGAAATAATGGTAGTCAAAGGGTGCGACTTTAACCGTTGGGTATTTCGAGTTGAATTTAGGAACCGAGTATGACTGTTGTTGGACCATGAAGGTAAGGTCGATTGTTAAGTAATATATGGTTAATGGAATCACTAGTGGGTAAGGAGATTGTCAAGAAATGGTTGACTTTGTGCTAAGTCAAAGATGGAACAATGTTGAAAATTTGGTCAAAGCGATGGGTGGACTATCATATTAGTCAAAAAGGTTATTAGGAATGATTGGGTCATATCACTCCAATGGGAATAAAGAGTTTGGTTAAATGTTGGGAAATGTTAAGGTCGAATTGTGAAATTTAAACCAGTTCGGGTGTTAGGAACTCAAGTTTGGATTTTTGGCCCGTTTGGGTATAACGGGTCAAGTGGGCAATTAATTGCGTAAGTATTAGTGAAACACAAGTTGGAAGTGGAATGAGGATTGGAAATCCTTGAGTTGATTCCGAGGACGGAATCCTTTTAAGGGGTGGATAGTTGTAACGACCTGAAATCTGAATAAAATAAAATATGGGAAAAATATGATAAACAAGGATAAATCATTTAAAGAACGTAGGAATTGGTTTCGTGTCATTTGGACACCGTATGAGAAAGTTATGGACGAAACCGGGTCGAGGCAAAGACCGAAAAGTGCAGCCTAGCTGACTAGTGGAGTTCACGGCGCGAAGTGGAGTTCGCGATCGCGAACTCCGTCCAGGGAATTGGGGTTTTTGACGATCGGAGTTCACGGCCCATTACCGATCGCGAAGTATTCACGACACGCATAGTTCGCGTCGCGAACTAGTTAGCGATCGTGAACTATGGACGAGCAGTATTAAAACGGGTTTGAGTTAGGGTTTACTCATTGTTCACCCAAGTTGTGGTGCAGCCGATTTTAGAGAGAGAAGGGGCGATTTTGGTGATTCCTTGCTCAAATCTTCACCATCTTGAAGGATCTAAACATCAAAGGTAAGATTTCTTGATTGTTGATGCTATCTAGCTAGTTATGAACTTTGTTTGGGTAGAAATGGTGGTTTGGGGGAATCATTCATGTCATCTTTGGGGAAGATGACTAATCATGGGTGTAGAACACTCATTATAAGCTTGTAAATGATGTGTACAAGTTGGATTTGGGTTTATTGATGGAAATCTTGAACTAGGGTTTGAGATTTCACCAAGTTGGATGAACTTGGTGGTTAGGAATGTGAATATGGATTGATTAGTGATTAGTTATGGATAATAACTAGTTATTGTGATGATATTGATGGTAGGTCAAGAAGACCTAAAGTTTGGTGACATTTCACAAGTTGGAAAGTAAGGATTCGTGTTATTAGACACGATTTGGAGTTAGCTTGGCTAAGGTGAGTACATGAGACTTTTACTGAGTACATAGCAAATGATTTTGACAACTATGATGTTTTATGAGTCTTTATTGATAAATGTTTTTTTTATAAAGATACGATTGAAAAGATAAGAAAATGCAAGTAATAGACTATTTGAATATGTCTAAATAACTAATGATTTTGGAACAGATTATGAAAATGAAAAGTAATTAGTAACTCTTCATTAATATGATGTTTGATTAAGAGTAATGATTAAGAAAGTATGATAGTTGGTTTATTAATGATATGTATTAATAAAGCTAATAGCAATGATTTTCAAGTATCAAGAATTGATTAGTATATTATACTAATAAAGGTAGTGATTGAATTGTTAAGAGAATAGATAAGAAGTGACTAGTAATAAATATGCATTCTAGTCAAAGAGAAGTTAAAGTGATATAATGTTTATAAATGATAAATAGGTTTTATTTAATAAAGGACTTGGGAAAGTCAATATTGAAATTGAATAAGAAAAGAGAATAATATGATAATTAGAATATATGTATTCTAATTTGTGTTTGATTATGAATTGGTGGGGCATAGACCCATATTTGATGATTCAATGTGTGTAATAAAAGTATCCGGATAACGATAACCCATTTATGGGGGAGTGAGATTACTACTTGGGGCGGTACCTCCCTGCGCAAGGGTAGTATATCTATGTGAACGATAACCCGACAATAGGGGGATTATGATAACCCGATAAAAAGGGGGATTACGATAACCCGCGAGACGGGGGATTTGGTGATCTTGGTAAGTTTGGGAGAACCCCAATTACCATGTGATCTTAATGATAACCCACATCGGGGGAGTTTGCTTCGGAATGATCCGGGGCGTATGTGATAAAAGGGGTAAGCTTAAGGATAGCTTACATGTATGTGATTATGTGATGGGTAAGCTTATGGTTAGCTTACTAGTAAGTATGAATAAACGATAAGGTAATAAGTTGATAATTAATAAGTGAATAAAGAAAAGAATTGAATAGTAATGACTTTTTATTATTGTTGAGAATGGGTCGAAAATCCATGTATCTCACGAGACTATTTTTGTCTCACGTACTACTTTGTTTTTGGCTATGTACTCAGGTTCGAGATCGATGGATTAGAGGGTCGTGATAGAAGTGGCCTAGTGTTGATTAGCTCGGGAGCTCGTAGGTAGATCCCGTTTATCCTATGGTTATGATATTATAATGTGACACCGGTTTTAATACTCTGATAAATGTTTTTAAGGTTTTTGTTAAACCGTATTTTGGGAATTGGAAATTTGTAATATTTTTATTTAAAAATATGATTTAAAAGGTGTTTTAAAAATTGAGGTGTTACAGTCGGACTCAACGAGGACATTTTTGGCAAAAGCCGCCCTCCAAGAGGCCTTATTGCAGTAAACCGGCCTCCAGGACCCCCTACTTTCAGTCGGTTTTCAGATTCGCCTAAAGCCGGACTCCAGGACTCCTTCTTTTTAATAAAAAACCGGCCTCCGTGAGGCCATCAACCCTATTTTTGAAAGATAGTACAAAACAGCCCTATTTATGAAAATAAAAAAATAAAAAAAAAATAAAAAAACCTATTTTTGAAAAAAATTCCCCTCCCTCTATGGCTCCATGCCCGATGGCTCTATGTAAATAAAGAACACTCTCGGTAGGTAAGATCCTCTATCTAGTCTTTTTTTTATTTGAATTATTGCAATACTTAAGAGACAATGCATCATACATGTCTGGGTTAGTTATTGTAATTTAGTTAGTACAGTATTTCATTCGTCTCATTTTTATTGTCTAGTATACTATTTTAATTTGTCCCACAAAGACTGTCTTTCTTAAATTTCAACAAAATCAAAAAATATTTATGTTGGAAAGAGAAATTTTAATTAGTAATATAGTATAATTAATGTATTTTTCTTAAACTCGTGTGTTTTTTATAGTGAACAATAAATTTGTGACGAGGGAATATTAAATACGAACTACTAAGTCATGAATGATAGTTGACCTAATTTAGTAGTATTGATTGTCCTTTAAAAATACCTTCACCACATAAGATGAGTTCACTTGTTGACAAAATAATAATGACCTTAAAATATGAATTCTAATTAAAAAAAAATCAATAATCAGTACAATTAGTCAAATCATTTTTCACTTGTGACGAGGAAGATTATGCGTAATCAAGCGTCTCCATGCGTCCCCCAAGCCAGACGCGTCCTTCCCCTTACGCAGGTCTTCTTGCCACGTGTCCCAAAGTCGTTTTGTTCGTCCAAACGACCACACCCGGTCACCAAATTTTCAAAGCGATGTGGTTGTTTTCAAAGGAAATGAGTTTGGTCGCCGGTTACATGGGTTTAGTCGGGATTTTTCATTTGTTTGGTCGGAAGAAAAAAAGCTGATGTGGCGTTGATGTGTAAGGGTTGACCAAATTGGGTTTGGTTACCCATTACACATAGCCTAAGTAAACATAATAGATACTCCCTCCGTCCCTAAATAAAGTTTTCATTTCTCTTTGGCACAACTTTTTAGGAGATAGTTAGTGGTGGGGTATTTGGTATTACTTTTGATTAAAATATAAGGTTTGATTGGAGAGAGAAAGTGTTTTAGAAGATAGTTGTGGTGAAAGTATTGATAATAATATTATTATATTAAGTGGAGTACTTAAGTTTGAGAAATAAGAACTTTATTTATGGACAAAACTTAGAGGAGAAATTACCATCTTCATTTTTTATGATTTGCAGAGCCTCATTTTGTAGTTTTCACCGGCCACCCAAATCAATGGGACGACGGCCCTAACTATAAGATCTTTGGCGGAGCAATAATTCCAACATTCCAAGTGCTCTTAGAAAGGTTAGATATATCTTTACTATATATAATACATATTTTGGATTTTCTTAAAATAGAAAATTTTAATTTTCAGTAAATACATTTATTATTTCGGGACAGATTTGTGTTTATAAAAAATATGCATTATGCAGTACTTGAACTTATGACATCTACGTTATTAACATAATGCCCTAACTAACTGAACTATTAGACCATATATTCCTTACTTGATTATAAGTATATTTATTAATCCTTAAACTTTAAAATGTTAAAATTAACACCACCACCCCCATCACCATCATCACTACCACCACACACCATCACTACCGCCACCACTAACCACTAATTGGGCGCAAATATAATTATAAAGTACTAGCCGCTGTATTACGTGGATACACTTCTATTAATGAAGAAGAAAATACAGTAGATACCCTGATCAGGTTTGATAGTATGTGCATGTGAAATAATTGAGAGAGAGATTATGATGTTAGACAGAAACTGCGTACTAGAACCATTAAAGTTGTGGGTACATTTGCACTCTTGCAGAGCTATAAATGCATTGCTGAGATCAGATACATCATATTTTTATGTTTTTAAATTTTTAATAATTGATATGCGGACATTATTAGTATTATAATCTGTGTACAAGATTTTGCAAACTTTAAATAAGTGAAATATACTGTAGATATGGTATCATGTGGGCACGGTTTTTAAGAGTTGATACGTCACGTATTTTGGTAAAATTTAAAGGTTTCTAGTTATACATTAGATGGAATTTAAGGTTGATTATTTGAACATCTTTTATTATTATTTAAACACTCCTAATAAATAATTAATAAATAATTAATAATTAAGTAATAATTAATATCTACTTTATATTATATTTTTATTAATTACTTTAATTTGTATTTCATAATTCGCATTTTATATATTACATTAACATAATCAAACTGTAAATAACTAAATATGATAAGTTTTATTTAAAAAAATTATATGACAAGTCTTATTTAAAATTTTTATAAATTTATAGAACTTTAATTAAAAGGTTTTAATTATCTATAAAATTATTTTATAAGTATTATACTTTATTCGTAAATAATGATGACAATATTTCTCCGAAAATTTAAGTTTTTTCAGTAATATCTACTAATTATGATAAAAAATTATATATTCAAATAAATAAAAAAGATAAAAAATTTAATTCATAGATTAAACTTTAAAAGATGGAAAAGTAAAAGTTAAATCATAGATAAAAAAAATATAAACCTTGATGTACATGTAATTTATTATGTTGAATACAATTTTTAATATTAAAAATAGTTAGATTTTCACGACATATTTTTTTGGTAAAATTAAGTGTTTAAATAGTAGCACACTATTTTTAGCTTTAATTATCATGCAAATGACTTTACTAAAAGACACTGGATCCACACCTATTAATAATGTTCATCATGCGATTTGAAGCATCGACCACAAAGATAAAGGGTGAACACCTTATAGCTATGCCTACTGCCCTTTGCTGATTAGCGCTTTTTTTTAACGGTAAATTAGTAAGTTAGTGGTTCGACATATGCAATGACATACAAGCGCGCAGTATGCATTCTTCGAACATATCTCCTTTTAGGGGAATAAACCCCACCTCCTTTTTAATCTCCTGAGGAATACTCTCAGCTGGTCTTGAACTCAAGACTTTTTAAAAGTAAACCCCAAGATAATTCTTGATGGCCAATTAATCTAGATCAATTGATTTACTGATTAGCACTTAGACGTTTAAAGAAAAAAATACTTTAATATTCTAACATTAAAAAGAAAGACAGAAAGAGTGTGTAGATCCTATGTTTGCGATGATCCAATGATCATATAAAAGTTCAACATATTTTCTTTTTAAAATTATAAAATTGTAACACTTCAGAATTAAACCCGCAATCTTAACAACTACATACCACATGGTATAATGTGAATGAGCTGTTTTCTTTTAAATAAAGCTATCTTTCTAATAATTGACATAACCTATATACATGTTGGTGATGCTAAAATACTTTCTCAAAATCTTTGATTTTATGTTAAAATGCCAAAATTACATTTGAAACTTAGGGCATTTTTTGGTGTGCTTTTTTAAAAGTGATTATTATCTTATTGACTTTTTAAAAAGAAGTTTTGAAAACTAAGAGGGGATCTACTTCTTGAAATCTCCTTTTTGAAGCTTTTACACAAACAATTTATTAAGTTATTAAATTTTTAAAAATCAATAAATTACTTTTTGAAACTTTCCCAAACACCTCTTTAAACACACCACTCATGAGTTATTTTTGGAGGAATGTCACCTAGCAGGTTGGAATATGATGGGTGAATTAGTGAATTTAGGTAGGGGTGTTCACTATTCGGATATAACCGGATTGTCCAATTGGACATTTTGGATCGGACTATTTGGATTGGTTATTTGGTTTTTTGGATCGGTTCGGACTTGAACTAAATAAATAGTTTGGATTTCGGATTGGATTTGGTTTCCGTTGTGAAAACCGGATTGTCCAAAAAAACCGAATAGTATATATATTAATTAATTTATATACTAACACTTGTTGGTTTCCATTTCAATCAAGTATGGTACTCCATTTCTTTACATTTCCTATAGTAAATTGATATATATACTAACACTTGTTCCATTTTATATTGTATCAGTTGGCGATTTTACCAATCTTTTTGGAGTTTTTTATAAAGTTAATGTCAAGATTTTTGCATATATGATTGTAAATGTCACAAGCTATGAATTAGACTTGTTTTTATGTACATAGTAGTTTATCATTTTGGAATTTTACATATCGAACTTAATATTACTTATTTTATATACTTTTGTAGTATTTTGAAAATGTTAAGGAAAAACCAAACGGATAAAACCAAATCAACCAAATTGTTATTTGGTTCGGATCGGTTTGGTTTTCGAATTAGTTTGGACGGTTCGGTTTGAACTTTTGAAAACCGGACTTTGTTTGGTTTCACCTATTTGGTTCGGATAAAACCAAACCGTCCAAACGAACACCCCTAAATTTAGGTGGGCACTCCACTCACAGTGTGTAACATGAGGGGGACCCGGTCGCAAACTAACAAAAATCCATAATTATTGTCAAGAATATTTGTGTGATTCTTGAATTAAATATTTGTATTTATTAAACCGTGTATCAAAATTATAGTATCTTTTCAATTAACTTCTTAAAATAATTATTTATTCACTAATAAGCAAAATAAAAATTATTTATTATGGACTATGTGGTGTTTTCATCCTATTTTATCGTTATAAATTTCTATTGTAAGCCTGTTCTCTATTTATTTAAGGATTTTCTGATGTTTAGAGGGTGATGACAATACCGAAATTCCCTCTTCTTCCTCCTTTTTGCCATAAAAGCTTAACTTTTTAATAATTAATGAGAAATTAGATGGTAAAAAAACACTAAAGAGATGATACTATTAAAACACCAAACTAAAGAACAAGCACCTCAAAACTTGAAAAAGGGCACAACCTAATTTCCAAAATCTCAAACAACACGACACTTAAATAACGGAAAACCTACCTCATAGGAGAAGCGAAAAAACCAGAACACTTGGATAATAGTCTAAAGAAAAGAAGACTAAAATCAGTTGGACAGTAATGTCGCAATAGTTTCATACTGATGTAGACTAAGTAATGATAATGTGAGACCGTTGATTCAAAGAATACCGGGACAATCTAACCAAAACTACGTTGATTTGAGAATTTTGTGGAAATGATCTTCAAAATCTATTCAACACGAATAACAATTTTGGAAAGAAAAAACTCAATTTTTGTAAAAACTTCAACTGTGTATTTCATTGCATAAAACAAACCTTAAATATGGGCCATATTTTTTAATTGGCCTAAAACAACAAACGATGCATAAACATGGCCTAGACAAAGTTCAATAAAATAAAGAAAAAACACGAAAAATGCAAATAAAATATCCAAAAATAATATCTTTAAACGACAAGTCCCGGACGAAATATTACAAAAGCCATGACGACTTCTATTTTTAAACGGCAAAAATGGATACAAACAAGAATGAGATTATACATTATTGTAAATTTGCTCAAAAACACCAAAAAAAAACTAATACTTCATCCGATGCAAAATAAGTAATACATTTTTTAAATTTGGATGAATCAAAATAAGTGACATACTTTGAAAATTTACCGTATTTGGTAAAAACTAGTGGGTCACACACCCATTAACTATCTACTTTAATAAAATGAAATGACATATTTACCCTTAATTTTACTTTTAAACATCATTAAACTTACTTTATTTAAAATTGTGGGACTCATTCCACATTAACTATTCAATCGATCTAATATAACATCATTATAATCTTTTGCCTCAAAAATCGTGAAACCAATAATGTATCTTATTTTGAATCGAAGGAAGTATAAATAAGATAAATGGTACTTGTGCCTACCATTTGTGCATACTCATGCATACCCATTTAATGATGACATATGTCAAAATTAAGGGATGATATGAGGAAAGAGGATTATTGGATTAAGCATGTCAAGTTTAGAGTTAGGTAGACGCACATATAAGTAGGCACTAATATTAGGCATAAATATTATTTCTCTATAAATAAATATGAACCAACCTACTACTTCGTAAGAAACCAGCATACAAAATTTAGACCATAATATACAAATAATCTAACCATCTATACATTACATAAAGAACCAAATAAATAAAAAACACCATCACCACAAATATGGAGCTCGTTGGAGGCGGTTAATTTTTTATTTTTTTTTTCAGAATTCATAAAAGTGAACGATATATATCACGAATATTTTTGTCCATCGTATTTCAGACCTCTAAATTTAATCGTATAATCGTTTGCAACGTGTCCACCAATCATAACTGCAATTCGGACGTCAGATAGCGACTAGTGTCCAGATACAAAGTTGAACATACAACCGTTGGATCGCACTCTAATCGTAGGGATAAAAACCGTAATTTCGTTCCTCAAAACCGCCTATAAATCGGTACCATGTTTCTCAAACCCCAAATACCAGAAATAACAAAAGTTTCTGGAAAAATCCGCTTCTACTTGGGGAATGCAGAGAGATGAGAGGAGATTCGCGGCTGTCTAACGTTGGTAGAGCTAAAAGACTCATCGGCGGCAGGAATTGCCACCGGAAACACGTAGAAGACGGGTGAACCACTCGCCGGCTTCCACCGGTTACAGTCGTAGTATAATCGTATTTTTTTTACGTATTTTACTTTTTTTCTTTTTTGTAATTGGATACGCATTTCGTCGAACACATGGCGATGGAAGACAAAAACAACGGCGTGTTAAACGGAAAATACGAGCTTGGCCGGCAGCTTGGTCACGGCACTTTTGCGAAGGTGTATCACTCCAGGAACGTGCATACCGGAAAAAGTGTAGCGATGAAAGTTGTAGGCAAAGAGAAGGTTATTAAAGTCGGAATGATGGATCAGATAAAACGCGAGATCTCGGTGATGAAAATGGTACGGCATCCGAATATCGTCGAGCTTTACGAAGTTATGGCGAGCAAATCTAAGATCTATTTCGCTATGGAGCTCGTTAGAGGCGGTGAGTTATTCTCGAAAATTGCGAAAGGGCGGTTACGTGAAGATGTTGCTAGAAGCTACTTTCAACAGCTCATCTCCGCCGTTGATTTCTGTCATAGCCGCGGTGTCTATCACCGAGATCTGAAGCCGGAAAATTTGTTATTAGACGAGGAAGGTAATTTGAAGGTAACGGATTTCGGTTTGAGCGCTTTTTGCGATCATCTCCGACAGGACGGATTGTTACACACAACGTGTGGAACTCCGGCGTACGTGGCACCGGAAATAATCGGGAAAAAAGGATACGACGGTGCAAAAGCTGATATATGGTCATGTGGAGTCATTCTCTACGTCCTTCTCGCCGGATTTTTACCTTTTCAGGACGAAAACATCGTCGCGATGTACCGGAAAATTTACCGTGGAGATTTCAAATGTCCGCCGTGGTTTTCCTCCGATGCACGGAAACTAATCATGAAATTGCTAGATCCGAATCCTAGCTCTCGTATCACAATCTCGAAAATCATGGAATCAAACTGGTTTAGAAAATCCGCTCCGAAGAACACCAATTTTTTAATCCAAGACGAAGGTGTACAATCGAAAGGAATTGAAGCTAAAACATTGAATGCATTTCACATAATTTCATTATCAGAAGGATTCGATCTGTCACCGTTGTTTGAAGAGAAAAAACGAGAGCAAAAAGAAGAAATGAGGTTCGCCACGACGGAGCCGGCGACGGCGGTGGTGTCGAAGCTGGAGGAAGTTGCAAAATCAGTGAAATTTAGTGTGAAGAAGTCCGGCGACGAGAGCAGTTTACGATTGCAGGGGCATGAAATAGGAAGGAAAGGGAAGTTAGGGATAGCGGCGGAGATCTTCGCCGTGACACCGTCGTTTCTAGTGGTAGAAGTGAAGAAGTCTAGCGGAGACACTCTGGAGTACAACCAGTTCTGTAATAAGGATCTCCGGCCGGCGCTTAGGGATATTGCATGGAGGTCTGCTGCCGGTCACTCTTTTCCGGCGTGATTGAAATTAAATTAAATTGTTATTATATAGCTTATGAAATTTCGTCATGTGTAATCTGTTGAATCAAATAATTTGGTGATTCAATATTTCGACATGGAATCATTTTCATGTGACTTCGATATCTTTTTGTGTTTGTGAATCTTTCCTTACCCTTTATTTAAATTTTATATTATCACTGTTGTCTTTTTCTTCTGTGTATTGTTCAATTTAATACCAAATGTCTAATTAGTTACTGTATTACTCCCTCCGTCCCTAAATAAAGTTCTCATTTGTGTTGTGCACAACATTTTAGGAGATAGTTAGTGGTGGGGTATTGGTATTACTTTTGATTAAAATATAAAGTTTGATTGGATAGAGAAAGTGTTTTAAGAGATAGTTAGTGGTGAAAGTATTGATAATAATATTATTATATTAAGTGGGTCCCTTAAGTTTGAGAAATGGGAACTTTATTTAGGGACAAAACTTGAAGGTGAAATGGGAACTTTATTTAGGGACGGAGGGAGTATATACTACTACTTCCTCCGTTTTAAAGTGATACACTTACCTTTTTAGGATGTTTAAAAATAAGTGATACACTTTAAAAGTTTCCTTATTTAGTATAAAAATGGGATCCATCATCCACTAACTATCCACTTTAATTAAGTGAAATTACCCTTATACTTTTACTTTTATTTTTATACATTATTAACTTCACTTTAATTCAAATATGTGGGACCAATCTTCCACTAACTATCAAATTTAATCTAATTAATCTTCATTATCATATTTTGTCTCAAAAAATGTGTAAGCTCAAATGTATCATTTATTTCGAAACGGAGGAAGTATATAAAATTATAAATCTATTTTTTTTTTTTTTGAACGGCAATTCATTAGAACGAGGACACCTAGCAAGGCGCTAGGCGAACAAAAACAAACAACAAAACAAGCAACATTAGAAACAAGACAAGGGATCGGAACACCAAATAGACCACCTATTGCCTAAATTACAAGACGGGGCTCTAAATTTAATCCAAAAAAACGATAAAGCCTGAAGGAACCCGCCTTTAGAGGAACTCCTGAAATCTTCCGAAGACCGAAAGACTTTACCGTTTCGATGCCTCCAAATAATCCAAAGATAAATGTACCATACACTTAACAACCCCTTCTTCTTAGCCCCAGAAAAAGGGCTGGAATCCACCCAATTACACTTCCATAATTGTATTAAAGCTCAAAAAATCAATGTTCCACCAAGAGCTAAGATCCCGCAACAAGCATCTAGAGACAGGGCAGTGCAAGAAAATGTGATCAAGATCCTCGTCTACCGAATCACAAAGAGGGCAAAGCTGGGAGAGACACGTGATGTTTCTTCTAAGGAGGTTCGGCTTTGTCGGGAGCCTGTTGTGTATAATGCGCCAGACCAAGATATTGATCTTGGCAGGCACCCAATTTACCCACGAGAGAGACTTGTTACCAACGACTTCCAAAGAGCGATCGTCAAAAGCCTTCCGAAGAGAAGAAACAGAAAACCCGTTGTCATCAAGGGCCCACGAAACCCTTCTGGACCCGGAAGAATGATCAATCCGGATCCAGCTATGAACCGACAAGTTGAGCTTAGTAAATTCTTTTTGAGCCTTTATAATATTCCGCCAAATGCCCGGGAATCGCCCCCCTTTAGAGGCATTAGACAACCCACCGTCATCACCGTGTAACGAGGTAATAACCTGTTTCCACAAACCGTTTTCCTCATTATAAAATCGCCAATACCACCGAATAAGCATAGATAAATTTAGAGCCCTAAGGCTGCCAATTCCGAGCCCCCCCTTTGATTTATCAGCCAATGCAGTCTGCCAGCTTATCCATGGGATTTTTTTACCACTTCCACTTGAGCCCCAAAAGAAGTTTAGACGAATACTTTCCAGTTTACTAATGATTTTCTTAGGGGCTTTGAACAACGAGAAGAAATACAGCCCTAAACTTCCAAGAACAGATTTTGTCAATAAAAGCCTGCCACCAAAAGATAACGATTTTGATTTCCATGCAGATAATTTAGCATTGAATTTGTTGATAATTTCAGTCCAGAAATCAATTTTGTTCATAGAAACCCCAATCGAAGGCCAAGAAAAGTGAAGGGGAAGTTACCAGCCCGACATCTAATGCGAGCAGCTAGCTCGCGAACCGCAGAATCGCTGACTGCAGCCCCCATTATGCAGCTCTTGCTCAAGTTAATTTTTAAGCCGGACGAGAGCTGAAAGCACCTTAACAACCTAATCAAGTTTTGGGCATTAACGATGGACCAATCGCCTGCAAAAATTATGTCATCAGCAAACTGTAAATGGGTTATGATCGGCCCAGAATTGGGCAATTTAACCCCATGGTACACCCCTTTTTCAGTGGCTTCCATCATGACCACATTGAGGGCTTCGGCCACTAAGATGAATAAAAAAGGCGCCAAGGGATCCCCTTGCCTAACTCCCCTGCCCATGACAAACTCATTGGTTGGCGAACCATTAACAAGCACAGAAACAGAGTTGGAACCGAGGCATCCCCGTATCCATTTTCGCCAAATAACGCCAAACCGCATTTGCTCAAGCACATTATCGATGAAATCCCAATAAATGGAGTCAAATGCTTTTTCAAAGTCAATTTTGAAGAGGAGGCATTTTCTTTTAACTTTTTTCGCCCATGACATTATTTCACTGCTTATAAGAGGCCCATCCAATATACTTCTGTTTTTTATGAAAGCGGTTTGCTCAGGCCCGACTACAGAGTCAATCACCGCAGCAAGTCTTGTTACAAGAATTTTTGACAGGATTTTGTAAAAGCTATTAATAAGGCTTATCGGTCTGAAGTCAGACAAACTGATGGCGTCTTTTGTTTTCGGGATAAGAGCTATAAACGAAGCGTTGCATCCACTATCAATCTTCCCAGTGGTTTCAAAATGTTTAATTGCAAGGAAAAGGTCTTGCTTGATTGTATCCCAATGTTTTTTGTAGAATTCAATTGTGAAGCCGTCTGGGCCCGGAGCCTTGTTGTATCCTGCGTCCCAAATAGCAGCCTTTATCTCATCAATTGAAAAACCGCACTCAATGGAGAGAGCCTGCACAGTGGATAACTGCCAAAATTTAGGGCTGTTAAAAACAGGTCTTAAACCCGGGACTGCACTAAATTTAGAGCTGAAGAAATTGTGGGCGTGCTCCTTGACCACCTTCGGGTCGACCAGCCAGACACCATTTATGTTAAGCCCATGTATAAAATTGGCTCTCCTGTTTTGGTTTAGCATTCCATGGAAGAAACTGGAATTTTCATCTCCCTCCACAGCCCACTTTATTCTAGATCGCTGCTTAATATCAAGAATTTCCGCATGCTCGAGCTCTTTAATTTTTAAAAAATGGTTCTTTCTTGCCGAAATTTCAGAGTCCGTAAGGACCGTATCTTCAGCTTTAGTATCAATTTCATCAATCAATCTGCTCAGGTCTTTGATTTGGGTCTTCCTGCAAGAGATGTTACTTTTCCTCCACTCTTTAATCTGAATCTTGACCTGTTTTAGCTTGAATAAGAACCTTTGAATAGGAGAGAAATACGCCGGGGGGGGGGGGGGGGGGGGGGCGGCCAGATTCCAACCTGAATTGACAGCGTAGTCAAAACCAGGAGCACCAAGCCACGAGTTGAAGAGCTTGAAATATGTTGGACCGAAATCGATCACATCAGAACAAAAAATAATGGGGCAGTGGTCCGAGTGCAATCTTGGCAGAATTGTTGCATTAGGATTGGGCCAGGAAGCAATGAAATTATTGGACACTAAAAATCTATCAAGCTTGCTATGCTTAGCCCCATCCGGGCTCATTCTAGTATATTTTCTTCCCCCACTTTTCACCTCAATAAGCCCAGAATTCCGAATAAAGTCATTAAACGAGATGGCACCGGCCGAAGAGAAGTTAGTACCCCTTCTCTCTTCCGAGCTTCGGACTTCATTGAAATCACCCATAGCAACCCACATAAAATCATTGTGCAACGAAATCAAGTCACAAATCGAATTCCAAAGTCTTTTTTTCCGAGTAGATGACTGCGGCGCATAAACGTTTATAAAACCACATCTTTTATTACCAACCCAGGTTCCCCAAACAGCCACATAACCAGTATCAATTATTTCACCAAGCTTCGAGAAGTAATTTGTATCCCAGACGGAGAGGATACCGCCAGATCTTCCATTAGATCCTAGGGCAATAAAATCCACTGAAGTCGAGCCCCACAAGGGACGAATAAATCTATTATCAATGTCACCAGGGATGTGGGTTTCCTGGATGGCGAGAAACTGAAATTTGTTTGCTTTCCGAAGGTCCGAGATCCAATTTAGCTTCGAATCAGAAGCTAACCCCCTTATATTAATGGAAAGAGCTAACATTGGGAAACATCGCACATACCTTTCCTGGAAATCACGTTCCTGACTTCCGTTTCGCATCCCTCCATTTTGAATCCGACCATGGCCCCAATTTCCAAAGTGTCTCTGACCTCGTTGAAAGTGCCATCAGAGAAAGGAATATGATGATCGTTGGGCGGAGAAGGGACCTTATTAAGGTCAATGGAACAAATACCCGAGCTTGAGATGACTCTCTTGGTTTTTTGGTGTTGAGGACGACGACACCCATTTCTGGAGATGAGGGAAAGAGCAGAGAAGGATTTAAGAGAGATGTTGGGCTGCTTACGAGATATATTCTTTCCCCCAATTTTAAAAACTTTACTGGGCCCAGCAGAGGGATGTGGGATTTGGGCTTTTGACTGGGCTTCCGAACTACAGCAATCATTCTGGCCCGCATGCTTTGGGAAATAATCATGGTGGGCTTCCACGATCGGATCGGGGTTATCCTGATCCACCGAATCCAAGTGAATTGTGGGGACCTCATCATTACCAATCTCGGTTTCCAAATCCGTATTATCCTCCTCACCCAAGGCAATCTTATTCCCAATGTCTTGGTCATTGGAATTATTATTAATGCTGGGACTCTTCAGCTCCACCCTACCCAAAATAGTTGCCGGCGACTTTGCAGCCGATAATTCATCGGCGACAAAATTTTCCAGATTCTGAAACTCGTCCTCCGAGTTGTCATGCTCGGAATAATCAGAGTAGTCAGAGGGGATAGAATCACCATCTTCTGACTCAATAATGTCGTTAAACTGTGGGCACAATTTAGCAGATTCACCAAAATCTTCATAGACGTAGATTGGAAAAATCTTACCATCTATGGATACATCAACTGTTGATTCAATTCTGCGAGCGTGGGTGGTAAGGATGCCGACCTTCCCCATGAACATGTTAAAGTTGTCCTCGTTGCACTCTTCCGGGATAACTATTTCACCCCACTTCTCCGCGATAATCCCGAATATACTAGGGGACCATGCGTGCGGCGGCACTCCAGTAATGATTAGGGCAGCAAGTCTATCCTGAATCATGAACTCCGGAGTCCATTTTTCGAGCGAAATAAACCAACTACGCCACGTTTCCGAGGCATCCGTCATGAATCTATTAAGATCATCCAAAGATTCAAATTCCAGTAACACATGCAAACCGCCAAGAAAGTTGATATAGACGTTGTCACACCCTTCAGCTTCCTTGAGATTACTAATGTTCCATAGCTTATTGAAATTATGAGCTTTCCCGACCAAAGAAAGGGTCATCTTTTTTGTGGCTATGGCATCCGAACTAACCGATATGCATGGAGAGGCGCATGGGATCTCCTCTTCCTGCTTGGCATCACCTTTTAAAGTACTAGCGTATGAACGGCCAGCCTTAACGCTCGAATCTTTACCTATGAAAGACATAATTCTGGGTTTTGGTGTGGCTGTCGATAGGGGTTTCATCCTTGAGAATTTTGCAATGTTTACTTCAGCTTTGAGGTATCCAACCGGAACCCCGTTTAGCAGCCTTACAAAAGAGGCAGGGTCATGAACGCCATCAAACCTTATGAATCCAAAGCTCTTTCCTTCCTTGTTTTTCCTTTTTGCTACGTAAACATCCACAAGTCTTCCAAAATCTTCGAACGATCTTCTGAGTTTCGCGTGGTTCCAATCATCAGGGAAGTTTGTGATGAAGAATGAAGTGATCCTGCTTTGCCTTTGTTGTCTTGAGTCTTCATGTCTTGAATGAGTCTTCCGATTTTGGACGCGAGTCCATCCGTCTTCATGGCCCCTCATAGGAACTGTTATTATAAATTGGGACTTTTCCTCTTTTCTCTTCTAAATGTAAATGGGAACTATAGTGAATCCTTGCTTCAACTTTCCTCTTTCCCTAAATCTAACACCTCTGCCACCTGTGTTCATATCGAGTTCATCTCATTTTTAGGGTTTTCTACCGTCTTCTTCGCTGTGATTCTCTGCTCTAGGGTTTTAATCAGAAATCAGACCGACATTAAGAACAGAGCAAGGAGATACCAGATCTGGTGATATATCGATCAGAAATGAAGAAGAATTAAAGAGATTAAAACCCTAGATCTGGCTCTTCCTCATACTTATAAATCTATTTGATACCATGTTGTGATGTATTTGAGATTTTTTCAAAATAGAAAATTTTAAAATTTAGCAAATACTATTTTATTTTGAAAAGATTTGTGTTTTTGCTAAAATAATGGTAGTAAGTCGAATATTTTGGCTAAAATGTTTAATTTATATAAATTCAATTTATGTTGTTTGTACAATGATATGAAAGATAATAATTAACTGTTGTTTTACACTTTTGTGCAATACCTATCTAGTTAGGGGTGTTCATTTGGATGGTTTGGTTTTATCCGAACCATATAGGTGAAACCAACTAAAGTCCGGGTTTTAAAAGTTCAAACCGAACCGTCCAAACTAATTAGAAAAACCAAACCGATCCAAACCAATTAATAATTTGGTTGGTTTGGTTTTATCCGTTTGGTTTTCCCAAAAAAATTTCAAAATACTACAAAACTATATAACATAAATAATATTAAGTTCGATATGTACGATTCCAAAATGATGAACTACTTTGTACATAAAAACAAGTCTAATTCATAGCTTCTGACATTTATAATCATATATGCGAAGATCTTGACATCAACTTCATCAAAAACTCAAAAAAGATTAGTATATATATTACTATTTGGTTTTTATGGACAATCCGGTTTTCACAACGGAAACCAAATCCAATCCGAAAACCAAAATATTAATTTGGTTCAAGTCCAAACAGATCCAAAAAACCAAATAACCAATCCAAATAGTCCGATCCAAAATGTCCAATTGGACAATCCAGTTATATCCGAATAGTGAACACCCCTATATCTAGTACCACATTGTTTTAAAAATTCAGTAAACACTTGTTTATTAAGGAAAGATTGTGTTACTTTTGCTAGGGTAGCGTAAGTCGAACGTTTTAGCAAAATCGCTAAATTTTTATAAATTCAGTTTAAGTAGTTTATACAATAATAAGAAAGATAATAATAATTAACAATTGTTTTACACAAATACCCATCAATATATACAAATGTATCGATCGTATGGATGGTATGATAAATCCTCAATTGACAAGCAACCATTTGTACCATAATTAAATAGAAATATGGAATGTTTTAGATTGATTAGTTAAATGGACCATCAATATGGTATCATTATAACGATGCATTGTCTTTAATTTCGCTTGATGTTGAATCAACTTGATCTACGTAGGTATTAGTCAATTAAGTTTCTTGAACTTCTAGTGATGTAATGGTGGTTTGGTCTCTTTCAGTCACCAGACGGAGGTGAGTCACGAGGCCATGGATGTTGACGGTTGTTGTGTCATGGTCAACATGTCGGGAGTAATGAGAGAACACCAATGGTTGACGTTGTACCAATTTGGATAAGTTAGTTATGAAACGATTTCACCTCTCATTCCAACTTATCTAATCTTCAGTGAATAATAGATTGTTGGGATAGTAGCCCATGATCAGCATGCCATTATGTGAAAACAGCCAAAACAACAATGGTTGATGTTCTAGCACTCTACGAACTTATATTCTACTTTTCAAGTTGCCAAATTTCAAAATTTTATTCTCAAAATAATTAAAAATACGAATTTAAATTTTGGTTGAAATAAAATCTAACTTAAATTTGCTTCACACGTTTCTCGAAATTCTCCCAAGGATGCTAAAACATGAAATTCACCGCATCATGAATGCTAAAACATTGATTATTTCATAGCATTAGCTAGCGAAATTATAATAGTTCCCATGAAGTTTTACACTCGACGTTTTTGTCGAAACAAATAATGACAAACATATTCGACTTCTAACAAAAATAAGGCATCATTCTTCTACCAAAAAAATCTACAAAATCATATAATCGACCGTAAACACGATTTCTGAACCAATCAAACGGTCTACTTCTTGACGGGTTGGAACCACACAATTGATCACTAAATGATTGAGATACCAATAATATGTTACGTTTTCACCTCACTTGACCAATAAGAAGCCGAGTTGACTTTTTATTAAGCGTATCTAGCAGTAAAAACAAACATACATTTGTTGTTGAAACAGAAAAAAGGAGCCTGTTGCTTTTATGCATAGCATAGCTCCCATGCTAGATATCCAGGTTCCTAAATATTTACAATTGCTTCATCTTTGCTGCAGCAGAGTTTAATGAAATTAATATGTCCACAATTCATTAATAGACTCTACTCATATTTCACGAAGTACTACATTTATATCATATACTTGTGACTTGGTTTTTATATAATTTTTTTTTTCCATAATATCATATACGGTTGAGAGACTGACCTTTGGATGGAGGCCATTAAAGTTGCAGCAGAGAAAGTGATAGTATACATCTTTACACCATTGATATACATTCTGGAACTGGAACCCTTCCAAAATAATCTAAAATAAATCAGGAAAAAAGGCGACAATTTATTCGACAAGAGAATCTTTTGTCTCTTCTGACTCGGTTTTGGAATCAGTTGGTTTTGGTGTTTCATTTAAGGCTTCTTTCTCTTTCTCCGCTTCTTTCTCAGCTTCTTTCTCGGCTTTCTTCTTGTCAGCCTCTAATTGTTTGCCATTTTCATCATGTGCTTGATTAAACATTCCCACAAAGTTCTTTAAAGTTGAAACAACTGAAAATCACATGATTCAAAAATTACCAAACTGCCCATTCTGCCACCACTAGCAGAATTAAAGTAAAAACATGTCGATAAAATCACAAGTTTTCACATTTCAAAAGTAAATTAGTAATTACCATGCTCATATGGGCAACGGGCTGGATCCTCTCCAAAGTAAAGAATTAAAGCATCAACATTTTTACCCTATAAAAGAGTGTGGTGTTACTTACAATACATCAATAAAAAAATAATAAAAATGAAAGATCTTTTTATATTTAAAAGAGAAATTTGACACATACAACTAAAGAATAGAGTGAGGCCAAGGACCTTGCATCACTTTCTGCTGAACAAAGAAAATCCTTCAACGCCTAAAAATTAAGACAATATAAACATAGAAATTAAAAAAAGCTTGACAATTTCCCTTCCAAAACCTATACTATCTAAAATAATAAATTTTATTTTATGTATCGAGTCGGGTCAGATTTAGGATTTTAAGTATCTGTTAGGCAACTTTTGACACATTTAACTCCTATTTGACTCTGTTATAATAAACTACAACCAAATTGACCTACCTAACAAGTTAAAAAATCTTACCTTACGAAATTTTTCAGAAACAGGTCCGTCATTTTCAGCAGTTGACAATTCCTGGACAACTTTTTCAAGTCCTTTACTAATAGATTGCATTTCCTCTGCCAAAAATTTCAATTGTACCTGAATAAAAATAATTATTATACTTAAAGTTGCCATTTTTTTATTTCCAAATATGTGAATTTCAATAAAATTAATCACCTTTGATGCAGGTTCCAAACTGTCAAGATCCTTTGAGAAATCCAGGAGTTCAGGTAGTTTGTCAGCAAGCACCTAGAGGTATATCCACCAGAGCTAGCATGAACAAAAGTGAACAAGTACAAAATTTCCAAATTTTTCTTTATTTTTAGGGTTAATTATGTTTTAATTCTTCAACTTTCACTGATTTGAAGTTTTAATACCTAAACGTTTTTTTTTCTGTCAACAGTTTAAAAAGGCCAATGTGACCTGCTATGATAGGTTAATACCTATCTTCGCATTGGTTTAGTCACTTAACTTTTATATAAACTTTTATACCAATTTTATTTAATAATCACTAGCAAGTTTTTTTTTATCAATATTAAGTAACACATATAACAATAAATAATAATAATACTAATAATAATAATTATAATAATAATAATGCTAGTGTTATACGCTTAATTATTTAGAATTATTACATAATTAACTCTTTTTTAGTATATATATATTTTTTCTTGAACCGTATTGTGACCTAATTAAAGGGTGGCTTTGGCTCCTGATAGTAAACAAGTTTTTTACTATAAAGTTTTCAAATACCTTACAAAGATAATGCATGAGAGTCATTCTGTTATTCCTAGCACGAGTATCTGTAAGTTTCAGAAGACTATCCAATCTGAACCCAACAGCAGCCCCTAAAACCATAATAAATGGATGTCAAACTTACAAAAGTAAATTAATATATTTATAAAAAAAAACGAACTTTTTGGTAATCTAGTTGAAGAAGTAACTATTTATTTAAAATTAAATTGTTTATGAAACAAATCAAATATGTTAACTAATAACTAACCTCTTGCTGTCCCCTGATTCAAAGCATTTCCCAAAGTGAGAATTGTTTGCATCACTCTCTTGAATTTAGAGGAACTCCTGACCTGATATTAACCATTATTTTCAAACAAATTTTTTTTATTAAATATTAAACTGTTACCGATTTGTTGATCAATGTAACATGAAAGTAACTTGCCTCTTCGACAGCTGAATTTACTGAGTTTAGGCTCTTCCTAAGATCTTTAACCTAAATTTCCACAAAAGCTAAAACATTACATCAAAATCCAGAAATTAAAAAATCAGGAAATGTGTAACAGCTTTTTAACTAACCTGTGGTCCGAACTGTAACTTGAAAGAAAAAACTCGAAGCTTAGATTCTGTTCGTGGAACTTTCATTAGCTCCATGAAAAACTGTTACAAAAATCCAAATGTAAATCTACATAATTTAAAATATATAAAATTAATCCAATTTAAGAGATGTGCAATTAATATAGCTATTAATTAGTTGAGTGACAATTTTGCCCTTTCTAGAATATACAAATAATGCAGTTCTGTTTTTTTTTTCCGTGTACTTAGGGGTACACTGAGAAACTTAACAAATAATTTATCCATTATTTTGGGACAAAAAAAGAGATTACAAACCTGCTCGCATTTGCCTAATTTATCCATCTCTCCTGTGTAGCCCTGAGATTAAAACTGTTACTTATACTATGAATAAAAGTTGTAAATACATTATTTAATGTAAACAAGACCATAAAACTGCAAAGGTGCTAGATACCATTATTATTAAAAAAAGAAAGAAAAAAAAAAAGATGTGTTACCTTCAAAGTTTCCATCTCCTCTTTTGTAGGACAAAACTTTATGAGGTTATCCACTTGATCAGCATCTAGTGCTGTTTCATCTAAAGCAAGGACATAATCCTGCCATGTGTAAAATATAATACAATTTAAATTATATCATCATAGGGTATTTTTAATCATCACCGATTATTTCAACATTTTTAACCAAAAGCCAAAAACTTGATAACAAGAATGTGAAAATTTAGGTTACCATCAGCTCATCCAACGGTATCTTCACCTTGGTAAGCATGATCTCACAATTGTATGCCCGCCGAAGATCAATCTAAGTAAAGTTCAAAAGTGTCAAAATGTAATTTTAAAATAAATACTCTTTGGATTTAAAAAAAACAGGAGATATAATATATTGATATAATAGTATCTTACCAGTTGTACTTTCTCGGGTTTACTAGCTACTTGTGCAGATTTTGATTTGGCAGACCCTTTGTCTGCATTGGGTTGTGCTGCTGAGAAAAGATGCTCCAGTTCTGATATATCAATTTCAGGCGTCCTGATGTAAATAAACCATAACATCAGTGAAAACAATATACTTTCAAGAAATGTTCAATTTAGGTTAAGAAATGTTAAGAAAGAAAAACAAACAAACAAACGTACTTAACAGCTTCACCGGATTTTTGTGTTTCAGCCCACAAGCTTCCTTGTACTGCTCTGGTTAACTTTAACCAATGTAACGGCTTTAGTTTTTTCCCTTGGTTATTTTTTGCCACATTCAGTGACATATTGCGCGCCTTACCTAAAGGTGGCGGTGGAGCTGGAGCTCCAGGCAAACCGCCACCTCCTGGTGGCGGCGGTGGTGGTATGCCACCAGCTGGCGGCGGCGGCGGTGGTATACCACCCACCGCTTCGGGAGGAGGTGGTGGTGGTGGAGCTGAAGGAGCCTCTGGTGCTGGGGGAGGTGGTGGAGGGGGGGCTGATGGTGGTGGTTGGGGAGCTGGCGGCGGTGATGGTGGTGGAACGGCTACATTTCTTGGTGTTGTCGGCTCTCTTAGAGAGAGAATTACAGGAGGTGGCGGTAGTGGTGGTGGTGGTGGAGGCGGTGTGTAGTATCCAGCTGGCTTCCCTTTTGTAGGTACAACTGGCGGAGATACTGGTGGTGGTACTGGTGGTGGTGGTGGTGGAGAGGGTCCCGCTTTCATATGTGGCTTCTCTTGTGAAGGTGACCATGGTGGAGTGTTAGCTTTCATAGGTGGAGAAAGTGGGCTAGCTGGCAAGATGGATGGTGGGAATGCAAAGGAACTTGAAGAAGGTGAAGGAGTTTTGTCTTTAGTGTCCCGTAAAACTTGGTCAAACTTGGTCAACGGAGATTTATCCATGCTAGCTGGAGTTGTACTCTTTGCAGATGGTGTACCTTCATTCAAAAGGTAAGGATGTGTGGGTTCATTGGGTGAACAACGAGATGGTGTGGATACTGAAGATGAAATGGAATTTATAGAACCTTCTAAAGTATTGTTTGAAGTAGCTATACGATGGAGCGAGTTAAATGCAATATCATTTCTATCAATCAACCAATCATTTTTATCAATTAGCCAATCACCAATATTAAACATCTCGTGTACTTTATCAAATGCTTCTATTTCTATAGGGAACCCGTCTTTTCCCTCTAAAAAGTACGTATTCACTGGAAGTGCAGACGATGAAGAGTCCATGTCAGAGAAAAGAAACTGTACATATAAACATAAGTATAAACTATAAACGCTTATATAATTCGGGTATTAATTGTTTAATAATAACATGAAGAAAAAAAATGTGAAGTAAAATACCTCAACCTTGAACTCATTGGGGAATTGATCCTTAGCATCCCACAATATATCAATTTCATCGCGATTAACGATTAAAATGTTTGATCTAATAAATGATGTGTTGAACATTACACGATACATAATTATTTCATACTCCCAGTCATCATGTAAGCTGATACACTCTAAAACAATGTCACCTTGAATATGGCAATCGATATCAATTATAACTGCGTCGCGTTCTGCCTGCCACAAATTGTAAAAGGTCACTAAAGACATCATGTTTTTTAATACATCAAAAAATAAGTTTTGAAGTACGATACATACAATAATAAAATGTGTATTATATTATCGTAAGAGTAAATAATACCTGTTTGTAATATCGAACATGCTTACTCATATTTGGTGTTGAAAACAAAAGTTTTGTAGTTTTATCACCAGGCATATAAGGATCTTGACCATAAATCCTAAAAATAGGACAACAACCGCCATTCCCATCGATATCTGGAATCATCCTCATAATCACACAATTTAAACAAAGTGCCCAATCCAACGGTGGCCATTCAGTTGTAGCCACATTCCTCCTTGACACATATTGTAAATACCTCAATTGAGAAGGCATAGGATTCAAAGATGAAAACAAATGCACAATTTCATTAGGAGCTTGTTTATAAACCATATCTAGGGTTTTCGATTCCTCAGAGTAATTTTTGCTATAAATCAAAAGTGCAGCTAACATATAAGCCAAAACGGGCCAACCACCGGGCTCACAATGCATTAATAGAACATGTTGCATTCCAAATGAAAGCCAGGTTTCACATGATCTTAAAAAATGGTGGATTGCTTCCATTGATAACAACGGGCAACCTTCATAGTGCCGAGGGTATTCAACTATTGTCATATCATGATCTGATAAAGCAGATGCAAGTTGGCTTGATGTATTTCCATCACGAAAATTAAAAATTAGGATTGCAGCATCAGGATGATAATCTTTAAGTTCACTTACTGTGTTTGCTACATAACTTTTGTAGTTTTCTTGATCCCATGCATCGGTAGTGAAACAGCAGTCGAAGACTATAGTTTAAACAAAACAAAAAGTTAAATTTAACACTTTTATATGAAATCTAACACTTTTATACATAAATATATAATTATCAATTCAGTAGTCAGGTACCAGCTACAAAATTAGCCAAACTGCATACAAAAACATCTCTTAAGTATATAATACCTAAAATGGACAAATGGAAAAGTAGGTTGATATTTTATAACTAACTAGCAGGGACCATTAACCAACATGTCCAACTGAAAACCTAAAAATATTCATGTAAATCTGAATTTTAAAAATTATAAGTGCTAATATTTTGAAATCGTTTACTGTTTATCACTTCGTTGAGCATATACGTCTACCTATGGCATTCGACTACCAACGAAACAGTTTCCGTTATACAGATATAAATTCAGTCATTATTTGTAAAATCCATTAATTGAAATACCGTAAACTCTTTCTGAAATCTCGAGAATTCCATCAGGCGGTTTTTTGTAGAACAATTTACGTAACAGTGCCATTCGTATTAATCAATAATGCTATTGTTAAAAAATCGTAATTGAAACCCTAGAAACGGCAATGTAGCATCTCAATTCACCAAATCTGAGTGGTTGAATTGCTGCATTTCGATAAGAAGCTGTAGGATTAACGAGTTATTTGTCCAGAATCCATGGCGATTAATTTCACACAGAAATTTAATTGATTTGGGTGTGGGTCAGTTCGTGGGTTGACGTACAAGACAAAGGTGCAGAATGTTCTCAGAGAATAAAAGCTCTTACCCTCTGAAATTATCCTCTTTTCCAATTTGAGTCCTTAAACTTACTTTTATTCTGTTTTAGTCCTCATATTTTGCTTTTTGGATTTGGTGAGCTCAGAAGTATATATCAAAAAAAATTAATTCCTACGCCATAACTTATGCTATGACTATTCATATACTTCGCTTCAAAATTCATAGAATATTAGAGCATCCCCAATAGTTAACCTCTCAAAAGATTATTACTTTTACCATATCAACATTCCACTAATCAAAAACCCTTTTATAAATAACATCTCCAATGGTTAACCTTCCAATAAGCTTTTACTTTTACAAAATTTCTAATTTAGCTTTATCTATCTCAAATGTTTATAAATACCCCATATATATAATTTGATAATTTTTTGACATTTTACTAAATATAACATTTTTTAAAATATTTCATACAAAAATATTGTAATAATTAGCATTAGATATTATATAATTTATATATTAACTAATAAAAATATAATAAAGAATTTATATATTATATATTTAAGGTTTAAAATGAAAAGTTATTAAACATAGAGGATTAAAAAAGACAAACATTAAAAGTAAGTTAAAAGCTTAGTAGAGAATAAGTCATTGCAATAAGCTTTTAGAAAAGCTAGTTATTCCAATGGTAAAAAGTCTTTTAAAGACTTATTGTAATAGTAAAAAGCTTTTAAAAAAACTACCATTGGAGATGCTCTTAAGAATGAGCAAAATGCATAAAATGGTAACTTACTTTCCATCAAAATTTATTTAAGGGTATGTACTTTTGTTTTGATCACTAAAGGGTAACATACTTTCCATCAAAGTTTAATTAAGGGTATGTACTTTTGTTTTGATTATTAAAGGGTAACATACTTTCATAAAGGTATATAAAAAGGTAAAATGTGACTTGTGAAATCGGTTACCGATAATCAATTCTTCCATTTGTTTCCCACGTGACTCTTTAATGTTTATACAATTAGTTTTGTTTCACAGCCTTCAACCTATGTCAAAATACAATCAATCAATTCTTCCTTCAAAGTCCAAAATTCCATCTTTCCTTTAATTAATGGTTAAGGTATGGAAACAAAACTAATCCAGTGATCCAAGTTAATTAAGTTCAAGACCCATCTCATAGAGAAGCTCAACTTCAAGAACCAACACATGACCCCTTTTTTGATTTATTGTTTGAGTAGAAGATGATTTAAAAACGAAGAAATATGTGCACTTTGAACTACTTTTTTTGTAACAGTTCATTTTGTTTGGAATGGTCTGGTTCATTTTGGTTGGAACAAGTAAAAGAGACATGTTGAGCAAGTCATTTTCTCCTTTTTATATACTTTTGTGAAAGTAGGTTACCCTCTAGTGATCAAAATAGAAGTACATGCCCTTAAATAAACTTTGATGGAAAGTAGGTTACCCTTTAATGATCAAAACAAAAGTACATACCCTTAAATAAACTTTGATAAAAAGTATGTTACCCTTCTATACATTTTTGCCTATTAAGAATGTTAAACAACATAATTTAAATTTGATGTTAAAATCATATTATAAAGTATTAAGAAGCTTTTAATAGTTTACCAATCGTCAATACCTGTAATAAATTAATAATGTATTATTGTGAGTTCATTCACCCACCTCTCATGCACATGATTAATAGCATTAGCTAGTCCTAACATGCATGCTGTATTAATGCATAGGCAATTAAGTTTCATACCACATTTTTTAATATTTATATCATATTATATAAGTAATTCTTCACACTGTACAAATGTATAATGTAATTGTTGTGGTACATAAGTCAAAAGATATGATATAAAAATCACTACCATAATGCATACTCTTTCAATTTTTATTCGATAGGTTACGAAAATATCAAAATGTCATTTATTTTATAAAGATACAAATTCTAAAAATAAATATCTTATCTAGTTTATTGATATATTTAGAAGAGAATATCGTTAAAATATAGGGGGTGATTTTCCTACCACAAATTTTAATTCATCTACCACAACTGTTGCTTAACATGCTTGTACAGTTAGCTGTAAAACTTGTACGCTGTGGTATAAGAAGTAAAAGTTATGGTACAGAAATGAATTCCCTTAAAATATACAGAGATCATGAGTTAAAAACTTAAAATACCGTACATAAATTTGAAAAAGAGTAATGGTATTTAGGCCTACCATTTAGACCTACTCATAGGCCTACTCATTTATTGAAGACACGTGTCAAAATCAACGGATAATATTAGGAGAGAGAATTAGTGGAATACACATGTCATCCTATCAAGTGGGTAAACCTATAAGTAGGTCTAAATGGTAGGATTAAAAATTACGAGTAGGCTTCCGTTATTTCATTTGCCGTTTCGAAAACAAAAATATCATTTCTCTTTGAAAAATTGTCAAAGATGCTAATTTAATAAATGAGCGAATATTTTTTCTGATTTTAGATTAAGTATTTTAATGTAGCATTTTATTTCTCTTAGTTACTAATTTCCTTATCTTGTAGTTGAATTATGAAAATGCGATATTGAAATAACTTATCTATTAAATGTAGTTTTGACCCAAAAAAACATTAAATGTAGTTTTGACCCAAAAAAATATTAACACCAAAATACCCCTTAAAATATATAAAACATATGTAAATAATAATTTAAACAAGATATGATAAATAAAATATAGAGTAAATTATAAAAATTGTTTATATAATCTTCCAAATTCTATGATTTGGTTTATAAAGTTTTTTTTCGTGATTTTTGTTCTGGTTTCAAATTTCGTTTTACGAAAAAATGATATTTTAATATCGGAGGCACAAAAAATGAAATTTATAATCATAAGAACTAAAATAAATAAATAAAAGATAACGAACAAAATTATAAAATTCAAAAAATCCTATGAACAATATCTGTCATTTACTTTAAAATATACTTCCTCCGATTTAAAATAAGTGATACACTTTCCATATTTGGGTGTATCAAAATAAGTGATACACTTTAAAAACTTACCTTATTTGGTAAAAAGTAGTGGGGCCCATACCCACTAACTATCTACTTTAATAAAGAGAAATGACATCTTTACCCTTACTTTTACTTTTAAACATCATTAATCTCACTTTATTCAAGATTTGTGGGATTCATTTCCCACTAACCATCCAATTAATATAATTTAATTATCATTATTATATTTTGCCTCAAAAATCGTGAAACCAATAATGTATCACTTATTTTAAATCGGAGGAAGTACTTCATTACTTTTACTATCAAACAAATATGTGTTTTTTTTTAAATACAACCGTACGTAGATAAATATTTTAAAGAAAGTTCCCTAAAATATATTACTTTTACTGTGAAATATTTAAGGTAGTCCATTAATTTTATCTAGTCCCAAGGGACATTTATTAGCCCTTGGATCAAGAAAAATTAATGGTCAAGATCAAGATTCAAACCACCACCACCACTACAAGCACATGTGCTTCTCCGGCGGCGGCGGATGGCGGCGGACGGCGGCGATGGGCGGCGGCCGGCGGTGGTGACCGGTGGTGGTGGTCGTGACTGGAAGCACATGTGCTTCGTGACTTGTTTTGATTTTTTTTCTGTGTAGTGAAGCACATGTTTTCATAACGTCAAGCACATGTGCTTCGTGATTCAAACACAAATGACTTGCTTGTAAGTTACATTTGTTCAGGAACAAAAACACATGTGCTTGGCTTTATGAAGCACATGTGCTTGGCTTTATGAAGCACATGTGCTTCATAATGATATGTTCGTCACTTGTTTTGATTTTTTTTCTATGTAGTGAAGCACATGTGTTTCATAACTTCAAGCACATGTGCTTCGTGATTCAAACACAAATGACTTGCTTGTAAGTTACATGTGTTCAGGAACAAAAACACATGTGCTTGGCTTTATGAAGCACATGTGCTTCATAATGATATGTTCGTCACTTGTTTTGATTTTTTTTCTGTGTAGTGAAGCACATGTGTTTCATAACGTCAAGCACATGTGCTTCGTGATTCAAACACAAATGAATTGCTTGTAAGTTACATGTGTTCAGGAACAAAAAGTGTCAAAAACACATGTGTTTGGCTTTATGAAGCACATGTGCTTGGCTTTATGAAGCACATGTGCTTCATAATGATATGTGTAAGACCTAATGAGACTATAATCAAGCTAATCCATGAAGATTCAAGTGAGAAATAGAAGATTTGAGTGAGTGTGTGTTCTTGGTGTAAGTGTGTGAAGTTGAGAGAGAATGAGATGAATGAAACTTTCCCTAAAAATGTATTCAGTAATTGTGTGGAAAGCTTGACTTGAAAGTCAAAGATACAACCTTATATACTCCTACCACTTAACAAAGGACAAGTTAACTAACGGACTTTAAAGATCAAAACTATTACAAAACTAGTCCTAGCAATCTCCCCCTTTTTGATCTTTAACACGTCATCACAGTCTTCAAACTTCAGATTCTTCTCATTATCTGTCTTTGGCAAGAAAATGTTTTTCTGAATTTCAAGATTAAAACATTTCAGAAATCTGGAAGTTTAAGATACTCAAAGTGGATATGTTTTTCGTTGATACTGTTTGAGTGAGGAAATCCTATAACTGATTTACTAAAGATTTGAAAATTTTAGGAAAGAGAATATCAGTTAAGTAAGGATTTGACTGGGTTTTCAGATAATGGAGAGGTTGTTTTTGGATTTTGTGGTAGAGGATGATAAGGATATAATGATAGTGTTTTTGAATGATTTGTCAGTTAAAGTTTTGGATGTGTATGTATGATTGTTTAGTATGTATGGAAAAATGATATGTAGATTTAGGATTTGGGTGAATGTGGATAATTTGTATTTGATATGGAACAAAAAGGTTTGTACAGTTAAGCTTTTGTACGGATAATGAATGTTATGGAATTTTGGAAAGAATGGTTTAAAACGGTTAAACTTTTGAATGTATGTGATCGTTACGGAATTTGAAAAGAAAAATTTAAACGGTTAAGATTCGGATGGAAATGGATGTGGATTTGTGGTTTGGATAGAAAGATTTATTCGATTAAGTTTCTGGTTGAAATGGTTGAGTTTTTTAATGTAATGGTTGAGATTTTTGAGAGAGATTTCTGTAGATATGTCGATTTCTTCTTCTTCTTCACTTGTCTTTCTTTTTAAACTTTGTTAATCACTTTCTCTTCCTCTGAATTTCTTGAAATATACTATCTCTGATTTTACTGATAAGTTGAGTACTTTAGACATGAATTTTCTTCGTTGATGAGATGTTTGTGGTTCTTCTTAAAGTTGTACATTTCTTGCTCATTTATTTCTTGCTCATTTCTCCCCCTCATGAGGATCATAAAAAAGGAGCCTCATGTTAATGATGAATAAATGCTTTGTGAAAACGGAGAGAGGATAGTTGTACGGTGCAGTTTGGAATCAAGAACCAGTAACATGTAGTATTCATGAAGTATCCAGCTAAAATTGATTTTCCAGAATCTTTGAGAAAAATATTTGAAAAATAGAGAATAACAGTGTCAAGAATCACCTGAAGTCATAAACAGATGCAATCTTTATTGAAGAATCTTCAGTAAAGAGATCGACGAATTTGACAGACAGGATGATTGAAGACATTGTTAGGCAAAGATTTGAGGTTTAAAAGAAATCAATTTGAAGTGGATCAAAGATCAGTGCACAAAAACGATTTTGTGTGTGAGAGCATATGAATAATTCAGAATTTAATCTGAACAATTTGGAGAAAACGTAAGATACATTCTCCACTGATATATGTTTGTAAAAATTGTTTGAAAAGTGGTAAGAACAATCATTCCAAGAAATTGTTATAAACAGATGCAATCAGTACTAATCGAAATTAGTAAAGAGATCGACGAATTTAACAACAGCTTGTGTTGAGTGTTACAAACAGATATTTGAAAATTTTAAAAATTGTGCAAAATCAGAGAAATGATTTGAAAAATTATGTCAGCAACGCAAGAGAAAAAAGTTGGTCATAAACAGATGCAATCTTTACTAATGAGATTAGTAAAGAGATCGACGAATTTGACCAAAATTTATATCTTACGTTGTGAACACATCATTGTGAGCACAAAGTATGAGTAAAAATTTTGCGAGGAAGATACAGATGTTGAGCATAGAATGTCAACTCTGTATGAGAAAGTGAGGTCAATAACGCAAGAGAAAAGAGTTTGACATAAACAGATGCAATCTTTACTAATTAGATTAGTAAAGAGATCGACGAATTTGTCAAAAACTTATATCCTACGTAACTAACACATGATTTGAGTAAAAAAAAAATATAACAGTTAAGATTGGGTTGTGCTAAGGTTGTAGCAACAACGAAACTCAAAATGTTGAATTTAGTAGAAAAATTTGAGTTTCACAGGAATATGAAAAATCAGAATGTGATGTCAACAATGCAAGAGACAAAAAAGTGTCATAAACAGATGCAATCTTTACTAACGAAAGTAGTAAAGAGATCGACGAATTTGACAACAGTTTGTATCCTACATTGGTAACATATGAGTTTAAGTAAAAATTTTGTATATAGTGTGAAGTTGTGCCAACGGTATGACAACAACGAAACTCAAATAGGTTTTGAAAAATATTGAGTTTAAGTTTGAAAACAAAACTGAGGAGATGATGTCATCAACGCAAGAGACAAAAGTATGTCATATACAGATGCAATCAATACTAATCGAAACTAGTAGAGAGATCGACGAATTTGACAAAAATTTGTATCCTACGTAGACAACATATAAGTGAGGAAAATATTTTTGAGCTAATATAATGAAACTCAATTGAACAAATTTTGAAAATATTGAGATTGAGTTTCTGAAAAATTTGAATAATGAATAAAAATGGGTTAACAAAGAGTATGCTCCCCCTTTACCGATGAAGTTTCATAAAAATGTTCCCCCTTGACAAGTGAATGTCAATTTTCTCCCCCTTAACAAGTGAATATTGATTTGCTCCCACTCAACCAATTAAGAGCTATTTGCTCCCCCTCAATCAATTAAGAGCTATTTGCTCCCCCTCAACCAATGAAATCATTGAGAAACGGGTTTCAAGCTGATCTACTTGAAAGCCATTTCGGTTAGAAACGGGTTATACACCGATGTGTGCATAAGCCATTCTGTTGTGGCGCGAGTTATACACTGATGTGTGTATAAGTCATTATCCTGCAAAACAAATCAAACAACTTTTGGTACCCATTTTTGTTTGGGTCCGACGATGTTAGCGTGAGAATGAAACCACCGATAAGTTGTATCGATTTGATTTAAAGATTGAGAGTTCCAAGAAAAACTGAAACTTGATGTTTCACTTTCAAATAATTTCCGGGGAATTATTTGAGATGTTGGAGTTTTGGGAACCCATTTTGCTTTTAAGATTGAGGATGTTTTGTAAACATAAACAGGAGATGTTTTTGGCACTTGTGTAAAAGTCATATTAGGTGCCAATGAAAGCAAATCATTTCTTGAGTATTTTAACGATTTAGTTTTGGAAAAGATTTTCTTTGAAGCACTCGAATGTTTCAACACGGTTGATGGTGTAGGTTTATCCACTTGAGAATGCTTAAGTCTATAAGAGGAACCTAATTTATTTGGAGTTTTAGGTGCGGAATTTCCTCTAATAACTTGTTTAAGAGCATTCAGTTTCTTATCAGAGTGTGGCGGGACCGTGGATCTCCTAGGCTTAGGCTTGGTAGAGGATCTGACTTGTGATTTCAGTTTAGGTGTAGAATTTCCTCTATGAACCTCAGTTTGCTTGATTTTATAAAAATTACGATATGCCATGACAGGAGAAAACATTCTTGAGTTTTTACTTTTATTCGTTGCAGTTAAAGGAGAATCTAAGTTCATAGATGCACTAGGCTTCTTAAGTTTCTGAAGATTAGATGATTTAGATTCTAAATTTTGAATTTGTGCTTGCAACTTTAGTTTCTCTTTCTCATAAGATTTATGTGTTTCATCAATTTTATTTTCTAATCCATGAATTTTTGTTTGTAGAACTGATTTTTCTTTGTCAAACGCCTTATGTGTTTCATCTATTTCAGTTTCCAATTGACAAATTTTCTTTTCAAGAATTAGATTTGGTACATAAATCTTTGGTGTAACCTTTTGTTGAATAACATCATTTCCCTTAATTTCAAATTCTTCTGGTTTTATAATGGGAAAATAATCATCATTTTCAAATTGAGCCCTTTTAGTTTCATATGTTTTATTTAATTCAGTGTAATTGAAACTAATTTGAGCATTCTCCTTTTTAGCTCTGTTGAAGTTCTCTATTTCTTCTTCCTCGTCAGTCATCCGAATGAAACGCTGCGAGATTCCATTGAGTAGATATCTTGAATCATATAATGTAGGAGCCATTTTGCACGCGGTCTTAAGATATTCTGGATTGTCAGCTCCTAGCCCTTCTCGAGAGTTGAAATATTTGAAATCTTTAGGCTTGTTAAGATGAATGGTTTGATCAGTGTGTCCTCGTTTAACAATCAATTCCTCAAGATGTTTGATATGTGAATTCAATTTAATTGTTTCATGCTTGAGTGTGTTTATGATATTTTGTTTGTTTAGCATTTCATTTGATGAAATAATGTTTTGTTCATGAAGATTTTCGGTTAATTTTTTGATTTGCGAATTTAATGATTTAAACTGTTGTTCATTTTCATCAAACTCTTGTTGTTTACGTTCCAAATAATTTTTAGTTGTTTGATATTCATGCCATGTGTCAATGTACAATTTGTAATATTTGTCATTTCGATCGTTTGAAATTGTATTTTGGGCATTTTTAAGATTTGTTATTTCCATTCCTTTTTCAGAAATTGTATGAGACAAATTCTTAACATCATTATCATATTTGACATTCAATTCTGATACTTGATTTTGTAACTCCAGATTCTCAAGTTTGACATTTTTAATTTGTTTAATCTGTTGAACAAGTTGTTCATTTTCATTTTGCAAATTATTTAAACGTTCTTGAGATTGATTATTTAAATCTTTTTCATCTAAAATGTTTTGTTTTAAAGAATCAATTTCCGAAATCTGAGTTGTAACAAAACAAGTATCCGGACCAATAAGATTATCAGAATTTGAAAAGAGGGAACTGATTACCTCAAGTTCTTTGTTGCCTCTTCATTAAATCGATCAGTAACCTCCATATGCTTTTCATCCTTAGGATCTGAATCTTCCATCCATTTACTATCTTCAACTAAGAACACTTTTTCATACTCAATTTGTTTAGTCCTCGACATTTTACGTTTATAATACTCGGAATCCCGAACGATTAATTTCTTTGTAGCATCCAAAGGTGTGACGGTTGGCTTTTTAGTTGAGATTGTAGCAGATATATCATGCTTAATGTCGAATGAAGATCTCAGATTATTGTTTGTAGGCTTTGAATTATATTTCTTCGCATAGTCTGAAATTTTTGCCATTACTCATAGTACGTCTTGACGTTCTTTATCCAAATCATCATTGATAGCTGGTGTAGGTTTTTCCATTTGTTTATAATATTCGGCAGCTTTTCTCGCATTGGCAAGGTCTTTATCCATATTTTTCAATTAGGGGTGAAATTCCTTGTGTTTTAAAAATGTGAATATTTCCTTTTAAAAACCTTTTCTTTTTTTTTTTCTTTTTTTTTTTTTTTAAATGAAAATTTTAAAAGTGTTTAATTTTGGGTCAATTTGTTTTGCCTTGAAAAACAAATATGTGAATTTGGTGTTTTTTTTTAAAATGACGTAATTGAACATGGGCTTTTTGTACAACCGAATTGGATTAGAGGGAAAAATATTATAAAACTTGTTTTTAACACTTGGGCCGATCAAACAAAATAAAATGATTTGGGCTAAAAAGAAATTGTGATTTGTTATATTCGTTAATGGGCTGGGAAAATAGCTTGGGTCTGAAATCAGTGTGATACGCAGATTGAGATCGGAATCAATAAGCATGAACAAACCAGTCGAAGATTGAAGTAAAAGCCGAACACTAGAAATTGATGGTAGAATTGAAATTCGAGAGGATTAAACGCTGATCAAATATTGAATCTGTGTTGATCAATTTCTATTTTGATTTTCAATTTCTTTAGAGCCGAACAACGTCGTGAAACTGATAAATAGAAGAACTCAAATCGAAATCTTTCAAGCTTGATAAATCGAAATTGAAATCGAAATCAATTGTAGGTATCGAACTCGATATTGAAATCAAATTGTTAATGTTGATATCTGATGATTTGTTGTTAAAATTGAAACTTTGTGCGAGATATTTTGGTGATTTGTCGGCAACAATTTTGTTGATGTGAGCCGAAGTATTGAAATTGAATACCTATGTTCGGATTGAATGATTTAGTCCGAAGATTGTTTGATTGTTTGATGATTCTGGACGAACGTACAAGTCGAATATGTTGAATTGAATAGAAGCCGAACTGTTTTGACGTTTGAAGAAGCCGAACTAGGTGAAAAATTTTGTCTGTGTCGAACTAGGTGAAAAAGGAGAGGTCGAACTAAGTGAACTTGGGATGTTCTTCGATTTGGGCCGAACTTCAATTGTAGTTCGGGCCGAACTTCTCCTCTGGGCCGAACTACTATCTTCGGGCCGAAGTAACGTGTGGGCCGAACTACAGATAGGCCGAACTTCGGGCCGAGCATATGAAGATGCTGAACTTGTTCATCTTGACGTATGAACGCTCGAACAAACACTTCACCAATTCAATCCTATTATGCTCAATTCTCAACCGATTTGAATGATTCTTCTTGCTAATTGCTCGAAATCCAAATGCTAACACTTTGATCCGATCAATTTCTTCAATCCATAACATATAAGCTTCGAATCTTCGATTTACAGTAAGTTTTTCAACTTTTTACTTTTTCACCAAAATCATCAAATTGAAGGTCGATTGTTGATGGAATTGATCTGAAATTGATTCTATTATGCTTAGAAACACTGGAGAAACACTAATCCATGATCAAATCTTCGATTTGGACAAAAATTTTACAATATTAGATTTCATTGACGAACAAACTTTTCTTCACTTTTTCTCAGATCTAGATCATTTTAGCTCGATTTTGGATCTTCTCGCAGAGAGATTTCGCTCTGATACCAATTGTAAGACCTAATGAGACTATAATCAAGCTAATCCATGAAGATTCAAGTGAGAAATAGAAGATTTGAGTGAGTGTGTGTTCTTGGTGTAAGTGTGTGAAGTTGAGAGAGAACGAGATGAATGAAACTTTCCCTAAAAATGTATTCAGTAATTGTGTGGAAAGCTTGACTTGAAAGTCAAAGATACAACCTTATATACTCCTACCACTTAACAAAGGACAAGTTAACTAACGGACTTTAAAGATCAAAACTATTACAAAACTAGTCCTAACAATATGTTCGTCACTTGTTTTGATTTTATTTCCGTGTAGTGAAGCACATGGGTTTCATAACGTCAAGCACATGTGCTTCGTATGCTCTCTTGTGTGTTTAGAAACTCATGTTTTTAGTGACTTGAAGCACATGTGTAACATCCCAAAACCCGGCCTAATAGTTTATTGACCTTAAGGTATCTTATTAAATGATTATCTGATTAAATGCCTAGTTAATTAAATTAGCCTGCTGTCCTTTGCGGTATTTTAACCAAGGGGTTAAAATACCCGACTTGTGATTTATTTGGAATGAAAATGTGATTTTTATATAATTGGATTCCTTGTTAAATATCGTTTCCGGAAATACTTTCGTTTTTAAAATTTGAGTCCGTTTACTATTTTAAATAAATTAATTTCAAAAGGGACTTTTCAGACATATACTGTTAATTAAAACAAAAGCCACAAAGGGGTCCCACCCTTTGTGTTGGCCGGTCAAGAGAGAGGGAGGGAGAAACCCTCCTTTTCTTCCTTGTCTCAATTGTTCAAACATTATCCTCTCTTTTTTCACTATTTCATTGCTCCCTAAAACTCCATCTTTTTCCCTACTTGTTCTTGAGTGATCTTGGTGATTTCTTGGTGCTAAGACCCGAATTTCTTACCAAAGTTTGTGTAGAAGAACCCTAGAAGTAAGCTACATCTTTTCTTTACTTGTTCTTGTTGTTCTTGAGTTTGGTGGTGAACTAGGGTTTGTGATCTTTAGTGTTTTATGGATGAATCTTGGAATGGATGTTGTTTTATGTGTTTATGCAAGCTTTTACATCATTTGTATGGTAGATTGTTGAAGGAAGACAAGATTCGGTGAAAAACACCTTCAACCTCCATTAATGGTGGATGTTGAAGGTGGGTTTTGTTGAATCTTGGATTTCTTGAGTTTTGAATGGATAGAATTGTTTATTAGGTTGTGAAATCATGTTTGGTAAGTTATGGATGTAAAAAACCTAGTATTGTTAGATTTGTGAAGTGATCTAGCTAGTGTTTGGATGATGTGTTGAAATGGTTAACTAATAATTGTGTAAGTATAATACTTGGATTTGTGATGGTTATGATCTTGTTGGAATTGTTAATTGATTGTGAAATTGCTAGTTTAAAGATTGATTGCTAGTAGATGAAATGTAGAAGTGTTAGGATCATATTCGGGTTTTTGGCCCGTTTGGGTCAACTAGTTGTGAATACTTGCTAAATGGTCAAAATGGTCAATTGAATTGATGAAGGAATTGTGCTAGTTGGAAAGGTCATAAAATGTGCATTTTATGAGCCTTGTGTGGCTAGTTGTTGAAATTGATGATTTTGACGATTCGGCGGATTATCACTAACTCGGTATGTTGTTGACAGGAACCGGGAAGGATACTCAGTGATACTAGCTCACTGAGTTAAGGAGTCGGAAGTTGAAAGGTGAGTGGATTCGACCTACAACTCGGGTTTCGGTTATTTCATTTGGTATTGTCTTGTTGGTGAAAAATGCAGAAAATCGCCAGATGAAGAGAGTTCACGATGCGAACTTAGTTCGCGATCGTGAAGTCGGTCCAGAGAAAATGTTTAGCCATCGCGAAGAGTTCACGATCAGAGTTCACGTCGCGAACTCTAGTTCGCGATCGTGAACTAGAGTTCGCGATTGGGAACTCAGTTTTGACGTTTTTCGCGGTGTTTATCGTAGCTAGTTGACTTGTTATGTATGCCTAGTGTTAGGGAATACCATACATGACTATGTGCACAATCGGACGAGGTCAGTGTCGGATGGATAACGGCTGGGCACAGTGTATCGACTAATAGGGTATCCGACCTTACCTGTATATGTTACAGTGTTAAGGGGAGGGAGTTGCCCTGGGTGTTGGATACAAAACGCTATTGGTTACCGTGGTTTTGGCCGACCATGGTTTAAGGCCCGCAAAGCCGCCGATCCTCTCAAATAAGTGATTACCCAACCGGAGATGTTTTTATAACTTCCGCGTTTAAGTGACTACCTAACCGGAGATGTTCTTTAACTTCCGTGTTTAAGAGTTTAGGGTAGTTGGTAGTGTTAAGAATTCATTCGCTTAGCTTTTGTGCTAATCCCTCCCTTATTGGCACATTTCAGGTTGGATGGCTTGAACGGGTCGGGCTTGGACGGGAAGTTTGACCATGCTTAAATTATGTTTTGTAAAATGAGTCGTGTCTAGTAATACCGTCTTTTAAATAACTTTGGTTGTAATATTTTGTGGGACCACGTTTTGTAAACTTAACTAACTAGATGCTTCCGTACTTAGACTAATACTTAATTGTCTTTTAAAAAAAAATGCGGTGTTACAACATGTGTTTCGTGACCTGAAGCACATGTGCTTCGAAGTAATATGCTGTGTTTTAGTGAAGCACATGTGCTTCGATACATCAATACCACCACCACCCCCATTAGCACCAGCACCTTCACTGTCAGCCACCACCACCACCGCCGACCGCCGGCCACCGGTGGCGGACGGCGGCCGGCGGGCGGCAGACGGAGGGTGGCGGACGGCGGCCGGAGGTGGCCGGAGGCGGCGGCCGGCGGTGGCTATAGGGGGGGATTTGATCTTGATCATCTTGATACAATGGCTAGGATTTATTCCTTGGGATTAGACAAATCATTTGGACTCCCTAGAATACAACTCTACTTTTACTATCAAACAAATATGTTTTTCAAAAAAATACAACCGCAAATAAATATTTTAAAGAAAGTTCCTTACATGTGCATAGGGACAATAATAACCCATGTAATTCATAATTTGTGTTCTTTACATGAAGAAGCAATGCATGATTGCTCATGAGCATGAGCCACAAGATTTAAATGATTAACAACATCAATATTTTACATTTCTTCATTTGCAAGATTCCCAAATCTTTCAACATGTCACGTATTATATATATATTTTAGATTATTCTAATATAAATATATATAGGAGGGAAAGACTTTGTTTACGTAACCTATGTAATTGGTGTCAATCAATGTTGTTTTCGGATGATGTTAATCACTAGGTATGGTTTCATATTACAGATATTTTTCAATCTATAACATAATTTTCACACACATCAGCTTATCTCTTTTACCATAATATTCATTTAGGACCAAAAAGGTATATCACAAACAAATTACAATTTACAAAGAGAAGAAAAATTGCTTTAACTTGCGTTAACCAATTGGCGGGACGTAGGAGGGCATTTGGCATTATATTAGATGTTGTTTGGCGATGTTTGATGTTGTCAGTTTTAAGAGATCTAATAAGTTACTAAACCAGTGATGAATACTCATAGATTAGTAATAGAGAATATTACGCTGATTAGGGGTATTAAAAAATATCTGAAAATATAAAATATGAAGTTCATTAGTATAAAATGCCCCTAAAAATGAGCCTATGGGGCATATATATTAGAAAAACTCATTTAAAACTAACACCGTAAATTTATCAAATGACTCTGTAGAGTTATCAACATTTTATCGGATCCAAAACTATAATTTTTCGTTTTTCATTAAAGGCTGAATGTATCAGAAAAAGAAAATCACATCAAAAAATAATTAATATACATTTAGAAAAGGAAAAATAGTATTGATGTCTAATTTAGTTATGTGTCTACTCATTTGATCAATACAAATATTAAAATCAATAGATAATATCAGGAAAAAGAATTATCATATTACACGTGTTATCTTATAAAATAAACACAAATGCTAAACATCAATATCATTTCTCTTAAAAAAAAATTCAATGTTACTTACTTTTCGTCAAATATTTATAAAAATATTAATTTTCTATAAATATTTTATTATAACAAGATTTGAGATGACTATTTCCAGTAATCTTTCTTTTGACTTTCATAACAATTCGTAGTATATATGTCCATGGCATGACTTCCAAATTTGATCACGTGACGTAATACATTTTCAACTTTAGGGTAAAAAAAAGATGCATGGTATTAGGAATGTATTCGGTTTCGAATGGGAATGGGAAAATAGGAAACCAAAAACCCAAAAAGCAATAACCGAGAACCGAAGCCGAAATTATGGCTCCGCTTCCTGCTAGGTCCAGTTATTTCGGGTTTAGAAACAGTTAGAACCAAAAACTACATTATCAACATAAAGTTAGACTTGGAATTATTAAAATTGGGTTTTGGAACCGAAAAACCTAAAATGAACCGTATTAGAACGAATAAAGAAAAAAGACATGAAAACAAGAACTCTTGTTATCCAAAATAAATAAATAATAAAAATCAAGGACTAAGCCGAAAACTAAAAATCGTATTTCCGATGTATACCATGGTACCACAAATTCCACTAAAGCTTCTTATGATTTCACCCACCAATTAAAATTTACCTACAAACCCTTTTCCATCATACCCATTTATGAAAATCCCACTCACTTCTTCCCTATCAATCTCATTTCACCCTAAAAAAAATTCCCATAAAAGAATTGTATAAAAATGAAACCTTTTTTTCACACCATTTATTGCCTTTCATCAAAAAGACAAAATCTCCATAAATTTGCTGGTTTTCTCTGTTGTATCACTCATACATGCACCCCAAGTAAGCTACGCCCATTTTTGTTGAAGGGAAATATTTAAATGGCAATAAATTTGCATTTATTTTGTGACTTCTCTTCATTTACTTGAAAATACCCAATTCATTAAGGTGATCGATCGGTGGCCGGAGATGCTGGCGGCGGCGGCGGATGATGGTGTTTGATTAAAGTGGTTTCGTGATTTTGTACCCGTTTGTGGTAATTTTGAAAATGGAGTTTGCTTTATTTGGTTCAATTGTTGTTCTAACACTGTTATTCAGGTCAAACCTTGGTCAACAACAAGAACTCAATACAGATGAGTTCTTCATAGCTGATTTCTTTAAGAAAATGGGTTCAAATTCATCATCTTTTTCTCATATTTATAATTTTTCTTCACATGTTTGTTCATGGCAAGTTGTTTATTGTGATGCAAATCAAGAAAATGTTATTGGTCTAATTGCTCCTAATTTGGGCCTTTCTGGTTCAATTCCTGATAACACAATTGGTAAACTCACAAAGCTTCAATCTTTGGATCTTAGCAATAATCAAATCACTAATTTGCCTTCTGATTTTTGGAGTTTAAATTCACTCAAAAATCTTAATCTTTCAACCAACAAAATCAGCATGAGTCTATCAAGTAATATTGGCAATTTTGGTACACTTGAAAAATTAGACCTTTCTTTCAACAATTTCTTTGGTAATATTCCTGATTCCATTAGTTCCTTGAACAGTTTACAAGTTATTAATCTCAGTCAAAATCGGTTCAATTCCACTGTTCCATTGGGTATCATAAACTGTCATTCTTTGACTTCTGTTGACTTTTCTTGCAATAGTTTCAGTGGTGTTCTTCCTGATGGGTTTGGCTCATCATTTCCTAAGCTCAAAAGCTTGAATCTTGCTGGAAATGAAATAAATGGAAAGGGTTCAGATTTTTTGGAATTAGAATCTTTAAGTTACCTTAATATTTCCAAGAATCTTTTTCAAGGTTCAGTTGTTGAAGTCTTTCAGGATTCATTGGAAGTTGTTGATTTGAGTAGTAATCACTTTGAAGGTCATATTTCTCAGGTAAATTTCAGTTCTCATTTAGTTTATCTTGATTTGTCTGATAATGAAATTAGTGGATTTTTTTTCACTAATTTGAGTCAAACCCAAAATCTCAAACACCTTAATCTTGCCGAGAACAAATATTTAGACCAAACGTTTCTCAAAACCAATTCATTTCCTAGTCTTGAGTACTTAAATTTGTCTAACACCAATTTAATCGGCCAAATTGGCGACAAAATCTCCGAGTTAACTCACTTGAAAACACTCGATCTCTCGAATAATCATCTCAATGGTAAAATCCCACTTTTGAGCTTAAAAACCCTTCAAAATCTTGATCTTTCATTCAATAATTTAACCGGAGAAATACCCTTTTCTGTCTTGAAAAAGCTTCCTTGGATGGAAAGATTCAATTTTTCTTACAACAATTTAACCCTTTGTGATTCCGAATTTTCACCCGAAACCCTAAAATCTGCGTTTATCGGGTCATCAAATAGCTGCCCAATTGCTGCCGACCCGACCCATTTGAAGACAAAAACTCATAGCCACAGAGGACTAGAACTTGCTTTAGTTTTAACCGTTTCAATAATCTTTATACTTGCGTTATTACTATTTTGCGCGTTTGGTTGTCGAAGAAAACCACAAAAATGGGTCATAAAACAAGATTCTTACAAAGAAGAGCAAGTCATTTCGGGCCCGTTTTCATTCCAAACGGATTCAACAACTTGGGTAGCAGACGTAAAGGTTGCAACTTTAGTACCCGTTGTAATCTTTGAAAAACCGTTACTAAATTTCACATTCTCGGATCTTCTTTCGGCTACTTCAAATTTTGATAGAGGTACCCTTTTAGCCGAAGGCCGATTCGGGCCCGTTTATCGAGGATTCTTGCCAGGTGGCATCCATGTGGCGGTCAAAGTTTTGGTCCACGGGTCAACCATGACCGACCAAGAAGCCGCCCGAGAACTCGAGTATCTTGGAAGAATCAAACACCCGAATCTTGTCCCATTAACGGGATATTGTCTTGCGGGTGAACAACGGATTGCAATTTATGATTATATGGAAAATGGGAATTTGCATAATTTGCTTCATGATCTTCCTTTAGGAGTTCACGCAACCGAAGATTGGACATCGGATACATGGGAGGAAGAAGACGAAAACGGGATCCAAAACGTGGGGTCCGCAGGGTTGTTGATGACGTGGCGATTTAGGCATAAAATTGCGTTAGGGACGGCTCGTGCATTAGCGTTTCTTCATCATGGGTGTTCGCCACCTATAATTCATAGAGATGTGAAAGCGAGTAGTGTTTATCTTGATAATAATCTTGAACCAAGATTATCGGATTTCGGGCTTTCAAAGATTTTTGGTAATGATCTTGAAGATGAAATCACTCGTGGGTCCCGTGGATATATTCCACCCGAGTTTGTAACTCAAGATGGTAATTCTTCACCATATGTGATTACTCCAAAATCGGATGTTTATGGATTTGGAGTGATACTTCTTGAACTAATAACGGGCAAAAAGCCCGTTGAAGATGTGTACCCGGATGATAATTTTTCAAAAGATGCAAACTTGGTGAGTTGGGTGAGAGGTTTAGTGAGGAAGAATAACGGGTCACGGGCTATTGACCCGAAGATTTGTGGGGCCGGAAACGAGGCTCAAATGGTTGAGGCGTTGAAAATCGGGTATTTATGCACGGCTGATTTACCAGTCAAAAGGCCGAGTATGCAACAAGTAGTTGGACTTTTGAAAGATCTTGAACAGTTATGAAACATTTAGAGGTTTGGTTTTTTTGCATTATGTTCTTGTTTATTGTTTTCATTTTTTGATTTTTTTTAAAGGTTGTGTTTTGTTAGTTCTTTGTTATGGTGTACAGTTTATTCAAAGGTAATTGATGGTCACCAATACTTTTTGACCTAATATAAGTGTGGACAAAAGTGAGCGATTTTAGGGTTTATGCACGCGCGTGAGTGCGTGACCATATGAGTTGTCACATCGGATTGTAACTCTCATGTGTTCTTTGGCCTTTTGGGTGTAGTTTATTGTTTCTTAAACATCCTCCTATGAAGCTTCGTGATTCAGTTATTACAGTTTGTTCTTTTTTAACTCAATATATCGTACAGTAACGTTTAGCTTGAGAAAACAGGGCCACCTATGTTTTGTACATATCTTTTTGTATATATTTCATAATTGTCGTATTACAAAGACCTAGAGCCTTCTGTATCGGATACTCTCAAGTGATGTATCCATTTTGTTAGCTAGCAAATTCACTACGAGGTCGATTAATTGAGTTACTTCACGATTAAAACCACGTTGTTTGATTATATCTTTGGTTGACTGTGCTGAATAATTAAAAATGAGTTAGGATCGAGTCAGAGACAAGTTTGGATTGAGTTCAACCTTTTCTTTATGCGGATCAGATCAAGAGATAAGTTTGGACTGAGTCTGAAATTTAAACCGAGTCAGATGAAATATGGAAAAATCAAAAATGAAAATTCTGAGTCCGAAGTAGAACATAATCTGAAGTTTAACCAAGCAAATCAAATACATCATTTTTCTTTTTTTATTCAAACTTTGTGTGTTAGATATAGGTTGCATGGAACTTGAGGGAGTGATGGACCACTTGTGGCAATTCCATTGCGTTGTGGTTCATTATCACATGGTGGTAGCCGGTGGGTGGTCAACCAATGGTTTGGCAACAATCATTTTGCTATGCTCACATGTAATCTTGAAGACAATTTTGTGGCCCCAATTATTATTCTTTTGCCATTAATTAGCTTGTCTTGTTTATTCTCATATAAATATTAATTTGGTAATATCTTTTTTAGGAAATGGAATGAAGAACATTTTGGTGGCGTTTGTTTTTTGACAGAAAGTCTTTTTGAGGTCTTATGTCTGCAGAGGGGAAGACATCTTGGAAAAAGACTGTTTGTTTTTTGGAAGTCAGTAGATGGGAAAAAGTCTTTTTGAGGTCTGTTTGGAGAAGACTTGGACCATAGTCTTCCAAGTTTGGAAGACATTTTACCTACACCTAAAAAAATGTTTATCTACCACCACTACAAACCAACACCGCCACACACCACCACCTACCGCCACCACCGGTTATTGCATCCACCTAATGCCACTACCACCCACCACGTACCGCCACAACCACGTACCGCCACCGCGACCCACCAACATCTACCGCCACCACCCACCACCATCTAACGCCACCACCCACCACCACCACCACCACATACCGCCACACCCACCCATCGTCACCGCCACCCACCACCATCTACCGCCACCGCCACCCACCACCACCCACCCCCATCTACCGCCACCACCCACTACCACCACCACATACCGCCACAACCACCCACCACCGCCGGCAACCACCATCATCTACCGCCACCACCACCACACACCGCCACAACCACCCACTGCCACCCACCACCACCACCCACCACCACCCACCACCATCTACCACCGCCACCCACCACCATGTACTGCCACCACCACCCACTGCCACCACTGCGCATCACCACCCACACAAATACTGCCACTTAATTTTTTTTATCAACCTGCAGACATTAAAAAACTAACGGTCTTCTTTTTATAGACTGCAGACGTTTGGTCTAAATCTTCTCTGCAGATGTGGTCCGCAGAATACAGACCTTCTACCTCTTCAAAAACAAACAACACCTTAGAGAAAGCACCATTCTGATCTTCCTTAATTATGAGACCTTAATATGTACCGGAATTTATGCACAAAATACAACCTGATAATGCAATATGTTTCAATGCTCATCAATAGTATTATTAGAGAACAAGATTCCTAGGACAAAATAAGATAAACTCATAATAATGTAGGTCAAAGATTAATCAAATTTGTGATGAACATTGAAAGCTATGACAAAATTATAAAATCCTTAGATTCCAAATTGACATCATTGGTCAATAAGGACATGATCATGACAGCCATGATAGAGATAATTTATAATCAACCTTTGCACAAATAATACACTCCCTTTCTAAAATCAATTCATGGTTTGACACATAATTCAACAAAAAATATTTGGTTACTAATGATTCTATTTAATGAGTCAAAATTAATGTTATTTTCTGAATTTAATAATGCATAATGTATAATATAATCATAGATGCGATATAAATAAACAAGTGATGATTTTTAATTAGATAATCCTTATTGTTTACATGGCGACTTATGTTTACCAGATGTATGACGAAAGACCCTATACCGTTAAATTGATTTAAGTTGCCCACGTTTGTTCAGGATATAGTTAGTAAGTTGGTACGTTTCTTTGGGAGAAACAATACAAACTAACGTAGGAATACTGAACAATGTCGGGGCTGGATAATCATTCGAAGTTAGAACAGTAATTTTAAGAAATCAGTTGAGCTTGGTTTGATAAATCTATTAAAATTTTGTTCTAAACATATGTTTTACAACATACTACATTCACAGATTCAATACGCATATAAACATGTATGAGTATAAATGATACCTCGAATAGTCCTATCGAGCAACAAGTACAAAGAACAAAAAGAAGCGCGACAACATATACACATTACTAATAACTTCTTTTCTAGACAACAAACAATCTAACACCCATGTTTCGACAATCACAACTTTAAGATGTTGAAGAAACCGGACTCAAAGAATAACTAGCATATATATAACACACAAACCCCCAAAACGTAACAACAAGCGACAAAATCTTGAGACCACTCATAGGATCATGCATAAGTACAACCGCTGCAATGCTTGTAAGAGGAACCCTAATTGAGTTCAACACACCCGCCAACACAGTGGACGACAAATACAAAACAGCCGTTGACCCCCAATTGAAAAGTAACAACACCCCAAATAATAACCATATAATACGCATTTTCAAAACGTTTCGATTCAGAAACCATATTATTAAAATCATCATTCATCACAACACCAATTGTGGTAAATATGCAAGCAATGAATGAAACCGCCACTTGTTGCTCCAAAACTACATGAAAGGATCTCCCTTCTAATAGTTTTATAAAAACGAGCTCGGAATATTAATCCGTGAAGAGCGGACCCTAAAATATCCCACATAAAACCGAGCGCGTATTGCGCGTCGGTTACGTAACCAAATCTATCGGAATCCGAATCCAACTACCATCGCGGCGGTTATGACCACAATCGAGTTTATAGTCGAAAGATTAATTTTGTTTTTGACTATCAAATACCCGAAAATGGCGGAAAATACGAGAGGCTAAAAGGGAAGCGGGTAGATACGCGTACGCGTATGCATACATTAAGTTATCGGCTGCACTTAAGAAACCTAAACCGATGTATGATAAAAAGAGTTTTAAGGTTAATGGAGTTGGGGAGGCTTTTGAGAAGAAATAAATTGGGAGTAAAATGGCAAGTGGGATAGGCCACCCTGCAACCGATACTAATGAGATGATCCATTTGCTTTGACCGCCGTTTGCAAAATATAAGCGTGAAAGAAGACTAGAAGCAGGGAAAGCTATAAGCATTCCTGCACTGCTTAAAAGTAAAAGAATCCAATATGATATGGGTTTGCTTTTGTATAACTCGAATATCTGTAATCGGTTATTTTGTCATGGATTGATTTTGGTTGTATCGACTCCATATCTTCCATATGTACGCCTAAAATGTAACATAAGTTAGTTAACACTAAAATAATCCAAAACATGTTAAGAAAAGAAGTTAAAATCTGTTTATTCTGGTGAATGTTAAGAATTTACTTAAGTTATCTCGTGTATATAAAAGTTTCAATTCAGTTATCTATGCTATCTAACAGGAAGTATTCACCTAACAAAACAATCATCAGGAATCAATATAACAATTCTATACATTACTATATCTATTTTCTCCATCCGGTATTTTGTAATTCACTGACCACTACTTATATTAAGGTCCATAAACACCATAGAAACTGTTTGGTCTATACAATAGGGTCGGGAATCTAATAAACACATCATTTTCCTGAATTTGCTTACCAAAAATTGTAACAAACACAACCTTTTACAGATTTATACATCTTGAATATGCAAATCCTTGTGTGCTTTTTGCTTAATTTCTCTATCACAGACACAACAGCTACAATTTAATGTCAAAATTGTACTCTTAAAATGAAGAACTAACCTGATTCTACTGTAAATTGAAAATGTTACGAAATTGAACAACTAATTGGTTCTCAGAAACTTAAAACTCTCAATCGACATCAAGTAAAACAGCAATACGTTACCCAATTTCAATAAATTGCAACACACTTTATGATTCTAATTTCAATTGGAAATAAGAATTAATAAAAGCAAAATTGTTAGAATTACGGTGTTGCTGAATGCTTATCAGAATATATGAACTATATAGGCATAAGATCAATCAAATTTATATGACAGATGAAATTAAAATCTGAAATTGACGAACCTAACTCAAGCAACGGTTGATGCATCCGCTCGTCGGCCGGAGTTAGATCACCGCCGTAATTCCGTCGAAGGAGAAATGAGTAGATAAAACACAATAATTCATTCACCCACCATCCGCCGATTCTCGATTAGAGAACAAGAAATTAGTGTAGATATTTATATTTACTGCTTTAGCAGGGTACCCGCGCAATGCGGCGGCGGGTACCCGTAACTATATTTCGAAGTGTCTATAGTACCGGTGGTGGTGACAATAGCGATTGTGATGAGTGGTGGTGCGTAGTGATGGTAGGTGCTGACATTAGTGATGGTAGGATTAGATCCGAAATTGACTTTTTTGTGAAAGTAAATATGAGCCTTTTAAATAGAGAAATACTCCCTCCGTCCCTTAATAAAGTTCTCATTTCACTTAAAACATTTGTCCCAAAATAAAGTTCTCATTTCTCATATTGGAGGGACCCACTCAATAAAATAATATTATTATAATGTACCTCACCACTAACTATCTCTTAAAAGCACGTTCTCTCTCCAAAAAAACCTTATATTTTAATCAAATTTATTACCAATGACCCCACCACTATCTATCTCCTAAAATATTGTGCCCATGAGAAATGGGAACTTTATTAAGGGACGGAGGGAGTAATAGTTAAGTTCTAGTGACGTTAAAGCTTATATATATTAGTATCTGGAATAAATCAAAATAATCAAGTAGTTGAAGTGGTTAACACATAGTGACTACTTAGGATAGGTCTTGTGTTCGAATCCTGTAAGCAACACTTTATTTTTTTAGTTAAAAAACTTACTAAAAGTGGAAATCTACTTAAACTTAAAATTAAGGAGCTCCTTAAACTTACTAAAAGAAGTAGACCTAAATACATTAGTAAGTAGTAAGATTTCTAATGAAAAAGCAAATTATAATTTACACCAAACCCCCTGTCGTTAAAGTAAATATAATTTGACGACCACATAAAAGTCAACAAAAAAATTGTTGAAGAAAAACTCTATTATTCATCATGTCTTGTTAATATAGGTTAAAAATTGAACCCAAGTGCCAATAATCATTAAAATTTCATTTGATTTTTAGAGATTAGGTTAGAAAGAAACTCTCCAGTTTTAAAAAAGCATGGATGAAAAGTTAATGATGGCAATTTTCAAACAAGTTTATTTCAACAAATATTTGAAGGATTGTTTTTTCATATAGAAGCAAAAAGGTTGTATTATTATCAATCGAATTTGTGCTTGCCATGAACACATATAATTTTTTTATTTATAATTTCCAATCATTTAAGTTTTAGGGTTTATTTTTTCAAAAAATACACCGAGCTTCCAAAAGCTCCTGGCCAGGCAATGTATACAAAATAAAACTTTAAACAAAAGTTGTAATTATTTAAAAAATTAGAGGTTAAAAAAAAGCTAGTGAACAGTGGGTTTTATATACTAATAAAAAAATGTTTTGATTTGGTCACATTGTCGCGTGGATTATCCTGGTATCACATGTTAATTGTGATAATGGATATTACACATCAAGTTTGTTATTATTATTATTATTGAAAATGAAATAAAGTTTATATAATAAGGATAACTCAAATTGTTGGGTTGTTTTTTTGCTGTTGCAGTTATCATACATTTTTCTTATTGGTTGAGTTATTTAGATTATTAATACTTGTTATTTCAACATGTGGTTTAAATCCATAGAACAAACGGTATCGTTTCATATTAATTTTGTGTTAAATGCATTTTTACTTTTTTAACCTAGTTTTAACATGGAACTTAATATTAACATCGCTCATTTTTCTTTTGGGACCTACAAAAGAATACTCAAAGCCAATCATAATTTATAAAAATGAAAAGGAAAAATTCTTTAACGTGCGTTATTCTAAAAGCGACGAGGCATTGACACCGGGGTGGTGTGATTTGGTGAGCTTTAACGCCGTCAATAACTACACCTAGCGTCTAAGAGCATATGCTAAACTAATTAAATAAACTTTAAATCTCAAAAAAAAAAATTGTAGTAATAATTATCTCTAAATTTATCTATAATTTGATATGTATTACATTGTTTCTTTTAAATCTAATGAAAATTTTACATTCATTATCTTTGTTACTTGTTAAAATTGCATTAATGTATGTTATATTGAAGTAAAGTAGAAAAATAGTGAGATAACTCGATAACAAAACGAAGCAGTTTGATATGTTTTAGTTGTTCATTTGATTCATACCTGTTTTCCTCAAACATATGTGTATACGTTGTATACGAGACATGGGTTTACTGTAGTTTTTTCGTTTATAACAACGTAGCATATGAGTACTTAGAAATCTTAAAATCATCTCCTTTTATTAATGCTCAACCTTCTAAATATTGGCAACACTTACACAAGTATGGATAAATGCTTAAATGGCCCAAAGGCCCTCCATTTAAGAGCCCATCTATACGCATATCCTTTCACGCATGTCACTCCCAAAAACAAGTTTCAATCTCTTATATAACTGGCTAAGGGGCTGTTTGGGATTTCTTATTGAAAACAGATTATGCGTTTTGAAAATGGATAATCAGATAATCAGCGGTTACAAAAAGTGATTATGAAAAATAGTGTTTGGATTTGATTATGCTGTTTGAAATCGCAATAATCAGATAATCAGTTTTATGAGTGTTTGGCGAATTAAATTAATTGATGTTTAAAATGTAAAATGACAATTTAAGACATCTAAAATTGGAAGTTGTCATAGTGGAGTGGCAGGAAACATTGGTATATTTGATGATATATTTGTAATTTTGCATGAATGAGAATTCACGTTTTAAAAAAGCAACTCACTTGATGTTTTTTACAAACGACGTTTTAAGAACATCAAAACGCAGATAATCACTTTTGTGATTTTATTTGCCAAACACCAAAACTTGATTATTCAGATTATCAAAATGAAATAATCTAATAATGTACTCCATAACGCAATGCCAAACACCCACTAAGTATCCGTTTCATTTTGATGTGTATCAATCTTGGTTGGCTAAGTATCAGCATAGAGTTAATTATGGCCATGTTTGGAAAAGTTTATTTAAGGGGCTTTTAAGTTTATTAGTTTATTAAGCTCGAAAATCAATGCAATTTTCGAACTTAATAAGCTAATCTTACTACTATATAAAGCATTTAGGCATACCCCATTAGGCAAGTTTAAGGACCTCCTTAAACTTGATTTTAAGGACCTTTCTACTTTTGTTAGTTAGTTCTCTACCTTAAAAAAAATAAATCACGGCTAATAAGATTCGAACCCAAGACCTCTCCTAACTTATCACTATGTGTTAACCACTTGCTATACATTACACTTTGGTAACACCACCCACACTTAATAACAAAAGTCTGTTACTCGAAAACCATTTTACCCAATAACATTAAATATACGACGCTGTAAATCATCAACTCTTACCAAAATCCACATTTCCGTTTAATTATTTATTTCTAGCAACAATTATTACCGTGTAAACGAACAGCACTTGCTCGCCACGAAATATGATTTCTGGATACCCGCCGCCGCATTGCGCGGGTACCCTGCTAGTAAGCTTAAAACCATTTAAATAAGTTTTCCCAAACATGCCCTATGTATCAATCTTTCAACTTTTTAAGAATTGCCAATACTTTTTATCTTAGATTTTAATTAACTTTAAAAGCCCCATTATAACATGGTATTATAGGTTAATACTTACAAAAGAATAAATTAAGGATTAAACTGCAAAATAAATTGAAAATTTAGGAACAAAACATACATAATCCTAAAGTTAAATTTCAGTATGAAACAACTATATAGGTGCATTTAAAATCAAAATACATTTAGAACGAATACAAAATAGTTAAAACATTAAATTAACCAAAGTTTATATATATATATATATATATATATATATATATATATATATATATATATATATATATATATATATATATATATATATATAAAAATTGAGTTCCAATTTTGAAGTCGCAATTAATACCATGCAATTAATATTAATAATATTATATTATAATAATATAAACAAACTTATTAAATTGTAAACTCAAGAGTTTTGAAATAAATATAAATAATAATGATAATAAAATGTTCAATAAATAAGAGACTTTTCAAGTTTTATTAATTCTACACATTAGCATCTATAAATACTCATTCTCATATTGCAAAAATTTTAACACTCCAAAGGTGCATCCAAAAGAAATACTTAACAAATGGAGTCAACAACAAAGATCTATAGGGCTTTTATCATATATCGTCGCTATTAATTGGAAATCCAACATAATCTTTATGATTTAATTTTAGAGAGAGTATGTTAGTTGTTTTTGTTTAAAATTACACAACCTCTTTTGTATATATTTATAAAATTATTATTCGTTGTTTATTTACATTTTGTATAAAAATTATATTATATAATGATGTGATAGTTATTATTATAGTATATGCGATTGTGTATGATATTATCACAATTATTTAAGATGGATATCTTATCATGTTAATGGTCACAAATTGTTGTTCATTTGATTTATTATTTTACTTTTAATCCAATTAATAGGTTTTGATCGCTATTTTTCACATCTTGCGAGTCTCTAATTAGTAGGAAAATATTAATTAAATACATTGGTGGTTGTTGAATTGATGCTTATTTTCGTTTGTATATGTATAATAAAATATAAAAAATGAGTTTCAGGTTTTGATCGCCATTTTTCACATCTTGCGAGTCTCTAATTAGTAGGAAAATATTAATTAAATACATTGGTGGTTGTTGAATTGATGCTTATTTTCATTTGTATATGTATAATAAAATATAAAAAATGAGTTTCATGTTGATGTTGCAGTTATTATAATATTAAGTAAATCATTTTAATAAAAATTGAGAAGCTCAATAGTTGTAAAATCAAGAGTTTTAACATAAACTTGAGATTATCTAATTAGTAGGAAAACATTAATTAAATATATTGATGGTTGTTAAATTTATGCTTACTTCTTTTATATATGTAAAAAAAAATAAAAATTCGAGTTCTATTGAGTTCTATAGTATTGAATTCATTTTAATAACAATTTGACAAACTCATTAAATTGTAAGACTAAGAGTTTTGTAATAATTATAATAATAATAAGTTCTATAAAATAAGAGACTTTTGAAGATTTATGAATCTTACACATTAGGATCTATAAATACTTATTTTGATGTTTCATAATTTTAACACTTTAAAGGTGCATTCAAAAGAAACATTTAATAAGTGAAGTAAACAACAAGATCTTTAGCGATTTTGCTCTTTTCCTTGCTATTAATTTCTTTCATTGATTTGTATCAAGTATATAATTTACTGATATCTTAACATCTATATCTATATCTATATCTATATCTATAAATCATATAAAAATTGAGTTTTATGGTTTATGTTGTGTTGAATTTTATGTTAAAAAAAATAAGTCTTTTGTTATAAATAATGCTCATGAGTAAATGTAATTGATAATACAATGAATTTAACATAAATAATAGTAGTAAATTCAATTAAATAATAGTCTTTTCATTTAACTAGAAGTTACATATTAATTAAATAAGACAAAGAATTTAACATAAAATAATGGTAGTAAATTTAATTAAATAATAGTTTTTTCATATAACTAGAAATTACATGTAACATACGTGTTTTTAAATTCAAGAAATTTATTTGTTAAGTCTATTATTAGTTGATAAATGATAGGAATTGAGTCTGGATAATTAAATTTTTAATGAAAAATCTGTGTTTTGTGTATTGGATTAAGTGGTATAAGTTAAAAAGGAAGAAAAATCGAAAATGCAGCATTTTAGGGAGATAGCGGCGCTATCTTAGAGATAGCGGCGCTATCTTGTGCAATTAGAACAGCCACGCACTATAGCGATGGGTAAAACGCGAAAAATTTGGGAGATAGCGGCTCTATCTTGAAGATAGAGGCGCTAAAAAGCAAGGGGAGGCAAGATAGCGGCGCTATCTTGAAGATAGCGGCGCTATCTTGTGCAGATTAGGCATAAAATCGGGATTTTTCCCCATTTCAACCCAAATAACCTCTAGAACTTTCTCTTCTCGGTGTTGGGCGATTTTGGACGATATTTGATGCTTTTGGGCAGATTATAGCTAGAAATCAAAGGATTTTCATCTATTGTATTGATAATTAAGGTAAATACCATGCATATGTATAAATTGATGTATTGAGTTAGTAGGTCATGAACCCTAGTTAGGGTTTGAGTTATGGAACTGAAATTGAAGATTGTAGACTATGTATAACTGATATTGAACTAGGAAATTGGAAGTTAGCATGTGATCATGCACTAGATGTATAGTTAGAAGTTTAGGGTTTTGGGGTTAATCACCAATTTTGGGAATTGGTGATTAAGGGTCATACTAGTTGTGATTTTGAGCTTGTATATTGAATGAGATAAGTATAATTGTGATAGGTAAACAATTGGGAAATTGTGGTGAGTGTATCAATCGGTGACAATGGAATTTGACTAAAGGAAGTACTTGGCTCGTATTGGCAATTGCTTAATCCCAGGTGAGTTCACTATGTGCAATGTGTATACTTTTAATTAAATATGTGCAATGTGGTTAGATAGTGTTCATTTCGATTGGATGCCTTATGTTTTGCCTTGATCATTGAGATTACCTTGTCGAACCGTAACATTTCCTTGACCCGTATGAGTGAAATGCCTTGAGTGATAATTCATTTCGTGAGGACCCATGGCGGTCCGAGTATTACTTCGTGTAATATGTCGGGCGGTGGACGCGGGAGTACCTGGCGGAGGAGTGGTATGGACCGTGGTGGTGAAGCTGGATCTTGGACTCATTTAGGGGTGCCTTGATCACCTTCATCGGCCTCATTCCCTAATGGCCTAAGAGGGAATGACGCACTTTGTTGAATCCGGAATTGTACCTTGATCATTGTTGACCCGAATTTGTTTTGTGATGCATTGTGGTGATATAATTGTGATAACCCGGTACTTTGACCCGTTGATAATTGTTTGTTTATATATGTTGATTTATATAATTATTTAGTATAACATTATGCATAGTGGAACTCACTAAGCTTTTATAGCTTACCGTTTAGTTGTCACCATTTTTCAGGGATAGATAAAGGCAAGGGCAAGTGTGAGTAGGTATTCGAAGTTGGTTTGCTTGAAGCTTGAAGAAAGCTTCTCTTTTGGTATAGATTTGTAGTCATTGTACATTTATGTTTTTGGGTTGATTAGTTGGTTTGTATCCGGTTTGTAGTTGGTCTTTTGGAATGTATATGGTTATGGTTTAGTACTTTTAAACTTGTATTTTGGTTAATTTCAAAAGGTTTGTTGTAAATGGGATAAAAGTGGTCGTTTTTTGTTTCGGTCCTTACATTACATATTATAAACTATAAATATTACAATATCATGATGCAAATGATGTTGAGTTTTCAAATGATGTTATCTTTTACCCTAACAGAACATCCATTTATAAAAGCTGAGTTCCAACTTTGAAGTTGCAATTAATATCATGCATTTAATATTATTAATATTAATAATATTATATAAATCCGTTTATAAAAAATAATATATTAATCAATTGTAAGATCAAAAGTTTTATAATAAATAATATTTAATAAACACATCAAAATAATGTAAGTGCATTTCTGAATCACAAAAAATAGTTGAGTATCTAGATTATGGTTAAATATTAATTATATAGCAACAAACTTTATAGGTTTATTAAAATCAATCAATATAAACAAAATGCACGATGACAGATATTTATTTAAAAAAAACCATAACCGAATGAAAAAATAGTTTTGGACGGACCGCTCGGAACTGAACCGGTTGGAACCGAGTACTGATTTTTCATAAAATATAGAACCAAGAACCGAACCAATGGAGCTCGGTTCGTCCGGTCTGATTCTGTGATCCAGGTCGGTTCTCGATCCAATTTGCACAGCCCTACTTACGCATATGAAATCTATTTCAAGCTAAAGAAATAATTGCAATTAACATACACAATCCATATGACTCAATAAACAACAACAAACCCTAAACATCAATACACATAAAGAACAACTTTGCTTATTTAGTAGAATACCCGCAATCAAAGTTAAACATGTAACCGATCACGGTTTTCGTACTTTCCAAGTGATACCAGTAAATTGTACACGATATGCACTTAAAATAACTCATTATTGTGAACGAAGCCCGTGCGATGCTAGCTTGTTGACTTAAATATTAAGTCAGTCAAAATGTAGGATATAATTATCGTAAACATAACTTTTCAAATTGGTACAAGTTTGAAAATTTAAGCCAAGGAATGTTCAGAATACATATTTAAATGTTTATTTTATGTCCTTTAAAACGTAATATGCACTTTTCAAGTATTTGAATAAAAACAAAATAATTACTAATGTACTTGTTTTATGTTAAAATGATTATCTTATAAAATTAAACAATTAAAAAAGTACCTTTTAATCTATACTTTTAATACGAGTAAAACATATTTTACGGAAATCTTCTCAATAACGCAAACGGAAATAAACGAAGCTAGGAAGTGTCCATCTCACAGTACTTCTACTGCCCTTCTGAAACGACTTTTCTTCTTCATCTTGACAAACTGTCTTCGAATAAAAACCCCAAGCTTTTCAATCTTTCATCAAACTAATAAATTCATTCTTCAGATTTCTCCATGGATGAAGACAGTGATCGGAGCTCTGAAGCAACTCAATTTGAAATTGTAACAAGGGAAAGGAAAAGGCAAAGTGATAACGACGACGTTGAAGATTCCGGTACCGTAAATGATGATGAATTTGACGATGATGATGCGACTGATGATCAGAGAGATGTTAGTGAATATGAGAGTTCGCGTATGGTAACGAAAGCGCATTCGAGAAATTGTCAATCGGAAACCCTAGTATCTGGTATGTGGAGTACGATTGATTATTGTTGAACTGAATTGTGTTTTGTTTATGTACTTGTGCGGAATTTGACTTGTATATTTATGCGTTTTAGGGTTGGCGGATGTACCGATACAATATGAGGTGCGAGAAGATGATTTAGAGCGCTTGAAGGTAAATCAGTACCTGAACTTACACACTTTACACATAAACTTGTTATATTGATAACTTTTCTTGCTGATTTCCAGTTTAATTTGAAACTAAACTTATAATCGACATGATAAACACGATGTCTTGATTGTATATTTTCACAAGTGAACATCAATTTTGACCTTTGACAACATTTTATGTTCCTTAGACAATAAAAATGTCATGAATTCTTTGTCAAAATATAACTTTACAATCTTATTTTGGTAGTTTTTGTCACAAACTTTTATCCCGTTGTCAATTGTTTCAAAGTAGTGTAGAATCCGCAACAAACTCAAACTCAAACTCAAAACCAACCTAATTAAAAGTTTGACAGTTTTTCGGGAAGAAGTGACTAATATTCTCTAGCTTCAAGCATAAACTAAAAATGTATGTATTTGAACAAGATTATTACTTAACCTACTTACTTAGTATGCAAGTTGAAAGAACATGTTTTGTAATAGACAGCACTGAATTTTATGTGTGTGAGTTATCTTATGGAGTAAATTTGGGTATGTTCTAATACATTTTAAATTACCTTTTTACCCCTTAGAATCAACTTCAAGGGAGTCACCAAGAAGCCTTAGCTATCGTTATAGCTCAAGCTGCTAAATCTCATACAACACATAAGATTCAATTACCCGAAATTCCATCTTCACCACAACCACTCTCAACAGAAAAGACTCCTGTTACAACTCATGTAACAGAAGAAAACCAAAAAAATAATTCTGACCCGAAAACCGTATCCACTTCACGAACTGTAAAGACACCAATTGATGGATACAACTGGAGAAAGTACGGTCAGAAACACGTGAAAAGTCCCCAAGGTTCTAGAAGCTATTTCAAATGCACACACAATGAATGTGATGCTAAGAAGATCGAATCTAGTGATCAATACAATTTGGTCAACAAAATAGTCTATAAAGGTCAACACAAACATGATCCACCTAAGAAAGTGTTTACTAAAAGAGGCAAGATTTTATCAGGTTCTGATAAAGGACAAGAATGGAAGACGCTTTCTACACCTGGATCCAAACAACATAAATCAAGTGGCTCGGTTAGTAATGGTACTATTTTAGTTGAGGAAATGGATGCACCACCACCAAAACCAAGGCAAGTCATAGATCTTATAAATTAAGTATAGAGTAAATTACATAAATCCTTTAGTTTTGAAACTTGTAACATCAACTGTCTATAAAAACTTATGGTCCTTTTTTTATTTAGGGACCATTGGTGTTACAAGTTTCAAAATTAGGGACTATTTGTGTTTTGAAGAAAGTCGAGGGACGAAATCCGTGCTTTCATACGAACCATATAAATCAAGTATAGAGTAAATTACACAAATCATCCCTGTGGATTGTACGAAGTTACAGATTTCATAGGAGTGTATTTAATTATATACGTTTTATAATTGTATTTATCGTACTACAAAACTTCAAAAACTTTCTATTGTATGAATCAATTGACCTGAAACACCTATTTCACTTAGGTTTTGTCATATGGAAAAAGTTGTTTGTTTTGTCATATAATATGGAATTAGACCATTCAATGAAAGAAATGATTCCTTTCATTTTGTTGATGTTCATTCCATCATGGAATGTAAAGAAAAATTACAATATAACCAGTTATATTTATTTAATCTTCAATACAAGACAAAATATTCTATTAAATTACTTTTTAAAAAACTAGCAGGGTACCCGCGCAATGCGGCGGCAGGTACCCTGTGTAACTATATCTTGCGGTGACGATAGTGATGACGGTCGTTGAAGTAGTGATGATGGGTGTTGCGTAGTGATCTGGGTGGTAACCTGAGTAGTAACAGTAGCGATTGAGATGATGAAGATTGGTTGGTGATGGTGGGTTGTCAATTGAACAATATGTATTTAAGAATTAACTGAATCAGTATCCCTAATGCATATATTTCTAAAACAGCAAATGATTTCGCTAAAATTAAGTTATTAAGTCTTAGTTAATTTGGAAAAGTGCCAAATGCATCATATATAGTAAATATATGTTCAAGTTTGCATCTTCAAAGCTCGTCGAGCTACTCCAAAGAGTACACGCCAAGCTAGGCAGATTCACAACACTAATCTAACACATAGTACTGTAGGAGTGGACAATTAGTCAGAGAATTAAACGAACATAATAAACAATGAGATTGGTTTTGCAGTTTTGGTCAAGTAACCCAACTTTCAGAAATCATGAATGATTGAATGAATGAAACAATTAAGCTTATTTTTATGATGTACTCAGATAAGAATTATACAACAATGTGATATAAACAATCAAACTTATGTAAGTACCCTATAAGGTAAAACTCTAGTTGCATAAAGTTTCTGCTAAAAAGTATTCACTATTTCATTCAAATAGACCTCTAGTCAGATTGCAAGACATCAAGTTTGGATGTCATTGGTGGTTGTAGAAATCTTGGCATTCTCCAGCAATAAGCAACACCACTACATCTGACAGGTCATAGTCAAACTCAAATTCAAAGTCAAACTGCATTACAATGCAACTTCACTACTCATATCTAAAACCCTAACAAAAGACTCCATCTTCATTTCTTCAACTCCAAAGCAACAACCCTAATCACAACCCAATCAAACAATTAAAAAATTTCAAGAAATTAATCTATAAATAAAAAATATATACTTGCTAAACACTTGTGCGATCGACCCGTTTGACCAGCGCAATTGACCCATTCCATATCATCTGATCAAAGTGTAGCTGCACTAAATGAAAATCCACTGCAAGCACATGGAAAACCTAAATCGGAAAAAAACATAATCACATTTACAATCGAAGAGAAGAGAAGTGATATTAGGGAGATATGAAATTACCAAAGGACTATCAGGAGAAGAACCAATGAACAAATTTGAAAGAAGATCATGTCCACAACCACCAAATTCCGCCACAATAACAAACCTGTTGTAAAACACAAAATCACACGAATTCAGGGATATTAGATACAAAGAATCAATCTTAAACCCGAAAACTAAAGCATCAAACCACAACTAATATAAAAACCCAGGAATCCAGGATCACAAATTATAATAAAATAAAACAAGTCTTAATTGCCTGGAATACAAAAAAAGGGGGATAGAGATTTAAACATGGTCAATGAATCAAAGAATTAGGAGAATGAATAATCTTGAGAACCGACTCAACAAAAAAGAACAATATAAAGCAGTAAAAGATAAAAAAAAACCTTGATATTTAAACAGAAAATGGGAAAAGTAACAACCTTAACAGCAATTACCTGGTTTATCCATGTGAAACCTGAAAATCAGACAATCTAATATCAATAATCTGACAGGTAGCTGTATAAAGTTATTGAGTATGATCAACAGGTCGATAATCTAAGACAAACCATAAAAAGCAAGTGTGAAAAGTACCTTAATTGTGGTGAAGAGGTGCTGAAGGAGATCATGCAGACATGAAGGGCTTAGACCTCCTATAATTGAATAAAAAACCCTAAGCTTAATCATAAACTGTACATACATTATATGGATGCATCGAAAACCCTAAATTGCTTATCCCGAGTGTGACTAATAATGTGGCAGAGTGTGACTAATGAAATCATCAAATTTGACTTATTATGGACCCAAATTTATGATTTTGGGTAACTTTTCTCTGGACAATTTCCCCTAATCTTAAAGGGCTAACTTAACTAAAATTCCTTGTCATTTAAAGTTATACACTCTAAAATTAACAAGTACTGAAGTAAAGCTCATGCATGGAATACAATAGTATTAGATTATAGTGAACTTCAAAATGGAAAAAATAACAACATTTATGCAAGTCACGCATTTCACGATCTAACAATCAAAAGTGTATTGCGTACAAAGTATAATTATGAACTGATAGAATTGAATTCTGGCGAATACCCGATTCAAGAAATTTTAGGATTCTAATCAAATATGATCAACTTACGCCAGTAAAACCGAAATACAAATGAGATGAGCAACAAGCTACCTGTGTAGAGACGGACTTGGCAGCAACGATGGCAAAGGCGGTATTGAGTATGGACGGAGTTGAAGGAATCGATGTTGAGAGCATCTTTGGAATTTATTGAAGGGGCTAATCTGACTTGAAAGAACCGAGGAGACGTTGAAGGAATCGATGTTGAAGGAACCGATGAGCCAATTTTAGGGTTAAGGGGAACTGAAACGTCCGAGACTTGTGGTGTTTTTGAGGCAGATAACTGAGGTTAGGGTAGAGCAGAATATATTTATTTTTTATTAGATAATTATCGTCATTCCATGCTGCTTAGCTGGTTAAAGACAATGTGTATTGAGCAATTGGTCATGGGTTCGAACCTTGTAAACTGCAATTTTTTTAAACGTAAAGGAAAACACAAAAATGGAAAGTTATTGGCTGAATTTTCCAAAGATTATTTAAGGAAAGGTCCCAAATGCTTTATAAGTAGTAGAGATAATAAATTTTATAAATTACAATCTGGTTTTGGATGACAACAGAGTAAAGAGAAGCAGCTCAGCAAGTCCAGGTCCTGTTTTGAAAGCTGCAAAAAAGCCAAAATTTGTGATACATGCAGCAAGTGATGTAGGAATATCAGCAGACGGTTATAGATGGAGAAAATATGGACAAAAAATGGTCAAGGGAAATCCTCATCCCAGGTACATTTTTCTATTTTATTTTCAATATATTTTATATACATATAGTTTTATAAATAATATGTAACACATTAATAAGACCAAAAAACTATATATTGTTTTCAGGAACTACTACAAGTGCACATCATCAGGATGTCCAGTTAGAAAACACATAGAAATGGCAGTTGATGGTTCATCAGAAGTAATCTTAACATACAAAGGAATCCATGATCATGACATGCCTGTACGGACAAAAGAACTGGGCCCACCAACTGTTCTTCTTTTGACAGCTGTTTCTTCACCTTCCAAAAACAACAATTCCCAATCAAATGGTGTAATGGCTGATAAGAAAACTGATGGTGGTAACAAGATCAAAATCTGAAGTTTTTTTTTATGTAAGTTAACTTTGAGCATGTGTTTGTACCAGATGTTTTATTTTGATTAAATAAATCTCTAGGTAGATAGATCTACTGCTCTTGTTTAATTAATTTAGAGTTAATGGAATTATAATTTTTATGAGTGGACTCGATTATATGTTTGTGGCGTAGTCTACACTCTCATGTTATTCCTGCTAGCTTTTAGTCGGTATGATGGTGTTTTATTTCAAACTTACATGTTTGGGAGTGCTTTTTAAAAGTACTTATTGGCTTACTAAAAAGTCAAAATCAAGAAGTAAAGTCAATTTTGACTTCTTAAGAAGGCAATAAATCAATAAGCACTTTCAAAAAACTTATCAAAACATGACTTTAATAATTGCAACGAGCACCGCAAGCCCTAACTCTGATAAAAGAAATTTGAAATAAGACTATAACTTTATAATTTTTACCATTATACAAACTTATAACCATAATCAACATTCATGTTTGTAGATTATATAGTTTCGATAATCCTAAATCTACAAATCTAACTGTTTTCGATCAATCATACACATTTTTTTTTTTGAACATCACCTAATCATACACATAACTATCTTAAATATAGCATTTAAGCTACACGTTAACGGGAAGAGAAACTCAATTCCTCGATACCATTACATATGCACGATTCCATTCCTTGATCGGTTTCCTCTTCATCTTCATTGACTTTGACTTTGACCTTGACCTTGACCGACCCATTCTCCTCCAATTTAGCAATAGACAAACACTCTTCAAATCTAAAGCAACTACATAAATGATCATTAGTTATACCCGCCACTTGCATAAACAAATATATAACTGAGGGACCCACACAACGAAAACCTCGTCTTATAAGATCTTTACTTATAACGTCCGCTTTTGGGGTTTTCACGGGAATCATTCGAGGGTATCGGAATCGGCTCATAATCGGTTTATAATTCACAAAGCTCCAAATGTATTTGTCAAATGACCCGAACTCATATATGACCTGATACCGGAAAAACCTGCAAAAAGTTAGAATGCATATAGTACAAATCATAAAGGTGGTTGTACAACTTTGACTGCATATAGTGCAAACCATAAAGGTGATTGTTGATATCTAGGGATGGTGACACAATGTCAGCAGTCAGAATGGACCTCTCAACAAGAAATGTACTAACAACTCATCAAGATCATAGGTGGGATTTTTAAAGTTTAGGGGTGTTTGGATAAACGAATAAACATATTCCGGTTTTGATTATCTGATAATCGATTTTGGATTATCAGTTTCATACAAACCGATTATGTAAGGATAACCTAATTGGCTAATTTACCCCTTCTTTTATCTAACTTGATAGACGACTTCTACTCTCTTTTCATAAAACATCTCTCCCTTTTTTGTCATAAAAATGTATTTTTTGGTCATTTTAACCTATTAATTAATTCCATAAATAATCAAAAATTGGCAAACACTATCTTCTAGAGCCCGTTTTAGCACACACATAACAGTAACCGGAAAGCTTAACACTAAACTACTGGGACCAAACTGTAAATGTTAGATAACTACAGGGACTAAAATATGAATTTTGCTAATTTATTTCACCAACTTTCGAAATTGCATATTATTGGAAGGATTAGCTTGCAAGAATAAATGTGACACAACCTTATACAGAAAATATATAAACAAGATGAAGAAATCTTAGGACCACCACTAATTTACATTTGCAATCTGCACCTACTCTACCAGAATTTAATCGTTTTCATTAAAATATGTCATGTCATAAATAATAGAATGAAAGGCCAACCCCTCTTTTAACTTTTTAGGCAACAACTACCAAACCTAGAGCAACGTACACTTTGTAATGCACAATGTACAACTTGTTAACACGCTAACTATAAGGTCATGCAAGAATCAACTTTTCTGGATCTTCAAATCCAATCATAATTATACATAAAATACTTGTAATTTACAAGTATTTTGAGAATATATCGGCTGATGGATCTTTAATTGATTTAACAAACTTTGTTCAGTTTGCAAAACTGGTGGATTGGGTAACGGGTCAAAATAGTATCAGTCGGTTGACCCGAAACACTTTTTTGTCCGTATTTGTATACTTTTTACAAATAATTATAGTGTCAAATATGATTATTATATTAATTCACTAATAATATGATATAATATGATTTAGGACGTTTCACACATTTAAAAACTACATATTGGGCGAATATTGACCCATTTTCTTTTCAGGTTTTTGTCTAAGATAATAATGTACAAACTTTTGTCCAATAGGGTCTTTAAAAGATGTATTACAAGAAAATAATTATTGTTTCAAAAATGATAATTTTTTATAAAAAAATGTTTTTGTTTATATTTATAAAGGTTAAATTTATTTATAAAAATGTTAGAATTATATATAACAATAGATATCATATAAGAAGTTTTTAATGATCCAATTGGGTCGCAAAACCATCTTTCAATGACTGAATTGAACAAAACTTTGCACAAGGATTAAATAGTACAGATGTAAAAGTAAGTTGTTATTTTAGACAAAAAAACCTTTCCTTTTAACACAATCATATGACAGGTATAAGAATTAATGGTTAGGATTTAGAGGATCTACCTTGGATATTTGGCGAGCATTTTCAACTATGGCCCGCAATTTAAGCTCTGAAAGCAGAGAGCTTGCAATACTCCCGGGTCCCACTAGTTTTTTCTCATTGATTTTTTTGACAATTATAGGATCAAAATCAGCAAAAACTTCCCTGCATGGATAACCAGATTATTATAATAAAAATAAAAAAATAAAATATTGCAAATATTGTTGAAGAGATATAAGAGAATACCTAAAAAGATGCCGTTTGTTGAGGATAGCAGGCCATGTGAGTTCTGATAGAGCTCCAGAGAGCACAAGCAGCTCAAATAATTTTCTACATTATTTAAACAATTTCAAGGAAATAAATTAAAATATAAATATATAATAGAGTGTCCAATGTGAGTGGTGATCTATCTCAAACGGGTCAAATAAAAAAAATTAGCTAAAAGGGGAACATGTTGAATGGGTCAAACAGGTTGAAAGTCACCCAAAGCCAAATTTTATTCATAGATTTGAATTATTATTGTAATGACAATGTTTCTGTTATCATAATCAATGCATTAATTAATTATAATAATCTTTAAAAATGGACAAAAGAATGTTTGTGGATCAACCCGACCCTGTTTTGACCCAGCTCCCAACCCGCCAATGTTGCCATCTCTAATAAACTTGTATAGTAAGTATTAAATAACATATGAATAATGAAGATTGTTGTGTAGACATACTTGTCATCATGCACAGACAGGTACTCCCCATTCTTCATCATGGAAAAGGATATAATCAATCTCTTAATTTTGTATGATGAAACCGAAATGTAGTAATTAGAATAATATCTAAGGTTTAAATTTAAGTTAACTTACAAAAAAGATTAAGATGAATAATTTGTACCTGAATTTGGTGTTACCCAAGCACACCTTTTTTTGGATTGTAAAACATCAGATGAAGTTTCTGAACCACTATCAACAACAACGGTTTTTGGTTTCAAACCCAATTGTCTCCTTTTACTAAAATTACTATCTGTTCTATAAATCCTACCAGTAGAAGCCCGACTTTGAAACGAATCAGTAGATGCATCAGAAGAACATGAAGCATTGAGTGACACCTGTCTTCTTAATATTGAGGGAACACCAAAAGGTGGTGGTGATGATGAGTCAGCAATTCCTAGGGTTTTTGTTTTTACTGTTATTGAGCCTTCTTCTGGTGAAAGCTCAATCTTTTTTGATGTTTTTGATACGGGTTTTCGGGCATTTATGGGACCCATATCTTTGGTTCCTGCAAGATTCGCTAACATTCATAGATTTAACTCTTGGAGCTCCAGATATTAAAAAAATAATAAAAATTTGGGCTTTCGAACACTTGGCTAAATATGAAAAAAATGCAGCTCTCAAAACCTAGATTAATTTGTACAAAAACCCTAGATTAAGCACTTGAAAAAAAGTTATGATCCTGTACCTCCTAATCAATACCAACCTTTACCAAAACCATCATTCAATATTTGACCATGTAAATTTTTCTCAGACAATTTATCAAACACCTGGTGGGCATTAAAAATGTACTCACAAATTAAGCACTTCATTGAAGCTACACAGCCTGTATTTTCAAAAAAAATTTGCAAAATCAGAACGGATAAAGATGAATACCTGGTCAAACATAAAGTATAATCAACATTTGACCAAACTCAAGAAAGTATATAACTTTGTACAGACATCATCATAATATATAGAAACCCACATTAGGTAAAATCGAATTTTATGTACATATATCTACAGCTGTAATGGGGATGCTTTAAATTAGGAATCATTTGAATAATTAAGGTTGAAAAAGATAAATTCTATGACACACTTTGAATGAGGGTGAAATATGACTCAAGGGCCTGTCTTTTTGCTCATAATTGTAACTATTTTTTTAGGTAAACCAAAGCTGACATTTTTGTCTTTATTTTCTTGTTAGTGCATACAAAATATATGAAATGAGAGTCTGGATCCAATGTTAATGTACCTTTAATTTGTAAATGAAAGATGTCTTTCTTCTGAGAAGGGGAATGTGAGTGATTCTCTCTCACTACAGAAGTGTGTTTTTACTTTTTAGAGAGAGAATGTGTGTGTGTTTTCAGAGAGAGAAAGAGTGAGCAGCAAGTGATGAGTGAGAGAGCAAGAACCAAAAGATATCGAGAGAGAGAGAATTGCACTTTTTTTTTTTTTTTTTTTTTTTTTTTTAGGGTTTTAATAATATCAGCTTTAAGAGCATCTCTAACTATAAACTCTATATTCTTCCCTTCAAAAGTTTTTAAAAATAGTGGGACCCATATTCCACTAACACTTGCACTCACAAATAAATATGGGGCCCATGGATAGAGTTAATTCCCCTTACTTCAAATATAGAATGAGTTTTTCTCTCACTCTATATTTAGAGTGAGTAATAGAGGTGGATTGGAAAAGATAAAACTTCAAATATAGAGATAGAGACTTGGATAGAGTATGGTTAGAGATGCTCTTATGACTCTTGTATTTAAGGAAATACTTTTTTATAAACTAAATATATAACTTTTTATACACGTAATGACAGTCCTAAAGACTTTCTCTCTATTCTTCCTTTTTAATAACTTGAGTCTATTTTGAATTATGACAATAGTAGTCCTTATAGTTTGTATTGTCGAGCCTTCCTATTTCTTTGTCGCTATTATTGCTTGAAAGGAATAAAACAAGTATTTTAAAAGTAATTGACTTGCAAAGCGTGTTGTGACGTGTTAAAAAAGATGAATAAACAAGTATCTTAAAAGTTATGAGGTTTAATCCGCACTAATTTGTGTCTTTCTTTGAGTGAAAATGGTTTGCTTTCAAATCAAACATATGTGTAATTTGGTATGGGAGAGTGACATGTTATATATACCATTTAATATTGTTATGATAGTTAATGTTTTATGCATTAATTGTTGAAAACTCTATATTTGTATCAACTTCAGTAGGGACTAGAGAGTAGGGACTTGGACCCGTTAAATGGAGGTTTTGGTAGTACGTTATTTTCTCTTTAAAACATTGAGAAAACGGAAAATACTGAAAAAAATGTGTCACCAAAAAGAAATGGGTATGAGTTTGGATGATTAATATCTAAATATTGCAGTTGCATGAATGATTCAGACTTCTCTATAGATCTGTCTGATTAAAAGGAAAAAGTGGTTCAATTTTTTATTCGGATTTTGATTAACAGGGTTTATCAAACACTTGGATATGTCCGATTAAGAGGTTGCTTCTTAATGTAATCATTAAAAGGGTTTACCAAACAACACATTAAATTAATAAGAACTTGCGTTTAGTGACACAGAAGTCATTATAGTATACTCATATCATTTTATCTTGAATAACGGCATTTCAAGTAAATCATATTGTGTTTGTTCTTACCTTTTGACTTAATATTAGTGCCGTCTAGCTCAAGATCCTTAACCCTGTTATAATTTCAATAATTTTGTCATAACATCAACTGAGTTATATTGTTTTTGTCGTTACTCGGGACCATCTTAGTAAATTAAGAACTCGTCAATAATCTTAGATCTTCTTGATTATAATCAATTGATGGTGTATAGAAAAAGAGAAATGATATTGTTTTCTACTAAATCTTACTAAGATCAATACATATATCTAAATCAGATTTATGAAAGATAATTAGTAAATTCCGTATGTCAATATAATAAGAAACAATATAATTTTTCATAGAGAAATGATTCGTATAAAGTTAACAACACATCGTATGTGCCAATAAAGGCAAAAAATAAGAAGGCAATTGTTATTTAAATAGTTAGAGAGCTAAAAGTATAAATACATATAAAGTGCTAAACATAACATACTTCAACTTCAAAATCTTGACCAAGAGTTCCAGCATTTTCCAAAATCGTATGGTATAACAAAATCATTTCATGTAATCCCACATTTTAATTTTGTTGAAACATTTTGTATTGAAGCGACAAATTTGCTTCTTTAGAAGGGTAAAATGGGAAATTGGTCAAGAAGAGGAGTTGGCCATAACCCATTCAACCAAAGTAGGAACGGCAAACCCTGTTGCAGCTTTCTTCTTGTCATTCCAAACGGGACCCGCCATGTCAATATGCAGCCATTCTACTTTTTCATCAACAAACTGCCATAAATTAACAATACACGTGTCAATTTCAACCCACTTAATTTGGTTGATTTATGTATTATTTATCCCATAAATTCAAATAAAAAAATAGCTAAAAGTCAATGCCATATCAGTCAAACTCAAACATATCAAATGGGTTGAAAGTAGCTCAACGTATACTTATATATATAATATATATGTCCGGGATAATTTCATACACATCCTTGCAAACTTCCTATATTACGTATATATCCTTGTAAATTTCAATATTACGTATATATCCTTCCAAAACCTTAAAATTCTCACATATATCCTTTATCTTAATTTAATAATATTTAAAACTTTCAAATTTTAAAAAACATATATCCCAATCTAAATTAATTATAAAATAACCTAAATACCCTTAAACCTACGTGATTAACCTTGGCCGGCGGCGGCCATCATAAACTTCTTGACTGATAATCCTTTTTATTTTATGAATTACTCATATTTCTTGTTTTATTCGGTTTTAGATCTCCAAAAAAGAAAAGCCACTAATCCTAACTAGGTCGATCAAGTATGCTCATTTAAACATGTTTTCACATTTCCATGTACGAAATCAGTGAATGAGTTTTACGATTAACTGGCCAAGAAGTTAATCATGTAATGATATTTAAGGGCATTTAGGACATTTTACAATTAATTTAGATTATGATATATATTTTTTAAATTTTAAAAGTTTTACATATTATTAAATTAAGATAAATGATATATGTGAGAATTTCTAAATTTTGGAAGGATATATACGTAATATTGAAATTTGCAAGGATATATACGTAATATTGGAAGTTTGCAAGGACGTATATGAAATTATCCCTATATGTCCTGTTTAGTCATTGTACAAGTTTTTATCCAACTAAACTATTAAAAGGTGGTTTTATGTCCTAATTGGATCACTAAAAACTTTTTAAATCAATCTTTATTATAATTAAACATTTTTATGTATTAATTCAACATTTTTTTATAAAAAAAATTTCATTTTTGAAATAATATTTTTTTAATAAAAAAAATTCTAATGATCCAGTTGGTAAACAAAACAATATTTTAGTGACCTAATTGGACAGAAATTCAAATCACTAAACAGAAAAAACTGTAAAAGTTGTAGTTATTTGCCAAAGACCCTTTTTTGTTGTTAACATACATATTGTAATGTATTTAACAAATTAGGTATGTGGTAAAATGGACGAAAACAAACAAAGAAATGTTTGTGGGTCAACCCGACCCAACCATTTCATATTAACATCCCTAATTAACAATCTTGAAGCAAAAAGGGTTTTTTTTTTTTTTTTGTATAGAAGGGTAAAATGGGAAAGAGAAAATACCTGTTTCAAGAAAAGGGCGGCAGTAATGGAACCACCCTGGCGGCCGCCGGTATTGACCATATCAGCAACCCCTGATTTCATTGACTCCCAGTAACTTTCCTCCATTGGCAGCCGCCAAAGTTTTTCTCCGGCGACTTCTGAGGCGGCAACCACCTCTTTTGCTAGGTTATCATTAGGTGTGAAAATACCTGTAAAAACCAATATCAATGGAACCTACTATTTCTTAACTGCAATTAGAGAATAAAAAAAAATACGGTAAAAAGTGATTATTCTCAAGGGTATTCCGGTAATTTTGTTAATCAAAAGCCCCAGCCTTTTAAAAGCTAATTCAAGTAACTTTTTCCTTTCGGAGCTTTTTATTTTAAATTAAAAGCAAAACTTATATTATTATAGGAGCTCATTTTTCAAAACTAAAAGCTTTAAAACTCGTCACCAAACATACTGTTGAGTATATAAACTCATTAAACCAAGCCAAAAAATCGTCTAAATAGTTTTATGTTATAAGAAATGATGATTATTGTAATGTAATAATACAACTTTTACACTAATATTTAACACATCAATTGCTTGAATTTTATAATAAAAAGTGAGAAAAGTAAGGCAATATACATGTTTAAAACATGTTACCTGCAATTGAAGGCCCAAGAGCTACTATACAGGCTCCAGTCAAAGTTGCCAAATCAATTATCTGCAAAAAAAAAAAAAAAAAAAAACAATAATAATAATAATTAAAATTTAATATTTACAAATATGAGCATTGGGTAGAAAAAAAGAAATACCTTATCCACACCTTGGTTACAAGCATACACTAAAGCATCAGCAAGTGTAAGTCTACCTTCTGCATCTGTGTTGTTAACCTTAAACAATCAAATCAAATCAACCCATCAAAAACAAGCCAAATGACCAAAATGCCCTTAACATATAATATGGTACCTACCTCAATTGTCTTCCCGTTTGAGGCAGTTAATATGTCTCCAGGCCTCATTCCTGTCCCACTTATCATGTTTTCACAAGCTGCCACAATAAAATGTACCTGCAATCCCAATATTAATATAATAATATTCTAATTCAATTATAAATTACACATGCTACAAAACATAATTAAAAAAATTAATTAATTGTTAATACCTCTACTCCTTGTGGCTTAATTTGAGCAAGAGCTTTTGCAGCACCTAAAACTGCTGCTGACCCGCCCATGTCAAACTTCATTAGCTCTATTAAACAGCCAGGTCCAGTTTTAATGTTGTAACCGCCACTACAATTATAAATTAATTAACTATTATTAGTATTATCAATATTAGCAAATCATCATATGTTGAAAAAGCCATAAATAAATACCTGTCAAAAGTCAAACCCTTCCCCACTAATGCCAGCTTGGTTTTAACTGGTCCAGCTGGCGGTTTATAACATAAATGTATAAATTTAGGAGGATTTGCAGAAGCAGCAGCAACACCAAGATATGAACCCATTTTCAGTTCTTTACATTCTTCTGTATCCAGAATATTTGCTGTAAAAACATCATTATATTCTGATGCAATCTTTTCAGCTTCTTCTGCTAGTACCTCTGAACAATAAACACAAATAAATGATTAATAATCATAATAATAAAACAGTACGAAAAAAATGAAAAAATGAGTTATATGAATAAAATAACATATTATTTAGGAAAACTAACCAGGGGTAAGAACATTAGGAGGTGCATTAACAAGCTCTTTTCCCAAAATTACCCCTGAACATACATCTTCTGTGTACTTTAGTTTCTTTTCTAACTCTGGTCCAACTCCAAGACCAAGAAAGTCAATTGACTTTAGAGCCACCTTCTTTGACTCTGATTTAAATCTATTATCTTCATAAGTCCCCAACAATGCACCTATCACAATCCAAAAACCAATATTCAAAATTTCAAGAGTTCATGATTTGGTGGCCCGTTTACTTATTGAATGGATCAAATTATGGTTATGTTTGATTTCTAGTAGGTCAAATTCAAGAAATAGGCTGAAAAAGAAATGGTCAAAAGGGTAGAAAGTCACCAAAAGTGTATTTTTAGCGCATACTAAATCGCTTTATTAAAAAAAAACGAGATTATTACTATAATAACGATATACTTTGTAACCATACTTAACACAAGTTATTTACATATCTTTTTATAAAAATTTACAAGTGTTTTGGGTCAATCCGATCTGACCCATTTTGACCCGTTACTCAAACCACCTGAACCACCCATTTCACCACTTATACGGGTGGGCCTACGGTATGGGAAATGTTCACCACTTAATATACTCATACTTTTTTAATTAATTATATTATTTTATGTTTTGGTTATTATTTTAACCAATATTCCTAGCACTGCATAAAGTTAAGACCAACATTAACCTAATATATATAAAAAAAATATACCGGTTGCTATTGCTGAAACTGTAGTCAACTTCAATTCAGAAGTCAATTCCTCTGAAGAAGCAAGTGTGACCGCAACATTATTAGCCCGAGAAACCTTAGCAGTTGAGGCAACAGACTCACCAAGACTCCTATAACCAGAAATAGATGACACGTTGGGCCCTTTTCCAAGCCCAACTAAACTGACCCGTTTGGTTCCAAGACCAGAAAGTCTAACAACCGTTGACTGTCCAGATTTTCCTGTGAAATCTTCCTCAGCAGATACTTCTGATAATAGCCCGTTTAATTGAGAATCGAGTTTTTTTAAAATGGGATTTTGGAATTTTGAGTTTTTGTCCTTTATCATGTCTGTCTCTGTGACGCCAACTGCTAACACGTCGCCTTTCCATTCCAATAAATCGATGTCTTTTGCTGATAAAGAGATCTTTAAATATTTTTTCAAAAAGAGAACAAAGATTCAGTCTTTTTGCCATATGTTGTAAGTGCACATATAAAGTAGGAATACCCATGAAATAATATAAAGTGAAGCTACAAAATTCATATAATTCCAACTTAAACATCAATACTTTTAATGTGGATTTTGGACACATATATACAGACACTACCAATTTCAGTGAACTCATTCAAATCAGTCATCGACTCACTAGCACTGTCTACTTTTACATTAATAAAGGAAAAACTTATGTTATTTAGTATGAGCAACCCGTTTGGGCTGACCCATTAACATTTCTTTGTGCAAACGGGATAAAGCCGTCTTCAGTGACCCAATTGGACAGGAATGTAAGGTAAAAGTTAAGTATTTAAGGAAAAAAAACCCAAACTAAAATCAACCAAGATTACCAATTTACCATACCGTGTAATTATATACTACAGAGAAACACCAAACAAAACGATAAGCATTTTATCGAACACTTGATGTGCACTGAAAATGCCACCAAAATGTTATTGATACAACGATCAAATTCAAGAAGGAGACCTTAGGTGATTCGATTTCTGCAGGATTAGTGAGTCCCAAAGTGGCCTTAGCAAGTGCATGAACCATACGTTTCCCTCTCCGAGAACAAGACAAGAACGGGTTTCCAGAAATAGCAACAGCAGCAGTAGAATTAGTGACTGAAATTGAAAAACCCAAATGGGATATTGACCTAAATTTTGTGAAAGTGGAGGAAGTTGAAGCAAGTAGGGTAACGGAAGAAGATGATGATGCTAGTCTAATGGGTACTGCCATTTTCAGATGTAAGCAAGTACTGATGATTTTAGTGACTACTGCATTTGCTACCGTTATCTAGGTTGAGGGCTACCGTTATCTAGGTTGAGGGCTACCGTTATCTAGGTTGAGGGGTGTTTGGTAGGGGTGTTCAAAAATAACCGAAAAAATGGGTACCCGAAAAAATATCCGATATTCGAAATCTGGATACCCGAAAATCCGGGTACCCGAAAATCCGGATACCCGGATTTCGGGTAACCGGTTTCCGGGTATCAAATACGGGTAGTGTTTTCCTAAAAAACCGGGTAATTGGGTAACCGGTACCCGAATTTTATTTTTCCAACTTATTTTTATATATTTTTTATATTATTACTAGACATTAATTATCATTAGATATGGGCATATGCTTGGATCATTTTGACAAATGTCTAAAATTTAAAACCCTATCTCAATTCTCACGTACAAACCATCTAATTCTCACCTCCGTCGTTGAATCATGGTTTTGAATCATTGGATGTCTTTAAAGATTTGGTCAGATTCATTACTAGTAACGATTTTTCTTTAAAAAAAATCATAACATAAATTTTTAATAACAAATTTATTAATAAGATTTAAAGAAATTAAATATATAAACAATGGCGACTTCTATTTTGTGACAAAGAAATTATATTTCCGGGTACCGGGTACCCGAAAAGCGGGTATCCGAAAATACGGGTACCCGAAAACCGGGTACCCGGAAATTCGGGTACTGATACGGGTACCTAAATCTACTACCCGAATTTTCGGGTACCCGGTTTTAGGGTACCCGGATTTCCGGGTACCCGGTTTTGAACACCCCTAGTGTTTGGATGTCCTTTTCCAAACTTAATTACAATTACAGGTAAACTAACTTACAATACGTGCAAATTGAACCAATTTTTTTCAAAAATTAAGAAATGAGACTATGAGAGGGCTTTAGACTTCTATACAAAGGACAAAATAAAATTTTAATATTTGTTCTAACTCATATCTTAAAGGCATGAGATTAAAAGCATTGATTGAAGTTATAATTATCATTTATATTGAAAATTGTCTTTAATTGTTATAAAAATATAACTCAATTTAATGATTTTTCACTGTGTTGTGTTAAGAAATGTTTTGCTTAATTAATATTTCTAATCTCATACTTTTATAACATGAGTTAGACAAACCTGTTATTATATACCTTTAGAACACATTCTAAACATCCATAAACATAATGCATGATATCAAATTACAAAGTTATGTCCTAAATCACCGCCAACATTTGTATAATTAAACCTTATCAAAATTAAAAGCTGCAATTCAAGAGTAAGTTTAAAATGTGAAACTTAAATAGTTAAATCCCAGCCTACATGCATTAATTAGTTGTACCTTACATCTCATAAAACCTTCCAAGTATTACATACACCGATACACACAATTGTGTTAATATACAACCACAAGATACAACAACACTAATCATCATCAGCAGTAAAATCCGGTTCAGGTGGTTTCTGTAATTTCATCAATTCTCTAGCACTCTTCAGATTCCGATTCCGGTGAACTCCCCGCAGTGCATTGGCGGCAAATCGGGACGCCAAAAACGTCGCCCCGAGACTATACGAACTGCCGCCACTACCGCCGCCATTCCTCCGGGCAGCTAGCTCTGCCTCCTCTTCCTCCTTTCTCCTCTGCTCTAAAATCTTCCTCTTGGAATACCGCCGCCAAGCCGCCTGAATAAAACATGCCGCCCAAGTCCGCCATTGTTGTGAGTAGAATCGGAAAGTGTGTTGTACCTGCCAGGTCAGCAGAAACCAGTGTTTCAGAAAACGGCCTAGGCGGCCGATTAATCGGCGCCTAGGCGCTAGGCGGGGGGTAGGCGTCCCGATTTACAGCTAGTCGGACTCATTAGGCGAAGGCGGTCAAACGGCGGTCTAGGCGGTCAAAAGTCGGGCTGGTCGGTCAAAAGTCGGGCTGGGCGGTCAAAAGTCGGGCTGGGCGGGGTAGGCGGGCTGGACGGTAAAATTTAAAATTTGGCAGTCAAAGTTGGTAAAAAAAAAAATCATTAAAACATATAAACTAGGGTCCTCGTTTCTCTTTCTTTTGCTTCATTCTTCACCCTCGAGTCTCGATTTCGTGTGTCGCACCCTCGAGTCTCGATTTCGTGTGTCGCCTGTTACAGTGTTACTGTTTCGAACTGATTTTGAAATTTCATTAATGATTTCTTGTGTCTATTACTTGTGGACATGTAGTTAGTGATTTTGTTACTGATTTAGTGATTTTGTTACTGATTAGGCTATTATGTTATTGAGCAACATGGGCAAAATGAAGATTAAGCAATCTAATATTTATGTTTGAACCTTTTAGTAGTTTAGTACTTAAATTGTTGTGAACTTTGAACTTTATGTTTGAGTTTTGGAGTATTTGAACTTTAAACATAATTAGTATTCTGGAATTTATATGAATTATATTATATATTTTCAAAATTTATAATTTTTACATGTAAAAAACCCAATCCGATTAATCCCCGATTAATCCCCGCCTTGACCGATTAATCCTCCGCGGGGGTCGACCGCCTAGATCCCGCCTAGCGACTTCGGAAACCTTGGCAGAAACCAAACCCTTAACCGAAATAATCAACCCAAAAAACCAATGGTTCAAAAGTGTATATACAACATACATACAGATCCATAAGTAACCTTTTTTGGATGAGAAGACATTGATTCACTAAAATTATAACTTTGATTCATCACACCCACAACAATCCTTTAAATGTTCTTTGTGAAACCCATGATGAAAACTAGAGTAAATTACATAAATCGTCCTTATTATTTGTATAAAAAAATGGATTTCCTCCATCGAATTTTTTAATTAAACGGGTAATTGCTAATTTTGAAACTTGTAACATCATGGTTCCTAAAGAAAAAAGAAAGTTAAATTTTAATGATAGTGTATGTTACAAGTTTCAAAAAGTAGGGGAACCTGATTTTACAAATCTCAAATTAGGTAGTATCCATGTAATTGTTGAGGGACCAAGTCCATATTTTTCATAGAGTTAAATGCAAGAATGGTCTTTGTGGTTTGGTCAAATTGCACGTTTGGTCCTTGTGTTTCATTAAGTGCATGCGCGGTACCTGTGGTATCCGTTTTTGTGCACTCGTGGTCCCTCCCCCCTAACTCTGTTAAATATCCTCCGTTAGTTGAGGGTATCCTGGTCATTTAATATTAAATAATTAATTTTCTCTTTTATAATTAATAATATTTATTTAATAAGACAATTATACAATTGTTGATGCACAATGTACAACAATTGTTTTATTCCCCAAATTGATACACCTCAAGGCTCAAATCTTATTCTTCCCCATACCACCATATCCAGCTACCTTCACCTTCCCACCACCGCCACCACCATATCCAGCTACCTTCACATCTACGACTCTGTTGATTAGAGTTTCCTGGACCAATATATGGCTCAATTTGTACAGCCATGTAACTCATTTCTGGATTGTTTCTAGATCCCTAAATTACAATTTAACAATTTCTTTACCTTCATCCCCATGATATCCGTAATTGTTTGCTTTCCAACCGGAGATGATGTTTCGGAGAGGGAGTTGAGTTTGAATTTGAAATCCGTCGGCCTCCTTCTGTCTCCACCATTGCCGCCACATGTAAATGATCGGAGGTGTGGCCGAACGTTTTGATAGATCACCGCCGTGACCCCTAAAATCACGAACTACATCACCGGTCCTGACCATCGTCGGAGAGTGGCGGCAGTAAAGGGTTTGGATCTCCACTATTGTTGTGCAGATGATTTTCTTATATCACCGCCTGTGCTATCGTCGGAGAGCGGCGGCGGCTCTCCATCTCCCGATGTACTTCTCTATAACTCTCTTGTTCCCGATCTACACCACCTTGAAACTCCAGCAACAATGGCGATTCGTACAAAGCAAGAATGATGGTTTTGGTAGGTGATTTACGGAGGTGGGTGTACCAGTCGGAATGATTCCACCGCCGGCTACCACTCCACCATCATCTCCGGCGATTGAACATCAAGAATGATGGTTTCGGTAGGTGTCTAGGTGATTTATGTTTCGTTTCGTTTCAGATCGACTGTAACCGAGTCTGATGATCTTATTGAAACACAGAAGAAGAAGTGCGATTATGATTGCTGTAAAAATTGGTGATTTTGTTTCTTGTGTGTGTTTTTTAATGTGTGTTTTTAATGGGTGTACAGAGAATCGGAGAGAAATCAAAGAGAGAAATAGGTGAGGCGAGGTGAGGGTGGTGGGACTAGAGATGCTAAATGACCAAAATACCCTCAACTAACGTAGGATTTTTAACAGAGTTAGGGGGAGGGACCACGAGTGCACAAAAACGCATACCATAGGTACCGCGCATGCACTTAATGAAACACAAGGACCAAACGTGCAATTTGGCCAAACCACAGGGACCATTCTTGCAATTAACTCTTTATACAAACCAAAGTGACGATTTACTCTTAGAAAAATGAAGAAATGATATTAATAACCATATTAACCAAACCATTGTATAACGTTAATCAAACCGACTTTAACCGAATATGGTTCAGTAACTACCTGTCGACTGTGCAGCCGTCGAAATTGACCAGCAACAAATTTCAACTCATCGGCCGGTAACGCAAACGCTTCAACTTCTCGTAACGCTTTTACGGTTCTGGTTGATGACGGGAGACTACCACCGGATTTAGGATCTAGGGCCCACGTTAAAAGTTCTTCACCACAAAAATCACCTTCTTTTAAAAACCCGCTATTGAAAAACCCGCTTCTTCCACCATCAGTTGTTGCACTCTCGAGACGACCCCGTATTATGAAAAGCATCTCGTCAACCGGATCGCCTTCTCGTACGATGTATGTGTTGTTGGTGTACAAACATGGTTTTAGTCGTTCACATATTGCGTCTAGTAATCTCTCGTCCATGTTTTCAAATAAAGGGACCTGCAAAATGGATGTTTGACTTGTTGACCAGATATCTTTTTGCTTTTTTCGACAAATTTTACATTGATAATATCAATTTTACATATAAATGAAAAGTAAATAAATGTAAATTTACCCTTTTGACCAAACCGAGACAAAGATGACGTTTGATATCCCTTCTGAGATCTTTGGGTAAATTTTGAACTAAATTTTCTTCATCAACTCCACGTGTTTCTAACCACTTGTATTGATCATAACGTCTGACACGTTCGCGGAGATCCTGTGGAAGTAACCGGTGATGCATCCACTGTTCTGAGTCACGTCTCTTAATTCTCATTTCTTCAAGTCGGATAGTAAGGGATTGAAGGTAAGTCTGTTACAAAAAGAAAATGTTAATGCAGATAAAATGTTAATGCTCATTTTGCCACCTGTAAGGATGGTTATAATTTAATTTTGATAATAGAGTAACCTGCATATTTCCAATTAAAAGAGCAAAGAGAATTAGGCCGAATATGGCTAAAGCGATGGAAAATATTGACTCTCCAGGATAAGTGCTCGTTTGAAGCCCTTGCTGCCCATAAAAAACATAAGTTAGACAACTGGCACTTCACTTCCACCCATTAAATTAAATTATCAATGATTCTAATACATATATTTACCTCAAATTCTGCAGGCCCCACCACAGACAATAACAATATTTTGAAACAAACTTTGTGGATGAAACAATACCAGATGAAAGAGCTTGTTCAAATATCCCAAAATCAAAAGGCGGTTTATCACCATCAGTTGAGCAAGCGTCACTTAAAACTTTACTACTCACGTTTTTCCACTTATCATAGCCCGCCATCTGGTCATTTCCACAATACAAGAAATTTGTATCATGATGGCTTTTTTTACAAGCTCTTTGCCAGCATGTATCATTACGTTCTACAGATAATAAATACCAGAAGGCCCCAACTATCTGAAACAAGAATTAAAAAAAAAAAACTCAGAATTTACCTATAAATAATTGATTCTGGCTATGTTTTATCCCATGTTGCCAGCTGTAAATAATAAGCAGCACCAGCCCATGCAGTTTCAACAATTACACCAGCAGTCCTTTTAAGTTCTGATGTTAAGGGAACCATTCGAGCAAATCTTGGAATATATTGAAGTAATATTATGATAAGTAATGCTTGTTTTGTAGCTAAAACATCTGAACCTCTTGAGTTTTGTAGAAATCTCCAAACAACAATCTGCAAAATTATTAAATTTAATTATAACCAAACTTCTAATTTTGAAATTTGAAATGTTTGAAAAGTGATCTAACCTGAGGCAGGGGAGCAATTGCAAGAAAATCAATAATAAAATACCACCTGAGATATCTTTTAGCAATTTGTGCAGGATCAATCACAAGCTCACCCCTTCCAAAAACCCTAGATGATGGTGCAATATAAGCTGTTCTAAATTGTAACGCCATATGAATAAGATAAAAAGCATCAACAATTGTCCTTAAAGTTGTTGCTGTAATTGCTAATTTTCTATCTATACCCAAACATGTTTTCGATTCATCAAAAACCGGTAGGTAGAAAAAAAGTGGATCTATAGATACAGCCAATATACACGAGACAACAAAGTAACTGTTCCATGTGAGTAGGAATTTATCTTGCGGGTCCAAGATTTTCTTTTCTGATACTTTTAAATCTTCTGGAAAAACAGCCCGAGAAACACCAAACCCTAGTGTTCTACCGATTGATTTTAGTCCTTCTGACCCTTTTTTAATTCCATTTTTGAATGATTTTGAAGGGTTGCAGGTGCTCGAGTTATTCCTTCGAATCCACATTTGTTCATTGCAACTCCAGAAGATGGTGATAATAATCTTGAATCCAAATCGTCTAACCTAGAAACAAAAAAAGAAAATCATAAATTGTAATTAGTAATGACTAATGACATTGGCAAAAAGAGCCTTTGTTTATAAAAGGAATAGTTTTAACTTTTAAAGATTTAGGTACTACTGGAATAGCAAGAGATTAGAGGTTTACAACAAACAATCATGTGATTAAATTTATCATTTACCACATTAACAATTAATTCATTTATATTTAACACACCAAATGGGTTGCTAAGTCAAATTAGAGGTGGCGATTTTGACCTATTTAGGGCATGTTTGGGTAAGCTTATAAAACGGGGCTTATGAGCTTATTAGCTTATTAAGCTTCAAATTCAAGCTTATTTGGAGCTTAATAAGCTAATAAGCTCATAAGCTCATAAGCCCCGTTAATAAGCTTACCCAAACATGCCCTTACTTTGAACATGTCGATTTGGATTATGTATTGTTTCCAACTGTTCAAATGGGTGAAATAAAAAATACTCCCTCCGTCCCACAAAAAACTTCCCATTACATTTGGGCACAAGTTTTAAGATGATAGTTAGTGGTGGGTCATTGATAATAATTTTGATTAAAATATAAGATTGGTTTGGAGAGAGAAGATAGTTAGCGGATATTTAGTAGTGGGGTCCTTAGTCATCATAGTATTTTATTATGTGGAGCCCATCAAATGTATCAAATGGGAAGTTTTTTGCGGGACAAAAATTTAGGATAAAATGGGAAGTTTTTTGTGGGACGGAGAGAGTAATAGATAAAAAATAGCTAAAAAGGACCAATGTGCATTCATAAAGCATACTAACTATTAAAAAGATGCTTTATTCAAAAACTTGTATTATCATTGTAACCATACACTTTCTGTAATCACATTAGCAAACAAACTATTTATAAAAATGAAAAGAAATTTAAAAAAAGAATGGCCAAAAAGTGGTCGCGGCCCGTAAGTTTTTGCCAACACAAATAAATTACCTATTTTGGCCCATTACCCGACCTTCCTGGCCCACCACTACCTCAAATGTTCAATTTTATGGAATAATAAAAAAAAGTTTTACCTTGCAAACTTCTCCCTGTGGCCACCAACATATTGGGACTTTGATACATAATCGAACATTTTGCCAAATTTAACACATAAAATCTGAACTGCATGACAATAGAAGAGAGATATAGTAGCTTTAGATCATAATTGTACACAGATAAATTGTATAAACAATGATGCCTTCAAAGATATATTTACCAAATACTTAATGCTTTTTAAGAAAAGAAATTTGCAAATGTATATAAAATTCAAAAAAAATAAAAAAAAATATGTCCACTTTATTAGTTACTCCGATTTCTGTTAACATGTTCTCCTCCCACTATCTTCTGTTACTATTAGTTACTCCGATTTCTGTTAATGTTAGTGCCTTATGATAGAGAAAAATATCACTTTGATATTTCAAATCATTAATGTCTACTTAAATTTCATATTAACGAATCATCATTACGTATTTAGCATCCTCTTAATTGTTTTCAAAGTTTCATTACTAGGTTTCCAATAACCAGTAAGTGAGATCACCATTTGGATTTATAGCTCCTAGAATTAAAGCATAAATTTTTTTAATCCAAAGCCTCCTTCCTCATAAATTCCTTCAATTGTTAAAGAATCATATGCATTTATTACCAGAAAATCTTCAATTTCACAACTCATAGTAGTTCTAGGTTTAACACAAACACATAACACAATTAGTATCTTACTAATAGTTATAGACACCTAAAAACACCATAGGAAGCCCTAATCCTTCAGTTTCACTTGATTAATTCACTGGCCCCAATAATTCCCAACCTAAATGTTCAAACAAATCTGGCCTAGAAAAAAAGCTAATTACTGAAGTCAAATACAGTCATCAATTACTTCAAATGAAAACTTTCTGATTAATTAATAATAAGATCGGAAGGATGTCGTACTTACTAGAATAACAGTGAAAAATATCCCGCCGGATTAAACCATTGCGGTCACCGGAGAAGTGAAAATTGTTCCGACGGATATATATATTGAATGATTACATATAAAATGAAGTGATTGAAAAACTAGAGCGCCATGAAATCTTCAAAATTGTTAGAAATCAAAATCAGTTGTAGGAATGGCAATTGTTCAATGGAAGTCTGTAAGAACGAAGAACCTAGAGTAAATTACATGGATAGGTGGTTTGATCTGAGTTTTGAATCAGGTCTCTAAGTTCTAGAAATTACATTGATGGTCACTAAGTATCGGACTTCGTATCGGATTTGGTCCCTAAGCCTAACAACCGTTAAATTTGGCTGTTAAATCTGGTCATGTGCATTGCACATGAGGGTAAATATGACATTTTACACAAACACTCTTTCTTTCTTCTTCCATCTCATCCCTGAAGAACCCTAGCTAATTCCCTTTCTTCTTCCTTAAGTTGCACTACCCTAAAACTCTTGATATGGCGCCCGAAATCACCATCCAATGATGATTACTAATTTCTTAATCAAATTACTAATTCCTTGAAGCTGACAAGATAAGTTAACCATATAATGATTTCTAGTTTCTAAATCTCTCAAGGTTTTTGCTTTGTATTTATATGCGACTGTTCCAACACCATGGCCGATTCACTTCTATCACCATGTCTCATTTAATTCTTTTAAAACTTTTGATAGTAAAGTTCTAATACATAACCTCATAACCCAACAATCACTTCGCCTCTTCACTTCAAGAAACAAAACTCTCACAGTCAAGAAACCCATGGATTTAGGGTCCCGGCGATGATAATGGTGGTATGGCGGTGGAAGTCATGGATTACGTACCTGTAAAATCGATTTAAGGGCCGACGGTGATGGTGTTCCCTCCCAAATTTCTTGATTTCGTCCGGTGCTCGGTTGTCACGATTGATTAATCGAACGTCCATTTCGATAATTCGTTGAACGTAGTGCTAAATTTCTTCAAATCGAAGGGTTTCGGAGGGGTGGAGATGACGGCAAGTGGACCCCAAAACAATTCTGAAACTACCATCGTGGCTCCACCACCCATCTCTGGCAGCCACCGCCATAGCCATAAATCTGAATTCAAATTTCAAAACTGTCCGAGAAACGGGGAAGAAGAAATGGGTAAGAAATGTGTTTGATTTTGTGTCTGCAACTTGAGGAAAAGAAGAAAGGGAATTAGCTAGGGTTCTTCAGGGATGAGATGGAAGAAGAAAGAAAGAGTGTTTGTGTAAAATGTCATATTTACCCTCATGTGCAATGCACATGACCAGATTTAACAGCCAAATTTAACGGTTGTTAGGCTTAGGGACCAAAACCGATACGAAGTCCGATACTTAGTGACCATCAGTGTAATTTCTAGAACTTAGGGACCAGATTCAAAACTCAGATCAAACCACAGGGACTATCCGTGTAATTTACTCAAGAACCTAACTCTGTGTGTATGCGGAGAGAGAGGGGGTGGTTAAGTGTCGCATTTACCCCTAGAGTTTTATGGTAACTCCACTTTACCCCTTTAAGTCTTTAATAAACTATTAATATATAGATAAGAGTAAATTACACGGTTTAGGACAAATTTTCACTTAGTCATTTTCGTGTTGAAATTACGTAAGGTGGATGTAATTATTAAACGAACCGAGTTAAAATTTCTTAATATTTGACTCGATTCGGATCGTTAATACTCATATCTCTCTAAGTATGTTGTTAATTTTTAAAATGTTTAAATAACAACAATTAAATGACTATAATAAATCAAATGCATTTTGTTTATTTATCTGTCCATTATGCTGTTTTAACTTTGAACAAAACTATTGTAAGTATTAAGTTTGATATAAATAAATTAAGAACAACTAATAGTTACAATTACATTTAGAAAAATCAAAACCAAAAATCATATGCCATTAAGTGTGTAAATGTTATTTTATCAAATGCAAGGATGATATTTAAAATGAAGAAAGTAACCATTCATAAATAGCACAAATACATCATATTTTTGTGAAAATTATAGTGGGCATATTAATATATTATGTCGTATTCTATGGTACGTGTATGGTTTGACTATTTTGTTATTCTTCCTTATGTCAAATACTCCGCATTTATTAAACCCTCGTTAAGACTTCATTCTTTCACTTTAACGAGATCAATATCACTTCATCACGTCTAAAGTAACACATCTATACCAACAACATTCTTCCCTTCATCTATCACTTTAGATAAAATACAAAATATAATGCATAATGTACAAGTTTGCATTGCATTTATCCAAATAATCCGTAGAGATTGAAAGAAAAAGCAAACCAATGAACCAAAGAAATTGGTGTGCCAAACGGTGTTGGTTGACTAACGAAAAACGGTGTTGGTTGAGTAACGAAACTGACGAGCAAAATTGCCGTTGTCGCGGGCTTAATATTGATAAGAGCTAGGGCCTTTTACACTGTCTATATCAATTTGAATCAAAATCAAAATTTTAAAATGAGCTAAGCAAAATCCAGACGAACATACATTATTCATTCACGTTTAGAATTGCTTCAGTCCCAAACCAAACGTGAACCAAATATAAATTTGGATCCTTTTCAATTGGCAATTATAATCATAAAATGTTGTGGTTTCAAGTTTGAATAAAGAAAAAACTAGTTTTAACTCCAAATTTAAAAGCATTTTAAAATTGAGATCTACGTAACTCCTATATGATTCAACTTCGATTTCGACGATCTGAATTTTCCTCCTTAGTGAATACAAAGTAGTTCATCTTACTTTATAAATTACGTTTATGATAATATCGTTGGCAATTGTGAATTTTTCAATTTGAAAATACATGGATTACATATTAGACAAATATACTTCCATACAACAAATCTATCGGATGAGAGGTGATTTGTACACTAACATGTCATATGTACACTACAAACATGCATATTGTGTTAAAATGACATTAATAAGATAACTTTTGGTCACTTTTTGTAGTGTACAAATAACATATTAGGTTCCGAAAGTTTGCTTGGACTCGAAGTTTTGGCTGGCATGCCTCATAACAAGTATGAGAGTCCAAAAAATGCATGTATACGGTATTTAATTAACATCAATATGAAACATTTCATAACTTTGGGTAAAATGCGATGTTTGGAGCCTTGGGTTATGAACCTCGAAAACTTAGTAAATTAGAAAGCGCTACAATAAAGAGCTTTTATCACATTTAAAACTTTATTTCATTTGAAAATTATAATGCAAAATTGAAACTACATATCAATTAACAATCAACATATGTTTCATTTTCCCTGGATGCATAAAACATACATCTACCGACTACTAGTCACTTTTGAGGACGAGTGTTTTCAGTGTCTGCAGTACCCGTAGTAACTTTGGCTACATCCAAGGCCGAAGCCTCGGGCTTCTTATGAGCATACAATGTAAAGTAAGCAAGGGCCCCAACAGCTACAAATCCACCCAACATCATTGTAAGGGGTGACTTTGGTGCACCTTTTGAGGTTTGTTGGAGAACTTGGTCTTTAGCCATCGCATTGGCGGCTCGTGGTTGTGGCTTCTCGGCTTGTGCCATCACATTTCCCCATCTTACCATCTCTATATTTTGGTGTTTTTTCCTCTTGAATATGTTAAAATTGTGAAGCTTTCTTTTGGTGGATTAGGGTGGTTATGAAGTTTAACTAAAGGATGAAAATTATAGAGAAAATGGGAAGATGTGAGGGGTAGAGAAACATATGGGGAGAATGTATTTCTTGGTGATTGACACATAAATGATTACCATTGAATTTAGGAGATGGGTCTAAATATAAACTAGTCCGAATTTATACTTTCTAATAACCAAATTTTCAGTTTCATAATTATATTGATTTTATTTCATATTCTTAATACAACAAAAGGATGTATAGTATTTAGATCGATGTACCTGCGTACATTCATATACGTATATATTATAAAGACTATATTGTTCTCAGAATTATCATAAACATTAATTAACACCGCTTCTTACATGTCACATTTTAAATTAGGCAAAATATCATTTAAAAACAAGATGCATCTTCATCCTTGATTCATCTTGCAACTTTTTTTTTTCTTCTTAATTTCTTCGATGATTTTGTGTAATTATAAGTTTAAAACTGACAATTTTGGTAATTAGACGTTTTTTTACCTTATTTAGTCATCATTTTGTACGCTATAGTATAACTACTAAAATGGGTTGTTGCAAAACCTAAAATCGTCGAAATATACAAGAAAAAGAAAATATAGTTATCTGACAGGACAAAAATATTACTGTTTAAGTAACATATATTCCCTAACCGACGCTTTTTATAAGACAATGTAACTTAAAGTTTGATTGATTTTTTGTGTCACGATTTCTTTTGAAAACACATTTTTTTGTATGACGCCATAATGACAAATAACATTTATATTCGAGACTAAATGGGCAAGTCAAAAACAATCATAAACGGATTGAACTGTCGACCAGTATAGTTTTTTAAAAGTAATTTTTTTTTAAAGAATGTAAATACTATGTCCAAAACACCCACCAATATCTTTGAATCGCCTTTCAGTTTCTCATGATTAAAATTCTATTTAAGTTTAATTTTTTCTTTATGAGCCGCCAACTTGATTATGATCCACTAATTCATTTGATCGACCAACTTGTAAAGTTATATGGATCAAACGGGTAATATCTGAGTTACTATTGTTTAAGTGTGTATGGGTTAAGGTTGAACTTCCTGACACGAAATTCTGAACATGTCGGACTTGGGTGGATTGATTCCAACCCGCCAACTTGCTAACCCGAATCCGTTAACTCAAATCCTACCTGATTGCAACCCTTTTTATAAAAAGAGAAATGATATTGATGCCTATTATTTGTGTTTACTTGCTAGATCAAAATAATATCAAAATTAATAGATGATATGAATTAAAAGAAATAACGAATTATACATATTATCTTTTGGTAGGTAGCAACACGAAATATTCATATAGGCATCGATGCCATTCATTTTATAAAAATTCTCATCAGCGTAAACAAAAAAAATGAATATTAATTAGCATTTTATAAAAGAGTTAACGTGCATCTATTATTTTGTTCAGTTGTTCTGCCCCCAAAGTCTCATTGCTTTGCAATTTTGACCTGTTATAGCTTTATGCTTTAAAAAACCGGCCAAGCTAAGCAACCCTTTTTATCAAGCTGTCCTTAAATATTTAACCACCCCAACTTTTATTTATCATAAAACAACCCCACTAATTTAACTAATTCAACAAACAGATCATTTTCTCAAAGACCAACCATTCTTTGTTCGTACCGGTCCCGCCACCAACCACCACACGCAGTCACCCTCCGCCACCCATAATTATATAAATAGCCACAATTTAACAATCCACTTTCTCCACCCAAAACTCAATTGGTCAACCCATAATCCAATTCCAAAATAACCCAACCTTGGTCCTGGTGGCCAGTTTCATCACCGATCACCACAACCACCATCCGCCATTATCAACAAAATCACCGACAATTAATTTGTTACCGCTACCCACTAAAGGCAAAAAAAAAAAAAAAAAAAAAAACGAGTGATGTCACATCCTAAACCAACTTCACCGTTGCCTAAGCCACCACCTCTTCACACACAAAAGTCGTTATCCAACGGCTTTTATCGTGAAGAGGTGTGGCTCAGACAGAAAAACAACCACCACCACCAGCTCCATAGGCGGACTAAGAGCCTAATAACAATAGAAGACATTGATGAGCTCAAAGGGTGTGTTGATCTCGGTTTTCACTTCACCTCGGAATCAACTAACCTCTCCAAAACATTCCCAGCTCTCGATCTTTATTATGCCACGTCATCACCGCCAGCACCGAGTTCGAATTCATCAACTACTACTTCTAGTTATGGTGACTCACCTCAGCAACCTTGTAGCCCCCATAATACGGCAGCCACATTATTTAACTCAGGTGAACTTTTGGATTAAAATTAAGTATGATATATAATAATTTTTAATTATTAATTGCATCGGAATTAAATTGCAGGGGAAAATCCGGAGATGGTTAAAACAAGATTGAAGCAATGGGCAAAGGTGGTTGCTTGTGCAGCACGTCAACCTGCATGTTGCCAAGAAGAGCTAAAGGATTGAAGCACATTAAGTCGAGCTTATTTATCATATAATACTAGTTTCTGACCCGTGAAAATCACGGGCTGTATTTAAATTTATTTAAAGTAAGTATTATAGAATAAAAATTTGAATTGTGAAAACCTATGTTAAATATGTATAAGATAATAAGGGTATAGTAAACATTTCAATTATATGTTGTTCAAATTATATAAACAATCATCAATGGTCTTATATTGAAGATATGATGAAAGATAATAATTTAAATTAATACTCTTGAAATAGAATTACAACTAAAAGAAAATAAATTTAACAAATTTCAAGAAAGTATATAATTTTTAAAACATCAAGATAAATTTCTAAACACTTCTTTGAATACAACGTTTGATGTTTTATTTGTTTTATTTCCATCTTTATCTTCTATTAAAATCTTCAGTCCTTGTTTGCTTCTTACTCTAGATAAGGCTACATATAGCTGACCGTGTGAAAAAACGGGCTCTCTCAAATACAGACCAACTTTTGACAATGATTGTCCTTGACTTTTATTTATTGTCATAGCAAAACATATAGATAGTGGAAATTGTCGTCTTTTAAACTTAAACGGAATATTTGTGTCAGAAGGCGTCAAAGATAATCTAGATATAAAAGTACGATATCCAACATTATTTCCAGATATAACAACCGCTTCTATAACACGGGTACCCATAGCGATAATCTGAAGTCTTGTACCATTGCATAAACCATTTTTCTGGTCAATGTTTCTTAATAACATGACAGGAACACCAACTTTCAAAACCAACTGATGATTTGGCAATCCACTTACTTTAATACCATTAAGCACATCCGGTGAGTATAAATTTTCATCAAATTGTTCATTTAAAAATTCTTCTGGACAAATGGTATCTGAACTTAAATATTCCTTGGCTTCTCCAGGGAAAATTGATAAAAATCGATCATTAATGTCTCTAACTACTTCATTTTTAGGTGTAAGTATTGCTCTTTCTTGAAAATAGCCATGAGTATATATGTTTTCTAGCAAGGAAGGATAAACAAAATCAATCAACGAACTCAACGGGTCTTCAGATTTAGAAATTAGAAGATCATGATGAATATCAATAATTGCATTTCCATCGTTTGGTCCACCAATTTTGCCTTCCCCAATATCCAAAAGCCAATTTGCAAATGATGTGGTTTCTTCAATATCAGCTATATCACTTCCTACTGTCAATCTCATGTTTTTTGTTAATTTTTTCACTTTGCAATTTTCCCATATATACGAAGAACTCAGTGATGCATTTACTATATCTTGTCTAGTCCCATTTGGCACAACGGGTAGAATTTGTCTAAAATCACCTCCAAACACAATTACTTTTCCTCCAAATGGGAGTTCACTGTTAGCATGTCTTAAAATATCCTTGAATGTTCTATCTAACGCTTCAAAAGCATGTTTATGAACCATTGGTGCTTCATCCCATATTATAAGGCTTGTTTTTCTAATTAACATTGCTACATCATTATTTGCAGTTATAGAACACATAGAATCTTCATTAAGATAGAAAGTTATATGAAACCTAGAGTGAGCAGTCCTACCTCCGGATAGTAATAAAGAAGCAATACCACTTGAAGCAACATTTAAAACAATTTTTTCATTGGACCTGAGGGCGGATGAAAGAGTTCTCCATAAGAAGGTTTTACCAGTTCCACCGTAACCATAAACAAAGTACACACCCCCGTTATCATTATTAACAGATGTCATAATATCATCAAAAATACGGCGTTGTTCATCCGTTAATGAATTTAAATTTTGATGAAATTCATTTTCCAACGTTATTTTATCATAAGACAACTCGTCAGCAATCAGACGATTGTTTGAAGATTCTAAAGAATCGTCATCAGGATATGGCATTTGAGCAAAAAATTTTAGGCTAGAATTGTTAAGGTTTAGAATAGATTCTATCTCGTACAATGTCAAGTTTTGCAGTTGTGTGTCCGTAAGAGATAAATCTATAACGGAAATAAAATATTTTAGTGTAAAAATAAAATAAAAGTACATGATATTAGAATGTTGTATTATAAGCGTATGAAAGTTTATATTACCTGTGTTATTGAACCTGCGTTGTTGACGATACAAAATGCCATCTGATAAATATTGCCATGTACTTTGCCATACAACTTCCGGTCTAGACAAACTGTTTGTTGTTAACATTATTGCAAATAGAGAACGTAAATAATAACCAGTTCCAGAAAAGCTTGCTTCTTTAATAGCATCTATGTATTCCCTATCATCATCTAACAAACCCATTTCAAAACATGCATCTCTAAACGTAGGCTGTAGACAACCATTTACAGTACGAAGTGCTTCAAAAGATTTTGGGCCTTCAACTTTGTTCAATAGAATTCTTAAAAAATAAGCTTCACCAGCATTTGGAGGAACCGAATGAATTCTACCGATTGCATAACCCGATTTACGTGGTTCCCAGCAACGTTTTTCAAGTTTCCAAACAAATTTTGTGGGGAATTGGATGTATGTAAGTTTTTCAGCCGTTTTATTAATTCTGTTACAATCCATCCAAGCTAAAAACATCGAAGAAGCAACTGACGGTTTACTTAGAACATTGTCAATATAATCACCAGAACCGTAAACAACACTTTGTTTATCAGGAAGATGGAAAGGAAGTCTTACAACAGACGGAGTCCTGTAATGGACGTCATAGCTAAAAATTCGCCATGTAGCTTCACAAGCAGATAGATACCTACAATCATAAAATTCTTTAATTTCGTCTACTGTTTCTTTATTTACTCCTTCATTGTTTGATTGCACAACCTCTAAAGTAGCTCTATCAGGACCTTTGTTAATATATTTAAACAAATATTTTATTGAAGCTGATTGATTGCACCACTCAACATTAATGTGTGATTGATATCTTTTCAAAAGAGATGGGTTATAAGCAACTACACTTCTGTTATCCAACTTAACTCCAGATTTCTCAACAAAAGCCCCATCATCTCGCCTTCTATACACAGGGTAACCATTTGCATCTACGGATGTGGTGCTGTTGAATTTTTTAGGGAAATTTTTTGAACATTTGTTGTCCACCATACACGGGCAATGTATGTTTTCACCACCACATGGCCCATGAATCATAAACTCACTTACAAGAGAGTACAAATCCGGGTCATCATGAAAGTTAGGAATTTCTGCTGAAATGAAAGGATCAATATGTTCTGTTGTATGAAGCTTTGCATTGGAGTGTAGAAAAACACATATATGACAATGAGGCAATCCTCGTTTTTGAAACTCGATTGTATACACAACTGCATTATAAAAATATTGCATGTTTGGATAAATTAAAAAAAGCGTGTATTATTTTTAAAAATTAAAAATGTAATGAAATGACGTACCAGCTTGAGTATTTCCAAAAAATTCCTTATCTTTTATATCTTTAATCAACGCATCTAGCTTGATTTTAAATAATCTACATAGTATATCAGGCCTGTCTTCTGCACGAAGTGTTGTGTCATTAAGAAATCTTCTAATTTCTGGCCACTTTGGATTGCATGTTACAGTTATGAACAAATCAGGATATCCATACCAGCTACAAAGAGCCATGGCATCTAAATAATTTTGCCTCATATAATGTGCACCGCCCGTAAACGAAGAAGGTAATATAACACGTTTACCGATGTTTTCCATGTTTTTATTAGGTTGGTTGTTTTGATTTAGTAAGTTTTCGAAAGTGTCACACCTCAGTTCTTTTTGTTTATTACGTATGAAATTTAATCGCTCGGTCTCAATCATAGCATATGCATCGACCAAAAACTGTTGAAGTAACCTTCTGGAATTAAGAATTATTGAAAATATGTGGTCTCGATCTTGAATTCTATATGCGAACCATTCACGCATTGTACACTTTTGCCATGTTAAGTTCGTTGTGTCAGTAACATCTCTATGAGGAATATCAATTCTGTACCCATCTTCACCAAATGGGAGTAATATTGGATATTGAAGAGCAATATAAGAAACATGCGTCTCGTTAACACGCTCAAGAAATCCATCTTTAGTTTGAACAATAATATCTAAACTTTTGTTTGTATCATCAATATCACCAACAATTAATGCGGCTACTTCAGAAGTGGTTGGTAAATTGTATGTTCGTCCATCTTGTACTCTTTTCCCTATAATACGTAATTTGAGATTTAAATCAGGGTTTTGGTCGAATGTGTCTCTTACCATCCTATAAACCTGAACTAAAATATTTTTAGCATCCAACATCTCCTTAATTTCTTGAATAATATTTATCTCAATTGATGAATCATTTGACGAAGAATTGTGTTTTGATGAACTGCATATCAACAGATGAAAAAATTGTTGTTTAAAAATATATAAACGAAAACTTTATTTAAATAATTGATATAAATTATAGTAAAGTAAAAAACTTTAAAAATATAGTATTTCTATATACCTGAAACATGACTGTCTGTTTGATATCTCATTATCGGTATCGTATATGTAGAGCTGTGAGAATTTTGGTCTGACGCCATCTGAGGGTAGAAGACTTCCGATATTATGATGATTTTGACCTTTTAATCTGAATATGTAAGGAGCATTTCCGGAATTGATGGAGTTATCAATTTTTCCAGTCATCGAGGTAAATGAAAACATTGAGTTAAACTTGCGTATGTTCTTAATAAAATATTTGCTCTTTGAATCAGAACCACGAAATAAGTTTTGATAGTTTTGCGGTGGAACACCTAAATCTGGCAATTCAACTTTACCATAATTACAACACATTGAATAACTTGTATTGTGAATTTTTTTGCATCTAGCGGCTTCAGCTTTCCAAAATTTTGCATGACACATTACACATACAAAAGTCTGATCACCATGGTCTAGATAATCTATTAAAAAGGATAAAAAAAAGTTTATAAAGCATGCGTTACGTTTAAAAATTGTGTTGCAAAAATTTATATAATAATAACTTGAAAGAATTAGTTGTAAGTCAATACCTTTTGATAAACCAACATGAACATTTTGAATTACATCTTCGACAACATTATCTTCATCTAATGTCAAATAAAAAATTGGATCATGTGATATATGGGGACCAAACTTCCTTTTTAATTTTTGACGACCACTTTGTAACTTGAACTTTTGTGTTACACCAGGAGTAGGAATCGATATACCTGGAAAAAAAAAACATATAAAAAATTAAAATTAAGTTATATTAATTTAATGTTATGAATCGAATAGTTAAAAAAATACCATTTGATAAGTGAGTTCTAACAAATGTTGATGAAGATGCGGATGCTTCATTATGACGACTCATGTATTGATTGATATTTTGATTTTCATTCACATTAAAAATATTAGTTCCGTTATTTGTAGTTTTAAAACCAGGAAGAGTAGTGGATATAACTGCAAAATAGATATTTAAAAATATTAATTTTAGTATGCAAAAAATGTTATGAATAATTTTGAAATGAAGTAAATACCATTTTGTTCACTTTGAATAACATTTGGAGTTGATGAATTTACGATTCTTGACATTGTTGATAAATGTTTTGACTTCTTATTATCCAAATAAAGTTTTCTAGCTTTCCTCCTTTCTCTAGCCTTATAGGGATCATTTCCATTACCAACACATATATTAGTAGGAGTAGTGGACAAAACTGCAAAACAGATATATAACAATATAAATATTAGTACACAAAACATGTTATAAATCATTTTGAAATGAAATAAATACCATTTTGTTGTGTTTGAATAACATATGGAGTTGGTAAATTTACGATTCTTGACGTTGTTGATAGATGTTTGGACTTCTTATTATCCAAATAAAGTTTTCTAGCTTTCCTCCTCTCTCTAGCCTCATGGGGATCATTTCTATTACCAACATATATATTACTTATTTCGGTGTTTAACGTAGTATTAAGGTTATTTGAATTTTTAGTATCCACATAAACTTTTCTAGGTTTTTTTCTATCTCTACTTTCTTGAATATCCATCCTGTGAATATAAATATATAAAATTTGGGTTAGTGATGTTAATAATAATAAATGTTTAATATTTTGGATAATTAAATAAAATAAATTTAGTATAGCAGTGAAGTAAATATATATTGTAGTTAATTTAAACTAAGTTAATTTATTGTGGACTAATCTTTTTAATATACTAATCTTTTTAATATACTAACAGGCCAAAGGGAAAAACCAATTAATAGGCCCATATTGCATTTGAAGGGCCGATCCATATGTATCCATTTGTCATAGCAAATTAGCAATAGCGTGAAATGAGAAACCCTAAGAAAGTTACAGTCGAAATTTTCAAATGGAGAAGATAGCTGATCGAATTTTTCAAATGGAGAAGATAGCTAAGTTACAGTCGAATTATCGTGAGAAACCCTAATCATCGTTTGATTTTCGATGAGTTTGTTTTCGATTTGAAATCCGAATTCGATGAGTTTCTTCATCTCCGGCTACTGTTTCGCCTTAGTTGGGTACGATGCCTACTCTATTAATCCCCTAAAGCCCTCTACTATAGTGTAAATTTGTTCAACTCTGTCTCTCCTCCGTTGTCAACGATACCCTTACAGCGGCGGCTGTCGATCTCTCAACCCCTCCACTACAGTACGTGCTGGGTCTAACTAACCTTAGTTCAATTTCTCACACAGATTCAATTTTGGGTTAATTGATTTATAAATTATTTATAGGTTGAAATGGAAGACTTTATGAAATAATTTGATGTTCTGGCAAAGCATTCGTCGGAGAAGGCTATAAAGAAGTGGCGATACGCTGTTTCCATCGTTAAAAATCGCCGGAGGCGCTTCCGCTATGTCGGTGACGTCCGAAAGGGATCTGTGCAGCAGGACCGACTTGCCAGAGTCAAGGTTATAATCATTTCCTGTTAATTTTCCTTACATTCACCAAAATTTATATCAATTATGAAACTAAATCGCCAAAATTTATATCAATTATAATCATTTCCTGTTAATTTTCGTCAATAATTTCAAATTTAAATATGTTGTTAGCCTTAGTTTTAACCCTAATAACTGCATTTGATGATACTAAATTAGAGAAAATTTATAGTCAATTTGTGGTAAATTTGTTTTCACTTACTGAAAAATCAAACTTCTTAAAATTGAAAAGAAAACTAAAATGTAAGCCATAGAATTAGTTTAGGGCAATGATCATCTACAAACAATCCTAAACAAACAAACAACCAAAAGAGGTTAAAATATTTGGAAATTAGAAAATCAGTAATATATATTGTATATTGAGTTTTAAAATTGTAAAAAAGTATCAACTGCATATAATTGGACAAAACATGTCAAAAAACAAATTATAAAAACAAAAATTAGTTATACTTATTGAAGATTTCGGAAGGGTTGTCAATTGTGAATTGTTTATTATATTAATGATTTGTTATAAAGTAGTTAATGATTGATTTAAAGTAAATGATGATTTATTATGTTTTATGCAGATACGGTATTTATGAAGCTTTGTAGATTCATATTAGAAAAGGGTGTCAATGTATCTACATGCATACATTAATGTTTTGACATCTGAAAAAGTAAGTACCTTTTTCTTACTTGACTTTCATATTATATAAATGTTTGAAGTATTTTATTATATTAGGGTAAAATTAGGTTTTTTATTTATAAAAACATATGCACTTATTTCAGTTGATAAATATAGATCACTTAAACTCTGTGTATAGTTGCATATAATTTTAATACAAATGTGGTCATATTAAATTGGTAAATACTATGATGTAATCTATAATGCATATTTTAAAAGGTTTTGTTAGAAGCGAGCAACATAAGTGTTAAATATACCTGGAAAAAATGAATAAGGTTTGACTGGTGCAGATGTTCTTCACATATAATCCAGCAGCCTTTGACTTTAATAGTATAAAATTGATGCAAAATTGTGTGTATTAAATAGGCTGAATATATATGAAAAATAAAGAATATGTAATCAGATTCGAATTATATCAAATTCGAAATATATATAAATAAATATCGATAAATCATATTGCCCATTATTTAGGAAAATATATATAAAAATTTGGATTGGATTAATTTTAAATAAGAAACAATCATAAATTTCAAAATTTCAAAATTAACCAAGATTATCGAATATTTTAAAATAGGAAACCATCATAAAATTCGGAATGTTAGTTAATGGGCCTTTAATATTTTATCCAATATTTTAGTTAAGAAAAATATACTTTATAAAACAGTTTAGGAATGTTTTATTAGATAGTTTAGGGAATATTCAAAAATTTATGAATAAGATGCCAAAAATCAGATAAGTGTTATTAAATTCGTAATTACTAAGATGTAATCTATAATGCATATTTAAAAAGGTTTTGCTAGGATCGATCAACATAAGTGTTATATATACCTGGAAAAATCAATAAGCTATGATTGGTGCAGTTGTTCTTCTATATATTATTATCCTTTTTTTTACAAAAAGTTATTTCATGGCCATTAAATTTATAGCGTATTAATACTGAAAATTAGAGTAACAATTTACTGAAGTATATCAAATTCGAATTATATATAACATCTATGAATTATATACCCTATTATTTACGGATATATATATATATATATATATATATATATATATATATATATATATATATATATATATATATATATATATATATATATATATATATATATATATATATATATATATATTTATCTGGATATTTTTTAAATAGGAAACAATCATAAATTTCAAAATTTACCAAAATTATCGAATATTTTAAAATAGGAACCAATCATAAAATAGGAAACAATCATAAAATTCGGAATTTGATTAGATACTCCTGAACTAAATGATTCCGAATTCTCATCCTATATAATTCAAAATATTAGGTGTCATTATATTTATAAATTTTATAATTAAAAAATATAGAATAATTATTTCAAATGATGCATTTTCAATCACCTGTTGAGCATTCAAACGTTTTTCCAACTCAGCTATAATTCCTTTATCTTCTGTTAATTGAGATATTGAGTAATTATTATTTTGTACTTTTACGTTAAAAGGACCGATTGAAACTTTGAAAGCAAATTTTCGTCCAATGATGACATTCAACTCTTCGGGAAAGACATCTAGACTCACCCCCATCTGAAAATTGTAGAAGTAGATATTTAACTATATGATTCATAAATAATGTATAATGTATATGTGAGAATAAGAATTACTTTGTAGTTAGTACTCACCTTATTACTCCTATCAACAAAGAACTTTGCGGTTTGTTTCAACAAATTGAAAGCATGAACATCAAACAATGTGATAGTTATAGATCCGGAATTATCTCTAACATGAAGAGGGATCTTAAACCTAAAATAATTTATGAACAACAATATAAAAGTTGTACATGTATATGGTCGAATAAAACTATAATTAAAGTATATATTGAATTTAATAAACTTACCTCGGAACAATAGATTTATTTTTAGTTCTACAACTGAAGTTGATGCATTCATATGTTTCTGTTTCTTCTACACCATTCAAACCATCATCATCATCATTAATAACAATCGTCTTTGCACATCCCTTTCGACAATAGTTACATGCGTTATAATAATATTGCATATCTTTATCGTCCAAACCAATTACAGTACCGACGATAATTACTTGTTTAGGCTGTTAAACAAAATTTCAATATAATTATTATAGCACTATGTTTAAGTTGTAGATATTTTAAAAATGAGAAAAAAACAATGGTTGACAAAAACTAAACCTCAATAGGGACCAAAATGTCTGCAATGTTAACAAATGCATGATTTTTTAAAAAATCATCATTGAAAGAGTATGATTTGGTATGCACTTTACTAATGGTAGTTGGGGAACTTTGTCCTTCTGATTTTGCTAGTAATCTGTAAAAATTCACAAAATGTAATTAATTATCAAAACAGTAAGTCTTTTGAATAATTAACTTACTTCTCTTTGAAATCTATAATTTCTTTCAGATTATTATCGATAAATATTCTAGTAGCTCCGAAGTAAGTTGTAATGTTGATAAAATCTGAAAATAATATCATTAACAAAGACTTGAACATATATAAATTTTTTATTAATATGGAATGCAATATTTAAAAATAACGTACCATGATAACAGTTTAATTTAGCAAACTGGATAATGATGGTTTGTTTAGAATTGCTCTTGTCATCATTGATGTATTTCTCCATCTTATAGGCGTTGTCGCCCCATAGAGTAAGCTTTAATTTGTTTGACCTAATATATTTTGACAATTGTGAATTTATATATATTTTAAATATTATTTTTAAAAAAATGTTATTGTTCAGTTTAAAATAAGAGATGCATACTCTAGGTTGTGGAGATAAACATTCAGTCGATGATTATTTTTATCAGGGTTTGATTTGTTTTGCATATATTCAATTTCCACGATCTCTCCGATTACATCTATAAGATAAAGATAGCAAATATATTTTAAAATATTTAAATAAATATTGATTAAAACTCATATGCAAATATTGAATAAAATAAATGTATATTTAAATGAGTAAGAAATTTACCAAGTGATTGATCAAGGTTATACTGCTTTGACTTAATTTTATCAAAATCAGCAAAATCAAAACCATGGCCCGCTCGAACAAAGTCTAAACATTCCTCGACTTTTGTGTTAAGTGTAAAACTAATCTTGCGGTGATGTTCAGTAAACTTGAATGAAGACCTATTATTTTCATAGAGAGAAGTTCCATATATATAATATGCTTTGTCTTCTTTAATTGATTTGTTAAATTTTGACATAATCCTGTTATTTATAACAGCATGGATTTTTGAGCCCTAAAACAGTGACAAAGTTGATTAGAATTTATTAAAACTACTATAGGTAAAAACATATGTACTGTAATGTGATAATTAATATTATTATTGATATAATACCTCCTCATCCATTAAAAGCAAATCAAGTGAGGCAATTTTGGTTCTATACTTGAGATCAACTTGAATCCATATGCGAAGAACCTTTACTTTTAGTGTAAAAGACTTTTTGTTATCATCGAGCTTATTAATAAGTACAATATTCTTTTCGGCCATGTTTGATGTACCTATACGTGTGGCAAAATAAAAAAAAATTTAACTGTTAGCTGTTAGGATTATGATGCGTATTAGTGTTTGAAAAACTGGTTTCATTAAATTTTTTCAATCAATAACATTTAAATGTACTGCAGGTTATAATAAAGAAATTATGAAGAGGTAAATATTTGGTTGCATGCAGCCCAATCTGATGCAGGTAACTTTTTTTTATAAATATTATCAGACGGAATGTTTATATAAACATATAATTATGATGCATATTAGAACATGTTAATGTTAATATACGAATAAACATGTTAGAATACATATTTCAGAAATTGCAGAAGCGCATGGTAAACTGCATTACACACAAAACATGTTAATGTTGAAATATAGTAAAAGGGTTTACATAAATATCACCTAGTTGCAGTTGAAAGAATTGAGGAACCACGAGAGAGAATATTTGTTGTTCTTGTGAATGTACATAAGTGATGAAAAGCTTGGTTTAAATAGGAACAATGAATGTTGTTTAGAATTCGAATTACATTAGGATTAGTAGTTGTGATATACACAGAATATATTTAATGTTATTTCTCTCTAATTTAACGTGATATATATAGAATTTTTGAATTTGCAATTGTAAAGATCCCGAAAATTATGTGATTACGATTTAATAGTTGTTAGTTAAGGAAAATTAAGGAACATTCTGATGATATTAAAGATCCCGAAAAGTATTTGATCACGATTTAATAGCTGTTAGTTAAGGAAAATTAAATTTGCAATTGTAAAGATCCCGAAAATTATGTGATTACAATTTAATAGTTGTTAGTTAAGGAAAATTAAGGAACATTCTGATGATATTAAAGATCCCGAAAAGTATGTGATTACGATTTAATAGCTGTTAGTTAAGGAAAATTAAGGAAATATTGAAGATTTAGCATTTAATGGCAGGATCTCGGAAATTATGTGATTACGATTTAGTAGCTGTTAGCATTTAATGGCAGGATCTCGAAAATTATGTGATTACGATTTAGTAGCTGTTAGTTAAGGAAAATTAAGGAACATTCTGATTTTCGTTTACAATTTTTGGAATATATTAATTTCTTAAAACTAATCCTGTTATATAATTTCTTAAATAATGTTATTAATATATTAATAATATAAAAAGGTTTAATGGCTCGATATTGTTTTTAAAAAAGGTACGTATTGACTAATATAAAAAGGATTGAACAGTAATAATTTCTTAAACCTGCTTCGTTAATTTTTGGAATATATTAATTTCGTTTAAATATGGGTGATATTTGTTTTTGTAAATGCAGGAATATTGAAGATTTAGCATTTAATGGCAGGAATATAGAGTTGGGATTTAGCATTTAATGGAATATATTAATTTCGTTACAATATGGGTGATATTTGTTTTTTGTAAATGCAGGAATATTGAAGATTTAGCATTTAATGGTATTGAAGATTTAGCATTTAATGGCAGGAATATAGAGTTGGGATTGCTAAGAGGTTTATATAATAATTGCGAATTTAAAAAAAATTAGCATTTAATGGCAGGAATATAGAGTTGGGATTGCTAAGAGGTTTATATAATAATTGCGAATTTAAAAAAAATTATAGGTCGGAAATTTTAGGGATTGCCACGTGTCAAACTGAGGTTTAGGAGGCGCCATGTGGCAATATAGGTCTTGATTTATTATAGTAGTAGAAGTAGATTTGACATATATATAAAATATATATAATTTAGACGGTTATGCATATTACTGATTATAATCTTTTATAATTCGTGTTACTAATTATGAATTTTTGAGCTGAAATATTTTGATAATTAGTGTTTTTTTTCGTTATTTTTTAAAAAATTTATTAATCCAATGTGGCTATTTTTTTTACGGTTTTTAATTAACATCATGATTATTAAAGTATATCAGCTCAAAAGCTTTGTAATTAGCAAACGGTTTTAATAAATTATAATTAGCAAAATGGAATATCATCTAAACTACATTGTTATTTTAAAATACCCGCATTATAATATTCTTTATACAATTGATTTTGTAATTTTTCAGTTACTATTTGTTGTTAAAGAAGTTCATTTGTGTTTTGAACAAGTTCAAGTTAAGAAAAAAAAGTATAATATTGGACATTTTACCTTGTAATTATATTTTAGGGTGAACAAATGTTGTTCGGTTACACATTTTTTCTAATAATGACTATAGTAATAGGCTATGGATGATGGTAGTGTATAGTAATGACTTTAGTAATGGTTGTGAATAATGGTTGTGGATATTAATGGCGACGGTGGTGGTGGGTGAATCATATTGGATGGTGTAACAATATTGTTTATTTTCTCTACTACACATTTTGTAGACTCTGGTGACACCATTTAATTATGTAATTTTGTCTTCTCATGTAAATATAGATATTAATAAGTTTATAGTCTTTAACATACCTACTCAAATTAATTACAGAAATGTACACCCCTAGTTTGACTAATCAGAAATGTACCACTATCCAAATCAATCCAATTGCATATAAATGGACTTAAACCGGTTTTAATATCACAGCCAATTTAAACTCAAACCTATTAATGACAATTTAATAAACTTTTTGGTTGTTTTAAGTTTTAACAAAAAAAATTATTTCACTTCTTGGAGTACCTGTAAGCAGATAATTAGACAATTAAGCACATAGAACACTTCACTTGGACAATCATATCGTGCTACACAAAAGAAATCTCAAGAGATAAATTAAACAGAGAAAGAGCGACGGTTTTCATTCCTTTACAACTCTTCCATATAATCTAAACTTTCTTAATTTGTCCCTGCTTTTTCTTCTTTTAACAGCTTTTATCTGGAGAAACAAATTATACAAATGAATTGAGAAAAAGAAACACCAAAACAATTTCGTCCACCAAGGCATGATTATGGTTTATACAAATTACAACACTTATTGTTGGGATTGGTGGGGTCAACCCCTTTACCCACGGCCCGACCCGACCCGACCCGACCCAACCCAACCATGACCCGTTTATTAGTCTATTAGGCGATTCAACTCATTCACCCAACCCTAACCCACCTATATTTGTGTCATGTCGAGACTTGCCACTACTAATTATTACAAGAATAATATAATTTTTAAATGAAGCTATTTAATATATGGGAAAAATAAAAACCTTTTTGGCAGAGTTAGTCTACAAAACTGAACGTTGAGTGAGAAAGAAGGATTGATTGATTATAGCTTGAACTGGTCACCCATGCCAGCTGGCATTCCTAAGCTCTGTGCCAGGTCACCCATTCGTGCTTTCATCGCTTGGACACTTTTTTGATGGGCATCCTTGTACGCTTCAGTGATCAGAAGCGAAAGTTTCTGCAAGGAAATTAAATTAAAATAAAATTATAATTACTATTATAACCCTACTAGCACATTTTTTAAATTAATAAATATGGATTTAGTTAAAAAATATATACTCACTTCTGAACCCAATTCCATTGCCGCCTCTGTAATTTCTGTACGTACAGGTTGTTGGTTCCCAGAGAGTGTCACCTAACATTTTCAGATATTACTACACTTATTTTCTCTTCACATGAAGAGAAGAAAACAATTAACAAGGGACCAAAAGTGACATTTAAGTAATACTTGAGGGACCATTCACTCAGACATATGTGAAAATAGTGTTATGAATATGATAAAACAGCATACCTTTACTAGCTCGCCTTCACAATAACCATCAAATTCCGCTCTGCAAAGCAAAATAACTGACATCAAACCCAAATCATGAAAAGAAAAAAAAAATATTTACGTATAAGATAAAACAAACACAAAATTTTATATTATTAAAATTTAAAAAAGTATAGGACGTATACATACATAGCAAGCTCTTTTTGCACGCGAACTGCCTCAACTTGAACAACCATTTGAGCCTTCTTCACAGTGTCATATAGATTTTGCATGTTTCCAAAAACTCCTGCCTAATGTAATATATCAGTTTTAATTTACATTAAAATTAATATTGGCAAAAATCCATTGGTAATCTGTATTTCTTTACTTATTGGCAAAAAAATTTATATTCTGAAAATAGAATGTTACACTTACTTTGTGACAACCGAAAAACGTTTCATTTGTTTCATTTATTTTAGAACAGGCAATTTTTTTATTTTTTCTGAGGAAGTTTAATCAAATCATTAAAATCAACACCATTGAACATGACCACTAACAACTCATAGGTAAGAAACATGATATCAACAAAAAGTATAATAATGACAATATATATATATATATATATATATATATATATATATATATATATATATAGGGTTGAATTAGTTTCAGAACCAATTAAGGCTACAGAACCAGCAGAACTCAATCTAAACCATTGATTTTTTAAATGAAATGATCATGGAAGACACATAAATGTATTTGATGAGGGACCCCTAAATATTGGTTTGCATGGATATCATTCATGCATGTATACATATATGTATATGTTTTCATGTATGTATACATAAGTGTTATCTATACATATATGTATACATGCATGAATGACATCCATGCAAACCAATATTTGGGGGTTCCTCATCAAATACATTAATGTGTCTTCCATGATCATTTCATTTCAAAAACCAATGGTTTAGATTGAGTTCTGCTGGTTCTGTAGCCTTAATTGGTTCTGATTCTAATTCTACACTATATATATATATATATATATATATATATATATATATATATATATATATATATATATATAGACAAGGGTTCATGCGAGAACAATTAAAATTGCGAGAACTGCGAGAACAACTTTTTGGCCATCAGATTAAGAGATCTATGGTTAAGATTAATGATGGTAGTTTCGTAAATAAATGAAAATATAAACCTAAAAGATAAAAGTTTAAAGGGTACAATGGTAAAATTTAACTCTAATAAATATGGTTAGGGCTTTTCTAACTCATGCCCTAAGGGCATGAGATTAGAAGCATTAAATGAGCTTGAAAATTCCTTTTATAATGTTGCTCACATATTATTGATGTTTATTTTCTGCATGTATTAAATGTTTTTTAATTAAAAATAGCAACTTCGAGTGTATTTAATACTTCTAATCTCATGCCCTTAGGGCATGAGTTAGCCAAACCCATATGGTTATATCCCCCCTCTCTCTCTCTTCATTTTGTTATTTCATCCCAGAAACCCGTCACCCCCCTTTCAACCCTAAAACCAGCGACCCTCAGCCATTGTACACTTTTGCCGTTGGAATTGGGTCTACGTACCACTATCAATCAACTCGGAAGGATGGATTTAGGGGGCGTACACATCCAATTGATCGAAACCACCACCATACGCCTCCCGTTTTCTTCCCAACAATCCGGCGACCACCGGCGCCTGCACCACCGTCACCATCACCACCAGCAACTCCTTTCAGATCTGTTGATATTTTCTATACAATGGGATGTTTAGGGCCACCTCACCAATATGTTGAGGTTTTCTTTATAGATCGAAACCACCCCACCCTATGTGCCAGTTTTAAGGTGAACAAGATTTTGTATGTGGTAAATGGTTCTACATTTGGTAACTGATTTCATTTTATATATATATTAATCATTTATATTTTTTGTTCATCATTTATACGTATATCTAATATGATGGTCACCTCGTATTATAAAAAAATCTCATCATTTGATAAATGGTTTTCATCTTAATTGGATTAATCATTTTTTTTTTTTTTTAATGTAGAAAAATAGCATCCTAATATTCTGGTCACCAAGGTGCTGTACGTGGAAGTGATTGCTCACTTCTTTGTTGTTCATTAGAGTTGATACATGTATGTTTTTTTCATTTTTAATCGCCGGTTATTCATTAATATGGTAATTTACGATGGAACACATATGTATTGTGGAACCATTGCTATCATGTTTTTGCTAATACCTTTTGATGTAAAGGTACAACTAAATTATACATATTGCTATCATGTTTTTTGCTATTTCCTTTTGATGTAATTGTTGATTGGTTTAATTGTTTGATTATAGATAATACTGATTGAGGATGTGGGCCAAAAGACCGAGCAACTTTTGCAACTTTTAAATGTCAAATCTGGGTTTTACAGATACATTCTGCATCCTCTTTAGGTATTCAAAATTTAACAAAAAGGGTATCTGGTTATCACTTGAACGCATTATAAAATGCATCTAGCGTTTCGTTCAAGACTAGATATGGTTTTATCTTGAGTTTTTCAGATCTGGTTATCACTAGTGAACAGATTTGTTTTTATTTTATCCCTATTGCTCAATAATGAACAGATCTGGAATAGTGGTGAAGAGTGGACAACTATTAGGTTATTCATTATTGAACGATGGTGAAAGTGGACAACTATTGTTTTTATTATGTTATTCATTAGTTTTTGTATTATGGATCTGTGTTATAATTATGTAATTGTTTTCACTCGTGATCCACAAGTTATAAATTATGTATATATATATTTGTTCATTATTGAATCTGTAAATTTTGTACATTGAACACGTTATTATTATGTATTCATTGTGCGTTCATCATTGAACACGTTAAAAAAAGTTAAAAATTGTTAATTATTTTTGTGCGTTCATCAATGAACCCGTACGAAATACATAAAGAAAGAAAAAGAAACATACATTTCAGAATTAATATATCCTAAAAAATAGCATTGAGGTTACGATTTTTAAGGAAACTGAATTTAAAAATATAATTAATAAAAAGATTTTGATGTTTAAAAGACTACAATGCCCTTTATACTTAAAAAACTAATTAATTAAAATGATTGGTCAGAAAGTTGTTCTCGCAGTTCTCGCAATATTAATGGTTCTCGCATGAACCCTCCTCTATATATATATATATATATATATATATATATATATATATATATATATATATAGGGTCACTATATATATATATATATATACACTTTTTAATAATAAAGTATAAAGTCAACCAAACCTTCAAATTTTATAATTTACAAGGTATGAAAGAAAAAGTTAACCTTTCCATCATCTTTGTCATTATCCTTCTTTCCACCTCCAAATAGGGCAAATACACGAAGAGATCGGCGGTTATCAACAACTTTTTGATAACCAGATTGAGATATAGATCTCATACCAACTGAATTTTGTTTTAGACTTACTTTTTCTGCAAATTTAGCATCAATGAATAAATACATAAAGTTTCACATTCTTAGTAGTCAGAATGTAAAAGCAGACAAAATTACATATATCTTTCGAAGATTCTTATTATAAATTTATTATTTATTAATACAAATCACAGTTTAAATGTGGTAATAATCAAAGAATCACGTACAAAGCACAGATCCAAACACAGATTGTGGCGTCTTTTATTTATAACAGTAACATGTTCATAATTGTAGTGACTTTATTTATAATGGATAAAAACAGAAAACAAAGGGTGGCTAATGAACATTAGAAAGGCCATCCTTTAAAAAATATTTGACCAAAATAACAATATATTGACTTTTGGATGGTCCTACTCCTCATGTAATGTAACTGCAATGTGTTTGATTGATGACTACATTCTTAAGCAAACACATCTTTCCTCTAGAGATATAAGATTATAAATTTTATTTACCTAACTAAGAAGTCAGAACCCAAGTTATACTGCAATTTGACTTTCAATTAATCCTTTTCAACTTCATTTTCATATAAAATTACTCAATTTAGCTCAAAATTGAATAATATCAGAAAGAACTAAAGAAGCACCATTAATTGAAGAAAATCCGGTATCATACATGGAAAACAAAATCACAGCAATATTAGGCCTAGGCAACTACAGGTTTCACAATTCAAATTTCAAATCAGGACACTATTTTTCCAAATTAGCAAGCAAATCGAAATGGCAGTTATAACAAAAAAACTTGTAAGCTTCACAGAATTGCAAAATAATAATATTAATAATAATTAAAGGCTAGCAAATTCATTTTATAAAAGATATTGCTTACGGAAGGATGATGATGATGATGATAAAGTGATGAACTTTTTCCGATCAGAAGATGTTCCGCCATTGAAATTGGAAATCTGAGCTGTGAAAGCAGTCGGCGACGCCATTATCGGTGTGTAAAATGTGAGGGTTTGGAAGACAACAGAGTTGGAAGAGGATAGAGGTCTGTTTGATGAAAAAGATATTTTTATTTCTGTGCGATCTTTTGATCTTGTTAACTAAAGTTACACGTCGGTCACTTTATTAAACTACAAACCAATGGGAATGGGTAAATTAGTTCTTTTTCACTTTTTACTTGCCACGTGGGTATATTTAAATGATCTACCTATATAAAAGTTACAAGAAAATTTACCATGTCATGAACTAGGGTTTATGATTTCGTTAGAAGCCCTATAAATATCAGATCTTGCTGAGACATACAGCATCTTTACTATATTATAAAGGGTTTATCCCTTCCATAATTAGCAGGGCTGAAAATTCAGCCAACACAATTGCTAATTATGGAATTAAGCCTTTTGGAAGAAAAAAAAGCTTTGTCAGGTTTAGAACCCACGACCTACACGTTACAGAATAAAACCATAACCACTTCGCCAAACCTTCGGCTGCAGCATGTTACCTAAACAAAATAGCTATATCCTTTTCCACACGGGTTAAGCCCAATGAAAATAAGGTTGTTAACGCGTGGCCCAGTTGTTCTTTAGATGGATCATGGATGACCGATCATTTAACCCGTTCGTTGTTAGTTGACGACCTCTTTGTTAACCGCCTCTTCATTTCTTCTGCGATTGATAGAACCGATGTCTCTACAACCAATTATCTTCAACCCGCTCTTCCAATTCATGTCAATACCTCCTCGATTCCTCCAAGGGCGTTTGCAATTCCTTCCTTGATTTGTGTACGCTCCCTTCAATAACAGGTGAGTTCATCTCTTTCATTTCATCTCCTCACAAAAGTAGGGCCAAAAACTGTAAAGGCAAAAACCCTAAAACCCGACCCACATTTCGATCTTATTAAGGTTTCTTCTTGCACAGTTTTTCATGAACCATAGCAAAATATCAGTTTGCAATCCCGTGTTTCTTTGTTTTGTTTTTTAATTTCTTTGTTCGTAGAGAGTAGCTTATAATTTTTGTTTCTCCTTTTTCGTGATGCTTTTTTTTCTCTTCTGATTTGAATGTGTTTAATTCTCCTAATGAATGTCTTTATGTGCTGTTGAATTTATGGTTTCATGTTATTGCAGCTACGAATTAAGTGTTGGAACAACTACTAAAATCAGTTTTACCAAGGATTCGTCAGTGTGAAAACCATTGTAAGTTGTATTGAGTATCTTTTATGGAAATAATTTGTTATAGACAATTTTGACGACTTCACTTATAACCTTCAAATTAATTGCAAATATATAATACTAATTAGCTGCCTGATTTTTTTGTTGTTGTTATGCCTCTTTTGGATTTGTAGTATATGGGAGAGTTGGGTTGTGACTTTGAGTTTTACATGAATGCCGAGCTTACCGTGAATGAATTCAAAAAGTAATTATATATTCTTTTTATTATATTAATCATGTGGAGATTGTGTATTTATGTTATATGTATTTTAGATTTTTTTCATGTTGGAACGGTCTTTTTACAGGAAAAATCCTAGAGGAATTCTTATATCTCCTGGACCAAGTGAGATCATGATGGGTATATCTATTTTGCTTTCAATATTTTACTTTTAACAATTCAGCTCCATTTTATGATTAATATTTAAATTTTTTAAACAATATTTAGTACTTGTAATTTCATTGTTAATATATATTTTGCAGGGAAAATTGTGTGGTCTCCTTATAGTGTTATTCATGGAATAAGTTCACTTATTTGTCATAACAATGGTTGGGGAATCAGTTTGTTTGCAGACATATCAAAGTACGTCAATTCTGATTTATCATAATTTATTTTATGGTGGTTAATATTTTTTTTAATTTATTTGCAGCCAATTTACTGTTTGGTAGATATCACAATCTGGTGTTAATTTTTTATTTTTTTTGTTTTTTCAATTTATTTGCAGCCAATTTATCCATGTTTCGGAAAATGATGAATATTTGGCCTAAAAAATCAAAACTGAACCGGACCGAAACCGAATCGAACCAAAACCGATAACATGTTATCGGTTCGGTTTTGAAAATTCAACATTATCAGTTTCGGTTCTATCGGTTTCGGTTCTGTTCGGTTTTTGGACCGAGCTCACCTCTATTAATCAATATTATTTCCCTCTGCTGTTAATCTTTTGCACAAGAATCTTTTGCAATCTCAACTTACTCTTAAAAGTTAATGAAAAGTTCAAACTCGGGCTCTGACAAGCTGTACACTTTTTTAACTTATAATTACATTTTTTAGAAACTTTTAGGTTAACTTTACAGTGCATCAACATTATATGTGATTATATTGATGAAATATGGATCTTACTTAGTTACTTAATTATAATTGGCTTGATGGCAGCTGGTTCTCAAACATCCTTTAATCTCTACAATTTTGCTGGTTGGTAGTCACAAATTACAACTTTTTAATTAATTATCTAAACTACCTGATGATTACACTAATTGGACTTTTAATTTCCAGTTAGATCTTCCATGTCTTCATTATCAGGATTATATACAATCGTCATGAAAGTTGCAGGTTAAATTAGACGAGTTATTCAGCTTCTAAACCGAGTGTTAAGTATGGCTAAAGCAGGAGACCAATTTCCTGTGGGGTCCGTTTCTGTCATTTTGCATGTAATTTGTTACTATTTTGATTTCAGATATTTGTAATTGTAGTGATCCAGATTGGTTAAAGGCAACGTAATTGGTTAATGAATTTGCTGTAATGCGTAGGGGATAACCTAATTGTTCAAAGTAATTGGTGAAAGTAAAAGTGATCTTGCGGCGGGTGCAGATGTTGAACTTTTTCCGGGTTGGATTTGAGAACATTTTCTCGTTGACACAAGTTCTAATTCATAAACACAATAATTATTTGTAAAGCATACAAATATTATATGTATAAACTAACAAATATGTTACAAATTATCAGGTCTATACACAATTTACCCGAAGCAAACCCAAAGCTGTATTTTGTAAAATTGATTTGGTTCTTAGGTTTACAAATCCTCTAAAATCACGTATCTAGTATTTCACCCCTATCACCCACCATAAGAATCACTATCACCCGTCATCCACCATCATACTCACCACCATCACATTACCAAACAATTATTACACATCACCACAAACCACCATAACTATCGTCGTGTCCACCATGAATATTGCCACCACTCAATATAGTTGCTGGGTACCGGCTGCCACATTGCGCGGGTACCGGCTAGTCACTCTCTAATGGATACTCAATTAGCTCATCACAGCCGCCGTCTCAACCACCGCAAACCGCTGTAAGGGTTTAATATTTCATTTTCTCTAGACATGTGTTTATTCGCCGTTGCATAAATCCAAACTTCAATTACCACCGGATTTCCTCCGATTTTTCATTTGACAGCTACATTTTATACTTGTAGCTTGTTTATATGTAGTTTTGAAACAAATTTAACTTTCATATGGCGAATACACAATAATCAACATATAATTTGTCCCAATTTTGTCGATATATCAGTTATGTTGCTTCATAATGGTGAACTCTCTCAAATTAAGTGAGTGAAATTCAAGTTTCCGGAGCATATATTAAATAATTTGTTATACCAGTATTAAACAGCTCGATGTGTATACAATCTCATCGGGTCTCCTGGCACAATTATCTTCAAACATTTCGGTTTCTGTTTGTGAGCTGATGCAATAATCCATTTTCAGCTCTCTGATTTTCAGTTTCTGTTTTTTTAAGTCTTACTTACGATCTAAACTCAGCTTTGAATTTTGCTTTCAATTATTTGAAATATTCAATTCTTTGGAATTTAAGGTTATTGTGTTATATGATGTAACTCTGTTCATAACTTTTGTTGATTTTGCATCGAAATTACTGATTACCAGCACTCTGGTTATAATAGGCGTTGTGTATGAGCCGATGCGATATTAATTCATACTCCGATTTCAGAATTTCAGTTTCTGAACTTATAGTTCAAATTAATTAGCTATATTGATTTCAGAATCGGAGAAACTTTTGTTTAATCTAAATAACTTTGAGGTGATGGATATGATGATTATTTCCCCAGATGATCGAATCTGAAATAACTGAGCGCTCATTTATATTTTTCTCTTTAGAGAGAAAAATCCAAGCCTATGTTTAATAGAAATATTACTGTAAAGTTCTGTCTTTTCATTTAGATATAGAGTATGGAAATATCTCATTTCTTCAGTTTTTTTGGCATCACCATACACACACAAAAAATATCAAATATCCTATTAAAATACATTGGGACCTACCATTTCAGCCTCTATGCTCGTTGGCTAACCACAAAGTTCAACTGACGAGCTCCAACTGACTTGTTGTGCCAATGGGTGATGCACCATTTCAGCCCAACCGATGCCTTCGGTTATAGCCGTTGGCATCGGTCTAAGATCAAGAATGCTAGCATGGCATATTTTCTCTTCGGCTTGAATTTTTTATAAATATTAAATGGTATCAGAATTCAGAGTTATTATCTTAGTATCTATCCATCATATAGTTCATGACCAAGAACATAGCAAATCTGATAGAACACTTTTTTTTTTTTTGCAAATTCTTTAATTTATAATTTGTGTTAATTATTATTATAAAAATACATCATTGGTCTATGTTCTTAGCCATCATCTTATTTAAATTTTTCGTTATACCTATTTGATAGTTTCAGTTTTTTTTTTTTAACGACAAATCTTAATCTACTTCTAATTACAACATATGTCTAAGATGTAACTTGAACCTGATGGGGGTAAACATCATACCATTAGGCTAAAGGCCCTTTGGTATTTGACCGATTCAGTTGACCCACATATTATTAGATGGGTTAAAATTGCAATTTTAAAATTTTAATCCGAACAACCCTCTTATTTATACTCTCATCAACAGTGATTTGTAATTATTATCAGGACATATTGTGCTGAAATTGCAGACAATGTATCTACACAGAAAAGGAAGGAAATAGTGGAACGGGCCGCACAATTCGATATTGTGGTCACCAACAAATTAGCCCGTTTGAGGAGCCAAGAAGACGAGTAATTGTGCATGTTTATGTTATGTTTTACCTAAAACCACTTTTGTTAGTAGTACTTAAATTATGAATATGTTTAATTTTGTTTGATCCTATTTGCATGGAAGAAGAGTTTGCTGTCTCATGTCATTTTCATTTTGGGTATACAAGTCTGTCAAATCGTGTTATCGTTTTGTGTTTTTGGGTAACACGACACGACACGAATTCGTTCAACACGAAAACAACACGACACGAAGTTGTGTTTTATTTTGCTAACACGAACATGATTAAAAAATAATAAACACGACAAACACGACAACACGGGATAAATAACAAATATATCAAATTTCTTACTTACTACATGCTAAAAACAGACAATCATGACAAACACGATAAAAATATAACATAAATTTCTAAATCTTACCAAAATCATGACTATCGTGTCAATTTCGTGTTAATCTCTGAACACGAACACGACATGACTTCGTGTTTGTTTTATACAACACAAACACGACACGAACACGGATTCAAATTTCGATTTCGTCCCAATATCATTTCGTTTCGTGTATTTTTGTCGTGTCGTGTCAGGTTTTGACAGCCCTAGGTATACTTTACTGTTTTACCTAGCTTTTGTTCAAAATGATGCCAATATGGCATGTAGGTAACTAGGTGGGGTAGCCGGTCAACATGGTTTTGGTTAAAGCATATAGCTTTTTAATATGGGTTAGATTGACCTAATAACACTTGTAGTTTTGTTTTCTTCTCTGGTAATAGTCAATGTTTTCCAAGGCAAAATGATATAAGACGAACAAAATTGCTATAAAACTACTACTAAAATTATAATATCATAAAAATGATAATATAGTTGGGACTTTGTTCTAGCGGTTCTTGGGCTGCTTTTCAACCAATGAGTTGTGGTTTTAAGTCTCATTGAATATATGTATGTGAAGTATATATAACGGGTTGGTTTTGTCTCAAATGTGTGTTTGACCCTTTTTAATTTTGCAGCTTGTCAATATTAAGGGTGATTTGATAATTTTATGTATATCTAATTTCCAAATATCTCTACTACTTATAAAGCATTTAGGACCTTTCCCTAAATACCACTTTAAAAATTCAGCCAAATTCTTACTATTTTTGGCAACTATTAACTTAGTTAAAAAACAGGGGCTGCAGGTTTCGAACACGCGACCAGCAGGTTACAACCAAACAACTCGATCGAGTTGATCTAGCTCCCGAATTGTGAAAGCATCTAAACTTAAAATATTAAATCTTGAAGAGGGAGGGGCTTGGGCTCATGTCAACAATTAAAGAACGGGACATATCAGTCGCTTCAAGCTTGGGCCCATAGCAAACCACCGATAATTCAATGTGAATTCAAACAAGACGATTGGCGTTCTTCCTCACCTACCTCCTCGATTCCTTCATCCTCTCCACCCAAGATTCCTTGATTCTGCAAACGACTCCTCGGTTAATTCAACTATGTGTAAACTTCTGTAAATGCCTCTTTTGTTCCTTAAAGCTTGCACGGATCTTCATCCTATATATACAGCACATCGACCGAACACAAATTACAACTCCATATGACCGAAGCACATAACTCCCAATTTGAAATCTAGGTCTCCAACAACGATTACGAATTTGAGGTAAGTAATTGCATTGAATTCCATTTTTGGCGATATGTTACTTCAGCAGCTATTTTTCTTGTTTAAATGTTGCTCAGGCAAGACATGTAACGACCGGAATTTTCGGTTAATGAATTAAACGGAAATACTGAGGAATAAAGGTAGTAAAATGTTTAATCGAGTCTCCGTGGTGTTTTATCGAGTGTTTGGATGTTTGGGACTTGGTGTAACCAAGTATGGGTCAAGACTTGGATGGAAACAAGTTTAAAAGGCAAGAAACTGACCCAGACAGCCCTCGCGGCGCGAGCCAGGCGCGAGGCAGTCACGAGGTTGAACAGGAGCTCCAAAGGTGAAACGCGAGAATCAAGAGTTGAGACAAGAGCCGCGAGCGAAACGCGAGCCAGTCGCGAGCGAAACGCGAGAATCTCGAGTTGAGACAAGAGGCGACGAAACGCGAGCGAAACGCGAGCGAAACGCGAGATCTTTATTTCAGCGGCAACCAGCAGGCAAACCCGCGTCACTTCGCGGCGCGAGCTCGGCGCGAGCTCGGCGCGAATTTGGTCTGGAATATATATTGTTGTGTGTGAGCTAGGGTTTCATTCCTCATTCAACCACACACATAGTGCAGCCGATTTGGGGGCAAACTTGGGCGATTTTGGAGCTCAAGAGCTTAGATCTTCATCATCTTGAAGGATTGAAACATCAAGGGTAAGTATTCTTGATTGTCTTGCTTATCTACCTTGATTGTGAGCTTTGTATGGGTAAAAATGGTGGTTTGGGGAACCAACCATGTCATCTTTGGGGAAGATGACTAATCATGGGTGTAGAACACTCATTGTAAGCTTGTAATCGATGTGTACAAGTTTGATTTGGGTTTATTGATGGAAATCTTGAACTAGGGTTTGAGATTCCACCAAGTTGGATGAACTTGGTGGTTAGGAATGTGAATATGGATTGATTAGTGATTAGTTATGAATAATAACTAGTTATTGTGATGATATGGATGATAGGTCAAGAAGGCCTAAAGATTGGTGACATTTCACAAGTTGGAAAGCAAGGATTCGTGTTGTTAGACACGATTTGGAATTAGCTTGACTAAGGTGAGTACATGAGACTTTTACTGAGTACATAGCAAATGATTTTGAAAACTATGATGTTTTAAGAGTCTTTATTAATAAACATTTTTAATAAAGATATGATTGATATGATGAGAAAATGCTAGTAATAGACTATTTTAGTATGTCTAAATGATTGATGATTTTAAAAGAGATTATGATTATGAAAAGTAATTAATGAGTTTTTATAAATAAGATGTATGAATAAAGATAATGATTTAAAAGAGCTTGATAATCGATTTATTAATAATATGTATTAATAAAGCTTGAGACAATGATTTTAAAGTAATGAGTATCGATTAGTATATTATACTAATAAAAGTAGATATTGAAATACTAAGAGGATAAGTAATAAGTGACTAGTAATAAACGTGTATTCTAGTCAAAGAAGAGTCAAAGTAATAAGATTTTGATAAAAGATGAATATGTTTTAAATTAGTAAAGGACTTGGTAAAGTCAAGATTTAAAATGAAATAATAAAGAGAATAGCATGATAAATTAGAATAAATGTATTCTAATAAGTGATGAAAGGAGCTGATGCTCATATTTGATGAAAGGAGCTGAGGCTCATATGTGAAATGAAAAATCCGGAATAAGACCGCCCAGAAATGGGGGAGCATGAGACGTCTACTTGGGGTGGTACCTCCCTGCGCAAAGAGTAGAATGTCACAGTTTACGACACCCAATGATGGGTGAGCATGACGACCCGGGAACGGGGAGAGCTTATGAATCTCGGTAAGATGGGGGTTCCCAATTACCTTGATAGTTTGCCTATGACGTCCCATATCGGGAGAGTTGGCTTCGGAGAGGTCCGTTGCATATGTGATAATGAAAGTGTAAGTTTGGAGATAACTTACAAGTATGTGATTAGATGACGAGTAAGCTTATGGTAAGCTTATTAGTTTATATGGTTAAATGAATGGAAAAATGAGTTATGAATTAATAAGAAATGATAAGGATAAGTATTTTTAATGTTATAAATATTATTTTATAAATCTTTTGAGAATGGGTCGAAAACCCATGTATCTCACGAGACTATTTTGTCTCACGTACTACTTTGTTTTTGGCTATGTACTCAGGTTCAGGATCGTTGGATTAGAGGGTCGCGTTAGAAGTGGCCTAGTGTTGATTAGCTCGGGAGCTCGTAGGTAGTTCTCGTTTATCCTATGGTTATGATATTATCTTTGTAACACCGGATTTTATAACTCTGATAAATGTTTTAATGGTTTTTGTTAAACCGTATTTTGGGAACATTGGACATTGTATTATTTTTATTTAAAAATATGTTTAAAAGGTGTTCTAAAAATTGAGGTGTTACAACTTGGTATCAGAGCTATAGTTTAAGTGAATTAGGTAGGTTTCACCTCCCTAGTCTTAAGCTATGCTAAGTAGGACCATATGTTTCCATAGGATGTCTTTGATCAGTCCGTTGAGACAGTAAAGTATGGGTATGTTAGGGTCGATCCCTAAGAGAAAAGATAATGTTTGGGCTTTATGGGCTATGTTTGACTAATAAGTCAATCTTTGAATTTTAATGGTTTAATATGTTGGTATAGCAAATGGTGAACCCAAGAAGTGGAGAGATCCCACGAGATCGCGAGACGGATTCAAATCGAATCCCGACTCATCCCGGTAATAATGGAGAAGGTTTCGGTTTGGATACAAACCAAACCCCGTTAACTATGGAAGCGATCGGAAATTTGTTTCATCAGATGAGGGATGAGGTGAACGTGGATATGAACCGGATTATCGATAACCGGTTGAATGTGGAAAGGCGAGATGATTCTAAGTCCCGTGGGGGAAGTAAGTCTTCGGGTAGCAAGACTCGTACCGAGGAGCCATCGACCGAAGGAAGTGATGATTCGGGGTCGGATGAAAGGGAAGGTTGTACATATAAGACATTCATGTCGTGCTACCCCGGTGTGTATTATGGAAGTTCGGAACCCAAGGTCACGATGCGTTGGATTCGGGAAACCGAGCAAGTACTAGAGAGTAGCAAGTGTTTGAAGAGAGATATGGTCACCTATGCATCCCGACAGTTGAAGGATGAAGCGTTGACATGGTGGGATACCATGTATGAGACTTTGGGAAGAAAAGTGTACAAGATGTCGTGGAAGGAGTTCACGAGTAGGTTGAAGGAAAAGTTTTGTCCCGAGAGAGATCTAGAAGAGTTGCTGGAAGAGTTCATGTTCATCAAGAAGGGTGATATGTCGGTGGAAGAGTACACCAAAAAGTTTACGGGATTACTTCCGTTTGTAATCAAGTCCTATCCGACGGAGCGTATGAAGGTGGTTCGGTATGCAAATGGACTACCACCGGAGTTTGAATTGGAAGTCAAGCGAGCGACCACGTTGGATGAGGCCATTTGTACCGCTCGAGGTGTTGAAAGGGTGTTTCGCCGGAGGGCTCAAGAGTCGGCATCAGGAAAGGAAAAGAAGAAGCTTGATAGTAGCTTGGGATTGACAAAGAAGGAAGGATTGGGGTCGAGTTCGTCAAAGCATAGCGGTGTTGGAAGTTGCCAAAGTTGTGGAAAGAATCACCGTGGGGAATGCAAGGCAAATTCAGCTATATGCTTCAAGTGTGGTCGAGTAGGACACCGAGCAAAGGATTGCAAAGTAAGGAACCTCGAGGAAGTGGAACGCTACACTTGTCACGAGGTGGGACACTTTAGTAGTGCGTGCCCGAGGAAGAGAAACGACACGTCAGCAACAACCGCCAACAAGAATCGGGTGAAGGGAACTCATGGAGCCGCTTCAGGTAATTCGTTTATGAAGTTTTGATAGATGATTAGAATTTAATTGCTTATGTGTCGCACAATATAGTGCTTATGTGATCTACGTGTGAGAATAATTATTGATGGAATGTATGATGTGAAAAGATAATTTGGGAGATAATCTCCCCGGGTTATTATGTGTATAGTCGAATGGGTTGGCGACCGGTATGTCGCGAGAAATAAGAATAGGAAGGATTATGTTAGCGTAAAAATATTGAAAGTTGGATCATGAGGGTGGTGAATATTTTCCATATGAGAATGGTAGTACAATGAAGTACTAAGTGTTAGTGTGAGTCGTGAAATACAAAAAAAAAAGAAAAAAAGAAAAAGAAAAGAATATATGTAAATATAAAATGGAACCTTAGTGATTGGATACGATTGATTGAGTGTTGGCAAATAGCCATGGCAAATGGTTGTGTAGGGGATGTCGGGTGTGACATCAAGAGTGAATAATTTGTTTCGGTAAAGGTTTATTGAAAAAGTATGATAGTGTACGTATGGGTATCGATCGAAGTCAATTGGTTGACTCAAGATGACTGGGTAAAAAATAAAATAAAAAAAAAATAAGAATTTTTAGTAATGATAGAATGAATCGAATAAGGACGATTGATAAATGAGTAGATTGGTGGAAAGCACTAGAAACGATTCTATGTGTACCGTGTGGTATAATGTATAAGTGGAAAATCGAAGGTCAAATATGAAAGAAAATGATAGCATGATGCTAAGTGTAAAGATGCATACATGGATTGTATGCAAGATGAAATAGTGTTGTATGAGTCACTTTGGATTGGAGGCTTTCCGATCATTGTGACAGTTTGGGATCGTGTTGGATTGGAGGCTTTCCGATCCTCTAGATAAAATAGTTAAAGTATAATTTGTTATATAAGGGATATGATGTTTGTATCTGACGTATGTAGAACCGTATGGTTAGTTGTTGTTATGATTTTTATGGCAAGTGAGAACTTGGGTTGAAAACACGGGTAGTGTTTAAGTATAAGTAGGTGTAGGAGATGCCTACAAGTTCATGATTCATGAAAAAGGAATGCTCTAGGAAGCAAGATCGGTTAGTAGCCAATGAGTGGTGAAGGATGTATATGGGTGGTTAGGCCACAATTGGATATGATTGAGGCTCTAGAGCCGGCGATCGGGAATTTCAAGTATGGTATAAGGGTATTTGAAGGAAATTACATGTGGTATAAGTAATTGGATGAAAGTTAAAAAGTAATAGAGATCGGTATCGATTTAGATGGAATTTGTTAATCGATTGTAGAAAATTGAAATCAGAGAAGAGAGAAACAATTGAGAAAGGAAATTTAAATACTGGAATATGGAACGAAAAGCTTGGGAAGCGATGCCTTAGTAATAAAGAATATGTGGAATTTAGCAAAGTTTGACTTTATTCATAAGTCAAGGTTGGTCAACTAGTGGATTGTTGACTTAGGTCAAAATTGGATTTTGACTTTCGTTTAAAGTGGTGAGTCAAGAGTAAAGGCATAATGTATCATCTACATGTGTATGATAGTGGTTAATGGATTAATGGAAATAATGGTAGTCAAGGGGTGCGACTTTGACCGTTGGTTATTTCGGGTTGAATTTAGGAATCGAGTGTGATTGGCGTTGGACCGTGAATGTAAGGTCGATTGTTAAGGAATTGATGGTTAATGGAACCACTAGTGGATAAAGAAATTATCAAGATATGGTTGACTTTGTGCTTAAGTCAAAAATTTGTCAATGTTGACAATTTGGTCAAAGTTAGGCATTGACAATCGTTTTGGTTAATTGACTAGTAGTATTAACTGGGTCATATCGTCCCAATGCAGATAAAGGGATTAATTAAATGATTGAAGGTGTTAAGGTCAAGTTGTGAAATTTTGACCCGTTCGGGTATTAAGAACTCAAGTTGGTTTGTGACCCGTTTGAGTTTAACGGAGTCAAGTAAGGCAATCAAATGCATAAGTGTTATTGGATCCTAATTTGGAAGTGGAATGTGGATTGGAAATCCTTGAGTTGATTCCGAGGACGGAATCCTTTTTAAGGGGTGAATAGTTGTAACGACCGGAATTTTCGGTTAATGAATTAAACGGAAATACTGAGGAATAAAGGTAGTAAAATGTTTAATCGAGTCTCCGTGGTGTTTTATCGAGTGTTTGGATGTTTGGGACTTGGTGTAACCAAGTATGGGTCAAGACTTGGATGGAAACAAGTTTAAAAGGCAAGAAACTGACCCAGACAGCCCTCGCGGCGCTAGCCAGGCGCGAGGCAGTCGCGAGGTTGAACAGGAGCTCCAAAGGTGAAACGCGAGAATCAAGAGTTGAGACAAGAGCCGCGAGCGAAACGCGAGCCAGTCGCGAGCGAAACGCGAGAATCTCGAGTTGAGACAAGAGGCGACGAAACGCGAGCGAAACGCGAGGTCTGTATTTCAGCGGCAACCAGCAGGCAAACCCGCGTCACTTCGCGGCGCGATCTCGGCGCGAGCTCGGCGCGAATTTGGTCTGGAATATATATTGTTGTGTGTGAGCTAGGGTTTCATTCCTCATTCAACCACACACATAGTGCAGCCGATTTGGGGGCAAACTTGGGCGATTTTGGAGCTCAAGAGCTTAGATCTTCATCATCTTGAAGGATTGAAACATCAAGGGTAAGTATTCTTGATTGTCTTGCTTATCTACCTTGATTGTGAGCTTTGTATGGGTAAAAATGGTGGTTTGGGGAACCAACCATGTCATCTTTGGGGAAGATGACTAATCATGGGTGTAGAACACTCATTGTAAGCTTGTAATCGATGTGTACAAGTTTGATTTGGGTTTATTGATGGAAATCTTGAACTAGGGTTTGAGATTCCACCAAGTTGGATGAACTTGGTGGTTAGGAATGTGAATATGGATTGATTAGTGATTAGTTATGAATAATAACTAGTTATTGTGATGATATGGATGATAGGTCAAGAAGGCCTAAAGATTGGTGACATTTCACAAGTTGGAAAGCAAGGATTCGTGTTGTTAGACACGATTTGGAATTAGCTTGACTAAGGTGAGTACATGAGACTTTTACTGAGTACATAGCAAATGATTTTGAAAACTATGATGTTTTAAGAGTCTTTATTAATAAACATTTTTAATAAAGATATGATTGATATGATGAGAAAATGCTAGTAATAGACTATTTTAGTATGTCTAAATGATTGATGATTTTAAAAGAGATTATGATTATGAAAAGTAATTAATGAGTTTTTATAAATAAGATGTATGAATAAAGATAATGATTTAAAAGAGCTTGATAATCGATTTATTAATAATATGTATTAATAAAGCTTGAGACAATGATTTTAAAGTAATGAGTATCGATTAGTATATTATACTAATAAAAGTAGATATTGAAATACTAAGAGGATAAGTAATAAGTGACTAGTAATAAACGTGTATTCTAGTCAAAGAAGAGTCAAAGTAATAAGATTTTGATAAAAGATGAATATGTTTTAAATTAGTAAAGGACTTGGTAAAGTCAAGATTTAAAATGAAATAATAAAGAGAATAGCATGATAAATTAGAATAAATGTATTCTAATAAGTGATGAAAGGAGCTGATGCTCATATTTGATGAAAGGAGCTGAGGCTCATATGTGAAATGAAAAATCCGGAATAAGACCGCCCAGAAATGGGGGAGCATGAGACGTCTACTTGGGGTGGTACCTCCCTGCGCAAAGAGTAGAATGTCACAGTTTACGACACCCAATGATGGGTGAGCATGACGACCCGGGAACGGGGAGAGCTTATGAATCTCGGTAAGATGGGGGTTCCCAATTACCTTGATAGTTTGCCTATGACGTCCCATATCGGGAGAGTTGGCTTCGGAGAGGTCCGTTGCATATGTGATAATGAAAGTGTAAGTTTGGAGATAACTTACAAGTATGTGATTAGATGACGAGTAAGCTTATGGTAAGCTTATTAGTTTATACGGTTAAATGAATGGAAAAATGAGTTATGAATTAATAAGAAATGATAAGGATAAGTATTTTTAATGTTATAAATATTATTTTATAAATCTTTTGAGAATGGGTCGAAAACCCATGTATCTCACGAGACTATTTTGTCTCACGTACTACTTTGTTTTTGGCTATGTACTCAGGTTCAGGATCGTTGGATTAGAGGGTCGCGTTAGAAGTGGCCTAGTGTTGATTAGCTCGGGAGCTCGTAGGTAGTTCTCGTTTATCCTATGGTTATGATATTATCTTTGTAACACCGGATTTTATAACTCTGATAAATGTTTTAATGGTTTTTGTTAAACCGTATTTTGGGAACATTGGACATTGTATTATTTTTATTTAAAAATATGTTTAAAAGGTGTTCTAAAAATTGAGGTGTTACAAGACATATAAGTTAACTTGTTGTAGATTTTCAGATTTGAGATTATGTATGAATCGATTTCATTTGTTTATGTAAAGTACGGATTTTTTTTTTTTTTTTTTTGGTGTCGGTGAGTTCGATTTATTTAGGGCTTTTTTCTTTGCTAGATCGGTTATTCGATGGTTGATGTGTGCCCATACACAGTTTTGTTAGCATACAGTTTCTTCTGTAGAAGTATATTGTTGAAGTGTTGATTTAATGCAATTTTGTTGTGAAATGTTAGTATTGATCAATTTAATTTGATTGTTTGTTGTGTTTTTTTTGGCTAAACTGAAACTAATTTATGTTAGCAATTTTTTGATTCAGGTTGTTAAAGATGGAAACAAGGATTCATCCTGATACACCACTTTGTTTTCATATATTTCTAAATGGTAACAGGTTCTCCTTTTTTGGACTTAATTGACTGAAACTTTGCTTACTTCAAAGGTCAAGGCAACCTTTTGTTATTTTTTTGATTTATTGTATAGAAAATAAATACAGTGTTATAATCAAACTGGTATAGCTTTGCAGATGTGTGTCAAAAAAAGCAATTTTGTATAAAGTGATAATTTTATCTTATGTAAATGTATTTAGAGGTATATGAACGTATATTTTATATTTATATGATAACAAACACCATATAAACCTTGCCTCATTACCAGGAATGCAAAAGAGGACCATCATCACAGCCTTCTTTGTCAAAGATTTATTTATAATGTGGCAAGTATACAAAATATTTAAATTTTCTTAAAAGTTCGAAAAATATTTCATTGTTTTTTGTTCGGCTAATTTTTAATTTGTTATTTTTCTTCAAATGGACAAATAATATGGGTTGGGTTACTTTTATCTGGCTCCAATTAAAAATGACCCTTACTAATTTGGTCCGTCATTTTGCCACCTTACTAAAAATCATTTTATTTTTATTTTTAAATTAAGAAGTCTGTGTTTTAATTATGACGTACTTTCAGGTTAAATTTGATCCCTGGACATGGTTCTTTCCACGTGAGTAATATTTTTTAAGAAAACGTAACTAGCCCATGTATGTGCTTGTTGGTAACTATATTCGACACATCGGATTTTCTTTTTGTAATGGTATTTTGATTTCGTAGGTTAACAAAATGCTACAAATTGTTGATGCATTTGGGAGCTTCATGTTTTTATGATATTTGGTTACTTTGTAATAGAATTTGAAGTATGAGGGTTTTAATAGTTGGTTTTGACATACTTTATTATGATGGACATGGTATTAAATTAATAAGTAATGAAAGTTCGAAACTGTAGGTATTTATCGTTTATTCTTTTCTACCATACAAACTGGCAAATATTTGTGGTTTCAAATCGTATTGATAGCTTAAAGTGTAACATAAGTTAAAACTAACATGACGAAAAGTATATATTATAGCTTTGTCTTGTGGAAGTTTGGTAAATTAACTTTTTCCCATTTATGGAATTTGCCTAAACTCTGCTGACGAGATTGCTGTGTTTGCTTCACCGTCGTTGGAAGATGAAGATGGACGTTCATTTGCTACTTACTACTAATTCTACCGAATGATGTTCACTTTGTTTTTCTTGATGATTTTTTTTATCAGTCTTATTTTCAGTCAAAACAATTGTTATTTTTTAGGACATGTTTATGTTTGTAAAAATGAGCTCATTCAAAACTTGAACCCGAGACCTACATATTATTAGCAAGTCACTCTAAACAACTAAGCAACTATGATAGATGTTGATTACTTGAGTGAAATTACCTATGTATCATACTATGTTTATAACAACCCTCCACATCAGTTTGTTACCCCCCACCATCACTACTGTCACCACCATCAAAACTATCGTCACATGGTACCCGCCGCCGCATTGCGCGGGTACCCTGCTAGTGTATTAATAAGGAAAAGAAAAAAAAGTACCATAAAAGAAATTAATAGAGTGATTCTTGTTATTTACCTTCATTTAGTTATAATACTATAGATATATCTATGGATAGTGATTTATATACCACTTAAATTATCCCTTCACCACTAATTAGATGTATACAAAATTATTAAAACACGAGTTAGTGATGTATTAACAATTTGAATAGCATATAAACGACCTCATTTTACAAAATTGTTACTAAAGGGACGTATCTTTCAAATAAAACAGCAAGTTGGTAAGTTTGGTTAGTTTGGACTTTGGAACATTGATGATTGATAAAGGTTGACAGGTACGGTGTCTCACCCAACTTTTATAGTTAATAGAGGCACTTAAAGATTGACAAGTTTCATTGTCTTTGTCAAACTTCTCTAGTTAATTCACGAACTTCTTAAAAGAATGATATGAAAAGATAAAATGTTAACAATTATATCTCTCCAGGGAACTTACGTCCTCAAATAAAACATTTATAAATAATAATTCGATTATTTTAGAAAAATGTTCAACAGATTTCCCCAAAAGATAATAAAATATAGGGTTTTGTTAATGACGGCACTTAGGGCTGTCATTAAGAGGTGGTTACGTGCATAAATTGTTTATACTTTCAGTAGTGGGGGTTGATTCCTAAAATGCAGGGGGCGGTTATTGATTATTGTACAAATTTTTGATGTGTATCTTGACGTCTTAGTGACAGTCATTAAAGCTGTCATTATCATTTTCCTAAAAAATATTCAGGTAATTGAAGTGATATGGTAGTCCGTTTGAGCCCCACCAATCCCAACTACTAGTTGTCACATTTATGTCAAACCTAAAACACTTAATGGCGTAATATGTTTTCCCATACCTAATGTGTTACAACTTACAAGCCCATCCCTTTTTCGTATACGTTTTCTATATATTTCTTTTAATGCACATATATTTATGGGAATTCATTTTTATACCAAGGTCTATACTATAAGGTATAAGTTTTGCAGTGTAATGTATAATCACTTAAAGCAATAACTATGATATACTTATTAAAAGTTGTGTTGTATTTATCACCACCCTGTATTTATATTCTATATTCACAACAATCTCTATCTCGGTGTATAATTATTTATATTTTACTTTCAACCTATTCCTACTTTAAAAGGATTATATATTGTTAATTGGTGTATGTGTTCAATTCATCAGTAGTTACACCGATTCATTTTCAATTATTAGAGCATCCACAATGGTTAACCTCTTCAATGACTTATTACTTTTGCCACATCATCTAATAACCTATTTGTTAAAAACCTCTCCAATGGTTAACCTTTTCAAAGATTTTTTCTTATAAATTGCTAATTTACCTTTAACTATATCAAATTTTTATAAATACCCCTCACTTATGTAATTTAATAATTTTTATAGCATTACAAAACTTAATATTTTTTTAAAATATCTTTCACAAAACTACTATAATTTATAGTTATAGAAATTATTAAAACATGATAAAGTTATAATTTATAGTTATAAAAATAATAAATGATTCACCTATAAATATACACATGGGTTTAAAATAAAAAATTGTTAAATATAGGGACTATAATAATCAAACATTGAAAGATGTTCAAGTGATTGGGGAAGATCAAGTGGTTGGAGTGACATCTTAAAAAAATCATTCATTCCAATAGTAAAAAGTCATTTTAAAGGTTATTTAAATAGTATTAAACTCTTCTTCAACCTCTCATTGGAGATGCCCTTAGTAAGTAGTTAGTTTTAGTTTATCAATTAATGTTACACATTTTTATGTATCTTGGTTCGAGTTAAAAAATAAATAAAAAATTTGGAGTGGGCCCAGAGACATGAGATTTTTTTAAATAAAAGATTTAAAAATAAGGAAAATGATAATGACAGCCCTTAGGGCTGTCATTAAGAAGGCAAAATACACAAAAGACAAGCCCCCTGAATTTTAGGAATATTACTTTTTTAATCAATGTACAAGCATTTTATGCATGTTAGGTCATTAACAAAACCCTAAAAATAATAATTCTTATAAATCACACGTTTGATCAAATATTTTCGTACACTCTCCATTCTTACTTTGATTATATATCTTCATGTCATGGAGGCTACCGCTAAACCACCGTCGCCGTCACTCTCCTTACCATGGAAAACACGTATTGCTATTTCCGTTCTCACCACCGTCACCGATGCATCTTGCCGGAAAAACGGTACCGTCAACCGTCGTCTTCTTAATTTAGTCGACTTCCGGAGCTCGGCGACATCAAAATCCGTCAACGGCGTTGCGTCACACGATGTCGTTGTAGATCAGGCTCGTAACCTCTGGTTCCGAGTGTACGTACCAACGCTACACGCCGATGAAGATCTGCCGGTGATCGTGTTCTTTCACGGCGGCGGATTCGTCTTCCTCTCTCCGGACGTCCTGGCTTACGATGCTGTGTGCCGCCGGTTCGCTAGAAAATTACCGGCGGTTGTTGTTTCGGTCAATTACCGGCTTGCACCGGAGAACCGGTATCCGGCTCAACATCACGATTGCTTCGATGTGCTGAAATTTCTGAACGATGAAGAAAATAGATCTAAATCGTCGCCGGAGAATGCGAATCTGTTGCGGTGCTTTCTCGCTGGAGATAGCGCTGGTGGAAACCTAGCTCATCATGTTACTCAAAGAGCCTGTGAATCCAACCTTACGCGACTCAAGGTAAGATCGATTAAATTAATTAACAAAAATAACAGATTACTGTAAACAATTTCGGAGATCAATCTGCAGTACGTGATCTCATGTTTAATTATTTGAGTAATTTAATTTTGGCGTATGGGCCAACGTCCATCCCGCGTGGTGGTGAGGTGGCAAGGCCGTGGAAGAAAAAGCAAACACCATCCCCCCTCCCCCAACGGCGTGGGGGGTTGGCGTGGTGGAGAAGGGGCATGTCCAACGGCAAGCAACGGGGCGTGGGGGTGAGGTGGATGCTTGTGATTGGTTGGTGGGTATTTTTCTTTTTTATTTTATTTAAAATTTAATGAAATAAAATGGTGTGGTGTGGTGGGTATTTCCTAGAGATGATGTGGTGTGAGTGTGGTGTAGTTGCTGAGGTGGTGCTGATGTGGCGGAAAAGGCATGTGGTGCCCATACCCACTAGCCTTAGGTTAGTTTTTTTAATTTTTCTTCCAAATTTTCAGTGAAGCTAGAATACCTACGTGTGGCTGTCATCGTTTCAATTAAAACACGATCTTACACACTTAGGGGTGTTTGGGAAAGCTTATTTAAATGAGCTTATAGCTTATAAGCTTATATAAGCTTAAATAATCCCTTTGAAAAGGGATTATTTAGGCTTATATAAGCTTATAAGCCATAAGCACCTCTTAATAAGCTTTCCCAAACACCCCCTTAACAATTTTCCTTATAACATTGACAACCTTATCAATATCATCATACGATAAAGATGATCACACATTATTAAATTACTCAATATGTTTTCCGAGTTTAAATTTAAATAGAAAAGAAAAAATTGAAAAAAAAGATCAAAATTTATCTGAGTTTGAGAGTTATTTTTAAAGAAAAAAGGGGATCAAATAAATTTTAGCCATAATTTCTCGTAATTATGAAGAGAACGGAAATTTATATTTTATAGAATAAATCTTACTTGCCAAAATCACCTTAATTTATTTCTATAGTAAAGCAGCGTTGTACATTAATTTATTAATTTATTTCTCCAACTTATGAATAAAAAACATTATTTCCCTTTTTTCTTCTCTCCGTTTTGAATATATGAAATATAAAATATTCTTTTTCTTCAATTTATTGGTTCTATCTATTTTTCTTTCATTTATAAACTCCGGAAAATGATTGTATATTATTGTACTATGTGCTAAATATTGTAATTTAATTAGTGATGTGTAGGCCTGTAGTGACACCAATTAATTTGGTAGGTAAACAACATGTACTATATATTGTGGGCAACAATTAATATTACTGTCTGCAATGATGTACAATTTTAATTTTTATAAATTAAAGATAAGTAACGATATCTGATACTATAAAGAAATCGCACGTAAATCAGTTACTATTGCGAATTATAGTTAGAGTATGAGTTAAATAATGTAACAAAAACTCGCATCATATTTAAAGGTAATCGGAGTAGTGGCAATCCAACCATTCTTTGGTGGAGAGGAGCGTACCGAATCCGAGATACGGCTCGACCAAGCACCAATAGTTTCCATAAAACGAACCGATTGGATGTGGAAGGCGTTTTTACCCCAAGGAGAAGAAGGATTCAATCGTGACCATCCGATCATCAACGTGAGCGGCCCAAAGGCGGTAGACATCTCAAAAATAGAATTCCCGCCAACAATGGTGGTTGTTGGCGGTTTTGATGCTCTTTACGATTGGCAAAAACGGTATTATGAGTGGCTAAAAAAGTGTGGGAAAGAAGTGTACTTGTTTGAGTACCCGAATATGTGCCATGCTTTTTACATCTTCCCGGAGTTGCCCGAGTCTACTCAACTTTTCGGGCAGGTCAGGGAGTTTATTCATAAGGTATCGAGTAACGTTGGCACTTTATAGATAAGTTAGTACCTTGGACTTGGTTAATGACTAGTTTTGTTGCCAGTGCATTAAAAGTTGTACCAAACGTTTGATATGCAGTACAATTTGCGGGGTTAGTATGAATGTCGGGTTTGACCCGAGGGTGTTTTCGCATAGTGGTAGCTAATGATGCTTGAATACCCAGTAGGATGTGTGATATTAAGTCTTTTATAATGTTTGATTTTATTTTGTATTTTTTTTTTTTTGTTGTTATAACATCACAAGTTGAATATCCAAGTTAATGTTGAATAATTGTTGAAAATCAATAATATCGTTTTTTTGATAAACGTTCTCAGGTTTATTAGTTTGTATTATATGGAATTTTACAATATTTGAAATTAAATGGCTTGATACTTATAATACTGGTTAAATATGGGCAAGACACAATATACTATAATAACAAACCAGCAAACAACACAGGCACACATCCAAGTACAACATAAGTGTATAAGAAAAACAAGCTGCGAGGATATATTAGTTATTGTAAGAGATTTTTAGATGCAAGTCTAATTATTTTATAAACATGTAGAGATAATTTGATACGAAAAACTGAAAGTAACTAACTAGAAAATAGTAATCTTTGAGAAAATTATATATATATATATATATATATCCGCAACTATTAAATGAATTTTCTTATGCCATGAAATAGTGACACAACTAAAAAAAGAGTCAAACTACTAGGATAAGTCAATAACCGTTGGAACATAATAAAACAAAATAATATACACAGAACCCGAAAAGTTGAATAAAAAGAATTCTTACACTTGACTAATCATACATTTTGAACACAATGTTGTACTAAAGAAAATTGGATCTGATGGAGCTCAAATCACAATGTGTCTAGCAGCACACTTGACTAATTATTCATGATTTTAACAGAATTTCTGGTACAAGTTACCAATTGGCGGTAGTGTCAGAATCACGGGATGGATAAAAATCATCTGGTCTCACTATGTTTACATCCTCAAATTCATTGTCATCTGAAAATAACAAAACCCTTCAATACAACATGATAAAATAGATACATCAATTGTAAGTATATCACACAGTGATGGTATTTTTTTACATTTACTAAATAAAGGGTCGATGTGGGTTGTGTTTTATCTCAGTTAAATGGGTCAAATCTAAACTTTAGCTAAAAGGGGAACTAGTCAAACGGTTGAAATTTGAAACTCACTTAGAGTCTACAACTAACCTACAAAATCATTTTATCCATATATTTAGATTGTTATTGTAATTATATTGTTTTTATTTACGAAAAAAACTTTAAAACCAACAAAATAGTGTCTATTCCACAAGGTCAGTAATTTGAAAAATGTAAATATGGGAGGTGTTGAACAAACAACATATATGTAGAAAAAAAGCACCACAAAACAAAATTTTCTAATAAAGATGAGGAACGTAACCTTTTCTTAAAACAAGTGCCACTACTGCATCGTTTTCAACCTACAAAGACATGAAAGAAGAATGCCAAACAGGTCAAAATGATGGGTCTAAAAGGTTAAATAAATATTTGCTAAAAAGAAAACAAGTTCAAAGACTTTTTATTCCCTAAAAGATAAATAAATATATTTATTATTGAAATAGATACTACATTAAACATTTTACAAAGGTGGTAATATTGTAGAACATGATTAAAACAAAAAATCACAGAAGGGTGAACACCTTTTGATCTGCCAATGTCTTAGAATCATCCAAAACTTCTCCACTTGCTACTAAAATAAGACGTTGATCATTAACTGGTTGATCAATCAGATTATGCAACTTTTGCTTAATGTCTAGAATTTTCTCAGTTGCATCACATTGCACAAAATATGTTGTCTTATTGCGCTTAACACGAATGTACATAGCCTGCATCAACCTCATAAAAATATAAATAAATATAAAACAAATTCTACTATTTATTAAAAGTTGACCTGCTTCTACTTAAAATCTAAGCATATCTAATTAAATAAGCATCTTGCTACCTAATTATTTCAAACTGCTTCTTAAGCAAAATAAGGAGTTTTGATTAAGCAAACCCATATATATACCCCCATAATGTGCCTCAAAGCAACACAGAAAACAAAATTACTCTACCAGCAGACCAAAAACAGTCTTGAAGAATGTGTTTTAATTTAGTAAATGACAGTTTTACCCTTGTATAAACAATTGTTTAAGTGGACAATTATTTTGAGACCGATGGAGTAACTATTATAGAAAACACTCTAATGAACAGTTTTTTTCAAGAAAATAGCTGCCTTTTAGATGACAAGCCTAATATATGACTGATATAATATATAAATGCTGTTGCATTCAAATTGAAGTTGAAGTTGCAATGTACTTCAGTTTTTTATTATCTCTCTTTCTGAATTGTATTAAGAAATATTAGATACAACTAAAAAAAGCCAAAACATTGAAATGAAATCAGAAATTACTACAAATACCCTACAAAATTAACAAACATGATACAAAATTTCGATATCCAGAGCATATTTCCTAACAAATCGAATTCCATGAATCTAAATTTTAATTGAAGAAAATCAATATCAAAATTAAAACAGAATTAACTTCAATCAGATTTTAATCCTAATTTATAACGAACATAGCAGCAACTAATCACATCATTCAATATCTAAAAAGGTTGATCGAAGTAACATACAAACCATTTAAATGCTTTCAGATCTCCACCGACGATCGTGCAGTGAGAGCGGTCACCCGCCGGAGTCGATGACGTAATTTAGGGTTTCTACTTTCTCTCTCTAAACGAAGATAAAAGCTAAGCTGAAATAATTTTATTAGTGCCCCTCATGTAAGATGTAAACCTCATCTTAGTCCTCATATAAATAGTCATTGCATTTTCACCCCACAAATATCAAATATTTGTGGTAGGGCGTTTGTCTTTGAGTTAATAATCCATCCGTCCCAAAAATTTCTCATTTCTTCTTAATATTTTGTCTTACAAAAAATTTTCCATTTTTCAATTTAAGGTGTCCACTTAATAAAATAATATTATCACTAATAACCTTACCACTAACTATTCCTAAAAACACTTTCTCTCTTCAATCTAACCTTATATTTTAATAAAAGTATTAACAATGAACTAACCACTAAAAAGTTCTCAAGAAAAATGAGAAATTTTTTATGAGACGGAGGGAGTGGTTAAAGCAAGAGCTAGGGTATAATACATGGTGGACATATTAGTAGCCTAATATATACATAAGCTCTTATAGTAATGTATAACGTTCATTAGTAATCTGGGTTATTCAATAATATGTATTCATTAATTATACTAGCAGGGTACCCGCGCAATGCGGCGGCGGGTACCGCGTAACTATCTTTTCTGGCGGATCAAAATTGTATTGGAACGCTTGAAATCATGGTGAGAAACTCAAAATGTGGCAATCAGGCAATGAATACCCCTAATATATACACACCTATTGATCACAATGTGACATAATAGTATTTCAAAATTTGTTATGAAAGTTGTACCTCTTGAGCCTCAAAAGTTGAATCCCCTACATCCGGATGTGGTGGTGCAGTTCGCATTGAAGTACCAATATGTGTGGTTGAAGACATTTTAGTTGCAGAAGTTGCTTACACCTAGACAGTTGAAATATGCAAAGTTAAAGAAAATTAGTATGAGAAGATAACAATCGATTGTTAATATATATATATATATATATATATATATATATATATATATATATATATATATATATATATATATATATATATATATATATATATATATATATATATATATATATATGATCTTAAACGGACAAAAAACCTTAACATCGGAGCATATGTCATGGGTAAAATTCTTGCCGGAAATCGCAGGCGGGTATAACGTCGCCTGATTTGTAACATCGTGTTTATGTTTCGGTTGTGGTCGAGGCGTTATGTTGAAAGATGAACAAAAGGTTTCTATATTGTTAAGATATGCGTGAAGATGCTTACAATATAGTCAAAAGGTCAATTAATTTGGTGGTAAGACAATTAATAGTTTCCGGAAATATCAACCGAAACGGAAATAAAAGATGGTAGGACAATTTAGTATAGTCAATAGTTTCCGGAAATATAAAATGAAACGGAAATAAAAGGTTGGTCAAATGCGATGATGTACAACCTCTTATAATTTGTTTTGGTGGTAAGACAAAAGGTCAATTAATTTGGTGGTAAGACAATTAATAGTTTCCGGAAATATAAACCGAAACGGAAATAAAAGATGGTAAGACAATTTAGTACAATCAATAGTTTCCGGAAATATAAAATGATACAGAAACAAAAGGCTGGTCAAATGCGATGATGTACAACGTCTTATAATTTGTTTTGGTGGGATAAAATAAAGTGTAATTTATAGCAATTGGTTAACACATAGTGACTACTTAGAAGAGGTCTTGTGTTCGAATCCTGTAAGCAACACTTTTTTATTTTATTTTAGATGAAGAAGTTACTAAAAGTGGAAATCTCCTTAAACTTAAAATTAAGGAGCTCCTTAAACTTCCTTAAAATGGTAGTCCTAAATGCATTAGTAAGTAGTAAGATGTTTGTTATTTTGTTCAGTAATTATGGGTTAGTATATGTATGGTTTGTTAATTATTCTGGGTTATTAATTGGTGAACAACTTCCTATTTAATTAAAGAGATTTGCTAACCATTGCGTTAAGAGTAATGATTAATAATGATTGAAATGGTTAATGGATAATTAAGAAATTATAAATACTCAAAGATGATTAATTAAATTCAGAAGGGTTGTATTTTATTTGATTTAATTGTCATAATTAAAAAAAATGAAAAAATACTATATTATCCTTATACATTAAAAATTTAATTAAAATATATTAGTGAATGATATTAGTTCTCATAGTTTTCGCAAAATTGAGTGTTCTCAAATGAACACTCCCCTAATGTTATAATAGGCTAAAAATAGGGTTAATGTACTCTGTGGTTACCGACTTACCGTACTTTCTAAAAAAGTTAAATTTAATTATTTTACTTTTTTGTTTATTAAGTTCATTAACTGCTCGGATATTATTTAATGGATACCAATTTTTTAACGGCATATACTTGGTCACGTGGGTGACCAACAATTTACCACCACTATTTAAAAATATTTCACAAAGTAAAATAACTATATTGAATTTTCTTCTGGGTGACGTTAGACATTAACCCTATTTTATACCTTTTTTTTTTAACAACAATGGAACCAAAGGGGAAAGTTTTGGCATGACATCACCCTCTCTCAAGGAACTCGATAACTATATTATCATTAGAGTTTAGCAAAAAACTAAACAATCATTATAAAGGATTCAAAAGCCAATCATTCTAAAAAATCTTAATTTTAAGATTTATGTGATTGAGCCATAAAAATGAATACAAAATAATGTAATCAAGTATTTCTATTTTTCGAATGCTACCATAATAAAAAATTACTGAATTTCTGTATCTCCAAATCCACTAATACGTAGTAATCCCGATCACTTGGCGTTTAACCCTATTTTATATCTAATAAATATTTTTCACGTAGATAAATAATGATCAAATAATTTTATTATCGATTAGAATTCTTATCTGGTTGATAGTAACTTAACTAATAAAAAAAATTAATAGTAAACTTTTATAAAAAAAATATATATGATAACCACTAAGTATATTAGCAATAGGCTAGATAGAATAATGTTATAGTAATGTTACACTAATATATACTTATGCTCTTAGTAACATGTATCTCGTACATAACTTGCTATATTAAAACTTGTACTTTTTTTATCGCTTACTATTTTCAGGATATTATGTACAACATGATTACGTAAATTACAACTTTTTATAGTGATTTTGGATATGTTTTGATTGGCAAGATTTCCTGACCGAAAAGCACTCATCGTAGTGATTTTCCACTTTTAAATAAACATGATTACTTTCCGTCTTCATTCTTCGTTTTAACAACGACATAAAGATGACATGATAAGCTTTAAAAAATGAAATTAACCAATGGTTGAAGTCATTAAACGAGAATAGAAATTGTGGGTGCGTAGGTATAGAAAAAGAGAAATGGTATTGATTCCTACTAAACTACATTTTCTTCCTACCCATTTGTCTATTCATCTGATCATGATAAATGTCAAAATTAAGAAAAGATATGAGGAAAGAGAATTAGTGGATTACAAATGTCAAGTTTAGAAGTGAGTATACATATGAATAAGAAGAAAATGTAAGAAAAATATAGTTTCTCATAGAAAAATATGGGTTTATTCTCTCCTTATTGGTCCTACCTTATTTTAACTTTTATATGTAACTTGTCTCACATATCTTTTACATTCATATATTCTGGCTAACATTTTTGTCGGAACTCCATATGCAGGTATACCTCCGAACAGAGGCACGACTATATACATTTTATATTTCTCATATATCTTATTTAAAAAAATTAAGTATTATTGTTGTTATGTATCTAACTTGTCTAATCCGGCCATCCATTTTATTTCCTCAAGGGTGAATGGGAATATGAGATACAATGCTTCAGGGAGCAAAGGTAAGTAGGATTTGTGGTGGAACCCTTTTGATCAGTGGTATGTTGCTAATTAGGTGTAGAAGCTTCATCCACAACATTTGCTTGGTGGTTTCTTTTAATTATATATTAAAATTTGTTTCTTTATTGTTTTTAGTTTCAAGTTACGTGTTCTCAGTATAATTTAGACAACTGTAAAATTAAACTTTATGTAAGACGCATTACTACATTTTTTTTTCCTGTTTTAACTATAAATAAATTTGTAGAAATTTGAATGACTCATCACTAGGGCATTAGATAACGGTAATCTTGTTTTAACATGTGTTGTGATTCATTTTGTGAGCCAACTAATTTAAGTGCGATCACCTACTTTGCGGGTAGCCTAAAATCTTTGCAGGTGAACATGAGATCTACTGAGAATTTCAACCTTTATGGGGATAAAATCCAACAACTAAGTCGTCACCCTTTAGATAATAGTAACCTTATTAATAGTGCTACTAGAGCGATTTCTCTTGTACTACCAACTAACAATAATCAATCTAGATTAAGATTACTCGACTTCAGCCCACAATCATAAATGTCTGAGCCCGGGTTCGCATTAACTTTCTAGTTTTACGAATTAATCGGAAAAAATGGATTTTATCATAAAAGTAATAATTTGATTAGTCTATATATTTAGAGTTGTTTCCGTCACTACAAGAAAATTGTAACTTGGTGAAACTTAGAAAAAAGTGTCATTAAAGGTCAGAAAGTGTTACTAATAATGGTATAAAAAATCCGTCACAAATTGTCGAGTGTTTTACATACACAAGAAAAAATAAGAGTAAAGAAACTATCGATAAATATCCATATACTATATACTCCGTATATCTTATTGTTATTGGTGATAATGTCTTCCTCCCACTATATATGATCATAATCTCCTTTAGATTGTAATTGTTAGGTTGAAGGGAAGAAAACGATTGTAAGTGCTTGACTACTATGCAATGCACAATATGCAGTTTTGATTAATTAGCACTAATTAAATGCATTAGTTTGATAATGGTCGGAATGTAGTACATCCTCTTTCAATTCCATGTACTTTTTAAAATTCATGCCCATTATTTTCCTATCTTTAAGTAAAATAAACAACCAAACATCAATTAATAATCATAAATAGGGATGTACATTTTAACTGAACATGAATCTTAACCATAACCCAAACCTGTTTTTTTTTCTTGTCAGTTCTTGATTCCCTTTTTTTGTCTTTTTTGGCTCTCTGTTTTTTCGGTTCTAATTTTTACGGTTCTAAAGTCCGAATTTGACAATTTCAAACCTAACTAAAGATGTAGTTATGGGTTCTAACCGGCTTTAAATCTGAAATAGTCTGACTGAACCGGAACCATTATTTCAGTTCGGTTCTCAGTTCTTATTTTTGTATTTTTAGTTTCGGGTTTTTCGGTTTTAGTCCGATCTAGTCCGATTCTGAAACCGAACACACCCCTAACATGTAAATGTGTCTATTTGTGTGAAAACTTCGATCGCCTTTCTTATTTGAAAACTAAAGTATGTTGCTATTCAAGAATAAGAATACACTGCACTATATTAAAAGCTAAAAGATGTGTTAAGCATTTAATGATTAAATTTATTTATTTTTTTGAAATTTCCATTCGTCTTTCTTGGCATGCAATCACTTAACAAATAATTGAAAAGAAAAAGATCCACGATGTGATGTAATCATGCAACTCACTAAAATTTGAGTACAATATTTTTTAGCATAAGTTACAACTAAATACACAAGAATCAAACATCAAATTCTAAAACAGAATAACAAAAATGAAATATCTCTCAACAATTATAATATTTTTTACTTTCAAAAAGTTTGTTAGTTGTTTAGAAACTAAACATTTATTCCGTAGATAAACTCAAAGGATTTGAAAGATATTCTTTCCAATTAGCCATCTCGTGAGCCACATCCAACATGGTTGGTCTAGTCGACGGGTTATGTTGTGTGCATATAAGCCCGAGCTCGATTAGTTCTAGGACCATGTCGTGTACTAGTTTAGTATTACAAGATGTAGATGCATAGTTTACAAGTGCTTCTTTTATAATGGGTTCGAGTTTATGTGGGTAATGACTCTTTACCCACTCATGCAAGCTTGAACCATCATGAAAAACCGTATACGTTGGTCGTTTTCTTGTCACCATCTCTAATAATAAGACCCCGAAACTGTAGACGTCTCCTTGTGTCGATGCTCGTCTACCCATACCGTATTCTGTATTTTTGGAATAGTAGAAAATGTCACTCATTATAATATGAAAACGGTTTAAATTGATATTAGATGATTTTAGACGGGTTTAATTGTATCTATTGTAGATCGCAACATAGGTGCGGTGGGCATGTTGTAAAAACGTTAACATGTATTCGGGTTGAAAGAGGTCATTCTTTGGTTCACTAAGAATGGGTCGGGATGGGTCGACTCACTTAACACTTTCTTCTCTACTACTTAAATCTGTAAAACCGTATGTAGCCAGTATAAAATTTATATTTTAATTTACTAAACTTTCAAAACATACCTATTGATACACTTAACTTTTTTATTATCATTTTTATGAAACATTAACTTAGATAAGTGTTTAATTTCATGAAACGTAAGTTTTGGAACTTTAATACATCAAAAGGTAAGTTTTGTAGTAAAACTTATATAATTTGAATATAATTAGTTTGTCATGTTATTTTGAAAAAATTATTGATAAAATAATAATATGAGTGTTTTAATCACCATTTTTTAAGGTTGTATATATGCGTTTAAAACTAAATTTGGTGTTCGAGCCATTTTACTTTTAACTAAAAAATTTAAATGACTAATAATAAAACAAAACTAAAATTGGCTCATTCATATGTAATTTTGTTTTTTAACCAAATGAATTATGCGTTACTCACCGGGAGCAATGTAACCAATAGATCCACAAAGCAATCCGTCAGTTGAGCTAACCGAAGGTGAACCACCATCCACCATCTGGATTTTCTCAACCTCTTCTTTCACCAATCTAGCGATACCAAAATCTGAAAGTATAGCATTCATGTCATCATCAAGAAGAATGTTGCTCGGTTTGAGATCACAATGAGCCACCTTAACCGGTGCGTAATGGTGCAAATAGGCTAACCCTTCAGCTACATCGCTGCAAATGTGAACCATCTGTACCAAGTCCAGGCGACTTACCCCATCATTTGGGTACAGATGGTCTTCAAGGCTCCCGTTCTGCATTAATGGTAGAACGAGAGCCTTAAAGTCAGGTCTGCTGCAAATCGTCATGATTCGTATCAGATTCCTGTGACGGATATTTTTCAGTACTTCACATTCTTTATTAAAACTCTCCGAGATTTCCGCACTTTTCGTATATGCTATAACTTTTACCGCGATCTTTGTGTTGTCTTTGAGAATTCCCTTGTAAACTTTCCCGAATTGACCCGAACCGATCAAACTCGAGCTATTGAATCCACCGGTTGCTTCCATGAGTTCATGATGGGAGATTTTTGGGTAGTTTTGTTCTTTTCTTTCGTCTTCTTCATACTCAACTTTCCGGCTAAAGATTTTCGAAAATTTGCTCTTCGATTTCGACTTGAAAACTACGGGAATTATAGACATAATTAAGGTTGCAATCACGAGTACTGTTAACAAAACTGGCAGCCGAATCAAGTGTTTTTTCCGACTTTCCTTGCAGATTGGCAGCCCGGAAATTGAATTACTGCAAAGTTCAGGGTTTCCGATGAAAGAATCAATACTGAGAAACGAAAACGATGTGTTCCCGGAGAAGTTATTGAACGAAAAGTTGAGTTGTTTCAACGTTGAAGATGTCGAGAAAGATTCTGGTATTATTCCCGACAATTTGTTCGATGAAACATCAAATGTTTCAAGAAACGGCAACTTCCCAATCGAATCAGGAAGAGGACCTTCGAGTGCATTACCGGAGAGATTTAGGAGCTCGAGTGCAATGCAGCTTCCAAGTTGTGCCGGAATTTGACCGGAAAAGTTGTTTGATGATAAATCCATGGCCAGAACCATGTTCATTTTGCTGAGCTCCGGTGGTAAAGGTCCATTCAGGTGATTATATGAAATGTTTAGGTACAATTTCAAACTATTCAATCTTGCGAATTCAGTTGGAACTGAACCTGAAATTTGATTGTGAGAAAGATCAAGAATCTCTAAGTTTATACATTGTGCAAGGCTAGTGGGAATCGTTCCCACAAGTCTATTGTTATGAAGCAAGAGTTTTCGCAATTGGGAAAGGCTCGAGAAAGTGTCGGGAATAGAGCTAGAAAGTCGATTTTTCGACAAATCGAGAAGACCTAACCGTGAAACGTTCCCGAAAGCCCACGGGATTTCACCGGAGAGCAAATTATCCGATAGGTAAAGCCGCTCGAGTTTCCCCATTTGACATAATTCTTTTGGGATCGTTCCATTTAGAAAGTTGCTCGACAAGTTAAGAAGTGTGAGGTTTAAAAGATTATTAATACTCGGAGGAATCCCTCCGGATATTTGATTATCATCGAAATGTAGTTGGACCAGCCTCTTCGAAAGATTCCCGATAACATCAGGAATCTTCCCTGAGAGTCTGTTTCCAGCTAGCTCAAGTTCTTGTAAATGTGGAGAGTTAGTTAAACCCGAGAAAAAGTTATCAAGAGGGCCCGAAAAATGATTATACGACAAATAAACAAACTGCAAATTCGATAAATTTTTCACAATCTCAAATGGTAACTCCCCTTCGAAAAAATTTGACTCGAAATCCAACCATTTAAGCTTTGATGAATTCGAAAGTGCTCGCGGAATCCTACCCGAAAGTTGATTAGACCAAACGAGAAGAAACCGTAACTCTTTAATTTCACATTCTTCATTTAGCGGAATTTTCCCGCTAATCGAGTTATTTGAAATATCGACATACTCCAAAGACGATGTACCGTTACAAAAAAGCGCCAACGGGATATCACCAACAAGATTATTACTTCCCAAATCAAGATATTGTAAACCATTAAGAAACCCTATTTCGTATGGGATTCTCCCTCTTAGAAGATTTGATGATAAACTCAATTGTTTAAGCTCGGAAAGATACCCGATATCCCGTGGAATGCTACCTTCAAAGAAGTTTCTAGAAAGATCTAAGACCCTTAATCTCGAAAGTTTGGAAATGGCGGGAGATATAATCCCATGAAGTGAAGCTCCGCTAAGATCTATCTCAAGAACGGAATCACGATTCTCATTGCAAGTGATTCCAGTCCAGTTACAAAAATGAATCCCGGAAACGTTACTCCAGTTCTGAAGAATGTTTCTGGGATCAGAACTGACACCGGAAACGAAAGTCAAGAGAGAAGCTCGGTCATTAAAAAATCGAGCAGTTTCGTCTCCTGAAACGAATGGAAAGAAAATTATAAAGAAAAAAAGGGAAATCATTTTTCTTGGTGGGAATGATGAGATTGGAAGGATGAATGAATGAGAAGGGAACAGGAGATGGATATATAGGTGTGGTGGATTAAGGGGTGTGATTATAGTAATTAATCTGGGTTTGTGCCTAACTATGGTTTTTTAATTCTTGATATTTGGCGGCTATTTATGTTTGACTATTTTGAAGTCAACGAATGAGAGTCAGCCGCGTGGGAAAATATGGTACGCTGTATTAGCCGTTATAAATGAAAATTTAATTCATAAATATTTAGTGCTGGGAGAACCGTGTCCGGAATGTTCAGGAACTCCAGACCAGACCGGAGGACGGTTCGAGCAAATTGTTCTTTTTTTGCACGACACCAACGGGCAACAAGTCAAATTAGTGAATTACTGTATGTTTGTTTAAATAACTGTTTTAAAACTATGAATCCTGAAATGTTTATTTTGAAAGGTATATCAAAAAATAATACTTAATAGCAAAAGCTCCTGACTTATTAGAGATGACGTGCACGTTCGATCTCTTCTTGGATTAATATTTATTAGATTATCAGAGAAAGCTTCGAAAATGACTACATCAATGGTTATATTGCGTACAATAACGAGCAAAGTTCGGCCACCATAAGAGAGCCTATCTATCATAAATAGGAGTAACTTTTTTTTTAAATAAAGCATATAAAATAATAGGTTATAAAAATTATTGTTTGAGTGTACAAAATTGTCAAAGAAACAACAGAAATGGTTGAAAACTTAGTTTTAACTAGATCATCACGTTACTTAATTACGGCGACGAGACGTAACATAAATAGACACCAACACTTTTTAGGATTATATGATTATATCTTTATATATATTTATTGACATTCAAATCTCTTTGTAATTCAAACAAAGCAGAATAGATGTCCTAAGGCTGTGCGTAATGGGTGAGCGTTCGCAGTTTGGTCACCCCTGCCACATCTGCGCCACATCAGCTTTCTCTCTCCTGATCAAACACACGACCAGACAGCGACCAAATGCCCGTAATGGGTGACCGTTCGGATTTTCAGCGAAGTAGGCTGCCACGAGACGGTCATTCGCACCGCCACGGTCCCTATTCACGTATCTTCTAGGAGTTCTAGGGATATTAGAACTAGAACCTTCAAGAAACGCGGCCGCCGTTTGTAAAAAACCAAGATGTATAACCCTGTCCTCTTCCTCGTCGCCAAAAATGAAATTAGCGACATTCATTTCATCGTCGGAACTCATTTTTAGTATAGTGTGTGTGATGTGTGTGTTGTGAGTAAGTATGAATAAAAGAAATGAGAAGTGTGAATTTTTTTAGAAAAAGATTGGGTATTTATAAGGTAAAAAAAGGGGTAAAAATTAAGTTTGAAAGGGGTGTGTTGGAGCCGTTGGAGCGGGCTGCCAACGGTCGAGTAGTCGACCGTTGGCCCTTGGCGACGCGTCGGCGATGGTAGGGTGTAACGGGCGGGACGCGTCGGGGAGGTCCGATGTGGCGGTCGCGACCGCTCGTTCGGTCGAGCGTTACGGCCGGTCTAAGGTCATTAGCTGAGCTTAGACGTGTCCTCCCCTTGACGAGAAAAACGGCCGACGCGTCCCATTGGTCGACTCGCTCGCTCTCCGGCCCATCTTTCTTCTTTTTTTTTTTGTCTAATTTCTTTCTTAATATTATATATTATATATTTTTTATTTGTTAATAAAATTTTAATTTTTGAAAAAAAAAATTAAAAAAAAAAAAGTTTAGTCGTGTTTGGTCACCACTACATGGGTTTGATCGTGGTTAATTATATGTTTAGTCTGGATAGAGAAAGTTAATGTGGCAGCGATTTGGTCACCATTAGAAGTATTCTTAGTAATCAAACGTTATAAGACCGGTGCCATCGGACGTGCGGTTAGCCACCGACGGAACCGGCGCCGTTGGCACGGCCCGCCGGTTGGCCCGCCGGTTGGCCGCCGGTCGCTTAAGTGGCGAGGGAGGAGGAGATGCCGGTTGGAGCGAGAGAGAGGGGAAGAGAGAGAGAGCGTATAATCTGATTTTTTTTTTTATTTTTTTTTTAATTTCTTTTAAAGTTTTTAAAAAAAGTAATATTTAAAAAAATTTAAAAAAAATCTAAAAAATTCAAAAAAAATCTAAAAAATTCTATTTTTTTTTTTTAAATAAACTTTTTATATAATGTCTTTTTTTAATTAATGTAATTTATTTTTATTAGTTATATGTTTTAATTAGTTGTATATTTTATTAGAAAAAGAAAAGTAAATGGTGGGGCCCAAATTTGGTGAAGTGACGGAGTGCTGTTGGCATGAGTACGTCAGTTTAGTGTTAGTTAGTTTATATGCTGACGTGGCGCTGAGTTGGCAGCAACTGACACGTCACCATTCGCACCGGTCTAAGCTGATATTGCATTAATAATCCATATACCATTTACAAGCAAATATTGCACTAATAGCTAGTCAGATTCATGGTATTTCACATCAGTTTAAAATATTAAAAATTTGCATCGTCTTCGTCTATAATGATTGATATTACATATAAATATACATATACGTGTGACACACACACACACACATAGAGAGAGAGAGAGAGAGAGAGATGGATGCATGTAGTGGTTAACACGTCATTGTGCCTAACCTAAGAAAGTTAATTTCATCTCCATCCCAATATTTCTTTGTTTGGATTCGTTTTAGTGGATGCTGAGTTGTGTTTAAGATAATGAATGGTAGATGTTAATTTGCATTCATAACAATGTCTATTAAGCTTACATTTGGACAAGGACTACTGTCATATTATCTTATAACATACTTCAAAAAATTATTTACCAGAATATTTAGAAATCTTATGGTGTTCAGAGTTTTTTTTATAATAGTTTTAGTATGTTTAGATAGATGTCTGTTATTATAAGAATTTACTATAAGTTATATACTAAAATAAACACACAATGTTACTATTTTTATTGAGGTTGGTAGTTACTTTAATTTCTTGGTTCAAGTGATTGTATGATGATGTCATTATCATGGTGTCCTAGTGTGTATTTTAGGCACCCTTGATATCTTTGTAACTTTGGAGCGGGTTTTGATATTTGATCCTGATGCAATCTAAATTTGTAAAAGTTATATGTATTCGGGTCATAATTCAGTCTATTTATATGTCCGGTGTGACGAGGCTCTATCGCACCATGATGGCTAGCGTGGTGGAGTTGCGGACTGGCGGTGTTACAGAGAGTTTATTCTATTTGATTTTGAAAGAAAATAAAGGACAATCTTATGACTTATTATAAAGTACAAATATACTATGAAAAGATGAATAAAGGTGTATAAACACGATGGATGAAGGGTTCTTTAAATATATATCCACTATATAAACAAGTGGAATATATTTCTTACGAAAATGTTTCTGTAGATTTAATATATTTTCGTTGAAACATCATGATATCGAACAAGTTGTCAACGGTTATTATAGCATGTGATGTATATTCAAAAGTAATAATACAAAATTCAATACAGTTCCAAAAATATATAATAAAACCATTCATTCCAAATAAATTCTCACAACCAATGTTTTTATTTCACATTGTCCATTCTTTTTTCTAACCAAACTAATCTCTAAGTTACCATCCATTTTGCAGCTAATCTGAAGTCGCGACTGAAACTACGCAGCCACAATAGTTTTTTTTTTCTCCTGAGGATTCAACATGTAATATTATAAGAATTTCATCCTTATAGAGACCAAATCCAACAACTAGACGACAACCTTTGTAGTTTTCACATTATTCATCCATTACACTGTAAAAACATCTCGGCTTTTTTCATTCGATTCAAATTTATGCAGCGTTGGATTATACCTCGTGATCTTTAGTAGGTTAAATATTTAAATCATTTTCAAAAAAGCGAGAAAAGGTAAGAAAATGGCTAGCATAACAAATAACTCCCTTTGTATTTACTATTATTTCTGTCACGTTTTCACTAGTAATAACAATAATATACAGTAGAAACTCTTTAAATTAATAAGGTCGGGACTTGAGAAATTTATTAATGTAGAGAGTTATTAATTTATCGATGAGAAATCTTTTATAATGACCCAAGTCGGGACCAAATAAATTTATTATTTTAGAGAGTTTATTAATTTACCGAGTATTAATTTAAAGAGATTTTACTATATGTAAGGATAAATTATGTACGATTTTCTTATACTTATAAAATAAAAATAAAAAGCAAACAAATGTACTAAAACTCATTACTTTTTCTGTTATTGACCTCAACAAGTGTAACATATGATTACAAAAATCAAAAAGAAGATGAAGACCAATAGAATTCTTGCTTTTAAACCCTTAAAAAGAAGCAACTTGACATTCTTGTATGACCGAACGGTGTTAGCACTTAGCTAGACAGTGTGAATCCTAGAATCTTATTTTCCTAGAAAAATAAATTTTTTTTTATTCCAAAAAGTAATGAATCTATGGTTTTATGTGATATAAAAAGTCAATAATACAACTCTAGAAAATGGTACTTTTGGGAGTCAAGTTGTAATTACTGTCCCCATGGGTTGAGATTTAGGGTTCAATTTAGATTGTGTTATAAACAGATTCTAAGGACTTTAAGGTTGTGTAAATAGACTCGGAAGATAAAATTAGAGAATTAAGATTTGATGTAGCCCAAGTGTGGAAAATCACACCCTTTTATATCTGAAAAACCTAAGAATACATAAGTAAATGGGGCGTCATTAAATTGGGTATAACTTAAGCTATATGGCTCTATTTAAAGTCCAGAACAAGTCAAAAGTTAAAAGGTCTCAAACACAAGTGGATGAAGCAAAAAGGTAGTAGAACGCGTCTCAAATCAAAGGTAGTCTCATTTAATATGTAAAGTTATGTCAACTTTGAACTAAATTCAATCTTTTTGTTGTAAAAAATTGAAACCGTTGTATTTCAATTATACATGTCATGCTATTTATCTTTAAAGCTTTATAGATTTGTCATATATATAATGACAAACTTTTTACACATAAACAAACGTCTTACCTATTGTAAATCGGGTTAACATTTATGTTTAACATTTAACTTATAATTTGGTTAGGAAATGATTGAACAGTCCCTAAGATGGAAAACTTTCAATTTTCTGCAAACATAACTTAAGAAAAGCACGACTCATACTAATCTGCTTTGAAATTAATTCACAACCCAAAATTGACCAATTCATAAGTAGATGAGGTAATATTGCCACCTTTCCACCATAATCAACTTAGTTAATGTGCATTTAATAAGCCATGGAGTTTATATAATCATAAGAAAACATTGGCTAAATGCAACAAGATTATAAAATATTTGGTAGACATATATAGGCTCTGGGATCAATTGCAGGGTTTGACTAGCAAGGTCAAATGCAACTACAAGTAATTCATACTTGATGGGTCGATACGGTTTATATTTAATTTTAAATGAGTTAAATAACAGGCTAAAAAGGAAACGGGCCAAATGAGCGCTCAGAATGTAATTTTAAAATTTTAATGTATAAAAGATTAAAAGTGAAACCTTCTAATCATTTTATTCAAAATAAATCAGATTCTTATTGAAATAATTTTAACAATTGTAATCATATTTGACATACTAATCAATTATAACAATTATAACTTATTTTAACCAAGGAAATATTGCCTTCTTTGATAATTAATCCTAAATACGAGTAGTATATAAAGCAAAAAACCTATAAGTACTAAGTTGTAGGTTACATGAGCTTAGAATCATACACTAGCAAACAAAAAAAAAAAACTATTTTCATTTTATTTTTCAACATTACAACTTTTTTACTTTTGGGGCCTACCCTACCCCAACTTAAAGTACAATAAATACAAATAATAACAAATTACAAAATTAAGACAGAATTACATACCGTTGGTGGGTGGCAAAGCATTCAAATCCCCATTTGTTTCAACCACAAAGACCATTTAAGTGCTTCCAAAACCATATCATTTTTATGCAAAGCAGATATCAAATTAGTATAAGTAACTCTATCAGGCTCTATCCCATTTTTCCTCATTTCTTTAACCAAATTAACCGCATCTTCAACCATACCCGCAATCCCATACGCTTTAATTAACGAATTATAACCGCATAAATCCGGTTTTAAACCCGATTCATTTAACTCCATTAACACATCACCAACTTCTTCAATCCAACCTTTTTCACCATATATATTAATCATAATATTAAACGTGTAATGATCCGAACCACAATTAGATTCCTTCATTCTCAACAACACGTTTTTAAATTTCTCCATTTCGCCCGCTTTCCCGTAAGCATCCAACATGCAATTATAAGCTTCTAGAGAAACCGAAAACCCGTTTAATTTCATTCTTTTTGCAACCGAAGCCATGTTTCTTAAATCTTTACCTTTACCATATGCAGAAACAACAGTGTTATAAGACACAACATCAACCGAACCCTGTTTTTTGGCCATCCAAAACACTTGTCTCACTTTTTTAAAAAGTCCCGATTTCCCATAAACATCAAGAATTACATTATACGTTGTCGTATTAGGTAAAAATCCATGTGCAATCATTTCATTAAAAAGGCGAGAAAGCTCATCTATAGGTAAAGCACGAGCACAACAATTTATAACACAATTGTACATTTCTTGATCCCATATGATTCCCGATTTCAATATTTTGTAATATAAATCGGCTAATTTATTAATCATCCCCAATCTTTGGTAAATTCTAAGCATGTCACGAAATAAATACACGTCTGGAACAACGTCTTTTTGTTTCTCCATATCATCAAGAACTGAAGAAGCATTATTCAATGATCCAGATTTCACATACATCCTTACTACTATGCTAAAAGCTATCAAATCCAAAGTAATTCCTTTTAATTTTAGCTTTTTATAAAGATTTTCACCTTCGTCAAACCGATTCAAACAAGTGTAAATATCGATCATAGTGCACGTGATATGCAAATTAGGTTTGTCACGTTTTGGCATAGATGTGTATATCTTGATTGAATTATCAAGATAACCTAACTCCTTAGATGTACAAATTAATAAATGATATAAACTATCTTCAAACACTTTATCTTTCCACTTTTTAATCCCCAAAACTTCAATTGCATCGTCTACTAACCCGTGTTTAACATAAGCCATTACTAAAATCGAACATGATGTTTGATTATTAAGAACGTGACTAAAAAGCAAATCTTTAATAACATAAGGAACTTTATCAAAACGGTCCACTTTTTCATACGATTGCAAAACAATACCCAAAATTGACGACATTTGGCATCCGATTTTCATCATATCATTTATTGTTTTTGTAGCTCCTTCTTCATCTCCATTTTTGGCTTGCAGATTGATCATTGTGTAAAGATTTGATGAATTCGGTTTGAACCCTAATTTATTCATTTCTTTGTAATATTTTTCTGCTTCTTTAAAGTTTTGTAAACGACCCCAACCTTCAACCATGGTTCTGTAAGTGCTTTCATCCGGTTTTAAACCAACTAAAATCAGATTTTGAAAGATTCTTTCTGCATCCTCCATTTTTGAAGCTTTCCCGAATCCTGTTATGAGTGTGTTGTAAGCAACTATATGCGGGCCGGGTCCCGCTACTTGCATTTCTGTTAACACATTTTCAGCTTCCTGTAACTTCCCTTGTTGACTGTAAGCATTAAGCATAACTAACCAATTTTCTTGATTCAAAATCACGTTATCTTTCTTCAAAAACCCGATTATTTCTTCAGCTTTTTTGTGTAATCCGGTACGTGTGTACATAGTTATCATAGCTGAATACGCGCTATTACAAACAATTTTAAAATCCCTCATTTTTGAAAATGCGAATTCAGCTTCATCAAGAGTTCCAGATTTTTGGTAAAGATTCATAATCATGCCAAAGGTTGCAACATTAGGTTGTATTTGTTCATCTAACATCATTTTGAAACACTTTGTGGCGGGCCCCACGAGCCCGCGTTTATGACATGCGTATATAACCGTATTGAAAACATGAAAACTTAGTTCACAACATGAATCTGTTTGCATCTCATGAATCAGCTGTTCTGCACCTACCCAATCTTGTTTCCTGCCCAACACTCTCAAAGCTGATTTATATGCGTTTACATTTCGAATTAATTTCCCGTTTATTTTCATCCACTCGAAAAACTTCAAACATTCATCATCACGACCAATGTTTTCAAGCTTTTCCAGAACAAAATTGCAGTTTCCTATGCTCGATTCAATCCTGTTTGAAGTTAATTTTTCATAAAACTCATCATCATTGTGTACAGAAATGATTTTTTGTTCGATTTCGTTTTGATTTGTGGAATCATGCATCAATTTCACATCCTTTGCTACATTTCTCATACCATCTAATCGTTTCCATATACTCCTCTTCCCCTTAGGGTTTCGGAAAACTATATTCTCATTGTTTAAATCCACAGGTCTATCGACATTGCTCGATTGTAAAACATCTGAAAACTCTGTATCTAATTTAGAAACCCTAGTTTGCTTTAATTTACTAAATGAGTTGTTAGTTGCACTAGTACATGCAAAAATCAAACTTCGATCGGAAAACTGTAAAACGGAGGTAAGCTTCTTCGAATCATAATTATCTAAATTGATACAACATTTAATCGAAGCCATTAACAGCTCAAAAATTACCTCAGTGAAGAAGATGTGATGAATTTCATTGATTTGATTCGAAGGGTTTCTGAAATTTGAAGCGGATGCGATGAATTTGGATTGCGAAGTTGAAAGCAATGGGGAGATGGAATTGAAAGCTGGAAAGTGGAAGAAATTATGAAGATAGTGAAGAGTGTTGGTGAAGAAAATTTGGAAGGGATAATGGAAGAGAAATAACCGCAAGTTCTTGTTTGGTTGAAGGACCCACAATATCAGAAATGAAGAAAGATAATTATTGTTATAAAACTAGAAATCAAATAACACCAATAGCTCAATAAATATAATAATTATTACTAAAATTACATCTATAATAACATTGAGAAATAATATTCTGTTATAAACTAGTTATAATTAAGGCAATATTAGCATTTAATCAAAAAAACTTGCTAAGTAAATAACAAGAACATAAGATGAAAAAAGAAAAAGAGTAAGAGAAGTATGTAAACACTTATGAAAATATTGAGGTGCATTTGATTCATTCATTTCATCGGATATTGATACTAAAAGTTTTATCCTTGATTTACATGTATATAAAATGAAAGGTAATTTAGTAGACATAAATTTGATGAAGATGACATGAAGGTTGAAAATGTATGCATCCATTTAATGACTTTATCATTTGCATATTCATATATTCATCTATATTATTTTTTTTTATCTTTTTTGATTCTTTTTACTTTTTAATAAAACGATGTTTGAATATTAAAATAAATTTTAAATATTAGGTTTTATTTTTTTTTTTAAAAAAATTAAACAACAAATATAGTGTAATTTAATAATTTTTATTGCATTAATCACAATCATTGCTTAGTACGATTATACAATATACTATAAAACTTACGCTATGTAATGTATAGGATAAAATTAGTGGTGTAAAAATGAATGCCTTTTATAATACTTCTATTTGATGCTTCAGGACCGATATTGCAATCATCAATATGGTGATATTGCATATCGATTGCCTCAATTAAACCCTTAAAAAGAAAAATCCTGTGAGACAAAAAAAAAAAAAAAAACAATTTGATGAAGGGAAAAAGAGGCAACTCCAACTATCCTCCCCTCAAAATTAATGTATATTCTTCATCTTTGTGAATAAGTATGTCAAATTGTAAGCATGAAATCAATCAAATTAGCAACTTTAGCCTCAAGGAACATCAAAAGAAATCTTAATACACAATAAACATCATTTCCATAACCAAACACTTGTTAACTACAAATTCAAATTACAAAACTTAACAAAATCGTTACACCAACCAAAGGCATTTAATCTTCAACATTTCGTGAGGTTTTAGCCGCTTAAATGTATATGTGACCATTGACTCGAACCACATAATGGGTTTGCTTACCCAATTACAAGTGGTTTTACAAATCGAGACCCACAATCACCTAATAAAATTGTTCTTTACACTCTTTAGATTGTTATTAAGTTTTTTTTCTTTCAAATCATCAATTAATTGCAATTATTAGATCCAAATGCTCCCAAAAGCTTCCTCGAGGGCTCGTTTTTTGCTTAATTCTAAGCTCCATCCTCCCGCTTTTCCACCCCGTTCTGCTTTTAATCTCATCATTTCTTCATCATCCATGTGATATGCATGCAAGTCATCACCGGACCCCATGGGGAGCGGTTGTGTGGGTCGAGGTTGCGGGATACTCCCCCCTGCAACTGCAGGGACGTAATGACCGTCTGATGTTGATACCCCATATTGGGAGCTTGTGCCCATCGTCTGTTTTAAATAAGATGCATGATATAAGAACGAGTCAACAATTTATAAATGATGCATGCAACTGTGTATGTGTCCTAAATCATTTAATTCTAAAATTCACTGAAATAATATAAAAATGTTGTCATCATATTTGACTTCCACACTAATTGTTTTTATTAGTTTATAAAAAATTATACAATCCCTCTGGCCTAAAATTGAACGAGAAGTCAGAACTTTTTCAAAGATACAGAATGAATATAACTCATATTTAATAATATTTTAATAGTATATTGAGTAGAATGATTAGCTTTTACGTACTACAAATCTATAGTTATTGCAATTAAATGACCAGTATATTTGAATATAGGGATGAATACCTAAACGAGGTACAAGTGGCAAACTGGTTGACCCGGAACACTTTTTCTCCAAAAAAATGTTGTATCTAGTTAAGACTGTCACAAAATTTGTATTGTTTTAATAATGATAATAATAATCTAGTTTGTTTTAAAAAAAATGATTTCATGCATTTGCAAATACAGTTTGGGTGACGTTCAACCCATTTGACCTATTATATTTTTAGCTAAAAATATTATATAACGAGGATTCTTCTCAAAAAGAAGACACATTTATCTTCCCCTAAAATTATCTAAATTTGTCAATAAGGAGTTAAAAAACCTAACTATCAGAAGGAAAATGAGACTAACCATATCAACATCAGTATGTGCAGGTTGTCCCCTGCTTGCTGCTAGTGCTGCTGCAAATTCTTCAGCCTATTTGATTAAAAAAACACAAAACTAAATAGTTGGTGAAAATGGCAAAAATAAAATAAAAAATACAAGGCCTATTTCTAGCATTGACCAATTGACAGACCTTACGAGCTTGAGCATTCATTATTTGTTCTGCATTTTCTTTTTGGTAACGTGCAATCTTTGCTTCTATAGCAGGTGCATCGTTTCCTTCAACCAAGTTTACAACTGAAAAAAACATGGATGCAAGTGAAAATGGTGTTTGTAACTTTACTTAGGTAATCGTTAAAGAGAACAAGAAAAAAATTTACTCATGTCCTCAACTTCCTCTAAGTAGTCGTTGTATTCTCTTAATGATGAAAAATCCTCCACTCTTTTATTGAATCTGGGAAATTTTAATCATAAGATAATGATATAAATGCAAAAAAGAATCACTGATTAGCTAGGTTGTACTCCTCAAATCAACAACTCAACATCATGTTGTGGCATATATAGCATCTAAGATCAAAGATACAAATAATTCTGCAAATTTTATTCAGGTTTGAGATAATTATCTTAAAATCTCTCTAGTAACTGTTTTACAGGTGCTAACATTCCCCAACAGTTCCTCACAATGAACAATGGTTTGTGATTTTTTTTTTTCCTTCCCACATTGTATTTTTTCCAAGTAACATTAGCATCTACATTAAGAAATTAATTTCACCATATATGAAAACTTCCATCAAATTCCAAGGACAGAAGTAATTAGATGGAGCATATTCAACTGAATACCGAATTCATTGTAAATCTAACAAAATCAATAACCTTGATTAAAAGTAACAAGTATGACTTTCAAAGTGAAATTGTAGCGTTTTGTACTTCTGCAAACAGATTGAAATACTAATTTGTGGTATACTTGATGGAGCAAATTCAATCGAATCAATTACGTTAAAACGAATTAGAGTACAAGCTACATCTTATAAACCCCTAAAAACTGTGTTCAACACCAATTACGAAGGCTTGCACAAATTACGTCCGTAATTTAAACAGTAAACCTTATAATCGAATCAAGAACATAATCTAGAGATTTAAAGTGAGAAGGAGAAGAGATTGTAATATTTACATGTTGCCGATACGTTTGCGTATGGTCATCTCCTTGGCGAAGGTATTGGTAGATACCACCCCCATGTTTTGTTATTTGATTGTTTATAGGTTTCCGGTGGTGGTTTGTGGCGGAAGGAGAGGAGGAATCACAGAGTGCAATTTTAGGATACCTCTTCTAGGTGCATCAACTAGTCAAGTTTAACACAACTCACCAAAATAATGTACTTATTAAACTTGAGAAATGATATTTATTTTGTAAGAAAATACACTTGTATCTGAAAAACCAACCTACTAAATATTACACCAAAATTATATGTAAAGTATTTAATAATTTTGAAGGATATATGAAGTAAAAATAAGAGATTACCAAACGTAACAAATCCAATAGAAAGTATATATAGAGAGAATACGAAATACAAATATCAATTGATAAATGGATTAGACATATAGCAGGTGTTTGGAAAAAACTTAGTAAGGTGTTTATATTCTTATTTGCTTAAATAAGCTTAGACCGAAACAAATCTCTTCTAGTCGGCATGTTTGGATGTACTTTTCAAAAAGTGTTTATTAGCTTATTGACTTTTCGAAAAGCAGTTTTGAAAAGTAAGGGTTTTTGAAAACTCCTTTTTAATGCGTTTACCCAAACAACTTATTAACTTCTTGAAAAGACAATAAATTAATAAGTTACTTTTCCCAAACACCCTCTAAACCTTTCAGTGGCATGGAAATTCAAAAGATCCGTCATGCGTTGGAAGTGTTGAGTCCAATCAACATATCTTTTTTATTGTGACATTGCTCAAAATATTTGGTGTCTCGTTTATGTATGGTGTGACATACATATGCCTCAATTTTATTCAAACAACGATTGACAAGATTGGTTTAGTTCATGACTCTTTAGCCGAGAAGAAGCGCATTTTTGTCATATTTGTTTCATCTTTATGGATAACCCTCATTTTATAAGGAATGTGACATTCCAGTAGTTAAATTGATTGATTAAATTCTCCTATGCATTTCTAACTCCTTCCTATTATTTTTGTAATTTACATATAGAATCTATTTGCTCTATATAAAAAACAATACTATATTAATACTAAAATACATCATAATCCATCACATGTAACAATACATTGCATAAAAGATATCACTTGTTGCTATCATATACCATTATACTAGCATTGCATATATTACCCATCTTATGTAGTTTCGTCAACACTAAAAACTGTTTAAACAAAGAACCTATTAACAACACTACTCAACCTGTTCTGATCATATAAAATGTTTCATTTTCACGAAACGGTATCGGGATTTTTCACGAATGCTCATATCAACACTTCCAAATCCCTATAAAACACGATATACCGTTCACTTCAAAATCTCACCATTTTCAGAAATCTCAAACAAAAACCTCGGGAGAGACGCAATGCGGGGAAGCTGATGCACCAAATCAGCAAACGAGTCGTTTCTTGGAATACCCAATTCCTCATTCTCAGGGTTAGAATTGTCATTTCCATCTTGTTGTGCCATCTGACTCGAACCAGGGGTAGAACTGTCATTTGGATAATCACGAGGAAGACTTGGTGACAGAAAAATACTACTACTGCCGTCTGCTTGAGTCGTGTTTCCGGACGTTAGAATAGAACCAGGGGTAGAATCGTCATTTCTCTGTTGTTGCGGGATTAGATTAGGGCCAAGGGTAGAACGGTCATTTCCATCTTGTTGGCTATTTTGATAATGAAGAAGGGAGCAGAAGGAGTTGACTTTTGACATGAGAGTTCTCTCATCTGAAGCTGCTGTTAATTGGTTGTCACTAAGCAACATATCTGAAATGTTTTCTAACATGTTTTTCGGGTTATCTTGGCCAGGGGTATTATTGGAAAACGGTAAATTCCCAGAGATATTTTGCTCAGAAAGACTGTTTCCAATGTGGTTTACAAGTTCAGATATTGACACTCTTGACCCTATATCTTTTTGACCATCAATATCCATCGACATACCTGATAAATAAATAAACAGAAAATGTAAGTACAGGGGCTGAATTAGAATAATCAAAAGTTGAGGGACTTATACCTGAACTAGAAGAGTGAGCCATATCTTGATGGATCAAACTTGTTTCCACAGTTTTTGATAGATTCTGTAAATTAGATGGTGATCCCATATGATATATGTTGTTCGCTGATATGTCATCAATCAAAGGTTTTGGCGGGAAAAACGGGAAATTCAAAGTGATGTCATGCTGTTGGCTTAAAATTTTGAGTCGTGTGTCACATTGGATCAGTTTTTCGTAGTGTTTGTCAAGTACGCCTTGTGCACATTCTAGAAAATGTTGTCTGCATAAACGATTGTAAGTGGAAGTATGTTACATGTGAAATTGGTCATACTTTAGTATGGGTCGAAACAAGACGGGTCGGGTCGGGTTGACCCGTGAACATTATAATACCTATGTGTGGTAGCTTCTCCATTTGTAAAATCTGAGGTGGCACGCCACTGCGTGTGTTTTCTGGGCTGCGGGTTGATTTCTTTAAAGAAAAGTGGTTGTTTATCAAGCTGACAATTACAAAAAAGTACAATGTGAAACACACATTAATCAAATTAATAAATTTACTAGAAGAAAGAAAAATGACCACAATAGTCAAACTTCCGGGCCCATCAGCTGCAAAACTTGCTTTCAGACCCACAATATCGGCCCAATTTATTTCAAACTTTTTCTTTAGTCCACCGTCGAGTACTTCCCATACAATCTTATGTTTTGAGAAGTAACATTTTGCTACTAGATCGCCTTCATGTTTTGACACATACTGCCATAAAAAATATAAAATAAATAAATAAATAAATAGACTCATTCATAAGTAGACCACCTCTATTACAAGAGTAAGACCAAACCAGTATAGAATACCTCCCATCGCCCGATCCTTAAAAGTAAAGCTGGAAAATGAGAAGCCTTTAACTTATCAATGGAACTTGAGGCCCGTGACCTTGCTTTTGAATCTCTTTTGGTTCTTGCTTCAAGATCTTCATCGGGCACATCACCTTTGACCGAGTTGACTTCATTAAGCCTCTTTTGAGCTAGCTCCAACAAGGATGGGCTCTTTCTTAACCGCAAGCCCAACGGGCTTGGCTCATTGAGTGGGTTGTATGGAGATTGTGGGACTGGAAGCTAATCAAAAAAATGTACTAGCAAGTCAAATTTGATGTGAAACGCTTCTTATTTGATGTCTTTTTTGTATATTTTATAACTACAATGTGTAGAACAAAAATATTAAGATATAAGTTACCTTTCTTTGAGATAAACCCGAAAAGATCATTACCATCTTTGTTCAAAGAAATTTAGAAAAAACAAACATGACTTGCTTTTTAAAGAACAAAAACGTGTCTCTTTCTTGAACGTATAAATCATTAGATAACAATGAATGAAGAAATAAAAATAGAACAAGTTAGTTTCGGATGACGACAATTTCCATCGTTTGCAAACCGATCCTCTTACAAGTGTCATGATCCAGTGAGTGATATTTCATTTTTAGTATTTTGTTTCATGCAAATTTAATTGTGCATCGCTCACAAAGCGGTTCACGTGACTTGTGACGATACATAAAAATATTTAGTCTTTTCTTGCACGACTTCAATTGTAGTATGACGCTAATGATCACCGCATATACAGCGGTGACTTTATTAAATCGTTAATTCTAGTATAGTTTTTGTAACCACGTTTTTATTAAATGGAAAGGCCTTAAGTTAATCTAATGTGTCATAATTACAAGATCATAGCAAGTATTCCAAATTTGCAATACAATAATGCCAAGTTTAAGTTTGAAGAATCCAACTTATGACTTTTATCCCCAAAAAATCAATTAATGGAAAAATAAAAAAAGGAAAAAAGGCAACAAAATAGATAATATGATGGCTTTTCGAATGAACGCATCAACGATTTATGAATTTTATGTTTAGGTTCTCACAACTATGACAAATTCAATTTTCATAAAAGACATAGATGGTCAGCACTAGCAGTGCTAATAAAATTTAAATCCTACTCATCACATTGTTCTTTGCTACATATTCTTGTCCTAATTTTAACCTATATGTTATGAAAACAGAATCAATTAAAAATAAAACATCATAATGTAATTGACTGATTTCAACTGAAATTAGAAACAAAATAATGTAATAAAAAATATAAGTTAATTAATCACCTCTTATATTTCCTTCAAACCATAAATAACGTTAATCTAACATATAAGAAATACCTAAATCAAAATTTAAGCAGTAAAAATGAAATCAACCTGATTAGCCGTTTGAGAAGATGATGATGATTTCCACCGTTTAGGAAACGGTTCGTCTTCACCGGTCTCATTGATATACATCGGATTCTCTTCTCCGGCCAGCGATTTTGCTTCCGGCTCCGGCATTTGCCATACATTGTTGTTCTCCGACGACATGAACTGAACCATTAACAAATAATATACTCGATAATTCTGTAAGCAAAATAAAAAATCAGTAAAAAAGAAAATTGAATGTGAAGATGACTTATAAAACTCGTGAAATACTTACGAATTTTGTGTTCAAATTATGCAAATATTCATATGGAGATTCTGAGAAACCGAGAGAGTAAAGCTGGATGAAGAGTATGTAAGCGTGCTGCTACGTGTAATATACAGAAATGTGAGTGTAAATGTCGATAGTGCCCTTGTTTTTTATTTTCTCTCTTGTTCGTTTGTGAATAATAAAATTTCATAAATGTAATATTTATGTTATTCAAACTTTAGTTTCATTTTAGAAAAAATAGGTAAATTTTAGATTTGCTTTAATAATGTGAAATTTATCTTTTATTTTACATATAAATTTAAAAAGATGTCATGTTAATTTATAATAAAAAGTCAATTTCATATTATTAAAACACTTTTAAAATTTAGTTATTATTCTTATAGATTAAATATAAAATTTGAGTGACTTAGATAGAATACTTTTAAACTTTGTCAATATTATATGAAATTAACTTTTTCTAAAAAAAGTTAATTTTAATTTATATTGTTTTGGACCCTGTTCACATAAAATATTATTGCTGGAAAATTGGAGTAGAGGATCCCATATTCTCTAAAAAATGACGGAATGTTTTTTATGTATCAAATTATAGGTATTTCATTGGTTCATAAAAGTAAGTACCAAAGTAACCAAATTGCTAACAATAATTTTGATGAATCCATTCCAAGACATAAAAGAAAAACTAACTTTTTAAAAAAATAATAGTAAAATAAATCAAATAATAAAATCGAATAACAACAGCATTCATTAATATAAAAACAAACATTACATTCAATTTAAATAAATTACCTTAAACTAGAAGACACTCCTAGGATACTTAAAATAAAAAATATTATATTAATTTAATAAATGGAGTATATTAAGTGTCGTTAAAAAAACTTAAAATAAAATACATAAAATTAGTTTAAAAAAATTCATTGATTGGGAAATTTTGAAAAAAGAAAAAGCTTTGAAAATACAATATTATAGTAGTTTGATGTGTGAGCTGGATAGTGTTTGAGTTGTTGGTATATATAGAAGTGAATAAAATATTCAAAATTTTTTGAAAAGAAATCGTAATATTAACGTTAGAACAAAAATTGAAAATTCGGCTCAAGCAGCGCTCAGGAGAATTCGATGGTCGGCATGCCGTCAAGAACGCCTTCGTTCGACGGAGTTCTCGGCAATGAATGACGACAAGAATGACTCCTCTCCTAGTACTCATAATAATAATAATGTGGTTTAGATACTTTTAGTTTTCATTTAGTTTATGAGCAGGTTTTTATGATTTTCCCTAAAACATAAGCATTAAATTGGAGTAATTAATGAATTAAAATCAATGAAAATAAAATAACGAAATTATATGTATAGATGATTATTTATGTTGTTATTTTAGGTAAAATGATAAAAACATGGTTTTGAGATGCCCGTGCTTCATTCTGGAATTAAATGATTCACTTTAAGTATAAAATAAAATAAAAATTACACGACTATTAGACTACTGGGTACGGGCCAACGCCCAAACCGGCGTGGGGTGTGACTGGACGGGCAACGGCGTGGCGATCGAACCGAACACCGCCCCCCCCCCCCCCCCCAACGCCGTTGGGGTGCGGCGTGGCGAAGAGAGCCGTTTGACAACGCTCGGCAACGGGCGTGGGTTGAACGTTTTGATCGAAAAGAGCCGTTTGACAACGGCTTTATAGCCGTTACAAATAAAAAAAAACTTTATTTTTTAAAAATTATTTACCTATATATATTACACACTTTCACTCATTTTATACACACAATTAACCCATTTTACTCTCTACAAACTCCTATCTTCATACCTCTCTACTTACAATGGATCCACACAACAATCCTCCACAAACACCCAACCAACCTTCACAACAAAATATACCACCGAACCTAGGATTTGGTTGCTTCGACCAATACGCCAACATCCTAAATCCCGGTGTTGTCCCACATCCACAATATTATCCACAAACCGCACCTCAATTTCAACTCCCTCAATTTCAACAACCTCAATATTCACAAAATGTATCCGAATTTGCACCCACCGGCCAATATTTTCAACAACAACAAATTCATCAACAAGCCCAAACACAAGAACAACAAGCGGGGGGGGGGGGGGGGGGGGAGCAAGAGAAAGGCGAAAGGGAAAGGGAAAGGGAAAAGGAAAGAAAAAGAGGCTGTCGAAGACGTTGGGGGAGAAGATGTGGAAGAAGACACACAACTTCCATGGACGGAAAAGGAGGAACTTGCGTTGTGCCGAGCTTGGTGTGCGACTTCTAAAAACGAGAAGGACGGGAATGGCATGAGAATTAAAAACTATTGGGAAGCCATTCTTTCTAAATTCCATACTTTCCTGGGAGTCGCGCCATACCGAAAAGACAATAGTCTTAGTAGCAAATGGCGTGACATAAACAACAAGGTTACAAAATTCAATGGTATATACAACAAACTCTCGTCGGAAAGAAGTAGCGGAATGGCCGCGTTTGATGTTTTGGAGGCCGCCAAGAAACAATACAAAATTGAAAAAAAAATGGCCATGCTTTTGAGCTAGATCGACATTGGTTGATTTTAAAAGAGGATCCAAAATGGATGAGCACAATTACTAAAGATCAACAACAATCGAAGCGCTCAAAAAGTTCACAATCGGTTGACGTTTCTGATGGTCGTTCTCGTGTCAACCTTGATGCACCAGACGATGAATTTCCCGATGACGTATTCGACGACATTGATGAAAACCCAACTCCTCTTGAACGACCAATTGGAAGAGACAAGGCTAAACGAGCGGGTAGGCATGCGGCGGAAAAGGAAGCGAAGAGCAAGCATAGGCAAGACATTAAAAAACGATTAGACGAGCACTTTGAGGCAACGAAAGAGCGCGTAGAGATGCGTCGTCAACAAGTTCAACTGGAACAAGAACGACGCCAGCAAGAGAGGGAGAAAGAAGAAAGAGAAAGGGCGCTTGCAACCGAACAAAGAATGATCAATAATTTGAATATTTTGAGTATGCAACCGCCGCCAGACTTGCCGCAAGAAGATCTTCAACATTTCCTAGCCGCGAAGGAAAGGGCTCGAAAAGCCATGAGCGATTTAGGATTGTAGTTTTTTTATTTTAAGTATTTTTATTTTAAGTATTTTTAATTTTAAGTATTTCTACTTTTAATTTAATGTATTGTTATTTTAATTTTAATGGAAGTTTAATATTATGTTTAAAAAATAAATGGAAAAGAAATGATGAGATGGAAAATAAAATGGTGTGGTGTGGTGTGGTGGGTATTTCCACCAAATGATGTGGTGTGGTGGTGGTGTGGGGGTGTGAGGTGGCGATGATGTGGCGGAAAAGGGCACCACCACATGTGGTGCCCATACCCAGCAGTCTTAGAGTCAACTCTAACCCATCTATAAACGTGTTGGGGGATTCTGTTAGAATCACTCCTATATATTGTTGAAATCATCTTTTTTTTAAACTGCAAGTATGAATCGGAGATAAATGGGTCAACATTACTAATATGCAATGTTTGGATTCCACTGTTAGTAATAAATTAGCCCTTATCTAAATTTAATCATCAGTAGCTTTGGAGATGGTAAATATGATAAAAAAAATCAAAGGAACAACAAGAAAAGCTTCAGCTTTCAGAAAACCTTCAATCTCCTTTGAGATCACTCCGATTCTTGACCAGTCTCCACTGTATCTGTAATTTTAATACATAAATCACATGTTTTTTATCAACGGTAATAAGATGTCATTGAAATTAAGGGTGACAATTGGGTTGGGTTTCGTTTAGCAGATTGACGGGTCGGGAACAGGTAACCCAAACCAACTTCTTTAGAATTTCGGGTCAGAAAAATCAACCCTAACATGGACACATGCAAAACATGGTAACACATATCCGACTGTCTAACCCACATAACTTAGCAGGTTGGTGGGTCAAATGGGTTAGCATGCCAAAACAAGGTTGACGGGTCATAAATAAAAATGAACTTAAATACAAGTCTAATCGTAAATGAATTTCGGTAAATAAAGTTCCTAAGTGCTAATAAAAAACATTATCAAAATCACAAATTTATTTAAAAAACTTTTTTTTATAAGTTAATAAAATTCCAATACAGTCAATAAAAAATGGATTTTTATTTACATCAATTTCTTAAAAAATTAAAAAACTTTATACAACCAAATGGGTCCTGTTTAGACATACAGTATAAGCCAACTCGAACATAACCCAATTGATAAACTGTTTAGATGAGTTGACCTGTTTTTGACAAACACTCATTCAGGCTGAACTCAAACATGTTTATTTCGTGTCGGATTCATGTTGTATTTCAGGTTGTGTCAGAAATTGCTGCCCCTAATTGAAATGTATAGCAGAGATAGATGAATAAACTCACCCAACATCAATAAACCCTAATCCAAGAATAGCAACAGCATATTGAGAAACTATCTTTAGTGAAGATTTGAGCGTTGACTTTTCAGAAAAGTCATCCTTTTTAGCCATTGAAATAACTGTTCTTGCTTTTCCATTGATGATCTTCTTCTCCTTCACACTAGGGCGAGGGAAAATGATGGTTGAGATGTCACTCTTTTGTGTGGACAACATTTTGCAATTTCATGTGGTATGTGAAAGTGTGTGTCATGAAATAGGGTAAAAAAAGGAGAGGGGTCTACATTTAGGGTGTGTTTGGATAAACATTTTGAACTATAGAAGTGCTTTTAGGTAAAACCGTAAAAACATTTACGAAGTATTAACCTTTTTAAAAAGGAGTTTTAAAAAATATGTTTGTTTTAGTTTATTGATTTATTAGTATTTAAAAGTTGATAAGTTATATTTTAAAGGTGTTTGAATGAGTTTTTTGGTGTAAACTGATCAAAAAAAGAAGTGGGGAGTGAGGAAGAGGTAAGTTTTAATGGGTCATTAAGGGTACATATATAACTAGCTTCATAACCCGCCCGATGGGCGGGTATGCTTCAAAATTTAGTATGTAGAAAAATACCAACAAAGATTAATAATTTAAAAATGACATAATAATGTTGTAGCTGTAATGATGAATTGGTAGAAAAATCGATACATTAAGAAATGTTACATAAAATTTACAAATGAAATAAGACTTCTTTGTAAACTACATTTGATGTTGAATTAGTGTAATTTCCATTGATGTCACAACAAATGACCTTCAATCCCTTCTTGTTTTTAACTCGTGATATATGGATGAAGAACTTCACAATTTTTTTGATGACATGTACTTTTAACATCTTCTAATTGGTTTAAATTAGTGACTCAAACGGCATTTTAAGAAAATTAATTACATGTCAGCATGCTAAACTATCTTCCTTCACACTTCGTTTCTTCACGCTTCCTTTTAGATGAATTGACAACATTGGCTTTCCCCCACGATGCCCTAATTTTCGTTCAACACAACTGCATTCATCCACCTACCCCACGGAGAACAACGACTTTACGATCTCGCTGAAGGTTCATGCAGTGGTTCTCATGTTACCGACACTCATTATCATCTCCGACTACAATACTTGAGACAATGTTCTTCATTCTTGAGACAACAACATATAGGTCAAGTAAACAACGATTTTCTAAAGTCAAACGGAAAAATACACGAATATATGACTATTTATAAAGCAAAATACATACATATTTGTCACATTATTGATTGTTGTGTGTATAAAAAATTAGAATATAAAAAATAGTTTTGCCCACGTGTCCATTTCATCTATTTCTATTGGCCACCTATGATGACATGTAATGCTCAATAAGTCCACTTGTATTTAACCCTAATTTTTTAAAAACCAATACTAATAAATAAAAAGGTCAAGGGGAAAAACATAACCATATTTAAATACGGAACTAATTTACCAAGTTATATGTGGGAGATTTAAACACGGAGCTAACTTACCAATTTTTAAAATCAAATACTTAACAGTCAATATTATGTTAACTCACACTTTTTGTGATTTTAAAATATTAATCGACTGACTTTTAACTATTTTAAAACATATTTGACTTCTACTATTGTTACATGTTAATTATTTTTATTCATCGTTTAAAATACTTGATTCATAGCCATTCTAGTAACTCATACTTTTTAAATTCGTCTCTACGATATATCGATGCAAGGTATGATTTAGGATTAAATACATGATCAAATAGGGTTACTGCATATATAACATAAAAGTCAATTATGTATTAATTTTTTTAACAACTTGTTGACTAATATAGTCAATTACTTTACTTGTATAGTCAACATAGATAATAAACCGTAACAATATAACCGTTTGTTCACTTAATTTAAGAAATACTTCTACATGTAAATCCTTAATTTCAATTGTTAACTTTAATAATTTAACAGTATTTTCGATAAGTAGGACTCAGTTAAAAGCTCGACTCGTTAACACCCCTAGGTACAACAATGAGATAAAATGGACCAAAAAAAGCAATGAGATAAAATTAATCTTTAAGATTATATCCAAATTTCTGTCAGCAATAACTTTAAAACAAAAACATCTCCTGATCAAAAACGGCCAATGGCCAACCCATTATAATTCGGACAAAGATACCAGCTTAGGTATCAAAGGAGAAAATTAGTACCACTGTACTTCTTCATATAACTATATAACCAAAAAAATGCAAGTTTATAGTTATAGCCAATACCAGGACCCAAAAAATTTGACTATCTATCAACCAAGTGCAACTGTTAATTGTTTGTTTCAGCCTTCTGGACAGTCTTGTACATCATTGAAGTTCCTTGAAAAACCATCAGTTGGTATTTCTTTCTATACTGCTTCAACTGTAATATCAACTTTATATGTTCAATTTTTTGTTTCTTAAGACTGTGATTTGGTAAATTATAATAATTAAATATTAAATACCTCTACATCGGGCATTTTCTCAAACCCAAATTTCTTAGTCCATATAGATTCAGCTTCATCAGCAGCAGGTAGTGCGAGGATTTTTCACATTTAAAGAAGCTAGTAGTTCTTCTATGCATGCGAAAAGAGCTTGGAAATAACCCTATATACAACATTTAAATCTAAATTTTTAGACAAAAAAACAGTTTAAATTTGACCCGACCCGACCCGTTACTCACCAGTCCTTGGCATTCACTACTTGTTGCTACTAAAGGTAATTCAGCTACTTCTTGACCAAATATACGAAATATGCCAGCAGATACAACTGTCTTGCTGCACATTAAAAAAATATATAATTTAAAAAATCGGAACAGTTGCTTCATTTATTAGTAGAAATATAATTAAAAAATGATATTACTTGACAGTCAAAATAGCACAGTACATCCCTCCATAATCCTGTTGTTTTAAACTTCTCCTGTAGTTAAAAAGAATTTGTCCGATTAATAAGAATTAATTAAAGGTTTAAAACCAATAAACTACAGAGACAAAATAAATCACCCGTAAACCATGTGTGGAATTAGATCGAGACGGCTTGTGGTTGAGTCAGCAATTGGATCAAACCGATCCTTAACCAAAGTAAAAAAACATTAAAAAATAAGTTGCATACGATTACAAAAATTAGATATTTAATGAAAGTACATACATGAAAAATGGCAACAGCTTTAGATAGTAAGACTCTTGTATTATCAGAAGAACCCATTTTGCCACACAAAAGCCTCCATCTAATGTCCAGGTCAGCACTGGGTTCTAACCCTTGTTCCACTTGTTTCTTCTTTATAGCACCCATGGAAGCTTCCGGAAGCATCTTTTCCCCACCACCCACCAGGTTCTCCAAGGATGTATGAATTGTAGTGCAATCAGTAAACTTTTTGGTGTATTCTTCCACCGACATATCTCCCTTCTTGATGAACATGAACTCTTCTTGCAACTCTTCTAGATCTCTCTCGGGACAAAACTTTTCCTTCAACCTTCTCGTGAACTCCTTCCACGACATCTTGTACACTTTCTTTCCCAAAGTCTCATACATGGTATCCCACCATGTCAACGCTTCATCCTTCAACTGTCGGGATGCATAAATGACCATGTCTTTCTTTAAACACTTGCTACTTTCTAGCGCTTGCTCGGTTTCCCGAATCCAACGCATCGTGACCTTCGGCTCCGAACTACCATAATACACACCGGGGTTGCACGTCATGAATGTCTTGTATGTACATCCCTCTCTTTCCTCCGACTCCGAATCGTTGCTTTCCTCGGTCGATGGCTCCACGGTACGGGTCTTGCTACCCGAAGACTTACTTCCCCCACGGGACTTAGAATTATCATTCTTCTCTTCATTGAACCGGTTAGTCAAGATCCGGTTCACATCCTCATTCACCACTTCCCTTATTTGGGTAAACAATTTCTGGATAGCTTCCATAGTTATCGGGGTTTGATTTGCATCCAAACCGGAACCTTCTCCATTATTACCGGGATGAGTCGGGATTCGATTTGAATCCGTCTCATGATCTCGTGGAATCTCTCCACTTCTTGGGTTCACCATTTTCTATATCAACATATTAAACCATTAAAATTCAAAGATTGACTTATTAGTCAAACATAACCCATAACACCCAAAACATTATCCTTTCTCTTAGGGATCGACCCTAGTATACCCATACTTTACTGTCTCAACGGACTGATCAAGGACATCCTATGGAAAACATATGGTCCTACTTAGCATAGCTTAAGACTAGGGAGGTCAAACCTACCTAATTCACTTAAACTATAGCTCTGATACCAAGTTGTAACACCTCATTTTTCAAAACACCTTTTAAACATATTTTTAAATAAAAATAATACAATGTCCAATGTTCCCAAAATACGGTTTAACAAAAACCAATAAAAGTTTATCAGAGTATTAAAACTGGTGTTACAAATACAATATCATAACCATAGGATAAACGAGAACTACCTACGAGCTCCCGAGCTAATCAACACTAGGCCACTTCTAACGCGACCCTCTAATCCAACGATCCTGAACCTGAGTACATAGTCAAAAACAAAGTAGTACGTGAGACAAAATAGTCTCGTGAGATACATGGGTTTTCGACCCATTCTCAAAAGATTTATAAAATAATATTTATAACATTATAAATACTTATCCTTATCATTTCTTATTAGTTCATAAATCATCTTCTATTCATTTAACCGTTTAAACTAATAAGCTTACCATAAGCTTACTCATCATCTAATCACATACTTGTAAGCTATCTCCAAGCTTACACTTTCTTTATCACATATGCAACGGACCTCTCCGAAGCCAACTCTCCCGATATGGGACGTCATAGGTAACTATCAAGGTAATTGGGAACCCCCATCTTACCGATATTCATAAGCTCTCCCCGTTCCCGGGTCGTCATGCTCACCCATCATTGAGTGTCGTAAACTGTGACATTCTACTCTTTGCGCAGGGAGGTACCACCCCAAGTAGACGTCTCATGCTCCCCCATCTCTGGGCGGTCTTATTCCGGATTTTTCATTTCACATGTGAGCCTCAGCTCCTTTCATCACTTATTAGAATACATTTATTCTAATTTATCATGCTATTCTCTTTATTATTTCATTTTAAATCTTGACTTTACCAAGTCCTTTGCTAATTTAAAACATATTTGTCTTTTATCAAAATCATATTACTTTGACTCTTCTTTGACTAGAATACACGTTTATTACTAGTCACTTATTACTTATTCTCTTAGTAATTCGATAACTACTTTCATTAGTATAATATACTATCCGATACTTATTACTTAAAAATCATTGTCTCAAGCTTTATTAATACATATTATTAATAAACCAATTATCAAGCTCTTTTAAATCATTATCTTTATTCGTACATCTTATTTATAAAACTCATTAATTACTTTTCATTATCATAATCCCTTTCAAAATCAACAATCGTTAGATAGACTAAAATAGTCTAATACTAGCATTTTCTCATCATATCAATCATATCTTTATTAAAAACGTTTATTAATAAAGACTCTTAAAACATCATGGTTTTCAAAATCATTTGCTATGTACCCAGTAAAAGTCTCATGTACTCACCTTAGCCAAGCTAATTCCATATCGTGTCTAACAACACGAATCCTTGCCTTCCAACTTGTGAAATGTCACCAATCTTTAGGTCTTCTTGACCTACCATCAATATCATCATATAATCTAGTTATTATCCATAACTAGCTACCAATAAACCCATAACAACATTCTTAACCACCAAGTTCATCCAACTTGGTGAAACCCCAAAACCCTAGTTCAAGATTCCCATCAATAACCCAAATCCAATTTGTACACATCATTTACAAGCTTACAATGAGTGTTCTACACCCATGATTAGTCATCTTCCCCAAAGATGACATGAATGATTCCCCAAACCACCATTTCTACCCAAACAAAGCTCATAACTAGCTAGATAACATCAACAATCAAGAAATCTTACCCTTGATGTTTAGATCCTTCAATATGGTGAAGATTTGAGCTCCAAGACTCCAAAAACGTCCACTCTCTCTCTAGAAATCGGCTGCACACTTTGGAGATGTGAGAAATGAGCAAAAACCCTAATTTTCACGTTTTTATGCAGATCTGACCAAGATAGCGCCGCTATCTTAAAGATAGCGCCGCTATTTCTAATCCCGCGTTAATTCGCGTGGGAGATAGCGCCGCTATCTCAGGCGCTATCTCGAAATCGCGTTTTTCCCCACCGCTATTTCGGATCGCTGTTCCAACGTTGCACAAGATAGCGCCGCTATCTAATATAGCGCCGCTATCTATACATGGCAGCTAAGGCTGCACTTTTTGTTATTCCTTTCGACACGGTTTCGACCGTAACTTTCTCATACGATGTCCAAATGACACGAAACCAATTCCCACGTTCTTTAAATGATTTATCCTTGTTTATCATATTTTTGTATAATTTATTTAATATAAAAATTTCGGGTCGTTACAACTATCCACCCCTTAAAAGGATTCCGTCCTCGGAATCAACTCAAGGATTTCCAATCCCAATTCCGCTTCTATTCTCTCGTATTTATTACCATCAAACTTTTCCAATCATGATCCAATAACAATTATACATTTAAAGACACTTAACACCGTTATGCTCAAACGGGTCAAAAATCCAATTTGAGTTTCTAATACCCGAACGGGTCAAAGTTTCACAATTTGGCCTTAACATTTCCCATCTTTTAACCAAATTCTGTATCCCCCTTGGGGTGATATGACCCAATCATTACTAATAACCATTTGACCAAAATGATAGTCAACCCCTCGCTTTGACCAAATTGTCAACATTGTTCCAATCTTTGACTTAGCACAAAGTCAACCATTTCTTGACAATTTCCTTACCCACTAGTGATCCATTAGCCATAAATTCTTTAACAGTCGTCCTTACCTTCATGGTCCAACAACAATCATACTCGGTTCCTAGATTCAACTCGAAATACCCAACGGTTAAAGTCGACCCTTTGACTACCATTGTTTCCATTAATCCATTACCCACTATCTTTCACAGGAAGATGATACATTATGCTCTTATCCTTGACTAACCAATTCAAACGAAAGTAAAAACCCAATTTTGACTAAAGTCAACAATGCACTAGTTGGCCAACCTTGACTTATGATTAAAGTCAAACTTATTTTGCAAAATTTCCATATTCTATATTACTAAGGCATCGCTTTCCAAGCTTTTCATTCCCGGTTTCCTATTTAGATTTCCTTTCTCAATTGTTCTTTTTTTTTCTCGATTTCGATTTCCACCATCGATTAACAACTTCCATTCAAATCAATACCAAATCTCTATTACTTTTTAACTTTCATCCAATTACTTATACTTTTTTTTTTTTTTTTTAATTTCCTTCAAACATCCTTATACCATACTTGAATTTCCCGATTACCGGCTCTAGAGCCTCGATCATATCCAATTGTGGCCTAACCACCCATAATATATCTTTCACCATTCATTGGCTTCTAACCACTTTGCTTCCTAACGCATTCCTTTTTCATGAACCATTAACTTGTAGGTATCTCCTACACATACTTCTACTTAAACACTACCCGAGCTTTCAATCCAAGTTCTCACTTGCCATAAAAATCATAACAACAAATAACCATACGGTTCTACATACGACAGATATAAACCTCACAATTCTGATTCATCAGTTCATACTTTAACTATGCCACCGAGATGATCGGAAAGCCTCCAATCCATCAAGGTCCAAACTGTCACAATGATCGGAAAGCCTCCAATCCAAAGTGACTCATACAATACCATTTCATCTTGCATACTATTCCTGTATGCCTCATTCGTTTAGCATCATGCTATCATTTTCTTTCACAATCAATCACATTTTTTTTTCCACATGTTCACTTTTCCACTTACACCCAATACCACACGGTATGCACAAATTTACTAACCAATTTATTTATCAATCGACCTTCACTAAACATGCTTTCTCAACATTACTATTTTCCAATCTTTCCTTTACCACCGAGGTAACCACTAACACCCTTTTTATTAACCATATTTTACCGGTTCACACGGTCCTTATGAGTCAACCCATTGACTCCGATCGATACCCAACCTTGAACTATCTCATCATTTTTTTTATTTTTTATTTTTTTTTAAACTTTACCAATAACAAACTATTCACCCTTGCCATTGCACACGTCAACCCTGACTTGAATATCTGCACTACTTATCAGGATTTCCACCGAACACTAAAGTTCTATTTTCAAAATCATTATTTCTATAGCTTTCCATTCATACTTTACTAGTCTTACCGAAACTTAGTACTTCACTGTACTACTACCCTTTCTTTGAGCACAATTACTATTCTTATGATTCACCTTCCGATAATTTATAATGACATAATCCTTTCTATTCTTATTTCCCGCGACATACCGGTCGCCAACCCATAACTATACAAATAGTAACCCGGGGAGATTATCTCTCATACTTATTTTTCACATCATATATTCTATCTACAATTATTTCCATACTTATATCACATAAGCACCAATTTGTGCGACATAAAAGCAATTAAATTCCGATTATCTATCAAAATTTCATAAACGAATTACCTGAAGCGGCTCCACGAGTTTCCTTCACCCGATTCATGTTGGCGGTTGATGCCGACGTGTCGGTTCTCTTCCTTGGGCACGCACTACTAAAGTGTCCCACTTCGTGACAAGTGTAGCATTCCACTTCCTCGAGGTTCCTTACTTTGCAATCCTTTGCTCGGTGTCCTACTCGACCACACTTGAAGCATATAGCCGAATTTGCCTTGCATTCCCCACGGTGATTCTTTCCACAACCTTGGCAACTCCCAATACTGCTATGCTTTGACGAACTCGACCCCAATCCTTCTTTCTTTGTTAATCCCAAGCTACTATCAAACTTCATCTTTTCTTTTCCTGATGCCGACTCTTGCGCCTTTCGCCGAAAAACCCTCTCAACACCTCGAGCGGTACTAATGGCCTCATCCAACGTGGTCGCTCGCTTGACTTCCAATTCAAACTCCGGTGGTAGTCCATTTGCATACCGAACCACCTTCATACGCTCCGTCGGATAGGACTTGATTACAAACGGGAGTAATCCCGTAAACTTTTTTGGTGTATTCTTCCACCGACATATCTCCCTTCTTGATGAACATGAACTCTTCTTGCAACTCTTCTAGATCTCTCTCGGGACAAAACTTTTCCTTCAACCTTCTCGTGAACTCCTTCCACGACATCTTGTACACTTTCTTTCCCAAAGTCTCATACATGGTATCCCACCATGTCAACGCTTCATCCTTCAACTGTCGGGATGCATAAATGACCATGTATTTCTTTAAACACTTGCTACTTTCTAGCGCTTGCTCGGTTTCCCGAATCCAACGCATCGTGACCTTCGGCTCCGAACTACCATAATACACACCGGGGTTGCACGTCATGAATGTCTTGTATGTACATCCCTCTCTTTCCTCCGACTCCGAATCGTTGCTTTCCTCGGTCGATGGCTCCACGGTACGGGTCTTGCTACCCGAAGACTTACTTCCCCCACGGGACTTAGAATTATCATTCTTCTCTTCATTGAACCGGTTAGTCAAGATCCGGTTCACATCCTCATTCACCACTTCCCTTATTTGGGTAAACAATTTCTGGATAGCTTCCATAGTTATCGGGGTTTGATTTGCATCCAAACCGGAACCTTCTCCATTATTACCGGGATGAGTCGGGATTCGATTTGAATCCGTCTCATGATCTCGTGGAATCTCTCCACTTCTTGGGTTCACCATTTTCTATATCAACATATTAAACCATTAAAATTCAAAGATTGACTTATTAGTCAAACATAACCCATAACACCCAAAACATTATCCTTTCTCTTAGGGATCGACCCTAGTATACCCATACTTTACTGTCTCAACGGACTGATCAAGGACATCCTATGGAAAACATATGGTCCTACTTAGCATAGCTTAAGACTAGGGAGGTCAAACCTACCTAATTCACTTAAACTATAGCTCTGATACCAAGTTGTAACACCTCATTTTTCAAAACACCTTTTAAACATATTTTTAAATAAAAATAATACAATGTCCAATGTTCCCAAAATACGGTTTAACAAAAACCAATAAAAGTTTATCAGAGTATTAAAACTGGTGTTACAAATACAATATCATAACCATAGGATAAACGAGAACTACCTACGAGCTCCCGAGCTAATCAACACTAGGCCACTTCTAACGCGACCCTCTAATCCAACGATCCTGAACCTGAGTACATAGTCAAAAACAAAGTAGTACGTGAGACAAAATAGTCTCGTGAGATACATGGGTTTTCGACCCATTCTCAAAAGATTTATACAATAATATTTATAACATTATAAATACTTATCCTTATCATTTCTTATTAGTTCATAAATCATCTTCTATTCATTTAACCGTTTAAACTAATAAGCTTACCATAAGCTTACTCATCATCTAATCACATACTTGTAAGCTATCTCCAAGCTTACACTTTCTTTATCACATATGCAACGGACCTCTCCGAAGCCAACTCTCCCGATATGGGACGTCATAGGTAACTATCAAGGTAATTGGGAACCCCCATCTTACCGATATTCATAAGCTCTCCCCGTTCCCGGGTCGTCATGCTCACCCATCATTGAGTGTCGTAAACTGTGACATTCTACTCTTTGCGCAGGGAGGTACCACCCCAAGTAGACGTCTCATGCTCCCCCATCTCTGGGCGGTCTTATTCCGGATTTTTCATTTCACATGTGAGCCTCAGCTCCTTTCATCACTTATTAGAATACATTTATTCTAATTTATCATGCTATTCTCTTTATTATTTCATTTTAAATCTTGACTTTACCAAGTCCTTTGCTAATTTAAAACATATTTGTCTTTTATCAAAATCATATTACTTTGACTCTTCTTTGACTAGAATACACGTTTATTACTAGTCACTTATTACTTATTCTCTTAGTAATTCGATAACTACTTTCATTAGTATAATATACTATCCGATACTTATTACTTAAAAATCATTGTCTCAAGCTTTATTAATACATATTATTAATAAACCAATTATCAAGCTCTTTTAAATCATTATCTTTATTCGTACATCTTATTTATAAAACTCATTAATTACTTTTCATTATCATAATCCCTTTCAAAATCAACAATCGTTAGATAGACTAAAATAGTCTAATACTAGCATTTTCTCATCATATCAATCATATCTTTATTAAAAACGTTTATTAATAAAGACTCTTAAAACATCATGGTTTTCAAAATCATTTGCTATGTACCCAGTAAAAGTCTCATGTACTCACCTTAGCCAAGCTAATTCCAAATCGTGTCTAACAACACGAATCCTTGCCTTCCAACTTGTGAAATGTCACCAATCTTTAGGTCTTCTTGACCTACCATCAATATCATCATATAATCTAGTTATTATCCATAACTAGCTACCAATAAACCCATAACAACATTCTTAACCACCAAGTTCATCCAACTTGGTGAAACCCCAAAACCCTAGTTCAAGATTCCCATCAATAACCCAAATCCAATTTGTACACATCATTTACAAGCTTACAATGAGTGTTCTACACCCATGATTAGTCATCTTCCCCAAAGATGACATGAATGATTCCCCAAACCACCATTTCTACCCAAACAAAGCTCATAACTAGCTAGATAACATCAACAATCAAGAAATCTTACCCTTGATGTTTAGATCCTTCAATATGGTGAAGATTTGAGCTCCAAGACTCCAAAAACGTCCACTCTCTCTCTAGAAATCGGCTGCACACTTTGGAGATGTGAGAAATGAGCAAAAACCCTAATTTTCACGTTTTTATGCAGATCTGACCAAGATAGCGCCGCTATCTTAAAGATAGCGCCGCTATCTTAAAGATAGCGCCGCTATTTCTAATCCCGCGTTAATTCGCGTGGGAGATAGCGCCGCTATCTCAGGCGCTATCTCGAAATCGCGTTTTTCCCCACCGCTATTTCGGATCGCTGTTCCAACGTTGCACAAGATAGCGCCGCTATCTAATATAGCGCCGCTATCTATACCTGGCAGCTAAGGCTGCACTTTTTGTTATTCCTTTCGACACGGTTTCGACCGTAACTTTCTCATACGATGTCCAAATGACACGAAACCAATTCCCACGTTCTTTAAATGATTTATCCTTGTTTATCATATTTTTGTATAATTTATTTAATATAAAAATTTCGGGTCGTTACAGTTTTGGTGCAGCACCTTAAGATTGTCCATTTTGTGTCTATTTGGCGTTTTGGTGCAGCACCTTAAGATTGTCCATTTTGTGTTCCTTCAGACAGCCAACATGGTACTCTTTCTCACACTGCAAAACGAAAACCAAATAATGGATGTAAACTTATGAAGTTACATCATAATATCATAATATAATATATATGAAATGAATTATTAAATCATGGAAAAATCACCTGATCACAAATGATGACGGTTCTCGGGCCAAAACCAGACTTGCTGAAGTCATGTGCCCTGCACATGTCACCAACACATAAAGTCATACATCAATGATTCAGATTTCAGATATGTTTCTTTACAAAACTTACTTTTCCTTGGTTGATCACTGAACACAATATGACTTGAGAAGTAATAGTAATAAGTAGCTGTGAGAGTTAACCATCGTTTCTAAAAGCCCTGTTATTTTGGAGATTAATACAGATAAAACCATCAATAAAAGAGTCTATATTTTCTCACCATTATAATTTCTCACCATTATCTATATTTTCTCACCATTATAATTTCTCACCATTAAGGTATTCTTTGTCACAGAGTCTATATTTTCAAGCAAACATGAACTAATAACAATCACTTTTCTTACAACGTCTTCGGTGTCACCTCCCCATGAGTATATAACTTTATCACTAAGGAAACTTGCAAGATGGACATTTGCAAAAGAAGAATAAATTTATAAAAGATGATATGTATATACAAAAAATTATTGTAGAAAGTTATTTGTATTTGATAACTCAGAAAACCTGCTGCTACATTTTTGTTTATTTCTGGCAAGAATGCATCAGCAGGCAAGTTGTTAACAGCATGGTGGAAATCACGCAGACTGAAGTTTCAGCAACCTTGGTATTCAATGGAGGCTTGACTTGTGATGTTGTCTTGATGACAGAGCTTATAGGAAGTTGATCATCATCATCATCCTCACTAACAGATTCAGAACTCGAGGACAATGCGAAAACTGTTGATGTTGGTGGTGCCTGTCAAGCATATATAGGTATATAACCTTCTATATGAAAAACCACATATAAAAAGTAAATAAGCAACTGTTAATATAATGTCAATGAACTTTTTGCCCAAGAAAACTAAAAATAATTCTCTCAACCTAACTAATGAACTTGATTTTCTAAATTAGAACTATTACTAATTCATTAGCAGGAAGCATATATAGCAACACTGGCATACTCCATATTCATATACAGCAAGCCACTAAACCAATTAAGTTGTTGATCAGTAATGTTGCAGGTGTTAACTTATTATTATCTAAGTTCCTAGGTGAGTAATTTGGCATTAGCAAAGGGGAATGACAGTCAACCTAATGATAATTACAACTTTGGCTTCTAAAGGATTCTAAAGGTGAACCTAATGTTGCAGCTGTTAACTTATTATTGCCTACATGAAGAGATGCTAAGAAGGTTTTTAAATTTGGATGTATACATAGTAATGAAAAGATGTAATTTCAGAAGATAATATAAAATTTAAAATTTGAAGGGCAAAATTTATAAGAAATATGTGATTAATAAGTTTTACCTTTAGAAGCAGGCATGAGCTCTAATTTCAAAAAATAAACCCCAAAATTGAAGAAGATGGGTGAAGGTTACCTGAAAAAGGAGAAAGATAAGGAAATCTAACACCCAAATTCGAACTTGTGAGTGAAAATAAACTGAAGAAGCTGAGATGAAGTAAGGAACCTGAAACCAAAACCCAAATTTGAAACCGTCAAAATTGTAACCCAAAATCGAAAACGTCAGTGAAGATTACCTGAATAATGTGAGATGAATCTGAAAATCAAAACCCAAATTCGAAACGGTCAAAATCGCAACCCAAAATCGAAAATATGAGTGAAGATTACCCGAAGAAGGTGAGATGAAGTAGGAAGCCTGAAAATCAAAACCCTAATTTAACAAAAAATGAAAACGGCGAGCCAAAGATTACAGAAGAATAATTAAGGATGTTAACGGATGGGTAAGAAGGAATTAGCGCGTAGGTACAGTAAGAAGTCGTAGGTTGAGTCGTAGGTTAAGGATGTTGACGTTGATTAGCGGCGAGATAGGTCGAAGAAGGCAGAGCGAAGAAGTGGAATGAAATCTGGTTTAACCCTAAAGATTCAGTTGACTTAATTGGTCTTTGGTGTTGGCGAAAGCAAGGACAGGTGGACAAATAGGTGATTTACACCTGGCATTTTCAGCCAATCAGAGTGAGCCGTTGTGATTAGGTGGCAAGCAAAAGTCATGTGTAGCCTCATATATAGTTTAAGATTTTTGTTCAAAAAGTCATAAGTTAATTTGAAAAGTAAGTATCCACCTACTTCTTAAAAACAACTTTTTAAAGCTTTTCAAAAAGTCATATGAAAAAGACTTTTAACTTTAGTCAAATAACTTATTAAGTTATTGACTTTTTAAAAAAGATAATAAGTCAATAAGTTACTTTTTAAAGCATTCCTAAACACCCTTTCACTCTACATGGTGAAAGTCAAGTTTTTTGACTCATGAGTATTTCAGTGACTATTTATTTGTCTATAGTCTATACTAATATTAAAGCATTTAGACCTACTAATATTAAAGGGTCTTAATCTACTTTGCCTTTTTTGGAAAGTCTTAATTTTTCGGAATCAAAATTAAAATAGACATGCCAAGATTCGAACTCGGGACGTGTGGGATATCATGCAACACCCATAACCACTTGGCTACTCAGCTACTTGGGTCTTAATTTACACAGTCGCTCCTATATATCTTGCTCACGTTTTACTGCATCTTCCATTCGGGTTTTCCCCAAAACCATTTTTTGCCTAATTCATTGCCACGTTTTGAGTTTCTCACCATGATTTCAAGCGTTCCAATACAAGTTTGATCCGCCAGAAAAGATAGTTACGTAGTACCCGCCGCCGTATTGCGCGCGTACCCTACTAGTTATCCTAAAATGTTATCAGTGAGTTTTGAAAATACCTTTTCAACCAGGACAAAAAAGTCAAGTGCTTGACTCATCGGTACTTTTGTGAACGTATACTTTTTTTCTTTGGCCATTCGTGGAAATGTATTCAATGATAATTTTTGCATCTTTTTTAAATCGATTATTATTCCTTTTTCATGAATAATTTTAATTGAGCTACAACAAATTTTGCATATGTTTAAATACAAAATGATAAATAAAAAAACATTTCTTTTCAAAAGACATTGTTTGAAGTTTGGGATATGATATAAAAAACCAACATATGCACTAATTTCCTTTTAAAGGCCCAACATATACACTATTATCATTTTTCTATAATCTTTTTGGTAATAAAAATGTATATTGAACGTTGTTAGGAAACTAGACCGAAAATTGAACTGTTTTATATAGTTTAATGGTGTGAGATAGAAATTGTTGTAAATCAAACTCAAAGTTGTAGGATGTGTTAAGACTCATATATTTACCTATATATACATTTAGCATACCATGATAACTGTTCATTAGGATTTTAATATACATTTATGATCATTGTATTACTGTTCATTAGAGAATTGTAAACGGAGTTTTAGTTCTAACGGAGTTTTAGAAATTTTCAATAAATGCCACTAAAATGGGGTAGACACTCACCGTTGTTGCTTTTGCCCAAAATAATTTTATAATATATCTTCTAAAGCAAAACACGTACATAAGCAATAAAAGTTATGATTTGCCTGGAGGTGTGTATCAGTGTATGTTTGTGTGTATATATATGTATTTTATATAAGTCTGTAGTAGGAAATGTATAATAACGTTAAGTTTTATGTTTAGTATATCTATTTTTAATTTTAAGTAATAGTTTATCATTTTTAATAGTGGGCTTTTTTATTAAATAAAATATTAGTTTATTAATCATAATTATTTCTTATTATGATCAAAATTCAACTTTTATTTATATTAAATAAATGTAATTAAATGCTACATTAGTTTAGACATTATTTCATGACTTTTGATATGAAAATTTGATAAAGTTATTAGCTTTATTATACTTCCTCCGTATCAAAATAAGTGACACACTTTCCATTTTGAGGTGTATCAAAATAAGTGACACACTTTGAAAACTTTCCTTATTTGGTAAAAATAGTGGGACCCATACCACTAACTATCCACTTTAATAAAGTGAAATTACTCTTATACCCTTACTTTTACTTTTAAAAGTCATTAATATCACTTTATTCAAGAAAAGTGGGGCACATTCTCCATTAACTATGTAATTTAATCTATTTTAAACTCTACTTTAATCTTTTACCTCAAAAAACGTGTAAGCCAATTTGTGTCACTTATTTTGATACGGATGAAGTATATTAATTAAATTTGATGTTATATCAAGTTAATATTTTTATTGTTATATGATGCGATCTTACAAAAAGTAATCATAAATACAAAATAAAACAATCAAATTGAATAGAGGCTAAATTTTATTTTCTGCTTAGGAAATTGAACGTTTTCAAATCACGTTGCAATGCGCGTGCCATATATTGCTCGTTGTACTCTATATACAATTCAAAAGGGAACTATTCATTACAAATTTCAAACGGAACGGAATTGAGTGAAACGGAGTTTAACATTTTGTCTTTTAGCTGGAATTTACAAAGCTTTTTTTTTTAACGGTAAACACACACTCTCTACACTACTCCTAATTCTACATCATTGTACACAACGGGACTCGAACTTGACCACAGGCCAAAGGGAAACACCTTCCAACACCTTATACCGCTGTGCTACAAACCATTTGATAGAATTTTATAAAGCTTGATAATTGTGGGTCCGAACATCAAATGCATAGTAGCTTGGCCTTTGTAGCATTATTTTTGTTATTGTTTTTCTTAATATCAAAAACAATATTTAAGTTCAAATCATTTTATACTTTTATTATTTTGTAATTGACTTTATTTTAGTTTTGTGATTACAAGCTATACTTTGATAGAATATACAGTTAACTTTATTTACTCTTCCATCTTTGTGATTTCAAATTTCTCCGAAGTTTATTTATTACGGAGTATTTCTTTATCCAATTTTATTTTTTTTAACAAGGCATTAGTTTTATACTACTATTTGAATTTAAAAAATTACTTTACCTCGATGTATTCTTATTGTATCTTTTATTAATAAAATTTAAAACCTCTCCTCAAGCCTTTAAACTTATATAAAAAACTTACTATAATTCTTAAATTCATATGAATTCATAGAGTCTTCCTGTATTACTCTATATATACATTAAGCATACCAAAATCACTATTCATAAGCTTCACTAATAAAAAATTGCCATTTTTTTCTATAAATAAAGTCCAGCCTAAATAATTATCAAATATGTCCCTTTGCCGAGTGGTTTGCCCGAAATATGTAATCACCTTTTCTTTGAGAAGATGCGTGTTCGGTTCTTACTAGCGACTCTTATTTCATTTTGGAATTTTGGAAAGATGTTACCTTTCCATGAAAAGCCCCTGTTGAAGTATTTCGATTTATTAACTTTTTAATTTTGAATAATAACCAAATACTCCTTAATTCATATAAAATTTAAATAGCAACTCCAAATTATATAATGTTTGTATTATTTATACCAACATCTTTTCTTATTATTATAGTTATTATTTTTTATTAGTATAATTTATAATTATTATTATAGTTATTTTCTTTTTAAGTTATACAAAATTTATACTTATATGTCTTAAATTTTCATACTTCTTTTTTAACCCCAAAATTTAAACAGTATCCTATTACCTTTTATATATATAATCATGATACAAACTTTACTGTTCATTATAATACAAACTTTACTGTTCATTATAAAACTAACGTAACAAAGGCTTAATAAAACAGGGGTTTGCACTTTCAATGAGAGATAAAATGTGGTTTTGTACTTTCAGTGAGAGATAAAAGGTGGTTTTTACTTTTTGACAAACAATGAGAGGCAAAGGGTGATATATACTTTTATTAGCTCATAGTATATTAAATCATGATTATATTTTTGTTGATTTTATTTTACTTTTACTTTTAGTTTAGTTATCACAAATAATCATAAAGTCGAACTAACTTTACATTACATAAAGTTACATATTTATTAGTTTATTAATTTATAACAAGGTTTTATGTATCACAAATTAGTATAACTAGTTTATAAATAATTAATAAGAAGAAAACAATTTGTTTGTCTCAATATATACATGCTAAAAATAAATAATAAAAATCTAGCTATAAAATTATATTTTTTATCGGACAAAATTAATATAAATAATATAAAACAAATATGATATAAATTATAAGAGTGATATTATCCCGGGGCGAAGCCGGGCCATGAAAAACCCCGTTTATAACAATAGTAATCATTATCATTATTGTTTTTTAGACCTATCAACTTTTGTTTTAATTCGAATCACAAACAAACCACATCTTTAATATAGAAATAAAAAATGATTGAAACAAGAATTTACTTTTTACGTTAAAACAACTAGATCTATATCCCCGCTGCAACGCGCGGGTATAACATTGCTTTTTAAATAACCTTACTAGTTTATCGCATTATCAAAGTGCAATGAAAACACTCAGTTTAGTAACTGCTTGTCAACTTGTTAAACAATGTGTTATTGATGTCGGAAAATAATATAAAAAATGAGAAATGATATTTAGTCCTACTCATTGTCCTACTCACTTGATAAAAATACATGTATAATTCACTAATTCTCTCATAATATTATCTCTTGATTTTAACATACGTTTTTATTTAATGAGTAAACAATGAATATAACTAAATGATTGGAATACTCATAAGAAATAAAGGAAGGGAAATAAAGTGAGATTTTCTCTTAGTGAGCTTTCCTTCCAAAATTAGGAAGAATATTTCTCACTCAAAATTATCTAAATCTTTTAATTTTGTTTCCTGTCTTTAAAACAATTAGATAATATGTTTTTCTTTTAAGTTTTTCTTCCTTTCCTTTATTTTATCACTTAAATCAACCTCGAAAACAAAGCGTAATATTTAATAAATGTGCCATCAAGAAATGACTTAGGGGTGTTTGAGATTATGATTATATAATAGATTATCTGTTTATTGTATCTTGAAAATGCTAAAAACTTGAAACGAGTTTTGATAATTAGTCTGGAAATAAGTTATTTGCATTTTAGTGTATCCGTATTGGAGTATTAGAAAAGCAGGTAAGACCATTTTTATTACATTTTAAAAACTGATTATATACATTTTATTTGTCAACGGTAGCATCACTCCTGCATCGGTAGCATTTCATTGGCTACCAATGCACATCACTATTGGCACCGTCACATCAGTAATTGGCGTCGAGGGGGAGACGAGGGAAGGCAGGCGTCGGGCGAGTGTGTGAGTAGAGGGGGTGTTGGGTAATATTTTAATTATTTTTTTAAGTGAGGATGAGTTAGTGATATGTTTTTATTAGCATAAAATCGTTAGTAACTCTATGACATAAAATAAGGTTATTGATGTGTAGACGTCAAGATGTGTTTAAGTCGATGGAGATTTTTGTATTCCAAAAATTTTAAACTTCCCGCCGAGGAAAGTAAAAAACATTTTTTCAGCAAAACCCCTTCTCACACACTGACAAGCTCAGCTGCTCGCTCGCTGTTCTTTTGTTCTCTGCTCAACAAATTCCCCATTACATAGAGTGGATCAATCGCACAACCATTTCCCCCCAAATAATTTTGTCAACAAAACCTTATTTTTTGAAGTCAATTTTTAGGGTTTACATGAACGATGCCTGATTTAGGAAATCTCGTAAACGTGTCTTCTCTTACACTCATTCGTTGCCCTAGTAATTCAAGAGCTGTAGCTACAGGAAACATCGATTTGAGTGATACAAATTCTGCTAAAGAATCAGAAAACGCCACTGTAGCGCTAGATGAAAGTAATCGACAGCAGCAGTGTGTTCAGATCAACAAATCGGTGGAATCGAAAAGCATGGATGATCATTTGAGTAAAAAGAAGGTCGATTTGGGGATTTCTGAATCGAAATTGTTTCTTCCGTTCCTCGTTGGCGCTCCAAAATTGGTAGTACTTTCATACTCTTGTTATATTAGGAGGTTATAATTACTGTTTGTTTTTCTCCTCAAAATCTGAATCAAACAATGAGTTATTGTATATATTCCTTGTTTAAGAAGATACTATAATTATTAGGAGAGATCATAATGTGTATTTTAGTAGTAATTATAGAAAGGATACACATCAACTGACTGTAAGTCTCATAGAATCATTGTAAGTTTCCTGTTTGAGTTGGAATCCGAAATTCAGAATTATATTTTGTTAAATATCTGACTGATAGTTTTTTTTATACATTTCTATTTTAGGCTGAGTGTTTTGTGTGCGAAAATGTAATCTACCCAGGAGAAGAGGTATCATGTGTTGTTCGTGATTGTAAAGGTTCTTATCACCTTGAATGTGCAATCAATTGGCTTGGATTTTTACCATCATCAAAAAAATTCAAGTGTCCTCAACATGTAAAGTTTTTTATTTTTATTTTCTTTTACTTTAATAAATATACTTCTAGTTACATTTAACTGATCATGTTGTTTTGATTGTATTATTTATTTTTTTTTACTTTTTAATAGGTATGCTTTGTATGCAAAAAGAAATATCATTTATGGCGGTGTTCAAGATGCCCTTTAGCTTCACATGAAAAATGTGCTGCATTTCCCGAACACGTTGTGCCTTCTAAAGAAATTCCTTGGCAAATGGTCTGTTGGAGGCATACTTTTTGGCCACCATTAAAGGTCAATCTCTTCCTTCATCAGCATCATTATTAATTTATAATTTTCTTATGAACGGTTTTTAAATTGCTATATTATGTTACCTTTCTTGACAATTTTCCTTATTTCTTGATTAGTTAATCATCAGTATTTATCTGACTTTGTAATATAAGTAAACACTTGAAATAACAACATTATTTATTCTATTTCATTTTACGTTTTCTTGGTTGATCCTCATTTTAATTAATTAGGCTGGGTGACAGGACTGATATATCTTATTGAAATAAGCAGCCTGCAGTTCCAACTAATAGCATAAAGGTGAGTCTTTTAACATGCTTTTGATGTGACATAATTTTTTTTTCCAATCTAGTTTTTAAAGTAAGTTACATAAATTATCTACTTTTTTTTAATATCAAATTATAGGAACTTTTTTGCCGATTACCGTTACCACATACAGCAGAGGAATTCAAGATTGATGTAACTGTAAAAGACACATTGGAAACCAAATTGGAGCCACCTTCATATGTGCATATCAGGCGCAGTATCCTTATTATTATTATTGTTCATTATTTTATCTTTAATATTCATAAATTAAAGGAAAATTATCGAGTGTTAAAATAAATTTATTTTTTCTCAACTAAAAAAATCAGATGTTTACCTTGTAAAGAAAAAGCGTGACGACACTGGTAGTATTACCGGATGTACTGACTGCAGTGCTGGCAAATGCTCTGATGACTGTGTATGCAGGTATTTGTTCAAGCAACAATAATTACATATTTAAAAAAAATATGCTGCTATAATGTCCTGATGACAATATTTTACATATTTAAAAAAAAAATGCTGCTATAATGTCCTGATGACAATATTTTATATTAAACAGGCTTCAGTGTATAAGCTGTTCAAAGGCTTGTCGATGTTCAGAAATGTGCACAAACAAGCCCTTCCGAAAAGAAAAAAAGATCAAAATTGTTTTGGTAACTTTTTATTTATTTATAATACCTATTAATTTAATATTTTCTATGCTTATAGGCTATATTGTGATTTTTTTTCTTTTTTTATAGACGGAGCATTGTGGTTGGGGTGTAGAGGCTGTAGAAACTATAAAAAAGGGTGAATTTATTATAGAATACGTTGGTGAAGGTAATTATTATTTCTTTTTTTAAATTTTTTAAATTTTAGGAAGTTGTTAACTTATTATTGTTTCAGTTATTGGTGACGGTTTATGTGAAAAACGGCTTTGGGATATGAAGCATGAGGGAATAAAAAACTTCTACATGTGTGAAGTTAGAAAAGATTTCACAATTGATGCTACTTTTAAAGGGAATGCTTCTCGGTTTTTGAATCATAGTTGTGATCCTAATTGTAATCTTGAAAAATGGTAATTTTGTTATTTCATATATTATGCTCAAAAGTCAAAATGTCTATTTATTTATCTTGCTTTGTTTAGGGATGTTGATGGGGAGACACGTGTTGGCGTCTTTGCTGCCAGATCTATCAACATTGGTCAACCCTTGACTTATGATTATCGGTATGAGGACTTTGCTACTATTATTACAAAAAATGGATTATTTCTTTTAAATAAAAGACTTTAATTTCGATCTTTTTAAATAGGTTTGTGCAATTTGGAGCGGAGGTAAAATGCGAATGTGGTGCTTCAAGTTGTCAAGGTTTTCTTGGTACAAAAAAGAAGATAACGAAATTAAAGGTGGTTAACTGCCACTGGGGTACAAAGCGTAGAAGAACAACAACCGCCACTTTAAGGATCATCAAACAATGACACATTTAACAAAGGTTAATCATGTTATGTTGTATATCGGGTTTTTAACATTCCATTACGACCCAATAGAAGCTAGAAAAAAGGTATAGTTGCATTTCTTTTGGTCCTTGTTATTATTGTTGCCATCTTTTGTGACATGCCCTTAGGTACTTTGACATTGACTCCTTTTTAGGTCAAAATTGTCTCAGAGTCAACTGAGATTGAATGATACTGGGGTTATGGACTATTATCTTATTTATATAAGATTAGAGTTTATGAAATATCTATCTTCATACATGCTATAGGGTGCCATGCCTTCTTTTTCTCTTTATTTACCCTTTTCATATAAATTGTGCTGATTTTCTTCATAAATTGTGATGATTTAGTATTTTACTCATATTTTATATTCCAATTTTGTAAACTTTTAGTTATACATTACTATTTTGAAGTAAGTTTTATATTTATTACTATAAATTAAGAATTTTTACAATATTATAAGTATTAAATAAAATTGGTTAAAATTAGTTTTTTATACTTCCTCCGATTCAAAATAAGTGATACACTTTGGGTTTCACGGGTTTTGAGACAAAAGATTATAATGATGATTAAATTAGATTAATTGGATGGTTAGTGAGGAATGAGTCCCACATTTTTCGAATAAAGTTGGGTTAATAATGTTTAAAAGTAAAAATTAAGGGTAAGGGGTCATTTCACTTTGTTAAAGTAGATAGTTAGTGGGAGAGGGTCTCACTTTTTTTGCCAAAATAAGGTAATTTTTTAAAGTGTATCACTTATTTTGAATCACCCAAAAAAAGAAAGTATCACTTATTTGGAAGTATGTATAATCAAAAAATAATAGCGTGGCCATGTTATTAAAAATTATGGATAATAAAGAATACGTACATGAAAGTTCTTTGTGTTTATTTAGAAAAATAGTAAAATGATAGAACGTGACAATGGAATACGTACATGAAAGTTCTTTTATCATTAATGTTTTTAGGTTGACATGAGTAGTATACAATTGACACTCCTACACAAAGTAAAACTAAAGAATATGAATATATATATAATAACTAAGTATAAAAACAATTTGGATAAAATAAGCAGAATAAAGTAGACCACACATATATCTAGACGTTGTACAACTGAATCGTTTATTCATCATGTAAACCATCTTTTTGGTGTGGTATGAAAATTCACGGACATCACACATGATACTCTCTACTAGTTTAAAACATACTAGTAAGTATACTACATCTTTTCTACTAACAGAAAACTAAATTTAAACAAAAAATTGCAGGAAAAAACAAACAAAACATAATTTGTTTCCATACAAGGTTGATTCGCTACAAATTCGTTTTTTGGTATTTGTGGGGTCTGATGAGTTTTTCTCCACTGTTGAAAATTTGAGCACAAATTCATCAAACAAGATGATAACTAGATGAAAAGATGCTTATCCAAATGGAGATGCTGATTGAAAGTGGGCTCTAGTTTTCAACATGCCTTCTGTCAAAAGCAAAATACAGTTGACTTACCTCAGGACACAGTGTTCATAAATTCAAAGGATAATATATAAGAAAATAATTAACTTTAAAAAAAAATTAATTAGACAAAAATTGGTAATTTACCATTTTATCGAATGAAATTAATTATGAAAAAAATATTAAAGGTAACAACTATAAAGTGCGTTCAGGGAGTTCTTTAATTTTTATAAAGTCTCAAGGGATAAATCTTAACCATTGGATCAAAAGATCCATTAACAATCATCAGCATCAAATCATTAATCACACATTCACATGTGATTCAATATACAACCATCACTATCATCAAATCACATGTGATTCAATATACAACCATCACTATCATCAAATCAAATGTGATTTAATACACATGAGGAAGTGGTGGTGGTCGGCTGTGTGCAATCACATGATATTATGATTTAATACCAGTGGCGAATCTAGGATCAAAATCAATCGGGGTCCACTAATAGTTAATCAATTAACAAGTGGGGCCAATAAAAAATTTTTCTATTAAAATAAATAAAAAATCAGATTTTTTGTACATAGGGCCCCCACCAAGTGGGGGTCATACACCCCCTTAAGTGTATATGGATCCGCCGGTGTTTAATACACATGAGGTGATGGTGATGTTGATATGTTTAACCAAATGAGATTTATTTATCGAAACTTTATAAAAATCATGTAACTCCATAACATTTAATATTTCCATGCATGAAATATACTGTTTTCTTGTTTCTGTCATCGGAAAACGAAGCTTTTAAAACACATTAAATGATTAGATAACATTAAAATAAAATAATATAAACCTTATCTTTCACCCCATAATATTGATATAATAATAATTACATGACGTGGCGAAATGGGTCTTCATCTTCCATTATGTTTTTACTTTCTATTAAATTCTCCATCCGGTAGTTGAGGAGGAGTATATACCCACCCCACCCCACCCCACCCCACATCACCTGGCCAGCAATTTTAGTCCCAACTTATACATCAACAATTTGGTTTTCCTAATGTTAATCCCCTGATTATGACGTTGCTTTTGCTACCAAAATTCAAACATTTGTATATAAAAATAAAACATCATAAAAGACCCTGTATTCCATTATCTTTCTCTCTGCTTCATCTATCTTAAAAAAATTAGGGTTCTTCAGTTTTTAATCTTTCAAGAATCGTGTGTTTATTTTGTTTATCTTGGATTTACAAGTCTAGCAGAATTGTATTGAATTTTGGGTGTTGGAGTTTTTGAAATTTCAATTGCTCTGATCAATTATTCAATTCAGGTTAGTCTTGAATTTATGTAATGTATACTTTCTTTGCATGCAATATAATTTTCTCAAATATGAACTCTCTGGTGATTATTTCTATTAAATTGTTGAAATAAAATAATGTTTAAGCTTAACAAAAATATAATTTAATGAATCATTCTGCTTATTCTTGTTCTTGAATTTATCATTGATTATAAAGTCTTCAAAATCAGCAGTTGACTAATATTGGTATTGCAATTGTTGAAATTATAAGTTAATTTGACTGATCACTCATTTCAGCTCTGTTCTTGAATTTATTTACTTTTTGATTTCTTAGATGCAAAAAAATAGGTAAAAGAATGTTTAATCAGTGTCCAATATTCTGGGTGATTTGGTATTTAGTTTGGTTAATGACCTAACTCAGGTTTCTTCTTGAAAGTCTACAACTTTCAGTATTACAAACTTTTTTTTTCTTTCAAACCTACTAACTTTTTTGAAAATTAAGTAAAACAAGTCAACTGTCTAATCTCCAAAACAATCTTCAGTTTTTAAAGTTTAATATAATTTGACAATCACCCATGTCATGCTTGTTTTTGAATTATGATGATTATTTTTTTTCTTCCTAGCATCTATATCTTAATATTTGTTCAAATTGTTAACTCTTTTGTGATCAAATATGTTGAAAATTAGATGAAAGAAGTCAACTGTTTAATCTTCCATGATTCTGGGCATTTGCAGTTAAGCTTCAACCCAGTAGAGATCATTCAGTTTGACTCTAATAGTCAAAATTGAACTCTAATTGTGGAATCAATTACCATAATATATTCTTAATTAATGTCTATATTTTATTTGCAGCTTGTTTTCAGATTTTGGTGGTATTCAGTGGCTCTAAATCAACATTACATTTTTAAAATCACTATTAAACCATTGGACTGAATTTAGAGTCCAACTTTGACTTCCAAAAATAAAAAAAATCATGTTGGTTTTTTTCATTTAGTCGCTCATAATAATGTTTAGAATAATAATTTTGTTGTATAATAATGCAAATTTAAATTCTAATTCTAAAATCAAACTCAATCCTCATTAATTTTGAAGTTAAAATTCAGTGATTTTGACTAAAAGTCAAATTGAAAGCTAGTTTTTTTTTTTTTAATGATTTACCTTATTTTGATGTCTATATCTTTATTGTCAACTTGTTTTCAGGATTTGGAGGTATTAAATTTTGTAAACCAACATTAAACCTTTGGATTAAAGATGAGGAGAGTATTAGTCAAATCTTCAGGGCTAATTTACTCTGTTTTCCGCCATTGTGAAGCAAAAAGACCGTTGTTGACTGCAAAGTTAACATTATATAAAATAAGATACAAAAATGATATGTGTTATTGTGGAAATCCATCATATATGTTTTCAAGAACTATGTCTACTGATGCTGCTAAAGTAAACTATGAAGGTTCTGAAATTTTAGTTATTTTATTTTATTATAATAAATATGGAATTAAATGTGTTGTTGTATGGATAACAGAAGTGAAGAGAAGCGGGCCTCTTGTGGAGTATGAACGTAGAATAAACGCTGGTGAACTCGAAGATGGTGATAATTGTCAGGTACATCTTTTTATTTATTTATTTATTTATATTTATATTGTCTTTGTTGAAGGGTGTTTAGGTATTTGACAGGTAGTCAAAGATTTTGTTTAAACTGTATGTCAAATCAAATGTTTTAATTTTCTTGTGACGCGATGTGTATTCAAGTTTGGTTTTGGAGTCCAACAAATATAAATAAAATTTGCGTATTTAATTTAATTAATTTTTTTTTGTGCAGATGGGCACATTAAGAGAAATTCAGAGACTCTACGAGGAGCTTGGTAATTCCATTCACGCATGTCATTTGGATCGTTATTCTGATCCTGGGAAAACCGGGAGGTAAATGACAATTATACCCTTATAGCAAGAACAAGTGAACAACTCTTATGACTCATTTTGACTCTCAAAAGTCAAAGTTTGACTCTTATGAATTGAATTTCAGGAGTAGGTGGTTATGGTCCCGTTTTATGCCTCAGTCTTCAGTCTCACCGGTGAAAGGACTCTATCTTTATGGTGGTGTAGGCACCGGAAAAACCATGTTAATGGACTTGTTTTTTGATCAATTGTAAGGGTCACACGAAATACCTTTTCAATTATTTTCTATAAAAAATTATGTATCTTAAATATATAATGTTTAACAAAAATTATGTATTCATTTATTTCTCCAGACCTTGCAATTGGAGGAAAAAGAGGATTCATTTTCACGATTTCATGTTGAACGTTCACAGCCGTTTGCAGGTCAAATGCTTGCTCTTTCATCCGCATGCGTAGTCAACAGGCACGGTTTGACTTTTAAGTCAAACCAACTGATATCTTGACTTCCAAATTTTAAGTCAAAATTGTAGGTTTGACTTTGTTTTTGTAATGTAGAAGCACAGAGGAGTATCCGATCCGCTTGAAGTCGTTGCAGGCGAGATTTCTCATGAATCTATTTTGCTATGTTTAGATGAATTCATGGTATGTAACAAGTTGCTCCATAATGTCTAAAATACCCTTAAGTTCATTTCTGTTTTGAATTCATGGTAATTATTTGTTTTTTATCAGGTTAATGATGTAGCCGATGCTTTGATATTAAACCGTTTATTTAAACATCTTTTCTCCAATGGTGCTGTAAGTGATCAAGTTTTTGTGAATTTATATTCGTTATTTTTATAACAAATGTCATAAAGTTTGGGTGGAACTAATTAATGCAAGAACAGATACTCGTTGCTACATCAAACCGTGCTCCAGATAGTCTTTATGAACGTGGATTGCAAAGAGACCTTTTTTTACCGTTTATTTCTACACTTAAAGTAAGCTCAACATTTTACACTCTTAATCCTGTGAAACTTGCAAAGTATTAGGAAAAAAGCTATTTGCATAAAATTTTAACATAATTGTAGATATTTAACACTTAAGAAAGTGTTTCACTAATTACAACAAATGTCTAGGATCCCCTTCAACAATGACAAATGGGCCAAGTCAATAAATAGGGTCGGGTTTTTTATATTCAAAATGCAAATTGTTGTGATAATTATTTTGCATTTTTTCTGGCAGGAAAGATGCATAATACATGAAATTGGTTCGTCTATAGACTATAGGAGAAGGACCTCGGTAAAATTGGTTTCTTTATATCGTAATAAATAACTAATATGTTATATGATTAAAAAACTATATTATTATATTAATAAAGTGATTTATGTTGAGTATTGTCTCACATTGGACAAATAACAAACCTGTAATGTGCTTATAAAGATCATGGGTTACTCCTCTTACAACCAATTGGTTTTAAGATGGAACCCCACAAATTTATAAAGATCCTGGGTTACTCCTCTTACAACCAATTGGTTTTAAGATGGAACCCCACAAATTTACAATTTATGATGTTATAAGCATTATAAATTCACCTTGGGCAACATTCAGCCCGCTTGACCTATATCCATCGTAGCTATATATTTTGATAGCCCATTTGGCCCATTACACATAAAACATAACTAAAAAATCAACTCATTGATCATAAGTAAATGGGTTGAAATTGTCACGTATACTTTTTTTCTTATTTTTTTTTTTTCCAAAATATAGGCGGAAGAAGGTTTCTACTTCATAGAAAATGGCACATCGGGTTTCCTTATGCAAAGGTTTAAGGAGTTAATTGGGGAACAAATGGCTCATCCTCAAGAGGCCCAACTTGTTATGGGAAGAACACTACATGTATATCTAATTACTGATACCTGTTTCATTTAATATAAAAATAAATAATAAAATAAAAAGTTTTTTGGTATTTGTTATTTGTTATACCAAGTAAACTAAGTTTTTGTTGCTTCAATATCATCTCAGAAAATAAAATGATTTGACCATTTTACCCCTTCCAATATTGCTGATTATTTGTAATGCTTAGGTACCACTTGGTGCAAATGGATGTGCATATTTTCCATTTGAGGAACTCTGTGACAAACCACTTGGTGCTGCTGACTATTTCGGATTATGTAGTGAGTAAATTAAATTTCTATCAAAACTTAATTTCATTTGCTTGTATATCTAAATCAAAAGAGATATAGTTTGACTTCTAAGGTCAAACGAACTATTTTCGACATTGAAACCGATGAGAAATTTCATTTCAGACTTGTGTAAAGAATGCTAAATAGAACGGAAAAACTTGATTCTAAATATATTATTAAATCCATACGAGTATTGCAGTTATAAGTCACAATGGTTGACTTAAAAAGTCAAAATACTAACATATTTTCAATGGCAGAGAATTTCCACACCCTTGCATTAGATGGTGTCCCAATATTCGGGCTCCACAACAGGACAGCAGCGTATCGGTTTGTCACTTTGGTTGATGTTAGTCTCTTTTCTTTTGGTTCCCAAATTATATATTAAATTGTATATTTAATTATTTATTTATTTGCATTTGTAGGTTATGTATGAGAACAAAGCTAGGTTAATGTGTACTGCTGAGGGGACTCCTTTTGATCTTTTTGAAAGGATTGTGACAGTTGCAAATGCACATAATGTAGCACCAAGAACCTCTTCAAGATCAAGGAAAAATGACGATTTTGACCTTTGTGTTGATAATGAATTGGGCTTTGCAAAAGATCGTACCATTAGTAGGTATGTCAAACGGAATAGATAAAACAAAATAAGCTAGAAAGAGAATAGGTCAAAATTGGTATATAAAAACGGGTCAAATAAGCTGAACAAGTCAAACGCACCAAAATGCATTTTTGATAAGGGTTTTGATAATGACGGGCTGTCACTAGACATGCATCGGAAACTTATAAATCAATCAATAACCACCCCTGAATTTTAGGAATTTATTCTCCCATGAATCAAGGTACAAGTTTTTATGTATTATAGACAGTCCTAAGGACTGTCATTATCAAAACCCTTTTGATAAATACACCTCCTAAATGCATTAAATAATTATAAATAATTAATAAAAATGTTTTTTTTTTTAAAATTAACCCATACTCAGAAACTTCACCATTCCGGCTCGGACATGTTTGACACGTTACCCAACCTTTTGGTTGGTTTGTGTTTGATATATTAAATTTTGCGTATATAGGTTGATGGAAATGAACAGCAAAGAGTATCTTGAGCAGCATAACGAAATAATAGCGAATAAATGGATGATTCAAAATCATGAGAATGTGTTGCATGCATGAGGCACATGTTTTGTAAAATATAAAGTCAATTTGTAACATTTACGAGTCAAAGGTGGACCTTATGTTACTTAACGTGCATCTGTTTATAAGTTATATAGCATTAATGAGTGCTATGGGGTCTCATTATAATCTTATTTCTATGAAATATGACGCATGCCTTATTGTTATTACTTTTTTTTAGGTAATTTGGGTTCTGACATGTTTTGTAGTACTCTTGGTTGTCATGTTTTAATTTTGTTGCCAAAGATGTTTTGCTATATCACGATGGTTGTGCACATTTTTATCATGTAATTCTTTATATTTCATTCGCTATGTTGCAAATTTGGTTGTGAACTAATTTAAAACTTGTTAAATTTACTTACTGTGAAATTTTGGTATTTCAATATCATGTTTATGCAGTAGTATGTTACAGTACATGATTCTTTGTGTTATATTAACCGAGTACTAACGTGTTACCCAATGACCTTGGAGGATCCAAAAAGTTCGTTCGACATCCTTTTGTGCACTTTCATGAGCCTTCTTAAATTCAAATATTTTGGTTCTCGTGCAAAAAAAAAAAAAAAAAGATTTGAAAAAAATAACCAAATTCAGATAAATCCCCTATGTAATATAACCTTTGGTGTTTGTTTTTCCATTCACCGTATAAGGGACCTTGGGAGAGGCATCTTTAATAGAGTGTGCTTTTAAGCGTATTAAAGCAACTAAATTATATGTATATGAGTCAAAAATATATAGTTAATTAGTTATAAAAACGATTAGATATGTCAAAGTTGGAGAAAATATTGATGGAGAAAAAATATTGATAAACTATGTTATAAATTTATAGTATATTTTTTTCTTCCTGTTTTACTTGTATAATTGTGTATATGTAATTATAATATATGTATAAATATGAAATGACTTTTAGTTTATAGGCTCATAATTCTAGTTATTTAGAAACTTGTCAAAAGTACACAGCACAACCAAACAACCCATGCAAAGAAGAAGAAAAAAAATCTTTTAAGCCAAGCTGCTTGATTAAAAATACAAAAATGGTGGAGAGAATAGGGAAAATTCAAAAGTAAACACAATCTCAAAACTAAACATACGTTTTCGGGGTTTAGGTTTCAATTTTCAATCAATTTTTAAATCAATCCTCACCATAACCTCTCTCTAAATTACTCCAACATCTTTACCCAGGTAATTTTCTTCAATTACATCGCTTCAAAAACGTAAATTTTGTATTTTTCCTATATGTTGATTTCATTCTGCATCATGTTGTTAGTCTGTAATTTCAGTTTCTAATGAATTGTTATTAGGGTTTGTGTGATAGGTCCTAGTCAAAAGTTGTGTACTCGTGATTTGTGATAGAATTAGGGTTATGATGTAATTGAATCCATTATAGCATGATTTTGTTAGAATGAGAAAACCCTAATTATTGTTCTATAGGTTGATTTCTATTGATTGTATTAGGGTTTTTTTTTTCTTTCTGGAATATGGGTTAGGGCAGGAGAAACTTAGAAAAGGGTAATAGAGTTCTAGTTAATTCATATTTGATCCAAATTAATTATAAGGCCTAAATTCTTATTTAGTGGGGCAGTCAGAAATTTGATTAATTTCATACATAACTTTCCAATATCTAAGTAGATGTAGATCTAGGTTAAAATAGAGAGTAAATACCTAGAAAAGGAATCTTAATATTATGATATGATGGCTATCTGATTTGTCTCATATTATAGGTTTTTGGACCTGTATATTACAACTTGAAGTCATAATAAGCAGTTTTTAATGTTTGGATAAACAGATTCTGATTGCGATTATATACTTATTTAGGAATTAGGGGTCAGATAATGATAATCAAAGGGTTAAACAAAGTTTCTTATTCAGCCTTTCTATAGCCTACCTTGAGAGGGTTGTATTTTAATTTCATAGGATTTTTCCAAAAAATGTCATCTTTGATCATTGTATCTAATAATTTCTTAAATAGTAAAACTTTGTAAAACATGTGATTATTGCAACTTCAAATAGAAAAAGCACATTTAAACACTATTAGAACCCATTCAAATAGCAAATGCGCATTAAATATCACATCCAAATACCCCCTTACTCCCTAACCCGAACCCTAACCCTAACCCTAACCGGAAGTCCGGAACCCTAACCCTAACCCTAAAATATATATTTTTACGTTTTAACACGTGATTTAATTGTTTGTATAATTGTATTTATTATACAAAATGAAGTTGAGATTTGTTAGATGAAGTGAATCTTGCAGAACTGTTAATTTAATATAAAAGTTTGGTTTGCACATATTAAACTCTTGCAGATGAAGTTGCGTTCATTTGAGATATATAGCAACTCAAGTTATTATTAAATTTAAGAAAAGTATAAATTTTAATTATTCATAGATTTTGATATTTATTACTTATTAGATTGTTCTTTGCAGATATGTTCTATTTTAGATATTGATTAAGGGTTAGAGTTTTATTAGGACTGGATTTTCATCTTTAAATGGGGTTCACGGTTTCTAATTCTTTTTATGTTTTTGTTTGTTTATTTACCATTTTCTTTCCTTTTTTTCACAATTCTTTTTTTCACAATATCCGAAGTGGGTCGTACCAAATTGATCCTTCTTCTATCTAAAAGGGAAAAAAAAAATAAAAAAAATTCAACCTTTTTTCGTTATGTAAAGCCAAAAAAGTGTATGGTCGAGCCATACGTGATCTAGATTTTTATTTTTTAAAAATGAACTAAAACATGATCAAGCATACTAATTATGGAAATACTATTGTTACTTATATTTTCATGTTTTTCTATACCTATATCTATAGTTATATTTCTTTCTTGTTGTGATTAGGTTGCATTTGTGTACAAGTGGACACCCGATTTACATAACCACTAATTTCAAAGGCATATATGCTAATGAAATAATTAACTCGGTAATGATGTTGGTACATACTTCTCTTCCTAGTGCAATTGACGTGAAACAAGAAAATACATGCGTGTGGGTCCCGGGTGACAAATTATGGCGGGAACCTGATGAACAACCTCAAGTTGACCAGTCAAACATTGTTCAAGTAATCGAACACAAAATTAAGGATGATAGTTTATGTTCTCTAAATTTCTTAACTTCTTCCCATTTGTCTGAAATTTCTACACCTAATTTTGTATACAAAAGAAGGAAATTACCACCAAAAACATGTTCTACTACACCTAATTTTGTATACAAAAGAAGAAAGACTCAGAGTGATAATTCAAAATCGGGTTCTGTTGATTGCGGGTTGTTTGGGGAGGAGAACCCGAAAATTAAAATGCAAAAATGTTTGAATTTACGGGCAGTTAATGACAGCTGTTCATCATCAAAATCGAATCTTGATTTGGGTTCTGGTTTCTTGAAAAGTCAAACGAATGATGTCAGCGAGTGTTCATCTTCTGGTGAGGTGGTGATCACAAACGGGCCAAATTCGTGTATTTCGTTTCTTAGAAAACACGGAGTTCTTGAAAGACGTGTTTCTAGAAAACCGAATCTTGTTGATGATGAAAAGATTTGTTGTTTGAAGGAGTGTAGAGTTTGTGACCGGTCAACGTTGACTTTGGAGATGATAGTATGTGATCTTTGTGAAGATTGGTTTCATATTTCTTGTTGTAATCCGGTTATGAAAAAGGTACCGATTGGTGATTGGTTTTGTAATTCTTGTTCAAGAAAAAAAATTAAGAAAATAAATCCAAGAAAAAAAGATTGTTTAGGTCCTATTTTATCCATGTTACGGGATGGCGGTTGTTATGCATCAAATGTCCGTATTGGTGAAGATTTTCAAGTACAGGTTCCTGATTGGGCTGGCCCACTTACTCAGTATGTGAAAATTTTATATTCATGTTAAATGGATCAAAAAAAAAAAAAAAAAAGCTAAAAAAAGAAATTATGATTTTTGATGCAGTGAAATTAGTGATTACATTGAACCTATGGAAATGAGTCCTTTGGAATGTGGTAGCTACCAAGTAAGACTTTTTGACTTTTTGGTTATTTATACTTTCTTTATTATTTTGGTTTTTAAAAGAATTATTTTTTGCAGGGCTGGAAACTTTCAGGGCTCGGGACTATCGGGAATTGGCTTCAGTGTCGGGAAATATTGGATGGGATTATTTGTGGAAAATGGCGAAGGTTTGTTTTTTTTTTAATTGGAAAATTGCATAAATATTATTTTTAATTTATTAATATGTGTGGTGTTATTAGGGCTCCTCTGTTTGAAGTTCAAAGTGATAATTGGCAGTGTTTCAGCTGTGTCCTCTGGGATCCAGCCCATGCTGATTGTGCTGTCCCTCAGGTAATGTAATTACACTAATAATTTTTTAATTAAAATAAAACATCATGGATTAATTATTATTATTTTTATAATTATTTCAGGAGGTGGATACCGATGAAGTTGTAAAGCAGTTGAAGTATATAAAAATGGTATCTTCATTTAACCATTCTCAGTTTTCCAAATAACATTCTTTCTTTTCAGTTTCACACACAACTTCCTACTTGATTTTGTATCATGATTTTAAAAATTATATTATTTCAGTGATTATTTCAGTTTAAGAGGTTTTATCATTTTGGTCAACTTTCTACTTGTTTAATAACCCGTTTCCTGTTAAGCTATTTTCTATTTTACTTGATTCATTTCATAAAATTTCTAAATATAAAAAATTCTGATTGTACTTATTTTGTGTGCCACGTCACATAGTTGAGGCCGCGACTTTGTGCAAAAAAGTTGAAGTTGGGAGTTAACAAGGGGGGAGATGGACAAGAGCATTCAGGGGATCAAAGAAATACACAAAAATCATAGGTTTCTTTATGCATCAAAATACATTTGTGCATGCATATATTGTAGATTTTGGTAAACTTCACCCAACAAGAATATTTGTGTAAAATATTCAGTGGTGATATGCTTATTCCGAGAAAATGTCTCTCACTTTTTGATTAATATGCTAACAAAATGCTTACTTACATCGAGTTGCATATCATTTTGTTAAAATGTCAAAGTGTTTGTCTTCACTTTACTACAAAACACAAGCAAGTTTCTGTCCAGCAATTGGCAAGTAACTTCACAATAAGTAAGTTCAAGAGAAAATATTGTCATTATTTATTTTAAAAATTTAATGCTTGAGTGTTGGTAAATCCATATTTATTTTGTTTTTTTATGGGGGTATTATACTCGAGGTTGACTTGATGTCTCTTTCATAGCTTTGTGAGCCCATTAATCTTGGGGAGACCAACAGTTTTGTGGGTACTCTGAAGTCGGTGTGAGTGGACCTCTATGGCTACAAGAGGGTTTTTTTTGTTGCTCATGTGAATTAAACTTGAGATTTCTAAGAATTTCATTCTTTTTAGACACTAAACTCTATCTACTAGGACAAGTTTCATGTATACTAACTCATCTTGTGTTCAGTATGGAGTGTGTAAAATAAAGGATACCTTTCATTTATACAAAAGTAATAAATACTTTGGTGTTTTTAACGCATACCTTAAAAGCATGAGATAAGGAACATCGGTTGAAGTTTATTGAAAATTGTATTTAATAGTTATAAAATTACACTTAATTTAATGCATTTTTATCTCATGCTCTTAAATCGCAATTTAGATGATTATTAAATACTTTCATATTTTAATTATTGCTTTTCATAACATATTATAATTAATGCTTAAATCATATTCAATAACTACACATTCCATACCTAAATAAGTTTCTCACTTCTATTTTGAACAGATTTTTACGAAAAAGTTAATAGTGACTGGCGAGTCACTTTGGTAAATAATTGTGATTAAAATTAGTAGGCTAATGGGGTTATTCAAAAAAGTTATTTTCCTTAAAAGAGATTTAGCGGTATGTTTATGAACATATTTTTATGCAAAAAAATATTTTTTTATCAAGCAGACCCTATTAAGTTGTAGTAACGGGATATATGAAGTTTATTTAGTGATGAAGGTATGTTTTAAGACCAGAGGGTATGAATACCACACTATTCACACTAAAATTTTTACAGCAGATGACATATAATCAACCAACCACATTACTTTGTAGAAGTACTCACTAAACATCACATCCACAGCGTGAAGCTATGGGAGCGGGGAAAGATCCTGTACGAGCATTCTAAAAAATGATTTTGATTTAAAATTTAGTAGGAATATTAAAATATAGATTTTTTGCACCGCCCACAATTGGACTTTCATAATGAGATTCCACAAATGCAGGCAATTGTCGGTTGCCCATTTCACACCGAAACTTATATTCATTCTTCTGAATTTTCCCCAAGTTGTTACCGATTCAATGGGTTCTCAATTATTTCCACGTGTATCCTTACTTGATTTTTATGACAACTTACCTATACCCGTGTTCCAAATTTAGTCCTTAACTTAATCAAAATTGTGTTTTAGCCCCGAAATATGTATGAGTTAATTTGCCTACATGATTTTTTTTATTGCCACATGGATAATATTTACCACTCAAATCGGGAACCGATCAAATATTAAGAGAAAGGAGACTAAAAATTTAATGGCTAATATGTAACAGAAATATTTATATTTGCCAATATATGACAAATGAAAAATACATAGCATTTTGTGAAATTTGCTAAAGAAAATACATATATACTCATTACTCTCACTTATAATTTTACGGGATATCATTCTGTAATTAGTCTTTCTATATACATATAGAATTGTGAATGTTTACATCTTATCTTCATCATATATCACATTTAAAGAAGTTAAGTATCATTATTGATATTTTCTTACGCGGAAGAAAATATGAAGTAAGGTGCATTTCTTTTTAAGATTTGGAGTTTTTAAGATTTGGAGTTCCTGAGTAGTGCTATGTATTTTATTAATTGTTACTTTTAGTCTAAATATAACTTTGTATTTTATAAGATAATACTCCATCCGTCCCATAAAAAAGTTTACATTTCATTTGTACACAATCTTTTAGGAGATAGTTAATGGTGGAGTCCTTTGTAATATTTTTGATTAAAATATAATGTTAAATTGGAGAGATAAAATGTTTTATTGGTGAAATGATTGGTAATAATATTATATTATTAGGTGGGGTCCCCAAATTTGAGAAATGTAAACTTTTTTGTAGGACAAAATTTTAAGGAGAAATCTGAACTTTTTTGTGGGACGAATGGAGTATTAAATTATATTTCATGGTAACAGGTTCCAACATCTACAATCTTCTAGATCTTCTATCAAACATTAAATGTAGTTTACCGACGGCTAGTGACTAGTGAGTGTAAGTTACCAATAGGTGACCAAATACCACATAAGTAACTATATCGTATCATTTTAAAAGAAATACTTACTATACCACCGCATCCACTTAAATATGAAGGAGGTACCATCAAATATCAGGCTTTCTCTCACAAAACCCCCCTCTACACCGCGTGAATGGTCGTGGTCGTAGCTACCCTGCATCCAAAAGACCCTCCCTCTCCCGGCTGAGGGGGTGGTGTTGATGTTGATTCTACAGGGTGGAAGGTGTGCCACATCAGCCCACAATGACGTGATGAGCATCCATAACCGGTAGCCTAAGCGATGGACAATTGGATATATGCCAAACTATTACTCGAAATACTTTATTATATATTATGCATTGGATGTTTTTAAATTTGTAAATCTTAATTTTTAGTCAAAACATTTGCTATTTTGAAAAATATCATGTTTTGAAAAGCTAACGACCACATGACTCGAACTTGCGACCTTCCTTTTATTAGCAATGACCGTTAAACTACTGAGCTACTAGGAGATGTTGATTATTAGACTGTAATTATTTATATTTTTATCTTTATTAATTCTTATTATTTTATTGGCAACCACAATCACTACTCAACATCACCACTCACCACCATATCTCGCTATCATACACCATCACCACCATCCCAGTCAAAGCACCATCGCCACTCACCATCACTACATATCACTATCTACCACCATCCCTATTGTCACCATCACCATCATTATCAGAACCTTAAAATTTTCTCATATATGAGCCTACATTTGATTTTTACATGACAACTCATCAGTTTGAAGCTCTACCATTGGTCCAATATGCCACGTGGAATTGTACCATTGGTCCGTTCTTATCTCTACCTATAATTTAATTATAGTAATTTTTGTAAATACATCTACTTCGTTTTTTGATTATAACTTTGTTTTTTCTTTGTAAACAAAAAATTTTAGAAATGTCAAAGTTCTTAAAATTAAATTTTCTACAAAATGAGTATAGTCTTGAAATTTTGAAAAACCAATGTTATGATTCAATTCAAACATATTATGAACCAAAAGTTTTATTATTTAAAAATGTAATGATCTAAATTTTGTATGATCGCCCAAATATTATGTTCCTAATTAAATAAAATGAGTATTGTTTATTATTTCCTAAATACAACAAAATTCAATTATTGGTTTTGAAAGTTTCAGATATCTACTCTTATTGACTGTATATAATTTCAAACCAAATTACAATCTAACACATATATACGGAGCTAATCATGACAATTTCATGATGCCATGTCCATTCCCATCGCTTGATTGATCTTTTTGATGACGTGTGATGCTGACTGAAAGAGGCTTTTAGTCATTTGTGTGATTTCAAAATTTAAATTTGAATAGAATTTCTAAAATATATGGATGGAATTCCTATTAGAATCTTTACTATATTAAAAAAAATCAAAAAATTAAATGAATTTAAATTTGAATAGAATTTAAATTCAAACGATTTGATTTCTTAAAATATAGTAAAGATTTTAAGAATTTTTCTAAAATAGGAATTTCATTAAAGTTTCTAATAAATATCACAAGGCAGCCATACGGTTAATATTTCCGGAATTCAAAAGGAAATGTGAAATTTCCTCCTTTATGATATTTCCAAATTAAAATGCATTCAAAATTAATGAAAGTTAAGAGCAAAAAATAATTAAAAGTTATTTGTTGCGATCAAGATGACACTTACACTATCTCAACAACAAATATCGTATACAAAGAAGTTTTATTTTATTTCTAAATTTTATATACCATTTGTGATATGTATCAAAACACGTTTATCATCATTTCAATAATAGATGACTATATGATTTCTTAAGTTTTTTTTTTGTATTTTCGTTTAATTTTTTCGAAGCATGCCCGCGGGCTATGAAGCTAGTATAGTTATATGGTATATACTAACCGCTACATTGCATTGCACAAGTACATGCTATTTTTATAAATTCCTTGATAAATCATGATACTTTTAAGTATTTTGATATTTCAAGTTGCAATTATTATAAACGTGAAAGCAACGGATTTTAATATAAAAATAACTACGATCGATTTAAATATAAAATTTACGTATTAAAATAAGAACTTAGTTGAAAGATCATGTCCACAATTTATAGAGGATCACATTAACAATATATCAGTGGTCGTAGGCAGGGCCGGCTCAATGGGCTGGGCAAGCTGGGCGACCGTCCCGGGCCCCCTATTTTAGTAGTTCTTAATATATTTAGCCAAAAAAAAAATCATACATTGCTAGAAAGGCCCAAACTTTGCCCAAAATAAAAGTTGATTGATATTAGGGAAGGGTATCATTTTATATTTCGAAAATGCAAGTTTATTTAAAGTTTTATTTAGTTGTTATCTTTATGTATTATGGTTCGGAGCACATAGTTCAGAGCATGTTAAGGGCCTCATTTTATATTTTGCCCCGGACCCCAAATCAGCTTGAGACGACCCTGGTCGTAGGTTATGAGTAAAAGACTAGTAAATTCATAAAATCATAATAAAAATAATAAACATGTAACTATACTATCATAATAACCATGGAAAATTAACATTGTGTTATTGAGTTTTAATTTATAAAAAAAAAAGAAGAGCTTTGAAAAGAAAAGTAAACAAGTTTTCATACTGTGTTGACCTGATACCTGCTAAACTTATTTTGTTAAAGTATATCGAACAAAACTGCTTACATTATATACCTGTTAAACCAAATGCGCTATATATAAAATTAGTAGAACGAAAGCCGAAACCTAATTTAACTAATTAACCAGTCTCGTCGGTTAACGATGTTACATTATATAAACCTTAGTGATTTATGACATATTAATAAGAACTGATCTTTATAAGATTTAGGTTGAGAATTTAATTCTTTTCTTAATACAATATGGTCACCATGTTCTACAGGTCCACTGAATGAATACCGCTATATATAAAATTAGTAGAACCAAAGGGCCAATGGCCTAGCGGTAAGGTGTTTGCCCTCCAACCTAGTGGTTGAGGGTTCGAGTCCCATAGTAGATATAAGTGGTTATTTAGGAGTAGATTAGATTTGCCGTTCAAAAAAAATAAAATAAAAAAAAAATAAAAAATTATGGAATTCGTACACCTATTATTTTAATTTAATATTTACACTTTACACCCCTCTAATTTTTCTATAGTCTTATCTGTCTTCGAGCTGGCCCCCTCCATTGACGTCTTCACGCGTATACTTTGCACCTGACCGTATTATATATCCCCCTTCGTTTCCTACCAAAATTCGGCAGGTACAGACGAAACAACCCTTCGCTCTTACCTGCAATTTCACTTCAGATTCATTCCAATTTTACAAATTAAAATCAGATTTCTTTCGGTTTCATAATTTATATCCAGTAATTTATTTCAATTTCATAAGGAAAATGCTAACCATTGCCCTTAGGGCAATGTTTAAGAAATTTTTATTGGCTTTAAATCATTGTACATTAACTAATAAAAAACCACCCCCATGCATTTTAATAACCACCTTTGATTAGTTATGCATCATTAATTGTACAAAAACCACTTTATCCATTCTTAACCATTGCCCTAAGGGCAATGGTTAGCAAATCCCATTTCATAATTCATCCAAATTCAGTTGATGAAAATGCGGCAGTTAGAAGAAGAATTATTCCCTTCAACACCGGGGAAGATTAAGAGTGACCGCCGGACTTTTTACCGGTGTTTCGCCTCCACCAGCACGATGTTTCTTTGGGTTTTGTTTTTAATTGCTTTAACGGCAGCGTTTATAAGCTTCCAAAGTTTCGTAGATTCCGGCAGCCGGATTGTTCAAGTCGGCGTTGGCGGTTACCACTGGGAGAAAAAAATCCGACAATCTGCCCAGATCCGCCGTCAAAACGGTCTCTCCGTACTCGTCACCGGCGCTGCCGGCTTTGTTGGAAGTCACGTCTCACTAGCGTTAAAAAAACGCGGTGACGGCGTCGTCGGAATTGATAACTTTAACGACTATTACGACCCGTCGTTGAAAAAATCTCGCCGGAAGATGCTTGAATCACATAATATCTTCATCGTCGAGGGTGATATCAACGATCGGCGTATTTTAGCAAAACTGTTCGAAATTGGCGCGTTTACACACGTGATGCATTTGGCGGCGCAGGCGGGCGTACGATACGCTATGGAAAACCCGAATTCGTATGTTCATAGTAATATAGCCGGTTTGGTAACATTACTTGAACAATGCAAACAGTCCGACCCGCAACCCGCAATTGTATGGGCAAGTTCAAGTTCCGTTTACGGATTAAACGAAAAAGTACCATTTTCCGAATCGGATCGAACTGATCAACCCGCCTCACTTTACGCCGCCACCAAGAAAGCCGGAGAAGAAATTACGCACACATATAATCACATTTACGGGTTATCAATAACCGGGTTGAGATTCTTCACGGTTTATGGCCCATGGGGACGACCCGACATGGCTTATTTCTCGTTTACCCGGAATATTTTACAGGGTAAATCGATAACAGTTTACCGAGGGAAGGATCGGGTCGATCTGGCCCGAGATTTCACGTATATTGATGATATTGTGAAAGGTTGTGTGGCTTCGTTGGACACAGCGGGTAAGAGTACCGGGTCGGGTGGGAAGAAAAGGGGGCCGGCGCCTTACCGGATTTATAATTTGGGGAATACATCGCCGGTGACGGTGCCGGCGTTGGTGAGCATATTGGAAAAGAATTTGAAAATGAAAGCGAAAAAGAACGTGGTGGAGATGCCTGGAAACGGCGACGTTCCATTTACACATGCGAATATAAGTTTGGCCCAACGGGAACTCGGTTATAAACCGACAACCGACTTGCCCACCGGGTTGAAGAAGTTTGTTAAATGGTATTTGTCGTATTATGGCTATGAACACGGCAAGGGTATTTCTGTAAATTCATAGCTTTTTGTTTTGTTTTTTGTTGTGTTAGGATTTTTTATTTTTATTTATTTTCTTAAAAAGGGGAAAAAATATATTCCAAGAGCATAATTCTTTGCTTGGGATGAGGATATAAGTTAAAGAAAACTTTATTCTCGTTTTCTTTTTCTTTTTTTTTCTTAGTTATTATTTTGTTAACATTTGTAAGTTGTGAAGAAAGAATTGATGTTTTGGTTAATATTACACATTTAATTTAATCTAGTGGCTCTTGCATTCAGTTTTTTGGGCGTTAACGATGAATTATTTATTACTCGCCCATTTAGGTAGGATGAGATTTTTTAGATCGGTTTTAAATTTAATTTATTTTTATATTAAAAAGCTTATTGGTTTGCGTATTTTATCTATTCAAAATTTGTAGTCTAGTAGTATTAGTGTTGTTCATAACCGGTTATCACAGGTTTAAGTCATATTATAGACAAAATTGATATAATTTTGAACGCGATTAAAAAAACGTATTTTAACCATGCTGAATTAGAATATAACTATATATAGGAAGATCTTTATTTAATCTGGTCACAAATCACAATCGACATCTTATTGGTGTAATAAAAACTAATTTTACATTCAATCATTTTTACAATTATAATATACGTTTAATAACAAATAAAATTTTATAATATCTTGAATATTATGTGTTTGATCTTTTCTCTACATGTTTACAATATGGTAAAATGCTAGGTTTATTTGAAAAATTCAATACCCTTTGCCTGTTTAGTCTAAGTTTGTTATCCATCATCAACAAGAGATTTATGACTCTGATTTTGGTCCAACTTCTTTGATGACTTTGCACATGCTAAAATTTTAGGAGATGAACTATACAAATCATTAGCAGCTCTAAATACGGTTGCACTGACCCTAAACTCTCTATAAAATAGTTAATCCATTTAATTATTTTTCTTGACATTATCAATCTTACTATGTTTTTAATACTATTAGTTTTAAAATACCTTATTTCTAATGAAACAAGGTACTTATACCTTTTTTGCAATTGATCAAAACACAAAAATAAAGTACGTAGAATATGTCGGAACTAGAACCACCCTGAACCAAACGAAACGGTTCAACTATCTGACAAAAATAGTTTCCGCTTCGGTTTGATTCTAGTCCTTAGTGCTGTCAATTATAATAGATAATTGTTTAGAAAAAATGAAAATTAATTATATTACAAATGACTATTTCACAATCTTACATTATAAATTTATATTGTAAATGAGCTTTATTTTAGAGTTAGGTGAAGGTTTCAAATGAAATAACAGAAAGATATAATCATATAAAATCTAAATATTTTTTATTTTGTAAATTAAAGTATTTGTTTTTATTAACAAGTCTAAGAATAATAACTGTTAATCTAAATATTTAATATGGTAATAAAATACAAAAAGAAATCATAAACGAAGAGTTTTGTGTCTCATATCCTCGTATACTCGTATGTCAAAGCGACTGCCTTCAGCCGTTCGTCCCTTGCTTGGTTACTCCAACCGGGCCGCGATCACCGGTTGCATAACTAGACGATCTCCCGGAGACGTCTGTTTTACGTTGGCTGCGTGTCTACCGATCGCTTCTTTTCCGGTGACCGGTAACACTCTTTTTCATTATCTTCTTAGCATCAACATAAACCTTTTAATTTCTATTATTCTGATCACTTTACGGTTTTAAATTTTTCGTTAATTTGATTGTTTTGCTAGTTTCTGATCCTTACTTCATTTGAACCCTAATTTCAAAAATTGCAACCCTAGTTATATGCAACCTAAATTGAATTAAAAGTATACACATTGCACATAGTTAACTCACGATTTAGCAACTTTGACAATGAACCGAGCAATTCTCACGTCACCGATCAATTGCGATATCACAATCTCCCAATCGTTTACCTATCATAATCATACACATCTCAATCAACATTCTAATCCATAATCATATCTAGTATAAACCATAGTCACCAATTTCCCCCAAATTGGTGATGAACCAAATCCTAGACTACCAATTTATCTAAAATTTGTGCATAATCACTTGCTAACTACGAATCTCATAGCTAGATACCTGCTATGTTAACATACAACATCAATTTCAGTTACATAACTCAAACTCTAACCTAGGGTTCTTGACCTACCAACTCAACACTTGATTTTCTACACATGCATGAAGACAGGGATGATATATTACCTTAAATATCAACACCATTGATGGAAACTCTTTGATTTCTAGCCAAGATCTGCCAAGAACACCCAAAATCGCCCAAATCCGGCTGAGAGAAAATATTGAAGTTATCTTGGTTGAAATGGAGAAAAATCCCCTTTTTATGCCTGACAGCACAATATAGCGCTTCTATCTTTCCAAGATAGCGCCGCTATCTCAATCCTGTGTTAAATAGCGCCGCTATCTCCAAAAGATAGCACCGCTATCTCCAAATTTTTGCGTTTTACCCTTTACTATTTCGGACTGCTGTTCCAAATCCACCCAAGATAGCGCCGCTATCCATAGATAGCGCCGCTATCTACCCAGAATGCTGCAATTTTCAATTTTTCTTCCTTTTTAACTTATACCACTTATTCCAACACCCAAAAACACAGATTTTAACAATAAATCTAACTAACAAATCCTAATACCGAATTATTTACCAAGTAATATATAACTTAACAATTAAAATACTCAATTTAAAATACATATGTTACACAGTGGCCATCCACGGTGGGGAGTACCTCCACCATATGGCAACTCTTACTCTAGAACCTGAACAGGCAACTGCCATCAATTTTTTTATTTTTATATATTGGTTTTGTTGCGGTCTCCATGTTGTGCCATATGCATATATGAGTGTGTTTGTTCATGCAAATGTAATGTCACACCCAGCAACTCAATACAGTATTATAGAATGTTTGGATTTCACAAAATCCTGGACAAATTGTTCCCAAATTTAGTTTTTTTTTCTATAACCTTTTTGTCTTACTTAAGATGTCTATATATATGTGAATCTTGCTATTTCCCAATGTTTAAGATTAATTATGTCGACAATTAATCTTCAAATTCGATCGTATTGATTTTACAGTTGTTTGTTATCAAATTTTAGAATTTATGCTTAGTTCTTTTATAAGAAGGTTAACAGTTTCTCTACCTTTAGGAAAAGATATAAAAGGATTGAATAATGTTGTTATTCAACCGAGCATATATATGCTGACGGGTAGCGAGTTTCTTTGTCAACCATAATTAACATTTAAAGCAACATATGTACCAAGGTAATTAAGGGAGTAAATGAATACAAAAGACATTAATTTGTAACTTTTTTTTTTTTGGAAACGGCAAATATTATATAATAAAGGACCTACTTAGCAAGTAGCTAAGAGATCAAAGCAATTACAAAGGAATTAAAAACGGAGAGATTTTCCAATCAACCGAATTACAACAAAATTTACTCCTATGTTTCAACCATAAAAATGATGTATCAATAATGTCGCCCGCAATCACCGTGTATGTCTTGTGCATATTATTGAAAACCGAATCATTTCTCGCCTTCCAAACACACCATAATAAGCTTTGAATAATTGTTAAGATTTTTCTTTTTTTTGGACAATTACCCCATGTGACGCCGTATTCGATAAGATCCGTCACCGAATGAAAGATAGGTACCGAAATACCGCACCAATTGAAAATCCAAGATATCACCTCCATTGTTCGATTACAGTGAATAAAACATGGTCAATGTCTTCAACACCGTTGTTGCAAACCTTACATGAGATAGAGTCGATGTTAACACCTCTAAGTTCCAAACATGTTGCAACGGGAAGTCTACCCATCCCGACTTTCCAAACAAAACAATTAACTTTTGGTGGAACAATGTTGATCCATGGCATGTTAGTATAACCGGAAGTAGTTAATTGTTGATCGAACCACCTGCGCACATGATGAACGGCAAAGAGACCATCATTTGAGACCTTACATAGTAAGCCGTCTCGTGAATTATTCAATCTGACACTGGCAATGATATTAATCAAAGATGAGAATTCATTAACAAGACTGGAATTACCAAAACCTTGCTTCCAATCCCACTTGAAACCATCAGACGATATGCGGTCCGAGACTGAGCATGATTTGACTTTTTCAATCGCATATAGATTAGGAAATCTTGTTTGAAATGAGTTTTCACCGATCCAAATATCTTTCCAAAATAAGAAGCCATTGCCTGAACCGATTTGTAGACCAAAAACGTCAAAAAAATCATAATTATACCTTGCAAAATCAGCTTCTACTCGTGTTATATTGTGCCAAACTCCCACCGAACTGCATTTTGACATATTATGAATCGGTTTGATTGCGAGATTGTGGATTGCCATGATGACATCTTTCCAAATGCAATGTTTACCATCCCGAAGACGCCACCACCATTTTGTTAAAAGTGCGATGTTTTGAGCTCGTAATGATCCTATGCCAAGACCACCATTTTGTTTAGGTGCCAAAACGGTGGACCAAGCGACCCAATTTATTTTCTTTTCGCCCCATAAAAAGCGTCTTCTAATTTGTTCAAGATTGTCAATAACACCAATAGGAGCTTTGAATAAAGAAAAGTAGTACAAAGGTAAACTACCTAAAACCGATTTCACAAGTGTAAGTCTACCGCCAAAAGATAAAGTCTTTGCTTTCCAAACCGATAGTTTGGAATTGAATCGGTTGATAATTGGGTCCCAATTTTTTTTAAGATTCATATTGTTTACCTAAAATCAGCTTCTAATTTGTAACTTTTAAGTACAAATTTATCAAGTGAAACTAATCAACAACTTTAGTGTTTACAAATTACGTAGTATCATATTAGAATTCAAAATATCATATGGTATTAAAAATTGAAAACAAGGAAATATAATTGAAATCACTTGAACACAATGCATCATATTAAAATCCATGGTTCACAAATTATATAAAAAAGAACTTATACTTAAGGTTACAGTTTAAGAGTTGAGAATGCTAAAATAAAAGATGGTGCAAAGAGAGTGAGATGATTGGCGGCGACCTCGTAATTTGATATATTTCCATGTATAAGACAATTTTTCAATCAACTGGTTCGTTTCAAGGATAACCGTGGTCCAGAAGGGAAGGAGGTGATTAACCATTGGATGGAAGGTATGAATAGCATGATTGGCCTATTGACACAAGATTCTTTTAGTTTTCTCCAATATCTCAAAATAAATCTTAAAGTATTTAGCACTTTATAACAGAAAAGCGGCATAAAATAACTTTTATCTTCAAATAAAAAAGTGACACAACTCATAGATAAAATAAAAAATCGATCAAATTCAAACATTAAACCTCACTCTAGTTTAGGCGTTAACACACCTAACTTTTGTTTGCCACACTTATATTTAAAGATGAAAGTCATACAATTGAGATGGTTTCACATCATAAGATGTATGTGATGTGAGGGAGGGTAAATATTTCATGAATTTGAAAATTAACTTGACTTTTGAATTTTGATGGCCCGAAGACATATCCTTTAGTTTCAACAAATGCAATAGTTTTTGAACTAAACTTATATACTTCCTCCGTTTTAAAATAAGTGATACACTTGAGGTTGTACGTTTTTTAAGGTAAAATATGATTATTAAGGTTAATTAGATTAAATTTGATAGTTAGTGGAAGACGAGTCCCACATATTTGGATTAAAGTGAGTTTAATGATGTTTAAAAGTAAAAGTAAGGGTAAATAAGTCCTTTCACTTTATTAAATGAGAAAGTTAATGGATGTAAGTCTTACTTCTTTTACTGTAACGCCCTGAAATTTTAATAATTAAATAATATTAATTTAATCGTCATATTTAAGTAAAAATGAATAATTAGTAAATTAATTATAATGTAGTTAGACGGTTCGTTATTATAAGACTTTATTTAAATTAGTCATGTCGGGTTAATTAATTAAGTAATTATTATTTACCTGTATTAATTATTAATTCTTTTATTTAAGTGAGAGGATAAATAGTTGGTCGTCTTGTATGATTTAGACGACAAATTATTAGACGGTTAGTATTATGTAAGAAACTTTTATCTAGACATTTCGAGTTTTAATCTAATTACTTAAGTCGGGCCGGCCATTGGCCAAGGCCAAGTCGGAGTGGGCTTAAGATTTTTACGGGCTTAGGCCTAATCAAGTTTAGAGGATGTTAGATGGTAATTAGGTTTTTGTTTTTCTTGGTCCTTCAATTGTTTCTTGTAACCTCTCCCAGCCGTCACTTGTGTTTTTCTTCTTCTTTTTGTCCTTTTTCCCATTCGGCAGTCCGTGAGTTCAAGAATTTGTTGGCGTTATTAATTGAAGATGGGTTGGCGAGCAAGTGATAGACTTATCGGTGGTTTCAAGTTAAAAAGGGCGATGGTTGTTTTTCTTAATATTGGCAGAAGGAGTCAAGGAAGTTTATGTCTACAAAAAAATTGAAAGTAAATGCATTTAATTAATTTTGATGTGCAAAAGTAATTAGATGGCGGTGGAAGTGGTGTTTTAGAGGTGATGGCAGGTTAGTGATTTGGTAACAATCACAATTCTTCTTCTTTTTTTATGTCGGCAAATCACAATTCTTTTTGGTCTACAAACAATATCAAGTTATCAAGACTTCTTTTCCTTTGGGGTGAGTCAGTTAGATATGTGACCAGCCACATGGGTCTGCTTTTCTTTTATTCTCAGCCATGTTTTGAAGAGGTGGTCGACAATATTGTGGTGACCTGGCGATTTCATTTTTTTGTGTGCAACTTAATTCTTTTGGCCAAGTGATCATAGAATTTCGGTTTAGAAACGAGTAGGCAATCGGGACTGAAGGCCAAGGATTACCGCGAGCTGTGGTGTTTTATCAAGTTGTCCCCGAGCCGTATTTGGTAGAATCTTTTTCCTTTCTTGCTAGTATTCGTTGCCTATGTCAAGATTGATGTTATTGCAGGGTTTTAATGTTTTAGTTTGGTTATAGGGCTGCTGTGAAACGTGGTTGATTCCAAACCCCTCGGGTTTTGTTAAGTTGATTGATTACTCGGTTTCTTGTTGTGGTCCTTTTTGTTGTCGGGTTTTTGCTTAAATGTTGCTTAAATCCAGATTACTTGTTGTATTGTTGTGACCGTCAACCTTTGTATTCGTTCTCCGTAGTCATGAGTTTTGGGCTCGGGTTCTAGTCACTGTTTTAGGGGCTGCAGTTTGTAAGTCGAGGGTTGGGTAAAATATTTTATTGATAAACGAGACGTTTTATTAATCGAGAAACGGAAACCGAACCTTAAGGTTCTTGGTTTCCTAAACCGAATGGCTTTCGCAAATAAAATAATGAGATTGTTGTGAACATGAACTTCTGTGATACAAAATGATTATTTTTGGGGCTGTCGAGTGCCTCGGGAATTAACGAGATGATGTCGGGTTTGTTAAATCGGGTTTTTATGGAAATACATTTTCTGGCAGGTTCTGTCCCACGTTTTCGGGCCTGTTTTAACCTGTTTAAAATATGTTTCTGGATTTTTGACCCGCGTTAGTCTCTAGGTTTCTGAGTCCTCTTTCCGTTTCTGCTGACGGCTCGTCGATCTGAGTTACCGTTTAAAAGTTATGACCATTTTAATACGTTGCTGTCATAATTTCTACCAGTGCAGCTATGCTGCTTTGTGAGCCTGTTTTGAGGCCCTTAGAGTCTGTTTTTGGGCAGAAACCACTTGAGAGTGTTTTGTAGTATTCTGAGTCTAGTTTCCGTGGTAAAAATTTGGGACAAATCTAATGATCAGTTTGGGAGTTATAACCGTTTCCGTCAGAGTGCTGAGTGCTGCCAAATCCTGTTGGGAATAACTTTGAGCCGAGTTTTAATCCGAGTCTTGTTATGCATCGTAGGATCCTTTAGGAGCTGAATCGTGACCGTTGTGCGTGTGCCAAGGACTTATAGGAGCTTACGTTTATTCGAGGTGGGTAATCTCACTCTAAACTTGCACTTACATTTGATTCATGATTACGTGCTATAGGTTATGAACTGTGATTGATTGAGTTGAGTTTGTTGTTGCGAATGATCTGTGTACGTGAGATTTGATTATGAGTTTATATGCACTTGGGTTATGCTATGTGGTTATATATTTATGTGATGATATACTTGAGCTTGAGCAGTTAGTTTTATATGAGTACATGTTGTAACGGGTCAACACGTTAATAAAACTAACTATATTTGAGATTCATGAGGTTAGCCAACTCTTCCCTGAGTAAGCCAAGTACAATTCACGACTGTCAGCGTGGTACTGCGGGACACTGGTGGGTGTTGGAAGGGGTGCTGCGGCGAGGCGCTGGTGGGCGTTGGGATCGTCCGTCATTGGCGAACCAAGTGAAATTTAATAAAATGCCTAATAATCGAGAATTGAGTAGAGTCTTTAGGGATCACTTATGTGGTCTGGATTGTTTGTATGTGTATGTTTATTGTGTTGATTATTCACTCAGCGGTGGCTGACCCCAAACACTCCCTCCCATTTTGCAGGTACTAGAGCAAGTGCATTGGATGAGCTGTTACACGATGAGCTTTTATTATTTCGAGTCAAATGTTTTTAAAACAATTATTTTATTTATTCCGCATTTAAATCCACGAGACGGTTATTTATTTTTATTTATGAGTTGGGACCTTTGAGTTACTTGTACTTTTGGGGAAAAATAAAAATGTAATATTTTATTGATAATTTTTTTTTTTAAATTTACCCTGATTTTTGGGATGTTACATTTACTAAATAAGAGCATCTCCAATGGGAGGTTGAAGAAGAGGTTTATACTATTTGAATAACCTCTAAAATGACTTTTTACCATTGGATTGGATGACTTTTTAAGAGACCACTCCAACCACTTATTCTTTCCCAACCTCTTGAACATCTTTCAATGCTTGAATCTTTTAATCACTATATTTAATAATTTTACATTTTAAACCCACACACACACACACACACAAATATATATATATATATATATATATATATATATATATATATATATATATATATATATATATATATATATATATATATATATATATATATATATATATATATATATACATATATATATACTAGCTACAAAACCCGCCCGATGGGCGGGTATGCTGTAAATTTTAGTATATGTAGAAAAATGTCCAAAAACTTTATATATTTCTAAATGACATAATAATCGATAGATGTGATGATGATTTTGTACAAAAAAACGGTAAATGAAGAAATGTTACACGGGCATTTTATTAAATGAAGAATCCAGATTTTTATGCCGTAATCCGTAATATCTGAAGTCTGTTTCCGTTGCACAATCCAGCTTTTTATGCCGTAATCATAGAATGCCGGTTTTATGGAAATTATATTGAGTCGTGTATCACTTCTGAATAAATACGATTGAGTCGCTGATTGATCTTTTAAATATTTATTTGTTTCCTTGTATGTAGGATCTTTTAAATAGTTATTTATTTGTTTCCTTGTATGTAGGAAGCCGTATATGGAGCATATGAATGTAGACCGTAAGCCGTACCAGATTCGTTTGCCGTATATGGAGCGTATGAATGTAGACCGTAAGCTGTACCAGATTCGTTTGTATTAGTGCAAATGACGTGGACCAATCAGGGAATTACAAGTGGCATTATGGACGAATAGGAATGCTTGGAATTGCCATGGTGTTAAACCCTCTTCAAATTTAGGCCTTATATATATATATATATATATATATATATATATATATATATATATATATATATATATATATAGTGGTGGGTTCATGCGAGAACACTATATTTGCGAGAATGACGAGAACAAATTACATCCATTAGATTATGAGATGTGTGGCTAAGATTAAGGGTGACCATTTCTAACTAAGTAACATTAAATTTAGGGGTGGAAGGGCATAACAGTAATTTGGTTTTTTATTTAATTAAGAAATAATCCAACCCCCTCCCCTACCGCATATCACCAGCAAAATCAATTCATTTGTTTAGAATTCCCACACACACTTGTGTGTGTTTTTCAAAATCTTTCCTCCTTCAATAAATCCGGTCATAACAACCACCAGAACCACCGTCGCCAGAAATACCGACCCCGCACACCGCCGCACGCCCGCCCGTAACACTAGCCCGCACCACCACCGGCGGTTCTCACCACCATCAGATCTCTCGTCGGGTATGTGTATGTGTTTCTCTGTGAGAAAAAAAGAAGAGGAAAATGGTAGCGGGAGCCCCCATCTGTTTTCTACAACCATGAACAAACCCCGATCTACAAATTCATCTACGATATAGAAATTCCTCGGTTGGCAGATCTAGGGTTGCAAGCCCTCTCAACTAGGCCTGTGCAGAAGCAAAAAACCGGACCGGACCGGTTGGGACCGGACCGGACCGAGGACCGGAAAAACCAGATTCTATGGACCGAGGACCGGACCGGTGGTCGACGGTCGGTTTCGGTTAATGTCCGGTCCCGGTCGGTTTTGGACCGGTTTGGACCGGTTATAACCGACTGTTTTCTTCACTTTAACTTTTACCATTTTTAGCTGCACAAATCAATTAGCAGTACATGTCTAAATTATAAAATAGGTTTGATATTCATAGTTTAGCATTAATTTATATATCACATGATCACAAATTGATAATTACGTTATTTCTGTTGTATATGATTTCAAAACTAATGCACCATGCACGTATAATTAAGAATTCGGACTTGGTATACAATTAGAATTATACCTGGATTTCAGAATCACTATTATCGGATTGCAAGTCCGACATACTACTGATCGATTGCTGGAGCAGGGCATAAACGAAACAAGAATGATGAAGACGAAATAAGAAGTCGTAGAGGCGTAGAGCAGAACCGAAAGAAGTCGTAGACGGTCGTGTGTCAGGGAAAAGGGTTTTTTAATTGCATATTGGGCCTAATTCCTAAGTAATAAGGCTGGGCTTAGCAGCTAATTGGTATCGAGAATTGGGCTTAGCAGTAATAGACGGGTTTTTCCGGTTTTTTCCGGTTTTTTCCGGTTTTACCGGTTTAAAACCGGACCGGACCGGATGTACCGGTCCTAAAAAAATACGGACCGAGAGACCGGACCGGAAGCTACGGTTCGGCGCCGGTTCGGTCCGGTTTGTCCGGTCCCGGTCGGTTTTGGTCGGTCCCGGTTCAAACTGCACAGCCCTACTCTCAACCGCCGCCGTTTCCCCAGATCTACAATCACGAACACACACATTTCAACCGGAGACGTTAAAAACGGAGGTTAACATCGCAGAAGGACCACAACTGTTAGAGAAGAACATGATGTGTTTGTGTTTGTTCATCGATGACAAAGATGATGTCACAGCAGAAATCCAGCGAAGTCGGCGCCGAAAGAATTTTAGGTTTCCGGCAGGTCGACAGAATAATGTTTGTTCACTAGTGCGTAATGTCAATTTGGGTTGTACGACTTTGTGTTTGTTCATTAGTGATCTATGATTAATTTGTGTTGTTCACTTGTCATCTTGGGTTAATATGTTAATGTTTTCGATTTAAAATATGTTCAGAGTTTGTCTCATTAGCTTTTGTATTGTGTTCATCTTTTAAATCTCAGGTTTGTTCAATGTAAATGTGTTCACTAGTGATCAATATTGAATTATGGATACGATTCTGTTAATGCGTTCACTAGTGATCAATATTGAATTATGATTATGTTAATGTGTTCATTAGTGATCTGTAAGTTTTAGTTGGGATTACGAAAATGTGTTCATTAGTGAACTGACGCTGGATCAATTAAATATGGTAGCTGCATTTTTATTAATTAATTGCTTTAATTAAAAAAAACATAAAAAGACCTTATTACCCTTTTAAATTAAATGTTAAGTAAAATAGATGAGTGGTCAATATTCGTTCTCGTTGTTCTCGCAAATATGGTGTTCTCGCATGAACCCACCCCTATATATATATATATATATATATATATAGGGTACGGTTCATGCGAGAAGTCATTTTTTTTGCGAGAAGTGCGAGAAGCGATCTGGTTCATTAGATTATAGAATAAAGGGCGCAATGTTGCATGGCATTTTTGAAATTATGTGAATACTAGTGGCTAATAATTTAAGCGTAGAAGGGCAAATTTGGAAGATTCATATAAATGTAAATATGGAAATCATTGCTGAATTCTTGGAAATCGATTAATACCCCACTACTTTTTGAAAACCGACTCCCTTAATATCTGGCTAGTAAGATACGGTGAATCAAAACCAAAAGCGAAGCAATAACTTGTGAAACCCTAAGAAGATCAATAGTCGTACAAAGTTAATGCGAACATGGCAGGGTCATCTTCCAAATCAAACGAAGGTTAGTTTTTAGTTTTCTACTGATTGCAAGATATTTTACGCGAGAATCAATTAACAAACGACCTGTTGAATCTTTTCTTTTTTGTGTTTATGCAGTCGTAACTGGGTTTCTGTTCATTGCGAGATTTTTAATTTTTTTACTGATTTTTATGTTAATGTTTTGGATTTTGGGATTATTGAGTTTTAAAATTAAGATAATAGGTTACTTGTTCATTGATTTTGTGTCTTTGGAAGTAAAATTGGCGTAGAGATGGCACATTTATTTTGATGTTTAGTTAGTTTCACTGATGAAAAAAAAAGTTGATTTATTGTGTTATAGCGTTTTGTTAACTGATGTTTAGATGATATTTATTTAGGCGTAAATTTTTTTCAGTATTACCATATTTGTGAGCATCATTAATTCTAGTGATTTAAGTAGATATACAAATTATTTGTAAACACTGTATTGAGTAAATTATGTGAACGAACAAGGTATATGTTTAACGAAATTCAAAATTTATTAAATTGAAGTTTGGTAAGATGTAGGTTCTCGTTTGGGACACGGAAAAAAATCAATGCAGCCAGTCAGCACTAGTGAAAAATCCAAAGGTATGTGTACAATGCTTCTTTAATAAAAATCGAATTATGAACAATATGTAATAATAAGAATGGATTATGTTAATAGGTAAGAGGAAGATTTCCGAAGCAGAACAGAAAAAGAAGGATACATTCAGTGATAAAACATGTAAGGAAAAGAACAAATCGATGTTGGATGAGGAGGATAGCGATTTTGAAAATCTACCAGTTATTAAAAGATCAAATGTGGGGAAGGTGAAAAAGAAAGTTAGTAAACAGTTAAAGAAGGCTGGAAAAGGTTCTCGAACATCAAAAAAACTTCCACACATCCGTTGTAGAACATCCCCGAAACCGATGTGTGCAGCAATGCATTCACTAAGTCATGTACAAAAAGAATGTCTTGAGCGTATTGGGTTTGAATCTTTTGTAAACTTGAATATAGCTGAAATTCCTAGTATTCTCGGATATTTTGTAGTTGACAACTTTCATGATGAACGAATGGAGTTAACGCTTAAGAAGGGAATAATTAAAGTAACGAAATACTCGATTTCACAAATGCTTGGAATACGGTTTGAAGGCATAAAAGTTGATGACCTCCCGATTAAAAAAAATGAAGACCACATAATAGTAAAATGGAGGGAACAGTTTGATGGAACACAAGTGTCATCCAATGAAGTAATGAACAAGATAGTTATGAGTGAGGTGGACGACTGGAATTTTATATTGAATTTTATAGTCCTGTTTGTGAACACTATGGGGCAAACAAATAAGGGCGGTAAGTGTGACCTGTCAATACTTGCTCACTTCAACAGCAACACTGACTTGACACAAATAGACTGGAGTGAGTACATATTTAATTGCTTAAAAGACTGCAAGAAAGGTTGGCGGAATAATGACACGAACAGTTTCTTTGCTGGACCAATTACGTATCTGACGGTATGTTTCCGAAAATAATGAATTTTTTAATTTATTAAATTAAATATGATGTTTACTATTGAAAAAAACTAATGTGGTGTATATATTAAGAGATTTTAATAGTTTTATTGTATGCTATATGTAGCTTTTGTATGTCGATGGATCAAATTGCAAAGGAATTGATGTTAAAAGAAACAGACCAGTGATTATGAATTGGAATACGGAGTTACTTAAAAAAAGGGAAGCAATAGGCGGATTTGATAAAGCGAATATTAGTGGTCCTTATTTGCCGCCAAATGAAGACTATTTTGCAGATGACGATTATATTGGTTTTGACAATATAAACATGGATACTAATGAGCAAATCACTGTTGAGGTAACATGAGTAGAGAATTTTTTGTGTTGTTCATAAATGTTAATACTTGTTGGTTAGATATTCAGTATAAAAATTATTGGATATGAAAACAGGATTACTTAGAAAAACTTGGAACAATGTTCAGTAAGTTGAATGAGTCTAAGGATGAGCTGCTGAAAGTAACAAAAGAAGCACATTCGATGTTTGCAGACAATGGTAGGATTGCTGATTGGAATGAGAAAACAAAAATGCTTGATGACATTATGAATGACATGTCTGAAAACCTAAAAGGTAATGAACATGACTAAGTGTATCGGAATGCACTAATCTTTTGTTTGAACTTAAAATATGTATTAAGAAAAATATTGTAATAATTAGTAAGAATGTTCAGAAGTTGGTATGTAATATTAATAAGTATGATTATTGTCAATAATATTATGAACTTAGACGTGTTCATTGATAGTAGTAAATATTAAAAAAGATATATTAGCAATGTACAACATTTAGTTTATTAGTAAATGTAACCTGTAATAATGAGATATGGTTGACAACCTTTGTGCATTATCGTTGATGTAAATTGAATGTAAATAATAGGTTATGAGGAGAAATGTGATTTGGAGGAAAACAACAGTCAACTGGTTCGGAAACCTGTTGATGATGAACCGGTAATTTCACCTGTGAACGAAAATGTAAGTTCACAAGTGAACATAAATGTAAGTTCACAGGTAAACATAAGTGAGAATGTGAATTCTAAAATACCGGTGACATATGTATCCGAAGAGTATTATATGGAAATGGAAAAAGCATTGGAAAATGCTATGAAATGTAGGACAAGTAGTAGAATATCGGGTGACGACAATACTATGCCAAGCTTTAGTTTAGGTTTAACACAAGATTTTGAGATGACCGAAACAGATGAAATTTTTAGAACTCCTGTTGATGTTAAAAAAGGAGTATCTATTGACGCTACTCCATTACAGTCTTTAGCACCAACTGTGAAAGGTAGGACAACTAGTAGAGTTTCGGGTGACGACAACACTATGCCAAACTTTAGTTTAGGTTTAACACAAGAGTTTGAGATGACTGAATTGGATGAAATTGTTAGAAATCATGTTGATGTTAAAAAAGGAGTATCTATTGACGCTACTCCATTACAGTCTTTAGCACCAACTGTGAAACGTGGAATTACATTTAGGAGGAAATCTGAGCGAGCTATCAACATATCTGAACAACTAAGATCGCCATTTGCACAAAGAGCGGTTGATATAGCTAAGAAAATGCCGTCTCAAGAGAAAAAGGTTCATGATTTTATCATGAAGATGTTCCTTAATCCCGAGTAAGTAAAAATTGAAATAAATAGATTTTAACACCATATATATCAGCTTTGAATGTAATGCTGATATAATTTTTTTTTTCGCAGAGATGTTTTATTCGATACCAAACGAAACAATTCAATGAACAGGGAAAGTATTGAAAGTCTGGCCAATATTAGTCCAGTATATGTAGATGTCATCAATGCATGGTGTGAGTTATTAAACATGGATGAGGCAACACGTGCTCCAGAGTCACCATATAGATTGTTTCTACCAACAATCACAGGGGTAAATAATAAAATAGACATGGTTTACTTAATGAATGTTATTTGATAAGGAAACTAACGAACAAGCCACATACAGGGTATCAAGAATATTGATGATCGAGTTCGATGGTTAACAACTATGATAGGCGAAGCAATGAATAAAGATCATCAATTGATGAAACTCAGAAATGTTGACATGGTATTGATAATATGTGTACCTATAAATCTATATGAGCTTCAATCATTGTTGAAACACGACCCATATCTTGATATGTTTTAATAGTAGTCGATTGTATGTTGTTATTGCAGGTCTTTTTTCCGGTACTTGATAAAAGTTACTACTTGATTTGCTTTGATTTAAAGCATGAAACTATAGAGATCATAGACAGCAAGTTTTATGATCCAAAGTTTGAATGGGATTATTGGGGTTTGCCTGAAAACATGGTAAGTTCTTTCCTTGTAATTATTAATGAACTGATATATTCACTAATGAACTACAATGATGATAACTGTAGAAAAGAGGATTTGTCCGTTATCTGAGTTGCGTAGAAAATCACAAAGCAGGTAAGATGGAAAACGCACAACCAGTTCAGCTTAAAATGTGTTTCACACTGAAAAAAACAGAGACGGATGGGGGAGTATTCACTATGAGACATTTAGAAACATACATGGGTGGAGGTACATCAAAATGGACCACCGGACTAGAGGAGGATGGTCGACGTCAGAAAGCGGTATTGAAGAAATTGAGACAGAAGTACGTTGTAAAGATGTTGATGTCTGAGCATAATGTGTTACGAAACAAAAGTATCAACGAAGCCAATGAGAACAGAGACGGAAATTCATGAAAGTTATACCCGTTCACTGCTGTTTGAAACAATAAGTGTGTTTATCTATTTTTAAGTTATTAGGATTGAATGTTGGATTTTTTTGCTTATTTATGCGTTGATGATTATTGAGACGTTATCGTTGTAGACATTTTATAGATGGTCTTTTGGTATTTATCTAAACGTGTTTAAATGTCGATTAAAAGGATTTACGAATTGTCCTTACTGATAACAAATGAACAATTGTGTTCACAAATGAACAATTGTGTTCACATATAACGAAATGACTAAGTAACCCTAATGACATACATAAAGTAAGTTGCTAAATCAAATGTTGATAAATGTTAAGGCTAGTAGATAGAACATAATATCTGAATTACATAATAAAAAGGCATCATACATCAAACGTACGTATAAACATCCTCATCACAAAAAGTTCATAATTAAATAAGAAATCAAAAACCAAAAGTTAATTTCTTTTACGCTTCGAAGAAGTCTCGACTCTGGTCTTTAAAAGTTCACACGTGCGTGAATTGTGCCCTTCTTTCTGACAAACATGACAAGTATTGGTGGCCTTTCTGATCCTTTCTTTTGCTTTTTCAGCCGGACCTTTCAACCTCTTGCTTGTACCACAACCTTTGGTTCTGATTCCAGTAGGCAGATATACTTGAACACCGCTAGGAGCATTACGTCCATATATGCGTTCAAAAATAGCTTCCTTGTTACTACTCTTAGAGTGTGCATAAGGAACCTTTTCTTCAAACTCACTAGTGAGTTCATTGATGCGGGTTACAAATTCATCACGTATGTCAGTACAAGATCGTAAACGTAGCATACATGACTCTACTCTCGAAATTGTTTCATCCTTGATCAATAAATTGCTATCCTTCTCCCTCCCATATCGGTGTGTACTATTTATCAAATGTCTTGGCAATAGATTAGATTTCCATCGACACAAAATGTATTTATCAGGTATCTGTTGTAACTGGACATGCTTAAATACACAAAATACATGGCGGCATAAATATCCAAGCCGGCCAATAAGATTACAACTACATGTCACATTAGCTTCATCTTCTTCATAAATGACCTATAAAATTAAAACAATGTTATAATATGAACTCTCAAATATGTATGTTCAGTAATGAATTATTAGGTTCATTAGTGTTACCTTAAATTCACCAATAATCTTATCTTGTTTGTTAAAATGTTTTACTCTGTATACATTGGCGGATTCATCAGATGCCGTCGTCTTTAAAGTACATGAATACACCGCTGTGTATATTTCTTTTTGAATCTTCCGGAATATAGGTCTAGTGTATGCAGTAGCGGCTTGACGCTCGTAACAAAGGGGAGTAGACAGTGTAGGGGTTGTTGTTAAGTCATCGTGGTCTAATTTCTGATATTCGTATCTTTGCATTTCCATTGCTGATTCAAAACATAACATAAACTGGACTAGAGTATTACTAGTGCGGGAGACAATTCTGAACATTGAATTCGAGCTTTCAGCTCTCGAAGTTGTTTTCATCAAACAAGACATATCATGATGTTTGAAATACGACGGGATCCAATGTTCACGTAATTTGAACATATCTTCAAGCCACTTGTTACCTTGTAAACGAAACTCTTCAATTAATTCGTGCCAACGTTTCTCAAATTCATCTTTACCGATGTAGACATTCCAAACAAGTTTATGCAAACGCCTTCTGATCTCATCATTATCAAAGTTATCGCCTATAATCTGCATTTTATTTAGCATCATACAAGAAAAAAGAATTGTAATTCAAATGAGGTGGAGAAGGTCATTAATGAATTTTAAATATAAATCTCAAAATAGACAATAATTTACCTTTACTGGTAATTTAGTCATGATGTGCCACATACAAAACCTGTGATGTGCTTCATTAAAAACGGTCGGTACTGCTTGTTTCATAGATGGGCACTGATCTGTGATCACCAACTTAGGTTGTGTAACATGAGCCTTGAGAAAGGCCTCTAGCAACCATACATAGGAGGCAACTGTCTCGTTTTTTAGTAAGGCGGCTCCAAAAGTAACACATTTATAGTGGTTATCTACACCCGTAAATGGAACAAAAACCATTCCATATCTGGTAATAGAACAGAAACAACGTTAGAAGTTAACAAAATAAATAAAATCACAAATTTAAATGATGAACATTACTTGTTTGTACGGAATGTTGCATCAAATGCCAATACATGACCGAGCTCTGAGTAGTTAAACTTGGCTACATCATCAGCCCAAAAAATACCTCCCAACTCATTATTATCTAACAAATAATCAAAAGAAAAATTTGGAAGATGCTTTTTCTTACTATTAAGCATATCAACTACCATTCTCGCATCATTATCGCCTATGTAGCCGTTTAGATCTCGCCTAAAGTTTTTATAATCAACCTTTGTGCCTCGAACTTTATCGTAACCTCCTTTTAATGATACTTGTATCCTATGCGCTACTGTAGGTCCAATGTTTGACATGGATAACTTGTGTACAAAATCTTGTTGTTCGAATGATAATTGCCTTGCGGTGCGCGAGAAATGCTTGTTTGCTGCACTCTCCATAGGGTGGTTGTGTAGTTCCTCAAATGAATATAACTGGTATACTGATGAACTATCTACCAACCTCAATTTTATACCGGCATTACAGTCTGTAACACTATGGTTTGAATTGCGTCTTTTTAGTACACGTACTTCATGAACATCATCTGTAAGTGTGTCAACCGACTTTTTCTTCCTTGGTACACCAGCCTTATTGCATACAATGTACCTCACTGTAATCAGATTTAATTTATTCTTAAATGTTGTAGACTTTCGAGTAGAGAACCCAGCTTCTGATGCATAACGGTTGTACATCCTTTCAGCTTCTTCGAGTGAGTTAAACAATGTATCTAGAACTGGTTTAAAATCACCTGTAACATCCGGCACCCAATACTTTGATCCGTTGGGCGACTCAGTTAAATTACCACCATGTGATTCGTTATCTGAATTTGTGAATACGTCTGCAAAAAATTGTGATTTTTTTAATTATGATGTTTATTAAGAATTATATTTAAAAACATAAAATTATTGGGAACTATTTGACAGTTAACACATACTTGTATCGCCAGAATCAATAAGTTGCTCGTGGTTTTGATTCACCGGTGAATCTCGATCATCTCTATAAAATTCAGCCGAAGAAGACATGATAAGCAAAAACCTACAAAATAAGGGAACATATAAGTAATCATCCGAAGAAGACATGTTTATGTTGATGGGGATTTGTGTTATATTTGGAATAACTATAGATAAGTTCATTGATGAATACGATTCGAATACACTTCTATTATATACGACATGGTAATAATTGATGTTAAATTTTGGAGACTCGTCTACCTCATATTCATGTTAAACTGAATATTGCTAATTAGTATCTGGAAGGGGATACTCAATTCCCACTTAATGCATTCCAACGAAGATTAACCCTTTATACAAAACAAAACCCAGAAAAAACGTTACCAAGATACCAAGAATCCCTGACGAACGTAAGATAAGCAGATTCTGATTCGTGAGATTATGTAACCTGTCTCGTTCGTATGCTTAGAATGATGAAGATGATACACGATTGTTTTATTGATCAGATCCAATAAAATAGGATGGAAGTTACAGTACTTAATTAATTCATTAATTAATTAAATATGTAAATCTGGAAATTGCATAAAAGACAATCCTACCCTTTTGGTTTTAAATTAAATTAGTGGCTAAGATCGCTTCTCGCACTTCTCGCAAAAAAATGACTTCTCGCATGAACCTTCACCTATATATATATATATATATATATATATATATATATATATATATATATATATATATATATATGGATCAAGAAAGAAGTTAGGTTATTTAGAGAAGTTAAAGAAGCAATTAGGAACATTGATTTAATTAAAATATGTAAGGGCATTTAAGGACATTATTGTTATTTTCCCTTCCTTCACAATATACGTGAGTTTTCCCTAATTCATTATCTTCTCCCATATCTTCTTCCACAGTGCATTAATGCTTCTCCTCTAAAGATCCATACGAACCAAATCCCCCAACAATTAAATCACCTGCACATTAGTTTTCAATTTTGTTTATCAAGTAAGCCACGCTCCTAAGTTTCGATTTCGATTTTGTATAAAAGTTGTAATCACTTATGAAGAACACATGATCAGTTCACGTAAGTCACATCTCCGAATTTTCGATTTCTATTTTGTTTTCGTTTTCATTCTTAGGTTTAGCATTCTCACTCAAAACAATAAAGTTAATTTATAGTTTTAATTGATTATTGTGTTTTTAATCAGATCTAGGTCACATGATTGCTCCTGATCAATCAGCTCTAGTTCACATGATTTCTCCTGCTCAATCAGCGCTCCAGGTCGCACAGCTCCTATACGAACCCAAAACCATCTATTTGAATCAGATCCAGATATATGTAAGTTATAGATCTCTTTTGATTTGAATTTTGGCTTGCTTACTCAGAAAGGGATGAGAAAGGGCTAATTACAATCCAGGTCGTCTATTTGCATTTGCATTTTTATCTGAAATATTAGCAACTGACTGGAATTTGCATTTGCATTTTCATCTGAAATATTAAACAATTGACTCGAATTTGCATTTGCATTTTCATCTGAAATATTAAACAATGACTCCATTTGTATTTGCATTTTCATCTGAAATATAAAATAGTTGACTAGAATTTGCATTTGCATTTTCATCTGAATATAAAATAGCTGACTAGAATTTGCATTTGCATTTTCATCTAAAATATTAAACAGTGACTGCATTTGCATTTTCATACTTCCAATTGATTTTTCATCTTATGTAGTTTTATTTTTTTTTCTTTTGTAGATTTTGATCATGTTCCAGCTTCTCTTGGAATTGGTTTTGAAAAAATATCTACTCTTGGTGATAAGTATTGGGTTCCTAATGTTCCAAATTCTAAAAGACCTGTTAATGGTATGAAATTTGATTCTTTGGTCGATGCTTGGAACTTCTATAGAGGGTATGCTATTGTAGGTGGCTTTGAGCCCATTAAATCTACTCAGAATGTTCTCTCATTAAAGAATGGTGGATTTGTTACTCTAATGATTTTTGTTCTAAGCATGGTAAGATTGTAAATAATAGTAAATCTGTGGACACTTTGAAAGTTGCCAATGACTTGCATTTATCTAATGAAATTGATGATGGAGCTAGTAGATCTGTTAATGACAATAACAACATTGAAGTTCACAAAGTTAAAAAAAAGAAAGTCATCTTCTAAGAAGACGGGTATGATCCTCATAATATTCGCACTTGTACGTAAAAAATGAGTAGAAGATGCACGGAAAAACCGCAACAAGCATATGATGGTGCAATATTTTCTTACCAAATGTAGTTATTTTTATATTTTCTTACCAAATGTAGTTAAACATACTTTGACATTTACATTTTCATTATATCTAGTTATTCCCTAACTTTTTAAATATTGATTATGTTTTGCATTTTCATACTTATATTTGCATTTTCATAATTACATACGCATTTTCATTTTATGCACTTTGTGTGGTGATTATGTATCCAATACTGGTATCTGCATTTGCATCTTCATACTTGCACTTGCATTTTCATTTTATGTAGTTACTTCCTGGAATTTTACATATGAGTTCTATTTTAAATACTATCAGTTGCATTTGCATTTTAATTTTACATACGCATATTCATTTTATGTAATCCCGCATGACATTTTATGTACCTGCACTTGTTCTATTGCACTTTCTAATCCATATAAACAAAACCCAAAATAACTAACAATACAGATTACTTCTACGACTATCTATCAATCCATATAAAAAAACAACCAACCTAAAACACATTTAACCTCCTAAAAAAACAACCTCCACAATCCAAGAATCCATGTGATAAAAAAAACAACCATCTATTGTGTAGTTATACATAAAAACCTACTTTTTAGTTTGACCGACATCCATCTTTTACCTTCTTGAATTTCTTCTATATTGTTTTTTCCTTTCAATTTCGACCCAAAAACTTTGTCATTATCTTTGTTCGTTTTATTTTTTCTTTTAGCATCATTATGAACATTAGCTTGCATTGCTGCTCATCTTGTTGAATTCCATATTTTTTTATCTTTTATCCATCTTGTACCTACAATTTAGGAAGCATATTAGCATTTAGATAATTGTCATATTATCATATGAAAATGCAAATGCATATTATCATAATTTCTATGTTTGTAACCGACATATGAAAAAAATTGTGTTGTTTTTTTTTTCCAAGTTTTATTATGCCCGTATTAAGACAACCAAAAACCAACTATTACTATAATTGTAAATGTCCTTACTCGAAATGTACTTACTCGATTGTGAGCGAAAGAATCATGTATGTTATGAACCCTAATTACTTGAGAGGCGGCTTTGTAGCTGTTAAAGAAAGAATGTCAAGTTCTTTCTGATTTACAACCCAATTGCTACCTGCAATTTAGGAAGAATATTAGAATTATGGTAACATTAGCATATTATCATATGGAAATGAAAATACAAATGCAGAATCATTCACAAACAATTATCATAATCAATTTTTTTTCCTAAATTGTAATATCCATTTAATTTTTCAAAACCATAATTGCTTTCAGATTTCATCTAGGTTTCCCCTGTTTTTGTTTCACTCGTTTTTGTCAATATAGGTTTTGGTTCAATTACTCTAATACACTTTCTCTGTTTGCAACATACTCTTAACTTGAAATTTAACAATTTAGCACACACCAAAATTGGCAGTACAAATACAGAATTTGCTTTGACCCACTTCCTAACCCGAATCAACCCGTTTCAAACAGTACCATATTGAGAATCGTGGACAGATAGACGAAAAATGGGCAGTTTAAACACATAATTTGCTCTTGACATGAAGTTTAAATTGTTTCGGTTTGAAACAATTTAACACAAGAAAAAGAAGCACTTACGGAATAGCACTGAAATCTTCTTGAATCGCCGAGAGTAGCCCTGAAATCGTGACTGTGAGAGTAGCGTGAGACAGAATCGGGCGTTGAAATGGTTCGATTGAAGCCCTTTGATGAATGTCTTTCGACTGTGAGAGACGGCCATAAAATAGCAGTAATCGTATGCGAATCAATACACAATTGATTGCAACCCTGTGTCCGATTGAAATCGTCCAATTGAAGCTGTTGAAAAGCTATGTCGAAACCCTAGAATGGCCCGATTGAAACCCTTCGTTAGTTGCGACTTGTGAGAGAGAGAAGACAAAAATTGAAAAAGTTGCCTTGCCAATTCCACGACAAATTCTATGGATAGAGTTTAGGTAATTCCATTTACCTAAAATACCCTTATAGCCTTTTTTTTGTGTCTAATATTGTTCCCTGGCAAATGAAGGCGCGTGTTTTTGGCTCTCTTCATCCGGTCCACTTAATCTTTGATCTAAGGGATACAACTAGTTCTTTATATTCTTTAATTAATAGAGGTTTTCTATAGATCCCTACTATATATATATATATATATATATATATATATATATATATATATATATATATATATATATATATATATATATATATATATATATATAGTGTAAAATTAGAATCAGAACCAATTAAGGCTACAGAACCAGCAGAACTCAATCTAAACCATTGATTTTTGAAATGAAATGATCATGGAAGACACATTAATGTATTTGATGAGGGACCCCCAAATATTGGTTTGTATGGATGTCATTCATGCATGTATACATATATGTATAGATAACACTTATGTATACATACATGAATACATATACATATATGTATACATGCATGAATGACATCCATGCAAACCAATATTTGGGGGTCCCTCATCAAATACATTAATGTGTCTTTCATGATCATTTCATTTAAAAAATCAATGGTTTAGATTGAGTTCTGCTGGTTCTGTAGCTTTAATTGGTTCTGAAACTAATTCAACCATATATATATATATATATATATATATATATATATATATATATATATATATATATATATATATATATATATATATATATATATATATATATATATATATATATATATATATATAGGGGATAGTGAGTGTGTGGCTGTCACGTACCTAAGCTTAGGTGTGAAACCACCTATAACTACATAGTTTTGGTTGAAAAAAAGTCAAAACGATTATTTTTACAATATCCTGTCACTTTCTCACCCTATTAAAACACTTACATAATATAAAAACACCAACTCAACACCATTTCAAGAATATGACATTTATTCAATATAAACACCATTTCAAGAATATGAAACTTGAATCACCGATTCAACAAAAACATAATTAATATTTAAGATAATTGATAAGGTTTAGACGGGATTTGATATACTAATTAGTTTATGCAGTGAGTTATAAGTTTTTTTAACCTAAATTATGTAGTTTTAGATGGTTCCACACCTAAGCTTAGGTATGTGACAGCCACACACTCACTTTTCCCATATATATATATATATATATATATATATATATATATATATATATATATATATATATATATATATATATATATATATATATATATATAGAATATGGATCAAGAAAGAAGCATCCTTATTTGAAGAAGCTAGAAAAAGGTTGCATTTTCGTAAAATATACATATAAATATACATATACATACCGATATGTACATGTACGTATATATTTAGACTATAGATATACATATTTTCACATGTATACCCTCAATATGTATTTATATACACACATATATATACGGTATGTATATGCATTTTCGTAAACGAAAATGCAAGTTGGGATATGAAAATGCAAATGCAAGTTACGTCAAATGCATGTGTATATATATGTGTATATATACAGATATATAGGGCATGAATATGCATATATGTAATATATATGGTCTAATTATATATGTATATATACATATATGTTTGTATATGCATGCATATATGTATAAGTTACGAAAATGCAACCCTTTTCTAGCTTCTTCAAATAAGGACCCTTTTCTATGGATCATTACCCTATATATATATATATATATATATATATATATATATATATATATATATATATATATATATATATATATATATATATATATATATATATATATATATGTATATATATATATACACATATATATATATACATATATATATATATATATATATATATATATATATATATATATATATATATATATACATATATATATATATATATATATATATATATATATATATATATATATATATATATATATATATATATATATATTGGTGGGTTCATGCGAGAACACCTAGTTTGCGAGAACAGCGAGAATAAAACTGAACCTTTAGATCAGTTGATTGTGTGGCTAAGATCATGTTCACTTTTTCGTAATGAAGGGGCAGTCATAAATTCCAAAACTAGAATGAAAGGGCAAAAAGGTAAACTAGACCACCCCTATTAATTTTGCCAATTAATAGGCAAATTGGAAACATAAAAAAACGTAACTGTGCTCACACACACATGTGTGTGCAGTTGGCTTCTCTCCCAAATTTCCGGCGATAGTTTGAGGCGACTTTCAGCCACCTCGATTAACATCTCAGGCCTGAGATCTGATTCTTCCCCCATCGCATATATCAGTCACACACACACACACACACACACACACACACACACACACAAGTGTGTGTGTTTTAACTTTTCTCCTCCATCTCAACCTCTTGATCAACCTGCCATTTTTCCCCTCGACCGCCGCACACGACTGCCAGGCAATTTACTCAGTCTCGAAATGGTTCGTTTAGGAGGGTACGCCCCTGATTTGCCGAGATATACCTCATTAGCCATATCTACAAAAGTCAATAAAAAACTCTATCGGCGGCGAAGGTCTTTGCCGACGGAATCTGACCTCCGGACCACCATCAATCGATTCAGAGTTGTTCAAATAGGGTGGTACCCACTTAATCGATCAAAATAGCCAGCCTCTCTTGCCGGATTTAAATGTCGCTGGAGCAGTAGTTGCGCAGTTGCTGCCGGAGAAATTGGGTTCCACCCTTTTTCATATCTAGGGTTCCTCGTGTTCATTAGTGAATGTTTAATTTTTTTGTTGAATCTTGTTAATTAGTAAATGTTTTATTTCTAGTTGTATATTGTTCATTAGTGAATTGTTGATTTGTGTTTGGTCCATTTATTTGTTTCTGGTTGAATCGTTTATGGTGGATACTTTTCTGATATGTAATTTGTTCACTAATGATTTGAGCACTAATGATCTGTTCACAATTATGAGTATTTACCGGTTAACACAGTTTTATTCATTATTTTGTTGTTCACTAGTGAACAGCCGAATAATTAAATTAATATATGGTTGTTCACTGATGAACAACCGGAGATTGGTTGTTTAATTAAATAAAAAATGGTTGTTCACTGGTGAATAGTCAACCAACTAAATTGAAAATGGAAAGTATATATTTATATTGATTTCCTTTGATTTAGTATATTTAATTAAAAAAAAGCAAAAATGGCCTTATTACCCTTTTCATTAATAAAATTGATTAACATAGATGAGTGGTTATGATTCGTTCTCGCTGTTCTCGCAAACTAGGTGTTCTCGCATGAACCCACCCATATATATATATATATATATATATATATATATATATATATATATATATATATATATATATATATATATATATATAGGGGTGGGTTCATGCGAGAACACCTTGTTTGCGAGAATTGCGAGAACGAATACTAGCCACTCATCTAACTAAATTAGTTTTAAAATTAAAAGGGTATTTAGGTCTTTTTATCTTTTTTTTAATTAAGTCAAATAAATTAATATATATCAATTCAAAAATATACCTTCCATATTTAATTTAATTAGCCGGTTGTTCAATAGTGAACACTCATATTTTATTCAGTGAACAACCCGGTAAATCAAACCAAACAATGAGCATATAATTTTTTTTGAACAGCAAGCATTTTATTAAAAGAGAACTAGCAAGATCCTAGAACCAAAACAATGAGCATATAATTAATGAATACTTTTTACAAAAATATAATTAAATTCATATCACCAATTAACACCCCAAATTTGATGTACATAATGTTCAATAATTACAAAATTACAACACATGTTCGTTTACTAATGTACATTTATATATTTGATGTTCACCGATGCACATTTGTATATATGATGTTCACTAATGTACATTATCTTTAACACATGTTCACTGATATACATGATGTTCACTGATGTTCACTAAATTACAACTCCTGTTTAGGGTTCCGGTCACATCTCCTTCAACCTCATTTTTTACAACAGTAACCCAACCAACAGCAACAGTCGCCGCCCACAGCTAAATAGGGTTCCGATCACATCTCTTTCAACCTCATTTTTTATAAAATAACAACAAAGAAACTCATGTTTGTTTTTTCTCGGGTTTCAAATTGGAAATGCAAAACCTGAAAAAACAAAATCCAGGAACTAAAAATACAAACAGAGAATCCCAGATCTAAAATGTGGCTGAGGCGGTGCAATGGTGTTTTCGGGTAAAAACTCTAGAGAGATAAACGAGAGATTTGAACATTAACCAACGGAGAGAGACCCGTCGCCTGAGTGAGAACCGTCCGTCGGAGATCTGGAAACCCTAATCGCCTCCGTCGACTATTTGATAAATATTTATCGCAGCCTTCCATTTTAAACAGATGGTGTGTTTGGTCAAGAACGTGAGGGTGCCGGAGATAGTGAGTGTGGTGGCCGGAAAAGTTGGCTCAAAACCGTCGCCTGAAAATTGGAGAGAAATCGACAACTACACATACTTGTGTGTGTGGGAGAGAAGCCTTCCATACCTATTTAATTGCAAAAAATTAATTGCGGTGACACCTACATACCATTTACGTCTTTGAAGTTTTCATGTGTAACACAGAATAACCCACCTAACCAATCAGAATTTAGTAAATACATATGTAAACCAATAACATTTAACCCAAATCATACACATACTTATAAAAATATCAAAATACTGAAAAACATACATGCACAAATAACACTTATGATACATACGTGAATAACATACTTGCGTGATAAGATATATGTATACATGCATGAATTACCTACATGCAAACCAATATTTGAGGGTCCCTCATCAAATTCATTCATGTATCTTCCATAATCCGTTGATTTTGAAAATCAATTGTTTAGATTGGGTTATAAACAAAAGATAGGGTTCTCTATATAACTCTCCACTATATATATATATATATATATATATATATATATATATATATATATATATATATATATATATATATATATATATATATATATATATATATATATATCCGGTGAGTACTCTTTTCCCGGTGAGGACTGCGAGGACTCCAAAAAAAACACTAAAAATGATCCAAAACAAACTTTTTTCAAAAAAATTTCTTTTTTAAATATCTAAATCGCAGCCTATAAGATCAAAAAAAAATTCAAAAATGATCCAAAAAAAATATGGATCATAATAATGATCCACAAAAAAAAGTGGATCATAATTTTTTTTTTTTTTGAATTTTTTTTTTGTCAAATGTAGTAATAATCATGGTGAGTTATACATATTTTTTTCGGAATTTTTTGAAATTTTTTTGAGGTGTCCTCACGAGTCCTCACCGTTTTTGGAGTCCTCACCGGATCCCACTTATATATATATATATATATATATATATATATATATCTATATCTATATATGTGTGTGTGTGTGTGTGTGTGTGTGTGTGTGTGTGTGTGCAGGGGTGGTACCAGACAAATTTTTAAAGGTGGGCAAAATTGAATGATGTTTTATTTAAAGTCAAATCATAAACCAAATCAAATCAGTTAGTTTGAAGAAAGTCTAAACGTAAACTAAATTAGGCAAATTAAAACGTTCAAGTAAGTTTATATTGCTAGATCTCGTATACACAGTTTATATTCTTAACGCATATTCGTATTCAGTTTTGTTATAACGTTCAAGTAAGATTTTAAAGTGTTCATATATAGATGATGTGAACTAATATGTCACTGTTTAAAATATATGTGTGATCAAATAATTGATAAGCATAATATTTTTAAATCAATAAACATAGGGGAAAATGAATCAAAAGAAAAGAATATTTTAATAGGAAACAGAGTAAAAGAAATGTTAAAACGTGAAAGAAAAAAAGATTTAAAAAAATATATATGCATATGAATGGGATTTAAACTAAATGTTATGTATTTTAAGATACATGAGTTAGCCACTGAGCTAATATATGACGTGTATTAGTTATCGCTCATATATTATGTATATTTGGATGAACCAGGTCAAAAAATGAGCCGACCCCCAAAATATTTATACTAATCGGAAAAAATTTAGGGTGGGCAGGTGCCCACCCTGCCCACCCATTGGTACCGCCCTTGTATATGTGAATCATTTATTATTTCTATAACTATAAATAATAACTTTATCATATTTCAATACTTTTTAAGAAATATCACACATGATCATTAAGAGACATTTTAAAAAATGTCAAGTTTTGTAATGTTATAAAAATTGTGAAATTACATAAGTGAAGGCCTTTATAAAACATTTGATATAGTTAAAGGTAAATTAGTAATATTAATAAGAATAAGTATTTGGAAAGGTTAACCATTGGAGAGGTTTTTAATTAATAAGTTATTAGATGATGTGGCAAAAGTAATAAGTTATTTGAGAGGTTAGCCATTGTGGATGCTCTAATACAAATTTTCAAAGTGTATCACTTATTTTGAAACACCCCAAAAAGGAAAGTGTATCACTTATTTTGAAACGGAAGAAGTATATATTTATTTTTACCTAACGATCATTACTTAAATGGAGGTTTAACTACGATACATAATCTTTTCAAATGATGTCACTGCATATGTCGAACCACTAACTTACTAACTTGTCGTTAAAAAAATAATAATAATAATAAAATAAAAATAAAACTTAAATGGAGGTTTAACTACGATACATAATCTTTTCAAATGAAGAGTATGAAAGAAGTAAGATGTAGACAATCAATCATATCCTATATGTTAATAGAGAGACTGATTTCGGAGAGACCTCCGACAAAAGTATGAATGAGAAGATATGAGAGTATACGAAATGAGTGCATGCCTAACAAAAACATATACTTCCTCTGTTTCAAAATAAGTGATACATTTTCCATTTTAGAGTATTTCAAAATAAGTGATACATTATAAAAACTTATAATATTTGGTAAAAAGTAGTGGGGTCCACACCCACTAACTATCTCATTTAATATAGTGAAATGACACATTACCATTACTTTTTACTTTTAAACATTATTAACTTCACTTTAATCAAAATGTGTGAGACCTATCATTCACTAGGTATCCACTTTAATCTAATTAACCTTTATTATCATATTTTGCCCAAAAAAACGTAAAACTCAAAGTGTATCACTTATTTTGAAACAGAGGAAGTACAAATAATACAATTATGAAGCATTTGATTAATTTTGATCATTAATTAGAATTGATCCAATAATTAAAATTTATCTTTTGGATTTTACTCCCTCCGTCCCAAATTAATTGTCCACTAGACAAAAAACACACAGTTTTAAGATTGTGCAATTATTGCACTGTCCACCAATCAAATCTCATATTTACCCACTTATAATTCATATGATTGGTTGTAATTTGAAATTGACAATTATTTTGAGACAAACTAAAATAATAAAGTGACAATAAAAATGAGACGGGGGATTAATTAAAAGTTGGACTAGATGAAACAATTCACTAACTTTATATGTTTACATAATTAGAAAGTCACTTGATCAGTTAATTAGCGAGTCGTGTTTGTTGATTAGGGTTGACAGCTCGATAAACTGGCATTACTCGTAGTCTAACATTCCCTTTATTTTGTCTTTGTTGACGTAACTGGCATTACTCGTAGTCTAACATTCCCTTTATTTTGTCTTTGTTGAGGTCTCTCGTCAACGACACAAACTAATAAACCACAAAGTTTATCAAACCAAAAGTACAACAAGAACAGCCTGATGTACTACTTTTATTTGCACAAGCAAAGTCGGCAACATACAAATGAACCAAGATAATGACTAATGAGAACTAATCCCCTATTTATACACTTTTAGTTAACGACTTATGTAACTAACTCTTAACAAAGTTACACATCAGTCCTTAATGTTTACACAATGTACATAATGGCCCTTGTATTATTAGTCACCCATATCAATACTCCCCTCATGAACATAGGCTTGTCCTCAAGCCTCATAAGACGTCCAAATATCAAAAGAGGAAAACTTTGGCTTGTGGTGTAACCCGATCTTCACTTGGAACCATTAGAGTTCAATTATACTAAAAGTTGCATCTCTTGTTTTGAGTAACCCACTCAATTATACCTTGATCATGATGTTTAGCAAGTTTATCTATTAGTAAGAAACTTGGACAATGACATGAAATTGTAACAATTTACATCTTCAACAACCATCCACCATTAGAAAATGTACCAGGTGATGTACATGGCAACATAAAAGTCGTCTCCTTAATCGATGAAATATGTAGAGAAACACATATCAAATTTGGTGTAGCTAACGAGGTAGGTGAATCAATATATGTAGTGATGGTGGAATCATATGAAATGATTTGTGTTGTAAAATACTTCATCAAAACACATAGTTTTGGGGGTTTACTGATTTCCATGAGAATAGGATGTTCAAAATTACACCAAAAGGTTTGAGCTAGTGTTGGTTTATTATGATAAAAAAGAAAGTGATCATCAGCAGCAACCTTTACTTTGGAATCCATTACTACAAACACCCAACCAAGGAATATAGATGTTGCAGGTGATGGATGTGCAGGGAAATTGGACCAGAACCTAAAATGGATAGCATAATCCGGAGGCTTAGGTGGCTTTAGACCTCTTGAAGCACACACAAACAGCAAACCAGGCCCTAACACCCACACACAATCTGGTTTGGGACTTTTATCAAACACCTTGCGTGCACCCCAATAAAACTCAGAATTCGAATGTACATTCATCCGATAGTTCCCAGTACTTAACATCTTATGCTTCAGCTCATTAGAATGGTTTCCGGAATATGAATCAAGTAGTAGTATAAGAGTGACATTCGTATTGATTTCAAAATCAGGTTTACTTACATTGAGTGGTTGATTAGGCTTCCTAATTCCAGATTAGTAACTCGATTCACCAATTTAAGACGACTGTTTCTCATAATTGGATCGATATTATCATCCTCATTCCTTGAATTAATCAGACATGTATCGTCAATTTGAGTTGTCTTGCTCACTGAATCGTGTATTAATTCTGAATTGTCTTCCTTATTCACTGAGACAATTGATTTCTCGTCAATTTGTGTTACCTCTCGAACAATTTTAAGAATCGATTCTTTCTTATCTGAATTGAACGAATCATGAATAATTGTTGTGTGATGATCGTCTTGTTCACCGTATACCAACGAATCTGACATTTTTCCTTCGAGTCTCGACATAATTTGATATAAAATGTCGCTCTCATCTTCAATTTTAAGAATCGATGTTTCCTTTGCTGAATTGGACACATATAAATCACGAATAATTGGTGTTAGAGGATCGTCTTCTCCATTGAAATCAGACTTGTCGCTCTCATAACTTGTGTTAGTATCAATTGAAGATTCTGAGATTAACGAAGTCTTCGTCCTCAATTTGTAATCGGAAATTAAGATTCCAATTCCAACCGACATTTCCATCACTAACTCTCGAATTTTCAGATTCGCTTCTTCAAACCTTGAAAAGCTCAATTGTAAATCTGAAAGGCTCGAGATTTCCTTTGAATTGCTCCAAATATTCGTTTCTCTCCATTGCTTGAGAGATGGTGAACCTAACCATACACGACACAGGTGCGAGTATTGAAAAGCTCTGATACCACTTGATAAACCACAAAGTTTATCAAACCAAAAGTACAACAATAAAAGTTTGATGTACTACTTTTATTTGCACAAGCAAAGTCAGCAACATACTTTTATTTGATGTACTACTTTTACTGGCTATCTCTATCCGGTCACATAAATGCACCTAGTTAACACTCTGTTTTTGCTGTTTTAAATCCTACTTTATGACATGATCGTTTGGGTCATCCGGGTCTACCAGTTTTTGAATCTCTAAGACAAAATAAACTTATTGATTGTGGTCCAAATAAACGTTTTTCATTATGTCGTTCGTGTATTTTTGGTAAACATGTTAAATTACCTTTTCATTCGTCACCAAATAATAGGTTATTTCCATTTGATATTATACATTGTGATCTATGCACTTCTCCTATTTTAAGCAATTCGGGCTTTCGATATTATGTTGTATTCTTGGATGATTTTACTAACTTTGTTTGGACTTACCCTTTGGCTAGGAAATCAGATTTTTTCTCCATTTTTGAAAAATTTCATAAATTTATTCACACTCAATTTGAGCGTACCATTAAAAACTTGCAATGCGACAATGGCAAAGAGTTTGATAATCAAAACGTCCGAAGTTTTTGTCACAAAAATGGCATTGGTCTCCGTTTTTCTTGCCCATATACATCTTCACAAAATGGTAAAGCCGAACGTAAAATCCGGTCCGTAAACAATGTTATTCGAACCCTTTTATCTCATGCGACCATCCCTCCCTCTTTTTGGCCGTATGCTTTAAACATGACCACTTATCTTCAAAATGTTTTACCGAGCAAAATATTAAATTTTCAGTCTCCTCTATCCACATAATATGGCCCCACCACCACCACCTACACGACCCGTTACCCGCAGCCAAAACGGCATTCTTAAACCAAAAACACTTTTCAATCTACACACCCAAATTACCCCATCTCCCATTCCTAAAAATCCCGTTGCCGCTCTTCGGGACCCTAATTGGAAGATGGCCATGACTGACGAATACCAAGCTCTTATTAAAAATGAGACTTGGGTGTTAGTCCCCCGACCACAAAATGTTAATGTAATGAGGTGTATGTGGATTTTAACTCATAAGTTTAATGCTAACGGTTCTTTTGAGAGGCATAAAGCCCGACTTGTAGGTGATGGCAAAACACAACGCGTGGGAGTTGATTGTGGCGAGACTTTTAGCCCGGTTGTCAAACCGGCTACTATTCGCACCGTGCTTAGCCTTGCCTTATCTCATGCATGGCCTATGCGTCAACTTGATGTTAAGAATGCTTTTCTTCATGGGAAGTTGAATGAAACGGTTTATATGCACCAATCGTTAGGTTTTCGTGATCCATCCCATCCGGACTATGTTTGTTTACTAAAAAAATCATTATACGGGTTAAAACAAGCACCGAGGGCGTGGTACACCCGATTCGCCGATTATGTATCCACCTTTGGTTTTACTCATAGTGTATCGGATAACTCGTTGTTTATTTTTAAGCATGGGGATCATATGGCTTATCTTCTGTTATATGTTGATGATATAATTCTTACAGCCTCATCGGATGCTCTTCTCAACCGCATTATTGAGTCTCTCGGGTCAGAATTTGCAATGACGGACGTGGGAAATTTGAGCTCCTTTCTCGGGATTTCCGTCACCCATCATCCCGGATCGTTATTCTTGTCACAATCCGCCTATGCGACGGATATTATTGCCCGGGCCAGTATGACTAACTGCAAACCCTCGGCCACACCAGTTGACACAAAGCCGAAATTGAGCGCCGACACTAGCTCTCCATATTCGGATCCTTCTCTTTATCGAAGTCTTGCCGGGGCTCTTCAATATCTCACCTTCACTATGCCCGACATCTCTTATGCGGTCCAACAGGTGTGCTTGTTTATGCACAACCCGAAAGATATCCATATGGCCGCCTTGAAACGTATCATCCGCTATATTCAAGGGACTTTAAAATATGGGTTACATTTATACAAGTCTCCTACGACCACTTTACGGGCATATACGGATGCTGATTGGGGGGGTGCCCTGATACAAGGCGGTCTACTTCGGGATATTGTGTGTACCTTGGGGACAATTTGATTTCCTGGTCTGCCAAACGCCAACCGACACTGTCTCGGCCAAGTGCTGAGGCAGAATATCGCGGGGTCGCAAATGTTGTAGCCGAATCATGCTGGCTTCGGAATTTACTACTAGAACTTCATTGTCCCATCCAAAAAGCAACTCTAGTATATTGTGACAACATTAGTGCGATTTATCTAACAGGAAATCCCGTTCAACACCAACGAACAAAACACATCGAGATGGATATTCATTTTGTTCAAGAAAAAGTAGCACGTGGTCTTGTTCGTGTATTACATGTTCCATCTCGTTATCAGATTGCCGACATTTTCACCAAAAGTTTACCGCTGGTATTATTTGAAGATTTTCGCAACAGTTTCAGCGTTCATCTATCTCCCGCTACGACTGCGGGGGAGTGTTAGAATATACCGTTATTATTATGAGAATATTTGTATTAATGTATAATTAATTAGTCAATCATGTATATATGGTAGATAGTAAGTATGAGCATAATAATAGGCTAGATGTATGGTAAGGCTTGTATATTTATAGTAGATATGGTGAAATGGAAAAGGCACGAATTCACATTCTTTCAAGAACTAATCCCCTATTTATACACTTCTAGTTAACGACTTATGTAACTAACTCTTAACAAAGTTAACAGTATTTAACAAAGTTACACATCAATCCTTAATGTTTACACAATGTACATAATGGCCCTTGTATTATTAGTCACCCATATCACAAACTTTCCCCAACTTCTGTGCGCTTTCATATTCTTCGTTTCTTTTGAAATTAATCATTCATGGCTGAGGTATTGAAAACTGATTCATTTTTTTAATTTTTGTTACTATTCGTTATTATTCAATCTATAGATTCACGATTAAAATATGTTCCGCTAAGAGCATCTCCAACCCACCTCTATCAACCTCTCTATCTCTATATTTGAAGTTTATTCTTCTCCAACTCACCTCTATTTCCCACTCTAAATATAGAGTGAGAGAAAAACTCCCTCTATATTTGAAGTGAGAGAATGCCCCCTCTATCAATGGACCCCACCACTTCTATTTAATTATCTAATATTAATTTCTATTTAATTGATTTTATTTTTTGTTTACTAGCCAACAAATCCATCCAAATTAATTAAAAATATAATTTTTATGGGTCCTACTAGTTATAAAGGGATGGATAGAGTTTATGATTGGAGTTGAAGTTTTGTATAGAGTTAATGGACCCACTTATTATAGAGATAGAGTGCATTGGATAGAATTTTTGGTTGGAGATGCTCTAGTGTACGATTAGGTTTTCACTTCTATTTTTATTATGCGCGTTTATATATTGAGATTGAATTTAGTTTTATTGCTATAGGTACTTAGGATCTAGGTATAGACGTATAGTTTTGGACACTTTGAGAAATTGAATTAGGTCAAATAATGGTCATTTTTTGAATTTCTGTCTTTATTGATGATATATAGTAATCATAATGGATAACTATGAAGAATTGTGTTCGAATATAACATTTTCAGAATGACAGAATCTATGGTAGAAGCCTAAAGGAGGAAGGAGATACCTTAAATATTTATATGTGATGATTTGCAAGTATGTTGTTGTGATTTTTTATGCTCTTATTGATGATAAATTGAAATAAAGCAACTAAGCAAGTGCAAATTTGATTTGCTTAAGGAATTCATTGCTGGTTTTTGATGCTCTTTTACTGTAAAAGATAACCAATTCATTTGTTTACATCTTTATTTTTTGATGTATGGCATTAAGGTTATTAAAATATTGATGGTTTTGTTGTTTAGTGCGAATAAAATTCTACAAATACTTGCTAAATATTAGTGTTGGACCTTTTTGTTTGGTATAATATAATATCTGAAAATTTCTATTTTTATGATTTTTTTCAGATTGAATTGAAAACTGCTCCAGGTGATTACCGTTTCCCAACAACAAACCAAAGCAGACACTGTTTCACACGCCATGTAGAGTTTCACAGGTATTTTATGACACTAATAAATCACAACAAATATGGCATTTTTAATTACTGATTATGATAAAAAGAAAAAAAGAAAAAAAAACTTCAATTTATGTGCTTTTAGAGAAGTATGGTAATATCATAGTATCATGAACTTTTATTCTTTCAATTCCAACCAAGTGTCTTCAGTATATAATTTTGTCTTTGTGTATTTAAAGCAATACATAACATACATATTTGTTTAATTTTATTTTTTTATGACTTCCAGATGTGTGGAGCAAAAGGTGATGATGCTTCTGAATGTGAGAAATTTGCTAAATTCTATCGGTCTTTTTGCCCTGGTGAATGGGTGAGCAATTAGCTATCTAGATTTTCATAAAACGTTATTACAATAATAACCTAAATCTTTGAAAAGATACTGATGCCTAAATCTAATTATGAGTTTATGATTATATAACAATATTACCACAATAATAAGATTTTGTAAATTTATAAACTGTATATTTAATAAACTATAATGGTGAAATTTTTTTCTTTTGTGACGATTGTGTTGTAATGCAGGTTAACAAGTGGCACGAGCAGAGGGAGAATGGTGTATTTACCGGCCCTCTGTGATGTCATCATCTGAATGAAGAAAGATCAATCCAATCTTTGCTTCGAATTTTTTTATGTTTTCAAGATTATTTGGCTATATAAGACGCTGTTTTCTATTCAACTTTTTTTCATTTAGAATTGTGCATCTATTAAAACTATTTTGTTGGGAATTCTAGTATAATTCTTGTTTTGTCTAAAAACACAATGGTGGTATAGATGCTGCAAAGCATCAGAACATTGATTTTATTTGAGGTGTTCTGTTCAAACTTCAAAATATATTTTGTTTGCTTAATTTTTCTTTAGTGATAACAAAAACTGGTGAAAACCATCATACTCTTTTTTTTTTAAATCTAAAATGCAAGATTCATGAGATCGGAAATGGAAGAGCGCCTGAGAAATCCTGGGAGGTTGGTGGTTCGACTCCACTCAGATCTCTTACAATCTCTTGCAGGTTGAATGAGAAACCAATTATGGCCATTAAAATATAATAGTACACGTTTAAAAAATGTTCGCTTTACCTGCTGTACCTTTTTTATTCGTCTAAGCCAATATATTCTTAGAACTGGTTAATTAAGTCACTTTGTAGCTGGAAGTTCTGAACCGCCAGAAAATCCATCAACAATGTAATTTTAACATCCTGACTGCAAAATGACTTGATTAAATGGTTTTAAGAGTACAACAACTTAAATGATCAAAAAAATTAGTACAACATCTAAAACGGACATTTTTAGGTGACTTTAACCCTAAAATGAACGTACAAGCACTGTATTTTTATCTCATAAAAACATTTGGAAAGTGCTTATTATTTTCAACATAAGCAGTAAGTACTTCCAAGCACCACCTAACTATGATCACATAAGTTATAAATATCCTTCAAGGAATGGAAATTATGGAATGAGCTAAGATTGTTCCAATATGGAAACAATCTTAATTTATACAATCAGCAAAATTTATAGATTAAACAATGGACAAACGATCTAACCATAATGGGTCCAGTCCAAACTCCAAAATCATTTTTGTGATTAGGGATAAGCCCTATAATTAGCCAAGTATTTATCATTTATAATAATCAATACAGTGTTTAGAAACAACAAGCACCAGTGGTCTAGTGGTAGAATAGTACCCTGCCACGGTACAGACCCGGGTTCGATTCCCGGCTGGTGCATAATAAGCCATGATGACTACTACGCTTACTGTGAGGTTGTTCCTCACAACTCTCTGATTACCAGATGAAATTAAAAGCGTTTCTGAGCTCCCTTTTTATTTCTTCTTTCTTTTTGGCATAGATTTAAAAAAAATAAAATAATAATCATATCATTAAAAACATGCATTTCCTAAGAAAAATAAATATATGCAACAAAGATAAAATAATAACAACATTCATTTCTTTACAAGAGTTAACAAAACTGATCTGGATGCGGGTACATCTCATGATGCATGATGTACAAATAGGTACATTATATTGTTCTAAATAGTTATATTTTATGTTAATTCATTTTGTAACTAAATAGATAGTCTTAACTGTTTTGATTAGAAGTACAGAACAAATAACATTAGACAAGTATACGACTTGTGTGAATGGAGACTTCGGTCTCTATTTCTCCTCCAACTTCCCTCTGATGGCACCAGTCACTCATCCCTTCAACTCTTCGGTTCAAGGAAGAGTTGAGATGTTGAAATGATGGGGCCAATGCAATTTAATCAGTATTTGGTATTATTTGTGTGTATGTAGTTTATAATGACGATGTCCAAAAAACTGAAGAGAATAGGTTATTGTTGGCATGAGTATGTCAGTAGAAATATGAGCTGACATGACGTTGATTTGGTAAAACTAATATTAGTTGTGTCACTGTTGGCACCGGTCTAAGAATTATTACTTCATCCTTATGGTCAGAAGTTCATGTCCAAAGAATATTTGATCATAAATAACAAACCGAGTTTACCAGTTCCGGTCCCGGTTAGGTTCCGGTCTTTTCGGGTTTGGAGCCGGCATTCAAAGAGATATATAGACTTACGAGTTTTCATGTATATATGTCGAAATAATAGGTATATAGGCTTTTAATAGAAACATATTTTACTTTAAACAATCCGTGAACAACCGCAAACATCATACTTTTATTAAAAATACACTAAAATATTTAAGTTATATATTTTAAAATGAAAATATGCATTGAAAATGTATAATCGAATGGTAAACACAAAAACCGGGTTTACCAGTTCTAAACCCGCTTGAAGACCGAACCGAACCGGACCCGGAACCGGTTTACCGGTCCGGTTCTCGGTCTTTAAAATTTCCTTTTTTCGATTTCCGGGTTTACCGGTTCCGGTTCCGGAACCGAACACACCCCTACCACAACATATAGTTTAACGAGGTCGGGAAACATAAACTTGCATTAAAACTTGAATGAAATGTAACATATAAAAGTGTAAATAAAATATGAAAATAACGCATAATTGCTTAGAAAAGTGAAGTTCCCTTCCCCTTTTTGTCTCCACCAATTTCAAAATGCTTGCATCTCTGCCCAACATGTTTAAAAATAACATTATCAACCATACTATATTATTATTTTAAAGAAAAATATATTCACAAAATACGATTTGAAACAAACCTTAATCGGGTGCTGGGACACATGTTTGCAACCTTGACATTGCAACCTCAACACAATCTTCTTCGTGGTCTTTGCCTGTTTGAGTGGAAAGCAAATTGATCAAAATAATTCTACTGCATACAACCTCCTTAATTGTTTAATTAAAAAGATATTAATGTAATGATACTATTGTTGCAATCATAACTACTTGTTCATATCCAAACAGTTTTGACCCGTTAGACAATCCGCCGACTTTGCAGTCACTATTATAAAAAAACAAGGAATAGGAATAAAATGAGAATTTTATATTTACCTTCTTGTGGAAAACTGGTTTTGTTTGACCACCATAACCAGACTGCTTCCTGTCATAACGACGTTTTCCTTGAGCAGCCAAACTATCTTTTCCCTTCTTATATTGTGTCACCTTATGCAACGTGTGCTTTCTGCACTCCTTGTTCTTGCAGTAAGTCTTCTTAGTTTTTGGAACATTCACCTTTAAATCAGAAAAAAGTATTAGACCAAAATTCAATACAAATACCAAAATTACAAATATTAAAAACTTCAAATTATGTTGTATTTATTACACAGTTTTATGACCAGATACTTGTTCCACTATCTTAATTTTATGATAAATAGCAGTGCGTAGTACTCAAATCTTAGATGCCGACATACAAAATGAATATTGCATCACTAATATATATCCAATTATACACAGCTTGCAAAAGTAACCTCTGCGACACATTATCAGTTCATCACATATAAGCGAATATTAAACATGAAATATGCCGTAAAAAATCCATTTCGCACCAGAATCTGATCGGAAAATATTCGGAATCCAATTTATAACGATGCTTAATAACTATTTAGGTCTAGGATTCGAGCTCAATATACTACAAATTACGGATCAAATACGTGATCAGAACCTTAGCATATATGTGACTGCACGATTGATAAACGGAAATTAACGCGAGATTAGAGGTATTACCATGGCTGGAGGACTTCGATGAACCGAACTGCCGGATGCGAGATAGGAACCACCAGTATTAGGGTTTCGTGTCTGATCAGTTTTATCTTAGTTGGGGTTTTAGGCCCAAGGCCCATACAAACATTCATAATGTTAGAACAAAACAAGGGTGCCATAAAGTGTAAAAACAATCCTAGTTACTCCTTTTTCTTTTTTTTCTTTTTTTTTTTCTTATCTTAGATCTACTTGTTTCAAAAAGATATGTTATCAAAACTCAGTTTTAATTTTTTTTAAATAGCTTTCATTAAAAAACTAGCTAAAAGCTACGAAACAATCAACAATAACAAGGTAAAATGAGCCATTCCAACCAACTAACTCTAAATTTTTTATTACGATTATAAATCCAATTAAAAGAGACTTCTTTTATCGCGTCTAACAACATACTCTTCCGTGTATCGTCATTCTTAAACGTCACCGCATTTCTGAATCTCCAAAGAATCCAAATGACCGTTAAGCAAACCGCTTCCGTAATGCATTTCACTCTACCATTTACACCACTCGCATCCAACGTGAACAACATGTCATCCAAACCGTCAACATTAATATCTAGCACTTGCAACCAATTACCAATCGACGACCAAACATCTTTAGCCACTTCACATCTCCAAAAAAATATGGTCAGTGTCTTCCACCGGATTACCCCACGTACTCAGTTTTAATTTAATTATAACCAAATGAAACCTTTTTTCGTTTTCAATTCCACTATTTTGTTACAGTTGTTCAATATCTATGATGAATATAAATCATAAAACAACAAATAATACCTAATTTGGTTAAAGACATAGTAGGCACAGTTAAAACATACACAGTCATAATTTATATATATAACGCAACCACTAATACATCAAGAAATCTTTTTGTTAATCATCCACAAAGGAAACAAGAAGCCAAACTTTTTAAAATGTTTGTAAACATGATGAGAACTTTATGCCCCCACATTAAATGATTGAATTAGATGAGATTTAGTGTTTTCATAATTCTCACATGGAATCCATTGCCCTAAACTCTAACGGTTTGTTTCGTTTGGTTGCAATCACTTCAGTTTCTTCAAATCGGTTTTGTTTGCTTATTTTGGCCGGTTTTCAAACGTAAAACCAAAAAAGTCAGCTTTTTAAATTTCAAATACCAAAACCGTCGGTTTCTCGGTTTTTTTCATAGGTTTTTCGTGCACAACCTTAATTAGAAACCATAGTGTAAGCACGTTCATGAATAAAAAACTAAATATGCCGATTTTAAACATAATAAATTCAACCTTTGGCATGTATATGTGAGTGATAAATGTGCTGATCGAAATTCACACACATTAGCACATGCTTCATTAACTTTAATTTAACTACTTGGAATTTCGACTTTAATTTGTATTTTAAATAGTTGAATTGTCTTTTTTAAACCTTTTTAAAAAGGCAAAGACTACGACGTCATACAGTATTACATCCCATATGAATCATTCAAATTAAATCTATTCAGCGTTTTAAAACAAAATCTTCTAATGACAGCGTCTTCAAAATGAATCATTCAAATTAAATATATTCAGCATTTTAAAACAACAAGCACCAGTGGTCTAGTGGTAGAATAGTACCCTGCCACGGTACAGACCCTGGTTCGATTCCCGGCTGGTGCAAAGCGATGATGATTATTACGCTTAATGTGAGGCTGGTCCTTCACAATTTTCTGATTACAGATGAAATCAATAGCGTTTCTGAGCTACTTTTTTTTCTTTCTTTTTCAACATACAATTTTTTTTAATAGTTAATAGAGATTTAAATGATCCAGTGTTGTTTTTAGATTTTTGATTTTTTGCTAACGGAAGATTATTGATTTTACAGAATATAACATATTTACTCACCTGACTGAGCATCACCATAAGCCTAAGAACTTTTATCGATAAAAGATGTTAAAGAAACAAAATCTGACTTAAACGGGAATTTCGTCACGATGTTATGAATCGGTTTTAATTTGTTGTCGGTCACGAATCAAAAGTTTTAAGACAAATTTTAACATCCGTAACATAATTTGACGAGTTACATACTTTAAAAACTGCATCAAAGAAGATCATGGGCTGAGAAAAAATAAACCCGTGCAGCACAATATTGTTGTGGCGTGGCATTCTTATTCACACGATGCGGGCATACATGAGTTCGATGACTCAAATTCGTTTGGACCAAAATTGATGGAAAATCCCATTCATATCAACGGCAATTTGAACATATCATATCTCGTTGCAAATCTTTGATCAATGAAATCGCAATTTTTTTAATAGTACTACATATCTCAACAGAATAATAGTTCACTCATTTTCCCAACAAAATATTGGCCTAACGAAAGGTGTAATACCACTTGGCGTTCATCCATGATAATAATTGTGTTTTTTTTTTGTTCTTTTTCTTCTCTAGAACTAATGGATGGTGTCAAACGAGATTATAACTATTTTTAATCATATGTATCATTTTTGAGTAACATATATTTCAATTATTTAATTTGGCTTTATAAGTAATAACAAGAATGATATCTAGTAAATATACTTAATTATTAAGAAAAATATATAGCATATGCATACAAATTAACAAATAACAAATGCACGTTCAATCCATATTTAAGGATTGCTCGTTAAATTACTAGCTAAAAATTCATCTCAGCACCCACACACACAACTTATTTACGTTCAATCAATATATATCGGGTATTTTAAAAATACATAGAATAACACATAAATTGAACATGCGTTGACTTTGACTTCTGGAATAGAAATTGTTTATTACGGTGGGCTAAAAACGGAGTAAATGTTTCTGAGAATATGCACTCTAGATTCAAGTAGGGTGATGTGAGCTGCGATTCTGTGGAACAAGGTGTCCACGTCAGTTGCTCCTACTCCTCCACCGGGTATAATCCTCTGTAGCTGCCTCAGCTTTCTTTCCATGGACTTGCGGTTCTCATTTCTAATGAACACTTCCAATGCCGCCGTCTTCTTCCTCCTTCTTCCGGCGGAGCTCCGGCCAACCACCACTCTTCTTCTCCATGCCCCCATTCTCTGACTCTCTCTCACACAAACACAATAAGATGGGGAAAGAGATGATTTAGAATGTGGATATTTAAGGAAAATATAGAGTACCTCCCTCTATCTATGTCTCTTACACATGGTGTGTATATATTATATGGAGGAGATAGATGATTTGTATGAGAAGTGACGAGTCATACATAATAAATAATTGTCATTTGATGTAAAAAGTAAATTCTCTTTATTGTTTGGATTTAATGTCCAATTGTTATGTTGTGTAAGAATGGCTTGTTTTGAGACTTGAACTCAAAACAAATAGTTATGAATAACACTTCACACTAAAGTCCAATACTACTAGGCTATTTCTATTTATTTTTCTTCTCTAGAACTACTCCAATTCTGTCTATTGACTTCTTCATGCTAATCCTATTTAATTTTATGTCTATTATACTTTACATTAAGTAATTTGACTAAATATGAATAAACACAAATGATATATTCGACATATTTATAGATTTTTTTTCGAACGGCTAGTTAGTAAGTTAGTGGTTCGAGCATAGGCAATGACATCCACAAGGTCCAGTATGCCTTCCCTCGAACCTTCCACTTATTTGTCCATGACGGGACTTAAACCCATGACCAATAGGTCATGGGCAACACCTTAAATCATCCTCTAATACCACTAGGCTACAAGCTTTGGGTACATATTTATAGAATTACTTATGGTATTTTGTTGATATATATAATTAGAAATTATAAAAAGAAAGTATTGTTATCTGTTTGTCTCTTTGAGAATTATGTGTCCTAAGGTCTAAACATATAAAAAGTTGGTTGATTAAACTCTTAAAATCCAATAATTTATGTGCGAACCAATATAAAACTTTAAAATAATTATAAAATTGAATATGATATATATGAATGGATGAAAAAGGACATTTTAAAGTTGTATGGATGTAAAAGGGCCAAATCTAGTAAATAACAAAAGCAATCAAAATCAATCATAATGACGAATCCCATCTAGCCGTGCACAAAATACCCGAAACCGAAACCGGTACCCGAACCGAAACCGGTCAAAACCGGTTTTGACCGTAACCGGTTCGGTTACTGAGAAACCGATCGGTTCCAAACCGGTTATCCCTTTTCGACCCAAAAACCGGCAGTAACCGATTTCTGATAACCGGTTTCCGGTTTCTAACGTTGTAACCGGTTTTATAACCGGTTCGTAACCGGTTTTTCGCTGTTACTTCGAGCAGACCGTTAAAAAACGGTCATATGGCCGTTGGGAGCTCATTTTTGACCGTTGGGAGTGTATTTTTGGACCATTTTGACCCCCTAAACTCCCCTATAAATACATATCTTGCATTTGGTTAAAATCACAACTTCAAAATACTTTCCACTCTCCAAAAACACTCTCCAAACACTTTCGATTAGCAAAAAACGTCAAAATGTCACACCCAAACCAAAGCCAAAGTAGTCAAGATTTCACCGGCGTTGGTTCTACAAATGAAGAAACGACAAGTATTGTTAGAGTTTTGCCAACTACACGAGTTCCCGAACTTTTTGGACCAAGTGGGTCGTTCGACATCGTGGAGTTAAGCAATGGTCTCATAAAGGCGCATTGTAGAAATTGTGGTCAATTCATGGGAGCTAGTTCCAACTCGACGATGAGGACACATGTCGCAAAGCATTGTCAAACGATAAGAAGGGGTTCACAACAAGAGGGTCAAGCGACTATGGCACGAGACGGTGGTATCTTTGCGTACCAAGCCGGTTTTATCATTTTATGTTTAATTATGTGTACTTGAATGTTCTTAACGTTTCTATGCTTAATGAATGTTTGTGTTTTGATAAAATGTTTAATGGTTGTGTTTGATATCGAATTGCGGCAAAAAAAAAGGGGTATTATAGTGTAACCGGTCAAAACCGGTTTTTTTACCGGTTACTAACCGAACCGGTTACTAACCGAACCGGTAACCGGTTACACCGGTTGGGGTTTTCGTGGCTCGGAACCGGTTACTAACCGAACCGGTTATAGCTAAAACCGGTTACGACCGGCGTTGACCAAAACCGGTTAGGGTCAAACCCGAAACCGGTTTGGTCAACAACCGGTTTTTGTGCATCTCTAATTATTCCCATCAATCAATCATGTTTTAATATAGAGAAATGATATTTAATCTTACAATTTTACCCTGCTTACAATCTTATTTACTTGATAGGATGATATGTGTAATCCATTAATTTACTCTTTTAATATTATCTCTTGATTTTAACACATATCTTTATCTAATTAATAAAATTATGAGTAGGATCAAATAATATAACTAAATATCATTACTCAAAAATCTTTACTATATGTACAATCTACTTTGGGTGAAAATTTAGAGCAGGATATAATGATGTTAAACCCTCATTAAAACCTTTTAACCCTGCCAAACCCATACGACCATTGGGTAAACCGTAAACGACATATTGATATAGAAAAATAAGGATAGGAGGGAAATAAAAAACTAATTTGTACCGACTTCGAACTCACGAAGTCATCATTAATAGAAACTATTTGTAATTCATGCGAATCAAGACTTACCGTACATTAATGCCTTGAATATATGTCTTTAGTGGTATGTTTTTATTTCTTTAATTGTAAACTTAAATTAGAAAATATCATATTGATTGATTATGGTTATTATTACCCTCATGTATAATTGATATTGTTTTAATGAAATGATTTTTGACATAGCAGTATGATGTGTTGCCCTTCCTCCACTAGGTTAAAAATTCAAGTCTTACTATGCGTCATAAAATTAATGGTCATGAAATTCAACTGAAATTAGTGGTCATGGAATTTTAAAAACCAATAGTTTTGGCTATGATTTGATTTTAGACAAAAACCAATAGTTTTAGCTATGATTTGATTTTAGACAAAAACCACCCCAAACTGTTATATGCACTACTTTTTAACTAGCTTAATTAACAAGTCTTACTACGCATCAAAGATCAAACATTCAAAAGTTTCTTTAATAAATACCAACCAAGAAACTTATAAACCGGTATCAATCGTTAATACTAAATAATAATTGGTAAATAGAAAGAAAAACATAAAAATAAATAAATTTGAAATATAAAATTATATATTTTCAAGACAAAAAAGGAACGAATGGCATTATAAGTATAGAAACGACGAAGGCCAATCTTTTAGGTTGAGTAGGGTCCCGAAAGTCCCCCACGTCCGTGCAACAATACATATAATAACGACACTTTGAGGTCCCATTTGGCATGCTGGCATTTGCATGGTTGGTCCTAATAGGCTAAGACAACCTTGCACTTTGAAATCCCACAATGCCCATGTTACTACCACCACCATAGCCACAACCATAACCATCCAATATTTGCTTTCAAATATCATCAATAACTTATATATCTATCTAGTACAATGTGATTCTATAGAATTTATTACAATTAATATGCTTTTAACTATATGGTGGTGGCATGATGTTAAAAGCTCCCAAATAACTTTCTAGAGATCACATGTTCAATCATTCTCTGCGTAAACATTTATCAAATTACAGATAAAAAGTTCAAAAACGGCCATAGAAATGGTTTTGTCACGTATATCACAAGCAGGCCCGGCCCAAGGGGTAGGCGGGGTGGGCGACGGCCCAGGGCAACATATTCTTAGGGGCAACAAAATGTTAGCCCAGTTAGTATATATATATATATATATATATATATATATATATATATATATATATATATATATATATATATATATATATATATATATATATTTAAATTTAGCCCATATATTAACATCCCATTCAATAAATGGTGGACTGGGTTTAGTGATAGGGCATTACTGAAAGAAGAGGCACGCCACATTGAAAATCGGAAAAACCGTACATTTATATTGACAATTGAAATTCGGAAATCCCACCCTATGCGACTCTTCAATTTTTTCTAGCACCTCAAATTGATTCTCTGGAATGCAAAATATATTCACATTTTAATTTTGTTTCTCACATGCTCTTTTTCAGGAATCCTCACCGAACTTCGTTTTCTACAACCGTGAAATTCGATTTTTGATCCTTACTGAGGTATATTCATATTTTAACTTATGTTTCTCACTTGATCCTTTTCATGTTTATTTTAGTTAATTTTACTTATAATTTCTTGTTTTAAACTAAACAAACCCAATTGATTAGGGTCCATAGTCCATACATAATCGAAGTGCAGGTTGCTATTTATTTTAATTGGACTTTTTATTTTGAATGTTTAAGTAGTTCAATATATATAGTAGTTCAATATTTTGAATTTCTGTGTATGTTGGTGTATACATAGTTTGTAAACACTTAATTTCATATAACTGAAATTTTGTTTCTGCAGCTTTGATGTTTAATATATATATATATATATATATATATATATATATATATATATATATATATATATATATATATATATATATATATATATATATATATATATATTTAATATACATGTTGATTTGAAATAATAGAACATACATACATTTTATAAGAATATTAAGAATTGATGGTCAAATACCATAATAGTCAAATTAACAAATTACATATGTATGTTTCTGTCAAACATATACATCACTGGTGCTTTTTTTTCCGTTCAGTTGAGGGATTGCTTAATTATTTTGATAAATATATGGAAAATGTGTTTTACTTGACTATAAGACGTATTTCTCGTAGGAAAAACAGTTCGTTGAGATTCATAATACCGAAAGAGAACAATCTTCCTAAGAAGCATATAGAAAGGATTATTTTCTTGTTCTATTCGACATTATTTTCTTGTTCTATTCGACATTATTTTCTTGTTTTATAATTTTAGCGTGTATATTTTTTTGTGTGTTGTACGGTTTAAGGGGCATATTTGGATCACTTTCGCCCGGGGCATGTAAAACCAATGGACCGGCCCTGATCACAAGCATAAGCTCAGACTTCACAAGGGAACCCTTATAACGGGACTACCTTTTCAAAAAGAATAGTATTAATCCACGTTACAATAAGCTATTGTCTTAAACATAGAATGTTTATAGATGATGGTTGGACATAAACGGATTATATGTGAAAAATGTGATAAGGTTATGATGTTGGATGGAATGTAAGGTAGATGGCAACAACGATTTATGCATATCAGGGCCGTCCTTGAAGTTTCTATTCGAAAATGAAAATTGGGCCCTAAATATGACTACAAAATGAAAAAAAAGGTGACATTATTGATCATAAGTCTTAAGTCAAACATATATTTACATATAGTGTGATATATGAACATAATTACAAATTAACAGCTAAAATGTTCGCTAATTTTCATGGAAGAAATTAGTTGTGGCCAGGATGGAAGCAGTAGCACTATAATTAATAACAGTTCTTGGGCATCAAGAAGCATTCAATCATCTTTCAAATTAATTTATTCTGTAAATCGATGATGATAGAATTATAATTTTTAACTAAAAATAACTATACAATGAATTGAGTAGGGTAAGTATATTCTGACATAAATAAAATCATACAAAGAAGATTGTGGTTGAGGAATTTGAGCAAGCAGTTCATGGGCGACTGAGAAATTAAGTCGAATTTCATCTGCTTCATTAATTTATGTTTCTAAAATTAATATTTTATCTTCTCCATTAAAAATGGTTCTATTAAAAAGAGAGATTCCAGGTAAAAAATAAAAATATCGCCGTTGCCGGGGATCGAACCCGGGTCACCCGCGTGACAGGCGGGAATACTTACCACTATACTACAACGACTTTTTGATTATCCACTACCGTTTCTTATAAATGAATAAGCTTTTCCAATAAATAGTAATTTTTTGTTGACTGATTTACGACCAGATATTTTGAATGTTCTGTACATGATAAAAATATTATAATATAAATATTTGGATGTTGATTATACATGTAAAATATCAAGTTAAACGAATTTCAACATATAAGAGTAAATTACACTAGTTATAAAATTTCACCTATGATTTTTAATTACAAAATTTACATCGATACTCCTTATTCTTGAAAGCTTTTACACCTTTAATCCTTTAATTACAAAATTTACACTGGTACTCTTATTGTGAACCGTTTTTGATAAACGGTGTGAATTTCGGCTATCTCCAACACAAACATTTGAGTTGGCAAAATTCAAATGGAGTGAATTAGTGATAATGTCATAACTAGGAGGATGAGAGTTGTGATGATATAAAAGCAAATTATGTTTTCATACTCATCATTTTTTGGGTTCTTTTTGTTTCTACACCCGATGACTCTATTCGGCAAAGCGATTATCATCTTGGATTAGCCGACTCGCAGAATAAGTCGAAACTAAGTGTTGGAGCAAAACACAGATCAACTTATTACTGATGCTGCAGTTAGTACTGACATACTTAGTACTGATGGGGCAGAACATTACTACTGATGAAGTTGATGCTGGTGTTCACTATAACTAAGTTACTACTGATCATGAAAAGATTGAAGATACTACTGATCATTGTAGTTACTACTGACGTTGATTATGGACTTACTACTGATCACCAAGTTTACTACCGATCTTCATATTTACTACTGGTGATGAGTTTTACTACTGACAACGCGTTTTTGGAAGATATCAAGTCCGAGATCTTCGTATAGATAGTTATAGAATGTAAATCAATGTATATTATTATTATTCGATGTAAATCAAGTCCTAGAATAACTAGGGTAAATAGTTTAGCTTCAAGGACTACTATAAGTATGTTCCTTACGAATTGTAAACGTACGTGTGTATTGTTAACTCAATAATATACATTGAAGCTTTTTGTGAAACTGTGTTCTTAATATTTTTGCATATTGTTCATACAGTTCATTGTTCTTAATTATTGATATAGTGTTGATCCGCTGCAACTTCTATCATCAACTAGATCTAAGGTGTTTATTAACTTGTCTATAGTTAATCAATCCTGACAAGTGGTATCAGAGCGTATTGGTTCTAGATCTACTATTTGTTAAGAACAACAAAAAGTTTTAATCTTTAAAACACACACATTATTAATCATGACTGATAATAATGAAAGCACTCAGGCCAACAAAATCCCTATGCTCACTCCCAATAACTTTGGGATGTGGAAGAATCGTATTAAGCAATACATGCTTATTACAGATTATTCCATGTGGGAAGTCGTTTGTGAAGGAAACAAAACTGGTCAAGTTCAAGCAAGCAGCTCTGTGACTGAGGCAGACAAACTTAAATGTGAGAAGGAGAAGAAAGATAAAGGCATCGAACTCAAAACACTAAGCACTCTCCTACTGGCCATTCCTAATGACTATCAACATCTCTTTGTTGAATATGATGATGCTAAGTTGCTTTGGGAAGCACTGGAGAAGAGATTCGTTGGGACAAAGAGTACAAAAAGAAACATGAAGTCTGTTCTCAAACAAGACTTTGAAAATTTCAAAGGAAAGCCCAATGAAACACTCACTCAAGTGTTTGACAGATTCAACAAACTAATTGGTGAACTCAACCAAGTTGGTGTAAAGATGGATCAAGAAGATGTCAACATGAAGTTCCTAAGGTCTCTTAGTGAAGAATGGGCCATGTACACAGTGGTGTATAGACAAAGAGATGCTCTAGAAGAAAAGGAGTTAGATGAACTCTATAATGATCTCAGAGTGTTTGAAACTGAGGTAAATCACAAAAACCCTTCTATTTCTTCTAACAATGCTGCATTTGTGTCTAGTACAGGTCAAGGACAAGAAACCTCCACAGGAAAGGCTGCAGATTCTGAGGATACTGCAAGAGAATCCTTCTTCACTAGTCATGTGCATACTGCATTGATTAGTGATGACTTGGAACAATTGAATCCAGATGATCTTGAGGAGATGGATCTTAAATGGCAGATGGCTATGCTGAGCCTAAGGACCAAAAGATTCTTAAAAAGAACTGGTAGGACAAGTCTCAATTTCAACAAAGGTGACAAAGCAGGATTTGACAAGACTAAAGTCAAGTGTTACAACTGTAACAACCTTGGTCACTTTGCAAAAGAATGTCCTCAACCAGACAAAAGATCAAAATCAACTGCTCTTGTGTCACAACAAGGACAAGGCTATGACTGGAGCTTCCAAGCAGAAGAGCATACTCAAAATCAAGCTCTCATGGCCTTTACTGACAACAAAACTGAGGTAAAATCTAAACCTTGTACTCCTGAATGTGCTAAAATTATTAAAAATCTAGAAAAAGAAAACACTAAATTAAATGAAGATCTAGCAAAAGCAATCAGAAGAACTCATGAGTTTGATAGTGTGATTGCTGATCAAGAACATCAAATAAAGGTGTACAAGATGATTGATCAACGGATCAAGGAAGAATTGCTTCAAGCTGTGGATGAGAAAGAGTTCTATGAAACAAAAAATAAAGAACTAACAAGTAAATTAGAAGAATGTCAGCTTGAAATTGAACAAAATAAATTAACAATTAAAAAGTTTGAAAGAAGCACTAAAATTCTAGATGAATTAACTAATAATCAAACTACAGAAAAGGTTGTTCATGGGGTGGGATATCATGCTGTACCACCTCCACATAAATTCATTCCTCCACTTAAAAACAGTTCAGAAAGAATCATTAATGAATTAAAAACTGAAAATCAAACTGAATCTAATACTGAAACATCTGAATCAAATGATTCTTCTGATGATGAGCAATCAATTGAATTTACAATATCTCAAACTGAATCACCAAAATCAATTGATACAAGTTTTCACACAGCTCAAAGTCCAAATGAGTCTCCTAAATATAATGCAGAAAATATACCCAAAATTCTAAAAAGAGGAAACCAAAGAAATAGAAACCAACTCTTAGAACAAAGAAAAACAATAAAGGCTCAAGAAAATAAATTAAAATGTGTTATTTGCAATAAAGTGAATCATTTAGCAAAGGATTGTCACTTCAATCCAATAAATTGCAAGGAGTTAAAGGAATTTAAAGTTTTTAAAGAAAATGCAAAAACTCAAAGGTTAAAAGATACTACTGGTCCTTCAGTAGTAAATACAATCAAAACTCCAATTGCTGAAACTCCAAGATTTGGAAGAAGTGCACCAAGATTTGTGCAAAACAGAAGAGTTGGCAGCCCAAAGAACAGCAATTACTTCAAGAACAACGGAAAATCCAATCAAAATAAACAATATTTTAAATTTTCCAACACCAGTAGAAACTCTAACAAATTTACTACTGGTGTTAACCCTAATTATAATGCTGTATGGTACCAGTACAAGAATACTACTGGTAAAAACCCTAATTTCAAAAATACTACTGCTCCCAAAACAAATTTCAAAAACACTACTGGTGTTAACTCTAAAAACACTACTGGTCATTCTAAACATGGTAAGTACCCAAATACTACTGGTCCATCAGTAGTAAAGTATTCAAAAGCTAAAAACAATGGGTATAAACCAAGATCAGTAGGAAATTCTCACACCAGTAATAACTCCAAAATGACAGTAGTAAAACAAAATACCAGTAATAAACAAGTATGTGTACCAAAAGTCTTTAAAGTTAAATCCCCAAAAGCTCATTTCTCAAAGGATGAACCCAAGACATATAAAGCTTGGGTTCCCAAACTTAACTAATCCTTTACTCACTTGTGCAGAGCATTCAGATCCCAGAAGAAGGAAGAACATGGCATATTGATAGTGGATGCTCAAGGCACATGACTGGAAATCTGCAAATTCTTAAAGATTTCAAGTCATTTGATGGAGGATATGTGGCATTTGGTGAGAATCCCCAGGGAGGTAAGATTACAGGTAAAGGTACTGTTACTAATGGAAAAATTACCTTTGATGATGTATTTTATGTTGCTGAACTAAAATACAATCTTGTCAGTGTGTCTCAAGTTTGTGATAAAAAGAACAAGATTCTGTTCACAGACATTGAGTGCATCATTCTTTCTCCTGATTTTATTTTGGATGAAAAATATGTTGTGTTAAGAACTCCTAGGAGAAACAATGTGTATTGCCTAGATATAGGGGGAGAACTCATTTCTACAAATGAGGTCAACTGTTTTATATCCAAGGCAAACACCACTGAATCAGAACTATGGCACAGAAGGATGTGTCACACAAATTTTAAAAACACGAATAATTTAGTAAAAAGAAATCTGGTAATTGGAGTACCTCAAAAACAATTCATGTGTGATCATCACTGTGTTGCTTGCCTAAAAGGTAAACAACACAAGACTTCTCATAAGTCCAAAACTGTGAACTCTATTTCTGTTCCTTTACAACTCTTACATATGGACCTTTTTGGAACTACAAATGTAATGAGTATTGGAAAGAAACAATATTGTCTTGTTATTACTGATGACTTTTCCAGATATACATGGGTTTTCTTTCTCAGGACAAAGGATGAAACAAGTGAACTCATAAAGAACTTAATTGTCAAACTGGAAAACACATCTGATCAAAAAGTGAAAGCCATAAGATGTGATAATGGCACAGAATTTAAAAATGCTAACTTAATTAACTTTTGTGATCTTAAAGGTATTGACAGACAATACAGCTCACCTAGAACTCCACAACAAAATGGTGTAGCTGAAAGAAGGAATAGAACCATCATTGAAGCAGCAAGATCAATGCTTGCAGACTCAAAATTACCAATTACTTTCTGGGCAGAAGCTGTTAATACTGCTTGTTATGTTCAAAACAGAGTATTAATAGTGAAGCCACATTTTAAAACACCATATGAACTTTTCAATAAAAGAAAACCTTCTATAAGTTTCTTAAAATCATTTGGTTGTCCTTGTACTATTTTGATTACAAGAGAACAAATTGGTAAGTTTGACTGCAAAGCTGATGATGGAATCTTTGTGGGATACTCTACTTAAAGCAAATCATACAGAGTATTCAACAAAAGACTAAGGATAATTGAAGAAAGCATCAATGTATCCTTTAATGAAAATGTACCTAATGAACAAGGAAATGGTCCAGATTGGCTATTTGACATAGACAATCTAACCAAATCCTTTAATTCTAATATGAATTTCAATGCAGGTAATTCAAATTGTCATAATAAAAAAGAAGGAACATCATCTGTTAATACTGGTCAAGAAAAGATGAGATACATAATTGTTGATACTGCTCCCATAGTTAATACTGATATCAGTAATAACTCAAATATTGAAAGCAGTAGTAACTCTGAGAATGAGGTCAGTAGTAATTCCAATACTACTGGTACCAGTAATAGTACTGAAAATACTACTGGTCCCAACAATAACCTAGATTCTCATGATACTACTGACACCAGTAACAACAACAATACTACTGATCCTAATGAAGATAATTCCAGTAGTAACTCTGACCAAGATGATGATGAACCAAACATCCATGACAATGAAGAATCACAAGATGAACAACTGCCTGAGACAAATGAGTCCAATCTTGAAAATCAACTAGTAGTTGATAAAACTACAACTACAAGGACTCAGAAGAACCATCCTTTAGACCTTGTTCTAAGTGATGTTAACTCACCACTACAAACAAGAAGCAAATTAAACAAAAGCTTAACTGCAAATATGTGTAATATAAGTTTAATTGCTAATGAATGTATGTATGAATGCTTTCTGTCTCAGGATGAACCAAAGAAGATCCAACAAGCAATGAAGGACTCAAACTGGATTGAAGCAATGCAAGAAGAACTCCTTCAATTTAAATTACAAGCTGTTTGGACACTTGTACCTCTACCCAAAGGAAAAAGAGCCATTGGAACAAGATGGATATTCAGAAACAAGAAAGATGAAAGAGGTATAGTGATCAAGAATAAAGCCAGACTTGTAGCCCAAGGATACACTCAAGAAGAAGGAATAGACTATGATGAAGTATATGCTCCTGTTGCTAGAATTGAAGCAATAAGAATATTTCTAGCATATGCTTCATTCAAGAAATTCAAAGTCTATCAAATGGATGTTAAGAGTGCTTTCCTATATGGGAAAATTGAAGAAGAGGTATATGTTTGCCAACCTCCAGGTTTTGAAGATCCAAAACATGGTGATTATGTGTTCAAATTAGATAAAGCTCTATATGGCCTACATCAGGCACCAAGAGCATGGTATGACACATTATCATCATACCTATTGAAGAATAACTTTAAAAGAGGAGCCATTGACAAAACTTTGTTCACAAAGAAAGTCAAAGATGATATACTACTGGTACAAATTTATGTAGATGATATCATCTTTGGCTCAACCAATGATTTATTATGCAAAGAATTTGAAGAACTGATGCAAATTAAATTCAAGATGAGCTCCATGGGTCCAATGAACTTCTTCCTTGGACTCCAAGTCAATCAAAGAACTGATGGTATTTTGATAAATCAATCAAAATATGTCAAAGACATCTTGGAAAAGTTTGATTTGAAAGACAGTAAAAGTGCTAGTACACCAATGGAAACACACAAACACCTACATCCTGATGTTGAGGGGGAGGATGTAGATGAACACTTATATAGATCAATGATAGGCTCTTTGATGTACTTAACTGCATCAAGACCTGACATTATGTATAGTGTTTGTGTGTGTGCAAGATATCAAGCAAGACCCAAAGAACTACACTTGCAGGCTGTTAAAAGAATATTCAGATACTTGAAAGGCAAACCATCACTAGGTCTATGGTATCCACATGACTCACCCTTTGAACTAATAGCCTATACAGATAGTGACTATGGAGGTGAATGTCAAGATAGAAAATCCACTACTGGTGGATGTCAATTCTTTGGATCAAGACTGGTGTCATGGCAATGTAAGAAGCAAACAAATGTATCAACATCTACTGCTGAAGCAGAATATGTAGCTGCATCTGCTTGCTGTGCTCAAGTACTATGGATTCAAAATCAACTTCTAGACTTTGGTATCTCTATCCTTAAAACTCCTATTTTTATTGATAATCAAAGTGCTATTAGTATTGTGAATAATCCAATAAAACATTCAAAAACTAAACACATTGAAATAAGATTTCACTTTATAAGAGATTGTAATGAAAAGAAATTAATCAAAGTAGTTAAAATCCATACTGATGATCAATTAGCAGATCTTTTTACAAAAGCATTTGATGTAGGAAGATTCAACTTCTTGATTAGCAGTATTGGAATGATTTTAATAACTTAAAATCTCACTTAAAATCATGTGTAAAGTTAGTGTTGTAAAATATTATTTTCTTAAGTGTTTTACTACTGGTATTGCTGTACTACTGGTGTGAAAGTGTATGCACAAAATACTACTGGTAGTTCATTACTACTGGTGTATTTTAGGTTTACACAAATACTACTGGTAAGTCAGTACTACTGGTATTCACATATACTACTGGTCGTGTATGTTAATGGTTACTACTGATGTCTATAGTTACTACTGATGTCAAAATCCTTAGTCATTACTGATGTTAGTAGATACTACTGACGTTTTACTACTGATATCTTATTTACTACTGGTCTTTCATAAACACAATTACCAAACTAACCCCCATGAAAATAACCGTTATGTTATGATTCGAAGGCTATTTTCGTAGTTTTGCAGGTTAAATCGAAAGATATAAAAGGCAGCAGACGATTAATTTAGCATTATCTTCACTTCGATTTGCTAAAACCTCTCGATAAACCCTAGTTTACGATCAAAAACCCTTCATCTGTAACAAAATTCTTGCAAAATCTCAACAACAATGGCAACTTTACAAACTCTCGATGTGCAAACCGATCTCAAATACTCAGAATTTCACAATATGGTTGCATTTTTAAAGAATCCCGACGGAACAAAAGATTTCCGTCCGATCGTAAAATTTTTGAGAAATTCATATATACAGTTTGCCTTAACTGTAAAACCAAAATCATATCAACAGCACTTGGTGGATTTCTGGACCAATGCTGAGCGAACAGAAGGAACAACATCATCAATGATAAAATCTAAAGTAGATGGAAAGCACATCACAGTAACAGAACAATCAATCAGACACCATCTACAATTACACGATGATTCAGGTATGTCTACTCTTCCTAAGGAATACATTGCTGAAATTTTGAATAAAATGGGATATGAGGGAAGACTGAATATAGTTACTTTTCAAAAGGGTCTGCTCTCCCCACAATGGAAATTTTTAATACATACCATTCAGCATTGTATTTCTCCTAAAAGAAGTACTTGGAATGAGTTTAATAAGGCAATAGCCTCTGCTGTTGTCTGTTTATGCACAGACCAAGTATTTAATTTTTCATACATGATATTTGATGGTATGTTGGGAAATCTTAGTTCTTCTAAATTTTTAATGTATCCCAGATTTCTACAACATATCATAAACTGTGAATTACAAAACTTGTCAACTCCTAAAAACATTTTTATATTACCTGAGTTGAACAAGAAAGTTTTCTCAAATATGAGAAAACAATTTAAATTTTCGGGCAAGGAAACCCCTCTGTTTCCTAACATGATCAAAGATCAACCCAATATTGGAGAGGGTTCAACCATTGCTACAACCCAAGTTGAACCTCAACCCACTCCATCACCCCCAAATACAGCCCAAACACCAATCCAAATAGCCACTCAATCACCAACCCAAACAGAAGTCCTGAATGTGTCCCAGGAACTTGATATAAATCTGCAGAGTGCTACTCTTCACACTGTGGAAGACCTACCAGACAAAACCAAAAACATTTCCACAATTTATAAAAGAAAGAAACTTTCTTCAAAGGACACCAGGGGACAAATCGAGTCACACCCCAGGCTCAAAGAGTTGTCCTCCAAGGAGGAGAGAGGACATGAGGGGAGGGCTTTCACTACTGATGCCCCAAAGGTGGGTGCACAGGACAGTGAAAACATCATTAGGACCCAAACCTCGGCAACTTTGAGTGATGACTCTTTTGAGGAATTACTCAAAGGACCCCGGTGCCAAGAAACCACAAGGGGGGGCATCTCTGCTTCTTCTAGGAAGAAGAGAATGTCTAAAAGACCCAATGAATCACCAAGCAGTGATGAGGGCAGATCTGTGGAATTGATGGAAAGGAAGGAAAACCTTAAATCCAATGTACCTGTTAGTGAGCCCGATGATCTTGCTAGATGGAGTGAGGGCAGTATTAAAATCACCCAATTGACGGCTAAAGTGGATTCCTTGGAATCCACTGTACAAGATTGTCTCAAGTACTTAACCAATCAAGGAAAAACTATGGCTGCCATGAAAAGGCATGTAAATACCATCAACAAGAGGATGAGATTCTATGAGCACAGGCTTCATCAACAAACCAAAATCATCAGAAAATTGAAGAAGAAACTTGATGATAGTGAGGCTCCACCAGTTGAGCTCACTAAGGGGGAGAAGGATAATATACAGACAATGATTGATGAATCTATTGCAGCAGCAGCATCCTCCCTCTTAAATTTAAAAGAAACAAATGTTGATGAAGGCCCAGAGATGATGGTTACAGAAGATGAACCTGTTACTACTGCTACTATAGAAGAACAAGTTGAAAAAGAAATACCAGTAGTAACTCCCACTACTGAGGTAATAGCAGTAGTAAATGAAGAAGAGAAATTAAAAGCAACAAATACTACTGATACCCTATCAGTAGTAACTCCTGAAGTTACACCAGTAGTAACTACTCTGGTTACTACTGAAGAGGAAGAACTACATTTTCCAGAGCTTATTGAAAGAGAGAGACATGTCATCATTACCAAACCACCAACACCTGATCAACCACTTATCATACCTGACATTGATGATAATGTGAATTGGTTTGAGGTAGATGAATGTACACTTCCTCCACACCCAAAAATCTTACCAGAAGGTCAACTACATTTGTTTTATCCAAAACTTCTGATGATGGGTATACCAGATATGAAATACATTCCACCTCCACCATCTGCTCATATTGGAAAAGGAAAAGAAATATATGATGATGATTATCCAAACAGAGCTTTAGGACATCACATGGTAAACAAGATTAATCATGTAAGAGCAGAAAAGCAATCCAGATGGAGAATTAAACACATAAAATTTTTGGAGAAAGTGGAAATGTATCAAGCTTTAGTAGAAAAGAAAAAGAAAGTTCAAAGTACAACTACTGTTCAAATACCTGCTCAAATTAAAGATGTTCAGATAGAAGCCCAAGAAGCAGAGTTCAAAAGGCTTAGAAAAGTAGAAGAGGAACATCTAAACTGTCTAGAAGATCTTGTAGCAGAATGCAAAAGAACAAAAGATGATTTACCAGATGATATATTTGAACAGAAGTCTCTTATGATAGACTTTCTAAAGACAAAAGGTCACAGTGCAAAATCTTTTGGAAGAATGAAGATGATAACCATAATTGAAAAATACTGCACTGCAAAGAAAAGAGACTTGGCTGAACAAGAAGCTGAAGAATCAAAGAAAGCCAAAGCCAAAACTTTAATCCCAATCAGCTTAAATTTGCTCAAAGCTGGTAGTGTTACAACTGTTGGTAATACTTCAACTCCCCAAACACTGAAAAGAAAATCTGTTGATCAAGAACAAAGCTCTAAGAAGAAATCAAAGCAACAAATTATACCTGTTCTTGAAATGCCAGTTGCTCCATTACAGAATAATCAAATTATTAACTGGAGAGTAATGCAGAACAATGTCATAGAGGTCATAAGGGAAGACAAAGTTGTACAAAGATTTACTGGATGGCTACCCTTAATCAGATCATGTTCAAGAAGTGATGTAATCAAACTTTTGATTATTGGGAAACCAAGAATGACAAAGAAATCATGGAAAGAATCTGGAGCTGGATATTTAACAAAGATGATTGATGCTGCATTTTATCCAGATAATTATCCAGAACAATTTACAAATCCAGGTAATGTGTATGCTTGGAATGTCATTCCTTCTGCCAATATGTACTTCTTTGAGAAATCAGGCAAAGTGTGTGAACTGTACTTATATGAGAAAGAATATCCACATTCTGAGAAGACTATGTATCAGATATTCATAAACACTTTGATGAAACCCTATGATGCTGTTATGTTCCAAAATAAATTGAATTACTTTACAAAGAGGAACAGCAAATATATTATTGAACAAAGACTTCAACAAAATCAAAGAACCCTAGAGAAGAGAAGAAAAGAACAAGAAGAACAAAAGAAACTTGATTGATTAAAAGATGATCAATAAGTTTAGGGGGAGATTGTTGGAGCAAAACACAGATCAACTTATTACTGATGCTGCAGTTAGTACTGACATACTTAGTACTGATGGGGCAGAACATTACTACTGATGAAGTTGATGCTGGTGTTCACTATAACTAAGTTACTACTGATCATGAAAAGATTGAAGATACTACTGATCATTGTAGTTACTACTGACGTTGATTATGGACTTACTACTGATCACCAAGTTTACTACTGATCTTCATATTTACTACTGGTGATGAGTTTTACTACTGACAACGCGTTTTTGGAAGATATCAAGTCCGAGATCTTCGTATAGATAGTTATAGAATGTAAATCAATGTATATTATTATTATTCGATGTAAATCAAGTCCTAGAATAACTAGGGTAAATAGTTTAGCTTCAAGGACTACTATAAGTATGTTCCTTACGAATTGTAAACGTACGTGTGTATTGTTAACTCAATAATATACATTGAAGCTTTTTGTGAAACTGTGTTCTTAATATTTTTGCATATTGTTCATACAGTTCATTGTTCTTAATTATTGATATAGTGTTGATCCGCTGCAACTTCTATCATCAACTAGATCTAAGGTGTTTATTAACTTGTCTATAGTTAATCGATCCTGACACTAAGTTACCAAAAAAGTGAAATTAACTCAAATTACATATTAGGTATTGAAGATGATAATGAGTCTTACTTTTGTTATACACGTTGGATGACCTGTCCATTATGTAACTTTTAATAGATATTGTCTTGTGATGCTAAATATACAGATGTTTATTTAACTTTATTGATAATTTGTTCTCATTATAGTCTATGTCTTCTTGTTTACTTACACATATGCTGATGATAAAAATTGACCAATCAAACATCCAACACCACATTTTCATATTAATGGTTGAATAAGTGTTACGAGTTTAATGATGCACACGTGCATTGTACAACAACTTTCATGGGTTCTTATATGTTGTCATTGTCTATGCGTTGGACTTAAATTGATTTTAAGGCTCTACCCATACTCTATCTATCTTGCATTTGCATTGTATTATTACGTTATATGCACCAATGCTATCATGACAATTGTTTTTTTAAGCCTTGTTCAGACTTATTTCGCGAGCCGAGTAATCTTAAGGCGATCACCCGCTTTGCAGGTAGTCTGGAGTCGATGTGGGTGAACCTATGTGGTATAATTAGGTATATCTTTTGCTCATAGAGATTGAACCTGCGATCTTATGAGAATATGACCTTTTTTAAAAATCAAATCCAACTATAAGCCACCACCCTTGCGGTTATCATGATATATGTTTGTTTTCTTGGAGTTGAATTGAGTTTATATAAGTGGTTACAATATTATCATCATTATGGGAGGTTATGATTAGTTGTTATTATGGGTGTTCACGGTTCCTTTCAGTTCAGTTAACTGGAAAATTTATATTTTACGGGACGGGCAGTCCATTTTAATATCCGAAACTGAATTGTGGGTATGCACTTCAGTGTGCAACCGAGTCGAGCTGGAATATGTATTTACTTATATAATTGTATAATTCCGGAAACAAAAACCCATCGTGAAAGGAAAAAAAAAACAGTGAATGCGTTAGGATACGAGAATTTGACAATTTTGAAAAAGAAAAAGTGGTGGTGCACAACAAAATACAAACTAAAGGTATATATATTATATATATATAAGGCGAATCATGGGGGCACGACAAGAGTACTAAGAAAACGAAGAAAATCGTTGCATAACAGATCGAGGCGATGAGGGGGAAAAGGACCGGAAATCAACCATGGTCCATTAACCAAAGCATGGTAAGTTTAGGGTTCGGAAAACACTTGGTACTACAATCATACATTATGTGATCATACATATTTTATACTATTTTACGACTTTTGAGTATCTGTGTATATATGTCATCACATATTTTTTGTTTTCACCGCATACTTTTGACGAAGGTTCTTCGTGTAAAAGTCTCTCTAGCTAATCTCGAATAGAGGTATGAGTATGACTGATACATCTCATCTCCCTAATACTCCTGTCTTTTGCTATGCATTATGAGTCATGCCAATGAACACTATCAAATACAAACGACGTATTGTTTTTTCTATAAAATGACAAAGAAGAAGCAATAAGTTAGAAAATTTAAAAGATGGATATGGATACATTTGGGGTTCGGATTTAGGACTTTTGTGGCCACAAATCTTATCCAGATGGTTTTATACGTGTATGTAGGGATGGAATCAGGTCCGGAACCGACCTGGATGGACCCAGACCCGAAATACCCGAGACCCGATTTAGGAGGATTAGTAGACCCGAGAACCGAACCGTTTTACATAATACGGTTCCGGTTCGGTTCCGGGGTCGGTTCGGGTAAATCGGGTATATACCCGATTGGAACCGAAGTAGTTTTTGTAGTCGTTTTTTGGTGTTTTTATCATGTTCATTAGTTTATACATGTAATATTATAATGATTTACAAATAACAATTGTTTAATTAATATGAACTAAATACTATTAATAGTATTATACCACGATAAATTCCAAATACATAGTTAATTAATTTCGGTTCCGGGTCTTAGACCCGATTTGTTCCATACCCGATGTACCCGGACCCGATTTACCCAGACCCGAAATACCCGATACCCGATTTCTCGAAAATCTGGGACCCGATACCCGAACCGATTTTTAGTAATCCGGTTCCAAACGGTTCCGGTTCCGGTTCGGTACGGGTACGGTTCCGGATTTTCAGTTCTATATCCCATCCCTACGTGTATGTACCCGTCGGTAATGTATAGACAAAATATATGTTTGTATTTTACTAATATAAAAAAGAGTAAATTACACGAATGGTCCCTGTGGTTTACACAATGTTTTGGATTTGGTCCCTAAGTCTTAGTAATTACACCCGTGGTCACTGTGGTTTACACTTCGTATTGGTTTTGGTCCCTAATACTAACAGATGTTAAATTTAGCTGTTAAATATTTTAAAGTGACCAAAATACCCTTAAAACAATTTTCCTGGCCTTTATCATCTCTTTCTTAAACCTCACCGGAAAAATTCCACAGCTGTCTTAACCGAAATTATTAGGTTTCCGGATTTTATTATGTGCGATTGGCCCGTTTGACTCACGGATTGACTTTTGGTCCACTGGCGATTCGCGGTGGCGATTGCGATCTTGACTTTCGGGCTCGGTCCCGTTTCAAATTTGTCCAGTTTGACGGAATCGCACCGGCCAACATGTTTGGGTACAGGACCCATGAACTGATTATTATTTATATCCAAAAGTGCGGTTACTTCTGGAGCTTTGAATTTGGGTACATGTCCCATGAACTGATTATTATTTATATCCAAATTATCTAGGGTGAGACTAGTTAAACTATCGGGAATTAATCTCACAAGATCATTACTGTTGACATTAAATTCATTTAATCTGATCAAATTCCCGATATTTTCGGGGATTTTACTCGATTCCCGTTTAACCATAAACTGGTGAGTGAGGTCATAGTTGTAATAACATCAATGGGACCAGTCATACCTCCACCCATTTAGCCAAAGAATTCTTATCATTAAATGTTGATGGAATTCCACCAGAAACTCGATTCATTGACACTTTTAAAACCCCAAGAGATGACATAAATCCTAAAAATTCAGGTAAAGGACCAGCTAAATTACAACTCATTAGTGTCAGATTCTGCAATTGAACTGAATTTTGAAGATCAGTTGGAATTGACCAACCGTGTGTGGAATTAATCGGATTGTTATCAAGAGCTAAACTATCGAGACCATGAGAGAAATCTGAAGCGAACAGATTATAATCAAAATACGCCCACCTCAATTCCGACAATCCATTCAACGACGGTAGAGATGCGGTAAATTGATTCTTCTGAAGTCCTAAATTAGTAAGCATTGAGAATTGATTCAAGTTACATGGTAAAGGACCTTTCAAATTCATCTGCGAGAAACCCTAGTTTTGGAACAAAACACGTGAGTGGCCCACACGGGTCGTTACCATTGTCAGGCCATTTCAAGAGCTCTGGATTCTTCAATCCTTTTGTGTGTAGGGATGAAGGAAAGAGGAAGGAAGGAGATGATAAGGGTGAGGGTAAAATTGTCAATTAAAAAAGTTTAACAGCTAAATTTAACATCTGTTAGTATTAGGGACTAAAACCAATACAAAGTGTAAACCACAGTGACCACGGGTGTAATTACTGAGACTTAGGGACCAAATCCAAAATATTGTGTAAACCACAGGGACCATTCGTGTAATTTACTCTATAAAAAATTAATATTTGATAAACTTGATTTTAACTATTTATAAGCTTTATCTTCTAGTTTGTTTAAGACCATGAGCTCAAATTAGTTAGCTCATGTAGACATTTTTCAAACTATTTTATGGTGATTTAGTGGTAAAGGTTTAAGACTGAATTTTTAAATGTCACGAGTTAGATCCTTTTTAATAAAGATTTACCAGATGGTTAGAAAATTTGAAGAAACAGCCACAATAACGGTAAGATCGTATATATCATTCATGAGCAAAGCTCGACTATCCCGGAGAGCTCCATCATAAAGGGGAATACCCTTAAAAAAATGCAAGACATTTTCCAAATTTTAACTATATATTATAATTTCAATAAATAGTTAAAATTAAATGTTTTCAACACTAAATAATACTCTTACGAGCATAGTGTTTGTGTTAAATATTAGTTACATCATGCGTTAACGGTCAATTCGAAATTCAAAAGCAAAACAATTCAAAAAATATATTTTAATTATTATAACTAATTTATAGGATTGAAATTGGATGAAAATTTTATCGGTTATATAATTCACATATAATACGCCCTGGCCCACTCCATTAAGTTAAAATGGGCTTTACTGCTTTAGTATGTCAATTAGGACAGGCCCAAATGGGAAAAGTGATTTTGTACTTTTTTTCATTTGGTGTATTTACTCGAACAATAGAATTTATAGTGCATCGTTTAAAGGTACCAAATTCTTGTTATAATAAATTTGAGTAGTAAGTTTTTTGAACACTTTACTTAGACCATTTCAAACTAACTATTTTTCTATAAAAAAAGGTTTAAGAAAGATGCTAGTTAGTTACAAGATTGAATGTTTATTTTGGATATATAATTTGTATAAAGTTACAAAGTCGCAAAGATTTAGGATTCAAAAAACGACACTATACAAATACTTAGAATTATCAATCAATACCAAAGTAAAAGTTTGCCAAATTAAGAACCTTTAAGTTACTCTAGAGATGTTTTGTCCATTTAGAGTAATATAACGATTTCTACACCACAAAAACTACTGAACATACCACAAATCACAATCATTAATTTATGATACTTATATAGTTTGTTTTAAACATTATATATTATGATGTGTGAAGTAGTTTATTACGTCTAAAAATCACTATATCTTTTATGTAAACCCAACACAATCCAATTTATTATTAAAATATAAATCGGATGATTTGTGGCATGTGAGAACAAAGGGCTACTTTGGCATGTATTAAAGGGTGTGGGGCAGCTCTATGCAAATTTTGATTGAAGGGTGAATCAAGTGTTCATCTTTATGGGGACATTTGTGTGTGACCCATCCATGTGTGCACATGCACCCCTTACTCCCCTATTTTCCAAAACCATTACAATTTGATCATCATAAATCACTCTTTTCCTGCTATCTATATTATGTATATACACAACATAGAATCAAGTTTGGTGAATACACTTTCGACATTGTTTATTGGCCGATGAATCACAATACACCGAAAAAATACATAAAGTAGGAGCTTCAAACATTAGATCGAAAACTAGAGCCCTTAGTTATATATCGTTGTTATGTTTTTCTTAAACCGGAGTTTAAAATAGCTTTTCGAGCCACCTAATCTTAGGGCGATCATCCTTTTTGCGGTTAGCCTGGAGTTTGTACATGTCAATTTGTCTATATGTGAATATGCCAAAATTTAGATCTATGATAATATTTTGTAATTTTCACAATATAAACAAGCATAGAAAGAGCTATTTCATGGTAGCATGTGTCAAGGGTGCACAAGCTTGGTTTGCTTCCAACATCCTCATATAACATGCTAATTCCACAACTTGTGTAACCTTGTCTCCCATCACTTTTTGATATTGCCACCTAAGAATTTGGATTATAATAATAATTTACTTGTTTTCATTAATTGTATTATTATTAGTTTTTAAACCTGTTTATAAAATCTAAGAATAATCAATTATATAATTAATACATATTACCTAGAAGTTTAATTATATGCCACTTGTGGAAGACATATAGATCACTTGATATGTGTGATATGATGTATGTTGTGAAAATTAATTGTTGGGGATCAAGCACCCTTTAGAAAGAAAAACTAGATCTTACATAGTTACATGTATTGAGTTTCTGAATCACGTTATGGCTTATTAATTAATACTTGATGTACTTGTAAAACTAATTTTAAATTAATAAGATCGAACCGTTGACGTGACCGTAGATCATAAATAGTTATCTAATAAACCATTTAAAATCCTCACTTTGTATTTTGTGATGACAAATAATACTATTTCATTATTTTTTATTTATTTGATAAATACATGTATCCAAATAAAATGATAAGATTATGAAAAAGAATTAATTGATTACAAATGTCAATCTTTCATGAGTATGTGGATGAAACACAAAGATTTAGTAGAAAATAATTTTTCGAATATTCTTGTGGCCATCTGGTAATGTTACCTAGTGAATGGGCGAACATGTGACATTTATATCGAGACTTCTAATTTAATATATCATTAGATGGTTACTATTATCACTGAAATGCTTAAAATAACAATCAATCCATAGCTTGATGATTAGATCATGAATTTGTATGAAATTTGGAGAAGAAGAGAAAGGTTTTAGAGAGAAAAAGTAGAGAGAGGTGAGAGCGGAAGAGAGTGATTTTGATTAATGGCAAAAGTTACAATTAGGGATTACATCTTTGGTTTATATACCATCTCCCTAATTGTCTAATTAGTCCTAAGACTAATCCTAAACTAATATACAATGTTACATAATTAGTCCCTAGACTATTGATTACAACTAAATATGACCCAACAATCTCCCCCTTTGTAACAATAGTCTGGGAAGCGTATCTTCGAAGTCTTCATCTTTAGCAAAAGCTGCACCTGTTAGATATTTCGTTGAATAGTGATGTATCAGGATCAGCTTGAGCTTTGTTAACCTGTGAAAACGGATACTTCTTGTAGCTTTTCAACCACAACAAGTATTTTGAAGACTTTACTTTGAAGATACATATAGACCGACTAAAAATAAGACCCATATTAATAGAGAGATTAGCAGCGGAAGTCTTTTTTTTTTTTTTACGTTTGTGGCTTTATGTCTATCTATGGTTCTTGATAATTGTTGTTGAGGTAACATGTTGATAACGGTTACGCTCCCCCTCAAACAAACAATTATTTTTCACGGGAGTTGGATTAAACAATCATTAGCCTTAATCTCACCTATTTATACCTCCTCTCACTAATCACCACTAACTAGTTTAACTAGTCCTAACAATCTCCCCCTTTTTGTGCTTGATGCACTCCATCCCAGTCTTCCGTCTTCAGTTGCTTCTATTGGCCCGTTGCTCTCCTTCTCACATATGAAGTAAGTTCAATATCTCATTGCAAATCCTTGATCTGATCAAAAGTTGATAGTGGATTGCGTAACCTTGTGAAAAGATGGGCAAGCTACAATGTTCATGTATTCTCAGATGTACTTCAAGATGGTGAATTACGTTTGATCATTTCAATTATTTGTCAAATGCTGTAATTAACATCTCTAGGTTTCGCTTTTCAATAATAACATCTGAGTGGAAGTGGAAGCAATTATAATTTCCGTTACAGAACTTCCAAGTTTCAAACACTCAAAGAAATCTTTACGTTGAATTAGCTGGTGTAAGAAAGATCTAAAAATGTCTCATTTAAGGTTAAAAGTTCTGGTAATGGAATGTCAGTTGGGAAGAATTTGTCTGGGATTTCAGTTATTGGAGATTTTGTTTTGGATTTTGTGATAGAGGTTTTATGAGGACATGATAATGATGTTTTGAGTTTTGTAAAAAATGATTTGAACGGTTAAGGTTTGGATTTTGATGATAGAGAACTTGAAAGTAATGATTTGTGCGATTAAGATTTAGATTTAAGTGGTTGAGATTTTGGAGAGAGATTTCTTTAGATGAATCGGTTTCTTCTTCTTCTTTGATGAGATGTTTGTGGTTCTTTTTGATGTTGTTTAGTGATAAACCCAGTACTTGCACTATTTCTTGCTCTTTTCTCCCCCTCATGAGGATCATGACCAGGGTCCTCATGATAATGCTGAATGTTTGTATTGTGTAGACGGAGAGAGGAAATTATGTTTCGATGTAATATGTGAGCCAAGATTTTGATATTTGTGGGTTTCGGAATCTAGAACCAGTAACATGTAGTACTCATGAAGTAACCAGATAAAAATTGATTTATCCAAGAATCTTGGAGAAAAATATTTGAAAAATGAAGAATAGCGATGTCAATAATCACGTGAAGTCATAAACAGATGCAATCTTTACTGAAGAACTTCAGTAAAGAGATCGTTTACGGATATGACGAACACGATGATTAAAGACATTATTAATCAAATATTGGAATTTAAAAGAAATCAATTTGTGTGGTTATATCAAAGATCAGTGAAGTATACCACTTACAAAGATGCAATCTTCTCTGAACGTGTGCAGAGAAAAGATCGACGGATATACAAAGATCAATGAGCTAACAATGCATTAAAAACGATTTTGTGTGTGTGAGAATATGAGTACGTCAGAATTGAATCTGAACATTTTGGAGAAAATGAAAAATGATTTCTCCATTGATCGTTTAAGAATGAAAATCGTTTGAAAAATGGTAAGAACACTCAATCCAAGAAGATGTTAAAAATAGATGCAATCAGTACTGATTGTAAACAGTAAAGAGATCGACGAATTTATCAGCAAATTGTGTTGAATGTTGCAAACAAGTATTTCTGAAAAATTGAAAATTTATGTGCAAAATCAGAGTTTTGAAAATTTGAGCAACAACGCAAGAGACGAAAATTTGTCATAAACAGATGCAATCAGTACTAATCGAGATTAGTAAAGAGATCGTTTACGAATATGATAAAAAATTTATATCCTACGTTGTGAACACATCATTGTGAGCACAAAGTGAGATAAAATTTTTGGAATGTTGATCATCACTGATTAATAAAAATTTGATAAAAATGTGATGTCAGCAACTCAATTTGAGTTAAAAATATTTTTAATTGAGTATTGATATGTGCCAGTTGTGTGGCATCAGAGAAATTCAAAAATTTGGAAAATGAAAATTGTATGAAAAAATGAGAAAAATCGATTTACAATTAAAAAGTTTGACAATGAAGAAACACAAATGTAGCAATGAGAAATAAGAGAATTTGCAATAAACAGATGCAGTCAGTACCAACCTAGACTGGTAAAGAGATCATTTACGAATATTACAAAAGCTAATACTCAACATTGATAACCTTGTGTGATTGTAAATTTGCACGAGGTTGAAAAACTGTTTAAGGAAAATAAAAAAATTATTAGCAATATAGAGTAGGAAGATTTTTAATAAACAGATGCTATCAGTAGCAACTGAAATTGGTAAAGAGATCGTTTACGGATATTACAAAAATTGATACCACATATTGATAATAAAAAAAATTTGAAGGGAGCACTGGAAAATTGGTTAGCAGTTCTGAAAGGATGCTCCCCCTCAACAGTTGACTTTCTTAAATCATAAAATGAGTTATGCTCCCCCTTGACATATTAATATCGATCTTCTCCCCCTCGACAAGTGAATATTGAAATTCTCCCCCTCAACCAATGATATCGATGAAAAACGGGTTTCAAGCAGATGTACATGAAAGCCATTTCAATGAAGAGCGGGTTATACACTGAAGTATGTATAAGTCATTCTGTTGTGGCTCGAGTTATACACTGAATTGTGTATAAGTCATTCTGCAAAACAAATCATACAACTTTTGGTACGTACCCATTTTTGTTTGGGTCCGATGGTGTTAGTATTAGAGTGAAACCATCGATAAGTTGTATCGATTTGATGTAAAGATTTGGAATTCCAAGAAAAATTGAAACTTGATGTTTCACTTTCAAATAATTTCAGACGAATTATTTGAGATTTTGGAGTTTTCGGAATCCATTTTTCTTTTAATATTTTGGGTGTTTTGAAAACAAAAGCAGGATTTGTTATGGGCACTGATTTAAAAGTTCTTTTAAGTGCCAAAGAAAGTAATTCTTTTCTTGTGTACGTTAATGGTTTTGTCGCAGAAATTGAATTCTTTGAAATCATAGAATGTTTTAAAACAAATTTTGATTTAGACGTACAATGTTCCGAAGATTGTGGTTTCACAAACAACTTTTAACTCTTTTGAAGTGAATAAGTTGTGAACTGTGAAACCTTTTTAGAATCGGATTTTGAAGATTTACCGGTGTAAATCTTAATCGGAACTTGGACCGTTTGTTTTCCTTTATTAACAATTTTAGGTTTAGAAAAATTTTCAACCTTGATTTTCAAACCATCGTTTTGATTTTTTGACAAAGTAAGATCTGCTTCAAGAGATGATATTTTATCTAGCAATTTTGTTTTATCAATATTAAAAATATTGATTTGTTTTTGTAAATCAGATCCAAAGTTACATTCAAGTTGTTTGATTTTATCAGTCAAAATAAATTTTTCAGCACAAACAGAATCGTATTTGTTGATGTTCAAACTATTCAACTGGTTGGAGTCATGAAGTTGTTTTGTTAGTTAAGCAATCTGAATTTTAAAGTTCTCAGAATCTATTTCAAAAGTTGTAATTTTTGATTGAAAATTTGCATTTTTCAGATTTAAGAGCTAGAATTTTATCAGTTAAAATACCAATTTTGCATTGAACTTTTTCACTTTTCTCCAATTTTTCTTTGAACCCATTACTTAATCATAAGTTCTTAATACTATCATGAAATGATTTTTCAAATAAAACATAAGTCTGCGTACTTGTAATTTCCCACACAGCTGATTCTTTTAATTCACAAATTACCTTATGAAGTGATTTAATAAAATTTTCATCCATTTTAGCTATTTTAGTTTTTAAAATGTGCAAATTTCAAATAAAATGATATGTCAATATGATTTTGGTTAAGAAATTTCAAAAAAAATGATATTCTTTGATCGACGATGTACAATGATTTAAACGTATACACCCGGAAAAAAAAAATTCTCTTTTCCAAAAAAAAAAATTTCAAATGCAATACTGTGTATTACTCTTTTCCAAAAAAAAAAAAATAAAAAAAATCGAAGCTTGACAAAAACTTAAATTTCAATCTAAACCATTGATTGAAATTTTTGAAAAAAAATGAGACTTAAGTTTAAATTTTGATCGACGATATTCTTAAACTTAAATTTTAAAAAAAATGATATTCTTTGATCGACGATGTACAATGATTGAAACTTATTTCAAAATCAATGTTTAGTTTTCTTGAAAAACTGTAGAAATTCTAATAAAATCAATATTTGGGAAGAATTAAAATGCAATTAATTCAATTTAAAATAGAACGGTGGAGACTCAGAAGCTTGACAGAACGGTATGTTGTTGCAGGCGACACCGGAGACGACGAAATTGCCGGGGTTAAAGTTTTGGGGAGACGATAGTTAACGGTTGGGTTATCATAGATAAAAATGACGGTTAGTGGTGGTGATTATCTTGATTGGAAAATAGAAGCTTACACGACGGAGATGGGTGGCGGAGATGGGTGGCGGACGGAGGCGGCGGTGATGGTTTAATCTGCCGGAGAAGACGATTGACGACGAGGCGGCGGGGCAGTGTAGCTTGTCACCGGAAAAGAGGTGTAACGGTGGTTTGCGGCGATGCCGGAAATACAGAATCTATTGGTTGCTCGAGATGGTTCTGGTTCGAGATGGTGCTTTGTCGGAGAGAAGAAAAATCGCCGTAGAAAATGGTGTTGATGTGGAAGTTGCAGAGTGGGTCGCCGGAGGTGGGTTGCCGGAGAAGATAGTGACGATGATGGATGTTCGATGGTGAAAGTGATCCCTTGAAAGTGGTCGACGGTTATGTGTGGTGGTGGCTCCGGTGGTTGACGTTGGTTGCTTGAACTCGATTGATGAAGATGATGATCTGAGATGATATATTCTTGGATAGAAGATGATTTGATTGTTGGTATGGTTGACAACAGTGACAGATGAAATACAAAAAAAAATGTAAATCTTAAAAAGTATCACGTGGGTGTGTCTGGGTCTGACATAGTGTTTAATATTTAATATTCATAGCAACTTTTATCAACTTTGTAACGACGTCGTACCGTTTCTTTTTGACTTTTGATAGTAACTTCACGTGTGCCGAGGTCTTTTGGGTTCTCGGGCCGAGGTCTTTTGGGTTCTCGGGCCGAGGACTTTTGGGTTTCGGGCCGAATTCTTTTGGGTTAAAATCAAATCGCGATTTTTTCACAAAATTTCACTAAAATCATCATAAATTGCTCATTTATTAACCAAATCGAGTGATTCTTTTTTCAAAACGTTTGTTTTCAGTTACCTACAATCCTATTCAAACACTTTTTCAAAAACAAGTTCTGATTTACTCAGATCTGAAGAGAAAATTCCGAAAATTAGATGTTCTTCATGTGTTCTTCATTTTTCACTTTAAAAATCAAATTAAACCTTGTTTTTGATGCTTTTAATATGAAATTAGTTACTGATTTGCTCGAAATTAGTAATAGAACAAAGTTATAATGTCAAAAACATGAAACATACCTTTGATTTTGAATTTGATACCATTTTTGAGCACTTTTCACCAAAAATCTTCAAAAACCCATCAAAATCTTCAAAAAGTTGCTTAATCACAGCTGATTTGGATCGAATCTAATGAGACTTTTGCTCTGATACCAATTGAAATGCTTAAAACAACAATCAATCCATAGCTTGATGATTAGATCATGAATTTGTATGAAACTTGGAGAAGAGAAAGGTTTTAGAGAGAGAAAGTAGAGAGAGGTGAGAGCAACAATTGCAAGAGAGTGATTTTGATTAATGGCAAAAGTTACAATTAGGGATTACATCTTTGATTTATATACCATCTCCCTAATTGTCTAATTAGTCCTAAGACTAATCCTAAACTAATATACAATGTTACATAATTAGTCCCTAGACTATTAATTACAACTAAATATGACCCTACAATCACTTACATAAAACCAAAATAAAAAATGTGTCCCCAAATTGGGATCAAATTAACATTTTTTTAGTGTTCTTATGGACATGAAAAAGCTTTGGATTAAATAATCTAGGAATATGGGTAGTAGTTTATGATTAAAGCCCACATTTTCGATTAATTAAAATAAAATGATTTATAATGAAATCAAATCTTGAAATCCTAATTTCAAGAATCCAAGTACCACTTCTTGAATTTTAGGATAAGCCGTTGATTGCGGTAGGGGTGTTGATCGGGTAAATTTTTCGGGTATCGGGTAGTTCGGGTCGGGTGGTTCGGGTTTCTACAAATATAAAAAATAACCAATACCCAACCCAAATTAAATTAAATTCGGGTATTTGGGTATGGGTAGTTCGGGTAATGGGTCGGATACGGGTATATCCACTAATACCCGAGAATTGACATAGTTGTATTGCCGACAATCACAACGTTTATATTTTGATCTCAATACACCATCTTTGTCCGTAATTTTATCAAATTCCAACCAACATTGAGCTCTATTGTTGACTTTTATATGAAATTAATGAATTACAAGTATAACGATCATATTTTATTTATATAATCATATCATGTTACCTTTAAATAAAGTCTTTTAAAAACATTCGGGTATTCGGGTATAACCGTCCACTTGAAATATTACCTTATACCCGAACCGCTTCATTTTCGGGTTACCCGATACCCAAATATTTCGACCCGATATCCGAACTACCCGACCCGTTCTACCCAAATTCGAAACAGGTCGGGCGGGTAGAACGAGTTTCGGTTATTTTCGACAGCCCTATATTGCGGAGGCTGATCCCCACTAATGAAATAAATGAAACCCACCCACCTTTGAAACTTTCCAATATCACCCTCTCAACTTTTGAATTGCTTTAGTTTGGTCCTTCATTCTTTTTCACTATAGAATGTTGCATTCTTTTCATGTTTCTTAGATCACACGGAGTGGCCACAGAAAGAAATGATATTTAATAATTGAAAACACACACACACATACATAGTTGTTGTTCACTACTTTGGTTTCACCACACCGAGCACACAGTGGTATATTGTAAAAGCGGTGCAACCATGATGTGGGTTGATTGCCACTCCGTGTGCTCTTAGTTTTTTTTTTTTTTTTTTTTTTTTTTTTGTTCGGTCTTACGGTTAAACACACTTCTTTGTGGAACTTTTAGTCGTACATTTGGAATATGAACATGATTGGATTTGAGTAATAGTTGTTGGCAGAGAAGAGAAAACTAAAAAACATATATGTACTATGTTATAATGATCACTTCTTGTTAAATCACTTGTATGAATGAGTGAATTGACTAGACTTGGGGTGTTATAAATATGTCGATTTATAAGGAAGATATTGTATTGTACTTCATCACTCGTATTTCAACGTTAAAGAAGTCATGACTTTTTAATTATCACACACACACACACACGTATACATGAGAAGAGAAATTGAGTGGATGGTATTAGAAGCTGGGTTCATGCATCTTTAGTATTAAGATACCTAAGGCAACACTGAAGTACATAACCTCAATGTTTTAAACACCTACAACCTTATCATGATCCTGTGTTTTTGTCTCCATTATAAGTTCATATAAGGTCTAACAATACTTGTATTGACTTTAACACTCATTAATCGCCCCCTCTCGATCTCACATGCATGCATACATATGTATACATATTTAAATGTGTGTGGTATATGTGCATTTGGTTCGAGATTGACCGATTCGAACTCAAACATATATAAAAGTCAGAAATAACCACATAAACCAAATTCGAATTCAAGAGTCAGAATTTTGCGTACAACAATTGAATATTGATAACGTTCACATTTAACCTTCTTAAGACCCCTTACTGGTCACCCCTGATAAATCAGCGTCACATCAACACAACATGACCAAACACATTACAAATCCCGAGTAAACCCACGTAAACAAGCGACCAAACCATTCTCTTTTGAAAAAAACTCCTCCCCTTTGAAAATTAGGCGACCAGCTGGACAACCTGTCAAGATCGAATAACTAAAACAAGTTATTGCCAACCCAGATCTACTAATAACAAGAAGTTGCAGCGTATCAACACTTGTATTAATGTATTAAGAACAATAGAATACTGTATATTGAACGAACAATGAACAATAATATTAAGAACACAGTGATTCACAAAAAGCTTCAATGTATATTATTGATTAACAATACACACGTACGTTTACAATTCGTAAGGAACTATTTATAACAGTCCTTGAAGCCTAACTATTTACCCTAGTTATTCTAGGGTTTGATTTACATCGAATTATAAAAGATATACATTGAATAACATTCTATAACTAACTCTGCGAAGATCTCGGACTTGATTTGCTTCCAAATACGCGTATCAGTAGTAACTGCAATCACCAGTAGTAAATATGCATCATCAGTAGTAAATGTGATGATCGGTAGTAATTCTGATAATCAGTAGTAAGTCCAAAACCAACGTCAGTAGTAACTACTAATGATCAGTAATAATCTTCAATATGTGCATGATCAGTAGTAAGTTAGTTATAGTCTTCATCAGTATCAACTTATCAGTATTAAGTGTTTCTGCCCCATCAGTAGTAACCATAGTCTTCATCAGTATTAACCATGATCAGTACTAACTGCAGCATCAGTAATAAGTTGAACTGTGATTTGTTCTAACAATCTCCCCCTAAACTTATTGATTCTCTTTCAATCAATCAAGTTTCTATTTCACATCTTCTTCTTCTTTTCTTTTTCTTCCAAAAATTTGGTCTTCTTTGATCACCTTCTAAGGTCTGTTGGTTTCTTTTATTCCTTTGTGCAATAATATATTTGCTGATCTTTTTCACAAATTCATTCAACTTATTTTGGAACATCACAGCATCATTAGGTTTAATAAAATTCATGCACCAAATTTGATAAAGAGTCTTCTCAGAGTGAGGATACTCCTTTTCATATAGGAATAAATCACACTTCTTACTTGTATATTCAAAGAAGTACATATTGACTGTTGGTAGCACATTCCAGGCTTGAATATTCTCTGGATTTGTAAACTTCTCTGGATATTCATCTGGATAGAAAGCAGCATTAATCATTTCTATAATGTAACCTGCAGCTGAATTCTTCCAGGTCTTCTTGGTCATTCTTGGTTTACCAATAATCAACATCTTGATTATGTCACTTCTGGTTAGGGACATGACTAAAGGTTTCCAAGCTCTAAATCTTTGAGTCACCTTATCTTCTCTAACAATCTCAATCACATCATCTATACATCTCCAGTTGATGATTGGATTGTTTTGTAGGGGAGCAATAGGAAGATCATGAACTTGAACTATTTGCAGTTTCTTCTTTGGTTGTTCTAGTTCAGATTGAATAGCCTTCCTCTTTCTTGTAGTTAAAGAGAGTTCACCAGATGTTTCACCTGTTATAATTTTTCTTTCTTTCATTTCTTTGAGGTTTATCTGTTCAAGCTTTGTGGTGTCCTTCTCTTTAATCTTTTGTTCAAGAAGGTCCTTCTTCTTCTCCACACAGTACTTCTCTATTAAATTGATCAACTTCATTCTTCCAAAGGCCTTTGTGTTGTGACCTTTTGACTTCAATAATGTGACCATTTCTTTCTTCTTGTCTGCAAATTGTTCTGGCATATCAGCCTTCTGCTCTTTGCATTCTTGTACTTGTGCTTCAAGAAATTCTATTGTTTCAGATTCAAGTTGCCTTATTTTTTGTAGTTCTCTTTGTTGTAATTCTTTTCTGGTTTCTGCAACTTGTTTGGTTTTGACCTTGTGTTGAAATTGTGGCAGTTTTGATATATCAGCTATATCTGCCAATTTTATCTCTGTGAAGGGTTGTCTTAGTATTCTAGCTCTTTCTGCTAATTTTCTGTTCTCAATGGCTAGAGAAACTTCAACCTTCTTCAAATACTTTGCCCTTTTTACTTTCCACCTATCCTGCTTTGCTTATTTAGCATAATTGATTTTGTTGACCATTTCATAACCTTGTGCTCTATTAGGTTGGTCTTCATCAGCAATTTCCTTTCCCTTTCCTATATAGTTGTCACTCTTTTTATCTGATTCAGCTTCAATTCTAAATTTGTGACCATAGGTGTGTATTTGTGACATGAGAAGTATTTTGGGATGTGGAGGTAAAGTGCATTCATCAACTTCTAGCCAGTTGATGTCATCATCAATGTCTTTCACCACCAATTGTGTTGACTTTGTTACTGGTGATGGTGGAATTATTACTGCAGGCTCTAGTAGTGGTGGCAGCTCAATAATATCATCAGTAGTAGCCAAGGTAGTTACTACTGGTATGTCTTCAGGAATTACTACTGATAGGGCATCAGTAGTGTTTGCTGCCTCTTCTTAATTTACTACTGCTATGACATCAGTAGTAGTAGGAGTTACTACTGATGCTTCTTTTTGAGCTTGTTCTTCCATAGGATCAGTAGTAGTAGCCTCATGAGTAATATCCATCTTTTCTAGGCTTTCATCATTGACCTGGCCTTCATCAACCTTTTTTTCTTTAAGGTTGAGGAGAGAGGTTGCTGCTGCTGCAATAGATTCATCTATCATGCTTTGTATGTTGTCCTTCTCCCCCTTAGTGAGCTCAACTGGTGGAGCATCACTACTATCAACCTTCTTTTTCAGTCTCCTTATAATCTTTGTTTGTTGATGAAGCCTGTGCTCATATAATTTCATTCTTTTGTTGATGGTATTAATGTGCTTCTTCATATAGAACATGGTCTTTCCTTGATTTGTTAAATATTTCAGGCAATCTTGTACAGTGGTTTCAAGGTTTTCCATCCTATCCGTCAATTGTTTTTGTTTAATACTGCCCTCACTCCTTCTAGCAAGATCATCGGTCTCACTAACAGGTACATTGGCTTTAAGGTTTTCCATCCTTTCCGTCAAATCAACAGTTTCAGTTCTACCCTCATCACTTCTTGGTGATGAAATGGGTTGTTTGGACACTCTCTTCTTCCTAGAAGAAGCAGTAGTGCCCCCCTTTTGGTTTCTTGGCACCGGGGTCCTCTTAGTAATTCCTCAAAAGAGTCATCACTAAGAGTTGCCGAGGTCTGGGTCCTATTGATGTTCTCACTGTCCTGTGCACCCACCTCTGGGGCATCAGTAGTGAGAGCCCTTTCCTCATGCCCTCTCTCCTCCTTGGAGGACAACTCTTGGAGCCTGGGGTTTGACTCAATGGGTCCCCTGGTGTCCTTTAAGGAAGATTTCTTCCTTTTATAATTTTTCTGAAATGATTTGGCTATTGGCTGGTCTTCTACAGAGTGAAGAGTAGCACTCTGCAGATTTAATTCATGTTCCTGGGACACATTCAGGACATCTATTTGGGTGGATGATTGAGTGACTGTTTGGGGTTGTGTTTGGGCTGCATTTGGGGGTGAAGGAGTGGGTTGAGGTTCAATTGGGGTTGTATCTTTGGTTGAACCTTCTCCAATATGTGGTTGATCTTTGATCATGTTAGGAAACAGAGGGGTTTCCTTGCCCGAAAATTTGAATTGTTTTCTCATGTTTGAGAAAACTTTCTTGTTCAACTCAGGAGTTATAAAAATGTTTTTAGGAGTTGACAAGTTTTGCAATTCACAGTTTATTAAATGTTGAAGAAATCTGGGATACATTAAAAATTTTGAAGTAGAAAGGTTTCCCAACATTCCTTCAAAAATCATATATGAGAAATTAAAGACTTGGTCTGTGCTTAAGCAAACAACAGCAGATGCTATTGTTTTATTAAACTCATTCCATGTACTTCTTTTAGGAGAAATACAGTGTTGAATAGTATGTACAAGAAATTTCCATTGTGGGGAGAGAAGACCTTTTTGAAAAGTGACAATGTCAAGTCTTCCCTCATATCCCATTTTGTTTAAAATTTCAACAATGTATTCCTTAGGAAGAGAAAACATACCTTCATCGTCGTGCAGTTGTAGATGGTGTCTGATTGATTGTTCAGTTATGGTGATAGTCTTTCCATCCACAGTTGATTTTATCATATGCATAGTTGCCCCTTCGGTTCTTTCAGCATTGGTCCAGAAATCAACCAAGTGTTTTTGATATGCTTTTGGATTTACAGTTAATGCAAACTTTATGTATGAGTTCTTTAAAAAGTTGACGATTGGACGAAAATCTTTTGTTCCGTCTGGATTCTTTAGATACGCACACATGTTGTGAAACTCTGAGTATTTGAGATTTGTTTGAACATCAAGAGATTGTAGAGTTGCCATTGTCGTCGATGTTGTGTTTGATCGTTTGATTTGAGAGAACAAGTATGAATGTTGTTACTGGTGCAGGGTTTATGATCGCGATTTAGGGTTTATCGAGAGGATTTAGCAGATCGATGTGAGGATAATACTAAATTAAACGACTTCAGCTATTTATATCTTACGATTTGATCTGCAAAAAGACTAAATTGCCCTTCGAATCATAACACAACGGTCATTTTCATGGGGGTTAGTTTGGTAACTTTGACAGTTTAAGGACCAGTAGTAAATTAGATACCAGTAGAAAACGTCAGTAGTATCTATGAACATCAGTAGTAACTAAGGATTTTGACATCAGTAGTGACTGTAGACATCAGTAGTAACTAATGAATTTTAATACTGGCCTAATTTACCAACCCTAGCAGTAGTAGCCATTATCTTTAGAGACCAGTAGTATATGTGAGTACAATTGTTTACCAGTAGTATTGTCATACCAGTAGTATTTGTGCATATGTAATACACACCAGTAGTAATGACCTACCAGTGGTATTTTGTGCACACAACTACATATCAAGTATTGACCTACCAGTAGTAAAACACTTATTAAAATAAATAACTTTTTACAACAGAGAAATTTTACACATGATTTTGAGTGAGAAATTAATTTATTAAAATCATTACAATACTGCTAACTAAGAAGCTGAATCTTCCTACATCAAATGCTTTTGTAAAAAGATCTGCTAATTGATTGTCAGTATGAATTTTAACTACTTTGATTAACTTCTTTTCATTGCAATCTCTTATAAAGTGAAATCTTATTTCAATGTGTTTAGTTTTAGAGTGTTTTACTGGATTGTTCACAATACTAATAGCACTTTGATTATCAATAAAAATAGGAGTTTTAAGGATAGAGATACCAAAGTCTAGAAGCTGGTTCTGAATCCAAAGTACTTGAGCACAACAAGCAGATGCAGCTACATATTCTGCTTCAGCAGTTGATGTGGATACATTTGTTTGTTTCTTACATTGCCATGACACCAGTCTTGATCCAAAGAATTGACATCCACCAGTAGTGGACTTTCTATCTTGACATTCACCTCCATAGTCACTATCTGTGTAGGCTATGAGTTCAAATGGTGAGTCATGTGGATACCATAGACCAAGTGATGGTTTGCCTTTCAAGTATCTGATTATTCTTTTGACAGCCTGCAAGTGTAGTTCTTTAGGTCTTGCTTGATATCTTGCACACACACAAACACTGTACATAATGTCAGGTCTTGATGCAGTTAAGTACATCAAAGATCCTATCATAGATCTATATAAGTGTTCATCTACATACTCCCCATCAGCATCAGGATGTAGGTGTTTGTGTGTTTCCATTGGTGTACTTGCACTCTTGCAGTCTTTCATGGTAAACTTCTCCAAGATGTCTTTAACATACTTTGATTGGTTTATCAAAATACCATCTGATCTTTGATTGACTTGGAGTCCAAGGAAGAAGTTTATTGGACCCATGGAGCTCATCTTGAATTTGGTTTGCATGAGATCCTCAAACTCTTTACACAATAAATCATTTGTTGATCCAAAAATGATATCATCTACATAGATTTGAACTAGTAGTATATCATTTCTGACCTTTCTTGTGAATAGAGTCTTGTCAATAGCTCCTCTTTTAAAATAATTCTTCAACAAGTATGATGATAATGTATCATACCATGCTCTTGGTGCCTGATGTAGGCCATACAGAGCTTTGTCTAGTTTGAATACATAGTCACCGTATTCTGGATCTTCAAAACCTGGAGGTTGACACACATATACTTCTTCTTCAATTTTTCCATACAGGAATGCACTCTTAACATCCATTTGATAGACTTTAAACTTCTTGTATGAAGCATATGCTAGGAATATTCTTATTGCTTCAATTCTAGCAACAGGAGCATATACTTCATCATAGTCTATTCCTTCTTCTTGAGTGTATCCTTGGGCTACAAGTCTGGCTTTGTTCTTGATCACTATACCTCTTTCATCTTTCTTGTTTCTAAAGATCCATCTTGTTCCAATGGCTCTTTTTCCTTTGGGTAAAGGTACAAGTGTCCAAACAGCTTGTAATTTGAATTGAAGGAGTTCTTCTTGCATTGCCTCAATCCAGTTTGGATCCTTCATTGCTTGTTGAATCTTCTTTGGTTCATCCTGAGACAGAAAACATTCAAACATACATTCATTAGCAATTAAACTTATGTTACACATGTTTGCAGTTAGACTTCTATTTAATTTGCTTCTTGTTTGTAATTGTGAGTTAACATCACTTAGAATATTGTCTAGTGGATGGTTCTTTTGAGTCCTCGAGTTTGTAGCTCTATCAACCACTAGTTGATTTTCAAGATTGGACTCATTTGTCTCAGGGATTTGTTCCTCTTGAGGTTCTTCATTGTCATTGATGTTTGGTTCATCATCATTTGCTGGTTCAGAGTTACTACTGGGATCAGTAGTATTTAAGTTATTACTGGGATCAGTAGTATTTAAGTTATTACTGGGATCAGTAGTATTTAAATTACTACTGTCCTCATTATCTGATTCACTACTGCTTCCAGAATTTGAGTTATTACTGTCCTCAGTATTAACTGTGGGAACAGTATCAACTACTATGTATCTCATCTCTTCTTGATCAGAATTGAAAGATGATGTTCCTTCCTTTTGAGTATGACAATTTGAATCACCTGCATTTACATCCAAGTTAGTGTTAAAGGATTTGGTTAGATTGTCTATGTTAAATAGCCAATCTGGACCATTTCCTTGTTCATTAGTGTAACACCTCAATTTTTAAAACACCTTTTAAATCATATTTTTAAATCAAAATATTACAAAGTCCAATATCCAAAAATACGGTTTAACAAAAACTTTGAAAAGATTATCAAAGTATTAAAATCCGGTGTTACAAAAAATAATATCATAACCATAGGATAACGGGATCTACCTATAAGCTCCCGAGCTAAACATCTCTAGGCCACCTCTATCGCGACCTTCTAATCCTTCAATCTCGAACCTGAGTACATAGCCAATAACAAAGTAGTACGTGAGACAAAATAGTCTCGTGAGATACATGGGTTTTCGACCCATTCTCAAATATAATAAAAGTCATATTCATTACTCTTCTTTATTCATTTATTACTTATTAACTCGTGATCTTATCATTTTTATACATATATACTAGTAAGCTAACCATAAGCTTACTCTCATCAAAATCACATACTTGTAAGCTAACCTGAGCTTACACATACTTTATCACATACGCTACGGACCTCTCCGAAGCAAACTCCCCCGATGTGGGTTATCTAGGTAAACTCCCCCGTTTCCGGGTTATCTATTGCTCCCCCGATTTCCGGGTTATCTGAAACTCCCCCGCTTTCCGGGTTATCTATTTCTCGACACACTACCCTTGCGCAGGGTGGTACCGCCCCAAGTAGGTGTCACTAACTCCCCCAACTTGTGTGGGTTATCTATGATCCGGATCCTTTTCTCAACACATATTAAAATTATCAAATACGGGTCTATGCCCCAATAATACATACTCAAACATAAATTAGAATACATCTATTCTAATTATCATATTATTCTCGTTTCTTATTCAATTTCAATATTGACTTTACCAAGTCCTTTATTAAATAAAACATATTTATCATTTATCAAAATTATATTACTTTAACTCCTCTTTGACTAGAATGCCTATTTATTACTAGTCACTATCTATCTATTCTCTTAACAATTCAATCACTACCTTTATTAGTATAATATACTAATCAATACTTGATACTTGAAAATCGTTGTTATTAGCTTTATTAATACATATTATTAATAAGCCAAATATCATACTTTCTTAATCATTACTCTTAGTCAAACATCATATTAATAGAGAATTATTAATTACTTTTCATTATCATAATCTCTTTCAAAAATCAGTCGTCATTTAGACATACTTAAATAGTCTATTACTTGCATTCTCTTAACTTTTTAATCATATCTTTATTAAAAACATTTATTAATAAAGACTCATAAAACATCATAGTTTTCAAAATCATTTGCTATGTACTCAGTAAAAGTCTCATGTACTCACCTTAGCCAAGCTAAATCCAAATCGTGTCTATTAACACAAATCCTTGCTTTCCAACTTGTGAAATGTCACCAATCTTTAGGTCTTCTTGACCTACCATCAATATCATCACAACAACTAGTTATTATCCATAACTAATCACCAAACAATCCATAACAACACTCCTAACCACCAAGTTCATCCAACTTGGTGAAATCTCAAAACCCTAGTTCAAGATTTCCATCAACAAAACCCAAATCTAACAAGAACACAAGGTTCTTAAGCTTACAAAGAGTGTTCTACACTCATCTTAATCATCTTCCTAAAAGATAACTTGGTAGGTTACCCAAACCACCATTTTCCCCCAAATAAAGTTCATAACTAGCTAGATAATCACCAAATCCATGTTATGAACACATTTTCCTTGACAATATGTTGTAGATCTAAGTTATATAAACCCAATTTCATCACCCATTACAAACCCTCCAACTAGGGTTTACATACATCACCATTTTCACCCAAAAACATCATACATAACTAAAAGGAGTAGAGATTTACCTTAATCTTCAACAATGGAAGAAGAATCACGTGATTTGGAGTCCAAAATCAGCTCCAAAAGACCTTTTCCACTCAAAAACGTATACTCACTTGTAAAGAGGAGTTCTAGGTTTTAAATTGCACAAAATGGTTGAAATCCCGATTTTTATTCTGTTTCAGCAAAGTTCGCGCCGTGAACTAGTTCTCAATCGTGAACTTTTCAATGTAGCAAGGCTGCATTTTTTTGACATTTGCTTCGACACGGTTTCGTCCATAACTTTCTCATACGATGTCCAAATGACACGAAACAAGTTCCTACGTTCTTTAAATGATTTATCCTTATTTATCATGTTTTTTTCATAATTTATTTAACACAAAATTTCGGGTCGTTACAATTAGGTATGTTCTCATTAAAGGATACATTGATGCTTTCTTCAATAATCCTTAATCTTTTGTTGAACACTCTGTATGATTTGCTTTGAGTAGAGTATCCCACAAAGATTCCATCATCAGCTTTGCAGTCAAACTTACCAATCTGTTCTCTTGTAATCAAAATAGTACAAGGACAACCAAATGATTTTAAGAAACTTATGGAAGGTTTTCTTTTTTTAAAAAGTTCATATGGTGTTTTATGATGTGGCTTGACTATTAATACTCTGTTTTATACATAACAGGCAGTATTAACAGCTTCAGCCCAAAAAGTAATTGGTAATTTTGAGTCTGCTAATATTGATCTTGCTGCTTCAATGATGGTTCTATTTCTTCTTTCAGCTACACCATTTTGTTGAGGAGTTCTAGGTGAGCTGTATTGCCTGTCAATACCTTTAAGATCACAAAAGTTAATTAAGTTAGCATTTTTAAATTTTGTGCCATTATCACATCTTATGGCTTTAACTTTTTGATCAGATGTGTTCTCTAGTTTAACAATTAGGTTCTTGATGAGTTCACTTGTTTCATCTTTTGTCCTGAGAAAGAAAACCCATGTATATCTGGAAAAGTCATCAGTAATAACAAGACAATATTGTTTCTTTCCAATGCTCATTACATTTGTAGGTCCAAAAAGGTCCATATGTAAGAGTTGTAAAGGAACAGAAATAGAATTTACAATTTTGGACTTATGAGAAGACTTATGTTGTTTACTTTTTAGGCATGCAATACAGTGATGATCACACATGAATTGTTTTTGTGGTAATCCAATTACCAAATTCTTTCTTACTAAATTGTTCATGTTTTTAAAGTTTGTGTGACACATCCTTCTATGCCATAATTCTGATTCAGTAGTGTTTGCCTTGGATATAAAACAGTTGACCTCATTTGAAGAAATGAGTTCTCCCCTTATATCCAGGAAATACACATTGTTTCTCCTTGGAGTTCTCAAAACTACATATTTTCATCTAAAATAAAGTCAGGAGAAAGAATGATGCACTCAATATCTGTGAAAAGGATCTTGTTCTTTTTATCACATACTTGAGACACACTGACAAGATTGTATTTTAGCTCAGCTACATAAAATACATCATCAAAAGTAATTTTACCATTAGTAACTGTACCTTTGCCTGTAATCTTACCTCCCTTTGGGTTCTCACCAAAGGCCACATATCCTCCATCAAATGACTTGAAACCCTTAAGAATTTGCAGATTTCCAGTCATGTCCCTTGAGCATCCACTATCAATATGCCATGTTCTACCTTCTTCAGGGATCTGAATGCTCTGCACAAGTAAGTAAAAGATTAGTTAAGTTTGGGAACCCAAGCTTTATATGTCTTGGGTTCATCCTTTGAAAAGTAAAATTTAGAAGATTTAATTTTGAACATTTTTGGTACCCATACCTGTTTAGTACTGGTGTTTTGTTTTACTACTGCCCTTTTAGATTTGTTACTGGTGTCTGAGTTTACTACTGATCGACCAGTAGTATTTAGGTAATTACCATGTTTAGGATAACCAGTAGTGTTTTTACCATTTGGTTTGGCAGCAGTAGTATTTTTAAAATTAGGGTTTTTACCAGTAGTGTTTTGGTACTCGTACCCAACAGCATTGTAATTAGGGTTAGGATCAGTAGTAAACCTGTTAAAGTTTCTACTGGTGTTGGAAAATTTAAAATATTGTTTATTTTGATTTGGTTTTCCATTATTTTTGAAATAATTGTTGTTCTTTGGGCTACCAACTCTTTTATTTTGCACAAGCCTTGGTGCATTTCTTTCAAATTTTGGTGTTTCAGATTTTTGAGATTTTGTTTTATTTACTACTGATGGATCAGTAGTAACTTTTAACTTTTATCTTTTTGCTTTTGCTTTAGAATTTTTAAATTCTTTGAACTCTTTGCAGTTAATTGGATTGAAGTGACAATCCTTTGCTAAATGGTTTACTTTATTGCAGATAACACATCTTAATTTCTTATCCTTAGCATCTTCAGGTTTTCTTTGATCTAAGAGTTGATTCTTGTTTCTTTCATTTCCCCTTCCTAAAATTTTTGGTATATTTTCAGCATCATATTTAGGAGAGTCATCTTGACTTTTTGCTGTGTGAAAACTTGTATCAATTGAGTTTGTAGTTTGATCATCATCAGATGTATCATTTGATTCAGATGTTTCAATTCATTACTAGTTTCACAGTTATTTGTCATTTTTAAATCATCTAAAATTCTTCATGTGCTTGATTTAAGAGGAGGGATAAAATTAATTGGAGGTGGAACAGCATGATATCCCACTCCATGCACAACTTTTTCAGTGGTTTGATTACTTGTTAATTCATTAACAATTTGAGAACTTCTTTCAAACTTTTTAATGGTTAATTTGTTTTGTTCTAATTCCATTTGATATTCTTCTAGTTTGATCAAGGTTTCTTTTAATTTTAATTCAAGATGTTCTTTTTCATAAGTGGTTTGTAGCAATTCTTCTCTTATCTTTTGATCAGTTTTTTTATAAATTTTAATTTGATTTTCAAGATCAGCTATACAACTATTATATTCAATTCTTTTATTTCTATTTAGAATCATCTCTTCAAGTGTTTCTTTATTAAGTTTTTCTAAATCTTTATATGCTTTAATGCATTCAGGAGTGCAAGATTTAGAATTTACCTTAGTAGGAGAATTAGTGAAAGCCATGAGAGCTTGATTCTGTGCATGTTCCTCTGCTTGAAAGCTCCAATCATAACCTTGTCCTTGTTGTGAAACAAGAGCAGTTGAGTTTGATCTTTTGTCTGGCTGAGGACATTCTTTAGCAAAGCGCCCAAGGTTCTTACAGTTGTAACATTTGACTTTGGTTTTGTCAAATCCAGCCTTGTCACTTTTGTTGTAGTTCAGGTTTGTTCTACCAGTCCTCTTCAAGAACCTTTTGGTTCTTAGACTCAGCATGGCCATCTGCCACTTTAGATCCATCTCTTCAAGATCATCAGGATTCAATTGTTCCAAATCATCACTAATTAGTGCAGTATGCACATGACTAGTGAAGAAGGATTCTCTTGCAGCATCTTCACAATCTGCAGCCTTTGCAGTTTCCTGACCTGTTCCTGTACTAGACACAAAAGCAGCATTGTTTGAAGATAAATTAGGAGTTTTAGAGCTTACCTCAGATTCAAACACCCTAAGCTCATTGTACAATTCATCCAGCTCTTTTTCTTCCAGAGCATCACCTTGTCTATATATGACTGTGTACATAGACCATTCTTCTCCAAGAGATCTGAGAAATTTTCTGTTGACATCATCATTGTCTGGTTTCACACCAACTTGATTCAATTCACCAATGAGTTTGTTGAACCTATCAAAGATTTGAGATAGGGATTCATTCTCTTGGCCTTTGAAATTTTCAAAGTCCTGTTTTAGTACAGACTTCATGTTTCTTTTGGTGCTTTTGGTGCCAACGAATCTCTTTTCCAGTGCCTGCCACAACATCTTTGCATCATCATATTCAACAAAAAAGATGTTGATAATCATTAGGAATGGCCAGTAGAAGAGTGCTTAGAGCTTTGAGTTCAACTCCTCTGTCTTTCTTCTCCTTTTCACACTTGAGTTTGTCTGCTTCAGTTGCAGAGCTTGTTGCTTGACTGTGAACGGTTTTGTTTCCTTCAACAACAACTTCCCACATGGAATAATCAGTAATAAGCATGTATTGCTTAATACGATTCTTCCACATTCCAAAGTTATTGGGAGTGAGTATAGGAATTTTATTTGCTTGAGTACTTTCATTGTTATCAGTCATGATTAACAATCTGTGTGTTTTAAAGATTAAAACTTTTTGTTGTTCTTAAAATTTGTAGATCTAGAACCAATAAGCTCTGATACCACTTGTCAAGATCGAATAACTAAAACAAGTTATTGCCAACCCAGATCTACTAATAACAAGAAGTTGCAGCGGATCAACACTTGTATTAATGTATTAAGAACAATAGAATACTGTATATTGAACGAACAATGAACAATAATATTAAGAACACAGTGATTCACAAAAAGCTTCAATGTATATTATTGATTAACAATACACACGTACGTTTACAATTCGTAAGGAACTATTTATAACAGTCCTTGAAGCCTAACTATTTACCCTAGTTATTCTAGGGTTTGATTTACATCGAATTATAAAAGATATACATTGAATAACATTCTATAACTAACTCTGCGAAGATCTCGGACTTGATTTGCTTCCAAATACGCGTATCAGTAGTAACTGCAATCACCAGTAGTAAATATGCATCATCAGTAGTAAATGTGATGATCAGTAGTAATTCTGATAATCAGTAGTAAGTCCAAAACCAACGTCAGTAGTAACTACTAATGATCAGTAATAACCTTCAATATGTGCATGATCAGTAGTAAGTTAGTTATAGTCTTCATCAGTATCAACTTATCAGTATTAAGTGTTTCTGCCCCATCAGTAGTAACCATAGTCTTCATCAGTATTAACCATGATCAGTACTAACTGCAGCATCAGTAATAAGTTGAACTGTGATTTGTTCTAACACAACCTTTGAGCGAAGGGAACACATAGCGTTCGAACAAACGTAAGGAGAGGATGTGTACAAGACATTGAGAGGCACTATGCGACCTCACCCTTACGCCTGGTCTTAATAGCTAGTGTTATTCTTAAAAATAAGTGATGTAAACATGAAATATTATTACTATATGAAAATGAGAAATTAATTATATTTGTTTTCCATAAAAATTGGTAAAGTGGACGATTTAGAGTATTCCCTCTTAGGGTTTTTATTTTATGGGGGATTGTAGGCCATGTACTCCCATGTGATTGCATGTGCTGTGTCTTTCCATCTTAACCCCACCACCTTCCCTCTTCTTCCCTTTCCAGAAAAAAACAAATAAATAAAGACTTCAACTCCATTTTTATTCTCCTCAACTGAATTTCATTTCTTTCTTCCACACTTTTCTTGCATCCCTACCTACAATACTACTCGTCTTAATTTCTCCAAGAACCCTTTGAGCTAACTAGCTGCCATGGATCTTCAACAATAGAAGAATTGATTAATTCAAAAGAAGGTACATTTGCATGAACTTGTATCTATTATCTCCATAAAGCCTTTTCCTTTTCTTGATCAAAATTTTCCTTCGATTTGTTAAAAATGGGAAGTTTATTAAATTATTAGTACCATGCTTGAATCAAAATCAAGAAATTCTGAAAATTTTGAATCCGTTTTTGTTTGTACAGTTTTAATAAGTTAATAGATATGAATGGTAAGTTTCAGTGAGTTTTTATGTTGCAATGTGAAGCAGGAAGTTAATTAAAAAGATAACACTTATTTCTCCATGAGTCTACTGAAATTATAAATGGTTTTTAGTTCATTATTAATTAACTAAAAAATATATTATTATTTTGTCAATTATATATTATAGGGATTGAAACATGCATACTTCTAGCCAGCTTAAGAGAGACTTTATGAGGAAATGGGTAAAGGGTCTTCAAATATGCTATTCTTCAAACAAGAAAATGGATATCTTGGAGAGAAAGAAGAAAATAAAGCTTTGTGCAGACATTGCTTTGGCTTGTTCCAAAAATGCCACAACTTCATGGAGCAATGCTCTAATTTGTGATGCTAAAAAAGACGACGATAACAAGATTCTCATCGACAGTTTATTAGGGCCCGAGCCATCGTTCAAGCCAGAAAAGACGGTTTCCAAAATTTTCGCTTGTCAAAAGAGGGTTAGAAGCAAAAGGGTCTTGAAAAAGAGTTGTAACATTGTTAAAAAAATGAAAAGGATAGGCCCTCGATCGTCGAATTTAGCTACTTATAATATCGCGAAAAGATTGGTTAAAAAGAGAACCCAAGTGCTTAAAAAACTTGTACCCGGTGGAGAATCAATGGATGAATTCTCCCTTGTGAAAGAAGCATTAGACTATATCCTTTCACTGAGGGTACAAGTCGATGTTATGAGAACACTCGTGAATGCAACCGAGGTTAATTTTGAATCAAAGTAATTAAAAGATAGTTGATTAATTACTAGTAATATATAGCTTTGTTTCATTTTCTATCTCAAAAACAGCGCGAGTTATCGAATGAAACCATGTACATTCAGGATGTCGCATTTCTAGAAAAGGCTATTATTTTTTACTTGAAGCCATATATAGTTTCTGGTTAAAAAAAATATAAGAAGTTAATTTACTAGCGTCAAATATTCAGTATAAAGTTTCTTGATTTTGCTGGCACTTGTGTAAGCTTATTTCATTCTATAATTTCCACGTTGTTTGTCTTTGAGTTGTTTGGCAATATTGAATGTGAAGCAGAAAATTAAGGCAGGTGTTAGCTTGTTACATGATGTAGGGTCCTGAATAATGTTAAAAGAGTAATGGTTGATTTACTATTCACCAAGGTATGCATGTGAGGCAAGAATGGCCGCTAAATACCTTTTAATTGGATTATTACCCGCCTTTTCATTCTATGTGTCATACATAAAACCGGTACCAATAGTGGCGTCAGTTAGCTACCGATTGACACCATTGGCAAGGACCAGTTGGTTGGTTGTTTTCTTCGGTTTTGAGAAGTGTAAACAGACGAGACTTAAGACAATATTTATGGGTATTGGTATTTTATGTGTGCATATGTTATGTATAAAATATTAAGTAAAGTAGTATTGCTGGCATGAGTTTTTTTATGAATGGTAGCGTATTATAAAAACTAGCGAGAAGCTAGAGAACAAAAGTTAGATGGGAGCCAGAGGGTTATAACGGCCACTCAAGCCAATTACAAAACAAACTTTTACATCCTCGGCCCGATAAACCAACTGAGTCGGGAACGTTGAGGGCCTCCAAAATAGACTAAGGGGTCAGAGCTTGAAATTGTGTCACCATACATGTGAAAATGGAATTCCACAATTCTTTAGTCACATTACACTAAGAAAAAAAATATGAGATTCATCTTCAAGCTCATTGTCACACATGGAGCATCTAACGGAATTTAAATCGATGCCTCTTTTATCAAGATTAATATTAGTAGGAACTCTATTGCTTAAGATCCGCCAAAAAAGGATATTAATTTCCCCTAGAACTAGATTGTTCCAATGGGTCTCATTCTCGTCCCTGTGAAGTATTATAAACCCCTTACATAAGTTATTCCTCATATTGTTAACCATGAAATCCAAAGTTGGGCCAATATTGCAAATCAATTTATCATAAGAATCGGAAAAAGGGAGGCAATTGGCTGAACAAGTGAGGCAAAGTGGGCTCCATGTGCCAAGCCCATGAGAGCTGAAATAAATTGTGGGCTGACCTGAGAGCCTCTGCTGGGCTCCGAGTGTAAGTATGAGCGGTCCAAATAGATTAAAAATAAAGAGAGTTAATCAATGCGAGGATTACAACACAATCATAGTTTAACGACCATAGTTTAAGATAAAATCATTGCCAATAAAATTGAGGGGTTAAAGTGTCAAATTAATAAGTGAAAGTTTAAGGATTAAAATACCTTACTACTTACTAATGCATTTAGGCCTACTTCTTTTAGTAAGTTTAAGGAGCTCCTTAATTTTAAGTTTAAGGAGATTTCCACTTTTAGTAAGTTCTTTAACTAAAAAAATAAAGTGTTGCTTACAAGATTCGAACACAAGACCTCTCCTAAGTAGTCACTGTGTGTTAACCACTTCAACTACTTGATTATTTTGATTTATTCCAGATACTAATATATATAAGCTTTAACGTCACCAGAACTCAACCATCATTTCTCTATTTAAAAGGCTCATATTTACTTTCACAAAAAAAACAATTTCGGATCTGATCCTACCATCACTAATGTCAGCACCTACCATCACTCACGCACCACCACTCATCACCATCACTATTATCACCACCACCGGTACTGTCGTCACTTCGAAATATAGTTACGGATACCGGCCGCCGCATTGCGCGGGTACCCTGCTAGTAATTAATTATCCATGTTAAGAGGTGGCAATTTTTACATTTGTACTTATGAAGGATCGACTTAAATTATGTTTTATCTCTACTTGTAATACTTCGTACATAAAACCTTATAAATCAAATTATTTAAAAATTAGATTATTTGTGAAACAATATAATTCTTGTTATCATATTTTATATACAGATTATATACAGAAAATCCATTGGGTCAAGTGGGATACGGTTTTGGCTTCTTTGGAAAATGGTGGTCTAGGTATTGGTAGCTTACACGCTTTTAATTTGGCCCTCCTGTTGAAGTGGATTTGGCGGTTCGTGAATAGTAAGGATGCTTTGTGGACGAGAATTATCTCTAAGTTATATGGGCTAGATGGTGGATTAGGCCGTCCGCTGCCAAGGGGTTGTAGTAGTGCTCAACCTTGGGCACAAATCCTAAATCTGATTGTCAAGCATAAAAATCAAGGTATTAATATGCTGGATACTCTAATGAAACGGGTTGGTAATGGCGAGGATACGTCGTTTTGGAATGACCCATGGGTGTCGAATGATACGCTAGCTAATTTATACCCCCGTTTGTACCGGCTAGAGTCAAATAAAGGTTGTGTGGTGGCGGACCGTTTGGGTGAAAATACAGTAAGGTGGTCTTGGTCAAGGGAGATGACGGGTGGCCGGTTGGAAGGCCTCTTCTCTCAGCTCATCTCGGCTGTGGGGGGGTTCGCCCTTAACGATAGCCCGGACACTTGGATTTGGAAGATTGGGTCGAAGGATGTCTTTGAAGTTGGGTCGACACGTCGGTGGCTGGATTCTTTGTTCCTTCCGACTGCGGTTGCTTCTACTCGTTGGAACCGTTTGGTTCCCCATAAGGTTAACATTCTTTATTGGAAGATTGAGCTAAACTGTATACCGTCTAAGCTTAATTTAGCCTCTCGGGGAGTAGCTCTTGAAGACATCAAGTGTGATTCATGTGGTTATAGTGTCGAGAACACGGATCATATTTTTTGGAAGTGTGATGTAGCGAAAAGTGTTTGGTTGGCGGTTAGTAGGTGGTTGCAAGTTCTGGATATCAATGTGACGAGTTTGGAAGATTTGATGTACACGATGGATGCTAATTGCCCAAACACTCGTGTAAAGCTCATCTTGGAAGCGGTTTGCTTAACAACCATTTGAATTCTTTGGAGGTATAGGAATGCGGTGATTTTTAAAAATGGTGATGCTCGGAAGAATCTCTTGGTGGATACTATTAAAGAAATGTCTTTTTTCTGGATTAGTAATCGGAATAAATCGTTTTGTTTTAGTTGGGTAGAGTGGCTTATCTTGCCGTGTAATGTTTGAATTGTTGTTTTTCTAGCTTTATGCTAGTTTTTGTTTAATGAAAGATGTTTCCAAAAAAAAAAAAGATTATTTGTTAGAATATTGGACAAAAAATATTTTGGTTCAACCCATTTAATCCGTACCAAATAATCTATTTTGTCTGGACTTTGAAATAAGACTTACCCAATAGGAACAACTTCAAGTAAAAACAAATTTCAGCCTAGTTTGTAACCCAAAAAGCTCCATTAAGGAAACATAAATCCATATAATAGTACTTGTGGGCCGAGTTCCACAAGCTAGGGTCGGGATGCTACAAGCAAGGCCCGTGTTCTAGAAACTAAGGAGGCATTGACCAAGTTGACCCGTAAACAGGGCCAATAATAGAGACTGATAACTGTAAGAACAATTTCTAAACTATTGGATAACATGTGTGTGATCCAGTAAAACATAAACCAGTTTATATCTAACAGGTTAAATGGGTAAAATTAAAAAATTTAGATGAAAGAGAAACGGGCCAAACAAGTTGACCCTGGGCCAAAAATATATTTTTAGCATACAACCTCTTTAAAACACTTCAATTATATGCATAAATAACATTTCTCATAAAAAAAATACTTATAACATATTGCTATTTTCTCTCTCTTTTACACAATTACCGTCTTTAACCGCCAAAGAGTTCGAAAAAATATTGTCGTTTTGGATCAACACCATGCTAGTAAAATTTTTTAGTACCATGCTTGTATTCTTTTATACACTTTTTTACACTTAGAGTAATGGTATTTCTTCATATCGTTTCTTCCTATTATATTCTTACTCATTTCAATCATGACAAGTGTCAAATCAAATGATGATATGAGGAAAGAGAATTAGTGGATGACACATGTTAAGTTTAAAAGTGATTATGCATATGGGTGAGACAAAAAGGTAGGAAGAAATATCATTTCTCATACACTTATTATGAGTGACAAAAATTGATATTTGTATTCACCTGACTTCGATTTAAATGTTTATCACTTTGATAAATGTTATTTTTTCAACAACGTTTTTCATAATTTGTAGATAAAAAAATATTAGATATATATATATATATAATATTGTGGTGTTAAATAATCCTAAATGATAATATAGTTCCTTCCAACGTAAAAGGTTTGATTAATTTTCGCCAATAAACTATAAATTCGAGTGTTCATAGTTTTATATAGAATGAAAATCTTCTTTCCTTCATTTTGGGGGAAAAAGACAGCAGTTGAAGAAAGTTCTATCATTGAGCCCTGTGAATATTTGAATGATCCAAGATGAATCTCCATAAATCCAACTTAATGTTGAGAAATGCATAAAACTTAATGTAAATGTAATTGATCACTATTAAATAATATGTGATATATGCTGTTCAAAAAAATAAAAATAAATAAATAAATAATATGTGAACATGGCTTAATGCGATCCAGTTACTAATTATGTAGACCCTCATTTGACTTATTTTCTTTTCTTTCTATTTGTATCCCAATTTTCACCATTCCCAAAAGTTGGTTTTTCTCATTCCTTGTTTTTCCCTTTAGGCAGTTTGACTTTGAGTGTGCTCCAAATATTGACCATAAACCTATGTTTCTTTTTTGTCTTGATCGAAGTAGATACCCAAAAGAGTTACAAAAAAGAGAAGGAATAGAAACAACTCTATGAAAGAATGTGATTAGAGGTAGAAAAAAGAAGTTTATTAGGCTTCAATTTCAAGATCTACGTTTATTTTACAAAGAATTTTTTTATGACAATTTTTTATTCTATTTTCTGATTATTTCCAGATATAAAGAATTTGTTAAATATCAAAATAAATAGCATCCCATTATATGTTTGTTTATGCAAATTTTGTATGTCCTATATCATTCCAATCGACCACACCAATCTTCTTAGATTTACCGGTCTGAGATTGTGTGGTGATGGGTTGGATGCTTGCGGATTAGTGACCCACTATAAGGTAGTTAATACAACAATTTTGAGAAAAAATGTTAGCTTTTATGAGGATAGTGGGGTTATTGAAAATTAGAAGTGTGCAATATGTTTTTGTGATAAGTTTCTGTTACATTTATATAATTATAAATACTTATGATACCTAAAATAAGTTGTTACTTATGTTTATCATAAGATAATTGAGATATTCAATCAAGAAAATAACAATTTTGTAATATTATGTATAGTTAAATACAGATATTTTGATTAATAATACTATTTTGAAGTTTATGATTCTAATTTTACTGGTTTTCAGGAATTATTTTTTGTTATTTATTTTATTAATCAATGGTGTATTAAATGTGCATAGAGATGTGGAATGCTTCCGACTTGAAGTCAACTTAAAAGGCTTGGTTGTTGATGAAAATGGAAAATCTACTGTCTCCATTTTCCTCATTTATAAATTCGATTTCTTGTATTATTTAACGCAAAGTGAGCTTATTCATACAAACAAATTTTTTATATTATACAAAGTAATTTCATATTAAAAAATAAGAATTAATTACTAAAATAGATCAAAAAAATGAGAGACTTCCATTTAAAACTAATAGACTTCAATTTTCCCAAATACCCCGTGCGATTGAGAGACTTGAGCAGCACTAACGGAGCAGCATCAAGTGTTGAGCAGTACTAACGAGCAGTAGTAACAAGGTTAAGTAGCACTAACTCGGACACGTGGCGGCGTTCTAGTTGAGTAGCACGGTCGCACGATCTATTTTGAAAAGAATTGAAATACAAGTCTATACTTGGGGAAATTTTGTTTCATTTAGTCCAAATTTAGGAATCACCCAAAAAATAATTATATTTTTTCTTTCTTTTTATATCACAGAGTAATTTCAGCACCCTTTATTTTTATCTCATTCTAATAATAATGGAAATAATTAGCAACTTAGAATGATGTGTCTTCATCATTATAAGAGAAGGTATTCAATTTGATGCTATCCATCAATAAATGCATTGTCCCTCAGTTTTGAAATCTAATTTGCTGGATGCAAAATTTAATTCTACCAGACTCCAATTTTCATCTCTCTCTCACACACATACAGAGTGACTAGAACTCCATTCAAGCACTCAACTCAGAAATATTGAAAATTCTTTATGGGTTTTTGAATTTACATGATTTTTTAGATGGGGTTCTCTTAATTTTCACAAAATTAGTCCAAAGATTCAGTCTATACATATTTTTCTTGCTTTCCACAAAAAAATGGATAGAAAAATATTTGTTTCCAACTATGAAAGACCATACTTCTACACCCAGCCACCTCCCCCACCGCCACCTCCGGCCACCGCCAACCACCAATCACATGGATTCAATCTAAACGATAAGGTGAGTCCAAGTATGCTACTAATCATCATAATTCTTGCTTTCATATTCTTCATTTCTGGGTTGCTTCATCTTCTTATTAGATTCATTATGAGACCAACTAATAGGGATCCTGATGAGTTCGATAATGTGACTGCACTTCAAGGTCAGTTACAACAACTATTTCATCTCCATGACTCAGGCGTTGACCAGTCGTTCATTGACACGTTGCCTGTTTTCAGTTACAAATCGATTATCGGTGTAAAAGACCCTTTTGATTGTGCTGTGTGTTTGTGTGAGTTTGAAGGTGAAGATAAACTTAGATTATTGCCAAAATGTAGTCATGCATTTCATATGGATTGTATTGATACATGGTTATTGTCTCATTCCACTTGCCCTCTTTGTAGAGGTGGTTTGCTTTCAGATTTTAGTGCAAGTTCTTGTTCTCCGGTTGTACTTGTTCTTGAATCTCAAAGTAGTGAGATTTCGAGAGAGATCGTTGATTATGATCGTCAAGTAAATAGTTTATCGATCCGAAGAGCGAATTCCCATTTGCGTAATGATGAGTTTGAATTTGATAAGGGGGAAATAGTGAAAGATGAAGAGAATAAAGAGAGAGTGGTTACTATTATGCTTGGGAAGTTCAAGAATGTGGATGGTGGCGGCAGTGGTGGTGGTGGCGGCGGCGGCGGTGGTGAGAAGCAAACGGTTGATAATAGAAGGTGTTTTTCAATGGGGTCATTTGAATATGTAATGAATGAAAGTTCATCTTTAAAAGTACCAATTAGGACTCAAGTAAAGAAACAAGCTAGCAAGAAATCATCTCTTCCTATCACACCATGTCACCGGCCGGCAATGTCGGAATGTGGTGGCGATTCAATGAGAGATTTCAAAGGATTTGAAGTTGCTGGCGGTGGCAGTAGTGGTGGTGGTGATGGTAGTGGCAGTGGTGGTGCAATTGGGAAGAGTAAGAGGGAGAGTTTTTCGGTGTCAAAGATTTGGTTAAGAGGGAAGAAAGAGAAAGTCAATCCAACGGTGGCGGCCGCCATTGGGCCATCATCAAGAGGGTCTTTCTCGTTCCGGTTTCAGTAAACCGGAACGAGTTGAAGGCAAATAGGAGGGCTAATTCTGAATTGGAAATTAGGAGGTGGGAGAATGATGAAGAAATCCAAATTTGTCAATGGTTGGACTCATCACCACCATCTTTTGCAAGGAGGACTTTACTTTGGCTAATGGGTAGGCAGCAAACTAAGGTGGTTCATTCATCTTCTTCAACAAATGTTTAAATTTTTTTTCCCTCTAAATGTACCCTGTTTTTTTTTTTACTTGAATATGTTGTGGGTATTCTTCAGTTTTAGGGGAAATTAGATTTTGGTTAGTAAAATAGAACAAAATGAAATCACGTTTAAGAAAATTCTCAACACAATTTGTATGTATGCAACTTCATAGATACTTGTCTTCCATTTTCTCCGAAAAAGTCCCCTTACGCACAATATATCAAGATTTACTGGGTGATATGTTTGTTTCTATAAGTTACTTGGTCGCTATAATTAGGGTGACGATTCAAATCGGGTTGAAGTTCGCAGGTTGGCGGGTAAGAAGTATATTCAACCTGAACCTGATTTGTTTATATAAACTCGTAACATAACTCAACTTTAACTTTTACTTTCAACTTTAACACATGTTAATTAAACAAGTTAGCGGTTTGGATGAGTCAAACGGGCCAAATGTATTGAATTTTTTAAAAATGTGAACTCAGAACCTAATAAAATATATACTTCCTCCGATTCAAAATAAGTGATACACTTTCCTTTTTGAGGTGTATCAAAATAAGTGATACACTTTGAAATATTACCTTATTTGGCAAAAAATAGTGGGACCCACACTCACTAACTATCTACTTTAACAAAGTGAAAAGACCCATTTACCCTTACTTTTACTTCTAAACATCATTAACTCCACTTTATTCAAAAAGTGTGGAACCCATTTCCCACTAACTATCCAATTAATCTAATTTAACCATCATTATAAATTTTTGCCTCAAAATACGTGAAATCCAAAGTGTATCACTTATTTTGAATCGGAGGAAGTATCTATTTTTTAATACTATATCTGTATCAAAATAAGTGATACACTTTGTATTTAGAGGTGGAACAAAATAAGTGACACATTTCTAAAACTTACCTCATTTGAAAAAGTATGACTCTTTCTCCACTAACTATCTCATTTAATAAAGTGAAATTACCCTTTCACCCTTATTTTTACCTTTAAACATCATTAAATATCACTTTATTCAAAATAAGTGGGACACATTCGCCACTAATTATCCACTTTAATTTATCTTAAACTACTTTTTAATCTTTTGTCTCAAAAACCGTAATTCTTCAAATGTATCACTTATTAGGTAGTATATATTTTTCAAATATATTTATAAATTAATAAAGTATAAATGCATCTATTTTTAAACATGTTTTAATAATTAATTGGGCTGGCGGACCGACTCATTTAAATGATCATAAACCCGAACCCGAATTGTTTAATAAACGGGTCAGTTGAGTCGACCCAAACATAATCCGAAACTTATGTTCCTGTTGATGATTTCAGATCGGATTTCATGTCTGGTCAAAAATTGACACCCCTTGCTACAATGTAGTCATGCGTATTTGTGAAAGTTAGTTATTTTGTTTATGAAGACATATTTGTCACTGTAACTTGTAATTACTTTCTATAATAGCAAATGTTAACTATAAAAGTTGTTAGGTGAGGATTAGTTTTCCTTTTTCAAAGGACTGTGGTTCATTTCAAGTACTTATCAATTTGTTGAATGTTATAATAAATTTCGTAAATAGACTTGAACCATAAATTGCGGAAGTTTATCGACGCATCTTTGACAATGACTTAACCTAATCACAACAGCAAATATATTAAACGGTAGGAAAGTAGTTAGTGACTTAGTGACACGCATTTAATTTTTTCAATCAATAACGAGAGGGGAAAGTCTTTAGTTGGGCATTGAAATAAGGTCGGCGAAAATTGTCATTCTTAAATATTAAGGAACGCTGTTAAATAGTAAAGTTTATATATTTTACACTTATGTTCACATTGTATAGCGTATGGTGTTTTGTGTAAATATGATATATATTGTCATAAATGCAACGTATAATCCGAACAGATATTTCTGCAATCTCCAATATGATATCGAGCCTATTTTTCTCGAAAACCTAATCTGGGAGGAATCCCAAACTGGTATTGAAACCTCGAACCGGTTTCGAAGTGGTGTGTAGTCCTCGGGTCTGTTTGCCAAGCCCAGGAAGACCGAGTAACATGCTGGCCCAAAAAGAGAAAGAGCAGAAGGCAGAGGGGTACGCTAGCCCACATTCTGATGATGGGCTGGCCCAGATAATTAGGGGTACGCTTAATAGATGGTAACAGCTCCACGAAGGCCGAGAACAGGGGGTGGGTTCGAGATGAAATCATTGGAAACCAACCCACTTTCCATTAAATTAGAAGGCACTAAATTAATTTCCATAATACCCACTTAAAAGATACTAAAACAGTTTGGTCATAATTTCTAGAGTAAATTACATGAATGGTTCTGTAGGTTTATAGAAAATTTCACCAATGGTCTTTTAGTTTCAAAAATTACACCGATGGTCCTTATTTTTGAAAGGTTTTTCACCGATTGTCCTTTACGAAAAAGTCCGTCTATTTTCTAAGTAAACTAACATCACATGTGATGCACATGGGGTATTTTGGTCAATTTGTCTCCCCGCTTCTCAATTAAATTACACGGATGGTCCTTTAAGTTTATAGCAAATTTCACCAATGGTCCTTTAGGAAAGACAAATTGACCAAAATACCCCCATGTGCATCACATGTGATGTTAGTTAACTTGAAAAATAGACCGACTTTTTCGTAAAGGACTATCGGTGAAAAACCTTTAAAAAATAAGGACCATCGGTGTAATTTTTAAAACTAAAGGACCATTGGTGAAATTTGCTATAAACCTAAAAGACCATTAATGTAATTTACTCTAATTTCTATGACAACTTAATAATTTCTATGACAACGTACGACAGGGCGTATGAAATGGAAATTAGACGTTTTACACTATATGTCTATTGTTACAGGTAAAACATGAGAACATGGAATTCCAAATATATATTTATTATTGCAAGCATTTATTGTAGAATATCGAGATATATATGCAAGCAATTATTTACTAGTGCAGTGTGGCGACGCGTACCCTGTTATGACACTAAGCTTCACCAGCAGCAACGGGAAGATACATTCCTTTCCCTTCCTTCTCATCATAAGTTGTTTTCCACTCATGGTAGAAAACGGTGTAAACCACAAACATAAATAGTTTCAACAAGCAATAAAATCCGTTTGTGAACGGAATCTTAAAAGCCAGCTCAGCACTTAAGCTCCGATTATAACTCGTAACATAATTAGCCATCATAACCACAAAACCGTAAGCAATAGCAAAAAGAACCATCATCAACGATGCTTTTAGTCTTTTACCTTTCATTAGCTCTGCAGCCCTTCCAATCGCTTTAAGACCACTCGTACCTTCTTCTAAAATAGAAACAATCAAACTTACCATCCAAAGGGCAGCCACATAAAAGTAGCAAACCGGGGCCGAAAGAGTGATAGCTCCAAACAACATAACCGCCCACGAATTAACTGCCAAAACGGAGGCTATGCCGATAGAAATTATGTAAAAAAAGGCGATCCCGAAAGTGAGCAAAATCATGTAAAAAGTAGTTACTATTGGTCCTTTCCAACTTGTTCTTAGTGTCGATAAAATCTCTTGGGGGCCTAATAGTTTAGAAGTGTAAGCTTCGTATGAAGACGAAACCGTAACAACCAAGAAACCTAGTGTGATAACAGAAGAAATGGCCATGATCAAGAGTTTGACTACAAGAATCTCACGAACGTCGTCTAGTGCACCAACGTAAGTGGTTTGACCGATACGGTAAGTTAAATCGTGAACCATGTTTGGGTGTTTAGCCAATTGTGATACGAGGTCTCTAGAGACGGGTGCAAGTACATACTTTTGAGCAAAATCTAGCTGCGAAAATGAAAGAAACACGATGAGTAGGATCGGAAGTAGAAGTTTTCGGTTTCTACTTGCGGTCTTGAAAGACTCCCTTATGATTCCAAAGAAACCTAAAGAAAATTGAGATTGTGGGATGGGTTTGTTCTCCATTTTTTTGATGTTTGTCTTGTGAATTGTGATGATTGAACCATGATTTAGGGTGACTTATATATAGTGATATTTTCTTGTTTTGTAATAAACTAATAGCAAGTGGTAGAAAAGGGTTGATAATTCCAAGGATATAAGTGAACAAAACGTCGTTATGTTATTTTTATCTTCAGGTGTCTAAGCATTTTCGCAACAATCTAGTAATGTTTCCTTGTTGGACTTCTAATGCTAAAAAAATTTAAAATATTGTATTTTTCAGGTAAAGAAATAGACTTTTTGGATTGACCAAGAAGACTTGCCGGCGACGGCAAAAATCAGTAATTATATAATGTAGATCGATGTGTGGAAAACGTTAGATCACAAGGTGCGTGGGATGTTAAATTTATGTTAAGGGCAAAAATATCTTTTTAATACATACCTCAAATTTATACTATTTTTTAACGACAAATCGTAATATATAATTTAAGTATTCTGTAACAAAGATAGTAGTAATTAAATAATTAAAATGGAACAAATAAACCCGAACCTTGACGAAAAGCAAACCACACAAAATAAAATTCATGTCCTTTAAGGTTTATACGCGTTGTATATGCTGTAAGCTTTCAGCGTATTGCCCCAGGATATAGGATATGATGCAGGAAGAACAACCAGAGGAAACAGACGAAATCAATGTGAGCAATAAATCATTGTTAATGGTCAAAAAGCACCCGGAACATTAACCGCTATTAACCATGCATTGACTGTTTGTTTCTCCAAGGGTATCAGCAAAAAATAAAGCTCCCCAGCTCGCATCAAAGTCCTTGAAAGCTGAAGGTATGAAAGACATTATAAACCCACTATTTATTCTTCCTCCCATCAATGTGGGATAAAGGGAATTATCAACTTGCAATGTCCTTTTAATATTTCAACAATCCCCTAACAAGTTGGAAAATTTTCTTTCATTCAGGCAGATGTTGTCACCTAGGTGTCACGAAGATCGGTGTAAATTGATATATACGATAAAGACGCTTAGTGTAATTTACTCATTATTATTGGTTAACCGGTTAGAGTGTTAAACCCTAAAGTGGTTAGTCATTAACCACCAAAGACATCCTTACAAAATATGCATTTCGGTACTTTTGTGGTCGAAATTCTCGAATTAATGTCATATTTTGCAAACTTGTATTTTTACTAGATTAAATTACACGAATAGTCCCTGTGGTTTACTAACAGTTTTGGATTTGATCCCTAAGTCGTAGAAATTACACCCATGGTCATTGTGGTTTAGACTTCGTAATGGTTTTGGTCCCTAATACTACCCGTCGTTAAAATTTGTTGTTAAACTTTTTTAATTGACAATTTTACCCTCACCCTCATCATCCCCTTCCTCTTTCCTTCTGTCTCTCCTCTTTTTTCTTCCTCCTTCTAAAACAAAGAAATGAAATGCATTTTTTTAACTATGATAACCATGAGAACTGTGAATACGTTAAATTCTTACTAAATAGGAGTGATCATGAGAACCAAGTATAATTTTCCAATCCAATAACTTCACCCTCGACGTTCCTGCATCGCTGATTTCACCCATTGTACCAGATGCGTACTGCCTTGGCCGCCGTTAACGTACTGCGATGGGTATTTTCCGGTGAAATCATAGAGAATGATGATTCTGAGACAATAAGCGTCACATTTGAGTGAAACTTGATGGTTTTTAACTGCTTTTTTTGTTAGCACCGGTGCAAAACGTCGACATAATCAATACCCGCAACATCTGAGATTGTATGGTCATCAATATCGAACCTGAGATCTAAAAACACACACTTCGAATCGAACCTGATTTTGTGGGTGTCGCCGGAGATTGTCCGACAACCCCCGTCTTCCCCTTCGGGGCACCCCCCTTTTAGGTGTTACTGATCGAGTGAGAATGAGAGTGATGAATATAATGATGATGATGGTGGTGGAAGAGAGCGATGATTGGGGTCTGTAGCCGGCTGTGGCAGCAACAGTATTTGGCAGTGGCGTCTGGTTGAATTCCGGCGACGAGCAGATAGATCGAACATAGGTTGAGAGATGAAATAAAACGATGAGAGAAAAATGGGTCTTATTTTGGATGGAATTTTCAGACATTGGATGAAATTGGGGTTATTGATTGTTGTAAACTATTGTTGATGATGATCATGGGAAGAGACATGTGTTGTATTTCTATTGTATTTCGAAGATGCAGGTTCTTGTTTTTAGAGAGTGAGAAAGTAAATTGAAGAAGGAAAAGGGGGAGAGAGAAAGTAAATTGAAAAATTAAATGAAAAATATAAATTAAAGGGTATCCAGTTAGGGTGGCAATTCCAGACACGACCCGCAACCCGACACGAACCCAACACGGAAAAAGTCGGGTTTGGGTTGACCATAAATGGGTTCGGGTCAAAAACAGGTCGACCCATCCAACCTGTTTATAAATCATGTCGGGTTCGGGTTGTCTTATGTAAACCCGGGTCGACCCGCCAACCCATTTAATTTGTAAATATTTTTAAAAAATATATATAATTCCGAATACCATTACCATAAATAATACAATAATTAAATATACGAAACCCCTTAATTAGTTCTGTCTCCTAACTTACTTCCATTTCTTTGACCTCTCAAAATTGAATTCCTCATTCAAGCAATTAAATTTTAGAATATTTCCCAAACTAATTGGTTGTAAATTTGGGAGGTGCAAGGATTATTGATTAATAGTCTCAATTTTTGGCACAATTTCTTTATAAATTACAATAGCTACTTCGTCATTCCGTGTGATTTCAATTTCCCCCGTGATTTGACTCTCGGCCATTATCAACATCATCGGAATTGCTTTGCAGGTATTATTCTAACCTTCAAGGGTTTTGTAGACGGCTTTTCAATTAGCAGTATTTGTACAAGTAGGGGTTTGAGTTTCATTAGTATATCATCACGCAATCCTCTTTGTGTCAAGTTATATTCAAAAATAGTTATAGATCAGTTATCTTGATGTCTTCGGAAATCAAAATCTTTCAAGCGTATTCAATTATATTATTTAATTTTTCTATATAAAGTTATTCATTTATGTTATGATTCAAGTTCTTTTAAGGACTTGAATTATGGATGCAGGTAATGTCAATCAAATGCATATCTATGGTGAACGTGATGATTTTGTTGAAGAGGTGGTACCTGAAGCACAACCTGAAGGTGTCCAAACCTCACAAACACAGAAAAAAAGAAAGCTTACTTCACAAGTTTGGAAATCATTTATTTTTCTCAAACAAGAACCAGGCCAGCCCGTATATTGTGTGTGTAAAAGCTGTGGTAAAAAATATAACACTGAAAGTTCAAGGGGCACTGGTAATCTAATTCGTCATCGAAAAACATGTATTAAGATGACCACAAAAGATATGGGTCAGTTTCTGATTTCTTCTAGTAATGGTGTATGTATTGGACACAAAACGTCCAAAGTTTAATCATTATTTCATTGTTTATTTTAAATGCAGGAAATACACACATCGAGCTTGAAGAACTTACTAAAGATGTAATGGATATGAAACTAGACAACATTGAAGCTAAATAGTTGAAAAATTGTCATGATCTTATTATGTGTTTTTAATGTTGGTTTATTTGCTTTTGTTTTTTTGAACTAAGTAAGGTTGGTTTGTTATGCATTTGATCTGAACTTTGTTATTTTTATTAATTGGATTGAGATAAGCCTTATATTTGGGTTTATTTTTTTGTTCCTAACCCGCTGACCTGGTTCTGATTCGCTGCCCACTTAACCATCCAACCCGTTAAGTTTATAGGTTACACAGGTTGGGTCTGGGTTACATTGGTTTAAATGAGTCCGGGTTAGGGTTGATTTTTTTGACCCAAAATTCTAATAGGTCGGGTTTGGGTTTAGTGATTCCAACCCGTCAACCCGCCAACCCAAACCCAACCCAATTGCCACCCCTAGTATCCAGTCACTTCAAAATATTTAACGGCAAATTTTAATGACGGTTAGTATTAGGGACCAAAACCAATACGAAGTCCAAATCGCAGTGACCACAGGTGTAATTTCTAAGACTTAGAGACAAAATCCAAAATTGTTAGCTGTCAGGATCGATTAACTATAGAGAAGTTAATAAACACCTTAGATCTAATTGACTATAGAAGTTGCAGCGGATCAACACTATATCAATAAATTAAGAACAATGAACTGTTAATAATAAACGAAAATATTAAGAACACAGTTTCACAAAAAACTTCAATGTATATTATCGAGTTAACAATACACACGTACGTTTACAATTCGTAAGGAACTATTTATAATAGTCCTTGAAGCTAAACTATTTACCCTAGTTATTCTAGGACTTGATTTACATTCGAATTCTATAGATATACATTGATTTACATGCTATAACTATCTCTACGAAGATCTCGGACTTGATATGCTTCCAAAACGCGTATCAGTAGTAAACTGCAATCACCAGTAGTAATTCCATATCATCAGTTGTAAGTTTGGTGATCAGTAGTAAGTCCAATATCAACGTCAGTAGTAACTACTATTGATCAGTAGTATCTTCAATAAGCTTGATCAGTAGTAACTTAGTTATAGTTTTTTACCAGTATCAACTTCATCAGTAGTAATCATGTTCTGCCCCATCAGTACTAAGTATTACCAGTACTAACTGCAGCATCAGTAATAAGTTGAACTGTGATTTTGTCCCAACAATCTCCCCCTAAACATATTGATTATCTTTCAATCAATCAAGTTTCTCTTGTTCTTCTTGTTCCCTTTTTCTTTTCTCAAGGGTTCTTTGATTCTGTTGTCTTCTTTGCTCAATGATGTATTTGCTGTTCCTCTTTGTGAAATAATTTAATTTGTTTTGGAACATAACAGCATCATACGGCTTCATCATTGTGTTTGTGAATATCTGATACATAGTCCTCTCAGAATGAGGATATTCTTTTTCATACAGATATAGTTCACAAACTTTGCCAGATTTTTCAAAGAAGTACATGTTGGCAGTTGGAATCACATTCCAAGCATAGACATTTCCTTGGTCTGCAAATTGTTCTGGATAACGATCTGGATAGAAAGCAGCATCAATCATTCTAGTTAGGTATCCAGCTCCAGATTCTTTCCATGATTTCTTTCTCATCCTTGGTTTACCAATGATCAATAATTTAATAACATCACTTCTTGAGCAGGACATGATCAAAGGTAACCATCCAGTAAACTTTTGAATGATCTTGTCTTCCCTTACAACTACTATGACATTGTTGGGCAAAACTCTCCAATTGATGATTGGATTGTTCTGTAAGGGAGCAACTGGTAGTTCAAGAACAGGAATGACTTGCTCTGTTTTTGACTTCTTTTGAGCACTTTGTTCTTGAGAGACCATCTTTCTTTTCTTTGTTGATGGCTCACCAGTAGTTGAGAAACTATCCTTCTTGATTAAGTTTGGACTGATTGGGATTAAAGTTTTGATTGGACTTAAGGCTTTGGATTTCTTTTCTTCTTCTGCTTCTTGTTCAGCCAAATCCTTCTTCTTAGCAGTGCAGTATTTTTCAATTATAGTCATCATCTTCATTCTTCCAAATGACTTTGCACTATGCCATTTTGTCTTCAAGTAATCAATCATGTTTGTCTTCATTTCAAATACATCATCAGTTAGCTCACTTTTGGTTCTTTTGCATTCAGACACTAATTCTTCAAGGCATTGTATATGTTCTTCTTCAACTTTTCTGAGCCTTTTGAATTCTGCCTTTTGAGCTTTTATCTGAATGTCATCTGTTTGAACATGTATTTGAACAGGGATGTTAATTTCTTGAGTTTTCTTCTTTTTTGTTTTCCTTAAGAGCTTGATACATCTCCACTTTCTCCAAATATTTCTTGTGTTTTACCCTCCATCTAGACTGTTTCTCTGATCTGACATGATTAATCTTGTTCACCATTTGGTGACCTAAGGCTCTGTTTGGATAGTCTTCATCATAGACTTGTTTTCCTTTTCCAATACATGCAGATGGTGGAGGTGGAGTGTATTTCATAGCAGGTACACCCAAGATCAGAAGTTTTGGATAAAACAGATGTAGTTGATCTTCTGATAAAATTTTAGGGTGTGGAGGAAGTGTACATTCATCTACCTCAAACCAGTTCACATTATCATCAATGTCAGGTATGATAAGTGGTTGATTAGGTGTTGGTGGTTTGGAGATGATGACATGTTTTTCTCTTTCAAGTAGCTCAGGAAGTTGCAGTTCTTCCTCTTCAGTAGTAACCAAAGTAGTTACTACTGGTGGGACTTCAGGAGTTACTACTGATAGGGCATCAGTAGTGTTTTTGGTTTTTACTTCCTCTTCTTTACTTACTACTGCTATTATATCAGTAGTAGGAGATACTACTGGTATTTCTGTATGTTCTTCAGTAGTAGGCACATCAGTAGTATACATGTTTTCTGGGCCTGCCACATTTTCTTGGCCTTCATCAACTTCAGTTTCTTTTAGATTTAGGAGAGAGGATGCTGCTGCTGCAATTGATTCATCAATCATTGTTTGTATATTATCCTTCTCCCCCTTAGTGAGCTCAACTGGTGGAGCCTCACTATCACCAACTTTCTTTTTCAATTTTCTTATTATCTTGGTTTGTTGATGAAGCATGTGTTCATATAGCCTCATCCGTTTGTTAATGGTATTAACATGCTTTTTCATTGCAGCCATAGTTTTCCCTTGGTTTGTGAGATATGTAAGACAATTTTGTACAATGGATTCAAGAGAATCCACTTTTGCCGTCAATTGTTGAATTTTAATACTGCCGTCACTCCATCTAGCAAGATCATCGGGCTCACTAACAGGTACATTGGTTTGAAGGTTTTCCATCCTATCCGTCAAATCAATAGATCTGCCCTCATCACTTCTTGGTGATTCATTGGGTCTTTTAGACATCCTCTTCTTCCTAGAAGAAGAAGAGATGTCCCCCCTTGTGGTTTCTTGGCACCGGGGTCCTTTAAGTAATTCCTCAAATGAGTCATCACTTAAAGTTGCCGAGGTCTGGGTCTTAGTGATGTTCCCACTATCCTGTGCACCCAACTTTGGGGCATCAGTAGTGAGAGCCCTCGCCTCATGTCCTCTCTCCTCCTTGGAGGACAACTCTTTGATTCTGGGGTTTGACTCGATTTGTCCCCTGGTGTCCTTTAAAGAAGATTTTTTTCTTTTATAAAGTGTGGAAATGTTTTGGGTTTTGTCTGGTAGGTCTTCCACAGAGTGAAGAGTAGCACTCTGCAGATTTATGTCAAGTTCCTGGGACACATTCAGGACTTCTATGTTAGTGGGTGATTGAGTGGCTGTTTGGGGTGGTGTTTGGGCTGTATTTGGGGGTGATGGAGTGGGTTGAGGTTCAATTTGAGTTGTATCTATTCTTGAACCCTCTCCAATATTTGATTGATCTTTGATCATATTAGGAAACAGAGGGGTTTCCTTGCCCGAAAATTTAAATTGTTTTCTCATATTTGAGAAAACTTTCTTGTTCAACTCAGGAATTATGAAAATATTTTTGGGAGTTGACAAGTTTTGCAATTCAATATTTATGATATGTTGGAGAAATCTGGGATACATTAAAAACTTTGTGGAACTAAGATTTCCCAACATACCTTCAAAAATCATGTAAGAAAAATTAAATACTTGGTCTGTGCATAAACAGACAACAGCAGAGGCTATTGCCTTATTAAACTCATTCCAAGTACTTCTTTTTGGAGAAATACAGTGCTGAAGAGTATGTACTAAAAATTTCCATTGTGGGGAGAGAAGACCCTTTTGATAAGTTACTATGTTCAGTCTTCCCTCATATCCCATTTTATTTAAAATTTCAGCAATGAATTCCTTGGGAAGAGTATACATACCTGAATCATCATGTAGTTGTAGATGATGTCTGATTGATTGTTCAGTTACTGTTATATGCTTTCCATCTACTTTTGATTTGATCATCGATGTGGTCGTTCCTTCTGTTCTTTCAGCATTGGTCCAAAAATTCACCAAGTGCTGTTGATAGGCTTTCGGTTTCACCGTTAACGCGAACTTAATGTATGAGTTCTTTAAAAATTGCACTATTGGTCGAAAGTCTTTAGTGCCGTCTGGATTTCGTAAAAACGCACACATATTATGGAACTCTGAGTATTTAAGATCGGTTTGAACGTTGAGAGATTGTAGAGTTGCCATTGTTGTTGATTTTGAGAGAAAAGTGTAAGAATTTTGTTACTGATAAAGGGTTTTTGATCGAAAGCTAGGGTTTATCGAGAGGATTTTGCAGATCGAAGTGAAGATAATGCTAAATTAATCGACTGCCGCCTTTTATATCTTTCGATTTAACCTGCAAAACGATTGAAATGTCCTTCGAATCATAACATAACGGTTATTTTCATGGGGGTTAGTTTGGTAATTGTGATTCTGAAAGACCAGTAGTAAATGAGATATCAGTAATAAAACGTCAGTAGTATTTACCAACATCAGTAGTAACTCTAGACATCAGTAGTAACCACCAACATACACGACCAGTAGTATATGTGAATACCAGTAGTACTGACTTACCAGTAGTATTTATGTAAACCTAATACACACCAGTAGTAATGAACTACCAGTAGTATTTTGTGCACATGCCTACAACCAGTAATACAGTTCTACCAGTAGTAAAACACTTAAACAAATAAATAACTTTTTACAACAAAAACTTTACACATGACTTTAAGTGAGATTTTAATTTATCAAAATCATTCCAATACTGCTAACCAAGAAGTTGAATCTTCCTACATCAAATGCCTTTGTAAAAAGATCTGCTAATTGATCATCAGTATGGATTTTAACTACTTTGATTAATTTCTTTTCACTGCAATCTCTTATAAAATGAAATCTTATTTCAATGTGTTTAGTTTTAGAGTGTTTTACCGGATTGTTCACAATACTAATAGCACTTTGATTATCAATAAAAATAGGAGTTTTAAGGATAGAGATACCAAAGTCTAGAAGCTGGTTTTGAATCCATAGTACTTGAGCACAACAAGCAGATGCAGCTACATATTCTGCTTCAGCAGTTGATGTTGACACATTTGTTTACTTCTTACATTGCCATGACACCAGTCTTGATCCAAAGAATTGACATCCACCAGTAGTGGACTTTCTGTCTTGACATTCACCTCCATAGTCACTATCTGTGTAGGCTATGAGTTCAAAGGGTGAATCATGTGGATACCATATACCTAGTGATGGTTTGCCTTTTAAGTATCTGAATATTCTTTTGACAGCTTGCAAGTGTAGTTCTTTAGGTCTTGCTTGATATCTTGCACACACACAAACACTATACATAATGTCAGGTCTTGATGCAGTTAAGTACATCAAAGAGCCTATCATTGATCTATATAAGTGTTCATCTACATCCTCCCCCTCAATATCAGGATGTAGGTGTTTGTGTGTTTCCATTGGAGTACTTGCACTTTTGCAGTCTTTCAAGTCAAACTTTTCCAAGATGTCTTTGACATATTTTGATTGATTTATCAAAATACCATCTGTTCTTTGACTGACTTGGAGTCCAAGGAAGAAGTTCATTGGACCCATAGAGCTCATCTTGAATTTAATCTGCATCAGTTCTTCAAATTCTTTGCATAATACATCATTTGTTGAACCAAAAATGATATCATCTACATAGATTTGTACTAGTAGTATATCATCTTTGACTTTCTTTGTAAACAACGTTTTGTCAATGGCTCCTCTTTTAAAATTGTTCTTCAATAGGTATGATGATAATGTGTCATACCATGCTCTTGGTGCCTGATGTAGGCCATACAGAGCTTTATCTAGTTTGAACACATAATCACCATGTTTTGGATCTTCAAAACATGGAGGTTGGCATACATAGACCTCTTCTTCAATCTTCCCATATAGGAATGCACTCTTCACATCCATTTGATAGACTTTGAACTTCTTGAATGAAGCATATGCTAGAAATATTCTTATGGCTTCAATTCTAGCAACAGGAGCATATACTTCATCATAGTCTATTCCTTCTTCTTGAGTGTATCCTTGGGCTACAAGTCTGGCTTTGTTCTTGATTACTATACCTCTTTCATCTTTCTTGTTTCTAAAGATCCATCTTGTTCCAATGGCTCTTTTTCCTTTGGGTAGAGGTACAAGTGACCAAACAGCTTGTAACTTAAATTGAAGGAGTTCCTCTTGCATTGCCTCAATCCAGTTTGAGTCCTTCATTGCTTGTTGGATCTTCTTTGGTTCATCCTGAGACAAAAAGCATTCAAACATACATTCATTAGCAATTAGACTTATGTTACACATGTTTGCAGTTAAGCTTTTATTTAATTTGCTTCTTGTTTGTAGTGGTGAGTTAACATCACTTAGAACAGGGTCTAATGGATGGTTCTTCTGAGTCCTTGTGGTTGTAGTTTTATCAACTACTAGTTGATTTTCAAGATTGGACTCATTTGTCTCAGGCAGTTGTTCCTCTAGTGATCCTTCATTGTCATAGATGTTTGGTTCATTATCATCTTGGTCAGAGTTACTACTGCTATTGTCTTTATTGAGATCAGTAGTATTGATGTTGTTACTGGTATCAGTAGTATCTTGAGAATCTAGGTTATTATTAGGACCAGTAGTATTTTGAGTACTATTACTGGTATCAGTAGTATTTGAATTACTACTGTCCTTATTCTCAGAGTTACTACTGGTTTCAGAATTTGAGTTATTACTGTCCTCAGTATTAACTATTGGAGCAGTATTAACTACTATGTATCTCATCTCCTCTTGACCAGTATTAGCAGATGATGTTCCTTCCTTTTGAGAGTGACAATTTGAATTACCCGCATTGAAATCCATGTTAGGATTAAAAGATTTGGTTAGATTGTCTATGTTAAATAGCCAATCTGGACCATTTCCTTGTTCATTAGACACATTTTCATTAAAGGATACATTGATGCTTTCTTCAGTTATCCTTAGTCTTTTGTTGAATACTCTGTATGATTTGCTTTGAGTAGAGTATCCCACAAAGATTCCATCATCAGCTTTGCAGTCAAACTTACCAATTTGTTCTCTTGTAATCAGAATAGTACAAGGACAACCAAAAGATTTTAAAAAGCTTATAGAAGGTTTTCTTTTATTAAAAAGCTCATAAGGTGTTTTAAAATGTGGCTTCACTATTAATACTCTGTTCTGAACATAGCAGGCAGTATTAACAGCTTCTGCCCAAAAAGTAAGTGATAATTTTGAGTCTGCTAGCATTGATCTTGCTGCTTCAATGATGGTTCTGTTTCTTCTTTCAGCTACACCATTTTGTTGTGGAGTTCTAGGTGAGCTGTATTGCCTGTCAATTCCTTTAAGATCACAAAAGTTAATTAAGTTAGCATTTTTAAATTCTGTGCCATTGTCACATCTTATTGCTTTAACATTTTGATCAGATGTGTTCTCCAGTTTGACAATTAAGTTCTTTATGAGTTCACTTGTTTCATCCTTTGTCCTGAGAAAGAACACCCATGTATATCTGGAAAAGTCATCAGTAATAACCATACAATATTGTTTCTTTCCAATACTCATTACATTTGTAGGTCCAAAAAGGTCCATATGTAAGAGTTGTAAAGGAACAGAAATAGAGTTCACAGTTTTGGACTTATAAGAAGACTTGTGTTGTTTACCTTTTAGGCATGCAACACAATGATGATCACACATAAATTGTTTTTGAGGTAGTCCAATGACCAGATTTCTTTTTACTAAATTGTTCATGTTTTTGAAATTAGTGTGACACATCCTTCTATGCCATAGTTCTGATTCAGTGGTGTTTGCCTTGGATATAAAACAGTTGACCTCATTTGAAGAAATGAGTTCTCCCCCTATATCCAGGCAATACACATTGTTTCTCCTTGTAGTTCTTAAAACAACATATTTTTCATCTAAAATAAAGTCAGGAGAAAGAATGATGCACTCAATGTCTGTGAAAAGAATTTTGTTCTTTTTATCACAAACTTGAGACACACTGACTAGATTGTATTTTAGTTCAGCTACATAAAATACATCATCAAAGGTAATTTTACCATCAGTAACAGTACCTTTACCTGTGATCTTACCTCCCTGTGGGTTCTCACCAAATGCCACATATCCTCCATCAAATAACTTGAAATCTTTAAGAATTTGCAGATTTCCAGTCATGTGCCTTGAGCATCCACTATCAATATGCCATGTTCTTCCTTCTTCTGGGATCTGAATGCTCTGCACAAGTGAGTAAAGGATTAGTTAAGTTTGGGAACCCAAGCTTTATATGTCTTGGGTTCATCCTTTGAGAAATAAGCTTTTGGAGATTTAACTTTAAACATTTTTGGTGCCCATACTTGTTTATTACTGGTGTTTAGTTTTACTACTGCCCTTTTAAAGATGGTACTGGTGTTTGAATTTTTTACTGATCTTGGTTTATACCCATGATTTTTTGCTTTTGAATACTTTACTACTGATGGACCAGTAGTATTTGGGTACTTACCATGTTTAGAATGACCAGTAGTGTTTTTAGGGTTGACACCAGTAGTATATTTGAAAGTTGGTTTAGGAGCAGTAGTATTTTTGTAATTAGGGTTTTTACCAGTAGTATTTTTGTACTGGTACTATACAGCATTATAATTAGGGTTAACACCAGTAGTAAAGTTGTTAAAGTTTTTACTGGTGTTGTAATACTTAAAATATTGTTTATTTTGATTGGATTTTCCATTGTTCTTGAAGTAGTTGCTGTTCTTAGGGCTTCCAACTCTTCTGTTATGCACAAATCTTGGTGCAATTCTTCCAAATCTTGGTGTTTCAGCAATTGGAGTTTTTGTTTTATGTACTACTGAAGGACCAGTAGTATCTTTTAATTTTTGTGTTTTTGCTTTTTCTTTGAAAGTTTTAAATTCTCTTAACTCTTTGCAGTTTATTGGATTGAAGTGACAATCCTTTGCTAAATGATTTACTTTGTTGCAAATAACACATTTTAATTTATTATCTTGAGCCTTTATGATTTTTCTTTGTTCTAAGAGTTGGTTCCTATTTCTTTGATTTCCCCTTTTTAGAATTTTGGGTATATTTTCTGCATCATATTTATGAGATTCATTTGGACTTTGTGCTGTGTGAAAACTTGTATCAATTGATTTTGGTGATTCAGTTTGAGAGATTGTGAATTCAATTGATTGATCATCATCAGAAGAATCATTTGATTCAGATGTTTCATTATGTGATTCAGTTTGCTTTTCAGTTTTTAATTCATTAATGATTCTTTCTGAACTGTTTTTAAGTGGTGGTATTATTTTATATGGAGGTGGTACAGCATGATATCCCACCCCATGAACAACCTTTTCTGTAGTTTGATTGTTAGTTAGTTCATCAAGAATTTTAGTGCTTCTTTCAAACTTTTTGATTGTTAATTTATTTTGTTCAATTTCAAGCTGACATTCTTCTAATTTACTTGTTAGTTCTTTATTTTTTATTTCATAAAACTCTTTCTCATCTACAGTTTGAAGTAATTCTTCCTTTATCCGTTGATCAATCATCTGGTACACCTTTATCTGATGTTCTTGATCAGCAATCACACTATCAAACTCATGATTTCTTCTGACTGCGTTTGCTAAATCTTCATTTAATTTAGTGTTTTCTTTTTCTAGATTTTTAATAATTTTAGCACATTCAGAAGTACAAGGTTTAGATTTTACCTCAGTTTTGTTGTCAGTAAAGGCCATGAGAGCTTGATTTTGAGCATGCTCTTCTGCTTGGAAGCTCCAGTCATAGCCTTGTCCTTGTTGTGAAACAAGAGCAGTTGATTTTGATCTTTTGTCTGGCTGAGGACATTCTTTTGCAAAATGACCAAGGTTGTTACAGTTGTAACATTTGACTTTAGTTTTGTCAAATCCAGCTTTGTCACCTTTGTTGTAGTTGAGGCTTGTCCTACCAGTTCTCTTTAAGAATCTTTTGGTCCTTAGGCTCAGCATAGCCATCTGCCATTTAAGATCAAAAAAATCTCCTCCAGATCATCTGGATTCAATTGTTACAAGTCATCACTAATCAGTGCAGTATGCACATGACTAGTGAAGAAGGATTCTCTTGCAGTATCCTCAGAATCTGCAGCCTTTCCTGTGGAGGTTTCCTGACCTTGACCTGTACTAGATACAAATGCAGCATTATTAGAAGAAATAGAAGGGTTCTTTTGATTTACCTCAGTTTCAAATACTCTGAGATCATTGTAGAGTTCATCCAACTCCTTTTCTTCTAGTGCATCTCTTTGTCTATATACCACTGTATACATGGCCCATTCTTCACTAAGAGACCTTAGGAACTTCATGTTGACATCTTCTTGATCCATCTTGACCCCAACTTGGTTAAGTTACCAATTAGTTTGTTGAATCTGTCAAACACTTGAGTGATTGTTTCATTGGGCTTTCCTTTGAAATTTTCAAAGTCTTGTTTAGGAACAGACTTCATGTTCCTCTTGGTGCTCTTTGTCCCAACGAATCTCTTCTCCAGTGCTTTCCAAAGCACCTTTGCATCATCATACTCAACGAAGAGATGTTGATAGTCATTAGGAATGGCCAATAGGAGAGTGCTTAGAGTTTTAAGTTCGATTCCCTTGTCTTTCTTCTCCTTCTCACATTTAAGTTTGTCTGCCTCAGTTGCAGAGCTGCTTGCTTGACCAGGACCAGTTTTGTTTCCTTCAAGGACAACTTCCCACATGGAATAATCTGTAATAAGCATGTATCGCTTAATACGATTCTTCCACATCCCAAAGTTGTTGGGAGTGAGTATTGGAATTTTGTTGGCCTGAGTGCTTTCATTATTATCAGTCATGATTAATAATGTGTGTGTTTTAAAGATTAAAACTTTTTGTTATTCTTAACAAATAGTAGATCTATAACCAATACGCTCTGATACCACTTGTCAGGATCGATTAACTATAGAGAAGTTAATAAACACCTTAGATCTAATTGACTATAGAAGTTACAGCGGATCAACACTATATCAATAAATTAAGAACAATGAACTGTAAATAATAAACGAAAATATTAAGAACACAGTTTCACAAAAAGCTTCAATGTATATTATCGAGTTAACAATACACACGTACGTTTACAATTCGTAAGGAACTATTTATAATAGTCCTTGAAGCTAAACTATTTACCCTAGTTATTCTAGGACTTGATTTACATTCGAATTCTATAGATATACATTGATTTACATGCTATAACTATCTCTACGAAGATCTCGGACTTGATATGCTTCCAAAACGTGTATCAGTAGTAAACTGCAATCACCAGTAGTAATTCCATATCATCAGTAGTAAGTTTGGTGATCAGTAGTAAGTCCAATATCAACGTCAGTAGTAACTACTATTGATCAGTAGTATCTTCAATAAGCTTGATCAGTAGTAACTTAGTTATAGTTTTTTACCAGTATCAACTTCATCAGTAGTAATCATGTTCTGCCCCATCAGTACTAAGTATTACCAGTACTAACTGCAGCATCAGTAATAAGTTGAACTGTGATTTTGTCCCAACATTAGCAAACCACAGGGACTATTCGTGTAGTTTACTCTTTTTACTACCGCCAAATCACCATAGGATTGAACAATATCGAATTCCTTACACAAATCTACCCAAAAAAAAAAAACACTTTAATTTACCTTCAAACCAGTAATTAATCAATCATTGATGCTAAACCTGAAACGTTTTACCAGATCTGATTTCTTTCAATTTTTCATAATTTGATTGTTTTTCTTAATAATTTCTTGTGTAAATGATGATAAAAATTCAAGTCTCTAATTAAAACACATATTAGCATCTAGAGGGTGTAAACGAGTGGAGTTGATTTATGAAACACTCGAAATTAACTCAAATTTTTTTTAAGATTGACTCGATTTAAGTTAGTAAAGCTCAACTTTTTTTTCTGAAAAAGAGTGTCATTTGCCAAACTGTTAAAAAGTGTCATTTGTCATATTGAAAATCACTGTCAATTTATTAGTGACAGAGCCCAACCTTTTCAATTAATGGCCCAACAATATATAACTACTATTTTTTTTGCTCCACATTCCGGCTACTTAACAAACCAATAATTGCAAATGTAGCCATACAATATTACGTGTTTATTTCTAGTACAAAAGCGGAAAAACTTGTAGAAATAAAATAAATAAGTAAGTCTTATTTATAATTTATTATGATGAATTTATAACAAATTAATTACTTGTTTAATTTTGACATGGGTTATGATAAAAGACCTCAAAAATCAACATAATAATATGTTTGGTCCATTGTGTTACGCATTTCATTTGCGTTTTCTATCTTTTTTTCCATGACCAGTGTTTCTACTCGCTAAGCGAACAGACCAAATCCAAGGAGATCACCCACTTTGTAAGTAGTCAGAGTCGGTGCCGGTGAGCATTCATAGCCATAAGAAATATCATTTTTGCTGCTATGTATTGAAAATAAAATCAAATGAGTATTTCATTCCTTATAGAAATCAAATTCAAACTACTGAAATCAGAAATACACGTTATTTTCTCTCTCCTTATACTAAACAATTTTCCATATCTCACGATCTTGTTGGCTTGTTGCTAGACATTTGATTAAATAAATATTCTACTTTTTTTTAACCTCTTAATCATTGGACTGCTTTTTTCAATTTCCCCTGTATTTTTTTCTTTTTTAATTTCAGAAAGTTAAAATAATAAATAACTAAATATACCAACCCACATACCAATACATAATAACAGAAAAATATGAAACATGCTAAAATATTCTACATAAACATTGTTTTTTTTTATGTATTTCATTATTATTCACTTAGGTTGTCCGGTATGGGGCTAATCTCCACGGCGTAGAGATGATGTGGCATAGGCCATCGGCGTGAAAACAAAAACAAAACCGCCCCCACCACGGCGTGGGGGATCTCGTGAGGAGGGGAGCCACGACCCGGTGAACCACGCGAGGTTTTTGGTTTTTTCAAGGATTTGTGAACATCGAACCACGTTCATACTTAATAAAAAAGATCTTTTTTAAGGATGGAGGAGAAAACCTGTGACAATGAAAATGAAGGTAGAAGGTTGAGGAGGCTGGAAGAAAACGAAATGCAGAAAGATGAAAGTTGATTATGTATTGTTTTGGGCTTGGGCTTTTATAGTATTAAGTATATAGATTTTTTTGGGCTTTTTTAGACATTTTCTATGTATACAAAATTTAAAATTAATTAAACTTAGTTTATTTTATAATATTTAGAAATTTATTTAATTTGGTTTCTTTTATACAATTTAGAAATTCACTAAATATGATTTCTTTTATAAAAAATAAAAGAAAAATAAATAGTGACATGAAAATTAATTGGTGTGATGTGGTGAATATTTCCTAAAAATTGATATGATATGGTTAATGAAATGAAAGATGATGTGGGAAAAAAATGATATGACTTGATACCCACTAATCTTAACGTGGAACACGGCTTCAAAAATATTCCCACGTTTAGAAAGCATTATATGAATTGTCCATATGTACCAAAAGGGGAAGGATATCTCAATTATTTTGAACCCAATTCATAGGAATTGATGATCAAATGTTGGTAGTTGTATAATGATGCTGGGAATGATAGGGATGAACACATGGTTTGTTTATGTTATAACAATTATTGTCTTACCAATGATAACATCATCATTAATTCAATTAAGGCTTGTAGTCAAATATTATTGGAAATTAGTTTAAGGTGTTACTCATGATCTATAAATTATGGATTCAAGTCTTGTTATTAACAGAAAATGAATAGATTAGGTGCCATTAGAAAAACAATCAATCATAAAACAGAAAATGAATAGATTAGGGGCCGAATATGACATTTTAATTAAGGATTTTTCTAATGAATATCCTTAGGGCAATGGTTAAGAATTTATAACATGCAAATAATCCATGTACCTTAACCATAAAAAATCACCACCCTCTAAATTTCACTAACCACTCAAGGTAGTTATGCTTTGAAATATATACATTACCAATTTTATTAATTTTTAACAATTTCCCTAAAGGCAGCCGTTGATAAAACCCTTTAATTAATTACTAGTTTATTTTGAAATTTCTTAATTGGTTTTAATTTGTTTCCTTCAACTGTTTTATCTTACTACTTGTAACACCTCAAATTTTAATACAAAAAATCGGCCAAAATAAAACATTTTATAAATAGAAGAACATCCCCAAATTTGGATTTACAAAAACCTTGGTATGAAATCAGAGTATAAAAGTAGGTGTTACAAAAGAGATCATAACCAAGCTAAGACTAAATCCAATCTAGTGCTCTTCTATTCTAGGTCCCGCATCTCTATCCATGCGTACCTAAGCCTTCGACCCCGAACCTGAGTACATAGCAAAACAAAACAAGGAGTACGTGAGACAAAAACGTCTCGTGAGCTACATGGGTTTAGACCCCAAGGTTAATAATAATAACCGAATCACAAACAAACAAACAAACAAACTCGTAAGCTATCACCCATCTATCTAGTCACCCTATTGTGACTCTAATACCTTGCTTTCCTAGCGATCATACCTAGTTGTCGGGACATCCCCAACCAACTAGAACCACATTAACTTATTAACCGGGGATCCCCCGCATTAACAAGCTTCAAGGTAAAGGCAAGAGGGAATCGCCCAATCTACCAATACCTGCCTTACTCGCCGGACTACTTCCAGTTAGCAAGACTACTATCATGGAATGGGCCGATGGGGATCCGCCCAAATGCTCCCCATTCCATACCTCATGACCGGGGATCCCCCGAATCATCACATCATCTCACCATATCATAACTCGATGGTTATGTCAATCTAGCTCTCGGCTATCACGTCTATCATCAAACAAGTTAGTTCAATACTATCATCGGTATAACTAACTATCAACTACTAGTCTACACAATTAAGCAAATAGACCATAACACAAGTAATAAAAATGTATTTCATAGGCTATGTACTCAGTAAAGTCCACACGTACTCACCTTAGCAATAAGATGCTCAAACCGTGTTCTTGACACCCAATCTCTTGCTTCTCAATCCAATCAACTTTCCAAGACTTCACCAAAAGCCTAATACAATTATCACAATATGATCAACATCAATTACTATTACCAATGTGTTCATCTACCTCTAGATGACACCCATCAATCCATTTTCCCCAAATATGGTGATTACCAAACCCTAGGTTTAACCAACCCTTAAGATTCTTACAAATCTTAACCATACACTTGATTCCCTTGTTAATTCTACCATCTATTAAGTGTACACACCATTTATTTAACCATTAATCACCAACCCAAGAACTAGGGTTTCAAACCCTAGCTTCAAGATCCATAGATCTTGAGCTACAAAGATGAAAGAGTGAAGATTTACCTTTAATCTTCTACTAGGAGTGAAATCTACCAAGGATTTGTGAAGAAATCAACCAATAACAGCCTTTAAGCTCGAAAATCGCCAAGAGAGAAAACTAGGGTTTTGATATGCAATAAATGAGCTCAAACCCGACTTTAATGCTGGTCGTCCAGAGTTCACGGCGCGAACATAGTTCGCGTCGCTAACTCTCTATATCTGGCAACACTTAGCGATCGCTAACTCGACGCGATCTACATCGCGACCCATGGCCAAACTCCCTAGCCCGACTTCCCGATCGTGACTGAAAGTTCGCGTCGCGAACTCCTTAAGGCAGCAGGGCTGCACTTTTCATCAAGTGTCTTGACCCGGTTTCGCCCATAACTTTCGCGTACGGTGTCCAAACGACACGAAACCAATTTCCACGTGTTTTATATGATTTATCCATAATTATCATATTTTTACATAATTTATTTATTTACAATTTCGGGTCGTTACAACTATCTACCCATTAAGAAGATTCCGTCCTCGGAATCTCATCATAGTTCACAAAATCTGGGTACCTCTTCCGAATCTCGTCTTTGACTTCCCAAGTCAAATTCGGCCCAAGTGAATGCCTCCACTTGACCAACACCAACTCAATCTCCTTATTCCGAAGCTTCTTTGTTTTCGTTTCTAGTATAGCCTCGGGCTCCTCAATCAACCGGTTCGGGCCGTCAACCCGCAACTCTTGCAATGGAATAATATTTTCAACATCCCCGATAAACTTCTTCAAATAACTCACGTGAAAGGTATCATGCACACCTTGAAGCTCGGGTGGAAGTTCCAACTTAAAAGCTTGAAGCCCGACCCGTTTAAATATTTTAAACGGTCCAACATACCTTGGACTTAACTTCCCTTTCTTACCAAACCGCATTACACCTTTCCAAGGTGACACTTTCAACATGACCATATCACCGACATCCAAGTCGTATGGCCTTTTCTTCAAACCCGAATAACTTCGTTGCCTATCTTGGGCGACTTTCATGTTGGTTTGAATAATACCGATCTTTTCATTCGTCACTCTCACGATCTCGGGACCCGTGAGTTTCGTCTCTCCCGCCTCCAACCAACAAGATGGAGTTCTACATTTTCTTCCATACAACGCCTCATAAGGCGGCATCTTGATAGTCGAGTGATAACTATTATTGTACGAGAACTCGACTAACGGTAAATGTTCATCCCATTTACCACCGAAATCTAACACACACGATCTCAACATATCTTCAACCGTTTGAATTGTTCTTTCACTTTGACCGTCGGTTTGCGGATGATAAGCCGTGCTCAACCGCAACTTTGTACCCAACTCTTCTTGTAAAGACCGCCAAAATCTCGAGGTAAACCTCGCGTCTCTATCGGACACAATCGATAACGGAACCCCGTGGAGTCGAACCACCTCATCAACATACAACTTAGCCAATTTCTCAAGTGGCAACGTTTCCCGAATTGCTAAAAATAGTGCACTCTTGGTCAACCGGTCAACTATGACCCAAATGGCATCGTGACCTCTACTCGTCTTCGGTAAACCTACTACGAAATCCATAGTTATATCTTCCCACTTCCCGGCCGGTACAACTAATGATTGAGCTACCCCATACGGTACTTGATGCTCGGCTTTCACTTGTGCACACGTGGCACACTTAGAGATATACTTGGCCACTCTCGCCTTCATTCCGGGCCACCAATAAACCCGTTTCATATCTTGGTACGTCTTTGTACTTCCCGGGTGAATTGAATACTTTGACTTGTGCACATCATACAACAACTCTTTCCGGACACCCCCGAACTTAGGAACCCAAATACGACCGCCTACGGTCTTCAACCCTTGTGCATTTTCGAGAAAATGTTGGTTCTTACCTAACCGTTCTTGTCTTAACTCGTCTTTTCCCATAACCTCTCGTTGGGCATTCTTGATTCTTTCAATGATGCTCGAGACGACTTCTATACGTGTTAAAATTCCCCGGTTCGGGTTCTCATAAACTTTCCGGCTCAAGGCATCGGCCACCACATTCGCCTTCCCCGCATGATACACAATCTCACAATCATAATCGGCAATCAACTCGATCCACCTTCTTTGTCGCATATTAAGGTCTTTTTGAGTAAACACATATTGTAGGCTTTTATGATCCGTGTACAACGTACACTGAGTACCATACAAATAATGCCTCCACAACTTCAAGGCAAAAATAATCGCCGCCAATTCCAAGTCGTGTGTCGTGTACCTTAATTCCGCATTCTTCAATTGTCGCGAGGCATACTCGATCACCCTTCCTCTTTGCATCAACACACAACCGAGCCCTTGATTCGAAGCATCACTATAAACCACAAAATCTTCCATACCATCCGGTAACGTAAGGATCGGCGCGTTACATAACTTTTCTTTTAACAACTTAAACGCCTCTTCTTGCTTCTTCTCCCACAGAAACTTCTCACTTTTTCTCGTTAACTTCGTGAGTGGAATCGCGATTCTCGAGAAATCTTGTATAAACCTTCGGTAATAACCGGCTAATCCAAGAAAACTTCTAACCTCGGTAGGAGTCCTCGGAGGCTCCCAATTTGACACCGCTTCAATCTTGGACGGATCAACCTTAATACCATCACATGTCACCACGTGACCTAAGAATTGCACTTCCCGCAACCAAAACTCACACTTTGAAAATTTAGCATACAACTTCTCCCGTTTCAACACGTCTAGAACAAGCCTCAAATGACCTTCGTGTTCTTCTTCGGTTTTCGAATAAATCAAAATGTCGTCAATGAACACGATCAAAAACTTATCAAGGAACGGTTTAAAACCCGATTCATCAAATCCATAAAAATAGCCGGTGCGTTTGTAAGACCAAACGGCATTACTAGAAATTCATAATGACCATAACGTGTACGGAAAGCCGTCTTCTCGGTGTCGCCTTCTTTCACCTGAACTTGGTGATAACCCGACCTCAAATCGACCTTTGAGAAATAACTAGCACCTTGCAATTGGTCGAATAAGTCGTCAATCCTCGGCAACGGGTAACGGTTTTTAATAGTTACCTTATTCAACTCTCGGTAGTCAATACACATTCTCATCGAACCGTCTTTCTTTTTAAAACACCGGTGCACCCCACGGTGACGAACTCGGACGAATAAAACCTTTATCTAACAATTCTTGCAATTGGGTCATCAATCCCCGCATCTCGGTGGGAGCTAAACGATATGGAGCACGAGCAATCGGCGTCGCCCCCGGCACTAAATCAATTTTAAACTCGACTTGTCTCTCCGGTGGCAAACCGGGCAAGTCATCGGGAAATACCTCGGGGAATTCTCGAATAATTTTTACACTATCCATTGTCTTCTTTTCTTTTCGGCCATCTAATACATATGCAATAAACGATGCACAACCTTTCGATATACTTTTCCTCGCCTTAATGGCGGTAATCACATTAGGCATGTGATGTCGTTTCTCCCCATACACATACACTTTCTCATTCTCGGGTGTCCTAATCGACACAATCTTCTTTCCACACAAAATCTTGGCTTGGTGCATACCCAACCAATCCATACCGATAACCACATCAAACGCCCTAATTCCCATGGGCAACAAATCCACCTTAAACTTTCTACCGTCTATTTCTATTTCACAATTTCTATAAATACATCCAACCATAGACGTTTTTCCATCGGCTACTTCTATCTCATAAACCTCATCTAACATTTCGGACGGCACATTCAATTTACAACCGAACTCATAGGACACAAACGAATAATTAGAACCCGAATCAAATAAAATATGAGTTGGCAAGGAGTTAATGAATAGAATACCTGACACCACATCGTGTGCCTCCTTCGCCTCCTCCCGAGTAAGTTGGAAGGATCGCCCCTTCACCTTAGCCGGTTCCACTTTATTTTGAGCCGTGGACACCATCGACTCAATTCCCTTCTTCGGGCACACATTGCTATAGTGCCCCTTTTCGTGGCACGAGAAACACTCCATCTCGGCCAATGATTTCGACTTGCATTCTCGGGCCATATGCCCCGGCTTCCCACAATTGTAACAAGTCTTCGACTCCCCTCGGCACACTCCGGCATGAGTCTTCCCACACTTCTTGCACGAACCAACACTACCTTGCTTAGAGAAGCTCGATGTGAACTTCCCCTTCTTATAAGTACCCGAGCCACTCTCGGCTTTTCTCTTCTCGCCCACATGGGCCCTTTCGGCAACATGTGCCTCATTTACCACCTCGACACTCCGGGCGGCACTAATAGCTTCATCGAGTGAAACCGCCCTCTTCACTTCCAATTGGTAGTCCCACGGTAACCCACTAGCATACCGGACCACCCTCAACCTCTCATCCGAGTAGGTTCTAGCAACAAACGGGAGCAATCCCGTGACCTCCCTCGAATATTCCTCCACCGACATATCACCCTTCTTAAGGGTCACAAACTTTTCGTGCATTTTCTCCAAATCCCTTTCGGGACAAAATTTCTTTTTCAATCTCGCGGTGAACTCATCCCACGAGATCTTCTCAATCACCTCCCTCCCGAGGGTCTCATACACAATATCCCACCATACCATAGCATCTTCTTTTAGCAATTGTGACGCATACGTCACCATATCGGTATCCTTACACTTGCTACTTCCGATAACCCTCTCGGTCTCTCGGATCCACCTCATTGTTATCTTCGGGTCCGAACTACCCGAGTACACATTTGGCTTACAAGCCATGAAGGATTTAAACGAACAACCTTCTTTCACAACGGGCCTAGCCCTAGCATCACTTTGGCCACCCGTGGAGGACTTCCCTTCCCCGGTGCCACTACCCCCGGTTCTTTCTTCCGATTTAGCCTCGGATTCACGGTCCCCTCCCGACCTCTCACGGTCCCCAATAATACGGTGCACTTCTTCGGCCACCGTTCCCTTCATTTGATCGATAATAGTTTGGAGATCCGCCATAGTGACCGGAGTCCTATTAGCTCCAACCTCCGACTCATCAACCCGATGCATTGACGGTTGACTTTCTTGCTCATCCACCCTCTCAACAGGAGGAACTTCCTCCTCACGGCCCTCCGGGGCTTTACCACTTCTACGTGTGGTCACCATTTTCTTTCAATCAAGACTATACGAACGACATTAAACATTTAGTACCTTGTGTACAACCCATTAGTCGCATAAGACTCAATATCCAAAATCATATCAAATTCATCGGTCCCCTAGGTTCAACCCTAAACTTAATATAAAGTCTCAAGGTTAACCTATGATCTTAAGGAATCTTATATTCCTAATGCTACAGTCTAAGACTAGGATGGTCATCCAACCTAATTCACTTAAACTATAGCTCTGATACCAAGTTTTAACACCTCAAATTTTAATACCAAAAATCGGCCAAAATAAAACATTTTATAAATAGAAGAACATCCCCAAATTTGGATTTACAAAAACCTTGGTATGAAATCAGAGTATAAAAGTAGGTGTTACAAATAGATCATAACCAAGCTAAGACTAAATCCAATCTAGTGCTCTTCTATTCTAGGTCCCGCATCTCTATCCATGCGTACCTAAGCCTTCGATCCCGAACCTGAGTACATAGCAAAACAAAACAAGGAGTACGTGAGACAAAAACGTCTCGTGAGCTACATGGGTTTAGACCCCAAGGTTAATAATAATAACCGAATCACAAACAAACAAACAAACTCGTAAGCTATCACCCATCTATCTAGTCACCCTACTGTGACTCTAATACCTTGCTTTCCTAGCAATCATACCTAGTTGTCGGGACATCCCCAACCAACTAGAACCACATTAACTTATTAACCGGGGATCCCCCGCATTAACAAGCTTCAAGGTAAAGGCAAGAGGGAATCGCCCAATCTACCAATACCTGCCTTACTCGCCGGACTACTTCCAGTTAGCAAGACTACTATCATGGAATGGGCCGATGGGGATCCGCCCAAATGCTCCCCATTCCATACCTCATGACCGGGGATCCCCCGAATCATCACATCATCTCACCATATCATAACTCGATGGTTATGTCAATCTAGCTCTCGGCTATCATGTCTATCATCAAACAAGTTAGTTCAATACTATCATCGGTATAACTAACTATCAACTACTAGTCTACACAATTAAGCAAATAGACCATAACACAAGTAATAAAAATGTATTTCATAGGCTATGTACTCAGTAAAGTCCACACGTACTCACCTTAGCAATAAGATGCTCAAACCGTGTTCTTGACACCCAATCTCTTGCTTCTCAATCCAATCAACTTTCCAAGACTTCACCAAAAGCCTAATACAATTATCACAATATGATCAACATCAATTACTACTACCAATGTGTTCATCTACATCTAGATAACACCCATCAATCCATTTTCCCCAAATATGGTGATTACCAAACCCTAGGTTTAACCAAGCCTTAAGATTCTTACAAATCTTAACCATACACTTGATTCCCTTGTTAATTCTACCATCTATTAAGTGTACACACCATTTATTTAACCATTAATCACCAACCCAAGAACTAGGGTTTCAAACCCTAGCTTCAAGATCCATAGATCTTGAGCTACAAAGATGAAAGAGTGAAGATTTACCTTTAATCTTCTACTAGGAGTGAAATCTACCAAGGATTTGTGAAGAAATCAACCAATAACAGCCTTTAAGCTCGAAAATCGCCAAGAGAGAAAACTAGGGTTTTGATATGCAATAAATGAGCTCAAACCCGACTTTAATGCTGGTCGTCCAGAGTTCACGGCGCGAACATAGTTCGCGTCGCTAACTCTCTATATCTGGCAACACTTAGCGATCACTAACTCGACGCGATCTACATCGCGACCCATGGCCAAACTCCCTGGCCCGACTTCCCGATCGTGACTGAAAGTTCGCGTCGCGAACTCCTTAAGGCAGCAGGGCTGCACTTTTCATCAAGTGTCTTGACCCAGTTTCGCCCATAACTTTCGCGTACGGTGTCCAAACGACACGAAACCAATTTCCACGTGCTTTATATGATTTATCCATAATTATCATATTTTTACATAATTTATTTATTTACAATTTCGGGTCGTTACAACACTTACTAATGCATTTAGGCCTACCTCTTTTAGTAAGTTTAAGGAGCTCCTTAATTTTAAGTTTAAGGAGATTTCCACTTTTAATAAGTTCTTTAACTAAAAAAATAAAGTGTTGCTTACAGGATTCGAACACAAGACCTCTCCTAAGTAGTCACTGTGTGTTAACCACTCCAACAACTTGATTATTTTGATTTATTCCAGATACTAATATATATAAGCTTTAACGTCACCAGAACTCAACCATCATTTCTCTATTTAAAAGGCTCATATTTACTTTCACAAAAAAAGCCAATTTCGGATCTGATCCTACCATCACTAATGTCAGCACCTACCATCACTACGCACCACCACTCATCACCATCGCTATTGTCACCACCACCGGTACTGTCGTCACTTCGAAATATAGTTACGGGTACTGTAACGACCGGAATTTTGTATTAAATAAATTCTAAGAAAATATGATAAATAAGGATAAATCATTTAAAAGATGTAGGAACTGGTTTCGTGTCATTTGGATACCGTATGAGAAAGTTATGGACGAAACCAGGTCGAGATAAAGGTTGGAAAATGCAGCCTGGCTGCATTGAGTAGTTCGCGGCGCGAACTGTAGTTCGCGATCGCGAACTTCGAACAGAAAGTTTGGGGTTTTTGGCGATCGAAGTTCACGGCCAGCTCACGATCGGGAAAAGTTCGCGACAAGGAAAGTTCGCGGCGTGAACTCGTTGTTCGCGGCGCGAACTCGTCAGACAGAGCGTTAAAATCGGGTTTTGGCTCATTCATGTCATTTGCAAACCCTAGTTTCTCTCCCAGCGAGTTTGTATACGATTTTGAGTGCAAAGGGTCATTTGGAGCTGATTTTTTGGTCAAATCTTGTGATACTTCACTCCTAGTTGAAGATTAAAGGTAAAACTTCACTTCTTGATCATGGTAGCTTTAGATCTATGGATTTCTAGGCTTGGGTTTGAAACCCTAGTTATTGGGGTTATGGTTAATGGTGAAATAAATGATGTATACACTTATTAGATGGTATTTTAACAAGAGAATCAAGTGTATGGTTAAGATCGGTAAGAATCTTAAGGGTTGGTTAAACCTAGGGTTTTATGAACCATCAAAATTGGGGGAAAATGTTATTAAAGGGTGTTTATTGATAAATAGACACATTGGTAGTAGTATGTGATGTTAAATATCTTGCGATTGATGTATTAGGCTTTTGGTGAAGTCTTGGAAGAATTGTTGATTGTTGGAGCAAGGAATTGGGTGTGAAGAACACATTTGGAGCATTAATTGCTAAGGTGAGTACGTGTGGACTTTACTAAGTACATAGCCATTGAAATATGTTTTCTTACTTGTGATTTGGTCTATTTGATTAATTGTATAGACTATTAATATGTAGAGTTAGTTATATATTATTATGAATATTAAAACTAACTTGTTTGATGATTTATGAGATAGCCAAGGGCTTAGAGGGTATAACTCGAGAAGTTATGACGTGTGATAGTGTGGCGGTGATTCGGGGGATCCCCGGTCACTTTGGATGGGGCGGATTGGGCATCGACCCATGGACCATCATGTGTTAGGAGGCTTGCTACCGGGCGAGATCCGGATAGAAGTCGGATAACGGTATATTGGGCGATTCCCTCTTACCGTTACCATAAGGCTTATTAAGGCGGGGGATCCCCGATTAATAAGTATGTGAGATGACGGGTTATTTGGAGATGTTCCGGATAACTAGATAGACTTGCTAGGGAGGCAAGAATGATAGAGTCACAATAGGGTGGCTAAATGTATGATGATGAGATATATATATGTTTATATATAATGTGATACTTGTTGTTTTATCGGGGTCTAAACCCATGTAGCTCACGAGACTTTCTTGTCTCACGTACTCCTTGTTTGTTTTGCTATGTACTCAGGTTCGGGATCGAAGATTTAGGTTCGCATGGATAGAGTTGCGGGGCCTAGAATAGAAGAACATTAGAGTGGATTTGTGCTTAGCTTAGGTTTTGATATACTTTGTAACACCAAACCTCATACTCTGATTTTCACACCAAAGGTTTTTGTAAATTCATATTTTGGAACCGTTCTTCTATTTAATAAATGGAACATTTTGGTAAAATGTTTTGTTATAAAAATTGAGGTGTTACAACTTTGTATCAGAGCTATAGTTTAAGTGAATTAGGTTGGATGTCCATCATAGTCTTAGACTGTAGCTATAGGAATGTAAGATTCCTTGAGATCGATAGGTTGACCTTGAGACTTTATGTTAAGTTTAGGGTTGAACCTAGGGGGACCTATGAAAGTTGTTATGATTATGTATATTGAGTCCTATGCGACTAATGGGTTGTACATGAGGTACTAAATTATTTGATGTCTACCGTATAGACTTGAAAGAAAGAAAATGGTGAATACTCGTAGAAGTGGAAAGGCTCCACAAGATCAAGGAGATGAAATACCCCACGTTGAGGTTGTGGTTGAACAAGGAAATCAACCGTCGATGCATGATGAATCGGAGGTCGGAGCTAATAAGACTCCGGTAACCATGGCGGATCTCCAAACTATTATTGATCAAATCAAAGGGACGGTGGCCGAAGAAGTGCACCGTATTATGAGAAATCGTGAAAAGTCGGGAGGTGATCGTGAATCTGAAGCTAGGTCGGATGAGAGGACCGGGGGTAGTGGTACCCGAGAGGATAAGTTCTCAACCGGTGGTGGCGGTGATGTTGGGGCAAGGCCCGATGAAAAAGATGGTTATACTTTTAAGTCTTTCATGGCTTGTAAGCCAAGCGTGTACACGGGTAGTTCGGACCCGAAGGTAACTATGAGGTGGATCTGAGAGACCGAGCGAGTCATCGGAAGTAGCAAATGTAAGAAAGCTGATATGGTGACGTATGCGTCACAATTGTTGAAAGAAGATGCTATGGTATGGTGGGATATTATCTATGAAACCCTCGGAAGGGAGGTGGTGAAGAAGATGTCATGGGATGACTTTACCACGAGGTTGAGGAGAAAGTTTTGCCCCGAAAGGGATTTGGAAAAGATGCATGAGAGGTTTGTGACCCTAAAGAAGGGTGATAGGTCGGTTGAGGAGTACTCAAGGGAGTTCACGGGATTGCTCCCGTTTGTTGCAAAAACTTATTTTGAGGAAAGATCGAGGGTAGTCCGGTATGCTTGTGGGCTACATTGGGAGTACCAATTGGAGGTAAAGAGAGCGGTCACACTCGATGAGGCCATTGGTGCCGCCCGGGGTGTGGAAGAGGTAAATGCGGCAAGGAATGCTGAAAGGGTCCATGTGGACGAGAAAAGGAAAGCCGAGGGCGGCTCGGGAACTTACAAAAAGGGAAAGTTCACATCGAATTCCTCCAAGCAAGGAAGTGTTGCCTCATGCAAGAGGTGCGGGAAGAACCATACAGGCGAATGCCGAGGGGATCCGAAGGCGTGCTACAATTGTGGCAAGGTGGGGCATTTGGCTCGGGATTGTAGAACCAAGGCGTTTTCCGAGATAGAGTGTTATTCGTGCCACGAGATGGGACACTATAGCAATGTGTGCCCGAAAAAGGGAAGCGAGTTAATGGTGCCCACGGCTCAAAAGAAGGCGGAATCGGCTACAGTGAAGGGGCGTTCCTTCCAACTGATTCGGGAGGAAGCAAAAGAGGTGCACGATGTGGTATCAGGTACTTTATTCATTAATTTCTTGTCAACTCATGTATTATGTGATTCGGGTTCTACTTATTCGTTTGTGTCTCACAAATTTGGTGGGAAATTGAATGTGATATCGGAATTGTTAGATTAAGTCGGTTAAATAGAGTTAACTAATGGGAAATCTCAATGGTCGAATGTGTTTATAGAAATTGTGACTTAGAAATAAGTGGGAAAAAGTTTAAAGTCGATTTATTGCCCGTGAGGATAAAGAATTTTTATATGGTTATCGGTATGGATTGGTTGAGTATGCACCAAGTCAAGATATTATGTGATCACGGTTTAATTGTTTGATTGATTGCACGAGTTGATGCCTATAGAAATTGGAAATGAGTCGCATGATGTGGAGACTTATTTTGGGAATAGTCTTCCCGGTTAATTATGTATAAGAAAACATGTATTTGAAGGATTATAGACAACTGTGTCGCGGGTAGTAAGGATATAAGGATTGATACTATTATGTAGTATCGAAGGATGAGCCGCGAGGATGGTAAATGTATTTCAACAAAGGATAGTAGTACAAGGAAGTACAAAGTCTTGTTAAGGAATGTTGATGTGGATTGGAATTCTGGGAATAGAAAGCTTGGGGAAATGGAACTTGGATGTTCGGCGAGAAGCCGGATAGGTAATGTAATGATTGTTACACGCGAATGGTAAAGAAAAGAATGACTAAGGTAGAGTGATGTCTTAGGACTCATAAATGGGATGTATGTGGAAAGGAATAAGTGTCGGGAACGACGGATTTTGATTGTTGAATGTGATTGGGTAATAAGTTGGCATCAAGCCATGTCAAGTTTTGTGACAATAATGATGAATTCGATATTAAGGGTAATAAAATAATTGTTGGTTACGTGTTATGGTAATGGTATGACGGTATACGACGTAGAAGTAGTGTGAGACTATGGTTGGGAAAGGAATAATTCTAAGTATCACGATGTATGAAAGTGGAACATCGAGTGTTAAGCTATTGGGTGCTAGCTAAGTCATGGGTTGCAAAAGTGGACCGAAGTCGATTGGTCGACTTAAGATGACCGGGTTGACCGGTGAACTATGGTTGAAGGAATAGATTGATGGTTACCCCGGTGGTGACAAAAGATTTGGAAAGTTGATTAATAGGGAAATGAACCGTTTAAGAGTGATTAGTGTGTAAGTAAAACGGTAAATGGGAATCGGAAATTTTATTGGTTACCCGCGAGGTACAATGCTTATGCATTATGTGATGGCCTTGAAGACATGTGTTAATGAAAAAGGTAATGTTATAAGAAACGTGTTAAGTAGTATGTCCAACGAGAAATGTGTGAATATGAAAGAAAATGATAACGTGATGTTATGAGAAATGTGCTAGATTGCATGGTGAATAAATAGACGATTAAATAGGTAAAATAGTGGTAAAGTATGTGATGTGAAAATGTGTATACTAGTGAAGTATGCATGGTAAGATAAGGAGGAAATGATGTGATTAGCTCGGGGGATCCCCGGCTACTATGATGTTTGGGGGTGAAATCGGTTGGGCGAATCCCAATGGTTCCATTCCGAGATTGGAGATGTTCCAATCACTGTGACATCTTGGATTTTGATGGATTGGAGGCTTTCCAGTCATCTTGATGTGATAGTTAAATTTTGGACTCCTATGTCCGTATGATAATGTTTATGTATTTATGTGATGAATGTAGAACCGTGTGGTTAATGTGTATTGTTATGATTTTATGGTAAGTGGGAATTTGGTGTGAAATGCGGGATTGCATTAGGTCATGTATGGGTATGGGATGCCTACGACTTCTAGAATATGAGTAAGAGAGTACTTTTGGAAAGCAATTGCTATCGGGGACCAAGATATGGTCAACTGGTGTGAAATTATGGTATGTAATGCAAGGATGATTGAAATGGTTCTAAGTAATGGTATAAGTGACCGAATGAAGGTCAAGATATTGTAAGGATTGATGTGACCTTAAGGAAATGTGAGAACTCGGGGAAATTTGAAAAGATGGGAATTTTGTAAATATGGACGATTGTTAAGGAAACAATAATGGGTGTAACCGGAAGTGATAAGTCGAGAATGATACCCCGCGAGTAGGGAATTTGTTGGTTTGGGAAAGTATGGTTGAGTTTATGCAAAAGTCAAGATTAGTCAATTTGTGAATTGGTTGACTTGGTCAAGGATGAACTTTGACTCTCGTTTCGAGTGATTAGGGAACGATGAGGGCATAATGTGCCGGTCGCATGTATGAGAAAGGATTAATGGAATAATTAAAAGAATTATAGTCGGATTAAGTGACTTTGACCCGTTGGGTGTTTAGAGTTGAATCTGGGAATCGAGTGTATGATTTTCGATGGATCATAAATCAAAGGTCGATTGTAATGAAAATGATGGTTAATGGAATCTCTAGTACATAAAGAAATCGTAAAGGTATAAATCAAAGATTTGACGACATGTGGTCATATAGTTCTTGTGTGTATATCGGGTTTGATTAAAAGATTCAAAGTGTTATGGTCAAATTGAACAATTCTGACCCGTTTGGGTATTAAGGGCCTAAGATTGATTTTGACCCGTCCGGGTCTAACGGGATTAAGTGAATGTCAAATGCATATTGTCGGTTCGTTTGTAATGGGAATAGTTAGATGGTAATAACCACAAGGGAATTGGAACGCGATGCTCGGGTCGAATGGGGATTGGAAATTTCTGAGTGATTCCGAGGACGGAATCCTTTTAAGGGGTGGATAGTTGTAACGACCGGAATTTTGTATTAAATAAATTCTAAGAAAATATGATAAATAAGGATAAATCATTTAAAAGACGTAGGAACTGATTTCGTGTCATTTGGATACCGTATGAGAAAGTTATGGACGAAACCGGGTCGAGACAAAGGTTGGAAAATGCAGCCTGGCTGCATTGGGTAGTTCGCGGCGCGAACTGTAGTTCGCGATCGTGAACTTCGAACAGAAAGTTTGGGGTTTTTGGCGATCGAAGTTCACGGCCAGCTCACGATCGGGAAAAGTTCGCGACAAGGGAAGTTCGGCGCGAACTCGTTGTTCGCGGCGCGAACTCGTTGTTCGCGGCGCGAACTCGTCAGACAGAGCATTAAAATCGGGTTTTGGCTCATTCATGTCATTTGCAAACCCTAGTTTCTGTCCCAGCGAGTTTGTATACGATTTTGAGTGCAAAGGGTCATTTGGAGCTGATTTCTTGGTCAAATCTTGTGATACTTCACTCCTAGTTGAAGATTAAAGGTAAAACTTCACTTCTTGATCATGGTAGCTTTAGATCTATGCATTTCTAGGCTTGGGTTTGAAACCCTAGTTATTGGGGTTATGGTTAATGGTGAAATAAATGATGTATACACTTATTAGATGGTATTTTAACAAGAGAATCAAGTGTATGGTTAAGATTGGTAAGAATCTTAAGGGTTGGTTAAACCTAGGGTTTTATGAACCATCAAAATTGGGGGGAAATGTTATTAAAGGGTGTTTATTGATATATGGACACATTAGTAGTAGTATGTGATGTTAAATATCTTGCGATTGATGTATTAGGCTTTTGGTGAAGTCTTGGAAGAATTGTTGATTGTTGGAGCAAGGAATTGGGTGTGAAGAACACCTTTGGAGCATTAATTGCTAAGGTGAGTACGTGTGGACTTTATTGAGTACATAGCCATTGAAATATGTTTTCTTACTTGTGATTTGGTCTATTTGATTAATTGTGTAGACTATTAATATGTAGAGTTAGTTATATATTATTATGAATATTAAAACTAACTTGTTTGATGATTTATGAGATAGCCAAGGGCTTAGAGGGTATAACTCGAGAAGTTATGACGTGTGATAGTGTGGCGGTGATTCGGGGGATCCCCGGTCACTTTGGAGGGGGCGGATTGGGCATCGACCCATGTACCATCATGTGTTAGGAGGCTTGCTACCGGACGAGATCCGGATAGAAGTCGGATAACGGTAGATTGGGCGATTCCCTCTTACCGTTACCATAAGGCTTATTAAGGCGGGGGATCCCCGATTAATAAGTATGTGAGATGACGGGTTATTTGGAGATGTTCTGGATAACTAGATAGACTTGCTAGGGAGGCAAGAATGATAGAGTCACAATAGGGTGGCTAAATGTATGATGATGAGATATATATATGTTTATATATAATGTGATACTTGTTGTTTTATCGGGGTCTAAACCCATGTAGCTCACGAGACTTTCTTGTCTCACGTACTCCTTGTTTGTTTTGGTATGTACTCAGGTTCGGGATCGAAGATTTAGGTTCGCATGGATAGAGTTGCGGGGCCTAGCATAGAAGAACATTAGAGTGGATTTGTGCTTAGCTTTGGTTTTGATATACTTTGTAACACCAAACCCCATACTCTGATTTTCATACCAAAGGTTTTTGTAAATACATATTTTGGAACCGTTCTTCTATTTAATAAATGGAACATTTTGGTAAAATGTTTTGTTATAAAAATTGAGGTGGTACAGGTACCCGCCGCCGCATTGCGCGAGTACCCTGCTAGTTTTAGGTTTCTACTCTCCTCGTTTAGGGTTTATCAGACAATGTTTTTTTTATTTAAGATTATGTAAATTCGTTTATCTTCTTGTGTTTCGTATTTGCATGTGTTTGGTTATCGTTCCGACATTTATATAATAAAATACACACGCCCAAATCCTATGTAAAGCTTGATAATTCTCATGCTTTTATTTATCTTACAAATATAATCAGAGTCTTCATTTTTAAAGCTAACCCGTTTGGTGTAAATCATCAAGATTGCCCACAATTATTGACCTCCCGTACATATATACAACTTTCTTGATATGATACAAAGATTTCCTAATTGTTTGAAACATAATCTTTAACTACTTGTGGTTTAATGTGAATATGACCTGCCTCATGTATACCTTTGAACTTTTGTATATATCATCCTAATATATTTGATTATCTAATTAAAGAAAAAAAAACTGAAAAATATGTTTTTCTGATATCGGATATCCAGATTTTGGATATCCGAAATTTCAGATATCAAGATTTTGGATTTACGGATTTCGCATATCCAAAATTTCAAATATCCGAAATTTCAGATACCGGATAGTATTACCAACACATAATAACACAATATATATGAAATATACTAAAATATTCACTTAGTGTGGAACACGGCTTCAAAGATATTCCCATATCTAGAAAGCAATGTGAATTGTCGACTTGTACCAAAAGGGAAAGGATATCTCAGTTACTCTGAACCCAATTTATAGGAATGGAACACCAAATTTTGGCAGTTGTATAATGACGTAGGGAATGATAAGAATGAAAACTGATTTGCTTATATTATCACAATTATCATCCCACTAGTGATAACATTCACTAATTTATTCTCTTTGTATTTTGCCGATTTTGATTTTGATGTCGGAAAGAGTCGAAATTCGTATTGATTATTAGAAACAGCCCAACGAGCAATACTAATCGCTTTGCCATGAATGATGACGTTTTTTTGGCCATTCAAGGTCGTCTAAAGGCCGAAAAAGCATTTTTATTAATTACAGGTTTATTTTGAAATTTCTTAATATATTATAATTTGTTTCCTTATTCTGTTTTAATTTAGGGTTAATAGCTTTAGTGCTTAAATACCCTCTTCGTTTAACGTTTAGGTAGACTATTTTTTTTATTCAATAAAGGGTTATCTGTCTTGTAAATCTATTTATCTTATGTGTCGTATTTATCTTCATATGTAAAGATATATCTGGTTTGTATAGATAACTTTAGAACATTCTCTTAGGACTTTTGTTTAAAAAATCAAAAGAAAAGAGGTTAACCAATTTGGTGCAAATCATCAAGATTGCCCACAATTATTGACCTCCCGTATGTATATACAATTTCTTGATATGATGCAAAGATTTCCTAATTGTTTGAAACCTAATCTTTAACTACTTGTGGTTTAATGTGAATATGACTCCTCTGTGTATATCTTTAGCTTTTGTATATATCATCTTAATATATTTGATTATCAAATTAAAGAAAAAGATATTGAATTATTAATGTTTACTCAGGTATAATAGAACTTTAACTTTTAGAAAGGAGTAATGGTATTATTCCTACTTTTGTACCTACTTGCTACTTATATGTCAATACACTTGATCATACATGTCAAAATCAAAGGATTACATTAGAAAAGAAAATTAGTTGATTAGTGATTACACATGTCATATTATCAGGTAGGTAAACATATAAATAGACACAAAAAATAAGAGTCAATATCATTTTTCTTTAGAAAATTATTTGAAATCCCTTAACACCAGGTTATTACCATATAATTTGCATTATTAATTTTCCTTGCGTAAAATGTAAATTATTTAAACCATTAGGAAAAAGAAAGTTATTTTATTATTGTTGGATTACAACATAAGAGGGATCAAGACTTGAAAAATGAGGCAGCCTCCTAGGAAAGAACATTGTTGAATATAAGCCAACAAAGATTTGGATAAGAAGAGATAACAACAATGATGCATGATATAGACTTAAACTAATACATATATTTATATTTATTTGACCAATATTTGTTGAATATATTATTATAAACAAATTTGTCGTTTGTCATAGCTTGGCTTATATGTTCGTTTACGTTCAACGTTTTTGTTTATTTTTAAAATCTATAAAAAATATTAATTATTTATTTATGTGTATGTTTTGGATTTTTCATATATGCTACTTAAAGTTTTGTTTTAGAAACTTTCTCGATTCTCGGTTCGGCTCCCGTCGGTTCTTAGTCTGATTCAATCCACTTACGAGTGGTTCGACTTGGTTTTTGGACCGTGCATAAGACTAGTTTTGAGTGAAATTTCTTAAAGATTTACAATATAATTTCATTATCTTCTTTATCAACAAGTTAAGTTTTTGATTGACTGATTGTTTACCATTTCTAGTTTTGTAATACTCTATATTTATGTTATACATTTATTTATTTTACTAGAGAAATGTTCAAGGTAGTCCAAGAATTTTGGCTAGTCCCAAGGGACAATTAATAGCCATTGGATCAAGAAAAAGTCAAATGTCAAGATCAAGATTCAAACCATACAAGCACATGTGCTTCAATACATCAATACCCCACCCACCTTCGGCGGCCGGAGACGGCGGCGGCCTGTGGCGGCGCACGGCGGCCGGAGGTGGCCGCCGGCGGTGGTGACCAGTGGTAGTGTTCGTGACTGGAAGCACATGTGTTTGAAACACATGTGTTTTGAAAATAAAGGAGTGTATATGTACAGTCAAACACATGTGTTTCAAGTAATGAAGCACATGTGTTTCATAACGTCAAGCACATGTGCTTCGTGATTCAAACACAAATGACTTGCTTGTAAGTTACATGTGTTCAGGAACAAAAACACATGTGCTTGGCTTTATGAAGCACATGTGCTTCATAATGATATGTTCGTCACTTGTTTTGATTTTTTTTTCTTGTTAGTGAAGCACATGTGTTTCATAACGTCAAGCACATGTGCTTCGTGATTCAAACACAAATGACTTGCTTGTAAGTTACATGTGTTCAGGAACAAAAACACATGTGTTTGGCTTTATGAAGCACATGTGCTTCATAATGATATGGTCATCACTTGTTTTGATTTTTTTTTCTTGTTAGTGAAACAAATGTGTTTCCTAACGTCAAGCACATGTGCTTCATAATGATATGTTCGTCACTTGTTTTGATTTTTTTTTCTTGTTAGTGAAGCACATGTGTTTCATAACGCCAAGCACATGGTGCTTCGTATGCTCCCCTGTGTGTTTAGGAACTCATGTTTTAGTGACTTGAAACACATGTGTTTCGTAACCTGAAGCACATGTGCTTCGAAGTAATATGCTGTGTTTTAGTGAAGCACATGTGTTTCAATACATCAATACCACCAGGTCCACCACCACCCCATTACCACCAGCACCTTCACTGTCAGCCACGACCACCGCCGCCGGCCACTGGCGGCGGACGGCGGCGATCGGCGGCGGTCGGCGACGGCGGACGGAGGCCGGAGGTGGCCGCCGGCAGTGGCTGTACGTGGCTGTTAGGTGGGGGATTTGATCTTGACCATCTTGATCCAATGGCTAGAATTTGTTCCTTGAGACTATACAAAACCCTTGGACTTCTTAGAATACACCTGTATTTTACTAAATAATTAGAGGTTAAAAAAATCTTAAGAGGATTATTAACAAATATTATTAAGATAAACATTCATTAAATAGTTTGTTTAAATATGTTCGTTCGTTTATCTATGTTTACATTTTTACTGAATTTTGGTATAACCATATAATTCTCTTAACAAACAGATATAAAAACAAAAGTTTAGTCATTTAAAGATCACGTACAATTCACGAAACTTTTTTCTAACAAATGAACACGAATAAAACTGTATTCAAAATTTTCGCTTTGTCTTCGGACCTGATTCTTGGACATCAACAAGAGCCTAGGAAACTTAACAAAATATTTTCTTGCCAGGTAAATGATCTACATGCCATGTCATCACCTGACTACCAAAAAAGTGGGACCAAACCAGTGACAGGCGGGTATGGATAAGTGGATAACGATAAACGGGGGCGAACCCCATTGAAAAACCTGTTACTACTTCCATTTTGACGTCATTCTGCCTACATGAACCAATCTGAGCATGACACGTAGTCCGGACAATGACGACGGCCACGGCTTGGTAAAATTCTCTATGACAATGTCAAGCAAATTTCATTTAATTAAAACTTATTAATTAACAATATTTACAAAATAGTAAATTAAAATAGGAAAATGATAATAACTGCCCTAAGGGATGTTAATAAGAAGACAAAAATAATATAAAAATCACCCTCTGAATTTTAAGAAAAAACTACTCTATCAATGAACATAGAAATATTTTATGCACATTAGAATCAGCATTAAGGGTTGTAATTAACAAAACTCAATAAAATAATAGTCTTTTATATTTACACTATATTTCATCCATAGATAATGATTTAAAAAATTATATTAATAGTTGTAAAAACAATATTGGTAAAATAATTATTTTCATCAAAAATATTTACAAATTAATAATTTATATTTTACGTATACAGTTTTTTAGTCTAAAATTCGTTAATTCTAATGGTAAAAAGCTTATACTGTAGTACATTTGTTTTTCAATTAAAATATTTAACGAATTTTAGGTTAAATGACTATATGTGTAAAATGTTATGAAATAAATGACTAAAATATCATATTTATTAAATAAATAACAATATATGAAAATTGGGATAAATTATAAATACCATCCTTAAAATAGTATTCCCTCCGTCCCACAAAAAAGTTCTCATTTCTCCTCTAAATTTTGTCCCACAAAAAAGTTCTCATTTTTTTCAAATGTAAGGGGTCTACTTAATAAAATAATATTATTACCAATGATTTCACCAATAAAACATTTTGTCTCTCCAATCTAACATTATATTTTAATCAAAAGTATTATCAATGATCACACCACTAACTATCTCCTAAAAGTTTGTGCCCAAGAGAAATGAGAATTTTTTATGGGACGGAGAGAGTACTATTTATTAAAATAAAATATTAAAAATATCGTAACTACTATCTAGATATGAATAATATAATTGTAAATTATATTTTAAGAAATGTTTTGTTAACAATATCCATTGGATTGTCTTTACAAAGTATTAAATATATTATTAATTTATATTTTTAATAATAAAATTGAAGAAAAATTACTTAAATACAGAAAAATTACTGATGAATATTCTTTATGTATGTTAGAACATTTTATTGCCTAACTTTTAAGGTTGTAATTATTATTTCCTTTATATAAGTGTGACAATATACTCAAATTTTGTCTTAGACATCGGTAATAATTTTTTGTCAAGTTGCGTGAGTTTGACCTTCATTCTACCCGGACACGCCACGTTTCCTTCTTCATCGTAGAGGGTTAGAGTTGCAGCAATAATTTATATTTCAGTTTGTATTTTACTTTCATCTTTCGTTTTATATATATATAAAGTTATCCAATAAGAACTTTAGCTGGTTTTAATATAGGTGACTTCTAACTAAAATAGCTTACCAAGAGTTTAACGATGTATATCTCTGTTTTCTTAAACACAAATATATTATATTCGTATGAGTCTTGTTAAAAATTTATCGCATAAAACCTTTTAGATCTAACACTTTAACATAATCATTTTAGTGATAATCTAGTGACAAGGGTGTTTAAAATTATCTACTAGAGATTACAAGTATGATCCTCTCCTTAGGTAAAGATTTAATTGATAACTAGAAAATATTCGAAAACGGTCATACAACGATTAAGTTATGTGCGTCATGAGTAAGACTCGATCATCAAGAAAGATCATCATAAATAGAATTGCCCTTCTAAAAATGAAATAAACTCTAGGACCTTTAACATCTTACTACCTTTTGTAATCCTAGAACAAGACGAGGGAAAAACGACTAAGATGCTTTGACTATGTCAAGAGAAGACCATAAACATAGTCAATTAGGAGAATCGAAACTCTGTAATTCATTGGCTCGGGGATAAGGAGTACCTTATATGGATGGACGTAGTCAGCCGTGAGCGTGAGGTTCTTAGCTTGACCGATAACATGACTTCTGATAGGGACTCTTGAAGGATTAGTATTAGGACATGTATTTAGAGAGCTATATGGTGTCTCGTTTACTAGTACAAAAATGAGCAATGGTCACACTACAAAACTGTGACCATATACCTTTAGTCACTAATTTTTTTTTTCCACTAATAATGTGACCAAAGGTCGTGTCATTTTAGGCAATGTATGGCTATATTTAAATATAGTGGTTGTAGTAACCAAAAAATAGTAGCCGTAGCCTAAAAGTGTGGCTATTGAAGAAGAAAATCTATTGTGATAATCATGCATTCTAACTTATAATGTGGCCATAAACTGTTTATAGACACACATTTTTTATTTTTTGTGTGACTATTGTTCAACCAATGGTTACATGAATTTATTTTTATAGTGGCGCTTGCTATTCTTTAGTGACACAAATATATGTCTATTATGACTAATATATACCTTTTAGACACATATAGTTACTCAAACAATAGCTAAAAGTATAATAAGGACATACATTTACAAATCTTTAAAAACCGGTATAGACTGGTCGGTCTAACTGGTTAAACTGTGACTCGAACATTCAACCGGTTTGATTGCTTAAAATCACCGGCAAAAACTAGACCGGTTAAAGCCAACCAATAATAGTCAAACCCTAGTAAACACTCGGGTTAAACAAGAGGTCTTAAGTGTAACACCTCAAATTTTATAACAAAACATTTGGCCAAAATAATCATTTAATATAGAGGAGAACTATCCCAAAATACGGATTTACAAAAACCTTTGGTATGAAAATCAGAGTATAAAGTTTTGGTGTTACAAAATAAATCAAAACCAAAGCTAAGTCTAAATCCGTTCTAGTGTTCTTCTACTCTAGGCCCCGCATCTCTATCCATGCGCACCTATACATTCGATCCCGAACCTGAGTACATAGCAAAACAAACAAGGAGTACGTGAGACAATAAAGTCTCGTGAGATACATGGGTTTAGACCCAACAATAATGGTAGTATCATATAACATATAAACATAATACAAATAACTCATCCATCTATCTAGTCACCCTATTGTGACTCTATCAACCTTGCTTCCTAGCAATCATATCTAGTTATCGGGTTGCCCCCGAACTAACTAGAACCACATTAGCTTATTAACCGAAATCCATCGCCATTAATAAGCTTCAAGATACCGGCAAGAGGGATTCGCCCAATCTACCGATACCTGCCTTACTCGCCGGACTACCTCCAGTTAGCAAGACTACTACCGTGGTTGAGTCGATGGGAATCCACCCAACTGCCCCTCACACCACACCTCATGACCGGGGGTCCCCCGCGTCATCACATCATCTCAATCATATCATAACTCAAAGGTTATGCCTATCTAGCTCTCGGCTATCACATCGTCATCAAACAAGTTAGTCCAATATTATCAATAATATCTATCACTAACTCAACATACCATAAGTCTACACAAATAAGCAAATAGACCATCACACAAGTAATAAAATAATTCAAGACTATGTACTCAGTAAAGTCCACACGTACTCACCTTAGCAAATAATGCTCCAATGTGTGCTCTTCACACCGACCCTTTGCTCCAACAATCGGTCAACCTTCCAAGACTTCACCAAAAGCCTAATATAACAATCACAAGATGTTCAACATCACATACTACTAATATCATGACCATTTATCCCTAGGTACCCTTTTATAACATTTTCCCCAAATTTTGGTGATCTCCAAAACCCTAGGTTTAACAATCTCAAGATTCTTACAAATCTTAATCATACACTTGTTTCCTTTGTTAAAATACCTTCTACAAGATGTATACAACCTTTATTTAACCATAATTCGCCAACCCAATAACTAGGGTTTCAAACCCAAGCCAATAAACCCATAGATCTAAAGCTATAACTACAAGGGAGTGAAAATATACCTTAAATCTTCAACTAGGAGTGAAGAATCACGAGATTTGACCAAGAAATCGGCTCCAATTGATGATTTATACTAAAAAACGACCACACACTCGAGTTGGGAGAAAACTAGGGTTTCTTTATGCATTAAATGACCAAAACCCGACTTTAATGATGCACAGACAGAAGATCGCGCCGCTAACCTAGATATCGCGTCGCGATCTCCTTCCCAGATAGCGGCGCTATCTGGGCTACGCAGCTGAGGCTGCATTTTTCTTCATTCTTTCCGACACGGTTTCGCCCATAACTTCTTCATACGATACCCGAATGACACGAAACCAATTCCCACGTTTTTTAAACGATTTATCCTTATTTATCATATTTTTATACAATTTATTTATTTACAAATTTCGGGTCGGTACAACTATCTACCCCTTAAGAAGATTCCGTCCTCGGAATCTCATCATAGTTCACGAAATCCGGGTACCTCTTCCGAATCTCGTCTTTGACTTCCCAAGTCAAATTTGGTCCAAGAGAATGCTTCCACTTGACCAATACCAACTCGATCTCTTTATTCCTAAGCTTCTTTGTCTTTGTTTCTAGAATAGCCTCGGGCTCTTCAATCAACCGGTTCGGGGTATCAACCCGCAACTCTTGCAATGGGATAATATTTTCAACTTCACCAATGAACTTCTTCAAATAACTCACATGGAAGGTGTCATGCACACCTTGAAGCTCGGGTGGAAGTTCCAACTTAAATGCTTGAAGCCCGATCCGCTTCAATATCTTAAATGGTCCAACATACCTTGGACTTAACTTTCCTTTCTTCCCAAACCGCATCACACCTTTCCAAGGTGATACTTTCAACATGACCATGTCCCCGACATCCAAGTCATATGGTCTCTTTTTCAAACCCGAATAACTACGTTGCCTATTTTGAGCGGCTTTCATGTTGGCTTGTATTATACCAAAATTTTCATTCGTCACCCTTACGATCTCGGGACCCGTGAGTTTGGTTTCTCCCGCTTCAAGCCAACACGATGGAGTTCTACATTTTCTCCCATATAACGCCTCGTAAGGTGGCATCTGGATGCTCGAATGATAACTGTTATTATATGAGAATTCAACCAATGGTAAATGTTCATCCCATTTACCCCCGAAATCTAACACACACGATCTCAACATGTCTTCAACCGTTTGTATTGTTCTTTCACATTGACCGTTGGTTTGCGGATGATAAGCCGTGCTCAACCGCAACTTTGTACCCAATTCATCTTGTAATGACTTCCAAAATCTCGAGGTAAACCTTGCGCCTCTATCGGACACAATCGATAATGGAACCCCGTGGAGTCGAACCACCTCATCAACATACAACTTAGCCAACTTCTCAAGTGGCAAAGTTTCCCGAATGGCTAAAAATAAGGCACTCTTGGTCAACCGGTCAACTATGACCCAAATGGCATCGTGACCCCTACTCGTCTTTGGCAAACCAACTATGAAATCCATAGTTATGTCTTCCCACTTTCCGGCCGGTACTTGCAATGATTGAGCTACCTCATACGGTACTTGATGCTCGGCTTTCACTTGTGCACACGTGGCACACTTCGAGATGTACTTGGCTACTCTTGTCTTCATTCCGGGCCACCAATAAACCCGTTTCAAATCTTGATATGTCTTTGTACTTCCCGGGTGAATGGAATACTTTGACTTGTGCACATCATGCAATAATTCTTTTCGGGTACCCCCGAACTTGGGAACCCAAATTCGACCGCCTACGGTTTTCAACCCTTGCACATTTTCCACAAAATGTTGGTTCTTACCCAACCGTTCTTGTCTTAATTCTTCTTTTCCCATAACCTCCCGTTGGGCATTCTTGATTCTCTCGATGATACTCGAGACGACTTCGATACGCATTGACCTTCCCTTGATCGGCTTCTCATAGACCTTTCGGCTCAAGGCGTCGGCTACAACATTCGCCTTTCCCGCATGGTACACAATTTCACAATCATAGTCGTTGATCAACTCGATCCACCTTCTTTGTCGCATATTAAGGTCTTTTTGAGTAAATACATATTGTAGGCTCTTATGATCCGTATATAATGTACACCGAGTACCATACAAATAATGTCTCCACAATTTCAAGGCAAACACTATCGTCGCCAACTCTAAGTCGTGTGTCGTGTACCTCGTTTCCGCATCCTTCAATTGTCGTGAAGCATACGCGATCACTTTACCCCTTTGCATCAACACACAACCGATCCCTTGATTTGAAGCATCACTATACACTACAAAATCTTCCATACCATCCGGTAACGTGAGAATCGGCGCGTTACACAACTTCTCTTTTAATAAACCGAACGCCTCCTCTTGCTTCTTATCCCACACGAACTTCTCACTTTTTCTAGTCAACTTTGTGAGTGGGACCGCAATTCTCGAGAAATCTTGTATAAATCTTCGGTAATACCCGGCCAATCCAAGAAAACTTCTAACCTCGGTAGGAGTTCTCGGTGCTTCCCAATTAGACACCGCCTCAATTTTCGAAGGATCAACTTTAATACCATCACGTGATACCACGTGACCTAAAAATTGTACTTCCCGTAACCAAAACTCACACTTCGAAAACTTGGCATACAACTTCTCCCGTTTCAACACATCCATCACAAGTCTCAAATGATTCTCGTGTTCTTCCTCGGTCTTCGAGTAAATCAAGATATCATCAATAAATACAATCAAAAACTTATCAAGAAACGGTTTACAAACCCGATTCATCAAATCCATAAAAATAGCCGGCGCATTCGTAAGCCCAAACGGCATCACTAGAAACTCATAATGACCATACCGTGTACGAAAGGCCGTCTTCTCGGTGTCGCCTTCCTTCACCCTAACTTAGTGATAACCCGACCTCAAATCAATCTTCGAGAAGTAACTAGCACCTTGTAATTGATCAAACAAATCATCGATTCTTGGCAACGGGTAACGGTTCTTTATAGTTACCTTATTCAACTCACGGTAGTCGATACACATTCTCATCGAACCGTCTTTCTTCTTAACAAACAACACCGGGGCACCCCACGGTGACGAACTCGGGCGGATAAAACCCTTATCTAACAACTCTTGCAATTGAGTCATCAATTCCCGCATTTCGGTGGGAGCTAATCGATATGGAGCACGAGCAATCGGCGTCGCCCCCGGCACCAAATCAATCTTGAACTCAACTTGTCTCTCCGGTGGCAAACCGGGTAAATCATCGGGGAACACCTCGGGAAAATCCCGAATAATTTTAACATCACCAACCGCCTTCTTTTCCTTTCGGTCGTCTAACACATATGCAATAAACGATGCACAACCCTTCGACAAACGTTTCCTCGCCTTGATGGCGGTAATCACATTAGGCATATGATGTCGTTTTTCCCCATACACATATACTTTCTCGTTCTCGGGTGTCTTGATCGACACTATTTTCTTATCACACAATATCTTGGCTCGGTGTAAACCCAACCAATCCATACAAATAACTACGTCGAAAGCCTTTATTCCCATTGGCAATAAATCGACCTTAAACTTTTTCCCATCTATTTCTGATTCACAATTCCTATAAATACATTCAACCGTCGAGGTTTTCCCATCGGCTACTTCTATTTCATAAACCTCATCTAACAATTCCGATACCACATTCAACTTACAACTAAACTCGTGAGACACAAACGAATAATTGGAACCCGAATCAAATAAGATATAAGTTGGCAAGGAGTTAATGAATAAAGTACCTGACACCACATCGTGTGCCTCCTTCGCCTCCTCCCGGGTGAGTTGGAAGGATCGCCCCTTCACCTTCGCCGGTTCCACCTTCTTTTGAGCCGTGGACACTATCGACTCGATCCCTTTCTTCGGGCACACATTGCTATAATGCCCTTTTTCATGGCAAGAATAGCATTCCACATCGGCCGACAACTTGGCCTTACAATCCCGGGCTAGGTGCCCCATCTTACCACAACTATAACAAGCTTTCGATTCTCCTCGGCACACGCCGGTATGATTCTTCCCGCATTTTTTGCAAGAACCAACACTTCCTTGTTTAGAAAAGCTCGATGTGAACTTTCCTTTCTTGAACGTACCCGAGCCGCTTTCGGCTTTCCTCTTCTCGCCCACGTGGGCCCTCTCGGCAATCCTTGCCACATTCACCTCTTCCACACCCCGGGCGGCACTAATGGCCTCATCAAGTGAAACCGCCCTCTTCACCTCCAATTGGTAGTCCCACGGTAGCCCACTAGCATACCGGACCACCCTCAACCTCTCATCCGAGTAGGTTTTAGCAACAAATGGGAGCAATCCCGTGAACTCCCTCGAATACTCTTCAACCGACATATCACCCTTCTTGAGGGTCACAAATTTCTCATGCATTTTCTCCAAATCCCTTCCGGGACAAAACTTCTTTTTCAATCTCATGGTGAACTCATCCCATGACATCATTTCGACAACCTCCCTCCCGAGGGTTTCATACACTATGTCCCACCAAACCATAGCGTCTTCTTTCAACAATTGTGACGCATACGTCACCATATCCGCCTTCTTGCACTTACTACTCCCGATGACCCGCTCGGTCTCTCGGATCCACCTCATAGTAACTTTCGGGTCCGAACTACCCGAATACACATTTGGCTTACAAGCCATGAAAGATTTGAATGAACAACCTTCTTTTTCATCGGGCCTTGCCCTAGCATCACTTTGACCACCCGTATATGATTTTCTTTCACCGGTGTCACTACCCCCGGTCCTCTCATCCTCGGACTCACGGTCATCCTCCTTCTTTTCACGGTTTCCCATTATACGGTGCACTTCCTCGGCCACCGTCCCTTTGATTTGATCTATAATAGTTTGGAGATCCGCCATAGTTACCGGAGTCTTATTAGCTCCGACCTCCGGTTCATCAACTCGATGCATCGACGGTTGACTTTCTTGTTCAACCACAACCCCAATATGAGGTGCCTCTTCCTCCCGGTTCTCCGGGGCTTTCCCACTTCGACGGGTATTCACCATTTCTTTCAATCAAGACTATACGAAAGACATTAAACATTTAGTATCTCATGTACAACCCATTAGTCTCATAAGACTCAGATCCAAAATCATATCAACTTTCATAGGTCCCCTAGGTTCAACCCTAAACTTAACATAAAGTCTCAAGGTCAACCTACAATCTCAAGGAATCTTACATTCCTAATGCTACAGTCTAAGACTAGGATGGACATCCAACCTAATTCACTTAAACTATAGCTCTGATACCAAGTTGTAACACCTCAAATTTTATAACAAAACATTTGGCCAAAATAATCATTTAATATAGAGGAGAACTATCCCAAAATACGGATTTACAAAAACCTTTGGTATGAAAATCAGAGTATAAAGTTTTGGTGTTACAAAATAGATCAAAACTAAAGCTAAGTCTAAATCCGTTCTAGTGTTCTTCTACTCTAGGCCCCGCATCTCTATCCATGCGCACCTATACCTTCGATCCCGAACCTGAGTACATAGCAAAACAAACAAGGAGTACGTGAGACAATAAAGTCTCGTGAGATACATGGGTTTAGACCCAACAATAATGGTAGTATCATATAACATATAAACATAATACAAATAACTCATCCATCTATCTAGTCACCCTATTGTGACTCTATCAACATTGCTTCCTAGCAATCATATCTAGTTATCGGGTTGCCCCCGAACTAACTAGAACCACATTAGCTTATTAACCGAAATCCATCGCCATTAATAAGCTTCAAGATACCGGCAAGAGGGATTCGCCCAATCTACCGATACCTGCCTTACTCGCCGGACTACCTCCAGTTAGCAAGACTACTACCGTGGTTGAGTCGATGGGAATCCACCCAACTGCCCCTCACACCACACCTCATGACCGGGGGTCCCCCGCATCATCACATCATCTCAATCATATCATAACTCAAAGGTTATGCCTATCTAGCTCTCGGCTATCACATCGTCATCAAACAAGTTAGTCCAATATTATCAATAATATCTATCACTAACTCAACATACCATAAGTCTACACAAATAAGCAAATAGACCATCACACAAGTAATAAAATAATTCAAGGCTATGTACTCAGTAAAGTCCACACGTACTCACCTTAGCAAACAATGCTCCAATGTGTGCTCTTCACACCGACCCTTTGCTCCAACAATCGGTCAACCTTCCAAGACTTCACCAAAAGCCTAATATAACAATCACAAGATGTTCAACATCACATACTACAAATATCATGACCATTTATCCCTAGGTACCCTTTTATAACATTTTCCCCAAATTTTGGTGATCTCCAAAACCCTAGGTTTAACAATCTCAAGATTCTTACAAATCTTAATCATACACTTGTTTCCTTTGTTAAAATACCTTCTACAAGATGTATACAACCTTTATTTAACCATAATTCGCCAACCCAATAACTAGGGTTTCAAACCCAAACCAATAAACCCATAGATCTAAAGCTATAACTACAAGGGAGTGAAAATATACCTTAAATCTTCAACTAGGAGTGAAGAATCACGAGATTTGACCAAGAAATCGGCTCCAAATGATGATTTATACTCAAAAACGACCACACACTCGAGTTGGGAGAAAACTAGGGTTTCTTTATGCATTAAATGACCAAAACCCGACTTTAATGCTGCACAGACAGAAGATCGCGCCGCTAACCTAGATATCACGTCACGATCTCCTTCCCGTGATAATTCGCGCCACACTTCGCGCCAAACATCGCGTCGCGAACCCCGACGCTATCTCAAGATCGCGTTTCCCCCGGCACTATTTCGGATCGCTGCTGCATCCGTCGAAGATCGCGCCGCTAATTCCCAGATAGCGGCGCTATCTGGGCTACGCAGCTGAGGCTGCATTTTTCTTCATTCTTTCCGACACGGTTTCGCCCATAACTTCTTCATACGATACCCGAATGACACGAAACCAATTCCCACGTTCTTTAAACGATTTATCCTTATTTATCATATTTTTATACAATTTATTTATTTACAAATTCCGGGTCGTTACATTAAGGATGTCAAGCTTTAATATTTTTAAAAGTGTTGAAGACCCCTTGTTTTTATAAGGAAACTAATTCTCCCACTTTTTTACAAATACCAATGTGGGATAGCATTTAGCCATATTTTAACCTATTAATATGACAATTGGTAATTTGCAGACACACATTCATAGTCAATTGAACTGTGACAATTGGTTATTTTTAGCCACATAAGTTATCGCATGTGACCTTTTGATAACATTTAGTCATATTTAACATCATTAACGTGACAACAACAACGAATTCATGTGGCTAATAAACATATATGCTCAACTATACTTGTACTACCTTCTCCCTTACTAGTAGTTACACACATAAATTTAATCATGGCTATTGTTTTTGCTTTAGCCACATAATTCTTTATCACATGTGACATCTGATAACATTTAGCCATATTTAACATCATTAATGTGACAATTTATTACTTGTGGACACACACAGATAGTTAATTAAAATCGTGGTTATAAGTTAGTTATAGGTACATACTTTTAATTTTACTATTTCTATTGCTATTGTTTATGTTATAGCCACATGTAATTTTAGATTTATCATGACTATGTTTTAGGGTGTGGCACAAATCCATCATATAGCCACACATGCACACAAAAATAAGTGGCTATTATTTGTCTTATAGCCACATGATACACAAAATAAAGATCGTGGCTATATACTACCTTTCAACAACAATGAATTCATGTGGCTAATAAACACAACATTTGGACACACAAGCAATTGATTCATGTGACTAAATATGTGTCTCTCGTCTCACATAATAAATATCACAAAATAATGTCACATTTTAACAAACAACCATGACGAAAAGTGTGACATTTGGCCACACTACGTGACTGTGGCTAGCAATGGACACCTTTATTATGTTAAACTGTGGCTAAAGTGTTCGAATCTAATTTGAGATTGTTACAGTTTTGGAGTTAAATGTGGCTAAAATAAAATTTGAACATTATTTGTGACCTTTAGCCACACAAACAAGTTAAACTGTGGCAATGCTGTTTTAGAAAAACTGAGACTTAGATGATTGATTGGTATATATGTTTGTATGCTTATATGTCTATTTCTTAATTGTAACTTTTGGTTGATACATTTTTGCATTCTACCTCAACTTTTGGTTGATACAATTTCTTACATCCTTTTATCACTCTTTTAAAGAAATTGAATATCTTCCTTTGTTATTATCTTTTCAAATGAACAAATAATTGAGTCTTTAAATATTATTTTATCTAATTCCCCAATATGGAAACTTGCACCGGTTTCTTTTTAGAGTGATGTGAATTTAAAGTTTTGTTAGGCCTCTCCCAACCCTTACCCGTCACTAAACCCATCACTAGCGCCACGTCATCGCATCCTTACTGACCCGCTACTGACACGTTCGTGCCAACCCTACCCATCACTAACCCATCACTAAACTCATCCTTTCCACATCATCATTAAATATATTACATTAGTTTAAAAATACATGGCTTAAATTAAATAAAAATAATAGTAAATTATAAAAATATTACATTTATTAAAATTTAAAGAACAAAAAAAAAAGTATTTTTGAAAAAAATTTATTTATATTTATTATTAAAACAAATATATATAAAAAATATAAATTAAAAAAATAAATTAAAGAAAAAAAAGAGAAAGAAATAAGATTTTTATTAAAATGTACAAGTGAAAATGCATATGGTACAAGTCCCAACCCCCCCCCCCCCCCTTCGTCTTCCCCAGAACTCTCTCTCTCTCGGCTCTCTCTCTCCACAAACACCCACAAACACACCTCGACGGCTTCCCACGCCCGTCCTCGCCACGACGAACTCGCCACGACGCCGGCCACGACGGCTCGGTGCCAACGCCGTCGTGGCTCGACGCCCCGTCGACGCCCCCCGACGCTTGCCGTTGGCAGCGGTCTTAGGTTCATTGTCCTCTTAATCTTATCTTGAGCCATACCCTATCTAAACTACCTTTCCAATATTTTATTAAAAATAATATTGATGCTTATTAATTATTATTTATATATACTTCATGTGTCTACCTACCATAAGATACCTTGTCCAATAATTCTTTTACCTCATATCATTAATTGATTTTGACACTTATATATTTTGATTAAGTAAGTAAATACATAAATATCCACAAGTAATAGACACTAATACAAGTTTTCATTCTTTATTTCATACAAAGAAAACAGATAAAATTATATTTGGAAACCAACAGTTCAATTTCGATTTTAAAACGAACCAACATGGTTTAAAACATTAATATATAACTTTCTGCACTATCTTTCATTTTTTCAACATTTTATCTAATTTTCAGCAATAATATATATATTTTCAGCATTAAATTTAATATCTAATACACTAACATATTTTAATACTCAATACAAACTATAAAATTCAAAATATAAATATATATTGTATTATATAATCATAGAGGTGTATTCTAGTAAGTCCAAGGGTTTTGCATAGTCCAAAGGGATAAATCCTAGTCATTGGATCAAGATGGTCAAGATCAAATCTCCCACCTACAGCAACCTACATCCACCGTCGGCCGCCTCCGACCACCGCTGATCGCCGTCCGCCGCCGCCGGCCGGCGGCCGGTGGTGGTGGTGGTGGCTGACAGTGAAGGTGCTGGTGGTAATGGGGGTGTTGGTGGTATTGATGTATTGAAACACATGTGTTTCACTAAAACACAGCATATTACTTCGAAGCACATGTTCTTCAGGTCACGAAACACATGTGTTTCAAGTCACTAAAAACATGAGTTTCAAAACACACAGAGGAGCATACGAAGCACATGTGCTTGATGTAACGAAACACATGTGCTTCAGTAACAAGAAAAAAAATCAAAACAAGTGACGAACATATCATTATGAAGCACATGTGCTTCATAAAGCCAAGCACATGTGTTTTTGTTCCTGAACACATGTAAGTTACAAGCAAGTCATTTGTGCTTAAATCACGAAGCACATGTGTTTGATGTTATGAAACACATGTGCTTCACTAACAAGAAAAAAAATCAAAACAAGTGACGAACATATCATTTTGAAGCACATGTGCTTCATAAAGCCAAGCACATGTGTTTTTGTTCCTGAACACATGTAACTTACAAACAAGTCATTTGTGTTTGAATCACGAAGCACATGTGCTTGACGTTATGAAACACATGTGCTTCACTAACAAGAAAAAAATCAAAACAAGTGACGAACATATCATTATGAAGCACATGTGCTTCATAAAGCCAAGCACATGTGTTTTTGTTCCTGAACACATGTAATTTACAAGCAAGTCATTTGTGTTTGAATCACGAAGCACATGTGCTTGACGTTATGGAACACATGTGCTTCACTAACAAGAAAAAAAATCAAAACAAGTGATGAACATATCATTATGAAGCACATTTGCTTCATAAAGCCTAGCACATGTGTTTTTGTTCCTGAACACATGTAACTTACAAGCAAGTCATTTGTCTTTGAATCACGTAGCACATGTGCTTGATGTTATGAAACACATGTGCTTCATTACTTGAAACACATATGCTTGGCTGTACATATACATTCCTTTATTTTCAAAACACATGTGTTTCAAATACATGTGCTTCCAGTCACGAGCACCACCACCGGTCACCACCGCCGGCAACCACCTCCGACCGCCGTCCGCCAGCCGCCGCCGATCGCCGCCGTCCGCCGTCTCCGGCCGCCGGAGGTGGGTGGGGTATTGATGTATTGAAGCACATGTGCTTGTATGGTTTGAATCTTGATCTTGAACTTTGACTTTTTCTTGATCCAATGGCTATTAATTGTCCCTTGGAATTAGCTAAAATTCTAGGACTACCTTGAACATTTCTCTATAATCATAATATAAAACCTAATTAGTGGGATGATTTGTTAATAGGGTGTTTTTTGTTAATACCAAAAATCAACTAATTGTCGGTTTCGAAATTGTGTTGATTTTATCGGTCTAGTTTTGTTACTTTTAACATGTTGATTTCAGTTTTTCAGCTTTTATAGTCGCTCTAACCTATATGTATTCTCTAACCCTATGCATACTATAATCCCGGCCGTATACAATGAATGTTTGTCTATACTGGATTAAATTGTAAGCATGCACGTACCTATACGTTTGTATAAATTGCAAAATTATTTAAATAACAATTCCAATAGTGTCTAAAAGTAAATTATAAGTTGGATGAATAACTTTGGCCAAGTAACATGTAAATAAACTAACATTATATAAATAGTTAAATATTACCTATAAATACATTTATAGAAACAATATTTGAGTGTATCGGTTCTTCAATTAAATATCACTGCCAAAATTATGAAGTACAGAAAAAATTGAAAACCGAAAAGAAAAACTGGCACCAAACTTTCGGTTCTCATCGTTGATTCTAATATTTAGTTGGCGATAGAGAAGGAGACGCGGAATAGAAGTATTTTTGTAGTTATGAGTATGAATTTTGCTAACATATGATTCATGAGTATATGATAACAAACGTTTAATAAATCAAAATTTTCTTATTTAGAGTATAAATTATATATAGGGTTGAATTAAAATCAGAACCAATTAAGGCTACAGAACCAGCAGAACTCAATCTAAACCATTGATTTTTAAAATGAAATGATCATGGAAGACACATTAATGTATTTGATGAGGGACCCCCAAATATTGGTTCGCATGGATGTCATTCATGCATGTATACATATATGTATATGTTTTCATGTATGTATACATAAGTGTTATGTATACATGCATGAATGACATCCATGCAAACCAATATTTGGGGGTCCCTCATCAAATACATTAATGTGTCTTCCATGATCATTTCATTTCAAAAATCAATGGTTTAGATGGAGTTCTGCTGGTTCTGTAGCCTTAATTGGTTCTGATTTTAATTTTATATATATATATATATATATATATATATATATATATATATATATATATATATATATATATATATATATATATAAATTGAGTTTCATGGATGAAGTTGCATTTATTACCATCTATTAAAATCATGTTAATAAATATTGAGAAGCTTAAAAGTTGTAAAATCAAGAGTTATAAATTAAAGTGATAAATTCATTTTAATAACAATTTTAACAAACTCACTAAATTGTAAAACCAAGAGTTTTGAAATAAATTAAATAACGATAATAATTAAAAATTCAATAAAATTTGACTTTTCAAATACATATTAGAATTTATAAATACTCATTTTCATGTTGAAAAAAATTGAACACTCTAAATGTGCATCCAAAAGAAACATTTTTGCTTACAATGGATTAAGACCTTCATCTAATAAAGTTGTAAGCTTATGTATTATCTTTATTGTTTATGTTTATGTTTTATCTCTAAATATTATTTTTTTGGATAATCCAATTGTGGTGTTGCTAATATTGTTTATATTGTAATCAAGTTTAAGGTGGATCCAAAAGAAACATTTTTGCTTACAATGGATTGAGACATTAATCTAATAAAGTTGTAAGCTTATGTATTATCTAATTATCTTTATTGTTTAAGTTTATGTTTTATCTCTAAATATTATTTTTATTTGATAATTCGTGTTGCTAATATTGTTTATATTGTAATCAAGTTTATGATAGGAGCTCATGGTTTTATCCCGAAATAATTGGGAGCTAATTTCATATTTGCATATGAAGTGAAATTTATGAAGGTGGATCAAAAAGAAATATCTAACAAGTGGAATCAACAACCAAGACCTTTAAGGATTTTTGAAGTAAAAAAAGTCATAGAGATGAACTCTTTATGGTTTTGTTTTATAGAGAGTATATTAGTTTTTTTTTGTTAAAAATTACACAACCTCTTTTGTATATGTATACAATTTTTATTCGTTGTTTATGTACATTTTGTATAAAGATGATATTATATAATGATCTAATATCATTATAGTATATGAGATTGTGTGTAATATTATCACACATTATTTAAGATGGATGTCTTATCATGTTAAATGTTAATTGTTGTTCGTTTGATTTGTTATTTTACTTTTAATCCAGTTAATAGGTATTGATTTGATGTTGTAGTGTTAAAAATTTATAAAATATAATAGTAAATTCTATGTTAAATAATAGTAGTAAACTAAAAGAAATAATAACATAAATAATATAACAAAATTTATAAACTATTTAGTAGTAAATTCTACGTTAAATAATATTAGTAAAATTAAATTAAATAATAACATAAATAATAGTAGTAAATTCAATTAAATAAAAATTAAGTTCCAAGTTTGAAGTAGCATTAATTACATAGATATTTAAATGTAGTGCTAAATTTATAAAATTTATAATAGTAAATTCTATTTTAAATAATAATAGTAAATTAAATTAAATAATAACATAAATAATAGTAGAAAATTCAATTAAATAATAGTCTTTTCATTTAAATAGAAGTTACATATTATAAACTATAACAAAATTTACAAAATATATGGTTGTAAATTCTATGTTAAATAATATTAGTAAATTCAATTAAATAATAACATAAATAATGATAGTAAATTAAATTAAATAATAGTCTTTTTATTTAACTAGAAGTTACATATTATGAACTATAAAAAAATTTATAATATATATAGTAGTAAATTATATGTTAAATAATAGTAGTAAATTCAATGCTCACTTAAAAGATATTATTGTTGATCTTTGATTTTGTTACACATGAAGAGTTTTTATATTATTTTTGTTTTAGATAACGATTTCGTTGTTATTTTTATTACAGAGATACATGTTTTAGTGTATTTTTATGGATTTCTATTATTAATTATTTACTTTTTGAGAAAAAATGTACGATTAAATGTCTGACATAATGTTTGAATTAACCAACATTTGTTGTAAATATATCGTTATTGATTAACAATTTTGATTGGTGTAATACTTGAAGCAAATTTTTGTAAACAAAGCAATGATTGAACTTTTCTGGTACCTTGTTAATTTATGTTCTTATACTTTTTTAGTTCAAAATTACAAAGCTCACAATAATTGACGAAGATTAAATTTTTTCAAGATTAAACAAACGTTTTCACTCACATAATTAAAAAAGACATAATTATCGTTTCTATTTATAGGTTTTTATTGATTTATACCAATGTTTTCGTGACCGGGTCGGACCGGCCGGCCGGACCGGGTCGAACCGGAAAATGGTGTATTGTCGGGCCAAACAAGACGGGCGAATACGCAACTTATGTGCCGGACTGAACCGGCCGGTTTTTATCAAAACCGGGTTGAACCGGGTCATTTGAACCGGCGGTTCTTCAAATTTTGACCCAGATCCAAGCTTAATTAGCAAGTTTGTACTACAAAACGGGTTAAACCGTCGACCCAGGTTTCATAATTAAATTTGTACTACAAATTCGTACATGTGAAACCCATTCTAATTCAAGTTTGGTGTTGAACTATTTATAGTATTGTGATATTGTTGAGAGAGGAATCCTGCAGCGATGTGGGATAAACCTACCCTAAAAAATAACTAAAAGAAGGAAAATGCATATGTAAGAAAACAAGATCGACTTTTTCACCTTGCAAATAAACAACAGTGGGTTAGAAGGAAAATGCATATGTGACAAAACAATATCCAACTCATCTAGTTGCCTGTTTGATTTAATTTAAAAGTTTCTTATAAGATTATTAGAAGTTTTGTTTCACAGACACATGATGGGTTAAAAAGACAATCTATGATATTGCAAATGGAGAAAACACATGTCTGGTAGGAGCTAAATCTATGAAATTAGAACAATTGTAGCAGGGTTTTCATAAATACTAATTAATATTGTAATCCGGTTCATAAATACTAATTAATATTGTAATCCGGTTCAACCGGCCGGTCCAACCGGTCCGACCGGTTCGACCGCTTTTTAGAGATCGGCCGGTCCGTTTCAAAATCCGGGTTTTAAAACATTGATTTATACAACTAAAGTCGGTCTCTCTGCTTCTTCGTTCTTATCCTCTCTATCACCACGACCAGCTTCTTCAATTACATCCCCAAATCCATCATTGTCTCCCATGAAATCCCCTTCAATCGCTTCCTTTTATCATCAATCAATCTATTTCAAGCTCTCTAACACCAAGTTATAACACAATCATCCCTTGAACCGCCATCAATTTCATCTTGGTGTCTTCAATTTCACCCAAAAATGTTATCCAGATCGTCTTTTAATCTCCTCAATCTCGACGATTATTCCTGCGTGATCGATCGACCTCGGATCCCCAGAATCATGACCGTACCCGGCATTTTATCCGACTCTGAAGAAAACGACAATGGTGGCCGGAATCTTTCGTCACTCACCACCGGCCGCTGGATCATCGTTGCAAATCAGTTACCGGTGAAAGCTCGGTTTGAAATGGAATTAAAAAAATGGGTATTTGAATTCGACCCGGATTCACTAGTTCTGCAACTCAAATCCGGGTTACGAACCGGACCCGGATCCGAATGTGTTTATGTCGGATCTTTACCTGTAGATATCCACCCATCGGAGCAAGAAGAAGTTGCTCAAATTTTATTGGAAAAATTCCGGTGTGTACCCACTTTCTTAAATTTAGAAATCCAAAATAAATTTTATCATGGATTTTGTAAACATTATTTATGGCCACTTTTTCATTACATGCTACCGGTGACCCGAACCCAAGGGGTCCGGTTCGATCGGTTTGCATGGCGGGCGTACGTTTCCGCAAATAAAATATTTGCGGATAAAGTTATGGAAGTTATTAATCCGGATGAAGATTATGTTTGGATCCATGATTATCATCTTATGGTGACGCCAACTTTTTTAAGGAAAAGATTTCATCGGATCCGACTCGGGTTTTTTTTGCATAGCCCGTTTCCATCGTCGGAAATTTACCGGACCTTACCCGTCCGGGATGAAATTCTCCGGTCATTATTGAATTGTGATTTAATCGGTTTCCATACATTCGATTATGCTCGACATTTTCTTTCATGTTGTAGCAGAATGTTGGGTCTTGATTATAAATCGAAACGAGGCTACATTGGTCTCGAATATTATGGTCGAACCGTAAGTATCAAGATTTTACCCGTTGGAATCGATATGGGTCAGATTCAGTCCGTTAAATCGTCACCGGAAACCGCCGTGAAAGTCCAGGAATTGAGGCGGCGGTACGACGGGAAAGTGGTGGTGTTGGGTGTTGATGATATGGATATGTTTAAAGGAATTAGTTTAAAGTTTTTAGCATTTGGGAATCTTTTGGAAAACTACCCGGATTTGCGGGGTTTAGTGGTTTTAGTCCAAATACTAAACCCGGCCCGAAGCCGGGGTCAAGACGTTCAAGAAGTCGAAAACGAGATGCAAAATGTGGCTCGTGAAGTTAACCGTAAGTTTGCCAAAAACGGGTATGACCCGATCGTGTTCATCACCGGGCCCGTGTCGACCCACGATAAAGTTGCATACTATTCAATAGCCGAATGTGTGGTGGTAAACGCGGTTCGAGACGGGATGAATTTGGTTCCTTATAAGTACACCGTCTCCCGACAAAGTAACCCCGAGTTAGATAAAGTGTTACAACCCGATGAACCCGAAGAAAACCCGAGAGCAAAAAAGAGTGTTATTATAGTTTCGGAATTCATCGGGTGCTCACCATCTTTAAGTGGGGCAATACGGGTCAACCCGTGGAACATTGACTCGGTTACCGAGGCAATGAATTTGGCAATCACGATGCCGGAACGTGAAAAGGAAATGAGACACGAGAAGCATTATAAATACGTTAGTTCACACGATGTTGCTTATTGGGCTAAAAGTTTTGGTCAAGATCTTGAACGTGCGTGTAACGAGCATTTTCACAAACGGTGTTGGGGTGTCGGGTTCGGATTAAATTTCCGAGTGGTGGCTCTTGGTCCCAGTTTTAGGAAATTATCGGTTGAACATATTGTTTCGTCTTATAACAAGACAAATAATCGGTTGATTTTGCTTGACTATGATGGTACAGTTATGCCGCGAGGTTTGGTTGATAAAACACCTAGTAAAGAAGTTATCACGATTTTAAACAACTTAACAAATGATCCCAAAAATGTTGTTTTTATTGTTAGCGGTCGTGGGAGGGATTCGTTAGGCCCGTGGTTTAATTCGTGTGAGAAACTCGGTTTATCGGCAGAACACGGTTACTTTACTAGGTAAACCTATCTCCTAACTTATTTTTTAATTCTCTTCTTATTGCGTGTCAGTGTTTAATTATTAAATTTCTGTTTGTGTTTTTTTTTTGAATTTTAGGTGGAGCGGGGAAGCGGATTGGGAATGTGGCGGTGTAACGGTGGATATGGGGTGGGAAAAGGTGGCGTTACCGGTGATGGAGCATTACACGGAGGCAACAGATGGTTCTTTTATTGAGCAAAAAGAAAGTGCGTTGGTATGGCATCATCAAGAAGCCGATCCCGACTTTGGGACTTGGCAGGCTAAAGAGTTGTTAGATCATCTCGAGAGTGTGCTTGCTAACGAGCCCGTAGTTGTAAAACGAGGTCAACAAATCGTCGAGGTCAACCCACAGGTAATATAAACTTTGAGGTTCAGGGTCAAATATTTTACTATGGCCAAACTACACTTTATTGAACTTACCTTTTGATGCAATTAAGAAAAATGTATATTTAGTGAAACAAGTATTGGTGACACAATGAAAAGTGTCACTATATCTATGTTTTAGTGACACTTTTTAGAAAATATGGGTAAAACGTGATGGTAGATAATATAAAACGTAATCCATGTTTATATGCATTTACAGGGTGTGAGCAAAGGAGTGGTGGTGGACCGGCTCGTGACAACGATGCAAAACAATGGAAAACCTCTCGATTTCATTTTATGCATCGGTGACGACCAATCAGACGAAGACATGTTTGAGAAAATCTCGAGTTCACTCGGAAATGGGATTGCCGAAGTATTTGCATGCACCGTAGGGCAAAAACCGAGTATGGCAAAATATTATCTTGATGACACAGTAGATGTCATCAAAATGTTACATGGGCTCGAAGCAGCTTCGACCCATGTACCAAAAAAAATTGGTTTTCATGTCGAAGCACAAACATAGTTGAACCGTATTTCCCGAAACTAGGGTAACCAGAATCCAAAACAATTTATGATTTTTGTGACGCCTTATATATAAGATGTCGAAGTGGATGCATGTGATATTGTGATTCATCTGGATTTGGGTGTTTGGGTTTCGTGAAAATAAGGATTTCATCTTTTATTTTCTAGAACTAGAAAGTAGTGGTCATATCCCTTTGTACAGATTACACATACATGGTTTTTTCTTTACACAGATTTTCCTTTGAATGGTTTAGATGTATGTTTGAAATTATTACAAGATTTCATCCAGTCAAAGTCTTGTTTCAAAAAGTCAAATACATGTAGTCATCCCTGGCGGAAACAAAATTGGTGAGTCCTGGTATTAGACTTGATCTTTCCCTCCTACCCCTTAGACCCGGCGTTGTGGTGATCAAACCCATGTTTGTTATTCACTGCTGCACATCAACATTATATCAGCTTTCTCGTTTCTAACCAAATACATGACAAACCCTGATTAAACGCTCATACTTGCGAACAAACCATGCCCAAATCTTAAAAATGCATACGCCACTTACTATGCATAATATATAAGTATCCATTCCATCCTACAAGCATCTGTCGTCAGAGCCTTATGGGGGATGTATCCTTGATGTGTAATGTAATGGGGGCGACGTGTCAGAAATTTAATGCTAAAAGTAACCATTTTGTTGTCCCACATTGGATATGTTAGGCTATTTGGGAGAGATAAGTGAGTTAAATGTATCATTTTCAAAACATAGAAATGATAAACACAACAATTTTCTAGACTTTAAACCGGTTTTGCCAAACTATGTTTATTGATCGGCATATCAACCAAAAGGATCATTATTGAGAATCGAAAGGAACTGAATTATAAAAGGTGACAATTTTGCCTTGCAAATTGTTAGGTTAATAAATTGAACATTTTATAATAACATGAAAAACTATTTTAGTTAGTAGTATGGAGAAAAATTGAGACTGAGTAGTTGGTGCCTTGGTGGCACTGACATGCAGATGCCTTTAATATTAATTTAACTGCAATGTTTAATTTCACTACCTCGACAAATTATCCAGAATTAGGAGTTCAAATGTAACAAAATACCACATATCTGTACATCATATTGACACAAATCAAAATCTGAGATTGCACATTAAAATCCTTTGCAAATCAAAATCAATTTAAATGCAAAATCATATGCGAATTGAGAAAAAATTTCAAGATGTCGTAGTTGCATACCTGAAACAGAATCTGCAGACTGAAGACTTGAAATTGTTTTTACAGACCAATTACTTGGTAGAAAGAAGTATTCCCGATGGTGCCAGTGGCAATTTGGGGGTGGTTATTGGGTTGTCCGATTGTGATGGTGGTGATAGTTGTGGAGAAGGCAGTGGTTTAGAAATTAGGGTTTCAAAATGTCAGGTGAATAATTAAGCGGGAAATGACCAGAGGATGCAACCGAGATAACGACAAAAATATCTAATTCCTTTAATTGACGGGTAGGTCTATGCAAATTGGACCGAAAACCGACTGGAACCGTGGAATCAGACCGGGCCGGTCCGTATCGGATCGAACTGAGCAACATCGGTTCTGTTCTCGGTTCAAATTTTTTTGAAAAATCGGTTCTCGGTTCACATTTTTTTGAAAAATCGGTTCTCGGTCCCAAATGGTTTATTTCCGAGCGGTTCGGTTCGGTCCAAAACCGAAAAAACCCTGAAGAATGTCGAAGAAATTACCTCGGTTTCTCGGTTCAGTTCCGGCTAGTTCTCGGTCCGGTTCGGTTCCGAGCATCATTGGTTCGGTCACCGGTCCTTCCAAAACCATATTTTCGGTTCTCGGTTCTAATCGATCCGGTCTGGTTCTTGGACCGTGCACAAGCCTAACGAGGAGTATTGGGAGACTGTTCCAGAGAACTTTGGTAAAAATGCAAGTAAGAATATATGTATGTGTATGAGATATGTGTGCATTACCAAAGTATGCATCTCTCTTCGGTTTATAACAAAATGTCTCAAAAAGTTTCTAATATACCACTTCCCTTCGCTATTCAAATTTCAAAGAGTTCTCTATTTACAACTGTGATCCAAATAGAAATAAAGAGTTGCAAACTTAATCCCTAGACAATTTTAAAATGCATCTATTTTTATATTAAGTTTGCTTGGCAGCCGCTCCCTACCGTGGTTTGCCTCAAGATCCCGATCATACTCGAGGCAAACCACCGAGTGTTCAAGCGAAGACGGTAACTGGCCCACGAGCTTGTGAAAGCTCGGAACCAATACCTGTTCAGCCCAATCCTCCAAACCCGTTCTCCCGAACCATAGCCCGCTCAATACATTGTCTATGATTTGTTCATCGACCTCAATGGAGAGCTTCTCGTCAACTATGGTGGAAAATGCATTTTTGATGGTTTTCTCGATTTCACGGCGGATGAGCTCAAATTGAACCGGCTTGAACATGACCAACCCGTCACTCGGGCCTACAAGCTCATGTGGTACCGAAACCAATGTACTTGTAAAAAGTTGATTTTCGTCTTCTTGCTCAATTGTTAGATCGCTTGTGTCAGTGCGATCTTCCTCGACATCCATCCCAAGGTTCAGATCGAGGGAGAGGTCCAACCCTACTTTCTTTTGTTGTTTTGTAGACATGTTTCCCTCCGGAAGCCAATTAGCTTGCCGTTTTAACCGTTTCTCACAAACGGTTAGTTTCAATGGCAAGCCATTGGTTGCAACCGAATGCAACCGCTTCTCGTCAAATATTTCATCAACATGGCTTGTTGACCAGTTTCCGGTCAACACAAATATAATATTCCCGAGGCTAATCTCACGCCCATAAGAATCCGTGAGCCGACCTCTTTCCATTGCTCGTTTTATACTCCCTTGAGCAAGCATATCAGCTTCATCAACATCTAAAAGCAAAATTACCGAAAACGGATTCCTACGAACCACCTCAACAATCCGATCCAACACGGTTTTTCCACGAAATCCAGCACCCATTTCATCCTCATCACGCCTTGACCCTAGGCATATCGTGATCGGATCACCCCCAAAAAAATGGTCAGCAAGAACCGATGCCATTTTCTTCTTGCCAACCCGATCGGGCCCAGCAAACAACAACCACACGCTACCCTTTGAACCACTTTGTGCGAGAGTTGTCGCGATGGTGGAAGCCGCCTCGGGTTGCCACCATGCCTTTTTCATTAAACCCTTAAGAAGTTTCTTGAACGTGTCTGAATCTGGTGCATTGACAAATTTACCCTTGGCTTGTGGTTCGGATGAGATGCACCCTAAAAGGTCCTTAACCGGTGAATCCTCCTTCGGTCCAAGAACTAGCTCTGTACGAACCGGGCTCCGTGGAGCCTCAGGCTGTTGACTGGTTTGACTTGGACTCAGAAGCCGGTTCGGTTTATGTATCATGACCGTAGGTACGATTGGTGCAAAACCGGTCACCATTCTTGCAAAACTCGGGGTTTGATTATGGTAATTTAGATGTATTCTCAAGCATATATCGCTCCATTTCTTCTGTAATTCATGATCATTAACCTAAAAAACATATAACATAACAAACTTTTACAACACAAACATGTAAAACAATAAAAAATAATTCATACGAAACCAAATTCAGTACCCGCGATCGATGAGGCATCTTTGTGTCACTTTCTCTTTTAGTTTCAGTTTCGGTTTCACCACTTTGTGCTTTTGCATCCCGCATCCATTGAGGTAGATTGCTCCGAGCCTCAGTCGAGGATTTTTCGAGCTCGTTTGATGTTGCAAGTTCTAGTTCATAATCATGGTAACATTTCGGGCAGCACGGCGGCATTCGGGCAGAGTTCGTGAACGAATTTAAATATTCAACCGAACTCCCAAAAATGCCATTTGTCCCAAACCTATATATATCGAATTCACACTTTAATTCATAATTTAACAATTATTTAATCCTAAATCAGATTAACTATAAAACATTAAAACACCAAATTGGCAAATTTTAAATCCCTACCTGCTGGATAAATGTGATCTTGATGAAATTGGGAGAGCTTGTAAATCCCAATCATTCTCCATGGATGGATGATAAACTTGACATCTTAAATAAGTCTCCCAAGTAGCGGATCCGATCAACCAGATGTTACGATTATCCACGCTGAATTTAGTCACTAATTTCGCCATATTAGCCACTGATTCCGGTTGCTCAATTAGCCATTTCAAATCACCTAAATTTATAACAACATTTCGGGTTTCGGTGTCAATTGCATCGATCAATTCATTGATTTTCGGAGGGAATTCGATGGACATCACTTCAACATTCTTGAGTTCTTCGTGTTCGCCTTTTTGAATACTCATCAAGATTTCTTTCTTGATTGATTCGGGCTCGAATTCCCCGACTAAAATCGGATTATTTCTCTTCGGTCTCGACATGATTTGGATAACCCTTCTAACATCATCAATCAAATTCAAGCTCCCCTGTTTTTGTTGTAGTAATCTTTGGTTGACATATAAATTCCGGTTCATGGGTATCGGAACTTGGTTTCCCGGCGACGGTGATGGACGGAATCCGGCATTATTATTTAATGATTGTTCGATTGTGGCTTTAACGGCTGGGCTCGAAAAGCTGGCTTCTCGCATGACTCTGCTTACACTGGGGTCATCGAGTATTGATATTATGAGATGTTCGAGTTCTACTTTTACGGCTAACAATGGCTGTTGTTGCTGTTCCGGACATCCACGGCGTTGATGGGCTTGCGCCCGCTTCAATGCAGCCATTAGCGCGTTGGAAACCGGCGGTTCTGCGGCGGCCGGAGATGAGGTGGCGATAGCAGGGAGTCTTTCTAACGCTACGCTAAAACAGAGCTCAAGTGCACGGCACTGAAGCGGGTGAGAGGAATTTGGGTGTGACCGGATGCAAGCTTGCCGGAGAAACCCCGTCGGAGCAGCGAGAAGTGTTGCCGCGACGTGAAGCGGCGTCGTTTGGTTGTGATTCCGACGGCCAGCTTCTGCTATTGAATGGTTTAAAACAGTCGCCGCTTCCGGCGTCAAGGTTTGTAGGATTGTACTCAATCCTGACCTCATAATTACAAATTACTGAGTCAAAATCACGTTGTAATCGAGCTGGGTTTTGTATGAAATCGCGAATTTAATAAAACCCAGAAGTTAGATTTTTACGAAATGCTGGATAATTTGAGAATCTTGAAATGAAGAAAAATCAAAATCACGGTGTGATAGAAATGGGTTTTGTATGAAACCAGGATTAAACAAAACCCAGAGATTCAAAAATCTGATCATATACTCGAAAAATCTTGAAATGAAGAAAAGGAAATTATAAAGGTGTATGAAAAGAAAAACCCCACCATTGTGATTCTTTTTTGTTTCTCTTCCTAGACATGAAATATGGATGGATAAAAAACACTTGTTTTTTATAAACAAATAGAGTAAAAATTGAAAATAAAAACAAAAATAGCTTTTTGAAGAGGTATTTCAGCTGGATTTATCCATGGTGAAAATTTCAATTTCTGAATTTTTTTTAATTGTTTTGAAAATTTTAAAGGTTGAACAAAGAGACAAGATGATAGCAATGTTTGTTGGTATTGTAGAGAGAGAACGAGAAAGACGAAAGGGAATTTATGGAGATATGAAAGAGAGAGTTTCAGTTGGAAGTATTTCTGGTCTTTTCTGCATTTATATCTTTCTCTGTTTTTTCCTCTTTCTATATTTATTTTTTTAATAAACTCAAAAATAAATCTTTATCGGTGCTATCTAAGTGATACATTTTCATTCGGAAGTCGATCAAAATAAGTTATACACTTTTAAAACTTACTTTATTTAGTAAAATATGAGATTCTTTCTCCACTAATTATTTACATTAATAAAGTGAAATCATTATTTTACCCTTAGTTTTACTCTTAAACATCATTAATATCATTTTATTAAGGGTTTTGTTAATGACAGCCCTTAGGGCTGTCTCTAACGTGCATAAAAGGCTTGTACATTCATGGATTGAGTAGTGTTCATAAAATTCAGGGGGCGATTGTTACTTTATTTTTGTCTTCTTATTGACAGCCCTTAGGGCTATCATTATCATTTTCCTTTTATTAATATTATTTTTATTTAAAAGAAATGAGACACATTATCCATTAACCATTTGACTTTAATCTATCATAAACTGTATTTCAATCTTTTACCTAAAAAACTACGTTTTCTTCAAATGTATCACTTATTTTGATACGGATGTAGTATTAATTAAAGATAAATATTATTTATGCCTATTATTTGTATATATTTATGTATCTACTTATTTAATCAAGACGAATATAAAATCAAATAATATATCAGAAAAGATAATTAGTAGATTAAATATTTCACTTTATGGTGAGTAAAAACATGAAATAAAAACAATAATATGCATCAATATCATTTATCTTAATTACATAGTACATTAGATTATTATACCATTTAAGGTGATGTTTGTTTGCAGCTTAATGGAACCATTCAGCGCTGAATGCTTAATCATTCAGCATTCAGTGCGTTTGTTAAGCGCCTTTGAATGAGGTATATGCTGAATGGAACAACAAAAAGGTGCTGAATCATTCATCCTTAGAACATATGCTGAATCATTAAGCAGTCAGACTTCTTATAAAAAAATTTCTCATATTCAAAATGTAACGACCCGAATTTGTAAATAAATTAAATATGTAAAAATATGATAATTATGGATAAATCATATAAAATACGTGGGAATTGGTTTCGTGTCGTTTGGACACCGTACGAGAAAGTTACGGGCGAAACCGGGTCGAGACAAGTTGGAAAAAGTGCAGCCCTGCTGCCTCTAGTAGTTCGCGTCGCGAACTATAGTTCCCGATCGGGAACTTGCTCCAGGGAGTTTGGCCAAGTGTCGCTAAGTGTTCGCGTTTGGGTTAACGATCGCTAAGTCTGGGTGCTAGGGAAAGTTAGCGACGCGAACTTTGTTCGCGTCGTGAACTTGTGTCTGGCAGCATTAAAGTCGGGATTTGGCTCATTTATTGCCAAGTGAAACCCTAGTTCTTCTCTCTCGAGCTTGTGAGCGTTTTTGAGTGTAAAGCATCATTTGGAGCAGATTTCTTAGTCAAATCTTGTGATTCTTCACTCCTAGTTGAAGATTAAAGGTATATCTTCAATCCTTTGTAGTTGTAGCTTTAGATCTTTGGATCTTGAAGCTAGGGTTTGAAACCCTAGTTCTTGGGTTGGTGTTTTATGGTGAAATAAATGTTGTATACACTTAATAGATGGTATATTAACAAGGGAATCAAGTGTATGGTTAAGATTTGTAAGAATCTTAAGGGTTGGTTAAACCTAGGGTTTGGTAATCACCATATTTGGGGGAAATGGATTGATGTGTGTTATCTAGAGGTAGATGAACACATTGATAGTAGATTGTGGTGTTGATTATTTTATGATCATTGTGTTAGGCTTTCGGTGACATTTTGGAAAGTCGGTGAAATTGTGGAAGCAAGAGTCTTGGTGTCAAGAACACGGGTTGAGCATCTTATTGCTAAGGTGAGTACGTGTGGACTTTACTGAGTACATAGCCTATGAAATACATTTTATTACTTGTGTTGTGGTCTATTTGCTTATTTGTGTAGACTAGTAGTTTATAGTTAGTTATACCGATAGTTGTATTGAACTAACTTGTTTGATGATAGACGTGATAGCCGAGAGCTAGATTGACATAACCATCGAGTTATGATATGGTGAGATGATGTGATGATTCGGGGGATCCCCGGTCATGAGGTATGGAATGGGGAGCATTTGGGCGGATCCCCATCGGCCCATTCCATGGTAGTAGTCTTGCTAACTGGAAGTAGTCCGGCGAGTAAGGCAGGTATTGGTAGATTGGGCGATTCCCTCTTGCCTTTACCTTGAAGCTTGTTAATGCGGGGGATCCCCGGTTAATAAGTTAATGTGGTTCTAGTTGGTTAGGGATGTCCCGACAACTAGGTATGATTGCTAGGAAAGCAAGGTATTAGAGTCACAACAGGGTGACTGGATAGATGAATGATAGCTTATGAGTTTGTTTGTTTGTTTGTTTGTGATTCGGTTATTATTATTAACCTTGGGGTCTAAACCCATGTAGCTCACGAGACGTTTTTGTCTCACGTACTCCTTGTTTGTTTTGCTATGTACTCAGGTTCGGGATCGAAGGTTTAGGTACGCATGGATAGAGATGCGGGACCTAGAATAGAAGAACTCTAGATTGGAGTTAGTCTTAGCTTGGTTATGATATATTTTGTAACACCTACTTTTATACTCTGATTTCATACCAAGGTTTTTGTAAATCCGAATTGAGGATGTTCTTCTATTTATAAAATGTTTTATTTTGGCCGAATTTTTGGTATTAAAATTTGAGGTGTTACAACTTGGTATCAGAGCTATAGTTTAAGTGAATTAGGTTGGATGACCATCCTAGTCTTAGACTGTAGCATTAGGAATGTAAGATTCCTTGAGATCATAGGTTGACCTTGAGACTTTATATTAAGTTTAGGGTTGAACCTAGGGGACCGATGAATTTGATATGATTTGGATATTGAGTCTTATGAGACTAATGGGTTGTACACAAGGTACTAAATGTTTAATGTTTTTCGTATAGTCTTGATTGAAAGAAATGGTGAACACTCGTAGGAGTGGGAAAGCCCCGGAGAACCGGGAGGAGGAAGTACCTCCTGTTGAGAGGGTGGATGAGCAAGAAAGTCAACCATCAATGCATCGGGTTGATGAATCGGAGGTCGGAGCTAATAGAACTCCGGTGACCATGGCGGATCTCCAAACTATTATCGACCAAATCAAGGGAACGGTGGCCGAGGAAGTGCACCGTATTATTGGAGACCGTGTGAGGTCGGGTGGAGACCGGGAATCCGAGGCTAAGTCGGATGAGAAAACCGGAGGTAGTGGCACCGGGGAAGGGAAGTCCTCCACGGGTGGCCAAAGTGATGCTAGGGCTAGGCCCATTGTGAAAGAGGGTTGTTCGTTTAAATCCTTCATGGCTTGTAAGCCAAATGTGTATACGGGTAGTTCGGACCCGAAAGTGACAATGAGGTGGATCCGAGAAACCGAGAGGGTTATCGGAAGTAGTAAGTGTAAGGATGTGGATATCGTGACGTATGCGTCACAATTGTTGAAAGAAGATGCGATGGTTTGGTGGGACATCGTATATGAGACCCTAGGGAGGGAGGTGATTGAGAAGATGTCGTGGGATGAATTCACCACGAGATTGAAAAAGAAATTCTGTCCCGAAAGGGATTTGGAAAAGATGCACGAGAAGTTCGTGACCCTCAAAAAGGGTGATATGTCAATTGAAGAATATTCGAGGGAGTTCACGGGATTGCTCCCGTTTGTTGCTAAAACCTACTCGGATGAGAGGTTGAGGGTGGTCCGGTATGCTAGTGGGTTACCGTGGGACTACCAATTGGAAGTGAAGAGGGCGGTTTCACTAGATGAGGCCATTAGTACCGCCCGGAGTGTGGAAGAAGTGAATGAGGCACGAGTTGCCGAGAGGGCCCATGTGGGCGAGAAAAGGAAAGCGGAGAGCGGCTCTAGTTCGTTCAAGAAAGGGAAGTTCACATCGAACTTCTCTAAACAAGGGAGTGTTGGCTCGTGCAGGAAGTGCGGGAAGACTCATGCCGGCGTGTGCCGAGGGGAGTCGAAAACTTGTTATAATTGTGGGAAGCCGGGGCATATGGCCCGAGAATGCAAGTCTAAATCCTTGGCCGAGATCGAGTGTTTCTCGTGCCACGAGAAGGGGCACTATAGCAATGTGTGCCCAAAGAAGGGAACCGAGTCGATGGTGTCCACGGCTCAAAAGAAAGTGGAGCCGGCGAAGGTGAAGGGGCGGTCCTTCCAACTTACTCGGGAGGAGGCGAAGGAGGCACACGATGTGGTGTCAGGTATTCTATTCATTAACTCCTTGCCAACTCATATTTTATTTGATTCGGGTTCTAATTATTCGTTTGTGTCCTATGAGTTCGGTTGTAAATTGAATGTGCCGTCCGAGATGTTAGATGAGGTTTATGAGATAGAAGTAGCCGACGGGAAAACGTCTATGGTTGAATGTATTTATAGAAATTGTGAAATAGAAATAGATGGTAGAAAGTTTAAGGTGGATTTGTTGCCCATGGGAATTAGGGCGTTTGATGTGGTTATCGGTATGGATTGGTTGGGAATGCACCAAGCCAAGATTTTGTGTGGAAAGAAGATAGTGTCGATTAGGACACCCGAGAATGAGAAAGTGTATGTGTATGGGGAGAAACGACATCACATGCCTAATGTGATTACCGCTATTAAGGCGAGGAAGAGTATATCGAAAGGTTGTGCATCGTTTATTGCATATGTATTAGATGGTCGAAAAGAAAAGAAGACAATGGATAGTGTAAAAATTATTCGGGAATTCCCCGAGGTATTTCCCGATGACTTGCCCGGTTTGCCACCGGAGAGACAAGTCGAGTTTAAAATTGATTTAGTGCCGGGGGCGACGCCGATTGCTCGTGCTCCATATCGTTTAGCTCCCACCGAGATGCGGGAATTGATGACCCAATTGCAAGAATTGTTAGATAAAGGTTTTATTCGTCCGAGTTCGTCACCGTGGGGTGCACCGGTGTTATTTGTTAAAAAGAAAGACGGTTCGATGAGAATGTGTATCGACTACCGAGAGTTGAATAAGGTAACTATTAAGAACCGTTACCCGTTGCCGAGAATTGACGACTTATTCGATCAATTGCAAGGTGCTAGTTATTTCTCGAAGATTGATTTGAGGTCGGGTTATCACCAAGTTCGGGTGAAGGAAGGCGATACCGAGAAGACGGCTTTTCGTACACGTTATGGTCATTATGAATTTCTAGTGATGCCGTTTGGTCTTACCAACGCACCGGCTATTTTTATGGATTTGATGAATCGGGTTTGTAAACCGTTTCTTGATAAGTTTTTGATCGTGTTCATCGATGATATTTTGATTTATTCGAAAACCGAAGAAGAACACGAAAGTCATTTGAGGCTTGTTCTAGACGTGTTGAAACGGGAGAAGTTATATGCAAAATTTTCAAAGTGCGAGTTTTGGTTGCGGGAAGTGCAATTCTTAGGTCACGTGGTGACGTGTGATGGTATTAAGGTTGATCCGTCCAAGATTGAAGCGGTGTCAAATTGGGAGCCTCCGAGGACTCCTACCGAGGTTAGAAGTTTTCTTGGATTAGCCGGTTATTACCGAAGGTTTATACAAGATTTCTCGAGAATCGCGGTTCCACTCACGAAGTTAACGAGAAAAAGTGAGAAGTTTGTGTGGGAGAAGAAGCAAGAAGAGGCGTTTAAGTTGTTAAAAGAAAAGTTATGTAACGCGCCGATCCTTACGTTACCGGATGGTATGGAAGATTTTGTGGTTTATAGTGATGCTTCAAATCAAGGGCTCGGTTGTGTGTTGATGCAAAGAGGAAAGGTGATCGCGTATGCCTCGCGACAATTGAAGAATGCGGAATTAAGGTACACGACACACGACATGGAATTGGCGGCGATTATTTTTGCCTTGAAATTGTGGAGGCATTATTTGTATGGCACTCGGTGTACATTGTACACGGATCATAAGAGTTTGCAATATGTGTTTACACAAAAAGACCTTAATATGCGACAAAGAAGGTGGATCGAGTTGATTGCCGATTATGATTGTGAGATTGTGTATCATGCGGGGAAGGCGAATGTGGTGGCCGATGCCTTAAGTCGAAAGGTTTATGAAAATCCGAACCGAGGAATTTTATCACGTATAGAAGTTGTCTCGAGTATTATTGAAAGGATCAAGAATGCCCAACGGGAGGTTATGGGAAAAGACGAGTTAAGACAAGAACGGTTAGGTAAGAACCAACATTTCCTCGAAAATGCACAAGGGTTGAAGACCGTAGGCGGTCGTATTTGGGTTCCTAAGTTCGGTGGTATCCGAAAAGAGTTGTTGTATGATGTGCACAAATCGAAGTATTCGATTCACCCGGGAAGTACAAAGACGTACCAAGATATGAAACGGGTTTATTGGTGGCCCGGAATGAAGGCGAGGGTGGCCAAGTATATCTCTAAATGTGCCACGTGTGCACAAGTGAAAGCCGAGCATCAAGTACCGTATGGGGTAGCTCAATCATTGGTTGTACCGGCCGGGAAGTGGGAAGATATAACTATGGATTTCATAGTGGGCTTACCGAAGACGAGTAGAGGTCACGATGCCATTTGGGTCATAGTTGACCGGTTGACCAAAAGTGCGTTATTTTTAGCAATTCGGGAAACGTTGCCACTTGAGAAGTTGGCTAAGTTGTATGTTGATGAAGTGGTTCGACTCCACGGGGTTCCGTTATCGATTGTGTCCGATAGAGACGCGAGGTTTACCTCGAGATTTTGGCGATCTTTACAAGAAGAATTGGGTACAAAGTTGCGGTTGAGCACGGCTTATCACCCGCAAACCGACGGTCAAAGTGAAAGAACAATTCAAACGGTTGAAGATATGTTGAGATCGTGTGTGTTAGATTTCGGTGGTAAATGGGATGAACATTTACCGTTAGTCGAGTTCTCGTATAATAATAGTTATCACTCGACTATCAAGATGCCGCCTTATGAGGCGTTGTATGGAAGAAAATGTAGAACTCCATCTTGTTGGTTGGAAGCGGGAGAGACGAAACTCACGGGTCCCGAGATCGTGAGAGTGACAAATGAAAAGATTGGTATTATTCAAAACAACATGAAAGTCGCCCAAGATAGACAACGAAGTTATTCGGGTTTAAAGAAAAGACCATACGACTTGGATGTCGGTGATATGGTGATGTTGAAAGTGTCACCTTGGAAAGGTGTAATGCGTTTTGGTAAAAAGGGAAAGTTAAGTCCAAGGTATGTTGGACCGTTTAAAATATTGAATCGGGTCGGGCTTCAAGCTTTTAAGTTGGAACTTCCACCCGAGCTTCAAGGTGTGCATGATACCTTTCACGTGAGTTACTTGAAGAAGTTTATCGGGGAAGTTGAAAATATTATTCCATTGCAAGAGTTGCGGGTTGACGGCCCGAACCGATTGATTGAGGAGCCCGAGGCTATATTAGAAACGAAAACAAAGAAGCTTCGGAATAAGGAGATCGAGTTGGTGTTGGTCAAGTGGAAGCATTCACTTGGGCCGAATTTGACTTGGGAAGTCAAGGACGAAATTCGGAAGAGGTACCCGGATTTCGTGAACTATGATGAGATTCCGAGGACGGAATCTTCTTAAGGGGTAGATAGTTGTAACGACCCGAATTTGTAAATAAATTAAATATGTAAAAATATGATAATTATGGATAAATCATATAAAATACGTGGGAATTGGTTTCGTGTCGTTTGGACACCGTACGAGAAAGTTACGGGCGAAACCGGGTCGAGACAAGTTGGAAAAAGTGCAGCCCTGCTGCCTCTAGTAGTTCGCGTCGCGAACTATAGTTCCCGATCGGGAACTTGCTCCAGGGAGTTTGGCCAAGTGTCGCTAAGTGTTCGCGTTTGGGTTAACGATCGCTAAGTCTGGGTGCTAGGGAAAGTTAGCGACGCGAACTTTGTTCGCGTCGTGAACTTGTGTCTGGCAGCATTAAAGTCGGGATTTGGCTCATTTATTGCCAAGTGAAACCCTAGTTCTTCTCTCTCGAGTTTGTGAGCGTTTTTGAGTGTAAAGCATCATTTGGAGCAGATTTCTTGGTCAAATCTTGTGATTCTTCACTCCTAGTTGAAGATTAAAGGTATATCTTCAATCCTTTGTAGTTGTAGCTTTAGATCTTTGGATCTTGAAGCTAGGGTTTGAAACCCTAGTTCTTGGGTTGGTGTTTTATGGTGAAATAAATGTTGTATACACTTAATAGATGGTATATTAACAAGGGAATCAAGTGTATGGTTAAGATTTGTAAGAATCTTAAGGGTTGGTTAAACCTAGGGTTTGGTAATCACCATATTTGGGGGAAATGGATTGATGTGTGTTATCTAGAGGTAGATGAACACATTGATAGTAGATTGTGGTGTTGATTATTTTATGATCATTGTGTTAGGCTTTCGGTGACATTTTGGAAAGTCGGTGAAATTGTGGAAGCAAGAGTCTTGGTGTCAAGAACACGGGTTGAGCATCTTATTGCTAAGGTGAGTACGTGTGGACTTTACTGAGTACATAGCCTATGAAATACATTTTATTACTTGTGTTGTGGTCTATTTGCTTATTTGTGTAGACTAGTAGTTTATAGTTAGTTATACCGATAGTTGTATTGAACTAACTTGTTTGATGATAGACGTGATAGCCGAGAGCTAGATTGACATAACCATCGAGTTATGATATGGTGAGATGATGTGATGATTCGGGGGATCCCCGGTCATGAGGTATGGAATGGGGAGCATTTGGGCGGATCCCCATCGGCCCATTCCATGGTAGTAGTCTTGCTAACTGGAAGTAGTCCGGCGAGTAATGCAGGTATTGGTAGATTGGGCGATTCCCTCTTGCCTTTACCTTGAAGCTTGTTAATGCGGGGGATCCCCGGTTAATAAGTTAATGTGGTTCTAGTTGGTTGGGGATGTCCCGACAACTAGGTATGATTGCTAGGAAAGCAAGGTATTAGAGTCACAACAGGGTGACTGGATAGATGAATGATAGCTTATGAGTTTGTTTGTTTGTTTGTTTGTGATTCGGTTATTATTATTAACCTTGGGGTCTAAACCCATGTAGCTCACGAGACGTTTTTGTCTCACGTACTCCTTGTTTGTTTTGCTATGTACTCAGGTTCGGGATCGAAGGTTTAGGTACGCATGGATAGAGATGCGGGACCTAGAATAGAAGAACTCTAGATTGGATTTAGTCTTAGCTTGGTTATGATATATTTTGTAACACCTACTTTTATACTCTGATTTCATACCAAGGTTTTTGTAAATCCGAATTGAGGATGTTCTTCTATTTATAAAATGTTTTATTTTGGCCGAATTTTTGGTATTAAAATTTGAGGTGTTACAACTTGGTATCAGAGCTATAGTTTAAGTGAATTAGGTTGGATGACCATCCTAGTCTTAGACTGTAGCATTAGGAATGTAAGATTCCTTGAGATCATAGGTTGACCTTGAGACTTTATATTAAGTTTAGGGTTGAACCTAGGGGACCGATGAATTTGATATGATTTGGATATTGAGTCTTATGAGACTAATGGGTTGTACACAAGGTACTAAATGTTTAATGTCTTTCGTATAGTCTTGATTGAAAGAAATGGTGAACACTCGTAGGAGTGGGAAAGCCCCGGAGAACCGGGAGGAGGAAGTACCTCCTGTTGAGAGGGTGGATGAGCAAGAAAGTCAACCATCAATGCATCAGGTTGATGAATCGGAGGTCGGAGCTAATAGAACTCCGGTGACCATGGCGGATCTCCAAACTATTATCGACCAAATCAAGGGAACGGTGGCCGAGGAAGTGCACCGTATTATTGGAGACCGTGTGAGGTCGGGTGGAGACCGGGAATCCGAGGCTAAGTCGGATGAGAAAACCGGAGGTAGTGGCACCGGGGAAGGGAAGTCCTCCACGGGTGGCCAAAGTGATGCTAGGGCTAGGCCCATTGTGAAAGAGGGTTGTTCGTTTAAATCCTTCATGGCTTGTAAGCCAAATGTGTATACGGGTAGTTCGGACCCGAAAGTGACAATTAGGTGGATCCGAGAAACCGAGAGGGTTATCGGAAGTAGTAAGTGTAAGGATGTGGATATGGTGACGTATGCGTCACAATTGTTGAAAGAAGATGCGATGGTTTGGTGGGACATCGTATATGAGACCCTAGGGAGGGAGGTGATTGAGAAGATGTCGTGGGATGAATTCACCACGAGATTGAAAAAGAAATTCTGTCCCGAAAGGGATTTGGAAAAGATGCACGAGAAGTTCGTGACCCTCAAAAAGGGTGATATGTCAATTGAAGAATATTCGAGGGAGTTCACGGGATTGCTCCCGTTTGTTGCTAAAACCTACTCGGATGAGAGGTTGAGGGTGGTCCGGTATGCTAGTGGGTTACCGTGGGACTACCAATTGGAAGTGAAGAGGGCGGTTTCACTAGATGAGGCCATTAGTGCCGCCCGGGGTGTGGAAGAAGTGAATGAGGCACGAGTTGCCGAGAGGGCCCATGTGGGCGAGAAAAGGAAAGCGGAGAGCGGCTCTAGTTCGTTCAAGAAAGGGAAGTTCACATCGAACTTCTCTAAACAAGGGAGTGTTGGCTCGTGCAGGAAGTGCGGGAAGACTCATGCCGGTGTGTGCCGAGGGGAGTCGAAAACTTGTTATAATTGTGGGAAGCCGGGGCATATGGCCCGAGAATGCAAGTCTAAATCCTTGGCCGAGATCGAGTGTTTCTCGTGCCACGAGAAGGGGCACTATAGCAATGTGTGCCCAAAGAAGGGAACCGAGTCGATGGTGTCCACGGCTCAAAAGAAAGTGGAGCCGGCGAAGGTGAAGGGGCGGTCCTTCCAACTTACTCGGGAGGAGGCGAAGGAGGCACACGATGTGGTGTCAGGTATTCTATTCATTAACTCCTTGCCAACTCATATTTTATTTGATTCGGGTTCTAATTATTCGTTTGTGTCCTATGAGTTCGGTTGTAAATTGAATGTGCCGTCCGAGATGTTAGATGAGGTTTATGAGATAGAAGTAGCCGACGGGAAAACGTCTATGGTTGAATGTATTTATAGAAATTGTGAAATAGAAATAGATGGTAGAAAGTTTAAGGTGGATTTGTTGCCCATGGGAATTAGGGCGTTTGATGTGGTTATCGGTATGGATTGGTTGGGAATGCACCAAGCCAAGATTTTGTGTGGAAAGAAGATAGTGTCGATTAGGACACCCGAGAATGAGAAAGTGTATGTGTATGGGGAGAAACGACATCACATGCCTAATGTGATTACCGCTATTAAGGCGAGGAAGAGTATATCGAAAGGTTGTGCATCGTTTATTGCATATGTATTAGATGGTCGAAAAGAAAAGAAGACAATGGATAGTGTAAAAATTATTCGGGAATTCCCCGAGGTATTTCCCGATGACTTGCCCGGTTTGCCACCGGAGAGACAAGTCGAGTTTAAAATTGATTTAGTGCCGGGGGCGACGCCGATTGCTCGTGCTCCATATCGTTTAGCTCCCACCGAGATGCGGGAATTGATGACCCAATTGCAAGAATTGTTAGATAAAGGTTTTATTCGTCCGAGTTCGTCACCGTGGGGTGCACCGGTGTTATTTGTTAAAAAGAAAGACGGTTCGATGAGAATGTGTATCGACTACCGAGAGTTGAATAAGGTAACTATTAAGAACCGTTACCCGTTGCCGAGAATTGACGACTTATTCGATCAATTGCAAGGTGCTAGTTATTTCTCGAAGATTGATTTGAGGTCGGGTTATCACCAAGTTCGGGTGAAGGAAGGCGATACCGAGAAGACGGCTTTTCGTACACGTTATGGTCATTATGAATTTCTAGTGATGCCGTTTGGTCTTACCAACGCACCGGCTATTATTATGGATTTGATGAATCGGGTTTGTAAACCGTTTCTTGATAAGTTTTTGATCGTGTTCATCGATGATATTTTGATTTATTCGAAAACCGAAGAAGAACACGAAAGTCATTTGAGGCTTGTTCTAGACGTGTTGAAACGGGAGAAGTTATATGCAAAATTTTCAAAGTGCGAGTTTTGGTTGCGGGAAGTGCAATTCTTAGGTCACGTGGTGACGTGTGATGGTATTAAGGTTGATCCGTCCAAGATTGAAGCGGTGTCAAATTGGGAGCCTCCGAGGACTCCTACCGAGGTTAGAAGTTTTCTTGGATTAGCCGGTTATTACCGAAGGTTTATACAAGATTTCTCGAGAATCGCGGTTCCACTCACGAAGTTAACGAGAAAAAGTGAGAAGTTTGTGTGGGAGAAGAAGCAAGAAGAGGCGTTTAAGTTGTTAAAAGAAAAGTTATGTAACGCGCCGATCCTTACGTTACCGGATGGTATGGAAGATTTTGTGGTTTATAGTGATGCTTCAAATCAAGGGCTCGGTTGTGTGTTGATGCAAAGAGGAAAGGTGATCGCGTATGCCTCGCGACAATTGAAGAATGCGGAATTAAGGTACACGACACACGACTTGGAATTGGCGGCGATTATTTTTGCCTTGAAATTGTGGAGGCATTATTTGTATGGCACTCGGTGTACATTGTACACGGATCATAAGAGTTTGCAATATGTGTTTACACAAAAAGACCTTAATATGCGACAAAGAAGGTGGATCGAGTTGATTGCCGATTATGATTGTGAGATTGTGTATCATGCGGGGAAGGCGAATGTGGTGGCCGATGCCTTAAGTCGAAAGGTTTATGAAAATCCGAACCGAGGAATTTTATCACGTATAGAAGTTGTCTCGAGTATTATTGAAAGGATCAAGAATGCCCAACGGGAGGTTATGGGAAAAGACGAGTTAAGACAAGAACGGTTAGGTAAGAACCAACATTTCCTCGAAAATGCACAAGGGTTGAAGACCGTAGGCGGTCGTATTTGGGTTCGTAAGTTCGGTGGTATCCGAAAAGAGTTGTTGTATGATGTGCACAAATCGAAGTATTCGATTCACCCGGGAAGTACAAAGACGTACCAAGATATGAAACGGGTTTATTGGTGGCCCGGAATGAAGGCGAGGGTGGCCAAGTATATCTCTAAGTGTGCCACGTGTGCACAAGTGAAAGCCGAGCATCAAGTACCGTATGGGGTAGCTCAATCATTGGTTGTACCGGCCGGGAAGTGGGAAGATATAACTATGGATTTAATAGTGGGCTTACCGAAGACGAGTAGAGGTCACGATGCCATTTGGGTCATAGTTGACCGGTTGACCAAAAGTGCGTTATTTTTAGCAATTCGGGAAACGTTGCCACTTGAGAAGTTGGCTAAGTTGTATGTTGATGAAGTGGTTCGACTCCACGGGGTTCCGTTATCGATTGTGTCCGATAGAGACGCGAGGTTTACCTCGAGATTTTGGCGATCTTTACAAGAAGAATTGGGTACAAAGTTGCGGTTGAGCACGGCTTATCACCCGCAAACCGACGGTCAAAGTGAAAGAACAATTCAAACGGTTGAAGATATGTTGAGATCGTGTGTGTTAGATTTCGGTGGTAAATGGGATGAACATTTACCGTTAGTCGAGTTCTCGTATAATAATAGTTATCACTCGACTATCAAGATGCCGCCTTATGAGGCGTTGTATGGAAGAAAATGTAGAACTCCATCTTGTTGGTTGGAAGCGGGAGAGACGAAACTCACGGGTCCCGAGATCGTGAGAGTGACAAATGAAAAGATTGGTATTATTCAAAACAACATGAAAGTCGCCCAAGATAGATAACGAAGTTATTCGGGTTTAAAGAAAAGACCATACGACTTGGATGTCGGTGATATGGTGATGTTGAAAGTGTCACCTTGGAAAGGTGTAATGCGTTTTGGTAAAAAGGGAAAGTTAAGTCCAAGGTATGTTGGACCGTTTAAAATATTGAATCGGGTCGGGCTTCAAGCTTTTAAGTTGGAACTTCCACCCGAGCTTCAAGGTGTGCATGATACCTTTCACGTGAGTTACTTGAAGAAGTTTATCGGGGAAGTTGAAAATATTATTCCATTGCAAGAGTTGCGGGTTGACGGCCCGAACCGATTGATTGAGGAGCCCGAGGCTATATTAGAAACGAAAACAAAGAAGCTTCGGAATAAGGAGATCGAGTTGGTGTTGGTCAAGTGGAAGCATTCACTTGGGCCGAATTTGACTTGGGAAGTCAAGGACGAAATTCGGAAGAGGTACCCGGATTTCGTGAACTATGATGAGATTCCGAGGACGGAATCTTCTTAAGGGGTAGATAGTTGTAACGACCCGAATTTGTAAATAAATTAAATATGTAAAAATATGATAATTATGGATAAATCATATAAAATACGTGGGAATTGGTTTCGTGTCGTTTGGACACCGTACGAGAAAGTTACGGGCGAAACCGGGTCGAGACAAGTTGGAAAAAGTGCAGCCCTGCTGCCTCTAGTAGTTCGCGTCGCGAACTATAGTTCCCGATCGGGAACTTGCTCCAGGGAGTTTGGCCAAGTGTCGCTAAGTGTTCGCGTTTGGGTTAACGATCGCTAAGTCTGGGTGCTAGGGAAAGTTAGCGACGCGAACTTTGTTCGCGTCGTGAACTTGTGTCTGGCAGCATTAAAGTCGGGATTTGGCTCATTTATTGCCAAGTGAAACCCTAGTTCTTCTCTCTCGAGTTTGTGAGCGTTTTTGAGTGTAAAGCATCATTTGGAGCAGATTTCTTGGTCAAATCTTGTGATTCTTCACTCCTAGTTGAAGATTAAAGGTATATCTTCAATCCTTTGTAGTTGTAGCTTTAGATCTTTGGATCTTGAAGCTAGGGTTTGAAACCCTAGTTCTTGGGTTGGTGTTTTATGGTGAAATAAATGTTGTATACACTTAATAGATGGTATATTAACAAGGGAATCAAGTGTATGGTTAAGATTTGTAAGAATCTTAAGGGTTGGTTAAACCTAGGGTTTGGTAATCACCATATTTGGGGGAAATGGATTGATGTGTGTTATCTAGAGGTAGATGAACACATTGATAGTAGATTGTGGTGTTGATTATTTTATGATCATTGTGTTAGGCTTTCGGTGACATTTTGGAAAGTCGGTGAAATTGTGGAAGCAAGAGTCTTGGTGTCAAGAACACGGGTTGAGCATCTTATTGCTAAGGTGAGTACGTGTGGACTTTACTGAGTACATAGCCTATGAAATACATTTTATTACTTGTGTTGTGGTCTATTTGCTTATTTGTGTAGACTAGTAGTTTATAGTTAGTTATACCGATAGTTGTATTGAACTAACTTGTTTGATGATAGACGTGATAGCCGAGAGCTAGATTGACATAACCATCGAGTTATGATATGGTGAGATGATGTGATGATTCGGGGGATCCCCGGTCATGAGGTATGGAATGGGGAGCATTTGGGCGGATCCCCATCGGCCCATTCCATGGTAGTAGTCTTGCTAACTGGAAGTAGTCCGGCGAGTAAGGCAGGTATTGGTAGATTGGGCGATTCCCTCTTGCCTTTACCTTGAAGCTTGTTAATGCGGGGGATCCCCGGTTAATAAGTTAATGTGGTTCTAGTTGGTTGGGGATGTCCCGACAACTAGGTATGATTGCTAGGAAAGCAAGGTATTAGAGTCACAACAGGGTGACTGGATAGATGAATGATAGCTTATGAGTTTGTTTGTTTGTTTGTTTGTGATTCGGTTATTATTATTAACCTTGGGGTCTAAACCCATGTAGCTCACGAGACGTTTTTGTCTCACGTACTCCTTGTTTGTTTTGCTATGTACTCAGGTTCGGGATCGAAGGTTTAGGTACGCATGGATAGAGATGCGGGACCTAGAATAGAAGAACTCTAGATTGGATTTAGTCTTAGCTTGGTTATGATATATTTTGTAACACCTACTTTTATACTCTGATTTCATACCAAGGTTTTTGTAAATCCGAATTGAGGATGTTCTTCTATTTATAAAATGTTTTATTTTGGCCGAATTTTTGGTATTAAAATTTGAGGTGTTACAACTTGGTATCAGAGCTATAGTTTAAGTGAATTAGGTTGGATGACCATCCTAGTCTTAGACTGTAGCATTAGGAATGTAAGATTCCTTGAGATCATAGGTTGACCTTGAGACTTTATATTAAGTTTAGGGTTGAACCTAGGGGACCGATGAATTTGATATGATTTGGATATTGAGTCTTATGAGACTAATGGGTTGTACACAAGGTACTAAATGTTTAATGTCTTTCGTATAGTCTTGATTGAAAGAAATGGTGAACACTCGTAGGAGTGGGAAAGCCCCGGAGAACCGGGAGGAGGAAGTACCTCCTGTTGAGAGGGTGGATGAGCAAGAAAGTCAACCATCAATGCATCGGGTTGATGAATCGGAGGTCGGAGCTAATAGAACTCCGGTGACCATGGCGGATCTCCAAACTATTATCGACCAAATCAAGGGAACGGTGGCCGAGGAAGTGCACTGTATTATTGGAGACCGTGTGAGGTCGGGTGGAGACCGGGAATCCGAGGCTAAGTCGGATGAGAAAACCGGAGGTAGTGGCACCGGGGAAGGGAAGTCCTCCACGGGTGGCCAAAGTGATGCTAGGGCTAGGCCCATTGTGAAAGAGGGTTGTTCGTTTAAATCCTTCATGGCTTGTAAGCCAAATGTGTATACGGGTAGTTCGGACCCGAAAGTGACAATGAGGTGGATCCGAGAAACCGAGAGGGTTATCGGAAGTAGTAAGTGTAAGGATGTGGATATGGTGACGTATGCGTCACAATTGTTGAAAGAAGATGCGATGGTTTGGTGGGACATCGTATATGAGACCCTAGGGAGGGAGGTGATTGAGAAGATGTCGTGGGATGAATTCACCACGAGATTGAAAAAGAAATTCTGTCCCGAAAGGGATTTGGAAAAGATGCACGAGAAGTTCGTGACCCTCAAAAAGGGTGATATGTCAATTGAAGAATATTCGAGGGAGTTCACGGGATTGCTCCCGTTTGTTGCTAAAACCTACTCGGATGAGAGGTTGAGGGTGGTCCGGTATGCTAGTGGGTTACCGTGGGACTACCAATTGGAAGTGAAGAGGGCGGTTTCACTAGATGAGGCCATTAGTACCGCCCGGAGTGTGGAAGAAGTGAATGAGGCACGAGTTGCCGAGAGGGCCCATGTGGGCGAGAAAAGGAAAGCGGAGAGCGGCTCTAGTTCGTTCAAGAAAGGGAAGTTCACATCGAACTTCTCTAAACAAGGGAGTGTTGGCTCGTGCAGGAAGTGCGGGAAGACTCATGCCGGCGTGTGCCGAGGGGAGTCGAAAACTTGTTATAATTGTGGGAAGCCGGGGCATATGGCCCGAGAATGCAAGTCTAAATCCTTGGCCGAGATCGAGTGTTTCTCGTGCCACGAGAAGGGGCACTATAGCAATGTGTGCCCAAAGAAGGGAACCGAGTCGATGGTGTCCACGGCTCAAAAGAAAGTGGAGCCGGCGAAGGTGAAGGGGCGGTCCTTCCAACTTACTCGGGAGGAGGCGAAGGAGGCACACGATGTGGTGTCAGGTATTCTATTCATTAACTCTTTGCCAACTCATATTTTATTTGATTCGGGTTCTAATTATTCGTTTGTGTCCTATGAGTTCGGTTGTAAATTGAATGTGCCGTCCGAGATGTTAGATGAGGTTTATGAGATAGAAGTAGCCGACGGGAAAACGTCTATGGTTGAATGTATTTATAGAAATTGTGAAATAGAAATAGATGGTAGAAAGTTTAAGGTGGATTTGTTGCCCATGGGAATTAGGGCGTTTGATGTGGTTATCGGTATGGATTGGTTGGGAATGCACCAAGCCAAGATTTTGTGTGGAAAGAAGATAGTGTCGATTAGGACACCCGAGAATGAGAAAGTGTATGTGTATGGGGAGAAACGACATCACATGCCTAATGTGATTACCGCTATTAAGGCGAGGAAGAGTATATCGAAAGGTTGTGCATCGTTTATTGCATATGTATTAGATGGTCGAAAAGAAAAGAAGACAATGGATAGTGTAAAAAATATTCGGGAATTCCCCGAGGTATTTCCCGATGACTTGCCCGGTTTGCCACCGGAGAGACAAGTCGAGTTTAAAATTGATTTAGTGCCGGGGGCGACGCCGATTGCTCGTGCTCCATATCGTTTAGCTCCCACCGAGATGCGGGAATTGATGACCCAATTGCAAGAATTGTTAGATAAAGGTTTTATTCGTCCGAGTTCGTCACCGTGGGGTGCACCGGTGTTATTTGTTAAAAAGAAAGACGGTTCGATGAGAATGTGTATCGACTACCGAGAGTTGAATAAGGTAACTATTAAGAACCGTTACCCGTTGCCGAGAATTGACGACTTATTCGATCAATTGCAAGGTGCTAGTTATTTCTCGAAGATTGATTTGAGGTCGGGTTATCACCAAGTTCGGGTGAAGGAAGGCGATACCGAGAAGACGGCTTTTCGTACACGTTATGGTCATTATGAATTTCTAGTGATGCCGTTTGGTCTTACCAACGCACCGGCTATTATTATGGATTTGATGAATCGGGTTTGTAAACCGTTTCTTGATAAGTTTTTGATCGTGTTCATCGATGATATTTTGATTTATTCGAAAACCGAAGAAGAACACGAAAGTCATTTGAGGCTTGTTCTAGACGTGTTGAAACGGGAGAAGTTATATGCAAAATTTTCAAAGTGCGAGTTTTGGTTGCGGGAAGTGCAATTCTTAGGTCACGTGGTGACGTGTGATGGTATTAAGGTTGATCCGTCCAAGATTGAAGCGGTGTCAAATTGGGAGCCTCCGAGGACTCCTACCGAGGTTAGAAGTTTTCTTGGATTAGCCGGTTATTACCGAAGGTTTATACAAGATTTCTCGAGAATCGCGGTTCCACTCACGAAGTTAACGAGAAAAAGTGAGAAGTTTGTGTGGGAGAAGAAGCAAGAAGAGGCGTTTAAGTTGTTAAAAGAAAAGTTATGTAACGCGCCGATCCTTACGTTACCGGATGGTATGGAAGATTTTGTGGTTTATAGTGATGCTTAAAATCAAGGGCTCGGTTGTGTGTTGATGCAAAGAGGAAAGGTGATCGCGTATGCCTCGCGACAATTGAAGAATGCGGAATTAAGGTACACGACACACGACTTGGAATTGGCGGCGATTATTTTTGCCTTGAAATTGTGGAGGCATTATTTGTATGGCACTCGGTGTACATTGTACACGGATCATAAGAGTTTGCAATATGTGTTTACACAAAAAGACCTTAATATGCGACAAAGAAGGTGGATCGAGTTGATTGCCGATTATGATTGTGAGATTGTGTATCATGCGGGGAAGGCGAATGTGGTGGCCGATGCCTTAAGTCGAAAGGTTTATGAAAATCCGAACCGAGGAATTTTATCACGTATAGAAGTTGTCTCGAGTATTATTGAAAGGATCAAGAATGCCCAACGGGAGGTTATGGGAAAAGACGAGTTAAGACAAGAACGGTTAGGTAAGAACCAACATTTCCTCGAAAATGCACAAGGGTTGAAGACCGTAGGCGGTCGTATTTGGGTTCCTAAGTTCGGTGGTATCCGAAAAGAGTTGTTGTATGATGTGCACAAATCGAAGTATTCGATTCACCCGGGAAGTACAAAGACGTACCAAGATATGAAACGGGTTTATTGGTGGCCCGGAATGAAGGCGAGGGTGGCCAAGTATATCTCTAAGTGTGCCACGTGTGCACAAGTGAAAGCCGAGCATCAAGTACCGTATGGGGTAGCTCAATCATTGGTTGTACCGGCCGGGAAGTGGGAAGATATAACTATGGATTTCATAGTGGGCTTACCGAAGACAAGTAGAGGTCACGATGCCATTTGGGTCATAGTTGACCGGTTGACCAAAAGTGCGTTATTTTTAGCAATTCGGGAAACGTTGCCACTTGAGAAGTTGGCTAAGTTGTATGTTGATGAAGTGGTTCGACTCCACGGGGTTCCGTTATCGATTGTGTCCGATAGAGACGCGAGGTTTACCTCGAGATTTTGGCGATCTTTACAAGAAGAATTGGGTACAAAGTTGCGGTTGAGCACGGCTTATCACCCGCAAACCGACGGTCAAAGTGAAAGAACAATTCAAACGGTTGAAGATATGTTGAGATCGTGTGTGTTAGATTTCGGTGGTAAATGGGATGAACATTTACCGTTAGTCGAGTTCTCGTATAATAATAGTTATCACTCGACTATCAAGATGCCGCCTTATGAGGCGTTGTATGGAAGAAAATGTAGAACTCCATCTTGTTGGTTGGAAGCGGGAGAGACGAAACTCACGGGTCCCGAGATCGTGAGAGTGACAAATGAAAAGATTGGTATTATTCAAAACAACATGAAAGTCGCCCAAGATAGACAACGAAGTTATTCGGGTTTAAAGAAAAGACCATACGACTTGGATGTCGGTGATATGGTGATGTTGAAAGTGTCACCTTGGAAAGGTGTAATGCGTTTTGGTAAAAAGGGAAAGTTAAGTCCAAGGTATGTTGGACCGTTTAAAATATTGAATCGGGTCGGGCTTCAAGCTTTTAAGTTGGAACTTCCACCCGAGCTTCAAGGTGTGCATGATACCTTTCACGTGAGTTACTTGAAGAAGTTTATCGGGGAAGTTGAAAATATTATTCCATTGCAAGAGTTGCGGGTTGACGGCCCGAACCGATTGATTGAGGAGCCCGAGGCTATATTAGAAACGAAAACAAAGAAGCTTCGGAATAAGGAGATCGAGTTGGTGTTGGTCAAGTGGAAGCATTCACTTGGGCCGAATTTGACTTGGGAAGTCAAGGACGAAATTCGGAAGAGGTACCCGGATTTCGTGAACTATGATGAGATTCCGAGGACGGAATCTTCTTAAGGGGTAGATAGTTGTAACGACCCGAATTTGTAAATAAATTAAATATGTAAAAATATGATAATTATGGATAAATCATATAAAATACGTGGGAATTGGTTTCGTGTCGTTTGGACACCGTACGAGAAAGTTACGGGCGAAACCGGGTCGAGACAAGTTGGAAAAAGTTCAGCCCTGCTGCCTCTAGTAGTTCGCGTCGCGAACTATAGTTCCCGATCGGGAACTTGCTCCAGGGAGTTTGGCCAAGTGTCGCTAAGTGTTCGCGTTTGGGTTAACGATCGCTAAGTCTGGGTGCTAGGGAAAGTTAGCGACGCGAACTTTGTTCGCGTCGTGAACTTGTGTCTGGCAGCATTAAAGTCGGGATTTGGCTCATTTATTGCCAAGTGAAACCCTAGTTCTTCTCTCTCGAGCTTGTGAGCGTTTTTGAGTGTAAAGCATCATTTGGAGCAGATTTCTTGGTCAAATCTTGTGATTCTTCACTCCTAGTTGAAGATTAAAGGTATATCTTCAATCCTTTGTAGTTGTAGCTTTAGATCTTTGGATCTTGAAGCTAGGGTTTGAAACCCTAGTTCTTGGGTTGGTGTTTTATGGTGAAATAAATGTTGTATACACTTAATAGATGGTATATTAACAAGGGAATCAAGTGTATGGTTAAGATTTGTAAGAATCTTAAGGGTTGGTTAAACCTAGGGTTTGGTAATCACCATATTTGGGGGAAATGGATTGATGTGTGTTATCTAGAGGTAGATGAACACATTGATAGTAGATTGTGGTGTTGATTATTTTATGATCATTGTGTTAGGCTTTCGGTGACATTTTGGAAAGTCGGTGAAATTATGGAAGCAAGAGTCTTGGTGTCAAGAACACGGGTTGAGCATCTTATTGCTAAGGTGAGTACGTGTGGACTTTACTGAGTACATAGCCTATGAAATACATTTTATTACTTGTGTTGTGGTCTATTTGCTTATTTGTGTAGACTAGTAGTTTATAGTTAGTTATACCGATAGTTGTATTGAACTAACTTGTTTGATGATAGACGTGATAGCCGAGAGCTAGATTGACATAACCATCGAGTTATGATATGGTGAGATGATGTGATGATTCGGGGGATCCCCGGTCATGAGGTATGGAATGGGGAGCATTTGGGCGGATCCCCATCGGCCCATTCCATGGTAGTAGTCTTGCTAACTGGAAGTAGTCCGGCGAGTAAGGCAGGTATTGGTAGATTGGGCGATTCCCTCTTGCCTTTACCTTGAAGCTTGTTAATGCGGGGGATCCCCGGTTAATAAGTTAATGTGGTTCTAGTTGGTTGGGGATGTCCCGACAACTAGGTATGATTGCTAGGAAAGCAAGGTATTAGAGTCACAACAGGGTGACTGGATAGATGAATGATAGCTTATGAGTTTGTTTGTTTGTTTGTTTGTGATTCGGTTATTATTATTAACCTTGGGGTCTAAACCCATGTAGCTCACGAGACGTTTTTGTCTCACGTACTCCTTGTTTGTTTTGCTATGTACTCAGGTTCGGGATCGAAGGTTTAGGTACGCATGGATAGAGATGCGGGACCTAGAATAGAAGAACTCTAGATTGGATTTAGTCTTAGCTTGGTTATGATATATTTTGTAACACCTACTTTTATACTCTGATTTCATACCAAGGTTTTTGTAAATCCGAATTGAGGATGTTCTTCTATTTATAAAATGTTTTATTTTGGCCGAATTTTTGGTATTAAAATTTGAGGTGTTACACAAAACAAGTTTTATATAAAACCTCTTAATCATTCAGACCGTTGAATCATTCAGCACTTAATCATTTTGTTCCTATCAAACAGCAATGCTTGTAGCCTATTGGTATTGGTGTAAGCTGTTACTTATAACTTAATGGTCATGAGTTCAAGTCTCGTTGTGAGCATATTGAAGTAGATTAGGCGTCATTAAAAAAAAACTATGAATGTACTTTTTAACGAATGACGAAAAACAAAGCTTCAAATCTAGGTTATGAATTTGAAGAACAGTGAAGCTGATACGATCATTTTAGAAATCAACAACAATGGCACCCTTTGATTTCAATTTCTGAAATTGCTCAACAACAATGGCGACATTGATGAGGAAAACAGTAATGGCTGAAGATGTGATGAAGTCTATCACTAAATCAGTAGAGTTGAAACTCAATTCGGGAAATATTGCAGGTAACGCGAAACTGGAACGACAAAAACCAAGGTAATAATAACACTCTTCAATCTCCAAGTTCTGAAATCAGAGATTCAAGTTTTTTTTTTTTTTTTTTGAACAGCAAAAAAGAAGGCAACCAAGCATGAGCTTCGACATTGTCATCACCCCCACAAGGAAACCCCACCACACTAACATATAAACACCTAGAAAAAGGCTAGCACCAAAACACAGAAAACAAGAGACACCAACACCACTATAGAAAAAGAAACTAAAACCCTAGCACACCTACTAACTAAAAATGAGCCAAAACAACCTAAAAAAAAGAAAAAAAGACACCTAAACCAATGAGAAAAAGAACCACAAACACCAGCACCCCGAGCGCTCACACAGAAACCAGATCAGTACACCAGGGACCCCAATGAACATTGTTCCAATTACACTTTGACCGATTCTTAATCCAGTAAAAAGCTTGGGCTTGAACATCACCAAACACTGAATCAATACAACAATTCTTCTTGTTAAAAATGATGTCACTCCGAAGCTTGCATAAGGACCAAAGAACCGAAATGAAAGCCGTCTGAAATTTGTTGAATCTTTGACCAGGTCAAAAGTAGTAGTTTAAGTAGTGCTTATTTTCCATAAAATTTAGTGGGAGCTATGACTAACATATGCATTAGAGGTACTAATGAATATAGTAAGTTAGTTAGGACATTAACAACAAAGTTTTACCAAGTCGTTAGCCAAAGAGTTAAGAGAAATAAATGATCAGTAATTAGATTATTGCAAACCTAATAGCGTGATCACAAGTCTTGTGATTAATTATTGCATATCTAATAGGATGTTCACACTCAAGTGAACAAGTCAATCATTTAAGGAAATTTCTTTAACTAGTGAAGATATCTACAAATCAAGTAGCTAAAAGAGATTTAGTTACAAGGCAAGTTTTATAGATTCAAGAAACTAAAGGAGTAATTTTCCAATCCTCATATGTTTACCGAATCATATAAAAAGAGCAAGACTATAATATGTTCTAAATGTTGCACGAACAATATCTAGCAAAGACAAAAGTAATAGTATTCTTGAATACTCGTCTTATGTCTTTAGTTTAATAGAAATGACTAATTGTAATTAGTAATAAAAGTTACAATTAAGAGTCATTGAGCAATCAGCACAAACGCAAAGAATAAGTAATGATCCAGTAATAATTCTGTATCTATGTCCAGTGAGGAATAATACATGAGTTAGTATCATAGTTATTCAGAATTTGTATGTTTTACAAACAATCCATGAATAAAAGTCTATTTATTCAAAAGATATAAATCTGTGACTACTCGTCTCGGTGGGAACCTCGATGGGACGTTAACGTCATCGCGGTATTTGGTGGTAGATTCAAAGTTCTTCGAAGATAGCTACACAAGTGTTGTGTAAACCAAATATCGGTGATATTCTGTTGGAGCTCGACGAATATTGGATTGACCACCGTGATAATACTTCGTGGTTGAAAAATTTAAAAGTATTATTCACTAGGATTGTCCTTAAGCCTGAGGTATTTGGTTTGGGATACATTGACTAATGTGCTTTGGTTCGTCTTAGACAATTCTGAAATATGGTTGTCATACGAGGCCTTACTGGGTACAAAGGAATTTGTATTTTGAATCGAAATATAACAATATGGAAATTGCACCTCCTTTTTAGGAGAGATATTTATGGGTCCTTTGACATGACGAGATAACTGGAAAGTGCATGGCCATGCCCAAACGAACTTATTTGTTCTTTGTCGTTTATCACAACAGTTTGAATCAAGAAGTCATTAAATGATTTCGAATACAAGAGTTGATATTTTCTACCATGCTCGTATTCGGTATCGCAAATATCGTGCTGCAAGGGATAAACCTAACATAGTTGCCCAAGAAGTAGAGATAGAGTGTTCTTTACTAGGAGACGCTATTAAAGAGTTTTTCTCAAAACTATACCTGGGTTACGTAAGCTGTTTTTATGGGGTTGGTTACCTACATGCCCATCTAGAAGGCCACTGTAGCTCGTATCATTAAGATAAAGGTTACAAACTTGCACAAGTGGGAGTCTGAAGGATTTATGTGCACAGTTAGTCAACCTATGATAATACATACATGCCTACGAAACACTTAAGGGTCACACCGGTGAGTGCATGTAATAAGAGCAAGATAAGTAATGATACTACGAAGAGGAATGATTCACAATAGTCATTATGAATCAGTTATGTATTAAGTTAAGTTTAACTTATTACTAGATTAGTTTAACTAACTAACTAATACAAGTATTTGTACATTTACTAGTTGAGTAAATATACAATGTGTTAATTATAGATTATCCATGATATGATTTAAAGCTATTAAATCATATAGTAAATTGGATAATGTTATTGTATAAATTATATAAAGTTTCTTATATAATTAATTATTAAAAGTATTAAATACAAGTATATAATTCGTGTATATGGGTACCGAATTATTAGTGTATAAATACTAGACATTTAATAGTTAAGTGCAATAATAAAAGAATAATAAAGTATAAGGGAAGGAAACGTAAAAAGGAAAGTTTAATTAAAGAATAGATATTAATTAAACTAGAGGGTCCTAAGCGTAACTTATTTATCTATAAATAAAAGGCTTAGGGTAACCCTAAAACCCCTTACAACCCTACACGAATCCCTTGCCCCCTCTCCCCTTGGTTTCGGCCGAGAACCCCAAGAACACCAAGTTTGGTGTTCTTCGTTCTTCGTTCTTCGTGTTCTTCAAGTCTTGAAGATCAAGTTCATTTCTTAGATCAACTAGAAGATCGCTCGATTTGTTCATCATCAGTGGATCTATCTTAAGCAAACAACAAGGTGTGTTTTGGGAAACCTTTTTCTCCCTTCTCCCCTCTTGGCCGAATTCGCCACCAAGAACCTTAGGGTTCTTGGTTGGCCGTCGAATACACACAAGCATGTGTGTGTGTTCGAGTTCTTCGTACAAGGTTTCTTCCATTGTTAATCTAATCTAGATTTCCAAGATCCCAATCCTTTAGGGTTTAAGGATTAGGTTTAATCTCAGTTCCGCATTTAGTGATTAAATCAGCTAGTTGGTTTTAACCGGTCAAGAACAAGTTCATGTTCTTGGTCAGTATGGTTCGAACTATTTGACTAGGAGGTTGACCCAAGTGGTCAATTAGTGTTAATGAAACCCTTCACGGACGCCCTACCGGAAGAGAGGTACGTAAAGATCCACCTTCTCCATTTGTCACCAAAACCCATTTGACTCATGATCGAGTCAAGAAAACCCCAGTTAAGGGTATTGACAGTAGTAATGAAGTAAAAATTGATAAAAACATATGATGCACACAAGGTGTTTGATGAAATGTTAATGAACAAAATTCTCAAAAACGGCACGATTCAAGAGTACTATGAAGAATTATGTTCTTTGTTCAGAAAGATGAACTTATCTCAATCATGCATCATTCATCTCTTCATTTCGGGAAAATGAATGCTGAAGCCAGGGGATTTTATGGTTTGATTTTGGGGACTAAACATGCAATGTGGTCAAACTACAGAGACCATTCTTGTAATTAACTCTAAATATGGCTAGCAAACTAGCAAAATTACAATTATAAGAATAAAACTTTGAAATCTTCAACGCCTTCAATTTTAAAATTTTTCTTCCGAATACTACACCAAACAAACTTCCGTGTAAATTTAGATGATCAACGGATTAGGAACCCACATTCCCCCCTCTATACTTCCCTAACCGATATTCGATCTTTATTTAATCCAATAGAAATACTGTGCTTGAGATAACGAAATGATTGACTCCTTTCCACTATCTTTTTTATTAAAAACTCGATCCTTCCTTGAAATCCATTAACCACAAGATCGTCGAGATTGACAATGGAGTTGATAGACCCAGCGATGGATAAAGTGTACCGTTTTAGGGGATGAAGAGATTCATGAGTAGATTATCTTAATTTTTCTATTTGTTACTTTATACAATATTTTTTTAGTTTAATAATATTTCTGAAAATGCGACTAAAGATTGACCGCCTTTTTAAGCTTTGGCACTGTCAACCTCTTTAACATGTTTGTCTCTCAACATTCAATGTCAACGCGCTTTTCAACAAATTCGTAATTTCTCGAATTTTTTTAAAAGTTATTATATAAAAGAAAATAATAATGACAACCTTAATAACAAGACAAAATTAATATAAAAACTGCTCTCTGGATTTTAGTAACACACTCTATTAATGAATGTACAATCATTTTATGCATGTTAGAGACAATCCTAACAGCTGTCATTAACAAAACCTATAAATATTAAATGTATTACAAAATAACGGTTAATTATACAGTATATTTTATTTCTGTATGTAAGTTTGTAGCATCTAAATATTCACTGGTTCACAATTAATCTTTTCTTTTTCAGGTTTCAAGATGGTTCTAAAATGACAAGAATATTTGTAAAAAAATAAATTAATGTTTGGGTTGAAATGGTAACAACCCCATCACCCCTATGGCTAGAGGTGTTCATTAAACAGTTTGACTAGAAAAACCAACCAATCCAAATGATAATGGGTGAAATGGTTTGGCTTATTTGGGTTTGGTTCGAATTTTTGGATGTACCCAAAATAATATACTGGTTTATGGATTGGATTTGGGATCAAAAATCCTTATTTGGTTTACACCCGAATAACCGAATAGTAAAAAACGATGTTTAATATTTATATAAAGTATACTGTATAATATAGAAACTTTTCAATCAAATATTTAAAATGTGAGAGATTTGGTAGGTTTATTCTTATTATTTTGATCTCAAGAGTTGTGGTTAAGATCTCGAAGATTCAATATGGTGATGATATGTTTTTAATCTCAGTTTCAAAGTTTCGTTCTCAATTTTTTTGTATGTATTGAATCTCTATATTGTCTGTGTTTAGTAGTTTTATGTAGAGTGGCTTGTCTTTAATATTTGGATTTTTATTGTGAATCGGTTTTCATGATTTCAATTTAATGTTACTCTTTATTAATTATTTAATTATTTGGATTTATGGAGAACCGATCCAAATAACCAAATTACTTATTTGGTTGGTTTGGTTTGGTTTTAATTAATTTGGTTTGGTTATTGGTTGGGCAAAAATATTTTTAAAAACCGAATAACCAAAACCGAATAACCCTATTAAACCATAAACCACCCGAACATACACCCCTACCTATGGCACCACAGTCAGGTGTGTGACATGCCAACAACCTCATCACCCATAGCCCACTGCGTCGTATGATGCCAAAACTCATTTAGTAATTTGGGCTTGACTCGTTTAGTAATTACTCGTGTTAACGATTCGAGTCGAGTCGAATATCAGGAAATTTGGGCTCGACTCGTTTAGTAATTACTTGGCTCGAGCTCGAATAAGCTTTTAAAATAGTGCTCGAGCTCGAATATTTATATAGTGTTCGAGATCGAGCTCGAAACTCGTTTATGATTCCGTATTTGTATTTTTTGAAAATAACTAATATACAAACTCGAAAAGCTCGTTAATTACTCGACTCGTTAACACCCCTATTAATATATGTATATTCTTGTACTTATTGTATCAACACTTGTACTAATTGTATAAAATATTTGTTCGGCTCGTTAAGATCGTCTGGCTCGTTCGGCTCTAGATTAAACGAGCTATCGAACGAGCCGAGTCGATTATTAAATTATTAGGCTCGGCTCGTGAGATTAATCGAGTCTTGTTTCGTAACATCCCGAGACCCGACCTAGAATATTTTATTACTTTTGGTAAGTAATATCTTATTGTTTATTATTTTATTATTTTATATGATTTTATTTGATTTATTTGAATTAATTGTATTTTCCAGTGGTGCCATTAATTGTGGTATTGTTAATGGTAGTATGTGCACATGTTTTATCTAGAGGTTAGCTATGAGTGGGTTTTGGCTAGGCTTCGTTACTATTAGACGGGGTGCTCGGACTCCTACGAATGTGTTCCGTCAGGGGGGACTATTGTGCCAATAGTAAAGTAGCCATCGGTAAACTGTTGTTCGGCCAACAACAGTTGTAGGTACTGCGCAAGTCCGTCGATACTCTCATAACGTCCAATTGCTTGTGGAAGTTTGGATGGGATTCCAGATCGATTTCTCTTGTTTCTAATTTGTTGTGGTTATGCAAATTGAGAGTTATTTCTATTCACTTAGCTTTGTGCTAATCCCTCATTTGTTGACTCTTTTCAGGTTGTGGATTTAGCTTGACTAGAGTCGGGTTTTGGAAGTCTGGCCGTACTCTGATTTTGTAAACCAAGTCGAGTCCGTTTTCAGTAACACCTTTATGTGTTTTATATATTTGATTAAATATGTCAATGGTTTTTATGATGTGTAATAATTAGGTCTTATGGTATTTCTTAAATCGCTTCCGTATGCATATATAAAAAAAAATGGCTCTAAGATTGTGGTGTTACATGTTTTATGTTCGAGCTCAACTCGAGATCGAATTAGTATAGGCTCGAGCTCGACATAAAGAGCTCGAGCTCGAGTAGCTCGTTAAAAACTCGACTTATGAACACCCCTACGCCAACTTCCTATTGCATGTGATCTCAAAGTCTTGTGTATTTATATTATTATACTTTAACAATACAATAGTATTTCAAAAGATGAACAACATATATATTTTGGTTTACTAGATTTACATTTTTAACCATATATTAATCATTATAATTTACAAAATAAGTATATGTTACTAATTTCAGTAATTTGATAATAACAGCCATCTATTTTTAAATGTATAAAAAGTTATACAATAATTTATGAGAATAATAATTCCTAAAGTTAAAGAGTTTATTATAGTTAAATGTATAAACTTCTAATGCAACCCTTAAATTTGATATTTTCATGTTAAAATAAAATTATACTTGAGATAAAATTGTTCATTTAGTTGAAATTTTTTTACAAGGAGGAATGGATTCCTTGTGTATATCACCACTCATTTAGAAAGGTACAAGAAAAAGAGAAAATGGTCAAAATGAGTAGTAATAATTGATTCGATGGAGGGATGTGTTGGCTTTAAAACTGTGCTTTTCACACGCAAAATCTGCCTTCGCACGACTTTCACCTTTTCGTCTCTCTCCTACTTTAACCTTTTACTTCTAAAATACACAAAATCATCATTAACATTTGGGATTTTAAAATCAAAGCACATACCTTCTAAATTAATTTTAAATTTACATTATATTATACTTCCTCCGATTTAAAATAAGTGATACACTTTCCATATTTGAGTGTATCAAAATAAGTGATGCACTTTGAAAACTTACCTTATTTGGTAAAAAGTAGTGGGACTCACACACACACTAACTATCTACTTTAATCAAGTGAAATGACATTTTTACCCTTACTTTTACTTTTAAACATTATTAACTTCACTTTACTCAAAATTTGTGGGACCTATTCCCCACTAACCATCCAATTAATCTAACTTAATTATCATTATCATATTTTGCCTCAAAAACCGTGAAACCAACAATGTATCACTTATTTTAAATCGGAGGAAGTACATAGTAGAAATCAATATCCATGACCACACACTAATAAGAAACACATTCTCACACTTTATATCGCTACGCTACAAGCATTTTGGTCATTAATATGCGGGGATAACGGAACATTTTAACCAAATATTTAGGTGTTTATATAAAAAATTTAAACTCTAAAAGTGTGTTTAGGTAAAAGTATATATTATCAGAGGGCTTATAGCCTATCGGTATCAAGATGATTCGGTGTCCCACAAAGTTGTGGGTCCAAATCCCGACGTGAACAAAATGGTGTAAATTAGTTGAAATTCAGGTTGTAAACCGGGTTGAGTCCGACCATGAAAATCGAGTTGAAACCTGCAATGAAACGGTATTGAAAACCCTAACCTGAAGAAAAATCAGAACCGATAACAAACTAGGGTTGAAAACTCGAACCGGATGTGTAGTACGGTTGAAAACTAGAACCGTCACCGTATGCGATATTGCTAAGTGACGGGTCACAAGTCCACCCGACATTTGAAGAATTTGCCGGTGATGGGATCCAAGTATTAAGTAGTTTTTGGAAGATATCATATGATTGAAATGACTTATTTCTGCAACTCATGGTTAAATAAAACTAGTTGTTTGAGATAAATAATTCGTTTTGTGTTGTAGTTGTGAAAAAACATGTTGGTTTACGGCCTTACGGGTGTATTTATATTTGTAAAAAAAATAAAATTGAATTTCATTTTTACGCTTCCCCGGACCCGCTACGTACACTCCTCTGATGAAACTTGTATTCCCTCGCCTCTTTAGATTATCGACGAGAAAAAACCGACGAGTCCAAGTGTCGAACGATTCGGTGGACTAAAAAGAACCAATGTGTTGTTTTTTTTTTTGAACGGCAAAAAAGAACCTGGGGAGGAGCTTTTATTGACTTTTGAAAAAAATAAATAAATCAATAAATTACTCTCAAAAACTTCCCAAACACCCACTTAAATTTAAAAACCCTTAAAACTACCACTCAATTTTAAAATAAGTCACGTATACACTAAATTTAGACTTTAGAGAAAAGGATCATTCTATATTTGTGCTAATCAGAATTTCAGGATTCTCTAATGAAAACTCTCATTTCAGAGATGTTTTTGTAAAACTTAAAATCTGATTTGTAACTTGAAATATGAAAGAATGGTTCACCAATAAGAAGAAACCAATCATTATTTTATTTTTTCATTAACTGTAATTATTTATACTTTGTATTTACAAAATAATGATAGTGAGACTATAGCCTTTTGGTGGTGCACGCCCTCTCTTCTCTTCCCCTTTACGCATTTTCATATCAACAAAAAAAACTACATCAAGTATAAAGCAAACAAAACCTCCTTTTCTTTAACGGCATAGCTAAAAAACATAATATTTTATTTCTTATATATTTCTTAGTTTAAATATTGAATGATTACTATTTACTAATATAAATCATTAAGATATTTCATCTTAGTTTACTTCATTAAGATAGAACTTAATGTATCTAATTATTAGGGATGTAATCGGTAAATGGAAAATGCCAATTTATGGTGTTAAAAACAAAATTCATCGTATATATTTCATACGGAGTAATATTTTATACGTTAAGCACGATGACAAAACATAGGATTTGGCCAAACCACAAAATTATTCTTCCAATTTACTCTTTAAAATTTTGAAAATAACCAGGAAAGTGTTTGTCACTTCTACTTTTAATAAAAGCATGAAAAGGTAACGTAAGCTTTCCTTTTTTGGAGTCAGAGAGAAAAGTCCTCATTTTTCAGCTTTTCGTAATTAATGTCCCCTGCAAAACCTGCTTGTACTTTACGTTGTCCATTTGTAACCTATGCTTTCCAAATGCCAGAACTACCCTTGTATTTTTGGTACTTAAACCTTTTCCTCTAAAAATAAAAACATGTGTTCTCAAGATTAAAGACTGGGATGACGTGTTAAAGATCAAAAGGGGGAGATTGTTAGGACTAGTTTTGTAATAGTTTTGATCTTTAAAGTCCGTTAGTTAACTTTTCCTTTGTTAAGTGGTAGGAGTATATAAGGTTGTATCTTTGACTTTCAAGTCAAGCTTTCCACACAATTACTGAATACACATTTTGTGAAAGTTTCATTCATCTCATTCTCTCTCTTTTACACACACTAAATACACCAAGAACACACACACTAGTTCTTCAATTACTCATCATTTCTTCTTGGATTAACTTGATTATAGTTTCATTAGGTCTTACAAGTGGTATCAGAGCAAAATCTCTCTGTGAGAAGATCCAAAATCGAGCTAAAATGATCTAGATCTGAGAAAAAGTGAAGAAAAGTTTGTTCGTTCATGAAAATTAAATGTTGTAATTTTTTTGTTCAAATCGAAGATTTGATCATGGATTAGTGTTTCTCCAGTGTTTCTAAGCATAATAGAATCAAATTCAGATCAATTCCGTCAACAATCGATCTTCAATTTGATGATTTTAGAGAAAAAGTGAAAAAGTTCAAAATTCTGAAAATCGAAGAATCGAAGCTGTGTAGTTATGGATTGAAGAAGATGATCGGATCAAAGTGTTAGCAATTGGATTTCGAACGTTTAGCAAAAAGAATCATTGAAATCGGTGAAGAAATGAGCAAAATCAGATCAAAAAGGTGAAGAAATCGTGCGTACGTGTTCAGAACGAAGAACGGCATTGTAGTTCGGCATTGTGTTCGGCCCGAACTACTATCTTCGGTCCAGGTACTAGTTCGGCCCGAACTTGATTAATAGTTCGGCCCAAAAAGAAGTTCGGCCCGAGGTAAAATTTGTAGTTCGGCCCAAGTTCAAAACACCTAGTTCGGCCCAAGTTCTACACCTTGTTCTACACCTTGTTCGACAATTTCACAATCAAGAAGTTCGGCATCTTCTATTTCAATTCAATTCTTGCAATCACAAAATAAAAATCATCAAATCAACTGCTCGATTCCTATTGATTATAACTTGAGGATAAAACAATTCGATCAAATCATAATTTCGACTTCAATAAAAACAATTCGATGGATGAACAGCAATTCGACTTAATTCGATCTATCACTTCGATCAAACAATAAAAACAACAATTCAATTCCTCCCAATTCAGCTTTCCTAATCGATCAATAATTTCAAACTCGTGATTGAATTGTCCAGCTTTAGATCTCGCCAAGAACAGATCTGAAACATATACTCGGGGGAATTTAACCTCTAACGATTTATTTCAATTTCAGAGGATCTAGAGAGGTTTAATCGATGTGTCTAACAAATCAATTTCAGTGATTGAAAGAGTTTGTGCGCTAGACGGAATCAACAATTCGAGCAGAGATCGGACGCAGTATCATACGTCAACGAGTTAACCTCTAACGTCAAATAATTTCGTGTGTGATTGTGTGCTTGATTCCGATTCAAGATCCTCAAATCATTGCTAGATTCCGACTCCTAATCTCGCTAAAATCGTCCTTGAAGTCGACAGGAGAAGCTCTCGTTCAAAACACTTGTGATATACGCCCAAAATCAATCTGCATTATTAAGCCCAAGACCTTTAATACCCAAAACGTTCAAACAAGCCCAAACATAATCTTTTTCAATTGGTTACTGTCACAAGCTTATTAAGCCCAAATCATTTCTGGTCCAAAACGTGCACTTAAACATTTTTGTCAATTAAAACATAAGCCCAAATCAAGTTTTAAAACATAAGCCCAAGTTCATATTTTTTTTTTAAAAACCATCAAAATTAACACCCGATTTTTTTTAACTTTGTCAATTTTAAACTTTTTAAACTTTTTAAATCTTTTAATTTTTTTAAACCCAAACTCGATCAAATTCTCAATTTTTTAAAACTTTTTAAACACTTTTAACTTCTACATTTAAAAAAAAAAAAAAAAATTTAAAAAGAAAATTTTCATTAGTTTTTAAACACGAAAACTTTTACCCAAAATCCTAATCGCAAAAATATGGATCCAGACCTTGCCAATGCGAGAAAAGCTGCCGAATATTATAAACAAATGGAAAAACCTACACCAGCTATCAATGATGATTTGGATAAAGAACGTCAAGACGTACTACGAGTTATGGCAAAAATTTCAGACTATGAGAAGAAATATAATTCAAAGCCTACAAACAATAATCTGAGATCTTCATTCGACATTAAGCCTAATATATCTGCTACAATCTCAACTAAAAAGCCAACCGTCACACCTTTGGATGCTACAAAGAAATTAATCGTTCGGGATTCTGAGTATTATAAACGTAAAATGTCGAGGGCTAAACAAATTGAGTATGAACAAGTGTTCTTAGTTGAAGATAGTAAATGGATGGAAGATTCAGATCCTAAGGATGAAAAGCATATGGAGGTTACTGATCGATTTAATGAAGAGGCCAACAAAGAACTTGAGGTAATCAGTTCCCACTTTTCAAATTCTGATAATCTTATTGGTCCGGATACTTGTTTTGTTACAACTCAGATTTCTGAAATTGATTCTTTAAAACAAAACATTTTAAATGAAAAAGATTTAAATAATCAATTTCAAGAACGTTTAAATAATTTGCAAAATGAAAATGAACAACTTGTTCAACAGATTAAACAAATTAAAAATGTCAAACTTGAGAATCTGGAGTTACAAAATCAAGTATCAGAATTGAATGTCAAATATGATAATGATGTTAAGAATTTGTCTCATACAATTTCTGAAAAAGAAATGGAAATAACAAATCTTAAAAATGCCCAAAATACAATTTCAAACGATAGAAATGACAAATATTACAAATTGTACATTGACACATGGCATGAATATCAAATAACTAAAAATTGTTTGGAACGTAAACAACAAGAGTTTGATGAAAATGAACAACAGTTTAAATCATTAAATTCGCAAATCAAAGAATTAACCGAAAATCTTCATGAACAAAACATTATTTCATCAAATGAAATGCTAAACAAACAAAATATCATAAACACACTCAAGCATGAAACAATTAAATTGAATTCACATATCAAACATCTTGAGGAATTGATTGTTAAACGAGGACACACTGATCAAACCATTCATCTTAACAAGCCTAAAGATTTAAAATATTTCAACTCTCGAGAAGGGCTAGGAGCTGACAATCCTGAATATCTTAAGACCGCGCGCAAAATGGCTCCTACATTATATGATTCAAGATATCTACTCAATGGAATCTCGCAGCGTTTCATTCGGATGACTGACGAGGAAGAAGAAATTGAGACCTTCAACAGAGCTAAAAAGGAGAATGCTCAAATTAGTTTCAATTACACTGAATTAAATAAAACATATGAAACTAAAAAGGCTCAATTTGAAAATTATGATTATTTTCCTATTATAAAACCAGAAGAATTTGAAATTAAAGGAAATGCCGTTCTTCAACAAAAAGTAACACCAAAGATTTATGTACCAAATCTAATTCTTGAAAAGAAAATTTGTCAATTGGAAACTGAAATAGATGAAACACATAAGGCGTTTGACAAAGAAAAATCAGTTCTACAAACAAAAATTCATGAATTAGAAAATAAAATTGATGAAACACATAAATCTTATGATAAAGAGAAACTAAAGTTGCAAGCACAAATTCAAAATTTAGAATCTAAATCGTCGTATCTTCAGAAACTCAAGAATCCTAGTGCATATATGAATTTAGATTCTCCTTTACCTGCAACAAATAAATATAAAAACTCAAGAATGTTTTTTCCTGTCATGGCATATCGTGATTTATATAAAATCAAGCAAACTGAGGTTCATAGAGGAAATTCTACACCTAAACCGAAATCACAAGTCAGATCCTCTACCAAGCCTAAGCCTAGGAGATCCACGGTCTCGCCACACTCTGATAAGAAAATGAATGCTCTTAAACAAGTTATTAGAGGAAATTCCGCACCTAAAACTCCAAATAAATTAGGTTCCTCTTATAGACTTAAGCATTCTCAAGTGGATAAACCTACACCATCAACCGTGTTGAAACATTCGAGTGCTTCAAAGAAAATCTTTCCAAAACTAAATCGTTAAAATTATTCAAGAAATGATTTACTTTCATTGGCACCTAATATGACTTTTACACAAGTGCCAAAAACATCTCCTGTTTATGTTTACAAAACATCCTCAATCTTAAAAGCAAAATGGGTTCCCAAAACTCCAACATCTCAAATAATTCCCCGGAAATTATTTGAAAGTGAATAATCAAGTTTCAGTTTTTCATGGAACTCTCAATCTTTAAATCAAATCGATACAGCTTATCGGTGGTTTCATTCCCACGCTAACATTGTCGGACCCAAACACAAATGGGTACCAAAAGTTGTTTGATTTGTTTTGCAGGAAGATGACTTATACACGCCTCAGTGTATAACTCGCGTTTCAAAATAATGGCTTTCAAGTAACTCAGCTTGAAACCCGTTTCTCAATGATTTCATTGGTTGAGGGGGAGCAAATAGCTCTTAATTGATTGAGGGGGAGCAAATAACTCTTAATTGGTTGAGGGGGAGAAAATCAATATTCACTTGTTAAGGGGGAGAAAATTGACATTCATTGGTCAAGGGGGAGCATTTTTATGAACCTTCATCGATAAAGGGGGAGCATGTTCATTGTTAACACATTTTTATTCATTATTCAAATCTTTCAGAAACTCAATCTCAATATTTTCAAAATTTGTTCAATTGAGTTTCATTATTTTAGTTCAAAAATGCTTTCCTCACTTATATGTTGTCTACGTAGGATACAAATTTTTGTCAAATTCGTCGATCTCTCTACTTGTTTCGATTAGTATTGATTGCATCTGTATATGACATACTTTTGTCTCTTGCGTTGATGACATCATCTCCTCAGTTTTGTTTTCAAACTTAAACTCAATATCTTTCAAAACCTATTTGAGTTTCGTTGTTGTCATACCGTTGGCACAACTTCACACTATATTCAAAATTTTTACTTAAACTCATATGTTACCAATGTAGGATACAAACTGTTGTCAAATTCGTCGATCTCTTTACTACTTTCATTAGTAAAGATTGCATCTGTTTATGACACCTTTTTGTCTCTTGCATTGTTGACATCACATTCTGATTTTTCATATTCCTGTGAAACTCAAATTTTTCTACTAAATTCAACATTTTGAGTTTCGTTGTTGCTACAACTTTAGCACAACTCAATCTTAACTGTTATATATTTTTTTTCCCTCAAATCATGTGTTAGTTACGTAGGATATAAGTTTTTGACAAATTCGTCGATCTCTTTACTAATCTAATTAGTAAAGATTGAATCTGTTTATGTCAAACTCTTTTCTCTTGTGTTATTGGCCTCACTTTCTCATACAGAGTTGACTTTATATGCTCAACATCTGTATTTTCCTCACAAAATTTTTACTCATACTTTGTGCTCACAATGATGTGTTCACAACGTAGGATATAAATTTTGGTCAAATTCGTCGATCTCTTTACTAATCTCATTAGTTAAGATTGCATCTGTTTATGACCAACTTTTTTCTCTTGCGTTGCTGACATAATTTTTCAAATCATTTTTCTGATTTTGCACAATTTTTAAATTCTTCAAAATATCTGTTTGTAACAATCAACACAAGCTGTTGTTAAATTCGTTGATCTCTTTACTAATTTCGATTAGTACTGATTGCATCTATTTATAACAACTTCTTGGATTGATTGTTCTTACCATTTTTCAAACAATTTTTACAAACATATATCACTGGAGAATGTATTTTAATTTTTCTCCAACTTGTTCAGATTAGATTCTGAATTATTCATATGATCTCACACACATAAACATCTTTGTGCACTGATCTTTGATCCACTTCAAATTGATTTCTTTTAAACCTCAAATCTTTGCTTAACAATGTCTTCAATCATCCTGTCTGTCAAATTCGTCGATCTCTTTCCTGAAGTTTTTCAGTAAAGATTGCATCTGTTTATGACTTCCGGTGATTCTTGACACTGTTATTCTCTATTTTTCAAATATTTTTCTCAAAGATTCTGGAAAATCAATTTTAGCTGGATACTTCATGAGTACTACATGTTACTGGTTCTCGATTCCGAAATTGACCGTACAACTATCCTATCTTGGCTCTTGTATTACAAAGACATTCAATTTCCTCTCTCCGTTTTCTCAACGCATTTATTCATCATTAACATGAGGCTCCTTTTCATGATCCTCATGAGGGGGAGAAATGAGCAAGAAATAAATGAGCAAGAAATGTACAACTTTAAGAAGAACCACAAACATCTCATCAACGAAGAAAATTCATGTCTAATGTACTCAAATTATCGGCAAAATCAGATATAGTATATATCAAGAAATTCAGAGGAAGAGAAAGTGATAAACAATGTTTTAAAAAGAAAGACAAGTGAAGAAGAAGAAGAAATCGACATATCTACAGAAATCTCTCTCAAAAATCTCAACTATTACATTAAAAAACTCAATCATTTCAACCAGAAACTTAATCGAATAAATCTTTCTATCCAAACCACAAATCCACATCCATTTCCATCCGAATCTTAACCGTTTAAATTTTTCTTTTCAAATTCCGTAACGATCACATACATTCAAAAGCTTAACCGTTTAAACCATTCTTTCCAAAATTCCATAACATTCATTATCCGTACAAAAGCTTAACTGTACAAACCTTTTGTTCCATATCAAATACAAATTATCCACATTCACCCAAATCCTAAATCTACATATCATTTTTCCATACATACTAAACAATCATACATAGACATCCAAAACTTTAACTGACAAATCATTCAAAAACACTATCATTATATCCTTATCCTCCTCAACCACAAAATCCAAAAACAACCTCTCCATTATCTGAAAACCCAGTCAAATCCTTACTTAACTGATATTCTCTTTCCTAAAATTTTCAAATCTTTAGTAAATCAGTTATAGGATTTCCTCACTCAAACAGTATCAACGAAAAACATATCCACTTTGAGTATCTTAAACTTCCAGATTTCTAAAATGTTTTAATCTTGAAATTCAGAAAAACATTTTCTTGCCAAAGACAGATAATGAGAAGAATCTGAAGTTTGAAGACTGGGATGACGTGTTAAAGATCAAAAGGGGGAGATTGTTAGGACTAGTTTTGTAATAGTTTTGATCTTTAAAGTCCGTTAGTTAACTTTTCCTTTGTTAAGTGGTAGGAGTATATAAGGTTGTATCTTTGACTTTCAAGTCAAGCTTTCCACACAATTACTGAATACACATTTTGTGAAAGTTTCATTCATCTCATTCTCTCTCTTTTACACACACTAAATACACCAAGAACACACACACTAGTTCTTCAATTACTCATCATTTCTTCTTGGATTAGCTTGATTATAGTTTCATTAGGTCTTACAATTCCTCCATCCATTGCCCCTCTCTCTCAGCCGAAAACACAACCCCCTAGGGTTCTTGGTTTTTGCCTCTTTCAAGCTTACATTGGACTAGCATCTTCAAGGGGTTCTTGATCAAGTGTAGTGTGGACTAGCTTTGGAGGAATTCCCCGTTGGAGTTCTTGGTTTCCGGCGTACCATCATCACCGAATTCCTATTAATCAAAGGCAACTAGGGTATGAATCCTTATACCGTTCTCTTTGATTTCTTGTGTAGTTTAATTGTGTCATTCAATATTAGATCCGTTTATGGTGATAAACTTTCCGCTGCGTTTTTGTTACTTGTAATAACTGAAAATCACCATTAGCATAGGTGGTCATTTCACCCATGTGACCATACCCCATGCCCTTATTCGAAGCGTGACCTTACGTATAGAAGGTTCATGATTTTCCATCTAAACTATATGTGATTTTGCTATTGTTTCATTTTTAATCTCAAGTTTAATGCAAATTTTTTGCTCCTTATTCGAACCCGTGACCTTGCGCATAGAAGGTTCATGATTTTCCATCTAAACTATATGTGATTTTGCTATTGTTTCATTTTTAATGTACAATAACAATTAAAAAATTAAGAGGTAAACGACCACATTTCAAATAATCATTTTAATTCTTTATTTATTAATAATATTTCATTTTTTATTTAATTATATTTAATTATATATAATATTTATTTCATATCTTGTCAATTTAGCAAGTTTAATTTTTAGCCAACTAGCTTGCTATCTCGGGAAATAATTATGTATTGGAAAACATTGACACCATAATGACTTGAACTTGCGACTTTCATGTTATTAGCAAGGAGATCTAGCCACAACCTCATATCATTTTGTTGACCACCACCTACTATCACCCGCCACTACAACCACTACCGCCACAATCACTACCTAACACACCATTACTGCTGCCACCATAGTACAATCACTATCGTTATCGCAAAATATAGTTACAGGGTACACGCCCCCGCATTGCGCGGGTACCCGCCCCGCATTGCGCGGTACCGTGCTAGTGACTCATAAATCTTTTTAATAAATTTTAATAGAACGGGTTCCACTTAACGTATAAAGTTTATGTATAATTTAAATTTTTATTGAAAGGCAAAAAGAGGAAGGAGAAAAGAGTTTTGACAATATCATCAAACCCTCCACGAACCCTAAGAGAAACTATTACTCCGTATAAAATAAAAAACTAGTAAGAGGCTAACAAACGTACATCATATAAGAAAAGAAAACTAAAAAGTTGACTGATATAGCCTAAATTATACATAAGATACATACATTTCTTTAGACTATATCTAACATTTTGGGGTAGAAATCATCATAAATATGCTTAAAAAGTTTATTTATAATTAATTTGATGATTTCAGGATTTATTGCACAAATGAATGAAAAATTGAGTTTTTATCAATTTTTGAATATTAGGAACAAAATGTGTTGCGCTGAAACCCAGCACAACACACTTCAAGAGTCACCGTGCTCAAGAATGTGTCGCCTGAAGAAAAATCACGACGCACCTAGTGGATCGTGTTGAAGTTGTGGGGTAGAAATCATTATATATATGAACGCTATCGAATTGAATTGACAACTCGTTCCCAAATTGCATATGGGTTTAAGCACACTATTGACTGAGCTTATACTTATGATGTACGCGATCTAATTATCATGATCATATTTGAACCTTTACTGGAAATCCGATAAATGTTTACCCAGTGAGTAATCAAAGTCGTGATCATTTCTAGAAAGTGATTCAAGAACGATAAACACTAGGAAACTACCAAATGGTTAAAAAGGCAAGGTTCTACATGTCACCTAATTCTTTAATCCTTTCAATCCATATCATGCACCCGTACCACGTACTCCTTCTCTCCACCAATATGCGTTCCTTTCTCTCTATATAATATGACACACACACAAATGTGAACAATCTTAATGGGCACCAACATCTGGGAGATATGTTACTTTGAAGTAGGGTTTGCTTCATCAGAGAAAAAAGTTATACCCCACTAAAACTCCCATGCCTTTTTCATATCATCACCCTGTATATATCCCATGCCCCACCCCGCACCAGTAACAAATGGGCCATAATTCAAAGTACCCCGCCCAACTCCTCTTTTCTTTCAAATAAAGATTGCCATAGTTGAATCTATACATATAAAGATTCATGTTGTCATTGTTCATATATTAATTTAGCATCCTTACAAGGCAATAAAACAAAAACCCGGCCTGTTAACCCTTAATCTCTATATACCTTGTGTCAAAATGTTCTAAATCAAGACACCGTACGTTCTATAATGGGTTTTGGGATGGCTAACCGGCCGGGGCCACTCGAGTCATTTTTTAGTCATATATATTAAGGCACAAAGGAACCCTAAAAAGTTTCTAATAAAGGTATAGTTATTGATGGAATATCATTAGAAGATTTGGTCTCTTTTCACTAGTGCAAGCCAACCCTACTCCACTTTTTGCAAAGGTTAGGAAAATGGTGATATGATTAAACATGTCATCATGGTCAAAGATGAAGCATCAAAAAAAGATATCATTGGGTGCAAACCCAAACCCATATCAATAGTACTTAATTATAGTTTATCCTATGTCTATAATGTATAATGTAGGGCTATTTTATGTAAATAACCTGTATATGTAAATCTATATATTTCATACGTCTCAATATAACGAATTTACCGTCTTTTGCCCATCACCAGTTAGGATCACATTGCTACGGTACCAACAATTTTACCGTCTTTTGCCCACCCTAACTGCTATTTTTTCTTAAGATTATGTGATTAACATTATGTAATCGATGTATTTAATTACAGGTCACTAGATCTCATATTTATAAACACTTTTTGCTTCACGAGTTCGCAAAAATATTGTAACCCAGTCATTTTAAACTCGTGAAAACTATGATTTTATAGGAATGCTCTTACGAGCAAAAATGTTTAAAAGTGGATGTTTTTCGTTCTATAGTACATGCAACATAAGAATAGAAGACAAGAAACATAGAATATAATTTGAGTAATATGAAAAGGGAAATTAGGCCATGCCAAACTTTCCACCTTGCATGACTTTTGCTTAACCGAAAAGGTTTTGGCATCTACAATCTTTTTGAGCGATTGATTTCAAAAACAATAAGAAAAAAGGGGAAATTTCACTCTAAAAAGAGACCAAAAAAGCTACTTTTTTCAGTTTGTGCACTAACGAGGCATGGAATTATGGTTCACTTCACATTTTCTAATCAATTTCTCCATGCTTTACACACAAGCATTCACCTTTTGATGTGTGAAAAATAACTAAAAGTCTTGAAAGTATCAACCTGCCCTTTTGGATATACTTGTAAAAGGACAAGCATATTCTCATCTTAATTAGTGCCTCTACGTTAATTGTCAAGTTCTTTTAATCAATAAAAACGTTAAGGCTTCGTTTGTGCTTTGAAAAGTGGAGTCAAATCTTTAGAATAAAAGCCATATTCTCTTATGTGGGACCGTTCAAAAACTGAGTATATATTTTTCTAAGAAGAAACCAGTTGGTGTAACTTTGTGGGTTTTTCTTCACAAAATCTCTGATTCGAGTCTTGTTAATGATTTTTTTTCAGGTGAATAGGCGGTGATGAGATTTATTCCTCATAGGTGGAGAGTTCGATGGAATGCATACTGCCCCTTATGAATGTCACTGTCTGGCTCAAATTATTAACTGGTCGTTTAAAAATAAATAAATAAATATTTTTCCAAGAAGAGAGAACTATTGATCCTCTTGCTTTTGGAGTTTGTGATCAACAACTACTCAACATGTATTATTTGGGTTGCAGTTACTATGGTCGCAAGTTTTAACGAGTTTACCGCTTGGATTATAGGGGGTATGTTTGACAATAATAATTTCTGTTTATTAAAGGGTAAATGTTTTTTTGAGCATCATACTTCCAAATTTGATCGATATAGGCAATGTATCCAAAGAAGTGTATAAAACGGATACATACTTGCCCTTTTGTTCCAATATCAACCAACCCAAAGTTTTGACTTCTCCGGTGACTATTTGTAAACAAATAATCATTCAAATGTATAAAAGTTTAAACAATTTAAGATAAACCCAATTTTGAAAATTATTCACAAAACAAAAGCCAAAAGTCAAATTTGTAAATATTGAACTTAATTAGTACGTGTTTCGTCGTTAACTTAAACGAGCAATTACCAAGCCGCAACTTGTTTGGAAATTTCTAAAGTAACTTTTTCATAATACACTCAAAGTGGTCACAAAAACATTCCCTAGGGACGTTACTTTAAAGCTTCACAAAAAAGCTTAGACATCAAGTACGCTAAAAACGTTGACTTTCTAAGTCAACATACACAATATTGTTTACTTTAGTCAATAATTCAGTAAAGGCATAAAGCTACCACCTACAAACACTTGGATGTCATAAATGGATGACACCCCTAAAACCGTGTAACTGTAATATTATAGACTTATAAGGGTTTCTTTTGAAATTATTATACCCAAATAAATCATGCTATATAATGTGTGTACTTTTTTTAGGCATATGTAACTTTGTATTGTATTACATCCTTTAAAAATAATTACGTAAATTCAAATTTTAAAATCGACACAACACCCAATTCCTTTCAAAGGAGAAGTATGAGGGGATAAGATGTTTACAATCATATATCTTTCCATAGGTCTAGACTGCTTTCACCTGAGAGAAGTGCGAGGGAGAGTATATGTTTACATGTGTATAAAAATACACACAGGTAAATACATGCAAGTATGACTGTGTGTATGAAAATGTATGCACGTGGAGTGGATGTGCACGAGTGTGTCGAGTATGCAAAAACATGTAATTAAATATGTCATATGTGTATGTGTGTAAGAGGCCTGAGTGTGTGGGAGATGTGAAAGTAAGCAAATAAGAGTATTAACCAAAACATCAATCAAGATTTAGATATGAACATATAAACATAAATCATTCAATCCTCTATATCTATATATAAAGAGACTCTTAACATACACAGGGAATAAAAACATGCAAGTCTCATAACCTAAGTTATACGTGCGCCCCTAAAAGTCTTATATAATTGCCTTTTTTTTTATCTCTACATATATAATAGTAGTCGTCACATGAAAAAGAAAAATTAGTAAGGACGAATTAACAATGCAATAATTCAGGGTTGTTTGGGCTTAGTGTTGAGGGGCCTGGACCATCTGGGCCGAAGCCTGTTCAGCATGATGTGAAGGTTGTCCAATAACTGTGATCCCTACTTGGGTCTGGTAAGACTACTCAGACTATCGCAATCCAATCCAATTTTTATTAAAAAATTAGTTTCTTTTTTTCTTTTCACATATACTCTCTCCGTCCCTTAATAAAGTTTTTCTCATTTCTCCCGGACACATATTTTTTGGAGATAGTTAGTGGTGAGGTTCTTAGTAATAAATTTGATTAAAATATAAAGTTATTGTGGAGAGAGAAAATGTTTTTAGGAGATAGTTAGTGGAGGGGTATATGATAATAATATTATCTTATTGAGTGGGTCCCTCCAATTTGAGAAATATAGACTTTATTTTGAGACAAATATTTTGAGGGGAATAATAACTTTATTAATGGACGGAGGAAGTATAATTAAATCCAACCTAAATTGTCACACTTATTAGCAAACAAACTTAAATCAAACCAAATCACCAATTAAAAAAAGGAATAATTTCTTTTATATTCTTGTATAACTCATAAATTATTTATATATCATTCTCAAATTCATAAATTATTTCTATATCCTTCTAAACTTTAAGTAATTATCTATCTTTCTAAACTTTTAAAACTCTTTTTTTGTGTCCAAAAGATATTTTATTATTTATTAAATCGTGAAAATATCAATAATACATGTAACTAAACATGACTTTTAATACATAATCAACATATATATTTCATACTTATTTGATAACTATTGATATTATAATGATTTAATAAATATTAAAATAGATTTTTAGACATAAAAAAGAGTTTCAAAGATTTAGAAGGATATGCAGACAATTACAAAGTTTAGAATGATACAAAAATAATTTATAAATTTGAGAATGATATAAAAATAATTTATGAGTTTCATAAGGATATAAAATAATTATCTCTACAATTTATACGGAACACTTTCAATTCATCAATTTTGGGGCATTTTTTTTCTCTTTCAAATTGAATAATTTCCGTTAAGAGGTACTTCATCTGCAGGTATATGTGGTTTACAGGTATATGTGGTTTACAGTTGTAGTTTTTGCAGATTTGATACCAAATTTCATATATCCCTACAATTTATACAGAACACTTTCAATTCATCAATTTTGGGGCATTTTTTTTCTTTCAAATTGAATAATTTCCGTTAAGAGGTACTTCATCTGCAGGTATATGTGGTTTACAGTTGTAGTTTTTGCAGATTTGATACCCAATTTCATATCTTATTGTTGTTTATGACTAGTTTCAATAAAATTTCTCCGTATATTTTAAGTAAATTTATCTTGTCCATGCTTTTTTGTTTGCAATTCTTGAAGCTTCAAGATGTTAAAGTATCAGTTTTGTACTTGTAACAGATGGCATATGAGTTTGTTGAAGATGATAGTGTATTCTGTGAAATTGTGTTACTACTTATTAGGCGTTTATATTTGAAATTTTGAATGCACACCAGATGTTTGATAAAATGTCTCGGACAAAACTGTAGCTTTTCAACCTAAAACAAAAGAACAGCAAGACTTTATAAACTACATTTCTCACTGCCAAAGTATGAAAACTCGATGAGAACAAACATATATATCTTTCAAACTATTTATTCGGCATTTTGTCTTGTTATTTTTATACAATTCTTTGTTATTTTGAATTTTGTCGATAACTTTTTTTTTTTTTTTTGTAATTTTATTTGACAGAATCTCGGATTTACCAATTGCCATTGCGTCTTATTAAATGGCAATTCAGACTATAATTGCAATATCACATTGTCATCACAGGCTTTGGTTGCAACCCAACCCTTCAAAGCTTCCCATTTCTTGCTTTATGCCTCCCACTTCAATAACAGGTCAACAAAATTACAATATTTTTCTTCATATTGTTTTATTTTAGTAATGCTAATTTCTCTATATTTCCTTCGATACCCATACATTTGATTGACATGATTTAATCCTCAAACTTTCACTAATTAAGTAATAATAAATAATAGTAATCAATAGTGTTGTTAAGTTAAAAGGTCAGTGAAAAATTGAGAAAAAAGTTCAATGGTTAAACCGGCATATATGTGAAAATTGAAGCATTAAATTAAACCATATATAGCCCCATGAAACGTTACACACCGATAGAAAAATGATCAATTTGACTAGTAACATGTCAACAAAAAGTTTTAAAAAACTAAGTCAACATAGGTTTAATGGTTAAAGACAAATTAGTGAAAGTGTGACGATTAAACCATAAGAAATTTAGAATAATGTATGTGATTTTAGGTAATTATGGATCAAAAGGAAGGAAATAAGAGATCTGGAAGATTAGTAGGAGCTGGAAAAAGCATGGAAGATTCGGTTCAAAGAAAAATGGAGAAATTTTATAAAGTTTGTGGAAACCCCACAAACTTACATTACAAATTCATTGTCTGTCTAACATGGAACATTACTCAACACTAAAAAAACAACATCCATTCCTTGCAATCAGTTGACTGAAAATTCTCAGAATGGACTTTGCATCTGTTACCAACCGGTATTCTTTAAGATTGCTTTTTACAATATTCAGAAGAATAGGTTGACAACATTAATGGCAATCTTGAGTAGCATAAGTTTTTTAGTTAAGTGTAGGAAACTTGCATTTAGAACATAAGTTAGTTGATTGAGCAGCATATTTTTGTCACTTCTATATATGCCACGTTCTTGTATGTATCTATAGAAATTTGTAGCTACTTCTATAGTAAATTCTACCAGATAGCGATGACTTCTCTTTGATGATATTCTATTTCTGGCTTCAACTTCCATTTCGTTGCTATTTTAATGATTTAGCAACGACTTTACACCAACAATAAATTACAACAACTTGAAGTCTTGGTTGCTAATTAGCAACGACTTGAGAATTTTAGCAATGGATATTTAGTTAGAAACGATCAATAAATAACACATTTCGTGGCTTACATCCTTTATCAATGATTTTGGCTGTTTAACTACGTATGATTTTATTGTTTTTTTTAACATCAGAATACAAACATCCTTAAATTACTCCTAAATTTACACCATATTGTCTATAGTGAGACTCGAATCCATGGCCATAGGCCAATGGGGAACACCTTCCAACACTGTATACATTTAGTATGATTTTAGTAGATATAAACACTCCTACACAAATATACCGACATTGTACATACTAATCAGCTGAATCAAGCTCAAACTTAACCCCATGTCATTTCGATATTGGAGTTTTGTTAAACTTCCCATGGGGTGGATATATGTACATATTTGGATAGTCGTTTTTTCTAATTGGTTGGCTAAAAGATCTGTAATATGTCGATGAGTGTCTAGTCATCCGTTGATATGGGAAGAATTTTTTTTTTAACACGCCAAACAGAAATTTCTGAGGAGATAATAGCGGCGATAGTCACAATCCCCATGAAGACGAATAATCCAATAAAACTTTGAACATCAAGACTTTGTGGAAGGGGTTGATTAAGTTTGGATTTATCACGAGCACGGAATCCAAGATATTTTTTCTTCATTTCCGTCATAGTATCACTTTCAGTCACGTTAAGGACCGCCCTTGAGAAAATCGGATGTAAAGGAGATCCACGAGGGAAAGCCTGATGTGGTAAACATATGAAGTTAGTGAATTGATATTGTATATGTACATCAAAAATACTAAACTACCATTATTAGTTACACGAGTATAAAAGACTACATAAATCAAGCCAATGTACTAAAAAGCACCTTGGGCCTTGGGGTTATTGGCTAATCACAAAATTGGAATAATAGACTGCTGTTCCCTATGGTAGGATACATGAAAACTGAGATATCCAATGTATAAACGGTTAGTCATGCCACGGCCAGTGTAGAGGAACGTACCCTTTTGTTCTAGAAGGTCCAAGATCGTGTGAGAAACACGATTGTACTAAAATGGGCATAACCTTGACTATGGGGCTGTGCTTCAGGTCCATGACCAGTCAATTGCAACAAGGAGAACGTGGTGGAAAATACTCGTAGGTTGTTCACGGAACTCTCGAGCCAAAAACACTATATTTTGACAGTTATTTGCATCTTAAAGTTTTTTTTTAGTTTTTGAAATTTGTTTTTCTAGGCCCATTTAAAAACCCGTGCATATTTTAGGGTTTCTTGATACCGGAAGTTTCAGTATTGATTTTTATGAAAGTTTGTTTTTCCCAAATATTGCGTTCTTGAGTTAAACCTATTTTGAAGACTAAGTCCACGATATTTTTTAAGTCGACGTGGTTTTGACATAAATTGTCCTGGAAATTTTAAGAATCAACGAGACCAATCTGTGTTCTAGTCTGTGACTCTGCATCACTTAGAGAGAGAGAGAGACTCACAAATGCATGTCCAGATTCCTGGTTTATGGGGCCAAACTTCATGTATTCAGAGCCGTACTTAGATAGAAAGAGATCGATGTAAGGGAGGTCATCGAACACCGCATTTACGCTGCCATTTGTCAAAGCATTTTTATGTTCTTCAACGCTGGTGAGAGGGACACCGGAATTATTGTACTTTTCCATTATATATTCTTTTAGATAGGAACCCGCATGATATCCAACTTTTTCATAATTTGGTGGTAAAGTGGGACGCATTTGATCTAGTGTCAGCCATGCGGACAAGGTAGCTGTGAAAATCTGAACTATTATGAAGATCATGCTTAGCCATAGGACAAGCACAACCTTAGAGTTCCTATTGACGATCTTCCCTGCCAAATTAAAGAAAAAACAATTATATATGAGGAAATATGTCGGTTAAATCATATTCAACTTATCCAAGTGGTCGCTATAGCTTAAAATTTTTATTGCCACAGGGTGCACCTATCGCGAAGAGATGGCGTCTCTACAGGTTTCATCGGGGCAAATTTTGGCAACGACTTATCGTCGCCATAGAGTACGCCGAAAATTTATCCGGAAAGTTGTCGCTTGTTTTCCAGCGAAAAGAATAAAATAAAACTGTCTTCATCATAGGTGGGCTGGCCGGAAAGTTGTCGTTCGTTTTCCACCGACAATAATAAAAGAAAACCAAAAACATTTTTTATTTACATCTACGTCGACGACATGTCGTCGCCATAGGTGGAACCCGAACGTCGTCGTTTCTTTTTCCGAAATCAGTTATATATAAAAAAATGCTTTTCAACTCATTTATGGCAACGACATATCGGCGCAACATGTTTTTAAGAGCCTGCCTAAATTACGTCATTTCCTGCCAATTACTCAATGGCGACGACATGTACTCACCATAGAGTTGGGAAGCGTTAAATTTTGGTCAACCATACAGCGACGACATGTCATCGCCATATATTAATCAGTAGTGACGACACTTGTCGTCGCCATAAGTTTAGTCATGTCAAGGTCAAATTCTTGTAGTGAATTTTATGTCAACATAATAATCTGCTTAATTAAGACCTAACAATCAGATATCTATGCATCTAAAATTAAGTACCTTCATTAAAGTAGAATGTTGAAATAGGAAACCAGATGATCATTTTGGGTATTTGATAGAATGGGCCGGCAAATAATGGGTTGTCAACTCGGCATTCCAATATTGCAACTGCAGCTCCAATATAGATACATGCAGCAACTATTGTGATCCATAATCTCCAAGTAAAAGGTCTTAGAAAAGTCCACAAGGTTTGGTTCCACTCATGTGAAGCACGAACAAGCATGTAAACTTCAGAGCTCATATGCGAAAATGTGAAATCAATATATTGAGCTCGTTTGGCGCGAATGGTAATATCTCCAGCAACCGCATGACAATTCTGCAAGATACAAAGTTAAGAAATGAGCTTAATTATATATACATCTTAGTATTTATTACGTATTTTATTTGATTTTATAATTAGGTATTTGCTTAATATTAATTATCAGTTGTTATTCCTTATACTCCCTCCGTCCTACAAAAAAAAATACCTATTTCTCTTGCGCATAAGTTTTAAGAAGATAGTTAGTGGTGAGGTTATTGGTAATAATTTTGATTAAAATATAAGGTTAGTTTGGAGAGATATAGATAGTTAGTGATGAAGTCCTTAGTAATTATATTATTTTATTGAGAAATGAGAAATTTTTTGTGGAACAAAAATATAGGAAGAAATAAGTATTTTTTTTTTTTTTTTTTGGGGAGAAGGGAGTATTAATCAACCATAGAATGTAGGTTGTTTTGACCAGTTAATTGATATTTAGGATCTCTAGGTAGTAATTGTTTTGATGTGCACGTTCCTAATAATATATGTCTTAGCTATCTTTATCATTTTGCAAAAATATATTCAGAAATATGTACCTGTCCTTTAATTTGCTCTAAAAGTTGATCATAGGTACCATTGCTTTCCCCTTTGTCGTTAACGAAAGGTTTGAATATAGGCTCAACTTTGAAAGGTAACAATTGTAATGCGTGACAGAATATGGCTATGGAGAATCCATCTCGAACTTTAGATTCTTCGACTTTTATAAACTCGGTAAAACCTGTTTTCGGCACCCACACAACTAATTCTGGGCATGGACCAGTATTTCCTTTCTTGTTCATCTGCCATTTTGGCCCTATAATATCTTTTACATACAATAATACCCACCGAAAATCAACATCGATTAGAAAAAGAAAAAGAAAAAGAAAAAAAACTTGTTATAACATACTTGCACATATATCTTCCAGCTGCCCAGTATCACGTTGCTCCTTGATAGATCTTCTCCTGCGTCTAAATCTATCTTGAATTGTTGTTCTCATCATGGTTTCTTTAGAGCCAACTTTGGAAAAAGGTTGCTGAGTTAAAATTTTATGTGCTCCAATTATGGACATGTTAGTGGAATCAACTAAGCAATAAACAGCAAGCAACCCGACAAAGAACTTGAAGGAAACTGAGTAGTTTTTGCACGCCATACTATATGATTAGTTGTTATATCAATTAAGTTGAATCTCATGTTAGTCGTTCATATATATAGTGATTAAGTTTCTACTTGAAATTAATTGACCCGTTCTAAAAATCTAGAATGTAAATTGATGTAGACTCAAAAATGAGAAAATTAACATATTGTTCCTGTTGATTCTAATAATACACAGGACAATCTAAACTAAAGCTACGTTGATTTGAAGAATACCATTGATTTGAATCTTGAAAATCAGTTCGACACAAATAACAAGAATTTTGAGAGAGAAAAAACTCAATTTCTTGAAATAAAAAACAAACATTAAATAAGTCCAAAATTTTCGAACGGCGAAAAAACACAAATGGTCCGAAAACTGGACATAAAACAAAGTTCAATTAAAAAAAAACTAAAAATGCAAATAACTCTTTAAAAAGTAAAAACAATGTTTTTGGGTCTGAAAGTTCCGTAACCCGCCTAAGGCCATTTATCAGGATGTAGCACTCGTCAATACGGAACTTTTGACTTGTCCAACGGGTGAAAGAGAGACACGAGGCCATTTATCACCTATTTCAATGCATGTCATTTCTTCACGCGATCATGAGTTTTAAGGAACATAAAAGGTTTGTTCCTTCATATTTGAGCATGCACCATTAAGTAGAATACTCTAATTTTTTCTGTTAATTTATTCTAAGTTTGTTTTTATATATAATTATTCACAAGAATTGATATTAGTGGCTATTATTTGTGTCTACACACTTGATCAAAATAGGTGTCAAAATCAAGGGATGAGAGGAAAATTTTTTTAAAGGATTACACATATTATCTTGTGATGATAGGTAACAACATGATGTATGCACAAATAGCAGCCATTAACACCATTTCTCTTTTTCACCGTGAAGACCTTGACCAATTCAGCCCAGACATTTCAATGAAAGGTCGATAGTGATACTTGACTTCTGAAATTTGAATCAATCTATAATTGAAATTATCAATACACTGCAATTTTGGCAGCATTCTTAGCTATGGTATTTTCTAGCTAGTTTTTATATTTGAAAATTTTCTTTGCCGTCCAAAAAAATCTACCAAGTAGGGTTCTTTGTAAATCACTGACAAATTCTTGTCGATTTAGTAACGTAACTAAAATAATCATCAAAGTATCGATTATATAAGAAAAGTGTTCAATTGACGTAGTTTTCCTCGTCATTAAAAGTGAAACACAGAGTTACATTATGTCATGTATACAGAGGATCTCGCTTTTTTTTAGAAAAATAATCCTGAATATTGCCGATTTCTAATTGGGCTAGGCAATTTCTAAGCAGCTGCAGAATTCCTTGCTGCTTAAGAGTTTCGAAGATAACGACGTTTTTAGATTTCATTATTTGATATTCAGTTTCACAGTTGAATTATATATTATTTTCATCTGAGTTATCATTTTCAAATTCTTGACACCTGTCAAGTAAGTATATTTTAAAATCTTCTGTTAATTTATTCAAGCTCTTCTGAAAAAGACCTCGACCAATTCAACCCTAGAAATTTCAATCAAAGATACTGATACTTGACTTTTGAAATTGGAGTCAATCAACACTTTAAGAATGTTATTCAAATATTAAAATATGTAATCAAAAATTTTGAGTAAATTACATGGATAGTCCCTGTGGTTTGCAAAAAGTTTTATATTTGGTCCTTAAGTCTCGGAAATTACATCGATAGTCCCTATGGTTTATATTTTGTCATGGTTTTGATCCCTAATACTAACTGACGTTAAAATTAGCTGTTAAACTTTTTATAATGACTATAATACCCTTTATTCCTTTTAAAAACCTCTCTTCTTCATCTTCCATCTCTTTTTGTCTCAAGACACTGTGTCCTTGTTAATACAAACATGTCTTACATGATTAAATGAACCGATTATTGGATATTTTAAATTTATGTTTTGCTTCGTCAGAAGATGATTGAAATGCAACCATTAATAAGTGATATACATATATATTGTATGAAACAAGTTATCTGTGAAACTCAAATTAGCATCCAATATTGCAAAGGATCGAGAAAAACAATGAAATTAAACGGAAGATGAGGCAATAACCAGTTGTAGAGCAATGTTGAGGCATATAAATCTTGAAGAACTGAAAACATTGTTCAGAGTTTAATATTCCAGTCTGATATTCCGCCATTGCCTTTTTATTTACTCTGAATTTGGTATGCAAAAAAGCCGGGGGAAAAGTTTTGATTGTAATCTGTAGAAGAAAGAATAAAGAAGAAATAAGAAACTAAACAATCAACTTGACGAATAACGGTTGTAACTGAAATTGCAGTGAGATTTATGACTTGCGAAATACGGTGGGATTACATTTATCACTCAACCTGATGACGATACAGGATGTGGTACAGATGCCGGTAGTCACGGTTGTTGGCGGAGAGTTTGGAAGACGGAATTCTTGAAGAAGGCCTGGTCCGATTAGGGATTTTGAGATTCCACCGGAGGGAGACTCAGATCTGGATACCGATCAAAGAGATACACCAAATAGAGTTCATACCGGAATCTTTCCCGAAAATTTTGGGTTAAAATTTGAGTTTTTGTTTGTTTTAATTTTGGGTTTAAAGTCACAAGCTCAACTTTCAGGTGAAGAAGAAGAAGGGTGAGAGTGATATACTTCGAGAAAGATGAGCATGTGGGTACTGTAGTACTCAAAATTTTTAATACTAATAATTAATAGGGTTTTGATAATGACAGTCCTTAGGGTTGTCATTAAGTGTATAAAAAGTTGTACATTAGTTTATGGGGAAGTACTTCCTTAAGTGCAGGAGTCGGTTATGGATGAATGTGCAAGTTATTTATGCATGTCTTATGACAGCCCTTAGAGCTGTCATTTTCATAACCCTAATTAATATAATCAACCCCTGGATTTTAAGAAGAGAAATGGTATTGATTGCTATCATTTGTGTTTACTTATGTGTTTACCCATTTGATGATGACAAGTGTCAAAATTAAGGAATGATATGGGGAAAAAGAATTAATGAATTACAAATGTCAAGTTTAGATTTAAGTAGACACGTAAGTAGGCACAAACGGTAGACACAAATATCATTTCTCTTTTAGGACTGTCATTAACAAAAAAAAAACTTCTTATCTTTATCTTTATCGTTTTGTATTTCTCTTTTTTCTTGTTTCTAATTTGTATTTCTCTTTTTTCTTGTTTGTAATTTTCTAGCTCCTTGCTAGTTTTAATGATAGCCATCCAAAATCAAAAACAACCGTTTGACCAGTGACTCAATGAGGTTGACGTCCTTATATAAAATCCGGTGAATCTTAATGAAAATCCAAGTGGCCGGAAACAATTTACAGATTCCGATTATTGATCATGTGAGTGTGTATATGTGTATATCAATGGATTATAGCTAGAATGAGTTGACTGGAGGAAAGTAAGAGGAAATTTGGTTATAATTCAAAACAACTTCTGAATTAGGAGTTTTGGACGGCACTTTACGGACGAAGATAATTGGATGCTACGACTTAGAATGGACGGTGACAACTAATTTCTTCTCATTGGCAATTCGATATTAATTTCAAGAGTCAATCATCAATCATTTTCAAATTCAATATTAATTAAGAGATGATACACTTCCAATTTTGAGTAGTGCCAACAGGGTTTTCGGTCCTCTTGGATTACCACTTCAGCTTCGAGAGACTGATGGCATGGTGTCATCCGTTGCTTCTATCAGTTAGGGAGGGGATATTTTTTCTGGATATTTGTATATTGTGTGTATGTGTCTGTATTTAATGTATAAAATATTGAGCGAAGGAGTCTTTTTGCCATACGTATGTCCGTTGATGTTAGGTTGGATTATCAGCTGACGTGTCACTGATTTGGCAAAAACTAAAGTGTCAACTGATGTCACGATTGACATCAGTCTTAATTTTTCTACTCATTTATCAACAAAAATATCCAAATCAAAAAATGAGATTATGAAAGATAATTAGTGGATTCCACATGTCAATCATATGAAGTAAGAAGATTTAGTAAGAAACAATATAATTTTCATTAAGTAATTCAAATATTTGTCGGTGGTAATTCACAAATGGTTGGTGATTGGGTAAACCAAAGGGCTTAAAGCCCACTTAGGGGTGTGTTCAGGTTCTGATCCGAATTGAACCGGATTTGAAAATCAAAAACTGAGAAGATTTTACTAATACTAAGGTAACTCATTATAATTTTGGTAATTGAAGATACATATAGTATCTACTAGCTTCATAGCCCGCCCGAATGGGCGGGCATGCTTCAAGAGATATATTATAGAAAAATAACAACAAATATTAATTCTTTTAAAATGACATAAGAATCCATAGCTGTAATGATAAGTTTGTACAAAAAATGATACATTGAATAAATGTTACAGAAAATTTATAGACGAAATAAGACTTCTTTGTAAACGACATTTGTTGTTGATTCACTATGGTGGATGTTTATACAGTAACATATTATGAGTAAATGGGGACTTTTAATAATTTATATTTTGACTTTACAATTTAAAAAACTTACACAGTGACTACATGAAGTATAAAAATTTCAGTAAAACATGAAAAATCAGTTTGATATTGTGATTGCTGCACATGTTATAAACAGTAAAAATAATTAAATTGCAGAATTTAAATTGCAGGTTTTTTTATACTGAAAAATTTTAATAACTCATTATATAGAATAGTGCTGTTTTGAAGATACCTATTATCTCGAGAATGAGATCTGCTGCTGCAAAGACGTTTCCTGAAAAGTAACCTAAAATTATTACTCTGTATAATTTTACTTTTAGTTAAAACAACACTGATTGTATTGCGTTTCGACTTACAGGAACGTTTTTTTTACCATCTAGACAATTGGTGTAGATGAAAATTTGAAGAGTTGAAGAAGTTTACACGAAAACTTACCTTATGATGCTTAGTAATGCAGAGCTTGATCGAGAGTAGCGCCTAAAACTGTAAGTCGTATAGCTAAAATGGTGTATGATTTAAATAGGGTTAAATGGTTATCACAATCTTATAGATGGTAAAGATTTAGGTAGTTACTATCGCCTAATTTATTGCCATGATTTATGTGATTTTCAAAATTCCGTAAATTTTTGTAGTGATCTTATTTAGGAATTTTATATTTAATGTTTTTATTTTTATTATTTATTTTACAGCTGGCAGCGTTTTAAATGGGGATAATATAGAATCGGTTTGACTTTTATACGTCATACAGTAATGTTGAAAAATCTTCGTATAAATTGCAGTATAATTCCCCTAAAATGGTTGGGTATTAAATGGAATTCAGAACCGGAAAAAGGAATGAATCAAATAAATGATTCTGTTTTAAAATATGGAGTAAGATTAATCAATAATTTGTGTTGTTAATAGCAACTAATTATTATAATGCATGAGGCATTTTTAGGAATTTAAATTAAAGTATGGTAATACATATATATTTTAAATGGATTTGCCTAATAATTTTACATAGTTTAAAATGGTTGGGTATTAAATGGAATTCAAATCCGGGGAAAAGGAAAAAATCAAATAAATTATTCTGATTTAAAACATGGAGTAAGATTTGTGCGAAATTTGTTTTAAGGCGTGTTGATTTAGGAATAAAGGAATTTAGGAAAAAAAGAAAAAAAAAATATTCTGTTTTAAGCCCGCGAAATTTATTCTGATTTTAGATGATTTTGATACGGGTATACCGTTATTGAGTTAGTAATTTAGTTGTGTTTTTTAATTATTATACTGCAGGAGGTAATTTTGGAAATAAATTTGAATTTTGGGAATAAATTCTAATCTTTGATCAATTTAAATTCCGTGATTTATCCCCATATGTTTGATAAAATCCCGAAATTTTAGTGTTGCTTGTTAAAGTGCAGGAGGAAGTTAGTAATTTTAGTGAGGATGCATCATGGCCAATAGGGGGATTACATGTGGCATTAGGGACCAATGAGAGAGCTTGGAATTGATTAGTTGGCAAAAAAATGTCAAACCTAGGCCTCATATATAGTTTAAGATTACAACAACATTAATTCAAAGGGATGTTTTAATACGTATCTCATAGACATATGATAACGAATGTTTAATAAATCAAATTTTTTTAATTAGAGTAAAATAATATTTATGAGTCATTAATACTTTTGTGTTATACTGATTTTACTCTTATCATAATTGGAAATGAAGATTTCTGATAAATTAAATGTATGAGTATAAAAAATATTTAATATTACTATGATATGCCCGGAGCATATATTAAAAAAATCTCTAATTCAAAAAGCAACTTTTCAACTATTAATTGAATTTATTCGCATCCATTCATCAAGAGTTGGTGGAATTGCAATTTAATTCAATTGGAATAAATTAATAACCAACTTGACATATTCTTTTAGGACATAACATCTAGCTAGCATTGACTTTTTTTAATTTAAACATCTAGCTAGCACTGACTTTTTTTATATAGAGGGAGTTGGATAGCTTGCTGCAAAGCTAGTGGAGATGATGAAAGAGATTTTTCCTTAATGAATATTGTGAAAACTCGGCTAGCAATAAAATTGGAGATGATAGATGAATGATTGATTCGTTACAAACATCGTAAAAGATATATTTGACGGTGTTGCTGATGAATAATTGTAAATTACCAAAATAACAATAGATAATTATTTGACTTATCACACACTTAATAAGGTAATATATGTATTGTTGCTGATGAATAAATTGTAAATTACCAAAATAACAATAGATAATTATTTGACTTATCACACACTTAATAAGGTAATATATGTATTGCTTTTTTTTAACAGCTTTATATATGGATTGATATTTTCATACATGTATATTATTTTTAATTTTTGCCCCTCGTAACATTTTTCTTGGTACATTAACCATATTACTTGTAAGAGTGAAAATAGTTTATCCGACATTACATGTGTTGGTGACTGGCCGTTAAAAAAAAGTGTTGGTGAAAGCTACAAGTCAGAGGGCCAGGTTGTTGGAACTATAACGACTTGTCCTTTGAAGAATAAAACTTGATACTGATTGAGTGGAGATATTTAGGAGTGTGGATGTGGCAATGCAAATGTACAGACAGGTTCTCCACTCCCCCATTGTTGGATGGCAAAAGAATCTATGCTCATTATGAAGGATTCGGCAATATACCCTTTCCTTACTTTTTCTAATCTCTCTTACATTCACCATATATTGACAATAAAGTTCATATGTGCTTTAATTGGTTCTTAGTTGGGGATTATTTTCCATAGCAAAAATTCAACCTGACATCGGGTGGCAATTCTGGTCAGATTCAGGTTGACGCGTCAGAAATATTTAATTTTAACCCAACATTTTTGTATTAAAGGGTCAGATATCTCAAACTTAGTTTGTTTTACTTTCAATCTTAAATGACTCATATACGTTTAATTAAACGGGTTAAACAAATTAACATATTAAATGAGTCAAACATGTCGACTTTTTAAATAGGTGGTGATAAATACACATACACCACAACTTTTAATTGATACACCACAATTATTGCTTTATATGGTTGTACAGTTAGCTGTAAAAATTATAATGTGGTGTAGACATTAAAAACTGTAGCGCAAAAATGAATTCTCTTTTTAAATATATATGCAGAATGTACAAAAGTATATCAATTTTTTTAAATATATCTATAAACCACTAACGTATACATATACATATATTTAAAATGCTCCATATACATATATTTATTTTTAAAAATATTTTAATAATTTATTGAGTTCGCGCGTCGAACCATTTCAATTATTATCAACTCAAAGCTAACCCGTTTAATAAACTGGTTAGCTAAATCGACCTACCCGAAATTGGTTTCCTCAACCCTAACCTGTTTTTCTTCACGTCAGTCTTAAGTCGGGTCTTGTGCAGGCCCGACACAGGGATGTTCAATAAGTTCCTTTGAATAGGGCCCACTTGTTTCTAGGACCCAAAAATGTTAAGATATGTATATGTGTATTAGGCCCATTTGTTAAATAGGTTTATCCAATAAGCTATTACACCATAAACGATTAAACGGCCATTCGGGAAAAATGATTGCAAACAGGCAAACGTCAACCGTTTCGTATTCAGCTCCTTCCTCGATCATACCAATGATACCATACCGTTTGTAATCAGGCAACGATTCAAACAACAAACGATTCTTGTAATCAAGCAACGATTTACAAGAATCAAACAACGATTCGTGTTTGTAATCTGGCAACGATTCGTGCTTGTAATCAGTCAACCGTCAATGATTTTTCGGTGTTAGGGTTTTCACTTTTAAGTGTCATTCCTCATTCCTTTATTTCTAACCAGTCAAAGATTTTTGTTCTTGATTTCCTCAACGATTTCAAAAGATAAACTTTTTTTTTGAACGGCAAGTTAGTAAGTTAGTGGTTCGAGTCTAGACAATAACATCCACAAGATAAACTTAATGCAAGACATTTCACAATGAATATAATTAAAAAAATGTTGTGCAAGAAAGTTACTGCCATTAAAAAAAAATTAAAAAGAAAATGTCAAACAATTCGTGTTGCAGTAAGAGTGTAAGATAAAGAAATTTCAAAAAGAAAAAAAGACATTGGAGAAGGATGACATTTTCTCATCAGAAATAAATTTATCTTTTGTTTAATATTTTGATTGAAATTGTCCATTTAAGTATATTATGAGATTAATTGCAAACAAAAAATTTAAAATTTTAGAATTTATAAATTTTAAAGGCATTTTCAGGTAAATTGTACATAGCCTTTAAATTCTCGAGACCGGCCCGGGTCTTGTGTCATGAATTTCCACCCCTACTAAATTGTTTATTATTTTCTAATCGAAAAGCAGCTTTGTAGAATATTTCTCTACCGGTGATTTAACGTTACAACTGAGCATATATTTGCTTTCTGTTATTTTGTTCGGATTCATAGGTTAGACTGGGCGTAATGGGTGACCATTCGCAGTTTGGTCACCCCTGCCACCTCTGCGCCACATCAGCTTTCTCTCTCCTGATCAACCACACGACCAGACAGCGACCAAATGCCCGTAATGGGTGACCGTTCGGAAAAAAAAAAATTAATTTAAATAAAAAACAAATACATTAATAATAAAAAAAAAACGTTGGTGAACGGTCGACTATTCGACCGTTCGTGATGCTCGACGCGTCGGGGAGGAGGGCCCGTAACGGGGGCGACGCGTCCCGGTTGCCTATGTGGCCGGTCGCGACCGGAGGTCGGGTCGTGCGTTACTCGTAGTCTTAGATAACATGGTGGTTTCTTTATTTATAAGTCATGCTTGATGGACCACTGAAGTTTGAGGATACATAAACCTTGGATTATATTCGTTTTCACCATTATCATTTCTCCATCTATGTGCAGCCCGACTCGTTTTCGTTATTTTCAATTTATGTTCGTTGGTTCATTTTGTTGGAATTGGTGTCCAACACATCAAATAAATCGTATTCCGGTTCGGGTATTTTAGAGTCCTATTCGGATTGCCCTCGAGGAATCAACGAACACGAGAAAAACGTAGTGTTTAATTAATTGTTTAATTAAATAGACTATCGGGCTTAACGGGTTTAATTAGTTAATGGGTTATTGACTAATTAAATGTTTCAGGTTTAGGAATTGATCGGACCGGGCTTAAGTGGTGACGGGCTTTGACCTAATTAGAGTTTGACTCTAATTAGGATTGGTGCATTATAAATAGGAGGTCAAGGGTATTAACCTAATACACTTTTACTTGATCCCTTGCCTCTCCTCTCATTCGGCCGAGCCACCACCACCGTCGACCGACTGCCGCCGTGCCACCGCGCCGGACCGCCGCCTGCTGCCGCTGCCCCGCCGCAGCTCCGCCGTGCCGCCGCCGCCGATCGAACTGAAAGTGTTTTCGGGTTTGGTTTTTGGTGCTCGTTTTCTCAAGGTGCTTTGTACTACACTCTGGTGCATCGTCCTGTTCGTGATCAACCTTGAGTGTGAAACGATAGATAGATTCTTTCTTGAATCCTAGTGCTGTGATAATCTGGCTCGTACTAGATCAAGGGGTTTGCCTTCCTCGCCAAACCACAATAATGTAAGTTTTGAATTTATATTTAATTAGTTATTAAATATCTAGTTGCGTTAGAATTGTAAACCTAACGGTCCAAAAGTTTTATCGGGTCAATGTTCAAATCAAGTTACTCTTGATTTCCGCCTTGAGTAAATTGTGGCTAGATGCATAGAAAACCAAACACATTTCCTCCTTAATTCCAAGTTAATAGCTAGCTAGGATTTCGAGCCACACAAGTTGTGCACTTCATGAAAGTTGAACAAAATCATTTAGTTCTTCACCAAGTTAATTCCAAACATATCAATAAATTAAAAAACGATACGATATATAGTTGAAACTCTGAAATATGAGAAAGCCTAATTAAAACTTATCAAATCGATCTGGGAACATATCCTATTGGATTGAGATTCAAAAGACATGAGATCGAACAAATAGACCCCACCAAATTAGCATATATCCTATCAAGTAGATTTCGTGACGATTAGAATAAATGAAACCCTATAATCATTTGTTTCGTAAAGAGTAATAAACAAAAAACAGAACAGTTTCATACAAAAACCGAGGCAGCATGGCTCGTGCGATGCACGAGCTTCGTTTACAATAATGAGTTATTTTGAGTGCATATCGTGTACAATTTACTGGTATCACCTGGAAAGTACGAAAGGCGTGATTGGTTACATGTTTAACTTTGATTAAGGGTATTCTACTAAATGAGCAAAGTTGTTCTTTATGTGTATTGATGTTTAGGGTTTGTTGTTATTTATTGAGTCATATGGATTATGTATGTTAATTGCAATTATTTCTTTAGCTTGAAATAAATTTCATATGCGTGAGTAGGCCTGTGAAAATTGGACCGAGAACCGACCGGGATTGCAGAACCGGACTGGACCGAACCGAGCTCTATCGGTTCGGTTCTCGATCGGCTCTAATTTTTATGAAAAATCAGTTCTCGGTTCCACCCAGTTCGGTTCGGATTCGGTCCAAAACCGAGAAAAATCGAAAATAGCCGAAGAAATTGCCTCGGTACTGTTCGGTTCCGACTGGTTCTCGGTACGGTTCGGTTCGGTTCTGCGCATCATCTGTTTGGCCCTTCCCTTTCCATTCTATCAGCGGGACACAGGGCTCTAGGTTCAAGAGATGAGAGAATTAAGGATACCCACCAGAAAGGCGAGCGCTTCGATGGGGGAGGAATGTCAGCCTTTTAGCCAGCCTTTTCCAATGCGTGAGTTATACCGAGTACTCAGTAAATTATAGACCACTTCAAATCTTCGTTTTCGAGAGAACTTAGATTCGCCCGGCCAGCAGGCGGGCGGCGTGCTTATCTTGTGTCCGGGTAACGTCGCGATCATGACAGGACTCGAGGAAGAAGCCCCGCTGATCGAAAGGTCCTCGGTCCATCCAAAACCATTTTTTCGTTCGGTTCTGGTTTTTTTTAATAAATATATGTCATCGTGCATTTTTTATATTGATTGATTCTAATAAACCTATAAAGTTTGTTGCTATGTAATTAATATTTAACCATAATCTAGATATTCAACTATTTTTCTAATTCATAAATGCATGGACATTATTTTGTTGTGTTTATTAAATACTATTTATGGTAAAACTTTTGATCTTACAATTGATTAATTTATTATTTTTTATAAATGGATTATATAATCGTATTATTAATATTAAATGCGTGGTGTTAATGCAACTTCAAAGTTGGAACTCAATTTTTATAAATGGATGTTCTGTTAGGGTAAAAAATAATATCATTTGAAAACTCAACATCATTTGCATCATGATAGTTTTGTATTTGTAGTTTATAATATGTAACTTCTAGTTATATGAAAAGACTATTATTTAATTAAATTTACTACTATTATTTTTCTAGTTAAATTCTTTGTCTTATTTAATTAATATGTAACTTCTAGTTAAATGAAAAAACTATTATTTAATTTTATTTACTACTATTATTTATGTTAAACTCTTTGTATACTCTATTACATTTATTCATGAGCATCATTTATAACAAAAACTTAATTTTTAACATAGAATTCAATACAACATAAACTATGAAACTCAATTTTTTATGATCCATATATATAGATATAGATATAGAATATAGATGTTAAGATATCAGAAAGTTATATACTTGATACAAATCAATGAAAGAAATTAATAGCGAGGAGAGAGAACAAAATCGCTAAAGGTCTTTGTTGTTTACTCCACTTGTTAGATGTTTCTTTTGTATGCACCGTTAGAGTGATAAAATTTTACAACATGAAAATCAGTGTTTATAGATCCTAATGTGTAAGATTCATTAAACTTGAAAAGTCTCTTATTTTATTGAACTTTTTGTTATTATATATTTATATTTATTAAAAAATTCATGGTCTTATAATTTAATGAGTTTGTCAAATTGTTATTAAAATGAGTTCATTACTATAATTTATGTTAAAACTCTTGATTTTATAAGTATTGAGCTCTCAATCTTTATTAACATGATTTATTTAATATTATAATAATTGCAACATCAAAATGGAACTCAATTTTTATATTTTATACATATACAAAAGAAGTAAGCATAAATTTAACAACCATCAATATATTTAAATAATATTTTCCTACTAATTAGAGAATCACAAGTTTATGTTAAACTCTTGATTTTACAACTATTGAGTTTCTCAATCCTTATTAACATGATTTATTTAATATTATAATAAATGCAACATCAACATGAAACTCATTTTATATATTTTATACATATACAAAAGAAATAAGCATAAATTCAACAACCATCAAAACCTATTAATTGGATTATAAGTAAAATAACAAATCAAATGAACAACAATTTGTGGTCATTAACATGATAAGATATCCATCTTAAATAATTGTGATAATATTATACACAATCTCATATACTATAATGATAACTATAAGATCTTTTATACAAAAATGTACATAAACAACGAATAACAATTTAATACATATATACAAAAGAGGTTGTGAAGTTTTAAACAAAAACAACTGACATACTCTTTCTAAAACAATATCACAAAGAGTTCATCTTTATGACTTTTTTCTTCAAAAAATACAAATAATAGCGACGATAAAATACCAAAAGCCCTATAGATCTTTGTTGTTGACTCCACTTGTTAGGTATTTCTTTTAGATACACCTTTAGAGTGTTAAATTTTTTACAATATGAGAATGAGTAATTATAGATGCTAATGTTAGATGCAACTTTAAAGTGTTAAAATTTTTGCAATATGAGAATGAGTATTTATAAATGAAAGAATTACATATTAGAAATACTATATTGAATTATGTCACTAGAAATACTCATGTAACTTCTAGTTAAATGAAAAAACTTTAAAGTGTTAAATTACATATTAGAAATTTATCATTAAACAAAGCTACAAGAGAAAAGTTAGACACATAAAATGTAAATTATGTCACTCATTTTCCTTAGAAGCTGTACTTATTTCCCTCCATATATTAGAATAATATAATATTTATATTCCTCTCACCTTAATTAGTTATTCTTTCTTTTTCCCACTATTTTACTCGCTATAAATAACGCCCTAAAGAAATTAATATTTCACAAACAAAAACAGAACAACCGATGGCAGTTGAAGCAACTTATCCTTCATCAACGCCTGCGACAACTCCTCGGTCACCATGGAACTCACCAGTACCGTACCTCTTTGGAGGCCTAGCGGCCATGTTGGTTCTCATTGCTTTCGCTCTCTTAATTCTCGCCTACTCTTACTTTAAACTCTCCGGCGAAATGGACAGCTGGAATGATATTGACAGAGATCTTGAGTCCGGTAACGGAGATGCCAAACCGGAAACTTACAAGCAGTCCCCTGTTTTCAAAGAGGAGTTCCTTGTTATCATGGCCGGAGAAGCCAAACCCACATTTTTGGCCACCATTGTCGGACCAATTTAAGGGAGAAGCTGCAGGCATCGAGATGGAAATGATGGAGGACCGGATATTGTAGGTGATCCTAGAGGACTTCTGTTTAATTTCCCCAAATGTACATAAGATTAGGGAGGATTAAAAAGGAAATTTGTATTTGACACTGTTTATTTAATATTCTGCTTTATTTATTTTTATATTTATTAATGTAACTTTTAATTAGGGGTGAGCATATGGACCGAACGAACCGAACCGAACCGAACCGAACCAAAAGCATTGAATCAGTTTGGTTTCGGTTTAAAAATTCATCATTTTCGGTTTCGGTTTTATCGGCTTCGGTTCGTCCTCAGATAGGATGAGCATTTAGGCTTAAGAACTGAACCAAAACCGAACCGAATCAAAACCAAGATGTAGTCGATTGGGTTTCAGTTCTATTGATTTCGGTTCGGTCCGGTTCGATTTCTGAACGGTGTTCACCCCTACTTTCAATTGACTGATCATAAATTGTTTAGCTTTATTCCCGCATTTGGCCTCAAATTTTAAAATATCTTAATATCATAAGAATCAAAACTACTAGTATATCCATATTAGTTATGTGCAAATAGGATTGAAAACGATCGGAATCGCAGAACTGGATCTGACTGGACCGAACCGACATATATCAGCTTGGTTTTCGGTTCTAGTTTTCATGCAAAATCATTTCTTTGTGTCACTCGGTACGGTTTGGTCCGATACCAAGCAGTTCGGTTCGATCAAAACCGAGAAAAAACCGGGAATAAGTCAAAGAAACTTTCTTGGTTTGGTACAGTTCCAGTCAATTCTCGGTCCATTTCAGTTAAGTTATAAGAATCATCGGTTCGATCGTCTTTTAGGGCAAAACTATTTTTTTGATTCTTAGTTAGACGGCGGATATGCCTAATCCGTATACATTCCATAAAAAAAAATTAATCTTAATAAAAGGTAACTAAAATCATATTAACTTCCTAATAAAAAAATTAAAAATTATATTAAAGTAAATTTAAATATATTTTTATTCAATGAGCAAAAATTTATGGGTGCAAGTCAGATGATATCATGTTTAGTTTGAACAAAAGTTTACCAGAAAACAAATTTTGGTTGGTTTCCATTTCTAAGTGCAAATCTAAACTTATATTCTGAATTATCTTAAAGAAAAATTAGCAGAAATTCATAAATTAATTAACAATGTGAAACTCACAAACGTAACAAAGTAAACTTGTACATTTATAAAGTTGTCATTCTCAAGCCGAAAAAACCTAAGCAGGAATTTGCCACTATGCACACGTGGTGATTATGTCGTTTCGGCTCATTTGCTAATGGGTTGAGGTTAGTACATCTACTTCTCCTAACGGGCCAGTCAAAATTTAAGTCTCGTGGGCTCTTCTCATTAGTTTTGGGCTGTGATTCGTAGACGAGAATCGTATCAGTTTACTTGAAATATAGATTTTGCATCAAGTGTTTGAGGGTTACAATTAGTGCTACATTATCACTAGTCATATATACCTACTAGCTTCATAACCTGTCAGATTGCGCAGGTATGCTTCAAAATTTAATATGTAAGAAAATACCAACAAATATTAATAATTTTAAAAATGACATAATAATGGTGTAGCTGATTTGGTTGAAATTCGATACATAAAGAAATGTTACATAAAATTTACAAACGAAATAATAGATATTTGTTGTGCTATTTATAAACGATGTTATTTTTAAGGAATAGATTTAAATGTTGCACAGTTTGACAGTCAAAACAAACTGTGATCATAGGGGAATGGGAACAATGTTAATTGATAAAAGATTTTTTAAAAGTATTGTGTTTATTGAATATGTTTTGTTACTTTTCATAGGACTGGTCAAACCGTTTTATTTAAATACATTTATTATATATTTTTTTCTGTTTTTATCAGTCAAAGGGTTTTTTCTGTTTTGTGGTTATTTTGTGGTTATTGAACTATATGCAGTCAAACATGTTCACTTTTAAAGTTAAAATTTTTTAAAATAATGTTTATGCTTTTACTGAATATAGATTGGACATTTTTCAAAATAAAGTTAAAAGTTAAAACCATTTGACTACATAAAGTTGAAAATAGAATAGATTAGGTAATGCTTTTAAAAGGTAATTACATTAATTAAAAACTAATTTTAATGAAATTAAAATAACAGTTGAACATTTTGACTTATTACAGTCAAACAGTTTGACTTTAAATAGTCAATGATTTTAAACTATATGCAGTCCCTAATTTTGACATTAAAGGTTAAACAATGAATAAAATCAATTTTATTCAGTCAAAGCATATAGGAGGACAATTGACTTTTTTTTAAGGTCAAACTGTTTTTATTGGCCATATATTTAGACATTTATAAAATAATCGTAATGAAATTTGAAAAAAAAGTTTGCATTGTTTAAAGTCAAACAATTTGACTTTAAATGTTAATTTTTTTTAAAATAAGGTTTATTATTTGACTGCATATAGCAAGGACAGTTGACTTTTTAAACTCAAATGGATTTGATTAGCAACGTATTTAGATGCTAAACATAATTTTAATGTCAAACTGATTGGCAACCTATTTGTTTAGCATGGACAGTTTGACTATTTAAAGTCAAACTTATTTAAATTAAAAAAAATATGTTAAATGAAATTGATTAAAAGGTTGGGCAGAGATTCGTGATGCAGGTGCTGCAAAATTAGTTTGTAAGTCTTTAGTTTGACTATTTAAAGTCAAACTGATTTAAATTAAAAAAAATAGGTTAAATGAAATTGATATAAAGGTTGGCCAGTTTGACTGCAAGATCGTTAGACATTTAATGAAATTGAAATAAAGGTTGAACAGTTAGACTTTTACAGTCAAACTGTTTGACTACTACATACAGTTCAAAATGGACTATTTAGGTAATGCCTTTAAAAGGTAATTACATTTATTAAAAACTAATTTTAATAAAATTGAAATAACAGTTGAACAGTTTGACTTATTACAGTCAAACATTTTGACTTTAAATAGTCAACGATTTTAAAATATATGCAGTCCCTAATTCTGACATTAAAGGATAGAAAATAAATAAATTCAATGTTATTCAGTCAAATGATATAGGAGGACAGTTGACTTTTTTAAGGTAAAAAAGTTTTTGATTGGTCATGTATTTAGACATTTAAAAAATAATTTTAATGAAATTGAACTTTAAGTTTGCACTGTTTGACTTTTTAAAGCAAAATAGTTTGACTTTAAATGTTAAAATTTTTTTAAAAACATTCTTGTATTATTTGACTGCATATAGCCAATCAGTTTGACTTTTTAAACTCATATGGATTTCATTGGCAACGTATTTAGATGCTAAACTTAATTGCAAGAGTCAAATTGATTGGCAACCTATTTGTTTAGCATGGACAGTTTGACTATTTAAAGTCAAACTGATTTAAATTAAATGAAATTGATTAAAAGGTTGGCCAGTTTGACTGCAAGATCGTATTATGAGTAATGTTTTTTCAAAAACCGATTGATTAATAAATTTTTATTTGTTTTTTTATTTAAAAAACAGGTATTACTTTTTATTTATTAAAAACAGTGTATCTGCTATTCTCATAACTTAAAATTTATTAGCTAATGAAGTAAAAAAAACGACAGTATCAAGCAACAAAAATAAATCTGAATATAATAGTTCGGAATTTTTTTGCTTGTTAATGAAGTTCGAATTATAGGGGCTATAAAATAGGTCGGAATATACATACCTTTCAATTGAAAAAACTGTTTGTCTTTCAGTTCTATAATTTTCCTGCAAGATAGTACAAATTTTATTAACAAATTCATATCATGTTTGAAGAAGAATTCTTTATTTTATGGAATAACTAAACTTTTTTACCATAATAAAATGCAGTTATATTAATGGGGTATTATGAAGCAAACAGAATGAAGCAAGCTAGAGGAATAGGACTGTATTCATAAAAAATGAAGTTTTCGAAAAGTTGGACAGTTACCTTCAATGATTAGTAACAGATTCGTGATGCAGGTGCTGCAAACTTGTAATCTTTAGTAATTCACGTTTTATGGTTTATAAAGTGGAATAGATTAGGTAATTATAATAAAAAATTTCGAATTATAATTGTGAATGATGTCAAAACCAAATCTGCTAATTATTTGAAAAGGATACTTGATATTCCAATTCAAAACATAACATAATTAAAATAGGAATTATTGTTTATGTACCGGATTTGGACGCAGTTATGTGTATAATGCGAAGAATTAATTCCGAAATTTTGTTATCTATTACAGCCTGTATAGTCAAACGTAGGAGATCTTTTCGTCCATGAAATCCGGAATACGCATAACTGCCGAGTCGAGCATGTGCATTGTGAAGATTTGTGAGCAAAACAGTGGACCAATCTAGCTTCATAGCCCGCACAGTCGGGCGGGCATGCTTCAAGAGATATATTATAAAACTTTTTTATCATTTTCCTGCTCGGGTTTCGTTTTCTCACAAACAATTTCTGGCCGTATGGTTGAAAATAGGATGTAATACTGGGGATTTTTTAAAAACTCGTATAAACGTCTTTAGTCTTTCTTGTGTACAATCAGAAACTTGCCATCATCCATGATCTTGATCTAAAAAGGCATATGATTAGACGCTCTAACAAATCGAGTAAACATGAGTGAAATTTATCTCATAATCATCAAATATACATTATTAATTTTGAAAATAAAGCAAACGCATAAACCATAATTGATCTGAAAATAAATGGAGATAAAGTTGGTGATGAAACTTAAACTACGAAGACAAACTGTAGATTAGTACCCTAGAGTAGTTAACCCTCAATTCTGTCAATTGGTTTTCTACTACCCCAAAAGTATTAAAAGTGTAAATCAGTACCCTAGAGTTGTAAGTTCTGACTATTCACTACCCGGGCTCAGTTAAATCGGCCACGTTAGTTCTACGGTTAGGTTTTATTAATAGAAAAAAAAGGCTTTCCTGAGATAAGATCAAATGTGCAAGACCACTGAATGGTGTTGACTGATTAATTTGGTGCACAATTGAGTGCAGACTAATTTCTAAAAGATATTACAAACAAACTGTCCCAAAACTAAAAACAAAAACTAAAAAAATACTACACAAGACAAAAAAACATAATACAAATACATAACAATATATATGGACAAACCCCACTTCAAGAACAAAAAAAAAGTCAATCATATGCTTTCCACTATCTTGGTCTGCCAATTTAGATTGATCCATGTGAAAAAACATAAGGCGATGATTGATTCCACTACCTCTGATGCAAAAAAAATGTTGAATCAACAAAGAAATGAGATAAATTGTTGACTTAAAAATGTCATACTATCCCTGATGCATTTGATGAAGGCCATTTCCGAAGTCTGCGTTGATGAGTGATTCCACTTTTTAACTCCAGTGCTTGCCACCAATTTCCTAAGAAGGCACTTTACACATGATTAGGACCATCTTTCCCGTCAATTTTCTTGAACTAAATACACAAAACAAAATCTTATTTTTATCAAAATTGGGTCATTTTGTATCATAAGCAATGTGATTGAATTTAAATGTGAGATTCATCAAACATGTAATTAGAAGTATCAAGATCATAGAGATTTAGGCCTAAGTTAATGTATCTTCATAATTTATAATTCATTAAACAGCTAATCAGAAGTATCATATCATTAAGATTTAGAAATAAGTTCACATTTTTAGTTGCTTAATCATAATCATAAGTGTAAATATAAAGAAAGAAAGAGATATGAACCTGAAGTTCCATGGGTTGTAGTCAACACCTTGTTTAGGAGCAGAATCACTGTAAATATTAAAGATGCTAATTGGGTTGGTTTATTGAATAGTTCAGGCAATATATCCTATGGAACTTCATCTCCCTAAGAAAAATAATGTAGCATTAGTAATAATAGTAAATATTAAATTAAGTAAATAACACAATAGCATAGCATTTAGATGCATCAAGAAATGTTACGAAAAATTCAACAATGTGACTTGAAATAAACTAAATGAAATCAGTTTTTCAATTAATGTTAAATAAAATGACACGATCCTAAGTCCTAACTCAATGGCTTATTACTTCAAAAGTGTGTTTCAAATAAATACCTTCTTTAGCTTTGTATAAATAGATCAATTTGCTACTATTGTAAACACATCAAAAGGCACAAACAAACCAAACCGGTTGACTTCTAATTTTGGTTTCTAATATTTTTGAGTTTCGTCTCTTTTTCAATCAATTGACATAACAAACATGATGCATAACTTCACAATATGCGCTACAATTTTTACCTAAGATTAAAATTTTCCAGTATTAAATTGGCTCTTGATTTTGTAAGGCAATTGGCTTTGGAACCAACACGCAGTAAGAGATTATGCATTTAAACTAATTAATATGCTACAATTTTTACATGAGATTAAATAAATTCATAATTAAATTTGACTTTGAAATCAAAATCACCCCAAATCAAGCAACTCATTTGAATCAATATCACCGATTTCTATGGAACTGATTGACTTTCTTCATCATCTTCATGTTCATCAGACGCAATTCAAATGAAATTAAATGGATTTTAGACCTGTTGCTCGTAATACTCTACCATATTCAACCAAAAAAGGTATAAAAAACCTTACTTAATTTGTTAGGGGCATTAAAAATGTTGAAATCAAGCACAATTAAAGTAAAAATTAAAATTAGAACTTGATTCTTAGGCAAGTCAATCAAATCCAAAAGCAGAATCGTTACATCGTTGATAAATACGGTGAATGAAGGAAGAAGGGATTTGAAATAAATTAGGGTTGATGAAGAAGGAATGGTTTTGAAAGGAGGGGCGTAAGGGCAGCGATATCAAGTGCGATGTTTGAGGGGAAAGAAAACCTAACTGGAGAGAGATAGGGATATGAAGCATTCGCCAAGAAGAAGCGGGAGTATGAAAACTTAAGAAGGTTGGAAGCTACCATGGTAACGGTGGTGGAATGGGTGACGCAAAACAGTGGACCAATCATGGAATTACACGTGGATTAATGGACCAATCACAAAGCTGCAAAGTGCTGACTTGTCGAATCAAAATCGGATGTACCTGCATATATATAGGGTAAGATTTATACTAACTATTGTTACAACATGTATTAACCTAACAAATACCATATATGCAATGGCTATGATGTACATCATGTACCATTTTCCTTTTTTCCTTTTTTCTTTACTTTTTCAAGATAATATAGGTTGATTAGGGGGATGTGATGTGATATCATGAGTATGGGTGGTTAACTATAAGACTGCTCTCAACCGTGGTAGAAACTGATACCGTCAGTTGTTGCTAAATCAGCGTCACATCAGCTCACGCTCCAGCCGACACTAATCTGACGTACCCTTGCCAACAATACCTCTTCCCTTTAATTTTTTGGGACCCACCATTACAAAATACACACACACAAAATACCCATTTGGGCCCCACCCACCAACTCACGAGCTCCTCTCCTCTCGTCTCCATACTGGCGGAAGCAAACTGGCGGTGGCCACTGATCTACCCGTGGCAATGGTTTGTTTCCGCTACTCAAACTTACAATCAAACTCACAAGAGCATTGGGAGTGCTCTAAGCATAATGAGACGATAGAATATTAATGTGGCGACATGTGTAACTGTAATTATATTATATATGTTCTATTTTACAACTTGATGTGACATAATAAATAGTGAAGATAGACAACTTTACTTTTTGTCTACAATCTTTATTGACCATCTTTTTACTAGCAATTTTTTTTTGTTTCTCTAGTTTTAAAATATTGTCCTCTAAATGTTTGTAACATCGCATGTGGCAAAACACACTAGTTTCTCTTATAATATTTATTAGATGTATATAATATACTTTATTTGAAAGACAATATATATAATATACTTATTAGACCGGAGCTAATATGGTGCCTTCGGTTGGGCATCCGTTAACCTTGGTAAACCGACACCATTTACATGCCTCTTTCGGTTCTTGCATCAGTTAAATGGATTTGGTTTGGAGATGTAGAAGGCAATGAGGTTGTGGGTAATTTTGTAGGAATTCATATTTTATGTGTGTATTTTATGTATAAAATTAAGTGAATGATTATTGTTGGCATTGTCAGTGGATGTTGTAGTTTAATTACTTCAATGTTTTTGTTGCCATGCGCGGATGATTATGATTATAGTAATATAATGAAATTTAAAACACCTCTTCATCCCTTAATTATCTGATTGTTAAAATATTATATGATTGCAAGTGTTTTCAATTTGAGCACCAATTTTAATTGTTTAACAAAAGCAATTAATATTCCATATGGAAGCTCAGCCGGCCGACGTCGGCAGTCTTACTTATTATATTAACCAGAATATCTTCTGCTTCTGCTTAAAAAGAATTTATTGAAAATTAGCAAAAACATTTAAGTCTTGGGAAATCCCCTAAGCCAATCATGGGTTCCTCCTTCAGCTGTTGTGATTCTGAGAAGGTTAATGAAGGGTATGTAAAATGTAACATAGTCATAATTAAGTGTTTTTATTTTTTATTTTTATTTTATCTATGTTTCATTTATATGTTAAAAGTGGATTGCTTCTTTTTTTAGTGTTCCCTCAGGCGATGGTCATTCTCCATGGCGAATATTTAGTTTCAAGGAGTTGCATTCAGCCACTAATGGTTTTAGTGAAGATAACAAACTCGGAGAGGGCGGTTTTGGAAGCGTTTACTGGGGGAAAACGTCTGATGGTCTTCAGGTCAGATTTATCCATCGTTTTGTATTCATAATCTGATATCACACACTCTATAATACTGCATATTTATTAGATCCATCTCACCATGAAATGTTGAAGTGGTCTACTTCTACTACACTATGCCTAGCTATATGTTGTAGGAGTAGCAATTGGGTTAATAGGCTCGGGTTGGATTTAGTCAACCCAAACCCGACATGTTTGGAATGTTCACGAGTGACACATTGATAAACCAGATCCGATCCATCTAACCCATATAACTTAGCAGTTGGTGGGTCAAATATTGACGAGCCATAAATAAGAAATGGTCCTTACAGTATTTAAGTGCTACAAAAATCAAAATCTCAAATTCATTTAAAAAAGATAACAATCCAATCCATAACAAAAGTGATTTTATAATATTTACATCATTTTTTAAATATTTAATGTTTTTAAAAACTAAACGACATAATAACCCGAGCCAATTTATGAATGGGTTGACTTGTTTTTGACCCGAAGCTCAACCCAAACCTAATTATTTTCGTGTCTGGAATATTGATAAGAAATCTAGATATGGGATTTTGATTATATAGATAGCAGTGAAGCAATTGAAGTCAATGAACTCAAAAGCTGAGATGGAATTTGCGGTGGAAGTTGAAGTTCTTGGAAGGGTACGGCACAAGAATCTGTTGGGATTGAGGGGTTATTGTGCTTCGGCCGAACAACGTCTTATAGTCTATGATTACATGCCTAATCTTAGTCTCTTATCACACCTCCATGGCCAATTTGCTGCTGAAGTTCAACTTGATTGGAAAAACAGAATGAAAGTTGCTATTGGCTCTGCTGAGGGACTACTGTAAGCTTCCCTAAAATATCACTCTGTTCAATTACTCTCCACATACCTCAATATTGCCAAAATTATTATACCACAGTGTGACCTATTATTCTGAATAATTTTATAAGTCAAAATGTGCTAAATTGAGACAGGGTAACATTCTCACTACTTTTAGAAACTTCAGCCTCAGGAAAATGGTATCATTAATCTTGACATGATTAGTGATCCATTTTATGTAATGCCGCCCCTTTGGAATTGAAGCTTGATCAAGAAAAAGGAGAAAACAATTGTAAAAGGCCGTCTAAGTGATCTTAGTATATGGATTAAAAAACGTTTGCTTAATTTTAAAGTTATTTCATTTGAATATTGTTAGTCAATAACTATTCCTATATGGCTATATCCGTTATTTTTGGCAAGTTGACTTGATTAATTGAAGGGCATGTTTGGGAAAGCTTAATAATGGAGTTAATGAGCTTATTAGCTTATAAGCTTAAATATGCTTGAAATTTTAAGCTCAATAAACTAATAAGCTCATAAGTCCCGTTAATAAGTTTTCCCAAACATGGCCGAAATCTTTGGGGTGGTAGGTGATGATCAATAGAATAATACTGTATAATTTAAGGATTAATAAAAATAATATATTGTAGTCAAATAATAAACATTTATCATAGTAGTTCAGCTGGTTAGAGCATATTGCTAATAACATGAAGGTGATAAGTTTAAGTTATGGCTGTCAACTTTTTTAAATATTTATATTTTTTGAAATAACAAGTGGATTAACTGAAATTTAAATTTTGCTAAATTAGGAAGTTACACCAAATGTATTATACTCGTATACAATAAAGATAAAAAAAATTATTTTCTCCGTATCAAAATAAGTGAATCACTTTCTTTTTTAGGGTATATTAAAATAAGTGAATCAGTTTAATATTTTATCTTATTCGGTAAGTTTTTATATTTAAAATTACCCATTTACCCTTACTTATCCCTCTTTAAACATAATTAAAGGTATGTGGCCCCATCCATTTTTGTCATCTTCCTATATTTGACTTTTTTTATCATTTAGAAAAAGCAACAAAATAGTAAAAGGTGTGGGGCCCATCCATTCTAATTACTCCATTTAATTTCACTAATATCATATTACCTTATTTTGCCTAAAAAAAACATAAATTTTAAAGTGATTCACTTATTTTATACGGATGAAGTATATTTTTATAACTATAAATAACCTCTTTTGGCCTTATTTTTCCCATTTCTTAAAAAGAAAGTTCAAATAACTTTTTGACATATTTGACGTGGCCAGGTACTTGCACCATGAAGTCACACCCCACATAATCCACCGAGACATAAAAGCAAGCAACGTCCTCCTAGACTCTAACTTCGAGCCACTAGTAGCCGACTTCGGGTTCGCCAAGCTAATCCCTGACGGTGTGAGCCACATGACCACACGGGTCAAGGGCACCCTAGGCTACCTAGCCCCTGAATACGCCATGTGGGGCAAAGTCTCCGAAAGCTGCGACGTTTACAGTTTCGGCATTCTTCTCCTCGAACTCATAACCGGAAGAAAACCGATTGAAAAACTGCCCGGTGGTGTCAAACGGACCATAACCGAATGGGCGGAACCCTACATTGAAAAAGGGCGGTTTCGGGACCTGGCGGACCCGAAACTGAGAGGCGATTTTGATGAGGATCGGTTGAAACAGTTCATAAATGCGGCTACGCTTTGTGTCCAAAGCCAGCCCGAGAAACGGCCGAATATGAAGGAAGTTGTGGAGTTGCTTAAAGGGTATGAACCTAAAGGGAAGATGATGCAATTGAGGTTGAAGAGTGTCAAGTATGGTGATGATCTTGTGGCTATGGATCAAGCTACTGATGATGATGATGATGATGATGATGATGATGATGGTTATAATGATGATGGAAAGGGTGGTGGGTATGGATATGATGAAAGTGATGGTTATGGAGTGTTTGGTGCCATGAGTAATGTGCAGAAGATGCATGATCCATACAAGAGGTATGCAGACAGAATGGGAAAGAAAGGGTGATCATATGAAAATCTTGCTTAATCAATTGAAATACATCAAAAGCTTCATTAATTTTTTTATGCTGTTAATCTTTAGACAAATTTATGCTTGATTTCCTAGTGCTGAAAAATATGGTTTAGAGGGAACTTTTAAATATTTATTATGAAATTCCTTATGTTATATTCAGTATTGTAAATTAAAATATTTGGAATACTTTTCGTGTTGTAGTAAACGAGTGCTTTCATGCACGCGCAGAGTCGGTCCAATCAATTTTTTGACCCTGGCCGATGAGTAGATGACCTTAACAGGGCCCTCTGTAGTTTTTTTTTTCAAAGTAAAATTAATATAGAACATAAGTTTAACTCTCATTCACATTAACATCATTTTCATTCATATTTACGTCATTTTCATTTTCATTTTCTTTCATATTTTCTCCATTTTAATTTTCATTTTCAATTTCGATTTCATTTTGACTTCATTCTTAAAAAAACCATGTTTTTTTTAACAACCTTTATCCATTGACCCTTTTAAATTATTTTTTTTTAATTTTAGTTTCGTCCTTTCTTTTTCTTTTCCTAATAAGTAATAGGCCAAGACAAATAAACAGTCAATTTGGCAAATACTCCCTCCGTCCCTAAATAAAGTTCCCATTTAACCTTCAAGTTTTGTACCTAAATAAAGTTCCCATTTCTCAAACTTAAGGGGCCCACTTAATATAATAATATTATTACCAATACTTTCACCACTAACTATTTCTTAAAACACTTTCTCTCTCCAATCAAACCTTATATTTTATTCAAAAGTAATACCAAATACCCCACCACTAACTATCTCCTAAAAATGTTGTGCCCAACACAAATGGGAACTTTATTTAGGGACGGAGGGAGTAACAGTCAATTAGGCAAGATAAATTAAGGATTGGAAGTTGGAGCTGATACACCTGAATGGGTGAGTGGGAAGAACATCAAAATTGGCGATTTAGCGAACGATTGAATGAAATCAAATACTAACGATTGTTGTGATTACTGTGAAATCAAAAGATAAAAAATCAGATACGAAATCAGATAGATCGTACGAAATCTAGAAATCAATTATACCTGATTCGCCGAGTTGCAGTGATACGAATAACTGAATCATTGAACAAAATCTGGGATACGATTGAGTCGCCAAGTTACTGAATCTTATTTGTTTTTGCCAGAGATGAGAGACGTGGTTGAGAAAATGGAAGAGACGTCAGACGTGTTAAGAAATTGGAGGAATGGGCCATTGGAGCGTATATGTTTTTGCCCTTAATTTAAAATGGACTTTGGGCTTACTTTTTAATAAGAAAGATACGAACAGGCCCGGTATACTAAGGGGTGTTTGGGAAAGCTTATTTAAAAAACTTGTGTTTATTAGCTTATAAGTTTATAAGCTTATTTAAGTTAATACGTTTTTGTTAAATAAAGTATTTGGAAAAGTTTATATACATTAATGTAAAATGTCTAAAAATGATATTTTTAATAAGCTAATAAGTTTAATTGTTTGGTTTAGTTGTGCTTTTATAAAAAATGTTTGATTGATGAAATGACGGTGGTAAGGAAGTAAAAATCCTAAATAAGCTAGTAATTCCCTCCAAAATTTCTTATTTAAAACCCCCAAAATAAGCTTATAAGCTCAACCAAACACTTAGTTGTGCTTATTAAACTTAAATAAGTTTAAAAGCTCACAAGCCCTTTAAATAAGCCCTCATAAACACCCCCTAAATGGGAACATTTTATGAAAGTGAGTCCCTTAAAATTTGTGGGCCATGAGTAGTTGCTCTGGTGGCCCTGGCCTAGGGACGGCCCTGTGCAGCTGTGTCTACACATTACAACTGGAGTAAAAACATATACTGTAGAAGTATATATTTTAGCAATGTTTAGATATAGTATTCGCACAAAAAATAGAATACTAAATTGTTAATATTTTAAAGAAAATGTATAATTGAAAAATAAGCAAAAAAAATATAAATAAAAGTATCTTAAAAATATAATTATTATTAATAATCATGAATCAATATTATTAAATAATACTATTGAGAAATACCAATAATCTAAACAATATCATAACAAAATTAACTCACAAAAATAGAAGAAAACTAAAGAGTTATCGACTAAATAGAAAAGCAAAGAGTTGTTGATTGAATAGATATAAAACATGATAAAAGGATAGAATAGTAACTAGTAAGCCTACGGAGAGCTTGAACCTAAGACCGTCGCTGAAAAAATAAAATGCGTTACCAAATAGGGTATATCCTATTTATCGTTTGTATGGCTCCTTACTTATATTTATTGAATAATTTCTTTTTTCACTAAATAACAAAATTAACTGTTCATCTATTGGTAAATGGCGCCCTACGACATTGTGCGAAATAATGTAAATAATTGATTTTTTTGAAGCAACTTCAACCCAAATTCACTTAAGCCCCCGGCCCAAACTGGTGAGGCCCTCAGACATTTAGTAAGAAAGTCAAAACCAGAGAAATCTTAAAACTTGTAAATGGACCGGGTTTAACGGAGTATAATTTAGTGAGGCCCTCATGTACGTGTCAACAATGGAGCTGGGCTCTATAATTTGAAGTTGATGTGCAATTTACCAAAACAATAATAATCTTAAAGCATGGAAATTCTAAAAATTTAAAGTAATATAATTATAACTTGTATTCAATCTCACAATTGGTTATATGAGTATAAATCTAATCATATATTTGAGCCTCAAATAGATGGTGGTAGTCTAGTAATTAGATTTGGTCTCTAAGAGTGATATTTGTAGTAGGTTTCAGGTTCAACTCCTAGACGCAAAAGAACACCCCTTTGTAGCTATGAAGATTTTCCCGCACCGGCTTCTGGCTACCTACAAAGCTAGTAGCCGTCCTTGGGTTAGTCGGCTTACAAAGCGACTGGAACTCAAAATAAAAAAAAAGTGATTAAAAACATTTCTATTTGAGGTTATCGTTTTTTTTTTTTTTTTAAATTTCACCCTTACAAAACATCTATCTATTACTTATTATAAATGACTTAATCCTATTAAGTTTGATTCATAAATTTATTATTTTCATACCATCACTCTAATAATCAAACGAAACTACATGTTATATTTATTTATATATAAAACTATCGATATATATTGATTTAATAAATGTTTGGAAATCATGGAAGTGTCATTCAAAAGTCTTCCCAATGATAAAGTGAAGGAATCTTAACAATGTCACATTCCTTATCCTACCAAACTCCAAAAACATATATACACTCCGTTGTCTTTGGCTTATGTCACAAGACAAAATCATAAAGTGCAACTCCTCCTTTGCTTATTCAACAAATCACCACATCTCACTCCCGCAAACCATAACCAATTAATTGGAGTCCTCCTTTACACATACACTCACAGTGATGAATGAATGTTATTAAAAGCTACTTATGCTTCTTAAACAAGATTATTCAATGTAGAGGATAATGTTAGACTAGTCTAATCAATCACCATCATCATTATTTTCTCATCTATACATATTCAGTTTTCATGCATTCTAGAGAAAAAACACAAGTCTCGATTGATCAAACTTTTGTTTTTCACCCTGACTGACAAAATGATACAATCTGGCCCTTGTAAAATACTCATAGGGATTTCATTAGATCAAGAAGAAAGCATGGAACTTCTGTCTTCTGCCATCTGTAATTTGGCTAATCCAAGTGACACCATAGTTGCCTTGCATGTTCTTGGTTAGTATGCAACCTTTTGATCTATCGTTATGTTATTTTGTGTTATAACATTAGCAGCTTCATTACAGTGACGGATACAGGGAAGAGACACAAAGACAAAAAGGGCCGTTTGAAAGCAATAAACAAATATCAAACCCAAATACGAAAAGCAAAAGCTTTTGTTATATCGGTAATGGGGGAATTTGCGAATATATGTAGCGGCAAACAGGTAACAATACTCTATACTTTTTAACATTTCTCCTACTTAGATATAAATAGACTCTTGAATCGGCTGATTATTTCAATTCGCAGGTGAAGTTGGAGGCAAGAGTTGGGTTTAGCTCTGGTGCTGGGAAAGGACTTGTTGAAGAAGCTAAAAAGATTTCGGCTAAGTATCTTTTCATTGCAAGCAAATGTAACGAATCAAATCGGTATAAATATTATCTAGCTATATATGATAAATGAATTATATCACAACCCTTTTTGTGTAATTCAAGTTTTCGTATTATTTTCACTATTAGGCTCGGTCAAACACAAAAATACTGCCATGATCATACGCCATGTTCACTGGTTTTGGTCCAGAAATCTGATATGCGACAAGATTTTCATTCTACCACCATCGACATCGAAGGTTAGTTCGTCTGTTATGTTTTTAAGCATTAATATTTGAATCCATATTTATCACAAGTTTGCCACGTGTATGTTTCAGATTTATCAGACAAAAAGAATGGGCAAGGGTCACCTAGAAACGTGTTGGATATATCTGAAGGGGATTACAATAGTACTACAGAAGAAGACATTTCCAGCATCGAGGGGTCCGCTATAACAGAATCCCCTCGGCTTCCAATGTCTTTGGAGGTAAAAGGGCAGTCTTCTTTTAGAAGGCATATACTATCCTTAAAACGCATTTCCTCTTTTTTATTCTCCCCATTTGAGCAAGATACGAAGAAGCAGGATGTCAAGCTTCCAATCAAAGAACAACGACCACCTTTATTGAAGTGCTTCAGTTACCAAGAGCTCGCGAATGCTACAAATAACTTCCACCAAGGTACAAAATGAGAAATGCCTACCATTTGTATTACTACCTACTTCATAGGATTACATATTAATTCTCTCTCCTAATATTATTTCTTGATTTTGACACATGTTTTCATCTAATGAGTAGGATTATAATTAGTAGGACCATTACTCATACAAAATATCTAAAATCATGACTTAGTGTTAGGACACTAAACCATGTACAATAGGCCAGGTTGGCACCATAAGGGTTGAATTTAGTTAGTGGGAAATAATTCCACCCGTTTTGAATAAATTGATGTTTAAAAGTAAAAGTAATGATATATGTGTCATTTGATTATATTAAAAGATATAATTAGTGGGTGTGTACCCCACTATTTTTTACCAAATAAAGTAAAAATTAAAGTATATCACTAATTTTGATACACAAAAATGTATCACTTATTTTGAATAAGAGCAAGTATAAAACAAGGTAGATGATTTCATTGCAGATAGTATTGTTGGGATTGGGGGATACTCGGAGGTTTACAAAGGAGATCTAGAAAGTGGACAAGTTATCGCGGTCAAAAAGCTAGCCAAGGATAACAAAGATCAAAATAAGGAGAAAGAGTTTCTTATGGAGTTGGGCATTCTTGGACATATTAACCATCCAAATACTGCAAGCTTAGTCGGTTGTTGTGTCGAAAATGGACTTTATCTAATATTTAACTACTACCCTAATGGAACTCTCTCCTCAGCGCTACATGGTACGGCAATAATTTAAAGATTTTAGCTTTTTTCTGATATGATGTGAGCTAAATCTGACCAAGGCATTTGTAAATTTCAGGAAAAACAGCGGACAATCGTCTAGAGTGGCCTGAAAGATATAAAATTGCTCTTGGAATTGCTAGAGGATTAAATTATCTTCACACATGTTGCAAGCATCGGATTATTCACCGTGATATAAAAGCATCAAATGTTCTTCTAGGTCCAGACTTCCAACCCCAGGTGAGGCAAAGATTATTACATTATTACTATGGAAGAAGTTGTGATATTAGTCCTAATTTTTAAACTACACGTGATAATTTAATCCAAAACTCATGTTGATTTAAAGAATACCGTGGATTTGGTATTGTTCAACACAAGAACTTAAATTTTGTGATAAATCTCAATTTTCATAAAATCGTCAACTAAACTTTTAGAGTGTCAAACAAATCCTAAATAAGACTTAGATTTTCAGATGAGCCAAAAAAAACCAAACGGGCAAAAAACTGGGCATGAAACAAAGTCAAAAAATTAAACAATTTTTTTAAAATGCAAATAACTCCCGAAAAACAGCATTTTTGGGCCCAAAGTTCTGTTAACCGCCTATGGCGGTTTACCCAGGCATAGTGCTCGTCGCTAGCTTCGATTTGGCCCGTCGACCGCATGAAACGAATACTAGAGGCAAAAGTGCCATTTTAATGCAGTTCATTTCTTCACAAGATCTTGGGCTTTAAGGAATAAAAGAGCGCGTTCCTCCACATTTGGGCCTGCGGTTATATTTCTATTTATTTGGTAACAAATTTGCATGTGTAGATTTCGGACTTTGGTCTGGCGAAATGGCTTCCTAGCAAATGGACACACCATGCTGTAATTCCTATTGAAGGGACTTTCGGATACTTAGCCCCAGAATACTTTATGCACGGAATTGTTGATGAAAAAACAGATGTTTTTGCTTTTGGAGTTCTTCTTTTGGAGATCATAACGGGACGGATGCCTGTCGATTCAGAGAGGCAGAACCTTGTATTGTGGGTCAGTATTTGTATCATGAAATTTGTTCCAAAACTTTACTAAAAAACATATATGAATAAATAAAAGACCTCGTCACTCAAGTTCAGTAGCATTATTTTATAGGCGAAACCACTAATCGACTCTCAAGATATCGGCGCACTAGTTGATCCTGATCTACACGGTGAATACGACTTCAATCAAATGTATCGACTAGTACTCACATCTTCATTCTGTGTTCAAAAATCTTCTGATTGGCGGCCTTCCATGACAGAGGTACATGATTTTATTTTTAGACTTGATAATGAACACAAATGTTAACATCTTTCTCTCATCTGATTTAGGTGTTAGAAATCTTACAATTTGGAGATGAATCGAAATTCGCAATGAATTGGAGAATACCAAAATTTACACAAGATGAGAAAGAAATGGATGATTATTCGATGATATTTGGTTATGATGTTCCGTCGGATATAAGTTTGGATGACATATAGAGGATCGTAGCTATCTATTTTTGTACGAGTTTGTATCTGGCCTAAAGTATCTCCCATAAAATAACTAGCTAGGTTAATACATAATTTAATTCTTGTGCTTACCTTTACCTTGTAAGTGTCGTAATTAATTTCTGTAATATTAACCTTCATAAATTTATCTTAGCCATTTGTGGTTCAGTCTGATCATCAAATCTTATCCAACTGACAATTGGATAAACTGGATAATAAAATTGTATGGAGCTACTTTATCTAAAAAAACTACACGACAAAAGTAACGACAAAATGAGTCATTTTTGGAATAAAATTCTCCCTTTCCATTCTCATTTCCAGCCATTCTGTTTCCATCCATTCCAATCATTCTTACCAAACACCCCCTTTGATTACAAGCCAGTAACAAGTTTTAAACACAAATGATTTATCAAAATACCATAAATTTTGAGATTTTCTTCAAAAATTTTGACCAACACTTTTCTTTAAAAAAAAACTCAAAATCGAATTTGTTTATGAAACTGATATAAATCATCAATAAACTTGTTTAGCTATCATATTTCTGATGATTGCAACTAATTTCATCAATTTTTATCAACAATGTTAAGATATGGTAAACGTGGGACACAAAAACTTCGATAAACTTAACAACAGGTATAATTTCTTCAAAAATTCCAATTTAATTATGGTTTTTCTTGATTTTCTGTGAAAATTTTGATTAGAAATCCATTTTCTACTGATTAGCAACAAAAATTATTGAATTTAAGTAATAGAATGAAGATTTTGATCAAGATTAGACAAGAAATGAAGAATAAACAAGAACATTAACCTTTTTTCTAACTTGAAAAACAATTTTTTCGATCTGATTTTGCTAAAAAATGATGCTTAAATTCAAAGTTTCTGCATCCAAAACACTCTGTGATTAACCAACACATTTTCATTGCACAAAGTACCAAAAACTAATTTAGATTCGAATTTAATGAAGAACAGAGTCTATTTTCGCGAGCCACCAGAATCCTCCTGTGCAGATCTGATTTTATTCCAAAATAATGCTTACAGTTAACTAAAGCTCACTCAGGGTCTATAAAATATTGATTTCCTTACACTGATTCATCAATAACACAACAAAATACCTTCATTTCAGTGAAACATCGATCGAAGTAGGCTGAAAAACGGGAAGAAAAGTAAAAGCAGTTCAAAGCTAGGATATGAGTTTTAACTGATTTCTTGTGTAAACGATGATAAAACTTCAAATCTACCTTTCAAAATATATATTTCTACTGACTGTAAAATCCAATATTCTCTATTGTCTAAAATCCTTGAAAAGGTTCCAACTCCAACCCCACAAACATTCAGTAATCACACGAAATCCAACTCACGATATCGTGCCAATGTCATTGACTCATTGGTTGGGGGAAGAACACTGACGAGTACCATTGGGATGGAGCCTTAGACTATGGGGTATGGGCACCACCACCACCTCATTTTTTCTGTCACATCATCTGCCACCTCAGCAACCACACCACACCACACCACTCCACTTTATCCAGGAAATACTCACCACTCCACCCAACTCCACCCCACTCCACTTATTTGTCCCCATAAATGACCGTTACCCTCCCAACGTTTGAAAAAATACGCTCCCCCGCTCGTGGTCGTCCGTTCCCGTGGCCACAGAACTCAACCACCGCACCCCACGCCGTGTAGGGGGGCGGTGTTCCCCGCTAGTCCACGCCGTGGCCAACCGGCCACCTAAGCCCGTGCTCCCCGCCCCGGTGCCCATACCGCTCGGTCTTAGTCCTTTCAACTATGAGAATTAATTTATATATCATATTTTTTTAATGTATATATCACATAATTAAGGAGGTGTTTGGGAAATTTATATAAGGGTGCTTATGGCTTATAAGTTTACTAGGTTATAACCCGTGAAAAATCACGGGCTCCCGTTAATTTTACTCTTTAATAATTTTAATTGTCTTACACTACTATAATAATTTATCTTTAATTGCATGAATATTACATGTAGATAAATGGAAAGTATTTTCGTTGATTCTTAAAAATTATATTAACATTACAAAATTTAAAATTACATGATAATAAAGTGATAAACATAGTATAAAATATTAAAAAAAAACACAATCAATAAAAGCATTAATAAGTAAATGTTAAAACGTCACGAAACAATTTTTTTAACAAAATAATTTCTTATAACATCCTTAAACCACTAGTAGTTTTGACTTTTGACCCTAAAGTATTATTAAATGATTATTAGATTAAATGCTAAATGAATTATTTAGTGTTTTGCCCTCTTGTGATATTTTAATCAATGGATTAATATATCCAATTTCTGAAATGTCTTAATGATTATATGATTTTTATATTTTTAGATTCTCTTTTGAATTTAGATTCCAAAAATATCTTCGTTGTTAAAAACAGAGTCCGTTTGGTATTTTAAATAAATTAACTGCGGATAGGATACCCTTTTTGACACTGTTATTAAATGAAATGTACACCTGTTGTTTTCCCCTTGTACCACATTTTTAAGGAGCTGTCAAAACCCCCTTATATTCTCTCAGTTACGCATCGACACATACAACACACAACAAGATTGCATGTGCCCCTTCTCTCTAAAAACCCTTTTCATCTTCTTGCTTGTTCTTGGTGTCTTTTGAAGATCTAAGGCTCGTTTCTTGCTCAATCTAAATTCTAAACTCATTTTGAAGTAAGCCTTGAGGTGAGCTTCATACTACATGTGTTTGTTATTGATTTCATGCAAGTTGGTTAAACTAGGGTTTAAGATTCTTGAAGTTTTGTAGGTGAATCTTGTGTTAGATGTTAGATTACATGTCTATTCAAGTTTTTACGTGTATTGTGTGGTTATTTGTGGGAAGAAACTAAGTTTTGGTGAAACTCACATTCAAGCTCCATTAATGGAGGTTTGAAGAAGATGGGTTTTGTCAAACCTTGGATTCTTAAGGATTTGATGGTTGATGTTGTTTATTATGTTAAGATAACATGTTTGGTAAATTATTTATGTTGATTGTCAAGTATTGGTGGATTTATGAAATAAACTAGTTAGTGTTTGTATAATTTCGGTAAAAAAAAAGACAAACTAGTGATTTTGGTAAAAATATTTGGTCAAGAAAGGTGTTGATTTGGTTAAATTATGTAGTTAGTCATGACTTTCTAGATGTGGTGTTTATATGAGTTAAAAGTTTAAATTTAGTAGTATTAGAACTATGTTTGGGTTTTGACCCATTTGGGCTATTTGGTAGTAAAATGGCTTAGTAGTTGATTTGTATAAGTATTGGTGGTTTTGACATGTTTATGTGTTAGTGTTGGTATTGATAACACTTGGTGGAAAGTTAGTGGTTAACATTGTTAATATTTGTTACTATTGATAATATCGATTACTAACTCGGTGTATGTGAAGATCGAATAACTCTTCATAAACGTAGATCTTTAGGCTCAAGAATAGTTAGTTCTTTATCTGGAATAAGCATATACAAAACATATAATTGCGGAATTAGATAAACAGATTTGTATAGCTAAACAAGGTTTCATCATCATCTTTATATACAATGATTACTAAAAGCCCCAATTCTACACATAAATATGTAGAACGGTTTTGGTTAACAGGATCATACGATCTTGAGGCTTAGGTTTTACACACGAACACGTTAAAACGTGGGTTTCAAGAACGACTAATTCTATACCTCTAGGTTTCTTTATATACTAGAAAACCTAGAGATTTACAAGGAAAAGATAATACTAAATCTTTTAAGTTAATAAAGATATACTATATCTTTTACATTTATGATTATCTCCTAAATCTTTATTCAAATATTGACTTCCATATCTTCGACTTAGGTCCTTGTAGTTTAATAGTTTTGACATAATCAAATCTTTAATGAATATTAATAATAATATTCCTAACAATCTTCCCCTATTTGATTTGACAAAACTTTGTAGAATTAGCTAGGAATCTTCAAGTCTCTTCCCCTTTTTGACATAATCAAATCAATCCGAGAAACTTGAACTTCCCCTTGAATGATCAACACTTTTTCTTCCCCTAAAAGTGTGCTATCATTCTTGTGTTCTTCAAGGCTATATTAATTACATTGAAAATCAACTATTTTCTGTTTGAAGTTGAAGTAGAAACTCAAACTAAGCATCACATTCCGTCTAAATATAGTAATCAGCAACTTCATATCTTGTATGAAGGACTTGCTTATCTTAGTCTTCAACAGATCTTTTCGTTAAGATTCTGTTAAATTGCAGTTACAACCATACATAACATCTTATGTAGTAAGATTTTCAACTTCTTCTTCAAATAAAATATAATCACTCTTCTTCTGTAATCAATTGATAAAGATCAAAGATGTAACAAATAAAACTTTCCTTTATCTTCATCATGCCTTCAACCTGTGTGAATAATGTGATTCGTTTCACATTATTATCAGATACAATCAATAAACCGTGGTATGGAATGAGCATGGTGTGTGTCATGCTTTCCAAAGTATGATGTATCAGTTGTATGGAAGAAATCAGTAAAAAAAAATTTAAATTTTTCGGTCAGTACTGATTAATACTGATCAGTCAACGCAGCAGGTAAAACTTTCAGTCTATTACTGATCAGTAGTGTTTTTTCTTCATTTACTACTGATCAGTAGTATTTTCGAATCGGCAAGGATCAGTAGTAAAAGTGGTATGGATCAGTAGTAAAAGTGATATGGATCAGTAGTAAAAGTGAATTCCTACTGATCAGTAGTAACACTAAAATCCTTGAGCAGTAGTAAAACTTGCAAAGATACTGACCAGTAGTAATCGTTGAAAAGATACTGATCAGTAGTAAACGATGTTACCAGTAGTAAATTGATGTTGCCATGGACCAGTAATAACATTAAGATTGAGATCATTGGTAAACATAAACGTTCATATGGTGTTGGAGCAGCAGTAGTAATTGAGAAAGTTATAACCATGGAGCAGTAGCAAGTTGAATGACCATTAACAAACTTGTAATATGCTGTTGAAAAGCATCAGTAACAAATTAATCCCTTTGTTGGATTCTTTTTTTTTTTTTGAATTCGTAGCCTTGCGAAAAGAATTCAAAAAGAATTCATACATGCTGATGAAACCTTATCGTTGATTCTTCATAATGAACTTTTTATTAAATACTACAGCTTCACACTTTGATCGTTGCGATGTTGATTTTGATCGTACAATCTACATGTGAACTTTTTATGCTTGATTCTTCATGTAATCATCAATAGATTCTTGTTTAATTCCAGATCTGAGCCACCGTGCTCTGATACCAATTGTGAAGATCGAATAACTCTTCATAAACGTAGATCTTTAGGCTCAAGAATAGTTAGTTCTTTATCTGGAATAAGCATATACAAAACATATAATTGCGGAATTAGATAAACAGATTTGTATAGCTAAACAAGGTTTCATCATCATCTTTATATACAATGATTACTAAAAGCCCCAATTCTACACATAAATATGTAGAACGGTTTTGGTTAACAGGATCATACGATCTTGAGGCTTAGGTTTTACACACGAACACGTTAAAACGTGGGTTTCAAGAACGACTAATTCTATACCTCTAGGTTTCTTTATATACTAGAAAACCTAGAGATTTACAAGAAAAAGATAATACTAAATCTTTTAAGTTAATAAAGATATACTATATCTTTTACATTTATGATTATCTCCTAAATCTTTATTCAAATATTGACTTCCATATCTTCGACTTAGGTCCTTGTAGTTTAATAGTTTTGACATAATCAAATCTTTAATGAATATTAATAATAATATTCCTAACAGTGTACTTTGGGTGTACAGGAACTGGGATCGAGACTCAGAAATATTAGACCTCTGAGTTCGGCGGTTGGAAGCAAAGGTGAGTGGATTTAATCTCCAACTAGTGTTTTGGTTGCAATCAGTTTGTATTGCTCCGTTAGTATTGATCAGTTTATGCTGGTCAGTTAATGTTGGTCAGTTAATGCTGATCAGTTAATGTTGATCAGTTAATGCTGGTCAGTTAATGTTGATCAGTTAATGCTGGTCAGTTAATGTTGGCCAGTAAATGCTGGTCAGTTAATGCTGGTTAGTTAATGTTGATTCCGTTAATGCTGATTCCGTTAGTGCTGGTCAGTTAATGCTGATTATGTTAGTGCTGATCCGTTAATGCTGATCCGTTAGTGCTGATTCCGTTACTGCTGATCCGTTAATGTTGATCTATTAATGTTGATTCCGTTAGTGCTGGTCAGTTAATGCTGATTCCATTAGTGTTGATTCTGTTAGTGCTGATCCGTTAATGCTGATCTGTTAGTGTTGATCCGTTAATGCTGATCCGTTAATGCTGATTCCATTAGTGCTGATTCCGTTATGCTGATCCATTAGTACTTCTCCCTTATTTCTGGACCGGTATTTATGATATAATGATAATTAACTATGGTGTGTTAATTAGCTGAGATGTGCACATGCATTAAGAGTAGGGGTCAGCCTGGTGGTTTGGGGCTGATTAGGGGTCAACCTGGTGGTTAGGGGCTGATTAGAGGTCAGCATGGTGGTTAGGGGTTGGGCATCGTTCGCTATTGGCGATAGTATTAAAACTTATTTTGCATTCGTTGTATGAGCGGACTTAATACTATGCCAAGTAGCTTGGGCCACCGGTAAACCTTGTGGGCCAACAATAGTTGTGGTTCGGCCGAACCGCCGGTCCTCTATTAGTGGTTACCCTTGATATGTGATTGATTAAGTGGTTACCCTTGATAATGTGGTTGATTAAGTGGTTACCCTTGATGATGTGGTTGATAATGTGGTCGATGATGTGGATGATGATGTGGTTGAGAATGTGGTCAATGGTGTGGTTGATAACGTGGTTACCCTTGATGATGTGGTCGATGATGTGGTTGTTAATGTGGTTGATATTGTGGTTGATTAGTGTGGTTACCCTTGCAGATGTGATTGATTAAGTGGTTACCCTTGCAGATGTGGTTGATTATGTGGTTACCCTTGCGGACGTGATTACTTGCTTGTTGTACTTAACCGAAATTGTAGATTATATTCATTCACTTAGCTTTGTGATAATCCCTCCCTCGTTGTCTCTTTTCAGGTTGGACAGTGCTTTGGACGGGATGATTGACCGAGCTCATTAAAATATGTTTTGTAATCGAGCCATGTCGTTTTTAACACCGTAATAAACTATGTTTTATTTAGGGACTATTATCGGACTTTAATTTGTAACTTAAACTTAACTACTTTTATATCGCTTCCGCACTTGCCAAAAAGAAAAAAAAATTGGTTTCTAATTTTACGGTGTTACAGAAACAATCTTTTAAGAAGATAAGAAAACTTAAGATAAATTTTGGAACACTTTCTTGAATACAACATTTGATGTTTTATATGCTAGATCATCATCCTTATCTTCTATTAATAGCTTCAAACTTTGTGCTCTTTACTCTAAATAACAAATATTTTTAAAATGTCATTTTAATTCATGTTAATAGCACTTGAAGTATATAAAGTTTGTATACTTGATATTCTTGTACTTCCTCCGATTCAAAATAAGTGATACACTTTCCTTTTTAGGGTGTATCAAAATAAGTGATACACTTTAAAAAATTACCTTATTTGGTAAAAAATAGTGGGACCCACACCCACTAACTATCTACTTTAGCAAAGTGAAAAGACCCCTTTACCCTTACTTTTAATTTTAAACATCATTAACTCTACTTTATTCAAAAAGTGTGGGACCCATTTCTCACTAACCATCCAATTAATCTAATTTAACCATCATTATAAACTTTTGCCTCAAACTACGTGAAATATAAAGTGTATCACTTATTTTGAATCGGAGGAAGTATTATGATTTCTTCTTATCCAAATATTATTTTCTAAATTTTATCCTCTCTTGATTCGTTAGAGTATTTGGTACGACGATGTGCATCAGATGAATGTTGTATACTTGATGTGGTAGATAATTGTTTGAATTTAATCTTCTTCACATCCACTTTTCTAGATTTTATTCAACTTTACCATTTGTAAAATCCATATTATATTTTCAGCATATAAAAAAGTATCAAACTCAATATATAAACATTAAATACTAATATAATTTCACAAATAATGTTATGTTGACTTTGAAAGGAAAACACGGTCAAAATTTCTATTTAAATTCAAAATTTTGGTTCATTATCACTCCACCTAAACATTAAAATTCTCATAATTTTATGAGTCAAACCTATTAGCACTTACATAAAAATTAATAAGAAGTTACATAAATATAAAATAAAGATTTGAATTTGAATTATTTGATTTTAATTTGAATTTGAATGATTTGATTATAATAAAGATTTTATAAATAATTTGAAATTGAATATTTTTATAATAATAAATATATTTCATTGGTCAAACCATTCCACCGATGCTCATATAGGATCAAAGTGATACTACTACTTATAAGTCGAGTGGCCCTAACAACCTGTTTAACTGATCTTATTGAAAAGATGGGCTTCAGAGAACCTACTTCTACTTCTTAGATGGAATTAAGAGGCACTATGAAACCATGAAAAATATAACTTAAAATCAGTTAAAATAACTAAAGATCTTGAATCCGTGAAAAATATATAATTCTTGTATATTTAAGGTCACAAATCAAACTACTTATTTAACTTTCAAAGAATTCCACCGTATATGAGGCACTATGAAACCATCAGAAGAATCAAAACGTCCAATCATCCCATGAATCAGACCAAGACCTTTCCCTAAAACACAAATTCATCAATTCATCTAAAAACATTAGAATAATATGTTTCAATATGTGCACACCAATTTATATAATCTCTATAATGAAAGTTAAATTTGAAATGTAGGTCCTAAAACCATACCACACTGATTGACAATGTGTAAAACTTAGGTCATGTGCTTGAAACAATATTAAAATAAAATTAAAATAAAATAAAATTCAGATGAATATAAAATCTGGACGAATTTGTACACAGCTAAATGTTGGATGAGTTTCCCATATGCCAATGCAAGATCACCTTAAAATAGAGTTTTTGGATTTTCTGACCTTTATACCCTTTGTTCACAGCTAAACGTTTTCTGTATATACAAATGAGTTTCCCATTTTTAATATTTTCTGACCTTTATAGCGTTTGTACATAGCAAAATGTTTCCATTAAAGATTGTAAATGAATTTTTGGATCAAGACCATAATTCATAGCTAACATTCCTCTAATTATGCAGTTTAATTACCTTATAAAAAATTCAATTGAAGGGAAATGGTAAAGGTCGAACATGTTGAAATAAAAAATTTCAATTGAAGGGGAATGGGAATAGGTCGAACATGTGTTAATAATTTATAAGAACTCAAAAAAATGGAAAAAATATGACAATTTTCAACCTCGGTTGTTTTGACTTGTTTCCAATCGTTTCAAGTGTCTTATACTTGTTAGATACAGTAATCAATGAGAGTCATGATTCCCTTATCAGGAATATTGGATATTCGCAAATCCAAATGATGATTTTGATAATTGATTAATTCTTAAAGGGTTAAACTATAAGTTTTGACTAGGTCAAAAGAAGTAGTTTAAGTGATGCTTAATTTCCATAAAATTTAGTGGGAGCTATGACTAACATATTCACTAGAGGTACTAATGAATATAGTAAGTTAGTTGGGACATTAACAACAAGAAGTTACCAAGTAGATAGCCAAAGAGTTAAGAGAAATAAATGATCATTGATTAGATTATTGCATGCCTAATAGCGTGATCACAAGTCTTGTGATTAATTATTGCATATCTAATATGATGTTCACATTCCAGTGAACAAGATTGATCATTTAAGGAAATTTCTTTAACTAGTAAGAATATCTACAAACCAAGTAGCTAAAAGAGTTTTAGTTACAAGGCAAGTTTTATGAGATTCAAGAAACTAAATGAGTAATTTTCCAATCCTCCAATGTTTGCCGAATCATATAAAAAGGCAAGACTAGAATATGTTCTAAATGTTGCATGAACAATATCTAGCAAAAACAAAAGTAATAATATTCCTAAATACTCGTCTTATGTCTTTAGTTTAATAGAAATGACTAATTGTAATTAGTGATAAAAGTTACAATTAAGGAGTCATTGAGCAATCAACACAAACGCAAAGAATAAAGTAATGATCCAGTAATAATTTAGTATCTATGTCCAGTGAGGAATAATACATGAGTTAGTATCATTATTATTCAGAATTTATATGTTTTACAACATCCATGAATAAAAGTCTATTTATTCAAAAAGGTATAAATCCGTGACTACTCGTCTTGGTGGGAACCTTGATGGGACGTTAACGTCATCGCGGTATTTGGTGGTAGATTCGAAGTTCTTCGAAGATAGCTACACAAGTTTTATGTAAACCAAATATCGGTGATATTCTGTTGGAGCTCGACGAATATTGGATTGACCACCGTGATAATACTTCGTGGTTGAAAAGTTCAAAAGTATTATTCACTAGGATTGTCCTTAAGCATGGGGTATTTGGTTTAGGATACATTGACTAATGTACTTTGGTTCGTCTTAGACAATTCTGAAATATGGTTGTCATACGAGGCTTTACTGGGTACAAAGGAATTTGTATGTTGAATCGAAATATAACAAGATGGCAATTGCAACTCCTTTTTAGGAGAGATATTTATAGGTCCTTTGTCATGATGATAACTGGAAAGTGCATGGCCATGCCCAAACGAACTGATTTGTTCTTTGTCGTTTATCACAACAGTTTGAATCAAGAAGTCATTAAATGATTTCGAATACAGGAGTTGATATTTTCTACCATGCTCGTATTCGTTATCACAAATATCGTGCTGCAAGGGATGAACCTAACATAGTTGCCCAAGAAGTAGAGACAGAGTGTTCTTTACTAGGAGACGCTATTAAAGAGTTTTTCAAGAAACTATACATGGGTTACACAAAGCTGTTTTTATGGGGTTGGTTACCTACATGTCCATCTAGAAGGCCACTGTAGCTCGCATCATTAAGATAAAGGTTACAAACTTGCACAAGTGGGAGTCTGAAGGATTTATGTGCACAGTTAGTCAACCTATGATGATACATCCATGCCTACGAAACACTTAAGGGTCACACCGGTGAGTGCATGTAATACGAGTAAGAAATGTAATGATACTTGGAAGAGTATTGATTCATAATAAGTCATTTATGAACCAAGTTAAGTATTAAGTCAAGTTTGACTTATTACTAGATTAGTGTATTTAACTAATTAATACAAGTATTTGTACATTTACTAGTTGAGTAAATATACAATGTGTTAAATATAGATTATCCATAATATGATTTAAAGCTATTAAATCATATAGTGTTGGATAATATTATTGTCTAATTAATTATTAAAAGTATTAAATACAAGTATATATTCCGTATATGTAATATACACGAAATATATATAAGTGTATAATACTAGACATTTAATAATTAAGTGGGATAATAATAACTAGTTAAACTACAAGGGTTTAAAGTGTAAAAGAATAAGTTTAATTAAGTATTAAACTTAATTAAACTAGAAAGGCCCTAAGTGAAAGTCCTTCTATTATAAATAGAAGGCTTGGGGTTCCCTTATTGTGTTACACCATTCCACACGAAAAGAACCCTAGCCCCTCTCCTAGTTTCGGCCGAACCTAGAGCAACACCAAGTCTTGGTGTTCTTCGTTCTTCGTTCTTCGTGTTCTTCAAGTCTTGAAGATTCGAAGATCATTACAAGGATCAACTAGAAGGTCAATCGTCGTGTTCATCATCAGTGGACTATCTTAAGCAATCAATAAGGTATGTTTTGAGAAAACATTTTCTCCCTTCTCCCCTCTTGGCCGAATTCGAACCCAAGAACCCTAGGGTTCTTGGTGTTGGTCGAAACACACACAAGTGTGTGTGTGTGTGTTCGGGTTTTCGTACAAGGTTTCTTTCATTGTTAATCTAATCTAGATTTCCAAGATCCCAATCCTTTAGGGTTTAAGGATTAGGTTTAATCTCAGTTCCGCATTTAGGGATTAAATCAGCTAGTTGGTTTTAACCGGTCAAGAACAAGTTCATGTTCTTGGTCAGTATGGTTCGAACCAAGTGACTAGGAGGTTGACCCAAGTGGTCAATCAGTGTTAATAGAAACCCTTCAGGGACATCATATCATGCCTATCACCATGTATGTAGATAACAAGTCAGCAATCGCCTTGATGAAAAATCCAGTGTTTCATGGACGAAGCAAACACATTGACATCCGTTTTCACTGCATACGAGAATGCGTTGAACGTGAACAGATTATAGTGGAATATGTCAATACAAAGGATCAACGAGCGGATATCCTCACAAAGGCGTTAGCACGCGTGAAGCATGGTGAAATGCGAAATATGATTGGTGTGACGAATCTCGATCCAAGTTCGACTTAAGGGGGAGAATGTGAGTTATCAAGTCTAACTTGGATAACCTACTTTCTAGAAAAGCTTGATTCAAAGATGGCAAGTTCAAAGGTTCACACTATGAAATCATTAAATGGTTACTGTAACTTTGGTAGGCTAGTTTTTACTATAAATAAGGGATGTAATCTCAGTTGTAAGGCACCACAAAACAGAGAGTGTTTAGAGAGTAAAACTTAGAGTGAGTTTTAGCTAGTGGGTTTATTTTTCTTTCGTAATCGTTGAGTGTTTAAGTGTTTCTCTTTGTAATATTATCTCAATTTCGAATAGAAGTGTTTTTCATTCCCAACACATTTTGCCACTTCTAATTGTCAGATCACGAGCATGCATCTCTCTAAGTGTAAGCACCTATTATCAACATGCATGACAAATATAGAAAGCATAAACTAAATTGATTAATTAATGACCAACTCAGTGTCAAGAATGAATAAAAAGAGGTCACCCGGACAATACATGTCCTGAGTCCAAGAGAACCAACTTTTGTCAAGTCCAAGAGAAATATAATATATAATTTGTGAATATGTGATACATGTATCATGTTATAATTGGTTGCAATAGGAAGAAATAAATTCAAATTGATACGAACAATGTAGCATTCATGGCCAGGGCCATGAAATTAACCTGTATCAGATATGCAGGCCATCTTCAATGTGAAGTTCATTAGCCAATTACCTTTTGAATCAGTGTTAATCAACATTCATCAAAAAACTAAATGTGTCTTTTAAAACAATTAATTGATGGTATGAGACCTGAAGCTCACTCGGAACCAAAATAATAGTAATGCCTCTTTTTCCGCGACTTCATCTTGTAATCAACATAACTAATAGTCTTGCACAAACAAATAAAACTAAGTCACTGATCATACAATTAGTTTCAAAGATAACCATTTAACATCAAAGGCAATATAACTAACAAAAAGATTTAACATTATGGGGAAGCAATACTAAAGAAATGACTCAACGAAGATCTTCAATTTATTCCCATTAGCAGCGTAATTGATTTGATTTAGTGTTGCACTGTTGCTAATTTTTCGGCCACAAAACCATAATCAATGGAAAATAGAAATTCATCAAAACTGTTATAAACCCTGATTGAGGAAGGTTCGGTGATGTTTGGAAGTTCAGTTCATTGATTCAATTATTTATAAACAACAAAAGTCACTATCAATGCAATGAAAACTAAAAATATTTCTTCAAATATACTAAATCATACTAAGAGTCCAATTTCATAGTACAATACCCAATCATGAGTAAAATCAATATGCAATTAAATATCAAAATCCATAATCAATCGAATAAATAAACATGTGTAAAAGACGAATAAGAGCATTTCATAGATGCACTTGCTTTTAGCATTAAGAGCATTTTATACGACTTCTGGGGTTTCTTCGTTGGCGTATAGAGGAAGAATGAGATGAAATATATGAGAGAATAAATTCAATGCTGAGATTTTGAAAACATACCTAAAATCAGGAATTCATTGAAACCGTATTGAATAAATTGAACTGATTCCATCACCCTCCTAATTAAAATGAAGGATGTGCTACAAATCAGCAGGCATAAAAAACTGGGCGGGAAAATGAAAATTGGAGGCCACAAGAAAAAATAAAATTTATTATGTCTACATATTAAAAAACCACTATATTCTTAATAAAAAAATAAAATTTATTATGTCATAAGACACGTAATATAAGAAAAAGGAGTCATTAAAATTAATGCTCTTACCGATACGAAATAGACGTCTCAACAACAGGCCAGCCATATGGTTCGATCACCGTTTTTAATACGTAATAAAATATCCATCAGGACCATCACACAAAGTTGAGTGGTGGTACATATGCCATCCTTCCCTTGATGGTTGTGTGGTATCAAACTTTTATGGCATTTAATTATTAAGATATGGGATTTAATGTTGAACTCACGTGAAATTAATATCATCTGTTATTTGGGAAGCTACGTTTACCGACTCCAAAACTTCTAATTTGTGTAAAGTTGAAGAACCTTTAAATGCATTTGTCGGTGGTAAGCTGACGGATAGACGGACTAGTGTGTGGTTTATTTGAATAAAAGTGGTTATTTTGTGTGTATACTCCATCCGTTATTTCTCATAGGCACAATATTTTAGGAGATAGATAGTGGTGAGATCATTGGTAATAAATTTGATTAAATATAAGGTTTTTTGGAGAGAGAGAGTGTTTTTAAGAGATAGTTAGAGCATCCCCAGTGGTTAAGTCATTGCAATGACTTATTAGTATTGCCATGTAGACTTTCCACTCAACTTTCATAAAAAGTTATCAGAAAAGCTTTGGCTCCAATGCATCTTAATGTAGAAAAAGCTTTTTGTGTGTCTAAGGAATGACTTATGGAAGAAAAAGCTTTTGAAGCAAAAACTTTTTCCTAGAGGGTCATTTACCTTTAAATGACATAGAGAAAAGGTAAAAAGCTTTAGAAAAAGCTCTCATTGGAGATGCTCTTAGTGGTGAGGTACATTATAATAATATTATTTTATTGAGTGGATCCCTCCAATATAAGAAATGAGAACTTTATTTAGGAACAAATGTTTTGATTGAAATGTGAACTTTATTAAGGGACGGAGGGAGTATATTTAATAATGAATGAGTTCCAAATATATATGAAGTGAAATGTGTTGTTTATATCATTATATGAGTATGTAAGGTGGCGTTTGATTTCGACTTAATCGACTTAATGGGGAAATAACAATATGATGAAAGCCATAAAGAGACTCTTTGTTTATGTCTTAATCCAGAAGGCGTGACTTAACCAAGAAAGCCATGAGATGATGCTTTCCTCATTAAGTTATAACTTTTTTTTCTTTTTTATATTTATGCAATTTATATTAATTAAAATTTTATATTTTATATGGTCTGATAAAAAAAATGTTTAATTTATAATTTTATTCTTTTAAAATAAAATTTTTATTTTAAATTTAAACTTTATTACTTATGTATCAACATTTTTTATTATTAAAAACTTCAATTTAAAATTATATATATCACTTAGTTATACTTTTTTACAATAATAAGAAACTAAAAATTGAAAAATTGTTAAATTTTATTACTTCCTCCGATTCAAAAAAAGTGATACACTTTCCTTTTTGGGGTGTATCAAAATAAGTGATACACTTTGAAAATTTACCTTATTTGGCAAAAAATAGTGGGACCGACACCCACTAACTATCTACTTTAACAAAGTGAAAAGACCCCTTTACCCTTACTTTTACTTTTAAACATCATTAACTCCACTTTATTCAAAAAGTGTGGGACCCATTTCCCACTAACCATCTAATTAATCTAATTTAACCATCATTATAAACTTTTGCCTCAAAATCCGTGAAATCCAAAGTGTATCACTTATTTTGAATCGGAGGAAGTATTAAGACCATTCGTTCAGTTTGAAAAACAAACAATAATATTAATTTATCCAGACAGACATAATATATCCATACAGACATTTTAACCAGACATAACTTAATGAGTAAAAAAACAAACAACCCGTAAGTTGAGTAACAGTAGGTATCAACTCATTTATCAGTATCGTTGATTTGTTAAAAACTAAAGTAACAATTGTGGGGTGTCTTAGTATACGTATAAAAACGTCAATTAATTTAACCAAACCAGAGAAAACACGAAAAAAGCATATTTTTTTGTAACATCATAGACAATATACTATATTTAATTATTTATCTTAAGAACGGTTGCCGTTTGCTTCTCTTTCACCGAGTATTTTCATACCAATATATCGTCCTAACATCAAAATGGTCGCCTGAGGATTTGTTCCAGGCGAGTTAAAGAATGTAGATGCATCCACCACTCTTAAAGAATCAACCCCAATTACTTTCAAATGGCTGTCAACCACCTTATTCCCCAAGCATCCACCATGTTAGATCATATACAACTAAGATTGAGCTAATTCATGATTATTCAAGGTGAGAAATAGAAGATTTGCTTAAGTGTGTGTGTTCTTGGTGTTTGAGTGTGTGTGAGGTAGTTGAGAGAGATGGAGGGAATGTTGGAGCTTTCAAAAGTGTAATCTCAGTTAATGAATGGAAAGCTTACAAATTAAGCCTAAAAGAAAGGTATTTATACCTCCTTACTAAACATGCTAAATCACTTACTAATTAAACCTAATTACATGTTTTAAGGCTTATGACAAGTTTACCATTTAGCAATATAACACAACTAGTCCCTATACTATTAGATACAATATATTTGACCCTAACAATCTCCCCCTTTGTATCAATAGTTTGGATAGCATGTTCTTGAAATCTTCTTTTTGAGCAAAATCTGAAACTAGAATATCCGTTGAGTAGTTTTAATGAAGTATCAGCTTCAGATTTGGATAATCAGATAAAATAAAACTTTTAATTGGCTTTTCAACCAATATAAAGTATCTCAGAAGATTTCATGAATTGTTTGACTTAATTTGTCTTGATCATTATCCAATCTCCCTCTTTTCGAACTTTAGAACTACATCCCTGTCTTCCTTCAAACGAGTATATTTAAAAATTTGAAAATTCTGGAAATGAAACATCTGTTTGGTAAGGATTTAACTGGTATTTAGAAATGCTGGAGATTTAATTTTGGATAGAGATTTGTGAGGATGGGATAATGATGGTTTGTATTATGAAAAGAATGATTTGAAAGTTAAAGATTTTGGATGTGTGTGTATGAATGTTTGTATATAAGAAAAAAATGACATATACATTTAAGATTTGAATATACAAAAGAGTTTGAACGGTTAAGCTTTTGTATGGATGTGATTGTTTATGAAATGTGGAAAGAATGATTTATTCGATTAGATTTCAGTTTGAAATGGATGTTTTGTGTTTTAAAATGAATGAATTGGAAATTTTAAGATTTTGAGTAGGTATGAATGAGATTCGTGGTTTGGATAGAATGATTTGTAAGTTTGAGGTTTGTAATGGAAAGATTGAGAATTTGTGAGAAATATCTGAAGATAAGTCGGTTTCTTTTTCTTCACAAATTATTTCATGTAAATCGACGAAGATGTAGACCCATAGATAGATAGAGTTGTTTGTAGCGGAAGTCTTTTGATGAAGTTGTGGCTTTGTCGATTTATGAACATTATTTCTCAACTGATCTTTTTCGGTTTCTTGTTTACTCCCCCTTAATTGGTGCATATGACTTTTTGATGTGGAATAAACTGGGCTAATATAATCTCTTAAGTCTTGTAAGCATTTGTCTTCATAAACTGAACTTCTTAGTAAATTTTCTCCCCCTCATGATGATTAAGATTTATCGGAATCATCATGAAAAAAAAAATGTGAAGTTCGTCGAGGTGAAATGAAGAAAATCTTCGAAGCCCATGGATACAAAATGTGATGAAGAATGATTTATGCATCTTTTGAATGAATCAAGATACATCACATTGTATAATCGAAAACCGAACCAAAGATGATGATATAGATATCCGATCAAATCGTTTGGCATTTAATCTCAATGATCGAATCAAAATAGGGCAAAGCGGGATCACATAGAGTACCCGTTGACACAACAGTTACACAAACTGTGTGACCTACGTTCAGTGTTGGAATAGATGATAGCACTGGTAGGATTTCCATTCAATCATTGTGGAATACCAAGAATGTTGGTATCACTATGAATGTTCCGGCTTTATCACAAAGATAAGCTTGGTATTATGCCTTGTGTCCTAAAAGTGTATTGCGGTTCTAGACTCAATTAGTGGACAAACGAAGGCGAGGACTGGAGAGGCTTGTCCTCTTGTTCAATATCAACAATCTCCAAGTGAGATGTCGATAGCATATGAGATAGTCTCCGTGGAAATGAAACAAGTACTTTTTAAGAAATACTTGAGTAGCTGGGGGGGTTGTGCATTGCATCACTGGGTTCCATGATGTCTTGTTCAATATCAGAGAGCAACACATGCAATCTGATAGAGACGTGGCTACCCGGCTTTTTATCAGTTTGGTAAGGGTTTTTCGTTTTCTTTAACCCTGTCACACCCTCCTCACTCAAGCTTACTTTTTCATTTTTCGACTACTCCCTCATTTCATTTTACCATGTATAGCTGAATTGCACCCCATACTACATTCCCCCTCTCAAATTTTATCTCGGCGCACCCCAATCAAGATCCCGTGATACTTGATTCTGCTCACCTAGACCTATGTACCCTTACATATTGTCCTATATTGTAGGTGGCTCCTGGGGAAGATCATACCGGTTATAGCAGATCATAGGAGTAATTTGAGAGTGAACTATAACGCTCATGTGCAAATTATCAGCATTTATGATGTTACTTTGTAAGAATAACATGGATTTTTCATCGGAAAATGTGTTTCCGGCATAAGTAACATAGAGTATCCGTTAACACACGGTATGAATCGATAGTCGTTTGCACAACCATTGATTCAAATGTGTGACCTGCGATTAGAGTTGGCGCAATTTTAGCTCTAGCGGGATTTCCACTCAATCCTCGTGAAACACCAGATTGTAATGCCACTATGAGTGTTCCGATGAATACACGGAGATTCATTTATAAAAGTGTATGTGTCCTAAATTGGAAATATTTGTCGGTGAAATCTAGACACATTGTGCATTCAAAAGAAGACGTAACCCGGGGCAGAAGGTTAATTATTTCAATACCAACATACTCCGAATGAGTTGTCGATAGATTATGTGCTACGTCCCCTGATGAATTGAAACAAATTCCTATTGAGAGGAATCTGAGTGGTTGGTGGTGGAGTGCAAATGCTTGACTGGGCCAGTTAAGTTTGGTGAATCATTCAACACATGAATGATCACAATTTAGTGAGGTTGCCCGGTTTATTTTCGGTTTGGATGCACTCAAAGGTGTGTTTTCTTAAAATTATCATGTTTTCACATCACCTTGCACTCACCTAAATCTATACCCTAAGACATATACCCTCACATTTACCAATTTTGGCTAAAAAGTAATTCCGTTGGAAGGTAAGGCCGGTTCTGGCAAACCATGGGAAGGTATTGTCGTTTGATAAAAAAATAGTTCGATTAAAAAAAATTCAAACGGGTATAAAAGTATTGATATAAGATTGTTTCTCCCCCTGGAAATACTAATTCTCCCCCTAGAATTAATATTTCTCCCCCTCGACAAAATAAAGAATGAAAATTTACAGATTTAGAGGGATGGGAAAGAGTTTTTACAGTTACGTGAAAAAAACGGATTTTGAGCGGGTTTCAAGTTGAAGTACTTGAAAGCCATTATGTTGAAAAGCGAGTTATACACTGAATTATGTATAAGTCATTAAGTTGAAGTGCGAGTTATACACCGTTTTGTGTATAAGTCATTAAGTTGAAGTGCGAGTTATACACCATTTTGTGTATAAGTCATTAAGTTGAAGTGCGAGTTATACACTGAAATGTGTATAAGTCATTCTTTTGAAACTCGAGTTATACACTGAGGCGTGTATAAGTCATTAACGATGAGGTTCGAGTTATACACTGAAGTATGTATAAGTCCTTTAGATGAAGCGCGAGTTATACACTGATATGAGTATAAATCATTTTGATGAAGCGCGAGTTATACACTGAAATGTGTATAAGTCATTTACCTGCAAACACATCAAACAACTTTTGGTACCCAATCAGTTATGGGTCCTTAACGATTAGTAAATGATGTCTTATGCAGAATGTGAACGAAAAATGAATTTAGAGTTTTGAAAAAACTGCAAGGAGGCAGTTCTGTGTTTGGATATTTGATAGACCATTTTAATGATTTGGCTGGAGAATTTAAAATCCAGTTTGAGTGTTCATTTTGAATCCATTTATATTTAACAAATTTGAATGATTTCGGAGAAGAAGTCGTAGAACCGGATTTTAACGATTCATTTGAAGACACAACGCGATAGACTGATTTTGTCGATTTAGGTGTAGATACCTCGCGATTGACTGTGTTTGTCGATTGAGGTGCAGATACCACGCGATTGACTGTATTTGTCAATTTAGGTGTAGATACCACGCGATAGACGGATTTTGTCGATTTAGGTGTATTTACCACTCGATCGACTGATGTTGACAATTTATCGGTTGTTTTTGGCACTTGATGAAACGTTGTAGGTGGTGCCAATGAAATAAATATTTTCTTGAATATTTTAAAGGTTTTGTTTTGGAAAAGATTTTCTTCGAAGGAGTCGAATGTTTCAACACGGTTGATGGTGCAGGTTTATTCATTTGAGAATGCTTAAGTCTATAAGAGGAACCTAATTTATTTGGAGTTTTAGGTGCGGAATTTCCTCTATTAACTTGTTTGAGAGCATTCAGTTTCTGATCAGAGTTTGGTGGAACCGTGGATCTCCTAGGCTTAGGTTTGGTAGAGGAACATACTTGTGATTTCGGTTTAGGTTTAGAATTTCCTCTATTAACCTCAGTTTGTTTGATCGTATATAAATCATGATATGCCATTACAGGAGAAAACATTCTTGTGTTATTACATTTATTGGAATTAGACTGCTCAACGTCTTTTACTCTCCATTGCATTGACCTCTTAAGCGTGGATTTTAAAGTTCGATCCGAAAAATTTAAAACAGATGAATCAGAATCATGTCTTAAGAGAACTGGAGTTTTGGGAGAAGAAATCGTAGATTTGAGAGACATAGGCTTTGGAGAAACATCTGAAGTAGAAACATTTTGATTAGAAGTAGATTTGATTTCAATAAATTTATCTTCTAATTCATGAATTTTAGTTTGAAGATCAGATTTTTCTTTGTCAAATGCTTGATGTGTTTCATCGATTTCATTTTCGAGTTGGCAAATTTTCTTTTCAAGAATGAGGGAAGGAACATAAAGCTTTGGTGTTATCTTCTGTTGAAGTACAGCATTACCTTTGATCTCAAATTCTTCAGGTGTTATGATTGGAAAATAATCATCATTTGCAAAATTTGCCTTTTTAGTTTCATATGTTTTATTTAATTCATTATAATTGAAACTAATCTGTGCATTCTCCGTTTTAGCTCTATTAAACGCTTCAATTTCTTCTTCCTCATCTGTCATGCGAAGGAAACTCTGCCAAACATCAACATGTATGTATTTGGAATCATACAGTGTTGGAAGCACATTACAAGCCATCTTCAGATATTCTGGATTATCAGCTCCCAGTCCTTCTCTTGAATTGAAGTATTTGAAGTCTTTAGGCTTGTTTAAATGAATTGTTTGATCAGTTTGACCTCGTTTGGCAATTATTTCTTCTAAGTGTGTGATGTGAGAAGAAAGTTGAATTTTATCATGTTGAAGTTGATTAATGACATTTTGTTTGCTATTTAATTCTTGTTTTGTTTGAATGTCATTTTCATGAATGGTTTCTGATAATTCTTTAATTTGTGAGGTTAAGGATTTAAACTGATTTTCATTATCATCAAATTCTTTTTGTTTGCGTTCCAACCAGTTTTTAGTTATTTGATATTCATGCCATGTGTCAATGTACAATTTGTAATATTTGTCATTTCGATCGTTTGAAATTGTATTTTGGGCATGTTTAAGATTTGTTATTTCTATTTCTTTTTCAGAAATTGTATGAGACAAATTCTTAACATCATTATCATATTTGAAATTCAATTCTGATACTTGATTTTGTAACTCCAGATTCTCAAGTTTGACATTTTTAATTTGTTTAATCTGTTGAACAAGTTGCTCATTTTCATTTTGCAAATCATTTAAACGTTCTTGAAATTGATTATTTAAATCTTTTTCATCTAAAATGTTTTGTTTTAAAGAATCAATTTCAGATATCTGAGTTTGAACAAAACAAGTATCAGAATCAGTGGAAGTATTTTCATTAGAAAGAAGAGAAGTATGTACCTTGTCATCCTTGTTGACTTCTTCATTAAAACGATCAGCAACCGCAGCATTTTCAGAATCTTCAGGATCTGAATCTTCCATCCATTTACTATCTTCAACTGAGAACACTTTTTCAGTCTCAACTTGTTTAGCCATCAACATCTTACGTTCATAATACTCTGAATCACGAACGATTGGTTTCTTTGTAGCATCCAAAGGTGAGACAGTTGGCTTTTTAGTTGAGATAGTAGCAGATATATCAGGCTTAATGTCGAATGAAGATATCAGATTTTTGTTTGTAGACTTTGAATATCGTTTCTTCTTATAGGTTGAAATAAATGACATAGCCTTTAGCACTGCCTGAGGGTCTTGTTCCATATCATCAAATGCGGTTGAGGCAGATTTTTCCATTCTTTGCGAACTTTTTAAAATTGAAATGGGTTCAAATTTTTAATTGTTGAAACAAAAATTTGTTTTAAAGAAATGTTCAAGTTTTTAATTGTTTAAACACAAATTTTTAATTGTTTAATTGTGTTAACAAAAATTGAAAGACTGAATTCGGTGTTGACTTTTTAAAAAAAATAAAAATAAATTGGGCTTTATTTGGGCTCAAAATCAAAATCAAATTGATATTTTGGTTTGGGCTATTTGCAATATCAGTTCTTTGTTATTTGAAGCATACGTCTATGATTTGAACGAAATCATATCTGGGCCTCAATTTCCTTGGGCCTGAATGTTAGGTCGCCGGTTATGAACAAGTTCGACAAGTTAAGAGATCTTTGAACGCTAGAGATCTTGAACAAATTCGACAAGTTAGACGGAATCAGCTAAATCGATCAAAGCAATTAAATCGATTGAACGATCAGGATACTCAATTTGAACGATCGAATCGGTTTGTCTTTGACTAACTTCGAAGAACACTCTGTACCAAACTGATTGTAGAAGAACACTGAATTGATTTGTTTGCAGATTTCAAAACAGAAACAAGATCAATTTCTATATATACTTGTTCTGATTAGTCAATCAAATTACATCTATTGAGATCAAGTTGATTCGGAATTGAATTTGAAATTATGTCTGTGATCGATAATGATTCAATCTGATATTCTGAAATCGTTCGTTGAAATCTGGAAATGATTTGATGAATCGACTATGCTATGAAACGATTATTTGATGTTTAATTATTTGATGTTTAACACACCATGAATATGCCAAAATGTCGACAACGCTTCACGACAGAAATTCGCAAGAGACTCCTCATCAGATGGATCCTCGGGTAACGACGGCCCGATATATTTAAAATCCTTCCCACCAAAAACGCCACGAAACTTATATTCTTCCATAGCCCGAGTTGCCAGAATTTTTCTAAGTGCTTCGACTGCATCACCACATTGGAGTATGTCCTCGGTGTGAGAGTAGTAATTAAAACGTACACTTGGGCTAACCGTTACATCAAAGGGTGATTTTAGATGTAATGAACCGGTTGATAATGGCCTTGCAACCTTACCTCCAATAACTACCACACTTAAATTGAACGGTAGAAGTTTATCCAAAGACGGTATGAAAGGTATAGGAAGGGTGAGTTGGGGGACGGCTGAAGACTCGATGTATGGACCACTTTTTGTGATCCCCGCCACACGTACGCCTACATCTGTTAGTGTAACGGGGACCGGAAGATTAATACTAGCACGTGGATTATCAGCCATGAATTGGCCAACAAACGGGTGATCACGAATAACCGGAATTTTCAAAGATGAAAGGTACGAAAGTGGCCCGAGTCCGCTTAATAACAAAAGTTGCGGGCTTCCAAGAGCTCCGGCACTCAAAATCACTTCTCCATGTCCTCGTATATGGACTTCGTGAGATCTTCCTTTGGCATCATGGTACGTAACGCCAATTGCGGCTAAGACAAAAAAAAACATTAGCAACGATTAGAATCCAACCTTATTTTGGGTAGAACTCAGCAGAACCCAATGTAAACCATTGATTTTTAAAATGAAGAAGCACATAGACGTGAGTCATGTGGATAATTACCTAAAGATCTAGAGGTCGAGAAAACAACTCGATCAACGGTTGCATGAACAACCACGTGTAAATTTTGAGGATTTGCTTTATTGAGAAGCTCCACCGCCCCATGCCGCCTTCCTGAATCATCGAATGTCGAGCCACCAATCTTTGTGCATTGAACGTGGTCCAAGGTAAACCCATTCGCAGGAAGAACTCCAGATTCTACCAACGCATCTAACGTAGAAGCTTGCCACTTGCGTAAATGATCCGTACGAGTAACAATACTCTCTTCAACCCACTCATACGCGCTTTTAACCGCACTATTTTCCCATTCAATACCCGAGTTTTCGTAAAAGTAGTCATCGGCTCGGGAATAAAACCCAAAATTTATCATGCTACCACCTCCCAAAACCCTCCCTCTTGTGTTGAACACACCATCTTCAGAGAAAAAGTTTTCGGCTGGGGAATCTTTGTGATTTGCGGTTAGGAGGGTATTTAATGAATTATTCTCGTATAAGATGTTAGGATCCAAATTCGCTACACCACCGCGTTCAAGTAGTAGTACCGAATATTTTTCCGATAAAGTTGTCACTAACGGGCAACCAGCAGTCCCCCCTCCAACAATTATGTAATCATATTCTTGTGCCGGAGAGAAATCTGTGGCTTCGATTGTGTAACCTAGGTAACTTTCATCTACACATATCTAATTAAATTAGTTTGTGACAATTTATTATATAGGGTATGGATCAATAGAAAATGGTCCTTATTTGAAGAAAGTTGAAGAAACAATGTATTTTCGTAAAATATACATATATATATATATATATATATATATATATATATATATATATACATACATACATATATTTATATATATACATACATATATGTATATATACATATATATTCATACCATAAATATATATATGTGCATATTCATGCCTGATATATATATGTATATATACACATATATATATACACATGCATTTTATGTAACTTGCATTTTCAGTCGGAACTTGCAGTTTCATTTACGAAAATGCATATGCATTCCGTATATATATGTGTATATATACATATATATGGTATAAATATGAACATATGTATATCTATGGTATGAATACATATGTATATATACATATATGTATGTATATGTATATATATATATGTATATTTTACGAAAATGCATTGCTTATTCAACTTCTTCAAATAAGGATGCTTCTTTCTTGATCCTTATTCTTATTATATATATAGATGATATTGTTTTTTACTAAAAACTTATACTTATTTGATTAATACAAGTATCCAATCATTTGAAAGATTTGAAGTAATAAAAATTTTCGTATATATATTTTACATATTTGTGTTTGTGAGAGAGGGGGATGACTTGCCTTGAGGAGAATCAGGCTGTAACAAACATGCGACTTTTAACTGTAGTACAACGTAGAGTTCAAGTACGAGAAAAAAGAGTACGGCCTGTTGTAACACTTGATTGTTCTTCATTCTCATATTATTCAATTTGCAGACGGGGGAAGAAATGTGTCTTTTATAAGAAAGAAGTACGGCGAGCTTTCCTTTTGAGAGTGTTGTCTAATTGGATCTAACTTTGTCCTTTCCATGTTAGTCTATCTATATGTTTACTTTCATTAGAATTAGCTGGTACCCGCGCAATGCGGCGGCGGGTAACATGTAAAAATATTTTGCGGCGTCCTATTAGTAGGTGGTGGTGATGACTATAGTGACGGTGGCTGGTGGCGGATAGGGATTATGCGTGTTAGTAGTGGTAATTTCAATATTTTAATGTTTAAAAGATTGTTAAATATATCTGAAGTCCAAGGAACATATGTTACATAGTTCACTTAGGACATTATGTTAATAACACAAGTGTCGCAAATACAAATATTGCATGTGTATAATTTTTATAAACACAAATCCGGTGTAAGATCATTTAATTTAAAATTTCATCATAGTCTTTATTAAAGGTGTAACTCAAAATACCAAATTTTCACCCAAAAAGAAGATACTAATTCAATAATCAAACCAAATTATAAAATTCACTGAATACAATATTTGAGGGTGTTGTCATCAAACGCCCAAGTGAAAAAAAAGGATGTTTCTTGTGGCACATTCATAACTTGAATCGACTGCAACACGTCAGAAACAGCAATAACAATCAACAGAACTGATCATACGTAGGGTCTTGAGTAGCGCAACTTTTTATTTAAGTTGGTTTCCATGTCGTTTGGGAAGTCTAAACGAAATGGTATTAGTAACATTGCATATTTAAACGTTTTCTAACAGAAGAATCTGGAAGAATATGTTGCGAAAGTGAAAATGGGGCATTTCGGGGGGCTCGCGCCAGGAGAGATGCCATGTGTCCATCTTTCGTGATGACAAAGAGCATCAACCTCAAAATTATTAGCTGTAAAAGCATCAAATAATTAAAAATTAATAAATTTTTACAAAAAACAAAAAATGTGCTCCCATAATAATATAATAACTATAACTATTAATACTTTAGGAGTAATTCATTAAATTGTTTAGATCTAAACTAATAACATACCATTCCCCGGAGGAACCGGACATGATGATTTTTCAACATCCGGCTCGAGCAAGAATAAAAAGAACCAAATGAATCCATATAAAATCTATGTTATAATTTAGTTCTTCCTTTACTTGTTTGTTGATGTAAAAAAATGTTCCATTCAATAGAAAATTATTTAATTTAAAGTAATCTATTTCTTGCCATTATGAGTTTAGGGCTAGAAACTGAGGATCTGGTAAAATGTGAATCTGATGGGATAGTTTAGCCATTTCTGACCATTTTCATGTTCATCCTTTGGTACAGCAAAACCATGAAATAAGAAGGCTTCTCTCACTTTCAATCCAACTTTGTTGTCAATGCAAAAGTGTCAATCGTCTTAATTTCTTTTATGGGAACACAGTCATGTAATCTGTAAGGAGTTACGGATTTAAATACAAACTTCAGAAAAGAAGAAAAATAGTAACAATCGTGAAAGAGTATAATACAATATAATGCAAAATAATATACCGTTTTGGGCCAAAGGTATATGTTTCAACCTTACTTAAGTCTAGTTGTAGATAAGATGAGTAAACTCTCTTGTTGAATATGATTTCACAACACCATCGGAAATAAAGTGAAAAATATAAGAGAAAACGTTAAGAACTTGCGGAACGATAATGGAAATACTAAGTAAATTAACCTCATTATAAGCGACAAACATGATGTTTGCTAGAAAGTATGCTTCAATCATAGCCACCTAAAAGAAATCAAGGCGGTAAACTTAATAACATAAAAGAAGAGTAAAAAATATCATTCAAGCTACCCCATCTGAAGCCGTAAAAACTGAATGTACGTTTGATATAGAGTCCGCAATTTCGATTTATTGAATCACTTGAATATCTGCACCATGGCCTTCCAAAAGAGTCAAAAAAATTGCAACAAAAATTTTCAGAAATCAGAAACAATCTTTGGAGTAACTATCAAAACCTATTTCTTCTGTTTCATATTATTAGAGTAGTATTTTTTTAAAGTTTCATATTATTAGTTTTTTACTGTACAATCACTACAGCCTATACATGATGTATTATTAATGTGTGAATTAGAAAAACTTATGTAAGAATCAGTTTGACCAGATTTCACTAAAACATTCACGGAGCTTCAACCAATACCAGGTTTCACTAAAACTTAATCCCTTGATTCGATATGTGTTACTTTATTTTAAGGGTTTTTCAAACATACCTCTTCATTCATAAAACTTCAATCCAATTAATTGATTCTGGATTTTATAGCAACGATTTAATAAATTAACTCGAACTAAAAATAAGACAAATAACAATAATTACATCTACAGTTGATTTTCAATGAATTCACGCATAAACATAGACGTAATACATATAACAACAACAATTCTGAATACATATAATTTCAATCCAACAGTCAAAATCCAATTATAAGATACCTAATTAAAGATTGATCACTTTCTTATTTTACAGAGCCAATTAACAGAACCCTAATTAAAGAACTATAAGCTTAATTTTGTCGAAATATGTAAAATCAAATAATCGATAGAATGCTTACCTCTTTTGCAGCAGAGAATTGGAAGGATTGTGAAGAGTAACGCCAACAAGTGATGTAATTTCAGAGCCAAAAAACATCGTGTTGCGTTTGAACGACGCAACGAACAACAAGAAGAAACCTGTACAAGATCCGGTTCGACGAGTTTATCATGTATTCGTAGGAACGTGTTGCGTTTGAAGGTATCGAGGGGGTTTTTGCAGAGACAATGATGTTTGAGGGAACCGATGGTAGGGAATCGAGGAGTTTTTTTTTCCCATAGACAATGAGGTGTGAAGGAACCGATGCTAGGGAATTGAGGAGGTTTCATGGAATCGAGGAGGCGGTATGATTAGCGCAACGGGAAACTGAATCTGTTTGGTTATATTTGATTATTAGGAAAACCTAAACGTATAAGATTGTAGTGCAGCTGGTTATCACATTTGTGCTCACATTTGTGGTCCCGTGTTCGTATCCTTATCGCTGCACTTAATTTTTAAACAGGTTTGAATCTAAATATGGAAAGTGTGTTGGCTGAATTTTCAGCCTTGCTAATTATGGAAGGGGTAAACTCTTTATAATATAGTAGAGATAAATTATTTTCTTATGGCCATTCTAAAACCACCGGAACATAAATTAGCAGAATGGGATGTGACATTTTGGGATTATTTAGTATGAGAAAACATTCAAGGAGGTCCATTATTTTTATCAAGTCTCGAGTAACAAATCTCAACCATTGATCAATAAGATCTAATGGTGAAGATTAATCACATGTTTTATACATGAAGGTGTATTTTGGTTATTTGACACTTAAAAAAAATTTGATTTTTTTTATTTTTATTTATTTTTACTTTTTTTATTTTTTTATTGAGGGGTATTTTGGTCATTTAAATTTTTTTTTATTATTTATTTTAGAATTTTTATTTTTTTAAATTTATTTTATTTTTTTAATATTATTTTTTAAAAAATTATTATTTTTCATTAATAACACACATAATGTGATTGTCGAGTGAATCACATGTGACTGAACTAAAACATCAAATGTGATTAAATATACAATCACATGTGATTTTACATTAAAATCACATGTGATTAAGTTATACACGTAATTATCAAATAAATATTATTTTTAATGAAAAAATAAAAAAAATTTAAAAATAAAAAAAATCAAAATTATTTTTAAGTGTCAAATGACCAAAATACCCCTTCATAATAAAAATAATAAAAAAATAAAAATTTTAAAATAAAAAATAAAAAAATAAAAAAATATTTTTATTAAAAAAAATGACCAAAATACCCATCAATGTATAAAATATGTAATTAATCTTGACAATTAGATCTTATTAATCAATGATTGAGATTTGTTCCTCGTGACTTCGTAAAAATAATGAACCTCCTTTAACGCAACTCTATTTAGTATATATATCCCACATCTATCATCTATGTCCCATTCACATTTATAGTGGTTTTTACATCATAAATATTAATCTATCTATCACAATATTGTATTACTTCCTCTGTTTCAAAATAAGTGATATACTTGGGCTTGTATATTTTTGAGGCAAAATATGATAATGAAGATTAATTAGACTAAATTGGATAATTAGTGGAAGACGGGTCCCACATATTTGGATTATAGTGAGTTTAATAATGTTTAAAAGTAAAATAAGGGTAAATGAGTGATTTCACTTTATTAAATGAGAAAGTTAGTAGATGTGAGTCCTACTTTTTTTTTTACCAAATAAGGAAAATTTTCAAAGTGTAACACTTATTTTGAAACACCCCAAAAATGAAAGTGTATCACTTATTTTGAAACGGAAGAAGTATTTAGTTGTTTACAGAAAGAAAAACGGTGAATATCTATAAATTTTTATGTTAATTGTTGTAATATAACGAAAATTATATAAAATTTAGGATACCCAGCTATAACACCGGCGAGTGTTCGGCGACGCAATTCGGTGGCCATTACGGCATAGGCGAGTAACATAGTGACCGTAAAAAGGAATTGATTCCAACGGTGAATTTTATGCTTTTTGATTTAGCCTAAAAAGTGACTGAAATAAAGTGACTGAAATAAAGAGTAAAACTTTAGTAGTGGTTTTTTATTTGAAGAGAAAAAAGAATATTATTAGGAGAGAAGTTAGAATGTTTGTAGAGAGAAAAAGTTGGGAGAAGTCATAAAAGAAAAGGGTATTACTTCGTATTATTTTTTTACATAAATTTACTCTATAATACTAACAAATGCTCTATAAATATCACCTCCCTTTATAATTTTTTATCAATTTCTAAAAGGACAGGGAAAATATCTATGTTTTATTGGGGTGTGTAGGTTTTATACGGAGTATTAATTTTCTATCTATTTCTAGAAGAGTAGGGAAAATATCTATGTTTATTGTATGTGGTGTGTAGGCACCAATAATCTACTCTACTACTATATAATATAACAAAGTTGTTTGTGCCACATGTCAATTGTTTAGAATACATGCACACGTGGCATGTTGACATCATACTTAAAAAAAATCAAATTATTCACAATGATAGGGTATAAATCCCGTTAATTTAGGCCCATTACTATGCCACATTCCTTTTATCTATAACCGTTCCATATCGATTTATAATCCCTAACTATATGCATGATAAGTTTTATTTTCGGAAACCACCTCCTATGCTAAATCCCAGCCATGTATGTTTCGCTACTGCAATAAAAAACGGAAATGTTAAATTTACATATCAACCAATTCATATCCATCACTCTAAGCTTGCAAGGTTTACATTCGAATATCAATAACCCATAAATTAACAATTAATTTACATATCAAATTCATATGTAACGTTAAATCTACTTCTACTACTATAATTAAACAAAGCCTATATGGCCACTTGACATCTTCTAAAGCCTCCAATACCACATGACAAATTAATAAACCACCTCATCTATTTAATTAAATTAATTGTTAAATGAATATCCAAAATTAAAACAAATTTTATCCAAAATATAATTAATTATATATTAAAAGTCAATTATCGTCCATTATTAGGATAGGTATATCCCAACTTTAGGTCGTATAGTTTTAAATTAGGATCCACAAATTAGTTTTTTTTATTTATTATCCATATATACGATTAAATAATCAAACTTTTGTATGATTCAAACTGACTATTTAAGTGACACTTTTTGTTCAAGATGAGTCCCTCAGCCAGCCAGCAAGCATAGGCTTGACAATAATATACCAGAAAGTTAGAGTATCTCTCATAGTAATTTTTTTAAAAACTTATTACTATTTGAATAAGTCTTTGGATAACTTTTTACCCATTGGAATAACTAGCTTTTTCAAAAGCTTATTCAAAGATTTTTTTTCTACTAACCTTTTAATAGACTTTCAAAACTTGTCTTTTTTAGTCCTCTATGTTTAATAGTTTTTCATTTTAAACTTTAGATATATTATACATAGATTCTTTATTATATTTTTATTAGTTAATAAATAAATTATATAATATTTAATGTCAATTATTATAATATTTGTGTATGATATATTTTAAAAAATATTATATGTAGTAAGATATTATAAAAATTGTCAAAATATATAAGGGGTATATATAAAACATTTAAGATAGATAAAGGTAAATTTGAAATATTGTTAAAAAAAAGCTTTTGAAAGGGTTAACCATTGGAGATGCTATTTATGTAGAGGTTTTTGGTTAATAGATTGTTGATGTGGCAAAAGTAATAAGCTATTGCAAGGTTAACCATTGGGGATGCTCTTAGAAGATGCGCTAAATGCTCGAACCCCTAAATCCTTACGCCATCCTTAAAAAAACAATCAACAATAAAACTTATTGGTTTTTTTCTTTTAAATATAGTACTACCTCCGTATCAAAATAAGTTATACACTTTCCTAAAAGGGGTGCAACAAAATAAGTGATACACTTCAAAATATTTCCTTATTTGGCAAAAAAGTGGGACCCCTTCTCCACTCACTATCTACTTTAATAAAGTAAAATTACTCTTTTACCCTTACTTTTACTTTAAAACATCATTAATTTCACTACATCCAAAAGAAGTGGGTCCCATTATCCACTAACTATCCACTTTATAATATTTTGCCTCAAAAACCACAATTTTCTCAAATGTATCACTTATTTTGATACGGAGGTAGTATATTTTATTAATTTTCATTGAACTCGCTTATAATTTATATATTATAAACTCGTTATAAAATTGAGTCATGTTATTTATAATTTTATAGTTTTATCGCGTTTAAATGATAAAAATATGCAGGAACACTAAATGAAAAAACTTTAATAGTGACCAATCCTAGGTGATAGACGAATATTATTGATCACTGAAAACGCCTTAGTTAAAACGTCTACAAGATAAATGGTTTATGTTACCCTTTCGCTTCAAGAAACTGACGAAGTAATTCTATTAAATATGCGACAGGGGTTTAAGGAACAATAAAGGGTCCATAGCTCAGTGGTAGAGCAATTGACTGCAGATCAATAGGTCACCGGTTCGAACCCGGTTGGGCCCTTATAATTTTTTCATTGGCCATAAATTGGAAGTTAATACAGAGTACTATTTATATTGCTTAGATAACATAAAGATAATAATAATTAGGGATTTGCTAACCATTGCCCTAAGGGCAATGGATAAGAGATAGTTAAGTGGTTAATGTACATATATTAAAGCATAACCACTCATGGGTGGTTAGTGAAATGCAAGGGGTGGTTTTTTTTGTGGTTAATGTACATCAAATTTAAGCTTCTTTTTTTTTCTTAATCATTGCCCTAAGGGCACTTGTTAGCATTTCCCTAATAATTATAATCATCATCATCATCATCATAATAAACCCATCTCAACACCAATAACTACAGAACTCAACAGTCAACACATGCTCCACAAACTCGATTTTTTTAATTCTCAAGAATAACTAAATATTATTAAGAGAGTATTGGATTTTATGATGAACAAAACATAGACTATTCAATTTGTTTAGAGATATAACAAAAGAACAAAATGTAGCTGCAACAGCGCATGATGGTAATTGTCATTGGAGATATTATATATTTCCATTTTTAGTTTACATAAATTATCATAAAAGATCGAAAATGGTGGTTCCTAACTAGAATAACCATTTTCATCCACAGGCACAGGGTCAGTAAAACAGTATGTGGGTGCTTGGACTACCGAATCTGGCAACACTGCTCCAACTTCAAAAGTCATGACGTGCGAAGAAATCCCTACATTGCAAAATATTGCAGTCATTTGATGGATTTATTCGTCTTCCTTAAATAACCGGTTTTTGTGAAAAACTAAGTAGTTAGTTAGTTAGTTAGGGAGACAAAATGAACATATCAAAATGGGCTAGAATGAATTTCGCCCCATTCGATATAGAACCCATTTAATATGTTCTTCTTTTCGTTAACTAATTGATTTTGATCCATTCGAGATTAAAAAGAAATTACCAAAACTGAAATGTAAACGATTCAAACTAGCAATATCTACCATCGATTAAACAAAACAAATTCAAAAGGCAAGATTCAATTACCATCATAAAAGTCCCAGCGAACCGGTCTCTTAGTAACCACATCTTCATAATACCAAATGAAGTCCACCTTCTCCCACAAATCACACAAGAACCCATCGGTTACCACCCGACCCAAATAATGCGCCCCATCTAGAAAATCGGGTCGTGGTATCCCCACACCAAAATCCGCCACTTGACATTGTGCATCCGGCCCAAAAGTGTAGTAAAACGAGGTCCCATTGTTCCACTCAATGTCATAAAGTAGTATTCCTAGTTGTTTGTGAAATATGTTAACGTTGCGACCTTTGGGCCAGTCGTACCAAAGGTCGCTTAGTTGGAGTCGGGTTGTGGTTAGGTTCATGTAGAGTAGGGCGTGGAATTGTTGGGGCCATGGTGTGGGTGTGGGTTCGGGTTGGTTGAGCCATGGCTCGTTGTGGTGGCTAATGGCTAGTTGGAGAAGGAAGAAGATGAGGAGTGAAATGGGTTGGAAGGCTAGCTTCATATCTCAATCTCTATGTTTGTGGTTATTTTTTGTTTGGTACAAAAGTGGGTAGATGAGATAAAGTGGCATTGGGGAATAGGGACCATGCAACGTGTCATTTTGATAAATAATGTTATCTACATAGTAAGAAAATGCAACATTTGCAAATAAGTGCCTGAGAGCACAAGGTGTGAAAGGGTAGTTATAGGCATGTTATAGCATTTTTGGGGTTATAACTTGGCTATAACTTGGTGACAGAAAAGTGGCTACCTGGTGTTATAGTTAAAGTGGTGTTATAGGGGTCCCACATTTTTTATTTAGTGTATTTTGATTGGTTGGAATACCCCCACCCCACCCCCGCCTTCCTCCCTTTTGGCGAGACGCCGTGCCCACGGCGAACAAAGTTTTAACGGAGGGAGCAGTTTGGCATTGGCGACGCTATTAGGTTTTTTGGATCTATAACGGGGGTTTTAACCCCCCACACCGAGCCCTCTGATTATTTGTTTTTGCGTGGTAGTACTTTTATCTTAATAAATAACATTACTTAATAAAAATATAATAATAACTTGTAAAGCAACAAATTTAGTAACTTTAGGGAAGTGAAAAGATAAATCAAGATTGTAAGTAGAGGTGGACAAACAAGAAGAATAATCCAACATTAATAATAAAATCAAAAAAAAATTTGTACATATATTTTATTAACTTTATGTTAAGTTACATGTTGTCATATATCTGGAGTACAAAATGAATTCTTATCATATTCAGTCCAAACTGGATCCTTAACTTTTTCTTTACAAAACATGAGGAGCTTATTGCTTCCATTCCATTCTGCAAAACAATAAAGAAAGAAAAAAAGCACTTCTCATGACTCAAACTCCATTTCAGCCCACTTATATCTAAACGGGTCAATTTGGGTTCTAACGGGTCAAAAAGGAGAAGATAAGAAATCTAACCGTTGCCCACTTTGTGAATGCAGGTTACCAAATGTATGCTAAATACAAAAATTATCAATCATATGGAGAACCACATCTGCCCCATCAGAATTTAACCAATAGCTCTTTACCTGCCCAAATTACCCTTGCATAATTATTCTATTCAGTTTACATTTTTTCTCTAAAGGGTAAAACCGTAAAATTAACTTGCCTGAATAGTAGTGTGTGCAGTGTATCGTTGTGTGCTTTTATGAAAGCTAACATCAACTCGTTCCCAAGCTACTTGAGTAAGACCTCTGATCATCTCCTCTGAATATAGAAATACAAAATTTTATAAATACAAACAAAATTGAATATTTGACCTTGAAAATGCAAATATTTAACAACCCTTTTCCATAATTAAGAACACTTCATATATAAAGTGCAAAGCAAACCTTCCAAATTCTGAGGTATAGATACAGAAGAAGGCCCGTTCTGTAAAGCAGCAGATTCTGGCTCGACATACACAATATGCGGGTACTTTTCATCCTTAACAAGAAGATTTGACTACAAGAATTTTTTAAATGTATATTATTAATATAATGATATATAATTTGAAGAAACCATATAAACAGTGTGGTTAATATCTGGATTTATAATAATAGATATATCGGAAAAAAGAAAACATTTTAATTAATATAATTCCAATCAAAAAGCAAACGTACTTTTGGAAGTTCATGTTGACGGCGAATTGATGATGTTCTCCACCCAACCACGTCTTATTAATCAACCAAAGTAAAACATAGATAAGAAAACAACCAAATGGAAATTATTTCTCTAAGCAAAAAAAATTTAAAAATCTTTTTTAAAAAAAATTCTTTAAAAAAAGCCCAAAAGTTAGAGGTGGAAAAATGGCCATAATTTAATTTTACCAAAACTATTAAAAATTTATAATGAAAAACTTGTAAAGGATACGGTCATAATTCGCATTAGCATAAGCAACGCGTCGCTTAAAAGAACCTAAAGCAGACCTACACAATTCACAAAACCAAATATTAAATAAAAAACTAGATTAAAAAAAATAATAATAACATTTTCAAGATTATTAAAGAGTATGTACATGAACTTAACATTCTCAGAGTCATTAACCATTTGAAGAAGTAAGGGACGGCCCCCATCATCATTATCAGTAAGGAAAAGATGCTTCCCGGATCTACCAACTATCCAGTGTGCAGTTTGTGGGGCCCGCCTTTCAAGAAATGGAAGACCACAAAGAAATGGGAGCTGGAATATAAAAAATAAATAAATAATAATAATAATAGTAATAATAATAATAATAATAATAACTATTATAGCATGTAGAGGTTGGCCTACCTGTCGATGTCCTCTAGAACCAAGATGTGGAGTTGCAACTGTAATAAAGTTAACTGGTCTTAGGCCAGCAATTTTAGCTTCATAAAACGGTTCAAGACAATTTTCTGAAATATTTTCATTATTTTCCTTTTTTATAGGAATGTTTTTATATAGCCTCCCAATAGCATATCGGGCAACTAAGCCACCCAATGAATGTGCTATAAAGGAGATTTTGGACACCTCGGGCCATCTTCTGACAACTGTCATTACCTGCAACATTCCAAGAAATTTGGAGCAATTGGATTATTTATTTTAAACTAATTTTGAAAAAAGTAATAACTTCAATCAGAATCTGAAAATGAAATTACAAGGGTTCAATCAGAATTTGAAAATGAAATTACAAGGGTCATGGTTCTGTTTGTTTCAAGTGTCTGAAAATGTAAATTTTACCAATGGAAACGGGTTGAAAGTCATCCATAAATGCTTAAGACCTCCTAAATCAGTTTATTATTGAAATAAAAATCTTAAAACAGAACATTAAGTTTTCAGTTTAACAAAGTAATTTTTATAATAATACATTAACTATTCAAAAAATAAAAATATGAAAAAACAATACCTCTTCGGCTAACCTTTCACCCATTCTGTCTACACCATCAAAAGTCAAGGTCGAAGAATTGCACTCACTGCCTGCTCAACTTAAAATATATTTTTAATAACACAAAACTTAAAATACTTGCAAGTTAGTCCAAATAGAATCCAGTTAGGCCTTAATTATGGCAATTATGCTATTTCATTGGTTACTTATGGAAATTATGCTATTTCCTGAGCATATAAAAGTATGGTCAGGGTATTTAGAATATTTAAAAAATTTCAACTCACAATGAACAATAACTTTATCAGGAAGCCTCTTGACAAATTGTTGAGCAGCATATCTCCAATCTGCTGAACTGGATAATTACAGAAGCATATAAATATTCCATAATTAAGAACGCACTCTGCTTACATATTCAAGTACAAAGACAAATCAAAGTTTGACAGATGATCAACTTGCTAAACAAATTACGATAAATTACCTCCCAATGATCCCATTAACCATAATTACAAGATGATCAGGAGGATTTTTCGCTCCAGCAGACACTGCATCGAAAACATCTTCACCACTTATAACGTTATAATCAGACTTAATCACTTCCGATTTCTGATTCTTCTTCCTCGATTGAAAAACACCACACTTTCTCCCCAATTTCCGAAAGAATTCCATTTCTAAACCGCTGGAATTACCCCGTACAGTCAACAACCGCGGCAGTTCGGATCGAAACTCTAGGGTTAATAAATTGCAATTTAGGGGCGAGAAAAGGGGTTTTGAAGTGACAACAAACATGCGTATGGAATTGGGAGGTTAAAATCATGGAGAATTGGTGATTGATTGAGTTAGTAATTTAGGGTTTTTACAGAAGGGAAAATAGTTTGATTTCATAACTGACGGAGTAGAGAAAACTGAAAACGACTGTTGCCGTAGTTTGACTGGAGTGTCACAATATATAGACGCGCGCGGGAATAACTGTTGTATTCCATTTGCATCTTCAATGTTGACTTTGATAATTTATTAGACTGCACGTAACGGTAAGATTGTCATTTGTTTGTACTCCGTGTTTTGGTTGTGAGTTTAATTATTGTTATGTAGGTCTGGTCGGGTTTGTGACGTGTTTAGTCAGAAAGGTTAAAGTTGATCTGTCGCTGAGGTGGAAGGGGTAACCTCACCCTTACTGGTAGTCTAAAGGAGGCCTCAATTCGCGTTCCGTCTCCATCCCTCGACGCGTCCTTCGCATTATACCAACTCTGGCCGAACGGTCTTGCAAGGCAATTCGGTCGCTGCAACGATTTTTGTAGGTTGTTCTGGTTGATCTCACTGGTCATGACAAACTATTCAGAGATGACTGAGATCATGTCTTGCTGGACAATACTATTGGCAAAAAATATTATATCGGAAAGCTTGTCCAACATTGTGGGAATTAACTCGACGATTTTGGTGAAAATATCCAAAATAAGTTTAGACTCTAAAGGGAAGCCGCTCAATTGGCCTACGAGTTGGCCATGAAGAGAGACCACATAATAATACGGTTGAAGGAAATAAGATTTCTCTCTACTAGCATTGTGAGTTTATTGGAAGAGGATGTAGAGTTGATCAATATGCAAAACGAAGAAATGCGTCAAAAATGTGAATGTGATAATTAGTAGTAATTTCTTCGTATTTTTTTTTACGTATTTTCGTATTTTATTTCCATTTTTATATGCTTTTCCCATCCTTTTTTTTGTATTCAATTCCGTAGTACTACGTATAATTTGTTTCTTTATTTCAATTAATGAAACATTAGTTTGATTGAAAAATTGGAAAAAAAAAAATGATGGGTCTAAAATGGTATAATGGTTTGAGTTATAAATTAAATATGTATTTTGATGTGTAAATGTAAAAAATTGAAATGATAAGAGGTGGTCCAATAGCTCCCTTCACTCTAAGGAAAAGTACAATGACTTTTCTTAGTGAAGATATGATACACGATGAGTATGTTTATAGACGTCTTAATATCATCCTCGTTGTATTCCGGCCAGTTGTCTTAGAAGAGTTGTCAAGAGGTGTTAGGGCCCATTCATGCCGATCGGCTTTGGACTTTTCGATCCGGCCAGTTAAATTGCAAATACTTTTTAATGTATTTTTTACTACTAAAACAATATATACACTATCCGGTTTATTTATAATTTAATGTATTTTAAATACCTTTTTAACAGAAATAAACTAAAAGAAACTTGGGAAAGTAATATATTAAAAAATTTACTTGAGTGAAGCTTTTTTTTTTTTTGATAATAAAAAATCACATTATGAGTTATATATTGGTATTAACCATAAAAATGTAGTTATATATTTTAATTATGAAGCTTTTGTATTTAGTTTTTAACAAAGTGTTAAAAAATCCGTTTATTTATTTTGAAACTAGAAAACCATTCAACTTATACTCACTTAGTCACTTGTGGTATTAGATGATTTTGAAAACTGTTTAGTAGCACACCACCAACTTCATAATAAGAAAAACGAGCGTTTAGTAGCACTTTTAACCCACAAAAAGATCAATAATTACAATTGACACAAATTTGAAAGAATATACAATAAATAAATTAGTTAATTAAATGAGAAACACACACATAAATATACACGTGTGTATATATATAGGCATGTGATCATGAAGTGACCACACTTAATTTTTGTCATGCAAAAATAGTAAGGTTTCTGGCCAATATAATTACCAGGACGATCATAATTACAAATCATGAAAACACCCCTACCTTGAGAACACGTCACCCTAGCGCTCCCAATCCTCCTACTCGCTTTCCAAACAATTTGCGTATAATGCCCACACTCCTGTCCTCCATTACACGAATTTGACCCATAGGTGTACCACCGCTGCTCCGCCACCGCTGGGTTCCACCCACCACCGCTTCCCCAAAAGCTAAGATGTTCTCCCCAAATGGTCCGTTTGAATGCGCAATCTTGCTGCCTTTGCCTAGCGTACAAGTCAGCATAGCGTGCTAGTTGTGTGTCCCACACGAGTGGCGGCATACGGTGGGCGGCTCGATCGAGCTTGGTTTTGAAGAGATGTGAAGTCGTTGATGGCTTTTTTGGAGAATTGGTTTGTGTCTGTGATGGCATTGGTGGTGGAGAGTAGGAGACCGAGGAAGAAACCCAATGTGATGGAAGGAAACCACATTGAGAATTTGAGAGATAGTATGATATGTTTTCCTTGGTGGGAATTTTTTTAGTGTATACTAAATGTAAGGTTTATATAATACATCATTTTCGTCATGTTTTTATTGTCTATTATACTATTTTAATTTGTCCCACAAAGACTGTCTTTTGTAAATTTCAATCAATTAAAAAATATTTAAATGGGAAAGTAAAAATTTGATTTGTGTCATAGTATAATTAATGTAGTTTTCTTAAATTATGTGTTTTTTGTAGTGGATAATAAGTTTGGGACGGAGGAGTATGATTTAAAAAATAAGAAATAATTACAAGAATAAAGATGTAATATAAAAGGGTAGTTGGATTTGTGGAGAATTTAAGTGGAACTCATGATCGAATATGATTGCCATAATCTTTTGGAACAAAACAATAACATTTTTTCAACTATTAAATGGGTCAAGAACTATTCAAAACGAATAATTAGTATATCTCAATTTATTTAACTATAATTTTTTGAATAATAAATTCCAATTTACTTAATAATACAACATATATTTATAATGAAACTTGAACTGACAATAAAAACAAGAGACATACACTATATTACCAGGTCCAAGGCTGTTTAATTATTGAGCTACAATTAATTAGTTTTTTTTTAATGACACCTAATCTAATCCTATTTATTCATAATAAGATTTAAACTCATGACATATAGGTATCTTACACCTTAACACCAATACCTACAATCCTTGGGTCAATTAATTAGTTAACTTGAATTATATTTTGTATCGGTAGAAGTAACTATTACAAATATGGGGTAAGAACCCTATACGCTTCTGCGCGAAACTAAAAAAAAAGTGGGACTCATTTTTTGATCAAACTTCCCTGATTTCTCCTGATTAGGTCTGCATTCTTTTTCTGTTCCAGCATTTCTTTGTATTCTTTGGTAGTTAGTTTTTCGTGCAATCATCTTTTCTATATGTGTAATTTAAGTAGTTGATGAATTTCACATTTACATCTTTGCACACAACCTATTCGATAAAACGCCACACATATACTAACAATCTTTTTTTGATGCCACTGTCATTTTTTAAAATTCATTTGATTGTTAAAGTCTGTGTATGTGGCCACTCTTCAGATTATATGTCTTCATTATCTTTTGGTTGAAACGAAGAAGGTTTTTAAAAATAAATCGACTACCCGACCCGATACTATATTGATGAACTATATGGCATTATTGTGGACAACAAACACAATTCAATTGGTCAGGATCCTACTGTAAAAAGGATAATTGAGTTTGTGATATATATATATGGTTTTGATAATGATGAACAATTAAGTATATTGGAAATATGAAGATGTCAGAATGATTGAGTTTTTGATATACTGTATATAAAGTGTGTTTGTTATAAAACCAGTAACTATATCATAATGATGATGAGGTTAATCTGAAGCATCTCTTTTATGTTGATGCAGGTTTGTTTTGACAGCAATAAACTTCAGATACAGATATCATTGTACATATGTTTTTATATATTTTTCTCAACAGAATAAAATGAGATATTACTGAAATTTATAGGAAATTATGGACATGCTATTTGTCTATCACTAATCCATATGGGTTGAATTTAATGTTGAGAAATCCGCCACTCTTTGTATTGATGTTCTTAAAACCATAGTGACCACATTACTAATTAGAAAATTTAAAAAATATACAAAAAGTGTTGAACGGGTCGACCTGTTTACTTTTTCACCCGTCGCATTTCCGCGGGCAAAAGACTAGTATATTCATTTAAGGTTGACTTTTTTTTTTCGTTGACCAGGTCAAAGCTGACTTTATGGCTGCATCATTAGCCCAAGATGTAATGTTGAAGAGGAGAATTTCAAACCTATTTCCGTAAACTATGAAAGGGCATACTCTGTTTCTGTGTAAAAGAATTCCTTCAATTTTCTGGCTAATTCAATTTCAGTCCCTGCAGCTCCAGATCATCTAAAATGCTGAAGTTTCTGCTGAAGATTTCAGGTGTTTTAGCATGTGATTTTGAATGAATTTTGGGGACGTGTTAATTATGATATGAACAATTATTGACAGGTCGGATCAAAATCGAGTGGGTCAGAAGTTGCCTTGAGTGTGATTTTAATGCAAAAAAATCTCTTGAACGGTTTTATATATATACACATCTGTTTTTGGGCATCGATAAGGAATTTAGAGTAACCATATATACTAATGATTCTCTACTTTTAGAATTGCAGACGGGTGATTTTCTTAATTTTGACTTTTGTAGTGTTGACCAATCTGTAATCAGCAAATGCAAATTGTGCATTTTTTCAGAAAGGATGCACGAAATAGTAATGGAGATTTCTATATGGGTAGACTGCGTATATTTTTTTAAAATTTTTAATTTTTATGAAGTATTTTTATTTGTAATTTCATTGTAATCATGTTCAAATGCAGAATTGAGACATTGCCTAACATGATAAAAAAATAAATCAAACCCTCAACAATAATGTTTTAAAATTAAGGTTTTGAATTGAGTCATTCGATATCCTAAAAAAGGTTGAATCGTTTAAAGTTAAAACGGTCAATTTCTTCTTCGAAAAGAGAACCCGTCCGGTACGTAGCGGTTCATAAACAATCTTTTGACCCGGTTGAGTCGGCCCGGCATAACTTCGTTTCTTGATTTGACCGGCGGTCCAATTCAGATTTTAAAACATTGTTAACAATTATAAGATACACCCTTTTTAATAGATTGAAAATACTATACTTCCTCCTTTCAAAATAAGTGATACAAATTAGCTTTCATGTTTTTTGAGGCAAAAGATTATAATGAAGATTAAATTGGATAGTTAGTGAGTGAGGGTCCCATATATTATGATTAAAGTGAGTTTAATGATGTTTAAAAGTAAAAGTAAGGGTAAATGAGTAATTTCACTTTATTAAAGGAGATAGTTAGTGGGTGTGGGTCTCACTATATTTTACCAAATAAGGAAAGTTTCAAAGTGTATCACTTATTTTGAAACGGAGGAAGTATAATTTTATATTTCATTTTCAACGACGTATAGTTTTATACTTCTCTTCCTGCAAAGCAAAATAAAATCTTCTTACGACCAAACCAGTGTCTTGCATACAGGATACCTAAAGCTAATGGATTTGTTAGAAAGACCGCGTTGACTATTTCTATTGTAATAGAGAAATTATACTCTTTCATATATATATTTTTATGAACGGCACTTAATGTACACCTATTGGTCACCAATGAGACTTGAACGCATGACATATAGGTCATGAACCCGTATTTTTTCATATCTTTCCATTCATTTATTTTGCATGGCAAAAGAGAATGCGAGAACGGAGCTACAACATGGCCATCATCCTACCTAACAAACCCAAGAAATATATAGAATCAAATGTCTCAAAGGATGAGACAAACATACAAAGTTATAACATAAAAGAGAAGAGACCTACAAGAAACAAATGCCAAAAAAAGAGCTCAAACAAACCTTTAGCAACCGAAACCAAAACTAAAAACCCAAAAAAAAAAAACCCCAAAGAAAGCAACCTCACAAAACCATTTCTCTATTTGATCAAAAGAAAGTTTTTATCTTTCTATCTATTTGATTAATATATACAAATGTCTATATCAATGGATGAGAATATAAAATAGAATTAGTGAATTCTACATATCAATTATTTTATAAGTAGGACGATGAATTATGAAAAATTAATAAAAAATAATACAATCTTTTATCCTAATTAATAAAAAATTGCTTATATAACTAACTAACTAATTAGAAGTGAAAATTATTCGTACAAGTGTAAGAACATAGACGATCATTTTGTTTAATTTAATTAGAGTAATGGGAGTTAGTCGATAATTAGGTGTTTGTGTCTCTTTCAATGAATTTTTGTGTACCTATCGGTTATCCATCTAGAAATACGAGTTCTCTTTTAAATAAAATCATTTATCTATAAGCAAATAGGAAGTTGCATTGCCCACGTCGATGACCAGCTTCTAGGGCCCAATTAGAGATTGCCATCTGCCTTTCCCTTTCACCGCCTCCTGATATCCCACGTCGATGAATGCTTCTCATGTCCACTTGAAAATCGACAGCTGCCATGGCTTCCACCGCCTCTATTCAGAAAGAAGTCCTTCAACAATTCCACCACCTCTATTCAGAAAGAAGTCCTTCAACAATTTCCATCTTTTACTTGACTATCATGGAAACCCTAACTTCTTAGTCCTTTTCTGATGCTATCCAAATTATTTAATTAATCAACTGGAATGGAATCGCTCGGCAATCAGGTCCGATAAAGTGGTTGGAGTTAAAGCAGAGATATGGCCGTCACCATAATAAAGAAGCATAAATCGAAATTAAGAACGATGGTGATTTGGAGAAGCTGAAGAGTATGTGAGGTCACCATAAGTTTTTGTTCGATGAACGCATCAAGGTATGTATAATGTTCCATGTGCATGTATTATTACAGATCCAAAGGAAGAAATATGCTATTATATTATCTATCGTCTCAAAATCCATCACCATCCCCTTGTCAAAATCAATTTCATGTTGCTGACAATTTATAATCGTTTCATTCAAATTTGTTTTGTTAATTGCAATTATTATTTGGACTAAATAATTTGAATGGTGGGATATGGGTGCTTTTAATTGTGATACTTACACATGAGACGGTTTGACTTGAAAACGCCAGAGGGATTTCTAATGTTATAAAAAGAAAGACAAGAAACTGAAATTGAACAAGTGAGAATTAGAGCACGCGAAAAAAGAGATTACAGTTGAAGGTTATCAGATATGTCTTCTCAAGAAAGCTTATGAACTTTCTGTGCTTTGTGATGCTGAAGTTGCTCTCATTGTTTTCCTTACTAGAGGCAAGCTTTATGTATTCTCAATTACTAGATATAAACCCTAAATCTAATACTAATTCTCGCATAAAGTTTTAATCTTCTTGTATGATTTCAGTTTATGAAAGATCATAGTTTCTTTGAACAAAATCAACATGGCCTTTTGATTTAAACATGAAAGTAACAGCTATAAATGCTAGAAATATCAAGAAAACCATATTTTTAATTGCTTTATATTCACTTGCTTGAATTACCCAAATAAAGTTTCAACCTTTTGATATCATTGAGTTGCTGAACGATCTATAAAATAATAGGTATCATTTTATTCCTCAACTAAGTTAAGAGTGCTTACCATTAATAAAGCACAAGATCGAGCACTTGATTATGTTGGTATCTATTTAGAAGAACCGGTCTACTCTCATGGTTAGTTGTATGTGTCACTTTCTTGGGCAAAAAGTTTTAATCATATTTAAGTTCTTATAAAAGGATTCGTCTCGATTTGTTCTGATAATGTGACAACTAATTATATTGAAGTTCTTACAACATGCTTATCAGTGTTCAATGTTATAACTTGTAACGCCCTGAATTTCTGAAAATATTTTAACTAAGTTTTTGTTAAAATAATTTATGTTTTAATTACTTTATATTTATTGCATGATAAATGTATGTCGTTTCGGGTTTAAATAATTAATTTTGTGACGTTCTAATGCCCGAATGAATGTCGAGATATGAAGTCTTCTAAACCCGAGCTAGTGTATCGTCATGAGATTTTATTCGGAGGTCGACTGTAAGGCCAAGGTCGAAGTGTGCGAGTGGTTTTGGGCCGGTTTTGTAATTAGTGTATGAGTTGTCCTTGGGCCGATGTTGGAGTCGTGAGTAGCAGACTAGAAGCCCGAAACCCCTTTCCAAACTGACTACGTTTAAATCTTTGGCAAATCCCTAATTTCCGTTATCAATTCTTAATCGGCCGCTGCAAATCCTCCTCGTTTTCATTCGTATAACCAGAGCAAGACGACATAGATCGAAAGCTGTGATTGGATCGAGCTGGGGTTGTGAGGCTGCGAATTGGTGGTGGACTCGTGTGGTGATTTTAGGTAGCAATACCCTTCTTTGATTCCTTTTTGGCTTCTCTTTTCTCGATCATATCTAACCGAAGAGGTGATGTTTTTCTGTTTTGCTTTCTTCGGGAATCTAGCAGCAGTATCAACTGATCAAGCTGGAGTGGTCACGTAGAGGAAGAGACGCTTGTGGCGGTGGTTTGATGCGTGTCAAAAGATGGAGGAGCTTTCACTTTGGCTGGCGAGGAGATAAGTATCAAAGAACGGTGGTGGGACCTTTTTTTTGGCCAGCAAGCAAGTTGTTGGCAGATTAATATTAAGGTCGGTGGTGATGTATTTTCTTTGTGGGATTTTTGTTCCATTTAATAATCAACCAAGAAGCAGCCTTGTCTTTATTATATTATGTTTCCCGTTTGCCCGCCAAAGAGAAAATCAGTGTCGAGGTGGCTAGTATTTTAATTCGTCGGGGTAGAGCAGAAACAAAATTCATCAGTGATCAAGCCCAGAGTGTTCTAGGTAGTTTTCATTTCTCGTTTCCTTTTTATCTTTTATGTGATCAAAACATAATCAGGTTCTAATATGCATTGCATATGTATGTGTTTGGCGTCGGTGTAATCAGGAGCAACGAGCAGTAAGTATAGTCGGGAAATTTCATCGCAAATCGAGGTCTAGAGCACTGATCGCCGATTGTTACCGAGCCTATTCATATTCGGTAGACATTGGACTCTTCTTCTTTCTCCCGTATTTTATCTCGTGCATAATAACTTGTTCTAGTCTAGCCTGAATTCATTCAGGGCTGCTGTGTTTTGGTGGTTCGGTACCCAGCCCTAGACCGGTTATTGTCCCGCGTAGTTAGATTGTCCTAGATTTATTGTTGACCACTCGGGTTGACCCGCTGGGTTAGGCTTGTTGAATAAATCTTTTTATAAAACTCGGATAAGTATAATCGAAGGGGAAACCGAACCCGTAAGGTTCTTGGTTTTCCAATCGGGAAACTTTTTATAATCAAGTTTTGGAAAACATTAATATTTGGAGACCCTTAGAATCTGTTTTGGCCAGTGACCGTCTCACAGTGATTTGTAGTTCTGATTCTCTAGTTTCTGTAGTAAAAAGATGGGAAAAATATAATAAGCCGTTTAGGAGTTATGGCAGTTTCCGTGAGACCGACGCGTGCTGCCAGCTTCTCTAAAACAAGTCCTTGGGTCGGATTTTTAATTCGGGGTTTCGTTTTATGTTTAGGATCGTCTAAGAGATAACCTACTGTACCTTTGACTGTCGGGAACCCTTTGGAGCTTACGTTTCTCGAGGTGAGTATTCTCACCGTGTATTCAGTTTCAACATAGTACATGCATGACTTATGTGTTATATTAGTTGAACCTTATGTGTTATCTGAGTTGATATGTTATCTGAGTATCTGAGCATCTATTCATTTATTTTGATCTGAGACATTGTGCCTGGGTAACCGAGCTCGGCACAAGGTCATTCTGTGCTACTACTTGCTAGGGCATCTGAGATAATTATGTTAAAGAGATAATAAAACATAATAACACACATCTGAGTTTTTGGCTATATGCCTATCTTGGGATCACCTCCCGTCTGAGTTTTTGGGATCATTCCCGTCTGAGTTTTGGGATCACTCCCGTCTGAGTTTTGGCTTACGCCTATCTGAGGTGTGAGGAGGGGCGATCGACCCGAATCACACAAGCGCGCTATATAAATTAAAATCTGAGTAATAAAATCTGAGAACTAAATCTGAGTAATTAACTGAGTAGATTCTGATTAGGAGTACACCGATGTGCCCTCATGTGTTACATGTTTTAATTGTTTGCATTTTGAGATTATTCACTCAGCTTCCCAGCTGACCCATATTTTCCCCCCACTGTTTCAGGTACCAGCAAAGGAAAGGAGAAGGTGGACGGTTGACCGCTGTATTTCACCAATGCTGATGTGGATAGCATTTATTATTTTTAAACACCTTTTTACTCTATTAAACTATTTCCGCATTAAATATTTTGTTAAATAACGGCTTTACTATTTTGGGATTTAAAGTATTTGAATTATTGGGACATTTTACTTTAAAATCTTGTACTCGAAAATTTTTAAATTCTTGTAAATTTTTGGGTGTTACAAGTTGGTATTAGAGCTCCGACTTGAGGGATTTGGGTTCGCAAGGGGCGAATCCAAACTCAAGTTTGAGTATCGAGTTTTTAAAATGAGAAGAGTAAAATATTTTTCTGAGAAAAGTTTCCACATCAAACATACAGCATGTCACGTCGACCTCTCGCTTCCTACTGCCGGTAATGTTTAAGAGTACTATTTATTTGAGATTTTGCTATATTCTGTGTATAGACAAGTAGCATATTCTGAGAATTTTCGGTTTGTTTCCTCAGAGAATTACCTGTGAATTGTATGGCTAAACATATATGTATATAGATATAGATATACTAATACGAGATTTATAATTCTGAGTATAATTTAGAGCTTAATTTGAGCATAATTTTGTTTTTAATTCTTAGAGTTTTATATTTATATATATATCAAAAACATATACTGGAGAAATGTGAAATTATAAATTTCAATGAGAAGCTAATAAAAGTTTCCAATTTAGAGGAACACTTAATAGAGTTAATGTGAGATTTTACAAAACTCAGAAATTGTAACCAAAGTGTAATTAATGGATATCAATTTATGATATAAAATCCATAAATTATTTAATGAGAAACAGACTTTGACTAAATGAGAAACGAGGAAGTTATTAATATTAAATAGGAGTAATAAATTTTTATAATGGGTAAATATTAAAAGTTTCCGTTTTGTAGAAAACACGTAGACTGAGTTATTGAAACGAGTAAACCAGAGATTATTAAATCAAATTGATTAAGAATATTTCTATGAGAGTTTATCACGTTGAGTATGGAGAAATCATTAATTCAAGAAAATGAGAAATAATTACATTGGAGCTAAACGAGAAAGTATCGAATCAAATAATCGAGATGTGTGTTTATAAGATAATAAACGAGTATACATAATGAGAAGTTATTAAACCGAGTTAAATAAGTGAATACCTAATCAAATTAACAATAAATGTACCAATTGAGATTGATGAGAAATCTTACTAGAATTAACGATGACATCTTTATATAGGTATAAGAAAAATGTTTTCGTGAAGAGATGAGGAATCTTGAATACGTCAAACTGCTAAAATTAAATGAATGAGAAATAGTTACAAAATATATATATATATATATATATATATATATATATATATATATATATATATATATATATATATATATATATATTAGAAAATATTATTTATTTTAAAAGGGTATTTATTGAAGCGAGCTTAACAATAATTAATAAAATAGGTTAATGAGAAGCAATCAAGTCGAGTTAAACGAGAATTATAAACACGAGCTAAAGGAGAATCATTGAACATGATTAAAAGAGAAGTTATTAAATTAAACTTACTAAATGAGAATCTAAAAATTAGTTAATACCATGATTCATAAGTTGTAATAATTGAGAAAATTTCAGGTTGAAAACTCAACAAATTAATATTTATTTAAGAATCATTTAAATTGAAATAAAATGAGAACATTTCGAGTAAGTGGTCTAAATAGCTGAGTGCAAAATTTCATGTGAATAACGAGTTCAGTAAGAGATTATTGAGTTAACGCAGAGATAATAAACGAGCTATATAAGCTTATTAGACTAATTAACCGAGAATTTGTTGAGACAAATTAATCATAATTTTTAGTTTAGCTGATAGAGTATTTATTTAAATCAAAATAATGAGAGATTATTATCATGAGTTTTGTTGAAAGAGATGTAATCAAATCAAGTTAAATGAGAAACTAATCAACCGATGATATTGAACTAGAAAGTATTAATTGTTGCTCGAGACGGCAATAAATTCGATAAAATTTTGAGAAAGTGTAAATGTTATTCATGAGAAATGATAAATGAGATAACTAAGAGTAGAAGACAAAACGAGTTTCTTGTAAATTTATGAGTTTGATCAAGTTGAAATATTTCTATGAATCTGAGTTATCCGAGTATCGCATACGAGACTAAAGGTATGCATGATTTTTAGAGTAATGTTTATGAGATTTTGAGTACACACAGCTGATTGCACATCTGTATTTATCAGATATTGAAAAAACTTTCTTTCTCCTGAGTGTGATTTTTGGTGCGTTTATATGTGGGAAGTTGTAAACTTTGGGATTAACTCATGACCAAACAAAAGTAAGTGCCGAAAGTAATAGAGGGCCCCTATTACCGTACACACAACACTTTTGGTTGGTTATGAGGAGGTTTTGAGGGGAACGATGGACCAATGCTTGTTATTGTGAAATTAGTATGTGTATCTTAATTGCTTGAGTGATTATATGCTTGTTACTTTTATTTGGGTAGAGAATGTTAGTTCCAAACTCGATGACGAGTTTTTCTCCAAGTGGAGTTGAGTACAGGTAAAAAGGGAAATTTAAAAAAAAATAAATAAAAATAAAATAAAATAATAATAATTATTATTATTATTAAGTATTATTTATAATTATTATGAGCATGATGCTTATGCACATAGATCTTCTAGATGAGGATTTTTTTGGAAGTATGAAATCCAGACACATATACTTGAGTTAAAAATCTATAAGAGTAACTACAACTACCGAATAGAGCAAATTGAGAATAATTGAATTAATTCTATGACGTAACTGTTGAGTTTATATAATTGATAATCGGGATTAATGGAGAAATTAATAAACCAAGATTTATTGGTTTAATGCAATTGTGCAAAAAGAGAAATGGTAAGTACTATAATTATATAATTATAATGAGATAATGAGAAATTTTTAAAAAGTTAATTAATGAGAATTTACTAATGAGTTAAAGTAGAAAAGTGTTAATTAACGGGAAGTTAATAGATCGGAGCCATAAGAAGAGTTTATTTATGAGTAATTATTAAATTAAGTTAAAAGGAATTATTAAAACGAACTTATTGGATTGGGTATTAAATTTCATTACTTAAAATTATCAAATAATATACTTTATTTATTATTATTTTACTAAATTAAGAATATTTATTGAATTAAGTAAATGATGAATACAAGAAGTAAATTAACCAACAAGATTTTATTGAATTAACAAGATTTTCTGAAAGATGAGAAGGTAGTATATTAATGAATTGACTCGTAAATTGAGTAATGAAAGATCAGTATAATAAGAGTACGAAATTTAGTTGGAATTTTTAGTGTGTAACTTGAATTTAATGAGTAAATATCTTGTCAAAATAATCAAGAGACATTGTAAATTGTGTAAAATCAGGGAAACAGATTATTAAGAGTCGTTAAACTAAATAAATGAGAAAACATCTATTATCGAGAAACTACTAAATGTCGTAGAATGAGAACCTATTAGAGAGAATTAATGACAAGATTGCTAATTTGAGCTAATTAGAGGATTATCAAAATGAGTAATATGCAAACCTAATAGAGTGAAGTAACGATAAATAGTAAAGAAGAGTTATTTTAAGAATAATAACGCGGATTGAGAGAGAATTTAGCGGTCCAAGTATTATAAGCTAGTAAATGGGAACTCGCAAGTGGTCATAAGAATGAGTAAAAATGTGATTTATATCTAATGCTATTGCTAGTAAATATTATTACTCTACGAGTTTATTTCTGAGATAGATTTCTTGTTTTGTTTCTGAGTTAGATTTCTGGCTTTTCTTCTGAGTAAAGATTTATGAGTTTGTTCATGAGTTATGTTTCCGAGTTTATTTCTAAGACAAATTTCCGAGTTATACTCATGAGATATGTTTTGAGTTCATCTCTGAGTTAGACTTCTGAGTCATATTTCCAGATCATATTTCTGAGTTATATACCCAAGTATATGTGAAATCTGTGTGATATGTATATTCCTTGTGAATAATTTGCCAGTTTTTGTAATAATTGATAGTGGTGTAAATCACTAAATTGCTTCTTATGCTTTAAGCAAATTATTATCCCATACAGTAGATGATCTTCCGAGTCATTCTGATAGAGAATTGTCAATAATGAAATTCCCCATAAAACTTATTCCTATCGCCATGAGAGAGCCGTGTGTGATTACAAGAATGGATCGAATGACCGAGTACCACGCCAAGATCATCTGTCACCACAAACGAATCGGTAACAAATCTTCAAGTGGAGTTGAATCTGAGATTCAACGCGACGTTAACTGCTGGGTGCAGGAATCATGTTCGGCTGAGAGGGTAAAAAAGCACCTTCAGCACAGTGTCGTGGGTTGTTTGGGCGTATGTATGACACCATTTTCAACGATAAACCGAGATCTTTAGAGAGCGCTCCGATTTTTAGCCGTTATCGTCTTGCTTCGACAAAGATGGAAGATGTGTATGAATAGTTGATATATCCGAGGTTCATTCTGATCGAGTAGTTCACCCTGAAAAGCTTCTTTTTATCCATAATCTTTTCATGTCTCCCCATTTGAGGATGCGTGTCGTTGGCAGGCATGAGTCTGAGATGCAAGATTACTATTCTGAGTTTTTCCGAGCAATGACTTCGGGGACGAAGTCTGATTTAAGTGTAGTTGAGTTGTAACGCCCTGAATTTCTGAAAATATTTTAACTAAGTTTTTGTTAAAATAATTTATGTTTTAATTACTTTATATTTATTGCATGATAAATGTATGTCATTTCGGGTTTAAATAATTAATTTTGTGACGTTCTAAAGCCCGAATGAATGTCGAGATATGAAGTCTTCTAAACCCGAGCTAGTGTATCGTCATGAGATTTTATTCGGAGGTCGACTGTAAGGCCAAGGTCGAAGTGTGCGAGTGGTTTTGGGCCGGTTTTGTAATTAGTGTATGAGTTGTCCTTGGGCCGATGTTGGAGTCGTGAGTAGCAGACTAGAAGCCCGAAATCCCTTTCCAAACTGACTACGTTTAAATCTTTGGCAAATCCCTAATTTCCGTTATCAATTCTTAATCGGCCGCTGCAAATCCTCCTCGTTTTCATTCGTATGACCAGAGCAAGACGACAGAGATCGAAAGCTGTGATTGGATCGAGCTGGGGTTGTGAGGCTGCGAATTGGTGGTGGACTCGTGTGGTGATTTTAGGTAGCAATACCCTTCTTTGATTCCTTTTTTGCTTCTCTTTTCTCGATCATATCTAACCGAAGAGGTGATGTTTTTCTGTTTTGCTTTCTTCGGGAATCTAGCATCAGTATCAACTGATCAAGCTGGAGTGGTCACGTAGAGGAAGAGACGCTTGTGGCGGTGGTTTGATGCGTGTCAAAAGATGGAGGAGCTTTCACTTTGGCTGGCGAGGAGATAAGTATCAAAGAACGGTGGTGGGACCTTTTTTTTTGGCCAGCAAGCAAGTTGTTGGCAAATTAATATTAAGGTCGGTGGTGATGTATTTTCTTTGTGGGATTTTTGTTCCATTTAATAATCAACCAAGAAGCAGCCTTGTCTTTATTATATTATGTTTTCCGTTTGCCCGCCAAAGAGAAAATCAGTGTCGAGGTGGCTAGTATTTTAATTCGTCGGGGTAGAGCAGAAACAAAATTCATCAGTGATCAAGCCCGGAGTGTTCTAGGTAGTTTTCATTTCTCGTTTCCTTTTTATCTTTTATGTGATCAAAACATAATCAGGTTCTAATATGCATTGCATATGTATGTGTTTGGCGTCGGTGTAATCAGGAGCAACGAGCAGTAAGTATAGTCGGGAAATTTCATCGCAAATCGAGGTCTAGAGCACTGATCGCCGATTGTTACCGAGCCTATTCATATTCGGTAGACATTGGACTCTTCTTCTTTGTCCCGTATTTTATCTCGTGCATAATAACTTGTTCTAGTCTAGCCTGAATTCATTCAGGGCTGCTGTGTTTTGGTGGTTCGGTACCCAGCCCTAGACCGGTTATTGTCCCGCGTAGTTAGATTGTCCTAGATTTATTGTTGACCACTCGGGTTGACCCGCTGGGTTGGGCTTGTTGAATAAATCTTTTTATAAAACTCGGATAAGTATAATCGAAGGCGAAACCGAACCCGTAAGGTTCTTGGTTTTCCAATCGGGAAACTTTTTATAATCAAGTTTTGGAAAACATTAATATTTGGAGACCATTAGAATCTGTTTTGGCCAGTGACCGTCTCACAGTGATTTGTAGTTCTGATTCTCTAGTTTCTGTAGTAAAAAGATGGGAAAAATATAATAAGCCGTTTAGGAGTTATGGCAGTTTCCGTGAGACCGACGCGTGCTGCCAGCTTCTCTAAAACAAGTCCTTGGGTCGGATTTTTAATTCGGGGTTTCGTTTTATGTTTAGGATCGTCTAAGAGATAACCTACTGTACCTTTGACTGTCGGGAACCCTTTGGAGCTTACGTTTCTCGAGGTGAGTATTCTCACCGTGTATTCAGTTTTAACATAGTACATGCATGACTTATGTGTTATATTAGTTGAACCTTATGTGTTATCTGAGTTGATATGTTATCTGAGTATCTGAGCATCTGTTCATTTATTTTGATCTGAGACATTGTGCCTGGGTAACCGAGCTCGGCACAAGGTCATTCTGTGCTACTACTTGCTAGGGCATATGAGATAATTATGTTAAAGAGATAATAAAACATAATAACACACATCTGAGTTTTTGGCTATATGCCTATCTTGGGATCACCTCCCGTCTGAGTTTTTGGGATCATTCCCGTCTGAGTTTTGGGATCACTCCCGTCTGAGTTTTGGCTTACGCCTATCTGAGGTGTGAGGAGGGGCGATCGACCCGAATCACACAAGCGCGCTATATAAATTAAAATCTGAGTAATAAAATCTGAGAACTAAATCTGAGTAATTAACTGAGTAGATTCTGATTAGGAGTACACCGATGTGCCCTCATGTGTTACATGTTTTAATTGTTTGCATTTTGAGATTATTCACTCAGCTTCCCAGCTGACCCATATTTTTCCCCCACTGTTTCAGGTACCAGCAAAGGAAAGGAGAAGGTGGACGGTTGACCGCTGTATTTCACCAATGCTGATGTGGATAGCATTTATTATTTTTAAACACCTTTTTACTCTATTAAACTATTTCCGCATTAAATATTTTGTTAAATAACGACTTTACTATTTTGGGATTTAAAGTATTTGAATTATTGGGACATTTTACTTTAAAATCTTGTACTCGAAAATTTTTAAATTCTTGTAAATTTTTGGGTGTTACATAACTTCCCTTTTTTTTCTCAAGATGACAGCTCAATTGATCCAGGTACTTGGGAAACCATACTTGGGAAACCATGTTGGTGTTCAATAAAACATCTTCTTCTACACACATCCATCATAATAGGTGGGTCGGGTGAGTTGGATAATCAGTGAAAATAGGTATTTTTTGTACGGGCCAAAACGGGTTTGGTAAAGTTGGGTTGGCCCAAAATACTATTTTGTTAAAAAATGCAGTTTTTAGTAAACAATTAGCATGTTATATATGATTACAAAAAATATTAAAAAACTAAGTAGGTTTTGTGCATAAAAATATAGACGGTTCAACTCATTTCAAATAACATATATCCCGAATTGACCATCCTCATAAACGGGTCGAAGTTGCTATACTTATAAAAAGGTTGTAATTTTATTTCACAACCATTGATTCTTGTATGTCAAATCTTCAGATTGAAACCGGAAAGCTTGTTGTACTTGCACAAAGCTGAAATGAGCAAGCGAATGGTACAATATTATTATTATTATTTATTAATATTTTAATATACTTATGGTCCTGGAGGCGTTATCAACAGAATGAGGGGATATACAAAGAGAGGGAATTTGCTATTGTATGTGCTTCCCGAACAGGGTTTACTTTCCTCTTCCGATTAGTGTATTAACTATCATTGTATGCAGGTAACTGATGGTTTTGCCATTCATTATTTAGAGACAAAACTACCAAATTTACAAAGGATATTAAAATTAAATAGTTTTTTATGAATTGATGTTTGTTTGGATATTAAACTTTTTAAGGATATCTATCGTATGTAGAGCTAATATTTATTTACTTTTTTTAGTTACATTTATATGCACAAGTTATGTGGTAAGGAAACATTTTTCATTTATCATTACATTGTTACTAATAGGGTCTCATACTATACATGAATTGATTGGTTGTTATCTGGAAGTGGACACTTAGATTGGGACATTTTTGACCCATTGGCTTTTGACTATTTTGTTTTAAGCTATATATGTTTACTCTACTCTCTTGACCAATAAGTCTTATTATGTCAATAATGTATAATTTATGCTTACAATTTCTGACAGGTGAAGTGCAAATGCAGATTTTACATCCTTACAGTAGTCATAGCAGTGAAGTGGGAGTTCCAGTAGGTAATGATGCTTTTGACCTTCAAAATGGGATTTCATCAATTATAAATAGGTTGTCAACTGAACGTTTTTCAAATGCTTAAAATGTCCTCACTCGGTTTAATGAAAATGGTCTTTATATTCTTTTTTAATGCGTTAATTCTTATAAAATTAAAAGCGGACAAAAAGTCTGTGACCCGTATTATATATTTTGTTGGCCCGTTTATTTTGTTACAGGTTGTGGACTTGTGGCTTCAATGGACCGGCCCTGAATTTCAAAGCAGAAAGTCTTGGTTTATGCATAACCACATAGGCAAGAAATCATTCAAGATTTGTACACGCATTCAACTGATTTAAAAGGGGTATAATTCATGGTGGCTTGATTAGGTAGATAATTATTTATTAAAAAAAAATATATTTTTTGTCTTCAATTAATTATACACTAACTAGAATCTTGTTTCTGTAGAAAAATCGAAAGGTAATTATACACTTTTGTATTTTCATTAGATTTTATTTGTCAGGAACTCTTGTGGATATACCAAAATCTGTCAGCCAACTGAGTTTTACTTTTATCTTCGTATTCATGCTGCAATTCAGGTGTGAATCAATAAAATTTTCATATTCCTTATCTTTAAATTTTAAATAATGAATAAGAATTTTATATTAAACATGTTTTTACATTTTTAAATGCATAATTTGCAGCGAACTAGCCACCAACACATTACCATATGTTGTATGATGAAAACAAGTTCACAGCAGATGGATTGCAAATGCTCACCAACAGTTTGTCCCACAGTAATTTAACTAACTAATTGTCTTTTTAACTAAGTAATTATCATGTTTGTAAATGCTTTGATCTTTGTAAAATCCTTGTACTGCTTAATGACACTTAATGTGTTATCAAAGTTAGCTTTTGAATGCATTTTATGGGCCGTGAATATCACGGCCCACCTAACTACCTAGTATAATTATTAGTTGGAGTTCATACAAAATTTACATGTAATTGATAATCTGTCCCTATAGTTCAACCTAGGATTTACATGTAACGAGTAATTGTGGCCCGCGCTTCGCGGCGGGTTGCAAAGATACACATCACATCACATATATATAAACTAACATGTTATTAATTTCGTTATGGTAACTTGGATAATTATTAACCTAGTTGACATTTAAAATGCGTGCAAACATGTTGAATTAGTTGCAAATTTACTTAATATGTAGACTATAACTATATAAAATAATTTCAAATAATAAGATAAATCAAATAAAAAACGTCATAAAAAGAATTATTGTTATTGTACAAAAAAGACATTATTTAAATATCATAAAAACGATAATAATAGAGTCACTTGAAATATTTACATAGAAATACATAATTTCATACAAACCACATACACGATTTATATAATTTAGTCTAAACCATATTATTAATCACTTACCTTTCTAAAACATGTTATTAATCACTTGCCTTTTAGTCCAGCTCTTTAGTGTGACGTTGATATTAATAAGTATATGTGAAAAGTAACTTTGTTGACCCAAAGTTCAAGATTCTAAAAATTCTAAGTCCAAATATTCTAAATGTAAAAAGTTCCTATGTTAAATATTGTGGTAATTATTACTCTGTATAACTTAGTGGTATTAATATAAGATATAATATGTAAGATGTTACCTACCTTAATAGTCATAATTTCAAGTTAATAAATTGAAATAGATTATGTATTATTAATAAAAAGATTATGGTAATTAATGGCTTCAAGTAGGGGTGTTCAAAAATATCCGAAAACCGGGTATCCGAAAAATTACCCGATATCCGAAATTCGGGTATCCGAAAATCCGGGTATCCGAAAATCCGGATATCCGAAAATCCGGGTATCCGAATTCCGGGTACCAAATACGGGTAGTGTTTTTCAATATTTCCGGATACCCGATACCCGAAAAATTACCCGAAAATAAAAAATATACCGAAAATATACAAAAATTATACAAAAAATACCCAAAATATTTGAGAAAATACCCAAAATATCCAAAAATACCTAAAATATTTGAAAAGTACCCGAAATCTTCAAAAAATACCCGAAATATCCAAAAAAAACTCGAAATATTCAAAAAATATTTGAATATTATGTTTTTTTTCGGATACCGGATACCCGGATTTCGGATACCCGAAATTCCGGGTACCCGAAATCCGGGTATCCGAAATCCGGGTACCAAATGCGGGTAGTAAAAATCACTATCCGAAAATCCGGGTACCCGAATTTCGGGTATCCGAAAATCCGGGTACCCGATTTTGAACACCCCTAGCTTCAAGGCCATATTAATGTAGGGTTATATTATTATACTTCGTATTTAAAATATTTAGAACCCCATGGGCTGTTTCAAAAAGTCAATGAAACTTTTCTTTTGCGCAGTCACCGTACTCTCTCTCTTCATCTTTATTTTTCTTTATCTCACACAAAAACACAGTAAACACAAACTCTCTCTTCCTAAATTTCTTGATTTAATGAAAAAACTGAATCTTTTCTAAAAAGTCAGTACTTTTGAACATATGATGATAAATTTGGAAGGTGGGTTTTCTGGAATGAGATCTAAATTTTTTAATGCATTTTATATTATGTTTAATGCCTCATATTTGCTGTTAATGAACGATTACAACCACATTGTGTTCTTCATTCTTTTACTACCCATTTTCCCCTAAAATAGTTTTGTGTTTAACCCCTAAAATGTAGGTTACAATTAACATTTGGAGTTATTTTTTGAGTATTTCAATTTATGTTTGAAACATCTTCTTTGCAGGTGATTCATGCATATATTTCTTCATCCTTGGCTATTTGTTTCAGATATTTTGATGTTCCCCTTTAGCTTTAAAGTTTTTCTTTTCTTTTGTGTTTAATTCTTGAAAATGCAATATTATAAAAAAAAAACAAAAAAAAAAAAACTAATACTGCTCATCAACCGTAGATGAGCAATCCCTAACAAATGTTTATTATATAAATAAAAAAAACAAAAAAAAAACTAATACTGCTCATCAACTGTAGATGAGCAGTCCCTAGCATATGTTATTAAGGTAATATGTATAGGACTACAAATCATTACACGTGAGGAGACACATATTAACTTCTCTACTATATTTTTTCTCCTTAGGTACAAATGAGTAGCTACGTACTAACATAAGTATGATATGAGTTAACTCGCACTTGCACGACAAAGTACCTTGAAAAAAGTACCCTAGCACTCATGAGCTTCAAACAATCTGCATTTGACAAAAATACAAAGTATATAACTGAAGTTCCAATCATTAGGAGCATAACTACTCGTCTTTTGACTTTTGATAAAAAAAAATATAACTTTGTAGTTTTTGGAGCGGTAGATATAAAACTATAAAGACAAAAAGTCACACTACAATTGATGGGGTTGCTGCCTGGATATGGTTTCCATTCTTACGTACTTAACCCTTTGACATTCATGGGGGGCTACCTTTTTTTACCCTATAATTATTGCTTAACAACTAAAAGTCAATCTTCAATTAGTTTCCCTATGATTGACTAATAAAATGGATAATATTACCTATATGATACAAATAAGTCAATTTATGTTAGCACCAATGGTACATTAATAGCAATTGTTTTAGAAGTAGGCTCTCGAGGCTCATACAGTCATACTTATCCTCTTATTTAGCTAAATATAACAATACAAGTTCTAATTAAAGATAAGAGATTACTATATTTATTTGGTTCAACAAAGTGTTTATACTTCGTATATGTGTAAGGGTGTTCACGGGTTGTCTCGGTTCAGCTAGCTAAATATTTTGACCCGGATCTACTATTTTTGTACCCGAATTGCGGGTACTTGAAATATTTTTGACTATTTTTGAATTTCATTAACATATAGAATTGTTTAAGACAGTCTTTAATTTTCTTGTACTCTTAGGGACAAATCTCAATCATTGATAAAAAAAATAATTAATAGTCAAAATTAATCATATGTTTTTATATGGAGGGGGTATTATGGTCATTTGACACCCACATAAATTTTAATCCAATTTTTTTAAAAAAAATATTTATTATTTATTATTTATTATTTTTTACTTTTTATTATTATATTATTATATTATTTATTATTTTTTAATTTTATTATTATTATTATTATTATTATTATTATTATTATTATTATTATTATTATTATTATTATTATTATTATTATTATTACTACTTGTTAAAAAACACTATTATCTGATAATCATATTTGATTGTATACTTAATATATAACATGTGACCTTTTAATATAATCTGTTTTATATAATCACATGTGAATAATGTGATTGTATGCTTGATTACATATGATTTTTTTGTACAATCAAATGTGATTCTCACATAATTTTTTTATAAAAAAATAAAATAAAATAATTAAAATTAAAAATAATAAAACAATTAAAATAAATTAAAATAAAAAATAAAAAATAATTTTTTTATGAGTGTCAAATGACCAAAATACCTCTCGATGTATAAAATATATAATTAATCTTAATTGACCATTGACTATTATTAATAAATGATTGAGATTTGTCTCTTAACTAAGACTACATAAAAATAATGGATTATCTTAAATACGTCTCTAATTAAACTTATACTTCCTCCGCTTCAAAATAAGTGATACACTTTCTATTTTAGGGTGTTTCAAAATAAGTGATACACTTTGAAATTTTCCTTATTTGGTAAAATATAGTGGGACCCATACCCACTAACTATCTCCTTTAATAAAGTGAAATTACTCATTTACCCTTACTTTTACTTTTAAACATCATTAAACTCACTTTAATCATAATATGTGGGACCACTCACTCACTAACTATCCAATTTAATCTAAATTAACCTTCATTATAATCTTTTGGTTCAAAAAACGTGAAAGTCAATTTGTATCACTTATTTTGAAATGGAGGAAGTATTACTTATTAAATTGATCAAATCGACAACTTTAACTTAAGGAGATGGAATCATGGAAAGCCTTAATTACCCTTGGCCGAAATTGGTGTAAGGAAACTTGCCAAAAATATATGAGGATTTGAGTTGCGACTTCTGCATTATTAACATAATGTACTAATCAACTGGGTTACTAGACTATATGTACCTGATTATAATTATCTCTATTAATCTATTAAATTTAAAACATTGAAATTACCACAACCACCCACCATCACTACCGTCACCACCACCCACCAATTAATCGCCGCAAAATATAGTGACAGGATACCCATCGTCGTATTGCCTGGTTACCCTCCGAGTATAATGTGAAAAGCACAATAACACTGATTCAATCCATTTGATGGTGTTGGATGATGATTTTGGCTAGAAAAGTGAAGAATGAGATTAGGGCTTTTAGAGAGAGAAAGTACAGAGATGGTAGAGAGAACAATTGCTGGAAATGAAGATTTGATTAATGGCAAAAGTTGAAGAATTGAGCCTTACACTTTGGTATTTATACCATGGCTCAATTCTTGGTTAGTTAGGACCATTTTGGTAATAAAACCTAACATCTATACATTGTTACACTATTACCCCCTAGACTAACTATTACAACATATCTAGTACCTAACAATCTCCCCCTTTGTAATAGTAGACTAGGTTGCATATCTTTGAAGACTTCTGTGATTGTAAGGCTGGAGCTGAGAATTGAACCGTTGATCAGTTTTGTTGATAAAACAGCATCAGCCTTTGATCATCGGTGACAGATATACTTTTAATCGGCTTTTCAACCAATATAAAGTATTCCAGAAGACGTCATGCAAATCGACTGAAAGTAGACCCATAGATAGAGCGGTTAGCAGCGGAAGTCCTTTCTTGAAGTTGTGGCGTTTGTCGATTTGCTGCATATCCTTGGTTCCTGATGTTTGTTGAAGTTGAAGCAGTGCGGAATGTTGATATGTTGTGGATTTTCTGACCGTTGTTGATAATGTTGGAGTACGGTCATAGAATCCCTTATCTGATTTATTGACTGTTGTTGATAAGATTGAAGTACAGTCATCAGATTTTCTATCAGACATAGTGACCGTTGTTGATAAGAATGGAGTACGGTCGTCTGATCTTCGCACAAGAATGTATCAGGGTAACCCAGGATCACATAGATTGCCTGTTAGCACAACAGTTACAGAAACTGTGTGACCTACGTTCAGTGTTGGCATTGATGTTAGCACTGGTAGGATTTCCATTCAATCATCGTGGAATACCAATAATTTTGGTATCACTATGAATGTTCCGGCAATATCTCAAAGATATGCTTGGTAGAGTGCCTGTGTCCTAGAGAAATTTAATTCGGTTCTAGACTCTATACGTGGACAAACGAAGGCGAGGACTGGAGGTGGGTCCTCTTTTTCAATATCAACAATCTCCAAATGAGATGTCGATAGTGGATGTGGTAATCTCCGTGATTTTGAAACAAGTACTTTTTGTACTTGAGTGGTCAGTGGGGGTTGTGCATTGCATCACTGGGTCCATGATGTCTTAATCAGAAAGCAACATATGCAATCTGATATAGATGAGGTTACCCGGTCATTTGTTCGGTTTAGGGAGGGTTTTCCGTTTTCTTTTAACCCTTTCACACACGCTCCTCACTCAACTCACTTTTTCATTTTTCAACCACACCCTCATTTTTGTTTTTACCATGTGATAAGCTGATTTGCACCCCATACTTCATACCCCCTCTCAATTTTTACCTCAGCGCACCCCAATCAAGATCCCATGATACTTGATTCTGCTCACCTAGACCTAGGGACCCTCACTTTTTAGTTCCTATATTGTCGGTGGCTCCGGGGAAGATCATGCTGGGTTTAGCAGATCATAGGAGTAATTTGAGAGTGGACTATTACGCTCATGTGCATTTTAATCAGCTTTCAAGATGTTGCATTTTAGTTCACATGGATTTTTCATCGGAATTTTATGTGTTTCCGGTATAAGTTGTTGCCTGAATGATTTTGAAGTTTAAGGCACAGCAACTTGTTCTTTTAAGGTAACACCGGACTCACATAGAGTATCCGTTAACACACGGTATGAATCTGTAGTCGTTTGCACAACCGTTGATTCAAATGTGTGACCTGCGTTTAGAGTTGGCGTGATTTTAGCTCTAGCAGGATTTCCACTCGATCCTCGTGAAACATCAGATTGTGATGCCACTACAAGTGTTCCGATGGATTCACTGAGATCCATTTTTATAGTGCAAGTGTCCTATATTGGAAGGTTCTTGAGGGTGAGAACTAGACGCACTGTGCATACAAATGAGACTTAACCCGGGGCAGGAGGTTATTATTATTCAATACCGACGCACTGTGCTACGTCCCCTGATGAAATGAAACAAATCCCTGTTGAGAGGAATTTGAGTAGTTGGTGGTGGCGTGCATTTGCTTTACTGGGCCAGTAAAGTCTAGTGAAACATTCAACGAATGAATGATCACCTATTTAATTGGTTGCCCGGTTTGTTTTCGGTTTGGATGCACTCATAAGGTGTGTTTTCTTTGATTTATCATGTTTTCACATCACCTTGCACTCACCTATTACTATACCCTAGACCTAAACCCTCACATTTACCAGTTGGCTGAAATATTTCCCTGGGAAGGTGTGGCCGGATCTGGCAAACCATGGGAAGGTATGTCTTTTGAAGTAGTGAGTAACGAGAATTAAAAGAATTTGTAATAAACAGATGCAATCTTTACTAGAGAACTAGTAAAGAGATCGTTTACGGATATTACAACGACTTATAATTAGCGTTACAAACATAAAACTTTTTATTTGGGTAATTTGTTTTTGGTTTTCTGAATTTTCTCCCCCTAGAAATAATAATTCTCCCCCTAGAATTAATATTTCTCCCCCTCGACAAAACAAAGATATTGAAAAGTTGTCAGTTGTAGAAACGTACCTTATACATCGTCGGAGGGTTGAAGGAGATGTTTTGCGGTTAAGCTTGATTGAGATTTGTGGTTTCTTATAAGAGCGGGTCCTGAATCTGTTTTGATCAGAAGCCATTTCTTTGAAGCTCGGGTCATACACAGAAGTGTGTACAAGCCATCTACGTTGAAATGCGAGTTATACACTGAATTGTGTATAAGTCATTCTGAACTCCAAACACCTTGCTGGTTATTCTACATAAAACAATTAAAACATGTTTGGTACCCAATTATCTATGGGTCCTATACGATTAGTGACAGATGTTTTATGTAGAATTGTTTTATGATTAATTTAGAGCTTTCGATAACTGCAAGGAGGCAGTTCAGAGGTTGTGGATTTGACGACCCATTTTAAAGATTTCTCAGAGGATTGGATAATCCAATGAGATTTTTCATTTTTGATCCAAGTGTATTTTACAAATGTTGAAGATTTGGTCGCTGTGTTGTTGTCGCTATTTGAGGAACCTGAAGACTTTGGCTTAGGTGCGGAAGATCCTCGAGAAACTTTGCGATGAGAAGACGAGTGTTTATCAGAGATTGATGGGGTTTTGGAAGAACTCTTCGTCTGTTTGGAAACTGGGGATGATGAAATCTTTTGATTTGATTTTGCTGGTTTAGTGACGTATGATTTGCATTGATATGGATAACACGTTTTGCATGTGTTTATAAGTTTACCAGATTTATGATATACTATGTTCTTATGAATACTGCAAGGTGCATCAAGTCTTACAAAAAAACATTTATCAGTCTGAGTTATCTGTTTCTTTGTAATTTTATCAAAAAATCTTTTTATTCCAGATTTGTCAGTTTTAACATATACATCACCAAAATCAGGAGAGTATCGGACGGGACGATAAACAGTTGAATCATAATCAGTTCTAAAAGCCGTTAAACGAGTTTTCACACAGTTAGAGTTATTACATTTCTTTTGAACAGAAAAAGAAGAAACGACAGACGGATGAGGACTAGACTTCTTAAGTAGGCTGGGCTTCTTAAGCATACTAGGTCCAGTCTGAATTGACTTCTTGGACTGCTTGGTTCTTGTGACTCCATTGGGCTTCTTGACCTTCTCACTCTGAGACTCTAATTTACTATTGGAAGCATTTAAGACTGGTGAACTAGAGTTTCTCCTCAAGATGATTGGAACTGGATTAACTGGTGCCGGTCCTAATACAGAGGATTTAGAATTTTGAGAAACAGGTTTGTTCGTTTTAGGTTTTAATTCTAAAATGGTGTCCTCTAAATTATGTATTTTGTTTTGAAGATTTGCCTTTTCTTTATCAAAAGCTTTTTGTGTTTCATCAATTTCAGATTCTAATTGTACAATTTTCTTTTCTAAAATTAATGGAGGAACATAAAGCTTCGGTTCAATTGTTTGTTTTAAAACTTCATTGTCAGAGATGGAAAATTTTTCTGGGGTGACAATCGGGAAGTACTCATTGTTTTCAAATTTTGCTTTCTTCTTTTCGTACGTTGAGTTTAAGGCATCATAATTGAAGCTAATTTGAGCATATTCTTCCTTTTCCCGGTTGAACTTTTCAACTTCTGCTTCTTCATCTGGCATATGAAGGAAGCTTTGCCAGATTCCCAAGTTCATGTAATCGTAGTTATATAACGTTGGAAGAACATCTGCAGCTTTTTCCAGAGGACGGATGTTTTCTGCTCCAAGACCCACTTTTGACTTGAAAGATCTGAACTCTTTAGGCTGGTTTAATTTTATCGTTTGTTCAGTATGACCAGCTTTCACAATCGTCTGCTCCAGTTTTGAGATGTGTTCTTCAGCATTTTCTTTTCTGACAGTAAGACTGTGTATAGTTGCTGATTGTTCATCGATTTCCTTTTTAAAATCGTTTGTTATGTTTTTGATTTGTTCATTTAATTTTTGAATTTCGATGTCAGCCGTCTTCAACTGTTCTTGGTAGTCTTCTATCTTGATGTCTGCGGACTTCATCCATGTTTGCTGTCGGCTTAGTTGATTCGCCAAGTCATTTATCAGCTGCTTGGAGTCGTCTTTATCACTCAACACCGTTTTCATGGTTTTTAGGTTAGAAATTTCAAGATTTTTTGTATTAATAATGTGATTTAGACGATTTACCTCACTGGTGTGAGCAGCATGAAATGTTGACAATTGTTGTTGTAACTCTTGTGTTTTTTGATTTGAACGATTATTTTGATTTACTTGAGGAACAAGAGTTTCAAGTTGGCGACGAAAGGTTAAATTTTCTTCCTTTAATTTTAAGATTTGTGTATTGGATTCATTGGTTGTATTTACTTGTTTTTGTAGATTATTTTGTAATTCAGAAATTTGAAATTTATGAGCTGATTTTGATGTAGACAACTGATTTTGTAATTCCTTGTTTACTTGAGTTATTTGAAGAGAAACTTGACTTAATTCACTCAAATCATTTAAGAGTTGACCTTTTTTCAGATTCCAAATCAGTTATTTGTTTTGTCAAATGTGATTTCTCATCAATTTTAGTAAAAAGCTTTTCATTAAACAAGGAATTCTCTGATTCATCAGTGTCTGAATCAGATAATAAAGAGTCAAAGGAGAAAGAGAGTACCTCATTTTCATCATCTTTTGGAATGCCTAACACAGCTGTAGCCTCATTTGGTATTGCCATGACTGACAGGTTGGCAATGCACTGTTTCTCCTCCTGGGCATTCGACCCGGCAGACAATGTTTCTTTGGAAGTCATGTTAAGAACACGTCACGAGAATTTTGATTGAAACGAGGTAAAGAAAATTTTAAGAATGAGAAGGTTTTGGAATAGAATATGTGATGTAGACCGTGGATTGGTCTTCAAAAATTCAAAATTACCGAAATCTTAAACTGGTTATTCCAGATGATAAAGTACACTTTAAATGTGCCTAAGATTTTCGAATTAGGGAAAAACGACGATCGGGTAAGAAACTGGGGCTAAACGAAGTTTGGAAATTGACCGAAAAATCACAAAAACGCAAATTAAGCGATCGAAACAAGCGTTTTTGGGCCGGCAAGTTGGGTAAACCCGAGCTGAAAGTTATGACCGTTACAGTACAGCCCCATTTGTCACGCGAGTGTAGAAAGAGTTCGGGCCGAAGTTGTGTAGAAGTTCGGGCCGAAGTTGTGTAGAAGTTCGGGCCGAAGTTGTGTAGAAGTTCGGGCCGAAGTTCGGGGTGAAGTTCGGGCCGAAGTTCGGGGTGAAGTTCGGGCCGAACTTTGGGTTGAAGTTCGGGCCGAAGTGTTGAAAGAAGTTCGGGCCGAAGTTTGATTGAAGTTCGGGCCGAAGATTGGGTTGAAGTTCGGGCCGAAGTTTGGGTTGAAGTTCGGGCCCAACTTGTTACTGTTCTCGGGCCGAAGTTGTTCTTGGCAGAACAGTGACGAACAGAACAGAAAAACCCACTAATTTGATCCTAAAATGGTCGTTTCTTAGCCAAAAACTTCGATTCTTTTTGCAAAATGACCCAAATACTATTTCCTTCAATCCACTACAACTATTTTACTCAAAAACAACCTAAATCTATTCGAAAATTTGAATTTAAAGGGTTTTTGAAGCTTTAATGGTTTTTCCTAAAAATCTAAATTCTTCATCAGAATGGATTAGATTCGATCCTAACTTGATTCTAAGCTTAATATATCAACAAAATGAAGCTATTCAATCCATAATAACAAGAATTAGTACCTTGAATCCGATTTTTGATCTTAAACCCCTTTTTCTTCAAAAACCTTCAAAAACCCACTGATTCTTCTGATTTTAACACCAATTGATGGATTTGGATCGTTTTCAAGATGAAATTATGCTCTGATACCAATTGAAAAGCACAATAACACTGATTCAATCCATTTGATGGTGTTGGATGATGATTTTGGCTAGAAAAGTGAAGAATGAGATTAGGGCTTTTAGAGAGAGAAAGTAGAGAGATGGTAGAGAGAACAATTGCTGGAAATGAAGATTTGATTAATGGCAAAAGTTGAAGAATTGAGCCTTACACTTTGGTATTTATACCATGGCTCAATTCTTGGTTAGTTAGGACCATTTTGGTAATAAAACCTAACATCTATACATTGTTACACTATTACCCCCTAGACTAACTATTACAACATATCTAGTACCTAACATAATGTAATGTAGAAACGAGTACAAGAAGAAGGCTTGATTGGCACCTTAACAAATGTGAGTCAATATGTTGATAAAGAATATATTAATAGAGTAGTTTGTAGGAGTGAGTAACTTTACTCAAAATTTCATAGTTTTCTGCTTGTTTTTCCATGGACATCTTTGTTCCCTTCCTAATTTCCCACTATCAATTGTATTTAATTCTCAACATAAGAAAACAAAGTCGTTTTGTAAACACAAGTCAATGAGGTGGTACCCTTCCCTACAATTAATAAGCCCAGGCTTGATGCTCTTAATCTGTTTATTATATTAAAGACTCTCCTCTCAATTATTTTATTATTAATCTAAGTAAATTACAAGGATGGTTCCTAAGTTTTATACCAAATTTTACATATGATTCTTTACTTTAAAAAATTACACTAGTCGTACTTTCTTTGGAAACCTTTTGAACTTAAATCTTTTAGTCTAACGTTCGTTAATGATATATAAACTTGTGTGTAGTTATATATATGTTCGTCTCTAACCATTCTGCCATTAATCATCTTTAATCTTTATATGTGAGATGAACTGTTTTGGATTAATTTAAATATTGTTTTATCGCTTAAACATATCAAAGAATAACTTGAAAAGAGGGAGCAGCCAAGCAGAAGAAGTTTGCAATGCTTTGGATTAAAGTTTATTAATCCTTTAGCTTTTGCCTTTCCTCCTTTTAGTTGACAGCTAACCATGCTTATGTTTAATATCTAGCACTGTAACATAGTAATATATCCAAAAATAAATTTGAAAGAAAATAATTATTTACCATTATACATATAGAGTTCGATAGAAGAGAATTAGATATAACGAGCCTAAATGAGCCTTGTATCTTAAGTTCGGGCACGAGCTCGTTTAATAAACGTGCTTCAAGTTAACCTCAAGCCCGACTCGAGCTCATTTAACTGGAGCGTATATCGAGTTCTTAATGAGCCGAACTCGAGTAATTCGTGAACAACTTGATTTACTTACATCTATAAAGAAAACTAACCAATCTTTAATTTACTGAAAGGTATAAATGAACAAAACTTTAAGGCACCTGTTATTTTTTATTACGAATACATCTGTGGCTAATAATGGAACAATACACCCGAGGTTAGCGACAAACACAGAGTATGGAGGTTTCTTTCTTGATTTTACTTGCAACATTACCTTTAACCAATAAAATATACTATTGTGCCAGAGTCTACTTTAAAATATTTATATTTAAAGATACCCAAAGAATTATTTGCGTAATTGTTTGTCTGGGCGTATCTTTGTTATTTATCCACTTTTAATCCAAAAATTCAAATGTGTTAATTATTTCGCATTTCAAAAAATGCTACTAAAACGTTTACTTTTTTATTCTTCTATAGTTTATATCAACATTTAATACAACGTCATTACATATTTTAATAGTAGTTTTCAAACAATAATTAAACATAATATTATTAGGCTAGCGCTTCAACTTGTCAAAAAGATACCAAAACCCTAGAAACTGTATGACTTTTTTCTCTTTATATAAGCATCGATCACACCCAACCCTAATTGTCATATACCACTATAAATCTTGGTCTCCCTTAATAGATTTTTCCACAAATTAAACCAGACGCCAAGAGAGAAGACTTGAACACAAAGACATAGAAACTAAAGAAAGATGGGAAGAGCACCTTGTTGTGACAAAGCAAACGTGAAGAAGGGGCCATGGTCACCCGAAGAAGATGCTAAACTCAAAGATTATATAGAAAAATTTGGTACTGGTGGTAACTGGATCGCTCTTCCTCAAAAGATCGGTATGCATCTTCGATCATAATAATTTTCCTTGGGTTTGGATTTTTGTGGAATTGATTTGGTTTTATTAGTCTTGGAGTTATAAGTTATAAACTAGATAAATCATTGTATGTAGGCATAAAGAGGTGTGGAAAAAGTTGCAGACTGAGGTGGTTGAATTATCTAAGGCCTAATATCAAGCATGGAGGATTCTCTGAAGAAGAAGACAACATCATCTGCAACCTCTATATTAGTATTGGAAGCAGGTATATATCAGTCTCTCTTATAGTCATGTTTCAACCAAAGTATATATGTTTGTCCTTTGCACTTGTCCATCATGCTTTTGTTCAAAGAATATAACACACACCCCTTTTTAGTTTTTGGTATATATCTTTATATATAACATCATGTTCATCACTTGAAAAAACAATAGGTGGTCTATAATTGCTGCCCAACTTCCTGGAAGAACTGATAACGACATCAAGAACTACTGGAACACAAGATTGAAGAAGAAATTGCTCGGAAGGCGGAAACAATCTAATGCTAGTAGGCTCGCCCAAGATTCCAAAGATGGAAATGGAATGGAAACTTTAAGTAATTCCGCCATTGAAAGGCTCCAACTTCACATGCAACTTCAAAACCTTGAAAACCCTAATTTCGCCAATCCGGCGATGTGGCCTTGCAAGTTGAATCCAATTCAAGAAAAGATGATGCAGAGTCTTAATGAATCATCAAACCCTAATTTAATGATGCAAACTAATTCCCCTCAAAAGGTTGACCTTTATGGACCATCCAATATTAACCGCCTTCAACAAGTGTACTCCCTGCAGTGTAATCTCTTAGTCAACCAAATGGACAATTCCGTCAACGTTGGGTCATCCACACGTGTACCGGAATCAGGTGGTATCAAACATCCAAGCATGGAATACCAGCAGCAGTATTTGGCATTTCAAGCTGAAATCGACGAGTTATTGAGCAACAAAGGACCTAATTCCGTATCATTAGATCAGGCACAATTAGGGAATGAGTTCGACTGTTTTAAGGATATGGATGGTGCCAAGGACATGATGACGTGGTGGTCTAATGAATTTGACGCAAATTCAGCTTCCTGGGATTCAACACGTGTCCTTGATCACCAACAACGAGAAACAAAGTACTAGATTTACCAAAGAAAAACTAAACGAGGGACAAGGTACTTGTGTTAGCTAAGTTTTATTCATAATTTAATTACCATGATAAAGTGGAGAACTGGTAAATCTTGTTGTAAATTTATGTAATAATGTTGTCTTTCTGGTTGTTATATACATTCCGAAAAGTTCTTCCTTGTAATTCTTCATCTATATTTTTTCTTTACCACAATTGTGCAATCAACAACTAACTATATGTCTTAATTATCTGAGTCTTGCAATGTTTTATAAACAATTTGTATCTAATTGCCTATACATATGAATTAATGTTTATTGCAGCGCACATGCTAATTTATTTGTTGGTTAACAACTGCCTATAAATACGTTATCCTTCACATTTACCCGTTTATGCAAACACATTTAGAAGTATGTTACCTTTATTTGACAAATTATCATTTTATAACCATTTTTTGAAGTTGCTCCTTTTCAATGTTAAATACCCCGTCAACGTTCATAAGAGTCTATATATAATACATTACGATTATATGCAATTTCCATTTCCGAAAAACATGGTAACAGAAATCATTTTGGATTTAAAGTTTAAATTTAGCATACCGTATCATATTAATCGTTACAAAATTTAATGCCCAAGTGACATACAGATAGCTTCTAAGGATGTTTGGAATTGCAATTTGTAGCAAATTATTTGATTAATATGTTTTGAAAAGGCAATTAATCTAAAATGAGTGTTTGGCAAAAAAAAAATTAATAAAGAATCAATTATATGCATTTTTATGCCCAAAATTAGTTTTAGAAAAGAGGGTGGGGAGGTTTTATTGTATTTTGTAATTAAACTGATTATTTTCATTTCAACTATTAACTAAACAAATAATCATATTTCCTAAAAACTAAATAATTGGTTATCTAATTATTGATTTTCAAAAAGCATAATCAATCCAAGCGTAACCTTATATTTTAGAATCACGTTTTCTAACCACTAATTATCTTATTATATACTTTCAAAACGTATAATTTATTTTCAAATAAGTAATCCAAAACACCCCATAATTATCCTTTTGGGGGCAATTCTTGGGGTACATTACTGAATATATCTTGGTTGGAAACTTTGTAGAATGCGCAACCTTTCCTTGACATATAATATTATTTTATAAAAAGAGGAAGGAACAATATTTGTGTAAAAAGATTTTACCGAACGTATCTTATGAAGACATCTAAAACACCAAAGTGCTTGTTAAGAGAATAATGTTCAAATGGAATCTAGTGAGTTAAAAACTTCGGTACCACATTTATCTTGTGTGGCATTTCAACAAAGCTTTCTATCCATATATGATTGTATGTAAGCATCTGTGTTAGACACACATGTTCACTTATTTACGTACGTGATCAATGCGTGATAATGACCTAATCTTTAATTTAGCTTGATAATTTTAGGAACAACAACCCTTAATCTAAATAACAATATGTTAAAACAGTTGATTATCAATCACAAAAATGTGATATCTGGACCACCATGATTTGGGTTGTGGTGGTCTTGATGGGCTACCACACCGTATGTTCTTACAATATAATGAATGATAATGAATTATGGTTAATTGCAAGTCCAATCAATTCACATGATTTACATTTTATTTACCAGATATCCAAATTAAATTAAATAACTTGACAACATCACAAACTAAATAATTTCTAGTAGGAGTGTTCGAATTGCAATCGAATCAGCCATACAATTCAGTCTATGGTTCTTGATTCCCAAAAAAAATTCAATGATTTGGTTCGGTTCTAAACACTGGAGGGAAAATAACCAGAATCATTCAAATTGGTATATGTTATATTATTTTTGCATGTAGAAACGATATTTGGATGACAAGCTTTACATAGGTACTTGTTTTATGAATTTATGTCCATAAACAGGGGACTAAGATTTTGAAATTAGGTACGCTTTACTTCTTGAAATTTTTTAAGGTTTTGTAGCTAGTGCATGTCTATACCGGTTTTGTGAACATTGACTCTTGTTTGGAGCTTTTCGTATACGATCCTCTATGAAGATCGGCAATTTCCGACACGAACACAATACAAAAATAAACAGATTAAGATTGAGTCTGTTACAGTTGCCAAAGATCATCATTCTTTATAGTCTAATAAATACAACTAAATAAATCATTTTTTATTACAATTTTAATGTATATGAGGTTAGACAAGAACCTGCAAGATAGCTTCCTCTTCAGCCCTTGTTGGTTCGATTTTTGTATTGCTTAGGTCTAAATCTAGCTCCAAATCAGCAGGTGCAGGTGCATCCTATAAAATGAATAAATGGAAACGGGCCCGTTTTTAAGTGAACGGTTCAAAACGGGCCTTTACTCACCGCTATAACAAATTCAGGCACAATTTCAAATTTGACTTTTGCATCAATCATAGCAACAGAAGCTGTATTTTCTTGAGATTCATCTTTAACCACCTTGACACCTTCTAATTTGGCTTTCTTTACAGATTCAATAGTTTGAGGTGAACTGCTCAAACGCTCAACAGCAAGTTCTTCCTTTCTTTAATCATCATCATTTTTCTGATCAGAATTCAAAGCTCCAATTATTTGATTGGTACGTGAATTCATCTTTTCTATACCCAAACTGGATATATATCTTGATTCTGTATTCAACGTGTTAAATTGGACAGGTTCAGGAGTCGATTGGATGGGTTCAGGTGTAAACTGAACCGGGTCAGAAGAAAACTGTAACGGGTCATGGCTAAGTTGAAACAGGGTCAGTCACATATGTGGGCATGAACTGAACAGGTTCAGTTGGTATGTGATGATGATTCAGATTCTGAGGGCTAGAATCCATTGTAGTCCTAATAAACCCTATATTATTAGATGCACCATTTTCTTGTTGTGGTACACCTAATGCTTCATAAGATGGATGACCATGCATTGGACTTTGACTTTGACTTTGACTTTGACCATTTCTCCACTATGCATTTGCAGGTGGCACATGCACAGGTGATGGTGCATGAAAGCCATCATGATGAATAAAATGTGATGTCACATAATTCCCATCTTGATATTGTGTTTGCCCAATATTCATATTCATATTGTTAAAAAAATTTCTAGGATCATTTTGATCTCTTGGATAAAACATTTGGGGAAATTTTGTTTCTTGATTAGAAATATAATTTTCCTTACCAGGAGAACATTCGGTACATGGATTAAGTATATTACCAGGAAAACCAGATTTATCACCTGAAATAGCTGGTAATTGTGACTGTTGATCATATAGTGGATGATGATGATGATGATGATGATTAACATGTTGTTGTCTAAAATAATCTTCTGGTGGAACTTGATCAAAAGGTTTTTCCATTTGATAACATGAAGAAGAAGGTGAATTTGGGAAATCATTAACATTTTGTCTTGGAGAATAATAATCAGGACTCCATGGAGATTCCATTTCACTATATCTTTGACTTAAAGATTGTTGATGAGGGATTCTTACATGTAAATTAATCGATGATATTGGTATTTCAAAATTCCTCTGATTATGAAGATTACCATCAAGATTTAACTGATTGTAGTATTGTTCTATCAACTGATCATCTAGACCACCAGTTTGCTGCTTTCCAAAATCATGGGAATCATTATGACTGTTTAAAGCATCAACATATCTCCTTTCTGTATCCCTTTCATCTCTTTCAACAAAATGTATCAAATCATCTTGTTCGAAACTCGAGAACAAAAATATCCTAAGTCGAGTAAATCCATCTCATGGATCCAATTTCTCATATTCTTCCATCATATTTGTTACATCATCATCATTCACTTCAGAAACAAGAGCATCAAGGTCTTCATCAGGCTTTTGATATTTCAAAACACTTGAACCATCAAACAATTCCTTCATCTTTCCCATAAGTTCTTCAAAACCAATATCTTTTGGAACACTCACAATCCGTGTTTCCCCACCAACATACCTAAGCTTTCCATCTTGTGGATGAGGTAAAATGCTGCCATTGAAGCTACACAAAAACTTCAATCGAGAATGATCCTCATTCGAGAATGATCCTCATTCGAATTCGTAACTGAATTAGGGTTATATTTCCACTAATGATTCACCTAAAACACTAATGGTACTACTACACATCCGAGTAAATCATTCACACACAAAACAAAACCTCCAAGTTCTATTTTTCATCCCTAAAATCTCGCGATTAGCAACACCAGACTTCAATACACAATTAATTCCTCGAATTAACCTAAAAATCCAATTGAAACACACGATTCACTAAACAGAACAGAAATTGAGCAATAAACGAACTAGAACAGATTACGAAGAGTGATCGATTAATGAAATCTAAATTTGAACGGTTACAAGCGACTTACGTTGGAAATTTTGATCCGAATCTGTGCCGTGTGTAATGCGAAGCATGCAAATGAATTGGTGAAATTAAGGATGGCATTAAAGAGAAATTTGAGAGTCAGTAATGAAAGAAGATGAATGTGATTAGCAAAAACGCCATTTTTAGGGGCCTTTCCCAGCTAGTATCAATTTTCCACCAACTATTAAGGTTAATTTTTTAATAACTTTTTATTAGAGTAAATAACACCGAAGGTCCCTGTGGTTTGCCACTTATTACACCCACACTCCCTGAACTTCATTTATTATACTAAATGTCCCTGGAGTATACAATTTGCTACACCCATGGTCCCTATTGCCCTTAATTTTTTCTAAATGACGAAAATACCCTTTTGGCCTATTGTAATAAAGCGAAGATAAGAGACTGTGAATGTAATGTGTGATAAACCACAGGGACCATCCATGAAGTTTACTCTATTAATTGATTTTTTTTCTTCTCTCTTTAATTTATGTTCTTCCGCCACATTCAGACTCATCACCCACCTCTATCTCTTTGAATTCAAACATCAATCAATAACCATTATCGTCGCGCCACCAACCCCCTGAAAATTCGATCCATCACCAACCCCTGCCTCTGGTTTCCTTCTCCAGTTGTTTCGAGCCGATGACGTTCTATCGACCAGAATTGATTCAGACAATTGATGCACGTCACTAGAGGATTTGGTGGTTTGCACACGCGGAGATTCAGACAATTGATGCACGTCGCCATAGGAGTTGGTGTTTTGCACACTAAGGTCGATAGAACGTCATCGGTGGCGGAAGAACTGGAGACGACAACCGGAGGCAGGGGTTGATTACGCGGCGATAATGGTTATTGATTTGAGGTTTGAATTCAAAGAGATAGTGGTGAGTGGTGAGTCTGAATGTGACAGAAGAATATGAATTAGAGAGAGAAAAGAAAAAAAATCAATTAATAGAGTAAATTTCACAGATGGTCCATGTGGTTTATCACTTATTACATTCACAGTCCCTTATCTTCGCTTTATTATAAAAGACCAAAAGGTCATTTTCGTCATTTAGAAAAAGTTAAGGGCAACAGGGACCATGGGTGTAACAAATTGTATACACCAGGGACGTCTGGTGTAATAACGAAGTACAGGGACTGTGACTGTAATAAGTGGTAAACCACAGGGACCTTCCGTGTAATTAACTCTTTTTATTATTAATACTTTATCCGTCCCTAAATAAAGTTCTTATTTCTTTTGGGCACAAGTTTTAAGGAGAAAGTTAGTGCTGGAGTCTTTGGTATTAAATATGATTAAAATATAAAGTTGGTTTGTAGATAAAAAGATAGTTTGTGGATAATTAGTAGTGGAGTTCTTGGTAATTATATAATTTTATTAAGTGGACCCCATCAACTTATAAAATGGGAACTTTATTTAGGGACAAAAAATTAGGAAGAAACAGGAACTTTATTTAAGGACAGAGGGAGTATGTTATTAATTTATATTTATCAATCTAAAATCGTTATAATCATCATCATACATATAATTAATAACTTTTATAACATTTTATAAAAGTTAATATTTTTTAAAATGTGTTATATAAAAATATTATAATACTTAATATTGAAATAGTTAAAAATATTACATTACAAATAATAAATTATTCACATATAAATATATACTTACTCCGTTACAAAATAAGTGATATATTTTGCATTTCAGGGTGTTTCAAAATAAGTGATACACTTTGAAATTTTCTTTATTTGTTACAAAATAATATGACTCATACCCACTAATTATCTTATTTAATAAAATGAAATGACTCATATACTCTTACTTTTCCTTTTAAACATCATTAAACTCAACTTAATCATAATATATGTGATCCGTCACTCACTAAGTATCCAATTTAATCTAATTTAAACTTATTACAATCTTTTGCGTAAAAAATGTGGAACCCAACGTGTATCACTTATTTTGAAGAAAAAAAAAGAAGTACTTCCTCCGTTTCAAAATAAGTGATACACTTTCCTTTTTGGGGTATTTCAAAATAAGTGATACAATTCAAAAGTTTCCTTATTTGGTAAAAAATGGGACTCATCATCCACTAAGTATCCACTTTAATTAAGTGAAATTTCCCTTATACCCTTACTTTTACTTTTAAACATCATTAACTTCACTTTAATTCAAATATGTGGGACCCATCTTCCACTAACTATCCAATTTAATCCAATTAATATTCATTATCATATTTTGCCTCAAAAAACGTGTAAGCTCAAATGTATTACTTATTTTGAAACGGAGGAAGTATAAGATTTTAGGGGTTTTGTTAATGACACATCTTAGGGTTGTCTCTAACATGCATAAAACGTTTGTACATTCATTGATGGAGTAGTGTTCCTAAAATTTAGGGGGCGGTTTATATATTATTTTTGTCTACTTATTGACAGCCCTAAGGGCTGTCATTATCATTTTCCAAGATTTAAAATGTAAAATTATTAAATGTATAGACTAAAGATAAAATTACATTAAATGTTCATTAAGTGATTATGGAAGAATAAGTAGTTAAAGTAAGCTTTTAAAAGAACTCTTTATTTCAATGATAAAAAGTCATCCAAAAACTTATTTAAATAATAATGGCCAAAATGCATTTTAGTACCCTGAACTTGGCTAACTAGGTCCTCTACTACCCTGAACTGTTAAAGGTGCAGCATGGTACCATTAACTTGACAAAATGGTCGATTTAATACCCTGACTCATTAATTTGATCACATTTTCTCGCTTGACTTACTTTCGTTGGGGCTTTTGACGGACTAAAGATATATGTTCATCTCAATATATTGGTATTAGAAGAAATTTTGTGAGAAAACACGACCAAATTAGTGAGTCAGGGTACTAAATCAACCATTTTGACAAGTTCAGGGTACCATGCTGCACCTTTAATAGTTAAGGGTAGTCGAGGATCCAATTAGCCAAATTTAGGGTACTAAAATACATTTTGACCAATAATGATAAGATTTTAAATAAGTTGTCTCAAGATGCTATCACATAAGAGAATCTCCAATCATTTCCTCTATAAACTTTCTTTTAATTTTATTAATGGTTTACTTTTACTTTTAATTATACATTTTATTCTTTTCTTCAAACCAAAATACTTAATTTCAAAAAATTTACACTCACAAAAATAAAATAGCGGGGTCTATAAATAAAAAAAATACCTTCTCACTTTAAATATAAAAGAACTAAGGATTGAAGAGAAAAATCTCTTTAAAATGAAGGAATATGGATAGTTGAAGATGCTTTAATATCTCTAACGAGCAAGTGATATTTAATTTTATCATTTAGCCATATTTATATTTCTACTCATATGATAGGATAATATGTGTAATCTATCTAATATTATCCATTGATTTTGACACATATTTTCATCTAATAAGTAGGACTAAATTATAGTACTAAATATTACTCCCTCCGTCTCTAAATAAAGTTCTCATTTCTCTTGGGCACAAGTTTTAAGGAGAAAGTTAGTGGTGGAGTTATGTGTATTAAATTTGATTAATATATAAAGTTGGTTTAGAGAGAGAAAGATAGTTTGTGTATAGTTAGTAGTGGGTTCCTTAATAATTATATTATTTTATTAAATGGATCATATAAACTTGTAAAATAGGAATTTTATTTAAGGACAAAAAATTAGGGAGAAAGGAAACTTTATTTTGGGACGGAGTAGTATATTACTCTTAAAAAAATACAAATAAATAAAGAGTAAATTACACGGAAGGTCCTTGTGGTTTGCCACTTATTACAGCCACAGTCCCTGAACTTCGTTCATTACACTGGACGTCCCTGATGTATACAATTTGTTACACCCATGGTCCCTACTGCCATTAACTTTTTCTAAATGACGAAAATACCCTTTGGCCTTTTGTAATAAAGCGAATATAAGGGACTATGAATGTAATAAGTAATAAACCACAGGGACTATCTGTGAAATTTACTCTATTAATTGATTTTTTTTTCTTTTCTCTCTTTAATTCATGTTCTTCCGCCACATTCAAACTCACCACCCACCTCTATCTCTTTGAATTCAAACATCAATCAATAACCATATCGTTGCGCCACCAAACCCCTGAAAATTCGATCCATCACCAACCCTTGCCTCCGGTTGCCTTCTCCAGTTGTTTCGCCGCCTATGATGTTCTATCGAACTGAATTGATTCAGATAGTTGTTTCGCCACCTATAATGTTCTATCGAACTGAATTGATTCAGACACGCGGTGATTCAAACAATTGATGCACGTCACCGGAGGAGTTGGTGTTTTGCACACCCATGTCGATAGAACGTCATCGGTGGTGGAACAACTGGAGAAGGCAACCAGATGGAGAGGTTGGTGATGGATCACTTTTCAGGGGTTTGTTGACGCGGTGTTCGAGCAACGATTGTCAAACACAAAGACCAGGCGACGTCAACCTTGGATCTCCTGTGATGATCACAGTGCAAACCCACCAAGCTCTTGGCGAACCTAGGGTGATCGAGGTTGAGTGCGAAGGTGAAAGTGAGAGTATGTTATCTCTGTGTTGTTATTCTTTTTTGAATCTCTCTCAGTGTCAGTGTGTGGTGTCTATGAGTTAGGCCATGTATTTATATGGTCAGCCTCAGGTATATGGAACGTTGGCTCATTATGACTGCAATAAAGCAGTCATGAAGAGCCATTATGACAGCGTCAATGATCGTGTAACGCCTTACTATTATGACTGTAATAAAGCTTTCATGAGGCGTCATAAGCGTCAGCCAGTAAGACACGCGTTTCCAATGACAGATGCTGACAGGCGGTCGTTGATAACTTGACAAGCGGCCATGACTTGACAGTTGTCCTGGAAGCAAGGAGAGGGTAAAACCCGAAATTTGTTGGCTTTCGGGTAAGGCGACAATTTTCTGGCACTCCTGCGTGTAACGCTGAATGAAGTCGCGTAACCCCTCGCCTTCCCTTTGTCGCAGCAAATGTGCTTCTATATGAGTTCTCTGCTGCTTCTTTTGCTAGATAAAGTGAGTCACAAATTTAGCCTTGAGATCTGCAAAGTCTTGAATACTCCTCTCCGGTAAGTCAGCAAACCAATCACGAGCGAAACCCTGCAACGTGCCAGGGAACATGTGACAAGCGACTGGGTCTAGCCATTTCTCTGTCATAATGGCCTGTTCAAAAAGAGCAAGGTGGTCATCAGGATCTCGTGTACCGTCGTAAGTACCTACGATGGACGGAACTTTTTGTTTATCAGGGAGTGGGAATCGGGCCACCCAGTCACAGAACTTCGAACTAACTACCGACAAAGGCATAGTGGCTGCTCGGGGTGGGGCGGCTGCGGCCACGAGTGCTTGCAACACGCGCAACATGTCATTAGACGTGTCCTGTGGTGGATGTGGTGGTGGGGTGTGAATGGGTGGTTGTCTTAACTGTTCCAATAATTGTGGCAACGGATCTACGGGTTGAACAACCGTTGGCTGCGGTGCTGGGCGCAACGCCGCCACCAACTGAGAGAACAGGTCCGATGAAGTAGGTGGTGGGGGAGGTGGTGGCGGCTGAGTACTCTGAGTCAACCTTCGGAGTAACTCCACAATTGGATACTCCCGAACCCCAGGCATAGCGGCCTGTGGAAAGTTGGAAACAGGCTGCCTGACCGGATCCGTGCCATCCTCCTGAGAGCTTGTCCCGTGGGACAAAAGAGGCTGACATGAAGGGATGGGCGTCACTGGCCGTGGTGAGGTAAACGAACTTGATCCAACGAGCCTTGTGGAGAAAAGTGGACTTGTTAAAGAGGGATACCCTCGTGTCGTCCTGACATCCGACACTGTCCACTCAGAATCGACGTATGGCTCCATGATACGACTAGGCGAGGTTATCACCGCCTCGGGTATAGTGGTAATCACGGTAGTGGTTATTAATGGCGATGAAGAAGTGACCAACGATGGTTGTGTATCCGCCATAGGAACGGTTTGATTATTGAGGAGAAAAGTTTGGAAAAGTGAAACGCCGTTTAAAAACGTGTCCCACGGATGGCGCCAATGTTCGAGCAACGATTGTCAAACACAAAGACCAGGCGACGTCAACCTTGGATCTCCTGTGATGATCACAGTGCAAACCCAACAAGCTCTTGGCGAACCTAGGGTGATCGAGGTTGAGTGCGAAGGTGAAAGTGAGAGTATGTTATCTCTGTGTTGTTATTCTTTTTTGAATCTCTCTTAGTGTCAGTGTGTGTGGTGTCTATGAGTTAGGCCATGTATTTATATGGTCAGCCTCAGGTATATGGAACGTTGGCTCATTATGACAGCAATAAAGCAGTCATGAAGAGCCATTATGACAGCGTCAATGATCGTGTAACGCCTTACTATTATGACTGTAATAAAGCTTTCATGAGGCGTCATAAGCGTCAGCCAGTAAGACACGCGTTTCCAATGACAGATGCTGACAGGCGGTCGTTGATAACTTGACAAGCGGCCATGACTTGACAGGCAGCGAAACTGTGACAGGCGGTCGTTGATAACTTGACAGGCGGCCATGACTTGACAGGCAGCGAAACTGTGACATGGGCCGTCATTGGTAGCTATCCAAACTATATATACAGGGTAATCCCTACTAACCTCATCACGCGGCGATAATGGTTATTAATTGAGGTTTGAATTCAAAGAGATAGATGTGAGTGGTGAGTTTGAATGTGGTGGAAGAATATGAATTTAAGAGAAAAAAATTAATTAATAGAGTAAATTTCACGGATGGTCCATGTGGTTTATCACCTATTACATTCACGATCCCTTATCTTCGCTTTATTACAAAAGACCAAAAGGGTATTTTCGTCATTTAGAAAAAGTTAAGGGCAGTAGGGATCATGGGTGTAACAAATTGTATACACCAGGGACATCTGATGTAATAAATGAAGTTCAGAGACTGTGATTGTAATAAGTAGTAAATCACAAGGACCTTTAGTGTAATTTACTCAATGATGCTGTTATATTTTGACATAATATACATGCGTAAAGAACACGTAATTTCTTGTAGATGAGGTGGCCGCCATGGATGAATATCCAGGCGAGAGTTTCAATAACCAGTCAGATGTATCATCATCCTCGTCTGGCAACACCTCTTTAAAGCATCCTCCACAAGTCAGATGTGTCACCTCCACATATAAAGACATTCTTATTTTATCCATATCTATCACCTTCCCCTATCCATTAAATAATCTCTTTGAGCTTCCCAATAATATAAATTAATTGATGTAAATATATATTTTAATTTTTTTAATAGCTAGTTAGTAAGTTAGTGATTCAAACTTAGCAAATGATATCTACAAGGGACAATATATCTTCCCTCGACCTGTCCACCTATTTGTTCACGACGGGACTTGAACTCATGACTTATAGGTCATGGACAACACCTTAAACTTTCCTCTAATATTAATAGACTACAAGCCTTGAGTATGTATATTTTAATAATCATCTAATTTTATAAAGTACGGAGTATTTACAAAGAGTCTTGAAAATTGTCTTTTGCAATTAGTTATGTCAATATTTTATAAAGTATTTACATCATCATGGTTACATTTTCCTTTTTATATCAACACCTTTAACTAGCTTAATTAATACTAATTATATTGATTAAGCCCACAACTAGTCCTTACAAATGATGTATTGATACACATGTGATTCACTAAAAACAGGGATTTCAAAATACAAACGAGCATATTACTTCGAATCACATGTGTTTCAAGTCACGAAACACATATGATTCACTAAAAACAGGAGTTTCTAAAAACACATGAGCATACGAACTACAAATCACTTGTGTTTGAAACACATGTGATTCTCTAAAAACAGAGGTTCCAAAATACAGACGAGCATATTAATTCAAATCACATGTGTTTCAAGTCACCACCCGCCGCCCACCACCAACACTGGCGGCCGCCGCTAGCCGCCGTCGGCCGCCGCTAGCCGCCGTCGGCCGCCGTCACCTCCGACCGTTGTTCGCCACCGCCGCCCGCCGGCGGTGGTGGCTGACAATGGTGGTGGTATTGATGTATTGAATCACATGTGATGGTAGTGGTGGTGGTGGTTTGAATGTTGATCTTGACCTTTGACTTTTTCTTGATATAAGGGCCAATAATTATCCCTTGAGATTTTATAAAATTTTTGGACTACCTTGAACAAACCACTATATGAGTATATTAAAATATAAATGTATCGTTGTGATATACTCCCTCCGTCACACAAAAAAACTTCTTATTTCACTTTGGCACAACTTTTAAGGTGATATTTAGTGGTGTGATTATTGGTAATAATTTTGATTAAAATATAACGTTGATTTAGAGAGAGAAAAATAGTTAGTGGATAGTTAGTGGTGGGGTCCTTAGTAATAATAGTAATTTATTATGTTGAGCTCATTAAATGTAAGAAATGAAAAAAAAAATATGGGACAAAAATTTTGAGTGAAACAAAAAATTTTCTGTGACACGGTGAGAATATGAAATAAATTTTATGTGTGAAATACTTCACTATTTCTAATTTAAAAATGTAATAAACCAACACATCATTATTTGGCGACATGATAGCACAAAGCATCATGAAATATTATTTCAAAATCCTCTTTAAGTGTATATATATATATATAAATTAATTAATTAATATATTAATTTTTTTGATATTGATCTATAACTTTATTAATGTTATTAACTTTTTTATTTAGTTCTATTATTTAGTCTTATTCATAGTCAATTCACTTGATATGATGATATGTGTAATTTATTAAATCTCTGTTAATATTATTTTTTTGATTTTGACACAAATTTTAATCAGTAATACTATTAATATGATTAAATGATAAAGAATCACTACTATAAGTCAACTTTTTTAGAAAACAACTTTAAAATTATTGTATGTTTTTATTAAATTTAATAATATTAGTTATTTTGATATTGATCTGACAGTATATTTTATTTTCGAAATCGACAACAAATTCCTTAAAATGTACTTCTATGAACTCATAAATTATCTAGGTGTTACACAAACCCACAGTATTTGAATGCAAGATAGGAGATCCCATTACACGTGTCTATACACACAACTATATATATACACACAACTGTAGACGGAGAAACCACATATCGAGTTAACACGATGGCCACTTCTTTTGACTCACGAACGACAACTTTACTTCTTATATTTTATATTCAAGTCTTGACGGTTGTATACTTCGCCGGAGCCACAAACATGTACAATGAATTCGACATAACTTGGGGTGATGGCCGTGGTAAGATCATCGGCGCCGGCGACATTCTTACACTTTCTCTGGATAGAATCTCTGGCTCCGGATTTCAGTCAAAGAAGGAATATCACTTTGGGAGAATCGACATGCAAATGAAATTAGTACCGGGAAACTCCGCCGGAACGGTCACCGCTTACTATGTATGTAATCTGATCTTCATATCTTTCATGTTTAAAAATAGTTCTGTTGTATGATTAAAATTAGTATAGTTTGCATTGTTTGATTTTGAATGATCGGGTAAATTATGCTCAAGAAAACTTTGTACCTAGTGTTGTTTTATTACTTTACATCACAATGCGTTTTTACAACATTACGTTTTTAGCTGGGTGCACGTACAAAATGTTATATAGAATTGAGGTATTCGTTGCATTGCTAGTTTATAATTGTAATTTTCTTCATTGGTGGTTGTAATGCGAAAAAAATGCAGTTGTCATCGCTAGGACCAAACCATGATGAAATAGATTTTGAATTCTTGGGCAATTCGAGTGGAGAGCCTTACACACTTCACACCAACGTCTACACACAAGGTAAAGGAGAAAGAGAACAACAATTTCGAATGTGGTTTGACCCGACTACCCACTTCCACACTTATTCAATCATGTGGACCCCTCAAACCGTCGTGTAAGTTCATTCACACTTTCATATGTTCATCTACAATATGCATTTTTTATCAGATGCAACATTAAAAAATTCATTGCAATCGTAAGACTTTAAAAGAGTTGATTAGATTACATGACAAAAAACTGCCGCGTTTGACATGATCTATAATAGGTTGGTGGGTTGGGTAACACATAGAATCAGGGACAGCCTAATGGGTGTTCTAAATGTGCATGTGAATAGGATCTACCAAAATAAAAGGACCATTATTTTTCTTCTATATGTATTAACATATTTTTTTATTGATCCAAGTAAATATCAAGTTATATTGTTTATAGTGAAATTAATAGATAGTTAGATACGCACAACTACATATATATGAGAATTTAGAATTTTTTTTTTAATTTGTAATCTCAATTGTGTAAGTTTTAGGACTATTTGAAAAAGTACGGGCCACCAAAAGCGCCTAGAATATATTATGTTGAAGCCCATTAGTCGAAACTGGCATTTTTTTTACTAGACTTAGGTTAGGTAAAGTTGGGCTGGGCTGATTGCATTCAATCACTCTTTTCTATTAAGTAATCTTTTTAATACTCCCTCCGTCCCACAACAAACTTCTCATTTCACTTTGGCACAAGTTTTTATGTAATATTTAGTAGTGGGGTAATTGGTAATAATTTTGATTAAAATATAAGATTGGTTTGGAGAGAGAAATATAGTTATTGGATAGTTAATGGTGGGTCCTTAGTTTTAATAGTATTTTATTATGTGGAGCCCATCAGTGTATGAAATGGGAAGTTTTTTGTGGGACAAAAATATAAGGTGAAATGGGAAGTTTTTTGTGGGACGGAGGGAGTACTTCTTAAATAAGTGATATATTGCTACTATCACGGTTTTTTAGGTAAAAGATTATAATGATTTAAATTGGATTAATTGAATGGTTAGTGGAGAATAAGTCTGACATCTTTTGAATAAAGTGAGGTTAATGATGTTTAAAAGTAAAAGTACGGGTAAATTGGTCATTTTATTATTTTAAAGTAGATAGTTAGTGGGTATAGTTCCACTTTTTTTGCCAAATAAGATAATTTTTTAAAATGTATCATTTATTTTGAATCACCTCAAAAAAAATAAGTATATCACTTATTTTGAATCTAATTTTGAATCGGAGGAATAATAGTTATATTTGAATCACAAACTATATTCACAGGGATATTCTAACTTTTCACAATAAAGTTTTTAAGGATTTATGCATTTAAGCATATAGCAAACGATAGTCAATCTAACTTATTTATATGTAAGTTGAAACTACACTACGAGAAAACTGTCATTAAGTGATAAGGTTATTAGAGTTGAAAAGTCGCAACACATGAGTTTGTAATGACATTTTCCAAAAAATATTGTTAAAAGGTCATAGTTTGGGGTTTACCGACACTTCTTTGTATGAAAAATTTGTGTCACAAAAAGGTCAACAAACTAATGCAACACCATTTTTGTATTTGTAGACGAAACATTCAAACTTTTTTATATTAGGTAGACACTAGCATATTATTGTGACTTGTGTTTTTTTAGCAACATTTTTGTTTACTTTTAGTGGCGATGACAATTTCCTTGTAGTACTAGCACATATTCTCAATTTGTTCACCGAATTTTGAATGTATTAGTTTTCTTGTGGATGAAACACCCTTAAGAGAATTCAAGAATCTGGAGGTAATTGGTGTTCCATTTCCGAAACGCCAACCAATGAAGCTATATTCGAGTTTGTGGAATGCCGATCAGTGGGCAACTAGAGGCGGTTTAGTGAAGACCGATTGGACCCAAGCCCCTTTCATTGCTTCATATCGCAACTTTAATGTTAGATCCGGTGTTATGTCGCATTTGGATTCAAGTCGTGATCAGAAACTAAAATGGGTTCAGAAAAACCATATGATCTATAACTATTGCACGGATGCTAAGCGGTTCCCGCACGGCTTTCCACCTGAATGTGCACATCGATTGTCCGGCTAGTGTACTCACTTTCTTTGTATGTATAGATATGTAATCTTTATATATGTTACATTAGTATATATTATATGGTGTGTAAAATTTACGAATAATAGTTAAAGTAGTGTGACTATATTATTAAACTAGATTGTATGTGCTTCTTCCGATTCAAAATAAGTGATACACCTTTTTTTACGGTGATTCAAAATAAGTGATAAACTTTGAAAAATTACCTTATTTGGTAAAAATTAATGGGATTCATATCCACTAGCTATCTACTTTAACAAAGTGAATTGAAATGACCCCTTTACCTTTACTTTTTACTTTTAAATATCATTAACCCCAGTTTATTCAAAAGGAGTGAGACTCATTCTCCACTCCATTTAATTAATCTAATTTAACCATCATTATAATTTTTTGCCTTAAAAATCGTGAAACATAAAATATAGCACTTGTTTAGAATCGGGGAAGTTTATAATGAAGGTTTCCACTAAACAGTCTCTCTATCTCTATCAGAAAGATATATGATTGTTTATATATTACAATCTTCATACCTCTGATTATTGTATATGTACTAATAATTATTTATAGGTTTATAATTAAATGGTCATTTAATTTGTTTAGCTTTAATCATGCTGAATTAAAGCTCACACGAATATCTTTCTGGGCAAAATCTAATTGTATTTATGCCTACCATTTAAACCTACTCATAGGCCTACTCATTAGATGAAGACACGTGTCAAAATCAAGGGATAATATTATGAGAGAGAATTAGTGGAATACACATGTCATCCTATCAAGTGGGTAGGCCTATGAGTAGGTCTAAATGGTAAGACTAAATATCATATCTCAAAGCATAAGAGTAATGGTATTTAGGCATACCATTTAGACTTACTCATAGGCCTACTCATTAGATGAAAACACGTGTCAAAATCAAATGATAATATTAGGAGAGAGAATTAGTGCAATACACATGTTATCATATCAAGTGGGTAGACCTATGAGTAGGTCTAAATTATAAGACTAAATATTATATCTCAATGCTTAAGACCGGTGCCAACGGTCCGCCGGTTGGGCACCGTCGGTTGGCCGCCGGTTCCGGCACCGTTGGCACGGACCGTCGGTGGTGGCGCCGGTTGAGGTGCAGTGACTTTGGCGACGAGCGAAGGGGCGGAGGAGGGAGCGTGATGGTGGGGACCAATGTACCTTTTAACCAATAATTTTTTTTTAAACGGTAATAAAATTCAAAATAAATATTAATAAATACAAAAAAAACAATAATAATTTATAAAAATTCAAAAAAATTCCCCCTCATTTACATCTATAAATACCCACTCATTTCTTCTATTTTTTACACCACATTCACCTTCTTCATCTCTCAAAATGTCTAATGTTTCTGATTCCTCTACCGAATATGATTCCGATTTGGAAGTTATTTTGACGATAGTCAATTCTTACAATGCCGAAATGGACGCCATTGTGAATACTCTTTCATCTGATACAGAGGACGATGAAGAGATCACTCCGATCCCCAGAGCGCCGAGAAGGTATGTGCCACGATATCGTGAAGGTGCCGGTGAGCGTTTGTACGCAGACTACTTTGCTGAAAATCCCACGTTCCCGCTGGATTATTTTAGGCGACATTTTCGTATGGCCCGTTCGCTGTTCCTCCGTATATGTGACGGTATAACTTCTTACTCTGAGACTCCTTTACCTGCGCATTTTTTGTATTTTCGTCAACGGGACGATGCTACCGTAAGAGCGGGTTTTAATATTCTTCAAAAATGTACATCCGCTGTACGACAATTGGCCTATGGTTGTTCTGTCGATTTGTTTGATGAATATTTACACATGGGACAACAAACATCGTATGATTGTTTGGATAATTTTGTCAAATGTGTATTCCATCTATTTGGTGCTGAGTACTTAAGAAAACCCGACGCGCATGACGTCGAGCGCTTACATTAACGTCATGCTGAGGTGCATGGTTTTCCGGGTATGCTCGGCAGCATCGGTTGCATGCACTGGCCTTGGAGGAATTGTCTGGTGGCATGGAAAGGACAATACACGCGAGGTGACCAAGGGGAGCCAACGATCATGCTAGAAGCGGTTACGTCTTATGATTTGTGGATTTGGCACGCTTACTTCGGCCCAGCTGGTTCGAGCAATGACATCAATGTCCTTAATGCATCAGACTTATTCAAGGACTTGCTGCAAGACAGAACTCCCACTATTCCTTTTGTCATTGCCGAGCAACAATTCACTAAAGGATACTATCTCGGTGACGGGATATATCCGGAATGGTCAACCATTGTGAAGACATTTAAGTATCCGCTATCTGAACAACAAACTCGGTTTAAAAGGTATCAAGAAGCCGCAAGAAAAGATATTGAACGAGCATTCGGTGTGTTGCAAGGACGTTGGCAAATCCTTAAAAACCCGGCAAGACCATATAGCGTCAATAAAATAAGTCGAATCATGTATTGTTGTATAATTTTACACAACATGATAATTGGGGACAACGGTCGCAACATGTGTCCACTTGGGGAGGCGTATATGGATAACCCGGCAAACACGCCGCAACGCTCGTGGAATGAGAGAGTTGCAACACACGCTCGAATGGCCAAAGAACTACGGGATCAAGCAACGCATCATAGACTTCGCAATGCACTAGTCGACCACATTTCACAACTCCCACCAAATTTCCGCCAACGTTAATTTATGTTTTTAAATTATTGTATTTTTTTTCTGTTTTTTTTATGTTTTTAAATTATTGTAATGTTTTTTTTTTTTTAATAAAAGTATTATGTTTTAGTTATATTTTTGTTTTAATTAAAAAGAAAGTAAATTATTTAAAGTTGGTGAAGTGACGGAGTGCTGTTGGCATGGGTACGTCAGTTTAGTGTTAGTTAGTTTGTCTGCTGACGTGGCGCTGAGTTGGCAGCAACTGACGGCGTCAGTTGCCGTCACCATTGGCACCGATCTAAGAGTAATGGTATTTAGGCCTACCATTTAGGCCTACTCATTAGATGAAGACATGTGTCAAATTCAAGGGATAATATTAGGAGAGAGAATTAGTGGAATAAACATGTCATTTTATCAAGTGGATAGGCCTATGAGTAAGTCTAAATGGTAAGATTAAATATCATATCTCAATGCATAAATATCATATCTCAATATCATATCATATGTTACGAACTTTAATACGCAGTAAAAAAAGAACTTGTAAATCAATCGTGTATATGTAACGGTTCTTCTAAATAACCGGAGTTAGAAATAATCAATTGCAACTAAACAGTTGATGTCCATTATAAATTTCATTTGCTCGGTTTTCCCGCGCTTCATTTAGGACGAATAATCAATTTTATAACGCTTCCTTTTGGGTGAATAATTTGAATGTAACAAATTGATTTCTACACCTAAAATGTAGACTAATTTAGATTTGTAGATGCTTTTAGTTGGGACACTTTTTCATTCAATATATTTATGTTTTCTCGCTCTTATAAACAATGCTTTAAACTTGGGTTCAACCGACATGTTTAATCAGTCCGACCGGGAGTTAGAAATATGTCTGGCTGATGAATTGACCGAGTCAAAAGTTTATCTATGATTCGCTTTGAACCGGGGGGATTGACAGTGAACACGGTCGGATCATGATGATTGAACTAGATTTGAATCATGTTTTTTTTTTCATTTAATCAATCTCAATTTTTTTATTAAAGTGAATATTTTATAACATTTTTGATATGTATAGAGCTTATTTCAGTTGTATATTTTGAAGTTTAAAACATCACATTAACTGACATACTCATGTCAAAAATATGTATTCACTTAATATTTTATACATAAAATATACAAATAAAATACCAATAATCACAAATTAACCCACAATCTGTCACTTAACACTTCGGCTAACTGAAGCATTCTTAACTTATGAAGAACTAATGAAGGCATCATATCGATCTCTTTAGTCACAGAAGGCCTTCAGTTCTAAGAGCATCTCCAATGAGAGCTTTTTCAAAAGCTTATTACTATTACAATAAGCTTTTGAATTGACTTTTTACCATTGGAATTACAAGCTTTTTTAAAAGCTTTTTGCAATGACTTTTTTTCTACTAACCTTTTAACACACTTTCAATGTTTGTCTTTTTTGGTCCCCTATTTTTAATAAGTTTTCATTTTAAACCTTTTAACACACTTTCAATATTTTTTTTAATATTTGCAATGTAATGTTTTTATCTATTTAAATATTAATGTCAATTATTATAATATTTTTGTATGAAATATTTTTATAAATATTAAGCTTTATAAGATGTAAAAAAATTTGTCAATTTATATATAAGGGGTATTTATGAAACATTTGAGATAAATAAAGGTAAATTAGAAATATTGTAAAAGAAAAAGTTTTTGTAAAAGGTTAACCAATGGAAATGTTATTTAGGAATAACTTTTTGATTAGTGGAATATTTATGTGGCAAAAGTAATAAGATTTTGTGAGATTAATCATTGGGATGCTCTAATGAATGAACCATCAAGACATGTCTAATGGGTTCCTTTTGCTTTTCCATTTTTTATGGATCAAATCCTTATATATCACATTGTCAAGGGTTATTTGTGATTTTTTACCTACATAAATAAGAGGTGATTTTAACACTAAAGAAAATTATTTTGAATATAATAATTATTAATTTATTATGTTATACAATATGATATACTTCCTCCGTATCAAAATAAGTGAATCACTTTTAAGTTTACATATTTTAAGACAAAATAAAGTAATAAAAGATTAGTGAAATTAAATGGGATAATTAAAATGGATGGGTCCACACCTTTTACTATTTTATTGTTTTTTTCTAAATGGTGAAAAAGTCAAATATAGAAAGATGATAAAAATGAATGGGTCACACACCTTTAATGATGTTTAAAGATGGATGAGTAAAGGTAAATGGGTAATTTTAAATATAAAAACTTACCAAATAAGATAAATTATTAAAGTGATTTACTTAATTTTATACACCTTAAAATTGAAAGTGATTCACTTATTTTTGATACGGAGGAAATAGCAAATGTCCATTGAAGTGATTTATTTATGTTTTAAAATCCCCACTACACCAAATGCATGCCTACGTTCAAATCAAAGGTCAACTCGTGTTTTCCCTTTAGCCTACCACAAGTCTTGTCATCGATTTTTTTCTTTCTTTCTATTCCTATACTTGAAGATGGCTTTAAAGTGAAAAAGGCACAAAATTGACCCACATATTAGACCCACTTCAATCACCAACCACAAACAAATATGGTACTTCTATGTCATAATTGAGAACGATATGCCCATTCCATCGTCCTTTAATTGAACTGGTAATATCTCGAAAGCAATTTGATGAAAACAATGTCATACTTTAGATTTAGCAAAAAACTGCTACGAATTATTTGAAGAAACAAAGAAATATGTGTATGTGTATGTGTGTTTCCCACTACTTATCTTATGAATTTGTCGACTTGTTAAGTGAATGATGCGTATGTAGCACGCAAGATTTGATGCGCAAATCGTACAAGAACAAGATAACATTGATATTGATTGACGAGTTTAGATTTTTATAACGGGCGGGCTTCTAGTTAAGTACTGTCCTAGTCCAACACTTCATACCAACTAGTAAGAAACATCGATAAACCAAAGCCACACGAAGTTCTATATATGGAGAGCCTTTCCATTTCACAAGTTAGGTACAGAAATGACTAAAAGATTATGACAATAAAATTTGACTATAGGTATGCATAGGCCATCTATGTCGTCTAATTGTGAGCTATGATTAAGTTCCTCTTGTTACGGTTTAAAACTCGAAAAGATCGCATGTTGTATTCCTTGATAAGTTCTGGAATTTAATTGTCTAACCTATAATCTTAATTTTCACATAACTAAGCACCCACGTACTTATGATGAGTAATAATGAGTCCTTGTCTTTTTTTATATAACAACATAACACGTACACTATAAACTACTTCTAACTCTAAATCATATTGTCCACCCCGTACGAGACTCGAACCCAAGATCACATGTTAATGATAAATATTTCCAACACCTTATACCGCTAGGTCACAAATTCTTCTACGGGTCCTTTCAAGGTGCCATTGATTTTCTACACACACTGGGAGAGCTAATGCAATCGAAATCAAGCTAATTCATGATGATTTGAAGAAGATTTGAAGATCAAGTGTGTGTTTTAGTGTGTGTAGTTGAGAGAGAAGAAGATGGAGGGAAGGAGCTTTCAAAGTGTGTTTCTATTAAAATGTGAGGAAAGCTTACATCATTAGTCATCACAAGGGTATTTATACTCTAACCTCTAAACTAGTTTAATTAAGGCTCATTACATCATTTAAGCTCAAAACTAGTCCTAACAATCTCCCCCTTTTTGAGCTTTAGCACTTCATCCCAGTCCTCCTTCTTCAATTTCTTCTTTTGGTCCGTAATGAAATTCGTTTACTCTCAGATTTGTAGGATAACCTAGTTGGATTCACATGGCGGAACTTGAATCCCACATACCGGATCTCTACTAGTCAATGAGATCACAAGAAGAAAAAGATGAAGAACATTACCTTTAGATTGCTAAAGAATGATCCACCTCTACTGCACCACCTGAACACGCTGCAAGACCGCATTGTACCAACAAAGTATCACACAAGAACGTGTGTGTGTGTGCTCGGTCGAACACCAAAACCGAAACCCCTAGGGTTCTTTTGGTCGACTTCCGCCGAAGGAGAGGGAGAGGGAGAGAAGCCTTTAGGGTTTTGAGTGTGTAAAGTGATTAGCCTCTAAACCCTTACATAAGTCCCTTATTGATAAGGCTTTATGTTACAATTTAGTCCTTTGAGTTTAATTATGATTAATCTCATAATTAAACTTCCTATTAACACTTTAAACCCTTGGACTTTTACTAGTTAATTAATTAACTATTAATTAACTGTCCGTTAAATATTTAACCTAATATTTAACATTCCTCTTAAATAATAATTAACTTATTATTATTTATTCTCTTCTTTATAATTAACTTAACTAGTAAATTATTCCACACAACTTACTTTATTCGGTTGTCCATTATTGGGTATGTAGTGGTGTGACCCTTTAGTTCCTTATAACATTGGACACGGTGACACGTGTACTTATCTGTGCACATAAATCCTTCAGACTCCCACTTGTGCAAATTAAGTATCACTTACTGATCATCGTTGGCCTAAAGCGGTCCCTAGCCAGACATTTAGGATAACCACGTTATAAGAACTCTTATATCCAGAGATAATATTCATAAAATGAATAACACTAACAGATTTTCCTTTCGTATCATGATATTTCTTAATTTGAGTAATAGACATGGAGCAGGGATATTGTTCTATATACTCGAATTTTCTCGACACTGATTTCGACTATCTGCAGTAACGGATTACCGAATGATCTAATCATTCTCCGAGCGCGGCCACGCATTTCAGTAGTCTTAATCGTCGAGCGGCCATGAAATATCTCTTCTATTTAAAGAAGGTGCAAATTCCATCTTGACAATTTGCGTTATCTTGCCCACGACTTCCGCTGTCTTAGTCAGGTTCCTTATGATCACCCTTTTACGGTGTGACGTTAGATAAATGCTAAAGATCAGAAGTTGTCGCGTCTCAAACCAAATGTCTCAGGTCAGAGGACATCTACTCGAAATTACTCATGCTTGGGCTCCATGAAGTAATCTCGATCTTTTGGTCACGTCTAATGTTCAGCAAACTCTGTAAACATCTATGAATATTTATTTTAACAACACGTGTTTCTCTATTCAATGACTATGAATAGATAAATATTCATAATTGTATTAACTCCTGAATATAGCTCCCACTAAATTCAAGCAACCACAGACATTTAGATACTCAAAACTTTGTGTATCAAGGATAGGTTTAAAACATGTTAAGAGTAGATAATGTGAAAATATTACGTAAAAACTTTCTATTTCAATCCCATGAAATGTTATTACATAATGTATCGATTTCAAACATATCTATGAATCTAATCAAAGTCACTAGCTACCAATATCTAGGTATTGCATGCCTATATTGTGTGCATGTTTCTCATGCTTTGATCCAGCTAGTGGTTTTGTCAACGGGTCAGCAACGTTGTCATCCGTTAGTATTTTCTTAATTGTAATATCACCTTCTCTAACATACTCATGTATGAGGTGATATTTTCTGCGCACATGCCTGGTCTTTTGATGCTCTCTTGGTTCAACAGCTTGCGCTATTGTTCCACTATTATCACAGAATATTTCGATGGGTCTAGAGATACTGACAATAACTATAAAATCCTCGATAAAATTCTTAAGCCACATGGCTTCCTTTCCAGCATCATTTGCCGCAATGTACTCAGCCTCTGTAGTCGAATCTGCTATCGTATCTTGTTTCTGACTCTTCCAAGATATAGCTCCTCCGTTTAGTGTGAATACAAATCCTGATTGCGATTTGTAATCATCTCTGTCGGTTTGGAAGCTTGCATCTGTGTAACCAGTTACACGCAATTCTTCCATTGAACCTCCAAAGACCAAGAACATTTCTTTCGTCCTTCTCAAATACTTGAGAATGTTCTTGACAGCCACCCAATGGGCCTCACCAGGGTTCTTTTGATATCTGCTCGTAAGACTTACGGAGTAAGCAATATCGGGCCTAGTACATAACATGGCATACATGATTGATCCAATTGCCGAAGCATATGGTACCAAACTCATCCTAGCTATTTCCTTGCTAGATGTAGGACTCTGAGCTTTGCTCAGTGTAATGTCATGTGTCATTGGAATGAGACCTCTCTTGGAATCACTCATACTGAATCTCTTCAGTACTTTGTCAATTTATGTACTCTGACTAAGTCCAATAAGCCGCCTAGATCTATCTCTGTAGATCTTTATACCCAGTATAAACGCGGCTTCTCCCAAGTCTTTCATCTGGAAACATTTACCTAACCAGGATTTTACTCCTTATAATGCTGGTATATCGTTTCCTATGAGCAGTATGTCATCAACATACAAGACTAGGAAGATTACTATACTCCCACTGAATTTTGTGTAGACACACGCCTCGAACTCACTCTTGACAAAACCAAATTCTTTGATTCTTTTGTCAAAGTGTAAGTTCCAACTTCTAGACGCTTGCTTCAATCCATAAATGGATTTTAGCAATTTGCATACTTTATCAGGATTCTTTGGATCAGTAAAACCATCCGGTTGTATCATGAATACGTCCTCATTCAACTCCCCGTTAAGGAAGGCGGTTTTAACATCCATTTGCCATATCTCATAGTCGTAATTTGCTGATATGGCCCTAAGAATTCTAATAGACTTAAGCATGGCGAGTGGCGAGTAGGTTTCAGAATAATCCACACCATGTGTTTGCGTGAAACCCTTCACGATAAGTCGTGCTTTGTAAGTATGCACTTTCCCATCCATGTCAGTTTTCTTCTTGAAAACCCACTTGCATCCAACAGCACGTGACTGTGGTGGCAAGTCCGATAACACCCATACTTGGTTGTCATACATGGATTGCATCTCTGCTTCCATAGCCTCGAGCCATCTTTCAGACTCTACGCCATCAGCATCCTCGCTGTAGGTCAATGGTTCTAGTAGACTTCCATCATCTTCATCGATCATGAACCCAAGATACCTAACTGGTTCTTGGCATGGTCTACTGGACCTACGAGGGTTGCGTGTTTCTTCTTCCTCAACCGGTGGGTCTGGTTGGGGATCAACAATTCTTTGTTGAACTACTGGTTCAACTGAAGTCGTAGGTGGATCTTCGTTCTCTTCAATTTCTTGAAGTTCTATTTCTTTTTCTTGGAGTTTCTGTCCCTAGAAACTTCTCTCCAAGAACACACCTTTCCGAGCAACAAAAACTTTGTTGTCTTCTTGATGATAGAAATAATATCATAAGATTTCCCTCGGATATCCAACGAAGATGAACTTATATGACTTGGGGTTTAGTTTGTCTGTGAAGTTACGTCTAACGTACGCTTCACAACCCCAAATCTTGAGAAAAGACAATTTTGGCTTTCTCCCCGTCCAGTGCTCAAATGGAGTCTCTTCTACTGACTTGGTTGGAACCCTATTTAGTGTGAATGCTGCAGTCTCGAGTGCATGTCCCCAAAATGATAGTGGTAGCGGGGCGCGACACATCATTGAACGTACCATGTCTAACAAGGTGCGATTCCTCCTTTCTGATACACCATTCATCTGAGGTGTATACGGAGGTGTGAGTTGTGAAACAATCCCACATTCTTTCAAATGATCGTCGAACTCTTGGCTCAAATATTCGCCTCCTCGGTCCGACCGAATTGACTTTATTTTCTTGCCCAGTTGGTTTTCTACTTCCCTCTGATATTCTTTGAACTTGTCAAAGCTTTCAGACTTTAGTCTCATAAGAAAGACATAACCATACCTACTGAAGTCGTCAGTAAAGGTAATGAAGTAGCGGTATCCACCTCTGGCTTCTGGAGTGAAGGGTCGACACACGTTACTGTGTATAATTCCTAATAACTCGCCTGTCCTTTCATTGTAGTGATTGAAAGGGTCTTTAGTCATTTTTCCAGATAAACATGATTCGCATATGGCATATGATTCCAAATCAAATGGCTCTAGAATTCCATCTTCGTGGAGCTTCTTAATGCGAGTCTCGTTTATATGACCTAAACGACAATGCCAAAGATAAGTTTGATTCAAGTTATTCTTGGATCTTTTACTTATATGATAAACGTCTCGTTCTATGTTATTTAGATTTAACGTGTATAGACCATTATGAGAATTTGCTTTAAAATATAAAATGTCATCTTTTAAACAAGAAATCGTTTTTCCATAAAACTCATAATAAAAACCACTGTCTATAAGTAAATCAAACGAAATAACATTTTTAATAAGTCTAGGAACATAATAACAATCTTTAAGTTCCAAGACTCTTCCTGAAGGAAACTTGAGAAGATATGTTCCTACGGCTTCGGCTCCAACCTTGGAACCTTCGCCTACTCGTAGTTCAACATCCCCTCGTCCCAGCCTCCTGTTCTTCTTAAATCCCTGCAAGTGATTGCAAATGTGATGACCACATCCGGTATCCAATACCCAGGATTCACTAGAAGTAACGAGACAATCAATCATAAAGATACCTGAATCACTGAAAAAATCAGTGTCCAACAGTCCCACATCGGACGTGTGCTCGCAAATATCCTTGCTGCCACAAGTTGGGCAACACAAATCAGCAAAGTTCTTAAACCAATCATCGAAACCATCCTGCTGAATCTCAGGGAGAGATTCTTCCTCTAGCCTTTGAACATCGCGTATACACAAGAGATTCTCGTGTAGACCTGCGACAGTCAAATCAAATTCCCAACTAAACGTACTACCTTATCCTGATAGTACTGAGTGAGAGATCCAAACACGAACAAGACTTGTTCTTGCTGGTTTGATGTGCCAGTAACCAGGGTGACACAATCTAGTAACCTTCTTATGTTAATAAGATGGTCACTCAATGGTTGATTATCCTTCATCTTTGACGAAAAGATTTCTTGCAAAATGAACTGCTTACTTTCTTCAGTACTATCTTTAAACGTCTCCTCAAGATACTAGACAAATTCATAGCATGGTTTCTTACGTAGATTATCAGTAAACTCTGATAATGAAGTAAGAATGAGAATCGACATAACTTGTGATTCATCTGCCATATACTGATAATAAGCGTCAAGCTCATCATCCTGGGCATCTTGCCCAGGTTGTCCCTTGGGCACCTCGTCTATCACGTACAGTAGATCTTGTGCCTTTAGGAAGTTCCTAAAATGCACATTCCAAACTTTGTAGTTTGGACCAGTAAGCTTCCATTTTCCAGTGATGAGCCATCGCGATTCAATTGGTGAGTAAAATGGAATTTCTGACAATACAGACATCTATAAGAAAAACAACAAACGGTTAGTATGATTAGATAAATAAATAACTTCTAACATTATTACATTTTAAGAATAATAGTTAGACTAGGATCCATATTTTACGCCCTCTAATGCAAGGTTTGGGCACTTCCCATTAGAGCCACGCTATTTCTGGTAGGTATAGCCATACCGATCGCCTCTTGAACTAGAAACGATTCCTAGATGTTCGGGATGTCAAGTTGAACAACAAACTTGTACATGTTTTAATCCCTCTAGTGCATTTTGGGCCGGGACTCCCGATTATCACCAAAATAGATCGTACCACCTAAGACAGTGCGATGCCTTGCGCCGGGACTCTCGATTATCACAAGACCCTACGCACCCTAACACTCGCAATGATTTGAATCCACATCTAAGGTTCTTTCTCCTTACAATGTGAATATCGTTGAACAAGTGAGGTGTTCCATTAGGTGGGTTGCACTCTGATCTAAGATATTCTAAAAAGGATTTTCCTTTGTTCGAAAAAATGTTAGTCAGTTTTTAATTACTTGGTTTTATAAACTAACTGTTTATATCGCCATTACAATTTTAAACTTGGTTTTCTAAACAAACTGTTTATAATCACCATTATTAATTTTATACCTTGGTTTTCTAAACGAACTGTTTATAATTACCATTATTAATTATTAAAACTTGGTTTTCTAAACAAACTGTTTATAATCACTATTCTTTATTAAAACCTTGGTATTATAAAATAACTGTTTATAATTACCATCTTTTTATTCCAACTATAATAAATAAATGAAATAAAAATAAATACATGCAATTTCGAGAATTGCTATGCCATAACCCCAAAGACTTGGTCTTGTGTTTTTGTAAATTAAAAAAATTAATTTCTGAAAAATTTAAAAAAAAATTCGGAACTTTTTAAAAATAAACACAATAACACTTCTTTTGGGTTATGTCATATAAATAAATAAATACCAAGAACAACACAACTTTCCTTATTTTGTCTAAAGCCTAATTTGTCAAATGATTCACCAAATCTTGGTTAATCATTTACTTGGACTAATTTTTCTAGGGTTTTTACTAGACAAAAAAAAAGAAACCTAATTCTTTTCATCTTGAAACCTATTCAATCCAATTATTCAAGAACTTTGAACAATTTTCTTGGATCAAATTACTAGGTTTCTTTCTAAGATAAAAAAAACTTTATAATATATATATATATATATTTCGAAAAAAAAGAGGAAAAAGAAACCTAATTTCTTTTTATCTAGAACCCTATTCAATCCAATTGTTCATAAACTTGGACAATTTTCTTGGATTAAATTTTCTAGGGTTCTTTTTGCTAAAGAAAAAGAAACTCAACCGAATCTCATTGAGATTAGTAGGAAGCTCTGATACCACTGTAGGATAACCTAGTAGGATTCACATGACGGAACTTGAATCCCACATACCGGATCTCTACTAGTCAATGAGATCACAAGAAGAAAAGGATGAAGAACATTACCTTTAGATTGCTAAAGAATGATCCACCTCTACTGCACCACCTGAACACGCTGCAAGACCGCATTGTACCAACAAAGTATCACACAAGAACGTGTGTGTGTGTGCTCGGTCGAACACCAAAACCGAAACCCCTAGGGTTCTTTTGGTCGACTTCCGCCGAAGGAGATGGAGAGGGAGAGAAGCCTTTAGGGTTTTGAGTGTGTAAAGTGATTAGCCTTTAAACCCTTACATAAGTCCCTTATTTATAAGGCTTTATGTTACAATTTAGTCCTTTGAGTTTAATTATGATTAATCTCATAATTAAACTTCCTATTAACACTTTAAACCCTTGGACTTTTACTAGTTAATTAATTAACTATTAATTAACTGTCCGTTAAATATTTAACCTAATATTTAACATTCCTCTTAAATAATAATTAACTTATTATTATTTATTCTCTTCTTTATAATTAACTTAACTAGTAAATTATTCCACACAACTTACTTTATTCGGTTGTCCATTATTGGGTATGTAGTGGTGTGACCCTTTAGTGCCTTATAACATTGGACACGGTGACACGTGTACTTATCTATGCTCATAAATCCTTCAAGATGTGCTTCAAAATGTTGAATTACTTTTCTTCAATTTAATTCTTCGTCAAAAACTGTAATCAACATATCTATGTTTTGCTCTTCAATGTTTACATCTGATTAGCTTGAGAAGAAATTGAGATTTCAAACACTCAACGGAAATAATTTTGTATCGTTGAATCTGTTGGTGTAAGAAAGTCTTAAAACTGTTTTACTAAAGATTTGAAAGTTCTGGAAATGGAAAATCAGTTTGGTTAGGATTTGCCTGGGATTTTCAGAGATTGGAGATTTTTTTATAGAGGTTTTTGTGAGGATCGGATAATGATGTTTTGATTAAAAAGTTTAAGTTTTTAATTGAATTGGTTGAGATTTTGAGAGAAATTTCTGTAGATGAATCGGTTTTCTTCTTCTTCACTTGTTTTTCCGTTTAATACGTTGATTATCATTTTCTGTTTCTCTTAGTCACATGATATAAACAATTGCTGATTTTGCATTTGATTTGAGTACATGAGTTATGAATTTTCTTCTTTGATGGGATGTTTGTGGTTCTTTTTGATGTTGTTCAGTTATAAATCCGATATTTGAACTATTTCTTGCTCTTTTCTCCCCCTCATGAGGATCATGACCAGGGTCCTCATGATAAATCTGAATAGTTACTTTGTGGAAACGGAGAGAGGAAATTATGTGTCGGTGTAAATCGAGAGCCAAGACAGGATAGGTTCAGAATCGAGAACCAGAAACATGTAGTACTCATGGAGTAACCACAAAAAAATTGTTTTGATCTAAAAATCTTGGAGAAAAATATTTGAAAAATGAAGAATAACAATGTCAATAATCACGTGAAGTCATAAACAGATGCAATCTTTACTGAAAAACTTCAGTAAAGAGATCGTTTACGGATATGACGAACTCGATGATTAAAGACATGGTTAATCAAATATTTAAGCTCTGTTTGAACATTTGAACATTCTCCTTTTTAGCTCTGTTAAAAGCCTCAATTTCTTCTTCCTCATCTGTCATACGAATGAAGCTCTGCCAAATATCAAGATGCATGTATTTGTAGTCATGCAATGTTGGAAGCACGTTACATGCCTTTTTCAGATATTCTGGATTATCAGCTCCTAGCCCTTCTCTTGAATTGAAATATTTGAAGTCCTTTGGCTTGTTCAAGTGAATGGTTTGATCAGTTTGTCCGCGTTTGGCGATAAGTTCTTCAAGGTGTTTGATGTGGGAAGAAAGTTGAGTATTCTCATTTTGAAGTTGATGTATGACATTTTGTTTGCTATTTAATTCCCGTGACGTTTTAATGTCGTTTTCATGTAAGGTTTCAGATAATTCTTTTATTTGATCGTTTAAAAATTTAAACTTTGTCTCATTTTCATCGAATTCCTTTTGTTTACGTTCCAACCAGTTTTTAGTTATTTGGTATTCATGAAACGTTTCACTATACAATTTGTAATATTTATCATTTCTATCATTTGATATTGAATATTGTGTACTTTTAAGATTTGTAATTTCAATTTCTTTTTCAGAAATTGTATGAGAAAGATTCTTGATCTCATTTTCATAAGTGATTTTCAATTTTGATACTTGATTTTGTAAATCTAGATTCTCTTGTTTGAAAATTTGATTTTGTTTAATACGATGAACAAGTTGTTCACCATGATGAACAAATTGTTCGGGTTCGTTTTCTAAATCATTCAAACGCTCTTGAAGTTGAATATTTAAATCTTTTTCAATTAAAAGGTTATGTTTTAAAGAATCAATTTCAGATATCTGAGTACTTACAAAGAAAGTATCAGAATCAATTGAATTATTAGAAGTTGATAAGAGAGAACTGATTACCTCAATCTCATTGTTGGCTTCCTCATTAAATCGATCAGAAATCTCAGCATTTTCTCTTGCCATAAAACATAAATTTGCTGAATGCTCTTCATCCTCAGGATCTGAATCTTCCATCCACTGAAGATCTTCAGCTAATAACACCTATTCTGTCTCAATTTGTTTAGCCATCAACATCTTCCGTTTAAAGTATTCAGAATCATGAACTTTAGGTTTCTTGCAATCACGGGAGAAATAAACAGCAATTCCACAATTATAGCATTTCTTTTTAGGATCCAAAGGTGTGATAGTTCGTTTATCAGTAGAGGTTGCATCAGATGGAGCATACTTGAAGTTGGAAGAAGACCTCAGATTGTTGTTTGTTGGCTTGGACTACCATTTTTTCTGATAGTTTGAGATTAGGGACATTGCTTGCAGGATTTGTTGCAGTTCTTTTTCCATGTCATCATTCATATCAGTTGCAAGTTCGTCTAATTTTTCTTTCATTTTACCAGATATGTTAGACTGATGTTGTTTTGTAAGGAGTGTAAGGGTATCTTGAGTGTTTGCAGCATCTTGTCTCGTTTTGACCATGTCTTTCACCATGGGTGCATTTTGGAGTAAATACTCATAAAGTTCATGAACATCAATCAAGCCAAGATCCTTGTGTTGCATGGCACTGTTTCCAAACATGGCCCATTAGGGAAGTAGACTGTTGATGAACTTGATGTTGATCTCAAGATTTTCCTTTTTCAGATTGTTTCTACGGAGTTCATTCAACAAATTACAATAACGATGATATGTGCTTTCCAAATCTTCCCCGGTTGTAGCTTTAAATGTTTGATAGGAATTTAAAGTGGTAACCATTTTTGCTTTGTTTCCTAAAACTGTTCCCTCCATTTGTTTTCTTATTTCATCCCAAAGTTCTTTTCCGGTTTCAAGACTATCTAAGCTGTTATAGATTTCATTTGGTAGAATTTAAAGCATGAATGAAAAAGATTGTAAATTTGCTTTAGCTCGTTGTTTTTGTTGAGCATCATATCGAGCAGGAGGAAGTGGAGTTCGACCACCAAGAACTGGTGGATTTGCATTTGGAGCAGCAATAACGTCTTCATAAAATACAGCCACACCATTCTCAAGAGAATCAAGAATTTCAGTTGCCAATTCCTGATGTTTAATAAAGTGCAGAAATCGTCTTTTCCACTGAGCATATTCGCCTCTATATAACACCGGTGGTTTGAGATCAGATCCGATCGAAAGAGCATCTTTTGAAGTCATTTTGATGTTTAATTATTCAAGCCGAACTGTTTGATCGAACACCTGAAGCCGAACACTAAAAGCCGATCACTATGAAGTTCGGGCCGAACACAGTGTTTGAGCTGAGCCGAACTGTTGAGGAGCCGAACAATTATAGCCGAACAATTATAGCCGAACACAGTGTTTGGTTCGAGCCGAAGTCTTTCAAGCCAAAGTCTTTGAAGCCGAACACAATGTTTGAGCCGAACACTTGAGCCGAGCCAGGAACCTTCTTCGAGCCGAACTTGTTCTTGGAGTCGAGAACCTTCAACGGGCCGAAGACTGGACAGAGCCTGTAACACCGCAAAATCTGAACCATTTTTTTTTAAATACGGAAGCGTGTCAAAATTACATATATATATATATATATATATATATATATATATATATATATATATATATATATCTTGTTATTCACAAGTTATAAAAACATAAGATGTATAATTTTACAAAAGTTAAATTTCCAAAACAGTGTTACTTAACATTACGGCTCGACATCAAAATCATTTCTTTAAGTCTTGGTCAATCATTCCTAATCATATTCTCCAAAGACCCATCCGTCTACAACCTGTAAAAGATACAACATAGTGGGGATTAGCACGAAGCTAAGTGAATGAAAATATAACATTTTATATAGTCTAAGTACAACAATCTCGATTCACAATCTTCACAGATTTACAATCTTCACAGATTCACAATCTTCACAGATTCACAAATAACGAGAGGACCGGCGGTTTTGCAGAACCTTACAACTGTTGTGGGCCTAACAACAGCTTACCGGAAGCCCTTTACTCATTAGCAACGGTAAAGCTTCCTTCAAACACAACACATATTCCAAGGTACAATTACCGTTATCTAACAGTAAACGAAAGCCCAGCCCCCCACGCAGACTGACCTCTACTCTTTTCCATGTGCACATATCAGATTCCATGTGCACATATCATTCAATTAACACATAGCCAGTTAATTATCGTTATACCATTAATACCGGTCTAAAAATAAGGGAGCAGTACTAACAGATCAGCACTAACTGATCAGCATTAACTTCAGTTAGAGATTAAACACTTTCAATTGCAACCAAAACCATTGCAATTTAAACAATACAAAGGTTATAAATCCACTCACCTTTGCCAAATCTCTTTCCACTCACTTGTCTAATATCACTGAGCCTCTTTTCCCTTTCCTGCAATCACAAGTAACACTCGAATTAGTAATCGTTTGACCCGAAATGTGTAAAACTGCACAATACACTATACAGACATAACAACAAGTGTACTAACTCAAAGTCTGCACTACAATCCTGCACATTGACACTTTGACTCACGAAAGTCAAATCTGATCAAAACTTACACAGTTGGTCCAATTTAACCAAAAATACTCAAACGGGTCAAAAGCCCATCTTATTACCTTACTATTACAACTAATTTACAATACAATTACCAAATCATAATTATCATCCAATTAATAATAAAATCCCAGGTTTGACCTAATACAAAGTCAACAACTTAAATTATGACCATAGATAAAAACCAGAATCTGCCAAACCAGCGATAGCTCACCGCAACTGCCATAACTTTCAATCCATTTATCCTTTTTTTACCAAATTTTCATCGCTTACTCTAGACACATAATTATACAACTCATATTCAGAACGCTCAGCTCGAATCTAACCCGAAAGGCCTCGAAACTGCCTCACAACACTGCAGAAACGCACAGTGTTTTCAGCACTGCGACACTTCACGAAAATTGTCGTAACTCACAGACCGTAAGTCCTATTGACGAGCGGTCAGCGGCCATGGAAAGATAACTCATCGGGCTACAATATTCCAGAAGACCCGGAGCCCGGATTCTGTCCCGGACAGGGTTGAAAACAGACTTGAACATAATGACAGCAAGCTGTCCCAATACGCAGCACAATACAAAGTGAACATCTTTATCAAACGCTAACTTATACAACACCACTTTCCCTAATAAACTTACTATTTCATTTTAATACCTCCAAATCATATAATTCAATTACCGTTTGGGTCAACTTCTTGATCATTTTGACATAAATAAAGTCAAAGTCTAACTAGTTAAGTTTGCATTTAACCAAATTCAAATATCTTGACCCAAACGGGTCAAAACTCAATTCTTTTTTAAAACACTTAAAACATCAATTAATAATCTCATAATTCATCAAATTATCTTACTTCATTACCAAATACATATTTATAAGACTTTGACATTTCTTAATTTCATTCAACTTTAACAATTCTATCAAATTTAGGTTATAACTAGTTACCAACATCAATTATAATCCTAAACACAACCACTTAACCTAACATAACCATAATTAGCACAAAACCCCAATTCCCAAAATTAGGGTTCATCCCCAAGATCACCAACAATGGTGATTCATAGAAAAATCTCCAATTCAAGATTACAACTACCAAGAAAACATAAAACTAAACTATACTAATTCATAGAAACTTAAGGAATTCAGCAATTTTATCAAATTGATATTAAACCCAAAACTTAGTTCACGCTTATATTAAAAGCTTGCAATTTTAACATAAATAGATGATTTCTTACCTTTTGGAACCTTCAAAATTCGAGATTTAAAATGGAAAATGATGAATTTTAAGCTTTCTTCACAAAACCCTCCAAGAAAACATACACACACAATTTCGGTGAAATGCTACGTATGAAAATGAGGAGAAAGAGATAACTTATGAAGTAGCCACATACACACCTTCTTATGATACGTGTCCTCCTATTAGGAGGGGATTTTAATTATTTTTTTTTATTAAACATTGTATAAATATATGTCATCTAATTAAAAGTTAATTCATATAAAATACTTGACTGACTTAGATTCAGGAAACGAAGTTATTTTTGAAACTCTGGTGCAAAAAAAATCTATTAAAATTAAAATCACTATAATATCTAAATATTTTAATTTCAACTAATGTTAACCCCTTGGGTAAATAACAATTAATTCAAATAAATTAATAAATAATTTTTGTCACTTACCGAAAGTGATAAAATACTAGAGCGGGTTTCAGGGTGTTACAAATCTACCCCCCTTAAAAAGATTTCGTCCTCGGAATCTGGTCACACTCAAACTAATCAATTAACAATTTTTTGTCTTGGTCTTAATTCAACACATAAAACTAGTGTCAACACAATGTACTCATGCCCACTTGATAACTCTATATATTCCAACTACCTTAATCATTATTCGAGATTTTCTTTTAAAGTTATGAACTCATCCAACAAGTTGTGCAACGTTTATCATCTTTCTTTTCTTTAAATCACCAATAAAGTCAAATTTAAGAACTCCCAAGTATTGGTACCCAATATGATATTGATCAATCTTTACTTCTCTAAATTATCAAATCAATCTCTTTTTGTCAAAATTTATTTCCATCTCCACCTTCAGAATTTGTTCCAACTCACATAAATATAGTCACTTTCCTTTGATTTCTTGTATCTCAAAGCATAGGCAATAATGTTTTCTTTATTCATTTAGTAATAATCCATACGGTTCCTCCATTTTGTTAACAACAAAAAATAATTTTATGAAATCCACTTTGTCATAATTTCAGTCAATTCACTAACTCAAAACTATCTCAACTTGTTCCAAAATAAATACTTTCTATAACTTCTTTACAAATCTAAGCATGGGCATTAACACGTTTCTTCAGTTTTTAAATCCATAATCATCTAATACATTCTAATCATCTCCTTTATAATAGTATACATCCTTTCGTGGTCTACGTAAACGATGCATCTTATATTAAACCATAAGGTCTCCATAGTTTTAAGGCCAAACAACAATTGTAAATCCCAAGTTATGGTTAAGATAATCCTTCACATGTCTTTTAATAATCCAAAAGCATAGACAATCTCAAAGTTTACTTGCTTACGGTCACAACAATCATTTCAAAGTCTACAATTTTTACATCCCATTCATCATTCCATCGAAATTTCGTACACTTTTTACTGTTTAACCTTGTCTCGATACTCAAAATTTTAATCACCGCTATAAACTTACGGTCAGAATCCACTAAATTTCAAATTATATCTTTTTTTAATTAAAATTCGCCTCAATTAACACACGAAACAGCGTCCAATCTCATATTGTCTAACACTTCTCTCAAGTAGTTTTCATATTTAAATCCCATTTTATAGCATGTTGAGGATATCACCAATCTATCATTCACAAAACAACCCGAAATAATCGCCAATCTAGGTTCATTAAGTCAATTTTTTTTTTATACTCCAATTCTAGCTCGTGAGACATTTTAGGAAAATTTATCATATATCTTTTCAGGTCATTCAGAAATCATTCAGATATCTATCATTATCTATCTTTCATATTTTAAACCCATAACAAAAGTAATAATAGATTCACATTTATGGAACCGATACATTCAGTCTTCACTATACAAGTCACCACATGTGACACAACAGGCCACCGTAAGAATTTCCTCTTTCTTATACCAACCACTAGTCTTACTTATACTATTCAACAAACGTCTATAATTACATTTTTTTATAAGCTTTATTTTTCAAGAGTTTACAATAACTACTATCATACTCAAATTGATCCGCAGTCACATAAATTGTGACTGAAGCCGACATACAGCTCATCATCATCACTACTCGTGAAGCAAAGAAAAAAAAACCAAACAGTTAATTTCAACTTATCACCAATTTAGACAAGACATAAATGAGCTATTTGCTCCAACATTGAGTAAGACGAACACTTAATGAGCAACTCACACCCCGCAAGTCACTATGTGTGACTTGGCAGTCCACGGTAATGATTACCCATTCCCTTACTCATATCACTAGTCCACCCGGACCACTCATTATATACTTATGATCACATCAATGTCAGTTATAAACGTTTTATTCATGAATTTTTCAATATTTATTATCAAAATCAAATTCAAGTTCAGTTGTGACTAGAATTAAACACTACCAGTCATCTTCAGTTCTCATGAAGTGAAGGAACACAAAATCAATTACTTTCAATATATCACATATTTGCACAAAACATGCATACGCAATTTACTCTAATATTACGTGACATAAGTAAAGTATTAAGTTTATCGAAAACATACCCGTTATATCATCATCAGTGATGGTAGCAACATCCACCGTCATCTAGTAAGCTCTACTCCCAGGAGAAGTAGCATTCTTTCTCTTTTGTCCCGCAGATGACAATCCCCGACCACCTAGTCCTTGACCTATACCCACTTTCTTTTCTGTAGAACATTCAGTACATCTATACCTTTCACTTTGACAACTCCACCACACACTACGAGGAAGTTCACAATCCTTTGATATGTATCTGATCGTTCCACACCTAACACATCGCATAATCAACTCGGTACCAGATCTTAAATGAAAATTCTACAGTTATGTACCATCAAACTCTTTGACTCGACACTATCTGTTTGTCTTTGATTTTGATTCCCTTGTCTCTGATTTTCCTGCCCTTTTCTATTTTATCAGAATCCAAAATATTAATATCTTGTTTTCTTTAATGACACGATTTCCTTATTCTTTACATTTCAGGTTTTAACATCACTCTCAACTGATTTGGGCGTCATAAAAGCCCGAGATGAGGTACTGACTAACCTAACTGTGTCCTTATACTCTGGAAACAACTCCAATAAGTTGCCGTACCTGTGAAGTCTCATCGTGTACCCATCATTATATAAATTTCGACTTTTAATTAAACAGTTTTATCAACTCAGCAACTTTCATTCCCTCAGTGATCTGTAGTTTCATCAACTCTTTTCTGATTCGGACCATCATAAAATACTACGGTGTGATTCATAATGCTTGTCTTGAAATTGATTCTAAGTATTGTAATCCTCTAATTGTTTGTAAGTATATTATTGTTCCAATCCCATATGTGATGGAAATCTAAAGTAATGATACAGTATGATCCTTTTCTCTGATTTTCCAACGTATGTATAAGTAGTACCTCGTTTAAATATGCATCGTTACCTGATGTATCAACACTTTCAAGGTCAAGGGGGTCGGATTTTCTTCATCTGTCATACGTGTAAACTCAATCACAACATCTCACAAATTTTTAGTTTAAACCGTTAGTACCTAACATACTAACCTCTTACATACTAATCACACTTTCCTAATCCCCACGCACTAGGAATGTTTGACCAAACTCGAGCCAAGATTTGGGAATGCTACACCTAACTATGTACACACCGCCAAACCAAGGCTCTGATACCAAATTGTAACACCGCAAAATCTGAACCACTTTTTTTTAAATACGGAAGCGTGTCAAAATTACATATATATATAACTTGTTATTCACAAGTTATAAAAACATAAGATGTATAATTTTACAAAAGTTAAATTTCCAAAACAGTGTTACTTAACATTACGGCTCGACATCAAAATCATTTCTTTAAGTCTTGGCCAATCATTCCTAATCATATTCTCCAAAGACCCATCCGTCTACAACCTGTAAAAGATACAACATAGTGGGGGATTAGCACGAAGCTAAGTGAATGAAAATATAACATTTTATATAGTCTAAGTACAACAATCTCGATTCACAATCTTCACAGATTTACAATCTTCACAGATTCACAATCTTCACAGATTCACAAATAACGAGAGGACCGGCGGTTTTGCATAACCTTACAACTGTTGTGGGCCTAACAACAGCTTACCGGAAGCCCTTTACTCATTAACAACGGTAAAGCTTCCTTCAAACACAACACATATGCCAAGGTACAATTACCGTTATCTAACAGTAAACGAAAGCCCAGCCCCCCACGCAGACTGACCTCTACTCTTTTCCATGTGCACATATCAGATTCCATGTGAACATATCATTCAATTAACACATAGCCAGTTAATTATCGTTATACCATTAATACCGGTCTAGAAATAAGGGAGCGGTACTAACAGATCAGCACTAACTGATCAGCATTAACTTCAGTTAGAGATTAAACACTTTCAATTGTAACCAAAACCATTGCAATTTAAACAATACAAAGGTTATAAATCCACTCACCTTTGCCAAATCTCTTTCCACTCAGTTGTCTAATATCACTGAGCCTCTTTTCCCTTTCCTGCAATCACAAGTAACACTCGAATTAGTAATCGTTTGACCCGAAATGTGTAAAACTGCACAATACACTATACAGACATAACAACAAGTGTACTAACTCAAAGTCTGCACTACAATCCTGCACATTGACACTTTGACTCACGAAAGTCAAATCTGATCAAAACTTACACAGTTGGTCCAATTTAACCAAAAATACTCAAACGGGTCAAAAGCCCATCTTATTACCTTACTATTACAACTAATTTACAATACAATTACCAAATCATAATTATCATCCAATTAATAATAAAATCCCAGGTTTGACCTAATACAAAGTCAACAACTTAAATTATGACCATAGATAAAAACCAGAATCTGCCAAACCAGCGATAGCTCACCGCAACTGCCATAACTTTCAAACCATTTATCCTTTTTTTACCAAATTTTCATCGCTTACTCTAGACTCATAATTCTACAACTCATATTCAGAACGCTCAGCTCGAATCTAACCCGAAAGGCCTCGAAACTGCCTCACAACACTGCAGAAACGCACAGTGTTTTCAGCACTGCGACACTTCACGAAAATTGTCGTAACTCACAGACCGTAAGTCCTATTGACGAGCGGTCAGCGGCCATGGAAAGATAACTCATCGGGCTACAATATTCCAGAAGACCCGGAGCCCGGATTCTGTCCCGGACAGGGTTGAAAACAGACTTGAACATAATGACAGCAAGCTGTCCCAATACGCAGCACAATACAAAGTGAACATCTTTATCAAACGCTAACTTATACAACACCACTTTCCCTAATAAACTTACTATTTCATTTTAATACCTCCAAATCATATAATTCAATTACCATTTCAACTTCTTGATCATTTTGACATAAATAAAGTCAAAGTCTAACTAGTTAAGTTTGCATTTAACCAAATTCAAATATCTTGACCCAAACGGGTCAAAACTCAATTCTTTTCTAAAACACTTAAAACATCAATTAATAATCTCATAATTCATCAAATTATCTTACTTCATTACCAAATACATATTTATAAGACTTTGACATTTCTTAATTTCATTCAACTTTAACAATTCTATCAAATTTAGGTTATAACTAGTTACCAACATCAATTATAATCCTAAACACAACCACTTAACCTAACATAACCATAATTAGCACAAAACCCCAATTCCCAAAATTAGGGTTCATCCCCAAGATCACCAACAATGGTGATTCATAGAAAAATCTTCAATTCAAGATTACAACTACCAAGAAAACATAAAACTAAACTATACTAATTCATAGAAACTTAAGGAATTCAGCAATTTTATCAAATTGATATTAAACCCAAAACTTAGTTCACGCTTCTATTAAAAGCTTGCAATTTTAACATAAATAGATGATTTCTTACCTTTTGGAACCTTCAAAATTCGAGATTTAAAATGGAAAATGATGAATTTTAAGCTTTCTTCACAAAACCCTCCAAGAAAACATACACACACAATTTCGGTGAAATGCTACGTATGAAAATGAGGAGAAAGAGATAACTTATGAAGTAGCCACATACACACCTTCTTATGATACGTGTCCTCCTATTAGGAGGGGATTTTAATTTTTTATTTATTAAACATTGTATAAATATATGTCATCTAATTAAAAGTTAATTCATATAAAATACTTGGCTGACTTAGATTCAGGAAACGAAGATATTTTTGAAACTCTGGTGCAAAAAAAATCTATTAAAATTAAAATCACTATAATATCTAAATATTTTAATTTCAACTAATTTTAACCCCTTGGGTAAATAACAATTAATTCAAATAAATTAATAAATAATATTTGTCACTTACCGAAAGTGATAAAATACTAGACCGGGTTTCAGGGTGTTATAGAGCCGAACACTGAAGATTTGGGCCGGTGTATGGGCCGAACTTGATTTGGGCCGAGGTCTTGAGCCGAACAAGGAGTTCGAGCCTAAGACTTTGTTCGGGCCGAACACATTCAACGTGTTCTTGATGTCGAGAACTTTGACGGACACTTCAAAAACTTACAATTTTGATTCGATTTTGCTCATTTCTTGACCAAATCCGGTGATTCCAATCACAATCTGCTCGAAATTCATTTCCTTACAATCGAATCCATTAATATTTATCAATCCATAACAAATCAGATCGAATTTTGTAAATTCTAGACAACTTTTTGAGTTTTTCAACTTTTTCACTAAAATCACTGAATCATGATCAATTGTTGATGGAATTGATCGTAATTTGATTCTATTCTTATTAGAATCAATGGAGAAACATTAATCTTCAATCAAATCTTCAATTCCAAACAAAAAATTCAAAGATTAATTTCTCAGTGACGAACGAACATAAACTTGCAAAAACTCAGATCTGGACCGAATCACCACGAAATTGGATTTGTTCCTTGAAGGATTGTGCTCTGATACCAACTGAGAGAGCTAATGCAATCGAAATCAAGCTAATTCATGGTGATTTGAAAAAGATTTGAAGATCAAGTGTGTGTTTTAGTGTGTGTAGTTGAGAGAGAAGAAGATGAAGGGAAGGAGCTTTCAAAGTGTGTTTCTATTAAAATGTGAGGAAAGCTTACATCATTAGTTATCACAAGGGTATTTATACCCTAACCTCTAAACTAGTTTAATTAAGGCTCATTACATCATTTAAGCTCAAAACTAGTCGTAACACACACCTATAAATATTCTTAACCGGTGATTTAGAATATTCAAGTACTCAGAGATGTTCTCATTGTTTCCCCATTTTTTCATCTTCTCATTTAATCATCCCTACATTTTCCACACAAACATATGGGCACCACATATTGAAAATTTTCGAAGATTATATAAAAACATTTTTTCCCCTTTATAGGGTATTCGTTTATGATAATAAACGAATCTCTCGGAGTACCTGAACTTATTCTTATAGTGTGTGCGACCTAACCATTGATATGACCGTTTTCAAACATTTATCTGATCATCTGATAAATGTTTACTTAAGGGAGTCGAACCCTTGACTTTTATGAAGTCATTCTAGAGTTCATACTACAAAGGGATCAGTTTCCACAATAAAAAATGCTATAGTTTATCTACATTCTTTAATTGCATGTGTTGCAATATAAAGATTTTTATTATACATTATAACTTTAATATTATTTCGATCATATCATCTTTGTTGAGTTGTAAATGAATTGGCCAAGAGTGGAATATTACTAAATATGGAAATACGACTACATGACTTAAAGGTGTTTCATGCGACTACAATCGATAAACAAGGCCTTAATCTAGTCACAATTACTCTCTTTTGATTGATCCACGTGATTAGATTGGGTTTAGGTCCTTCTAAAATTTTCCAAGACAAGATTGACAATTAGTTCAATAATTTCCACTATGTTACTTGCTTTTTTCATTGAATTATTGTTTCTAGTATTATTTGCTTTTTGTTTAGTATCACTTACAAATCAGAAGCAGTAAACTTTTATTACGGGTTGAAACAAGTTAGGCTATTTTATATTCTTGAAAACTTTTTATCTATTGTTTTAAAGAATGTTTAAATATCTGGAGTCCGGACTATCCGACTATGTACCGAGATAAATATTACTCCCTCCGTCCCTAAATAAAGTTCTCATTTCTCCCAATTTTTTGCCCCTAAATAAAGTTTTCATTTCACAAGTTGGATGATGTCTACTTAATAAAATAATATAACTACCAAGTATTACTAAGGTGCTGTTTGTTTTTTCAGAGCAAAAAGATCTGCTGTCTGCGGACCACATCTGCCAACTGCTGCAGCTTCTAAGGCGGAACAAAGATCTGCAGTCTGCAGAAAAATTGTTGTTTGTTTTTTTAACATCTGCAGTCTGCTGAAATAAATTAAAACTAATTCATACAACATTGAAATAATTCATACAACAACAATTCTAACATCGTCTTACAACACTGAAATAATTCATTCAACAACATTTTAAATTAAAAAAATTCATTCCATATTTTGCATCAGCTGCTCGGCTATTGCATCCCGCAACTGGGTCATATACTCACGGTCCGCTGCAGTACCATGCGTTGGGACCTCATCTTCATTATCATTAACGGGCACACTGTTATTTCGAACCGGGACATTGGGTTCATCGTATCGTGCAAAGTACTCATCGCTCAGTCCCTCTTTCCTTATAAAATTATGAAGCGCAAAACATGAAATGGCAATGTTTCTTTGTGTAACCAACGGAAATGGTGGCATCCTCTTCAATATAGGGAATCGTGCTTTCAAGACACCAAAAGAACGCTCAATGACATTCCGAAGTTTTGCATGTGCATGGTTAAATTTTTCTTTATTTGTTAAAGCACGTCTTTGCCTAAAATCTCCAAGCCAATACCTCACATTACGATACGGGGCCATAAATCCTCGAATATGTGCATACGCGGCATCACAAAGATAATATTTATCGGGTGGTGGAACTGGGAATGCTGCATGTGGATTTGTTAGTGCTTCTGATAATATTCTAGAATCATGTGCTATCCCTTCCCAACCGGCCACAACAAACGTAAAAATCATGTTGAAGTCACAAATTGCCAATACATTTTGGTAACAATAACCTTTTCCCCTACCTCTATATAAATCTTGTTCCTTTGTAGGGACAACAGCATGTATCAAAGTGCCATCAAGTGCACCAACCGCTCCTTTGAAAACCCTTCGTAACCTCCTATTATGTCCCGGAATGTTTGGATTCGGGTTAAAGGTAGTTGGTACTATAATATCTTTTGCAAAAAGCATCATTTTTCCCAAAACTTCATAAAAAAATTTATGAATTGTCTGCTTTGAGTGTTGAAATCTCCGCTTGATAATTGTAACATCCTGAGACCCGGCCTAGAATTTTTAATTAATTTCGGTAAGTAATTTAATTGTTTATTGTTTTATATAATTTACTTGATTTAATTATATTTAATTGTATTTTAACCATGGGGTTAAAATTAGTAAAAATGAGATATTTAATTATGATAATGATCTTTACATATTTGTGTTCACTTCTGAACCGGGTTTTCAAAAATATCTTCGTTGTTAAATTTGGAGTTAGTTAAGTCTAAATTAATTATCTGCGAATCTAATATTCTGTATTTCTATACTGCAATTAAATGAAATGTGGGCTTTTACCTGGTTTGTTGGACACGTGTGTAGGAGGTGTCAAAACCTCCTACTTTGCTCCCTCTCTTGTCTGTATCGACACAAACACACACAAGCACACATTTGAAGTTTTCTCTCAAAAATTGAAGATCATTACTTGAAGTTTTTGCCTCCTCTTTGTGATTTTCGGATTTTGGAGCTAGAATATGTAAGTTTCTTTTCTTCTTCAACTAGGGTTTGATGTTCTTGATGTTGGGTTGATTTAGGGTTCTTGAGTTAGTGGGTTTTGTTGAAGTTCTTGTCAAATCTTGTTTAAAATCCGAAATTGATGAAAGGAATAGTGTTTAATTGTGTTCTTGCAAGTTATATGTGCATTGTTGTTAGTTATATTCCATTGATGAAGCTCCCATAAAAGCTCCATCAATGGTGTTCTTGGGAAGATGATGAAGCTCTTCCCTAAATTGGTGAAATGTGTATCTTGATGTTCTTGAAGTTTGATTAGGTTAAATATGCATGTTATAATGATAATTGATAGTATAGAACTTGCTAGTTATCTTGTTGATGAATTGACATTTTATAAAAGAAGTGTTTGGGTGAAATTTGGTCTAAATCCCGTAGCTAAAGAAAAATGGCAGATTTTGACCATTTTGCAAAAATCATATAAAATCAACCGTAACTCCGGTTTGGGCGTGCGACCAGTCGTTTCGAAGTTCTATGAGTCTACTTTAATAATATAATATTTTCCTGAACTGATATGTTTATAAAAAGGATCAGATTTCTGAGTTAGTAACAGGTGGTTGAATGCATCTTTTTCGGGTTAAACTTGTATTGATTATTTTGGGTGTTTCAAAGTATAACTAATTAACATGAAGTTGGTTATTATATGGTAATTGTATACTTGATGAAATGTTAATTAGGTGTGTGTAAACATTGGAAGTTAATAAAATGATTTTGACCCGTTTGGGCCTTATGTGATGAAACTTGACTAAATGCATATTTTTGAAATTGACTTATACTTTAAATGTTTAGTTGGAAGTAAAATGACATTAGTATGTTTATTAAATTGTTAAGTGATGAATTGATCTTTACATGGTAGTGTTTGGATGTTTTTTTAGGTAAAAGACATAAAACTAGTCAAATTGGTAATATATGACTTTAACTTGGAAATTGTTAGCCATTGTTGTAGTTCAATAAATTGATCATATAAGAGTTTTATAAAGTATATTAACATGTCTTAATTGGTAGTTTTTGGTTTTGACCCGTTTTCTAGAATTGCTAGTTAAATTCTTGAAATGTTGACTTTGGTCAAACCTGGAAGTTGACTTTAGTCATGGATGACTTGTAAACTTGGGACTATCAATTTCATGTCATAAATGTGTTACTTGATTAATTGGAAGTATGTTTGAGGTAGTTTCGGGTCTTGACCCGTTTGGTTGTTAAATTGTGCAATTTGACTTAAATAAAGTCAAAGTTGGTTAAGCTTGTATATGGATGCAAGTAGTATGTCAATAACTTAAATTAGTGATAAATGGATAACTTGACAATGTGGTATTAGTAAATTGCAAGTTTGACTTGATTAAGTGTCCCGACCCGTTTGGGCCGATTATGTGCAACTTGGATAAAAATGCATGATGAATTGCTTGGAAGTGACTTAATGGAATTCTAGACATTGTCAATTAATATGTTTTGACATGCAAGTGTTAAGTTGTCAATTGGTTGTACACATATAATGGTTTGACTTATAATTTGTACTTGTTGCAAAGTTAATGATTTCGGGTAACTAATTCGGTATTCGTTTTGTTACAGGAAAAGGAAAAGAAACTCAGTGATATAAGACTACTGAGTTCTTCACAAGGGAAGCTAAGGTGAGTGGACTTAACCTTCTTTCTTGTGTGACGTACAAAATTAGGGAATGGTAGAGTTTTGACAAAAAGTGCAGGATTTGGTATCTGGGGAAGTTCGCGTCGCGAACTCGTGTTCGCGATCGGTAACTCGGGTCAGAGAAATGGGGTCTTGGTCGTGAAGAAGTTCGCGGATCGTGAACTCTTAGTTCGCGACGCGAACTCTGAGTTCACGACGCGAACGTGGTCATGAGCAGATTTCTTGGTTGATTTGGGAAAATTCATTTTTCTTGGTTTTCATTGATTTTTCCAGTGGTACCATTAATTGTGGGATTGTTAATGGTAGTATGTGCACATGTTTTTTTAGAGGTTAGCTATGGTGGTTTTCGGCTACGCTTCGTTACTATTGGATGGGGTGCTCGGACTCCTACGAATGTGTTCCGTCAGGGGTGAGTACCGTGCTAATAAGTAAAGGAGCCATCGGTTGACTGTTGTTGGGCCGACAACAGTCGAAGGTCCTCGCCCGACCGCCGATCCTCTCATAACGTCCAATTGCTTGTGGAAGTTTGGACGAATTTTCCCTATTGATTTCTCTTGATTTTCTAATTTGTTGTGGTTATGCAAATTGACGTTTATTTCTATTCACTTAGCTTTGTGCTAATCCCTCATTTGTTGACTCTTTTCAGGTTGTGGATTTGGCTTGACTAGAGTCGGGTTTTGGAAGTCTGACCGTACTCTGATTTTGTAGACCGGGTCGAGCCTATTTTTAGTAACACCTTTAAATGTTTTATATATTTTGGTTAATATGTAAATGGCCTTTATAATATGTAATATATAGGGTTTATAGTTTTCTAAAATCGCTTCCGTAAGCACAAAAAAAATGGCTCTAAGATTGTGGTGTTACAATTTGGTATCAGAGCCTCGGTTTGGCGATGGTTGCACAATTAGGTGTACCATTCCCAAATCTTGGCTCGAGTTGGTCAAACTTCCTTAATTATTGGAGTGGATTAGTAGAGTGAATATGAATTGTGGTTTAGTAGTAGTTAGTATGATAGGTACTAACGGATTAAACTAAGAGTTTGTGAGATGTTGTGTTTGTCACAGGTATGGCCGATAACGATCCCAACCCGTTGGTAATCCTGTCGAACCCCGAACCGGAAATCATTGGTACATCTAGAAATGCAAATGCAGATAGAGAAGATTATATTATAAGAATGGAAAGTCGTTTGGAACACCTCCAAAATCTTATTGATAGCATGAATCAGAATCAGAATAACCAACCACCAAACATCCCTCATATGTTTACCCCTATATTATCCGCCCCTACCATGCAAATTCCCACAACTCCAGCCTTTACAATGACGGTTCCCTTGATGACAACCTCATCCGAACCTCATCCTGTAACGTCACAGCCACAATACTACTATGTTAACCCAAGTCAAGGTATACCTCAATATCAATTCACGAACCAACCTTATCCATTAGGTATGAAACCGACTTGCACCTTCAAACAATTCCTAGATTGTAAACCCCCTGAATTTAGTGGAAGTAGAGACCCCAATGTCACAATGAACTGGTTGAGGGAAATGGAGAGAACTTTAGATACTTGCGGTTGTGATGATAAATATCGGGTGATGTATGCTACACGAAAATTAATAGGTGGTGCAATGAATTGGTGGGACACCCTGATTGAACATTTACCTAACGAAGTTAAAAACATTATAACGTGGGATCAATTTAGAGAGCAGGTATGTAAGCGTTATTGTAATTCATTTGAAATGGATAGAATTCGATCAGAATTTATAGATTTGCGGATGACAGAGGGGATGACGGTAGATGATTTGATCGAGCGGTTCAATGAAAAATTAAGATTTGTACAACAATGGGTACCTGATGAGTCTTCGAAAATAAAACATTTTATTGGAGCTTTACGACCCGAATACCGAACTACAGCGAGGCTCGCAACCACTTTGTCACAGGCCTTCGATTTGGCCAAAACAGTAGAAGGTGATTTGAATACTCGAGATTGGGTGATCAGGGATAGGTCAGAGTATCAAAAGTTTAAGTCTGGGCAGTCGGATTCCAAACAAAATAAGAAAGGGCAGGGAAATCAAAAGCATGAAAACTCGAATCATTTACAGTCAGGAGGTGGTTCGGGTCAGAAGGCACAATGGTGTACTAGGTGCAGATCTTCTCACACGGGTGGTTGTACAACTCAGACTATGCGATGTGTTAAGTGTGGTCAGTTTGGGCACGAGTGGAATGATTGTAGGTTCCCGCGAAGTGTATGTTGGAATTGTCAGAAAGAGGGTCACAGGGTCGGTGACTGTCCTTCAGAAAGGAAATTGGGTTCAGGGTCGGGGTCGGTGAGTGGGTCGTTATCTTCAACAGGCCAGAAGAGAAAGAATCACCCTCCACCCGAGGGTAGGTCATTTCAGATGATCGTGGGAGATACTACCTCCACTGATGATGATGATATCACAGGTATGTTTCGATAAACTAAGTACTTATACGTATGTTAATTGTATTGAAGCAAATTGCTTATTTGTGATTATGAATTATGTGATGAACTGAAAATTGTTTACGTGTGTGTTTACTCCATTAGGAATAAAGATAGTTAGTGATATATGGATTTAAGTCTTCATCTATTTGTTTGAGGTTCAATTTGTTTTGGTAAATGATTGTTGTACTCGTCCGTTAATGTGATGCCTATAGTTAGATTGGTGTAATCTTAGGCATTGACTAAGTAGTCCTTTGTAGGATTGCTACTTGATTTAAGAAAATTTAATTAATTGCCGTGACCCATCAAGTCACATGTAGTGACTCGATAAGTGTTAGCCGAATTTATTGACCATTGTATATTGAATTATGATTATATTGTTAAATGATATACTGAATTGCTAACAAATGAAGATAGTAGTGGTTTGAAAAGTGAAGACTGACATGTTGACTTTTTATGTTGCTTGGCCACTTAGTTGAAATACATCGTTGTATGCTTATAAAAGTGTTAATTGGTTCTTTCATGTGTTATAGATGTTAAATAAGAAAGAAAGTTAATGAAGTATATCTGAATGATTTCTCTATAACTCGAATTGTTATAGGTTGGATTTTCTAAAATTGCCTTTTATGTTCAATGTGTAAATGAAAATTGACATGAAGAATTAAATTTATTGACCATATTGAATTGATGTCCGATTATATTGATGGATAAATTTTAGAGTGAAAATAAAATTTAATAATATTGTGAAATTTATTATAGATACATTTTGAAATGATGAGAATTAATGCCGTTATATGTGAAGATTGTTTAGAATCTAGATTTCGAAAGGTATAATTTTGAGAATTAGTGAATTATGACTGTGGATTTATTATAATAATTCTAAAACTACGAGAACTATAACAATTTAAACTGCTTAAGAGTGCAAAATTTCGATGAAATTATAAACATAAGAGGATGTTTGAGAATCTAAGACACTTCAAATGTTAAATTACATTAAACGAAAAAATAAATTGTCTATGCTTTGCAATGGTTTTAATCGTATAAGTAGAGTTATGCGAACATGACTTGGAAACTGTGATAAATGACATTGCGTAATTATCAACTTTAAATATAAAAGTGCAAATTGTTCATGCCGAAAGAGTTTACCGTATGTGATTATCTGAAGAAATTATGATTAATATGCGAATTGTGTAAATGGAAATGACTTCTCGTTATGTGGATAAATTAAAAACAACAAAACTAGAGAATTTGATGAATGAGACACCAAGTCTGAAACTACAAAGAAAAGAAAATGAGGATTTAATAAATTATAATTTCGATAATGTTAGTAATATGGAGAAACAATAAGGATTATTATTTTGACATGTAAATATGAGACGAAGATATAATGATATTCGTAAACTTGTTTTATTTCTTTTATGTGTAATCAATGAGATTTCGAGGACGAAATCTTTTTAAGGGGGGTAGAATTGTAACATCCTGAGACCCGGCCTAGAATTTTTAATTAATTTCGGTAAGTAATTTAATTGTTTATTGTTTTATATAATTTACTTGATTTAATTATATTTAATTGTATTTTAACCATGGGGTTAAAATTAGTAAAAATGAGATATTTAATTATGATAATGATCTTTACATATTTGGGTTCACTTCTGAACCGGGTTTTCAAAAATATCTTCGTTGTTAAATTTGGAGTTAGTTAAGTCTAAATTAATTATCTGCGAATCTAATATTCTGTATTTCTATACTGTAATTAAATGAAATGTGGGCTTTTACCTGGTTTGTTGGACACGTGTGTAGGAGGTGTCAAAACCTCCTACTTTGCTCCCTCTCTTGTCTGTATCGACACAAACACACACAAGCACACATTTGAAGTTTTCTCTCAAAAATTGAAGATCATTACTTGAAGTTTTTGCCTCCTCTTTGTGATTTTCGGATTTTGGAGCTAGAATATGTAAGTTTCTTTTCTTCTTCAACTAGGGTTTGATGTTCTTGATGTTGGGTTGATTTAGGGTTCTTGAGTTAGTGGGTTTTGTTGAAGTTCTTGTCAAATCTTGTTTAAAATCCGAAATTGATGAAAGGAATAGTGTTTAATTGTGTTCTTGCAAGTTATATGTGCATTGTTGTTAGTTATATTCCATTATTGAAGCTCCCATAAAAGCTCCATCAATGGTGTTCTTGGGAAGATGATGAAGCTCTTCCCTAAATTGGTGAAATGTGTATCTTGATGTTCTTAAAGTTTGATTAGGTTAAATATGCATGTTATAATGATAATTGATAGTATAGAACTTGCTAGTTATCTTGTTGATGAATTGACATTTTATAAAAGAAGTGTTTGGGTGAAATTTGGTCTAAATCCCGTAGCTAAAGAAAAATGGCAGATTTTGACCATTTTGCAAAAATCATATAAAATCAACCGTAACTCCGGTTTGGGCGTGCGACCAGTCGTTTCGAAGTTCTATGAGTCTACTTTAATAATATAATATTTTCCTGAACTGATATGTTTATAAAAAGGATCAGATTTCTGAGTTAGTAACAGGTGGTTGAATGCATCTTTTTCGGGTTAAACTTGTATTGATTATTTTGGGTGTTTCAAAGTATAACTAATTAACATGAAGTTGGTTATTATATGGTAATTGTATACTTGATGAAATGTTAATTAGTTGTGTGTAAACATTGGAAGTTAATAAAATGATTTTGACCCGTTTGGGCCTTATGTGATGAAACTTGACTAAATGCATATTTTTGAAATTGACTTATACTTTAAATGTTTAGTTGGAAGTAAAATGGCATTAGTATGTTTATGAAATTGTTAAGTGATGAATTGATCTTTACATGGTAGTGTTTGGATGTTTTTTTAGGTAAAAGACATAAAACTAGTCAAATTGGTAATATATGACTTTAACTTGGAAATTGTTAGCCATTGTTGTAGTTCAATAAATTGATCATATAAGAGTTTTATAAAGTATATTAACATGTCTTAATTGGTAGTTTTTGGTTTTGACCCGTTTTCTAGAATTGCTAGTTAAATTCTTGAAATGTTGACTTTGGTCAAACCTGGAAGTTGACTTTAGTCATGGATGACTTGTAAACTTGGGACTATCAATTTCATGTCATAAATGTGTTACTTGATTAATTGGAAGTATGTTTGAGGTAGTTTCGGGTCTTGACCCGTTTGGTTGTTAAATTGTGCAATTTGACTTAAATAAAGTCAAAGTTGGTTAAGCTTGTATATGGATGCAAGTAGTATGTCAATAACTTAAATTAGTGATAAATGGATAACTTGACAATGTGGTATTAGTAAATTGCAAGTTTGACTTGATTAAGTGTCCCGACCCGTTTGGGCCGATTATGTGCAACTTGGATAAAAATGCATGATGAATTGCTTGGAAGTGACTTAATGGAATTCTAGACATTGTCAATTAATATGTTTTGACATGCAAGTGTTAAGTTGTCAATTGGTTGTACACATATAATGGTTTGACTTATAATTTGTACTTGTTGCAAAGTTAATGATTTCGGGTAACTAATTCGGTATTCGTTTTGTTACAGGAAAAGGAAAAGAAACTCAGTGATATAAGACTACTGAGTTCTTCACAAGGGAAGCTAAGGTGAGTGGACTTAACCTTCTTTCTTGTGTGACGTACAAAATTAGGGAATGGTAGAGTTTTGACAAAAAGTGCAGGATTTGGTATCTGGGGAAGTTCGCGTCGCGAACTCGTGTTCGCGATCGGTAACTCGGGTCAGAGAAATGGGGTCTTGGTCGTGAAGAAGTTCGCGGATCGTGAACTCTTAGTTCGCGACGCGAACTCTGAGTTCACGACGCGAACGTGGTCATGAGCAGATTTCTTGGTTGATTTGGGAAAATTCATTTTTCTTGGTTTTCATTGATTTTTCCAATGGTACCATTAATTGTGGGATTGTTAATGGTAGTATGTGCACATGTTTTTTTAGAGGTTAGCTATGGTGGTTTTCGGCTACGCTTCGTTACTATTGGATGGGGTGCTCGGACTCCTACGAATGTGTTCCGTCAGGGGTGAGTACCGTGCTAATAAGTAAAGGAGCCATCGGTTGACTGTTGTTGGGCCGACAACAGTCGAAGGTCCTCGCCCGACCGCCGATCCTCTCATAACGTCCAATTGCTTGTGGAAGTTTGGACGGATTTTCCCTATTGATTTCTCTTGATTTTCTAATTTGTTGTGGTTATGCAAATTGACGTTTATTTCTATTCACTTAGCTTTGTGCTAATCCCTCATTTGTTGACTCTTTTCAGGTTGTGGATTTGGCTTGACTAGAGTCGGGTTTTGGAAGTCTGACCGTACTCTGATTTTGTAGACCGGGTCGAGCCTGTTTTTAGTAACACCTTTAAATGTTTTATATATTTTGGTTAATATGTAAATGGCCTTTATAATATGTAATATATAGGGTTTATAGTTTTCTAAAATCGCTTCCGTAAGCACAAAAAAAAATGGCTCTAAGATTGTGGTGTTACAATAATCACGTAACGTTGATTATGACCAATCATCATCAAAAACATAGCCATCTTTTCCTCGACCGATACATGTTTGCTATCATTTAACGAGTAATTTACTCTAAAATGACAACATAATCGAACAAATGAATCACGAGACATGCGTAGTAATTCAGGGCATTGATTTGGATTGCGTTCCAATAACTCTAACGTGTATTCATGTCCCGTTAGTTGTGAATCACAATCCCGCAATCGTTTAACACCTCTCTTCCAAAAAAAGCGGACATACAAGTACATTAGAACTACGAGAAGTATCTTTTGATTGTGATCCATTAATGACCTGTGATAACAATCATACAAAAATATAAGTACCATGCTTAATAAACCAAAAACATTCAACATAAGCTAAATAATCAAAAAGTTCATCCATAAACATTCAACATAAGCAAGATAATCAAAACATTCATCCAAAAACATTCAACATAAGCAAAATAATCAAAACATTCATCCAAAAACATTCAACATAAGCAAGATAATCAAAAAGTTCATCCAAAAACATTCAACTTAAACAAAAGTTGATTAAGAAATTCACTACTTGATAAGTTCACTACTTGATAAGTCCTAAACTTGTAGCTGTCATCTTTAGCCATCCTTTTAACACTTCGGGATTATCCGGCAATAAGATCCATGACTCTTTCATACCCGGGGACACTCCAAAAATGTTATAAGCAGCTAAGGACAAAGGATCTAGTGGGTCTAACGCAGCTATCTCTAACTTCTTAACACATTCTTCATGTGTTGGCCCTTTAGTCAAATGTTGTAGAGCTTTTTTCATTTCTAGTGCTAACTCATCACTAGTGATAGAGGAACTAGAAGGTGGATTATGTGAGGCAGTAGTGGGTTTAGCCCTTTTGTTGGGCCTATCAACAGGAGGTGGCTCGGGAAAAGGCTCACTGCTATGATGGGAAATGCCATCGTCATCATCAATGGCAATAGGAGGGGTACCCGTAAGCTGAAGTGGTCGGACCTGACAAGTAGATGATCCAACCCCAGATGTTGTTTGGGATGAGGTCCACCTTAAATTACCAGTGGCACTATTTCCATCAAAGAGAATTGCACAAAGTTCAGGAAAAGGCAATGGGGCGGTTTTCAATGAACCGGCCTTCGGATGTCCCTAAACCCAATGTAACAAAAACTAGCATAAGTATATATGCATATAATTAGAAGTGGTCGGATCAATCTTTATATATAAAAGTTCAAATAAAAATACCTTTTTAAATTCATCCCACTCCTCGGGTGTTAAGTTAAAAGTGTTCGTTTGAGGATTGTAAATATTGCCGGTTTTGTTTTTCAGGTACACCCATCCAGTGTATTTTGCTTTAAGATTGTCATAGGAGTTTCTAATTTGTTTTTGAGTCAAATCCTTGCCAAAGTTTTCCTTAAGAATTCTTCCTATCTTGATCCATGACTCTTTTTGCAAACTTAAACCTTTTCTACCGACATTCTTTACTTCTTCAATGCAAGTTTCCAATAAGCATTTATGTTGCTCACTAGACCAAGTAAGTTTTTCTCCCATTTCTATAAAGCAAATAACCATATAATTCAGATTCATATAGTTTTGAAATACACCAAATAATTCAATTTCATAATTCAGATTATGAAACCATATATTTCAGTTTAATAATTTGATTATGAAACACACCAAATAATTCATATTATGCATAACATATGGTTTTGAATTAACTTCTGAACATATTCTGCACAATTATGCATTCGACAACAAACTGCTACCATAAAATTCATATTATCAATACCATATAATTTAGATTATAAACACAATACAAGATTCTACATTCAATATAAACATCTAAAATACATGACTGTGTTAGGGCTTTTTAAACATCTAAAATAGATTCTACATTCCATTATAAACGCAAGCTTCAAACTGTGTTAGGGCTTTTTTATAAACAATCTGCATAATATACAAATAGATGATTGTGACTAGCAGAGAAGAAAAACATACCTGAGTGGGGTGCAATAGCTTCGTCGTCGGAGATCTGTGAGGAGGAGATGACGAAAAAGATGACACAAAATCGGTGGCTGACGACGGGCAGAAGACGATAGAGGCGATTTGGGAGGAGGAGATCTCGACGACGGCGGCAACCAGTGAGGGAAAGGTCGATGGAGCCGGCGACCGGAGAGGGAGATTCGACGGAGATGGGAGATTTCGCTGGCGACGGGAGAGGCGATGTTAGGGATTTTTTTTGGAAGATGTGATTTTGGGAGGAGCGTGTTATGTTTTTAATTTGTGGCAGACGCAAAAAGCTTCTTTCCATGTCTGTGTGAAAAGGACCCTAGGCAGATGTTTTTTTGTCTGCGAGCTTCCAAAAAACAAACGTCTGCGTGAGTGCTTTTCTGCCCGTGGTCTGCGCCGCGCAGACAAAAGACCTCACGCAGACCTTTTTAAAAAAAACAAACAGCACCTAACTATCCACTAACTATATATATCTCTCCAAACCAACTTCATATTTTAATCAAATTTATTACCAATGACCCCACCACTAACTTTCTCCTTCAAATTTATGCCCAAAAGAAATGAGACTTTATTTAGGGACGAAGGGAGTATTTATTTTTGACGCACTGATATTAACGTAATTAGAATGGATGGGGACTTACACTTTTTACTATTTTGTTGCTTTTATAGGAAGATGACAAAAATGGATGGGGTCTCACACCTTTAATGATGTTTAAAAAGGTATAAGTAAGGGTAAAAGGGTAATTTTAAATATAGAATCTTACCAAATAAGGTAAATTATTAAATTAATTCACTTATTTTGATACACCCCAAAAAGGAAAGTTATTCACTTATTTTGATACGGGGGAAGTATAAGATAAGAGTTATATTCAAGGGAGTCATTGATTTTTTAAAAGTCTTAAGAAACAAATCTTAGCCAAAAACAAGAAACGATAGCACGATTTGACAGCCATAGTCACTACCAAATTGATGATATGTGCAATGCACCGCATATGTGAAATTAGGAAATAAGCCTATTAAATTAACTGATATTTAGAATTATTGGGCTACGTACTTATATACTTCCTCCGATTCAAAATAAGTGACACACTTTCCTTTTTGTGGTGATTCAAAAAATGTGACACGCTTTGAAAAATTACATTATTTGGCAAAAAATAGTAGGACCACACCCACTAACTATCTACTTTAACAAAGTGAAATGACTCCTTTACCCTTACTTTTTACTTTTAAACATCATTAACCCCACTTTATTCAAAATGTGTGGGACCCACTCCCCACTAATTAACCATCCAATTAATCAAGTTTAATCATCATTATAATATTTTGCCTCAAAAACCGTGAAACCCATATGTGTCACTTATTTTGAATCGGATGAAGTGTTTGAGTTAAATAATTAAATGGATTAAATATATACTTCCACCGTATCAAAATAAGTGAATCACTTTGAAATTCACGGTTTTTGAGGTAAAATAAGGTAATAAGAGATTAGTGAAATTAAATGGGATAACTAAATGGATGAGCCTCACAACTTTTACTATTTTGTCGCTTCTTCTAAACGGTGAAAACGTTAAATATAGGAAGATGACAAAAATAGATGGGGCCCCACACCTTTAATGATGTTTAATGATGGATAAGTAAGGGTAAATGAGTAATTTTAAATATAAAAACTTACCAAATAAGGTAAATTATTAAAGTGATTCACTTATTCTGATACACCCCGAAAAGGAAAGTGATTCACTTATTTTGATACGGAGAAAGTATATATAATAAGGTTGTATATTATTCATAACAAGTCATAGATACACACACATATATATTACAATTCGGTTTATTTGGACAATCCGTATTTACCACGGAGACTAAATTCAATCCGAAAACCAACTAGTAATTTGGTTCAAGTTCAAACCGATTCAAAAATCAAATAAACAATCCAATCCAAATTATCTAATTGGACAATCCGGTTATATCCGAATAGTGAACACGCTAGTGATTGTGAAGCCATAGAACTCTAAAGCTGCCATTAATAGGGGCAACAAGCTCTTGGTCACCCACTCTCAGATAAAGCCACAGCGTTTTACTGTACTTTTGGAAGCATTAGTTACAGATATATAAAAAGAAAACCGTGTTTTCTTATCTATATTTAAGAATTGAATCATTTTCTACCAACCTGAGTTGATTCTGAATCTCTTTTGGTGTGGTGAATATGTTCACGTTTGTAATTAAGTGCATATAAAAAACGTATGCGTAGTCCGTAGATATTCATAAAGTATAGAATCTCCTTTTTACATGGACGTATTATACCAACTGTTTGAATTATTTAAATTCTGTAACAATGTTAGTGATAATCAAATAACTAAAATGAATAGACAAACCTGAAATTGACGAAATACAAACTGCACGGAATGTAAGTTCCTGTCCTTTAAGGTTTATACGAGCTTTATACACTATAAGCCTCAAACGTATACACCCAGGATTTGATGCAGTCCAACGGTATGTTCCACAACAAAGAAACATCGTGTAACACAAAGTGATTACTCGGAAAATAGGAAGAACCCGAGGAAAAACGCAGGAGCAAGATAGAGAGCTTTTCTGTTGTGTTTTTGGTGTGTTCTAAACTGAGCCTCGAGCCAGTTTTTATAGTGAACCAGAGTAGTCAAAACAGTAACCGACCGGGTTTAATTTCGCCCATTAAACCATACGTTATAACTGATATGGTCATCAACCAAAAAGATTACAACTGCAGTCATCAAACCGGTTTTAATTCACGAACGTTACAGTCTTTTCAAACACTGACCAAAAAGAAAAGCTCCTCAGCTCCCAGCGACAGATACATCGTGCGCCTAAATCGCGCCATATCGAGTCATCGGTCTCGGCTCGGCACGCGTGTGAGTCTAGCCTTTAATCCTCCACTAATGCCTTTGAAACCTTAAAGAATTAAATGCCTTATAAACCCATTAAATGTTCTTCCCCCCACCAATGTGGGAACTTGCCAACTTACAAGTATTAATTAATATAAATATTAATTAATATTTCCAACACCAACTAAGTAAGGTTTTTTTAGAAAGAACCTTAAAATACTACTCCGTATAAATCACTTCTCAATAACTAAAATCATGGAATAAACATGATCTCGTATTATATCAAAGTATTTATATGTGTTAATATTTGTCGTTAAAAAAATGTTGTAAAAGCAAGCACTAAAATATTAAAGAATAACACGATAACATCTTTCAAAAAGATTTAAACAAAGTCCAACATCATCAAACCTTCGTAGCCAAGTGGAGATGTGACAATTTCGATCTATTTTCTTATGAATACGTTTTTTTGTCTTAACAATATATGTACTAATATTTTACTTTTAAATGAATGACAAATAGTTTTAGATTAAGAATCAGGTCATGGGTCCAACCGGACATTTTGACATGTTTCAACGATCATAATATGAAGTCTAAAGTGTCCCTATGATGTCATTTTTCTTTTCATTTTTATTATACTTGCTCCGTTTCAAAATAAGTGATACATTTTGGAGTTCATAGTTTTTGAGGCAAAATATGATAATGAGAGTTAATTAGATTAAATTGGATAATTAGTGGGGAATGGGTCCCATACCTTTTGAATAAAGTGGGGTTAATGATGTTTAAAAGTACAAAATAAGGGTAAAGATGTCATTTCACTTTGTTAAAGTAAATAGTTAGTGGGTGTGTGTCCTATTATTTTTGCCAAATAAGGTAAGTTTTCAAAGTGTATCACTTATTTTGAAAAGGGGGTGATTTTCCTACCACAACTTTTAAGGTATGTACCACATCTATTGCTTAATATACTTGTACAGTTAGCTGTAAAATCTGTACTGTGTGGTATAACCATTAAAAGTTGTGATAGCAATATCAATTCTCATTTTGAAACACACCAAAATGGAAAGTGTATCACTTATTTTGAAACGGATGAAGTATATTTTCCAGTCTCTATATATATAAAAAGCTAACGATCTTCAACAATCCTGTACTTCTCAACCGTAACTCGTACTACAACCATGAGTTTCCTCAATCGACACCAACCTGAAAACGATCCGACCTCATCTTCATCCTCGTCTTCAATGTTTTCTTCTTTTAATAACGCGGAGCAACGGGTTTTCTCATGCAGTTATTGCAGGAGAAAATTCTATAGTCCACAAGCATTCGGAGGCCACCAAAATGCTCATAAGCTCGAAAGAACCTTAGCCAAGAAAAGCCGTGAGATGTGTTCGGCTGCTAGACATCGAGACGAACTATCTGTCCTCTAGTTTCAATTCCGGTGGTTCAACCCATGTTGGACCGGTGGAGCCACCCGTGGTGGCCGGGGTTCAACAAAAAGAGCGAATCAGTTCAACTGAAATAGGAAAAAAGATGGATTATGGTTATAAGGATGATGAGAGTGTTGAAGATGATTTTAATCATCTTGATCGACTTGTCACTTAGACTTTGATTTACTGCTTTAATTAATCATGTACTTATCAACGGGAGGAATTGATGGATTTGAACTCATGAACTTCTAAATATTATAAAAGAAGTGTTCAAATTCCATCAAGTTGTTAGAGATGCATATACCATTTATAAAATAATCTATATATTACATATATTTTGTATCTGTTAAGTAGTTCAAATTTGATATAATAGCTCTTATTTTCTTTCTAAGGGGGTGTTTGGGATTGCTTATTGAAAACAGATTATGCGTTTTGAAAATGAATAATCAGATAATCAGCGGTTACAAAACGTGATTTTGAAAAATAGTGTTTGGATTTGATTATGCTGTTTGAAATCGCAATAATCAGATAATCAGTTTTTTTAGTGTTTGGCAAATTAAATTATCCAATGGCTTAATATGTAAAATTACCAAATTAGACATTTTTAATTATACGTTTGTGATACTTTCGATTTAAGTGAGATTAACAAAAAAAAGTGAGCCCATACCATTTGCTTATGTGGTATGATATCAAATTATCTATTAACTTAATAGTAAAATTACCAAAATAGACATATTGATATTAATCTCTATCACACACACGTTATCACCAACCGCCCATCAATCTTCCAATTACATACCTCCATCTTCGAAAGGTCTCTGCAATTCCTCCCCTCTTTCAAAATTTACCTTTTCTTTTTAAAAATTGACAATGAAAAGTAACTAAAAACAACAATGTGATTGTCTTCAAAATCCAACCAATTCCCTCTCCAATCGTTGTTGCAGGTTTTTTGAGATGATGAATCATGCCTTTTGCTTTCAGAATAGTTGCTCGATAGTTTATATGCATCTCACAACTACGGTGCCCATTTTTAAGGTGCTTTCAGAATCATTGCTAGTGCCTTTTTTTTTTTCTTGTCGTTGCTTCTTCTTGTTCCTCCGTAATCTGTAAATATAATGGTCGATTAAAGGTAGAGGATACTTTGGTAATTTTTATGGTGAGTCAAATTCACGTTTCACAAAAGCAGGTACCTAGATGCTTTTTCAAAACGGAGTTTTGATGCCAAATAAACGCAGTTAAGTGATTATGAGGTTTCTTTTGCCAAACATTGAAAATGCATTTTCTGCGTTGTGCAAACGTGTTAATCAGTTAATTGTGTTGCAAACGCAACCCCAAACACCCCCTAAAATGATAAACAGACTAATACATTGATATAAAGGAGAATAAAAGGGGTGTCAAACATTCCGAGTTCTCGGTTTTGTTCAATTTATACCGTCTCGATTCGATTCCAAATATTATCGGTTTGGTCATCAATCTGACCGAAATTGTTTCTTAGTTCGATTCGGTTTTTTAACTATACACAAACCCTAGTGTACAAGTCTAATAAAGTAATAATTAAAAATTTCATTAAAGATAATGTGGAAATTTTCTTATATTGATTTGTGTTAATTTTTAAGTTTTTTTTTTCTTATTGATAATTATTACTCCGTATTATCTTTATACTAACTTTTTATTTATTATCAGTTAATGTTATTTTTATATCCATTTCGAAGTAACTATAACTATTATAGAATTGTAATACAAAAATTGCTGTTCATAAGTAAAATTTATTTCTCTAAAGTTTTGTAATTTAGATTTTTATTCTTAAAAATTTATACTATAGCATATCTCTAACATTATGCGAAATAAAAGGTATTCATTTTAATTGGTTACTAGCAGAAAGTTAGTCCGCCGTAAAATCTTATAATTTATGTTTCTATCCTAGTTCAAGATACATATTTTTTTATTACCACTTATTTTCATGCTTTGTGAATATGTCTAAGAAAATTAGAGAAAAGTGGCACAAATTCATGAGAAACCGATGAAGTGATTTTGTTATCATATTGCAATATTGTTGTATTATTTCTAAATTAATCAATTAAATGAAAATGAAATAAACGAAAAATAAACAAATGAATTTTCATTTTATATAGAAAGACTAACGTTTTATAATTAGCATTTGAAATATATGGCATGTCCAAGCCTTTTACTATTCATTAGAGCATCTTCAATTGTAGATTTTTTAAAAAATTATTACTATTTAAATAAGTCTTTGGATGACTTTTTACCCATTGAAATAACTAGTTTTTTTTAAAAGCTTATTCAAAGACTTTTTTTCTACTAACCTTTTAATGGATTTTCAAAATTTATCTTTTTTAGCCCTTTATGTTTAATAGTTTTTCATTTTAAACATTAGATGTATATTATACATAAATTCTTTATTATAATTTTGTTAGTTAATAAATAAATTCTATAATATTTATGTCAACTATTATAATATTTTTATATGAGATATTTAAAAAAATATTATATGTAGTAAGATGTTACAAAAAGTGTCAAATTGTATAAGGGGTATATATAAAACATTTAAAATAGGGAAAAGGTAAATTGGAAATATTGTTAAATAAAAAGCTTTTGAAAAGGTTAATCATTGGAGATGCTATTGTAAGGTAGATTGTTAATAGATTGTTGATTTGGCAAAACTAATAAGCTATTGTAAGGTTAACCACTGGGGATCACATCCTTACTGACATCAGTAGCGCCACGTCATGACATCCTTACTGACACGCTACTGACACTGTCGTGCCAACCCTACCCATCACTAACCCATCACTAAACTCATCCTTTCCACATCATCATTTTTAATTAAATTAAATAATCATAAAATAAATACATTACATTAATTTAAAAATACATTGTTTAAATTTATAAAATATAATATTAAATTTATAAAAAAATACATTTATTAAAATTTAAAAAAGAAAAAAAAACGTAATATTTTTGAAAAAAAAAACTAATATATTTTTATATTAAAACAAATATATAAAAAAAATTAAATTTATAAAAAAAGCAGAAAAGAAAACCCAATTTTATTAAAAAAAATGAAAATGTACAAGTGTTTAAGCCCAAGGTACAACTCCAAACACCCATCTTCCTCTTCCTCTTCCTCTTCCCCTCCCGTGGTACCCTCTCACCTGCAACGACGCTCACCCCATCCGTCCTCACCACGATGCAGATCCAAGGACGCCACCCACGACGGCAAACGCCCTCGACGGGCTCCCCCGACGTGCCGTTGGCACGGGTCTTAGGCCTCTCCCAACCGTGACGCGTCACTAAACCCATCACTAAACCCTTCCCTACCGACGGGTTATTGACGAGGTCGTACCAACAGCAACACATCACTAACCCATCACTAGCTCATCCCCACTTAAAAAAATATTAAAATATTGCAAAACCCCCTCCTCCTCCCCTCACAAACCCCTGCCGACGTATGCTCAAACCCGTCATCACAAAGACGTGTTCTACTGACGTCTGCTTCTGACGCTTCACTGCAAACGGAAGACGTGCAAAAATTGGACTTCCACTGGTGGAGGATGCCACCGTTGGCATAGCACTAACTTATTTCAATTGATTTATCAAAATGATAAAGAAAATAGAAATAAAATCAAGACCAAAAAGCTTTGATGTAGAATTAAAATTCAGTCCACCGTTCTAGTAAACCAGTCGCGTTCCTTTGCGTAAACTCTCCACCACCATGCTTTGAAGTCACCACCGCATCTTCCCTCAGATCCGCCCAATCGCCACCGTAATCTCCACCAAAAATGTCATACAACGAACGAGACACCGTCCCCCTCAACCAAACCTCCCAATCAGACATCGATGAAATCGAAAACCTAATCAACTACACCGTCCAGTCCGGCCCTGCCACCGTTCTCCCCGCCCGTCCACCATCGCCACCACGAGCTTCAATTCCAGTATCTTCTTCCCCCTTCATTCCATCCAATCTCCCTCCACCTCCTCAGAAACCGGCGTCTGTCCCTGCTGCACCTCCACCGACGGCTAACCGTAATGCTAATGGTCAACAACAGTCGAACATTACCGGATTTGGATCGCCTCCGAATACGTTGACTGAACCTGTTTGGGATACGGTGAAACGAGATCTATCGAGGATTGTTAGTAATTTGAAGTTGGTTGTGTTTCCGAATCCATTTCGTGAAGATCCAGGGAAAGCGTTGAGAGATTGGGATCTTTGGGGGCCATTTTTCTTCATTGTGTTTCTAGGACTCGTTCTATCCTGGTCCGCCTCGGTTAAGAAGGTAAGTTTGTGATCTGCATTCGATTCTGTATTCAAATTGTGGCTCCTGTCATAATTTTAGGGCAAATTCGTGGTTTAATTTGTTCATTGTACAGATCTAGACTTGTAGTAGATTTTAGGTTATATGCAGTTCCAAGTGGATCATAATTGGATTCCTATTCAATGAACTAAAATACTAAATCAAATAGTCCTTCTCTTGTAAGATGAATCCGAGGTTTTTAAAATATTCATTGCAATGGACCTCATTCAACCTTTGCTAAATAACTATAAGAATTATGTATTTAGCTTAATTATGTGATTATGCAAATGAGCTACAGTTAATCATATATATCTGAAGCATGTCACTCCAGTTAGCTCTGTTTCCATCTTAGTGATTAAGAATCATATTGCTTTGAACAAGCATCAAAATCTATTCTAAGTTCTTGGACAATTTAGTGTATTTAGGGGGTGTTTGGGAGGGTTTATTTAGGAGGCTTATGAGCTTTTAAGCGTATTTAAGTTTAATAATCACTTTTAAGTGTTTGGTAGAGCTTATAAGCTTATGCTTATGAGCTTATTTAGGGGGTTTTAAATAAGCTACTTCGGAAGGGATTATTAGCTTATTTAGGATTTTTATTTCTTTGTCCTCCCATCGTAACCCCATTTTACTTCACAAGCTATTTTAGAAGGGATTACTAAAAAATGTCTTTTTTAGTCATTTTACGATTAAAATATATAAGGCGGTCCAAACACTTTATTTAACAAAAGCTTATTAACTTAAATAAGCTTATAAGCTAATAAGCACAAGCCATTTTAATAAGCTTTCCCAAACACCCCCTTAATACTGCCATCAGTGCCCTCTATGTTCAGGCTCTACTTCTTAGAAGTTGCTTGGATGTAATAATACATATCTACACACTTTTCTAATTTAGAAATAAATGTTTCCATTTTCACCAAAAAAAACCACTTTATTAGTTTAATAAATTACATGTTTAATCTTTCGGTATGTATATTTTTCTATACACAGTAAGTGAACCATTAATTCTATGGAAAAAAGCTGTCTAAAATTTTTCATGACACTTGAACAATCTTGTTTATAACATGTAGAGATAAAAGAATATATTCTTTCTTTGACTAGTGTCTAGTAAAGGTGAATCAAACATCAAATTATATCTAATTTGTCTGTTATTGTATTGCAGTCTGAAGTTTTTGCTGTGGCTTTTGCACTACTTGCAACAGGTGCCATCATTCTCACACTGAATGTCCTGCTGCTGGTAATACACTCTTTTATACTTCTGTGTGTGTGTGTTCATACAGATGGATAAAACTATATTATTCCATTGGATGTTATGCAGGGCGGTCATATAATCTTCTTTCAAAGTCTGAGCCTTTTAGGGTACTGTCTATTCCCACTAGACATTGGAGCCCTAATCTGCATGTTAAAAGATAATGTCATTCTAAAAATGGTGGTGGTGTGCGTGGCATTAGCGTGGAGCTCATGGGCAGCATATCCATTCATAAGCATGGCGGTTAACCCTAGAAGAAAAGCTCTTGCTCTTTACCCTGTTCTACTCATGTATGTATCTGTTGCTTTCCTTATAATCGCTATCGATTGATTACTTGACTTGTTACTACCACCCACCAAATCATTACTTTCTTATACCAAATTCTTATATTTGTTTACATTTGATGTGGGTTCTTTTTGTATTTGTGTTATGTGTAACAAAGTTTCAAATGAGATGATAGTGATGTTCTATTGAATAATATATGTATGATTGTGCAAAATGCGGGATAAAATACATCTTCACTTTAGTTTTTTAGGTCCCGCTAATTATTTTCATTTTGTAATTTTTTTTAAACCGAAGCACGAGCCAAAGAAAGCTAACCGATGGGCAAGTGCCACTGATCTTCTTGGACATAAGTCTCAAGCCTTTTCTGTTGTAAAATCCTTCTTAAAATCTGTTCATACTCAATTTGATTCTTAAGTCAAAGTCAAAGTCAATAGATCTGATGATGCCTTAGAAATCACTAAAGGGCCATGTGATGATCTTTTTATAAATCAAAGGCATTGAATACCAAACGTCTTGTGTTGATAGACCCCAACATAATGGGAGGGTGTAGACTGTAGTGAAAACACAGAAATATTTTGTTTTGTATACAATAAACTAAATTACCAACCGAAAGTGTTTTAAGTATAAAAATATTCTTGATTTCTAGTTTATAACCAACAGTTCTTCTGAATGAAACTGAACAAGCAGTTGATATTAAGTCCTTGAATTATTGAATATACTGAATTCCGAATCGTAAGAATAAAAAACTTAATTATAGATATGTGCATCTATTAACTGGTAAATAGTGTCAGGCATATTGCTTAATTCATTATTGTTTTTTTTTATTATTTAAATAAAGCCATCTTTTTTTAAAAATCTTGTCAATTATTTTTAAGCTCTAACGTGAATAATTTTACCTTTGACATTCACATTATCATTTGATACACCCCTCAACCCACTCTCACGTGATTTTTGTCCTACATCTCACACTAGTACACAACTATCTTCTATTTTAGTTGTCCGAAATTAATAATTTTGATTAGATTAATTTAGCATATTCATGTATTTTATTGTGTTTTGGGTATGATATGAACACTTATAGACATTTTTTTTAATATCATATGAAAATCCTCAATAAAACACTCGAGTTAAAACTCACTAGTTGTTTATCCTGACATGAAATATGAGTAGAAAACTCGTAACAATCATCTTGCTTCCAAATGAACTTAAATAACATCGACTTTCTAATCTCAAAAGTGTGGCTTGGTGGTGGGCTTGAGATTCTCTAGTACAGGTCTCAAGTTCAGACCGTACAAACGATACAAGGGTTTCTTATTAGACGATTTAAACCATTTGAAGAAATAACATCAACTTTCTAAATTGAATGTTCCGTTTTGAAAATGTTGGTCATACTCGTATCGGATCTTCTCAGTTCGAATGTTTCTGTAAACATAAACACAACAATTGCATGACAAAATCTTTTCGTTGATTACAAAACATTCCTTGATGATATCGTCGCCAGGAACCTCGTGATGTTCATTAAATTTTGTTCTGTCCCTACATAATGAGGACAAAACTGTCTTTTCCCTTACCAAATCTAGAAGAGAAGATGTACACATCATCATAAGTAATTATGGTCTCATGTCACCATACCCTCCATTCTACGTATGTTTTCTTTTATGCTACACCATACGAATTCATTTCTACATTTTAAATACGAATTCATCATAATTATGTCTTTTCCCTTACGTATGTTTTCTATATTTTAAAAGAATTCATTTCTATATCGTATAACTTTTAATATGTAAGTTTTACACTTAAATATACAAATCACCCCTATATTTTAATTTTTAACCGTTTCTTACAAGACTTTGTTCCAAAGGTTTACAGTATTAATTATTGTATATTTGTATGCACATCTAACATGATACAATATCCATAATCTGAATTTAAAAAAAAAAGAAAAAGAAAAAGAAATATTCATATATATGCTTAAATTTAAATGCACCAAAATTTTAGTTGAAAAAAAAGGAAAGAGCACTAAAGTTTCAATTCCTTAAACTTTGGGCATGTAACGTAACGGCGTTGTTACGGCCGCACTATCAGCCGATTTGCAACTCAGAAACCCAAGTACTCTCCCTGAACATTTCCGGTGATCAACACTCCGGCTAACCGGAATTACATCACACGATTCTGAACTACTCCGGCGAACCTGCCGGTTCTTCATGTCCCTAAGATCCATCTCCGGCGGTGGCACTTTCACCAGCCCAAAAAACAAGACATACCACCGTGAAGAAGAAGATTTCTTGCCGGAACCCTCACGTCGAATCTCAGGCGCCGGTTCAGAACTCATGCTTGAGTTCCGGTTCAACTTTTTGTGATCCAATGACCGGCTGTTTCTGATGAGTGGAGTTGTGGATATGCTTTTGACCGCCGATGTTGACTCCGATCTTGACCTCCGGCAACCAGTAGGCACTACAACAAACATATACGTGAATTTATGTTTGCATTCATAAACGTTCGCATATAAAGCGTGATCAAAGAAATATTGTAACACTTTGTTGATTAATCAGTTCTACAAATTTAAGTCCGTAATATAATTGAATATATTTTTAAAAAAGTGCATACTGTGTTGATTTCTCTGGTGATGTTTTTGGCTTTGTTGAGGTAGCTTTGTAAGTTGGTGTTTTTCGTTGATGGGTACGAGTTTACCACAAAATATGATGTCTTCTGCATGAGCCATCATTTTCTCTTCGGAATAATCGCTTAAATCTCCTCGGAAAAACTCAAAAAAGTCCCCGGTGGAGGATGATGATGGAGGATTCTGGTAATCTTGAAAGGTGGGAACGTTATGATGTTGCGTTATTGGGAAATCGGTGAGCGAAAGTGTCTCCAATACTTCTGTTTCTTGATCATCTTGAAGATTGTTGATAATTTTGTCACCCATTTCACACAGTAAAATAGTGTTTGTGTGTGTTTGGTTTTCAGAGGATGTCTAGGTTGAGAAGTGGAGAAGAAAAGAATATATACGAAGTATAAAGGATTTGAATGGAGGAAAAGAATCAAGGAGGGTTCTTTACGAAGTTTTATTTTTGAATAATCTTATTATGTTTTTTAATATATTTATTATTACAAAAAAATGTACTCACATTTGTTTTTAAGTATAATCTTTGATGTTTAGTCTTTGATGTATTTCGTAATATATAGTTATTAAATAAAAGAAGGAAAATAATAACGACAATTCTAAAAGACATAATTAAAATGTTAAGAGTTAAGACGTGTATCACGAATTTGTACATTAATTAATAACTATCTCTTCATTTTAGGAATTATCATTCCTTTAATAAAACTAAAAAAAAAAAAAATTATGCATATAAAGACTGCCCGTTAACAAAACTCATAAAAGAGTAAACATATCCTTTAATGAAAATAAAAGAGATGATTTTTGCATTGCAAGAGAAACAGAATATACAATTTAATTAGTCTATATTAGAAATTGGAAATTTGCAATTAAGTGGAATGATCAATCTTATTTTCTAAGTTTTGCTATTTCAAAATCACTTAAAATTAAGTGCGATTTCTCCCTCTAGTAGTTTGATGGAGTGTTTTCTTAATGATACTTTGTCCTCTCAATTGTTTGTAGCTTAGAGTTAAATTATAGGGAATAATGAAAATGTTGTCCTTTTAGACGTATCCATCCGGCAATAATTGTAAAACCTTCCGAATCATTCAATGACGGTCACGAGTTCGATCCTTCATTAGATAAACATTTATTAGATGACCAGAGGAAAATTTTGAAATGACCATGACAATGGTTATATCATGTGCCTCGCGAGCAAAGCTCGGCTACCGGAAGAGCCCGTGAATGGGGATACCTTTTTAAAAAAAAGTTGTCTTGTTAATCAAGTTAGAATAAAATTTGTCTTATTTTTCGGATGGATGAAACAAAGACTTTTAGATGCTCAAAACACTAGATTAATGGAATAAAACGTGGTTGTTTATAGACGCATCATTCATAATTTTATTTGTATGCCCAAACGCCAAGGACAAGGATATATGCAAGTCAAACTCAACCCGACCCAACTCATTTGGGACAATCTATGAAGGGCATCTTGAACACAATAATAAGTAAGTTATAATGGCAATGGAACAGTAAATGGTGTATAGGGGACAGTAATCAAATTTTAATGTGGGTAAAAAGCAAATTAATGAAAATAAAGCTAATATTAATGATAGCTTTATTTTCAAGTAAACAAATGAGTAATTAAGAAGTAGCTGCAACACAAAATTCAAACAGATGATGTTTTAAAATCGTTCCAATGTGAGGGCAAATCTTCTTGTTTAAAACAAGACTCGAGCTTTAAATTAAAACTTAAAGCCCAAATCAGACTCCCGTCCATGGACCAAATTAAAACTAGAAGTTTGAAAATTAGTCTAGAGGTGATTTTGCAATTGAAATGTATGGCCCTACGTACTTTTGTTATACATGAGTATTGTAAAGTCATACGATTGTACCAACTGAAATTTGATGTAATTTCTAACATACGTGTGTTTAGCGCATGTTACACATCATGAATTATGTCATTGCTCAAGTCGTGATGATGAATATTTGATTTTGTCAATTTTGCTATTTAATTAGTCAAAGGTTAGAAAAGTTTCGAGGATAATTAATGCTTTCAAGAAAATTTTATTTGGCTCTCATTTTGTCTTTTTCGATAAAAAAAAATGATCTAATACAGTAATTAGGTTTTGTGGATGAAAACTTTCTTTGTTTTTCATATTCCCTCTCTCCTAAATTTATTGTCCACTAGACAAAAGACACACATTTTTAAGAAAATACAATTATTACATTGTCCATCAATAAAATATCATATTTACCCACTTATAATTCATATGATTGGTTGTAATTTAAAATTGACACTTATTTTAGGACAAATTAAAATAGTAAGGTGGACAATAAAAATGGACGGAGGGAGTAGAAGTTAAGAAATTTTTTATAAATAGTAAATACTCACACATACTTGTTTAAATTATGTTGTGATTTGAACCTATAAATGTTTTTTTTTTTTTGAACGACAAGTTAGTAAGTTAGTGGTTCGAGCCTAGACAGTGACATCCACAAGGGGCGGTATGTCTTCCCTCGAACCTATAAATGTTTTAATTGGTGGGCAACCTTTCGGGTATTGGTCAAAGTTTACACCTTTGTGAATAAATATTGCTCTTATAGCGTTGGATGTGGTCACATGAGCCAAACATTCCTCTTGGCGCCATTTAAAACTACAATTACAGTTGTAAATAATGAAACGTAACATATGAAAGAAAGGGATAGAAACAGAGGTAATCGAGTGTCGTGATTAACATGATCTCCTTAAAACACATTCACTGCATGTTTCCCAATGTACAACAACCAGAGCAACTGTTAGATCTGAAGTTGTTCAAGTCCTGATGGACCATTAGCTGATCAACACTTCAACTGACCATTCTGATTTGGTGCAAAAACATACCGACATGAGGCTCGGACTCTCGGAGCTACATTTGTGTCCATAGGTCGCATGAATTCAAACCACTAGGTCCAGATTATTTGCACCACAACTCTATTATGAACATATTTTGGCTCGTTGTGTAACTCTATCAGGGAAAACCCAAAGCTACAAACCACTAATTATATATAACAAATATACATACAATTATATGAGCTCAAAGATAGTTAAAATTCTATCTTCCACACAATTTTTACAACAGAGACTTAATTTAACTTGTAACATGAAGTTTATGATGATGGTTTGCAAGGGTGGTATGCAAGAATCTGTTTAGACATTTTGTAATGGGATTGAGTTGTGATGACATCAATGGTTAATGGTGTTATGGCGATGATGGAGTACAACCTTCTCTTAGGTTGGTTATTTATTTGATTATAGTTTTATTTGTCATGTTTTCAGTTTATATAAGTTATTTGGTTTCCTAGTTGGTTGGATTGCTGTTCAAATGTAACTACAGTTCTTCATGCTGTCTATCCACATGTTCATACCTCAATTCTGAAGTTGACGTTGAAAAAGTATTGGTGTACGTGCATACAAAATTCTTCTTCAGCTATCTTTCTGAAGTCGATCTTTGCACATGTGACAAATTCTTCATCTATTTTTCTGTCTCAAAATTATTTTTGCTTTGAGCAAATTAATAAAATGATGTGAGAGATTATTAGCTTACAAAATGATGTGTTATATGTATCTTTGCAAACCCGTCAAAAAGCACGGGTAGCTCATTGTTAAATATCGAAACACTACATAGCATATACCATGAATACATTTAAATCTTGCCAGGCATTACAAATAGAATTTTAATAGTTACTACAAATATGTATTGTATAAGGCTATATGTATCTCCTTATAAATTACAAATTCAAAATAAAAAGGTAAAAAGAAAAATAAGTTTTCAAACCATGAGAAGAAGTAAGTTACAAAAAAAGATGGTCAAATATAACACAAAAGTAGATAAAAGAATTTCTGAACACATCGCTATAATTAACGATACAATAAATGTACTTCCCGTCCTTATACGTGGAATTCGGAAAGATCGTCTGCAATCTTTCCTACGGCTTAATTCCAAATATTAAGTTTTCATTTATTTTTAATTTTTTTGTTTTGCATATTCTCAAGAATACGATTAAATTTACCAAACATCACGGAGGTATCTTCCCGACATTTGTAGATTCTTCACATAAAGTTCTGCCTTTGATGAGTCTAGAGATCCCTGAAATCAACAAAATATTATGAAACTTTTGTTAGTTCAACCTCCTGAAAATTATTGTTTAAATAAAATGATTTAAGACATTTTATATGCATTAAAAACAAACTTCGGACACATCATGATTCGACCCGCTAATAAAATAAAGATGGGTCGGAATCACTTATGGGCCCATGTCCAAACCGCTCGCAACTAATAAATACAAAGGTTTTTAGACAAAATTGGAAAATAATTATTTTGAACTTTGACGATACACCAAAAAGAAAAATAAAAATAAAAAATGGTGTCAGATTTCATGGACCATATGGTGTATTATTTTCAATCTGTGGCATTTATTAAAGTAACAAAGACAACAACAACATGGACCCCAAACTATTTAAAGCCATATAATTATAATTGTCACAATCATGGCCGGTTCCAGACATATAATATTACCTACTCTTAAATAAATGTATTTAGATTAAAAAAAAAAAAGAAACTGAAATTACCTGTTCTTGCACAATTGTGTGGAGGGTTCGGTGAACATCTTTAGCCATGCCTTTGGCATCACCACACACGTACAAATACGCTCCCTCAGAAAGCAAGTTCCAGATATCCGATGCCTGCACCCACATTTTCATTTATAAAAACATAAATAAATATTGAATTTTAAATAAAATTAAAATTGGTTTTATTACCAACCTTTTGAGTCATCTTGTGTTGCACGTATTCCTTAGTGGGGCCCTCACGGGAGAAAGCTACAATAAGCTCAGAAAGAGCACCCGTCTCAACAAAGTTATTAAGCTCGTTTTCATATATGAAATCCTGAGAATATTAAAACAGAACGATGTCAAAAAAATTACTTTCCTAACCACATTGTACAAATTTACAAGTATACCAAAACATAGATTGTGGTGTATAAATAAAATAGTGTTTTTTCAACATACCACTTTGCGGTTTCTGCATCCAAAGAATAAAACGGATGACCCGAGTCCAGTTCCAGCTTCTTTCAAAGCTAATCTTTCTTGAAGAAAACCTCTAAATGGGGCCAAGCCAGTTCCAGGCCCAATCATGATAACAGGGACTTTAGGGTCAGAAGGAAGTCTGAAATTTGATGTTCTGACATAAATAGGGGCCCAACTGCAATCTTCACTTTCTGTCATAGGAACAGCATTCTGAAACAAAAATGTAATTTTTTTAATTAAAATGAAGTTTATGTGTTTAATTTCAGTTTAAGGAAATGGAGTGATTGATTACCTTCATCCATGTTGAACAAACTCCTTTGTGAATACGGCCTGCTGGTGTTTTCTCATGAACTAATGCACAGGTAACATGAATCCTGTTTGGTGCCATCCTGTAAAATACAAAAAATTAAATTAAATTAACTTTTTCTTTTTTGTAAATTAAATGAGTATAATTTTTTAATGTGAATTTGTGCATAATAGGTACCTTGGAGAGGAAGAAATAGAGTAGTATCTAGGCTGCAAACGAGGGGCAACAGATGCAAAGAAAACTCCAAGTGGAGGTTTAGCAGATGGGAAGGCCTCCATAACTTCTAGAAGACTTCTTTGGCTTGCAACTACCCATTGAGCATATTCATCCTAAGAAAAATCAATTCAATAAAACATTATTTTCCATTATAAAAAACAAAATATTAATTCAATAAAACCCTACCTTTCCAGCTGGAGACGCAAGAAACTTCAATCTATCTGCTTCAGTAGGATCAGTAGCATGAGCCGCAAGAGCAAGCAAAGCAGACTAAAACAAATAATAAACATATAATTTTAATTAAAACATAAATTCTGTAAAACTGAAATTATTAAAATAAGTGAAAATTTACCTTTTTGGGAGAAGTCAACACATCTGCATAGCTGGTCAACGCTTTTCTCAAAGTGCAAGGAGGGAAAGGAGGTGGTAAAGAGGCCCCACCGAGTGGTGTACCGTCTTCTTTGTCAGTATGGATTGAGAAATAAGTGTCTGGTGGTAAACCGACTAATTTCTCAGCTTCATCAACAACTTCACTTAGATTCTCACAGTACACCCCAACATGGTCCCCAGTTTCATATCTATAAAAAAATTAAAAAATTAAATATATATTTATATATACCAAAGAAGTGAATACGTATTGCAAATTGTAACTTACGACAAGCCGGTATTTGATATGTCAAATTCGAGATGAGTACATGACCGATCGGATTCAGGAGAATGGAGTTCCTTTTTGACAGCTACATTGGATCTGCATGGATGTTGGGCATCATGAACAGTATGACCATTTGTTTGACTTTGGTCTTCGGTCAATGCGTCTGGTTTGTCATGGAATACAACACGGTATTCGGAAACGGCGGCTGTGTAAGGAGTGGCGACAGATGTGTCATCCTCATCACGGAGTAACTGGTCTAATTCGGGCCATACTAATTCTTTCCTGAAGATATAAAGTTTAATAAAATGCTATTAGATGGTTTTTATGTATTCAATACAAAAGGAGTATCTTTGATTTTTTTATTTTTTTTTATAATACCATGCAGTGAAGTCATCTTCAATACATTGATCATCATCTCCCATACCAACGGGAACAAGACGCTTTGCACCTATAAATTATTGCAAGATTCAACAAAGCCAGGAGGAAATTAATTTATTATTCAAAATTAAAAGTGTTTTAAATTGATATTTGAAATTTGAGGAAATAAAAAATACCCTGCTCTGCAAGATTGTCATCGACCACTTTTGCAATCTAATAAACATAAAATACAAGAAAAAAAATAAACTTAGGTTAAAGTAGCATGTGACAAGACACTAGTAATGTTATGGTTGTTTAATGATCAAAGATGACAGCATTTTATCAAAAATTAACCTTGTTGAAATGCTCGTATTGTCTGTTTCCAAGGCCAAATACTCCGTATTGAAGCTTTGAAAGCCATTCTCCTTTTGCATCACCCTACATTGGGTAACAACATATTTTAAATCAAAATTAAAAAAAAAAATCACGGTTAAATACCACATTGATCTACTGGTTGAATGCTATTTACCTCGGTAAACCATTTATAGAATCTAGCTGCATTATCTGTTGGTTCACCATCTCCATATCTACACAATTAATAATCATATCAGAATTTGATTAGTAGGTGCTTACCATTCACCAACCACTACCTTTATAGTTAATACAATTATATAAAATTATTATCAGATTGTAGCAGTTGACCAAAAGATTTGGTCAAATAAATCAGCACAGCTTGAAAAACTTCCAAAAACTGGAATCTTACAAGTTTGATTGAGAGATACATATAAAATGAACAAACTTACGTAGCCAAAAAGAAAAAAGCCAAAGATTCTTTCTTTAATTTCTCCTCATACTCATCGTCATCAGCAGCATAATCATCCTGCATTTTAAGAGAATAAAATCAATCATGATTCATGAATCTACACTTCCAGATGAAGTATCAAAAATTCTGATCTAGAAAGTTAATACACTTACCAAATCAATTACTTTAAACACTGCCTTTTCATATCTAGCTTTAGCTTCCTCAACAAGTGCCTTTAAACAACAACAAATCAATGTCAACCCTAACCAAAACGTATAATCACAAATTGTTTATTATTCTGACATTGATGGTAAATTTTGAGGCGTCATGGTTAGACAAGAGAAAAATTAATTTCCATTAAGAATTAACAATTTAGAAATGACGATAAGAGACACCAATAAATCAGGGTTCCATAACTTATTACTTAAATTTGTCATTATTCTAGTATTGTTGGGATCTATAAATAGGAATCTGGTGCTTCTATAAGATTAAAAATGATTAAGGAGAGAGATTAAATTTAACAATTAATTTTGGATATTAAATTAATGAATTGAAGTAAATTAAGTCACCTTAGCAAAACCTTCAGCTGTTCCAGTTTGTGTGCCGAAGAACACAGTAACTTTTTTCTTACCATCATCAACTTCCTCTTCTTTGACTCTCTTCGGCACAACAATTACCGGTGATTCCAAAACCGATTTCTTCGTAGATGATCTCCGCCACACCAAAACGACGACGCATCCAATCAAAACAGCAAACGACGTCGTAAGTATCATCAACAGCTCACGATTTTCCGCAATCATCGCTAACGTTGGCGGCAACGTTGATTCTCCTGATTCCGATGCGTTTGATGAGTCAAAAAGTTTGCCGGTAATTAACGCACTCATCAGATCATACGGAGAAATCTTAACGGAGTCGGATTGCATTTTTTCGTCAAAATTCAACAATCACAAGCTGGAAAACGGTGGATTCGAGAATCGATGGTTAGAGAGAGAAATCGAAACAAAAATCAGCAATTGTTGTTAAGCTTTCTCTCTCTAGATCCTCTGAGAAATTGGAATTGGTAAGGTAGTTGAGAGAAAGCTCTTGACTTCGGGGTTTTTATGAGGTTGGGAAGTGAAGGGGAGTAGAAAGAGAGGAGCCAACGCCTACCCAACTAGACTGGTTAGCCACACCTACTTCATTTAACCATAGTTAGTTTCGTCAATCCCAATTCATTTTATGTAAAAAAAATATCAACTGGGATAAATATAGTCAAATCAAATGTGGTTAATTGACTAAGTCAAAACTATTAAATTATTTGTAAGAAAATAGAGTATACGTGACTGAGTGTAACAAGAATATAAAATAACAGATGATTAGGTAGATCGTAGATGTAGGCGATCTCAGCTCTCATGCTAGTGGGTATAGGCAAGTTTTACTATGAACCACAACGTGAGACATGTGAAAGACAATCCCTTATATCATGGTGAGTTTTATGATAATAATGGGTCACAATCATAGAAGAGCACAGTACGGTAGACACTAAAGTATCATAAGAGTAATCATGTGGTAGATCCTCTCCACATTTTGGTGAGTGTAATCATATGATAAGTATTTATTTTAAAGTGATGTTGTATGATTGTTTATGTGCCATCTAATGTGACAATAATTTGGTGTAATCATATGAACCCATACCGAGTAGCCTTAGTCTAAACCATTTTAAGGTACTGTTTGAATTGCTTGGTCAAATGCCGGACTATGTCAAGCTTCAGACTCAATTTAAATCTTCATTTACCCATATTTAATCTGACTCGGTACAAACTTTTTATTAATCTGAAGTCCGAAGAAAAAAATGTTGGAGTCGGTCTAAACTTGATCCTAACTCAATTTTCATCATTATCCATAGTCAATCATATATATAATCAAAATTATGATTTCAGTCAGAAGTTACCAAACGTTCTCAATTTAATTTTGGACTTTATTAGTTTTGGCATGTTGTATTGTATAATTCTTATAAAACCTATATTTTTAAGTCAAACTTAGCGGTAAATGTCTTATTACGTTGTTAATAAACAAATAAGTCTTAGTTAAAGTGTTGTTATGAACGTGATATGTTTTTCTTATGATTTATTTTTTATGTAAAATGTTTAAGACATAATTGTACACTTAAGAAACATTATATTTTGAACCGAGACAAATAGGTGGAGTAAGAGTTATATGCAATTTATGGCAATGAATAAATTTTCAATATAGTCTATATGCATTTTTTAGGCAAGAAAACATTTTCGTTCACTTCAAGTAACATCGCTTGAATATATAACATTACTAAAATTAAAATACTAAAGGTCTTCTAGCCTAGCGATATATAATATTAAAAGGTATTTTACATTAGCAATGTGGTTATGGGTTACAGTTCAGTTACGAACAATATAATGTAAATTTAAAAATATTTTAGAGGGTTTTATAATATTTAAAAAAAATAATTTAAATTACAATATAATACATATAAATATATAATTATGTTAGCATATGTTTTTTGGACAGATAACATACATCCTTAAAATTACACCATTTTCATCCATAAGAATTTGAACCTACAATTTTATATGATATCATTTGGTATTAACTTTTATGTGGTTAGCCATATTTGTTAAATACTACTACCACCGGTGTGCGCGTGTTTGGGTGGATCAACGTGTTCCGTGTGTGTTTCATTTATTTTTCGAGTCTTTTTATTGAAATGTGATTCTAAAATTGAATATTTTCAATTAAGACCTTAAAGTATACAGAACTGTGCGTATGAAACCCAAAAGTATTAACATGATGTTTGAGCATCAAAGAAACCCTGTAATAAAAAAATAGAAAGCGTCTAGATTTGTCATGTGCTCTAACATGTCCACCCTTAAAGGCACGCGGGTTTGCTTTCAACTTTCAACTAACCCCACACGCATTCTCTATAAAGTTAAGAGGTAATTTTTACATCACAACTTTATTTCATCTATCATAAGTTCATAATTATCTTTTTTTTTTATATATAATAAAAGAAAGCGTTTTTAAAATCATGTCACATCACTCTTTCCACGTCATAATGACGTCATAATTCTATGCCACGTAGGATGCCAACTCAGTATCATTCAATTCGGGTATTTATGTGGACATTTAAATTGTTTACTGAGTAATCAAAAATATTGACTTTCTATATCGTATGTATTACATTCCACTCGAATAATCATAAAATTTGAAGCATTATCTTGATGTTTACTAATCTTCCAAAATTAAATATAAATATTGACTTTCCATTCGAATAAGAGGTTATCAAGGAAAACATTAACGAGCTGATTTTTAGGAAATTATGTTACCTTATTTATCAAGTTTTTGAACTTAAATTTTTTTTTACTAAGTACATAGTATACAGCAAAAAATGAGAATGTGGAATTTGATATTCTTGGTACATACTACCTTAGTTATTAATCATTAATTTTGTTTTGACATATTCAGTTGGTGTATAAAATCTCGCCAGTACTCCAATAATTGCACCAAATCTTTGTTCAAAAGTCAAGGTTTGTGTATACATATTCTAGATGCAGTTATGTTTTAATAAAGTGTTGTTTTTTTTATCAGTAAATTATTGATTTGATTTCAGGATATGAGTACTGAGGTTGTAGATAACAACCCATAGGCGATAGGGGTGTCAAATCGGATTGTCAGGTCGAACTTGGCTCTAATCGGGTCGGGCCTATCCGATTTTCCAATCCCATCAGGTTTGTTTTCCATTTCTTCCATCTTCTATACGCAACTATATATCCTGTTTTCAATTGTTTCAAAGGTTTTTATTTACCACGTCGTAAGAAATTGGATTTTATTGTTGACAGATTGCTCAATTCGAGAACTTTATATTATGGTCTGCATTGAAAAATTGGAAATGGATAAACATGAATCATATAATTTAATTATGTAATGAAAAGTCAGGGCCCATAATTTTCTCCAAAATTCTTAGTAAATTACTTTAAAATGATATGTTAATAGCTAATACTTCATGTCATTGTACAAAAGCATACATGATTCATTTAATACATCTGATCACTATTCATGTAGTGTATGCTTATGGTTAAAATCTTTGTTAACTCATCCTATATGTAATGCACATAAGGTATTTTTATCTTTTTTATTTATTTTGTAATCATAGATACAAACTTTTTATGCATGATGTACACCAATTTGGCACTTGCAGACAACAAATTTCAGGTTCTCTTTCTCTTCTCCATCTTCTCTGTCCATACCCACTAACCTAAGTTTTTATTATTATTTAAATGTGGTGTTTTATGTTTGATTGTATATTAAATCAAAAGGTGAGATATCTTTTTTTGAATAAAAAATGCAATATTTAATGAATACTATTGAGAGTTAATATTCTAGTAGTGTAGATCTGCCGCCTTATTTATAGGGGAATTGTGTGTACGCCCCCAACATTATGGGTCTACGATGGAGATTGGAGATCGCTAACACGTCTTTAGTATTTCAATTTGAAGACCTTGTTATATTTCTACGTGAGTGGCGAATCCAAAATTAAAATTAATCGGGACTTTCATAAAATTTTAAATGAGGATCATATAGAAATTTTCCACTAACTTTTTTTATTAAATTTTTTTCCACATGGAGATGACCCACCAAGGCACCCAGTGATGACCATGCCCCTGTCTACGTGTTATGATTGGATTTATAAAATATGCAAATTGAAACTAAAATATAACATCTAAACTTAATTATGTGAAATAGAGCAACATAAAAATGAATACCGAATATCCAAAATTAAAAACTTAATTTGGCAAGGAGTTCTGAGTACCAAATAGTGAAAACACTTCCCAATTTTGTGTGAATGACTTTGATTGTACAGGTGATAGTGCAGATGAATTTGACGAAGATGATTTTTGTGACAAACCAAATATATTGTTAGACAATTGATCGTTGGTGGTTGACACATTATTTGTTAAAAGAAAGTGGACATGATTTTGGAATTGTAATAGTAGAAAAATGGAAGTGAGAGTGTCTTTAAATGTGTAAAAATGAATATGGTTAAAAGAGTATATTATCTATATATGGTTGATTAAAAAATTTATTAAAAAATTTGGTACTTGAACGGTTATATAGCCCTTAAACCCCAACCCATTTCAATCGTTTGTGTGGCCTTTTATGTTGCGCTTCCCCGGTGTTATGGCGCGCCCTTCGCGGCTAAGGGTGTCAATTCAGTTCAGTTCGTGGGTTCGTGTTCGCAAGTTAGCGGTTCAGAAACGATAAATCCAAAACCGACCTCTTTATATAAACGGGTCAGATATCTTAACACTAACCTATTTACCTTCAACCTGAACCCGACCTATATAACATGTTTAATTAAACGGGTTAAATAAGTTATCAGTTCAAACAGATTAAACTGATGAAACAGGTTATTGTTATTCTACAAATTCATAACAAAATACCAAAACAACAAGATATTAAGTAACTTATTTAGTTTTTTTGTCTAACTATTAATTACGTTTGAACTAATAAATTACAAACTAAGTATAAATATATATTTTTTAAATATATTTAATAATTAAACGGGTTGACGGGTCAACCCATTTAAATTATCATTGACCTGAACATAACCCGTTTAATAATCAGGTCAGTTGAGTCGACCCAAAACTGACCCAAAACTTTTTTACCTCAACCCAAACTTATTTATTTTCATGTCAGTTCAGGTCGGGTTTTGTTTCGGGTCATAAATTGCTACCCATATTTGCGGCGCCAAAATGGTTGACATGTGGGATGTCGTGTGAGTCGGCGCCACTACACCGGCTCTCTTATCCACATTAGCAACCGAACTCAACCCAACTTTTTATTAAAAAATAATTTATCTCTTTTCCACCTACACAATTGGCACAACTAAATTTTTCACACACATTAACAACCCAACTCAACCTAATTTTTTATTACATTAACAACCAATCAAATAATTTCACTTCTTATATTAAAAAAAAAGAAACAGATTTAGTACCCATATGCAACCCAACCTAGTTCCTGGTTTGCTTCATATAGTGACCCTCATTCTTTTTTTTAATAAAAAAATCATGTGACTCAACCCCATCTAACCGATGGGGTAGTCTTAGAGCATCTCCAATGGTAGCTTTTTACAAAGCTTATTACCTTTTGTACAAGTCATATGAAGGTAAATGACCTTCTACCAAAAAGCTTTTGTTTCAAAAGCTTATTCTCTACTAAGTCTTTCAGCAGGACACACAAAAAACTTTATGTTGGTTAATATGCATTGGAGCAAAAACTTTTTGAAAAGCTTATTCATAAATTTTGAGTGTAAAATCTAGGTGTCAATTACAATAAGTCATTGCAATTACTTAACCATTGGGATGCTCTTAGTCACTTTATTGTCTGCATCGTTGTATTTTGACAGAATAATTTTATTATCTTAGACTGCTGCCAACGCCTCGCCGGTTGGCCGCCGGTTGGCCATCGCCGGTTCCGACGCCGTTGGCATGGACCGCCGGTTGGTCCGCCGGTTTTCCGCCAGTCGACAAAGTGGCGAGGGAAGCGGCGAGGGTTTTGATTTTTCTTTTTTTTTTCTAACGGTCATATGACCGTTTATATATATATATATATATATATATATATATATATATATATATATATATATATATATATATATATATATATATATATATATATATATATTCCCTTTTAAATCCCTATAAATACCCCACTCTCATTCTAAAATTTTCACAAAAAAAAAATTCTCTCTTCTCCCACCCAACCATACTTACAAAATGTCTAATGCTTCTGATTCCTCTACTGAATATGATTACGATTTGGAAGCTATTTTGACGTGTGCCAATGCTTACAATGCCGAAATGAAAGTCATTGTTAATGCTCTTTCATCTGATACAGAGGACGATGAAGAGATCGAGCCGATCCCCAGAGCGCCGAGAAGGTATGTGCCACGAGATCGTGAAGGTGCCGGTGAGCGTTTGTACGCAGACTACTTTGCTGAAAATCCCACGTTCCCGCTGGATTATTTTAGGCGACGTTTTCGTATGGCCCGTTCGTTGTTCCTCCGTATATGTGACGGTATAACTTCTTACTCTGAGACTCCTTTACCTGCGCATTTTCTGTATTTTCGTCAACGGGACGACGCTACCGGAAGAGCGGGTTTTAATATTCTTCAAAAATGTACATCCGCTGTACGACAATTGGCCTATGGTTGTTCAGCCGATTTGTTTGATGAATATCTACACATGGGACAACAAACATCGTATGATTGTTTGGATAATTTTGTCAAATGTGTATTCCATCTATTTGGTGCTGAGTACTTAAGAAAACCCAACGCGCATGACGTCGAGCGCTTACATCAACGTCATGCTGAGGTGCATGGTTTTCCGGGTATGCTCGGCAGCATCGATTGCATGCACTGGCCTTGGAGGAATTGTCCAGTGGCATGGAAAGGCCAATACACACGAGGTGACCAGGGGGAGCCAACGATCATGCTAGAAGCGGTCGCGTCTTATGATTTGTGGATTTGGCATGCTTACTTCGGCCCAGCTGGTTCGAGCAACGACATCAATGTCCTTAATGCATCAGACTTATTCAAGGACTTGCTGCAAGACAGAACTCCCACTATTCCTTTTGTCATTGCCGGGAAACAATTCACTAAAGGATACTATCTTGGTGACGTGATATATCCGGAATGGGCAACCATTGTGAAGACATTTAAGTATCCGCTATCTGAACAACAAACTCGGTTTAAAAGGTATCAAGAAGACGCAAGAAAAGATATCGAACGAGCATTCGGTGTGTTGCAAGGTCGTTGGCAAATCCTTAAAAACCCGGCAAGACCATATAGCGTCAATAAAATAAGTCGAATCATGTATTGTTGTATAATTTTACACAACATGATAATTGAGGACAACGGTCGCAACATGTGTCCACTTGAGGAGGCGTATATGGATAACCCGGCAAACACGCCGCAACGCTCGTGTAATGAGAGAGTTGCAACACACGCTCGAATGGCCAAAGAACTACGGGATCAAGCAACGCATCATAGACTTCGCAATGCACTAGTCGACCACATTTCGCAACTCCCACCAAATTTCAGCCAACGTTAATTTATGTTTTTAAATTATTGTATTTTTTTTCTTCTTTTTTTTATGTTTTTAAATTATTGTAATGTTTTTTTTATTTTAATAAAAGTATTATGTTTTAGTTATATTTTTGTTTTAATTAAAAAGAAAGTAAATTAATTAAAGTTGGTGAAGTGACGGAGTGCTGTTGGCATGGGTACGTCAGTTTAGTGTTAGTTAGTTTGTATGCTGACGTGGCGCTGAGTTGGCAGAAACTGACGGCCGTCACCATTGGGACCGGTCTTATACTTTTCTCCATCATCAGAAACTAATGATGCCAAGACAAATTTTCCACAGTCAATAATCAGTACAATCTTTTAACATTCTTCGTTACATGAAGAATATTGTTCCCCTAACAACAAAAAGTTGAAGTACCCAACTAACATTAAAAAAATCGAACTACACAACATTTTTAAAAAGTAGTGTTACACTTCACATATATTTTGTTTTCTTCCAAAAATGGATTAGTTTTTTTTTTAATGTCGAGTTAGTAAGTTAACTGTTCGACATATGCACTGACATCTAAACTGCCAGTATGCATTCATCGAACATATCTCTTTTTTTGGAATAAACCTCACCACCTTTTTTTCTCTCCAAAAGAATGCCCCCAACAAGTCTTGAACCCAAGACCTCTTAAAGGCAAACCCCCATGACAACCATTGGTGACTATTTGATCTAGATCAATTGGTTTCCAAAAATGGATTAATTAGATGGACATATAAAGATATACTAGAAGGGTACCCGCGCAATGCGGCGGCGGGTACCCTATAACTATATATTGCAATGGCGATAGTGATGGTAATTGTCACATTAGTGTTGGTGGTGCACTGATAAGTGGTAATGCATAGTGATGGGTGAATGTGCATGGTGAATTGGTGATAGTGAGTGGTGGCAATAGTGTTTGGGGTAGTGGGTGTTGGTGAGTAATGGTGGTGGTCCATAGAATGATATATATTTAGAGATATAAAGATCAATAGTCATCTAACAAAGGCTAACGTACTTAATTCTCTTTTGAATCAGTGAATCAGTGATAGTTTTGTTGCAGTTGTTGTCCACCTCAGCAAGTAGTTTGTTTTGGCTTTTTCTTGTTCAAACTAAAATGGTATTAAAATTATGAATGTGTATTAAGAGGGGGAAAAAGAAGCAAAAGTTATCATCTAATGTAGATATGATTACAACACTATGCAACCCTTTGGGCAACTTTTGACCCGCGTAAAAATGGATCATTATCTAGGTAAGTCAAAACAGATCAGGTTGACCCATTATCCAATAAAGTTTGACTTTGGTTTAAAGTCAAATCGAGTTCAGAATCTGATTTCTGAATTGGTGCAAGGCCAGAAACAACAAGTGTAGAATCTAAAGAAACCGGCAGGCGGCAATTTCCTGAAACGTTAATTATATATATAATTAAATTAAATAAATAGGACATTTTTGTTTTTCCTATTCCTGCACAAACTGGCCAATCTTTAAAAGTTCCCAGCAGCATTTTCCATCATGCTCTTGACCTACACCATCATAAAACAACCAAATATATCAAATACTTGAATGCCTAATTCTATATTCTTCAATTCCTAATTAACTTAGCAAAAAACATTAAAAAAATTAGGAGTGTGCATCTGTTTTGCTAAAAGATCCATATAGCTACAATTTCTTACGCTTTTAAAAGGCTCAGGAAATTTTTCACGAAGTTCCATGATGTACGAAACTCTTTTTTCTCCAATACCCTGCAGACTCTTCATTTTTAGGACCTACAAATATAAAGCAAATACAAATTTGACATTTAAAAAAGTTTACCCATATCCCTGCTCATCCTTGTTGACAAACGAAACACATTAGTTAAGCCAACAAATTGGAGATAAATTCTATTGCTAGCTGACATAAAAAACTGAAGATAATCTTGAAAAAGTGATTGATGAAATCATTAGAAACTTTGAATAATATAAACCAAAAAATCAAGAATATAATTTAACCAACCTTCTCGTCTGAAACATCCTACAATATAAGTGTAACAATAAATCCACAAGCAATTCATTAATAGGAAAAAAAATTAAATAACAATAACCTATTTTTTCGTTACAAGTGACACCATGTCTTGAGCAGGACCTGATTCAATTATTTCCTGCATTAAGAACAATTTGTTAACTTGTATACTTCTTTTGCACACTAAGGATGTTAAATAATATTCGCGTATTTCTCACAAGCTGCATCATCTGTAGGTGTGTATACAACATGGAGAAGCTCTTCGACATTATCAATTAGAAGCTTGTAGAACAGTCTCTCATTTTGTTCCTAAAAATCATACTAAAGCAAATAGTTAATCCAATCCAACAAGTTTGCAAATGAAATACGATGATTATTGGGATTCTGGGAATTAAAAAAAATTATAAAAAAAAAAGTTTCAATTGATACCTCAAGTTCCATGATATATAGCAACATACTTGTGTGCAGAGGAACTTCATAATTGCGAATACTTTGCATCAATTTCTTCCCCTGATGAATCAAATACATAAATATATATTATATAAATGAACTGTCACTATTTAAGGAGATTGTGGGACAAATGCAAACTTGAAGCTCGTGTGTTACAACAGCAGTAGACAACAACCAACATACCGAATCCAAAAAAGTAGTCATTAATATCGTGTTTTGTTCACACAAACGATTCGACGAGTTAAAGATTCAAATGAAAAATGGAACTGAACTCGCGAGCAAGCATTCGAATCAACCTAAAAGGGAAATTGATGTAAAAATGCAGCAGAGTGTAATAACCTAGACTTTTTCTGGTGACCTCAGAGAAGACGGACTGAAACTCCTTTTCTTTGAGTGGGTCGAGAGATAGCAGAGCTTGAATCAACAACGGCACCATCTTTAATGCGGCTAGAAATGAGGTTCTTAAACCCTAATTTTGACAGGAAGAACCAAAATTTGAATATGCTTAAGATTGATTCGGGAATTGCAATAACATAGCAGTCGAATATTTCGATTTCCAAAAAAGCCTGTTCATTTTCACGCAACGCTTGGCATGCCCCAGACAAATATAAGACTGTGCGCAATGGGTGACCGTTCGGAGTTTGGTCACCCCTGCCACATCTGCGCCACATCAGCTTTCTCTATCCTGATCAAACACACGACCAGACAGCGACCAAATGCCCGTAATGGGTGACCGTTCGAATTTTTTTTTTTAATTTAAATTTCATTAATAATTAAAACATTACATTAAAAATAATTTAAAACATTACATTAAACATAATTAAAAAAACATTAAAAAAACTACTGGTGGGCTCGTCGATTCCAAATGTGTTCCACCAAATCAGATCTAAGATTAAGATGAGTTTGTTTATTATGGATCTCCCTGATAACTTGCAATACTTCTTCATGTGATCGTACGGGGTCGCCTTCACTATGTCGCTCTTCCGGATGAAAATCGGGACATATGGCCCTGCCTTTGTCTTTGATAATCATATTATGTAATATGATACAAGTGTACATTATATCCCTTATTTTGTTAACATTTGGGGACCTTGCAGCCGTTTTTATTATACCCCATTTTTTCTTTAGAACGCCAAATGCTCGTTCTACGTCTTTCCTTGCAGCTTCGTGTGCTTTCTTGTAGTTCACCCGCTTAACATCATTCGCATTTGGGTGATAAAGAAATGAGAAGTGTGAAATTTTTTAGAGAGGGTGATTGAGAGATTTGAGTGTGTGTTTGAGTGGAGAAAGAAATGAGAGTTGTGAATTATTTGGTAAAAGAATTGGGTATTTATAAGGTAAAAAGGGGGGTAAAAATTAAATTTATTTGGGGTAAAAAGTAGCCGTTGAGGCTTGCAACGTTCGGATTCGAACGGTCGATTAGTCGACCGTTGGGGGGTCGGCGACGCGTCGGGCGTTTTGCCCGTAACGGAGGGGGACGCGTCGGGCATGCTTATTTGGCCGGTCACGACCGTTCGTTCGGTCACCGCTACGGACGGTCTAAGGCATGCGTATATGCAACGGAAGTAGGGTCCAACATAAAGGGATAAATTGGATTGAACTCATTGAAGTCAAATATAAAACGCATGCATGGGTTCCAACATAAACTCTAGCTCAATTGGATAAGGTGTTTGCTAATGTTGTTAAGGTTAGGGGTTCGAGACTTGGCACGTTTATTCTTTTTTCAAAACGCAAATCATTCCCAAATTAGAATGTTATTGGCTGAATTTTAAGTCTTCTAATTATAGAAAGTCCTAAATGCTTTATAATATAGTAAAGATATTAATTGATTTAATTAATTATTTGTAGTTACAAAATTTAAAATGCAGCATTATGGAAAAGTAATTATGGTCCTAGAAATCTAATATTAACATGAGACAAAAATTTCCATAAATATGGATCGAAACTTAATTATGATTATTTAAAATTAAAAAATACATTGAAAATAAAATCAAAAAATTTAGCTGACAACACCACCTCCTTTTTTTTTTGCGTGAGTAGTACGGTTTAGAATCTAGGGTTCTAAAAAACGTAAAGCGCGGCGTTACATCAACATCAAACTTTAAGCCTTACGCGTCATGGCGAATCATGACGTTTTGTAAGGTGTGGCTTAAGGTGATAAAAATTTAATATAATTTATTATATATATACATGTCAAATTCAAAAATATTATAGATATATTGATTTATATGATATCCATATGTAAAGTTTAAAAAAGTATTACATCTAAATTTATTGTTATATATCCATCATTTTTTCAAAAAAAAAAAAAAAAATCATTTTTTTAAAAAATATCATTTTTTTAAAAAAATCATTTTAAAAAAAAATCAAATTTTATAACGCGCCTAAAAAACTCATGGAAAAAAAATCATTTAAAAAAAAAAATCAATTAAAAAAAAAAATCAAATTTTATAACGCGCCTAAAAAAACTCTTGATAAGGTGCGTCTAACGCCGCCTTGTCGCGTTTTTTCTTACGCCACGTGTTACACTGTCGCCATAAACTGTTCCGTAACAGCAGAGCCGCGCCTTGCAGCTATACACCGCGATGTGTTTTTTACAACCTTAATTAGAATCATAACAACCCAAAAAAATCCCATACCGCACATATAGAAATGCAGAAAATTAATCCATTAATACCAAAGTAAACGAATGCCAAACAGTTTACAACTTGCACAAAGATAATGGACCTTTTATACAAAATAAAAAGAACTACATAATTAAATAACATAATACCTTACATATTAATTTGGGGATTTTGATCAGATTACATGCATATACATTCCAATTATTGCAAAATAAATAACAAAATTACTTAATAAGTTGGGCATGTTAAATGTGTGATACTGGAGTTATAAAAAAAAATCATAACACAAATATGAGAGGAATAATAGAAGTTAAACTTACCGTAAATTGAGCAACAACATGAAAGCATCGACCATAGGGGGCAACAAGATGGATTGGGGAAGTGTCAACGAGGAAATAAAAGAGACAAGGATTAATGGTAGAATTGTATAATGTTATGTCTAAGATGATGATGATTTCTCTGTGCAGTTTAGTTGGGGATAATAAGTCTCTAAATTAGATGTACAAAATTTAACCGGAGTATTTTTATAATCGTTTTATTTGTAATATATGTCAAATTATCTATTAATTTTTAAATAATGTTGCTTTTTGTTGATTTATTCTATTAAGTTACTTATTGTAATTAGATTAATTGGATAGTTAGTGGGAAATGAGTCCCGCACCTTTTAAAAAGTGGAGTTAATGATGTTTAGAATTAAAAAGTAAGGGTAAATGAGTCATTTCACTTTGTTAAAGTAGATAGTTAGTGGGGAGGGTCCCACTATTTTTTTTTTTTTTGCCAAATAAGCTAATTTTTTAAAGTGTGTCACTTATTTTAAATCACCCCAAAAAGGAAAGTGTATCACTTATTTTGAATCGGAGGAAATACAAGACTTTCAAAAACTCATAAATAAGAAAGGGCGTAAAGGATGACCAAATGATCGGTCGTGCCCTTGCGTCCCAAACTCTCTGACGCGTTCTCTCTTTTACACGGCTTTCTCACGACACGTCTTCATAGACATATAGTCGTCTGGATGGCCGATGAAGGTCATGAGGCAACTTGCATCGAGTGTTTGTACTTCGTGCTTGGTAAGTGGTATCTGAATTAATAAAATTAATTTAAAGATTTGATTGTGGGTTTGGTCGCCCGCTAAGTGAGTTTATTTGAGATTTATTATGAGTTTGGTCGAAAGAGAAAAAAACTAATATAACACTAATATAAGTTTAATCATCCCTTACGAGTAGTCTAACACTCATGCACTGCATTATCAATAGAAATTATTAAAAAATAATTATTTATTCCGATATTTATCACATCAAAAAAATTAAAATCAGTAATTAAAATACTCACGTTTACTTTATGAAATTCCGTTTTTCAAACTTCCAAACCGTTTAACCTTTATCAAAACCAGTCTTCCAAGACTTGACCGGTGACGACATCCTTCAAACGCCGTTCACTCTCTCTTTACATTCCGGCGCCGTCGAACTGAATGTTCTGAAGATTCGTACATCGTAACAATGGCATCAAGTGACACCGCAAATTTCGATCTCAGAGTATCATCTCTCATCTTCAATTTTCATTTCATCTTCAAAATTTTATTTTCTTCTAATTTTTTGTGCTTATTTGTTTGTTTATTCCTGAATCCGTTTTCTCGATCTGTTATCTACACAGTCCAGCTTTGGAGCAAGGTAAAATTTCATAATCTTTATATTATTTTTCAGTTTTATTCGGAGTTAGGGTTTCATTATACCGTACAATTCTGCAGTGAGCACACATTTGCTGATGTCGGAAATTTGGATCATTGTACGAAGTATTTGAACCAGACGCTAGTCACATTTGGATTTCCAGCTTCTCTTGACCTTTTTGCAACTGATCCGGTTAGATATTTTGGATTTATATTTGATAATGTTGTTTGAGTTCTTCGTTTGTTATTTTTTACTGATTTTGTTGTGTTTGGTTAGGTTTCAATTGCACGAACTTGCAATTGCATATACTCACTGTTGCAGCAGAGGCAACGTGATATTGAATTTCGAGAATCTACAAATGATCAAAGACAACGGTGAGCTTTTTATTACTTGATTTTCAATTTAGGAAGTTAATCCGTGAAGTCCAACATTTTAGGTTCACCCAGATTATTGAAATTTTAGTTACCACTATAATTGTTATGTATTATCTAAAAAACAAGAGCACACCCATTGATTGTAGAAGAAAAAGTCTCTACAATCGTTGAGTTTTAGGGGTTATATATAATTGATTTTCTAAAGCCATAAAGTATCTCTTATTCTGGTATATAAGGATTATTGTGGACTTGAGAGTATAAATACTAATTGCCAAAAACATTGAGTAGTTACAATGAATACCTGGAAACAAAGCATGTGGATAAAACAAATTATATGGAAATTAGAAGCTGAATGCAACAAATGCTATAATCTAAAACTAAAATTAGGTTGCAATGTTATGTTCAGTGATGTTTTAAAAATTAAATTTTAAATTTTTGGGTTTCCTTGCAGACTTTCTTCTGACTTATCAAGACTAGAGGCTAAAGTAGAGAGGCTGGAGTCCCAATTGTCTGCTAAAGATAGAGAAATAGCAACTATTACCCGAACAGTAATGTGTGTGTGTGTGTGAATATATATATATATATAGTGGAGAGTTATATAGAGAACCCTGTCTTTTGTCTATAACTCAATCTAAACAATTGATTTTCAAAATCAATGGATCATGGAAGATACATGAATGAATTTGATGAGGGACCCTTAAATATTGGTTTGCATGTAGGTAATTCATGCATGTATACATATATGTTATCACACATGTATGTTATTCATGTATGTATCATAAGTGTTATTTGTGCATGTATGTTTTTCAGTATTTTTGATGTTTTTTTTAAGTATGTGTTTGATTTGGGTTAAATGTTATTGGTTTACATATGTATTTACTAAATTATGCTTGGTTAGGTGGGTTATTCTGTGTTACACATGAAATATGAGTTCTCTATATAACTCGACCCTATATATATATATATATATATATATATATATATATATATATATATATATAACTATATAAGTATGTGTGTGTGTGTGTTATTATTGTGTTGTTCCTTAGTAATTTGCTTATTGTTTCAAATCTTCAGGAAGCTAAAGCGAAAGCAGGTCTTAAGGCCCAAATTGAGAAGCTGCAACAGGAAAGAGATGAATTTCAAAAGATGGTTATTGGAAATCAGGTAAGATTTTGAACAAGTTTTTTTTTTCTTTTTTTTTTTATACACAATTTTCTCATCTTTTTATGTTTTTTTGTGTGAATAAAAAGCAAGAACTCAACAGATACATGAGATGAAGAAAAAAGAAAAAGAGCACATTAAATTGCAGGTATTAATCCTTGTTTATGCTTGAGCAACACAAGTGGTAACAAATCTAGGATTAATTTTTTATTCTTTACAGGAGCGATTAAATCAAGTTTTGATGGAGAAAAAGAAGGAATCGAGATCAGGCATGGAAATTATGAATTTACTTCAGGTAATTAATTACTCATTATTCAAATATATTTATATATTTATGAATTTCATTTATGAGATTATTAACTGCACCACAGAAAGAAGGGCGGCAACGTGGAACATGGAATGGGAAGAAAGCTGACAACGATTTCTATAAAAAAATTGTATGTTTAATAAATAATTTTTTTTTTCTTTTCTTTTGCTTTAAAAAATATATAAAATATATCTATATGCTATTTTAGGTGGATGCATATGAAGCAAAAAATCAAGAGTTGGTTACTGAGAATTCTGATTTGAGGGCATTATTACGATCAATGCAGGTATTTTAATATTATTGCAAAAATTATTGCACAAAATCATGAGTGTAGATATATATATTAAGATAGTTTATAATATCTTTTATGACATGCACATTTATATATAAAATAAATTAAAGAAAAACTCCTACACCATTTTGTACATATTTATGTTTAAAGGTGGATATGCGAGAATTTTTAAATGGTTCATCCGAACATCCTTCCCCTGTTCATGAAAGAAATGTGGACCCCTCACAATCCCCACTGGGTGGGAGGACGGTATGATTCAATGCCTAAAATCTAAATAAATATATTTTAGATTTATTTATTTATATTTTAAATTACGTTGTTGTATGAGAAAGTGTAAATTGAAATTTATATTTTTGAATAGGATGTTTTTGACCTACCATTTCATATGGGTAGAGATCAAATAGAAGCATTTCTTCGAAACAAGGTGGCTTCAATAAAGGTAGTTTCTTGTTACTTTAAATACGACGGTAAAACATTTATTTAATTATTTTAATAATAATATATATTTTAATTTTTTTTTTTGAAAAGGAGCGAATGGGTCAGCTACAAGATGCAGAAAAAGAGGGTGGGGTAAGTTATGAAGCAAGTGAGAGAGAGCTTGAGTTAGAAGCTCAACTTGTTGAAGCAAGAAGTATAATCCAAGAGCAGGTATTATAAAAATAAAAATAAAATTCGTATCAATTTATTTTACTTACTAAAGTAAATCTGTTTATTTAAAAAAATTCTGTCTCTTAAAGGTGGTGGGTTAAGTTTAGTTTTGATAAGATACGAGTGAAAATAACTGTTAGGTTGTGATTTGCAGGCATCTATTATGTCTAAGCACCATTAAATTCTGAAAGGGATTCCATCATTTCATCAGCTGCTGAGGTAATCCAACTTCTAAGAATGCAACAAGTATGATTGTAAAAAATTATTTCATTAATTTTTTAATGAAGAGAATTAGGAGGTTATATGTGTTAGAAATACATAATTACAATTACAGTTAGCAAGTTACCGACTGCAGTAGCAACGGCTACTAGCATAGCTCCACTCTTCTTCTTCTTTAAGTAAATTCCCAAAACTTTAGTGAGTTTTGTGTTAGGACAAATTAATTGTTGCATTATTAAATCTAAAATGTGATTAGTGGTTAAATGTTAAGTGGATGTTTGTTAATAAGAAATGATAATTTTTGCTGTTACCTTAATATCGAGGTAAAGTTGTAGCAAAGTCGGCAAATGCATGCATGTAATGGATATGTTTCTTAAAACACAAGTTACTTATGTGATGCATGTTAACTAAAACTTGGTCAACTTCTTTGTTTTCTTACAATCCTCTGATATTTGGTTGCCAAAGTCAACAACTCTATCTATGGGTATAGACCCTAAAAGGTCAACTATGACAATACGAAGTACATTGTAAGAAAAGGTGTAAACCCCCCCATGCCTTAAGGGTATGGTAATCAGCTTACTCTAGAAAAAACGCAAAAAAAAAGTATACAATATTAATCTTAAAAACTATATGATTTTCTTGTATAAATGAAAACGTACATTTTTAAAAACGTTGCATAAAATAATATATGACGATGATTACATAACTAATTAACCCCTTTGATTTTGTTCTAATTTACTTTAAAATATAAATCCGTTTGATGCAATAACTTGATTGCCACTCTAATCAATCTATAAGTAGACCAACATGAATCTAACAAGTTTCTCATTAAGCACTTCAAACGATCAAACAATTCCTTAAGATTCTTGTAGAAAAAAATGGACAATCAAGATTTTCAAAAGAATCAAACCCCATTTTCTGTTCTTAAAGGAGAAGAATTTTCAATTAGCAAGATTCTCTCAAGAGATTCATCGGTTGGTCAATCATCGCGTATTTACTATCAAAACACAACGAAAGAAGGCGTACCCTTTAAATGGGAGATGCAACCAGGAACTCCCAAGAATCCGCCACGAGTAGAGATTATCCCGCCACCAACACCGCCACCTGCAGTGCAAAGCTTAGCCCTTCCTCTTCCTAAACATGCTAATGGTGGCTCTAAACATCTAATGTCTTGGAGATTTTGGTCTTGGAAGAGGTTAAGCAAGAATCTTAGGTTACAAAAACATGGTCATCAAAGAGGGCGTCATACGAGGTTTAATAAACATGCAACTTATTCTGATGGAGATTCGGATGCCGAGTTTGTAGGATGGGTACATCATGAATCAAGATCTTCATCGTTTTCATCTTCTTCGTCTTTAGGTAGCCATAACGAAAGGTTCATAAGAGGACCTTTTCTGTGTAGTCCTTGGAGGACATGAGAGGAACCTTTTCTACATTTCTTAATGATTCTTTTTAAAAACCATTCTGTTGTTTAGAGTTGAAGATTATTATTGATTTGTTCATGTTATTTGAAAGATCGTTATGTTTTTTTAAATTGTGTCGGAACAACAAGAAAAAATAGTTGCATCAAGCATTCAAGCCCAATTGAGGTGTATAAATGATCGAAAACATTTGATCACATAATTATTTTCTCTCATTATTATCTATCTTTATTACTTTTTACTATTACAAAAAATAAGATTATATAAGAAATAAGCTGTGTCAAAATACAACAAAACATGAGTAAAGACGAGATTATCAACATTTTAACCCACATAAAAATCATGACCTTGGTCCATTTATTAATTTATTAGAAGAATGTTTATTGATGCTTTTGAAGACTTTAAAATACGAAAAAGCAAAAGAAAATCGTGGGTAAAGATTGAGTTTTTTACTTTTTATCCTTTTAGCATTGTCATCTTTTTTTTAGGCATTTAACATCGTAATCATATTTCCAAATCTATTTGTTTTATATATTCAAATATATATAATAATATATCCGAATCTAATAATACAATCATCCAAACATTATATAATGTTATGGTTACAAACTAGAAGAAGAAAAAAGCGAGTACACACATGCATAGGGGATTAGTAAAATGGCGATAACTTTCCACTTGGAGGCATCATAATGTTGTTCTACCACGTATAGACCACTACGTACATAACATTTCATTCTATTTTACCTTAATTAGAAAATTATATCGAAAGTAAATAACACAGTTTGCCTTTACGATTCGCAACATAGTTTGTTAAAATCCTGATTTTGATATTAAGGTCTTATGATTTTATGAGTTTGATCTACGAAATTATATCAATCTTTCAGAGAATCTTTATAGGCGTATGATAGGGATGTGTATGGATCGATTTTGGTCAGTTTTTGACTAAAATCCAAACCAAACTTTTGGTTTTCGAAAATATTGAACCATTAGATCAAGAAGGCCGGTTGTCATATAACGGTGAGTTATTTAAATCTGTAAGGTTGTTATTCGCACCCGCTACCTTAAAAAATGTATGTCAAATTCACAAATCATACGATGCAACAACTTCAAGTATTATAGTCGAATATTTTTTATCACCTCTACTGTATTATAATGATTCTATGTATGCTTAGGGTTTTCATTATTTAACATGATAAACATATTCTGATTTTAATCTTATATTTCCTACGATTTTAAAATCTTAATCCATGATATGGGTGTGCATAAATAGTTTCCGGATTTGATAGAAAAGAAAAGAAAATTATCATTTTTTGTGTTCCTGAGTTGGAGAGAACAGAAAATAGTTTACACATTTACAATTTTATCCTTAAAATATAAACAAATTAGAAATGTTAAGGGTACTTTGGTAATTGTAAATATTGTTAAATTATTAAATCTTCTCTTCTCTCAAAATTTTCCATTTTTTGGGAGGAAAATTAGGAGAAAAAATGCTATAAATTTCCTTATAAAGTCCGGTTTTGGCAGTTTGGTTTATCTGTCTATCGGATCAATTTAGGTTTTTCGATTTTGTAATTTATAATGCTTTCTTTGTGAATAACTTATATACAAAATTTGTCGAAATATAAAATTTACAATCTATTCTTTGAATCTTTCTATCTTCACAAACAAAACACGAAAAAGAAAAGAGATTTACTTGTATGGTCTACTAATTTCGGACATTGTCGAGGGTATAATGATTTTAGTTGAAAAAGTCACGTGACGTGACTCTACTAACAAGCTGGCACGTGTTCTGATATCTAGAGTAGGTATGAAGATGCTAGCGACGCGTGTACATTGAACATCCATGTGCGGCTACTTCCATTCATACCCGCAAATCCAATTATATTCTCTTTTTAATATTAGAAAAATCAGAATGATCGTTTGTGACTTACGTGCTAATCTTAGGAAAATATATAATATCTTTTCCCCCCATAATGGCATTTAATTTAATTATATATAAATATATAAACAGGTTTTATATTAAAGTACATTTATTTTAATTTTCATTTTTTTAACAAATAGATCGCATAGAAATACCTAAATATCTATACTTATGAAGCATTTATACATTTAAATGTAATTATTATCATCTCCAATATCCGTGTTATTGTTCAACCACCACCGACACATAGAATGAATATCCTATTAATTACCATACTATTAATGTTTAATATTTGTATAATCTTACAAGAAAATGAAAAAGCGCATTGGTAAAATATTATAAATTTTATTTATTATTTTAATCTATTCCGTTTATGTTAATTATATTTAACTTTTATTTAATGTATATATACTAATAATATTTAACTAAATCATTCTCAGTAAATAATTGAATTAACTATTTTCATGAATAAATAAAAAAAAGGGGGGAAAAACAAAAGTACAAAAAGGGATGGATAAATTTTGACAGTAGAAAAAGGAATCAAGCGGTATGACAAGGCAAAAATGAATGACACGTCATGAGGTAGTGGGACCCGAATAGCCCTTACCATGTGGGGTAACCGTGTCCCCTTTTTCGCACTATTGTTTCCCCACAATAACACAACACCCATCATCTCTAGGAGCTGATTCGTGTATAACAACTTTTATTTATACAAAATAAATTTATCTTAAATAACAATCATGTCCTTCCTTTACTTTTAACATATTTTACATTTCACCCCTCCCACTAAAGACATGATTATAATTTGCGATGAATTTACTCTGTATGGATAAAAACTACTCTGTACATATCAACTCCCATCTCATATCGCTCTTTCCCCCTTTTTTTCCCCCTGAAAAGGGTAGAAATGGGTAAAGTTTGGGATGCAACACAAATGGAATACGAAGCAATGAAACAAATTCAAAAATACGGTATGAAACTTGAAATGAAATAAATCATTTAGTATTTAAATAAAAGAAATACATATACATATTCCACATATATAAGAGTATAAATAACCTTAATCGAGTCGTACTTGAGTTTGCAAAATCCTTAACGAGCTGAGCTTTATATATAAAGCTTGAGATGAGCTGAGCTCAGACTTAAGCCGAAGAGAATGTATATTTTAGATATGAGTATTTAAGTTGATTAAACAACTGACATAACATTATTTTAATAAAAAAATAAATGTTAATTAATATTAGAGATGAGAGAGATCTGTACAAATTATTTGATTCGGTGAGTATAATTGAGAATGAGAGAGAGAACCGTCTTTGTGATCCGGTGATATCTCTCCACTTGTTACAAGGAGTTTAATACAATTACGAAGTATTTAATATTTCCTACCATTATTCATTTTGCAAAGGAAAACCAGGATTCTATTTACTATTTTTTTATATAAAAATGATATTAATTTCTAATAAATTCTTATACATTGTCATATAACATATAAAATGATTGAAATGTAGAATCCGCTAATTATTTTTATAACCCCATTCTTTAATTTTGACAATTATATATTTCAAATAAGTAGGAAAAATTTATATAAATCAATATCATTCTTTTTTTTTCATGGTCAAATCTATATCTCAATTCTCACCTACATTCAATATTTCCTTAGGATTTTCTTTTTAGTGGTGATTGGTATGCTTTGTACATAATCCATGATATTTTATCTTAAACTGATTAACTCCTTTTTTTTTTTTACCAGTTATGTAGTTTAAAAGTAAAATAGTTTAAGTATATATGATGTACATTTCAAAAGTGATAATCAAATCAAAGAACCATCAACAAAGTAACCGACCTTTTGAATATCTACGATAGAAGACGACGTGGCTAGGAGAGACATGCCCAAATTCGGAGCCAATTACATGAACTGATTGACGGGTCAAACTTCAAAAACAAATGCAATCCTGCCACGTAAGAACACTCCTGAGGGGAGGTGGGTTGTTTAAAGTGAATTTTTTTTTTTTTGAACGGCTAGTTAGTAACTTAGTGGTTCGAGCCTAGACAGTGACATCCACAAGGGGCAGTATGCCTTCCCTCGAACCTTCCACCTTTTTATCCACGATGGGACTCGAACCCATGACCAATAAATCATGGACAACACCTTAAATACTCCTTGGATACCACTAGGCTACAAGCCTTAGGTGTTTAAAGTGGATGACATATGCCCATTGGCACAATATAGCGAGGGAGAGCCATGATCCCCAAATTTTGGTAATCACTTTGATATATTAGTTAACCAATTAGTCTATCAGTTGGTCACAAAAGATAGTTTTGGAGGGTTTTCTTTAAAATGTATTAGGTTCAAAACTTATTGAAGGTATTTTTCAAGAACTAAAAAGGGAGATGTATGTTATTCCCTGAGAAAAAAAGATAAGTTCAAGGAAGACATACCACATGCTTGAATGTCATTACATTATTCAAACTATTAACTTATTAACAGGCATTTAAAAAAGTTAATTTAATATGTTGATTATATTTATGGAAATTCTACAAAACATGAGGTAATTAAGTTGGTCAATGGGGACAAGTTTAAAGCCATTGGGAGTAGAGAGATGCTTGTTAAATTGTCATTCACATTGCTTCTTTTTTAGTTGTTAATTGTTTTAAAAGCTATGTAAGTGATGGTTCATAATTATATACTCCTATTTACTCCGTATAGGTTATGTTGTGTTCGGGTTCCTTTATATACATGTATAAATGAGTAGATCTGTTAACTCGTTTAATTTTGTAAAAAAAAAATTAAAAGATACAAATACTATAATATCTCTTAAATCCCACTTAAAATATCTATAAATCTTTATTTGGCTCTTCAGTTTTCTTCGTGTTTACCATTCTATTCAGGTTCATGTTTTTTGGCACTTTAATCTGGTTCTGACATGCTAACTCATTTGACTCACCAAACTATTAAGTTATATGAATAAGATGAGTCGATTTAGGTTATCAAGGTTTAAATATGTCGGGTCATGATTAATTTTTCTAACCCGTAATTCTAAACATGTCAGATTTAGGTTGACTAATTCCGCCAAACCCAATCTGCTAATCCAAACCCGACCTGATTGTTACCCCTATTTATAAACTTATTTATGGATTTTTAAATAAATTATTTTAAGATGGATTATTAATTTATTTATGTGCTTTTATATTTTAACTCTTTCATTTCATTAACCTTCTTATTTAAGGGTTCTTATGCGTATCATATTTATTCATTTTACAATAAGCCTAAAAGAGGACACTCTAAACTTTTATTTAATAAAAATATATTAACTTATCTAAACTCATAAATTAAAAACTTTAGTTTTTAAATCTTCCCATTTTACCTACTAACAATTTTCACCCATTTTATGTGAGAATTCATTTCCACATCCTAACTTTTAATGTCACACCAAAAAATGTAAATTTAATAACTAAAAATTAAGTAATACTCCCCCATCCCACAAAAAAGTTCTTGTTTCTCCTTATAATTTTGTCCCACAAAAAAATTTATATTTCTTAAATTTGAGGGGACCACCTAATAAAATAATATTATTACCAAACATTCCACCAATAAAATACTTTCTCTCTCCAATCTAACCTTATATTTTAGCCAAAAATATTACCAAGGACCCCACCATTAACTATCTCTTAAAAACTTGTGCCCTAAAGAAATGAGAATTTTTTGTGGGACGGATGGAGTATTTATGATACATGTAATAAACTCACCTCTATTTTAATTTGAGAATTGATATTGCTACCACAATTTTTAATGGTTATACCACACAGTACATATTTTACAGCTAATTGTACAAGTATATTAAGTATTTGATGGGATACATTTTTTTTGAACGACTAGTTAGTAAGTTAGTGGTTCGAGCCTAGACAGTGACATCCACAATGGACAGTATGCCTTCCCTCGAACCTTCCACCTTTTTGTCCACGATGGGACTTGAACTCATGACCAATAGGCCATGGGCAACACCTTAAATGCTCCTTGGATACCACTAGGCTACAAGTCTTGGGTTATTTGATGTGATACATACCTTAGGCTATATGGTGCGGGTACAACGCCGCTCGGCGTGGGTGGTGACATGGAGGGCCACGGCGTGGGCAATGCAAGGGAACACCGCCACCCCCCCCCCCCCCCCCCAAACGGCGTTGGGGTGCGGCGTCGGTGGAGATGGCAACGGCCAACGCTCGGCAACGGTGTGGAACTTTTGCTTTTTGGCCGAATAGATCCGTTGGCAACGGCTATAATGCCGTTGTAAATTAAAAAAAAACTTTTTTTCTTTTTATTATTTCCCTATATATATTTACCTATTTTCACTCATTTTACACACAAAATTCATCCATTTTACTCGCTACAAACTCCTATCTTCACACCTCTTTACTTACAATGGATCCACACAACAACTCTCCACAAACACCCAACCAACCTTCACAACAAAATATACCACTGAACCTTGGATTTGGTGGCTACGAGCAATATGTCAACATCCTAAGTTCCGGTGTTGTCCCACCTCCACAATTTTATCCACAAACCGCACCTCAATTTCAACAACCTCAATTTCAACAACCTCAATTTCAACAACCTCAATATTCACAAAATGTATCTCAATTTGCACCCACATCACAATATTTTCAACAACAAACATTTTCTCAACAAACGCCCTACCAAACCCAAACACAAGAACCACAAGCGGGAGGGAGCAAGCGAAAGGGGAAGGGGAAAGGGAAAGGGAAAGGGAAAGGGAAAGGGAAAGAAAAAGAAGTTGTTGAAGAAGATGTGGAACAAGATGTGGAAGAAGACACACAAATTCCATGGACGGAAAAGGAGGAAATTGCGTTGTGCCAAGCTTGGTGTGGCATGTAACGACCCGAAATTTGAATAAAATAAATTATGGGAAAAATATAATAAATAAGGATAAATCGTTTAAAAGACGTAGGAATTGGTTTCGTGACATTTGGACACCGTATGAGAAAGTTATGGATGAAACCGGGTCGAGACAAAGACCGAAAAGTGCAGCCTTGGCTGCATAGGGAGTTCACGCCGTGAACTTTTGTTCACGATCGTGAACTGTCAACAGCTATTTGGGCAATCTATCGTGAAGAACTTCCCGACCAGTTAGCGATCGCGAAGAATGCGTGTAGGAGGAGAGTTCGCGACGCGAACTTTGTTCACGCCGTGAACTATGGTCGAGCAGCTTTATAATCGGGTTTTTGGCCATTTGAACTCATTTACAAACCCTAACTCTTCTCTCTAAGTGAGAGTGCGAATTTTGAGTGTAAAAGAGCATTTGGAGCCGATTTGCAGCCTGAATCTTGTGGATCTACACTCCTTGGTGAAGATTAAAGGTATATCTCAACTCTTAGTTAGTTGTATGTGTTGAATTTGGGGTAAATGGTGAAGTTTGTAAACCCTAGTTGGAGGGTTTACCATGAATGACGAAGTGAGTGTTATCTAACTTAGATCTATGGTATTTTGTCAAGGAAAACATGTTCATGATATGGATTTATGATAATACCGGGATTTATGAAACTAAGGTTTTGTAGAAATTGGGAAAAATGATACTAGTAGTTAACTAGTGGTAAAATATGATGATGTTTGATGATAAACCTTGTATGGTTTCATGATTAGGGCAATTGTTAAAAGACTTGGAATTTACAAGTCTTGGGAAGTGAAGATTTTGTTCAAGGAGTACAAGAGGAGTAAGCTTGGCTAAGGTGAGTACATGTGAACTTTAAAAACTGGGTACATAGCGGTAAAGAAATATTTTTAATATGTGTCTATTAATGATAAGCTAGTTATTTAATTTTTATATTAACTAGTTGGTTTGAGTGTGTGTATACTAAGTGAGATTAGTATATGGTTAGTTTGTATGATGGCCTTTTGGCGTTGTTGATTGATGTGACATATAGTCACATGTAATAGTTATGACGGGTAGATTAAAATAGGACAGGTACGTGATAGTTCTGGAGGCATTCTGGTTTATCATGGTATCTTGAAACTGATGAGTCGGAGGCATTCCGATCACCCAACAAGATGTTGGATCTTACTGAACTGGAGGCATTCTGGTTAGTAAGATGAAGATAGGTCACTTTGGCTGAACACTGTGACAAAGGGGGTTCTACTGAATCGGAGGCATTCTGATTAGTAGGGCAAAAATGGGGTCTCGTTGGATTGGAGGCATTCCGAACAACTTGACGGGTCGAATAGGCTATAAATGAATGTGATAGAATCACCGAAGAGGTGATTGATGTATATGAATGAGATAGGGTTACCACGGAGGTAACTAAAGTATATATATATATATATATATATATATATATATATATATATATATATATATATATATATATATATATATATATATATATATATATATATATATATATATATATATATATATATATATATATATATATATATATATCTAATAAATGTGATTATTAATAAATGTGATTATTTATATATATTAATGTCGGGTCTAAAACCCATGTATCTCACGACACAATTTTGTCTTACGTACTATGTTTGTTTGTGATGCTATGTACTCAGGTTCAGGAGCTAAGGATTAGGTGCGGTTGCTAGTAGAGTCGCACAGATTTAGTAGAGATAGCAGGTGGATTTACGTTTGGCTTTGGTTATGATATATTTTGTAACACCAACTAATGATTTTTATTTTATACCAAGGTTTTTGTAAATCCATATTTTGGGACAATACTCTAAATGTTTTGAATTTAAAAGGGATTTTACGGAAATATTTTGTATTAAAATTTGAGGTGTTACAACTTGGTATCAGAGCTATAGCTTAAGCGAATTAGGTTGGATTGACCACCCTAGGCTTAAGTTGTAGAAGTAGAATGATATATTTCCGTTAGATAACTAGGTTGACCTTGAAAGCTGTATGGCTAAGTTGTCTTAGGGTCGAACCCTAGGAAGAACTGCCTTATGTGGTCATTTTCGAGCTTGAGAGTCGTAATGGACTATTGAATGAATGATTGATTAAGGTATAGTTGTTATCTTATTATAGCAAAATGGCGAATGTGGAAAGTGGATGGACTCCACTTAACTCGGAAGAGGGTCCGGAAGGTTATGTTAGCTACACGCCGGTAACATTTGAAGTGGTTCGCGATATGTTTGACCGAATGAGGGGAGAATTAAAAGAGGACATGAACCGGATTATTGATGACCGGATGACCCAGGAAAGGGAAGGTAATTCCAAACCGGGTGTAAAGAGTAAGTGTTCGGGTAGCAAGGCCCACATGGAGAAATTCTCGACTGAAAAGGAAAATGATATGAGTCTTGATAAGAGAAATGGATGTTCGTTCGAGGCATTTATGGCATATGAGCCCAAGGTGTATTCGGGAAGTTTTGAGCCAAGAGTCACCGTCCGGTGGATTCGAGAAACTGAGCAAGTTTTGGAGAGTAGCAAATGTAAAAGGGAAGATATGGTGACTTATGCTTCCAGAATGTTGAAAGACGAAGCACACATGTGGTGGATTATGATGTACGGAGTCTTAGGCAAGAAGGCGATATACAAGATGTCATGGGATGAATTCACGAGCCGTTTGAAAGAGAAATTTTGTCCTAAGAGAAAGTTAGAGAAAGTGCAAGAAGAGGCTATGATTCTCAGAAAAGGAGATGAGTCGGTGGATGTGTACACCAAGAAAGTTGATCAGGTAGTGGTTCAAGAGCTACCAAGAAGTGGAGAAAAGAGGAGAATCGAAGATAGTTTGGAACCATCAAAGAAGGGAAGGTTCACACCGACTTTGACCAATAAAGTTGGTGGCGGAAAATGTCATAATTGCGGTAAGGGCCACAAGGGGGTATGCAAGTCGGGTACAGCTTTATGTTTCACATGCGGAAGAGTTGGGCACAGGGCAAAAGACTGTGGAGTGAATAATATCAAAGAAGTGGAGTGCTACACGTGTCACGAGAAGGGGCATTTTAGTGGTGCATGCCCGAAGAGAGGAACCGGTATGCTGATGTCAACTGCTCACGGCGAGGCTAGAGGAAGCCACGATACCGCTTCAGGTACGATGCCTATAAATCTTATGTTATATGATCTGTGAATTACTTGTTGATGAACCGCACGAGACGATGTCTAATGAATTAGGTCATTATAGTCGTTAGATGAGCATTTGTTGTGAAAGTAGTTAGTAGAGTTAACTTCCATGGCCTATGTATAAGATGAAAGTTCTGAATTAATGACCGGTATTGAGAAAAGAGAAATTAAATTATGTGGAAGGGAGTAACGATGAGAATCCTTCATGGAAGTATAGAATGATAATTAAATAAATGATCAATATATTATGATTGGTAAAAAAAAGGGGAAAAACTATGGTGTCATGGAGTATCAAAGACGGAATATGAAAGTTGTAAAAGTTCCCTAGGTAAGGTTTATAGAATGTGAAAGTGTTATTTTGTGGTGAGGAAGTCGTGCACAGATGGAAGGCGACGTGAAGGAAATTACAAGGTCTGACGTTATTATGGTGCAAGAGTCGAGATGGGTAATGGAATATATGATGTGAAAAACAAAATAAGTCTGGGAGATAACCTCCCCGGGTTGCTATGTGTATAGTTATGGGTTGGCGACCGGTATGTCGCGAGAAATAAGAATAGGAAGGATTATGTTATCTTAGAATATTGAAAGTTGGATTACGAGAGTGGTGAATAATTTCCACATGAGGATGGTAGTACAATGAAGTACTAGGTGTTAGTGTGAGTCGTGAAATACAAAAAAAGAAAAAGAAAAGGATATATGTATATAAAATGGAACCTTAGATATTGGATACGATTGATGGAGTGTTGGCAAGTAGCCATGGCAAACGGTTGTGTCGGAGATGTCGTGCGTGACATCAAGAGTGGATAATTTATTTTTGGTAAAGGTTTATGGAAAAAGTACGATAGTGTATGTATGGGTGACGATCGAAGTCAATTGGTTGACTCATGATGACCGGGTGAAAGAAAAGTTAGAAGTTTTAGTAAGAATGGATCGAATAAGGCGATTGATAAATGAGTAGATTGGTGGGAAGCACTAGAAATGATTATGTGTATACCGTGTGGTATTGTGTGTAAGTGGAAATAATGGCCTTGGAAGGCATGAGGTTTTAGAGAGATAATGTTATGTGGAAAGTGGAAAAGTGAAAATTTGGATAGAATATGTGATTGATTGTGAAAGTCAAATGTGAAAGAAAATGATAGCATGATGGTAAGTGTAATGAGGCATACATGAATTGTATGCAAGATGGAATAGTTTTGTATGAGTCACTTTGGATTGGAGGTTTTCCGATCATTGTGACAGTTTGGCGTCGGGATGGATTGGAGGCTTTCCGATCATCTCGATAAGTTAGTTAAGTATAATTTGATATTTAAGGAATATGAGGTTTGCATCGGACGTATGTAGAACCGTATGGTTAAGTTATTGCTATAATTATATGGTAAGTGAGAAATTGGATTGAAAACACGGGTCGTGTTTAAGTAGAAGTATGTGTAGGAGATACCTACAAGTTAATGGTTCATGAAAAAGGAATGCTTTAGGAAGCAAAGTGGTTAGTAGCCAATGAGTGGTGAAAGGTGTATAACGGGTGGTTAGGCCACAATTGGATATGATTGAGGCTTTATAGCCGGTAATCGGGAACTTCAAGTATGGTATAGGGATGTTTGAAAGGAATTATGAATGGTATAAGAATTTGAATGAAGGTAAAGGAGTAATAGAGATTGATGTCAATTTAAATGGAATTTGTTAATCGACTGTGGGGATCGAAATCAAGGAAAAAGGGAACAAATGAGAAAAGAAATTTAAATATGAAATCGGGAATGAAAAGCTTGGGAAGCGATGTCTTAGTAATAAAGAATATGTGGAATTTAGCAAGGTAAGTTGACTTTATTCATAAGTCAAGGTTGATCAACTGATGGGATGTTGACTTTAGTCAAAAATTGGATTTTGACTTTCGTTTAAAACGGTTAGTCAAGGATAAGAGCATAATGTATCGCATATATGTGTGTATGATAGTGGTTGATTGATTAATGGAAATAATTGTAGTCAAAGGGTGCGACTTTGACCTTTGGGCAATTCGAATGGAATTTAGAAATTGAGTATGGTTGTTGCTGGACCAGGAGTGTAAGATTGATGGTTAAAGAATCGATGGTTAATAGAACCACTAATGGATAAGGAAAATTTTCAAGATTTGTTGACTTTGCGCTTAAATCAAGGGTGGAACAATGTTGACAATTTGGTCAAAGCGAGGGGTTGACAATCATTTTGGTCAATGGGTTATTAGTAATGATTAGGTCATATCGTCCCTATGTGGATAAAAGGATTGGTTAAAAGATAGAGAGTGTTATGGCAAATTGTGTAATTTTGACCCGTTCGGGTATTAGGAACATAAGTTTGGATTTTTGGCCGTTTGGGTATAACGGGTCAAGTGGGCAGTTAAATGCATAAGTATTATCGAATCATAATTTGGAAGTGGAATGAGGATTGGAAATCCTTGAGTTGATTCCGAGGACGGAATCCTTTTAAGGGGTGGATAGTTGTAACGACCCGAAATTTGAATAAAATAAATTATGGGAAAAATATAATAAATAAGGATAAATCGTTTAAAAGACGTAGGAATTGGTTTCGTGACATTTGGACATCGTATGAGAAAGTTATGGACGAAACCGGGTCGAGACAAAGACCGAAAAGTGCAGCCTTGGTTGCATAGGGAGTTCACGCCGTGAACTTTTGTTCACGATCGTGAACTGTCAACAGCTATTTGGGCAATCTATCGTGAAGAACTTCCCGACCAGTTAGCGATCGCGAAGAATGCGTGTAGGAGGAGAGTTCGCGACGCGAACTTTGTTCACGCCGTGAAATATGGTCGAGCAGCTTTATAATCGGGTTTTTGGCCATTTGAACTCATTTACAAACCCTAACTCTTCTCTCTAAGTGTGAGTGCGAATTTTGAGTGTAAAAGAGCATTTGGAGCCGATTTGCAGCCTGAATCTTGTGGATCTACACTCCTTGGTGAAGATTAAAGGTATATCTCAACTCTTAGTTAGTTGTATGTGTTGAATTTGGGGTAAATGGTGAAGTTTGTAAACCCTAGTTGGAGGGTTTACCATGAATGACGAAGTGAGTGTTATCTAACTTAGATCTATGGTATTTTGTCAAGGAAAACATGTTCATGATATGGATTTATGATAATACCGGGATTTATGAAACTAGGGTTTTGTAGAAATTGGGAAAAATGATACTAGTAGTTAACTAGTGGTAAAATATGATGATGTTTGATGATAAACCTTGTATGGTTTCATGATTAGGGCAATTGTTAAAAGACTTGGAATTTACAAGTCTTGGGAAGTGAAGATTTTGTTCAAGGAGTACAAGAGGAGTAAGCTTGGCTAAGGTGAGTACATGTGAACTTTAAAAACTGGGTACATAGCGGTAAAGAAATATTTTTAATATGTGTCTATTAATGATAAGCTAGTTATTTAATTTTTATATTAACTAGTTGGTTTGAATGTGTGTATACTAAGTGAGATTAGTATATGGTTAGTTTGTATGATGGCCTTTTGGCGTTGTTGATTGATGTGACATATAGTCACATGTAATAGTTATGACGGGTAGATTAAAATAGGACAGGTACGTGATAGTTCTGGAGGCATTCTGGTTTATCATGGTATCTTGAAACTGATGAGTCGGAGGCATTCCGATCACCCAACAAGATGTTGGATCTTACTGAACTGGAGGCATTCTGGTTAGTAAGATGAAGATAGGTCACTTTGGCTGAACACTGTGACAAAGGGGGTTCTACTGAATCGGAGGCATTCTGATTAGTAGAGCAAAAATGGGGTCTCGTTGGATTGGAGGCATTCCGAACAACTTGACGGGTCGAATAGGCTATAAATGAATGTGATAGAATCACCGAAGAGGTGATTGATGTATATGAATGAGATAGGGTTACCACGAAGGTAACTAAAGTATATATATATATATATATATATATATATATATATATATATATATATATATATATATATATATATATACATATATATATATATATATATATATATATATATATCTAATAAATGTGATTATTAATAAATGTGATTATTTATATATATTAATGTCGGGTCTAAAACCCATGTATCTCACGAGACAATTTTGTCTTACGTACTATGTTTGTTTGTGATGCTATGTACTCAGGTTCAGGATCTAAGGATTAGGTGCGGTTGCTTGTAGAGTCGCACAGATTTAGTAGAGATAGCAGGTGGATTTACGTTTGCTTTGGTTATGATATATTTTGTAACACCAACTAATGATTTTTATTTTATACCAAGGTTTTTGTAAATCCATATTTTGGGACAATACTCTAAATGTTTTGAATTTAAAAGGGATTTTACGGAAATATTTTGTATTAAAATTTGAGGTGTTACATGGCACTTCTAAAAACGAGAAAGACGGGAACGTCACGAAAATTAAAAGCTATTGGGAAGCTATTCTTTCTAAATTTCATAGATTCATGAGAGTCCCGCCATACCGAAAAGACAATAGTCTTAGTAGCAAATGGCGTGACATAAACAACAAGGTTACAAAATTTAATGGTATATACAACAAACTTTCGTTGGAAAGAAGTAGCGGAATGGCCGAGTTTGATGTTTTGGAGGCCGCCAAGAAACAATACAAAGTTGAAAAAAGGGCCATAATTTTGAGATAGATCGACATTGGTTGATTTTAAAAGAGGATCCAAACAATTACTAAAGATCAATAACAATCGAAGCGCTCAAGAAGTTCACAATCGGTTGATGTTTCTGATGGTCGTTCTCGTATCGACCTTAATGCAGGGGATGATGACATTCCAGATGACCTATTCGACGATATTGATGAAACCCCACCTCCTCAACGACCAATTGGAAGAGACAAGGCTAAACGAGCGGGTAGGCATGCGGCGGAAATGGAATCGAAGAGCAAGCATAGGGAAGCAATTCAAAAACGATTAAGCGACCACGTTGAGACAACGAAAGAGTGCATAGAGATGCGTCGTCAACAATTTCAATTGGAGAAGGAGAAAGATGAAAGAGATAGGGAGCTTGCAACCGAACAAAGAATTATCAATAATATGAATATTTTGACTATGCAACCGCCGCCAGACATGCCGCAAGAAGATCTTCAACATTTCCTAGCCGTGAAGGAAAGGGCCCGAAAAGCCATGAGCGATTTAGGATTGTAGTTTTTAATTTTTTAGTATTTTAGTTTTTAATATTTTTAAGTCTTGTATTTTTAATTTTAAGTATTGTATTTTTAATTTAATATATTTTTATTTTAATTTAATGGAAGTTTAATATTATGTTTAAAAAATAAATGGAAATGAAATTATGAGATGAAAAATAAAATGGTATGGTGTGTTGTGGTGGGTATTTCCACCAAATGATGTGGTGTGGTGGTGGTGTGGTTGTTTAGGTGGCAATGATGTAACAAGCAAAATGAATACCAGATGTGGTACCCATACCTAGTAGCCTTAAAAGTTGTGGTAGAAAAACCACTCCCATTTACTTTCACTTCAATCAATTCAACACTCTAATCCTCACCCAATCCATGGTCCCACCACCACATCACCCGCCTCTCATCTCCAAACACATAAAATTACATAAGTAACGCTGTTTCCCAAAGAAAAAACTCAGACAAAACCAGAAGAAAAATTCAAACTCTCTGTTTCACACACACACACACACAATTATCAAGGAAAACTATGAACATGGATTCTTCTCATCAGAATCAGAATGAAAGCAACAACTGGCTTGCCTTCTCTCTTTCCAACACCAACACTCTCTTCCCACAACCACTCGCTACCGCCTTCCACCGTACTAATTCTTATATATCTCTAACTTCAAATATAACAAAAATGAATACTAAAAAAACCATTTTTTTTAATTTTTTTTTTTTTTTTTGCAGATGAAGGTGATGCTACCGGAACAACCGACCATCATAACTTGTCTATTCTCACCGACGGCAGCCCCAAACTGGAAGACTTCCTCGGCGGCTGTGGCTCCGCCGCCTCTACCGGATCTGCTTGTCATTTCTCAGATGATCAATCACTCTCATCTATGCAACCAATTTATAACTCGGAGTTAAAAACAATCGCCGCCAGCTTCCTCCGTGGTTTCTCCACAGATAACAATCAGGCGGTGGTTGCATCTCCGCCGCCGCCGCAGCAGCAAGATAGCCCGAGAGCGAAAAAAGCCATCGATACCTTCGGCCAACGTACTTCCATTTACCGTGGTGTAACAAGGTAGAATTAATTTCTAACATTTATTAATTAATATGGAAAAAGATTTATTTTATTATTTTCAAGTGAAAAAAATTGATTTTTTAGTTTATTTTTGGCATAATATCTTGAAGGCATAGATGGACGGGGAGATATGAAGCTCATTTATGGGATAATAGTTGCAGAAGAGAAGGGCAAAGTAGGAAAGGCAGACAAGGTAAAGAAAGATAAAAATGACTAACGTGCACCGACTGCAGTGACTAACATGCGCCGTTATAGACACCAAATATTTGAGTCATCTTGATCAGTTTATTTAAATTAATATAAAAATAAGGTTCTTATCCCTAGGAAACGTGAGCCATCAACGGTTCATATTTTCTGGTTTTCATAAAACTACAGGCGCTTGCTATTGTAGATAGATAACCAGAAAATACTTGTATGGCGGTTTATACTATCGTGCGCATTTTCATGGATTTTTTTTCTAGAACCTGATTCTGATTAATTTTGTTGTTTGATTTGGTTGCATGTACTGATTGATGGATGATTCTTCAGTTTACTTGGGTGAGTTTCGATATTCTACTCTTGTAACTTCAAAAAAAATTATTATTTGCATGCATGCAATGTATATCGTAGGTTGATCTTTCGGATTATTTCGATTGATCGATCAATTTTCTTGAATTATTATTTCTACTAGTTTTCGACTTTCTTCAAAAGGTCGAAACTTTCTAATTATAATGTTACGAGATGGATTGGGATATTGACGATTCACATTAAAATCGATTAAGTGATCGAATACTTACAATTAACCTTTTGATAAGTTTGGTTATATGATCTTGAATAATTAGGTGGTTATGATAAGGAAGATAAAGCAGCTAGAGCTTACGATCTTGCAGCGCTCAAGTACTGGGGTCCAACTACCACGACAAATATCCCGGTTCGAAATCGTACTTAAAATTATCGTTTTGATTGAATTTTCATCTTAGAGATTCCGGTACCTTTATATTTGTGTTCATTATTTGTTATGAATGTTTTAGGTCTGCAACTATGAGAAAGAGCTTGAAGAAATGAAGAACATGACTAGGCAAGAATTTGTTGCTTCACTTAGAAGGTAATTAATATAAATAACCAGTTACTTAGCATTTCGTGGACTGTTTTTTAATAATATTATTTATTGGTTTGATTACACATAGTATCTTATTCATTATATAATGGGCAGGAAAAGCAGTGGTTTTTCTAGAGGAGCCTCTATTTATAGAGGTGTCACAAGGTAATATTAATTAGTTATGATGCATTTTCCTCTAACATGATGACATGGCTAGCTATTTTAGAAAATAAGAATTTAGTAGAGTACTAAGCTTATGAAGCGATATATTTACTCAACAGTTTTTATTATATAGGCACCATCAACACGGGCGTTGGCAAGCAAGAATAGGAAGAGTTGCTGGTAACAAAGATCTCTATCTCGGAACCTTCAGTGAGTTCCTTTCGTTCTCTTTATCGACGTATACGATTATTAATTTAGAGAACATATATTTTAGTCGATGCACGAAATCAAAGCCACAAGCGCTTACAATATGGACGATTTGAGTTATAGCTTTGTAGTTGTAATGTTATAACTTCGCATTCATGATTTTGTAATTTGGTATCATGAAACACCCTTGATATAGATCGAGTTTAAAGGAAACTGTATAGTTTGTGTATTTTTGTTGGTAACGAGGAATATATATAGATATATGTAAACTAATATTTTCATAGTACTAAAATTTATTAAAAAAACAAAAAACCACTATTCATGACAAAATAACACTCTACATTTTATGTAAAAAACACACTACACTATTTATGAACATTTAATTAATTGTAACATTCTGGAGAAATGTTATTATAAGTAAATCATTGGTGTCATTTTTGGAAACATTCACTAAGACATGTAAATTCGGTTATTATACGTAATAATTAGTGTCATTTTTGGTAACATTCACTAAGACATGTAAATTCGTTGTTTATTTTAGGCACACAAGAAGAAGCGGCAGAGGCATATGACATTGCTGCCATCAAATTCAGAGGATTAAACGCGGTCACAAATTTCAACATGAGCCGATATGATGTAAACAGCATCGCCAACAAAAACCTCCCAATCGGTGGCATGTCATGTAACAAATCCAAAACCACAGTGGACCAATCTCGGCCCGACACCAACCAAAGATCTAACCGAGATCACTCCTCAACATCTGACCAACCAACACACTCAAACAACATCCTTAATTTTGCGTTGCCAATGAAACAAGACCCATCGACCGAATACTGGAATTCGGTCTTAGAGTACAACCAAAATTACCAAGGTACAACACCTTACAGCATGGAATACCCTTCAAGTACGACCAACAATGGGTATTACAATGAAGGGTTTATTCAACAAGAGAACAATAATGGTAGTAGTAGTAGTACTGTTGCTTTAAGTAGTGCATCAACAATTCCTATAGGTTTGAATGGGTCTAGTTATGGAAACTGGATAGAACAGTCTTTTCACTCAAATCAACCTACCAAGCAAAATCTATCAGTTTTTCAGACACCTATTTTTGGAATGGAATGATTTGAATGAAGGGGGTAAAGTGAGAGTTGAAACAGGGGTTGGGTGGGGTAGCAGAAGTTGACAGAAGATAGTACTGACACCAAGTTATTTGTATCACTATATTAGGGTTATGTTTTACTTTATTTTTCTTGCTTATTTTTTTGGTTTTTCCCTTCTTCATCTTTACTGACTATGCGTATATTATATATAGGAAATGTTCTCCATATCTATGTTTTTTAATATAATTATTGTTATGAAACTATTGAGAGTCGGATATCACCAATATGTAATGATAATAATAATGTTTAAGTTAGAATTTAGTTTTATGTTTTCGGTGTCGTGCAATATATCGTTTTGATCGTGGTTTGATTCTATAGATTGAAATATAGAAATATGGTTGTGAAATTTTTAGGAGGGTTCAAGGTCAATTTTGATTTCAGGTTATCAGAATCAGCAAATTAAGCAGGTGATTGTTGTGAGAGTTTTTTGTTATGAAGAATAAAAGTTCAATTTTGATTTAGAGGTTGATTAAGAGGCTTATCTAATACTATAGATTTGTCTGGTTAACAAGGTGCTTCTTAGTAAAATCATATCAAATAGTTTTCTTAAACGATTATGAACATAATTCGAAATCAAACATTAAATTTTCCGACGCAATTATTATGGGGTAAATATATATGAGTGGATGAGTGTTGGCTTGCTTTATAGCTTTCGGCTTGTACTAGATTCTGTACACAACCTTTGACCAAGTTTGACTGTATCTATACGACTAACTCCTACAGCACGGGGAGTTACCTTATTTGGAATCTAACCCAAATAAGAGAAAGGGTATCTACTAATGCTGTCTCCTTTCCATCATTTACTTTTGCAGTCTTTGTTCAAAACCTCCCTTCATTGTTAATTTAAAATAATCCATGAAACATCTAAAACCATAAACTAGTTTGGATATTTATAAGCTAATATAATGAATTCAATTTTAGATATATCAAGATCTTGTCTCAACTTGTTATGAGTATTTTCTAATCGAATGCGTTTACATATAGCTAATAAGGTTTTTTTTATTAATTTGGGCTCCGACTCGTTTTTCAAGCCGACTAATCCCAATAGACCAGCCACTTTGCGGGTAGCATGAAATCAGTGCTGGTGAACCTTCGTGACCACAACGAGGTGTTTCATTTTATCTTAAGGATTGAATCTGATAGCTCATGAGAGTCTCATCCATTGTGGTTTAGCAAATAAGGTAATATGACATATTGGTAAAACCTTACTAAGGATATGTATTAGCAAAACTCTTGTTAAAATTACTTACGAAAAAGATCAGTGTTTTCGCAACCGGGTCGGACCAGAAAACAGATGTGGTGCCGGCCCAATTAAGCGGGTCAACAACCAAAAAATTAACCGGATTAAACCGCCAGTTTTTTAATCAAACCGGGTTGAACCGGATATAAAAAACCGGAGTCAACCGGAATTTAACCTCTAGTAGAGACGATGCACATGTGTAAAATATACTCCCTCCGTCCCACAAAAAACTTCCCATTTGACTTGGGCACAAGTTTTAAGGTGATAGTTAGTGGTGGGGTCATTGGTAATAATTTTGATTAATATATAAGATTGGTTTGGAGAGAGAAAGAGTATTAGTGGATAGTTAGTGGTGGGGTTCTTGATAATAATAATAATATTATATTGAAATGGGAAGTTTTTTGTGGGACAAAAATTTAGGGTAAAATGAGAAGTTTTTTGTGGGACGGAGGGAGTATATAACGATGCTAGCTACTGGTTTTCTCCTCCCAAGCGATGTGGGTTGGAAAGTAATTTTACACACCCCTGCTTGCATGTATTCTTTACTTTCCACAATGTAGATAACTTTTTTTTTTTTTTATCGTTTTTAATGCTTTTCAAATTTCTCTTTTTTAAACTTTAGAAACTTATTCTAACATAAAAATTATATATTCAGATAGAAATTTAAAATAAAAATGTGTTTATTCTTTAGTATTATCTTTCATTATTTGAAATTAGAGTGTAATCAAGCAAATTTGATTGTAAAATGATTGATGTTATATCAAACTATTTAATTAATTAAAGTGTAATCAAACAAACTATACATGACATAAAACTATTTATATAATTTACTATAACAATTGCAATCCGGTTCAACCACCCGGTTCAAACGGTCCGACCGGTTCGACCGTTTATAAAGCATCGGCCGGTCCGATTCAAAATCCGGGTTTTAAAACATTGAAAAAGAGTACATGTGGTTATGGATGACAACTTGAAAGATAAAGTTGCATTCAAAGCAGACTGTATTTGGCAAAAGAAAGAAGAGAAAATTGCATGTACAAGCTAGGGCAGCTAAAGTGGTAATAAAGTTAAAAGTGAAAGAAAATTAAACCAATAGTAATAATTGTAAAGAGATCGAATTGACGAGTCCTTATTCTCTTTTTCTTCATGTTTGACTAGCATAAGCGATATTGTCTTTTAATATGGTGTGTCGGCTTTTTTGATGTTTTAACAGTGCACCCGTAAAGCTATAGTTATTGACTAGTATAGTATATCCTGCTCGATATTTCAGATATTTTCACATGACGCATAAAAATTATTTACGTCGATAAATATTATAGTTGTACAACGTCTACATATATACGATGTTTGTGTTATTCAACTTATTGTATCATTTTGTCATTATCCTTAGTTATTATGTAGACTAGGATCTTTTAGTTTTACTTTGTGTGGGAGTGCTACTCATGTTAATCTAAAAACTTTATAGTAAAAATAAGATCATATAATTTTCTATTTTGGAAATTTAAGCCTTCATGAAATCAACTCCGTATAGGAAATTATTAGTAATAATACTAATAAAATGAATAAAAATGAAAAAAAGATTCGTAACGTTTATAGTATACAAAAGACTAGCTGATCGAGTCCAAAAGACTTGGTGTCCTAGAGGAGTTTGCTGTTGGGCCTGGGCATTTGTCGAGTTGGGCTAACTTATAACTTAGACCAGTATAGGCCCACCTCACTATGAGTTTTGGGCCTATGAACAGTGCGACATTGAACAACGCTTGATTTACAGAACCAAATCTTATCCAACACAACATTTTTTATTTTTATTTTTATTTTTTTTTGAAACGGCAAATCTAATCTACTCCTAATTACCACCTATGTCCACGACGGGAGTCGAACTCCAGACCTCAAGGATGAGAGTCATACACCAAATCTTATCCAACACAACATTTGAAGGTAAATTTTCTCTCCATTTTTCTGGTTCGGACATTTTTTTCTGTATGATCTTAAATGGCAAACTGGGCGGGCCCGGAAAAGAGTAAAAACAGGCAATTTTGATACTTTTGTCAATTTTTCCAATAATTTTAATTTTTTTTTATAGTTAGTGTGTGAACAATACACTACGAGTGACTTTCAAGTTTCACCTCGTTTGACCTCTTCCCTTCTACGACAGTTTTTATTTTACCCATTTGATCTGTTAGAGATGAAATATAATCTGAATCGACCTATTCATAACTTAACGGGTTTAAATTGCCACTTTTTGATCTAATTTTTTTTTTATCTCCGGTACAAAAGAAACAGAGTTTGACTTTTTTGAGGTCAAATAGCTTTATTTTCAAACTTGGTGTGGATAAATTTGGTTTTACAAATTCAACTGCAACTTTACTTGTTTATGGTAATTTTTATTAATCTCATATCTTGAATTTCAACAGAGCATATTTCATCTTTCCAAATTTAAATTCTGAATCTAGAAATTAGTTTATTTGAGCATACATTTTAAAAGTCGTTAACTTTGAAAATCTCTATCATTGTTGATATTTATCAAATCTGAATTGTATTTATGCAAGGACTTTTTCTGATGAGATTACTTGGTAGGGAAATACAAAGATTTTGTTATAAATCAAATCTGAATTGTATAACCCTAGCCTAGAAATACATCCGGATTAAATACACCACATAAAAATTGGAATTAGAACACAATTGCAAATTTATCGGATATTGACCATAAAATTAAATGAGATAATGGCGACAAGTCAAATATAAGTAGCTATATCCTTGACATCAAAACATGATTGGAATTTGTCGTGTCTAATAACCGCAATGGCTGCCAATCTTCATCGTCAATCATGGAAAAACACTTGCTCACCATTTGCTCGTTCACTAGCTCCAGTTTTGACGGGTACCACTATCAAAATCAGAAAAAATAAAAACTTACTATATAAATTAAATCAAGAAAAAAAGTACACATTTTTTTAAGCTAAAAGTATTTTTGTTATCTATTTCATTTCAGGAGGTGATTTCTACACCACAAAATCTGATTTAGACAAAACAAATATGTGAGATCTTACCTGTGGATTCTTGTCTTTATCAACTAGCATTGCTCTAGGACCCTGCAAATAAAATTATCAGGATTCCGCTTCTAAGAAATAACAATAATAATAGTAATAACATGAAAGTTTGTTTATTAACAAACCTCATAAAAATCGTCATTGATGGTTCTACGTAGAAGATGACTCACAACAAGATGTTCACGAGAAAGACATTCTTTAAGATTTTGTGATCGACCTTCTCTGATCTACAATAAATCAATAATAATAAGATGGAATAAGTTAAATATATTTTAAATTGAGACTTATATATATTCTAACTTTGAACTAACTTAATTTCACTTAATTACCAATTTTAACGAAAGTTTTATGCAGAGTGGAGAAGTTGATTTCATCGACTTTATTGCATCAACAATCCATTTGTCAGTGTTGCTCGCAGCAATATTCTCCTACATCGATTCATTGAGTCAGTCAAATTTAAGATATAAATTACTTCCTCCGTATCAAAATAAATGACACACTTTCTATTTTGGGGGTGTATCAAAATAAGTGACACATTTTGAAAACTTTTCTTATTTGGTAAAAATAGTGGGACCCATACCCACTAACTATCCACTTTAATAAAGTAAAATTACCCTTATACCCTTACTTTTACTTTTAAAACTCATTTATCTCACTTTATTCAAGAAAAGTGGGACCCATTCTCCACTAACTATGTACTTTAATCTATTTTAACCCCTACTTTAATCTTTTACCTCAAAAAACGTGTAAGCCAATTTGTGTCACTTATTTTGATACGGTGGAAGTATATTTTGACATTTATTAATTAATGAACGTACCAATGATAACAATATATTTTCTACAGTCTCCTTTGAGAAGCATTGGTTGAGAATTTCGAGCTTCGCATCGAACTTTGTTGGGCATAGCTCAGTAACATTTGCATATTTATTAATAATTTCAGAAATTTTTGTTATTTTTGTTGCATCGGATGAAGCCATCATGCTAAGTGCATTCTCCAGTGCCGCTAAATCCTACACGAATTTACACAAATCAAAGCATTATTTATTAGTGCGCGACATATCTATGAAATAAAATTTATAATTTATTTGTTACAGAATTCCCGTCGCAAGATTATTATAGCCTGACAAAATACTCCGTAATAACTTTTGGAAGCCAATTAAATTATGAAAGGTGATTTATACACCATATATATTAATTGTCTCATTTCAATTTTTGTTTTAATATGTTGTACAATTTACTATAACAACTATATACTATGATGTGTAAAATAATTTATAAATTACCTTTGAGTGTACATAGTGAGTTGCGAGACCACATTCAACCATTTCAATCCCATTCAATCGTACTCCGGTGAGTGCCACATATTCGCCTACAAATACAAGCACAACTTTAAAAAAACACAAGGATTTTTAATACGGGTTTTGGTGACACCATGTAACAGTTTTTATAAAATGTTAGTAAAAGGATTTTAGTGGTTTTACTAACTTTTTGAAAAAAAATCTCTCCCAGTTTCGTACTGTTTATGTGTGAGAATAGATTTGTACGACATTTAGTACTCATTTTATAGTGACACACAAAAAAGTGTCGCATATGTTTGCTTTAATGACATTTTTGAAAAAGTGTTTGAATATTTTTCAACTTTTTCCAACACTTCAAAAGAAGTTGTATCACCAAAAGGTCAAAATTTTATTACCAACATTTTTTTATGTCACATAGGTTTTTGTTACCTACAGTTTTTTATGTGTGGGTAAAACAATTTTCAGAAAAGAAGTAGGAACTTGTATTTGTACCCAATTCTTAGTGACGTTTTTTTAATTATTACTGACACTTTCTTATTTTTAGTAATATTACTTATAGTGACTCTTTTATCAGTGTCACTAAATGAGACTTATCTGTATATCATACTCTTTACTCGTAATTTTTATGTGCTTTTAAAAAAATTTAACTTTTTTATGCCTAGTGTTTTACTTTAGTGACACTTTTTCAACTTGAAGTGAAATTTTCTCTTAGCTGACGATTTTCTTGTATTGAAAGTAGTATTTCAAACAAAAAGTTTCAATTTGAAGAAGGAAATTACCATAAAAACCAGGAAGTCGTGACAGAAAATTCGATGCACCAACATCAGGAACAGATCCTATTGATGCTTCGGGCATCGCAAATAACGTCTTTTCTGTGACAATTCTAAACGTTGCATTCATCGATAATCCAGCTCCTCCGCCCATTACAATTCCATTTATTAGAGCGATCTACGGATTATGATCATGAATACAATGTATAATTATGGTTGCAAGTTAATTTTTATGGAAAATATTCTAACATTATGATCAGCAACTTACCAATGGCTTCTTATAAGTACCAAGTAAGTAGTCTAGACTGTATTGTTTCCCAAAGAAGTTTGCACCAAAGCTCCAATATCCTAACAAAACGACAGTGATTTCAGTATTAATCCGCATTAATGGTTTATTAATTTCATGATTATTATCTGACAAATACAAAGCTAGCTACCATCAAATTTACTACTGAACTCGTCACAAAAACAATGCATAAAAAACATCATTTTTCTCCGATCCCATTGTAGCCACATGCCCTCTGTTTTGAAAACATGTGTTATTTGATTTCCCGATTAACTAGTACGTCCCGACCACATTTTAATAAAATGAATCTTGGTCAAACCTTTATCTGTAGCGGCGACAAATTTCATCGCTATAGGTGTAGTCGGGAAAATGGTAAATTCTTGTAGTGTTTCCGTCAAGTTACTCTTCTTATTACGATAGATAAAGTAGATTAATTCGTTTTTATTTTATTTTAAATAAAATGGGTAACTTGATGGTGAGTGTACATTTGTGTCACTAAATAGTACCTGCACTCGTAAGTGACATGAGAGACGTAACATCTCCACCTGCACAAAATGCTTTTCCGTTGCCCTGTTAAGTAAGAAAATTAACAATAGGAGTTAGAGGCTTCCGACTATTATGTAGGTGCAAGGCCGTATAACTCCTTAAATTTTTCAAAATAGTATTAAAATAATGTTAAAAATTTTTATTTTATTTTTTAGTATGAGTGACACTTTAAAAAAAATACATGCAACCACTAATAACTCTCTGTTTTTTTTTTCAAGGTCCGTTATTGCTCATTCATATTACGAATTACGCAATTAGCTTACATAAAGAAAATTGTATCATGATTGTCACCGATAGATCTACAAATACGAGTGTAGGATGTTTTACGGTATATTATTTTTACAAATTTAACATCAAGATCCTAAATTATCCAACAATTAAGATCAGAGCATTAACTTATTTGAAATTAAAATATTTAAGTGAATTTACTTACCGCACTAAGTATTAAGCGTAAAAATGTGGAGAGCTAAATATTATTTTTTGTAAGCAATTCATTAATATCTTTAAAGAAACATTAATAAATAAAATCCGAGCCAAACATATTCCACCGACACTAAGAAGAAAATTATGACAGACACTTGGCCCATCCCGGTTCACCCCCGCCATAAATTAGGGATGGCAATGAGTAGAAGATAGCCATGACGAATGTGTAATTTCAAAAAAAATCACCGTGGATATGGGCCGGGTTAAATATTTACTACATGTCGGACCGCAGGCGGGTCGGGTTACTATCCAAAAGGTACATCAGTTAAATTGTGCATATTTAATTACTTTAACATCGAATAAAAACGAACGAATCCTAAGCATGAGTTGAATAATTAACAGCCAAATTTTTTATTTATGGTATTGCATAGTTTTTTTGAGCTTTTCTTGAAAAGAAAAACTTAAAGTATTACTAATACATAAGTCATTATAAAAATTTATTAAAAATTGACACATAAACTTTTACACTCAATATTAATATATACGCTTTTAAAAAACTTTTATTCATATGTATATAAATTTAGATCAAGGTTTTTTTATTTATTTTTAAAAAGACTTGTAAAATAAAAAGCTTTTAAAGTAAAAGTTTTTTGCTAGAAGATCACATACTTTTAATAACATACACAAAAAATAAAATTTTTATTTGGATGTCAAGCTTTTAACTTTTATTTTAATGAAAAAAATTCCAAAATAAAAATCTAATTTAAGTAGCTTTTTAAAAGAAACTGGGGATTTTAAAATGAAAAATTATCATATCATCTTTATAAATCACATTCCAGAAAAATTTAGCCTTCATGTTTATCCTTGTGTCATTATATATTTTCAAACTCCAGCTTCCAACTATTTTACCGAACACATTTATGAAATTAAAAGCCACATCTTACATTCTAGATAAAAGCTCTAGCTTTCAACTACAAATACCCGCTATCATCTCTAGGTTACATCTTGTTTTGCCAAATATATATACCGTTAATATAAAACGCATAAACTTTTGTTACCTTTAATATTACAAACTTGATGGTTGGATCGTTCTCGTACTCTTTAAACATCTTTAGCATTTGAACAATCTGCAAAAAGATCGTTCGTTTATTGGAGTTAATACGTTTAGTAATGATCATATGCAATCGCAAATACAAGAAATTAAAAGTAAACATACAAGTTCGTAGTTTAGGCTATTTAGTTTTTTTGGCCTGTTTAATGTCACTTTCATGCCGCCAGATATTCCTTTGGAAGTTACCTACAAAATGAAAATCGACGGTTATTTGTAATTACAATTTAATGCTTTTTTCTTGAGTTCTTGTTCCTGGATTTTCTCAAGCTAATTTTTTTAACCATGTAAATCTTAAATATTTTATAAAAAAATCAGAATATATTAATGTGACAACTCTTAAAATTTGGTTTATATATAATCTTGGTAGGATGATAATGGCAATACAGTTAACATTTATAGTGTATTTAGAATTGAAACAGTTAATCACATTTTAACTATGTCTATTAACGCTTATTGCAAGATTTTTAGAAAGTAAATCGTGGTTAACAAAACATGCTAATTTATCGAATGATCCAAACATATGAGAACTAATTATAACATATCTATTTAAAATAAAGATAATCCGGTGATTTCCTGGTACATAATAAGGTTTTCTGAATAATTTTCTAGAGTCACAGCTACATATATAGGCAAAAGCTACAATGCGGGTGACACCACAACTCACATGATTAGTTTCTAATGGTAAATACATTTTTAGAGAATAGATGAGAGAAACTTACCAGCATTTCTTCTTTGGCCGATGGAGCCATAGGTGACCGATTAGATATGTTTTTCTGAGGATAAGGAAGTAGGAAGTGCGAATAATTTTCAAATGAATTAAAAGGCATTCATTTATAGGCAAAGGTGGAAGTTTCACAATTATATTGATAACAAAAAGTATATAATAAAAAATTGAAGGCATGCAGTGTTACTTTGTTTACCCATTCCTGAAAGAGACCGTCACAGCAATTGTAGGGAGCTATGCGGTTGGGTACACTTCAATTTTTTTATTCTTAGATTCAATGCATTGATGGGTTCCATTTCTTTCGACCGGATGATGTATGGAAGGTCATTAATTATTTTTTTATCTTTTTATTAGGAACACTAATGTATTGGTATGAGTCATATGAGAAGGAAATGGAGAAGGGGTTGTGGTTACGCCAAACTTTTTTAAAATTTATTAATAATAAAAAATATTTCTTTTAATAACGTAATCTGTAGTTCTTAATAATGTATTTTCTAAATTAATATAATATTTTTTTAATTAATATAATGTTTATTTATTAGTGTAATATATTTAGTTTATAATTATTTCTTTTAATTAAAAAATGACGATGTGTTACTGATGTGATAAAACAGAATATGGATGAAAGAGGTGATATTAACATATGATTGTCAGTATGGAAAAGAATGTGTAACGTTATATTACAAAATTGATGAGTTAGGAAAAAGATAACTGGTCAGTGAATATATTGTAATTGTGGACATGGAGTTTGAAAGATATATAGTCCGGTTTGTTTGAATGGTCCAAAAAGAAGGCTCGGATAAAATCCTAATTGTGGATGTGAAGTCAATATTGGAGTGATCGGCTGCATTATACTTAATAGTAGATGGATGGTTGAGTGAGAAGTCATTTGCTTAGCTTTTTGTCGGTTCTGTCTTTGTAAATGCGTTATCTCAATGTCACTCACAAGTTGTACTACATCAACACTTTGATTTAATAAAGTAAATGACTGATTTAAAAATCATATGAGAAATAGTATATTTTCACATAAATACTTTTGATAACTTTTGGCATTAATACGAAGGAGTGTGAGAAAGTGGTTTGTTTTCTAACTCTCATTGATTCATGTTAAAATAATGTCTATCTATATATTTAATTTATTCAATAAGGTGATCAAATTATTAAATCAATTTTATGGGTCATTTAAGTATAATTTAATCTTACTTATATAAAAAATTGGAGAAAAACACATTCTGAATCTGTCTGATTAAGAGGTTGTCCTCTTAACTGAATCATTAAGAGGCTTACCAAACAACACTATACTAGCAACAAATTTTGAAAGTGAGCACAAATGTGATACAAATCTACTCTATAAAGTAAAAATTATCAGATGATTAAAAGTATGAAGAAATATTTTAGTCATTTAATATGTTTTTCATCAAATATGGATAATCAATATTGCGTACATACTGGGTGACTTTTAAAAATGTTTCAATAGATAAGTGTCCCTGATATAAATGGCTAATGCACTAAGTAATTATCATACTTTAAAAAATTATGTTTGTTAATTATATTTTTTTGTTATTAATATTATCGTACTTATGAAACTAGTCATTTAAATCACTAGTAATCGGATATTGATTTTAGCCGCTTAAAAATATAATGTGACTATTATTTATCTTGTAGGAAATATTAAAAATACATAAAATATGATTAATACATCCTCATTTCACAATAAGAGGAAAAAAAATCAATTTGATAATTATACTCCGCATTGGTCAACGCACCTTGAAGGCTTTAAGATAGCCCAAGACTACCACTACACCAAAATATATCTCGATTAATATTTTGGGCCTTATACTTTTATTATATTATAAATTGTTGATGAACATGTTAGAAAAAATCTACTGAACGCATTTTTAGACTATAACAACTGTATATATGTGATTGAGTGTGTTTGTTTTTTTCCTAGCTTCTGGTTGGGTTGTTTCTAATGTTATTTTTTTGGTCCAAATTTTTTGTACCTCCAAAGTAGACAAAGTCGGTTTTACTTGTAATTATATAATTTGTGATGCATGGCAGGCGCAAGTTTATAGTCAAAAAAGGGCCGTACACATACTCCTATTTTATTTCTTTCGCCAAATTGATGGCGGCTGGACTTTTTAATTTGCACAAGAGGGTGGCTTATATAATTTCACATGTTCGATCTTTTGTAATCACATAACACTTGTATGCATCTCACTGCATAATTTAACAAACCAAAACTCTTACTCTTATTCTCAATTTCAACATCCTTAAACACATCAAAACTATATATGGCTTCTCTAGCTATCGGGTCACTTTGCAAGCCAACTTCACATCGATTTTCGGGAGTTGTTAAATCATCTTCACCAGTCTCCACAGGTATTTAATTCCACGTGTCATGTTGTATATACAAATGGATTAAATTTGTGATATGTTCATATTTGTTAATTTAATTAGTATCTAATTAATTTAGGAGCACAAGCTTCAAAGTTTCTTAAGAAGACTAACTTTGATAACAATGGATCCATAACATTGCAACAAAGGGATTTTAATACTCATATCTATCAGAGCATCAGCAACGAAATGACCAAATTAGAGAAGTTTAAATTGAATGCAGCATCTACCAACAATCCTCAATTTGATGCAACTCATGATTTAATGAATCCAATTGAATCTGTTATCAATTTCATTAACGTTCTGTATAGGTTTATAAGACCATATGCAGCAGTTGGAACGGTTAGATACTTAACCACTAATAATTATATTCTACTATCATATTCAAAAATTATGCTCATGTACCTACCTTATCCCACTTGTTAGGTTTTAAGTGTAGCTTCAATGTCTCTTCTCACTGTTGACAAACTTTCAGATTTCTCCCCACTGTTCTTCATGAAAGTGTTGCAGGTATTTAAATTTATATCGATCCTATATAAAACTAGGAATTATATATTTCAGTGTTTTTTTAATAAACAAATATTTTCTTAACATCTAATTATAATTATTATTTTCAGGCTCTTATTGGAGGCATGTTCATGCAAATGTATGTTTGTGGTTTTAATCAGATTTGCGATATAGAACTCGACAAGGTATACTAAAAAAAAAATGCAACTCACACATAAATTGGTCATGACCAATATGTTTGTATATGTATATTATGTAAAATTACAAAAATGGACCTATTGCTCACTTTATAATCTATCAGGTTAACAAGCCAACTCTGGCATTAGCTGCTGGGGAACTATCTATGACCACTGCTATCGTTGTATCTGCATTATCAGCATTCTTGGTACTGAAATTATTAGTATTTCAATTTGATTAAAAAATCGTTTATGTAACGAATTAATTAAGTTTAAAAAGCGATGGTTTTTAATATAATTTTTTTTGTATGCAGGGTTTATCGACTGCGTGGATTGTTGGTTCTCCACCTCTGTTTTGGGGATTTGTTGGTTGGTTTGTGGTTGGGACTGCATATTCAGCTAATGTGGTGCGTTTTTACTAGAGTTTTCTATTTTAATGGTTTTAAAACATATACTATATATATACCAAACACATTAAAGTAATTTTTATTTTTTTGGTATTTCCAGCTGCCATATTTGCGATGGAAAAGGTTTCCATTCACAGCGGCTTTTTACATGCTAATTGCTAGGGCACTAGTTGTTCCGATTGGATATTACTTGCATATGCAGGTCAGTTGTTGTTGCATCGTTTTAATTTATACCTTCATATGTAAAAAATTCATTTATAATACCAATTAAAACCAAGAAGCACAAAAAGTACAAGTATATATGTTCGTCGTATCACCTTCTAGAGCTTAATTAAATCGTTTATTTTGTTTTCGATGTACAGAATTCGATCCATGGAGTATCCACACTACTTTCAAGGCCAATAATATTTGCAGTAGGAATGCTCAGTGCATTTTCAGTTTCAACTATATTCTTTAAGGTAAAAACCATAATATATAGTTAGGCTTCTAATTTGATTTCTTTCGAGTACTAATTAAGTTAAATTTAATTATTTCTGACACTTATACTAACTTTATCATTGTTCTAATAGGACATCCCCGATATTGAGGGAGACCGGATGCACGGAATAAAGTCCCTTGCTATTAAATTGGGTGAAAAACGGGTAAGTTTAATATATTTCTTCAGAAACAAAACACATTAATCTTTGGTCTGCCCAAATATAATTTTACTCATGACTCAAAACTTTGCAGATGTACTGGATTTGCATTTGGATTCTTGAAATCGCTTATATTGCTGCTGCTCTTATGGGAGCAACTTCACCCATCACTTGGAGCAAATACGTAACGGTAATCTATAAATCTGTGCAATTAAAGTTTATAGCGGCGCAGCGTTTGCCTTCTTTATCCATGTAAAAAATTGATATTTTGAAATGAAATATGGTATGAAGATTAATACCAAAAAATAAAATAAAAAAAATTCATTTGATAATGTTTGCATTTATGTTTTCTTCACAGATCATTAGCCACTTGGGGATGGGATTATTACTTTGGGTACGAGCGAAATCAGTAGATTTGAAGAACATGGAAGCCGTTCAGTCGATGTATATGTTCCTTTGGCAGGTATAATTCCTACATATTTCTGCCTGTGGTTTATATCTTGTTTGTTTTCACTTATAAATGACTTTTATTTGTATTTATTGCAGCTATTCTATGCCGAATATGGCCTTATCTCACTTGTACGCTAAACACGCAATCTGGCAACAAAAAACGATTCACCATAAGGACGTTGCTGATCACGAAGTCGAGCTTGATGAGGAACTTTTATTTTGAAATTATAGATTTAGGTTCCAATACGTAACTATTCTCTGTATCATACATTTAATTTGGTCTGTGCTCCAAGAAGTACATTATTTTTGTACATCATGTCTTTCAACCAATTATTCGGCGTGATTTTTACCTTTTAGGGACTTACTATTTAAATATGAGTTTTATGACTTTATCCACCAGATCATTTATAAATGAGTAAATTACATGGATGGTCCCGTGATTTGTTAAAAGTTTTGAATTTTATTTTTAAATCTCAAAAATTATGCAGATAGTCTTGGTCACACTTTTGGTCCCTGAGGCAAACGTTCGTAAACAAAACCCACTAAGGGCATGTTTTAACAAAGCTTAAATTTCCAAATTAACATATTATATGCTCTTATTTTTAGCAAACAAATTTTTTATTTACATGTCGGGCATAAAATTAGACTTTAAACATTATTTTAGGCGTCATATAAAAATGCTCGAAGCATCACACACGATATTTCTACTAGGTAAAATACATTTTTTAGTTTAAATACTTGAATGAAACACCCTAACGCAAACACGCCTAGGTCAATACTCAATAAATTAAAGCGGAAATATAATTTAAATTTATTTTAATCATCCAAAAAACATGATATATCATATATATATTTCCTCCGTTTCAAAATCAAAATAAGTGATACACTTTCCATTTTGAGACCGCCCGGAATGGGCCAACGGCAGTCATGGCGTGGGGGGCTGACTCGGCACCCACGGCGTGGGAAGGAATCGGAACACCGCCCCCCACAACGGCGTGGGGGGTCGGCGTGGGTGGAGAGTGGCAACGGTCGAGGTTTGGCAACGGGCGTGGGAGAGGCAACGGTCGAAGGAAAGTAGCCGTTGACAACGGCATTATAGCCGTTAGAAATAAAAAAAAAAAGTTTTTTTTATTAAATTATTTACCTATATATATTACACACTTTCACTCATTTTATACACACAATTAACCCATTTTACTCTCTACAAACTCCTATCTTCATACCTCTCTACTTACAATGGATCCACACAACAATCCTCCACAAACACCCAACCAACCTTCACAACAAAATATACCACCGAACCTAGGATTTGGTTGCTTCGACCAATACGCCAACATCCTAAATCCCGGTGTTGTCCCACATCCACAATATTATCCACAAACCGCACCTCAATTTCAACTCCCTCAATTTCAACAACCTCAATATTCACAAAATGTATCCGAATTTGCACCCACCGGCCAATATTTTCAACAACAACAAATTCATCAACAAGCCCAAACACAAGAACAACAAAGCGGGGGGAGCAAGAGAAAGGCGAAAGGGAAAGGGAAAGGGAAAAGGAAAGAAAAAGAGGTTGTCGAAGACGTTGGGGGAGAAGATGTGGAAGAAGACACACAACTTCCATGGACGGAAAAGGAGGAACTTGCGTTGTGCCGAGCTTGGTGTGCGACTTCTAAAAACGAGAAGGACGGGAATGGCATGAGAATTAAAAACTATTGGGAAGCCATTCTTTCTAAATTCCATACCTTCCTGGGAGTCGCGCCATACCGAAAAGACAATAGTCTTAGTAGCAAATGGCGTGACATAAACAACAAGGTTACAAAATTCAATGGTATATACAACAAACTCTCGTCGGAAAGAAGTAGCGGAATGGCCGCGTTTGATGTTTTGGAGGCCGCCAAGAAACAATACAAAATTGAAAAAAATGGCCATGCTTTTGAGCTAGATCGACATTGGTTGATTTTAAAAGAGGATCCAAAATGGATGAGCACAATTACTAAAGATCAACAACAATCGAAGCGCTCAAAAAGTTCACAATCGGTTGACGTTTCTGATGGTCGTTCTCGTGTCAACCTTGATGCAGGGGACGATGAATTTCCCGATGACCTATTCGACGACATTGATGAAACCCCAACTCCTCTTGAACGACCAATTGGAAGAGACAAGGCTAAACGAGCGGGTAGGCATGCGGCGGAAAAGGAAGCGAAGAGCAAGCATAGGCAAGACATTCAAAAACGATTAGACGAGCACTTTGAGGCAACGAAAGAGCGCGTAGAGATGCGTCGTCAACAAGTTCAACTGGAACAAGAACGACGCCAGCAAGAGAGGGAGAAAGAAGAAAGAGAAAGGGCGCTTGCAACCGAACAAAGAATGATCAATAATTTGAATATTTTGAGTATGCAACCGCCGCCAGGCTTGCCGCAAGAAGATCTTCAACATTTCCTAGCCGCGAAGGAAAGGGCTCGAAAAGCCATGAGCGATTTAGGATTGTAGTTTTTTTATTTTAAGTATTTTTATTTTAAGTATTTTTAATTTTAAGTATTTCTACTTTTAATTTTAAGTATTTGTATTTTTAATTTAATGTATTGTTATTTTAATTTTAATGGAAGTTTAATATTATGTTTAAAAGATAAATGAAAAAGAAATGATGAGATGGAAAATAAAATGGTGTGGTGTGGTGTGGTGGGTATTTCCACCAAATGATGTGGTGTGGTGGTGGTGTGGGGGTGTGAGGTGGCGATGATGTGGCGGAAAAGGGCACCACCACATGTGGTGCCCATACCCACTAGCCTGAGGTGTTTCAAAATAAGTGATACACTTTGAAACTTTTCTTATTTGGTGAAATATAGTGGGACCCATATCACTAATTATCTCCTTTAATAAAGTAAAATTATTCATTTACATTTACTTTTACTTTTAAACATAACTAAAATCATTTTAATCATAATATGTGGGACTCCTCACTCACTATTCAATGTAATATAATTTAACCTTTATTACAATTTTTTAACTTAAAAAATATGAAAGCTAATTTGTATCACTTCGAAATGAAGGAAGTATAAATGTATTCGCAACTTGAAGTATAAATTAGGGGGTTTTGGTTAGAGGGTTTGTCAAAGTGAAAAGTCGGTGGATCGATTCTTATTTAGGGTTTAAATTATCTCACAATACGTCATTTACCCGTTGGCAAAGAAAGGAAAAAGAAAGCAATCGAACAGAAGCGGCCGATTGATAGGTTGAATATAAGAGGCTGATTGTTTTCCATAATCTCTGATTGATTCCTACGACTCTACGAGTGATTCAATTTTAGGGTTCTGCACATTCTAGGGTTCTGCGAATTCCAGGGTTCTGCGAATTTACTTCTTTTCTTCGTTGCAAGGATTTGTGAAAAGTCGGTGGATCGATTCTAATTTTGGATTAAAATTCTCTCGCAATTTACAATATTCCCGTTGTCGAAGAAAGGAAAAAGAAAGCAGTCGATTTATAAACGACCGATTGATTAGTCGACAGAAGAAACTGATTATTTTCCATCATCTCAAATTGATTATTGATTCAAATACGTACTGTAAGTTTTTCAATACGTTAATTTTAGGGTTTGCGAATTCTAGGGTTCTTATAATTGATTTATTTATAAGTCGATTTGAGTTTACCTCTTTTTTCGTTTCAATTATTTTTAATGTTGTGTTCTCGTTTTGAGTTTTATAACAATGCTTCACATCTTTTTTAGTTTTGTTGATTGTTTATTAATTTCTTGGTGAAGTTTGTTTTGAATTTCATTTTGTACTTATTTCGTGTCATTTGTTTGAAAGCATCGTGGATAACTCGATTTAGAACACAATTGTCTGCAAGTTATCTGGTTGGTTTCTGAAAATGGCATTGCGCATTCGGTTTTTAATAAAGATTCTTGAATCTTTGAATGATAATTTTATTTTATTTTTTGGTTTTGTTTTTCCCACTTTCGGGAGATCTGATATGATTCCTTGCAGTTATTTTCAGCCTTCCTTTTTTTCTCTTGAAGTTGTAAATAACTTCTCACATATTTGGTTGTTTTGATGTCTTTTTATTGACTTTTATATGAAGATGGTTTATTTTTTTCAATTTTAATCGATAACTTTCTCATTGTTATTTATAAATAATTTTTAACTAGTTTCCGTTATTTGATTTTATATTGATTTTGTCAAGATGTTTGGTTTTTATTTACTTTTGCTCTTTAAAGATATTCATGACAACTATCACTGATCATCATTAAGAACAAAATCTGCAAAATAGAAACCTAGACCCAGTTGTTTATTATATTACTACTAGCTTCAAAGCCTGCCCGAATGGGCGGGCGTGCTTCGAAAGAGATATAAGAAAATAACGAAAAGTACTATGATCCAAATGATGTTTTTGATCTGAATGGCCCGGGTATAAACGGGCAAAAATGTCGGACAGATTCACAAGTTTAGGGGGGAAATATGTAATTTAGAAAATTTATAATAACTAATAAAATGAAAAAATAAATTTGATCTCATAGGTTAAAAGAAGCATGTAGATGTTCTTTTGCTCATATGACCTTTAGATGTGTAATTAAAAGAAGGATTTGTTGGAGTCCTTGAATGCTTCAAACCAGTAGCAAACGGGTCACCGTCCAAATGGGCCAACAAAACAACAAAAAAGTCAAACGGGTCAACAAAACAACAAAAAAGCCAAACTGGTCAATGAAAAATCAATTTTTACATTACCTGAAATTGAGGGACTACCGAGACCGATTGCACTGAAACCGTTAAACCGTTAGATGAGTGAAAGCTGGCGAATTAGACATCCAGCGTGCAAATGAAGTCAGTATTACTTGAATAATCTCAACTTCAACCTATAATAACAAAATTGAACATAAGCACATCAACACTCTTGTTTTAAATCATGTATCTCTGTATAAATAATTATTTCATTGATTGATTAAAAAAACTTTTGATCCGGCAGCAAAAAAGTCATTGGCTTTTGGTCATCATATTGATTCTTCACATCTTATGATCCTTGATCCTTAAAGAAGCAATTGCATTCCTCCTTCCTATACATGGCAGCAAATGACACCTGATGCAAGAAAAAGTTAACAAAATTCACACATCCCGACAAAAAAATTGATCAAATACTTTATATTTTGCACGATCAAATTAGAGCGGATGAATCCGTTACCAGAATGTCGAGTATAGACATAAGGAGAATTTAGGGCATCAATAATATCATGGAGTATACAAAAAATTAATTAGATAACTTTGACTACCAAATGTTCTCAACAAAGCTCCACAACAATAAAAGGAGGGAAATTTAAGATTATCAATTGACATTGGAAGCATGGAGAAAGCCTGGAAGAAGAAAATGGAGATTAGAAGGGGTCATATATTTCAAGCAAGGTGGTTTATGATATATTTAGCAATCTCGTGACAAATCATTTAACTTGAAGCTAAATAATTCCCAAATTGCAAGAGATAATCAACAATAAACCTTAACTCCATCAGTCACTTTTAAATCATATATTCAAGAGATTGCTCCAAATCATCATAACTGAACATACGATTAGGGCTAATTTAAGGAACCTAATTCTTACAACATAAGCATAAATAGTCATAACGATGCAACGATTAAAATAATTGAGAAACAGGGAACTGAAATCGAACCTTTTGGAAGCAGAAGTAATCAATGGAGAAGGCTTCAAAAGAAAAATGTCATAAAGCTTCAAACTTTTGAAATCCTAAATGATGTGTTTGAAGTCTGTAGAAGCACCTCTGTGTGCTAACAGCAAAAAATTATCATACTACCTAATTATCATACTACTAACATAAAAATGTCACAATTCTATTTTTTTTATTACTCAATTATCATAATTATTAGTCAATGCTATTTATAATAATTTCTCGTACCTGCATATAAACAAAAAAAAAAGATTAATGCAAACTTCCCACATATTATTTATGTCCTTTTGTCGATTCCGAAAGTTAATTACAGCTTAAAAGCACCACAAAAAGATGAATGTGAATAGAGGTTATGCATAATGAGAAAAAAGGAAAACAAATGCATAAACCAATAGAACACAGAGCCAACTCATTATATTCATATCAGCAAACAGCTGGTGTGCATAACTATATGTTAACCTAATATGAAGATAAAATAATCACAGCAATAGAACCTACGGATTGGGTTGACCCGAAACACCTTAGATATCAGCACACTCTTGCTTGAAACATCACGAGGTCCAATTTCAGTTCTTAAGGGCACACCCTGCATCACAAAATTATTAAGATTTCTTCTTTTTTTACTTCAAAAATTAAATTTAATCCTGGTGTTCTTTGATCAAATTCAGCTAGCTTTACTTTTATCTCCGCGGTATGAACAACATCTTTGATACATAATGCAACATCAACTTTTTTCTATGTCAAAGTAGGTGAATTAGTACCACAAGTTTTTCTTCAAGTTCTTTCCTTCCACCATCGGTATGGAGCTAATTCTAGCTACCCTCTTTCTCTATAAACGAATGGGGTAAAAACTGCAGCCATTGGCATCTATATTTCATTATCTACTTCACTCCATTCAATAATCAATAATTACATACCTACCTGTGTACATCGCCAATTTGAATCTAGTGGGATATGAGCAGGTTACGGTTAGAGAGTATATAGCATACATTTTGTAGAAATTGCAAAACGGGTCAACACATCGTTTGACCCACACAGTTTTTGGGTTATGTTCAATCCCAAACAGGGTGAGGGGAAGCTACAAACCAAATGATCCATACTAAAAATCATACTAATTAGTATTAAGATCTAAATCTCATAAAAATTATTCATTTGTCTTCACATTTTGTGAAAAAAAAAGAGTAGAATCATGAGGTACCGAGTGGATAACACCAAAATAATTGGAAAAGAAATTAGGGTTTGCATGGGTAGTTGAATATCATTTACCTGGTAATTGCAGTTTCGACAAGCATAGAGAAGGGTATTCTGACCTTTATCTTGTTTCGGATACAAAAAGTAGTTACTGCAAGTCCAAATTGTTAAAATAAATATAAAAAATAAACCATTGAGGCATTTCAACAAACAGTTCGTGTTCACAAGTTTTGATGAATATTGTGACCAAAAGTTATAAATTTTCAATTACCAGCCCTAGCAAAATATCATGGTAGTCATCTTGGCTAGAGTTGTTGTAGAAGGATCGTAAAGCAAGTCAGCAACAATTATAAATGAAAGAAAAATAAAAATCAAACACAATTAGTGAGACATTTTTACAATGAATCAATAATGAAACTGCACAAAAATAGTAAAACGGTGTTCAAACATTACACAAGCAATTAGAAGTTCACAATTTTCTGATTAACTAAACAATCAGCAAACAGAAATTGGGAAAATATCTAAGAATTAAAGAATGTAACCAAATATCTTAAATTTGACAATGTTTCTCATCGGCAACTTTTAATAAATGTAATGACCCAAATATTGTTCAATTTAACAAATATGAAAATGACATTTTTAAGTTGAACTACAGTGAACATTACTGATACCTGTATATTGAGCATAAAAATACTCCGAATTAGGTTATATTTGGAGGAATCAGCAAAAAAAATTAACTTATAAGCAAAATTAGCTAAGTAATATATGAAATTGCGATTTGCATATATGAAATTGCGATTTGACGGATGATGAAGAATCGGATTAGAAGTTTGGATTTGGAGTTAACGGATACCGAAGAAGAGCGACTGAAGAAAAATAAGTAAAATCGTAAAATCGTTATAGCTACAAATTTAGATGCGATCAACAGACACTCTAGATTAAATTGAAAACTCACCTCGAATTGTATAGTGACTATAACCAGACGTCGTTTAGGAAGCGATGAGGGTTGTGAAGAAGCGGCGATTCAGGAAATAGGGTTGTGAAGAAGCGGCGATTCAGGAAATAGGGTTGTGAAGAAGCCGGTGTTGTAGATTCTGTGATTATCGCTGGAGAGAAGTTTCGGTTTTGGGCAGATTATGTTGAGGATGAGTGAAGGCCAATGGGCGAATTACACGTGGCATTCTCGACCAATGAGGTAGCTTCAAACTACCTAGTTGGCAAACGTAATCAAATGTAGCCTCATATATAGGAGAAGATTAATGATGTCTTGAGATAAGATTTCACATTGAGTTTTATAAACGTCAGCGACGATTTATATAATTTTTCTAATCACTTTTTTATGAATTTAGTTTAGTTTTCCACTTCTTTTGACATTTCAATGGTTCTTTTTTATTGATTTAATCATGAAATTGATATTTTATTTTCTTCTTTAATATCTGCAAAAAAAAATTGATAGGTTTTTGTTATTGAATTTTGCTATTTTCAGTTTTCTATGTTTTCTTTTCTTCTCGTTGAAAATCAGTGTCTTTTTCAATATGTTGTTTACTTAATAAAGTGAAACAACACGATATGCTATTTACTTGATAAAAGCGAAATGACCCGATCTTGATAAAAGTGAAATGACCCGATCTTGATAAAAGCGAAATGCCCCGATCTTGATAAAAGTGAAATGACCCGATCTTGATAACTCCGAAATGACACGATCTTATTAAAAGCGAAATGACCCGATCTTGATAACACCGAAATCACACGATCTTGGTAAAAGCGAAATGACCTGATATGCGATTTACTTGATAAAAATGAAATGACCGGATATGCGATTTACTTGAAAAGGCAAAATGACCCGATCTTGATAAAAGCGAAATGACCTGATCTTGATAAGCGAAATGACCCGATCTTGATAAAAGCGATATGACCAGATCTTGATAACACCGAAATGACCTGATCTTGATGAAAGTGAAATGACCCGATCTTGATAAAAGAGAATGACCCGATCTTGATAAAAGAGAATGACCCGATCTTTATAACACCGAATGACCCGATCTTGATAAAAGCAAAATGACCCGATCTTGATAAAAGCGAAATGACCCGATCTTGATAAAAGATAATGACCCGATATTGATTAAAGCGAAATGACCTGATCTTGATAAGCGAAATGACCCGATCTTGATAAAAGCGATATGACCCGATCTTGATAACACCGAAATGACCCGATCTTGATGAAAGTGAAATGACCCGATCTTGATAAAAGAGAATGACCCGATCTTGATAAAAGAGAATGACCCGATCTTGATAAAAGAGAATGACCCGATCTTTATAACACTGAAATGACCCGATCTTGATAAAAGCAAAATGACCCGATCTTGTTAAAAGTGAAATGACCCGATCTTGATAAAAGCAAAATGACCCGATCTTGATAAAAGATAATGACCCGATATTGATTAAAGCGAAATGACCCGATCTTGATAACATTGAAATGACCTGATCTTGATAAACGTGAAATGACTCGATCTTTGATAAAAGAGAATGGCCCGATCTTGATAAATGCGAAATGACCCGATATGCGATTTACTGATAAAAGCGAAATGACCCCATCTTGATAAAAGCGATATGACCCGATCTTGATAACACCGTAATGACCCGATCTTGATAAAAGCGAAATGACCCGATCTTGATAACACTGAAATGACCCGATCTTGATAAAAGCGAAATGACCCAATCTTGATAAAAGCGAAATGACCCAATCTTGATAAAAGCGAAATGACCGGATCTTGATAACACTGAAATGACCGGATCTTGATAACACCGAAATGACCCGATCTTGATAACACTGAAATGACCGATCTTGATAAAAGCGAAATCACCCGATATGTGATTTAATTGATAAAAACGAAATTACCCAATATGCGATTCACTTGAAAAAAGTGAAATGACCTGATCTTGAAAAAAGCGAAATGACCCGATCTTGATAAAAGTGAAATGACCCGATATGCGATTTACTTGATTAAAGCGAAATGACCCCAATATGCGACTTATTTGATAAAAACGAAACAACTCGGTATGCTATTTAGTTGATAAAAGCGAAGTGACCCGATATGATATATATTTGATTTAGGCGAAGCAATCCGATATGATGTTTACTTGATTAAGGGAAATGACCCATTATGATATATACTTAATAAAAAGTAAAATGACCCGATATAATATTTACTTCATACAAGTAAAAGGACCTGATAACCTCTTCACTTGATATAAGTGAAACGACCTGATATGATATTTACTTGATAAAAACAAAACGACCCGATATGCTATTTACGTGTTAAATGCGAAAAGACACGATATCCTATCTACTTGATAAAACCGAAGCGACCCGATATGCTCTTTGTTAGATAAAAGCAAAATGACCTGATATACTATCCACTTGATAGAACTGAAGCGACCCGATATGATATATACATGATAAAAGTGAAACGATATGGTATTTAATTGGTATAAGAGAAGCGATTCGATATGTTGTTTACTTATTATAAGTAAAACGACATTGTAAGCTCTTTACTTTAAAAGCAAAAAGCCTGACATTCTAATTTTAAGCTGATATGGTATCTACTTGATAAAACCGAAGCGACCCAATATGCTATTTACTTGATATAAGTAAAACAGCCAGATTAAGCTCTTTACTAGATCAGAGCAAAACGATCAGAGTAATTTTATGCTGTTTAGTGTTGATCAAACTTTTCTTTGATTTTGTTTGATGTAGGCAAACACAATTTTTGGTGTATTGTGTGGATTAGAGGTATTGATATATATGTTCATACTTATAAGTTATGATGTACAAATACAAATACAAACAGATGGTAAACTTCAATTCAACAGGCGACAACATTCAGTGCTAACCGTTAAACCTAAGGTAACTACCCTACTTTTTTTCTGATGATTATGATTATAGTAGAGATAATCCTTATACTTATCAATTATAGGATGAATTCTAAAGATAATCAAATCACCGCATTTGAAACTGAGATCAGCAACGGTAATAAATTTAAGGTAAGTATCTTAAATGATTTTAATTTTAGCTTGTCTGGTTTGGGTAATAATAAGTTCAACTGCTTTGATGTAGACTGCAATATTATAAGTTGTTTGTCGACTAGGTTTAATAGCTGCTATCGTCTCCTATGGACACTTTTTTGTCTTTTGTTTGTGAACTCTTTTAATTTAGCATATTTGCCTTTTAATAATTTTTTTATATTTGAATTAACCAAAAGTATAATATGACCTCACTTGTAATAATGGGGTTTAATCACAAATTGAAAATAAAGTTTTTTTTAACATGCCTTCTATTAATTCATTCTATAACAGATTGAAAATGAAAAAATAAAAAATAAAAAGTCTCTCCAGTCCCAAGCATTGACATAACATTCTGAAACTAATTTTCGTTCAAATCACATCAGTAAATTGTTTCTGTCAAATTTTGCTTTCAAATTGTTGAAACAGTAAATTCTTGCTTTAAATGCTTGCTGTAAATTGTTGAAAAAAGTGAATTGTCAAATGCTGTCTGTGTTTTAGTTTTAAGTTTTAACCATAAACAGAAATTTTGTTGTCAATTTGATTTTGTAAATTGTTTTATCCCTAAACTAATTTTTTCAAGGTTTAAACTTTTAACCCTAAACCAATTTTTTGATAATTTTAGTTGTAACCTAATAAAGGTTGCTGTTAGTTTTGATGAAACAGTCAATTGTTGAAACCTTAATCAAATTGCAAAAATAAAACAGAAATAACATTCGACACTTTTGATGCCTTTGTTCGTTTACAGAATATATTGATAAACCCATTTGACCCGTTTGTTCATTTATGGAAGATATTAGGGTGGAAAACTGGAGCTGGTAATCATTAAGGTAAGCTGCCTAGTTACCAAATTAAGGGACTATCATAAATGCATATTTCCCAGTTACTAAACACATCAAATGTTCTCTAACCACAAGATAGTGTTGTAGAACCTGGGTTGACCCGGGGAAGAGAGTGGGTAAAAGTATCTGAGTTTTTGCTCACTAGTTAATAGTAAATATAAAATGAGAAAAATAAAAGTAAGTGTATCTTAGTCATTTAAATAAATTTAACAGATAAATTTAACGAACGTCCACCTTAGGGACCAAAAATGTGGCTGACCCCCATATTTAAGGACTATCCGTGTAGACTTAGGGAAATTAAATCCACGTTATTTTTTAAATCAACGTGATATTAGAATAAATTTCTCTGGGAATTCTAAAAATCTACGGAATTTGTCTATTGTTTGTGATTCTATATTTAATGGGAAGTGATTTTAGGACCACATAAATTAGTCCAAACATCACAATCATTGCTTTACAATACTTGTATAATATGCTTTAAATATTGTACAGTGTGGTAAATGAAGTAATTTGTGTCGTCCCAATATCACTATCCATATTTAATGTTTTGTTGGGTCATACACAATTGTCCATATCAAGTTTACATTATAGCTTATATTTCTTCCATGGTTAGCTTATTCAGACAAATCTGCTCACATTGAAGTATACAAAATCCAAAAGAACCTGTTCATTTTTGACTATGTAGTGATGAACTAAATATTAATGTCACTGTCATCAGCTAGTCAAGAAAGGACAGTAATTTGGAGCGAAGGGGGAAAGAAGCTGCAAAAACTATTATTATTCCATGAAACCTACTTTTTAGTTATGTTAATCAACGACTACTATGCCGGTCATCATAGTATCTTTTGTTAATTGGCTGGGGTTGCCCACGTTTGTCATACGACGCCTACTATAAATAATATACTTCCTCCGATTCAAAATAATTACTACACTTTCCTTATATGGGTGATTCAAAATAAGTGCTACATTTTCTTTATTTGGTAAAGTTTTGTATATAAAATTATCATTTTATCCTTACTTAATTTTATTAAACATCATTAATTTGTCATTCCCAACCATATTGTAGGACCCTTCCTCACTAATTATCTCCTTTAATCTATCATAATCTCTATTACTTCATCCGATTCAAAATAAGTGATACACATGGGGTTTCACGGTTTTTGAGGTAAAATATTATAATGATGGTTAAATTAGATTAATTGGATGGTTATTGAGAATATGTCCCACACATTTTGAATAAAGTATGATTAATGATGTTTAAAAGTAAAAAGTAAGGGTAAATAAGTTATTTCCCTTTGTTAAAGTAGATAGTTAATGGATGTGGGTCCCACTATTATTTGTCAAATAAAGTAACTTTTTAAAGTGCATCATTTATTTTGAATCACCCAAAGAAAAAAGTGTATCACTTATTTTGAATCGGAGGAAGTACAATGTTTTGCATCAAAAAGCGTCAAACTAAAAGTGTAGCACTTATTTTGAATCGGAGGAAGTACTACCTTCGTGTCAAAATAAGTGATACACTTTTCATTTAGGGTGGATCAAAATAAGTGGTGCACTTTTAAATTTTAGTTTATTTGGTAAAAATATAGAACTCATACTCTACTAAGTATCTACTTTAATAAAGTAAAATTATCTTTCAACCCTTACTTTTATTTTTAAAAATCATTAATATCATTTTATTCAAAATGAGTAAGACTCATATGCAACTAACTATCCACTTTATCTTAACTCACATTTTAATCTTTTGCCTCAAAAACTGTGAAAGGTCAAATGTATCTCTTATTTTGATACAGAGGTAGTAATATATTTTGGTACGTATGTAATTGTTCAAATTAGTTCTTAATTTTCTTTTAGTGTTAGGGTGTGTTTGGTACAGAGATTTGAAGGCATGGAAAGGGAAATAAAGGTAAAGTCTCTTGTTTGGTTACATTGAGAAAAGAAGATGGAGAAAAAAATCTTTTCCTTTTCTCTAATTTTCATTCCCTTATAAATAAGGGGAAAAGAAGAGATTCACAAAATGAGAATTAAAAAAGAAAACACGGAGATTAGAAAGCCCACCACAAAGCCTCTTTTATTTTCCCTATACGTTAGCAAACCCTTCGTCGTCGTTGTCAATCGCTATTCGTCCGAGCAATTTCGTCCGCTGCAATTCATCCGCTGCAATTTCGTCAGCAACAATTTGTCGCTTCTTCCAGATTAATCTCGATATCTGTCTCTCGAACTCTATCTCTCTGTCTCTCAATCTTTATCTTTCGTTAGACTTGTGCAAACCCAAACCTATGTCTCTCGATAATGAGTAGCATATTTTTACTATTCGTTAGTAAAACACAGAGATAGAGTTCTGGGGAAACCTTCGTCTACCTATTACACACACATAGGGTGCTTTCATTGTAATAATACAAATACATATAATTATTTATCTATTTTACATAATTTGATTGTATATATGTATCTATTAATTATGTATCTATTATAATTATGTATCTATGTCTTTCGTTTTATGCATCTGCTATGTATCAACTTTGTATTTTTTTTATTTTATTTTTGAACAGCATCAATTTTGTATCTATTATACATAATTTGGTGTAACAATTATGTATCTCTGTCACAAATTTAGTGTATCAGTTATAATAATTTGAAAAATACTTTCGATTGTTGTGGGAAAAAAATATGTTTGCTAATTATAAAGTTTGTACAATTCTCTACTGATTTTTTTTGTTAAACCAAACAAGAGAAATGATTTTCTGCTGCAATTCTCTGTTGAAGTCTCTGTGCTACCAAACAGAGGAGTCAATTCTCTTTCTCCAGACTAATTCCCTTTCTCTGCAATTCCATTCTCTGCAACCATTTCTCTGCAATTTCATTCTCTGTACCAAACGTACCCTTAATGGACAAATCTTGCCATTGATAAAAAATAATTAATTGTTAAAATTAATCACATATTTTATACATGAGAGATATTTTAGTCATTTGAAACTCACATAAATTTCAACCCAGTTTTTTTTATAATTTTTTAAATTACTACATATTCCTTATATGGGTGATTCAAAATAAGTGCTATATTTTCTTTATTTGGTAAAGTTTTGTATATAAAATTATCATTTTATCCTTACTTAATTTTATTAAACATCATTAATTTGTCATTCCCAACCATATTGTGGGACCCTTCCTCACTAATTATCCCCTTTAATCTATCATAATCTCTATTACTTCCTCCGATTCAAAATAAGTGATACACATGGGGTTTCACGGTTTTTGAGGTAAAATATTATAATGATGGTTAAATTATATTAATTAGATGGTTAGTGAGAATATGTCCCACACATTTTGAATAAAGTATGATTAATGATGTTTAAAAGTAAAAAGTAAGGGTAAATAAGTTATTTCCCTTTGTTAAAGTAGATAGTTAATGGATGTGGGTCCCACTATTATTTGTCAAATAAAGTAACTTTTCAAAGTGCATCACTTATTTTGAATCACCCAAAAAAAAAAGTGTATCATATATTTTGAATCGGAGGAAGTACAATGTTTTGCATAAAAAAACGTCAAACTAAAAGTGTAGCACTTATTTTTAATCGGAGGAAGTACTACCTTCGTGTCAAGATAAGTGTTACACTTTTCATTTAGGGTGGATCAAAATAAGTGGTGCACTTTTAAATTTTAGTTTATTTGGTAAAAATATAGAACTCATACTCTACTAAGTATCTACTTTAATAAAGTAAAATTATTTTTCAACCCTTACTTTTATTTTTAAAAATCAATAATATCATTTTATTCAAAAGGAGTAAGACTCATATGCAACTAACTATCCACTTTATCTTAACTTACATTTTAATCTTTTGCCTCAAAACTGTGAAAAGGTCAAATGTATCTCTTATTTTGATACAAAGGTAGTAATATATTTTGGTACGTATGTAATTGTTCAAATTAGTACTTAATTTTCTTTTAGTGTTAATGGACAAATCTTGCCATTGATAAAAAATAATTAATTGTTAAAATTAATCACATATTTTATACATGAGAGATATTTTAGTCATTTGAAACTCACATAAATTTCAACCCAGTTTTTTTTATAATTTTTTTAAATTATTTTTTCAAAAAAATTATTTTTTTAGATTTTTTATTTATTAAAATTTTCCCTTAACAAATATTATTTAATAATCACATGTGATTTTTTGTATGATCATATGTGTGTGTAGTTGATCACATGTGATGTTTTTGTAAAATCATATGTATATAATCGCATGATGTTTTTTTGAAAGAAAAAAACTTTAAAAAAATTTAAAACACATCGTGTGAGTGAGTGTCAAATGACCAAAATATCATTTCATGTATAAGATATGTAATTAGTCTTTACCATTGGTAATTATTGATCAACTGTTGAGAATTTGTCCTTTATCCTTTGAGAATATATAAAATTTAAAAACTATCTTGAACACATATCTTGTTACCCAAGGCTTCTAGTCTAGCGATACTGGTGAAAAAGATAAGTCATGGGTTCAAGTATCGTCGTGGACAAATGGTGGGGTTTATTCTCAATAGGTGGACGGTTCGAGGGAAGACATACTAGCCCTTGTAGATGTCAATGTCTAGGTTCGAACAATAACTTATTAACTGCCCCATGAAAATTGTCCTACGTGACATGCTTTTGGCGAGCTATTGTCTCCGCCACCACACCACCGGTTGGGTGAGTGAGGGTGTGCGTCGGACCACTGGCGAGCATGGCATGAGAGGTGGTGTTTTTCGAGGTATTTTTTTAACGGTATTTTGTGAGCGAGAGTTATTATAGTGATAGTAGAGAGGGTATTTGGAGGTTTTTAATGTGAAATAATGATGTGACGCATAAGTGACTTCCTACCCACATCTCTTAAGTACGGGTGTAAATGAGACGAGTCGAGCCGAGCCCGAGCTCGATTAGGTTTGAGCTCGACTCGTTTAATTTTAAGGAGCTCGAGCTCGGGTTGTTTCGAGCCTTATATGTAAAGCTCGAGCTCGGCTCGTTTAGATTTTCAAAGGTTCGGGCTCGGATCGATTAGGCTCATTTAAGCTTCCGTATACATAAAATATATAAATTTTTTATTTAATTATAATATTTAATATATTATGTAAACATTTCATTTTTATACTATATATATATATATATATATATATATATATATATATATATATATATATATATATATATATATATATATATATATATATATATATATATATATATATATATATATATATATATATATATATATATATATATATATATATATATATATATATATATATATATATATATATATATATATATATATATATATATATATATATATATATATATATGTAGATAAGGGTTCATGCGAGAACCATTAATATCTAGAGAACTGCGAGAACAACTTTATAGCCACCAGATTAAGATATCAATGGTTAAGATGGACGATGGCAGTTTCGTAAATTAGAGAAAATCTAAACCTAAAAGATAAAGAGATGGAGGGGTATGATTGTAAAAGCAACCCTATTAAATTATAATATTATATATTTCTCTCCCCATATGTACGTGTTTGCAATTTTAGTCAAGATTACACCCTAAATTCAATCTGCCGCCTCTCTCTCATAACTCCTCCGGGGACCTTCGTGATTCAGGCGAGCATCACCGGCCGCACCAAGGCAGACCGCAACCATCATCGCACCGTACCGCTGCACTGCAAACCGTCGAACCGTCAAACCGCACTATCTTCTTCTTCTCCACAGATGCAGGTACGGTTCGACGAACCGCACAACCGTCGGTACTAAACTTCCAGATCTGGGGATCCGACGTCGTTCGGTCGTCGATTGTTTCCGACAACAGGCGCTCCGATCAACAGTTGCAGGTTGTTCTTGGAGATGGGGTTTGGGATGGGTTTTAATTATGTTTTTCCTCATCTGTATCAATTTCTAAAAAAAATTAAAAGAAAATAGAGTAAATTACGGTTTTTGTCCCTGTGGTTTGCCCGTTTCAGCGTTTTCGTCCCTGTGGTTTTTTTTTTCTGTTTTTTTGTCCCCGAGGTATGCAAATTTTCGTTTTTTTGTCCTTCCGTACATTTTTCACCGTTAACTAACGGAAAATGCAGAAAAAGTAAGGGTATTTTGGTCATTTTATATTTTCTTTTTATTTCTACTTTTTTCTTTCTCCATCTTCATCTTCTCTAAAATCCAATCTTCATAAATTCATCATCAGACAAAAACCCACCAAATCAAACCCAAAATCAAAATCAAAACTAAAACCAACAAGATCAAACCTAAAATCAAAAGAGGGTCGGAAAAAATAGAAGCCGACAATGGCCGTCGTCAAATCAAACCTCCGCCATCTCTCTAGCTTAACCACCGTCAACTGCTTCTCTTCTTCCTCCTCCGCCGCCATCATCTCTGCCTCAGTCCGACCCTGTCACCATCTCCGTCGTCACCCCGCCACGAAGCCCACCCAGAATCTCTCTCACACAGAAACCCTAATATAAAAAATTTCCACTCTCTAATCAAAACCACCACCGCCAAAACCTAACCCTAACCCATAATGGACGTACGGTCTTTTAAATAAATTCATTCATGTAGTTTATTTGTTTTGCCTTTGTTTTAGTTTAATTACGTAGATCATTTATTAGTTTGATTTTGTGTTACTTTGATTCATTTATGTAATTTTGAAAGGAATTCATGGATGGTTTCTGGGTTTTTCTTTATCCTCTTTCTCAGATCTAGTTCTTTTGTTTCTCGATCTGGTCGGTTTAGCAGTCAACAATGATAAACATGTATGTTTTGTTCAAGATCTGGTTTGTTCAATAGTGAACAATGATGAACATGTATGGTTTGTTCCAGATTTGGTTTTTTTAGTTTCCCGATCTGGTTCGTTCAGTAGTGAACAATGATGAACATGTATGGTTTGTTTCAGATTTGGTTTCTTCGTTTCCCGATCTGGCTCATTCAGTAGTGAACAACGATGGACATTTACGGTGTGTGTTCCAGATTTCTTTTTTTTGATTTCCTAATCTGGGGTGTTCAGTAGTGAACAATAATGAACCTGTACAATTTCCGGCGACGGCGGCGGTTCCAAGCGGCAGATTTCCGGCGGAATTAGTCATCTGGTTGATGAGCGTTGGTGAAAAAATCTCCTATTAATTAAATATGAAAACAATTAACTGTGTTGGTTTAATTGATTTAATTACAAAATTAAAAAATAATTTAAAAAGACAATCATACCCTTGCATATTAAAAAATAATTAAAATAAATGAGTGGCTAGAAGTTGTTCTCGTAATAATAATGGTTCTCGCATGAACCCTCCTCTATATATGTATAGTATACATACACACATAAGTATAAAAATATATAATATATAATAATATTTTTGTAATAATTAATATATATATATCTTCGTTTAGGCTCGCGAGCCTAATCAATCTTAGTGGATCAAGCTCGGGTTCGGGCTCGTTTAATAAACGAGCTATTAGTTAAGCTAAGACTCGGCTCGTACTCGTTTAAGTTCGGCTCGTTTCGAGCTTTTAACAAGCCGATCCCGAGTAGCTCACGAACGGCTCGGCTCGTTTTCACCCCTACTCTTAACGGTCTGCAAATTAACTTTGAATTCATGGCCAACCGTTCCATTAACCTCACAGAAAAGATTAGATAGCGACATTGCAATATAACACCAATTATCATTTTATTAATAACTTAAAAGGAAATGATAATGACAGCCCTTAAGGCTGTCAATAAGAAGGCAAAATCAGAGTAAAAATAGCCCCCTGAATTTTAGGATTACTTCTCTATCAATGAATGTACAAGTCTTTATGCATGTTAGAGACATCCCTTAGGGCTGTCATTAACAAAACTCAACTTAAAATAGGATAAAGAAAATAACTTAAGAAGAATGAATTAATTTGACTAGATAATTCGTAACGTTCTAGGAAGTCCATCATCTTTGTAAGGTCTCATGGAACAAATCTCAACCATTGATCAATAGTATATATTTATCAAGATTAATCACATATTTTGTATATTGAGGGGTATTTTGGTCATTTAAAAAAAAAACTATTTTTTTATTTTTTATTTTTTATTTTAAAATTTTTATTTTTTTTTACTTTTTATTATGAAGGGGTATTTTGGTCATTTGGCACTTAAAAAAAATTTCGATTTTTTTTATTTTAAAGTTTTTTTATTTATTTTATTTTTTATTAATATTTTTTATTAAAAAATAATATTTATTTGATAATTACGTGTATAACTTAATCACATGTGATTTTAGTGTAAAATCACATGTGATTTTAGTGTAAAATCAAATGTGATTATATATTTAACCACATTTGATGTTTTAGTTAAATCACATGTGATTTACTATGCTATCACATTATGTGTTATTAATGAAAAATTAATAATTTTAAAAAAAATAATAATAAATAAATAATTTTTTTTTAAAAAATATTTTTTTAAAAAAAATAAAAATAAAAAAATAAAAAATAAAAAATAAAAAAAATATTTTTTTCAAAATGACCAAAATACCCCTCAATTAAAAATAAAAAAAATAAATAAAATTTAAAATAAAAAATAATAAATAATAAAAAGAAATTTAGTGCCAAATGACCAAAATACCCCTCCATGAATAAAGTATGTGATTAATCTTGACCATTAGATCATATTAATTAATGGTTGAGATTTGTTCCTCGGGACTTTGTAAAAATCATGTATCTCCTTGAACGCAACTCATTTGAAATAATACGAATAATTTGAGGCCACTTTCTTTATAACGTGTCTACTTTGAGTTGAAGATTAAAGATCTCTAAAACTGATAACGATAACAATAATAATAATAATAATTCTATTAATGTCAGTTTTGTTAAACTTAAAACATATTAAAAAAATGTTAAAAGGTAATATTTTTCATATTCTATAAAAATTTAGATTTCTTATAATTTTGAGAAGTTTAAACCCATCAATTGTTTTGTTGTTTCAGAATTGTTGAAATGTAATTTATTATTTTATAAAACTTGAACAAATACATTTTTAACATATCAGTATTTTGAATTCGTAAATTTAGATACAGTTAAAAAGTAACTTAATATTTTTAGGGTTTTATTAATGATAGTTTTTAGGGCGGTCTCTAACATGTATAGATTAATTATAAATTCATTGATATAGTAGTATTCCTAAACTTCAGGGAATAGTTTTTTTATTAGTTTTACTTTGTTATTTAACTTATTTCCATATTTTTAAGAGTAAATTACACAGAAGGTCCCTGTGGTTTATCACTTATTACAACTACAGTCCCTGAACTTTGTTTATTACACCAGACATGCCTGGTGTATACAATTTGTTACACCCATGGTCCCTGTTGACCTTAACTTTTTCTAAATGACGAAAATACCGTTTTGGTCTTTTGTAATAAAGTGAAGATAAGGAACCGTGAATGTAATAAGTGATAAACTATAGGGACCATCTATGAAATTTACTCTATTAATTGATTTTTTCTTCTCTCTTTAATTCAAATTCTTTTGCCACATTCAGACTCACCACTCGCCTCTATATCTTTGAATTCAAACATCAATCAATAACCATTATCGTCGCGTAATCAACCCCTGCCTCCGGTTTCCTTCTCTAGTTGTTCCGTCGCCGATGACATTCTATCCACCTGAGTGAGCAAAACACCAACTCCTCTGGCGACGTGCATCAATTGTCTGAATCACCGCGTGTGCAAACCACCAAATCCTCTGGTGACGTGCATCACTTGTCTGGTTCAATTCTGGTCGATAAAACGTCATCGGCTCGGAAGAACTGGAGAAGGAAACCGGAGGCAGGGGTTGGTGATTGATCGAATTTTCAGGGGGTTTAGTGGCGCGATGATAATGGTTATTGATTGATGTTTGAATTCAAAGAGACAGAGATGAGTGGTGAGTCTGAATGTGGCGGAAGAACATGAATTAAAGAGAGAGAAGAAAAAAAATCAATTAATAGAGTAAATATCACGGATGGTCCCTGTGGTTTATCACATATTTGTAACGACCGGGTCAAGAAATCCCACCAATCAAAACGAACAACTTTCTAATAACTATCTAATTACAATTAACCATTCTAAACAGATAACAACTATACAAAATACAACAAACGAGCCAAGATCTCACTACCAACAAAGACTATGGATACAAACCAACTAACTACATAATCGAAATACAAAACTACCCAACTCCCACATACCTAAATATATGCCCGAAGTATAACCTCTAAGCCTCCGATCAACTTCAAGATCTTATATGCTTACTCTTATCTTTTCCTGTAAAAAGTTAGTCCACTAAACGGGTAAGCTACAACGAGCTTAGTGAGTTCATAAAGTACAAAATAATACTAGCATTATATACAAAACAAAGAAATAATAACATATAAAATGGTATAAAACTATTTAAGTAATTCATATTATAGCAAGTACACATCAATGCATAACTGACCGAAAAGCTTTACAACTTAACATGAGATTTACCGAGAATCCGTCATAGCCGAGTATCAACACTTATCCGGGATCAACAAGAATCACTGAATGACTGACATTGAGAATACAACTATATCGCAAGAATCAACAAGAGTTTGCAAGATAATAAACACAATTGAGAACCAATCACCGAATCAACACTCCACGAGAATCATCACTTAACCACCGGAACCGATAGACAATACCGCATCATGAACCAATGAGATCTCAATACCATCCAAACGAATCAAAGTGCGTCATTCCCCCTTAGGCCATTAGGGAATGAGGCCGATGAAGGTGATCAAGGCACCCCTAACCGAGTCCATGATCCAGCTTCACCACCACGGTCCATACCACTCCTCCGCCAGGTACTCCCGCGTCCACCGCTCAACATATTACACAAAGTAATACTCAAGCCGCCGTGGGTCCTCACCAAACGAAATTATCTCTCAAGGAATTCGTACGGGTAACTCATATTCGATATCAAACGAAACAATAACAACGATGACTCCACGAGACCGGAACAATAGGATTATCACAACCCGAATCAATAAAAATGCATCTCATACTAGAATTTGGTTTTTTTTACAAATGGGCATGTTGGATCATATATCTATCCATATATCGGGATAGATAGATTTACCATCACACCCGAGATCTTTGATAGTGGCGGTATCTACTCATATGGCCATGTTCTATTCGGAGGAATAAAATAAAATTGTCTTTTGGAGAGATGGCTGAGTGGTTGAAAGCCCCGGTCTTGAAAACCGGTATAGTTTACTATCGAGGGTTCGAATCCCTCTTTCTCCTTTTTTGCTTTTTGAATAAATTTGTTTCTTTATTAGATTGGTTTTGACCGGATGGTTTCATTATCATAAAGAAAGGGAAGTGGCTCGGCTATCCCGCCTAGCCAAGCCAGAAAAAATGGATTAAATATAAATGAGTTGAAAAAAAGAATATTTTTTTTATGACATCATCCCTATATGTATGAGAGAACCGAAGTGACTCCTATTTCAAGTCTGTGATCTCCTGTCTCAATTAAGGGGGGTCATGGAAAGAACAGGTTCAAAATCACGATCAATTCCTTTTTCAAATCCTGCTGCAGCTGCACGAGCCCTTCCTGCGTGCCACAAATGTCCCACAAAGAAGAAGAATCCTAAAACAAAATGAGAAGTAGCTAACCAACTTCTAGGAGACACATAATTGACTGCATTGATCTCGGTAGCTACTCCACCCACGGAATTTAAAGAACCTAAAGGAGCATGAGTCATATATTCTGCGGAACGACGTTCTTGCCAAGGTTGTATGTCTTTTTTCAGCCGACTCAAGTCCAACCCATTTGGACCCCTTAGAGGTTCTAACCAAGGAGCACGCAGATCCCAAAAACGCATAGTTTCTCCTCCGAAAATGACTTCTCCGGTCGGGGAACGCATTAAATATTTACCTAAACCGGTAGGCCCTTGAGCGGACCCCACATTAGCTCCAAGACGTTGGTCTCTAACTAGAAAAGTAAATGCTTGAGCTTGAGAAGCTTCGGGTCCAGTGGGTCCGTAAAACTCACTAGGATAAGCCGTATTATTGAACCAGACAAAACAACAAGCAATGAAACCAAAGACAGATATAGCTGCTAAACTATAAGATAAGTAAGCCTCTCCAGACCATACCAGTGCGCGTCGAGCCCATGCGAAGGGCTTGGTTAAGATATGCCAAATTCCACCAAGTATACAAATGGAACCTAACCATACATGGCCTCCAATTATATCTTCCAAATCGTCTACACTAACAATCCATCCTTCCCCGCCAAAGGGCGATTTTAGTAAATAACCAAATATGATACTTGGGCTAAGCGTCAAATTGGTTATTTTTCTTACATCTCCTCCTCCCGGAGCCCAAGTATCATCCAACCGAGACGTAACACAAGGAATTTATACGACATGAATCGATATCAAGTGAGACACTTCAAGGATATTCCATCAATCAAGACATCTATCAAAAGATTATATACAAGGCATACTACAAATAATCACTATATTCTTACAAGTCAATACACATAGCAAAAGTCTATTAATGAGTCAAACTTCATTTAATCATATTACAGTCAAATCACTAGAATTACCAATTCAATGTTCTAGGCATCGCATATGTGATAATAATAAACCAAATAACAATTAAACACGTAGCATTTAAATATATAACTACTAGTATACAGTTGTACATAGATGAACTCACCTGAGATTAAGCAATTGCCAATACGAGCCAAGTACTTCCTTTAGTCAAATTCCATTGTCACTGATTGATACAATCACCACAATTTCCCAATTGTTTACCTATCACAATTATACTTATCTCATTCAATATACAAGCTCAAAATCACAACTAGTATGACCCTTAATCACCAATTCCCAAACTTGGTGATTAACCCCAAAACCCTAAACTTCTAACTATACATCAAGTGCATAATCACATGCTAACTTCCAATTTCCTAGTTCAATATCAGTTATACATAGTCTACAATCATCAATTTCAGTTCCATAACTCAAACCCTAACTAGGGTTCATGACCTACTAACTCAATACATCAATTTATACATATGCATGGTGATAGGGATGATGTTTTACCTTAATTATCAATACAATAGATGAAAATCCTTTGATTTCTAGCTATAATCTGCCCAAAAGCACCAAATATCGTCCAAAATCGCCCAACACCGAGAAGAGAAAGTTCTAGAGGTTATTTGGGCTGAAATGGGGAAAAATCCCGATTTTATGCCTAATCTGCACAAGATAGCGCCGCTATCTGCCCAAGATAGCGCCGCTATCTCGACCCCGCGATAAATAGCGCCGCTATTTCCTGAGATAGCTCCGCTATCTCTAAATTTTCGCGTTTTACCCTTAGCTATTTCGTGCTGCTGTTCCAAATTTGCCCAAGATAGCGCCGCTATCCATGGATAGCGCCACTATCTACCCAGAATGCTGCAATTTTCAGCTTTTCTCCCATTTTAACTTATCCCATTTAATCAATTACCCAAAACACAGATTTTTTAAACAATACTTCCATCTAACAAAATTTATTACCTTATCATTTACCAGTTATTATCAATCTTAAAAATTTCCAACTCTCAAAATAAAACACGTATGTTACAATATTACATTCACAGTCTCTTATTTTCGTTTTATTACAAAAGGCCTAAAGAGTATTTTTGTCATTTAGAAAAAGTTAAGGACAGTAAGGACCATGAGTATAACAAATTGTATACACCAGGGACCTTCAATGTAATAAATAAAATTCAGAGACTGTAAGTGTAATAAGTGACAAAACACAAGGACCTTCCGTGTAATTTACTCTATTTTTAATATGACAGCCTTAATCGTATAACAAAAACTGGTATGAAAAAAAGTCAAAAACCGCCCTCGTTATAAAACAAATGGTGGGGCCCAACTGAATCGACTCATCTTATATTCTTATATCAATGGTGGGCCCAATTGTTATTTTTTGGTTAAAAATGAGCCATCTTTCATCTTTGCAGACAGCAACCATATTTGAAAAAGCAAAGAACCCTATTCAATATTATATTGTCTACTTCCACAATAAAAGAGAAGCTGTGCTCACTGAAGCTAATTAAAAAGCCAAAACTTGTTCCAATCAACACACAACTTTCAGAATCTACAACTAAACACAACTCAGGTGAACTAAAATTCCATGGCAACTGATAGAGACCGGTTCGAGATGGTCAATCTCCCAAGAATAAAGCCAATTCGAGATGGCTAATCTCCTAAGAATTTAAGAAATAAACTAAAGACTTTTAACAACTTTTTTCTCTAACTTCATTAATCAAAACACAATTACAATTTATAATGCATCCTAAATGACCAATTAACCTACCCACTAACCATGATCTAAGTCATGGGAACAAACACATGCATGAAATGTAAAACTACCCACTAAATGATAAAACTACTTTTTGACTAGCCTAACAAAAAGGAATCTTCTCTAAGCCGCATAGTGGTAATGCCATGGATGGTTTTGGATGTAGAAAGATGTCGTGGTTGAGTTGTCCCATAGGTGGAGTTGGGTTTGAGATCGAACGGCTGGTTTTGGTGATGCGAGCAACAACGGGAGGTGGTGGTGTGTTAGCGGTTTTTGTGATGGCTTCCCTTTGTTTATGATGAAGAAAACTTACAACAAAGGTTGCAAAAGAGGTGGCAAAGTCTTTCCAACAATTGACAAGCTCGTTGTCGGTGTCAATACTAGCCACCGTATCGGCTAAGTTAGCCAAAGATTTTTCAAGGCTGGTAGACATTGGAGGCATGGTACGAATCGATGAAAGCACCATTGATAGAGACCGGTTCGAGATGGTCAATCTCCCAAGAATAAAGCCAATTCGAGATGGCTAATCTCCTAAGAATTTAAGAAATAAACTAAAGACTTTTAACAACTTTTTTCTCTAACTTCATTAATCAAAACACAATTACAATTTATAATGCATCCTAAATGACCAATTAACCTACCCACTAACCATGATCTAAGTCATGGGAACAAACACATGCATGAAATGTAAAACTACCCACTAAATGATAAAACTACTTTTTGACTAGCCTAACAAAAAGGAAATTAAATACTTATGACTTAATTAAAATATTCTAAAGAAAACAAAATGAAAATGATCTTCAAAGATACGAACACATGTTCTTTCGATATGGTTAAGCACGTATCAGCAACCATGAACACATCACTTGTGTCTGGAGCAACAAGTCCCCAAAGGTACAAATCATTATGATCTTCACATATTAAGACATAAACAAACTGTCTCGTTATGACTTTTCCTCATTAAGTTAATTAAATGAAAATCAAACATCACCTAAATTTCTTCTAACAAATATCATGTATTTGTTAATTAGACTGGCAGGTAATTATAACCGGAGCAGCACAAGGAATTGGAGAATGTACTTTTTGCTAAACATGGAGCCAAAGTTATCATCGTCGATATCCAAGATGATTTAGGTCAATCTGTCTGCAAAGACATAGGCCTTGAAAACGCATCCACTGTGATGTAACTCTAGAAGAAGATGTAGAAAACGCCGCGATAAAAAAGTACGGTAATATCATGATCAACAATGCTGCTATTCTAGGTGAAGCATACTTGAAAATAGCAAGTCTGACTTTGACCGTGTTATAAGCGTCAATTTGGCCGGGGATAAAACACGCTGCACGTGCCATGATGCCAGCTGGCAGTGGTAGCATTATTTCAGTCGGGAGTGTGTCTTCTTCTGTTGCGGCGGGAAACATGGGATTCGTGTGAACTGCGTATCTTATACCGCCGTCGGTGCCGGAAGAGATTACGGATATAATTAAAAGCATATATTCAAATATTAAAGGAGTGGCTTTACAGGGAGAAGATGTGGCTCAAGCTGCTCTGTATTTAGGGAGTGATGAGAGAAGTGGGCATAATTTAGCAGTTGATGGAGGGTTTACCACGATAAATCCTGGTTTTGGACTGTTTGCACCTTCTTAATTTTGCTTATAATTGATCATATAAGTCTTGTTTTGATTTGTATTCAAGGCACTTATTACAAATGGATTTCTGTTTTTGCTTTAACATTTCTATTTTATCCGTTGAATGGACTCGAATTTGTGTTTGTTAATTTCTTTCCTTTTCTATGTAATTTGATACTAGTGTTTGTTAAATCATATTTATTGATGAATTACATAGCCCTACTTTGCACAATTGTAGAGACTATCAGAATGTAGCCCTAGCAATCTAAATTTGAAGATTCTGTCTTGAAATTCAAATCCTAGGTTCATTAAATTTACAAAGTTTAAGATTTGACCAGAAATATCCCTAACAATTCCCCAACATCGACTACTCACTCTCTCTGTTATTAGTCAAAAATTTCTGACCCTCAATCTATCTAACCAACCAGTGTGCTTCCATTTGCATGTTTGATGTAATGCATCCAGATCTGTTCTTCTAAGGTCGTATTAAGGATTGGAATTTTTGTGTGTATTTAGGATTGTTAGATCTGGATTTGTTTGTATTTGAAGGGGAGAGGTGGATGCTGGTTTGCTTCAGATTTGGGTGTTGGTGGGTTCCGATTCTTGTGATGGTTTGCCACGGTGGGCAGGGGAGGATGTGCGACGGTGGGAAAAGGTTGATGGAAGTAGAAGTCGGTTTTAAAAGTGATGGTTCATTTGGATGATTAGGATAAACAACATAATTAAAAGAGAAATGATTCTGTTACTACAGGTTTGTACCACAAAATAAAAATTTTCAGTTAAGTATAATTACATAAATTAATCATTGTGTTGTATTCATTTAAAGTTATGGCACCACCTTAATTAAAAAATAATTCCTTATAATAATTAAATAAAGCTTATACTAAATAAATCTTTAGACATTACCTTTTTGAGTTTGCGACTTCAAAAAGAAATTGTACGACCCGGATGTTATTTTTGCAACTAGACTATTTTTTGTGCAAACATAACATTTTTTGTACGGCCAGATGACACTTATCAATCTTTGTGTGGAAATCGCATAATCTTATTTATAATTTTTATTCTTACTTGTTTTTTTTAAATCACTCAAAAAATAATGATAAATATAAAAATATATTAACGAAAAGGTAGAATTCATTTTAATCATATATTATTAGGCGTTAAATTATTAACTGTGAAAAAGAATAGGGAAATGGAAAAAGATGTTATGTAGTGTTAGTGGGTATGGGTAATATTAAATATATTAATATTTTTGGTACATCACATGTGAAAGGGTCCTCATCAAAACACCCTATAAGTTTATGTATTTGAGAGAGCCAAGACGCGGCCTCTCTTGGTCGTGGCCACATCCATACCACAAGATAAGACAACATCGTGGAGGAGGCGGTCTTCCCATTTCCACAACACCGTGCAGAGGTACCACATCATCACCATACCGTAAAGGTATAAATCAAGAAATAATGTATTGATTTCAACTAAATCTTCCTACTTAATCTTCATAGTGTAAGAGTATTGTAATTTAAAATCCACTAATTCTTTTTCTAATTTAATTCTTTGATTTTGATAATGATATATATTGATCAAATGAGTAGTAAGATAAGTATGGAAATTTAATATGAAATAATATTACCCTTTAATATTAGGAGCTAAATTTTTTTATCAATACATATAATTTTATATTAAATGATAATTTTATCTTTAGTGAGAGGAGTGAAATTAAAATATGATAAATGGTAAAGAAGAGCAGTTGTTCTTTCACATAAAATTCTTAGTATTAATAAAAGTTGTTTTTTTGCATGAATCAACTCTTTCATTAATTAATTGGCAAGTGGGACACAATATTGATTTTGTTGTGTGTCCCATTTTTGACTGCTTGTGAGGATAATTTCTTGTAAGGTTCCTGTTTGTCATATTTTGACTGTTCGCGACTCGTGAGAGTAATGTTCTTCGGTTGGACTTTTGCTAGAATATCTAAAAGGGTATACAAAACTTGGGTATCTACATACGGAGATATGGTCTATATTGACAAGTAAATATGTCATAAACTATAATGATTTTCGTGAAAAAGCATGACGTTGGTTCATTTCTTCTACCAAAAGTAGAGGTTTTTAATCAAACAAATGATTGGTTATATACTTATATATTATATTTGTTGACGGCTAATTGCCGGCGTAATGATAGAACCAATATTAGTATACTCAAAATAGGGATTTATTAAGTTATGACTTATGACTTCAAGTTAAAATAATATAATGACTTTGAAATTATCTAAAAAGATGAAGGTTTTGTATAATTTGTATGATCATATGAGTATGAGTAATGTTAAATCAATTTAAATATCTCATGTTTATTGAAATGTATATATGGTTATATATTAACAAAGTTTATTTTCTACCTATATTAATTATATCTTTCAATATAAATGATAACTTTGAATCCACTAATCATGTCAGATTGAGTGTAATGGCGTTGTGAGGCGACCACGACCAAAGGTCGCAACACGTGACACGTCCCCCATTATGGAAACAAAACTCTTCTTTTTTCCTTACATTTGGTCGTTCTAGCGATCGATGAAGGTCGTTGTGTGTTGTGATGGGCATGATTCTAAATTATGAATGGTAAGTTATAATAAAATTAATTTTAGGGTTTAGTCACAATTTGTTTCATCATTACGGGGTTTTGGTTGATCAAGTTGTCATATGTTACTGATCTTATATAAGATCCGTTAGAACACTAATTAGTTTCTGTTGTAACCCAATTCTTCACAGACGGAAGATGTAAGTCTCCGCTTGGAATGTAAGATCCTGAAACAGGTAACAACCCTAGTCAGAGGCCTTCTGGGGTTTGCTCCCAGAAGACACTCCGATGCCTAAGTAAGAACGAGTACGGCAAATTATATATATGGAACGATTAAGGACGAAAACGAAACGAATTTAGTATTGAGAGGCTATTCAATGCGGATATTCTGTGTATAGTGTAATGTAATAAATGTGAATGAGGATCATACCTGTTGTCCTCCCTAAGTATCCCATTTATAGTCGATTAAATGGGCGGGAGATAGAATATTTAGAATGAGCAGGATGACTGGCCACACAACTTTGTCCGTATCGGTTTAAGGTCCTTTGGTCAATAGGCGAGGACCAATCCTTTTATCCGGAGGTTATAATAATGACCCTCCGTCAGGGCGCTTCCTGCGCGCCGCTTGCATTTAATGCTCATGTGGTTTCGCGCCACCTTTCCCTTAAATCCGGATACGTTATCAGGTGTCTTGGGAACTGGTTGAGACGGTCTGTGATTGGCGTCTTCTGCCTTCCTGCGCTTTATCCTTCCGTCTGCTTTTCTCGTGCATGCCTGCTCCGTTATTCATGGTATACTTCATCAAGTCCCCTCAGTTAGAATTAATTTGCTCGTAGTAAATTGGTTTTAACTGTGTTGCTTTTACCCTATCCGTCGCTTGAGTCGCCCTAAGAATATTACCGTTGAGATTGCGATATAACCGTTGCTTTATAGCGAAGCTTTTTTGACCGTTAAACGTCATTCAAACATTTGACCTTTGCGCCCTTTAGCCTTCCCTTTCATACATATATATTCATACGCATACCTTCTCTTCATCGTTATATCCTCCACTCTAACTTTCCGAAACCGCCTTTTCTTATCTTTTGATTTCCTTTATCTTTTATTCTCTCTTACCCATACTCATTCCTCTATCTTTCCTTAGTAATAATAATTATGAGGAAAGATAAAGCGATCAAAGAGAAAACGGATAAACCTTCGAAGGAGGTTAAAACCGCCTTGAACATATACTCAACTTTTTCCGCCACTGATCTTCATCACATTACTACTGAGTATTACATCGATCAACGCTATAAACTCTTATTGCCGAAAGAGACCGATACTATTCGTTCTGCTCCTGCTAGTTACGAGCCTGTTTATTTCCAATTTATGCTTGGGGGTTGCGATTCCCGATTGATCCCTTCATCCTTGCCGTTCTACAAAACCTTGGTTTACATATTGTTCAACTTGCCCCAAACTCGCTTCGCAAGGTGATAGGTTTCATTATGCTTTGCCGGTCTCTTGGTATTCCCATGTCTGTTGCCTTATTCCGTTTCTTTTATACCGTCACCGGCTGTGGCGATTGGGCTGTTTTCGCACATCGCCCCGGGCATCATGATTGCATTACAGGTCTCCGGGATTCTATTCACGGATGGAAGTACAGCTTCTTTTATACTGACCGTGCGGCTTTTAACAATGTAGAGCTTCTTTGGGGGAAAGCGTCCGGAAGGGGATCTGACCCGGTACCTGATTTGACTCCGGAGGAACGCATATATGCAAGCAAAATTTCCGCTATCATCGTTGAATGGGAGGATCCAGATGAAGCCTTCTTAGGGATGGCCGATCTTAGTCCATACTTCCTTCAACGTGATGTGAGGCCCGTCTGGAAGGTCGATGGTCGGAGTGTTCCACTTCTGGAACGTTTACTAATGAAAAAAGGAGGTTCACTGGAAGGTGACATAGCTATTGAAGAGGGTGAAATTACGCCGTTTGTGCCTCCAGTTGAGGAGAGTCAAAGTTCTGAGGCCACCATTGATCTTTCTAAAACCGAAGCTGAGAGTTTTTCTCGGACTAGAGACGTTCCAGTATCTGCACCCGCGTTTTTTGTGGAAGATACCATGATTCCGGATTCGCAGGTGGAGCTGCAGAGGACCCCGAAGACTCGCTATGTTCGCAACATTGCTTCTGCGGAACGTGGTAGGACTAGTCAAGCACGCAAATCTCGCGAGGAAACTGAAGCTTTAGCGTCCAAATGTCAGAGAGTTGATGCTGAAGGTATTTATTTTCCTCTTTTCGCATTGCTCTGCATGCCTTTCGTCTCCTTATGTTACCATGTTTAATTTGTTATTGTTTGAAAACAGGTTTGTCTGAATGCATTGTGGTATCCGACGTCCCTGCATCCATTTCTCCGGTTATCAAACCAGTGCCTATTGTTTCCTTCAAGTCCCCAATATTCGTTCCTCCTTCCATCGTAACGACTAGTATTGCGGCACCTGTGCCTCGTTCTGGTGTATCATCGTTATGGAAGTTTCCCGCAGGTTCGTCTAGTAGCTCTGATGTGGCTATGTTTGGTAGCCAGCTATTCAGTTCTGGGGCTGCTATATCATCAATGATTAGGGAGTCCCGGTCTCCCCAATCCGGTCGAAGTCAATCGTCCCTTCCCCTCTTTTCTTCTGCAGGTACGTACCCTATGCGTGGTATACCTATCTCTTTACGTTACTTATTCCTTTATCCTTCTGCAGGTGAGGTAGCCCGTACCGTTGGCCCCTCCCGTACTGCTGCCGCTTCTGAACCCGTTGGACAAAGTGGTCCTTTTGGACGATTGGATCCCCCAAAGGTTACACTTTCCGCTGCCCCTGTGACTTCCATGGCTCCTGCTGAGGTGACTCTTCCGGTAGATTTTAAGAACGTGCCCGACATTGATCTATTTTCCAAGGCTAAATCCGGGTTGTTGGCTTCTGTTGAACTTCTATCTGAGCTCCAGTCTCGAAATGCCCGTCGTGAGCAGGAGTTGGTAACGCAACGGTTAGACTTTGACCGTGTCTTCCAACTAATGAAAACTATTGAGGGCTTGCACGGCGCCGAAACTAAAAAAAACGAGAAGAGCTATCTCAACAGCTTTTAAAAAATCGTGCAGAGGGTGAAAGAACTGCTGCGGATCTACGAGCACAACTGTCTGAAGCAAACCATTTGCTTTCCGTCGAGAAAGAGCGTTCGTCTAAGCTGGAAGAGCAACAAAATGCCGCTGCTGCACGAATTGCCGAGCTAGAGTCTTCTTTAGTAGAAAAAGATATGGAGAGCCAACGTTTGGCAACGAGCACCGAGAATGAGTCACTGAAGTTAGAGGTTGAGATGCAAGAAGGGATGTTGTCTTCCAAACAAGATGACATCACCTAGCTACTCCAAAAAGGTGTTCCTGGAGCTATTGAGGTTTTTCTGAATTCCGACGAGTTTGTTCAAAAGAACTCTACTTTACAAAGAGAGAGTGTTCGGTATGGGAAACATCAAGGGTGCCTGGATATGCAGAATGCTTACCCCGATCTGTTGAAAGATGCAAAAATAGTTCACGACTTCCCTGAAGGCCCAGATGCTATCATTAGTTTATTTGGTGACCTGGTTTCCCCGCACTACTCTTTGATTGAATCTTTTGAAAATGGTGTTGTGGGTTTGGGCGAATTGAAAACCCTTGTGACAAAACCGAATTCCGGACCCGAAGGTGTTGGTGAGAGTTCAAGTCGTCGGACTGACCCTTAGTCCTTGATATTGTATTTACTTTCTCGTTTTTGCTTTTGAACCTATGATTAACGATGTTGCTTTTTGTAATCATGTTGTTGAATTTTCATATGTGTAATGACATTGTATTTTGTTTTCTATTATCAATGTCGTTTCGTATATGTTTATTTTCGATTCGTGTGTGTGTGTGTGTACCATTATTTCTTAGTGGGGCGTCCCCCGCTTAGATTTCGAAATGATGCTATGTTCGTTTATATTCGTTCGTCCGGCATTCGTCCGGTTATAGGATTGAGGTATCCTTTCGGAATACATTTCCTACCCATAGCTATGAGTTTATCGTCGAATTTACAGACTTATCAGTTCTGTCTTTAAAGCACTTCGGACTTAAGAGTTAGCTTTCTCGAAAGGCTTTTTCGTTACTAATTAGTTCGTCGGGTACATGCTGGATAAGGTAAATCAACTACTGCGGTACATGCTTTTGGAACAAAAGACATAAATAATATAAGAGAAAAAACATAGGCTTCCTAAAAATTAAACTTTCGCAGATTCCTCATATTCCACGTCCTTGGGATCGTCCCTCCGGTCATTGTTTCGAGTACGTACGAACCGTCTCTTCTAGCCTCCCTTATACGATAGGGACCCTCCCAGTTTGGGCATAGCTTCCCTGGCTTGAGTTGTAAGCTGGACTCGTTCTTTCGTAAAACTAAATCTCCTACCTTGCATGCCAAGCCCCGAACCCTTCTGTTATAGTATGCTTCTGTCAGAGTTTTGTATGCGGCTTGCCTTGCCGCATCGTTTTCTCTTCTCTCGTCTACAAGGTCCAGGTTGTACCTTAATGCCTCATCGTTGCACTCTAGACGGAAGTTCTCTGTTCGCGGGGAAGGCGATACTATCTCTAGCGGCACAACGGCCTCCATTCCGTACACAAGGCTATATGGTGTTTCTTTCGTTGCAGTTCGGGCCGTGGTCCGGTATGCCCACAAAACACTTTGCAACTCTTCTGCCCATGCTCCTTGCGCCCTGTTTAAGCGAGTTTTTATTCCATTGACGATCGTCCTGTTCGTTACCTCAGTTTGCCCGTTTGCTTGTGGGTGTGCAACCGACGTGAAGTTTTGACGGATGCCGAGCTTCGCACACCAAGCTTTGAAAGGATTATTAGCAAACTGTTTCCCGTTATCACTTATTATTGTGTGTGGGATGCCGAATCTAAAGGATTTATGTGCACAATTAGTCAACCTATGATGATACATCCATGCCTACGAAACACTTAAGGGTCACACCGGTGAGTGCATGTAATACGAGCAAGATAAGCAATGATACAACGAAGAGGAGTGATTCATAATAGCCATTATGAATCAAGTTAAGTATTAAGTCAAGTTTGACTTATTACTAGATTAGTTTAACTAACTAATCAATACAAGTGTTTGTACATTTACTAGCTAAGTAATTATACAATGTGTTAATTATAGTTTATCCATAATATGATTTAAAGCTATTAAATCATATAGTGTTTTGGATAATATTATTGTCTAATTAATTATTAAAAGTATTAAATACAAGTATATATTTTGTATATGTAATATACACGAAATATATATAAGTGTATAACACTAGACATTTAATAATTAAGTGTAACAATAATAACTAGTGAAACTATAAGGGTTTAAAGTGTAAGAGATAAGTTTGATTAAGAGATTAATCTTAATTAAACTAGGAGGACCTAAATGAAACTTATTCTATTATATATAGAAAGCTTAACGCTTTATTTAAAGTTAATCATTCCCTTGTTTTACACACTTTGGCCGAAACCCTAGCCCCTCCTTCCCCTATTCGGCCGAACTAAGAGCATCACCAAGTTCTTGGTGTTCTTCGTTCTTCGTGTTCTTCAAGTCTTGAAGATTCGAAGATCAAGTTCATTGCTTAAATCAACTAGAAGATCGCTCGATTTGTTCATCATCAGTGGATCTATCTTAAGCAAACAACAAGGTATTTTTTGAGAAAACCCTTTTCTCTCTTCTCCCCTCTTGGACGATTTCGACCAAAGAACCCTAGGGTTCTTTGGTGTTGGTCGAAACACACACAAGTGTGTGTGTGTGTGTGTTTGGGATTTCGTACAAGGTTTCTTCCATTGTTAATCTAATCTAGATTTCCAAGATCCCAATCCTTTAGGTTTAAGGATTAGGTTTAATCTCAGTTCCGCATTTAGGGATTAAATCAGCTAGTTGGTTTTAACCGGTCAAGAACATGTTCATGTTCTTGGTCAGTATGGTTCGAACCAAGTGACTAGGAGGTTGACCCAAGTGGTCAATCAGTATCAATGAAACCCTTCAGTGGTATCAGAGCGGTGGTTTAGAGATTTAAACTAGATTAACAAAGTTTGTTTGTTTAATTTTTATTAAAGTTTTTTTGTTCCAATTTTTCTTCTTCTTCTTCTTCTTCTTAGATCACGAAAAGGGTAAGAACCCTAGGACCAAGCATGTTAAACTAGTTGAGTTTAATTGGTCAAAAGGATTCTAGAAAAACCCTAGAAATTTCGTGTAAGGCCGAAAGAACCCTAGGATCAAGAACATTAAACTAGTATAGTTTAATTGATCAAAAGGCTTCTTTTCCCTAACCCTAGATATTTCAGAATTATAAAGAACCCTAAGATCAAGATTATCAAAAATTTTGATCAATAGGATTCTTTCCTTAATTACATGATCTTCCAAATCTAGGATCAAGTATGTTAAACCAAGATTTGGTTTAATTGATCAAAATGATTCTTTCCTTTTCTTAAGATTTCGTGATCAAGAGGATTTCTTGGACACCTAGTTTAATTGGTGGAAAAGTTTCCTAGACTTTAAGGATTTTTCCGAAAAACCCTAGATGTAATCTAGAACACTAGAACATTAAACTAGTTTAAGTTTAATGATTTAAAAGAATTAATTAGGTTAATAATCTAAAACCTAGATAATTAAACAAGTTTATGTTTAATAGGTTTAATTATTATTTTAATAGATTTATTGAGACTAGTTCTTTAAACCTAGAAATCTAGACAAAGTTTATTGTATATAAGGTTTAAATTAAAAAGTCTAAATTATTAGGGTTATAATCTATCTTAGAATTTAAACAAAGTTTATTGTTTAAATAGGATTGATTAGAATTAATCTTTTAATTAAATAATGTCTTTGATCAAGAAAGTCAAAACCCTAGTTTTGGTTGATAAAAAACAAGATTAGGGTTAGACTAATAAATGAGAATTAAAAGAAGTGTTAATTTCTAGTTCAAGAAATTAACAAGATGTATTTATTTATATTTATGTATTATGTTTCGAATTTTAAATATTTAAAAGATAAAATGAATTTTAATAAATTAAGTAGTTTATACGTATTTTAATTAGGTCAAGTTAAAATACATATAAATTAGATGTAATATTCTCATTAGAATGATTACAAGTTTATTTTAAAAGTAAATATATATGTATATATATTAAATACAAGATTAAATGAAACATTAAAAGATAATGTTATTTTGATCTTTAAGGATAATAATATAACTAGTCATTGTGTAAGTTAATTATATAATTAAAACTAGAAAGTACAAAGTTATGATTCCATTATAACTAGAAATTGTACAAGTTGAGATTATATGATAAATTAGAAATATACAAAGTTATATATTAATATTATAAGGTGTATAAAGTTATAGGTTGTTATAACTAGTAATTATACAAGTATAATATAAGTATTTTACAAGTCATGTAAGATACTAGATTAATGATCAAAGTTAAATAACAAGATAACTTTAGAACCTATATTTAACTAGTTCAAGTTAAATGTAAGAAAGGTTTAAACAAACTAAGAATTATTATATATAGTCCTTATATAATAAGTTTATTAGTTTCACCAAGTATGAACCGGTGATTGTGTTTGCTCAAGTTCCATCATGATTGTTGGAGCTAGTGGGAGCTACACAAGAAAATCACAAAGTTTATAGATATGTCGTCAAGACATAAGTTTTGGTGAAATCTAGTAAGTCAAAACAAATGTTTGATTTCATTATTAAACATATGAAAAACTAGGTGTGTTAAACTAGGTTTATGATTCAAGTCTATGAATCGTAAAAGGATTAAAAGTTTAACATAAGTTTTAAGTTTTTCAAGAAAGATAAAACAAGTAAGTTTTATTCTAGATAAGGTTTTTCCACAAAACCTAGTGATACGTTTTGTACACCGCGTTTTAGGTATACATATAAAACGCGCAAATTCTTGAAACTAAAAGTTTTAAAGAAAGTTCTTAAAGTTTAAAAGGGATGTCTTGTTGAATTCTTGAATTCACAAGTCACACATTTTAAACAAGGATTAAGATTGGAATAAGGTTTGAGTTTAGTTCAAGACTTAAACAAACCCAAGAAAATCTTAGATCTAAGTACTATCCACCTAATGGAACACCTCACTTGTTCAACGATATTCATATTGTAAGGATAAAGAACCTTAGATATGGATTCAAATCATTGCGAGTGTTAGGGTGCGTAAGGTTCTGTGATAATCGGGAGTCCCGGTGCAGAACATTGCACTGTCTTAGATGGTCTGATCTACTTTGGTGATAATTGGGAGTCCCGGCCCAAAAAGTACTTGAGTAGAATAAACATACTAGACTTTATTACTAACTTAGAAATGTACAATTAAATTGTACAAAGTTGTAATAAGTTATAAGTCTAAAGATTCTACGACCCCTAGGAATCGTGTCAAGTCTTGATACGATCGGTAAGGATGTTACCTACCAGAAATAGCATGTCTCGTCGGGAAGTGCCCAAACCTTGCGTCGAGAATGTGATATATGGATCCTAGGCCTAAAATATTAATTTTGGGTTTATGATATATTTTAGAGAATGTTTATTGATGATTACTAATTAAACTGGGTTTGATTTGTAGATGACAGCAACAACCACAACGACAAGTACCAACAATCTCTCACTTCGCTCAATCCTCGAAAAAGACAAGTTGACTGGGTCAAACTTTCTCAACTGGGAGCGCAATCTTCGCATTGTGCTCAGGCATGAGAGAAAGTGGTATGTCTTGGAAAGAGCAGTACCTAATGTCCCTGCTGCTAATGCTAGAGCTGAAGCAAGGCAAGCTTATGATAAGCATGTCAGTGATACGCTCGATGTGAGCTGTTTAATGCTCGCAACCATGAGTCCAGAGTTACAAGCAGGACTTATGGACGTGCCTGCATTTGAGATGATCCAGCAACTTAGGGATTCATTTCAAGAGCAAGCTAGCTCGCACTGAGAGATTCGACATCAATCGAGCCTTCAACTCTTGCAAGATGGTCAAAGGAACGCCGGTAAGTGCCCACGTCATGAAAATGAAAGGGCACATGGATCACCTGGCTAGACTTGGTCACCCCATACCGTTGCAAATGGCAACAGACACTATACTCAATTCATGGTCTGATGACTACAAGCCTTTTGTGGTCAACTACAATATGCATAATATGGAGAAATCCATTGCTGAGCTACATTCCATGCTCAAGACAACTGAATTGAGTTTGGGGACCAAATCTAAGGATGTTCTAATGATCGGTAATAGCAGTGGTGGTGGCAAGAAGAGAAGAGGGCATGGTGGCAAAGGAAAGGGTAAAACCAATCCTAACCAAGGAGTACCAAATGGTAAAAGTGTCAAACAAAAGGTCAAGAAGTTTAAGCCTAACACAGCGAGGACCGAGAATCGGTGCTTCAAGTGTGGTGAGGCTGGGCACTGGAAAAAGAATTGTCCAAAGGGTGCAAGTGGTGGTGGAGGAAACGCAAGTTCCTCCGGTAACACAACCACACTTCTTAATCACTTCTAGATACTTGTAAAGTACATTACGAGTAATCTAACTTTTGCAATCGTTTATTGCAAGAGGAGATGGAAAGTTAACATGACCAGCATGAGATGGTGATTCCACAAGCACCAAGATTTTATAATTCAGTATTTTATGGATTCAGTAAAAATAATTTCATTTTTGTTGGATAATTTTTATTATGTTAAAACGTTTTTTTTCTTTGGTTTTAATAAGAATCCATGGTTGAATTATATTATGTGTGTGCATGTGTGATGATTACACTAGTCAAGGTTTTATGACTAAGTTGTAAGTCAAGTTTTGATTTACTTTATGTTTCATGTTTTATACTTGTTTGATTGTTGTATAATAAATAATGTTTTAGAAGCTCAACACTTAGGTACTAGAAATTAGAAGTTTTTCTTCTAAAGTATTTAAGAGATTTATATGAAAAGCATAAGGTTCACAAATTATTGAACCTAGTTGAAACATCTTAAGTAATGGTTACTTATGATAGTAAGTTTCAAGGTGTTAGTATTAATATAGTATGATTATATTGGATATAATCAAGGTAGACTTTAAAGAGTATTATTACAAGTCTTTTTATACTTGTAATAAAGGAATTTAATGAAGTCATAATTCCCTAATAGGAATAATTGGATATTCGTAAAATACAAGTGAAGTGACTTAGACATTAAATGAACTCTTAAAAGGACAAACTATATTAAAGTATTTAAGAATTAAAAGGTATTATTGCAAGTCTTTTATACTTGTAATAAATACAATATTTAATCAAGTCATAATTCCCTAATAGGAATAATGGATATTTAAGAAATCCAAGAAATGACTTTGGCATTAAATAAGATTCTTAAAAGGATACTAATACACTTAAGAATTGGAAGTATCGTTTCAAGTGCCTTATACTTGTGAGATACAATAATCAATGAGAGTCATGATTCCCTTATCAGGAATGTTGGATATTCGCAAATACAAAGGATGACTTTGATGATTGATTAATTCTTAAAGGGTTAAACTATAAGTTTTGACTAGGTCAAAAGTAGTAGTTTAAGTGATGCTTAATTTCCATAAAATTTAGTGGGAGCTATGACTAACATATTCACTAGAGGTACTAATGAATATAGGAAGTTAGTTAGGACATTAACAACAAGGTTTTACCAAGTTGTTAGCCAAGGAGTTAAGAGAAATAAATGATCAGTAATTAGATTATTGCAAACCTAATAGCGTGATCACAAGTCTTGTGATTAATTATTGCATATCTAATAGGATGTTCACATTCCAGTGAACAAGTCAATCATTTAAGGAAGTTTCTTTAACTAGTAAGAATATCTACAAATCAAATAGCTAAAAGAGATTTAGTTACTAGGCAAGTTTTATAGATTCAAGAAACTAAAGGAGTAATTTTTCCAATCCTCCCACGTTTACCGAATCATATAAAAAGGCAAGACTAGAATATGTTCTAAATGTTGCATGAACAATATCTAGTAAAGACAAAAGTAATAGTATTCTTAATACTCGTCTTATGTCTTTAGTTTAATAGAAATAACTAAATTGTAATAAGTGATAAAAGTTACAATTAAGAGTTGTTGAAGTGATCAACACAAACGCATAGAATAAGTAATGATCCAGTAATAATTCAGTATCTATGTCCAGTGAGGAATAATACATGAATTAGTATCATTATTATTCAGAATTTGTATGTTTTACAATATCCATGAATAAAAGTCTATTTATTCAAAAAGGTATAAATCCGTGACTACTCGTCTTGGTGGGAACCTCGATGGGACGTTAACGTCATCGCGGTATTTGGAGGTAGATTCGAAGTTCTTCGAAGATAGCTACACAAGTTTTGTGTAAACCAAGTATCGGTGATATTTTGTTGGAGCCCGACGAATATTGGATTGACCACCGTGATAATACTTCGTGGTTGAAAAGTTCAAAAGTATTATTCACTAGGATTGTCCTTAAGCCTGAGGTATTTGGTTTGGGATACATTGACTAATGTGCTTTGGTTCGTCTTAGACAATTCTGAAATATGGTTGTCATACGAGGCCTTACTGGGTACAAAGGAATTTGTATTTTGAATCGAAATATAACAAGATGGTAATTGCACCTCCTTTTTAGGAGAGATATTTATGGGTCCTTTGACATGAAGATAAATGGAAAGTGCATGGCCATGCCCAAACGAACTGATTTGTTCTTTGTCGTTTATCACAACAGTTTGAATCAAGAAGTCATTAAATGATTTCGAATACAAGAGTTGATATATTCTACCATGCTCGTATTCGTTATCACAAATATCGTGCTGCAAGGGATAAACCTAACATAGTTGCCCAAGAAGTAGAGAAAGAGTGTTCTTTACTAGGAGACGCTATTAAAGAGTTTTTCAAGAAACTATACCTGGGTTACGTAAGCTGTTTTTATGGGGTTGGTTACCTACATGCCCATCTAGAAGGCCACTGTAGCTCGTATAATTAAGACAAAGGTTACAAACTTGCACAAGTGGGAGTCTGAAGGATTTATGTGCACAGTTAGTCAACCTATGATGATACATCCATGCCTACGAAACACTTAAGGATCACACTGGTGAGTGCATGTAATACGAGCAAGATAAGCAATGATACAACGAAGAGGAGTGATTCATAATAGCCATTATGAATCAAGTTAAGTATTAAGTCAAGTTTGACTTATTACTAGATTAGTTTAACTAACTAATTAATACAAGTGTTTGTACATTTACTAGCTAAGTAAATATACAATGTGTTAATTATAGTTTATCCATAATATGATTTAAAGCTATTAAATCATATAGTGTTTTGGATAATATTATTGTCTAATTAATTAATAAAAGTATTAAATACAAGTATATATTTTGTATATGTAATATACACGAAATATATATATATATATATATATATATATATATATATATATATATATATATATATATATATATATATATATATATATATATATATATATATATATATATATATATATATATATATAAGTGTATAATACTAAACATTTAATAATTAAGTGTAACAATAATAACTAGTGAAAGTATAAGGGTTTAAAGTGTAAGAGATAAGTTTAATTAAGAGATTAATCTTAATTAAACTAGGAGGACTTAAATGAAACTTATTCTATTATATATAGAAGGCTTAAGGTTTCATTTAAAGTTAATCATTCCCTTGTTTTACACACTTTCGCCGAAACCCTAGCCCCTCCTTCCCTTATTCGGCCGAACTAAGAGCATCACCAAGTTCTTGGTGTTCTTCGTTCTTCGTTCTTCGTTCTTCGTGTTCTTCAAGTCTTGAAGATTCGAAGATCAAGTTCATTGCATAGATCAACTAGAAGATTGCTCGCCTTGTTCATCATCAATGGATCTATCTTAAGCAAACAACAAGGTATGTTTTGAGAAAACCCTTTTCTCTCTTCTCCCCTCTTGGACAATTTCGACCAAAGAACCCTAGGGTTCTTTGGTGTTGGTCGAAACACACACAAGTGTGTGTGTGTGTTTGGGAATGATGTCCACATCAGTAATGAAAAGATACAGCGGTCAACCGTCCACCTTCTCCTTTCCTTTGCTGGTACCTGAAACAATGTGGGGGAAAGTTTGGGTCAGCTGGGGAAGCTGAGTGAATAATTCTCAAAATGCAAACAATCATAACATACAACACATGAGGGCACATCGGTGTACTCCTACTCAGAATCTACTCGATTAATTACTCAGATTTATTTCTCAGATTTTATTACTCAGATTTTAATTTATATAGCGCGCTTGTGTGATTTGGGACGAGAGATCAACCTCGCCCCTCCTCACACCTCAGATAGGCGTAAGCCAAAAACTCAGACGGGAGTGATCCCAAAACTCAGACGGGAATAATCCCAAAACTCAGACGGGAATAATCCCAAAACTCAGACGGGAGGTGATCCCAGGCATATAGCCAAAAACTCATATGTGTGTTATTATGTTTTATTATCTCTTTAACATAATTATCTCAGATGCCCTAGCAAGTAGTAGCACAGAATGACCCTGTGCCGAGCTCGGTTACCCAGGCACAATGTCTCAGATTAAAATAAATCAACAGCTGCTCAGATACTCAGATAGCATGTCAAACTCAGATAACAAATCAAACTCAGATAGCAGCTCAAGCTCAGATAACAATTATGGTGCAAGAAATGTAACACACAAGTCATGCATGTATAACGTTAAAACTGAATACACGGTGAGAATACTCACCTCGAAAAATGTATGCTCTGAAGATCTCTCAGCACCCTACACTACTGCTCATCTAGCGTCTAGACAGTCCTAAGGCATGAAATATAACCCAGATTAGACTCAAATTTAAAACTTGTCTAAAAATATTTTCCCTTTATTAAATAACAAAATTTCCCTTGAATATAATAATTTTATTAGCCTTAAAACCCAATTAAAACCATCCAATTACTTTGCTAATTTTAGAGTTTGAAAAGTGTGATTTCTCTTGTCATAAAAATAATTCGAAACCAGCTGCTAGGACCCCAAACACCACAGGATACTCCAGTACCCAAAATCTCACAAGAAAACAAGCATGAAAGGAAAGGGAACAAAAAGGTTTCCTTAACTATTTAGTCAAGGTTTTACACGTAACATCGAGACAACAATTGATATTTATTTAATACAAGATAATGGTAGGAATTTACCACCAAAGCTTCGCCGGATGAATTGTGTTCTTATCGGATTCAACTGCTGAACTTGCTACCACGCTTGAAGCCCTCTGCTGCTCGAACCCATATCACATAAAACAGGAAGCAACTGGTGGTTAGAACCGAATCGAGATTTAAAAGACGGGGAAAAGACGCGTCTTTGCTTACCGGAATCAACACGATATTATAGTCACTCGAGGAGCCTGCTCGAAGAACACTCCACCGAAACGGAAATCTCTCGCTTCCTTGCTCAGCTCAATGACGGTGAAACAACATCGAACGGAGCTCACCGGTGACAAAACGGAAATAAGGTGGAGCTCGGCGGAAATGACGGCTCGACGGAAGCAGAAAGTCGACAGAAATGGAAGCTCAACGGAGGCAGAAGCTCGCCGGAAACGGCGGTGTTTGTGTTCGACACGGCGGAGGAGATTCGATCGGAACCAGCACACGGAGGTGTTATCTCCCGGAAACAGAAAACGAATACGGTGGTGTTAAAATGAAGTTGAAGGCTACGGCGGCGAAATGGAAACCAGAGAAGATGGTGTTTATCGGCTACAAACAGAAAAATGGAAGATGGAGGTTAAGGTGATAACGAACAGAACAAGATGAGGGTGGCGACGAAAAGTGTGTTTCGATGGAAAGAAATTGTGGCATGATCGGAATTATGGAAAGAGAGGTGGTGTTCACGGCTGAGCTTTCTTGCGGAGGGGTATCAGACGAAAAGAAGGATAAGAATGAGAGTATTGCTTTGTCGGCTGCTATGGGATTAGGGAAATATGTCTTCGTTGATTATTATGATGGTAGACGTGTATAAAGCTTTAAGGCTTTCAAGCCCAAAAGTTTAAGAGATATGAGCCCTTTTCCTAAGAGTCTACAAGTCCAAATCAACACCACCAAATTCGGGTCCACTTGCAAAAAGAATATGACACTTGAAAGCTAATACACAATTAAATAAAACCATATAAAAACTTTATAATTAACCCTTAATCACAGTTTAATAGATTAGAAGTATTATTTAATTTAAAGAATTTTCGGGGCGTTACAACTCAACCCCACTTGAATCAGACTTCGTCCCCGAAGTCATCCTTCGGATAATGAGTGTATATCTCATACTTAGGCTTGCCACGACACACATCCTCAAATGAGGAACACAAAAATGTTTTGAATAAAAATGAGCTCTTCAGGGTGTCCTACTCGATCAGAATGAACTCGGACTCTCGCAACTGCTCATCCAAATCTTCCATCTATAATGGCGCAAAACGATAAGGGTGAAAAAATAAAATCGGAACGTTCTCTAAAGATCTCGGTTTATCATTGAAAATGGTGTCGATACATACGCGAAATAACCCACGACACCATGCTGAAGACATCTTCTTGCCCTCGCAGTCAGACACAGTTCCTTCACCTAACGGTTAACCTCGCGTTGAATCTCCGATTCAACTCCACTTGGAAATTTGCTATCGATTTGTTGACGATGTCAGATAATCTCGGCGTTGTACAAGGTCATCCAAACCATTTTCACAATCACACTCGGATCTCTCTTGGCGATAACAAGTTTTAGGGGGAAAAAAATTTCTTCCCGTACAGCTCCATTTAACAACACTATTAACTTTATCAATTAATAAATTTTTTTATTATGGGTCATCTCTATCAATAATGGCTCAGAAAAGGTGTTCTACTCAATGAGACATCATTTTGCTAAACTATAAGAAACGAATGTGTGGGTCGCCCCACAGTCAAATAACACAAAAGCAGGCACGTTGTTCACCCGAAATATGCCTATCACACATAAATCACAGATAATGAACACAAAATTCAAAAATCACCAGTAGTACTCATGCAATTTAGCCAGGAATGTAACTCAGAAGTCTAACTCGGAATATCTCTGAAGTATAACCCAGAATTCTAACTCATAAATTTTAACTTAGAAATAAATCCAGAAATGTAACTCAGAAGGTAGTAATGCTTATCAGCAACATCATTCACTACCACACATAAGTCTTATATATAAACATGAGAAGGCATCATTACCCACATCCGATTCATCTCGCATCTACTCATTTATATATATATATATATATATATATATATATATATATATATATATATATATATATATATATATATATATATATATTAGGCCACCTTCGATTAATAACTAAGGTATAAGTACCAATAATTAGAACGAATAATTTCAATATAAAATATATCTCGCCAAATTTCTCATTTGCATATACTCCAAATACACTCGATTAAAATTTCCATAATTCAACTTTTAACTTATCACAATCTATACTAATAACTTATTTTCAAACCTCGTTTAATGATTTCCCACAAGTCAACTTGTAACTTTTTTTTTTAATTATTTCGACCCCATATATACTCATTAAACTCATATTATCCATTTTTTTAATAAAAGAAATTCAATTAAATTTTATACACGTAATTTACTGATTTCTCATTACTCGATTTATGAATCAATCCATTAGCTCTCCTTTATACAATGTCCAATTACTCTTTATTCTCATTTAATAGTTTAATAATAAAGTATATTATTTGATGACTCTAAATAATAAAATAAATCACTCGATCAAATAATTTCATTTGATAATTCCCTTAACTCAAATTAATAATTACTCATAAATAATGTTTTCTCATAAAAATTTAAAACACCTCAAAATACCTTAAATTTTTTAAATATTCAATAATTAATAATAAAATATACTGTTCGATAATTGTAAATAAAATACATTACTCACAAATATAATTTTCTCATAAAAACTTTATAACATCTCAAAAATTTTAAATAAAACTTCCCGTTAATTTAAAACTTTTCTCTTTTAACTCATTTTAGTAACTTGTTCACTAAACTCGATTTATAAATTTCTTATAAACTCAAAATTACTCGGTAAACAATCTACATGAAATTTTCTCATTTGAGCTCGTTTTAATGATTTATTTTAAATAATTTGATCGCTTAACTCGGTTTATTAATTTCCTTATAAACTCAAAATTTTACTCCATAATCAATCAAAATAAAATTTTCTCATTTATTTTAATAATTCTTCATCAACTCAATTTAACGACCTCATTTTAACTTATTTCTTCAAAATTTCATTATAGCAGTTTCCTCAAATCCGACTCATTAATAATTTCCAATCACTTTAATTTAATAATTCATCACTCATTATAATCGCACATGAACAAGTATACTTATCTTATTTTGTATATAATAATTATAATATTTACTACTTCTCTTTCCGCGATTACACTCAACTCAATTAACTTGATTTATTATTTTTCTCAATTAATCTCGATTTATCAATTTGTTATAACTCGATAATTACCCCCATATAACTAGTTTAATTATTCACAACTACTCAATTTGATAGTTACTCTTATAAATGAATTTAATCGCTCTTAGTTACTCAGTTCAATAATTACTTTTAAAAATTCTCTAACCATGTATATGTATCTCAGAAAAATAAAACCTCCATGCATAAGCATAATGCCCATAATATTTATAAATAATAGTTAATGATAATTATTTCTTGATAATTTTCCTTTTTACCCCTGCTCAACCCCACTTAGAGAAAAACTCGTCCTAGAGTTTGGAACTGACATTCTCTACCAAATAAAACAAACAAACATATAATTACGCAAACAATTAGAATACACATACTAAATTCACAATAACAAGCATTGGTCTATCGTTCCCTTCAAAATCTCCCCATAACCAACCAAAAGTCCGGTGTGTACGGTAATAGGGGCCCTCTATTACTTTCGACACCTACCTTTGTTTGGTCACGGGTCAATCCCAAAGTTCACAACTTCCCACACATAAATTCACCAGCAAATCCCACTCAGAGAAAGATAATAATAATAATAATATATTTTCCATATCTAAAGAAATACAAATTCGCACTCAGTTGTATGTACTCAAAATCTTATAAACATTACTCAGAAATGCACTCAGCAAAAGGCACTCAGCAAAAGGCACTCAGCAAAAGGCACTCAGCCAAAATATTTTATTATGTCTTCAACAGTTAAACTCAGAACATAATATAGTTCATAAACTCTTTTAATTTATTTTAAATAGATCACTACCGAATCAATGATGATAGTTTCCCTTTACTTCCCTTTTAATAAATAGCGTTTAAGATAAGCTTGAATAACTTATTTTTAATTCATCTCGGAAATTCTCGATGAATTAATATAACAAACGTATATAGTTTATTCAATATCTTTGCGTTAATTTAATAACTCTTCAATGAACTCATTAAAAAAAGAATTTATGGCTTTTCAGACTCAGCTATTAAAATCACATACTTTAAAAGTTTTCTCGTTTGATCTCAATTTAATAAATCTCGGTTTATTATTTTCTCAGCAAAAGATTTTCTCCATACATCATGTCTCATCTCTTTATAAAAACATTTTCCTTTTTAATTGTCCAAAGATTTCATAACACCCGAAATTCTCATAAATTTAAAGTTTTTCAATTTGATAAACAAGTGAAAAGGTTCCACTAAATAGAATCTCAAATGATAATTCTACATTTAAAAAAAAATGTTTATTCCAACTAAAATTTTAAAATCAAAATAAAAACGACTCTTAAATAACAGATAAAAATAAAGTCAATTCTAGTTAAGATTTTTCGTCTAGCTCAAATGTAAATAATTCTAAACCATTATCAATTTTCAAATAAAATTTTTATAAAGGTATGTTCTCGGTACTTTCGTTTTACTAGACTTGATAATTCATCATAAAAATATTCTTTAAGTCCGTTGATAATAAAAATATCTTTTATTTACTCGTTCCACAGTTTACTCGTTTCAGTAACTCTTTTTATTAAGTGCTTTCCAAAATGAAAGATTTTAATATTTCCTCAATATGAAAAATTTATTACTCCTCATTTCTTATTTACCCAAGATATGTTCTCATTAATAATTTATAGAATTTATATCATAATTTCATATCCATTTACTACTCCTTTTGGTTAAAATTTCTCGAAATTATAAAATCTCACAAGTTATATAAAATTATATGTATAAACTTTTTAACGTGTATAACGCAGATGCACTAAGAATAACACACGAAAAATATGTTCAGAAAAGCGATCCTCGTCGCGAAATACCCTCAGAGTTAAATCAGAATTATACTCAAAATAATAACAGCAATTCTAATATTTGTCATTCCTCAAAACACATAATACAACGAAATTCCCAAATAAATAAAAGGTCTTAAATATTACCGGCAGCAGGAAAAACGAGGGTCGACGTGACATGCTGTACGTTTGATGTGAAACTTCTCTTAGAAACTGTTTTACTCTTTTAAAAAAAAATTCAACTTGAGTTTGAATTCGCCCCTTGCGAACCCAAATCCCTCAAGTCAGTGCTCTGATACCAACTTGTAACACCCTAAAATTTACAAGATTTTTAAAATTTTTGAAAACAAAATTATAATCAAAAGGTCCCATAAATTAATCTCAGAAATTAATATTTAACATTTAAAACGTATTTATTGCGGAAATAGTTAAGATAAAGTAAAGTGTTTTAAAATATTAAATGATGTCCACATCAGTAATGAAAAGATACAGCGGTCAACCGTCCACCTTCTCCTTTCCTTTGCTGGTACCTGAAACAATGTGGGGGAAAGTTTGGGTCAGCTGGGGAAGCTGAGTGAATAATTCTCAAAATGCAAACAATCATAACATACAACACATGAGGGCACATCGGTGTACTCCTACTCAGAATCTACTCGATTAATTACTCAGATTTATTTCTCAGATTTTATTACTCAGATTTTAATTTATATAGCGCGCTTGTGTGATTTGGGACGAGAGATCAACCTCGCCCCTCCTCACACCTCAGATAGGCGTAAGCCAAAAACTCAGACGGGAGTGATCCCAAAACTCAGACGGGAATAATCCCAAAACTCAGACGGGAATAATCCCAAAACTCAGACGGGAGGTGATCCCAGGCATATAGCCAAAAACTCATATGTGTGTTATTATGTTTTATTATCTCTTTAACATAATTATCTCAGATGCCCTAGCAAGTAGTAGCACAGAATGACCCTGTGCCGAGCTCGGTTACCCAGGCACAATGTCTCAGATTAAAATAAATCAACAGCTGCTCAGATACTCAGATAGCATGTCAAACTCAGATAACAAATCAAACTCAGATAGCAGCTCAAGCTCAGATAACAATTATGGTGCAAGAAATGTAACACATAAGTCATGCATGTATAACGTTAAAACTGAATACACGGTGAGAATACTCACCTCGAAAAATGTATGCTCTGAAGATCTCTCAGCACCCTACACTACTGCTCAGCTAGCGTCTAGACAGTCCTAAGGCATGAAATATAACCCAGATTAGACTCAAATTTAAAACTTGTCTAAAAATATTTTCCCTTTATTAAATAACAAAATTTCCCTTGAATATAATAATTTTATTAGCCTTAAAACCCAATTAAAACCATCCAATTACTTTGCTAATTTTAGAGTTTGAAAAGTGTGATTTCTCTTGTCATAAAAATAATTCGAAACCAGCTGCTAGGACCCCAAACACCACAGGATACTCCAGTACCCAAAATCTCACAAGAAAACAAGCATGAAAGGAAAGGGAACAAAAAGGTTTCCTTAACTATTTAGTCAAGGTTTTACACGTAACATCGAGACAACAATTGATATTTATTTAATACAAGATAATGGTAGGAATTTACCACCAAAGCTTCGCCGGATGAATTGTGTTCTTATCGGATTCAACTGCTGAACTTGCTACCACGCTTGAAGCCCTCTGCTGCTCGAACCCATATCACATAAAACAGGAAGCAACTGGTGGTTAGAACCAAATCGAGATTTAAAAGACGGGGAAAAGACGCGTCTTTGCTTACCGGAATCAACACGATATTATAGTCACTCGAGGAGCCTGCTCGAAGAACACTCCACCGAAACGGAAATCTCTCGCTTCCTTGCTCAGCTCAATGACGGTGAAACAACATCGAACGGAGCTCACCGGTGACAAAACGGAAATAAGGTGGAGCTCGGTGGAAATGACGGCTCGACGGAAGCAGAAAGTCGACAGAAATGGAAGCTCAACGGAGGCAGAAGCTCGCCGGAAACGGCGGTGTTTGTGTTCGACACGGCGGAGGAGATTCGATCGGAACCAGCACACGGAGGTGTTATCTCCCGGAAACAGAAAACGAATACGGTGGTGTTAAAACGAAGTTGAAGGCTACGGCGGCGAAATGGAAACAAGAGAAGATGGTGTTTATCGGCTACAAACAGAAAAATGGAAGATGGAGGTTAAGGTGATAACGCACAGAACAAGATGAGGGTGGCGACGAAAAGTGTGTTTCGATGGAAAGAAATGGTGGCATGATCGGAATTATGGAAAGAGAGGTGGTGTTCACGGCTGAGCTTTCTTGCGGAGGGGTATCAGACGAAAAGAAGGATAAGAATGAGAGTATTGCTTTGTCGGCTGCTATGGGATTAGGGAAATAGGTCTTTGTTGATTATTATGATGGTAGACGTGTATAAAGCTTTAAGGCTTTCAAGCCCAAAAGTTTAAGAGATATGAGCCCTTTTCCTAAGAGTCTACAAGTCCAAATCAACACCACCAAATTCGGGTCCACTTGCGAAAAGAATATGACACTTGAAAGCTAATACACAATTAAATAAAACCATATAAAAACTTTATAATTAACCCTTAATCACAGTTTAATAGATTAGAAGTATTATTTAATTTAAAGAATTTTCGGGGCGTTACAATTTCGTACAAGGTTTCTTCCATTGTTAATCTAATCTAGATTTCCAAGATCCCAATCCTTTAGGGTTTAAGGATTAGGTTTAATCTCAGTTCCGCATTTAGGATTAAATCAGCTAGTTGGTTTTAACCAGTCACGAACAAGTTCATGTTCTTGGTCAGTATGGTTCGAACCAAGTGACTAGGAGGTTGACCCAAGTGGTCAATCAGTATCAATGAAACCCTTCAGAATCGACAGACTATCTGTTTCCACATAAATTTGATGACGTGGGCTCCTGAGATGCATGCAAGTGCTTCGGCCTCCACCCATTTGGTAAAGTAATCTATCGCCACGACTAAGAACCGTAGACCACCAGGAGCCTTGGGGAAAGGTCCCACGATATCTATTCCCCATTTACAGAAAGGCCATGGGCTATGTATGCTTGTTAAACAGACTGGAGCGATTGCAGGGACGTTTGTATATGATTGGTAACTAACGCACTTTTCCACATATTCTTTAGTATCCTTGGTCATGCTAGGCCAGAAATAACCTAGACGGAAGATTTTTTGCGTTAGGATTCTCGATCCAGAGTGCGAGCCACACAGGCCTTCGTGCACCTCCGTAATTGCTTCCTTTGCCTCTTCATTGTTTAAACATTTTAACCAAGGCGTTGAATAACCCTTCCGGTACAACCTCCCATTCTTAACCGTATATCGTCCAGCATTCATGCGTACCTTCCTGGCTTTAATTCCTGACTCCGGGAGGATCCCTTCGTTGAGATAAGTCAGGATGGGTGTCATTGTAACGCCCTGAATTTTCAAGTATTATTATATTATTTTTAATTTAATTTAAATTACGTAATATTTATTTTTTATTATTATTAATTAACGAATGTGTATCGTCTCGTGTTTAATTGAGTAGTCATGATATTAAATGAGCTTTGTGTTAGTTGTTTCGTTGTTGTTTAATCCCGAGCCGAGGCCGGCCAAGGCTGAAAGCTAATATCGAGATTGGCCTAGGGAGTGATGGGTTGTAGTGTTCGAGTTTTGAGAGTCCTGGTGCTAATTGGGCATGGTATTGTCGGGCTTGGAAATTAAGTTGGGCCAAGGCCTTGTAGCTTGCGAAAAGAAGATCTCGTTTAATTCCCTAAGTCTCAAGCCTCACTAATCGATCTCTAATTCTCCCCAAAACCTTCCAGCCGTCGAGTAGGAAGCATCCCCAATTCGAAATTTTCCTCTTCCCATCTACAAGCAAAGATCGAGCAGTAGTCCCGAGTTTGGTTAATTCATGTGATAACCCTTGTCTCTTTTCCGTTTTCATCGTGTATAATGATCAATTTCGTGCCCTTTTCTTTCCTGGTTCATGCGTTAAGGACCAAGCATGTCCGGTGGTGATTCGAGAGTGGGCGATTGTAGCCCATTGGTGGATTGATCGTGTGAGATGGAAATCAAGTGCATCCGGTTTCGAGTGGCGGTAATTCATTTTTTTCTTGCTTCGTTTTATTGTTTCTGAATCGATTGTTGTTCTAAACGGGTTTTGTATATTTTTCCCGTGTTCTCTTGGGTTTGGATGATCGGATTGCTTGTTGTTTTGTATCGGGCAGCAGGAGCAGGAGAAGGTTGCAAATGTCGAGTGATGTTGTCTAACCAAATCGTGGGCAGCAGTAAATCGGGGAATTGATCAAGCCGTATCAATTTCGGTAGTCCTCACTTCCGAGTTTCATTGTTTTGTTGTTTCTTGATCCATTGTCTTTAGTTTGTGTGTTAACTAAGTTCTGATTTCAAACAGGGCTGTGGGGCTCGGGATCGTTCCCGAGCCGTGATCAAGGTTATTTTGTTTCGTCCACGTACCGTTTATTGACTAACAAGTTTCCGTGTAGGGTTCCGCTTTATTGTTTTGATTTAGTTCCTTCGAGTTTGTTTACTGTTCTTTGGGTAGTCTTATTTTGTCTCGTTAATGGTAGGGCTGCGGGTACATAATCTGAGTAGGGCCGAGCTCCTCGGGTTTTGAAGTCGGGTTTATCGTTTTGTTTATTTTGAAGTTTCAAGTTGTGCAGAATTGTTGACAGTTTCTGTCAAACCAGTTCGGGTCAACATTTGACCTGCTTCGGGTCAGATTCCGGGCTCGGGGTCTTCTAGAATTTTGTAGCCCGTCTTTGTACCTTGCCGCCCATATTGTTAAATAATTTATTGGAGTTACGGTTCTCAAGTTATGGGCATTTTAATACGGGTCTGCAGTGCTGAAATTTAATATTGAACAACTCTGTTGCAGACCTGTTTCGGGACCCTTCGGGGCAGAACCGAGCCAAACTTTGTGAAGATCAATTGTAGAGTTAGGTGTCGTTCAATTGCTGTAAAAATTTGGGGTTTTTCCGAATTACGGTTTGAGAGTTATAGCCGGTACGATAAGTGGTTGCGGGTTGGGCAGATTCTGTTTTTGTTGTATTTTGAGGTCGGCTTTTGACTAGGGTTTTATTGTAAATGTGATATAGGCCCGGGAGTGTCTCGGTAGTGATTTTTGGCTGTTGCGTGGACGTATGGAAGCTAGAAAAGCTAAGGTGAGTATTCTCACCGTGTATTCAGTTTTAACGTTGTACATGCATGACTTATGTGTTACATTTCTTGCACCATAATTGTTATCTGAGCTTGAGCTGTTATCTGAGTTTGATCCGCTATCTGAGTTTGACTTGTTATCTGAATTTGACATGCTATCTGAGTATCTGAGCAGCTGTTGATTTATTTTAATCTGAGACATTGTGCCTGGGTAACCGAGCTCAGCACAGGGTCAGTCTGTGCTACTACTTGCTAGGGCATCTGAGATAATTATGTTAAAGAGATAATAAAACATAATAACACACATCTGAGTTTTTGGCTATATGCCTGGGATCACCTCCCGTCTGAGTTTTGGGATTATTCCCGTCTGAGTTTTGGGATCACTCCCGTCTGAGTTTTTGGCTTATGCCTATCTGAGGTGTGAGGAGGGGCGAGGTTGATCTCTCGTCCCAAATCACACAAGCGCGCTATATAAATTAAAATCTGAGTAATAAAATCTGAGTAATAAAATCTGAGTAATAAACCTGAGAAATAAATCTGAGTAATTAATCGAGTAGATTCTGAGTAGGAGTACACCGATGTGCCCTCATGTGTTGTATGTTACGATTGTTTGCATTTTGAGGATTATTCACTCAGCTTCCCCAGCTGACCCAAACTTTCCCCCACATTGTTTCAGGTACCAGCAAAGGAAAGGAGAAGGTGGACGGTTGACCGCTGTATCTTTTCATTACTGATGTGGACATCATTTAATATTTTAAAACACTTTACTTTATCTTAACTATTTCCGCAATAAATACGTTTTAAATGTTAAATATTTATTTCTGAGATTTATTTATGGGACCTTTTTATTAAAATCTTGTACTCAAAAAGTTTTAAATTTTTGTAAAATTTTGGGTGTTACAAGTTGGTATCAGAGCTCTGACTTGAGGGATTTGGATTCACAAGGGGTGGATTCAATCTCATGTTTGAGCCTCGAGTTTTAAAACGCGAACTGAGTAAAATATTTTCTGAGAAAAGTTTCCACATCAAGCATACGGCATGTCACGTCGACCCCTCGCTTCCTACTGCCGGTAATATTTAAGAGTATTATTTAATTGAGATTTTGCTATATTCTGAGTATCGACGAGTAGCATATTCTGAGAATTTTCGGTTTATACCCTGAGAGAATCACTTGTGATTGAATGGCTAAACATATATGTATATAGATATACTATTATGAGATTCCATAATTTTGTGAATAATTTAGAGCTTAATTTGAGCATAATTTCGATTTTTATTCTTAGAGTTCTATATTTATATATATGAAAAATATATACTGGAGAAATGTGAAATTATAAATACTAATGATAAAATAATAAAAGTTTCAATTTAGAGGAACACCTAATAGAGTTGAGGTGAAATTTTATAAATTCTGAGAAATTCGAACCAAAAGTGTAATAAGGGGATATTAATTTGTTATATAAGATCCATAAGCTGTGTAATGAGAAATGAGGAAATTATTAACATTAAAGAGGAGTACTTAATATTCGTATTGGGAGCATATTAAAATCTTTCATATGGGAGGAAACACATAATAGACTGAGTCAATTAAAACGAGTAAATCAGAGATTAGTAAATCAAATTGATTGAGAATATTTTTAAGAAGATTTTACCAAGTTGAGTAAAAGAAAGAATTAGTAAGTCAATAAAATGGGAAATAATTACATTTAGCTAACGAGAATTATTAGCAGGATCTAAAAGAGAATTATTGATCAGGGTTAAAAGAGAAGTTATCTAAATGAGAAATTTAAAATTTTCGTGAATACAACGCATCACGAGATATAATAGTAAGCAGATTCCATATTAAAGTCAATAAGTTAATATTTAATTAAGAATCATTAAATTGAGATAAAATGGGAAAAATATTTCGAGTAAGTAGGTTAAATTGCCGAGTGCAAAACTAAATGTGGATGACAAGTTAAGTGACAGATTATTGAGTTCACACTGATAGCTTAAAATAAACTATGTAAGTTTAATAGACTAATTAATTGAGGAATCGCTGAGTCAAATTAATCAGTTATTATTGAAGCTCATCTTAAAGAGTAATTATATAAGAGGATTAAGAGAAAGCTAACGTCATCAATTTGATGATGATTTATTTAAAAACGAGTTAAAAGAGCGATAAATTGAATCAAATTAATCGAGGGACGCAATAACTGAGAACTCTGATAAAAAAAAAAGATATTAATAGACATGCTCATAAATTACAATAAATTCAATATAACTGTTAAGAGGATATAAGTTATATTTATGAGGAATGATAAATGGCATGTCCAAATGAAAAGTTTAAAAAGGAGATTTGTATTGTGAAAATAACTAAGTGGAAATATTTCTATGAATCTGAGTTATCCGAGTATCGCGTACGAGACTAAATGTACGCATGATTTTCTGAGTAATGGTTATGAGATTTTGAGTATGCACTGTTGAGTGCATATCTGTATTAAAATTCCTTTCTTCTGAGTGTGATTTGTTGGTGGTTTATATGTGGGAAGTTGTAAACTTTGGGATTTACTCGTGACCAAACAGAAGTAGGTGTCGAAAGTAATAGAGGGCCCCTATTATCGTACACACCGAATTTTTGGTTGGTTATGGGGAGATTTTGAAGGGAACGATGGACCAATGCTTGTTATTGTGAATTTAGTATGTGTATCTTAATTGTTTGTGTGACTACATACTTGCTTATTTATTTTGGTAGACAATACTAGTTCCAAACTCGAGGACGAGTTTTTCTCCAAGTGGAGTTGAGTAGGGGTAAAAAGGAAAATTGTCAAGAAGTAATTATCATTAATTATTATTTATAAATATTATGAGCATGATGCTTATGCAGAGAGATTTTCTAGATGAGGATTTTAAAAGTATGAAATCTATATACATATACTTGATTTGAACATTTATAAGAGTAACCACCGAATAGAACAAATTGAGAATATTTGAATTAATTTTATGGTGTAAATACCGAGTATATAAATTGGATAATCGGGATTAATGGAGAAATTAATTAACCAAGATTTATCGGGGTAAATGCAATTGTGCAAAAGAGAAATAGTAGGTACTACAATTATATACAAAATAAGACAGTATACTTATTCTTGGGTAGTTATAAATGTGATGATGTGGAATCATTAAATTAAAGTGATGAGAACTTATTAATGAGTCGAATATGAGAAAACTGCTACAATGAAATTTTGAGGAAAATGAGTTAAAATGAGATCGGTAAATTGCTGGTAATGGGTTATTATTAAAACGAGCTAAATGATAAAATTCTATTTTGATTAATTATGGAGTAATTTTGAGTTATAAGAAATTACAAATAGAGTTACATAAGCAAATTAATAAAAGGGAGTCAAAAGAGAAAAGTATTAAATTAACGGGGAGTTTTATTCAAATTTTTGAAGTATTATAAGTGTTATGAGCTTTGAGGTATTATAAAATTTTATGAGAAAACTCTATTTATGAATAATTATTAAACTTAAGGTGAGAACAACTATTCAATAAATTTATATTGAACTTAGGAGAAATTTCGAAAAGACGAGAATGTACTGAGTTGATGAACCATGAGTAAACCGTAAGATTTAGAATAAAGTGTAACTACGAATGGAGTAAATGGGAACTAAAGAATTAATTTGTAATTTGAGTAACGAGAAATCATTATAAATAAGAGTATGAAATTTAATTGGAATTTTCATTGGGTAACATGAAATCAATGAGTAGATATGGTCAAAATAATTAAGAGACATTTTAAATTGTGTAAAATCAGTGAAACGGTCTATTAAAGGATCGTTAATCTAGATGAATGAGAAAACATCTATTAAAATATTATCGAGAAACTATTAAATGTAATAGAATGAGAACCTGTTAAAGAGAATTAAATGACAAATGGTTAAAGAAGAGTTATTCTGAGAACCAATAACATGGTTGAGAGAGAAATCATTAGTCCAAGTATTATAAGCTAGTAAACAGGAACACGCAGTAGTCATAAGAATGAGAAAAAAATGTGATTTATATGTAATGCTATTGCTAGTAAATATTGTTACGTTATGAGTTATTTTTTTAGATAGATTTCTGGTTATGTTTCTGAGTCAGATTTCTAGGTTTGCTTCACAGTTAAGATTTCTGAGTTTGCTTCTGATATATATTTCTGAGTTTTTATTCGAGTCAGATTTATGAGTTATATCCCTAAGGAATGTTTTTAAGGACATTTCTGAGTTAGACTTATGAGTTATATCTCTGGGTTATATTTTTATAAGTTATCTACATGAGTATATAAAGAATTCTGAGTGATATGTACATTCGTTGTGAATAAATTGCCTGTTTTTATTTTATTTTATTCCTATTGATAGTGGTGTAAACTGCTAAATTGCTTCTTATGCCTTAAGCAAATTAGTGTCCTATAGAATTGAGGACTTTTCTGACCCATTCTGATAAAGAATTGTCAATAATGAGATTTTACCTGTTACTAAAATTTTTAATGATCATTTGGTTGAACCGTTCGGGGAGAAATTCCCCCATAAACTTTTATCCTAACGCCATGAGAGAGCCATGTGTGGTAGTGAGTATGGATTGGATGACCGAGTACCACGTCGGGATCATATGTCGCCACAATCAAATCCGTAGCAAACCGCCAAATGGAGTTGAATCGGGGATTCAACACAACATTAAGCGCTGGATACAGGAACCGTGTCCGGCTGCGATAGCAAGAAGACATATTCAGCTGAGTATTGTGGATTATTTCGCGCATGTTATCGACAGCAATTTCAATGATCAACCGAGATTCTTAGAGAGCGTTCCAATTTTAGCCTTATTGTCTTGCGCCGCCAAAGATGTAAGATTTTAAGGAGCACTTGCAAGAGCCGGAGTTCATTCTAATCGAGTAGGCCACCCTGAAAGTGTTTTATTTTGTTCATAATTTTCTTTTTTCATGTCTCCCCATTTGAGGATGTGTGTTGTTGGTTGGCCTGAGTCTGAGATGCGAGATCGCTACCCGGAGCTTCTGCCGAGCGATGACTTCGGGGACGAAGTTTATTTCAAGTGGAGTTGAGTTGTAACGCCCTGAATTTTCAAGTATTATTATATTATTTTTAATTTAATTTAAATTACGTAATATTTATTTTTGATTATTATTAATTAACGAATGTGTATCGTCTCGTGTTTAATTGAGTAGTCATGATATTAAATGAGCTTTGTGTTAGTTGTTTCGTTGTTGTTTAATCCCGAGCCGAGGCCGGCCAAGGCTGAAAGCTAATATCGAGATTGGCCTAGGGAGTGATGGGTTGTAGTGTTCGAGTTTTGAGAGTCCTGGTGCTAATTGGGCATGGTATTGTCGGGCTTGGAAATTAAGTTGGGCCAAGGCCTTGTAGCTTGCGAAAAGAAGATCTCGTTTAATTCCCTAAGTCTCAAGCCTCACTAATCGATCTCTAATTCTCCCCAAAACCTTCCAGCCGTCGAGTAGGAAGCATCCCCAATTCGAAATTTTCCTCTTCCCATCTACAAGCAAAGATCGAGCAGTAGTCCCGAGTTTGGTTAATTCATGTGATAACCCTTGTCTCTTTTCCGTTTTCATCGTGTATAATGATCAATTTCGTGCCCTTTTCTTTCCTGGTTCATGCGTTAAGGACCAAGCATGTCCGGTGGTGATTCGAGAGTGGGCGATTGTAGCCCATCGGTGGATTGATCGTGTGAGATGGAAATCAAGTGCATCCGGTTTCGAGTGGCGGTAATTCATTTTTTTCTTGCTTCGTTTTATTGTTTCTGAATCGATTGTTGTTCTAAACGGGTTTTGTATATTTTTCCCGTGTTCTCTTGGGTTTGGATGATCGGATTGCTTGTTGTTTTGTATCGGGCAGCAGGAGCAGGAGAAGGTTGCAAATGTCGAGTGATGTTGTCTAACCAAATCGTGGGCAGCAGTAAATCGGGGAATTGATCAAGCCGTATCAATTTCGGTAGTCCTCACTTCCGAGTTTCATTGTTTTGTTGTTTCTTGATCCATTGTCTTTAGTTTGTGTGTTAACTAAGTTCTGATTTCAAACAGGGCTGTGGGGCTCGGGATCGTTCCCGAGCCGTGATCAAGGTTATTTTGTTTCGTCCACGTACCGTTTATTGACTAACAAGTTTCCGTGTAGGGTTCCGCTTTATTGTTTTGATTTAGTTCCTTCGAGTTTGTTTACTGTTCTTTGGGTAGTCTTATTTTGTCTCGTTAATGGTAGGGCTGCGGGTACATAATCTGAGTAGGGCCGAGCTCCTCGGGTTTTGAAGTCGGGTTTATCGTTTTGTTTATTTTGAAGTTTCAAGTTGTGCAGAATTGTTGACAGTTTCTGTCAAACCAGTTCGGGTCAACATTTGACCTGCTTCGGGTCAGATTCCGGGCTCGGGGTCTTCTAGAATTTTGTAGCCCGTCTTTGTACCTTGCCGCCCATATTGTTAAATAATTTATTGGAGTTACGGTTCTCAAGTTATGGGCATTTTAATACGGGTCTGCAGTGCTGAAATTTAATATTGAACAACTCTGTTGCAGACCTGTTTCGGGACCCTTCGGGGCAGAACCGAGCCAAACTTTGTGAAGATCAATTGTAGAGTTAGGTGTCGTTCAATTGCTGTAAAAATATGGGGTTTTTCCGAATTACGGTTTGAGAGTTATAGCCGGTACGATAAGTGGTTGCGGGTTGGGCAGATTCTGTTTTTGTTGTATTTTGAGGTCGGCTTTTGACTAGGGTTTTATTGTAAATGTGATATAGGCCCGGGAGTGTCTCGGTAGTGATTTTTGGCTGTTGCGTGGACGTATGGAAGCTAGAAAAGCTAAGGTGAGTATTCTCACCGTGTATTCAGTTTTAACGTTGTACATGCATGACTTATGTGTTACATTTCTTGCACCATAATTGTTATCTGAGCTTGAGCTGTTATCTGAGTTTGATCCGCTATCTGAGTTTGATTTGTTATCTGAATTTGACATGCTATCTGAGTATCTGAGCAGCTGTTGATTTATTTTAATCTGAGACATTGTGCCTGGGTAACCGAGCTCGGCACAGGGTCAGTCTGTGCTACTACTTGCTAGGGCATCTGAGATAATTATGTTAAAGAGATAATAAAACATAATAACACACATCTGAGTTTTTGGCTATATGCCTGGGATCACCTCCCGTCTGAGTTTTGGGATTATTCCCGTCTGAGTTTTGGGATCACTCCCGTCTGAGTTTTTGGCTTATGCCTATCTGAGGTGTGAGGAGGGGCGAGGTTGATCTCTCGTCCCAAATCACACAAGCGCGCTATATAAATTAAAATCTGAGTAATAAAATCTGAGTAATAAAATCTGAGTAATAAACCTGAGAAATAAATCTGAGTAATTAATCGAGTAGATTCTGAGTAGGAGTACACCGATGTGCCCTCATGTGTTGTATGTTACGATTGTTTGCACTTTGAGGATTATTCACTCAGCTTCCCCAGCTGACCCAAACTTTCCCCCACATTGTTTCAGGTACCAGCAAAGGAAAGGAGAAGGTGGACGGTTGACCGCTGTATCTTTTCATTACTGATGTGGACATCATTTAATATTTTAAAACACTTTACTTTATCTTAACTATTTCCGCAATAAATACGTTTTAAATGTTAAATATTTATTTCTGAGATTTATTTATGGGACCTTTTTATTAAAATCTTGTACTAAAAAAGTTTTAAATTTTTGTAAAATTTTGGGTGTTACAGTCATCCAACAGCTTTCTTCATGGTTAATTTCTGTTACCTCTTCCGTCTGGCCATCGATGCTTCTATGTGTTAGAACTTCCACCAAAACTTCCTTGGTTAGGTCACAATATAACATCGATGCCAGCTTGCTCAATGCATCTGCTTCCTTGTTCTTTGTTCGCGGGATTTGAGATATCTTGAAACTCCGAAACATAACTACTTTTTCTTTTACCTTTCCCAAGTATTTCTGCATATGGACTTCCTTGGCATCGTATGAACCATTCACTTGGTTTACCACCAACATTGAGTCCATAAAAACTTCCAGCATCTGAATTTCCAACTTTGTCGCCAGACCTAGACCTGCCAACAGTGCTTCGTACTCTGCTTCGTTATTTGAGCACTGGAAATCAAAACGCAAAGCGTACGTAACTTTCTCCCTCTCCGGTCCTTTCAGCACAATGCCTGCACCACAACCTTCTCTTCCGGCGGCTCCGTCCGTATGCATTTTCCAGAAGGTCTCTTAACGAGATACGAACGACTGTCTTTCCTTCCGTTCTTCGACCACCAAAACCATTTCTTCATCCGGTACTTCTACCAAAAAATCAGCCAAGGCTTGGCCTTTGATGCTAGGACGTGTCTTGAAGAGGATATCGTGTTCTCCTAATTCTATCGCCCATTTAGTGATTCTCCCGGAACGTTCCGGTTGAAGGAGGATGTTCCGGATTGGTTGATTGGTCAGAACGGTGACCTTGTGGGCCTGAAAGTATCTCTTCAAACGTCTGATAGAATATATTAGTGCTAGGATGAGCTTCTCAATTAATGAATAATTGAGTTCGGCTCCTTGTAAGGCTCTGCTAACGAAATAAACCGGAGCTTGCTTCCCTTCTCTTTCGGCGATTAACACAGAACTTATAGCTTCTCTGTTAGTGGAAAGGTACATCACTAAAGGTTCGCCAGGCTCTGGACTGGCCATTGTCGGAAGGTCTTTTAGATGTTGTTTTAATTTCCTTCGGGCTTCTTCTGCTTCGTCTGTCCACCCTATCTCCCCTTTCTTTGTGCATCCATGCAATGCTTTGAAAAAAGCAATTGATTTTTCTGCCGACTTGGCTAGGAAGCGTCCCAACGAAGCCAATTTCCCGTTTAAGCTTTGCACATCCTTCATCGTTCTGGGAGTATTCACCTTCATAAGCCCTTCCACCTTATCAGGATTGGCCTGGATGCCTGCAGTGGTGACTATGTGACCCGAGAACCTTCCCCCACTCATTCCGAAGGAACACTTCTTAGGGTTCAACTTCATGTTGATCTTCCTGAGCTGTAGTAACATTTCTTCCACATCCTGAAGTAAGTTTTCATCTTTCCTACTTTTGATGACCATGTCATCAACGTATACTTCCAGATTTCGACTGATCTGTCTCTCAAAAGCCCTATCTACTAAACATTGATATGTAGCCCCTGCATTTCTGAGACCGAAAGGCATCTTTACATAGCAGAAGGTTCCTTTGGCCGTGTGGAATGCTGTTTTCTCTTTGTCTTCCCGTGCCATCTGAACCTGATGGTACCCTTTATACGCGTCTAGGAACGACTTCCATTTATACCCCCCAACGATTCCACTTTTTGTTCTATCTCTGGGAGAGAGTAGCTATCTTTGGGGCATGCCTTATTGAGGTCTTTGAAATCTACACACATGCGCATAGATCTGTCTCCTTTTTTAACTAAAACTGGATTTGCTATCCATTCGGGATATTGCGTGCTTCGTAAGACTCCGGCATCCACCAAATCTTTGACTTCTTTGTTCACGATCTCATTCCGTTCCAATGCCATTCCCCGTTTCGTTTGCTTTATTGGACGGAAAGAGGGATTGACCATCAGTCTGTGTTCCGCTACTTCCCGGGATACTCCGGTCATATCTTTCGGCCTCCACGCAAAAACCTCTTTGTGTTTTCTCAACAATTCCCCTAGCTCTTTTTTTTAACAACGTTGGTAAGTTTCCCCGATCCGGATGGTTAAGTCGGGATACTCCAGATTAACCACGACATGGGCTTCTTCCTGCTCCGTCCAACTATCCTGGTGAGTGACGCTGTTACATTCCAAGGGGGGCATCTGCATACTCTGGGCTGTGATGACGCCATGCTCGGAGGGAAATTTTAGTAAACCATGAATCGTCGAAGCAACGGCTTGGAATTGCCACAAGCCCATCCTTCCTAGGATGGCATTGTATCTGGAAGGTGCCTCTATGACGATGAATTCTGCCAGGATTGTTTTACTGAGAGGTTTCTCCCAGTCGGACAGCATGAGGGGAAGGTGTATCTTCCCTTTGGGCCAAACGGATTGTCCCGAGAACCCAATAACCGAAGCCTTCGCCGGCTTCAAGAAAGCCTTTATTTCGGTTGAGAATTTATCGAAGCAGTGACCATATATAATGTTTGCTGAACTTCCTCCATATACATATATTCGCCGTACCATTGTTTTTGCTATAATCCCAAAGACCACCAAAGGTTCCGTTCCCACATATCCCTCCGGCACGGGCTCCCCCTACCAAATTCTACTATTCCTCCCCGCCTATTTCCCAAAAAGGGGGGCTTGGTTCCTTCTTCCAGGGCAAAGATCTCCGCATTATATGCTGCTACCTCATTTTTCGCAGGAGGTTCTATGGAAGCCACTTCCGCCTTTCCTTTGCCCTGTGCTTCTTTCTCCCTTTTCGTAACTTTCACATGAAGTAGTAGTGTGACCCATGATTTTGTGGAAATCGCAGTAGGCGTTCGGATCTCTGGGATACCTCTTCCTTGGCGTTCTTCCTTCGGCAGGTTCCCGTGTTTCGTGAGTTGAGAAAGCCTCCTGCCGGGACGGAGGGTATCGATCATATGAAGGTTTTCCTTCATAGGCTCGTCCGCGGTACGTGGGCTTTCCCCCATAGCTTGCTCGAAGCTGGTTTCTTCCATTTTCGCCATTCCGGAACGAACTAGAGCCTACCGTCCCCTTCTTTTCCTGTGCTTCGAAGCATAATTTCTCTGCACTTTCTTCTTCTTGTTTGAGTACCTTATTCACCACGCTAATCATGTCGTCCTCCTTTACAAAGTCTCTTTTGGACAGTTCCCGGAACAACTCCCCTTCCCGGAGACCGTACGTAAAGGCTGCTATTATAAGTGAGTCTTCTCGGACAGGCATTTTTCAGCTTTGCTCGTTGAATCTTTTGAAGTACGATTTGTTTGATTCCCCTTCTCGTTGCCTGCACGCCATTATGGATTGGGATTTCTGCTGATACTTCTTTTGCTGTATGAAGCTGTGGCTGAACTGCGCAGCAAGCTCCTCAAAGCTGGTAATGCTTCTTTGAGGTAAGCTGGACAACCAATACCGAGCTGAGCCTTCCAGCGTTCCTGCGAAGTATAAACACCACAACTTCTGGTCCATCGGTATCATTCTAACAGCCCATCGGAAGCTAGCTACATGGTCATCCGGGTCTCCGGTTCCGTCATATGACTTGACTCTAGGCCCTTTGAGTCCCAGGGGGATCGGCATCTCGTTAATTTCGTCAGTAAACGGAGATCGGAAACTCCGAGATGTTGAAGAGTGACGCTGATCTAGTCTCTCTTCCCTTCTCCCGGGAGTTCGTTCTCTTCTCTTCTCCTCTCCGAACTCCGCTCTCCCCTTCTCTCCAGAGTCTGTGCTCTCCTTCTCTCCGGACCTCGCGCTCTTCTTTCTTTTTCCGGTCCGGACTCCTGATCCTTAATTCGAGCAGGAGGAGTCTTTTCCCTATAAACTTCTTCCGCGGATTCTTCTTCCGTGGATTCTTCACTAGAATAGGTTAGAGTCCTTCCGACTCCGCTCGTTTTCTCTATAGTTTTCCTCCGGCTTTTCTCATGGTCCCTTAGCTGTCGGAACTTACAGAAGAGATTGAACTCTTTAATTTCCTCCTCTGTCGGATCATCCTTCCCGGATCCGGAGGGGGGGGACACGTCATAGTGTTGACGACTGTCACACCCCGCCAAAAGTGGTTTGCGGAAGAACGGGAGTGCGACTATCATGAGTAAATATCGCATATGATTATCGTAAACAATAGTTGCTTGATAAAAAGTACTGTCACCAAAATTTAATGTAAACAAAATGGTTGAACCAAAACATAGTTTTGACTAAAATTTGGAGGTGACATCTTTACAAAACAAAAGCTTGACTTCAATGCATGCGACTCAATGCCTAGCTTAGATACCTGAAAAACATAAGTAAAAGTATCAACAAAATTGTTGAGTGAATTCACAGGTTTTAATGAGTTCAAAATAGTTCCATAGTTTTCGTATGCCGCTCATGGCAAAAATAGTTTGATGATATAAAACGTTTAAAAATAGTCTGCTCAAAAGCAGTAGTAGAACCAATAGTTTTCGTATGCCATTGTTGGCAAAAATAGTGTGATGGTATAACGTTAAATATGACCTGCTCCGAGAACAGGGGCACGATAAATCGCAAGAAGAAACATGTGACGGTGATCCCCTAAAAGGTTAGCTATACCCTTTTAAGTTAAAATCTCGACCCTAAGTCCATAACCAAAACAACAACTCTAATACGCATTTCACATATGGATATACACTCCTCGTGGTCGGTAAACACCGATAAATGATCAATAACGTGTGGGAGGGTGAGTCTCAGCCAATAGTACTATCTGCATATCCATGGCCTAGTCGCAACTAGCTAATGATTATGGTATGTAAGCATATACGCACTTCCATGCACTACATCTAACCCTAGTCCGAGATAAGGATTCGTTGTCAAGTTTCCAAAAATAGTTTCATCACAATAGAGTAAATGATTATAAATAATGGAAATTATTTATAAAATAGTTGATATGTTTTTCAACACAAAAGTGAAATAGTTAAAAACGTATAGTAGTAAAAGAGAGGTTGTGAATTGAAAGTCACAAATAGATATATAAAAGCAGTTGTTATGTTTTCCACCCCGAAGTTATAAAACAGTACATAAAATGCGGTAAAAAGTGGGGCTGTGAACTCACCTGATGCAATGCTTCCAAAAGACTCAAATAATGAGATGACGTTTCCAACAAAATGATCATAGCGTCCTAAACGCATAGAATAATAAAATAAGTGACTATCTAAATGACCCATCTATGCTAATGATGCAAACTGATTCCTAAAAGGGAATTTAGGCTTGAGCGATACGTTAGTGACATTGTGAGGTGTTCGCGTATTTGAAATACAGTTGGTTGACTTAAACAAGTTTTCAAAATAGTTGCACTTTGGCTGTAGTACATGAATCGTGATATAACAGTAGATAATTATTTAAATAGAGCTAATTTTAAATAATTATAAATGGTTAATTAATTAAAATAATAATTAAGATTGATTAAATAAGTAATTGATTTAAAATAATTAAAATCTGATATTTTTAAATCTCAATGGGTTTGGTATAAGACTCAATTCATTTGTTGGACTGAGACTATTAAACAAAAGCTGGGTTTACATTTAAATGGTTATTGGGTTAAAATCTGTTTTTAAAATGGCCCGAGAGGTTTAGTAAATGGGCTCGATAAATTAATAAGTTGGGCTGAAATTCGAGTTGGGCTGAACACATACAAAGATAACGTGCTTTTTATTTGATAATACACGAAATTTGGTTTATGTGCTCGTGTACTGGGCTGGATTTAAACATTTAGCTGGACTGGGTCGGACTAAAAAAAAACAACTGACTGTGGGCTCGACTTGCTTGTAGCGTACAGGGCAAAGTAACGGAGAGGTATGGCCGGAATATCGAACGGCGATATCCTCTGGTCAATACGCACCACATTCACCAACGTATAACAAATCGAAGTAACAGAAGAATGATTAAGGTTATACCTGCTTCGAGTTTCTAAAGAGAGAGAGAATCGAGAGAGAGAAGTGGAGACTTTGATCGGAGATGGCTTCTTCGGATGTCCCTTCGCCGGAACGCGTTGTTGTTTCGCCGGAAATTCAGAAACAAATGGGTGGCTGGATTTTCTGTTTTTGGTCACGAGAGGGAGAGATGGAGATGAAGACCGTTATCCCTGGTTCGTCGCCGGAGTTGCTACTGGTTCTGACCGGAGATGGTTTTGGTTGCATGGGTTCAAGAAGAATCAAGGTGAGGGTGATGGTGGTGTTCTGATATAATCGTGGAAAAAGAGAGAGATGGAACGGCTTATGGTGTAAGTTACATGGGTTGATAGGAGTATGGTGATAATCGGCATCATGAGTGCTTGTTTGTTTATATAAACTGATAATAATTAGGATATCGCATGATTTTATTCAGAGGAAATCGGATAGTTAGTTTCAGGGTAGATGCGCACGTGTGGGGGTAGGGGTACCGGTGAATAAGGGCTTTTATTTTTATAAAAAAAAGATATGTTAATGGCACATTAAATTGTCAAATAGAAAACGTATGTTATTTGAATAATGTCTTCAATTCTATTAATTTAGTTTATTATTAGACATTAGCTACACATACAGGTAGTGGTATAATCGTCTAGTAAAACCTTTTAATTAGAATTTTACTCGGTTTTAAACACTGGTCATTTCCTGACTGAAAATATTGTTTTGAGAAATTATATATCACTTTCCATATTCTCGTATCGTACCGAGAAATTATTTGTTGTTAGTTGTAAATTTAGCCGTGTATATTGTTTTGTACTTTATTTTTCGTACTGGCTAGTTTGGTTGAGCTAATGTATCAATATATATATAATATATAATAGAGATTATACTTTTAAGTTCGTTTTGAGTTTGTTGGGTCACCAACTCGCTAATATTTACATTTCTAACTGTATGAGATATTGTCAAACTGACACATACCTAATGATGATGTGTGTTAATAACACATAATGAGTGTTTTAGCTAGACTTAAATGCTAGTATGAAGGTTTCTACTAATGAGATAATTGCACTAAGACAAAATAAGCTACAATAATTATCAAGTAAAATGCCGGATTTCGAGGGTTGTCACATTCTCCCCTTGTTAAAAAAAATTTCGTCCCGAAATTTAAAACGTTGCAATACTTTGTTTTTTTTTTTTTTTTTATAGTGCCCGCACCCGACGTGGTGTGATTCGTTCTTTTCGACTAAGTGCATCGACCACTACGTTTTGCCTTACCGGGATGATAACTTTATTTCGTCGTCGTAATTATTTAGCAACTTAACATGATGTCGTTGTTTCATGTTAAGTTCTTTCTCGTCATATATGTGTTGGAGGCACTTGTGGACTGTGAAAATTGTGCATTCGGTCTCATATAGATAATAATGTTTCCAGATTTGTAACGCGAATACAATGACACTTGCTTTGAGGTCATGAGTGGTAACTCTTTTATTTTCGTGGACTTATTATTATTATTATTTTAATTTAATTGGCGAGACATGTAGACGATTATTTTTCTGTTTTGCATCAAGACGCAACTAATTCTTGTTGACACACATCGTAGTGTGATGCGTAAGGATTGATGCGATACAAAGTTTGGGTTTCAAGGTTTGGAATAGGGTTTCTTGCTTCTTAGTCCGAGACAAATTTCTTGTCTTTTTATATTAAAGTGGTTAGGGTTTAGGTACTTTGGTGTAATTTTTAACAAACCATCGGTTAGTTAAAGACAAGACCAAGAAATTTATGAACTTCAGTTCAGATAGTCGGAAGGTAGATAGATATTTGAGTAGAATTTAATTTTTGTGGTAGGTTAGACAAATCTTCATTTTGCTATAATAAAAGTGGACTTCTCATGGTTAATTATATTTAATAAAATATAGATTTAAAGTGTTTTAAGCACTATACATGCGGCATAAGATTGTGTTTATTAAAATACAAATATAAACCCACTTGTTCACTTATAAAAATAAGATATGATTTCTTGATCGCTTTGAAGATATACAAATCATTTATTTTATTTATTTTTTTTCGATCAATGCAAAACTTTATATAGGTTATAGTTATTTTTCAGATACCAAAAGTCCGCTCTTGTATATTTTATATATATGATTGAGAAATGAATATGTTAATTTCCCCATAATTTGTATATATTCAACAATTTAACTTTCTTTGATATAAAATGATATCGAAAATTCTTTGGTAAACATGTTAAAAACTGATACTAGTAGTATATTGTTTCTTGTTTCTTGATATGATTGATATGAGGTAACTTTTAGTGAATTTGGCTGGTAAAGTTGATGCGCGATTTGTGAGGCTCTTAGGATTAGTTTAGTTCTGAATTCAATAATCCATGACTCTAATAATTTCACATTGTATCATGATATTATAAACTCGTTGGCCAGACGCTTTTATAATATCATCATACAATATTTCCTCATCATTATCACTTCATATATTCATTCATGAGTACTAGGGTTTTTCCATACTCCTATTGTATGCGAAATTTTAGGAATTGTATTATTGATTCTAATGGAATTTGTATTATTTTCTTTATACAAAATTATACAAATTTAGGAGTTGTGTTTAGAGTTTAATTTAGAGACATGCTAGAGATGGCGTGATGCCTTTTACATTTTTGTTTCGCGGTATTAAAGGTTGTTGAGTAGACTTTCAGTTGTCGGTCACGCGAAGGATCTTTCGTGTCTCACGATTCGTGGAGTGAGAAATTAGGGTTGAGGTGAAGTTACTCCCGTGAGGTAATAGTGTGTGAAAGGAACATATAGTGTTTGAAATAAATAGATTATGTGTGATTAAATCATGTGGTGCAAGTGTAGTGATGTTTTTGATTTACTATCAACTGATGACGTGTTGTAGTGCTCGTTCCCCGGTCGAATAGAGTTGCCAAAGTGTTCGTTACTAGTAGACGTTCGGTAAACAAAAAAATCTCGAGTTCGTGTTAGTGATTAGTGTAGTGTAAGTAAGATATTCGATTTAGGTATGTGATGTATGTGTTCAGTAAGCAGTGTAATGTCATGTATTGAGGATTCAAATGAACTTACAGACGACATAATGTAATAGGTTTCACCTATGGGTTCATGTGTAAGTATCCAATGGTATAAAAGCACTCTACCTAAGGGTATATGTAAGGCAAGGGGTAAATGAATGATATGTAATGCATCTTTATATGCAACGCAATTTTATATGAATGAGACTCTACATGAAATGAGACTTCGTATGCAATGAAAAACATTTTGCCCAAAATCGTTTTGAAGTTATAGACTAGACTCGCTAGTTCACTATAACCAATAGCTCTGATACCAATCTGTCACACCCCGCCAAAAGTGGTTTGCGGAAGAACGGGAGTGCGACTATCATGAGTAAATATCGCATATGATTATCGTAAACAATAGTTGCTTGATAAAAAGTACTGTCACCAAAATTTAATGTAAACAAAATGGTTGAACCAAAACATAGTTTTGACTAAAATTTGGAGGTGACATCTTTACAAAACAAAAGCTTGACTTCAATGCATGCGACTCAATGCCTAGCTTAGATACCTGAAAAATATAAGTAAAAGTATCAACAAAATTGTTGAGTGAATTCACAGGTTTTAATGAGTTCAAAATAGTTCCATAGTTTTCGTATGCCGCTCATGGCAAAAATAGTTTGATGATATAAAACGTTTAAAAATAGTCTGCTCAAAAGCAGTAGTAGAACCAATAGTTTTCGTATGCCATTGTTGGCAAAAATAGTGTGATGGTATAACGTTAAATATGACCTGCTCCGAGAACAGGGGCACGATAAATCGCAAGAAGAAACATGTGACGGTGATCCCCTAAAAGGTTAGCTATACCCTTTTAAGTTAAAATCTCGACCCTAAGTCCATAACCAAAACAACAACTCTAATACGCATGTCCAATATGGATATACACTCCTCGTGGTCGGTAAACACCGATAAATGATCAATAACGTGTGGGAGGGTGAGTCTCAGCCAATAGTACTATCTGCATATCCATGGCCTAGTCGCAACTAGCTAATGATTATGGTATGTAAGCATATACGCACTTCCATGCACTACATCTAAACCTAGTCCGAGATAAGGATTCGTTGTCAAGTTTTCAAAAATAGTTTCATCACAATAGAGTAAATGATTATAAATAATGGAAATTATTTATAAAATAATTGATATGTTTTTCAACACAAAAGTGAAATAGTTAAAAACGTATAGTAGTAAAAGAGAGGTTGTGAATTGAAAGTCACAAATAGATATATAAAAGCAGTTGTTATGTTTTCCACCCCGAAGTTATAAAACAGTACATAAAATGCGGTAAAAAGTGGGGCTGTAAACTCACCTGATGCAATGCTTCCAAAAGACTCAAATAATGAGATGACGTTTCCAACAAAATGATCATAGCGTCCTAAACGCATAGAATAATAAAATAAGTGACTATCTAAATGACCCATCTATGCTAATGATGCAAACTGATTCCTAAAAGGGAATTTAGGCTTGAGCGATACGTTGGTGACATTGTGAGGTGTTCGCGTATTTGAAATACAGTTGGTTGACTTAAACAAGTTTTCAAAATAGTTGCACTTTGGCTGTAGTACATGAATCGTGATATAACAGTAGATAATTATTTAAATAGAGCTAATTTTAAATAATTATAAATGGTTAATTAATTAAAACAATAATTAAGATTGATTAAATAAGTAATTGATTTAAAATAATTAAAATCTGATATTTTTAAATCTCAATGGGTTTGGTATAAGACTCGATTCATTTGTTGGACTGAGACTATTAAACAAAAGCTTGGTTTACATTTAAATGGTTATTGGGTTAAAATCTGTTTTTAAAATGGCCCGAGAGGTTTAGTAAATGGGCTCGATAAATTAATAAGTTAGGCTGAAATTCGAGTTGGGCTGAACACATACAAAGATAACGTGCTTTTTATTTGATAATACACGAAATTTGGTTTATGTGCTCGTGTACTGGGCTGGATTTAAACATTTAGCTGGACTGGGTCGGACTAAAAAAAAACAACTGACTGTGGGCTCGACTTGCTTGTAGCGTACAGGGCAAAGTAACGGAGAGGTATGGCCGGAATATCGAACGGCGATATCCTCTGGTCAATACGCACCACATTCACCAACGTATAACAAATCGAAGAAACAGAGGAATGATTAAGGTTATACCTGCTTCGAGTTTCTAAAGAGAGAGAGAATCAAGAGAGAGAAGTGGAGACTTTGATCGGAGATGGCTTCTTCGGATGTCCCTTCGCCGGAACGCGTTGTTGTTTCGTCGGAAATTCAGAAACAAATGGGTGGCTGGATTTTCTGTTTTTGGTCACGAGAGGGAGAGATGGAGATGAAGATCGTTATCCCTGGTTCGTCGCCGGAGTTGCTACTGGTTCTGACCGGAGATGGTTTTGGTTGCATGGGTTCAAGAAGAATCAAGGTGAGGGTGATGGTGGTGTTCTGATATAATCGTGGAAAAAGAGAGAGATGGAACGGCTTATGGTGTAAGTTACATGGGTTGATAGGAGTATGGTGATAATCGGCATCATGAGTGCTTGTTTGTTTATATAAACTGATAATAATTAGGATATCGCATGATTTTATTCAGAGGAAATCGGATAGTTAGTTTCAGGGTAGATGCGCACGTGTGGGGGTAGGGGTACCGGTGAATAAGGGCTTTTATTTTTATAAAAAAAAAAAAGATATGTTAATGGCACATTGAATTGTCAAATAGAAAACGTATGTTATTTGAATAATGTCTTCAATTCTATTAATTTAGTTTATTATTAGACATTAGCTACACATACAGGTAGTGGTATAATCGTCTAGTAAAACCTTTTAATTAGAATTTTACTCGGTTTTAAACACTGGTCATTTCCTGACTGAAAATATTGTTTTGAGAAATTATATATCACTTTCCATATTCTCGTATCGTACCGAGAAATTATTTGTTGTTAGATGTAAATTTAGCCGTGTATATTGTTTTGTACTTTATTTTTCGTACTGGCTAGTTTGGTTGAGCTAATGTATCAATATATATAATATATAATAGAGATTATAAAGATTATACTTTTAAGTTCGTTTTGAGTTTGTTGGGTCACCAACTCGCTAATATTTACATTTCTAACTGTATGAGATATTGTCAAACTGACACATACCTAATGATGATGTGTGTTAATAACACATAATGAGTGTTTTAGTTAGACTTAAATGCTAGTATGAAGGTTTCTACTAATGAGATAATTGCACTAAGACAAAATAAGCTACAATAATTATCAAGTAAAATGCCGGATTTCGAGGGTTGTCACAACGACGGCTGAAACGGGGAAAGGAGGAGTAAGATCGTCTCTTGGTGGCGTCAGAGACTGATTCCTCCCTTCCGGTGCTAAATCGAGGACCATTTTGTTCAGGGTCCCACGGATGGCGCCAAGTGTTGTAACCCAATTTTCACAGACGGAGGATGTAAGTCTCCGCTCGGAATGTAAGATCCTGAAACAGGTAACAACCCTAGTCAGAGGCCTTCTGGGGTTTGCTCCCAGAAGACACTCCGATGCCTAAGTAAGAACGAGTACGGCAAATTATATATATGGAACGATTAAGGACGAAAACGAAACGAATTTAGTATTGAGAGGGTATTCAATGCGGATATTCTGTGTATAGTGTAATGTAATAAATGTGAATGAGGATCATACCTGTTGTCCTCCCTAAGTATCCCATTTATAGTCGATTAAACGGGCGGGAGATAGAACATTTAGAATGAGCGGGATGACTGGCCACACAGCTTTGTCCGTATCGGTTTAAGGTCCTTTGGTCAATAGGCGAGGACCAATCCTTTTATCCGGAGGTTATAATAATGACCCTCCGTCAGGGCGCTTCATGCGCGCCGCTTGCATTTAATGCTCATGTGGTTTCGCGCCACCTTTCCCTTAAATCCGGATACGTTATCAGGTGTCTTGGGAACTGGTTGAGACGGTCTGTAATTGTCGTCTTCTGCCTTCCTGCGCTTTATCCTTCCGTCTGCTTTTCTCGTGCATGCCTGCTCCGTTATTCATGGTATACTTCATCAGTTTCCATTGCCAACAAAGAAAGACTTCCCATGATGTGATTGAAAAGTTGGCCGCAATGTATGTATTCCATTATGTACAGGAGACCATCATTGTCCAGAATATTCTTCAGCATATAGTAGACCGATAGCAGTGGCGGACCCAGAACGAATGTTAAGGGGTGGCACAATTTTTTTCGCGTAATATATAATAAGATCAAAATTAAAAAAGCACAAGTTCATTAAACATTGCAAAACGACAAAGTAGAATAAAAACTAGATATTACATTTATAGTTGTTATATTCGTTGCCCTATTTTCGAAAACGAGTCGTTAAATTTTCATCTGTAACCTTAATAAGTATTTCATTTTCTACACTAAAAATCAATTGGTATATGTTGTTTGATATTTGTCTTTGATGATTCCCACTAAGAGATAAAAAAAAATATTGGTTTTTTGTTCAAGTTGTCATAAAGTGAAAAGTGAGCTTCATTTATTAAATTAAATTGTCATCTGAACTCACTAATAATCTAAACAACATTGGAGCTTTCAAGTTTAGACTATTTTTTTGCTGAAATTATAAGTGAAGGTAGCCAAACACTTTTTTAGAGGTAGCACCGACATATACTTTATTTTTTTGCGAAAATATTTACACTTCTAGTCGAAAATTAAGGGGTAGCACAGGCCCTCTCGGGCTCCAAAGAGGTCCGCCATTGACCGATAGGCCGCTGAACATTGAATAATTAACACCTCCACCCTATGATTATGTACGTAATATTACTTGGTAATAATGGGGGAATAACAACTTGGGAATTAATGTTCCTCGTGGAAGACATCTGTGTCACATGTAATTTTATGATGGTAACGAGTTTAGAGATCTCAACTAATAATTGGAAGTTCACTAAGAATAACTATAACATTCAGTTAAAGGGCCGATATTCTCATCGACCAACAATTTCTTTATGTTGGGAATATATAATGCAACTCAACGGAATAGCCTGCATCCTATGAAGATCAATATAATCAACATCTTCCGATGAGGGTATTATTGACAAATGTGGGATCGACTTACATTTCATTAGATGCCCAATTTGTGATGCCGTACCAAATGTCATTCTTGGTGAAAGTCAAAGACTACTTTGAACAAGTGAATATAAAATATCATTATTAAATTAACATGATTGGACGTTACTCTTAATTAACTTTTTATCTTTCCCCTTTAAAAAGATACAATACAACAATAATAAACAATACCAGGTTTTGCTAGCCAGTTACGAATAACATATTTATACTTTTAATGAGATTTCTTAATTTAGCTTTAATTAATCGGAAAATAGAGAGAAAAGGACTGAATAACTAACTTCTTTTGGATGACGTAAGCAAAATTTTATATTGCATAGTCAATCCAATGTAATTATGACAATATATTTTGAATAAATAAAAACTTTGTTTGCGCACCAAATAACAATAAAATTAATCTCTACGTAAATTTTCTGTTTGAAAAGAGTTGTAATTGCAAGCAAAAGCACATGACAAAACAAGAAATAGTCAAGAATGGATAGTATTTATGGATTATATATACCACCTTTGGTGGACCAAAACAAAACGAACAAAATCCGAAACCTTGTATTCTCTGTAAAACAACAATGTATTCTCTAGAGACTGGAATATACAACAGCAAACACACACCAATAATCCTCCCTTCTGACCCATTTACCGATGTCACATTTTTTCACACAAACACAACGGCAAAACTTCCTTCATTGATTCCTTTTCTATGTCATATTCAGAACTTCAAACTTTAGTAAAATCTATGGCCTCTGGGCTTCACCATCAAATGGGTATTTCAAAAGGTGACGTCGTTTTGATGCTTTTGCCAAATTCCGTACACTTTCATTATATTTTCTTGGGCGCTCTTGGTGCAATAGTGACCACCATGAGTAGTGTCTAGGAGATTAAAAAACAAACAAATGATTGTAACGTGAAACTAGGGTTTACTAGAGTTCAAGAAGTGAGTGCATTAGGGATAGTTCCCATTGGGGTCCCACAATTTGACCCAAATCATGCCGATTTCTCACGTTTTTACCAACTAATTTCGAGTAATCCAAACTCATTGCCACCTCGAAAGATTACACTGCTGCTATTCTATATTCTTCTGGCACTACCGGTGCTAGTAAAGGTGTAGTCTTGACTCACAAAAATTTGATTTCTGGGGTTGAACTATTTGAAGCTTCACAATAACGAAGAAAACATTTATTTGGCGGTTATACCAATGTTTCATATCTATGGCCTCACACTTTTCACTTTGGGCATCTTGTCCCTTGGTTCATCCATTGTTGTGATGAACACCATAATGAGATGGTACGGACCATTAGTAAATACGGCATTTCTCGGGAGTACCTCCGTTGATTTCGGCGTTGAGGAAAGAGTGTTAATAGGAGTTATTTGAAGAGTTTAAAACAGGTGTCAAGTGGAGCAGCTCCTATAAGCACCAAATGCATTTGCACAAACGTTTCCAAATGTCGATTTCATTCAGGTAATTAATTAGTTACAAGATTAAGTACAAATTTGACAATGAAACGTAATTAATTAAATTGTTAGGGGTATGGCATGAGTGAATCAACGGCTGTGGTGGATTTAACACAAGATATATCAAGAATTACTCATCGGTAGGACTTCTGGCTCCAACCATGGAAGCCAAAGTGGTAGATTGTGTTAGTGGTTCGTGCTCACCTCCTGGGAAAACCGGAGAGCTATGGTTACGAGGACCTGGCATTATGAAAGGTACACTACAACATATAATTAAGTTTAAACATTTTTTTTTTTGTCATATTCACAAAATTTTATACAAAAGTAAATACCAACACAATGTACCCAATCAGAACTGAACTCACAATAAACCACTAAGTTTTTTTTTTTTTTTTTTTTTTACGGCAAGTTAGTAAGTTAGTGGTTCGAATATAGTATGACTTTTTTTAATTATTTATCGTAAATGAGTTAAGTATTACACATAGTATGCCCGTCCCCAATCAGCGTATTTTTTGTATGAGTTATGAGTGTAAAGTTTTTATATTTACTAATGTTTACAATTTTTATGTTATCTGAGTTGATCGTAAAATCTTTTTTATTTGTCTTATATTGAGCTAAACTGCCCGAACTGCTCATAAGAATAATAATTTCACACATTTTCTCTTCTTTAATTGGTACGCTGCTGGTCCATTTGATGCTTTTTGACTGCTGATATGGATATTAATTTGGTTTTATTTGTTTTTGGTAGAATATATAAACAACATGGCGGCTACTTGTTCAACGATTGATAAAGAAGGGTGGCTACGTACAGGAGACGTTGTCTATTTTGAACAACAAGGCTTCTTATACATTGTTGATAGAATGAAAGATGTCATAAAGTACAACGGTTTTCAGGTAACAAAAGAAACCATATATATATACTTCCTAAATGTAATTTTAATCTTGCAAAAATTCCGCAAACAGATTCTGTTCCAAATATATATGCTATTATGCTAAAATTAACAAGTGGGATTTGGAAAATGTGGTGCAGATTGCTCCAGCCGATTTAGAGCATGTGTTGGCTTCTCATCCAGATATAGAGGATGTTGCAGTAATAGGGTAAGTATGAACAATTCAGCGTGTTTAATTCCTATTCGATATAATATCGTCACATGTTGTTTATCATATAAACGTTTTCTGATTTTGGTATCTAATTAAATATGATTCAGGGCTAACAAGCCGGAGAAATCCCAATGGCATTTGTCGTAAAGAAACCTGAAGCTAAAATTTCGCAATATCTCTTTTGTTGCCAAACAGGTTTCAATTCTTTCTAAATAAATTAGCATAGAAATGTTACTTTTCTTTAGTTTCCAATTTGGCTTACCCTTTGATAATGTAACAGGTTGCACCTCACAAGAAAGTACGAAAAGTGAAATTCATTAACGCAATACCAAAATCTGCAGCTGGAAAGATTTTGCGACGAGAACTAAAGAGTTTAAATGAGTTTGTCGCTTCTAGACTTTAGCTTCTTGCTAAATCCATGTCTACCAAACATTCATTTTTATCTTTGCCCTTAATTATGTAGCCAAAATCTTGGCATGTTAATTTTTTATTTCTTTATTTGTCAACTGTCGAGCACTTGAACAAAGATAAGTAATACAGTTTCCATATTTGAGTGATTCAAAATAAGTGATACACTTTATTCAAAATAAGTAAACATCATTAACCTTACTTTATTCAAAAATTGTGGGACTCATTCCCCACTAACCATTCAATTAATCTAATCTAACCCTCATTATAATCTTTTGCCTCAAAAACTATGAAACCCAAAGTATATCATGAATTGGAGGAAGTACTATTAATAAGAGTAAATTACAAGGGTATCTGAAATTGACCAAATTTCACTTATATATGTTTTTTACTTTAAAAGATTACAATTGGTAGTTCTTTTTTAGAAACTTTTTATACTTGCAGCATTTTGTTAAAATGCTCTGTTAAAAAATTTACATTGGTGGTCCTTTAAAATTACGCCACTAGTCCTTTTCTGTTAAGACTTCAGATATTTAACGGAAGTTAGGTTAAAGGACTATATGTGCAAAATGTTCCCAACAATGTAATTTTTTTAAGTACACAATAACACGTGAAATCTGAGGGTAAACAATAAGGATCATAGTTAATTATGTGTTCTAAGTTTAGATAAGTATCTCGCCACATTTTCAGTCTCTAATTTGTAATGGATGCATTAACTGATGTGGCATGACTATTGATATAAGTAGGCCTTCACCAACTAATGTGGCATGACTATTGATATAAGTAGGCCTTCACCAAATGTGTTTTTCTTCTTCATCCTTGAAGAAAATTCAACATATTAAAAGCGAAGACTTCACCCAAAAAGCAATTGTACTTTCCAGGAAATTGCAATTGACAACAACATTACGTTTATGATATACCATCCCACCTACAAGTCAACAAGGCTATTTTAAAACTTAAAACCAAGAAAAATGTTATAATTAGCGTAATACATTGGGTCAGGCTCATTAATCTAAATCTAGTTTCACATTTGATCACCACATATTCATCTTTTTGTATTCTAATGGCATCTCCAAGATTCACGTTTCCAGCTGATGATTATTTTAGCAATTTTAATCCAAGGCAAAGTAATGAAGATGAAATATTCAGTAAGTTTGGGGATATGTTCGATAAGATGGCTACTGTCCATCAACTAAATGGGGTAAGTAACAATGTTTTGTGACAATTTCATTGATCTAGCTCAACCAACTTGTTTACAATACATATATATTGATTATTAACACGAATTTTTCAGTTTCCGCAACAATGATTGCTTGTTCAATCGCCATCACCATGGTTGTACTCAAGTGCTTGATGAAGAAAGAATATCCCAACAACCTATTTGCCTATATCCACCATAGACAAAAACCAAGTTTCATAGAATTCAAATCAACATATTGCGGTGACCATGCCTCCGGTTCGACCCGTGGTTTCATTCTCACAATTCCAAGAAGAGACCGTTGAGAGATTTCTTGAAGATATAGCTAAAGAAAGACCAATAAGGTTCTCATGTCAAGATATCAATGAACTCACAAGAAATTTTGCCTCTTTCTTGGGTTCGGGTGGTTATGGGGAAGTATATAAAGGCACGTTTCAAAATGGAGTTACAATTGCGGTTAAAGTGCTTAAAGATAAGCACTCGGTACAAAAGCTACAAGAACAGTTCATGGCGGAGGTAGGAACGTTGGGAAGAACACATCATGTAAATCTAGTAAAACTTTACGGATTTTGTTTTGATCCGGAAATGAAAGCGATTGTTTATGAGTATATGGAAAACGGATCTCTTGATAAACTACTATTCGATAAGAGCAAGTCGGTTAAGTGGGAGAATTTGCATCGGATTGCAATTGGGATAGCTAAAGGGTTAGCATACCTTCATGAGGATTGCCAACAAAAAATAATCCACTATGACATAAAGCCAGGAAATGTGTTACTAGATTCAAATCTAAACCCAAAGGTAGCCGATTTTGGTCTAGCTAGATTGTGTAACAAAGAAAGCAATGCAGAAAGTACTAGTCAAGGATTTATCACCCGGCGTGTCGGGACAGCAGCATATGCTGCACCCGAGCTGTTCAACGCGTGTGACCAACAAATGTGATGTTTATAGTTTTGGGTTGTTGTTACTGGAGATTATCGGGAGGAGGAGAAATTATGAGCCTAATGCAAGCAATGATGATGAAGAATGTAATGTGAGTTGGACATGGAAGTTATACCAAAAGGGTAAGCTTCTTTTCGGGTTGTGGTATTGAAGAGGAAAACAAGCAAGAAGCAGAAAGCATGTTAATGGTGGTTTTCATGTGTGTTCACTATGATCCAAAAGAAAGACCAACTATGAAAGATGTGGTACGGATGTTGGAGGGAGACAAGGAGATCAAAGAACCTTTGTATCCGTTCGATTATGTTTCGGTTGAATCTAATGGCTTAACAACCGAAAGAAAAGAAAAGTCAAATGCAACATCTACTTCAAAAGCAGTTGACCCTTTTCACTCCAAGCCAATGAAGAGATCCCCAGAGATAGAATTAGCTAATGAATCACTCTAAATTCAACCCTCATATACATATCTCCTTTTGCTCTTTTTTATTTCATTTTATATATACCAAATACAAATGTTGTCATCTAATGTCCATATTTTTCCTTCTGTGACATGTCATTTTTAAACTAAGGTGTAACGCTTTATCATAAGGCACGTTGGTTCTTATATCATTTAATTTCATCTCAATCAATGTCTTGCTACGTTGTATCATGATTGTGTTATTTTGTACGGACTCATACCACATCACCACATTTCATACTATTTCATAGAGAAGTATTTCATTTTTCACCATATTATAACATATAATTAACATTTCAAGCTAATTCAAAACTGAATATTGAAGTTTTGCAATAAACATCAAAGAGTGCTTCTAGCTATTGTATTCACGTATTATTTGTTACTAATTCGTTTTAACTGTATGAAAATGCAGAATCAACAACAAAACATGGTTACAATTCAAAAAATTAATTAAGCTGCTTTCGCCATTTAGCAAGACAAACGATGGAATTTAAAAAAGGTTACATGCCTAATAAGTTGCCGGGTATGCCAAAGATTCATGAAGAGATCCTCCTTTAAATTTGGTCTGATCGAACCTAAAACAAATCATATATTATGTGATGTTTTGGCATAATCAAAAAAGGTTCAGAAAGTTCATTATCCTGCATAAAATTTTATCATTGAGTTTAGTAAACAATAATGAATCCAGCTTTTAGTAAAAGAAGCAAGCACAAGGTTCCTTTCAAGGTATCTTTTTTAATATTGCCCATTTGACTCATTAGAAATTAAATATATTCTAGACCCATTTATAACTAAATGGATCATAATTGCCAGTTTGCCACCATTATATTAACCAAAGAATTTAAAAGCAACCCAAAGAATAATGAATAATTTACCTGCCAAACAAGCATCTCATACACTTTGTGCTTTTGTGGATATATTTTCAACTTTTGCATCAACTTGCTCCTGCAATTTATAGTGTTAAAGTTTGAACATACAATAGTTTTTGCTAACCAGCAAAATCCACTTAATAATATGTGTGTGTGTGTGTGATTAAAGGTAAAAGTGGCATAAACTTAATGTTGAAGTGGACAATGATTGACTTATAAGTTACATATATTCTAGCTTCAACATAAAGTCATTCAGTCCAAATCTACTTCCTTTAAAATGTAGATATTGACATAATTCCATCACAATTTTAGCATAAATCTTAATGATCTCTTTCACTCAGTATAAAACTTGATGTGATTATTAAATTTTACTAGCGAAATGTTCTTGAATATATATCAATTCCAAAGTCAAAAGCAAAACATCTGACTAAATAAGTCAAACTAAATTATGAAAATTTAACCCAATAAACTTACCACTCCCTTCTTTTCGTAATAATCATCCAGAGCCCACTGATATTTCGATTGATTGAGTCCAAACCAACGAGCCACGTAATCATCCAAACTTGAATGTGCTGTTATACAATTAGAATTCCAGTCAAACAGATAAAACAGACACAATTGCAAATTTCAATTGAACGCATAATTAACAAGAATTGAACAAACTAAGCAGCAATTTAAACAAATCTTAGTTTAAATCTAATCAAACAATAGAATTATCCGCCACGATTTCAAATTCCAATTAACTCTACATGCAGTAAATTCGAAATCGAAAAGAAAAGAGAAACGGAAAACAAAATGGTACCGTTTTGAACTTTAGCGACGGCACCCCAAAAGAAACCGAGCTTCGAGTCGTAAGCTGAAGCCGATTTCTCGTACTGAACCGGCGGAGCGGATTTTACCGGCGGCAGCTGAATTGGGGGAGAGGATTTCATCGGCGGTGGAGAAGATTCGAATGAGGGTTTAGGAGTGGGAGGGGGTGTTACGAAGACGGTATACGGACCGATCTTTCCGATCATCGGCGGAGTCGCCGGTTCTCTGTTGATAGGCATTTTTAATTTGAAGAAAAAAGAGGTAGATTTTCAGCAAAGTTCGATCGGAAAATGTTGATATGAAAAATTGTGATAAAGGGGTTGTAGGGATGAGTGAAAGTGAAGTGAAGAATCTCGAAGGGGAGAGTAAAGGGTGTTGCAGCAGCTTCACTCTCAAAAACACACACACAGTGGAGATAGAGAACGAGAGATGTTTGTTTGGTGGATCTTTGTCTTTATTTTATTTTTTTATTTTAATTTTAATTTTAATTACCTACAATGTGAAATATTTAAGATATTCTTTAATTTTTGTAATTTTAAAAATTTCGATCAATAAAATCTAATGGTCAAGATTAATCACATATTTTATATATAAAATAGTATTTTGATCATTTGAAACTTACAAAAACAACTCGATTTATTTTATTTTTCTAAATTATTTTATTTTTATTATTATTTTTCATTAAAAAACAATATTATTTTATAATCATACGTGATACTTAATCACATGTAGTTTAGTGTACAATCACATGTTATTGTATATTTAATCAAATGTAATGTTTTAGTACAATCACATGTGATTCAATATACAATCACATGTAATTAAATATACAATCACATGTGATTATCACATTATGTGTTATTAACAAAAAAATAAATATTTTTTTATAAATAATAATAATAACAATAATAATAATAAAAGATGAAATAAATAATATAAATAAAAAAACTTATTTTTTTTTTAAAAAAATTTATCAAAATACCCTTCCATGTATAAAATATGTAATTAATATCGATCATTAATTATAATTAATCAATGATTGAAATTTATCCCTTAAGATTATATAATAATTAAGGATTATCTTTAATACTATAATAATATTTGTTAGTTAGAAATATTACATAAACAGGGTGTTTTTTATTCTTTTTTTTCTTCTATAACATGAAAGTCTATGTGGTATATCACTTATTATAACATGAGTCTTTTAAATTTGATTATTACATAATAACTAAGGATAAAAATAAAATGAATAAAATCAACAAAATAACAAAGGCAGCTATATTGTTGGGTAAGCTCTACTAGTTTGTAACAATTCATGCTTTCTTTTCAATTATTTTTGTTTTTGTTCAGTAAACTCTACAAGTTTGTATGATTATTCAGCAACATCTCGTGGGTAAGCTCTACTAATTTGTAACAATTCATGCTTTCTTTTCAATTATTTTTGTTTTTGTTCACTGATTTGACAGCTAAAAATAGAGCATAATGTTAGTACAAGAAATAATCCACTACAAGAAATAATCCACTAATTTTTTTTAATCATATTCTTTGATTTGAACACATATATTAATTAAATTATTAAAAAACAATACCATATCTTATAGAGCATAACCAAAGTCAAGGTAAACAAATATTTGGATGGCAATATTTCTGCTACAAATCAAGATACCAACAAACCGTATCAGAACTACACAATACACTACTGGTTTTTAGGTATAGGGTTCGAGTTAAAACAAATTATTATCTTTACTCAACCAACACCGTGTTGGTGGAATATTAAGCTAAAAGCATTAGACTAATCCAACCAAAAGTACATCCAAATCATTCCTCTGGAACATCCACATGTTAGAAGTCAACAAATACTTAAATATGTATGCATATATAACTGTCAAATGAACCATTTAAACCATGATGAAAGCCAACAACGACCTGCCAAAAACGTACCCCCACCTCATCTGCAACCAAACAACGAGCCAGTCCATGTAAAACAGATGCCTGAATTAAAGAGATAAAGGGCAAATTTGTCATTTCCTATATACAAGCACCATTAACACTTCAGTTTTTGGTTCAAAACACACAAACATCACATGACATTATGAAAACAAGACCTATAAACCCTACTCAATCTGTCAATTACTTCTTACCAAAATTAACTTTGAGAATCACCAAAGTAGAGATACAAAACAACCATTTCTATTCTTTCTGCACAGAACTCGTACCTTTACTCGGAATACCCTCTTCGTGTGTTGACCCACATGTTGACCACAAAAGCACATTCGATTCATAGAAATATTTATTCATCTTCTTTAATAACTGAACTTGCTAAAGACAGCTCGTGTAGGTCACTTAACATCCATTCCTCACCGGTTTGACCACCAAGAACAATGGCTCGGGTCCCACCAACCACACACGTGCTATGACCCCACGCGAACCGTGGGGGCCGCCCGGGTACATTCAATACACGCCATGTGGGTTTCTCTTCAGTTGGGTCCAGTATATAAAGCTGTGAAGCCGAGTGAAGTCCCGCAACCGAACCGCCAAACACAAGTATCCTCCCGCCAGGTAGACTCACGGCTACATGGTCAAGCCGGGGCGGCGGACCGATCCCGCCCGGGTTGCCCGCACCCGGCATCCCGCTGCCCGTAACCGACCTCCAACACGGTTCATCTTCACTTAAATCCATAGTGAAAACGTCACTAGACCGGAACCGAAGGGGCCCGCTTTTAGCAAGCCCACCAAACATCAAGATTTTCCGACCGCCATAAACCGATAACGTGTGACCTAAGCGTGAAGGTGGGGTCCACGTTACGGGTATTTCCCGCCAAATTGGTTGATCCAAAGAAAGATCGAGCAAAAAAGTGTCGCTTAAAAGCACACCGGAATCCGCACAACCACCTGAAACGATTAATTTGGTCCCGTCAAGTGTGCACGAGCTATGCCAAGATCGTGGAAGTGGAGGGGCTAAACCGGAAATTTCACGCCACGTAGGATGCTTAGCGTCTAAATCCAGCACGAAAACATCGTTTAGTAAACCCTGGGTCCCACACCCACCAAACACCACCAAATTAGACCCGTTCACACACGAAAGTGTGTGCCCCCAACGACCGGGTGGAGGTGACCCCACTTTCACATGTTGCCATTCCGGTTTACTCGAATTTAAATCGAGCACAAAAGTATCGTTCATCGGTTGCATGTTCACACCCTCACCGCCAAAAAGAACCACACGGTTACCAACCGCACACGCACTGAAGTTACACCGAGACGGCTCGACCGCACCGCCAACGGTTAGCTTCCGCCATGCAGCCGCTTCAAGGGTGGTTAGCTCACGAGCTAACCGACCCCACCCGAGCCGCTTAGCCCCAGGAACCGTTTCCAAAACACGGGTCGTCTCACTACCCCACGCGTTCTGACACACCATTCTCCACAAATCCTCGTTTTTCGCAACCTCGTAAAACCGCCGGCAAACGGACCCCACAGACGCGATATCCCGTGGGGTCAACCGCGAAAGAATCTTCAACGAAATCACTTCATCGCTCAATTGAAGAATCCCGCAAAGTTGGCGGGAGGAATTGCGGGTCCTGTCTGGGGATAACCGGCAAGAGAGGAGACTTGACCGAAACCGGTCGGTTGACTTTAGGGTTCCATTTGTGGTTGACCCGGAAAGTGGGCCCAAATCGAGGTCGACTTCTGTGAAGAATTGGATACCGATAATATGTGTGATTATTTGATCATCACCGTATATCGGGGTCATTCTTAATCGGTTCATTAGTGGGGTGCCGTCTTTTGTGAAATTCAAAAGTTGACCTTTGAATTCGATTCCGTCTTCTAGACATCTTCTGATTTCTGAGACAACAGTTGAGTCTACTAACGGATGCCTTCTTTTTGCATATGGACCTCTGCATTGTAAGAACCGGCTGCAAAATGAATTTATAAATTAAAATAAAAATACAACGTATTTGCATGATAAAAATAGAAACTGTTAAGGAATTGGATATTATTAGTACAAGAGCAATCTAAACCTCTGCATAAAATTATTTAGGAGGTTGTAGGCTTATAAATTAAAAAATCAGATAGAGAGATGATAATGAGAGAATTGATGTAATTATCTGAACAGAAAGTTAACAATTCGTAACATACTAACATTTAAGGCTTTAAGCAATTATTAAAATCCTTAAACTTACACGTTTAACGTCACAAAAAATTAAGTTGCAAGGTTTAGTCAATGTCTCGTCTTAAAATCTATTTTTTAAAATTAAATTCCATCTTCCGTTTACTCTTTCATTATATTCATTAGTAAAACAAGTCTTTTGCTGTCATTTTGGTGTCTCTCCTGATTTCTCAGACTTAAATAGAAAATTTTCTAGAAAATGAGGTGTTTAGAAAAATAATATATATTTTTTGAAAACATGTTCAAAAGTTTTAATTTTCCGATTTAGAAAATACGTAAAGTCTGAAAAGAAGCTTAGTAAAGTCACATTTCAGAAATTTAGTTACAAACCGAAAAGAAGTAAAACAAAACCTGAACTGATAAGTATATGGGTTGAAAATTTGAAATTATCAACTCTGACTAGAATCATTGCACCACCATAAGTGGGTTCCAATGCGGCAACTTGATAGCTATTGTAAAAAATGTGGTATTTTTAAATGAAATCCAGAATCATAACTATGGTCTATATATCTAATATGGGTTTTGATAATGATAGCCCTAAATGCATTAAAAGTGGTACGAAAGAGTAATTCCTAAAATTCAGGAGTCGGTTATAAATGAATGTATAATTATTTTATGTGTGTCTTATGACAACCCTTAAGGCTATCATTATCAAAACCCATCTAATATTATAATGTAAGAAATACCAAATCAGCCTTTAAATGTCTCCTTTTCATCTAGTCAACTCATCCAATTTAATAAAACTAAGGATTTCCCTTCTTTAACCTGATAAAACTTGAAGCTGGACCAATAATGTTTTCAAAAGCTTATGAAGGATCAACTTTCCAGTCTATCATTTCCCTAATCAACTCACTATTTTCCCAAAACCTCAAATGATAAGTTCTATATCTTAGTTCTACCTGTCCAAATTCGTACATTGAGCATCAAGTACAGTTATAAACCTCTTAAGAGATTAATAAAACTGGAATCATTATTTGGAAGCAAACATATACAAAGGCTGAAACTAATTCCCAATTTACTCCTATGATATTAAACCTTTTAGCATGTAAAGTACAGGGTAATGGAAAAACCGTTTGATGCATTCATAACTTAGTACAAAACCTTCATATGGTAAAAAAAGAATGAAATTATTGTTCCTATTCTATTCTAAGAGTATGATTATGGATATAGCCAATTATTGTTCGAAGTATGATAAATACAATAGTAAAATGTGTAGTTACACTCTCGTGCCGGTGCAGCTTACCCTTTTAGCAATCATATTAACAATTACCACGAATAGCATTTTTTAGCCATCCATGAAGACCTGAAACTCTGGAAGTTTCTAAGTGTATGATGATGTTATGTTCTTTCTTTATACTAAAAAGCCCTAATGCCCCTAAACATACGTACCAGAAGGTTGATGATTTCAAATGCCCTAAACATTAATTTCCTTGTATACAACATTTACCCCACATCTACTGAAAAGCCTTAATTTGGCTAGGCAGATGAAAGTAATTATAGCAACAAACAAATTCGGTTTCTTTTGATTCCTAACCCAAAAGCCCCAAAACAAACAATCACATCATTCAGTATCGCAAAAGGAAAACGTAATTCACAACTCACCAGTTACGACCGAGGACTTCTTCAGCGCGATAACCAGTTATGATTTCGAAAACCGAATTAACGTAAATAATGGGATGGTCAGGCTCCAAAGCATCCGTAACAACGAACCCACACGGCGCTGGTTGAAGCAAGCTATCGACGGGGAACGGCAGCGGACCTCCATCATTTAATAAAAACCCTTCCTCGTCTCCGCTCAGATCAGAATTGCTACTATCCCACTCCATAAAAAGCAAATATCAACGATCGATCGCTTCACCCCATTAGAAACCCACGAATCGAACAGCAAAATTAACACCAGAAAGCGTACGAAGATGAATAAATCGAGTAGATGAGAAAACGGGGAAGAGAAACAACTGAATTCCAGCAAAATCGAACGAAATTCCGGTGAATTAGGGTTTTGGTGTGAAAATTGGGGGTGATTTTGGGTTGTGTAATGTAAAATGAGTGGTGTGGACGAAGTTTGGAGATACAAGGATCTACCTATCAAAACAAGTGCCGCCGGAGTTAGCTTACACTTACCAACCTTCCCACGTTTTGTTACGGGGAAATATCATTTCTAACCCAACAAATAAAGTAGATGGGTGCGGTTTAGAAACCGAACCGATTCGAAATCAATCAAACGAAACTAAAATTGATGAATTTTTAAACTGATTACATGTTTTAGGTTTTTGTTCGATTCGGTTTCGGCCCCCTTCGAGTTCGGTTTGGTTTTTTAGCCCAAATGCTCTTCCCTTTCGGAAAATTGAACCGAAACCGACACGATGAATTTTCAAAACCGAACCGATTACATGTTTTCGGTTCAGTTTTGGTCGGTTTTCGGTTCGGTTCGGTTCAATTTTCCCCCATCTGGTGCCGCCACCATACTGTGTGCGGTGTGAGTGATGCGCTGCGCGACTCCACTGGCGTGAGAGAAGAGATTAGTAAGATTTTAAAGACTTTTAACAACATTTTTCTACTTTTCGTCATTTAACTTCAAATTACATACTTCCTCCGTATCAAAATAAGTGACACACTTTCCATTTATGGTTGTATCAAAATAAGTGACACACTTTGAAAACATTCTTTATTTGGTAAAAATAGTGGGACCCATATCCACTAACTATCCACTTTAACAAAGTGAAATTACCCTTATACCCTTACTTTTACCTTTAAAACTCATTAATATCACTTTATTCAAGAAAAGTGGGACCCATTCTCCACTAACTATGTACTTTAATCTTTTTTAACCTCTACTTTAATCTTTTAACTCAAAAAACGTGTAAGCCAATTTGTGTCACTTATTTTGATACGGAGGAAGTATTTATACTAAGGAAAATGCTAATTATTGCCCTTAGGACTATGATTAAGAAAAAAATTAAGTGTTTAAAGTTGGTGTGCTTTCACCATTGCCATTAGTGGTTATGCTTTAATACATCATTAACCAATTAACTAACTCTTATCCATTATACTAAAACATAAAAATAAAATGGAATCTACCACTACCAACCCACTACTCATTTCTTTTTAAATGACAAATCCTAATCTACACCTAATTTTTACATATGTTCATGACGGGACTTGAACCTCCAACATAAAGGTTGTGAGACAAACATCATACCGCTAGGCTAAAGGATCTTTAGGTACCAACACACTACTCACTATTCTAAGGAAAATGATAACATGTTAATTAACTATCACTAGCCTTGATTTTAAGAGCAAGAGTTTGAAAGAAATTAAATAATACAGTAATATTAAAGTATTTTAAAATCTATCTAAAATTAAATAAAACAAAACATAACAAATGAATGATCGATTGGTTTTGCTCGTATCACAGTTCTACGAGAGTGTGTGCCAAACTTATCAAGCTTTACGAATCATATATGTAATTTCGACATGAAATTATTCAAAACTTTTAGCGATTTAACATAAACAAATAATATAATGAGTATGCCATCAAATTGACAAATGGTGAATAAGACATCCAGGTTACTATAATTAACCCTCTAACGTATCAACACCACTACAATGCAAACTTTCATAGTAAAGTTAGCAAGAAATAACGTCTTTGATCATGACAAATGTAAAGATTAATTATGGCTTCAATTTACATCTTATTACTGAACCAATATACACCTTTGTTCTTGTCCGCACCTTCATCAGCCTCAACAAAGAAACACTCAGTAGCTTCTCTCCACATCGCTTTGATTATTGGGGTGTCATCAAACTGATAATATTCTCCCAAAATCGGTTTAATCGCTTTTGTTGCTTCCATTGCATGATAATGAGGAATCGTGAACAACAAATGGTGTGCAACATGTGTGTCTGTTATATGATGCAAAACCGTGTTCAAAACACCATAATCTCTATCCATTGTCGACAATGCTCCCCTCAACCAATTCCACTCGGTTGAGTCGTAATGTGGTAGTGACCGGTGCGTGTGGTGCAACCAAGTGATGACTACTAGGAACCCGTACACGATAACCAAAGGAGCAAAGTACACCAAAGCTAACCATGTGAGCCCGTGGGCCAACGCCAATTTGTAAAGCCCGTAACTTGTTACTACAAGCCCGATATCGGTAACGAGTATTTGGAACCGCTCACGGTCGTTATAAATAGGACTTTTTGGATCAAAATGGTTGGCAAATTTCTCATACTTTCGGCCCGAAACATTGAAACATATGTACAAGAGCCAGCCGACGGTGCACAAGATCACAAGTCTAAAGAGACGGCCGAGTGGCGTGTTGAGAAGTTTGGCAAAAGCCGAATCTTGGCTAGATTTCATTTTCGGGACAAAAGATTCATCGTGCTCGAGTGAGCCCGTGTTAGAATGATGCCTACGGTGACTATACTTCCAAGAGAAATATGGAGCTAGCATTCCGGTGTGTAGAAAGTAACCAATAGTGTCATTAACCCATGGGTAGTCACTAAAAGCTTGGTGACCACATTCATGGCCAATGACCCACAAGCCCATTTGGACACTACCTTGAAGGACCCAATAAACGGGCCATGCCACGTATGCAAGGGTTGTAGGAAGGAGAGGGATGTAAAAGGCTGCAACAAAGTAAAACAAGAAAGATAAAAAGAGATCAAAGAAAAGGTACGATGAAGATCGAAGCAATGAACGGTTGAAACAATGTGGTGGTATGGCTTTCTTTATGTCACCGAGAGTGAACGGTGGTTTAGATGATGGGGCTCGCTTTACAATTTCATTCTCGGGATTACTTCTCTCAATCGCATGTCCACCGGAACCCATATTCTTGCAAACTTTTTTTTTTTAAATGTATAAGAACTAATTAAAAGTTTACAAGTATATGCTTAGATATTGCTAGCTAGATCAATATTTTGTGAGTGTGAAGTGATCACAGTATTTTGGGTTTTTTTACTGAGGATCGATGTGATTTGCAATGGTGATTTCATAGCTTATTTATAGGCCAAGATCTGAATAATTATAATAAATAAATTATAAACTTATTGGTCAAACTTGACCAGCCACTACTTAGCCAGTGAGTTGATGTCTGAAGTTTTGGAAGTTGCTTTGAAGTTCCAGTCCATTTTTTGTGAAGTACCTGGAGTCCTGAACAACCCAATATTTGTCCTATTTGTGATCACTTTGGCTTGGCTGAAGAGTATTAAAGTTCATACTTAAAAAATGTTATCCATGAAAATATTAATAACAAATTAAATATAAACATGTGTGTATTTTGCTTCACATGGCAAAGCTAGCTCCTATATTTGTACACAACGTTTTTGAGATGACCCTAATTAAAATATATTTTTTTATGGAAGTTTATGTTACTAAATATTTTATTATTTATTTATTTTATCATGGAATTATGATGTTTTACTAGTCCAAGAAACAAAAATCGGGTTGTTACTTGATAGGAATCTTAGCTAGAGTACAAATGTCAATTTTTCCAACAACTTCAAAGGAAAGTTTTTTTCAAATGAAACAAAAAACCATAGTTAAGGGACCAAAAGTGAAAACTGTAAAAATTAAAGTAACTTCTTTATCTTTTCTTTTTTTCCAAATTAAACAACGAATATACTACTACTTGAAAAGATTTCAAGCATTTCAACTTTCAAACAGTGAACACAGTCGCTAACATTCATGCATATGGACACAATCCATGAGTACTCCTTTCTTTAATCTCTAACCACACCCAGTCTTACCCAATTTATAAAAACCCCTAAATTTCTCCCCCAAAACCCTCAAAATTTAATCTTTTTTTTCTTCTTCATAAATGGAGGGCAGTTTCCTCCCAAACAGACCAGCTCTCCCATTACAATTAACAAAACCAACACAATCAAACCACAACAAATAATCGGATTCAATCACACAACTCTGCCACCACAACCACCATCACAACAATCTTTTCCGATCAATCCACTCCTACAACACCTCATCCACCTTTCATCTCCGCCGTCAACCACCGCCCACAAACAAAAACCAATTCAGTCTGTGAAATCGAACAACAGTGAGTTCCCATCTATTCACAACTCTTCAGGAAAACATGCGTTTAAAGGAACCATTTCCTAGAAAACTTACTCAAGTTCACTTCTAACACTTGAAGATCCCAACGTTCAATTGGCCAGTTCAGTGCAAATTTACTTAACCTATATATTATAACAAGGTTTGTAGTGACCGCGCGATGCTGCGGGATTTAAAAACATACATTTATTTACGTTAAGATTTAGATTCGATTTTATCTAATTTATTATTTTATACTCTCTCCGTCCCAAATTTATTGTCCACTACAAAAAAGCACACATTTTAAGAAAAGTTATTAATTATACTATGTCACCATTCAAATTTTCTCTTTCCCACTTAAATGTTTTTTTATTGGTTTAAATTTGGAAAGAAAGTATTTGTGGGACAAACTAAAATAATATACTAGGCAATAAAAATGAGTCAAATGGAGTAATTTTGAAAATGTGGGGTGGTGTGTTATTATATTTGAAAAGATATAATGACCATTAGCATATCTATATTGTCAGGATCGATTAACTATAGAGAAGTTAATAAACACCTTAGATCTAATTGACTATAGAAGTTGCAGCGGATCAACACTATATCAATGTAATTAAGAACAATGAACTGTAAATAATATGCGAAAGTATTAAGAACACAGTTTCACAAAAAGCTTCAATGTATATTATTAAGTTAACAATACACACGTACGTTTACAATTCGTAAGGAACTATTTATAATAGTCCTTGAAGCTAAACTATTTACCATAGTTATTCTAGGACTTTGATTTACATCGAATTAAAAAGATATACATTGATTTACATGCTATAACTATCTCTACGAAGATCTCGGACTTGATATGCTTCCAAAACGCGTATCAGTAGTAAACTGCAATCACCAGTAGTAAATAAGTAACGTCAGTAGTAAACTTGGTGACCAGTAGTAAGTCCATTATCATCGTCAGTAGTAACTACTATTGATCAGTAGTATCTTCGATAAGCTTGATCAGTAGTAACTTTAGTTATAGTCTTCATCAGTATCAACTTCATCAGTAGTAACATGTTCTGCCCCATCAGTACTAAGTATGATCAGTACTAATTGCAGCATCAGTAATAAGTTGATCTGTGTTTTGTTCCAACAATCTCCCCCTAAACTTATTGATTATCTTTTAATCAATCAAGTTTCTTTTGTTCTTCTTGTTCCCTTCTTCTTTTCTCAAGGGTTCTTTGATTCTGTTGAAGCCTTTGTTCAATAATATATTTGCTGTTCCTCTTTGTAAAGTAATTTAATTTGTTTTGGAACATAACAGCATCATAAGGTTTCATCAAAGTATTTATGAATATCTGATACATAGTCTTCTCAGAATGTGGATATTCTTTTTCATATAAGTACAGCTCACATACTTTGCCTGATTTCTCAAAGAAATACATATTGGCAGTAGGAATGACATTCCAAGCATACACATTTCCTGGATCTGTAAATTGTTCTGGATAATTGTCTGGATAAAATGCAGCATCTATCATTTTTGTTAAGTATCCAGCACCAGACTCTTTCCATGATTTCTTTGTCATTCTAGGTTTTCCAATAATCAGAAGCTTGATTACATCACTTCTAGAGCATGATCTGATTAATGGTAACCATCCAGTAAATCTCTGCACAACTTTGTCTTCCCTTATGACCTCTATAACATTGTTCTGCATCACTCTCCAGTTAATAATTGGATTGTTCTGCAATGGAGCAATAGGCATTTCAAGAACAGGTACAATTTGTTTTGATTTCTTTTTAGAGCTTTGTTCTTGATCAACAGTTTTTCTTTTCTTTGATTGGGGAGTTGAGGTATCACCAGTAGTTGAAACACTACCAGCTTTGATTAAGTTTGGACTGATTGGGATTAAAGTTTTGGCTTTCTTTATTTCTTCAGCTTCTTGTTCAGCCAAGTCTTTCTTCTTAGCAGTGCAATATTTTTCAATTATAGTCATCATTTTCATTCTTCCAAATGACTTTGCACTATGCCCTTCTGTTTTCAGATATTCAATCATATTATCCTTCTGTTCAAACACATCATCTGTCAATTCACTTTTAGTTTTCTTGCATTCAGATACCAAATATTCAAGGCATTGTATATGTTCTTCTTCTACTTTTCTGAGCCTTTTGAATTCTGCCTGTTGAGCTTTTATCTGACTGTCTTCTGCTTGAAAAGGTGTTTGAATAGGAATTGCACTTTGAACCTTCTTTTTCTTTTCCTCAAGTGCTTGATACATCTCCACTTTCTCCAAATATTTCTTGTGTTTTACCCTCCATCTAGACTGTTTCTCAGATCTGACATGATTAATCTTGTTTACCATGTGATGACCTAATGCTCTATTTGGATAATCATCATCATATACTTCTTTTCCTTTTCCAATGTGAGCAGATGGTGGAGGTGGAATGTATTTCATATCAGGTATACCCATCATCAGAAGTTTTGGATAAAACAGATGTAGTTGACCTTCTGGTAAGATTTTAGGGTGTGGAGGAAGTGTACATTCATCTACCTCAAACCAATTTACATTATCATCAATGTCAGGTATGATAAGTGGTTGATCAGGTGTTGGTGGTTTGGAGATAATGACATGTCTTTCTCTTTCAATTAGCTCTGGAAATTGTAGTTCTTCCTCTTCAGTAGTAACCAGAGTAGTTACTACTGGTGTGATTTCAGGAGTTACTACTGATAGGGCATCAGTAGTATTTGGTGCTTTCAATTCCTCTTCTTGACTTACTACTGCTATGATATCAGTAGTAGGAGTTACTACTGGTATTTCTTTTTCAACTTGTTCTTCCATTGTAGCAGTAGTAATAGGTTCATCTTCTGTAACCATCATTTCTGGGCCTTCATCAACCTTTGTTTCTTTTAAATTGAGGAGAGAGGATGCTGCTGCTGCAATTGATTCATCAATCATGGTTTGAATGTTATCCTTCTCCCCCTTAGTGAGCTCTACTGGTGGAGCCTCACTATCATCAATTTTCTTCTTCAATTTTCTGATAATTTTGGTTTGTTGATGAAGCCTGTGTTCATAAAACCTCATTCGTTTGTTGATGGTATTAACATGCCTTTTCATAGCAGCCATAGTTTTTCCTTGGTTTGTAAGATATGTAAGACAATTTTGTACAGTGGTTTCAAGAGAATCCACTTTTTCCGTCAATTGGTTGATTTTAATACTGCCCTCACTCCATCTAGCAAGATCATCGGGCTCACTAACAGGTACATTGGTTTGAAGGTTTTCCATCCTATCCGTCAAATCCATAGGTCTGCCCTCATCACTTCTTGGTGATTCATTGGGTCTTTTAGACATCCTCTTCTTCCTAGAAGAAGCAGAGATGCCCCCCCTTGTGGTTTCTTGGCACCGGGGTCCTTTGAGTAACTCCTCAAATGAGTCATCACTCAAAGTTGCCGAGGTCTGGGTCCTAATGATGTTTTCACTGTCCTGTGCACCCACCTTTGGGGCATCAGTAGTGAAAGCCCTCGCCTCATGTCCTCTCTCCTCCTTGGAGGACAACTCTTGGAGTCTGGGGTTTGACTCAATTTGTCCCCTGGTGTCCTTTGAAGAAATTTTCTTTCTTTGATAAATTGTGGAAATATTTTTGGTTTTATCTGGTAGGTCTTCCACAGAGTGAAGAGTAGCACTCTGCAGATTTATATCAAGTTCCTGGGACACATTCAGGACTTCTGTTTGAGTTGGTGATTGAGTGACTATTTGGGGTGGTGTTTGGGCTGTATTTGGGGGTGATGGAGTGGGTTGAGGTTCAACTTGGGTTGTATCTATGATTGAACCCTCTCCAATTTGTGTTTGATTTTTGATCATATTTGGAAACAATGGGGTTTCCTTGCCCGAAAATTTAAATTGTTTTCTCATATTTGAGAAAACTTTCTTGTTCAACTCAGGTAGTATGAAAATGTTTTTAGGAGTTGACAAGTTTTGTAATTCACAGTTTATGATATGTTGTAGAAATCTGGGATACATTAAAAATTTAGAAGAACTAAGATTTCCCAACATACCTTCAAAAATCATTTGAGAAAAATTAAATACTTGGTCTGTGCATAAACAGACAACAGCAGAGGCTATTGCCTTATTAAACTCATTCCAAGTACTTCGTTTAGGAGAAATACAATGCTGAATAGTATGTACTAAAAATTTCCATTGTGGGGAAAGAAGACCCTTTTGAAAGGTTACTATATTCAGTCTTCCCTCATAACCCATTTTATTTAAAATTTCAGCGATGTATTCCTTAGGAAGAGTAGACATACCTGAATCATCGGGTAATTGTAGATGGTGTCGAATTGATTGTTCTGTGACTGTTATATGCTTTCCATCTACTGTTGATTTGATCATAGATATGGTTGTTCCTTCTGTTTGTTCAGCATTGGTCCAGAAATCCACCAAGTGTTGTTGATATGATTTTGGTTTTACAGTTAAAGCAAACTGTATATAAGAATTTCTCAAGAATTTGACGATCGGACGAAAATCTTTTGTGCCGTCGGGATTCTTTAGGAAGGCACACATATTGTGAAATTCTGAGTATTTGAGATCGGTTTGAACATTCAAAGATTTTAGAGTTGCCATTTTTTGTTGAATTTTGAGAAGAACATGAATGAATTTTGTTACTGACGAAGGGTTTTTGATCGTAAACTAGGGTTTATCGAGAGAATTTAGCAAATCGAAGTGAAGATAATGCTAAATTAATCGACTGCCGCCTTTTATATCTTTCGATTCAATCTGCAAAACGACTAAAATGCCCTTCGAATCATAACATAACGGTTATTTTCATGGGGGTTAGTTTGGTAATTGTGATTCTGAAGGACCAGTAGTAAATGAGATATCAGTAATAAAACGTCAGTAGTATCTACGAACATCAGTAGTGACTAAGGATTTTGACATCAGTAGTAACTATAGACATCAGTAGTAACCACCAACACACAAGACCAGTAGTATATGTGAATACCAGTAGTACTGACTTACCAGTAGTATTTGTGTAAACCTAATACACACCAGTAGTATTTAACTACCAGTAGTATTTTGTGCACATGCCTACACACCAGTAATACAGATATACCAGTAGTAAAACACTTAAGTAAATAAATACTATTTTACAACAATAACTTTACACATGATTTTAAGTGAGATTTTAATTTATCAAAATCATTCCAATACTGCTAACCAAGAAGTTGAATCTTCCTACATCAAATGCTTTTGTAAAAAGATCTGCTAATTGATCATCAGTATGGATTTTAACTAATTTGATTAATTTCTTTTCATTACAATCTCTTATAAAGTGAAATCTTATTTCAATGTGTTTAGTTTTTGAGTGTTTTACTGGATTGTTCACAATACTAATAGCACTTTGATTATCAATAAAAATAGGAGTTTTAAGGATAGAGATACTAAAGTCTAGAAGCTGGTTTTGAATCCAGAATACTTGAGCACAACAAGCAGATGCAGCTACATACTCTGCTTCAGCAGTTGATGTTGATACATTTGTTTGTTTCTTACATTGCCATGACACCAGTCTTGATCCAAAGAATTGACATCCACCAGTAGTGGACTTTCTATCTTGACATTCACCTCCATAGTCACTATCTGTGTAGGCTATGAGTTCAAAGGGTGAATCATGTGGATACCATAGACCTAGTGAAGGTTTGCCTTTCAAGTATCTGAATATTCTTTTAACAGCCTGCAAGTGTAGTTCTTTGGGTCTTGCTTGATACCTTGCACACACACAAACACTATACATAATGTCAGGTCTTGATGCAGTTAAGTACATCAAAGAGCCTATCATTGATCTATATAAGTGTTCATCTACATCCTCCCCCTCAATATCAGGATGTAGGTGTTTGTGTGTTTCCATTGGTGTACTTGCACTTTTACTGTCTTTCAGCTCAAACTTTTCCAAGATGTCTTTGACATATTTTGATTGATTTATCAAAATACCATCTGTTCTTTGATTGACTTGGAGTCCAAGGAAGAAGTTCATTGGACCCATAGAGCTCATCTTGAATTTAATCTGCATCAGTTCTTCAAATTCTTTGCATAATAAATCATTGGTTGAACCAAAGATGATATCATCTACATAGATTTGTACCAGTAGTATATCATCTTTGACTTTCTTAGTAAACAAAGTTTTATCAATGGCTCCTCTTTTAAAGTTGTTCTTCAATAGGTATGATGATAATGTGTCATACCATGCTCTTGGTGCCTGATGTAGACCATACAGAGCTTTATCCAATTTGAACACATAATCACCATATTTTGGATCTTCAAAACCTGGAGGTTGGCATACATAGACCTCTTCTTCAATCTTCCCATATAAGAATGCACTCTTAACATCCATTTGATAGACTTTGAACTTCTTGAATGAAGCATATGCTAGAAATATTCTTATGGCTTCAATTATAGCAACAGGAGCATATACTTCATCATAGTCTATTCCTTCTTCTTGAGTGTATCCTTGGGCTACAAGTCTGGATTTGTTTTTGATCACTATACCTCTTTCATCTTTCTTGTTTCTGAAGATCCATCTTGTTCCAATGGCTCTTTTTCCTTTGGGTAGAGGTACAAGTGTCCAAACAGCTTGTAACTTGAATTGAAGGAGTTCTTCTTGCATTGCCTCAATCCAGTTTGAGTCCTTCATTGCTTGTTGGATCTTCTTTGGTTCATCCTGAGACAAAAAGCATTCAAACATACACTCATTAGCAATAAGACTTATGTTACACATGTTTGCAGTTAAGCTTTTATTTAATTTGCTTCTTGTTTGTAGTGGTGAGTTAACATCACTTAGAACAAGGTCTAAAGGATGGTTTTTCTGAGTCCTTGTGGTTGTAGTTTTATCAACTACTAGTTGATTTTCAAGATTGGACTCATTTGTCTCAGGCAGTTGTTGCTCTAGTGATCCTTCATTGTCATTGATGCTTGGTTCATCATCATCTTGGTCAGAGTTACTACTGCTATTGTCTTCATTGAGATCAGTAGTATTGTTGTTGTTAGTGGTATCAGTAGTATCTTGAGAATCTAGGTTATTGTTAGGACCAGTAGTATTTTGAGTACTATTACTGGTATCAGTAGTATTTGAATTACTACTGTCCTCATTCTCAGAGTTACTACAGGTTCCAGAATTTGAGTTGTTACTGTCCTCAGTATTAACTATGGGAGCAGTATTAACTACTATGTATCTCATTTCCTCTTGACCAGTATTAACAGATGATGTTCCTTCCTTTTGATAGTGACAATTTGAATTACCTGCATTGAAATTCATGTTAGAATTAAAGGATTTGGTTAGATTGTCTATGTCAAATAGCCAATCTGGACCATTTCCTTGTTCATTAGGTACATTTTCATTAAAGGATACATTGACGCTTTCTTCAATTATCCTTAGTCTTTTGTTGAATACTCTGTATGATTTGCTTTGAGTAGAGTTTCCCACAAAGATTCCATCATCAGATTTGCAGTCAAACTTACCAATTTGTTCTCTTGTAATCAAAATAGTACAAGGACAACCAAATGATTTAAAAAACTTATGGAAGGTTTTCTTTTATTAAAAAGTTCATATGGTGTTTTAAAATGTGGCTTCACTATTAATACTCTGTTTTGAACATAACAAGCAGTATTAACAGCTTCTGCCCAAAAAGTAATTGGTAATTTTGAGTCTGCAAGCATTGATCTTGCTGCTTCAATGATGGTTCTATTTCTTCTTTCAGCTACACCATTTTGTTGAGGAGTTCTAGGTGAGCTGTATTGCCTGTCAATACACTTAAGATCACAAAAGTTAATTAAGTTAACATTTTTAAATTCTGTGCCATTATCACATCTTATGGCTTTAACTTTTTGATCAGATGTGTTCTCCATTTTGACAATTAAGTTCTTTATGAGTTCACTTGTTTCATCCTTTGTCCTGAGAAAGAAAACCCATGTATATCTGGAAAAGTCATCAGTAATAACAAGACAATATTGTTTCTTTCCAATACTCATTACATTTGTAGGTCCAAAAAGGTCCATATGTAAGAGCTGTAAAGGAACAGAAATAGAGTTCACAGTTTTGGACTTATGAGAAGTCTTGTGTTGTTTACCTTTTAGGCATGCAACACAGTGATGATCACACATGAATTGTTTTTGAGGTAGTCCAATGACCAGATTTCTTTTTACTAAATTGTTCATGTTTTTGAAATTTGTGTGACACATCCTTCTATGCCATAGTTCTGATTCAGTGGTGTTTGCCTTGGATATAAAGCAGTTGACCTCATTTGAAGAAATGAGTTCTCCCCCTATATCCAGGCAATACACATTGTTTCTCCTTGGAGTTCTTAAAACAACATATTTTTCATCTAAAATAAAATCAGGAGAAAGAATGATGCACTCAATGTCTGTGAAAAGTATTTTATTCTTTTTATCACACACTTGAGACACACTGACAAGATTGTATTTTAGTTCAGCTACATAAAATACATCATCAAAGGTAATTTTGCCATTAGTGACAGTACCTTTACCTGTAATCTTACCTCCCTGTGGATTCTCACCAAATGCCACATATCCTCCATCAAATGACTTGAAATCTTTAAGAATTTGCAGATTCCCAGTCATGTGCCTTGAGCATCCACTATCAATATGCCATGTTCTTCCTGCTTCTGGTATCTGAATGCTCTGCACAAGTGAGTAAAGGATTAGTTAAGTTTGGGAACCCAAGCTTTATATGTCTTGGGTTCATCCTTTGAGAAATAAGCTTTTGAGGATTTAACTTTAAATATATTTGGTACCCACACTTGTTTAGTACTGGTGTTTAGTTTTACTACTGCCCTTTTAAAAATGTTAATGGTGTTTGAGTTTTCTACTGATCTTGGTTTATACCCATGATGTTTAGCTTTTGAATGCTTTACTACTGATGGACCAGTAGTATTTGGGTACTTACCATGTTTAGAATGACCAGTAGTGTTTTTAGGGTTGACACCAGTAGTATTTTTGAAAGTTGGTTTGGGAGCAGTAGTATTTTTGTAATTAGGGTTTTTACCAGTAGTATTCTTGTACTGGTACCATACAGCATTATAATTAGGGTTAACACCAGTAGTAAAATTGTTAAAGTTTTTACTGGTGTTGGAAAATTTTGAATATTGTTTATTTTGATTTGATTTTCCATTGTTTTTGAAGTAATTGCTGTTTCTTGGGCTTCCAACTCTTCTGTGTTGCACAAATCTTGGTGCACTTCTTCCAAATCTTGGTGTTTCAGTAATTGGAGTTTTATTTTTATTTACTACTGAAGAACCAGTAGTATCTTTCAACTTTTGAGTTTTTGTATTTTCTTTAAAAATTTTAAATTCCTTTAACTCTTTGCAGTTTATTGGATTGAAGTGACAATCCTTTGCTAAATGGTTCATTTTGTTGCATATGACACATCTTAATTTTTTATTTTTAGCACCTTCAGGTATTCTTTGATCTAAGAGTTGTTTTTTATTTCTTTCATTTCCCCTTTTTAGAATTTTAGGTACATTTTCTGCATTATATTTAGGAGATTCATTTGGACTTTGTGCTGTGTGAAAACTTGTATCAATTGATTTTGGTGATTCAGTTTGAGAGATTGTAAATTCAATTGATTGATCATCATCAGAAGAATCATTTGATTCAGATTTTTCATTATGTGATTCAGTTTGATTTTCAGTTTTTAATTCATTAATGATTCTGTCTGAACTGTTTTTAAGTGGAGGAATGAATTTATATGAAGGTGGTACAGCATGATATCCCACCCCATGAACAACTTTTTCTGTAGTTTGATTATTAGTTAATTCATCAAGAATTTTAGTGCTTCTTTCAAACTTTTTAATTGTTAATTTATTTTGTTCAATTTCAAGCTGACATTCTTCTAATTTACTTGTTAATTCTTTATTTTTTAGTTCATAGAATTCTTTCTCATCCACAGCCTGAAGCAATTCTTCCTTTATCCTTTGATCAATCATCTGGTACACCTTTATTTGATGTTCTTGATCAGCAATCACACTATCAAACTCATGATTTCTTCTGACTGCTTTTGCTAAATCTTCATTTAATTTAGTGTTTTCTTTTTCTAGGTTTTTAATAATTTTAGCACATTCAGAAGTACAAGGTTTAGGTTTTACCTCAGTTTTGTTGTCAGTAAAGGCCATGAGAGCTTGATTTTGAGCATGCTCTTCTGCTTGGAAGCTCCAGTCATAGCCTTGTCCTTGTTGTGATACAAGGGCAGTTGATTTTGATCTTTTGTCTGGCTGAGGACATTCTTTTGCAAAGTGACCAAGGTTGTTACAGTTGTAACATTTGACTTTAGTTTTGTCAAATCCAGCTTTGTCACCTTTGTTGAAGTTGAGGCTTGTCCTACCAGTTCTCTTTAAGAATCTTTTTGTCCTTAGACTCAGCATAGCCATCTGCCATTTAAGATCCATCTCCTCAAGATCATCTGGATTCAATTGTTCCAAATCATCACTGATCAGTGCAGTATGCACATGACTAGTGAAGAAGGATTCTCTTGCAGCATCCTCAGAATCTGCAGCCTTTCCTGTGAAGGTTTCCTGACCTTGACCTGTACTAGAGACAAATGCAGCATTATTAGAAGAAATAGAAGGGTTCTTTTGGTTTACCTCAGTTTCAAATACTCTGAGATCATTATAGAGTTCATCCAACTCTTTTTCTTCTAGTGCATCTCTCTGTCTATATACCACTGTGTACATGGCCCATTCTTCACTAAGAGATCTTAGGAACTTCATGTTGACATCTTCTTGATCCATCTTAACCCCAACCTGGTTAAGTTCACCAATTAACTTGTTGAATCTGTCAAACACTTGAGTGAGTGTTTCATTGGGTTTTCCTTTGAAATTTTCAAAGTCTTGTTTGAGAACAGACTTTATGTTCCTCTTGGTGCTCTTGGTCCCAACGAATCTCTTCTCCAGTGCTTCCCAAAGTATCTTTGCATCATCATATTCAACAAAGAGATGTTGATAATCGTTAGGAATGGCCAGTAGGAGAGTGCTTAGGGCTTTAAGTTCGATTCCCTTGTCCTTCTTTTCCTTCTCACATTTAAGTTTGTCTGCCTCAGTTGCAGAGCTGCTTGCTTGACCAGGACCAATTTTGTTTCCTTCAAGGACAACTTCCCACATAGAGTAATCTGTAATAAGCATGTATTGCTTAATACGATTCTTCCACATCCCAAAGTTGTTGGGAGTGAGTATAGGAATTTTGTTGGCCTGAGTGCTTTCATTATTATCAGTCATGATTAATAATGTGTGTGTTTTTAAGATTAAAACTTTTTGTTGTTCTTAACAAATAGTAGATCTAGAACCAATAAGCTCTGATACCACTTGTCAGGATCGATTAACTATAGAGAAGTTAATAAACACCTTAGATCTAATTGACTATAGAAGTTGCAGCGGATCAACACTATATCAATGTAATTAAGAACAATGAACTGTAAATAATATGCGAAAGTATTAAGAACACAGTTTCACAAAAAGCTTCAATGTATATTATTAAGTTAACAATACACACGTACGTTTACAATTCGTAAGGAACTATTTATAATAGTCCTTGAAGCTAAACTATTTACCCTAGTTATTCTAGGACTTTGATTTACATCGAATTAAAAAGATATACATTGATTTACATGCTATAACTATCTCTACGAAGATCTCGGACTTGATATGCTTCCAAAACGCGTATCAGTAGTAAACTGCAATCACCAGTAGTAAATAAGTAACGTCAGTAGTAAACTTGGTGACCAGTAGTAAGTCCATTATCATCGTCAGTAGTAACTACTATTGATCAGTAGTATCTTCGATAAGCTTGATCAGTAGTAACTTTAGTTATAGTCTTCATCAGTATCAACTTCATCAGTAGTAACATGTTCTGCCCCATCAGTACTAAGTATGATCAGTACTAATTGCAGCATCAGTAATAAGTTGATCTGTGTTTTGTTCCAACATATATATCTAATAAAACAAAGCCTTTTAAGAGACATGTGGCACCCCTTAGAGCACAGCAGTACACGTGTCACCACCTCAATATTCTCAGCCCTTATTTGCAAATCTTACGGAGGAAGACATGCAGTTTAAAATTGAAACCGTATACAACCTACTATTTTTATTTTGACATTCTTCCTCATCTTCAGCAAACCCTATGTTTCTCTCTACAGCTTCACCGTCGCCACCATGGTCATCTAAGCTCAATGTATTTTACATCGCTGCCTGATTTGATCGAATTGCTGTCTACAGCCTTCACCGTCGCCACCATGGTCATCCAAGGTTTTTTATTTTTTTTATCTCACGTAATTTTCCAACTGCTGGCAACGATGTCTATTTGAGTTAGGAAAAACTGAAAAAAAATAGGAAACCGAAGCTACCTTTTCTCGGAGATCATGGCTAAATACGATGTCTATTTCGAATTTGAAAGTGTAGGGCAACGAATTTTGTGGCATTCTTTCATAATCCTATGACGCTCTCCACAGACATTCTTCTTCTTCATCTTCTCTTTAATTTTGGTATTTGCACAATTCTCATTTATTAGTTCGTTCTTCATGATTTTAGGTTTTATGCTCAAGTTCTCATTTATTGTCCAATTTGATACAAGTTGATTTTGTATGTATTGGACTTCAGTTTTTTAAAACTCATATTTTGATGTAATTTAATTACATAGGATGGTAAAAAAAGAAGTATGTTGATTACATCAAAATGGTTTAAAATGAAAGTTAACATCAGATCATTAATCGAGGCACAATACCTGCACGATCAAATGTTTCTCTCGAATACTAACCCTACTCAAGGTTAGTACTTTGTTTGCGTTTAAATTTCATTATTCCAAAAAGATTGTTTACAATGTTCAATTATGTAACGCTAACTGATTTAATTTTTCAGTTACCTGACATGAAGTTTAGTGATGTTAACGATATACCGTTTGAAGTTTTTTTTTTTTTGTGTGTGTAGATTGATGCAATTAACAATTGTATTCCAACTGTTTAATTTAATGCATCAAAGAAATAGAATTTAATTCGATTTGTAGGAGCAGTCGTTTGGTCAAGTTTCAGCACTTCAAGATGACGTAATCACTCCATTTGGTAAATCCCTTAAATTTTGCTCTATTTAATATTGGGTATTTATTGTTTGTTTTGACCCACTTTGGATGAATTAATCTGACTTAAACACGTGATGATGATGCGTCATCATCGTTCATGTTTGTTATAAGTTGTTCAATCAAATGCTTGAAAGTAATTGTAATTTGTACCCACAATATTCTTCATAATAACTAATTTAATGAACACTTCAAGAACATGTATTCATTTTCAACTTTAATTTCAGAATATTGAATCATAAATTTCCCTACTCATCAAGTTCTTTTGTTACATACTGAATTACTGACAATACAAGTGTTTGATTGGACAATTTTTTTTTTATTATTTTTTGTTTGCTGGAGTAGAACATTTTCTTGCATTCTATCTGGTAACAGTTGGCAAAAAGGAGCACATATACAAGGTATTTCAGTATTCATTCATAATAACAAGATTCTTTGTAGTAATTAGTTGCTTGATTTTTGGTGAAATTTGATTTTAAAATTCCATATTATCTCCAAGCCTCCTCTACTTTTCTATACTTCCATTGCAAGATTTTATATTCATTTGAATTTTTGGTAAAACTTGATTAATATGAATGAAGAATTTTTTTGATTCATGGAAAATGGAAGATAATATTGTGTGATAATTTACATCAATGCTAACTTCTTATTGTTCGAAATTGCTTTAGATTTCTAGAGGAATCCTATGATTATTACTATTTTTATGCTTGGTAAGTTCTTTATTTCATTTTAGATGCTGGATGGAAGAAACCTACATATGGGCTATACTTTCTGCAACCACTTTTTAAAATCATTCTAGAGATGTGATGAAATCAACTGGTCTCAGTGTGATAAAATCAGGTTTAAGTGAAGGTGAAATAGAATTGGAGATAGTTTCTATATGCCCTCATCCCTATTTTGACATCTCTAATTTGGTTTGTTTTCATAATTTATCTTTTTATGTTTTGAAGTCAGGACACATCAATTTTATGCGTGATACGGATGCTAATGATATGGAACTTTTTGTGCAAAATTATAAATTATTTACAAATATTTAATGTCAAATAATGATCATTGTTTTTAATAAATGATTTACGTCCTGTGCACTATAAATATATGTTGGGTGACTTTTGACATGTTTGAATGTTTGATCCACTTGATCCGTTTCCCCTTAAGCTATTCTTTGTGTTTGATTTATTAGAGTGGTAACATGACGTGAATCAACTCGATTCTTAATCATGTTCTGTCACTTGGTAAAATTACAACTAAAAAAATCATGTGTTGCTGTTATTTATCGTCAATCTGCAATTTTCAATCGTAAAATTATATATTTATTGTTTTGGTTGTATCAAAATGTGGTTTTGTGTATTTATTTTTGATCGGGTAACGATTCGTGGAAGATCCGATGCTTTTTAATTGATTCCAAGATTACCTATTTAATCAATCAAGTTGGGTTCTGGTAAATTTCGTTCTGAATTTTGTTGATTTTAGTTAATCTGGGTGTTGCTATGATTCGCGGACAGTTTCATGTCTTGTGGCGGCTTTACGTATAGCAATATTTGACCCGTTTTTAATACTATTTTTCTTAATAATTTTCTTTTTGTTCTAGGGCAAATATATATGTTCATCACACTATGGATGCACTTGCAGCTGCAGCATTATGCTATGATTATGATGAAGGTCCTAAACTGGTAACATTCTCTAATTGATTAAAAATGACCCGTATTGACCCAAACCTTTAACCCGATCAATTTTTAACCTCTATAATCATATACAGTACGTTTATTGTACATGACATATAAAAAGAAATGGACAAATATAGGTGGGCAGGTCAACCCGACCCGTTTCACAATGCACTTAAATTGACCCGTTTTGACCTGAACCTATTGATCTGAATATGTGACCGTTGTGTACAATGTTTTAAAACCCGGATTTCGAATCAGACCGGCCGATGACTTAAAGACGGTCGAACCAGTCGGACCGGTCGAACCGGATGGTTGAACCGGAATAGACTATAACACTACATGTCAATAACTAAGAGATATAATACTCAAGTTTGTTGTCATCTAATTTGCTATTAATGTATCATGATGTTAGATCCATTATTGTACTCATCTATTTTCCATTAAATCTATATGCAGTTTTAATTCGTTGTGTTTTATGTTGTTGGTTCATAAAGATTTTAATGAATTTTTGATGAAAATGCTAAAATCTAGAGCATGCAGTCGCGTATTTTGATTGTGGTTGAAAGGCAAGAGTCTTATTTGAAAGGATCCTACACATTTTTGTATTGAGACTTATCCCACATCGCTATAAGTATTATTTTACACCAAACTTACTATTCTATAAAGGCAATCATCAACACCCTTGAATTATATCTGGGTTTTACATTGATGGGTCATGTATCTGAACACCGGGTTACCGGTTTAACCCAAGTATCGGTGGGTTAACCCAAAACCGGCCGGGTTAAAAGGCATGGTTCAACCGGATTTTGAGTTAAACCGGCCGGTTCAATCCGGCTCATAATTTGGGTATTGACCCGCCTCTTCCGGACCAGCAGAGCCCATGATTCCGGTCCGACCTGGTTCGACTCGCCGGTCGGACCCGGTCACGAAAATATTGGTTGTGTAGGTTCGTCGTCTTGATAAAGAAAACAGTGGGATTATCTAAATAATTACCACATGTCCACATCGAGTTACATTCCTAGACCTTATTGTGATTGGTTTTATTTTTGATTCTCTGTTTAGGTGAATTTTGTGGGGTTCTTTCAATTTGATTTAATGATTGTTCTTACATAGTTACACGTACAATTTTTTATTGAGTTTGTTGATAACGACTAATCTTTTTTTTCTTTATTATTTAAGCTCTTTTTTTCTTTATTATTTAAGTTCAGACTAGAAAGTACAACCCGTGATTTTCCACGGGCTTTAGGATTTCTCACATTTGATGACTTTTGTTTATTGAAAATTTCATCCCTTTTTAGGATTTTATGTTGACATAGGTTTTAGTATTTTAGTATTCTTAATCGTAATTGTCTATATAATTACCAAACAATTAAATTTCAATCTTTTCATTATAGAAACAATTTATACATTCGATAAATTTATTTGCCGCCTCGTGATTTTTCACGGGCTTTAACCTAGTGACAAATAATGCAATTGCACTTTGATCCTCCCACTGTCCTCAACCACCCATTATTTCTTTACAAATATCAACCAATGGGGCTTGAGTATATTAATTTCAACCAATGGGGCTTGAGTGAATAGTGAAATGGTATGACATTTGTATAATAGGAAGAATTATATAAAATAATTTAAATTAGTTGCAAATTTAATTAATATGTACATTACAATTATACATAATAATTTCAAATAATAAGATAAATCAAATAAAAGACAACCTAAAAAACTATTGTTATTGTATAAAAAAGACACAATAAACACCATAAAAAAATAATGATAGAATCACGAGAAATGTCAAAAGAAAAAACCGATAAAAGTCAAAAAACAACTTGCATGTAAAAAAAATAAAAAATATTAAAAAATCTATTTATCAACTATTCATGAATAGTAATAACATTTATAAATGTTATATATACAATGTACGAACACAATTGTACACGTCACTCATGTATTTTTTTTCATTTATACCAACTTTAGTCAAATTGTACTTTATATACAATTCTCACTCGAGACCCACTTCATTAGAAAACTAAAAATCTCATTCCCTTATTGAAAGGCTCCTGTTATAGTGTTATGTAGGCCTACTATGTTAAATACATTGTATTTCCCTATATATACATTAGACGTAGTAAAATGCCGTTAGGATATTGTTCATTAGACAAAAATGAATGGAACGGGATTTCTAAAGCAATTTCATATACAAATTTGTCTTATATACATAAAGTTGAGGAGTGATTTTAAAATAAGAAGTTTTCGTATGTAGTTGTGCTGTTGTGGGGATTAGTGAGTAGAGAGTCGGTTGTTCTAAACATATAAATTATAATTGACACATTTTAACTTCATTATATTTTCCCTCAAAGAGAGTGCATGTATTTATTTTTATTAAAACGTTTTTTACCTTTAATAATATGATAAACTTTGTTGTCCCCTTTTCAGATATAAATTCAAAATTTTCTTTTAGTTATTTATATATAGTGTTATAATATAAAAAGAGTTATTCATAAGTACGTATTTTTAAAAAATGAAAATTTCAATCCCGAGCGAAGCCGGGTATATTAAACTTCGTTTTATATACAATTCTCATTCAAGACCTACTGTTCATTAATAAACTAAAAATCATGTTCCGTTATTGAAAGACTCCTGTTATGTAGGCTTACTATGTTAAATATATTTTCTCCATAGAAAGTTAATTAAATATGTGTAGTGTGAAATTAACATAGATGATATTTGATTCTTTCTGATATACATTAACCCCTATTCTTTAGTAATGATAAATGACCCCTAACTTTTAGTTTTCATCTGGAATTTTGATAAAACGGTCATGACATTCGATGAGGGTGAAAAGGTACTATTGTTATTTGTAACATACCAATTTTTCAAAACAATTTAAACTTTTAAATAAATAAGTTCAACATCCAAAAATCCATAAAATTCAAAAACATAGTTTAGTTAAAACATTTGGAAGGATTAACAAGTATCAAAAATCGGTGTTACAATAATATCAAAACCTAAGTCTTAGGGAATTAAATGGTACACCGAGCTTAATCTTCCAATGCTACTACTACGGGCCGCCTAATCCTTAGCTCCCGAACCTGAGTACATAGTCAAAAGAAATGTAGTACGTGAGACAAAATTGTCTCGTGAGAAACATGGGTTTTAGACCCGGTTAGAAAATATTTGCAATAAAACAATAATTAAATAATTATCACATTGCACATAGTCAATCATACTCTAAGGCTTGCCATAAGCCCAACACATACGTAACGAGCCTCCCTGAAACAAACTTTCCCGATATGGGTTAACTAGGTAAACTCCCCCGTTTCCGGGTTATCTATTTGCTCCCCCGATTTCCGGGTTATCTCAAACTCCCCCGCTTTCCGGGTTATCTATTTCTCGACATACTACTCATGCGCAGGGTGGTTCCGCCCCAAGTAGTAGCCACTAACTCCCCCAACTTGTGTGGGTTATCTAGGATCCAATTGATTAGTTACCACATAACAAATCATCGGCTTGGGTCAAAGCCCCATATAACAACTCATGTCATACTAGTGGTAACTAAACATATAAATGTACAATTCAAGTCAATTCAATTCAAGTCAATTCAATTCAAGTCAATTCAATTCAATATCTTCTTTATTAAAAACAGTTATCTAATAAAGACTCTAAGAAATCAATTCAAACTATGAATCATGGTTTACTATGTACTCAGAAAAGATCACATGTACTCACCTTAGCAAATGTTATCCCAAAGTTGTGTTAGCAAACACAAATCCTTACTCCTTGGATGAAGGAGTATCACCAAATCCTTAAGTCCTTAAGACCTAATCATCATTTACACAAATAGTCTAGTTATTAACCATAACTAGTCATAAACAATCCATAACTACACCCATCACCACCAAGTTCATCTAACTTGGTGGAATCTTAAACCCTAATTCAAGGTTCCCAACAATAATTCCCAAATTCAACTTGTACACATTGAATACAAGTCTATAATGAGTGATTTACACTCATGAGAGATCATCTTCCTAAAGATGATATGGTTGGTTCCCAAAACCACCATTAATGCCCAAGAAAAGCTTGAAATCACAAGGAGATGCATAAACTAACAAGGATTCTTACCTTAGATCAATAATCTCCAAGGAATAAGAAGATTTGAGCTTAAGAACTCCAAGAATCGTGCACTCTCTTAAAAAAACGGCTGGTAGGGTATAGGGGGTGTAGGTGTCCAAACCCTAGCCCTAAAACTCGTTTATATAGAACCGACACAGTTCGCGTTCGCGAACTAGAGTTCGCGTCGCGAACTTCCCCCGTCGGGAACACTTCGCGATCGGGAATAGGCCGTGAACTCCATGTCTGAAAAACCCAAATTCTCTGTTTGATGTTCGCGATCGCGAACCATAGTTCGCGCCGCGAACTGCTCCAGGCAGCCAGGCTGCAACTTTTTGTCACCCGGTTCAGCCCGGTTTCGACCTTAACCATATCAAACGGTATCCATATAACATGAAACCAGTTCCTACGTCTTTTAAATGATTTATCCATAATTATCATATTTTTATACAATTTATTTTTTTACAAAAATTCAGGTCGTTACATTATTATTATTTTATTATTAGATAAAATTTTACATTGTATTAGAAGTTACTATTGTTATTGTAACATACGTGTTTTAATTTGTGTATTTTGTTAAATATTAAGTTAATTATTAGTTGGTGAATGATAAGATATTAGGTTATGTTAGCTGGGAATGTTAGTTAAAACCTGCAATTTTGGTATTTGGATAAGTGGTATAGGTTAAAAAGGAAGAAAGAGTTGAAAATTGCAGTATTCTGGGAGATAGCGGCGCTATCTTAGAGATAGCGGCGCTATCTTGAGTAAATCGGAACAGCGGCTCGTTTTAGCGTTGGGCAAAACGCGAAAATTTAAGAGATAGCGACGCTATCTTGGAGATAGCGGCGCTAAAAAGCACGGGTTTGTGGAGATAGCGGCGCTATCTCTAGGATAGCGGCGCTATCTTGTGCGGATCAGACATAAAATCGGGATTTTTCCCCATTTCAGCCTAACTCTCCTCTAGAATTTTCTCTCGACGGGTGTGAGCGATTTTGAGTGTTTTTGGGTGTTCTTGGGCAGATTTTAGCTGGAAATCAAAGGATTATCATCTCTAGTGTTGAATATCAAGGTATATCTCTTCCCTATCATCATGCATGTGTAGAATTTGAGGTATGAAGTTGGTTAGTCAAGAACCCTGGTTAGGGTTTGAGTTATAGAACTGAAATTGATGATTTTACATTATGTGTAGCAGATATGTAACTAGGAACTTGAAGTAGTCATGTGATCATACACCTTGATGGGTAGTTAGTAGATTAGGGTTTTGGGTTCATCACTAATTTGGGAGAATTGGTGATTAGGATCAATTTTAGTTATGTTTATGGACTAGAATGTTGATTGAAGTATGCGTGATTATATTAGGTAAACCATTGGGAGGTTGTGATAACTCCATTGATCGGTGACATTGGAATTGCTCGGTTTGACATTGAAGTTGCTTAATCCCAGGTGAGTTCACTATGTGCAATGTGTATACTTTTAATTATATAATATATTTATGTAAAGTGATTAATTGGTACTTGTTTCAATTGGTAACCTTGAATATTGACTTGGACTTTGAGACCACCTTGTTGAACCTTAACATTTCCTTGACCCGTTTGAGTGGATTGCCTTGAGTGACATTTCATTTCGTGAGGACCCATGGCGGCTCGAGTATTACTGTGTGTAATATGTTGGGCGGTGGACGCGGGAGTACCTGGCGGAGGAGTGGTATGGACCGTGGTGGTAAAGCTGGATCATGGACTCGGTTAGGGGTGCCATGGTCACCTTCATCGGCCTCATTCCCTAATGGCCTAAGAGGGAATGGTGCACTTTGTTAAATCTGGAATTCTACTTTGATCATTGTTGACCCGATATTGTCATGTGATACTTTGTGATGTTGTTGTCATGCTAACCCGGTATTTTGACCCGTTACTATTGGTTTGTTTATTTATGATGATTTATATAATTATTTAGTATAACATTATACATTGTGGAACTCACTAAGCTTTTATAGCTTACACGTTTAGTTGTCATCATTTTCAGGCATAGATAAAGGCAAGGGCAAGTGTGATTAGGTACTTGAAGATTGTTTTGCTTGAAGCTTGGGAAAGCTTCTCTTTTGGTATAGACTTATGACATTTTGATGTATATCTTTTGGGTTGTTAGTTGGTTTGTATCCGATATAGATAGTTGTTTCATGGCTTGTATAGTTTCTTTTGGTAATTATGTTTAAAACTTGTATTTTGGTTAGGTTATGGAAGGTTTGGTTGTAAATGATGTTTTCAAAAAGGTCATTTTGATTTAGGTCCTTACAATATGGTATCAGAGCATTAGTTTGAGTGAACTAGGTATCATTGCGGTACTAGACTCAAACTTAGGCATTGATGGTATAGTGTATAGGCTAAGAGTTTAGGACGGATACAAACCATAGGTTGGACATGTAAGTGTGAGTCTATAGAAATGCTAGGGTGAGTGTTATTTAATATGTTCTTTATCTTCTCATAAATTTCAGCTAGGGATGGATCAAGGAAGTAGTAACAATGATAATGATGGTTTGGGAAGTGCGGAGCACCCTGAATTAACTCCTTCGGGTCCTCGAACCCAAGGAACAAACCCTAGAAGTCGTGAGGAAGAAGAAGAGGTGGTATCTCCGAGGGAGGAAAGGTTGATGAATAGGATGGCGAACATGGTCCGGGCAACTTTTGAACAATTTAGACGAGAAGAGAAGGAGAGGTCAAAAGAAAAGGAGAAGGTAGTAGTTTAATCCCCGAGTAAGAAGTCGGGAACGGTTTGTTAAGGCAAAAAGCCTTGCCCCTTTAGATCTTAAGATAACAAAACAACCTAGACTAGCTTTGATTAATATGTAGAATAATATAGCTAAGTTTAGGTCTGATACTGAGTGATCAGTATTGGAACTCAGTATCAGTACTCAGTATCAGATAGTGATACTGAGTAGAAGGACTGAGTGATACTCAGTATAGTAACGGACTAAGATCAAATCCCTTAATCTTAGTCATTTTCCTTGCTTAGTCCTTCGGTTACTCCTTTGCTCATTATGTAAGATCTCTATAACATTATAAATAGAGATCATCTTGCAAAGGAGTACTTACACCAATTTACTTTACACATTCACATCTTTTGTAATTGATCAGTGGTCTTGTTATTCCGCAACAAGCCACACTTAGTGGATTTATACATTGACTATATTCTTGTGTTATCACTTTAATATTTCTCTAAGTATAATATTCTATCAATTAACATTATAAACCAGGGTTGTTGTGACCTAACAACTGGTATCAGAGCAGGCTAAATAATCTTTTATTTAGTCGATCTATAACCCTGGCAGCCATTTCCTACATCTATCCCTCCAACACTCAAAAATCCAAAATGTCTACAATTATTGCACCAGTTATGTCTGGAAAGGGAGTACCCATCTTTGATGGAAAAGACTTCCATCAATGGAAGCTCAAAGCTCAGTGGTATCTTGAATCTATTCACCATGAGATGCTCACTGTGCTAAATGATGGTCCCATCATTCCACAAACTGTGGAACCGGTTGCTGCTACTGATGATGCTCCTGAGGGCATAAGATCTGTACCTAAACTAAAGCACAACTGGACTGATACTGACCGTCAGTTGTATGCTTTAGACTCCAGAGCTAAAGGGGTGATTGGTAATGCTGTTACAAAAGAGATACTTAACGCAATTATGAAATTGCCAACAGCAAAGGCTATGTGGGATAGCCTATCAGTCACCTATGAATGTACAGCAAAGGTGAAGTTGCAAAGAAAAAGCAACATGAGAAGGAAATATGAAAATTTCTTTTCAACTCCAAATGAAGACATCACCACTCTCTATAACAGGTTCAATACTGTTATCCATGATTTAATCAGTGTAGGCATTGTGAAAGAGGAAGGAGAGCTTGTTCAAAAGTTCCTGGATAGTCTTCCTCAACAATTTCTTGACATGACAAACTCTGTCAATGCTGCTAACAACATTGAGTCATACACTCTTCAAACTTTGTATGGTCTAATGCTGAATCATGAGGAGAATAATGCTGCAAGACTGATCAACTGGAAGAAAACTGACAAGTCTTCCACTGGTATGGCTCTAGTTGTGCAACAGGCTTATACTGTGACTGAGCCAGATGAACCAGAAGTTGATCTTGCTGATGCTGAGGCAGAAGAGCTTGAAACTCAAATGGCTCTCATGTCTATGAAGCTGGATCAGTTGAAGAAGAAGAGGCTTGGTGTTAGCTCTTCTAATACTGACCCAAGATCAGGTCTGTGCTATAGGTGTGGAAAGCCTGGACATATTGCTGCAAATTGTCATACCAAGTCTTCTGAGACTGACCAAAATGACAAGATTGCATACCGAGCAAAAAGATATAGAGACAAATATGTCAAGCTGAAGAATTGGAGCAAGGGAAAGAGGGCAGAAGGAAATGTAGCACCTCATCAAGCACTTTACTCAGAAGCATGGATGGATGAAGAGTTAAGTGATGATGAAGAAGAGATTGAGAATAAAGCCTTTATGGCTTTCACTGAAGATGATTTGAAGAGTTCCTTTGAAAAGGATATCAAAGAGGCTGAGAGGATGAGTGTTCTTACTGATTGGGATTCCACTCAGTTGTACAAGGTAAGTTCCTTTCAAACTTATTCAGTGAATGAAAAAACCAAGATTTTTGAGTATATGCTTGTTGATCTTAAAACTTCTGTACAAAAAGAAAAAGCTTTAAAATTAACAATTAAAGAACTTGAAAGGGTAAATAATGAAAACTTGGATAAATTAGCAAAATATAAAGATTTAGAACTAAATTTTTCAGATTTAAAAGACATTAACCAAAGATTAGCTGATAAAGCTCATTTACACAAACTTGAAAAAGAGAAATTTGAAAAACATTGTAAATCTTGGGGAAATGCTTCAATAAAATTAAATAAATGTTTAAATGAACAATTTCCAGAAAATGTGAGGGCTGCACTTGGTGTTGATCCTCAATTTAAAAACAGGAACAATTTTGCTGATTTATTTGAAGAGTTTTCTACTATGAACCCTATTAATTTTGTAAAAGCTAAAACTTTATGTGAGGTTGGATGTCAAACTGAGTCAGATGATGAAGAAAATGAAATTTTAGAAAAACCTATTGGTCCTTCCATCTGCTCAAAGTGCTATACTGAGCTACAAGAACTCAGTATTGAATTTCAAATAACAGAAATTTCTGATACCGAGCTACCAATAGTTCAGTATGACACTTCTGCTGTTCCACCTTTTGAATTATTATTTAATACAACAACTTTTGAATTATATAATGATAATAAAACAACTTCTATCTCACATGTTTCGTCAAATACAGAAGTTGCAGGAACAGAAACATTATATACTGAGACATCTAAAGAACCTGTTAAAGTTGTTCCTTCAAAACATGATAAACAAAAGACAACTTCAACTAGGTCTTTGGTTGGCAAAGACAAGAAGTCTACCACTAATAAAATTAGAAAGACTTCTCTGCCAAATAAAAATAAGCAACCAGATCATCCATCTCCTAAACCAGTTAAAAACAATGTTAATACATCTATTAGAAATAACAAAATTAATGTTTTAAAAACACTTGGTGATCAGGTCAAATCTTTAAGTAAACAATTTGCAAAACTCGTTCATACTGACCTACCAAAAGTGAAACATTTTTCTAAAATACCATATGAAAATATGTTTAGAAATAGACCTAGGAAATGTTATAGATGTCATCATACTGGTCATAAGGGAGATGAATGCTGGACTGATCTCTCAAGTCCTAGGTACTCAGTACCAAAGAAAAGGAGAGAAACTAAGTCAGTATCACCAAAGAAAACTTCTAAAGTTACCCCTGAAGTGATACCGACCTCTCCACATAAAGAGATCAAGTCAAATTGTGTTTATCCCACCAAAGGTCCCATTCAAAAATGGGTTCCTAAAAGGAACTAACTCTTATTTTGTGTCTTGTGCAGGGTGACAGAAAGTGGTACTTAGATAGTGGCTGCTCAAGACACATGACAGGCAGTATGGAATACCTTCTTAATTATACTCCAGAGAAGGGTCCTTCTGTCAAGTTTGGAGATGACTCGGTGGGAAAGACAAGAGGTTATGGTGTGATCAAGGCAGGCAACATAACTTTTAAAAGAGTTGCCTATGTAGAGGGTCTTAAACACAATCTGCTCAGTATTAGCCAGATGTGTGATGATGACAATGAAGCTCGATTCAGAAAGGTTGCAGGAATCATCTACAATGATAAAGGGCAGCCTGTACTCATTGCTAGAAGAGAAAAAGACGTATATGTGGTCAACCTATCTGAAATAGACCCAACTATTCGAGTATGCCTGCTTTCTAAAGTCAAGCCAGAATTACATTGGCTATGGCACAAGAAACTCTCTCACATCAATTTTAGAAATATCAACGAGCTCAGTATGAAGAAACTGGTGAGAGGATTGCCCACAATTACTTATTCAAAAGATAAGTTATGCTCAGCATGTGAAATGGGCAAGCAGAAGAAGAGTTCATTCAAATCTAAAGTCAATCATTCCATCAATGAACCTCTTACTATGATACATATGGATCTCTTTGGCCCCATCAGCACACCATCTTTGGCCAAAAAGATCTATACTCTAGTCTTAGTTGATGAATTCTCAAGATATACTTGGGTCATCTTCCTCAAGACTAAGTCAGATGCAACAACAGAAATCATTGCCTTTATAAAAAGAGAGGAACTTCAAAAAGGCAACAAGGTCAAGCAACTTAGAAGTGACCATGGTACTGAGTTTAAGAACTCAGTATTAGCAGATTTCTGTGAAGAAAAAGGAATCATTCAAAACTTCTCTGCAGCCTACACACCCCAACAAAATGGTGTTGTAGAAAGAAAGAACAGAACACTGATTGAAGCTGCAAGAACTTTATTATGCCATGCTGGACTGGCACTGGGTTTCTGGGCTGAAGCTGTAAACTGTGCAAACTTCACTCAGAATAGAGCCACTATAGTCCAAAGACATCTGAAGACTCCATATGAGTTATACAATGGCAAGATTCCTAATGTGGAATATTTCCACATCTTTGGGAGTAAATGTTTTGTACTCAGTACAAAACAAAATCTCAATAAATTTGCTCCCAAAGCAAATGAAGGTGTGTTCATGGGCTACTCTCCACACTCCAAAGCTTTCAGAGTGTATATCATCTCAACCAAGATGATTGTAGAATCCATTCATGTCACATTCGATGAAGATCAGAATGAGCATTCTACCTCAGCAAGTGAAGACATAAGTGGCATAGATATTCTATGCAATCCAGAATACTCCATTGCTGAACAGCCTAAGTTTCATCCACACTTTATTCCTAATAAGTTTAATGAAACTGATCAAGTTCAAACTCAGTATCACTCAAATGCGTCTAATACCGAGGTTCCCATATCAGAGGACCTTCATACTGAGTTTCCAACTAATGATCTGAATCACTCTATTTATGAAGAAGGTGAAACATCCAACACTTCATAAGAATCCACATCAACTCTGCAAAATGAAGATGAACAGCACCCTGCACTGTCTAATACTGATCAGAATTCCACTCAGTATCAGACAGACAACACACCAAATCAACAAGATATTGTTGATCCTATTTCAAATGCTCCCTTAGGAAACAATTTAAGGGAACACAGAGACCATCCACACTCAAACATTATTGGTCCTATTGAAGAAGGTGTCCAAACAAGAAGAAAATTAGAATTTCCAACCCAAGCAACTGCAAACTTTTGTTTTTTCTCAAGTTTTCTATCTACCATTGAACCAAAGAAAGCTGATGAAGCTTTATTAGATGAAGATTGGGTAGAGGCTATGCAAGAAGAGCTCACAGAGTTTGAGAGAAACAAAGTTTGGAACTTAGTACCACCTCCTACTGGCAAAACTATTATTGGTACTAAGTGGGTGTTCAGAAACAAGATGGACAAGGATGGTGTTGTCATCAGAAACAAAGCAAGGTTAGTTGCTCAAGGTTACAGGCAAGAAGAAGGCATTGACTATGATGAAACTTTTGCACCAGTTGCAAGAATTGAAGCTATTAGGTTGTATCTTGCATATGCAGCCTTTAAGAATTTCAAAGTTTATCAGATGGATGTCAAAAGTGCTTTTCTAAATGGAAAACTACAAGAAGAAGTTTATGTTAAACAACCTCCAGGTTTTGTTGATCCCAAATTTCCTCATTATGTTTTCAAGCTTGATAAAGCTCTATATGGGCTCAAACAAGCTCCAAGAGCCTGGTATGACACCTTGTCTGAGTATCTTATTAAAAATAAGTTTACTAGAGGTAAAATTGATAAAACATTATTTTCAAAAAGGAAAGGTTCTGACATCTTACTCATTCAGATATATGTAGATGACATTATCTTTGGTTCCACTGACAAGTCAATGTGTGACTGGTTGGCTAAGATAATGTCAACTCAGTATCAGATGAGTATGATGGGAGAACTTACTTACTTTCTTGGTTTACAAGTTGATCAAAAGCCTGATGGCACTTTTATAAATCAAAGTAAGTATGTGCATGACATGTTAAAGAAATACAACTTTGAAAATTTATCTTCCATGCACACTCCTATGGGTACTCAGGATAAGATAAGTAAGGATGAAACTGGTAAACCAGTATGTCAATCCACATACCGAGGTATGATTGGTTCCTTACTTTACTTAACTGCTAGTAGGCCTGATATCATGTTTGCCACATGTTTGTGTGCTCGGTATCAGGCTGATCCTAAAGAATCACACATGAAAGCAGTTAAGCGCATCTTTAGATATCTTACATGTACTCCTAACCTGGGTCTTTGGTATCCCAAAGACTCAAACTTTGACCTTGAAGGGTACACAGATGCAGATTTTGCAGGTTGTAGATTGGACAGAAAGAGCACAAGTGGAGGATGTCAATTCCTAGGTGGAAGACTAGTTGGCTGGTCATCCAAGAAACAAAATTCGGTAGCAACTTCCACAGCAGAAGCAGAATATGTTGCTGCAGGAAGTTGTTGTGCTCAATTATTATGGATGCAGTATCAACTCTTAGACTATGGGTTCAACTTTCATAAGACTCCTATTCATTGTGATAACAAGAGTGCTATTGCTATCACAGAGAACCCAGTCCATCACTCCAAAACCAAGCACATTGATATCAGACACCACTTTATTCGAGATAATGTGGAAAAGGGTAAGGTTGAAGTTGATTATGTACCAACAAATGAACAATTGGCTGATGTATTTACTAAACCTCTTCCTGAGGAAAGGTTTATGTATTTACTAGGGCAATTAGGTATGTTGAATCCTTAATCTTTATTAAATTTCTTTAAAATTGAGCGCTCAGTATCACTTCTGTTGATACTGACCACTCAGTATCACTAGTCTGTTATCATCAAAATTTAAAATTTTTATTTTTTTTATTAATTTCAAGAGTAAATTAATTGTTTTTATATTTTTTAAAATTTTTTTTAAATTAAATTTTTTTTACTCGGTATTGGGGTATGACGGCTCTTACACCGAGCTTAATCCTCATACTGCTCAAACGGTAACCTTTCTTAATAAGAAAGTTACCGTTGGCAGAGGATAAGGCAGTCAAATCAGCCGTTTTTACTTCCCAATACCTTAATTATCTTTCAAATCTCCTATAAATAACCGTTTATTTTTACTTCAAATTTTTTAACTGTTATTTCTTTCTTTCATCTTCAATTCTCTCTGCGATTAACGATTTCATTTTCTCTTAGCAAGCAAATTTTTTCAAATCAAAATCACAGATGGCGAATTACACTTTTGTTGCTCCAGAAGTTCAATCGGAAATCCTATTCCGAAATAATGAAGTACCCAGGTTTGCGAGGAACAACATCACAGCAAATTTCAATATTCCTCAAGCCTGGGCATGCCAAGAGTTCACAAACATTGTGACTTTTCTGAAAAATTGCCCAATTGCTCGTGCACTGACCTTGTCTCCTCGAGCAATTTACCCAGAAATGCTATGCGAGTTTTGGTACTATGCTACACTCGTTTCTCCAGATATGATTGCTGGGTGGGTAATTAGAGATCAAAGAAGGGCATTTGTTTCTACTGCAATCATTCGTGAAGCACTGAGACTTCCCGCCCAAGCTCAGTATGACCCATTTGTTGATAGATCAGAGGCACGCTCTGTACTACCTTTTCTGGGTCGAAGAGGAACAACGGGCACAATCAAAAGAAATGAATTTGGTCCTATGTGGGGTATTCTCATCACAACAATAATTCGATGTATGACCCACAAGACGGGAGCTTTGGACCAAATCAACGAATTTGGGATGCAAATAGTACATGCTCTGTACTATGGAAGAAATATCGATTATGCTCGCCTAATTTTCAATGAATTAGCTACTCTGGTTCGAGCAAATACAAGGGAATGCAATGTCCCTTTCTGCAGATTTCTATCACTCATATTTCAACACTCAATGCCCACACACATTTATGATGAATTCCACAGTCCAAAAGTTGATCTTCCTCCACTCAGTGAGAAGATTTTCTTTTACAGACCAAGAGAAGGAGAACCTCTTCTAAGTCCTCCTATGTGGGCCATTGTTCAAGAACACATTGATGATGTAGAAGACATGTCTGATACTGAGTCAGACAATGATGATGATGATGATGATAATGATGATAATAGTGGTAATGGAGCACAGGCCGGTCAAGATATTGAGATGCAGGATGTCCCACAAGTTCAAGAACCATCTATCTCTCCACCTGCACAAGATCTTGCTGCTCCTCATATTGAAACCGATCGTGAAACTGAGTCCTCAGAAGACACACCACTGGTCCTTCGAAGAAGAAGAAGGAATGTTTCTCCTATCATTATGGGCAACTTATCATCTGAGGAGGTGCAGCCTGCAAATGTTCCATCATTAACTGCATCTATTCAAGCCCAAAGCTTTATTGCAGCCACCGCTGACCTTCCAGGTCCAGAACAAGCTCCACCTGCTCAACCAATTGAGGAACCTCATGTTCCTCTTGATGTGGAGATTCAATATGCACAAACTCACTGGAAGGTGCTCAGCATGACAGAGGGGTCGGTATTGAAGATGTTGGTGCTGCACATCAACAAACACATGATCCTGCACCGACCTCTGCAGATGCTCGAAGGGAATCTGACAGAGTCTCAGGTATGAATTTCTAAAAAGCCTTAAACTTATATATATATATTTCATTCCCAAATAGAGACTAAGTATTGGCCAGTACCAACTCAATACTGACCAAAGTCTCAAACGATCTTTCAAATATATATCCTCTTATGGCCAACATAGCTAGCCCACTGCTGCTATGCAAAATTCATATACTGAGCACACTAAATTGATCATTGTCAGTCTACAGTTGTCTCAACATTTAAAGAGACAATGGTGGTTGATGTCATACTGACACCCACTGGTGCTGCTTGAATAATGTCCAACTTATTTTTGAGTTGGGTAGCATCATTCAAGAAATGATCCCAAACCCTTAAGCCACAAAATCTAAAAATATCCAATGGGGTTTAGCCACATTTCTGTTATCACTCTCATACCGAGTGATAAACATTGGAAATAACAAGAAGCACATCCCAGGCTTCGAATTCCCACACCCAAACCTTTTAGTAAATGTGACTTATCCTATACTGAGCTACTTAAATTTTCACACTCACCTTTACTAAAATCTTCTTACACATGCTATGCACAAGTCCACAATATTTCATCCTATACCAGATGAAATACAGACTTCACAAACTCTGTTTATATGATTGTAGAATTAAACAACACCACAATTCTATTTGATAAACCTCTCTTTCTAACCTGTTTTACATTTTTGTTTCTTTAGCACCAACTGTGCAGGGTATTCAGGCATCTCAAGCTGCAGCAGACCAAGTGACTCTGCAAGCAATCATGCAGCACATTCTGGCCATCCAACAAACTCAAAATGTCATACTAGCCAGAATGGACAAGATGAGTGGTGATATTGATCAAATAAAACAGTCAGTATCACTCCTTCAACAACCACTGCAGCCTCCACAAACTCCACCAGGTTCACATGGTGACCACAATGAAGAAGGAGAAGGAGAAGGAGGTGCTGGTGATACTGATGCTGCAACTGAGCCCATGCCCTCCCCTACTCTTGAACAACCTGAAGGGGACATGGGTGGTGATACTGATCCTCTTCCCTCCTCATCAAATGATAACAAAAAGGGGGAGAAGAGACAAAGAGATACTGAGGTTGATCAAACTGAGCCTTCTGCTCAGGGGGAGAAAAGAAGAAGATTGAATGAAGATCAACCTCCACAACAACAACATCAGCAAAGCCCTCATACTGAGCCATTTCGCATTCAGTATGAGAGAAGAAGACAAAGAACAAGGTCAGAATTACAAGTTCAAGACCCACTTGAGCCATCTGCTCAGGGGGAGACTCATACTGACCAACCACAGCAAACTTTTGAAGAGAATAATTTACAAATAGTGGTCTATAGGCCTTTCATCTGGCCTATTGCTGATGATGAAGATGAAGAACCAGATTTAGTAAACTATGCACTAAATCTGGTAGAACAAGAAAGTTCTTCATCATCATCCTCGGATGATGAAGAACCAGAAAATCTGGTGATTAGAAGAAGGAGTTCCTTATCAAGAAGACCTATCAATGCTGTTCTCACTTCTTCTGAATCAAGTGAGGAATCTGCTCCTCTGGTAACAAGACAAAGAAGACCTGTTCTTACAAGGGACAGTGATACCGAGCAGGCTCCAAGACTGACTCCTCAACAACTCTGGGCAGAACAAGAAAGATTTTTATATGAGCAAGAGTTGGGAGTCAAAACTGAACCAGAATCTGACCCAGATACTGATACTCCTGGTCCTTCACATAGAATCTCAAGAAAGGGTCCAGACCATATTCAACATTATTGGAATATGGTTGCTGCTAGGACTCAGTATAAGGAACAAAGAAAGGAGTTCTTGAGGACCAAAACATTTCAAAATGTAAGGGGGATACATTGGTTAAATCTGGATGTTAATAAAGTAAAAGTGAAGCTCAAAGAAGGAAGAATTACTATCACTTGTACTGGCTTAACCAGTCCCCCCATGAAGATATTTATTCATGACATTCAAAGAATTGGTCTTCAAGACTGGGTGAAGATCACAAGACTGATCAAAGAGCTTCCAAAGAAATCAACCTATGATCAAATAGTCTTGGATGAGATCTGTGCTGTAGCTGCAGTATGTTATGAGAAGGACTTACTTCATGAAATAGAGTACAGAACACTCAGTGTGATGACTGAGGCTTACTCAAACAACAGACCAGAATACCTCCATACATACAAGTATCTTAGAAAGTACCCTCTTCCTCCTAACCTTGTATTTCAGGATCAAAAGAGTGTCATATATCCAACTTCTGGATATATGTATACTGACTCAGAGGATAGAGAGTGCTTCATTTCTGAAGAAGATCTACCAAAAGCTCAAATCAGTCACCTTGTTGGACTGAAATGGATGATCACCAAGAAAGAAGACTCTTGGTTCAGAAAGAAGATTGTTGCAGTACTGAATAGCAGAAGGGATGAACTCAAAAGCAGAGAAGAGTTTGTCCACATCAAACAAGAAGTCTTCTATGAGAATGAAGCCATCAACAGCAAATGAAGAAGAAGATATTGTTACCTATGCTGTTGTAATTTTTATTTATCTCTTTGTAAATTGTTTTATTAGCATTAGATAGGGGAGATTGTTAAGGCAAAAAGCCTTGCCCCTTTAGATCTTAAGATAACAAAACAACCTAGACTAGCTTTGATTAATATGTAGAATAATATAGCTAAGTTTAGGTCTGATACTGAGTGATCAGTATTGGAACTCAGTATCAGTACTCAGTATCAGATAGTGATACTGAGTAGAAGGACTGAGTGATACTCAGTATAGTAACGGACTAAGATCAAATCCCTTGATCTTAGTCATTTTCCTTGCTTAGTCCTTCGGTTACTCCTTTGCTCATTATGTAAGATCTCTATAACATTATAAATAGAGATCATCTTGCAAAGGAGTACTTACACCAATTTACTTTACACATTCACATCTTTTGTAATTGATCAGTGGTCTTGTTATTCCGCAACAAGCCACACTTAGTGGATTTATACATTGACTATATTCTTGTGTTATCACTTTAATATTTCTCTAAGTATAATATTCTATCAATTAACATTATAAACCAGGGTTGTTGTGACCTAACACGGTTTCGTTCAAAACTTTTCGTAGTAGTGGGGCCACAGAATTCTCGGGTGTGACAAACCCCGTGGAAGCGTTGTTATGGGTTGAAAATATAGTGAAGGTATTTCGTATCTCTCGTGTCGCCAAAGGTGATCAAACAGTGTATGCCACCGCCATGTTCACCGGTAAGGCATTAACTTGGTGGAACAACACCTTCAAAATCCTTGACGAAGAAGAAAAGGATCATATGCCGTGGGATGCCTTTAAGGCTCGTTTTCTCGAGCAATATTGCCCTAATGATATGAAGAGAAGATTGGAGAAGGAGTTCTTAGAATCAAACAAGGATCGTTATCGGTAGATGAATATGAGACTCTATTCAATCAAAAGGCCCAATTTGCCACGAAATACATTCCGACCGAAGTCGAGAAGATTCAAATGTTTGTGGAAGGTCTAAGGTATGAGATTCAAGATTTTGTGAACAACCGTGATATTCCGTCGTTTGCTAAGGCGGTTGAATATGCTCGAAGAAGAGAGCATGGTTTGAGTCTTCGGGGAGAATTGACCCCCGATTCTAAACGTCAAAAGGTTGAACAAACTACTTCGTCTCCTTCCGGTCGTATTAATCGATTTATTCATAACCGTCGAACCCAATCTCAAGGGTCAACTCGGCCTCGTGGCCAATCTCAATCATTTTCTATTCAAGTAAGATCGAAATTTAAATAAATTCTATAATATGTATATGATTATGAATTGTGTTTAACCATTTTAATATTTTAGTCGGATGCTAATCGGGATTGTCAAACTTGTGGAAAGAATCACCGAGGGCGGTGTGCTAGTGATCGTGGGCCCGTGAAATGTTTTGGTTGTTTTGAAGAAGGCCACATAAAGTCTAGGTGCCCGAATAAGGATGTGGTTTGTTATGGTTGTGGATTTGTAGGTCATCGGAGGCGTCAATGCCCAAATCCTTCAAATCGAGCTACTGAAAGTCGAGGTTCGGTACAACAACCTCCGCGAGTGGGGGCATCGAGTCAAAAGGAGGAGGTTCCCAGGGCTAGAAGTCGTGCCTTTCAGTTGACCCCGGAGGAAGCTCGAGAACATCCGAATGTTATTTCTGGTACATTCCTTGTTAAATCTCAACCCGCTCATATATTATTTGATTCTGGAGCTTTTGATTCCTTCGTATCTGTGAAATTTGCTAAATTGTTATCTGTGCTTCCATCTCCTTTGTTGAATCCATTCTGTGTTGATACTGCGGGTAGTGAGACCCTGGTAGCCGATCGTATATATAAGGATTGCTCGTTAGAGATAGATGGTCATAATTTTCTAGTAAATCTAGTGTTGATAGACTTGCCAAATTTTGATATTATTATTGGAATGGATTGGATGTCGAAGTATCATGCTAGTATTCTGTGTTATGAGAAGATGATAAAGATTTCGATATGTGGAGAAGAACCTTTGTATGTGTATGGTGATAGTAAAATGAAGAATAGAAAGGTGATCTCTTTCTTGAAGGCTAGTAAATTGATGTTCCATGGATGTTATTCTTATTTAGCTTATGTTCTCAATCCGGTTGTAGAAGTTAAGAAATCAGTGAAAGATGTTCCCATTGTTAATGAATTCCCGGATGTATTTCCCGAGGATTTACCCGTATTGCCGCCTGATCGAGAAGTTGAATTCCGAATTGATCTTGTGCCGGGTGTGGCTCCAATCGCCAAAACCCCTTATCGTTTAGCCCCGGCAGAAATGAAAGAAATTATGAATCAATTACAAGAATTGCTAGATAAAGGGTTCATTCAACCGAGTGTGTCACCGTGGGGTGCACCTGTTTTGTTCATTAAGAAGAAAGACGGGTCAATGCGGATGTGTATTGATTATCGTGAACTCAACAAAGTAACAATTAAGAAAAAATATCCGTTGCCCAGAATTGATGATCTTTTTGATCAATTGCAAGGTGCAAGTTATTTTTCTAAGATTGATTTGAGGTCCGGTTATCATCAGTTGAAGGTTTATAAAGAAGATGTACCTAAAACTGCATTCCGAACCAGATATGGGCATTATGAATTCTTAGTCATGCCATTCGGTTTAACGAATGCTTCGGCCGCCTTTATGGATATGATGAATCGGGTATGTCGTCCTATGTTGGATAAGTCGATTATTGTTTTTATCGATGACATCTTAGTATATTCTAAATCCGAGAGTGATCATGCTTCGCACCTTTGTGAAATCCTTAATCTTCTAAGAAAAGAGAAATTGTATGCCAAGTTTTCCAAATGTGAATTTTGGTTACGCCAAGTTCAATTCCTTGGTCATGTGGTATCAGGTGAAGGTATAACTGTCGATCCTTCAAGATTGAGGCGATTAAGAATTGGGAAGTGCCCCGAAATGCTTCCGAGATCCGAAGTTTCTTAGGTCTCGCAGGTTATTACCGCCGGTTCATTAAAGATTTCTCTCGTTTGGCTGTGCCCCTCACGAGTCTTACCCGAAAAGATGTGAAGTATGAATGGGGTGAAGCACAAGAACAAGCCTTTAGAATATTGAAAGACTGTTTAATGAATGCTCCCATATTGTCACTACCCGAGGGCGAGGAAGATTTTGTTGTTTATAGTGATGCATCAAAAATGGGACTCGGGTGTGTTCTCATGCAGCGGGGAAAAGTCATTGCCTATGCATCCTGTCAATTGAAGGAGTATGAAAAGAATTATCCAACTCATGACCTTGAGTTATCTGCCGTGGTGTTTGCATTAAAAATTTGGAGGCATTATTTGTATGGGACTATGTTCCAACTCTTTACCGATCATAAGAGTCTCAAATATATATTTAGCCAACAATCATTGAATATGCGACAACAACGTGCCATGGAACTCATAAAAGATTATAACTGTGAAATTTCGTATCATCCCGGGAAGGCGAACGTAGTTGCTGATGCTCTAAGCCGTAAGGCTTACCGTTCGAGTATGTGTTATGCAATGTCCTCCACTACATTGAAGTTCATTTTACTTGATGATCTTAAGAAGTGGCAAGATGAAGCATTAGAACCCGAGAATATTAGGAAGGAGAGAATGGTGAATTATGATAAAGACTTAGAAGTAGATGGCCGAGGTGTCAAAGTTTTTAGTAACCGGTTATGGATACCGAAGATTGGAGAACTGAGAAATGATGTGTTGAGTGAGGCTCATAGTTCAAAGTTCTCAATTCATCCTGGTATGAATAAAATGTACCATGATTTGAGATTGGATTATTGGTGGCCGGGAATGAAGAAGGATATTGGGAAGTTTGTACAAGAATGTAACGTTTGTGCACAAGTTAAAGCTGAACATCAGAAACCCTATAGGAGTTTACAACCACTTAGCATTCCTGTTTGGAAGTGGGAGGAAATTTCCATGGATTTGATTACTAAACTTCCAAGAACCGCTCGTCAACACGATTGTATTTGGGTGATTATTGACCGTTTGACCAAAAGTGCGCATTTCCTCGCTATGAGGGAATCGGCACCGATGGATTCATGGGCACAAGTATATTTAGACGAGATAATTGCTAGACATGGTGTTCCATTGAAAATTGTATCGGATAGGGATTCCCGGTTTACTTCTAATTTTTGGGGAAGTATGCAAAAAGAGTTGGGGTCGAAGGTAGCTCTTAGTACAGCTTATCATCCGCAGACCGATGGGCAAACCGAGAGAACGATTCAGACCTTAGAAGACATGCTTAGGTCGTGTATACTAGAATTCGGGGGAAATTGGGATAGATATTTGTCGCTAGCCGAATTTCTTATAATAATAGTTATCATTCATCGATTGGTATGACACCGTATGAAGCTTTATATGGAAGCAAGTGTCGTACACCTCTGTGTTGGCGAGAAGTGGGAGAAAGAGTGTTGGTGGGGCCTGAATTGATCCAAGATACTAGTGATAAAATTCGGATAGTTCGAGAAAGAATGAAATCGGCTCAAGATCGTCAAAAGTCTTATGCTGTTAAAAGGCGAAAGCCGATAGAATTTTCGATAGACGATTATGTGATGTTAAAAGTGTCGCCATGGAAGGGTGTTATGAGATTTGGAAAGAAAGGTAAATTGAGTCCTCGATTTATCGTCCCATTTAAGATCATAGAACGGGTCGGAAAGCAAGCTTATCGACTCAAGTTACCGGAAGAATTGGCAGGTATTCACAATGTATTTCATGTTAGTTATTTGAGAAAGATTCTTGGTGAGCATGATGAAGTGGTGCCGTTGACCGAAGTCAAAGTCAACGAGAAATTGAGGTATGTAGAGGAACCGGAAGAAATAATTGACCAAAAGTCGGTCAATCTCAAGAATAAGGAAATCCAGTTAGTATTGGTGAAATGGAAACATCATAGGGGCCCGAATTGCACATGGTAAAGAAGGGATGTTATGATTGAGAAGTATCCGTTCTGGTTCAAGTCAACCTAATTTCGGGACGAAATTATCAAAAGGAGGAGGTAATTGTAACATACGTGTTTTAATTTGTGTATTTTGTTAAATATTAAGTTAATTATTAGTTGGTGAATGATAAGATATTAGGTTATGTTAGCTGGATATGTTAGTTAAAACCTGCAATTTTGGTATTTGGATAAGTGGTATAGGTTAAAAAGGAAGAAAAAGTTGAAAATTGCAGTATTCTGGGAGATAGCGGCGCTATCTTAGAGATAGCGGCGCTATCTTGAGTAAATTGGAACAGCGGCTCATTTTAGCGTTGGGCAAAACGCGAAAATTTAAGAGATAGCGATGCTATCTTGGAGATAGCGGCGCTAAAAAGCGCGGGTTTGTGGAGATAGCGGCGCTATCTCTAGGATAGCGGCGCTATCTTGTGCGGATCAGACATAAAATCGGGATTTTCCCCATTTCAGCCTAACTCTCCTCTAGAATTTTCTCTCGACGGGTGTGAGCGATTTTGAGTGTTTTTGGGTGTTTTGGGCAGATTTTAGCTGGAAATCAAAGGATTATCATCTCTAGTGTTGAATATCAAGGTATATCTCTTCCCTATCATCATGCATGTGTAGAATTTGAGGTATGAAGTTGGTTAGTCAAGAACCCTAGTTAGGGTTTGAGTTATAGAACTGAAATTGATGATTTTACATTATGTGTAGCAGATATGTAACTAGGAACTTGAAGTAGTCATGTGATCAAACACCTTGATGGGTAGTTAGTAGATTAGGGTTTTGGGTTCATCACTAATTTAGGAGAATTGGTGATTAGGATCAATTTTAGTTATGTTTATGGACTAGAATGTTGATTGAAGTATGTGTGATTATATTAGGTAAACCATTGGGAGGTTGTGATAACTCCATTGATCGGTGACATCGGAATTGCTCGGTTTGACATTGAAGTTGCCTAATCCCAGGTGAGTTCAGTATGTGAAATGTGTATACTTTTAATTATATAATATATTTATGTAAAGTGGTTAATTGGTACTTGTTTCAATTGGTAACCTTGAATATTGACTTGGACTTTGAGACCACCTTGTTGAACCTTAACATTTCCTTGACCCGTTTGAGTGGATTGCCTTGAGTGACATTTCATTTCGTGAGGACCCATGGCGGCTCGAGTAATACTGTGTGTAATATTTTGGGCGGTGGACGCGGGAGTACCTGGCGGAGGAGTGGTATGGACCGTGGTGGTGAAGCTAGATCATGGACTCGGTTAGGGGTGCCATGGTCACCTGCATCGGCCTCATTCCCTAATGGCCTAAGAGGGAATGATGCACTTTGTTAAATCTGGAATTCTACTTTGATCATTGTTGACCCGATATTGTCATGTGATACTTTGTGATGTTGTTGTCATGCTAACCCGGTATTTTGACCTGTTACTATTGGTTTGTTTATTTATGATGATTTATATAATTATTTAGTATAACATTATACATTGTGGAACTCACTAAGCTTTTATAGCTTACACGTTTAGTTGTCATCATTTTCAGGCATAGATAAAGGCAAGGGCAAGTGTGATTAGGTACTTGAAGATTGTTTTGCTTGAAGCTTGGGAAAGCTTCTCTTTTGGTATAGACTTATGACATTTTGATGTATATCTTTTGGGTTGTTAGTTGGTTTGTATCCGATATAGATAGTTGTTTTATGGCTTGTATAGTTTCTTTTGGTAATTATGTTTAAAACTTGTATTTTGGTTAGGTTATGGAAGGTTTGGTTGTAAATGATGTTTTCAAAAAGGTCATTTTGATTTAGGTCCTTACAATATGGTATCAGAGCATTAGTTTGAGTGAACTAGGTATCATTGCGGTACTAGACTCAAACTTAGGCATTGATGGTATAGTGTATAGGCTAAGAGTTTAGGACGGATACAAACCATAGGTTGGACATGTAAGTGTGAGTCTATAGAAATGCTAGGGTGAGTGTTATTTAATATGTTCTTTATCTTCTCATAAATTTCAGCTAGGGATGGATCAAGGAAGTAGTAACAATGATAATGATGGTTTGGGAAGTGCGGAGCACCCTGAATTAACTCCTTCGGGTCCTCGAACCCAAGGAACAAACCCTAGAAGTCGTGAGGAAGAAGAAGAGGTGGTATCTCTGAGGGAGGAAAGGTTGATGAATAGGATGGCGGACATGGTCCGGGCGACTTTTGAACAATTTAGACGAGAAGAGAAGGAGAGGTCAAAAGAAAAGGAGAAGGTATTAGTTTAATCCCCGAGTAAGAAGTCGGGAACGGTTTCGTTCAAAACTTTTCGTAGTAGTGGGGCCACAGAATTCTCGGGTGTGACAAACCCCGTGGAAGCGTTGTTATGGGTTGAAAATATAGTGAAGGTATTTCGTATCTCTCGTGTCGCCAAAGATGATCAAACAGTGTATGCCACCGCCATGTTCACCGGTAAGGCACTAACTTGGTGGAACAACACCTTCAAAATCCTTGACGAAGAAGAAAAGGATCATATGCCGTGGGATGCCTTTAAGGCTCGTTTTCTCGAGCAATATTGCCCTAATGATATGAAGAGAAGATTGGAGAAGGAGTTCTTAGAATCAAACAAGGATCGTTATCGGTAGATGAATATGAGACTCTATTCAATCAAAAGGCCCAATTTGCCACGAAATACATTCCGACCGAAGTCGAGAAGATTAAAATGTTTGTGGAAGGTCTAAGGTATGAGATTCAAGATTTTGTGAACAACCGTGATATTCCGTCGTTTGCTAAGGCGTTTGAATATGCTCGAAGAAGAGAGCATGATTTGAGTCTTCGGGGAGAATTGACCCCCGATTCTAAACGTCAAAAGGTTGAACAAACTACTTCGTCTCCTTGCGGTCGTATTAATCGATTTATTCATAACCGTCGAACCCAATCTCAAGGGTCAACTCGGCCTCGTGGCCAATCTCAATCATTTTCTATTCAAGTAAGATCGAAATTTAAATAAATTCTATAATATGTATATGATTATGAATTGTGTTTAACCATTTTAATATTTTAGTCGGATGCTAATCGGGATTGTCAAACTTGTGGAAAGAATCACCGAGGGCGGTGTGCTAGTGATTGTGGGCCCGTGAAATGTTTTGGTTGTTTTGAAGAAGGCCACATAAAGTCTAGGTGCCCGAATAAGGATGTGGTTTGTTATGGTTGTGGATTAGTAGGTCATCGGAGGCGTCAATGCCCAAATCCTTCAAATCGAGCTACTGAAAGTCGAGGTTCGGTACAACAACCTCCGCGAGTGGGGGCATCGAGTCAAAAGGAGGAGGTTCCCAGGGCTAGAAGTCGTGCCTTTCAGTTGACCCCGGAGGAAGCTCGAGAAGATCCGAATGTTGTTTCTGGTACATTCCTTGTTAATTCTCAACCCGCTCATATATTATTTGATTCTGGAGCTTTTGATTCCTTCGTATCTGTGAAATTTGCTAAATTGTTATCTGTGCTTCCATCTCCTTTGTTGAATCCATTCTGTGTTGATACAGCGGGTAGTGAGACCCTGGTAGCCGATCGTATATATAAGGATTGCTCGTTAGAGATAGATGGTCATAATTTTCTAGTAAATCTAGTGTTGATAGACTTGCCAAATTTTGATATTATTATTGGAATGGATTGGATGTCGAAGTATCATGCTAGTATTCTGTGTTATGAGAAGATGATAAAGATTTCGATAGGTGGAGAAGAACCTTTGTATGTGTATGGTGATAGTAAAATGAAGAATAGAAAGGTGGTCTCTTTCTTGAAGGCTAGTAAATTGATGTTCCATGGATGTTATTCTTATTTAGCTTATGTTCTCAATCCGGTTGTAGAAGTTAAGAAATCAGTGAAAGATGTTCCTATTGTTAATGAATTCCCAGATGTATTTCCCGAGGATTTACCCGGATTGCCGCCTGATCGAGAAGTTGAATTCCGAATTGATCTTGTGCCGGGTGCGGCTCCAATCGCCAAAACCCCTTATCGTTTAGCCCCGGCAGAAATGAAAGAAATTATGAATCAATTACAAGAATTGCTAGATAAAGGGTTCATTCAACCGAGTGTGTCACCGTGGGGTGCACCGGTTTTGTTCATTAAGAAGAAAGACGGGTCAATGCGGATGTGTATTGATTATCGTGAACTCAACAAAGTAACAATCAAGAACAAATATCCGTTGCCCAGAATTGATGATCTTTTTGATCAATTGCAAGGTGCAAGTTATTTTTCTAAGATTGATTTGAGGTCCGGTTATCATCAGTTGAAGGTTTACAAAGAAGATGTACCTAAAACTGCATTCCGAACCAGATATGGGCATTATGAATTCTTAGTCATGCCATTCGGTTTAACGAATGCTCCGGCCGCCTTTATGGATATGATGAATCGGGTATGTCGTCCTATGTTGGATAAGTCGATTGTTGTTTTTATCGATGACATCTTAGTATATTCTAAATCCGAGAGTGATCATGCTTCGCACCTTTGTGAAATCCTTAATCTTCTAAGAAAAGAGAAATTGTATGCCAAGTTTTCCAAATGTAAATTTTGGTTACGCCAAGTTCAATTCCTTGGTCATGTGGTATCAGGTGAAGGTATATATGTCGATCCTTCAAAGATTGAGGCGATTAAGAATTGGGAAGTGCCCCGAAATGCTTCCGAGATCCGAAGTTTCTTAGGTCTCGCAGGTTATTACCGCCGGTTCATTAAAGATTTCTCTCGTTTGGCCGTGCCCCTCACGAGTCTTACCCGAAAAGATGTGAAGTATGAATGGGGTGAAGCACAAGAACAAGCCTTTAGAATATTGAAAGACTGTTTAATGAATGCTCCCATATTGTCATTACCCGAGGGCGAGGAAGATTTTGTTGTTTATAGTGATGCATCAAAAATGGGACTCGGGCGTGTTCTCATGCAGCGGGGAAAAGTCATTGCCTATGCATCCCGTCAATTGAAGGAGTATGAAAAGAATTATCCAACTCATGACCTTGAGTTATCTGCCGTGGTGTTTGCATTAAAAATTTGGAGGCATTATTTGTATGGGACTATGTTTCAACTCTTTACCGATCATAAGAGTCTCAAATATATATTTAGCCAACAATCATTGAATATGCGACAACAACGTGCCATGGAACTCATAAAAGATTATAACACTGAAATTTTGTATCATCCCGGGAAGGCGAACGTAGTTGCTGATGCTCTAAGCCGTAAGGCTTACCGTTCGAGTATGTGTTATGCAATGTCCTCCACTACATTGAAGTTCATTTTACTTGATGATCTTAAGAAGTGGCAAGATGAAGCAATAGAACCCGAGAATATTAGGAAGGAGAGAATGGTGAATTATGATAAAGACTTAGAAGTAGATGGCCGAGGTGTCAAAGTTTTTAGTAACCGGTTATGGATACCGAAGATTGGAGAACTGAGAAATGATGTGTTGAGTGAGGCTCATAGTTCAAAGTTCTCAATTCGTCCTGGTATGAATAAAATGTACCATGATTTGAGATTGGATTTATTGGTAGCCGGGAATGAAGAAGGATATTGGGAAGTTTGTACAAGAATGTAACGTTTGTGCACAAGTTAAAGCTGAACATCAGAAACCCTATGGGAGTTTACAACCACTTAGCATTCCTGTTTGGAAGTGGGAGGAAATTTCCATGGATTTGATTACTAAACTTCCAAGAACCGCTCGTCAACACGATTGTATTTGGGTGATTGTTGACCGTTTGACCAAAAGTGCGCATTTCCTCGCTATGAGGGAATCGGCACCGATGGATTCATGGGCACAAGTATATTTAGACGAGATAATTGCTAGACATGGTGTTCCATTGAAAATTGTATCGGATAGGGATTCCCGATTTACTTCTAATTTTTGGGGAAGTATGCAAAAAGAGTTGGGGTCGAAGGTAGCTCTTAGTACAGCTTATCATCCGCAGACCGATGGGCAAACCGAGAGAACGATTCAGACCATAGAAGACATGCTTAGGTCGTGTATACTAGAATTCGGGGGAAATTGGGATAGATATTTGTCGCTAGCCGAATTTCTTATAATAATAGTTATCATTCATCGATTGGTATGGCACCGTATGAAGCTTTATATGGAAGAAAGTGTCGTACACCTCTGTGTTGGCGATAAGTGGGAGAAAGAGTGTTGGTGGGGCCTGAATTGATCCAAGATACTAGTGATAAAATTCGGATAGTTCGAGAAAGAATGAAATCGGCTCAAGATCGTCAAAAGTCTTATGCTGATAAAAGGCGAAAGCCGATAGAATTTTCGATAGACGATTATGTGATGTTAAAAGTGTCGCCATGGAAGGGTGTTATGAGATTTGGAAAGAAAGGTAAATTGAGTCCTCGATTTATCGGCCCATTTAAGATCATAGAACGGGTCGGAAAGCAAGCTTATCGACTCGAGTTACCGGAAGAATTGGCGGGTATTCACAATGTATTTCATGTTAGTTATTTGAGAAAGAGTCTTGGTGAGCATGATGAAGTGGTGCCGTTGACCGAAGTCAAAGTCAACGAGAAATTGAGGTATGTAGAGGAACCGGAAGAAATAATTGACCAAAAGTCGGTCAATCTCAAGAATAAGGAAATCCAGTTAGTATTGGTGAAATGGAAACATCATAGGGGCCCGAATTGCACATGGGAAAGAAGGGATGTTATGATTGAGAAGTATCCGTTCTGGTTCAAGTCAACCTAATTTCGGGACGAAATTATCAAAAGGAGGAGGTAATTGTAACATACGTGTTTTAATTTGTGTATTTTGTTAAATATTAAGTTAATTATTAGTTGGTGAATGATAAGATATTAGGTTATGTTAGCTGGATATGTTAGTTAAAACCTGCAATTTTGGTATTTGGATATGTGGTATAGGTTAAAAAGGAAGAAAAAGTTGAAAATTGCAGTATTCTGGGAGATAGCGGCGCTATCTTAGAGATAGCGGCGCTATCTTGAGTAAATTGGAACAGCGGCTCGTTTTAGCGTTGGGCAAAACACGAAAATTTAAGAGATAGCGACGCTATCTTGGAGATAGCGGCGCTAAAAAGCGCGGGTTTGTGGAGATAGCGGCGCTATCTCTAGGATAGCGGCGCTATCTTGTGCGGATCAGACATAAAATCGGGATTTTCCCCATTTCAGCCTAACTCTCCTCTAGAATTTTCTCTCGACGGGTGTGAGCGATTTTGAGTGTTTTTGGGTGTTCTTGGGCAGATTTTAGCTGGAAATCAAAGGATTATCATCTCTAGTGTTGAATATCAAGGTATATCTCTTCCCTATCATCATGCATGTGTAGAATTTGAGGTATGAAGTTGGTTAGTCAAGAACCCTAGTTAGGGTTGGAGTTATAGAACTGAAATTGATGATTTTACATTATGTGTAGCAGATATGTAACTAGGAACTTGAAGTAGTCATGTGATCATACACCTTGATGGGTAGTTAGTAGATTAGGGTTTTGGGTTCATCACTAATTTGGGAGAATTGGTGATTAGGATCAATTTTAGTTATGTTTATGGACTAGAATGTTGATTGAAGTATGTGTGATTATATTAGGTAAACCATTGGGAGGTTGTGATAACTCCATTGATCGGTGACATCGGAATTGCTCGGTTTGACATTGAAGTTGCCTAATCCCAGGTGAGTTCACTATGTGAAATGTGTATACTTTTAATTATATAATATATTTATGTAAAGTGATTAATTGGTACTTGTTTCAATTGGTAACCTTGAATATTGACTTGGACTTTGAGACCACCTTGTTGAACCTTAACATTTCCTTGACCCGTTTGAGTGGATTGCCTTGAGTGACATTTCATTTTGTGAGGACCCATGGCGGCTCGAGTAATACTGTGTGTAATGTTTTGGGCGGTGGACGCGGGAGTACCTGGCGGAGGAGTGGTATGGACCGTGGTGGTGAAGCTAGATCATGGACTCGGTTAGGGGTGCCATGGTCACCTGCATCGGCCTCATTCCCTAATGGCCTAAGAGGGAATGATGCACTTTGTTAAATCTGGAATTCTACTTTGATCATTGTTGACCCGATATTGTCATGTGATACTTTGTGATGTTGTTGTCATGCTAACCCGGTATTTTGACCTGTTACTATTGGTTTGTTTATTTATGATGATTTATATAATTATTTAGTATAACATTATACATTGTGGAACTCACTAAGCTTTTATAGCTTACACGTTTAGTTGTCATCATTTTCAGGCATAGATAAAGGCAAGGGCAAGTGTGATTAGGTACTTGAAGATTGTTTTGCTTGAAGCTTGGGAAAGCTTCTCTTTTGGTATAGACTTATGACATTTTGATGTATATCTTTTGGGTTGTTAGTTGGTTTGTATCCGATATAGATAGTTGTTTCATGGCTTGTATAATTTCTTTTGGTAATTATGTTTAAAACTTGTATTTTGGTTAGGTTATGGAAGGTTTGGTTGTAAATGATGTTTTCAAAAAGGTCATTTTGATTTAGGTCCTTACAGTTATTATTATAAACAACATAATACATTCGATGTGGTTTAAATGTCTTGAGCAATATAGCTATTAATTCTAAAGGGCATTTGGTCTAGTGGTATGGTGTTTACCTCACAACTTTGAGGTTGAGGATTTAAGTTTCGTCGTAAACATAGATGAAATTATGTGTGAATTAAGATTTGTCGTTAAAAAAAATATAACTATTAATTTATTCAATTGTTGTTATAGTAAAGCTTTTATTATTTGTGGAAGCACATGACATTCATCGAATATAATAAGCGTATTTAGTCTCATTAATTAATTATACTTATATAGAAAGTATACTTTTTGTATTTTTTTGGAACCGGCAAATAAATTATAAGAAAGGCCTCTAGCAAGGAGCTAGGCGACAAAGTACAAAAACATGGAAATAGAAACAAGTAAGAGAGACTAAATACATAAAAGCGGGTGTAAACCCCAATTCTCCCAACTATAATTCAAACCTCGGCCCCTATGTTTCTTCCAACAAAAGACCATGGACTTAATTGAGTCCACTATCTTTGCAAGATGAACCGCTTCGCCTCTAAAGATACGACCATTCCTCGCCTTCCATATACACCAAAAAGATGCGTAAACAATGCACAAAAGTAACTCCTTTTTCTTTGAACATTGCCCCCAGTTTTTGGCAAACTCGATCACGTCTTTGACACAACCAAACGGAATCAAGCTTGAGTCAATGCCACACCACTGGAAAATTAGATCCCAAGCATTTCTCGCCAAGGGACACGATACTAGCAAATGATCCGCACATTCATGAATATCCGGACATAGTGTACACATCGGTGAAATGTTCGGAATATTACGCTTGAATAAAGCCGTCGCCGATGGGATCCTACCCTGGATCGCTCTCCAGATAAAATAAGATACATTTTTTGGGACTGTGTTGATCCACCGATAGTCAATTTCACAAACAGGGTGGGAGGCCCGATCCAACATGTCCCGTACCATTGCAACGCTGAATCGACCATCAAGCACAAAATCTGATTTCCAAGTTATACCATTGTCTAGGGAGTACAAAATCTCTGCCAAACCAATATTGACTTTGAGAAGGGTCCTTTGAACCTTGGAAATCGCCGCCCAAATACCCGACATAGATGGGTTTGCAAGACATAATGGTGGTTTGGTGTCTAACTTATGGATTCCCCTAATCACTGTGGCCCAGAGAGCGTTAGGGCTAGACTTGAGTTTCCACCATCACTTGGTGAGCAAGGCAAGATTTAGGTGACGGATAGAGCCTAGACCCGCACCACCCACATCTTTTGGGGCCTGTAATTTCCTCCAAGCCACCCAATGAACTGAGTGTTGACCGGAAGTCCCATTCCATATAAACCGCTTTTGTATTTTCTCGAGCTCATCAATGATGCCTATAGGGGCTGCGAATAACAATAAGAAGTAGGTGGGAAGATTACCAAGTACAGCTTTAGCTAGTGTCATTCTACCACCAAAACTAAGTGTGTTCGCCTTCCAATTTGATAGTTTATTACGAAACTTCTCAATAATGGGATTCCATGAGGATTTGCGATTCATATTTTCACCAACCGGCACTCCAAGGTATGAAAACGGGATGGTTGCCGGCTCACAGTTCAGCGGGGTCGCACAACTAATTACCTCCTCTTGATCCACACCGATACCGAAGACACGAGACTTGTTGAAATTAACTTTTAGGCCGGATACCACGTGAAAGCATTTGAGAATTCGGGCTAGGTTGTCAATGTTCTTCTTAGACCATTCTCCAACGAACAAGGCATCATCTGCATAAAATAAATGAGAAATAGTAACGTTAGAGTTAGGAACAGTCACCCCGTCAAAAACTCCTTTTCCAACCGCCTCTTTCATCATAACATTGAGACCCTCCATGGCGATGATAAAGAGAAAAGGAGACAATGGGTCTCCTTGCCTAACCCCTTTTGGCATTGTGAATTCCTTAGTTGGACTACCATTGACAAGGACCGACGCCTTTGCTGACTCTAAACACCCCATGACCCATCTTCTCCACTTCGAGCCAAAGTTCATTTACTCCATTACGGAGTCAAGAAAGCCCCAATTAACCGAGTCAAATGCTTTATTAAAGTCGACCTTAAATAAAAGCATCTTACTATCATTTTTTTTATCCAAGAACAAAGCTCATTAACGATAAGAGGGCCATCAAGTATGTTTCTGCCCTCCACATAGGCTGATTGGGTATCGTCTATGCACAAACCAATACATTTTTTAATTCTTAATGCGAGGGTTTTAGTTATAATCTTGTAGATAGCACCAATAAGACTTATTGGCCTGAAATCGTTCAAGGATAGTGGATCCTTTGTTTTAGCGACAATGGATATAAAGGACGAGTTGCACCCGTTTGAGAAGCAACTCCACCGCTCAAAATGTTTTATTGCATTCATGACATCATTTTTAACCACCTCCCATTGAGTTTTAAAGAATTTGAAAGAGAACCCATCCGGACCCGGGGCTTTTTCCGATCCACAGCACCATACTGCGTGTTTAACTTCCTCAATTGTGAAATCGGATTCCAGAAAGGAATTCCAAAAACCGGGCAGCTGCTTGAAACTGTTACAATGAATTTTAGGTCGGATTCGCCACTTTTCCTTGAATTTCTCGGCATAAAAGTTAAATACAGCATCTTTAAGGCAAGCGGGATTGGTGATCCATTGCCCGTTGATAAGCAAGCTGTTTAACCGGTTAATGTTGTTCCGTGAGCTAACCTGGCAGTGAAAGAAACCTGTGTTTTCATCCCCGTCAACGAGGCATTTAATCCGTGCTTTCTGTTTGAGGTCAAGAGCTTTGATTTTCTCCATGTCTACAATACGGTTAATACAATTGGATCTACTGATTAATTCGTGGGGGAGTAGCGACCTGGATTCCGCCACCAAATCAATATCGCCCACCTGCTTCTTACATTCCAGAAGGGCTTTGTTCTCCATTGCATATTCTAGTTCTCTCCAATTTTTTAAAGCGATTTTTAAGAATCGTAATTTAGCCGCCAGATAAGAGTCAGGGCAACCGTAACCGGTGAACCCTGACCAGGCACGAGTGAATGTATCTGCAAACCCAACTCGATTAACCCAGAAGTTGAAAATTTTAAATGGGCGGGGCCCAAATTCCGCGATGGAGGTTTGAAGAATTATAGGTCTGTGGTCCGAAAGATCAAAAGATAAGGCTGTAACTGTTGCACCAGGAAATTTGTTCAGGAACCCATCGCAAACCAAAAACCTGTCGAGCTTGCTTAATTTACCGCCATCATCCTGCCTGAAAAATGTGAATTTTGATCCACCCATATTGATATCGTGAAGGGAATTGGAGAAAATGAAACTGTTAAAGTCGTCAGCCGAAACCGAGCAAAAATTGGAGTTCATTCTTTCATTAGCAGCACGAACAACATTAAAATCGCCTAAAAAGGACCAAACAGCTACGTGGGAAGACTTGAGCAGAGAGAGTTCCCCCCACAAAGCCCTCTTGTCAACGATCGATTGAGGAGCATAGATGTTAACCACCACCACATCTAGATTATGCTCAATTAATTTACCAAAGACAGCAAGGAAGTTACGAGATTTGACAGTATTTGAGACCTCAAGGATGGAATTGTCCCAAATGGTGAGCATACCACCGGACCTGCTAGTGGCATCGACCGCCTCAAAGTCGAAATTATTATTATGCCAGCAGCTTCTAACATCGAATCGGTTATTAGGAGAAGAACCTAATTTAGTTTCTTGATAGCAGGCAATAGAAATACGGTGTTTGGAGCATAAACCTTTGACCCAACTTCGTTTATGATCTTCACCCAACCCCCTAACATTCAGAGAAAGGCAATTCATTGACGACCGATTTGAACACCAGAAACCCCCAAAACATCTTGTACAACTTCATTATCGATATCGATTTGAGCTCCCACCAACTTACCGATCTCCACCGTTTTTTCAAGCTCATCTAGACCCGGAGTGAGCGGTACTGAAGCAATATCACGGGGGTGAAACCCGTTCTGGTCTGGTACTACTTGAGAAACCTGATGAAAATTAAAGGCGGACGGGGGCGGAACAAGGTTGGAGGTTACACCTAGCCTTCGCCTTTTTTGAGAGATTAAAGTGGGTTCCGGATCCGACTCAAGGGCAGAATTGATATTGGGCAAAGGCCCAAAGGAATTAGGAAGCCTTCTACCCAAAATATTCACCGGCCCATTAGGGAAAGGGCCAAAGCAACCAGATGAGACTAATCCAGAATTAAATTCCAAACCAATATTAGTGGGGCCATTTTGGGGAGGCACGTGACACCCTGGGGAATCCACCACCTTATTTGCATTGAAAATAAAAGGGGATTGAAGGTTCCCATGCATGGGGGACTCAAACGTCACATTAGGGTTATCTTCCGCCGCCAATTCCTTTTCAGTATCCATGATCGCCGGATATGCCGGAATATCAGGCGTAGCTTCTACATCCATATGCCGATCATGCTGGCCGTTCCATGTGTCAGATATACCCGTTGAATCACTTTCTTCCACCTCCTTACATTTGGAGTCAATTCCGTAGTCGTTGAATGGAATTGGAAAACCATCATCTTCTATGATACCAATGGTGAATTGCTTACCACCACCAATATCAATGTCCACTGATTCATTGATTTTTGTCTTTGATCTAGTAATCAGAAGTATGTTAACAAATGATAGATCAACGTACTTCCAAACATTGTCGTTATCGCCTTCGTCAAGAATTTTCCCATGGTGAGAGAGAATTTTCCTGAAGTTTTCCCGGGAACGGAACTGAAGTGGAAGACCCACAATCTTTACCGTTACCATTCTTTTAAAGGACCAATGAGAAATCGAATCACCTCTTTTCAACCACCGGAACCAGTTCTTCCAACTTTCTGAGTTACCCAAGAAGTTGCTAGCATCAGCTTCATCCTCAAACTCAATAAGGGAGCTGAGACCCCCGTAAGAGAAAACATTTCGGACGTTGAAATCTGTATCACCTAGGGATGTAGGAAGATTTCTTAGTGTATCCAAATCGACCACTTCCCCAAAGAGGAATGAACAGACCAAAGTTTTATCAAACTCTGGACACGGTGACAATGAGACACGGATGTTGTTTGTTTCTCCAGGATTATGGACCCCTCTAACCATGTTGGCAAAGGACCTCTGACCAGAAATGTTCCAGGCGGAGAAATGTTGGCAAATGACCTCTTCTTATTGTTAGAAGATAAGATTCTCTCAAATAATGTCATAAATGAAAAATGAAGGCTCTAAAATCCCGCTACAACGTGCGGGCTACACATTGCTCGTTTGTATCAACGATCATAAAAAGCATTAACAAATAAAAATCCAAATTATAACATAATAAAGCCTAATGCGTGGTTATATGCTAATATCATGTTAAAGGCAATACGAACATGACCTGTTAGTAAATGGGTTAGACGGGTTAACCCGTTTATGAGTAAAACATGTTTAGGCTCAACCTAAAGCCGTTTATTTTTGTATTTCGGGTCGTGTCTCAAATTATCTTGCCTATTTAATTTATGAGAAATGTTATTGTTTCCTACAAGTTGTACCGACTTAACTTCTTACTCTCTATATTAAGAGAAATGTTAAAATCAAAGAATAATATATAGGAAAAGGAAATGAATGGATTAGATATACTTCCTCCGATTCAAAATAAGTTATACACTTTGGGTTTCACGGTTTTTGAGGTAAATAAATTATAATAATGGTTAAAGTAGATTAATTGGATGACCACATCTTTTGAATAAAGTGGAGTTAATGATGTTTAGAAGTAAAAAGTAAGGGTAAATGAGTCATTTCACTTTGTTAAAGTAGATAGTTAGTGGCTGTGGGTCATACTATTTTTTTGCCAAATAAAATATATTTTTAAAGTGTATCACTTATTTTTAATCACACTGAAAAGGAAAATGTATCACATATTTTGAGTCGGAAGAAGTATTATGGTAAGTAAAAAAATAAAAGAGAAAGTAGAATCAATAGTACTCGTAAGAAACAATGATACTTCGTATTTCTCTTAATTTATAACGAGTACGTGCATCCCAAGTAGTATCTCATTTGCGTGTGCACCACGCTGGTGGTGGGCCAGTGGCTTGACAAACCGTTACAAGTATTGGACATTTATACCCTACCCGCCATACCATTTTCCAATTCTGACCTCACGACTACCCTAATCCACCATACAAAAACACAACTCGGGCGCCATTTTTAACAACTTTCCAAAACCCTAACGCCATTTCCGATGAGTTAAATTCGTGTCGATTGATAAACAATGGCGGACCCTGCAGCTGACATCCCAATCGACAACTCCGCTGCTGCTCCGGCGGAAGCAGACGCTTTAAGCAAAAAGTGAGTTTTCATTTTCTCTGCAGTCATTTGCTATTACGTGATATAGATATTCTAGGGTTTAATAACCTTTTTGTTCGTTTTATTCATCAAGTGCTCGCAAGAAGGAGCTGAAGAATAAGCAGGAGGAAGAGAGAAGGCGTAAGGAAGAGGAGAAGGAGAGAAAGGTGAGTTAAATTCGCGTCGATTGATCAATTTAGAACGATATTGTTTCGGTTATTATGTAATTTACATCTTCATAGGAGCAATTTCAAAGTTATTGATCGTGCGCAGACTGGGAACCTAATTAGATTGTCAATGTATCTGATATTTTGCAATCAGGGGTTCCGGAATTTGAATGAACACTTAGAACACCGTTTAAACGCTTGATTAATGTGCACAGTTGGCTAATCTTGGATCCAGTTATAATACAGAGACAGAAAAACATGTAAATAAGGATTTTAGTTTGTTCTGCTTCAGTATTATTGTGATTGCTTGCCTAATTATAGCCATGAAATTGTGTTTTTTTTTCTTCAGGCTGCTGCAATGCCAAAATCAGCTACCCAGAAGCAGTCTGCTGCAGATGATGAAGACATGGATCCTACGGTATACTCTGTTTTTTGATTATATATTTTTTTTAAATTTGTATCTAAATCTTAGCTTATGGGCTCATATTATCTTTACTTGGATGCTGTTTAAATTTTCTAAAAAGTGGCATATGTTGTGTAATGGTAACTGCAACATTTACTCGAGTTGATAATTTTTACTTGATAAATCTTTTTTATTTCTTAATAATCATACACTTATTTGTTTTGGTTGCAGCAATATTTTGACAATAGGCTGAAAACACTTGCTGCTCAAAAGACAGCTGGATTGAATCCCTATCCTCACAAATTTCATGTTTCAATGTCCATTCTTGAATATATAGAGAAATATGAAACCTTAAATAGTGGGGACCATTTGGAGGATGTTCAAGTATCTTTGGCTGGTGAGAATAATTTAGTTTCATCATTTTCTACATAATTTTTTTCTATTTATAATGATTTTAATATTACTCTTTACAGGGAGATTAATGAACAAACGGTCTTCTTCATCAAAGTTGTTCTTTTATGACTTGCATGGTTCTGGTGGAAAAGTGCAAGTTATGGCTGAGGCAAGGTAAAATTAACTGATTTATATAAAGAAGTCAATTCGGGCTGATTTGTTTGATAATGAGTCAAACGGGTAGATTTAAAAGGAGTAGCTAAAATGAAAATGGTCAAAGGGGTTAAAAGTTTCTAGTGTATGTTCAAATGCGTACAATATCCTAAACCATTTTCTTTATTTTTATGATATAGATTTTTATTCATATTATATCCTTTCAGTTATTGATAGAACTAGTAAAAAGTTTTCTTTTCTTCTTCTTGATATATGCCTTTTTATTAAAAAGTAAAACAGGAAATTGGAGTAAACCTACTGGGAATTGATTTTAAATTTGAAAATGATGAAGTTGTGAATCTGGATGAATATTTGCAGTAATGTCTCAAATCTACACCATTTTCTAACTAATGCATATCAATTTACATTGTATCTAAAGTTCTTTTTATGCGGTATTTCTTATGAATTATAAAATGCAAAAAATACACTTACTGAAGTAATTTTCAGGAGATCTGATTTGGATGAAGCTGAATTCTCCAAGTACCATTCTGGCGTGAAACGTGGAGATATTGTTGGTAATGTCGGATTTCCAGGTGTGCAAATGTGCAATAATAAATTTCATTTGTTGAATTTTTGTTAATTTTTTAATGCTTTTGCGAGTGAATCTATTAATCACATGATTGCCATTTGATAATGAATCTTTGTCTTTCATTGTTGTCCATGTTTATATCATCTGTGTATCGTTGACTTTTTTTTTAATTAGGAGTGGTAATTTTTCCTCATATTTTTTTTTTCTTTTGGCAGGAAAAAGCAAAAGGGGAGAGCTGAGTATTTTCCCAAAATCTTTCACAGTTTTATCACATTGTCTTCATATGATGCCGAGACAAAAAAATGCAGCTGTTGCAGAAACTACCGTGAAGGTCAAACTTATTGTTTATTTTGTGTGTTTTTTTTTAAATTATTTGTTTTTACAGCAGTGTTATAATTATAAACAAAATGATTTAGGTTTAGGAATTAATAATAGACCCTGCAAGATGTTTCGACCCATTTGACTCGTTTTTTAACTACTATTCGTCTATTTTTAATTTTACCTGTTTGACTCTTTAGAGATCAAGCATGACCTGAATCAACCCATTTGTAAGTTGATGGGCTAATTTGCCACCAATATTGTTTGGGTGATTTTACTGATTTTGATTTGCATTCTCAATTTACAGAAACTTGACACCTGGACTCCAGGAAGCACTAGAAACCCTGATGCATATATATTAAAAAGGGGGTGATTTTTACACCACATCTTTTAATGTCCACACCACAATATATGCATTACATACTTGTACAGTCTGCAGTAATATTTGTACGTTGTGGTATAGACATAAAAAAATGTGGTACCAAAATTAATTCCCATATTAAAAGATCAGGTATTCAATAATTTTGTCTTCTATTACATGTTTTTTTTTTTTTTTTTTTGAATTCTTACTCAACCTGATGCAATTTTTGTGGCAGGAAACAAGATACCGACAACGTTATCTGGATCTGATGCTAAACCCAGAAGTCAGACATATATTCAAGACCCGTACAAAGATCGTATCATATGTTAGATGTTTTCTCGACGATCTTGACTTTATGGAGGTAATTTTGACCCGTTGACAATCTTGACTTTTTGTTGATACTAATTTTTTGATTATTTAATATCTAATTTCAGGTTGAAACTCCGATGATGAACAGGATTGCTGGTGGAGCAGCTGCACGTCCATTTGTAACTCACCACAATGATTTAAACATGAGATTGTTCATGCGAATTGTTCCTGAACTTTATCTTAAACAGCTTGTTGTTGGTGGACTTGAGCGTGTTTATGAAATTGGAAAACAGTTCAGGAATGAAGGCATTGATTTGACACATAATCCTGAATTCACCACCTGTGAATTTTACATGGCTTATAAAGATTACAATGATCTTATGGACTATACTGAACAAATGTTGAGTGGTAAGTAAGTCTTCAATTTTGGTAGTTTTTGATTAATAAAAATTTGGAAATTGGTTACTAACAAGTAACAAGTAACAACATTTAATGAATGAATCAGGCATGGTGAAGAAGCTGACAGGTGGGTACAAAATTAAATATCATGCAAACGGGCCAGAAAACGACCCGATTGAAATCGACTTCACTCCCCCTTTCAGACGGATTGATATGATTGAAGGGTTAGAAAAGATAGCAAATCTTGACATACCAAAAGACCTTGCAAGTAATGAAGCAAATAAATATCTTGCTGATGCATGTGCAAAATTCGATATTAAGTGTCCGCCACCTCTAACAACTGCACGTTTGCTAGATAAAGTAATTATCTTTTTATAAAAATGATTATTAGTTTATATTTTTATATTAATAAATCTTTTTTTTTTTTGTTTGTTTAGCTTGTGGGACACTTTTTTTTTTATGAATGATTGATGTTTTTTGTTTAATATTGATACGATTCTGACTGTAAAAACTGCTTCACTCTTATATTTTTCAAATCTATATTACAGTGTGTTTTGAGCATGCCAGCTACTCTTTTCATTATGTGTAGAATGGGCAACGGAATTGATGGGTATCAAAATCATCGAGACATGGGTTTGGGTCAATTAGGGGTTGTTTGATAATTGTTGACTTAGTTAGCTTTGACTGAGTTGAGAGTGGGTTGAGCTCTAACCGGTTGAAAGTTGAAACCATGTTTGATTATGTTGTCGATTGTTGACTTAGTCAGTGACTAGCTATGCTAAATTATCAAAATGACCATTTTATCCTTCTTTTTATTTACAAACATGTTAATTGCTAAATGATAGTAAAAGTCATAGCATATAAAAGTCAACAAATTTTTCTCTCTCTACCTGGGTCAGAACCTCAGACCAAGTAAGAGGTGGAAATGACACTAGATCTTTTTTTAACATTTATGAGAAAAAGTAATCTATTTCCTATATACTACTGTTACTGTTTGGTTTATAAATGCTCCAAAGGAAGTTACAACTGCTAGACATGAACACATGATTATACCACACATAGAAAAAGTCTGTTTAGTCAAATTTACAACAAAAATTGAACTTCCTTGCATGATTTTTGTTACTCTATTAACTGAACGGCTGTAATAACTGGTATTTTTTCTCTTAATTTTTGTGTCAATGCAACACGGACTGTCATCACACCGGCTGCAGGGCCAGCGAGCCGCACTTTAACATTGTAATCCTTAATTTCAACAAACTCCAGAATCCCACCACCTGTGCCAACCAAATAAGGTCTAATTTCTGCAAGAATCTGCACTTTAAACAAAATTATTAGACTTAAGCCTCACTTTGTAAGTCAACATAGCAATAGAAAGATGTGTTTATCGAAACATTAAACTAAGATTGTAACAAACTAACAATACCTTTTCAACATTCTCCTCATTCAACTCAAGGCCGGTTTCGGTATCAAGAATTTGCTCAACATCCATAATTTCAGGAATTTTGTCTCTCAACCGAGTCTCGATTCCCATTTTTAATGTCATTGTGGAACTCGGGCACGACCCGCATGCTCCTTGAAGCTTTAAAACCACCACAAGACCATCGATCTCGTGTAAAGCAACGTTTCCACCATCCGCCATAAGTCCCGGCCGAACCTCATCCAATACTTTTTCCACATTTTCTTCGGTTAATGGAAGAACACAAGTTGGTGAAACCACATTGCCTTCAATTTCATATCAATAGACATACAAGTCATATAGATTGATTTTATATTTATAATTGCTGTTAACAATAAAAAGTTATACTTCATCCGTTTCAAAATAAGTTATACAATTTGAGTTTCACATTTTTTGTGACAAAAGATTGTAATGAATGTTAAATTTGATTAATAGTTTTTTATGATTAAAATAAGTTTAGTAATGTTTAAAATTCTATGGTGTAACTATCGAGTTTATAAAATTTATAATCGGGATTAATGGAGGAATTAATAAACCAAGATTTAACGGGTTAAGTGCAATTGTGCAAAAAAGAAATGGTAAGTACCACGATTATATAAATAATGAGATAACGAATTAAAATGAGGTCGTTAATTGAGTTAGTAATGAGTTAATAAAACGAGTGCAATGAGAAAATTTCGTTTGGATTGACTATTGAGCAATTTTGAGTTTATAAGAAATTTATAGATCGAGTTAAGTGAACAGTAAACGTAAGGATAAATGAGTCATTTCACTTTATTAAAGGAGATAGCTAATGGGTATGAGTCCCACTATTTTTTTTACCAAATAAGGAAAATTTCAAGTGTATCACTTATTTTAAAATACCCCGAAATAGAAATTGAAAGTATGTCACTTATTTTGAAAGGGAATTAATTTCTACATCACAACTTTTGATTTATATACCACATCGTACAAGTAGTATTGCAAACTGTACAAACATATGAGCACTAGTTATAGTATATCCATTAAAAGATGTCGTACATTTATCACTCCCTATTTTGAAACCGATGAAGTATTATTAGAATTGAAACGCCAAGAAGAAAGTTGGAGTGAAATTACAAATTTACCCCTAACCAACCATATACTAATTGCTACTAATCATAAAAAATATTCGATTACGTAACAAATTAATAGAGTAAGTACCTGCACGCCGTCTAGAATCTAGTTTAAGAAATTGCTTTATCTGGAATTCGCCACCCAAAAATGATTTCTGTTTTGATATATACAATCTCTGATCTGAAACTGAATTCTGCACAAACAAAACCACAAAATTCATCAAAAATTTAGGAAATTGAATGAAGAAGTGAAATCAAAAAAAAAAAACCCCGAAATGTGTACCTTCCTAGAAAGTAAAAGTCGGGAAGGAGAAGGTTTATCATCAGATGAGTAACAAGAAATCGATGTTGAAGACGAACAAGATGGTGTTGATTTCAGACATCTTGTTTGAGTTGCGATTGCACCCATTTCAATCCTTTCTTTTTATTTAAATTTTAATTTTCAATTGAAAATGTTATATGAGTAAATTGGAACTTTGAAAGGGTGAGAGCTTTAAAATTTGTGGACAGGAAGGAGATAGGATGGAGTATTTATATATTTGCATCGGATATTTTATTAATAAAAACTCGGTAATATTTAACAAAATTTGAATATTAAAATTGATGACATTATCGTTAACCTATAATACATTAGGCGTAGCCGAAGTACTGTTCATTAGAAACAATAAAACGGGGTTTTAAATTAAAGAAGAAATTGAAAACGGCGTTTTGTGGATATCACTCATTTTTGGAATAAATTAAAGAAGTTTGTGGGGATCTCACGTGCAATACTTCCAATAGTAACCACTTATTTTTTGGAAAACTATAAAAAATATACAGTACATAACTACAACGGCATCAACATTAATATTTTTTCTTTTAAACTAAAAGGCAAAAAACTATTATAAGTATTTACCCTAATTTCAACTTTGATGTATAATTTTTTTTTCTTCACCGCCAGTTTTTTATTCATCACTTTATACGCTAATTACAAACCTATATCATGGACTACTAACAAATGATCTGTAGCTTAACTTATAATGTGTTGGTAATACTTGAAGCATTTTATAAGAACAATTTAGAAGATTTTGTGTGTTATTCCTTCATCCTAAAAAGTTAATACATAAACCCATATGTCAATGTATGTCGTAATTTATAATTATTATAAATACTTTAAATTTAATAATAGAGTTGTGTTCTAGATAGTCTAACTTTAAAACAAAATTTCAAATGACAAATCTTACTTAATGGATCAAAAAATCTTTTAACAACCACCATCATCAAACAACTTTTAGACTTAAATGTTTTTGTTAAATCACAAATGACTTAGAAACCCCTAAAGTTTTATAAAATATGTATTTTAACATATTTCACATTAAATTTTAAGTTTTTCTAGAAACCACCCATGATATTGTTGTAACTACAATTAATATGAACAAACATTAGTTATATGTTCACGAATACAAAATAATAAATAGCATAAAACGAATCAAAATTTTAACATAAAAAATGTACGTTTAAAAACCCGCAGCATCGCGTGGGGAAGAATAATGCTTGTATAGTACATTTGTCATACGGAAGTTCCTGTTCATTAAAGTAGATAGAAACGGCGTTTATCAAAACGGTGTTTAAAGAGTTTTTCAGGGACTACAAAAATCAATATATATACGTTTCTATAAATAGAATAACATATTCAAAGCTTGCCCCACTTGGTAAGTCGTTTTACTTTGCTTGCTGATGGTAGAGTGTTCGATACTTGCATTTATTTTTGTGGCTCAATTTTTTTACAATAACAATGCATTTTCATATGCAATATATTTGCTCAATATCATAAACTAAATTCAGAAGTACTCTGTCTTGAGGTGCGCCTACTTAATTTTCTTTAAATTTCCCCAAAGCTTTTTAATTTATAAATTCTTCAATTCATAAAATCATACGTTCCATAAGGATATATATTAGATACTTTACGAATTGAAAGTTATAATGCAACACCTTTGTCATATATAAATTTGCCAAATGCAATATTTATTAAATAGCAAATAAAATAAGTGTCATATATCTCTTGATTTCTATAACTATGAATAAATAACATAAATTTCAAACACCCGTAGCGGAGCACGGCTGCACTTTACTCGATTATAATATACAATCATGGTTCAATATTCTACTATTCATAAGGATATTAATATTTTAACATATTGATTTTGAATATATATTAGTGATAGACATGAAGTATGAAATTTAGATAGTTAAATTGTTAATGTCATGTTGTTTGTTATTGTTATTGATATAATCTTACAAATTTTATTATATAAATATAAAATTAAATCTTTATAAATACAAAATTAAATAGTAAATCAGATATACATTGAATTTTTAATTTTTGCTTAGGAAAAATAACGATTTAAAAATCCGCTGCAACGCGCGGCCTATATTTTACTCGTTACTATACAAACCCCTTAAAAACTACAGATTATTAAGAGTGCTTATGTCTTAATACTATGCTCGCGCTTCGCGGCAAGTTGCAAAAATACACACTACATATATAAGATAACATGTTATTAACTGGTTGCCAGAACTTAAAAAAGAAATATCAATATATATTAGTTGATTTAAAAAAGATAAAAGAAAAAGAAACTTTCACTATCAATATATATTAGTTGATTTAAAAAAAAACCTTAACTATTTATGTATAATACAATCCCCTGCAAATTGTTATATAGATTATAAGTTTAACTTTTTTTAACCATTGCTATAAGAGCACGGGGTATGGCCCGTTATTTTGCTGTTAAACACCCGATAACGGCGCCAAACCCACACCGTGGGTGGCGCCGTTTGTTCGTTATCCGGCAACCGTCGAGGCTATAACGATTCGTTAAAGGGGGTGGGTGGAACGAGTGAGCAATTCAAACGGCTATAAAGCCCGGCTAGTTTATTTAAAAAAAAAACTTTTTTTTAAACAATTTTTTTCCTTTTATAAATACACAACCATTTATCCCAAACAACTCACATCTTTTTTCATATTTTCACTTTCACAATGAGTTCTTCAACGTATAGTGATTCTTCTGATTCGAGTTCATCATCGGGTGAGGAAAAACTACAAAAATTGACAAGGTTAAACGATTGGAAAAACTACTATCAAACCTTGTGTGCGGATGGCGAACCCAAAATTAGAAAATATATCAAGCGGGATCGAGTTGGTGCTTAACAACGTCTAATGGAAGATTATTTTGGCCCTGCCCCGAAATTCCCCGAACGATATTTTAGACGCCGCTACCGTATGAGCTCCACCCTATTTCTTTCTATAGTTGAAGGTATTACCAACTATAACATAGAACCTATTCCTGCGTATTTTTTGTTTTTTAAACAACGACCCGACTGTAAAGGTATGATGAGCATTAGTCCTATAATGAAATGCACGTCTGCCATACGTCAACTAGCATATGACTCAACCCCGAATGCTTTTCACGAATACCTTCAAATTGGCGAACATTGTAGTCGTGAATGTTTAGATAATTTTACAAAATGTATATGGGATTTATTCTCGGAAGAGTTTTTAAGAAAACCCACTCTTGAAGATATCAACACTTTATATGCAAAACACGAAAGTTATCATGGGTTCCCGGGTATGCTCGGTAGCATAGATTGTATGCATTGGGAATGGATAAAATGTCCGACTGCGTTGAAATGGCAATACAAGAGAGGTGATCATAAGTACCCGACACTTATGCTAAAAGCCGTTGCGTCTCAAGATTTGTGGATTTGGCATGCGTTTTTTGGGGTAGCGGGTTCAAATAACGTGAATGTTCTTAGTCATTCAAATTTATTTGATGACCTCATAAAGTTTGGCAACTAAAATTGGAACGTGACGCTCAAGACGCGTGATTTAATTTTATTTTTTTATGTATTTTTTTATGTATTTTTTGTCGTCATTTTAATTTTTATTTTAATGTATGTTTTATTTTAATGTATTTTTATGTGTTTAAAAAATATAAAATACAAGTGGGGCCCCTATAACATAGTTATAGCTATAACACCAAGGAGCCATAACCTTGTGTTTTAGTTATAGCCATGTTATAGCCCAAAAAAAGCTATAACTAAGCTATAACACCACCACCACACCTTGTGCTCTAAATACTATATTTAGAAAAACCATTCGTAAAATTAATAGAAAGACATCAAATTCTATCTCTATTAACACGTATGTGCATGTTAAAGAGAAGACCACAATTAACGTCAGTTAAGAGAGTGGAAAGCATCATAGTCGTCATGAAGAGGAGAAAAGGGGTAGACTATGTTGTAAGTGAGAGGAAGCAATCAAGTTCTAATTGAATGATCTTGAACTTTAAGTGGACATAACCTCGGATAAGAGTTCTTGAAGGACTAGAATTAGGACTTACTGATAGATGATTAATGTTTCCCTATTTGTGCTAATTAGGAGACTTAAGTTTACCTGTACTAGACATACCTACTAGGTTTACCTGTACAGTACATATCGTCTTCGACGGAAATAAATATCTTCGACATTCAAAGCAACAACACTAAATATAGTTAATATCATCTGTCTTATTAGCTCAATTAGTTAGATCTCTTGCTAATAATATGAAGGTCGCAATTCGAGTCATGCATCCGCCATATATTTAAGAAACGCAAATGTTTTTCGAATTAACAAGTGTTTAGTGAATTTTTTTGTAATACTTTTATATATATGCCCAAAATCAGTTAAATAACCAGAAATGCAACACACAGTTTACCCAAAATAAATTACTCATCAAACAAAATGTATACAAAACAACGAACAACCGACCGAAACATTTATTAATCAAAGTCATATTATCATAATCTACCTTGGATGAACCTTCTTTTTCTTCTTCATCAAATGACAATTACTGTTATTAATGCATCCAAGCTTCCTCTTCATTTCCCGCCAAACATTTGTTTTCTCTTTTTCTTTTTCCATTTTTGTTTTTCTCAAATAACCTCTTTGAATCTCCTTCCTCATCACAAAACATTCTTTCTCAAGTTCCATCACCTTACTACTCATTTTCTCCAACTCCACCTTCACCTGTTCCGCCTCCTCGTTGACTTCCGTTGACTTTGACCCGTCCTCAGAAACCTGGCCCGCCACTTCTTTCGTGATCGTTTCCCGCAAGTGTAACTGCCCAACAAACAACATTTGGACCGCCACACGTATTGGTAACCGCTCATTTTGCGTTGCATGTTCACACGCTTCTTGTGACATTTTGTTACAATCCAAAACCGCACAAATTTCTTCTCGTTCGGATTCTGTTAAATATCGATGTTTATTTAAATAAACATCGATAGCTCGATAAATTCCATCCGAATTTCTTTGTGTTCCTTCTGATGCAGCAACCGACATTTCAGCAAGTGATATAAACGAGTGTTTTCTCAAATCGACATCATTTGCTACTTCACCTAAATAATCCTCAACTAATTCAGCCACAATGTAGAGATCCGATTGATCTTGACCGTTAAAATTGTTGTAAAAATGCTTCAAGATTCTTCTAACACATTCGGTATCATATTTTTCTTCTTTTGAGTACCCTTGAGATGGGATTAACAAGTCATTAACCGTTGCTAAATTCAACTGCCTACCGATTCTCGCCTCAAACCCTAGTTTACAATCATCATTAGCTTCTAAATCAGTTGCGTATTGAAGTAATTTGGAGAGTAATCCACAAGGAAGGATTCCTCGATCATGTGGTAAAAGTCTTTCGATTGCTTCAATTGCAAGTTTCTTTGAATTTGAAGAAATACCTTCATCAGTTTCTGTTGGTTCAGAAAAAACCCATTTTTTAGCATATTGATATAGATTTGATGCAATGTAGTTAGAACCCATTTTACATTGAATCATTCCGCGGATTATCGGCTCATAAAATTGAAGATCAAGTGTGGTCAAACTTAAATCTTCTGATTTCCAATCAAGAACAAATAGTTGCCTTTTAGCATTTGGTTGGTTAAAATTACCATTATACCCTTGATTATCCGAATCATAATCATCATTAAGAACCGGATTATCAAGAGCTTTATTAATAATTGCATCCATACAACCATCAGTTAAACCAAGTTTTGACGCTTGTTGAAGAACGATTTGATTTTTAATTGCTTTTAATGATCTTAGAGATTCATTCCACCCAGTAATGATTTTGTGTTCAAAGTAAGATAAAGCTTGATTCAGGAGATTGTGGGGGCTGTGGGAATCAGTCATACCCAAATAGCAAGCCAAACAAGAAACTGGAATCACGTTTTCTGGGGTGAAATTGACTTGAAACCCGTAACAGAATCTTGCAATAATCTCGAAGATTTGAGGGGTGGTTGGGATATTACAAAGAAGATGAGAAAGATCTTCATCAGGGTTTTCTTTAAATAGCTTACAAAGTCTTGATGATTTTGCAGCAACAAGATCCTGCAAAAGTTGACATTTTTTTTTTTTTTTTTTTTGAGACGGCAAATGATTAACCAAATTAAGCCAATTTACAAAAAAATATGTAACTGGACAAATAACTGTATTGTTATGGTATTGGTTGCAAAAAGTGTAATAGAAAGTCAAAATGACAAAAATTGACTTTAAAAAGTCAAAATTGACTATTTGAAAAGATGGAGTGGAGTGTTTACCCTGTTCAAGTTGAAGGGTATTCCGCATACTGGGACTTGAACATCTTTCGAAAACGAGTATCTTGACATGTTCTGAAAATCATACAAAAAGAAAGCAATTAAATTGAGAATAAAATGTTCTAATTAATTGAGTTTGTCTAAAAGAATCAAAATCTATATCATAAAAACACTCGAAAACATGATCGCAAATAAGGGGTTTCATTTTTACATAAAAAGGTTTAATCTTTATTTAGTTAACCTGATTCTGCCAAAAATTAACATTACCATTAAACTTTCTATACCTAAACGTAAGCAAATACAACTCATATTTAGATCTTTTTCATAAACCCTAGTAAGAAACTGAATCAAACAGAAAAAAAAATGAAAACTTACTGATCAAATTATGGATATGATGATTGGAATGTAGTAATGATGAGATTAATGAACGTAGTTGGTTTAGTTTGTAGACATGGCATCTAAATTTAAACTGTTCCTAATGCAAACTTGTACGTTGTGCAGTATGGGTTGGACATAAGTGTGGGATTTTGATTTGTTATGTGGGACTTAAAACGGTCATAAGAAGGCATGCTCAGATTTTGTGAGGATATTCAGGAAGTAGTTATTGAATTAGACTATTTCAATTTAATATAACAGCTACTTTTGCCACGTGGACTTCATCAAATTGACTGACACGCAGCCACTTTTACCGTTTATTAACGAAAAAAATTGTACATAATAGAAATAGTACTGAAATACTATATCTTTATTGGCATCAATAATCTTGGTACATAGTTTTCACCTTATTCATGACTATATACATACACATAAATTCTATAAACAAACAAAATCATACAAAAATACAAAATTTGTACTAAGGTTTAACCATAGTTCCCGAAAAGCTTTGACTCGCGTAAAATTCTCTCGAATTTGGCGGTGGAGTCAAAGAAAATGATTCATTTTCAAGATTGGAAGGAAAATCAGCCGAAATTGTTTCCCAAGAATTTTTTTCATTTTTCCAACGATTTCTTCGATCTAAAAAAGTCGGTTTTGATGGTGATTTGACCATCTCGACCTTCCAGGTCAGCATTGCTACAACTTCTGACATTGGTGGTCTTGTGTTTGCTTGAGCTTGAAGGCATAATAAAGCCACATGAATTGTTTGCATAACGTCTTTTTCTACAAAACCTGCATTTCGCATTCTTGGATCTATAAGATCAATCATTTTGGACCTCTCGTATAGCTTCCATGCCTATAATATTATTAAAGATTTAAATTTATTAATCATCGAGAAAAAGCACTGTGGAAAAAAATATATTTAAAATTGTCATAATTTATTATTAAAGGGTAATGACGTACATATTCTGGGAGGTATTGCATTTCTGATGGCAAATTAAGATCGGTATTTTTCCTGCAACTAATGATTTCAAGAACAAGAACTCCAAAACTATAAATGTCAGCCTTTTCTGATAATTCTCCTCTAATTGCATATTCAGGAGCCGTGTAACCACTATAATTCAACAAATATTAATTTAATTTTGTGTATTTAAGGAAAGTGTAGATGTGGAAAATGGGCAGGTTGGATAATTGATCAAATGGGTTTAGGTCAAAATAGGTACTACTTTTTGCCCACATCTTTAATAGTTATATTATTTCAATAATAATCTAAGTTCTTAACTAAAAATACATTGCGGACAACTTTTGACCCATTTCATTTTCAGCTAAGCTTTTTTTAGTTTACCCATTAATGCGTTAGAGATAATTCTGAACTTACCCATTTTCAGAAAGTAAAAAATAAAGAACTATTTTACGTAATACTCCGTAATATTGTTTCTTTACCCATTTATACTTAACCATTTTCAAAAAAAAGAAAACATAAATGAGAATATTATTTAAAATCCAGATTATTTCATATTTAACGCATTAATCATTCACATTTTTTTTAAATGGACAAAAAGATGTTTCGGGTCAACAGAAACCTGACCCAACAAGTACTAAAGTTACCCATTTTGACACATCACCAGACCACCCAACCCGCCCGTTTTTCCACCTTCACATATCTTTAACGGGCAAAACACTTACAGTGTTCCTGCAAATGTTGTGCTAAGATAAGCTTGATCCTCAGGGAAGAATCGGGCCAACCCGAAATCTCCAATTCTTGGTTGAAATTTTTCATCAAGAAGAATATTACTTGCTTTAATATCTCTATGAACAATTCGAATGTGTGAATCTTCATGTAAATACTGCAAACCACGAGCAACTCCCAATATTATCTGAAAACGAGTGCTCCAATTCAGATACTCATCACTTTTTCCTGTTCATAAATAAAACAGAATTAGCAAAAATGACAATAATACCCCTGTAGACAATATTTAGTGAATTACCATAAATAATGAGATCTAAACTCCTGTTTCTCATGTATTCATAGACAAGCAGCCTTTGAGGGCCTTGAGAACAACAACCAAGAAGCCGAACAAGATTCTTGTGTTGTATACTTGTAATCATTTTCACTTCTGCAAGGAATTCGGGCTCTCCTTGTTGTGATTTTTCAAGAGCCAATTTCTTTACAGCAACAAGTTGACCATCTTCTAATTTACCCTAGTAATTTAAAAAAAAAAAAAACATAGGATACAAGAATTTAACTGGGTGTATAAAATTAAAAAGAAAGAAAGAAAGAAAGATGTTGTGTGTGTACCAGATAAACAGGCCCAAATCCACCTTTTCCAAGAAGATTAGACTCATGGAAACCCTTGGTTGCCTTCTTTAGTGCTTGAAAGCTAAAATAGCTTATTGTTCGAAGATTCCCACTTAAGTAATCTTTTGCATCTGCAATACAACATAAGATTATCATTAATTTAGCATTATCTATTATTGTATGTATGTGTTTATAAGATAAGAAAATAGGGCTCTAATTGAACACATAAATATAAATTAAGGGGGATAACCTTTGCAGATGTTTTTAGGTGTTCCTGATTTCTTTAATTGTGGTGGTTTGATAAACTTGCGAAAAACAAATACAAGAATCACCAAAACTAGAAGCAAAATCAAGCCTCCCAAGAAAAAGAATAAGGCAGATGAAGAGTGTTTGTCTGACGAGGCTTCTTCATCAAGTAATTGTGGTTGTGGAGATGCAGCTGCATTCATTAAGAAAACATAATATTTGAAGCTTATATAAATTAATTACAAATTCGTCTAATACTATTTCCTAATGAAGAGGTATCCAGTACTAGGAATTCATCAGTTAGCTAAACATCAAAACTCCCACAAAATTAGGGAAAAGTTTTCGATTAAACCTTGAAAAACAATATATATGTTCAAAGACAGAACCCATTTACACTGAAAACTGACTTGTTTTCTAAACTGAAAAGAGATAACCTTTATACACATTTTCATAATTTTAACTAGTTTTCTGGAGGTAAAAAAAACCTTCAATGGAAATTATATGTGAAAATCCAGCAATTGAGAACCAAAACATCCTAGTTGCCAAGGGTTTCTTAAAATAGAAAAATGTTATTTTTTTCCTAATTTGGCAAGTACTATGATAGTTTAACTTCAAAATTTCAATGACCTGTAAATCAATCATATCATGAATCTGAGAAAAAAATACTTCGTATGAACAATTTCCAGACAATAACTCAAGATAAATACCTTCAAGTAGGCGACGCATTGTTTTTTCTTTCAATATCTGTATTCTCCATGATAATGTTTCTGAAAAACCAAAATATTTTTTCTGTTGAGGAAATAGAGCATCTGAGATTTCCAAAAATCCTAGGTTAGGTGACATAAAAAAATGCAAAAACGTTGTCAAGACGGCAAATGGTGTTAGGATCAATGGATGCTTTGCTGTGATATCATTAGAGATTGATGGCGGAAACATTCTTGTTGCTTACGATTTGTCCAATTTCAACTTCACCGGCGACTTCACGGAAACTGTTGACCGTCAATTGATTCCTTTACCCGCTAAAACCGAGTGTGAAATGTGAAGCGTAATAATTTTTATTCCATTTTTGGTCCAAGTACTTTTGAAATTAATGTTTGGCGAAAGTGTGAATATTGGGTTCATAATAGGTTGAAAATAAATTAATTATTGTTTATATCTATGTCGTTTATATAAACATGTCGGTTTAAATATTTTCACCAGTCAACTTACGAATTTGAACCCACAATCTCAAACCCCACTTGAATTTCACCCCTAGGTTTACACATATATTATTTCTCATCTATTTTATTTTTTTTGAACGACAAGTTAATAGTTGTGACATCCAAGCGGGCAGTATGCATTCCTCGAATATATCTCCTTTTTTGGAGAATAAACCCCACCACATTTTTTCTCCTAAAGATACCTCCAACAAGTCTTGAACCCAAGACCTCTTGAAGACAAACTCTTCAAGACAATCCTTAATTACCAATTGATCTAGACCAATTATTTCTCATCTAAATTAGTGCATTCAGAATTTGAACCTACACCTATATTTGTTATGTAATGCATGTGTTTGAAGCTATTTTTGTTAGATACTATTGGCTACTTAGTTATCTTTTTGTTTTGAAGTTTTTTTTAAAAACTAAAAGTTGAAAGCTCTTACATCCAAACAAAGATTTTATTTTAATATATTGGAGCGTTTATTACAAACAAAAAACTAAAAGTTTTAAAAAGTTTGTTGGCTTACATACTCTAAGTTGTATACATCGAAAAAGTGTGTAGGGACAATGTTCATACATGTCTTCACAAATTTGTACAACTAACATTTTATCATGATATGCGACATAGTTAAATATCTATCCAAATAGCCCTAGTAACAATTATATTCATCCAAATCGCCCTAAAACGATTATAATATCTCATATTTGATTGATTTATTGACACATATATTTAAAATATCCGAACTCTACCTGTTGTTTCATTGATGTTCAATCCATTGGTCAGAATTTTCTGCACATTTCCAAGAAAAGAAAATAGCAAAAGAAAAAAGGTTGATAATATTTGGCATTTTTAAACCTCAGTCCAAGCATGGGCTAGGAGCCTAGACGTCTTTCGACCAATTATTGGCTCAAACACCCACCCCATCCTTTATATATATATATATATACACCATTTTTTGTGGTTATTTGGTACCCAATATTACATTCAAAATGAAACTTTTAAACATGACACTATTGTTGTTCATCTTTTTAATTTTAGGGATGTATTTTGTTTCAAATTGCTCTACAAAGCATCCGATCGTTGTACTTCAAGCAAGAAGAAGCCTGAGAATACTTGAAGACCAGAATCCCAGAATCAACAAGGTATGAATGCATGAAAAACTATCTACTTGTCATTCAAATTTTTGCATTTTTTGGTTAACAAACTGTAAATGCATACTGCAGAAAGATGGAAATACATGGAGATCTAAAAAGCAAGCAAAATCAATTTCAAAAGCATATGATGCAATTAATAATGAAAATGAAGATATTATATACACCATTGATTATCAAGGTGTGAAGACTCACCCGAGCCCGACTCCAAAGCATCCATGAAAGTTGAAAACAGAGCCACAAAATCTAGAATCAATTTACCGTTGTATCGATTTATAACTTATATTTTTAATTTTGGGATAACTTCATACACGTCCTTGCAAACTTCCAATATTACGTATATATCCTTGCAAACTTCATTATTACGTATATATCCTTTCAAAATCTCATAATTCTCATATATATCCTTTTACCTAATTTAATAATATTTAAATATTTTAAAATTTAAAAAACGTAAATCCTAATCTAAATTAATGATAAAATCACCTAAAAACCTTGACGAAATAAAATTCAATTGTCGAATTTTGAAAGAAAAAATCCTTGACGAAAGAAAAAATCCTTAACTATTAAGGGTATTTAGGGCATTTTACCATTAATTTAGATTAGCATTTATGTTTTTATTAAATTTTAAATGATTTAAATATTATTAAATTAGGTAAAAAGATATATGTGAGAATTTTGAGGTTTTAAAAGGATATATGTGTAATGATGAAGTTTACAAGAATATATACGTAATATTAAAAGTTTACAAGGATGTGTATGAAATTAAACCTTTAATTTTTGACATACCTCCATATTTTTCTATTCAGAATCGGGTTCTTTTTATACAAATATGCCCAACAAGATAGATGTTAGTAATACAAATTAATTTGACAACATAAAAGTTTGTCATATGCAATTAGCCCTGCTAATTAAAATCAATAAAAAGTTAAAAACAGTTGGCTTTAGATTAAATTAATTTGACAACATAAAAAGTGTGTAGTTATAATTAAACACAATTTAAAGCTAACATCCCATTGATGTAATGTTTACGGGTGCTTCTATATTTTTCTAGTAACACAATATAACGACATATTACATCATCAAATTGAAATAATACATCACTACAAAATCTAGATTTAATCTCCATGAAAGCACCTTCAACTTTGTCCTTTTCGTTAACTAGTAGATGAAAAACTTCCATTATCTCAACTGATGAATCTTCTTGACGGACCCACCTTAATTTTTCAAAGATATCTTCATTTTTACTGAGAGCTGTTTCTATATTGGAAGCAATTTCACTGAAATTACTTTCGGAATCAAGTTTTTTAATCAAAGAGTTGAAAGTTGACTTTTGGTGAGTTTGTAAGAAGTCTTCAGTTGACCCGATTAGAGAGGCTTTTCGAAATGTATGGTCAACATCACCAATTAGGTTGACCGCAATATGCATCAAGTGTATGGCAACATTGTGAAGATTGTGAGATGAATATTCAAACAGTTTGTGATTTTGACTCCAATGATGGATTGCTACATGAATAAACCCTTCCCACCTGCATGTATATCAAACAGATATAGATATACCAATTATCTTCTGAAAAGAATTTGGAATTTTGAGACTAATTTCATATTAAATGAATATATAGATTATCTAATCATATTTGATACACTTAACTATTTATACAAGTACAGAAAAAGTTGGACAAAAAGAGTTTTACTTTTGGGTCAACCCAGAAAAGATAATATTAGTGCATGTGAGATATCGTGTCAAAAGATAAGAATAAGATTGATGTGTGTGTGTGTGTGTTTGGTCCACATCACATGTTCGTATTATGGATTATTCTGACAAACATTGACCAGTCCACATGCATCTTTAGGCTTTTTATTTTATTTTTATTTGTTAAAGTAGTGAATATTCCAGGAAAATTAAGATTTGAGACATCAAATCTCAGATTGCAACAAATATCATGACATGCATATTAATTATAAAATCTCTGGGTTGATTTGGGTTATGAACGGGTCAAAATCAAATGCGTAAATTAAAAAGAAAAAAGTCTAAAAGGGAAACAGGTAAAAAATACGAAAGTTCATAAAACCTCCTAAATCATTTTATTATAAAGAATTAGATATTAAAATACATTTTGTAATCACATAAAATCTTATAAAAAATGTGAAATTTTGGACGGGAAATGTTTTGGGTCAAGCCGACCCGCCCATACCACCTGTAGTGAAGAATATCCATAAATGATAACAATTATTTGTCTAGTATAGACAACCTAACAATGAAACATTCATTATTCAGGGTGAGACTTTGATTTGAAGATATGTAAATTTGAGCATATAAAACAAGAGGGATGAAATAATATTAAATCGTATAGAATAAATACATATTTGAAGCATAATCAAGTAATTCAGTTATGAACATGGGCCCAAGAGGAAAAGCAATATGATTGAAAAAAGATAAGCATTTAATGTGTTTTTTTTTTTTTTAATTTTATTTTGTGTCTTGTACCTACTTGACAGATTTTTTTAATTGTGATTTATTTGTCGATGATGTATAATAAATTTTTAGTTATTTATGTAGAGTAAAAGTAAAAACTTACTCAAATGGTGGCTCAATCTCAATAGCAAGAGTAAGATGCAATGAATATTCTTCATTTCCATTTATTTCACCATCATCAAATACAGTACTTGCTTCATGAGGAAAACCTCGAGGAATATATAAAATATCACCTTCTTTCAATAAAAATTCTTTACATCCAACAATTATATCATTTTCACTTCCATTTTCACTCTCCAAATCATCATATAACCGAGGTAATCGAGAGCATAAATTTGGAAATATTTTCCAACGTTTAACTCCTCTAATTTGATACACAAGAACACAATGATCATCACGATGACGAGCTAAACCTTGGGAATTCGGTGGTGTTAAGTACATATTTACCCCTGTTGAAGATTGACCAAATAGAAAAGTCAACCCTTCTGAAATAGCAGCAATATCTTCAAAATGGAACTCCATTCCACGTAAAGCAAATGTGTAACCGTCTTTATACGCTTCTTCAATTTTCAAAGTATCACTTGTGTTTAAATAGTGGGACCCGTTGAAGAAATGTATCTCTTTTCTGGAATCAAGAGTTTTAACTACCCGAATATCTTGTTGGTAGATTAAAGGACAACCTAAATTATCTCTTGATTCCTTTAGGAAGTTCATTATATCTAATTCATCTGAATTAATCGGCAGAGCAGAAACAAGATTTTGAAATAAAAATCCAAGAAATGACACAGCAGTCCCTTTAGATTTGAGTAATTGTGAAAAAGAAGTAAAAACATTTTCGTGCAATGAGAGCCGTTTTATAAGTAAGGGTGATTTCTCCCAGTGGTTGATAATAAATGACTCATAACTAATTTGACCTAATTCAAATATGCTGTTTTTAACCTCTTGGAAGTTGGATTGAGAAGGGGAATTTCCTTCCATTGAGAGTCTAAATAAGGCTTGTGCAACATTATTAGTTGTAATATTGCTTAAATAAAATAATAATTTATCTAATTCGTGAACTGTATTGGTAACATGATGTTTGTGTACTTGTGCCCATAAAATTGCTAAATGTGTTGATAAATTTCTTAATAGTTGTTTTGGGATGATTTTGAGTTGCTCAAATGTGCAGTCGTTGATGAGAATAATTGTAACATGAAGAAGTAAAATGGGATATTCGTCCTCCATAAATCCTATTTTGAAAATGGTTTTATTATCCACTCTTTCCATAACTAGAGATATTGAAGGTGTTGATGATTTAGGGACCTGAAGGAAACAATAACTATAAAATCTTAAGTCAGGTTAGCAAAACGTAGCTACATGATTTTTTGAACATAAAAAAACCACAAATAAAAAACAGGTAACACTCACATAAGATTGTCAAAGGCAGAACATTCCAACAATTTAGACCGCCCAGCAGATGTTGTAAACAGATCAAGAAGAGCATTGCAAGCTGCCATTGATACACTCCTATTAGAACTCACAACTGCAGAAATCAACCCTTTCATTATTTCATCATCATAAGCAATCTGTTCATTCATTTCAAATGAAAATAAAGAAGCTGCACCCACTATCTCCAAACTGCTGCACGCAATCTCAGTGCATCTGTAGAGAAAATATAGAAAAAGTGCCAATTTGAGAAGTGAGCATTGCATGTACATTATAAATATATCAGTCTAAACTATATAAAAAAACAACTTTGAGAGAAGTGAGCATTTCATCAAACAGTTAGTGTGCATTATAAAGATATCAGTCTAAACCATATAAAAAACAGGTGGTATGAATATTTCACACGTGCAGATTGGCACCTCATTTAAACCGTGGCAAATATAATCATTTAGAGCACATATATTCTTACTTGGAATTGAGGAGAGCAGGGAGTAGGGAGATCAAACGAATGTCTAGGGTTTGTTGATACCGAAGGATTGAATTAGGGGATTTGGAGAGGAGAGAGAGAAGAATATGATCTAGTGATTTTTGGATAACTAGGTTTCCTTCTGATGTTGGTTTTTGTAATTCACGATTAGAAAGAGCGGCAACCATGATGCCGAATAGGTGCTGAGCATCTGAGCATTCTAAAGTGCTGGAACAAGAAGAGGATGTGGAGGTCGACGAAGAGGAGGATGTGCCGGAGGAGGAGGTCCGGCGCCGGCGCTTACCCATGATTCGCCGTTGATTCGGAGAGTGTGTCTAGAAATATGCATGATTTGTTTCTACTGATTTAAACGATTGTTTAACGAGTGATTTGAGTCGTTTTTCGACGCAGTTCACTTTGAGGTGGTGCAGGAGCAAGGTTCTAGAAAGGCATAAGCGTGGCCTGGCGGCACCATCAAGCATCAGTCAAGACGAGCCATGGCGGGTCATGACGTTTTTCAAGGCGTGACTTAAGGCGGCAAATTTTTTGTATAATATATATATATATATATATATATATATATTAAACTAAAAAAATTATATAGATCTATTGATTTATATAACAATTCATATATAAAACTCATAAAAAAATATTACATCTAAATTTATAATTATATATTTTATCATTTTTTTTAAAAAAATTCATTTTTCACAGCCGCCTTCAAGAAAACTCGCCATAAGGCGCGCCTTATCGCGCCTTATCACGCCTTATCTCACGCCACGTCAAGCCTAGCCGCCATGGCCTTTTTCATAACGTCGACGTCGCGCCTCACGCCTTGGCGACGCCTTGGCGCCGCCATGGCGCGCCTTTTAGAACCTTGTGCAGGAGTACCATATTTTAGGGCCTAATTTTTATATATATCTATAATATATAACAATATTAAAATTTATGCCAAACTTAATAATTTAATAAAAAAAAATTAGAAATTAGAAATTTTTATAAAAATCTTGTATGTAGGGGGCCCATTTTCATGTTTTCGCGCAGGACCTTTAAAATCTCAGAGACGCCTCTTATGCAGTTAAACTTCAAGGTTAATTTCATGTCTCAAAATAAGACTTGTGACATCAAATTAATCATTGGTTGGCATGTATCCTAGTTGGTAAATAAGTCTCATGATTCTCAACCGCTAATTATCAACCTTTTTTCTCCATATATTCAAGTATAATCTTCTCCTATATATGAGCATACGTTTGATTTACGTTCGACAACTAGGCAGTTTGGAGCTATCCCATTCGCTAACAATGCCATGTGTAATTCTAGGATTGGCCAACATGCCAATAAGAAAACTTAAAAATCAATAAGCCCTCTAACACAATCCGGAAATAATCAATCTCAGCGAGGAAACCTACCTAAAATCACGGGATTCGATATTTCAAACATCTATACACGGGATTTGATATGTTTTATATATTATCATCAAACATATATACGAAATCTGTTCAAAAAGATCAAAATTTTTGGAATATTTTTAAATCATACCATCTAATCCTTAAATGTCGTGAGGAATTCCCATCTAATCTGTTCAATAATATCAAAATTTTCAGAATATTTCGAAAACTATTTTGGAATTTGAATTTCGGAGATTAAATTATTGATACTATATTCCATACTTGTCACCTATAAAATTTAAGAAACTTTTTATGCAATATAGCCTATTTAAATCTATCACTGTATACACGTTTTACATACAGTCATAACAGCTTCGTATTGCAAGAGAATTCGCAGAACAACATAGGTGATAAGGTAATATTTTGTGCGTGATTTGTTTCATTTAGTTAGTAATATGTTTAACATTGTGTTAACTTTCTTCCCGCTATTATTTGCAGCATAAGCTAATCTTCATAGATGATAAGGTAATTAGCCTCAATTCTCGAATGTTTTACATATAAAACTGCATAATTTCTTTCACATATTATGCAGAAAAACCAAACTTAGATTTGCTAAATTTGCCTCCATTCCGTTCCATCCATTTTATATAAGAAAAAAAAAGAAACTGTCAACAATGCCCTAATAATCTATTTTACTCAATTTCTGAACATTTAAAAATAAAATTTCGAATTCCACATCAGTACAGCTCGAATTCAAATGAAATTCTTTTATTGAATACCTTCAACCAAGCTACCGGATTTTGAGGAAATCTTCAATCCGGCTGAAGGAGTCTTCAACAACCTGCATCATCACGTAAAAATGCATTACTGAACACAGGTATTCTGAAATTTAATAACTTTAACTTACTATTCTGAACAATATAGCAGTAATTTACAAAAATCGGGAATTTGGTGTCTTAAAACTGAATTAAAAGTGTTATCAATCGAACAAATATTTGTAAGATTTTATTGTCTTTAAAAGTGTTATCATTTTGGCTTTAAAGCATTCATTTTTAATAGCTTCCGTTCATTGATTTTTAAAAACATAAGAGATTGTAATGTCTTTAAAACTGAATTAAAAGTGCATAATACATGTTAGACTTTGTAATCTCTAATTCGTGTTGTTTTGTTTGTGATTACTCATATTCAGTAAAACATATATATATTCGTAGTATCTTGATTAGATTAACGGTTTTGATATTGCACAACCGGAGATTTGGTCAAAATTAGGCATGTTATTGTTGGATGATAAAATTGACAATTAGGTTATGAAATTTAAGAGATCGAAACTAACCTCGTCTTTGATCATGTGAAGCAAGGTAGTTTTAATGTGCAGAATTATCGAGTCCAAGCAACGAGATCTTGGCTTCTTTCTGCCATAACCCTATCGAAGCTAATATGCCGTAGAACCAATCGAAGAGAAACATAATTGAATCGAATTAGGGGCGAAATGTTACAGAGATCTGTTACCGGTGTCTGATTCTGCAACTGATTGTTGTTCGATTCAGTTTTTCGATACATTTCCCTTTTTCTCTTTCTATTTTCACACATAACACACACTGTCACGATTGCTCTTTGAAGCTGATGGAGTTATTTTCCACGCCACACTTTTTGACTCCCCTACCATATAGGACAAATATTCTTGCACGCTGTAAAAACAATCATTGTGGTATATATATCAAAAAATGTGGTGTAAAAATCAACCATTTAACATAAAGGGCCATTTATTACTTATTTTAATAGAAAAATATTAATATTAATATATTAGTAATGTATGCTAAATTGGTCGTACCTTGGATTACTTAAACGTGTGCCAACGGATCCCACCCCTTTCCTTGCCACGTCAACCAGCGGCGCCCTACCGTTGGCACGGCCTGCCAGTTGGGAGCCGTAGTAACCCACGCCGCTTTGAAGACGTGGCGCTGATGTGACAGAAACTGACGGCGTCATTTTCTGTCAGGTGGTCTTATACTTGGTATCTTGGATTACTTATACTTGGTCGAAAGAAACCATTGTAAATCTTATTATCATATTTTTTATATACACTTGGTCAATTAATTTATTTATTGTTATTTTCTACATATATTATACATAAAGATTATAAGGATGGAAAAGTCTAATTTCAACTTATCATTACAATGATTGTTATGTCATTTAAACTTTATCAATATCTTTTGTTATTTTTCTACATATCTTTGAAGCTAGTTAATTATATAGATTTAAGAATAGTGTACACCTTGTGTTTGGAAAAGAAAAATCATGTCTCAAAAACTTCGGTAATTCCAGCTGGTAGTTACTAGTAGGGCCATACAATGAAGTGGGAGAAGGGAAAAGTAAAAAAAAAAAAAGAAAATTTCACGAACATGTCTTGAGAATAGGGGTGTTTACTATTCGGATATAACCGGATTGTCCAATTGGACATTTTGGATCGGACTATTTGGATTGGTTATTTGGTTTTTTGGATCGGTTTGGACTTTAACCAAATTAATATTTCGGTTTTCGGATTGGATTTGGTTTCCGTTGTGAAAACCGGATTGTCCAAATAAACCAAATAGTAATATATATACCAATCTTTTTGGAGTTTTTAATGAAGTTGGTGTCAAGATTTTTGCATATATGATTGTAAATGTCACAAGCTATGAATTAGACTTGTTTTTATGTACAAAGTAGTTTATCATTTTTGAATTGTACATATCAAACTTAATACGGAGTATTATTTATGTTATATACTTTTGTAGTATTTTGAAATTTTTTTAGAAAAACCAAACGGATAAAACCAAACCAACCAAATTGTTATTTGGTTCGGATCGGTTTGGTTTTCGAATTAGTTTGGACGGTTCGGTTTGAACTTTTAAAAACCGGACTTTATTTGGTTTCACCTATTTGGTTTGGATAAAACCAAACCGTCCAAACGAACACCCCTACTTGAGAATACTAAATTTTGAAGGAAAACATATATTCTATTATGAATAAATACGAAAACACAATATAATTTGTTCCTAAATACCAAATTTTTATTTCTAACACAATATACATATAAATGAAATAAAATTCAACCATATGGAAAATGACAAGTAAACAACAATTTTTGTATGCTTTTTTTAACGAGGACTTTATATAAATAAAATCATTAGCGTAATGTTAGAGCAGAATTATAAAAAAAGAAAAGAAGGTATATAATTTTGTAACAATCCTATCCAATCAGTAGCGGACCCAGAAAAAAAAGTTGAGGGATGGCATTGGTTGCACATTTGTTTCTTAGGGGTGTCACCTAGACACCTACACTAACAAAAGAAAAATAAAATATACTCCCTCCGTCCCACAAAAAAGTTCTCATTTCCCTTTGACACAAGATTTTAGGTGATAGTTAATGGTGGGGTCATTGATATTATTTTGATTAAAATATAAGGTTGGTTTGGAGAGAGAAAGATAATTAGTGGATGTTATTGATGGAGTTTTTAATAATAATAATATTTTATTGTGTGGAGCCCACCACATGTGAGAAATGGGAACTTTTTTGTGGGACAAAAGCTTTAGGAGAAATGGGAACTTTTTTGTGGGACGGAGGGAGTATTTAACACTATTTTAACACTATTTTAATACTATTCTGAAAAAATTCAAGGATGCACGGGCAATTCATTCACCATACTAGGTCCACCTTTGTATCCAATTAATGTTTGATGTAAGGTTTAAAATAACAATGTTCGTGTGTAAGCTATAAATGGAAATGGAATTATGATTCAACTCTTTTAAAAAGCTAGTGAAATTAAGAGATAATACAAGAGTGATGGAATTATGAAACTTTTTAATTGGATTTATTAAAATCAGAAAGAAATTAAGTGGCCTACTTTACCCGACTTGTTTTACATAAACTAATTCACAGGTCTAATCACCATTATACATAGTCGGGCAAAAAAGCTAAGGTGCTGTTTGGTTCGCAGAATGTTTATGATAGAATTGGAATCTAGGAAGGAATTGGAATCCGTCAGGAATTGGAATCCAATTCCATAGTCTGTTTGGTTGGCATGGAAGAGAATTGGAATCCAATTCAATATTTTGTTTGGTTGACATGAATTGAAATTGGAATTATCTAAAATGACGAATTTACACTTATTACTGGTAGTGGTTGGTTGGTGGTGGTGGGTGGTTGTGGTGGCGGTGGGTGGTGGTGATGGTGGATGGTGGCGGCGGTGGGTGATGGCGGCGGCGGCGGTGGTGGCGGGTGGTGGCGTTGGTGGTGGTGGTGGCATTGGTGGTGGTGGTGGAGGCGCGGTGGGTGGTGGTGGTGGCGGTGGTTGTGGTGGCGGAGGGTGGTGGTGATGGTGGATGGCGGTGGTGGCGGGTGATGGTGGTGGTGGTGGCGGTGGAGGCGGCGGTGGGTGGTGGTGGTGGCGGTGGTTGTGGTGGCGGTGGGTTGTGGTGATGGTGGATGGTGGCGGCGGTGGTGGCGGCGGAGGCGGTGGTGGCGGGTGGCGGCGGTGGGTGGTGGTGGTGGTGGCGGTGGGTGGTGGTTGGTGGTGGTGGGTGGTGGTGGTGGCGGTGGTGGGTGGTGGCGGTTGGTGGCGGTAGGTGGTTGTTGCGATGACGGTTGGTGGCGGTGGTGGCGGTGGGTGGAGGGGGTGGCGGTAGGTGGAGGGTATAAAGGTAAAAGAACATTTCATCCAACCTTGGAATTCAATTCCATCAACATTTGGATGGAATTGAGATTCCTTCATTTGGTTGAATGTTTTTATCATTTAGGAATCCAATTCCATCCATTTTTTTGAACCAAACACTGGAATCTGGTGGAATTGGATTCCAATTCCCTCAGATTCCATTACTTTCCAGCGAACCAAACACCACCTAAGGGAAGGGAAATTGGCCTCTCCTCGTCCTCTTACACACCTTGAAATTGAATACTTCAAAGTCAAAGGCGTAAGATCTAGCAATCAATCAAACGGTAGTAGCGATGAGATTGGGTTCAACTATGCGAAAATGACTTACAAGTTACAACATCTTAAGATTCCTTAATAAAATATAGTTTAACTGTATCATAATACTACAATCGTGTTTAATACATTTATGACATCCTCTAAGAAATTACATGTCTTTTTTTTTTCTTTTTCTTTTTAACGGCAATGGGGACCTTAGAGGGATTTTCGGCAATGTCATCACCCCCTCACAAGGACCTGAGAAAATATATTAGAAAGCTAGCAAGGGGCTAGCGCTACAAACAACCAAACACCATCCGAAAACATCAAAGAAAACAAAAAGGGAAGAAAGTACATGTCTTACCTGCATGGGCGGTACCAAGGGGTGGGCAGAGTGGGCATCTGCCTACCCATTTTTTTCTGATTAATATAATTTTTTATAAGTTGTATATTTTTTTTTATTTGTTAATCAAAAGATGTATTATATATGAATGATAACCAATGCAAGTCGTATCTTACAACTTGCACAATAAAAATTTGCCCACCTTTGAAAAAATTCGGCAAGTCAAAAATTTTTACCCACCTTTAAAATAAATTTCTAGTACCGCCCTTGCTTACCTGGGGGTTTCATTATCCAACCTGTATTACCCTCCCATCTTGTCACACATATACAAGTTCCTCTTCAATTGCAAAAATTACCCTTGTTTGGGCTTCGTGCTCTATTGTTTACTTATCCAACGTACGCTTAAAAATGTGAAAAATTGCATGTCTTTGTGCCGGGTTTTTTCAAAAGATACTACATAACACGGCATTCCAAATGGATGTATTTGTTAAGTCAACAACATAGGAATATATCAATGTATCATATTCATGATGTCTATAAGGTTTGACCAAGCATTTTCTTGTTTTTTTTCTTCATGTGAAAAGTCTTGTGAAGTTCCATCTTTTTTGTATTGTTATGTTGTGGCTCCAATTGGCTCTATGTCATTATGTGGTTGTAGCTAAATAGATTGAACTCTTGCCTTTGTACTGTTTTGTTGTTTTCATGGCATTTGATGTTTTCAAACTATATATTTGACCGATTCTCACCAAAAATTTAGATCATTTTGTGTTGACTTTAGAGTTTGAGTTCATTGACATCTGCATGCAATGTTTTAAAACATCGGGAAACGGGAAAGTAGTTGGTCGGAATGAGTCAATTAGATAGATGATTATTGCTCGGTCAGAACCCGCCGATTAAACATAAAAACTCAGTTGAACATCCCGGTCGAACCGGAAACAAATGTTTTTTCTTAAAAAAATAGATGTATAAAATTTTTTAGATATGTTTTAAAATTTAAAAATGATAAACATAGTTGAAAAATATATTTTGAATTTTTTTTTGATGTTTTATTGTACTTATTTTATATATTTCTAGTTTTTTTTTTTCATTTGCATATCGTTATATAACTATTCCATCAAAAATACTCGAACATTTTGTCATCCGCCTCAACTGGTCTGTTAATTCAATTCCACCATATTTGGGACATTAATCGTTTCAACACAAAACCCGTTTTTAAAACATTGTGTACATGTGAACTAGACTAAAATTTGTTACATAATTAATTAATAAAATAAAAACTACATTTGCAAAATAATTAATTATTTAATTCAACTATTTTATGAATATTAGAAAGACTAAAAACTCCATTGACTTAGCTATCCTATAGAAAACCTCGTGTATCTTATCTATTTGCTTTTTAATTAAGTAATAAAATAAATACTTTTAAATAGCTATATAATTTTTTAAAATAAAAGTGTTCTAGAAAGAATCTTAATACGTCATTTGTTGATTAACTGTTTATATGTTAAGCAATAAAAAAATGTAACATTATTATTAATTAAAATCGACTGAAAGATAAAGTATAGAAAGTAAGAAACCAAAGTATACAAGAGAGAAGAAGAAAAATAGAAAATTAATCCGAACAAAATCGCATTTAGATCTGACGCATCTTTTCTTTTTACAATTTACACCTTTCAACTTTCTCCTAATGTACAGATTACACCCTCAACTAAAGTAAGAATAAAAAATGTCGTTTTCTTTTCCTACTAAACTGTTTGTTGACCGTAGAAATTGTTCAAAATTGCTGTGGACCACATGTCGTGTTCCCTCACTTTGACTGAACAACCAGACCGGTCAAACTTATCGGTACCGGCGTTGGAGCGTGATGGTGACGGTGTTCTCCGTCGTATGTTACAAGAAGCATCTTTGAATCGACTACCGATAACTCCACACTCTTCCTCGCCGGACATCCTTTTCCGGTACTACACTTATAATATACTCTGCACATTCGAAATAAAAATTATAATTAAAATCAAACTAGATGATTTTAAGATTAATTACTTCATTATTCTGTTTTAATTGATAATGATTTAAGATATCGTTAACTAGTTACCTTGAATAAGGTGAACCGGTGATCTTCTTCACGCCGTATTTCTTCCATGAGTAATCGTCGGCCGGTATGCTTGTGACCTTAGATCCGATAATCGGAACTTTTCGTATTTCACGTTTGGATCCGGTTTTCCTGAGAGACGGAAAGGAAATAAAGTCAATAAACACATTAATTTATAAATCTTAGGTGCACGATAGATGATTATAATAACTTTTTGATAATGTAAGCCGTGAGCGTAAACACACCTTCTCTTGCAACAATGGCAACCGCTTCGAGAAACCGAATGGTTCTCCCTTCCAGATCCGTGACCGGAAGGAGCGGGACGGTCAGCGCTACATCTTTTCCGGTGAGTTGATGGAAGCGGTGGTTTCCTTGACGAAAACGTAAGCGCCGGAGCTACTATACCTAACGAAGAAAACTGTTTTCCGTTCGAAACACTTCCTTCCAAACCTCCTCCAGCTAATGAAGATACCATAGACGACGAGCTCGTTGACCGAGATGATGTCGTCGCCTCCGTCACCGACTGAGTAGAAAAGCGATTTTCCTGTAAATCCGACGGTGCGTGTTGTGGTTTCTGTTCCGATTGTGAAGAAGTTGAAGGTCCGTGAGTATCGGCGGAAGAAGACGACGGTCCACGGCGGAACCGTGCGTGGCCGGTACGTTTTAAGGCAGATATCGCTTGCTTGTAACTAGACGAAACGTTAAAATCATGACTTGTTAACTGAAACATACCATTCAAATGATCTACAGTTTGAACTCCAACGCAATCGACCGCCATTGTTCTAGAGTGAAAAATGCTCAAATTCAATGAGAGAGATTGAGAGATAAACGACGGTAGAGGGAGGGATTATATTGCAATTGGGAAAGTGGAGTCAAAAGAGATGCGATATTGATCGGACGGTGGAGAATGGTTTGACTTTGTTAGTGCGAAATAAATAGATGGAAGAAGCTAGTGGAGGCAAGGAATGATCCAAAGGTCAAACAAAGACTAAATATATTTGAAAAATAATAATTAGAATTAAGAGTTTTGTTAATGAGGGTCCTAAGGGCTGTCTCTAACGTGCATAAAAGGCTTGTACATTCATGGATAGAATAGTGTTCCTAAAATTCAGTAGGCGATTTTTACTTTATTTTTGTCTTCTTATTGATAGCCCTTAGAGCTGTCATTATCATTTTCCTAGAATTAAAAATAATGGATTTCTACATAGGATGCTCTCTCTATGCACCGACTTGAACTCCTACCGCTCTTGATCTCCATTCTTGCAAACTTCCCTGTTATCGCGTGAATCCTTCCTTGGATTTGTGCTTTACGAGCGTTGTTACAGGAGTGATCCTTGAGCTCCTAGGGTTTGGTTGTTGTGCTTTCTTGAGTTTCTCGAACAAGAAGATGAAGGGTCAATTTGATTCCGGTGGTGGCTGGCAAACTGTGGGCAATCGGAATCAGGAAACAATCACTCTCTTTGTTTCGAACATTCCGGTGGCGGCGAATATTGCCGGTTTGAAGAACAAATTCCATAAGTTCGGGAAGATTGTGGATATTTACATTGCCAAGAAGAAAGATATTGGTGGAGCCAATTTCGCTTTCATTCGTTTCAAAGGCGTTCAAGATGCAAGGAATCTGGTGAAATCAATTGGTATGATTAAGTATGATCATTGCATACTTCGGTGCAATATATCCAGATATCAAAGGCGCTCTGGGAATGATAATCGACATGATAACTATCATCGGCCACAGAATGCAAGGTATCAACCCAAAACCTATGTCCAAAATCATCCGCCCAAACATCATCAATTTAAAAAGGCTTCGGCTCCACACACTACCACAAATGGTGTGTCATATGCTGCTGCAGTTAGGGGTGATAATCCACCATTGGTCCTTACTCCATCGCGTACTCTTGATAATCACTTAAGAAGCTTCATTCTCATGGGTGAAGTTTCTGATTTTAATATTCTCAGAAACTTACATATGTTGTTAGCGGATGGGGGTGTTTCTGAGGTCAAAATTTATTATTACGGTGGGTTGTATGTCACTCTTTATTTCAGTAGGTCCTCCTGCGCTACGGGCTTTCTGGAAAATGAGATTGCTTGGAAACAATGGTTTAAATGGCTGAAAAGAGGTGAACATGCCAATGTTATTCCATTCCAACGTTTGGCATGGGTCCGCATTATTGGTCTACCATTACGCTTTCGTGATGGTGTTAACATTAGAAAGATTGCAAACAGATTGGGCACTTTTGTCGAAATGGTTGATGAACAGTGGGAATGTCCCAAAATATCCAATGTCAAGGTGGCCATATTGTCATCTTCAAAAACTAGACTAAATGAAGAAATGTCGATATCATGCAATGGCGATATGTTTCAGATTTGTATCTCTGAAATTTTTTACGATTGGGATCCATTTTCATCTCATTCCTTCTCCATGCAACCTTCCATGCGGGGTGAACTTGATGATGACAATAATCTGGGCTCCAATTATGAAGTCAGTTCTGATGGAGACGATGGGATCTTAGAAACGTGGGAACAAAAGTCCTTGGATAACGAACTTGAAGACGGTGAAATGTTGCCAGATAATCAAGAGGAATCAGTTGGTGGTGGCGATAATCCGGTGAATGTTGGAGGTGGTGTTACTCCGATGAACGTTGGTGAAGAGAAAAATGATGTTGGTTCATGTCCCAATGAAATAATTAATGATTGCATTGATGATAGCTCAGTTGTTGAGGAGACTGTCCAAATTCCCACTACGATGGACGAGGCAGATAACGGCATTCCACCGCCATTGCAAAATGTGGGTTATAATTCTTTGGGTATTGGGCTTAGCTTTGGCCCATTTCCTTGTACTGTTCCTACCAGGTCACATATTAATGAATTTACACTAGGCCCATTTCTTGTGGGTAGAGCCCAATCAGATAATGGTGGGCCGAATTATATTTCTAAAAAACGAAGAAGATTTTCTCCGATTAGGCAAGCCACTCAACTTGAACAACAGCCGGCGCCTTCGATTGATCTAAACAGAGGTCCTACTACATCGAATATCTCTGTCGATGTAATTTGTAACGACCCAATTTTTGTGTTATATAAATTATTCAAAAATATTATAAATAATGATAAATCGTTTAAAGAACGTGGGAATTGGTTTCGTGTCATTTGGACATCGTATGAGAAAGTTATGGACGAAATCGGGTTGAAACAAGGAACGATAAGTGCAGCCTAGGCTGCCAGACCCAGATAGCGGCGCTATATGGGGTTCGCGAAGCGATCTGGTACGAGGTCGGAACAGCGATCCGAAATAGCGGATGGTAAACGCGAAATCGAGATAGCGTTGGGAGATAGCGACGCGAAGTCCAAAGCGAATTAACACGGGGTGTTAATTCGCGGCGCGAACTCGGGAATAGCGGCGCGAACTCTTACCTGGGCAGAATAAAATCGGGATTTCTAGGGTTATCACTCATTTTTTCACTTCTCCTCTTGATGCAGCCGTGGAGAAGAATGGGAGGCGATTTGGATGTTCTTGTGCATTATTCATCATCATTCTAAGAGATCTCTACCCTACATCAAAGATCTAAGGTATTTTCTTGTCTCTTAGTTAGTTATGAGTCAAGATTTAGGGAAAATGGTAAAGTTGAAAGTGTTATGTTGAAATCTTGTTAAAGATGGGTAATGGGGGTGTAGAACACCCATATGAAGTATGTAGACCATGGATCTATGGTTGGTTTGTAACTTGGAAATGGTTTATAAAACTAGGGTTTATGGATCTCTACCAAATTGATCAATTTGATGGTTGGGGTTGATTGTGATGATATTAGATGATGTCTAGTTATGGATGATAACTAGAAATGTGGTGATTGTGTTGATAGGTTTCAAAGACCTATATGTTGGAGTTATTCAAAAGGCGGGAAGCAAGGATTCGTGCTGATAAACGCGAACTGGAAAGCATTGCTAAGGTGAGTACATGAGACTTTTTAAACTGAGTACATAGCTTATAGCTTTGAAAATACATATGATAATTTATGAGTCTTTATTAATAAATACTTTGATAAAGATAGTGACCGAAAAGATAGGAAAATATGCGTAATGTGATACTAGAATATGTCTAGTATGATTGATGATTTTGGAAGTAAATCTGGTAAATTAAAGTAATGATGGAAATCTTTATTAATGGACCATAATAGTAAAGTATTTGATTAAAAGAATGTATATTGAGTCTTTATTAATAAATATGTATTAGTAAAGCAATTGAGAATGATTTGATAGTAATGAGTACCTATTGGTAAGAATTACTAATAAACGAAAAGAACGAATATATATATATATATATATATATATATATATATATATATATATATATATATATATATATATATATATATATATATATAGGGGAGGGTTCATGCGAGAAGCATTTTTTTTGCGAGAAATGCGAGAAGTAATCATGACCACTCATTTATTTTTATTATTATTTTAATATATAAGGGTATGACTGTCCTTTTAATTTTGTCAATTAATTTAATACAATTAATACTTTACTTTTTTTATTAAAAGAAGTTTGTATTCACCACTGAACCAGCCAGTTGACTAATTCCGCTGGAAAACTACTATTTGGAACCGACGTCGTCACCGGTAAACTGAACAGGTTCATCACTGAACAAACCTAATTATGAACAAATCATACGTGTACTAACACTATGTTCACTGGTGAATAACAATAGTAATAAACAAATTAAAAGAATTCTAATTAAATTTATAATTAAATGTGAACAAATGTATAATTTGGTGAGCAAATCTACAAATTGCTATTTCTAAACTAATTTATACAAATGAATAAATTATAGCTGTACAAATTTTACAAAATCACAAGTGAACAAATGATAAAAAAAGATGCGTTCACAAATGAACAAATAAAAAACGGTGAGTGTTAACTTTTGTTCACGAATGAACAATTGTTAACAATCTGAGCACATCAATCTCACGAACATGTTCTTATTGCATCAAACGCCCATTAGCTCTACAAATACATGCTCTTCACCATTTATTTCCTCCACTCCACCATTGAAACCGTCAACGGTGACCTATAGGAATCCGGTGTTCGAATCGCGGAGGATGAAGGTGGTAAAAACCCAGATCTGAGTAAAAACCCATTCAACCGCAACCTGAGTAAAAACCCATATCTAAGATGACGAACAACGGGAGAGAGAAACCCAGATCTTTGTGTGTGTGTGTGTGTGTGTGTGTGTGAGAGAGAGAGAGAGAGAGATGATGATGATGAAGATGGTGCATGCAATGAGGGCGCAGGAGGCGGTGGTGTTTTTCGCCCTTTACCGTCGAGACGAACATTTGAGGATGAAAAACGTAGTGTCGCCGGTTACCGCCGAGGGAGGATGGAAAACAATGTGACGCCGGTCATCTGCTCCACCTGTGGGTTGTGGTATGTTGCGCCGGTTATGGGGGTGAGGGAAAGGTTGAGTTCAACCTTTTACAACAATGGGGGTAGATTTCAAAAATGAGATCGAGAGTTATAAATTGGGGCAGTAATTTTAGGGAGAGAGATAAATGAGGGAATTCGTAATCTTACAAAACTACCCTTCAAGTCTTTTAAATTTATCCATAAGTATTGATTTAATTACCGAATCGCCATCGTTAATCCTAGCCTTTAATCTCATAATCTAATGGTCAGAAATTGTTCTCGCATTTCTCGCAAAAAAATGGCTTCTCGCATGAACCTTTACCTATATATATATATATATATACATATATATATATATATATATATATATATATATATATATATATATATATATATATATATATATATATATATGAAGATGATCATGATGTGACTAGTAATAATTAGATATCACAGACCACGAAGAGATGAAAGTATATGATATCGATAAATAAGAAATGTATCTTATGAAATAAGTGAGTATGGACCTCCTAGGGTTCATAGATGTAGAAGCATGTGTGAGTTGGTAAAGGTCGGGTCCACGGGACCATACAGGTACGTTCACGCTATGTTGAACTAATTATACATTGTTATTGTTAGATAACTAATTTGTTTGATGTTTGGTGTGATAGTCGAAGGCTTTGATTGGCATAACTGTTAGGTTATGATAAGAGATAGATGGTGGTGACGAGGTGGATCCCCGGTCACTGAGACGAGTGTATATATGTTTATACACCAGACACGTATGGACTTCTAGTACGCATATGCTTACGTACAAGTCGCGGTATGATTCTAATACATATATGTTTATGTATTAGATATGTTGGACTTCCAGTACATATATGTTTATGTACTGGATATGATCGTGCTTCTGGTACCTATATGTTTAGGTACTAGATATGTTTGCTAGGGAAGCGAGATCGATAGAGTCACAATAGGGTGACTAGACGGTTTTGTGGTAGTATGTATATATATATATATATATATATATATATATATATATATATATATATATATATATATATATATATATATATATATATATAATGTTTATCCTTATTGGGGTCTAAAACTCATGCATCTCACGAGACTATTTTGTCTCACGTACTGCGTTTGTTTTGTGTCTATGTACTCAGGCACCGGTTGAAGTGATAGAAGGTTGCACTAGAAGTGGCCTAGAGATGTTTAGCTCGGGAGCTCGTAGGTAGATCCCGTTTGCCTATGGTTTTGATATAATTGGTGACACCGTATTTTTGTATACTCTGATAAAGGTTTTAAAGTTTTTGTTAAACTGTATTTTAGACTACATGGAAAATGTTGGAAATCGTATTTTAAATGTTTTAAACGATGTTATAAAAATACGGGAGTTACATAATTCAATCTCAATCAATTGCTAAGATTTCGAGAACTGCTATCATCGGTGATGAATTGGGGTTTCAAATCAATGCCGACAACCCAATTTTGCGTGAATTATTTAAAGGAGATGGTGAAGTCAATGTGTCTCAATGAATTTGCTTTCATTGAACATCAGGGGGGTGAGCGAGTCTCACAAGATCGATTGGGTTAGAGATTTGAAATTAAAACACAAAATTGAATTTGTTGGGTTACAAGAAACACATGTCTCTCATAACATTGGTGTCCTTGGCTGCTGGGGCAGTAACAATTTTGCCTTTGAATCGTGATTCGGTTGGTATATCCGGTGGTTTATTATGCATTTGGAATCCTTTGATTTTTGATGCAACATTTTGCAACAAATCTCGTCACAGCTTAATAATTGGTGGTCGTTGGAAAGGATTCAATGGTTTCACTTATCTAGTAAACGTTTATGCTCCACAACCATTATCAGAAAAAAAGATTCTATGGGCCGAATTGCTGGATTTAAAGAACACTAGACCCAACAATTGGATCTTTTTTGGTGATTTTAATTCGGTCCGGTGGCCCGACGAAATAATTAATTCGAGTTTTTGCCGCTCCACGCCAAACTGTTTTAATGACTTTATCCTATCGGCGGGTTTGTTGGAGTTTAGCATGGGGGGAAGAAGGTTTACCTACTTAAGCCCGGATTACAGAAAATTGAGCAAACTTGACAGATTCTTGGTTTGTTCAAATTTTATGGCCCTTCAACCTCGATCTGCGGTCACTGCCTTACCCCGTGAACATTCTGATCATTCACCTATTATTTTATGTAATATTGTGGCAGATTTTGGTCCTCTCCCGTTTAGGTTCTATAATTCTTGGATTCTTCGGGATGGTTACAATGATGTGATATATCAGGCGTGTTTGTCCTTCAGGGGTTTCGGCAACCCTGATTTGATGTTGGCTGCAAAATTAAAGCACATTAAAAACGAAATTAAAAAATGGAGGAAGGTTGAATATGAGAAAGAGAACAAAGAATTAAAAGATCTTAAAAAGAGATTAGGCGAACTTGACCTTTTGGTTGAATCTAGATCTTTATCGGATGCTGAATTATTAGAGAATAAGTCCGGTAAATTAAGGCTATCCGATTTAGAAAGATTTCTCAAACTCGATCTTAAGCAAAAATCGCATACTATATGGGCGGTTGATGGTGATGAAAATACCTCTTTTTTCCATGGTACACTTAAAGGTAAAAACAGGAATAATAGAATCCATGGTCTTTCCATCAACGGTGTATGGGTAACCGAACCGGATGTGATTAAATCCGAAGCTCTTAGATTTTTCGCCGACAAGTTCTCGGATCCTTGGCCGGTTCGGCCTTCATTCATTAATTCATCATTCTGTAAACTGTCTGACACACAAAGCACACACATCGAGCAACAATTTTCGGTGGAAGAGATCAAACGGACTATATGGGCCTGCGGTGGAGATAAGGCTCCCGGGCCGGATGGGTTAACACTCAAATTTATAGAAACTCATTATGATCTTATTATTATTGACTTAATGTCTTTTGTAAGGTACTTTGAACAAACATGTACAATTTCCAGGGGTTGTAATTCTTCATTCATCACCTTGCTTCCGAAGATCAAAGACCCGGTTAATCTCGGTGATTATCGTCCTATATCATTGATCGGTTGCATGTACAAGATTCTGGCTAAGGCGCTTTCCTTCCGCTTAAAATCGGTAATCGATGTAGTGGTTGGTGAAACCCAATCGGCCTACATAAATGGTAGGAATATCTTAGAAGGTCCATTGGTTATTAATGAATTACATTCATGGGCGAAAAAAACAAACAAAAAAATGTTTATGTTCAAAGTAGATTTTGAGAAGGCGTTTGACTCCATCAATTGGGGTTATCTTGACTCTATATTTAGTCAAATGAACTTTGGTTATAAGTGGCGTGGTTTGATTAGAGGATGTTTATCATCCTCTTATGCTTCGGTTTTGGTAAACGGATCCCCAACTCGTGAATTTCATGTATCAAAAGGGGTCCGTCAAGGCGCTCCGTTGTCACCTTTCTTGTTTATTATCGCGATGGAAGGGCTCAATATTGCTATGAAGACGGCTTGTGATAAAAATTTATTTCAAGCTCAATCTATTGGTTCTAACGGGCCCAAGATCTCACACTTATTTTACGCCGATGATGCAATATTTGTGGGTGAAGGTTCTAGTCAAAATATGACTAACCTTGCACGACTCTTGAGATGTTTCAATGTTTCATCCGGCTTAAATGTTACCTTTCATAAGTCAAAATTATTTGGTACCGGTATTCCCACATCTCAATTAAATAATTGGGCCAACATACTACATTGTGTCCCGGGCACTTTTCCATTTGAATATCTCGGTGTTCCGGTTGGTGTCAACATGAATTTGAAAAAGCATTGGACTCCAGTTATCAATCGTTTTAATGCAAAGTTATCCGATTGGAAAGCTAAAAATTTATCTTTTGGTGGTAGACTAACTTTAGTCAAATCGGTGTTGAGTAGTTTGCCTCTTTACTACTTTTCATTATTTAAAGCTCCTATTTGTGTTTTGGAAAAACTTGAGCAAATTAGAAGAAGATTTCTTTGGGGTGACAAGAAGATTAATTGGGTAGCTTGGTCAACTACCTTGGCTCCCAAAGCACACGGTGGCCTTGGAATTGGATCATTGAAGGCCCAAAATTAGGCACTACTAATCAAATGGTGGTGGAAATTACGTGATGGTAGAAGTTGTATTTGGAAGAACGTTATTTGGGCAATACACAAATTGCGTAACAAACCATTTCACATTATGGCGGCTGGAAATTCGGTAGGGGTTTGGCGCAATATTGCACGGGTAGAATCTGATTTGGTGAAGATTGATTACTGCTTCTTTGATGCTTTTTCTATACACATTGGATCGGGCACATCACTCTCTTTTTGGAGAGATATATGGATTGGCGACTGCTCTTGACAAGCAAAATTCCCTAATTTATACGGTCTAGAGGCATGCAAATCTTGTTCGGTGTCTGATCGTATAACCCCTACGGGTTTTACTTGGGCGTGGAAGCATGGTTTCGCTAATCAAACACTTGTTAATGAATTTGTATCATGGCTCAATCTTATTAGCGATATTAGGTTGATTCCTTCATCGGACAAGTTGCGATGTAAGCTTTCTTCAGATAGTTCTTTTTGCGGTACACTACATTCGACAATGGATTGATGCGAAAATCACCACCACTGGTTACGTTAACATGCCATGGTTAAGATCTATTCCATTAAAGGTTAAATGTTTTGTTTGGCGTGTTGGGTTAGGGCGTATCCCGGTCGCGACTAGCTTGGAGAAAAGAGGAATTAACATTGATTCTACTCTTTGTAACGTATGCAACATGCATGACGAAGACATTGATCATGTTTTCCTTCGGTGCCCTAGAGTTTTAGAAATCCTTTCTTGGATTTTCAATTGGTGTGGAATTCCTTTACCCACTTTCAATACAACTACGGATCTCATAGAATATGGAGTTGGTTGGGGAAATTGTTTAAAGAAGAGAAAGATCCTAACAACAATAATCCATTGTATGCTTTGGTGTGTTTGGAAAGCAAGAAATGAGGCGTTATTCAATAATTTAAACAAGTCTTACACGGTGATTGTGGGCGATATCGTTTCAACTTCATATACTTGGTTGAAACATAGGAGTATATTATGTTGTAATTTGGTTGAATGGGAAATTTCCCCTCTTGTTTTTTTGTTTGTAATTTTCCGGCTTAGTTCCTTGCTAGGTCCGGTCCTTTTTATATTATATTTGCCGTTTCCAAAAAAAGAATTAAAAATAATGATTGAAATTAAATGAGTAAATTACATGAATGGTCCTTTATGTTTATAGCAAATTTCAACAACAGTCCTTTAGTTTCAAAAATTACACCGATGGTCCTTATTTTTGAAAGGTTTTTCACCGATGGTCCTTTACGAAAAATCCGTCTATTTTTTAAGTTAACTAACATCACATGTGATGCACATGGGGGTGTTTTGGTCAATTTGTCTTTCCCTTCTCAATTAAATTACACAGATGGTCCTTTAAGTTTATAGTAAATTTCACCAATGGTCCTTTAGGAAAGGGAAATTGACCAAAATACCCCCATGTGCATTGCATGTGATGTTAGTTAACTTGAAAAATAGACGGACTTTTTCGTAAAGGATCATCGGTGAAAAACCTTTCAAAAATAAGGACCATCGGTGTAATTTTTGAAACTAAAGGACCATTGGTGAAATTTGCTATAAACCTAAAGGACTACTCATGTAATTTACTCAAATTAAATAGACAAAATGCATACGCAGCTGTAAACCATGCGTTATTCAATGTCAAAGGAGAAAATTAATGATTTCAAATACATCAACAAAATATTGGTCAAAGCTATAAAATATTAGTCAAATATTTAATGTTTATAGATTAGTGGTATTGGTGAAAAAAATAAGGTGTTGTTCATGATATATAGGTAATGGGTTCAAGTCCCGTCGTGGACAAATGAGGTTTATTCCCATATGTGGAGTGTTCGAAGGAAGGAATACTGCCCCTTTTTGATGTAACTATCTAGACTCGAAACACTAACTTTCTAACTAGCCGTTAAAAAAAAATAAGAATATGAAATATTTGAAGTTTTTTATCCATAATAATACACAGAAAAGACAAAAACAAGTAAAATAAAATGTATTTCTACTAAATTTAAGTAGCTTAATATTATTGAATTGCGACGTTAATACTTCCTCCGATTCAAATTAAGTGACACATTCTTTTTTGGGATGATTCAAAATAAGTGACACACTTTGAAAAATTATCTTATATATTTGTCAAAAAAATAATGAGATCCATACCCACTAACTATCTACTTTTAACAAAGTGAAATGGCTCATTTACCCTTACTTTTTACTTTTAAACATTATTAACCAAACTTTATTTAAAACTAGTAGGGTACCCGCGCAATGCGGCGGCGGGTACCCTGCGAACTATATTTTCTCGGCGATCAAAATGTTGTTTGGTTGCATTTTTTTTATAACGATTATAGTACAACAGCATGATAATGTGTATAAAAGTAGAGATATAAATCAAGAATGATCATCGGCGTGTAAAATTTGTTCGGTTACATGCTTTGATATATAATAACACAAATGCTGCATCTCCAATGTTACTGGCATTAAAAATAAAAAACCTAATTAAGTACAAATAGAGTTATAAAAAATCTTACTACTATATGATGCATCTTACTCATCATGTAGAACCTCTCGATACACCACGTTTCGCGTGTAAACTCCATCAAGATTAAAGTTTTTTGCTGGAGTTGCTAATACTTTTGTTGTGTGACGTGAAATTCCTCTTGACAGGGCAACGTAAAGTTGCCCATGCGAAAACACCGATTCCGGAAGATAAACGCCCACGTTTGGAATTGTCTGTCCTTGGGCTTTATTGATTGTCATGGCAAAGCTTTGCCTAACCGGTATATAAAAAGTGTAATGGCGTAAATGGTTTATAAAAATCGTTGACCATTTAAATTTGGGAATTTTGAGGTAATAAAAGTGTAAGACGGTTAGCATTTAATATGAAAATGAAATACAGTAGATACGTTTTGATGTAAATTCGAGTTAGATGCAAGGATATCGCATAATTAAAATGATATCTTTTTGGTAACCAAACAACAGTAATTGGAAAAGTTGATAACTTTATATAATTTTGCTTGACAGGGTCATAAAAAAATTTCATTTTATTGTTGCATAAATGCATTTGGGGTACATTTTATTAGTGGTGCTGAATTCATTGATTGTGTGTTTAGATGTTGCGGTGGTAAACGCGAAGACGTTTATTTCCAACAACGAAGTTCTTGAGCGGCTGAAATAACTTGTTGGCTGAGGCTCGGGTGGCACTTCGGGTTCTTCACCACTCATATCGACATCATCGACGTCTCGTACTATCAGATGGATAAGTTGAAGTGCAAATGGTTCTGGCATTATAGGATTGAATTCAATGTTTGTAACGTCGGTAGAAACAAGAATGTTGCCTGAAATGTAAAAAAAAAAAAAGGGTTATCAATAAATTTTGTATAAAAACCGAAAAATGCATTTAATTTAACCGTTGACATTAGAAAATCATTTCTCTTAAAAAAATCATCCGTTGAATTAAGGGTTATTTAAAACCAATCTTTAATGAGTTGACTATCTATATAAACTTTTTCTATTTAAAAAAATCATGTATTTAACGCATATGTTAGGGGTGTTTTTTACATTAATTACGTTTTAAATGTTTAGTAGTAAAATGTTGCTTAAAATGAGCACTCGATTAATTTTGTTTACTACCTCCATCTATTCGAACCGGTTTAACACGCGCTGCGTATACGGTTATGTTTTCTGTAGATGATCTTCCAATCATGGTGGCTGTGGATGCTGGTATATGATACAAGATTATCTTTATGTGTTTGCCCCTGCGGGAGATAAAATTACAATGAGTTAATTCCAAGTTCATGTACGCATGTAAAGTATTTATAAACACTTACCGACAATCATGTAAAAGAAACACGCACGATATCCGACCGTTGGAAAAAAAAAGCAACCGTTCGACATGCTCCCAGCAACATCTATGATAGCGGTATTAATGAAAAGAGGATGGTTAAGCAAAATATATAGACAAGTTATTAAACATATTATTTTTAATTAAAAAAGGTATACAAAATAGTTGTACCAATCAACATTTATCGCCTTGAGTGATCATTCAAGAGTCATGTGGGAGATCTGACCAACGGGTACCTAGGAAACCAGGCATCTTCTCTATTCGTAGTCTCGGCAAGGACGGTCTTTATGTTGAATATTATAGCCCATTCATTGTGAACAAAGCTATAGTTGTCTAGTCGTGGAAAGTCATCGACGTCGTTGTAATCAATCTTGAAATTTTTCAGTGAAAACAGACCACCTTGTAGTTGCCGTCCCTGATAGGCAGGTATTAAAGTGGAGGGAATTACCGCTGCAATTTTGTGTCTCTAAAAAGAAAGGGTTATTAGTAATACATATTTAGCGCGCACAATTATTGATAACTTCTTAAATTTGTTAAATAAATTTGAATATGTATTACGTCATTGTGCACTTTAATTCAACGTTGCTAAAGATACGAATACTTCCTTATTTTTTTGCTATAAAAAGAAATGGTTATTTAATACATAAGTATTTTGCACAATTAGCGGTTACTTACAAATCTGTCAAGCAAAAACAAATACAGTTTGTTTTGTTTGTGGTCAAACCAAACATATTCAACGCGCACGCATCTGCATTTGTACCAGTACTGGGTTTCCAGAGGTCTTGAAAGTTTTCAATTGTCTCGTATGGTCCAAAAGCCTTGCAAAAATAGAATGAACAAATTCCATTAGAATAAAATACCCATGATATATACACACCTATTGATCACAATGCTCCATAATAGTATTTCTAAATTTGTTATGAAAGTTGTACCTCTTGAGCCTCAAAAGTTGAATCCCCTGCAACTGGATGAGGTGGTGCAGTGAGCATTGAAGTACCAATATGTGTGGTTGAAGACATTTTAGTAAGATTAGTATGAGAAGTTAACAATCGGTTGTTAATATATATATGATCACAAACCGACAAGAAACCTTAACATCGGAGCATATGTCATGGGTAAAACGTCGCCTGATTTGTAGTATCATTTTTATGTGCAGGTTGTGTTTATGTGTAGGTTGTGGTCGAAAATAAAAAACGTAGGTTGGAAATAAAAGATGGTAAGAAATGTCAAAACTGATTAATAAAAGATGGTAAGATAGTTTCCGGAAATAAAAAGCAAAACGGAAATAAAAGATGGTAAGAAAGGTCAATTAATTAATTTCCGGAAATACAAACAGAAACCGAAAAGCTCAATTAATTAAGTTCCGTAAATACAAGGGCATGTCAAATGTTTGGAATTACATCGTATTATAAGGAGATTTTCCGGAAATACAAACCGAAACCGAAAAGGTACATTAATGGACTTCCGAAAATATAAGGTGTTGTGGTCAAATGCTCGGAATTACACCTTAAGGCATTTAGTGTTGGTGGTTTGAAATAAAGTGTAAGTTATAGCAAGTGGTTAACACATAATGACTACTTAGGAGAGGTCTTGTGTTCGAATCTTGTAAGCCACACTTTATTTTTTTTAGTTAAAGAACTTACTAAAAGTGGAGTTTAAGGAGCTCCTTAAACTTACTAAAAGAGGTAGGCCTAAATGCATTAGTAAGTAGTAAGATAAGATGTGTGAGACCATTTCTCACTAACCATTTAATTAATCTAATTTAATCATTATTATAATCTTTAGATCAAAAAATATGAAACCCAAAATATGTCACTTATTTTGAATCGGAGGAAGTACACTTGATATTATCACTGATACCATATTTTTATGTGTATATATCATATATGTGTCTCTCTTATATGTCACAGCTCGAGACTTTAGTGGAAACACGGGCATATAACTTTCATGAAAAATCATTACAATTAGTACTAGCAAACAAAACATAAGATATATTTCCAAAACTTGTATGCCTAATAGTTTTAAGGAAGACATGCACACATGGAACTATATTTATATATTTTATGGGTTTTGAAATAGTATAACATTTTTGTGCAGGGACGCGTGATGATTTTTGCGCAGGAACTATGTATATTTAGGAAATAACTACCTTATTAAATGTAATTTAATATACTTTTTAATATATACGTTAGAAAAGTCTTTCATATTTACGTTGAACAATATTTGCCGTATCAAATTAAAAATAGAATTTAATAGTAAGTTAGTAACATTGACTTAATGCAAATCTTTTCCAAAGATCGTTTCATTTTTAAATAATGCAACTTGACTTTTTTTCCCGATGATCTATTAGGAGTGGACACAAAAGGATCAAGATCGTGTGCATAAACATGCCAGCGAACCTTTACTCTGTAAAAGTAAAAAGTCAACTAGTTTACTTTTCAAAATTATTGAATTTGTCTAGATTTTGCAATCAAATTGAGTTAAACGGTTGAATTTGACCATTAAACCAATCGTAGATGTTGATGTCACAAACATATTAAAATATGAATATACAAATATACAAATATACAATATATTAAGAGTCATGATGAAGGCTCAATTGTTTGAAAAAGTGGATGCTCATATAGGATCAAAGTGATAAAGTCAACAGGAAACTTCTAACGAGTATCTTAAATACTAAGTTAAGGCCCGCGCTATGCGGCGGCTGCGAAATATATTTTCCAGACGATTTAAATGTTTTGCGTTTACATATTTTATTCTAACGATTATTATACAAAAGAATGATAATTGAAATCATGGTAAAGCAAATATGACCAAAATTAACACCGAGCAACAATGTTATGAAGCAAAGAATGTTTTTGGGATTGATAACTGAAGAGGCCATAAATTATGGTATTTTCAAGAAATTTCTATCATGCACCGATGGTATGAAGCAAAGAATTTTTTGGGAAAGAACCATATATTAATCAAATTCTATCACAAGAGATTTCAGTTACAATCATCACACTGAAAGGATGATAATTAAATATTATCTGGTTACATGTTTTTTTTTTCTTTGGAAACAGCTTTCATTAAAAAAAAACTAGCGAAAAGCTAGGAGAACAAAAAACAATTAGTTAAAAGGAAGAATAAACCATTCAGGCCAACTAACTTTAAACTTAACACGACGGTTACAAATCCAAAGATACGCTACTTCTTTTATAGAGTCCACAAGAAGACTTCTCCGAGTTTCGCCACTATTAAACGTGATTGCATTCCTATGCCGCCATATCATCCAAATCACCGTTAAAGCCACCGCCTCTACAATCAACTTAGACTTGGCACTTATGGAGCTAGAATCTAAATTAAAAAAGAACTCATCCAAAGTATCGACATTAGTATTTATAACTTGTAACCAATGTCCAATCGCCCGCCAAACGCATTTTGTAACTTCATAATCCCAAAATATGTGTTCCGTATCATCAATACCATCCCCACACATTACACATTTAAAGTCATCAAACTGAATCTCCTCACCGATAAGTTTACTTTTAACATGCCAATAACAATCAACTAAGAGAGATTATTTTTAACATGGCAATACTAACCAAGTAAAGGTGTGTTTGGGTTTGTGGTTAGTTTTTTCATATTTTTAAAAAAATGAACTTGTGTGTTTACTGGAAATGATAGTGAATTCCACAAGAGAAAGCTAAACATCTTTTTCATATACGTTGTTTTTTTGGTCTTCCTATTAATAAGATACATTCCATTTGATGTCAAAAGAAATTGAAAAAAACACCTTTTAACAATTTTTTTAGTTAGGGGACCTAACAATATTGAAACGCTGACCAAACCGGGAACCATGGTCCAATAAGGGTGGCAGTGGTGGGTGGTGTCAATAAGGGCGGCCATGGCGTATGGGTGGTGATGGCTGGGGGTGGTGGGTGGTAGCGGTGGTTGGTCGGTGTGGCGGTGGCGGCGGGGGTGGTGGAGGCAGTGGGTGGTGGTGATTATATGGAGTGGATAAACTCTTTTTTAGGTTTATGTCGAATCTCATCCGAAGTTTGAAAATTATGATCCAATTCTTCTTTAAAAGAGACTTTAAAGGATCTTTTCTCATATTATATCTTCTAAAAAAATAAAAAATAAAATGTCTTACCTGCAAACGAAAGACCTCTAAGAGCATCCTAATGGTTAAGTCATTGCAATGACTTATTGTAATTGACACATAGACTTTTCACTTAAAATTTATAATAAGCTTTCAAAAAAGTTTTTGATCCAATGCTTGTAAATGTAGAAAAAGCTTTTTGTTTGTCTTGACAATAACTTATGAAAGAAAAATCTTTTGAAACAGAAGCTTTTTTGCTAGAAGGTCATTTACCTTCAAATGACCTAAACAAAATATACTTCCTCCGATTCAAAATAAGTGCTACATTTTTGATTTCACGGTTTTTGAGGCAAAAGATTATAATGATAGTTAAATTAGATTAATTGAATGGTTAGTGGATAATGAGTCCCACACTTTTTGATAAAGTGAGTTAATGATGTTAAAAGTAAAAAGTAAGGGTAAATGAGTTATTTCAATTTGTTAAAGTAGATAGTTAGTGTGTATGGGTCCTACTATTTTTTGCCAAATAAAGTAATTTTTCAAAGTGTAGCACTTATTTTGAATCACACATATAAAGAGAAAGTGTATCACTTATTTTGAATCGGAGAAAGTAAAAAACCAATGTTTTCGTGACCGGGTCGGACCGGCCGGTCGAACCGGTCGGGCCGGAAAAATGATATGGAGCCGGTCGGATAGGGCCGGGCCAACTAGCAAAATCCGAACTGGATTGAGCCGGCGGGTTTCTACTCAACCCGGGTTAAACCGGCCTCAAAAACCGGGTTTGGATCGGATTAAAACTAATTTTGCTCTGATGTACCCGGCCTAGAGGGATGATTCCGGTTGAGCTTCTGATTTAGTTCGCTGCATGTGGAATATATATATATAATGCTTATAGCTTGTGGCCTTTTACCTCTCACACCTATGTGGGATGGAAAAATATGCTCTTTTTTCTCTTTTTCTATTGTACTATAAACTACTTATTGATAACAAAATTAAAATTATATTAGCCATGAACATCCGAACCATCTATTTATTTTCCTTTTCATTTTTGTGATTTTAAGTTTTTAGAAGGGTGTAGCTTTTCTTCAAACTTGAACGAACCAATGTTTTAAAACCCAGGTTGTTGCTCGGCCCGGTGTGATGACCGGGTCACGGTTCAACCGGTTCAACCGGTTCAACCGCCGGTTCAACCGGAAAACCGAAAAACATAGAATATGCGAAAAATATAGAATATGTATACTGAATATTACAAAATTTGAAAAATCAAGTGGCAAATAAATCCATGTATACATGACTACATGCTATAAAGCCTATAATAAGAGGGTTGGATTGGGTGTTCGTCCAGTTGTTATTGTGAGTTCACAATCAAGTTAAATAGAAAAAATAAAGAGGCAAATTTCATAATTCTCCATCCCACATCGGTGAGGGAGGAGAAAGGGTGGTGTCTAGCTGAGTTATATATTCCACACATGCAGCTATTGATTTTTGCATCTCAATGAGTCGCTTTTGCTTGATTCAATTGAGTGTCAAAGTTAAATCTAACTCAGACCCGTTTTTAACCTAGTTCAATTGGTCGGATCTGGTGTTTCTTTTTAAAAATTCCGGGTTTTAACGGGCGAACGGGTCAACGGGTTAACGGTTGAACCGGTTACCCGGCCGGGTTTCAATGGGCAGAAAACCTAAATTAAACCGGACCGAGTTGACCCGCCCTAACCACCGGGTCCTGGTTAAACCGGTATAACCGGCCGTGTCAACCCGGGTTTTAAAACATTGGAACGAACTATACAACGATCATTTTCACTGTGACACATTTTGTAGGAAGGAAAGAAAATTTGATTGATCCATATAAAGTCAAACTTTATGTAGAAAAATGCTATATTGCTATCATGTTTGTTTTTTGGATTTATCATGTTTATTTTGTATATTTTAGGCTTTCTTTTGCAATCCGGTTCAACCAGACGGTTCAACCGGGATATTTGCCGGTCCGGTTCAAAATCCGGATTTTAAAACATTGTAAAAAACTTTTAAAGCTCCATTGGAAATGCTCACAGTTAAACCAAAAGAAATAATTAGAGAAAAGAACAATAAAACGTTCTCTTTTTAACAGACCCAAATCTTTTTCGTTCCTCTTTTCAACGTCATCAAGCTCGATTCTTTTCTGAGTTCTCAACAAATGCCCGTTGATGACCAATAAATTCCCTAATTCCAATCGGTTAATCAACAACTCAGTCAACAAATCGGTATCTCGATTTCATCGTTTTCGTTCAGGTAACCTATAATTTGATCCATAACTTCTCGAATAAAATTTCGTTTTCTGGTCAATAATCGATGATTTTGATGTTAGAATTGTTAATAAGTGGAATTAGAAGATATGATTTTTTGGAAATTTGATAATTATAGGTTTTAGGTTAAAATTGCAGGTGAGATATAAGAATATTTTGGGGGTGTTTGAAGTTGAGAGAAATATGCAGAGCCAAATAGTGTGCAGTGGTTGTAGAAGCATATTGATGTACCCTAGAGGAGCTTCGAATGTGTGTTGTGCATTATGTAATACGGTTACCTCAGTTCCTCCTCCAGGTATAGTTTATCGATTGATTATATTCTTTATGATTATAATGTTTTATTGGTTAAATGACTGAATTAATGATTACCAACTAAAAGTAGCTGATATTGTTAATTTCGTTTCCATTTTGTTGTAATTGTTAGCTAGTGATATGTGATCATATGCTTGAATATTTAGAGGGTGTTTGGGATTGCATATTTGTAAAGTGCTCAGGGGTGTTTGTTTTAGCTTATTTTTGGGCTTATGAGCTTAATTTGTCAAAACCCTATTAAACCTTGAATCAAATCTTGTAATTATCGTGCAATAGATGGAGTATCAGATTTTTATATTTTCCATAATATGAAATTCGCTTCCTTGAGTTTTGGCACTTGATAATTGTTAATAATCACTATAGAGCTTATTGTGTAATGGTCATATTTGTTTTAATTGTGTTTTTTTCGAACAAAAATATAGGGCTTTTCACAGAGGTTATATGAATTATGATCTAGAATTGCATTGCATTATGATGATGATTTTTAAGATCAAATTTTCACACGTTCTTCTTTTGTCTTCTAGAGGCCAAATGGATATGTCTTCATTTTATTTTAATTTTATTTTTGGTTGGAATTTTCAGGGATGGAAATGGCCCAACTGATTTGTGGAGGATGTCGCACATTACTAATGTATACACGTGGTGCTACAAGTGTTAGATGCTCTTGCTGTCATATAGTAAATCTTGCACCAGGTATTCTTCGATTATTCAGTTTGTAAAATGAAAATTCCTTTTTATTTTATTGCTTAATGGCTTAAAATGTAAGACACGGTTTAATTAAATAAGGGAAAATTTGTGAAATGATTAATAGCTCTGAATAACTCGAAACAGTTGCAATTACAGTATAGTTTTAATGGGAATTTTGGAGATCTTAGTATCTTGAATTATGTATTACTCATTAATTAGAGATAAATTGGATAGAATTATTTAGAAGAAATGATAAATGATATAGGGTTTTTGCCATTTTGACTAATAATAGATTTTGTATTTCTAATTAGGAAATTGAAGATTCTAAATGTGTTTTTTTATTAATAGTTTCAAACCAGCTTGCTCAAGTGGGTTGTGCAAATTGTCGGACGGTGCTGATGTATCCATTTGGGGCCCCATCGGTTAAATGTGCAGTTTGTCACTATATTACAAATGTCAATGTGAGTACATGCTCTCTTTCTGTTGTTTTTATGTCATTTCAGTAATATTATCATTATTTTAGTTTAATAGCATATTTGATAACAGAAAATGTTGCAGTTTTTGGTTAATTATATGTCTCTGTTTTCTGCAGACGAGTAATGGAAGGGTTCCCATTCCAGTGCAACCTAACGCATCAATGCCCTCTCCTTCAACAGTCAGTTGCCTGTTTTCTGGCCTTTATTTATTTAATTTAATTTATTTTTTTCTTTTTCAAGAATGTAACAACCTTGTTACAAAATTCCAAATACGAAGTAATACTTTTTTTTTAACAGGAAATGCCACATTTGCATACTCAAACCGTTGTGGTTGAAAATCCCATGTCTGTTGATGAGAGTGGGAAACTGGTATTTTCTTATTCCTAATATTTCCCACTTTATTTTTCCCTTTTAATCGAATTATTGTTTAAACTTGTATGTTTTTTGGTGATTTAGGTAAGTAATGTTGTGGTTGGGGTGACAACGGAGAAGAAACCAACCAATTGAAATAATGGAAAATGACTATCGATTCAAATTTATCATTTGATGAATGAAAATGGATGGTTAGAAGTTGAAATTGTATACTATTAGAAAGGAGAAAAAGGGGTTATCATATTGTAATTGAAATTGATCGAAAACATATATGTTACTTCAAGTGTTGATTTGTGAGGGGATATCAGATATGTTTGTTCATAGAATGACTACAATTTCTACTACATATTAATTGTCTCAACCATGTGATTTGCTTGAAATGATTCTGATAAATTAGGTTTTTGTTAATGAATATACTTCAAAGAGATATAGTATTGCTTTCTACTAAATCGTTCTATATATCTTACTATTTAGGGTAAATTATAGTTTTTGTCCCTGACCTATTCCCGATTCGGGGTTTTTATCCCTAATTTTTTTTTCTACTTTTTTCTCCTTGAGGTTTTTAAAATTCTGCATATTTGTCCTTCCGTCTATTTTTGACTGTTAACTGATGATTTTTTTATCTATTACCCAAATTACCCTTGCATCATCTTCCTCATTTATTTATTCTTCCCCAATTAAACCCTAATTTTAAAAATCACTTATATAAGCTTCCATAATTGATGGTGAAGATCGCCGGAGAAGAATCAGAATCAGCAGGTCTCGTTTTTCGTTTTGGGGATGTCGTTTTTCAGATCTGGAGGGTCGCAGATGTCGTTTTTCATTTTGGGGATTTCGTTTTGTGTGGAGGGGTTTGAATGTTTGAATGTGTGATGGTGAAGCTCGAGGATGGTGAAGATCGCCGGAGAAGAATCAGAATCAGACGATGGTGAAGATGGCAATTTCTCATGTACGCCTGTTCTTACTACCTGGGCATCGATGCTCAAAGTCTTTTGCAGCCTTCCTAAACCTGATTCAATCGGACCAAAAGCATTCTTCACAAGCTCAATCGAATTAAGGAACGACTCCAATGGATCATTTCGATTCATATTCACCATCACTGAAAAAACCTACTGTCAAACCCTAATTAGTTCCCAAATCCACAATCTCAACACAATCACAGAAATCCAAATCCTAAAATCAACAACGATCAGCAGCAATCAGGACACAAATAATACCTCTTCACCGCCCTAAATACGAAAAATCTACGAACTCGAAATCGTACGGACAAAACAAACACAAAATCGAGCTTGTCCGTAGCAATACGATGAGATTAATAGCAGCTATTTGAAATCTCACTCAGAATCCGCGATGTAGATAGTTTTATCTAGATATACACACCTAAAGTTTCATGAAACCCGAACTGTACAGTGAAGTGTAAATCTGTATCTGTACACATCATTTCATGATTGAAAACCAATGGAGATTTATTAACTTGATTCGAAAAGTTCACACCCCGCCAAAAATGGTTTTGCGGAAGAACGGGCGTGCGACTAATTAGCAACATAACACATCAATAATAGTAAACTTCGCATTAATTGAGAAATGGATTGTCATTGTCGTTTACAAAACCAAAAGTACTTGTTTAAAATATAAAACCAATGCAACATGTTGTACTTGAAAAACTCTTGTCTTTAAGACTTATTCTTGAACTAATGCATGACAATCCGACCATAATTGAATCTTGTTAAAGACTAAATTTCCGTTACCTGAGAAAACATATAGAAAAAGTGTCAACACAATGGTTGGTGAGTTCACAGGTTTTGTGACTCCATAAAAGTTCATCAAAATCGTTGGGTACAAATCATGTACAAAATAGTTTTAGGTGCAATGCATAATCCCTTGACATGTTTGCAGGACATTCAAGTTAAAGTATAATCAAGGAGCCGGTAATCAAACCATAAATCTAAAGTAGTTAGAATATAAAGCTCAAACCCAGTTGGACTAGCGCGACTTGTCATGAGCGGGGGATCAATCCCGATAGTACTATCTCTATATTCCTTGGCTAAAACGCATAGTTAATGATTACGGTTAAACGAGGACATGTATTGTGGCCCTTAAACAGTTGGTACGTGTACACCACAATGATTATACAAAGATCAATTATTGCAAAATAGTTTGAGTAGTATATGTTTTCTCCCCCAATAAAGTAGTTATAAAGCAGTAAAAGTGGGGCCGTGAAACTCACCTTAGCGAAGCTTCCAAATTCGTAGTTGGGGATTCCAACCAAAGTTTCCTAGCGTCCTAAACGCATAAGTATAGTTAATATGTGACGGTCTAAAATGACACGCCTATTCTATATGATGCATGAATGTTTCTCTCAACTCGAATTTAGGCATGAGCGATATGTTGGTGACTCGATTGGGTTGGTCTCGTATTTATATACGTTTTGTTAACTAAATAAATAGTTATTATGTAATTGGTTTATAACCATTTAAATTAAATGTTACTGATTATTAATTCACTTATTTTTAGTCATGCACATGGGCACAAGTGGACCACCACACAAAACAACTTCAATGAACTAAACACACACAACACAGAACATAAACTCACACATATATGAAATTAATCGAGACACTCATACGGTCACCAATGAACTCCCATAATAACAATACAATACACACACATACACACACGACCTGTGCGTGTGTGTGTACTGTCGGAGACATGCGGGTCGACGGAAAAGAAAACCCGGAAACAAAACACAATCCCGGTACACACACTATACACACCAGTGTGTTGAAGTTCGAAGAGGGAGACCAGACGAGAATACACAGTCAAACTCACACGCATGCATGCTTGTATATTATAATTTAAATGGGTTTTAGGTATACCTTCTAGAGAGAGAACCGAGAGGAAGAAACGATGGAGATGAATGATGTCGGAGCTGTACTGATCTCGCCAGAAAAACATTGGTACGTCGGAGAAACGTTTCTGCTCGGCGGTTGTAGTTTGTAAAACGAGAGAGAGTCACCGAGAGTGAGAAATCGCCAATGTAGTCGATATCTCGAGCCGGTTGCCGGAATTGTTTCTGCTCGTGAAGTGGGTTGCGATGGTGGTTTTGTTGCTTTTCACCCGAGAGGATGTGTGATCGCCAGAAATATGGAGGGTTGTTCGCCGGAGTGGGTTGGTGGTTGCCGGAAAAATGAGCCGGAAAACGTTTCAGGTCCATCGAGGCAGGTTGTAAATTGGTAGAAGGAGAGAGAGGCGTCGGATCCTTGTTGTATATCGCCGGAGATCATCAAACAAAGTTTGTGGGTTTTTCTGATTAAAAACGAGAGTGATAGAGAAGACGTGATAGGTTTTGTGGTTTGATCTGCTCATGGCGATTGAGGGGTAGTTACGGCGGCAAGGTGATAGAAGAAGGGTTTATATGCAGATGATGATGCTTAGTTTCACAAGATTGATTATAATATTAAAGTAATACCAAAGTGTACGCACAAAGAGGGGAAGTTCGGTACAGTATGCAAACGTGGGTTGAGGAGATAAAAACAAGTTTGAAATTTTAATTGATTAATTTAATCGGTAATTGTATTTATCTGTACTAATACTTTAGCAAGGAAAAATATTTTAGTCGGGGTTTTACTTGATTTTTGGTGGTGATCATTTATTGATAAAAATCTTTTGCTTCAATACATATTTAATTACTTTTAACATTATCGTAGTATACTGAGTATAATAATTTTGTATCCTTATTTTAACTATATGTTTGTACAAATTTTCATACCAATTACTTGGGTTTACTCAAACTTTATTATAAAATACATAGTTTATAATTTTGGTCTCGGTTTGTCACCAACTTGCTAAATTTACAGTTGAATTAAATATCAGGTCAAATACTCGATTTTGAGGGTTGTCACAATTAGGAACGAAGGGAAATAATCTGGAGAATATATGTGTATATATATATTCCGATGTATGAAGAGATATTGAAGAAGATGAAGAAGATGAAGTATAGTAGGTCTTCTTTTCAGTCGGTGCTAACTCAAAATATTGATTTTTACATGCCTTGCATTTTTCGTCAATTAACGGCCAATAATAGACGGAAGGACAAATATGCAGAATTTTAAAAACCTTAAGGACAAAAAAACAGAAAAAATAAGTTTAGGGACAAAAACCCTGAATCAAGAAAAGGTCAGGGACAAAAACTGTAATTTACCCTACTATTTATTTGATCAATACAAGTGTGTAAATCAATCGATGAGATATGGAATGAGAATTAATCTTAAAATCGGTAATTATCTTTAATAAGTTTACAAATAATAGATAATTAATAAGTTTACCTATTCAATCCTACATAGCTGATGATGTGGCAGATGATATGACACAAAATATGAAGTATAATTATGATGTGGCATTGTATATATGACAAAATCATTCTTTTATTATATAGAGAGAAGAAATATATACTTCCTCCGATTTAAAATAAGTGATACATTGTTGGTTTCACGTCTTTTGAGGCAAAATATTATAATGAGGATTAAATTAGATTAATTGGATGGTTAGTGGAGAATGGGTCCCACAATCTTTGAATAAAGTAAGGTTAATGATGTTTAAAAGTAAGAGTAAGGGTAAAGAAATCATTTCACTTTATTAAAGTAGGTAGTTAGTGGGTGTGGGGCCCATTACTTTTTACCGAATAAGGTAAATTTTCAAAGTGTATCACTTATTTTGATACAACCAAATATAGAAAGTGTATCACTTATTTTAAATCGGATGAAGTATATGATATGAGTTTGCAAGCTCAAAACGACAAGAGTGGAGAGTGAGAGAGCCCCATCGAGACACCGAGACTGTCACAAGGGTTTAATAATACCTGTTTACAGGTAAAAAAGTTCCCAGCAAGTTTGGTTCACCTGGTCAGGTATTTCTTGATAATTTCTCCATCAACTTATGTCACTTCTACTTTAGTTTTCTTGTTTCTTAATATACAATTGTTGCATCTTGTTGTAATATTTGATTATGATTGAAAAAACGGTTTGGTGGGTCTGTGTACACTTGATGTCTTGCCCTGCATATCAGGTATTTGATAAAATGCCAAGCCTAAATTTTTGTATGGGAATTTTGTAAGCTATACAGCACTAACGAATATTAAATGTTATATTGTATGTAGCAACAGAATCTGTTTTCTGGTCAAAGCCTAATCTTTCTGAAAGCTTTTCATTCATACTAGCAGGGTACCCGTGCAATGCGGCGGCGGGTAACCAGAAACTATATTTCGTGGCGAGCAGGTGTTGTTCGTTTACACAGTTTTTCCAACAATAATTGCGCAAATGAATGATTTTTTCCGTCTTTAAATATTGCAATTAGTAATCATTATCATCTAGAACATAATAATACATTCAAGTTAACCAACAAACTTAAGGATTATAATTAAAGAATATGTGAGCACACAAACAAATACCTTGATCATGGAAAGTTCGATACAATATGTTTTCTATTTAAAGTTGGTTGTTTATTTGTTCTAAAACAAATTGTCATTTAGAGCAATTGGTTAACACATAGTCAGATTTCACAAGAGGTCTTGTGTTCGAATCCTGGAAGCAACACTTTTTTTATTTTGGTGGTGTTGAAGAAGTTATTAAAAGTGGAAATGTCCTTAACACCGGAGCATATGTCATGGGTAAAATTGTTGCCGGAAATCGCAGGCGGGTATAACGTCGCCTGATTTGTAGCATCGTGTTTATGTGTAGGTTGTGGTCTAGGCGTTTTGGTCGAGGCGTTATGAACAAAAGCTTTCTATATTGTTAAGATATGCGTGAAGAAAATTTAGTATAGTCAAAAGGTCAATTAATTTGGTGGTAAGACAATTAATAGTTTCCGGAAATATAAAACGAAACGGAAATTAAAGATGGTAAGACAATTTAGTATAGTCAATAGTTTCCGGAAATATAAAATGAAACGGAAATAAAAGGGCTGGTCAAATGCGATGATGTACAGCCTCTTATAATTTGTTTTGGTGGTTTGAAATAAAGTGTAATTTATAGCAATTGGTTAACACATAGTGATTACTTAGAAGAGGTCTTGTATTCGAATCCTGTAAGCAACACTTTTTGATTTTATTTTAGTTGAATAACTTACTAAAAGTGGAAATCTCCTTAAACTTAAAATTAAGGAGCTCCTTAAAATTACTTAAAATGGTAGTCCTAAATGCATTAGTAAGTAGTAAGATTATACAGGTTTTGCAATTATTTTATATATCAAGAAACCTGATAATCAAATTAGGGTGGTTAAATGTGTGATATTATGTGAGTTTGTATTTATCACAATAAACTGATTAATAGTTTCAGGGTCTTTAGAATGCCATTATTGTTGCTGCTGCCCACTATAAAGTCATCTCATCAATAACCCAAAGGTCAACTACAATGTGGAGGTCAATATTGACGGCTAAGCTTATTCAACAACTCAGCCCTCTTGGGACCATTCGGGCTCAAACAATTTGTTACAATCCTAGAGCCATTTTGCAACATCAAACACCAGGTGTAAATCAACTCCCGGATGAACCAAATCCAATACCCAAGCGCCAAATAGGCGAGAACGTATCAAGAACCGAAAAAGTCAACTTTCTGGTCAAACTCTTAACAGATCTCGACAACAGTAAAGAATCCGTCTACAGTGCTCTGGATGCATGGGTAGCATGGGAACAAAACTTCCCAATCGGGCCTTTAAGACGAGCACTAATCGATCTTGAAAAACAACAGCAATGGCACAGAATAATTCATGTTATTAAATGGATGTTAAGCAAAGGTCAAGGAACAACATTGGGAACATACGGGCAATTGGTTCGGGCCTTAGATATGGATCATAGGGTTGAAGAAGCATGTTGGGATAAAAAAACAAGTTATTACTGATTTACATGCTTGTTAACTGATATGCAGATACTACTGATCAACAACCTTAATGATGCTAAGGAGTTGATACTGATTACTGAAGATACAATTTACTACTGATGTTCATATTTACTACTGCTCGATCAACGTTATTACTGATGATGCTATTTATGAAGTATATCGAGTCCGAGATCTTAATAGAGTTTGTTTAGAATATCGTATCTTTTGTAATTCGAATTGTAATTGTATCCTAGAATAACTAGGGTAAATAGTTAGGCTTCAAGGACTATTATATATAGTTCCTTATGAATTGTAAACATACGTGTGTATTGTTATTCGATCAATCAATATACATTGAAGCTTTTTGTGATAACTGTGTTCTTGATAATTCTTATATTATTTACAGTGCCTCAACCATTTGATGAAGAGAAAAGAATGATGGTTGAATTCCTTAAGTCAAGAGGTCATAATGCAAAATCTTTTGGAAGAATGAAGGTTATTACATTAGTTGAAAGATATTGTAATGAGAAAAAGAAACAATTAAATGAAGATGTACAAACAGAAGAACCTTCAAATATAATCAAAATTGATCCCAAGATTGTGTTAAACAGAAAGACTGTAGTTGGTGAATCTTCAGAGCAAGGTTCAAAGAAAAGGAAACATACAGAAGATGATGATTCAACTACAAAGAAACTCAAACAAACTCCCCAAATCATAGATGTTCCACAACCAATCCAACAAGACAACCCTATTATTAACTGGAGAGAAAATCAAGGAATCCATGAGATCATTAGAGCTGACAAGAGTGTTCAGAAATTTAAAGCATGGAAACCTATGATATTTTCTTTCAACAGAAGTGATGTTCTAACTATGTTGGAAATTGGAAAACCGAGAATGAAAAATAAAAGGTGGAAAAACTCTGGAGCTGGATACTTAACTGAGATGTTTGATGCTGCATTCCATCCAGAGAAGTATAAAGAAAGGATTAAAAGTGAAGATAATCTCTTTGCTTGGAATGTTCTTCCTACAGTGAATATGTATTTCTTTGAAAGAACTAACAGAAGATGTGAGCTATATTTAATGGAAAGAGACTATGATCACTCACAAAAGACTCTGTATCAGATTGTATGATGTGCTTTTGTAAGACCAAATGATCCAAATATGTATACAGAAAAATACAGACAATTGTTTAATAAGAATAAAGCATATGGGGATGAACAAAGAAGACTGAAAGCTTTAAGAGAAAAAGAAGGAGATGAACGAAGAGCAAAGGAAGAAGAAGAAAAGAAAAGAAACTTGATTAATTCAAACTAAATTAGCAAGTTTAGGGGGAGATTGTTGGGATAAAAAAACAAGTTATTACTGATTTACATGCTTGTTAACTGATATGCAGATACTACTGATCAACAACCTTAATGTTGCTAAGGAGTTGATACTGATTACTGAAGATACAATTTACTACTGATGTTCATATTTACTACTGCTCGATCAACGTTATTACTGATGATGCTATTTATGAAGTATATCGAGTCCGAGATCTTAGTAGAGTTTGTTTAGAATATTGTATCTTTTGTAATTCGAATTGTAGTTGTATCCTAGAATAACTAGGGTAAATAGTTAGGCTTCAAGGACTATTATATATAGTTCCTTATGAATTGTAAACATACGTGTGTATTGTTATTCGATCAAAGCTTTTTGTGATAACTGTGTTCTTGATAACTCTTATATTATTTACAGTTTATTGTTCTTGATTAAATCAACATAGTGTTAATCTGCTGTAACTTCTATTGTTGAGTAGATCATTGTGTTTATTAACTGTTTTGGTTAATCGATCTTGACAAAGCACATGAGATTTGGGTCAACAAACTTGCGGTTGACTTACATTCGGTCTCGTGGCAGTTATGTCACCAAATGATTGCGGTTTATTTTAGGAATAATATGATGGAACGAGTGGTTAAGGTTTTTAAAGGGTTGGAAGCGTTTGAGAGTAAGCCGAGGGATAAAAAGATTGTGAAGAAAGTTGGTGATGCGTATGAAGTTTTGGGGTTGGTTGAAGAGAAAGAAAGAGTGTTGGAGAAGTATAAAAGTTTGTTTGATGAGAAATCGGGTTCTAAGAAATCTACAAGAAAAGAGTAAAGTTTTTTGCTTGGAAGATGTAAAATGGGGTGAAATCTGCTATCAATATCGAATATGTGTAGGGAAATTGAAAAATATTAGGATACAAATTACGAAAAAATTATTTATAAATAAAACTGCAGAATTCAGAAGATTATATAGACAATTTTTATAATTTACACTTTTATTTAATATTCACTTAACATATTACCTCGTTTGACATGTAAAGTAAACCTTTTAAAAAATTTAAGAGTTAATTACATGAATAGTCATTTAATTAATTATATATTGCAATTGCATTCAATATTTTATGTGTTATTTTAGTGCATAGACGATCCTTTTAAATATTTTTCGTGTAATAAAATGGTTTCTTAACTAACTAGTATTGAAATAGTGAAAATATTAAAGGTATTAGATTAACTTTTTAATACTCTCATTTTCTTTCAAATCTACATTTCCAGTTTCAGTAACAAACCAAACGCCCTTTTAAGAACGGTATTTCGCAGGTCTTCTCCACAGTCTTCACCCACTGAGTATCTACTAAACCTTTTCAATTGTAGCCAATATCTTATTACTCTCAAAACCCAGAGAATCACAATTTCCAAACACTAACCACCAAACCCTAATCCTCCATGGATCCACTCTTCCATGTCGTCAATGTCCTCCCCTACTCCTTCCTCCGGCCACCACGTCTCCGCCTCAAACTTCCCACCATAACCCTCCCTTCCGCCATGACTGTCTTCTCCCTCGTCCTCCTCACCTACTTCATGGTTGTCTCCGGCGTTGTCTACGACGTCATCGTCGAGCCTCCCGGCATCGGATCTGCTCAAGATCCAAGGACCGGCACCGTCATGCCAGTCGTCTTCATGTCAGGCAGAGTCAACGGTCAGTACATTATCGAAGGTCTTTCGTCAGGATTCATGTTCGTGCTTGGTGGATTGGGAATTATACTCTTGGATCTCGCGATCTCACCAAATCGTGCGAAGAGTGTGAAGATCTCGTTTGCTGCTACTGGAATCTCGTTCATGGTTATTGCGTATGTGATGAGTATGCTCTTTCTTCGTATTAAGATTCCTGGTTATCTCCGTTGATTTTAGATTAGAATCCAATTGGAAATGAGGATTATAATCTTTGTGTCTTTAATGATCAATTAGACTGCATACTTCATTTCGTGATTTAGTATTTTAGTTATTACTTAAGATTGTTGAATATGAAAAAGAACATGATCATAGAGTATAAAAAATTTCGTGTTTATCTCTGTTAATTTCGACAAATTGGGCAAATTTGGTAGAACAGAATCTGTATGGGTTAGGGTTTCAGAGGTTCAAGCTTAAAACGATATGCTTGAGTAGGGATCCTTTGAAATTGATGAGTAAATTTTGTTCAATGTCATTGTATGTGTGTCAAATTCTTACATTTCTTGAGACTTATGCTTTCGTTCTATTTTCTTTTTTTTATGACAAGGTAAGACTATATCGATATGGATCAAAAGATCCAGTTGAGAATTTGAGATTACAATTGATGCGTTGCTTTTGTTCTATTAATTCTCTTTATCAGTTTGAAATTCACTTTTTGGGTATTCTTTACCTGATAGTTCATAGGCTTAATTGCAACCTGCGAATGACAATAGGACTAAATGTGTTTTATGGAATCAAAATAAGAAAATTAGCAGCATAGGTTGTAAGAAACAAAACCACACTTTTGAACTTACTTACGGAGGAATAGCATTAGCAGTGGAATTCACTTTTCAGTTAACTGAATCTAGCTAGGCCTGTTATCTGCATTTTTAAGATACCTCATCCATTCAGCCACTTTTTCAATTGTGTGTTAGTTAACTCTTTAAGAATTTCTCAGTTGCTATGTTTCTAGGAATTTCTCTTTTTGGCAGATGTTGTTGAGGTTCAGTTAACAAAATCATCGAGTTGCTATTGATATTCTAATTCCCGCTCCCTCCTAATTGGAGTATGATTTTTTATGGTCTGATTGCATGTTTTAGAAGGTTCAAAATAGTAAATATATTGATGGTAACTTGCTCAAGAAATTAAGACATAAGAAAGGCAGCCTGGCAGAGGATGTCTGCATTCACAAACCCTCTTTTTCACATTATTCATTTTCTAGTTTTATATTTATTGTTTTGATTTTTGGTGGTGGTTGGTGGTATCTGGTATGTTTTGGCCGGTAATTTAACTCATTGAAAATATTTTGGTTTAACCAAGTCTAGTCGAGTTCATTTGATCTGAACAGGATATCTATAATGTAAAATCGTAAAATGATATGGCAACCTAATAATACAGTTTAATGATCAACCCAACGTATGTAAATCAATAATTCAATTTAAGTTATGAATTATGTTGTCTCATTTCCCATCTATCTATGCATACATATAATGTATTTGGACTTTTGCTAAGTGGAAAAACTTTAACTTTTTTACACTTGCTTATTATGGAAAATTTTGTATTATTCCTTTAATCGAAATCACATATTTGCCATTTTAACAACTACACCTTCCATAAATGATTATGACAAATCAATATGTTTTAGATTACCAATCAAATATTAAATATAAAATCAAAAGCAAATGAAAAATTAATTAAAAACAACTAAAATCTATCCGTATATTAAATTTAAATATTGGGCAGCAACATATATTTAGATACAAATAAAAAAACTTAAAAATGTATAACATCAGTGTATAAACAATGCCAAGTAGTCAATTGATCAAATGGCTACAAGATCAGTGTCAACTGTCAAATACTTTTCGTGAAGGAAGAAAAATAGGATCTTTTTCACACCGGACTTTTTACTAAACTGTGCCAAGTACTCATCCCATGGTACAGAAGTGAAAAATCGTCCTAAACAATATCCCAAATAGTAATGGTATTTAGGCCTACCATTTAGACCTATTCATATGCCTACTCATTAGATGAAAATACGTGTCAAAATCAAGAGATAATATTAGGAGAGAGAATTAGTGGAATACATATGTCATCCTATCAAGTGGATAAGCCTATAAGCAGGGGCGGTACCAGAACAATTTCTAAAGGTGGGCAAATTTTTAGAGTGAAAGCCAGGTTTTTGAGTGATGTTTTTTTAAGGTCAAATCGTAAATAAAATCAAATTAATTTTAGTTTGAAGAAAGTCTAATCATAAACTAAATTAGTCAAAATTAAAATTCACTTGTTAATTAATTCAAGAATAAAAATTTAAAAATTTAGCAATATAAAAAATAGAATATAATTTTTTATAATGGTAGATTTCGTATACAAAATTTGTATTGTTAATCCATATTCGTATTTAATTTTGTTATAACTATCAAGTATATTCTTCACAGTGTTTATATATGCCACTAGTTAAAATACACGTGTAATCAAATAAATTGCAAACATAACATTTTTAAACTAAGAAAAATAAGAAGGAAATTAGTCAAAAGAAAAGAAAATTTTAATGATAAATAGAGCAAAAGAAATATTATAAAAGAAATAAATGAAAAAATTAATTTAAAAAAAAAGCATATGAAAAGGACTTGGATTGAATGTTATATGTTTTTGGATTCATGAGTTAACCACTAAACTAATATACGACGTGAATTAGTTATCGCTCATACATTACATATATTTTGATGAGCAGAAGCTAAAAATAAGCTGACCTATAAAAAATTTATACTAATCGGAAAAATTTTAGGGTGGACAGATGCCCACCTTGCCCACCCTTCTAGAACCACCATTGCCTATGAATATGTCTAAATGATAGGACTAAATATCATTTCTCTTACCGAAATACTAGTATTTAGCACATTTCCCCCCTACCAATATATATTTGACGCTCTTCTGTTCAGGCCAGATACTATTTTGCATGTTTTTTTTGAGGTATTTGAATTAGAACAGGTTTACCTCCGCATTACTCCTATGCTTTTTATAGAAATATTTTTATAGTCTTAAGACCGCTCCCAACACCTTTGTTGGTTCTTTCGTCGGTTCATTTGTTTGAAGATGCTGTTGGCACCACCACTTCTTTGCTATTCGGTTTTGTGGATTCTAAGCAAGACGAGAGTTTGTGATTGCATTAAGGACTTTTACATTCTGCAACATATTTTGTACTTTGTCAAAGTGATAAAAAATGAAGTGTTAGTTGGTATATTTGTGTCAATTTTGAAATGTCGATGCGTCACTAATTTGACAAAACTGATAAAATGAGCATGAAGAGCCAAATGTGAGGGTATCGCTTAGATTTTTTTGGACATTCTTTCTTACAAGTGGGAGTTGCCCATGTGTTATTGTTTATAAACGCAACACAAGTTTATCGATAGTAATAACAATTGTCAAAATGTTAAAGCTTTTACACAACCAACTTTGGAAGATGGGAAATTAATTTAAACCTAAATACATTAAGAAAAACACCAAACCTTTACATGATCAAAAATTACAAGACATCAAGTTAAAGGGGAAAAAAACTAAATACTTTTCAAAAACACGATGCTTATGTACACACAGATGTACATGCAAGATTGTTTAACCACTATAGGAAACAAGTCTCTTATTTTCAACAACATAAATCTACCTAAATGAAAGATTACCTAAAAGAAACTCAATATTTCGTAGTAAAATAGTTTCTAGGACTAGAGAATATTCGTCGAGGAGAGAACATGCCCATGTACCTAGGCGAAGCAAGTCCATCAATCGTTCGATTACTAGACATCGAATACCCTTCACCATGTTCTTCCGTCTTTCGCTTATTAAACGTACCATATTTCTTTAATTTCCCGATCCACGACCTCTTTTTTGAAGAATTCTGATGGAGCCCGTTCAACTTCTCATTAAGATACTCTTTTATCACATGTAACCCTAGCTCCACCACCTGAGGCGGTGGAGACACCAACGGGTTACCTTCCACATTAAGCTTCCTGAGTCTTCTCAAGCAACCCATAGACTCGGGTAAGGTAGTTATCCTATTGTAACTAACATCCAATTCAACAAGATTGAAAAGGATACCTATTGAATATGGTAAAGTATTAAGGCTTTGGAAGTTTTGGCTAATGTTGAGGATCTCGAGGTTGATTAGGTTTTCTAGGTCATCCGGGAGGGCACGAAGGTGGTTAAGACGGGCGTCCAGGTGGCGGAGGTTGGTTAAGTGGGAGGTGGATGACGGGAGGAACGTTAGCTTGTTTGAGTTAACCGATAGCTTCTTCAAGTTAATAAGTTCAAATCCGATGGTATCGGGTAAATTGGTTAACTGGTTGAAATTTGCATTTAAATCTTCTAGTGATCTACATTTTTCCAAAAACAAAACACATAAGCGCGCATATAATATATACACTTGTGGTAAACTTCTATATAATAAAAAACGTTTTTTTTTTCTAACAATACCTGCAATATTCGATGGTTTTTGGGAGGGACTGAAGATGATTTCCAGATATGTTGAGGGTCTTGAGTTTTGTTAAACAACCAATTGAGTTTGGTAGTGTTCTGAGTTGATTCGAATGTACATCCAATACCCCTACATTTAATAATCTTGCTGTTAATGACTCTGGAATTACCTGCAATTAATACACAATTTACTATTTTTCAGTTTAATATACTCCCTCCGTCCCACAAAAAACTTCTCATTTCACTCTAAATTTTTGTCCCACAAAAAACTTCTCATTTCCCATATTTGATGGGCTCCACACAATAAAAAATTATTATTACTAAAGATTCCACCACTAATATCCACTAATTATCTTTCTCTCTCCAATACAACCTTATATTTTAATCAAAAGTATTATCAATGACCCCACCACTAACTATCATCTAAAAACTTGTGCAAAAGCCAAATGGGAAGTTTTTTGTGGGACGGAGGGAGTAATAAATAGTTGCATAAGACAGTATTCTCTTCTTCCCTATCTCAAAAAGTCTTTTTGATTTCATATATGGTTTTTCTAACGTGCCCTTTAAGGGCATACCTTAAGTTAAATTCAATGAAATTAAATTTCTCAGATAATTACAGCTAAAATAAAAAGATAACAAAAAAGTTTTATAACAAAGAATAAGAACTGAAAAAACACAAATAATTGTAGCAATAAATATGAAATGAATTAAAAAATAAAATAAAAAGGGGTACCTGAAGATTGTTGTTGGAAATATCCAATTTATAGATAATCCCAAAATTGAGATTAGAATCTAAAGGAAGAATGTCTAGAGACCTTCTACTTAAATCCACAACTTCATGCATTACAATTTTTCCATCTTTCTCTGAATTATTTCTTCCAAAATGTTTTCTTTTTGACTTTGATCGGTCATCTTTCATCATCCAATGATTGCCGTCAACCATCATGTTGTACAGATATATGAGTTTCTGAATCTATGTATTCGTTACTACACAAAATTTCAAAAAAGAGTGTGTACAGGTAAGAGAGAGAGAGAGAGAGAGAGAGAGAGAGAGAGAGATGGATGAAGGTATGATTTTGATTTTCTTTTTGTGTGAATGAGACCAAAGTGGAGAGATTATAGTGAAATTTAAAGGGAGGGAGAGATGTACGGGTGAGGACGGAATTGGTATAATATTAAAAGTAGGGTGGCAATTTAGGTATAGTTCGGGTTGGCGGGTCAGAAATATTCAACTTGAAATTGATGTGTTTATATAAACAGATCAGATATCTAAACTCTAACATGTCTACTTTCAACCAATATCCGACCAATGTTACTTTCAACATAAATCCGACCCATTATAACCCGTTCAATTAAAAAGGTTAAACATATCAGGGATTTTAATGAGTCAATTAAATAGGCCAAAAATATTACTTTCTAAATGTACATGTGGAACATACCAAAGTATATCTATTTTTTTTGTCGTCGTTCGTCCTTCATCTCTGACACCTTGACGAATCAACCCGCCGACACGTCCCCCCACCCCCTAAAAGTTGGAAGTCCGGTCGTCCAGAAAACCGACGAAGGTCGTCTTCTTCTTTCTCTCTTCTTCTTTCTATATTCTACATTCTACTCTTTTCTTCTTTCTTTTTTCTAAAATAATAATATATTATTAGGTTGATCTGTCTAACTCATACTATAAGAGCATGAGATATAACATATTCTCCCCATCCTAATATTATTGTCCACGAGACAAAAACACATAGTTTAAGAAAAGTACATTAGTTACACTATGTCATCAATCAAATTTTTTCTTTCACACTTAAATGTTTTTTGATTGGTTGAAATTTAGGATTAGACAATTATTTTGAGACAAATCAAAATAGAAATATGGACAATAAAATTGCGACGGAGGGAGTATTTGATAATCTTGGAATTTTCTAAAAATATATAAAAAACCATTAATTAACTTCAATTTATTACTCCCTCCGTCCCATTTTTATTGTCCATGTTTCCTTTTTTAAATGTCCTAGAATGACAGTCCACTTGAAAATTCAACCAATTAAAAAACACTTAGGTGGTAAAGATAAAATTCTATTGGTTGCACAGTGTAATAAATGTACTTTTCTTAAACTGTGATATTCAAATGTGGACAATAATTTTAGGAGGGATCAATCTATGAGATTCATTAAATATGTTTTCAATTGTTTTAAGAAATTCTTAGTCTATTAGATGTGTTTTATCTCATTCCTAGATGTGTTTTATCTCATTCCTTAATGCATGAGTTGGATAATCCCTATAATACTAATATATTAGTTATGAAATTAATATTATACATATTAATATATGATTTTAAAATTTTAATTTTTTTGAAAAGTTTGGTCGCGAGTATTATTATTATTACGTGAGTTTGGTTGAGATTTATCATTTCCTATTTTCTTTAATCTTGAAAAAGAAAACTAATGCCGGATGCGAATTCTAGGTTTGCTCAGATTATTTTTCTTTGCATTTCGTGAAGTTTTGAAAAATGTAATGAAAAGTAAAATTAAAAAGTCAACGAAGATGGAAGGTACGTAATATACGGCCTCCTTCATGACTTCGTTCTAATCCTAAATAACGTCATTCCGATAAAATACTACCGCCTTCAAATTTAAAAGATTAAATTTGAAAATTTTAAACTAGTGCAATTAAAGATTTCTACAATGAAACGTACATAACAGATGTTCGTCAATTTAAATCATTTTTTGCAAATGCTTCAATTTTATGCTTAGTCAACTTTATTTAATATTCCTACCAAAGTGGCTTGTACATTATAAAGAAAGACAAATATGGAATATTATTTAGTTCCAGTAGCTAATCCAGGATTGGAAGGAACCAGTAATATTAAAGCACAATATATTAATGTCATATAAAAAGAATTTTATTGAGAGACAAACAATTAAAAACAAATGTAATTCCCGATGTTTGAACCTTAGTTCTTTGTGTAAAGTATTAACATGTGGTGGGTTTATTCCCCATAGGTGGACGGTTTGAGGGAAGACATACTGCCACTTATGAATGTCACTATCTAGGTTCGAACCATTAACTTACTAACTGACCGTTAAAAAATATATATATATAAAAAGTGAGTTTTTTAAAGAAAAATAAACATCATATACTACAAAATCTTTTAATGCGTGTAAAAATGAAACATCATATTATCATATGCATATTTACATATTACGTTTTGTATTATGTTACTTTTTTTTCAGTTCTTAAAATTTGATATATATCCATAAAAACTTTTTATCTGAATTTAAAATGATTGCCAGTTTGTCACTCGAAAGTTCCGTTAAACTTTATTTATTATCTTACCAATTCAATATATATTGGGTCATTATAACGTTTAACACTAGGTATGTAACAACAAAATAGAAACTATTTAACATTTCATTATTATAATCCCAAAAAAAAATCAATGAAAATAGTGTGATAACTTTGTCTAGTTTATTTTTTTAATGACATTTAATCTACTCATTTTTATGTCTACGATGACACTTGAATTCATGATCTTGTTATGAATAACACCTTGAATTACTCTCCAATACTACTGGTACACTAGGCTACAAGTCTTGTGTGATAACTTTATCTATTAGTTGTGATGGTTGTAGTTGACTTTATTTTCTTCAATTATAAACATGTTGCTTCGATTTTAGCATGCTAGGTTTATGGCTTTTTGAATTTATCAGTGTACATATTCGAATTACGTAAAACTAAATTGGCACAATTCACTATTAATAGTAATTAGAGGTCGAACTAAATTAATATAATCACATCAAATTATGTTTTTTTTATATATACGAGTTTAAGACACTGAACAAGTTGGATTAAGTTTATAATAATATTGAAGTAAGTTTTATCTAGTTTTTCAAGTTCCGTATGCGTTATGCATGAAGCTAGCTTAGCTAGGGATATAAAATGGACAATTTTGAATGTTAAATTTTGAATAGTCAAAAAAGTAGAGGGGATTAAACTTGCATTTGATGGATAAACTTAATAAATTCGACAGTATTAAGAGAATTGATATTTTGTGTTGTTGATTTCTATAGCAACGAGCTATATTTATAGATACAATAAACCTAACAAACTAGGTAAAAGATAAATTAAGAAAAGATAGAGAAGATAAACTCTAAACTTAAATTCAAACAAATTAAGCATTATCCTATACTCCCCCTCAAGATGGAGCATGTAAGTTCTTAATGCCAATCTTGCCCAGTAAAAATTGAAGTTGATTAGCTCCAAGACCTTTTGTTAATAAGTCCGCAACTTGCATTTTGCTGTCAATCTGCTTTGGCAAAATGTCTCCTGAAGCTACCCGTTCTCGAATAAAATAACAATCCATTTCAACATGCTTTGTTCTCTCATGAAAGACAGGATTATTAGCAATGTGGCGTGCCGCTTGGTTGTCACAAAATAGGTTTGTGGGTGTGTTAATATGAATTTGCATATCCTTAAGTAACCATCTTACCCATAAAACTTCACTAACGGTGGAAGCCATTGCTCGATATTCAGCTTCAGCTGAAGAGCGAGAAACAACAGATTGCTTCTTCGTTTTCCAAGATATTAAGGCACCTCCAAGCATTAGTAGATAACATGTTCTGGAGCGCCTAGTGTAGGGACAACCAAGCCAATCTGAGTCACAAAAGGCAGTTAAATCTGGTTCACCGAGTCGGGGCAAGAGGATTCCCTGACCTGCAGTTCCTTTCAAGTATCTCAAAACTCGATTGACGGCATCCATGTGATTACGTCGAGGGTCAGCAACAAATTGACTCAACGCGTTGACTGCATATGTGACGTCAGGACGAGTGGCTTGAAGATAGAGTAATCGACCTACCAGTCGTCGATATTGACTAGCATCCACCCGAGCTTCCTTTTCACCTTGGTCCAGTTTCAAATTTTGCTCAATAGGAAAAGAGCTTGGTTTACATCCCATCATTCCACTATCTTCAAGAATGTCCAAAATGTATTTTCTTTGGCTAAGAACCAACCCATCAGAAGTCCTTGCGACCTCTATACCAAGGAAGTATTTTAAAGGTCCAAGGTCCTTAATGCTGAATGCCTTATCAAGTTGGTGCTTCGTCTCTTGAATTTGGTCTGAATTGTTTCCAACGATGACCACATCATCGACATATATTAAGATGGCAATATAAACACCCTCCTTATCGCGTATAAATAAAGAGTGATCGGCTTTAGACTGAACAAAATTCATGCTTAAAAGGAATTTTGTGAATTTTTGATACCAATTTCGAGAGGCTTGTTTTAATCCGTATAGAGACTTTTGTAAGCGACAGACACGAGTTTCATTTGTTTTGGAGAAGCCTTGAGGAACTTTCATGTATACTTCCTCATCTAAGTCTCCATGTAGAAAAGCATTATTCACATCAAGTTGATGAATAATACAATTCCTTTTTGTAGCAACTGTCAAAAGGGTGCGTAAGGTTACCAGTTTTGCAACTGGTGCAAAAGTGTCATGATAATCGATCCCTTCCATCTGAGTGAAACCCTTTGCAACTAGACGGGCCTTGTATCGTTCAATATCTCCATTTGGTTTATATTTGATTTTATAAACCCATTTAGAATCAATGGTTCGCTTTCCTTTTGGAAGTTCAGTTAACGTCCAAGTTCCGTTTTTCTCAAGAGCACTTATTTCTTGTTTCATAGCTTCCTGCCATCGTTCATCCTGAGAAGCTTGACTAAAATGTTTTGGCTCATTATTTGCGGTAATGGCCGTTAGATAAGCTTTATGACTTTCAGAAAAGCATTTATAAGACACAAAATTAGAAATAGGGTGTACCGTCGAGGCCTCTTGATTGGAGTCGGGTTGTTCGTGGTTGACCGAAGGGGGGAGCTGTTAGTGATTTACGGTTTAATCAAGTAAAACGCAGCGGAAATAATTTATTAAATCACTAATAACGGATCTACATATTGATAAGATAATTAAGCATAATAGATAAAGAGTTTAGTATGAAGATCATACCCTTGAAGCCTTTGATTGCACCAACGAATGAGGATGAAGAACTCCAAGAATTCAATGTAGAATTCCTCTAATGATATCCACACTACACCATATCAAGAACACCAATTGGGATGCTAGTCCCTTGAGCAAGAATCAAAAGGATATTTGTTTAATGAATCTCACGCACGTCATCACCATTCAAAAAGGAAAAAAAAAACAAGGTTTTGTTTTTTTTGCCTTCTTTTATTTGTTGAACGTGGAAAAAACTCCAACCAAAATAATCCGATCCACAAAATCACACCCTCACGTTTTAGATGAGATGCGGCCGTGTGCAAGGAGAGGGAAAAATTAGGGTTAATCTTTCTTGCTTCCTAAGCTAAGTATATATTCCCTAATTACAAGTTAGGAGATATGACACTTAGCCCCTTGTACTTTTGATTCTTTAGATTACTCACTAATATGTTTTAACTTAACAATTAATTAAAACATAACTAGTCAAATAACTATAGTTTATATAAATAATATAATTACCCTAATTATATTATATATATTAAATGGTGTTTGGTGTATAAGTGTGTGACCCTTTAAGCTCACATGCGTCTAGCCATATAACTATATGTCATGTACGTGAAGCATATTCCAACAGCTCCCACTTGCGCACGTCATAACAATCAAGTAGTTATACAAGCAAAGGTTAGAGTCTAGCAACCCGCCAATGCCCCTAGAAGTATATGAGTGAATTTCAGAAAAGTCCAGGTTCAAAGTTTTTCAATCAGTTATCCTTTTGTTACTGATACCATGTTGAATTTTAGACAAGGATTAATGTCAATCTAAAATTTCAACGATTCTGTTTCTCGATCTATATATTGAAGTAGATTACCAAACCAATCAAGATTCATCTTGATTACCTTTGGGTACGGCCGTACAAGCATCTATTCAAATCATCGAGGGGCCCAGTAGTATCTAATCCAAACAGGTGGAGGAACAAATTCTTTATTGACTACACGTGTTTGATATATGCTTAATATCAAACTTGAAGATGGTTGTTATAACAGCCTTATTCAGGTCAGCATTTAACCACATCAAAGTTTGGCACTCCACATACACAAACCAACTTGCATCTCAAGTCAGAGGATAAACGACAAAGCCTTTGTGAGATTCACTTGTGACATAAATCTAGGAAGTGATTTCTCATAGGTTGGGTCAGTCCAATTGTGCATCACAATGAACAACATGTGAGTTTGATTTCATCATCTTTAGTCATACTAAGATCATGTCATCAACGCCCTCAGATTTGTCTTAATAATATTCTCATATTATTAATATGACAATGGACAATTTAGAATATAAAACGCAGTAAATATTCAAGGATATAAACATGCAAATATAGAACACAGTAGATATCCATATAAAAACGATCATATCAAATATATCAATTTATTCCAATATAAACTGCTCAACGTTCCATTATCCAAATACTAAAACAGATTTACATGAAACTACTAGCTTGTCGAAGTCCAATGTTCCATTCATATTCAATATGTTTGGTACAAGACATTGAGTTCGATAAAGCGTCAGCTAGTTAGTTATCTGTTTGAACTTTAAGAGTACGAATTTCACATATCTCGATAAATCATTCGAATGTAGTGAACTTTCGTAAATAGGATCTAGCGTCATCACGACCTATTTCAAAATCAACATAAGTATAGCAAGTATACTTAGTTTCAGTTTGGTATCTCCACCATAACCAAGGAACATATATCCAGCATTTCAAAATACTTCAATGTGTTCGTAACAGCAATTCAGTGACTCTCTCATGGATTCTATTGGTATTTTCTAGTAAGGTCCCCTAAGGACGTTAAATTTGGCCTAGTGCTCCTTACAACGTACATGATGAATGGAATAGCCGATTCATAGGGGATTACATTCATTCGCTTCACCACATCAGGTGTGGAAGGTCCTTGAGTCTCACTCAAGTTTACATTGTGTGGCATACGAGGACTTCCTCGTTTGGGAGTACCATTCTAACCGTTTAGAATTTTGTCAATGTAAGCACTTTAACTTAAACCAATTAACCGCTTTGATCTATCATTATAGATCTTTACTCCAAGTATGTATGTAGTATCCCTACAATCCTTCATGTCAAAACATTTTCCAAACCAGGATTTTCATCTTGTAGCATTGGTATATTGTTTCACATGAGTGACATGTCATCAAAATGTATGACTTGAGAAACGACAACGCTCCCACTAGCTTTCATATACACACATGCTCAGTTTGGGTTTTAGGTGAAACAAACGTTTTGATTTCATCATTAACCAAATCTCATAGTCATAGTACACTACTTTGGCTATAAGAATCCTAATGTTTTTAGTAACAGGCGAGAAAGTTTCATCATTGTCAATCCAGTAGGATTGAGTGTACCTTTTGTTACTAGAAGAGATTTATAGGTGTGTATATTCTCATCCATGTCAACAGTCTTACTGGTTTTAAGAAAGATCAACCAAGTTCAAAACTTGGTTGTCTGTCATGGATTACATTTTCGCATTCATAGCTTCAAGTCATTTTTCGAATTCAAACTTCGATAATGCAACTTGATAGTTAGGGGGTTCATTATGATCCTCGAAACTTTGCTCCTCGGCATCGACATAAATCTATATCGTTCAGGTGCATGAGGTGTCCTTGCGGACCTACGAATGGGAACAACATCATCCTGTGGTCCAACATCTATATGTCCAGCCTCAGAATGATATTTGCTAGTGTTACCAGAAGGTTCTCTATCTTCACTTTGAATCTTGTCAAAGTCTATAGTGCTCCCACTTGCTTTGTGAAATGAGACTGTTCTTAAGAAACTCAGCATACCGAGTAACAACAATTTGTTCTCAGTTGGGAAGTAAAATAATAACGAAGATATACTTGATAGATATGGGCTCAAGTTTGTTCGGCATGTCTCGTTCCACGAGATCCTCACAACCCCAGATCTTCAAATAAGACAAATTAGGGACTTTCCCATGCCATATCTCATATGGTGTCTTAAACCTTTTGGTCGGAACCATATTAAGTATTCGAGCAGCAGACTTCAGTGCATGCCCTCAAAAGGATAGTGTAAGAGTAGTAGGACTCATCATAGACCGAACCATGTCATACAGGGTCCGGTATCTCCTTCCAGGCGCACCATTATCTTGTGGAGTGTATGGAGGAGTGAATTGTGAGACAATCTCACGTTGTGTAGGATGATCCAGAAACCCTTGACTCATGTACTTTCATCCTCAATCAGGACTGAAAGCCATTGTTTGTTGTCTTGCCGAGTTGATTTTCTACTTTTACTTTAGAAAGCTTTGAACGTTTCAAAGATTTCATGTTTATGTTTAATCAAGTAAACATAACCATAGCGACTGATATCATTAAAGCTTCCATGTTGATGTTTAATCAAGTAAACATAACCACATCGAATGATATCACCAGTGAAAGTATGTGGCACCTTCCCCAGTCTTAGTTCTAAAAGGGCCACATACATCAGTATGTATGAGTCCAAGTAGATTTTCAGCTCTTTCGCCAACATGGGAGAAAAGCTTTCTTGTTATCTTTCCATAATATACAAGAGAGGCATTTAAATGATTCATAATCATTTGTTAAGAAGCCCGTCGAGTTGTAGTATTAAAAGGCGTTTCTCGTTTATGTGGAAAAGATGACAATGCTCTAGGTAAATGGAATCCAAACCGTTTTGGATTCTTGAGTGCTACATTTGTATATAGAACTATCGTTTGAATATGGATCATGCATATCAATTTCAAATATACTATTACGAGGAATAGTTATAAAAACATGTTATTTTTCATAAAACAAAATATTATAATCCATTATTCAACAAACGATAAAGTTAAACAATGCATAATTGACAATTGTTCAAAACAATAATTATCGCATTAGGAAGGATAAGATCACAGCTTCCATTCATTTAGCTTTCTACTTCACTTTTAATCTTGCATATTTGTGTAAATGTGAGTTCCAAAACTAGTGTCATACACTCAAGATTTATTACGAAAAGTATAGAGTTCTATAATGAAGATACCTCATGTGCTAGCTAGAACACATTTGTCCTTCATCAACTCTGCCAAGTAGGCAGGACAGTTCCTCCTTCAATGGCCGGTTTCATCTCAATGATGGCAAGAAATATCCTTTGCAGTGTGTTCTTTTTTAGCAGGTGGGGGAATCGTAGGTTTGGAAAAGGAAACTAGCTTACCCTTACCTAGACTCTTGCCTTGTGCTTGCGGTTTTACCTTCCCTGTTTCCTAGAGAAGAATTGGGTAACCTTTGCTCAACTAGTTTTACCATAGCATGTTATCAACGATTGTCTTCCCCATGCTATGTACTTTTAAAACTCTTTTCAAACTAGTCATAGTCCTTGGATAGTGAGTTAAGAATCAAGCTCATTCCAAGAACTTGTGGCAATGGGTAAATTTGATCAATATAGCATTTCATATTCAAGATGTAAGTGCTAACTGATTGGCCATCCTCCTGCTTGTAAGCGTTGAATGCTTTAACTGTTTTGAACAGTTCAAGTTCTGCATGTTGTTGAAATATCATTTTCAACTCGCTTATCATGTCATATGCTGTGAGTCCCTCGAAGTTCTTTCGAATCTCGGGGTTCATGCTCACAAGCATAGGAGTAGCGACTTCTTGGTGTTCGTTAAACGTTTCGGTAAAGGCTTGACGAACATCAGCAGAATTATTGACAGGAGGTGCCTCAGGTAAGGCCTCTTATAGGTGTATCAACTTTCTCATCTCTAAGGACAATCCTTAGAATTCAATATCAGTAGATAAAGTTGATATTAGTCAGTTTCAGTTTTCAAGAACTGATTTTAGAGTGGAGATACTTAGGTTTTGATGTTGTTGTTATCTGTATAACACACGAAGTTCAAAAAATAGTATTTTCAATAATTAATTTCTTTTAAAAAATTAACTACCCAATTAATTTAATTAAAAGCTAAGATCTTCATTGACTTATATCATCACATCAGTTGATCTGCTAGCAATGATATATCCAATAGGTAGGTGACGATCAATAATTGCATTACAAGTGCAACTCTTAGATTTATGGGACTTCATGGCACCTAGTGAACAAGCATCTAGGGTCAAGTGGCATGTTTGTCGCATCTTCGCCTCGTGTCAAGGTCTCATCGTTAACTCGATTAAGTTATCCAATGTGAACTCATGTCAAAATAAATCTAGATCTCACGCGTAGACAATAATGACCTCGGATCTAAATTCAAACCACGTCCCACGTGAATTTAAAAGTAGAAGCAAGTGATTTCAACCAATTGGACGGCGTGACTTAAATTTTAGGTATGAAAAATTTTAAGAAAAAATTTATTAAGATATAAATGAATCATGTACTCCATTCATATCACTTCATAAGTCGGTTTAATAAGCGGTAAAAAACGTTTTAGCGATTATTAAATTATAAGTTTCAAATCATATTTAAACTTCTGTTTTAATCTCAAAAACAAGTTTAGATTAAAGAATAATCATAGATGATGAAACTGTAATCATCGATGATTAACAAGTAATCATTAATGATTAAAAGTTTGGATGTTTTAATGTTTGTGTTTCAAAAATCTTATTTTAGTTGTTATGTTTTGTATCGAATAGAAAATAAATAACAACCACAAACATACAAGTAAAACATGCAACACATTTTTGTGCAAAACCTCGACCGATGATAACCTAAGTTTGGTCACGTGAGTCATCACGACGGACCGAAGGGTCAAGCTAGGGGACGGGCCAACATGAACCCGAGCGGGCCTACATATACCCAATGGGTTCCCACTTACTCCAAGACAATCATGAGTAAGTAGAGCCCAACCAATGTGAAAATGCAATCTGTCCAAAAAATCCAGCAGCGCCAGAAGTGAAATTCGACCTAGCAGACGACATTTCCAGTCTTCCCGGCCTTCTGGAAAGTTGTAGATCTCTGAGTTGCGGAAATTTTGGCGGTGGTTTCAGGTCCAAACGAGTTTCCAATCTCCGGGAAAGTCTGTTTTCGCGCAGCTGCGCAGGAGGTGCCGAAAATTGTTGTTTTTTCTTCATCTTTTCTTCAACTTTAGTCAACAAATTACAAGATAAAAAGGAAATAAAATACAACTATTTTAATACTTTTCCAATTGAAATTTGCCCCAAAAAAATGGCACTAAAGAAAAGAAAGAATAAAAATTACAACAATTAGCCAAAACACGGCTTTCCCAAAAACAACCAGACATTCAAACAAATTACATTCATTCACAAACGGTCTAGGTTTTCATCGGTTTTGCACAATCAAGCAACAATTGACATAGATTTGGCTTGGAATATGACAAAAATACATGTTTTGCCATATATAACGATTAACAATTAAAATAAAAATCCAAGCCAAATAAAATAAAAAATTCAATAAACAAGATTAATTTTTTTATTTTAGTTTTTGTAACTAGTAGCAAGTAGGGTTCCAAAATTCAAATTTTTAACCTTATATCATAAAATTTTCGAAAAAATTAAAGACAAAGAACCCTAGGGTTCCAAAATTCAAAATTTTAACCTTATATCATAAAGCCAAGCACATGTGCTTCATAAAGCCAAACACATGTGTTTTTGTTCCTGAACAAATGTAACTTACAAGCAAGTCATTTGTGTTTGAATCACGAAGCACATGTGCTTGACGTTATGAAACACATGTGCTTCACTACACAGAAAAAAAATCAAAACAAGTCACGAAGCACATGTGCTTCCAGTCACGACCACCACCACCGGTCACCACCGCCGGCGGCCACCTCCGGCCGCCGTCCTCCGCCGCCGACCGCCGCCCATCGTCGCCGTCTGCCGCCGTCCGCCGGAGAAGCACATGTGCTTGTAGTGGTGGTGGTGGTTTTGAATCTTGATCTTGACCATTAATTTTTCTTGATCCAAGGGCTAATAAATGTCCATTGGACTAGATAAAATTAATGGACTACCTTGAACATTTCACGATTCTTTTAACATGTTTTTCAAACTGAACTTGCACCATTTTGTGAAAATCGATGAGGCACTTACTTGCATCGCTTTTGTTCTTAATGAGAAAAACCCATACAGCTCTACTAAAATCATCAACTATGGTAAGGAAATAATTAGCTTTTGTATAAGATGGTATTCGATATCCACCTCAAATGTCACAATGAATTAAATCAAAAATAGCATCGGTTTTATTAGAACTAACGGGAAAAGGTTTCCTGGCAAGTTTTGCCTTATTACAAGAATCACAAACCTTACTATCAAAATTGACCAAATTACTTTTCAAAGAATCAACCCTAAAAAGTTTCCCCTTTGAGGCATGACCGAGTCGTTTATGCCAAGTATCCGTAATGGTTGTCATGGCTCTCTTCTCATTGATCATCCCCATTCGATACAACCCCCCTTGGCGCTTTCCCGCTCCAATCAAGTTCCTCGTTTGTAACCCCTGCATTACACAAAAATCAGGAAAAAAGGTTACAGCACATTGAAGATCTTTACTTATATGGCTAACTGAAAGAAGATTGCATTTAAATTTTGGAACACATAGGACTCCGGTGACTTTGACTCCCCCTGGAAGTGTACAGTCGCCTTTTCCCTCTACAGGAATGGAATAGCCATTTGGTATCACAACGGGAGATTCAAACAGGGTACTTTTCTTATTTTCAAGGAAATTGGGCATGTATGTGATATGTTCGGTGCAACCCGAATCAACGATCCAATCACCTGTATCGCTTTCTTTACCTGCCATGTTAGCACTACGCCCAGTTGCTTCCGTACTGTTGAGGTCATAAAAATGCTTAACAAACATTTGGTATTGCTCTTTTGTCAATTCTGGTATAGGACTAGAATCAGACTCGGTATAGGCCGCTTTTGGTTTAATTTTCTCTACTTTCTTTCCGGGCCACCACTCCGGGTATCCAACTATCTTGAAGCACTCTTCTAGCTTGTGACCGGTCCTTTTACATTCCATACAGTAATCGTTTTCTCTGTTTTGTTTGGTGCCTTTCATATTTTTATGGAAGCCTTTTTCTTTTGGTTGGTTGAAGGCACCATCTCTCGCTTGAAAAGCCTTGAATGCAGCGGACTCTTGTGTCATTCTTTTGTCGTTCGAAATTGTTCTTTGTCTCTCATCTTCTGCTACTAAATGGTAAGTAGTTCCCAATGATGGAGTTGGTTTGGTTGCCAATATTTGTGTCTTAATAACAGTGAACTCGGCATCTAAACCCATGAGAAATTGGTACAAACGTTCTTTCTCTTGGAATTCATTCATCCTTTTTCCAACGTCACAGGAACAATTGTTGCAAGAAAAATTAGGAAGAGGAAGAATCGAAGAAGTTTCGTCCCAAAGCGACCGAAGGGTTGTGTAATACGTTGAGACTGAATTACCATCTTGTCGAGTAGTAGCAATCTTGTGTTTCAATTCATAGGCACGTGGTGAACTTTCTTTCCCGAACCTTTCGAGCAGATCTGACCATATTTGTGATGCCGTGCTTGCGTACTTCACACTATTGCGAATGTTTTTCTCCATCGCAGTGGTGAGCCATCCTTTTATCATAGCGTCACACCGCATCCATGGCATGTAATATTGAGTTCCCTTTTCTGGTTTCTTGATCGTCCCATCTACGAACTCGAATTTGTTTTTGGCAAAGAGAAAATTTTCCATCTCTTGTGACCAGTCGGCGTAATTGATGTCTGTGAGAACATCATTCACGTGAAGTTGCTTGGGAACGTCTGATGGATGAAGATAATAGGGGGAACCGTGATCAATTGTGCCACCAGAGCTCTCCCCTTCTTTGTTGTTTTTGTCTCATGCCATCGTTCAAGATCGATGACGGCTCGACAAGGTTTTGGGTTTAAGTTTTCAAAACCTGCTCTGATACCATAATAAATTCGACAGTATTAAGAGAATTGATATTTTGTGTTGTTGATTTCTATAGCAACGAGCTATATTTATAGATACAATAAACCTAACAAACTAGGTAAAAGATAAATTAAAAAAAGATAGAGAAGATAAACTCTAAACTTAAATTCAAACAAAATAAGCATTATCCTATAAAACTAGCTCGTAAATGCTTAAATGGACAACTCATACTTACTAAAATTGACGTTTTAATTCTTATACAATTTTTTGGGATGTATTGAATGAAAACAAGCTGTAAAATCGAACCAGGAATTTGGTTCAGTTCTTGAGGTAGTTTCGAAAATTCGATTTTAATTTTTAAGAACAGAAAACATATCCATTTCACCAGTATGATTCAAGTTTACTAAATCTATCGAATGAACATCCCTAGAGAAAGTGATACTATGGTGCCTCATAAATAAACCTTGATTAAACTATTTTATGTTTAATTTCTTTATAATAGTGTTTCTGATTGTTAGATAGTATTCTCTAGTTGGTTTAAAGTTTAAACCTAGAAAAAGTTAATGATTTGATTAAATAATAATGAATTATATAAAACCATGTTTACAAAAGTTAAATGGACAACTCATACTTACTAAAATTGACGTTTTAATTCTTATACAATTTTTTGGGATGTATTGAATGAAAACAAGCTGTAAAATCGAACCAGGAATTTGGTTCAGTTCTTGAGGTAGTTTCGAAAATTCGATTTTAATTTTTAAGAACAGAAAACATATCCATTTCACCAGTATGATTCAAGTTTACTAAATCTATCGAATGAACATCCCTAGAGAAAGTGATACGATGGTGCCTCATAAATAAACCTTGATTAAACTATTTTATGTTTAATTTCTTTATAATAGTGTTTCTGATTGTTAGATAGTATTCTCTAGTTGGTTTAAAGTTTAAACCTAGAAAAAGTTAATGATTTGATTAAATAATAATGAATTATATAAAACCATGTTTACAGGGCTTGTATACTACTTTTATATGATTCATTATTATTGAAAAGGCGACATAACAAAGTGATTATGTTGTTCCGTATGCGTATACTCGTAATGTTTGTAACTTAACAATTATTATTGTCATTTTTAAACATTCCTTTAGCCATTTGTTAAATGTTTAGCCACTGAATAATCGAATATGTGACCTTTAAAAAGTCATTCGAAAATCTTTACTATTAGGGTATCACCAGATATTATCTTTATAATCTAAATATATCGTGTAACACTATGAAACTCCCCCATCAACGGTGAATATTTTTCAAAGCAGTGCTGGATTCATATCAAGTCCAGCTCAAACCCATTAAACTCAAACTCGAATTTGAATACCTATTAAACAAATAAATGATCGGCTGTTGACTAGTATTATAAAATATAACGGCGGCCCAAATTTTGTTTTTCTTGTCCCATGATAAGTACGGCCAAATATCTCTATTTATATATTCATTGAGGTTCTTATCAATGCTGGTTGGTTAGAAAACTTAACGGCATCACCTAATTATAATAGAATATTGATATTGATGTGTGACATTAATATTTAATTTTACATTATAATACTCAGAGTCCGTCTCGAGAATTTAGAAGGCCTGTGCAGTTTATCAAGAAATATCTTAAAATGTGTAAATTTTAGAATGATAAGAAATAAAAATTCTAGTTTATATTTAATCTTATAATGAGTTACATATGTATAAACCTAATCAATGATTTAGGTCCCCTAATAAATGTTTATATAAACCCTGTTCACGCATGTAGCCAACCCCGATAATACTCAAACCAAGCCGCAGTTTAAGAGTCATAACAAAGGATTTAAAAAAAGTGAAAAGAAAGTATTTGAAAAATAAAAGCAAAAGAAAGAAATTCATGCATAATTTCTACAATAAGTAATTATGTAAGGAATAATTTATGGAAGTATTTTCTCTGCCTATCAATAAAAATATGATTGTCTATATCTTAATTTCATCATACTTCTCGGGTACAATATTTGTTGGAAGGAGGGATTTATGAACTGCTCCAATTGTTTATCTTGTTAAATGATTAAAGCATCAATTGACTTGCTTTAATTAATTTTATAATTAGCTCAAGAAAATAATATTCTTTAATTATTTAATTCAAATTGATGAGTACATCTTGATGCCATTCTGTTTTATTAGAAGTACAATAAATTAATTTATTTGCACACTTGCAAGTAAACTAATATACCTAACTACCTTCCAAATTTATGTTTTTGTCTGCTTTGAAATATGATATTTGAGTGATAGAAAGTTTTACCAAACCCTTCACTAAATACGCTGATTAAACTATTGGTTAAGATATTTTACTAAACATTAACAAGCACAAGTGGGGTGGTTTGGTGTGTAACCTTTTGAAGGAAATCTTTTCGTTCCTTAACGATAAATCACATCATGTCATCAAATAAAAAATCTAATCTAACTCTTGTATATGTAACTGGAGCTACGAATGTGTCAAGAACATGAATGATAACTAATCAAGTTAGAGATTTTTAAATGAATTTGTTGAATAAAATATCTCATTATATTGCAAAAACAAAATTGTAGCAGCATTTGATTACAAAAAGCTGTCTTTGACATGATTTGGTTTGTAGAATTGATGGATAAAAAAGGAAGACATAATACAAGAATTAGTCTTGATCAGAATAATTAAACTTTATGGAATGAGATTGTAGATCAATCAGACCTCCTCTATAACTTCCACGCTTCTTCTTTGTCTTCTCATGCTGAAAATCCCTATAAAATGGAGTAATATACAAAGTTTTCTATAAAACATAATTTTGAAATATGTTACAAAGATAATATAATTTCCATAACAATAATGGCACACCAGCTTTTTTAAAATTATTTAGACAAAAGTAAACATACCTCCCTCTGACTTGACCTAAAACCTCTTGTGCTTTAGCACCATAACCGATATCTGAACCATCCTGCAATATGCAAAATTTATGATAAATAAAACTCTTTTTTATTTGTTTTTTAAAAATAATAAAAGTTTATTATCACCTTTGCCCAATATGAATTATCTTGCAATTTATCGTCAGCATATTCCACTTGATCAGCTTTCACCCTTTGAAATGCATTTACCGTCTTTGGCTACCAATTTTAACCCATTTACTTTTAATTAGGCTGATTAAACTTATGCTTTTATTTCAAATGGGTCAGAATAAAATCTAGCTAGGAATGAAACAGCGCAAATCACACCCAAAGCGTATCTTTAATGCATCATAAATTGTAAATTATTCAAAACATTAGATTATTTTTGCAAATATATAGCATCAATAACTAGGGGTGTTCACTATTCAGATATAACCGGATTGTCCAATTGGACATTTTGGATCGGACTATTTGGAATGGTTATTTGGTTTTTTGGATCGGTTTGGACTTGAACCAAATTAATAGTTTGGATTTCGGATTGGATTTGGTTTCCATTGTGAAAACCGGATTGTCCAAAAAAACCGAATAGTAATATATAGTAAATTGATTTATATACTAACACTTGTTGGTTTCCATTGTAAGCAATTATGGTACTCCTTTTCTTTACATTTCTTATAGTAAATTGATTTATATAGTAACACTTGTTCCATTTTATATTGTATTAGTTGGCGAGCTACCAATAAATTTGGAGTTTTTGATAAAGTTGATGTCAAGATTTTTACATATATGATTATAAATGTCTCAAGCTATGAATTATACTTGTTTTTATGTATAAAGTAGTTTATCATTTTAGAATTTTACATATCGAACTTAATAGTTGTTATATACTTTTGTAGTATTTTGAAAATTTTAAGGAAAAACCAAACGGATATAACCAAACCAACCAAATTGTTATTTGGTTCGGATCGGTTTGGTTTTCGAATTAGTTTGGACGGTTTGGTTTGAACTTTTGAAAACCGGACTTTATTTGGCTTCACCTATTTGGTTCGGATAAAACCAAACCGTCCAAACGAACACCCCTATCAATAACCATAACTAACACATTTCAACACGTACCAATAATTATTCTTTTTGACCCATTACCCAACCTGCACAAAGTGTATATTCAATGGATACAATCTACTAAATCACTTTATTAAAATAATTAGATTATTTTTGTACTTATATATGTTCTGTAATCATAATAACACATACTATTATTGACAAAATTAAAAATTTGGATAAATATTGTTTCCCAGCCAAACCCATTTTTCCATCCCTATAAAAGTGAGAAATTGAAGATATGAGAATTGTACACATACGGCATACCTCATTTGTAACATTACGTTGTTTTTTCATAGATTTTTGTCCTCCATTAATCTCAAATTCATTAGAAGTTTCTTGACCATTTTCATTTTCATTTTCATTTTCATGAGACAATGATCTTTTTCTTTTCTTGGAACTCTTTTTTTCAGTATCATTTTCAGTATCTGTTTTCACTGTGTTTATCTTCTCATGATTGCTTGATTTTCTGTTCTTCTTTTTTCTCTCCTTTTCTGTTACTAATTCATTTCCATTACTAGTAGACCCTTCTAATTTATCTTGTTGACTCCTTTTTTTCTTCTTTTCCTTTGTTTTCTTGATTGAATCATCTATTTTCAATTCATTTATTGTATCAATTTTCACTTCTTCATCATGTTTGGTTTTCTTCTTCTTTTTCGGTTGTTCATCATCTATCTTTTGTTCAGCTACTTCTGTTTGATCTATGAATTCACCCTCAATGCTACTTTTTTTCTTCTTTTTCTTGGTGGTAGCTTCCTCATTGGTAGGGCCCACATTTACTGCAACAAACGCATGTACAAAAATATTAGAGGTAACAATTCTAACCCAATTATGGGTAAATGGGCCGATTTGATTAAAAATAGACTGAACAGTTAAAAAGTCACAGAAAGTATATTCAAAATGTATTAAGATCTCACAAATCATTTTGGTAAAAAAAATTATATTCTTTCAGTAAATATAGTTTCTGTAAGGAAGTCAAAATAGTGGCTGTGGGTCAACCCGACCTGTACTAAAAATTTACTAGTTCTGACCAAAACACATTTTGACCCCTCATCTTGTAGCCTACAAAAATATATCTTACTCAAAGTTTTAACTAAATTACCTGGTTTCCTGCTGGTGTTCTTATTACTGTCACCATTGCTGCATATATTATACAAAACATAAGCTCAAGCCAATGAGATGAATTAAATACAAAACAATAAATGCACAGAAAATGCTAAATCACATATGAGATAAAGTAGTACTGCTTTATTTGATCATATTTGCAAGGTACTAGAACTTTGAACATAATACAAGAATGTTCATTTTACCAGGCATTATATTTGCAGAATATGTCCTCTAAATGAAGTGAAGAAGCCTTCCATGTATCACTCTGCAATAAATATATAAAAAAGCACGATCATCAAGAGTTCCAATGTTGATTATGATCAAGTTACATAGGCACATAGCATAATACATAGGATTATATTACTACCTAATACTATTGTTTCTGTAATCATAATAATTAATAAATAAATTATCTATGAAAGACTGACAAATAAGTGTTTGTGAGCCAACTATATCTGACCCGACCCGTTTCCACTTATACCTGAAAATGACATGTTTCAACCCAATTTCATTTGACCTGTGACTCAACCTAACTGACCCGCCCATCTTGCTACCTCTAATTTGTACCGTCTGAAATAATCAAACCAACATTTGTATAAGTATAACAGTGTCTACTCACAAAGCTTAGACATAACTTCAAGCACAATATAACTAAACTACTTGATAACATTATACGTTTCCCTTGTCCTAAAGCATATCTGGTTAATTCCTAACAGCTATTAGAAGTTTATGTTATAAATCTTAGTAATAGCAACAATTGATGCCTTTTTTCTTCATAGTGAACTTCAAAAGCACAAATAATGCACCTACTTTTGCATCTACAGTTGCATCAGGCAACCAAGAATAACATTTATATACCTCTGCATATAGACCTAAATATGATCAAAATCAAGTGTCAATCTTTATTAGTTTAGTATACATCATACCAATTAAATAGTGATAGGCGACAGTTAATTAAAAGCTCCAATCTTTAGTTAATTAAAACATTCTTAACGGGATTCAGGAGTGTATGGCTGCCAAAACTTCATTAGGATGATTATTTAGGGTTAAAAAATAATGCTGTTAGAATTGATAAATCACTTCAGAAACACATCCAAACACCCATTAATGTGAGATCACCTTGTGTGATTTGCATGTCAGGAATGCCACTGAAAGTTGTTCGTCATTTCTGGCCCTAGATCATCATATCTGATGGCTAATTCTCACAGTTCTCGAGTTCTCATGAGATTTAAAATAGGAATGTATATATACGAGTATATACATATAAAGTAGGAAAATAGGGACCTGAATTTGAGCTTCTGACTGAAATCGTTTGAGGGTTTTGGAGAATCCATTACGATGGAGGTAATGAAGTATCGATTCGTGAAGAGTTCCTTTCGATTCGGGGATTAGAGACGTGATTTCCTCCTTCAAAGCAGGAACAGACATCGTGGTTTTTGGATTATGCTGAGCGAGGATAACTTGACGAGGCTTGAATGCAAGTAGGGCTTTAGAGGTCGTATTTGGGCTAGGGTTTTTGTTGTCCAAATTGAACATGACAATTTACGAGATTCTGCAGCTCTCTGCGTAGGGGCTAAACAGAGTTTTATTGCTAAAGTTAGGAGTAAATTACACAAAGGTATGCGTGGTTTGCCACTTATTACAGCCACAGTCTCTGAACTTCGTTTATTACAATGAACATCCCTAGTGTATACAATTTGTTACATCCTTGGTCCCTACTACCCTTAACTTTTTATAAATGATGAAATTACCCTTTGATCTTTTGTAATAAAGCGAAGATAAGAGAATGTGAATGTAATAAGTGATAAAACACAGGGACCATCTGTGAAATTTACTATTCAGACTCACCACCCACCTCTATATCTTTTAATTCAAACATCAATCAATAACCATTATCATCGCGCCACCAAACCCCTGAAAAGTTAATCCATCACCAACCCCGCCTCCGGTTGTCTTCTCCAGTTGTTCCGCCGCCTATGACGTCCTATCGACCTGAATTGATTCAGACAATTGATGCACGTCGCCAGAGGAGTTGGTGTTTTGCACACTCAGGTCGATAGAACGTCATCGGTGGCGGAATGACACAACCAGAGGCAGGGGTTGGTGATGGATCGACTTTTCAGGGGTTTGATGACGCGATGCTAATGGTTATTGATTGAGGTTTGAATTCAAGGTGGTGAGTTTATATATGGCAGAAGAATATGAATTAAAGAGAAAAAAGGAAAAAAAATCAATTAGTAGAGTAAAATTCACGGGTGGTCCCTATGGTTTATTACTTATTACATTCATAGTCCCTTATCTTCGCTTTATTTAAAAATACCAAAAGGGTATTTTCGTTATTTCGAAAAAATTAAGGGCAATAAGGACCATTATTGGTGCAACAAATTGTATACACCAAGGATGTCTGGTGTAATAAACGAAGTTTAAGGTCTGTGGCTGCAATAAGTGGTAAACCATGGGACCATCTGTGTAATTTACTCTAAAGTTAGGGTTTAGAATTTCACAGAAATCTCGGGAAAAATAAAGACAGCTTATATAAAAAAAAATATTTTACAAAGAGGAATGAATGCAAACTCTAGTAAAAAAAAGGTCATTATCCTTTGGCATAAAAATTGTTTTTGATGGGTGACCTAAGGTCTGTCATTAATATTTTCCAAAAAACAAAAACATATTAGTTGGATTAAAATGATGATTTGCTTCTGGATCGTTAGCTGCTTAATTGCAAGGGAATTAAGAATCGAAGAACAATATTCATAGTTAAAAATAATTTTTTTGGAGGAAATGAACTGTCTTGAATCATTAATAATTTAATCATTTACTAATTATGATTTACCAATTTATTCATGGTGTACGAGGTCGCACGGGCTTTCTTCAAAATAAGCAACAATTTTGAAGGTAAATCGTATACATTGAAATAGTGATACGGACAAAGTATCTAAAGCGTGATCACTAACATGTTTAGCTTTGATTGTGGATACTCTACTAAATAAGCAAAGTATGTCGGGGAAGAGGGTAAAATAAAAAAACATCATCGAAGAATATAGTGCAGGATATTAGGAAGAAACTGAAAATTTTCAAGTTACTATAATAGCAGATGATGTTGGATTCAAAGCATCTAGCCGCCTTTTACGTTTAAGTCTTGCAATCTGACACTTATTGCTCTCTTGAACCTACAAAAGATTAGTGAGTAAACCGCAAAAGTGTTTTAACAGAATTAGTTAGTAACATACCTGTGACAACCCTCAAAATCAGGTATTTAACTCGACACTTATTTCAAACTAATTTATTAAATAATTTATGTATCATTAATAAAGTACTCTTTTATCGTATAAGTCTAGCAAAAACCTACATGTTTGCTATTGTTGGTGCACATCAATATTTATCCACATAATTGTCCATCTGCATTGTACAATAGTAATTGTAATTGAGCGAGTTGGTGACCAGACGTAAAACTAAAACCGGAACAAAAATATAAACTTTATGTTTTATATAATGATGTTTAGTTAAACCAAAGTTACCAGTACGAAAATTATGGTACGAATCATCTTACACAATTAGTATATGAATTCTAACACTTAACTACGCATGATAACGCGAGGCTATCGGAGTTATCTATATATATAACCGAAGTGGTATGTTTTATCAGTAAATAATCACAGTCAAAAACCGAGTAAAACCTTAGTTAAAACATCTTACCACACAAATATAACGGTAATTTTAAATGCTTGATACGAATGACATCTATCTTTTAAAATTCAAAATATGATTTTATCTCTTCTACCCATGAAATATTCAAACCCATCACCCCTGTGAACGTGCATACATGAACATCTTAATATTATTGTAGTCAAATCTAAACCCTACACACAACCTAGCAACCTACACCCCACCTCCTAATTCGTTTTCTCTCTTCTTCGGAGGTAAACACAAAGCACTACCACCTCCATTCTTTTTAACAATTCCGGCATCCCTTGGAGATTCCGCCGTTTTTCCGGCAAGACACACACCATCTTCCCTTGGCTATCTTCAGCGACTCGAAACATCAACCATCTCCTGCGAGCACCGCAACAAATTCCCGATCGGAGCTCTCTATCTCTTTCTCTCTTACGTAACCGACGGCCAAGCAAGGAAACCCAAAAAGCAGAGAAGTTTCACTCAGGCTGTTATAAGCCGATTTCGAGCTAGCTACACTCCAAAGAACGAGAGGGAGGAAGGACTTTTGGGACAATTTTCTGAATGCCATTTCTCAATAAACAAATTACAATTTATAGTGCAATCTAGTTCCTAACTTAACCACCCATGATCTCCATGATGTGGGTATATGCATGCATGCGACTACGTGGCCTAGGTGGCCTTCTTGACTCCTAAATAATGGTAAACATGTGACTGAATTAAATAATGGAAATAACAACTTTTGACTATTTCTTTTGTTTGCTGATTCAATGCTCACGTGAGTAAACGAGCTGGTATCTTTTTGTTTCTTTTGGGCTTGTCCCTTGCTAGTTGGGCTATTATGTTGGGCTCCTCGACTGGGTTATCTTGTGGACCGTTGGTATCAATGCCTCCCGGTGAAATATCGACCTTGTCCGCAAGGTCGTGAAATTGTTGCGGAACAATAGACCAGAAGTCGGGGAACGATGATTGTATTTCTGTGGCAGATTCCCACGTGGCTTCGGATGAATTGCTGTGTCGCCATGTGACCAAAAATTGCAATACCGGACCAGAATCTTGTTGGTAGAAAGGATGATTAATGATTGCCTCTGGTTGCAGTATTGGTAAGTTATCGTGTGTGTCTTGCGGCAGTGGTGTGGATTGAGATGTTGGGTCGCCATGACAGTCCCGTAGAAGAGAGACATGGAAGACCGGGTGTATACGGCTATCCGGTGGTAGTGAAACCCGGTAAGCAACTGAACCGATACGAGCGGTGACTTGAAAAGGCCCGAAGTAACGTCGACATAACTTGTGGGAGCTGCGATTGGCGACTGATGATTGGCGGTAGACCCGAAGCTTCACATACACCCAATCGCCTACATTAAAAGTCTTGTCCATTCGGTGGCGATTAGCTTGTACTGTCATACGCTCACGAGCAGTGATCAAATTGGCTTTTAGTTGTGATAAAAGCTGATTGTGAGCAGTGAGCGTGTCATCAATGGAGGCAATGGTGGAAGAACCTGTAATGTATGACGGTATAGTAGGTGGTTCTCGACCATATAAAGCCTTGAACGGTGACTTACCAATGGAGCTATGGTGGGACGAATTGTACCAATACTCAGCAAGATAAAGATATTTGTACCATGATTTTGTCTCATCGCTGACAAAACATCGTAAGTATTGTTCGAGACAACGATTGATCACCTTTGATTGGCCATTCGTTTGCGGGTGGTAAGCACTTGAATGCCGTAAGGTAGTTCCGAGCTGCTTGAAGAGTTCCTGCCAAAAACGAATCAAAAAAAGTGGGTCACGGTCAGAAATAATGGTCTTGGGTAGGCCATGGAGGCGGTATATGGAATGTAAAAAATTGGTGGCTAGTGTGACGGCGGTGTAATTCGATGGTAAGCCAAGGAAGTGGGCTGTTTTGGATAATCAATCAGCGATAACCCAAATGGTTGTTTTGCCGTGTGAGGTGGGTAGTTGTGTGATAAAGTCCATGGTGATGTCCTCCCAAACGTGGTTCGGTGTCGGTAATGGTTGTAGCAAGCCATATGGTTTGTGGGTGGAATATTTAACTTGTTGGCATGTTGGGCATTTCTTGGCAAATTCGGCTACTGTGGAGTGCATATCATCCCAATAAAAGGATGATTTGAGACGACGGAGGGTAGGCTGAACCCCCGAATGACCCCCGAGAGGGGTGGCATAAAATTCGAGGATAAGTTTGTTGATAATGGATGTGTCGGGTGGAATGACTAACCAGTCTTGGCGGTAGACAAGGCCGTCACGGACGGTGTAGAGGGGTGGATCGGTAATGGAGGTGGCAAGGTGGAGTAGGAATTTGATGCCGGTTGGGTTGGTGGAGTAATATGTGCGAACATCTTCCAACCAAGTGAGAACAGGTGAGGTGATAGCCATGAATGCGGGATCGTCGATACGGCTCAAAGCATCTGCAACTTTGTTATCTCGACCGGGTTTATAGAATATTTCGAAATCATAGCCCAAAAGTTTGGCCGCCCATTTGTGTTGATCCGGTGTTTGGATGACTTGAGATAATAAATGACGAAGGCTATGTTGATCGGTATAGATTTTAAAGTGCCTACCGAGCAAATATTGGCGCCATTTACGAACCCTATTCGGTGATTGCATATAGCTCACGGGTATATGCTGAAGAAGCCTGCATGCGAGGGCCCATTTTCTTGCTAAAGAAGGCAATAGGGTGATCAGATTGAGATAATACCGCGCCAATGCCGGTACCCGACGCATCCGTTGTAACATCAAATGTTTTTGTAAAATCGGGTAGAGCAAGGATGGGTAAGGTTGTCATGGCTCTTTTGAGTGCCAAAAATGCCTCTGTTGCCTTATCATTCCATTGGAACCCTTGTTTTTGGAGCAAATCAGTAAGTGGTGCGGCAATATTGGCATATCCTTTCACAAAACGACGATAATAGCCGGTTAACCCGAGAAAGCCGCGGAGTTTACTAACCGTGGTGGGCTGTGGCCATTGTAATATAGATTGAATTTTCTCATCGTCAACGGCAACTCCGGCGCCCGATATAATATGTCCCAGATAGTGGACCTTGGGTTCCGCAAACACACATTTTGATTTTTTTGCAAAGAAATTATTATTTGCCATGATGTCAAAAACAGATTGCAAATGTTGAATGTTCTGCTCCCGGTTTGAACTATAAATTAAAATATCATCGAAGAAAACGAGCACATACCGACGTAATTGGTCCCGAAATAAATCATTCATGGCGGATTGAAATGTAGATGGTGCATTCGAGAGACCGAAGGGCATTACCAAGAATTCATAATGACCGTCAATTGTGCGAAAAGCGGTTTTGTCGGTGTCGTTAGGTGCAACCCTAATTTGATGGTACCCGGAGCGGAGATCAATCTTGGAGAAAACACGTGAACCATGGAGCTCATCAAGGAGCTCGTCAACCGTGGGAATGGGAAACCGATCCCGAACCGTAACCGCGTTGAGTGCTCGGTAATCGATACAAAACCGCCACGAACCGTCTTTTTTTCGAACCAAAAGAACCGGTGATGAGAACGGACTTGTGCTGGGTTTTATGATCCCGTCTCGAAGCATTTCCTTGATAAGTTCGGTCATGATGCCTTTTTGGAAATGAGGGTAGCGGTACGGTCTCACATTTACGGGCGCAACGTTTGGTAATATGTTGATATGGTGGTCATGGTGGCGAGGGGGTGGAAGGCCAACGGGTTTTTCAAAAATGTGAGTGTAACGATCTAGGAGGGTGGAGATATCAGGTGCGTGAGTGGTGGGAGGGGTTGGTTTTGGGTCGGATATGGGATCACAGATTATGGCGTAATAGGAGGCAACAGATTGTTTGTGAATTAGTTGTTGAATGGTACTATGGGTGGCGGATGTGGCTAGGGGTTCGCCTTTGAGGGTTACAAGTTTACCTTTGTAGTGAAAACTCATGTAAGGCACTGAGAAATCAGCGGTGAGTGGTCCCAACGTGCTCAACCAGGCCATTCCGAGCACAATGTCGGCCCCGGCAATTGGTAATACGAATGGAGTAATATGAAATTCAGTGTTGTCAAGGTGTATGGGGGTGGCGGTGCACTGACCTGTACATTGTAAGTAAGTACCATTCCCGACCATAACGGGGAACGACGGACCGGGATCAATTGTTAAATGAAGGAATGATACCATGCGAGGTTGAATAATGTCATGTGTGCTTCCGCAATCTATGAGCACCGTGACCGGATGGCCGGCGATGAGTCCGGTGACTCGTAACGATCGGGGGGATGTGGTTCCATGGACGGCGGCTGGTGATAGAGCTAGGAATTGTGTGGGGGGTGGGGCGGAAGTGGAGGTAGAGGTCGTGTCGTGTTGTTGTGGGCTGAATAAATTGTTGTTTGGGCTAGCAGATGTTGGGGCGATGTATTGAGGTGGGCTGGGGTGTGGAAGTGAGAGATTGAGGGGTGGGCTTGTAAGTGAAAAAGTAGGTGGTGGGCTTGTAAATTGGGTGGAATCTTCCAGCAAATGGAAATTGTTGGGTAGGGTTTCATCTTCGTGAAGAGAGGGAAACGGCTCATCAGGTTCTAGCAAAAGGAATTGCGGTGGGTTACAGCGGTGTCCCGGGTGATATTTTTCCGGACATCGGAAACACAGACCTTGGCTACGACGTGTTTGGACTTCGGTTGGTGATAGGCGACGGGTGGGTATTCCGATGGTGGGTTTTACGGGTGTTGGAAGTAGGGCGGATTGATAGGGGGTAGGGGCGGAACGGGATTGGCTTGTTGTGGTGGGATTAGGACGATATGGGGCTGTTGGGCCGGACCGTTTACTGGCTGTTAGCTTATCTTCGATAAGTTTAGCAATCCCGTAGGTTTGGTGGAGGGTGGTAGGGTGAAGGATGGCAATTTCTTGTTGAATATCGGAACGCAAACCCGAGATGAAACAATTCAACAGGGCAGCGGGCGAAAGATCGGTGACACAATTGCTCAATCTTTCGAATTCGGTTTGATAAATTGCAACGATGCTTTCTTGTTTGAGCTTAAAAAGGGTAGCTTGGTGATTGGTGAAGGTGGATGGACCGAAGCGTAATTCGAGGGCACGAGTGAAAGAGGGCCAATCGGTGAGGAGGTGATTGTTGTGCATGTATTTGTACCAACTAAGGGCTTCACTTTGAAAGTGAAATGATGCAAGTGCGATTCGTTGGTCGGGAGGAATGTTGTAGAAGGTGAAGTATTGGTCGGCTTGGAATAACCAATCCAAAGGTTGGGTGCCGTCAAAGGTGGGGAGCAAGATTTTTGGTGATTTGTGAACATGAGCTGAGGTTGGGGATTGAGGAATGGAACGGTTTGGTTGTGGGGTGGGGTTGGTGGAGGGACTTGCTTGAGTGAGGGTGGTGATGAGGGTGGAGTTTTGGTCATATTGAGTGGCTAATTGTTTCGAGATGATATCGAGTTGTGATTGGGAAGAGGTTTGGGCGGTAAGGACTTTGTCAGTGGTGTCGTTGAGCTTGTTTAAAGACTCTACCATGGCTGCTAAAGTTTCTTCGAGAGACGGAGGTTCCCGACGAGGAGGCATTGTGAGAACTCAATGGAAGCACCAATGTTATAAGCCGATTTCGAGCTAGCTACACTCCAAAGAACGAGAGGGAGGAAGGACTTTTGGGACAATTTTCTGAATGCCATTTCTCAATAAACAAATTACAATTTATAGTGCAATCTAGTTCCTAACTTAACCACCCATGATCTCCATGATGTGGGTATATGCATGCATGCGACTACGTGGCCTAGGTGGCCTTCTTGACTCCTAAATAATGGTAAACATGTGACTGAATTAAATAATGGAAATAACAACTTTTGACTATTTCTTTTGTTTGCTGATTCAATGCTCACGTGAGTAAACAAGCTGGTATCTTTTTGTTTCTTTTGGGCTTGTCCCTTGCTAGTTGGGCTATTATGTTGGGCTCCTCGATTGGGTTATCTTGTGGACCGTTGGTATCACAGGCAATCTAGTCTTCCGGCGAACCATCCATCACTTTCGATCTCTCTACATTCATCACTAGATATAATCACTCGCTACCCTTTCCGTTTATCATAAGCATGCATTTACGTGAGTTGTTGTTCGATTACTTTTCTGAGTTTGGTTGTCTTCTCCGGCAACACACACACATCGTGTGTGTGTGTGTCGGCTCTCTTTTGTTATCGTTTTACTTCCTGTACCAAAACTATTTTATTACGTGGGCGATGTGGGTTCTATATGTACACACTCTTGTGATGGGTGTTTATCGGGTTAATCTGTTGTGTTCGTAATTCCGGCGAAACCCGGTTTTCCGGCGACGTCTATTACGTCACTGCCATCAAAACCTAAACACACACCGTTGTGTGTTTGGTGCGTGAGTGTTAGGAAATGGGGCCTTTTAGGCTTACTTTGATGAAGAAGTTTTAAGGGAATTTGTTAGTGGAAGTTTGGAAGAGAGGAAGATTTGGATTTTACAAAGGTGTTTGATTGTTATTGCTATGGTTTACAACTTCTTGACTTGATTACAAATGACAACTTCATCACCTATTTATACTACTCCATGGAAAGTTCTACATACTAGATATTTTCCATGGATATACATTAAATATTAAGTATCTAGATAATTCTACTAGATACTTATGCTAGATATTTCTAATACACCATTCTACAATCTTCTATGGACTTTTCTAGATAATTTGCATACTTATGGACTTGGGCCTAATTATTATGATAATCTAATGTTTTGGTTAATCCAATACCAATGGCCCAAATCAAGTTTATAATCCAACACCCCCCTTTAAACTTGATTTACCGACTCCAAGCATCATCCTTAGTCTTGAGAAATCTTTCTCCTTTAGTGGCTTGGTGAATATGTCAGCAACTTGGTCTTCGGATCTTGTATGTATCACTCGAACATCCTTCCTTGTAATGCATTCTCGAATATAATGATATCGAGTGTTGATATGCTTACTTCGATCATGATATACTGGATTTTTCGCCAAGTCAATTGCTGACTTATTATCCACGTATATCTCTGTCGCATCTCTTTGCTTCATGTGTAGCTCCTCCAACACATTTCTAAGCCATATTGCATGACAAACACATGATGTTGCAGCTACGTACTCTGCTTCACAAGTGGACAAAGTAACGATAGGTTGCTTCTTTGATGACCAAGTGAAAGCAGTGTCACCAAGGTAGAATAAGAATCCACTTGTGCTTCTACTATCATCGTGATCTCCGGCCCAATCACTGTCGCTATAACCTACAAGCTTGAAGTCTTCACACGATGAGTAAAATAAACCGAAATCCAATGTACCTTTTATATATCGAAGGATCCTCTTGGCGGTCTTTAAGTGAGATGTAGTGGGTGCTTCCATGAACCGACTGATTAATCCCACGGAGAATAGTATATCAGGTCTTGTACATGTCAAGTAGCGTAAGCTTCCGACAAGACTCTTGAATAGAGTTGGATCGACCGCTTCTCCTTCATCGTACTTAGTGTGCTTTGCACCATATGCGATGGGGGTGGCAATTGGTTTGCACTTCTCCATGCCAAACCTTTTCAATATCTCTTTTGCGTATCCTTCTTGGCATGTGAAGATTCCTTCTACTGTTTGTTTCATCTCTATGCCAAGGTAATAAGACATGAGCCCAATATCAGTCATCTCAAACTCTTGTGCCATAGATCTCTTAAATTCATCAATCATGCTTTGCGAGTTTCCTGTGAAGATGAGATCATCCACGTACAAGCAAACAAGCAATATATTTCCATTCGAAAATTTTACGTAAAGTGCATATTCACTTGGACATTTTGTGAAACCATTTTCTTGAAAGTACTTATCGATTCTTGTATTCCAAGCACGTGGTGCTTGCTTTAGACCATATAAAGCTTTTTTCAACTTTAGCACTTTACCTTCATGTCCTTTGATAGCATACCCTTCTGGTTGCTCTAAGTAAACTTCTTCTTCAAGAAATCCGTTTAGAAAAGCGGACTTCACATCCATTTGATGGATTTTCCATTTATATTGAGCAGCAATAGCTATTATCATTCTTACAGTTTCTAAACGAGCAACAGGAGCAAATACCTCTTCATAGTCGATGCCATGTTTCTGCTTGTAACCTTTGGCCACAAGTCTCGCCTTGTACTTCTCCACTTCTCCTTTGGCATTCTTCTTTGTTTTGTATACCCACTTGACTCCAATAGCCTTTTGCCCTTTTGGTAGAGATGTCAACTCCCACGTATCATTCTTTTCTATTGACTTTATCTCCTCATCCATGGCTTGCCTCCATTTCTTGCTTTGCACAGCCTCCTCGAAGCTAAGAGGTTCACAATCAGCATACAAGCATAGAAGCGTTAGCTCGTCAGTCTCCTCAGTCTCGTCATAGAGCTCCTGTAAACTTCTCATTTTTGGAGATCTTTCACTTGAACTTGAAGGCGAGTCTTGTGTTGAGGATGGACTTGGAGGTTGTTGAGCATCTTCTCTTGAGTCACACGTCTCATCTTCTTCGTTGAGACTAGGAAGGAAACCATACCGCTCGTGATCATTCATATTCCAATCCCATGCTCCTTCTTCATCAAACTCCACGTCTCTACTTACAACCACCTTTCTTGTGTTTGGATTGTAGAGTTTGTAGCCTTTTGATTGCTTGTCGTAGCCAACGAAGATGTGCATATCGCTCCTATCATCAAGCTTAAGACGCCTTTGGCGCGGTACGTGAACATATTCTATGCTCCCAAATACTCGTAGATGTGAAACGCTAGGCTTTATTCCATTCCATGATTCTTGTGGATTCTTGTTATCTAAGCTCTTGGACGGGCACCGATTTGAGAGATAGACCGCACAATCAACCGCTTCGGCCCAAAACTCCTTTGGCATCTTCTTAGTTTTCAACATACTTCGAACCATGTTGAGAATGGTTCTGTTCTTTCTCTCAACCACACCATTTTGTTGTGGAGAGTATGGAGTTGTTAAAAATCTACGGATCCCATTTTCTTCACAAGATTTGTTAAATTCTTTTGATAAAAATTCTCCACCTCTATCGGATCTCATGGCTTTAATTTTTAAACATTTCTCCTTTTCAACCATTGCTTTAAATGTTTTAAAAGTGTCGAAAGCTTGGGATTTTTCTTTTAGAAAATAAACTCATGTCTTTCGAGAAAAATCATCGATAAAAAGCATAAAATAGTTGTTTTTACCATGAGATGGTGGAGTAATGGGTCCGCATAGATCTGTATGAATAAGTTGTAGTGGCTCCTTTGCTCTTGATGTTGCTTCTTTTGGGAACGGGTTTCTAGCATGCTTCCCAAGTAGACATCCTTCACATACTTGATTAGGATGATCTATATGGGACAATCCTTTCACCATGCCCTTTGTAGACAACAATTTTAAGTCACCGAAGTTTAAGTGTCCATACCTCATATGCCAAAGCCATGAATGATCCTTCAAGCATGTCTTCAAGCATTTAACTTCATCATGTTCAACATTTAGAAGGAACATCCGGTTTTTACTCATGGGAACTTTGGTGATAAGCCTTCCTTCGTGGTTTCTTATTATAGCACTACGATCTTTTAAGTGTATATCGTAGTTTTTCTCCAAAAGTTGTCCCAAACTTAAAATATTGCTTTTAAGGCTTGGCACAAAGTAAACTTCTGATATGAATTGGTGACTTCCATCTTTAGCAAGGATAAGTATTTTACCTTTTCCTTTCACCGTTGCCTTTGAGTTGTCCCCAAATGTGACGTTCCCTTTAACTTGCTCCATTTCTACAAACAAGCTTTCTTCACCCGTCATATGGCTACTTGCAGCGGAATCTAGATACCATGAAGTTCTTATATTTTCTCGTTCATCTTTGTTTGCCATCAACAAAGTGAGTTGAACGTCATCTTGCAAGTCCATAATGTTAGCCTTCTCTTCCACTTGTCTTGAACTTCTACACTCGGTGGCGTAATGACCATACTTTTGACAATTATAGCATTGGATTTGAGTTTTACCTCCTCTTTGGGCGTAAGAACCTCTTCCACGACCTCTTCTAGAAGGAGACCATTGTGTATCTTTTTCTTTATTTACTTCTTCCCTATCTCCTCTTCCTCGTCCTCGTCCTTGGAATCCACCACGACCTCGGAAAGTACCACGTCCTCTTCCTTGGTCCTTTCCATGTACAAAGCTCTTTTCTCTTTCTTTGAAAGAGAGTTTTGAATATAGAGCTTCTTCCAAGGGTTCTTTCCCCATTCTTTTCTTCATTTTCTCTTCATGGGCTTGTAGTGAACCCATGAGTTGATCAATGGTCATAGAGTCAATGTCTTTGGACTCCTCTATGGCCACAACGATATAGTCAAAGCTCGGTGTCAAAGAGCGAAGAATCTTTTCTATCACTCTTGTGTCACTCAAGCTTTCTCCATTTCTCTTCATCTCATTTGAGATGGTCAAGACACGAGTGAAATAATCCGAAATGGCTTCGGATTCTTCCATTTGTAGTCTTTCAAAATCTCCTCTTAGAGTTTGAAGGCGTACCTTTTTCACCTTATCAATTCCTTTGAAAGCATTTTGAAGAATCTCCAATGCTTCCTTGGAAGTAGTTGCATTTGCAACTGTCTCAAACATCGCATCATCTAAGCATTGATAGATGAGAGTGAGAGCACTTTGATCCTTCTTTCTTGCTTTGAGCAATTCTCCCTTTTGGGTAGCATTTAATGAACCTTCATCTTTAACTTCTTCATAGCCTTTCTCGACTACCTCCCATGCATCATGTGAGCCGAGTAACGCCTTCATCCGGATACACCAACTACCATAGTTATCTTTGGTAAGACGAGGATATTGGAATGTATTCATCATGTTTGACATCTTGATCTTCTAGCTCTGATACCACTTTGTTAGGAAATGGGGCCTTTTAGGCTTACTTTGATGAAGAAGTTTTAAGGGAATTTGTTAGTGGAAGTTTGGAAGAGAGGAAGATTTGGATTTTACAAAGGTGTTTGATTGTTATTGCTATGGTTTACAACTTCTTGACTTGATTACAAATGACAACTTCATCACCTATTTATACTACTCCGTGGAAAGTTCTACATACTAGATATTTTCCATGGATATACATTAAATATTAAGTATCTAGATAATTCTACTAGATACTTATGCTAGATATTTCTAATACACCATTCTACAATCTTCTATGGACTTTTCTAGATAATTTGCATACTTATGGACTTGGGCCTAATTATTATGATAATCTAATGTTTTGGTTAATCCAATACCAATGGCCCAAATCAAGTTTATAATCCAACAGTGAGTTTATGAATTTGTGTTACTGTACGAGTTGCTAAATGGGTTTTGTTGTGAGTGAATCTATACTCGTTTCCGATAAAAACGTTTTTCCGGCGTTTCCTGCCACCCTTCCCCGTCGTCGGTTGGCTTGTTTGGTGTATAACCATACACCGGCAGCCCCTCCATCTTTCTTCTGTCTCGTTTTTCTTGTTTGCTGTGTTGCCCAAGTCGCAGGCCACAAACCCACTAAATGGGCTTAAGCATTAACCCATTTCTCTTAAAAATATAAAAATTAGACTTCGTAATAGATACTTTTAAACTTTTAAAAACCATATATTTATATGTTTAATTAATTATATAAATTAGTTACATCTAATCGATAGTTTAAATTATTAAATTATTTAATAATTAATTACTTTTAATTATTTAAATTTAGTTTGTTTAGATAATTATTACTATTGTATAACAAATCATTTATCTTCAATCGAAGTGGATGTATATACTATTGAAAATGTACTTAACCAATACAACTATATTTAATATACAAGTCCAACTCCACTGAGTCACCAACGTATCGCTCATATCTATATTCGAGTTGAGAGAATCATTTATGCATCATATAGATTAGGCGTGTCATTTTAGACCGTCACTTATTAACTATTATTATGCGTTTAGGACGCCAGGATTATTTGGTTGGAAACCGCAAATATTGTTGATTGCATTTTGCTAGCTTCGCATCAGGTGAGTTTCACGGCCCACTTTTACTATTGTATAACTACTTTATTTGGGGGAGAAAACATATACTACTCAAACTATTTTGCAATAATTGATCTTTGTATAATCATTGTGGTGTACACGTACCAACTGTTTAAGGACCACAATACATGTCCTCGTTTAACCGTAATCATTAACTATGCGTTTTAGCCAAGAAATATAGAGATAGTACTATCGGGATTGATCCCCCGCTCATGGTTAGTTATGCGCTAGCCCAACTGGGTTTGAGCTTTATATTCTAACTACTTTAGATTTTGGTTTGATTATAGGCTCTTTGATTATACCTTAACTTGAATGTCCTGCAAACATGTCAAGGGATTATGCATTGCACGTAAAACTATTTTTGTACAGGATTTGTACTGAACTATTTTGACGATACTAAATTTGAGTCGCAAAGCCTGCGGACTCACCAACCTTTGTGTTGGCATTATTTTTATACTAAACGAGTTATGGAGTCACAAAACCTGTGAACTCACCAACCTTTGTGTTGACACTTTTTCTAATATGTTTTCTCAGGTAATGGAAACTAAACAAACCTATAAGCATCGCACGTGTCTTGGATTTTCTAAACGATCTTGGTAATCTACTTTATTTGTGTTGCTTTACTATTTATCGATGTGTAATGTTGCTAATTAGTCGCACATCGTTCTTCCGCAAAATCATTTTTGGCGGGGTGTGACAATACCACATTATTCAAATATTCACATAGAATCTGCTTTAGTGCTTCTTCATGTAGATGATGAGAAATCATGTAGGAGTTTAGATTCTGGTTCTAGTGGAATGATGGTATCTTTTTTTTTTTTTTGAAACGGAAAATGAAATAACGGAAGCCTACTCGCAATTTTTCAGCGAGCACCCCGAGTTCGAGCTCCGCATAAGCGGGCAAACCCAGCCCCCAAAGGGATTTCCAAGGAAAATTCTCCATATGTGCCCGTGTGAGGTGTGAGTAAAATTACGCAAATGCAACGCTCCCAAAGGGAATCGAACTCACGACATGCAGCCCACATGGGTATAAACCCAGTGCCTCAGACCAGCTAGGCTGGCCATCACAATATGATGGTATCTATTCCCAGTTTTTCTACTTCTTCAAGTGGTCAACATAATGGCTATGGTTCTGCTTCAGTTTTAAGGTATGAAACATCAAGTAATTATATATATATGTATGTATATATCCGTGTGTTTGTGTATTATTTAATGTTAAAGACACTCATTTGGGTTTTTTTAGGGTAAATTATAGAGGTGTTTTGTCCCTAAACATTTTTCTTCGGGTTTTTTTTCCATGTGGTCCTGATTTTTCTGTGATTTTGTCCATCCATCCAATTCCATCAACTTTCTCCCGTAAAGTCACCTCACATGCCAAACACGTGAGGGTATTTTGGTCATTTATTGTTACTTTTCTGTAATGTAGAAAAAGAACATGGGGCCCACGGGTCTTCTTTATCTAAGAGAGTTCTTGATAAGTGTAAAATCATCTAATGAAAACATTAATGTGATCCTCTTAAATTAAGTGGTTACATTTGTTCCTTAAAGTAGTTTCAATTTATCTACTTTTGAACGTCCTAAAGTAATTTGTATTGTTTATTACAATATCTACAATTACATATTTGTTTTTTCTTGTGTAGGGATGCTTTGATTTCTTACATCACAAGTGGAGATGATATGCAAGTGGTTGGTTCTTTGAGTGTTTTGGCCACTTTCTTGCAAACAAAAGGTCATAACTTTATAAGTTATTCATCTTAATTTGTTTTCTCATCATATTATTATTTACTGAATCTGCAGAACTTGATGAATCAATGCTAGATGCTCTTGGAATCCTTCCACAACGTAAACAACATAAGAAATTATTACTGGTTTGTGCTGCTTCTGATTTATCACTTATATTTTTGTCAAATTAGTTGAAATGTAATTTATCCATTTTATATTGTAACTGCAGAAAGCTTTAGTTGGTGAGGACAGTGGTGAAGAGCAACTATTTGCTTCAGAAAACTGGACATCAAAGGATAACAATGGAGAACTCACTATTTACCTTCAAAGGTTAAAGGTAACTATTAATTAATAATTATTTTACATTTTTTTCCTGAATTCTGTCTCCACCTTTTGACACCTGGATTTTTTGTTGTTGACAGGATCAATATGAAGTATCATGTTCTTATCAGGAAGTTGGAGAAAGCCCGCGTGTACATAGATTTCTAGTACTTTTCTCTTCCCTAATCTTTATTTGTTTTGTTGCTGTGACAGTTTGTATATTTAAGATGAAATTAGTTTGTGACAGTTTGTAAATTGTTGTTTTGCAGGTGCTAGATGCATTGATTAGTCTTTTTTGCAGAACAAATATATCAGCCGATACTTTATGGGATGGCGGTTGGCTTTTGAGACAGTTGCTTCCTTATAGTGAAACCGAGTTTAACACTCGTCATCTTCAATCTCTCAAGGTGACTTATTTTAACGGTTTGAAATAGTTTATTAACTTAATTGTCAAGTCAATTAACATACAAGAAAATATTTGTATGTTGGTTACAGGATTCCTTTAAGAAGTGTTGTAGTCAACTTCAAGATGAGCAAAGAGGATCTTGGGCTGATCTACTCATACAAGTGCTATGTGATGAGTGGGTAAAATGCAAAAGAGGTAATTTGTTTTGTATAAGTTATGAAATTAGTTTTTTTTTTTTTTTAAATTATTATTTGACGGTTTGATATTTATTTATAGCAATTGAAGCTTCTTCACCAAGAAAAGTCCATACTCTTCCCAACAAACAAGCCCTTGGCAAGTGGTAATGGTATGACTTCTAGCATACTCAATGACTTGAATTAGACCTAACTTAAATTCTAAATGGTGTTTTCTCTATGTATTTTAAGTTCTGAAATGATTTTGGTTTGATTACCTTTTAGAAGTTATATCCATTGAATCATCTTTTGCTGCTGGTGAAAGGATCGTGTTAAGGTTTTCCTCCAAACCAATCCTTATTGCATTTATATATTTTTATATCTAACAACATGACTTGTCTTATTATATAAATTATTAAATTTAGGTGTTTGTGCTTCTTCATCAACTCCAAATAATCTCAGTGGGTAAATCTTTGCCAGATCAGCCTCCTATCCTCCCTCCAGCTGTCTTCCCTGAAAGTTCCCGAGCAAAATCTGCTGGTCTGAATGCTATTGGTCCAAAACCCAGCACTGAAATACATCTTGGTTAGTCTTGCTCACCTAGTTATAGTTTTTAGAAAATAAACAGAATTTCTTGCTACTTTAAACTCCAAGATTTTGTTAATACATCTGTCAATAAATGATTAAGTGTTGAATGTTGAAATAAATACATACAGGTGATACAATACCATGTAGAATTGCTTTTGAGAGAGGAAAAGAACGACATTTTAGGTTTTTGGCAGTTTCAATGGGAACATGTGGATGGATAGTCCTTGCAGAGGTATTAACTCAGAAACCTCATTATGGAACTGTTCGTCTTGTTGCACCTTTGGCTGGATCTAATGTAAGTTTATACACACAGACACACACACCAAGTTATAATTCATTAATTATTTTTTTATTTTTATTTTTGCAATTTTATTTACAGCCTAGAATAGATGAAAGGCATGCAAGATGGTTACACCTTCGAATCCGTCCATCTACTTTACCCTTTACAGAAAGGGCAAAAAACATGGGCACTGAAGTCAAAGTCATCATCGTTGGTTGATGGACTCTTGCATTTAAGGATGAAGACTCTTGCAAGTCAGCTTTGACCATGATTCACAAGAGCTTGACTTGCTATGCACTCAAGTACAGACAAGACTTGCACCTTTATTCTCCCAAGAAATATGAAACAATTCCTCATTTTTCACAAATAATGTCTTGTGTCATTCTAACGTCTATCTGTAAATGTCCATAAGACGCTCAAGTACATAGGAAATATAGATATAAGAAATTATAGATATAATGTTGCTTATGCCGTGTCTTTGTATATTAGGTCATTCATTTGCATATTTTTGTAACTCTATTTTCTCATTTACCCGTAGGTGTCTTTTGATTGTTGTTGCTTATGTGAGAACAATGTAAATCATAATTGTGATTTGGGTTCACAGTGAAATCTTGTTTCTCGCGTTTTCAAGATCAAGTGTGTGAAACAGGGCTTTAATTTGTTCGTTGTATCTATTTTTTGTATAAAATTGGATTGATGTAAACAGAATACATCTGAATTAGCAATAAAAACCCCTGCTGTTGATGCAGCAGCGCTTTGGTACAATGAACAGCTCAAAAACATGACATTTACATTAAAAACAAAAGGCTGATCAGAAACATGAAATTTACAACCAAAATTCAATAAAATTATCACCTGCAGATCTTGCATAGGCGTAATGAAGGACATAAGATTCTATGGCTCAAAAGAATTGAACAAATTAAGAGGACAACATGCCATTATAAACAATATTTTTGGCTCAAAAGAATTGGACAAATTAAGAGGACATAGGCCATCATTATAAACAATATTTTAAATTTACAGATGAATAATTATGGGATTTGGATTTTGAAATATTATCAAGGAAAACAAGAGTTCCATTGCATAGCACTTGAGCTCAATCGATCAGGGAGAGCACCGGCCCACACAGTCAAGTCTGGCAATGGTCCCGTTAGGGCAAGGTAATTTTCACCATCATTTTTTGGCATCTTTTTCCAATTCACCTGTTTTATAATAATGCCAGGCTGTCAGTCTCATTCTACTTAAAAACAAAACCATTTTTTACAAAAAAAAAAAAAAAAAAAAAAGAGAAGGTAGTAACTTGTCCAGGAAATGCTTTGCATAAGGTGTTCAAGGTGGAATTTTTGTCCCATGTGCTTTCACCAGATGAATTTTCATTAACACCACCACAATTCACCATTAGCCGACCATTTGGCATTAACTTCTCATTAAGTTCTAACCAGGTTTCTACCTATTTTAAAATAAATATAAAAAACATAAAACAAACGAGCAATAAATACAGACAAGATCTAACTACATTATATGTATACCTCTTGCAATTGGGGCAAAACCTCACCACCAGAAAACAAGTCGATAACTATACCCGAAAAAAACTTTATTAAATCAGGATTAAAACAAACAAAATAAATTAATAATTAAAAGGTTGTTAGAATGAATTTACCAGCATAGCCTGTGGAAAGGGTAGTTGATGTAGAAAGTGCATCGCCAATATGAACATGAAGAACACCACCTTATTCTGTATGTTTCTCAAGATCAGACAAGCCTAGATATTCTCTTGATTTATCAATCAACTGACAAATATTATTTATATAAATTCAATATTCCACAAACAAACATTACAAAATAAACCAACGGGTTAAAGATCGATCCATTACAATCTCCCATCCGTGTAGTTGCAGTGAAGGCCACAAAGTAAGCATTAAATGTGCAGCTGTTCCACCACCCTGAAGTTGAAGTTGAGATATTTAATCTTGTTGGCTAATTAGGACTAATTAAAGTTTACCAAGCCAAAAATGCCAACTGGACCTTTTGGAATGATAGGTGGCAAGCTGCTAAACTCATCCTGCAGTTGGATCAAGGGGTGAAAAAAGATAAATATATAGTAAAAAGATAAAAGAAAGTGAGGATACCCAATAGGAACCCGTCCATGGCTCTCCTTTCATAAAAATGCTGTGAACATTGTCTGCAGTTTCATCCAGTCACTACTACTAGTAATTAGTAAAGAGTTTTGATCCCTTAAGGCTGCATGCATTAGAAAGATATTAATACATAAGTAACTCCTAAAATGCAGGGGCTGGTTGTTGGTCAATGTACAACTTTATAATGCATGTTATTGACAACCTTAGGGCTGTCATTATCTTAGTAAATAGGGGTGATGACCATAAAAACCGATTAAATGTGAGGAAAACAGAGAGTAGAGTCAAGGAGTAGCATCCGTGATTCAGCAGTATCTAGGATAAGTATGTCATTGTACATACTGTTGATGGCAGTCAACAATTGAAAATCAATTTGTGTATTGCTTTGTTGTTGTTGTTGTTGTTGTTCTACGCCCGAACATAAGGGCATTTTGGGGTTTTTTCTAAAAAGAAGTAGGGGTTGGGGATTCCAAGCAAATGTTTGGTGGTAATCTTCCCAAATTACCCGAAATTAATGGGACAGATGGTAATATCATTTTCACTTCTTTGTAATTTCCCCCAAGAAACTTACCTGTGGGTTTTTAAAACAACTTACTTAATCAAAATCAACTCTCTTTTATCCATTAGAGATAAATCACAACCTGAATCAATCAAGTTGATCCCTTTTTATCATAAACTAACTCTTTTAATGTTATTTCCATGACACACTAGAAATATTCTCACTAATCGGTTTGACATGCTTCCTTATATGCAGTATTATAAATTTTGCTATTAAGATAATTGGCATCGACCCATTTGACCTGTTTTCTTATACATAACCTGAAGTGACTCATTTCTTTATACGGTAAATTGACCCACCCGATAGTCTTATGACCCATTAAACATAACCTGAATGGATTCTCTTAAATGCTAACTGTTATAATAAAAACACACTAATTACATCAATAGAAAGGCAAGGTACATGCCAAAATCACATAAAAACACGTCAGTTGAAGTGTATCTTGGTTCATGCATTCCTTTCGAAAAATAATTCAAAGTACAGTCTCGTATATCTTAATTTTTAAATTTTTAAACCAGATAGCAACACATTAGTGACATGATGTACACAAAGTAAGCAGATTGGTTCACTAAATTTAGTACAGAAACAGAGTTATGAGCGAAATCTGAAAGGCCAGACAAGTAAAAAAACAAGCAATGTTTTGTTTTTCAGTGTTAATTTCATTGTAATGTTTAATTTGGGTATGCATTCTTCTATAAACGTACCAGTTTAACAGCAATTTCATAACCCACCTTTGATTAGGGTTAAAAGAAGAAAGCAAATATGTTGAATTGGGCAATGATTCCAGATTCCGACTTCGGTAGAAATATATATGAATAATTGAAGATAAAGATGATTCGGGGGTGTTTGGGAAAGCTTTTTAAAATAGCTTAAGCTTATTAGCTTATAAACTTATTTAAGTTAATAAGCTTTTTTAAAATAAAGTGTTTGGAAGAGTTTATTTAAATTTATTGTAAAATTACCAAAAAGGGTTTAATGAGTAAATATGTTGTGAAGAAAAGAAAAATCGATAAAGTTAGGTGGGGGATAAAAATGTAAGATCATTTCATTTCTTAAATAAGCCTTAATAATCCCCAACAAAATAACTTTTTTAAGGGGTCCTTAATAAGCTCATAAGCACAAGCTTATAAACTTATCCAAACACTTAATGTAGCTTATTAAGCTTAAATAAACTAATAAACTAATAAACCCCTCTAATAAGCTCTCCCAAACACCCATATGATGAAAAGGAGGGTATGGATACACGCCCAATTACAAGGAAAAAGGGATTAGTGTTTTTTTGTTTTTTTTATAATTTCACTTTATCACACATAAAAGTTAACTTGAACACCCACTAGATGCACGAATCTATGATTTAATCCAAATGTTTTTTCACTTTCATTTTTCTTATAAAAGAAGTAAAATTCATAAAATAAAAAGTACGTTTAAAATTTAAAGTACAATATAGTACATTAAATTTAAAATAAAAGTACAATAATATAAAAAGAAATGCATTAAATTTCTTTTAAAAAACTACTGTACAATTTAACAAAGTTTACTATCTATTATATGTGTACTCTTCTCAAAAAAGTTTATACATTTATTATACTACCTACGTATCAAAATAAGTGATACATTTGAATAATTGCGGTTTTTAAGGCAAAAGATTAAAAAGTGGTTTAAATTAGATTAAAGTGGATAGTTAGTAGATAATGGGTCCCACTTCTTTGGAATGTAGTGATATTAATGATGTTTAAAAGTAAAAGTAAGGGTAAAAGGGTAATTTCACTTTATTAAAGTAGATAGTTAGTGGAGAATGGGTCCCACTTTTTTACCAAATAAGGTAAGTTTTGGAAATGTATCACTTATTTTGTTCCACCCCTAAATAGAAAGTGTATCACTTATTTTGATACGGAGGTAGTAATAAACTATATGGTGAGCGTTCATGCGAGAACCATTATTATTGCGAGAACTGCGAGAACCATTTCTGAACCATTAGATTATGAGATCAAAGGCTAGAATTAATGATGAAAATTCTGTAAATAAATCAATAGTTATGGATCAAATTTAAAAGCTTGAAGGGTAATTTTGTAAAACCATCTAACCCTCATTTAATTGTATCCCTAAAATATCTCCTTTATTTTATAACCTCTCGTCTTTCTTCAACCCTAGCTGCCTCCATTTTCTAAAATCTTAGACCAAACCTCCCTCTCTCGGTAACAATTAGAAATCGAAGATTTTAAAAGATAAAATTAAGAAAAGTTCCAGTTTTCGATTCACCAGAAAACATTGATAGGTAAGGTTGATTTTATTAATTTATTTCTGTGTGATGTGTCATGTGATTGTGCTTCTCTATTATCACCAATTTATATTAAATTGAATCTACATTTATGAATGTCATCGCAAAACGTTAATAAATATAATTGGATTTATATTTAATTGAATTTATACTTATATTTAGTTTATTACCGATTATCACCTTTTGTGTATTACCCGTTATCAATTTTTTTAATTGAATTTATATTCAGTTCATTGTTAAATATGAAAAAAGTCTAAATATCTTAAACAGGGATCTGGGATTTCACTTTTCGGTGAACATGCTTGAATTCCAATTGTTCACCAATGAACGAAGATAAAGATTTCAACTTTCCGGTGAACAGTGGTGAACGGTTACGGATATTTATTTTTGTTCATTAGTTTATTTTTATTGTTCATTAGTTACATAAATCGTTCATTTATAGAGAATTGTTGGTTTGTAATTTTGTTAATCTCCGGTTTGTGATTTGTGTTCGTCTTTGTAGATTTTTAATTTTCTTATTCTTTACCGTATTATGTTCATTAGTTTTGTAATTTCAGTTCTTTTTTCGTCTAGGGTTATAGATTTGTTCATTAATAATCAACGTTCATTAGTTTAAGATTTTGTTCATTAATAATCAACGGTCATTAGTTTAAGATTTTTGTTTATTAATAATATAGTCGTTTGTTCATTATGTATTTTGTACATTTATTCATTAGTGAATTTATAAATTTTGCAAGTGAACACATTTATCACGCGTTGAATACAAATTTTCAGATTTGGTGAACATATTTTTCGGTGTATATAATTATTTGGTGAATACAAATTTCCGTACAATTATCCGGTGGGTCTAGCTAGTCAACATCTTGTTAAGTAAAACATGGAAAGTGTTAATTATATTGATTTAATGAATTTAGGTGCTTTAATTAAGTAAAGCCAAAAAGATCTTAATACCCTTAACATTTGAAAATTTAATTAAATGAAATGATTGGTCATGAATGGTTCTCGCAGTTCTCGCAATAATAAGAGTTCTCGCATGAACGCTCCCCTAAACTATATATTATATTAATTTGATAATTGTAAACGTACTTTTATAGAAAAATGCGTACTCAAATTAAAAATTGTATATTAATCAGTGGTAGTAGTAATCAAGAGTTATATATAAATGTATAGATAGATGAATATGGATCAAGAAAGAAGCTAGGTTATTTGAAGAACTAAAAGAAGCAATTAGGAACATTGATTTAATTAAAATATCTAATGCCACTCAAGGGCATGATTGTCATTTTTCCTCCTCTAATATACACCTTTTTTAATTACGTGTTTTTCAATTGTCTTATCTTCACCTTCTCCACATCTCCTCCATAGCTCCTCCATTAATGGCTTCCTTCACATCTCCTCCAATAGAACCAGATACGAACCAAGTTTAGTGTGTGATTCAGCTCCAGATACGAAAACTATTTCCTTCTGTTTTCAACCATCACGATCCAGAGAAACAAGTCTCAGATTCAGATCTGAACTAGTCACTGATTAGAACCATTTTCGAATCTCAATCAGCTCCTCAATTTCTTCATTCGATTCCTTCTGGTTTCAACCATTTTCGCACATTTAGATCTGCTCCAGGTCGCCAATTTGAACCAAATATGAACCCTCAATCAACTGCTCGATTTCTTCATTTGCTTCCTACGAATTTGAACTAGTTACGCATATGTAGATTTGAACCAGATGCCTTTTGATTCATCTTTAGGAGTAATCGTTATTGTAGATTTCAATTTCATTCATGTATTAGCTCAATATAACTTGCTTCATGTTTAATTGGTCAATATGAAGAAATTGTGAGTTTGAAATTGGTGAAGACGATGAGTTATTGTTCATTTGCATTTTCATTTATTTGTATCTGTTTTACTTATTTTAGAATTGGGGAAGATGTTAAAATCAATGTTCATTTGCATTTTCAGTTAGTTGTATTCATTTTGATGATTTTGATATTGGGGAAGATGTTGAATCAATGTTTTAAATATTGTCATTTGCATTTTCATATTTTCAATTGCATTTGCACTTTCACACTGCCAGTTGCATTTACATTTTCAAACTTGCAGTTGCAGTTGCATTATCATTTTAAATAGTAATTCCATGAAACTTTACAATTTGGTTATGTTTTTAAATATTGTCAGTTGCATTTGCATTTTCACACTTGCAGTTGCATTTGCATTTTCATTTTGTAAACTTTATGACATTTTAACAATTTTTCTTGTAGGTTGTTTATAATGTTTCTCTGTAGGAATTTACATGTACATGCAAATGATATGAAATATTTGGACTACTATGTACATGTACATGCAAATGATATTAAAGATTGGGATAAAGTGTGGTTATGGTGACAACTATGATCCGCATAACATCCGCACTTGTCTAGAAAGAAAAAAAGTAGAAGATGGGCAGAAAAAACGCAACGATCAGATAACGATGCAAGATTTTCTTGAGTAGAACATTAGTTTTTTTATTTGTTTTGTTTTATAGTCTTACCGGATGTAGTTAAACATACTTTGGCATTTGCATTTTCATTATATCTAGTTATTCCTTGAAATTTTAAATATTAGCTCTGTTTTAAATAGTGTCAGTTACATTTGCAGTTTCATACTTGAAGTTGCATTCACATTTTCATACTTGAAGTTGTATTTGGATTTTCATACTTGAAATTGCATGCATTGGCATACTTGAAATTGCATTTGCATTTTCATACTTGAAGTTGTATTTGCATTTTCATTTTATCTAGGTATTCTCAGTTTCTGCTTATCTTTTCATGTACCATCAAAACTTCATGAATTCTAATGTACCTACACTTTTTTTATCAACTATTATAATCAATAAAAAGACAAATCCAAATAATAAACATAAAAACAACCAACAAATCAATAATTCCTTTTCATGTATCATGAACAATTGTAATCTAGATTATAATCAATACGAAAAAACCTAAAACAATAACAATATGGATTAGTTCTGCAAATATCCATCAATCCATATCAACAAAAACCAACCAACCACCTAAATTCACCAATTCATATGAACAAAAACCACCTGACTACCTAGTTTATAGTTTAGTTAAACATAATACATTTTTTATAGTTAGCCCAACATCCACTTTTTTACCCACTCCTTTGTAGTCTTTACATAATTCTTACTTCGACATCTTCCGCAAGTTTAACCCGTTCTTCCTTTGTTAGTTTTTGATACTTTTCCATTATTAATACTGTAAATGTACTTGCTCGCCATATTCTTCTTCTTTAGTCACCTGATAGAAGCAGAGAAAGAATCATTGGTTAAATGTTACTACTCGTTTGTTTGCATATTTGTAAACAAATTACATCAACATTTATGAGAATGAAGCTTATAACATTATTCAATAAACAAACAATTTGCCTTAAATAGTTGGTTAAAGTATAAATTACCTTAAATCAAACAACATTATTTTTTCAACTTAATCAAAGAGAATCGCTTATTTGAAACCCTATATTGTCGATTCATTGCCTTCATTCGTCGACTCAAACCCTATATTTCCTTCGTTAATTGACACAGAAGCATATTAGTTAAACTTGGACATGCTGATGGATATATGCATTAATAAGTTAATAAAATATGTTAATGCATATAAAGTAATAAAATCATTTTTTTTAAGATTTAGGTTCTAATACAAGCCAAACCAGCAGTTTCTCCAAAGACTACTCATTTCAACCCAAACTCATATTGTGACCCATTATCCAAAAACATATCCAAACTCTTTTTTTATCGAATTTGTGTAGATTTTTGAAAGAAATGGTGAATTAGGGCTATTTTGTAACAACAATTGAATCATCATACCACAAGAATTTCATTTTGCAATTGATGAGAGAATTCTACCACCACTTCCGAATGTTGTTGCTGACTAATTTGACAAGGTTGACTTATTTGACAAGGTTTGTAACACTAACAACAAATTACCATAATATGCTTTCTCTATGTGCAATCGACTTATGAAAAAAATTTGTGTTTTTTTACAGTCTTAGTTATGCTCAGATTCACATAACCAAGGACCAACTTCTAGAAAGACTGCACCAAATCCATTCCATTTGCATACTAAAGAACGAGGAGCGGAAAAGGAAAAGCATTTTTTTATGCAAACCATTCACAAACAAATATCATAATCAAATTGATGGAGAATGAGATCTAGACTTATTTACAGTAGTTTTTTTTACAAAATAACTACATAAACATGGATGATTCCTTGCACATTTAATTAAAAATAAAAAATTCCTTACCTTCGTGAATCGTGAGTGAAAGAGAAACATACGAAACCATTCGTGAATCGGCTATCGATAATCGCCTTCATGATTGAGAGAGAGCGAGAGACAGACAAAACCTTCGTGAATCGCCGTCGTTAGAGAGAGACAGACGAACCCTATGGAGAGAGCGTAAATGTTTCTTAGGTGAGAGACTGAAATTTACGAAATTGACCTTTTTGCCTATTTTTATCCGCATCTGGGACTTCAAATTATGGATGCGTGTGTTTTTTTAACTTATAATCTAGTCCCTTCATATCTTGATCTAAGGGTTATTATTGTTTCCTTAAATTCTTTAATTAATAATGATTTTCTATAGATCCCTACTCTAGATAGATAGATGTTTTATACATATTTTAACGTATTATCATAACCTTACAAATAATATATATGGTATGAACATAATTTTATACGAAAATAATCTTTCTTTACCTAAAATAATTTAGGAACGAAAATTATTACGCAACTTAACAAATTTTTTTTTTATCGTTAGGCCAACATATAACCGCAATTGCGTTCCCTAACACATGAAACGAAACCGATTCGAAACTCATTAGCTCGCTAAATCTTCTGTGATCGACGGCGACAATGGTGAAAGCGGTTGTCGGAGAAGAAGTCCAGCTCAAATCCGTCGAAGATCGCCTCAGCAATTCTCGTCTCTCCTGCCAGGTGACTGTTTATCTTCTTCTCTGTTTATGAGTATATGTAGATGCACACATATGTTTAAATTTCTAGGGTTTTTGACAGGTAGGACTGGTGATTGGAAATATCAGTACGAGTTTAGATAGAGGCTTTGTGTTCGATTTAGTTCCGACACCGTTAAACGACGCCGGAGAAGCAGCTTCGTGGATCATCGAGAGCAAAGATGATAATAATAATAAGAAGAAAGGAGGTTCGAAATCAAAATTGCAATCTGATTCTTCCTCGTCTTTGTCAATTGATAAGGATTGGGTCGCTGAACATGCTCGTCAGGTTTGGTTTGGTTCGATTTGCTCAATTTACTATTGCATTAAGCATCTAAAAATGAAATGCCGAGATATCAGATCGAGTAACTTGTGAAATTAGTAGTTAATTACAAGGTTTATTGGTAGTGTTAATGATAACAATTGCAATAAGCCAATAATTCAGTTTACAATAGAGTGGCAACAAATCTGTACAAATAGGACCATCTGTTATTAGGCGACATTTTTGAAAACAAGTGACTATTTTCCCCCCCAATTAAAATCAATAATCCTGCAATAACAAGAAAAGATGATCCTTGATTTTGTAGTAGTTGAAGTTATAGTGTTTGTTTGGAATGATGAAACAGGTTTCAAGAATGCTAGTTGGTGGCATGAAGGTAGTTGGTATCTACATTTGGGTCAATGAAAACTTGTTCAAGAATTCAACTTTAGTGCTTTGTCAGGTTTACCTTTCGTTCTACCTTTTCATTTCACACACACACACACATATATATATATATGTGTATATATATATATATATATATATATATATATATATATATATATATATATATATATATATATATATATATATATATATATATATATATATAGTGCCCGATTCAGCGCAGAACCATTTAAAGCTGCAGAACCGCAGAACCATCCTAACATCCAATGTTTTCTATGTTATACATAAGGTGTACATTTCCATACACGTTGTAACACATTTATACATTCAGTGTTTCCAATTTTTTATACACATAATATATAAATATATTTATATATTATTTGTACAAAAAATTGGAAACATTAGATGTTAGGATGGTTAAAGCATGTATGCAAATTTACAACTTATTTATAACATAGAAAACATTGGATGTTAGGATGGTTCTGCACCTTTAAACGGTTCTGCGCTGAATCGGACCCTATATATATATATATATATATATATACACACACACACACACACACAGACACACACACACACACACACAGTGACTGATGAGAGTGGTTGTTGCAGACTGTAAAAGGAGTTGCAGATGCAGCACCAATGGTTTGGGATGAGAGACTGCTTATTCACATAAGTCTTAGTCCAAGGAGGTAATTGTAAATTAACACATATGTGTAATTGTTGAATTAAGATGGTAAACATTAATTTAATAAAATGTTGGTTGGTTAGGTGGAGTTGTAGAAATTGCTCATTGTCTTCAAATATAAGCTCAAGCAGCTTACGGCCTTGTGATTTCAAAATGGGAAGAGTCTTGTCCACCCTTGACAAGTTTAAATGCACCTACAACTTCGATATAAGGTATATACACAATATATAAATACACTTTTTAGTAATTAGTAAATCATATTATCTTCACTGGATGTTTGTTTAATTTATGTTACTTGCTCTTATATTTGTGTGGTTTATTTCAATAAAATGTATTAATAACAAGTAGAAGAGCTGTTTTTATTTTTCCAGGTTTCCAATATTCCGTGAGAATATTTCAAGTTCTGGAAAATTTGCAGGGATTCTTCGTGATGTAATATCAAGTCATGCTGAGGAATTGAAGGGGGCCAAGGCTTTGATTGATGGAAATTTTGTATGCATCTGCTACCATTAAAACTCAAACTTCTTGGTGTTCATTTATAAATATAAAAAAATGATGTTTTCTAAAGTTTGAAAATTTTATTTTTTTAATTAGGTAAATGTGGATGAACTATGTGCATATGATGGTGTGCATGAAGTTGAATTTCTTATACCTTTGATGCAACACACAGCTTTACAAGGTATCTAATCTTCCCAAAAAATCAGTCTCTTAATGTGATTCTAATAATATGTCATATTTGTTTTTTTTAAGCATACAGTCAAGATGAGGTTGTTGGTATCCTTGTTTTTACTGGCTCTATCTGTTCCTTTGCATACTCCAATAACAAACAACCGATTTCACAAGCTCTGGCTGATATAAAGGTATATCAATTTCAACCTATTTGCCTAATAATTTGGTTTGGGTTATGTTAAATAGTATATAAGCTAAGTTTTTGACCTTTTGTCCGTGTCCCAACTTTTATATTTATAAATGACCTTTTTACCCTTTTGAAACGTACACTTTTAGTCACTAAAGTTTATACTCGTAACTAATTTCATTTTTTCTCCCTTGTGAAAAGAAGTTATTATTTTTAATTTTAATTTATATTATAAAATTCAAGTTATATTATTATTTAAGGATTTTGGTTTGAAGTTTGTGTGTTGTTGATTGTAGGGAGATATTATTTCAAGCCTACATAGTAGATTAGATATTATCTGTGATGAGGTGGATGGGCAGTTGGATTCTGTTGCAGATGCTACAGTCCCATCTCAGACTCATATTCCTCAACTTCAATTGCATTTATCAAGGTCTCATAGTACATATATATAGATATAGATACACTGACAATTAACGTTTGTTGGATTACTTTGCACACAGAAAACAATGCAGTCTTAGTTTCCCTAGAAGAGTTTTTGTTCCGTGGCTGGGTGATACATATATATGTGACTACATACAACCTCCTGAAACACTTGAGGTACAAAATTTAATAAGTAAAGTATAATAAATATTTCTAGATTATAGGCTAGTCATTTCTAAAACATTAGTTAGTTATTTGTGGATTTGTGTTTGTTAGGTTGTTAGAGAGCATTGTGTTGAATTGATGTCAATGGAGGCACCAAGTGATAAGTCAGTTATTTTGGAACCAGAAGCAGAATCCATAACATTATCCACCAAATCATTTTGGGAAACAGCAATGCAACTGTCCCAAAAGTCATCCTTAAACAACAGCAGTAGCTCAGTTATTGGGAAACAAGTAGAAAAATCAAGTAATGTTAGCATTACGGCTGCACTTATGGTTCTTATTCTATCTGTTTTACTAGGTCTTTTGTTCTTTGCTTTCACTACTTAACGGTTGGTTATGTTATATGTTTTCATATTTTCTCTATGAATTATTAACTAATTTTGTTGTGTTCTAATTTAAAAGGTTTGTTCTTTTTAATCATCCTCATTTGAAAGCACTTTAGCCTTTACAAATTGTAGTTCTATATTTCAGTTTTAATGATGAAATTTAGATATGTTCTAGTAATTACCCAACAAAATTAAAGATGAGAAGCTGTTGAGAAACATCAGTCAGTCATCTTTAGAATCAAGCAGCTGCCTTTTCAGGACCTCGTTTTCCTTCCTTAGTTTCATTACCTTCTGCTTCAATGTTTCAACATGTCGATTTGAACTCAAATCCTGTTTGTTTTCAGCCATTGTTCTGCTAATCAGTACTGCAACAACCATCACACAAACATTAACCAATCCAATTTTATAAATGGCTTCATCGGGTTTAAATAAATTTTTAGCTAAAAAATAAACTGGAGGAAAATATATTAATTATTGGTCTTTTCTTGCTTAAAATAACGAATTACTATTAAATTTGTATGTGTTTAGTCGTTTTGTCCAACTAGGTCGTTAAAAGATAGTTTTGTGCCCTAATTGTATTTTAGAAATATTAAATTTATATATAAATTGTTACATTTATAGATATAAGAAATAATTAATTAAAAAAGTATTTAATGATCCATATAGGAAGAAAAAAACTTATTTTAGCGTCTCAATTAGATTAAACTTTGTATAATGACTAAACATGGACAAATGTAAAAGTACGATATTTTAGAAAAGAAAAGCTTAAAATTTATAAACGTACAAAAACATTTGTTGACAACCTAACCCGTATTAAAAACTTGCTCATTTTGACTCACTACCCAACTTACCCATTTTGAGATCTTGCCACCCAAAATGTATCATTCCCAATAAAAATTAGGGAGTTGATTCTTACAAAGCAATTTTATACCAAAAGACAATCATACCCTTAGTGGAGGGATTAAAAGGAAAGTATGGTAAAAGGAAATGAAGGGCTTGATTGTCTTTTAACATTAAATTGCTCTGTATGAATAAAAATTGCTCTGTAAGAATCAACTCCCTAAAAATTATACAATATACAAAATCACAAGACCAAAATGGAAGTTGTAGTTACATACATTCCTTTTCTAGACTTTGGAGCTTTCTGTTTAATCCATTTTTCTCTTCTTGTTCCATCATAAGACAATCCTTCAAATCTTGTATCTCGTATTGGTCTATAAGAAAAAAAAAACCGTCACACATATAAGTCTTATAAAATCAGTAAATCTTTTAAAATCATTTTTCACTTCTTGTCCAATCATTAAATCTTAAGTAGAAACTCACATTTCATTTCGACATCAGAATGAACTCGGTCCAACCTTCTTGTTAAAGCTTCAACATGGTTTTTATGTGCAGATAAATCTTGGTGGAGGTGATTAATGGTTGATTCCTTCTCCATTTTCTGATCTAAGAAATTTCTGGTGTATATAGTAGATATCTTATGATTGCATGCAAGATCTCAATTTGGTTGATAAAAATAGTTTTCTAAATGTGAAAACTCACTTAGTTTGAGTCTCCAGCTCTTTTATTCTGTTCTCATAATCATGCTTAAGCATGTTAATTGCATCTTTTAATTCCTACATATAAATCAAAATTGTTAGCACGCTATACATAAGGTCAAAACCAAATTTTTACCTAGAAATTTATATGGATCTGTTTTTTTAGGTTATTAGATTGATATACATAGAAAATTTCCAATTGTTAAATTCATAAAAACATGAACAAGGATAAAATTGGTTTGATTAAGCATTTAAGACAATTTTTATCAGAATTGCATGAAACAACACAGTGTCAGAACAGCATATGGTTACAGTTTCAGTAATAAATTAAAATAACTTACATTCTCTTTTCTGGTATTTTCATCATTCACTCTCTTCAGTTCCTCTTTCAAGCTGCGACAGTTATTCCTACGTTCAAGCTGTTCCATTGAACGAAAACCACAAAAGAAGAGAATTGCAATTCCATCGTCACTCAACTACAGATTACGCTAAAAATCGGAATTTTAACTGTTTCTAGCAATCAAATTATTAACCTGATTAGCCATTTTGTTGATGGATTCTGTGTACAGCTTCATCACTCTCTGGTTTTCTAAGAAAACAGATCTTAGTCAGATACTAGTATTAAGCTTCAACTTCAAAACTTTAAATCCGTTCAAGTTCTTCAGCCAGATAGCTAATCAATAAAATTGTTTACCATCGCAACAGAAAATCAAAAATACTAGAGCTATCAACAATGGAAGCTCAGAGATTAATTGTGTTTATTCATGGATTGAACATTTTTCTCACAAGTCCTTATAAAACACAAAATTGAAGAATATCAACGGCTCTGATGCTATTAAGTAAAGTATAATCACAATTTAAATAACTTGTGTAACCTAATAAGCTTCATAATTAGATGTAACATTTTAATGACGGTAAAATCCCCAAATGTCCATACAAGTTTGTAAATTTGATTATTGAAATCGGATAATAACTTGTAATCTCCTGAAAATTAGTAAAATCAAAAGCGAATTTGTTTAAGGTCGTAATAACACACCTGATTTGAGAGTGTTGGCGGTGAATTCAAGAGCTTCTCTCTTTTTTATTTCGGTTTTCAAATTTGATTCAAGAGATTGAATTTCAACAATTCCTTCACTGAATTCCTACATAATCGATACTGAATCTTAGGTTTTGATTAATAAAAATTCAATTCGATGTGATCTGAAAGAACGGATTGTAAGGTGAAGATTAAAAGTAGTACACTGTGTATCTGATCAAAATCGGAAAGAATGGAGTCCAGTGCTTCATCCGTAGTTGCCGCCATTTGAAATCACCCACTCTTCTCACCGTTAGATTGATATAAAAAAACAGAAAAATGGAGGGAATTAAATCGTTTGGTTAAAATCGACATTTTTATTAACCACATCTCTATTTATAAAATTTTAAAGTTCACATTTCCATTTATTATTTTTATTATGAAGTTTGTTATAGTGAAAAAAAAAATTAACCTAAAAAAACATTGATACGTAACTTTTATAGCACCGATACTCTACTTTTTTGAAAAAATGCACTGGTACAATGAGATAAGAGTTGCGAATCATTGACCTTTTAGACCTTTTCCATTGTATTTATTAAAAATTAGGTTAACTAAGTTGTGATTAAAAAATATTTAGTTTTAAAAATGCGTTATATTTTACTACTTAAACAGCCCAATTATCGTGACCAACATGTTAGCATATTGTGGGACGATGATTCGCCCATACGCCATATACATTTCTCGTATGCATCACATCCTTGCTTTTGTATCACGTTATATCTCCTTACAAAATTGAGCCCAATGTGTTTGTACACTTCTTATATTTCTCATACCCGTTATATAATATGTAGACCTTTTAAGAAAAGAATGAATAATCATATACAAACGGATAAGGTTCTTGTTACATCCATCAGTCTCAAATCCAAACCCAGTAAAAGAATACTCTCTACAAAGGAATAACATGAAGCATATATATATAATAATTGCACAAAATTCTTTAAACATTACTAGGGGAAAAAATGTAAAAAGTCCCCCCAAAAGCTTCATTCATAATCACACAAACACTCCCATACAAGATAATGGGGATGTAACAAAACCAAACCAAACTATACACCTATCATAACTATTAACTTTTAATTTTATAAAAAAGGTTTTGCTACACGGGAATAATATCGGGATTTGACGAGTCTTCACATCTTAAAACGATGCCATCTAAGCTTGCGGGAAGCATACATGTGGCCCACTGGCAGCCCGTTGGAACCGGGTCGGGCGGAGGAACAATCATCAACACATTATCATTCCTCTGCACAACTCCCATCACACTCACACTGCTTCCCTCTTTTATGTACCTGTTTTTAACATCATTTTACAACCAAATAAGTCAACAGTTATTAGTTAATGTTTTCAGAAATTAAATAGGTGTCAAGTTATTATACCCTTCTTTGAGTCGCATCACACGATCATCACTGGAGAGATTTCTGTCAGCCAACCATCTTACAAATTGTGGGGACATATCTTTGTTTGACTGGTCAATATCAATAACAGCAGATTCCTCAACGTATGGAGTCACACGGGCCCCATAACCAGTCTTCACTAACGCCCTTAACCCAGATTGGAAATCAGATATGTAGAAATCCACAACATGCCTCTGTAACATTATTATACAATTAATTAATTAATTCTTTTTTTTTTTTCTTTATCATAAAATAAAATATAAATATGATTACCTCGACGGAACGGAGACCCCACGTGAAACGGCGGTGAGTAGTGTTAGCAGCTTTAGAATCCCAGCCTCGATATTCATATAAACTTGTGGATGTATACACACATCTTGGAACCCTTTGAAATGATGACTCCAACGGTACATTTCCACATGTAACAACCTTAAACACATCAACATTTTCTATTCTTCGTTAGTATTAATTAAGCATCTTTAATATGAGCAAACCCTAGATATAATAAGAATGACGTACCCCAGTAACCTTGACAAATTGGCCATCTTTTGTGGTTCTAAGCTCAGCATCCGGATACTCAGAGATGAATTTAATAACTGCTTTTCGTCCACGAAACACATTCCAAGAAAAAGCCAAACTCACAATACCAAAAAGAACAACAACAACAATCAGAAGAATCGGATTTCCAACTGCTGCAAGTATAAAAACTGCAGCAATAAATCCCATCACAAACAGCAGAATAATTGACCAGAACACTATCTTTGGAAAGCTTCTGAAGAACGAATGTGAACTCTCGTGGCTCAAATGAGTAACCGCTTGGTTCTTAACCATTGAACTGGCCCGTGACTTGATCGACCCGGAAGAATCCAATGGCCCCGAAGTCTTGCGGGGTGCACCTGATGAGTTAAGTGGGCCAGACATAATAGGCCCGGATGTTAACAGGCCCGTTGCAGGGAGAACCGGAGCTTGAGGCCCGGAATTTTGTCTTGAACCAGAAGTCATCCCTCCACCTTGAGGCCCGGATGATTTTCTAATCGGTTCTCCGTGTTTGTTCAACGGGCCAGAACTGGTTTTTTTCATTGAAGTTGGCCCGGGAACATTTCCGGATAAAGAACTCATTCGGGTCATGGAATGTGATGATATTTGGCCCGAGTGACTCGTATTGCCACCACTCATGGAGCCTGATCTTAACGGGCCACTGGTTAGCTGACCGGATTTTCTTGGCCCTTCAAACATCTTTCCTAATTCGCCGGATTTGTTTATATCACCACCGGTGTATGGCACGGCGGTGGAGGACATTGGCGGCGGTTTTTCTTTTGGCGGCTCGGGCCGGCCCGATACATATAAACCATTGTTTAATTGATGAGATGGGAATCGAGAACTCATTTTTGAAGATCTTTGATAACAAAAGTTGGTTGAGATTTAAGAGCAAGTGGTTTTTTTTACTTTTTAGGTGTGATCAAACCTACAAAACAAGAGTACATGAAAAGCAATCGTTAAATCAAGTCCAAAATATCTTTTCACAAAAAAATTCTAGATAGTTGCGTTTCTATTTATTTATGTCAATAATCAGTTCCCTTAGAGTAAAACTCTTCAGTTTTCTTACACCAACTCCTAATCTGAATATCTGAATTTGATTATTTTGACCTTAAATACCCAAACACTCAAAACTGCTAGCAGTTAAATCGCACAACCAAACAACCCCTAAATTAGAATACAAAATACTGCAATGGATTTTACTTAATAGGTTCAAACAAGAAGAAAGGGCCAAAAGCATCTAATAAAATAGAGATTGCACATGAGAACTGTAACATACGTGTTTTAATTTCGAGTATTTTAATTGTTAAGTTAATCATAGGTGGTAAATGACAAGTTGTTAGGTTACGTTGGTTGAAAGTGTTGGTCAAAAATCTGTATTTTCGGTATAGGATAAGTGGCATAGGTCAAAAAGGAAGAAAAATACGAAATTGCAGCATTTTGGAAGATAGCGGCGCTATCTTAGAGATAGCGGCGCTATCTTGTGTAAAAGGGGACAGCAACTCGAAATAGCTAAGGGGGAAACGCGAAAAATTTGGGACATAGCGGCTCTATCTTGAAGATAGAGGCGCTAAAAAGCAAGGGGGCAAGATAGCGGCGCTATCTTGAAGATAGCGGCGCTATCTTGTGCAGATTAGGCATAAAATCGGGATTTTTCCCCATTTCAGCCCAAATAACCTCAAGAACGTTCTCTTCTCGGTGTTAGGCGATTTTGGTCGATATTTGGTGCTTTTGGGCAGATTATAGCTAGAAATCAAAGGATTTTCATCTATTGTATTGATAATTAAGGTAAAACATCATCCCTATCACCATGCATATGTATAAATTGATGTATTGAGTTAGTAGGTCATGAACCCTAGTTAGGGTTTGAGTTATGGAACTGAAATTGATGATTGTAGACTATGTATAACTGATATTGAACTAGGAAATTGGAAGTTAGCATGTGATTATGCACTTGATGTATAGTTAGAAGTTTAGGGTTTTGGGGTTAATCACCAAGTTTGGGAATTGGTGATTAAGGGTCATACTAGTTGTGATTTTGAGCTTGTATATTGAATGAGATAAGTATAATTGTGATAGGTAAACAATTGGGAAATTGTGGTGATTACATTGACCGGTGACATTGGATTTGTGATTAAAGGAGTTCGTGGCTCGTGTTGACAATTGCTTGATCCCAGGTGAGTTCATCTATGTACAACTGTATACTAGTAGTTATATATATCTAAATGCTACGTGTTTAATTGTTATTTGGTTTAATGTTATCACATATGCGATGCCTAGAACATTGAATTGGTAATTCTAGTGATTGACTGTAATATGATTAAATGAAGTTTGATTCATTAATAGACTTTTGCTATGTGTATTGACTTGTAAGAATATATTGAATATTTGTGGTATGCCTTGTGTATAATCTTTTGATAGATGTCATGATTGATGGAATATTCATGTAGTGTCTCACTTGATATCGATTCATGTCGTATGAATTCCTCGTGTTACGTCTTGGTTGGATTGCCCTAGTATGAGATTCATTTTATTTGATTCGGGTTGTGATAATCCTCTTGCTCCGGTCTCGTGGAGTTATCGTTGTTATTGTTTCGTTTGATATCGAATATGAGTTACCCGTACGAATTCCTTGAGAGATGATTTCGTTTCGTGAGGACCCACGGCGGCTTGAGTATTACTTTGTGTAATATGTTGAGCGGTGGACGCGGGAGTACCTGGCGGAGGAGTGGTATGGACCGTGGTGGTGAAGCTGGATCATGGACTCGGTTAGGGGTGCCATGATCACCTTCATCGGCCTCATTCCCTAATGGCCTAAGGGGGAATGACGCACTTTGATTCGTTTGTATGGTATTGAAATCTCATTGATTCATGATGTGGTATTGTCTATCGGTTCCGGTGGTTACGTGATGATTCTCGTGTAGTGTTGATTCGGTGATTGGTTCTCAATTGTGGTTATTATCTTGCAAAACTCTTGTTGATTCTTGGCGTTGTATTCTCAATGTCAGTCATTCAGTGATTCTTGTTGGTCCCGGATAAGTGTTGATACTCGGCTATGACGGATTCTCGGTAAATCTCATGTTAAGTTGTAAAGCTTCTCGGTCAGTTATGTATTGATGTGTACTTGCTATAATATGAATTACTTAAGTAGCTTTATACCATTTATATGTTATTATTACTTTGTTTTGTATATAATGCTAGTATTATTTTGTACTTTATGAACTCACTAAGCTCGTTGTAGCTTACCCGTTTAGTGGACTAACTTTTTATAGGAAAAGATAAGAGTAAGCATATAGGATCTTGAAGTTGATCGGAGGCTTAAAAGTTATACTCCGGGCGTATATTTAGGTATGTGGGAGTTGGGTAGTTTTGTATTCCGATTTTGTAGTTAGTTGGTTTGTATCCATAGTCTTTGTTGGTAGTGAGATCTTGGCTCGTTTGTTGTATTTTGTATAGTCGTTATCGGTTTAGAATGGTTAATTGTAATTAGTTAGTTATTAGAAAGTTGTTCGTTCTGATTGGTTGTTCGTTTTAATTGGTGGGATTTCTTGATCAGGTCCTTACAATATGGTATCAGAGCATTAGTTTGAGTGAACTAGGTATCATTGCGGTGCTTAGACTCAAACTTAGGTGTTGATGGTGTAAGTGTATGGATTATGGGTTTAGGATGGATACAAACTATAGGTTTAAGTCTAGAAAATGGGTAAAGGGTTAACAATAGGAAATGGTATGATTAATGATATACTTGTGTGGACTTAAATTTCGGTAAATCATGGATCAAATAAGTGGTAAATGTGATCATGGGGTTTCTGAATATGAGGAATTTTATGCTTATCTTGAGGCATGAAACAACTTTGTTAAATGGAAGAGGAACAAGTGTTTGTTGTGAAGAGAGATTGATGAGTAGAATTGTTAATACGGTTCGTTCTATGTTTGAATAACTTAGAAAATGAGAGAAAAATAAGTTGAAGGCTAATGTGGTGATTGAATCTCTAAGTAAGAAATCTGGGGCACTATTTTTTTAAAACCTTTCGTAGTAGTGAAGCTATCGAATTTTCGGGTGTGACTGATCTTGTGGAGGCGTTGTTGAGTATTGAAAACACAGACAAGATATTCTATGTATCTCATGTCCATAGGGAAGATAAAAAATGTTATGTGACCGCTAGGCTTTCAGGAAAGGCGTTGACCTGATGAATAGTTCGTATAAAATATTAAGCGAGAAAGAAGAGGATCATATGATTTGGTAATCGTTTATAGTTCGTTTCTTGATCAATATAGTTCTAGTGAGATGAGAACAAGGATTGAGAAGGAATTCTTGGAAATTAGATTAGGAACAATGTTGTTAGACGAATATGAAACAGTGTTTAATCTGGAGGCACAATTTGCCACAAAATTCATTCCAAAATGGAGTAAAGAAAGTGAAAATGCTTGTGGAAGGTTTAGATATGAAAATTATGATTTTGCTAGCAAATATGATATTCCTTTGTCGCGAAAGTTGTTGAATATGCTCGGAAGGGTGAGCATGATTTGAATCCAAGTAGAATGTTGATTCCTGAACCAAAATGTTATAGAATGAAACATTTCATTATTCCCCCGCCGTTCAGTGTCAGTTCTTTTCGAAACAGGTATAAGTAAGGTCTATGTGAAATAATATATTATGTGTATAACTTTGATAATTTTGTAGTCGGGTGCAACCTGTAAATGTCGACATTGTAGTAGAAATCATAATGGACGATGTAAGAATTATCAAGAACCTTGAAGTGTTAGGGTTGTGGTGAAAACGGACATAAAAGTTTTGCTGTCCGTACAAGGATGCAATTATTAGTCTTACCAAAAGTTGGGATACCGAAAGTGTCAATACTCTACTCTTTCTATCAAGCCGCCGAAAATGAAACTTTGGTTCATCAGTCTTTTGTGATGGGTACTCTAAGCGAAAGGAGGAGGTTCCTAAGGCAAGAGGTTGTGTGTTCAAATACCTCTGATGAAGCTTACGAGGATGCTAACGTCAAAATTGGTACATTTCTTGTTAATACTCTAATCGTTCGTAGATTGTTTGATTATGAAGAATCTGATTTATTGTGTGTTACTGGATTCGTTTGATCTTTAATATGGTTTTCTTATCCGATAATGAATCTGTTATATATATGTTGATGTTGTGAAAAGTGAAACTCTAATGGTCACAAAGGATATGAGGATTTAAGTATTGGAAAATTAATGACCACTAATTCCATATTGATCTAGGGTTCATAGAATTTGTCAAGTTTAAACATTATTATTGGAACGGATTAGGTAATGAAGTATATAGACAACCTTATGTGTTTTAGAAAAGATGGACCGAAATTTGGTTGAAAGGGAATAACCTGAGTAAGTGTAGGGTGAAAATAGAATGGTGAATTAATGAACAAATTGGTTCTTATAAGTGGTAATTCTTTTCCTATAAATGCATTAGTGATGTAGAATGGGTATTGTATGCGGAGATGATATTGATACCCTCGACGAGTTAGTTAGGCTATGAGTAAAACTTGAAACCCGAGAATAATAAAACTAAAAGAATGTTGAAGCGTGGAACTTGGATGAGCTAGGAACTATGATAAGATTAATCTTAATATGAGGTTGGATTTTGATCATGTTAGTAGATGTTGACTAACTGGAACTTAATTAGTATGAATTGAATATAATGTGGATATTGAGGTGGTTATAATGCAATTAGTTTAACATAAATTTCAGTATCATGCATTTGGATTCAATTGCGAAATAATTAGTTAAATATTGAACTTGAATCAATATAAGTATTGGCTATGAATATAGAACAAGTAATTGGTTATGGTATGAAGTTTTGACCATCTATATGTGATCCAACTTTGACTTTGGGAATAGTATGAATTGAGAATTTGTTAAATGACATAAAATTTGATCTGGTCTGAGGAATAGTTTGGGAACAAAGTTATTGATAGTGGGGAAGTGTGTAGTAATTAGTTATGGATATTTAAAATTGGTAATGTACTAGAAATAGCACAAGATTCAAGGTTAATGAATATGTTTATAAGTAAGAATTATGAAGGAACTGTATTTTGTATCTAAGCCTTGTAATGTAATTATCAATTCAGGCATGACGAATGGTTAACTACTAACCGAGTTGACTTTATAGATTGCGGTTTACTGTAATAATAATGAATAGTTTAACAATGTTCAAAAGATTGAAATGAGTTTAATGCAGGGTAAGAGTCTGAAGCAAAGGATCATGTGATGAAATTTAGTTAAAGGAATGCCGACTAATCTCATGTAATGAATGAAAAGTATGGATACCGGTGGCGTAATTGGAATTAGTCCTAGGGAATTGTCATGGGAGATCGATTTATACCTAGAAAAGAATGGAAGGGAAGTTTAAATACACTCGATGAAATGGCTCCTTTGACTGATATTGACTGACGTCAAAGTCAATATGATTAAGAATATGAAGAAATTGAAAGAGGTATGTAATTAATGATTACCATATTTGTTAAGTTAATTGTTAAATTTTTAATGATAATATTAAGAATTTGGCATGTTTTAAGGAAGGAACGGTTAAACATGAATCTGTCATTATATGCGTATTGGTATGGCTAGAATGTAACTCGTTACATACTAAATTTTGAAATAGTATGGTTTTGACCCGTTTGAGTAATAATTTGGTTAAATGTGAATTGGTCAATGAAGGTAGTCTTGGTTTTACATATAAAATAAGTGTCTGATTTTGACCATGGTATGAATTAAAGAATTGCAATTCATATGAATTTTTGGCTTGTTTGAGTGATCGAGTAATATGGAAGCTATTTGTTGATTGAAGGTATTTCATATGTTTATTGTTAATAATGTAGATATATTTGGCACAACGGTTCTTTTGGACCTAGGTCAAATGTGCTAAGAAATTGGAATATGTAGCTAGTGTTTGTCAAGAGGGAAACAAAAGAATGAAATGTTCATAGATGGAATGGTAATTGAGGAAAGAAAAGATGATAAAATCAAGGAATTCCATTTCATTCAAGTCAACCTAATTTCGGGACGAAATTCTCAAAAGGAGGAGGTAATTGTAACATACGTGTTTTAATTTCGAGTATTTTAATTGTTAAGTTAATCATAGGTGGTAAATGACAAGTTGTTAGGTTACGTTGGTTGAAAGTGTTGGTCAAAAATCTGTATTTTCGGTATAGGATAAGTGGCATAGGTCAAAAAGGAAGAAAAATACGAAATTGCAGCATTTTGGAAGATAGCGGCGCTATCTTAGAGATAGCGGCGCTATCTTGTGTAAAAGGGGACAGCAACTCGAAATAGCTAAGGGGGAAACGCGAAAAATTTGGGAGATAGCGGCTCTATCTTGAAGATAGAGGCGCTAAAAAGCAAGGGGGCAAGATAGCGGCGCTATCTTGAAGATAGCGGCGCTATCTTGTGCAGATTAGGCATAAAATCGGGATTTTTCCCCATTTCAGCCCAAATAACCTCAAGAACTTTCTCTTCTCGGTGTTGGGCGATTTTGGTCGATATTTGGTGCTTTTGGGCAGATTATAGCTAGAAATCAAAGGATTTTCATCTATTGTATTGATAATTAAGGTAAAACATCATCCCTATCACCATGCATATGTATAAATTGATGTATTGAGTTAGTAGGTCATGAACCCTAGTTAGGGTTTGAGTTATGGAACTGAAATTGATGATTGTAGACTATGTATAACTGATATTGAACTAGGAAATTGGAAGTTAGCATGTGATTATGCACTTGATGTATAGTTAGAAGTTTAGGGTTTTGGGGTTAATCACCAAGTTTGGGAATTGGTGATTAAGGGTCATACTAGTTGTGATTTTGAGCTTGTATATTGAATGAGATAAGTATAATTGTGATAGGTAAACAATTGGGAAATTGTGGTGATTACATTGACCGGTGACATTGGATTTGTGATTAAAGGAGTTCGTGGCTCGTGTTGACAATTGCTTGATCCCAGGTGAGTTCATCTATGTACAACTGTATACTAGTAGTTATATATATCTAAATGCTACGTGTTTAATTGTTATTTGGTTTAATGTTATCACATATGCGATGCCTAGAACATTGAATTGGTAATTCTAGTGATTGACTGTAATATGATTAAATGAAGTTTGATTCATTAATAGACTTTTGCTATGTGTATTGACTTGTAAGAATATAGTGAATATTTGTGGTATGCCTTGTGTATAATCTTTTGATAGATGTCATGATTGATGGAATATTCATGTAGTGTCTCACTTGATATCGATTCATGTCGTATGAATTCCTCGTGTTACGTCTTGGTTGGATTGCCCTAGTATGAGATTCATTTTATTTGATTCGGGTTGTGATAATCCTCTTGCTCCGGTCTCGTGGAGTTATCGTTGTTATTGTTTCGTTTGATATCGAATATGAGTTACCCGTACGAATTCCTTGAGAGATGATTTCGTTTCGTGAGGACCCACGGCGGCTTGAGTATTACTTTGTGTAATATGTTGAGCGGTGGACGCGGGAGTACCTGGCGGAGGAGTGGTATGGACCGTGGTGGTGAAGCTGGATCATGGACTCGGTTAGGGGTGCCATGATCACCTTCATCGGCCTCATTCCCTAATGGCCTAAGGGGGAATGACGCACTTTGATTCGTTTGTATGGTATTGAAATCTCATTGATTCATGATGTGGTATTGTCTATCGGTTCCGGTGGTTACGTGATGATTCTCGTGTAGTGTTGATTCGGTGATTGGTTCTCAATTGTGGTTATTATCTTGCAAAACTCTTGTTGATTCTTGGCGTTGTATTCTCAATGTCAGTCATTCAGTGATTCTTGTTGGTCCCGGATAAGTGTTGATACTCGGCTATGACGGATTCTCGGTAAATCTCATGTTAAGTTGTAAAGCTTCTCGGTCAGTTATGTATTGATGTGTACTTGCTATAATATGAATTACTTAAGTAGCTTTATACCATTTATATGTTATTATTACTTTGTTTTGTATATAATGCTAGTATTATTTTGTACTTTATGAACTCACTAAGCTCGTTGTAGCTTACCCGTTTAGTGGACTAACTTTTTATAGGAAAAGATAAGAGTAAGCATATAGGATCTTGAAGTTGATCGGAGGCTTAAAAGTTATACTCCGGGCGTATATTTAGGTATGTGGGAGTTGGGTAGTTTTGTATTCCGATTTTGTAGTTAGTTGGTTTGTATCCATAGTCTTTGTTGGTAGTGAGATCTTGGCTCGTTTGTTGTATTTTGTATAGTCGTTATCGGTTTAGAATGGTTAATTGTAATTAGTTAGTTATTAGAAAGTTGTTCGTTCTGATTGGTTGTTCGTTTTAATTGGTGGGATTTCTTGATCAGGTCCTTACAAGAACCGAGAAATTAAGAAACAAAAACAAGTTACATCATGGATGCACAGCAATTACACATGAGTCATAAAATTGAAAATTATTTAGCAAAAATAAAAACCATGTGAGATCAGAAAACTTCTGATTTTTGTGAGCTTTTGGGATGAGAAGGGACAGTTGTCATTTAATTAGGCAAATCAAGATCTAAGTTCAAAACAAATACTGGTACGAACTCCAAATAATCAATACATGAAGATATATTTCACATACTAAAATGCAAATGAATAACGTTTCATAGATCCAGAATCAAGAACAAATGTCACTGCTTTACTATAAAGCAACACACTGTCGAGATCGGAGTTGTTTACAAAAGCACATATACAGCAAATACACAATATTCAAATAAAAAAAGGTAGAGCAAACTAAGTTTCAAAACCAAACTTCATAAATTAGGTATTCTTCCGCATTGAAATCCAAGTATGCACTATACAGAAATAATAACTTTTAAAAAATCGATTCACCAGAAGAAAAGATGAATGTAGCATCGTTTTCAAATTGAAATCAAAAGCCCTAAATACTTGTAACCAATTAAAAAGAGCAAGAATCACGGGGCGTGTATATGGAGCAGCGAGTGAGAAAATAGTATGTTTGCATACCTGGAGTGACGAAGTGTAAACATGGTTGATCACTCACGAGAGAGAGAATGAGAGAGAAGATAAAATGAGGGATTTGTTTGTTTGCAAGGACAACCAATGGTATATATATGTCCATAATTGACCCTCATTTTTTTCCTTAATTTACTTTCTACCACCTTCTTTTTACATGATTAATAGCTATTAATTTACACTAGCAGGGTACCCGCGCAATGCGGCGGCGGGTACCCTGTAACTATATTTTATGATGTCATAGTGATAGTAGTGGGCAGTCGTGCGTAGTAATGGTGTGCGACGGCAGAAGTACTAATTGTAGGTATCGGTAATAGAGGTGGGTGGTAGTGAGTAATGATGGTGGAGGTTGGTAGTTCGGGATTTAATAAAGATAATATGATACAAACTGATTTTGGTTAAGCAAACAACATCCGTTCTAGTAGTTCAACTGGTTAGAGCTATTGACTAATAACATGAAGGCCGCTCGCATGTTCGAATCAAAACGCATATATTTCTTAAAGTAGCAAATGTTTGGTTGAATATTGAGGTTTTCTAATATGGATGGTTGCAAATGTATATATACATAGTTGAGGAATAGCTTATAATTGCCGGGTTAATGGAGTTTTCCATTCCCTACACTATTTCTAAACACCAAAGGAGACCAAGGTGAAAATTAGAAAAATAGAATGTAGATATGTAAAAATTGTCTGCAACTACTGAGGATTTTTATGTGGCCTTGGATCAACCTAAAACTTGGGAAATTACCATATGTGTGCATTCTGAAACCTAGTAGGAAATGCTTTCCAACAGTTGATTATTTGATGACAACACTATAACCATAGTATTGATAATAATTTAATATTGATTACAACATCTTAACAGGAGAAAGCTTATTAAAAGATAAACATAATGTACATTAGCAACTAAGAGCATCAACAGCTACAACACCAAAATAAATAAAAAATATTAAACGTGGTCAAAGATGCATTATGTAATAATTTAACCATGTCTAGCAACTAATGTAATGAACCAGATGCAATATGTAAAAATGTAATTAGTTAATGAAACAGATAACAAAACAAAAGAAACTACTAACTTTAGAAGTTTACTTACTCTGATGTTCCTTATAAATGAGAAGTTTACAGCAAAACTCCGAACAATACAAGCACAAATAGTACAATTTCCTCTAAACACTACATGAAAAGCTTGTGTTCTCCAAATATATTTCAAACACTGAATAGTACCATTATTTATAATTGCATGAGGTGTTTGAACCTGCAAATTAATTATAAATAATAAAGACAATTATAATCATAATTTTATGACAATACTTGCACCATCTCCAAGTTATTGTTTGAGACGAAAAGGTAAACGTATAAATAATACCTTAGTAAAAAAGAACGATTATTAGGACGATTTTGAGATAAAAAACGATTAATGAAATGAACTGCCCGTTAAAACTTCTTAAATATTAAAATCGTTTGATTTTCTACACATAGCAGATTTTATAACCACTAATTGCACTCCCGTTCCTTAATCTTTGATACGCACAGTGCCAACAATTAAACCACCAAGAACAAACCCAACAACACTTCCCTTCGGCGTTCCTCAATCTTTCATGATGTACAAAATGGTAATAATCAAATAAAAAATAATTTACAATAAATAACTTACTGATCCTTTAAATACTCCAATGGCTTCTTTTAGCTTATTCAACACCTGCATCTGCTACTCTTATTTGAAAACCTAATTGAATCCAACAAGAAATTTGGGGTTAACAGAAACTTAACCATTCTCAATATTACACCAATTTGCTTAGTAAATAAAACTCAATCAAAATTTTGCTAATAGTTACCTCAAAGGTTCAAATTGTCAGATTCGGGTCAGCTTTCTTCTTCTTAATTGTCATCGTCGTCGTAGCTATATAGTTATTCTTCAGTTTCTGATTGGAACAGCGTATGGCAATTGATTTTAAAATTGAAAGAGAAACTGGGGGTTTTAGAGGAATCGATGAATGGAATCGAGGCGGCATCTTGAGTTGAGGGAGAATTGAGAATGGAATCGAGGTCTCGAGGAGGCATCTTGAGTTGAGGGAGAATTGAGCATGGAATCGAGGAGACGTCTTGGGCTAAGGGAGAATTGAAACTACGTGAGGAGAGGGGTTAGTAATCAATGATGTGTCTGTTAGGGTTAAAGGGAATCGATGAGGCGTCCTTTAGTGCGTTAGGTTATAGAAATTCAATTTGAAACATTAACTGTACATGTTACAGTTCAGTTGGTTAGCACTTTCGTGTTTGACCCCTTGGTCCCGTGTTCGAGCCTTGTAGGGCGCTTACTTTTTAAACCTTTATTCAAGATATAAAAGGAAAGTTTTTGGCTGAATTTTCAGCCTGCTATTTAAGGAAAAGTCCTAAATGCATTATAGATAGTAGAGATTAATGCCTCGTTTGATTTGCATAAGCTATTAATTTACATTTATGCCTTGTTTGATGTGCATAATGTTTTTCAAGAAATTTGAATATGATAGAACGAAAATTTGAGGAATTGGAATTTATATAAAATTAAATTTGAAAGGAATTAAAATCTACTAGTATATAACAGGAAAGTGAGAAATCCGTAATATTAATTATAGGAGTAATAATATAACTTTTGTTATTATTACAAACAATAATGGTGATGGTGGATTGGTGGTAGTTTGTGACGGTGGTGGCAAGTGGTTGTCTGGTTGATGCGTTAGTGGAGGCAATGTTGGTGGTGGTGGAAGTGGTGGGCAATGGTGAACGTTGGGATGATGGTAATAAATGGCACCGTTTGTGGAATTGTAAACACTCAATTCAATATGTTTAAGGTTGTGTTTGATTTATGGAATTATATGGAACTTGATGAAATTGGAATGTAAATTTAATTCCATATGCCGTTTAGTTCACATACTAAAATGAATGAATTGAAACCAAACACACGTTCACAAAGATCCCATTAAGAATTTTTAAAATTTATCCCCTTCATGGAATTTGAGCAGTTCTAATTCCTTACACATTTTTAACTAAACACTCGTTTGAAATCATTCCTTAGATATTGTCAACCAAACAGAATGATGAATGAAAATAAAGTCTTATGAACATCTCATGTAAACTCATTATCGGTTCAGTTTTCAATTTTGTAATTTCATGATTTTTTTGGTTTCGGTCCGGTTCGGATAGGGGTGAGCATTTGGGCTAAAAAAACTGAACCGAACCCGAACCAAACCAAACCCGAAAACATATAATCAATTCGGTTTTTAGTTTTGAAAATTCATCATTATAAATTTCAATCCTACCAGTTTCAGTTCAATTCGGATCATTGTCACCCCTAAGTTATATAAACAAGAGGGTAAAAAAAGATAAGAAACTAAGAATAACTGGTTAAATATTTCATGAAATGAGGTGATATCGACACCACACGAATTATTTTCTATATAACAATTTATATTTTGATATATTGTATAATCTAGTGTGGTATGACCGTATGATGACCGATTGACCGGTATGAGAAGTAATGAGAGAAAACCAAGGTCATTTGCAGCTTCGTTTTCATTGCCATTGCCATTGCACACAAACAAACCCTTCATTTTATGCTCACTTTTAGTCTCTCTCTCTCTCTCTCTCTCTCTCTCTCTCTCTCACACACACACATGATCAACCATGTTTACACTTCGCCACTACAGGTATGCAGAGATACAATTTGCTCACTCACTGCTTCAATGTACACGCCCTTCTTTCTTGCTCATTTCAATTGGCTACTTGCTGTTAGGGATCTTGATTTTTATTCGAAAATGATGCTACATTCATCTTTTGGTTTGGTAAATCGAGTGCTTTTTCGTTAAGCGTACTTCGCTTTCAATGTGACAGTATACCTAACTCATAAAACTTTGATTTTGAAACTCAATTTGAATTTGCTGTGCCTTTTGTTTGTTTTCAAATTGTGAATTTTACCGCATATATGCTTTGTTTTTGAAGAACAACTCCGATCTCAACAGTAGGTAGCTTCACAATTCTCGGTAACATTTGTTGGTGATTTTGAATCTATGAAATGCTACTCGTTGCATTTGGAAATTTGAAAGCTATCTTCCTTTATTAATTTTTTCTGATTTCCTAGTAATTACTGTTTTGCAGCAAATTGGATCTTGATTTCCATAAAAATCTTAAGTTTTTTTTATCTCGTTTGAATTCCATTTTCATTAAAAAGTCCATTATTAACCCTCGTATGTAGTACATTTTGGATCTAATCTGCTGATGTTTCTTAATTTCTCAGTTTTCATGTAGGTAATCTCTATCAACTGATCTGTCCTTCAATTTAAATGAAATGTAGTACTTTGTATGCTGAATTAGGGGGTTTCTAGATGTGTGTTTTCACTGATTAATGCTGTTGGAAATGAGAATACATATTTTTTAGTGATTGGGTGAATTGATTATGATTATAACTTTTTAATTAATGTCATATTGCCATGTAGGTTTGATCATACCTAGGAACTGGTCTCTCGAAGTTCAATGAACACGATCCTTTGTGCACTCAAATTTCAACCAACTTTTACCATCCAAAATCTTCAAAAATGAGTTATCGGTTTCCATCTCATCAATTAAACAATGGTTTATACGTATCGGGCCGACCCGAACCGCCAAAAGAAAAAGCAGCACCAACAATGTACGCCACTGCAATGCCTTACACCGGTGGTGACATAAAAAAGTCGGGTGAACTAGGAAAAATGTTAAATGTTGATCATAGTAATTCTAGGTCAAGAAAATCAGGACAACTGACCAGTGGCCCGTTAAGAACCGGGTCCATGGGTATTAGTGGTCAGACTCACCCGACCCAAATATCATCACATTCCATGACCCAAATCCGGATATAATTCCAGTGTAGCAAAACCTTTTATAAAAGTAATAAAGGTTAAACGTTATTATGACAGGTGTATAGTTTGGTTTTGTTTTGTTTTGTTTTGTTACATCCCCATTATCTTGTTTGGGAGTGTTAATGGTGTTTGTGTGATTACGAAGCAGTTAACATAATTTTTTTTCCTAAGCAATGTTTAAAGAATTTTGTGTATTATTATATATGGTTCATGTTATTTCTTTATTGACAGTATTTTCACAAAACGTATAACCCTAATGTATGTTTGTGTAGCCATGGATTCTGTAAACTAGTTAAATTTCTGTAATTTCCTAAATATGATACGATTTAGAGTTAAAGATATGATGACAAAAGTATTCTTTTACTGGGTTTGGATTTGAGTCAAATTGGATGTCACAAGAACCTTTATCCGTTTGTAGATGATTGATTATGCATTCATTTCATAAAATGTGGAGTATATTGACATGAACTTGTGAGTGATGACGAACTTATTGTAGAAAAAGCTATTGTTTTAGTTGTTAATTCATTATTATTATTATTAGGATATAATATAATCAATACCACATAATTCATAAGCTAATCAATTCGATTTATGTGGCTAACTAGCTACATGTCTAAAATTGCATTAGAATATGTTGATATCATACTACATTATCCGTTCCTCATTTTATCTTTTTTCTTTTCTCTTGAAAGTTCTACACAAAAATATACTAATTGTGAACCTTACAACAACAAAATTCGTAGTTCATTAATGTGAGCATAATAGGAACCCACGTAATCCTAGTTAAAGCTTCACAATATATAATTCCAATTTGTGTGGGGCCTATTTGTATCTTGTGGCTATGTATAACATATGAATTGTATCGGTAAGATTTCATAGTCTTTCCATTGGATTATAAAGTATCTCATCAATTTTAGATTTTGAGATATTTTTCTATTTGCATTCTGGTCCTTGTTAAATTGAATATTTTGTAGTGGAAAACTTGAGTTAATGCATTTTTCACTTAATGATTCGACAAAAACGTCTAGATGAGTAAAGATGACTAATGATTATGAAAGTTATTATGTAATTAGGAGATAAACTCGAATTACAAGCAACTAAATCAAAACAAATGTGTAATTTAAACTACTAACAGAAAATACTCGATTTTGAACCTCTATAAGATTTTTTTTTTTTTTAAAAACACGTGAATCAAAGCATACCTACGTCTTTTGTTAATGGCACTAATTTAAAAATAGATTCCGTCAGGGCCGGCAGTAGGGGTGCCCAAAGGGTTGACCCGACCCGACTTAAACCCGAACCCGAACCCGATTATGCTAATCGGGTCAAGTATATTCGGCTTCCATGTTATTATCGGTTTTTTTAAACCCGACCCGACCAACTCGATTCGTTATCTGGTCGGGTTTCGGGTTAGATTATCTTACATTTCTCGGGTTCGGGTTGACCCGATTAGACCCGATTAAAGTTTAAGTATTTTATTTCCTATAAAAATTAAGATATTTTTATTATTAAATTAATTAATTATCAAATTATATGATAAAGTATTCAATAAAAATTCATTAATAATTATAAGTGCTAAATAAAAACTCATAAAATTCAATATATTAAATAATTTCTTTAATTTTTACCAAAAATTTCTAACTTAAGTGTAACCTGACAAACCCGATCGGGTCAACCCGACAAACCCGAAACCCGACCAACCCGAACCCGACAAACCCGAATCTTTATCGGGTCGGGTTTCGGGTTAGGATTTTTTAACCTCAAACCCGACGGACCCGACCCGATAAAAGTCGGGTCGGGTCGGGTTGACCCTTTAGTCACCCCTAGCCGGCAGTATTGCAGTAATGTTTATATTTATTTAAAAAACTTAAAATTTCTTGAAATCGCTTAACAAATATTAATGAAACTAATTTATTTTTTAATAACACTTAATCTACTCTATTTTATTCATAATGAGACTTGAACTCATTACCATTAATTAGATCATGGGCAAAACTAAACATTAATATCACTAGGCCACAAGTTTGTGTATTAATGAAACTAATTACTTATAACTATAGGAAATATATAAAAATATTGGGTTTTTTAATGTATGTCATAGGGACATACGATAACGTGTATTTAATGAGCTGGTAACTATCATTTAAACATAAAATCGAATTTAATGTATTTTCTAAAATGATAGTTTTAGAATACATTAGTGTCAATCAATACATATTTAGAAAATTTTCACTTTATTAATATACGTTATCATATGTCATACGTTAGAAAAACCCAAAAGTATTTTACTAATTGTAATTAAAAGTTTATATGAGTAAATACACCTTATCATGTGCATCCCACAAAGAACAAATTGAGAATTTACCTGTCTATAACGAGTATACAAACATTCGGATAAGGTTTTGTTTTAATTAAAATAAATAGAAAATAAAAGTAGTCGGAGATTATGTTATGAGAAGCCAATGAATGTAAACATGGCAACGTAATGGATCCATCTGCCACACATCTTTTCACTTTAGAAACCCTTTTCTTTGGTTCACGTGATACTCCTTTAGGCTTTAACCAATAAACAACATGCCACGTCAGCCCTAGAAATCTAGATTATCCAATATATACTTGCCATCTCACTGGATAAGAGTAATTTATTTTGCCAATTATATGGTACTACACCTCAATCCGGGAAATAGGATCCTTGAGAGTTAGTTTTCATACCACACGTTTTAATGCATCTACCACAATGTACTAATATTCCTGCAAACTGTACAAGCATATAAAGCAATCCTTGTGGTACAAGGAGTAAAAGATGTGGTATAAAAATCACCCCCTTTTTTTAAATGATTTAACTCAAAAAATGCCTTAGCAAGTTATTTATAACTTTATATGTTTAAATGTTTTCTAAATGTATTTTCGTTATAAGGGTTCTTCCGTAGTAGCTGAACTTTGCTCATTATATACGGTACTTTTTTTTTGAAACGGCAAATCTAATCTACTCCTAATTACCACCTATGTCCACGACGGGACTCGAACTCTCGACCTCAAAGTGGAGAGACAAACATCATACCGCTAGGCCAAAGGCCCTTTGGTTGATATACGGTACCTAACTACTATCGTAACTGTTTTTCAACATTTTCATATCTATTTAGTAAAAATTTACTAATGAGAGATCGAACTCGTTAGTTCCAAAAAATCTATGAGAAATTCTTACCATTCTATTATCCTTATGATTTTTATAAATATATATGCCTATTGATGAATTAGTACTTTAGTCTTTTCATGAATTCATTAATGATACAGTTATTACAAGTTCACTTAATCATAAATCATGATAATTAAGCATTATTGACTATATTTAATTTATTATTTAATGACAATAATATAGTTATAGGACACTATAGGTTGGAAGGGTTTAATGAAATCTTAATTCATTTTGATATAAAAATATTAATTGTAATTTATAAAACACTGAAATTCTTTTGCAATTATATTTTTAAGCCAAAATTATATATTATTAGGTTGATTTTTAGGATAGCAATTAGATATTCCAATTATTTATAATATTCTTATATAGCTAACATTGTTTTTCTATCATTGCTTGATCTTCATCACCAATTTAAATTTAGGAGTTTATTTATACACTATAATTTTAGCTAATACATTATATATTGCAAGTTTTACAGTTAACTAGTACAATTTTATTAAGCAATCATTATTGTGGTAAATATAATAAAAATTATGATGTTAAAATCACATCTTTTTAAATTTCTACTCTACATAACTAATTATATATTGAAAAACTATATGGTATATATACACATTATATATTTGTTATAAAAAATATGCAATGACACTTTATATTAAATTATCAGAAAAGCTATCCAAAGGATGTCTTCTTTCTATCATGTTTGCATCTGCCCATGATTGGGATTAGATACCACACCATCTAGCCATAATACCCTTTGATAATTGGGCAAAAGTGATGAAAGAGCAATTTCACTTTCATTTTACTTTTGCTTCCACCAAAATGAGACAAATTTTAAGGGAGAAATCTCATATTACCAAGTGTCATTTTATATATTATTGTGTGTAAAAATATCTACGATAGCATTATTTTTTGGTTTAAGATACGTGATACACTTTGAAAAGTTATCTTATTTAGCAAAAAAAAAAAAATGAGACTCACACACACTAACTATCTACTTTAACAAAGTGAAATGATCCCTTTACCCGTACTTTTTACTTTTAAATATCATTAACCTTACTTTATTTAAAAGGTGTGGGACTCATTCCCCACTAACCATCCAGTTAATTTAATTTAATAATTATTATAATCTTTTGCCTCAAAAACCGTGAAACTCAAAGTGTATCACTTATTTTGAATCGGAGGAAGTAGTTTATTTGCTAAATAACACTAAAAATATCTTAAGAACATTGATTTATAATAAGACTGAAATCAAGTTAAGAAAGAAAATATGTTTATTTTGTTTTAACATAGAGTTCAACAAAAAACTAATACTCAATTTTGCCAAGACAAGTTATGAAGGAGGTTAGATGTATACAATCATGTATTTACCCGGGAGTAGAAAGACTACTTTCTGAAAAACTTCCGACAAAAATGTGTGGTAGGAAAAGAATAAAATATATTATATCATGAGTATATATATAGATACTCTAAAGAGATACAATAATGTGCATCATATATGATATATAAAGTATAAAAAACATGTGAAACATGTAAATTTATAGTTTTAAAAGATCATGCAAAACATATAAAACACGTAGATCTCGTAAAGTATGCACAACATGTAACAAATTTGTAAATCATATGAATATGTACACATATAAGGTATGTTGAGCGATTAAAACATATAATGGTTTCCCCTAGTGATCAGACTTTGCTCGTGATGTACGCGAAATAACTTTTTAATGGTCGTTTACAAACATTCCCTAACTATCTGATAAATGTTTTCCAGAGAGGGATCGAACCCTTGAGTTCAAGTAAGTTATTCACTAATCTTTACTATTAAAATATCGATCATACAATTTAAAAATAGAGTATTTTTACTAAATATTTGTATTTAGCAAAAGGGTATTGTAGTCTATGAGAAGATAAATAATTAGAGATAGATAGATAGATGTAAAAGAAAGATACTCATAAGACAATACACAGAGTGGTCCCCCTTCGAAAGACAAATTCTTTGAGCCTCTCTCGTCTCTTCTCTAGTATTCATTCCAATCTCCTCACTCAATATGTCTTCAAATTAAAAATAACCCCAAAACACTTGGTTTAATTAGCAGAAAATCACCCGATATTCATTTCAAGTTTTATAAACGTCCAAACCCCGATTTTTACGGGATTTAATCCATCTTTCAAGACAATGTTCATACATAGGGCAAAGGCGTGAAGCTCGATTTATAACTAATTACATATGTTGTAGAGGGATACGGATACAAGTTATAATACTCGTTATTGTAACTTAAATTTACCTCTCGAGCAAAGCTCAGGCGTGCCGGTAACCTCATTATAACAGGAATACTCTTTAATAAATTTAAGGGTATAATTTTAACACTAACACCTTTTAGTTCATATCAGGACTTGAACTCACAATCATTTGAGACAATCATTTAAGACATCATAAACACCATATATATTTTACAGGGAGGAAAAGAGAGGTGGGTCTCCTGCCAATTTTACAGAACTACCAAACAGATCTCCCCTTCCCTTTTTATCTCTTCTCCATTCCCGTGACTCCATAATCTCTCTCTCTGTATCGGTTGTTTTTTTTGTTTTCTTATTCTCAATTAGATATTTCCTTGTAAACCCAACTCATGATAAGTTGGGAAATTGGGATCTGTGCATTCAATTTTTTAATACAAGACACATAACATACTATATATATATTCCTCCATCTTTGTATTTTACACTTCCACCTCTCCCTCTCTGCCTTTTATTAATTCGAGATTGATTCTTTTTTTTTTTAATTAGTTTTGTTGGTCTTAAAAAAGAGTTATTAGGATCTGCTTCTTCTTATTCCATTCCATTCCATTGCCTATTATAATCTTGTTCTTATTTTAAAAAAGAATCCAACTTTTGTTCATACAAAAGTAACCAAACCCCTTTAAAGGGTTCAGGGTTTTTCTTTTTCTTTTTCCCTTTATCTGTTTTATACTCTTTTGCAACAATTTCTTTAATTTTGGTAGCTGGGCTCTTGAAAAGACTTAATCTTGAACATAAAGTTCCAACCTTTTTGTGTTTGTGTTCTTTCAATCAAATATCATGGATTTGGTAATGAATTGAGTTTCTTGAATTATAAAAAATGTCATCTTGTTTAAGTGGTGGTACAGGAAGAGCTTATGGTTTTGATATTGAAAACATTGTAAAATGCCAATCAACAACTTCTAGTAGAAATTCTCACTCTTCTTCTCCATCTTCAACTCTTTCCGAATCCAGCAATTCCCCGATTGCAATCTCACATCGAAAACCTCGAACCCCACGAAAAAGACCCAATCAAACTTACAATGAAGCAGCTGTTCTTCTTTCCATAGCATGTCCTAAAGTTTTCTCAACCAAAAACCTCACAAATAAGAACAATAATCTTTCAAAATTCACTACACAAAATGGTAATTCGTTACACAAATCACCAGAATTGCTTTTACCGTTTCCGGTTACTGAAAATTCTAGTTTTTTAATTCATCGTCCAATTATGGAAAAACCCAATTCATTATGTGAGTCTAAAGTGGGAAATTTGAATTCTTGTCGGAGTCCGAGTCCGGGGGGAATTGAAAGCCGGAGTTGTAATTCCGGTTCGAATTCAATGGAATTGTGTGACGGGTTTGAAGACGATTTCGACACGGAGTCGATTCTTGATGAGGAAATGGAGGGAGGGATTGATAGTATAATGGGGAATTCGAATTCAGATGGTTCGAATTCTTCAGTAGAAAAATATGAATTGAATGATAATTCTTATTTAGATTCGAAAACTTGTTATGGGTATCCAATGGGGTTAGGATTTGGTGGGAATTTGGAGTTCAATTTTGGTTTTGGAATGAGGAATGGAGTGAGGGCGTTGAAGAATGGTGATGATGGGAATTGGTGGAGTTTTCCGACGGTGAATGTGGTGAATATTTCCCCGCCGGTGGTGGCGGCGGCGGTTGCTCCGGTGAAGATAAAGAAAAACCCGGTGGAAAAGAAGAAGAGAGTGATGGAATTGATGAAGAGGTCGGAGTCGGAATTGGAATTGGGGCAGGAAAATTTAAATCAAGGTGAGGAGAATTGTAGTATTGAAATTGGGACCAAATTGTTATTGAAATTGAATTACGACGACGTTTTGAATGCTTGGTCGGATAAAGGCTCGCCGTTGCCGGAAGAAATTTCCGGGTCGGAGTCTCCCGGGGGTGACATCCATGTAAGTGTTTGCTTTTAATTTATCACCCCATTTTAGTTTTCATTTACTTACATATTTTGTGATTTTAATAAGTAAATCTACTAAAATAATTCAATTGTACGAATAATAATACACGTTTAGAATCATGAAACAGAAGATTAAATCAAAGTTGACATAATACTCGTATAAAATTAGTTTTGACGATGAAACAAATGAAACCCTCCAACAATTTGAACACATTATATTAAAATATTCTTTACATTATACTAATAACTCTATGTCAACCATCATTTTTTGTAAGTACATTACTTTTGGGTAATTTTAATATTTGTTATTAATTGAGATTCTTTTATTGTTTGTATCGATAGGTCAGATTGGCTCAAATAGATTTATTCTCAGAAAACGGCGGGTTAAGAGAAGCAAGTGTGATGCGTTACAAGGAGAAAAAACGTATGCGTCTTTTCTCTAAAAAGATTCGTTACCAAGTTAGAAAAGTTAATGCAGATAGACGACCTAGATCTAAGGTATATATATATATATATATCTTATATTGCCTTTTAATTTAACAAAATATACATTAAATTTAATTATGTTAATTTGTAGTTAATTTAAATTTTGCATGATAAAGTCACATAATCACTTATTATACACTATCTTACAATGTAATTTTTGTTTTAGAAAATTAATTAAAAAAAATTATATTGATTCTTATTAAATTTTCCTACTTCATTTTCCTAATCATAAAATGATTGAGATGTAAAACCTACTAATCTTTTTTCTAGTTTTATCTTTTAATTTAAAATTTTATATTTATCAAATAAATTAGAAAAATATAAAAAAAAATTAGTAAAAAACAATAATCTCTCACTTAAAATGTGTTTTATTTTACATTTAATGCATCTCATTATCATCATAATAGTTAGTTTTTTGTGGGTTCCACAAGCACTCTACATCATATAAGAATAATGATTGGTGCATGATGAATGATGCCTGATAAATTGTCTCTCATTTTATGATCTATATTAAATATTTAAGATTTTTTCATGTAAAGATAACTGATAAGAAATTATCTGAGTCAAAATGATAAGAAATTAATTGTGTTCATTTTGTGATTTTTGCAGGGCCGATTTGTTAGAAGGCCAAACTCTCCTACTTGTGATGAAGATTCATAACATCCTTTGTTTGATCACTTATGGGTCCTTTTTCTTTTTCTTTTTACATTTCTAGACTTTATATATCTCTTTTTGCATAACAAATAAGTAGTGTTGTAGAAGTGAGATGAGACTAGTTAAGAAGAGAATGTTAGGAAGGACAGAGAGAGTAAAGAGAGAGAGAGAGAGAGAATTCAACATTTTTGTAATCTACAATTCAGTTATAAATTTTGTTTATTTTCATATTTATAGAAGAAAATAAAATAAAAATTAGTAATATTATTTCAAAATACACATTTTGAATTTAGGATCTCTCAAATCAGAATTTAATTAATTACTGGCAGAATTTAAATAATTACTCCTAAATTTACAATCTGAAACATGTCTTGGTTTGATGATATCTATCAAGAAAACTCGAAAAACTCGGCTAGAAGTGAAATCGGCGAACTCGACACATATTTCTCCATTATATATGTAGTATGTTGTCAACTTATCATGTAGACGAGACACTAAAAGGGTTTATGATTTTCTTAGAATGCGCATTGTAGATTATTGGAATTAAATATGTAAGTATGTAACTAACTCAATTTAACCGAAGGATTTCAAAGTATAAACCATAAAATTTTACAAGTTTTCATAATTTTTAAACTATCTAAAACTAAAAAATAACTCGAAGAAACATAAATAAAGCATCGCCAAATCATCATGCAATTCTCACTAAATCGTTTAAGCACACCGAGTTTATTTTATTATAAAACGAGATCTTTTGGAACACAGACACACATGTCTTCGGTGGGATTCGAACCCCTACTTGTTGGCGAGTGTGCCACCTTAATATCGATAGGTTAAATATATAAAATTAAAGAATGAACATTAGGTTTGCTATTGACTATGAGAGCAAAATCTACCTAAATTAGAGGTGATGTGTTGTGTTTTAAAACATCATCGTATCATCACTTTTAAACAAGCTAAAAGGCTCCTAGAAGCCATAAGTAAATGAAATTAATATCATAATCAAAGTCATTTAGATCTCATAAGTCTCCTATTACCCCGGTTGGTAAGGCATGGGAGATACTTAGATCGATAACAGATAGGTCACGGGTTCAAGCCCCGGTCCCCTCTATGATTCTCAATCGTTGAGCGAGTCAAAATATGTCCCCTCATCGAGTACCCTTAGAGGCTGGGTTCGATGGGCCGGTTGGAGTTGCCAGTTTCAACCTTATAATCCATTTAGATCTCATAAAAACCAATGATGGATTTCACTTGTATCTTTTTTTTAAACACTCATTTAATGCCTATTTCTAGGTTTGTAGTTGTTTAATTATTAGCAATTATCCGTGGGGTTCACAATAGAGTAAGGGTTTCTTTAATATGCATGAGGGTACATGATATGCTATGAAATATTCGATGAATCTTGATTAATATAAAATGACCTATTTTCACAATAAAATGGGTGATGTTTATGAATAATTATTTAGTTTCATATACGTGGTATTAAATGTTTTATATAATACAGTAGGGAGAGACTTGTAATAATTTAAGGGTTTTGATAATGACAGCCACAAGGGCAGTCATAAGACATGCATTAAATATTTGTATTTTAATCTTCAACCGACTCTTAAATTTCAGAAACCACTCCATTGTACAATATTTTATGCACTTAGTTCATTATCAAAACCCATAATTTAATAGCCACTTTTTATTAGAATATCTAATTTACATACTATTAACTTGTGAAACCCGTTTAACAAACGACCCATTTGATCCAATCCCCCCTCCCCAACATGTCAGAGAACGTCTTAACATTTTATAGCGAATGTCCAATTATATTAAACAACAAAAACAATATATTGATTTTTGACAATACAAACAACAAAAACATTCTATTAACAACAATTGTCAAACGAACAAGGAGAGAACAAGACTGTAATTAAACATAAACTGCTACCTTAGCTACCAAACATTTATATGGGTCAATTCGGTTTGGTCGGTCCAACTTGGTTGGTTTCAACCAAAACCAATAACAACATTAATACTTATACAATAACTATATATATAATCCATCTTCACTCCATCCCGAATGCTAAATAACTTCAAGACCAACTGTTTTTTTTAACTCTTAGTACAACATGACAGTGATGTATGTGCAGAATTAGGGTTTTTCCTTGAGGTGTGCAACGGGAACTAATACAAAGTGGCTGTGATCAACTGATGGTGCTGTCGTTTTAGCCTTTCGGTTTGGTGTTCTTAACAGTATTACCTGTTGTAGTTTTTCCAGCTTTGTTTTTAAAAGACACAGTTTCTCCATTTGAGACTCTGCTGCTGCTGCTGATGCAGATGCTTGTTGGTTATTGTTACTTGCTTCTTTTAGATTCTCTTGTAGTGTTTTCAGGCTCATGTTATCTTGTTCAAGATCCACGTCAGCATCAACCTTGGAAAAGCAAGAAAGTTTAAAAGTATATCTAATTATTTAAATTATATTAATGAAGATAATAACTGAAAATGTAGAATAAAAAAGTACCTTGTTAGTTGATGTTGAAAGATGCAACTGTATATCGTCTTGCTGTTTGGTTGGTAACTCGGGATTTTTTCTCCTACGGAACTTTCTAGTACGTCCATCTGTAGGTGTATTTGTATTTGTATTTGTATTTGTATTTGTATTTGTATTTGTATTTGTATTCACTACATTTGTTATAATATTTTCTGATAAATTGTCATCATTCTTAGGTGGTTCTGATTCAGATTCTTTTGAAATTGAAGGACCGTCATTATGAGTTGGATTATCCTCTCCAGCCTGCATATTTCCCATCAAATTTAAACATGCCGATAATATTTCATGATTTAAAATAATAATACAAGATCTGAACATATTAAGACATATGGATTAAACTGGGAAAAAGAAAATGCTAAACAGATCGAAACAAAATATGCGTAGTACAAACTAAAAACTCACCTTTCTTGTTTTAAGAGATAGGTAGCGTGCATTTTTGAACCATTTGTTCACCTGAAAAATGTCACATAATTTGTATCATAATTCTAAGTAAAATTTCACATTAAATGTTCTATACTTATATTTAACAAAAATAGACACTAAAAGGTTTTACGGGTCAACCCACCCTCATCTGATTCGACCCAAACTAAAAGCTAACCTGATACAGCTCGAACCCGAGCAAAAAAAAAAGTCAAAATTTGACCTTCACTGTTCTAACTGAGGTAGTGAGGTATACACTGTCCTATTACCCTATATGTTGGTTAAATCATATGGAAATTTGCTAACATCACCTATAATAATTGTAGAATTTCATTATCAAATTTAGCATGAATTTTGCAAAACACAAAACTAAATTTCACACTGATTTTTATTTTGCGGGTTTGACCCATGTACTTGCCCATATTGATGGGACCCATTAGAATTACCTTCTCGGGGTCGAGACCTAACTGCTTGGATATATCTTCTTTAACAGCTCGAGAGGGGAGTTCATTCTTTGCAAAAACAAGGCGAAGCTTCTATTATAATTAAAAAAAAAAAAAGAAATTAATAAAATCCATAAAAAATGAACATTAATAAGTAACAACAAGAAAAAAAAGAGTGAAACTACCTCTACAGCTTCAGGTGGAATTCTGAAAAATGACCGTTTGTTTTCTTTGCATAATTCGTTTGTGTCCACCTCAGCAGGGTCAGAAATAACATCTTTCACACTTTTATCCTCTGTTTCACAAAGAGTCATCAGAGTACTGGCTGCATCAGATTCTTTTTCTCTTCGTTTTCTATTTGTGGGCCCCCAATCTTCATCTTCACTCACTTGTTCATTTGCAAGACCATCTTTTCCAAACATTTCCTGTATAATATATCATAATTACATGTTTACAATTATACATAATACTCTGTTTACAGCTAAAAGTTTATATGCAAAAAATTATATGAAAAAGACTAACATCATAAAGCTTCCTATAATCCACTGCCCGACGTTGTCGCCTACCACTCACAAATTCACCATCCAAACCAGAACCCGAGCCTGAACCTAAACCTAAACCTAAACCCGAGCCAATAAATTCAGTTGATGTGCTTTCAAGACCTGTATTTCTCCTTAACTTCAAAGATTCATCATCAAGATTTTCATCATCTAATGACTGTAAACTGTAACTACTGCTGACATCATCATCATTAGAAGATTCACCTTCAGAACCGACTTTATTACTATTACTGCAACTATTTTCACGTTTTTCAATTTTGTCTGGATTGTAATCGTCATCCCCAGAATCATCTGAGGGCCATTCTTCTTGGTTCAGTAAAGTATCGCCACCATCAGGTAATGTGGCTTCAATTTTAAAAATATCCTGAATATTCGATAACAAATTTATGATAAATGTTTACATTTAAATTTCAAGAAATGGAATTTAAAAAAAAATTTATAGTTGTACTCAACCTGCCAATTGCTGTCATTGGGATAGCTTGTTCCAAGGTGTGCATTCATTGTGTCTATAATTTCAGTCTTACAAATGCAATATTTACAATACCAACCTTGGTCTCCTGGGGGAACTGATTAATCATATAAATAATTAATACTTCAATTAAGTTTCAGAAAAGAAAAATGTTAAAAATTAAAATACTTGATTTCAGAAAAGCTTACTGTTTTCAGTTAAAAGGGGAGGATCGATGCACATTTGATGAAACGCACAATTGCAAGTCCCGTCACACAATATTATGTCATTATCAATAAATGCATCCCTCAGCTTACACTTTGCACAGTGTATCTAAATATAATAAATGAAAAAAAAAAAAAAAGAAAAAAAATCATTACAACCTTCCAAGAAATTATTAAAATAAATCATATGCTAATATCTAAAGCAAAGATAAAGACCTAATCGTGTTAGTATAGAGTAGAATATTACAGAAAAATTAAAAAAAAATTAAACTTTTTGAAAAAGAAAATCAGTATTTGGAGATAAAAATTAGAGGAAATTTATGCAACCAAATGCCCCCTGAATTTGTAAAAAAAATGCAAATCATACATGAATTTAGAAAGTTTTATTAAATGATTAACATGTAGTTAACTATAATGGGCCTTGGATACATACATTATCATGATGTACAGATCCATCAGGACCTATAACAGATTCATCAATACATCCATCTGAACTAAGTAATGCCAGCTGGCGCAATGCATCACGCAGTCCAAGTTTACATTTAAGTATCTGCTTCTTTGCTCTTTGAAGTTCTCTTTCTGGCTTAATCTTTTCTCGACTGAATTTAATAACAAAAATTAGTGCAACATGAATTAAGTGTCAGAAGATATACCAGATTAGTTAAATATTAAATACAAATTAAAGATATTACATTCTCCTCTCTCCCAGATTATATGAGGTAAAATTGTTTTATCCCAGTAATAATAGGGAAAATTTTAGAAAAAGGTGACATTAATAGGAATATATTCACGGTTTTGTTACAAAATAGGATTTAAAAAATGAAGAAGAAGCAAATACCTCTGACCTTTCCAGCCTTCAGTTGAGTAAGCATCTAGAAGGTTCTGTTCAATTTTCATTTTAATAAGAAGATACCTTGTTCTCCTTTGCAACTTTAAAGCTTCATCAACCTCAACTTTATTATATGCCCTCTTTCGTTTTCTTCTCCTTTTAATCTTCTCAGAAGTAAAATCGCTTTTTTCACATTTTGCATTTTCATCTAAACCAGTTGCAGATAATTGCATATTTTGATTTTGGCAACTCATTGTAGATGGTGTGCTCAAGGATATGGTTGATTTTTGAGAAGTTTTTCTACATTTGAAGTCTTTATTTTTGCTGTTGGTTAATAAGTCACCAAGATTCTTTTTAGATGTTCATCTTTATGTATATGAATTTGTTGTGATGCTTTTAAAGTGCAGCAATTTTTCAATATTCTTGTGAGCTTATTCAGTCCCTGATCCAATCATATTAATTACCAATGTATCACATTAGTTAACAAAACAAATAAGTTGGTGTAAAGTGAGAATTATGATCGACTTTCACAAGGGCTTACACAAAGACCAAATTTGAAGAGGATTCATATAAATTATAAGCTTCAAACTTGGAATGTCAGATGCTTAGTAAATGCAGAAAATTGAACCATAAACATACAATTACAAAGTCCTAGTCTACAATAAACATGATATTACAAAACTAATAATAGAAAACAATGAACCCTAAACAAACTTTTGACAAAGTGAAAATGAATGGAAGTCAGTGATTCAAGCAAAGATCCTGTCTACAAACGAGATAACAAGAAGCAAAGCAATTTAAGTAGACCAAACACTAGATTGAACTAAATCATTTGAAAAGAACGATGAACTTAAATCAACTGAAAAGCACGATGACTAGAATTAATCGTAAGTTATGATTGAATCAACTTCACGCATTAATCCTACTAATGAGTGTGCTTTTTGTTAGGTGCCCTAGCAACAAATTACAGCATTGCCATGTGAGCTTGTCATCCATCAATTAATTGATTATAAACAGAGACATCGATTCAAAATAATTGGCATAGACACAGTAACTTGATAAAAATTAGGGATCAATTTTGAGAACGCATGCACTTCTTCAATCATTTTAACCAGACACAATTTCTAGGGCAAAGGTCACAATCATGACCATAAATTAGTAATAGTCGGTATGCAAACAAAATCATCAAACGAAATTAATAAAGCACATGAGAGGGAGAAAGCACCTGATTATGATGATGATGATCTGGAGCCGAAATGGTAAGAAAATGCACAACATCGGAAAACAAATTCAGATTAACGGACGAACGATTGGAATTCCAGTTTCAAATTCCTTGATCAGTCTACTTGAGTTCTCGTTTCAATTTTAATTATAATAAGCCCTAATCAGTCTACTCGAGTTCGCTTTGTAGTTGCCGTCAACGGTTGCCGGTCGGCTAACGGTCAGGTGTCTCCGAGGAGGTTCAATAAAGCGGGTTTATGCACACTAATTATTCCACCGAATAGGTAAAAAATGTAAAAGTGTGAACGAATTGAATTAAAAATTTATAATTAAAACTAAATTAGTCTCGTAATTTACAAATATCCATGACCAACGGGAACTAATGTCATCCAATTAAGAGCACTGCCAATCCTTCCGTCACTAACCCGTCAACACACTTTTGAACCCATCCTCACACAACGCCTTTGACACCAACCCGTCGTGAGCTGTGTCAGTAGAAACCCGTCCTTGTGGCGACGGGTTTAATCTTTGCGTCGTGGGGGGACTGTGTGGGGGGAGGGGGTTTGGGGGTAATATTTTATTATTCTTTTTAAGGAAAATGAGTTAGTGATGTGTTGCTGTTGGCACGATCTCGTCAGTAATCCGTCGGTAGGGAAGGGTTTAGTGATGTGTTTAGTGACGCGTCATGATTGGGAGAGGCCTAATTGAATAAAACTATGAGTATGACCAAATGATATGACTAAATATCATTTCTCATTTGTATATCATAATTTTTTATATCTATACCACATTATATAAGTATTTTTACATACTGTATAAATATATAATGCAACAATTATAATAGATAGATTAAAAGTATGGTGAAAATATCACCACCTATAACTATACAACATGATAACTAATAGAAAATAAAATATAAGAAATAACATCAAGATTTAACGAGGTTCAACTTAATTTTTGCTTACTTCAAAAACATATTATACAAAAAGTCTAACCCGATATGATAACCCAATTTAACATCCCTTCTTAAAAATATGTAGCACCAAACCAATGTTTATTAAAGGGGAAAAACATATTTTAGATGAAAGTTTATTTAATGAGAGTTGTGTTCTAGGTAGTTTAAGAGTTTTGTATAGTTCCAAAGGACAAATCCTACTCATTGGATTAAAATGGTCAAGATCAAATCCTTTAGCCACTGCCACCTCCGACCGTCGCCTCCGACAGTGGTGGTGGGGCGGGTGGTGGTATTGATGTATTGAAACACATGTAATTCATTAAAAACATGGGTTTCAAAATACAGACAAACATATTACTTCGAATCACATGTGTTTCAAGTCACGAAACACATGTGATTCATTAAAACATGAGTTTCTAAAAACAGAGGAGCATACAAACTACGAATCACATGTGTTTCAAGTCACGAAACACATGTGATTCACTAAAAACAGAGGTTCCAAAATCCAGACGAGTATATTACTTCGATCATATGTGTTTCAAGTCACGAAACACATGTGATTCATTAAAAATAGGAGTTTCTAAATACAGGGGAGCGTACGAACTACGAATCACATGTGTTTCAAAATGTGAAACATATGTGATTCATTAAAAACAGGGGTTCCAAAATACAGACGAGCATATTACTTCGAATCACATGTGTTTCAAGTCACGAAACACATGTGATTCACTAAAACATGAGTTTTTAAAAACAGGAGAGCATACGGACTATAAATCACATGTGTTTCAAACACATGTGATTCACTAAATACAGGGGTTCCAAAATACAAACGAGCATATTACTTCAAATCACATGTGTTTCAAGTCACGACCACCACCGCTGGTCACCATCACCGACCACCGCCAGCCTCCACCTCTAGCCGCCGTCCGCCGCCGGCGGTGGTGGGGTATTGACGTATCGAATCACATGTGTTGGTAGTGGTGGTTAGAATGTTGATCTTGACCTTTGACTATTTCTTGATTTAAGGGTTAATAATTGTCCCATAGAACTTTAAAAAAATTCTTAGACTACCTTTAACAAACCTCTATTTAATGATATATACTTTTGCTTTGATCTAGTAAAGGGTAGTCAATATTAATAAACGGCTAAAAAGAGAATATATGATTTGTAAAATTGGTAGCCGATATTATTTATGTTAAAAATGAATTATACTTCCTCCGATTCAAAATAAGTGCTACACTTTCGGTTTTATGGTTTTTGAGGCAAAAGATTATAATGAAAGTTAAATTAGATTAATTGAATGGTTAGTGATAATTGTAACACCTCAAATTTTAATACCAAATATTGGCCAAAATAAAACATTTTTATAAATAGAAGAACATCCTCAAATTTGGATTTACAAAAACCTTGGTATGAAATCAGAGTATAAAAGTAGGTGTTACAAAATAGATCATAACCAAGCTAAGACTAAATCCAATCTAGTGTTCTTCTAATCTAGGTCCCGCATCTCTATCCATGCGTACCTAAGCCTTCGATCCCGAACCTGAGTACATAGCAAAACAAAACAAGGAGTACGTGAGACAAAAACGTCTCGTGTGCTACATGGGTTTAGACCCCAAAGTTAATAACAATAATCGAATGACAAACAAACAAACATGTAAGCAATCACCCATCTATCTAGTCACCCTATTGTGACTCTAATACCTTGTTTTCCTAGCAATCATATCTAGTTGTCGGGACATCCCCAACCAACTAGAACCACATTAACTTATTAACCGGGGATCCCCCGCATTAACAAGCTTCAAGGTAAAGGCAAGAGGGAATCGCCCAATCTACCAATATCTGCCTTACTCACCGGACTACTTCCAGTTAGCAAGACTACTATCATGGAATGGGCCGATGGGGATCCGCCCAAATGCTCCCCATTCCATACCTCATGACCGGGGATCCCCCGAATCATCACATCATCTCTCCATATCATAACTCGATGGTTATGTCAATCTAGCTCTCGGCTATCACGTCTATCATCAAACAAGTTAGTTCAATACAACTATCGGTATAACTAACTACTAGCTACTAGTCTATACAATTGAGCAAATAGACCATAACACAAGTAATAAAAATGTATTTCATAGGCAATGTACTCAGTAAAATTCCACACGTACTCACCTTAGTAACAATGATGCTTTAACCGTGTTCTTGACACCAAAACTCTTGCTTCCACAATTTCACCGACTTTCCAAAATGTCACCGAAAGCCTAATACAATAATCATACAATGTTCAACATCACAATCTACTAATAATGTATCCATTTATCACTAGATACCATCAACTAACACTTTCCCCCAATTATGGTGATTTACCAAACCCTAGGTTTAACCAACCCTTAAGATTCTTACAAATCGAAATCATATACTTGTTTTCCTTGTTAATATACCATCTATTAAGTGTATACAACATATATTTCACCATAAATCACCAACCCAAGAACTAGGGTTTCAAACCCAAGCTTCTAAACCCATAGATCTAAAGCTACAACTACAAAGGATTGAATATATACCTTTAATCTTCAACTAGGAGTGAAGAATCACAAGATTTGACCAAGAAATCTGTTCCAAATGATGATTTGCACTCAAAATCGTTCACAAGCTCGAGAGGGAGAAAACTAGGGTTTTGAAATGCATTAAATGAGCTCAAACCCGACTTTAATGCTGTCGTCCAGAGTTCACGGCGCGAACTAAGTTCGCGTCGCTAACTCTGCATATCGCCAGCAAACTTAGCGATCGTTAACCCAACGCAAACTACTTCGCGACCAAATGCCAAACTCCCTGGGATCCGTTCGCGATCGTTATCGCGAGTTCACGTTGCGAACTCCGTTAGGCAGCAGGGCTGCACTTTTTCATCTTTGTCTCGACCCGGTTTCGCCCATAACTTTCTCGTACGGTGTCCAAACGACACGAAACCAATTTCCACGTGTTTTATATGATTTATCCATAATTATCATATTTTTACATATTTTATTTATTTAAAATTTTCGGGTCGTTACAACTATCTACCCCTTAAGAAGATTCCGTCCTCGGAATCTCATCATAGTTCACGAAATCCGGGTACCTCTTCCGAATCTCGTCTTTGACTTCCCAAGTCAAATTTGGCCCAAGTGAATGCTTCCACTTGACCAACACCAACTCGATCTCCTTATTCCGAAGCTTCTTTGTTTTCGTTTCTAGTATAGCCTCAGGCTCCTCAATCAACCGGTTCGGGCCGTCAACCCGCAACTCTTGCAACGGAATAATATTTTCAACTTACCCGATAAACTTTTTCAAATAACTTACGTGAAAGGTGTCATGCACACCTTGAAGCTCGGGTGGAAGTTCCAACTTAAAAGCTTGAAGTCCGACCCGTTTCAATATTTTAAACGGTCCAACATACCTTGGACTTAACTTTCCCTTCCTACCAAACCGCATCACACCTTTCCAAGGTGACACTTTCAACATGATCATATCACCGACATCCAAGTCGTATGGCCTTTTCTTCAAACCCGAATAACTTCGTTGTCTATCTTGGGCGACTTTCATGTTGGTTTGAATAATACCGATCTTTTCATTCGTCACTCTCACGATCTCGGGACCCGTGAGTTTCGTCTCTCCCGCTTCCAACCAACAAGATGGAGTTCTACATTTTCTACCATACAACGCCTCATAAGGCGGCATCTTAATAGTCGAGTGATAACTATTATTATATGAGAACTCGATTAACGGTAAATGTTCATCCCATTTACCACCGAAATCTAGCACACACGATCTCAACATATCTTCAACCGTTTGAATTGTTCTTTCACTTTGACCGTCGGTTTGCGGATGATAAGCCGTGCTCAACCGCAACTTTGTACCCAATTCTTCTTGTAAAGATCGCCAAAATCTGGAGGTAAACCTCGCGTCTCTATCGGACACAATCGATAACGGAACCCCGTGGAGTCGAACTACTTCATCAACATACAACTTAGCCAACTTCTCAAGTGGCAACGTCTCCCGAATGGCTAAAAATAACGCACTCTTGGTCAATCGATCAACTATGACCCAAATGGCATCGTGACCTCTACTCGTCTTCGGTAAACCTACTATGAAATCCATAGTTATATCTTCCCACTTCCCGGCCGGTACCACCAATGATTGAGCTACCCCATACGGTACTTGATGCTCGGCTTTCACTTGTGCACACATGGCACACTTAGAGATATACTTGGCCACTCTCGCCTTCATTCCGGGCCACCAATAAACCCGTTTCATATCTTGATACGTCTTTGTACTTCCCGGATGAATCGAATACTTCGACTTGTGCACATCATACAACAACTCTTTTCGGATACCACCGAACTTAGGAACCCAAATACGACCGCCTACGGTCTTCAACCCTTGTGCATTTTCGAGAAAATGTTGGTTCTTACCTAACCGTTCTTGTCTTAACTTGTCTTTTCCCATAACTTCTCGTTGGGCATTCTTGATCCTTTCGATAATACTCGAGACGAATTCTATACGTGTTAAAATTCCTCGGTTCGGTTTTTCATAGACCTTTCGGCTCAAGGCGTCGGCCACTACATTAGCCATTCCCGCGTGATACACGATCTCACAATCATAATCGGCAATCAACTCGATCCACCTTCTTTGTCGCATATTAAGATCTTTTTGAGTAAACACGTATTGTAAACTTTTATCATCCGTGTACAATGTACACCGAGTACCATATAAATAATGCCTCCACAACTTCAAGGCAAATATAATCGCCGCCAATTCCAAGTCGTGTGTCGTGTACCTGAATTCCGCGTTTTTCAATTGTCGCGAGGCATACGCGATCACCTTTCCTCTTTGCATCAACACACAACCGAGCCCTTGGTTCGAAGCATCGCTATAAACTACAAAATCTTCCATACCATCCGGTAATGTAAGAATCGGCGCGTTACACAACTTTTCCTTCAACAAATTAAACGCCTCTTCTTGCTTCTTCTCCCACACAAACTTCTCACTTTTTCTCGTTAACTTCGTGAGTGGAATCGCGATTCTCGATAAGTCTTGTATAAATCTCCGGTAATAACCGACTAACCCAAGAAAACTTCTAACCTCGGTAGGAGTCCTCGGAGGCTCCCAATTCGACACCACTTCAATCTTGGACGGATCAACCTTAATACCATCACACGTCACCACGTGACCTAAGAATTGCACCTCCCGCAACCAAAATTCACACTTCGAGAATTTTGCGTACAACTTCTCCCGTTTCAACACGTCTAGAACAAGCCTCAAATGACCTTCGTGTTCTTCTTCGGTTTTTGAATAAATCAAAATGTCGTCAATAAACACGATCAAAAACTTATCAAGGAACGGTTTACAAACCCGATTCATCAAATCCATAAAAATAGCCGGCGCGTTTGTAAGACCAAACGGCATAACTAGAAATTCATAATGACCATAACGTGTACGAAAAGCCGTCTTCTCGGTGTCGCCTTCTTTCACCCGAACTTGGTGATAGCCCGACCTCAAATCAATCTTTGAGAAATAACTAGCACCTTGCAATTGGTCGAATAAGTCATCAATTCTCGGCAACGGATAACGGTTCTTAATAGTTACCTTGTTCAACTCTCGGTAGTCGATACACATTCTCATCGAACCGTCTTTCTTCTTAACAAATAACACCGGTGCACCCCACAGTGACGAACTCGGACGAATAAAACCTTTATCTAACAAATCTTGCAATTAGGTCATCAATTCCCGCATCTCGGTGGGAGCTAAACGATATGGAGCACGAGCAATCGGCGTCGCCCCCGGAATTAAATCAATTTTAAATTCGACTTGTCTCTCCGGTGGCAAACCGGGCAAGTCATCGGGAAATACCTCGGGGAAATCCCGAATAATCTTGACATTATCCATTGACTTCTTTTCCTTTCGGCCATCTAATACATATGCAATAAACGATGCACAACCTTTCGATATACTTTTCCTTGCCTTAATAGCGGTAATCACATTAGGCATGTGATGTCGTTTCTCCCCATACACATACACTTTCTCATTCTCGGGTGTCCTAATCGACACTATTTTCTTTCCACACAAAATCTTGGCTTGGTGCATACCCAACCAATCCATACCGATAACCACATCAAACGCCCTAATTCCCATGGGCAACAAATCCACCTTAAACTTTCTACCGTCTATTTCTATTTCACAATTTCTATAAACACATTCAACCATAGACGTTTTCCCGTCGGCTACTTCTATCTCATAAACCTCATTTAACATCTCGGACGGCACATTCAATTTACAACCGAATTCATAAGACACAAACGAATAATTGGAACCCGAATCAAACAAAATATGAGTTGGCAAGGAGTTAATGAATAAAGTACCTGACACCACATCGTGTGCCTCCTTCGCCTCCTCCCGAGTGAGTTGGAAGGATCGCCCCTTCACATTCGCCGGTTCCACTTTCTTTTGAGCCGTGGACACCATCGACTCGTTTCCCTTCTTCGGGCACACATTGCTATAGTGCCCCTTTTCGTGGCACGAGAAACACTCAATCTCGGCCAATGATTTCGACTTGCATTCTCGGGCCATATGCCCCGGCTTCCCACAATTGTAACAAGTCTTCGACTCCCCTAGGCACACGCTGGCATGAGTCTTCCCGCACTTCTTGCACGAACCAACACTACCTTGCTTAGAGAAGCTCGAAGTGAACTTCCCCTTCTTGAACGAACTAGAGTCGTTCTCGGCTTTCCTTTTCTCGCCCACATGGGCCCTTTCGGCAACACGTGCCTCATTTACTTCCTCAACACTCCGGGCGGCACTAATAGCCTCATCGAGTGAGACCGCCCTCTTCACTTCCAATTGGTAGTCCCACGGTAACCCACTAGCATACCGGACCACCCTCAACCTCTCATCCGAGTAGGTTTTAGCAACAAACGGGAGCAATCCCGTGAACTCCCTCGAATATTCCTCCACCGACATATCACCCTTCTTAAGGGTCAAGAATTTCTCATGCATTTTCTCCAAATCCCTCTCGGGACAAAACTTCTTTTTCAACCTCGTGGTGAACTCATCCCACGACATCTTTTCAACCACCTCCTTCCTGAGGCTCTCATACACAATATCCCACCAAACCATGGCATCTTCTTTTAGTAATTGTGACGCATACGTCACCATATCGGCATCCTTACACTTGCTACTACTGATAACCCTCTCGGTTTCCCGGATCCACCTCATCGTTACTTTCGGGTCCGAACTACCCGTGTACACATTTGACTTACAAGCCATGAAGGATTTAAACGAACAACCCCCTTTCACAATGGGCCTAGCCCTAGCATCACTTTGGCCACTCGTGGAGGATTTTCTCTCCCCGGTGCCACTACCCCCAGTTCTCTCGTCCGATTTAGCCTCAGATTCACGGTCTCCACCTGATTTCTCCCGGTCTCCAATAATTCGGTGTACTTCCTCGGCCACCGTTCCCTTGATTTGATCAAGGAAAGTTTGGAGATCCGCCATGGTTACCGGAGTTCTATTAGCTCCGACCTCCGACTCACCCACCCGATGCATCGACGGGTGACTTTCTTGTTCAACCTCAACCTCTACAGGAGGTATTTCTTCCACCCGGCCCTCCGGGGCTTTACCACTTCTTCGCGTGGTCACCATTTCTTTCAATCAAGACTATACGAAAGACATTTAACGTTTAGTACCTTGTGTACAACCCATTAGTCACATAAGACTCAATATCCAAAATCACATCAAATTTCATCGGTCCCCTAGGTTCAACCCTAAACTTAATATAAAGTCTCAAGGTCAACCTATGATCTTAAGGAATCTTATATTCCTAATGCTACAGTCTAAGACTAGGATGGTCATCCAACCTAATTCGCTTAAACTATAGCTCTGATACCAAGTTGTAACACCTCAAATTTTAATACCAAATATTGGCCAAAATAAAACATTTTTATAAATAGAAGAACATCCTCAAATTTGGATTTACAAAAACCTTGGTATGAAATCAGAGTATAAAAGTAGGTGTTACAAAATAGATCATAACCAAGCTAAGACTAAATCCAATCTAGTGTTCTTCTAATATAGGTCCCGCATCTCTATCCATGCGTACCTAAGCCTTCGATCCCGAACCTGAGTACATAGCAAAACAAAACAAGGAGTACGTGAGACAAAAATGTCTCGTGAGCTACATGGGTTTAGACCCCAAAGTTAATAACAATAATCGAATGACAAACAAACATGTAAGCAATCACCCATCTATCTAGTCACCCTATTGTGACTCTAATACCTTGTTTTCCTAGCAATCATATCTAGTTGTCGGGACATCCCCAACCAACTAGAACCACATTAACTTATTAACCGGGGATCCCCCGCATTAACAAGCTTCAAGGTAAAGGCAAGAGGGAATCGCCCAATCTACCAATACCTGCCTTACTCACCGGACTACTTCCAGTTAGCAAGACTGCTATCATGGAATGGGCCGATGGGGATCCACCCAAATGCTCCCCATTCCATACCTCATGACCGGGGATCCCCCGAATCATCACATCATCTCTCCATATCATAACTCGATGGTTATGTCAATCTAGCTCTCGGCTATCACGTCTATCATCAAACAAGTTAGTTCAATACAACTATCGGTATAACTAACTACTAGCTACTAGTCTATACAATTGAGCAAATAGACCATAACACAAGTAATAAAAATGTATTTCATAGGCTATGTACTCAGTAAAATTCCACACGTACTCACCTTAGTAACAAGGATGCTTTAACCGTGTTCTTGACACCAAAACTCTTGCTTCCACAATTTCACCGACTTTCCAAAATGTCACCGAAAGCCTAATACAATAATCATACAATGTTCAACATCACAATCTACTAATAATGTATTCATTTATCACTAGATACCATCAACTAACACTTTCCCCCAATTATGGTGATTTACCAAACCCTAGGTTTAACCAACCCTTAAGATTCTTACAAATCGAAATCATATACTTGTTTTCCTTGTTAATATACCATCTATTAAGTGTATACAACATATATTTCACCATAAATCACCAACCCAAGAACTAGGGTTTCAAACCCAAGCTTCTAAACCCATAGATCTAAAGCTACAACTACAAAGGATTGAAGATATACCTTTAATCTTCAACTAGGAGTGAAGAATCACAAGATTTGACCAAGAAATCTGCTCCAAATGATGATTTGCACTCAAAATCGTTCACAAGCTCGAGAGGGAGAAAACTAGGGTTTTGAAATGCATTAAATGAGCTCAAACCCGACTTTAATGCCGTCGTCCAGAGTTCACGGCGCGAACTAAGTTCGCGTCGCTAACTCTGCATATCGCAAGCAAACTTAGCGATCGTTAACCCAACGCGAACTACTTCGCGGCCAAATGCCAAACTCCCTGGGATTCGTTCGCGATCGTTATCGCGAGTTCGCGTCGCGAACTCCCTTAGGCAGCAGTGCTGCACTTTTTCATATATGTCTCGACCCGGTTTCGCCCATAACTTTCTCGTACGGTGTCCAAACGACACGAAACAAATTTCCACGTGTTTTATATGATTTATCCATAATTATCATATTTTTACATATTTTATTTATTTAAAATTTTCGGGTCGTTACAATAATGGTCCCACACATTTTGAAAAAAGTGGGGTTAATAATGTTTAAAAATAAAAAGTAAGGGTAAATGAGTCATTTCACTTTATTAAAGTAGATAGTTAGTGGATGTGGGTCATATTATTTTTTGTCAGATAAGGTAATTTTTCAAAGTGTAACACTTATTTTGAATCACCCATATAAAGAAAGTGTAGCATTTATTTTAAATCGGTGGAAGTATATCATTTGTTGCTCACATGACTTATTAGGGCTTATTATATTAATTTTGTTTCACATCACATGAATAAACTAGGTCAAAGACCAGTTTCAAGAAGACGATTAAAATCCGTAACTTTTAGAAATTTATTCTAATATGTTTGTTCTAACACATCCTAAAAGTGGATCAAATTCATAATTTTTAGGAAGTTATCTGTTTTCCTGAAAATTAGAACACAGACTAAGAAAATGACAGTTTTTCCTACATCAAGAGAAAATGCCAAAGACTTATAATAAAAGGTTACAATGAACAACATTTTAACCTTAAAGGGAGCAAATAGTAAACTTTTTTTGTATATACGCATAGCATTCATAAACACAAATATCCCTATATCTCTCTCACAAAATCCCTTTTCACACACGATTCTATCAGCGATAATTATCAAAATCAATGGCTCGTCTTCTCTCACAAGCCCTAATTCGAACAACATCATCAGCATCGAATTCCTTGCAATCGTTCAAATTAGGTCTATCGCAACACTACCGATTCTCTAGCCAATCAGGAAAAGCTCGATTGATCGAGGTCGACCTGGAATCTGATAACGATGTGGAGGTTTTAGGGTTAAGAAAGCTCGAAGATGCAATTCATAGTATAATCGTAAGGCAATCGGCACCTACTTGGCTTCCTTTCGTTCCTGGTTCATCTTATTGGGTTCCACCTCGCCGTCACCGGCATGATTCTCAGGGGATTGTCAGTTTGCTCAGAAAGTTTACCAAACCGTTGACTGATGAAGAGTCAATGTCTATTTCGTCGTCTCGTGGCTGGCCATCGTCTGCTTATTTCATCGAAGGTATCGAGATCATGCCCTTACTTGATTTGGATTCAAATTAAGTTAGAAAACTGATAATTATGATTTTCAGATTTGTTAATAACGAAAGTTGAGTAGGTTTTAGGATGTTTCTAATTAGAACTGATAATCTAGCAGTTAGAGATTAAAACGAACTCTTATAAAGTTCCAAATTTTTAATTTTTTTTGAACAACAAATTGTTAAAAAATAAAAATAAATACCAAATCTGATAAAATTCCGATTATGTGGTGCATGTTTAATGCATCTTTAGGTTGTTGCTTAGGTTTTTTGCATAACAAAGGTGAAGTTGATGGAAGGTTAAAACGCGTGACATGGTACTTGTTAGGCTGGTAGGTGAAGTTAGAGAAGAAAAAAAACATGCGATCCTTGCCTAACTTTACTTTTAATAGTTTATAAATATTTTGAGAGTAGATATCTGTTGATAAAAGTAGTTTGGTGCACTACTTCTCTGGTTTGTTAAAAGTAGGATCACACTGAATTGATGGTAGACTGTTAGAGTATTTGAAGTTTGAAGCTTTCCAAAAAACATACCGAATGCTAGTTTAATTGTGATTGAAGACACTATCTAAATAGATATTTTAGTTGTTCGAGAGTCTTCTTCAATTTTATATACAAGAAGGTTCAGATAGTTCAAAAGTTATAAAATTAGCCATTTACAAAAATGAGTAGATGTTATTATGAAATGGAAAAAGAATGTTATAACAAGATGTGATTCATTCCCACATTAAATCTGATTGGTCATTGGTCTATCCAAAACTGTATGTGTGACAAATGAGAATTTTTTCAGCTCATCATTATTGTGTATGCCATTTTTGACTTGCAGGCACATCAAGTATGCATCCAGTACCAGTGGAGATGGAAGCAGAGGTTGTTCATAGCAATGAGGAGAATATATCTGAGACTGAGACCGACAATGAACAAGAAAAAATTTAATATTCACATCTACCAGAAGCCCTCATCTTAAAAGTAAGTTCACTCACAAAACGGCTCATTTTATTTTTTATTAAGGTCAGTTAACAGTTGGGATAAATTTATAGGCTACCCAAATTTGTAACCACTCTCTTTTTACAAAATATGTCAAAAAAAATAAATTTTAAATTTTTTGAGAAGACAAATATACCCAGATATGGTTCCTTTTTCTTTATAGGATTCCCAGATATGTATGTGGTTTTGTTCTACCAAATTTGTCAAAAAAAAAAAAAAAAATTAAAAAAATTGTATGACGTTTTCAATTTTAAATTTTTTGGGATTTTTTTTACCCTTTGCTTATTTTTTCCTTTATGTAAAGTAGAAATCATCAAAGAGTGAAACAAGTGAAGGAACTTTTCTGTCATTCAACATGTGTTTTTTCAACAAAACCGGGTACATACGTTGGTGGTGACCTATTACTCGGATGACCTTAAATTAAAAAAATTTGAAAATTATCCTAAAAATATATTATGTGAATTATAATATAGTATATTTTAGGAACAAATGATTAAAGAGGTTTTATATGGTTTAATATAAGAATAGAGTTGCACGTTGTTGGTCGGTTGACTTTTGATTTGACTATACAGGGTGGGTTGCTGTTGTAGTTATTTATAGACTAAAATGCCCCCGGAAGAAGGTGTGGGTCAAGGGGAATGAAACCAAACTTGTTTGTATGTACAGTTGTTGAGTCTTCGGTTTGCGCTCTCACTCAACTCAACTCAACTTTTAAGGCCCAATGGATCACTTATTCATGCTTTCTTTCTGTATCTTCATAAACATATTCTCATAAATGCTTCCGTTAATTTACTTGTTACCTTCTAAATAAAACAATATTTCTGATCTTCATTTGACACATGGTACAATTCATCATTGCATATCATAGTTTGCACATATTAATAATTTGGACTATTCAATCCATTTGACATGTTTCTTTCAGTTTGAAACTTTTAGCTCAAATGTGGATACAAATTGTCACGCATAGCTAGTTGAAATTTTGGATGTCTCTGTGTATCTTATATACTTACAATTATAAAGGCTGTATATAAGATACATAATTAAACTATTTAGATATTTTATGGCACCTTGTGGTGGGCTTCACTATACCTGATGGTCTTGCAAATAAGTAAAATAATCTTGTCAACCATTACTTATAAATAAACGCCTAACATCTGTGTTATTTTTTGAAGTTATACTTTTAGTTTGTGGAGATATCGTCTTGTTGTTTGTGGTGCTTATAGAATAAGTAGTGTGTGTGTGTTTGTTTTATATGCTAAATGAACAATATGAATGATGCATTTGATCAGTTTACCTTTTTTCATACGTGTTGCCGCAAAAAGTAACTATTATGATATGTTTCGCATGAAAGTGCTTAAATGGCAACAAAAAAAATATATACGTCGTATATAAGTTATATATTTCTTATACAATAATTTAGCTGTATAAATTTCATGCTACAAAGTATAAGTTATGTAACATAAAACTAGTTCAAATATGTAACATAAAACTAGCTAAAGTCGAGATAAAAAGGATAATATGATTCATATAAATCGAGATCTCAAAATTATGATTAAACTAAAGTAATTTGAGAAACTAAAAAATTAACATAAATATATAGGTAATAGATTTCTTTTACTCTTTCCTTTTAAAATAATCAAGTTATAGATATCCATTTGATTAAGTTACAATAAATTGTAATTATGATAGACATTTGTAAAGTAGATAAGTTTTCTGGGTGTGTCATGTTTTACGTGGATGGTTGGGCCGGCGGTGCGTTTATTATTGGGGTGGTGACATGGATTATTTGTGGTTTGGTGATTCCTTTAAGAGTCTGATGAGCAGTTGTTAATGATGTTATTCATGGTGAGGCTTTGTTGGGAGAAAAATGATGGGTCCAAACATGGGTTTTACTCCGATGATACTACACACCACTGACCACCCTCAAGTGAGTGAGGTGGTTTGAAATGTAAATGGGTGAGAGGCCTCAAAATTTATTAACAACTTAGTATTTCTATAATATTGACAAATTTTGTTAGTGATATTTGTTGTGTAAATCAACAAATTTGATCATAAGTTGGATTTATGATAACACGGCACTATGAATGTGTATGATTCGGGTTGGCCTATTTAACGTTGACCAAACTAATAACTTAGTTTGAATAACGAAAGGTTTAGTTCAACCAATTGAAATATTTGAGCTCAGAAGATTTGCTTTGCTTAAAAAGTAACTACTTTTACATTTGTCATTGTTGTGGTGCTATTGACACATAAACACTTTATAAGGTTATCGCGTTGTTAGATGTTAAAATAACCCAAACCAATTTGATGAAGCAATTTAAGCGGTCAAACAATAAGTTCAATGAAACGGCTTGGTTCAACAATTTTTGGGCATAGGGAGTGTTAAAATCCGTTCAAACGCGAATTTATTGACTTGTTTCCGAGCACCAAAATGATTTGAACATATCTACATTTATAAGGAGAAAGTCTTTTGATACATGATGAAACATAAATCTAAAATATGAGAGCATTTTTTATTATTATAAGCTTATTGCACTCTCAATATGAAGAAGAATATATATACATAGTATCTATAAAGAAGATAGCAGGCTCACATTTCTGAGAGAATATGGCTGATTTTACGAAGCTCTGCCATGGCTGTCAGTTGTCCTCTGTCTACCAGTGCCTTCTTTGACAAGTTATCTGTTTCTTGCTGGAACACTGATTCAATCACCTGCATTGTTTAAATAATCAACCAAATTTTAAACCATTCACTTTGACTTTGACTTCGAATTTCAGATTCAACATTCACCACTGGTGACGGATTTAAGTTATGTAACTAAAAAGAAAAGGGTTACTTTTGTTATAATCCTCAAACTTTCACTAATTTGGCATTATAACCCTACAATCGTTTTTGGCCACAGTTTTATTCTAGACTTCGGTTGACTCATTATTTAAGTGCTAAACTTTTGTTGACTTAATGTATTACCCTTTTGTTGACCTACTCATACCTGGTCATTTTATGTTATGATTTTTCTTACAGTTAAATAATGAAATAGGGTGTGATCCTTAAACTTGCACCATTGTCGGTTTAACCTAAAACATTCTTTGGAATTATATATAGTTTAGTCCTTAAACTTTCACCTATATTTGCATTTTGTAAATATTAACATGTGATAGCCGGTCACAATGGTTTTTTAATAGGTCAACCAAACTTTAGGATAAAACCATACTGAAATCATTTTTAAGGGTTAAACGCCAAATTAGACATAATTAACCCAAAAGAAAATGGGTTAAAAGTCAATTAAGGTGTATTAAAATATAATAGGAGTCTGCCTCCTAGTCCGTTTTATTAGAAGACTACTTTTTGTAATGATATACAGCACTAATTAGTTATAAAACTAATAAAAATGGATAGAAGAATTATTTGTGGGTCGAGCCAACCTGACCCGGCCCATTCTAAACTATCTATTTATGACCCAAACCCTTACCCAACCCGCCATTTCACCACCTCTAATCATATCAAGTAATATTAAATCAAAACAAAGAACAAACACAATACCTGGAGATTTTCCACCATGGATTGACCAAGATTTTTCAAACTGCACTTATTTTGACTCACAGATTCTTCTTTATTCGTTACATCCATTGCAGAAACTGTCACTTCATTCTTCTGATCACAACCCAAAACAGAAGAATTTGTAGATTCCAACGAACCCTCACCACCCCCATTTTTCCCGAACTTCCAAAACCACTGAAATTTTCCCGCCAAACTTTTCAAATTCGTTCCCGACTTTCCTACAGAATCTTGATTCTCAACCCCCTTCAATGCTTCATCTTCGGGCACATCACAAACCGGGTTGGGCCCATTTTCATCAACTTCCACAGAACCCGACTCCACCACAGTACAAGACTCAGGTTCGGGTTCGGGTTCGGGCTCGGGCTCAGGGTCAGGCTCGTTTTCATCAACTAACAAATTTGAAGCCACGCTACTTTGTTCGGTGTCGTTTTCATGTTCATTATCGTTCAAGATGCCAACCGGGCTTGACGGGTCAGAGAAAATAGATGAGTTTTCTTCACTGCCACCATTTCCACTAACGGGCTTTTCATCTTCCGGGTCTTCTTCAAACCCAAGCTGTCGGGATAAATCATCCAGCAAATTTCTCCTAACTTGTGGTCTAGACGGGCCCGTTTTCTCACGGTACCCCTTTGAAGAAGAAGACGGGTCAGATTCTGTTCGCAATAACCGTAACTTCACTTTCTCTGACCAACCTTTAGGTTGACTTTGACTTTTAATTTGACTTTTCTTTTGTTCTTCTTCTTTATGTAAAACCCTCCATTTCTCTTCCCAGTAGCTATCACGAACCAAACTTAACGGGCTTCCAGAAGCAGCTGCATCAGATGACAGACTATGACTTCTAAAACCATTCGATTTGGCCCGTTCTTGGGGCGTGTGAGTATCAATTTTAGGTGAGACCGATTTCATAGCATCAATAGCAACTGTAACTAAAGTATTAGCTTTCTTTAACAATTTCCCCAAATTCACATCTTGTGGGAAGTTTAATAATCTTTGCAGACAAGAAGTTGCAGTTTCAGTAGCAAGAATCGGTGACCGGATATAAAGAATCATCGAAACCGCAAGGGACACAATGTAGGCCCCACGGGCCGAATTAAGAGGCCCGTGGTTTCTTTCCGGGTCGTTTTCAGAAAAAAGCCCGTTTAGTTTACTGTTGTCAAATGAAAAAATTTCATCCCAAATTACCAAAAGGTCCTCAAGAGCAAACTCACGCCCGAAAAGAACCCGTAACCAACGAAGAGCAAAATACTGCGGTTCGACTCCTAGCTCAATAAAATGAGTATAAAGAGACGAGTCAACAATCGCGAGTAAATGATATAACTCAGAAGATGCTTCAATCACAGGTGGCAGCCCGTTTTGTGGCCCGTTTAGAGGACACGGGGAGAAAAAGCTAGCCATTGAAACCGCACCACCCGACCCGTTCATTAATGCATCAAACATACAATAAGCATCGTGTTCCATGAATTTTTCAGATAAAACAATACCTAATTCGCCCTCAGCCCCATAAGCATCACAAAATGAGATGATGGTTTGTATTTTGGGATCAAGTTCACTGAGGTGGTTACATTTTATTTGATTTTCTTGGATTTCGTTATTGACTTCTACACGTTGAGATATTTGTTTTAAATTAGATTTATAGGCTGAATCGGGCTCGTGAAATGACAGGCTGTCAAAATTATCTGTGAAATAATGTTCGTATAATTTTCGTACTGCAGAAAGACGTTCCACATCTGCTTGGAGAACGAATAATAATGGTGCCAAGAGTTCGTGCATTCCTGTAAATAATAATAATAATAATAAAAGTTAAATTAAGAAAATAAAAGAAAATTACAAGAAATATGTTTAAAAAGATGATTAATTACCTTGTCTATAACCATAATTTGGATGTCTAATACACCAAAGCAACAAAATTCGTCTTAACATTCCTTGACATCCAGGAGTCTGGAAGTAACTACCATGTTCAGGATACAACCGTGATAAATCTTGATCAACCATTTTCTCTAATTCGGCTTTTTGGAAAAACCGACCCCACATGCTATCTGTATTATTTCATAATTGGTTTTTATTAAAATGTTAACAAAAAAAAGTCAAAACTTTTGACATGTTTGCCCATAACCCGAATCAACCCATTTTTAAGCGAATGGGTCGAATTGCCACCTCTAAATTCTTATTTCTAACATGTTAGGCATATAATTGGGATGAAGAATATGGAATATGTTATTTTAATTTTTAGGTAAAAAAAAATATACCTGGGTCTTGCGATAATGGATTATCCATAACAAGATCAGGAATATTGCTTCCATCTTTTGGTATAAGAGGATCAATCAAGAGGTTCCTCCTTATAGCAGCATAACTGGAAAACAAAACACTTTTCAATTATGTAAGAAATATAGTTATATTGTGTATCATATCGTTAACTCAGTGTTAACACTTCATATTTTACACAAATTGCAACATCAAAGAAAATTATATCAAAGCCGCCATATTTGATTATACGTTCATATGCAATTATTGAACAAATTAATCAAGTTATGAAATTGAACGCAAATTAACTAACTTACCTATCAAATCTTAGTAAAAAGTATTAATCTTAAGAGAATTAGACACATAAACTCGCATATACCTTCTACGGGAATTGGCAGCAACACGACGAACATCATCGACAGATGATGAAGACGGCAAAACCCCCAAATCGGTACACCATTGAACCCCTCTCAAGTCCCAAAAACGGCGATTATTAGAATCAGTTCTCTCCGGTGAAGATGTCGTCGACAATGAAGATTCCGGTAATGTCTTCGTCGTCTGCTCGATTAGAGCCGTCCGTGACATAATTCAATTGATCGAAACTTCACAAAGACCTAAAAACCCAATCAAACCCCAAAACCCACAATTCACTAAATTCTATACGATTGTTACTTGCAATGAGCAAAAACAAACACTATAGGAGCAAAATTGTCGTCTGTAAATATATAACCAAAAAATCACAAATTATTTTTGTAAACAAGAAACAAATCAGGGAATCTGTGAATATAGAGAGAGAGAGAGAAATTTGAGCAAAGCTGCCGATTTATAAACTAGATCTCAGCAATTGCAAAATTTAAGATGAAAATTGACACATAAACACATGAAAATTACAAGTAATTCTTGAATTAAGAGGAAACTGTGAGGTGTTTTGATTTGATTGCTGCGTCGAAAAAGGGAATTTGATGTGGAAGAAAGCGTGAGGTGAATGGAACTTGAAGAAGAATGATTCGCATATTGTGGATTTTGTTATCATTTTCCACAACAAAAACAAAATCTAAAATAAAGGTAGTGGGCAGTCTTTGTCACAACATGAAGGATTATATTTTCGTCTTCCACTCGATCACACAAAAATAAAATTGACAACTTTTATTTTTTATTTTTCATTTTTTTGTTCTCTATTTTTATTTGGACTGAAATAAACTGACCATATAACCTTACGTTGTCTTGATATGATTTTTTTAACAAAATACAATTTATTATATGTCAAATTTTAAGCATCACTTGTTAGCTAATATATAGAGTAAATTACACGGATGGTCCTTGTGGTTTACCACTTATAACAACCACATTCCCTGAACTCCGTTTATTACACCAGACGTCCCTGGTGTATACAATTTGTTACACCCATGGTCCCTGTTGCTCTTAACTTTTTCTAAATGACGAAAATACCCTTTTGGTCTTTTGTAATAAAGCGAATATAAGGGACCGTGAATGTAATAAGTGATAAATCACAGGGACCATCTGTGAAATTTACTCTATTAATTGATATTTTTTTTCTCTCTTTAATTCATATTTTTCCGTCACATTCAGACTCACACTCGCCTCTATCTCTTTGAATTCAAACTTCAATTAATAACCATTATTGTCGCGTAATCAACCCCTGTCTCTTGTTGCCTTCTCCAGCTATTCCGCTGCTGATGACGTTCTATCGACCCGAGTGTGCAAAACACCAACTCCTCTGGCGATTGCATCAATTGTCTGAATCAGCGCGTGTGCAAACCACCAAATCATCTGGTGACGTGCATCAATTGTCTGATTCAATTCTGGTCGATAGATAGTCATCGGCTCGGAACTACTGAAGAAGGAAACCGGAGGCAGGGGTTGGTGATGGATCGAATTTTCAGGGGGTTTGGTGGCGCGATGATAATGGTTATTGATTAATGTTTGAATTCAAAGAGATAAATGTAGGTAGTGAGTCTGAATATGACGGAAGAACATGAATTAAAGAGAGAGAAAAAAAATCAATTAATAGAGTAAATTTCACGGATGGTCCCTGTGGTTTATCACCTATTACATTCACAGTACCTTATCTTCGCTTTATTACAAAAGGCCAAAAAGGTATTTTCGTCATTTAGAAAAAGTTAAGGGCAGTAGGGACCATGGGTGTAACAAACTGTATACACCAGGGACCTTCAGTGTAATAAATGAAGTTCATGGACTGTGGGTGTAATAAGTAGCAAACCACAGGGACCAATGGTGTAATTTACTCCTAATATATACCACTAGCTACCATATTTTTGGACCAATGAACCCTTCAGTTATGTAGAATTTCTCTACATAAATAAAGGACTAAGTCGTTCTCATAAGCCTAATACAGGACCAGCTGATGGAACCTTCTTAAGTTTCGGGGAACACCATATTCGCTCTCGGAAAGCATGTTCTTACAATTGTCGGACGCCTTATTAGCAGAAATCGTGCATGTATTCGGTCAATATTTTTTAACAGTTTATAGTTGTAACTTATAACAATCAGTTATATGTGATACCTCATTTTGCTTACCTAAACTTAATTAGAAAAAAAAACATAATAAACCATTCTCATTCTGAAAACGTTAAATAGAGTCCCAGTTGTGCCGGAAAATGATGTGTGAAGAAAGTGAGGTGTGGATGATGCAGCAATAGTATCCTCATGATGATAACAAACTATTATTGTTAATTTTGTGATTGTAATTAATGTTATTTAGCTAGATTGAGATTCGACTAGATAAAATGGATATGTGTTATAACTTGAAACAAAAATATACTTCCTCCTATTCAAAATAAGTGATACACTTGGGGTTTCATGATTTTTGAGGTAAAAGATTATAATGATGGTTAAATTAAATTAATTGGATAGTTAGTGTGGAATGAGTCCCACACCTTTTGAATAAAGTAAGGTTAATAATGTTTAAAAGTCAAAAGTAAGGGTAAAAGGGTTATTTCATTTTGTTAAAGTAGATAGTTAGTGGCTGTGGGTCTCATTTTTTTGCCAAATAAAGAAACTTTTCAAAGTGTATCACTTATTTTGAATCACCCCGAAAAAGAAAGTGTATCACTTATTTTGAATCAGATGAAGTATAATAATGAGATTACTAGTGGATGAGTGGATCTACATGTTAGAAGGGGCACATACCCCCCTATTAGAAAAACCTTGGTTAAAAAATAGATTAAAAAAAAAACACAAAATTATCGATAGTTCTTTTAATGTATATGTTTGTATGCATAGCAGTATATCACATCATTTTCGGGCGGTGAGTATCGCATACCAATTTTTAGAGTATGGTCTTCGGACGGTGACCCCTCAAAAATGTTGACCTTTCGTTTATAGTTTGCATTTATATAGAGGGTCCACAAAAAACACCAAACATGTGTAGTTTTCCATATGCACAGAGATTTAATAATCCAGGATGTTTATAGCTGTTTTTATTTTTCTTTGTGATTTTGTGAAATTGAACTTAGGTTTTACTGATGGGATTTCGATGTGAATGTGTGTTAAGGATATTTTTAGTGCATATAAAGCACTACGTTATGACTCGTAAAATTTTACGGATAGTCATTAATTTTATTGAACGTAATATTGTATAATATAAATATAAATAATTAGTTTTATTATTGTTAGTGTAACATACGTGTTTTATTTTGATTAATATAGATTATTAAGTTTGATAATAATTGGTAAATAAAGAGATAATAGGTTGTGTTAGAAGAAATTAAAAATCTGTATTTTTAGGTATTTGATTAAGTGGTATAAGTTAAAAGGAAGAAAAATAGAAATTTGCAGCATTCTGGGTAGATAGCGGCGCTATCTTAGGTGAATTTGAAACAGCAGACCGAAATAGCAAAGGGTAAAACGCGAAAAATTTGGAGATAGCGGCGCTATCTCTGGAAATAGCGGCGCTATTTAACACGGGGTCAAGATAGCGGCGCTATCTTGTGCTGTCAAGCATAAAATCGGGATTTTTCCCATTTCAGCTTATTTTTGATTGGGAGTGTTGCTTGGCCGAACAAGGGTTTCTCTTGGACGAATTTTAAAGATCAAGGTCAGATTTCTACCTTATACTAAGGGATTTCATCATAGAATCATCATATTAAGGTAAAGCAACTCCCTTTAGCTTCATGCACTTGTAAATGTTGGATTAATCTATGTTTAGACTTAGAACCTTAGCAAGTAGTATGAGTTTTGATGATAAATTGTTGAATAACAGCTGTAATTGGGTACTTTAAACATGTAAAATATCTTAAATAAAGTGGTGTGTCTATCGCATTCGTTATTGGAATTTAGGGTTTATGTAATCACCAAATTTGGGGATTTGGTGAATATGGGTTATAAAAATGAAGAATTTAGCTAGTAATGATAATTATCCTCTTGTGATATCACTAGGGTTGGTTTTTGGGCAAATGTGAAGTAAGATCGAGAAAGTGTGGATTTTCCTTGCTCGGGGAAATTGGATTGATTCATATTGATTAATCTCAGGTGAGTTCTCTTTATGTAATTTGAATACTATTATTTATACTTATTTAGGTGCAAAGTAAGAAATAGTTCCATATACAATGATATGCTAAATGAATACTTGAAATGATCTTGCTGAATTATTTTAGTCTCGCACCATTGGTTGAGCTCCAGAAAGTTTCCCTTGATATCGTTGGTTGTGTTTCATTGTATCCTTGAGTGACATTACATTTCGTGAGGACCCATGCCGGCTTGAGTATTACTTCGTGTGTTGTAATATGTCGGGCGGTAGTCTCGGGGGTACCCGGTGGAGGAGTTGGGGTATGGATCGAGGTGGTGAAGTTTGCGGTCATGGGTTCATTTAGGGGCGCCATGATCAATTTCATCGGTATTATCTCTCAATGGCCTAAGGAGGGATAATATCATTTGTTATGTCTTGAACATATTCTTCTTAACTTCTTGGTGCGCGTGGATTGTTGTCGGGTATTGTTGATCACATGAGATCGATTTAGTGATTGTTCGGTTTCATACATGTTGTCTTGATTGCTTTATAAATATGTATAATATTAGTATTACTTTACATATCTTGAACTCACTAAGCTCTTGTAGCTTAATCTTTTAGTTGTTTAACATTTTCAGGAAAGGATAAGGGTACACGGGTTGAATCTTGAAGCTTTTGGATAGAAGTTTAGAATAGCTTCTACTTTTGGTATATAATCTATGTTTGTATAGTAATTTTTTGTAAAAACTTGTATATGGTTAGTTGGTTTGTATCCTTAGAAGTTTAGATTATTGGGTCATAATGTTTGTCGATGGTAAATTTTCTGTTCTTGATCAAAGGTTGTATTTGGTTGATAAAAGAATTTTGGTAGTTGCTCATTCGGATTGATTTGGAGTCGATCCTTACAGTTAGATATACGATAAGAAATTCAAATGTATTTATATAACGTACAAACTTTAATTTAGTTGTTAGTAGTGATGTAGAAATGAGAGTATCCGATTAGAGAATCCTACCCTATATATGAGGCCTAAATTTGAAGAGGATTTGACACCATGGCAATTCCAAGCATTCCTATTCGTCCATAATGCCACTTGGAATTCCCTGATTGGTCCACGTCATTTGCACTAATACAAACGAATCTGGTACAGCTTACGGTCTACATTCATACGCTCCATATACGGCAAACGAATCTGGTACGGCTTACGGTCTACATTCATATGCTCCATATACGGCTTCCTACATACAAGGAAACAAATAAATAACTATTTAAAAGATCCTACATAAAAGGAAACAAATAAATATTTAAATACGACTTCCTACATACAAGGAAACAAATAAATAACTATTCAGAAGTGATACACGACTCAATATAATTTCCATAAAACCGGCATTCTATGATTACGGCATAAAAAGCTGGATTGTGCAACGGAACCAGACTTCAGATATTACGGATTACGGCATAAAAAGCTGGATTCTTCATTTAATAAAATGGCCGTGTAACATTTCTTCATTTACCGTTTTTTTTGTACAAAATCATCATCACATCTATCGATTATTATGTCATTTAGAAATATATAAAGTTTTTGGACATTTTTCTACATACTAAAATTTACAGCATACCCGCCCATCGGGCGGGTTTTGTAGCTAGTAATATAATATAATGATTAAAAACATGTGTCACAATAATAATTATGATTTCTGTAACAAATTATATAAGCTAGCTACGAAAATTTTTAAAACACTTCCTTGGATATAACATTGGATATTTTACTTGTTTGACAACTATAGTTATCTAAAATTAATATTTTCTAATTTTTGTCTCCTATAGCTTTACTCTATATAACGCAATATATAATTATCCACGTGAAAAAATCGGCACTCTCAAATATAGACCAATCTTTGACAATGATTGTCATTAACTCTTATTGATGATCATAACAAAACAAAGAAGTGAAAATTGTTTCCTTTTAAACTTAAAGAAAATCTTTTGGTTAAAAGGTGTTGTTGAAATGAATTTGTAGTTTTTTGTCGATGGGAAAGATGATGATGTAGTAAAATTTAAATGAGTTATGGATGAATAATTGTTGAGAGATGTCTTAGTGAAACCATTTATGTAAGACGAATTTTAGCTCATCGCGAAATTTTATAAAGATAGCGCAAAGTTACAAATTATTAATTAAAAATAATACTAATAAATATATAATTATACGAATCCAGACTTATAAATTATTAAAAGTTATATTTAATACAAATTTGCCTAACAACTCATTTATTAAAACCCTCTATTATCCTTTCAATATAAAACAAGAAGTTGTTGCAACTCCACTTCTATGATAAATAAAAAAAATTCGAATATTTCACCAAGTTAATCAGACCACGAGTTATGTCTGGATGAAATTGCCACATCATGCAAATGTCAAGGTAGACCAAACACACCATCGCTTCTTTTATCGTCTCTTTCAACAATCTACTCATATTTTTTGTATTTTCAACAATTATAAAGTTTAATGAATCCACAAAAGAAAATGAAAATGACTGGAATCCTATGTCCATATTGTCTTCTTTTTATGTATTTGAAGTAATTAACTTTATTAGTTTTTAAGAAAAAAATTTAATGATATATCTAACATTTATTAAATTATTAGTAATTAAATTTATTAGTTTTTATGTCTTCTTTTAAAGTTTATGCTTTAATCATCAATTTAATATTTATACGAAGTACTATATAGTTAATAGTTAATATACCATGTAGGAGCTTATTATAACAAAAATACCATTATAAAAAGTATCACTATCATCTACGGTTATATATATGTATGCTAATATTTATATGTCGTCTTGCTTAATTATTTCATTAATATGAAAAATAAAATACTATTTATATTATATGGATACAACCCTTTCTTTCAATTATTGAGTGGTGGGTAGTGGGTTCAACCTCAATCTGTCTTTGGTTGCATAAAGTTTTTAGTACTTTTTATTTAAATTATCTTTTAGAGTTTAGACTACATGCAATCTCATAATTCGAGGCTTAACAAGAACCATACAAAAAGCATTTAAAACAAATAGTCAAATATTAACAAAAATTAGGAATAATGCAACTTAACTTATTTAACTATAAATAAGTTTACGGGAATGTATAAATAAACAAACATGCATGGTTTTGGTAGGGGCGTTATATATAACTATATGTTGCCACCAACTACAATTAATAAATTGTTAGGAAATCAATAAAGATTATATGATAACATAGGGGTGAGAAAAAAATATTTCAACTTATTCATAATTAAATTAACCGCTTATTGAAATCAACTAAAAATTGTTGAATTTAGCTGAAATCTGAAGTTAGTTAAAATTATTGAAATGAGCTGAAAATTGGACCAACATTTTATAGGTCCAAAATAAATATGATTAACTGAAATTAATTGAACCTATAACCAGAATTAACCGAATTTTTTTTAAATTTTTTATTAACCAAAATTTCTGTTAATAATTGGGGTCAAAACCTACTAAAATCGATCCATACTCAACAAGGTGACAAAGGAAGAAGGGATGGCTTATATATTCTTGTATTCATGTATTTCAAAATCCATCAAAAACATAATGATAATTATATTTTTTTTATACACCATATGAATTATGTAACTTAACCTTAATTTATCATTTTTGTAATAAAATTAGTTTTTGGCTTTAAGTTGTCATAATTTTGTTGCTGTTTTACACTTTGATGGTTACAACAATCATTTAAACATGTTTATGTTTGCTTTTCATCTTTATCTTAGAAGAAGACTTCTAGTTGTTCTTTCAAAACTTAAGAAAAATCAAATATACAAAATGGCATTCCAAAATAACTTAAGCTTGTTGGTAAATTTATCTAGAAAAACTCTACTTATTATTTATAAATCTTTCTTCAAACCGCCGTACTTGTTTACTTGGCAGTTCTTCAATTTTTTAATATTTACATGATCACATCAAACCGACAATTTATTCAAGGCCACATATGAATTTATTAAACAAAAAAGTGATTGTACTTATTTAAATAAGTAAATAAAGGCCAATTTTATTTGTACAATAGTACGTATTTGCTATTTAGTAAGGGTGTATTTGGTTTACCGTTATGAAGACCCGAAATTTATTTGCCTAAACTTTAATATGTTTAGTTTTATGTCGGTCTTCTATCGGGTTAAAAATTATCACCTCTAGTTAATAGTACTATATGATTTAAGAAAATATATATATTTAATTTCATAAATAAATTGGTCTTTAATAAATATTATTTTAGATAAATAAGCTATTATATAAGAAAAGAAACACGAGACGGCCCAAGGAAATATAAAAGAGTTTTGGAGGGTTACAAGGAGTACTGTAACACCTCAATTTTTTTTTAAAACAATTTAAACTTTTAAATATTTCATGTTTAATACAAAAATCCATATTATATCAAAATATGATTTAAACAAAACATTCGGAATGAATGTGCTAAAAACCGGTGTTACAAATATATCGAGACTAAAGTCTAAGGAAATTAAAATTGTACACCGAGCTTAATCCGATGTCATAACTACGGGCCGCCTAATCCTTAGCTCCTGAACCTAAGTACATAGACATGACATAAAAGAAAACGTAATACGTGAGACAAGATTGTCTCGTGAGAAACATGAGTTTTAGACTCGTTTATAAACATTTGCAATTAAATAATATTTAAATAAATATCACATTGCACATAAGTCAAACATAGACTCGAGCTTATCCTAAGCTCACACATACGCAACGGGTCATCTCGAAGCAAACTCCCCCGATGTGGGTTATCATCAAAAGATCTCATGGTAATTGGGGTTCTCCCAAACTTACCGAGATCATCACTCCCCCGTCTCGCGGGTTATCGTAATCCCCCTTTTTATCGGGTTATCATAGTCCCCCAAATGTCGGGTTATCGTTCACATAGATATACTACCCTTGCGCAGGGAGGTACCGCCCCAAGTAGTAATCTCAAAATCGCGTTCTCTGAGACCTCGCTATTTCGGGTTGTTGTTTGACCCCCACATAATTCGCGTCGCGAATTCGGAGATCGCGTCACGATCTCCCTGCTCCAGCTATATGTCGTTTTTCTAATTTAAGACAACTCCAACTCTTGACCCGTTTTCCGTTAACACAAGTTTTAAACATCCAAACACTCAACATAACATAACGGTATACGAATTCTAATATAAATAACTTAATTCGTAAAAATCCCGATTTAAATATACAAAATTACAAACACAAAATTACGATTGTTACAACTATCTACCCCTTAAGAGGATTCCATCCTCGGAATCGCATCATAATCCACAAAATTCGGGTAGCATTTCTTCATCTCATCTTTGACTTCCCAAGTCAAATTCGGCCCAAGTGAATGCCCCCACTTGACCAACACTAGCTCAATTTCTTTGTTCCTCAATTTCTTCGTTCGGACCTCCAATATGGCCTCTGGCTCTTCAATCAACCGATTGGGTGCATCGACCCGCAAATCTTGGAGTGCGATCACATTCTCCACTTCACCCAAAAACTTCTTCAAATTACAAACATGAAATGTGTCATGAACACCTTGCAACTCGGGTGGAAGTTCAAGCTTGAAAGCTTGAAGTCCAATCCTCTTCAAAATCTTGAAGGGTCCAACATACCGTGGACTCAATTTCCCTTTCTTACCAAATCTCATCACACCTTTTCAAGGCGACACTTTCAACATAACCATATCACCAACATTAAAGTCATAGGTTCGCTTTTTTAAACCCGAATAACTTCTTTGACGATCTTGTGCGACTTTCATATTTGCTTGAATTATTCCAATTTTCTCCTTTGTTATTTTTACAATCTCGGGACCCGTGAGTTTCGTCTCACCCGCCTATAACCAACAAGAAGGCGTCCTACACTTTCTCCCATACAATGCCTCAAACGGTGGCATTTGGATACTTGCATGATAACTATTGTTATATGAAAATTCAACCAACGGTAAATGTTCATCTCATTTACCACCAAAATCCATCACACACGATCTCAACATATCTTCGACTGTTTGGATCGTCCTTTCACTTTGACCATCTGTTTGCGGATGGTAAGCCGTACTCAACCTTAACTTTGTTCCCAATTCCTCTTGAAGTGACCTCCAAAATCTCGAGGTAAACCTTGCATCCCGATCGGACACAATCGATATCGGTACTCCATGCAACCGAACCACCTCATCAACATACAATTTTGCCAACTTCTCAAGTGGCATAGTTTCCCGAATAGCTAGGAATAACGCACTCTTCGTTAACCTATCAACAATCATCTAAATGGCATCATGATTCATTCTGGTACAAAATTAACTATTTGAAAGTTTTTTATGCTTTGTGTACGCCAGAATTAACCATTTGTTTTTTGTCATGTCTTCATTCTGGTACAAAATTCACTACACTGAAATGCTCTTTTCTTATAAACTTGAATGTATCCGATTGAAGATTTGGTAAAATACCTACCTTAATTTGAAGGTGTTTCTCGACTTGAAGCAAAGTAAAAATATCTGTTAGATTTATATTTTCTAACCGTTAGTTTGGAAAGGGGGGTCGTTCGCCCAAAACCCCAACACTATATAAGCGAAGGAGAAGAGAAGTAGCTGAGCTCCGATATTCTCAAATTCTTCATTTTCTGCATTCGTATCAAGGTATCATTCAAACTCGTATTTTGTTTCCTTAGGTTTAGGTTATGAATTTCTGATTTCAAAAGCCCTTGATTTTTCATCGAAATGCCCTTGGGTCGGAATCAACCTATTCTTATTAATAATCGGCAAAAAAGAAAGAGAAAATGAATTAGGCTTCTGCAACACCCAACTTTGTTTTGCAATTTCAAAGCTTGATTAAATATAATTTGGTGACAACTCTAATCAATTAACTATTGCTGCATACCATCTGTTTATTATTTAGCTGGGAATTATCAATTATGGATATGTGGATTTAGATTTGAAACTCATTATTTCAGCTTCAAGTCATTTAAACAAATATCCAAACACACCATTAGTGCTTATTGTTATTATACTTATTTTATAGATGGAGGAGCAATCGTTTTTCAATAGTATGATGATGAATTTTCGCTCCACCTGCAAGTATGTCTTCAATTATTTTTTAATGTCCATTGATTTTAGTAAAACTATGAAATGCATCTTGCTAACAATAATCATAAATTCAAAATGCTCCATCTGTCAGATTACTTTATACAAGGGAATTCATTTCTGCACCACAACTTTTGATTCTTACACCACACAGTACAACTAACTGTACAAGCATATCAAACAATAGTCGTGATAGATGGACTAAAAGTTGTGGTGTGAAAATCACCATCTTTTATACAAACAAAACTCCTATGTGATAATAATCTGTCTTTTTATTAAATTTGTTTGTTTTTAGTCTCTCATATTGAATTTTAAATTTGAAAGGTATTATACTGGATATCCAAAGGATCTTGGGCCATCAAAGGTTATCCATTTTACTTCAGAGCGTGAATTTGTTCATCTTTTACATCAAGGTCACCCAGTAATCGTTGCATTCACCATCAAGTAATTTAAGATCCTTTCTTTCATACATTATTAGTAAAATGGTAATGAGTCAAAACTGTAGGGGTTGATATTATATATCATGTATCCTTGCTAGTTGTTATCTTCTATATATTCTTAGTTTGATATATTTTTGCAGGAGTAATTATACCAAACATCTTGACAAAGTATTGGAGGAAGCTGCTGCTCAGTTTTATCCTCATATTAAATTTATGCGTGTAAGTTGCTTTTTGACCCATTTATTTATTAATGTGTTCATTTGGGTTATGTTCTATCTCTAACGGTTCAAATAAATAAAAGTAGGGAAAAAAGAAATGGGTCGAACGGGTTGAACGTCACTCAGAGTGTACTTTTAATGCATAGAACCTCCTATATCATTTATTTTAAAAATCAGATTATTGAAATGATGTGATTTTTAATCATATTTGACAGATTAATTATTTTAAAAACATTTATTAATTTTGGACACAAAAGATGCGTTTCCAGTCAACTCAACCCATATGAATAGTTACCCGTTTTGATGTGTTATCTAGCCCGCCCATTGTTGAGCCACATCCATATTAAAAAAATTATATTCATCAATTCCACTTCTGATTAATAAAAATGCGTGTCAATAAAATGATGCTTATCTTTTCAATTTTCAAAGCAGTCTTTGGACCATTTTTTTTATGGTTTAATTTCAGGTTGAGTGTCCAAAATATATTGGATTCTGTATGACACGGCAAAAGAAGGAATATCCATTTATAGAAATGTTTCATAGCCCCGCACAAGTAAGTTTTATTATATGTAACATTCTTATCTGCCTAGTCTTTATTAGAAGTGGTAAAACGGGGGTGTCAAAAGAGGTGAATTTTTGTACGGGTCGGGTTGACTCGAAACACTTTTCGTCCAATTATTTTTGTTTTTTATAAATTCATGAATGTCTTAAACAAGGAATATAGTCTCCGCGTTGTTCCTAAATCCTATATTATTATGCAAAATAATTTTTTATATTAATCCAGTTTTGATTCAAGGAATATAAAGCGTAACAGGAGATTCCTAGATCATATATTATTGTGCAAAATGAAATTTCTATTAAACTTATTTTGATTTTTTTAATATGTGTTTTTACCCAAATCTAATTATATTAATCAAATGTTTCAAACGCCCAGTAATGTATGCATGTTGTCCATCCATAACCATACATGTTTCCAAAACTACTATGATGTCAACAAACCCTTGTACCATCTTTTTGTATCAAGATGTAATTATCAAAAATCTCAAGTTCCAACCTTAAACTAATATCCCTTTTTATATATATAAAACCAAAATATATCCATTAAGTAGTAAAAATTGCATTGTTTTATTAAATTTAATAATTTATCAAAGTTTTTGTTGGGACTAACAGTTTTTAATGCTTTTATATACTTACGCATTTTTATAAAATGAGGAAACTATAATTCTAGGCTATTTTTAAATCATATTTCAATAACTTTTTTTTATAATAAACTTATAGGAAAAAAAATCTTATTTTATCTAAGTAAAGTTATATTCGGATGAGTTCATTTTTAATCGTTATAAAATAATAAAGGCTAAGACTCCGTTTTCCTACAACTCTGTTTTGACTTTTCTTAACTTTTGCTAATGAACAGTGGTATATTAATTTTTTAAGATGACAAATGTATATATGTTAAATATGTGTAAAAAAAACTATATTAGTACAATCTTATCTAACTTTATAACTATGCACTAAAAATACATTTTAGACCACCTTGATCCATTTGACCTGTTTCGTCTGGAACTAGATATATGATTAGGTCTATTTGACCCATTTGAGATCAAACATAATCCAAATTGACTCGTTCATAAATAAATGGGTCTAAATTGTCACCTATAGACTAATCTTTATAGAGCTAAGTAGATGGTTCTAGAGCAATGTAGTTCTCGAATCATAGATGACAATATGTTTTGCGATATTTTTAGTGACATGTGTTGATTTGTATATGATACAGGCAAATAATGAAGGAAGAAATGTTGATCCAAACATTACAAAGTACTCTGTCAAAGTCTTACCTGTGAGTTCCTTTAAACTTCACTTCTCTAATGTAATCGACTATTAAAAATATTTAATAGAAAACAACTTATGTGGCTTTTTAATAGAATTAGAGGTCTAAGTTGCATTGGTATGCCCACTTTGTTTTTTGTTTTTTTTATTTTGTTTTTTTTTTTTTTTTTTTGAAATCAATCCAAATTACTAATTTTATTGGGAGAAACTATACTAAAATGTATCCAAGTATATACACATTTTAGAATTACGTGTATCATTCTTCAAAACTTAACTTTTGATGTACTACACTTTAAGACCTAGTTTTGTATGTATAGCTTTATGTGAATTCCCCTTAGCTGGTAAAACAACTGAAATATAAACATACAATAGTAGATTTTCAATGTTTAGTACCTCGGAAAATAAAAGAGATATTTTTAAAAAAATCCACGTTTTCATGTAAACCAATACATTGAAAGGTAAATTTTGGAAGTTTAGTATAATAAAAGGTGTGGTTTGAAGTACGTTACATACAATAATAAAATGTGTATAGTTGGATACATTCCTGTTCTAAGTTAACTAGTTCTTTTTATAGGTGCTATTAGAAAGTTTGATATGATTTTAAAAGCACTAGTAGTGTTTAATTTCTTCTTCCTAAAACATTTTTATACAAACTATACATACACATATATATACATGTACATGTATGTATGCAAGTGTATAGGCACGTGTACGTATAAATCCAATAATATACAATAGTTGTTCCTGCAACCACTTTCTGAAAAATAATATACAATCCACTTTTATTTGACAGAAATTGTGTCTTTTTGAACTACTTTATGAGTTTGAATTTAAAATATAAAATTATTCACCAGCCATTGAAAATATTGATTCTGTTCATATTCATGTGTAAGGTTTTAAGTGCTAAATTCCAATCTAAACAATTTCTTAATTATGGAGTTGGTAATCAAGCTTTATAGATGTCTGTATCTAACATTGATTTTTGGGTATTTTCCTTTATTTTTATGCTCCTTTTTAGTATAAACTATGCTTTGATATTGTTTACCATATGGTATACATGTACTGATTATCTATACAATTCTGTCATTGTATTTACAGTATAACTATGATGTGAGTGCATACGGATTTAGAGAGTTTTTTAAACGCCACAACATAGGCTCTTTCAGTAACAAGTAAATTGGCGCACCATTTGGTATTTCAGGATCCTTTTCAAGCATAAGTATACATGTTACAAATGTTTTTGTTGTCCATATAATTTTTACTTTTGTTATCGTATGATTTAAAAGATTTGCAGAAGTTTGGATCCACAAAAAATGTGAAAGTTTGGATGATCTACCACTTCTATGTTTTTTTATGGTATGTACTATGCATAAATGGGTTGTATATCACTGTACAATACCTAGTCCCGCTAAAGACTGTGATATTGGGGAGGTGAGATTTACAATATACCTTTACCCGGAAATTAGTAAAACTGCTTCCCAAAAGATATCTGTCAAATCATTATATATGCATTATATTATTAAATATACTACTATAATGTATTCTAATATCATGATTTATGTTGATAAGAAAGGAGTCATTGTCCTTGATGGTAATCTCCATATTTTTTTATACACAAAATTTGTAGATAGAATATTTGATGTAACATAAGAATTTTTAATCAATAACCGGATGTTGAAATATGCGTCATCATTGCAAAATTGGGTAAACTTGGATGGACAAAAAACGGTAAATTGCATAGAGTAACAACTTGTTTTGTGAAATGTTTTTATTTTTATTTTTTATAATTATATATATTTTTGTATTTTTCTTAATATCTCAACTAAAAAAACAGAATGATAAAAAAAATTCTTCAATTGAGCTAATATGATAATTATGGTGTTCAAATGAGGGTGTGTGGAAGATAATATGTAGATAATCATAGTTTTACCATAATGTAGAAAGACTACTTCTGGATAATCTGGTTATTATATAGGTTAAAAAATAATTTTAATTACCAAAATAGCTAATTCTAATTGTTAGAGCAATAGTTATTTGTTCAAAAAATGTTTGATTTTTCACATTTAATCAATACGATTTTCTTCTCACCACTTATTTAATTATAAAGCTTTTATTTATATTCTATACCAACTTTTTACTTAAATAACATTATTCAAAAACTTTTTATACATTGTTTAATCTTCCGTGTGATACGTGATTAATTATTTATATAATTAATTTATTTCTGTATCTTGATAAAGAAAATATTCGACCAGCTTGAGTAAGTTAAACGAAATTAATTAACAAAGATGTCACAATCAAGTTATTCTTTTAGTGGAAGATAAGATCAACAAAAATAATTATAACACCAGCAGAATGATCTGTATATAATTGTTTAACAGAATTTTCCCACACAAATAAAGTTATATAATAATAATAATAATAATAATAATAATAATAATAATAATAATAATAATAATCTAAACTTATGGAATATATCAAATAGTCACCAGCAATAAAAAAATTAGAAAATCAATATCACAAAGACACAAACATATGAAAATATATGACTTCATTCCATATTTAATGTATCTTTAGTGTACGATGCATGGACAATTTCGACGTTCAACAAAAAAAAAGTTTTTAACATCGAATACTAATATTAGAATATTAAACAATGAATAAAAATATTATAAATTTAATTAATTATTACCTTTAGAATTTTTGTTCTTTCGACCAAGATTCCTATTATCTTAGGAAGAATCACTTGAATAATTTTATCGAAATAAAATTATGTTGATTGTAGCTATGATTCTAATTTTTTTTTAAAGCTGAGTAATATATTTAAATATTTGTAGCCTAGTGATATTAATATAAGGTGTTATGTGTTAACATGACCTATATGTTATGGGTTTAAGTCTCATCGTAAACAAATTAGAGTAGATTATGTGTCGTTAAAATAATGATAATAATATAGCAACTTAAAAATTATCCTAATTATTGGCCTAATCAATTTATTTATCGATAAAGATAAGGTGTTGGTGAAAATGATAAGGTGTTGCTCATGACCTATGGGTCATGAGTTCAAGTCCCGTCGTGGACAAATCGTGGGGTTTATTTCCCATAGGTAGAAGGTTCAGGGGAAGGCATACCGCCCCTTGTGGATGTTATTGTCTAGACTCGAACCACTAACTTACTAGTTGACCGTTAAAAAAAAATTATTTATCGAAACATGTTATTTGTTTTTCCCACTCCTAATAATTTTGGATTGTGACGTATTTTGCGCAGAGTTCTATTATTTTCAATGGGTGGCTTTGCTTTTTATTAGAGGAGTCCTAACTAACGGTTGGGAGGAACTCGTCCTTTCTAACGTGGAGCTCGTTAAAAACTCGTCACAGTTAACACAGGGTGTATCTTTCCCAAAACACATCGGGAATGTGACGACTACACAAACTTGTTTTTTAGAGAGAGAGAGAGAGTGAGAGGAATAGGTAGAGAGAGGGGGGAAGGAACAGAGAAGAAAGATATATTGTTATCATAAACTTGTTAGTTTTTAGTCGGTAGAAAAGTGATGTGGCGCTACTGATAAGTTAGGGAACGCGTTATGGCTGTGAGAGGCTTATACATCCCTTGTAATTTAGTATTTTGGTTCTTCATTATCCGCAAATAGTATTTTTTTTATCATAGGTGCTATTTTGTATGTGCTTTTAGTTTAATAATTTTATTCGGCACACGTGGTTATTAGCAAGAATTTATTGAATTGAAACTATCGTTTGGGTCCATAATAAATTAAAAGTTGCTCTGTTAATCCAAGAGTCTTAAGCTAGTAACCTAAATCATGGATCGCTTCGATACATGAACGAGGGGGTACGGTTTTTTTATTTTATTTCGGTTCAACGGCACGGTGCACCATAGAAATTGGACTGTGAAAGTTTGATTTCTAAACAGAAATCGAACCATATTGATAGACTATGGATGTGGTGTATATTAAAAGCAAAATGTTAAATTTTTATTTACTTTTGCAATAAATAAAACTCATTAGTTTAACTTGAATAAGTTAACGTTTAATTTCATATGCCAGATGCATCATGCATGGTGTAATTTTTTTTTATTGTGGAAGAAATCGACAAACAAAAAACATCAAATCATGAGCTGTATTCACATATATCAAATAACCGTTTGACAAGATATTGCTCAATAGTAGCAGAATAACCCGAGGCATGTTAATAAACTAGTCGATACAAGTTTCACTTTGTTTATATATTACTCTCTCTGTCCTATAAAAAATTTCTCATTTTTCATATTTGATGGGCTCCACACAATAACAAACTATTATTACTAAAGACTCTACCATTAATATTCACTAATTATCTTTCTCTCTTCAATCAATCTTACTTCATCCGATTTAAAATAAGTGATACACTTTTTATATTTGGGTGTATCAAAATAAGTGATACACTTTGAAAACTTACCTTATTTGGTAAAAAGTAGTGGGACCCACACCCACTAACTATCTACTTTAATAAAGTGAAATGACATCTTTACCCTTACTTTTACTTAAACATCATTATCTTCACTTTATTCAAAATTTGTGGGACCCATTCTCCACTAACCATTCAATTAATCTAATTTAATTATCATTATCATATTTTGCCTCAAAAACCGTGAAACTAACAATGTATCACTTATTTTAAATCGGAGGAAGTATATTTTAATCAAAGGTATTATCAATGACCCCATCATTAACTATCACCTAAAAACTTATGCAAATGGCAAATGAGAAGTTTTTTATGGGACGGGGAGAGTATATTACAAGCAAAATATATATTTAAACTATCAATAAAAATATGGAAAATACTAAATCCACATATTCCTACTTTAAAATCCCATCCACATAAACATGATATGTATTATGTATGATTTATTAATTCTCTGTGATCATCTTAGTATTAATTCTCCAATTATTTTTTCATGTATTATAGATTTACAATCAGATCAGTAAGATGATAGGTAGGCACATGATCAGTAAGAAGATACATCAATATTTATATTGAATATCTAGAATATTCTCATGTCCTGTAAATACGATGCATGTTCATCAAGATGATATATGATCATTTCATGTTATGTACAATATTCTACATTTTTCCAAATTTAATGCAATTTTTACGACAAGTGACTATTACGACCTCTTTGTAAAGCGAAAGAAATGGAATACAATCAATCACACAATTTCACAAAACGAGTCTTTTGACATACACTGTATTTTCAAACCATACAACAACTTCAAAACGCTAATTAATCACGTAAATCAGACTCACTTCTTTGTAAATCGGATTCACTTCTTCGATTAAACGATATCTCTCTAATCATGGACAAACGTGGCCTCCATGAAAACGCTTTCCTCGCGTTTCTTATATTATTGTCAGTATTACCACCGTCAGAAGAACCGTCTGAAATCTGGGTTGACCCTTTGTCTTGTTGGCCATGAGTTTTGGATATGTTACTAAGCTTCTTTGTAAGAGATATCTTCTTATTTCTACCTTTGAGTTGCGGGCTAGGTGAACGGGGTGGCCTGCCCATGGGCTTTGGGGTCATGGCTATGTTGGTGTCTTTACTTGCAAGAGCGGGTCTTTCTAGTGGGCTAGCCGGGTTGACTGGCTTGGCTATGGATTGACGACTTTTACCTATGCTAATGAGCTTTTTTGTAAGACAAATCAAATTGTCGGAAGACTCGTTGAATTTAAGGGTAGCATAGGGTAATAAAAAGTAGATTTTGCCCGGTTCAAGTTGTGTGTCGAGCTTGAGTGGTGACAACCCGAATTGCATGATTTGGATTGGGCTAGTCATGAAGTATTTTGGAAGAATACCTATTACTTGTTTAACTGTGGTTGGACTTTCGTAGTCTTCTACAAAACCGTCTAGATGCACCACACGAATGGTCCTCAATGTTTGTCCCGTTGGTCTTGTAGATTGTTTGAGAAAGCAACAAGCACCCATGGTTAGCCCTCACAACAATCGACTCATGCAAATGGCTCAAAATGATCCAAGTGATCTTTCCATCTCTCTCTCTCAAGACTCTTTTACGACAAGAACTTTCTATTTATAAAGTGATCAAAAGGATTCTCTCTCTTGCAAGTGTAATGTATATTTCAACCAATAATATTCTCATATGGCTAACTTTTTATTATTTTTTTTATTTTTTAATAATACTGTGGAAGAAAGTGTTACTTCTTTTAAGACTCATCCATCTGTTGGTCAGTTGACGTGGTGGGCCATCTGTTGTGCCGCTAATACACGGCAAGTTGACCCAAATCATGACAAATATTTCCTTAGTTTTCTTCTCATAAACCTAACACACTTTTGTAACTTTCTCTGAAAAACGTGTATTGTGGCTCTTAAAATAATATTAATAAAATTCTTTATTAGGTGACTGTATTTTTTATTTCATAAAACTTTACAACTCACTACTAGTTCGATTTAACTGATTCATCTATTTATTGATCTAAATCATGGTATAATAGTAAGGACGTCTGAAATAATCTCCTAAAGATTATGAGTTCGATCCATAGATAAATATTTACCAAATGGTTAGGTAAGGTTCGAAAATGGTTAAAACAATGGTTACGTCGTGTACGTCATGCTCGAAAGTCGTCTATATATCCCAAAGGAGCCATTGTATACAGGAATACCTTTTTTTTTAAAAATTATTTACTGATCTAACATAATGAAATCTAAAAAAATTAGTGAATACTAATTTGATTGAACGTGTAACCTACACATAAGGGTGTTCGCTAATTAGAAAGAGAGAGAAAAAGGAACATATTGTCTAATTGAAAATTTTTATTTGTGGTGGTTTAGATTTTCAAGTTTGTGAATCAGTTTGGACCGTAAAGAATCATTTTTTTCATATTTCAACTGTTTTCGGTTGCCGTAAAGTTGAGAACAAGTCTGTGAATCATTTTTTTTTCTTTCATATTTCATAATTTTTCAAAAGTTTGTGATCAGTTTGGACCCGTAAAGTTGAGAATCGAATAATAACTATTTATTTATTTAACTTCACTCATGTACCTCTAATCCCTTATTGGTCTAATAACCTATAATTTTATAATGCGTATTTGTAATATACGAGGTTTTTGGGCCCGCGCTTCGCGGGGGTATTTGTTTACTGAAGTTTTAAACAGCAAAATGTTAAAAATTAGATGCAAATAACATTATTACTAGTATTTGGCGTACAAAATAGGGATCTTTCCCTCTCATGATCCCACTTGCCTTTCAAGACTTCACTAATGACTTCATCTAATGGTGTGGTAGATACAACTTCTATTGAAAGTACAACACCAATATCACGCATCTGCCATGCTAAATGTTGACCGGTCCACTACTTTACTTGTTTTATGCATATTTCAGTTTATTTGATTTAGTCAATTAGTTAGTGATAAGTAGTTTCCCTTTTGTTAGGAACATGTGAAGGTGGGCAGTTACCCACTTACTCATAACTGTTTAGTTTCCTATTTATTTCCCATTGTAATTCGTTTTATGCATTCAGAAAATACACAATCTCTTTGTGTGCAAGTGTGTGAAAATTGTGTTCTCCCCTAAAGAGTGAGTGTGCGTGTGTGTTGTGAGTTCTTGTTGCGTACAAAGAACTGCGTTTTCACTTACTATAGTTTTCAATTGGTATCAGAGCCGGCCCCATGTCGGATCTTCAAGTCATTGGCGGTGTGAAGAAACTTAATAACCAGAACTACAATTCCTGGGCTACCTGCATTGCTTCGTATATGCAGGGACAGGACTTGTGGGAAGTAGTACATGGTTCAGAAGTTAGTCAGCCAGAATTAGAAGACAATAATGGGGTTCTAAGAAAATGGAAGATAAAGGCGGGGAAGGCAATGTTCGTTCTGAAAACAACAGTTGAAGAAGACGTGCTAGAACACATCGGAGATGCGACAACTCCAAAGGAAGCCTGGGACATTCTAGTTGTATTGTTCTCGAAAAAGAATGATTCAAAACTCCAACTCCTTGAAAATGAGTTAATGTCAGTGTCACAACGTGAGATGTCAATTCCCCAATATTTCCATAAAGTGAAAACAACTTGTAGAGAGATTTCTGAACTAGATCCCGAGTCAAAGATTGGTGAGACTCGCATGAAAAGAATAATTATTCATGGTCTAAAACCAGAATTTCGAAGTTTTGTGGCAGCAGTTCAAGGTTGGCCAGTACAACCCTCGTTAGTAGAATTCGAAAACTTACTAGCAGGGCAAGAGGCTTTGACCAAACAACTGAGCAACGTCACAATTAAAAGTGAAGAAGAAGCCATGTATGCGGAGAGAAGTAAAGGAAAAAGTAAGTCCTTTTCAAACTACAAAGCTAAGAAAAAGAGCCAAAAAGTATGAAAAGAAAGAGAGGACCCATGAGAAAGGAGAGTCCTCTGGAGACAAACAGAAAACTTCTCAAAACAAGCGGTTTCCCTACAAATGCTACAACTGTGGGCGAAGAGGTCACATGGCAAAGGACTGTCGTTCGGAACCTATGGAAGAAGGTAACAACGCAACAGTCCAAGAAGAAGATGCATGGTATGTTGAAGCAAACATGGCGATAATGGTTGAGGATGAAGTCGCCTGCATGGCTACAACAAACAAAGGCAAAACAAACTTAGACGAGTGGCTTGTTGATTCCGGGTGCTCAAATCACATGACTGGAAAGAAGGAGATGATCCAAACGATAAAAAAATACGAGGGAAGTAAAGTTGTTGTTATAGCTGATAACTCGAAGCTAAACATCGCACATGTTGGTGATGTGATGTTTCATCCAGGAGACAACACAAAACAGATGAAACTTCAAAGCGTTTACCATGTTCCAGGAATGAAAAGGAACCTGCTTTCGGTACCACAGTTAACCAAAGCAGGCCATTATGTACTATTTGGATCCGAAGATGTGAAAGTATATACGGAGTTTGAGACCAAATCAAAACCCGTAGCAAGTGGCCACCGATCTGAGTCTATTTATGTAATGTCCGCTGAAACTGCCTATGTAGACAAGACAAAGAAGAACCAAAATGTGGATCTATGGCACATGAGGCTTAGCCATGTAAGCTATGACAAACTTGAAATGATGATGAAAAAGAAGTTGGTCAATGGTCTCCCTCAACTAGAAGTCTGCAAAGAATCAGTGTGTGTTGGATGCCAATTTGGTAAAGCCCATCAACTGCCATATGAGAAGTCAAATTATCATGCAAGTAAGCCCCTTGAACTAGTCCATTCTGATGTTTTTGGACCCGTAAAGCATGCATCAGTGAAAGGAATGAAGTATATGGTTACTTTCATTGATGACTTTTCACGTTTCGTTTGGGTATATTTCATGAAAGAAAAATCAGAAACCTTCAATAAATTCAAGGAATTTAAACTTGAAGCTGAAAGAGATACTAAGCACAAAATAGAAAAGACTAAATCAGATAATGGTGGTGAGTATCTGGCAAAAGAATTTGCAGATTACTTGAAGAAACATAACATAAGCAGACAACTAACATGCCCAAACACTCCACAGCAAAACGGAGTGTCTGAACGGAAAAATAGACACCTTGCAGAAGTGTGTAGAAGCATGGTTCATGATAAGAACGTTTCGGGTCGTTTCTGGGCTGACGGTATGAAAACCGCAGCCTATGTTATTAATCGAATACCCCAACAAGGGCTAGAGTACGTCTCACCATATGAGAAGCTGAAAGAAGTGAAACCAAATGTGAGCTACTTTAGGGTGTTTGGTTGTGTCTGCTATGTATTTGTTCCAGGCCACTTAAGACACAAAATGGAAAAGAAGGCAACCAGGTGCATTTTTGTGGGTTATGACAATGAAAGAAAAGGTTGGCGTTGTTGTGATCCAAACACCGGAAAATGTTACACCTCCAGAGATGTCGTATTTGATGAGACATCGTCTTGGTGGTCACCTAATCAAGAATCACTCCCAGATTCTGAACAGTTAAAGGAAGGTCTTGAATCTTCAAAAATAAATTTGGATGTAGGTGAAAAGGTAACAGTAAGTGAAGAAGATGAAGTGCACATTGAAAATCAACAACCATGGCAGACTGGTGTGTTTCAACCCGCAGAAAATCAAGAGGATATTGCAGAATCCTTAAACCCTAGGCGTTCAACAAGAACAAGAAAACCGAACCCTAGGTATGCAAATGCGGCTGTGGTTATAGATGATGTAGTTGAGCCTGAAACCTTCGAGCAAGCCAGTTCGAAGAAAGAGTGGATAACGGCTATGGAAGAGGAGATGGGAGCCCTAATACGAAATCAAACATGGGAACTGGTCCCAAAGCCCAAAGAGGTTAAACCCATATCATGTAAGTGGGTTTACAAAATTAAAAGAAAAACAGATGGGTCAATTGAAAGGTTTAAGGCCCGATTAGTGGCTCGTGGTTTCTCACAGCAGTTTGGGCTAGACTATGAAGATACATTCAGCCCAGTAGCAAAATTAACCACTGTACGTGTACTACTAGCCCTAGCCGTAAACAAAAGCTGGAACCTTTGGCAGATGGATGTAAGCAACGCTTTTCTGTATGGTGATTTAGATCATGTAATCCATATGGATCAACCAAAAGGTTTTGAGAGTAAAACCCATCCACACTATGTATGCAAACTCAAGAAGGCATTGTACGGCCTAAAGCAATCACCAAGAGCATGGTTTGGTAAAATTGCTGAGTTTTTGGAACACAACGGGTATTGTATGACTGCCGCAGATGCAAGCCTATTTGTGAAATGTGTGGAAAGTAAGGTAACGGTTGTCCTTGTTTATGTTGACGATCTAATTATTACAGGAGATCTTGAAGAAGAAATCACACAGTTAAAGAAGAACTTGTGTATTCGATTTCACATGAAGGATCTTGGCAAGCTACATCATTTCTTGGGCCTTGAATTGAAGTATGAAGAAGAAGGTATTATACTACATCAAACTAAATACTGTACTGATTTGCTCAATCGTTTTGGTATGATAGACTGTAAGCCAGCTATAACTCCCACTGACACAAATGTCAAGTTGTGTGCAAATGAAAGTAGTGAATTGGAAGATGTCACTATGTACAGAAAAATAGTTGGCAGTCTCATCTATCTCACACTAACCAGGCCTGACCTAGCCTTCATAGTAGGTGTGTTAAGTCGTTATATGCAGAATCCTAGAAGATCTCACTTGCTAGCAACACGAAGAGTCCTTAGATATGTTAAACATACATTATCGCATGGAATAATGTATAAGAAGGAAGGAAATTGTCTGCTGGAAGGCTACTGTGATGCAGACTATGCAGGTGATCTCAATACACGTAGGTCCACAACAGGTTATGTGTTCATGATAGGTTCAAGTGCAGTATCATGGTGTAGTAAAAGGCAGCCCACAGTATCACTCTCTACCACAGAAGCAGAGTATCGAGCAGCAGCTATGGCTGCCCAGGAGAGTGTGTGGTTAGTTCAACTTATGAAGGATCTAAGACAAAACGTGGGGAGTAGCATTCCAATCTATTGTGACAATATGTCATCAATTCATCTAGCTAAAAACCCCACGTATCATGCAAGAACAAAGCACATAGAGGTTCACTATCACTTTATCCGTGAGAAGGTCTTGCAAGAAGACATTGACTTAATATATGTCAAAACAGTGGATCAGATTGCAGATGCATTTACCAAGGGTTTGACAAGCAAGAAGATGGAAGAGCTCTGTAATCGAATGGGAATGAATGAAGCAGGTGTTGAGAGGGAGTATTGAAAGTACAACACCAATATCACGCATCTGCCATGCTAAATGTTGACCGGTCCACTACTTTACTTGTTTTATGCATATTTCAGTTTATTTGATTTAGTCAATTAGTTAGTGGTAAGTAGTTTCCCTTTTTTTAGGAACATGTGAAGGTGGGCAGTTACCCACTTACTCATAACTGTTTAGTTTCCTATTTATTTCCCATTGTAATTCGTTTTATGCATTCAGAAAATACACAATCTCTTTGTGTGCAAGTGTGTGAAAATTGTGTTCTCCCCTAAAGAGTGAGTGTGCGTGTGTGTTGTGAGTTCTTGTTGCGTTTTGACCAGTTTTTGACACCTATAACAAAATAACCAACAATAAAATGTAAAAAAAAACTGTAAACTTCAGTGAAATTAATTTTATGTTTTTACATGGCGATTTTTTTTAAAAATTGGGTCAATATATACATGTAATACTTTTCATTATGACTCGTTTGAGACCACACCCGTTTGACTTGTTTCGAGTAATGCACTTTTTACCCATTTACAACAAAACCATTCAATCTGTTTCAGTTACATATATGACCCAGATTTGGTTATTGATCTAACCTGTTTTTACCAAATGATGGTTCTTAATTATAATATTAATAATAATAATAATATAAAAGCTCTAAAAAATAAGTTTAGTGTTACTAATAATCGCTGACCCGTTTGATTCGTTTCAGATGATACTCATTTGAGCCGTTTCGCTTAGTAAAGATCTGAGAAATTTGACCAAAAATTGTTCCATTATTTACATTAGAATTTTTCTCGTTTCACATTAGCTAGAAATCATGTTTTGATTTTAATTAGTGTTTTTTTAAGGATTAGGTGAGTATAGTAATGTAACATACTTTTCATTTAGACCCATTCGAGACACTCGTCGAAAAATATAATTACACAGTACCGCATTGTGCGGGTACCTAGCTTGCTAGTTATATGTAATAATGAAAACCCTAAAGACGAAAATGATAACACTTCGGCTACATATAAACATGGTTTGGACAACTTAAAAAATGTCTTTAATTTATTACCTGAATTAGTTCATATGCAATTGTAGGATATATCAACCGCTTTTTAATAGCACTTGTAAGCTGTTGATGAATTTCCTCATGCTCAATAGCACGTGCAAGATTTTACTTCCCCGATCTGATGATACAACCACTGTAAGCCTTATAAAATGTGCGAAAATAATAAAATAAAATAATATATCACCAATTAATACAGGTAAATCTCGAAATCAAAACACAAAGAACCAATATATCATCAATTGCTACCAAAAACATCAAGTGATAGCAAAAACAGAAAGTAATAGCTCAATTTTAGTTGGCCAGAAAGTAAACAACTCTTGTTTAAACTTCAGATATAATAACATGATCAATAATAAATAAAAGTGATTTTACACATCATCTCATAATTGAATCTATAAAGAGGATCCAACTCAATGAATGCAAGGTCTAAATATTTTTTTATTAATTCCAATTGTAACAGTGGAATCAATTAAAATACGTCTCGAGTAAAAAGTAATTTGATTTCATAAATGTAAAGTTTTAAGTTTTGAAAATTCATTATTTCCGATTTCGGTTCGGTCCTCGTATAGGGATGAATATTTGGGCTAAAAAAATTGAACCGAAACCGAAAACATGTAATCGGTTCGGTTTCGGTTTTGAAAATTCATCATTTATTTGATCATTTCCGGACCAATGTCACCCCTATTTCGTAATGAAGGGATATGATTTGGAAGATCGAGTTAGGGTCACCTTGTACAATTTAGATTCTTGATAAGATTTCAACTTTATCTTAAAATAATCAAATAAATATATATCATATTCATCTTCAAGAGCTAATATATAACAAAGATTTTATCTTTATGTTATTTACAGCAACACCGATATTGCAGATTCAATAAATGGAAACTTGGAGGAAACTATTAAATCTAAAACCTAAATTTTACCAGCTTTGTTGTGTGTGTATGTATAATCTTGGATTGATGTATATCACCAAATACACAAAAACAGAACTGTATAAACCCTAAAAAAACTGACCTCGTCCTTTTTTCCGATATCTCGAGCTCTTTCGGTGGGGACATTTTACAAACACCAACTTCTTTGTAAGCTGGGAAAAACAAAGACTCGCCTGTGAAAATTTCAGACGTCAACCATTGCTTCTTCATCCGTAATTACTCAATTTCATTCTTAATCCCCTAATCGTTTACGCAAGGAAAAAATATGAATGAAGAACAATACGGTGTATGGAGATGAAAATTCACCTCTGAAAAGAAGAAAGAATGAGCTTTGACTTGCATATGAAGATGAAGAGATGAAGAGCATTTCTGCCCTAAAAATGAAGGGCAAAATCAAAAGCAAATGAAGAAGATTTGGGCAAAATCTCTGCTGTAGATGAATGGTCTGTGCCCTGCGGTCGGGAAACTGTTCATGTACTGTATAAGTAATTTTATCACCCTTAGCCCATTAAGCCACAAACACAACCAAATCGAGTTTGTGGCCCATTAAGTCACAAACACCGCCAAATAGAGTTTGTGGACGATCTTACATCCGTATAAACACAACTGATTTATACCAATTGGACATAATGCAAGTTGAATTAAACGTAAACCTAACCAACAAACAACAGAAAAAACAAAATAATAGGAAAAAAAAGAAAAAGCATGCGTTGTTCAGTACACATGGTGCGATCTTCGATCAGTGGATCGTCCTCTGAATTCATCTTATGATACTTGTGAGATGCTTCCCCTTCAACACAACAAGTTTGTTTTCCAAATAAATATTCATACTTTTGTCTCAACCTAGGAACAATGATAAAGATGTTCTATATGTGGGACTTAATTTAGTAGTTAAAATATTAGAAAAATATTTGTTTATCAAATATATACAATTAAGTTGGGACCGCCAATTAGGCTTGTGCATGGTCCAAGAATCGAATTAAACCAATAACTTATAAAGTTTCTTCTATATTGATTTTTTTCTCGGTTTTGGACCGAAACGTAACAGCTTGAGAAAATGATTTCGGCCGGACCGAGTGTTGGCCAGAACCAAACTGAACCAAGAACCGGCAAGAATTGAACCGAACTGAGAACCGATAAAGTTTCTTCTCTTTCGATTTTTTCTCGGTTTTGGACCGAACCGTACCGGACATAGAATTGATCTACATAAAAATTAGGACCAATTAGGACCGAGAACCTATTTTGCCTGTAGTTATTTTTGACCAATGATGCACTGCGTTGCATCTTTAGGATGGTCACAATATAATACTTAAAAAACTTTTAATACCATTTTTTAGTATTTTTACATGTTTATATCAAAGTTTTTGTTCCAAAATGTAAATTTTATAAAAATGCAGACCTTGATTGTAAATGAAATTTTGCAAGCATTTTGTGACCATTTACATATACTCAAAGAAATCAAACGATCCTCATTCCCCCAACAAATGTTTCTCTCTAAACTCCCCAAAACCAAACGGTTTTCTACTCTGTCACCTGCAACCTTTTTGAAAACTGGTTTCAATCCAACTCTCAAACATTACGACAATTTCCTTCTTCATTTATTCAAAAACAAAAAATTTCGATTCATTGCAGACTTCATATCTCAACTAAACTCGAACCAAATCCAAGGAAGTCACATCACAAACTCAATCTTCACAAAAGCCCTTATCAAACAACATAATTACGAAAAAGCAATCGACTTTATCAATATCCAGATAACAAAAACCCCAAAGATTCTACAAAATCGGATATTGGATGCGTTAATTCAAGGGGTTTGCATCAATGCAAAAAACCCAGAAAGGGGGTTTTCCGTTTTGCAAGATTTCTTGAAAATTGATGGTATTTGGCCTTCTTCTTTTACTTTTTGTGCATTAATTACTTCTTTTAGTCAGCAAGGTAAGATGGATAAAGCAATTGAAGTTTTGGAAATGATGACTGATTCAAATTTTAAATACCCTTTTGATAATTTTGTAATTAGTTCCGTTATTTCTGGGTTTGTTAATATTGGGAAGCCTGAACTTGCTCTAGGGTTTTATGAAAATGCTGTTAAATCTTGTGATTTACAGATGAATATTGTTACTTATACTTGTCTTCTAAGTGCTTATTGTAGATTAGAACAATTTGAAAAAGTTTCTGACTTGATTAATAAGATTGAGAATAATGGATTAACATATGATGTCGTATTTTATGGTAATCTTGTTTACGAGTATTTTAGGGTAGGAATTGTGAATTCTGCTTTGAAAAAGCATAAAGAAATGTTGGAAAAGAATATAAAAACAGATACTATCAGTTACACAATACTTATAGATGGTTTTTCAAAAGAAGGTTATGTGGAAAAAGCCATTGGCTTTCTACATAAAATGCAAAAAGAAGGAATTAAACCGAATTTAATCACTTATACAACACTAATGTTGGGATTTTGCAAGAAAGGTAAGTTAGAAGAGGCTTTAATTGTGTTCAAGATTGTTGAGAACTTGGGGATAAAAATGGATGAATTTATGTTTGCTACTTTAATCGACGGTTTTTGTAGAATACATGATTTCAATAGTGTGTTTCGTTTGCTTGATGAAATGAAAGAACACGGTATTCAACCGAGTGTTGTCACATATAACATTTTAATAAACGGGTTATGTAAATCCGGGAGAACAACTGAGGCACACGAAATTTCAATTTCAAATAATATTAATGGAGATATTATTACTTATAGTACCTTATTACACGGGTATATAAAAGAAAAAGATAACACAAGGTTTTTAATGACAAAAACGAGTCTCAAAGAAGCTAAAGTTAGTTTGGATGTTGTTATGTTTAATGTGCTCATAAAAGGACTATTTTTAGTAGGGTCATTTGAGGAGATAAACGTCATTTACAAGGGAATGTTGGATATGAATTTGTCCCCAAATCATGTTACTTTTTGCACTTTGATTGATGGATATTGTAAATTTGGTCGAATTGAGGAAGCACTTGAAATATTTGATGAATTTAGAATGACATCAATCGATTCGGTAGCGTGTTACTATTGCATGATCAACGGTTTGTGCAAGAATAATATGATCGATATGGCGATTCAAGTGTTTTTAGAGCTTATTGGAAGAGGTATGCTTTTAGATCATGGTATTTACCGTATTTTATTAAAATCGATTTTGAAAACGAAAGGCAATAATGGGATTCCGGATTTTATTTCAAAAATCGAGAAATTAGAGCATGAAGTTTTTAATATAATATGCAATGATGCTCTTTGTTTTTTATGTGATGGAGGTTTTTCTGAATCCGGTACCGAGTTGTACACTTTCATGAGAAGAAATGGAGTCGTTTTTACCATGTTTTCTTATAATTCACTTCTAGAATTGCTTCTTAAAGATAAAAGACCGTGTCTTACTAAATTTTTATTAAGTGATTTTGTGAAAAAAATTGGAATATTCGAGCCTAAAGTCAACAAAATCATCCTAGATCACTTGTTTATGAAAGACATACACTTTGCCATCAAATTTCTTGAATCAGAAACCATTATAGCACAAAACTTTACATTCCCGATCAATATTCTTGAGAAAATAATCAAGAACGGTAGGGCCCATGATGCTTTTAATCTTTTAATTAGATTAAAAGAAAGATTACCCTTAATGGATGTTGTTGATTACACCATGCTTATCAATGGTCTTTGTAAAGAAGGATATATTGAAAAAGCTTTAGAGGTATGCACTTTAGCTAAAAATTACGGAATTACCCTCAATATTGTTACTTATAATTCAATAATTAACGGTTTATGCCACCAAGGTTGTTTTATACAAGCATTTAGGCTATTTGATTCATTAGAAAAGATTAATGTAATCCCATCAGAAATCACATACTCTACCCTTATTGATAATCTATGCAAACAAGGGTGTTTGCTTGATGCAAAAAAGCTTCTAGAAAGAATGATTTTAAAGGGTTTGAAACCGAATATTCGTGTTTATAACTCATTAATTAACGGGTATAGTAAGCTTGGAAAATTGCAAGAAGTGTTGACTTTTGTAGCCGATTTGGATGAAAAAGGGGTCAAACCGGATGAATTTACAGTTAGTGTTGTGATTAATAGCTTTTGTAGAAATGGTAATATGGAAGGCGCTCTTGAGTGCTATTTTAATTATAGAAAAAACGGATTTTTTCCGGATTTATTGGGGTTTTTTTATTTAATAAGAGGGTTATGTTCAAAGGGAAGAATGGAAGAATCTAGAAGTATTTTAAGAGATACGCTTCAAACGGAAAATGTTATTAATTTATTAAAAAAGGTTGATACGGGTGATGAAAAAGAATCAGTGGACAATTTTCTTGTTTCTTTATGTGATCAAGGAAATATTGGTGAAGCAGTTATGATTCTTAATGAAATTGTGCGTATGTTTTTTCCTGTTGGAAAAAAGATTGAATCTGAGCCGTTGATTTTGAAAGATGAAGATGATGTGGTGTATGATGATTTTGAGGCTTATTATGGATTACTGGCGTCACTTTGTTCAAAAGGGGAGATAAAAAAGGCGAATAAAGTTGCTAAATTGGTTGCTGGAGGATGATGAATGGGCAAAAATGTCATTTTCTTTATGGTGAATAGACTATTTTACCCCTGGCCCTATAGAGACTGATATTCAAGACTTGATTCCAACATTCCATTGAATTTGGATCTTACAGGTGGATATCATCATCATCTCTTAAGAAACTGAAATTGAAATATGATCATGATGTATGTAGGCTTAAAATCTCATTTTCTATAAATAAAATTGAATTTGGACGCATTTACTTATGAATGGGTCCTTTTAGCTTCTGATTTATTCATCTCAAATGGGTCAAATTTAGCCAAAAGGGGAATGGGTCGAACGGGTTGAAAAGCTTTCCAGAGTCTTACTTTTTAAACCATACAACCCTCCTAAAGCATTTTATTCAAAGATTATAATTATTTATTATAATAATTCATAATATTGTTTTTGCAATCACAATTAATGCATTAATAATTTACAAATTAAGACCAAAACATGGGCAACCAAGTGTTTGTGGGTCCACCCCACCTGAACGGGCCTGTTTCAACCCGTACTAAAAGATGACCCCTGTTTTGACCCGTTCCCCAACCCGCCTTGCTCACAATATTTAACTTACTTTTAGTCTACCATTTCATTTCAGGGAGATTGGAGATGCTTTGATTGCTTGGGTCATCAAAGGTTGACTTGTGGTCAAACATGTGTAACGAGCTACTAAATACAAATGGAATTCAAATATCAAATGATTGCCACCATTTTTCAATGGAAAATTTTGGCTCTACAAGATCATGTAGCCGATTGAAAATTTCAACAGAAATTTCCACCATTTTTCAATGTAATTCATAAGTTCCAAATGTCGATGATTGTTGGATTTTTTTTTTTTATTATTATTTTTTTTTTTTTGTATATAACAAAGCTGCCCGTGATTATGGGTTAGTGAAATTTGAAGTAATTGGTGTTTGGTTGTGAGTTATAATTATATAGCGGTGTATGCTTGTGGATATGCAATCTTGTTAAAGATTTGGATAGTTGTCGTAAAATGAAAAAAATATATGATTGTGTTAAAAGACTGGGCTTCATGATTTGAGTATTAAACTTTACATTTACCCATTCTTAATGTATTTTATATATTATTTGGGCTTATCAACCAACTCTTACAGTTTCTTTAGCTTGCTATCGAAGTCTAATATTATTCTACTAAGTTTGAAAATTTCTTTTGGGTACATTTCTAACCAGTAATTGTTTTTGTTATTAATTACTAGCCAAGTCAAACTCTACTATATATGAGTCTTATATCTTATGTTTAACTTATGGGTAGGGATGTTAATTTGGTTGAATGAGTTTTATCTGAGCTAAATAAGGTGACATCAATAAATTTGTGATTCTCAAAAACTAAAACTCAATTATCCAAATTATCTTAAAATCAAAACGATCCGAAACATATTATAATTCGATTGGTCTAATTTTATAGTTCGATTTATTCTCGTAATATTTTTATCACAACATCCGTATAAAAGTATAAAATCACAACGAAAATAAATTCGAGTTCTACAATTATGAATTTATTAAGTAATAATTTATCAATCAATCTATTAATTTTACAATACAAAAAGAAAGTACTATTTTAAAATGTCTCTCTTATATCCAAACGATGCATGCCAAGGGTCCAACGAAAATGATAGATATTGAGTGGCTAATTGTCGTTGTTATATATAAGCTAAAGTTTTATGTAGTGTTTGTAGAAGTATAGAATGAAAACGAGTTAAGTCAGAACTAATAAGCAAAAGTTAATGAAAATACTAGGTTTATGTAAATTATTTCACATATATATGCTAAATATTTGGACTATTTGGTTCTTACGAAAAAAACTAAAACCAAACCAAAAACCAATATAAGGATTCAATTCTTTTTCAGATCAATCCAAAAAAATAAAAATCTGAACCAAATAGTCAATTCGTATGATTTAATTAGAAGATTTGGTTATATCCCAATTACCCAATAGTGAACAAGGTTTATAATATCCATCAACTCCTATAAAACCATGTATTCAACATATTAAACAACTCAAATTTTTGTGCACAAGTTCTAGATTATGAACCAAGTCTCCTACCTACACTGTTAATTAGTATAGTATAATAAGGTAATCTAATAAAACATATACTAATACCACACGTTAGTTTCTGCCTTTGACTATTTCTAAAACCAAAATCAGTAACGTTTATATCCCTTATAAATACAACAAAATCAAGACCACACCAACATAATACAACACAAACAACTTAATTTTTGTAGCAAACAACCCTTTTGGTCACCAACTATTGAGGAGATGAAGATTATAAGCTTCTTACCTCTCTTTGTTTTGCTCATGTTTTCAATCATCACTACTTCTGCAACAGATCTTTCATCAAGTTATTATGATCGTGTGTGCCCCGAAGCTTTATCGACCATTAAGCGGATGGTGGAGGATGCAGTGGCACAAGAACGTCGCATGGGTGCTTCTTTGCTACGTCTTCATTTTCATGATTGTTTTGTTAACGTAAGTAACTCAGATTAATAATTTTTATATTATTAGGATGCTTTTATGACAAACATCAACGACCATGCACCACATTATTGTTTTAATATATTGTACAATTTGCTATAACAGATATAATAACGAAAAGTGTTGGTTTCAACTCAGACTTGTTTTTGTATGGTGTAGGGATGTGATGCTTCCATTCTTTTGGATCAAACGACAACTATCGATAGTGAGAAAAACGCAAATGCAAATGCAAATTCTGCTAGAGGATTCGAGGTTATCGATAGGATAAAGTTTGAGGTCGATAAAGTGTGTGGCCGTCCTATAGTATCTTGTGCGGATATATTAACCGTCGCTGCTCGTGATTCTGTCGTTGCGGTAAGTAAGATATTATTAAAAAAAAACCAAAAGTGTAGATATAAAATGTTCATTTTTATGTTTTGTGCTAACTATAACACTAGTAGTAACTTGTATTAATTATGTATGGTGTATTATAGCTTGGTGGACCTTCATGGAAAGTCAAACTAGGAAGACGAGACTCGACCATGGCTAGCCGAACCATGGCTAACGCCAACATCCCGACACCATTCATGGACTTACCGGCCCTAATAAAAAACTTTGAGAACCAAGGGCTCGATGAGGAAGACCTAGTTGTGCTCTCGGGTGCACACACCCTAGGGTTCGCTCAGTGCCGAACCTTTAGGGCTCGTGTTTACAATGACACCAATATTGATCAAGCTTTTGCTAACCGCCTTCGGACCATTTGTCCACAAATTGGGGGCGACTCAAGTCTCGCGCCACTTGACCCGACACCAAACTCGTTTGATGGGAAATATTTCACCAATTTGGTGAGTCAAAAAGGGGTCTTGGTATCTGATCAAGCACTTTTTAGTGGTGGTGAAAGTGAAACTAATGAGCTTGTTTTGAAATATAATGAGGAGGAGGATGAATTTTTGGAGGATTTTGCCAAATCTATGATCAAAATGGGTGATATAAGTCCATTAACGGGGAATAGAGGTCAAATTCGTAACAACTGCAGAAGAATAAATTAAAATAGTATGTGAATTGTCGTGTTTGTTCTTCACAAAATTTTAAACTTAAGAGATTGATATGAGTGGATGTTGTTGTGTTTAATTAAAGTTCTTTTCATTTGGTTTTTACTTTGTATGTAACAAGGTATGGTATACCCGCGCGTTGCAGCGGGATTTTAGATCTAATCTTTTTGACGTAAAGTGTAAATAATTATTTCAATCCGTTTTGATTTCTATGTTAAGATGTGGTTTGTTTGTGATGCGGACTAAAACAAAAAGTGGATTGATTGGTCTAATAGAAAATAATAATAAAAATAATAATAACAGTTATTATTGTTATAAAATTATATAAATTTAAGAATGATTTGGCTAGTTTATTTATATAAATTCAAGACTCCAGGTTAGTTTTTAAAATTTACGAATAAAAAATACAGATACATTAAGGGGCTAGTATGTAATTTCTAAAATTCAATTATAAAACCAATATTTAATATATATTTCACTTCTTATGAAAATTGATTTTTAACACACATTTATGACGTGAGTGCAATTTTTATCTAAATCAATTTTGGTTAAATCAATCATTTGTTTACACTAATTTTGGTTGTTAATATGGTTTAACCCAAATGAAATTTTGATTACTTTACTAAAAGTGAATGATTATAGGAAAAGAATATTATCATAAAAAATAACTAAAAGCTATATAATAATAATGAAAATTGAAAATAAATTATTAATAAGAATAAGTGTACAATCATAAAAAATTGTTAAATTCACCCATTCATAGCTCGAAGAAGTATGCTAAAATGGGATGCGAAAGGAATAAAGAAAAACAAAACTTGGAATGGGTAATGATGAAACCTGGTACCCTCAGCGCATACAAAAGCAACCAAATCCACTAAGCCAAACCAATCATATATTTATCCTCAGCCTTCTATGTTTATCATAAAAATAATTTCTATATAGGGATTAATGCATAACGGAACCCCGTTTATGATTATAATGAACAGTGAATATCTTAATCATAAATGTATATAAGGTTAATATTTCATTGGTCAAAATTTAATTTTGTTAACTAGTACTTTTTTTTTACTATGCAAATATTTCTTATAACATTTCTTATAATCATGTTATTCATCTACATATAATTTCACTGCAACATTTACTATGCAAACCTACAGCTTACTCTTACCAAGTTTCAAAACAGCCAATAACTACTAACCTTTAATTTTTACCTTATTCCACATAACTTTAACCAAATCTCTTTAAATCTTTGCATACTTAATTACTACTCAATCACAATCTCTGGTAAATATCCCTTTCTATTGAATCCACCTCTAAAATACTGGGGCCCACAGCATTTGTAACTGACAAAGCTCTTGCAGCAACCACTTACATGCCTCTTTTTCAAACCATGACTCCTGCAACAATTGTTCATCACCTTACCCAATTCCTCACTTGTGATGTACTCTTTCACTTGATGATGTTCATCATGATTATGACCATGATCATGACCATGACCATGACTATGACCATGATCATGATGATGATGATGATGGTTATCGTGCTTTTTCGTGTTCACACTCGAATGACTGCATTCACCTTGCTTTTTAACTGAATTAATCCCGCATTCCAAATCTTTAGCGACATTACAACATTTGGTTTCTTGTACTGCGTGCTTCTGTGGTTGTACCACGTCTTTTACTTCATGTATCCCGCCATCATCATCATCATCATGAGGACAACACTCATGTTTTTCTTTATCTAATACCACATGCTTTACCTCATGAGCACAACAGTCTTCTTTCGTTTCTTGTATGCAGTGATCATCATCATGAACACAACAATCATCAATATCTTCTGCTACATGATCATGATGAACATCATCATGATCACAACAACCGTCGTTTTCTTTCGTTTCTTGTACCACGTGCTTCATCTCTTGTACATTCTCATCATGCCCACAACAACCAGCGTTCTTCTGAACCTTAGAACCAGACTCACATTGTGCATGATTATGTGACAAACCCGAATGTTTTTTCATGCTTTTCGATGTTGTACCTTGTAACAAAAGCATGCTGTTAAAAATCACTATCAAACAAGTCCCGACATCTGCAAGAACTGCAGCCCAAACTAACGGGTGGCCCGCAATAGCTAATGCAATTATAGCAGCTTTAGTGATGACTGAGATGAATATATTTTCAAATATTTTTCTACGGGTTTTTCTGGCGAGTTTTACGGCTACCGGGATTTTTCTGATATCGTTTGACATTAGGATTATGTGGCCCGTTTCGTTTGCTAATGCTGACCCGTTAACGCCCATTGAGATCCCGATATCTGCTGTAGCTAAAGCAGGTGCATCATTTAGCCCGTCTCCAACCATGGCGGTTGTGGATTTTTTTTGAAATTGTTTAATGATTTGGGCTTTGTCTTGTGGTAGAAGTTCTGCATGAACCACCTCTAATGCACCTCCTAACTGCAAAATGAAGGCAAAATTAAGCTTGAATTAACAAAATGATGAAGGTGTAAAACAGAGGTTTAAGCCCAAACAAGTTTTGACCAAATTGACGAAGAAAAAATTGATTTTGACCTGATTTTGTGCATAATTAGCTGCAGCTTGACAATCTCCTGTAAGCATAGCTGTTTGAATCCCCATTGATTTAAGTTGTTCAAGTGCTTCCTTCACTCCAATTCGACAAGAATCAGACAGACTAAAGGTTCCAGCAAGTGTGGGCCCCACAAATATATACCCAACCGACTTCCCTTCGTTATTTTCACTCCCATTTCTTGTAACTAACAATAATTTAAATTAAAAAAAAGTTAGAAAAAGTTTAGTTTTAAAATATGGTGTTGTGAACATTACATTGTGAACAGCCTGCTCTAATGGCCATCTTTTTATTTCCAATATAAATATCTTTTCCATCAATTTTTCCATAAATTCCTTCTCCGGGAAAATCTTTGAATTCTTCCACATTGTCTGGTTGCGGTTCGATTGACTGAGATTGTGCATAGTCTATAACTGCTGCAGCCATTGGATGACTAGATTTGCTCTCTATGCTTGAAACCCTAATAAAACAAAACACTCATTTAATTTTAATTAATAACAATAATAACGATAATAAATAAATAAATAAATAAAGGTGTCTTACCAGTAGAGCAATTTGTGATGATGAAGGAGTGGATCAAAGTGTGAGATGGAAAATTCTCCTTTAGTGATTGTACCGGTTTTATCAAAACAAATTGTTTTAATTGTAGAAAGTATTTCAAGATATTCAGCTCCTTTAACAAGAAGTCCAGATGTAGCTGCTTTAGATAAGGCACAAAATGCTGCAACGGGTGTCGATAAAATAAGTGCACAAGGACATGCACTTACCAACACAACCAATGCTAAATGATACCATTTTTCAACATTTTTAACTCGCATTGCAGCTGGTATTGCTGCCAAACACCCTGCTACTACACAAACACCTGAATAATCACAAAAAATAAACAAAAGTGAAATAAGCAAGAGGTTGGTAAAACATAGACGAAATCCAAAATACAAAATTAAATAAAGGAGTAAATTACACGGAAGGTCCCTGTGGTATATCACTAATTACAACCTCAGTCTCTGAACTTCGTTTATTACACTGGACGTCCCTGGTGTATAGAATTTGTTACACCCATGTTCCTGGCCTACTGCCATTAAATTTTTTTAAATGACGAAAATACCCTTTTGGCCTTTTGTAACAAAGCGAAGATAAAGGACTATGAATGTAATAAGCGATAAACTAGAGGGACGCTAATGATTATTGATTGAGGTTTGAATTCAAATAGATAGAGGTCGGTAGTGAGTCTGAATGTGGTGGAAGAATATGGATAAAAGAGAGAAAATGAAAAAAAAAAAACAATTAATAGAGTAAATTTCACGGATGGTCCCTGTGGTTTGTCACTTATTACATTCACTGTCATTTATCTTCGCTTTATTACAAAAGACCAAAAGGGTATTTTGGTCATCTAAAAAAAGTTAAGGGCAATAAGGACCATTGGTGTAGCAAAGTCTATACACCAGAGACATCTAGTGTAATAAATGAAGTTCAAGGACTGAAGTTGTAATTAGAGATATACCACAGGGACCTTCCGTGTAATTTACTCTAAATAAAAAGTAGAGAAGAAAGGAAATATTACCGGGTGTGTAATATTTAGCGATTTTGTCGACGTATCTTTGGGTTTTTGATTTATTATTTTGTGCCTCCTCAACAAGCTTTGCCATTCTTGCCACTACACAAGCTTCAGCTAGAGCACTAGTTTTAACACTTATATAACCTGCCAAAAAATATTATTAAACCACAAAACATTGGATTTAATATGTAACAAAATTAAATATAAAGCATACCATTTAGATTAAGTGTGCCCGCCCAAACAATGGAATCGACTTGTTTAGAAACATGAAACGATTCACCAGTTAAAGCTTTCTCATCAACTTCACAATTCCCTTCAACAACTACTCCATCAATTGGGATCATAGTCCCAGCTTTGACTGCAAGTCTTGTGTTGACTTTGACTTCATTAGCGTTGACTTCTTCACCAGTGTCTGCTAATATAGCCTTCTGAGGAGCTATGTTCATTAATGATGACATTACAGCAGTCGCCTATATATAAATTAAGGATGCAATTAGATGAAAAAATTTATTTGTACTAGAAAATTAGGGTTTATTTAAACCTTGTGACTTGCTCTTGTTTCGAGCCATTCTGATATATTTAATAAGAAGACAATTGTGCCTGCTTCCCAATAATCCTTGAGGAAAATTGACCCACCAACTGCAATATTAAATAACTTTGTTATACCAATATTAAATATTTAATAAGTAAATGTATAATGAAGATTTAGATATGATATAGTGTACCTGCAATAAGCATGAGAACATTGATGTCGATTCTGAGATTACGTAAAGATCCAATAGCTTTCAGAATTAATGGTACGATTCCGACAGCAACAGATCCAAGGGCCAACCATTTAAATGGTGAATAAACGTATTTTAAGAATGATAACAAAAGTAACAGACCACACACAATTGCAAATGGGCTTGGCCACTTGTTTTGGTAGCTTTGGTCTCCTTTCATTCTCACATTTGCTTCTAATCGTGCTTGGTTTAGCGCTTTAACTAAATTAATTAAACAAGGGCATAAATGTTAATATTCATTTTTTTTTATAAAATGTAATGTTACGAATATGTTAGTTTATAAATATGATTTTGCATCCTTGAAAAAACGGTCGTCGTTTATAATATTTTACTTTGATCATGAAATATGTCTCATTATCTTTAATAGGCATGCTTAATTCAGTGAATAGACCATCTTTCTTTAGACTAGCAGGGTACCCGCGCAATGCGGCGGCGGGTATCCAGAAACCATATTTCGTGGCGAGCAAGTGTTGTTCGTTTACACGGTAATAATTGTTGCTAGAAATAAAAAATTAAACGGAAATGTGGATTTTGGTAAGAGTTGATGATTTACAGCGCCGTATATTTAATGTTATTGGGTAAAATGGTTTTCGAGTAACAGACTTTTGTTATTAAGTGTGGGTGGTGTTAGCAAAGTGTAATGTATAGCAAGTGGTTAACACATAGTGATAAGTTAGGAGAGGTCTTGGGTTCGAATCTTATTAGCCGCGATTTTTTTTTTTTAAGGTAGAGAACTAACTAACAAAAGTGGAAAGGTCCTTAAAATCAAGTTTAAGGAGCTCCTTAAACTTGTCTAATGGGGTAGGCCTAAATGCTTTATATAGTAGTAAGATATTTATCTAAAAATATGAAACTGGAAAGACGGCTGGATTGATGTAGAGGGCACACAAAGATGATGTGACAAATCATCAAATTAACTAGTCGACTAGATAGCAATAGTTTTTAACAAATAAAGGACCACACCCATCTTTTTGTCACTTGTAAGTTGTATTAAGTAACTTTAAGGTTGAGAAGTTCCATTTTTCATCCTATAATGGATTAGTTGTAATTTGTAAAGTATATAAATACAATAAAACTTCTCATATATATACTTCGTATATAATTTTTATTAAGTGTATCAATTATTATCATATAATAATCTTATACTTCATCCGATTTAAAATAAGTGATACATTGTTGGTTTCACGGTTTTTGAGGCAAAATATGATAATGATAATTAAATTAGATTAATTGGATGGTTAGTGGGGAATGGGTCCCACAAATTTTGAATAAAGTGAAGTTAATAATGTTTAAAAGTAAAAGTAAGGGTAAAGATGTCATTTCACTTGATTAAAGTAGATAGTTAGTGGGTGTGGGTCCCACTACTTTTTACCAAATAAGGTAAGTTTTCAAAGTGTATCACTTATTTTGATACACCAAAATATGGAAAGTGTATCACTTATTTTAAATCGGAGGAAGTATCATCCTAATTTGGGGGGAAACCAGCTTTGAAATTAAAAAGAATAAAAGCTTAATTGAAGCAAAAATACCATACGATGTTACAAGTGATAACTATTTTTTAAAAGTGATAAGTGAACATTATTTTTATTAAATTAAAATTTTTGGAATAAGTTCTATTAAGACAAAAAAAAGGGTACTCTGTTTGTTTTAAAAATGCAACATTTGACTCGTAATTAAACTTTTGCTAAAATGCTTCTTAACAGCAATAAAGAATATACTATATAAAATTTGTAATTAATATTAAATTCACAAATCACCAATTTCAAAAGTTGATTTTCAAGAATTTTTGAGTAAGCAAGATCTTGAAGTTACAAAAATATTGTATTTAATAGTGTTTTTCTTTTTTTAAATAGAAATGTATTGAAAAAAAGTTTTAACAAAAAGATGAAATAGTATTTCGTCCATGTGGTAATAGTTTTTTGTTTGCCCATAAAACCATCTAACCGACCATGATGTAATCTTCGAATTGTATTTTATTAATTATGCTTGTTGTCAGTAAACGTAAATAAGAATATTTGTAATAATGAGAAAAACAATCAAGTTACCATTTATAGAAAAAGTCAGACCGGTGAACTACTACACGTCATAGAAACATTATATGAATTGACGAAATTAAAAACAAAAGAAAAAAGTAATTTACGACCAAATTCAGAATATTTTAAAACATTTTTCTTTGAAAAAATAATATCCGTGAACGTAATGGGATCTGCTTTTCAACTGGTTTGGGTTCATCCTCCACTTTCCCAAGAAACGTTACGTTTCTTCCATCAACTTTATTTTTTCTTTTGCTAATGGCAAACATGCACCAGGAGATAAAAATTGAGAAAAATGTTTTTCTAACTATTTAGATAGGGTTTTGTTAATGATTATTTTAAAAGCTGTTTTTAAAATATTATTAAATGTATAAAACATTTGTAGGAGCGTAATATTAAAAAACAGAAGTTTATTAATTAATGTACAATTTGTAACTAATGTCTTAATGACAATCGTTATCATTTTCCATTTAGAATTACAAAACCCTTTTTTTCTATATTCATGATAAATTTGCTTATTACACATTAAATTATTACCAATAACATGTTCTTTTCATACGTAAACAATTAGTGAAAACATTATTATAATATTTTAAAATTATGTTGTGCATAAGAAGTTACGTATACCAAGTTCTATAAAAACGTGAATCATTGTCAAAGCAAGAAAGAATAAATGCCAGACCAAGACTCCGGGTTTTACTATTTTTAGAAACTAGAATCATTATTTTCAGAAATTTTTAAAATTTTGGTATCAAACTAAATCACAAGTTTTAAAGTACCACCTGAAATGGCACTTTGTTCAATAACCAAAAAATATATACTAACACCTGAAATGAACACAATTAGAAATATGTTACATTTATATGAATTTAACCATTTTTAACGTCCTTTATAGGTATAAAGTAACAAAATTATCAGAATAGTTTGTATACATGTAAATCATAATTGTTGCGTGCAAAACAACCCTCCTTTCATTTTTGAATAATACGGTTTTCTTATGCTTTTAATTTTTCTTTTCAAAAGTATTTCCATTATAAATGACTCTAGTAGCTGAGTTTATATTTGTGATGGATGTGAATTAATATTTTCAAACTTTAATCTGACTCATTGAGAAAAATGTTTATTTGGATATAGATTGAAACTGTGATCTCTAGGAATAATTCGGGAACCATTATCATTGATATATCACGATATGGGTCTGCTTTTAATTTGCAAACACAATTATACAATCACTATTTCCTCACATGATCGAACAACGTATCACGAAAAAGACCGACAAAAAGTTTTTGGAAAAAAGCAGTATAATTAGGAAAAAATTAATCGGTGTAATCAATCGTTTTACTCATGAAAACAAATATCAAATCAGTTTCTATATCTAACTTCACAGATCATTCGTTCTACATTCAAACTAAAAAAAACGTAAATCTAATTTTGAAACAGATGCAATTAAAGAGTAAGAGAGTTAATTTACCGATTTGAAACTGAGAAATGATGGCAGCATCGTGAAGAACAATTACAGTTCTGGAAGGAACGATAACGGAAACATGATGAACGCCTTCAAGAGGTTTAAGAATCTTCTCGATCAATGGCACCTCTGATGAACAACATAAACCTAACACGTCGAAATAGCTTTTTTCTAAATCTTTTACTGAATCTGCTTTCATTATTTATATATATTGGAAATTGTAATTCGATTTTTGGGGTAAAAAAGAAACGAGAGTAGGTGTGAAGAACAGAAGAAACAGAGGAGTGAAATAATTGGTAGTGGTGAGAGATAGAGCTGGTGGTTATTTGTAGTGCTGGCGCACGGGCTTTTTGTCACAATATTATAATATTTTAATTCTAATTTTAATTTTCTATGCTCGTAGTTAATTTAGATTTTATTATGAGAAATGATTAATGACTTACTTATTTGTCTACTTATTTGATCATAATAATTGTCAAAATTAAAAAATGATATGAGGAAATGAAATTAATAGATTTTACATTTCAAATTCAAAAGCAGGCAGACGTATAAATAGTAAGCACTAATATCATTTCTCTTTTAAATATAAGATTTTCTAATATATGTTCAGGTCACATTATAATAATGTTAAATGTCCTTTTTATCCTTGAATTTAATTTGTCAAAAAACTTTAAATAATAATGTTAAATGTCATTTTCTAATATATGTTCAGGTCACATTATAATAACGTTCCTTATCATATGCTCATGTGACACATGTTGTTGGAGCAGATCACAGTTCAACTTATTACTGATGCTGCAGTTAGTACTGATCATAGTTATTACTGATGAATACTATGGTTGATACTGATGGGGCAGAACATGTTTACTACTGATGAAGTTGATACTGGTGAAAACTATAACTAAGTTACTACTGATCAAGGCATATTGAAGATACTACTGATCAAGAGTAGTTACTACTGACGTTGGTTTTGGACTTACTACTGATCACCAAACTTACTACTGATGATATGAATTTACTACTAGTGATTGCAGAATACTACTGATACGCGTTTTGGAAGCATATCAAGTCCGAGATCTTCATAGTGATAGTTATAGAATGTAATTCAATGTATATCTTTATAATTTGAATGTAAATCAAGTCCTAGAATAACTAGGGTAAATAGTTAGGCTTCAAGGACTATTATATATAGTTCCTTACGAATTGTAAACGTACGTGTGTATTGTGATTCAATAATATACATTGAAGCTTTTTGTGAAACTGTGTTCTTAATATTCTTGCATATTGTTCTTACAGTTCATTGTTCTTAATATATTGATATAGTGTTGATCCGCTGCAACTTCTATCATCAATTAGATCTAAAGGTGTTTGTTAACTAATCTATAGTTAATCGATCCTGACAAGTGGTATCAGAGCATATTGGTTCTAGATCTACTAATTTTTAAGAACAACAAAAAGTTTTAAATTTCTAAAACACACAAATTGTTAATCATGACTGATAACAATGAGAGCACCCAAGCAAATAAAATTCCTATGCCCACTCCCAATAACTTTGGGATGTGGAAAAATCGTATTAAGCAATACATGCTTATTACTGATTACTCCATGTGGGAAGTTGTTTGTGAAGGAAACAAAACTGGTCCTGGTCAAGCATCAAGTTCTGCAACTGAAGCAGACAAACTCAAGTGTGAGAAGGAGAAGAAAGACAAAGGGATCGAACTCAAAGCCGTAAGCACTCTTCTACTAGCCATTCCTAATAACTATCAACACCTCTTCGTTGAATATGATGATGCAAAGGAGTTGTGGCAAGCACTTGAGAAGAGATTCGTTGGAACCAAGAGCACCAAGAGGAACATGAAGTCTGTTCTCAAGCAAGACTTTGAAAACTTCAAAGGAAAGCCCAATGAGACACTCACTCAAGTGTTTGACAGATTCAACAAGTTAATTGGTGAACTTAACCAGGCTGGGGTTAAGATGGATCAAGAAGATGTCAACATGAAGTTCCTAAGGTCTCTCAGTGAAGAATGGGTCATGTACACAGTCATCTATAGACAAAGAGATGCACTAGAAGAAAAGGAGTTGGATGAACTCTACAATGATCTCAGAGTATTTGAAACTGAGGTAAATCAAAAGAACCCTTCTATTTCTTCTAATAATGCTGCATTTGTATCAAGTACAGGTCAAGGTCAAGAAACCATCACAGGAAAGGCTGCAGATAGTGAAGATGCTGCAAGAGAATCCTTTTTCACTAGTCATGTGCATACTGCACTAATTAGTGATGATTTGGAACAATTGCATCCTGATGATCTTGAAGAGATGGATCTCAAATGGCAAATGGCTATGCTGAGCCTGAGGACCAAAAGGTTCTTGAAAAGAACTGGTAGGACAAGTCTCAACTACAACAAAGGTGACAAGGCTGGATTTGACAAAACTAAAGTCAAATGTTACAACTGTAACAATCTTGGTCACTTTGCAAAAGAATGTCCACAGCCAGACAAAAGATCAAAATCAACTGCTCTTGTTTCACAACAAGGACAAGGCTATGACTGGAGCTTTCAAGCAGAAGAGCATACTCAAAATCAAGCTCTCATGGCCTTCACTGACAACAAATTTGAGGTAAAAACTAAACCTTGTACGTCTGAATGTATTAAAACTGTTAAAAATTTAGAAAAAGAAAATTCTAAATTAAATGAAGATTTAGCAAAAGCAGTAAGAAGAAATCATGAATTTGATGGTGTAATTGCTGATCAAGAACATCAGATAAAGGTGTACAAGATGATTGATCAAAGAATAAAGGAAGAACTGCTTCAAGCTGTGGATGAGAAGGAGTACTATGAATTAAAAAATAAAGAACTAACAAGTAAATTAGAAGAATGTCAACTTGAAATTGAACAAAATAAATTGACAATTAAAAAGTTTGAAAGAAGCACTAAAATTCTTGATGAATTAACTAATAATCAAACTACAGAAAAAGTTGTTCATGGGGTAGGATATCATGCTGTACCACATCCACATAAATTCATTCCTCCACTCAAAAACAGCTCAGAAAGAATAATTAATGAATTAAATAATGAAGCTAAAACTGAAACATGTAATGAAACATCTGAATCAAATGATTCTTCTGATGATGATCAAACCAATGAATCAATTGAATTTACAATTTATCAAACTGAAACTACAAACTCAATTGATACAAGTTTTCACACTGCACAAAGTCCAAATGATTCTCCTAAATATGATGCAGAAAATATACCCCAAATTTTAAAAAGAGGAAATCAAAGAAACAGGAATCAACTCTTAGAACAAAGAAAAATCATAAATGCTAAAGATAATAAATTAAAATGTGTCATTTGCAACAAGGTAAATCATTTAGCAAAGGATTGTCACTTCAATCCAATAAATTGTAAAGAGTTCAAAGAATTTAAAAATTCTAAGGAAAAAGTAAAAACACAGAAATTAAAAGATACTACTGGTCCTTCAGTAGTAAATAAAACAAAAACACCAGTTACTGAAACACCATGATTTGAAAGAAGTGCATCAAGATTTGTTCAAGGCAGAAGAGTCAACAGCCCAAAAAACAGCAATTACTTCAAGAACAATGGAAAATCAAATCAAAATAAACAATATTCTAAATTTTCCAACACCAGTAAAAACGTTACCAACTTTACTACTGGTGTTAACCCTAATTATAATGCTGTCTGGTACCAGTACAAAAACACTACTGGTAAAAACCCTAATTACAAGAATACTACTGGTCATTCTAAACCAATTTTCAAAAACACTACTGGTCTTTCTAAACTTGATAAGTACCCAAATACTACTGATCCATCAGTAGTAAAGTATTCAAAAGCTAAAAATCATGGGTATAGACCAAGATCAGTAGTAAAACAGAACACCGGTACTAAAAAGGTATGGGTACCAAAAATGTTTAAAATTAATAGTCTTAAATCTTATCTTTCAAAGGATGAACCCAAGACATATAAAGCTTGGGTTCCCAAACTTAACTGATCATTTACTTACTTGTGCAGAACATTCAGATCCCTGAAGAAGGTAGAACATGGCACATTGATAGTGGATGCTCAAGGCACATGACTGGAAATCTACAAATTCTTAAAGATTTCAAGTCATTTGATGGTGGGTATGTGGCTTTTGGTGAGAACCCAAAGGGAGGTAAGATCTCAGGTAAAGGTACTGTTACTAATGGCAAAATTACTTTTGATGATGTATTTTATGTAGCTGAGCTAAAATACAATCTTGTCAGTGTGTCTCAAGTATGTGATAAGAAGAATAAAATTCTTTTCACAGACATTGAGTGCATCATTCTTTCTCCTGACTTTATTTTAGATGAAAAATATGTTGTTTTAAGAACTCCAAGGAGAAATAATGTGTATTGCCTGGATATAGGGGGAAAACTCATTTCTTCAAATGAGGTGAACTGTTTTATATCCAAGGCAAACACTACTGAATCAGAACTTTGGCATAGAAGGATGTGTCACACTAATTTCAAAAACATGAACAATTTAGTTAAAAGAAATTTGGTCATTGGATTACCTCAAAAACAATTCATGTGTGATCATCATTGTGTTGCATGCCTAAAAGGTAAATAACATAAGACTTCTCATAAGTCCAAAATTGTCAACTCTATTTCTGTTCCTTTACAACTCTTACATATGGACCTTTTTGGACCTACAAATGTAATGAGTATTGGAAAGAAACAATATTGTCTTGTTATTACTGATGACTTTTCCAGATACACATGGGTTTTCTTTCTCAGGACAAAGGATGAAACAAGTGAACTCATCAAGAACTTAATTGTCAAACTGGAAAACACATCTGATCAAAAAGTTAAAGCCATAAGATGTGATAATGGCACAGAATTTAAAAATGCTAACTTAATTAACTTTTGTGATCTTAAAGGTATTGACAGGCAATACAGCTCACCTAGAACTCCTCAACAAAATGGTGTAGCTGAAAGAAGAAATAGAACCATCATTGAAGCAGCAAGATCAATGCTAGCAGACTCAAAACTACCAATTACTTTTTGGGCAGAAGTTGTTAATACTGCATGTTATGTTCAAAACAGAGTATTAATAGTGAAGCCACATTATAAAACACCATATGAACTTTTCAATAAAAGAAAACCTTCTATAAGCTTTTTAAAATCATTTGGGTGTCCCTGTACTATTCTGATTACAAGGGAACAAATTGGTAAGTTTGACTGCAAAGCTGATGATGGAATCTTTGTGGGATACTCTACTCAAAGCAAATCATACAGAGTGTTCAACAAGAGACTAAGGATAATTGAAGAAAGCATCAATGTATCCTTTAATGAAAATGTTCCTAATGAACAGGGAAATGGTCCAGATTGGCTATTTAATATAGACAATCTAACCAAATCCTTTAATTCTAACATGAATTTAAATGCAGATAATCCAGACTGTCATCCTCAAATACAAGGAACATCATCTATTAATACTGGTCAAGAAGAGATGAGATACATAGTAGTTGATACTGCTCTCATAGTTAATACTGATGTCAGTAATAACTCAAATTCTGGAAGCAGTAGTAACTCTGAGAATGAGGTCAGTAGTAATTCAAATACTACTGGTACCAGTAATAGTACTAAAAATACTACTGGTCCTAGCAATGACCTAAATTCTCAAGACACTACTGATCCCAGTATCAACAACAATACTACTGATCCCAGTAATACTGACCAAGATGATGATGAATCAGACATCAATGACAATGAAGGATCTCTAGAGGAACAAATGCCTGAGACAAATGAGTCCAATCTTGAAAATCAACTAGTGGTTGATAGAGCTACAACAACAAGGACTCAGAAGAACCATCCACTAGACCTTGTTCTAAGTGATGTTAACTCACCACTGCAAACAAGAAGCAAATTAAACAAAAGCTTAACTGCAAATATGTGTAATATAAGTTTAATTGCTAATGAATGTATGTTTGAATGCTTTCTGTCTCGGGATGAACCAAAGAAGATTCAACAAGCAATGAAGGACTCAAACTGGATTGAGGCAATGCAAGAAGAACTCCTTCAATTTAAGTTACAAGCTGTTTGGACACTTGTACCTCTACCCAAAGGAAAAAGACCCATTGGAACAAGATGGATCTTTAGAAACAAGAAAGATGAAAGAGGTATAGTGATCAAGAATAAAGCCAGACTTGTAGCCCAAGGATACACTCAGGTAGAAGGAATAGACTATGATGAAGTATATGCTCCTGTTGCTAGAATTGAAGCAATAAGAATATTCCTAGCATATGCATCATTCAAAAGGTTCAAAGTCTATCAAATGGATGTGAAGAGTGCATTCCTATATGGGAAGATTGAAGAAGAGGTCTATGTCTGCCAACCTCAAGGTTTTGAAGATCCAAAACATGGTGATTATGTGTTCAAATTAGATAAAGCTCTGTACGGCCTACATCAGGCACCAAGAGCATGGTATGATACATTATCATCATACTTATTAAAGAACAATTTTAAAAGAGGAGCCATTGACAAAACTCTGTTCACAAAGAAAGTCAAAGATGATATACTACTGGTACAAATCTATGTAGATGATATCATCTTTGGTTCAACCAATGATTTATTGTGCAAAGAATTTGAAGAACTGATGCAGATTAAATTCAAGATGAGCTCTATGGGTCCAATGAACTTCTTCGTTGGACTCCAATTCAGTCAAAGAACAGATGGTATTTTGATAAACCAATCAAAATATGTTAAAGACATCTTGGAGAAGTTTGATATGAAAGACTGTAAAAGTGCAAGTACTCCAATGGAAACACACAAACACCTACATCCTGATGTTGAGGGGGAGGATGTAGATGAACACTTATATAGATCAATGATAGGCTCTTTGATGTACTTAACTGCATCTAGACCTGACATTATGTATAGTGTTTGTGTGTGTGCAAGATATCAAGCAAGACCTAAAGAACTTCACTTGCAAGCTGTCAAAAGAATATTCAGATACTTGAAAGGCAAACCATCACTTGGTCTGTGGTATCCACATGATTCACCCTTTGAACTCATAGCATACACAGACAGTGACTATGGAGGTGAATGTCAAGATAGAAAGTCCACTACTGGTGGATGTCAATTCTTTGGATCAAGACTGGTGTCATGGCAATGCAAGAAACAAACAAATGTATCAACATCAACTGCTGAAGCAGAGTATGTAGCTGCATCTGCTTGTTGTGCTCAAGTTCTCTGGATTCAAAACCAGCTTCTAGACTTTGGTATCTCTATCCTTAAAACTCCTATTTTTATTGATAATCAAAGTGCTATTAGTATTGTGAACAATCCAGTAAAACACTCTAAAACTAAACACATTGAAATAAGATTTCATTTTATAAGAGATTGCAATGAAAAGAAGTTAATCAAAGTAGTTAAAATTCATACTGATGATCAATTAGCAGATCTTTTTACAAAAGCATTTGATGTAGGAAGATTCAACTTCTTGGTTAGCAGTATTGGAATGATTTTAATAAATTAAGTCTCTTAAAATCATGTGTAAAGTTTTGTTGTAAAAAGTATTTAAGTGTTTAAGTGTTTTACTACTGGTAGGTCTGTATTACTGGTATGTAGGAATGTGCACAAAATATTACTGTAGTTCATTACTACTGGTGTGTATTAGGTTTACACAAATACTACTGGTAAGTCATTACTACTGGTATTCTCATATACTACTGGTCTTGTGTGTTAGTGGTTACTACTGATATCAATGGTTCCTACTGATGTCAAAATCTCTAGTTACTACTGGTGTTAGTAGATACTACTGACGTTTCTTACTGGCATATAAGTTATAAGTTACTACTGGTCTTTCAATATCAAAAATACCAAACTAACCCCCATGAAAATAACCGTTATGTTATGATTCGAAGGGCAATTTAGTCTTTTTGCAGGTTAAATCGAAAGATATAAAAGGCGGAATTCGATTAGTTTAGCATTATCCTCACATCGATTCAATAAATCCTCTCAATAAACCCTAACTCACGATCATAAACCCTGCACCAGTAACAAAATTCAGTCGTGTTTCTCTCAATTCAAAAGATCAAAATACAAAATCGACAACAATGGCAACTCTACAATCTCTCGACGTGCACACAGATCTTAAATACTCAGAATTTCACAACATGTGTGCATTCTTAAAGAATCCAGACGGAACAAAAGATTTTCGTCAAATCGTAAAATTTCTGAAAAATTCCTATATACAGTTTGCTTTAACTGTAAATCCAAAATCATATCAACAGCACTTGGTGGATTTCTGGACCAATGCTGAAAGAACAGAAGGTGCAACTGTGCCTATGATAAAATCATCTGTGGATGGAAAGACGATCACGATCACTGAGCAATCAATTCGACACCATCTACAACTACACGATGATGCAGGTATGTTTACACTTCCTAAGGAATTCATTGCTGAAATTTTAAATAAAATGGGTTATGAGGGAAGACTTAACATAGTAACTTTTCAAAAAGGTCTTCTCTCCCCACAATGGAAATTTCTTGTACATACTATTCAGCATTGTATTTCTCCAAAACGAAGTACTTGGAATGAGTTTAATAAGGCAATAGCCTCTGCTGTTGTCTGTTTATGCACAGACCAAGTATTTAATTTTTCATACATGATTTTTGAAGGTATGTTGGGAAATCTTAGTTCCTCAAAATTTTTAATGTATCCCAGATTTCTCCAACATATAATAAACTGTGAATTACAAAACTTGTCAACTCCCAAAAACATCTTTATCATTCCTGAGTTGAACAAGAAAGTTTTCTCAAATATGAGAAAACAATTATATTTTTTGGCAAGGAAACCCCTTTGTTTCCTAATATGATCAAAGATCAACCTCAAATTGGAGAGGGTTCAATCATAGATACAACCCAAATTGAACCTCAACCCACTCCATCACCCCCAAATACAGCCCAAACACCACCCCAACTAGTCACTCAATCACCAACACATATAGAAGTCCTGCATGTGTCCCAGGAACTTGAAATAAATCCTCAGAGTGCTACTCTTCACTCTGTGGAAGACCTGCCCAATGTAACCCAAAATATATCCACAACTTACAAAAGAAAGAAAACTTCTTTCAAGGACACCAGGGGACAAATCGAGTCAAACCCCAGACTCAAAGAGTTGTCCTCCAAGGAGGAGAGAGGACATGAGGCGAGGGCTTTCACTACTGATGCCCCAAAGGTGGGTGCACAGGACAGTGAAAACATCACTAAGACCCAGACCTCGGCAACTTTAAGTGATGACTCATTTGAGGAACTACTTAAAGGACCCCGGTGCCAAGAAACCACAAGGGTGGGCATCTCTGCTTCTTCTAGGAAGAAGAGGATGTCTAAAAGACCCAATGAATCACCAAGAAGTGATGAGGGCAGATCTATTGATTTGACGGATAGGATGGAAAACCTTCAAACCAATGTACCTGTTAGTGAGCCCGATGATCTTGCTAGATGGAGTGAGGGCAGTATTAAAACCAAACAATTGACGGATAAAGTGGATTCTCTTGAATCCACTGTACAAGATTGTCTTACATATCTCACAAATCAAGGGAAAACAATTGCAGTAATGAAAAGGCGTGTTAATACCATCAACAAACGGATGAGGTTATATGAACACAGGCTTCATCAACAAACTAAAATCATAAGGAGATTGAAGAAGAAGATTGATGATAGTGAGGCTCCACCAGTAGAGCTCACTAAGGGGGAGAAGGATAATATTCAAACAATGATTGATGAATCAATTGCAGCAGCAGCATCCTCTCTCTTAAATTTAAAAGAAACAACAGTTGATGAAGGCCCAGAAATGATGGTTACTGAAGATGAGCCTATTACTACTGCTCCCATGGAAGAACAAGCTGAAAAAGAAGTACCAGTAGTAACTCCTACTACTGATATCATAGCAGTAGTAAATGAAGAAGAGGAAATAACAGGACCAAATACTACCGATGCCCTATCAGTAGTAACTCCTGAAGTCACACCAGTAGTAACTACTCTGGTTACTACTGAAGAGGAAGAATTACAATTACCAGAGCTGATTGAAAGAGAAAGACATGTAATCATCTCCAAACCACCAACACCTTCTCAACCACTTATCATACCTGACATTGATGATAATGTGAACTGGTTTGAGGTAGATGAATGTACACTTCCTCCACACCCAAAAATATTACCAGAAGAAGACTTGAAACTATTTTATCCAAAATTACTACTTCCTGGTATTCCAGACATGAAATACTCTCCACCTCCATCTATTCTGCCTGCTTGTGTTGGAAAGGGCAAAGAAGTTTATGATGATGATTACCCAAACAGAGCATTAGGTCACCACATGGTGAACAAACAATCATGTCAGATCAGAAAAGCAATCAAGATGGAGGATAAAACATAGAAAATTCTTGGAGAATGTGGCTATGTATCAAGCTATTGAGGAAAGGAAAAAGAAAGCTGAAAAGGAAAGATCAAAAGTTCAACAACCTCAACAAGCTGAAATACCTGTTCAAATCAAAGATGCTCAGATAGAAGCTCAAATGCAAGAATTCAAGAGACTTAGAAAAGTTGAAGAAGAACATATTCAATGTCTTGAATATCTGGTCTCTGAATGCAAGAAAACAAAAAGTGAGCTAACCGATGATGTGTTTGAACAAAAAGCCAATATGATTGAATATTTGAAATCAAAAGGGCACAATGCAAAGTCATTTGGTAGAATGAAGATGATGACAATAATTGAAAAATATTGTGCTGCAAAGAAGAAAGACTTGGCTGAACAAGAAGCAGAAGAAGAAAAGAAATTCAAAGTCTTAATTCCAATCAGTCCAAACTTAATCAAGAAGGATGGTATCTCAACTACTCGTGAGCCATCAACAAAGAAAAGAAAGATGGTCACTCAAGAACAAAGTGCTCAAAAGAAGTCAAAAACAGAGCAAGTCATTCCTGTTCTTGAACTACCAGTTGCTCCCTTGCAGAACAATCCAATCATCAATTGGAGAGTTATGCCCAACAATGTTATAGTAATTGTAAGGGAAGACAAGGTTATTCAGAAATTTACTGGATGGTTACCTTTGATCATGTCCTGTTTAAGAAGTGATGTTATTAAACTATTGATCATTGGTAAACCAAGGATGGGAAAGAAATCATGGAAAGAATCTGGAGCTGGATACCTAACTAGAATGATTGATGCTGCTTTCTATCCAGACAATTATCCAGAACAATTTGCAGACCAAGGAAATGTCTATGCTTGGAATGTGATTCCAACTGCCAACATGTACTTCTTTGAAAAATCTGGAAAAGTATGTGAGCTATATCTGTATGAAAAAGAATATCCTCATTCTGAGAAGACTATGTATCAGATATTCACAAATACCATGATGAAACCGTATGATGCTGTTATGTTCCAGAACAAATTGACATATTTTACAAAAAGAAACAGCAAATACATTATAGCTCAAAGAAAAGCTCAAAATCAAAGAACCCTAGAGAATAGAAGGAAAGAAGAAGAAGAACAAAAGAAACTTGATTGATTGAAAGATAATCAATAAGTTTAGGGGGAGATTGTTGGAGCAGATCACAGTTCAACTTATTACTGATGCTGCAGTTAGTACTGATCATAGTTATTACTGATGAATACTATGGTTGATACTGATGGGGCAGAACATGTTTACTACTGATGAAGTTGATACTGGTGAAAACTATAACTAAGTTACTACTGATCAAGGCATATTGAAGATACTACTGATCAAGAGTAGTTACTACTGACGTTGGTTTTGGACTTACTACTGATCACCAAACTTACTACTGATGATATGAATTAACTACTGGTGATTGCAGAATACTACTGATACGCGTTTTGGAAGCATATCAAGTCCGAGATCTTCGTAGTGATAGTTATAGAATGTAATTCAATGTATATCTTTATAATTTGAATGTAAATCAAGTCCTAGAATAACTAGGGTAAATAGTTAGGCTTCAAGGACTATTATATATAGTTCCTTACGAATTGTAAACGTACGTGTGTATTGTGATTCAATAATATACATTGAAGCTTTTTGTGAAACTGTGTTCTTAATATTCTTGCATATTGTTCTTACAGTTCATTGTTCTTAATATATTGATATAGTGTTGATCCGCTGCAACTTCTATCATCAATTAGATCTAAAGGTGTTTATTAACTAATCTATAGTTAATCGATCCTGACACATGTTAACAAAACTCATTAAATAACAAGGTTCTAAAAAACGTGTCATGGCGGCGCCAAGGCGTCGCCAAGGCGTGAGGCACGGCGTCGACGTTACGAAACAGACCATGGCGGCTAGGGTAGGCGTGGTGTGAGATAAGGCGTGATAAGGCGCGATAAGGCGCGCCTTATGACGAGTTTTTTGTAAGACGGCTGAAAAAATTAATTTAAAAAAAAAAAAGGATAACATATTTAATTATAAATTTAGATGTAATAATTTTTTGTAAGCTTTATATATGAATTGTTATATAAATCAATATATCTATAATTTTTATTTAATTTAATATACGTATATATATAAATTATATAAAAAATTTGCCGCCTTAAGTCACGCCTTGAAAAACGCCATGGCCCGTCATGGCTCGCCTTGACTGAGGCTTGATGGTGCCGCCACGCCACGCCTTATGCTTTCTAGAACCTTGTTAAATAATTTAAAATTTATTTTAAATAGGTTAATAAACTTGAGCAAAAAATTAAGTAGAAATGGAATGGAAACTATGGAACATATTTTCTTTACATGTAATGATTCTAAAAATGTTTGGAGTTATATTTGTATGTGGTGCGAGATTTATTCGTTGAAGGTAGTACGATCAGTTATTGGTGGCACTTTTGCGAGCATATTACAACATCGAAAATAGGAAGATTAAAGTTTCGGGTGATTGGTTCCTCAGCGCGTTGGTGGATATGGCGGTACCGGAATTCATTTTTATTTGATGGCGGTAGTATTAGAAAACAAGATATTATTGACTTTTTTGTTTTGAATGTGTTTTTATGGTTGACTCAAAGGAATCCAAAATGTGGGATTTCTTGGGTTGATTGGCCTAGAAACCTTTTATTGTACGAAGTAATTACTAGTATCTTGCTAGCTTTGAATTTTTAGTTAATAAAAGTTCGAGGTGGGGGTCTTCGAGAAGGTGATGCCATTGCTGAAGTTCGACCTGTTCCCTCCTTTTTCTGTTATAAAAAAAGCTTATTTGAAATGTTTAATTACAAGCTTCATTAATTCTTTACAACTCAACCTTTTATATATTATTATTATTATTATTATTATTATTATTATTATTATTATTATTATTATTATTATTATTATTATTAATAAACGTGCGCAAAATAGCACACATTAACAATGAATTAAAACATTGATTTGTTACGTATAATTAAAATGTTGATGTACAAATCATTACGTCTTTGTAATTTATTAATTTTTCTTATATTAATTAATTAAAGGTTTTTCTAATGTGTGCCCTATTCATTGAGCGGAGGAGAGAAACAGCATGTGAAAGAAAATGAAGGAGATTAAGGTTTCTAATAAGTCAATTTTTTGCTCAATTTTAAGCTATTTAAAATGAATTTTAAATTATTTAATGGGATTAGCTAATATATGCCCCATTAGAATACAATAACAAACGTTTAATAAATCAACATTTTCTTAATTAGGAAATGATATATATAAGTCATTAATGCTTTTGTATTATATCGATTATACCATTGTCATAATTGAACATGAAGTTTTTTAATAAATTAAATGAAAAAACATTTAATATTACTATGATGCAATCCCTTATTTAATTTGTTTAAAGAAACATTTCAAATTCTTTTATATTGATTATTAAAGTTTTTGGTCCCTGGACTTTATCTAAAACATTGATTTAATTCCAGCCTTTTGTTTTCAATGAAAATGGTTCTTATCTAATTTAATGCTTAACAATTATCAAAGGTAGTTTCAATGCACCTAACGTATAATTGAGTGCATGCTTGATTGTAAAGGTATATTAAGGAGTGGGAAAGAAAATCAAAAATGTTTTTTTGGCCACAAATACAAGCCTTTTAGGGCTTGATACATTTTGTTATCACTCAAATGTATTGAGTAATTAGATTTATGAACTATTAGCTTGAGCACTTCTTCAACATATGATACCCATATTAGATTCATGAGTATAATGTGCCATCCTCCTTAGTTTCAAATTGTTTTTCATTCCCCTGGCGATTCTCTTTTTAGGCATTTAGCAGTTAGAGCTACTCGTTGTGCGTCTCAAATTTGAGTAGTGAAGTTTGTGCGGATGATCATTTCCAACGCCCGAATTATTTGTTATTACTACTATATAATAAAGATTAAAGATGAGTTGAAAAGTATTACATTTTATTTTGTTTGTATATAACATTACTTAATTACTAAATCATTAGGTGATAGCCGAACGATAATGGTCTCCGAATGATTTTTTAAAGGTCAAAAAATTACGATCACTTCCTGGGTAAAATATTACCAAATGATCAGAGAAAAGTTCGAAACAATCATGACAACAGTTATGTCACGTACATCGAGCAAATTTTGCCCACCTCGAAGAGCCTCATAATGCATGGGAATACCTTTTAAAAAAAATACCAATGTTTAATATGAGTTTGATTAATTTATAGACTATGAAACCAAATTATAAAACTATAACTTAAAACATTCCGTTTCTTATAATTAAATCAATAGTTTAGATTCGATATGATTCACCACTTACAAAAAAATCTAACCAGATCCACTTTATTATAAAATTGTTTTCAACATAAAATCAATATCATATCGTATCAAATCAAGTATCAACTATATATAGTATATAGTTAATTTATATAGTAAATTATAAAGATGCTTCCAAGTATATATCTCAAATTTCATATACTTCTATGATAAGTTGTTTAAAAGAATGATAATTTCCAACAATTATAAGGATTAATATTTCATCCGATTCAAAATAAGTGATACGCTTTCCATATTCGGATGATTCAAAATACTAGTGATACACTTTAAAACTTTACCATATTTGGTAAAAAGTAGTGAGCTCTACACTCACTAACTACCTACTTTATAAAGTGAAATGACCCTTATACCCTTACTTTTTACTTTTAAACATCATTAACCTTACTTTATTCAAAATTTGTGGGACTCATTCCCCACTAACCATCTAATTAATCTAATTTAACCCTCATTATAATCTTTTGCCTCAAAAACCGTGAAACCCAAAGTGTATCACTTATTTTGAATCGGAAGAAGTAAGCCAGTTTACCCAACTAACTTTAAATTTACGTCTACGATTACAAATCTATAAAAAGGCAACCTCTTGGATAGAATCAACCAATCGGTCTTTTCGGATATCTCTATTATTGAAGATGAATGCATTCTTACAACGCCAAATGCTCCATATAGATGTTAGAAGAATCGCTTCAATAATCAATTTTTGCTTTTCATTCCTTGTATTAACATCAACCCATTCCATCAACTTAAGCAGACTACCAATGTGTATCATCGAAATTAGAAGCCATCTACAAATTTCTTGCCAAGTATTTTTCGCAACCTTGCAACTCCAAAAAACGTGATCAACATCTTCTAACGCATCCTCACAAACTTCACACCTTATATAGTTATATCTTCTATTTGGATTCCTCTCAAGAGAAGATTTAATTAAGTTGAAATCCAATTTAAATTAACTCTCCAAAACAAAATATTAACTTTTTGAGGAACTAATACATTCCATCTCGTTTGCATATCATTAGATGAAAGCATCATATTATCTGACCACAATTGTACTTACTATAGTCTTACATTCTTTTAATACTTTAACAAAAGAAAGACTATCAGTGTAATTTTATAAATAAAATTTTATAAATAATATATATATTGGCGATTCCATGTTATAGTTAAATATCCGTCCTAATTTTTTTTCTTATTTCTCTTTGTCACAACTTTTTAAGAGATAATTAATGATTGTATCTTTGATAATAATATTATTTTATTAAATAAATTCCATTAAATTTGAGTAAACAATAATTTTTTGGACAAAAAATAAGGATAAGTAAGATCTTTTGTGTGGGAAAAGAGGAGGAGAAGTATAAAGCATGCCCAGGATAAGACAGGAATGAAAATATGACATTATTATATATTGGTTTAATGGAATCTTCGTATGAAACCATTGTCAGCTAAAAGAGTGAAAACGGATTGTATCATTCGTCATTTTGTCCTATTTGTAAATGTAATGTTTTAGTTTGATAAATTAAGTATACAATATAAGATTCAATTCCAGTGTTATACATATATTAAGATAGAACGTATTACGAATTTTTCAAAAAAATAACACAACGTTTGTCATTTTAGTAAACTTCGTTTGTATTTATCTAACTTTTAAAATTACGACATATTTGTAAAAATGCTTTTTGTTCATATTTTTATTTTCTTAATTTTGGTAGGATATTGTCATATGGGCATATATATTTAAATTTTGCTAGGGGACAAATCCAATAGTTGTTCTTAGTGGTTTATGATAGGGGTGAGTATGAGTGGTTTGAGGCGGTTCTTAACTAAAACTAAATTTCGAATCGAAAAATTCGGTTTTAAGAATTGTGAACCATCCAGTTTGAGTTCTTTTCGGTTTTCCTCAATAAGTTGATTCGGTGTCGCTTTTCTTTTTGGTTTTTTATTTTCCTTTATTATTTACCAATTTGTTTCCCATAAGATTCTTAATTGTATAAATATATGACATGTAATCGTTAAGTTAGTATAGGTATATATGTGAGCCTCGACGGCTGAAAATTCATTGGTTGTACACTATCTATGTATTGATCAATATGAATGTTACATATAGAGTGTTATTGTAAACTAATAATCTAGTGGTAAGAAGTAAGAAATGCTTATAGCCTAGTGGTTATGATGAATTGTATAAGGTGTTGCCCATAACATAGGTCATGAGTTCAAGTCCCATAGTGGACAATTAGGTGTCGTTCAAATAATAATAATAATAATCTAGTGGTAAGGACTCCTAAATGACTACACAGAGATTACGATTTTAATCCCTCATTTGGTAAACATTTCGAACATAAGTTTAGCCACCCGTGGTTTGGAAACGGCAACGGCAACGTTTAGGTCGTGTATATCTCGAGCATAAACTCAGCCACCCCATGAAAACTTATTATAAACAATAATACCCTTTAAAAAATATATATAGAGTGTTATTGTAGTAATGTAGTGGTTGTATTGTACCTTACATTTTGGCCACTTTGCATCGATATAACTTTGCAACCTTATGAAACAAACGGTAAGTATGATACAAGACCCTTCATCTATTCCTCACCACCTCTTTTTGTATATTTATTGGCCCGGACATAAATGAATTAGTAAAGTAAATTTTATTGTTTAAACGAACATTATATTAATCCTTTGTCTCAATATACATTATTTGAAGTTACCAAGTGGTCTCTCACTCTCTCCTTTTATCCAATTAATCATGGAATTAGACTATGGCTTTCGTGGTGTACATTTTTTTTTAACAAACATCTAATCTATTTCTTTTTTTTATCCACGGCGGAATTTAAACCCATGACCTATTGGTCATAGGCAACACCTTATATCATTCTCCATAACCACTAGACTATATAAGCCTCGGGTTTCGCGGTGTACATCTCATAAGTTTTTTTAATCAACGTGATATTTAGTTTAAATTGTCATAAGTATTCTTAGAATCAACTAATCAATCCATGTTATAGTTTTTCTAGTATACATCACTTATAATGTTTAGGCCTCTCAAAGATTTAATGAGAACTAATTTGTAAACTAGAATATTAAATATGGATTTTCTAATATATGTCACAAGACACATCATAGTAAATGCTAAATATCTTTTATGCTCATGCATTTAATGCATCAAAAAACTTCATTTTCATTTATGGCAAGTGTAAAATTGGTATAACATAAAAGTTTTAATAACTCATCAATATCATTTTACTATAATTAAGGAAATTTTAGTTTATTAAACATTTGTTAACATATGACTATGTGTCACATATTAATAAAACCTATTAAATAGAATATTTTGTAGAACTTACCAATGTTTTCGTGACCGGGTCGGACCGGCCGGCCGGACCGGGTTGGACCGGTTTCGGGCTTGCTTCCGGGCCGGACAAGATGGGTCAACACTTAACTTATAAGCCGGAATGAACCGGGCGGTTCATGTGATAACCGGGTCGAACCGGTCTTTCAAACCGGATAATGGACCGGATTTTTTGTGAAAATTCGGATTCAACCACAGAACCAGAATTAAGTTTTGGAGGATTGCTCATTATCACTTTATAGTAGAGCTTAAGGAGCCAAGAAAGATCCTTAGACCAATGTGGGATAGTAACCTTGGAAGAAAATTGATGAGCTTATATTTATTTTCTTATAAGCTGAAATATATATCTAATGGACAATGTGGGAACATCCATTAATTTAAAAATAATTACAGACAAAAACATTTAAATGGGTAAAGACCTCATGAACACTATTATTTGCTAGTGCAGACCGTAAAGACATATTTCATTGTTTATTTTTTTTTCCATCTTAATTTAAATAAATGTATAGTTCAATTAAAAAACCAATTAAATTTCACAAATAATTAGTATGGTTTGTAGAAATATGAACAGTTCTTCTGTAGTATAATTATTAAACGATTCTTTGGCAAACTGACAATATGAACAATGGCAATTAAGGAGCCTTCTTGGCAATATGAATATATGGCAGTGTGAAGTCAAATTTAACAGGGAGCATGTTTAGTAATTATACATTGTGTGCAATATGATTATAGTATTAAAGTTTTAGGCTTTTTGGGGTAATCCGGTTCAACCGGCCGGTTCAACCGGTCCGACCGGTTCGACCGGTTCGACCATTTTTTAGACATCGGCCGGTCTGGTTCAAAATCCGGGTTTTAAAACATTGGAACTTACTAATTGAGAGTAGACTACTTGCAAGCTCCGTAACTTCGAGTTAAAAGTTATGGCCATCTTCCGTTCACGCTTGTCATGCTCCATGAATGAGTACGCCAATGGTTGAATTTTCTTTATTTTTTAATAACGTCAAAAACATCAACGGTTGAATCTGATTCGCATTATAATCTTTAAATATTCTTTATTTTTTCTTTTCTGAAAAAGAAAAGCATTGCTAAAGGGATTCAAACACGATACAAGATTAGGCAATTAGAGCAAAATTTATCTTATATACTGAATTTAGTTTACTAGGTCTTTTACTATTGTGAAAAAATAAATGTGCAATATAGTATCATGAATTTCACAAAATTGTCGATTTAGTAACATTACTCGTTAATTAGAAGCAATTCACGTGAGAAAAACAAGACCAAATTAGTAAGTCAGTTACTAAATTAACCATATTATTAAGTTTAAACTATCATATTACACCTTTAATAATTTAATTAAAATAATAAAACGCACTTTGACAATTTAACCTATAATATATGCATATTTGTGGTTACACGTCACTTTTGTAATGTGGTGGTCACCTCCTATTAGCAATATGCCTATATGTGTCAATACCATGTATAATACCATACATATGTGGGGCCCAATAGAATAACCATTTTTATATCAATCTAGTGAACTACTTTATGAGTCACGTCCTACTTAACATTCAATTTGTACTTACTCCGAAACATTCACAAAAGAATAACACATAAAATAGAAAGCCTTTTTCTATGGTAATTTCTAAAAAATAATTTAACACACTTAAAAATTAAAACATGTAATTAACATTTAACATTCACCTATATTTACATCATTAAGAAGGATCTCTATTCTACCTAATCCCCCTTATACACAATTCCTTATACATCAAACTATACATTTTTCCTCATTTTGTGACCAACTATACGATGAAGATATGAGCCCGATGCCTCAATTTCTGCATGTCATAAAATTCAACAAGAAAAAAATAAAATATATTTCTTGTTTTTTTGAGATCTTGAAACTTTATGAAAAGCATAATAAGTAAAATACAATTATAAAATATTTAAATATGTGTACCTTCACCATACAACTGTTCAAAACGAGCAACAATATGTTTCCCATAAGTATATTTCTTTAACGAATTCAGATGAATTTTTATACGACCAAGTAACACTTCCCGTTGATGGGAATTACATGTTTGAAGAACCTTTTGGACCACATAATTTGCAAATTGGTCCTTCACCATCACCTAATTGCACATCAAACCCACATAGTTAGAAGACCAATTTTGTAAGACACTTTTTGTCCATAGTTATTAAAGTTCTATATCAATAAATAATTTGTAACGTTTTTTGTTTTAATTTAACTAACCAATAAGTTATCGTTGCCATCACCAAATCCAATAATCTCTTCAATCATGATTTCTCTTGCTGACGTGTCACTGTATTCCAAACATTTCTCAATAACATTTGATGCAAATTTGTGTTGGCTTAATTGCACAATATGGCCCGCCAATTTGTGTACAATTTTGCTTATATCCTCTGGTTTTCCGCCCTCTAAAACATACTGTGAGTATCACACCAAAAAACATTAATGTAAGTGAAAAAAAAAAAACACTTAAAAAAGCACAAACTTAAGAGATGATAGAACATTAGAACAAACCTGAGTTACATAATTTCCATATTGATCTTGTGCAAGATCATAAACCGAGTCTAGAATTTCATCCACTATAAATTGGATGTGTAGTTCATCTGTAGAATGTTCTAATACCCTCTATGAAAAATAAAATAAAAAATAAAGAAACAAATTTTGAATATGCTCGATGAAAAAAAACAAAATTTATTATTATTTTCTTATATAAATTTGTACCTGTATGACACGACAGCCATAAGGGTGCTTTGATAAGGCTGCAACTTGACCATGAAAAGATGATATAATAAACTTGATGTTTTCGGTTGGAATACTTTCTATACATTTTTGTATCACATGATTTCCATTTTGATCACCAACACATTTTAAAACATGTCCATCTAATTCACTAACAAGCTTTATTTTTTGTTTTAGATCAATGGCATCAATGGCCTACAACAAAATTTGGGTTAATTAGAGGTTGAAATGATGACATCATCAATTTTTAGCAGACAAATAATGAATGCTAAATTGCAAATTAGTACCCAATAATTGACTGACACGTGTCCAAATAAAAGAATTGATGATGTCATGTTTATTATGATTCATTATTGATACCTTTTGGATTACACGACAACCATACATCTGTAGACTTAAAGGCAATATTTGACCTTCAAGTCTGTTCCCAAGCTCCCTCCTCTGCTCCTCACTTCCGTACTCAAACAACTATAATTTATCAAAAATAAGAAATAAGCCAAATATTATATTTTAATTTTCGTTAAACTTAGAATAATAAAAAAGGTTCCACATTTTTGGTCATTTTCATCAATTAGAATAAAACTTATATATCGAGTGGAACTGTGGGAGTTTTGATGCTGATTTTAAAAGTGGTTAATGGAAGTTGATGAACTAGAATCAGATAATCAGTTAACTTGAAAACTAGGTAATTTTATATTTATATTGGTCATTATTGAAGGGTATATAAGACATTTGGTAAGATTTAGTCTTAACTATGATCCAAGTCAACCATTGGGAATTTAATATGTAAGAAAAGATGCAAGAAATAAAGTAAAAAAATCTGACCTTTTGAATAACATAATTACCAAAAACATCAGTTATTAATTTTGAAGCATGAGGAATAACTTCTTTAAATACAGATTCCTTCTCTTCATTGCTACAAACTTCTAACTTCTGTTGAATGAATCGACTTCCATGTTGATCAACACTGCAACCATTATTGTCAAAGTCAACGGGTCAACTAAAAAAAGAAAAACGGGTCAAATGGTTTTAAAACTTGCCTGAGTTCAACAATATGTCCATAAATATCAGATAGCCCTAACCTGCGACCTTTACCCGATTTCAACTCTTCAAGAAAAGAATACGTTTTCGGATCATTAATACCATAACTACCATTATGCCCTTTCCATCCGCCTTCATTTCTCCGACCCAAGTAACCACCCCCACCTATTGGAGACCCGGGAATTAATGGGCTAGCAAAGGGCGAATCTGGAATTTGCAACAAATCCATATTTGTTGGGCTCCCAAAATAGTAAGGACTCATGGGACCTGCACTTCTTGAATTCAAGTTAACATGACCCATATTTCCTAAAGATTGTAACTCGAGATGCCCATAAAAACTGTTATAATGTTGCAAACTGAATCCCGGAGTTTGACTTTGACTTTGACTAATGAAGCTCGGAAAGGCGTTGCTAAAAGATGTCGCGAAAGGCCCGTTAGGAAGATAGCCAGTTGGGTATGGTGAAACGGGTGATGGGTTCGGGTTGAAAGCATAGGATCTGTTGAAATGTTGTGGGAAATATCCAGCTGGCATTATGTTTGGGTACACGTGGGCCCCATGGGTTATATATGGTGGGTCTGTAGGATAATGTGGTGGGGTGAAACCGGAGGATTGTAATATCGGTTGTACCTCAGAAGAAAAATTGGTCGGATTTTGAAAAAGTTGGTTCATGTTGACATATGTTTGAGGTAATGAGATAATTTGTGGGTTTCTTTGACTTCTTTGACTTTCTGAATTTGGAAAGTTGGATATACTAAGAGCATTTAATTTATTTGTTATAATATCAGCATCAGTAACACCACTAAATGAAACATTGTTTTCTGAATGATTACTCAAACTTTTGTTCACTGGTTGGTTAATTACCATATTACCCCTTGTACTATCGATTGATGGTGAACTTGAAATAGTGGTGATGCTTTCTTCCTCATTTGGTTCAGGCTTAAACGGGTTAGATTGAGGAAGATCTTCCTGTATAAAAATATATATACTTTGCATTTATAAATACCACAAAAAATAAAAATAATAGTTTTTCTTCATCTTTTCAAACAAAAATAACAAATTTACCTGTTTGGGTGATCCACCATCATCAGATTCTTCCTTATGAGTAGAAAGATTACTATGATCCAACTGTAACAAACTGTTAAAAGAATCATCAAAAGATTTCAATCTCCTATTACTTCCACTACCTCTTACATTTCGAATTTGGTTTTCTTCTGAAACCAATGGTGGAGGGAGTCTAGGGTTTAAATTTACATGGGCCCAATAATACTCAAAATAAGACGGGTCGGCCCGAAGCTGTTCTTCGGGCCCAGAAATACCCATATCCTCATTCGGGCCTAAAGTAGCACAATTTTGTCTGAACATGAGGTTTTCAATGGCTGCAAATGAACCCTCAATGCTTGGTGGTGCACTTCCACTTCTATTGGGTGATAAATTACTATTTCGCCCTTGGAATCTTTGACCCGCTAACAATCCAAAATCTTCAATTTTCATATTTGTAGACCTCCATTTGCCACTTGCTTCAATTATTTGAATCAGGCTTTCAGTCGCCATTTTGTTTGTCCCGAATGTTGACTTTTAGCAACTTGGTGTTATAATAGTCAAATGTTTACCATATTTGCTGAAAATATAGTACACGAATTAAAAGAAAAGTTTTGTAAATAAAATATGTTATTAAATGTAGCCATTTGATTAATTTTAATTGATCTTCATTATTTGTTATATCTAGTTTAAAATTACATGTAAGAGAAATGGATTTCTAGTCAATATCTGTTTTGGGGAACATATTTCAAACATTTATTTGATCATAAACTCATGCATAGGCCCTTGAACGTTGATTTTGAAAGTATGTTCCCTAAAATAAAAATTGATTGAAAATATCATTTTACATGCAAATTTCCCTTTTACCTAAAGTATGTTCCCTAAAATAGAAATTGATTATAAACACATGTTGTAGTTCATTTTGAGTCTATACACTATGTACGGTTTTTCGTGACATTAAAGTTTATTATAAAGTACTGTTTTATAGATTTTAAACCCATTTGACCCGTTCATTATATTACCCGTTGGAGATAACTCATAACCCTAATCAACCCATTTAATCTCATCCATTACAAGTTACTAACAACTATAATGAAAAAAGTTAAAAGAAAATACATGAAAATCCATTGAATTTCAGAGAGAAACAAAGATGACTATATTTACCTTAGCTGACTTCAATTATTCCAACACACCATTACCCTTACATAAAAGATTCATAGTCCACAATTATTTTATTTCATCAGCTCAATTTTCTTGATAATCAAACAAAAACCAAAACAATTTAGCAAACAAGCTCAATTATTCCCATAGATAAACTCAAGTCTCAACCCACGTGTTATAAGTTATAACCATGCTTTCTTTTCAAGTTAACCAAAACCCCTACGCAAACAAAGTCAAAAGATGCAAACTTTATCATTCAACACTTGTTTTTATCAATTACCAAGTTCAAATTCTTCAAATTAATGGATACCCACATGAAAAAAAAACATGTAATTTTCACCAAACTATGTTAACAAACAAATGGGTACAGAACAGTTCCAGTTTCAACTTGAAAGAACCCTACAACTAAAGTAAAAAAAAACTATCTTTTTGTGCAAATTTTGAGGAAAAACATTAAAAGAAACAAAATTCTCACCTGGGTTTTGTCGAAAACAGCTGAACGTTAAGTTCTTGAAACCCTAGATTCTGTTCAGTAGGTTTTGATGATGATGATGATCATGAAGAGTGATCAGAGAGAGAAAAAGGGAGTTGAAAATGAAATAAGGTGGCCAGGTGGGGCTTGATATTTGATATTTGGTATTGGAATTGTATAAAACTATAGATGGTGAAAAAAAGGTGCGACTCCAATATTCAAATTCTGTTAATTATGTAATTTTGTAAATTGGGTAATTGTATATTATGCCAGAAAAGAGGGGGGAAAACGACAAGCAAGAAACTTGACAAAAAGAATTTTAGTTTAAAAAAGGAAATTCATATAACCCATTTTAGATGCTTGTACTAAGCATGCACAAGGAACACATTCACTCAACCTCTTATTTCTATCTCAAGTTTTTTCTTTAAATTTAGTAAAAACCACTCAAACCCGATCTACTTGCAATATCTTTTTAGCAAATGATTGTGTCTACGTTTCATTTTGTCTTTGTTGTGTTCATTGTTACTTAATAATATTGGTTTTTCTATATTGTTGTGTACACTCATTCTAAAAGATAAGATAAATATAAATAAAAGTTACAAAAAAAAAAACATAGTCAAAAGTCATTTATATCGATTTAGATTGGGACGGAAGTAGAAAATAATCGTAGCAAAATCGACAAACTAAAAGTAATGTAATCGAAAGTCAGCCGATTTTAAGCCATTTTGCTCCCAAACCACACCGTAAACTAAATTTTAGATTAAAGTATTTTAAAGTTAAAGATAAAGTGTTTTAACGTTTAAAAAGTAAAAAGAAAAAACCACATAAATCATTTTTAGTTCGAAGATTGATTTCTATAATTATGCAGGAATTTAGAAACAATTTTTTTTTTCCTTCAAAAAACACTAATCTAATGAGAACATTATTCAATGTTTTCTATTTTATGGTTCAATTTTTTTTGTCTTGACCGTTTAAACCGATTTTAACATCACCCTAATCTAATGAGAACATTATCACAATATTGTAGGTCATGACACAAATCATTTTATCGAGTCAATTAGGTATGACTCTTTGTCTCATGTGATCGGAGTAGGCGACGAAATATTTTTAGTGACCATTTTGATGGTCAATTCAAAAATAAATGTTATTCATGTTGGCCTTTTATTATAGTGGCTTTTTAGATTTTAATTTAATAAATTTCTATGTAAAGTAGGCGAGGAATTTACTTTGGACGAGTTTATTATTGTATTTAAGTAAGAAATGTATGAAGTTCTCAAACTTATAGTTACGCCCATTTTTAAATAGACATACGTCATTATAATAGATAAATAATTCCATCATGTCTTATGTAGGAAGGTGGGGCAGGTGGACGTAGGTTACCTACAATGGGGATCTTCAAAACCGATAAATAAAATGAAGTATAATTCAATTCAATCATAAGATAAAAGACATGATTCATACTATTCAGAATTTCTATTTTGGAAAAATATTTGTATTTATCAAAATTATAGTAGTATATTGTGTGAGACTTAACCTTATAACATTTACATTATTAATATAATGTTCTAACTAACTGAGTTACTAGACTATATCATACTACCATTAGTTGATTATACTTATCTTCATCAATCACTTAAACTTTAAAATTATTACGATCACCATCCACCACCACAAATTACTGCAAAAAGATATTTGTTATAAGAAAAAAAAAACATTTGGACTTGACAGTTGACACATGTCCAAGGAAGAACGAATTTCTCATTAAGGGTATTTTGGTCAAAGTAACCCCCAATTCATAAACTAATTAAAGTTCAAACGTCCTCTCTCCTTTTTCTCTTCAGACTACATTCTGTAATAAGAAAATAAATAAAACATAAAATTAAAATATAGAAAATGAAGTTCTTTTCTCAATTGGTTGTTTCTCCTCAGGTAGCTAGACTAACAACGGCTGAATGATACACAGATTCAACTGTTAGCATATGCATTCATGGAGTATTATCACAAGTTTGTGCAGATAAAAAATAAATTTGGCATAAATTATAACATCATAAGATTACAATTAAACAAAAAATATATTTCCATCTTCTAAACATTCGCTAACTAACGAAGCAAAATTTGTTTTGGGCACATGAAAATATGGAAATTGGAATAAAATCATAAATTTAACAAAAGCCCAACTGTAGATTCTCTTTCTTGCAGGTATGCATGTTGTTAAAGCTGGTTTTGTTCATCTAACAGAAAGTGAAGATACGTTTATCAGATGTCACCATCCTTTTTGCAGGGCCACTACCAACAATTCTCTCCAGCTGGACAAAAGTATAAATTATAACAAAAATATAAGTACACCTGTCAATTTTAATCCATCTACTTATGTTTTGATACGAACCCAGCCCATACTAGGCTCGCACCATGCTCATAAGCTCAAGTGTAGAACTCACTCCCAAAAGCTAGCTTGAAGGAGGAGGGGACACTTAGGCTTATAAGCCACCATTTAGTTTTTACTCTAGCCAATGTGGGATCATAACAATACCCCACGCTTTGAAGAACCAACGTCCTCGTTGGTCACGGCTATGTTGGTCACGGCCGGCACCCTCCTTTCGGGTCCGAGCCACCACTCCACAGGCCACCACTCCGAGCTCGTTGGTCACGGCTATGTTGGTCACGGTTGGCACCCTCCTTTCGGGTCCAAGCCACCACTCCACAGGCCACCACTCCGAGTGTTGGAACCTCGCAACGTAGGGCTAGCTCTGATACCAATTGATACGAACCCAGCCCATACTAGGCTCGCACCATGCTCATAAGCTCAAGTGTAGAACTCACTCCCAAAAGCTAGCTTGAAGGAGGAGGGGACACTTAGGCTTATAAGCCACCATTTAGTTTTTACTCTAGCCAATGTGGGATCATAACATGTTTTATCTCTAACAAATCCAACAAGTAAAAAAAAAATCTAACAGATTGTACTTGTACATTATAAATCCTCCCAGATAATTTCATTAAAAAAAATAGATTATTATTTAAATTATGTACTCATTAATTGTCAAACTAAACATTTAATTTTTTTTTTTTTTTTTGGAGAAAAAGCTATTTCGGGCCAACCCGACCCGTATAAAATCTTGTGAGAATTGTAGAAAAATAAATGATTACCCGGAGAAGATCAAAGCGAGAAAAGAGCACAGTGCAATTCATGCTATTTGATCCTTCTAGCATATTAACAATCTGCATGCACTCATACAAAAACCATATTATTAAAAAATTGCTAATCGAGAGTATTAATTAATTATAAAATAAACAGAAAATCAGGGTTAGAAGACGTGCCTCGGGATAGAACTCTTTCCTCTCAGGAAGAGAATAAATAATCAAATTCTGAATTCCACGAATCTGTTTCAGTAAAAAAACATAAATTAAAAAAAACCCGTGAGTCGAGATAAAATTGCCAGCTGTACAAATTTACCTTGTATCTATGGTAGAAGTGGGCTCTCTCAGTGTACAGCAGGATCTTTTTCTTTCCTTGAAAGAACCAAACTCGTGAACGAGATATATCACTTTGTTTTGTGTACCTACAAAATTAAAAAAAAATTAATAAAATGATGTGAAACATAAATCAACATTATAATATAAGAATTTGATGACAAATTCTTAATTAGATAAAAAAAAACTCACTCTCCAAGCAGACACATGGATGCATCTTCTGATTTCAAGAAATTTCTTATCCGAACAAACTCAAAGTAAGAACTAATAAAGATCATTATTCCACCCTGCATGAAATAATAATAATTTACTTCTAACCAAAAGTGAAAATATTACATTTAGTTGATTATGATTTATGCACCATGATAATTAATTAATTATAATACCTGCACAGAATCTTTGCTTTTTGGAAAGACCTACAAGAAAAATAGAAAATGTCAAGATTACTACTAATAAACTGTTAAAAGTTAAAATTTGACACTTTTACATATTAACCATATTTGATAAACTACTTGTAAAAAGTTTAAGAACAAACTGAGCAGAAAGTGTTCCAGGTCAACCCGTACAAAACTTACCCGATTTGACCCCTGTTAATTATACCTTTTTGTTCATCTGGAATTCCAAAAGATTCAAAGAAAGTGGAAAAGAAAATAGAAAAATGATACCTTTTTCTTGAAGTAATCAAGGCGGGCATCATCAGCATTTGCTATTGATTCAGTATCAATACGTTCATATATCTGAATTTAAATGACCAAAATAAAAATATAATATTAATAATTACATTACAAGTAATCAGTGGTAGGATAAAAAATTACAAGAGATTTATGAAATACAAACCTGCCTCACTTGAAGCAAAACTTTTGGAAGAACACCTTTGTGTTCACATAACAGTTTAACCTGCAAATTTAAGTTTCAATGAACAAGAGAATAAAAAATATAAATATAAATAAATAAATAATTAAACAAATAAAGAAGATAATAATTAAGTGGGATACTCAATTATTTTCTCACCCTTCCTTTGTAATTGAGGCAGTGGTTGTTGAACAAAGCATTAATATCTGGTAATTGAAAAATATTCAAAAAATCATATGAATTCAAATGCTAACATATGTACCAAAAATAAATATTACACTGCATATATAATATTTATGATTAATATAATAGTAACCCTAACCTGGGTTTACATGAGATCCTAAAATAATTGTCTGACGATAAAACTTGGCTTGTCCATCAAAATGCCTATGCAATGAGACAGCTTAAGAATAAATACTAAAATAAATTTTTCTTTAAAATAAAAGATAAAGAAAGATTTGAGTTATTTAGAAATTCAAATACCATGGTCTTATGCGCATTATATCAGTTCCATGTTGCTTTGATGGTATACGATTCAACTGTTCAACAACAGTTCTCACATGGGACCAATTCTGCAAATAATTTACTTGACTTCTTAGTATAAAAATACAAATTAATAAATAAATAGAAATTGTATCCGAAAGTTTACCTGCATTGCTATGACATCTGCATGATCAACAATCAGCACCTATTCCCGTTCAATTAGCATGTATGTAACGACCCGAAATTTGTAAATAAATAAAATATGTAAAAATATGATAATTATGGATAAATCATATAAAACTCGTAGGAATTGGTTTCGTGTCGTTTGGAGTCCGTATGAGAAAGTTATGGACGAAACCTTGTTGAAACCTAGACCGAAAAGTGCAGCCCTGCTGCACAGGTAGGCTCGCGGCGCGAGCCAGGCGCGAGCAAAACGCGAGGTTGAGCAGAGGGACCAGAGCTGAAACGCGAGAAGGTCGCGTTGACTTCGCGTTGACTTCGCGACGCGACCTCGACGCGAGCTGGGCGCGAAGTCTGGTATAAAGCGGCGACCAGCGGGAAGACCCGCGTCCTTTCGCGGCGCGAGCTCGGCGCGAGCTCGACGCGAGACAGTCCGACCAGTGCAATAAATTCGGGTTTTTAGCCATAAATGCATATTGAAAACCCTAGTTTCTTCCAAAGGCGATTTTCGAGTGCAAGGGCTGTTTTGGGTTGATTTCTTCATCAAAGCTTGGTAGATTTCACTCCTAAGTGAAGATTTAAGGTATATCTTCACTCCTTGATCCTTGTAGCTTTAGATCTATGTATTTTAATGGTTGGGTTTGAAACCCTAGTTCTTGGGGTTATGGTTTATGGTGATTTAACTGGTGTATACCTTTAATAGATGGTATATTAACAAAGGAAACAAGTGTATGATTATGATTTGTAAGAATCTTAAGGGTTGGTTAAACCTAGGGTTGGTAAATCACCATATTTGGGGAAAATGGATTGATGGGTGTTATCTAGAGGTAGATGAACACATTGGTAGTAGTAATTGATGTTGAACATATTGTGATAATTGTATTAGGCTTTTGGTGAAGCCTTGGAAAGTTGATTGGATTGAGAAGCAAGAGATTGGGTGTCAAGAACACGGTTTGAGCATCATATTGCTAAGGTGAGTACGTGTGGACTTTACTGAGTACATAGCCTATGAAATACATTTTATTACTTGTGTTGTGGTCTATTTGCTTATTTGTGTAGACTAGTAGTTTATAGTTAGTTATACCGATAGTTGTATTGAACTAACTTGTTTGATGATAGACGTGATAGCCGAGAGCTAGATTGACATAACCATCGAGTTATGATATGGTGAGATGATGTGATGATTCGGGGGATCCCCGGTCATGAGGTATGGAATGGGGAGCATTTGGGCGGATCCCCATCGGCCCATTCCATGATAGTAGTCTTGCTAACTGGAAGTAGTCCGGCGAGTAAGGCAGGTATTGGTAGATTGGGCGATTCCCTCTTGCCTTTACCTTGAAACTTGTTAATGCGGGAGATCCCCGGTTAATAAGTTAATGTGGTTCTAGTTGGTTGGGGATGTCCCGACAACTAGGTATGATTGCTAGGAAAGCAAGGTATTAGAGTCACAATAGGGTGACTAGATAGATGGGTGATTGCTTACGTGTTTGTTGTTTGTCGTTCGGTTATTATTATTAACTTTGGGGTCTAAACCCATGTAGCTCACGAGACGTTTTTGTCTCACGTACTCCTTGTTTGTTTTGCTATGTACTCAGGTTCGGGATCGAAGGTTTAGGTACGCATGGATAGAGATGCGGGACCTAGAATAGAAGAACTCTAGATTGGATTTAGTCTTAGCTTGGTTATGATATATTTTGTAACACCTACTTTTATACTCTGATTTCATACCAAGGTTTTTGTAAATCCGAATTGAGGTTGTTCTTCTATTTATAAAATGTTTTATTTTGGCCAATATTTGGCATTAAATTTGAGGTGTTACAACTTGGTATCAGAGCTATAGTTTAAGTGAATTAGGTTGGATGACCATCCTAGTCTTAGACTGTAGCATTAGGAATATAAGATTCCTTGAGATCATAGGTTGACCTTGAGACTTTATATTAAGTTTAGGGTTGAACCTAGGGGACCGATGAATTTGATATGATTTGGATATTGAGTCTTATAAGACTAATGGGTTGTACACAAGGTCCTAAATGTTTAATGTCTTTCGTATAGTCTTGATTGAAAGAAATGGTGAACACTCGTAGAAGTGGGAAAGCCCCGGATAACCGGGAGGAGGAAGTACCTCCTGTTGAGAGGGTGGATGAGCAAGAAAGTCAACCATCAATGCATCGGGTTGACGAGTCGGAGGTCGGAGCTAATAGAACTCCGGTGACAATGGCGGATCTCCAAACTATTATCGACCAAATCAAGGGAACGGTGGCCGAGGAAGTGCACCGAATTATTGGAGACCGTGAAAGGTCGGGTGGGGACCGGGAATCCGAGGCTAAGTCGGATGAGAAAACCGGAGGTAGTGGCACCGGGGAAGGGAAATCCTCCACGGGTGGCCAAAGTGATGCTAGGGCTAGGCCCGTTGTGAAAGAAGGTTGTTCGTTTAAATCCTTCATGGCTTGTAAGCCAAATGTGTATACGGGTAGTTCGGACCCGAAAGTGACGATGAGATGGATCCGGGAAACCGAGAGGGTGATCGGAAGTAGCAAATGTAAGGATGCCGATATGGTGACGTATGCGTCACAATTGTTAAAAGAGGATGCGATGGTTTGGTGGGACATCGTGTATGAGACCCTCGGGAAGGAAGTGGTTGAGAAGATGTCGTGGGATGAGTTCACCACGAGATTGAAAAAGAAATTTTGTCCCGAAAGGGATTTGGAAAAGATGCACGAGAAGTTCGTGACCCTCAAAAAGGGTGATATGTCGATTGAAGAATATTCGAGGGAGTTCACGGGATTGCTCCCGTTTGTTGCTAAAACCTACTCGGATGAGAGGTTGAGGGTGGTCCGGTATGCTAGTGGGTTACCGTGGGACTACCAATTGGAAGTAAAGAGGGCGGTTTCACTTGATGAAGCTATTAGTGCCGCCCGGAGTGTCGAGGAAGTGAATGAGGCACGTGTTGCCGAGAGGGCCCATGTGGGCGAGAAGAGGAAAGCCGAAAGTGGCTCGAGTACGTTTAAGAAAGGGAAGTTCACATCGAACTTCTCTAAACAAGGGAGCGTTGGCTTGTGCAAGAAGTGCGGGAAGACTCATGCCGGCGTGTGCCGAGGGGAGTCGAAAACTTGTTATAATTGTGGGAAGCCGGGGCATATGGCCCGAGAATGCAAGTCTAAATCCTTGGCCGAGATCGAGTGTTTCTCGTGCCACGAGAAGGGGCACTATAGCAATGTGTGCCCAAAGAAGGGAACCGAGTCGATGGTGTCCACGGCTCAAAAGAAAGTGGAGCCGGCGAAGGTGAAGGGGCGGTCCTTCCAACTTACTCGGGAGGAGGCGAAGGAGGCACACGATGTGGTGTCAGGTATTCTATTCATTAACTCCTTGCCAACTCATATTTTATTTGATTCGGGTTCTAATTATTCGTTTGTGTCCTATGAGTTCGGTTGTAAATTGAATGTGCCGTCCGAGATGTTAGATGAGGTTTATGAGATAGAAGTAGCCGACGGGAAAACGTCTATGGTTGAATGTATTTATAGAAATTGTGAAATAGAAATAGACGGTAGAAAGTTTAAGGTGGATTTGTTGCCCATGGGAATTAGGGCGTTTGATGTGGTTATCGGTATGGATTGGTTGGGAATGCACCAAGCCAAGATTTTGTGTGGAAAGAAAATAGTGTCGATTAGGACACCCGAGAATGAGAAAGTGTATGTGTATGGGGAGAAACGACATCACATGCCTAATGTGATTACCGCTATTAAGGCGAGGAAAAGTATATCAAAAGGTTGTGCATCTTTTATTGCATATGTATTAGATGGTCGGAAAGAAAAGAAGTCAATGGATGATGTCAAAATTATTCGGGATTTCCCCGAGGTATTTCCCGATGATTTGCCCGGTTTGCCACCGGAGAGACAAGTTGAATTTAAAATTGATTTAGTTCCGGGGGCGACGCCGATTGCTCGTGCTCCATATCGTTTGGCTCCCACCGAGATGCGGGAATTGATGACCCAATTGCAAGAATTGTTAGATAAAGGTTTTATTCGTCCGAGTTCGTCACCGTGGGGTGCACCGGTGTTATTTGTTAAAAAGAAAGACGGTTCGATGAGAATGTGTATCGACTACCGAGAGTTGAATAAGGTAACTATTAAGAACCGTTACCCGTTGCCGAGGATTGACGACTTATTTGACCAATTGCAAGGTGCTAGTTATTTCTCAAAGATCGATTTGAGGTCGGGTTATCACCAAGTTCGGGTGAAAGAAGGCGATACCGAGAAGACGGCTTTCCGTACACGTTATGGTCATTATGAATTCCTAGTGATGCCGTTTGGTCTTACCAACGCACCGGCTATTTTTATGGATTTGATGAATCGGGTTTGTAAACCGTTTCTTGATAAGTTTTTGATCGTGTTTATTGACGACATTTTGATTTATTCAAAAACCGAAGAAGAACACGAAGGTCATTTGAGACTCGTTCTAGACGTGTTGAAACGGGAGAGGTTGTATGCAAAATTTTCAAAGTGTGAATTTTGGTTGCGGGAAGTACAATTCTTAGGTCACGTGGTGACGTGTGATGGTATTAAGGTTGATCCATCCAAGATTGAAGCGGTGTCAAATTGGGAGCCTCCGAGAACTCCTACCGAGGTTAGAAGTTTTCTTGGGCTAGCCGGTTATTACCGGAGATTTATACAAGATTTCTCGAGAATCGCGATTCCACTCACGAAGTTAACGAGAAAAAGTGAGAAGTTTGTGTGGGAGAAGAAGCAAGAAGAGGCGTTTAAGTTGTTAAAAGAAAAGTTATGTAACGCGCCGATACTCACGTTACCAGATGGTATGGAAGATTTTGTGGTTTATAGTGATGCTTCGAATCAAGGGCTCGGTTGTGTGTTGATGCAAAGAGGTAAAGTGATCGCGTATGCTTCGCGACAATTGAAGAATGCGGAATTGAGGTACACGACACACGACTTGGAATTGGCGGCGATTATATTTGCCTTGAAGTTGTGGAGACATTATTTGTATGGTACTCGGTGTACGTTGTACACGGATCATAAGAGTTTGCAATATGTGTTTACACAAAAAGACCTTAATATGCGACAAAGAAGGTGGATCGAGTTGATTGCCGATTATGATTGTGAAATTGTGTATCACGCGGGTAAGGCGAATGTGGTGGCCGATGCCTTGAGCCGAAAGGTATATGAAAACCCGAACCGAGGAATTTTATCACGTATAGAAGTCGTCTCGAGCATCATCGAAAGAATCAAGAATGCCCAACGAGAAGTTATGGGAAAAGACGAGTTAAGACAAGAACGGTTAGGTAAAAACCAACATTTTCTCGAAAATGCACAAGGGTTGAAGACCGTAGGCGGTCGTATTTGGGTTCCTAAGTTCGGTGGTATCCGAAAAGAGTTGTTGTATGATGTGCACAAATCGAAGTATTCGATTCACCCGGGAAGTACAAAGACGTACCAAGATATGAAACGGGTTTATTGGTGGCCCGGAATGAAAACGAGAGTGGCCAAGTATATTTCTAAGTGTGCCACGTGTGCACAAGTGAAAGCCGAGCATCAAGTACCGTATGGGGTAGCTCAATCATTAATTGTACCGGCCGGGAAGTGGGAAGATATAACTATGGATTTCATAGTAGGTTTACCGAAGACGATTAGAGGTCACGATGCCATTTGGGTCATAGTTGACCGGTTGACCAAAAGTGCGTTATTTTTAGCAATTCGGGAAACATTGCCACTTGAGAAGTTGGCTAAGTTGTATGTTGATGAAGTGGTTCGACTCCACGGGGTTCCGTTATCGATTGTGTCCGATAGGGACGCGAGGTTTACCTTGAGATTTTGGCGATCTTTACAAGAAGAATTGGGTACAAAGTTGCGGTTGAGCACGGCTTATCACCCGCAAACCGACGGACAAAGTGAAAGAACAATTCAAACGGTTGAAGATATGTTGAGATCGTGTGTGTTAGACTTCGGTGGTAAATGGGATGAACATTTACCGTTAGTCGAGTTCTCGTATAATAATAGTTATCACTCGACTATCAAGATGCCGCCTTATGAGGCGTTATATGGTAGAAAATGTAGAACTCCATCTTGTTGGTTGGAAGCGGGAGAGACGAAACTCACGGGTCCCGAGATCGTGAGAGTGACAAATGAAAAGATTGGTATTATTCAAAACAACATGAAAGTCGCCCAAGATAGACAACGAAGTTATTCGGGTTTAAAGAAAAGACCATACGACTTGGATGTCGGTGATATGGTGATGTTGAAAGTGTCACCTTGGAAAGGTGTGATGCGGTTTGGTAAAAAGGGAAAGTTAAGTCCAAGGTATGTTGGACCGTTTAAAATATTGAAACGGGTCGGGCTTCAAGCTTTTAAGTTGGAACTCCCACCCGAACTTCAAGGTGTGCATGACACCTTTCACGTGAGTTATTTGAAGAAGTTTATCGGGGAAGTTGAGAATATTATTCCACTGCAAGAGTTGCGGGTTGACGGCCCGAATCGGTTGATTGAAGAGCCTGAAGCTATATTAGAGACGAAAACAAAGAAGCTTCGGAATAAGGAGATCGAGTTGGTATTGGTCAAGTGGAAGCATTCACTTGGGCCGAATTTGACTTGGGAAGTCAAAGACGAGATTCGGAAGAGGTACCCGGATTTCGTGAACTATGATGAGATTCCGAGGACGGAATCTTATTAAGGGGTAGATAGTTGTAACGACCCGAAATTTGTAAATAAATAAAATATGTAAAAATATGATAATTATGGATAAATCATATAAAACTCGTAGGAATTGGTTTCGTGTCGTTTGGAGTCCGTATGAGAAAGTTATGGACGAAACCGTGTTGAAACCTAGACCGAAAAGTGCAGCCCTGCTGCACAGGTAGGCTCGCGGCGCGAGCCAGGCGCGAGCAAAACGCGAGGTTGAGCAGAGGGACCAGAGCTGAAACGCGAGAAGGTCGCGTTGACTTCGCGTTGACTTCGCGACGCGACCTCGACGCGAGCTGGGCGCGAAGTCTGGTATAAAGCGGCGACCAGCGGGAAGACCCGCGTCCTTTCGCGGCGCGAGCTCGGCGCGAGCTCGACGCGAGACAGTCCGACCAGTGCAATAAATTCGGGTTTTTAGCCATAAATGCATATTGAAAACCCTAGTTTCTTCCAAAGGCGATTTTCGAGTGCAAGGGCTGTTTTGGGTTGATTTCTTCATCAAAGCTTGGTAGATTTCACTCCTAAGTGAAGATTTAAGGTATATCTTCACTCATTGATCCTTGTAGCTTTAGATCTATGTATTTTAATGGTTGGGTTTGAAACCCTAGTTCTTGGGGTTATGGTTTATGGTGATTTAACTGGTGTATACCTTTAATAGATGGTATATTAACAAAGGAAACAAGTGTATGATTATGATTTGTAAGAATCTTAAGGGTTGGTTAAACCTAGGGTTGGTAAATCACCATATTTGGGGAAAATGGATTGATGGGTGTTATCTAGAGGTAGATGAACACATTGGTAGTAGTAATTGATGTTGAACATATTGTGATAATTGTATTAGGCTTTTGGTGAAGCCTTGGAAAGTTGATTGGATTGAGAAGCAAGAGATTGGGTGTCAAGAACACGGTTTGAGCATCATATTGCTAAGGTGAGTACGTGTGGACTTTACTGAGTACATAGCCTATGAAATACATTTTATTACTTGTGTTGTGGTCTATTTGCTTATTTGTGTAGACTAGTAGTTTATAGTTAGTTATACCGATAGTTGTATTGAACTAACTTGTTTGATGATAGACGTGATAGCCGAGAGCTAGATTGACATAACCATCGAGTTATGATATGGTGAGATGATGTGATGATTCGGGGGATCCCCGGTCATGAGGTATGGAATGGGGAGCATTTGGGCGGATCCCCATCGGCCCATTCCATGATAGTAGTCTTGCTAACTGGAAGTAGTCCGACGAGTAAGGCAGGTATTGGTAGATTGGGCGATTCCCTCTTGCCTTTACCTTGAAGCTTGTTAATGCGGGGGATCCCCGGTTAATAAGTTAATGTGGTTCTAGTTGGTTGGGGATGTCCCGACAACTAGGTATGATTGCTAGGAAAGCAAGGTATTAGAGTCACAATAGGGTGACTAGATAGATGGGTGATTGCTTACGTGTTTGTTGTTTGTCGTTCGGTTATTATTATTAACTTTGGGGTCTAAACCCATGTAGCTCACGAGACGTTTTTGTCTCACGTACTCCTTGTTTGTTTTGCTATGTACTCAGGTTCGGGATCGAAGGTTTAGGTACGCATGGATAGAGATGCGGGACCTAGAATAGAAGAACTCTAGATTGGATTTAGTCTTAGCTTGGTTATGATATATTTTGTAACACCTACTTTTATACTCTGATTTCATACCAAGGTTTTTGTAAATCCGAATTGAGGTTGTTCTTCTATTTATAAAATGTTTTATTTTGGCCAATATTTGGCATTAAATTTGAGGTGTTACAATGTAAATAACCAAAAAAGTAAGTGTGTGTGTGTGTGTGTGTGACAATATAAAGAAAGGTGGCGACATACAAAATGAATTATACCTCGATTGAAGACAAATAATCCACATCTTTCTCCTTTTCTGCTTCAGCCTCCCCAATTTTCTACAAGAAACAAATCAATTGATAGATTTTTAAATACAAAACAAACTAGTTTGTATATACATATATGTATGTATATATATATAAGATTTGAAAGACTTACAGTGATCAAACCAAGAGGAGAAGCAACAATCATATCTGATGTATAAAAATCACTATACAACTTTATGGTTTTCCTGCATAAGTCAAATGAGATGATGACACATGGCAAAATCAAAGGAAGATATGAGTTGGTTCATGTATCATTTTCCTTTGATTAATGATCCATACAAGTGATTATAACACTTACGAACATAATCCTACAGCTTATATAACTCCTAGTCAACCTGACCCATACAAAAATTACCCGTTTTGACCCGTATTAAAAAATGCTCATCAGAGAACAAAAAATTACTTGGTAAACTTGATTCCAACCATAAAATGATCATTATTATTCCCTCCAAAAAGTGCCTGAAAGTCAGACGTCTTTGACTTTTCCCATGATTTTGAACTACCGTCCTCTTCATCCTGGTCATCAGATCTTCCAGTCCCAAAATCATCAGAAAAACGACCAATGTGGTCTACATTAACCTGTTAAAAATCATTTTAATATTAATTTCTCTAAAATCCATAATAAAAATTGTTACTGAATAAGAATTACACTGTACCTTATTCCCTGAAGGGGTTAGTTGAATAAGCCTACTTACTACACGATATGCAATACTTGCCATTGGCAATAGAATCAAAACCTGAAATTAATTGCATTTTTAGGGGATCTTTTATATTTCATTTTAAAATTAATATAAAAAGTATAATTTACCTTAGGACGAGTAGATCCTTGGTCAAGAAAATCCTCAGTGTCTGGAGCTCCCTCGGGCTTAGATTCTTTGATTTTTGCCAGCCTTTTGTCATTCTTTGTCACAATATCTCTTGTTTTAAATACATGATTTAGCTGCAAAAAAAAATAATAATAAATAAATTGTTGACCGACGGACCGACCCATCAAGCTTATATAAGAAAAGTATAGAAACAAATATAAAGATTAAATGTACACACCAAGTGCATTAAATATGCATCCATGATACTTGTGTCTTCTTCTCTGCCTTTAAGATAAAACGGCTTTTTGTTGTGATGCAATATATCCCGATAACTGTTGCCTTTATAAATAACACTATAAGTATACAATAGTTAACCGAATACAATTATTTAATGAATTTATTATATTATATGAATAACTTAACTTACAAAGAGAGAAGAATGATCTTTGTCTGGATGAATGAAAATCATTGCCTCCAGATGTTTTGTAAGTATTCAACCAATGCTCATAAAGTTTTGAATTTAAACCATAAGGAGAATTTGTCTGCAAATTGTTTTTAAAATTTAAGTATAAGTTAGTCAAAATGTTGACTGATGGTCAAAATTGAATTTACCTCTAAACATGGCTCTTTAGTTGCTACCCACTTGCAATTAGCTGCATCAATTTCCCATTTATATTTCCCTTTTTTTGTTGAAACACTTTCAACTTCTTCTTTTGATAATGTATACTTCAGGTGACTAGAGAATGAGCTGCTGCAACAACAAATCAAATATACAACCAATATATTATAATTAAATCTTTTATTAAAATTCACATAACCAAAATGTGTCACAATACCTTGATTCTTTTGAAATAGAATTATCATTTTCTGTTAACTCTTCGTGTACATCCACATCAGACGCCACATCATCATCATCACCGTCATCTTCACTATGTTCTCCCATGGTTGCCAAACCATCTTCTTGTAACTCAGTCAGGTCCAAATCATCATTTTCAGATCCACTTTCAGATTCTGATTATTAAAATAAATAAATAAAAACTTAAGTTAAAATTACAAAAAGATGATGGTTTTCTAGAAATTAGAAGTTAATTTGGTAATTGTTACGATCCCCATCTTTTTCAGAATCACTTAAGGATTCTAAATCATTATCATTTTCTTCATCTTCATCTGTATCACTTTTACCTTCTTCTGCACGTTGTCTACACATAACCAAAAAAACTATTTATGATGTAACAACTCAATAATAAAAAAAAAATAAAGACAAATGTCATTATCTTGAACCAATAAAGATGAAAGTGAAAAACTAAGAAAAAATAATTAATTTGTCAGTAGAAAATAAAAATGACCTCCTTTTGTAAGCATCAGCTAATGATTCATTAGCTGATCCAAGTGTTTTTAACAAATTATCATACATTGATGGTTCTTTGTAAACAACAACCACTTGTTGTTCATCTTCTGAAGCTATATCGGAGTGTTCTTCAGATGAAGCACCTAAAATACAATTATGCAATATTAATAACTTAAGTTTTTAGTTATCTTCAATTTCCCTCAAATATGTATATAGAAGAACGACAGGTCTCCCATACTTGAGCTATATAAGAATTTTAATTAAGACTTATCACTTATGCACTACATTTTAACTCTTGGGGTATCTCGGATTGCATATTTCAAGTGCTTATTGCATTTTTAAGACCAAAACACCCTTTCAAGTGTTTGGACTCTGGATACATTTTGATGAGAAAAAAACACTTTTTGTAATATGTTTAAATGGTGCTTAATTGAAATGCACTTTTAAACCCTAAGCACATAGAAAAGGTTGCAATCACCCCCCCCTCTCTTTAGTTTTAGCATGTTTGCTTAAGATCGTAGAAGTAACTGCTTTCACTTCACTTGGTGATGAAGGATCGTCTGGAACTTTATCATCTCCGAATTGATTTCTTTTGGCGCGCTTATAAATAATCTTCTGTGTCGATTTTGAACTGCTGAATCCTGTAACGTGATTGAAATTGAATAAAAACGAGCAGGAATCCAAAAGAAAGAGAATTTTGAGCATTACCTCGTTTCTTACCAAACCTAGGTTTTAATTGCAGAACTCGGCAAAACGAAATAGTATAAAAGGCAGAAACGACTGTGTTAATGGATGAGCTCCAATTAGAACAAAAAAACGGCTGCTTGTGTTTGATACTATTTTGTAACAAAATAAGAAGGAAAAAAAAAAACTATTTTGTAAAGAATAGGGGCTAACATTATAAAATAGGGCCAACTTAGACATTTAAAAGAAGTCAATAGCAAGAAATATCATGTTCTTGATAAAACCGCCAGAAAGTAAACGACCCTCTATTCCCTTTCGAAGACTGGAGAGATTTTTGTCTGACTTCAAACACTTGCAGAGAGAGAGAGAGAGAGATCTGTGTGAACTCGCTCATCGTGATTTGGAACGCCTACCCTTTTTGACCAGATCGATTGATTATAAAATTATAAAACCGCGGGAAAGGATTCTGATTTTTGATTTTATGCTTTTGGGAGAAAATTAGCGATGGAGAAGAAATATCCGGTTGCAACTGGTGGAATCCTCCACAAAATCAAGGTGAAATTCGTTTTTCTTTCAGTTTGTCGCTTTGAATAATAATTGATAATTCTGATTAGATGTTGAACGATTGAACTTATGTGTTTATTTTCTCGTTTTGTTTGAATTTGATGTTGAATTTTGTGTCATGATCGTTTAGATTTGTGCATAAGTTGTTATCTGTTCGGAGTTTGATTTGCTATGACTGTGTGTGAGTTTAATAATCGGATTGTGAATTTATGGTAATTTTCTGATCAATATGTCTATTTTTGGCATAAATATCCTTATCTGAACGAGTGGCTACGAATTTATGATCTGTAATCTATTGCTCGTTCTATTGCTGAAAGTAAACCTAATCTCTATCATGATTATGCACAATTTCAATTTCAATTTTCTTTACATCTGGTACTTTTTATTGTTTTATACTAAGAATTTATTGCTTTGAAGAAAAAAGTTAGAAAATGAAGTGCAAAACTAGAAAATGAACCTTTTGTTTTGGGGATGAAGAACCTTTTATATTATACATCTAATATACTAGTTTGCGATAGCTTAAAATTATTTAATAATTTGTTTTGTTGATGTGGATAAACATTGCTACTCGTGGTTACTTCCATTGAAAAATTACTTAAAACTTTTAATAGATATTATATAGTTGTTAATATTTGGTTGTATGATGGAATTACAGAAAGCCGCCTGCCTTGATGCATCCCCATCAGACATTGGAAAAGGAAAAAGCAAATCATCTGATAACAAAGTGTCTCATGGATTCCATTTGGTAGAAGGGAAATCTGGACATGATATGGAAGATTATCATGTTGCTGAATATCGAAACGTAAGGGGTCACGTTCTTGGATTATTTGCCATATTTGATGGCCATTTGGGTGATCGTGTACCAAGTTATTTAAAAGATAATCTTTTTAATAACATTCTCGACGAGGTAATAAAAAGTTTTAATTGGTATATGTATAAAAAAGATGTAACTTATTGTATTTTTCTATATTTTACAGCCAAGTTTTTGGAAAGATCCCGAGAACGCGATAAAAAACGCGTATCGTTCAACTGACAAATTCATACTGGAGAACGCGGGTCAACTAGGTCCAGGTGGGTCAACTGCAGTTACAGCAATAGTGATTGATGGGAGAGATTTATGGGTGGCAAATATAGGAGATTCAAGAGCTGTGTTATGTGAAAGGGGATCTGCTAATCAGCTTACAGTTGATCATGAACCACATGTGGAAAGGAGAAGGATTGAGAAACAAGGTGGATTTGTAACTAATCTTCCAGGTAAAAATAAAAAAAATTTAATTTTAGTTTAGTTAATCATATATTAAAGTTTTAAAATATAATATATTGAATTTGTTAAGGTGATGTACCTCGGGTCAATGGTCAACTTGCGGTTGCACGTGCATTTGGAGACCAAAGCCTTAAAGCACATCTAAGTTCAGAACCGGACATACGACATGTACCTATTAATTCCACTATAGAGCTTGTCATATTGGCAAGTGATGGCTTATGGAAGGTCCCTATTCACTCTCCTTTTACTTTACAGAGTTAATTGCACAAATGGTCCTTTAGGTTTGTACCATATTACATATTTGGTCCTTTAATTTAATAAATTACATTGGTAGTCCTTATTCCTGAAACTATTGACACGTTTTGTCCTTTACCTAAAACAAATGTTTATTTTTCCCCGTCAAGTATGGCACGAGGGGGTAAATTTGTCCTTTCCCCTCACCAATTTGAAACCCATAAAAATCCATTTGTTTGACGGGAAAAGTTAATGTCTGTTTAGGTAAAAGACCAAAGGTGTCGATAGTTTCAGAAATAAAGACTATCAGTGTAATTTATGAAACTAAAGGACCAAATATGTAATGGTACATACCTAAAGGACCATTTGTGTAATTTACACTATTTTATATATCTCCCATAACACTAAGGAAATGGTCACAATGAAAACGTCCGCGCTTTTAGTGACACTTTTTATAAAGTGTGGGTAAAAAGGTTAAAAACTATTTCCACTCTCATTGAATTTATAAATAATTTATAAGTGTTAAACTTTGACCCATTTTCACTTTAGCTAAAAAGTATATGTACATGAATTTGAGGCAAAATATAACCCAAAATTGACCCGTATAGGTGATGAGCAACCTTGAGGCGGTTGAGATGGTGAAATCCATCAAAGACCCGCTAGCAGCCGCCAAGCGTTTGACCACAGAGGCATTAACCCGAAAAAGCAAAGATGACATATCATGCATCGTCATACGGTTCGCATGACCGCCACTTGTGTGGTTCGGATGACTGCCACTTGTCCACCATCCACAAATGCCTTCAATTTGGTAATACACCCCTCTTATTTACATTGGTTAGACGGTAAGTAAAAGACTAAAGCGAAAATGTTGTATATAATATATTGTAGCTACACTAAGCTCACAGTAATTAAAAGAAACATATGTTCATAAGATGCACCTTTTCAATCTTTTATTTTATTTCATTTCATTTCACTGGTTTTTGCGATTTAACAACTCTTTTTGGTTTATATACATTAATAAGAGAAAGAGATTGTAGGGGATTCATAATCAGATAATTATTGTAAAGTGTGCTTAATATGTTTTTAATAATGCATAATCAGATAATTATTATTTTTAGAACATGTGGATGTCTGATTTTTAAGAAAATTATAAAAATTGTGAATAATGCCAATTGAATGAGGGAGTAAATAGCTGGGTAACCAACATGTAATTAGAAAGTATGTGGTAATGTTTGAAGAGGCATGTGACTTTGTTATTAAACCATGGGCAGGTATAGAGGTGGTAATTTATGACTCGACATGAAATCCGACTTGAAATTGACATAAAAATAAACAGGCTTGGGTTGAGGTAAAAAAGTTTTGGGTTAATCTCGGGTAGACTCAACTAACCCATTTATTAAACATGTTAGGTTCAGCCGTTCAGGTCAATGATAATTTATATGGGTCGACCCGCCAACACGTTTAATTAATAAAATATATTAAAAAATATATATATTCCTACATATAAGGGCCGACTCAGTACAAAACCCATTTAAGATACAGTATCGTAGAACTATTGGGTAAATTTAGGGATGGAATCGGGTCCGGAACCGACCCGGATGGACCCGGACCCGAAATACCCAAGACCCGATTTATGAGGATTAGTAGACTCGAGAACCGAACCATTTTACTGAATACGGTTCCGGGTTCGGTTCGGGTAAATCGGGTATAGACCCGATTGGAACCATAATAGTAATTGGAGCCGTTTTTGGGTGTTTGTATCATATTTGTTAGTCTATACATGTAATATTATAATGCTTTATAAATAACATTTGTTTAATTAATATGAAACAAACACTATTAATAGTATTATACCACAACAAATTCCAAATACAATTCCATCTTATGGTACAATTCATTTATATAATAAAATGTAAACTATTAGCAAATAATTTAACTTCTAAATATTTTAAAATAAGAAAATAAAAAAATGTAGATAATAAGACACAATTTGAGTGTATTATAATTAGGCTTTAGAGTTAGAGTTAATGATCCGGTTTATTGACATCTTGACTATAAGAGAAAACATATTAACTTTAATAGCAGGGTACCGCGTGATTCGGCGGCGGGTACCCAGTGTAACTATGTTTGCGGGAAACAAATGTTCGGTGAGGTTGGTGATCGAATGTGTATGGCTTAAAGGAGGTACAAAATCGACGTAGTTGCATCATCTTAACGTTAATTTTTATTTTATGTTTTTTGAACAGCAAATCCTAATTTACTACTAAACACCACCTATGTCCACTATGGGACTCAAACTCCCAACCTCATGGATGGGGGGCAAACACCTTACCGCTAGGCCAATGGCCATTTGGTAGAGATAGAGACAATAAAGACACCAGCCAACAAAATGTTTATGGCTACAAAATAATTAAAAAAATCACAACCAAACTATAAAGAGTTTTAACTTTAAATACATCCGGATGAACTTTTTTCAGTCATTTAACATTAAATTTTCAAATATAATACTTCCTCCGATTCAAAATAAGTGATACACTTTCCATATTTGGGTGTATCAAAATAAGCGATACACTTTGAAAATTTACCTTATTTGGTAAAAAATGGTGAGTCCCACATCCACTAACTACCTACTTTAATAAAGTCAAATGACCATTTACCTTACTTTTACTTTTAAACATCATTAACTTTATTTTATTCAAAGATTGTGGGACCCATTCTCCACTAATCATCTAATTAATCTAATTTAATACTCATTACAAAGTTTTGCCTTAAAAAGCGTGAAAACAAGAGTGTATCACTTATTTTGAATCGGAGGAAGTACAAAATCTCCAACATAATGAGTTGTAATATCACGTAAAAGAATAAGACAATGCACAAGTTATAGTCAAACAAACTTGTATAGAAAATGTGGTTGGTCAAGAAAATTTAAAAATACTTCAATAGATTACCACTTCAAAGCGAAACATGCTTCTAAACAGGCTTATATGAATTCAATTTGTTTCTAACATACCCGTATTCTAAGTAAAACCAAATTCTAAACTTAAAAAAAATGTCAGCAACAAATAAATGACGACCGATAATATTTATAAAAAAATTATAAAAAAGTCAGCATTCTTGTTTTGTGTAAACAGGTTGTTCCAAAATTTTAGTGTTTCTCTTGGTTCATCAATGAGAGTGAGATCTGTATCTATCTCCTTGTACATACTGTATTTATCTCCTTGTACCTACACACAACACAAAATAATAAATTTATAAAGACATCTAACAGAAAACATTTTATTTAAACCTACAACCTGTCAAACCATCTACTCTACAAAGTATGAAAGTTAACACTCTAACAATTAGCAGGTCATTTTAAGACTTACGGAAAACCCGTTTTCTACAAAAAGGTAACAAAAACAATCATGCAAGAATATAAACATGTTGACTTTCTCTAGCAGACTTTTCTAAGTAACAAGTTTGTGAACCTTTTAACTTCAAAAACTGAGGAGAATTTCTTTGGTTAGAAAAGTAAATGATATTGGCATATTTATACATATATTTATATGTCAATATATCTATTTTTGTATGTGTTTATTGATTAAAACATGATGTTATCACTCAAATATAGTTCCCATTGTATTTTTCAGGCTATAGAAGAAAAAGTGACAAAAACGAGTCAAAATGACACAAGAAATGAAAATCTGCAGCAAATTCAGAGATAGCGCCGTTATCTAAGGATAGCGCCACTATCTATGCCGCTATCTATCACGTTATTTTCCATTGAAACGCGAAATCGAGTCGCTGTTTGCCATCAAAAAGAGCAGATCGCGCCGCTATCTGGAAGATAGCGACGCGATTTAACGCGGGATTCACTTTAGCGACGCGATTTCTTGAATAGCGACGCGATTTTTGGCGACCTGGCGTATATTTAAGCGAGAATTGCAGATTTGAAACATAACTTTTGACCTAAAACGAATTGGCAGCCGAAAAATACCCTAGGAGCACTCAAGATCAAGATTTCAAGCATCAACCATTGGTTTTTTTATCACTTTTGATTACTATTATGTTTATGTTTATGTTTCTTCACGATTGTTTGATGATTTTTAGCATGTCTATGTGCTAATCATCTTATATTCGCTATGATTAGATGAAGTTTAGGTTTTAGGTTTGGATATTCTTAGGATTTTATGATGATTGTTTGAACACTTGTGTTTTTAATAAAGAACCTTTTCGTTAAACCTTTGCATTTGCATTATTGAATCTGTTTATTGTTTGATTGATAAAATATTGACAACATTTAATTGATCTGGTAATACCCCTGACTTTTCATACCTCTTGACCTAGTCAGCGACTCACTAGAAATAGGGGTCCGAGATTTGATACCAATAATTTAGGTGCAACTTGAAGTCTGATCTTCAGAGAAGAAATTCCTAGGATTAGAAGGTCTCGGAAAGCCGAACCTAGTTAGAAATAACAAGCAGGAGTGTGAATTTAAACAGGTTTCTTGAGAATAAATTCCTAGAGATCATATTAGACTCATTGTAAGGTTTTGAGAGAAATCTAGTCCCTTAAACTCCTAGAACATGAATTAAATCGGTACTTCAAAATTAAACCTAGACCTAGACGGATTCGACTCATAGTGAATATCCTCCTTATTATTAAAAGACTTCCTCGTCGTTTTAGTTGATTGTTTACTTTTAAAAATCAAATTTAGTTTTATTATTCAGTTTGCAAATAAAAATGTTCCATATGAAAACCCTTTTTAATTACTTGTTCAGATTAATTACTTAGTTTTACCTTACCTAGTCAGCTTAATTGTTCCCTCTGGAGACGAATATACCCGAACGTACTTACCTGAACTATATTACTCACGATTAGGTCATATTTGCCTAATAGTGTGGTAATCTAGGAAATGACGTATTTAGGTTATTATTTTATAACTAGATATTACACATCAGTAAACAATAGGTTACATTTTCTTGCAAGTTTGCCTAAATAACTAATCAGTCAAATATGGTTATAGAAGTCATGTTATTATTACAAATTATACATTTTTGAGGAGTTTGAACATTTTTCCCGTTTTATTGTTTTAACCAACCTTCTTTTATTTGGCCAGTTAGATAAAAAATATAATCCATAATTCCACCCATTTAAAAGACAAGAAATTGAGGTTTGAAAGTTACCACACCATTCATAGCACTCGCATTAATAAATGAAAGAGAAAGAAAAAGGCCCCTTTTTATTTTTGTGACGTTGATAATATGATGTTCGTACAATGTTGATAATGAGAATCGATTTTTCACTGATCATGTACTCGTTTAGCTGTCGGGAGTAGGGGTGTTCGTTTGGACGGTTTGGTTTTATCCGAACCGAATAGGTGAAACCAAATAAAGTCTGGTGTTGAAAAGTTCAAACCGAACCGTCCAAACTAATTCGAAAACCAAACCGATCCGAACCATATAACAATTTGGTTGGTTTGGTTTTATCCGTTTGGTTTTTTCTAAAAAATTTTAAAATACTACAAAAGTATATAACATAAATAATATTAAGTTCGATATGTACAATTCCTAAATGATAAACTACCTTGTACATAAAAACAAATCTAATTCATAGCTTGTGACATTTACAATCATATATGCAAAAATTTTGACATCAACTTTATCAAAAACTCCAAAAAGATTGATATATATATATATATATATATATATATATATATATATATATATATATATATATATATATATATATATATATATATATATATATATATATATATATATATATAGTGATGGGTTCATGCGAGAACATCTTGTTTGCGAGAATAGCGAGAATAAATTACAACCATTAAGATTAGAAGATATGTGGTTGTGATGATCGTGGTATATTTGTAATTAAGTAAACAATTAAATTAAAAAAAAGAACGGAAGGGCAAAAGGGTCAAAACTCCATCATATTAATCACAATGAAGATACAGCCGTATCATTCCATAAAAAACACACACATTTGTGTGTTTTTCAAAATTCTCTCCTCTCTATCTTCCTCAAGAAAGCGCACACAATTTTCGGTGAACCAGAGGCATGCATATCTCCAACAACCACCGGCGACCTGCATCAACACCACCGGAGACCAGATCTGTAACCACCAGGGTCCTATGGTTTGAAGTTTTTTCTCCATCTCTCATCTCTCTCACAAGAAAACCGTTCGCCGCCTTGCCCCGCCACTACTGCTCCGCCATCGTCTGGCCTGCCACCGCTTGTTCCGTCAGATCTAGGGTTTCAGGCGCCTGCATCTCTGTAATCAACATCGGTGGTATCAACCGCTGTAAATCTACGGTTTCACCCGACGGCGACAGATCTAGGGTTTAAGTCGGCGGCGGCAACAACCGCCCGCACCACCACCGCCGATTGTAGGGTGATTTTCATTAACCAACAATAACCGCCGGCAACAACCCTCGTACCACCATAAACACGAGCAGATCTGGGAATTTTTTAATTTCTCATTTGTTTATTTGTCATTGGAGGTTTATTTGATGAATGTGTTGAAGATCTGTTGTAGAGGACGTATTAGTTGCAGATCTGGGTTATTTGATGATTTCTATTTTGTTTAATATTGTCAGTACACATTTGATTTTTGGTTGTTGTATCTCATTTTTCTACATTTTTAATATTGATTTAATTATTTTCTAAAAAAATTGTTCAAATATGTCTATCAACTGGGCTGTTCACTAGTGAACAAAGGGTTGTTCACTATTGAATAACCGGGCAACTAAATTAGATACGGTTGTTCATTAGTGAACAATCAGACAATTAAATTAAATATGCTTGTTCAATATTGAACAACCGGCTAATTAAATTAAATTAAATATGAAAAGTAGATTTTAGTAATGATTTAATTGACCTAATTAAAAAAAGATAAAAAGACTTTAATACCCTTCTGGTTAAAAAAACTAATTAAAAGAAATGAGTGGCCAATATTCGTTCTCGCCATTCTCGCAAACAAGATGTTCTCGCATGAACCCACCCCTATATATATATATATATATATATATATATATATATATATATATATATATATATATATATATATATATATATATATATAATATATATATATATTGCGAGAACTGCGAGAACTACTTTTTAACCACTCATTTCAATTAATTAGTTTTTTAATTAAAAAGTGCATTGTAGTATTTTTAACATTAAAATCTTTTATATTAATTATTTTTAATTATGGTAAATCAAGATCAAATACACTTTCCTTTATTAACATAATTAAATCTACAATTCATATATTATTTTCGCAATTCGTATACGTTCATTGATGAACACGTAAAAATAACTAGCAATTTTTAACATTTTTTAACGTGTTCAATGATAAACGCATTATGAAGTTATAATAACGTGTTCAATGTGCAAAGTTTTCAGATTTACTAATGAACAAATATACATATATACATAATGAACATACTAGGATAAAACCCGCGCGATGCGGCGGGCTGCGAACTAAATATTATTTGCGATTAAAAGTTCATTCGTAACATAATTTTAGAACGAATACAATACATAAGCATGAAAACTTTTTATAAAATAGAGGTAACCCGATAAACCTAATAAAGTATAAAATACATGGAAGACATGTCTGTTAATGCGTGTTATTCAAAATGTTTTCGTATGCAGCAAACTCAAAACCATGTAATGGACCAGACCACTCAGCGCATTCTTTAACCGTTGTGCTTGATTGAAATGAAAGCTTTTCATTCAGGCCAGTAAACGTAAAACTTGAATTGGACTGCCACAACTTACCTCCTCTGATATAGTAAACACCGTCTTCCTTCAATTGTTTTTGAAATCTACTAATCAGTTTAACGTAAATAGAAGCTTGAATCTTGACTCCCTACAAAAGAATGTAATATACATACGATGTTAATTAACAGTTAAAACAATTTTTTTACGTAATGATCATTTATCGAATATGGTTAAGTGTAATACCTCTTCGTCAATTAACAGCATCTCAAGTGATATTATTTCATTCTTATTGTTGAAATTCATGTGGGGCCACATTCGTAGAACCCTGACCTTGAGGTGAATTTTGTCCTTGAAATCATAAATGTTTCTTATAAAGTGCAATCCGATTGTTGACATGTTAAGAATACCTTACACAAAAAGATTACGAAAGTCATACATGGTAGGAATAACATTTGTATCAAAATTTTAAGAATTGAATGAAAAATCAGAGTTGCGGGTGATAAATAATATCGTTGGTTATGATGGTTTTCTCGGTTTATGGTACCTACGTTTATATAGAATGGAGGTAATACGTAACCTATATAAAAAATTAAATGAATATTAATGCAAGGATTTAATCGGTAGTTATAACATGAATAAAAAAAACATATACGTTAAAATGAAGTCGGTAGTTAATGCAAAGATATAATCGGTACTTATAAGCATGAAAAAGCCGTAAGTTTGAAATGAAAACGTATACATAATTATGTGTTGTTTACTTAATTAGCTTTGACTAAAACGTAAATTTAAATATATATCTACTATATCAAAAACGGAAAGCATAGTTGAATACAACGTATGCTTTAAATGATTTAAATGTGAATATACTATATAAAAAACGCATATCATCCAGGAATAAAACGTATGCTTTAAATGTTTTAAATGCTAAAATTTAAAACGTATGACTTATTTAATATATATGCATTTAAATAAGTCATTTAGTACTATTATTCAATGAAAGATGGTATCTAATTTCGCTGGTATCAATGACGGTTTGCACATCATACTTGTAAAAAACGTATGCATTAAATGATTTCAATGTTAAAAGCGTGATGATTGTTTCAAGGTTTAAATGATTTTAATGTTAAAAAACGTTCAGTCAAAGTTTAAATGATTTCAATGTTAAAAAACGTTCAGACAAAGTTTAAATGATTTCAATGTTAAAAAACGTTTGTTTTTTTTAACGGTTACTATCTTTTTATATCTTTATACAATTTCAAAGGATTTAACATGCCATCTTCGGCAAACATTTAAAGGTTGAAATCGAGGTTAGTCACTAAACTTCCGGGGTCCATAACATTATAGTTAAGGCAAACATTTAACTGGTCCGGGGTCAAAATGGAAAGTTTAAATAGATATCTCTTATTATAACGGAAGACCTCTGCACAGTTTTACTTTCTTTATACAATTTCAAAGGATTCAATAGGCTTTTTAGTATGGTCAATATAAAATACAATAAAAATGCAATAATTTTCTCGGAAACGAATGTTATTATGAATCTTGGTACATAACTTATGTGGTACATAAATCAATAATCAATAAGTCAATATGTATTAAAACGTATATATAATTGTGTGTTGTTTACTTAATTAGCTTTGACTAAAACGTAAATTTAAATATATATCTAGTATATCAAAAACGAAAAGCATACTTGAATAAAACGTATGCTTTAAATGATTTAAAGGTGAATATACTATATAAAAAACGCATATCATCCAGGAATAAAACGTATGCTTTAAATGTTTTAAATGCTAAAATTTAAAACGTATGCTTTTAATATATATGCATTTAAATAAGTCATTTACTACTATTATTAAATGAAAGATGGTATCTAATTTCGCTGGTATTAATGACGGTTTGCACATCATACTTGTAAAAAACGTATGCTTTAAATGATTTCAATGTTAAAAGCGTGATGATTGTTTCAAGGTTTAAATGATTTCAATGTTAAAAAACGTTCAGTAAAAGTTAAGGCATTTAAATTATAGTTAAGGCAAACATTTAACTGGTCCGGGGTCGAAATGGAAAGTTTAAATAGATATGTCTCATTATAACGGAAGACCTCTGCACAGTTTTACTATCTTTATACAATTTCAAAGGATTCAATAGGCTTTTTAGTATGGCCAATATAAAATACAATAAAAATGCAATAAATTTCTCGAAAACGAATGTTATTATGAATCTTGGTACATAACTTATGTGGTACATAAATCAATAAGTACATATGTATTAAAAGGTATGTTTAGTAGGGGTAAAAAGCAATAAGTCCATATCTTTTTACGGTAAATCTAAATTGCCAGTAATAAGGATGTTTTTTTAACTCGCATTAGTCACTAAACTTCCGTCCAAACAGCGATTTCAATTGCTTGTTGTTGATGTTGACGAAGTATTATTTTTTAGGGTGATTCAATATAGGTGTCATTTTGTATATAATTTTTTTAAAGATGTAATGACCATTTATTATGGTTTCTAATTTTGGTACAAATTGAATACCAGTTTAAACGTCATAAACAAACTGTCTCTTGATTTTTCAATTATTATGACACATTAAGAGATACAAAATAAGTAATGGGGTGTGAAAAATGAGATAATTCACACATCAAAATATATAATTGCACTAAATTAATTCGTATAACAAAAACAATTATTGGGAAAGTGAGTAATTTATAAAATTAAGCCAAAGCATAATATAAAAAAAAAGCACCAATAGTGTAACAGAAACGTTATGTGTGATACAATTAATTATTGTTGTTCCATTAGTAGGGGTGTGTTTAAATGTTGTTTTGTGGGTTAGTCGATAGACGCTTATTTCCATATAGGGGAGTTCTTAAACGTCTGGTATAACTTTTTGGTTGTGTGTCGGGTGGAACTTCGGGTTCTTCATCACATAAAACAACGGCATCATCATATTGTATTATCGGATGAATGCGTTGAAATGCATATGCTTCTGGCTTTTGCGGGTTGAACTCAATGTTTGTAACGTCAGTAGAAACAAGATATTTGACTGAAATGTAACCAAATCAAAAAGAGATATAAATATTTTTTTAAATAAAAAGTCTGTTAGGTAAGTGGGTATGACCAATTAAGGAAAGTACAATGAATATCGTAAAAACTGGAATTAACCTGTTGGTGTTCTAAACAGTTTCACGCGAGCTGCGTACACGGTTATGTTTTCAGTAGCAGATCTGCCAATCATTGTGGCCGTTGCTGACGGTATATGATACAAGATGAGCTTTATCCGGTTGCCCCTGTCGGAGATTAAATATTTTGCATCATATTTCCTAAACGTGGTGATCATGTAAATTAGGTATAAAGACTTATCGACAGTCATGCAGCAGCATTGCACATGATATCCGACCGGATGTAAAAAAAAAAAAAAGCAACCATTCGACATGTTTCCAGCAACGTCTGTGACAGGGTTAGTAATTATGCCAAAATGTTAAATAATAATATTTTTAAGTATAACACGATAAAAATGTAACGTAGACGCACCAATCAACATTTGTCGAGTTTGTGCCTCTGAAAATAAATGATTATTAGTAAAAAAAAATAAAGAGATCGTATAATAATTAGTAGTAACTTACAAATCTGTCAAGCAGGAACAAATATAATTTGTTATGTTTGTGGTCAAACCAAACATATTCAACTCGAACATATTTGCATTTGTACCAGTAATGTGGATGCCAGAGGTCTTCAAAGTTTTCAATCGGTTCATATCCATCAAATTCCTTCGAAAGAGAAATAGAAAAATATTAGTTAACACCGAATTTATGATTTTAAAGTAAGAATTTGAAACTCTGAATTTAGTCAAATAGACGTTACCTCTACTTCTTCAACTGGTCGTGGCAGTGGCTGGAGCACTGAAGCACCATATTGGGTGATTAAAGTCATGTGGAAGATAATATGATTGTAAGTTTTCACGTCGGTTGTAGCTTGCACAACAACCCTATCGTAAGTTCGTGCAGTTTATATATATGGCTAAAAAAAACGTAAAATTATTAAGGAATTCAATAAAAAAAATGTTCAGTCAAATGTTGAATGATTTAATTATGGCTAAAAAACGTAAAATTAATAAGGAATTCAATGAAAAACGTTCAGTCAAATGTTGAATGATTTAATCCATAAAAAACGTATGGTTTTTATGGTGCTAAAATTAAAAACGCTTTATTCACCTTACCATTATGGATTCTTGTTTCTAACAATAAGAGTAGCATAAAAGTATTATTTGTAAGTCAATGCCGGTTTAAATGCATGAATCAAAAAAACGTATGAAGTAAATGATTGTTTCAATGTTTAAATGATTTCGATGTTAAAAAACGGATGATAAAATTTTAAAGGATTTCAATGTTACAAAACATAAGTAATTTTAACGGCTTTTAATTAAGGTGTTAATATTAAAAACGCCTTAAATAAATAACATTATGGTGTATTGTTTCTAAAAATAAGAGTAGCAAAAAGTCTTATTTGTAACGGCTTATAAATAGTTCTGTCCGGACCTTTAAAGCATAACATTTTAGTGTTTCGCTTTTGCTTCAAAAATGTGATGTGGTTAATTGGTAAGGTGAATAAAAAGGAGTCTAGATACCCAAGTTCGAAACCTGCGGATGGCTTTTTTTTTGCATTTAAGACGTGGGTTTAAGACCTTCCAGAAATAGCAGGCCAATTTTAAGACCTGTTATAATTAGAAAGTCATTCACTCATTAAAGATAGTAGAGATGACACTATAGTATTGATGAATAAACCAAATCTATGATAAAATATATATTCACTGAATATATATAATGAACAAATGACTATATTACTAATGAACAAACTAGATCTAAGATGAAAATGTGTTCATCGATATATAAAATTAACATATTCACTAAGAGAACAACATAGATCGAAACATTTTATTGATAAACGAACCAAATCTGATATAAAATAATACAAATCCATTGCCCTCACATGGACTTTATGGTTCACCAGACTTCTTTTCTGTCATATTTCCATTTAATCTTGCATTCTTCGTTTATCAATTCAAAATCTTGTCGATAATGAAATACATAAAACTTCAATTATCATCACTTATGTTGATAATCACAACACTTATCACATAAAGGAGCATAAAGTTACAAGAACCATCGTTTAAAAAGTAAAAACACTGTAAAAAACCCAAACTCGTCGGAACCGTATATATACACGGCGACGTCCTCGCCGGAAAACCTTAAACTGAGATACACACAAGTGGTTGCCGGATCTGAAATATACACACATCAAATTATACACAAAAAATTTATTGATGAACAATGAGCATGGTTACCGGATCAGAAATATACACATATCAACACCGGTGGAGGGCGGCGACGGTCCATCGGTTCATCGCGAAACCCAGATATGTAATCATCGCCATCGTTGTCATCGATCTAAAACCGTATACAATAAGAAACGACGCGTAAAATACTGAATATAAAAATCAGATCTTGACCATTTTAGTCCTTCACCAGAACTTCATCACCAATGGACACCCACTATGTCGCTCAACGGCGACATCGAGATAGGGATTTTTGTGAGGCAAACCCGTGAGAGAAGAGAGGTGGGGTGAGTTAGAGCTTGCTGTGATAGAGATGTCGGTGGTGGTGTACGTCGCCCGTTGTGCCCGGAGAAGAAGGGAGTCGGTTTCTTGGAGGTGTTAACGGAGAAGAAGGGATGTAGGTGGTTTTCATTTCTTTTATGGTAACTAAAATGATGATTGAAGGGATTGGGGGCGTAGGTTTAGGGATACCATAATTAATTGATAAACAATTTTACCATTCTACCCTTTTACGTCTTATTTTTTAGATTTAGTTTTTTAATTATTTACAAAATTACCATACAAAACCACAAACCTCCTAATCTAATGGTCTTAAAGTTGTTCTCACAGTTCTCGCAATTTTAATGGTTCTCGCATGAACCCTTGTCTATATATATATATATATATATATATATATATATATATATATATATATATATATATATATATATATATATATATATATATATATATATATATATATATATATATATATATATATATATATATATATATATATAGTGTAGAATTAGAATCAGAACCAATTAAGGCTACAGAACCAGCAGAACTCAATCTAAACCATTGATTTTTGAAATGAAATGATCATGAAAGACACATTAATGTATTCGATGAGGGACCCTCAAATATTGGTTTGCATGTATGTCATTCATGCATGTATACATATATGGTGTAGAATTAGAATCAGAACCAATTAAGGCTACAGAACCAGCAGAACTCAATCTAAACCATTGATTTTTGAAATGAAATGATCATGGAAGACACATTAATGTATTCGATGAGGGACCCCCAAATATTGGTTTGCATTTATGTCATTCATGCATGTATACATATATGTATAGATAACACTTATGTATACATACATGAAAACACTTATGTATATATATAGGGTGCGATTCAGCGCAGAACCCTTTTAAGCTGCAGAACCACCGGTTTTTGAGTCCTCACCGGATCCGGACCCTATATATATATATATATATATATATATATATATATATATATATATATATATATAATTAAAATCAGAACCAATTAAGGCTACAGAACCGGAAGAACTCAATCTAAACCATTAATTTTTGAAATGAAATGATCATGAAAGACACATTAATGTATTTGATGAGGGACCCCCAAATATTGGTTTGCATGGATGTCATTCATGCATGTATACATATATGTATATGTTTTCATGTATGTATACATAAGTGTTATCTATACATATATGTATACATGCATGAATGACATCCATGCAAACCAATATTTTTGGGTCCCTCATCAAATACATTAATGTGTCTTCCATGATCATTTCATTTCAAAAATCAATGATTTAGATTGAGTTCTGCTGGTTCTGTAGCCTTAATTGGTTCTGATTCTAATTCTACAATATATATATATATATATATATATATATATATATATATATATATATATATATATATATATATATATATATATATATATATATATATATAAGGGCGAGCTATTTACAGAACCCATTTTTTGTGTAGAACCAAGCAGAACTCATCTAAGAATATTAGAATTTAGTAAAACAATATGCAAAACAATAACATTTAACCCAAATCAAACATATACTTTAAGAAAGACATCAAAAATACTGAAAAACATATATGTTCAGATAATGCAAAAATAACACTTATGTATATATACATGAAAACATACATGCACAAAAAGATATATGTTTTCGTGCATGAATAACATACATGCATGGGGGTCCCTCATTAAATCACTTCATGTATGTTTCATGATCATTTCATTTTGAAATTCAATGGTTTAGATTGAGTTCTGCGGGTTCTGTAGCCTAAAATGGGTTCTGTAACTAGCCCTTCACTATATATATATATATATATATATATATATATATATATATATATATATATATATATATATATATATAGGGTGCGATTCAGCGCAAAACCGTTTTCAGCGACAGAACCACAGAACTCTCTTCCAGCCAATCAAATCGCAACATTTAATAATTAATTTGTTTTTATTAATATTAAACGAAAAGGGTATTAAAGTCAAATTGCACAAATCGGTTATAAATGGAAACCGAATAAATGCTTGTTGGATTCCTAAAAATATGGCAATTCCATTTTTTTAAATATTTGAACAATAGATGTTTTGAACATTTATTTTTTTTATTAAATATTTGGAGTTAAATATGGTAACGAACACCAGTAAATATGACATTGGATCTCATACGACATTGAATGTCATACGAAATTACTACACATTGCATGATTACAATACATTGCATGATTACGACACTGAATGTTTCTGAGATTAGTGAAACATATGATGTTTCTGAGATTAGTGAATGCGTATGATACAAACATATGTTTACATTACATTGCATGATACTGAAACTAAATAAAGTAAGTTAAATGTACATTAGATGATGCTGACATTGAACGATTTACAACATAACTATTAAATTCAATGTAAAAATAGACAATGTTTCAATCGGTTTAGGCCTCCGACTTTCGTTGTAATTAAATGATCTCGCCTTCTTCCTACCACTCCTCCTAACACCTGAAAACATAACATAACACAATATAACTTGATTTACTTACAAAATCATGCAATGCCAGATAACATAACAATGATAATTACCAGATAACATCTAATGTTGACTTGTAAAACATCTAATGTTGACTTGCAAAACAAGAGAAACCCATTTTTGGATATAGATTAGACATTACAACATATAATGTCTTTGGGCTGGAATGAGTCTGAAAAACTTCATTTTTTATTCCTACACCAATAACACTAGGATCATCTCACTTAGATGATTCACCAACCTTCGATTTCCCTTTCCGTTAACATTAGTTTGATCTTCATCTTCAAAATCTAAAACTAAACAAACACATACATCAAATGTAATAACATATAAGTTTACTTATCAACGTAACATTTCATAAGTATATTGTTTAATATAAATTGTAAATCGAAATTTGTTAAAAGATCAAAGTAATGGGTGATTGAAAATTTTATGTACTCATGTGATTTAAAACTGTGCGAAAAATTGTGCCATAAAATGTCAAGTGATTAATAAAAAGTTTCAAGAAAATGAAAATTTTAATATTGTTCAAGTTCCTGGAGTGATTAAAAGAAGTTTCAAGAATTTGACAAGACCTAAATATAAAGTTTCCAATCACCTAAGTACATGTTAAATGAAAGGAAAAAGTAGGGCGGTGGGTGAGTTGTGTTCTCACGAGATTAAAATCAATTTAGAAAATAAACAACAATCACGTTCGATTTGGTACTACAATCTACAGATCAATTACTGAGTAATTAAGGGCGTACCTTAGTGGTCATGAACGGAGATTCAGATTGATACCAAACGAAGAAAAATGAGAAGTGGGGGGGCTAGGTTAATGGAGAGAGTGAGAAATGGGGTTAGGGTTTTGGAGAGAGAAGAAGAATGAGAGAAAGTAGGGGGTGGGGGACGGTTTCTAAAGGGTTTGGTTGTTTTTTTTGGAAATTCCTTCTTTACCCTTCTATTTATTTCTTATTAAAAATATGAAGGGTTTAATTTACAAAAATGGCACGATTGATCTTGACCGTTAATACTAAGATCTAAAGGTCTAAAATTAGTTCTGTGGTTCTGCACCTTTAAACGGTTCTGCGCTGAATTAGACACTATATATATATATATATATATATATATATATATATATATATATATATATATATATATATATATATATATATATATATATATATATATTATTTGGTTTTTTTGGACAATCCGGTTTTCACAACGGAACCCAAATCCAATCCGAAGACCAAAATATTAATTTGGTTCAAGTCCAAACCGATCCAAAAAACCAAATAACCAATCCAAATCGTCCGATCCAAAATATCCAATTGGACAATCCAGTTATATCCAAATAGTGAACATCCCTAATCGGGAGGCCATTCAAAGAGAAGAATGTAATGATGTTACCAATGTCGTGTAGCTGTCATGAGAAGGGGGGGCCAACCAAAAAGTTCCTTTGATTTCACCGGATGGTTACAATTCGTATCAGGGTAATAGGAAGTGCACACTAGGTTCATCCATTTCTCTCTATAATTTAATATTTATTTGATTTATGATTCAGGAGGGACTCGTGAAGTCACGATGAGATTCTTTATGCATGAATTTTTTTTTTCCTAATTATATTACTTCCTCCGATATAAAATAAGTTATAAACTTTGAGTTTTACAGTTTTTGAGGTAAAAGATTATAATGATGGTTAAATTAGATTAATTGGATGGTTAGTGATGGAATAGATCCCACATCGTTTGAATAAAATGATGTTAATGATGTTTAAAAGAAAAAGTAAGGGTAAATGAGTTATTTTACTTTGTTAAAGTAGGTAGTTCGTGGGTTTAGGTCACGCAATTTTTTACCAAATAATGTAAATTTTCAAATTGTATAACTTATTTTGAATCACCATAAAATAGAAAAGTGTATCACTTATTTTGAATCAGAGGAAATAAATATATTTTTAATGTAAAATATTTTTTATATTATCTCAAATCAACTTTTTACATATATAGTCGGATTCTTTTCTTTTAGAATTTAAAAGTTAAATCAAAATTCATAAATTTTGATATATTATACTCCGTCCCACAAAAAACTTCTCATTTCACTATAAACTTTTGTCCCACAAAAAACTTCCAATTTCTCATATTTGATGGGCTTCACACAATAAAAAATTATTATTACTAAAGACTCCACCACTAATATACACTAACTATCTTTCTCTCTCCAATCCAACCTTATATTTTAATCAAAAGTATTATCAATGACCACACCACTAACTATCACCTAAAAACTTGTGCAAAATCCAAATGGGAAGTTTTTTGTGGGACGGAGGGAGTAATTTTTTCATATTTACTTTAATATCCTAACTTAAGTGTAATCTAACCAATCTGATCGGGTCAACCCGATCCGATTCCTTATCGGGTCAATTTTTAGGTTATGATTTATTTATCTTAAACCAGACGGGCCAACTTGATAAGAGTCCAAACCCGACCTGAAAACCTAATGGACACACCTACGTATGACATATTGAATAAAGACAAGAATTTGTCATAATTTATATAGAAGTTTAGATAAAAATAAGTTGTGCGTGATTTAATGGTTTTTTTTAATGGCAAATCCTAATCTACTCCTAATTACCACCTATGTTAGGGAAAATAACAAAGAATATAATAGGCCAAAGGGCTAAAGAAGAATTACAAAAATGCCCCTAATGAATAGTGTAAAACGACAGGCAAAATAACCTGAAACCCTCGATGGATGTATATGTAGGGAACTAGTTTCATAACCCGCCCGATGGGCGGGTATGCTTCAAAATTTAGTATGTAGAAAAATACCAACAAAGATTAATAATTTTAAAATGACATAATAATGTTGTAGCTGTAATGATGAATTGGTAGAAAAATCGATACATGAACAGATGTTACATAAAATTTACAAACGAAATAAGACTTCTTTGTATCAACCAAAAATTTTACAGACAAAATTTTGTATCAAATTAATCACAATAATGGTTTGTCCAATTAGGGTTACACGTGAAGGTTATGAATAAATCAGGATAACCGTAAAATTTACAAATCGTCATGGCGTCTAAATAGTTCTGCATCATATACCTTGGACTTCCGGTAAATGACGACGGTAGCACGTAAGCCCTGTTAACAATCGCCTACCACCGAGTATCATGGAGAACTGATTTCTCCTGTCTTGCAATCTGTAAGCGAACCACTCCCTCATTGATACTTCTTAACATTTGGGATTATTACCCGATAGGCCAACTCCACCTAAAAAAATCATAAAAATCCCATAAATTCTCCAAAATACTAAAATAATAGTTCCAATCAGCTCCAGAATTTTCAAGATGATCTGCCCACTGGAACCGAATCTGCCCTTCTGCTGCCTTTTTAAACCGAAAATATGCACCAAACAGCAACAACATCATAAAGAAATCGGAAAAATCCCAGAAACTCCAGAAAAATGGGAATTTATGGAACTAAGGCCCACAAAAAAATTCAGCTTCAAAAATCCACCCCAACTGTCTAAAACTGACCAAACAGTCCAGAAAAAACCCATTCGGCCCGTTTTCAAGAAAAAATTCAGAAAAATCCCAAAAAAATCTGAAAAATGGGAAATCATAATCCTAAGTCTTCCACAAAAAAAATCAGCTTAATCTAAGCAACCAAACTGCAAAAAACTGTCAAAACAGTCTATTTTGACCCAATATTTTCCACGTAAATTAAATGAAAATTTTCACAACATTTTCATAAATACCCAATAATAAACTAATTTTAATATATGATATGCATTACACTTGATCAATCTTTGCAGTGAATACCATATTAATTAAAAACACAATGCATGTATAAAGAATTGTAATTGTATTACCTTTATCGAACTTCTTCTGCAATAGCACCTTGAGCTTCCTCTTCATTGGCATTTTCGTTGTCATTATGATGACTTTCATTTGTATAATAGTTAATGTTGTAAACTACTCACGGTCAATATGCAAGATGTACGGATGAAAAGCTTCTCAACCGATAAAAAACTTATAATCTACAAAGTTGTTATTCTATATATTCCCAACAGTTGAGTTGCAATTGTGTTACAACTACATATACCATGCAAGCTGTTGTCTTCATATCTAAGAATTAAAATTAAGATTATAATTAAATTAAATAAGAACATGCATCTGCATAATAATTAATGTTATATATTACTAACTATCAATATGCGTTTCGTATTTATAAATAGGAGTATCATATAAAATCAGTTGTATGAAATAAAAACTAAATACCTTCATCATTTTCAATCTTCAATTTTTGGAGCTCCATAACCGGCATAAGAAATATCACAAAATAAAAATTAGAGCAAGCTAATGAGTCGGGAATCAGTCAAGCTAGAATTAACTTACCTGCAGACACTGATATGAATAAACTAAGTCAGAATTCATAAATTTGATCCAGCATTATATATAAAATTAAAGCCTAACTTACATATTGTAAATCCTAATTCAATTCAGTATAAATAAGCCAAAAGCAGAATTCGTATAGGAATAAATCTCAAATTCTACAAAATCATATTTACACTCTCTGTACTACAATCATATAACTAAAACCCTAATTCATGATGCCTTTGCCAAAATCATAAATATGACACAGAATCCAAAATTCTAAATGGTATTATTTAATAATACCCTCTTAAAGACTCTCAAATCGTTTGACCCATTTGTTGATGATGATAACCGACCAGAACTGTGAAGTTGTTTATACACAAACAAAACAAAAACGGATATGAAAGCATACGTGAAACTTACAATAATAATTGAAAGATGGATAATTTATTCCATTAATGGCACTTTTGTAGAAATTGAAAGATGGATAATTGGTTTGATTGTGGTTACATACATCATCAAAGACTTTTCTTCTCCAATGAAACCCATCTTCTTCTTCTTCATACAGGAGATCGTAACAATTCGTCCAACCAGCCTTGAAATTGCAGGATGAAGCTGAAAAAAATATATATATACATTTTGAAAATTATGATTATTTTGCTGATCTGCCATATCTTGCAGCAACACGAATGCATCATCCAATTCAAATCAATAAAGTTTAAATTAAACCAAATCATTTAAGAAACTTCCCTATTGTTAAAGGACTCTACATGGGATGAAACTTCCCTATCATTAACAAATTCCTTGTCGCAAATTTCAGAAATGTTATGTTAAAATTACTCTTGTTTAACAAAATAGAAACAATCTAGCAAAAACGTGTTCTCAAAAAGTTTTATATTACACGAACCATAAATGATCTCACAAAAGCCTGAGAATGAAACAGTATTCCAAACAACACAAACACAGAGTGTCCCTTTCTTTTTATAACGAAAACTAAATTTCTTACAATGAATTTCTCAGCAGTTGATTAGTCCATTTGGGAATCCCTGCAGGAAAACTAATTTGAAACATGTAGAGAATTAATTAGTAGAATGAATTGAAATAGAAACCGATGAAAGAGTTAGCAATTAAAAACATGATTCGGTCGACCGAAAATGTCTGATTAAGGTTTTGGAATCAGATTTAAATAGTCGAAGTTTCATTATTCAAAAAGTTACAAAATAATAGATTGGAAATACCTGTAAAAACCAACGAAGAAGACTGTGCCTGGCCCTAATAAAAAAAGCTTCTTTAGCATCTCTCAATTAGGGTTCTTCCCGATGGTGGGCGACTTGGAGGTGGTGATAGGGGCTGTCGTTAGTGGTGTTGTGGAGGAGGCAGTGGCTTAGAACCCTAATTGTTGTTAAGGAATGCTTGGGGTGGACCAGTGAGCGATTTACAGCTGGCATTTTCGTCCAATTGTGATGAGGTGGCATGAAATCATCATGTGTAGCCTCATATATAGGGGAGGATTTGACAATAATAAAATACCCAATACATTTTCTTTTAATTTGAGTCATATTCAAACATACATGTTACTAGTTAATAATAATTCAGAATTATCATGATATATCAAAAGGCAGAATAATACTTATGAAACGATGACGACAAGTCTCCAATTTTCATACTTCCAGATGAATCCCACATTCATGTCAATTTTTTCCAAATCACTTTACCACATATATCACTTGACAACTTGAGAACCATTGGGAAGATCCAAAGTCAAATCTTCAAGGAAGGGGATGTCAGGCAGCGCCTCATAATGTAATCTTGTTAACTTTTTGCATGAACCCAATCGTGGTGGGTCCCAACTTCCTTCGGAATACAAAAGTACGGGAGCTTCAATATCAATTCTCTCAATTTCACTGTTATACCCCCAACTGCAACAAGATTTTGATGCCCCAATCTTTTGAAACCAGAACAATGTTCAACATCAAGAAGAGGGCAACAGACACTTAAAGGAACATTAGTTTGAATGTGTCAGGTTTTGCTCTGGACATGGTATATACAAAATACTTTATCCCTCTTATATTCATCTTTGTAATTGTGTCGGGTTTGGGAATGGTCTTGTGACTTTACAAAATTTGTAGAAATCAAAATCCAAAAATGGGGAAAGAAGCAGTTAGGGCAAACCATTTTTTAGACAAAACACTAGTTCGAACGCTGGAGGAGAATCCAAAAACGACCAATAAATTCAGGAAATCCGATCTATTATGTTTTCCGCCAATTTCACGTTTTAACCTAACTACTACAAATTGTTGCCTACGAAAACATCGGTTGCAATATCAACATCAATGTGAAACATCGTTTGACAATTTATAATCAAATATGATGTGCTGCATATTCAAAAAAATTCAGTCCAGAATCTACACACAATATCAGGGTTTTGAATTATCAAATCAGACTTACTTGGCCTTTAAAGCATAAAAAGAATTTGCTGTTTTTTAATTTATATTTTTATAAATCATTTGCATATTTCATTATATTCAATCCAGATCCAGATTCAAAATAAAGACATTTTTATTTTGAATTATTTTTAATTTTCTGGTCGGGTTTTTTCATACTTGATTACATATATGGTGTTGGGATTCTGCATATTCATCAGACACAACATGATGTATCATGTATGTGCAGAATCTTTAAAAAAAATTACTTGTATAAACAATTTCAGCAAGTAATCCAGATACTGCATAGAATATCTTGAAATTAGGGTTCTGAAACATGCATATGATGTTCAGATCAGTACCACTAGCGACGGCGGCGGAGGTGGTGCCGGAGTCTTGGCAGCGGTGATTATGTGTTGCAGATCTGGTCGGCGGTGATGAGGACAGGGTTTATTGAAAAAGTGAAATGGCGATGGATTATTTATGGTTTGATGGCAGGAGCAATGTGTTTTTTCTATAGTGGATTTATGTAAGTGGTGGGGTATAAACATCTCTGATTTGATTTCCATTCCATTTTTGGATTGGGTCTTCTCAAAGAAACATGCTTTTATACGTTTTCTTCTGTCGAAATGAGAACATTTTTATACAGTAGCTTTTTGTGTTGTCTTTGGTTCCTAGCACTTGTTTTTAATGCATTTTTATACATTATTTTCTATTTTCTTTTCTCTTTGAAAAAACAAATCATATTTTTACTTAAATGTGTTACTTCAAATTTTAATTAAATCTGTTATTTAAAAGCCATTTTTGTTATAGTTATTGTCAAATAATACACATACAAAAAAGAAGTAATATTACATTATGATTTTAATTTTACTGACAAGTTTCATTGCATAATCGGCAAGGCTAGGGGTTTCCATCGAGTTACCGGGCCGGGTTAGGCTCTTATCGAGTCGGGTCCGTTGAGTTTGAAATGAAAAAATCCTAACCTAACTAGATAAGTATTCAGGTTGGTCGGGTTCCGGGTTAGTTGAGTTGACCTGATCGGTTACTCGGGTTACACTTAAATTAAGAACATTAGGTAAAAATGAAAAAATATCTAATATATTGAACTTTATGAGTTTTGATTTAACACTTATAATTGTTAATTAATTTTTATTGAATAATTTATAATTATTAATATGCTAATTCAGTGATCTAATAGTAAAAATATGTAAAATTAAAAAAAAAAAAAAACAATTAAACCACATAATAGGATGTCATATCTACTTACCCTTCTATTATGTTTGAGACATATTCATGTATCCTAAAAAATATTTTACAAGATGAAATTGTATGTTGTAATAGTACTTATACGAGTACCAAGAAAATAGTCCTAGACCAAATCTTGGTATCCTAACATGAATTTCCTATGATCCTATCTAATATAGTACGAGTAATACTTTTTTTTTTCTTTCCATTTCCACTTAAATAGAATCAATAGAATCAATATTCATATCATAGGACGCAATATCATTTGTACCATAATTTCTGAACATTATTTTTAAGATAATTAAGGGCATCCTCACAAATTGGGCATAACATTGAAGAAACATCTATACCACGCATATCAAGGTTCATACGAATTGGAAGTTTGTCTATTAAAAGTCACCAAGCCATAATATTAACCTTCATGGATATTAACTTTTTTTTTTTAACAACACCTATAATCTACTCCTATAAGTCATGGACAACACTTCACACCTTTAGAGCAAAGGGTGTGGGTGGGTTAAAGTCCCGTTATACAGCTTTAACCTCGCCAAAGCCATACCACCATCCACGCTATTCGTTCGCTAAACATGTTTCGTTGGGGGTTTGGCGGACAACCAAAGCTCGAAAGGTGGGGGGAGGGTGGGCAATGGTTACTTTTTTGAATTTAACCCTTTCAGTGGGACCTCTATAACACCACTTTAACAATAACACCAATGAGCCACTTTTACCTCCTCAAGTTATAGTCAAGTTATAAGCCAAAAAATGGTATAACATGGCTATAACTACTCTTCCACACCTTGTGCTAGGGGTGCTTATCGGGCCAAAACCGAACCGAACCGAACCGAACCGATAGAACCGATAACCGATAACGATGAATTTTCAAAACCGAAACCGAACCGATAACATGTTATCGGTTTCGGTTCGGTTTGGTTTCGGTTCGGTACGGTTTCGGTTCGGTTATTTTAGGCCAAATGTTCATCCTTTTCCTAAAACCGAACCGAACCGAACCGATAGAACCGATAACCGATAACGATGAATTTTCAAAACCGAAATCGAACCGATAACATGTTATCGGTTTCGGTTCGGTTCGGTTTCGGTCGGTTTTCGGTTCGGTTCGGTTTTTTCGGTCTAAATGCTCACCCCTACCTTGTGCTCTTATCACCATGATACAAGTCTTGAGTTATGAGTATTAACTTACATTGCCTTGTAGGCTCTCCACTTGGGATCAACAGTTGTCAATAAAAACCCGAGCGGATGACACTATAAACGATCACATATCAAGTAACGTCCAATCCCATCTATCCACCATTGAAGATAACTGAATAAATTTAAATTAATCTAGCATTTCCTTTCATTGTTCACTTTCAACACCTCCTCTAGGAAGACGATGAAATAAATTATTATTATTATTTTGAAAATCAACTTGTATTAAAATCGGAAAAAAAAAATACAAGGATTTTGAAGCCAACAAACCCAACTACTATGAAAATTTGGGTTTCTATACTTTAACCAACTAAAAAAAATATAAAATAAAATTATCAACTAAATCTCTTTTCTGCATCTTCCTCGAATTAAACATAATTGAATCTTGATATCTCCATAAAACCCAATATGTCACCAATCCTACAAACCTCAACATGTAATCTTCGATTTCGAATATTTGAATTTTGATCACATGACCAATCAAATCGGTCATTGAAATCAGTCAATCCTCTCACAAAAAATTGACTCAATTATAAATACTTTGTTCAAACTTCCTTTGATATCGTACATATGAATAAAATATGAGATAGAAAAGATGAAGTTAAATCAAAACCACGTCTTTCTATCGGCCACAATAATAAATGTATTCATCTACACGGCGTAAACGTAAATTTAAGAGGATGATCCCCTATCCAAACTTCATTCCAGAACTTAATGGTAGCTCAATTCGTTAGTATATACAGTAATTTTTACATTTTTAGCCTGCTAGTTATATATCATACTTAATTATACAAATATCATAATATTATTTTGGAAGAAATACCCATCACATTATTTCAATTTTCATGTCACCAATTATTTTTAATTATTTTTTTATAGAAGATAGCATAGGGGAGGCCCAAATTACTGTTTTTATAGACGATCGTAGATAAAAGGGTAAATTACGGAAATTGTCCCTGTGATATACCCGATTCTGCATTTCTGTCCCTAAACTTTTTTTGTCAGTTTTTTTGTCCTTAAAGATTTTTGGATTTCACTTTTCTAGTCCTTCCGTCCAAAATCCTCCGTTAACTGACGGTATTTTTGTCCAAATCCCCAAATTACCCCTATTTTAATCTATTCCCCTCATAACATCATCTTCTTCACTACTTGATGAAGAATGAAGATCAAACCATGAATCAAAATCAAATTCAAACTAAAATCAAGAAATCCAAAATAAAAAATCAAATCAAACTCAGATGTGAAAAACGATAACCCCCAAATCAATTTATTTTTACCTTGAAAGACAACCCTAAATCAAATACGATGGTGGTGGGTTCTGTAGATCGTCAAAAAACCCGAAACGACAACCTAAATTGCAGGTGCGTCTCCTTCAACATAGAAATCGTCAAATCGTTTTAGTTGGGTTCTGTAAAGCTCCGACAATCGGAGATATAGAAATGGCATAAATCAAAAACCCAGATCGGAGATCGTTTCAAAATTCCGTCAATCGCAAATCGTTTTTGTTTGTTTGTTAGGGCTTCAATAGGAATATGGGCGAGATTTGCAAGATCGCCGACCATATTTCCTGGTTCTCAAAGCTCCTGCTTAAAGAGGAGACAGTTCTTGGGATTTCTAGTTGGTGTCACAAGTGTTGGGATTTGTTACGTAGATGTGAGACACAAGAGATATCGATTACTGCTTTATTGTTGTGGAAATTTGAAGATTGATGGTTTGTGCGTGTCTGATTGATGGCATTGATTAAGAAATGTGTAAAGAAGTGAGTAAAGCTGTGAAAGAATAAATGGGGAAGAAGATGAAAAAAGAAAAAATTAAAAGAGAAAAAGAAAAGGGAAAGGGAAAAAAGAAAAGGACGAAAATACCCTTGTGTTTTTGGCATTTCACGTCAGTTAACGGAGGAGGGACAAAAAAGTGAAAACCAAAAATCTTTAAGGATAAAAAAAACCGACAAAAAAAGTTTAGGGACAGAAATGTAAAATCGGATATACCACAGGGACAATTTCTGTAATTTAACCTAGATAAAAGGTAAAGCCTTTAAACGGATTGTATTAACAAATGGGTTGGGCTTACAATACAGAATTATTTATATCTGGGTTGGGTTTATAATAGACGACCCGCATAGGCTATTATTAAAGGTCCCTATTATTAAAGCTATTTGAGCCATTTGAGCCGTTTCCTTTTAAGCTATTTTTTTATGGGTCGATCTAAATCTAACGGCGCATTTCACTTTTTCTACCATGAAAGTTGATTTTAACTGATTGACTTGATTCATTATGACATTTTCTTCTTAAATGTTTATTTTCCATATATATCGCGACGACAATTGTCGTCGGTATGGCTTTCGTAACTATAGGGATATTTTCTTGTAGTGTTTGCCATGCATACATTTAACTCAATACATTTTGGTTCCATAGATTAAAACGTAGTCCAATACACCACTGAAAATACTATTTGATCGATCATGATCCTGAAAAGCCTAGTTACAATACTCTAAACAAGAAAATAGAATAAATTTATAAACTAAAAAAAGGTTGCAGTGGAAGAGGTGTAAACACATTAGGTGCCATACACTCAGTCACATCCAAGTCCTTTTGTTTGAGATGCATGTAGACAACCCAATCTCCATTTCTACTTGCACTAGGCATTGTAATTAGATATCTGGTTCGACTACCCCAAGGGACATGATACGACCCAAACTCGGGTTTCCCCCACCCGAAATCCATATCTTCAATCGGCAAACCCTGTCCCGATGACACCACGACGGCCTCGCCTTCAGACTCGTCTTGCCCAAGTGCGACAGCTGGCGTTGGTCGATGCAATTCAACCCAATCAATCAATCCCCGAAAATGCTCCTCATTTGTCGCCTCAGCCACAAACTTATAAACACCGTTCGCAACTTCAAAAAGTGACATTCCCTTTAAATCACTATTTGTCGCCAACCCAAACGGGACCGATACAACATTTCCAAAGTGTTTTTTAACCAAAAATGATTTGTTTTCGTACTCCCCGTTAAGAATCGCCGCCCGTTAACCGCAATCCACATTCTAAAAGGCGCATTCCCGGCATCATTGTTACCATGTGCCAATAGTTTCCACATAAATGATGCAAATGACAAAAGTTTGCTTCTTTTTGTGTCTTTTGTGCTTGAATCATTTTGAAGATGTTTGATTGATTTGGCACGAACATAGTACACGCGACTATAGAGTGGTTCCTTAAAGGTCGATATCGGAATGTATAAATTACCAAGAGATGGGTCATAATGGGGTGGATTTCGCGGGCTCAACATCGAGGGCCGAAATGAGGGGATGGTTGAGATTGTTCCGAATTGTGCATAAAGGTTAATATTATAGCTTTGGAGACTTTTAGTAGACAAACTTCCAACTCGCATGAACCTTGATATGCGTGGTATAGATGTTTCTCCAATGTTATGCCCAATTTGTGGGGATGCCCCTAATTGTCTTAAAAGTAATGTTCAGAAATTATGTTACAAATGAAGCGTCCTATGATATGAATTAACATGATACTATTGATTTTATTTAATCATATTTATGGAAACAAATGTATTGCTATATTAGATACGAAATACATGTTAGAATACCAAGATTTGGTCTAGGACTATTGCAACATACAATTTCATCTTGTAAAATATTTTTTAGGATGCATGAATATGTCTCAAACATAATAGAAGGGTAAGTAGATATCACATCCTATTATGTGGTTTAAGTGCTTTTTTTGTTAAAACTTTAGATATTTTTATTATTAAATCAATCAGGCCGTCCATAACCCATTTTCAAATTAGAGGTCCAAAAAAATATTAAAAGGCTAAAGGGAGTGGCTCAATAAAAGGCCCAATAAAATTGTTAAAAGGCTAGAGGGAGTAGATGAATAAAGGGCCCAAATTAAATGTCCAACAGGGCGTTTTAATTTTGGCAGTGGAATTGGAACCGCGAAAGAAGATCGAACGGACGATTGGAAGACTCGAAGTGACGATCGACGAATTTAAATGGGAGTGACAGTTGAAAAACGGACGAATGATTGACGACCGGTAAATAGGACTGACGATTACATGTTCCAATCTTAATTTTGCTTATATTAATAATAGGAAATTTGCTTAATGGAATATACATATATGATGTTATAAACAAAATCCCAATTCCCACTGTATTTAATCAGCTCCAAGTTCTTGATAGTTATAATGATATTTCCAATTAGTATTAGTAGGAACATATATGATGTTATAATGCAATTTTTAATCAGTAGGCAGATCTGCAACTGCAAGGTTAGTTCACAGATTCTTAAGGTTTTACATTCAGTTATTTTTAAATTATGATTTAAAATTTGAAATTGAATGATGCATTGATGAAAATTGAGATCTCTTGTATGCCATTTTTTAATGTTCATGTATGGATAATTTTAACCAAAAAATTGAATGTCTCGACCTGTATCTGCTCCACTACTAAACTGATGTGATCCTGAATTATACAAACGACCAAGACGACGCATCAAAGATCCTGAAATTACATTGGTGATCGGGTATGTTTTCTTTAATTACCAAATATTTTTAGGTGTGATTAGATATAATCATGTTAAATATTGCCAAGAGAGTACGACCCGTTTAGCTAATCTTCATTTAAGTATACATATGTTCTATATAAATTTTACTTATTTGGAAAAAAATATATTTCAGAGGGCCCTTTTTAAGATTATGCCCAGGCCCAAAAATTGATTGGACCGGCTCTGAAATCAATGAATTAGTATATTAATAATTATAAATTATTCAATAAAAATTAATAAACAATTATAAGTGTTAAATCAAAACTCATAAAGTTCAATATATTAGATATTTTTTTCACTTTTACCTAAAGTTCTTAACTTTAGTGTAACTCGAGCAACCGATCAGGTCAACTCGACCAACCTGAAACCTTATCTAGTTGGGTTAGGATTTATTTCACCTCAAACCCAACGGACCCGACTCGATAAGAGCCCTAACCCGACCCGCACTGGCGGATCCACATCTTTCTAAGGGGGGTGCATGGCCCCCACTTGGTGGGCCCCCCATGTACAAAAAATCTGATTTTTTATTTATACTAATTTTTTTATTGGCCCCAGTTGTTAATTGGTCAACTATTAGTGGACCCCGATTGATTTTGATCCTAGATTCGTCACTGCCGACCCGGTAACCCGATGGACACCCCTAGCCTTCGATTATGCAATGAAACTTGTCAGTAAAATTAAAATCATAATGTAATATTACTTTATTTTTGTATGTGTATTATTTTCAGAACCCACTAATCCACTAAGAAGACTTCCTCTAAAGTCTGATGTGAGAGGACACTAGTTTCTTCATGTTTCCACTTCGGATGAAATCATTGAATCAACATTAGAAACAGTCAAGAGTCTGAGAACAAAGGAGAACCGCATAAGATAGCATTAAGATCAAGCCAGACGCAATTAAGTTGACAGTTGCCTAGTGTTTTGGTCAACGATTGTTTTGACTTTTTAGTACCTATCACTTGAGCAGCTATTTGTTTTCTTCCAATTTTTGACATTTTATTTTGTTTTGAGTCATATCCGGAGACTAGTAACAAACTGTATGTACCTACAACTTGATATAGGAATCTACAAATTTGACCGAGAACCAACCGGAACCGTCGAATCAAATTGGATCGGACAGACTAGGACCGAACCGAGTTATATCGGTTCAGATTTCGATTCTAATGTTCATGCACATTCCTATCTAGATCTCGTTTCGAGCGATTTGGTTCAGTCTAAAACCAAGAAAAACCTAAAAAAATCGAAGAAACTTTCACAGTTCTTTGTTTGGTTCGATTCCGGCTAGTTCTCGGTCCGGTTTGGTTTCGAGCGTCATTGCTTAAGTCCTCGGTCCAGCCAAAACTATTTTCTCGGTTCTCGTCTTGGTTTGGTTCGTTCTTGGAAAATTATTAACTTACATATTATGATAACTATGTGACTATGGAAGAATCCAAGTTATTGTTAAGATAACCGGATAATTATTACGTATGCAACAAGATTAATTACCAATATTGTTAAAGAGAATGTCATGTTGTAGGTAACTCAATGCATACTAATTAATTAACAATATTGCCAAAGAGAATGTCATATGATAGGTGAAGTCAATGAATACTAAATAAAGATAATGTCGAGTGATAGGTAGGTCAATACATATGACTTATACAAAATGACAAATATATATCATATGCGTTATAGAAGAAAATGTCTTGTTCGTGGTATATTCAATTAACTGACTAAACATAGGCTTAATGTCAAACTTCATATATTCAATTCAAGCTACTTGGCGCGCGGTCGAACATTTTACTCTCATATACACGGCCTAATCACTATTCTCGTGACAGTTTCCAGATTTCCCCATGATCATGAAGTATTACCTATGACGACATTATTTTTGGATGCGGCAACTTTTTTAAAGGAAATAAAAAATTATTTATATTTATACTATGGTGATGACATGTCATCGCTATAGGTTGTACAAAAACAACGTCGTCTCTTATCTGCAAACCCTAATTAAAGAAAATCAAAAAGATCAATTTTCTTTTTATCCTATAGCGACGACATGTCGTCGCTAGGAGTAGGGTCAACCCGACCCGACCCGGATCTTATCGGGTCGGGTCCGTTGGGTTTGAGGTTTAAAAAATTCGAACCCGACCCGATAAGGATTCGGGTTGGTCGGGTTTCGGGTTGACCCGATCGGGTTGGTCGGGCTACACTTGATTTAGGAATTTTTGGTAAAAATTAAAGAAATTATCTAATATATTAATTTTTATGAGTTTTTATTTAACAGTAATTATTAATTGATTTTTATTGAATACTTTATCATATAATTTGCTAATTAATTGATTTAATAGTAAAAATTTCTTAATTTTTATAGGAAATATAATACTTAAAATTTTAACCGGGTCTAATCGGGTCAATCCGAACCTGACAAAGTTAAGAAATTCTAACCCGAAACCCGACCCGATACGAATCGGGTTGGTCGGGTCGGGTTTATAAAACCCGATAATAACTTGGAACCCGAATAGACCCGACCCGATTAACATAATCGGGTTCAGGTTTAAGTCGGTTCAGGTCAAAGTTTCCTAAATCCCGCGTGTTGTTTTTTCCCCGCTCACTCTTTAGTGACGACTTGTCGTCGCTATACGTATAGTCAAAGCTCCCCGGTATCTTGTGAGACAAAACACCTCATTTCCCACTAAATCAATTGGTTTTCGCCATTTTCGGCCTTTGTCATAGTTTTGCCATGCATAGATATAACTCAATACATTTCGGTTCCATAGATTAAAACGTAGTCACATACATCCAAAACACCACTGAAAATTACTATTTGATCGATCATGATCCTGAAAGCGCCTAGTTACAGTACATCTAAACAAGAAAATAAAATTATTTTAGAAATTAAAAAAAGGTTGCAGTGGAAAGAGGTGCAAACACATTACGTGCCATACTCTCAACCACATCCAAGTCCTTTTGTTTGAGATGCATGTAAACAACCCAATCTCCATTTCCACTTGCACTAGGCATTGTAACTATGTATCCGGTTCGACTACCCCAAGGGACATGATACGACCCGAACTCGGGTTTTCCCCACCCGAAATCCATATCTTTAATCGGCAAACCTTGTCCCGATGACACCACGATGGCCTCGCCTTCAGCCTTCTCGTGCCCGAAATATACCTGTGCGACAGCTGACGTTGGTCGATGCAATTCAACCCAATCAATCAACCCCCGAAAATGCTCCTCGTTTGTTGCCTCGGCCACAAACTTATGAACACCATTTGCAACTTCATGAAGTGGCATCCCCTTTAAATCACCGTTGGTTGCCAAACCATATGGGACCGATACAACATTTCCAAAGTGGTTTTCAACCGAAAATGATTCGTTTTCGTTATTTCCGGTTAAGAATCTCCGTCCGTTAACCACAATCCCCATTCTAAAAGGGGTATTCCTTGCATCATTGCTACCATTTGCTAATAGTTTCCACATAAAAGCTGTAAATGACAAGAGTTTGCTTCTTTTGGTTTCTTTTGTGCTTGCTTCATATTGAAGATGTTTGATTGATTCTTCACGAACATAGTACATGCGACTATAAAGTAGCTCCTTAAAGGTCGATGGTGGAGGGAGCGACGAAATAGGAATGTATAAATTATCAAGAGACGGTTCATAACGAGGTGGATGTCGTGGGCTCAATATTGAGGGCCGAAATGATGGGATGTTGGAGATTGTTCCGAATTGGGCGTACTTAGCCCATGAAGCTAAGAACATGTCCAGTGAGTAACCGTCAGTAACTTGATGGTTAATTGCACATGATATTATTATCGATCCACAGTTCAACTCTGTTGCCTGTTATTAAAAATTTAGTTAATTAACTAAATTGCAAGAATAGATATCTCTAGTTCTCTAATTATATATTGAGCAAGTTTATGATTTAACTTTGATGACTACATATATATGAAATGTATATATCAATCCATTTGATTGGCTCATAATGATGACATGGAATTCTGACTCAAAGATATTTTTGTAATATTAAAATTGTCAATTAATTTCTACCTTATAATTATGATAATTCATGTATTTCACTCACTTCGTTTTTCGACTATAACTTTGTTTTACCTTTGTAAACAAAAAGTATAAAAATGTCAAACTTTTTAAAATTAAATTTTTTACAATGCATATCGGGCGGGGGCCGACTTCGAAAATAAAATGCATAAAACTATGCGTAATGGGTAACCACTGTTTTAGTGGTCACCCCTGACACATGAGCGCCACATTAGCCCGACCAAGCACATAAAAAAATCCCGACTAAACCCACGTAACCAGGCGACCAAACCATTCTCCTTTGAAAAAACTTTTCCCCTTTGAAAATTAGACGACCCACAAGGGTTGTCTGGCCGACCATTGAGTTCGAACGACGTGTCGCAGGGGTGTGCTCGTAACGGTTGGGACGCGTCCCATACAGTGGAGACGGAGGTCGCAACCAATATTTAGTCGTGCGTTACATACAGCCTAACAATGAAAAAAAACGTATGAAAAAATTTTGTACAAAAAATATTTTTTAAAAGACATATTTTAAATGAAAATATATCGCATTTAAACAATAACAATAACCCTATATCTTCAAAATTTTCTATCATATTATAATAGCTAATAACTAGTCCACCTATATAAATTAGGTATGTGTTTATAGATCTATTTGGACTTTTTAGCGTGTTTATAAATGTTGACTTCAATTTTACATAAAATGACTTTTAATGTTTATAAATGTGTTTATAAATGTGGACTTAAATTTTACATAATTACTTTTTGAATGAATGAATGAAGTTGCCCCTGTGGTTAGTGATTTCTATTGTATTAATTATATCTCTGTGTAATTATACCTTTTGATGTGTAAGAAGTTTATCGATACCTTAGTTTTTATCAAATCAGTGACATATTAGTTAACACTCAACTGAACTCAACTGATCATACTCATGCCAACAACACATATTCATTTAATATTTTACACATAAAATACACTAATAACAAAGAAAACCACTGACAACATGGTGCCATCTGTGTCTCCAAACCGAGGTGATACCAATGCTAACCGAACGAACGGTGGGCACCGGTCTTAAAACACCCATGGTGGGTGAGGAATTGGGTGGGTAATAGGGACCTCATTGAAGGCGACCAGAGGGAGTACTCATGTTTGGTGGTCTCTACTTTTAGCAACTACGGAAATTTGTGACCCGCCCTCTTTACTTTTTCGAATATTACTTTAGTTTAATTTGATAAAGTGAATTTTGGAAACGTGATAAAAATGTGTGGTCTTCTTTTTTCTAGTTTGTCTTCTTCCACCACTGCGAGTTGCAATTATTTCAGAATACAAACCAGATAAAAGAAGCCGGTTAAAATGGTTAGTAAAACCTGGAGAGTTAACCGGGCTATTGCCATACGGAACCGGAAGTATTTTCTTCTAAATTTTTACCTAATTAAGCAACATAATTTGTCAAATAGATATCTAAACACGAGGAGTAAATTTTGACGATGAAGGTGTTAATTATCATAACTTCACAATTGCAATGGTTATATATTTATGATAGATAGCAAGTTTAATTCGATTATTAAAAATAAACTAAGTAGAAATTTTCTATAAATATATGAGGCCCGGAATTGGCGTATAGCACTAGCACTAGGGTGGGTTTCAAGAAAGGGATAGATTGAGTGAATTATTCTACACGAAAATAGGTCTTCCGAGAGTCAATTCTGTCACTAAGTTCAGCTTCTGGTGGATTAGCAATGGAAAATGCACCTCTGTTAAAATCTGATCGGTTTAAAAAAAATAAACTACTCCGTATTAATTTCATGAGGAAATTAGCGATGTCCAATTAGGGGTGGTTAGGATTAATTATTGAAAATAAATTATGCATTTTCTAAATAGATAATCATCTGCTATAAAATATGTATCTGAAAAATAATGTTTGGATTTAATTATGATGTTCGAACTCGTAATTATCAGATAATCAGTTTTTTTATAAGCGTTTGGAAAATCTAATTGTTTGTTTAGTTAATAGGTAAAATGCCTAATTTTAAATTAATTTGTGTTTTCAAAACACAATAAACACATATCCACGTGCTTTTCCCAAACTGTGTTTTAGGGCTTCAAAAACGAAATAAGTGATTTTTTTTCCAAACACCCCCGAAAATAATCAATGGAAACCTATGTTGGTAATCCTACCCTATATATGAGGCCTAAATTTGAAGAGGGTTTGACACCATGGCAATTCCAAGCATTCCTATTCGTTCATAATGCCACTTGGAATTCCCTGATTGGTCCACGTCATTTGCACTAATACAAACGAATCTGGTACAGCTTACGGTCTACATTCATACGCTCCATATACGGCAAACGAATCTGGTACGGCTTACGGTCTACATTCATATGCTCCATATACGGCTTCCTACATACAAGGAAACAAATAAATAACTATTTAAAAGATCCTACATACAAGGAAACAAATAAATATTTAAATACGGCTTCCTACATACAAGGAAACAAATAAATAACTATTCAGAAGTGATACACGACTCAATATAATTTCCATAAAACCGGCATTCTATGATTACGGCATAAAAAGTTGGATTGTGCAACGGAACCAGACTTCAGATATTACGGATTACGGCATAAAAAGCTGGATTCTTCATTTAATAAAATGCTCGTGTAACATTTCTTTATTTACCGTTTTTTTGTACAAAATCATCATCACATCTATCGATTATTATGTCATTTAGAAATATATAAAGTTTTTGGACATTTTTCTACATACTAAAATTTACAGCATACCCACCCATCGGGCGGGTTTTGTAGCTAGTAAAATATATAGAAGTAGTTTAGCGACTGGTTAGTGACAGCCAGTTTAATTAAAATTTTAGAGATCGAGCTATATAATCCACCATTTTGTGACAAATTAGCGACGGAAATCCAACATTCATCACCAGATTTCTGTCACCATGTGTTAGGGAGGTGATAGTCAATATGTAGTTAATAATTTGGCCAACTTAGACAATAGACATCTGTTTATTGATCAACCTGATTTAAAAATTAAGTTTCAGGTGAGATTAATCGATTTTGATTTAGGTTTTCTACGGAATCGAATTACGTATTGTGGGCGTACCTGAACTGATAACACACCATCATTTATCTTAGGCACCAGCTTTCCCTTCACAGTATGATCAGGGTGATAAAAATCCAAATCTTTCAACTCAACATCCGCATAAGCATGAACAAATTCCACCCCACGGTTGTTACACAGTAACTCCACCTCTCCTTTGCTATTCGGCACAATTTCACCGGCAAGTGGGTAAAATGTCGATAATACCCTTGCCAGCGATGTTTTGATCGTCTTCACCACAGTTTCCGGGGACATGTCCTTTCTCTTGTAACAGAAGAAAACTCCGATTTCAATCGGCGGTAGGAGTAGGTCTAGGTTTGACATGGGAAGCCAGTGATGGTTCCCAAGGGTGATATCTGCTGAAATGACCTCTCTACCCTTCACCGTCACGTGATAGTCGTCATTGTCATCTAGGGTTAGTTCTGACGTGTGAAGTGTGGAGCGTTGAATATGATAAGGATGATGATAAAGATTAGTTGTGAAGCTTGAGTGAGCTGTTTGAAGACGGTGGTGAGAGAATGTGTTTCTCGATATATAAGAAGGTGGCGGCGGCAGTTGAGGGTGGCGGCGGAGGTGGTGCAGATCAGTTTGATTAATGCATCTTTTGTTTGAGATAAAGAGACCTTTAGATCTCCGAAGGGTAAGGAGATGATAATATTTTCTCATGTTCATGACACAAGTGAAGGTGAGAAAGTTTTATGTTTTTAAGGATGAGGTCCTATGGCAAGAATCCAAGTAGATTTATAGGGATCCAAGTGGAGACACATTATTTGGTTTCGGCACGGATTTTAGGTACGACTTTAAATTTTTCATGGCTGAGAATTCGAATTCGCAGATTATGTGAACAGAATTAAGTTTATTTTAGTGGATGATGTCAATCACAGCAAACTATATGTTTTACAAGACCACTATTGGATACTATTAGTATTTCCACCCAAAAAAATATGTTGTGAACTTTGATTTGATAAGTTTTAAGTACTAGCGTAAATTTCTTATATGACCTGAAACACAATATAAACTTGATACAGAAATAATTTAATTTGAGTTGAGTTTAAATGAGTGGATAAAAAAACCTGTCCAACCCGTTTATAAATTCGGTTGTGCTCGGTTAACTTATGCATAAACAGATCGACCCGCCAATCCGTTTAGTTTTGTAAAGTTTTTTAATCTTCTTTTAACATCAATACTGAAAATACTATAAAATCCTATACTTTATTGATCGGATTGGGATTTCATTACCTTTTTTAAATGAATTTGAGATTTTAATGTTTTTTAAAACTTAATTTACTAAAATATATGTAACAACTAGTATTGTATTTGGATTCATATTTTATTTCTAATCCGCTAATTCATCTGAGTCATCGACCTGCTAGGTTATATGACTCATATGGGTCATGTTTGAGTTACCATGATTTAAATGTATCTAAGTTATAACTGCATTTTCTAAACTGGAATTTTAAACAAGTCCGGTTTGGATTGACTAATTCCTACATGTCAATCCGAACCTTGTTATCTCTAGTTTTAAGAACAAATATGTAACTAGTAATTTAACATCTAAAACGTCTTAAATTGAACTAGAAAAACCTCTACATCAAAATTAAAACTCACGAATTCATGAAAACATTAACTCTATTATTAACAAATACGAGACAGCATGGCCCGTGCGATGCACGGGCTTTGTTCATGATAAAAAGTAATTGGTATCAACTACAAAGTATGTACAAAACAAAGTCTATCGAAGGAAAATATAAAGTTTGAAAACAAAAGTGCTTATATTAGCATAACACAAAACATGTTATTCATAGCACATAAATGTCACTACAAAGATGTTCATGCTTTTCTTTTATAAGCACAACTAATTGATAAACGATGATATATCTTCAACTAATATCAATTGATCAATGCTTCATGAAAAGTAATGTCTAAAACTTTATTAAAAGGCAATATTTATAAATTATCTGTTTGCAGCATCAAAATTTAATGTTTAATGAAAACTCGGTATCAAATTATATGTTTACAACATAAAATTATTAAAAAGAGGATAATTCCAACTATTAACTAAAATTATATGTTTTCTTTCTTTTTCTTTTTCCTTCTATTTTTCCATTATTTATGTTTGATTATCACACAATACCCTTTACATTTACACTTTGCAAAAGATCCCCTGATGTAGAGTTATGAGTGGTGGTATTAGTGATTTGTGGTGGAGGTGTGGCGGTTGGAGGATTGTCATTATTCGAAACATCACAATAACCATGCAATATATCACCTTCTTCGGAAGTGAAACCAAGTGATCCCATCAAAGATGGCCAATATTTCTTTTAAATTCTCTTTATTGCCCTACCAACAATCCGCCCCTATCCTTCATCAATTATGAGTTGTGCCATTAGGGATGGTACATCAACTTTTTTCGTGTTGGTTAATGGCCTTGTGTGTACATTGTACTAACATGGACATGGACATGGTTGGAAGAAGTAGGGTTAGAATGGTTATTGGAGAGGAGTTAGGCATGGTGTGTGATTTGTTGTGTATTGTGCTTTGAGATAATGTGAGAGTGCAAATTTTATAGATGAGTGGCGAGGGGGTTATGATTTTTGGTAGGCCAAAGGACAAACGATGAGAAGTTAAAGTTACTTGATGTTTAATGATAGATATTAGTTTTTATTAATTTAAGTTTTAAATATATTAAATGTTCTTGCTAATTTTTCATGTAGTGGAGAAGATGTAAAAATGATAGGGAAACTCAATTGGTAGATGGAGAAGATATTTTATACATAATATTCAATACATGACATTTATTACTAGATCAAACATGAAACTCAATTTATATATATATATATATATATATATATATATATATATATATATATATATATATATATATATATATATATATATATATATATATATATATATATATATATATATATATATATATATATATATATATATATAAAAGAAGTAAGTATAAATCTAACAACCATCAAATGAACAACAATTTGTGACCATTAACATGATAAGATATTCATCTTAAATAATTGTGATAATATCATACACAATCTCATATACTATAATGATAACTATTAGATCATTATATAATATAATTTTTATACAAAATGTACATAAACAACGAATAATAATTTTGTACATATATACAAAAGAGTTTGTGTAATTTTAAACGAAAACAGCTAACATACTCTCTATAAGACAAAACCATAAAGAGTTAATCTCTATGATTTTTTTCTTCAAAAAATACAAATAATAAACATTATGTTTGATTACCAATTAATAGCGACGATAAATAAAAAAAAGCCCTATATATCTCTGTTGTTGACTCCACTTGTTAGATATTTCTTTTGGATATACCTTTAGAGTGTTAAAATTTTGCAATATGACAATGACTATTTATAGATGCTAATGTGTAAGATTCATGTAATTTGAAAAGTCTCTTATTTATTGAACTTCTTATTATTATAATTATTTATATTTATTTCAAAACTCTTGGTATTACAATTTAATGATTTTATTTTTAAAATTGAGTTTATATATTAATTATTATTAATATTAAATACATGATATTAATTACAACTTTAAAATTGGAACTCAATTTATATATATATATATATATATATATATATATATATATATATATAGATGATTTACTTAATATTATAATAAATGCAACATCAACATGAAACTCATTTTGTATATTTTATTATACATATACAAACGAAAATAAGCATTAATTCAACAACCACCAATGTATTTAATTAATATTTTCCTACTAATTAAAGAATCTCAAGATTAATTTGAAAAATGGCGATCAAAACATATTAATTGGATTAAAAGTAAAATAACAAATCAAATGAACAACAATTTGTGACCATTAACATGATAAGATATCCATCTTAAATAATTGTGATAATATCATACACAATCGCATATACTATAATAATAACTATCAGATCATTATATAATATAATTTTTATACAAAATGTAAATAAACAACGAATAACAATTTTATAAATATATACAAAAGAGGTTGTGTAATTTTAAACAAAAACAACTAACATACCCTCTTTAAAACAAAATCATAAAGATTATGTTGGATTATCAATTAATAGCGACGATAAATAAAAAAAGCCCTATAGATCTTTGTTGTTAACTTCACTTGTTATATATTTCTTTTGGATGTACCTTTAGAGTGTTAAATTTTTGCAATATGACAATGACTATTTATAGATGCTAATGTGTAAGATTCGTGTAATTTGAAAACTCTCTTATTTTTTGAACTTTTTATTATTATAATTATTTATATTTATTTCAAAACTTTTGGTATTACAATTTAATGATTTTATTTTTAAAATTGAGTTTATATATTAATTATTATTAATATTAAATACATGATATTAATTACAACTTCAAAATTGGAACTCAATTTATATATATATATATATATATATATATATATATATATATATATATATATATTATTTTTAAAATTGAGTTTATATATTAATTATTATTAATATTAAATACATGATATTAATTACAACTTCAAAATTGGAACTCAATTTATATATATATATATATATATATATATATATATATATATATATATATATATATATATATATATATAGATGATTTACTTAATATTATAATAAATGCAACATCAACATGAAACTCATTTTTTATATTTTATTATAAATATACAAACGAAAATAAGCATTAATTCAACAACCACCAATGTATTTAATTAATATTTTCCTACTAATTAAAGAATCTCAAGATTTGAAAAATGCCGATCAAAACATATTAATTGGATTAAAAGTAAAATAACAAATCAAATGAACAACAATTTGTGACCATTAACATGATAAGATATCTATCTTAAATAATTGTGATAATATCATACACACTCGCATATACTATAATAATAACTATCAGATCATTATATAATGTAATTTTTATACAAAATGTAAATAAACAACGAATAACAATTTTATAAATATATACAAAAGAGGTTGTGTAATTTTAAACAAAAACAACTAACATACCCTTTATAAAACAAAATCATAAAGATTATGTTGGATTACCAACTAATAGCGACGATATATGATAAAAGCCCTATAGATATTTGTTGTTAACTCCATTTGTTAAGTATTTATTTTGGATGCACCTTTGGAGTGTTAAAATTTTTGCAATATGAGAATGAGTATTTATAGATGCTAATGTGTAAGATTAATAAAACTTGAAAAGTCTCTTATTTATTGAACATTTTATTATTATTATTATTTATATTTATTTGAAAACTCTTGGGTTTACAATTTAATAAGTTTGTTTATATTATTATAATATAATATTATTAATATTAATTGCATGATATTAATTGCAACTTTAAAATTGAAACTCAATTTTTATATATATAGATTATTAAAACGAAAGTAATACACGTAGTGTAATTTTTGTGTGAATAATGTATTGAGTTTGGTGTGAAAAGTTAACTTGTTGGTAGATTCTGGTTTTGTAGTTGGTCGTTTTCTCCCACCATCAAGCACGCGTTGGATAATTGTTTTAAACAAGTTCATGATGATAAATATTTGATTAAGATTTAAAATATAACATGGTACGAGGAGGTTTGAAAAATAATAAGTTGCAATGTCTTTTGTATTCTAGTTAGAGAACTAAGTTTAAGATTTAAGATTTTATCATCTATTGTTGTCTTCTGTCTATTTGATAGAAGAAAGAATTCTATCTAATGTATGTTTGGTTGATAATGTTGACTCAAAGTGTACTACTAGAATTTAATTACATACATCTTAATTAACCTTTAGGATTAAGACATAAGGGTCTATTAGCTTATCTCTTATAATTATGACGATTCATATCTCTCCGTACTTTATTTTCTGGATATAACTTTGTTTTTTCTTTGTAACAAAAATTCTAAAAATATTAAAGTTTTTAAAATTAAATTATTTACAAAATGAATATAGTCATGAAATTGTGAAAAAAATGTCATAATTCAAAAATATTACGAGCCAAATCTATTATGATCAAAATTTATTACAATCCAATTTTTTTATGATGATCCAACTTTATTATAATCAATAGTTCAAAAATATAATGAACTAAAATATTATAATCCAAATATATTATCATCAGCACCCACACATAAAATGGTAGACATGATCAATGAATAAATGATTTCTTTAATTCTTAATGACGAGAAGATATACGAGTCTTCGAACTCTGTTTCTGTTACGGATGATAATGATACTATGTTTAGCCTGGATACTTACACCACAAATTTCTTGAATACTATAAAAATATCAGGTATCCCACATCATATGTTGAAATTAAAGATAGCTGATCCTATATTGTGCCATGCAAAATATTGATCAGATATCTCGAATATAGAAACGCCTATTTTTAACTTCAAACATATAAACATAATGCTTAATTATGCATACAAAGGCCACGTAACAAAATCTTCAGACCAATAATCTTTAAATAACTGGGATAAAAGTTGTTCACCGAAGTTATTTTCAAGTATTAAGTGTACAATCATTAGTCGCCTTGCGTTATAACTTTGATCATGAACGATTTAAGATTTTTAATTACTGAATTTGGCACTTCCATCTAGTGATGATAATTTCTGTTCCGACACAAAACTCGACCTAAAACTGACACGAAAATAAACAGATTTAGGTTGAGGTAAAGAAGTTTTGGGTCAGTCTTGGATCGACTCATGTGATCTGTTTATTAAACATGTTAGGTTTTGGGTCGATGATAATTTAAATGAGTTGACCCGTCAACCCGTTTAATTATTAATATATATTAAAAAATATATATTTATACTTCGTTTATCGTGTAATAGTTTAAAAATAACTAATAGTTAGATACTTAGATAAAAACTGAAAGAACTACTTAATAATTTTTGTATTTTATTATGAATTTGTGGAATAACAACTTATTTGACATGTTTAACCCCTTTGACTCGCTAATCTATTTTAACCTCTTTAATTAAACGCGTTATATGAGTCAGGTTCGGGTTGAATGTAAACAAGTTATGGTTGAGAAATCTGACCCGTTTATATAAACATGTCGTTTTAAGTCAAATGTTTCTGACCCGCCAACCCATGAACAGAACCTGCGAAACAGAACCCAACCTAAATTGCCACCTCTACTTCTATCTAAAAATGAAAAAAATGAAAAACCGAATTAATGGATTAAATACATGTTTATTATATGCATATGTATACAAGTGGCAGGTGGTAGGTAAATCGCATAACATATGACAATGTGTTGGTCCACTGAATCTCTAAAACAAGTGGCTTAAAGTCATAATGCAATTTTAAGAAGACTTTGACGTTATTTATCTATTATTCTAAATCAATAGGTACCCGCATAATGTTTCGGGGAATTAATTTTCATACCACAACTTTTGATTTATATACCACAGAGTATAAGTATTAACGCAAACTGTACAAACATATGAAGCAGCAGTTGTAGTAGATCCATTAAAATGTGTGGTACATTTATCACTCCCTTTCGGTTATGGGTATCTAAGTTCATTGGTTTTAACAAGGTTTTGAGTAAGTATATCAAGGAACTTCTAATGAGAGGAAAAAAAGTCCAAAATTTCTTTCAAAAAACAACTCATTTTTAAAAGAAATTCAACCTTTATGGTGCTTACTTAAGGTCATATAAAACAAACTGTTTCAGTTTTTGGTTTTTTTTTACGCATGAACACAAATAATTTCAATTTTTTTTTTTACGCATGGATACAAATAATTCCAAGAAAAAAACACTATAATAAGTAATGTTACAAAGGTTTAGGACCAAACATCACCATAGCCTACAAATATGAAAATGTCTTGCAAATGAAATTCTTTAGTCAGAATTACATTCAATTCATTTGAAACAAGAAAACACAAATGTAATTTCTATCTTTCTTTGAGTTCTGCTTCAAATTCGAGTAATTTCTCACGAATTGGTTTCAAGAACATCTTCATATCTTGGCGAATTCGGTGTTTATCTTGATGAACAACATCCTTGTCATCATTCAGCTTTACTTCCACCTATCAAATGGACAATTTAAAGACAGTTTACCTCATAAGCCATAAAAAATGATTTCTCACAAAAAAAGATTAAAGTTCATTTTTTTGAAGCACCTTCAGAATGAATTTTCAAGATTCTAGAAATATTCTGTAAACAATCATCATTTGCCAAAACAAGTACCATAAAATTGGGGTAACAAGATCGGGTCAAGAAGGTAACTTTTGGTATGGGTTACAACAGGGTGAGGCCAGGTTGACCCGAAACACTATTTGGTCAAAAGCTTAAAATTTTTATGTGTAATTGATGTGTCAAATATGATTACAAGTTGTGATAAACATTTGTATGTGCTTCAAAATAATTAAAATAAACATATAATTAAAATAATGTGAAAAGATTACCTGCAAATCATCGACTTCCCCAAATGAGAATTCTTCTATTTCCAAATTGCCTTTGACTGTTTTCTTTTCTTCTCCAACAACCCAATCCCCTGTTCACAAATTTACATAATTTTAAATTCTATGCATACAGAATAAAATTGGATAAACTAGAGGTGACAAAACATGTGATCCAGGTGGGTCAGGTAATGGGTCAAAACAGTTTCGGGTTGAAACGGGTCATTTTTAAAAACTGGTCATTTTAACAAACGGACTTTCAGTGACCTGATCAGCCCATTTGACCTGTTTTGGATTAAAAAAACTACTCAAATTGACCCATTAATAAGTAAATGGGTTGCAATTACACCTGGGGGTAAATGATAAAATGAATTGGGGTTTGACCAACAGGACTTGTAGCAGCTTACCTTTGACTTTCAATGTTATTTCATATGTGTACCCAACCCGCTTCTTGTTCCTTACAGTCACCAAAAACGCCTGCAAATATAAATAAACACATTAGATAATACGCATTGACTCGTTGTAAATTTACCTGTTTTGACCAGAAACCATTTTGACCCGTTTCCCAACACACATGACCCGCCCGTTTTAACATGTTTAAGTAAGATGCTCACATCTCCTGTGCATCTTGATACTTCTGCAATTTCTGCTTTTCCAGAAGAGAACTCCAACGAACCCACTGACAGAAGTAATTCCTGAAGTATTGCAAACAAAATCAATAAAAATTTTACATTTTGAAGTTATGCACACAATCATAGTTGACCACTGAGAAACAAAAGTCAACCACACTAATAAAATAAATCTACCACAACAAGTATATGTAAGAAAAAAACAAACCTTGATTCTTTCAGTTGCCCATTTATTTAAGTTCTTCTCTTCCCATGTTCCAGCCTGCAAAAGAGAATGCATTACATTCTAATAAACCAAGATATAAATTTTCTAAAATTATTTTATTGTAGTATTTAAATACAAGTATTTACAGCATAGAGAAAAAGAGTAATTTGATGCTAAAATCAAGTGTGCTAATCTACTTATCATAGATTCATTCTTTGATACAAGTCCAATCAAATTCTCACCACTCAAGAACAAATATAAACTACTTATTTATTTTAATTAGTATAAATAAACTACAATTAATAACCTTATTCCAAGCAGAACCAAGATGATTAGATGAATTAGACCCAACTGAAAGATCTTCAGCCGTGAGCTTACGTGGAACAGGAAGTGGTGCAGCATCTTGTTTAGATTCTCTAACCCAATAAGTATAAGACGACGTCGCATTTGATTCTGCATTTTGTTTCTCTGATGACACCACACCACCTCCTTCCATCTTTAAATCAAAAAAAGCCCTCTTCTTACCCTAAAAGGATTCAAACCCAATTAACGTGGAATCCCTCTGAACAATAAAAAAACAAAATGGAATCGAATCGAATCGAAGTTTATAACGTTAAATTGCTAGAACCTCAATTGATTTAGGGCAAAATAGGTGAATGAAGTTTGAAGATCAGACCTTGATTTGAAGAATGGTGGTCAAAATTGATGCACGGAAAACAGAGTGAAGAGGAGATCTGTGTTGACTGAGGAAGCTTCTCGAGGATCAAGACTTTTTTTTCTTCCGGTAGATGCGGAGGTTTGGGAAAATTGGAAATATTTATATGTGAGTAAGCTCCCATTGTTCTTAAAACTAGGCCTGTAAACGAACTGAACGTTTAACGAACCGTTCGCGAATTGTTCGGCGGGAGTTCGTTTATGTTCGTTCGTTTAGCTAAACAAACGAACACGAACAAGATTTTGTGTTCGTTTAGTTAAACAAACGAATACGAACAAAGGCCCGTTCGTTCGTTTACGTTCGTGAACATCCGTTCATGTTCGTTTGTTAGTGTTCGTTTGAGTTTGTTTATGTTCGTTTGTGTTTGTTTATCTTCGTTTGTGTACGTTCATGTTCATTTGTTTACGTTCGTTTGTGTTCGTTCGTGTTTGTTTGTGTTCGTTTGTATTTGTTTCTTGTACGTTTGTGTTCGTTTGTGTTTGTTTCTTGTACGTTTGTGTTTGTTTATGTTCCTTTATGTTTGTTACCCTCGTTCACGAACCGTTCGTGAACACTAAATTTTCTTAACAAACGAACACGAACACAAAATTTCGTTCGATAAGTGTTCGTGAACCGTTCACGAACACATTTTTTCCTTAACAAACGAACACGAACAAGACCCCGTTCGTGTTTACAGGCCTACCTAAAACATTTCAAACAAATATAGTTCAAGGCCTTTATTGGACTGAATGGAAATATATTTAGATGCAGAGAGCCCACTTCTTTGTTACTTTTTTTCTGAATAGAAAATAGATTGCTTGGATTTAGAGGGGTAAGAAGATTAAAAAGTATAATCGGTGATGATTTATTTCGGTCGCTTTTGTCTAGTTCGGTTTTTTCAGCTCAAATACTCACTCTTATTAAAGAAACGGACATAACAAATAGGATTAAAATCGAAAATTATGAAATTACAAAACCGAAAACCGTACCGAAAATCATAATTAGTATTGGTTCGGTTCGGTATCGGTAGGTTTTTGGTTCGGCTTTTCGGCTCAAATGCTCACCCCTAATATGTACCAATTTACCTCAACTTTATCTCTCCAACGCCACTTCCTAAGAGTTTTGGGAACGCCACCGCAACATTCATTTTTTCACATTCACACGTCATAATACTCTTTCACTCATGAGTCAAATCATCACATTTATTTGGACGCCCACCAAAATACTACTTCACTTACACCACATATCAAAAAGTCTAAATAAAGTATGTCAGTAGGGCGCTGGTGGCGTGACTTGGGGTTGGCGCCGCCAAAACCATTGACGCATAGTCACATATGGATGGGTTGGGTATTGTGCTACCACGTCTTTGCTTCTATGGCGACCCTGCCTCTCTGGCGCCCCTACCTAGCGGACACCGCTGCTTTTCTAGACACCCTACCTCAATGGCGCGACTGCTATTACTTGTGTCGCTTGCCAACATCCTCAGTCCTCACCATCGAAGCCCCCCACCATTTTCGTCATTGCTGTAGCCAGAGAGCGCTACAGAGAGCAACAACTTGCTTCATCCATTTTCTGAAGAATCTATTGTCACAAAATAAACCCTAATTTCTTAAAATAATCTTCATCCATTATTGTTGAATTGACGTATAAACCCTAATTTCTTAAAGAATTTCATCCATTTTTGGTTAATTAAGGTATGTTTAACCAAAGGGCTTTAAGTGTTTACCCTTCATCTTTATGATTGAGGATTCAACTCGGACATATATAGTATTTAAGAGTAGATTATGATTTGGCGTTCAAATAAAAAAATATATATATATTCAGACGACAGATAACCTGATTTGCTAAATGCTTTTGCAACTCAAATGAATTTAAAAAGTGACTGGTTTTATTGATTTTCAATTCTTATCAATTATGCAGTTTATGGTTTTGTGTTGTTTAAACTCATTCTCAAATGTGTTCTAGTTATGCTATTGGTGTTTTCCTTGATGGATTATAATTTTTTTTTAGAATGTGATCCTGGAGTGTAGTAGAGATATTCATTCTTAAAGGATCTCCGAAAAAAGTATATAGTAGATTAACATAATCGCGGTTTGCTGCATCGGTGGATTATTATAGTGCGGTTTGCTGCATCGGTAGATTATTATAATACATGGGATATTTAAAACTCGTAATAGAATGAGCTCATTTATGTGTATGCGTTATCTTAATTAATCATGTATTGTGATTAAAATAGAATACATATAACAAAATAAAAAATATTTGTATAAAAAATTATATTTAATTATTACTTACTTTTTATCTTAAATTAAACAAATCCTTATTATAAATTAATATTTAGAAGGGGTTAAATAAGCAAAAACCCAAATTCCCCTCTAATTCTCCTAATAATATCCGTTATCCGTTCTCCATCTCCCTCCCTGTTGGATTCAGCTGGTCCCATGCTTTCTAAATATCCATTTTCTGGCTGAACACAATTGTAGAATAAAGTTATCAGATAAACCCCTAAATTCCCACACACAAAACGAATAACCCAAAACCATCAAAATTCGCATTCTCAAACTCTCTTCAACGACACATTTTCTGGCGAATAGGGTTTTAATCGGCTCCGGTAAGCTCTTAAAGGATTATCCTTCAGTTCTAGGGTTTATGAATGACAATACGATGCAAAATTGAGCATAAAAAGCAATTCAATTTGTGCGTATTGAACGGTTTCTCTCAATTTTGTTTATAGGTTATGAAATTAGTTGATTTTTAAGTTGTATGTAGTTGAAAGATGTGGGGTTATGGTATACATGTTCTTAATGAGCACTTCAATGGTTTGTGGTTATAACAATTTCCTGTTTTCGGATCACAGATCTAATTACTGTAAACCATTGTATTTAGATAGTGCAATTTACTTAAGTAGTGGTGGAAGAAGAGGTATTTATAAAAGGTTAATTCCGAATGCGAAGAAGAAAAAACACAATCGAAATAAAAGCTGGTGGGAAAAATTCTTTTTTGATGAAGATGGGAACTGGTTTGGTTTAAAAGATGATGAAATGCTCGAAGCAGAAGAAGAATCGAGTAAGAAATTAAACGATGATGATGAAGGGTTATCTGAGAATGAGAAATTTGAAGCATGGAAACAGAGAGTTGAGGCAATTGTGGAATTAAGGGAAGCACAAGAAAATGTGCAAAATGAAGATGAGAAACAGTGGGAAGATTGGATTATTGATGGTGGTATAAATAGTAATAATAATAGTAATGGTTCTTCGTGGTATCAAGAATCGTGGGATGATGTTGAAGAAGATTTGAGTGATTTGATTCCTGGAAAAGGTTTGGTTGATTCGGTTAGGGATTTGGTGTTTGGGAGAGATGATGATGAGATATTGTATGAAGATCGTGTGTTTCGTTATGCTTCATTTAATTCGGTAAATGGTGTTTGGATTTCTATTTCATAATCATATTTCTAAAACCATAATCATGATTTTTTGCAGGCAAAATTTTTGGGAGTGTTGATAATTGTCCCGTGGGCTTTGGATTTTTTGGTTCATGATTATGTTCTTATGCCATTTCTTGATAGGTAACCAATTGCTACACGTAAGCGGTAACTGTATTCAAGTAAAGTTGATGTTAAATTTGTCGGTTAAAACTGTTAAAAAACAGGTATGTGAAAACTGTACCACTTGCAGCAGAGATTCTTGATGTAAGAAAGCATCAAAAGCTTGAAATGGCTAAAGAGTTAAAAACTGAAAAAGAGAGATATAAATTTGAGGTAGAAATTGGGAAATCTCCTCCAATTTCTGATGACGAGCTTTATTTTGAGTTACGGCATAAAGCGTAAGTTAAAGTATTATGCAATGTTCTATTTATTTTTTTATCATGATTTAGAGCAATTAGTGATTTGTACCTCATGCAATGGACCTTGTACATTGCTCTGGATTTGGCTATTTTTGCTCTAGATTGATTATTTCATATCGAGTATATTGTATAAACTAATATTTGTTTGTTTGTTGTTGGGTAACAGGTTAGAATTGAGAGATGAATGGAGATTAATAAACCGTAGTGCATTTGCTAATATATGGTCTGATATGGTGTTTGGGATCTCATTATTTCTTCTTTTGTACTTCAATCAAAATAAGGTGTCTACTCTTTTTTCTCTTTCATATCCAAAAAATTAACATGTTTTAACTTTTGAGTCATGAAAGCCATCTATTGTTATATTATAAAGGTTTCTCTGGTCATGTTTGACTATTAGAAGTCAAACCTAACAGTTTTATGTCTCCAAAATATTTATGTTGGTCAACTCTAAATTGATATGATTTGTAGGTAGCATTGCTGAAATTTACAGGGTATAAGATAGTAAACAACATTTCAGACACTGGGAAGGCTTTTTTAATCATTCTTATCACAGATATTTTTCTTGGGTAAGTCAGCATTTGGACCTTTGACTGGTCAAATTAGTTCCTTGAATCAACAAATGATAATTTATGTGGTTGAATTTGTAGGTATCATTCAGAATCTGGGTGGCAGACATTGATAGAAATAATTGTGGAACATTATGGTTTTGATGTCGATCAGTCAGCCATTATCATTTTTGTCTGCTTGATTCCAGTCATCATTGATGCATGCGTAAAGCTTTGGGTATGTTCTTTAATCTTCTTCATTCAAAAACTTTGACCACTTTGCCCTTGTAAAGACGTACTATGTTAGTGCATATTAAGGGTAAATATGTCCAAACATGTCAAGTTTTTGGGAAAGTGAGACCAATCGGCAAAAGGGTAACAAAACAGGACATATAATACAAGGGCAACATTTGACGCTTAAATTTGATGAATATGTAGGCCTTTTTACTTGAATTTTGATGATTATTTACACGTGCTTTATTTTTTTTTGTAGATGTTCAAATTTCTACCAAAATTATCACCAAAGGTGTCGAATATTTTCCAGGAAATGAAGAGGCATTAGAGAGAATTGAGGCTATCAATAATCAAGCTCTTGCATTAAAGATGCTTGCTTTAATGTCCATATATTTATAGATTTATAACCTTGCACCACTTTATTTGACATTTTACTTATGATTTATTTGGATTTCTACACCATGAATTCATACATTTTCATCGTCATTTGTTGTGGCTATTAAAATAAATAACTACTTCGTATTTGAGACTTGCTATTCTGTAGAAATTTGCTTATAGTCACATTATATAGCTTTGAATTAGTCTTTTCTACTTTGACTTTTGTGAGCCGATTAAAAAGTCAATGGCCAAACATAAGGGATGTCATACACAAAGCATGAAAGTCAACGGTCAAACATAAGGATATTACACAAAGCAAAGATAGAATACAACTACTACGAGGTACCAACTCCACTAAGTGCTGAATCAATCATATCATCAATAATTCTTCAACAATTTGATCCGCCATTGTTGAGCTTTTCATAGCATCCACAATCGCAATTAGTGCGACTATGAATGCATAATCAACATTTGCAAAAACTTCCACCATGAATTTGTCCTTAACAAACCTTGTATTCTCTAACGATGCTTGCATTTCATGCATCTACAAGATTAAATCCTTTCATGAGTACAAGTCTTAAGGCCCAAAATACATTAATGAGTCAGAGTATTAAATTAATTATTTTTGCAAGTTTCATACTTTAATATATCATGTTTCACTTTTAATAGTTCAAGGTAGTAGATGACTCATAATCAAAGTTTATAGTACTAAAATGCATTTAATTTGTGCATATAATTGATATTGGTGTTGTTTGATTCGCAAAATATTTGTTACTAAATTGGAATCTAGGAAGGAATTAGAATCTGTCAGAATTGTTTTTTGTTTTGTGGGTGGTGTAACATCCCGAGACCCGACCCTTAATATTTTATTACTTTTGGTAAGTAATATCTTATTGTTTATTATTTTATTATTTTATAGGATTTTATTTGATTTATTTGAATTAATTGTATTTTTAACCATGGGGTTAAAAATTAGTAAAACTGAGATATTTAAATGTTAAAATGATTTTTTACATATTTGGGTTCATTTCTGAACCGGGGTTCTAAAAATATCTTCGTTGTTAAAATTGGAGTTAGTTAGGTCTAATTAAATTATCTGCGAACCTAATATCATGTGCTGTGTTTAACTGAAATTACCTGTGTTTGGGAGAGGGGTGTACGTGTATTTCATAAAGACAGATGTTAATTTACTCCTCCTTTCCTCTTGTCTCTCTCTCAGTCACGATACACACACACACCCCCACATTTCTTGAGTTTTTCTTTCAAATTGAAGATCAATCCTTGTAGTTCTTGCCTTCCTTGTGTGATTTTCGGATTCTAGAAGCAAGATTAAGTAAGTTCTCTTCCTCCTTGAGTTAGGGTTCATGTTCTTGAAGTTTTGTTGAATTAGGGTTCTTGAGTAAGTGGGTTTTTATGAATTTCTTGATGAATCTTGCTTGTAATCTGGAAATTAATGCTTGATTTGGTGTTTATTTGAGTTCTTGCAAGTATTGTATGATTTGTTGTTAGTGTTAGCTCATTTGGTGAAGCTTTCATAAAGCTCCATCAATGGTGGTTTAGGAAGAAGATGGTGTTTTTCCCTAAATTGATGAATTGTGTATTTTGATGTTCTTAATGTTGTGTTAGGTTAATTATGTATGTTAAAATGATGATTGATAGTTATGAAGAATTTCTAGTTAACTATTGAGATAATGCCTAAAAAATGGTAGTGTTTGGCTAGATGGAAATTTAGTAATAACTAGCTAAATTGGTAGATTGTTGACTTTGGTCAAACCTGGGAAGTGACTTTTAGTCTTGTATGACTTGTAAACTTTAATTATCAATTTCATGCTAGAAATGTGTTAGTTGAATGAATTGTAAGATCAAGTGTGTTGGTTTCGTGTCTTGACCCGTTTGATTGCTTAATTGTGCAATTGACTTAAGTAAAGTCAAAATTGGTAACACTTGCAATTGGATGCAAGAAGTATGTTGGTTATGTAATTTTGATGTTGATCATGTAGTCTAACTCATTGGATAATGTTGTGTGAATGCCCGACTCATGGTTCTTGTTTTGACCCGTTTGGGCCTAATGTGTGCAATTTGATTGAAATGCACTAAGATTGGTTTAGAATTAACTTGATGGAATTCTAGACATGGTGAGTATTATGTATTGAAATGCAAGCATTTGTTACCATTTGATTGACCTCAAATAATGGTGTTTGGCTTATAGTACTTGTTACATAATTGATGATTTCGGGTAACTAATTCGGTATTCATTTTGTACAGGAAAAGGGAAGGAGCCTCAGTGATATAAGATCATTGAGCTCGGCACGGAAAGGAAGCTAAGGTGAGTGGACTTAACCTTCTTTCTTGTGTGATGTACAAAATTAGGGAATGGTGGAGTTTTGAGAAAAAGTGCAGGAAATTGGTATCTGAAGGAGTTCGCGTCGCGAACTTGTGGTCGCGATCGCGAACTCGGAACAGAGAAATTGGGGTCTGGTCATGATGTAGTTCCCGATTCGTGAACTCTTAGTTCGCGACGCGAACTCTGAGTTCACGACGCGAACTTCGTCAGGAACAGATCTCTTGGCTGCAATTCTTTTTACAAGTTTATTCTTGGTCTAGTGGTTAATGGTAGTATGTGCACATGTTTTTAGAGGTTAGCTATGGTGGTTTTCGGCTACGCTTCGTTACTCTTGGCGGGGGCGATCGGACTCCTTCGTATTCGTTATATAAGGAGGGATCACCGTGCCTCTAGTAATGAAGCCATCGGTTGACTGTTGTTGGCCGACAACAGTTGAAGGTCCTCGCCCGACCGCCGATCCTCTTTTAACGTCCAATTGCTTGTGGAAGTTTGGACGGGTTTCCCTATTGATTTCACTCGATTTTCTAATTTGTTGTGGTTATGCAAATTGACGTTTATTTCTATTCACTTAGCTTTGTGCTAATCCCTCATTTGTTGACTTTTTTCAGGTTGTGGTTTTAGCTTGACAAGAGTCGGGTTTTGGAAGTCTGACCGTACTCTGATTTTGTAAACCTAGTCGAGCCTGATTTTCAGTAACACCGTAAATGTTTTATATATTCGATTAATATGTAATGGTTTTTATGTTGTGTAATAAGTAGGAGTTTTGGAATTTATTAATTCGCTTCCGTATGCTTATTTAAAAAAAAAAATGGCTCTAGATTGTGGTGTTACAATTTGGTATCAGAGCCTAGGTTTGGCGATGGTTGCACATTTAGGTGTACCATTCCCAAATCTTGGCTCGAGTTGGTCAAACTTCCATAATATTGGGAGTGGATTAGTCGAGTGAATATGAATTGTGTGTTAGTAGTAGTTAGTAGATAGGTACTAACGATTTAAACTAATAGTTCGTGAGATGTTGTGTTTGTTACAGATATGACAGATAACGATCCCAACCCGCCGATAACCATGCCGAACCCCGAACAAGGAATCATTGGTACTTCCCGGGATACAAATGAAGACATGGAAGATTATATTATAAGAATGGAAAGTCGATTGGAACATCTTCAAAATCTGGTTGATAGCATGAGCCAGAACCAAAATAACCAACCACCAAACTGCCCTCTCGTGTTTACTCCATCAATGCCCGTTCCTACCATGCAGATTCCCACAACTCCCGCCTTTACCATGACGGTTCCCCTAATGTCAACCACACCCGAACCTAATCCAATAATGTCACAACCACAATACTATTATGTTAACCCAAGCCAAGGTTTACCTCAATACCAATTTACCAACCAACCTTACCCATTCGGCATGAAGCCAAGTTGCACTTTCAAACAATTTCTAGACTGTAAACCCCCTGAATTTAGTGGAAGCAGGGACCCTAATGTCACTATGAACTGGTTAAGAGAAATGGAGAGAACCTTAGATGCTTGCGGGTGTGATGACCAACATCGGGTGATGTATGCCACACAGAAATTAGTAGGTGGTGCTATGAATTGGTGGGATACCTTGATTGAACACTTACCCAAGGAAGTCAAAAGCAGTATAACATGGGATCAATTTAGGGAACAAGTGTGTAAACGTTATTGCAATTCGTTTGAGATGGATAGAATTCGATCGGAATTCTTAAATTTGCGGATGACCGAAAGAATGACAGTTGATGATTTGATCGAGCAATTTAATGAAAAGCTGAGGTTTGTGCAACAATGGGTTCCCGATGAGCCATCGAAAATAAAGCATTTTATTGGTGCTTTGCGACCCGAGTACCGAACTACTGCAAGGCTTGCTACTACACTATCACAGGCTTTTGATTTGGCCAAAACTGTTGAAGGCGATTTAAATTCACGTGATTGGGTGACCAAAGATAGACCGGAGTATCAAAAGTTCAAGTCCACACAATCGGGTTCTCAACAAAGCAAGAAGGGGAAGGGAAATCAAAGGTTTACTAGTCCGAATCGAAAACAGTCGGGTGGAAATTCGGGTCAAAAGACACAGTGGTGTGTTAGATGTAGATCTTCTCATAGTGGGGCTTGTACGGCACAAACGATGCGGTGTGTCAGATGCGGTCAGCATGGGCACGAGATGAATGATTGTAAATTCCCAAGAAGTGTTTGCTGGAATTGTCATAAAGAAGGTCACAGAGTCGGTGATTGTCCTTCGGATAGAAGATCGGGTTCGGGTTCTGGGTCGGTTGGGGGATCGGTGGCATCATCTCCTCAAAAGAGGAAGAACCGTCCTACGTCAGAGGGTCGAGCCTTCAAAATGACGGTCGAAGAGGCTATCACTACTGACGATGTCGTCACTGGTATGTTCCCGATAAATAACATTAATGCCCGTGTGTTGTTTGATTCTGGAGCTAATCGCTCATTTATTTCTGTGGACTTTCATGCTAAGTTAAAATTGCCTACATCTGTGGTAACTACTCCATTAGAAGTGGAGGTAGCTGATGGTTATGTGGTGTCAGTCACAACATCTGTGACTGGGGCAAATATTAATATTGATGGGGCGTGTTTTAATATGTTTTTACTCTTAATGCCAATATCTGGTTTTGATGTGGTCCTTGGAATGGATTGGCTTAGTTTAAATAAAGCATTAATAGATTGTGATAAGAAATTGATTTCATTTCCTTTGCCTGACGAGACACACGTAGTGGCCCGTGGGGATCGGGTTAATACATCTCTCCCTATTATTTCGTTTATGAAAGCTAGAAAGTCTCTAGTCAAAGGATGTGAATCGTTTCTTGCTTATGCCATTGATGTCAGAAAAGAAAAACAGGTTGTTAGAGACATCCGGGTGGTATCGGAATACCCGGAGGTCTTTCCCGATGAATTGCCTGGGTTACCTCCTATTCGGGAGGTAGAATTTAAAATCGATTTGGTTCCGGGAGCCAGTCCCGTAGCCAGGGCTCCGTACAGATTAGCACCGTCAGAAATTCGGGAAATGATGACACAGATACAAGAATTATTGGATAAGGGTTTTATCAGACCTAGTTCTTCGCCTTGGGGTGCACCAGTTTTGTTTGTTAAAAAGAAAGACGGCACTATGAGAATGTGTATTGATTACCGTGAGTTGAATAAGAGAACGGTTAAGAATAAGTATCCGTTACCACGTATTGATGACTTGTTTGATCAATTACAAGGGGCCTCGTATTTTTCAAAGATTGATTTAAGGTCGGGTTATCATCAAGTCCGGGTTCATGAGAACGATATCCCAAAAACCGCGTTTCGAACGAGATACGGTCACTACGAATTTCTAGTCATGCCGTTTGGTTTGACGAATGCTCCCGCTATATTCATGGATCTTATGAACCGGGTATGTCGACCGTTTCTCGATAAGTTTGTAATTGTCTTTATTGATGATATACTAATATATTCTAAAACCGATTTGGATCATGAGAATCACTTAAGGCAAGTTTTAGACACTTTGAAACGGGAACAACTCTATGCTAAGTTCTCGAAGTGTGAGTTTTGGCTCCGTGAGGTGCAGTTTTTAGGGCATGTAATTTGTAAAGAAGGGGTGAAAGTGGACCCGTCTAAGATAACCGCGGTGATGAATTGGAGTGCCCCGAAGACTCCATCCGAAATTAAAAGTTTTCTAGGTTTGGCCGGTTATTATAGAAGGTTCATCAAGAATTTCTCAAAGATTGCTAGTCCGTTGACAAAGTTGACACGAAAAGATGTTCTTTATCGGTGGGGTGATGAACAAGAAAAGGCGTTTCAATTGTTAAAACAATTATTGTGTCAAGCTCCAATACTTGCCTTACCCGAGGGCTCAGATGATTTTATAGTTTATTGTGATGCATCTTATTCGGGTTTGGGATGTGTGCTAATGCAAAGAGACCGGGTGATTGCTTATGCCTCTCGTCAATTGAAATCCCATGAAAAGAATTACCCGACCCATGATTTAGAGCTCGCGGCGGTGATTTTCACGTTAAAGTTGTGGAGGCATTACCTTTATGGAACCAAATGTGTTATATGTACCGATCATAAAAGTCTTCAATATGTTTTCACACAAAAAGATTTGAATGTAAGACAACGAAGGTGGTTAGAGCTCATTAAAGACTATGATTGTGAAATTCGGTATCACCCGGGGAAAGCTAATGTAGTTGCCGATGCCTTAAGCCGTAAGGGATCATCGGAAGTGATCCAATTCATGCGTATGGAAATCGTGTCAGATCTTGTCGATAGGTTGAGAATATGTCAAATAGAAGCCTTAAAAGACGAAAACTTGAAATCGGAAATTATGTTAAAGCGGAAAGATGAGTTGGTTGAAGATTCGCGAAGGTTGAAAACGTTTCGATCACGAATTTGGGTACCGTTACTTGGGGGATTACGGGAATTAATACTAGTAGAATCACACAAATCACGTTTATCTATCCATCCGGGTTGTACAAAGATGTACAATGATTTGAAAGTTTTGTATTGGTGGCCCTCTATGAAGTTAGATATTGCCCGATTTGTTGAAAAATGCCATGTTTGTGCTCAAGTCAAGGCCGAACATCAAAAACCGTATGGGTCGTTAAAACAGTTAGATATCCCCGAGTGGAAGTGGGATAATATTACAATGGATTTCGTCACGAAATTACCTCGTACTCAAAAGAATCACGATATGATTTGGGTAATTGTCGATCGGTTGACCAAAAGTGCTCACTTTTTGGCCACAAACGAAACTGCATCACTCGATAAATTGGCTAAGTTGTATATTGATGAGATAGTTTCCCGACGTGGTATCCCATTATCTATTGTGTCCGATCGGGATCCACGGTTTGTTTCTAATTTTTGGAAGAGTTTGCAAAGAGAATTAGGTTCTCGGGTGAATTTGAGCACGGCATATCACCCACAAACAGACGGTCGGATAAAAAGAACCATTCAGACTTTGGAAGATATGTTACGGGCTTGTGTAATGGAATATGGTGGGTCGTGGGATTCTCATTTGCCTTTGATCGAATTTGCTTATAACAACTCGTATCATTCGAGTATTAAAATGCCACCATATGAAATGTTGTATGGTAGACGGTGTAGAACTCCCACATGTTGGCTTGAAGCGGGAGAAAAACAGTTTGCGGGTCCCGAGATTGTTCAGATAACGGCCGATAAGGTGGCGATTGCTCGAGAAAAGTTAAAAGCCGCTCGGGATAGACAGAAAATGTATGCGGATCCACGACGTCGACCCGTAACTTTTGTTGAGGGTGAACGGGTTTATTTGAAGGTTTCTCCGTGGAAAGGTGTTATCCGTTTCGGGAAACGGGGAAAGTTAGCACCGAGATTTATTGGGCCGTTTGTTATTCGTCAAGTAGTGAATGACCAAACCGTTGCACTTGATCTTCCTCCTGAATTGTCGGGTATTCATGACACGTTCAATGTGTGTTATTTGAGGAAGTGTAATATTGATGAGGAAATTCTGGTGTTACCGATTGTAGATTTAAAGGTGGATTCGAGAAAAAGGTTAGTTGAAGAGCCGGTGGAAATTTTGGATCGAAAGGTAACGAAGTTGAGAAAGAAACAGATACCGATGGTCTTGGTTAAGTGGAAACACAGTTTGGGTGCCGATATGACATGGGAAACCGAGACGGATATGAAGAATCGATACCCGAGTTTATTTGATCAAGGTGAGATTCCGGGGACGGAATCTCTTTAAGGAGGGAGATTTGTAACATCCCGAGACCCGGCCCTTAATATTTTATTACTTTTGGTAAGTAATATCTTATTGTTTATTATTTTATTATTTTATAGGATTTTATTTGATTTATTTGAATTAATTGTATTTTTAACCATGGGGTTAAAAATTAGTAAAACTGAGATATTTAAATGTTAAAATGATTTTTTACATATTTGGGTTCATTTCTGAACCGGGGTTCTAAAAATATATTCGTTGTTAAAATTGGAGTTAGTTAGGTCTAATTAAATTATCTGCGAACCTAGTATCCTGTGCTGTGTTTAACTGAAATTACCTGTGTTTGGGAGAGGGGTGTACGTGTATTTCATAAAGACAGATGTCAATTTACTCCTCCTTTCCTCTTGTCTCTCTCTCAGTCACGATACACACACACACCCCCACATTTCTTGAGTTTTTCTTTCAAATTGAAGATCAATCCTTGTAGTTCTTGCCTTCCTTGTGTGATTTTCGGATTCTAGAAGCAAGATTAAGTAAGTTCTCTTCCTCCTTGAGTTAGGGTTCATGTTCTTGAAGTTTTGTTGAATTAGGGTTCTTGAGTAAGTGGGTTTTTATGAATTTCTTGATGAATCTTGCTTGTAATCTGGAAATTAATGCTTGATTTGGTGTTTATTTGAGTTCTTGCAAGTATTGTATGATTTGTTGTTAGTGTTAGCTCATTTGGTGAAGCTTTCATAAAGCTCCATCAATGGTGGTTTAGGAAGAAGATGGTGTTTTTCCCTAAATTGATGAATTGTGTATTTTGATGTTCTTAATGTTGTGTTAGGTTAATTATGTATGTTAAAATGATGATTGATAGTTATGAAGAATTTCTAGTTAACTATTGAGATAATGCCTAAAAAATGGTAGTGTTTGGCTAGATGGAAATTTAGTAATAACTAGCTAAATTGGTAGATTGTTGACTTTGGTCAAACCTGGGAAGTGACTTTTAGTCTTGTATGACTTGTAAACTTTAATTATCAATTTCATGCTAGAAATGTGTTAGTTGAATGAATTGTAAGATCAAGTGTGTTGGTTTCGTGTCTTGACCCGTTTGATTGCTTAATTGTGCAATTGACTTAAGTAAAGTCAAAATTGGTAACACTTGCAATTGGATGCAAGAAGTATGTTGGTTATGTAATTTTGATGTTGATCATGTAGTCTAACTCATTGGATAATGTTGTGTGAATGCCCGACTCATGGTTCTTGTTTTGACCCGTTTGGGCCTAATGTGTGCAATTTGATTGAAATGCACTAAGATTGGTTTAGAATTAACTTGATGGAATTCTAGACATGGTGAGTATTATGTATTGAAATGCAAGCATTTGTTACCATTTGATTGACCTCAAATAATGGTGTTTGGCTTATAGTACTTGTTACATAATTGATGATTTCGGGTAACTAATTCGGTATTCATTTTGTACAGGAAAAGGGAAGGAGCCTCAGTGATATAAGATCATTGAGCTCGGCACGGAAAGGAAGCTAAGGTGAGTGGACTTAACCTTCTTTCTTGTGTGATGTACAAAATTAGGGAATGGTGGAGTTTTGAGAAAAAGTGCAGGAAATTGGTATCTGAAGGAGTTCGCGTCGCGAACTTGTGGTCGCGATCGCGAACTCGGAACAGAGAAATTGGGGTCTGGTCATGATGTAGTTCCCGATTCGTGAACTCTTAGTTCGCGACGCGAACTCTGAGTTCACGACGCGAACTTCGTCAGGAACAGATCTCTTGGCTGCAATTCTTTTTACAAGTTTATTCTTGGTCTAGTGGTTAATGGTAGTATGTGCACATGTTTTTAGAGGTTAGCTATGGTGGTTTTCGGCTACGCTTCGTTACTCTTGGCGGGGGCGATCGGACTCCTTCGTATTCGTTATGTAAGGAGGGATCACCGTGCCTCTAGTAAAGAAGCCATCGGTTGACTGTTGTTGGCCGACAACAGTTGAAGGTCCTCGCCCGACCGCCGATCCTCTTTTAACGTCCAATTGCTTGTGGAAGTTTGGACGGGTTTCCCTATTGATTTCTCTCGATTTTCTAATTTGTTGTGGTTATGCAAATTGACGTTTATTTCTATTCACTTAGCTTTGTGCTAATCCCTCATTTGTTGACTCTTTTCAGGTTGTGGTTTTAGCTTGACAAGAGTCGGGTTTTGGAAGTCTGACCGTACTCTGATTTTGTAAACCTAGTCGAGCCTGATTTTCAGTAACACCGTAAATGTTTTATATATTCGATTAATATGTAATGGTTTTTATGTTGTGTAATAAGTAGGAGTTTTGGAATTTATTAATTCGCTTCCGTATGCTTATTTTTTAAAAAAAAAAAATGGCTCTAGATTGTGGTGTTACAGGTGGTGGTGGGTTTATGGTTAAAAGGGTTTCTAACGGTAATATGGTCCATATTCTTTAATTCATTAGGATTTTAAACTCTATCCTTGTAGTGATGGAATTTAGATTCCATTGTTTGATGAAATGTTTTCCCGGCATGAATTACAATTCTGTCCAACCAAATACAAGAATTCATAGGAACTGGATTTCAATTTCTTCAAATTTCTAAGGATTCCAGCTAACCAATCGCCTAAAATTTAAAAAATTACTTACACGGGCTATTATCGTTGAGGAATCCGCCATTGAAATTGTGCAGTTTCTCTTGGACCAGCTTCCTTTAAACAAGAAATCATAATCACCTTCCTCTTTCCTTGTTTTGTTTGCCAAAACCACTTGTACATTACTTTTACTTTTTTTTGTGCTAAATATCATATCCGAATCCGCTCTACTGTCGCCCTTATATACTTTCCATCGCTTATGTTCCGACATAAACTACAAATTAAATTAAACCTTATTCAAAGATTAACAGTTTAATACCTATAAAGCAGATAAATAAAGATGTGTAACACAATATTAATATCCGATCACCTTGTCTCTGAGCATAGCGATGGGTGTGTCATCTGGATGGAGAAGCAAGCGTTGACTATGGAAGATTGTGTTGCACGGTTTTACTTTGAGTATTATTTTATGATTAATATCTGTGATTACAAGATTGCCACTTGAATTTGTATCAACTATAAATTCAAGTGGATATGGTGTTATGAATTGAGATCCGATCACACAAACTGAAACTGAATCTGTGGAAGTTTCATCAGCTTCGGTAGTCATCGACCACATAGTTAGTCTGTACCTGCAGTTTTGTCAAAGTGATTAAATATATCAGATGTCATAACATCTGATATATTATTTATAGTAGCAGGTTTAGAAAGTTTGTCAATTCGATTATATTATCACACGGTCAAATTTTGACCAAGATTAACCCTGAAAGTGACTTGTAGATATTGATCAAATATTATAATTTGTGTTATTAAATTTATATGGAGATACTCGTTTAAAAAAAAGAAAAATAGTTAATTGCTACCATTCATGGGTCACTAAAAACAAACACACTATTACAGAAATTGTTGGTGCGGTTAAAAAATTAATTTGGTGTGGATAACACACTCGTATATCATTAAAATACTAGACCACACCATTAAAGAAGCATCACATCATTAACACATCACACTATTAAAAAAGCATTGCACCATTTATTTACGCATTATAATTATGTAGTATATTGGAGAATATCAAGAAATATATTGATTCCCCTGCAACCTACGATTGAGGTGCAATATAGATGATTTTTTTCTTTCAAACTATAATTGTGTAATTGGAGAACTTGCATTGAGTAAATTAGGATTTGGGTATAATTTTTTCTACTCATGCCTACTTCAGTTATCACAAAATTCTTTTAAATCGTTTGAAAAAATAAATTGTGTTTGGGTAAAAAAAAACTAGGGTTTTGTTAATGACACCCTTATGGCTGTCATTAAAAGGTGGTTACGTGCATAAATCGTTTGTACTTTCAGTAGTAAGGGTTGATTCTCAAATTATATGAGCGGACCGAACGGTTATTGATTAATGTACAAACTTTTAATGCGTGTCTTGACGTCTTAGTAACACATTATCATTCTCCAAAAAACTAAATTGTGATTATTAGTTTGAGGGGGAAAGGATAACTACAAAAAGGAAAAAAGGCAGTATAAATGAAAATGAAAATAAAAATAAAAATGTTTTGATAATTCGTTTATCGATTTATTAAACCCAACGTCATCATTCCCCCTTTTCTCTTTGGCCCCTACCACGTCTCTCCGGTACTCCAATCCCGGCGACCACCGTCAATCCTGCTTTCCCTCTGTCTCTTGAATTCTTCTTTACACGGGGTTACGTTCTACTGTCCCACCACCGGAGGGAAAGGTTGCTCAACCCCGACATAAGATTTATGGCGGTGGAATTAGGGAAACAGACTGAGACATCCGTCGTATTTCAGCCAAATAGAGACACGGAGATGGAAACGCCGGTAGGAAGTCGGTCAATTTGGGAAGAAATTGAGCTATCCGAAAGGTCAATTTTCAATATTCAACTCTTCTTATCTTATATTCCTTTCTGATTTCATATATATTTCTTTTTTGTGCCTAATTGATCATTAAGACCTAATTTCATCATGTTATTCAAATAAAATACATGTTCATATATTAAAATTTATATTTAAAGAGATTTGGCAGCTAATAAAGAAAATATAAATAAATTTTGGGCAAAAGCTGATGTGAAGCATTTAGAATCTCTATAAAGAACATTCACATATCATATCTGTTATCTGAAGTTTGTAAATAATAATAGTTTATCACTTTGAGTGCAGTTACCTAGTTTGCTCTATGTTTAAAGAAGCTTCATTATCAGCCTCAAGTGTTCTCAAACGTTTATGTGACAAAAAATGCAATGATTTGAGTATATTAGAAGATTTTGAAGTGAATGACATGTTTGAGTCAGCTGGTATGGTGTTGGTGCAATCGTTGAAGGAACTTGGGAGGTATTTATTGAAGTCAACTCGTAAACTTTAAAGTCAACTGTCATGTACAAGCACACATTCAACAGTGTTTTCTGTTTTGCAGGACACTGGAATTAATAACTGAGTTAACTCAGTTGTATGGCTCACTCACTACAATTCCAGTTCAAGTCTTCCTTGCTGGGTAGGGTATTCCTCAAAATTCACATATTTTTTATAATAACGAATAATATGTGTTACAAATGTTTGTCATCATAAAGATTAGAAAGAGTATTATGTTGTACAAAATAACATTTATTTTCAGGGCTTGTTTTCTGATGCAAGAAGACCCTCAAAGTGCTAAAATAGTAGTTGATGAATATTTGAGCAAGTGGAAGTTAGTGGACGAACAATATTATGCTGTTGAAAAATTAGAGACAAATACATCTGGAATTGGAAACCGGATTGTTCTAGAAGTTGTTACATACATTCAAGTAGTTGAGGTGTATCTAACACTTGTCACCAGGAATTTAGATGTTGCTATTTCTTGGGTTGAGAAAGCTGCATTACCCGAAGATATACGACAGGTATGACTTTTTTAAAATTAATTAGTCAACTTGTGTTATTGACTAATTTGGGTGTGAAATTTTAGGATTTGTTACGGCGGTTGCAGTCTTCCAAAGATTCAGGAACCCAAGCCCAAGCCGCCACATCAGCAAATGGAAACATAACCTCTTCTGCTTTTTTGAAAAAAGAAATTGGGGATGGTGATGATGCTGCAAAACAAGCAATTTTAAAATATTCGGGACAACAAGGGGTTTCTACATTTTGGTGGTTCCGAACAGTTAATTTAAAATTTGGTGGTGTTCGGTTTGCAGTGTCAAATGGAAGTATTTTGCTGACAACTTTGGTTGTTATTGCGTGTTATTTTATCAGGAGAAAGAAATATTCAATTACAAGGTAAAGAAATATTTTATTTCTGACCCAGTTCTCCGTGTTACAATTTCGACCCGTTTGATTTTGCTTTTGAACGGGTCGGATTTTGTTATTTGATTAAAAAATATATTTTGGATTGCAGTATTCTCAAGGCACAGGCTCTGTTTGTGAAGAAAACTGCCATAGACTTATGGCAACTTGCATTCTCATATCAAGTAAATCCGTTAGCTGCTGTTGATTCTCTTCAAAATCCAACTCGTGTAAACCGTTAATGATTTTCCTTCCTTAAAGTTAAGTTTGCTTCAATGGTGTTAATGGAGTTATTTAGATAAGAATAATAATAATCGTGTGATCATACATACATATATGTTGGTACTACTTGATATTGTATTGTCAGCAAAAGGTTTTAAACGGTTGTATTATAGGATTATCTTGTGCTTTATTATCAGTCAAGTATTAACCATTGTGGCAATGTCGACCCGTTTACTGATAAATGGGTTAATTCGGGTTATGTTTTATCTCAAACGGGTATAATAAAAACCTAGTTGTAAAGGAAATCAGCCTAAAGTCTTCCAAAGTGCACTGTCAATACATAAAACTTAAAATCTTATTGGGATAATATAAATGTGGCTACTTATCTATTCAACATTTTTCACTAAAGCTGCCTAATTATTGAAACAACTATACATGTAAACTATGTGTGTATCCATCTTCGTTTATACCAAATTTGGCCAAAAATGTGTCTAATGACGAAATATTTTGATCATTTTATACTTTACAAACATATATGAAGTAGTCTTTTTTGTTTTTAAAAGCATTTATCATTAGCTTCGTCATCTAGCATCTTTTTCTTCTGGATTTGGTATAAAAAAAAACTAGATAAAACTGTTTAAGGCTTAGGGATATCTTGAAAGGTTTTAGAAATTATAAAACTAAATCAGGGTACCAAACTTAAGTTTAAGAAGGTTCGAGAATATCACCGAGACGAGAGTAATAGTCTTATGGTGTGTTTGGTACAGAGAAATGAGAAGTGGAAAATGGAATTAGCAATCAAATCTTTTGTTTGGTTGCATTGAGAAAACAAGAAGGGGGAGAATTGATATTTCCTATTCTCTAGATTTGTTTCCCCTTTTAACATAAAAACAAGAATTGTCAAAAAAGACGGAACCCATGCTTTTACTTCCATTGTCGCATGAAGAGATTCCATCCCATAATGCACTTCTTGATATACTTTCATCTTCAGGTCCCGAACCCATGCTTCAAGTCATACACCATGGTGCAAATTTTACAGTTAACTGTGCATTCATATTAAGCAATGCTTGTGGTGAATGAAGTAAAAGTTGTTGTGTATAAATCACTTTATATATAAAAAATAAAAATAGTGCATGACAAACAATATTAACATAAAACCAAATATGTTGAAGACTTACAAAGCACTGAGCATTCCTCATTAACTACCAAGTCTACACATCTATACACTCTCAATGCTCTATGCCATAAAAGTTATCATTTAGATTCAACTAAAGACATAACCTACCATTTCTCAAATTCAGAGATGCTTCTTCAGGCTAAAATAACTGCCATAACTGACTAACTGATTATAACAAATTCCTACCTAAAAGCTATTTTATTCTATATTTTTAAACATCAGAACTGCTGCAAGCTTGATTTGGAACAAGACTACTTCCACCACCACCAAAATCTCCATCCAAACTCATTTGCTGGACTTCTTGAGGTGACAAGATCTTTATGCACCCAACACAGCTTACAAACTCCCTGTTACACACAATATTATTATTATTATCTATAACCACAAACAATATTATAATATAACCCGATTTGACCCGACCCGCCCAGTAAAAAAGTATGTGTAAATGAGAATAAAGATATGAACATACTCCCAAGGGTCATCTCCAACTAAAAGAACATCATTCTCATGATCCACATAAACAAGTTTCCAACCAACTCTCTGTCTATCCTCCAATTCACCCTCAATTCCAAATCTTCGAGCCAAATCTTCTTTAAGTTCTTCATAACCTGAATAACCAGAAATATCAATCGATCTTCCAACAGCCCCACGTTTGTACACCTACAAATCACAAAACTCATTTTCATCATCTTAACTTAATCTAGGGCTCTAATAACGTTTCCCCCCAATTTGGTGGTTAAATCAAACCTTAGTATATGTCCGCATTCGTTGATACTGTTGTGGAGGTGGGGCCCACACATCACTATTTAACAAATTGTTGTCGTTTAAGGTGGAGTCGATAGGGTTGAAGGGCATATCTGGAACTCCAAATGATTGAGAAACCATTGATGACGAGAGTTCGGGCTGAATCATGCCATCTGGGCTGAGATTATTTTGGAAATCTTTATTGGGCCCCACTATTCCTTTTGTGGTCAACGGGTCAAGAATCATTGACGGCATACCCAAATGGTTGCTGTTGTGGTCAACGTTGACCCCAAATGGAACAATATCTTCAACTTGATTATCTTGAATTTGTGGTGGTTGTGAATTTGAAGACAAACGATTAGGGTTAGGGTTTTGATGTTGTGAATTTGAAGACAAACGATTAGGGTTAGGGTTTTGATGTTGTGAATTTGAAGAAAAATTATTAGGGTTAGGGTTTTGGTGTTGTGAATGAAGATTGTTTTGAGGAACACAAATTGAAGTAGCTGAAGATGAACTATCCAAGAAATCCATCTGTGTTGTTCCATTAATATTGTTTAAACATGTCATAGGGGTTAAAAATCCTTGATTTTGACTTTTTGAAATGTTGACCGATTGAGACCCTTTAACAAAGTTGACATTTGGTTGTATAGTTTGACTTTCTGCTATGGTATTCATTACATGAGTAGAATTAATCATTGATGGAACAATATTTGGGCAGTTATTTGTTGAAGGTGAAGTTGAACATGACGGGACATCATCTGTAATCCCAGTCAATAAGCTGCTGCCATGTGTCGAAATCTGATTGGTCGGATGAAGTTTTGGTTGTTGAGAGTGATAAGGAAACCAATTATTCGTTTGACTATTGTTTCTTGACATGTTTTGAGACATTGGTGTGACGGGTGTTTGACTTGTGTCAATTGTTTGACTTGTTGACATTGACCTTGAAAAAGTTTGACCAACATCCATTAATGGCATCTGTTGATCTTGTGGCTGTTGTGATCCAGATTGTTGTTGTTGATGAAGCCTTTGTAGAAGTTGAATAGAAATTTGATTATCAGGCATTTGTAATTGTTGACAAATTTGTTGATCCGAATACTGTTGACTTTGACTTTGACTTTGACACACTGCCATTGTTTGCTGCTGTTGTTGAAGGTTTCTATACAGATGATGATTCTGCACTGAAGGCTGCTGCTGTATTACATTTTGAGGATGATTTTGGGACTGAATTTGGTTTTGAGTCAACGTTTGACTAATCAAATTTTGTCTCATAAGTTGTTGATTTGGGTCAGTCAACTGTTGCTGAGGCTGCATCATTGAGGCTAACGGGTTCATGGCTGCAGATTGTGGTAGCTTTTGTAATTGATCAATCTGTGTTGACCTTTGACTTTGACTTTGAGTATTGAACTGTAAGTTGTTTTGAGTAAGCATTTGTGGAGCTCCATAATTTTGCAAAACGGGTCCGGATAACGGGGTTAAGTAATTCGGTTGGATGGAAGAGCTTTGTTGCATGTTCATCCATTGAACTAAACTTAAACCAGGATCTTTAGTTATATCTTCACCAAGCCAAGGCATTGTTCTTTTGAATAAGTTGTCTAAATCAGCTGATTCCTCATCTGTAGAATTTTTATTTTTAAAAAACAAATTTATTACAATAAAAGTCAAAATATTCTTGAAAAATAATTATTTTTATGTTAAAATTAGTACTGATCGTTTGTTGACTTGAAAGTTACTGCTTTACAAGTTGGTCAAAGAAAGAAAATGACATGACAACAGAGGAATATTAGCCACAAGTTATTGTGACTTTTTATGCACTTTTTTATGATTGTATGATAGGGGCCACAGAATGCATAAAGTATAAATCGTCCCTGTTCTTAATTGTTATTATATAATTATGGATTTTATCTCTTGATTTTTTCTATTACATGAATGGTCCCTAATTTTGAAACTTGTAACATCAACGGTCACTAATTTTGAAACTTGTAGTATCAAAATGGAGGGTTGACGTAATTTAATCAAATTGGAATAAAATAATTTTATTTTAGTCAAATGTGTTATAAACTTAAGCTTTTTTCAGTTGTAGATAAATAAAGAAATTTAAAAAATAAGAAGTAAATAAAATAAAAATATACCTGGCATTCCTGGTTGTCTTGGGCGTTTGGGTCGGTAAAAAGGAGGTGTGGGACAGATGAAAAACGGGGCTGTAACGGGCTCAATCTCCCAAACAGAAACACGGGTTCGTCTTTCCCCACCTGTTGACTCATCCCACCCAACCTAACCGTATAATAAAACGGGCTAAAATATGAGATTTTCAAAGTATGGGCGGGCTTTTTTATTAAAAAAATACCTGTAGGTTTCTCCATTGTGAGTTTTTCCATCTAAGTGGGTCAAGATCACTAATACCTGTAATTGTACCCATATACCTAAAGATTTACACATTTAGTATTTTAAATTTAGTCAAATAAAATTGCTAAGATTCACATGAAAAAGCAGTTTATATTAATTAAAAAATATATACCTTCTTGTTCCGGATTCTTCTGTTTCAAACATCATCCGAAACCGCATTCCAAGTGATATTTGGTTACTGCACACAGCTTTATAGTATTTTGCTAATGGAGTAACAAATTCCGATGGACTAGCCCTGTTTTAAATAAAAACAAATCATTTTTTTTAATTTATTTATTTATTTATTTGAATTAATTTACCTTGGATTATAAAATACAGTAAAAGGGCTGTTATTTGCAGCTGCATGTGCAGCAGCAGCCAATATTCCAATATGCATACTGTCACTCGATAAAACCGATGATGATAAGTTTGTTGGTTGTCTGTTTGCTCGTCTAATTCCCAATAGTAACTGCTGATTTTCATCCCTATTATATGCCATAAAAAAAAAATACTAAAATAAGTTATATTATAGACTAAATTACATAAATCGTCCTTGTGGTTTGTACAAAATTATCAGTTTCATCCCTCAACTTTTCTTTACACACACAGTCCCTAAAGCATTAAAGGACATTATGTTTTTAGGGACCATTTGTGTTAAAAGTTTCAAAATTAGGGACTACTTGTGTAATAAAAAAAGTACAATAGATGTAATGACATTACCTAATAAATAAGACTGAATCTCCAGCTAAAAGCCTTTTTCCACTAACAAATAGGCTCCAACCAGTTGTGAGCAAGTGACGTTTTGGTTGCCCTAAGTTTCATTTTAGGAAAGTAATTATTGATCCTGATGTCATTAGTATGAAAGTTTTATATTTTATAATAAAATATAAATAGAAACTAACCGCGATAAATGTGACGAAATGTCCATTGGGTATCGTGTAAATCCCTTGCTGCAAGTTCTTGTGCTGGTGGTTGCATTGAAAAATCCTATATTTTATTACATACATTTTAACTTATATAAAGATTTAGTAATTTTGACCAAACCATAGGGACGATTTAGTAATTTACTCACTAAAGGAGGGAAGATCTTTTCAGCTGCTCGACGAGGTACAGAGAATCCTCCATGAGTGCTTGTATCACTTGGAGTCAACGTTTTGCAAAAGAATTGTGTTTGTGGTTTATTAATCTTCATTGAAAGATCTGATCTCAGTAATGCTTCCTTGTCAAACTGCATAATTATTAATTAAACCATTAATATCTTTTAGTTACAAATTTAGACACATTTATTATTTATGTCCGTACCGAAGGAACTGGTTGGAGTGTCATCTGAGCATATACTTCATCTGTTTCGGGGTCAGCCTAAAATAATAATAAATTAAATATTTTATCGTGTTACATATCGAGTGATCATATTTATAATATTTATAATAAATTCCGTACATGCAATGTGACACTATGAAGGATGCATAACAGCTTTGATTGGAGATTTCCATAGTTTGGAATTTGAGAATCGGCGTCCTTTTTCATAGATGCTGCAACCTGTAAGCATATATATATTAACAAAAATATATAAAAAAAAAAATTAAAAAAGAAAAGAAAAGAAAAATATGAAGATTTTCCAACATCCTAAAGCTAAGGGGAGTTGGTACCCTACTATATTAAATGCACTTAATAAAAGTCTGTTATCTTTAATAAACAAATAAAGGTAACATTTATTTGCTATATTTACTAACTGGATTAAAATGAGCCAACCACTTTTTGATACACTACTATCAACTATTCATGTTTTACCATCAAAGTAGCAATCATAAAATGTCACTATAATAGTGTTGACAATGGTATCGTTAGTAGAATTTTTCATTCAAAATTAAAAAAATAAAATAATGAAATATTATGATGTAAATGGATTAGCCCTATTTCTAGCACCATAACCATCAACTTCAATACAATTATTATGCTATTACAACGACTAGTAAGTCATGCACTATCAAGTATATCCTATATAACTATCTCAACAGCCTTTATTATTTGGAACCTAATATGACCCAATATCAGCCGTCATTATTACAAATTATTGTTTGTCTGCAACGGGACCAAATTATATTAGCATTACTTTACCTTTAATAATTTACCCTGGTTGTCCTATGAAAATTGCAAAGTTTAACCCGACACAGTTTATAAAAACTGTTTCATTATTTGTTACCGAGAATGTTAAGCCCTAAATCAAGTTATGTAAGTATAAAAGGACGTCTACCAATTATATAGTAAACTTCTTTTTAGAATGTAAAGGCAAGTGGGCCCTACAATAAACCATTGCAATGATCATATATAAATTCATACAAAAGAAAAAGTAATATATTTACACCACAAATTTATTCATATACATATATTTTGATATACTTTTACAGTTTGTTAATTTATACGAAGTACCTTTTTTTTTTAAAAATTTATAATTTATACCAAAAATGGTTTTTAGAGCACAAGGTGTGGAAGGGTAGTTATTGGCATGTTATAATATTTTTTGTCCTATAACTTGGCTATAACTTGGGGAGGAAAAAGTGGCTCCCTGGTGTTATAGTTAAAGTGGTATTATAGGGGTCCCACATTTGTTATTTTGTGTATTTTGATTGGTTGGAAACCCCTCCCCCACCCCCCTTCCCCAGCCCCCCTCCCTTTTGGCTACCGCCATTGCCACAACGAAAGTCCCTTTGGCGAGAATTGCGGTATGGCATAGCGACGTTATAAGGCATCTTTTGCCTTTGGCGGATGTTTAACGCATCCCACACCCAGCACTCTTATAGTACATATATCTAGGGGTGTTCGTTTGGACGGTTTGGTTTTATCCGAACCAAATAGGTGAAACCTAATAAAGTCCGGTTTTTAAAAGTTCAAACCGAACCGTCCAAACTAATTCGAAAACCAAACCGATCCGAACCAAATAACAATTTGGTTGGTTTGGTTTTATCCGTTTGGTTTTTCTAAAAAAATTTCAAAATACTACAAAAGTATATAACATAAATAATATTAAGTTCGATATGTACAATTCCAAAATGATAAACTACTTTATACATAAAAACAAGTCTAGTTCATAGCTTGTGACATTTATAATCATATATGCAAAAATCTTGACATCAACTTCATCAAAAACTCTAAAAAGATTGTTATATATATTACTATTTGGTTTTTTTGGACAATCCGGTTTTCACAATGGAAACCAAATCCAATCCGAAAACCAAAATATTAATTTGGTTCAAGTCCAAACCGATCCAAAAAACCAAATAACCGATCCAAATAGTCCGATCCAAAATGTCCAATTGGACAATCCGGTTATAACCGAATAGTGAACACCCCTACATATATCCATCCACCTATAAAAGATTTCTGCTTTTTGCATCGTTAAAAAAGAAAGCAAATTCTTCAATAGCTACCTATGAGCACTAAGGGAATTTGCACAGAGAGATTCTCTCCCACCAACCATCGCCATGACAGGCGCACTTTAGCAGATTTTACAAATTTGTTTTCATTTGATTTTTATAATTATTTGATTTTGGAATAAAACTTTTATTATAGATTCATTGATTTAGCAATATTCATGTATTTCCAATTCCGATAACATGAACAAAACAAAAGTAATAATCGAATTTGTTGCTCAAATTCCTTTTGAGGCTTTGAGAATCATTTTTGCATTACATGGTTGTACCGTACAACCGTATTATTCCAAACTCTATCCACCGCCAGATCAGATATCAAATTCGGTCGCATATTGCATGACCAACTTGTACGGTACAAGTGGTTAGAGGCATAAGCAAAAAGGAAAGAATGAAAAATATATGCAAAAGCAACAAAAAAGACGATCAGGCAAGAGCGCACGTTAGTCAGCGTAATATAGCAAAATGAATAACCTGTTCGCTGTGTCCTTGAGGAAAATAGACGACGTGAGTTCCGGCCGCCGGTAAGTTCACCAGAGGTCCGGCACACGTTTGCCATAGCTCCGGATTGATTATGCTCTTCTTCTCTCCTGCTGTAAATATCAAATTTTAATTCAAAAGTTTTATAAAAATAATTTTTTTTGAAGAATAATAAATTGTTGTTGACGGAGATTCAGAATATTTTCAGATTAATTTCATTCCGACAAATCGTTAACAACAATAAAAACAACAAAAAGAACGTTAGAAGATAAAAAATGTAAATCAGAGCTCGATTTCAATCGCTTGCCGTTGAAGATCAGAGTGATTGTAAACCTAACCTTCGTCTAGATTCTCCGTCGTTAAAGTAGATCCAGAAGCGTTCGCCGGCATCTTCATTGCTGACGGAAATCGGATCACGACTAACAACGTATTTATTTTATAAAAATAAACTGAAAAAATAAAGATTAAAAGCTAAGACCGGAGATTCATCGGTGGATATCAACAGTACAAATTTAAGTTTAGTAAATGTGGCGGTGAGCGGTGTTTTCCGGCGGAATACGCCGGAAAGTGAAAAAGTTTGAGAAAAAAATTGAAAAAAATGAAAATAAAAACAGCCGGAAAAGGTGGGAAGGGGGGACAAGAAGAAGACCGGAGACACTTTAAAAAAGGAGGTTTTGCTGAGTATTGCAGAGACCAAACGCTGCAGCTTTGCCCCCACTCTCCCCTATTTCTCTCTCTTCAATCACTGTAATTATGTAGCTTTCTTTCTGTATATCTATATATCTCTCTCTTAAATTACTCTCTCTCTCTCTATAAAGCTTCTGTATGTATATGTTTCTCTCCCTGTGCGTATTTTGGGGACTGACTAAACAAAGAGAAGGGCCTTTCAAGGTTCACCTGACAGGGTTATTTTCTTAATTACATGCTTTTAACTGTTAGTTTTTTTTTTAACCGACAAATATTACATTACGTATGTTAGTGATTAGAAATAAGTATCACCTCGTTAGAATTCATACTTTTTTTAAGAGTTAAATTTAGGTCATGTAAACTTTTCTTTCACTATTTAATAATAATCAAAGTTTTAAAAATATTCTAGTTATTTAATATTCAGTGTGTTTGTTTACGTTTTTGAATGAAGACTATGTTAAATGAGCTAATAAAAAATTGTTGAATTATTCCACATTAAAAATATACTTAATCGTTAAGCAGTCAGACTATGCAATTACGTGGAATCATTAAGCATCTTGCTAAAAGAAACTCCGGCCACAAGCATTAATTTAGATATAAAAAAGACATTAACTTAAGTTCCATTAGATTTCCAACTTGTGATGAAGACGTTGAAGATGAAGCCCACAACTTCCTCCGGTGTAAGGTGGCTAGAGACCTTTGTAGGGCCACACTTCATCGGTGGAATATTCAAGTTCTGTTTCCGCATTTAATTATGGAGCTTTTTATCTTGTGGTTTTTCTTAGGGGGTGGTTTTTCTACCATAATTTTTAAGGTTTAAATAGCTTCGCTTCCTTCCCCAGATGCATGAGATGAAGGGTGAAAGGAAGGCTTTGACTAACTCCTTCTAGGGTGATTTTTCTACCACAATTTTTAAGGTATGTACTATATCTAATGCTTAATATATTTGTACAGTTAGCTGTAAAATCTTTATAACAATTAAAATTTGTGGTAGCAATATCAATTCTCTATTTTTCTTACCCTTTCGGTAAGAAATAACAATTTCTTTAATTAAGGTCGTTATTCTCTCTGTTCTATGGATGTTGTGCCAAATTTTAAAAAAGAATTTGTTATATTATCCTGGTCCAGATCTTTTTTATATGCTTAATGTCTTATAAATTTCTTTTTTGCATATCATCTCTGTTGGATATAAATCATGGTTATTACTGATCTATGGATATTACTGATATGCAGAGTTAATACTGATCAACGACTTAATGCTGCTAAGGAGTTGATACTAAAGACAAGAGATACTACTGATGATGCAGTTCCTACTGATCTTGGTTATTACTACTGATGTTACCATTTTCTACTGCTCGATGAAGATTACTAATGCTATGCTTATTTATGGAGTTTATCGAGTCCGAGATCTTAGGAAAGTTTGTTTAGAATATCGTATCTTTTGTAATTCAATTGTAATCGTATCCTAGGATAACTAGGGTAAATTGTTAGGTTTCAAGGACTATTATATATAGTTCCTTATGAATTGTAAACATACGTGTGTATTGTATTCATTCGATCAATATACATTGAAGCTTTTTGTGATAAACTGTTTTCTTGATAATTCTTATATTATTTACAGTTTATTGTTCTTGTTAATCACAATAGTGTTAATCCGCTGTAACTTCTGATTGTGAGTAGATCACTGAGTCTATTAGCTATCTAAGTTAATCGATCTTGACAATCTCTGATTTGAAAAAGAATCCGATACGCACAGAAACAGTTACTATAGTAAATGTCATAGATTTATTATCACATAATGACCATCTTGGTACTAAAATCGAGTATGATGGTCACCTCAGTGTTAAATCTTTCATGTTGATTTCGTTCAACAACGAAATCGAAAACCTCATGTGTAAATACTGATGTTTAGGAATGATTGTCGTAAATTTATACTACCTCCGTATCAAAATAAGTGCATTTGAGATTTCACAGTTTTTGAGGCAAAAGATTAAAATTTGGGTTAAGATAGATTAAAATTGATAGTTAGTGGAAAATGAGTCTCACTGCTTATGAATAAAGTGATATTAATGATGTTTAAAAGTAAAAGTAAGGGTAAAATGATAATTTCACTTTATTAAAGTAGATAATTAGTAGATAATGAGTCCCATTTTTTGCCAAATAATATAAGAGTTAGAAATGTATCACTTATTTTGATCCACCATTTTTAGAAAAGTGTATCACTTATTTTGACACGGAGGTAGTATGATAATTGAAGTTTACGAATAACAAATATGGAGTATAATCTATTTTTATATTTATATCGGAAAACACAAAAATATATTACTAAAAGTATTGGTTCTAAACATTGGGATCATAGGACTTTGTCGTTGGTCATGTACTCATATACAAGATGCATACTGAATTGCCAGTTATATCATATGAAGCATGTAACTCCTTGTCCCTCAAAACACCAACTGTAATATGATACGATGTTTAAGCAATATATAAATCATCAATTAGATATTTATTTTTTATTTTTTTTAATAGTAAATCTTAATTTATACCTAATTTCTACCTATGTATATGACGAGATTTGAACCCCCAACCAGTGTAATAAACAAAGTTCAAAAACTGAGTTTGTAATAAATGATATACCACATAAACTTGTAATTTAATCTTTCAATTAAATAATAATTTTTTGTTAAGATACTATAACATACATATATTATATTTTCCTGGTTTTCATGCTCAACTAATCCACATGCTACCCACCCGATAAAAATAATATTATAATAGTAGTATATCTGATAATTACTTCACTATCAACATCACTATTTTTATTGACCTTCTTGCCCTATAATTAGAAGTTCTAATTTTGTTAGAAATATGTAAAATGTAAATATAGGTTATGATCCAGTGATTACTTAAAAATCAGTGAGAATTGTGAGGATAATTCTTAGCTAAACGTGTTCATTAAAGGTATTTTCATCATGGGTATTCAATTAATGTAAAATTAACAATAATCTAAAATTAACAAAATGATTTAAAAATTAACAATGATGCAAAAATATATTAATTTGATCAGAAATTAATAAAATATTTAAAAATATATATAATACTTATTATTTTAATTTAATGTAAAATTATGTTTATGCAAAATTAATAATGATAATATTCATTTCATAATAAAAACTAAATGTAATATCATTGTTGCATTAGCAAGAATGATAGTATTATTTTTTGATGCTATTGATGAAAAATTATGAAAGATTCTACAAATTAATGTCATAAGATAGTATTTATATACATCAAGATAAGTATATCAAGGATCTGTTAAATAAATATGAAATGAACTCATATATGCTAGTATAAAAAATCCTATGCCTCTGTTAAGCTTGATGCCGATTCAGTTGTTAAACCAGTTGGCATCACAAACTATAGAGGGATCTATGATCACCCAGATTTCTTTTTCTAACCTTTCCAAAAATTAATTTGGGTAAATTACAGAAATTGTCCCTGTATTATACCTGATTCTGCATTTCTGTCCCTAAACTTTTTTCTTCGGTTTTTTTATCCCTAAAGATTTTTGGATTTTAGTTTTCTGTCCTTCCGTCCAAAATCCTCCATTAACTGACGTGAAATGCTAAAAAAACAAGGGTATTTTCGTCCTTTTCTTTTTTCCCTTTTCTTTTTTTCTTTTTCTCTTTTAATTTTTTTTTTCATTCAAACCATAAAAATCACACCTTGATTTCCAGATTTGATTTTTCATAATCACAGCTTTTAACCACCAAATTCAACCCCAAAACCATCCCATCAAAACTCACAAAAGATTCAGCTACAAAATTCCATGACATTTTAAACGTAAATTGGATTTGAACATTTTATGTTTAACGGAAATCTTAAACACAAAATTGAAGTGGAGATTTTGAAGATTCTTTACTTAAATTGCACCGGAGATAAAGAACAACTTTTTTTTTATTAAAGAGGGGGTGACGGTCTGTCTCGACTTCTCCGGGTGAAGAAGAAAGAGACGACGCCGGTCGAATTCTCCGGTCATCTCCCCCTATTGTTTTCTCCGGTCGTCTTCCCGTCTTCTCCGGCTGTCTTCTTCGGTCGTATTCCTCGATCGTCTTCTCCGGCCGTCTTCCCCGATTGTCTTCTTCGGTTGTCGGAAAACTGAGATGGAAGAACACCCAAGTTGAGTTTTTTTTAGGTTCTGGAACTTCAGCCAATAAGAGACCTTTCGTGTCCATGGTTACATCCAAAAGTTTAGTCTCTGATTCAGGTTCGATCTGCAAATGCATTAGAAGTTAGTTATGAAATAATTTGAATGCATAAGATTTAGATATCAATGCTTTGATTTATCGTCTTCATCTTTTCGATGGTGTTTAGATCTAGGTTTAGGTTTTTTTTATGTATATAGAAGATTTAGAATCAAGAAGCATAAAAAAAAATGATAAAAGAAAAAGAAAAATGTAAAAATAAAAAGAAAAAGAGTTAAAATAGGGGTAATTTGGGAAATTGACAAAAATATCGTTAGTTAACGGAAGATTTTGGACGGAAGGACAGAAAACTGAAATCCAAAAATCTTTAAGGACAAAAAAGCTGAAGAAAAAAGTTTAGGCATAGAAATACAGAATCGGGTATACTACAGGGACAATTTCTGTAATTTACCCAATTAATTTTAAGATTTTCATTTTATTGTTTTATGAGGAATGGTCTTTGTGTCTATCAATTGTGCCCATCCATTTTATGATAACACGTGTCAAAATCAATAGATAATATGATGAAAGAGAATTAATGGATTACACATATTAAGTTTAGAGATGTGTAAACACATGAGTGAGCACAATTAATATACACAAATATCATTTCTCTTGTTTTATTTAATATTCAACATAAATATGTGAATATCAAGAAACTCTATATAACAGTTTGGGTAATAGTTGTAGATAATATATTCAATAAATTGTAAAAATCGACTTTTAAATGCTTTTTCAATATATTAAGAAACTTTTTGTTCAATTAATGAAAAACCTATATTTTTTGGTGCAAAAGATTTTTTTGTGCCATGGATGAAAACCCTATATTTTTAGAGAAAGAGAGGTGATTTCGACACCACGAGAATTAATTCATACACCATATTATACACCATTTAAAGCAAATTGTGTAAAAACAATGATTATAATGTGTAGAGTAGTTTTTGTGGTGTCAAAATCACCTCTCTTAAAGAAATGATATCGATGCCTACTGATATGACTACTTAATTGATCAAGAAAAGTGTCAAAATAAATAATAATGAGAGATATAATTAATGAAAGTCAAATAAATATAAACATGAAATATACATAAATACAATAGATATCAATAACATTGATCATATTTTTAACTTTCTCTTGTTTGTATATCAAAAATTGACAAAGAAATACATATTCCTTGTTATAATATGAATAAAATTACATATGCAATAATGAAGATAAACTATGCAACTAGTGGATGATCAATTAGTCAAGCCTTCATGTCCAATCCAATAAATGATTTACCAAGATTGTTATCTTTGTACTATTACTAAGTATGGGTTCAAGTGTAAAATTTTTAGTATAAATACCCATGTAAGTGAAGATGTAAAATACACCTCAAAATACACTTTCATAAGTGTTATAAATTCTCTCCATCTCCATCTTGTTCCTGGATCATAATCTTAAAGTTCTTTGATTAAAGTGCTAATAGGGCCTTATAAAGTTAATTTATAACACGTTATCAGCACGAAAGTTCTTAATCAAGGAAGATCAACTCAATCACAAGGTACATTTACTTAATCAAGTTAATTACTTAACGTAAACATTTTTTTATAACAATAAGTTATAATATAATAATAAATTAAATGAAACTAAACACATTTAATCAAGGATATTATGATGACATTTGGACTACTAATCTTGGGACTACTACCATACTTACATTTATTATTGTACTAATTATATTCTTATGTTTACTAACCCTTTTAATTTATGCAAACTAATATTTACATTTATGTATTTTAACTTTTACTTATGCTAACATTTATATTTATGTATTTTAACTTTTACTTATGCTTACTAACTTTTACTTATGCAAACTAACATTTAATTTTATTGCATCTAACCTTTATTTATGTTACTAAAATTTATTTATACGAGGCAGCATGGCCCGTGCGATGCACGGGCTTCGTTCATAATAATGAGTTATTTTGAGTACATATCGTGTACAATTTACTGGTATCACCTGGAAAGTACGAAAAGCATGATCGGTACATGTTTAACTTTGATTGCGACTATTCTACTAAATGAGCAAAGTTGTTCTTTATGTGTATTGATGTTTAGGGTTTGTTGTTGTTTATTGAATCATATGGATTGTGTATGTTAATTGCAATTATTTCTTTAGCTTGAAATAGATTTCGTATGCGTTAGTAGGCTTGTACAAATTGGACAGAGAACCAACCGGGATCGCAGAATCAGATCGGACGAACCGAGCTCCAATGGTTCGATTCTCGGTTCTATTTTTTATGAAAAATCAGTACCCGGTTCCAACCGGTTCAGTTCCAAGCGGTCCGATTCGGTCCAAAACCGAGAAAAAACCGAAAAAAGTCAAAGGAATTGCCTCGGTTCTCGGTTAGGTTCGGTTCTGAGCATCATCTGTTCGGTCCTCGGTCCGTCCAAAACTATTTTTTCGTTCGGTTATGGTTTTTTTAAAATAAATATCTGTCATCGTGCATTTTTTTCATGTTGATTGATTTTAATAAACCTATAAAGTTTGTTGCTATATAATTAATATTTAACCATAATCTAGATATTCAACTATTTTTTATGATTCAGAAATGCATTGACATTATTTTGTTGTGTTTATTAAATATTATTTATGATAAAACTTTTGATCTTACAATTGGTTAATATATTATTTTTAATAAACAGATTTATATAATATTATTATTAATATTAAATGCATGGTATTAATTGCAACTTCGAAGTTGGAAGTCAATTTTTATAAATGGATGTTCTGTTAGGGTAAAAGATAATATCATTTGAAAACTCAACATCATTTGCATCATGATATTGTGATATTTATAGTTTATAATATGTAACTTCTAGTTATATGAAAAGACTATTATTTAATTAAATTTACTACAATTATTTTTCTGTTAATTTCTTTGTCTTATTTAATTAATATGTAATTTCTAGTTAAATGAAAAAACTATTATTTAATTGAATTTACTACTATTATTTATGTTAAATTCTTTGTATAATCAATTACATTTACTCATGAGCATCATTTATAACAAAAACTTATTTTTTGTTTAACATAAAATTAAATACGACATAAACCATAAAACTCAGTTTTTTATATGATTTATAGATATAGATATTGTAACGACCCGAAATTTTATATTAAATAAATTATGTAAAAATATGATAAATAAGGATAAATCATTTAAAAGACGTGGGAATTGGTTTCGTGTCATTTGGACACCGTTTTATATGGTTAAGGTCGAAATCGGGTCGAATTGGGTAACAAAAAGTTGCAGCCTAGATGCCAGCATGAGTTCGCGGCGCGAACTATGGTTCGCGAACGCGAAGGTCGACCAGAGATGTTGGGGTTTTGAGACATGAAGTTCACGACCAGGATCACGACGCGAAGAGTTCACGACACGCGAAGTTCGCGACGCGAACTTGGGTTCGCGAACGCGAACTATTGTCGAGCAGAATAAAATCGGGTTTGAGCTAGGGTTTCTTCATTTTTCACCCAACACTTGTGCAGCCGTTTTAGAGAGAGAAAGTGGGCGATTTTGGTGTTCTAGAGCTCAAATCTTCATCAATCTTGTGGATCTTAACATCAATGGTAAGGATTCTTGATCCTTGATAGTTGGTAGTTAGTTTGTGAGCTTTGTATGGGTAGAAATGGTGGTTTGGGGAACCATTCATGTCATCTTGGGGAAGATGACTAATCATGGGTGTAGAACACTCATTGCAAGCTTGTAATCGATGTGTACAAGTTGGATCTGAGTTTATGATGGAAATCTTGAACAAGGGTTTGAGATTTCACCAAGTTGGATGAACTTGGTGGTTAGGGTTATAGATATGGATTGATTAGTGACTAGTTATGGATAATAACTAGTTATTGTGATGATATTGATGGTAGGTCAAGAAGACCTAAAGATTGTGACATTTCACAAGTTGGAAAGCAAGGATTCGTGTTGTTAGACACGATTTGGAATTAGCTTGGCTAAGGTGAGTACATGAGACTTTTACTGAGTACATAGCAAATGATTTTGAAAACCATGATGTTTTATGAGTCTTTATTAATAAATGCTTTTAATAAAGATATGGTTAAAAGGATAAGAGAATGCAAGTAATAGACCATCTAAGTATGTCTAGATGACTAATGACTTTTGAAAGAGATTATGATGATGAAAAGTAATTAATAATCCTGTATTAATATGATGTTTGACTAAGAGTAATGATTAAGAAAGTATGATATTTGACTTATTAATAATATGTATTAATAAAGCTAATAACAATGATTTTCAAGTATCAAGTATTGATTAGTATATTATACTAATAAAGGTAGTGGTTGGATTGTTAAGAAAATCGATAGAAAGTGACTAGTGATAAATATGCATTTTAGTCAAAGAGAAATTAAAGTAATATAATTTTGATAAATATGTTTCATTTAACAAAGGACTTGGTAAAGTCAATATTGAAATTGAATAAGAAGCGAGAATAATGTGATAATTAGAATAGATGTATTCTAATTTATGTTTGAGTATGTATTATTGGGGCATAGGCCCGTATTTGATAATTTCAATGTGTGTTGAGAAAAGGATCCGGATCACATATAACCCACACAAGTTGGGGGAGTTAGTGACACCTACTTGGGGCGGTACCACCCTGCGCAAGGGTAGTGTGTCGAGAAATAGATAACCCGGAAAGCGGGGGAGTTTCAGATAACCCGGAAATCGGGGGAGCAATAGATAACCCGGAAACGGGGGAGTTTACCTAGTTAACCCACATCGGGGGAGTTTGCTACGGAGAGGTCCGTAGCGTATGTGATAAAGATTTAGTAAGCTATGGATAGCTTACAAGTATGTGACTACGTGATGAGTAAGCTTACGGTTAGCTTACTAGTAGATACGAATAAGCGGTAAGAACATAAGATAAAAATTAATAAGTGATTAAAGAAAAGAAATGGACAGTAATGACTTTTATATTATATTTGAGAATGGGTCGAAAACCCATGTATCTCACGAGACTATTTTGTCTCACGTACTACTTTGTTTTTGGCTATGTATTCAGGTTCGAGATCGTCGGATTAGAGGGTCGCGATAGAAGTGGCCTAGTGTTGATTAGCTCGGGAGCTCGTAGGTAGATCCCGTTTATCCTATGGTTATGATATTGTTTTTGTAACACCGGTTTTAATACTCTGATAAACTTTTATTGGTTTTTGTTAAACCGTATTTTGGGAATATTGGACTTGTAATATTTTATTCAAAAATATGATTTAAAAAGTGTTTAAAAAAAATTGAGGTGTTACAACTTGGTATCAGAGCTATAGTTTAAGTGAATTAGGTAGGTTGGACCTCCCTAGTCTTAAGCTATGCTAAGTAGGATCATATGTTTTCCATAGGATGTCCATGATTTGTCTTCTGAGACCGTAAAGTATGGGTATATTAGGTTCGAACCCTAAGAAGGAAGATAATGTCTTGAGCTTTATTGGTTATGGTTGACTAATAAGTCAATCTTTGAATTTTAATGGTTTAATATGTTGGTGTAGCAAATGGTGAACCAAAGAAGTGGAGAAATCCCACGAGATCATGAGACGGATTCAAATCGAATCCCGACTCATCCCAGTAATAATGGAGAGGGTTCCGGTTTGGATGCAAACCAAACCCCGATAACCATGGAAACTGTCCAGAAATTGTTTACCCTAATTAGGGAAGTGGTTAAAGAGGATGTTAATCGGATCATGACTAACCGGTTCAATGAGGAGAAGAATGATAACTCTAAGTCCCATGGGGGAAGTAAGTTTTCGGGTAGCAAGACCCGTACCGAGGAGCCATCGACCGAGGAAAGCAACGATTCGGGGTCGGAAGAAAGAGAAGGATGTGCATACAAGGCATTCATGACGTGCAACCCCGGTGCGTATTATGGGAGTTCGGAACCGAAGGTCACGATGCGTTGGATTCGGGAGACCAAGCAAGTACTAGAAAGTAGCAAGTGTTTGAGAGAAGACATGGTCACTTATGCATCCCGACAGTTGAAGGATGAAGCGTTGTCATGGTGGAATGCCATGTATGATACTTTGGGTAAGAAAGCATTGTATGAAATGTCGTGGGAAGAGTTCACGAGTAGATTAAAGGAAAAGTTTTGTGCCACTCGAGGTGTCGAGAGGGGTATTCGGCGAAAAGCACAAGAGTTGTCGTCAGGAGGGGGAAAGAAGAAGTTCGATAGTAGCTTGAAATCGACGAAGGAAGATACACTTGGATCAAGTCCGTAAAAGAAAGGTAGTGTTGGAAGTTGTCAAAGTTGTGGTAAGAATCACCAGGGAGAATGCAAAGCAAACACGGCTATATGCTTCAAGTGTGGACGAGTAGAACACTGAGCAAAGGATTGCAAAGTAAGGAACCTCGAGGAAGTGGAATGCTACACTTGTCACGAGGTGGGACACTATAGTAGTGCGTGCCCAAGGAAAAGAACCGACACGTCAGCATCAACCGCCAACAGGAATCGGGTGAAGGAAACTCGTGGAGCCACTTCAGGTAATTCGTTTATGAAGTTTGATAAATGATTAGGGTTTAGTTGTTTATATGTCGCACAATTTAGTGCTTATGTGATCAAAGTATGAAAATAATTATAGATGAAATGTGTAATGTGAAAAGGAATAAGGTTGGGAGATAGTCTCCCCGGGTTATTATGTGTATAGTCGAATGGGTTGGCGACCGGTATGTCGCGAGAAATAAGGATAAGAAGGACTATGTCATCATGGATTATTTGAAGGTGAATCACGAGAGTGGTAAACGTTCTCAACAAGAGGATGGTAGTACAATGAAGTACTAAGTGCTAGTGAGAATTGGGAAGTACAAGATATATATACATATCCATAAAATGGAACTTAAATATTGGATATGATTGATTGAATGATTGACAAAAGGTTGTATCATGGATGATGGATGCGATGCTAAGTGTAAAAGGTTAATTAATGGTAAAATGTCCTAAATATGGTATGCTAAGTCAAGGGTGACAATTAATTGTTGGAGAAAGGGCATAGGAAAAAGTGTGATAACTTATGTATGGACTCGGGATCGGAGTCAATTGGTTGACTCTAGTTGACCTCGCGATTCGGTCAAAATATGGATGATTAGATGCAATGGTAGTTACCTAAGTGTTGAAAGAAAGATTACAAACCCTGATAACGAGAAAATGAATCGACTAAAGACGATTGGTAAATGAATAGATTTGTGGAAAGCACTAGAGATGATTATGGGTGTACCGTGTGGTGTAATGTATAAGCGGAAAAATTGAAGGTCAATTATGAAAGAAAATGTTAGCGTGATGCTAATTGTATTGGTGCATACATAAATTGTGTGCAAGATGGCATAGTAGTGGTTGAGTCTTGTTAGATCGGAGGCTTCCCGATTAACGAGGTTAGATGAGTCGCTTTGGATTGGAGGTTTTCCGATCATTGTGATAGTTTGGAGTCGTGATGGATTGGAGGCTTTCCGATCATCTCGATAAGATAGTTAAAGTATAATTTGTTATAAGGGATATGATGTTTGTATCTGACGTATGAAGAACCGTATGGTTAGCTGTTGTTATGATTTTTATGGCAAGTGAGAACTTGGGTTGAAAACACGGGTAGTGTTTAAGTATAAGTAGGTGTAGGGGATGCCTACAAGTTCATGGTTTATGAAAAAGGAATGCCTTTAGGAAGCAAATTTGTTAGTAACCAATGAGTGGTGAAAGAGGTGTAATGGGTGGTTAGACCACAAATTTGGGTATGGTTGAGGCTCTAGAGCCAGTAATCGGGAATTTCAAGTATGGTATAAGGATGTTGAAGGAGATTATAAATGGTATAAGTAATTGGATGAAAGTTAAAAAGGTAATGGAGATTTGGCATTGCCTTAAATGAAAATGGTTAATCGATTGTGGAAATTGAAATCGAAGAAAGAGGGAACAATTGAGAAAGGAAATTTAGATATTGGAATCGGGAATTAAAAGCTTGGGAAGCGATGCCTTAGTAATAAAGAATATGGAAATTTTGCAAAGTAAGTTTGACTTTAATCATAAGTCAAGGTTGGTCAACTAGTGGATTGTTGACTTTAGTCAAAATTGGGTTTTGACTTTCGTTTAAATTGGTTAGTCAAGGATAAGGGCGTTATGTATCATCTTCATGTGTAAGATAGTGGGTAATGGATTAATAGAAATAATGGTAGTCAAAGGGTGCGACTTTAACCGTTGGGTATTTCGAGTTGAACTTAGGAACCGAGTATGATTGTTGTTGGACCATGAAGGTAAGGTCGATTATTAAGGAATTTATGGTTAATGGAATCACTAGTGAATAAGGAAATTGTCAAGAAATGGTTGACTTTGTGCTGAAGTCAAAGATTGGACAATGTTGACCGCTTGATCAGAGCTAGGCGTTAACTATTGTTTTGGTTAATTGGCTATTAATAATGATTGAGTCATATGATCTCAATGTGGATAAGGGGTTTGGTTAAATGATTGAAAGTGTCATAGTCGGGTTAAGAAATGTTGACTCGTTTAGGGGTACTAAGGGCTTAAGATTGATTTTTGACCCGTTCGGGCCTAACAGAATTAAGTGAATGTTTAAAGGTATATTGTTGATTTAATTGTAATGGGAAAAGTTCGATTGTAATAACCACGAGAGAACGAGAACGGAATATTCGGTCGAATGTGAATTGGGAATCTTCGAGTTGATTCCGAGGACGGAATCCTTCTAAGGGGTGGATAGTTGTAACGACCCGAAATTTTGTATTAAATAAATTATGTAAAAATATGATAAATAAGGATAAATCATTTAAAAGACGTGGGAATTGGTTTCGTGTCATTTGGACACCGTTTTATATGGTTAAGGTCGAAATCGGGTCGAATTGGGTAACAAAAAGTTGCAGCCTAGCTGCCAGCATGAGTTCGCGGCGCGAACTATGGTTCGCGAACGCGAAGGTCGACCAGAGATGTTGGGGTTTTGAGACATGAAGTTCACGACCAGGATCACGACGCGAAGAGTTCACGACACGCGAAGTTCGCGACGCGAACTTGGGTTCGCGAACGCGAACTATTGTCGAGCAGAATAAAATCGGGTTTGAGCTAGGGTTTCTTCATTTTTCACCCAACACTTGTGCAGCCGTTTTAGAGAGAGAAAGTGGGCGATTTTGGTGTTCTAGAGCTCAAATCTTCATCAATCTTGTGGATCTTAACATCAATGGTAAGGATTCTTGATCCTTGATAGTTGGTAGTTAGTTTGTGAGCTTTGTATGGGTAGAAATGGTGGTTTGGGGAACCATCCATGTCATCTTGGGGAAGATGACTAATCATGGGTGTAGAACACTCATTGCAAGCTTGTAATCGATGTGTACAAGTTGGATCTGAGTTTATGATGGAAATCTTGAACTGGGGTTTGAGATTTCACCAAGTTGGATGAACTTGGTGGTTAGGGTTATAGATATGGATTGATTAGTGACTAGTTATGGATAATAACTAGTTATTGTGATGATATTGATGGTAGGTCAAGAAGACCTAAAGATTGTGACATTTCACAAGTTGGAAAGCAAGGATTCGTGTTGTTAGACACGATTTGGAATTAGCTTGGCTAAGGTGAGTACATGAGACTTTTACTGAGTACATAGCAAATGATTTTGAAAACCATGATGTTTTATGAGTCTTTATTAATAAATGCTTTTAATAAAGATATGGTTAAAAGGATAAGAGAATGCAAGTAATAGACCATCTAAGTATGTCTAGATGACTAATGACTTTTGAAAGAGATTATGATGATGAAAAGTAATTAATAATCCTGTATTAATATGATGTTTGACTAAGAGTAATGATTAAGAAAGTATGATATTTGACTTATTAATAATATGTATTAATAAAGCTAATAACAATGATTTTCAAGTATCAAGTATTGATTAGTATATTATACTAATAAAGGTAGTGGTTGGATTGTTAAGAGAATCGATAGAAAGTGACTAGTGATAAATATGCATTTTAGTCAAAGAGAAATTAAAGTAATATAATTTTGATAAATATGTTTCATTTAACAAATGACTTGGTAAAGTCAATATTGAAATTGAATAAGAAGCGAGAATAATGTGATAATTAGAATAGATGTATTCTAATTTATGTTTGAGTATGTATTATTGGGGCATAGGCCCGTATTTGATAATTTCAATGTGTGTTGAGAAAAGGATCCGGATCACAGATAACCCACACAAGTTGGGGGAGTTAGTGACACCTACTTGGGGCGGTACCACCCTGCGCAAGGGTAGTGTGTCGAGAAATAGATAACCCGGAAAGCGGGGGAGTTTCAGATAACCCGGAAATCGGGGGAGCAATAGATAACCCGGAAACGGGGGAGTTTACCTAGTTAACCCACATCGGGGGAGTTTGCTACGGAGAGGTCCGTAGCGTATGTGATAAAGATTTAGTAAGCTATGGATAGCTTACAAGTATGTGACTACGTGATGAGTAAGCTTACGGTTAACTTACTAGTAGATACGAATAAGCGGTAAGAACATAAGATAAAAATTAATAAGTGATTAAAGAAAAGAAATGGACAGTAATGACTTTTATATTATATTTGAGAATGGGTCGAAAACCCATGTATCTCACGAGACTATTTTGTCTCACGTACTACTTTGTTTTTGGCTATGTATTCAGGTTCGAGATCGTCGGATTAGAGGGTCGCGATAGAAGTGGCCTAGTGTTGATTAGCTCGGGAGCTCGTAGGTAGATCCCGTTTATCCTATGGTTATGATATTGTTTTTGTAACACCGGTTTTAATACTCTGATAAACTTTTATTGGTTTTTGTTAAACCGTATTTTGGGAATATTGGACTTGTAATATTTTATTCAAAAATATGATTTAAAAAGTGTTTTAAAAAAAAGTTGAGGTGTTACAGATATAGATATAGATGTTGAGATATCAGTAAGATATATACTTGATACAAATCAATGAAAGAAATTAATAGCAAGGAGAAAGAACAAAATCGCTAAAGGTATTTGTTGTTTACTTCACTTATTAAATATTTCTTTTGGATGCACCTTTAGAGTATTAAAATTTTGCAACATAATAATAAGTATTTATAGATCCTAATGTGTAAGATTCATAAATCTTGAAAAGTCTCTTATTTTATAGAACATTTTATTATTATAATTATTTATATTTATTACAAAACTCTTGGTCTTACAATTTAATGAGTTTGTCAAATTATTATTAAAATGAATTCAATACTATAGAACTCAATAGAACTCAATTATAATAAATGCAACATAAAAATAGAACTCAATTTTTATATTTTTTTACATATATAAAAGAAGTAAACATAAATTTAACAACCATCAATATAGTTAATTAATACTTTCCTACTAATTAGATAATCTCAAGTTTATGTTAAAACTCTTGATTTTACAACTATTGAGCTTCTCAATATTTATTAACATGATTTATTTAATATTATAATAAATGCAACATCAATATGAAACTCATTTTTTATATTTTATTATACATATACAAACGAAAATAAGCATAAATTCAACAACCACCAATATATTTAATTAATATTGTCCTACTAATTAGAGAATTGCAAGATGTGAAAATGACGATCAAAACCTATTAATTGGATTAAAAGTAAAATAACAAATCAAATGAACAACAATATGTGACCATTAACATTATAAGATATCCATCTTAAATAATTGTGATAATATCATACACAATCGCGTATACTATAATAATAACTATCAGATCATTATAAATATAATTTTTATACAAAATGTAAGTAAACAACGAATAACAATTTTATACATATATACAAAAGACGTTGTGTAATTTTAAATAAAAACAACATACCCTCACTAAAACAAAATCATAAAGATTATGTTGGATTACCAATTAATAGCGACGATAAATAATAAAAACCTTATAGATCTTTGTTGTTGACTCCATTTGTTAAGTATTTCTTTTGGTTGCACCTTTGAAGTGTTAAAATTTTTGCAATATTATGAGAATGCGTATTTATAGATGCTAATGTGTAAGATTAATAAAACTTGAAAAATCTCTTATTTATTGAACATTTTATTATTATTATTTATATTTATTTCAAAACTCTTGGGCTTACAATTTAATAAGTTTGTTTTTATTATTATAATATTATTATTAATATTAATTGCATGATATTAATTGCAACTTCAAAAATAATTGTGATAATATCGTACACAATCGCATGTACTATAATAATAACTATCAGATCATTATATAATCTAACTTTTATATAAAATGTACATAAACAACGAATAACAATTTTATACATATATACAAAAGAGGTTGTGTAATTTTAAACAATAACAACTAACATACCCTCTCTAAAACAAAATAATAAATATTATGTTGGATTACCAATTAATAGCAACGATAAATAACAAAAGCCCTATAGATCTTTGTTGTTGACTCCATTTGTTAAGTATTTATTTTGGATGCACCTTTGGAATGTTAAAATTTTTTGCAATATGATAATGAGTATTTATAGATGCTAATGTGTAAGATTAATAAAACTTGAAAAGTCTCCTATTTATTGAACATCTTGGAAAGTCTCCTATTTATTGAACATTTTATTATTATAATTATTTATATTTATTTCAAAACTCAAACTCAATTTATATATATATATATATATATATATATATATATATATATATATATATATATATATATATATATATATATATATATATATATATATATATATATATATATATATTTATTTATATAATATAGATAAAATGTACATAAACAACGAATAACAATTTTATACATATATACAAAAGAGGTTGTGTAATTTTAAACAATAACAACTAACATACCCTCTCTAAAACAAAATAATAAACATTATGTTGGATTACCAATTAATAGCAACGATAAATAACAAAAGCCCTATAGATCTTTGTTGTTGACTCCATTTGTTAAGTATTTATTTTGGATGCACCTTTGGAATGTTAAAATTTTTGCAATATGATAATAAGTATTTATAGATGCTAATGTGTAAGATTAATAAAACTTGAAAAGTCTCCTATTTATTGAACATTTTATTATTATAATTATTTATATTTATTTCAAAACTCTTGGGCTTACAATTTAATAAGTTTATTTTTATTATTATAATATTATTATTAATATTAATTGCATGGTATTAATTGCAACTTCAAAATTGGAACTCAATTTATATATATATATATATATATATATATATATATATATATAGATATATTAACTTTCATTTATGTATACTAATACTTATGCATATTTTTTTTTCTTTCTTTTATTTACTAATTTATTTAAAGATTCACTAATATTTTTACAAATATATCTATGTAATTTATTTCTTTAATTATTCTTTTTATTTTATATATATATATATATATATATATATATATATATATATATATATATATATATATATATATATATATATATATATATATATATATATATATATATATATATATATATATATATATAGAACGGCTATGTATGTAACGGTTATAAACGGTAAAAAAAATTATATAAAATATACAACGGCTATATTTTTACACTATAAATAAACACATCATCCACACTTCTTTATACTACAAAATAATTTCTCTCATCTTCAAAATCAAGATCAAGAATGATTCACCCGTTTTTAATTTTCATGATTGTAATGGTTATTGTACTTGGCATCTTATTTAGTCTCACGCCTGATGTATTTTATCATTTCTTGTTCACGTATGGGATGATTGTTCTCCCACTTCTGTTTTGTGCAATACATATTGATATATATAAATTCTGATTTTTAACTTGTTTTGTTTTAAATATATATAGTTATAAAATGTCAAACGTTGCGAAGATTGAATTTGATGCGTTAAAAGCATCTGGTAAAAATTACAACTCATGGATCACTGATATGAGAGCATATTTAGCATCAATGGGTATCTTAGATGCCTTAAATGAAAATAATAATTTCTCATCCCAAGAAAAATGGAAAGCAGTTTTCAATCTTCGTAAACACGTTGATGCTAGTTTAAAAAATGAATATTTAAACATTGAAGACCCATATATTTTCTGGAAGTCTCTTAAAGAAAGATTTGATAATAAGAAAAGGGTCTTACTTCCCTTTGCCAGAGAAGAATGGAGATCATTAAGATTCCAAGATTTTAAACAAGTGTCTGATTATAGCTCAGCGTTGTTCAGGATATGTTCACAACTTGAATTTTGTGGAGATCCTGTGACAGATGCAGAAAAGTTGGAGAAAACTTACTCCACATTCCATGCATCAAATGTTACTTTGCAAGAGAATTGCGATTGCAAAAATTCTCAAAATATTCTGATTTGCAAGAATATCTTCTGACTGCTGAGCAACACAATATGCTCTTAATGAGAAATCATGAGTCCCGTCCCACAGAATCAGCAGCACTCCCTGAAGTCAATGCTGCAGAAAATGTTGGTCCTCAAAATAATACAAGGGGACGTGGTCGTGGCCGTGGACGAGGTCGTTTTACTCAAAACCATTCGTTTGGCCAAAACTATAATAATGGTCGAAACCAAAACTTTGGTCGAAGTCACCCTTATGGTTGTGGTCGTGGTTATGGTCGTGGACGTGGACGTGGATATGGACGTGGTCCAAGAAACAATACTTATCATGCCCCACAAGTTAACAAAGTCCATTCACAAAACAAAACCACCAAACATGATGCTGAAGCAAGTGCTTCTCAGAACAATCAAAGTGTGTGTTATAGATGTGGTGGCACGGGTCACTGGCAAAGTACTTGTCGCACACCTTCTCACTTTTGCAAGCTATATCAAGTTTCACTTAAGCAAAAGGAGAAAGAAGTAAACTTTGTGGATCAATCTGAAAACACTGATCTAAATGCTTCCGATTTCTTGAATGACATGGAGTAATATGAAGCTTAATCACTCATGTCTAACCCATAATTATGTTTATGTTTTCATCTTTGTAATTCGTCTATGCATGTCGTTCGTTAAACTAGGATTTCCCTTTTTCATGAAATGAATTTCTAATCATCTTTATAATAACTTATGTTTTTCCATTTTTCAAGTTTGATATGAACTCTACTGGAGCAAAACAACAATTGATGGTTGGAGATCTGTGTATTCTGGATAGTGGTTCCACGCTCACCATCCTTAAATCTAAGAAATATTTTTCTGAACTAAAACCAACAAAGGCAAGCATAAACACCATATCAGGTCCAGTGGACTTGATAGAAGGTGTAGGAAAAACTAGTTTTATACTACCTAATGGTACACAAGTTTTGGTAGATAATGCTTTATTTTCTCCTAAATCAAAGAGAGATTTATTAAGTTTTAAGGACATATATCATAATGGATATGACACTCAGAGTGTGACTACACATAATAAGAAAATATTGCACATTACTAATAAAAGTCATGTATTGGAAGAACTACCATTGCTTCAATGTGGTCTACACTACACACATATAAACATGGAAGAGTCACACATGGTAGTCAAAGTAAATAGTCATGATCCTAGTATATTTAGCTTATAGCATGACAGGTTAGGGCATCCAGGCTCAACAATGATGAGGAGGATAATTGAAAACACTCATGGGCATCCATTGAAAGATCATAAGGTCCCTTATAGAGGTAAAATGACTCAATGTGCATCATGCTCCCTTGGTAAGTTGATTATAAGACCTTCAGCTATTAAAATTGAAATGGAAACCCCTGCGTTTCTTGAAAGAATCCAGGGAGATATTTGTGGACCGATTCATCCACCATGTGGACCATTTAGATACTTTATGGTCTTAATAGATGCATCAAGTAGATGGTCTCATGTTTGACTATTATCAACACGTAATGTTGCATTTGCAAAATTTTTTGCACAAATCATTAAACTAAGAGCACATTTTCCTGATCATGCTATAAAAAGAGTAAGATTGGATAATGCTGGTGAATTTACGTCTCAGGCATTTAATGATTATTGTATGTCTGTAGGAATTGTTGTTGAACACCAGTTGCTCATGTACACACACAAAATGATTTAGCTGAATCTTTGATTAAACGTTTTCAGTTAATTGCTAGACCATTAATAATGAGAACAAAACTTTTTGTGTCTATATGGGGTCATGCTATTTTACGTGCTGCATCATTAATTCGTATAAGACCAAGTGCATATCATAAATACTCTCCTTTACAACTTGCTTATGGCCAAGAGCCAAACATCTCCCACCTTAGAGTTTTTGGTTGTGCTATATATGTTCCTATTGCTCCACCACAACGTATAAAAATGGGACCTCAAAGAAGGTTGGGAATATATGTTGGGTATGAAACAAGTTCAATCATAAGATATCTTGAACCTTTAACAGGTGATGTTTTTACAGCACGTTTTGCAGATTGCCACTTCGATGAGGCAAACTTTCCAACATTGGGAGAAGAAAAGAAAAACAAAGAAAAAGATGTATCATGGTGTGAGCCATCACTATTATATCTTGATCCTCGAACTAACCAATGTGAAAAAGAAGTTTAAAAAATAATGCACTTACAGGAAATTGCAAATAAATTGCCTGATGCATTTACTGATACCAAAAGAGTGACAAAATCACATATAGCGGCTGTTAATGCTCCAGCCCGGATTGAAATACCAAATGAAAAATCTGGTGATAAAGTCACTCAAGAGTCTAAAGCACGCTTAAAGCGTGGAAGACCAATTGGTTCCAAGGATAAGAATCCTAGAAAAAGAAAGAATGTAGAAAATGCAAATGATCATAAGGAAAGTGTTTCTGAAGAAACACAAAATATTGAAACTCCTCCACAAGAGGAAATGAATGATGTTAACAATGAGGTTTCCATAAATTATGGCCAAACAAATATATTATGGAACCGGGATAAAATAGGAAATATTGATGAAATATTTTCCTATGTCGTTGCATGTGAAATTATGAATGATGATCCTGAACCAAAGTATGTCATTGAATGTCAAAATAGACATGACTGGGATAAATGGAAAGAATCCATGCAAGCTGAATTAAATTCGTTGAATAAACGTAATGTTTTTGGACGCATTGCCCTCACACCAGAAAGTGTGAAACCTGTGGGTTATAAATGGGTTTTTATACGAAAATGAAATGAGAAAGATGAAATTATAAGATATAAAGCTAGACTTGTAGCCCAAGGTTTTTCTCAAAGACCGGGAATTGATTATGAAGAAACATATTCTCCGGTTATGGATGCAATAACGTTTAGATATCTAATCAGCCTGTTAGTTTCCAAAAATTTAGAAATGCGTCTAATGGATGTAGAAGTAGTGTTTTCTCTTGCCGGACTCGCCTGCGTTTACCTCTAGGTGAGTTGATTCCTGTCCTTGCTTTTCATGTATGGATCACTTGATAGTGATATTTACATGAAAGTTCCTTAAGGATTTAAAATGCCAAAAGCATTAAGTGAAAAAATCAAAGAAATGTATTCAATTAAGTTACAACGATCCTTTTATGGGTTGAAGCAATCTGGACGCATGTGGTATAAACGTTTAAGTGATTACTTAATAAGTAAATGTTATACAAATAATATTATTTGCCCATGTGTTTTTATTAAGAAAACAAACAAGAAAAGAAACAATCTTTTATAACATTTATTCATAACTTTGATTAACTAGAACAATCCACACATCATAACACACTAATCCTAATCCAAGTTTCAATAAAAGGAACATGTAAGCATACATCACTTATATCTACAAAACTCCTGACACATAAGAAGTATCCCAAATCAACAAGCAATCAATAATTCTAATTCAAGTGACATAACACACCGAAGGTAAGCAGTTCAGTTTATCACAACATTTCACAAATCTTAGTTAAGCAACCTTATCAGTTAACAATTCTACATAAACACCAGTATTGAGTTTATTAAAACATACCTGAGCTATCATTGTCGGTCCACGGTTGGTGAAGATTCCCCGACCGCCCCCGTGCTTGACCCACGTCCCATTTTCCCTTCCCAAGGTCAACTTCCATCTTGCCCAAATTGACCTCCTCTAATGTACTTCATTTTCCCCCGTGCGTATATATGCTCCTCGGGTAGTTCCCGCATCGTTACTTGATGTGCCAACATTTCCTAGGGCCAAGGGGGTCGGGTTCTCTTTACCTGTCATATCTATAACAATCACAACAACTCACGAAAGCTTAGTTTAAATCGTTAGTAATCACATACTAACTATAAACTAACTTCATTCACCGTTGCTCTAATCCCACTCGTCCGGAATGCTTGACCAACTCGAGCCACGATTTGGGAATGGAACACCAACCCCGTGTATCCATCGCCAAACCGAAGCTCTGATACCAAGTTGTAACACCGCAAAATTTAGGAAGCGTTTTTTTCTTTTAAATGCCCGAAGGCGATTAGGTTATCCCCTAGGTTAGTTTAGCGGAAGCATAAAGATAATAATAAGTTTAGGTTTAGGTTTACAAACCAAATGTCCCAAAATAAACTTCAAAACATTAATTATTTAAACGGTGTCACTTAAACGACATGGCTCCTTTTTAAAACATATCAACTGAGCTTGGTCAATCATCCCGTCCAAAGCACCGATCACCTGAAAAGATTCAACGAGGGAGGGATTAGCACAAAGCTAAGTGAATGAATATAAACTACAAATTACGAAAAGCTCGACAAGCAAGCACCAACATCTCCACGACCGATACTCCTCGTAATCGCTTAACCACTGTTCCACCGAACCATTGTTTTACTAGACGAGCAACCACTAACTATCTAATCACTAAGCACGGAAGTATTACTACATCTCCGATTGCTAAACACGGAAGTATTACTACATCTCCGCGTTGGGTAATCACTATCACTGAGGATCGGCGACTTTGCGGGCCTTAAACCATGGTCGGCCAAAACCACGGTAACCGATAGCGTTTTGTATCCAACACCCGGGCCACAACCTCCCTTAACCATGCAACAAATACAGGTAAGGTCGGATACCCTATTAGTCGATACACTGTGCCCAGCCGTTATCCATCCGACGCTGACCTCTTACCAATCCTCGATTGCCACTAACCGAGTTGTCACTACTATTCCAGTAGAAACCCTTCATCTATGTGCACATATCCTATCTCACTTAACCCGATCAAACCGGTACCAACAAGCAAACTTGTTACGAAAGACTGCATCCAAAGCACCCCGGCAGAATCCCCTAACACTAGGCATACATAATAATCAAACAAGCTAAGAAGAAAAGGTGCCCAAGCAGCTCAGCAAGAAATCGCGTCGCTATCTTGTAGATAGCGTCGCGATCTAGAGATCGCGTCGCTAATTCGGCCCTAAACGCGATTTCGGTTCGCTGTTTCGGCTAGTCCCCCAAACTTCACCAAGATAGCGTCGCTATCTATAGATAGCGCCGCTATCTTCCCAGATCAGCCAAAATCCTGCATTTTTCACGAGTATGCAAATCCCAAACCGAATAAACCGGAACCCGAGTTGTAGGTTAAATCCACTCACCGAAACCTTCCACTTGTCGAACTCAGAGGTCTAGTGTTTCTGAGTCTCGATCCCGATTCCTGTACACCAAAGGAATACCGAATTAGTATATAATTCCACCAAATTATAAACAATGTTAAATATACATTTAACACTAACACTTGCACTAACTAAATAGCCAAACACTTAAACCGTCATAAGAACATGACATGACCATCTACACGTATCTAACAAGTCAACTAGTCATTTTGCAAGTCTTACATCCAAACGGGTCAAACCGAATTATTAAAACAATAATGCACTCTACAACTACAATCATGTCAACAACTTACAAATCACCAAATTATGTAATTATCACGTTGTTGTCATTCATAAACCAAGTCAATCCATACTAAAATACATTTAGTCAAACTTTCACTATATTTGCCCAAACGGGTCAAAATAACATTTTTAACTTCAACACTTTCAAGCACAACTATAATTGCTATAATCATACCATTTAACAATAAATAACTAACTAGTTATTTTAACAAGATCAAAACTCCATCCTAGATCATTATTAACCACCAATTTCACTAGTTCATGAAATCTCCCAATAACCATCCAAACACCACCCAAGCTCAATCATTTAGCACACATCCATCACAACTAACAAGCCATAATCAATTAAACAATTCATCAAGTTCATGACAACCAAAAAGCCAATAATTTTACTTCTAAATTTCTTAGTTCATCTTTTCACCCAATTAGCCAAACACTAGCTAGTTTACTTATCAAAATCCACCAATACTTGGTTTTAAACATACAAAACTTACCAAACATGTCTCCTTAACATAATGAACAATTCCAAGCATTCAAACCACAAGAAAACCAAGGTTTGTCAAAACCCACATAACCTACTTTTAACATAAACACTCTAACTTGTACATCTTGCTAAAATAGTTGTACCTTATGCTAAAATACTTGTACCCATACAACAAAACATGTCAAACCTTGTATAAACACTTAACATACCATTTAACACCATAAACACCAACCAAAACTCAAGAACACATAAACCCTAATTTATCAACTATCATGGAATCGAAAATAAACACATATAGGTTGAAGCTTACCTCAAGAGCTTTCCAAAAACGTGTTCGGATTAAAGATTGGACAAGAAACTAGCTATGGATCTTCAAGATAACTCAAGAACAATTGAAGAAGATGATGGTGGTGTAGAGAGAGAGAGAGTCGTGTAGAGAGGGAGAGAGGAGGATAAAATGAAATGGAAAATGGTCCCTCCTCCCTCTCAAAGCCGTCCAAAACAAGGGAGGGGTGGGGCCCACTTGGTAATTTTGTCTTTCATCCCATTTTAAACAATACGATATAAAAGTCCCTTTCGTAGATAATTTATTTAAAATACCAAACGGGCTCCAATTTTAGAAACGAAAGCATTTCTGGAGACGATATTAAAAGGAGAATCCAAAGATATAAAAATCACATTTTCATTTAAACATTTCAGAAAACAGATATTTTAATCCCTTGATTAAAATATCACAAAAGGACAAAAGGCCAAACAATTCATATAACACTTAATCAATTTATTCCACATATGGTCAACTAGATATTTTCAAATATCAAAATATACCTAAAACAACTAGGCCAGTTTTAGGATGTTACAACTCTACCCTCCTTAAAGAGGATTCCGTCCCCGGAATCCAATAACAATATCCAAATAGCAAGTATTAATCACAATAAGTCTACAACTCTACTCCAAATCAATTTCATACATACATGCTGAATCAAAACATCACATCCAATTTGTCAAACAACCCATATAGCATTTACCACTCATAACAAGATAACATTCCTTATGTCATAAAAGTTAATCAATTAGCATAAGTTACAACATAATTTCCATACATGAGGTCACACAATTATTTCAAGTCTCAAATACCTACTTGTTTTTCTTCTTTATTCTATCAAAATTTACAATTTTGCACAATTTAACTCGTTAAACGACCCACAATTTTAAGAATTTCCAATTCAAAATTACCGGTCTTAATCATTTAATTCTCAAAACTACCCTTTCATAACATAAAGTCACATCAATTTTTGCATACTAGGCACGAACTGGTCAAAATCAAGCAATTCATCGCGACACTATCAAAGTCCTTAGTTAACAATACTTCTAACAATCATAAACTATTCTATGCATAATTAGCCATATTACAAGGATGACAAACTTTACAAAGTCAAGTTGCACGTTTTGACAAAACAAGTCGGAGTCTACACAATTCAAGTCTACCCCACAATTTCATTACAATCATGGCAATACAAATAGCAACATCTTTTATACCCAATTAGTCATACCTGTGACCTAACAGATCAAACAAGTTTTATTATCCAAAAATTGTTTTATTACTTCCATAACATGTTAAAGTATGTAACAACATCAACTTATACAATTAACAACAATTATCATCATAATCAAGGTCTAGCAACAAAATGCATCCAATCAAGACTCGACACTAATTACCTTTAACGGGTCAACATTTAGAAATTTATCATGACGATTTCAAACATACGATTCACAGTTCATTAACATGTCAAACTCATGTGATGACTAATAAGCATTTTCAGTTACATGACAACTTTTACTTAGACTTCAAGTCAATCCATCACAATTCAACTAGTCTTTAACCCTTACTTATTAACATCCAAATAACATGATACTTTTCGTCAATTCAATTCACAATTAAGCATAAACAACTTCTATCATTTCTATCATGATATTTGATATAGAAACATATCTCTTAAGACATAAAAGCTCAAAATCTCAATTTGACAACTTTTATTACAAACAATATAACATCAGCATCACTTTGAGTAGTTTTTGAAAGTTTCCAATTTAAACTATGATCAATTTTATCAACATAAATCATTTCAATCTCAACACTTTTCTCAATTATTACTATCACAATCTCAACACTTTTCTCAAATAACTTCATAATCAATGCAATCACTTACAACCTCTTTTTTCTTCAATTATTACTATCACAAGTCAACTCAAAATAGTCTACACATACAGTTCATTAGCCACTTTTTAGACTCCAAATTCAATATGGAAAACCAATCAGGTTTGCATCATAACATTTCAGGTCATTCCAATATTCATCACTGACTATCTGCCACAATTACTGTCTATAACAAAAGCAAACATCAATTTGTTAACATATCACAAACATTTCTGATTCAACTATACAAGTCACTACATGTGACCCCGCATGTCACAATAAAAGTTTCACCTTTTCACATAACAAACACTAGTCCTACTTGGACTATTCAATTCACATATACAATTCCTTCCATTTTAAATACAAGCACCACATTCAAGAAGTCTACAATAATTACTATTACACTCAATTTGATCCATGGTCACATATGTTGTGACCGAAACCGACATACAACCGATTCTCTTCGCTACTCCTAAAGTGAAGGAACAACAAGCAATTACAATCAACTAATCACCAATTTTAACAATGTGGAAACAAGAGACTTTAACCACCGAGACACTATGTGTGTCCCGACAAACAAGAAAAGAAACAATCTTTTATAACATTTATTCATAACTTTGATTAACTAGAACAATCCACACATCATAACACACTAATCCTAATCCAAGTTTCAATAAAAGGAACATGTAAGCATACATCACTTATATCTACAAAACTCCTGACACATAAGAAGTATCCCAAATCAACAAGCAATCAATAATTCTAATTCAAGTGACATAACACACCGAAGGTAAGCAGTTCAGTTTATCACAACATTTCACAAATCTTAGTTAAGCAACCTTATCAGTTAACAATTCTACATAAACACCAGTATTGAGTTTATTAAAACATACCCGAGCTATCATTGTCGGTCCACGGTTGGTGAAGATTCCCCGACCGCCCCCGTGCTTGACCCACGTCCCATTTTCCCTTCCCAAGGTCAACTTCCATCTTGCCCAAATTGACCTCCTCTAATGTACTTCATTTTCCCCCGTGCGTATATATGCTCCTCGGGTAGTTCCCGCATCGTTACTTGATGTGCCAACATTTCCTAGGGCCAAGGGGGTCGGGTTCTCTTTACCTGTCATATCTATAACAATCACAACAACTCACGAAAGCTTAGTTTAAATCGTTAGTAATCACATACTAACTATAAACTAACTTCATTCACCGTTGCTCTAATCCCACTCGTCCGGAATGCTTGACCAACTCGAGCCACGATTTGGGAATGGAACACCAACCCCGTGTATCCATCGCCAAACCGAAGCTCTGATACCAAGTTGTAACACCGCAAAATTTAGGAAGCGTTTTTTTCTTTTAAATGCCCGAAGGCGATTAGGTTATCCCCTAGGTTAGTTTAGCGGAAGCATAAAGATAATAATAAGTTTAGGTTTAGGTTTACAAACCAAATGTCCCAAAATAAACTTCAAAACATTAATTATTTAAACGGTGTCACTTAAACGACATGGCTCCTTTTTAAAACATATCAACTGAGCTTGGTCAATCATCCCGTCCAAAGCACCGATCACCTGAAAAGATTCAACGAGGGAGGGATTAGCACAAAGCTAAGTGAATGAATATAAACTACAAATTACGAAAAGCTCGACAAGCAAGCACCAACATCTCCACGACCGATACTCCTCGTAATCGCTTAACCACTGTTCCACCGAACCATTGTTTTACTAGACGAGCAACCACTAACTATCTAATCACTAAGCACGGAAGTATTACTACATCTCCGATTGCTAAACACGGAAGTATTACTACATCTCCGCGTTGGGTAATCACTATCACTGAGGATCGGCGACTTTGCGGGCCTTAAACCATGGTCGGCCAAAACCACGGTAACCGATAGCGTTTTGTATCCAACACCCGGGCCACAACCTCCCTTAACCATGCAACAAATACAGGTAAGGTCGGATACCCTATTAGTCGATACACTGTGCCCAGCCGTTATCCATCCGACGCTGACCTCTTACCTATCCTCGATTGCCACTAACCGAGTTGTCACTACTATTCCAGTAGAAACCCTTCATCTATGTGCACATATCCTATCTCACTTAACCCGATCAAACCGGTACCAACAAGCAAACTTGTTACGAAAGACTGCATCCAAAGCACCCCGGCAGAATCCCCTAACACTAGGCATACATAATAATCAAACAAGCTAAGAAGAAAAGGTGCCCAAGCAGCTCAGCAAGAAATCGCGTCGCTATCTTGTAGATAGCGTCGCGATCTAGAAATCGCGTCGCTAATTCGGCCCTAAACGCGATTTCGGTTCGCTGTTTCGGCCAGTCCCCCAAACTTCACCAAGATAGCGTCGCTATCTATAGATAGCGCCGCTATCTTCCCAGATCAGCCAAAATCCTGCATTTTTCACGAGTATGCAAATCCCAAACCGAATAAACCGGAACCCGAGTTGTAGGTTAAATCCACTCACCGAAACCTTCCACTTGTCGAACTCAGAGGTCTAGTGTTTCTGAGTCTCGATCCCGATTCCTGTACACCAAAGGAATACCGAATTAGTATATAATTCCACCAAATTATAAACAATGTTAAATATACATTTAACACTAACACTTGCACTAACTAAATAGCCAAACACTTAAACCGTCATAAGAACATGACATGACCATCTACACGTATCTAACAAGTCAACTAGTCATTTTGCAAGTCTTACATCCAAACGGGTCAAACCGAATTATTAAAACAATAATGCACTCTACAACTACAATCATGTCAACAACTTACAAATCACCAAATTATGTAATTATCACGTTGTTGTCATTCATAAACCAAGTCAATCCATACTAAAATACATTTAGTCAAACTTTCACTATATTTGCCCAAACGGGTCAAAACAACATTTTTAACTTCAACACTTTCAAGCACAACTATAATTGCTATAATCATACCATTTAACAATAAATAACTAACTAGTTATTTTAACAAGATCAAAACTCCATCCTAGATCATTATTAACCACCAATTTCACTAGTTCATGAAATCTCCCAATAACCATCCAAACACCACCCAAGCTCAATCATTTAGCACACATCCATCACAACTAACAAGCCATAATCAATTAAACAATTCATCAAGTTCATGACAACCAAAAAGCCAATAATTTTACTTCTAAATTTCTTAGTTCATCTTTTCACCCAATTAGCCAAACACTAGCTAGTTTACTTATCAAAATCCACCAATACTTGGTTTTAAACATACAAAACTTACCAAACATGTCTCCTTAACATAATGAACAATTCCAAGCATTCAAACCACAAGAAAACCAAGGTTTGTCAAAACCCACATAACCTACTTTTAACATAAACACTCTAACTTGTACATCTTGCTAAAATAGTTGTACCTTATGCTAAAATACTTGTACCCATACAACAAAACATGTCAAACCTTGTATAAACACTTAACATACCATTTAACACCATAAACACCAACCAAAACTCAAGAACACATAAACCCTAATTTATCAACTATCATGGAATCGAAAATAAACACATATAGGTTGAAGCTTACCTCAAGAGCTTTCCAAAAACGTGTTCGGATTAAAGATTGGACAAGAAACTAGCTATGGATCTTCAAGATAACTCAAGAACAATTGAAGAAGATGATGGTGGTGTAGAGAGAGAGAGAGTCGTGTAGAGAGGGAGAGAGGAGGATAAAATGAAATGGAAAATGGTCCCTCCTCCCTCTCAAAGCCGTCCAAAACAAGGGAGGGGTGGGGCCCACTTGGTAATTTTGTCTTTCATCCCATTTTAAACAATACGATATAAAAGTCCCTTTCGTAGATAATTTATTTAAAATACCAAACGGGCTCCAATTTTAGAAACGAAAGCATTTCTGGAGACGATATTAAAAGGAGAATCCAAAGATATAAAAATCACATTTTCATTTAAACATTTCAGAAAACAGATATTTTAATCCCTTGATTAAAATATCACAAAAGGACAAAAGGCCAAACAATTCATATAACACTTAATCAATTTATTCCACATATGGTCAACTAGATATTTTCAAATATCAAAATATACCTAAAACAACTAGGCCAGTTTTAGGATGTTACAACTCTACCCTCCTTAAAGAGGATTCCGTCCCCGGAATCCAATAACAATATCCAAATAGCAAGTATTAATCACAATAAGTCTACAACTCTACTCCAAATCAATTTCATACATACATGCTGAATCAAAACATCACATCCAATTTGTCAAACAACCCATATAGCATTTACCACTCATAACAAGATAACATTCCTTATGTCATAAAAGTTAATCAATTAGCATAAGTTACAACATAATTTCCATACATGAGGTCACACAATTATTTCAAGTCTCAAATACCTACTTGTTTTTCTTCTTTATTCTATCAAAATTTACAATTTTGCACAATTTAACTCGTTAAACGACCCACAATTTTAAGAATTTCCAATTCAAAATTACCGGTCTTAATCATTTAATTCTCAAAACTACCCTTTCATAACATAAAGTCACATCAATTTTTGCATACTAGGCACGAACTGGTCAAAATCAAGCAATTCATCGCGACACTATCAAAGTCCTTAGTTAACAATACTTCTAACAATCATAAACTATTCTATGCATAATTAGCCATATTACAAGGATGACAAACTTTACAAAGTCAAGTTGCACGTTTTGACAAAACAAGTCGGAGTCTACACAATTCAATTCTACCCCACAATTTCATTACAATCATGGCAATACAAATAGCAACATCTTTTATACCCAATTAGTCATACCTGTGACCTAACAGATCAAACAAGTTTTATTATCCAAAAATTGTTTTATTACTTCCATAACATGTTAAAGTATGTAACAACATCAACTTATACAATTAACAACAATTATCATCATAATCAAGGTCTAGCAACAAAATGCATCCAATCAAGACTCGACACTAATTACCTTTAACGGGTCAACATTTAGAAATTTATCATGACGATTTCAAACATACGATTCACAGTTCATTAACATGTCAAACTCATGTGATGACTAATAAGCATTTTCAGTTACATGACAACTTTTACTTAGACTTCAAGTCAATCCATCACAATTCAACTAGTCTTTAACCCTTACTTATTAACATCCAAATAACATGATACTTTTCGTCAATTCAATTCACAATTAAGCATAAACAACTTCTATCATTTCTATCATGATATTTGATATAGAAACATATCTCTTAAGACATAAAAGCTCAAAATCTCAATTTGACAACTTTTATTACAAACAATATAACATCAGCATCACTTTGAGTAGTTTTTGAAAGTTTCCAATTTAAACTATGATCAATTTTATCAACATAAATCATTTCAATCTCAACACTTTTCTCAATTATTACTATCACAATCTCAACACTTTTCTCAAATAACTTCATAATCAATGCAATCACTTACAACCTCTTTTTTCTTCAATTATTACTATCACAAGTCAACTCAAAATAGTCTACACATACAGTTCATTAGCCACTTTTTAGACTCCAAATTCAATATGGAAAACCAATCAGGTTTGCATCATAACATTTCAGGTCATTCCAATATTCATCACTGACTATCTGCCACAATTACTGTCTATAACAAAAGAAAACATCAATTTGTTAACATATCACAAACATTTCTGATTCAACTATACAAGTCACTACATGTGACCCCGCATGTCACAATAAAAGTTTCACCTTTTCACATAACAAACACTAGTCCTACTTGGACTATTCAATTCACATATACAATTCCTTCCATTTTAAATACAAGCACCACATTCAAGAAGTCTACAATAATTACTATTACACTCAATTTGATCCATGGTCACATATGTTGTGACCGAAACCGACATACAACCGATTCTCTTCGCTACTCCTAAAGTGAAGGAACAACAAGCAATTACAATCAACTAATCACCAATTTTAACAATGTGGAAACAAGAGACTTTAACCACCGAGACACTATGTGTGTCCCGACAAACAAGAAAAGAAACAATCTTTTATAACATTTATTCATAACTTTGATTAACTAGAACAATCCACACATCATAACACACTAATCCTAATCCAAGTTTCAATAAAAGGAACATGTAAGCATACATCACTTATATCTACAAAACTCCTGACACATAAGAAGTATCCCAAATCAACAAGCAATCAATAATTCTAATTCAAGTGACATAACACACCGAAGGTAAGCAGTTCAGTTTATCACAACATTTCACAAATCTTAGTTAAGCAACCTTATCAGTTAACAATTCTACATAAACACCAGTATTGAGTTTATTAAAACATACCCGAGCTATCATTGTCGGTCCACGGTTGGTGAAGATTCCCCGACCGCCCCCGTGCTTGACCCACGTCCCATTTTCCCTTCCCAAGGTCAACTTCCATCTTGCCCAAATTGACCTCCTCTAATGTACTTCATTTTCCCCCGTGCGTATATATGCTCCTCGGGTAGTTCCCGCATCGTTACTTGATGTGCCAACATTTCCTAGGGCCAAGGGGGTCGGGTTCTCTTTACCTGTCATATCTATAACAATCACAACAACTCACGAAAGCTTAGTTTAAATCGTTAGTAATCACATACTAACTATAAACTAACTTCATTCACCGTTGCTCTAATCCCACTCGTCCGGAATGCTTGACCAACTCGAGCCACGATTTGGGAATGGAACACCAACCCCGTGTATCCATCGCCAAACCGAAGCTCTGATACCAAGTTGTAACACCGCAAAATTTAGGAAGCGTTTTTTTTTTTTAAATGCCCGAAGGCGATTAGGTTATCCTCTAGGTTAGTTTAGCGGAAGCATAAAGATAATAATAAGTTTAGGTTTAGGTTTACAAACCAAATGTCCCAAAATAAACTTCAAAACATTAATTATTTAAACGGTGTCACTTAAACGACATGGCTCCTTTTTAAAACATATCAACTGAGCTTGGTCAATCATCCCGTCCAAAGCACTGATCACCTGAAAAGATTCAACGAGGGAGGGATTAGCACAAAGCTAAGTGAATGAATATAAACTACAAATTACGAAAAGCTCGACAAGCAAGCACCAACATCTCCACGACCGATACTCCTCGTAATCGCTTAACCACCGTTCCACCGAACCACTGTTTTACTAGACGAGCAACCACTAACTGTCTAATCACTAAGCACGGAAGTATTACTACATCTCCGATTGCTAAACACGGAAGTATTACTACATCTCCGCGTTGGGTAATCACTATCACTGAGGATCGGCGGCTTTGCGGGCCTTAAACCATGGTCGGCCAAAACCACGGTAACCGATAGCGTTTTGTATCCAACACCCGGGCCACAACCTCCCTTAACCATGCAACAAATACAGGTAAGGTCGGATACCCTATTAGTCGATACACTGTGCCCAGCCGTTATCCATCCGACGCTGACCTCTTACCTATCCTCGATTGCCACTAACCGAGTTGTCACTACTATTCCAGTAGAAACCCTTCATCTATGTGCACATATCCTATCTCACTTAACCCGATCAAACCGGTACCAACAAGCAAACTTGTTACGAAAGACTGCATCCAAAGCACCCCGGCAGAATCCCCTAACACTAGGCATACATAATAATCTAACAAGCTAAGAAGAAAAGGTGCCCAAGCAGCTCAGCAAGAAATCGCGTCGCTATCTTGTAGATAGCGTCGCGATCTAGAAATCGCGTCGCTAATTCGGCCCCAAACGCGATTTCGGTTCGCTGTTTCGGCTAGTCCCCCAAACTTCACCAAGATAGCGTCGCTATCTATAGATAGCGCCGCTATCTTCCCAGATCAGCCAAAATCCTGCATTTTTCACGAGTATGCAAATCCCAAACCGAATAAACCGGAACCCGAGTTGTAGGTTAAATCCACTCACCGAAACCTTCCACTTGTCGAACTCAGAGGTCTAGTGTTTCTGAGTCTCGATCCCGATTCCTGTACACCAAAGGAATACCGAATTAGTATATAATTCCACCAAATTATAAACAATGTTAAATATACATTTAACACTAACACTTGCACTAACTAAATAGCCAAACACTTAAACCGTCATAAGAACATGACATGACCATCTACACGTATCTAACAAGTCAACTAGTCATTTTGCAAGTCTTACATCCAAACGGGTCAAACCGAATTATTAAAACAATAATGCACTCTACAACTACAATCATGTCAACAACTTACAAATCACCAAATTATGTAATTATCACGTTGTTGTCATTCATAAACCAAGTCAATCCATACTAAAATACATTTAGTCAAACTTTCACTATATTTGCCCAAACGGGTCAAAACAACATTTTTAACTTCAACACTTTCAAGCACAACTATAATTGCTATAATCATACCATTTAACAATAAATAACTAACTACTTATTTTAACAAGATCAAAACTCCATCCTAGATCATTATTAACCACCAATTTCACTAGTTCATGAAATCTCCCAATAACCATCCAAACACCACCCAAGCTCAATCATTTAGCACACATCCATCACAACTAACAAGCCATAATCAATTAAACAATTCATCAAGTTCATGACAACCAAAAAGCCAATAATTTTACTTCTAAATTTCCTAGTTCATCTTTTCACCCAATTAGCCAAACACTAGCTAGTTTACTTATCAAAATCCACCAATACTTGGTTTTAAACATACAAAACTTACCAAACATGTCTCCTTAACATAATGAACAATTCCAAGCATTCAAACCACAAGAAAACCAAGGTTTGTCAAAACCCACATAACCTACTTTTAACATAAACACTCTAACTTGTACATCTTGCTAAAATAGTTGTACCTTATGCTAAAATACTTGTACCCATACAACAAAACATGTCAAACCTTGTATAAACACTTAACATACCATTTAACACCATAAACACCAACCAAAACTCAAGAACACATAAACCCTAATTTATCAACTATCATGGAATCGAAAATAAACACATATAGGTTGAAGCTTACCTCAAGAGCTTTCCAAAAACGTGTTCGGATTAAAGATTGGACAAGAAACTAGCTATGGATCTTCAAGATAACTCAAGAACAATTGAAGAAGATGATGGTGGTGTAGAGAGAGAGAGAGTCGTGTAGAGAGGGAGAGAGGAGGATAAAATGAAATGGAAAATGGTCCCTCCTCCCTCTCAAAGCCGTCCAAAACAAGGGAGGGGTGGGGCCCACTTGGTAATTTTGTCTTTCATCCCATTTTAAACAATACGATATAAAAGTCCCTTTCGTAGATAATTTATTTAAAATACCAAACGGGCTCCAATTTTAGAAACGAAAGCATTTCTGGAGACGATATTAAAAGGAGAATCCAAAGATATAAAAATCACATTTTCATTTAAACATTTCAGAAAACAGATATTTTAATCCCTTGATTAAAATATCACAAAAGGACAAAAGGCCAAACAATTCATATAACACTTAATCAATTTATTCCACATATGGTCAACTAGATATTTTCAAATATCAAAATATACCTAAAACAACTAGGCCAGTTTTAGGATGTTACAACTCTACCCTCCTTAAAGAGGATTCCGTCCCCGGAATCCAATAACAATATCCAAATAGCAAGTATTAATCACAATAAGTCTACAACTCTACTCCAAATCAATTTCATACATACATGTTGAATCAAAACATCACATCCAATTTGTCATACAACCCATATAGCATTTACCACTCATAACAAGATAACATTCCTTATGTCATAAAAGTTAATCAATTAGCATAAGTTACAACATAATTTCCATACATGAGGTCACACAATTATTTCAAGTCTCAAATACCTACTTGTTTTTCTTCTTTATTCTATCAAAATTTACAATTTTGCACAATTTAACTCGTTAAACGACCCACAATTTTAAGAATTTCCAATTCAAAATTACCGGTCTTAATCATTTAATTCTCAAAACTACCCTTTCATAACATAAAGTCACATCAATTTTTGCATACTAGGCACGAACTGGTCAAAATCAAGCAATTCATCGCGACACTATCAAAGTCCTTAGTTAACAATACTTCTAACAATCATAAACTATTCTATGCATAATTAGCCATATTACAAGGATGACAAACTTTACAAAGTCAAGTTGCACGTTTTGACAAAACAAGTCGGAGTCTACACAATTCAAGTCTACCCCACAATTTCATTACAATCATGGCAATACAAATAGCAACATCTTTTATACCCAATTAGTCATACCTGTGACCTAACAGATCAAACAAGTTTTATTATCCAAAAATTGTTTTATTACTTCCATAACATGTTAAAGTATGTAACAACATCAACTTATACAATTAACAACAATTATCATCATAATCAAGGTCTAGCAACAAAATGCATCCAATCAAGACTCGACACTAATTACCTTTAACGGGTCAACATTTAGAAATTTATCATGACGATTTCAAACATACGATTTACAGTTCATTAACATGTCAAACTCATGTGATGACTAATAAGCATTTTCAGTTACATGACAACTTTTACTTAGACTTCAAGTCAATCAATCACAATTCAACTAGTCTTTAACCCTTACTTATTAACATCCAAATAACATGATACTTTTCGTCAATTCAATTCACAATTAAGCATAAACAACTTCTATCATTTCTATCATGATATTTGATATAGAAACATATCTCTTAAGACATAAAAGCTCAAAATCTCAATTTGACAACTTTTATTACAAACAATATAACATCAGCATCACTTTGAGTAGTTTTTGAAAGTTTCCAATTTAAACTATGATCAATTTTATCAACATAAATCATTTCAATCTCAACACTTTTCTCAATTATTACTATCACAATCTCAACACTTTTCTCAAATAACTTCATAATCAATGCAATCACTTACAACCTCTTTTTTCTTCAATTATTACTATCACAAGTCAACTCAAAATAGTCTACACATACAGTTCATTAGCCACTTTTTAGACTCCAAATTCAATATAGAAAACCAATCAGGTTTGCATCATAACATTTCAGGTCATTCCAATATTCATCACTGACTATCTGCCACAATTACTGTCTATAACAAAAGCAAACATCAATTTGTTCACATATCACAAACATTTCTGATTCAACTATACAAGTCACTACATGTGACCCCGCATGTCACAATAAAAGTTTCACCCTTTCACATAACAAACACTAGTCCTACTTGGACTATTCAATTCACATATACAATTCCTTCCATTTTAAATACAAGCACCACATTCAAGAAGTCTACAATAATTACTATTACACTCAATTTGATCCATGGTCACATATGTTGTGACCGAAACCGACATACAACCGATTCTCTTCGCTACTCCTAAAGTGAAGGAACAACAAGCAATTACAATCAACTAATCACCAATTTTCACAATGTGGAAACAAGAGACTTTAACCACCGAGACACTATGTGTGTCCCGACAAACAAGAAAAGAAACAATCTTTTATAACATTTATTCATAACTTTGATTAACTAGAACAATCCACACATCATAACACACTAATCCTAATCCAAGTTTCAATAAAAGGAACATGTAAGCATACATCACTTATATCTACAAAACTCCTGACACATAAGAAGTATCCCAAATCAACAAGCAATCAATAATTCTAATTCAAGTGACATAACACACCGAAGGTAAGCAGTTCAGTTTATCACAACATTTCACAAATCTTAGTTAAGCAACCTTATCAGTTAACAATTCTACATAAACACCAGTATTGAGTTTATTAAAACATACCCGAGCTATCATTGTCGGTCCACGGTTGGTGAAGATTCCCCGACCGCCCCCGTGCTTGACCCACGTCCCATTTTCCCTTCCCAAGGTCAACTTCCATCTTGCCCAAATTGACCTCCTCTAATGTACTTCATTTTCCCCCGTGCGTATATATGCTCCTCGGGTAGTTCCCGCATCGTTACTTGATGTGCCAACATTCCCTAGGGCCAAGGGGGTCGGGTTCTCTTTACCTGTCATATCTATAACAATCACAACAACTCACGAAAGCTTAGTTTAAATCGTTAGTAATCACATACTAACTATAAACTAACTTCATTCACCGTTGCTCTAATCCCACTCGTCCGGAATGCTTGACCAACTCGAGCCACGATTTGGGAATGGAACACCAACCCCGTGTATCCATCGCCAAACCGAAGCTCTGATACCAAGTTGTAACACCGCAAAATTTAGGAAGCGTTTTTTTTTTTAAATGCCCGAAGGCGATTAGGTTATCCTCTAGGTTAGTTTAGCGGAAGCATAAAGATAATAATAAGTTTAGGTTTAGGTTTACAAACCAAATGTCCCAAAATAAACTTCAAAACATTAATTATTTAAACGGTGTCACTTAAACGACATGGCTCCTTTTTAAAACATATCAACTGAGCTTGGTCAATCATCCCGTCCAAAGCACCGATCACCTGAAAAGATTCAACGAGGGAGGGATTAGCACAAAACTAAGTGAATGAATATAAACTACAAATTACGAAAAGCTCGACAAGCAAGCACCAACATCTCCACGACCGATACTCCTCGTAATCGCTTAACCACCGTTCCACCGAACCACTGTTTTACTAGACGAGCAACCACTAACTGTCTAATCACTAAGCACGGAAGTATTACTACATCTCCGATTGCTAAACACGGAAGTATTACTACATCTCCGCGTTGGGTAATCACTATCACTGAGGATCGGCGGCTTTGCGGGCCTTAAACCATGGTCGGCCAAAACCACGGTAACCGATAGCGTTTTGTATCCAACACCCGGGCCACAACCTCCCTTAACCATGCAACAAATACAGGTAAGGTCGGATACCCTATTATTCGATACACTGTGCCCACCCGTTATCCATCCGACGCTGACCTCTTACCTATCCTCGATTGCCACTAACCGAGTTGTCACTACTATTCCAGTAGAAACCCTTCATCTATGTGCACATATCCTATCTCACTTAACCCGATCAAACCGGTACCAACAAGCAAACTTGTTACGAAAGACTGCATCCAAAGCACCCCGGCAGAATCCCCTAACACTAGGCATACATAATAATCAAACAAGCTAAGAAGAAAAGGTGCCCAAGCAGCTCAGCAAGAAATCGCGTCGCTATCTTGTAGATAGCGTCGCGATCTAGAAATCGCGTCGCTAATTCGGCCCCAAACGCGATTTCGGTTCGCTGTTTCGGCTAGTCCCCCAAACTTCACCAAGATAGCGTCGCTATCTATAGATAGCGCCGCTATCTTCCCAGATCAGCCAAAATCCTGCATTTTTCACGAGTATGCAAATCCCAAACCGAATAAACCGGAACCCGAGTTGTAGGTTAAATCCACTCACCGAAACCTTCCACTTGTCGAACTCAGAGGTCTAGTGTTTCTGAGTCTCGATCCCGATTCCTATACACCAAAGGAATACCGAATTAGTATATAATTCCACCAAATTATAAACAATGTTAAATATACATTTAACACTAACACTTGCACTAACTAAATAGCCAAACACTTAAACCGTCATAAGAACATGACATGACCATCTACACGTATCTAACAAGTCAACTAGTCATTTTGCAAGTCTTACATCCAAACGGGTCAAACCGAATTATTAAAACAATAATGCACTCTACAACTACAATCATGTCAACAACTTACAAATCACCAAATTATGTAATTATCACGTTGTTGTCATTCATAAACCAAGTCAATCCATACTAAAATACATTTAGTCAAACTTTCACTATATTTGCCCAAACGGGTCAAAACAACATTTTTAACTTCAACACTTTCAAGCACAACTATAATTGCTATAATCATACCATTTAACAATAAATAACTAACTAGTTATTTTAACAAGATCAAAACTCCATCCTAGATCATTATTAACCACCAATTTCACTAGTTCATGAAATCTCCCAATAACCATCCAAACACCACCCAAGCTCAATCATTTAGCACACATCCATCACAACTAACAAGCCATAATCAATTAAACAATTCATCAAGTTCATGACAACCAAAAAACCAATAATTTTACTTCTAAATTTCCTAGTTCATCTTTTCACCCAATTAGCCAAACACTAGCTAGTTTACTTATCAAAATCCACCAATACTTGGTTTTAAACATACAAAACTTACCAAACATGTCTCCTTAACATAATGAACAATTCCAAGCATTCAAACCACAAGAAAACCAAGGTTTGTCAAAACCCACATAACCTACTTTTAACATAAACACTCTAACTTGTACATCTTGCTAAAATAGTTGTACCTTATGCTAAAATACTTGTACCCATACAACAAAACATGTCAAACCTTGCATAAACACTTAACATACCATTTAACACCATAAACACCAACCAAAACTCAAGAACACATAAACCCTAATTTATCAACTATCATGGAATCGAAAATAAACACATATAGGTTGAAGCTTACCTCAAGAGCTTTCCAAAAACGTGTTCGGATTAAAGATTGGACAAGAAACTAGCTATGGATCTTCAAGATAACTCAAGAACAATTGAAGAAGATGATGGTGGTGTAGAGAGAGAGAGAGTCGTGTAGAGAGGGAGAGAGGAGGATAAAATGAAATGGAAAATGGTCCCTCCTCCCTCTCAAAGCCGTCCAAAACAAGGGAGGGGTGGGGCCCACTTGGTAATTTTGTCTTTCATCCCATTTTAAACAATACGATATAAAAGTCCCTTTCGTAGATAATTTATTTAAAATACCAAACGGGCTCCAATTTTAGAAACGAAAGCATTTCTGGAGACGATATTAAAAGGAGAATCCAAAGATATAAAAATCACATTTTCATTTAAACATTTCAGAAAACAGATATTTTAATCCCTTGATTAAAATATCACAAAAGGACAAAAGGCCAAACAATTCATATAACACTTAATCAATTTATTCCACATATGGTCAACTAGATATTTTCAAATATCAAAATATACCTAAAATAACTAGGCCAGTTTTAGGATGTTACAGTCTATGTTGATGACTTGAACCTTATCGGGACACATAAGGAAATTCATGAAACAACTGTACTTTTAAAAAAAGAATTTGAAATGAAAGACCTTGGAAAAACCAAATATTGTCTTAGTTTACAAATTGAGCATATGAATAATGGAATACTTGTTCATCAATCAAATTATACAGAAAAGATTTTGAAACGTTTCAATATGGACAAAGCGAATCCATTAAGCACTCTAATGGTCGTTCGATCACTTAACGTTGACAACGATCCATTTAAACCTCGTGAAGAAAATGAAGAGCTTCTTGGTCAAGAAGTACTATATCTCAGTGCAATTGGGGCTTTAATGTATCTTACTAACTGTACTAGACCCGACATTTCTTTTGCAGTTAATTTGTTAGCAAGATTTAGTTCAGCTCCTACAAAAAGACATTGGAATGGTATCATACATATTTTTCGATACCTTCGAGAAATTGTTGATCTAGGTCTATTTTATTCTAATGATTCAAAACAAGAGTTAGTCGGTTATACAGATGCAGGTTATCTATCTGATCCTCATAAAGCTAGGTCTCAAACGGGATATGTTTTCATGAGTGGAGGCACTGCTATTTCATGGCGCTCCCAAAAGCAAACACTTGTCGCGACATCATCAAATCATGCCGAAGTCATCGCACTACATGAAGCCAACAGAGAGTGTGTGTGGCTAATATCGATGACAAAACTCATTTTGACTTCGTGTGGACTAGATGGGGAGAAAAATCCAACTGTGATTCATGAAGACAATGCAGCTTGTGTTACACAGACGAAAGAAAGGTATATAAAGACTGACAGAACAAAGCATATACCTCCAAGATTTTTCTCATACACCCAAGACTTGATAAAGGATAATCAGATCGAAATGAAATACGTCCAATCTAGGAATAATTCAGCAGATCTTTTCACAAAGTCACTCCCTACTGCAATGTTCAGAAAACATGTTCACAATATTGGAATGCGACATGTTCATCAGATGTGATAGATGTCTACATGAGGGGGAGTCAACTATACACTGCACTCTTTTTCCATTCGCTAAAGTTTTTTACCACTGGGTTTTCTTTAGCAAAGGTTTTTAACGAGGCAATACTTCAAAGTTGAAATACGGCTTGAGTAATTGTCATCCAAGGGGGAGTGTTATAATATGAATAAAATTACATATGCAATAATGAAGATAAACTATGCAACTAGTGGATGATCAATTAGTCAAGCCTTCATGTCCAATCCAATAAATGATTTACCAAGATTGTTATCTTTGTACTATTACTAAGTATGGGTTCAAGTGTAAAATTTTTAGTATAAATACCCATGTAAGTGAAGATGTAAAATACACCTCAAAATATACTTTCATAAGTGTTATAAATTCTCTCCATCTCCATCTTGTTCTTGGATTATAATCTTAAAGTTCTTTGATTAAAGTGCTAATAGATGTTAATTAAAGTTAATTTATAACATTCCTTTATTTGTTGTGTTTGACTTAAGCGTTCTGTTTTGCCACATGCATCTCCAACATTAATCTTTCTATTTTAATATGTTTTCTGCATGTGGATCTGATCATATGATCATGGCAGGAGTCACCACTTGCCAAATTCCTTCACAACTTCATATTTCCTTTTTCCTTATAAACATATCAAGTAATAGGAAAATGACAAAACATAAGATGGGCAAAGACATGTGCAATGTCGCAATGAGGCCCTACGCATGATTGAGAGAAATAAACCATATATTATAAAACAATTCTATAAAAATTACAAAAAAAAAAAAAAAGAGTAGTGTAATCACTTTAGTCCGCTCAATATATACAATCTACTAAAATTAGTATTTATAGTCATTTGCCTAATGGTAATTTGAGCGACCATCAACCAATATATTGCAAATTCAGAGCTCGTTAAAAGATATATGTTGTTGTATATATAATAAGTGAAATTATTGTCTGGAGTATTTTCCTTTTATAAAAAATAATAAAATTTACTTTGAATACCGCTAAAATTAATATTTATAGTAGATGTCAAAACTATAATGTGAAAGTTAATAGAGTAACTATAGATGAAACCATTAATCCATTTATTAATCAATTTTTTTTATTAACATAAATATATAATAATTTTTAAGCAATCTTTAATTTATATAACTTAAAAGTCATCCAATGTGTAAGCTAAATAAACTACAAACTCATTAGTATTATAATTAAACAATATTTTTTCTATTTTCTTAGCAAAATATTATATATGATCAAACAATTTGTGAGTGCACCTTTATTAAATGTGGTAGAGTATAACTGTTTATGCGGACAGTTTAGTAATTATGACTTTTTTATGCTTATGTTTGTAGGTACAAATTTTGAGTTGAGCTACTTTGGTTATTTAGCAAAATGATCTAAGTTTAAAGTTTCCAGCTTTTCATATTAGAATTAACAATACAACTTCAAAATTGAAAAGAAAGACTGATACATCAGGCCTTCAATCAAATCCTTTTACCCATTTTTACAACAACACACCAACAAAACCCTAAAGGCTCTGTTTTCATCAACAAAAAAAAGTCTTAAATTGGACATATCAACAACAGAACAGAACATAACATCAATTTTTCCTTTTTTTTATAAAGAATCTAAATCATATGTTTTTGCCTTTTTTGCAGGCCGATTTATAGAATCATGCTCCGGTGTCTTCACATATGGTGGCATACCGTTTCTGTCTTCCTCTGGGCCCGCCCATGCTAACGGTTCAGCTGCAATAAATAAGTTAAAATTAAATTTAAGTTCAATCAAATTAATTAATAATATATATATAAGATGGGAAAGGTTTGATTGGATCAAACGAGCTGAAAGTCAGTATGAATAGAAAACTCGCTTTTGTGAATAATAACTAATTTTCTGAAAAGTGAAAACGGCCGACTTTTATAGTTTTTGTTTTCTTAAATGGAAAATTAAAACATTTGAAGACGTTTCCAAAACTTCAGTAGCTTTCTAGAGACAGAAAACACCAATACCATTTTCCATAAAAAAATTGCAAATTAAACATCAGACATAATTTTCTGCAACTAAACACGAGCTAATATTTTGTAAATTTCAAAAGAGAAGAGAAAAAGGCATTTGTAAGTTGGCCCAACCCGACTCATCTCCACCCATACTAGAAGCTACATGTTTTGACCCGAATACATTTGGGCCCATTTTGCAAGGCCGGGCCGGGTCGGGTATAAACCATAATTATGAAGGTGGGAACATACCAATCTGCAAATCCAAGTTGGCATCGGGACCTGCCCACGATATGGGTTCAACTGCAAAAAGTAAACATCTTTTTCAATCCCAAAACCCTAATCCAAACACCCCCTTAAAACATCGAATATTTGATATACTATCAAAAGAAGTAACTGTAACTCCTTTTCGTACACGTTATATATTTAAATATTTTTCCATAAGTATCATAAAGTAGTAGTCTAAAATACCTGGCGTGACAGGTGGCATCTGAGTAGGACGTTTTCTGACATAATTCTCCCGTAAAGGTCTCGGGATTTGAAAAGAGAACTGTTGTAAACTAATCCCCTGTGCATGCTCGGGATTGCTCTTCAAAAATCTGCTTATTTTAGGAACCAATTACAATTTGTAATACAACTTGAAAAAATTCATTTTAGTTCTGAATTTGGTTGACTAGGTCTTCTACTATCCTGAACTATCAAAGATGCCGCATGGTATCCCGAACTTGACAAAATGGTTGATTTAGTACCCTGACTCACTAATTTGGTATTGTTTTCTCAAGTGATATATCAAGATGAACATATATTTTTTAAGTCTATCAAAAGCACCAACAATAGTAAGTCAAGTAAGAAAACGCGATTAAATTAGTGAATCAGGGTACTAAATCGACCATTTTGTCAAGTTCAGGGTACCATGTTGCACCCTTAATAGTTCAGGGTAGTAGAAGACCTAATCAGCCAAGTTCAGGATACTAAAATATATTTTGGTCTTTGAAAAATATTGAAATGACTTAGGTCAGAATCTCAGAATAAGTCAGTTTATACCTTTCGACATCAGGTAGTGACCGAAGTTTGGTCCCTAATGGTGATGCATAATATCTGAAAACCATCAAAATACACAAACTAAATAAAAACATTTCATAAAAAGAAAAAAGTTCAGAAACTTTGGATAAAACGTGTTCCAAAAGATTGACCCGTTTCACCCCATTACCTATAACCCATATAAAAACATAAACTTTATTAAAAATTAAAAAAAAAGATTCTTACACGTCAGCAAATTTGGAGCTGCCTTCATTTCTAAGCCTCAAAAGTCTTTTCCATCCAGGTGGCGGTTGTGCAATATTTGGTTTATCAATAGCCCAAATGCGGGTCCCGTCTTGTTCAATATCAGTTGGATCATCACACGAAACCTTTCTATCCCATTTTCGAGTTGTTTCACATAAAAACGGTTCATCTGTAATACGTTCCCGAATTACTTCATATTTTTCTTGATCGGGAATTAACCTCCATTTAAAACAATTTGCACATTGGACTGTAAATGCACCAACTTCAGGTGGACGTTTTGAAACCGGTTTGATTATAATAGAATTTTGAATATTTTTTGGTGTATTTAAACACACGTTTGATGATGGATTGTAAGGAACCATTTGTTTTAGTGAATCTTTGTTATCTTCATCTTCTGTGCTGTTCTCTGCTGCGGAATTAGTAACTGTTTTTTCAGGTATATTGGGGGGCACGTCCATAACGCTTTTTCCTCCCATTTTAATGGTGATTTTAGGAGAACGTGATTGCATTGCTACAAATCCCTGATTTAATTAACACAAAATTTTCTTGTTTTAGTATAATTATAATATATACAGTGTTGTTGAGATTCTTGGAACATTATGCTTAGATTATTTTGTCCCATGATAAACAACTTTTTCCGTTTATGGACAGCCCGAAAACCAATAAACCGTAAAAAAGTACACGTCATTTATTATCTGTTGATGATAAAGTCAAAGTCAAAGTCATCATCTTTGTATATATTATTGTACATCGAGAATGTACAAAACCTGTGCGTTCATTGTAAACAAATATCAAGTAAAACGTATATAATTTTTATCGATTAGGGTTACGTTACCCTTTGTTCTAGTTTCTTCATATTTGAAAAATTCAAAATGAGAGCTATTGTTATCATTGTGCAAACACATAAAGACAGAAAAAAGATGAGGAAAGGAAAAAGCTCGATGCTTTGAGTGAGTTAAATAACTGACTTTTTACACTATAATCAACTACTTATTTACTTAACGTATCCACAACCTCAAACCTTTAATAAAAATAAATTCTTGCAGGCAGATTAAAATTAGTAAATTAACAAAACCGTTGGCAAAGATAAAACCCTAAAACATATCCAGTTATTTACAATCAAAAAAAGCAGATAAAAGTTACCTCTTTAGGCTGGAAAATTGAAACTTTTGCACGTTTGACGTCACTACTTGAGCTTCATGATTGCTTTGTCGCTATACATGGTTTAATAATTAGTATCCAAAGTAGGTTAACTAATCCCTAAAACCCTAAAACATGACTATAAATTATAATGTATAAAGGCGTGTATTTTTACCTCTTTATGTGTTTGTGGAACATGTAATACACATCACGTACTCGACCTAAAAAAAAGAACAAGAATCCATTAAGTTAGACGTCTAGATTCAGAATGTATATCTTGAAAGATATGATTTTTATGCCTATATAGTGGTGTGTTTGTTAATGGAAACATTAGAACAAAAAAATCGTCATCATGAAAAAAAGACATGAAAGTGAACCCTAAAAAGTAAAAACAATTTAGTATGAATCCGTGGACAAATGCTCATGTGGTTATTCATATGTATGTAAGATCTATATCAAAGCTTCAAGAATGACAAAAGTCCAGTAGCAAGAACAACTAAAACCCTAATTGTGAACAAAATATAGGGAAAGAAGAAACAAAAACCTATTTTCCATATAAATTAGAAAGCTTTCTTATGAACCTAAACCAAGAAACACGAAAACCTACAATTTTTCGCAGGATATGAAGTGACATTCATATTTAAAGATTCATTTTGGTTCATCAAAACAGACTAAACACACTTGAAGTACCAATCACGTTGCTTAAATGATCCAATTCCAAGCCCTACCATTCAAAATCATTTCATATTTTCCAATTAAAGCTAACAACTTTCATATTTTTTTTATAATTTCTGCAACAATAACATATTTAAGAACCCTACAACAAAATTGATGAAAACCAACAGAACGGAGAAAATATAAAAATAAATAAAAGTGAAATGATTCATCTACTTGTGTAATTACATCTAGATCGGTATAAAAGTGTCAAGAACACCTAAAAAAAAAAAAAATAAGACACTTGCGAAAATTACTAAACCCTAAAAATATATAACCGAAGACGAAACGATTCAATCAAAAAATCAAACTTTAAGCAGCTCAAATCCCCAAAAAAGAATGAAATTAAACACATATAGTTCACGATACGTTCGCATAAAAAATGTATAAAATTGCAAATAATTTGAGCAATTAAAGTGGAAAATTAGATCCCGATACATGTTTCTGTCTGAATTTTTACAAAAATATGACTTACTGTAGAGTAAAATCAGGAGATCTGAGCTGAAGATTGAAATTGGGGCGTCGATTATGACAAAGATGGAGGATTTATGTGCTGGGTTTGGGGTTGGAAAAACAGATATATGTTTATAATAATAACATCTGATCTATTAAATGCACTTTAACAAACAAAAATGAGATGTGAAATCTTGAGAATCATGAATTTGCGTCAAAGAAATCTTTCAATGGATATATCATATGAGAAGGAAATACCAGATAAAATATCATGTAAATGACTAAATTCTATGAATACGGTCAAAACGTATTCTATTCTAGGTAATATCATTATACTACTCCGTATTATACAGTATATATTTTTTTTTAAATTATACTATGTAAAATATAAGCTTTTATTTTTAAATACCTAAGAAAAATTAATATTACTACGTATAACGTAAATTATGTAAATGGTTAATATGATTCATAAATGGTTAATTGGATTTTTGTTTTATTTATAATTTTGATTCTCATTAGAGTTATACTCCATCAGTTCCTAAATAAAGTTCCTATTTTCCCCTCAAGTTTTGTCCCTAAATAAAGTTCTCATTTCTCAAACTTAAGGGACCCACATAATATAATAATATTATTACCGTTCGTGAACTAGGGACGGAGGGAGTATAACTTTAATTATAAGGCTTGTGTTAATGTCTCATCTATCTCTTCTCGTTGGTTATCAGTTGTTTATAGTTTCAAGTGATTATTAAAAGAGAAGAAAATGAAGAAAGAATATTGGATTTGTGAAAAGAAATTTTAATTATTTTTTTATCTTTCAATTAATAATAATAGTTTCTTTTTCTTTTCTTAATAATATAATTTGTAGTTTTATTAATTTAAGATATTATATAATTACTCAATATAGGGGAGACCGGGAGACTTCCTTCGAGAACTTAACGAATATTGAAAATGTGAAAATTAGTAGATTCACCTATGATCATATAATATAATATTGTTTGATTTATTCATATATGAATAATCAGTATTCATATATTATTATATAAAAAAACTATTTATATTCATATATGAATAAACTAAATCATAAGTGAATACACTAATTCTTACATTCTCAACCTTCAAAAAATTCTCAATATAACCAACTTTCTATTTATTTTTTTTGCAAAATACTCGTAATAAATATGCTAAATGTTGTAATAGATTTGCTTTAGCGTAAAGTCACAAATTGTTAGAATTGCGGCTTAATAAATAAAATGTAAATTACATATTGTTCAAAATAAAATTATGTTAAACCTAGTCTTGTCGTTTTCTAGTTAGTTTATTTAGAAATACAAAAGATAGTTCGACACATACTATAACTTATAAATCTTGTTAAACTTAACTAGAAACAAACAATCTTAAATACATAATGCATTTTGTTAGAATTCTTAACTCCTCACATTAAACTACACGACGTGTAATAATCACACCTTAACTCAAATTAAGTTTCCAAAAAAAAGTGTTAAATACCAATGAAAATGATTTTTATAAAACACGGATTTTTAAATATTCACTCATATATAATCAATATTAATTTATTTAAGAATTAAATATAACTCAAAGTGAGAATTGTTGTTAAAAAAAAAGGTGAGAATTATGATAATATGTCATCGAAACGATGGACATAAAAACGAAGAATGCATAGTCAAAACTTGAATGAAGATGTCGCACAGAATAGGTTGTCGATTGGAAAATGGTTGTAAATTTGCTGAGATTTACATATTGCATGACAATCTTCGTAAATAGGTCGATTTGCGCTACACTCTATTGTCATGTGGTTTTGACAAACAATGTATCTATCAAATAAGAAATTAATTGGAATTATAGACTAGAACGAGCTCACATTCATATGATTGATTTTATACATTTAGATGGCACATGTAACACCACAATCTTAGAGCCATTTTTTTTTTTTAATATGCATACGGAAGCGACTTTAGAAAAATTATAAACCCTATTTATTACATATTATAAAGTCCATTTACATATTAACCAAATTATATAAAATATTTAAAGGTGTTACTAAAAACAGGCTCGACCCGCTTTACAAAATCAGAGTACGGTCAGACTTCCAAAACCCGACTCTAGTCAAGCCAAATCCACAACCTGAAAAGAGTCAACAAATGAGGGATTAGCACAAAGCTAAGTGAATAGAAATAAACATCAATCTGCATAACCACAACAAATTAGAAAATCGAGAGAAATCAATAGGGAAAACCCGTCCAAACTTCCACAAGCAATTGGACGTTATAAGAGGATCGGCGGTCGGGCGAGGACCTTCAACTGTTGTCGGCCAACAACACTCAACCGATGGCTTCTTTACTAGAGGCACGGTGATCCCTCCTTACATAACGAATACGAAGGAGTCCGATCGCCCCCACCAAGAGTAACGAAGCGTAGCCGAAAACCACCATAGCTAACCTCTAAAAAAACATGTGCACATACTACCATTAACCACTAGACCAAGTATAAACTTGTAAAAAGAATTGCAGCCAAGAATCTGTTCCTGACAAAGTTCGCGTCGTGAACTCAGGGTTCGCGTCGCGAACTAAGAGTTCACGAATCGGGAACTACATCACGACCAAACCCCAATTTCTCTGACTCGAGTTCGCGATCGCGACCACAAGTTCGCGACGCGAACTCCCTCAGATACCAAATTCCTGCACGTTTTCTCAGAACTCTACCATTCCCTAATTCTGTACATCACACAAGAAAGAAGGTTAAGTCCACTCACCTTAGCTTCCCTTGTGAAGAACTCAGTAGTCTTATATCACTGAGTTTCTTTTCCTTTTCCTGTAACAAAACGAATACCGAATTAGTTACCCGAAATCATTAACTTTGCAACAAGTACAAATTATAAGTCAAACCATTATATGTGTACAACCAATTGACAATTTAACACTTGCATTTCAAAACATATTAATTGACAATGTCTAGAATTCCATTAAGTCACTTCCAAGCAATTCATCATGTATTTTTATCCAAGTTGCACATAATCGGCCCAAACGGGTCGGGACACTTAATCAAGTCAAACTTGCTATTTACTAATACCACATTGTCAAGTTATCCATTTATCACTAATTTAAGTTATTGACATACTACTTGCATCCATATACAAGCTTAACCAACTTTGACTTTATTTAAGTCAAATTGCACAATTTAACAACCAAACGGGTCAAGACCCGAAACTACCTCAAACATACTTCCAATTAATCAAGTAACACATTTATGACATGAAATTGCTAGTCCCAAGTTTACAAGTCATCCAAGACTAAAGTCAACTTCCAGGTTTGACCAAAGTCAACAATTCATGAATTTAACTAGCTATTCTAGAAAACGGGTCAAAACCACAAACTATCATTTAAGACATGCTAATATACTTTTTAAAACTCTTATATGATCAACTTATTGAACCATGATATTGTCTAACAATTTCTAAGTTAAAGTCTCATTTTACCAATTTGACTAGTTCATGACTTTTTACCTAAAAATCATCCAAACACCACCATATAATAATCCATTCACCAATTAACACTTTCATAAACATACTAATGACATTTTAATTCCAACTAAACATTCAAAGTATAAGTCAAATGCTAAATATATGCATTTAGTCAAGTTTCATCATGTAAGGCCCAAACGGGTCAAAAACGTTTTATTAACTTCCAATGTTTACAAACTCTTAATTATCATTTTATCAAGCATACAATTACCATATATTAACCAACTTCATGTTAATTAGTTATACTTTGAAACACCCAAAATAATCAATACAAGTTTAACCTTAAAAGATACATTTGACCACCTGCTATTAACTCAGAATTATGACTACTGTTCTGACCTTATCAGTTCATGAAATTATGATATTAATAAAGTAGACTCTTAGACCTTCGAAACGACTGGTCGCACGCCCAAAACGGAGTTACGGTTGATTTTATATGATTTTTGCAAAATGGTCAAAATCTGCCATATTTTTGTGCTTACGGGATTTTTACCAATTTCACCCAAACACTACTTTTAATCTATCAAAAACAACCAATTCATGTTACAATCAATCCTATACAATAATTATCACTTCTAACATGCATATTTAACCTAACCAAACTTCAAGAACACCAAAAATACACAATTCATCAAATTGGGAAGAACTCCATCTTCTTCCCAAGAACACCATGGATGGAGCTTCATGTAAACTTCACCAAATGATCTACAACTAACAATTCAACACATATAGCTTGCAAGAACTCAAATAGACACCAAATCATGCATCAATTTCGGATTCCAAACAAGATTTGACAAGAACTTCATAAAACCCAACTAGCACATGAACCCTAGCTTAAGAAGGAAGAAGACTTACTTTAATCAAGTCTCAAATTCGAGACTTGTGACTGAGATGAGAAGGGTTCAAGTTATTTCTTCAATTCACACCAAATATTACACACACATGAGTTCTTAGAGAGTATCAAGATGGAAAAGAAAGTGCCAGGCAACATTTGGGGTTTTCTCCTACACACACACGTATTCAATACGTGTCTTTCAAAGGAAAGGCTTAAAATTTCATTTAACACGGTATTAAAATACAGGATATTTGGTTCGCAGATAATTAATGTAGACCTAACTAACTCCAATTTTAACAACGAAGATATTTTTGAAACCCTGGTTCAGAGGTGAACCGAAATATGTAAAACTCATTATAATATTTAAATATCTCAGTATTTACTAATTTTAACCCTTGGTTAAAATACGATTAAATATAACTAAATCAAATAAATTATATAAAACAATAAACAAATAAATTACTCACCGAAAGTAATTAAAAATTCTAGGCCGGGTCTCAGGATGTTACAGCACACGTTAATATATTGTTGAGATTTAGCAATTTTTCAATAGAATCCACAGTTGAGCGAGTTGTTGACCTATAAATGGAAATTATAATCTATATAATTAGAAATGTAAAATGTAATAATATCTCAACCAAATCAATTTATACGAAAATTTAGCACAGACCACTTACCAGTGTTAAATTAATCAAAAAAGAAATTTAATACATAATGATGGAAATTAAATCCGGTATATAACTGCAGATCATTCAACCAACAATTAATCACTCAATCAATCTTAACCTATATATGAGGCTTAGGTTTGATTTTATTTTGCCAACTAATCAATTTCAAGCTTTCTCATTGGTCCACAATGTCACATTAATTACCCTATTGGCCATGTGAAATCCTCCCTACATTCTATAAATTATTTTATCCCTCCTAAATAAAATACACGATATTAACGGAATTATCACACAATTAATGGGGATTATCACGAAATTTTAGAACATAATCATTTTTTGATTCTTTCCATTTTTCCAGATAAATGTTTTCCATTTAATACCCAACCATCATTTAAAAGATAGGTATTATAACTACTTTAATTTTAAAAGCTAAAAAATTAGAAATTACGGGATCTTGAAAATCACATTAATTCTTTCCTTTTTTCCGGTTCTGATTTCATACACAATTTAGACGAAAATTTTCAACATTAATGTATGACTTTTATAAGTCAAACCGATACCAGCTTTATAACGATGCCAGCATTAAAAAATAATAATAAAAACATTAAATATAGAAGACCTAAATAAGATAACTACAAAAATTACAGAATATTTGAAAATCACATTAATTCTTTCCTTTTTTCCGGTTCTGATTTCCATCTAATACAATTTTCAACATTAATGTATGACTATTATAAGTCAAACCAATTCTAGCTTTAAAACGATTCCAGCTTTAAAACGATGTCAGCTTTAAATAAAAACATTAAATAATCAATCAAACCTAAATAAGATAACTACAAAAATTACGGAATTTTTGATATCACATTAATTCTGGCAATAAATTAGGCGAATTAGTAACTACATAAATCTTTACCATCTATAAGATTTTGATAACCATTTAACCCTATTTAAACCATACACCATATTAGCTATACGACTTAGAGTTTTAGGCGCTACTCTCAAACTCTGCATTACTAAGCATCATAAGGTAAAGTGATTTTCGTGTAAAGTTATTCAACTTTTCATCTACACCAACTGTTTACTTCTTAAAAAAATAAGTTCATGCATCGAATAGCAATACAATCAGAACTGTTTTCACTAAAAGTAAAATTATATAGAGTAAAAATTTTATATTACTCTTCGAGAAATGTCTTTGCAGCAGCAGAGGACGGTCTTCAGATACCAGGTTTCTTCAAAACAGCATTATTCTATATAATAACTTATTAAAATTTTCCGCTTTTTAACCTGCAATTTAAATTATGTTGCTTATATTCCACATTAAACATATTAAAGAAAAATTAAAAAATAAATAAAAAAATCAAATCTGATTATAAATATTAATAGTTTGCCAATACAATTTCACTGTATCATTGTTCATTATTTTGACTATTATATTTTGGTGATTTAGATGTTATAACAGGTGCAGCAAACACAATATTTTAACTGATTTTTAACCATACTATAAAGGTCAACATTAAAATAAGTCTACCTTATAGTAAAAAATCATATGCAGTCACTTTAAATAGTGTTACATATATTTCAGTGTGGTTACAATGGTTTCTCTAAATAGTGTTATATATTTTTCAGTGTTTTTAATTTTTTTTAAAAACAGTCTACTCCGAATTACTAACTGCAGTTTTTTATTGTTTTTTAATTTCTTAAAACACTGTTTAAGAAAAACAATTAAGCTTCTTAATTATATAGTATGGATTGTTTTTAATTGTCTAACAACTGAAGGTCATTTGTTGTGACAGGGATGTCAATTACACTAATTTAACAACAAATGTCGTTTACAAAGAAGTCTTATTTCGTCTATAAATTTTCTGTAACATTTATTCATGTATCAAAATTTGTACAAACTTATCATTACAGTTATGGATTCTTATGTCATTTTAAAAGTATTTATATTTGTTGTTATTTTTCTTTAATATATCTTTTGAAGCATGCCCGCCCAGTCGGGCGGGCTATGAAGCTAGTATCTAATATACATGAACCGATTATTCAACCAACAATTAATCACTCAATCACAATATCTAATATACATGAACTAATTAATTTATCTTCACTAAATTAATATACTACTAAACTAATTACCAAAGAAGTTAAATAGAAATTTAAATTTAATATCCAACACATAGGAGGTATAGCAAGACGAAACCATCATTGTGAAGCTAGAACCAAGAAGGTTCATCAAGCTACAAGAAAAGCCAACCAAAATCTTTGTGATATATCTTAATATTCTTATTATGTTTATGCATATTGTTCCACTCTTGATCTTGTCCTAAATCTTTGTGATATATCTTAATATTCTTATTATGTTTATGCATATTGTTCCACTCTTGATCTTGTCCTAACAAAAACTACTTCCAAGTCCAAGTAGAAGTATGACCATTTTATCCTTCTCATACTCCTCTGAAGTGATATTGTTATAATATTTTCTATAACTGCAAGTTTGTTCAAAAAATTGTATACTTTGATTCTAGAAGAAAATATCACCGTGGTATCGTTATTGTTTGATTTCAAAAAATGGGGTAAAAGATTCAAGATGCATTAACTGGAATTGATATCAGTTTTGATATTTAGATTTTTGGATGCATTGACTGGAATTGACATTAATTTGAATAATTTGGAATCGGATATCCGAAAATTCAAAACCAGAAACACAAGAGATTCTTGTCGTAGTTTAAAATCACAAAAGATTGCAACGATCACATTTATGTCGAAAATGCTTAATCCCCTTTAAGTTCAAAAAGAGGGAGGAGTTTCCATACAACTTAGTCCAAACTTGAAGATCTATATACATATAGATATACATAGTTACATACATGCACTCAATACTTTGTGTGTATGTATGTATATGCATAATTCATCAACTTCTCTAACGGCTAACAATATTCTATAATTCTCGTAAGTGAGGCAACAGAGCATAAAGTAGAACCTTCTCAAGTTCACAGAAAAGAAAAATGTAAAAAAGACCCCCAAATACTTTCGGCACATAACAAATGTATCTGCTTATATGCAAATCCAATTCAATATGAAATTATATCAATTTCAATGTATTCATCACAACAACTGATGGATTATTAATTCATTACACAGATTGACAGATTCGTAAGCAGAAACACGCCATTTTAACATAAAATTATCTCAATTTCAATGTATGTATATAAAAAAAACTGATTGAATTTATTAATTCATAACAAAAACACGTAGCTAGGAAAAAAAACCCAACAAATTCACGAAACATAAAAATACAAACCCTAACTCACGATACATAATCAATCAATCAATTCGTTTCACGATTCATGTCGACGAATACTAAACGAACAAATTACCGATCAAACGGGGCTGAGAAGCTGAGAAATCGACGGTTTAGGCTCAGAATTCATACCGATGATGATGATTAATGGTATGAATCCATAGTGCGTGATGACCTTCGCTTTCTTCATCGTCCATGTGCTCCATTCTTTCAACAGCTTCGATGGTGAATTATCATTTGATGGCTTTGATCCTTTGTTTGATTTCCCTTTTGCCTTCAGAACCACCTTCGATGACATGATTATTTGCCTGATCAGTGACGGTGAGCCAATGGTTTCAGAAAGGGGCGAATTTTGGTATTTATAAGCCCAAAGGGATTTAAAAGAGATTGATTAGGGCCAATCAACTAGGCCAAATTAAAACCGTTAAAAAAGAATTAAAACCGTTAAAAACTAGGCCGAATTTCTATTTCTATATATATACATTTATCATACATAGTTACGGTTCATAAAGAGGATATATAAAAAATATGTGGTAGATTTTTTAAATGTGAAGATGGTTGGCTGGCAAAGGTGTTTGCCTTTTAACTCAAAAACCCAAGTTCAAATCTCACCATTGGCATTAAGTCATTAACTCATGTTATTTTTTTGTCTTCATAACAAATTTCCACTTTCACCCTTTGAGTAATACAACTTCTTTATCTTAACACTAAGCTTTTATTATTTACAATGTCAACAATATTTTGTGAAGTTCATTCATTTTTGTTACTAAAAAGTAAAGCACTCTTTAAACTTTTATAATTAATACTTTTAACATTTGAACTTTTATAATTCATACTTTTAACCCCTAAGCTTTTATATTACCAAATAGTTTATTCATTATTTTTTCTAAAAAAGATTTGAACTAAGTTTCATTTTATTTTCTTTACAAATAACGATTCTTAATCTGAACGTAATAAAAAAATGTAGCTTAAAATCCGTAGCAACGCGCGGCAAGCAAATCACTCGTTAAATAAAAAATCTTATATACTACATATTTTAGTATGAATAAAAAAGAACAAAATACAGTAGTACGATTTTCATTATTTTCTGAAAAATTGTAAAGAGTACCTATAATATCTTTAAAAAAAAATTCATTATTAGTCAAACGAGTAAAATTTAAATGTAGTTATTGTGTTTTGACCAAATTGCATACAGAGTATTTGACAACGTCCCTATATTGAAACCTTATGATCCGTTTTGGTTCTTCTTAAAAGATGTCCGTTAGTTAACGCCATTTTAGTCATTTCATATGTAGGTTTAATAGCTAGCTAGAGTTAGCGTTTTTGAAGATGATAGGTAGTTTGCAAAGACGAAGATGAGGTGAGTATTGGTGGATGAATAGATGAATTCAACGGGTTTGTAAACGAACCAAAATAAGCTTTCTTCCTATTCGCTTGTTAAGGGAAAAAAATATTCATAAACTTTTCACGAGTGTCAATGAACTATAAACTATTTGTGAATAATTAAGCAAATATATAAACAAAGGAACGGGCATACATAAACGAATGTTAATTAACTTAATGAAAGAACGAGTCTTAACGAACATAAATGAATGAATCGGCCATATTAGGCACTAGGCGGTCAACAACGGTCAAAATCGGGGTTAGGCGGCTTAAATTGGGTAAGGCTGTCAAAATCGTTGAAAACTCAACTAGTGTAACTAAAAACTCATTTTTTTGTTGAAATTAATATTGTTTTTACATTTTAGTTAAACATTATTTATTTCCTAAGTGAACTTTGACATATAATTTCAAAATTTATAATATTTTAGATACAGAAACTTCCAATCCGTATGGGCCCCACATAGACCGATTAGTCGCTCGGTGGGGGTCAACCGACCAACTAGCGCCTAGCAACTTCAAAAACAATCACACACTAAACTAGTAATTCTGAATCCATCAAGAGAAATCGATTTGAAATAAAGAATCACAAACTGCTTATTTCACCCTATAAGCAATTAACATAGACACTATTAAGAATCGCAGTAAGCAAATAAAACGGGTTAAATAAGTAAATCCCAAACACCACAGTATCCTTCAGAAGCAGCAAAGAGCTTGTAAAATTGTAAATTAAAAAATATTACAAATATCACATTTGATAATTAAAAAACGAATCTGATGATAAGCTAATTCAATGCATGTCAATCACTATCAAGTTCAATCAGGATTCAGAACTAGTAGCAAACTAGCTCAAATCGATTATATTAATTCGATATAGAAACACATAACTAGAACGATACATCAAAAGTTTCAATTAACCGAATCATCAAATACTCAAAAACACAAAACCCCTAAATCATGATACAAACTTGTAGGATTGATCTAACAACGATGAAATTCGACAAATAGAGGAGGGGGATTCAAACAGGACTGAGAAGCTGAGAGATCGAAGGTTTGGGCTCCGAATTCATACCGATGATGATGACCAATGGTATGAATCCGTAATGAGTGATGACTTTAGCTTTCTTCATGGTCCATGTACTCCATTCTTTCAAAAGCTTCGATGCTGAGTTCTCACCAGATGGCTTTGATCCTTTCTTTGACTTCCCTTTCGTTTTCAGAACCACCTTCGACGACGACATGATGATTAGCTTCTATTTTCGATCGATCGATTTTTCTTCTGATACGTGTGGGATAGTTGTTGAAATTACGAGCCCTAAAATGAAATCGTTGTATTGTACGATGGGAAGCGATTCAATCTTGCTGGAATAGAAAAGAAAGCCCAATCAATATTAGGTTAAATGAATGGCCCATTTTAACAAGTGAGCTCTATTTTTATTTTGTTGCGTTTAAATTCGAACTTGGTTCCATATTTGATTTACTAGCTTCAAAGCCCGCCCGATTGGGCGGACATGTTTCAAGAGATATGTACAAAAATAACAAAAATACTGATACAGTTTAAATGGCATAATAATCCAAATATTTTAATAAGTTTGCTGAACATAATTTTTATAGAATACCAAAAATAATCATTAATTGCAGAATAATTACATACTCCATTCATCCCTTAATAAAGTTCTCATTTCACTCAAAATATTTGTCTCAAAATAAAGTTCTCATTTCTCATAGTGGAGGGATCCACTTAATAAAATAATATTATTATAATGTACTTCACCACTAACTATCTCTTAAAAACACTTTCTCTCTCCAAAAAATCTTATATTTTAATCAAATTTATTACCAATGACCCCACCACTATCTATCTCCTAAAATATTGTGCCCATGAGAAATGAGAACTTTATTAAGGGACGGATTGAGTACATGATAAGAAAATATATAATGCTTCTATAACGCAAATAGGGAATCCGAGGTTACATATTATATAAACATAAGGAAATTTAAGATTACACAATAATAACAAATAAATAAAATCTATTTAATAAAAGAATGTGTTTTTGAATCTAAAAAGGCCACCTTGTAATGCTAACTCATAATGGCACATAGCTATTAAGTAAATCAACATAAGCTACAAAAATGTGTTTTCCTGATAAGTAAAAAACATTGGCAAAATAGTTGACTTTTTAGTAAAAGTCAAAATATTTTAAAAGGATCAGCCTTACTTTTAGAAGAATCAAATTATGTGGAACGTACCTCTATTTCATCAATTAGTCAATTGCTAACAATGTTCGATTTCTGCAAGTTGAAGTTAATTTATTACTCTTTAAAAATAAAAAAATTGTCATATGGTTTGGAATATAAAATTGTTTGAAAATTTGATATTTATTTTAAAATTTATGCATGTTTATGAGGCTCACAATTTCAACTTAACAAATGACATGATGTAGATGATGCGGTTAATTTAAGGGAGAAAATATTGGCTTTAAATCATTTTTTTATCAAACTGGGTTCATAGCTTTAAAATAATTTTAAAAATATATCTGCAAATTTGCAATGCAAATAAATGTTGACTTTATTCATCTTTTAATAAAAATGATTTAGGGACAATAAACCTTAAGCAATTATCATATACTTACACCATAACCCAAACATTTAATAATTAACATCAACCTTAACCCATAACCCTTACTCTAACCCATCAAAAGTAGTTTCTTATAAATGTTTTTTCTTCTTAATTATTTTACAATTTATTATAATTTTTTTAACTTTTTTTCAGATTAAAAAGTATATGATTTAGGGTTATATAAAAATAAAAATAAAAATATCAGAATAATAGTTTTACATGCTGATTACAATTTAAAACAGATTTACATAGTGGTAATTTGACTTTTAAGTCAATTTAAGCACACCAGCAGGCATTTAAGATGACTTTTAAGTCAATTTGAGTTTTAATCCCATCAAATTACTAATACGATTAGCCAATAAGTTGACTTTTAAGTCAATTTGATCAATATGTTGCTGCTTTCTAATCATAAAAAATGGTTTGCTTTTCTTATGATTAGCCATTAATATGATTGGAATTATACATGTTAGAAGGAAGTTTTTCGAGTATTGAGGCTGCTGGATGCTCCTATTCACGGATATAAATTGTTAGGAGGTGACTGAAATTTTAAGAAGATGAAGAGTAAGATTTGTGCGAAATTTGATTAAGGCGTGTTGATTTAGGAATTTAGTCGGGATTTTAAATGATTTTGATACGGGTATACCGTTATTGAGTTAGGAATTTAGTTGTGTTTTTTTATTATTATACTGCAGGAGGTACTTTTGGAAATAAATTTGAATTTTGGGAATAAATTCTAATCTGTTATCAGTTTAAATCCCGTGATTTATTAACAGATGCTTGATAAAATCCTGTAATTGTAGTGTTTCTTGTTATAGTGTTGGAGGAAGTTAGAATTTTCAGTTTGTTATAGAATGTAGGGAGGATGCCTCCTGGCCAATAGGGGAATTATATGTGGCATTGGGGACCAATGAAAGAGCTTGAAATTGATTAGTTGTCAAAAAAAAAAATTCAAACCTAGGCCTCATATATAGGTTAAGATTTACTACAGTATATTTCATCTTACTTAGATTCAAAACATAAACCCGATCTAACTTGTTTCTTAATCCGACCCAAATAAAAAAAATATTGGACTTGATCTAAACTTATCTTATCTTTTTGATCCAACTCATTTTTTATTACCCTTATAATACATTAGTGATACCAAAGTACTGTTAACACATGGATTTTTTGATATTTTTGCTCTGTCTGTTTATTATATATAAATGATTTGATAAGGGACGAAACATGAAACTGTCTCTGTACGAATGGTAAGACCATGTGCATGAAACTAAATGTCAAGATTTCGAAACCTTCATGGCCAACTTTTTACCAAATCTTTTTTAGCTGTGTTTGTTTATTAGCTTTTGAAAGTCGTGCTGCCCTAACGATTATCTTTTTATTGTTAATCATATTTTCTTTACGCATATCATAAATATTTCTTTATAAAATATTTAAGTTTCCATCTAACTCCATTTTAACCTATGATAATATGTATTTATTTTATAATTTTTAAAATCAGTATTTTTATTATATATTATCTATGTATCACAGTAAATAATACATTTTGAGTTTTACGGTTTCCAAGGCAAAATATTATACTTATCAGTATTGAATAAAGTAACGTTAATAATATTTAAAAGTTAAACTAAAGTTAAAAATGTTATTTCACTACACTGAAGTGGATAGTTAGTGGATAGTGGGTCTTACTTCTTTTACCAAATAATATAAATTTAAAAGTTTAACACTTATTTTAAAACTCTCAAAAATCAAAAGTGTATCACTTATTGTGATACGGATTTAATATAAACTTAGAAAGATGGAATATCTAAAATGTTGCATTTTCGGTTAGGTTATTGAATATTTTCGGTTCAGGTTATATATAAAGACAATTCTTTAGTATATAGTAGAAATAGTTTTCAAAAGAAGATAACATAAGTATGACATCTTTATTAATGTATTTTACACAAAATATAGACAAAATAAATCCGCAGCAACACGCGGAGCATCATTTCACTTTTTATTCAACAAAGTCAATAGAATTGAGTTGAATTTGTAACTCGAGTCCCAAATTCATCCCAAACTTGCTCATAATTAATTGAATTAAGCTCCTCTAATAACGGTGTACTTAAAAAAAAATGGTAAAGGAGTGTACCATTGACATTGGCCACATATTGTGACCGGACACCCGACCCAGCAACAGGTGCATTCCCCGGTAAATCACCTAACAATGATATCCACACCTCTGCTTGGGCTCGATATACGAGACCCAGCATTTTCAGCACAGAGGGGGACCCACGTTTCAACGGAGGCTGGTGGCCACTAGGGGTGTCAATCGGGTTTGTCGGGTCGGGTTTGGCTCTTATCGGGTCGGGTACGTCGGGTTTTGAGGTAAAAAATTCTAACCCGAAACCCGACCCTATAAGGAATCGGGTTAGTCGGGTTCGGGTTGGTCGGGTTTCGGGTTTGTCGGGTTGACCCGATCGGGTTGGTCGGGTTAGATAGTTCCACCTACAAGAAACACAAATTTATAAATAAAAAATGTCCTTGTACAACTTTTTATATGTATAGTTTATGTTTTACAAGGTACATGATAATCGTATGTATATAGAATTACTAATTAGTCAAGAACAACATATATTAGTTGTTAATTTTGTATTCTTTAAATCAAATATAATTAGTTTCACGATACTTACGAACACACTTACTTAGAAAATGAGTCCCTAAAACCGCCCAAAACTTCATTACTTTATCATATAAAAAGTTTCTTAAATTGTTTACATATTTTAAGATATCACATTCATTTTATCTACTAAATGTTAAAAAGAAAAAAACATTTAAACTTGAGTCGGGTCTAATCGGGTCAACCCGAAACCCGATAAAAGTAACCAATCCTCACCCGATATCCGACCCGATATTAACGTCGGGTTTGTCGGGTCGGGTTTAAAAAAACCCGATATCAACATATGACCCGAATACACCCGACCCGACTAGCATAATCGGGTTCGGGTTTGGGTCGGGTTGACCCTTTTGACACCCCTAGTGGCCACAAGGGGGGTTTCACGGAGTTCGAACCCGGGACCTCCCACATAGGAGGCCCAAGTCTTACCAACCGCGCCCACCCTTGTGGTTAATAACGGTGTACTTGATATGCATAAAACATGTATAACCCTAATGACTTGGTGAATTTATGCGCTTGTGTACGAAAAATATTTCTACTAATGTTTGAACTAAATGTTCTATCATTTTCTCATAATCCAAGTCGTTTAAAATCCCTAAAGTGAAATTATGTCTGGCCAAAAGTTCGACCATGTTTAACAAATGAGAGCTTATTCTATTCTTAAACCGCTAACACACACCTGATTCCCCTAATTGTACAACACTTTTATTAACAACAGAACTTAACATCATAACCTTATGAGATAATGGGATATCTAAACATCAGAATTGCTGAGCTGTAAATCATTTGGTATGTAACAAATGAGAGCTTGTAACATGAAAATGATGAGTTTGAGCCTTGAGGGGTTATAGAGACAACTTATGTATTCTCTAGGTACAAAAACGTCATTAATATACTAAACCAGTATCCAAACAACCTCCATAGTTGAACAAGGTCGATATCATTTGAGCACAAGCAGAACAAGTGTGTGTGATTGTGCGTGTTAGTGTGTGAGAGAGAAAACAGAAGAAGAACGCCGACGACAATTGTATAGCGATCGCAGAGCAAAAATGGGGGGAGGAATGGAAGCCAACAAGAACAAATTCATAGAAGATTGGGGCACAGCTAGGGAGAATCTGGAGCACAATTTTCGGTGGACTCGTCGTAACCTAGCTCTCGTCGGAATTTTTGGCATCGCACTTCCGTATTTGGTTTACAAGGGCACCGTTCGTGAATTTGTGCGTACATACTCTTTCTCCTTCTTATATATGCATATATTCGATGATTTTGTGTTGTAGATCTGAATTTGTGATGTTTTGTTGTGCGTATGTTCAATTTTTATATCTGGAATTGTAAACTGCTACTAATTTGATAAAATAATCGACGAATTTGATTTCCATGATTAGATGATTGATGTGAGGGCATGATAAAATAAGCTTTTAAGCTTATTAGCTTAATAAGCTTAATAAATAACCTTGAATTTTCAAGCTTATTAAGCTAATAATCTCAAAAGCCCCTTAAATAAGTTTTTCCAAACTTGCCCTGAATGTATCTGATTCTTGAGAAATTACTAAGTGCGTAGGATAGAATATATTTGTAATCTGTAGTGGCAATAATATGTTTTATGTTTTGGGTCCCAATATCATCAAGAGGAAATGTGTTTGGTTTTTAGGGTTTTGATTTTTGAGTAGCTGTTGAACTTCATTTTGAGGTTTTGGTTGAGTTTTGCATGATTACTTGATGTATAGAACCTATTAAGTCATATATCAAAATTTGTTTCAGAGGGGTATTGCTTCATTTGGCCTGGCATTGATCTTTTAATATTTAGCTCCATTATTACAGAAAAACAATTGGATATAAGTTTTCCTCTCTCATTTTTCACTTATAATAGGCAATAGCATTGTTTGTTGATACAATAAAGTCCTCCAAATTTACAGCACTTAAGATATGTACAACACTTTATATTGATATTGAATTCATATGAATTTGACAGCATATGCAAGATGAAGATAATAACAGACCATACAGGAAGTTTCTTCCATAAAGAAAGATGCCCCCATTAACATGTTGGTGATGGAAAGGAGGTCAGAGTACTCTTGCTTTGTATGTGTTGTTTCTGGATTATATGTTATTCTCATTTTGTGAAACATGCCTGTTTGTTGATACTTAATATCATTTGCAGTTAACAATAAAAGTAACTATGTTAACGATGTATGCTTGATTTTTGCAAGTACTGCACACTTTATGTGCTATCATATGTTAAAGAATGTTGTTATGGATATCGTATAGGGTTGACTTTTTATATTCATCAAGTCAAATATTAATCTTCATTCTTCTTGTTTTATATGAGGTTTAGGGACTTAATTGTGTAAGTAAGAAAACCTCTTCGTTAATTCTCATATAAAAAGGAGAATTTTTGTGTTACTAGTAAAGTCTAGGGACTTTTTCAGCATGTTTTAAAGTGAAGGGATGTAAAGATAAGTGTCGCCGTGTCGGGGCTTATAGGTGGAGTTAATGGATGTCCATGTATTTTTTGGCTAAAGCACTCAGTGGTAATTGTACTTTTCGAAATAAGTTAAGTTTGGTCATTCTATTTTCTTTGTTTTTTTGTTTATTAAGGGTTATTGTATTTATAATACTAGTCATTTACTTCACGAGCAACCAAATATGGATTTTAACCTATGACAAAATAATGAGGTGACCAATTTTATTTATGTGGGAAATGTTAAAAATACATAAATATGGTTAATGCATCCCAAGGTCATTGTAAATTTGGAAAAAAGTTCAATTTGGTCATTTTACTTTGGGGAAAAATTCTTAAATAATTGTGGTAAACTGTTAACAAATTGTAGGTCACCTAAATGCATGTTTTTTAAAATTTGGTATCCAATAATCGTGTAAATAAAAAGAAAACAATGCCTAAACTTAATTTTTTCAGAAAGTATGATTATCACTGAGTGCATTAACTTTACTAAGTATATTTTTTTAAGAATAGCTTGTTTTGAATTTCAAAAGCCTATTTTTAGAAGTATGACTGGTGGTTGCAAATTTAAATTTCTTGAAAAAAAAAAAGGTGCAATGTTAGAGATGAAGTCGATGGGGATCTGCTGAAGCATATAGATCTTCATTTCTCACATCATATTGACTGGGTCGGGTCATTATAATTTGTTAGAATCATATCATGACGTCATATTGATTGGGTTTATAATTTTTTGTGCCCTATTTAAAAACACATGATCATTATTTTTCTAGCTTCAAGATGTGAGTTGGTTCTAACCAAATGTCACATTGAAACGTTCAAACATGAAGTTATGCAGGTTTGAGTGAGTTAGTTTCTGATTGAATCAATATTTCTGATTGAGATTGTTTCTGATTGAATCAGTACTTCTGACTGAGTTAGTTTCTTTTTCATTTGGACCGAATCAATAAAATGACATAGACCAAGTCTGATATGCAAACCGAGTTAGATAAAATTGAAGAAATCAAACGTGCTGACTCAGAGTGAGTCCAAAGCAAATCAAATGACATGACACCCAAGTGTTATGGTTTTCAATCACAATGTTCTAACATCCTATAATCAGTTAGGTGTTAGTACCATCTTCATCTGTATGCAAAACTAAAATGTGTCGCAATGAAGTGTACAATGTACTAGTTGCTTAATCTGGTATGAGAATGTTAATTCTTTAGTGGTGTGTATGACTTGGTTTGGCTACTTCGGATAACAAAAACAAATTATAAAACAAAATGGTTGTATATTGTTTAGGGGGAGTTTGAGATAATTTATTTAAAAAGACTTGTGCTTATGATGTTACTTACGTTAATAAACTTTTGTTAAATAAAATGTTTGGAAGAACTTATATAAAAATATTGTGAAATGATTAAAAATGACATTCATTATAAGCTCAAACGTTTTGTTTAGTTGAAATGAGATGATAAGGATGTAAAAGCCCTTAAATTAGCTTATAAGCTATCTCAAAAGAGCTTGTTTAATGAGTAACCCTTATTAAGCGCAAACTTATAATAAGCTCTCTCAAATATTTAGGATGATTTATCAAGTTTAAATAAGTCCTTCCCAAACATGAAACACCCTCCCTTAGATTGGTCAAATTGACTCGTTTCTAACTAGCTACTGAACAAAAGAGATATCGATCGATTTCAAATAAATAACTCAAATAAAGTTAAATTTCGAACAAAGTTTCTTATAAGTAAAACTTTCATTTCGCCCTTACAAGTTCTTGTTCCTCCACCAGTACTTTGTTGTCTATCCCAATTATATATGATGACGAAACCCATTTTACCCAAAAGGGGAATATAACAAACGGTTGTGGCTATTGAGATGGACACATAACTTCCTCACTGTAAATTTGTAAATTGTATCAACAAAAGTACAATTTGAAAGACACATTCATGGAATCATACGATCGGCACATGGTATGTACATAAAAGCATGTGAACATAATGTTATTACAATTCAATTGATAATGTATGATTCGTGTTTTTTTAATAAATATATTCAATTTTAGGAATTTTTTTAATAAAGTACTAAATTTGTATTTTTGTTGATAAAAGGTGACAAAGCTTAGACCCATCTGAACAGGGTGACCAAACCCTTCGGTCACCTACCCACAACCGCGTCTCTCCCACTACGTCACAAAAGCTGCAGGATGCATCCCACCTCCAATTTTCGTTCGATTTGGTGGCAAACTTCTTTTGAGAGAGAAAGATTTGGGTGTTTGTTGTATTATGAATAATGTATTGTACAGTTGTACTTTATGTTTTGATAATTTATTGCTGTAAATTTAGTCATCAATAGTGATGCGTATTTTGGTTTGAAGAGAGAAAACCAATGTGACACTAGTGACTAGACATAAGTTTGGTCGAAAGTTGATGTGTGTGGCAACAATTTTAGTATGGTTCACATACCGATACCGAGTATCCTAAAAGCAAATGAAACAGGTTGTAAACAATGACTTATTTTGTATGCTTTATGAATCAATAACCCACTTAAATTTTTCTTTGTTACAACTCAATAACCTCCTATACTATTATATATAAATATTGATATTGATGTTGATATAATAATTATATGTATATACATAATCATGCAAGTCCAAATTCCAATCCTCATACAAGTTGTCAGTGTTATAAGAAATGTAAACTTCACCCTTGACACTACATATCCAAAATTATGTCACGAGACTCCATACTACAGAAAAAGAAAACCAAACACTTTTAATGAGTTTCATACCCCACCCCACCCCACCCCTACCCTACCCTACCCACCCACCCACCTCGTATATCATCCAACCATTTCTTCCTATAAGTTAGAGCTTTTAAGCAAAACCAAGCTTCATATTTCAGTTCAATTTGCTTTCTTCAATGGCTTCACCCTTCCTTTTCTTGATTTCCATTCTTACCCTCAACTATTCTACTATTTCCCTTTTTGCCCTCAAAGTTCATGTTGGTGCAGACACAGGCCTCAGTTTGGTATGCTTTAATTCATTTTTCTCCCTAAATAATTGATTTATTTCTTCTTTTAAATTGAATTTTTTTTTTTTTTTTTGATTTTTGATCCATCTAGTCTAAAGCGTGCAGCAGTACATGTGAATCCTCCTTCTGCAAAGGTAGACATGTCTAATTACACATATAATTGATCTAAGGATGGGCTTTTTTACTTAATTTGATATTATTTTTTAAATAGTTTTTGAAAAAGACAATTCATTAATTAATAAATATTTAATTTATTTATTGACAGTGCCACCATTGCTGAGATATGGAAAGTATTGTGGGATATTATACAGCGGATGTACAGGAGAGAAACCTTGCGATGAACTTGATGCATGTTGTATGAAACATGATGCCTGCATTTCAGCCAACAATAGTCAGTTTTATTTTCTACCTAATTCCTCACGTTCTTGTTACTGTTTATTAAATAAATATTTATAAATAATTACCAGAACAAAATAAAAAATAAAGATGTATTGTCATTTTATAATATTTATCATTATAATTATAAACTTGTAGTCTTATATAGACAATTAAGGAGTCAGATAGACTGATAGAGCACAATTTAGACTACCAGTAAAATCGGTTTAAATTTAATCATCAAAATACGCACACACGACACACTGTTATGCAGTTGATCGTTTTTTCTAAAAAGTAACAATTTTATAGACATATTTTGAATCACACTTTTATGAAGTACATCTACCATACGATTATAGGCAAGGACGCCTGAAATGATCTCTTAGAATTAAGGCACATGTTTAAATATTTACCAGATAGCAGAGGAAGTTTCAGAAACGGTCACAACGATTAAGTTGCGTACATCACGAGTAAAGCTCGACAAAGCCAAAAGAATCCGTCATAAATCGGAATACCTTAAATTAATATTATGAAGTAATTCATCACTGGACTATCGACTCTAACCCAACGATTACATAAATTCAGGTGTTTCACTTTATATGATTTAGGGACAAAATAATATAAAATTGGTTTTTAATAATTTAGGGATAAAAGAAAGAATCGGTTTTAATAATTAAGTATTATGTCTAGTTGGATTTTATGGTTAAAGTTATTAGCTGGTTAATGGTTAGTACTTAATGTATCACGAATTAAGTATGGTATTCACCTTCAAAAGAGAGCCCTAACAGTATCTTCTATGCTAAACTTTTAAAAATGTCTACAACGTTGTCATATAAAAGTTCATTTTGTAAAACTATTCTCACGCATAACTTTTCCAAAACTTTAAAACTTATATACATTCAATTTTAAAGCTAAAAAAATTAATTATGAAGAGATTCATAATCTTGACTTCTTCATGCAATACAAGCATAATACATAAACTCATGATTATCTTTCACATAAATATAAACTTTTTTTATAAATCTTTTTTAAGTATATTAGAGGCCATGCAATACAAGCATAATCATTTGTAAGTCTATTAGAGGCTAATTGTAATTAGGGTGATTTTTAAAATAGGCCTAGTAAAAAACTAAGGGGATGCTTGGTTCAAATTGGGGAATGGGAAAGAGAAAGATAAAGGGAATACAATGCAATGAGTAATCATTACCCCCAATTTGTTGAGTAATGGGTTATTACCCACTAATAGGTAATGGAGAATTACATTATATTCAACCAAGCATCTATTTTCATTACCTTTACCATTACCTACCCTCAAATACCCTCAAACAAGCACCCCCTAAAAATTTCAAATAAGACTTCGCTTTCAAATATTCCTATAATAAACCGTGTGATTGTTCGACCCAACATGAAATTTGACAAGTGTGGCCTTGTCGCACAAATATTTAGTCTACTAAAATTAGTCGTACAAAAAACATCTACCTATACCACATGGACTCGCAAAAAAACACCAAATCCCACTGTATATTTTGAAAAAGCCAAATCGCACAAGTTGTTTTTGGGAAAAGAAGAATTACTTCTTTAATAATAGTAATAGCAAAAGCTCAAAAATCACAGTCGTAAAAGTAGGAATCTGATTTTATGGGCGAAGGACAGGGAAGATTAATCTATGGTATACGCGGATTTTGAGCAGGGGCCCTTTTAGATGACATTTTTGTATTATTAAGGTATATAATTGTGTCTAAGCAATGATTTCAAAATATTGCTTATCCAGTTTTGTCTTTTGTAGCAATTTTGTTCAATTAATTGATTATCGTCTAACTAATTATTCAAGTATATGATAATTAGTAATCGTTTTTCCAAATCACAATTATACATGCTAAATCAAACAATGTATTATTTCAAAACCGAGAGAATAGGTTTTTAAGCTGCATAATCAACAAAAAGATTGTTAACTTAAATAGTCTTTATGGATTGACACGATCAAGATCCTCTCTCGGGTGCGTTTTCATATTATTTTTTAAGGGTTTGTCAATGATAATCTTTAGGACTGTTATGAACATAGTTAATTAAAAAAACTTTATGTGTTCATATGATGCAACTCACTTATATTTGATAGTTTAGATTTCTATCTTTTAACAATATTGAGAAACTTTTTGTGAATTTAATACAAATTACATGTTTTAGTTTGGTAATATTCACTTTTATATAATAGGACTGTGATTACCAAAATCATATTTTCTAGTAAGTATATTTGTGCTAGTTAGAGTAATGGTATTTCTTCCTACTTCCTACTATATTCATACATATTTTGATCATAACAAGTGTCAAAATTAAAGGATAATATGAAGAAAGAAAATTAGTGGATGATACATGTCAAGCTTAGAAGTGAGTAGACATATGAATATGAAAAAAAATGTAGGATGAAATATCATTTCTCCTTTTTACCCAAGGCTTCTAGCCTAGTGGTATTGGTGAAAAAGATAAGGTGTTGCTCATGACATATTGGTCATGAGTTTAAGTCTCGTCGTGGACAAATGGTGGGGTTTATTCCCCATAGGTGGAGAGCTCGAGAGAAGGCATACTGCCCCTTGTGGATGTCATTGTATAGGTTCGAACCACTAACTTACTAACTAGCCGTTCCAAAAAAAAAAAAAAAAAAATCATTTCTCTTTTGAGTAATACTGCATTCAAAAGTGAGATAATATTTGTATTATAAATCTATAAGTACATAACTAATAATTGGTGTATGGTTATATGATAAAAATAATAAAATTCCATATGCCATTTTATTTTCGTGCTTTTAATATATGATTTAATACCAATACCAACCATCATTTTTTTTATCTTACACAAATGTAAGAGCAAATAATTTGAAAATAATTATATCTCAAAATATAAGTTTTGTTTTTCGTTTGTTACTAAATTCCATTACGTGATTTTTATAAAGTTTTTTCTTTTTAATGGTAATACTAATGTACTTCTAAATACAATTTATATTATTTCCATGATGAAACTTGAATACTCGATTACAATCCACAAAGATGAAAAACAACATACTAAACAGTCAAAGACCTTTTTGGTACATGACAGTGAAAAGTTACCAAATACAATAAATAAATAAAACCCACCAAACTCGTCTTTTATTGAGGCTTGGAGGTTGAGATATAATGTCATCCTCTGCTCTCACTTTGACACTTCCCACCATTTAAGCTACCGATAAATATTTATTTATTTATTTATTTTTGCCAAAATATGTCCTAGTATCACATCTTAACTAATGTTTAGAGGAAGCGGTGCAGTGGCGTAGCCACCACAGCCGGATCACTTTTTTGCCTATGTGGCACCTTTTGGCGAGCTCAAACCCACCGCCACCACACCCCTCGTGGGTTGAGTGAGGCCTTTCGCCAGAACACTGGCGAGGTCGGCGAGGAGAGAGAGAGGGAATTCTTTTTTTTAGGGTATTTTGATGGGTCCCAAATGAGTATTATTGGTTAGTGATGGTAGAGGGGGTATTTAGTGTTTTGAATGTGAAATGTGAAATGGTGAGGTGACACATAGGTGGCGAAGTGGCTTAAGCCACCACACCTAATGCTCTTACTCAACCAAACCTTTTATTTATAAACGTAAGTTAATATTAGTAATAATTAAATTGTTGTACTTTATTATTTTACCTTTCAACCAAGCTCCCATTTTTGGCGTTAAAAGAAAAGGTTATCCTCGTATAGTAGGTGAAATTTTCGTATTTTACCGCTAAAAAAAAAACAAAAAAAAAACTGAGGGCAAAATCAAATTTTCGGTCTTCAGGTTATCTGGGTATAGCAGGTGAATCTTTGACTTAGATATACATGGTATGACCGAAGTATCTATGTGAACATATAATTTTAATGAACACATTATTATTTATAAATGTAAGATAACACATTAACACTAATGGTCATTAGTGTTGTGCATGTTTTGTTAGTTTTAATTTTCTATAATTAGAAAAGAAAGTTTTTTTTATGCTTTTAAATGAGCAAACATATATATACGAGATCTGTCTATTCATGTTATTCGGTATAGTTGAGTCTAGTAATTACCAAAGGGCCTTTGGCCTAGAGGTATGGTGATTGACTCACATCCTTGAGGTCAGAAGTTCGAATTCCGTCGTGGACATAGGTGGTAATTAAGAGTAGATTAGATTTGCCGTTTCAAAAAAAAAAAAAAAAGGTTGAGTCTAGTAAATTTTTTTTTGTTGAACTACCAGTTAGTAAGTTAGTGGTTCGAGCCTAGACAGTGACATCCACAAGGGGCAGTATGTCTTCCCTCAAACGATCCACATATAGGGAATAAACCCCACCACCTATGTCCACGACGGGACTTGAACTCCCAACCTCAAGATTATGGGGCAAACACCATACCACTAGGCCAAAGACCCTTTGAATGTTTGTTGAAATATAAAAATTATTAATATGCATTAAATGTTTGTTGAAATATACCTAAAATAATATAGGACCCTTAATTAGTTTTGGATCAGAGAATTAAAGGTGGTTTGGTGAGGCATGTGAGTTGTGACGATGCTCTTCTGCCTATAATTTTCCGCTTAATTTCGCTTCAATCATTCTATCCAAGGTGGCCCATGTGTTTAATAATTTATTTTGTTTAATTAATTGATTAAGTAATTATTTTGTTTGATTCACTGAAGTAAATACCAAATGATTGGGAAAATCTTTAAAAATATATATAAAAATAGTTATGAGTACTTATGACGTGTATATCACGAATAATACTCACTCAATCGCTTATCCCGACGAAATATGTTATAAATATCAATACCCTTTAAAAGATGTGTTTCTAAATTTCACATTCAAAGGAAGTTTAGAAACTAGTCACGTTTATATGCATTTGTTATTATTACTTCTACATATTTTAAGCTCTTTGGTTAGTTGATTTCAATTAATCATCAATTTTGTTAATTGACACAAATTACTATTTTTTAGACAACTACTTGAGTGAGGTTTGCAACCAGGGATTGCTGGGATGCATAGAAAGGTTCAAGAAAGCAGGAAGCAAGACATTCAAAGGCAACACATGTGATGTTAATGACGTCACCAACACCATTAGACTTGTTATGGATGCTGCAGTTCTTGCAGGCAGATATATCCATAAGCCCTAATATTTGGCGCAAATCCTACTGTCACGAAGCATGAAGACGATCTGATGTGGCATAAATATTAGCCCCAAACAAAAGTTCATTATTCTTTTAGAACTTAAATTTAGTGCACTTTAATCTTGTAATTTTAGTCATACATAATATGATAGAAATGACAAAAAGATTCAACATCATGATTAATGACACCAAAAGATCGGGTATTAAGATTGGGCATAATGGCAACGATCACCATGCGTCCCTCCCCTTCTTTTTGTGAGTTCGGTCACCCACCCGACCAATCTTAATTCTTTCTCTTTTCTTTTGGTTGTGGGTTTGGTCAATAATACAAAGATTTGGTCATGTATTTGATCTTGAGAAAGAAAGATAAGATAATGCTGATATCACACTCCCACATTGGTAACCAAGACATTATTACTAGTCTAATGTCTTATTATTCTAAAACTTTTTTCAAAAACTTTTTTAATTTGAATAATATCCTGACATATAGATATTTGTTTTAAATAACTTAAATTAATTTTACAATACAACAAGATGCAATAAATTAAAGATGACTACAAGCTAGGCATTGAATATATATGGATGATATTCGGTTAGAAGTCCAATCTATATATCCATTTAATCGTACACTTTTGATCTCCATCTATTAGATAGCCCAACATAAGACTATCACTTGACATCACTGCATATGGTATTGCTTCTCGGTTTTGTAAGATTGAAAATGCAATTTTTCCATGCATCCATACCATCCATATAGCCAACTAAACAACGACATCGAAGCATTTACGGAGGTTATCCCTTCAAGATCTCATTACACAATTACAACTCTAGAATTTCCCAAGAGATGAAATTCTGTTTTTTGGTCTTCGTCACGAAACAGGCACCTTTATTCATGATGCACCAAGAAGAGATATCGATATATGGGTAAGTAGAAACTTATTCCGTCGCATCATTTCAATGTAATCACATATGTTTTTTTTCAGTCGATATGTTTTTGCATTCCCTTTACCATATATGTTCAATAAGTATATGGGATACTTGACATGCCTAAATTAACCGGTCAACAGCCTTTCGATTTCTTCTAGTTGGTCCAACTTAGGCCCGGTAAAGAGAATAATTTAGCTTAGTCAGACTATTAAATGAATTAACATACGGTACATACCATTATACTTTTCTTTTGAAATTAACTAATCAAACAGTATATTAAATGAATTAACATACCATTATACTTTTCTAACTCTTTTCTTTATTACTAATGAAAATAAGAAAAGACATAAGTGAGTGCGGAATAAATTAAGAACATGAATCATATCTTAATCACTTGCAGAGATATGAGAAATAACGATAACAATCTCAAGACAAGTATCGTTTAACCAATAATCTAATACGAAAACAGACAAAGAGATTACTACAATCACAATTAATCATTATTGAACAAATCTCTGTGTGCACGAGGAAGTTTGAATTCGCTCTTTTAAAATTCTCAAATGCGATGACATGAAGGTGGTGAGTGGTGGTCAATTGAATATAATGAAGGTCGTAAGTTTAAGTCATGAGGTATATGCTGAAAATTAAAGTCCTCACTAAAGGTTGTAAAATTTGTAAAATTGCATATATCTTACTCCTTCTTAAAGTATTTAGGCATTCTAAGTTTAGAAGGTCTTAATCTTAAATTTCTACTTTGGGAAACATCTTAAATACCACAAAATAAAAAAATTATTGCTTAGCGGATTCGAACCCAAGACCTTTTGCGAGTACGGACTGTGTGTTAACCAATTGATCTACTTGATACTTTACTTTATCCCAAAAAACATCCAACATAACGCATAAACTTAAAACACCCAGTCAACAATTTCTTTTTCTGTCGGACAATTTAGTTACGGGTACCCTGCTAGTCCTCACTGAAGGTTGTAAAATTTGTAAAATTGCATATATCCTCACTAAAAGTTGTAAAATTACATTCCCGGCACATGCGAACCATGTACAAACAAATTTTAGCTAGCCACGGATATTTTACTATTTATCAAATTTGTTGCTAACTTTTATTTAAGATTACAATTTACAATGGAAACAAGTATTCGGTATAGCAGTATAAGTATTATATGCCTAAAGGTAACTTAATATAACTAGAAATTGCCAGAAGCAAAGCATTTGTTGTCACATACGGAGTAAAAGATAAACATGCATAAAGGCTATTCGACGACCGATTATAGTTGCATGTAATATCAATAAAACCAGAATGAAAGTATATGCATGCATTAACAACCAATTGTATGCTTAAACTTTATGCAAAATCAAATGAGCCCCAAATTGAGGTTGTAGAGTCAGAACGGATTGTGGAGCATGAGAATAGGATGGCGAGAGATCGAAATGAAAGTGTTGTAGAATCATAGAGAGTGCTAATTTAGCTTCCAATAGAGAAAAGTTTTGTCCAATACAGAAACGCGGGCCACCACCAAAGGGGATGTATGATGTTTGTCCCTTAGTTGCCTTTAACACCCCCTCAGAGAATCTTTCAGGATTGAAATCCTTAACATCATCACCCCATAAATCACGATCACGATGTAAAAACATCGAATGCAATTGGAGGAAACATCCCGCTGGTAGGGTGATGTCCCCTAATTTAGTTTCCTCATGTATCATTCGTCCCAATGCTACTAGTGGCGGGTAGAGTCTAAGAACCTCGTTGAAAATCATACTAACCTACAAGACATAAAGAATCACTTAAATAAAGATTAACAAATCCTAAACTGAGGATAGTTATGGGAATATCTACTTACAATCTTTAAATGATTCAGCCCGTCAATATCTGGTTTTTTTTCTCCCCAAAGACTTGTAAAACTTCTTCTCTAGCTCGATCTTGCCAACTTGTGTGTTGAGCCAACAAAATCATAGTCCAAACAAGAAAATTTCCAGTGGTTTCTTGTCCCGCTAAGTAGAAAATCTTACACTCTTGAATGACGTCATCGATACTTAATCCAAAATTGCTATTCTTGTGTTGTTTCATTTCTTCGTAATTTGAATCCAAAAGTATGCCCAACAAATCATTATTACAACCACTATCCCTTGCGATCATCCTTTTATCAATAATACTCCTAATTGTATGTTTCACTTCTTGGTCAATTTCCTTCATCCTCTTATTTTTCTTTGTTGGTAAAAATCTGCAAATTTATGTTCGATTGTAAGAACATAAGTGACTCGACACTTGTTTCAACGATAGTCAATGCAAATCTTTAAGGCGTAAGTGTATGAGATGATTGACATGTGGATGTAACTCGATTTGTAAGAAGATATAACATATATACTAACCTTGATCCAGGAATGTAAACCGATTGTATAGCCTCGACAATCAACTTGGCTAGTTCTCGTTGTAGTTCAAATATTCGTTTCCCTTCCTCAAAGCTACTACCAAATGCTGTACGGGAAATTACATCACCCGAGAATGTTTGTAGATAAGGAAACACATCCACTTCACACGACCTTTCATTCTCTAACATTTTTTCCCATGTGTTGATCATCTCCACACAACTCATATAAAATGCAGGCACCATATGCTTAAGCTTCTCTACATGGAAAGCAGGATTTATGATTTTTCTATGTTTAGCCCATCGGTCGGCATTAGCACCTACCAGACCAGTTGCTAGCAACTTTATAAATGGGTTTCCTGCCCTTGGCTTTTGAAATTGATAGTTATTTGCCAAGATCTCTCTTACTAAACCGGGTTCGACTATATGCACCATAGGTCTCGGCCCCATCCATGTGAAGAAATTCTTCTTACCTATAAATATATATCAAATTCATCTCCCACATATATATGGGGTAAAACCTTTAGCAACCATTTGATAACATGTCATTTTAGTGCATTTCGATTTGTTCAAAATGGTGACTCAAAGGGCAATATAGGGAAAAAAATCATGACATTTATAGTTGGAGGTTTTCAACAATTAATTATTTGATAATTTATGATCATTTTACAACGGTTTTATGATAAAAAATAATTTTTTTGGTAAGTCATTAATACACTAAATAACATCTTTTTGGTAAGTCATTTATCACTTTTCAGTCATTCATTCTCTAATACCTAATTTCCTATTCCTTCTTATTGTTATATTGTAGAATTCGTCTTCTACCCACAGTTTGTGTTTTTTCAACATTTATACTAATTTAGACTGTTGTTGGTAAGTTTTTTGTTTGTGGAATGGACACCTTAAGTTGCTTACATATTTGTCATGCTTACGCATTCATGCTATGTAATTATATATGTCCATTGTTATATTTTGTTACTTAATGAAATTTGTCATTTGTTGTTGGTTTATAAGATGGTTACAGTTTAATGGCATGATATTGTTGGATTTATACGATTGTTATTGTTGAATTTATGTCTGTTTCACTTTTATTTTACATTTTGTTTTTGATGTTGAAACGGGTCAACTTATCCACACACAATTTAGCCTATTTTGTTTAGGAAAAGTATAATATATCGTAATTGTTATTTTTTACTACAAAAACATTTTTTTTGCAATAATAATTAATAACCATGAAAAAAACAAATTTATGAGATTGTATGTATTTCTTTATAGATGTTGGTCTATTAACTGCTATTTCATTTGACCCGCTCCATATTAGCTTTAAAAAAAATTATTTGACACGTATGACATAAATCATTTATAAATAAATGGGCTAAAATTCACAATATTTGAAAATATGGTGAAACAATGCCAAGCAATTACTGAGTCTATATTAACAAGATCATAAACAATTACAACTAACACAAAAAAATACTTCCTCCGATTCAAAATAAGTGATACACTTTCTATATTTGGGTGTATTAAAATAAGTGATACACTTTGAAATTTACCTTATTTGGTAAAAGGTGGTGGGCCACACATCCACTAACTACTTACTTTAATAAAGTCAAATGACACATTTACCCCTACTTTTACTTTTAAATATCATTAACTTTACTTTATTCAAAAATTATGGGACCCATTGTCACTAATCATCTAATTAATCTAATTTAATACTCATTACAAAGTTTTGCCTCAAAAAGCGTGAAAACAAGAGTGTATCACTTATTTTGAATCGGAGGAAGTAACATTTTTATTCTATTTGTTAGATAAGGAATCATATGTTATATCCATAAATGTGATCCGAATATGGGTTTTTTTTTAAATCATTTTAGGTCAATGTTGGTTTAATTATATAAGAAACATTCGTTGTTGTTTCAAAACATATGGAAGCCGTGTCTCTTTTAATACTGAGTCATTCTTGCACCTACACACAAAATAGTTGACATTATCAATGAACGGATACTTTCTTTAATTCCGGGAGACGAGAAGATACACGAGTCTTCGGACTCTGCTTATACTTACCAATTTCTTGAACAAGAACGGCTTGAAGGTTATTTGTTGTGACAACGATGGCAACTACACCAACTCAATGACAAACGTCTTATATTAAGAAGTTTTATTTTGTCTTTAAGTTCTTTTAATCTGATTATTCATGTATAACAAAATGTTTATTTATCATTTCAACAATAATTGACTATATGCTTTTTTACATTATTCTCATTGTTATGGATTCTATATCTCGAAGCATGCCCGCCCAATCGGGCGGGCTTTGAAACTAGTTTATTTGATATGGAACAATTATTTCAACAATAAAGTAAGATCGATATGATTAAGGGGGAATACGTACCATATGTGGAGACATATTTATGATGGAATGGAAAGATTCGAGGAATTATATCATCCGTTATATTTATAGGTCGAGATTTGGCCTCACGAAGCATTTTTGCCATCTCTTTCAAGTCTCCAAACAAAAACTTGTAAGAGGATCCATGGAGGCCTTGCTTTCTTAAAATATTTTCCATCTTTTTGGGCTTGAACCATACCCAATTCAAAAATCTATATGCAAACCACAACACTATCACTATCATTATTACTCCCACAACATGGTGCCATTCTTCACTTCCCTCCATCTTGGGTTGATTATCACAGAGTGACTCCTTTTTAATATTATATAAAGGTGGAATTATATTAAATCAGATTGAAATATACAACTTAAAAGAGAAATGCAACTTCACAATGTGGGATAATAAAGTAAAACTTGTGGCTGAGAGAGAGAGAGAGAGAGGAGGATACTTTGATAATGTTGCATATAGCTCCAGTTCATTATCCAATTTGATCGGTACATGGAGTCATGGAGAAAGTTGAACCAGTCATACGACTCCTATTCGATCTACAAGAGATTGGTGAGCTAGGAAGAAAATATATATTTGTCATCTTCAATCTAAAAAGGGAATTTTATCTATTTATAATTTTTTTAACGGTTTATAAAAAGGATATTTATTTTTAAAAATGATATTTACTTTTATTTTGATCACTTGCAGTTTCTTAACAATATAAAAGATGGAAAAAGTTGGAAAGATTAACATTTATCCTTGTAATGAATGTATATTACTTTATTTTTCATATAATGGTATTACATGTAAAAAAATTTGCATACATAACTCTCTACGGCTCTCACAAAATCGAGAACTCTTGATGTCCGGATATCTATGTTTCCTAATTAAACATCATTGTAAAACCTCTAAACCGAGCAAGCAAGTTTCGAATTCAAACCGCGTGCCCTATACATTTCTGTTTAGGATAGTGGTTTCTTACACCATAAAAACTTATTCACACACCAAATCTTATATTTTAGCATACTTATATAGATGGTGAGTAAAATAATTTTTATGTTGTATATCACCTCCATTCTGTTTATATTATCTCTTACTAGTTGCAAGCACTATTACACATAGCAAAATAAAAGTAGACCAAAATATTTAAAAAAATATAATAAAATTGCTAGAAAAATTCAGCCACAAATTGATTACTCAAAAAACGATCAATCTTCTTTCAGGCTAGCCACTCCCCATCCATTGCTTCAATTTCTCCTATGTCCATGCTGCGTTTTTCATATCATAAATCAAATTACCGACAAGAAACCACAAAATCATTACCTAATATTTAAAATATAAAGATTAGATCTTATTTAATATTAAAATTCCCAAAGGATGACATTTACATATGGCTTTGTGGTAAGGGCTTTCTAATGACTTTCTAAAAATCACAGGTTCGATCCCTCCATGGACAGACATTTTACAGGTTACCAGCGGAATGTTCGGAAATGGTCACGGCAACCGTTAAGTCGCATACATCACAAACAAAGCTTAACCACCCGAAGGAAAGAATAAAAAAGACATTAGACTATTAGAGAGATGGCTGTGGGGGACCCGTGTGGTGTCACTGCCATGGTTTTAAAGTCTCACACTACAACTATTTAGATAACTATAGTCTTTGCTATAACAACAGTTCATCACAAACCACTGCATTTTGGATGGGAGGTGATATATATATTATAAAAAGAAATTCATTCTCTGTATTGGACAAATTATAAAGTACGTTGTTACAAGCTACTAAAACATAATTTGTGGAAGTTTTTGTTGTGTAAAAATTACTTTAGATCCGTTTACTTTTAAATGAGTTAATTTTAATTATTTTATATCAAACACATCTAATTTGTCAAATAAATGACTGTAACGAGGGAAACAGCCTCCTAATTAAAAAATCTTAGATTATTAATATGAATAATGTCATAATATTGTTTTTTTAATCATGCTTAACCCAATAATTATTTCTAAAATGATTTAGAAAAATGGCCAAAGAAACCGAGTTGTCCCATTTTGCCTTAGACTAGAAATTGCAAGTACCAACATAAAACATTTCCAATTCCCTAAAACTTACAAGTTTAAAATCATTTATAAAATATGGATTTTAATAATAATAATAATAAATAAAATAACCAAGAAGGAGAATGTTACCAAGGCAAAGCAGGATCTTGAAAATACGCATCAGAGAAATGGTGATCAAAATGTTGTTCCAAACAAGAACTTTCATTTGCATTAATCAACCATTGTGGGAATTCCATAATTTGATCAAATTGTTGAAACCCATCATCTCCTTCCCCTGCTTCAATTTCCATACTTTTCAAAAAATTACACCACCTTGCTGACGTCACTAAATTGATAGTATCATTCCACTCAATTTGATGTTGCTCTCCTAATGACCTAATCTCCTCCATTTCCTCATCATCCATTGCATGATGTAAACCGCCACCTCCGCCGCCACCGGATGAATTTGAATTTGATTTTCCGGCAGTCCATTCACCGCCAAGAACAGAGGAAGTTGATGGCGTAGATGACGAGGATGAAGCAGAGTACATTGACATTGGTTTGTGATAGATATTAGTATCTAAATTGCTAAAATTCTGATAATTGAGAGTCAACCCTAGGGTTTGACTAGGGAGTACGAAATCTTGGTTTTCATGATAAGACGGTGGCGCCATCGGAATTGGCCAAGATAAACTCGAATACGAGTTGGTGGTAGCGGCGGTTGCGGTGGTGGAAGGATAACGACTATGAGCTTTCCGGGATTTTGACTTTTTGTCTTGGAGTGTTTGAAAGTCAAGATTATCGGCGGCGGCTGCTGCTGCCGATGATGACTGTTGTTGTTTCATTGAAGCTCTATGAAACTTAAGGGCAGTTACAATCTCTCTTCTTGCTTCTGCCATATTTAGAAGTCTTTCTTGATAAGGTTTACTTGTATGCAATCTTCTTCTAACTTGCTTTTTGTGTGTTTTTTGGTTATTATTTTCATCACTTAAACATTCTCCATTTTTGGTTGTGGCTTCTTTCAATCCATTATCACTTTGTAATGAATCTTTGGTGGTCAAACGTTTGACCAAGGTTCGAATATAGCCACCGGAGAGATGGGGTTCTTCTTTAGCTTCATTAACTTTGGTTATTTCCATTGATGATGATGATGATGATCTACCCCTCATCTATATATAGGTATATCTCTTTCACTTTATAAATGCAAAGAAAATGAGAAATATACAATGTAAAAGGCAGAGATCCTCAGGGTTTCATGAATGATATAAATAGCTGGCTAGCAGAGCAGAGCAGACTTCTTTTTCTTTTCTTTTTTTATTGTATTTTGTAATTGAAAAATTGGGAGTAATACAGTTTTGGATTGTTTCCTTTTTGGGCAAACAACTAGGTTCTTGCATCTTCCTTTTTTAATGTAACTAATCTTAGCCCTTCTCTCCAATTGTATTTACAACTATCGACACATAACATTTTCAACTTAGAGAATTCGTATTAAAGAAGATGTCTAGAAATATTTGTACTTTATCGTTTGTAAAGTAATGAATTGTAGAATTGTTAGTAAACTTAGACTTATATAATTGTATGTCGGTATATACTTAGAAGCTTTTTAATATATAAGATTACATTATGTATATGTTTACATGTTTATATGATTATCTTTAATGAATGCTTTTGGTTGAATATAAATGTTATTTTGCATACTTGCACAACTCGCGCACAGTCTTGCTACGTGCACACAAACATATGATTACATGTTTTGCATACTCACCACATAACGTTACATGCACACAGTTTGGTACGCATACTCATGTGTATTTATTTGTGTTTATTTTTATTAGGCCTGCACAATCTTCTCATGTGCAGTCATTTAATTACTCTCACTCACGCTTTTGATGGTGGTCTCTCTAGAAGCAGTATCTCTATCTACGTGTTGGATATGAATGTGTACATCTTACCTGAGTTACCTCCTCTATACTTTTTCTTAAAAAATCGTATATGGTTGTTATTGTTATTCTCACATCACATTTATGTATGTTTGTTCATATATGTATGCATGTATGTATTTATGTGTATGCATTAATGCATGCATGTTGTATTCCTTGTGTTATCATGATCTAATGATACATGGTTGTATGGCATGCATGCATTTGGTATATATGATGAAACAAACAACCAACAATTTCAATAATTTGACGATTTTTTTAATCGATGTCTTAAAATATCATTGCTTACAGATAGTACAACCAGTAAACTATAAAAAAAATATTTATGACCAAAAATATAAATGATCAGCAAATTGTTCAAGTAAAATTTATGATGGGAAATGGTTTACTCGTCGCGTCTGCAACTAATTAAGGTGGCAATTTAAGCCCATTTACTTATATATAAGTCAATTTTGATTATGCCATATCTCCATTCGTCAACATGCCAAAACAACCTAAAAGAAAAAATGGTTAAACGGGTTAATTAATATCGCCCCAAATATAGTTCATTATTCGCGGTCTTAAACGACCCAACACCTAAGTGGATTGATCCACCCTTTTTTCGACTTCTAAAAATAATAGTAGATTCACGTAAGATGGTTACACACACAAGAATCTGACACCATCCTCGTTATTTTTCTATGATATAAGTGACTCATGTGTGGTATAAGATCGTAACAAATTGCCTTTTCAACATTTGCTAAAACGAAACTTCGTTGCCTAAAATAGTAAATAAACACGACAATGCTAAATATAAATCAATCGAACCACCACTTTGGACTGTGTCTATGTATAACTACTGATGCACACTTTTATTTTCTATAGCCAATAAATCCAGTTCAAATGTTAAGCAGAATTAGTTTAATTTCACTTATAATTTTTTATACCGTCTATGAATAAATTTAGAACTTATCTCGATAAACATAATCATAGAGATGGTGGCACTCCTTTATTAAATGTAATACTTCCTCCGTATCAAAATAAGTGAATCATTTTAAAGTTTATGTTTTTTGAGGCAAAAAAAAGTAATAAGAGATTGGTTAAATTAAATGGGGTAATTAGAATAAATGGGTCCCACACCTTTTACTATTTTGTTGTTTTTTTCCAAAATGGTGAAAAGGTTAAATATAGGAAGATGACAAAAATGGATGGGGCCTCACACTTTTAGTGGGTTTAAAGAGGGATAAGTAGGGGTAAATGAGTAATTTTAAATATAAAAACTTATCAAATAAGATAAATTATTAAAGTGATTCAGTTATTTTGATACACCACGAAAAAGAAAGTGATTCACTTATTTTGATACTGTGAAAGTAATTGGGTTTTGGTAAAGATCATTAACTATTTGCGTACTATAAGTGAAAGGCTACGTACCCACCTTTTAGCTTCTGAGAGGTTTGAACTTAGAACATCACCTTTGCTCAACCTCTTGTTTTCTTTGGGGATCGATTTTTAAATGGTGAAATATTGCATCACCCTTATCGAATTCGATCATTGATCTTCTTTCAATTTTTGAATCGGGTCAACTTTGTAACGACCCGAAATTGTAAATAAATAAAATATGGAAAAATATGATAATTATGGATAAATCATATAAAACACGTGGAAATTGGTTTCGTGTCGTTTGGAGACCGTACGAGAAAGTTATGGGCGAAACCGGGTCGAGACAAAGTTGGAAAAGTGCAGCCCTGCTGCCTAAGGAAGTTCGCGACGCGAACTCTACTTCGCGATCGGGAAGTAGGACCAGAGAGTTTGGTCAGGTGGCGTGATGTAGTTCGCGGTTGGGTAGCGATCGCTAAGTATGGCCGAGCACGCAAAGTTAGCGACGCGAACTTTGTTCGCGCCGTGAACTCTGGACGACCAGCATTAAAGACGGGTTGAGCTCATTTAATGCCATATCAAAACCCTAGTTTTCTCTCTTGGCGATTTTCGAGCATAGCATCTGGTTTGGGTTGATTTCTTCACAAATCTTTGGTAGATTTCACTCCTAGTGGAAGATTAAAGGTATATCTTTACTCTTTCATCTTTGTAGCTCAAGATCTATGGATCTTGAAGCTAGGGTTTGAAACCCTAGTTCTTGGGTTGGTGATTTATGGTGAAATAATCGGTGTATACACTTAATAGATGGTATATTAACAAGGAAAACAAGTATATGATTATGATTTGTAAGAATCTTCGGGTTGGTTAAACCTAGGGTTTGGTAAATCAATATATTTGGGGGAAATGGATTGATGGGTGTTATCTAGAGGTAGATGAACACATTGGTAGTAGTTTGTGTTGATAATCTTATTGTGATAATTGTTTTAGACATTCGGTGAAGTGTTGAAGTGGACGAATTGTGAACAAGGAACCGGCGGAAAGAATAGGGTTAAAGCATCTTTATTGCTAAGGTGAGTACGTGTGGAAATTTACTAAGTACATAGCCTATGAAATACATTTTATTACTTATATTATGGTCTATTTGCTTAATTGTGTAGACTAGTAGCTAGTAGTTAGTTATACCGATAGTTGTATTGAACTAACTTGTTTGATGATAGACGTGATAGCCGAGAGCTAGATTGACATAACCATCGAGTTATGATATGGTGAGATGATGTGATGATTCAGGGGATCCCCGGTCATGAGGTATGGAATGGGGAGCATTTGGGCGGATCCCCATCGGCCCATTCCATGATAGTAGTCTTGCTAACTGGAAGTAGTCCGGCGAGTAAGGCAGGTATAGGTAGATTGGGCGATTCCCTCTTGCCTTTACCTTGAAGCTTGTTAATGCGGGGGATCCCCGGTTAATAAGTTAATGTGGTTCTAGTTGGTTGGGGATGTCCCGACAACTAGATATGATTGCTAGAAATGCAAGGTATTAGAGTCACAATAGGGTGACTAGATCGATGGGTAATTGCTACATGTTTGTTTGTTAGTCTTTCGATTATTATTAACTTTGGGGTCTAAACCCATGTAGCTCACGAGATGTTTTGTCTCACGTACTCCTTGTTTTGTTTTGCTATGTACTCAGGTTCGGGATCGAAGGCTTAGGTACGCATGGATAGAGATGCGGGACCTAGATTAGAAGAACACTAGATTGGATTTAGTCTTAGCTTGGTTATGATCTATTTTGTAACACCTACTTTTATACTCTGATTTCATACCAAGGTTTTTGTAAATCCAAATTTGAGGATGTTCTTATATTTATAAAATGTTTTATTTTGGCCAATATTTGGTACTAAAATTTGATGTGTTACAACTTGGTATCAGAGCTATAATTTAAGTGAATTAGGTTGGATGACCATCCTAGTCTTAGACTGTAGCATTAGGAATATAAGATTCCTTGAGAACATAGGTTGACCTTGAGACTTTATATTAAGTTTAGGGTTGAACCTAGGGGACCGATGAATTTGATATGATTTTGGATATTGAGTCTTATACGACTAATGGGTTGTACACAAGGTACTAAATGTTTAATGTCTTTCGTATAGTCTTGATTGAAAGAAATGGTGACCACACGTAGGAGTGGTAAAGCCCCGGAGGGCCGGGAGGAGGAAGTACCTCCTGTCGAGAGGGAGGTTGAGCAAGAAAGTCAACCGTCGATGCATCAGGTTGATGAATCAGATGTCGGAGCTAATAGAACTCCGGTGACCATGGCGGATCTCCAAACTATTATCGACCAAATCAAGGGAACGGTGGCCGAAGAAGTGCACCGTATTATTGGAGACCGTGAAAGGTCGGGTGGAGACCGTGAATCCGAGGCTAAATCGGAAGAGAGAACCGGGGGTAGTGGCACCGGGGAGGGAAAGTCCTCCACGGGTGGCCAAAGTGATGCTAGGGCTAAGCCCATTGTGAAAGAAGGTTGTTCGTTTAAATCCTTCATGGCTTGTAAGCCAAATGTGTATTCGGGTAGTTCGGACCCGAAAGTAACCATGAGGTGGATCCGAGAGACCGAGAGGGTTATCGGAAGTAGCAAGTGTAAGGATATTGATATGGTGACGTATGCGTCACAATTGCTAAAAGAAGATGCCATGGTTTGGTGGGATATTGTGCATGAGACCCTCGGGAAGGAGGTGGTTGAAAGGATGTCGTGGGATGAGTTCACCACGAGATTGAAAAAGAAATTTTGTCCCGAAAGGGATTTGGAGAAAATGCACGAGAAGTTCGTGACCCTTAAGAAGGGCGATATGTCGGTGGAGGAATATTCGAGGGAGTTCACGGGATTGCTCCCGTTTGTTGCTAAAACCTACTCGGATGAGAGGTTGAGGGTGGTCCGGTATGCTAGTGGGTTACCGTGGGACTACCAATTGGAAGTGAAGAGGGCGGTCTCACTCGATGAGGCTATTAGTGCCGCCCGGAGTGTTGAGGAAGTAAATGAGGCACGTGTTGCCGAAAGGGCCCATGTGGGCGAGAAAAGGAAAGCCGAGAGCGGCTCTAGTTCGTTCAAGAAGGGGAAGTTCACTTCGAGCTTCTCTAAGCAAGGTAGTGTTGGCTCGTGCAAGAAGTGCGGGAAGACTCATGCCGGCGTGTGCCGGGGGGGTCGAAGACTTGTTACAATTGTGGAAAGCCGGGGCATATGGCCCGAGAATGCAAGTCGAAATCATTGGCCGAGATTGAGTGTTTCTCGTGCCACGAAAAAGGGCATTATAGCAATGTATGCCCGAAGAAGGGAATTGAGTCGATGGTGTCCACGGCTCAAAAGAAAGTGGAACCGGCAAAGGTGAAGGGGCGGTCCTTCCAACTCACTCGGGAGGAGGCGAAGGAGGCACACGATGTGGTGTCAGGTACTTTATTCATTAACTCCTTGCCAACTCATATTTTGTTTGATTCGGGTTCCAATTATTCGTTTGTGTCTTATGAATTCGGTTGTAAATTGAATGTTCCGTCCGAAATGTTAGATGAGGTTTATGAGATAGAAGTAGCCGACGGGAAGACGTCTATGGTTGAATGTGTTTATAGGAATTGTGAAATAGAAATAGACGGTAGAAAGTTTAAGGTGAATTTGTTGCCCATGGGAATTAGGGCGTTTGATGTGGTTATCGGTATGGATTGGTTGGGTATGCACCAAGCCAAGATTTTGTGTGGAAAGAAAATAGTGTCGATTAGGACACCCGAGAATGAGAAGGTATATGTGTATGGGGAGAAACGACATCACATGCCTAGGGTGATTACCGCCATTAAGGCAAGGAAAAGTATATCGAAAGGTTGTGCATCGTTTATTGCATATGTATTAGACGGTCGAAAGGAAAAGAAGTCAATGGAGAGTGTCAAAATTATTCGGGATTTCCCCGAGGTTTTTCCCGATGACTTGCCCGGTTTGCCACCGGAGAGACAAGTCGAATTTAAAATTGATTTAATTCCGGGAGCGACGCCAATTGCTCGTGCTCCATATCGTTTAGCTCCCACCAAGATGCGGGAATTGATGACCCAATTGCAAGATTTGTTAGATAAAGGTTTTATTCGTCCGAGTTCGTCACCGTGGGGTGCACCGGTGTTATTTGTTAAAAAGAAAGACGGTTCGATGAGAATGTGTATTGATTACCGAGAGTTGAATAAGGTAACTATTAAGAACCGTTACCCGTTGCCGAGAATTGACGACTTATTCGACCAATTGCAAGGTGCTAGTTATTTCTCGAAGATCGATTTGAGGTCGGGTTATCACCAAGTTCGGGTGAAAGAAGGCGACACCGAGAAGATGGCTTTTCGTACACGTTATGGTCATTATGAGTTTCTAGTGATGCCGTTTGGTCTTACAAACGCGCCGGCTATTTTTATGGATTTGATGAATCGGGTTTGTAAACCGTTCCTTGATAAGTTTTTGATTGTGTTTATTGACGACATTTTGATTTATTCGAAAACCGAAGAAGAACACGAAGGTCATTTGCGACTTGTGTTAGACGTGTTGAAACGGGAGAAGTTGTATGCCAAATTCTCGAAGTGTGAATTTTGGTTGCGGGAAGTACAATTCTTAGGTCACGTGGTGACGTGTGATGGTATTAAAGTTGATCCGTCCAAGATTGAAGCGGTGTCAAATTGGGAGCCTCCGAGGACTCCTACCGAAGTTAGAAGTTTTCTTGGGTTAGCCGGTTATTACCGAAGATTTATACAAGATTTCTCGAGAATCGCGATTCCACTCACGAAGTTAACGAGAAATAGTGAGAAGTTTGTGTGGGAGAAGAAGCAAGAAGAGGCGTTTAAGTTGTTAAAAGAAAAGTTATGTAACGCGCCGATCCTTACGTTACCGGATGGTATGGAGGATTTTGTGGTTTATAGTGATGCTTCGAACCAAGGGCTCGGTTGTGTGTTGATGCAAAGAGGAAAGGTGATCGCGTATGCCTCGCGACAATTGAAAAACGCGGAATTGAGGTACACGACACACGACTTGGAATTGGCGGCGATTATATTTGCCTTGAAGTTGTGGAGGCATTATTTATATGGTACTCGGTGTACATTGTACACGGATCATAAAAGCCTACAATATGTGTTTACTCAAAAAGACCTTAATATGCGACAAAGAAGGTGGATCGAGTTGATTGCCGATTATGATTGTGAGATTGTGTATCATGCGGGAAAGGCCAATGTAGTGGCCGACGCCTTGAGCCGAAAGGTCTATGAAAAGCCGAACCGAGGAATTTTATCACGTATAGAGGTCGTCTCGAGCATCATCGAAAGAATCAAGAATGCCCAACGAGAAGTTATGGAAAAAGACGAGTTAAGACAAGAACGGTTAGGTAAGAACCAACATTTTCTCGAAAATGCACAAGGGTTGAAGACCGTAGGCGGTCGTATTTGGGTTCCTAAGTTCGGAGGTATCCGAAAAGAGTTGTTGTATGATGTGCACAAATCGAAGTATTCGATTCACCCGGGAAGTACAAAGACGTACCAAGATATGAAACGGGTTTATTGGTGGCCCGGAATGAAGACGAGAGTAGCCAAGTACATCTCGAAGTGTGCCACGTGTGCACAAGTAAAAGCCGAGCATCAAGTACCGTATGGGGTAGCTCAATCATTAGTTGTACCGGCCGGGAAGTGGGAAGATATAACTATGGATTTCATAGTAGGTTTACCGAAGACGAGTAGAGGTCATGATGCCATTTGGGTCATAGTTGACCGGTTGACCAAGAGTGCGTTATTTTTAGCAATTCGGGAAACGTTGCCACTTGAGAAATTGGCTAAGTTGTATGTTGATGAGGTGGTTCGACTCCACGGGGTTCCGTTATCGATTGTGTCCGATAGAGATGCGAGGTTTACCTCGAGATTTTGGCGGTCATTACAAGAAGAGTTGGGTACAAAGTTGCGGTTGAGCACGGCTTATCACCCGCAAACCGACGGTCAAAGTGAAAGAACGATTCAAACGGTTGAAGATATGTTGAGATCGTGTGTGTTAGATTTCGGTGGTAAATGGGATGAACATTTACCGTTAGTCGAGTTCTCGTATAATAATAGCTATCACTCGACTATTAAGATGCCGCCTTATGAGACGTTGTATGGAAGAAAATGTAGAACTCCATCTTGTTGGTTGGAAGCGGGAGAGACGAAACTCACGGGTCCCGAGATCGTGAGAGTGACAAATGAGAAGATCGGTATTATTCAAACCAACATGAAAGTCGCCCAAGATAGACAACGAAGTTATTCGGGTTTGAAGAAAAGGCCATACGACTTGGATGTCGGTGATATGGTCATGTTGAAAGTGTCACCTTGGAAAGGTGTGATGCGGTTTGGTAAGAAGGGAAAGTTAAGTCCAAGGTATGTTGGACCGTTTAAAATATTGAAACGGGTCGGGCTTCAAGCTTTTAAGTTGGAACTTCCACCCGAGCTTCAAGGTGTGCATGACACCTTTCACGAGAGTTATTTGAAAAAGTTTATCGGGGAAGTTGAAAATATTATCCCGTTGCAAGAGTTGCGGGTTGACGGCCCGAACCGGTTGATCGAGGAGCCCGGGGCTATACTAGAAACGAAAACAAAGAAGCTTCGGAATAAGGAGATCGAGTTGGTGTTGGTCAAGTGGAAGCATTCGCTTGGGCCGAATTTGACTTGGGAAGTCAAAGACGAGATTCGGAAGAGGTACCCGGATTTCGTGAACTATGATGAAATTCCGAGGACGGAATCTTCTTAAGGGGTAGATAGTTGTAACGACCCGAAATTGTAGATAAATAAAATATGGAAAAATATGATAATTATGGATAAATCATATAAAACACGTGGAAATTGGTTTCGTGTCGTTTGGAGACCGTACGAGAAAGTTATGGGCGAAACCGGGTCGAGACAAAGTTGGAAAAGTGCAGCCCTGCTGACTAAGGATGTTCGCGACGCGAACTCTACTTCGCGATCGGGAAGTAGGACCAGAGAGTTTGGTCAGGTGGCTTGATGTAGTTTGCGGTTGGGTAGCGATCGCTAAGTATGGCCGAGCACGCAAAGTTAGCGACGCGAACTTTGTTCGCGCCGTGAACTCTGGACGACCAGCATTAAAGACGGGTTGAGCTCATTTAATGCCATATCAAAACCCTAGTTTTCTCTCTTGGCGATTTTCGAGCATAGCATCTGGTTTGGGTTGATTTCTTCACAAATCTTTGGTAGATTTCACTCCTAGTGGAAGATTAAAGGTATATCTTCACTCTTTCATCTTTGTAGCTCAAGATCTATGGATCTTGAAGCTAGGGTTTGAAACCCTAGTTCTTGGGTTGGTGATTTATGGTGAAATAATCGGTGTATACACTTAATAGATGGTATATTAACAAGGAAAACAAGTATATGATTATGATTTGTAAGAATCTTCGGGTTGGTTAAACCTAGGGTTTGGTAAATCAATATATTTGGGGGAAATGGATTGATGGGTGTTATCTAGAGGTAGATGAACACATTGGTAGTAGTTTGTGTTGATAATCTTATTGTGATAATTGTTTTAGACATTCGGTGAAGTGTTGAAGTGGACGAATTGTGAACAAGGAACCGGCGGAAAGAATAGGGTTAAAGCATCTTTATTGCTAAGGTGAGTACGTGTGGAAATTTACTGAGTACATAGCCTATGGAATACATTTTATTACTTGTATTATGGTCTATTTGCTTAATTGTGTAGACTAGTAGCTAGTAGTTAGTTATACCGATAGTTGTATTGAACTAACTTGTTTGATGATAGACGTGATAGCCGAGAGCTAGATTGACATAACCATCGAGTTATGATATGGTGAGATGATGTGATGATTCGGGGGATCCCCGGTCATGAGGTATGGAATGGGGAGCATTTGGGCGGATCCCCATCGGCCCATTCCATGATAGTAACTGGAAGTAGTCCGGCGAGTAAGGCAGGTATAGGTAGATTGGGCGATTCCCTCTTGCCTTTACCTTGAAGCTTGTTAATGCGGGGGATCCCCGGTTAATAAGTTAATGTGGTTCTAGTTGGTTGGGGATGTCCCGACAACTAGATATGATTGCTAGGAATGCAAGGTATTAGAGCCACAATAGGGTGACTAGATCAATGGGTAATTGCTACATGTTTGTTTGTTAGTCTTTCGATTATTATTAACTTTGGGGTCTAAACCCATGTAGCTCACGAGACGTTTTGTCTCACGTACTCCTTGTTTTGTTTTGCTATGTACTCAGGTTCGGGATCGAAGGCTTAGGTACGCATGGATAGAGATGCGGGACCTAGATTAGAAGAACACTAGATTGGATTTAGTCTTAGCTTGGTTATGATCTATTTTGTAAACCTACTTTTATTCTCTGATTTCATACCAAGGTTTTTGTAAATCCAAATTTGAGGATGTTCTTCTATTTATAAAATGTTTTATTTTGGCCAATATTTGGTACTAAAATTTGAGGTGTTACAAACTTAATGAAGGGATGAGGACGTGGTGATTAAAATGTACGATTTGGGCCTTTTGGCGGTTTCGGAACTTTAATACTTCGTACTTCATTTTTTCAAGGTACGTAATATATTTTAGGTTTCACGTTTATTGATGTAAAAAACTGTAATCAATATTAAATTAGATTATATTCCCCCCGTTCCACAAAAGAGTTCTCATTTCTCCTTAAACTTTTATGTCACAAAAAAAATTCTTATTTCTCATATTTGATGGGCTCCACATAATAAAATATTATTATTATTAAGGACTTCACTACTAATATCCACTAACTATTTTTCTATTTCCAAATCAATCTTATATTTTAATCAAAATTAATATCAATGACCCACTACTATTATCACCTAAAAACATGTGACAAAGGGAAATGAGAACTTTTTTGTGGGACGTATGGAGTATTAGATGCTCCGTAATTAGTGAGTGATGTGTTCTACATTATGATTAAAGTAAGTTTAATGATGTGTAAAAGTAAAAGTAATGGTAAATGAATTATTTCACATTATTAAAGGAGATAGTTTGTGGATATGAGTCTCATGATTTGTTACCAAATAAGGAAACTTTAAAAGTGTATCACTTATTTTGAAACAATTTAAAATAAAAAGTGTATCATTTATTTTAAAACGACGAAAGTATTTTTTAGCATATAACGCTATCTTCTTTTAGTTGAGTTTCTAGTTGGTTTGAGCGGCCGATTAACTGGATTCTTTGTTATGTAATCCCTAATTTAATTTGGCAGATTTTATAATACACTTTTAAGGCATTTTTTTTAATAAAAATTGATCTTACAATACGCAATATTATTATCAATCATTCCACAAATAAAACATTTTTTCTCCCCAATCTAACTTTATATTTTAATCAAAAGTATTACAAAGGACCCCACCACTAACTATATCCTAAAAATTTATGCCCAAATGAAATGTAAACTTTTTTATAGGACGGAGGCAGTACATATTATCAATGTGGATTGTGTGAAACTGTAATTTTTTAGATCCCCGCATTGTCAAAATTAATTGTTATGATACCTTTTTTAGTCACTCTCCATCACTAGAGTACGGGATGTGGTTTATTCAGCGACTAAATTACTAACTGTTATATCAACAGAAAACCATATTTTCGCTCTCCATTAATAAAGCCATATTTTACCATGTCATGGTCTGCACATAATATTCCTATTAAAAAAAAGAAAAAGAAAAATAAAAACACCCTCACATTCACACACCGGGACCACGAACCAGCCACCACGAGCTCCATACCGAATGCTCTTATTGTGACTTTCAGCGATGAAGTAACAAATAAATATGATATAATTATGTAGAGTGTGTTAATTTTTCCGATCAAATTTTCAAAGTTATATCTTGTAGAAGGGGACCATCCTCTAAAATATCAGAAGAAGGTAATGGAAACTGACAGGAAAACCTCCATTGCTGTTTGTAACCTTTCTTTATTATCAAAATACATTTGTGCAAGTGTGTGTATACAATTTGTATATATGTGTCACAAATAAGATAATACATAAAGTCCAAATTTTCTGTTTATAATTGACCAATATGATTAGTATCTCATATTATAACAGAGAACTTGGACATTTTTCTAAGGACACAAGTAGCCTATTAAAGACACAATTTCTCCATACCATGCATCATTTTCGCTCCACCTAACTTGACTTTAATATTTTTTTTTTGCAGGAGTTTTCTTGTGACAGTTTATTTTGTAGAAATTAAATTTTCACACAAAATAGATGGTGACATAGGTATGGCTTCAAGGGGATGTTTGTTTTTTTTACTAATTAAGTTTTATCTAATTAAAGTATCTGTCTAGATAAAGTAATATTTCCTTTGTTTTATAGGCTAAATGTATAGTCTTAAAAATAAAATTTTACAAATTTTTCACGACCTCGTTTTCATAAAAACATAACTAAGGTGTTATTTGGTAAGCCTCTTAATGATGCAGATAAGAGGACAACCTCTTAATCAGACAGATTCAGAGTGTTTGGTAAGACCTCCTAATCAGCATCTGAATCATAAATTGAACATGTTCTGCCTCTTAATCGGACCGATGTAAAGGTAAGTCTGAATCATTCAGACTTATGCATCATTCAGATCTTAATCATTTAGATGCTACCAAACAGCACATAAGTGATATATAATTTTAAACGGATGTTTTAATAAAAAAAAATGTTAACATATAACCAGGGTGAATCTAGTATGGTGCACGGGGTTGCCAGTGCAACCCCTGAAATTTGTTCGAATAGTGTTAAAATAATGTAATATTTAAAATAAATAAAAAATTAGTGTAGGTGACACCCCTGAGAAAATAATGTGCAACCTTGGACACCCCTTAATTTTTTCCTGGATCTGTCACTGCATATAACTAATAAATTTTGGAATTTTAAATGAATTTTTAGTTTAAATAAATAACGTTAGAAATTTATCAATTCTTTAACCGAACCCTATAAAAATGTAGTTGTTATTAATGTTATTGGATAAATAAATTTTTTTTTGATAATGACAGCCTAAGGACTGTCAATAGACATGCATAAAAAACTTGTACATCAATCTTTAACTACCCCTGAAGTTTAGAAACCACTTCCTCCCATTAAATAATGTACAACTTTTATGCGCTTAGAGACAGTCCTAAAGGCTATCATTATCAAAAACCCATAAAAAAAATGTGATTTAATGGAAAAAAAATCACTTCGTGACTTTTTCGTTTAACTCTTACTTAAGGATTAAGAAGTAAAAAAATTCCACTATAACCTTTCACATATAATTAGTTCCTTATTAAATTCGTTAAAGTGAAAATCAAACATCACCTAAATCACTTGTACCATTAAAACTCAAATTGTACCAATAAAACTCAAATTGTACAAATACATTGATGTGGACAAAATGATTGACTAAATTGCTAAAAATGTGAGGGTTATTTTATTTTTTTAAAGTTCTAATATTATAATAAAAAATAAAAATGGCCAAAGAAATAATAATATGCTGCACCAAAATTTAACAATATAGAGTATTTAAAATTTTCTCGCTTATAAAAATGTAAGATAAATCCAATTTCTCTTATGGGATCCCTCTAACGCCATCTCTCTTAATTATATAATTTTCCCACGTTGCTACTAGCTTATTGCTTGAATGTTATTAAAGATATATGTTGCTCAAAATAATTATATGGAAAGATTAAGAAAAAAAATTGCAATTTTTATATTTCTTACATTTACCCTAATTTTTATTTGTGAATCTCTTTTTTCCATACCACACTTTAGTACCAACAAATGATATATTACGTTACATTTCTTGGCAATTTTCCTTAATAATAATAAACGACATGTAGAAAAATTAGTTCATTGCGCGTATAATAAAATATGGCAGGGGTGATCACGGGTCGATTTGACCCCTAACCGAACCAAAATTTTAGAAAAATCATTATAGAAAGTTTCATTTCTACATAAATAATACCTTTTGAAGATCTTTATTAAATTAATAAAATAATATAAAAAACAATTAACTTGGTGGTTAATGGACGAGTCAGATAATAACATATCGACTTCTAAAAATAACTATAACCGAACTGAATTTTTAGTTAATTAATTTTTAAAGACTGGGTTGTTTGTTAGTGTAACGAATCGGTTATTTTGAGTTGCTTAAGTCAGTTACGAGTCGGTTTATCAATTTTATGCACACCCCTGAAACTATCATATGCAGAGTGTAAGTCAACTTGTAACAATTATGAGTACCTTCAATATATACACTAATTATACATTTTACACCAAAATAGTGAAAAAGGTACAATTTTTTCTCTTATGTATGCACCAAATCATTACAATATTTTGGTGTGATAAATAGTATTGCCCAAATTGCAATAAATTTTGGTGTAACAAAAACAAAATATCCAATGAAAAGCTAGTCATGGAACATTTTATGATTACAAGACAAAGTGTTATGCAAGCAAGAAAGAAAACAAAACCAAAACTATGGGCATTCAGAACAACATGGTTATTTTCAGGCGTAGATTCATTATAAATCTAGTGAATATGTTGTGATGTTTATCCAAACTCGATCTTAAATGTTGTTTTCTGACTATAAAAAACATGCATATAACACGAAGAAGTAAAAGAGAAGCGAGTTGATTATTATTATCATAGTCACATGTGACCACACATAAACGCGACAGGGAATCATATAAAAAATATAAATAAATAGTAATAAAAGGGAATCTGTGCTGTGAATTAGAAAAAGACCTTCGAGAGATCGAATGGATAAATATGAAATTGGCTCTTATCTGAATACAGAAAACCCGATTCCACCAATCAAAATCCGTCTAAATTTTTCTCTTTCTTGATCATTTTTGCATCCAAAATTCTCTCTCCTTCATCTTCAGATTGCATTATTAATGTAATAAAGCAAAATCCTGCAATTTTGTGAGATCAAGTTGCAAAAAGTTAGGGGAAATCAGAAGAAATACGATTGGATAGTCGTCTGGTCTTAACACCTGAGAGAAATAAAGGGGAGAGAAAGTGACTGACCATTTTATCTCTACTCCCACACTGTATTGTTCTGCTTGTGGAGGTTGTCACTTTGTAAACTACTTGTACTTTCTAAGAGCAATATGTGTAATCCACCACAAAGGTAATTGGCAGCGTCAAGTTCGCCAAATCAAACCAATTTTGTCACCAAATAATCCAAACATTAAATCTATAACACATGTTAAAGCCATTTTCTATTTTTAAATTGAAATTGGTTTAAAGTATTTTTTTTTAATTCTAAAGAAATATTAATTGATGGATGAATTTTATGGTGAGTGTTAAGAAGAAGTTAAAGATGCAAAAATATCTTTAACACGAGTTTAACCGCTTAACCGTGTTAAATTCATGGCGCCAGAGATTTTGGCGCAATGCACGATATTGTTTGGCGCAACACACCTACTATTTCAGGACAAATTTGTATTTGTAAAAAATACACATTTTAAAAGATTTGAACTTAAAACATCTAGGTTTTAAAGCAATGCCCTAACAACTGATCTACTAGACTTTTTTTTTTTTTTAACGGCACCTAATCTGCTTTTATTATCCACGGCGGGACTTGAACCCATGACCTATTGGTCATGGGCAACACCTTACTCCTTCCACCAATAGGTCATGGGCAACACCCGTGACCAAGTGATCTACTAGACTATATATTCATTTGTTTACTTATAATTATCTTAATTAATCACTTAAACTTTAAAAAGTTAAAATTAACACCGCCACCATCCACCGCCAACCACCATCAGTCCATCACCACCACCCATATATTAGAAGCCGCAAGATATAATTACAAGATATATGCTGTCATATTGTACGGATACTCTTCTAGAAGTAGTGATTTATACACCACAACTTTTAATGCATATACCAAAACTGTTGCATTAAGAAATTATACAGTTAGCTTTAAAACTTATATATTTTAGTGTAGAAATAAAAAGTTATGGTATAGAAATGAACTCCCCTCTTCTAGTGTGCATATGTATAATTTCTTTTTTTTTAATTTTAGTAATAGAAAAAGCAAATTGAAAAAGTGGGACATGTTGTTGATGTAACAAGGCATAATGAAGAGAGGTGGTGCCACGCGGGCAGCGTTTGAAGGTCCAATAGGAGTTGGCGAGCCACACGCCACAATTACTCCACTTCCAAACGCGTTTCTTTTAGTTATGGCCACTGCCACTCGCCAAAAAAAGACTGAAAATATAGGCAGGTGTTTTTTTTTTTTCCTTTTTTAAATGCTAGAAAAGTAATAACTTTTACAAATCGATTCCAAGTATGATAAGAGATAAAAGGTAGCTATCTAGTTGAATTCAGTTTTCATGGTGAAAGTTAGGTACAATCCTTAGAAGAAGTAAATAAACATGTTACAGTCATGGAGGTTTATACGCGACTCCGGGTCATTTGCAAATAGGTGGTCACCCTATGATTAGTTGACGAGTCATGACGTTTTTCAAGACGTGACTTAAAACACAATAATTTTAGAATTTATATATATGTGTGTATCACATTCACATAAAATTATAAATATATTCATTAATATGATAACTCATACACTAAATTTACAAAAAAAAAATATTACATTTAAATTTATAATTATATAGGTCATAATTTTTTTTTAAATACCCCAAATTTCGTAACGCGCCAAAAAAAAACTCACGATAAGACGTGCTTCCTTATCGCACTTTACTCTGCATTATCTTACGCCCGTCACGGACTTTTTCGTGGGGGTCGCGACTATTATGCATATAGTAAGTGAATAATAAATTAATAATGCGTATTGAAAGTGTGAGTAGTATTAGGCTAATTGTATTATTCATCTAAGTGATCATTTGTAGTCTCTTAATTCTTCTGCGACTATGAACAATATTGGTTATGTAAGCATCAAATTAAAGCAAACTAATACATATAAATTTAAAGGAAAAAACTTGTGGAAAACATCTTAAATTTTACAGAAAAAAACATTTAAGCTTGAGTCGGGTCTAATCGGGTCAACCCGAAACCCGATAAAGGCAAGTAATACTAACTCGATACCCGACCCGATAATAAAGTCGGGTTTGTCAGGACGGGTTTTAAAAACCCGATATCAACATATAACCCGAATACACCCGACCCGACTAGCATAATCAGTTTCGGGTTCAGATTTGGGTCGGGTTGACCCTCTTGACACCCCTAGTCACGTGAGTTTTTGAAAGTAATACCAAGATGCTCAATATAATTGCAATTTTTTCTTAGTGTAATATATTTAGCCCAATGTATGGATGATAAGACATTATCATTGTATAGACAGGTCCACCAGGCTTGGCCCAACCCTTGTAAATTCCTACCATGTAATTCTATAAATTGTGTAATGAGATGACTAGGATGGACCAGACTCAAATTACCCGATTTCTGAGGATTAGTAAACCAGAGAACAAAACCGTTTTCTAGGTTCGGGTAAATCAGGTATAACATTAGTAAAGACAGGGCTGAATTTGACCCCATTATAATACTAGCATTGAAATTGATTAAACAGCAAGGAGATGCACAAACACACAATGTTAACATAATTCCATACATAAAGAAAAATGAGAAATTATAATTTATAATTTATAATTGTTGTAAGCTATGCCTATACATACATGTATTCACCTCCTCTCACTGCATTTGCAGCTCCTTTTCTCTCTTCTTCTGCTTCCTTCTCTCTCTCCTTTCGGCTTTCATATTCATGATCATCCGTCCGCAATTCATGCCGACAAATCGGGCAAGAATTATGCTCATCCTAAATAATTATATTACTCAAAAAGTATCACAATAATCAGATAATCAGTATCATAATAAAACTTCAGATTTGGTTCAGAAGGAAATATTAGTTAATTACCAGCCATGGTTTGAGGCAAGGAGGATGAAAAGTGTGCTTGCATGGCATTTCTTGCATATTATCATTTACTAACAAATTCTCCTTACAAATTGCACATTCAGCATCTGCTCCTAATTTTGTCAATATCTCATTTGTAATAGTGATAATTGGAAGCTTTGCAACTACTTCTTTGCTTGCTGGTGGTGCTTTTGGGGCTGAATCACCCTCTGGAAACTGCATATAAACATTAATATGTGATGATCTAAAAAGATGTACAAATTCAAATTAGGTGAAGTAAATAATAAAATTACCATTGCCACAAGTCTGTCAATCATCTCTTGAGGTAGATTATTAGATTCATCTGACATATTAGGAATAAGCTCATGAATTCTATCCATCAGTTCTTGTGGTAGATTATTATTATTATTTGACCCATCTGCTGATGTGTTTTCTTGAGCTTGAGACATTGAAGCAGCAAGTGCTGTCATTAGATTTGATTGAACCAGCCACTGAGGCTGTGGTGGCTCTTGGTCAACCGTTAGATGACCTTCAAACAAATATCCTGCAATAAATAATCATAATCACATCAAAAGTATGAGTATAATCACCTCTAAATCAAACTTTATGAAAATACAGTAAATAGTAATAGACCTTGATTTCTCCTGTTTTGTGCAGATTCCTCAGGCTGATTCTCTATTTCACTTAGCTGTTCTCGGGCTCTAGATATAAAAGACTTCAAATGTTCTTTTTCAGAAGATTCAGACACCAATTGTTCAGCTTCCAGAAAAAGCCCTAATCCAGCACTCCAAAATCCGGGTGAGGTGTATCTTGTTTTTAATATGGTTGCAACGCGAGATATGGTGGTGAAAAACTGCGGGACATATAACTTGTTTAGCAAGTAATACAATAGAGAGCATGCAATAAGTAAATTTAGGAAGAAAAATAGAGGCAAAATGCAATTGAGACAAGGGGAATCAGGCCATATATGTGTCTGGTCAAAACTCAAAACCAAAGATATGTCAAAGCTAGAAGAAGTAAAAGGAGCAGTAATTGAACATCTACAGAACCTGATTATCCAAAAGGACAAAAACTATTTGACAGATTTCGTTTCTGTATCATTCAAGCATGAAATTTGTCCAAATATTATACTCTGTCCAAGACAAAACTTCAATTTATATAAACTATCCACTGATAACATTCAGCTAAAGGTCGAATTTTTATTAAATCCAAAAGATTTAACCAAAGAGTAGCCTGAACATCAGCCCTTGATTACATTAAAGTGGATCGAAGCTTTTAGGTGGTTATAATTGGTTCAAACACCTATCGTTTAGCTTGTTTATTTAGAAATTCATCATACGTTACACAGAGTGCAACAACAATAAGGAAAACCCTAATCCTAATCGGCATATCATGTAAACTAAGCTTGCCCTAATTTCGAAACAATTACACGAATTATCAAAAACGATGATAGATAATAGCTACTGCTCCGGAAAAGAAATATATAAATGTTAGAATTACCGATTTACGAAGAGAAGGTGAAGCAGGAAGGTAAAATTGATGGAGCAGAGATCTAATTGAAGAGACGGCCTCTTCGAACATTTGCTTTTTCCCTAGCTGCTTCTGTAAATCTTGCAGTTTCTGCTTCAATTCATCTTCATGTTCCATATTCCTTTTATCCGATTCAATTTTAGAAATGAAAAAACTCTAATTGCCGACTCTAAAAATCCCAATCTTGATTGATGAATGGGAATCTGATTTATATTAAGGGTGAGGGTGTCTTGCAAAGGGGGAAACCTGCCAACAACCGGAAGTTTCTACTCACGCTTTTCAATCACGGGGGTGTTTTAGGACGCGATTTTTTGTTTTTATTTTGAGTAAATTACAGTTTTTGTCCCTGTGGTTTGCCCGATCTGCGTTTTTGTCCCTATACTTTTTTTTTTCTGTTTTTTTGTCCCTGAGCTATGCAAAATTCCGTTTTTTATCCTTCCGTCCACCTTCCGTCTTTTTTTAGCTGTTAAGCCCCTCACGTGTTGAAAACGTGAGTGCATTTTGGTCTTTTTTCATTTTCTATATTTTTTTCACTTTTTTTTTTTCTTTCTCTTCATCTTCTTCTTTGTCTTCTCCACACCCAAATCTGAACCAGAAGTTGCAAAACTCAAATCTGCCTTCATTTAGAAACCCCCAAATTAAAACTCCCAAGTTGCAAACCCCAAATCTGAACCATTACGTTGGTGGTGGTGGTTTTGAAAACTGGTGGTGGTTTTGGATAACTATCAAACTCATTCATCCCCATCATAAAAAAGAAAACCCACCTGCAAATCGAAAACCACCATAAATTTTGGGATAAACCATTTTCAAGCATCACCTTAAAAACCCACCTGATAATCGCCTCCCTCTACAAGTTAATGACAGACCAATCGTTTCATTTGGGTTATGGCATTTGGATAAAAATCATTTGAAACCCTAAACTTCAAATCACATATCCAAACAAAGAAAATGAAGTGATGAAGGGTTGTGGAAACGATGGGTGGATCGGTTGAAGATGAAGGCGGCGGCGGAGACGATGGGCGGAGCAGCGTCGGCGACCGGCGGTGTGACGACGGAAGGCAGAGATGAAGGCGGCGGCACTAGCTGGGGCAACGGTTGTTTTCTGGCATGGTGTGGCGTTCATCATCCTCGTGATGTGGGGGATTTTTTGATTTTTGGGTTTCTACTGATTTTGAACTTTTGATTTGAGTTCGATTTTGATTTGAGTTTGATTTTGAGCTACTGATTTTGGGTTTCTACTGACTTTTTGATTTGAGTTTGATTTTGATTTTTTGATTTTGTTTTTTGGGTTTCTACTGATTTTTTGAGTTCATCATCCTCATCTTGGAATTTGGAAGAAGATGAAGAATTTGGAAGAAGAAGATGAAGAGAAAGAAAAAAAAAAGTGAAAAAATAGAAAATGAAAAAAGACCAAAATGCCCTCACGTTTTCAGCACGTGTGGGGCTTAACGGCTAAAAAGTGACGGAAGGTGGACGGAAGGATAAAAAACGGAATTTTGCATACCTCAGGGACAAAAACACAGAAAAAAAAAGTACATGGACAAAAACGCAGAATCGGGCAAACCACAGGGACAAAAACTGTAATTTACTCTTTTATTTTCAAAAGAAAATTCTCACATCCTGTATAACTTTGTAAAAATCAACTCTCTTGATAATTTGACCCTTTTATTGTTTATTTTACACTAAAAAATGATTTTTACATTACACAAATTATTTCACTAACAACTTATATTTTAATATTTTTAATGTAGTGAGTGAGGTACCTTTTGTGACATATATATACCGTTATATAAATGGGTGTTAAGTTGGGATGAAATTGAAAATAGTACATAACTTATTTATCTTATTACTTGTAAGGTGATTTGTGTATCATAAGATTAATGCATCACAATTATGTATATGTGGGTATTTATAATACAATGTGTATTGATAAAGTACTTCCATAATGCATCGATGGCTTTTTATGGTGTACAAAATGCATCTATAAAGTTTGAGTTGTCATTGTAAGTTTGTAACCATGATTTTGACTTCTAGCATAGGGTTTATGACAAGAGAATTGATATTGCTACCACAACTTTTAATTGTCATACTACACAGTACAAATTTTACAGCTAACTGTATAAATATATTAAGCATTGGATGTGGTACATACCTTAAAAGTTGTAAAAAAATCACCCCCTTTATGACTATCACATGTCACTTTATTAACTATGATTGGATTCTAGGAAGGCTAATCATAAGGTAATAATTTTTATTCTATAATTTATTAATCATACGTTATACAATTTATTTATTGTATTGAATAACAGCGGATCAAATTCATATTAAAACAATCAGTAATAAGTTGGCAAACAAAAACAATACAAGAAAAGCGCAAAAGTAGAACAACACCAATTGACAACACTTTGATCAAGATCACTTCAATAAGTTTGCAATCCAAGATTATTCTGAAAAAGGCAAGCATCTAAACGACTGCGAATCGAAGAAACATTAAAGACAACACTTAATTTGATCAAGAGACCATGTCCAATTTCCAATTTCTTTACTGCCATAAGATCATTATGATCGATGTTAAGTCTAAAATTGAGTTGTTAATGGAGATAATCGATCCCCAAGTGCCACTTATATTTTATACCAAAGGTTTACACGTAAATCGACAGAAATACATGTGAATAGTGTTGATTACAGCAGTCATGGAGAAGTGTTATCTACATTGATCTCCCACCACCATTTGGCTAGTAAGGCAATATTTAAAGCTTTTAAGTTGATAAACTTTAAATTTAAACTAAGATTTTTTATATGTATTGTCTTCGTACAAGTGCAATGCTTACATATGTGCGCGCAGATAAATGCCCCTTGGAATGAAATGTATCCAACATTACTGTTCATAAGTGCAAAGCCAATAGTTCATTCACGAGGATGTTTGTTCGTGCGTTGTAGCAGGTTGTAAAAGTAAACAATTTTAGATGCAAGTGCAAAATTCTCATTCATGCTGGGTTTGATTTCTCTAAGTTTTTTATGACAATCTAGTGTGGCCATATCTTTTACTTATTATCATTGTGAGCGCGTTCGTTATTCGTATTAACACATAAACATGATTTAAAAAAAAAAAAAAAATGGTAAAGGAGTGTACCATTGACACTGGCCACATATTGTGACCGGACACCCGACCCAGCAACAAGTGCATTCCCTGGTAAATCACCTAACAATGATATCCACACCTCTGCTTGGGCTCGATATACGAGACCCAACATTTTCAGCACAGAGGGGGGCCCACGTTTCAACGGAGGCTGGTGACCACAAGGGGGGTTTCACTGGGTTCGAACCATGATTTATATATCTAACTAAATAGCTAACATAAGAGGGAATCTATGCTCAAGTGAACCAAACGTTTTGTTGGTCAAAATGTAGTAACTCTTTGTTTCTACAATTTACTTCAAATAACTAGGACATGGATGCTTCAAAGACACCACCCAATTATAGATTTGTCATCTTGTTTAGTTTAAATAAAACTGATATATTGAAAAATTGCTTTTTATTTGAAAATTGGTTTGTTCTAGATGATCCAAAATCCCTGATTCGACCAGCCATCTCACGAGTTCCCTGATCGATCGGTACAAATCTATTATCCACAACATCGGTCTTTGCCTTAGTGAATCTAGACTTCAAAAACCTAAATGGTTATTTGGTTTTCCTTCATCACAAAATTAGGGTTTATTAAGAGTTAATTACATGGATGGTCCTTTGACTTTGTACTAGATTTCATTGATAGTCCTTTAGTTACAAAAATTACACCGATAGTCCTTATTTTGGAAAGGTTTTTCACTAGTAGTCCTTTACCAAAACGGACGTCTATTTTGGTCCGTTAAGTGAAATCACGTGCGAAGCACGTGGGGGCAGTTTTGTCATTTGCACCAACCCTTCTCTTTTTCCTCCTTTAAAACCCTACCTCCTAATTTCTTCTTACGCGTCTTCTTCAGTGACAAATCCCAAAACCATTTCGATTCTTCTTCATCAGCTTCTCCAATTTTAAAAATCAAAGTAAAAAAAGAGAAGGGATTGTATGCAATTTATGTGCCTCTAATGGCTAAGAAATCGTTAACCTAGCTGCAGTATCCCTATTAAGAACATATACAAGATTCTGTTTCTCACAAGCACCAATCATAACAGCACGACCTTTTGGATCAATAACTAAATACTGTCCAGGAACAATTCTATGGCTTCCAGATTTCCAAAACGTTTCCTGATGAATTTTGTCAAACACGGAATAACAAATCGACCGGAATCAGAATCAGCAACGATGTAATATTTTTGAGCGCCGGTTAACCTAAACTGAGCTATAGATCTAATAGCACCAAAAACATCAACGGAAAGTACGGTCTGGATCTTACCGTTTTCGTCGGTACGCAAGAGTTCGAGGACTTTACCACGGGCGACGACAATTTCTTGAGACTTGTTGCCGCCAAAGAAGCTGCCGTTAATGGCACAGACGATTCCTGTGGCTTGTTGTAGAGATACATTGTTATGGGGTTGGTAAAACCCTAGGTTTTGGAGGGAAAGAAATATGGAGACCAGTGTTCAGTGGAACGACAAAAACTAGGGCTTAAATCAAGAGAATAGAGGGAAGCTAATGATATAGAATCAAAATTGTTTTGGGATTTATCGACTGAAGAAGACGCGTATGTAAGAAGAAATTAGGAGGTAGGGTTTTAAAGGGGGGGGGGGGGGAAGAGAAGGGATGGTATAAATGACAAAATTGCCCCCACGTGTTCGCACGTGATTTCACTTAACGGACCAAATAGACGTCCGTTTTGGTAAAGGACTACTGGTGAAAAACCTTTCTAAAATAAGGACCATCCGTGTAATTTTTGAAACTAAAGGACCATCAGTGAAATCTAGTACAAAGTTAAAGGACCATCCGTGTAATTAACTCGTTATTAATTTAAGTAAGGATGATTGGTATTTCTTCCTAAAGGTGTTCGTTTGGACGGTTTGGTTTTATCTGAACCAAATAGGTGAAACCAAATAAAGTCCGGTTTTCAAAACTTCAAACCAAACCATCCAAACTAATTCGAAAACCAAACCGATCCGAACCAAATAACAATTTGGTTGGTTTGGTTTTATCCGTTTGGTTTTTCCTTAAAATTTTCAAAATACTACAACAGTATCTAACATAAATAATATTAAGTTCGATATGTAAAATTCCAAAATGATAAATTACTTTGTTCGACGTGAGTGTTCGACGTGTACTGCGTTGCAGTACAGACCCTGCGCTGACCTGCAGTCCAATACTGAGTTGTTGCGCTGAACTGCAGTACTGACCTGCTGGCTGACTTCCAATATTGAGTTGATGTTGCGCTGAGTTCTCGTACTGACCTGCTAGAGTGACCAGATGCTGGCAATTATGAAAATTCAGCAGTAATTGCAGATTACTGTTTTGATTTCTTGTTGAATAGTATTGAATGGATTTAATGTTTTCATTAAACATTAGTAACCATTCTACACTATAAATAGAGACCTTGGGTCTCATTTGTAGACACATTGAATACACATTCTTCTCCTACTTCTGAAAATCACAACTTTCTTTCTAGAAAACACTCTCAGTCTTGGTAATTGTTCGGGCTTGAATTATATCTGGTAGTGTAAAACTACTCGGCCGTTTTACCCTGGGAAATAGACAACGAATCTATTTTAAGGGGATCGTGAATTTCACGAGACTCAACCAGAACCTTGTTACTTGTTTGTTCTATTTATTTTGTCTCAATCTTTTGTAAACATATTCGTCAATTTCCCTTATGTAACTGTATTTTATTAATGAAAATTGGTATTATCTCCTACAATAATTGCTTAAAATGGAAACCAACAAGTGGTTGTATATAAATAATTTACTATAGATCGCTATTCGGTTTTTTTGGACAATCCGGTTTTCAAAACGGAAACCAAATCCAACCCGAAATCCAAATTATTAATTTGGTTCAAGTCCAAACCGATCCAAAAAACCAAATAACCAATCCAAATAGTCCGATCCAAAATGTCCAATTGGACAATCCGGTTATATCCGAATAGTGAACACAATTCTTCCTATCATTTTTCCTACCATATTCCTACCCATTTTGATCATGATAAGTGTCAAAATCAAGAGATGATATGAGGAAAGAGAATTAGTGTATGACACATGTCATGTTTAGAAGTAAGTAGACATATTGATAGGAAAAAAAAGGTAGGAAAAATATCATTTCTCTTTAAGTAAAGCACACAATTTTCAAATACAACGTAATACTTTATACATTTCCCTAAATTAAAGGTACATTTAAAATAAGATAATCAAACAAATACCAAAACTATCACACAATTGATATGAACTAATTAAAAATTAAGTGAATAAAAATAAGAGATAAAATAATCAACTTTCGGGCCTCTAATTGTTTGCTTTCAAGAGGTAAATTAACTTTAAAAGTATCAAAACCACTATAATCAAACTACAAACACTAACACCATATTTAAAGACTAGTTTCACAGTTCGTTCGGATGGATGGTCATGCTTCGATAAATAAAAGGAAAACAAAAAAAAACTTAAGAAATCATATACTAATCTATTATTGAAATGATGATAAACGTGTTTTGATACATATCACAAATGATACAGAAAATTTAGAGACGAAATAAAATTTCTTTGTATACGACATTTGTTGTTGAGTTAGTGTAATTGTCATCTTGATCGCAACAAATAACTTTTAATCATTCTTGCTCTTAACTTTCAATAAATTTGAATGCATTTTAATTCGGAAATATTATAAATGAGGAAATCTCACATTTCCTTTTAAATTCCGGAAATATTAATCGTATGCTTGTCTTGTGATATTTATTAGAAACTTTAATGGAATTTATATTTTAGAGAAATTCTTAAAATCTTTATTATATTTTAGGAAATCAAATTTTTTGAATTTAATTTCTATTCAAATTTAAATTCATTTATTTTTTGTATTTTAAAAGTTTTTTAAAATATAGTAAAGATTCTAATAGAAATTCCAGCTATATATTTTAGGAATTCTATTCAAATTTAATTTTGAAATCACCCAAATGACTAAAATACCCTTTCAGTCAGCATCACACGTCATCAAAAAGATCAATCAAACGATGGGGAATGAATATGTCATCATGAAATTGTCATGATTAGCTCCATATATAGGGCGTAGATTGTAATTTGGTTTGAAATTATGTATATATTTAATGTGTTTTATCTTTCTTAAAATTTATGTAATAATAATAAAAATGTTACCAAATTAATAAATAATGCTATATACTTGGTCCGATATTCACAGTAACAAGAGTAGATATCTGAAACTTTCAAAACCAATATACCTGGTAATTGAACATCTAATTAATACCTATTTTTTAATTGAATTTTGCTACATTTAGGAAATAATAAACAATACTCATTTTATTTAATTACGAACATACCATTTTCTGATCATACAAAATTTGGATCATTACATTTTTAAACCATAATACTTTTGGTTCATAATATGTTTGAATTGAATCATAACATTATTTTTTAAAAATTTCAGGACTATACTCATTTTGCAGATAATTTAATTTTAAGAACTTTGATATTTTTAGAATTTTTTGTTTACAAAGAAAAGACAAAGTTCTGATATAAAAACGAAGTAGGAGGACTTACAAAAATTAATATAATTAAATTCAAATTTAAATTTTGAAATCGCTCAAATAACTAAAAGACCCTTTGACATGTGTCATTACTTGCAATTATGAGTCATCAAAACGGGCCAATGAGAAGTTAAATGAACACATAGACAAAATGAAATCAAATATAAGCTCCATATATAAGTGGAGATATATAAGTGGAGATGTCTAAATAAAACATATTCTTACTATGAAGTGGGATCCGGTGAGAACCCAAAAAACGGTGAGGACTCGCAAGGTTACCTCAAAAAAAATTTCAAAAAATTCCGGAAAAAAATATATTAACTCCCCATTATTTTTACTACATTTGACCAAAAATAATTTGGAAAAAAAATTATGATCCACTTTTTTTTGTAAATCATAATAATGATCCATATATTTTTTGTTTTTTATTTTTTGATCATTTTTGAAATTTTTTATTTTTTTTTGGATCTTATAGGCTGTGATTTTTATGTTTAAAAAAGAAATTTTTTTAAAAAAAGTTTATTTTAGATCATTTTTAGAGGTTTTTTTAGTCCTTACCAGTTTTTGAGTTCTCACCGAATCCGGACCCTTTTTACTATAACTCTATTTCCTAATCTTTATCCAGTACAATACATATCAATTAAATAATTAGATTTAAACTAATAATAATAATAAAATAACACTAATAATTATCCTAAATAATCTCGTGTCATTACAATTAAAATAACATGCTAATCATATATCCCCAATATATATTATTTTGTAATTTACTCTTTTATTTCCCGTTCTTGATGTTGAAGTTTTTCTTACTTTACAAGTTGTAAAAAAGAAATTGATTCCTTGCATTTACTCGGCGTTCTTAAAAAGAACCCCCCTCTCAAATCATCCTTCAACCCCACTAGCAGAACAAAACCAGAGAGATTCCGCAAGGAGACACGAATTCCAACACAAAAATAGGTAATTTATCTTTATTTTTATTTTCAGATTCGATCTGCCCAAATCTAACGCAACCCAGCCCTTTTCCTCTTTTAGATTCAATTCAGCAAAAAGTTCCCGTAATCTTCCTTAGATCATTTGCTGATGTGCTGTAAATTCTGATCAATTTCTATAAGCTTTTCAGATCCCAATTTGGTACTTGTTTCTGTGATCTGTATTGTATTTTAATTAATTTATTTATTTTTTATGCTAAATTTCCATTTGGGTTTCTTATATTACGAGAAAGTTCATACCTTACACATCTGAATGCGTTTGAATTTATGTGATGCATTTACCATAATCTGATATGTTTATATCTTTCTGAGTATGGTAAATGCTACTCATTAAATTGATTGATTTTATAGCGCCCAAATTAGAAATTAAGTGATCATACATTCATATGATTAAATTTGTATATTTTATTGATCAATTTATGATTTTATGCAATTCACTATGTTCATTTTATTTTATTTTGGTAGGGTTTGTGTCTCCAATTACCAAATTAAAAAAGGGGTTCGAATATGGAATTTGAGAGTAATAATTCAAATTGGGATGGGGTATACTACTACCCACACTTATTTGGTGGGATTATGCTAACAGCTGCATTACTCGGTTTATCAACAAGTTATTTTGGTGGGATAATGGGGTTTCCCGCATTACCATATATGCTACCTTATTTGAGAAATCTCCAAAAGAAAAAAGGGGAAAAAAGAAAAATTAGGGTTTATATGGATGGATGTTTTGATCTTATGCATTATGGGCATGCAAATGCTTTGAGACAAGCTAAAGCTTTGGGTGATGAATTGGTTGTTGGACTTGTTAGTGATGAGGAAATTGTAACCAATAAGGGCCCACCTGTTCTATCCATGGAAGAAAGGTAGTATTTTTTTTCTTATTTACATTTATTTTATATTTTCTTGCCCTAATTTTGTAGTGTTGAATTTGTTACTATAATAGGATTATTTTATAATCTAAAATTTAAAAATATATATTTATTCTAGATTGGCTCTTGTTAGCGGATTGAAGTGGGTAGATGAAGTAATTGCTAATGCACCATATGCAATTACTGAAGAATTTATGAAACGTTTATTTAACGAGCATAAAATAGATTATATTATTCATGGTGATGATCCGTGTTTACTTCCTGATGGAAGTGATGCATATGCTTTAGCTAAAAAAGTTGGACGGTACAAGCAAATTAAGCGCACGGAGGGTGTTTCCAGCACAGATATTGTAGGTACAAATTCAATTTATACCCTTTTTGTTAAATTACGGTTTTACCCCTGGAATTGAGTGTAAGAATTTTGAGTTGTGATGCAGGAAGAATACTGGGTTCAATGGAGGAATCAAATGAAAGTGTGGAAAATGTGTTGAAACGTAAACATGCTTCTAATTTTCTGCCTACGTCAAGAAGAATTGTGCAATTTTCAAATGCCCAGGTAAATAATTTAATTTTAATTATTATTTAAAAGGTTTTGACTTAATTATTGTTGATTAATTTGAAATTTCAGGGTCCTAGACCAAATGCTCGTGTAGTATATATTGATGGAGCATTTGATCTTTTCCATGCGGGCCATGTTGAGGTATATGTTTATGTTTATTTATTGGCCAAAATACATTTTAGTGCCCTGAACTATTAAAGGTGCAACATGGTACCCTGAACTTCACAAAATGGTTGAGTTGGTACCCTAACTCATTAATTTGATCGCGTTGTCTTACTTTAGTTAGAGCTTTTGACGAACTAAAAAATATACGTTCATCTCAATATATTGATATATAAAGCAAATCATGTGAGAAAACAAGACTAAATTAGTGAGTCAGTGTACTAAGTTGACCATTTTGTCAAGTATAGGATACCCATGCTACATTTTTAATAGTTATAGAAAACCTAGTCAGCCAAGTTCAGGGTACTAAAATGTATTTTGGCCTTATTTATTATATTTTTTTGGTGGCGTAGAGCATAATTAGAACTAGCCATAATTAGAACTAGCCGAGTTTTTGCTTTTTGTAGATTCTGAAGAGTGCTCGACAACTTGGAGATTTTCTGCTTGTGGGTATCTATACTGATCAAATTGTCAGGTAAATTACACGTTCTTAATTGCTGATTAATTAATTAATCAAAGAAATGCAAATGCCTAAAAAAGTAATTTGCTTGTTTTTAATGCAGTGAACAAAGAGGGAGTAATTTCCCGCTTATGCAATTGCATGAACGTAGTCTAAGTGTTTTGGCTTGTCGGTATGTTGATGAGGTCATCATTGGTGCTCCTTTGGAGATAACAAAAGATATGGTATATCATTTTCCTTTTTTTTATTTTTTATATATTAAAGTTTTGTAAAATAATTGACTAATTTTGTTGACATTACCAGATCACAACTTTCAATATCTCATTGGTTGTGCACGGAACCGTTTCCGAGAGCAAAGCTTGCCTCAATGTAAGTTACATGAACACTTTTTGTTCATATATTAAATTAAATTAAATTAAATACATTTATTTTTATTGTGCTTATTATTTTAGGGTGAGGTAGATCCTTATTCGGTCCCCAGAAGTATGGGCATCTTTAGAATGCTTGAGAGCCCGAAAACTATCACCACTACTTCTGTGGCTCAGAGAATAAAAGCAAATCATGAAATTTATCAGGTATTGCTGTACTTTGAATGCTTGTGCTTTATAAGTTGTACCATGTGCATGTATGGTTCAACAAAGACAATGTCTAGGTTGTGATTTGACCCATTTGAAAATGACCCGTTTGAACTTGGATCCATTACCAAACCTTGCCACCTGTAGTTTTTGGAGATTATTTGTGGAAATGGGAACTTATTTAGCATTAACTTTTTGCAGAAGCGAAATGCAAAGAAGGAAGCTAGTGAGAAGAAGTTTTATGAAGAAAGAAAATATATATCAGGAGATTAAATAATTAATTAATTAATTAAAAAGGGTTGGTTTTTATTAGGGTTTGGTCCATGATTGGAGATGGATAATACCAACATTGTGATCCTATACTTTTACAAACTACCTCTAGTCAGAATATTGATTTTGCAAGTTACCTTTTGTTTTTATTTTTATTTTATATTGTAAAAACTTAAAACAAACCGACACAATCATCTTGATGGTTGTGGTTACATGAATCTTCTGTTTCTGTAAATCAATTTTGATGTATTCTGACTAATTTCTCAGTTGTAAATTAATCAACTTGCAACTTTTATTGGATTATTTATTCATATTTCATTGCTATAAATGTCTTTACAGCATTAGTTAGATAAAACCGTAAACAAATTGAACATATTGTCGATTTGTGCTCTTACAAACACTTGTACTTTAATCTATTAAAATGCAATATTTTTTTCAAAAAAATGCAATATTTTCTTCAAAATTTAATTATTATTTTATCTATTAAATACCTCATATAATCAAAATATGTCACATATTACGTAACTAGGAAATGTAGTCCTACCACTAATTAATTATATTATGTTTTACCTTTTTAGCCTTACAAAGGCTCTTCTAGGGGTATTTACGAGTCGAGCTTTTAACGAACTACTCGAGCTCGAGCTCGTTTATATCGAGCTCGAGCCTATACTAATTCGATCTCGAGTCGAGCTCGAATATAAAACAATACTCGATTAATCTCATGAGCCGAGCCTAATAATTTAATACTCGACTCGGCTCGTTCGATAGCTCGTTTAGTTTCGAGCCAGACGATCTTAACGAGCCGATCCTAACGAGCCGAACAAGTGTTGTATACAATAAGTACAAGTGTTGATACAATAAGTATAAGAATATACATATATTATTAACGAGTCGAGTAATTAACGAGCTTTTCGAGTTTGTAAATTAGTTCATTCAAAAAATATGGACTCATAAACGAGTATCGCGCTCGAGCTCGAACACTATATAAATATTCGAGCTCGAGCACAATTTTAAAAACTTATCCGAGCTCGAGTCGAGCTCGAGCCGAGTAATTGTTAAACGAGTCGAGCCCAAATTTCCTGATATTCGACTCGACTCGAATCATTAACACCCCTAGACTCTTCCACTTTCTGCTCAACGAACCCGCTGTTACAGATGAGATTGAAAGAAAATCAACAGAAAGTACAATTTAAGAAAAGTCTAAAATAAGCAACTAATTTGCTGTTATTAAAATTCTAGAAATAATATGCAGACTATCTTCCTTAAAAAGCTTGGACTCACTAGAACCAGTATTATATATTTTTCACAATAATTAAAATATTATAGTTTCAACGTTGTGTTTAATAGAAATTATACTTATTTAGTTTTCATTTTTGATTTAATCTTTTTATCAATGAAAATTTTATCTATTTGACTTGTATTTTTTTAAGGTTTTTATTTATTTATTTATTTATACAAGGTGTAGAAGATACATTGGTGAAGTTTTTATCTTCAAATTCTGAAAAATCAAAATATATGACTAAATGCTTTATAATTTTTTTTTTAACGGAGATGCTTTATAAGTAGTTAGAGGTTACAAAAAGAATGAGAAAAAAACAAGAAAGGAATCAAATGTTTTTCTTTCCAAAGATTAACAGCTAATACATCAGATGCTTAACTAATTTTCCCGACTCAGCTTACTAAAAGATTTTAATGCCACCTGAAATAACAACTCAACTTAGACACTAACTTAGCTTGACTAACTCATGTGCTCCTCAGTTAGTGTTCACAAATACCCTAAATTTTGAAAAATGCATTCTGAATTGCGAATGCAAAAATCCTAGATCATCAGTTTTAAGAGAAGATTAGGGCAGATTTTATATCCTAAGTCTTGGGCCACAAAGAAATGTTGCAAGCTTTTTATTTTGAAGTAGCAAGCAGCAAGCAAAAACAATTACATAATATAAAGCAGTTTTGCAACCACCAGTTTCTCAATATTTACTCCAACTAACTAACATGTGGAATCACAATCACATACATAAAACCAACACCCAAAACATGTGCCATCTTTACTCACCAACTTAAAATTCCAACTCTACCCTTGACAACCTACACACCTCTATCTGATTCTGACCAAACAATTGGTGTTGACAAACTATGAGAAACTTGTGGAATCATACAATGTTGTTGCCATTGCCATTGATTCATATTTTCATTTCCACTCACTGAATTAACCGCCATTTCTTGAGACTTATAATCTTCAAAATCCATGGTTACAGGTTCCAAGTCATCTGCATCCATCATCTCCAAAACCTCAATTTCTGGTGTTGTTTGTTGTTGTGAATGTGTTGGGACCCATGGTATAACTGCTAGGTTTCCGTTGTTTTGCTCAGATTTAGTGTCCTGTTTTTCTGTTTTGCCTTCTAATGATTTAAGTAGGTTTGAGCAGTTTGACCATAACACTGGATCTGTTGACCAAAAATATAATATCACCACAATGATGGTCTAAATCATTAAAATAAAAACGATTAAGGAGGTTGTATGCATTAAATGGGCGATTTTTGACCAGTTCCTAAAACATTTGGTTTGACCCGTTTGAGATGAAACGGAAACAAAATAGACTGATGCAAAAGTAAATGGGTCGAATTAACTGAAATAGAGAAATGATTTAACTTACTTTTATACTCTGAAAGGAAGTCTGAATTAACTGAAATGGAGAAAGGTGATCTAGCTTGCAACAAAGGCGTATTATTCATGGGATCATACAAAACAATAGCCCGTTCTTCATTCTCAGGAAGATTAACACTCAATTCATCAGGTATTATGGGACTATTTCTCATTACTTGTTCCACAAATGCATTTTGTGAGGTTGCAGGTTCTTCGAATACCACCATCTCTTCTTCCTCGTTTATTGGGGGCAAATCGACATCCTAATTACAAAATTAGGATTAATTAGTAATCGTTTCATTGCAAATCAATGTTAAAAGAGTGCATTAAATTTGATAAAAGCGGCGATTATATAGGAAAAACAGCAGGTAACAGTTTAATTTTAGATTATTAAGTTACTAACCTAAACCATACATAACTGCTAACTGAAATTTCTAGGTTTCTTCCAAAAATTCGACGGAGTATTCAACCAAAAAATTAAACAGCTACCAATCGAGCCATAGATGATCCAGTTGTGGAAACAAAATGCTGACTAACTATGTGAAGAGTTTATAGTTTCAGTTAAAAATCACACAATACAAGCATATGTATACGTATATGTACGTACCAGACGACGGATTTTCCTAGCCGGAGAAGAAAGGGAAAAGTCACAGAAGTCATCGTTAACTTCATCCAAATCTTTCCTCTTCAATTTCGCCGGAAAACAAACTTCTTCCATCTTGTAATTAATTTTGACCAAATTTTACAGCAATCGCAAACGAAACCGCAATTCCAACGGGAAGGTGATTGATTATACTATTAAACACACATAAATTGCAATAAAATTTGGTGTATGTGGATGATCATCGATTATCGGTAGATGGTAGTTGTGTGGGGTTTTGATTTTTATTTAGAAAGCTAGTGGGTTGGGCTGGGGGTTTCTTGCTCCCTCTAGATGTCTCCAGAAAGTCTGGCTACTTAATCATTTACTTTGTTCAAAAAAAACTTAATCATTTATACTTTGATGAAATTTAAAGTGTTTGTTTTAAAACAGTGAATCACTTTAGGTTTGGGTTTAGCAATATAATCTCTTATTCTTATTTATTTTTCTACTTATGAAATCAAGACGTTAAAATTAAAAGATTATATTAGGGGAAATGAATAGTAAATTACAAATGTCATCCTATCAAGTGGATAAGAAGATGAGTAGGAACATATGGTAAGAATAAATACTTCATTTCTCTTAACAATAACAACAATGTTTTAAAATGAGTAACTATGTGCATTATTATGGGTATATTTATTTATGAAGATGATGAAAATCTTTTTTATCTTACATATGATTGGAATTTTTTATGTCTTACATTTAACCGTACATTAAGCTGTACGTCTATTTACTAATACTATTCCATCGTGGGTAAATTCAAATTGGCAAATAAAATGATTTATGTATTTTGACATTGTAGGAAATTTTGTAATAATTAAACTATAATTAGAACACCTAAATTTGTCAAAAAGTAAAGTTCCACTTTTATATTGTTAATTATTAAAGCTTGACTAGTTCCTCCGATTCAAAATAAGTGATACACTTTTCATAATTTTGGGTGTATTAAAATAAGTGATACACTTTAAAAACATACATAATTTAGTAAAAAGTAGTGGACCCCACATCCACTAACTACTTACTTTAATAAAGTGAATTGACCTCTTTACCCTTACTTTTACTTTTAAACCTTATTAACTTTACTTTATTCAAAAATCATGGAATTCATTTCGCACTAACCATTCAATTAATCTAATTGACCCTCATTATATAATTTTGTCTTAAAAATCATGAAAGCAATAATATATCACTTATTTTGAATCGGAGGAAGTATTAAAAGTTAAACTTTAAAGCGATTTTTTTTTTCTAATACCGCATGTCGACAAATTTACACACACATCGTAAAGTTAAGATCTATTCCAAGAGATAAACATTAATAACCCCCTCTATCCACCATAGAGTATCATCTTTAATCTGTGTATATCTTCCATTGTACCAAAAAGATTGTCATGGATCCACTTCTATCTCTCATAATCTTGCTGATCAGCATAATATTCTGTTATCTTCTTCTTGGTCATCTAGCATGGATAAGAAAAAGTGTGAACAAATCAGGAGAGCCAGTACGTGAAGCTGCAGGCTCATGGCCGATAATCGGCCACCTGCATCTTCTAGCTGGCTCTCAAGTTCCTCACAAGCTCTTGGGATCTATGGCTGACAAGTTCGGGCCCATTTTCACAATCAAATTCGGTGTTCACCGGGTTCTCGTTGTCAGCAATTCTGACATGGCTAAAGAGTGCTTCACTACCAATGATAGAGTCTTTGCAAGCCGACCAAAATCCATGGCAGCCGAGCTGATGGGCTACAACAATGCTAATTTCGGGCTTGCCCCGTATGGGCCATATTGGCGTGAGATTCGCAAGATAAGTGTTCTCGGGTTTATGTCTCCCAATCGCCTTCAAATGTTGGCAGTTTTTGAAGTGAATTCATCTATAATTGACATGTATAGAATTTGGATAAGAGATAAAGAGTCTTCTGGATCTGTAAAGGTTGACATGAAACAATGGTTTGGGAATTTAGTTGTGAAGATGGTATTTGGTGATCGTTTTTCAACCGACGAACAAAACGAAGAAGGTTTTAAGAAGGCGGTTAGACGTTTTTCAGAGCTATTGGGTGAGTTTGTGCCATCGGATGCTATTCCGGTCTTGAGGTGGTTGGATTTAGGAGGGTATGAGAAGAAGACTGCAAAAGAGATAGATGTTGTAATGGATCGATGGTTAGAGGAGCACAAAAAAATGATGAATTCGACACAATTTGTAGATGAGAGCAAAGACAATGTCTTCATGGTCACATTGCTAGCTCGTGTTAAAGAAGATGTACAAGAGGATCGTTATACGGATCGATGCGATTGTGAAAGCTACATGCTTGGTATATTGTTTTACATCCATGCTTGGTCAATTAATCTAATCCAAAAATACCATGTTGTTTTTAAATGTTGATTTAGTCTTCAAAACAAAAGAGCACAATTTTAGGAGAAATCTCAATTTTCATAAAATCACCAACTAAACATTCCAAAGTCTCATATAAAGCCTAGATTTTTGAACGGCACAAACGGGCTGGGTTTAAAGGAACAATATGGCATGTTCTTGTACATTTAGGCGTATATTAGTATCACTACTTTTGCATCGTTTATAAGTACTTAAAAATTCCGTCTTGCTTTTCGTAGTCAATTTGCCACTGACACAACCATAGTGACGCTTACATGGGCTTTAGCCTTACTGATCAACAACCCGCTTGTATTTAAAAAAGCTCAACAAGAGCTCGAAGACCAAGTCGGAAGAGACAGAAAAGTTGAAGAGTCAGACTTGAAGAAGTTGGTCTATCTATCTTCAAGATATTATAAAAGAAACAATGTGACCCGCACCACTTTCTGTTCCTCATGAGTCGATAGAAGAGTGCATTGTAGGTGGTTATACCGTCCTCGCCTTCTTGTAAACATTTGGAAGATTCATCATGATGGGACGATCCATTTGAATTCCAGCCAGAAAGATTTTTGACAAGGAAATCGATGAGCATTTTGAGTTGATTCCATTTGGTAGTGGTAGAAGAATATGCATGGGTATTTCCTTTGCTCTTGATTCTTTGATGTTAATATTAGCTAGCATAGTTTTGAGTTCCAGAATCCATCAAAGGATCAGATTGATATGACCGCAGGCCGTGGGCTAACAAATCTCAAAGCTACTCCACTTGAGCTCAATGTTGCACCGCGATTATTGCCACACGTGTACGGAGTATCAACCTAGGCCTCGACACCACCACAACTTAAATTGTCTCTGTACGTACCATCGTTTTGTATAAAAGTACGTGTAACATATTAATAACTGTAAAAGGTTCCAAACATAAATATATATAGTTATGTAGAGAACACATATTTCATAGTGACACAGAAAAACCCGCCTAACTCAATCAGAATTTAGTAAATATATATGCAAACCAATAACATTTAACCCAAATCAAACATATACTTTAAAAAAAACATTAAAAATACTGAAAGACATAAATGTACAAATAACACTTATAATACATAAATAACATACATGTGTGATAACGTACATAAATGTATACATGCATGAACATATAGGGTTAATCATCAAATCCATTCATATATCTTCCATGATCCGTTGATTTCGAAAATCAATTGTTTAGATTAAGTTATACACAAAATATAAGGCTCCCTATATAACTCTCCCCAATATAAACATATACACTACATAGAAAACCTCTGCAGTGATGACACATATTTGTCACTAGCAGGAAACAGTAAAATGTTGTCACTGCATCTCGTCACAAGTTAATAATAATGTCAAAACTGCCAAAGACAAAAAATTATAGGACTTAATTAAACGGAAGATGGAACCCACTAGGGCGAACACATATAACATATTTTTTGTTTTATAAAGTTCTGGCTGGAAAAAAGAATAAAAAATTGTCAGAAGTGGGATTTGAACCCACGCCCTCTCTCGAAGACCAGAACTTGAGTCTGGCGCCTTAGACCACTCGGGCATCCTGACTTGATATGCTAGTTAACTTGTTTTATTCGTTATATTCATATGTGTATGAAACTAACGGAGATAATCTGTAAAAATATTACACCAGATTTTGAAGTATACATTTTTATGCTAAAAATAAAACTTTAATTAAACCGAATTTATTTATTTTTAATTTATTATCAATACGCATAACATGTTTTTTGTGGAATGACATATGTTAGTACAAGTTAATACGAAAACAAGTTTGCTTTAAGAGTAATAATACTATCGAATGATCATAATGTTAATAAGTAACAATATGCAAACAAAATATAACATAGAAATGGTGAAATGAATGACTTAATTAAGGTTTATTATAGGGGTATCAAGAAAACCGGTCCAATGCGAATCTTATGAAACCTGCTAGGATTGGGCTTATTAGGGTTAAAAAAGCTTAATCTTGTTATACATGTTAATCTGATAAACCCGAACACTGGCGGATCTATATACAAATAAGGGGGGTGCATGGCCCCCACTTGGTGGGGCCCACCATGTACAAAAAATCTGATTTTTTATTTATTTTAGTAGAAAATTCTTTTATTGGCCCAACTTGTTAATTGGTCTACTATTAATGGACCCGATTGATTTTAATCTTGGATTCGCCACTAAACCCGAATGCTTATTAGCGTAGAGTTGCATGTTATTCGTTTATATGTTTAATCAGCTAAGGGTTTGACCATAATAAGTATCAAAGTACATGAGTTAAATGAGTTTAGTAGACGGTCATAGGGATAATTTGTTGGAAAAAGTTGTGATAAAATGATTTTTCACCAACTTTGGACCTATATAATTATATATATATGTGTTATATATAGTTATTGGTTGGTAGCTATGTGTTCTCCTATATGAGAGCTACGCAACGGTATATAGCGTGTCCAAAGTCGAGTTGTGGTGAATAAGATATCGACTCTCAAAGTAGGGTGTTTGATACAAGAAATCTTGGAAGTGGGGGATGTGGGAGAGTATCCCACATAGGAAAAAGTTGAAACCATTTGTTGGTTTATAAGGTTGGAAGTTGTATGGAAGATTAAATCCTTATACATGGGTTGAACGCCCCCGCGGACACGAATGCAGCTCCGAAATTCCGGGCTCGTGCGGGTCAATTTTTGCACCTCATCGACACTGCAGTGTGCTCGTACTGACCGCCTCAGTCTGATACTGACTGGTCAATACCGACCACCTCGGTACTGAGTTTTTCGACACGTACTGCGCTGCAGTACTGACCTGCGCAGCAGGCAGTCTCATACTGAGTTCCTGCAATACTGATCTGCGCAGCTGGTGTCTGATACTGAGTTTTGATACTGACCTGCGCAGCAGCAGTCTGATACTGAGTTCTCGTACTGACCAGAAGGACTGAGCAGTTTCGAATTTTCAGCAGTAATTGCAGATTACTGTTTTGATTTCTTGTTTAATGATAATGAATGCATTTAATGTTTTCAGTAAACATTAGTCTTCATTCTACACTATAAATAGAGACATTGGGTCTCATTTGTAGACACACCTTCACCTACTTCTCTTCTAAATCACAGCTTCTCTCTTGTGAAAACTCTCTCAATTTCGATATTGTTCTGGCTTGGATTATATTCGGTAGTGTAAAACTACTCGGTTGTTTTACCCTGGGAAATAGACAACGAATCTATTTTAAGGGGATCGTGAATTTCACGAGACTCAACCAAAACCTTGTACTTGTTTGTTCTATTTACTTTGTTTCAATCTTTTGTAAACGTATTCGTCAATTTCCCTTATTGTAATTGTATTTTATTAATGAAAATTGATATTAGCTCCTACAAACTTAAAATAGATTTTCCTCTCTAGCTAATACCGGTTGGAAAATACTTTTTTTTTTTCGGATTTTGCTCATTAATAGCATAGATTCGGAAAAGTGGTGATTGAAACGTTTTTATAGAACAAAAAGGTTCAATTGAGTTTTTCAAAAATTTCCAATTTTGTTTTGTTTAAATTTGTTAAATCAAAATTTTGGATTTAAAGTACATTATATCAAGTTTTTAAAGTTTGATTTTAAATAACTTGATATATTGTTTAAAACAATTTTGGATTTAAAAATTTATATTTGTTGACATTGGTTGTAAGATACAAGATAGTCATAGACTTCTTGAGTTAACACTTGAAAAATATCTTACTTCTAATCGAAATAAGTATAATCGTTGAGGCTTATTGGTCAAATATTTGCATTTTTTATTTGATAAAAATGACAAATGTTGTGACAATGCCTAATATGGAAATGCATATGAAGGAAGATGTGCATATTGTGGCTATGATTTCCGAGTTGTCGGAAGTTAATTTGGTGGGAAACGATTCAAGTGGATGGTATGTCGATACGGGTGCAACCCGTCACGTGTGTTTCAATAAAAGTTTGTTTACCACTTTCAAAGATATTGAAAATGGACGAAAACTTTATATGGGAAACTCGGCTACCTCGGATATCGAAGGTGAAGGAAATGTCATCTTAAGGATGATTTCCGGAAATGATGTCACATTAAGCAATGTGTTGTATGTTCCGGCGATTCGTAAGAATCTTGTGTCCGGATGGTTGCTTACTAAGTTTGGATTTCGAGTTGTGATCGAATCCGATAAAATTGTGTTATCAAAATGTGGAATGGATGTTGGTAAGGGTTATGCCCTTAATGGTATGTTCAAATTAAATTTGAGAAATTTTAAACGAAATTTTAATAAAAATGTTACTAATGTCGTTCATTTACTTGAAACGTCAAATGTGTGGCATGGTCGTTTAGGCCATGTAAATTTTAATTCAATTCGTCGTTTAATTAAATTAAATAGCATACCAACATTCCATATTGATTCGAATCACAAATGCAACACGTGTGTTGAAGCTAAACTTACGAGAACATCATTTCGATCGGTTGAAAGAAAAACCGAACCACTTGATATGATTCATACGGATGTGTGTGATTTGAAATCAATTCCTACCATGGGTGGTAACAAGTACTTCATTACGTTCATTGATGATTGTACTAAATATTGCTATGTATACTTACTTAAGAGTAAGGATGAAGCAATTGAGAAATTCATTTTGTATAAAAATGAGGTTGAAAACCAACTTAATAAGAAAATCAAGGTTGTACGAAGTGATCGAGAAGGTGAATATGTTTATCCTTTTGCGGCATTATGTTCTCAAAATGGAATAAGACATGAATTCACTGCTCCTTATTCGCCACAGCAAAACGGTATTGCCGAGCGAAAGAATCGTACCTTGAAAGAGATGGTTAATGTCATGCTTATAAGTTCGGGGTTAAACCACGAAATGTGGGGGGAAGCCATTTTGTCGGCTAATTATCTTTTAAATAAGATACCACGTAAGGAAAAGGATGAAACACCGTATGAACTTTGGTTTGGAAGAAAACCTTCGTATAAGTACTTACGAGTGTGGGGGTGCCTTGCTAAGGTAGCCATTCCTCTTCCTAAGACTCAAAAGATTGGGTCTAAAACGGTTGATTGCATATTTATTGGTTATGCACATCATAGTAGTGCCTATCGATTTCTTGTGCATGAATCTAAGATTCCCGATATACACAAAAATACGATTATGGAATCAAGGAATGTGTCATTCTTTGAAAATGTGTTTCCTTGTTTAGACAAAGAATAAGGAAGTTCGTCTACACGTGTTGACGAAGTTGTCCATGATGAGAGACAACAACAACCTCAATTAGAAGAGGTTGAGCCTAGAAGAAGTAAAAGGGCAAGGATTGAAAAATCCTTTGGTTCGGACTTTGTCACCTATATAGTAGAAAGTGAACCAAGGACCTACCGTGAAGCGGTAACTTCTTCGGAAGGACCTCAATGGAAAGAAGCCATTAAAAGCGAGATAGATTCTATCTTACAAAACCATACGTGGGAGCTAGTTGATCTTCCTCCGGGTTGTAAAACTTTAGGCTACCGATGGATTTTTAAGAAAAAGATGAAAGCGGATGGTTCCATTGATAAATACAAAGCGAGGTTGGTGATCAAAGGATATAGACAACGAGAAGGTCTAGATTACTTTGATACCTACTCACCGGTTACGCGAATAACATCAATTCGGATGATACTTGCGATTGCTTCCATAAGAAATCTAGAGGTTCATCAAATGGATGTGAAAACCGCCTTTCTAAATGGTGATTTAGAAGAGGAGATTTATATGGAACAACCGGAAGGCTTTATTGCTCCCGGTCAAGAGGCAAAAGTATGTAAACTCGTTAAATCATTGTATGGATTGAAACAAGCTCCTAAACAATGGCACCAAAAGTTTGACAATGTCATGCTAGAAAGTGGCTTTAAAATTAACGAGTGTGACAAATGTGTTTATGTGAAAAACACAAGTCATGGATATGTCATCTTATGTCTTTATGTAGATGATATGCTTATCATTGGAAGCAATGATAAGATGACTCAATCTACAAAAGATATGTTGAAGTCAAGGTTTGACATGAAAGACATGGGCTTGGCGGATGTCATTCTTGGAATCAAGATTGTACGCACCCATGATGGACTTGTGTTAACTCAAAAACACTATGTTGATAAAATTCTTGAGAATTTTAGTGGGGGAGACACTAATAAAGTTAGTACTCCAATTGACACCTCTCACCATCTATATAAAAATAGAGGTGAAAGTGTGAATCAATTAGAATACTCAAGGATTATTGGTAGTCTAATGTACCTAATGAGTTGTACAAGACCGGATTTAGCTTATGCGGTGAGTAGGCTAAGTCGGTACACTAGTAATCCAAGTGTCGAACATTGGAAAAGTATTACTAGAGTACTTCGGTACTTGAGGTACACTAGAAATTATGGATTGCATTATACTAGATATCCCGCTGTGATAGAAGGATACAGTGATGCGAATTGGATATCGGATATAAAGGATTCCAAATCTACAAGTGGTTATGTGTTTACCCTTGGAGGTGCGGCTATATCTTGGAAATCGTCCAAGCAAACGATTATAGCTAGATCCACAATGGAATCTGAGTTTATCGCCTTGGATAAAAGTGGTGAAGAGGCGGAATGGCTACGCCAATTTGTGGAATGTATTCCAAATTGGTCATTGCCTTTGTCTTCCATTTGTATACATTGTGATAGCCAATCGGCTATTGGTAGAGCCAAGAGTGCAATGTATAATGGTAAGTCAAGGCATATTCGACGTAGACATAACTCGATACGACAACTACTCTTAACTGGAGTTATCACGATTGACTATGTAAAGTCAAAAGATAACATCGCGGATCCGCTTACGAAAGGCTTAAGCAAAGAGTTAGTTAATAAGTCGTCGAATGGAATGGGACTAAAGCCCTTGGAATAAAAGTTTATGCGAAGGAAACCTAACCTAGTTGACTGGAGATCCCAAGATCTAGGTTCAATAGGACAACCTAATTGTATAAACGAAGGGATGTCACTGTGGGGGTAACGGAATTCCTCCAAACATTCTTAAAGGGAGTACATTGTACTACTTCCTAGTCCATTCCTAGTTCAGTGGCAATGAGGATAAGCATTATGGCTTTTAATGATTCCTTGTAGAGAATCACCTATGTGAGAGAGAAGTGGGGTCGCTTCGAATGGGATTGTTGGGCACAATTCTTAGTAGCTCTCGCAGAACCAGGCAGTGTCCATGACCAAGACGGGCACGATAAGAGGATATGAACAAGTTAGGGAGAGTCTTGTGAGAATGTATACCGTCGTCTACACAAAAGCCGGACTCAGTTCAAGGAATCGCGTCTACTGACTGCTAGGAGACTAAGTGTGCTTCTCAAGGGAAGGTTCAAAGGCTAACACCTACCTATCCTTTGCAAGACTTAACTATTGAACATTTATCGATATTTTGTGGTGTTTTCAATCGGTCTCTATTCATGTGGGGGATTGTTGGAAAAAGTTGTGATAAAATGATTTTTCACCAACTTTGGACCTATATAATTATATATATATGTGTTATATATAGTTATTGGTTGGTAGCTATGTGTTCTCCTATATGAGAGCTACGCAACGGTATATAGCGTGTCCAAAGTCGAGTTGTGGTGAATAAGATATCGACTCTCAAAGTAGGGTGTTTGATACAAGAAATCTTGGAAGTGGGGGATGTGGGAGAGTATCCCACATAGGAAAAAGTTGAAACCATTTGTTGGTTTATAAGGTTGGAAGTTGTATGGAAGATTAAATCCTTATACATGGGTTGCACGCCCGAGCGACCTGCGGACACGAATGCAGCTCCGAAATTCCGGGCTCGTGCGGGTCAATTTTTGCACCTCATCGACACTGCAGTGTGCTCGTACTGACCAGTCTGATACTGACCTCCTCTGTACTGACTGGTCAATACCGACCACCTCGGTACTGAGTTTTTCGACACGTACTGCGCTGCAGTATTGACCTGCGGTCTCATACTGACCTGCGCAGCAGGCAGTCTCATACTGACTTCCAATACTGAGTTCATGCAATACTGGTCTGCGCAGCTGGTGTCTGATACTGACCTGCGTATACTGTCTTCCAATACTGACCTGCTGATACTGAGTTCTGATACTGACCTGCGCAGCAGCAGTCTGATACTGAGTTCTCGTACTGACCTCCTGGACTGACCAGAAGTACTGAGCAGTTTCGAATTTTCAGCAGTAATTGCAGATTACTGTTTTGATTTCTTGTTTAATGATAATGAATGCATTTAATGTTTTGAGTAAACATTAGTCTTCATTCTACAATATAAATAGAGACATTGGGTCTCATTTGTAGACACACCTTCACCTACTTCTCTTCTAAATCACAGCTTCTCTCTTGTGAAAACTCTCTCAATTTCGGTATTGTTCTGGCTTGGATTATATTCGGTAGTGTAAAACTACTTGGTTGTTTTACCCTGGGAAATAGACAACGAATCTATTTTAAGGGGATCGTGAATTTCACGAGACTCAACCAAAACCTTGTACTTGTTTGTTCTATTTACTTTGTTTCAATCTTTTGTAAACGTATTCGTCAATTTCCCTTATTGTAATTGTATTTTATTAATGAAAATTGGTATTAGCTCCTACATAATTCATGTCTTTTGTCGTGACCCGTAACTAATAATATTCAAACAAATATACCGTTAAAACAAAACATCAAACGAAAATTCAAAATGTACGTCTATTTATCTAGACCACTTTTAATTTTAAGTAAAAAGTTAAATTTTGTACCGATGCTTATAGTTTTTTTTTTTCCTCCGGTAAGTGTTGTACTTTATACACTACTTCTCTAGAATAATTGGATTGTCGTCCTTTCTATTACTACAATAATTTGATTGATTCTGAAATCGGTAATCAGTAAGTTGGTTTAAAAAATAAAAAATCCCTAAAACTACAAAGGAAGGACGTAAAAGAAGTAGATTGCGAAGATAAAAAGATCAGCACAAATAAAAATCAAACACTAAAATAAAAAAATCCCTAAAACCACGAAAAATGAAAAAAGAGGCAGATTACGAAGACGGGTAGTGATTTGCGATTCGTTTTAGTAGTTTTCTTTTTATGAAACCAAATATTTATGAGTAATTGTTGCGAACAATTATTGAAAACCCCTTATTGGGATAGCTCATTGAACATAATCATGATTGTCTCATTTATTGCAAGATCCTTACTTTGTGTAACAATATCACACAGAACATAAGAGAGCTAATGATCTGGTAGACCTAAATGTCTTTGACTAGGGATCGCTTTAGGCCAATGAACCATTTGGCGTCGATTCAATCCCAGTATCATAAGTTGCTTAACCGTCACACATACGCACAACAACATGACCAATCGAGATCAATAAATAATATTCGTATTATTTAGAACTAACTATTAAATGGTTAATAAGTAGATGGAGGGAAGTTGTAATTAATTAAAGTACTAGACTTTAGTTAAATACTACTATAATTTTAGGTATAATATAATTGTAGAGACTCGCGGACCTCGGCTCTTTACTTTTGTTTTGTTTTGTTTAAGAAACAGGTAATTGTACTGCAACATGAATTCTTATTATACTAAATATTTTATTGTTTCGGACACGAATATTTACAACCGCGTTTGACTTTTGCTATCTAATTTGTTGAGATTTTAAAAAGTCAAACGCTAAGAACAATGAAATAATGATCAAGAAATGTGAGAATTTACACGCAACAGCAGCAAAGCAGCCCTAAATTGAAATCATTTAGAATGCTTATCATAGATAATAACATTATTTGCAAGGTGCCACAAATTCAATTCAAAAGGTTACATGTGGAATTTTCAATTAGCATACAAAATACATACAATCAGAGATTTGGGACTTTTAATTTCAAATAAGAAACAAAAAGATGATAACAATAATACATAAACAATCACATAATTCAAACTTACGAATATTTAGGTTTTCGAATTGGATCCTATCAATTTTACAATACAGAGCGACGATCCCAAATTTTGCGTCTTTTAATTCGATCGATCAAATTCAGATGTCAAGCACAAGCACAAGGATTATCAGCCACCACAACTTGTTCATCATCACCGCTTCTAAACAACAAGTATCCAACGGCGAGTCCGACGACGATGGCGACAAACACACCGCCGTTAAACGACATGATCGCAAGCATAAGAAAGTAACCAATCGCTGAGTTAATTCCGAAAAGGACGGATCCAGTAAACCTACCGAGACTCCACCGGCTACCACCTTTGGTGTAGAGGAGAGGAGTGGTGTCGATAGCTCCACCGGCGTTGTTAGAAACGGCGGAGGTAGAGAAAAGCTTGAATCGGAGACGGCGATCTTCCATGTACTGGTAGAAAACGGAGAAAATGAAGCAAGCGATTAACGCGAGAGAGTAATTGACCCATGTGTCGGTCTTCCATGAATCGAAGAGTAGAGTGACGTTCCGGCCCCAGTAGAAGGTCATGTGCATCATGATTGCGTCGGTGCCGGAAAAATTGAGATCGGAAAAAGAACGGGTTGTTGGTGGTTATTGCGTGTGTGTGTGTGTGTGAGAAAGAGATTTACTTCTCGGACAAAGGAATATATGGAGTGCGGATATTATTGGGGTGTGTGTGTTGTGTACTGCAAGGAGTACTACATAGTTTTTGACTTTGTACTACTATTCCTCTCGGACAACTCACCGGTAACAACGGCATAATCTTCTTTCTTTGCATCTCATCACAACTTCCAAATCATACACTACTTTTATAGTAACCATATAAATCAATTGGAAATAATAAATAAGAATTCAAAATTAATGTAAAATCACCTCTTGAATTTTAGGATTATTACTCCATTAATGAATGTACAAACATTTTATGAATGTTAGTGACAATGCTTAGAGTTATCGTTAAGTGATAAAGATATAATTTTATTGGTTAGACAATATAATAAATACAATTTTCTTAATCTATGTTGCTTTTGTACATCGACAATAATTTTGGGACGGACATAAAAAAATTTATGGTATTAAAATCACCCACTATTTTCTAGTATTTCTGGCCATTTGTTTTACACAATATATACAACTATATTAGGCGTATCATATACTATTGGATTTCTTGTTTTGAGATCTTTAAAAGCATATATGGCATGTCAAAAAAACGAGCTACGATGAATAGGATAGGGCTCCTCGGAAAATGTTGTTCGAGTTTGCTAAGCTTGGATGTATTTAGCGAACTAAGCATGCAATTCGCTAACTCGACATTTCGACATGTTTTTCAGTTAGCATCGGTAAAGTTTAGCAGATTTAGCGTATGACTTTGAGCTCTACCGTGACATTTCTACATGACTTTGAGGTCTACCGTTTCGTTTCAAGACACTATTACAACAATTTGAACAACAAAAAATTTGAATAGCATGAAGTTCCCTTCTTCATGACTAGAGGTGCACAAACCGGTTTTTTTAGAAAACCGGTTCGGTTTAAAAACCGGATCGGATTTGGTCAACAAAAGTCAAAACCGGTTTTGGGAAAACCGGTTCGGTTTTAAACCGGTTTTTGGTTAGTAAGGGTGTATCCGGTTGAAACCGGTTCGGACCGGTTTAAACCGGTTTTTTTCGGTTTTTTAACCGGTTTTAAGGATCGGTTTTCTAAAAACCGGTTTTCAAACCGGTTCCTCCACAAAACATCAAACCGGTTCCAAACCGGCGGTTTAAAACCGAACCGGTCCGACAAGGCATAAACCGGTTTCAAACCGGTTTCAAAACCGGTTTTAAAACCGGATCAGATTTTAAACCGGTTTTTTTGTGCACCTCTATTCATGACTTTTGACGTTTATGTTGTTTTTTTCTAACATCGTTATGACATTTGGGCCCGGATTTGGATATGTGCACCAATCCATGACATTTTTAGGGCTTAGGCCCTTATGCCTTGTTATAAACCCTTCAAAGATTCAGATAATCCAACTTCAAACTACCAAACAAAATTGTACAATTATAAGACAAGTTCACAACTTCAAACTACCAATTAATTGATAACTTTTCACTTATGAAACCATCTGCTTTACAAGTAGCTCGAGAATATTGAACTTTGGTTATTGTGGGCAAGAGTTTTTGCGAGTGAACCACAATTCTCGAACGGGCGTTTTGGGCTAATGTTACAATGTTAATAGATATTTTAGAACACCACGAGAGAGGTGCTAAGCTGGTGGACCAAAGCACATGGAGAAAGAAAAGGAAATGCAAACAAATATAGCCCCAAAAACCTAAATAAAATATTATATTTATTTTAAACTAACAAACATTTTATCACGTTTTAGGTAAAGAATAAATAAATAATCACTAGCTACAACTTGCATAAACAAATGCACATCAAAACGGTTAATAGATCATTTCGAATAAAGAAGAAATTTATTCATAATTCAAATCCCTAAAATATCCATGCGAATTTTCAAGATAGCAAAAAACCTACGTTTAACTATTGATATTTTAGCTAGTAAACTGATAATTTGATTAATAATCGAAGCTAAAATGACGACGACAACCGGTGACAGTTGGAATTTTCGGATACACCGGTGGTGGACCTCGGCGACCTTGGAGAATCCAGACTTCTAATCAGAAGTTGTTTCACGGCGGAGATGAGATCCTCCGTCGGATTTGTCGGCGGCGAACTCATCGACGATTGAAACTTCTTACAAAATCTCATATGTCGATCCAACGCTTCTTCCTCCGGCTCCGAACAAGATCTCTCCATCTCATCCTTCACAGCCTCCGTGCAAAGTCCACAGATCCAACGGCCTTGATTATTCTCCCTCACCGTCGCGATGTACGTCAGCGTACACTCTTCCGTCAAACCACAACACTCACATTTCACAAGCTCCACGTCACCACCACCGCAACCACCGTCAAACTTGACAGACGTCATTTTCGCTTCGATACTAGACATCATAACCGTATCCTTCACCATTATCGCCGTTAAACAAAATATCAAAATCAACAAATTAGACTCTACTTATATAATAATGCAAAAAATTCAAACCGTTACGAATTTATTGACAATTTTTGGGGAAAACAATATTCAAACTCACCGTTTTTCGTGATTGACCAGAAAAACGTTCCAAATATCTATAAATGTCAACAAACTTATGATTACAAAATTGCTCAAAACCTTGGGGTATTTCACAAACTCGATCGCCTTCTTCTTCAACAACTTCACCACCGATCAACAAAAGCTTGAACAATGTTAATTTCATGTACATTTCAGAGCCTATTTTGGCTCGAAAATCGTGTACCAAATTTCGATTGAAGTGAGTTACGAAGAGAGTTTAGCTCAGGGTTTCTCTGTGTGTAAATGAGATATATAGTGAGGTGGGGAAGACGACAGATGATTGCCAGCTTTAATCATTTGGCTGTTTTTGAGGACCTGTAAGTTTCAGTACACGTCATCGTGAAAGAAAATTCACATGGGTTACGTCTCACTGGTGCATTGCCATTCTCATGTCTCATCATTAAATCCAAGCCGTTGATTTTTGGACTATTCCAAATAGATAAAGATGGTTTTCCGTGTTTATTTTTATTTGGTTACTTTTATTATTATCTCCCTATCCTCTAATAATAGAAGATAATTAAGAAATTATACTTATTACGTCATAAATACATCAGTTATCTCCAAATTCACATAGGCGTCTTTCGCAGGACATACGATGTTTTTGAGATAAACACAATGTTTTAAAATCCGGTTATTATTCGACATGATACAATGCACGACCAAACAAATTAATAACAAAAAGTTGCATAATAATTCAATGCATGATCGCAAATTGATATTGATTCAATGCATGACCACTCGAAGTATAATATTCGATTATAAGCAATATTGAATCGCATTTAACTCATAATCAACAGGAAGTATAAGCCAAAAGTCCAAAAGCTCAAAACTAAAAGTTACGAAGATTTTGTCTACGTACAATATCGTAGGGTTATTCCCGGGTCTCTGGGTCGCCGAGTTTGACCAAACCTGTTCAGATCTCAACAGGTCGTTACTCATCAAATACTCAACTATATTGAACCGGTATCTTCCCGGGTCCCTGGTTGAACCGGCCGGGTCAACTCGGATTTTAAAACATTAGATAGACTCATAAACAATAAAATAATGTTTGTTATACCGTTCATGAGAGAACATGTTACGACTCTTAAGTTTAACCGGAACTCAAAAACATTTTAAACTTCTTACTAATATTTTTGAAAAATACTGATTTTATTAATATATATATATAAATGAATATGGATCAAGAAAGAAGTAAGCTTATTTAGAGAACCTAAAGAAGCAATTAGGAGCATTGATTTAACTAAAACATTTAATGGCACCTAATGGCATGATTGTCATTCCTTCCCCCTCCTTTAGACAATATACATCGTCCCTTTTTATCTTCCCTCTTTGTATATTTTTCAGTTTCCCTGCATCATCTTCTTCATATATCATCCAAAGCTCCATCAATGGCTTTTTGTAATTGAAACCTTATTTGACTAAGCATCTCCAAATTGTAGCTCTACATATCCAAACCATACGCGGGTCCACATATCCATAACACATCTCTAAATTAGAGCAGCTCCCCATCTCCATATGCAGCTCCAAATCACAGATCCACATCTCATATTTCATTAAACCATACGCATCTTCATTAATGGCGCAGTTCCATGTACCGTTTAAATCCTACATCAGTTGCTCCAATTTCAAATATGTACCAATTTGAAACCTAAATCAGCTAAGAACCCTAAATTAGCTCCTGTACGAACCCTAAATCAGCTCTTATATGAACCCCAAGTCAGCTATGAATGAGGGAATTGGATTAACCTCTAGGTAGGTTGCAGATCTGAACCATTCTTCAACCCCTTTCAATTTCTTCATGTGATTATGTATTAACTAAATTCCTCTAAATTTTGCTTCAATGGCTACCTAATCTGATTTCCAATTGGATCTAGAACTACATAGTGATGGTAATTTGTTGATTCCAATACTTTTTTTTTATTTCAGTAATGTTTAGTTGAATGCTTAAGTTGATGTGTTTGTGTATGATATAATGAATTAGTCTAATTGAATAATGTTTGTTTATAATATGCTAGTAATCAATATTCAAATTTGTTTTTGAAGTTTTGTTGGTAGATCTGTATAATATGATGAATGATTTTTGTAGTTGGTCAATATGCTAAAAATTAATGTTCATATTCCGATGTTGCATTTTCATTCTCACAGTTGCAGTTGCATTTGCATTTTCATTATACTTGGTTATTCAAAAAAAAAAAATGTATGTCTTTTTCTTATGTGGATGCTGGTGATTTAAAGAAATCCAAAATCATCGACACTAGTGTTGAATCCATGCTACTAAATGATTTTTTCATAGAGTCAAGGAGTAAAGATTCTTTGATGAAATTTTCCCTAATGAGAGTGAGGTTGTTAAATTGTTAAATTATTGTCCCGTTACCCATTGCATTTGCATTTTCATTTGGTAGACTTCTTTGACATTTTAACAAATTTTCATGTAGGTTGTATATAATGTTTCTCTGGATGAATTTACTTGTACATGCAAAATATTGATCCGCATAATACTCGCTTGTCCAGAAAGAAGATAAAAAAAGTAGAAGATGCAAAGAAAAAACACAATAAGCAGATGATGATGCATGATCTTCTTGAGTGGCACGTTATTTTTTATTGGTTATATTTTATATTCTTACCAAATGTAATTAAATATACTTTGACATTTGCATTTTCATTATATCTAGTTATTACTTGAAATTTAAATAACTCGTTTTGCTACAAATACTATCAGTTGTATTTGCATTTTCATTCTTACAAGTTGATTTTTCATTTTCACACTTACAGTTGCATTTGCATTTTCATTTTCATACTTACAGTTTCATTTTAATTTTATTTAGTTATTCACTTAAATTTTACATATTGGTTAACGTTTTAAATATTGTCAGTTGCATTTGCATTTGTATTTTCATTTTATGTAGTTATTCTTGAGTGTTTAACCAACTTTTTTGAAAAATGGCATTTACATTTGCATTTTAATACTTGCAGTTGCATTTGCATTTTCGTACTTACAATTGCATTTCAATTTTATGTGGTTATTCTCTGAAATTTTACATGTTTTTATTGCTTTAAATATTCAGTTGCATTTGCATTTTCATACTTACAGTTGCGTTTGCACTTTCATACTTGCAATTGCATTTCGCCTTTTCGTTTTTGCACTTATTTCTTGAACTTATAAATACTAGTTTTGTTTCAAATGCTAGTATTTGTAATACATTTTGGCCCCTTTTTGCATTTTTATTAAAATTAATGATTCCTTAAAATTTGAACCAAATTGTTTTAAATAATGGTGCTTCCATTCACATTTTCATACTTACACGTGCATGTACATTTGCATTTTCATTTTCATACCTACAGCTGCATTTGCATTTTCATTACAAATAGTTTTGTCGTCGTTTCTATTTCAGTTTACATTTTTATGTATCATCACCACTTGATGAAATTTTATGTACTTTCACTTGTTTTATTTAATATTATAATCAAAACAAAGCAAAAAAAATCATATACTAACAATCTAGATTATTTCTACAACCATCCATCATTCTATATAAATAAAACAACCCAACCGACTACCAAAAAGTTCAAAAAAAAAAAATCCAGCCTCGAAAACACATCCAACCACATAAAAAACTACCAACCACCTAAATATAGCAATCCATACGAATAAATGACCTACTTTATAATTAGACCAACATCCATTTTTCACTCACTCCTTCGTAACCTGTTCATGATTCTCACTAGAGCATCTTCAACATTTTTATTCATTTCTTCCTACGTAACCTGCATATTCAAAGATACATCAACACACCTTAAAGACCATTGTTTTTTATTATTCAAACAAATTATTAAACTCTTATTTGTGAAATGCATACATGCAGAAATCTTTTGCATTTTCATAATATTTTGTTGTTTTCATTCTTCATTACTTTCTACAATCAGGAATGCAAATGCAAACACATATACCTTTTCTATTTTATAGTTCATACTTGTTACACACAAATCAGAATCGTTTTCAACTTCATACTTCATACCCATATAAAATGAAAATGCATAGAGACATATTTATACCTTCTGGTTTGCTTCTTCGTTTTTGGTTTCTTCTGCTTTTTTATTTCCTTTTGTACTACCTTTTGCTTTCTTTTTTGGTAGACCTGCATAACAGAAATGGATACACAAACAATAGACCTCTTTTCTTTCTACAATCAGTTTCAAAATTTCAATTTTTTTTTTAAATCAATTTTAAATAAGCAAAATACAAATCAACATAATTTGTACAAATCATAGCAAAATCTATGTTACCTTCTTGAATTTCATCTATATTGTTTTTCTTTTCAGTTACGACCCAAAAATCTTCGTGACCATCTTTGTTTGTTTTTCTTTTTTTTAGCATCATTACGAACCTCAGCTTGCATTGTTCGTGATTTTGATCTTTTATCCATCGTGTAGTTGCTAACACAAGTCTTCAAGTTCCTTGTGATTTACAATCCTAGTGTTACCTGTAGTTTAGGAAGCATATTATCTTTTTTTTTGTGGTAATATATCTATAAATTATAGTAAAACCAAGCTAAAATATGTAGATTTTGTTATTCTAAATATATTCAAGTATAATAATCTTATTAGCACATGTCTTAGACAACACAACCATTAAAAACATACCAATTTTATTAGAATATAACAATCGCAGAAGAAACAAGAACAATCGATTGAATCGTCGAATGAAATCACCGATTATCGTTCGTCGATTGAAATTGCAGAAGAAACAAGCATAATTGAGCTTCAATTTGATGCAAACTTACACATGGAAGTCTTAAATCAGATGGATCATAACGAGAGGGTTAGATAATCAGAAAATCAAATCTTAAGTGCTTAAATAATCTTCCTAAATGATCATAAAATCATCAACTAGTATTTTACCCAAAATTTCAAGTAACATAATAAAAATTCAAGCAATACAAAGAAAAACTATTCCCATTTTAACCGAAAACAAGTATACCTCTCCACTATACTGAATCGCCTTCTATTGTGACAGAGAGACGGAGATTTGTCGCCTTCATTCGTCGAATGAATCCCTATATTGCCGATTAGTCTCCTTCTTTCGTCGATTGAAACCCTATATTGCCTTCATCGATTGATAAAAACACAGAAAATCGTTACTTTGTTCTTCCCCTTCGACTATCTGATTGAAACCTTGCCGATTGAAATCGTCGTTTGCAAGACCTGCGTATGTGTTGCTCAGGTGAGAGACTTTGTTTGAAACCCTAATCGTTGTTTGAAATCGTCCCATTCGACTGTCTAATTGTAAATGTTGCTGGTATTTTTTACAATTGTACCCTTTTAGGCTATTTTTTATCAAGGCCCCATCCTATGCGTGTCTTTTTTAAATGCCATCATCTGGTCCCTTCAGCTCTTGATCCAAAGGCTGCAATTAATTCTCTATATTCTTTAATAAATAAAGGTTTTCTATGGATCCACACCCTATATAAATAGGAAAATAGTTGAATTTACAAATTTATATGATTTTTTAATGTTTAATTCTTATACTTCCTCTGTATCAAAATAAGTGACACACTTTCCATTTTGGGGTGTATCAAAATAAGTGAAATACTTTGAAAACTTTCCTTATTTGGCAAAAATAGTGGGACCCATACCCACTAACTATCCACTTTAATAAAGTGAAATTACCCTTATACCCTTACTTTTACTTTTAAAACTCATTAATATCACTTTATTCAAGAAAAGTGGGACCCATTATCCACTAACTATGTACTTTAATATATTTTAACTTCTACTTTAATCTTTTACCTCAAAAAATGTGTAATTCAATTTGTGTCACTTATTTTGATACAAAGGAAGTATGCAAAATTGGAACAGAAAACTGCAACTGCAAGTCTGTACTTATCATTTATCAAGATAATATTAAGAGTAAATTACAATTTTTGTCCCTGTGGTTTTCCCGATTCTGCGTTTTTATCCCTATACTTTTTTTTCATTTTTTTTGTCCCTGTGCTATGCTAAATTCCATTTGTCCTTCCGTCCATTTTTCACCGTTAACTACCATGAAATGCCAAAAAAGAAAGGGTATTTTCGTCCTTTTGTCTTTTCTCCCCCAACTCCACTTTCTTCCCCAACCTTCACATGAACCCTAACTTTCTTCCACAACCTTCGAAAGGTTTACCAATTTCATAAACCCTATTTCCTCCATTGCAGACCTTGTATATCCCACCGAGAAAAAGTCATCATTTTCGCAAATTCCATTGATAATGAAGCTCCGAAGCAAACGTCCGATGAACATCCATTGCGGACCCTGCTTCATCTCCGACGCAAACGTCCCATGAACATCCGACGAACAATCTGCAACCTGATTTGAGTTGTCGTTTATGCTACGAACAACCGACAACAATCTTCATCTCGATGACTCTCTTGCAGTCGATCTTAAACAGAAATTAGTTGATCTCGATGCCATCATCGGTGTGGCATTATTGGCCAGAGAGTGAAATTGAACACTAAAACAAAACCTAGATGTTCTCCGGCGGCGGCGCTACTGCAACAACTCCTCTATCATTTTTGTTAATTTGATGTTAAAGTTTCCCAAAATTGGTCTGTTATTTTTTGTGTTTTGAGATGAAGAAATTTAGAGGATATGCTAGTTCGATTGTGGATTTTGCTGTCGCAGTGTTGGATTTTTTTGACATTTTTAGGTTTCATTTAGGGATGAAGAATGAATATGTTAGGTTTCATTTTTAGGTTTCATTGAAAATGTTAGGTTGTTGTATTTGGATGAAGAACATGATAATAGAAGGTGAAGTAGAAGATGAAGAAGGAAGAGAGATAATGGGGGAAAAAATGTAAAAGTAGGGGTAATTTAGGAAAAATGACAAAAGTACCGTCAGTTAACAGATTAATTTGGACGGAAGGACAAAAAAATGGAAATCGGCATAGCACAGGGACAAAAAAAATGAAAAAAAAGTATAGGGACAAAAACGCAGAATTGGGAAAACCACAGGGACAAAAATTATAATTTACTCTAATATTAATATGACGTTATCTTCTAAAGGTTCAAGTCTTAAAGTTTTATTTTTAATCATTTTAATTAAAAGGATACGTATAAAAATGTTCTTTTTTATTTAAACGAAATTCCTATGAAGGAAACTTTTACGAATGTTGGTGACGAGGAGATTGTTTTTCAAAAGATGAACTATTATGGCGAGTTTTGGAAGCATCTCGTGCCCAATTTTGTACGTAACATAAGCGAGTTTTTATATACAAGCAATGTTGGGAAGTCCTATAAGATTATCCGAAGTTCTTTTTTGAGGAAGGCGTCAAGGCCAGGACCCGACAGTGATCAACCTTGATGACGAAGATGTTGCTCCGACACCCGCTAACATCCAAACATTCCGAGATGACCTGCTAAGATGCCTTCTGGTCGCTCACTTAGTAAGAAAAAATAAAAAAGTTCCGGTTCGTCCGATGCCACAACTTCTTCAAGGTCAGTTAAGTTGGACACATTGGAGTCGGTTAAATTTACCTTTGAAGTGAAAAGGAACGTTGTAATTAAAGTTACCGAGATGGCCGCGAAATAATTAATTTTGAAAGGATGTAATTTTCTCATAAAGGGCATATAAAAAATATCAGTGAACATGAAAAGAAGTTACTAAAAGATGCTCGGAGTAGAGTTATAAATTCATTTCATAGTGATTTTGCGGTAGTTGGTCGGGCTACCGGTTCAGGTTCAAGTTCGGGAACACAAGAGCAAGATGAAGAGGAATACAATGAAGAAAACGAAGACAATGAATTGTAGACTAGTTTTGTTTTAATTAATATTTTTTATTAATGTAAGATTTTATTTTATTTATGTAATGGTTTTATTTAAATTATATTGATAGTATGTTTTAATTAAAAAAAGTAAAATAATGGCGGGCTCAGAAAACTAAAGGAACATGTATTGAAGGCATATGTATATCAATTGAATGTCAGTTGGTGTATTTGCTGATGTGACGCCGATTTGACAAAAAAATGACATTGTTTTCTTAAAGAAGAGACCTTCATCTTTTTATCAAAAATTTGCAAAAATAAAGGATTTTCAATTAGAATGGATATGTTTAACAATACTGAAGGAAAGTTTAACAATACTGAAGGAAAGTTGGAAGTAAAATTGGTAGATTATTCGAAGGTATAATGCCATTCACATCAATGGAATCAAATGAACTGAAATGCAAAGTGAATATGCAAGCTCACTCTGCTTTTCATTTTCAAAATATAAAAGTCTTTTACAATGTTTTAAAACCCGGGCTGACCCGACTGTTTTAACAAGGACCCGGGATAAGAGGCAGGTCAATCAGGTCCCGGTATCTGCTTAATTTCCACCCGTTAAGACCTGACCGGTTAAATAGTTCAACCGGCGACCAATTACCCGGCATAAACCTATTTTTCCCCCTAAATCTAATTTTTATGTGCGTGTTTTCTGAATTTTGGTGTTTTGTTCAAAAATGCGGCGATGAAGTAATTAAGTGTTTCATAAATTTGTTATTTAGTTGATTAATTTGATGTGTAGCTTATAACAATGCTTAGGAAGTTAGGATCTGTTTCAAAAAGTTGTAGCAAGTTTCTATTTAGTTTATTAATTTGTTTCAAAAAGTTGCTATTAATTTGTTTCTATTTTGATTTGTATAGTTTTCTTAATTGGATGTTATTTAGATTTTGTAAGGATGTTTGATGTTTGAAATAATTTTCTTTTTGTTTTTATGTGTTCTGGTTAATCCGCCAGTTGAACTGTGACCCGGTCATTGCACCGGACCAAATAATAACCGGGTTTTTTAAAATACTGATCCTTTAGCAATTGATCGAGGAGGTGGGCAACTATATGTATGACATTTATTTATTATTAATTTATTAGTATTTATTATATACACATGCACATAAATGATAGAAATATTGTATTAAAAAATTATCTTATATTTAAATTTATTATTTTAATTATAAACCATTATATTAATGTTAGTTTATTAATTATTAATAAATAATTATTATATTTTTAATAATTAAGATATATGTTTAAAATATATTATTAAAAGCTAATATTGTAATGATGATCACTTTTGTAATTGCATTAATGTGAAAAATAACATTTGAAAGTTGAATGATATTTTTTTAAAAGTTGAATGATATTTTATGAATGTGGATGAAATTAAAAGGAAAAAAAAGTGCTAAAAGATGTGAGTGAAAAGTTCATATCCGAATCAAATTAAGAAAACCAAATGAGTTTTTCTCCCTGCGTAATGGCAAGTCACCTGTATCATTTTGAAGCATAATTATGACTTGTTATCGACAAATGATGTACGTTTTCTTCCATCATATTGTAGTATTACAACAGAAGATAGCATAATCATGCTTAAAGACGGCGGTTTGTTGATTAGACAAATTATTCTTGAGTAATATTCCATATTGGATAAAAGTTGAACCTGTAATGTATATATAAGGGTCATATACTACTTTTTTTTACAACCAATTAATTTTAAAATGAAACCCACAAACTTATATGGTATCAGAGTAAGGTTCACCTGTTGGGATATAGAAGATTTAATACTGATGAAAGCTTATTACTGATGCTGCAGTTGGTACTGACAAAGACTTAATGCTGATACAAAAGTTAGTACTGATGGGGCAGAGTTACATTTATTACTGATCAAGTGTTAATGCTTGTAACACCGCATTTTTTTTTAATAAAGGCAATTAAGTATTAGTTTAAGTACGGAAGCATCTAGTTAGTTAAGTTTACAAAACGTGGTCCCACAAAATATTACAACCAAAGTTATTTAAAAGGCGGTATTACTAGACACGGCTCATTTTACAAAACATAATTTAAGCATGGTCAAACTTCCCGTCCAAGCCCGACCCGTTCAAGCCATCCAACCTGAAATGTGTCAATAAGGGAGGGATTAGCACAAAAGCTAAGTGAATGAATTCCTAACTCTACCAACTACACTAAACACTTTAACACGGAAGTTAAAGAACATCTCCGGTTTGGTAGTCACTTAAACGCGGAAGTTATAAAAACATCTCCGGTTGGGTAAACACTTATTTGAGAGGATCGGCGGCTTTGCGGGCCTTAAACCATGGTCGGCCAAAACCACGGTAACCGATAGCGTTTTGCATCCAACACCCAGGGCAACTCCCTCCCCTTAACACTGTAACATATACAGGTAAGGTCGGATACCCTATTAGTCGATACATTGTGCCCAGCCGTTATCCATCCGACACTGACCTCATCCCGATGGTGCACCTAGTCATGTATGGTATTCCCTAACACTAGGCATACATAACAAGTCAACTAGCTACGAAAAACACCGCGAAAAACGTCAAAACTGAGTTCCCAATCGCGAACTCTAGTTCGCGATCGCGAACTAGGGTTCGCGCCGGGAACTCAGTCGTGAACTACTTCGCGACGATCAACAATTTTCTCTGGACCGACTTCGCGATCGCGAACTAAGTTCGCGACGCGAACTCTCTTCATCTGGCGATTTTCTGCATTTTTCACCAACAAGACAATACCAAGTGAAATAACCGAAACCCGAGTTGTAGGTCGAATCCACTCACCTTTCAACCTTCGATTCCTTAACTCAGTGAGCTAGTATCACTGAGTATCCTTCCCGGTTCCTGTCAACAACATACCGAGTTAGTGATAATCCACCGAATCGTCAAAATCGTCAATTTCAACATCTAACTACATAAGACTCATAAAATGCACATTTTATGACATTTACAACTAGCACAAATCCTTCATCAATACATTTGACCATTTTGACCATTTATCAAGTATTCACAACTAGTTGACCCAAACGGGCCAAAAACCCGAATATGATCCAACACTTCCACATTTCCATTAACTAGCAATTTAATCTTTAAACTAGCAATTCACAATCATCTAACAATTCCATCAAGATCATAACCATCACAAATCCAAGTATGATACTTCCAAGATCACTAGTTAACCATTTTGACAAAATCATCCAAACACTAGTTAAACTACTTCACCAATTGATCAATACTAGGTTTTTAACATCCATAACTTAACAAACATGATTTCACAACCTAATAAACAATTTTATCCAACCAAAACTCAAGAAATCCAAGATTTGTCAAAACCCACCTTCAACTTCCACCATTAATGGAGGTTGAAGGTGATTCTCACCAAATCTTGTATTCCTTCACAAATCAACCATACAAAAGATGTAAAATCTTGCATAAACACATAAAACAACATTTTGTTTGATCATTCTCCTTAACTCAATCTAGTACTTACTCACAATTAAAATTTTCATTAATAAGAAAAATTAATTAATACCAAAAAAATAAAAATAAAATATTAAATAGAACTTTTTGTTAGTTTACCACTTTTCTCTTTTTAACTCATTTTAATAACTCGTTCATTAATCTCGATCTATAAATTTCTTATAAACTCTAAATTACTCAATAGTCAATCCAAACGAAATTTTCTCATTGAACTCGTTTTATTAATTCATTACTAACTCAATTAACGACCTCATTTTAACTTGTTATCTCATTATTTATATAATTGTGGTACTTACCATTTCCTCTTTTGCACAATTGCACTCAACTCGATAAATCTTGGTTTATTAATTCCTCCATTAATTCCGATTATCAATTTTATAAACTCGATAGTTACATCATAAGATTAATTCAATTATTCTCAATTTGCTCTATTCGATAGTTGCTCTTATAGATTTTCAAATCAAGTATATGTATCTAAATTTCATACTTTTATAAATCCTCATCCAAAAAATCTCTCTACGTAAACATCATGCTTGTAATAATTAAAAATAAATACATGATAATAATAATTTCTTGAAACTTTCCCTTTTTACTCCTACTCAACTCCACTTGGATAAAACTCGTCCTCGAGTTTGGCACTAGTTCTCTATCATGATTACACAAATAACATACACTCACTCAAGCAAATAATATGCGGAAAATAAATTCACAATCACAAGCATTGGTCCATCGTTCTCCTCAAAATCTCCCCATAACCAACCAAAAGTCCTGTGTGTACGGTAATAGGGGCCCTCTATTACTTTCGACACCTACTTCTGTTTGGTCACGAGTCAATCCCAAAGTTTACAACTTCCCACATATAAATCCATCGACAAATCACACTCAGAAGAAAGGAATTTTAATCACACTCAGGAGAAAGGAAGTTTATTTTCAATATATGATAAATACAGATATGCACTCAGCAGTGCATACTCAAAATCTCATAAACATTACTCAGAAAATCATACGTACACTTAGTCTCGTACGCGATACTCGGATAACTCAGATTCAGTTATAAACTCTTTTAGCTCATTTTTAAATAGATAATCACCAACAGCATGATGATAATTTCCCTTAATCCATTTTAATAATTGCTCTTTAAGATAAACTGAATAGAATTTCTGATTAATTTGACTCAACAAATTCTCGATTAATTAGCATATTAACTTATATATAGTTTATTTAATATCTCTGCATTGACTCAATGATCTCTCTCTGAACTCGTTATTCACATGAAATTTTGCACTGAGCTAACTAATTCACATACTTTAAACGAGTACTCATTTTATCTCAATTTAATGATTCTTAATAAATTGTCAATTTGTTGACTTTTCAACATAAAATCTTCTCAATTGTTATAGCTCGTGGCTCCTCGTATTCACAAATTGTTAATTTTTCATTTAGTATGTTTAATTTAATAACTCATCTTTTAATCATGTTCAATAGCTCTCCTTTAGCTCGCGATAATAAATCCTCATTTAACGCATCATGTTTCCTTCTCATTAACCCACTTTATCAATTGTTCTTATACTCGTTTCACTAAATCCTCTTTTCAAAATAAATTAAAACTTAAAAAAAAATTGATGCATTTAAGATTTCTCATATCTTATAAAAACATTTCTCTTTTAGTTTGTCTAAGTAAATATATACTTTATTTACATTTTTAAATGTCTATTCCCATGTTTTTGTTCATCACATATTATTAATCTCAATAATGTCGTTTAATAAAAACGATGTTTAATATTTTCCCAATAGATAATAATAATAATTATTATTATTATTATTTTTATTTATTTTATTTTATTTTTTTAAACTCTTTTTAAATTTCTCTTTTACTAGTGCGTGGTTATTTCTTACACTCTTGCTTCGATATTATATATGTCAATTCAAATAACTAAGTTCCCGAATGCTTCATTTTGGTTGCATTTCATAACTCGATTAATAATTACTCATTATGCATACTCATATTATCATTTCATTAAACGTATTTCTCAAAAATTTAATTCGATATTTTCTCGTTTAGTTCGAATGTAATTATTTTTCATTTTCTTGAATTAATAATTTCTTCTTACACAACTTGGTAAACCCTCATTTAAATATTTATTAATTTCTGATTTACTAGCTTCGATAACTCTTTCTATAAAGTGTTTTCTCCGAAATGAAAACTTTTAATATTCTCTCAGTTTTAAAATTTATTACTTCTCTTTAATATTATGAACTTTTTCATTTTCCCATTTACTCAAGCATGTTTCTCAGTAAATAATTTATGGACTTTATATTACGAATTGGTATTCATTTATACACTTTTGGTTAAAAGTTCTCAGAATTATAAAATCTCACTTCAACTCAATTAGGTGTTCCTTTAAATTGGAAACTTTTATCATTTTCTCATTAAAATATATAATTCCTCTCGTATGCGTTTTTGTATATGTATAAAATATATAAAATTCTGAGAATTAAAACCAGAATTTTCCTCAGAATTATGCTCTAAATTATACTCGGAATTATAAAATCTCACATTCGTATATCTATATATACATATTATTTAGTCGTACAACTCACAGGAAATTTTCTCAGGTTATTATAACTTTCAACGTTTATTTCACAGATGCAATCAGAAACTACACTCGGAAAATATACTCAGAAATTCTCTCAGAAAATAAACCAAAAATTCTCATACTACTCGTCTATACTCAGAATATAACAAAATCTCAAATAAATAATACTCTTAAATATTACCGGCAGTAGGAAGCGAGAGGTCGACGTGACATACTCTATGCTTGATGTGGAAACTTTTCTCAGAAAATATTTCACTCTTTTCTCGTTTTAAAACTCGATTCTCAAACTTGAGTTTGAATTCGCCCCTTGCGAACCCAAATCCCTCAAGTCAGAGCTCTGATACCAACTTGTAACACCCAAAAAAATTCAGAAAATTAAAAATTTTAAAATATAAGATTTTAAATAAAAAGGTCCCAATAACTTGAATAATTAAATCCCAATAATAATATTTTCATTTAAAAATGTATTTAATGCGGAAATAGTTTAAATAAAATAAAGTGTTTTAAAATATTAAATGCTGTCCACATCAGTAATGAAAAGATACAGCGGTCAACCGTCCACCTTCTCCTTTCCTTTGCTAGTACCTGAAACAATGTGGGGGAAAGTTTGGGTCAGCTGGGAAGCTGAGTGAATAATCTCAAAATGTAAACAATTAAAACATACAACACATGAGGGCACATCGGTGTACTCCTACTCAGAATCTACTCGATTAATTACTCAGATTTATTTCTCGGATTTTATTACTCAGATTTTAATTTATATAGCGCTTGTGTGATTCGGGTCGATCGCCCCTCCTCACACCTCAGATAGGCATAAGCCAAAACTCAGACGGGAGTGATCCCAAAAACTCAGACGGGAGGTGATCCCAAGATAGGCATATAGCAAAAAACTCAGATGTATGTTATTATGTTTTATTATCTCTTTAACATAATTATCTCAGATGCCCTAGCAAGTAGTAGCACAGAATGACCCTGTGCCGAGCTCGGTTACCCAGGCACAATGTCTCAGATCAAAATAAATCAACAGATGCTCAGATACTCAGATACCATATCAACTCAGATAACACATAAGGTTCAACTAATATAACACATAAGTCATGCATGTACTATGTTAAAACTGAATACACGGTGAGAATACTCACCTCGAGAAACGTAAGCTCCAAAGGATCCTCAATACTCTAAGGCGCTGCTCGGTTATTCCTAGACGATCCTAAAAGCATAAAAACGAAACCCGGATTACAATCCGCTCTAAGGACTCAATTTAGAAAACTGGCAGCACCCGTCGGTCTCACGGGAACTGCTATAACTCTTAAACTGTGCAGTAGATTTATCTCATATTTTTACCATGAAAAGTAGACAACCAGAACTACCTATCTCTGTGAGACGGTCACTCGCCAAAACAGACTCTAAGGGTCTCAAAACAACTCCCGCAATCCGGCTCATCAGTGCAGTATTTCAGCACTGCAGTCTGTTACGAAAATGGCCGTTTCTCACAAACCGAAATCTCGATTAACCAGAGGTCAGTGGAAACGGTTAGCTAAGTCAGAGGACTACAAATCTCTGAGAGACGGTCCCCTCCTAAACCAACTCTAAGGGTGTCAAAAACAGGTCGCAAAAGTCTGGACAGAAACTGCCAGCACTCGAACAAACAAATCAACAACAATCGACACCATAGCCCGACATCTTTGTCCCGAACATCAAATGTGATATCCGAGACAATGATTTTGGTCCCCTTGAGTTATGGATCGGAAGAAAATATACGAATACAAGATTAGTAAGAAAAGATATGAAAGATATACCCTACGATTAGCCGAGAGAATAACGATTACACCGAGACATCCACAACTCGCGACACCACCGAACTAATCTGCTCGAGTTCTTCAATCAGAGCTGTGTTGAATGAAATTCGGCTGGGGAGGAACGACAACGATCAGCCACGAAAAGGAACAAGAAACTACCAACAAAACTCAACCGTAACTACACCCGATCACATGGTCAGTCGAGAATTACCAACACAACACCAAACCTGCTAGAACCCTTGCTCTAAAATCTCGACCTCTCACCCAAACATATGGCTGAAAAAATAATAGAATAGGAGCAGCATCGATCTCACCCACTTTGCAACTCACTGACTTTACAACTTGACTTGTATGAAATAACACTCCACCAAATTCTTTTGCTTCCTCTGGTTAAATAATACAAGCACCCAACAGATGAGATAAACATTGACCACCACAACTTTGAATACCACCGTCAATTTCAACAAAATGGCCACCTCTAAAATCTAATTACGTGGGCTACCTTCTTGCCTACTCTCGTACAGAACTCACGAAGAAGAATTGAGTACGGCTGCGTTCTCTTTCTCTTTTTCCTTTTTGAAGATGCCGACACAACAAGATGGGAAATGTTTTAAAAACCCTAAAGCCTTGATAACACTCTTAAATAAATAAAGGCCTCAAACCCAAAAACTTCTCAAGCCCATACTCAACGTCTGGCCCCGGGCCTTGGCCTTCGGCTGGCCTCGAGCTTGGCCCAACTCGGCAATTTATTAACTAACCGGTTCAAAAACCCGAGACGAACTAATAAAAGACGTTTAATTCTTACGAGACGACTAACTATTAGTATATCCACTCAAATAAAAGAATTACTAATTAATAAAGGTAAATTAATAATTACTTAACTCATTAGCTCACATATCTAATTTGACTAACGTCTAATAAAAAGGAACCATCTAATTATGGGTCGTCTAAATAATATGAACCGTCTAAATTAAAGGTCGTCTTGATAAATACATGAATGACAAATATTAACTATTTAAGATATATAATACATTTTTCAACTAACTATTCATTTTAAATTTAAATATGACGATTAAATTAATATTATTTAATTATTGAAATTTCAGGGCGTTACACATTTTGGGGAAAGACGGGGTTTTGAGTAGTTTGAGTGAAGTGTGGGGGTGGGTTTGCTTGGGTTGGAGGTGGCAAGGTAGACCGAGCCTCGGGTCGCGGCTCAGTCGGTTGATTTTGGCGAAGAGCCCTAATGGTATCCTCAAGTTCCATATTCCGTATTTCCAACAACAAGATATATTCTTCATTCGGTATTTCATCACCCCCCGAGCCCGTTGCTCCATCGTTCCCAAGGTTCGTGTTCGGTGGGATATTATCCAAGGTGTTTCCATCCGTAGCCATTCCTGCTACAAAACACAACATCTCACCAAGGCTTAGTTTAACTCGTTAGTACACATATACTAACTACTAAACCCAATTCACACTTGCTCTAATCCCCTTTGACCGGAAGGTTTGACCAACACACGAGCCACGATTTGGGAATGGAACACCAACCCAATGTATCCATCGCCAAACCGAAGCTCTGATACCAAATTGTAACACCGCATTTTTTTTAATAAAGGCAATTAAGTATTAGTTTAAGTACGGAAGCATCTAGTTAGTTAAGTTTACAAAACGTGGTCCCACAAAATATTACAACCAAAGTTATTTAAAAGGCGGTATTACTAGACACGGCTCATTTTACAAAACATAATTTAAGCATGGTCAAACTTCCCGTCCAAGCCCGACCCGTTCAAGCCATCCAACCTGAAATGTGTCAATAAGGGAGGGATTAGCACAAAATCTAAGTGAATGAATTCCTAACTCTACCAACTACACTAAACACTTTAACACGGAAGTTAAAGAAAATCTCCGGTTTGGTAGTCACTTAAACGCGGAAGTTATAAAAAAATCTCCGGTTGGGTAAACACTTATTTGAGAGGATCGACGGCTTTGCAGGCCTTAAACCATGGTCGGCCAAAACCACGGTAACCGATAGCGTTTTGCATCCAACACCCAGGGCAACTCCCTCCCCTTAACACTGTAACATATACAGGTAAGGTCGGATACCCTATTAGTCGATACATTGTGCCCAGCCGTTATCCATCCGACACTGACCTCATCCCGATGGTGCACCTAGTCATGTATGGTATTCCCTAACACTAGGCATACATAACAAGTCAACTAGCTACGAAAAACACCGCGAAAAATGTCAAAACTGAGTTCCCAATCGCGAAATCTAGTTCGCGATCGCGAACTAGGGTTCGCGCCGGGAACTCAGTCGTGAACTATTTCGCGACGATCAACAATTTTCTCTGGACCGACTTCGCGATCGCGAACTAAGTTCGCGACGCGAACTCTCTTCATCTGGCGATTTTCTGCATTTTTCACCAACAAGACAATAGAAATAACCGAAACCCGAGTTGTAGGTCGAATCCACTCACCTTTCAACCTTCAATTCCTTAACTCAGTGAGCTAGTATCACTGAGTATCCTTCCCGGTTCCTGTCAACAACATACCGAGTTAGTGATAATCCACCGAATCGTCAAAATCGTCAATTTCAACATCTAACTACATAAGACTCATAAAATGCACATTTTATGACATTTACAACTAGCACAAATCCTTCATCAATACATTTGACCATTTTGACCATTTATCAAGTATTCACAACTAGTTGACCCAAACGGGCCAAAAACCCGAATATGATCCAACACTTCCACATTTCCATTAACTAGCAATTTAATCTTTAAACTAGCAATTCACAATCATCTAACAATTCCATCAAGATCATAACCATCACAAATCCAAGTATGATACTTCCAAGATCACTAGTTAACCATTTTGACAAAATCATCCAAACACTAGTTAAACTACTTCACCAATTGATCAATACTAGGTTTTTAACATCCATAACTTAACAAACATGATTTCACAACCTAATAAACAATTTTATCCAACCAAAACTCAAGAAATCCAAGATTTGTCAAAACCCACCTTCAACTTCCACCATTAATGGAGGTTGAAGGTGATTTTCACCAAATCTTGTATTCCTTCACAAATCAACCATACAAAAGATGTAAAAGCTTGCATAAACACATAAAACAACATCCATAACAAGATTCACCAACAAATCACTAAGCTACATAAACCCTAGTTCAAACTCTAGCTCAAGAATACCAAGAACAAACCAAGGAAAAGATGAGACTTACTTCTAGACCTCTTCTACACCAACTTGAGTACAAAATTCGGATTTAAGCACAAGGATTAGCAAGAACAAGCTCAAGAACACAATGGTTTCTAGAGAGAGAATTGTGCAATGGAATAGTAGAGTTATGGATAATGTTCAAGTGAGGGGGAAAAGGAAAAGAGAGAGGGTCTTCCTCTCTCTCTCTCGTGGCCGGTCCAAACAAGAGGGGGTGGGACCCCTCTTGGTCTTTCTTTTAATAAAACAGTATATGTCTGAAAGTCCCTTTCGTAATTAATTTATTTAAAAAAGCAAATGGACTCCAATTTTAAAAACGAAAGCATTTCTGGAGACGATATTTAACAAGGAATCCAAATATATAAAAATCATGTTTTCATTCCAAATAATTCACAAGTCGGGTATTTTAACCCCTTGGTTAAAATACCGCAAAGGACAGCAGGCTAATTAAATTAACTAAGCATTTAATCAGGTAATCATTTAATAAGATACCTTAAGGTCAATAAACTATTAGGCCGGGTTTTGGGATGTTACAATGCTGTTGTAACAACTTGATACTGACGATGGCTATTACTACTGATGTCGATATTTAGAGCTGATCGTGTCCGAGATCTTCGTAGAATTAGTTATAGAATGTAAATCTGTTTGTAATTCAATTGTAATCGTTTCCTAGAATAACTAGGTTAAATAGTTAGGCTTCAAGGACTATTATATATAGTTCCTTATGAATTGTAAACATACGTGTGTATTGATCGATCATTAATATACATTGAAGCTTTTTGTGAATCACTGTGTTCTTATTATTATTCGTATTCATTATCATTGTTCATTGTTCTTAATCAATTAACATAAGTGTTAATCCGCTGCAACTTCTTATTGTTAGTAGATCTTAGATTAATTAATCTGTCTGGGTTAATCGATCCTGACAAGTGGTATCAGAGCATTACGGTTCTAGATCTACGAATTAAGAACAGCAAAAAGTTTCATACTTTCGAAACTCTAAATTGTTAAGCATGTCTGATAACAATGAAAGCACTCAGGCTAACAAGATTCCAATTCTCACTCCCAACAACTTTGGGATGTGGAAAAACAGAATCAAACAGTACATGCTGGTTACTGATTATTCCATGTGGGAAGTGGTTCTTGAAGGAACCAAGACTATTCAAACTCAATTAACCTCAACTTCAACTGAAGTTGACAAACTCAAGTGTGAAAAAGAAAAGAAGGATAGAGGCATTGAACTCAAGGCCCTAAGCACTCTTCTGCTTGCCATTCCCAATGATTATCAACATTTGTTTGTTGAATATGATGATGCAAAGAAACTGTGGCAAGCACTGGAGAAGAGGTTTGTAGGTACAAAGAGTACCAAGAGAAACATGAAGTCTGTACTGAAGCAAGACTTTGAAAACTTTAAAGGCAAGAAGAATGAGTCATTGTCACAAGTCTTTGATAGGTTCAACAAACTAGTTGGTGAGCTGAATCAAGTTGGTTATCAACCAGACAATGATGATGTCAACAGAAAGTTTCTCAGGTCTTTAGGTGAAGAATGGTCTATGTATACAGTTATATATAGACAAGGAGATCAATTGGAAGAGAAAGAACGGGATGAACTCTACAATGAGCTAAGAGTATTTGAATCAGAGGTAAGTACTAAAACTCCAAATTTACCTACAAACAATGCTGCTTTTGTGTCTAGTACAGGAACAGGTCAGGAAGCTATAAAGAATGCAGATAATGAAGATATAGCAAGAGAATCTTTCTTCACAAGTCATGTGCATACTGCATTGATTAGTGAGGATTTAGAACAACTCAATCCTGATGATTTGGAAGAGATGGACATCAAATGGCAGATGGCAATGCTGAGCTTAAGAATAAAAAGGTTTCTTAAAAGAACTGGAAGGCAAAATCTGTCATACAACAAAGGTGATCGTGCTGGATTTGACAAGACCAAGGTCAAATGCTACAACTGTAGCAATCTAGGTCACTTTGCCAGAGAATGTCCAAACAAAGATCAAAGGTCAAACTACAACAAAAATAATACTTCAAACTCAACAGCTCTAGTATCACAAGAAGGACTAGGATATGACTGGAGCTTTCAAGCAGAAGAACATGCACAGAACCAAGCTCTCATGGCCTTCACCACTGATTCTGCTACTACTGAGGTACATTCTAAAGCTTGTACTCCTGAATGTATTAAGGCATATAAAGAATTAGAAAAACTTAACAAAGAAACACTTGAAGAGATGATTTTAAACAGAAATAGGAGAATTGAATACAATGGATGTATAGCTGATCTTGAAAATCAAATTAAAATCTATAAAATAACAGATCAAAAGATAAAAGATGAACTGTTGCAAACTACTTATGAAAAAGAACATGCCCAGTTAAAATTAAAAGAAACTTTGAGTAAATTAGAAGAATGTCAAATGGAACTAGAACAGAATAAATTAACAATAAAGAAATTTGAAAGAAGCTCTCAAATTGTTAATGAATTAACTAGTAATCAAACTACTGAAAAAGTTGTGCATGGAGTGGGATATCATGCAGTTCCTCCTCCAACTAATGTTATCCCTCCTCTTAGGGCTAGCACAGAAAGAATTTTATATGATTTAAAAATAGAGAGTCAAACTGAAACTAATACTAGTAATGAAACAAATGAGTCAAATGATTCTTCTGATGATGATCAAACAACTAAGTCAACTGATGCATGTTTTCATACAACACAAAGTTCTATTGAATCCCCTAAATATAACTCAGAAAATATACTAAAAATTTTAAGAAGGGGAAATCAAAGAAACTTAAATCAGTTAAAAGAACAAAGAAAGCCTGAAGGTGCTAAATCAACAAAGTTAACATGTTTAATATGTAACAAAGTTAATCACATAGCAAAAAACTGTCATTTTAATCCGATTAACAGCAAAGACTTCAAGGAGTTTAAACTTAGTAAAGAAAAAGAAAATGTTTTAAAAACTGAAGAAGTTAAAATATCACATGTTGAAACTCCCAAATTTGGGAGACCTGCACAGAGATTTGTGCAAAACATCAGGTATAAAAGTCCAAACAGAAGTAATTATTTTAAAAATAATGGAAAACAAAATCAATTTCCAAAATATTCTAAGTTTTCAAACATCAGTAGAAACTTCTCAAGGTTTACTACTGGTAAAAACCCTAATTACAATGCTGTCAGGTATAATTACAGAAACACTACTGATCATACTCAAAAATCATATTACCCAAACACTACTGGTCCATCAGTAGTAAAGCATTCTCAAGCTAAACACTATGAGTATAAACCTAGATCAGTAGCAAACAAGAACACCAGTACTAACCAATATCCTAAGACCAAAACTACATACAAAGTTAAAATGGTTAAGAAGTCTCACTCTTCAAAGGATGAACCCAAGACAAAACAAGCTTGGGTTCCCAAAATTAACTAATCCTTTTACTTTATGTGCAGAGTACCTAGATCCCTGAAGAAGGTAGAACATGGCATATTGATAGTGGATGCTCTAGGCACATGACTAGAAATCTTCAAATTCTTAGAGATTTCAAGTCTTTTGAAGGAGGATATGTTGCTTTTGGTGAAAATCCAAGAGGTGGCAAGATTACAGGTAAAGGTACAGTAACCAATGGTAAGATCACTTTTGATGATGTATTTTATGTGGCTGAGCTTAAGTACAAGCTGGTCAGTGTCTCACAAGTATGTGATAAAAAGAACAAAATTCTTTTTACAGATATAGAGTGCATCATTCTTTCTCCTGATTTTATTTTAGATGAGAAATTTGTTGTTTTAAGAACACCAAGGAGAAACAATGTGTATTGCCTTGATATAGGGGGAGAACTCATTTCTTCAAATGAGATCAATTGTTTTATATCTACGGCAAACACAGATGAATCAGAACTTTGGCACAGAAGGATGTGTCACACAAATTTTAAAAATATGAACAATCTAGTTAAAAATAATTTAGTAGTTGGTTTACCTCAAAAAGAATTCATGTGTGATCATCATTGTGTTGCATGTCTAAAAGGTAAGCAACACAAGACTTCTCATAAGACCAAATCAATAAACTCTATTTCTAACCCTTTGCAGCTCTTACATATGGACCTTTTTGGACCAACAAATGTAATGAGTATTGGAAAGAAACAATACTGCCTTGTTATTACTGACGATTTTTCCAGATATACTTGGGTTTTCTTTCTTAGGACCAAAGATGAAACAAGTGAGACTATAAAGAATCTAATTGTCAAGCTGGAAAATACAAGAGATCTCAAAGTTAAAGCCATCAGATGTGATAATGGCACAGAATTTAAAAATACTAACTTAATTGACTTTTATGATCTTAAGGGAATTGACAGGCAGTACAGCTCACCAAGAACTCCTCAACAAAATGATGTAGCTGAAAGAAGAAATAGAACAATAATTGAAGCAGCCAGATCCATGCTTACAAATTCAAAATTACCAATAACTTTTTGGGCTGAAGCGGTTAATACTGCTTGTTATGTTCAAAACAGAGTATTAATAGTAAAGCCTCATTTTAAAACACCTTATGAATTGTTTAATAAAAGAAAACCATCCATTAGTTTCTTAAAATCATTTGGTTGTCCTTGTACAATCTTAATTATAAGAGAACAAATTGGTTAGTTTGACTGCAAAGCAGATGATGGGATCTTTGTAAGATACTCAACTCAAAGCAAATCTTATAGAGTTTTCAACAAAAGGCTAAGGATCATTGAAGAAAGTATAAATGTATCCTTTAATGAAAATCTGATGAATGAACAGGGAAATGGTCCAGATTGGTTATTTAACATTGATAATCTAACCAAATCTTTTGATGTAAACTATGATTTTAATATAGGAGATTCAATCAATCAAGGTCAACAAGGAGGATCATCATCATTTAATGAGAGCCAAGGCAATATGAAGTATATTCTGGTCAATACTGATCCTATAATTAATACTACTGATCCCAATAGTAACTCAGAAAACCCTAGGAATCTTGATACCAATAATAACTCAAATACTACTGATCCCAGTAGTAACTCAGAAAATCAAACAAATGATGGTGAACCAATCAATCTTGACATCAGTACTAACAATGATCCACCAGAAGTAAACGAAGATCATGTTACTACTGATACCAGTATCAATGAGGAATCTTCCCAAAATCTAGAAAATCATGAAGAAACATGGACAGATGCTCAATTTCGAGAGTCCAATGAGTCAAATCTTGACAATCAATTAGCTGTTGACAAAATTCATGGCACCAGAACAGAAAAGAATCATCCTTTGGACCAAGTCCTAAGTGATGTTAATTCAACCATGCAGACAAGAAGCAAATTTAATTCATCTTTAAATTCAAATGTTTGTAACATCAGTCTAATCTCTAATGAATGCATGTATGAATGCTTTCTGTCACAGGAGGAACCCAAAAAGATTCAACAAGCAATGAAAGACTCAAACTGGATCATAGCAATGCAAGAAGAACTTCTTCAATTCAAACTACAAGCTGTATGGACACTTGTACCTCTACCAAAAGGAAAAAGAGCCATTGGAACAAGATGGATCTTCAGGAACAAGAAAGATGAAAGAGGTATAGTGATCAAAAACAAAGCCAGACTTGTGGCACAAGGATACACTCAAGAAGAAGGGATTGACTATGATGAAGTATATGCACCTGTTGCTAGAATTGAAGCAATAAGAATATTTCTGGCATATGCTTCATACAAGAAGTTCAAAGTATACCAAATGGATGTAAAAAGTGCATTTCTTTATGGTAAAATAGAAGAAGAAGTATATGTATGCCAACCTCCAGGATTTGAAGATCCTGAACATGATAATTATGTGTACAAATTAGACAAAGCTCTCTATGGCCTACATCAGGCACCAAGAGCTTGGTATGACACATTATCATCATACCTACTGAAGAAAAATTTCAAAAGAGGTGCAATCGACAAGACATTGTTCACAAGAAAAGTCAAAGATGATATACTACTGGTCCAAATATATTTAGATGACATCATCTTTGGTTCAACAAATGATCAACTTTGCAAAGAATTTGAAGAACTAATGCAGATCAAATTCAAAATGAGCTCAATGGGTCCAATGAACTTCTTTCCTGGACTCCAAATCAATCAAAGATCAGATGGTATTTTGATTAACCAATCAAAATATGTCAAAGACATTTTGGAGAAATTTGCAATGAAAGACCGCAAAAGTACAAGTACTCCAATGGAAACTCACAAACACCTGCATCCTGATGTTGATGGGGAGGATGTAGATGAACACCTATACAGATCAATGATAGGATCCCTAATGTACGTAACTGCATCTAGACCTGACATTATGTATAGTGTTTGTGTATGTGCCAGGTATCAGGCAAGACCTAAGGAGCTTCACTTGCAGGCTGTCAAAAGAATATTAAGATACTTGAAAGGAAAGCCATCACTCGGTCTTTGGTACCCACATGACACACCATTTGAACTTGTAGCCTACACAGATAGTGACTATGGTGGTGAATGTCAAGACAGAAAATCTACTACTGGTGGATGTCAATTATTTGGAACAAGACTGGTGTCATGGCAATGCAAGAAACAAACAAATGTTTCAACATCAACTGCTGAAGCAGAGTATGTAGCTGCATCTGCCTGTTGTGCTCAAGTATTGTGGATTCAGAATCAACTACTAGACTTTGGTATATCTATCCTTAAAACTCCAATTTTTATTGATAATCAAAGTGCTATTAGTATTGTAAATAATCCAGTAAAACATTCCAAAACAATACACATTGAAATAAGATTTCACTTCATAAGAGACTGCAATGAAAAGAAACTAATTAAAGTTGAGAAAATTCATACTGACAATCAACTAGCAGATCTGTTTACCAAAGCTTTTGATGTAGGAAGATTTAGCTTTTTGTTTAGCAGTATTGGTATGATTTTGATAAGTTAATCTCAAATCTGAATCAAATGTAAACCATTGTACAATATTTATAGTTATAAGTATATTTTACTACTGGCTATTTATTACTACTGATCGTAAATTGACTGTCCAAAGTTACTACTGATAGGCTTACAGTGAATTAGGTCAATAAGTAACTCAAACGTTACTACTGATGAGTTACTACTGACATCGAACTTACTACTGATCGACAGTTATCTGTGAAATATGTCATTTTACCAAACTAACCTCCATGAAAATGACCGTTGGGTTATTATTCAAAGGATATTTCGGTCATTTTGCAGGTAAAAATGAAAAATATAAATACCCAACTCTGATTAATTTAGCATTATCCGACCTCGATCTGATAAACCCTTCGATAAACCCTAACAAACCCTGCATCAGTATCAAAAACTCTCCTTGCTAAACCAAAATTCTCTTCAAATTCCATCATCAAAAACTTCAATTTCGAATTAAAAGATCTCTAAAATGGCTACTCTCACATCACTCGAAGTTCAAACTGATCTCAAGTACTCCGAATTCCACAATATGAAGGCATTCTTGAAAAACCCAGATGGAACAAGAGATTTTCGACCAATAGTCATGTTTCTAAAGAACTCATACATCAAGTTTGCTCTCAATGTCAACCCTAAAGCATATCAACAACATCTTGTTGATTTCTGGGAGAATGCCGAAAGAACCGAAGAGGCAAATACAACTCAAATCAAATTAGTTGTAGATGAAAAATCGATTATTATTACTGAAAAATCCATCAGACACCATCTACAATTCAATGATGAATCAGGTATAACTTCTTTACCTAAAACCGATCTTATTGAAAATTTACAAAAAATGTGGTATGAAGGAAGACTAGACATAGTCACCTTACAAAAAGGTCTTCTTTCACCTCAATGGAAATACCTTGTTCATACCATTCAACATTGTATTTCTCCAAAAAGAAGTACTTGGAATGAGTTCAACAAATCAATAGCTTCTGCTGTTGTTTGTTTGTGCACAGATCAAGTATTTAATTTTTCAAACATGATTTTTGAAGGAATGCTTGGAAATTTATCACCTTCTAAATTTTTAATGTATCCAAGATTCCTCACTCATATTATTAACTGTGAACTGCAAAACCTTTCAACACCTAAAAACATTTTTATTACTCCAAAAATAAACAAAAAGGTGTATACTAATATGAGAAAACAATTTAAATTTTCTAGCAATGTCACTCCACTATTACAAAACATGATCTATGATCAACCTCCTCCTGGAGAAGGTTTAGTACACCCAACTGAACCCCAACCCACTACATCAACCCCAAAAACAGCCCAAACACCACCCACTCAGTCCACTCAAATACATGAACCAACAGATGTCCTGAATGTATCCCAGGAACATGTAATTAATCCACAGAGTGCTACTCTTCACTCTGTGGAAGACCAACCAATAGCCAAATCTACCTCCACCATCTATAAAAGGAAGAAGACTTCCTTAAAGGACACCAGGGGACCAATTGAGTCACACCCCAGACTCCAAGATTTGTCCTCCAAGGAGGAGAGAGGGCATGAGGAAAGGGCTCTCACTACTGATGCCCCAAAGGTGGGTGCACATGCTAGTGAGAACATCATTAGGACCCAGACCTCGGCAACTCTTAGTGATGACTCAGAATTTGAGGAGTTACTAAGAGGACCCCGGTGCCAAGAAACCACAAGGGGGGCACTACTGCTTCTTCTAGGAAGAAGAGAGTGTCCAAACAACCCAATTCATCACCTAGAAGTGATGAGGGTAGAGAGCAACAAACTGAATTGACGGCTAGGAAGGAAACCCTTAAAACCACTGTACAACATTGCCTGGAGTTACTGAACAATCAAGGGAAAACCATGACCTACATGAAGCACCACATTAATACTTTGAACAGAAGACAGAAGAGGTTCGAGTATAGGATTCAATAGCAATCAATTTTGATCAGGAAACTACAAAGAAAGATTGCTGATAGTGAGGCTCAACCAGTTGAGATCACTAAGGGGGAGAAAGATCAAATTCAAGGGATGATTGATCAATCTATAGCAGCAGCAGCCCTCCTAAACTTAAAAGAGGTCCATGGTGAAACAGGTCAGAGTATTGGTGAAGACCTGTATAAATATATGGAAGAGGATGTATTTGTGTCTGCAAATCAGTCACAAACAGCAGAACAAGTACACTCTCCAGTTACTACTGAAGTCATAGTTACTACTGAACCTATGGATATTACTGAGGCAAAGGATCAAGAGGCTGTTACTACTGATCGTGTTAAAGAAGCAAGTATACCAGTAGTAAATGATCCACAAGAAGAAATTGATACTACTACTGATGCCCTAGCAGTAGTAACTACAGCAACAGCCACACCAGTAGTAATTGATACACAACAAATGGTAGTACATGCACAAACTGAAGAACCAGCAGTAACTACCTTGGTTACTACTGAATCATCTGAAGAACTACCAGAACTGATTGAAGCTGAACGTGCTATCATCGTGTCCAAACCAAAAACATCAGAATTCAAACCACTTATCATACCTGACATTGATGATAATGTGAACTGGTTTGAGGTAGATGAGTGTGCATTACCTCCTCATCCTAAGATTCTACCTCAGGACAAAGTACATCTGTTCAATCCTTCAATTGTACTTCCAGAAGTCAAAGATATGAAGTACACACCTCCAAGATGTCTTTGACATATTTTGATTGATTTATCAAAATACCATCTGTTCTTTGATTGACTTGGAGTCCAAGGAAGAAGTTCATTGGACCCATAGAGCTCATCTTGAATTTAATCTGCATCAGTTCTTCAAATTCTTTGCATAAAGTATCATTGGTTTAACCAAAGATGATATCATCTACATAGATTTGTACCAGTAGTATATCATCTTTGACTTTCTTTGTAAACAAAGTTTTATCAATGGCTCCTCTTTTAAAGTTATTCTTCAATAGATATGATGATAATGTATCATACCATGCTCTTGGTGCCTGATGTAGGCCATATAGAGCTTTATCCAATTTGAACACATAATCACCATGTTTTGGATCTTCAAAACCTGGAGGTTGGCAAACATAGACCTCTTCTTCAATCTTCCCATATAGGAATGCACTCTTCACATCCATTTGATAGACTTTGAACTTTTTGAATGAAGCATATGCTAGAAATATTCTTATAGCTTCAATTCTAGCAACAGGAGCATATACTTCATCATAGTCTATTCCTTCTTCTTGAGTGTATCCTTGGGCTACAAGTCTGGCTTTATTCTTGATTACTATACCTCTTTCATCTTTCTTGTTTCTAAAGATCCATCTTGTTCCAATGGCTCTTTTTCCTTTGGGTAGAGGTACAAGTGACCAAACAGCTTGTAACTTAAATTGAAGGAGTTCCTCTTGCATTGCCTCAATCCAGTTTGAGTCCTTCATTGCTTGTTGGATCTTCTTTGGTTCATCCTGAGACAAAAAGCATTCAAACATACACTCATTAGCAATTAGACTTATGTTACACATATTTGCAGTTAAGCTTTTATTTAACTTGCTTCTTGTTTGTAGTGGTGAGTTAACATCACTTAGAACAAGGTCTAATGGATGGTTCTTCTGAGTCCTTGTGGTTGTAGTTTTATCAACTACTAGTTGATTTTCAAGATTGGACTCATTTGTCTCAGGCATTTGTTCCTCTAGTGATCCTTCATTGTCATGGATGTTTGGTTCATCATCATCTTGGTCAGAGTTACTACTGCTATTGTCTTCATTGAGATCAGTAGTATTGTTGTTATTTCTGGTATCAGTAGTATCTTGAGAATCTAGGTTATTGTTGGGACCAGTAGTATTTTGAGTACTATTACTAGTATCAGTAGTATTTGAATTACTACTGTCCTTATTCTCAGAGTTACTACTGGTTTCAGAATTTGAGTTATTACCGTCCTCAGTATTAACTATGGGAGCAGTATTAACTACTATGTATCTCATTTCCTCTTGACCAGTATTAACAGATGATGTTCCTTCCTTTTGAGAGTGACAATTTGAATTATCTGCATTGAAATCCATGTTAGAATTAAGAGATTTGGTTAGATTGTCTATGTTGAATAGCCAATCTGGACCATTTCCTTGTTCATTAGAGATATTTTCATTAAAGATTCCATCATCAGCTTTGCAGTCAAACTTACCAATTTGTTCTCTTGTAATCAAAATAGTACAAGGACAATCAAATGATTTTAGGAAACTTATAAAGGGTTTTCTTTTATTAAAAAGTCCATATGGTGTTTTAAAATGTGGCTTCACTATTAATACTCTGTTTTGAACATAACAAGCAGTATTAACAGCTTCTGCCCAAAAAGTAATTGGTAATTTTGAGTCTGCTAGCATTGATCTTGCTGCTTCAATGATGGTTCTATTTCTTCTTTCAGCTATACCATTTTGTTGTGGAGTTCTAGGTGAGCTGTATTGCCTGTCAATACCCTTAAGATCACAAAAGTTAATTAAGTTAGCATTTTTAAATTCTGTGCCATTATCACATCTTATGGCTTTAACTTTTTGATCAGATGTGTTCTCCAGTTTGACAATTAAGTTCTTTATGAGTTCACTTGTTTCATCCTTTGTCCTGAGAAAGAAAACCCATGTATATCTGGAAAAGTCATCAGTAATAACAAGACAATATTGTTTCTTTCCAATACTCATTACATTTGTAGGTCCAAATAGGTCCATATGTAAGAGTTGTAAAGGAACAGAAATAGAATTCACAGATTTGGACTTATGAGAAGTTTTATGTTGTTTACCTTTTAGGCATGCAACACAATGATGATCACACATGAATTGTTTTTGAGGTAGTCCAATGACCAAATTTCTTTTTACTAAATTGTTCATGTTTTTGAAATTTGTGTGACACATCCTTCTATGCCATAGTTCTGATTCAGTGGTGTTTGCCTTGGATATAAAACAGTTGACCTCATTTGAAGAAATGAGTTCTCCCCCTATATCCAGGCAATACACATTGTTTCTCCTTGGAGTTCTTAAAACAACATATTTTTCATCTAAAATAAAGTCAGGAGAAAGAATGATGCACTCAATGTCTGTGAAAAGAATTTTATTCTTTTTATCACAAACTTGAGACACACTGACAAGATTGTATTTTAGTTCAGCTACATAAAATACATCATCAAAGGTAATTTTGCCATTAGTAACAGTACCTTTACCTGTAATCTTACCTCCCTATGGATTCTCACCAAATGCCACATATCCTCCATCAAATGACTTGAAATCTTTAAGAATTTGCAGATTTCCAGTCATGTGCCTTGAGCATCCACTATCAATATGCCATGTTCTTCCTTCTTCTGGGATCTGAATGCTCTGCACAAGTGAGTAAAGGATTAGTTAAGTTTGGGAACCCAAGCTTTATATGTCTTGGGTTCATCCTTTGAGAAATAAGCTTTTGGGGATTTAACTTTAAACAATTTTGGTACCCATACTTGTTTATTACTGGTGTTTTGTTTTACTACTGCCCTTTTGAAAGTATTACTGGTGTGAGAATTTTCTACTGATCTTGGTTTATACCCATGATTTTTAGCTTTTGAATGCTTTACTACTGATGGACCAGTAGTATTTGGGTACTTACCATGTTTAGACTGATCAGTAGTGTTTTTAGGGTTGACACCAGTAGTATTTTTGAAAGTTGGTTTGGGAGCAGTAGTATTTTTGTAATTAGGGTTTTTACCAGTAGTGTTCTTGTACTGGTACCATACAGCATTATAATTAGGGTTAACACCAGTAGTAAAATTTGTAAAGTTTTTACTGGTGTTGGAAAATTTTGAATATTGTTTATTTTGATTTGATTTTCCATTGTTTTTGAAGTAATTGCTGTTTCTTGGGCTTCCAACTCTTCTGTGTTGCACAAATCTTGGTGCACTTCTTCCAAATCTTAGTGTTTCAGCAATTGGAGTTTTATTTTTATTTACTACTGAAGGACCAGTAGTATCTTTTAACTTTTGAGTTTTTGCATTTTCTTTAAAATTTTTAAATTCCTTTAATTCTTTGCAGTTTATTGGATTGAAGTGACAATCCTTTGCTAAATGATTTACTTTGTTGCAAATAACACATTTTAATTTATTATCTTTAGCCTTGATGGTTTTTCTTTGTTCTAAAAGTTGATTTCTGTTTCTTTGATTTCCCCTTTTTAGAATTTTAGGTATATTTTCTGCATCATATTTGGGAGATTCATTTGGACTTTGTGTTGTGTGAAAACTTGTATCAATTGATTTTTGTGATTCAGTTTGAGATATTGTAAATTCAATTGATTGATCATCATCAGAAGAATTATTTGATTCAGATGTTTCATTATGTGATTCAGTTTGATTTTTAGTTTTTAATTCATTAATGATTCTTTCTGAACTGTTTTTAAGTGGAGGAATGAATTTATATGGAGGTGGTACAGCATGATATCCCACCCCATGAACAACTTTTTCTGTAGTTTGATTATTAGTTAATTCATCAAGAATTTTAGTGCTTCTTTCAAACTTTTTAATTGTTAATTTATTTTGTTCAATTTCAAGCTGACATTCTTCTAATTTACTTGTTAATTCTTTATTTTTTTAATTCATAAAATTCTTTCTCATCTACAGCTTGAAGTAATTCTTCCTTTATCCGTTGATCAATCATCTGGTACACCTTTATCTGATGTTCTTGATCAGCAATCACACCATCAAATTCATGATTTCTTCTTACTGCTTTTGCTAAGTCTTCATTTAATTTAGTGTTTTCTTTTTCTAAATTTTTAACAATTTTAGCACATTCAGAAGTACAAGGTTTAGGTTTTACCTCAGTTTTGTTGTCAGTAAAGGCCATGAGAGCTTGATTTTGAGCATGCTCTTCTGCTTGGAAACTCCAGTCATAGCCCTGTCCTTGTTGTGAAACAAGAGCAGTTGATTTTGATCTTTTGTCTGGCTGAGGACATTCTTTTGCAAAGTGACCAAGGTTGTTACAGTTGTAACATTTGACTTTAGTTTTGTCAAATCCTGCTTTGTCACCTTTGTTGAAGTTGAGGCTTGTCCTACCAGTTCTTTTTAAGAATCTTTTGGTCCTTAGGCTCAGCATAGCCATCTGCCATTTAAGATCCATCTCCTCAAGATCATCTGGATTCAATTGTTCCAAGTCATCAGTAATCAGTGCAGTATGCACATGACTAGTGAAGAAGGATTCTCTTGCAGTATCCTCAGAATCTGCAGTCTTTCCTGTGAAGGTTTCCTGACCTTGACCTGTACTAGAGACAAATGCAGCATTATTAGAAGAAATAGAAGGGTTCTTTTGATTTACCTCAGTTTCAAATACTCTGAGATCATTATAGAGTTCATCAAACTCTTTTTCTTCTAGTGCATCTCTCTGTCTATATACCACTGTGTACATGGCTCATTCTTCACTAAGAGACCTTAGGAACTTCATGTTGACATCTTCTTGATCCATCTTAACCCCAACCTGGTTAAGTTCACCAATTAACTTGTTGAATCTGTCAAACACTTGAGTGAGTGTTTCATTGGGTTTTCCTTTGAAGTTTTCAAAGTCTTGTTTGAGAACAGACTTCATGTTCCTCTTGGTGCTCTTGGTCCCAACGAATCTCTTCTCCAGTGCTTCCCAAAGCACCTTTGCATCATCATACTCAACGAAGAGATGTTGATAGTCATTAGGAATGGCCAGTAGGAGAGTGCTTAGAGTTTTGAGTTCGATTCCTTTGTCTTTCTTCTCCTTCTCACATTTAAGTTTGTCTGCCTCAGTTGCAGAGCTGCTTGCTTGACCAGGACCAGTTTTGTTTCCTTCAAGGACAACTTCCCACATAGAATAATCTGTAATAAGCATGTATTGCTTAATACGATTCTTCCACATCCCAAAGTTGTTGGGAGTGAGTATATGGATTTTGTTGGCCTGAGTGCTTTCATTATTATCAGTCATGATTAATAACGTGTGTGTTATAAGGATTAAAACTTTTTGTTGTTCTTAACAAATAGTAGATCTAGAACCAATATGCTCTGATACCACTTGTCAGGATCGATTAACTATAGAGAAGTTAATAAACACCTTAGATCTAATTAACTATAGAAGTTGCAGCGGATCAACACTATATCAATGTAATTAAGAACGATGAACTGTAAACAATATATGAAAATATTAAGAACACGGTTTCACAAAAAGCTTCAATGTATATTATCGAGTTAACAATACACACGTACGTTTACAATTCGTAAGGAACTATTTATAATAGTCCTTGAAGCTAAACTATTTACCCTAGTTATTCTAGGACTTGATTTACATTCGAATTATAAAGATATACATTGATTTACATGCTATAACTATCTCTACGAAGATCTCGGACTTGATATGCTTCCAAAACGCGTATCAGTAGTATTCTGCAATCACCAGTAGTAAATTCATATCATCAGTAGTAATCTTGGTGACCAGTAGTAAGTCCAATATCAACGTCAGTAGTAACTACTATTGATCAGTAGTATCTTTAATAAGCTTTGATCAGTAGTAATTAAGTTATAGTATTTCACCAGTATCAACTTCATCAGTAGTAAATGTTTTCTGCCCCATCGGTACTAAGTATGATCAGTACTAACTGCAGCATCAGTAATAAGTTGATCTGTGATTTGCTCCAACAGAGTGGATGAACCTCTGTGGCTACAATGGAGTATATTTCTTTTGCTTATAGTAAGGATTTAACATGCATGTGACCTCATGAACTTGTTACACATGTAATAGATATTGTTCAGTGCCCTGCAGCATAAAAAACAAAAAGGGTGTACTACCTTAAGAAAAGCGCATGAATGATGGAAAGAAAATGACATAACGTGCAAAGACGATATTGTAAACTTATAAATTTTGCACATGTTCGAAAAGGGAAGACTTTGTGGGTAACACTCATGCCGCTTTAAGATGTGCCACTAAGAAAAGAAATTTGTGCTAGAAAATGATGGTTTAAATATCCTATTTTCCATCTGAAGTTTTAACTTTAATTACTTGCTGGAGTTTGATTTGAATATAACTGTTACAGTTTGAATGTCAATGTATTTACTTTTTTAAATATAATATACGTCTCATGCTTAAGACATGCAAAAGTCGAGAGACACAAAGATATAAATAGTTGAGAGATTCCTATTAACGAAATTAATTAGTTTATTAGATTGACACAAAGAAGTAGAAAATTGAGAGGAAATACGTACATATTACATTTGTAAGGGTTTGTTCAAGGTAGTCTAAGGATTTTATCAAATATCAAGAGATAATTATTATCAAAGGGCCTTTGGCCTAGCGGTATGGTGTATGACTCTCAGCCTTGAGGTCTGGAGTTCGAGTCCCATCGTGGACATATGTGGTAATTAGGAGTATATTAGATTTGCTGTTTCAAAAAAAAAAAATAAATAATTAAAAAAATTAAGAGATAATTATTAGCCTTTGGATCAAGAAAAACTCAAAGGTCAAGATCAAGATTCAAATTAACCACCACCATAACTACCAGTCTACCACCACATGTGTTTCAATACATGAATACTCCACCACCACTGCCAGGGGGGCGGTGGCGATCAGCGGCGGATGGCGGCCGGAGGTGGCGGCCGGCGGTGGTCGGTGGTGTGTCCGGCGGTGGCGGTTGTGACTTGTGACTTGAAACACATGTGTTTGAAACACATGTGATTCGTAGTTCGTATGCTCCCCTGTTATTCGAAACTCATGTTTTTAGTTAATCACATGTGTTTCGTGACTTGAAACACATGTGATTCGAAGTAATATGCTCGTCTATATATTTGGAACCCCAGTTGTTTAGTGAATTACATGTGTTTCGCCTTTTGAAACACATGTGATTCGTAGTTCGTATGCCCTCCTGCTTTTAAAACTCATTTTTTTAGTGAATCACATGTGTTTCGTGACTTGAAACACATGTGCTTAGTAATATTAACGTCTATATTTTTGGAACCCGTGTGTTTGAGTGAATCACATGTGTTTCGCCTTTTGAAACACATGTGATTCGTAGCTCGTATGCTCCCTTGCTTTTAAAAACACATGTGTGGCGGTGGACGGCGGCGCTCGGCGGAGGCGGCCGTCGGCCGGAGGTGGCGACCGGTGGTGGTCGGTAGTGGTCGGTGGTGTTTGAAACAAATATGATTTGATCTTGATCATTTTGATCCAATGGTTAGAAATTGTTCCTTTTGACTTTAAAACTTTAGTGGACCTCTTTGAAGACAACTCTACATTTGTAATAGATTATTAAGATTGAATATTCATGTAAATTAAAAAACGAGATAACATAAATTGTACTTGTTGATTCACACGAATACCATTAATAATTCTTTCAATTGTCGACTTATCGTTGATTCAACAAACCGATAATCAAACCGAATTTCAATCAAATACAAAATCTGTGAAATTAGAGTTGCAACATCTCAATGGTACCCTAAAATTAGCGGTGTTCAAAAATATCCGGAAAACGGGTATCCGAGAAAATATCCGATACCCGAAATCCGAAGAAAAAATAATTCAAATTTTTTTTATTTAATTTTGTATTCAAATAGACTAAAGGCGCTATTAATTATTCAACAGATTGAAATGTGAATTGTAAATGATGAACCAATATGAATGTCTTTATTCATTATCCTTTATAAATTTGTTAATTACATGTTCCAATTTTGTTAATTTGTGTTAATATTGGGGTATTCGGGTACCCGAAAATTCGGGTACGGCTATCGTGAACCAAATCTACTACCCGAATTTTTGGGTACCGGATTTCGGGTATCTGAATTTTCAGGTACAAGGTTTTGAACACCCCTACGTAAAATATACCTATATTTTCGAATGAGCATAAAAAGACAAACATATCGAAAACTGACCAACAAACAAAGTCCAAAAACCTTTAAAATGCAAATAACTCCCAAAATATATTATTTTTGGGCCCGATACCACCACGTTCTCCTTGCAGGCTGTAGCAAACTTCGATTTGACTAGTCATGAACCTGAAACGGAGCTTGTAGCCCAATTTATGCTTATTTTCGTACGATCTCTTTTCTCATACGATTCAACCGATGAGGTGAATTGAGCTGTCAAAATCGAGCCAACTATGAAGGATCGACAAGTGAAACATTTGCATGTGTTGTGGACGTGATATTTTTGTTAGAACGTTGTTCTTTTCTTGGATGCATAGAGACAAATTCATGTGTCATTTAGCATGTTTCTCTTCAAGCATGATGGTGATTAGTGTGGACATATACGGTTTTACGGCTATATATGCACATGCATATTTAGAAGAAAAAAAAAGTTGTAGCATTTGTTGTACTACATTTTACAGAAACAATATGCTATTTTCGTGCATGCTTGATATTCGAAAACATGAGTGTGCTAACCGCAGTGTTTTGAAATCCAACTTGACTTTGGCAGTTCAACCATGACCCAATAAAGAGAGAGGGTCAAAACGTATCCTGGTTTTTACTCATTAAGGACCCGTTGTGATCCGGCGGATTTTTGTGAAACCTGGTGACCTGCACGACTCGGAAACAATTTGTGACCCGGTTGTAACCTGTAATATCGTTTGAACTTCAATTTTGTAAGTTAATTTGTTGAAATTGGAAACCGAATCATGTATTTTGGAAGATGATACGACGATTTCAAAAACCGAATCATGAGAAATCAAGCAATTTGGAAGGTGATTACACGATTTTAAAAATCGTAACGTGAGAAATCAGTCAATTTAACCCAGGTTGACCCGTCATTTCAACCGGTTGATGGGTGTCGTACCGGGTCGACTAAAAACTCGGATTTTAACACATTAGATAAAGGTATGTTTGATTAGATGAAAGGAGCATGGTAATTGAAAAAGGGAATTGTTGTTACATTTTTAAATCTACGTACAATGTGCAATTTGCTTGTTTATAATTCGTATATATACTGTTATTATTTTGTTAATCTAGAATTCTTAAAATTGGCTATAGTAGATATTTGCGGTATGGTTAATGATTTATTAAGAGGTGATTTCTATACCCAAAGAAAATAGTATACACATTATAGTCATAAACTCTTTAGTATTTATATAAATTGTTTTAAATTTGTAAATTAAGTGTGTTGCAAAATTAGTTTTCATGATAGAGAGGTGTGAAATTAAAGTGTGGTAAGTGGAAACATGTAGGGCATCATTATTTTTAGACATAAAATTAATACTAGTATGTCATTCCTTGGCCTACCAAAGGTTGGTTTAACACAACTTTGATTCGTTGGGCATCAAGTTGGTCTTTCGGGCCAATACCACTCAACATCAGAAGTTGTGGGCTTCCAAGTGGGCCTGCAGATAGTATGATTTCATCATTTGGACCTCCTTAAGTATGCCCGATGCTTCTTCAAACACGACTGCATAAGCCTTTGATTTGACATCTTCTATGCGAAAATGATCCATTTGTTATTCAAAAGGTCCAATAATGTGTATATATTGGACCTTTTGAGGCAATTATAGATCCTGGGAGGCAATTCTGATTGGTCAATAAAAATCGATTTCAAATTTTTTGTTTTAGCCAATTTATTGGTGTTGTTATTCATGTAAACAAAATTAAAACAACTAATCCATCAGAGACTCGATTAACATTTTTTTAAGTCACTACAAGAATTTCACCCTGTAGCGACTAAACCTATGGCGACGACATGTGTCGTCGCTACTGCTAACCCTATGGCGATGATATGTCAACGCTATGAGGTTGACCAAAATTTTCGCAACGCTGTAGCGACGACATGTCATCGCCATAAAGTTGGCGGGAAATTAACGAAATACAATGGGCGGGCTTTTGAAAATCTATGGTGACGACATAGATGAAATGAAAATATTTTTGATTTTCATTTATTATCGTTTAAAGAAAAAAGAAAAGAATTATATTTTCTTTTATATGGAAAATTTGTCTCGACGAAACCTGTAGAGACGACATGTCGTCGCTATAAGTGTACCCTATGGCCAAGACACCCGTGGTGATGAAAATTTTGAGCTATTGTGACGAGACTATGGCGACGACATGTCGTCATGATATGTTGAAAATGACTAGTCGCCATTGGGTGCTTTTGTTGGAGTGCATGTCATCATTACAAAATAGAAAAAAAAAATTGGTACAAACATACCTATGGTCTTAAATAGAACTTTGACAACAGTTGCATGTAGAAAAACAGACATCCCGTAATGATTTGCATACTGTAACGAGTCGGCTGCTGTATGTCTAGAATTTTAATTTTTGCACATTTATATTATCAAAATCTAGAATTTTTCAAGATGTTCTTGAGCAAAATTGAACCAATAACTTGTGTATAGATTAGAAATGTTATCATCTATAGGATTTTCTAACCAGTCTATCTATATTTTTGGATTGCTATATGAAATCCACATATACGATTGATATACAATAGAGTTCCAAAGAGTCACTTTCTTAGGCTTAGAAGTAGAAAAATCGAAGCATTATGAAAATTCCCTATAGGCCACATCATCGTAGTTACGCTCCCTTTAAAAATAAATCTTGCTGTATTCATTACCTGACATACATGTAAGTATGTAAGTATAAAAGCCAATCACAATAATAGCATATCAAAAGAGGCAATCCCTTCAAAAATAATACGAGTATTTATTATTTGAGGCAAGTTAGTATACAAATTCAAAAATAATACAATACGAGTAAATATAAAAGTTGTATTCTGAGAAGGTTTCTAAGGATATAATATTCATCCAAAATGGAGTTCGGAAATGAAGCTTGCAAAACAGAAGAAATAAAACGGGTGGATATCGGATGAGTGGTAATTAACTCGACAGAAGATAGGTGGGTATTAATTAATTTTGGTCACTTTCAGGGATTTCAATACCAGGAAGCACAATTTTTTGTAACTTTCCGAAAATTTCAAAACCAAGAACGTGGGTGACAGAAGCTGGTACACTAACGGATGACACTTTGGGTGAGTTTCCAGGTTTTGATAACCCGGATTTGAAATGCCTAAAAACAACCATACAATTATACAAATGCTAATTTTTCATAAAACTACTATACTATTGAAAAAATTATCTGGAATGAGGAGGTTGCACCTCTTTTCTTTTATATAAAGATAAGATGTACAAGTCATGAATAAGCATTCAATGCACATCTACCTATGAGATGAAGGTGTCGATTTCGACACCGAACCATGTAGATTTCGACACTCCCCATTTGTTTTGGCACATTCATGAATATTCATGCAAAATAATTTTCAATGTAGGGATTAATAACAATAATAGTCTAAAATAATTAAGGATAACACTCGAGATAGGACCATTCATGCTTTATGAGAGTCGCTTGGTGGTTTAGTTGGGAGATTGGAGAAGATGAAATCTTTTGTATGTTTTTAATTGAAAAGAAATATACAAAATAAATAGAAAAACTGAATAGAGAATAAAAAATGGAAAATAGAGACAAATGTATTCTAGTATTTTACGTGCTAAACAGACTAAAGTGCTATTTGATAGCATCTTAATGATTAATATCTGAATGATGCAGAGGTCTGAATGATTCAGACTTCCCCTGATATCTGTCCAATTAAGAGGCAGAACATGTTGAATTTTTTATTAAGAGGCTGATTAAGAGGTTTTACCAAACGCTCTGAATCTGTCCGATTAAGAGGCTGACCTCTTAACTGAATTATTAAGAGGCTTACCAAACAGCACCTAACTTGTGAAGAGGACAACTTTTGGGGCAATTTGTGTAATCTATTCATTTTAGGACTAAACTGAAAAACAATCATACCATACGCACAAAATGTGTAATTTAATTTTGCTTTTAGTTTCGTTTTACTTTATTTCAATAACCAGATTTTTTTTCTCAACAAATTTGATGTAATTTCATAAAACAATCTACAAAAATTGATTTAAATTATAAAAAATAAAATAAAAAGCATAATTAGATGATTATCTTCCGAATAGCCTCCAAAGGTCATGAACAGTACTTGGTGCTGAGGTTCTCTTATTTGTGGTTGATGGTCATCTCATCAGGGTTTGTTCCAATTCCCATTTTCCAAACTCAACAAAAAAAGCCCCAAAAACACTCGTCAACGAACAACAACAAACACCTCTCATACCCTCAGATTCGCAGATACAAAGTTCGTCATACACCCAAATCTTACCAAAATCTTCATCCTACTTCTTATAATTCACTCTCTCTAGCTATAATTTGATTTCAGATATATCGTTTTTTATTATCTATCTCTAAATACTATCGGCAATGGATCGATTTTGTATGGTTTCGAAAGGTAATAATTCAGCGCATATAGCTTCTGTTTTGATCAGATCTTGCGAAATTTTGTTGATTGATTTGTGTGTTGGTTCGATTTTGAGATCTATTACTGTTCATGAATCGGACATGTGTGAATTTGTGGATTTGGCTTGTAATTGATTGCTTAGAGTTTTATTGTAATTGATATTTGTTTACGACTGAATTCCCTGAGTTGTTGTTAACAGTAGTTATCATTATTAGGTTTGTTAGGCTGTGGTTTTGTTAATTAACATGATATATTGATACATCTGGATGACTGGATGTGGCTTACATTTAATGATAATTTTTGTGGAGTATATTTTTTGTCCTAATTATATACGGTTTTCAACATTAATTTGTGGCTAATTATTTGAAACAAAGGTTTGTTTTCCATGTTTTCATACTAAAAAAGAGCTAATACTATAATACTATTGAGTAATATGCTATGCTAGTGTGCTATAACTTCATGCTCTACATCTTCATCGAGTTCATATATGGGTAAATCTGCAGTCTAAACTCTAATTCTTTTTCTTTTTCTTTTGTTGTTGTTGCTGCAGGATATGGGTAATGCCAGCTGCAACTGGCAGTTTCAGTTTTAGACTTGTATCATATGCACTTAGATTTAATTTAATTTTATATTTACCATAAACAAGAATGAGCCTGCTCAATAGATCTCCCTCCACCATTGACAAAGCAGGAAAAACAAAAACATTAAATCCAGATGCTGCAGAATTCGTCCCATTTTCTCTAAGATCATCACCATCTGTAACCACTACAGACAATGCATCCTCAACTTTTACAAAATTAAATCCTACAACAGCACCTGGAAAATCAATCCTTAATCATTCAGAATCCTCAATCTCAAATAATTCAGATGATGAAGCCCACCAATTCTGGAGACACCAGCTACCGGATGACATCACTCCCAATTTTAATCTCTTAGAAAAAGAAGAATCTCAAGGAATTAATAATATCCCCTTTTCAAATTTGTCAATAAATGATGTCAATGGCATACCAAAATTTGTTCCAAATCAGAGTGGTTTATCTCCCAATCAAATTTATAGAGAAAATTCAGTTAATTTTCAACAAATGTCTGGTAAACCTTGGGATATGAATGGTGATCAGATGATTTCTGGTATTATTGATGGGAGTTCTTATAATGGTGATTCTGGGCAAGGATATTTTGACGATGTTCTTAATGAGCAGAATATGGAGGGTACAGAAGTAAATTCACTTGAATTCTTGGCTTCACAGTTTCCTGGTTTTGCAGCTGAAAGTCTTGCAGAGGTTTTTTATGCTAATGGTTGTGATTTGAATCTGACAATTGAGATGCTGACTCAGCTTGAGGTATATGATACAAACAGATTGAATATAGTGAATGGAAACAGAGATTAAGAACACGAATTAACAGAAACAGTGATGAATCAAAGCAATTCAATCACCAACAATGGATTCCCTCTTTCGAGAGGGGGAAATACTCTCCCAGTTTACAACTCTTCTTACAAATCAATCAATGCCCAAACCTCTCCCTCTAAACTCTCTTTTATACTCACATTATTAAGACTAACAACTTTATTAATGCTAACAACCATTTAACAAACTCTTAGGTAAAAGACTACACTACCCCTACTAATTCCATAGTGAGTAAGTAAGTGTAACAATACCCCCTCCTGCAACATCCACCTTGTCCTCAAGGTGTTGAAAAATGAAAGCAGCCATGGTTTGCCTCCTCACCTTCTTGCACGACCACCACATTCAATTCCTTCATTTTACATTGATGTCCCGACATATACTTTTCGTCACACCGGTAGCATAACCCTTGAGCTTTCTTAATCTGCAACTCTTTATCAGTCAACCTTCGGTAATTATTCACACTTTTAAATTCATTACCATCACTTTTAGTGACACTGCTACTATCTTTGTTGTCATCAATAAAGGATTCAACATTTGTTTTGGAGTTGAATCTTGAATAACTAGAATAGCCACCCTTAGCCGTAGCCTTATTCTTTTCTTCCACCTTCATGGCCATTTTCATGACATTATCTAATCCTTTTGGTTCCAACAGTCTCAACTCATTTTTAACCTCAGATTTCAACCCACTCAAAAAATGACTAATGTATACCTCATCTGAAATATTATTCAGTGGTGCAGCCATGGCGATAAATTGCTTCTTATATTCCTTGACTGTAGTCTCCTGCTTGAGGTTGAAAAATTGTTCACATAGGGATCCTGCAGTGTTACTTCGGAAATTGATTAACAATTGATACTTCAATTCTCCCCAATTGTTAAACCTACGTCTCTTATCTTCCCAAAGGAACCAACTCAGGGCGTCTGCTTCAAACGAAATCACTGCGACCTCCAATTTATCTTCCTCCGATAATCGATTTAAAGCAAAATAACGTTCAGCTCTTACAATCCACAGATCTGGATTAGTACCGTCGAACACAGGAATCTCCAATTTCCGAGCTCGGATTGCGGAAAACGGCGTGTTTTCCAGCGTACGGTGAACGTTACGAGTACGCGATTCATCTGAACTCTGACTTCTGTCATCTGGTCGTCGTCGTGAATCGCCAGAGTTCCAATTCGTATTTGGTGGAGTAGATTGATCATCGGAATGCTGTCGCTGCTCTCCAGAATTCCGATTCGCACTCGGAGGATCGAATTTCTTCATAAAGGATTGTAACATTCCTTCAATTGAATTCATCTTCGTCTCTATCGCGTCGATCTTCGTACTATTCGCCTGAATCGATGCTTGAGTACTAGCTAATCCATTCTCCAATTCATCAAATCGAACTTGATTTGAACGTGTCGCAGCCATGATCGGAACGTCTCTGATACCAATTGATACAAACAGATTGAATATAGTGAATGGAAACAGAGATTAAGAACACGAATTAACAGAAACAGTGATGAATCAAAGCAATTCAATCACCAACAATGGATTCCCTCTTTCGAGAGGGGGAAATACTCTCCCAGTTTACAACTCTTCTTACAAATCAATCAATGCCCAAACCTCTCCCTCTAAACTCTCTTTTATACTCACATTATTAAGACTAACAACTTTATTAATGCTAACAACCATTTAACAAACTCTTAGGTAAAAGACTACACTACCCCTACTAATTCCATAGTGAGTAAGTAAGTGTAACAGTATATTTCGTCTTATTCATTTCGTTGGTCCACTTGATCCAGATTACATGATTTTTTTTTTTAATTTTTATTTTAATATTTGATTCTGCAGCTTCAGGTAGACAACAGTCTAAACCAGAACCTAAACTCAAAGGCATTATCTGCACCAAATCTGAGTTCACTCGATTTTCCCGCACTTTCTCCAACAGAAAACATCCCAACATTTTCTCCACATGATCAACAACAACAGCAAAACATCAACAGTTACCGTTCTTTAGAGAAAGAATTACTCATGTTCAAATCATCCTCTAACTCCCCATCATTAGGAGCAACAGATTTTGCTTCTGCAGTTAGAAAAATGGCTTCACAAGATCCAAGCATTTGGAAATTTGATAAAAATTTGTCTCCAAATTCCACAAGTGGATCAAGTAGGAGTAGCTCTCATTCATTTGGTGGCAGTTATGGCGGTTATAATGATCGGTTGGTTAATAATAACAGGAGTTCAAGCCGTTCTGCTCCTGTTTGGCTTGAAACTGGTGAAGCAGTTGGTAATGTGTTTGATGACATTTTTTTATAAATATCTTTTACATGGGTTATGTGTACATACTTTAACTTTTGAGTGAATTACACAAATGGTCCTTTAGGTTTGTACCATATTACATATTTGGTCCTTTAGTTTTATAAATTGCACTGGTAATCCTTGTTTATGAAATTATTGACACATTCGGTCATTTACCTAAATAGACGTTAACTTTTTCCGTCAAACAAGCAGGTTTAAAATTGGTGAAGGTAAAGGGAAAAGGACAGATTTACCCCCCTCGTGCATCACACGTGACCATACTTGACGGGAAAAATAAATGTTTGTTTAGGTAAAGGATCAAACGTGTCAATAGTTTCAGAAACAAGGACTACGAGTGTAATTTATGAAACTAAAGCACCAAATATGTAATATGGTTCAAACCTAAAGGACCATTTGTCTAATTTACTCTTAACTTAATTGAGATTGCAGGGAATATGTATTCTGAAATGAGGGGTGAAGCTCGTGATCATGCACGATTACGTAACGCGTACTTTGAACAGGTGTAGTCATTTATATGCATTATTGTTTTTCTTTTAATGAAATGATTAAATTATAAAATTTAATTAATAATTAGTAATTTTTGTGATGAAAATAGGCTCGACAGGCATACCTTGTTGGGCACAAGGCTTTAGCAAAGGAGCTGAGTGTAAAAGGGCAACTGCACAACATGCAAATGAAAGCTGCTCATGAAAAGGCTCAAGATTCTATTTACTATCAGAGGTTGGTCTGACTTTTTTACCCTTTAATATGAAATGAAAAAAAAAATGAGTCAATTACACAAATGGTCATTTAGGTTTGTATCATATTACATATTTGGTCCTTTAGTTTCATAAATTACACTGACAGTCCTTATTTCTGAAACTATTGACATATATGGTCCTTTACCTAACCGTCAAACAAAAAGGTTTTTATGGGTTTCAAATTGGTGAAGGGAAAGGGAAAAGGACAGATTTACCCCCATCGTGCATCACATGTGACCATACTTGACGAGAATAATAAACGTTTGTTTAGGTAAAGGACCAAATGTGTCAATAATTTCGGAAATAAGGACTATTATTGTAATTTATGAAACTAAAGGACCAAATATGTATTATGATACAAACCTAAAGGACCATTTGTGTAATTTACTAAAAAATGTGTTGACTTTTTCTGCAGGAATCCAATTAGTCCAGATGTGCAGGTCAATGGGAGAGGACAAGAAAGAATAATTGATCTGCACGGGCTGCATGTTTCTGAAGCAATTCATGTCCTGAAAAGAGATCTGATGACACTGAGGAGCCTTGCCAGGTCAGCAGACGGGCGGGTGCCCGTGTACATATGTGTTGGAACGGGCCACCACACAAAAGGTGCCCGCACTCCTGCAAGGCTTCCTGTTGCAGTCCAAAGGTACCTTCTAGAAGAAGAAGGCCTTGACTACTCTGAACCCCAGCCCGGCCTCCTTCGGGTTGTGCTTTATTGATAAAGAAAATAGTTTTTACACCATAAAAAAAACTTTAAAAAAAATGAAATTCTTGTCTGTGTAAATGGAAGTAAGGGCAGAGAGAGTAGTGGGTAGTCTGGAAAATGGAAGTAAAAAAGAAAGGAAAGTGTATCTGTGTATTATAAAGGTGTAATGATCCGACAGATTTAATTACTTTTTTGTTTAGGGAGGTTTTTGATGAGTCATAAACATATGTGGCTCTTGTATTTGCAGGTTTAGTGTAAAAGATTCTTTCATCTTATACTTTTCACATTATCTATAGTTTAATTACTGGTTAATGAAACCAGTGGTAATCCTACTTACCGAAGAATTTCACTTTGGTCATTCTAATATTTTTAGGTCATTGTATTATACACGAGTCTTAATAATTGGATAACAAACCTTTTAAAGACATACACAAGTCACTCGGGTGACATGTTATCAATAATTTTCTTTTCTACAAAGCAATGATCAAATTGAACTTTTTCACAAAGTACAATGATTAAATTGATTTTTTTTCACAAAGTATAGTGACCTAAGGCCGAACGGTATGGGCACATTTGCGTGCCCGTGGTGCTGATGTGGACAACGGCAACGGCGTGGTCGGAGACGGGAACACCGCCCCCCTTAACGGCGTGGGGGTGCGGGGTGGGCGGAGGTGGCCACGGCCACTGCTGGTAACGTGCGTGGTGCGATGTGTTCGAGGGAGAGGGAACGGATTTTCATGGTGTTTCTACCATTAACCTTTAATATATATATATAAAAGAAAAAACGTACACAAATTTAGATCAATTTTATGGTTGCTTGAATACTGTAAAAGAAGCTTACTGGGAGAGACGAAGTGTGGATCGTTTTTTACGAAGTTCTGATGAGAGAGGGAGAGAAGCTTAAATATTCACTATAAGATCAGATCTTGGCCGTCGGATCTAGGGTGAGTCTTGACCCCCTTTAATTTGGGCCATTAAATTTATTTATTATATATATGAACGCAGGCCCAATAATGTGTCACTTTGCAATATATAAATTTTAATTATTATAAAAGACTAAATTGAAGTAATTTTAATTTAATAAAATGTTGTTTATGCTTAAAAATAAATGAAAAAGAATAGTGAGGTGGAAATAAAAATGGTGTGGTGTGGTGTGGTGGGTATTTCCTGGATAAAGTGGTGTGGTGTAGTGTGGTGTGGTTGCTGAGGTGGCAGATAATGTGGCAGAAATTTTCATGCTATGGTGAGACCCATACCTAATAGCCTAAGGGTGCATTACTTCTACTCACGTTATCACAGGTTAAAAATATAAATTCGGTTGATAATGACTTATTTGACATGTTTTTATAAGTACGACGAAGTAAATAATAAAAAAAGTAGAATAACAAAGTAAATTTTTTTAGAAAATATGATAACAAGTTAATGCATTAGCCTGTTTAATTACTTGTGTCTGTGTGTTAACTTGTAAATTGCATGGTGTGTAGTTAGCTAAAGGAATATATGGGGTTTCAACCGATATTCATTTTCACTCATGCCTCCTACAACTTCAAAAGCAAGCTTCAACATTTCATAAAACTTCAAGAATGTCGTACTCAAAACGTTTTTTCTAAAAATCTCAAAAGTTCACAAAACACTAATACCATTTTCCATAATGGTATGGGGAATCCATATCTTTAAAAGATTATTATTCTCAAACACTTTGTTATCTTTCCCATGGAATCAAATTCCCATACATTAAAAAGAATAAGAAAGAACACATTGTTTAAGCATGCCTCATTAAAGTAAGCCAAAAAACTCGATAAACCCTAAATGGATCATCATCATCATGGCACAAGCAGAAGAAATGACAGAAGACACTCATCAACCAAAAAGTTGCTGGCTATAAGCTTAGGACTCATAGCAGTCATCTCACCACTTTTTATCGACAAAAAACCACCAACTATCGAAGAATTAGAGCTTGAAGAGGAAGCTTTTATTAGCATTTCCACTTATTTGGTTCTAGTTTTGTTGGTTTTGATCATCGTTGCGGTTTTTTCGTGTTATTTGGATCATAGTCTTACGAGGTTTGATCCTTATTGGATATATAGAGTTGGAGGTTCTTCTGGTGGGATTATCGCCATTTTATTAGTTCTTACACTTGTTTTGAGGTGTAGAGTTTTTTAGGCTACGAGAGAAATTAAAACATTTGGTTATTCTGATTTCTGAGCATTGACCAGATGGTGGTCAACAAGATCAGGAGACAAACAATGATAGTCAACAAACACGAAATTGGCACAAAAGGGGGTAACGTGTATGTCAATTAAACTAGTGAGTGTCTGAATTTGTGGTTTGGAAGTAAGTATGCAATATCGAATTATCAGTTACAGAAAATATTGTTTGGATGCGTTTATGTTGTTTAGAGCTTATAGTAATTAAATAATTAGATGTTTAGTATATTTTTGTATCCAAATGATCATATAAAATTATTCAGTCCTCAAAATAAAACTATTGCATTTTACACATATACTCAATCCTCAAAATACAACCCAAAATCAAATTACTACACCTCAAAATAAAACTATCGCATTTTACTCATTATACTCAATCCTCAAACCCGAATCGTATAACAAATCACAGCAGCAAAAATCATCAAAACATTAATTATTTGCAACCAACCATAAGCACAACTACAATCATCATGAGCACCACTAAAACACCCCGGTCTAGTTATCTTAGCCTCCCCACCCTCCAACTGAAAACTACTATTCGACTTCCCGTTACTAAAAAGTAAACACCAAAAGTAGGGCCCTTCACTACCCGAACCACTAACCGCCCCCCCAACTTCAGTATAACTACCATTATAAATCACACTCAAACTTCTGTTCTTGATTGTTAGTATTTCTTCAAATGCTTTATCAGGAGCGACATCCGAGTACGCGGCCTGTGATGGGGGCGAGTGTGGCTAACTCGACCCCACAGTATGGCGTGAAGGTGTCGCCGAATTCTGAGTCAGCGGGCTTTTTGGCGTGGGGCCCGCTGACCTCATCACATTTGCCTTGGTAGGCTTTGATGTATTGGAGAGCTATGCAGGCTAAACCAGGGTTGTTGGTTAGGGATGATAGTTTGTGTGATGTTCTGTTGCTGTTTACAATGGCTACTAGCTCGTCAGCTGGATTTTTTGTAACATTTTCTGTTGGTTTAGAAAAGTAGACTCATTAGGAAATTTTGTTCAAAACTTGGTAAATTACAATAAAATGACGATTCAGATGAGGTTCTGATTTGCTAATGAAATTTTCACTATTTGTAGAACTAATTAGCCCTAATCAAATAAGTTGAATAACTTCAACTGCAATTGTACGATTTAAACATCAAATTTGAGATCAAGCGGGCATATATAGATCAGATCCGTAAAGTAATTGCCGAGTTAACTAACTACATTGAAGAATAGGTGCAATTTGAGTGCAGTTAAAAACAAAAATTCAATAATTAGAGGTTTTAAATCAGATCACTGAACAAGCAAAGATAAACAGCATAAACAAGATCGAATTTAGGGATTTCTCTGTCGTAATGAATGTAATTTGAGTTTGCGAAGAGAAAGTGAACTTACTCTCATCATGAGCAGCAGATGATGAAGAGAATGCACAGGAAGGTGATGCAGAGAGTCGTCGCCATTGATGAACACTGTGCGTGTGTGTGTGATAGGGGGACACAGACGTGGCAAGTTGTTAGATTTGAAATTTAATAGGTAATAACAACAAATTCGCCTATGTTTTCTTTTGATTATTTTCTTGGGCTAAAATTAAATAATAATTTACATAGATGATTCATATTGTTTGCTCAAATTATAGATCTGTTATCTTCATTTTGTTTATTACATGGAGGTCCTCATATCTTTATTTTTGCTCTCGAATAAGTGAGTCGTATGTTTTGTACATGAGAGTATTTAGTTATTTACGTCATTGTACTCGGTTTTTAATTATAATTATTAGTTTTTTACTTTATGTAAATAAAGAGGTTAAAGAAAAAATTATAAAATTAAATTACACCTCGTCTCACTTGTTGCCATCCACCACTATAGGGGCGGATTCATATAATAGCACACGGTGACACGGGATACTACTCAAATTTTTTCGGGTAGCACAAATTTTTTATTTTTTTTAGTATTATGGTGCTACTATCAGATTAAAAAACCACCCAATAACATAAAACAATATTAAAATAAAAACCCAAATATTAGCAATAGTCCAACACAAAGCCCAACTCAAAACCTAAACCTAATTAAATAAACATTTTTCCTCCCTCAGTCTGACACGCCGCCTGTTCTGTCTTCTCGGTCGAAATTTGTAAGTAATCATTTTTTATATTATTTTATCTCCTAGGTATACTTTATATTAGGGTAAATAATTCCCTTGATTTGTATTCAATCATAATACACGTATATATGGGTACAAGCAATAACAGAGTTTCCTATATACAAGGATATTCTATATCTTCCTCTAACTATATAATATTGACTAAATAGTTGAGTTTCCCGGATCGAACAAGTTCGCGAACAAAGTGATAGTCGATATCGATATGTTTTGCTCGTTTGTGGGATATCGGGTTTTGGCTGAGGAAAAGAGCACTCCGGTTGTCACATAAGAGAGTAGGACGACCGTTTGGTAGCACATGGAGTTCTCGAAGCAAGTGTGTAACCCAAATTATTTCGGAAGCGGCATTTGCTAAAGCACGGTATTCGGATTCACAACTTGAACGAGAAACGGTCGGTTGTTTCTTTGCACTCCAAGAGACTAGATTACCGCCAAGAAAAATTGAATAACCGTAAGTAGAACGTCGGGTTTCAATGCACCGAGCCCAATCGGCATCGGAGTATCCTAAGATTGTAGACGTCGGATTATGTAGAAAAGAGAGACCATAGGAGATGGTGCCTTTAACATATCGTAGAATACGTTTGACGGCTTGATAATGATCTTGAGTTGGAGCTTGTAAAAATTGACTCACATGATTGACGGCATATGATAAATCGGGCCGTGTAATTGTGAGATATTGAAGAGCTCCTACAAGGGATCGATATAGAGTGGGATCCGAGAAGGGAGTGCCTTGACTTGTGAGATATTGTGAGGGAGATAGAGGCGTTGCAACCGGTTTAGCATCTAGTAAGTGAGCTCGAGTCAACACGTCATGAGCATATTTAGATTGGCTAAGAAATAAACCGGATGAATGATAAGATACCTCGAGACCCAAGAAATAATTCAATTTGCCTAGATCCGTAATTAAGAATTCCTTGTTCAACCGAGCTATGAAGCTTTGAATAAGACTTGAATTATTCCCGGTTAAGATAATATCGTCAACATAAACCAATAAGTAGAGAATGTTCGATCCGTTTTTGAAAATAAAAAGCGAGGTGTCGGCTCGACTACAATAAAAACCAATGCTTTCAAGAAAAGAACTTAAGCGTTGGAACCATGCTCGAGGAGCTTGCTTGAGCCCGTAAAGGGCTTTCTTTAAATGACAAACATGGTTGGGAAACCGAGGATCAATGAATCCCGGTGGTTGCTCCATAAAAACGGTATCGGAAAGATTTCCATTTAAGAACGCGTTTTTGACATCGAGTTGGTGTAGGTTCCATTTATTGAGCATAGCAATAGAAAGGATGATGCGAACCGTAGAGGCTTTTACTACCGGGCTAAAAGTAGCCGAATAATCAAGCCCGGGAACTTGAGTAAAGCCTTTGGCAACAAGTCGAGCTTTAAATTTATCTATGGTTCCGTTAGCAAGAAATTTCGTACGGAAGACCCACTTAGAACCCACGACATTTGCGTTGGAGGGTCGGGGAACGAGCTCCCATGTCGCATTGAGTTGAAGTGCCTTCATTTCATCACGCATAGCCGCAAACCATTTGGGATCACGAGCGGCGGTTTTGAACCCTTTGGGTTCTTTAGATGCAAAAAGGGCATGATGAAGTGGAGAGGCAGTAACATGTGTGAGATTCGCAGCATGCTTAGGTTTGGTTATTCCATTTTTTGATCGTGTAACCATAGGATGGGATGAAGTAGTACTAGAAGCAGTGGTATTTGAATGTGGAGTAGGCTGCATGGGATTGGTATTGTGCATGGGAATATTCTGTGTGGGGGCAGTTGGTGGATCGGGTATCATGGGCGGGTTAGGCGGGTTAGTGTTTGGTTCGGGTAAGGGATTTAAGATGGGTGGGGTAGGTATATTAATTTGTGGTATGGATGGTGGGTTAAGAGGATCGTGACATAAGTCACATGGTGGGGCAGGGGATGTATTTGGTAAGATTGTTTGTGGGTTTGGTGTAGAATTTATTTGGCTAGACAAATCATCACAGTAGGTTGAAAGGAGGAGGGTGGATGATTGGGTAGAGGTTTTGTCTTTTGTAAATGGAAAAACTACTTCATCAAATTGAGCATGACGAGTGGTGTAAATTCTCATGGTGGAGGGATCAAGACACCGATACCCTTTGTATTGAGAACTATACCCAATAAAAACACATTGAGCACTCCGTGGTGCTAATTTATGTGAGGAATAGTCCCGAAGATAAGGGTAAACACAACATCCAAAAACCCGAAAATTGCCATAGTTGGGTACCGTTGAAAATAAAAGTTCATAAGGTGATTTGTGTTGAAGAACTTTTGTAGGTAAACGGTTGATGATGTAGGTGGCGGAACCGAAGGCATATGACCATAAATTCGCCGGTACACGAGCATTAAACATCATAGCAAGACCGGTTTCGGTGATATGACGATGTTTGCGTTCCGCACGCCCATTTTGTTGTGGTGTGTATGGACAAGAGAGCCGATGGTGAGTACCGTTTTTAGATAAAAGAGCTCGAACTTGATTGTTGGTGAATTCGGTACCGCCATCGGATTGAAATTCTTTCACCTTGCATGAAAATTGAGTTTGAACAAAAGTAATAAAAGTTTCAAACACTTTATAAAAATCCGATTTTGCCTTCAAAGGGTAGAACCACGTAAATCGAGAGTAATCATCTACAAAAATAACGTAATACCGGTATCCATCGATTGAAGTAACCGGTGATGGACCCCACAAATCACAATGTATTAAATTCAAAACATGCAAGGAACGTTTAACATTATTATCAAAAGGTAAATGTTTACTTTTAGAAAGCTCACAAGAAGAACAAATACGAGGGTTTGGTAAAACCGAATTAACTGATAAACAACCCAACTTATTTAAAATAGAAATAGTATCATAGGACACATGACCTAACCGAGAGTGCCATAATTCATAAGTAGCTTGTAAACGCCTTGAAGATAATGTAGCCAAGTAGGCTTGTTGTCCTTGTTCAAGGACATACAACCCATTTCTACGTTTGCCTTGAGCGAGTTTCTCCCTTGTGTGACGATTCTGAATAAAAAACATTGGGTCAGAAAATAAAACGTCAACCGGGTTGTCCTGTGTTAACCTACTAACAGAGAGTAGATTTTTAGTCAATTTAGGAACCACAAGAACATCTAATAAAGAGATGTTAGGCGTAATTCGAGACCGTCCGGTATGCGAAATGGGTGCACTATTACCATTACCAAAATAAACAAATTCGTTACCATTATATGGATGGGCAGATTCTAGATGACTCGGAGAAGAAGTCATGTGTGTGGAGGCACCTGTGTCCACAAACCAGTCAGGAGCCGATATGTTGCATTGGGCTGAAAATGCTTCAGCAAGGTTTGCATCATGTGTTGGAGAGGAACGAGCAAAGGTATGAAGTTCAGGGCACTGGTTCGCGTAATGCCCATCTTTCCGGCATAGTTGACAGTGCGGGCCACGGTACGAGCCACGACCTCGACCACGACCGCGATACGAGCCACGGTTATTGTTGTTGCGACCACCCCGATTTGAATAATTGTTCGAGCCACGGGATGAGTTCACGTTAAATGCTACTGGAGTAACACTAGAATCTGCAATGGATTGTAGAAAAATTTCATGGCTCTCCGCCTGAGAAACTAGGTCTCGGAACTTCGGTTTAGGGGTGATTAAGCGTTGGGTTGTGGAAAAAGTTTCGAACGAAGAACCGAGGCCGCAGAGAAACCAATGTGCTTTGTCATTATCATCGAGAGGTTGCCCAACAGCGGTGAGCTGATCGCATATACCCTTGAATTTTCGAGCATATTCAGAAACAGAAGTAGTGTTTTTCTTCAAGGTGCGGAGAGAATCCCGCAATGTATGAACACGTTCTACAGAGTCATGCTGGTAAGTCGACTCGAGAGCGGTCCAAACAGAATGCGATGTGGTGTGGCCTAGGGTTTCTGCCATTGCTTCTTCAGAAAGCGATGACTGAATGAGGATAAGAGCCCGTTGATCGGCAGCAACCCATGATGTGTAGGCGGGATTAACAGTGGTGGATTCGCCGGTAGCAATGGTGGGTGAAGGGGCGGGAATGGTACCGTCGACATAGCCTGTCAATTGTTGATAGGCAAGCAGTGGAGCCATTTGTTTTTGCCATAACAAGTAGTTGGAAGAAGACAACTTGATGGTTAACATGTGAAGAATTGTGGATAGAGGAAGAGGGGAGTCTGGAGAGTCAGAGGTACCACCGGCCATTGGAGATCGAAGAAGATGATCGAATGGAGCAGGCGGCCAGGAAGGGTTTTTTTGCTTAGGCTGATACCATATTAGGGTAAATAATTCCCTTGATTTGTATTCAATCATAATACACGTATATATGGGTACAAGCAATAACAGAGTTTCCTATATACAAGGATATTCTATATCTTCCTCTAACTATATAATATTGACTAAATAGTTGCCTTTTACTTTACCTAACGCCTACAACTTTTTGTCTTTGCCTATGATTTTGTATAATATTTATTTATCTCAATTGGTTATATAGGCTACAAAATTACAAATGATGTATTGATCATGTATTTATAATTTATTTTAATATGCCAATGTCAAATTGTGATGTACTTTGTGTATCTACAATCTATTATAATTTTATTTTTAGTGTGGTGTGTCTTCATAAAACACATGTTTAGGTTGTGATGTAATATATCGTTTCTAAAAAATATCTACACGGAGATGTCAACTTTAGAATGCAAGATCTTACACTATTTTTTTATATTTGATGCAATCATATTTTTAGAACCTTTTTTATCTTTCATTTTTATCTTTCATTTTATATTTAAAAAAATTTTATGTTTAAGTTTTGTAACATAAATTTTTTAATAGTAGTAGCACAATAAATATAAAATGAAAGATAAAAATGAAAGATAAAAAAGGTTCTAAAAATATGATTGCATCAAATATAAAAAAATAGTGTAAGATCTTGCATTCTAAAGTTGACATCTCCGTGTAGATATTTTTTAGAAACGATATATTACATCACAACCTAAACATGTGTTTTATGAAGACACACCACACTAAAAATAAAATTATAATAGATTGTAGATACACAAAGTACATCACAATTTGACATTGGCATATTAAAATAAATTATAAATACATGATCAATACATCATTTGTAATTTTGTAGCCTATATAACCAATTGAGATAAATAAATATTATACAAAATCATAGGCAAAGAGAAAAAGTTGTAGGCGTTAGGTAAAGTATACCTAGGAGATAAAATAATATAAAAAATGATTACTTACAAATTTCGACCGAGAAGACATAACAGGCGGCGTGTCAGACTGAGGGAGGAAAAATGTTTATTTAATTAGGTTTAGGTTTTGAGTTGAGCTTTGTGTTGGACTATTGCTAATATTTGGGTTTTTATTTTAATATTGTTTTATGTTATTGGGTGGTTTTTTAATCTGATAGTAGCACCATAATACTAAAAAAAATAAAAATTTTGTGCTACCCGAAAAAATTTGAGTAGTATCCCGTGTCACCGTGTGCTATTATATGAATCCGCCCCTGCAAGCAGCTGTAAAATTCTTAGAAAAAAAGTTAATTGAAACTTAAACTTTTATCTTTTCCCGCTCAACGAATTACGATAAACATCTTCAAAAATAGAATAAAAGGATCTATGCATAAGAACATCAAAATCATGTCCATCAGTAGTCAAGTATCCTTTAGTATAAAAGTACAAAAGGAAGTACTTTTGTATTGTTTGTCAGTAAAAGGTATTAAGGTTGACAAAAGTAAACACGAGCGCAGACTTCAAAGGCCGCACACATTTAATGTTTGTTCGTACAAGACTATACCAACAAAACGTAAATCCACACGTAACCATGATCGAAGGGCTATAAATACCAAAGTAAATGTTTGCATAACACATTCACTTAATGCCTTTTCAACACACAATCAAAAGGCACTAGAGCATTTATTGTGAGAGGTTTTGTGTCCTCTGATTTGCCTTTATTACTTAATTATAGTACTATGTAATCATAGACACTAACAGGAGTTTGTGTACAAGCTAATAGCATCCCCAATGGTTAATCTCATGAAAGCTTATTAGTTTTGCCACATCAACATTCCACTAATAAAAAAGCTTTTCATAAATGACATCTCCAATGGTTAACCTCTCCAAAAGCTTATTCTTTTATAATATTTCTAATCTACCTTTATCTATCTCAAATGTTTTATAAATACCCCTATATATAATTTGACAATTTTTTTGACATCTTACTAAATATTATATCTTTTAAAATATCTAATACAAAAATATTATACTAATTGACATTAAATATTATATAATTTATTTATTAAGTAATAAAAATATAATAAAGAATTTATATATAACAAATTGAAATGTTATTAAACATAAGGGGCTAAAAATGACAAACATTAAAAGATGTTTAAAAGGTTAGTAGAGAATAAGTCTTTGTAATAAGCTTTTCAAAAAGCTAGGCATTCCAATGGTAAAAAGTTTTTCAAAAGCTTATTAGAATAGTAATAAGCTTTTGAAAAAACTACCATTGGAGATGCTCTAATAAACTTTTTATTAGAGTAATATTTTTTCTTTAATTAGACAAAATAATTTTTTAAAGAGTTTTGCTAATGACAGCATTTAAGACTGTTATTAAGAGTGAATAATGACTTTTATAAAAATTAAGTAATTACATATTAACCACTAATCTATATTTATCTCATTAACTTCCTTATTTATAGCAAGCTCCTCCAATCATAAACTTAAGTTAGGTGCTGTTTGTTTTTTCAGAACAAAAAGATATGCTGTCTGCGGACCACATCTGCCAACTACTGCAGCTTCTGAGGTGGACCAAAGGTCTGCAGTCTGCAAGAAAACTGTTGTTTGTTTTTTTAACATCTGCAGACTGCTTAAATAAACCAAAATTTAAAATACTATGAAATAATCCATACAAAAAAGTCTTGCATAACAATATACTTCAAAATAACTCATTTCATATTTTCCATCTACTCATTTTGCATCAACTAGTAGGTAATTCCATCAAAGAAAATTGCCAAAACAATCTGAAATTCTGATTTCATAAAAACAAAATGATGACAGAGGATTTAAATTCTTAACATATTGAAAGAGTTAGAGTTTAACATGAGGCCTTAACATATTAACATTTGATACATAAAAATTTCATAACATAGGGTGAAAAAAACTTGAAATTTTAAGAAAAAATGGTGGTATTAATGAAAGGAACTTAAAATTCAGATTCATAAAACACAAACTTCCAAATTCTAATAACAAATTCTGCATAATAGATGAAACATAGCAATCAATTTCATAAAATAAGAGAAGAGGAGAGAAAAATCTGCAATTTACATCCAATTTCATAAAATAGGAGTAGTCGGTGGTGACCGGTGAGGGCTTCGACGGAACAGCTTTGACTGACCTTGGAACTTCGACGGCGGTGGAGGAAAGCGGTGACCGGTGAGGGCTTCGACGGAACTCGACGGCGACGGCGGGACGAACTCGACGGCGACGGCGGGACGAATTCGACGGCTACGGTGACTGGAGGAGCTCGACGGCGACGGGAAGAACTCGTCGGTGACGGAGGAACTCGACGGCAGTGAAGTTGGAGGGGACGATCGACGGCGACGGCGGGACGAACTCGACGGCTACGGTGACTGGAGGAGCTCGACGGCGACGGGAAGAACTCGTCGGTGACGGAGGAACTCGACGACAGTGAAGTTGGAGGGGACGATTGACAGTGAAGGGGAAGATGGAGTTTTGGGGGTAGGGTTTTGGTTGGAGCAGATGAACGTTCTTTTTTCTCTTTAAAAGTTGGAAGATGTAAAAAGCTATTGTGCAAGTCTGTGCCAAAAAGACCCTGGGCAGACAATTTTATGTCTGCCATCTTCTAAAAAACAAACATCTTCGAAGTCACTTTTCTGCGTGTGATCTGTGTGGGGAAGACAAAAGACCTCTCGCAGATCTTTTGTAAAAAAACAAACAGCACCTTAGTAGTTATATATAACTAATTAAAGGGTTATAAACATCATTATTCACTCTTAATGATAGCCTCAAAACCTTTTTTAAAAGGGTTTTGCTTATATGTGCCCATGGGCATACGATAACGAACGTTTAATAAATTAAAATTTTGTAAAATGATATTCATAAGTCATTAATTTTTTTTGTGTTATATCGATTTTACACTTACCATAATTGTAAATGAATTTTTTTAATGATTAAATATATGGACAAAAAAAAACATTTAACATTATTATGATATGCCCCTGGATCACATATAAAAAATCCATTTTTAAAATAACAACTTCATGATTTCATCCACAAAAGAAAGACTTGAAGAAACAAAGACTATCAACTCTAATTTTAACATGATTTAAATGAAGAAGAAGAAAAAAAGTTAGAAGTTATCAAAAAGATTTTGAGTGATGAATTGGTTGCTTTAAACGTGTAATGAGTGTGTCAATTTACAAATTCCTAGTTAGGTTCAAGTTGTTATAGGTGGAGATTTCTTTGTCGCAACTACTATCCCTGGCGTTAATAACGTTGACATCAGTTGATATTTCGTACCAACTAGTGAAATCGTGTTTAGAATACAGCTTTTAAGTTGTATTAACATAAAACATATCCAACAAGTACTATTAACTTTGACTTGTAAGAAGCTTGAAGTTCAAGGGCTCTATTGTAAAGTAATGGCTCATGGATACATAAATAAATGTCCCAGCAGTGACACTGGATTGCTGATAATAATTATTTTCTAGTGTGTATTGGTCTCTTTTGTTTAGCGGTTTAACATAAATCCATTCCAAACAAATTTACGGCATACCTATTGTGTTTAGAAAGGTTTATTAAACATTTGGTCAAATAAAACCAAACATAAAAGCAAGTTTATATAAAGGTGTAAAAATAAAAACAAGTTCCGAAATTTTACATAAAAATCTCGTTTGACGAATCACTTGAGCGTCATTTCATATTGTATTGGTTAGAGCACAATGTGTGGTTTTTACATCTTTAACATAATTTTAAAATTCTCTTTAAAATTCTCTTCTCTCATTTAATATTCACATAACATTGCTTTAGACTCACAAAAAAACACCATATCAATCAAAATTTATTAAAAGAAAAATATGTCTTTAACGTGTGTTGTTGGTTTGGTGTGGGTCATTTAACTTTGCTACCGGTGTGGTTTGGCGAGCAGGTGGTCATGTGCTCTTGTGTCAGGATCGATTAACTATAAACAAGTTAATAAACACCTTAGATCTAATTGATGATAGAAGTTGCAGCGGATCAACACTATATCAATATTAAGAACAATGAACTGTAAGAACAATATGCGAGAATATTAAGAACACAGTTTCACAAAAAGCTTCAATGTATATTATCAAGTTAACAATACACACGTACGTTTACAATTCGTAAGGAACTATTTATAATAGTCCTTGAAGCTAAACTATTTACCCTAGTTATTCTAGGACTTGATTTACATCGAATAATAAAAATATACATTGATTTACATTCTATAACTATCTATACGAAGATCTCGGACTTGATATTCTTCAAATAACGCGTATCAGTAGTAAAACTCATCACCAGTAGTAAATAAGTAACATCAGTAGTAAATCTGGTGATCAGTAGTAAGTCCATAATCAACGTCAGTAGTAACTACTATTGATCAGTAGTATCTTCAATCTTTGCATGATCAGTAGTAACTAAGTTATAGTATCATCAGTATCAACTCATCAGTATTAATCAATTCTGCCCCATCAGTACTAAGTGATCAGTACTAACTGCAGCATCAGTAATAAGTTGATCTGTGTTTTGCTCCAACATCTTGTAATAACTAAGCAGAAAGCAAAAGAAAGGCCAAGATTTCAACATCTTTAAAGGATTAAAAACGTAAAATAAAAGCAATGTTGGCGGTTTCATGGCACAAAGACTAGAGTCGTCCTATCTTTTGCATGGGGAAGAAAGCCCATGCATCGTAAACAAATCATGATCTTATCATTTGTTCGCTTTACTCTGCTTTTGACACATTAATTAAAGCAATCTTTTGTTTTTTCTTCGAACTCAAACAATGGCACCCTTCCAAGAAATAAAAAGCAACGAGAAATTAAGAGGATTGAATATTTTAAAAAATGAAGCGATTTATACATCCCAACTTTTACTTTATATATCATATGTGTAAATTTTGTACCAATCAATAGTTGTGATTATCAAATTAAAAGTTATGATACACAGATCCCTTTGGAAAACTGATTTGCAAAAAAAAAAAAATGAAGTAAATTATATGTTTTGTTGACCTAAGACTATCTCTAATAAATGAATCAAGCCACTAAATTTATTGGTATGATGCAAAAGTCATGGTTAACTAAGACATCAAATATGGTATAACTTTTGATGCAATACCGTTTATTTTATCACTCTATATATATCAAATTATGAAGTCAGTATTTTACGTGAGATGATTTATATATGTTGCGTCCAGATTTCGGGAGCTTCGGTCCGGACGGCCTTGTGTGGGTAATACTTGAAATCACTAGCAACCCTAAGTCAGAAGTCCTCCGGAAAGGGTTTCCGGGAGGACACTACGATGCTTAAGTAAGTTAATATGGTCGACGTAAGGTCGTGTGTGAATTGAAAAGAGAGAATGTAGGTGAGAGTAATAAATGAACAAGCATTGAATGCCTCCTTAACCGAGGTTTACCTTCTATTTATAAGGTTGTATATTTGAGCGGGAAAGGAGGACAGACCTTGGAGCGGGAAAATAAGATATGGCCTTTGGTCCGTATCTTTCATTATCCTCTGGTCCTTCGCCTATTACCTACTCGTATCCACCGGACCATAGCGCCGGTTGTCGTCAGACCATACCTCCATTTAATGCAAGCATGGCTCGAGGACCACTTTTCCCTGAAACCCGGACACGCCTAATCAGAGTTTGGGAACTTGCAGTCTAATGATGACTATGTTCAAGTTCTTCCTTCGGACGATATTTGGTTCGGTCCGTCCGTCTATCGTATCCGGCGTCCGGATGCAGAGGGGTTCATACCATACCTCATTAAGTCCCCCAGATTAGAAGCTTTTTATGTATTCGAGTAAATTGGTTCTAATTTGGTCTTTCGTCGTTCGCTTGTTTATCGGAGAATTTTAACCGTTCGGCGAAAGTTACCGTTATTCCCTAGGCTTCAAAATATGGTCGTTATCTGTCACTTCCAACCTTCACGCCCCTTAGTATCCCTCTCTTACTTATAGCCCGCACCAGTTGCTTTGCTTTCCTTCACCATCTTCTTTTCTATTCTCCACAGTATTCCCCCCTTGTCTTTGTTCAAAATTCCTTACAATTATGAAGAAAGACAAGCAGACTCGAGAAAAAGTCGAGAAAGCGCCCAAGGAGAAGAGAACTGCCTCTAATACTTTCTGCAATCTGTCCCCCAACGATCTTCCACAGATCGTTCGTGACTACCACGTTGATCCCCGCTTCGATCTTCGGATTCCTCATGCAGGCGAAACCATAAGGTCTGCTCCTGTCGGTTACGAACCCATATACCTTCAATATCTTCAAGGGGGTTTGCGTTTTCCCCTTGATGATTTTATTTTAGTTCTGCTTCAAGATCTGGGTATTCATATCGCCCAACTCGTTCCCAACTCTTTCCGGAAGATCATTGGCTTCGTTCTGCTTTGTCGTGGTTTAGACATCCCTCCTTCCGCTAAACTATTTCGTCATTTTTATATCGTCACTGGTCGCGGGGATTGGGCTATATTCGCCCTTCGTCCTGGTCAGAGTGAGCGAATCACCGGACTAAGGGATTCTATTCACGACTGGAAATTCCAGTTTGTTTATGTGAATCGTTCAGCATTTCGCGGTATTTCTCTATCTTGGGGAAAGGTCGTTGGTCGCCCTTCTGATCCGGCCCCCGAGTTATCCGACCAGGAAGCTGAGTATATAACATCTTACTGCTGCCCAAGTAGAGTGGGAGGATCCGGACGAGGTGCTCCTTGGAATGGCTGGTTTGAGCCCCTTTTACGCATCTAGGGGAATTCGTCCCTTGTGGAAGTTGAACGGAGAAGTTATCCCGCTCCTTCATCACCTAAGGATGCCCAAAGGCTCTTACCTGGAAAGTGCCGTATCCGTAGATGACGGAGGAGTTGATCCCGCTCATGCTCCTGTTATTGAAAATGTTAGCTCCGAGGAAACCTTATCCCTCGATCCTGCCGGAAAAGATACTGCCACTGGTCAAAGTGTAGAAGAGGTTAGCTCCCCAGTTACCTCCATTGGTCCCGATTTTACTACTGAGGGGACAATGATTCCTGATTCTCAAACCGAAAACCCCCTTCCCCCTAGGGTTCGTTCCATCAGTACTCTCACCACCACACCGAAAGGGCCTCGTCAAAAGAGAAGGAGAGGAGATGCTGCTTCCCCTTCCCAAAAGCGACCCAAGATTACATCAGAAGGTGAAGTAACGTTCCCTTACTACTTTTTTGATATGTGTAAGTATATTATTAATGACCCATGATTTTTTGCTTTTTTTTTGTAGGTTTGATAAGTCAAACGTTTGTTTCTGAAGCCCCTGTATCTATGGGACAGGTACCCTTGGTTCTTCCTCCAATTGTTTCTGCTCCAATTGTTTCTGCTGCCCCCGTTATTACAATTCCGCAATCATCTTCTTCTGGAGGGCCCATCATTCTGCGACGAAAGCCTCCTGCTCGTCCAACTTCTTCCACTGTTGCTCGTTTTAGCAATCGTTTATTTAGTTCTTCTGTTCAATCTGCTGCTCTGGAGCCAATCTCGTTATCTCCTCAATCCGCCAAAAGTCAATCAAACATTCCTAATCCTGCCTCTTCTGGTACATGAAAGTTGGCATCTATTCTGTATATATGCACTTGCTTTCTTCCTCGTTTTTTTTATATATTTGAATTTTTATATTTTTTTCTTTTTTGTTTTCTGTAGGAGGCTTCGCTCCGTTTGCTGGCTCTTCATCTGTTGTTGTTACCAGCTTGCCTTGGAAGGGCTGAAAGAAAAATTGGAGGGTCAAGGTCCACGAACCGTCCCCTCTTCTCTTCCTTTTGGGTTTACTACTGCTCCTGCTGTGTCGAAGGTTCCGGAGTCTGGGACTCCCTTTATGAGGGAGGTTTTAACACTTACTCCCGATGATGCTATTCTCAGAGCTAAAGCAGGGTTGCTAAGTACTATTGATTTGTTGACCGATCTCCAGGCTCAAAGGGCTCGACAGGAGCAAGCCTCTCAAGGTTATCAAGCCGAGTTTACCCGATTATCCGAACTGATGAAAACTGCGAAAGATCTTTTTGAACGGGAGAAATTTGAGAAGAACCAACTTGCCGGATCCGTCAGTCGTCTTTCTGAAGAAAATGAAAACCTAGGCCGATCCCTGAAAACAAAAGATGTGCAAATACTGGAGTTGGAGGACCAAACTAAATCTTCTGCCGCTCGAATCGCTGAACTGGAGGCTTCTTTGGTTGAAAAGGACCTTCAGCTATCGGAGACCCAACGTCTGCTTGTTGAGACGGAAGCAGGTTCTAACCTGCTTAAAAGGGAGATAGCTGAAGGTCGTGAAGATATGCGTTGGGTTCTTCAGAGAGGGATCCCCGGAGCTTTTGAGTCACTCCTTTCCTCTGATGAATTTGTAAATCGGAACACTACCCTTCAGGAGGAGAGTCTGAAATATGGGCGTTATCAGGGGTGTGTAGACACCCAAAGGGCTTATCCTGATCTTCTCGGAAATTTCAACCTTGTGCATGACCACCCTCAAGCCCAGGCAAAGATAATGAGTCTTTTCGAGGATTTGGTAACTCCTGATTACGAGCTCATTCGTTCTTTTGAGGAAGGCGTTGTGAGCCTAGAAGATTTGAAGGCGTTAGTTGCCAAACTTCCTACCGGAGCAGAAGGGATAGGAGAGAGTTCCGTCCGTCCCTCCTAGTTTATGCCTTACGGAGGCTGTTTGTTCGTTTTTTGTAATTTCCTTTTTTTTTTGTAATGCTTGCCCTTGGGGCCTGACGCATTTGTAATTTCTGCAATATGGACGTGCTTATTTAAAGTTTGTTTCGTACTTTTTTTTTTATATTCGTCGCTTCACAAGTTTATTTTGTTACTTACTTAAAAAGGCGTCCCTAATTAAGGAAGTTACGACCAAGTGAATTATTGATTATTCGTTATGGTTCCGGTTTTCGTCCGGAAACAGACTTATGATACCTTCCGGTTTATTCATGAAGCCCATTCATAGCTATGATCATATGTACGTTTTTGCTATATGCTTTCGTTATTTATCGTTTTATTCGTTTATCGATCGTGTCATGCGTTCGAATAACTATTGATGACAAAATATCCTGCTTCCAGCAGGTTCATTCGGCCTGTTTCTTACAAAATGTGCCCCTTAACGCCCTACTGCTGTAGGGGGCTCTTAAATACGTTTAACTACCCTAACTAGAAATGGAACTTCCGCAGGTTCTTCATGTTCCACGTTCGAGGGACTAGGTCTCCGTCCGTTGTTTCCAACACGTATGACCCGTCCCGTCTTGCTTCCTTGATACGATATGGGCCTTCCCAGTTTGGGCATAGCTTGCCTGGTTTTATTTGCAAGCTTGCTTCGTTCTTTCGTAGCACTAAATCTCCAACCCTGCATGCCAACCCTCGGACTCTTTTGTTGTAGTACTTCTCCGTTAATATTTTGTACGCTGCTTGCCGAGTTGCTGCATTTGCCCGGCGTTCTTCGACCAGGTCTAGGTTGTGCCGGAGAGCTTCTTCATTACCCTCCAGACGGAAGTTATTTACCCTCGGGGAATTTAACATTGTCTCCAAGGGGATCATTGCCTCCGTCCCGTATACTAAGCTATATGGGGTTTCCCCCGTGGCGCTCCTTGCCGTTGTTCGATATGCCCATAAGACACTTTGCAGCTCATCCACCCATCCTCCTTTCGTCTGGCTCAGTCGCTTCTTCATCCCCTTAACTATCGTTTTATTCGTAACCTCCGTCTGACCATTTGCCTGGGGATGTGCGACGGACGTAAAGTTTTGACGGATAGACATCTTAGCACACCATTCTTTGAAAGGGTTATTGGCAAATTGCTTTCCGTTATCACTAACGATCGTGTGAGGAACACCGAACCTGCATACGATTTGTTGCCAAACGAATTTTACGATGTTAGAACCTGATATACATGCCAACGCCTTCGCCTCTACCCATTTCGTGAAATAATCCACCGCCACTACTAGGAACTGAACTCCCCCAACCGCCTTCGGGAAAGGACCCACAATGTCTATTCCCCATTGGCAGAATGGCCACGGGCTTGTGATGCTTGTTAAGTTTACCACGGGCATTCTGGGGACATCTGAGTACATTTGGCATTGTCTACACTTCTTGACATACTCCTTCACATCAGCCGACATGCTTGGCCAAAAATATCCTGAGCGGAAGAGCTTCTGTGTGAGTGCTCTTGAACCGGAGTGTGAACCGCACAGGCCCTCGTGAACCTCCTTCACGACCATTTCTCCTTCCGCTTTGTTCAGACATTTAAACCACGGGGTTGAGTAGCCTTTTCTGTATAGAGTTTCTCCCTTAACCATGTACTTCCCCGCATTGATTCGAATCTTCCTGGACTCGTTCTTATCCTCCGGGAGCGTTCCCTCCTGTAGATACTTCCATATTCCATAAGCCCAGCAGTTTTCCTCCGGGCTTACCTGCATTACTTCGCTATGCCCTTCTTTAATGCTTCTTTCTGCGAGCACTTCTACTAGAACCTTTTTTGTTAAGTGGGAAAATAGCATGGACGCTAGCTTGCTTAAAGCGTCCGCCTCCTTGTTCCTTGTTCTAGGAACTTGAGTGATTTCGAACTCCTTGAACTCCAATATTGCTTCCTTGGCCTTTGCCAAGTACTTCTTCATATGGGCTTCCCTAGCCTCGTACAACCCCTTGATTTGATTTACCACTAGCATTGAATCCGTAAAAGCTTTCATTCTGCAAATTTCCAGACTTTTCACTAGATTCAAACCTGCCAACAACGCCTCGTATTCAGCCTCGTTATTCGAGCACTTGAAGTCGAATCTGAGGGCATACGTTACTCTCTCCTCATTCGGTCCGGTCAAGACCACACCTGCTCCGCAACCTTCAACACTGGACGCTCCGTCTGTGTACATATGCCAGTACGAACCGGACGGAACTGTTTCGGGTGAAGACCCTGCGTCCTCGGCTAAAGACACGCTATCTTCTTCCGGCATCTCCACTAAAAAATCCGCCAGCGCCTGACCTTTAATACTCTGTCTCGGACGGAAGGTGATATCATGTTCCCCTAGCTCCATCGCCCATTTCGTCAGTCGCCCTGAGCGTTCTGGTCGGCGCAGGATGGTCTTGATAGGTTGGTTGGTTAACACCGTTATTGTGTGTGCTTGGAAGTACCTTTTTAACCGCCCAGCGGAGTATACTAAAGCCAATATCAATTTTTCAATCATTGAGTAGTTCAATTCCGCATTCTGCAAGACACGGCTAACGAAGTATATAGGCATTTGCTTCTTATCTCTCTCAGCTATAAGTACCGAGCTAATTACCTCGGTATTAGCTGACAAGTAGACGATCAAGGGTTCTCCTTCAACAGGACTGGTCATTGCAGGGATGGTTTTGAGATGTTGTTTTAGGTTGACGAAGGCCTCTTCGGCTTCGTCTGTCCATTCCACCATCCCTTTCTTCGTGCAACCGTGTAAAGCTCTAAAAAATGGTATGGATTTTTCCGCCGACTTGGCCAAATATCGGCCCAGAGCTGCCAACTTCCCGTTAAGACTTTGGACCTCTTTCACCGTACGGGGAGTTTTCATCTTTAACAGGCTTTCCACTTTTTCGGGGTTAGCTCGCATTCCGGATGTAGTAACGATGTGGCCCAGAAACTTTCCTTCGTCCATGCCGAAAGAGCATTTCTTAGGGTTGAGTTTCATGTTAATCTTTTGTAACTGCAGCAGGGTTTCTTCCACATCTTTCAACAAGTCGTCATTCGTCTTACTTTTTATGACCATATCATCTACGTATACCTCCAAGTTCCTACCAATCTGGTTCCGGAAAGCTTTATCCACTAATCGCTGGTAAGTGGCTCCGGCATTACGTAAGCCGAACGACATCTTCACATAACAAAAGGTGCCTCTCTCCGTATGGAAGGAGGTTTTCTCCTCATCTTCCCGTGCCATCTGCACCTGATGATATCCTTTGTAAGCATCTAGGAACGACTTCCATCTGAATCCTCCCAAGGATTCCACCTTCTGTTCAATTTCGGGGAGAGGGTAGCTATCTTTCGGACATGCTTTGTTTAGGTCTTTGAAGTCTACGCACATACGCATCGACCCGTCACCTTTCTTGACTAAAACTGGATTCGCTATCCATTCTGGGTATTGGGTACTCCTCAGGACCCCTGCAGCGACCAAGTCAACTACCTCCTTGTTAACTACTTCGTTTCTTTGCTCTGCCATGACCCGTTTCGACTGCTTGACCGGAGGGAAAGTCGGATTTAGGCCTAAGCGATGCTCCGCAACTTCCCTAGAGACTCCGGTCATATCTTTAGGTTCCCATGCAAACACATGCTTATACTTTCTTTAGAGTGCCCCTAACCCTTCTTGCAGCTGTCGGGGGAGCTTTCCCCCAATCTGGACTTTGGTGTCCGGATATTTAGAGTTGACCACCAACTGGATCTCGTTCTGCTCCGTCCAACTATCCTGGTGCGTGATAGTGTTGCATTCCAAGGGGGCATGGGCATGTTTCGAACAGTGATAACGCCGTGTTCCGAAGGGAATTTTAGCAAGCCGTGAATGGTCGACGGAACTGCTTGAAGCTGCCACATTCCGGTTCTGCCTAAAATGGTGTTGTACCTCGAGGGTGCGTCGATAATAATAAATTCTGCCAGGATGGTTTTGCGGCTATCCTTCTCCCAATCAGTCAGCGTCAGGGGGAGGTATATCTTCCCCTTCGGCCACACCGACTGTCCCGCAAAACCTACAACCGTTCCCAAGGCAGGCTTCAAGAGGGATTTAACATCCGGAGGGAACTTCTCGAAACAGTGGGTATACATAATGTTAGCTGAGCTTCCTGAATCAACGTAAATTCGGCGCACCATGGCTTTAGCTATGACCCCAAAAATAACTAGGGGCTCCGTCCCCACATATCCTTCCGGAACGGGCTCCCCTCTCCCAAACTCCACTATCCCTTTATATCTCTTTCCTAAGGAAGGGGTTGATGATTCTCCTTCCAAGGCAAAAATCTCTGTGTTGTATGCTACCACTTCCTTCTTTGCTGGAGGCTCTGCCCCCGCAGCCTCCGTCTTTCCCCTCAGACCTTCCTTTTCCCTTTTGTAACTTTCGCATGAGGCCGTCGAATGCCCCATGATCTTATGGAATTCACAATAGGCGTTGGGGTCCCTAGGGTATCTCTTCCTGGTTCCCTTTGCCTCCGGCCTGCGAGCTTCATAAGTGGAATAGGTCTCTTGTCGGGACGAGCCGTATCGCTCTGGCAGGGGTCTTCCTTCTTGTGATCTTTTTGGATACGGAGATCTTCCTCCATATCCGGCTCGGAACGTTCCTTTGTTTCTTCCGTCATTTTTGTAAGAGCCGGAACCAGTCGTTCCTTTCTTTTCTTGTGCTTCAAACCTTAACTTTTCTGCACTTTCTTCTTCTTGCTTCAGCACTTTGTTCACCGCATTAATCATATCGTCAGCCTTGACGAAATCCCTTTTGGACAGCTCGCGAAATAACTCGCCTTCCCTTAACCCGTATGTGAAGGCGGCGATAATAAGCGAATCTTCCCGCACCGGCATCTTCCGGCTTTGCTCATTGAATCTTTTGAAGTAGGATTTATTGGATTCCCCTTCACGCTGCCTACATGCCATTATAGATTGAGAACGTTGCTGGTATTTTCTTTTGCTGGATGAAACTGTGACAAAACTGTGTGACCAGTTCCTCGAAACTGGCTATACTCCTCTGCGGAAGGCTAGATAGCCAGTATCGTGCGGAGCCTTCTAACGTTCCGGCGAAGTATAAACACCATAGTCTGGGATCCATGGGAATCATTCGTACGGCCCACCGGAAACTTGCCACATGGTCATCGGGATCACCCGTTCCGTCGTAGGACTTAACTCGAGGCCCTTTGAGGCCCTTTGGAATGGTCATCTCGTTTATGTCGTCCACAAAGGGAGACCGGAAGCTCTGAGAGACGGATGAACGACATGGTGGGGTTTCACTTCTTCCTCGAGCTTGACTTCTTGTTTCTATTCTTCTTCGAGGTCTTTCTTCCGCCGTTCGAGCAGAAGGGGTTTCTTCCCTAGAAGCACTTTCAGTGGAAGGGTCAGCGGACTCTTCTTCACTTGAGTAGGTTAACGTTCTTCCCACCTCGCTAATTCGCTCCTCGTCTTTCCTTCCTCTTTGATTCTTCTCCTCCTCCCTTAGTTTTCGGAATTTACAGAAGAGCCTGAACTCCTCCAGGTCCTCTTTCGTCGGCTCACTTCCGTTAGCCCCAAAAGGAGGAGGGCATACGGTAGTGTCGATCAGTGTCGAGGCGGAAGGTGGAGTTTGCTCGATTCGGGTCAGGACCGGCGAGCGGTCCCTTCCTTTTGTCGCGGATTCTAAGACCATTTTGTTCTAGTCCCACGGATGGCGCCAAATGTTGCGTCCAGATTTCGGGAGCTTCGGTCCGGACGGCCTTGTGTGGGTAATACCTGAAATCACTAGCAACCCTAAGTCAGAAGTCCTCCGGAAAGGGTTTCCGGGAGGACACTCTGATGCTTAAGTAAGTTAATATGGTCGACGTAAGGTCGTGTGTGAATTGAAAAGAGAGAATGTAGGTGAGAGTAATAAATGAACAAGCATTGAATGCCTCCTTAACCGAGGTTTACCTTCTATTTATAAGGTTGTATATTTGAGCGGGAAAGGAGGACAGACCTTGGAGCGGGAAAATAAGATATGGCCTTTGGTCCGTATCTTTCATTATCCTCTGGTCCTTCGCCTATTACCTACTCGTATCCACCGGACCATAGCGCCGGTTGTCGTCAGACCATACCTCCATTTAATGCAAGCATGGCTCGAGGACCACTTTTCCCTGAAACCCGGACACGCCTAATCAGAGTTTGGGAACTTGCAGTCTAATGATGACTATGTTCAAGTTCTTCCTTCGGACGATATTTGGTTCGGTCCGTCCGTCTATCGTATCCGGCGTCCGGATGCAGAGGGGTTCATACCATACCTCATTAATATACAACAACGTACTATACGCATTGTAAGTTTGTACCTTGTGCAGTTCATGCCTTATGCTTCGTTACCTAATTTACCCCATAAGAACACATTTTCCTCGCTCCAATTCCCTAATATATTCTCTTTGTAATTAGGCTGGGACGAAAAGATGTTGATACACATAAACTGCAAAAAGACATGATACATCTTGGCATCACCCCACCAAATTGTTATCTATACATTATGCTATCATGGCCTCACATGTTGAATCAAAGATTCGCCCCTTTTTGTTTTGCTAAAGTTAGGTTGGTCGTCCCACTGAGATTTATTGTTGTTGTGACATTTTGGTTAATAATACTTTTCGGATTTGTATGTTTGTGTCATATTTGGGATCGAAGATATTGTATTAGATTCTGTTTCAAGAATCATGCATGTCGATTTGATATCTTGAAGAACGTACATGAACATATATCAGAACTCGGAAAACGCATTTGGTATAACAATGTACGAAGCATATATTCTTATTTGTCTTGTTGGGTTTTTACATTTTAATCAATTATATGCTAGCATTATGAACGTTAATTTTTGAAGTATTTAGCGAACTACTCAATTAAAAACGTTTGGTCGGTTAAATCTCGATCTCAAACACCAAATGGTTTCCCTATAACTTCAATATGTTCAAACTTCTTTTAGCTCACATTTTTAAAACATATATAAGGCTCAATTAGTCATAAGTTTTAAACTTTAAATTACACTAGTTTTTTCCTTCAATCTACTAATTTTGTGCAATAAGATTCATGTATTATATATATCTCTTTCTCTTCCCTCTTCTTCTATCTATACTATATAATTAACAAGATATTCATATGATTCAGTGGCAGATACCATATAGTAGTAATTATATTTAGCGAAAAGTAATTATTTTTTGTTACATGCAAGGTGAATGATAATTTAAATAAAGATATACACAAATGTGGTAATAAAAAAAAAGAAAGAATGAACGTATATCTGTGATGCAAGGTGTTTTTTGATATTTTTTGAATAAAGGAGTAAAAATTTTATACACAGAGTAATTTTTGAAACATCAAATGGGTCAAATAAGTCATCAATTATTAGTACTATAATGTAAAAGACGTAACTTGAAATAAATGTAAAGAAAATTAAGGAAACTAAATGCGTTCAATCGTACAAAGAAGATGCCAAAATAAATTAATTATTGTTTTGAACAGATTATTTATAAGTGGTTCAAAACAAATAAAATTAGAATTAAAAGGGTAACACAAAGAAACGAAAACTATAGGGATATTTTCATTGTCTTGTATTGGCATAGATAAATAAAAAATATCATTAAAATTATCTTCATACAGTATATGAATAATTTTAACTAAATAAAAAGTCAAATACTTGAATTATGCAGCATGCCATAGTTTAATTTAAGTTTAAGTATATAATAAAATTTGATTTTAATTTATCTTTAATTTTTGTTAAGTTAAATCCAAATCCGCCGCTATTTAAACCCGCAGAACTCCACCCAGGATATAGTGCAAAGTGAGAGAAACAAAAAAGATTACTTTGTAGCAGTGAAAGTGTTGTCCACAAACCTTTTTTAGAGAGAGAAACAAACACACTCTTTACTGTGTGTGAGAGAGTGGTGAAGATGATAGCTTGTTTAGAGCATTTCGTTCACTCCGATGAAGCCATGCTCCAACACCAATACGAAGAAATCACTACTACTTTATGTCAATCCATGGACCTCCAAGGTACAATCGATTTCACTTCCACCGCTTTCGCCGGAAAAGATTTTGGCGGTTTGCATGCCTCCTCTCCGTTTGCCGTTGTCAGACCTTCCGGCAGCCACGACATCGCAAGTGTTATAAGATTCGCTTCACAATCACCAAATCTAACGGTTGCGGCGAGGGGAAACGGGCACTCAATTAACGGCCAGGCGATGGCGAACCGAGGACTCGTAATCGACATGAAGATTTTGAAATCATCGGAATCGGTGATTGATCTTGTCTGTTGTGACGACGGTTACGCCGTTGATGTTTCCGGTGGAGCATTATGGGAAGACGTGTTGAAACGGTGTGTTTCGAAATACGGTTTGTCGCCAAGGTCTTGGACGGATTATTTAGGGTTAACCGTCGGCGGAACGCTGTCTAACGCCGGTGTTAGTGGACAGACTTTCCGTTACGGTCCACAAACGTCAAATGTAACAGAATTGGAAGTCGTTACCGGTAACGGAGACGCCCTGATCTGTTCCGAAAGTCAAAATTCAGAACTTTTTTTCTCCGTTCTCGGCGGCCTTGGTCAATTCGGTATCATAACTCGGGCTAGGATCCCGGTTCAACCCGCCCCGGATATGGTTGGTATTTATTAGTGTACTTTCTGCACCATAATTTGCGCTCACATTTTTGCTCAATCTTACTCGTTTACGAAACTTAATTAGGTAAGATGGATAAGGATGGTATACACCGAGTTCGCTGAGTTCACTCGGGACGCTGAGTCATTAATAACCCGCGAGTCGTTTGATTACGTGGAAGGATTTGTGTTTGTGAACAGTGATGACCCGGTAAACGGGTGGCCATCGATACTGCTTGATCCTGACCAATTGTTTGACCCGAGTTTTATTACCCGATCCGGAAACCCGGTCGTGTATTGCTTGGAGGTCGCTTTACATTACAGCAAGGGAAACTGCTCCGCAACAGTTGATACAGTAAGCTCTCTGTCTTTTCCCGCTTATTTGCTTTTTCTTGATCCTCTACATCGCACCTCATCTTTTTATAGTGCTCCTGCTTTCTAATTCCACTTTTCGCCATTCCGATGTTAATTTCTTTGGCATAATTTGATGCATATCAATTTTAAAAGAAGCAAAATATTAAAAAGTCAACAAACTCATTTTGACTAGTTAGTAAATTCATCTTTTTTGTCAACTATTTACTTTTGGGAAGTAAAAGTGTTATAAGATAAACTATCATATAACGTGCATTTCAATGGTTACCTCATTATTAGAGAAAGGTTCCGAAACAAGAACAGTTACGTTGGTACATTACAAGTAAAAATCGAATACCAACCTACATATATAAGAATACCCTTTAAAATAAAATACCATATAATGTGCATGTATTGTTAAAAATATACAACCATGTGTTGGTGGAAAATATTGAAGTATTATCTTTTGGTTCAATTGTTTCAACTTTCCACTTTATGAAATATATATTTCCTTTTATGGTTTGCAATTTGTGGGGGGTTGCTAAAAGATTTTGTTCATATCGCATGAATATATATAGGTACGATTTGTTTATATATTTAAGTAAAAGTATATGATGAAAACATACGTAATCACTGTAGTATGGGTTTATATTCTGATTTCCATACGAGTAAATGTGCACTTTACTAAACATAGGTCACTTTCTTTGTGGTGGAAAATCTTTTTAAGGTTTGATTTTATTTGGTGTAATAATTGTCTTTATTATCATATAATTTCAACACCTTTTAGAAAACTAATTAGCAATTATTAATTTTTTTAGTATCTTATTATGATTGCTAAAAAAATAAGAGTTAACATGGATAATTTATGTGGTTTGCCGGTATAGTATGTACGCAGTCTTTTAAGTTCGTTTATCACATTCGACATCTTTATGATAGGTTGTTTGTTAGAGCATCCACAATGGTTAACCTCTCCAATGACTTATTACTTTTGTCACATCATCTAATAACCTATTAGTTAAAAACATCTCCAATGGTTAACCTTTCCAAAGACTTTTTCTTATAAATTGCTAATTTACCTTTAACTATATCAAATGTTTTATAAATACCCCTCACTTATGTAATTTAATAATTTATATAGTATTACAAAACTTAACAATTTTATAAAATATCTTTTACAAAACTACTATAATTTATAGTTATATAAATTATTGAAATATGATAAAGTTATAAGTTATAGTTATACAAATAATAAATGATTCACCTATAAATATATACATGAGTTTAAAATGTAAAATTGTTAAATATAGGGACTAAAATAATCAAACATTGAAAGATGTTCAAGTGGTTAGGGAAGATCAAGTGGTTGGAGTGACCTCTTAAAAAAGTCATTCATTCCAATGGTAAAAAGTCATTTTAGAGGTTATTAAAATAGTATCAACCTCTTCTTAAACCTCCCATTAGAGATGCTCTTATAATGATGGTTTTTACTGTTAAATTCGCTTATTTTAAAGATAACTACTTTTTATGTTTTTTTATTAGTAACCACAACGTAAACTGGTTACCTGTGTTGTTGAAAGATATGAATTTTAAACTGAGGGTGCAAAAACAGCGTAACTTTGGTAGAGTATTAAATTATGATTTGACGAGTCCGAGTTTTTTTCCTTTCGTTTTGCCTTTTTATAAAAGTTGGAGTGCGTAAATATGAGAGTTCACCATGTTGACCTTTGTTTGGTGAATTAAAAGATGTCAAATTTAGGATGTTTGACTATGAAACTAGGGTAGGGTCCCCACAATCAGGATGAGGTGAAATACCTGAGGAGAAAATAGTCAAAAAACTATATTCGGTGAGTATTACTTGCATACGTGGCAAGAACATAGAGGTGGACGACCGTTACAGTGTTGGAATTCAGCCTTCCTTTTAACACTCAATAAACACACACTCATATAATTGGTGGAACAATGAAAGTAAATTCCATGCAAAACTCACTAAATGCACGTCTGCCTCCATGTTAATATATAGAAAATACACACATTCCACACACTAAAATACTACAACTTTAACCTACTTAAATACTAAAACATGAACAAACCTAACTATCACTCCTAAACTTAAGCAACACTTAAACACCCCACGTCTAACTTGACTTGATCTTTTCAACTGATATTAAACTTTAAACTACACCCGTCAACTAACATAGACGTTGCAAAATACCCCTTCTACTATTCGAATTATTCCAACATTCACCCCCGTAATTCGAATATCTTTGCCCGGTCCGTATTGTGAACTTTCGGTCTTGCTTTCATCCTTAGACAACCCGCCGGTCTCGGTTGTATCCTTCGGTCTCGGACTAATCTTACTCTGGATACCACCCGGTCTTTTGTGGCTCCTCAGTCTTCGGACTTTGCTTGCATGCACTGGTCTTCGGTCTTCGCTTGCTAGCTTCGGTCTTTTCGGTCTACGCCGGACTATTTCGGTCTCGCCGGCATCGGTCTTTTTCGGTCTTCGGTCACACGCCGGAGCTTTCTCGGTCTTCTCGACGGCGTCGATCTTTTCGGTCTTCGGTCACACGCCGGAGCTTTCTCGGTCTTCTCGACGGCGTCGGTCTTTACGGTCTACACCGGACAATTTCGGTCTACCGGTGTCAGTCTTTACGGTCTTTGGTGAAACTCACCTTCGGTCATTCTTTCTTTCTTCTCGAACATGCATGCTTCTTTTCTTCTTGCATCTTGATCCATGCGTTTGCATTTTTGCTACTTACTTTCTTTTCCTTCTCTTGCTGCTTCTTTCTTAAGATCACCAAACGTGATCAATCATACTACTTCTTGTCTGCTACTTGCTACAGACTCTTGCTTTCTTTCTTTCTTTTCTCTACTTGCTACATGCTCAACAATTGCATGCTACTTACTTGCTTACAATTTTCTTTTTTCTACTTGCTCCTCCCCTTTTTTTTCTTCTTGTTTCTTTTGATCATCAATTATGATCAACTAACTCTTGCTTCTTTCTCTTGATCTGATTACATAGGGTTGCAATCGATCCTCTCCTTCTTGCTATAAACCAGGTATGAACCCGGTTTTATAACTTCCCGTTCAAAAACAAAACCCGGTTCATCTGCTGCGTCTCTCGTGCACAGAGACGACTATACCGTCTCTTGAAACCGACTCTCAAAACGACACTCCACTCGAACAACGAGCCCTAGGCTCTGATACCAATTGTTGGAATTCAGCCTTCCTTTTAACACTCAATAAACACACACTCATATAATTGGTGGAACAATGAAAGTAAATTCCATGCAAAACTCACTAAATGCACGTCTGCCTCCATGTTAATATATAGAAAATACACACATTCCACACACTAAAATACTACAACTTTAACCTACTTAAATACTAAAACATGAACAAACCTAACTATCACTCCTAAACTTAAGCAACACTTAAACACCCCACGTCTAACTTGACTTGATCTTTTCAACTGGTATTAAACTTTAAACTACACCCGTCAACTAACATAGACGTTGCAAAATACCCCTTCTACTATTCGAATTATTCCAACATATAGGGTGTGGTGATATTACGTTTTTAGCCTCAGCAGCGAACCAATACACAGCTGTTTTTAAACTGACAAATGACAATAAGGCAACTACTGTATCTTCCATTGGATTCTCTGACACAAAGAAGCAAAACAACCACACAATTTACTTTTATTTACGAGATTGACACCCGTACTTCCCGCACTGGCGAGTGAGAGCATATTGTCTTTAACGTAAATGGCTACTTTCACTCTGAGACAAAACATTAATCGTTCACAGTACGCTGTCGTTTTGCTAGTCATTTGAGATTTTGGCTGACGTTCTCAGTCCCGGTTGTGGTCCCCTCCTAATTGCTCAATAAACCCATCATTTTTTTTTTTTTTTTTTGTCGCTTGCTTTTTAAATAGTATGGATTTTCTTACCACAACTTTTAATGTATGTATCAAATTTAATGCTTAATAATTTATTATTTATTATATTAAATTATTTTTTACAACAATAGATGGTTGAGAAGCTACTTCGACGGCTGAGATTCATGGGTGATACAGTGTTCCAGATGGACCTAACCTACGTGGATTTCCTTCTTCGCGTAAAAGAAGCTGAAAAACAAGCAAAGGTCAATGACATATGGGACGCCCCACACCCATGGCTCAATTTGTTCGTCTCTAAGACCTCGATTGCAGATTTTGATCGATTTGTATTCAAGAAAATCTTGAAGGATGGAATCGGAGGGCCTATGCTAGTTTACGTACCCTATTCTGCGAAGCAGGTAACTAATTCCATTGTTATCTATCATCTGCCATTTGCATAAAAACTTGTCCTATATGCTATATCAAAGGTGCTAATAAATCATGCGGGAATCAATCGGGGTCGTTTTAGGCATTGTGTCTAATCCGTGGTCCCGTGACCTTATCGTGTTGTGGGAGGGATAGTTCCATCAATGTATTATTGTAGGGAATATAGACGAAAAAGAAATAAAAATGAGCCACGTGTGTAGTGATGATGGTCACGTGAAGGGGTCGGGCTAAACCGTCCTACGTGGTGGATAGCGAACCATGGTGGGCCAGTCCGTTAGGGATATAATTTTGATATTGCATATGTTGACTATTTTGCCGAACTACTTAGATGGGGTGGTTAAGATCTTCAAGAAAATGAGGTCATACATATGTATAATCTCATTTTATTTTTAAAAAACTTGTAAATCATGCCGCCCACCATTAAAGTAAGAGTATAAGACCATGCGTAACGGACGACCGGTCGACCGGTCGTCATGTCCACCTCGGCAACGCCCGACGCGTCCCGCCCGTTACGACCTCCGATCCCCGACGTGTCGCCAAGCCCCAACGGTCGACTAGTCGACCGTGTCGACCGTTCGATTTCGAACGTTGCACGCTCCCTTTCCCCTCCAACGGATAGTTTTTACCCCCTTCAAATTTAATTTTTACCCCTTTTTTTACCCTATAAATACCCAATTCTTTTACCAAATAAATCACAACTCTCATTTCTTTCTAAACTCAAACACACACTCAATTCTCTCATTCACCCTCTCCAAAAATATCTTCCTCCAAGAACAAAGGCAAGGGTTCAAAATCTCGACGCCAAGCAAACACTCCCACACCCTCTCAATCACCCACAATCAACTTTCAACAACCAAGTTTCGTACACCAAACAAGTCAACCAATCCCACAAGGTTATCAAAATAATCCATTTTCTCCCCCTACTACCAACAACCATACCGACCACAACCACCACAATATCAACAACCACCACAATATCAACAACCACCACAACAATACCAAAATTATTTTGGTATGGATCATCAAAGTTTTGATCCTTTTGCCGGCCTCGACCAATACGACTACTAACCACGAACAGAAAGTGGTTCCCCCGCCACTCCCGCCGCTCCCCGCGACGTTGAGTCTTCCGCGTCTTCCGACGAGCCCGTTGTAGCGCCAACCAAAAAGAAGGTACCAAAAAGGCGTCAACCACCGACAAAGGGGGTGACCGGCGGAAGCGCGACATGGTCGACGCGCGAAGAGGTAGCCTTATGCAAGGCTTGGATCAACACTTCCGAAAATGTCGTTAAGGCGAACTACATGGTGCGTACTGGATTTTGGCAGGATGTGTTAGTTTACTTTGCGAGCAAAATGAGTGAGACGAACCGAACATACGACTCACTTAACTGCAAGTGGAAGAATAGGCTTCGTCCTAAAATTGCAAACTTTTGTTATATTTATGACAACCTCGTACGAAGAAACCCAAGTGGGGCGAACGACCAAATTTTGTACGAGCGAGCTTGTAGTGAATTTAGGGCTCAACATACAGGGGAGTTCACAGAGGTGGAGTGCTGGAGATTGTTGAAGGACCATCCAAAGTGGAAGGAGGTTGAATACCCAAAACAGTTGCTCAAGTTTCAGGGGTCGAAGGGAAAAAATCAAGGACGTCATCATCATCAGCTGCTCAAGGTTCAGGGGTCGGTGATGAGGCTCAGTATGATGAAGAAGTGGAAGTTGCACCCCCTCGACCAATGGGGCGGGACAAGGCGAAGAAGAAAGCAGCGGCATCGTCATCATCAGCTCAACAAGGTTCAGATGTCGGTGAACCGCCTATGGCTCAGCAATTAGTCGGCCATTGGAAAGAGGCCACAGAAGAATTTTTTGACTTCCGCAAAGCTTCTTTAACTGATTTCATGGAGATTCAAAAAGATAACCAAGAGCTCAAGCACATGAAATTCTACAATGAACCGCATGACCACTTCACCGGCAAAAAGCTTGAGTGGGTTTTGGCGAGGAAAGCAAAAATCAAGGCCAAATATAATTTGGATTTTTAGTTTTTTTTTTTAGTACGTTTTAATTAATTTATGTAATGTTTTTTTATTATTAATGTAATGTTATTTTTTATTATTAATGTATTGTTTTTAATTTAAATTAAAATTAAATAAATAAAATCGAACGGTCACCCATTACGGGCTATTGGTCGCTGTCTGGTCATGTGTTTGATCAGGAGAGAGAAAGCTGATGTGGCGCAGAGGTGGCAGGGGTGAGTTTGGTCACCCATTACGGGCAGTCTAACTAACTACTTCCTCCAATTCTTAATACAAATTTCATTTTTAACAATTTTAAAACAAGTTAATATACTTTGATAATTTACTTCTGGTAAAACATAATAAGACCTACACCCGCTAACCATCTCTTTTAGTCTAGTGAGATGACTATATTATCCTTATTTTTTATTTTAAAAATTATTAACATCATTTTATAGAAAGTTGTATGTTATGTAAAATAACATGTTTTATAAATAATCCACCTGAGTTAGTATACTTTTGTTCTAATTTGATCCTTAAAGATATATGGATTAAATATTATAAGGAATTTAGGATTTAGTAACATGAGAAGGGAGGGAGTATATTTCAGGTTGAAATCGAAAGTGGGCCCCAAAATGGTAGCTAATTTGATGTAATAGATGTTATAATTTGGTGGAGTTGGGCCCACCGTAAGGTTGTATGCTTGCGATGACGCCACAATCCACACCACCTTTAGTTATTTTGGTTGGATAAAGCTGATTTGTGGGCTTGTGGATTGTGCGGTCGTGATTAGATGATAATAAATGATTACACATCATCACTCGAATCATTAAGATGTTCCATTGGAAAAGAAGGTCGTTTGTTTCACAAGAAACTGGAGTTCAAAAGTTACCGGGTAACACTTTAGGATGATCAGAAGAAAAAGTCATTAGAATACTGGTTAAGCCATATGTCCATATATACTAGAGTCATATACTTCGTACTTGATCTTCTCCGTTTGTCTAGACAGAAATGTCTTTCTATATACAGTTGTATAAATTATAATGCAATAGCCGATAGTAGTAATCAACTATGAGGATTCTGGGTCAGGGGTATCAGGGTAAATTGCATCTAGTGTTGTTATCTTTCCATGGAAAACGAGATTCCTAAGTGATGTATCTATCGGGTTAGTCTCTGGCCAATCAGAAACGACAACGCAAACCGGTTGGACCCATCCCCTACAATGACAACATTTGGACCATAAAATAAATTAAAATAGAAATCATTTCTATTTTTTATTTGTTGAGAAATTTATTTTGTTTTGGACATCCACATTTTAAAGATCAAAATCGATATCATCTTGATGAAGTTTAGATAAGTTTTCGTTTTTATATTTAATTAGGTGGGACGAACGTACATCAGTAGTGTTACCCGAAGGAGATATATTCTATATCGTGGCATTGCTCCGGTTCACAAATCCGTATCAAAAGTCTCCAAGTGTTAGGGATTTGGTCTCACAAAATCATGAAATTATTCAAGTTTGTGTTAGAAATGGGTTTGATTTCAAGTTGTACCTTCCTCATTACACAACTCAAGATGGGTGGAAACAACACTTCGGGAATCGATGGTCGAGGTTTGTTGAGATGAAGTCGAGATATGATCCGATGGCTATTCTTGCACCAGGACAAAAGATTTTTGCGCGACGACATTCTTGATGAATAATCGTTCAAGATTTTTTTGCCCACCAAGTGTTCGACAAAATTCCCCTGAGATTATTAAAAGCAAACTGTTGTCATGTGTTAATCGTATTAATTTTCTGTTAAAATGAACTGCCTTCTACGTGACTTTGATGTTGTGTTTATTCAAAGTTAATTTAGTATATCAAGATTGTTCTTTGCTAATGCTATTGGTAAATGTCGGGTCTTTTATGCAGATTGAGGTAATTGAAGATATATGATGTTACTAAGGAAGACCAGATATGGGAACTCATAACTTTATAAGTACTGTATGCACTTCAATGCATATTTTCTTGCAATAGAACTAATGCTGCTACAATACCAAAATTCAAGATTGCAATTGTTCTTATTTCAGTGTGGCATTTGTTCCCACAGTTGGCATGCATCTCGAAAAAATACACCCGTTGCAATCTTTTTCAACAAAATGTGATTGATATGAAGCCTAATACAACTGTTGTGAATATTGCACTTGCTGGATGTCTTCTTTTTGGGAAATATAGGAAAGGAGAACGAAGGACCTCGAATCGGTGTGAAAACCGATGTTATTATGTTGATTATGATAGGTCATATTTATGAAAGAAATTGACGGAAAAAGGAGATTAGAAAATTCAAGAGAATTAAACTAATGTTCAGTTTAGAGAATTTTATAATTGTTTGCTTTTGTGCCATTTGAAATTTGGTGATTTGGATTCTGCATAAGTTGCATAACACATGGTTCTTGCAATGTTGAAAAAGGCAAAAAAAAAAAAAAAACTAAAAACTCTCTTGGTATGTCTAATTTTATGTTTAATGTCACGAAAATTAACATCATCGAACACTTGAAGCATGAAGTATTTGTCTTGTGTAATATATTCCTCCAAGTCATCATATAGGTGAATAATCTCTTCCTTTTTTTATGTTTTTCTAACTAAAAAGAGCATTTTGGTCTTACAAAATTGTCTTGATATATTTTAACGAAAGAAACCTATTTCTTTTTAATAGTTGTATTTTCTTCCCCGTTGTGCTTTTTTGCATTACTTTTTTTGTTGTTTTGTTAATCGAATATGACAAAATTTAGTTGCATTCGTCATAGAGTGTTGCTTTATTGATGATCGAAGGAAGATACAAGACATGGTGATGTTGCTTTTACTTTATTGTAGTGTGAATTTAGAAAAAGTTAAAGCTGCAAACAATCTCATGGAAACTCCTCGGGATCACCAAATTTAACCCACTCGCTTCTCTTGCATGCTCTTTTAACTTTGTCTACTTCCATTTCCTTTTATAGATTCTACACCAAATAATTCATAATGATATTTAAATTTGTGAAGCTCTTCCTCTGTTGGAGCAAAACACAGATCAACTTATTACTGATGCTGCAGTTAGTACTGACATACTTAGTACTGATGGGGCAGAACATATTACTACTGATGAAGTTGATGCTGGTGTATATTATAACTTAGTTACTACTGATCATGCAAAGATTGAAGATACTACTGATCAATAGTAGTTACTACTGACGTTGATTATGGACTTACTACTGATCACCAGACTTACTACTGATGTTACATATTTACTACTGGTGATGAGTTTTACTACTGACAACGCGTTTATAGAACATATCAAGTCCGAGATCTTCGTATAGATAGTTATAGAATGTAAATCAATGTATATTTTTATTATTCGATGTAAATCAAGTCCTAGAATAACTAGGGTAAATAGTTTAGCTTCAAGGACTATTATAAATAGTTCCTTACGAATTGTAAACGTACGTGTGTATTGTTAACTTGATAATATACATTGAAGCTTTTTGTGAAACTGTGTTCTTAATATTCTTGCATATTGTTCTTACAGTTCATTGTTCTTAATATATTGATATAGTGTTGATCCGCTGCAACTTCTATCATCAATTAGATCTAAGGTGTTTATTAACTTGTTTATAGTTAATCGATCCTGACAAGTGGTATCAGAGCATATTGGTTCTAGATCTACTATTTGTTAAGAACAACAAAAAGTTTTAATCTTTAAAACACACATTATTAATCATGACTGATAATAATGAAAGCACTCAGGCCAACAAAATTCCCATACTCACACCCAACAACTTTGGGATGTGGAAGAATCGTATTAAGCAATACATGCTTATTACAGATTATTCTATGTGGGAAGTTGTCCTTGAAGGAAACAAAACTGGTCCTGGTCAAGCAAGCAGCTCTGCAACTGAGGCAGACAAACTTAAGTGTGAGAAAGAAAAGAAGGACAAGGGCATCGAACTCAAAACTCTAAGCACTCTATTACTGGCCATTCCTAACGATTATCAACATCTCTTTGTTGAGTATGATGATGCAAAGATACTATGGGAAGCACTGGAGAAGAGATTTGTTGGGACCAAGAGCACTAAGAGGAACATGAAGTCTGTTCTTAAACAAGACTTTGAAAATTTCAAAGGAAAACCCAATGAAACACTCACTCAAGTGTTTGACAGATTCAACAAGCTAATTGGTGAACTTAACCAGGTTGGGGTTAAGATGGATCAAGAAGATGTCAACATGAAGTTCCTAAGATCTCTTAGTGAAGAATGGGCCATGTATACAGTGGTATATAGACAAAGAGATGCTCTAGAAGAAAAGGAGTTGGATGAACTCTACAATGATCTCAGAGTATTTGAAACTGAGGTAAACCAAAAGAACCCTTCTATTTCTTCTAATAATGCTGCATTTGTCTCTAGTACAGGTCAAGGTCAGGAAACCTCTATAGGAAAGGCTGCAGATTCTGAAGATGCTGCAAGAGAATCTTTCTTCACTAGTCATGTGCATACTGCCTTGATTAGTGATGACTTGGAACAATTGAACCAGATGATCTTGAGGAGATGGATCTTAAATGGCAGATGGCTATGCTGAGCCTAAGGACAAAAAGATTCTTAAAAAGAACTGGTAGGACAAGCCTCAACTTCAACAAAGGTGACAAAGCTGGATTTGACAAAACTAAAGTCAAATGTTACAACTGTAACAACCTTGGTCACTTTGCAAAAGAGTGTCCTCAGCCAGACAAAAGATCAAAATCAACTGCCCTTGTATCACAACAAGGACAAGGCTATGACTGGAGCTTCCAAGCAGAAGAGCATACTCAAAATCAAGCTCTCATGGCCTTTACTGACAACAAAACTGAGGTAAAACCTAAACCTTGTACTTCTGAGTGTACTAAAATTGTTAAAAACTTAGAAAAAGAAAACACTAAATTAAATGAAGATTTAGCAAAAGCAGTCAGAAGAAATCATGAGTTTGATAGTGTGATTGCTGATCAAGAACATTAAATAAAGGTGTACAAGATGATTGATCAACGGATCAAGGAAGAATTGCTTCAAGCTGTGGATGAGAAAGAGTTTTATGAAAAAAAAAAAATAAAGAACTAACAAGTAAATTAGAAGAATGTCAGCTTGAAATTGAACAAAATAAATTAACAATTAAAAAGTTTGAAAGAAGCACTAAAATTCTAGATGAATTAACTAATAATCAAACTACAGAAAAGGTTGTTCATGGGGTGGGATATCATGCTGTACCACCTCCACATAAATTCATTCCTCCACTGAAAAACAGTTCAGAAAGAATCATTAATGAATTAAAAACTGACAATCAAACTGAATCTAATACTGAAACATCTGAATCAAATGATTCTTCTGATGATGAGCAATCAATTGAATTTACAATATCTCAAAGTGAATCACCAAAATCAATTGATACAAGTTTTCACACAGCTCAAAGTCCAAATGAATCTCCCAAATATAATGCAGAAAATGTACCAAAAATTTTAACAAGGGGGAATGAAAGAAACAAAAAACAACTCTTAGATCAAAGAATACCTGAAGGTTCAAAAAATAAGAAATTAAGATGTGTTATATGCAATAAAATGAACCATTTAGCAAAGGATTGTCACTTCAATCCAATAAACTGCAAGGAGTTAAAGGAATTTAAAATTTTTAAAGAAAATGCAAAAACTCAAAAGTTAAAAGCTACTACTGGTCCTTCAGTAGTAAATAAAATTAAAACTCCAATTGCTGAAACTCCAAGATTTGGAAGAAGTGCACCAAGATTTGTGCAAAACAGAAGAGTTGGAAGCCCAAAGAACAGCAATTACTTCAAGAACAATGGATAATCCAATCAAAATAAACAATATTTTAAATTTTCCAACACCAGTAGAAACTTTAACAACTTTACTACTGGTGTTAACCCTCATTATAATGCTGTATGGTACCAGTACAAGAATACTACTGGTAAAAACCCTAATTTCAAAAACACTACTGCTCCCAAAACAACTTTCAAAAATACTACTGGTGTTAACCCTAAAAACACTACTGGTCATTTTAAACATGGTAAGTACCCAAATACTACTGGTCCATCAGTAGTAAAGTATTCAAAAGCTAAAAATCATGGGTATAAACCAAGATCAGTAGGAAATTCTCACACCAGTAATAACTCCAAAAGGGCAGTAGTAAAACAACACACCAGTACTAAACAAGTATGGGTACCAAAAGTATTTAAAATTAAATCCCCAAAAGCTTATTTCTCAAAGGATGAACCCAAGACATATAAAGCTTGGGTTCCCAAACTTAACTAATCCTTTACTCACTTGTGCAGAGCATTCAGATCCCAGAAGAAGGAAGAACATGGCATATTGATAGTGGATGCTCAAGGCACATGACTGGGAATCTGCAAATTCTTAAAGATTTCAAGTCATTTGATGGAGGATATGTGGCATTTGGTGAGAATCCCCAAGGAGGTAAGATTACAGGTAAAGGTACTGTTACAAATGGCAAAATTACCTTTGATGATGTATTTTATGTAGCTGAACTAAAATACAATCTTGTCAGTGTGTCTCAAGTATGTGATAAAAAGAACAAGATTCTTTTCACAGACATTGAGTGCATCATTCTTTCTCCTGATTTTATTTTAGATGAAAAATATGTTGTTTTAAGAACTCCAAGGAGAAACAATGTGTATTGCCTGGATATAGGGGGAGAACTCATTTCTACAAATGAGGTCAACTGTTTTATATCCAAGGCAAACACCACTGAATCAGAACTATGGCATAGAAGGATGTGTCACAAAATTTTAAAAACATGAATAATTTAGTAAAAAGAAATCTGGTCATTGGACTACCTCAAAAACAATTCATGTGTGATCATCACTGTGTTGCATGCCTAAAAGGTAAACAACACAAGACTTCTCATAAGTCCAAATCTATGAACTCTATTTATGTTCCTTTACAGCTCTTACATATGGACCTTTTTGGACCTACAAATGTAATGAGTATTGGAAAGAAACAATATTGTCTTGTTATTACTGATGACTTTTCCAGATATACATGGGTTTTCTTTCTCAGGACAAAGGATGAAACAAGTGAACTCATAAAGAACTTAATTGTCAAACTGGAAAACACATCTGATCAAAAAGTGAAAGCCATAAGATGTGATAATGGCACAGAATTTAAAAATGCTAACTTAATTAACTTTTGTGATCTTAAAGGTATTGACAGGCAATACAGCTCACCTAGAACTCCACAACAAAATGGTGTAGCTGAAAGAAGAAATAGAACCATCATTGAAGCAGCAAGATCAATGCTAGCAGACTCAAAATTACCAATTACTTTTTGGGCAGAAGCTGTTAATACTGCTTGTTATGTTCAAAACAGAGTATTAATAGTGAAGCCACACTTTAAAACACCATATGAACTGTTTAATAAAAGAAAACCTTCTATAAGTTTCTTAAAATCATTTGGTTGTCCTTGTACTATTTTAATTACAAGAGAACAAATTGGTAAATTTGACTGCAAAGCTGATGATGGAATCTTTGTGGGATATTCTACTCAAAGCAAATCATATAGAGTATTCAACAAAAGACTAAGGATAATTGAAGAAAGCATCAATGTATCCTTTAATGAAAATGTACCTAATGAACAAGGAAATGGTCCAGATTGGCTATTTGACATAGACAATCTAACCAAATCCTTTAATTCTAATATGAATTTCAATGTAGGTAATTCAAATTGTCACAATCAAAAGGAAGGAACATCATCAGTTAATACTGGTCAAGAGGAAATGAGATACATTGTAGTTAATACTGCTCCAATAGTTAATACTGATGTCAGTAATAACTCAAGTTCTGGAATCAGTAGTAACTCTGAGAATGAGGACAGTAGTAATTCAAATACTACTGATACCAGTAATAGTACTCAAAATACTACTGGTCCCAACATTAACCTAGATTCTCAAGATACTACTGATACCAGTAACAACATCAACTCTTTTGATCTCAATGAAGATAATAGCAGTAGTAACTCTGACCCAGAAGATGATGAACCAAATATCAATGACAATGAAGGATCTCTAGAAGAACAACTACCTGAGACAAATGAGTCCAATCTTGAAAATCAACTAGTGGTTGATAAAACTACAACTACAAGGACTCAAAAGAACCATCCATTAGACCTTGTTCTAAGTGATGTCAACTCACCACTACAAACAAGAAGCAAATTAAACAAAAGCTTAACTGCAAATATGTGAAATATAAGTTTAATTGCTAATGAATGTATGTATGAATGCTTTCTGTCTCAGGATGAACCAAAGAAGATCCAACAAGCAATGAAGGACTCAAACTGGATTGAGGCAATGCAAGAAGAACTCCTTCAATTTAAATTACAAGCTGTTTGGACACTTGTACCTCTACCCAAAGGAAAAAGAGCCACTGGAACAAGATGGATATTCAGAAACAAGAAAGATGAAAGAGGTATAGTGATCAAGAACAAAGCCAGACTTGTAGCCCAAGGATACACTCAAGAAGAAGGAATAGACTATGATGAAGTATATGCTCCTGTTGCTAGAATTGAAGCCATAAGAATATTTCTAGCATATGCTTCATTCAAGAAATTCAAAGTCTATCAAATTGATGTTAAGAGTGCATTCTTATATGGGAAGATTGAAGAAGAAGTCTATGTATGCCAACCTCCAGGTTTTGAAGATCCAAAACATGGTGATTATGTGTTCAAATTGGATAAAGCTCTATATGGCCTACATCAGGCACCAAGAGCATGGTATGACACATTATCATCATACCTATTGAAGAACAAATTTAAAAGAGGAGCCATTGACAAAACCTTGTTTACAAAGAAAGTCAAAGATGATATACTACTGGTACAAATTTATGTAGATGATATCATCTTTGGCTCAACCAATGATTTACTATGCAAGTAATTTGAAGAACTGATGCAAATTAAATTCAAGATGAGCTCCATGGGTCCAATGAACTTCTTCCTTGGACTCCAAGTCAATCAAAGAACTGATGGTATTTTGATAAATCAATCAAAATATGTGAAAGACATCTTGGAAAAGTTTGACTTGAAAGACAGTAAAAGTGCTAGTACACCAATGGAAACACACAAACACCTACATCCTGATGTTGAGGGGGAGGATGTAGATGAACACTTATATAGATCAATGATAGGCTCTTTGATGTACTTAACTGCATCAAGACCTGACATTATGTATAGTGTTTGTGTGTGTGCAAGATATCAAGCAAGACCTAAAGAACTGCACTTGCAAGCTGTTAAAAGAATATTCAGATACTTGAAAGGCAAACCATCACTAGGTCTATGGTATCCACATGATTCACCATTTGAACTCATAGCCTATACAGATAGTGACTATGGAGGTGAATGTCAAGACAGAAAGTCCACTACTGGTGGATGTCAATTCTTTGGATCAAGACTGGTGTCATGGCAATGTAAGAAGCAAACAAATGTATCAACATCTACTGCTGAAGCAGAATATGTAGCTGCATCTGCTTGCTGTGCTCAAGTACTATGGATTCAAAACCAGCTTCTAGACTTTGGTATCTCTATCCTTAAAACTCCTATTTTTATTGATAATCAAAGTGCTATTAGTATTGTGAATAATCCAGTAAAACACTCAAAAACTAAACACATTGAAATAAGATTTCACTTTATAAGAGATTGCAATGAAAAGAAATTAATCAAAGTAGTTAAAATCCATACTGATGATCAGTTAGCAGATCTTTTTACAAAAGCATTTGATGTAGGAAGATTCAACTTCTTGGTTAGCAGTATTGGAATGATTTTAATAACTTAAAATCTCACTTAAAATCATGTGTAAAGTTTTGTTGTAAAAAGTTTTTTTTTTTTTTTTTACTACTGGTAGGTCTGCATTACTGGTATGAAAGTGTATGCACAAAATACTACTGGTAGTTCATTACTACTGGTGTATATTAGGTTTACACAAATACTACTGGTAAGTCAGTACTACTGGTATTCACATATACTACTGGTCTTTTGTGTTAATGGTTACTACTGATGTTTATAGTTACTACTGATGTCAAAATCCTTAGTCACTACTGATGTTAGTAGATACTACTGACGTTTTACTACTGATATCTTATTTACTACTGGTCTTTCAGAAACACAATTACCAAACTAACCCCCATGAAAATAACCGTTATGTTATGATTCGAAGGACATTTTAGTAGTTTTGCAGGTTAAATCGAAAGATATAAAAGGCGGTAGACGATTAGTTTAGCATTATCTTCACTTCGATTTGATAAAACCTCTCGATAAACCCTAGCTATCGATCAAAAACTCATCTTAAATCTTAAAATTCTTAAAATTTTCTCTCAAATCACTGCAAAATGGCAACTCTACAATCTCTCAATGTTCAAACCGATCTCAAATACTCAGAGTTCCACAACATGTGTGCCTTTCTACGCAATCCAGACGGAACAAAGGATTTCCGACCAATCGTGAACTTTTTGAAAAATTCTTACATACGATTCGCATTAACGGTGAAACCGAAGGCATACCAACAGCACTTGGTGGATTTCTGGACCAATGCTGAAAGAACGGAGGGTGCAACTGTACCAATAATCAAATCAATTGTGGATGGAAAAACGATCACCATCACAGAACAATCTATTCGACAACATCTTCAACTACACGATGATTCAGGTATGACTACTCTTCCTAAGGAATTCATTGCTGAAATTTTAAACAAAATGGGATATGAGGGAAGACTAAACATAGTAACTTTTCAAAAAGGTCTTCTCTCCCCACAATGGAAATTTCTTGTCCATACTATTCAGCATTGTATTTCTCCGAAAAGAAGTACTTGGAATGAGTTTAACAGGTCAATAGCATCTACTGTTGTCTGTCTATGCACAGACCAAGTATTCAATTTTTCTAATATGATTTTTGAAGGTATGTTGGGAAATCTTAACTCTTCAAAATTTTTAATGTATCCCAGATTTCTCCAACATATCATAAACATTGAATTACAAAACTTGTCAACTCCCAAAAATATTTTCATAATTCCAGAGTTGAACAAGAAAGTTTTCTCAAATATGAGAAAACAATTTAAATTTTCGGGCAAGGAAACCCCTCTGTTTCCTAATATGATCAAAGATCACACACCTATTGGAGAGGGTTCAATCAAAGATATAACCCAAATTGAACCTCAACCCACTCCATCACCCCCACATACAGCCCAAACACCACCCCATATAGCCACTCAATCACCCACTAACTTAGAATTCCTGAATGTGTCCCAGGAACTTGAATTAAATCTGCAGAGTGCTACTCTTCACTCTGTGGAAGACCTACCAGACAAAACCCAAAACATTTCCACAATTTATAAAAGAAAGAAATTATCTTTAAAGGACACCAGGGGACAAATCGAGTCACACCCCAGGCTCAAAGAGTTGTCCTCCAAGGAGGAGAGAGGACATGAGGGGAGGGCTTTCACTACTGATGCCCCAAAGGTGGGTGCACAGGATAGTGAAAACATCACTAAGACCCAAACCTCGGCAACTTTAAGTGATGACTCTTTTGAGGAATTACTTAAAGGACCCCGGTGCCAAGAAACCAAAAGGGGGGACATCTCTGCTTCTTCTAGGAAGAAGAGAATGTCTAAAAGACCCAATGACTCACCAAGCAGTGATGAGGGCAGATCTGTGGAATTGATGGAAAGGAAGGAAAACCTTAAAACCAATGTACCTGTTAGTAAGCCCGATGATCTTGCTAGATGGAGTGAGGGCAGTATTAAAATCCAACAATTGACGGAAAAAGTGGATTCTCTTGAATCCACTGTACAAAATTGCCTTACATATTTAACAAACCAAGGGAAAACAATGGCTGCCATGAAAAGGCATGTAAATACCATCAACAAGAGGATGAGATTATATGAGCACAGGCTTCATCAACAAACCAAAATCATCAGAAAATTGAAGAAAAAGATTGATGATAGTGAGGCTCCACCAGTTGAGCTCACTAAGGGGGAGAAGGACAACATACAGACAATGATTGATGAATCTATTGCAGCAGCAGCATCCTCCCTCTTAAATTTAAAAGAAACAGAAGTTGATGAAGGCCCAGAGATGATGGTTACAGAAGAAGAACCAATTACTACTGCTCCTACTAAAGAACAAGCAGAAAAAGAAACACCAGTAGTAACTCCTACTACTGACATTATAGCAGTAGTAAATGAAGAAGAGGAACTGAAAGCAGCAAATACTACTGATGCCCTATCAGTAGTAACTCCTGAAGTTACACCAGTAGTAACTACTCTGGTTACTACTGAAGAGGAAGAACTACATTTTCCAGAGCTAATTGAAAGAGAAAGACATGTCATCATTACCAAACCACCAACACCTGATCAACCACTTATCATACCTGACATAGATGATAATGTGAATTGGTTTGAGGTTGATGAGTGCTCACTTCCTCCACATCCAAAAATACTTCAACAAGATGAACTTAGGTTATTTTCTCCTTCTGTAATGATAAGTGGAGTGCCAGACATGAAATATATTCCACCTCCACCTTCAGCACATATTAGAAAGGGTAAAGAAATATATGATGAAGATTACCCTAACAGAGCTCTTGGTCATTACATGGTAAACAAGATAAATCTTGTTAGAGCTGATAAACAGTCAAAATGGAAGGTGAAGCAAAAGAGATATTGGGAGAAGGTAGCTAAGTATCAAGCTCTTGAACAAAAGAAGGATAGAATAGAAGTTCCTGTTCAAGCAGTTCAAATTAAAGATGTTCAGATAGAAGCCCAAAAGGAAGAATTCAAAAGGCTCAGAAAGATTGAAGAAGAACATATTCAATGCCTTGAATATTTGGTTTCTGAATGTAAAAAGACTAAAAGTGATTTGACTGATGATGTGTTTGAACAAAAGGCCAACATGATTGAATATTTAAAAACAAAAGGGATTAGTGCAAAGTCATTAGGAAGAATGAAGATGATGACTATCATTGAAAAATACTGCAATGCTAAGAAGAAAGACTTGGCTGAACAAGAAGCTGAAGAATCAAAGAAAGCCAAAACTTTAATCCCAATCAGTTTAAATTTGCTCAAAGCTGGTAGTGTTTCATCTATTGGTGATACTTCAACTCCCCAATCTAAGAAAAGAAAATCTGTTGATCAAGAACAAAGCTCTAAGAAAAAGTCAAAACAAATTATACCTGTTCTTGAAATGCCAGTTGCTCCATTACAGAACAATCAAATTATTAACTGGAGAGTGATGCAGAACAATGTCATAGAGGTCATAAGGGAAGACAAAGTTATACAAAGATTCACTGGATGGTTACCCTTAATCAGATCATGTTCTAGAAGTGATGTAATCAAACTTCTGATTATTGGAAAACCTAGAATGACAAAGAAATCATGGAAAGAGTCTGGTGCTGGATATTTAACAAAGATGATAGATGCTGCATTTTATCCAGATAATTATCCAGAACAATTTACAAATCCAGGTAATGTATATGCTTGGAATGTCATTCCTACTGCAAATATGTACTTCTTTGAGAAATCAGGCAAAGTGTGTGAATTGTACTTATATGAAAAAGAATATCCACATTCTGAGAAGACTATGTATCAGATATTCATAAACACTTTGATGAAACCCTATGATGCTATTATGTTCCAAAACAAACTGAATTATTTTACAAAGAGGAACAGCAGATATATTATTGAACAAATGCTTCAACAGAATCAAAGAACTCTTGAGAAAAGAAGAAAAGAACAAGAGGAACAAAAGAAACTTGATTGATTAAAAGGTAATCAATAAGTTTAGGGGGAGATTGTTGGAGCAAAACACAGATCAACTTATTACTGATGCTGCAGTTAGTACTGACATACTTAGTACTGATGGGGCAGAACATATTACTACTGATGAAGTTGATGCTGGTGTATATTATAACTCAGTTACTACTGATCATGCAAAGATTGAAGATACTACTGATCAATAGTAGTTACTACTGACGTTGATTATGGACTTACTACTGATCACCAGACTTACTACTGATGTTACATATTTACTACTGGTGATGAGTTTTACTACTGACAACGCGTTTATAGAACATATCAAGTCCGAGATCTTCGTATAGATAGTTATAGAATGTAAATCAATGTATATTTTTATTATTCGATGTAAATCAAGTCCTAGAATAACTAGGGTAAATAGTTTAGCTTCAAGGACTATTATAAATAGTTCCTTACGAATTGTAAACGTACGTGTGTATTGTTAACTTGATAATATACATTGAAGCTTTTTGTGAAACTGTGTTCTTAATATTCTTGCATATTGTTCTTACAGTTCATTGTTCTTAATATATTGATATAGTGTTGATCCGCTGCAACTTCTATCATCAATTAGATCTAAGGTGTTTATTAACTTGTTTATAGTTAATCGATCCTGACATCCTCTCGTTGCCGTTCATTTTTTTAGACATGTTATTTACTCCAACAAATCATTCTATTGGTACATATTTATATTTCTTTGAACGGCAAAACAGAATGACACACAAGACCTGGAGATTTGGCAAAGACATCACCCTGATCAAGTGAACCCAAATGGAATTAAGAAGATCAAACGCATACATCAATACAAGGCATACATCATCTAAAAAAAGTGAAATTCCCGTGAAGTCGTTCAATACATAGAAGCAACAAAAAAAATACCCTTTTGTAGCGAAGGAGATTCACCCGCGCTGACTCCGAGGTATCTGTAAACGGATGGTGGCCCTGAATTAGTCGGCTTTAATAGCAAGTCGAAACCTAGGTTTAAAAAAAATAGAACATGCCGTTTTTCTTTGATATGTTTAATAAATTATGTAGAGCATTATTGTTTTTCTAACTATATGATCATGGCCTCATGGGAGGTAGAGATTCTTTGGTGTGGGATTCTTCTTTTATTTCATGAAATCAATATAATCTTTGCATGCTTCTCCTATATACTAATCATGCTTATGATTAATCAATATCAATCATTAAAAAAAAATACTTTTATATTAAAGTTTATAATAAACATCTAATCCTGACCGATTGACTTATAGCATTTTTAATTTTTAAATGTCACAACTTGCAACTTGAACAAAGTCTGACGCAAATTGTGACCTATATTTGCTACGAAGGGAGAAGCCAAAATTATTTTCTTTTTAGGGAGAAGCCAATTATTTGACTATAATTTGACATGTCAAATCAGATTATATGAATAGGGGTGTTCGTTTGGACGGTTTGGATATATCCGAACCAAATAGATGAAACCAAATAAAGTCCGGTTTTCAAAAGTTCAAACCGAACCGTCCAAACTAATTCGAAAACCAAACCGATCCGAACCAAATAATAATTTGGTTGGTTTGGTTTTATCCGTTTGGTTTTTCCTTAAAATTTACAAAAATACTACAAAAGTATATAAAATAAATAATATTAAGTTCGATATGTAAAATTCCAAAATGATAAACTAGTTTGTACATAAAAACAAGTCTAATTCATAGCTTGTGACATTTATAATGATATATGCAAAAATCGGCATCAACTTTATCAAAAAATCCAAAACGACTGGTATATCGCCAAATGATACAATATAAAATGGAACAAGTGTTAGTATATAAATCATTTTACTATAAGAAATGTAAAGAAAAGGAATACCATAATTGCTTACCATGGAAACCAACAAGTGTTAGTATATAAATCAATTTACTATATATTACTATTCGGTTTTTTTGGACAATCCGGTTTTCACGATGGAAACCAAATCCAATCCGAAATCCAAACTATTAATTTGGTTTAAGTCCAAACCGATCCAAAAAACCAAATAACCAATCCAAATAGTCCGATCCAAAATGTCCAATTGGACAATCCGGTTATATCCGAATAGTGAACACCCCTATATATGAATGTAAGGAACTAAGGATCATGTGGTTGTTTGCTACAGAGTTTTTCTTCACGAATTACAAATTTTGCACTTTATAACTTTGCAGTTTTTAAACATTTAAATATCGTCACAATTCTCAAAATATGTTAAATCAGCAAATGTAACATATCTAATGTATATACAGTGATGTAAATATTGCTAAATAATGGTACGGATGGAAAATATTCGAAGTTGTGAGGCAGGGCGATCGAAGAACAGCATTGAAGAAAGCAAAAGCATTCACTTTCCCGAATCCCAAAGGGAAGAAGGAAGATCTGCCTTTCACTTTACACTTTACACCCCTATTTCTCGAATCTTCATTTTTACCCCCCTGTTCTTTTCTCCTTTTACCCATCACCCCTCTACTTTTTGTCTACTATCATTGTCTCTCTCATCCATTTGGGATCAAACCAAAAAAAATGAAGAGAAAAGAACACTCCCAATCTCCTTTTTCACTTTCATCCCTCTAACTTTCTCTATTTCAAATCTTAACATCCACAATTTTGTTATGATACAATTGTCAAACATACTTAAATCATACATACATCGATTATAACATGTTACTCGAATTAGAAGTTAGAATGACTGATATATCATGTAGTTCAAAATTAATTATATATCAAAATATGTATCACCCTTCACAAACAACTTAAGAAAAACTCTTAAATAATGAATATTAATAACACCATTCGATAGAACATAATTAGCACGCGAAACCACTAGCGATGGCGCGATTACTAGCTAAATGGGTAGTTTCAAACACGGGGAGCTCCTCACAATATTGCTCCTTCTTGAAAACGGCCAAATGGTCGAGCTCAAATAAGTCTGAGCTCGAGTCACTTGCCACATCATCTTCTTCATCGTCAAAATCAAACTTCTCGTCATTGTACTTTGTCTTTAATTCATTAAAATTCAATTTTTCGGTTCTTGCCCATGCGAATGTAGGAGGTTGTCGCCCGAAATCTTGTGCATTGCATATGTTTTTCGTATTGGTCGGACGAGAAACTTCACGATCTAGAAACCGAACGGTTCTTCGCATCCCATTGTTGATTTGATCTCTTGATCTTGGAGTATTTTTGCTTAAACACGATCTTGAAAATGAAGTGGCGGATGAACACGTAGACACATTTGTAGATTTTGATTTTCTTTCGGGTCGAATTTGAGTTCGATCTTCGAAACCCGAATCTTTCGATTTTTTAGCATTCCCATTTGTGAAAAGACCATTGAGAAATGTCGTTAGCCGACCTCCCGGTGAGATCGGCTGCTTCACTTTCTTTAAACTTGTGTAGATCTTCAATGCTCGGGTTTTTGACTTGATTAGATCACCACCGTCGGTTTTATCTCTTTGATCACCATCAAATAAATTAACCTCGTTTTTGTTTTTTACCGGTGAAACACTTGTTTTCACTTGTTTCGGTCTATTTAATGGGCCGAAACAAGATTGTTTTGGTTTTACGGCTTCAGCTTCGGTATACCAACCGAAACTTGAATCAGAAGAACTCGAACCAGAACTAAAGAACATTGGGTCATTATCTAGCGCCACTTTCCGATCAAATTCCGGCAATGTCGCAGACCCTCGCCGGCTTGTAGCCAATTTCTCATTACCCTTCATTTCCATCCATTTCTCAACCAAACAAGCTCGCCGGAAACTGGCGATTTCTTCATCTTCCACCGCATTGCTACTCTTCAACCTCCCCCGACCGCCGCCGCCGCCGCTCTGTTTCTTCACGACTTTCTGTTTTCGTAGCTTAAATTCACCAAATTTCTCATCACTTCCATCAATCGAGCGGTAGATTTCATCAAGAAGAGTTGAAGAAAATGATGGGTTTTGTGTATTTCTCCTAGTTTTGTCTTCTTTATGAGATTTATCCCAATTATACATCTCTGCCATGAGTTGTAAGGAAATAGTGAAAATAGTTAGAGAGAGACAGAAAGGAGGTTTTGTTTTGTTTTGTTTTGTTTTTAAGAGAGAGAAACAGAGAGTTGAAGGAGAATGTATGATGAAGATGAACAGGGAAGAGGGGAGACTTTTATAGAGGGTGCGTGACTGACAAATTGCTTAAGTTGAGCATTTTGATGAACAGGCCTTGTGTAAAAGACATAATTACCCTTCATGCTTTAGTTTTACCATATTTTTTCTCAATAAAATATTATATTTAACTAAAAACATGTTTTGCTAAAGAAAAAACTATAAACATGTCTAATACACTTGCTATTTATGAATGGATCAAAATAAGTGATACATTTCTAAAATTTATCTTATTTAGTAAAAAAATGATATTCTTTTCTAGGGGTGAGCATAAAAACCGAAAAACCGAACCGAACCCGAAAACCCCGAAAAAACCGAACCCAAAAAACCGAACCATTTGAAAAACCGACATCAACGGTTTTGATTTTTGGAAAACCCGAATGTTTGGGGCGGTTTTCGGGGGCATATGAAAAACCAAACCGAAAAACCTGCCCCGCCTTTATATATATTTCAAGTTTTATAAAAATATTCTTATATTTTTAAAAGATTTGATATAAATTTGTTTGCAAAAGGAAAGCAACCATGCAATGCAACTTCTATGGATGAAGACATTGACTAAGATTATTGCGAAAAATGGTTGGATGTTATTCTATTATTAATTTTTTTTTCAAATTATGTTAGTTGAATTTATTATTACATTATATTAAACTTACTAGTTGTTTTTTTATTTATAATGAAATGAGTTAAGGTTTGGAAGTTTGAATCATAATACTAAGTTTTAAGGTAATAAATTGGTAACTTTAAAGGAAACTAAAAAATCAAAAAAACCCGAAACCGAACCGAAAAGCCCGAAACCGAACCGAAAACCCGAAAAACCGAAACCGAAAAACCCGACACCGAACGGGGTGTAATTCTCAAAATCCGAACTTTCGGGACGGGGTTTGGTTTTAGTTAAAAACCGCCCAAACCGCCCCATGCTCACCCCTATTCTTTTCCACTAACTATCTACTTTAATAAAGTGAAATTACTCGTGTACCCTTACTTTTTACTTTTAAACATCATTAATATTCCCTCCGTCCCAAAAAAAACTTCCTATTTGGTTTTTACACACGTTTTTAGGTGATAGTTAGTGGTGTGGTCGTTGATAATACTTTTGATTAAAATATAAGGTTGGATTGAAGAGAGAAAGATAGTTAGTGGATATTAGTGGTGGGGTTTGTAGTAATAATAGTTTTTTATTGTGTGTAGCCCATCAAATATATGAAATGAGAAGTTTTTTGAGGGATAAAAATTTAGAGTGAAATGAGAATTTTTTTGTGGGACGGAGGGAGTATCACTTTATTCAAAAGAAGTGATACTCATTCTCCATTAACTATCCAATTTAATCTATACTCCGTATTAAATTACTTTTTAATTTTTTGCCTAAAAAATCATGTTTCTTCAAATGTATCACTTATTTTGATACGGAGGTAGCAATATAAATAATTTATTGAATTACAAAAAACTTACAGAAAATGATGAAAATCCCCTATTGAGTAAGATTGCTCGCTAGTTGCCATCGTTCAATTAATCGTACCAGAGTTCTAAATAGATTTTCATAACGGCGCCAAGGCAGGAAAAGTGATCCTAACCTTACGAAATAGATCATGACCTTGGCGTTGGGCGTTGCGTAGGATAAAATGCGAGATGGCGGCATGATGTGCATTATCACGAGTTTTTTTTTATACGTTATGAAATTTGAGTTTTTCAAAAATATAATGACATTATATAATTATAAATTTAGATTTAACATTTTTCGTGATATATATATGATAACATATACTCCGTATAATAATAAAAATGTGGTCTTTAAGTCACGTTTGGAAAACAAGAAGCATAACTTTGATTTTTAATGGTGGTAGGATCACACCGTAAGTTTTTCAGAATCTTGCAAATGGTGGTAGGATCACACCGTATATGCTATTAAGGGACAATGTAAGTATTCTTTACCAAACCAGAGTATTTAACTAATTACACAAGGAAAATTCCTTTTTACATTTTCTATTGATTTTATAGATTTTCTGTTATAGATTTTATATTCGAATGGGACCTTCTATTTAGAAATGAGCTTGTTTTGAAAAGCTAGAAGTTTTAATATTGTAAAACTCATTTTGCCAAAAGTCACTTGATATTCTATCTTTTTTATAACGGAATCATATTTTATTGGGAATTAGTTTATTTGTTTTTAAGAGTTTTAATAATTAAATAAAAACAGTTAAAGATTTTGTTGATCTTGCAATGGGGTCAGAAGGTGGGGTTTTTATAAGACAATGAAGAATCTTGCTTGGGGAAAGTGCATATTAGTGGGTGGGCAAACAAGGATCACTTGTACTCATTGGGTGTTTAACTACAAAAGTATTAAAAGATAATATCTGGTTGTTTCTAAGTTTTTGTGAAATATTTTTACACTAAATATTAAAAATTACAAATAAAGCATTTTCAGCCTAAAATATAGTATTTGATTCACATCTTTATAGTGGGGTTTAAGTCTTATACTCCCTTCGTCCCAAATTAATTGTCCACTAAATAAAAGACACACAGTTTTAAGAAAGTGCAATTATTGCACTGTCCACCAATAAGATCTCATATTTTCCACTTAGACCGGTGCCAATGGGCGATCGGTTGGCCGCCGGTTGGCCACCGCCGGAACCGGCGCCGTTGGCACGGTCCGCCGGTTGGACCGCGGGTCGCTTAAGCGGCGAGAGAAGGGGAGCGTGATGTGGGGCCCAGCCGTACCCTCCAGCCAATGAAAAAAAAGCATTTTTTTTTTCTTTTTTTTTTTTAAACGGTAATAAATTCGAATATAAACGGTAATAAATTTGGTGAAGTGACGGAGTGCTGTTGGCATGGGTACGTCAGTTTAGTGTTAGTTAGTTTGTATGCTGACGTGGCGCTGAGTTGGTAGAAACTGACGGCGTCAGTTTGCGTCACCATTGGCACCGGTCTTATAATTCATATGATTTTGGTTGTAATATGAAAGTGACACTTATTTTGAGACAAACTAAAATAGTAAGGTGGACAATAAAAATGGGACAGAAGGAGTAGTAAACATAAGTGGTACTTATATGTAGATTGGGATTTGCCCAAAAAAAATGAAAATTACAACATAAAGTTGCTCAGTATAAGTATGGCACAATGTGCAGTTGTTCGATGTGAGTGTCAGCTAAATCGTGACATGAAAATGTATTTTTTAATACATTATAAAGAACCAAAGAAAACACATTTACAAACTTTTCAAATTAATGTACTCCCTATGTCCTACAAAAAAGTTCTCATTTCTCATGGGCATAAGATTTTAAGAGATTGTTAGTGGTGGGGTCCTTGGTAATACTTTTGATTAAAATATAATGTTAGATTGGAGAGAGAGAAAGAGTTTTATTGGTGGAATCATAGGTAATAATATTATTTTATTAAGTGAGCTCCTCAAATTTGATAAATGAGAATTATTTTGTATGACAAAATTTGAATGAGAAATGAGATTTTTTTTTGTGTGACGGAGCAAGTATAACCTTGTGACTCGTTGAGGGTGCGTTTGTGATTTGCTTGCATTCCAGGGCTATGCAACAATGTTTTCATTAGTGATACGGATGTATCGTATGGAAGCTAAACCCTAGCTTGGGGTTACGTTCGGCCAACCGAAATCACAAAGAAGAACACGAGTTTTTGTTCAAAACAAAACGTTTTCTATTAATTCAAATCTACCATCCAACACAATATAACAATACTTTAAATAGGAAACTAATTAGAGCTAAACTAGGAAAAGGAAAAGATTCAAATTAAGGATAACACCTAAATAAAAAGATAACTCCTAAATGTGTTGGATTTCTTTAAACGCCTCGGTTTGCCCTTAGCCACTTGCGGATGGATTGGGTTGTGGTTCATGGGTATTTGGGTCTATATCCGTATCATCCTCCCCCTCTAAAAAAGGACTCGTCCCCGAGTCATCTTCTGCGGTTGGTTCATAGGGAGACAAATCTGCAACATTAAATGTAGCAGACACTTTGTAATGTCCGGGCAAATCAATTTTGTACGCATTATCATTGATACGTTTCAGTACGCGAAAAGGACCGTCGGCCCGGGGATGTAGCTTGCCAAAACGTCCTTCTGGGAGCCGTTCCCGACGTAAAAATATCCACACAAGGTCACCTTCATTAAACACGACCTTACGCCTATGCTTATTGGCCCGGTTTTGATATTGCAAATTATGATCAATGATACGGTCACGCACTTGTTCGTGCAAGAGTTTAATTTGGGAGGCGCGTTCGTCCGCATCGGTACTGAAGTGTTGTGGGTCGTCAGTTGGTGTCAAATCGAGCGGTGTAAACGGGTTGCGTCCATACATGACGAAGAACGGGATGCGGCCAGTTGAGCTATGATTTGACCGATTATATGCAAACTCAGCTTGCGGGAGGACAAGATCCCACTTCTTTGGATTATCGCCAACTAAGCTTCTTAACAGATTTCCGAGGCTTCAATTTGTGACTTCAGTTTGTCCATCTGTTTGTGGATGGTGTGAGCTACTAAATTGTAATTTCGCACCTAATCGCTTCCACAATGTACGCCAAAAATGGCTAACGAACTTGACATCTCGATCCGAGGTAATGGTCTTAGGGACACCGTGTAGGCGGACAATTTCATCAAAATATAATCGTGTCACTTGAGATGCGTCATACGTTTTAACACACGGAATGAAATGAGCCATTTTTGAAAATCGGTCGACAACCACCATGGCCGAATCTTTTTTCTGTTGTGTTAAAGGGAGTCCTAGGACGAAGTCAATGCTTATATCCTCCCACGGGTGTTCTGGTGTCGGCAATGGGGTGTAAAGGCCTTGGTTTGTGTGGTGTGTTTTGGCGATGTGACAAACCCGACACCTTTTCAAGATTTTGGTGACGTCACGATGGAGCTTTGGCCAAAAAAAACGTTCTTGTACCAACACAATGGTTTTGTCACGTCCAAAATGTCCGGCTAAGGCACCTTGGTGACATTCGAGAATGATTGCGTCCCGGAATGATGACAATGGTACGCACAAGCGACTACCTTTGTACAATAACCCGTCTTTCTGAACAAAATCACGGTACGGGGAAGTGGTACTATTAGCCCACACATGGGTAAAATCCGGATCGTCTTGGTACAGATTAGCAAATGATTGAAAACCCTGGACTTGGAAGGCGAGGGTTGTTACGTACACTGGCCGTCGACTGAGTGCGTCGGCTACGACATTTGCGGTGCCCGCTTTATGTTGAATGACAAAGTGAAAATCTTGTAACATTTCTACCCACTTGGCATGTCGCGGGTTGAGCTTCATTTGACCTTGTATGTACTTGAGTGCTTGGTGGTCGGAGTATAAGACGAATTCACCGGGTAAAAGGTAGTGACGCCAATACTCAAGGCTTCGGACGATGGCGTAGAATTCCTTGTCATAAGTACTATAACGCCGCCGTGTGTCACTTAACTTTTCACTGAAAAAGGCGATCAGCCGTTTGTTTTGGCTAAGGACGCCGCCGATGCCGACTCCGGAAGCGTCACATTCCACTTGAAAAACGTGCTCAAAGTTTGGGAGGGCAAGAACCGGTGCTTGAGTTACGGCCGTCTTAAGGGTATCAAACGATTTTTGTGTCGCTGGTGACCACGTAAATTCGCTTCCTTTTAACGTTTCAGTGATCGGTGCGACGATGGTGCTAAAATTCCGGATAAAGCGTCGGTAAAAGGAAGCTAGACCATGAAAACTCCGAACATCATGTAGTGAGGTAGGTGTCGGCCAAGTTGTGATGGCGGTGACTTTAGATTCGTCCATTCGAATGCCGTTGTCCGATACAAGATACCCCAAAAAAATGACCTCGGTGGTGAGGAAGTGACATTTAGAAGCATTGGCGTATAGCTTTTGTTGTCGTAGTACCATGAAAATGTCTCGTAAATGAAGAACGTGTTGTGTGACGTCTTTTGTAACACCGCAAAATTTAGAAAGCTTTTTTTTTTTTTTTAAATGGCCGAAGGCGATTAGGTTATCCTCTAGGTTATTTAGTTATCTTAGTTTAGTTTAGTTTACAAACAAGGTCCCATAATAAGCTTCCAAAATGATCATTACTTAAACAATACAAAAATGGTGTCACCTAACGACATGGCTCGATTTACAAAACATATCCTAGCTTGGTCACTTATTCCGTTCAAAGCACCGATCAACCTGCAAAGATTCAACGAGGGAGGGATTAGCACAAAGCTAAGTGAATGGACATAAACAACAAATTGTACAAAGCTCGACAAGCGAGCACCAACACCTCCACGATTGTTACTCCTCATAACCGCTAAACAGTTGTTCCCCTGAATCACTGTTCCACCGAACCAGTAACCGCTAACTGTCTAATCACTAACACGGAAGTTATAAAACATCTCCGCGTACTAAACTCGGAAGTAGCTTCTACATCTCCGATTGCTAACACGGAAGTTATAAAACATCTCCGCGTTGGGTAAACACTATCACTGAGGAACGGTGGCTTTGCGGGCCTTAAACCGTGGTTGGCCAGAACCACAGTAACCGTTGGCGCTTCGTATCCAACACCCGGGCAACTCCCTCCCCTTAACCATGTAACGCATACAGGTAAGGTCGGATACCCTACTAGTCGATACCCATTGCCCAGCCGTTCTCCATCCGACACTGACCTCTTACCTAGCCTCGATTTCCACTAATCGAGTTGTTACCCATCAAGCAAAACCTTTTCATCTATGTGCACATATCATATCTCACTTAACCCGATCAAACCGATACCAATAACCGAGCTTATTTACGAAAGGCTGCATCAAAAGCATCCCAGTCAGAATCCCCTAACCCTAGGCGTACATAACGAAATAGGCTAGCTACGAAAACACCGCGAAAAACGTCACCAAAGAGTTCCCAGTCGCGAACTCCTGTTCGCGTTCGCGAACTTGAGTTCGCGTCGGGAACTCCATCGTTAAGAACTTCGCGATGAACAACCATAATCTCTGTCGCTACTTCCCGATCGTGAACTGGAGTTCACGGCGTGAACTTTCCCCGTCTGGCAATTTTCCTGCATTTTTCTAATATACCATATACCAAATGTATAAACCGAAACCCGAGTTGTAGGTTAAATCCACTCACCGTTACTTCCACTTGTCGAACTCAGAGGTCTAATGTTTCTGAGTCACGATCCCGATTCCTGTACACCAAGGAATACCGAATTAGTATATAATTCCACAAAATTTTAAACAATGTTAAATATGCATTTAACACTAACACTTGCACTAACTAGATAACCAAACACTTGAATCATCATATGAACATGTCATAACCATTTACACTTACACCACAAGTCAACTAGTCATTTTGCACTTCTTACATTCAAACGGGTCAAAACCGGGTTATTAGAACAATCATACTTTCTACAAATACAATCATGTCAACAACTTACAAATCACCAAATTATGTAGTTATCATGTTGTTCTCATTCGTAGACCAAGTAAATCCATATTAAATACATTTAGTCAACTTTCACCATATTTACCCAAACGGGTCAAAACACTATATTTAACTTCAGCACTTTCCAAACACCACTTTAAAGCTATAATCACACCATATAGCAATTCATGACTAGTTAGCCAATCCAACAAGTTCATAACTATCATAACCCAACTATTTTACTTCCAAAATCATAAGTTCTATCTTTTGACCCAAATCGTCCAAACACTAACTAGCATTTTATCAATTTCACCAAATCTCAACATAATTCAAAACTAACATATCCAATCTATCGTGTTAACATATTTAAGCAACAAAACCCGCAACAACACATCAATGTCATGTTTTTCACCAACTAGTCATTTAACACAATAATTGGTTCATAATTTCTACATAATCTTAAACAATTGTTTTAACTAACAATTTCACCCAAATCAAGTCATAATACACCAAAACATCCAATACTTGATTTCTCAACATTCATAGCTTACTAAACATGTTTTCTCAACCTAATGAACAATTCCAAGCATTCAAACAACAATAAATCCAAGGTTTGTCAAAACCCACATAACCTACTTTTAGCATAAACACCCTAACTTGTACATCTTGCTAAAATAGTTGTACCTTGTGCTAAGTTACTTGTACTCATACAACAATACATGCCAAAACTTGAATAAACACTTAATATAGCATATAACACAAGAATCATCAACAAACTCTCAAGAGGCATAAACCCTAGTTCATGAACTAGTCAAAACTTCAAAACAAACAACAAGAGATGAAAGCTTACCACAATACCACCAAGAATTCGAGATATAGGCTAAAGGTAGAGAGATTTGAGCTAGATTTCTTCTAAAGTGTCAAGAATGAAGATGCGGATTTTTGGTGGAGACTTTTAATGAAAAAAAAGAGAGGATAAGATGTTTGAGTTGAAAAGTGAGGAGGAGGTGACCCCTCCCTCCCTCTATGACCGGCCAAGGAAAGGAAAGGGGCCCCACTTGGCCCTTTTTTGTCTTTTTCCACTTTTAAACAATACAATCCAAAAGGTCCCTTTCGTAGTTAATTTATTTAAAATACCAAACGGGTTACAATTTTAAAAACGAAAGTATATTCGGAGACGATATTAAAAGGAGAATCCAAAGATATAAAAATCACATTTTCATTTAAACATTTCAGAAAACAGATATTTTAATTCCTTGATTAAAATATCACAAAAGGACAAAAAGTCAAACAATTCATTTAACACTTAATCAATTTATTCCATATATGGTCAAATATATATTTATCAAATATCAATATATACCTAAAACAACTAGGCCAGTTTTAGGATGTTACAACTCTACCCTCCTTAAAAAGGATTCCGTCCCCGGAATCCAACAACAATAGTCAAATAGCAAGTATTTATCACAATAAATTCACGACTATATTCCAATCACTTTCACGTATACATGCTCAAACAAAATCACATCCATTTCTGTAGTCTACACTTACTCCGAATAATCTCATTACTCATATAGCATTTACCATTCATAACAAGTTAGCATTCCTCATGCCAAAAAGTAATCCACAAACATATGTTTAAGAATTCCTTACACAAAGTCACAACAATTAACCCAAGTCTCAATTATCTACTCATTTTCTTCTTTATCCTAACAAAATTTACAACCTTGACCCGCAATTTTAAGAATTTCCAATAAAAATTTCCGGTCTAAATCAACTAATTTCCAAAAATACACTTTCATAACATAAAGTCACACCAATTTTGCATACTAAGCACAAACGGGTCAAAAACAAGCAATTCTCCGTGACACTATCCAAGTCCCTAGTTAAACATACTTCTAACAATCATATAATATTCCATGCTTAATTGGCCATATTACACGGGTGACAAAATTTTACAAGTCAAGTTGCACGTTTTGACAAAACAAGTCGAAGTCTACACAATTCAAGTCTACCCCACATATTTCATTACAATCATGGCAATACAATTAACAACATCATTTATACCCAATTGGTCATACCTGTGACCTAACAGATCAAAACAAGTTTTATTATCCAAAAATTGTTTTACTACATCCATAACATGTTAAAGTATTTAACAAAACCAACTTATACAATTAACAACTAAAAGCATCCAATCCAGTCTTGGCACTAATCACCTTAAACGGGTCAACATTGAGGAATTTAACACAACAATTCCAACCATACAACTAACGGTTCATTAAACATGACAAACTTACGTTATGACTAATAGGCTTTTTCAATTAGACGCCCACTTTCACTTAGACTCAAGTCAAACAGTTACAGGTCAACTAGTTCTCGAGTTTTACTCATTAACATCCAAGTAACATGATATTTTTCATCATTTCAATTTACAATTAAGCATAAACAACTTTTGTTACAATCAATAAGACATCATCGTCACTTTGAGTAATTTAACAAAAATTACCAATTTAAACTATGATCAATTTTATCAACATAAATCATTTCCATACAATCATTAAATCTAAACACTAGATTTAAGTATGAATCACATTTTCAACTCTTCTCAAATAATTTCATAATCAATGCAAATCATTTAACAACTCATTCATCTTCAATTAATACTATCACAAGTCATCTCAAAAGATTTACACGCACAATTCATTAGTCGCATTTCAGATTTCAAATTCGACATATGAAACAATTTGATAATTTATCATAAGCATTTCAGGTCATTCAGATAATTAACACCGATTAACCGCCATAATTAGTGTCTATAACAAAAGCAAACATCAATTTGTTCACATTTCACAAACATTTCCGATTTTCACCACACAAGTCACTATATGTGACCCGACGGGTCACAACAAAATTCCCCTTTTTCACATAACAAACACTAGTCCTACTTGGACTATTCAATTCACGTATACAATTCCATCCATTTTAATTACAAGCATCACATTCCCACAGTTTACAATGGTTACTATTATACTCAATTTGATCCATAGTCACATATGTTGTGACCGAAACCGACATACAACCGATTCTCTTCGCTTCTCCAAAAGTGAAGGAACAACCAAAACAATTTCAATCAACTTATCATCAATTCACACAATATGAAAACGAGCAACTTTAACCACCGAGACACTATATGTGTCCCGACGGACAAGAAAGGATTCCATCTTCTATAACATTTATTCATAACTTTGATTAAACTAGAACAATCCACACATCATATCACACTAACTTAGTCCAAGTTTCAACAAAAGGAACATGTAAGCATACATCTCTTATATCTACAAAACTCCTGACACATAAGATGTATCCCAAATCAACAAGCAATCAATTATTCTAATTCAAGTGACATAACACACTGAAGGTAAGCGGTTCAGTTCATCACAACATTTCACAAATCTTTAGTTAAGCAATCTTCTCAATTAACAATTCTACATAAACACAAGTATTGAGTTTATTAAAGCATACCCGAGCCATCATTGTCGGTCCACTGTTGGTGAAGATTCCCCGACCGCCCCCGTCCTTGATCCGCAACCCATTTCCTTTTCTCAAGGTCAATTTCCATCTTGCCCAAATTGACCTCCTCTAATGTACTTCATTTTCCCCACGTACGTATATATGCTCCTCAGGTAGCTCCTGCATCGTTACTTGATGTGCCAACATTTCCTAGGGCCAAGGGGGTCGGGTTCTCTTTACCTGTCATATCTATAACAATCACCACAACTCACGAAAGCTTAGTTTAAATCGTTAGTAACTACATACTAACTACAACTAGCTTCATTCACCGTTGCTCTAATCCCGCTCGTACGGAATGCTTGACCAAACTTGAGCCACGATTTGGGAATGGAACACCAACCCCGTGTATCCATCGCCAAACCGAAGCTCTGATACCAAGTTGTAACACCGCAAAATTTAGAAAGCTTTTTTTTTTTTTAAATGCCCGAAGGCGATTAGGTTATCCTCTAGGTTAGTTTAGTTATCTTAGTTTAGTTTAGTTTACAAACAAGGTCCCATAATAAGCTTCCAAAATGATCATTACTTAAAAAATACAAAAATGGTGTCACCTAACGACATGGCTCGATTTACAAAACATATCCTAGCTTGGTCACTCATTCCGTTCAAAGCACCGATCAACCTGCAAAGATTCAACGAGGGAGGGATTAGCACAAAGCTAAGTGAATGGACATAAACAACAAATTGTACAAAGCTCGACAAGCGAGCACCAACACCTCCACGATTGTTACTCCTCATAACCGCTAAACAGTTGTTCCCCTGAATCACTGTTCCACCGAACCAGTAACCGCTAACTGTCTAATCACTAACACGGAAGTTATAAAACATCTCCGCGTAGTAAACTCGGAAGTAGCTTCTACATCTCCGATTGCTAACACGGAAGTTATAAAACATCTCCGCGTTGGGTAAACACTATCACTGAGGAACGGTGGCTTTGCGGGCCTTAAACCGTGGTTGGCCAGAACCACAGTAACCGTTGGCGCTTCGTATCCAACACCCGGGCAACTCCCTCCCCTTAACCATGTAACGCATACAGGTAAGGTCGGATACCCTACTAGTCGATACCCATTGCCCAGCCGTTCTCCATCCGACACTGACCTCTTACCTAGCCTCGATTTCCACTAATCGAGTTGTTACCCATCAAGCAAAACCTTTTCATCTATGTGCACATATCATATCTCACTTAACCCGATCAAACCGATACCAACAACCGAGCTTATTTACGAAAGGCTGCATCAAAAGCATCCCAATCAGAATCCCCTAACCCTAGGCGTACATAACGAAATAGGCTAGCTATGAAAACACCGCGAAAAACGTCACCAAAGAGTTCCCAGTCGCGAACTCCTGTTCGCGTTCGCGAACTTGAGTTCGCGTCGGGAACTCCATCGTTAAGAACTTCGCGATGAACAACCATAATCTCTGTCGCTACTTCCCGATCGTGAACTGGAGTTCACGGCGTGAACTTTCCCCGTCTGGCAATTTTCCTGCATTTTTCTAATATACCATATACCAAATGTATAAACCGAAACCCGAGTTGTAGGTTAAATCCACTCACCGTTACTTCCACTTGTCGAACTCAGAGGTCTAATGTTTCTGAGTCACGATCCCGATTCCTGTACACCAAGGAATATCGAATTAGTATATAATTCCACAAAATTATAAACAATGTTAAATATGCATTTAACACTAACACTTGCACTAACTAGATAACCAAACACTTGAATCATCATATGAACATGTCATGACCATTTACACTTACACCACAAGTCAACTAGTCATTTTGCACTTCTTACATTCAAACGGGTCAAAACCGGGTTATTAGAACAATCATACTTTCTACAAATACAATCATGTCAACAACTTACAAATCACCAAATTATGTAGTTATCATGTTGTTCTCATTCGTAGACCAAGTAAATCCATATTAAATACATTTAGTCAACTTTCACCATATTTACCCAAACGGGTCAAAACACTATATTTAACTTCAACACTTTCCAAACACCACTTTAAAGCTATAATCACACCATATAGCAATTCATGACTAGTTAGCCAATCCAACAAGTTCATAACTATCATAACCCAACTATTTTACTTCCAAAATCATAAGTTCTATCTTTTGACCCAAATCGTCCAAACACTAACTAGCATTTTATCAATTTCACCAAATCTCAACATAATTCAAAACTAACATATCCAATCTATCGTGTTAACATATTTAAGCAACAAAACCCGCAACAACACATCAATGTCATGTTTTCCACCAACTAGTCATTTAACACAATAATTGGTTCATAATTTCTACATAATCTTAAACAATTGTTTTAACTAACAATTTCACCCAAACCAAGTCATAATCCACCAAAACATCCAATACTTGATTTCTCAACATTCATAGCTTACTAAACATGTTTTCTCAACCTAATGAACAATTCCAAGCATTCAAACAACAAGAAATCCAAGGTTTGTCAAAACCCACATAACCTACTTTTAGCATAAACACCCTAACTTGTACATCTTGTTAAAATAGTTGTACCTTGTGCTAAGTTACTTGTACTCATACAACAATACATGCCAAAACTTGAATAAACACTTAATATAGCATATAACACAAGAATCACCAACAAAATCTCAAGAGGCATAAACCCTAGTTCATGAACTAGTCAAAACTTCAAAACAAACAACAAGAGATGAAAGCTTACCACAATACCACCAAGAATTCGAGATATAGGCTAAAGGTAGAGAGATTTGAGCTAGATTTCTTTTAAAGTGTCAAGAATGAAGATGAGGATTTTTGGTGGAGACTTTTAATGAAAAAAAAAGAGAGGATAAGACGTTTGAGTTGAAAAGTGAGGAGGAGGTGTCCCCTCCCTCCCTCTATGACCGGCCAAGGAAAGGAAGGGGCCCCACTTGGCCCTTTTTTGTCTTTTTCCACTTTTAAACAATACAATCCAAAAGGCCCCTTTCGTAGTTAATTTATTTAAAATACCAAACGGGTTACAATTTTAAAAACGAAAGTATATTCGGAGACGATATTAAAAGGAGAATCCAAAGATATAAAAATCACATTTTCATTTAAACATTTCAGAAAACAGATATTTTAATCCCTTGATTAAAATATCACAAAAGGACAAAAAGTCAAACAATTCATTTAACACTTAATCAATTTATTCCACATATGGTCAAATATATATTTATCAAATATCAATATATACCTAAAACAACTAGGCCAGTTTTAGGATGTTACATCTTTGCTAAATACCAAAATGTCGTCAAAATATACGACGACGCAATGACCAATGAATGGTTTAAAGGTATAATTCATTAACCTCATAAAAGTGCTCGGGGCATTGGATAACCCGAACGGCATTACCATCCATTCGTACAAACCATCGCGGGTTTTGAACGCTGTTTTCCATTCATCTCCGGGCCTCATGTGGATTTGATGGTAGCCACTACGCAAATCGATTTTGGAAAAAATGGACGCGCCCCGTGTAGGTGATCAAGTAGATCGTCGAACCGTGGAATTGGGAACCGGTATTTAATGGTGATTTTATTTACTGCTCGGATATCAATGCACATGCGGAACTTTCCACCGGGTTTCGGGACGAGGAGGGCGGGGACGGGACAGGGACTCATGCTTTCGCGGATTAAACCCTTTTCTAATAATTCTGTGACTTCTTTATGTAGCTCATTGAATTCCTTCGGGTTCATACGGTATGTGGGTTTGTTAGGTATACTTGCGCCGGGAAGGAAGTCTATGCAATGTTGAATATCCCGTTCAAGGGGGAGCCCCGGTGGGATGTCGTCCGGAAAAACATCACTGAATTCAGCAATGAGGGGTTGGATCTCGGTGGGGATGGTCATGTTTGTCGGATTCTCCTCGATGATCAACATGCCGAAAATAATATGACCGGGATTGGACGATGTAAGTTTGTTGAGGTCGGAAAAATTGGGGCCCGAAACTAACATCGACTCGGCTCCTTCATCGGTTGGATCGAGTGGAGCAAGGGTAATATTGATACCATCCTTTTTAAACGTATATGTGTTGCGGAAACCGTCGTGCTTAGCTCGGCGGTCGTACTGCCATGGGCGTCCCAACAGTAAGTGACACGCATCCATCGGGAGGACTTCGCACCAAAGTTCATCCGTATTCTTTTGTTTCCGATGGAGAATTGTATGAGACACCGATGTGTTACTTTGATAAGGTTCCCTTTTTTTAGCCACGTGAGTTGGAATGGTTCGGGATGAGGTTGTAGTGGGAGATTTAACTTTTCCACCATTGAAGTGGCAACAATATTTTCGCAACTACCGCCGTCAATAACTACAGTGCAAACTTTCCCTTTGGCGGTGCATTTAGTACAAAAAATATTATTGCGGAGCCACGATGTATCCTCGGTTGGACTGTGTATGCTCGTGTTGAGAATACGTTGAATTACGAGTGCCTCACCACGATCGGGATAAATGGTTTCGGCGGGTTCATCTTCACGATCGTTGTCGGTGTCATACGTTGGTACGGGATCGTCAATAAATGCCACAACTTATTTATTCGGGCAATCTCGTTTGAGATGACCGAGTCCTTGACATTTGAAGCACCGCAGTGGGTTAGGGCGTGCACCGGCAGTAGTGGGTGTCGGTGTGGTGGGATCGGTTTTTGGTGGTTCGTTGCGTGGTGCAGGGGTTGTGGCGGTCGGCGGTCGGTAACGGCTCGGTGTAGCCCGTTGTCGGTTTGCGAGTTGTTTTTCCACTCTTTGAGCTAACCTGCACACATCAGAAAAAGACCAATATTGTTGTAGCATTACGACATCGGAAATATCCGGTCGTAACGCCCCCAAAAAACGTGCGATGACTTGCTCGTCGTCCTCTTCAATTCCACACCTCATTCGTAATCGTTCAAACTCGATTATAAAATCTTCGACGGTGTTGACGGTGGTCTTCCTCACGGTCGGACATCTTAAAGATCTTGGTGAATCTGATACCACTTGATACGGATGTATCGTATGGAAGCTAAACCCTAGCTTGGGGTTGTGTTCGGCAACCGAAATCACAAAGAAGAACACGAGTTCTTGTTCAAAACAAAACGTTTTCTATTAATTCAAATCTACCATCCAACACAATATAACAATACTTTAAATAGGAAACTAATTAGAGCTAAACTAGGAAAAGGAAAAGATTCAAACTAAGGATAACACCTAAATAAAAAGATAACTCCTAAATGTGTTGGATTTATTTAAACGCCTCGGTTTGCCCTTAGCCGCGGATGGATTGGGTTGTGGTTCATGGGTATTTGGGTCTATATCCGTATCAATTAGATTCGAAGAAATAGATCGGGCATAGAATCATGATTAAACGAATTATTAGAGTCAAAAACACCCATAGACCGTAGTAAATACACGTATTGGCCTAATCTAGTAAAAGAGTATTCTGGATCTATATATTCTCAAATTAGTATATATCTAATATTTTGGATCTATAAATTTTCAAATCAATAATATGTTGGGTGTAACGACCGTAATTTTACGTTTTTCATTTCGTGTAATTATTCGGGATTTATGTGAATTTTCGTTATTTATGTTAGTTTACATTTCGGTTTGTGTTTTATCGAATGATTGAATGTTTGGGACTTGGTATAACCAAGCATGGGTCAAACTTGGATGGAAACAAGTTTAAGGGCCAAAAATCTGGCTGAAACAGCCCTCGCGGCGCGAGCCAGTCGCGAGCGAAACGCGAGGTTGAACAGTGAGTTCAGAACCCAAACGCGAGAAAGCTCGCGTTGAGACAAGAGCCGCGAGCGAGTCGCGAGCGAGTCGCGAGGTCTGATTTTCTGCGGCGACCAAGAGGACAACCCGCGTCACCTCGCGGCGCGAGGCAAACGCGAGCGGGGCGCGAGGTCTGTCTGGAGTATATAAAGTTGTGTAGAAGCTAGGGCTCATAACACCTACGAACCCTAGACTAAGGGCAGCCGTTTTTGAGAGCTTTTGGTCGGTTTTTGGAGCTAAGGAGCTCAAATCTTCATCTTCTTGAAGGATTTAAGCATCAAGGTAAGAATTCTTGCTTATTTCACTTAGTTACCTTCATTTTGAGCTTGGTATGGGTAACAATGGTGGTTTTGGGAACCCACCATATCATCTTTGGGGAAGATGAACTTTCATGAGTGTAAAATACTCCTTGTGGACTTGTAATCAATGTGTACAAGTTAGATTTGGGATTGATGATGGAAAATCTTGAACTAGGGTTTGAGATTTCCACCAAGTTGTATGAACTTGGTGGTTGGGAATGTTTAGATGGATTACTTAGTAGCTAGTTATGGATTATAACTAGATTTTGTATTGATATTGATGTTAGGTCAAGAAGACCTTGAGATTGGAAGTACTTCCTCAATTTGGAAGTAAGGATTGTGTTGTTGAACACAATTGTTGGATAGCATTGCTAAGGTGAGTACATGTGATCTTTTATGAGTACATAGGAAAATGATTTCAATGACTAAAATGATTTAAAAGAGTCTTTATTGAATAAACGTTTTGAAAAAGAAATTGATTGTAATGTTTATATGCCATGAAATGATTTGTGACATTGACCCGTTAAATTGATGATTGAATTGGAGCTAAGGCTCATGTTGATGACCAATTATGTGTTAGTCAAATTATCCGGAAATGATAACCCATTCGTGGGGGAGTAGAGATTACTACTTGGGGCGGTACCTCCCTGCGCAAGAGTAGTACATCTAAGTGAACGATAACCCGAAATTCGGGGGACTATGATAACCCGATAAAAAGGGGGATTACGATAACCTGACGGGGGAGTGATGATCTCGGTAAGTTTGGGAGAACCCCAATTACCATAAGATCTTTTGATGATAACCCACATCGGGGGAGTTGCTTCGGGATGACCCGTTGCGTATGTGTGAGCTTAGGGCAAGCTCGAGATTATGTTGGACTTATGTGCAATTTGATGATCATTTTACTATTATTACCTAATTGCATTTAATTATGACCGGGTCTAAAACCCATGTTTCTCACGAGACAATTTTGTCTCACGTGCTACGTTTTCCTTTATGTCTATGTACTCAGGTTCGGGAGCTAAAGATTAGGCGGCCCGTAGTGATAGCGTTTGGATGATTGGCTCGGTGTACCATTTGATTCCCTAGACTATTGTTTAAGATATGTATTGTAACACCGGTTTTGATACCTTCCAATTATTTCAAATGTTTGTTTAATTCACTTTTTCGGATATTATGGATTTTTAAGTATTAAACTTATTATTTAAAAAGTTTAAATTGTTTTGAAAAATCGGTGTGTTACAACTTGGTATCAGAGCATTAGTCTAAGTGAATTAGGTTGGTTACCCACCCTAGACTTAGACTTTGCTTTTGGGACATTATGTTCTATAGGAAGTTAGGTTGACCTTTAAGGATTAGGGTTGACCATTGAGGGAATTGTTTTAATTCGAGCTATTCTTATGTTTAATTTTGACTTTTAGTCAACTTGCTGGATTCTAATTGGGTTGACATCTTATTATAGTAAGATGGCTAGAACGAGAAGTGGTCGATTGTTGGATGGGGAACAAGCCTCGAATTTGAATCAAGATGGGAATGGATTGGCCAACTCGGGTATCGGGAATAACCATACTCCGGTAACAATGGAGGCCATTCAATCCATGCTCACTAATATGAGAAATGTGATGCAACAAGATGTTAACCGGATCATAAATGATCGGTTGAACTTAGGAGATGATGAGGAGGAGAGGGAGGAAGGTGAAGATTCCCCTCAACTCACTAAGACTAAGTCAACGGGGAACACCAACCCGACCGAGAAATCCTCCAATGGGGAAAGTGGTGAAGAGAGAAAGATTGAACGTGAAGGATGTTCATACAAGACATTCCTTGCATGCCGACCCGACTTCTATCTCGGGAGTACGGAACCGAAAGTGACAGTTCGATGGATTCGAGAAACGGAACGTGTGCTTGAAAGTAGCAAGTGCAAAGAGGAAGACATGGTGACTTATGCCTCACGTTTGTTTAAAGATGATGCTCTTACATGGTGGGACACCGTGTATGAAACTTTGGGAAAGAAAGCCATTTACAAGATGTCGTGGGATGAGTTCACTAGAAGACTCAAGGAGAAGTATTGTCCCGAGAGGGAATTGGAAGAGTTGTTGGAAGAGTTCTTGCACTTCAAGAAAGGCAATTTGACCTTGGATGAGGATACCAAGAAGTTCACGGGTTATCTCCCGTTTGTGTCAAGTACTTACCCAACCGAACGTAGTCGTGTGGTTCGGTTTGCTAATGGGTTACCATGGGAGTATGAGCTCGAAGTGAAGAGGGCAACCACTCTTGATGAGGCGATCAATGTCGCCCGAAGTGTTGAGAAAGTTAGTAAGAGGAGAGTTCAAGAGAGATCGGTTGGTATTGAGAAAAGGAAGTTTGAAAGTTTTTCGGGACCATCAAAGAAAGGAAGGTTTACCCCAAGCGGGTCAAAGCAAGGAAGTGGTGGTGGCTATGCAAAATGTGTGAAGTGTGGCAAGACACACCAAGGAGAATGCAAGCTTGAAACGGGGAGTTGTTTCAAATGTGGGAGGTTTGGCCACAAGGCTAGAGATTGTAAGGCCAAGAGCCTAGATGAGCTTGAATGTTTCTCATGTCATGAGAGAGGGCATTATAGCAATGTTTGCCCGAAGAAAGGAACCGAAACGTTGGTGTCAACCGCTCACAAGAAACCGGAGCCGATGAAGGTCAAAGGTCGTGCCTTCCAACTCACGCGTGAAGAAGCCAAGGAGACTCATGATGTGTTGATTGATTCGGGTTCTACTTATTCTTTCGTGTCTCATGAATTTGGTGCTAAGTTTAAGGTTCCACTAGAATTACTTGATGAATTGTATGAAATAGAAGTAGCCGATGGGAAAACCTCCATGGTTCAACATGTCTATAGGGATTGTGAATTAGAAATCGATAATAAGAAGTTTAAGGTTGATTTGATGCCAATGGGGATTAAGGCTTTTGATGTAATTATTGGGATGGATTGGTTGGGAATCCACCAAGCCAAGATTTTATGTGGAAGGAAATTAGTGTCTGTTAAATCTCCCGAAAATGAAAAGGTGTACATCTATGGGGAAAAGAGGCATCGTATGCCAAACTTGTTAACCGCAATTAAGGCGAGAAAATGTTTAGCGAAAGGTTGTGCATCATTTATAGCCTATGTCCTTGATGGAAGAAAAGAAAAGAAGACGGTTGAAAATGTGAAGATTATTCGAGATTTTCCCGAAGTTTTTCCCGACGACTTGCCCGGTTTGCCACCGGAGAGACAAGTCGAGTTTCGTATTGATTTAGTCCCGGGGGCGACGCCAATTGCCCGAGCCCCGTATCGTCTAGCTCCAACCGAAATGAGAGAGTTGATGGCTCAACTTCAAGATTTACTCGATAAAGGTTTTATCCGTCCTAGTTCGTCACCATGGGGTGCACCGGTTTTATTTGTGAAGAAGAAGGATGGTTCTATGAGAATGTGTATCGATTACCGATAACTAAACAAGATGACGATTAAGAACCGGTTTTATTTGTGAAGAAGAAGGATGGTTCTATTTATTTGATCAACTTCAAGGAGCCGATTATTTCTCCAAGATTGATTTGAGATCGGGTTACCATCAAGTTCGTGTTAAAGAAGGTGATACCGAGAAGATGGCCTTTAGAACTCGTTATGGGCATTATGAATTTCTAGTTATGCCATTCGGTCTGACGAATGTGTAACGACCCGAAATTTGTAAATAAATAAAATATGTAAAAATATGATAATTATGGATAAATCATATAAAACACGTAGGAATTGGTTTCGTGTCGTTTGGAGTCCGTATGAGAAAGTTATGGACGAAACCGGGTTGAAACCTAGACCGAAAAGTGCAGCCCTGCTGCACAGGCAAGTTTGCGGCGCGAGCCAGGCGCGAGCGAAACGCGAGGTTGAGCAGAGGGACCAGAGCTGAAACGCGAGCATGTCGCGCCGACTTCACGTTGACTTCGCGGCGGGAGCCAGGCGCGAGCCTGGCGCGAAGTCTGGTAAAAAGCGGCGACTAGCGGGCAGACCCACGTCTTTTCGCGACGCGACCTCGGCGCGAGCGGGGCGCGAGCTCTTCCGACCAGAGCAATAAATTCGGGTTTTTAGCCATAAATGCATTTCCAAAACCCTAGTTTCTTCCATTGGCGATTTTGGAGTGCAAGAGCTGATTTGGGTCGATTTCTCCATCAAAGCTTGATAGATTTCACTCCTAAGTGAAGATTAAAGGTATATCTTCAATCCTTTGTAGTTGTAGCTTTAGATCTATGGATTTAGAAGCTTGGGGTTGAAACCCTAGTTCTTGGGGTTATGAGTTATGGTGATATAAATGGTGTATACACTTAATAGATGATATTTTAACAAGGGAAACAAGTGTATAATTATGATTTGTAAGAATCTTAAGGGTTGGTTAAACCTAGGGTTTGGTAAATCACCATATTTGGGGGAAATGGATTGATGGGTGTTATCTAGGGGTAGATGAACACATTGATAGTAGATTGTGATGTTGAACATTGTATGATCATTGTTTTAGGCTTTCGGTGACATCTTGGAAAGTCGGTGAAATTTTGAAGCAAGAGTTTTGGTGTCAAGAACACGGTTGGAGCATTTATTGCTAAGGTGAGTACGTGTGGACTTTACTGAGTACATAGCCCTTGAAATACATTGTTTTATACTTATGTACGGTCTAAATGCTTAATTGAGTAGACTTATAGTTGTGTAGTTAGTTATGAATTATAGTTAATAATTAACTAACTGGTTTGTTGATGAATGCGATAGCCGAGAGCTAGATTGACATAACCTTTGAGTTATGGTGAGAACGAGATGACGTGATGCTAGTTAGTTCGGGGGCAACCCGATAACTAGACATGGTGATGTTTCTAACTAGTTCGGGGGCAACCCGATAGTTAGATAGGATAGTGTTTCTAGCTAGTTCGGGGGCAACCCGATAGTTGGATTTATGGGTGCTTTTAGCTAGTTCGGGGGCAACCCGATAGTTGGGCACGTTAGTGTTGCTAGTTAGCTCGGGGGCAACCCGATAACTAGATATGTGTTGCTAGGAAAGCAAGGTTGGAGTCACCATAGGGTGACTATATAGATGGACGAAATTACCTGTGTTGATTACTTGGATAACGATTATTATTATTAATGGGTCTAAACCCATGTATCTCACGAGACGTTTTTGTCTCACGTACTCCTTGTTTGTTTTGCTATGTACTCAGGTTCGGGATCGAAGGTTTAGGCACGCATGGATAGAGATGCGGGACCTAGAATAGAAGAACACTAGATTGGATTTAGTCTTAGCTTGGTGATGATCTATTTTGTAACACCTACTTTTATACTCTGATTTCATACCAAGGTTTTTGTAAATCTAAATTGGGGATGTTCTTCTATTTATAAAATGTTTTATTTTGGCCAATATTTGGCATTAAATTTGAGGTGTTACAACTTGGTATCAGAGCTATAGTTTAAGTGAATTAGGTTGGATGACCATCCTAGTCTTAGACTGTAGCATTAGGAATGAAAGATTCCTTAAGATCATAGGTTGACCTTGAGACTTTATATTAAGTTTAGGGTTGAACCTAGGGGACCGATGAAATTTGATATGATTATGGATATTGAGTCTTATGAGACTAATGGGTTGTACACAAGGTACTAAATGTTTAATGTCTTTCGTATAGTCTTGATCGAAAGCGATGGTGAACACTCGTAGAAGTGGTAAAGCCCCGGAGGGCCGGGAGGAAGAGATACCTCATGTGGAGGTCGTGGTTGAACAGGAAAGTCAACCGTCGATGCACCGGGATGGTGAATCGGAAGTCGGAGCTAATAGAACTCCGGTAACCATGGCGGATCTCCAAACTTTCCTTGATCAAATCAAGGGAACGGTGGCCGATGAAGTGCACCGAATTATTGGGGACCGTGAAAGGTCGGGTGGAGACCGTGAATCCGAGGCTAAATCGGAAGAGAGAACTGGGGGTTAGTGGCACCGGGGAGGGAAAATCCTCCACGGGTGGCCAAAGTGATGCTAGGGCTAGGCCCATTGTGAAAGAAGGTTGTTCGTTTAAATCCTTCATGGCTTGTAAGCCAAATGTGTACACGGGTAGTTCGGACCCGAAGATAACAATGAGGTGGATCCGGGAAACCGAGAGGGTTATCGGTAGTAGCAAGTGTAAGGATGCCGATATGGTGACGTATGTGTCACAACTATTGAAAGAAGATGCCATGGTGTGGTGGGATATTGTGTATGAGACCCTCGGGAAAGAAGTGGTGGAGAAGATGTCGTGGGATGAATTCACCACGAGATTGAAAAAGAAATTTTGTCCCGAAAGGGATTTGGAGAAGATGCACGAGAAGTTCGTGACCCTCAAAAAGGGTGATATGTCGGTTGAAGAATACTCGAGAGAGTTCACGGGATTGCTTCCGTTTGTTGCAAAAACTTATTCGGAGGAGAGGATGAGGGTAGTCCGGTACGCTTGTGGGTTACCGTGGGACTACCAATTGGAAGTCAAGAGGGCGGTCACACTAGATGAGGCCATTAGTTCCGCCCGGGGAGTGGAAGAAGTGAATGAGGCACGGGTTGCCGAGAGGGCCCATGTGGGTGAGAAGAGGAAGGCCGAGAGCGGCTCTAGTTCGTTCAAAAAGGGGAAGTTCACCTCGAGCTTCTCTAAACAAGGGAGTATTGCCTCGTGCAAGAAGTGCGGGAAGAATCATACCGGCGAGTGCCGAAGTGGGTCGAGGTCTTGCTTTAGTTGTGGGAGACCGGGGCATGTAGCCCGGGATTGTAAGGTCAAGTCGTTGGCCGATGTGGAGTGTTTCTCGTGCCACGAGAAGGGGCACTATAGCAATGTGTGCCCAAAGAAGGGAATCGAGTCGATGGTGTCCACGGCTCAAAAGAAAGTGGAACCGGCGAAGGTGAAGGGGCGGTCCTTCCAACTTACTCGGGAGGAAGCGAAGGAGGCACACGATGTGGTGTCAGGTACTTTATTCATTAACTCCTTGCCAAGTCATATTTTGTTTGATTCGGGTTCCAATTATTCGTTTGTGTCTTATGAGTTCGGTTGTAAATTGAATGTGCCGTCCGAAATGTTAGACGAGGTTTATGAGATAGAAGTAGCCGACGGGAAAACGTCTATGGTTGAATGTATTTATAGAAATTGTGAAATAGAAATAGACGGTAGAAAGTTTAAGGTGGATTTGTTGCCCATGGGAATTAGGGCGTTTGATGTGGTTATCGGTATGGATTGGCTGGGTATGCACCAAGCCAAGATTCTGTGTGGAAAGAAGATTGTGTCGATTAGGACACCCGAGAATGAGAAAGTGTATGTGTATGGGGAGAAACGACATCACATGCCTAATGTGATTACCGCCATTAAGGCGAGGAAAAGTATATCGAAAGGTTGTGCATCGTTTATTGCATATGTATTAGATGGCCGAAAAGAAAAGAAGTCAATGGATGATGTCAAAATTATTCGGGATTTCCCCGAGGTATTTCCCGATGACTTGCCCGGTTTGCCACCGGAGAGACAAGTCGAATTTAAAATTGATTTAGTTCCGGGGGAGACGCCGATTGCCCGTGCTCCCTATCGTTTAGCTCCCACCGAAATGCGGGAATTGATGACTCAATTGCAAGATTTGTTAGATAAGGGTTTTATTCGTCCGAGTTCGTCACCGTGGGGCGCACCGGTGTTATTTGTTAAAAAGAAAGACGGTTCGATAAGAATGTGTATCGACTACCGAGAGTTGAATAAGGTAACTATTAAGAACCGTTACCCGTTGCCGAGAATTGACGACTTATTCGACCAATTGCAAGGTGCTAGTTATTTCTCGAAGATCGATTTGAGGTCGGGCTATCACCAAGTTCGGGTGAAACAAGGCGACACCGAGAAGACGGCTTTTCGTACACGTTATGGTCATTATGAGTTCCTAGTAATGCCGTTTGGTCTTACAAACGCGCCGGCTATTTTTATGGATTTGATGAATCGGGTTTGTAAACCGTTCCTTGATAAGTTTTTGATCGTGTTTATTGACGACATTTTGATTTATTCGAAAACCGAAGAAGAACACGAAGGTCATTTGAGGCTTGTTCTAGACGTGTTGAAACGGGAGAAGTTGTATGCTAAATTTTCAAAGTGTGAGTTTTGGTTGCGGGAAGTGCAATTCTTAGGTCACGTGGTGATGTGTGATGGTATTAAGGTTGACCCGTCCAAGATTGAAGCGGTGTCAAATTGGGAGCCTCCGAGGACTCCTACCGAGGTTAGAAGTTTTCTTGGATTAGCCGGTTATTACCGAAGGTTTATACAAGACTTCTCGAGAATCGCGATTCCACTCACAAAGTTAACGAGAAAAAGTGAGAAGTTTGTGTGGGAGAAGAAGCAAGAAGAGGCGTTTAAGTTGTTAAAAGAAAAGTTATGTAACGCGCCGATACTTACGTTACCGGATGGTATGGAAGATTTTGTGGTTTATAGTGATGCTTCGAACCAAGGGCTCGGTTGTGTGTTGATGCAAAGAGGAAAGGTGATCGCGTATGTCTCGCGACAATTGAAGAATGCGGAATTAAGGTACACGACACACGACTTGGAATTGGCGGCGATTATATTTGCCTTAAAATTGTGGAGGCATTATTTGTATGGTACTCGGTGTACGTTGTACACGGATCATAAAAGTCTACAATACGTGTTTACTCAAAAAGATCTTAATATGCGACAAAGAAGGTGGATCGAGTTGATTGCCGATTATGATTGTGAAATTGTGTATCACGCGGGTAAGGCGAACGTGTTGGCCGATGCCTTGAGCCGAAAGGTTTATGAAAAACCGAACCGAGGAATTTTATCACGAATAGAAGTCGTCTCGAGTATTATTGAAAGGATCAAGAATGCCCAACAGGAGGTTATGGGAAAAGATGAGTAAAGACAAGAACGGTTAGGTAAGAACCAACATTTTCTCGAAAATGCACAAGGGTTGAAGACCGTAGGCGGTCGTATCTGGGTTCCTAAGTTCGGTGGTATCCGAAAAGAGTTGTTGTATGATGTGCACAAATCGAAGTATTCGATTCACCCGGGAAGTACAAAGACGTACCAAGATATGAAACGGGTTTATTGGTGGCCCGGAATGAAGGCGAGAGTGGCCAAGTATATCTCTAAGTGTGCCACGTGTGCACAAGTGAAAGCCGAGCATCAAGTACCGTATGGGGTAGCTCAATCATTGGTTGTACCGGCCGGGAAGTGGGAAGATATAACTATTGATTTCATAGTGGGTTTACCGAAGACGAGTAGAGGTCACACTGCCATTTGGGTCATAGTTGACCGGTTGACCAAGAGTGCGTTATTTTTAGCAATTCGGGAAACGTTGCCACTTGAGAAGTTGGCTAAGTTATATGTTGATGAGGTGGTTCGACTCCATGGGGTTCCGTTATCGATTGTATCCGATAGAGACGCGAGGTTTACCTCGAGATTTTGGCGATCTTTACAAGAAGAGTTGGGTACAAAGTTGCGGTTGAGCACGACTTATCACCCGCAAACCGACGGTCAAAGTGAAAGAACGATTCAAACGGTCGAAGACATGTTGAGATCGTGTGTGTTAGACTTCGGGGGTAAATGGGATGAACATTTACCGTTAGTCGAGTTCTCGTATAATAATAGCTATCACTCGACTATTAAGATGCCGCCTTATGAGGCGTTGTATGGAAGAAAATGTAGAACTCCATCTTGTTGGTTGGAAGCGGGAGAGACGAAACTCACGGGTCCCGAGATCGTGAGGGTGACGAATGAAAAGATCGGTATTATTCAAACCAACATGAAAGTCGCCCAAGATAGACAACGAAGTTATTCGGGTTTGAAGAAAAGGCCATACGACTTGGATGTCGGTGATATGGTCATGTTAAAAGTGTCACCTTGGAAAGGTGTGATGCGGTTTGGTAAGAAGGGAAAGTTAAGTCCAAGGTATGTTGGACTGTTTAAAATATTGAAACGAGTCGGGCTTCAAGCTTTTAAATTGGAACTTCCACCCGAGCTTCAAGGTGTGCATGACACCTTTCACGTGAGTTATTTGAAAAAGTTTATCGGGGAAGTTGAAAATATCATTCCGTTGCAAGAGTTGCGGGTTGACGGCCCGAACCAGTTAATCGAGGAGCCCGAGGCTATATTAGAAACGAAGACAAAGAAGCTTCGGAATAAGGAGATTGATTTGGTGTTGGTCAAGTGGAAGCATTCACTTGGGCCGAATTTGACTTGGGAAGTCAAAGACGAGATTCGGAAGAGATACCCGGATTTCGTGAACTATGATGAGATTCCGAGGACGGAATCTTCTTAAGGGGTAGATAGTTGTAACGACCCGAAATTTGTAAATAAATAAAATATGTAAAAATATGATAATTATGGATAAATCATATAAAACACGTAGGAATTGGTTTCGTGTCGTTTGGAGTCCGTATGAGAAAGTTATGGACGAAACCGGGTTGAAACCTAGACCGAAAAGTGCAGCCCTGCTGCACAGGCAAGTTCGCGGCGCGAGCCAGGCGCGAGCGAAACGCGAGGTTGAGCAGAGGGACCAGAGCTGAAACGCGAGCATGTCGCGCTGACTTCGCGTTGACTTCGCGTTGACTTCGCGGCGCGAGCCAGGCGCGAGCCTGGCGCGAAGTCTGGTAAAAAGCGGCGACTAGCGGGCAGACCCGCGTCTTTTCGCGACGCGAGCTCGGCGCGAGCGGGGCGCGAGCTCTTCCGACCAGAGCAATAAATTCAGGTTTTTAGCCATAAATGCATTTCCAAAACCCTAGTTTCTTCCATTGGCGATTTTGGAGTGCAAGAGCTGATTTGGGTCGATTTCTCCATCAAAGCTTGATAGATTTCACTCCTAAGTGAAGATTAAAGGTATATCTTCAATCCTTTGTAGTTGTAGCTTTAGATCTATGGATTTAGAAGCTTGGGGTTGAAACCCTAGTTCTTGGGGTTATGAGTTATGGTGATATAAATGGTGTATACACTTAATAGATGATATTTTAACAAGGGAAACAAGTGTATAATTATGATTTGTAAGAATCTTAAGGGTTGGTTAAACCTAGGGTTTGGTAAATCACCATATTTGGGGGAAATGGATTGATGGGTGTTATCTAGGGGTAGATGAACACATTGATAGTAGATTGTGATGTTGAACATTGTATGATCATTGTTTTAGGCTTTCGGTGACATCTTGGAAAGTCGGTGAAATTTTGAAGCAAGAGTTTTGGTGTCAAGAACACGGTTGGAGCATTTATTGCTAAGGTGAGTACGTGTGGACTTTACTGAGTACATAGCCCTTGAAATACATTGTTTTATACTTATGTACGGTCTAAATGCTTAATTGAGTAGACTTATAGTTGTGTAGTTAGTTATGAATTATAGTTAATAATTAACTAACTGGTTTGTTGATGAATGCGATAGCCGAGAGCTAGATTGACATAACCTTTGAGTTATGGTGAGAACGAGATGACGTGATGCTAGTTAGTTCGGGGGCAACCCGATAACTAGACATGGTGATGTTTCTAACTAGTTCGGGGGCAACCCGATAGTTAGATAGGATAGTGTTTCTAGCTAGTTCGGGGGCAACCCGATAGTTGGATTTATGGGTGCTTTTAGCTAGTTCGGGGGCAACCCGATAGTTGGGCACGTTAGTGTTGCTAGTTAGCTCGGGGGCAACCCGATAACTAGATATGTGTTGCTAGGAAAGCAAGGTTGGAGTCACCATAGGGTGACTATATAGATGGATGAAATTACCTGTGTTGATTACTTGGATAACGATTATTATTATTAATGGGTCTAAACCCATGTATCTCACGAGACGTTTTTGTCTCACGTACTCCTTGTTTGTTTTGCTATGTACTCAGGTTCGGGATCGAAGGTTTAGGCACGCATGGATAGAGATGCGGGACCTAGAATAGAAGAACACTAGATTGGATTTAGCCTTAGCTTGGTGATGATCTATTTTGTAACACCTACTTTTATACTCTGATTTCATACCAAGGTTTTTGTAAATCTAAATTGGGGATGTTCTTCTATTTATAAAATGTTTTATTTTGGCCAATATTTGGCATTAAATTTGAGGTGTTACAACTTGGTATCAGAGCTATAGTTTAAGTGAATTAGGTTGGATGACCATCCTAGTCTTAGACTGTAGCATTAGGAATGAAAGATTCCTTAAGATCATAGGTTGACCTTGAGACTTTATATTAAGTTTAGGGTTGAACCTAGGGGACCGATGAAATTTGATATGATTATGGATATTGAGTCTTATGAGACTAATGGGTTGTACACAAGGTACTAAATGTTTAATGTCTTTCGTATAGTCTTGATCGAAAGCGATGGTGAACACTCGTAGAAGTGGTAAAGCCCCGGAGGGCCGGGAGGAAGAGATACCTCATGTGGAGGTCGTGGTTGAACAGAGGGAAAGGCTAATGTGGTAGCCGACGCCTTGAGTAGAAAAGTTTATGAAAAGCCGGTTAAGGCTAAGTTGATGCGGATTGATGTAGTGTCTAGCTTTATTGAAAGTATAAAAACCGCACAAAGGGAAGTGATGGGAAAAGACGAGTATAGACAAGAGAGGTTAGGAAAGAATCAAGTATTTGAAGAAAATGTTCAAGGGCTAAAAACCGTAAATGGTCGGATTTGGGTTCCGAAATTCGGTGGAAACCGAAAAGTGTTGTTGAATGATGCTCACAAGTCTAAGTATTCGATTCATCCCGGAAGTACAAAGACTTATCAAGACTTGAAGAAAATTTATTGGTGGCCCGGGATGAAGTCGAGGGTAGCAAAGTACATATCAAAATGTACCACGTGTGCACAAGTGAAAGCCGAGCACCAAGTGCCTTATGGTGTTGCACAATCGTTGCAAGTGCCGGCCGGGAAACGGAATGACATCACAATGGATTTCATTGTTGGTCTCCCAAAGACGAGTTGGAATCATGACGCCATTTGGGTGATTGTTGATAGGTTAACGAAAAGTGCGTTATTCCTAGCTATTAGGGAAACCATGCCACTCGAGAAGTTGGCAAAATTGTATGTTGATGAAGTTGTCCGTTTGCATGGGGTACCATTGTCAATTGTGTCCGATCGGGATGCAAGATTTACCTCGAGATTTTGGAGATCACTCCAAGAAGAGTTGGGGACGAAGTTGAGATTGAGCACGGCTTACCATCCGCAAACCGATGGTCAAAGTGAAAGAACGATCCAAACGGTTGAAGATATGTTGAGGTCGTGTGTATTGGATTTTGGCGGTAAATGGGATGAACATTTACCGTTAGTTGAATTTTCGTATAACAATAGTTATCACTCGACAATAAAGATGCCACCGTTTGAGGCATTGTATGGGAGAAAGTGTCGGACGCCTTCTTGTTGGTTAGAGGCGGGTGAGACAAAACTCACGGGTCCCGAAATTGTGAAAATAACAAATGAGAAAATCGGGATAATTCAAAAGAATATGAAAGTGGCACAAGATCGCCAAAAGAGTTATTCGGGTTTGAAAAAGCGACCCTACGACTTGAATGTCGGTGATATGGTGATGTTGAAGGTGTCGCCTTGGAAAGGCGTGATGAGATTTGGAAAGAAGGGCAAATTGAGCCCAAGGTATGTAGGCCCGTTTAGGATCTTGAAACGGGTCGGCTTACAAGCATTTAAGTTAGAACTTCCACCCGAGTTGCAAGGTGTCCATGACACCTTCCACGTTAGTAATTTGAAGAAATTTGTGGGTGAAGTGGAGAATATTATTCCACTCCAAGATTTGCGGGTCGATGCACCCAACCGGTTGATTGAAGAGCCCGAGGCCATATTGGAGGCCCAAACGAAGAAACTGAGGAACAAAGAGATTGATTTGGTGTTGGTCAAGTGGAAACATTCTCTTGGACCAAATTTGACTTGGGAAGTCAAAGATGATATGAAGAAACGCTACCCGGATTTTGTAGACTATGAGACGATTCCGAGGACGGAATCCTCTTAAGGGGTAGATAGTTGTAACGACCGTAATTTTACGTTTTTCATTTCGTGTAATTATTCGGGATTTATGTGAATTTTCGTTATTTATGTTAGTTTACATTTCGGTTTGTGTTTTATCGAATGATTGAATGTTTGGGACTTGGTATAACCAAGCATGGGTCAAACTTGGATGGAAACAAGTTTAAGGGCCAAAAATCTGGCTGAAACAGCCCTCGCGGCGCGAGCCAGTCGCGAGCGAAACGCGAGGTTGAACAGTGAGTTCAGAACCCAAACGCGAGAAAGCTCGCGTTGAGACAAGAGCCGCGAGCGAGTCGCGAGCGAGTCGCGAGGTCTGATTTTCTGCGGCGACCAAGAGGACAACCCGCGTCACCTCGCGGCGCGAGGCAAACGCGAGCGGGGCGCGAGGTCTGTCTGGAGTATATAAAGTTGTGTAGAAGTTAGGGCTCATAACACCTACGAACCCTAGACTAAGGGCAGCCGTTTTTTAGAGCTTTTGGTCGGTTTTTGGAGCTAAGGAGCTCAAATCTTCATCTTCTTGAAGGATTTAAGCATCAAGGGTAAGAATTCTTGCTTATTTCACTTAGTTACCTTCATTTTGAGCTTGGTATGGGTAACAATGGTGGTTTTGGGAACCCACCATATCATCTTTGGGGAAGATGAACTTTCATGAGTGTAAAACACTCCTTGTGGACTTGTAATCAATGTGTACAAGTTAGATTTGGGATTGATGATGGAAAATCTTGAACTAGGGTTTGAGATTTCCACCAAGTTGTATGAACTTGGTGGTTGGGAATGTATAGATGGATTACTTAGTAGCTAGTTATGGATTATAACTAGATTTTGTATTGATATTGATGTTAGGTCAAGAAGACCTTGAGATTGGAAGTACTTCCTCAATTTGGAAGTAAGGATTGTGTTGTTGAACACAATTGTTGGATAGCATTGCTAAGGTGAGTACATGTGATCTTTTATGAGTACATAGGAAAATGATTTCAATGACTAAAATGATTTAAAAGAGTCTTTATTGAATAAACGTTTTGATAAAGAAATTGATTGTAATGTTTATATGCCATGAAATGATTTGTGACATTGACCCGTTAAATTGATGATTGAATTGGAGCTAAGGCTCATGTTGATGACCAATTATGTGTTAGTCAAATTATCCGGAAACGATAACCCATTCGTGGGGGAGTAGAGATTACTACTTGGGGCGGTACCTCCCTGCGCAAGAGTAGTACATCTAAGTGAACGATAAACCGAAATTCGGGGGACTATGATAACCCGATAAAAAGGGGGATTACGATAACCCGCGGGACGGGGGAGTGATGATCTCGGTAAGTTTGGGAGAACCCCAATTACCATAAGATCTTTTGATGATAACCCACATCGGGGGAGTTGCTTCGGGATGACCCGTTGCGTATGTGTGAGCTTAGGGCAAGCTCGAGATTATGTTGGACTTATGTGCAATTTGATGATCATTTTACTATTATTACCTAATTGCATTTAATTATGACCGGGTCTAAAACCCATGTTTCTCACGAGACAATGTTGTCTCACGTGCTACGTTTTCCTTTATGTCTATGTACTCAGGTTCGGGAGCTAAAGATTAGGCGGCCCGTAGTGATAGCGTTTGGATGATTGGCTCGGTGTACCATTTGATTCCCTAGACTATTGTTTATGATATGTATTGTAACACCGGTTTTGATACCTTCCAATTATTTCAAATGTTTGTTTAATTCACTTTTTCGGATATTATGGATTTTTAAGTATTAAACTTATTATTTAAAAAGTTTAAATTGTTTTGAAAAATCGGTGTGTTACATTGGGTTTTCTACGCATCTAGTCACAATTTACTCAAGGCGGAAATCAAGAGTAACTTGATTAGAACATTGACCCGATTTAAACGTTTGGACCGTAAGGTTTACAATTCTAATGCAACTAGAATTATTTAATAAACAAATTAAATAATAAATTCAAAACTTACATCGTTATGGTTTGGCGAAGATGACAAACCTTGTGATCTCGTTCTTGCTAGATTCACACTATGCCTAGGATTCAAGAAAGAATCCCTCTATCGTATCACACCCAAGGGTTATCACGAACAGGACAATATACCACGATGTAGTATAAAGCACCTTGAGGAAACGAGTACCGAATACCAAACCGAAAACAATTTCGGTCGACGGCGGGGCGGCGCACGGCGGGCAGCGGCGGCAGTGGCGTCGGTGGCGGTGGTTCGGTCGAATAGGTGTTCGGCCGAATGGGGTGTTGCACAAACCAATGTCAAGTGTGTTTAGGTTATACCCTTAACCCTCTATATATAGTTTGTGTAAACCTAATTAGAGTCAAACTCTAATTAGTCTAAGCCCGCTACCACAAGCCCGGTCCGATCCAATGCCAAGCCCGAAAACATTTAATTAATTAATAACCCATTAACTAATTAAACCCATTAAACCCAATAGTCCATTTAATTAAACAATTAATTAAACACTACGTTTTTCTCGTGTTCGTTGATTCCTCGAGGGCAACCCGAATAGGACTCTAAAATACCCGAACCGGAATACCGGTTTATTTGATGTGTTGGACACCAATTCCAACATAATATAGACCCATTGATGAATTGATGGTATTAACCAACAAAAATCAACTTCAGAAATTATGTATTAAACATAAGCAAAAAAGCCATTATAGGAGTACGATATCCAAAGAGAAAAAGATCGTGACACGGAGCTATTAGAGGGCGTGATATGGTGCGTTATAGCTTTTTCATGAAGCTATAACGACCGCCATAGCATACCCATAGTCGTTATATCATGTTATAGCTCCCTCGCCATGGCTATAACGCCGAATTATCTGAATTTTTGAGTTTTTTTTTGTATTGTGATTGGTTGATATGTGGGGAACTAAAAGACATTTAAAATTTGATATAACATTACTATAATACAGAGTTAATTTTAGTGTTATGTTATAACAATGATATAAGCCAAAAAAACACCCTATAACATTGATACAAAGACCACCTTCATGTCAAGCACCCTTATAATTAAGCATATTCGTTGGGACAAGCCATCAACAATAATGCTTATAGATTTCTTAACACGGGCCTCAATATCATCAGATTTTAAATTATTTGATGATCGTTAGAAATTAGTTATTAGTATATGTTTGAATGAAATCATACCTATGTAACTAGTGGTTCGTAGCAGACCAACTTCACAAAAGAAGGGGGGAATACTTGGTGAAACTTAAGGTTAATACTATAAAATACCATCATAGTTTCTTATTTTGTATAAAAAAATCCCTCAACCTAACTTTTATATATATTAAAGTTGTTGAACTTGTTAAATTTTTCCAAAGCATACGGCTAAACAATTATATGCAATGCACTATTAGTTCTAATTTTTCATGGATTTCACAACGATTTTACTGTTTTTATGCATTGTTATATAATTCCTTGCATGGTTCTGAAACAATATAATGTTGTTATGCATTGGTTCAATGGTTTTGAAACAGTATAATGGTGTTACACATTGGTTAAATGGGTTTGAAACGGTATAATGTTGTTATGATTGGTTTGAGGGTGTTTGGGATTGCGTTTTGAGGTAGATTATCTGCTTATTGCGTTTTGAAAACACAAATAATCTAAAACGAGTGTTTCGCAAAACGTCTGAAATAATCAATTATTTGCATTTTGGAGGCTTCAAAATCGATTTATGAAAAAGTAGGTTAGGAGGTGCTTATTGCGTTTTGAAAAACGTTTATTCGCATTTTACCTATTAACTAAATAAATAATCAAGTTTGTCAAACACGAAAAAATTAATTATCTGATTATTGCGATTTCAAACAACATAATCAAATTAAACATTGTTTTTTAGAATCATGTTTTGTAACCGCTGATTATCAGATTATTCATTTTGAAAACACATAATTTATTTTCAATAAGTAATTCCAAACACCCGTAAGTATACTTGTAATGATTTAATGTTTGATGTTTCTAATAAAACACAATGCATGAGATTCATGTACAGAACGTTTTGATGTTATCAATGATTAATTCGTGTCATAAAATACGTGAACTGTCCAACTCCTCGTTGACATTTTAAAGTATATTTTCTTAGATCATTAAGCAATGAAGGAATTCGTGGGTCGAGCATACATATAGGATTACCGCTTTTGTATTTAGAAAGACGATTTAGTTATGATCAGTAGTACTGTATTTTGATTTGTAAACCATTAACCTTTGGTAATCAAATTTATGTTACGCTTATTTAATTCAATTGTTGTGGCTATCCATTAACGTTATACGCTCCGTGTTTCTGCCAATACAACTACCAATGTTAATCGACATAGAATTGTTGAAAGGGATACGAAGCTCATCGTCTTTTGAGCAAGTATATTAGCAATGCTTGACTAAATTCCAAAAAATTCTTGGAAGATTGTGAGTATTGTCAATATCACCATTGTAGCCATAAAATAATGGATTCCAAATAGACAAGTTCTCAGTAACGCAATAAAAGCATATGCATGGAAGTGTGAATAGCAGCCCTATATGCATTAATGATATTGTCAAAATCACCATTGTCGCCATATAATTTGCAAATAATGGATTTCCAAAGAGACGAGTTCTCATTAATTAACGACACTAAAACATGGTAATGTGAATAGCATCCTTATATGCATTAATGATGTCGTTCTATATTCTCAAATAAACACTAAATTACTAAATTTGGAGCGAAACGTATTTTGTGACATTTTTTTAACGGTAAACCCCGAGAGCTTTGTCATAACCATCACCCTCGAAACACCCCCAAAAAACTTAGATTTAATAGCATTTATATTTCAGTTATAAGTACTCCTGCGAAGTAGCCGATGCTCATGATTAGGGGTGTGTTTGGTTCCGGGACCGAACCGGACCGGAACTGGTAAAACCGGAAACCAGAAAAATGAAATTTCAAAGACCGAGAACTGGACCGGTTAAACCGGTTCCGGTTCGGTTCGGTCTTCAAGCGGGTTTAGAACCGGTAAACCCGGTTTTTGTGTTTGTCATCCGATTGTACATTTTCAGTGCATATTTTCATTTTAAAATATATAAATTAAATATTTTAGTGTATTTTTAATAAAAGTATGATGTTGCGGGTGTTCACGGATTGCTTCAAGTATAATATGTTTATATTAAAAGCCTATATAACTACTATTTCGACATATATACATGAAAACTTGTAAGCCTATACATATATTTAAATGCCGGTTCCAAACCCGAAAAGACCGGAACCGAACCGGGACCGGAACCGGTAAACCCGGTTTGTTATTTTTGATCAAATCTAAGAACCGGAAACCGGACCGGTTAAGCCGGTTCGGTTCCCGTTTTCCTGTTGTTATACACACCCCTACTCATGATGTACGCGACCTAGTTGTTGTGACCTTTTTTTTAACTTTCTCATGGTTATCATGTAAATGTTTACCTATAGACGAATTGAACTCATGATCTATAGCAAATTATTCAGAAGCTTTTACAACTAAACTACCACAACAGGGTTAATTGTTAACAACTTAAAACTTGTAATTAATAAAAAGTATAATCAAGTTTGATATATGACTATTTTTTTAAGATGAGTTGGAACAAAGCTAATCAAGTTGTGTGCCCATTGGAAAGGGAGTTTTATATGTGTTTGTACAAACCTAAAAGAGGAGACATTGCATTAATTTAATTGTGAGGCGATAGCATATATATTTTGTAGGCCAAGTATGCCTCCATTTTTCTTGCCAATATCACATGCTCTCCTCCATTGTTCAAATGTTACAACTTGTAATATGGTATCAATGCTCTTTCATGCATATTTAACTTGTACCTTATGCATATAAACCTATACCCAAATGGCCTTTTGACATGGATGATTATTTTTTGTTTTTATTGCTTGTTTTCTCGTAAATAATTCCTTATTATTCGGTCTTGGGCACTTTATGTTAAAAGAGGGAAACAATAATTTAATAAATAATTAAATTGCAAAATATAAGTTACTAAAAATGGTGGTCAAACTATATTTAGGATCTCATATGTCCACTTTGTAGGGCATTGTTTCCTTATACTGATGGGTTTGTTGTCCTTTTCTATACAAACAAGTGTTGACGAAGTCTTTATTACGACATCTAGATGTATATGGATAACATGGACAAAGTTTAAATTTAAAATAACTTGGTATGAGTATACAAGTTCTATATTAGAAGGTGATCATTTTTATACTATGTAAATTACTTTATATAACACATTATACAACTTATACTATTATAATAAACAGTATATTAAATCAATAGTTGTGGTATGTAGAATAATATATATGGTGTAGAAATCACTTTCATTCGAAATTTGTGATACGCTGAAATGAGCCACTGTTAACAGAAAAGAATACTCACTTAAAATGAGTACATTATAAAATCAAGATCATACACCTAGTTTGCATAGTGTTCAGATAATAACAGAACTAAAAACAAGAACATTACGATATATAATTAGTGTTAGGTGCTGATTGTTTCTAGAATTGTATCGACATAGATACCTAACTACGGAGTAATAAAAATGCAATTGGTCAATATTGCTTCTTATTAAGCAATCATACGTAGGGGTGTCAATTTTTATAAACATGTAATTCGGACTGAAACCACAAAAATAAACATGTTAGATTGAGGCAAAGAAGTTTCAGGTTAGTCTTTTGTTAAATCAACTGACTTATTTATTAAGCATGTTAGGTTCGGGTTTCTGATAATTTTAATGGGTCAATCTGACAACCCAATTAATTATTAAAACATATTTAAAAATATATATATATTTATACATTTCGTAGTATATTGATGTACTTGAGAAATATATATATTTAAAAGATAAATATTTTAGTAGGTTATGCATACATGTTTAAATAGTCGATTTGTTTGACCCGTTTGACTCATTCAAGCCGCTACATGTTTAACTCGTTTAATTAAACGCGTTATATGGATCGTGTTCGGATTGAAAATAAACAGGTCATGGTTGAGATATATGACCCGTTTATATAAACATGTCTGTTTCAGATTGAATGTTTCTGACCACTGAACCCGACCTGAATGCCACCACTAATACTACGAATGTATACGAATACATGACTTTGACATTTTGTTTTCAAAATGAATCAAACAACACCAAATCTAATTCTCGACTTGATCAATTGGCTTAATTAGTTCAGATTCCTTTCAACTTGATCACTTGGTATTAAAATTACGTTATCTGTTTTCTCAAAACGAAAAAGTTTTAAACAGAAAAACCTATGAAACTACAAAGCCGAAACAATGTCGGTTGTTTTTATTAACCTGTCCAAAATCAACAAGGATATGATGTGAATAAGACTTTGCGTAGGTGGCAACTCACGTGTGCAATAAACACGACAACGGCGTTCCCACGTGGCAAAGACGACAACATCCTGCGATATGTTCTCTCATCACGCGCACGCCATGCAACGCTGTCGTTTCAGGAATAAGGACCAGAAGGCAGAAGGTGACAGAACACAATTGTGTCTGCTAGCCGTCGTCATACTTGCGTCAACTCTACCCCATCCTCTGTCCTGCCAACAACGACCACTTCACTAGTATATTAATTATCATTTTCTTAAATATCTTCATTCGTTGTTTAGCCTACTTAGACGGGTGCCAACGGGCACTGTCTTTTTGCCGCTGGTTCTCGCCGGTTTAGTGGTACTGTTGGCACGGCCTCGTCACTTTACGCCGGTTTGAGCCAAGCTAGTTTGAAGACGAGCTGTGTGTGTCGCCGGTTGAATGGGTGGGTCAAGGGGGTATTTTGTGTGTGTGTGTTTTGTAATGGTGGGTCCCAAAAAATTAAAGGGAAGTGGTATTGTTAGCATGGGTACGTCAGTTTAGTGTCGGTTGGAGGGTGAGCTGACGTGGCGCTAATTTGGCAACAACTGACGGTATCAGTTTGCCAAACCATTGGGAGCGGTCTTAGTACCAGTCCCAACCGCTAATCTGAAAGACTTAACCATTCTTTTAAACATCAATAAGGAACCAGGGGGAGGAGCTTCGACAAAACTATCACCCCCACCCGAGGAACCAAAAAAACAAATTTATATAAATAAATAAAACTAACAAGAAGCTAGCAATACAAAGAGCATAAACCGATAACAACCACAACTAGCTAACACCAAAAAATGCTATACCTCTAACCAATAATCTAAAGACCCTGAAACAATCAAAAAACAAAAAACAACACCTGATCACCTACTGATATGACGATATCGCCTCCGAAGGGTTAGGCCTCTCCCAACCCTTACCCATCACTAAACCCATCAGTAGCGCCACGTCATCGCATCCTTACTGACCCGCTACTGACACGTTCGTGCCAACCCTACACATCACTAACCCATCACTAAACTCATCCTTTCCACATCATTATTTTTAATTAAAATTTTAAAAATAAAAATTATAAAGTTTTTGAAAAATAAAGTAATATATTATTCCTATAAAATAAATATATAAAAAAAATTAAAATTAAAAAAAATGAAAAGAAAACAGAGAATAAAGAGATTTTAAATTAAAAAATACAAAATGTACAAATTTTTATCCACAATGTACAACTCCCCTAATCCCTTCTCTCTCTTCCCCCTTCCTCTCTCCCCATTTCTTCTCCCTCGCTTGTACACGACGCCGGCCTCCACACGTCTTCACCCCGACGGATCCGCCACGACCCCCCGCACGACGCCTCCGTGCCAACGGCGTCGGCGGGCGACGGCCAAAAAAAACCCCAGACGGCCCCTCGACGCAATGGTTGGCACAGGTCTTAGAGCACCACAAACTCCAATTCTGGCTATCAATTCTTTGATTCGATCTATGTTTTATCCAAAAAATGATTGGGCTTGTGCTTGGGAAAGAAGAGATAATTTCCGGATCTCTTGAGGTTTGAACACCAACTCGTTTCTATTCTTCCAAATAATCCATAAAATTGTGAATACCGCTACTTAAAACCGATTCAAGCATTCCTGATTAGGGATGCAAATTTGACCCGCGGGTTTGGGTACCCACGGGTACCCGAGTCTTACGGGACGGGTATTACCCGTCTAAGCGGGTAACGGGTCGGTTATGAGTTTAAATTTCATACCCGAGAGCGGGTACGGGCCGGGTACGGGTTTTATAATACCCGCACCGTTTATACCCGACCCGAATATATATATTAATGTGTAATCTTTTTAATACAGGTTTAGCCCACTAGTCACTTCTCAAACTTAGTTCAACTCTTAATCTCTCATTAGCCCAATCTAATAATGGTTAAAATCTGACCCGTCTCTCGTTAGTCCATTACGTATTGAATGAAATAAGTCTGAACGAACTAAGAGTATTAAATGTTTTAGCTATTTTGTTTAATTTTTTTTATTGAACGGGTACCCGTCGGGTTCCACGTACCCGGCGAGGATTTTTCTACCCGAACCCGACGGGGATTTGACCGGGTACGGGGCGGGTACGGGTATGGGAATAGCGGGTCGGGTACTGTTGGAATATGCTTATGTCATGACATATAATTATATGGCTAGACGTACATGAGCCTATAGTGTCACACACTTATACACTGAGATACTATTATATATATATATATATATATATATATATATATATATATATATATATATATATATATATAATGTAATTATTGTATTTACATTATTTATATATCTTAAGTAACATGAGATAATTAAATGAGCTTAATAGTTAAGTTTAATTTAATTAAAGGGCCATAAAGTGACTTAAGTGGAAAAGCCCAAAGGGCATTAGGCTTTACCAATATTAGATGTTGCTAAACCTAATTACACTTAACCTAACACAAACAGCCGTCTCTCCATTTTGACGTTGAAAATCCCGCCGCACAAAAGAACAATTTTGAATGTTCTTCGGTTTTGATTCGTGTAAACAAAACCGCCAAATAAAGCAACACAATCTTGTGTTGTGTTGGTTTGTGTGTACAATTAAATCCAGCAAACACCCTCGTAATATTTCTTTGGATGTCTAAGCCAAACAAAGAAATAAGAAGAGGCACGAACGTATGTTTGGATCGTGTGTTGGGTTTGAGATACAACATAGTTACTTAGAGGACTAGCATTCTATTGCTATTGATTAAGGAAAATGTATGCTTTTCCTTTTTTATATTCTTTTCATTAACTATCAAAAATCTACCCTACAAATCCCTTAAATACTTGATTGACTTGTTGCATTATGAATAGATAATCTTTATCTGATTTAATACATATTATCATTTTAATGTAAAAGTATATTATCCATAAATTTTTGCTTACATGATAGTCTTAACCACTTGGTTTCATATACTATAACTTAATACATTATCCATAAATTTATTAAGTATTTAATTTTTTAATGTAATGAACTATATTTAGATAAAAAACTAAATGTACATTTATATCATCATTTTAATGTAAAAGTATAAATTACATCTACTCCACTGTTTACACTAAAACTTTAGTCTAAGTTGTATAACGGTCCACGTACAACGAAGTCGGGAAAATAATAATCATAAAAACGAGCTATTTAAAATAATTCTTTTTACACACTACATGCACATAGCTGGTAATTTACTCTAGATAGTTGTATTATATGTTAAAACAAACATTTACACAAGTTGATCACATTTTAATTACCAAATTTCAAAGAAAGAGTTTAAAGTAAGGCTCTAAAAAATTGACCAACGCTATGAGTTGCTAATTGCCATGACTTGAGGTTTGATAATTTACTTAGGAATCGTCTTATGTTTTTTACAAAGCTTAGATTAAAAGTAATGAATTTGAGGAAAAGAAGGTAAGGAAGTGGGTTATGAAAGAGATGTTGGAGGGGTGAAGATCCCGAAGGTTGGGGAATATATGAAGGAAGGATGTCGTTTATGACAAGCAATCCAAGACCAAGACCGAAGTTGTGTACAGTACTTAGTACTATAAAGAAGAAGCATCTGATCGCATCAGATCTGATCTCATCCGATCTCACCTTACCTTACGTACCTTCTTTTCTTTTCTTTTCTTTTCTTTTTTACTTTATTTTTTCTCTTTTTGACTCTGACACATCTCAACTCCTCTTGTCTTCCTGTCTCTCCTACCCAACACCCTAGCTCTGTCCCACCATCAAAAAACATACAATTTTCATACCTCTTTCATACAGCACAGCCTTTTAGGTGGAATACATGTAGCTGCATATAGTTTATATTTTTTAGGAGGCTAATTTTTTATATATATTTTTAAGTCAACTTAATAATTTAGTAGAAAAAACGTAGAAACTCTAAGTTTTTATATAAGTATATCTTGTATTTAGGAGGCTCACTTTCGTCTATTCGCACAGGGCCTTCAGAATTTTGGAGACGCCCCTGTCGAGCGTCCCCTACACCTGTACTGTGTTCATCCCCATGAGGTGACCAAATAGTGACTCATCCTCTCTGCATTTTTCTTTCGGTTTGGTCGCCTGAGCAATCAAACTTTTGTAAGAGGATGTTTGTTGTATTATGCATAAAGTATTTTACATACTTATGCTTTGATGCTAAATTGATATGGATTTGATCACCACTATCGGGAGTTTGACAATTTGTTTGGTCTAAAGAGAGAAAGCTTGTATGATGTTGATGTGACACCAATAACTAAACTTATGTTTGGTCACCATTAAGAATAGCCGGAGAGTCAGCCACATTTCGTACTAAGCATACCGAAAATAGCATATAAGTACTTTTCTTGTTGAAAACTTTTACCTTAGGAGTTTAATGTGATCATATCCACATTAAAAAAACATAACAGAAGCATAAATTTCCAAGACTTTTAATAGAACCTCCAAAATAAGATGCATAGCAGAAAATTTTAGATTCACATAACCATTAGATGTTTAGACTTTAGATTCACACTGAACGATCCAACTGATGTAGCCTAGAATTGAATCAGCATATGTAAAACTTCAATCGTTGATCATCTACCAGTATCATAGCATGACAAGAACCAAATAAGGTTTATTGGACCAGTCCATACCAACCCAAAAGTGGAAGGCCCCCCACCAAATATCCACCCTTCTCTCACAACCACCATGTGGCTTTGTTTGTGGGCCTTGAGAAAATCTGACTAAAGCCTATACCCAATTATAACTGGTTTTGTCGATCCAGAGTAGGGAATGATCCAGGTCTTCTGGCCCAAGTGGCTTTGATTTTATTTTGTATTTTTTTTTTATAAAATATCCCCATTTATAATAGGTTTCTGAGGGTGGCCGGACTAACAATGCTCGTGATGTACACAAACTAACAATTATCGTAAACGTTTTCAAACAATCTCCCTATCAATTTGGTAAATGTTTACCTAAAGTAAAATCCCACTCGTAACTGCTAGAAATTTATCTGAAAGCCCTTAGCGCTACACACTTACATACAGAGTATTTTTTTTATGTTATTGTCTCATTGAATGTTTTACCATGTTATATTTTGTTACATAAAATTCTTCTTACAGTGTTTCGATCACTACAATATTTAATTATTTCATATTTAGATAATTCCGTTAATGTTTTAGTAAAATATAATTGTGTGAATACATTGGTTTTTTTTCCAACGATTAAACACGTGATAAACTCCGACCAGACTCACGTAACAGGTGAACAAATTTCTTCCCTCCCTTTCACTAAAACTAACAAAAGTCGCCTGGGCGACCAAACACCCAAACGGGACGCCTCGTCGACTTGTTATGTAAAGGGTAGGGACGCTTCTTTAATACGGGGATGGAACAGGGGACGGAAGTATTATACTTTTGTGCTATAATATTTATATTGAGGAAGGGATAATTTTCTTAAATATTTTAAGGAAAATGATAATGACAGCCATAAGGGCTGTCACTAAGACTTCAAGACACGCATCAAAAATTTATACAATAATCAATAACCGCCCCCTGCATTTTAGGAATCAACTCCCACTACTAAAAGTACAAACGATTTATGCACGTAACCACCTCTTAATGACAGCCTAAGGGCTGTCATTAACAAAACCCAATATTTTATTATAATTAATCAAGGTTTGTTTAAACAGCAAATAATTAATGAAACAATGGCTTCTAATAACGGTGATCAACTGCCAATTCTTACCCGCCTTTTCTTTTTTATTTCTTTATTGTTTCCTATACCTTCGAATGTCAAAACGTCTTCCTTCCCATTTTCCCTTCGATCATCTTCCCTCTACAATCCCTCCTTCATCGCCGGATTCTCCATTGTATTTGCTTTCTAGCGGCGCTTGGCGGTTCCGGCCAAGCGTCGAGTCTGATACATCAACCGTCTACTCAATATCCTTGTATGGCGCAATCCAATTACTATCAACAATTTGGCAATCTCCAAGCACTCGAACACTATCTCATGCGTGATGATGAGATCATAAACCCTGATCATGATCCACTTGTTGATCGGTTTATAGACGATCAGATATTTGAACAGGGCATTGAAACTCGGGTTCATGAAGATGAAACGACAAACATTAGATCGAGTGATTTTGGAAACCCTAATATTCAACTTTCATCTTGGCCTTTGCAAGTGTGTCCATATACTTGCAGTTGTTGTCAGACACTAAGAGAAGTCACACACACTAACGGTGCATTTTCTATCTGTTAATTACAAGGTTAATTAATGGGTTTAATTATTTTTCTCGACACGTATATATTTTCTTTATTTTAAGTCTCAATTTCTAATTGATATTACGAAGCTTGAGATTCATGGAAGACTTGGTGTAATTTCTCATGCTGTTCTTGAAAAGTTCAGTGTCGATTTAAATGCAAATCAAGGCCATGATTACAAAGTGTTCGAGTAAGTTCAATTAATTAGATCCTCTAAAAATTTAATTTCATTAACGTGATGGTTTATTTTGTTGTCAGTTTTTGCAAGGAAAGTATAAGTAGAGTGAAGGATTTCCTAGTGGAATACTGCAAAAAACGAAAAAGGAATGGTTACATTAAACTACAAGATCCACTTTCTTCATTCTACGAAGCGGTATGCGTTGGGTTGGATTGTACGGTCACCCACAATTTAATTCTGCACGATTCAGGTTCGACACTATTTTACAAATAGGATTCTCTCATCTAGACATAAACCCACATTAAGATTCATAAGTGTTGAGTTAATCGGTATTGTTCACGGGTCAACAGGTTACGGATCCGGGTCACGGGTCTGGTGTTGCTACCCATGAACTAAAAGGTATTTGAACCCATGAATTCAACTTGGGTCATGCCCGTGATATTCTATATAGTTGAAGTAGTCTAGAAGTGGGTGTGTTAGTAGGCACGTTCCAACTGATCAGTGATCCTATGTTTTAGGATAGTTAGTTGATTTTCTTATTATTTAAAAATGTACGTAATGTAACACAAGAGTTATTTTCCAATGTAGCCATTAGGTGTACGTTATAAAGCAGTATTTTGCTTTTGCTTTATGGTAATTTTAGTTCATTTCATATTGTGTTTTTTAATGTGAGCTTTGCACTCTTGATTTCCAACAATAAGTTTGAACAGTTTTAGGGTTTATAGAGAAGAAGACACAATCAAAGATTAATATTTTGAACCGTTATAGGGTTTGATATAGAAAAGAAGATATCAAGATTCACATTCGAAAAGCTCTAGGGTTTATCAGACAAGAAGACCTAATTTATCAAGAGAAATGTTATTGCTTCCTACAATATATGCTCAATCACTTCATTTTTCTACTCAACTTAAGTTTGCTACTCAACTCAAGATGACATGATGTGTAATCCATTAATTCTTTTTCTTCATTTTATCCATTAATTTTGACATTTGTTTTAGTTTAGTGAGTATGAAGATAATTAGGACAAATTGTCGGACACAATAACATTTCTCATTTATCAAAGATACATAATTTTGAATAGTTTTAGGTGTCGTTCAAAGAAAAAAAAAAGTTTGGAACGTCTTAGCTAGGGTTTAATACGAAAGAACAGACAATCAGTCAAAAAAAAGTTTGGCGCTATATAAATTCTTGTTTATTTGATGTTGGTAGTATTCGTAAAATAAACATAATTGATTATATTATCTTGTTTTCATTTTCTTGGTTAACCCATAGGAATCTTAAGTGTAAGATATATTTGGAGGATTGGCTTAAATTAATGTCCGTTGTAATGTTTTTTGTTTTTTTAGTTTAGTGTTTTGCTAGACTCTAGTTATATAAATAAAAATAACTTTCAAAAAAAATATATCCTTTTATAAAGAAGATCCCACATTATTCAAGATTAATAATTTGTACTTATGAACACATTTTCTGCCACCAGGTGATCATCGAATGAACCAACCAAATGTAGAGACCAGTAGAGCAAGAGTTACTAACAAGATCACCATGTCGATCCAGGTTCTTCATCAGCTTAATTAATCTTTACTTTTTCTCCCAAAATTTGCATCCTTCAGTCACGTTTATATGATTTTTAATTAATTAATAAATACCTTTTGAGCAGCGGGAAAGAACCCGAAAACTTACTGTAAGAGATCTTGTGAAGTACTTCAATGTTCCCCTAGAAGTAGCCGCACAACATATACAAGTTTGCCCAACTGTAATCAAGAAAACTTGCCGTAAGTATGGACTATCACGATGGCCATACAGAAAGGTCCGACCATCCTAAACCAACTTCATGTTTTATGCATTATATGTATGTGATTGATGCAAACGTTTTTAATTAGATGTTGAAATGCAGATTAATACGATTGCAAAGAAGATATCAATGTGGGAAAAACATTTAACTTCAGTTGACCCCGAAGAAAGAGGTCGTGCTCAAGCCGAAATCAACACACTTCAACAAATAATCACAAATATTTATTCAAGATTCAATGTTTAAGGGATATAAAAAACATCACATAATGCTTATAAATAATGCATAATGTACAAAAGATTAAACCGATTAAAACTCTAATACAAACTTATTGATAGGTTAATTGAAGGTATGATGGTAATTTCAGTTGTTGAGATAGAAATTGAAAAGCTATGATATATTTTGTGAGTTATGTAACCATGTAAGATAAGATAAAGCTTTACAAAATTCGTTACCAATATGAGAGGATAAAACTCTACGGGTTTCTAATCCTAGAGTGTGCCGCTAATAGTTTGGCTCGTTATATATGTTTCTTTTATTTTGTTATTTATTGGCAGTTTGTTTCGATTTAATATCATCAATATATTCTAACTAGCTTTAAAGTCCGGGCGGGCATGCTTCGAAAGAGATATTGGAAAATAACAAAATAATGATACTATTGAAATAACATAATAATCCATAACTGAAACCATGAGAAACAATTTTTGATACATGAATAAATGGTATACGAAATTTAAAGGCGATATAAAACTTTTTTGTAAACGACATTTGTTAATAATAAAACTTCATAGCCCGCCGGGATGAGCGGACATGCTTCGTAAAATAAAAATGAAAATAACAAAAAAAAAAACTTAAGAAATCATAAGGTAATCTATTATTGAAATAATTATAAACGTGTCTTGATACATATCACAAATGGGACACAAAATTTAGAAACGAAACAAAACTTATTTGTATACGACATTTGTTGTTGAGTTAAATCTAAATAGTGTTGGTTGGACCGAGGTCCGAACCGATGATGCTCGGAACCGAACCGGACCGAGAAACGGCCGGAACCGAACAAAGAACTGAGGTAATTTCTTCTACTTTTTTCTGTTTTTTCTCGATTTTGGACGGAACCGAACTGCTTGGAACCGAGAACCGATTTTTCACAAAAATAGAATCGAGAACTGAACCGATTTAGCTCGGTTCGGACCGGTTCGATCCGGTTCTGCGGTTCCGGTCGGTTTTTGGTCTAATTTGCACATGCCTACTTTGATGGATGTTTGATCCACTGTTCGTAGGGGTGTACGTTCGGGCGGTTTATGGTTTAGTAGGGTTATTCGGTTTGGATTATTAGGTTTTTAAAAATATTTTTGCCCAACCAATATCCAAACCAAATTAATTAAAACAAAACCAAACCAACCAAATAAGTAATCGGGTTATTTGGATCGGTTCTGTAACACCGTAATTTTTCATTCCATTTTTTTTAAAACAAACCACGGAAGCGTTTAAAACTAATTAATTTACAGACGATATAAAAGTAAAGTAATTTAATATTTCCAAAACCGTGTTACAATTTGGTATCAGAGCATTGGTTTGGCAATGTGTATACATTTAGGTGTACATTTCCAAATCAAGGCTCGAGTTTGGTCAATCATTCCTAGAGTGTGGGGATTAGGAAAGATTAGATAGATGGGGATGTTAGTATGTTAGATACTAACGAATTTAAAACTAATGTTTTGTGAGATGATGTGTTGATTACAGATATGGCCGATAACGAGAAGAATATCCCTGTGACCCTATCAACGACTGAACCGGGTAATGTTGGAACTTCGGGTAATACAAATGAGAATCGGGAGGATTATATTGTCAGAATGGAAAGTGAAATACAACATCTTCATAATATTATTGACGAAACGCATAGAAACCAAGCTACTCACACACCGATTCTAACAACAATGCCTACATATTCAACACCAATCCACACTATTCCAACCCCAATTATGTCAACCGTTTCTATGCCACCACCCACAATACCCGAACCATTTTATTTCCAACCTCCGACTCAATCCCAAGGTGTTCCTCAGTATACATTCATTCCATATCCAATTTCAACGGGAGTTAAACCTCAATGTACTTATAAACAATTTCTTGATTGTAAACCACCGGAGTACAAAGGTAGCAATGATCCAACAGTGACTTTGAATTGGTTGAGGGAAATGGAAAGGACCTTAGATGCAGCAAACTGTGAGGAAAGAATGAAGGTGAAATATGCTTCTAGAATGTTAAAAGAAAGGGCTATGCAATGGTGGGATGTTTGGACGAAACATATGTCCCCTGCCGAAGAAGATGCAATTACTTGGAAAGAATTTTATGACAGAGTGTGTGATCATTTTTGTAATGAATTTGAGATGAACAAAATTAGGAAGGAATTTATGAATTTACAAATGAGTGACAGGATGTCGGTTGATGAGTTAATCAAGCAGTTCAATGATAAACTCAGATTTGTGAAGCAGTGGGTGCCCGATGAAAAGGCACAGTTACAACATTTTGTGGAAGCATTATTGCCTGACTATAGGGGTATAGTTCGAACAGCAAATACGTTGACTCAGGCTTTTAATTTGGCAAGATCTGCGGAAGGTGATCATAAAGCAAAAGAAATAATGAATCGGGAAAGGGGGGTTCGCAAAGATCTAGATTCGATCAGTCAGGTTCGCAACAAAGTAGGAAGTGGCAAGGTAATCAGAGACAAGGTTCTCAAGGGTCAAATGTTAGGAGACCAACTGAAAGTGTTTCTAGTCAGAGATCTCAATGGTGTAACAAATGTAAGTCTTATCATTTTGGGCCGTGTACAGCTCCGACAATGAAGTGTATTCGATGTGGGCAGATGGGTCATGAGGTTAAAGATTGTAAGTTTCCTCGTAATGTGTGTTGGAACTGTCAGAAGGAAGGCCATCGGGTAGGTGATTTCCCAACGGGAAAGAGATATGGGTCCGGTTCAGGGTTAGGGTCGACGGGAGGTTCGTTATCTTCAACGGGCCAAAAGAGAAAGAACCCTCCTCCACCTGAGGGTATAGCTTTTCAGATGACGGTAGATGATGCTATGTCTACCGATGATGTTATCACCGGTATGTTCTTGATTAATAATATACCTGCACGTGTACTTTTCGATTCCGGTGCTCATCATTCTTTTATTTCGATAAAATTTTGTGATAAATTGAATTTACCTGTTAAAAATGTGACAACACCATTAGAGATTGAAGTATCAAATGGTAAGACGGTTCCGGTTACAACATCTGTGACCGGGGAACATATAGATATCGAAGGTGTTCATTTTGAGGTATTCCTTTTAGTAATGCCGATATCCGGCTTTGATGTAGTACTTGGTATGGATTGGCTAAGTATTAATAGAGCGAATATTAAGTGTCATAAGGAGATAATTTCTTTTCCTTTATCTGACGGGACACGTGTAGTGGCCCGTGGAGAACGAGTCAATTCATCTATTCCATTAATATCTTTTATGAAAGCTAGAAAGGCATTAGTCAAGGGGTGTGAATCATTTTTGGCATATGCAATTGATGCCCGGAAAGAAAAGAAGACAGTTAATGATATCCGGGTGGTATCGGAATACCCGAAAGTGTTTCCTGATGAGTTACCTGGGTTACCTCCCATTGGAGAGGTAGAATTCAAAATTGACCTTATTCCTGGAACTAGTCCGATTGCTCGGGCTCCGTATCGATTGGCGCCGTCGGAAATTCGAGAAATGATGAGCCAAATTCAAGAACTTCTTGATAAGGGTTTTATCCGGTCAAGTTCCTCACCTTGGGGAGCTCCGGTTTTGTTTGTAAAGAAGAAAGATGGTACGTTTCGTATGTGTATAGACTACCGGGAATTAAATAAGAGAACCGTGAAGAATAAATATCCATTGCCTCGAATAGATGATTTATTTGATCAACTACAAGGTGCTTCTTATTTTTCGAAAATTGATTTACGGTCCGGGTATCATCAAGTACGAGTACATGAAGATGATGTTCACAAAACCGCTTTTCGTACCCGATACGGTCATTATGAGTTCCTAGTTATGACTTTTGGGCTAACAAACGCACCCGCGATATTTATGGATCTTATGAATCGGGTATGTCGACCTTTCTTAGATAAATTTGTCATTGTATTTATAGATGACATATTGATTTATTCTAAAACCGAATCGGATCATGAAGATCATTTGAGGAAGGTTTTGAGTACTTTGAAACGGGAACAATTATATGCTAAATTTTCAAAATGTGAATTTTGGTTACGAGAAGTGCAGTTTTTGGGTCATGTTATTTGTGCAGACGGGGTGAAAGTTGATCCAGCAAAGATAACAGTGGTTATGAATTGGAGTGTACCGAAAACACCGTCAGAAATCAAGAGTTTTCTTGGATTGGCGGGTTATTACCGAAGATTTATTAAAGACTTTTCGAAGATTGCGGGTCCATTAACCAAGTTAACAAGAAAAGATGTACCGTACCGGTGGAATGAAGAACAAGAGAAGGCGTTCCAAACTTTGAAAGAATTATTATGCCAAGCACCAATTCTCGCGCTACCCGAAGGTTCGGAAGATTTTGTGGTTTATTGTGATGCTTCATACTTGGGTTTAGGGTATGTATTAATGCAAAGAGATCGGGTGATTGCTTATGCTTCTCGACAGTTGAAGACTCACTAGAAGAATTATCCTACCCATGATTTAGAGCTAGCCGCGATAATTTTTGCATTAAAACTGTGGAGACACTATTTGTATGGTACCAAATGCATTATTTGTACCGATCACAAAAGCCTACAATATGTGTTTTCGCAAAAAGAATTAAACATGAGACAAAGACGGTGTCTAGAACTTATAAAAGATTATGACTGTGAAATTAAATATCACCCGGGGAAGGCAAATGTAGTTACGGATGCATTAAGCGGAAAAGGATCGTCAAATAATGTTCGGTTTATGAGAATCGAAATTGTATCCGAATTGATAGATCGATTAAAGATTTGTAAACAAGAAGCTTTATTAGATAATAATTTGAAAGTCGAGATCATGACAAAGCGAAAAGATGAATTAGAAGTTGATTCTCGGGGGTTAAAAACCTTTCATACACGGGTTTGGGTGCCGTTGATTGGTGGGTTACGTGATCTTATTATGACGGAGGCGTATAAATCACGGTTATCTATTCATCCAGGTAGTACAAAGATGTATAATGATTTGAAAGTGTTATATTGGTGGCCTACAATGAAGACCGATGTGGCGCAATTTGTAGAAAAATGTCATATTTGTGCTCAAGTTAAAACCGAGCATCAAAAGCCATACGGGTCTTTGAAACAATTAGAAATTCCCAAGTGGAAATGGGAACATATAACTATGGATTTCGTTACTAAACTTCCTCGTACCCAAAGAAATCATGATATGATTTGGGTAATAGTAGATCGATTGACGAAAAGTGCTCATTTCTTAGCTACAAGTGAAACCGCATCACTTGATAAATTAGCTAAATTATACATTGATGAAATCGTGTCCCGACATGGTATTCCTTTATCGATTGTATCCGATCGAGATTCTCGATTTGTTTCTAATTTTTGGAAAGGATTACAACGGGAATTGGGCACTCGAGTTAATTTGAGTACCACATATCACCCACAAACCGATGGGCAAACCGAGAGGACGATACAAACTCTCGAAGATATGTTACGAGCATGTGTTTTAGAATATGGTGGATCTTGGGATACACATTTACCGTTGGTGGAGTTTGCTTGTAATAACTCATATCATTTGAGTATTAAGATGCCACCGTATGAAATGTTATATGGTCGTCGATGTAGAACTCCTACTTGTTGGTTAGAAGCCGGAGAAAAACAATATGCCGGACCCGATATTGTTGAAATGACCGCCGAGAAAGTGAAAATAGCCCGAGAGAAGTTGAAAGCGGCTCGAGATAGACAAAAGATGTACGCGGATCCCCGACGTCGACCGGTTACATTTGAACAAGGTGAGTTGGTATATTTGAAAGTGTCACCGTGGAAAGGGGTTATGCGGTTCGGAAAATGTGGTAAGTTAGCACCACGTTATATTGGACCGTTTCTGATTTGACAAGTAGTTAATGATCACACCGTTGCATCAGATCTTCCTCCGGAATTAGCGGGTATTCATGACACATTTAATGTGTGTTATTTGAAAAAGTGTCATGTCGAAGATGAAAATCAAGTGTTACCGATACGGGATTTAAAAGTTGATATGAAAAAGAGGTTAGTCGAAAAACCGGTTGAGTTATTAGATCGAAAAGTTACTAAGTTACGAAAGAAGCAGATTCCGATGGTATTAGTAAAGTGGAAACATTGTTTAGGTTCGAATTTAACGTGGGAGACGGAAGAAGATATGAAGAATCGTTATCAGGGTTTATTTGAACATGTTGAGATTCCGAGGACGGAATCTCTTTAAGGAGGGGAGATTTGTAACACCCCGAGACCCGGCCTAACATTTTTAAGGTTGTTGGTAAGTTTATTTTATTATTTATAATTTTATAGAATTTTATTAGATTTATTAGAATTTTTAACCACAGGGTTAAAAATTAGCAAAACTGAGATAGATATATATTAGTATGATTTTTATATATGTGGGTCCACTTTTGAACCGGGTTTCTAGTAGTATTTTTAGTTTTGAGATTAGAGTTCATTTAGGGTTCTAAATTAGACATTATATTTTTATATTATATTGTTTTAAAAAAATTAATTAATTAGCCTTGGATGTTGGACACGTGATGTAGGTGTGTCATGAAGAGAAAAATTAGTTTTCTCAATCTCAGAATCTCGTTCTCTCGCCTCTGCTCTCTCTATACACACACAAAAACACATACTAGCATGAAGAATTGTGATTATTAGCTTAAAAATCTTGGAGTTTGCATCCTTAAACTCGAAATTTAGCAAGGAGTTAGTAGGTAATCTTCTTTTCTTGGTTAGGGTTTCATTTTATGTGTATTGTTTCAAGAACATAGGCTAGGGTTTTGTGTTCTTGGTGAATTCTTGTCATGAATCCGAAATTGGTGATTGTTTAGGGTTAGATTATGTTAAAGAAGTGTTATACTTACTAGTATATTGATTAAAACATTCATATTAAATCTAATTCATAGTTGGTGATTTTGGGTCAAGAACCCTAATTTAGAAATAGAAGAAATATGTGATAATTGTGTTTGTTTGGATTGTAATTAGTGTTATAATTGTATTAATAACTAGTAGTAACATTGAATTGATAAATTGGTGGTATTTGACAAAAGTTAGTAAGTTGGTAAAGGTATACTTTGACTTTTCTAAAGTCAAATATGGAAATTTTATTGTGTTGATTATGTATAATTGTAGAAGATGCAAAATAATAGCAATTGTGGTCTAAAGAACACATATTTGGTTGGTTGTAAGTTAAAAGTTGGGTTTTGACCCGTTTGGGTCAAAATAGTACCCTAAATTGTGTAATTGCAAGTTATTAGTTTGAATTTGACTTTGAGTAAGTCAAAGATATTAAATATGCAGAAATTGTTTGGTAATAAGTGTAAGAATTGGTTTCAAGTTGAGTTTTAAGTTTATGCATATTTTTGGTTTAACCGGTACTAATTCGGTTATTGTTTCGGTTAGCAGGAAAAAGGAAGGCGAAGACTCAGTGATATTAGACGACTGAGTGGTCATCGATAGTGCCAAGGTGAGTGGAGTTATAACCTTTGTACTGTTTAACTGCAATGGTTTAGGTTGCAATTTGTTGGGTATGGTTTGGAAATACTGAGCTGAGAAAAGTGCAGGATTTTGACCATCTGTGTAGGTTCGCGACGCGAACCTGTTGCCGTGAAACCAAAACCAAACAGCGACCCGAAATCGAACGCGAAATTTTTAGCGGACAAGATCGCGACGCGAACTCTTAGTCGCGACGCGAATTCTGGCCCGAACAGGGGTTCGCGACGCGAATTCTGGCCCGAACAGGGGTTCGCGACGCGAACTTGCTGTTTGGCTGCAAAACTTGTGTTGAGTTTTACACAGTATTTTCTAATGTTAATTAACTGACTATGTGTTAATTAATTGATATGTGCACATGGAAAAGAGTAGAGGATAGTCTGCGTGGGGGGCTGGGCTTCGTTTACTGTTAGATAACGGTAATTGTACCTTGGCATATGTGTTGTGTTTGAAGGAAGCTTTACTGTTGCTAATGAGTAAAGGGCTCCCGGTAAGCTGTTGTTAGGCCCACAACAGTTGTAAGGTTCTGCAAAACCGCCGGTCCTTTCGTTATTTGTGAATTAGTGAAAATTGTGAATCGAGATTGTTGGATTTGACTTTATAAAGTGTTATGATTTTAATCACTTAGCTTTGTGCTAATTCCCCTCGATGTTGAATCTTTTGCAGGTTTTGGAGATTGTATTTTGGGAGTTTGTGAATAGGAATGGATGACCAAATTTTAAAGATATGTTTTTGGGACTCGAGCCGAAAGTTTATAACACCGTTTTGTAAATATTAAATTACTTTACTTTTATATCGTCTGTAAATTAATTAGTTTTAAACGCTTCTGTGGTTTGTTTAAAAAAAATGGAATGAAAAATTACGGTGTTACAGGTTCTCCATAAATCCAAATAAATAAATAAAGAGTAGCATTAAATTGAAATAATGAAAACTGATTAACATTAAAAATCCAAATATTAAAGATAAGCCACTTTATAGAAAACTATTAAACACAGACAAAATAGAGATTCAACACATACCAAAAAATTGAGAACGAAACTTTGAAACTGATATTAAAAACATACCATCACCATATTGAATCTTCGAGATCTTAACCACAACTCTTGAGATCAAAATAATAAGAATAAACCTAACAAATCTCTCACATTTTAAATATTTGATTGAAAAGTTTCTATATTATACAATATACTTTATATAAATATTAAACTTCATTTTTACTATTCGGTTATTCGGGTGTAAACCAAATAAGGATTTTTTAGCCCAAGTCCAATCCATAAACCAGTATATTATTTTGGGTACATCCACAAATCCGAACCAAAACCCAAATAAGCCAAACCATTTCACCCAATATCATTTGGATTTGTTGGTTTTTCGGGTCAAACCGTTTAATGAGCACCCCTAACTGTTGTTCGTAGGAATCTTTACATATGAATCTGAGAAAGGATAAATAGAGAAAAGTGTCTAATTACCATGTTTAACAATGATTACATGTTCAAAATGTTTCAGGTCAAATAACAATACTGGGAAAAGCTAACACACTGGGAATTAATTCCGGGTTTTTTCATACATTGATTCTAGATTTTATGGATAAAACCAGCAGAATTCATTCATAATGCAATCCCCGAGGTAGTGCCTCAAACAAAAAGTTTAAAATTACACAACAAAATTTAGATGTTAACTTTAAAAATCATAACACAATCTGTCATATTTTACTTCTTACAATGTGTAACCAAACATGCACAATCCACCAGGTCATTTGCATCATGTTTATTTCAAGTACGGGAAAAATTCCTTTTTTTGATGCATCTGCTTCAGCTTTTAGGGAGGGCAGCTAAATTCTTATTGCTTTCTCCTAATTCCACAAGTGTAAGCCCAATTCTCCTTTAATAAGATCAATGATCTTTAAATATTGATCTTTACGTCAAATTATATTAAAGTAGCAGTCAAATACACAATTTTGACCAAAATTTTCAGTATCCAAATCATTGGGAAGGTTATCAACTGTTAGGATCATTTCTGTAATAGGTTTTGACCTTTAAGTCCGTTAACTAACTCTTGTAGTGTTAAGTGATGAGGAGTATATAATGTTGTAATTTGACTTTGGATGTAAGCTTTCCTTCATTTGAATTGAATTACTCTTAGAAAGCCTTCCCTCCATCTTCATTCTCTCTCAAGCAAAAGACACACAAACACACACTTGAATCTTCTATCTTTTTCAAATCACAATGGATTAGCTTCATTTCAATCACATTAGTTCTCTCATCAACCAATATACAGTATAATTTAATCTTTCTAATTTGACTCTATACATGGAAAACACAAATTAATGGAAAAGTATAACAAAATAACAGCTTTTTTAGTTCTTAGTCTTACTTTTATCTTTAATTTTTTCTGATGTAGGGACAAGAGTGAAGAAGGAAAAAATTGTTTTCCACCCTCAAATTTAAAATATTGGAACAAAAAAAAAAACTTCATTTATCATGTTTTGATGATTGCATATAGGTAAAATTATTTTAATGCAGATTCTTAATGTAAAATGGCAAATAAGCAAGCAACAAAGTAGTTCATTGTTAAAACATAAAGAATTTTCTTATCTTGACTATGTAAAAACATAAAGCATATATTTAATGTTTGTGGTGAACTAAACAATGTTATTTTACCATAACTGAACCGATACTTAGACAAAACCGAGAAGGTTATCAAACTCTGGTGCAGGCTTCAATCATTAGCATCACAAATTGTGATTTGTGACTAAAATTTATAAAAATTGTTAGGAAATTATGGAAATTTTGAAACCAGTTATTAGTTATCCAATTATATGGCAATTCTTCTGAATATCTTAATGATTCTGAAAATAAGTAAGAGGTTAATGAAAAAAATAGTAATCCTATTAACTCACCATGAAAGGTGTTGACAGCCTTGTTTGCTCCATCTGGTCATCTGGAGTTGAAAAACACACAAATCCAAATCCTTTAATCATTCCCTTTTCAATAACCATCAATTATGCAGAGGTAATTGTACCACATTAAGAAAAACATTCTTGCAACTCATCTTCACTTGGATTATCGTCATTATTCTCAACATCAACATTTGAACCCTGAAATTTTTTTCCAATTAATCAACAAATTATCAAGGCGTTAACTTGCGTGTGAGACAGTCAGTGGATTCTTATTTCTTCCGGTCGATGATGTTGCATTAGTGATGCTACAACATGTTTTCTTAAACCATTAGAATTCAACCTTTATAAACAGATAAATAAGAGTTGCAATTATTTGATTAAATGTTTAAATAAGACATTAAAGAGGCCAATTCTGCTACTTAATGCAGAAAAAATGAAACATACTTGGTAGAATGGGTGTCGGTTGCATTATTTCTTCATTAACAGACTTGACCCACTTTTATTCATGATTTTAGTAGATAAAAAATGTCTAAAATCTTATTTGCATAAAAATCTGGTTGGATATGAGTTAAGGGATGTTGAAGTATTAAAAATAGTCATGTTGTCAATTAATATGTGAATTCTATTGGTTTAGGTAGCAGAATTGGCCAGTTCTAACTGAATCGATATCGAAAACGAACGCTACCCGACGGTTTAAAATTCAAACGATGATTAAGATTGGGAAACAAACCTTGATTTCGCACACTACGTGAATTTGACATGTGAATAAAAAAAACCAACGCTTCACCATAAGCAATTAAGCACAATTCGGAAGCAAACATGTGAAGAAATAAACCAACGAAACCCTAGAAATTGATTTTCGCCCTAAATTGCAATAAAAATTTTTGAATTGTGTTGCAATCAGATGATCGGTCGGAGTTGGCGTCGGGAAGATGATGAATGCAGTTGTATCGTGATTATTAAAATCTTTCACCGTTAATATCGTGTATTTCATAACTGCAGGAGAGATGTTTCCAATTTTGCCAGTATATGTTGAGGATGTTTGGCCGGCCAATGGGTGAATTACACCTGGCATTCTCGAACAATGAAAGAGCTTCAAACTGTTGAGTTGTTAAACGTAAATCAAATGTAGGCTCATATATAGGAGAAGATAACTTATCTCAAGGATTTGTTAGGTTCCGATTCTGAAAAATCTGAAATCGAAGTATACAAAAAACAAGAATCTAGAACCGAACCAAAATAATGGGTCCAATTTGGTTTAGGTTCAGGTTTGGTCCGATTATTTCGGGTTTAGGTACGATTAGAACCGAAACCTACATCATCAACATAAACTACATTATTAGTTGAGAAAACCGGAACATAAAAAATCGGAAATAAAAAATCGATAACAAAAAAAGACAAAAAAGAGGAACCAAGAACCAGCACGAAAACGGAAAATCAGTTCCAATTTTAGTTTGATTTTTCGGCTAAATGCATACCCTAACTTATCATAGCTCATGTTTAGTTTATAAATTTCATTGTTACATATAAATCTTTATTTATTTTACATTAAACTAAAAGAAAAATAAACTGTAATTCCTCAAAAAGAGGACAAACAATGTCACAACTATATTAGAGCATCTCCAATGGGAGGTTGAAGAAGAGGTTGATACTATTTGAAGAGGTTGATATTTAACAATTTTATATTTTTAAACCCATGTATATATTTATATGTGAATAATTTATTATTTCTATAACTATAAATTATAATTTATCATATATCAATACTTTTTAAGGTCAAACATTATAATATTTTTGTAAGAGAAATTTTATAATAATGTTAAGTTTTGTAATGCTATAATAATTGTTAAATTATATAAGTGAGGGACATTTATAAATCATTTGATATAGATAGAAGTAAATTAGTAATATTAGTGAAAAAGTCTTTGAAAAGGTTAACCATTGGAGAGGTTTTCAACTAATAGATTATTAGATGATGTGGTAAAAGTAATAAATCATTAGAGAGGTTAATCACTGTGAATGCTCTTAGAAAAATGTGCTACAATATCTAATATCCTTTTTTTGTATTTTATTACGATATAAGTTAAAGGAAAAACAACGAACATGGTACCTAAAAATCCACAATATATGTCAATGAAGCCCACTGGGTCACGCACCCTCTGATTATCAGACAAGTTGCGAATCCTCAATTTGCATTTTGCTCCTCCAACTTTGCTCTAGTTACCAACAAAGGCCTCATACTATTTAAGTAAGTAGCAATTTGAAATACTTATTTGGAAAATATTTAGTTCACTCGAATTTTATATTGTTACATTTTCATAATTTCTTAAATTGGGTGACCAAAATATTGTAATTATATATTTTAGAGAAATGATATTTTCTCTTACATTTTCTTCCTGCTTATATTACTCTTCACTTTTAAATTTAATATGTGTAATACATTAAATCTTTTTCCTCATATTATCTTTTGATTTTAATACTTGTCATGATCAAATGAGTAAAAATATAGGTAGGAAGAAAAGGTAGGAACCAATGCTATTTCTCTATATATTTTATGTAGCACTCCGTACTTACTTATTACTCTTTCTTTTTATATTTAACCTAAACTAACCGGCTTTCAGTTAACGTTTTAAAATAATATTATAATAAATGTTTTGTATGGAATGAATTTTGCTTATGCGTCTATATGAATGCATAAACATGATTGTAGTTTGGATGAACAGAATGCATACTAAAATTGACTTATGAACATCTTATGGACTTAATGTCAAAGTTATCTTCATTGTGGGCATTTTGGCATATATTCAAAATTACAAGTACTTGTATGCATATATTCCTCCTTCCACTATACCAACGGCAACCGTGAACCGGTAACACGCCGTGTTCTGACTCGATCGTCCTTGTAAGTTTAACAACCACGTGTGCATCACATGTCATTAAATTTTCTTTTATGTTAAAAATATTAAACAATTTTAGTTACGCATTCTTACTTTTAACTTAAAAGATAACGAGAGTTTTAATAATTTTAGTTTGTTATAGTTTTTTTTTTTAGTAATGTTACTATTTAAAGTTTACTATTTAAACATCTTTGCCTGATTTGATATCAAGAAATATGATAATCAATAATAAATTCTACATTATTATTCACATTTTTTCAAAATAAATAATTAATTAATATTAAATTTGTAGCTTCAAGAGTCAAGACCACCACCTCATACTGGCAACCACGAGAGGGACTTTGAAATTGTGAACCGATTTAGGGTTAGGGTGTACGGAAGGACTTCGAAATTGTGAACCGATTTAGGGTTAGGGTGTATGGAAGGACTTCGAAATTGTGAACCGATTTAGGGTTAAGGTGGATGGAAGGCAGGGGTGGATGTAATGTGGGGCACACGGTAGCACGTGCCCCTACTCAAATTTTTCAGTAAGATAATTTTTTTGGAGTTTTTTTTTGTACTACGGTTTTTTAGTATTAGGTTTAAACTATAGGATTAAAAACATACCTAATGGCCTATAATAATATTAAAAAACCTAAATATTAGCGATAGTCTAACCTCATATAATTTTTTAACTATGTCTTGTAGGGTCTTAAGCTTTTCCGTTTATAAAATTTGTAGTTGTTTGTATGATGAAATTAGTTCTTTGGGACTTGTTGGTGTATACAATCAAACATGAGGGTTTTATAATAGAGTTTCTTATGTTAAATTTGTTTTTTGTTCGGGACGCTGCCCCGAGCTCCGCGAGGACGTCCCCCACCGACATCGCCCGGTAAGTGGGATCCCCACAAATGGACGCATCTCCCTCGATTTTCACCTTTTTAACCCTCTAGGATACTGAACCAATTGCATAAATAATGCTATATGCATCCAAATTGTACAAATAATGCTATTTTTGAAGTTTTTGCAAAAATAATGCTATCCCCTAGTGCCACACCCGGATCCCCTTCCTTCCCCTAGTACCACACCCGGATCCCACTTAAGCCTGCACACTCGTCTGTACCCTTCTGTCCTTGCGTACTTTCATGCAGGAAACCCTAGTACTACACCCGGATCCCCTTGGGGTATCCCCGAGCCACACGCCCGGATCCCCTAGGGGTATCCCCGAGTTGCAAGCCCGGATCCCCTTGGGGTGTCCCCACTTGGCACGCCCGGATCCAACTCGATGCAGTCCTATATATTTACAACTCGATGCAGTCCTGATAAAACGTTTCCTACACATTTACCACACACATTTACCCCATTTCATTTAAAAAAACAATCTCTCCTTAATAGCAAAAAATCATGAGTTCATCGAATAATGAGTCTCCTCCGTATCACTACGTGCATGATTCGCCTCGTAATTATGTAGATGAGATTGAGTTCGAGAATTTGATAGCCGAAGATTATGCCGATCTACATGCAGAAGAATTTAATGACGAGATGCAAGTATATTTTCAAAATTACGAGCAGGCTGATTATGATAAACATATTGAAAAGTTGGCTGAAATAGGACCAGATGTTTTGCGCGCATCTCTGGCAATTTAAAATAAAGTTCGCGAAACATGTAGTAAAAAATCAAAGGATGGTATGCTAAAATCATATATTTTTTTTATAAGTTTAATATTTGCTCAATTAACTAAAATCATATAATTTTGTTGTATTTTTAGACTATACCTGCTTGGTTTGTCAGGCAGCATAACTACCTCTTTCAGGACAAACATTGTATGATAGAAAGAGGCGATTCTCATGAAGTAATGAAGCTGCATGGTTATCCTGGGCAAGTTAAAATGAGTGGTGACTTCAAGAGATTTAAGAATGAAAATGGAATTCTGACTAACGAAGTTTGTACTTTTACCATAAATGCAGACTATCAGACTAATGGTAGAAATTTAATTTTTAGTGTTAAACGTGAGAATGAATGATATGTAATTTCAGTTTTAATGTATCACTTGAAATAAGGAACTTTTATTATATTTAACACCAGGGTTGTTATCACCCTTTTTACGAGTACTGCACCTAGCACTCCACTTTGAAAGTGTGCTTTCAATAACCTTGATCTGCCTAGTTTGTTTTATATTCCAACTCCTCACGGCATCAATCAACTCTTGCTTGCTAGAAAAATACATACCAATTCGAATCTCATCTGGATAATCGGACCTCCAAAAAAGCATATGCTCTTCATCTTCCTGTAATAGGCCGTGATTATCAGCCTCAGTGTCTTCCTGTGTGTCCCATTGACTATAGTCATACAAAGGCAATTGAGGTGTTTGCTGAGCTTCATGGTTGCCTTGATCGTCACCATCATCATCAGATTCTTCGGATGCTTCAGCGCCATCCGGGTCAAATTCGTCTCTGGTATCGGCACTTCCTTCAGATTGTGGTTCGTCCTCCGATCTGTCGAACTCATGATTTTCATTGTTATTAAAATCTTGATATTGTGTAACTGGCTCTGGTACGGTACCTAGTTCTACCACTGAAAGATCTTGGAACGCAGCCGTCGAAGGACCCGCCATATCAAAACCTTGATAATGCGTTGGCGGTTCTGGTGCAGAAAATTGTTGGAACGCAGACGTCGAAGGACCCGCCATATCAAAACCTTGATAATGCGTTGGCGGTTCTGGTGCAGAAAATTGTTGCGCAGACGTCGAAGGACCCGCCATATCAAAACCTTGATAATGCGTTGGCGGTTCTGGTGCAGAAAATTGTTGGAACGTTAACGGTTGTTGTGATGAAAAATGTCGGAACGCAGACGGTGAAGGACCCGCCATATCAAAACCTTGATACTGCGTTGACGGTTCTGGTGCTGAAAAAATTTGAAAAATGTTGGAGTCAGCTTGACGTGGTTGTGGCTTGATATACTCAATCTTCACAATAATATCGCCCATGAATTTTTCGTTCAAAGAGGCGATGTAATATAAGGTTTTTAAAGATTCATCACTTGTAATTTCAGAATCAACGAAATTTCCGTGATATTCATAACATAAGGTAAACCTTAATTTGTATTGCTCTTTCGAAACCATAACATGTCTGTAAACCAATCTCTCAAAATCTTCATAATTATATTCGCTTAGAAAAAGAAGAGAACTTCTGCGCATGTTTACATCGCCTAGTACCGTACCATTTTCGTAACGGATGTTATCATCACCCCAATATATATTAACAAGGAAAGGGTTCGTTAAAGCCATGTTGAATGATTTTTTTTGTGAAATGTAGTTGATTGGAAGTTTAATGTTGGTGAAATGTGGTAGAAAAATATTAAAATTGTTGGTGAATAATGATGATAATATTAACTGATCTGATGATACTTTACATAGGTGAATTACAAGTATGGGTAGTTGTTACTTATTAAAAAGAAATAAAGCGCCTGAATTTAATCTTTGTATCATATCCGGACTAAAAGAAATAAATTAACACATGGTTGATGTGACAGCACAAGGGGATCCGGGTGTGCTAGACGGGGATCCGTATGGGATCCGGGCGTGTTAGTCGGGGATCCGTAGGGGATCCGGGCTCCTTACTCGGGGATCGTGCTAGAAGACAAATAAAGAGTACACACTTATTTAAAAAAGACCCGTGAGATGCTCACAAACAAACAACAACAGCCTTATTTAAAAAAAGACCCGTGAAGACTCGTGCTTGATTTGACCACCCAACAGAATCCGGGCATGGCAGTCGGGGATCCAGTGGGATCCGGGCGCTGCAGTCGGGGATCCTAGGGAATCCGAGTGTCTTACTTGGGGATCGTTTGCTAAAAGACAAATTCAACATCAACACAACCAGCTTTATCACGTGAATTGTAAGAATCGGATAAAGAGTCTTCAATACAATCAACTACCATAAATTTATTACGAACTCTATAAATGCATCTTTAAAACATCACAACTATCTCACTCAAAACTGTCACGTACAAAAAACTATCACACTCAAAAAAATTCATAACTAAAAACCATCGCAATCAGTACTCCCACCAAATTTGTAAGAAATGGAGAATGTTGGAATTGTCCCCGGACCTACGAACCCTGAGTTGTTATTTATAAATACCGATCACCGAGCATATCATGTGTTTCACAGTCTCAAGGAGGATCGTCCGTTAAATGTCAGACGTGCTGACAAAAATTTGTTATTCTGGGTAAGAGACAACCCAATTGATGAGCGTGTGATGTATCACATACGTCGGGCCGGTTTGGCAGAAGTTTTCATCTGTGGCTACAAAAACGTTGACCACGGTCTCATCACAGCACTGGTAGAGAGATGGCGTCCAGAAACGCATACATTTCACCTACCATTTGGTGAGGTTACCGTGACCCTGGAAGACGTACAAGTTATTTGAGGTTTACGGACCGATGGCAATCCGGTTACAGGTGATGAACCGGGATACACTTATGCGCGTGTTATCGATAAATTTTATACGTTGCTCGGTTTCGCACCGCCATCGCGAAAATTCAAAGGCAGCCAGGTCAGTGCTAGATATATGATGGAAATGTTAATGGAGCCTCTGCCACAGGATCCGACTGACGAACAATTGGAGCAAAAAGCCAGGCATTATATACTAATGCTTTTAAATGGTTGCTTATTTCCGGATTCAACTGATAGTTTAGTCCAGATGTATTTTTTAGTGTTGATTGAAGACCTGGATGCTTGCGGCCGCCTTAGTTGGGGTGGGGCTGTACTGGCCAGTCTCTACCGAAACTTGTGCAAAACAACTATGCACAACGTCCTAGAAATTGGTGGCCCTACGATGTTGCTGCAGATTTGGGCCTGGAGCAGGTTTAAGATGTTTTCTCCACTGCTGAAAGAAATTACTCCTGATCTGGTAGTTGGAAAACCATTTGGTTGTAGGTATGTAATTCCAAGTGATTATATTAAAATTATTAATAACTATAAATGATGCTATATTTTTGCATGTATAAACATACAGATTCAACCAGCCCCTTAGTTTCGCGGGGTCAGTCAAGACCGTCTTGTTTGAGTTTCGGTCGATGTTAAGTGCGTTACAGGAATCAGAGGTACTCTGCTATTAAATTTAAAAAAAAACAAATTTTTGAACTTACAAATTAATCAAACTTTTGCACTTCGTGTGGACTCCATACCAACAAGATCTACACCTTCTAGCCCCTCCGTGTAGGACCGATACGGGATGTTGGCTAAGTCAAACATATGTTATTTTTTGGGAGATTGCTGAGCAGTATTTGCCCAGCAGGGTTATGAGACAATTTGGCTTTGTCCAATTTATTCCTCAACCACCACTCTCAAACAGATACGAACATGAGGACTTACATATTAATTCTCGTAGAGGGGTGACCGCAAAAAGAAGTTGGAAACGGGAGTTAAGAAATCAAATACAACATTGGAACAACCGTTACCAATATCTCATCCAGGGCCAATACTCGAATTTTCCTCAAACTGAACCTGGTTATATGACATGGTATTGGCCTCGTACTGTGCTCCATATTACAAATCCAACACCTGGAGCACAAAACTACTCTCGGTCCTACAATCAGGGCAGAAATTTAAATGTTGCGGTAATAAATAATAATTATAGAACAATAATCATAATAATGTATGTATTATTTTACATTTAAATAATACGTATTAAATGTATGTAGGTTGACGGGTTAAGCCACGTGCAACAACAGGTGCAAAGGATGATGCAAGAGCAAGATGATCCAGCATTGCATCAGTTTGGGCAGCAAATCTTGCAAACGTCGGGAGATTATTTGCATTATGCACATGGAGATGACCGTCCGACATATTTTTCACCTCATGTGGCACCCGTCACTCAGCCATCCTTCGGCACACAGTTGACTCAGGAGCAAAGGCAGCATAGGCCTAGATGGATGCGGCCAAGAGGGGCTCGTCAAGATCCTGAAGCCGGGTCCTCCCACCAGCATAATGCTGGTGGTTCAGGGTCCTCCCACCAGTATCAAAATGAAAATGTGGGAACATCCAACCAGTACAACGCTGGTGGTTCAGGGTCCTCCCCCCAGCATCAAACTACATATATGGACACATCGAACCAGTATAATACTGGTGGTGTGGGGCTATCAGACCAGGAGGCTTATCGAGTCAATATGGACTTTCTCCAGGGTGGTTCAAGTATGCAATACGAAATGAATACCGGTGGTGACCAATTTTCTCAAAACATACTTAATATGAGTCATATACAGTCTCATATGGGAGATGCTTGGGTCACACCTGCAAATTATGCCAATTTTGGGCAGCAATTTTCTGGAGATAGTATCTTTGGAAATATAAATCCTTATTACCAGCTCGGAGATTCTAGTCAACCGCCAAATAGAGCTGTTAGTCCGGTTCCGTTAAACTTGGATTTTGACTTGAACAACCCTGGAGAAAGTGAAGAAGATGGCGATGGAGGTAGGAGAAGAAGATGTAACGACCCGAAATTTGTAAATAAATAAAATAAATAAAAATATGATAATTATGGATAAATCATATTAAAACCGTAGGAATTGGTTTCGCGTCGTTTGGAGTCCGTATGAGAAAGTTATGGGCGAAACCGGGTTGAAACCTAGACCGAAAAGTGCAGCCCTGCTGCAAAGGCAGGCTCGCGGCGCGAGCCTGGCGCGAGCGAAACGCGAGGTTGAGCAGAGGGACCAGAGCTGAAACGCGAGAAAGTCGCGTCGACTTCGCGTCGACTTCGCGGCGCGAGCTCGGCGCGAGCTGGGCGCGAAGTCTGGTATAAAGCGGCGACCAGCGGGAAGACCCGCGTCCTTTCGCGGCGCGAGCTCGGCGCGAGCGGGGCGCGAGCCCTTCCGACCAGTGCATTAAATTGGGTTTTTCAGCCATTAATGCATCTCCAAAAACCCTAGTTTTCTCTCTTCAAGTGTGTGATCATTTTTGAGTGAAAAGCATCGTTTGGAGCCGAATTCTTTGTCAAATCTCGTGATTCTTCACTCCTAGTGGAAGATTAAAGGTATATCTTCAATCCTTTGTAGTTGTAGCTTTAGATCTCTGGATTTAGAAGCTTGGGGTTGAAACCCTAGTTCTTGGGGTATGAGTTATGGTGATATAAATGGTGTATACCCTTAATAGATGGTATATTAACAAGGAAAACAAGTGTATGATTTCGATTTGTAAGAATCTTAAGGGTTGGTTAAACCTAGGGTTTGGTAAATCACCATAATTGGGGGAAATGGATTGATGGGTGTTATCTAGAGGTAGATGAACACATTGTTAGTAGTTTGTGTTGATAATCTTGTTGTGATAATTGTTTTAGACATTCGGTGAAGTGTTGAAGAGGACGAATTGTGAACAAGGGACCGGCGGAAAGAATACGGTTAAAGCATCTTTATTGCTAAGGTGAGTACGTGTGGACTTTACTGAGTACATAGCCTATGAAATACATTTCTATTACTTGTGTTATGGTCTATTTGCTTAATTGTGTAGACTAGTAGTTGATAGTTAGTTATACCGATGATAGTATTGAACTAACTTGTTTGATGATAGACGTGATAGCCGAGAGCTAGATTGACATAACCATCGAGTTATGATATGGTGAGATGACGTGATGATTCGGGGGATCCCCGGTCATGAGGTATGGAATGGGGAGCATTTGGGCGGATCCCCATCGGCCCATTCCATGATAGTAGTCTTGCTAACTGGAAGTAGTCCGGCGAGTAAGGCAGGTATTGGTAGATTGGGCGATTCCCTCTTGCCTTTACCTTGAAGCTTGTTAATGCGGGGGATCCCCGGTTAATAAGTTAATGTGGTTCTAGTTGGTTGGGGATGTCTCGACAACTAGGTATGGTTGCTAGGAAAGCAAGGTATTAGAGTCACAATATGGTGACTAGATAGATGGGTGATTGCTTACGTGTTTGTTGTTTGTCATTCGGTTATTATTATTAACTTTGGGGTCTAAACCCATGTAGCTCACGAGACGTTTTTGTCTCACGTACTCCTTGTTTTGTTTTGCTATGTACTCAGGTTCGGGATCGAAGGTTTAGGTACGCATGGATTGAGATGCGGGACCTAGAATAGAAGAACACTAGATTGGATTTAGTCTTAGCTTGGTGATGATCTATTTTGTAACACCTACTTTTATACTCTGATTTCATACCAAGGTTTTTGTAAATCTAAATTGGGGATGTTCTTCTATTTATAAAATGTTTTATTTTGGCCAATATTTGGCATTTAATTTGAGGTGTTACAACTTGGTATCAGAGCTATAGTTTAAGTGAATTAGGTTGGATGACCATCCTAGTCTTAGACTGTAGCATTAGGGATGTAAGATTCCTTAAGATCATAGGTTGACCTTGAGACTTTATGATAAGTTTAGGGTTGAACCTAGGGGACCGATGAAATTTGTTATGATTATGGATATTGAGTCTTATGAGACTAATGGGTTGTACACAAGGTACTAAATGTTTAATGTCTTTCGTATAGTCTTGATCGAAAGAAATGGTGAACACTCGTAGAAGTGGGAAAGCCCCGGAGAACCGGGAGGAGGAAGTACCTCCTGTTGAGAGGGTGGTTGAGCAAGAAAGTCAATCGTCGATGCATCGAGTTGATGAATCGGAGGTCGGAGCTAATAGAACTCCGGTGACCATGGCGGATCTCCAAACTATTATCGACCAAATCAAGGGGACGGTGGCCGAGGAAGTGCACCGAATTATTGGAGACCGTGAAAGGTCGGGTGGAGACCGTGAATCCGAAGCTAAATCGGAAGAGAGAACCGGGGGTAGTGGCACCGGGGAGGGAAAGTCCTCCACGGGTGGCCAAAGTGATGCTAGGGCTAGGCCCGTTGTGAAAGAAGGTTGTTCATTTAAATCCTTCATGGCTTGTAAGCCAAATGTGTATGCGGGTAGTTCGGACCCGATGGTAACAATGAGGTGGATCCGAGAAACCGAGAGGGTTATCGGAAGTAGCAAGTGTAAGGATGTTGATATGGTGACGTACGCGTCCCAATTGTTAAAAGAGGATGCGATGGTTTGGTGGGATATTGTATATGAGACCCTCGGGAAGGAGGTGGTGGAGAAGATGTCGTGGGATGAATTCACCGCGAGATTGAAAAAGAAATTTTGTCCCGAAAGGGATTTGGAGAAAATGCACGAGAAGTTCGTGACCCTCAAAAAGGGTGATATGTCAATCGAAGAATACTCTAGGGAGTTCACGGGATTACTCCCGTTTGTTGCTAGAACCTACTCGGATGAGAGGTTGAGGGTGGTCCGGTATGCTAGTGGGTTACCGTGGGACTACCAATTGGAAGTGAAGAGGGCGGTTTCACTTGATGAAGCTATTAGTGCCGCCCGGAGTGTTGAGGAGGTAAATGAGGCACGTGTTGCCGAAAGGGCCCATGTGGGCGAGAAGAGAAAAGCCGAGAGTGGCTCGGGTACTTATAAGAAGGGGAAGTTCACTTCGAGCTTTTCTAAGCAAGGTAGTGTTGGTACGTGTAAGAAGTGCGGGAAGACTCATGCCGGCGTGTGCCGAGGGGAGTCGAAGAATTGTTACAATTGTGGGAAGCCGGGGCATATGGCCCGAGAATGCAAGTCGAAATCGTTGGCCGAGATTGAGTGTTTCTCGTGCCACGAAAAGGGGCACTATAGCAATGTGTGCCCGAAGAAGGGAATTGAATCAATGGTGTCCACGGCTCAAAAGAAAGTGGAACCGGCGAAGGTGAAGGGGCGATCCTTCCAACTCACCCGAGAGGAGGCGAAGGAGGCACACGATGTGGTGTCAGGTACTCTATTCATTAACTCCTTGCCAACTCATATTTTGTTTGATTCGGGTTCTAATTATTCGTTTGTGTCTTATGAGTTCGGTTGTAAATTGAATGTGCCGTCCGAGATGTTAGATGAGGTTTATGAAATAGAAGTAGCCGACGGGAAAACGTCTATGGTTGAATGTATTTATAGAAATTGTGAAATAGAGATAGACGGTAGAAAGTTTAAGGTGGATTTGTTGCCCATGGGAATTAGGGCGTTTGATGTGGTTATCGGTATGGATTGGCTGGGTATGCACCAAGCCAAGATTCTGTGTGGAAAGAAGATTGTGTCGATTAGGACACCCGAGAATGAGAAAGTGTATGTGTATGGGGAGAAACGACATCACATGCCTAATGTGATTACCGCCATTAAGGCGAGGAAAAGTATATCGAAAGGTTGTGCGTCGTTTATTGCATATGTATTAGATGGCCGAAAAGAAAAGAAGTCAATGGATGATGTCAAAATTATTCGGGATTTCCCCGAGGTATTTCCCGATGACTTGCCCGGTTTGCCACCGGAGAGACAAGTCGAATTTAAAATTGATTTAGTTCCGGGGGCGACGCCGATTGCTCGTGCTCCCTATCGTTTAGCTCCCACCGAAATGCGGGAATTGATGACTCAATTGCAAGATTTGTTAGATAAGGGTTTTATTCGTCCGAGTTCGTCACCGTGGGGCGCACCGGTGTTATTTGTCAAAAAGAAAGACGGTTCGATGAGAATGTGCATCGACTACCGAGAGTTGAATAAGGTAACTATTAAGAACCGTTACCCGTTGCCGAGAATTGACGACTTATTCGATCAATTGCAAGGTGCTAGTTATTTCTCGAAGATTGATTTGAGGTCGGGTTATCACCAAGTTCGGGTGAAGGAAGGCGACACCGAGAAGACGGCTTTTCGTACACGATATGGTCATTATGAATTTCTAGTGATGTCGTTTGGTCTTACCAACGCACCGGCCATTTTTATGGATTTGATGAATCGGGTTTGTAAACCGTTCCTTGATAAGTTTTTGATCGTGTTCATTGACGACATTTTGATTTATTCGAAAACCGAAGAAGAACACGAAGGTCATTTGAGGCTTGTTCTAGACGTGTTGAAACGGGAGAAGTTGTATGCAAAATTTTCAAAGTGTGAATTTTGGTTGCGGGAAGTACAATTCCTAGGTCACGTGGTGACGTGTGATGGTATTAAGGTTGATCCGTCCAAGATTGAAGCGGTGTCAAATTGGGAGCCTCCGAGGACTCCTACCGAGGTTAGAAGTTTTCTTGGGCTAGCCGGTTATTACCGAAGATTTATACAAGACTTCTCGAGAATCGCGATTCAACTCACGAAGTTAACGAGAAAAAGTGAAAAGTTTGTGTGGGAAAAGAAGCAAGAAGAGGCGTTTAAGTTGTTAAAAGAAAAGTTATGTAACGCGCCGATCCTTACGTTACCGGATGGTATGGAGGATTTTGTGGTTTATAGTGATGCGTCGAATCAAGGGCTCGGTTGTGTGTTGATGCAAAGAGGTAAAGTGATCGCGTATGCCTCGCGACAATTGAAGAATGCGGAATTAAGGTACACGACACACGACTTGGAATTGGCGGCGATTATTTTTGCCTTGAAATTGTGGAGGCATTATTTGTATGGTACTCGGTGTACGTTGTACACGGATCATAAAAGTCTACAATACGTGTTTACTCAAAAAGATCTTAATATGCGACAAAGAAGGTGGATCGAGTTGATTGCCGACTATGATTGTGAGATTGTGTATCACGCGGGAAAGGCTAATGTAGTGGCCGACGCCTTGAGCCGAAAAGTTTATGAAAAACCGAACCGAGGAATTTTATCACGTATAGAAGTCGTCTCGAGCATCATCGAAAGAATCAAGAATGCCCAACGAGAGGTTATGGGAAAAGACGATTTAAGACAAGAACGGTTAGGTAAGAACCAACATTTTCTCGAAAATGCACAAGGGTTGAAGACCGTAGGCGGTCGTATTTGGGTTCCTAAGTTCAGGGGTATCCGGAAAGAGCTGTTGTATGATGTGCACAAGTCGAAGTATTCGATTCACCCGGGAAGTACAAAGACGTACCAAGATATGAAGCGGGTTTATTGGTGGCCCGGAATGAAAACGAGAGTGGCCAAGTATATCTCTAAGTGTGCCACGTGTGCACAAGTGAAAGCCGAGCATCAAGTACCGTATGGGGTAGCTCAATCATTGGTTGTGCCGGCCGGGAAGTGGGAAGATATAACTATGGATTTCATAGTGGGTTTACCGAAGACGAGTAGAGGTCACGATGCCATTTGGGTCATAGTTGACCGGTTGACCAAGAGTGCGTTATTTCTAGCAATTCGGGAAACTTTGCCACTTGAGAAATTGGCTAAGTTGTATGTTGACGAGGTGGTTCGACTCCACGGGGTTCCGTTATCGATTGTGTCTGATAGAGACGCGAGGTTCACCTCGAGATTTTGGCGGTCATTACAAGAAGAGTTGGGTACAAAGTTGCGGTTGAGCACGGCTTATCACCCGCAAACCGACGGTCAAAGTGAAAGAACAATTCAAACGGTTGAAGATATGTTGAGATCGTGTGTGTTAGATTTCGGTGGTAAATGGGATGAACATTTACCGTTAGTCGAATTCTCGTATAATAATAGTTATCACTCGACTATCAAGATGCCGCCTTATGAGGCGTTGTATGGAAGAAAATGTAGAACTCCATCTTGTTGGTTGGAAGCGGGAGAGACGAAACTCACGGGTCCCGAGATCGTGAGAGTGACAAATGAAAAGATCGGTATTATTCAAACTAACATGAAAGTCGCCCAAGATAGACAACGAAGTTATTCGGGTTTGAAGAAAAGACCATACGACATGGATGTCGGCGATATGGTCATGTTGAAAGTGTCACCTTGGAAAGGTGTAATGCGGTTTGGTAAGAAAGGAAAGTTAAGCCCAAGGTACGTTGGACCGTTTAAAATATTGAAACGGGTCGGGCTTCAAGCTTTTAAGTTGGAACTTCCACCCGAGCTTCAAGGTGTGCATGACACCTTTCACGTGAGTTATTTGAAGAAGTTTAGCGGGGAACTTGAGAATACTATTCCATTGCAAGAATTGCGGGTTGACGGCCCGAATCGGTTGATTGAAGAGCCCGAAGCTATATTAGAGACGAAAACAAAGAAGCTTCGGAATAAGGAGATCGAGTTGGTATTGGTCAAGTGGAAGCATTCACTTGGACCGAATTTGACTTGGGAAGTCAAGGACGAGATTCGGAAGAGGTACCCGGATTTCGTGAACTATGATGAGATTCCGAGGACGGAATCTTCTTAAGGGGTAGATAGTTGTAACGACCCGAAATTTGTAAATAAATAAAATAAATAAAAATATGATAATTATGGATAAATCATATTAAAACCGTAGGAATTGGTTTCGCGTCGTTTGGAGTCCGTATGAGAAAGTTATGGGCGAAAGCGGGTTGAAACCTAGACCGAAAAGTGCAGCCCTGCTGCAAAGGCAGGCTCGCGGTGCGAGCCTGGCGCGATCGAAACGCGAGGTTGAGCAGAGGGACCAGAGCTGAAACGCGAGAAAGTCGCGTCGACTTCGCGTCGACTTCGCGGCGCGAACTCGGCGCGAGCTGGGCGCGAAGTCTGGTATAAAGCGGCGACCAACGGGAAGACCCGCGTCCTTTCGCGGCGCGAGCTCGGCGCGAGCGGGGCGCGAGCCCTTCCGACCAGTGCATTAAATTGGGTTTTTCAGCCATTAATGCATCTCCAAAAACCCTAGTTTTCTCTCTTCAAGTGTGTGATCGTTTTTGAGTGAAAAGCATCGTTTGGAGCCGAATTCTTTGTCAAATCTCGTGATTCTTCACTCCTAGTGGAAGATTAAAGGTATATCTTCAATCCTTTGTAGTTGTAGCTTTAGATCTCTGGATTTAGAAGCTTGGGGTTGAAACCCTAGTTCTTGGGGTATGAGTTATGGTGATATAAATGGTGTATACCCTTAATAGATGGTATATTAACAAGGAAAACAAGTGTATGATTTCGATTTGTAAGAATCTTAAGGGTTGGTTAAACCTAGGGTTTGGTAAATCACCATAATTGGGGGAAATGGATTGATGGGTGTTATCTAGAGGTAGATGAACACATTGGTAGTAGTTTGTGTTGATAATCTTGTTGTGATAATTGTTTTAGACATTCGGTGAAGTGTTGAAGAGGACGAATTGTGAACAAGGGACCGGCGGAAAGAATACGATTAAAGCATCTTTATTGCTAAGGTGAGTACGTGTGGACTTTACTGAGTACATAGCCTATGAAATACATTTCTATTACTTGTGTTATGGTCTATTTGCTTAATTGTGTAGACTAGTAGTTGATAGTTAGTTATACCGATGATAGTATTGAACTAACTTGTTTGATGATAGACGTGATAGCCGAGAGCTAGATTGACATAACCATCGAGTTATGATATGGTGAGATGACGTGATGATTCGGGGGATCCCCGGTCATGAGGTATGGAATGGGGAGCATTTGGGCGGATCCCCATCGGCCCATTCCATGATAGTAGTCTTGCTAACTGGAAGTAGTCCGGCGAGTAAGGCAGGTATTGGTAGATTGGGCGATTCCCTCTTGCCTTTACCTTGAAGCTTGTTAATGCGGGGGATCCCCGGTTAATAAGTTAATGTGGTTCTAGTTGGTTGGGGATGTCTCGACAACTAGGTATGGTTGCTAGGAAAGCAAGGTATTAGAGTCACAATATGGTGACTAGATAGATGGGTGATTGCTTACGTGTTTGTTGTTTGTCATTCGGTTATTATTATTAACTTTGGGGTCTAAACCCATGTAGCTCACGAGACGTTTTTGTCTCACGTACTCCTTGTTTTGTTTTGCTATGTACTCAGGTTCGGGATCGAAGGTTTAGGTACGCATGGATTGAGATGCGGGACCTAGAATAGAAGAACACTAGATTGGATTTAGTCTTAGCTTGGTGATGATCTATTTTGTAACACCTACTTTTATACTCTGATTTCATACCAAGGTTTTTGTAAATCTAAATTGGGGATGTTCTTCTATTTATAAAATGTTTTATTTTGGCCAATATTTGGCATTTAATTTGAGGTGTTACAGAAGAATCAGAAGACCACCTCCTTGTGGTACGGGCGGTACATTAGGACACCGTCATTAGCTTTTTTTTCAATATAAATGTAATTGTAAGAAAACTATGATATAAATATAAATGTAATTTTTTTTACTTTTGCAATCAACGTAACTTTCGCACCCGTGTTTTTTTTTTACGAATTTTATATGCATGGAAACCTTGACCCGGGTACTACAAATCCTGTATATATAATTACGTCCAAAACCTTCAAAATTTGAAGTTATTCATGCATGAAAATAGCATTTTGAATGTTTTTGCGTTACAAAAAACAAATTTTTTGCATTTTCGAATTATCATAACTCTTTCATTACTTTTCTTTTTGGTCTAATTCTTTTTCATATGTTTACGTACTCATCAATACCGCAACTATCTTTTAGAAAGTTAAATCTGAATTACTAAAAAATGTACTCTATTAAGCTCGAAAGTTAGACATTTATTTTTTTTGGCTAATTTTTTTTTTAAGTAATTGATTTTTAAAATGACAAGCAAACACAAACATCAAGATTCCATAAATTAATACCAAATACAATTGAAATTTTAATCCAAATCATCAAACAAATCCACGGATCTAAAAGGAAAAATTTCAGGTTGCGATTCTAAAATACGATAGCTGTACAAATCACGAGCCATAAGTTGTCGATAACCCGTAGCAATCTGATTATTATCGACGACTCCCTCTTGCTTGATTGATTTCCCTGTTACCAGATAATGCATAAACTTACAAACAAACACAGCAGAGTCTTCTTCCCTTCCTTGAGGTATGCGTTTGGCGAAACCAAGATTCGCCTTAACTTGGGGGTTTCTTTCTTCATAGGAGAAACTCCTTTTAAAACCGGGCAAAACATCTCGCCAACGTTTTAGGGTTGCCTTAAGCACGTCATGGTTTATGGAACGACGACAATTGCAAATTAAAGATGTATCGTTGCTAACAAGATCCATCTGCACAAGCAACCAAACGTTATCATTTAAACGTAACGGGATGTATAAGACATCTACGTCCCCCCAAGCGGGGTAAGGTGTCAAGCTGCCATCTGCATATTGTAAAGCATCTGATCCGTGAGGTGGTAAGAGTAGAGACTCAAACTTGGTAGGCATTATTGCCCATCGCTTATATTCTCCAGTTTTATAGCCAACATACCACCGATAACGCATCCATCTTCTAACCCAACAATCTATATGCTGTAATAAATATACAATTATCTTTACCTTTGAGATTTTATTGAAAAATATTGATAATAACATAATTAAATCGTACCGCACGGAACAAAACAGAGCTGGAATTTTCATCTAACAGGGTACTCCAAAACTCCCTAGGTACCTGGGTACGACCTAAGAATACAATATAGCAAAAGGTTTCATTCCCGCGCCTATCCCCGTTCAAGTAAAATTCCTCCACACTCCTAGCCCAACCATACTCCTCAACCAAGTCAATTGTGTCTGGTTGTTCAATACCTATTGAGGAGTTTTGAGTTTGCTGCTCAACAACATGTAATGTCGGTGGAGGCATTTCCCTCGTACGTCGCATATCCGACTCCTTCTCCATCGCCCCTTCATAAGCCAGGTTATCCATTTCATGAAGGGTACGTTGCATCTCTTCCATGATAAGTCGAAGCTCACGGGCTCGAGCTTGTTCACGCATTAGGTCAACTCTCTCGTCTAACATCTCAAGCTGTAGGTTAAGTTCATATATTAAGGCTTTTTGACTTCGCCACATCGTAATAAAAAATGCTACTTTCTTTAAGAAATGGGGTAAATGTGTAGGAAGTGTTTTGGTAAATGCGTGTAATAAAAAGTGAAGTACGTAGTAGTAATATAGGCAGTGTAGGTTGGATCCGGGCGTGCCAAGTGGGGACACCCCAAGGGGATCCGGGCTTGCAACTCGGGGATACCCCTAGGGGATCCGGGCGTGTGGCTCGGGGATACCCCAAGGGGATCCGGGTGTAGTACTAGGGTTTCCAGCATGAAAGTACGCAAGGACAGAAGGGAGGACAGAAGGGTACAGACGAGTGTGCAGGCTTAAGTGGGATCCGGGTGTGGTACTAGGGGAAGGAAGGGGATCCGGGTGTGGCACTAGGGGATAGCATTATTTTTGCAAAAACTTCAAAAACAGCATTATTTGTACAATTTGGATGCATATAGCATTATTTATGCAATTGGTTCCTAGGATACTACTACTCTAATTCCAGTTTATGATGAAAGGTAGGTGGGTGATGTTTACAAAATTTTAAATGACCTTATAAAATTTTAACTTTAGAAAAATTAGTAAATGGTTAATTTATTTTGATCAAACTCATAATGCGCTTTATTTATCTTGATGTATTAAACATTTGTACGAATATAAAATGCATATTATTATTATTTATTAATCATAATACATTTATGATACCATTATTAATCATTTTTCATTAGATAAAGTGAAGATAAAAATAATACGTAGTAAAAAATAATGAGTTTTGATAATATAGTCCTAAGGGTTGTCTCTAAATGCATTAAAAATGGTATGTTGAAGTAATTTCTAAAATCCAGGAGTCATTTATAGATAGATGTACAATTCCTTTATGCATGTCTTATGATAGCCCTTAGGGATCAAAACCTGTAAATAATAATAATTAATATTAGGGTTTTAATAATAACCGTTCTTAGGGCTGTCTTTAATACATAAGTTGTATAATAATTTATGAAATAAATAATTCTTAAAATTAAGGAGTTTGTTATAGTCAGATGTAAGTTTAAAATGTGATATTATCAAAAGTTCAAAACCCATAATATTAACATAAACCTAAATTCTAATGAAAATATTAGACATTTACCGAATTTTTCTAGGAAAATTCAATTAATTTGCCGGAATTCTCCTTGAAAAATAAAACCCAACAAAACCCCATATGAAATCTACAATTATCTTTGCCGTCAAAACGTTAACTGACACGTGTGAATATCTACCTGATCCGGAAAACCCTCGTCCTGATCAACGCCCCCCACTCTCTATTGTTTTCCTGTTATATAATATCTCAATCGAAATTAAGCGTGCTGTCTGGGATATCGGGCCGGACAAAGCTCCGGGCCCGGATGGTTTCTCCTTTGCGTTTTTTAAAAAATTTTGGGATATTATTAAAGAAGATTTGGTTATGGCGGTTAAGCACTTTGAGCATTCCGGCTCTCTTGGCAAAGGTTGTAACTCTTCCTTTATTGCTCTTATTCCCAAGGTTAGTTCCCCGATTACCTTTTGTGACTACCGGGCCATTAGTTTGTTGAACTGTGTTTACAAGATCGTGGCAAAAATTCTCGCCAATCGTTTGAAAGGCGTGATTGGTTCGGTTATTGGGGAAGAACAAACCGCTTTTATTCACAACAGAAGCATCTTAGACGGGCCATTTATGATTAGTGAAATTTTGGGGTGGGCTAAAAAACACAAGCGATTGTCCATGATCTTTAAAATTGATTTTGAAAAGGCTTTTGACTCGGTGAATTGGACCTTTTTAGACGAAATGCTCCATCTTATGAACTTCGGGTCTAAATGGAGATCATGGGTCCGCGGATGCCTCTCTTCCGCTTCCATTTCGGTTTTGATTAATGGTTCTCCTTCCAAGGAGTTCCAAATGGGAAGGGGTGTGCGTCAAGGTGATCCTTTGGCCCCTTTCTTATTTATTATCGCCGCGGAAGGTTTTAACCTTGCCATGAAAGAGGCGAGACTTAAAGGGATTTACCGGGGTATTCATCTTACGGGGGATGGCCCTATTATATCGCACCTTCAATATGCCGATGACACCATTGTTGTGGGGGAGTGGTCTCGATCCAATATGGCTAACCTCACTAGAATTCTTCGGTGTTTTTATTTATCTTCCGGTTTGAAAATTAATATGCATAAAAGTAGTCTTATGGGGGTTGGTGTTGACTATGATGTTGTGTTATCGATGGCTAATGATTTTCATTGTAGGGCGTCTCAACTCCCCTTCAATTATTTGGGCCTCCCCATTGGCACATCTATGAATAAAGCAGAATCTTGGGCTCCAATTATTAGTAAATTCATGTCAAAACTTTCTAATTGGAAAGCCAAAATGCTTTCAAGTGGTGGCCGGTTGACCCTCATCAAATCGGTCCTTGGGTCCCTTGGTATTTACTTCTTCTCTTTATTTAAAGCCCCGGACAAAATCATTAAAAAACTTGAGAGCATGAGGGCTCGGTTCTTTTGGGGTGCCAAAGACGGCGAAAGAAAAATCTCATGGGTTGCTTGGGATGTTGTCCTTAATAAGATTGAGCATGGCGGATTGGGTATTGGTAGTCTTAAAAGTCGTAATCTTGCTCTTCTCACAAAGTGGATTTGGAGATTTAAGACGGAATCCGACTCTTTATGGAAGAATGTTATTTCTAGCATCCATGGGCCTAACGGGGGTATTATTGGGGTGAATTCTTGTGGTAAAATCCCCGGTTTATGGAGAAACACTTTAAAAGTTCATAAAATTTATCATAAAGTCAATATGCCTTTGGATTCTTGGTTTCAAGTGGCGAATAATAGAATTAAGTGGGCTCTCGAGGCGGATGGTAATTTCTCGGTTAATTCCCTTAGAGTTGCTTTTGATGACTCGTTTCTTAAGAAATCTACTGTTACCGGGTTTGTTTGGCCCAAATGTGTCCCGGTTAAAATTTGTAATTATGCTTGGCGGATTGCGCTAAGGAGATTGCCTACAAAAACCAACCTTAGCTCCCGGGGTATTACTTTGTTATCTACTTCTTGTCCTCTGTGCGATGAGGCTGAGGAAACCGAGGACCACTTGTTCTGTTTTTGCCCTGTTGCGAGATCCATTCTCGCGGATATTGGTAGATGGTGGGGTGTCCCGATCAGCAACATCTCTAATCTGCCCGACCTCTTTTTGTGGGGAAATAGGTCTAATTTTAAAGGCGACATGAGTAATGCTTTTTTGGGTGTCATTTACTCTTCTTTTTGGTCCATTTGGAAATGTAGGAACGACCGGGTTTTTCGTAATATCAATTCTCATGGTAGGCTCACGGCTGAGGTGTTCGCTAATATACAAGCTATGGCGTTTTTTTGGATTAAATCTCGCTCTCGTGGGAAGATCGCGGCTGACAAGTGGGGTGTGTGGCTTTCGGATCCTAAATTGTGTTTTGCTTAATCTGTATTCTGCTAGGAGTTTTGTTTATGCTTTCTTGGGAGTGTTTTCCTTGTTTGGTTTGCTTTTCTTGTTGTTTGTTTCTTTGTACTGTGGTGCTAGCCCCTTGCTAGCTTTTTTATTTTAGTTTTCGGGTTTTCGTGGTGGGGGTGTTGGCTATGCTGAAGCTCGATCCTTCCCGATCTCCTTTGTTGCCGTTCAAAAAAAAAAAATCTATTTCTCTCTCATCCGATCAGATCTCCTCTCCTTTTACAACCTTTTCGAATTTTTTTCAAAAATAGGCTTAATCGGAGAGGGATTTTCACAAATAGGCTCGATTCTTTTTGCTTTTCAAAAATAGGCTTTCCGCCGTCCCCGAGGCCGGCTTCCAATTAAACCCGGACTCCCCGAGACCGGCTTCCAAATAAAAAAGGTCTCCCCGACACCGGGTTTGGGTTGTTTGACGTGACCTCTGAATGGATGGACTCCCCGAGGCCAGCTTTACCCTCATGGCCTCCCCGAGGCCGGCTTTAGCTTTGTGGTGCGGATTCCCTGGTCTTCTTCTTCCCGCCGTCCACTTTCTCTCTCTAAAAGTTCCACTTTCTCTGTCTAAAACTTTCCAATAAATCTTCAATTCATACGAACAAACACCAACAAAAGGTGTGTTCATTTCTTCATCTTTAATGGCGATTTCAAAGAGTGTGAATAACAAGAAACAACTACTGCATCACACTTACATCTCCGTACCTTCTGAGATCATAACTTCTCTCTCATCTGTTAATTTACAATCTCTGATCGATACACCCAAAAAGACAGCAGCTGTTGCTAAAGTTAGTATGGCATTAAGTAGGAGCTTTAAAGCCGGTCTCGGGGAGGCCATAAAGCTAAAGCCGGCCTCGGGGAGGCCATAAAGCTAAAGCCGGCCTCGGGGAGTTGTCCAAACAAGTGGTCACATCAAGCAAGCGGAAGCCGGCCTCGGGGAGTCCGGGTTTAAAGCTAAAGCCGGCCTCGAGGACGGCGGAAAGCCTATTTTTGAAAAGCAAAAAGAATCAAGCCTATTTGTGAAAATCCCTCTCCGATTAAGCCTATTTTTGAAAAAAATTCAACCTTTTCTGATTATCCCCGCCGATTCTCCTTCCAGAATCTCCGTCAACCATCACCGGAGATGTTCGATCTGTTTCTGGTAACTCACCTTCATTCACAACTTTTTTCTCCTAAACGCCAAAAAAGATTCACAATAAAATCATTCCTCGTACCTCCCATTAACCAGACGGATAAATTCTTAGTCTAAGTCTAATTCTGGAATCTGGTTTTCATTCTTCTAATACAGTCAACGTCTTTGTTGGGTTAATTTTACAAGTTTAAGTTAGTGATTCACTGATTTAGTTGATTAAGCTGAGTTGCATATCAGGTGTTTGTTGAAAATCCTCAGCGAGAAATATCTGGGTATTCTTAAATCTTTTAACTTTATAATTATTGTCATCGGGATCCCGGCGAAGATGAGTTTAGGAGTTGCCGATGATGATTCCGGTACGGAAATCCATCTCCCAGCTGACATTGATTGGGAGATGCTCGATAAATCAAAGTTTTTCTTCCTGGGCGCCGCCTTATTTTCCGGTGTTTCCGGAACGGTATACCCAACTGTCGTATTGAAAACACGGCAACAAGTGGTCGTAAAAGACACACCTTGTTACAAAATGGCGGTTTCGATCTTACAACGTGACGGATTCAAGGGGTTTTACAGAGGATTTGGGACTTCGTTAATGGGTACGATTCCGGCGAGATCTCTTTACATGGGTGCACTTGAAATGACTAAAAGTAGCGTCGGTTGTGCGACGGTTAAAATGGGGTTTTCGGAAGCTAAAGGGGCTGCGATTGCGAATGGTGCAGCTGGTGTAAGTGCGGCCATGGCTGCACAATTGGTTTGGACACCAATTGATGTTGTGAGTCAACGATTAATGGTTCAAGGTAGAAATAACGGTTTCAAATACAATGGCGGAATTGATGCTTTTAGAAAAATTATACGGGATTCGAGGGTTATATAGAGGATTCGGGATTTCGATTTTGACTTATGCACCGTCAAACGCGATTTGGTGGGCTTCTTATTCAATGGCACATAGAGCAATTTGGGATGGAATTGGTTCGAAATTGAGAAAAGATGATTCTAAGGCGGTGGTGGCGATGCAGGCGGTGAGTGCCGCCGTGGGGTTTCCGTGATGGTTACGATGCCGTTAGATACGATTAAAACAAGGCTTCAAGTTTTGGATGGAGAAGGGTATAATGGGAAAGGAAGTGTAGGGAAAACTATTGGTAAATTGATGAAAGAAGGTGGATTGAGTGCTGAGGATTGGGGCCAAGATGGGTTTCAATGTCAATGTCGGCATCTACAATGATTATGAATTTCTGTCTACCAAAAATCAACATTCTTGTGGTTCCCTTCAATGAGATCTATGAAGAAAATTGGCTTTACTTTCGAACTTGTTTCATTTTTTTTTAGAATATATGTTTCAAGAGAAAATGTCAAAAGTTTGATGATAATAATATCTTCTTAGCAATAGTTTGTTGAGCAAGTTGGTTTATTTGTATACGAATAAATATTGTTCATATATGATTACATAAGATAAAATTATTTAATTTATTCATATATGAATAAATCTTACTCATGTATGACAAAAAAAAAAATATATTTTATTTATATATGATTTGCCACGTAGAGTAGATGATATTTCATCTCAAGCTCTCTCTATCTTATAATCTCAACTCAACGGATAGATCAATCCTTTAGATATACGATATAGTCAACCCAAATATAAAAGATCTTAGAGAAAATTTATTACAAAAGTCTACTCACAAGTCACAAGTCTTCCTTCTCTAATCACTTTCAATCTATTCTCACTTTGTCTTGCTCACTCTTGACTTTTCAAAGTCAATCGTATTACTTTTCAAAGTCCAATTTCTAGTTTTCTGTATACATGTTAACCTAAACATAAAGCTTCCTATGTATATTTAGATACATGTCTACTACTACTTCATATATACCATTCTTGTGATTAACATTTACAGTTTATATGCATCAATTTCAAACCGGAAAACAGTATGTTTAGCTTTTAAAGTCATCAGTGACGCATGATCCACCTTACTAACAAACGTAAGTCCAGTCAATTTCCAAACTTCCTACACACTTTCCTAACTCAATTTCATTAAAATAACAATAAACGTAACATCAAGAATTCATTTTCAAACAGATTATAATTTTATTTTTTAATAGCAGCCAGTACTACTCACACCATTTGACACGACATGCAACGAACCTTCTTCGATGTTCATAGGAAAGAGGTATAAAGATGTTATATTATCAATAACCGAAAACTGGATCAACTTGCAAAATCAGATTTTAAAATGGATGGATATGATCCAATGTCGAAAGCCTATAGTTATACATCAGTAGAGTCACCTGATATTGATTATTATGTTCCAAACAAACAAAACTCAGATTTTTTTGATAATTTTCTTGTTTTTGATGACTGGATTAATGAAGATCAAGCATCCAGTGGTCCTAAATATCAAGACCATACTCAAGTTTCTGCTTTGGCTGCCATTGATGATGGAAGTCCCTCCATTGGAAGCAGTAGCAGCCACCTTCAAGGAAATAATAGGGGTACTGAAATCAGGCAGGCTCAAAAGTGTATAAAAGAGAAAGTTGCATTCAAAACTAAATCACAAGTAGAGATCCTAAATGATGGTTTCAAGTGGAGGAAGTATGGCAAGAAGATGGTGAAAAACAGCCCAAACCCAAGGTACAAAAATAAATCCTTCCTTTAATTTCAAAGTAGGAATTGTGTTTATATTTGCATTTTGGAACTGATCATTAACTTTTATAGTCCATTTCATTACAGTTGGTTATGAGATTCTATTTTTATTAGAAGATCAATGAAAGTCAGTGAAATGACATTGAATAACATTTTTTGTTTTACTATTAACAGGAATTATTACCATTGTTCAACAGAAGGATGTTCAGTTAAAAAGAGAGTCGAAAGAGATGTAGATGATGCACGATATGTAATTACAACCTATGAGGGCGTCCATAACCATGAATGTCCGTCTAACTACTAACAACTTGTATCATTAATTGATGTACCAAAGGACATTTGACCTAGCAGTATGGTGTTTGACATCCATTTTTGTAGTCGGTTATTCAAATCCCATAGTGGATATATGGGGTATTTAAGACTAGATTAGTATTTGCCGTTAAAAAAATATATCGTCAATGTATGCTAAATTAAGTTAGCTTTTCTTAGCTTACTCGCTATTGAGAAGCGAGAAACATTACTACGTTTTTCAGGTTGTAAGATTAAACTTATATATCAGTTACTATTTTCTTTGACTAGCTAGGTTATGGATCAATTTAGAACATAAATCATTTTGCTTGCTATTATGCATAAAAAGGCCAACTTCTGGTGCACTAGGACTACTGTTGCATGTACCTTTTTTTTCCGGCATTTTACAGAAAGGTGGTGATTTTTACACAACTTTTATTGCATGTACCACAATCATTGCTTCATATGGTTGTATAATAAACTGTAAAACTTGTACAGTATGATGTATAGGTTAAAAGTTGTGGTGTGAAAATGAATTCTCTTCACAGAAGTTGTTACGTGTCAGGGTTGTAGAGGGGAGCATCCCAAAACTCGAACATATCCATCCAAATTCTAGTAATTTATATTTTGTATCCGCTGTAAGTGGATGCAGATGTGACATGCTACAGATGTGATGATAACATAGCAACAGGATTAACTATTTTATGCAAATTAATGCACTTTTAATTCTCTTGTTTCATGGAAATAGTTCAAATGTTTTATGTATCACACTCTTATTTAACTGGTTTCATAGTTTTTAAACGGTATAATGTTGTTATGCATTGATTTAATGGTTTTGAAACGCTGTATAATGTTGTTATAAATTGGTTTAATGGTGTTGTAACAATATAATGTTGTTATAAATTGGTTTAAATGCACTTGTAACGGTCTATTGTTTCTAAATGAGTTATCAATGATTTAATGTGTGCCGTAAAACATGTGAAGTCATCAAAACCGAATTTCGATTCGGACCGGTTTCAAAATAGGCTTGGAACCGGATCGTAACCGTATTGAAGTATACCGGATCAAATCGGGTTAGAAACCGCCGGATTGGGATCAGTTTGAGTATCATTGGGCAAACCGGATTAGAGAAAACCAACCGATTTGAGGAAAATTGGATTCAACCAATTCAAAACCGATTTCGGGTATTTATAAGTGATTTAGGTGGGGTGGGGGGGGGGTGTACAAAAAGACCGATCCAATCCGATTTCGTTCCGATCCGGTTCCAATCGGTTTCTCCAATCCAGTTTGAAACCGAATCAATTTTGACCACCATTGACCGATTCTCGTCTAGGTTTTTTGTATTCGATTTGTGCACGTCTACTTGTAGAGGTAAAAAAGGGAATTAAAAAAATGTTCAAAGAAAACCCAACTTGATCAGTTTCAACATGCCCAAATTACTATTTTGGCCCATTACACAGCCTACCCAATTTTCCACCTACACACCAAAAACTAGCCACAAGATAGAAGTATTTATCAATGAGTTATGACAATATGAATATGGTAGCATATTTTACAATGCTAAAATTTTAATTTATAATCACATGTTTTATGTTAATTTATTCAACATAAAACATGATAATAAGAAGATATATACCTTCTTTACACCAAAAAACTTCATTTAAAAATAACACCAGGATTTCTTACTACTTCACCATCAACACAACAAGATATACTCCATAACATCTCTTCATGTTTCATCTTGTTCATTGACCGTATTGATGACCTAATTAAAGCAGTTGACTTAGTCAACGGATGCTTTTTTGGCTTACCTGTCATCCCACTAGAATACAACCAACGCGAACCCGATTGTTGTTTCTTCTGCGGGTCAGCTTTAAAACCCGCAACAAAAACTTCCTTGACTTTGAACATCGGGTCAACACTCGGGCTCCTTTCTACTTCAATTAAAGCAAGCATTGGGATGCCAACAGGCTCATAGTCTCGTATTGGATCTCGAAGCAACATTTGTAGAGATAACGTGAAATTACTAAAATACCCTCTATCAAAATCAAAATTTGTGGAATTGATCGACTCGTTTAGTGGTATAGACGTTTCTAGAAGCTGCTCAAGTTCATAGTTGGTTGTTGAGGTTGAATTTATAGTTGAGGGCGGGTTTTCGGTTGATATTCCAGATTGAATTTTTAATCCTTCAATTAAAAGATATTGAATTTTTTCTATAGCTAACGGAATAATATTTTGTATAGATACGTATTCTGTATCTATATCTATATCACGGAAAATGTTTGTCGGTGATTCGTGAAGTAGCTTGTGTTCCCTGTTGTATATGATCAAGATATCAATAATAATTTAATTTTATACATAAAATGATTTATATAGCAGTTTAAACTTTCTAAAATAAAATGATTTAGAGGTTATAAGCATTAAAAATAAACTTTGAAAAACTTTCAACCCGTTTGACCTGACCCGATCATAGTTTAAAGAAGCTGACTAACCTCTCAATTTCAGATTCAGATTCCCAAACCGCTTGTTGCAACGTCTTGCCCGTAATTTCCTCAACGGGCATCAAACGGGCCACCTGAAAACCCATCTTTTCATATCCAAAACCAGCCCATTTCATCAAAATATCCATACCATTAGATCCTAATTCCATAGGTAACACAACTGAATTAGTTACTTGTAAAATCAATTTCTCACCATTTTTTGCTTTTTTAAATAACAACGGATTCATCGACCTTAAAAACCCGTCATTATTAATCTTCAAAAACGGGCCCAACCCGTTTCCAATCGGGGGCAATTCACGTGACCTTTCGGGCGAAAGATAAACCGGGCTCCCAAACGCACCCGAATCAGTTCTTGGAGAATTTTGAAACGCATGCTCATTTAAACCCCATTTTTGCATTAATTCGTCTGTTTCTAGATTTTCAAGCATTTTAGCTTTCCTTCTACTAATTAAAGACTGGCCCACTTCATAATCGAGCTTTGTTTCCACTTTTGGAAATAAAAAAGATGAATCGAAAATGTTGGAATATTCTTTTTGATCTTTTTTATCATCATCAAGATCAAAAATTAAGCTTCCGGAAGCTAAAGTTTCATCCTCAAATTCTCTCCAAAGACGTTCTCTCGGGGAATCGGGCTCACTATCATAACCAACTAAGTTCATGAAATCATTAACAACAATGTTTGTTAAGTCATCTAAGCTACGTGATTTTACCATTTTACCCTTTTCACAATCATGTTCATGAAACAAAAAATCCAAATCTCGCGATTCAGAAATAGAAAGATTATCCAAAAAGAAGTCAAGTTCTTCATTAGATTCTTCAATGCACATGTTATTATTCTCTGAGCAACTAATTTCATCAATAACAGTCTCAAATTCAGTTTCGGGTTCGATTTTGGTTTCAAAATCATCAAAAAGCTCACTCACATCAATCGTCTCGATACAAGAATTTTCAACAGATTTATCAAATTCAACACCTTTATCAATAACTGTAAATTCTTCATCATAAACTTCATTAGATACCGAATTTAAGTCTTTTGAATAACCCGATTTTGCATCATCAAGTAACTCATAAAGAAGACTAATCGATGGTCCTTCATATGGTTTAATCCCATTATATTTATTCATATCTAAAGATAAATTTGACACATGGGCCCTACGTCTCGAATTACTTGGAATACTCCCAACCCTCTTTAGCATTTTCCCATTTTCTTTACCCGAAATATTCCAAAAATTATCTCCTAATAAAGAAAAACCAAAACTAACATTAATTATAGCACCTTTTGCCTTACCCGTGAGCTTAAAACTCGTTATCCATTTCCCAAAACGGTTTTTTTCATCTTCTAATTCCATTAAATTAAGTGGAAGTAATCTCGTGAGATCAATCCAATGCTTTCCTATATCCAAATTAGGAGCTCCAGCTATAGAAGCATATAGTAAAGAAAGCTTAGGTGCATACTTCGCCACGTCATCATGGGGACCACGTTTACTAACGTACACCGAACAACGGTGGATTAACGTCTCTTCAAATTCGGCAACACCGTCTTTAACACGTGCGCATTGGCTCTTTAGAATCTCGTGTTTTCTTTTCCAGTAAATACATAAACTTAGGTCGTTAAAGTTTAATGGTAATCCTTCTATAGAATGAATATGGAGAAAAAAAGAACATGTTAACCGATGATTTCGAATATGAGATAATGCTTTCAATGGCTTCCATTTCCAAATGGAATGTTTTTTGCCATTTACTAATAAATCATCTTTTGGTAGATTTGAAGTTTTTGGGGTGTCATGTATATATAAAGCTTTGCTAATTTCTTCAATATCATGTAGTAATCTTGAACTACCAAATTCATCAATGTTTATCTTTGCAGACTCCTCATCTGGCATCATCATCTTCACAAAAATTTCAATATAAAAGGAAATTAATATTAATTTAATAAAATGATTGCTGCAACTTGAAAAATCAGTATCAAATATTCAGATGTTATAAGTTAGGTAACTTCACATTTATCTCAATAATCAGCAACTTTTTATATGCTTCTCCAAATCTGATTATCTTGACCTAAATAAGTTTTCGCCAGATGATTAATTGCAATAAACACACATCTAAATACCTACTAATTTTCAATAGAATCTGATTATGATTTAAAACATACACAAATGTCGGCAAAGGAATAGACGTCTATCAAATTACTAAATTGCAATCTAGTTATGACTATTGTTTCTCGGATCAATTTCGTTTAACATAATCACTAAAATGATGAACTCCCGCTGCAAAACATGGAATTAAGTTGGGATTTTGCAATTACTTAAGTTTACTTACCAGAAATTGCAGTTGAAGTAACAGAAAGAAGGATGGATTCTGTTAACTGGAGATTTACGGGTTGAGGAACCGATGAATTACAATTGGGATTTAGATGTATCACCCTCTCAGGCAACCTCTCCCTCTTTTCTTTTAATACTTTTTAATCGAGGGTTTGTGGTCGGGTATATTTATTTTGTCTTTATATTCCCTCTTTTGTGAGTTTTAAATTCTTTTCTAATTATATCCCCACCCGTTAGATAAGAAAAAAAAGGCTTTTGAATTATTTTACAAGTTAGGGTGTTTGGATTGCTTATTGAAAATAGATTATGTGTTTTGAAAATGAATAATTAGATAATCAGCGGTTACAAAACGTGATTCTGAAAAGTAGTGTTTGGATTTGATTATGCTGTTTGAAATCGAAATAATCAGATAATCTGTTTTTTAGTGTTTGGCAAACCTGATTATTTGTTTGGTTAATAGGTAATATTCAAAACTCCGTTTTCAAAACGCAAATAAGTAGCTGTCAACCTACTTTTCCAAAACTCCATTTTGAAAGCTCCAAAACGCAAATAAGTGATTATTTTATACATTTTGCCAAACACTAGTTTTAGATTATTTGCGTTTTCAAAACGCAATAAGCAGATAATCTACTTCAAATCGCAATCCCAAACACCCTCTAAGTAGTGATGAGATTATTTTGGATTAACCTTGTGGTTGGGGTTCAACTCCCATCGTGGGCATATGTGGTAATTAGGAGTAGATTATGATTTAGCGTTAAAAAAAATAAAAGATCATTAAAATTTGAAGGATTTTTTTATTCTAAAATCAACTGTTTTACTTAGAGAAATTAAAAGAGAATTATCACATCCTGCCAAAACTGATTTCGTGGAAGAACGAGCGTTCGACTTACGTGAATAATCATAACAATCGATCAATAGTAAAACATACCATAAAAATGGATTACCAATTGTTAAACTTTTACAAACTCAATGTAAACTGTTACGACAATTGTGTTTGAATAAAATGTCTGTTAAAAACATCAAATTGACGTTCTAGACTTCAAATCAGATGAAAATACAAGTCTTTCCAAAAATAGAAAGTAGTAATCTGATTCATGCAAGTTACATGAAAACACTTCAAGCTAACAATACACGAGAAAACATATTATAAAAAGTGTTAATATAAATATAGGTGAGTTCACAGGTTTTATGATTCTATAAATCATTGATTTACACCAAAATGTTTACTAGTATGATTTCAAGTACTAAAATGACCTTTCAACATTATTTCAAATTTATTAACCAAACTGCATATGTTCAGTCCTAAAACTCTTTTTAAATTGTTTCAACTCTATAAATCACAAAATTGCACAAGCTCAGTGCGTAAAACTATTTCAACAAATTTGCACATGCTCAGTGCGTAAAACCCCATTTAAATTGTTCAACATGTTTAATGCGTAATCTCACATAAGCTAGCTAGATATAAAGTTAAAGTATAAGTTCATGAGCATGTAATCAAATCTAAATCCAATTTGTCTAAGCATGCCGAGTCCACAACATTTTAATAGAATATGTTCTCACATGTTTTACGATTAAAGCTACTGACTATGAGCGAGGAAACAACCCCGAATAGTACTGCTTATGTATTCATGGCTAACTATAGTTAATGATTACATTAATATCATATCTAAATGATATACAACTCACGGATATACAACGATTTATGTGATAGTCAACATTCCATTATGACACATCCATCATCATAAAGCACTCAAGGTTCACAATTGTGAGAACCTGTAATTCAAGTGGTAATTACAATAACACTGGGATAGGTGATTCATAAAATGATTACATTCATGTCAGATCGAAATCCGGGTACTTGGATTTTCGGGTATCCGAATTTTGGGTATCAAATATTTTTTTTTTGAATACCCGTTTTTTCAGATATTTTTGAACACCCCTAATGGTTGGAATCCTCGTAATGGTATCTCGTCTCGTCCATTACGTGTAGACTAACGTTTTAAGCAATGATGGTAACGTATCTATATGCTATTTACAACGTTTTGAGCAACGAGGATATAACATATATATATATATATATATATATATATATATATATATATATATATATATATATATATATATATATATATATATATATATCCTATTTACCGTTTTACGTTTATAAAATGTTCATTTACCGCTTATGTGAAATAGTTAATCATTTTGAAGTTTACGTTTTTTTAGGCAAAATAAAATAATACTTCTAAGAGACTAGTGAAATTAAATTGAGTAATTAGAATGGATGGGCCCCACACCTTTTACCATTTTGTTGTTATTTTTAAATGGTGAAAAAATTAAATATAGGAATATGACAAAAATGGATGGGGCTCACACCTTTAGTGATGTTTATAGAGAGATAAATAAGGGTAAATAAGTAATTTTAAATATAAAAACTTACCAAATAAGATAAAATATTAAAGTGATTCAATTATTTTAATAAATCATGAAAAAGAAAGTGATTCACTTATTTTAATACGGAGGAAGTACAACCGAAGTCACTTTATATATCATAAATTTTATTTCAAACATCACAATATAGATCTATTCTATTATAGTAATACATACAACATATTAAAAATAATAATTATATATTTGAAGTAAGTGTTAAAATTAAGTTACACCTAACTTTTTAATGTAAAATACGCCCTTCGTGCCGTACTTTTTGGCGGGGTAAATTCTTCCCAGCTCTATATAAAGCAAACTGTAGTCTTATCTTCTCCGACCAACAAATCGCACAAAATGAGCAACTTAATTCAGGCACCCTACGATGCTACCGTGAAGCTAATGACGGCTTCACTTGAACGGAATCTGCTTCCAGATGCAGTTATTCGCCGGCTCACTCGTCTTCTTCTCGCCGGCCGTCTTCGTTCCTGCTCCAAATCAACCTCTCAACAGCAACTCCAGGAGCTTATGGATTTCGTGCATTGTATGATAATTGATTTCTGTTTCTGATTTTGCTTTTAATTTATTCTGATTTCAGTTTTCTGCAGCGTTAAAGGAGATGCCGATAGCTGTCAAGACGGAAGATGCAAAATCTCAGCATTATGAATTGCCTACCTCTTTCTTCAACCTTGTTCTTGGGGACAACTTCAAATATAGGCAACTTATTTTAATTCTTCTTATATCAATTTTCAAAATATATTGACAATTTAGGGAAATAATAGTAATAATTGTTATTGCAGCTGTTGTTATTTTGGTGAGAAATTAAGCACATTAGAAGATGCTGAAGAAGCAATGCTGCAGATTTACTGTGAAAAATCACAGCTAGAAAATGGGCATACGGTTCTTGATGTTGGATGTGGTTGGGGATCTTTATCTATTTATATTGCAAAAAAATATAATAATTGCAAAATCACAGGAATTTGTAATTCAGTCACCCAAAAAGCACATATTGAAGACCAGTGTCAGTAAGCCCTTCAAATCAATTTTTACTTGAAATCACATAGTATGCATGTAAAAAATTATTATTATTATTTTGTATATAGGAAACTTGGTCTGCAGAATGTGGAGATTATTGTTGCAGATATTAGCAACTTTGAAATGGAAGGATCTTATGACCGAATATTTTCCATTGAAATGTTTGAGGTATAAGAAATATATATTGATTTTTTATTTTGTTAATTTAAGTTATTGAGGTGGCAAGATAGGCGGGTCATGAGACTTGGGTAATGGGTCAATACAGGTTCGGGGCGAAATGCCACAGGTTGGGTTAGACTCTTTTGAGTACATAATTAATTCATTATATATAATAACAAAAAGGAAAAGTTGCCAAGAGAGGTTAACCAAAGATCCCAAAATTGACAACATAAAAGGAGTAAAAAAATTTAATTATCAAACATTTAGGGGAAAGAAACTCAAAAATTAAACTTTTGCTCCTAAATTTGCGAAAAATTCAAATTTCACTGCTTTTGATGAAAATTTTAGATTTTTATTACCTTTTTTTTTGCATAACAAGTGATTTAGGAGGTTGTAGGGACTAAAATTGTAAAAGTACACTTTGGGCCATTTGATATGTTCCCTTTTTAGTTGAGTTGACTCGTTGGAGGTTAAAACTTAATGGAAAATAAATTCATAGTAAATTATTGATGATGTTTGATTTGTTTACAGCATATGAAAAACTACAAAGATCTTCTGAAAAAGATATCGAGGTGGATGAAAGCGGATGGCTATCTCTTTGTCCATCATTTCTGCCATAAAACATATGCTTACCACTTTGAGGTATGCATTTCTTTTTTTATCAAAGTGTTTCAAATTAAACAATAATTCATTTTTATTACAATTCATTTATCTAATTTCTTACAGGATGTGAATGAAGATGATTGGATAACTCGATACTTTTTCAGTGGAGGTACAATGCCTTCTGCAGATCTTCTTCTTTATTTTCAGGTCAGAATTACCCCCTTTTTTTATCCTTGAAATTATGTTGCTATTTCAATTTTCAACCCACGTACTTATAAATAAATAATTTCACATTTACGGGAACATTTGTCAGAATTGGTATGTTATATTACCTTTCTTGGCAATTTTCCTATGAAAATTCAAAAGTCGTTACTTAATTTATCTGACCCATCTATATTGCCACCTACTTCCTCCGTATCACAATAAATGATACGCTTTCCATTTTTGGCAGTTTCATAATAAGTGATACACCTTGATAATTTACCTTATTTGGTAAAAGGTAGTGGGGCCCACATCCACTAACTATCTCCTTTAATACAGTGAAATGACCGTTTTACCCTGACTTTTTCTTTTTAAACATCACTTTATTCGAAAGGAGTGGGACCCATTCTCCACTAACTATCCACTTTAATCTATCCTAACACTCATTATAATCTTTTGCCTTAAAAACCGTGAAATTAACAATTGACTTGGTGATGTTTTTTTTAATGGCAGGATGATGTTTCTGTAGTTGACCACTGGCTTGTGAATGGGAAACATTATGCACAAACAAGGTAAAAGATGAATGTGCTCATTTTTCTCATTATACATTAATTTATCTATGATCCCTTATTTTAATGATTGTGATTTTTTATTTTTTTTAATGATTGTGTTATGTTGTATTTGTAGTGAAGAGTGGCTTAAGAGAATGGATAAGAACATAGCAGAAATAAAGCCGATAATGGAGTCAACTTATGGGAAAGATTCAGCAGTGAAATGGACCGTTTATTGGAGAACGTTTTTTATATCGGTTGCTGAATTATTTGGATACAATAATGGAGAAGAATGGATGGTTACACATTACTTATTCAAGAAAAAATGAAGTCAACTCTTATGTGTGCAAGTAAAATCATGCCAGTAATTAAGTTGGTTTGTCGTGTATCAGCAATAAAAGTAAGTGTTGTTAAATCCGTTCTGTTTACGGTTTTGCTCGTTTACTAACGGGTTTAGTTTGTCACCAGTTGTATCTTTCTGTAAGAATTCAGCTTGTTTTAATTAGAACATGTTGATCAACCTGATTTCTTATATGGCCTGGCTTGTTTTAATTAGAACATGTTGCTCATTTAGGCTTTAACACAGACCCAACACCTTGTGCTCTTATAATATTGTGCAATGGCGACTATGAGTAAATTAAAACTTCAAAATATAGTAACATGGTTAGAGAATTCTTTGGTGTTCTCTTATTGCTACAATGTCTATAGAATCCACATGTTTAGAGCATGGGGAAATATTAAACCTTTTTAAACATTATTTTAGCATCCACCTTAAAATTAACATTGCTTGATTAAAATCCCTTTGTAATCCACAAAAATACACCAAACAATCACAATTTTAAAAAGAAAAATGGTTTAACTCCACCATGGCGCAACACCATTTGGCGGAACCGATAGATAATTATGATGTACAACCCATGGGTATAACAACCATATGCTATGTCTAGTGACCTGGAGGTCTCAGTGCCATTCCTTCTATCCAAATGGGAGGATGTTATGTCAATCAACTTTGTTAAAATTACATTTTACTCACTCAAATTTTATTTTTTCTAAAATTATAATTTAAACTTTAATGTTTAACATTTAAATGTTCATAATGAAGGTTTTTCTTTATATCTTATTATTATAATAATCTGATAAATATAATTAATATTTGTATTTTGTTAATATTATTATTAATAATTTTATTTACAATATTAGTTTCAACATAAAATTTTAAAATTACAAATTATGAAAATCAACCTACTAGTTCACTCTATTGTTAGGTTTTTGTAGGCCGATATCCAATCTTATGTCTTTGTTCCTACTCGCAAAAACCCCAAACCCCTTATTCTCTCTTCTTCCGCTTTCCAGACTCATTGCTCCTGCCGTCCACAATCGGTAAAACCTTCATCTCCTTCATATTGATTTAATCATATTACTTAATATTTTCGAGTTTGTACCACAATCTAACTACTTTCTCTCAACTCGTAACGCTACATTTCGCATACTTCACTGTTCATCGTTGATTTACTACTTCATTTTCATAATCTGCGTGTAATTTGTTGCAGATTTGATGTTTGTAGGGAGTAATTACTTGCTAGTATAGATTTATCATGTGATTAAAAAAATTCAAATCGGGTTTGATGTTGCAAAGTATCTAAATTATGCTGTAAGCTAATAAATTTCAGGGCAAATAAGATCCAATTTAGGTTTTTATCATCGGAAGTAGGAGAGAAAGCCATGTCAAGCTCGAATCCAGATGTTCAACTTTCTGAGGAGGAACTCGAGAGGAAGAAGAAGAAAGAAGAGAAGGTAAGTAAACTCTGTTTTTCTTATTCAAGTTGAATTTACTAGCATTTTATGTATAGATAATACAAAATACTTAGTTATTGTCACTGAATCTTCACACAAGTGTTCCTTTTTATGCCTAAATGTGGTCCACTATTATGTTGAGTCATTGAATTTTTAAATGGTGTAACACAATTTACAACTTCAATGATTTAGGGCAGAACATTATAAGTGTCATTAACTAATTATTCAGTTTATGTGTTATTGTTTAATTCATTGGGCAGGCAAAGGAGAAAGAACTGAAAAAACTCAAGGCTGCCCAAAAAGCTGAAGCAGCTAAACTTAAGGTATAATATAATTCTATTTTACTTCAGTATATTATATATTTATGAATTTAAAATAATAAGTTTTTTACTTAAGGCACAACAAGGTCCTTCATCTTCAAAAACAGCTAAGAAAAAGACTGCACGAGAAGATGCTGTGGTAGAAAATCTTGAAGATTTTATTGACCCAGAAACACCTTTGGGAGAAAAGAAAATATTTTCTCGCCAAATGGCAAATAAGTTCTCTCCTGAAGCCGTTGAGAAATCGTAAGTTATGCAATTAATTATAATTATTTCTAATTTTATATCAATAATAATCTTTATTGAAATTATTCATTGGTAGATGGTATGCATGGTGGGAGAAATCAGGTTTCTTTGAGGCAAATTCCAACAGTTCTAAACCTTCATTCACAATCGTGAGGATCTGCCACTTAATTTATTATTTTTCTACTCTAATTTCATTATTATTGCAATTTGGTTTTTTACGGCTGCGTTTATGTATAAATGCAGGTTCTTCCACCACCTAACGTGACTGGAGCTCTACATATTGGTCATGCTCTAACTGCTGCAATCCAGGTTTCGAGACTTACACTATTCTTTTTAAAAAAAAAAAAAATTTAATCATAATTTTTAATATAATTTCGTTTTCGTGTTGATGTTATTGTTATTTCTGCAGGATACAATTATTCGTTGGAGGAGAATGTCTGGATACAATACATTATGGGTGCCAGGGATGGACCATGCAGGGATAGCAACTCAGGTTGGTTTGACCATTTGACTTTTAAGATTTGAATATTGATCTGGCAAAATGGTGGGTCGGGTGGTTGGGTAACATGTCATTTTTTGTATGGGTTAGGTTGACCCAAAACACTTTATGCCAAATGTTTTTACCATGTTAATTGTAAATAGTTAGTGTCTCAAATATGATTACAAAAATTAAATTGTTTCAACAATGATCTAAGTTTTCGAAATATATTATTTTTTGAATAATATAATATAAATATCTGACACCGTGTGATTGATATTATAATAATAATAGGTGGTGGTGGAGAAAAAAATCATGAGAGAGAGGCAATTGAGCCGTCATGATGTGGGACGAGAAAAGTTTGTGTCTGAAGTGAGTTGTATCTTTCACATATTACATTTTATTTATTTATTATTTAATAATGGTCAAATTTACTTTTATTGTATCTGTGTTAATAAAAGGTATGGAAATGGAAAGAGGAATATGGGGGCACAATATTACAACAACTTAGACGTTTGGGTGCATCTCTTGATTGGTCACGTGAGGTAAGTCAAATTCATTACTTTTGAAATTATTATTATTTTTTAATAAATATTATTGCAGTGCTTTACAATGGACGAGAAAAGGTCAAATGCTGTAACAGAAGCTTTTGTCAGGCTTTACAAGGAGGGTCTTATTTATAGGTACTATTCACATTCTTCATGTTTTTGGCATCGGTTTTTCACCTAAACTTTGACTGACTTTTAATCCCTAAACTTTTGTTGACTTGTTACTGGTTCAACCAGTCATTTGTTTTAAGGCGTTATTTCACATATTTGGTGATTTAACCCTCGAATGTATTTAGGGTTAGCTATGGTTTAATCCTTGAACTTTCACCCATTTGACAGCTTAACTGTTAATTTGACATTTTGTAACTTGTAAGTATCATCCAGGTCCCAATGGTTTTTCTAACAAATCAACCAAAGTTTACAATTGTGAAAAATAGTTTTTTTAAGACTAGATCATTGGAAGTTTGAGGATTAAAACGTAATTAACCCTTTTTTCATAACAAAAGGTTTGTTTTCTTCTCAAGTTATCTTTATATTCTGCTCTAATCAGCATTTTATTTTATTAATTTGACTTTAACTACGGATAATATTTTTTATTTTATTTTTTGGTTTTTACTTCAGAGATCTACGATTGGTCAACTGGGACTGTGTCTTGAAAACAGCAATATCCGATATTGAGGTATTAATTCCCGACATTTAAATGCATGATTTTGATTTACACAACATTTGTGCTGCTTTTTACAGGTGGATTATATCGATATCAAAGAAAAGACAGCATTAAAGGTTCCTGGGTACAAAAACTTGGTAAATTTTGGTGTTTTAACCTCATTTGCATACCCACTTGAGGAAAATCTTGGAGAAATTGTTGTAGCAACTACTAGAATTGAAACGATGCTTGGAGACACTGCAATTGCTGTTCATCCTGATGACAAAAGATACAAACATCTTCATGGAAAATTTGCAAATCATCCTTTCAATGGAAGAAGACTTCCTATTGTTTGTGATTCTATTCTTGTTGACCCCAAGTTTGGAACCGGTGCAGTCAAGGTATAACTATTTTTTACTAAAGTACATATAAATCCTTGTAAAACTTCAAAATTACATATAAGTCCTTACAAAATTCATAATTATATTGTTATTTGGTTTTGATGAGTTGATTGCAGATAACGCCAGCACATGATCCAAATGATTTTGAGGTTGGAAAACGTCATAAATTGGAATTCATCAACATCTTCACTGATGATGGGAAGATAAATAGTAATGGCGGATCAGATTTTGTGGGAATGCCACGTTTTGAAGCTCGTGTGGCAATAACTGAAGCTTTAAAATCTAAGGTATCTATTCATTTCATACATTATTTAATTTAGTAATATTCTTGTAAAGATTTTCCAGTTGTTTTTATTAAATAAGTTATGCATACAATTACAGGGGTTGTATAAAGGGGAAGAAAAAAATGAGATGAGATTGGGTGTTTGTTCAAGAACAAATGATGTGGTTGAACCAATGATAAAACCTCAGTGGTATGTTAACTGTGCTGACATGGCAAAAGAAGCTCTTGATGCTGTCACTCAAACAAACAACAAAATTCAAATCATTCCAAAACAATATGTTGCTGAATGGAAAAGGTCCAATTTACTCATTTATTATTTATTATTATTAAATTAAATTATTCCTTGCCCGTTAAATTTTGGCTAAAATGCATTTTAGTACCCTAAACTTGGCTTACTTGCTTCTAATATCAATATATTAAGATGTACATATATTTTTAGTCTATCAAAATCTCCAACGAAAGTAAATCAAGTAAGAAAACACGATCAAATTAATGAGTCAGGGTATTAAATCGACCATTTTGTCAAGTTCAGGGTACCATATTGCATCTTTAATAGTTCAGGGTAGTCTAAGACCAAGTCAGCCAAGTTCAGGGTACTAAAATGCATTTTGTCCTTAAATATTAACTTCCAATTTCACAGATGGCTTGAAAACATTCGTGATTGGTGTATATCCCGACAGTTATGGTGGGGCCACCGTGTTCCCGCATGGTACGTTACACTAGAAGAAGACAAACTTAAAGAACTCGGGGCATACTCTGACCATTGGGTGGTTGCCCGAAATGAAAAAGAAGCTGAGCTGGCAGCTGACCAGATTTTTTCAGGAAAAAAATTTCAGTTAGCTCAAGATCCCGATGTTTTAGACACATGGTTTTCTTCAGGATTATTTCCATTATCTGTTTTGGGTTGGCCCGATGAAACACAAGATTTTAAGACGTTTTACCCGACTGCTGTTCTTGAAACCGGGCATGATATTTTGTTCTTTTGGGTTGCCCGGATGGTCATGCTTGGTATGAAATTGGGTGGTGATGTACCTTTTAAAAAGGTTAGTTAGTTACATTTAAATTATTAGGGTAAACATTGTATTAAATTTAATAATAATTTGAATAATTGTGTAGGTTTATTTACACCCGATGATTCGGGATGCTCACGGGCGAAAAATGTCGAAATCTTTAGGAAATGTTATTGATCCAATTGAAGTTATATCTGGAATAGGATTAGATGGTCTTCATAAGAGACTTGAACAAGGAAATCTGGACCCCACTGAATTAAAAGTGGCAAAAGAGGGCCAAAAAAAGGATTTTCCAGCTGGCATTCCTGAATGTGGTGCAGATGCCCTCAGATTTGCCCTTGTTTCATACACAGCCCAGGTAATATATTTCATATCACCTTTATTCCTAATATTTTTATAAGGCCAAAATACATTTCAGTACCCTGAACTTGGCTGACTAGGTTTTCTACTACCTTGAACTATTAAAGGTGCAACATGGTACCCTGAACTTGATAAAATGGTCGATTTCGTATCCTGACTCATTAATTTGATCGCGTTTTTTACTTGACTTACTTGTTTTTGACGAACTAAAAATTCATCTCAATATATTGATATTAGAAGCAAATCACGTGAGAAAACGCGTTCAAATTAGTGAGTCAGGTACTAAATCGATCATTTTGTCAAGTTCAAGGTCAAGCTCTCCCTAGTTTGACCGTTTTTTTTTTTGAAAAAAAAAAAAAAGGTACCATGCTGCACTTTTAATAATTCAGGTAGTAGAAGACCTAATCAGCCAAGTTCAGGGTACTAAAAAATAAAAATGCATTTTGGCATTTTTATACCATGTATTTCCCGATACTAACATTTGTTTTATTTAGTCGGATAAAATAAATTTGGACATATTACGTGTTGTCGGGTACCGAAACTGGTGTAACAAACTCTGGAACGCTGTTCGATTTGCAATGAGTAAACTCGGTGACGATTATACCCCTCCAACAACCTTAATCCCAGAAAAACTGCCATTTAACTGCCAATGGATTCTTTCTGTACTGAACAAATCCATTGCAAAAACAATTTCATCTTTGGATTCTTATGAGTTCTCAGATGCATCAAGTGCTGTTTATTCTTGGTGGCAATCTCAGCTTTGTGATATTTTTATTGAAGTTATTAAACCTTATTTTGTTGGAGATGATGCGTCTGCAAAGGGGTATGCACAAGATACTTTGTGGGTGTGTTTGGATACAGGGTTAAGATTGCTTCATCCGTTTATGCCGTTTGTTACTGAAGAATTGTGGCAACGTCTTCCTGCACCCAAACATTGTACACGAAAGAAGTCTATTATGATTTGTGATTATCCGTCTGTTGTCGAGGTTAGATTGTTAATCTTTTTATTTATTTATTTTATTTTTTTATATTTATTTATGGTGTTATGGTTGACTTTTTACAGTCTTGGACAAATGAAAAGATGGAATATGAGATGGAAGTGGTTGAGGCTGCAGTCAGATCACTCAGATCAATTAGGGCAAATCTGCCCCCTGCAGAAAGACTTGGAAAGTATGATGTGTTTTCGTTGGAATTTAGTTGTTTTAAGAAAATTTTATTTTTTATATAATAAAAAATGTTGTTCCTTTTTTCAGGCGAGCGGGTTTTGCAGTTTCTCGAAGTGATGAAATTGCAGACCTTTTGAAACGCCATGAAATGGAGGTTTCAACCCTGGCCAACTTATCATCATTAATGGTATGAAATTAATCTTAATGCTTAAATTTATTAATGTTATTATACATTTTAATGGATTAAAAAACTTCAGGTTGTGAATGAAAATGACGGGGCGCCAGCTGGATGTGCAGTGTCAGTTGTAAATGAATCACTTTCTGTTTATTTAAAAATCCAAGGAGCTATTGATGTTGAAAAGGAACGCGAAAAGCTCAATACAAAGTTGACTGAGTTACACAAGTAAGTACTTTAATATAGTAATTATAATGGTTGAAACGGGCCATTTTTGGTATGTGTCAAATGGGCTGGATTGGGTTGGGTTGACCATATTGACCGTTTATAAATCTGATTGATTGATGTGTGTGTAGGCAAAAGGACAGTTTAAACAAGGCAATGAGTGCTAAGGGTTATGAGGAAAAGGTTCCGGGCCATATAAAAGAAGAAAATGTCACAAAACTCGCCACTTTAATGCAACAATTACTGACTCTTGAAGAAGCTGCTCAACGCTTTGAAAAAGAAGTAACTTCAACTTCAGATATTTAAGTCAAAGTCAAAGTCAACTTTCTTTTGCGGGGTTTTCTATTTTTATACGTTTTGAATGGATATGTTATAAACTTTAGATTTGAGGGAGCAAGTGTTGAAGATTCTGATACAAGATGTACCATGTGAAATGTTGTTGGACTTTTTCTAGTTTCACTTTAGTTTTCAACATTCTCTATTATTTATTTATTTTTTTTAGAAATCATCAATGAGGTATGTAACCTAAGAAGAATTAGTTACAACCTCATCTTATAGTTACTATTTTCTCCTAATCTTTGGGCGGTTACATTCAACAGCTCGTCTGTTAAATGGTTAGATTTCACCAATTTACTATTTTCAGTTAGTCGTTTATGAAACAAACACTATAAACATATCTAGCACACGTCATTCGATTTATAAGACAACTTCATTTAGCATATAATAAGACCTAACATCCCTAAATTTATGGATTACCGGGTATTATTTACATAGATGATGGTTGTCTGCTTATCGTAGTTCGTAAGCTTAGGATTATCATTATTTACATATCTGGTGACCTCTTTAGCATGTAACTTTTAATTTTTTCTTTTTTTGGATATAAAAATTTGCTCTTGTGTCTAACATAAATAAAAGACCATTTTGAAGTACAATACAAACAATACCAACTTAGGATAAACCATTAAACTGATAAAGTATACACGTAGCCTTAATCATTTTTAACTTGACTCGTTTGATCCGTTTTTGAAACACGATTCTTATCATTGATTATCACTTCAAACAATACAAACACATCCAGAAAACTAACTAATTCTGTTATTATCACATAATCACTTTCGGAACACATTGCCAAACACCCCCTTACACTAGTTAATACCTTTTTTTATCATTATCATTTTTGTTGTCAACAGATAAACTCCTAACCCAAGGCTTGTAGCCTAGTGGTATCTAAGGAGGATTTAAGGTGTTGCTCATGACCTATTGGTTCAACTCCCGTCGTGGACAAAAAGGTGGAAGATTCGAGGGAAGGCATACTGCCCCTTGTGGATGTCACTGTCTAGGCTCGAATCACTAACTTACTAACTTGCCGTTCAAAAAAAAAAAAACAGATAAACTCCTAAAAAATTGAATTTAAACCGAACATTTCAGCCAAACCACCATATTTCTACAAATTCAATTTAATCAATTTATTATAATGAAATGAAAGAGAATAATTAACTGTTGCTTTCTGATGGTTACCATCTGGAAAATATATAAGGATTTGCCTCTTACATGTAGATCCCATACTCTGATTACTAGTAAAAACCCTCATCTGCAACAACAAAAAATAAAGATAAACTCACAAATAATCCAAAATATCAAGAGAGCTCAAACATCATGCTATATAAAATACAGCAAATATGTGAAATTTTTTTAAGTTGTTAAAACCTATATATGCATAAAAATGTTTAAAATAATGATAAAATAATTGCATACCACCACCGCCATCATCTTGCATGTTGAAATCGTCTTCATCATCATCAAAATCAACGTTCTGCAAGGTCACAAATTTACAATAAATATTATATATTTGTTAAATCATTTTTATTGAATAAATAATATCATAATTTTAATAATATAATTTGTAATCATATTAAATTAATTAATTAATTAAACCTGTTCATAATCATCAGCACTTTCTTCTTCTTCTTCTTCAATATTTTCATTGTCTTCATCCTCATCCTCATCTTCTTTCTTTTCCTTGTCATCATCATCTTGACCCTAGTCAACATTAACCACAATTCATAACCATTTTTTTAATAATAAAAAATCAATTTTAAAAATAATTTTTTTTAAAATTAATCAATTCTACCTGAGACCCTTGATCGAGCTTTTCAAATAAATCTAACTTTTGTAGGTCTGCCCAAAACAAAAAGATTATTTTTAGATATGTTGTTGAATCCAAAATTCAAAGGGCAGTTTTGTCTAATCACTTTGTAGTTAAATCACAATTTCATATATTTATCAAACCTGATTGTGGGTCCCAGCGAACCTTTTTATTGCTATGCCTCGAATTTCTTGAAACTGTTTGAGAAAATATAATAATTATAATTAATATTTAATATAATAATTAATATTTAATGAAGCATAAAATACCTAGCTCCGCAGGAAGGTAGTCATCAGTTATCATCATAAAGTCTGAAAGTGGGGGCTTTCTTTTACCTTCATTTCCTGATTAAAAATACATTAAAATTCAAAATTAATATTTTTAAGAGGAAAAAAGAAAATATATAAAAATAAATTGAATTTGTGGACTGACCAACAGCTTCCAAATGATAAGGAGATGAAATCCAAAACTTGTGTAAATTACTACCCCATAATACTAAATTCTTTAATTTTTCTTTTTCTTTATAATTTACATCCGGGAGTTCTTTCAATTCCTGCATTAAGAAACATATATATTTTTTGATATCTTTATACTTGACGTTGACTTTTTACTTTTAACAGGTTTGGCACATTTGACCAGTTCCACGTTTGAAGAAATTACTGGATTTGACTTGCAGTTTGAGATAAAATACAACACATTCATAAGTAATAAGTTGAAATTTCAATGCATACTACTTCATGGCTATAAATCCATCAAATTTAACTCATTTATAACATAACTAACATTTCAAGAAAACAATCATTAATTAGTTAATTCAATAAACCCTAGGTAGTAGCATAGTTAACATTATAGCATACTCAATTTCTCCCAAAACAACACAATTTTGAACAAACTTTAACTTAAATAAATATTCTATCCTCATTATGTCAGTCTCACAAATTGACGAATGTGAATTTGAAAAATAAAAAACTGCATTATTATAATTATTAAAAACTGAAAGTGAGCTGCTATAAGCCTATAACAGTATCAACATTACATACATAACAGCAATTAACATACAACGTGTATATATATGGATATATCCGTCTCTCTTTTTTTGTAATGATAAAACACAATTAAGAAAATACAGAGCAAATGCAACTGTAAAACATAAACTTGAAACAAGAAATTAATGGAAAGAAAAGTTAACTGACAGGAAATATTTCAAACTTCTCTTGTTTAGCAGGAGGTCGAGATGGTCCTCGCCCACGACCCCTTCCTCCTCTGAATGCCATCGAAACAAAACCCTAAGACACACACTATTTCATTAATCATTAATTAATAGATAATAATTTAAACAAAACTTGCAAAAATCATTACTTGTGTTAAAGCCACTTGCAGGAATTAACTTCGGAAATCAAAACAAACATAAGACTTGAGAAATTACATGTGAAAATCAATCTCACCTGATAAATATAAAAACGCAGCAGAGGAGAAGAAGTCGGGGAAGAATGAGCGGCGGCGGCAGCAACGCCGGTGATTAAGGAAGAAGACGATTATTAGATACAAATCGCAAGATTAGCAGAAACAATCGAGCTGTCCAGGAAGGAAGGAGACGAGCGTGACTATGAGGCTGCTGTAATTTCTGTTGGGTTTCTTTTTTAAATGGGCTAATGACATAACGAGGTGATAAATGGGCTTTCTTTTTCTTTATTTCATTGAGAGTAAATTACATTCTTTAAGTTTATAGCAAATTTCATAAATGATCTCAAAAATTACACCGATTGTTCTTAGTTCTGAAAGGTTTTTCACCGATGGTCCTTTACACTAACTGACGTTAATTTTTATGTTAACTTACCCCATGTGCAATGCACATAAGGGTAAAAAAGTCATTTTTCATTTCTTTTCTTTTTATTCTAAAACTAAAAACTTTTATTTAAGATAAAAAAATTAATTTAAGAATGAAAAGAAATGAAAAATGATTTTTTACCCTTATGTGCATTGCACATGGGGTAAGTTAACAGAAAAAATTAACGTTAGTTAGTGTAAAAGACCATCGGTGAAAAACATTTCAGAATTAAGGACCATCGATGTAATTTTTGAAACTAAAAGATCATTTGTGAAATTTACTATAAACTTAAATGACCATCAGTGTAATTTACTCTTTCATTGATTTAGTACTCATTTGGGTGTTATGGGCCTGAATGCTCATAAGTCACAAATGGCTCATAAATTAGTCTGGGTGATTAGGTTTTCTATAAGGGACTTCCTCCACCAGCACATGTATTTTGGTATATTTGTCCTGCCTCTTTACTTATTATATATTGTGATAAATGAAGTAACTTATATGGTATATAAATCATCTCCCTTTTTATAAAGGCATGAAAAGTTAATTGTGTAAATCTGGTTATATATTTAAAATTTATTGTTTTACATAAACCCTTTATATATGGGAATTCATTTCTACACCACAACTATTACATACTATACCACACAGTATAAATTTTATAGTTAATTGTATAAGTATATCAAGTATAAATTGTAGTAGATGCATTAAAAGTATGGTGTAAAAATCACCCTGTTTTATATATACTTAAATTAAATTAATGGAATTTGTCTTATCAATGGCGCTTAATTAGAATAAGGATCAAGAAAGAATCATCTTTATTTGAAGAGGCAATGCATTTTCGTAAAATATACATATATGTATACATATACATACATATATGTATATATACACATATATTCATACCATAGATATACATATGTTTATATTTATACCGTATATATGTATATATATACACATATATATACGGTATGCATATGCATTTTCGTAAATGAAAATGCAAGTTCCGATTGAAAATGTAAGTTACGACTGAAAATGCAAGTTACGTAAAATGCATGTGTATATATATGTGTATATATACATATATATCGGGCATGAATATGCACATATATATATATATCTATGGTATGAACATATATGTATATATACATATATGTATGTATATGTATACATATATGTATATTTTACGAAAATGCATTGCTCATATAAGAAGCTTCTTAATTATTTAACCGGTCATAATTTGTATTATTTGTTCTCTGATTATGTGTGTGTATGTGGTTACTGAAGTTCGACTCATAAACAAGTTGTAATTGGGTTCACTTTTTGACCTTTTTTTCTACTACCCTACATGAAAATGATCCGTTTATTAAAATTGTTTCGATTTTGATTTTGATAATATTTTATGTTGATCTTAAATTAGTCACGACGTCACATGTTTTTTTTTTTTAATTTTTTGATTTGGGTTTGTATGATTTTTTTTTTTTTGAAACGGGAAATCTATTCTACTCCTAATTATCACTTATGTCCACGACGGGACTCGAAACACTATACCGCTAGGCCAAAGGCCCTTTGGTATGATGGTACCTGGTGTAACACCTCAATTTTTGAAAACATCATTTAAAACATATTTTTAAATAAAAATATTATAAAGTTCAACATCCCAAAATACGGTTTAACAAAAACCATTAAAAGTTTATCAGAGTTTAAAATCGGTGTTACAAAACAATATCATAATCATAGGATAACGGGATCTACCTACGAGTCCCAGAGCTGATCAACACTAGACCACTTCTAACGGGACCTTCTAATCATTCGATCCAGAACCTGAGGACATAGCCACAAAAACAAAGTAGTACGTGAGACAAAATAGTCTCGTGAGATACGTGGGTTTTTCGACCCATTCTCAAATATAATAAAAGTCATAATATTCATTTGTATTCTTTATTTACTTATTAATTATCAACTTATATTCTTACCGTTTATTCGAATTTATTAGTAAGCTAACTGTAAGCTTACCCATCACGTAATCACATACATGTAAGCTATCCATAAGCTTACCAAATCTTTATCACATACGCTACGGACCTCTCCGAAGCAAACTCCCCCGATGTGGGTTAACTAGGTAAACTCCCCCGTTTCCGGGTTAACTGAAACTCCCCCGTTTCCGGGTTAACTAAAACTCCCCCGTTTCCGGGTTAACTATTTCTCGACAGGCTACTCTTGCGCAGGGTGATACATCCCCAAGTAGGTGTCACTAACTCCCCCAACTTGTGTGGGTTAACTATGATCCGGATCCTTTTCTCAACACATATTGAAATCATCAAATACGGGCCTATGCCCCAATAATACATACTCAAACATAAATTATAATACACCTATTCTAATTATCATATTATGCTCGTTTCTTATTCAATTTCAATATTGACTTAACCAAGTCCTTTATTAAATAAAACATATTTATCATTTATCAAAACATAACACTTTAACTTCTCTTTGACTAGAATATAAATCTATTTCTAGTCACTTTATATTTATTTCTCCTAGCAATTCAATCAGTACTCTTATTAGTATAATATACTAATCAATACTTGATACTTGAAAATAATTGTTATTAGCTTTATTAATACATATTATTAATAAGCCAAATGTCATACTTTCTTAATCATTACTCTTAGTCAAACATCATATTAGTAAGGAATTATTAATTACTTTTCATTATCATATCTCTTTCAAAAATCATTAGTCATTTAGACATACTTAAATGGTCTATTACTTGCATTCTCTTATCTCTTTAATCATATCTTTATTAAAAACATTTATTAATAAAGACTCATAAAACATCATAGTTTTCAAAATCATTTGCTATGTACTCAATAAAAAGGCTCATGTACTCACCTTAGCCAAGCTAACTCCAAATCGTGTCTGACAACACGAATCCTTGCTTTCCAACTTGTGAAATGTCACCAATCTTTAGGTCTTCTTGACATACCATCAATATCATCATACAATCTAGTTATTATCCATAACCAATCACTAATCAATCCATAACAACCTTCCTAACCACCAAGTTCATCCAACTTGGTGGAATCTCAAACCCCTAGGGTCCGTTTGGTTCGCAGGATTCCTTAGGAATTTGAGGGAATTGGAATCCAATTCCTAAAGATTCATATGTTTGGTTGGAAGGAATTAGAATTCACCTTGGGAATTAATTCCATCAAACAATGGAATTTAGATTCCATCCATTTATGGAGGGATTTTAAAATCCCATGTCAATGGAATGTGGAGTATTACTATACTACACTCAAACATACATTCAACCTAAACCTACCACCACTACCACCCGTCACTACCACCACCCGCCCGCCGCCACCACCGCCACGGCCACCGCCACCACCGCCGTCGCGGGAACCCGTCACCACCCCCTCCACCACCACTCGCCGCCACCACTACCCGCCTTCCACCACCGCCACCGCCGCCATCGCCGTCGCCGGAACCCGTCACCACCCCCTCCACCACCACTCGCCGCCACCACTACCCGCCTTCCACCACCGCCGCCATCGCCGGCACCCATCACCACCACTCCACCACCACCACCACCACCCGCTGCCACCACCACCCGTCATCACCACCACCACCACCATCGGCATCCGCCTCCGCTTCCGTCACCCGTCACCACCATCTCCACCACCACCACTACCCGCCAACACCACCATCATCTCCACCACCCGTCCACCACCACCACCATCTCCACCACCCGTCCAAAACCACCGCCACCACGCGCCTCCATCACCTTCCGGCATGACCACCCACCCACCGCCACAACCATATGCCACCACCACCATTAAATGAATAAGGGTAAATTCGTCATTTTACATAATTATAATTTCATTTCCTACCAACCAAACAAAGTATTGAATTGAATTTCAATTCCATTTCATGCCAACCAAACATAATGTGGAATTGAAATCCAATTCTCACAGATTCCAATTCCTTCTTAAATTCCAATTCCATTAAAAACATTCCAGCGAACCAAACAGCACCCTAGTTCATGATTCCATCACAAAATCCCAAATCTAAGTTGTACACAATGATTACAAGCTTACATTGAGTGTTCTACACTCATGTTTAGTCATCTTCCCCAAAGATTACATGGTAGGTTACCCAAACCACCATCTTTCCCCAAAATAAAGTTCATAACTAGCTAGATAACATCAACAATCAAGAAATCTTACCTTTGATGTTTAGATCCTTCAAGATGGTGAAGATTTGAGCTCAAGAACTCCAAAATCGCCCCCTTTCTCTCTCTAAATCGGTTGCACACTTCAAGGGTTTCAAGAATGAGAAAACCCTAGCTTTTCACGTTTTTATATACCCAGACACGAGTTCGCGCCGTGAAGAAGAAGTTCGCGCCGCGAACTTCCCGCGTCGGGAACTCTTCGCGATTGGGAACTGGTCGGGAACTCCAAGATCAAAAACCCCAAATCCTCTGTCCAAAGTTCACGACCGCGAACTGCCTAGTGCAGCTAAGGCTGCACTTTTTGTTGTTAAATCCGACCCGGTTTCGTCCTTAACCATATCAAACGGTGTCCAAATGACACGAAACCAATTCCCACGTCTTTTAAACGATTTATCCTTATTTATCATATTTTTCCATAATTTATTTGATTCAAATTTCGGGTCGTTACACCTAGTTTATGAGATATTTGTTTGCATTCATTGAGGTAATTGATTACAAATATTTTTTGATATGCCTTAGCAATTGATGATTTGTGCATTCATATTTGATTAATTTGGAATCTTAATTACATGTTTGTTTGAATGTTAAAATAGTTACTTTCGTTGAAAAAAGTAAAAGTCTGTTCTAAGCTCCAATCTTTTAATTTTTCCAACGAAAACTTTTATATGTTTTTTAGCAGATTGTAATAATTGCATTATCCTATATTCACTACATGTGATAAAAATTGAAGAAATTGGTGCATATATCCTGAAGATGTTAAAATTAGGGAACTTGAATTGAAATTACATTTAGTGAAACATGCATTTTGATCCTATCCTATCATGCGAACATGCATTTGGAACTTATGAGGATCTCAAAAGTTTGATTACTATTGTTCATGGATGCAGAACTCGTGATACGAAGAATCGGTATTCAAGAACAACAATTAAACAAAAGAAAACTGCAATTAAACGATAGATAAACGGTAATAAACAATCAACCGTAATTGAAAGATTGGTCTAGGGAAATTCCTTCACTCAAAAGAGAGTCACTCAAAACTAAAGTTAAGAGCCTAATACTAATAACATAATATTCAATTGCCTGCCCTAAACGTAAACTTACTCCTCTATTCATTGACTATTCCTAAATATGTTGATCTTTTACCCCCCTCTAGAAATAAACTTTTACATTTCCTATCTTTACTCTCGCCTTCACAAAAGTCTTGTCCTCAAGACTTGCTTCTAGAAAGATCCTATGATGCACACGAACCCGGACCCGTCAAGTCCTGCACAGACGAATCTGGTGACCCCAACACCTCATATTGGTGGTAGAAAGCTAGGAAATTGAATATTAAGCTAAACTTAATCTCAAAATTACAATCAGGCAATCACTTCATAAACTAAATCAACAAAGGTGATAAAAAGCTAGGAAATTGAAAATTTTGGAACAATAAAACTAAAGCATAGATTCCTATAGCAAGAGAGTTGGATATTAGCTTCTTTGACGCCTATAAGAAACTTTATACAGTATTTGTTTGTAGGTAGGACTTTGTTGCTTAAATATCTTACAAAATTCATGAATCCATGCTTGTAAATTGATTTTTTCTGACATTATTGCCAAGATAGACTGTATGAAAAGAACAACAGAAATCCATATTAATCACTATTCAATATCCAAAAACCTGGCTATTTTTCTGTTATAAGTTAATACTAGATCAATATTGTGCTCTAATTTAATCTCGAAATACAATAACAATCACATAGTGTAACTTTCTGTTCAAAACAAAAAACTATTATCAGAAACTAATGTAAAACCATTTGTTATAACTTCTAACAGGCAGTAATTATTATAAAAGACTAAACTGAATCAATAATGTTAGTTCAGTTGATTCATATATTAAACCAGAATCTGAAATTCGAATCCAAGCTTGAATAAACCAAACAAAATCATCAAAACAGATGTTCAGAATTTGCATAATCAGCTTCATCATCCACATCAAAATGACATTTTTGAAATAAAAATAAAAAAATAAAAAAAAATGCTTACTTATGACGGAGGCTGTCTAATACTTGCAAACTGATCAATCCACCGATCTTCAGGAATCCGACCCGCCCAATCTGTAGCCAATCCTCGGAACGAAATCCCACGCATCGCCTCCATGACTCTGGTCGCATTCTCCGGCGTCAATGGAGCCCTTCGACGACTCTCATCCTCTCTAAATGCTCTCTGCATTTCATCCTCTGATCTCATTCTTTCTTCTTCTTCTTCTTCTTCTTCTTCTTTTTCATTATCATCTTCTTCGTCGCTCAGATCTAGAAAATTCAATCCATTCTGTACGCAACGAGCGTCTCCATTGGATAGGCGGTGGAAGTTCGATTCGTGATCGTTATCAGAGTTCTGATCGGAAGAATCGTCGTCCTCAATGGCACTGCTAGATATTGGCTCATAGTATTCCGGCGATTCATCGGGGATCGTATCCGTGTCGCTTCCACTGGCGTTCTCTGAAACGCATCAAATTACAACATAAATATACGATTATAGGTAAATAAACTGGTAACGACCCGTAAATCAGTGATTTTGATTACCATCGATGAAGTTGATTTCAGAATTCGACTCTGCGTTCATCTTGGTCGATGGAGGGTTTGTGGAGGATTAATTGGAGAAGAAAATGAAGAAAAAAAAAGAGGCTTACCTTAAAATGTAATTTTTTTATGTTTTAATTAAAAAGTAATCCTACCCTATATATGAGGCCTAAATTTGAAGAGGGTTTGACACCATGGCAATTCCAAGCATTCATATTCGTCCATAATGGCACTTGGAATTCCCTGATTGGTCCACGTCATTTGCACTAATACAAACGAATCTGGTACGGCTTACGGTCTACATTCATATTCATATGCTCCATATACGGCAAACGAATCTGGTACGGCTTACGGTCTACATTCATATGCTCCATATACGGCAAACGAATCTGGTACGGCTTACGGTCTACATTCATATGATCCATATACGGCTTCCTACATACAAGGAAACAAATAACTATTTAAAAGATCGTACATACAAATAACTATTTAAAAGATCCTACATACAAGGAAACAAATAAATATTTAAAAGATCAATCAGCGAAGAAAACAAATAACTATATGTAACATTTCTTCATTACCGTTTTTTTGTACAAAATCATTATCATATCTATCGATTATTATGTCATTTAGAAGTATATAAAGTTTTTGGACATTTTTCTACATACTAAAATTTACAGCATACCCGCCCATCGGGCGGGTTTTGTAGCTAGTTTTAATTATAATAAAGGGTTAATACAATTCCATAAAACATGGAAAATGATTTTAGAAACCAAATCGTAGAAAATGATGCGATTTTAAAGGTGATTATGCGATTTTGTAAATTGAATTATGTAAAATCTTGTGATTTGACCTGACTTGACCCATCGATTCAAATAGTTGACCCCTAACCGAGTCATCGTACCGGGCCGAGTAATAAACCCGGTTTTTAAAACATTGCTACTTTGTTTAACAAGGAATATCCTTTAGTTAATATTTTTTCATATTAAAATCTAAATTTAGGCTGGTTGGTATGGGTAACACATCACTTTGGAGGAAATATTCAATGCACCACCACAAAAGATACCATCCACACCCATGAACAAACTTGGCGGTGGCCACCGCTGGACCACGAAAACCCCCAACGACGTGGGGATGGTGTTGAAGATATGCCACCTATCACCTATGCAAACCACGGCTTGATGGGCGCTCATCAACTTTATTAAAAGATGGTAAGTTTTATAACTACGGATTATAAAACATGACTAGTTTATAAGTACTTTGTATTTGTTTAATTCATGCATGATAAACCCATTATATAATGACATTTAAAAATATGGCTTCTTTTATGAAGAACATTAATTACTGTATATCTATCTATATCTATATTCCTCTTAAATAAAAGCATTTTAAATCCAGATTTTCTATTTAATGCCACGTTAGATGATGAATCATAATGACAAGTCACCCTTTAGCTGCCATCTGTTACTTCCACATGCCACTTGGACAGCCACTTGTGCAGCCTCAGTTCAAAAACGCCACATGTCAGCCACATACGCGTGCAACTGTTTTGAATTTTCAATTTTTGGTTGAGATGAACGTGTCCCATTTTGTTCGGTGGTTGAGGTGATACCCACTATTCCGAATTAGTGGGGGAAATCCGTTTTCAAACCGTATATGAGTGAGAAAATTTAGGGGTTGTTCAATCTTATATTCTACAAAACACGCTTCATACATCCGGAATAGAACTGGAAAGATTACAGGTTTTCAAGCAACATAATTTATAAACTTCAACCAGGTACTAATAAGCTTCCTCAATTGTATGCCTCATTGTTGTTACATGCATCGTTTTGAAGGTAAAAATATCGAATTATTAATCAACTTTTCAGTTGTGAGTACGTAACTTCTATCAACCTTTTGAGGTAATCACTTTTTAGTTTGAATTCCGTTGAAATTTGGGATTGAAATTGAATGGATTTCTGATGATGGGTATTTATGCACACCAACTGTTTGATGAAAATCTTAAATGAAATTCAATTTCGTAAATTAGTAAGTATTTTGCTCTACCAAAGCGGTGATGAAGTGTTGTCCAATGTTATGCTGTTCATATAAAAAAGCATCATGTTTGATGATGTTATTATGTATAGTTGCAGGTATGTCAAAGATGTATGTAAAAGCATTTGTGGCAAAATGCCTTACGGGAGACCAAAAATGGTGGAAAAGACACAAATTTTGTTTATAATTTGGGTGGAACTGTGGATGCATTTCTCGTATGGTTCATGTATTAATATCACTTATTTTCAATGTTAAAGATAACATTAATTCGTAATGAGTAGTGACAACAGGTTTAGGATTTTCAGATTTTCAATATAAGTAATTAATAACCAATATAAATTTTCCCAAAATCTTCAAAATACACAACTTTTTGAAGTCAAGTTTAGCAATTTGGCATTAAAAAATCGAATTGCTCACTTGTCAAATGATTTCAACCGTTGGCAGGTGTTTAAAGTACAAAAAAAAAAAAGCTTCAGGTATGCTTTCATTTAATTTAATTTGTGTATTGTCATTATTATTTATTTATTTTGACAATAGTAAAACTAACTGTCAAGTATCTCTATATTGATGAACTTAAAAGCATTATTATCAAGTACGAAAGCAGAGTTTAGAGATATGCAATACCAATTGCAAAATGAATTTTAAACAAATGGTTAAAAAGTCGATTTCTTTTTTACTAATAATATTAAGGAACACATTTTTATTGAACACGTTTTAGACTCTTTAAAACCACATAAAGATGGAAAAAAGCTGTTTCAGTTTAGCAGTAATTTTGGGCCAACGTCAAGGTGATTTATTGATTACATATACACCTAACCACTTTTTGCTATTTTATAAAAAAATTTACTTGTATTAAAAATTCTATTTTTTTTTTCAATTTCATCAGAGGAGGTATTTGCAGACACTCAACAACTGTTATGGATGGTTATAATATGTGCATATGTCAACTGGTGAGGTTTTGAATTTGATGAAAAGTGGTCTACTGAATTGGGCTGTTTGTTCAACTGCGCCATTAGAAGAAGAAGTTGCTTCGATTTGTTTTTTTTTTCTAATCGATTTTTAAAACACATGGTTCAAACTTTACTGTAGTTGTCTAGGCAACTTACCTTATTGCAGGTAATTTTATTGTTTTTCATATTTGTTTATCATAATCTTTCACACAGAATTCGATTAAAAGAGTTTCATTTTGCTGTTTTCTATTTATTCGTGAATTTGATTGATGTACATAGGGATTAAGTAGGATCAAAATCACAAGCTGAAATTTCGTTTGCAAGCTATGCATCTTTGAGATGGTATAGGGTGATATTGGTAAATTGAAGCTGTAGCATGTGGTCATTGGTACAGGTCGGTCCCTCTTGGATTATAATGATAATGATATTGAAGAATCAACATTTGGGTATGAAAATCAAGGACTTGGAGACAGAACATGATAGCAAATATTCATGAAGAAAGTATGTAGAAGTTGCATACTTCAGTCACTAAGACTCCTCCTTACTTAGGTTGCTTTATGCACTGGTATTTCCCATTCTTCTTTTCTATAAATTCATCATTATCTTCATTTGTTAGTATTTAATTTGTCGTTAGAAGCTGCAATTTAAACCCACTTGCTTAGGAATGGAATGGGTTGATTCAGGTTATATGAAAGATAATAAAGTTAAGCTAAATGGGTCAAGGATAACACCCTTTAGAGTTTAGATCACAAAGTTGGACTTTATGGACATTATCGATGTATTTGACTATTTTGACTCAAGTTTTCATCGTACATATTTTATTTTTTGACTTTTTTATCTAATTTTTGCAGCCTACACCGGCTTCGGTACCGACTCCACTTGCGGACCGGATGTCTATTCTGCCAGTTGTGGTTCATCCAACGGTTTATGGTAGTGCAATCGATCTCGGTAATCCCTCAATTTCAGGTATTCTAAAAACTGATTTTTATTGACCCTTTTGACTTTTTTGTTATATAATATATGCAATACCAAAACTCATAGTACTTTGCTTACAGGAGGATATCTTTTTCTTCATGATTTGCAGTTGCTATGCACTTGAAAAATAATTAATTTTATCCAAAGAAAAAAAGCAATTTTTTACAATCATTTAATCTTTCTTTTGGAATGTTGTAGTAATGCGTCAATGTATATCTTTTTCATATTAGCATAATTCTAATTGATAATTTCATATAGAATTTTAATAAAGGACAACTGAGTTTGAGTTTTGAATAAAATAAATATATAAAAATATTTGTTTTAACTTTCAAAGGTAGAATAAAGTATTTTTACTTAATCCTTGGTATATATGACTAGAAATTATTTTATGTTGCTATTGCATCAATCATGCTATTATTAGGTAAGCTTCTTTACAACATAGCCAGCGACTTTTCTTCCAATCTTGATAATTGGTTCATATATTGGTCGGATTCATCTTAAATATTTTCAAAGAAAACAAAAATCGGGCTTTAAGGTTGACCTGATTGATGAATTTTCATTCTCTACTTTCTTTCCTGAATTCATAGTTATTTAACAACATACATGGCTTGCCTTCTAAAAATTTGACCCGTTTGAAAAATAAAACATGAAAATATTATGCAAATTTCTATAAGCCACCCGTGATTTATCATGGGTTATAGGCTAGTCGCTCAATAAATTATGAGATATAAGACTAAAGTTTCACCTGGGTAAACATTAAACAGATTATAATTATTGTATCTATATCTGTCCTGAAACATATAAGATTAGATGCTATCTTTTATTCCAATACAAGTTACAATACCTCACAAAGCCTTTGAAACTTGGAGGGAAAGAAACCCTAATCCTAATCCTACTACAAAAAACATTTACATCCAACAAACAAACATAACTTTTGTGCTTTCAATACTAAACATCGTATACTTACGTCACTATCATTATAATTTATTAAGTTTTTGTCTTGAACTTTCTTTGTGCTTTCAAGTCAATAACGATAACCGTTATATTATCCTTACTTCCTTTTTGGAGAGCACGATTCGAGAGGCTTTCTGCAGCTGCTTGTGCTGCAGGGTCAATTGTTTGACCTCGTTCTTGTTCTTGTACTTGTCCGACACCATTTTTTTTATGCCAAATGAGAATTCGTTTTCTTGCAATTTCACAAACTTCTTCATTACTCATTACATCCCATAAACCGTCACTTGCAAGAATTAAAAATTCGTCTTCTTTTGCTCGCGGGATGAATGTTACTTCAGGGTCCGGAATGATCCATGGTTTCAAATATCTATTGCCTGCATTGTATAATCATTCCCAAATTATGTGTTATGTTTTAAACTAGAGGGGGCAATTTCGACATGTTTACTTATGAATTGGTCAATTCGGGTTATTTTTCTATTTCTGATGGGTCAAAATGGTAAAGTTAAAAAAATTGGCAGAAGGAAATGGGTCAAACGGATCGAAAGTCGCAGTACATGTATTTTTAACGCATAAAACCTTCTGAATCAATTTATTTGAAAATTTAGATTATTGTTGAAGAGAAACGTTCAAGGTAGTCCTTAATTTTTGCGTAGTCCCAAAGACAAATCTCAACCATTGATCAATAAAATCTAATGGTCAAGGTTAATCACATAATTTATACATGAAAGAGTATTTTGGTCATTTGGCACTTAAAAAAATTGAATTTTTTTTATTATAATTTTTTTATATTTTTATTAATTATTATTAGTTTTTTCGTTAAAAAAATATTTATTTGATAATTACGTGCAATACTTAATCACATGTGATTTTGATGTAAATTCACATGTGGTTGTATATTTAATCGCATTTGATGTTTTAATACAATCACATATGATTTACTATGCAATCACATTATTTGTTATTAAGGAAAAAGAAAATTTTTAAAAATAAAAATAAAAAAATTTATAAAAAAATAATTCTAAAAAAATAAATAAATAATATAAAATAATAAATAAAAAACATATTTATTAAAAAAATGACCAAAATACTCCTCCATATATAAAATATGTGATTAATCCTGACCATTACTTATACTTAATCAATGGTTGAGATTTGTCCTTTAGGACTACATATAAATTATGACTACCTTGAATACAACCATATTGTTGATATAATATAAATTTTTTAGTCATATTTGACACACTAATTTTTTTGAAAAAATCAAAAGAAAAAATGGAAAGAAGTGTTCCACGTTAAACCAACCCATGTCGGACATACCATTAATAAAGGTACGATAGTTTGATATTAAATCACTCATTTTGTCACCTCTAGTTTTATCTGAAATGGGTCAAATAAAATATATTAGCTAAAAAGGAAACGGGTCAACATGATTATATTCAAAATATTATATTATATTACAGTGATCATATAATTTTGAAATGATATTTAAAGCATTAACTATTTATAACTTATTAAAAGAAAATGTCACAAAATGGTTTGAGGGTCAACCCAACCCCTTCTGACTAGGGGTGAGCAGAAAAAACGGGTAACCGGAATTGGAACCGGAACCGCTTTGGAACCGCCGGTTCTGGTTCCTAAAATTATGGAACCGCCCTAAGAGGTTCCGGTTCCGGTTCTCAAAATTTAGGAACCGGTAACCGGTGGATAACCGGAACCGACGATTATTCGGTCTATTTTTGTTAAAATATTATATATTTGAGAAATTTAATGTCCAACTTTAATAATATGATAAATTTTGTGTAATTTTGAATGAGTTTAGTCATTAATTAGTCTAAATATAGCGTTTTAACAATATAATAATTAGACAATCATATGTTTAAGTGTTTGAAATTTATGATTATTCAAAGATTAGTAGATAAAATGACAAAAAATGATTAATATTTAAGCTTTGCATCTTATTTTAATTTTACGAGTTTAGAGACAGGGTAACCGGAACCGGCACCGGCACCGGAACCGGAGGTTCCGGTTCCGGTTCCGAAAATTGAGGAACCGGTACAAGAGGTTCCGGTTCCGGTTCCGGTCGGAATCGGCGGGTACCCTGCTATGCTCACCCCTACTTCTGACCCTTACCAAGAAACTACCAATTTCAACCAAGCCCCTTTTTACCCATCAACCAACCCATTTTCCCACTTCAGCTATACACGCATATTGTTATCAACTTATCATTAATAAAGACACGATAGTTTGTCATCAAACAAGGGTATTATAGACATTTGCCTAAAAGTCAAAACACTACTATAACATATGATATATTAACTAATATATTATCTAAAGAAAAGACGTACCAATAGATCTTGACATTGCAAGAACACCAAAAACACGATGCCCGTTCCATTGTATGACCTTGCCTCCTGCCGCTACAATTCTTGCATATTCGATTTGGCTATTTTTGTATTTAACAACAAATTAAAATTCCAGAAATTCGAAGAAAAAAAAACATAAATATATAAGTTTATTATGTAATTTGATGTTACCTTATGATCAACAGAAAGTGTTCCCTCTACATAAAACGGCTCTAGAATCACCACAATTTGATACAATAATATGTGAGGAACATATAACGGCAACAACTGCAGTGGACCCCACAGTTTCAGGAGCATTTCCTCCAATTTCTTCATCAACTTTAAGGAAACATTTCACAAATGCTTTTTTCCACATTTCTTCACAGTTACTTTGCTTACAATTCCCCATAACTGCTTCTAATTCTTCTTCTAAAGCTCTATGAACACGCCTACTGCAGTAATTTGCCACCTGGTTATACATATAATGTCAACATTAAATAAGCATAAGTTTGACTTCAAAAGTCAAACCACAACAATTCAACATCTTAGGAACATTAAAAGATACCTGAGAGCCACCATGGCCATCATAAACCCCAAAGAAATGGGTGGTCAAATGACTCAATCTTTTGGTCAACCGGTCAACACCACCGTCATCGGTCAACATTTGGATAGGAATCTTCAAGAATCTAGGCACGGTTGCAACTGCATCTTCCATTTCTGGTCTCCTTCCACAAATAGAAGTAAATCCCCATAACGGTACACAATCCACTTCAAATACACTACGCGATACTTTATCTGAAATGACGATTTTACCCTCAACCGTTGCAGAAACACTTTGTTCACCATCTTGTTGTGATCCCAATGCACTCATTTCACAAGTAACAGACTCAAATGCAATCAAATCACTCACTCGATCACCTTCTAATGACATTACTTCATCTTCACTTTCTTGAAATCCATCATCTTGAGAATGATTAGAATCATCATTATTGTTATTGTTAACAGAATCTTGAATATAACTACTTTTTTCTGCCATAATATCCAAAATCGAGGTTTTAGAGATGGAATTACCTAAATTTAATGGCAATATAACCGGCGGAAGCATCTCCACCATTAAAATCGCTATCTTGATTGAAATTAGATTTACTGACCACCCGAAAAGAAGTCAAATAAACTGTCATTGTTTGACTAATTCATCCCAAACTGAAAAACAATTGAATTCAAATGGGTAGTTAGATCTTGTTACGAAGTTTCAAGAAAACCCCACAAATATTTCAACAATTTTGGAGACAAGAAATGAAGAAAATACAATATGGGTCATGGACAAAGTTTCAAGAATCACACGGAAAGATGTAGACTTTTTCCAGTTCCCTGGATCTGAGGTAACAAATATCAACCTCACTTAATTTTTTTAATATTATTTAATTTTTTTATTTTTCAACAATAACAACTAAAAGAAAGAGTAATAATAATCATTAAACATGTTAAAGTGTGTCTTTCTCACTTACCCAAAATCTTTACTCCTTCTTCACAGTCTTTTTACTTTCTTCATAATCTTTTTCAAGATTCTTTTTAATAAACTAGATGTTTAGAGGTAAATGTGATTATTGGGGAGGACCAAGAAACACAGTTTAGGGAAGGAGATTCAAAATAAAAATATAAAAAATACTCCATCCGTTCCAAAAAAAATTCTCATTTGATATTGGCACAAGTTTTAAGGTTATATTTAGTGGTGGGGTCATTGATATTAATTTTGATTAAAAAATAAGATTGGTTTGCAGAGAGAAAGATGGTTAGTGGATAGTTAGTGGTGGGATCCTTAGTGAGCCCATCAAATTATGAAATAGAAAGTTTTTTGTGAGACAAAAATTTAGGGTGAAATGAGAAGTTTTTTTGGGACGGAGGGAGTATTTTTTTAATTATTTTTATTTATATTTTTTTAATGGAGAACAAGAAATTGAGTAGACATAGGCAGGTTGCAGGTGTAAAAAAAAAACTCACAAAAGCATCTCCACAAATCATTTGTCATTTGCTTTTGTATTGACCAATAGAAAGTCTCCATGTTCCCTCCAAAGCATCATTCATTCTTGAATTTATATCTTGATCTTTTTTGTATTGTCAATTGATATGCAAATCATTAAACTATTAACTAAATGTTTGATATATAATCCAACAGTAAAGATAAAAGATTGCATATTAATTCATGATGTTCATAGTTTAATATATATAAAACTTTAATAAAAAGTTACTATGAATAATATAAATTTCCCGAAAGAATATTATAATTATAATTATAATGATAATTATTATTTGGATTAAAGTGAATTTTAATGATGTTTAAAAATAAAAGTAATGGCAAATGAGTTTTTTCACTTTATTAAATATGAAGGTTAGTAGATGTGTACCCTACATTTTTTTACTAAGTAAAATAAATTTTCAAAGTAAATCACTTATTTTGAAATACCCAAAAAAAAAAGTGTATCATTTATAACGGAACAAAACCAGAACCCGAACCAGATGCTACGTTGCTCGGGCTTGGGTTACTTGTCTGACCAGCATTTGACGAATTTGCTGGTGACGGGATATGAGTGTTTAACAAATTTTGGAACATATCATTTGACGGGGAGGAATTGGATCTGCGGCTCATAATGAAAATTATGTATGCAAGTATAATTGAAGAAGTGGGAGGATTAGTAAAAAAATATGAATGAGGAGGTATTATATTTATAGGGAAAAATTAGGATAAAGAGAAAAAAAATTAAAATTTGAATTTGAATTCAAATTCATACGCTCCCCCGGACCCACCTCCCGCCCACGACGCCCTCTCCCTCTCGTCCTCACCACGACGCGTCTTCTACGACGTAGCCCACGACGTAGCCGTGTCAACGGCGTCGTTGGACGATGCCAAAAAATCCCCTTCGACGGGTGCTACTGACGTGCCGTTGGCACCGATCTAATCACTGATATTTTTAATTTTCTCATTCATATGAAAAATCGGCATATACAGAAACAAGTTTAGCAATCAAAAGTAGATAATACAACTTAAAAACATTAATTAATTATCTTAAAAATATATTCTAACATCTGTTTATACTCCTTTCTATCATCAATGGTCAAACGAGCTAAATAATTAAGTTTTAAGGGCATGTTTAGGAAATTTATTTGAAGAAATTTCAAGTTTATTAGCTTAATAAACTTGAAGAGTCAAACTTAATAAACTTGAAGAGTCAAACTTAATAAACTAATAAGCTAAAAAATCTTTTAAATAAAATTTCTCAAACATCTTTTAAGCCTTTTAAATTACCAAAATTATTCTGGTTCAACTTTTTTGGTTTTCTCGTAAGATGACAAAAGTTACTAATGCATATTATCTACATGACTACATGCAAACAAGCATTATGTTTCTTGCTAGTTGCCGATTGTTTGATTCGACTTTTAGGCTACTATTTTGAGTGTTAAGAATACAAACTTTTTTCAACTTGTTAATATTGAAAATATTTTTCCTTTCAAACTATTTTTTAAATTTACCTTTTTTCACTTGTGGGATACTCCATTCGTCCTAAAATTATTGTCCACGGATAAAAATCACACAGTTTAAGAAAAGTGTATTTATTACACCGTCTAACTAATAAAATATATCTTTACCACTTAACTATTATTTAATTGGTGGAATTTTTTAATTTAACAATACTTTTAGGACAAACCAAAAAGGAAAAATGAACAATAAAACTGGGAAAAACCAAAAAATATTATCTAAAAAACGGTAAGTAGATGAATCCAAATTGCCACCTTTAGTAGTGACAATTAGAACTCGAGCGTTTTGATTCCAAATACATCCACCACACTATATAAGTATTTTTGCAAACTGTACAAGTATATAGAACAATTATTGTGATACATATATTAAAAGATGTGCGGTAAATATCACTACCCTTAATTAAAACATGATCAACCTATTTAGAATGGATGACCAAAGTCAAAGATCGCATGGTTTGACTTTGATAAAAAAAAAGGTCATCAATTTAGGTCACAAGTTTGACAAGAAGAAACCAGCTCTGAAGTTACTTACACTTTGTTCATTTCCCATTTTAACTACCATCTGATTCTGATGGTGATTTGCGATTGCCCTTGCATACACAAACCCTAAATTATAAATTCACAATACCTGATCATAGTTACATGGGAACGGGAACGCTCCGGTACGCGGAACGGAAACGGGAACGAGGATCACTATTCTTTAAAATTCGGTACGAGGGGGGTAGTCTTCTCCGGAACGCTGTTTCGGTACGCGGAACGTTGTACTATATAATGTGGTACGATATACCATATATGACTAAAATATACAAATATAAAACTAATAATTAAAAGATCAATACTCCATTAACTCCATTAATACTTCAGAGATCAAAAGTTCAATACAAAAATAAATACCTTGAAAAATCAAAAGTTCAAAACAAAAATAAATAACTTCAAAAATCAAAAAGTTCAAAACAAAATAACTTCATAATCCAGATCATAAGTTCACTAAAAGAGTCTTCAATTGGTTTTTTTAGAATTAGATGTCTTCTCTTACTTTATTTAACAAGCTCTCATATTTTTCCCGATCTATAAGCATAGCAGCACACCTTTGGATGTCTGCTTTTTTTCCCACTGGAGCGCCAAAAAAGTGTGCATAAATGCGGGTGTAAGAACTGGTAAATTGCTTGTGGCAGTGCTTACACTGCCATACCTTTGGACCCCCTGTAGTTGCACCAACAATATGGACTTCTTGCAATAGTGGCTTATCATCCTCCATGTGAAGAATGCATGTAATTTGATAAAAAGAAATTACCAGGAAAACGTGATGATCAATGGAGTCGGAAACTGATTTGCACGTGAAAAATAATTGATTTTGAATTGGAATAGGGGTATTTGAAGAACATCGGTGACTAAATTTTCCTTGATTCACGTGATTTGGTTACCGAAAATCAACAATTTTCCTTTAAAAATTGATTCTGTTTTGAAATTTGAAATCGGTGTATCCAAATATCCCGATTCCATTACCGATTCACCTTCCAAAATTGAGTCCGATACAATTTGGCTTCTAAATCGATGTATCGTATCGATTGCAATCGCGTTCCCAATTACTTAGGGTTCGAAATCTGTGTTCTATCGGGAACGCCACAGAGACTAATTGGATCGCGTATCGAGTAGCGATTGGAACGCAAGTGTACCCGTTTCTGGTACGAAAAATCTGGATCGTGGTTCGTGGGGGGTTGACGTTTCGGTGTAACTATGTACCTGATACATTAGTGAAAGCAATTACTCATCACATTCATGGAATACAATTTCCGCTGGTTGTTTTTGTGCTCAATCTTTTTGGTTTTTTTTTAAAATAGTCTCTTATTTTAAGGGACTCCATTAGATGTGATGAATTATGAACCTTCTACTTAGGATGGATCGACGTGGTTGTATTATATACCCAATGCGTCAAATGGGTAAAATTAACCAAATATGAAACACCAAATGGATCAAAAGTCGTCCAAACTATAAACTCCAATGGATTAATCCTTTCTGTAATCATGCCATGTACACTTATTATACATTTTTACATTAAAAAGGTACAAAGTTTTGAAACATAAATATTTAAGGTCAAGCCCAACCTGGTTAAATTGCCTGTTTTGGGCCGTGACACAGACCCATTTAATTTTCTACCTTTTTGCTACATCTTATGTTATTTGATGTGGTCTCATTTGAGCACACATGATTTTAATCATGATTATTGTATTAATAATCGCCAAAACATTATGGAAACCAGCCGTTGAAAGTTTCAGAACCCATATACCATGATATTAGCCGTTATATAACTGTCGGAAATATGAAATTGGGCTAAAGTTATTTAAAAAAGAAAAAAAAAAGTCTAGCCCTAATGGATCTTGTTCTACTCATCATCTATGTTTGTGAGTAGGAGGTTTAACTTCAACAGTTCAACTTGATGGAGTTTTGAGTCAACTCAGCTTGAATTTGAGTTGACATGACCCGAACTTGTTTATTAATGTGTTTGCCCATTTTGCCATCTATACTCGGCAAGTATATATCGAAAACGGCATACATTAAGTAACCATGGATTTGACTATTTGAACACCACTCAGTATTATATGAACACCTCATAATATCCTTAATTTAAGTAATAAATTCTTTCACAATCTTCACCATACTCCGTCAGTAACCACCACCGCCAGTAACTCACTCGCATCATAATTGTTGCCGACTCCGCTACCACCAACTCATTTCGCTGCTCGTCGCGCCACTCATTACGCCTTGTCAGGATCGATTAACTATAGACAAGTTAATAAACACCTTAGATCTAATTGATGATAGAAGTTGCAGCGGATCAACACTATATCAATAATTAAGAACAATTAACTGTATGAACAATAAACAAGAATATTAAGAACACAGTTTCACAAAAAGCTTCAATGTATATTATTGAGTTAACAATACACACGTACGTTTATAATTCGTAAGGAACATACTTATAGTAGTCCTTGAAGCTAAACTATTTACCCTAGTTATTCTAGGACTTGATTTACATCGAATAATAATAATATACATTGATTTACATTCTATAACTATCTATACGAAGATCTCGGACTTGATATCTTCCAAAAACGCGTATCAGTAGTAACTGCAATCACCAGTAGTAAATAAGTAACATCAGTAGTAAACTTGGTGATCAGTAGTAAGTCCATAATCAACGTCAGTAGTAACCACCATGATCAGTAGTATCTTCAATCTTCTCATGATCAGTAGTAACTTAGTTATAGTAAACACCAGCATCAACTTCATCAGTAGTAATATGTTCTGCCCCATCAGTACTAAGTATGTCAGTACTAACTGCAGCATCAGTAATAAGTTGATCTGTGTTTTGCTCCAACAATCTCCCCCTAAACTTATTGATCATCTTTTAATCAATCAAGTTTCTTTTGTTCCTCTTGTTCTTTTCTTCTTTTCTCAAGAGTTCTTTGATTCTGTTGAAGCCTTTGTTCAATAATATATCTGCTGTTCCTCTTTGTAAAATAATTCAGTTTGTTTTGGAACATAACAGCATCATAGGGTTTCATCAAAGTGTTTATGAATATCTGATACATTGTCTTCTCAGAATGTGGATATTCTTTCTCATATAAGTACAATTCACACACTTTGCCTGATTTCTCAAAGAAGTACATATTTGCAGTAGGAATGACATTCCAAGCATACACATTACCTGGATTTGTAAATTGTTCTGGATAATTATCTGGATAAAATGCAGCATCTATCATTCTAGTCAAATATCCAGCTCCAGATTCTTTCCATGATTTCTTTGTCATTCTTGGTTTCCCAATAATCAAAAGTTTGATTACATCACTTCTTGTACATGACCTGATTAAGGGTAACCATCCAGTGAATCTTTGTACTACTTTGTCTTCCCTTATAACCTCTATGATATTGTTCTGCATCACTCTCCAGTTAAGAATTGGATTGTTCTGTAGAGGAGCAACTGGCATTTCAAGAACAGGTATAATTTGTTGTTTTGATTTCTTCTTGGAGCTTTGTTCTTGATCAACAGATTTTCTTTTTAGTGATTGGGGAGTTGAAGTATTACCAACAGTTGTAACACTACCAGCTTTGAGCAAATTTAAGCTGATTGGTACTAAAGTTTTGGCTTTGGCTTTCTTTGATTCTTCAGCTTCTTGTTCAGCCAAGTCTCTTTTCTTTGCAGTGCAGTATTTTTCAATTATGGTTATCATCTTCATTCTTCTAAAAGATTTTGCACCGTGACCTTTTGTCTTTAGAAAGTCTATCATAAGAGACTTCTGTTCAAATATATCATCTGGTAAATCATCTTTTGTTCTTTTGCATTCTGCTACAAGATCTTCTAGACAGTTTAGATGTTCCTCTTCTACTTTTCTAAGCCTTTTGAACTCTGCTTCTTGGGCTTCTATCTGAACATCTTTAATTTGAGCAGGTATTTGAACAGTAGTTGTACTTTGAACTTTCCTTTTCTTTTCTACTAAAGCTTGATACATTTCCACTTTCTCCAAAAATTTTCTGTGTTTAATTCTCCATCTGGATTGCTTTTCTGCTCTTACATGATTAATCTTGTTTACCATGTGATGACCAAGAGCTCTGTTTGGATAATCTTCATCATATATCTCTTTACCCTTTCCAATGTGTGCTGAAGGTGGAGGTGGAATATATTTCATGTCTGGCACTCCACTTATTATAACTGAAGGAGAAAATGTTCTAAGTTCATTTTGTTGAAGTATTTTTGGATGTGGAGGAAGTGAGCATTCATCAACCTCAAACCAATTCACATTATCATCAATGTCAGGTATGATAAGTGGTTGATCAGGTGTTGGTGGTTTGGTAATGATGACATGTCTCTCTCTTTCAATAAGCTCTGGAAAATTTAGTTCTTCCTCTTCAGTAGTAACTAGAGTAGTTACTACTGGTGTTACTTCAGGAGTTACTACTGATAGGGCATCAGTAGTATTTGCTGCTATTAATTCCTTTTCTTCATTTACTACTGCTATAATATCAGTAGTAGAGGTTACTACTGGTATTTCCTTTTCAACTTGTTCTTCCATTGTAGCAGTAGTAATAGGCTCTTCTTCTGTCACCATCATCTCTGGGCCTTCATCAACATTTGTTTCTTTTAGATTTAAAAGGGAGGATGCTGCTGCTGCTATAGATTCATCAATCATTGTCTGTATATTGTCCTTCTCCCCCTTAGTGAGCTCAACTGGTGGAGCCTCACTATCAACAATCTTTTTCTTCAATTGTCTGATGATTTTGGCTTGTTGATAAAGCCTGTGCTCATATAATCTCATCCTTCTGTTGATGGTGTTGACATGCCTTTTCATTGCAGCTATGGTTTTCCCTTGGTTAGTTAAGTATATATGGCAATTTTGTACAGTGGATTCCAAGGAATCCACTTTAGCCGTCAATTGGGTGATTTTAATACTGCCCTCACTCCATCTAGCAAGATCATCAGGCTCACTAACAGGTACATTGGTTTTAAGGTTTTCCTTCCTTTCCATCAATTCCACAGATCTGCCCTCATCACTGCTTGGTGATTCATTGGGTCTTTTAGACATTCTCTTCTTCCTAGAAGAAGCAGAGATGCCCCCCCTTGTGGTTTCTTGGCACCGGGGTCCTTTGAGTAACTCCTCAAAAGAGTCATCACTCAAAGTTGCCGAGGTTTGGGTCCTAAAGATGTTTTCACTGTCCTGTGCACCCACCTTTGGGGCATCAGTAGTGAAAGCCCTCCCCTCATGTCCTCTCTCCTCCTTGGAGGACAACTCTTTGAGCCTGGGGTGTGACTCGATTTGTCCCCTGGTGTCCTTTGAAGAAATTTTCTTTCTATGATAAATTGTGGAAATATTTTTGGTTTTGTCTGGTAGGTCTTCCACAGAGTGAAGAGTAGCACTCTGCAGATTTACATCAAGTTCCTGGGACACATTCAGGACTTCTGTTTGGGTTGGTGATTGAGTGGCTATTTGGATTGGTGTTTGGGCTGTATTTGGGGGTGATGGAGTGGGTTGAGGTTCAACTTGGGATGTAGCAATGGTTGAACCCTCTCCAATATTGGGTTGATCTTTGATCATGTTAGGAAACAGAGGGGTTTCCTTGCCCGAAAATTTAAATTGTTTTCTCATATTTGAGAAAACTTTCTTGTTCAACTCAGGTAATAGAAAAATGTTTTTAGGAGTTGACAAGTTTTGTAATTCACAGTTTATGATATGTTGTAGAAATCTGGGATACATTAAAAATTTAGAAGAACTAAGATTTCCCAACATACCATCAAATATCATGTTTGAAAAATTAAATACTTGGTCTGTGCATAAACAGACAACAGCAGAGGCTATTGCCTTATTAAACTCATTCCAAGTACTTCTTTTAGGAGAAATACAATGCTGAATGGTATGTATTAAAAATTTCCATTGTGGGGAGAGAAGACCCTTTTGAAAAGTAACTATATTAAGTCTTCCCTCATATCCCATTTTGTTCAAAATTTCAGCAATGTATTCCTTAGGAAGAGTAGAAATACCTGAATCATCGTGTAATTGTAGATGGTGTCTGATTGATTGTTCTGTTACTGTGATGTGCTTTCCATCTACTTTAGATTTTATCATTGATGATGTTGTTCCTTCTGTTCGCTCAGCATTGGTCCAGAAATCCACCAAGTGCTGTTGATATGATTTTGGTTTTACAGTTAAGGCAAACTGTATATATGAATTTCTCAAAAATTTTACGATTGGACGGAAATCTTTTGTTCCGTCGGGATTCTTTAAGAATGCAACCATATTGTGAAATTCTGAGTATTTGAGATCGGTTTGCACATCGAGAGTTTGTAAAGTTGCCATTGTTGTTGAGATTTTGCAGGAATTTTGTTACAGATGAAGTGTTTTTGATCGTAAACTAGGGTTTATCGAGAGGTGTTTAGAGAATCGAAGTGAAGATAATGCTAAATTAATCGTCTGCCGCCTTTTATATCTTTCGATTAAACCTGCAAAACTACGAAAATATCCTTCGAATCATAACATAACGGTTATTTTCATGGGGGTTAGTTTGGTAATTGTGTTTATGAAAGACCAGTAGTGAATAAGATATCAGTAGTAAAACGTCAGTAGTATCTACTAACATCAGTAGTGACTAAGGATTTTGACATCAGTAGTAACTATAGACATCAGTAGTAACAATTGACATACAAGACCAGTAGTATATGTGAATAACAGTAGTACTGACTTACCAGTAGTATTTGTGTAAACCTAAAATACACCAGTAGTAATGAATTACCAGTAGTATTTTGTGCATACACTTTCACACCAGTAGTACAGCAATACCAGTAGTAAAACACTTAAGAAAATAATATTTTACAACACTAACTTTACACATGATTTTAAGTGAGATTTTAAGTTATTAAAATCATTCCAATACTGCTAACCAAGAAGTTGAATCTTCCTACATCAAATGCTTTTGTAAAAAGATCTGCTAATTGATCATCAGTATGGATTTTAACTACTTTGATTAATTTCTTTTCATTACAATCTCTTATAAAGTGAAATCTTATTTCAATGTGTTTAGTTTTTGAATGTTTTACTGGATTATTCACAATACTAATAGCACTTTGATTATCAATAAAAATAGGAGTTTTAAGGATAGAGATACCAAAGTCTAGAAGTTGATTTTGAATCCATAGTACTTGAGCACAGCAAGCAGATGCAGCTACATATTCTGCTTCAGCAGTAGATGTTGATACATTTGTTTGCTTCTTACATTGCCATGACACCAGTCTTGATCCAAAGAATTGACATCCACCAGTAGTGGATTTTCTATCTTGACATTCACCTCCATAGTCACTATCTGTATAGGCTATTAGTTCAAAGGGTGAGTCATGTGGATACCATAGACCTAGTGATGGTTTGCCTTTCAAGTATCTGAATATTCTTTTAACCGCTTGTAAGTGTAGTTCTTTGGGTCTTGCTTGATATCTTGCACACACACAAACACTATACATAATGTCAGGTCTTGATGCAGTTAAGTACATCAAAGAGCCTATCATTGATCTATATAAGTGTTCATCTACATCCTCCCCCTCAACATCAGGATGTAGGTGTTTGTGTGTTTCCATTGGAGTACTAGCACTTTTGCTGTCTTTCAAGTCAAACTTTTCCAAGATATCTTTGACATATTTTGATTGATTTATCAAAATACCATCAGTTCTTTGACTGACTTGGAGTCCAAGGAAGAAGTTCATTGGACCCATAGAGCTCATCTTGAATTTAATCTGCATCAGCTCTTCAAATTCTTTGCACAATGTATCATTGGTTGAGCCAAAAATGATATCATCTACATAGATTTGTACCAGTAGTATATCATTCTTGACTTTCTTTGTAAATAATGTTTTATCAATGGCTCCTCTTTTAAAGTTGTTCTTCAATAAGTATGATGATAATGTGTCATACCATGCTCTTGGTGCCTGATGTAGGCCATACAGAGCTTTATCCAATTTAAACACATAATCACCATGTTTTGGATCTTCAAAACCTGGAGGTTGGCAAACATATACCTCTTCTTCAATTTTCCCATATAGGAAAGCACTCTTAACATCCATTTGATAGACTTTGAATTTCTTGAATGAAGCATATGCTAGAAATATCCTTATGGCTTCAATTCTAGCAACAGGAGCATATACTTCATCATAGTCTATTCCTTCTTCTTGAGTGTATCCTTGTGCTACTAGTCTGGCTTTATTCTTGATCACTATACCTCTTTCATCTTTCTTGTTTCTGAATATCCATCTTGTTCCAATGGCTCTTTTTCCTTTGGGTAGAGGTACAAGTGTCCAAACAGCTTGTAATTTAAATTGAAGGAGTTCTTCTTGCATTGCCTCAATCCAGTTTGAGTCCTTCATTGCTTGTTGAATCTTCTTTGGTTCATCCTGAGACAGAAAGCATTCATACATACATTCATTAGCAAATAAACTTATATTACACATATTGGCAGTTAAGCTTTTGTTTAATTTGCTTCTTGTTTGTAGTGGTGAGTTGACATCACTTAGAACAAGGTCTAATGGATGGTTCTTTTGAGTCCTTGTAGTTGTAGTTTTATCAACTACTAGTTGATTTTCAAGATTGGACTCATTTGTCTCAGGCAGTTGTTCATCTTGTGATTCTTCATTGTCATGGATGTTTGGTTCATCATCATCTTGGTCAGAGTTACTACTGGAATTATCTTCATTAGGATCAGTAGTATTGTTGTTGTTACTGGTGTCAGTAGTATCATGAGAATCTAGGTTATTGTTGGGACCAGTAGTATTTTCAGTACTATTACTGGTACCAGTAGTATTGGAATTACTACTGACCTCATTCTCAGAGTTACTACTGCTTTCAATATTTGAGTTATTACTGATATCAGTATTAACTATGGGAGCAGTATCAACAATTATGTATCTCATCTTTTCTTGACCAGTATTAACAGATGATGTTCCTTCTTTTTGATTAAGACAATTTGAATTACCTGCATTGAAATTCATATTAGAATTAAAGGATTTGGTTAGATTGTCTATGTTGAATAGCCAATCTGGACCATTTCCTTGTTCATTAGCAACATTTTCATTAAAGGATACATTTATGCTTTCTTCAATTATCCTTAATCTCTTGTTGAATACTCTGTATGATTTACTTTGAGTAGAGTATCCCACAAATATTCCATCATCAGCTTTGCAGTCAAACTTACCAATTTGTTCTCTTGTAATCAGAATAGTACAAGAACAACCAAATGATTTTAAGAAACTTATAGAAGGTTTTCTTTTATTGAAAAGTTCATATGGTGTTTTAAAATGTGGCTTCACTATTAATACTCTGTTCTGAACATAACAAGCAGTATTAACAGCTTCTGCCCAAAAAGTAATTGGTAATTTTGAGTCTGCTAGCATTGATCTTGCTGCTTCAATGATGGTTCTATTTCTTCTTTCAGCTACACCATTTTGTTGTGGAGTTCTAGGTGAGCTGTATTGCCTGTCAATACCTTTAAGATCACAAAAGTTAATTAAGTTAGCATTTTTAAATTCTGTGCCATTATCACATCTTATGGCTTTCACTTTTTGATCAGATGTGTTTTCCAGTTTGACAATTAAGTTCTTTATGAGTTCACTTGTTTCATCCTTTGTCCTGAGAAAGAAAACCCATGTATATCTGGAAAAGTCATCAGTAATAACAAGACAATATTGTTTCTTTCCAATACTCATTACATTTGTAGGTCCAAAAAGGTCCATATGTAAGAGCTGTAAAGGAACAGAAATAGAGTTCACAGTTTTGGACTTATGAGAAGTCTTGTGTTGTTTACCTTTTAGGCATGCAACACAATGATGATCACACATGAATTGTTTTTGAGGTAGTCCAATTACCAGATTTCTTTTTACTAAATTATTCATGTTTTTAAAATTTGTGTGACACATCCTTCTGTGCCACAGTTCTGATTCAGTGGTGTTTGCCTTGGATATAAAACAGTTGACCTCATTTGTAGAAATGAGTTCTCCCCCTATATCCAGGCAATACACATTGTTTCTCCTTGGAGTTCTTAAAACAACATATTTTTCATCTAAAATAAAATCAGGAGAAAGAATGATGCACTCAATGTATGTGAACAGAATCTTGTTCTTTTTATCACAAACTTGAGACACACTGACAAGATTGTATTTTAGTTCAGCTACATAAAATACATCATCAAAGGTAATTTTTCCATTAGTAACAGTACCTTTACCTGTAATCTTACCTCCCTGGGGATTCTCACCAAATGCCACATATCCTCCATCAAATGACTTGAAATCTTTAAGAATTTGCAGATTTCCAGTCATGTGCCTTGAGCATCCACTAACAATATGCCATGTTCTTCCTTCTTCTGGGATCTGAATGCTCTGCACAAATGAGTAAAGGATTAGTTAAGTTTGGGAACCCAAGCTGTATATGTCTTGGGTTCATCCTTTGAGAAATAAGCTTTGGGAGTTTTATCTTTAAACACTTTTGGTAACCATACTTGTTTAGTACTGGTGTTTTGTTTTACTACTGCCCTTTTGGAGTTATTACTGGTGTGAGAATTTCCTACTGATCTTGGTTTATACCCATTGTTTTTAGCTTTTGAATACTTTACTACTGATGGACCAGTAGTATTTGGGTACTTACCATGTTTAAAATGACCAGTAGTGTTTTTAGAGTTAACACCAGTAGTGTTTTTGAAATTTGTTTTGGGAGCAGTAGTATTTTTGAAATTAGGGTTTTTACCAGTAGTATTCTTGTACTGGTACCATACAGCATTATAATTAGGGTTAACACCAGTAGTAAATTTGTTAGAGTTTCTACTGGTGTTGGAAAATTTAAAATATTGTTTATTTTGATTAGATTTTCCATTGTTCTTGAAGTAATTGCTGTTCTTTGGGCTGCCAACTCTTCTGTTTTGCACAAATCTTGGTGCACTTCTTCCAAATCTTGGAGTTTCAGCAATTGGAGTTTTTATTGTATTTACTACTGAAGGACCAGTAGTATCTTTTAACCTTTGAGTTTTGGCATTTTCTTTAAAAGCTTTAAATTCCTTTAACTCCTTGCAATTTATTGGATTGAAGTGACAATCCTTTGCTAAATGGTTCACTTTATTGCAAATAACACATTTTAATTTATTTTCTTGAGCATTTATTGTTTTTCTTTGTTCTAAGAGTTGGTTTCTATTTCTTTGGTTTCCTCTTTTTAGAATTTTGGGTATATTTTCTGCATTATATTTAGGAGACTCATTTGGACTTTGAGCTGTGTGAAAACTTGTATCAATTGATTTTGGTGATTCAGTTTGAGATATTGTAAATTCAATTGATTGCTCATCATCAGAAGAATCATTTGATTCAGATGTTTCATTATTAGATTCAGTTTGTTTTTCAGTTTTCAATTCATTAATGATTCTTTCTGAACTATTTTTAAGTGGAGGAATGAATTTATGTGGAGGTGGTACAGCATGATATCCCACCCCATGAACAACCTTTTCTGTAGTTTGATTATTAGTTAATTCATCTAGAATTTTAGTGCTTCTTTCAAACTTTTTAATTGTTAATTTATTTTGTTCAATTTCAAGCTGACATTCTTCTAATTTACTTGTTAGTTCTTTGTTTTTTGTTTCATAGAACTCTTTCTCATCCACAGCTTGAAGTAATTCTTCCTTGATCCGTTGATCAATCATCTTGTACACCTTTATTTGATGTTCTTGATCAGCAATCACACTATCAAACTCATGATTTCTTCTGATTGCTTTTGCTAGATCTTCATTTAATTTAGTGTTTTCTTTTTCTAGATTTTTAATAATTTTAGCACATTCAGGAGTACAAGGTTTAGATTTTACCTCAGTTTTGTTGTCAGTAAAGGCCATGAGAGCTTGATTTTGAGTATGCTCTTCTGCTTGGAAGCTCCAGTCATAGCCTTGTCCTTGTTGTGACACAAGAGCAGTTGATTTTGATCTTTTGTCTGGTTGAGGACATTCTTTTGCAAAGTGACCAAGGTTGTTACAGTTGTAACACTTGACTTTAGTCTTGTCAAATCCTGCTTTGTCACCTTTGTTGAAACTGAGACTTGTCCTACCAGTTCTTTTTAAGAATCTTTTGGTCCTTAGGCTCAGCATAGCCATCTGCCATTTAAGATCCATCTCCTCAAGATCATCTGGATTCAATTGTTCCAAGTCATCACTAATCAATGCAGTATGCACATGACTAGTGAAGAAGGATTCTCTTGCAGTATCCTCAGAATCTGCAGCCTTTCCTGTGGAGGTTTCTTGTCCTTGACCTGTACTAGACACAAATGCAGCATTGTTAGAAGAAATAGAAGGGTTTTTGTGATTTACCTCAGTTTCAAACACTCTGAGATCATTATAGAGTTAATCTAACTCCTTTTCTTCTAAAGCATCTCTTTGTCTATACACCACTGTATACATGGCCCATTTTTCACTAAGAGACCTTAGGAACTTCATGTTGACATCTTCTTGATCCATCTTTACACCAACTTGGTTGAGTTCACCAATTAGTTTGTTGAATCTGTCAAACACTTGAGTGAGTGTTTCATTGGGCTTTCCTTTGAAATTTTTAAAGTCTTGTTTGAGAACAGACTTCATGTTTCTTTTTGTACTCTTTGTCCCAACGAATCTCTTCTCCAGTGCTTCCCAAAGCAACTTAGCATCATCATATTCAACAAAGAGATGTTGATAATCATTAGGAATGGCCAGTAGGAGAGTGCTTAGAGTTTTGAGTTCGATGCCTTTATCTTTCTTCTCCTTCTCACATTTAAGTTTGTCTGCCTCAGTTACAGAGCTGCTTGCTTGAAGTTGACCAGTTTTGTTTCCTTCACAAACTACTTCCCACATGGAATAATCTGTAATAAGCATGTATTGCTTAATACGATTCTTCCACATCCCAAAGTTATTGGGAGTGAGCATAGGGATTTTGTTGGCCTGAGTGCTTTCATTATTATCAGTCATGATTAATAATGTGTGTGTTTTAAAGATTAAAACTTTTTGTTGTTCTTAACAAATAGTAGATCTAGAACCAATAAGCTCTGATACCACTTGTCAGGATCGATTAACTATAGACAAGTTAATAAACACCTTAGATCTAATTGATGATAGAAGTTGCAGCGGATCAACACTATATCAATAATTAAGAACAATTAACTGTATGAACAATAAACAAGAATATTAAGAACACAGTTTCACAAAAAGCTTCAATGTATATTATTGAGTTAACAATACACACGTACGTTTACAATTCGTAAGGAACATACTTATAGTAGTCCTTGAAGCTAAACTATTTACCCTAGTTATTCTAGGACTTGATTTACATCGAATAATAATAATATACATTGATTTACATTCTATAACTATCTATACGAAGATCTCGGACTTGATATCTTCCAAAAACGCGTATCAGTAGTAACTGCAATCACCAGTAGTAAATAAGTAACATCAGTAGTAAACTTGGTGATCAGTAGTAAGTCCATAATCAACGTCAGTAGTAACCACCATGATCAGTAGTATCTTCAATCTTCTCATGATCAGTAGTAACTTAGTTATAGTAAACACCAGCATCAACTTCATCAGTAGTAATATGTTCTGCCCCATCAGTACTAAGTATGTCAGTACTAACTGCAGCATCAGTAATAAGTTGATCTGTGTTTTGCTCCAACACGCCTCAATCGACTAACTCCGACACCACCATCACATTTCCTGCTCATCACCACCACCACCGTTGACCACCAGTTTTAAGTTTAAAATAGATGCGCATAACCATGTTAATCAATTGTCTGTGTTCACACTTTTCAATATTTAATTTTAATTAGGGTGTTTATTCAATGTTCAAATACTAACACCCAATTAATTTTGTTGGGTCAACTCACTGATTGGGTCAAAAGCATAGTTCTAAAAAGCCCGTATTGGCTTCGCTATGTCTCAAAAAGGCTTAAGGTTTGACTATGCTGCCACGCCTTGGTCCAAAGCTTGGACGTAAGTCTTGGCGTATGTTAAGGTCCAACTTGGCTCACTTTTACCCATTATAAGTTGTGTTTATAAGCGTATTAAAGGTATTGAGTCATATAGACCAAATACATATAGGTTTTTAGTTATAAGAATCGTTGAATATGTCAATAATGAAGAAGAAAATTGATTAACTATGTTATAAATTTATAATTATGTATATAAAATTATAAATTATATATAAAATTGTCGTCTTAAGTCACGTCTGGAAAGTCATGGCTCGCTATGTCTTGAGTCTTGATAGTGCCGTTACGCGCGCCTTACGTCTTTTAGAACCTTGGTCAAAAGTGAGTTAGATGTCGACAACAATTGATTATTCATCTTGTAGTGTAGAACCTAGAGACAACCTGGTTGGTGGGTGCTCTCACGTTGACAATCTTTAGGTCGACTATATTTCCCTTGTTTATTGTTTGGTAGATAAGATCCCACACCTCATGATCACGTGGGGGTGCTACAAAATTCAACATTATATATAACTAGTTAAAATTTTATAAAAAAACATAAATAATTTATGAGAAATGATATTTAGTACGAAATTTAGTCCTACTCATTTTTTTTAATGGTAAGTTAGTAAGTTAGTGGTTTGAGCTTAAATAGTGACATCTATAAGGGGCAATATGTCTTTTAATATCCAAGTTTTGCCTCCTATAATCCTTGAACTTAAGACCTCTTGAATGAAAACCCCAAGGCTATTCTCGGTGGTCAATTGATCTAGATCACCAATTCGTTTTTAGTCCTACAAATTTGATAAGTGTCAAAATTCAAAGATGATATGGGAAAAAAAATTAATAGATGACATATGTCAAATTTAAATATAAGTAAGAGTGTAAGACTATGAATATGAGAATATCACTAAAAAAGTAAATGGTAAGAAAAAATACGATTACTAATAATTTAATATCTCTGAATTAAAACATTGAGAAAACAAAAGAATCATGTTTTTTTCTTTGAAAGATGTGGTTTTAGGAAAAATATTTCAAATAATATATTACTTTCTTATTAAAATAAGGTTTCATGATTTTGGTTGTAAAAGATTAAAGTGTAGGTATATAAACTACTTGTAAGATGCATCAAAAGTTCATATTCTAGAACTTACAAATCCAGTTCCAAAATCTCATTTGTGATGGCATTAGTTTCATGAAAAACGGCAAATGTTAGACGTACACACCCTATCATCTCTAATAAATACGGAGTATCAATCAAGATTTAGCTGTTTTAAATAATCTGATTTTTGACGTAATACACTTATTGAGAAAATAATTTAATATGCAAAGTTATCATGTATATGCTTCTTTATATTATTAAACTAGAAGCACTTTAATAACTGATATTGGTAATACAACTACCTCAAACCTAGTTCCACACCTAGAGTTCCTTTTAAGCCTACAGGTTTGTAGTCCCTTTCATAAAATTAATACTTCCTCCGTTTCAAAATAAGTGATACACTTTTCATTTTTAAGTTTTTTAAAAAAGTGATACACTTCAAAAAACTTATCATATTTGGTAAAAAATAGTGGAGCCCACACACACTAACTATCTCATTAATATAATGAAATGACACATATACTCTTACTTTTTATTTTTAAACATCATTAACTTCACTTCAATCAAAATAGGTGGGACTCATCCCACACTAACTATCCACTTTAATCTAATCAACTCTCATTATCATATTTTGCCTCAAAAAACGTGAAAGCCAAAATGTATCACTTATTTTGAAACAGAGGAAGTATAATTTTGTTGTCCTAAGAAAATAATTTTGCAATCTCTATGTCTACATATGTCTGTTTATATCTTATTTTCTTCATATTCCTTAAAAAAATGAGTATTGTTGTTGAATTTTGCGAATCACAATAACTAATAATTCCTTTTTCAATAATCAATTAAAATATATAGAAGAGTAATGGTATTAGTGCCTACCATTTGTGCCTACTCATGTGGTTATCAATTTGATCATGACAAATGTCAAAATCAAAAGATGATATGAAGAGTGAGAATTAGTGGATGACACATGTCAAGTTTAAAGTGAATAGGCACATGAGTAGAAACAATTGGTAGACACAAATATCATTTCTCCATTTTAAATTAATAATATTAACATATCTACCACCTATATATGACACAAGAGTTTGATTTTAATTTTGATGACATGTACCAATAACATTGCTTCTTAATGATGCCATGGACGCTGACTCAAAGGGCATAATAGTCAATTAACTTCTTCTTTATATGGAAACATATTCATGTCTTTCCTCGCTTCGTTTTTCGCCCATAGCTTTATTTTTTATTTGTAAACAAAATTTTTTTAAGAAAATCAAAGTTCTTAATATTAAATTCTTTACGAAATGAGTATAGTAATAAAATTTGGAAAGAAAAAAATGTCATTGTTCAAACATTTTATGAAAAAAAATCTTATGATCTAAAAATGTAATTTAAATTTATTATGATCACAAAATTTTATGATCACAAAATTTTTAAGAAAATCAAAGTTTTTAAAATTAAATTGTTTAAGAAATGAGTATAGTCATAAAAATTTGAATAAAAAAATGTCATGGTTCAAACATTTTACGAAAAAAAAAAATCTTATGATCTAAAAATGTGATTTAAATTTATTATGGTCACAAAATGTTAATATCATAAAATGTTACGATCCAAATTTATTATAATCCAATTTTATTATGATAGAAAGTTATAATAATCAATGTTCAAAAATATTAAGATCCAAAAATATTATAGTCTAAACATATTATTATCAACACTCACACACGAAATTGTTGATGATACTATGTTTAGCCTCGATCTTTACACCACATAATTCTTGTATACTATAAAAATGTCAGGTGTCACACATCATATATTAAAGTTAAAGATAGACGCTCCTATAATGTGTGTGCAAACATTGATCAGAAAGTAGATTTATTCAACAGAGTAGGCTAATATAATTGAAGGTAAGATGATATCAGGTGAGACAATTTCCTATTTAAGTACGTTTTTCAATGACTATTAAAAAAAAACCAATGGCGAACATTGTCACAGGTTGATTTGTTTGTACACAAACTCAACAAGAAACGTCTTATACAATAAAATTTCATTTTCTTTTTTGATTTATTTTTACCGACTATTCATGTACAACAAAACCTTTACTTATTTAGCCAGGGTGAACCCTTTACCCAAAAAACAAAACCTTTAATCATCATTTTAATAATAGTTGACCATATGATTTCTTACGTTTTTTTCATCATTATGTATTATATTTCTTACAGCGCCCGCCCATCGGGCGGGTTATGAAACTAGTTATAAATATGGCATTTGTATATTAATACTTTTTAAATGACATAAGAATCTATAGTTGTAATGATAAGTTTGTACAAATTTTGATACATGAATAAATGTTACAGAAAATTTATAGACGAAATAAGACTTCTTTTTTAACGACATTTGTTGTTGAATTAGTGTAATTGTCATCTCTGTCACAACAAATTTAAAAATATAATCTTTATATAATCCGACATTTGTTGTTAAATTAGACTTGTCTATATAATCTTTATGTATAATATCTGTAGAAAAATAACAATAAAAAGATTAATTGACCAAGTTAAATGTAATACAATAATGAAATGATAATAAGCATTATTTTCTATACATGAAAACCCTGTATAGAAAAACATCAAGTTACATTGTATACCAGTTTTTTTATCATAATAAAGAAATATAAATTTTGTAGTTAAATTGGACCAATATCGGGTGGCTGTGGAGCCATGGAGAATGGGCTAAAAAGTAATATCAATATCAAATCTACAATATACTGATCCGTTTATATGGAATTGAAAGTCCATTTCAAATATTGGCCATGTTACTGATATTCTCCACGGTCCATCCTGTCACGAAACAAACGTTTTCTCATTCATACTTTATCATTTTCACAAGAGCAAATTCGAGCATTCTAGGGCTTTCGATACAGTATTTTAGTGATCTTCCTATCAATCAGATCAAGATGTGTGAATCAAGGTTGCAAAATAAAGTTGTCGATTTGATCAAACGTCATCTGTAGCATTGTCGATTCGTATTTTTACGGTAATTTGGGTTTAATTTTTATGTTAATCACGACTTTGAGGCCTGAAATCTACCATTTTAATACATGCGAGCCTGGAATTTGATGGAATTTGTCGAAACATCAAAGCCCTAATTCCCTAATTTGTCAACAATCATTTCTAACTATTTTGATTATAATTCGAAAACTGTTACTAATATTTAATTAAAGAAGCAAGTATAAGATGACATAGTACCAAATAATACACGATTCTGAATGAGCAGTTCATATTGTAAGGTGGAAAAATATTTAGCTTTTAATTTGGGGTATTTTGTTTCTTATTTGTTAAATGATTATTATTTTTTCAGTTCTACAGCTTCTTTTTTGTGGTCTTTTATGAGCCTGATAAAAATCTTAAAAATAGGATAAATAAACACACAAGGGTACAAATTGCAGTGAGTTGTATAAATAATTAAAACTGGAATGATACACACAGGAAATTTAACAATATAAATAGCATACCTTTGAAATTTTGCAGATTGAAGAAGCTTGAGGGCTTTAAATTCGGAAAGACCTGGCTGTGTAACGAATCAACCTTGATAATGAGCTGCTGAAAGTAAGAGTTAATAACAGATTATTAATCATTTTAAATATCCGATATTTCTTCCCTCAATAACTATGTCATTGTATATTGACTGTTGTTAAATCTCAGTATATATACTGTATTTTTTTGATTCAAAATCGGAACAAAATACTTTTAAATACAAATTTAAAGCAGAATTAATGATAGTTCTTTCCTTCATGAATATTGTTTATATTGTGGAAAAGTACGGGACTACATCTTAATTCTAAATTTAAAGATCATTGATTAAAAACATTGTTATAGATTACTAATAAGAATGCATACCTTTTAAATTTTCCAGATCGAAGAAGCTGGAGTATAATCGATTTGGCTGGACCTTCCTGTGTAACGAATGTTATGTAAATTTTACAGAGATCCTAAATGGCTTATATAATGAAGCATTCACGGAGGTAAGTGCTGTGATTCCATAATTTTCGGGAATATAGTTGAAATTTGGCAACTCTGAATAATGATTGAAATTGATGATTTACAAAATCGATTTTAAATATGCAAGCAAATAATCGTTTTTTAAAATTTCAAATAATCGTTTCCTTTTATTTAGGGCCTGTAAAAACAGAATTACATTTTCATTTAAAAAGTTTCGAAATAAAACTATTAGCCAAGCACTGCAAGATTTAACCTGCTGTCACTGCACAGATACGGTATAACTTTTTAGGAGATTTCGTTGAAATTAACAATAGATTTTCTAAAAATATATCCAATGTATTTTTGGTATTTCCAAATTTAAAAATGGTCAAGTTTGATTTATAACCTTATTCATGTAGAGATATTTGTTAGTTACCATTTAGGTTTCAATAGTTCCCTCAATATTGATGCTGGAATAATAGATCTTCTCTATCACAAAAATTACGCCTCTGAATAATATCCTTTTAACTATAATCAATTTAAATTAAAGTATTGAATATTTAATGGGGGATATGGCTGTTAACTTTAAATTCTGAATAAAGTGGCAACGATTTGTAATTTGAATATTTTAGGTATATATTTATTGGAGATACTGCATCCTCTTTAATTTGAATAAAAATAAAATTCCGAATTTATTGCCTAAAACTAATTTGAATAGTTTAGGTATGTATTTCGTTGACCAATGGTGTAATTACACGTGTCAATATGAACCAATGAAAGAGCTCCAAACTGATGAGTTGGCACACGTAAATCAAATGTAGTCTCATATATAGGAGAAGATTTTTGTAGAGATATTTGTTAGTTACCATTTAGGTTTGAATAATTCCCTCAATATTGATGCTGGAATAATAGATCTTCTTCATCACAAAAATTACGCCTCTAAATAATATCCTTTTAACTATAATCAATTTAAATTAAAGTATTGAATATTTAATGGGGGATATGGTTGTTAACTTTAAATTCCGAATAAAGTGGCAACGATTTGTAATTTGAATATTTTAGGTATGTATTTATTAGAGATATTGCATCCTCTTTAATTTGAATAAAAATAAAATTCTGAATTTATTGTCTAAAACTAATTTGAATATTTTAGGTATGTATTTCGTTGACAAATGGTGTAATTACACGTGACAATATGAACCAATGAAAGAGCTCCAAACTGATGAGTTGTCAAACGTAAATCAAATGTAGTCTCATATATAGGAGAAGATGTGACAGCAAACAAAACTATCTAATTGTTCTTATGGTGTGAAAAGGATGCACATATTGCGGCATGAGTCATGCCACATTGCTTTCTTTATATGATTATAACCTTCAGTGATGATCTAGTTGTAAGAATATTTAAAATAATCTTCCAAAAATTATAAGTTTGATTATTCTCCAAAGTAAATATTAAAATGTTCGAAAATAATTATAACAAAAATTAATCAATTATCTATGAGCAAAATTTGATCAACCCAGATAAATTCATTACAAACAATAATACGAGACAAAATGTATGTATATATGCTCCCCCATAAATCAAATCATCACAACATCAACTTCTAAATCTATTTTTTATATTCTTGTTTTCACACCTCCAAGTCTTTATCTACATATAATAAGATCAGTTCAATTTGTCACCCTTTGATGGCAACAAAAATGCTGTTTTTTTGGGGTTTAGTAATCAACTAACATTTATGGTCATTGCTTATGGGTTCAAATCATATACACATTTGACGGTATTTTGACCAAATGTTTTCATTATAACTAAAAAATTAAACAAAATAATTAAATCATATGCTATCGGGTCTCAAGCAGGATCCAATTTAAAATGCACAAACCCAAAATTTATCATCAAAACCGTTTCCCAATTTAGTTTCACCAAAACAAAACCATATAACCCAAAATTATAACCCAAAGAGCAAATAACTCGACAAGGTTATTCGCCCTGGATCATAATTTACTTGACAAAAATACGAGTCACTTTAACTTTTATTTGTTAAGCAAAGTATTAACATCTGCACGGTCATGTACAATTTATCAAAAAAAATTCTAAAACTTGTAAATTTCCAAAATTATAAACTATAAAATTCTAATTTGAATTTAATCTCATAATCAATTACATGAGTATAAACTTAATGAATCACTTAGGCCTCTATTGATATATGCATAACTACACAAATGTAAAAATTTTGGGCACTATTACACCTCCTAAACTTGCCGATGGCCGACCTTGTTCATTTGTGTAAGCATATAAAAGAAGCTCATTTCTACACCATCAATGTCTTTCTATAATTCGTAATCAAGAACAAGCAACACGAACTAAACAATAAATAGTTGTATAAATGCATTCATCAACTTTGATTCAATTCATTAACCTATGTATAAAACTCAACCTAAAAGCCAAATCTTCATGTATTTGCACAAGGGGAATATACATCTATAACAAACCCCCATCATAAAATAGTAACAAAATGGCTATAACTCATAATTCACAACAAAAATTAACCAACAATTTTGCATCTTTTTTTTTTCTTCCTAAATCAAGACAAAAAAGAAGTACCGGCATGATTATGATGCAAAAGATTATGAGCAATCGAATCTCTCGCCTTCATAGCAATTGCCGATCTTAACCCAATTTCGGGCACCATTTCATCATCCATAAGTTCAATCATCAATTCGGGCTCGATTTCTTCGTTCCTCATTTCACAAATATTATGCAAAACACAACAAGCCCCTAACACAACGGGCAAATCTTGAAGCTTTACTTCTGTTCTTTTTTGTAAACAAGACCACCTTCCTTTTAATCTTGCAAATGCTTCTTTACCAACCCTTTGAATCTCGTTGATCTTTTCATTAAAAGCATGTTGTGTCCATGTTAAATGAGGTTGTGTGTACGGTACTAATACCCAATCCATTAACGGGTACCCCGAATTACCCACAATCCATACATCCTTCAAAAGCCCGTTATTTGCCCGCTGATATAACGCTGATTTCTCCAAAACTTGATCATCGGGCATTGAACCGGGCCACCCGATGCACACATCGGTAAAAACCCCACGTGGGTCCACCACACCTTGAACCGTTATCGAGTAACTCGTTTTTTGGTTTCTCTCCGTGTGTCGTTTGTTGAAATAAGCAGCTACACTTATTTTGGGTGCTATAATTGGAATGTGGGTTGTGTACATTGACCCGATTACATTCGGGATGCCCGAAACTGACCCGAATTCGTCTTTGATCATTTGGATTGATTCGTTATCGGGCCATTGGAGGTATTTTGGCATTAAGACGTTTTTAATAGCGGAACAAACTTCTAGAACAAGTTTGTGACACGTGGAAATACCTAAACCGAATCTTCGTGAAACAAGACGTAATGGTTCACCGGTGGCTAACCGCCATATGCAAACCGCGACCCGTTGTCGAACCGGAACTGCATCGCGTAACATTGTGTTTTCTTTAGCAACGGCGGACGTGAGTTCGTTGCAAATCATTTCAAATGTGTCTTTCCCCATACGAAATGCTTTTTTAAATTCTTCTTCCGGAAATTCCGGACTGTTGCATTTATCCCACCAGTCTTTTGATCTGTTTTTCACCCATAGTCTTCTCTGTGGTCCGCCGCCGGCGACTGTAGCTCCGGCGCCGGCGGGCTTTTGAGCTGAATTTTGCTCGGAATCAGCTGAAATTACGGCGGAGATTGTAGCATTTGTGACGGTGCGAGATTTACGTTTTCGGACGCGGTGGGTTTGGTCTAAAACGTCTTCGTAATTTTGTAATTCGTTGTGGTAATCAATCATGGCTTTTGTTTTCTTGTTGTGGTTTTCTTCAAACATGATTCTATCTTCTTGTTGTGCTTTATCCCAATCGTGTTTTTCGGTTTTCTCTTGTTCTTCAATCAGAAGTAACGATGTAATTATCTCTTTCAACCCTTTTGTTTTGACATCGTGTTTCTCTTCATGGGTTTCAATGGCGGTTGTTTCCATTGGTTTATCATTCATCTGGTCGACCGTTTGTTGAAGTAAACCGTAGTAATAAGAGTAGTCACCACCACCAGCGGGGAAGTCTTGTTTGGGGTTAGAATCGTTTGATTTCATAGAACAAAAGAAAGGGAAATTTGAAAGCTTGAATATTGAAGGTAAGGTGTTTGACGAAATGCGTGAAAGAGATGTGAACACGAAGAAAGAATGGAGTTGAAAATGGTGGATTGTGGGGTTAAGTTATATGTATAGATATAGATATAATTAAAGTAAAGTAATTAAGGTGTGAAATGAAAAAAGAAAGACATTCTAGTTGTTTTGATGACGAATGAAGAATTATAGAAGCCAAATTGGTGAAGGTGAAGTGTGAACGCATGATTGAAATCGAACGAAATGGAAGATTCGAGGTATGTGTCTCTATTGCGGTGATCGAACGCGGTTGGATACTTTGGATTGGTTTTGACTTCTTGTTTTAGAGAGAGAAACTCTTTTTTGTTTTTTCTAGACAGAGAAAGTGATTTACATAATTATAATCGTGATACATATTAATACTTCAGTTTTTAACTGATATATTATCACATTATTTTCTCGTCAGCTGAAATTTTAACTGATATATTAGATGTCAACAATACTCATTCACTTGATATATTGATAGCAACCATACTCATTCACTTAATATACTGATACCTACAAAAATTACCCTCTCGATCGTCTTTTTACATTTCGGCAAAGTAATGTATCCAAATGACGCAACCATTGACGGTGGAGTGCCAACAATGCCAAAAAGTTTGTGTTGGCATGTTTTTCGTTCGATGTGCCATCGGTGACGAATGAAAATTTAATAGGAAGATCCTTTACGTGATGTGTTTAGATCCGTGTGTTGGCAAGTTGTTTTTCGATATCGTAACTCATATATGTTTATTAACGAGGTTTTACGTTGTCCGGGCATTACACTAGGATAATATTATTATGTAGATTACGTTTGATTTATGGCCTTCGCTTTAAATTTCCTATTAATAAAGTTTGAGTTTTGTTAACAACATACTTAGGTGTGGCTCTAAGACGTCTGCCAACAATAGCGTGAGTTCACCGTGAGTTTACCATGAGTTTGGGGACACCATTGGCACGGGTCCGCCAGTAGTTCCGCCGGTTTGAACACGCCGGTTTGAAGACGGAGGAGAAGGGAGCGTTAGTTTGGGTGGGTGGTCCCAAAGGGGTATTTTGTGTGTGTGTTTTGTAATGGTGGGTCTCAAAAAATTAAAGGGAAGTGATATTGTTGGCATGAGTACGTCAGTTTAGTGTCAGTTGGATGATGAACTTGCGTGACGCTGATTTGGCAAAAACTGACGGTATCAGTGATTACAACCGTTGGGAGCAGTCTAAGTAATCTTTACATGCACTATTAACTTATATTTTTAAAATTAAAATGAAAATTTCTTAAGCAGTTATTAATTAGTGCACTACATTTTATGCATAATCAAAAATCTCATTAACAACATTAAGTATTATCATTATTATTTACCACAAAGTTTATATCATAATTTTTTTTTATTTCAATATAATATCTCTAAAAGGTATATTGCTTTGTTGAATATAATATTGTGATCAATTAAATAACTTGTTAAAGTAGTTCGATTATTAACGCTTTATCTTTCTACAAAAATAAAATAAAGAAATCAGACCATCTGACTGAAAAATACATTTCAATTCTTTTTTGACGATGGATCTGATAACTAATTAAATGCTCCTATGGCTAAAAGAGACAATAACATGTTTATAACCTACTAAAGATGTGGCATTTATTTCAGACCAATTAGAAATAAAAGTTTATATATTTATTTCCGGATAGATAAAGTAATTAGGGGTGTTCGTTTGTACGTGTTGGTTTTATCCGAACTAAATAGGTGAAACCAAATGAAATCCGATTTTTAAAATTTCAATCCGAACCGTCCAAACTAATTCGCCAAACCGATCAGAACCAAATAATAATTTGGTTGGTTTGGTTTTAATTATTTGGTTTTCCTAAAATTTTTCAGAATACTACAAAAGTATATAACATAAATAATATTAAATTCGATATGTACAATTCCAAAATGATAAACTACTTTGTACATAAAAACAAGTCTAATTTATAGCTTGTGACATTTATAATCATATATGCAAAAATCTTGACATCAACTTTATCAAAAACTTCAAAAAGATTGCTATATATATTACTATTTGATTTTTTTGGACAATCTGGTTTTCACAACGGAAACCAAATCCAATACGAAAACTAAAATATTAATTTGGTTCAAGTCCAAACCGATCCAAAAAATCAAATAACCGATCCAAATAGTCTGATCTAAAATGTCCAATTCGACAATTCGATTATATCCAAATAGTTAACACCCCTTAAAGTAATCGATTTTAAGAGGGATAAAAAGGAAAATCACGGAATAAGTCACATTTAATCTTTTAATTTTAAAATTTTGTCATAAAAGACATTTATTTTCTTTCTTTTTTCCACCAAGTTAATATCAAATCAAACAATATCAAATCAAACAGTTTTACCTCCTTTTACTCTTATTAGTAAAGTGGGTGGTCATTATGAAATTAGTTGATTAGCAGAGTCGGAATACAAATTTTTATTTATATAAAAAGTCTAACTAGAACTTAAATTTTAGAGTAAATTACACGGATAGTCCCTGTGGTTTGAACTGAGTTTTGGATTTGGTCCCTAAGTTCGAGAAATTACACCGATGGTCATTAAGTATCGAACTTCGTATCGGTTTTGGTCCCTAAGCCTAACAGCCGTTAAATTTCGCTGTTAAATCTGGTCATATACATTACATATGAGCAGGGGTGCCCAAAGGGTTGACCCGACCCAACTTAAACCCGAACCCGAATATGCTTATCGGGTCGGGTCTATTCGGGTTCAATGTTATTATCGGGTTTTTTAAACCCGACCCGACCAACCCGATTCGTTATCGGGGCGGGTTTCGGGTTAGAATTTATTAACTTTGTCGGGTTCGGGTTGACCCGATTAGACCCGATTAAAGTTTAAGTATTATATTTCCTATAAAAATTAAGAAACTTTTACTATTAAATCAATTAATTAGCAAATTATATGATAAAGTATTCAATAGAAATCAATTAATAATTACAAGTGTTAAATAAAAACCCATAAAATTTAATATATTAAATAATTTCTTTAATTGTTACTAAAAATTCCTAACTCAAGTGTAACCCGACTAACCCGATCGGGTCAACCCGACAAAGCCGAACCCGACAAAGCCGAATCCTTATCGGGTCGGGTTTCGGGTTAGGATTTTTTAAACCTCAAACCCGACGGACCCGACCCGATAAGAGCCGGGTCGGGTCGGGTTGACCCGTTGGACACCCCTACATATGAGGGTAAATATGTCATTTTATCATCTTCCTCTTCTATTAATTATTAAATTACATTTTTATTTTTTATTAACCTTTTTTATTTTTCTTGAATGCGTCTCTCCAAACATCACAGCTCATCTCTCTCTTTACCTCGCACCTCATCTCTCTCTCTCTCTTTCACTCCTCTCTCTCTTCTTCATTGAGAGTCTGCAACTATCATGACTGACCCATAGAAAATAGGTGATCGAGAAAGAGAGACTAGACATAATTTTGGCGACAATCGATTTCAAATATATGACCAATAAACCGTTGAATCACTGCAATTTTCAGATTGCAGGTTTTCGGCGTTGGCAGGGTGTTCCGACGAAGGTATGCATGTGGTGGGTAGAGAATTTCGCGATATTCCTTTTCTACCTAAATCTCGATATTCCGACTCGCCAATAAACCATTTAATGTTTGTGCCAGCCTTCAACGACTCAGGCCACCGACACAATGCACTGACCTTCTTTCCGTCGGAGCAATCAGCAACACCCATTTGGGGGATTCCGGTGGTTAATCATTCTCTGTTCATCGGGTTTGTTAAGAATTGTTGAAGCCGGATATCGTGATGTAAATAATGAACCTGGTTTTCTTTTAGCTTCAATCATATTCGATAAACATATAAAACCAGCCCACAAGACCATATTAAATCACAGTGGGAGACAGAGGAAGAAGAGATTTACTGCTACAAAAAGTTGGAATTAGGATTTTTGTAGAGAGACTTTTTAAATTGGGAAGAAGGGACGAACTTCAAATTGGAAAAAAGGGATTTAGTGCTACAGAGCTTTAAATCGTAACCTTTAAATCACGATTTTGCCTCCGCCTGTGATTTACTGCTACAGAGAGAAGATAAATGGGGAAGGGATAAAGGTGAGTTGAGTTTTTACAGGGGTTGGAATTGACAAGTAAGAGAAGGAATCAAGATGAAATGACATATTTACACTCATGCGCAATGCACATGACCAGATTTAACAGCCAAATTTAACGACTGTTAGGCTTAGGGACCAAAATCGATACGAAGTCCGATACTTAGTGACCATCGGTGTAATTTCTTGAACTTAGGGACCAAATTCAAAACTCAAGTCAAACCACAAGGACTATCCGTGTAATTTACTCTAAATTTTATAATAGTATTATGAGTTTGGCTAACTCATACCCTAAGCACATGAATTAAGAAACATGTAATAATCTTGAACATTCCTAAAAATATATAAATAATTATTAATGAACTTATTTTTTATTAATTCAAGAGATTCATTAAATTTAGTTTTTATTCGTTTAAGGAATTTATAGTTCATTAATTACCTATTATTTCATGTCTTTAGGGCATGAATTAGAAACTCCCTGGTATTATTATCAAACACAATTAATCAATTTTTTTAATGACAAGTTAGTAAGTTATTGGTTTGACATATGCAGTAACATCCAAGCGGACAGTATGCATTCTTCGAACATATCTCCTTTTGAGGGGAATAAACCCCAACTTCTTTTCAATCTCTCGAGGAATATCCCACTAAGTCTTGAACTCAAGACCGTTTGAAGACAAACCTCCATGATAACTCTTGGTGGCCAATTAATCTAATCTAATTAGTTACAATTAATCAATATTTATCTAAGGCAATCAAGAGTGTTTGTTAAATACCTAATTAATATAATTGAAAATACAAATTGCTTCGCAAGAAACAGGAAAGACATCACCGAACATTGGGAACATTGGATAGAGAAGCATGTATTTGCGGCGGCAGTTATGTTGGACCGGGTCTGAGTGGACCGGACACCGACCTAAATGCAGGATTGCAGTTGTTCCACATGGGAATCCCACAATTTCAACGCGCTTTCTTCACCGTTTTTTTTCTTTACTTTTAAGTCCTCCAATATTTTCCAAATTAAAGCTTTAGACCCTACCCCAAATAAATGTTACAAAAGTAGAAATTTCATAAGGGCAATAAATCCCTTTGTCTCTTAAGGGAAAATAAATCCCTTAAAACAATATATGTGCCAAGCTTTTATTGCATTCATTTACCTTTTCATTTTTCAGTAAGAAATTTTTATCAAATTTATTTATTGAAATGTTTATAAATTTTTTGAAGCATACTTAACCGTTAACAATTTATCATATTAAATAAAAATATATATGTTTTAAACCCCGCAGGAACCTAAATCCCCTCGTTTTCATACATAAATACACGAGCTCACTAAGCCTTTTAGGCTCACGCATTACAAGCATTCCCAGGTTAATCATGATACTTCGACCAGGTGAAGGAGGGAAGTAAAAAACAATGGAATACAAACCCTAAAATGGGTACTAAAAAATAAAAGATTCACAAGTTTCACTTTTAACCTGCAAGAAAATACAATACGAGTTACAAGACCATTTTTAACTGACCAATGACCCAAAACAACTGTGACCACAATTGTATTATCGTACATCTGGGTTGAACTGCCAAAATTAGAAATGACCAAAAAGTCAAAGGGGGGGTGTGATCAAGTAAGAGATTTGCCAGCCCATTCTTTTTCTCGTTTCTTTAGCTTTGCTTGCATCTTGTTGAATTTCTCTTTCCCTTTCTCCAAAAGAGGGTCGTGTACCACATAGTCGTTTGGATCATTCCTACGTGACATATTATCCTGCACATGATTTAAAATAAAATATAAAAAAAAGGAAATGTGACATTAGATATTTATACAACTCATGCAACAATACACAAAACAGGATCATTTTATTCAACGCGTTAGTTATTTATTAAATTTGAGTTTTGACCCATATTTAAAATTTTAGAAAATAAAAAAAAAGATTACCTTGTCAGGTGCAAACTTCAACTTGGCAGTAGCCCAGTCAGACAGATCTTCTCGGCCCTCGGATTCATTATTAGGTCGGCTGAAAAATGATGCTTTTACCTTTTCTAGTTTCGCTAGCATCTACATCACAAACATAATCAAATTATATATATACCTATATATAATTATATGTATATGTATATATATAATGGAATGACATACATCTTCTTCCTTTCCTTGACGTCTACGTCTCTTTTGCTTTTGTAACTGTCTTTCTCTTTCATGTTCATTTAAAAGCTGCAAATCTGCATCTGCATTGGCCATGCGTTCTGCTCTCACTTCTGACCCGATTCCTTTTTTCTTTAAGAATAACTTATCCACTTTCGCCCGATCATCACCTTTTGACCTTTTAATACAAAATGGCAAATTCAACAATAAATAGTTAAAAAAGAAATAAGACAAATTAGTCAAACAGGTTGAAAATCGCCTAAAGTGTACTTTAAAGGGGTAACTGCATGAATAGCAACGAACTTTGGTCAAATTTCCCATTCAAGAAACCATTTTTGAAATATTTATCATACTTAGAAACCATTTCTCGAAATTATCCATAACAGAAACCCTTTATCACACACAAAATATGTTGGCTAGTATAATAACCATGTGCTCTTACTTGCAACACATTCATGCATATATATATGCAATATACGCACATGGAAACAAAAGTAAACAAGCAAAAACACACCAAAGATACACGTCTGCTTCCATTATTTTCACTCTAGAAATACACACACTCACACTCTCACAGCCTATATATTACTTAGACTAACTATCCTATTTATACTACAAACTCAACGAACTATGCTACTATCCCACGTATACATGCATGATACATGTACATCCCATATTACTCGGTCAACTAAAGACTCTATCAACTCTATTATTCAAAATGACAAATATACCCTTTGTAAACTTTCGGATTACTCCAACAAAATAGCAACAAACTTGGGTAACATTAATACAGTTGAGTAAATTGCATATTATAATGACAAGAAAATAAAAAAATAAAAATTCAAATATGATTCAGAGCTATTGTAAAGTATAGTCGCTTTAATTAGATAATACCTTGATGGAGACTTTTCACGAGCCCTAGGTATTGCACTCTCTGAATATGCAACAGACAAAATTAAACAGTTAAAAATCATAAAGCAAGATGAAAATAGGATATAATCATATCTCTTAAGTGTTTTCAAGACAAAATTGCCGTTTTTGAGACTTTTTTTAGTTGTGTGTTAAAATTACCTTTGTGCCCTTTTTGTTTGGATGGTATATCCCCAAGCTCCATTTTCTTTTTAAGTATTTGTTGACGCATTCGTACATCAAAGCTTCCTTCATCATCATCATCATCATCGCTGACATCAGCATCTGATTCCTTGGATAACTCTTCCTTTTTGGAGGTCAAAGCTCCTCTAACACTCATTTGCAAATCTCTTCTTGCCTTATCTTCTTCTGGATTCTAACAGTAAATATCATATTAATCATACTTTGTATATTCTATTTAAAATAAATACTAAAAATGTAATTATAAACTTACTGATTTATCTTTGGCATTTTCTTCTTTCAAGAGACGAGGATCATTCAATACATCATGACTACTTTTTATCTTAATCTTCACAGCTGCAAGTTCTTTCTCCTCTTCTTCAGCTTCTTCTCCAAACGATAGCAAATTCAATTTTCTGTAACAAAAATTAGTTATTTACAAAATAAAAGTTAGTTATTTAACCACTTTGAAAACAGGATAAATAAATGTATTACTTTGTAGCCTTCTTTTTTGAATCTTTGTTGCCAGTTTCTGTGGTAGTTGATGGCAAGGATTTAGCAGGCACAACTCTTGGAAACACATCATCAAATGGGTTCCACAACACCTGAAATATTGGAGGAATTAGTTTTTTTAGTTGCAAACAAAACTGCGATTTATGATACTGAAATCATTACAGAATATGGTTTAGATAAACTTCATTTATAATGATAATAATAACTAATACTTTTGAAAATATTCTTCTAAAGATAGAAAAGTCCTCTTATTTTATAAGCTGCAAAATAAAAACATTTGAACATATTTTCAAAAATTCAGTAGGTTTCTAGATATTAAAAAGACCCTACCATTAGGTAGAAAAACATAGAAAAATATTTATGCAACTAAATGTACCCTAAGTTTCTCTATTGATATCTGACAAGGATAAAGATAAAATAATAATAAATAAAAAAATAAGATACCTCGATAGAAAGTATTTTTGGAGGAGAATCCACTGGTCGATCATCTTTATCGGTTTCAATTTCACCCAAATTTAACAAATTATATAATGAATCTCCAGTAACCTATATAGACCAAAATAAAATATTAATGTCCAAAACAGGCAGACAGTGATAATTAATAAGTGAAAACGTACAGTTTACCTTGCCAAAAATTGTATGTTTTTTGTCAAGCCAATCACAACGGTCTAGGGTTATAAAGAATTGACTTCCATTTGTATTTGGTGCATTAGAATTTGCAAATGCAACTATTCCCCTGTGACTGAATCTTAAACGTGAATGAAATTCATCAGAAAATGTTCCTCCATATATACTTTCACCACCTGTATTTACAAATAATATTTGTTATAGAGATATAATTTAATATAATTATGTAATATGTTTTTAGGTATATATAAAAGTATATAACCTTATTTATTCACACCTGTATGGGTTCAATTTAATACTAGTTCTAGTAAGTAGTACCAGAGATGCTTTACAATGTCAAATTGAATGCCATCTTGGCTTAGGCAAAGCTACATGATTTACAGTTTACATAGATGGAAATTGATCCATTTCAGTTAAACCCTTACTAAATCATCACTTAATAACATCTATTAAGAATATAAGGGGATTTTTGTCAATTTTGGGTATTCATAAACTAATATTTTTCAAGATTGCTACACATTTTGCACGAATTAGCAATTCTTCCAGAAAACCATATCAGCTATGAATTGACAAGAAATCATTGAAGTGCAGGATGCCAACGATACATTGTGCCAGTACTAATAACTATAATGGTATATAAGCACATATATCTGACTAATTTAAAGCATATTTCTATAATTGTAGCTAAAGAGGGCTAAAAATCGCTAAATTACCTGTGCCAGTACCAGTAGGATCACCACCTTGAACCATAAACGACTTAATTATGCGATGAAAAATGGTTCCTTCGTAGTAACCATCAACGCACAACTGAACGAAATTTCTCACAGCTTTAGGTGCTTCTTTCGGCCATAATTCGATGTCAAGCGGGCCGTAATTGGTCTGCAGGACAACTTTACCCTTCGTGGGTGGCTCCGATACATAAATTGACGACATTGAAGTTGTAATCGATGCGAATTGGAAGAAAAAGCTCGTCGATGTTCGTTGATTGAAGTGGAATTCGTATGTCGTCCAACTGTTTGTGTTAATATCTCACACGGAAAATCCCTCTCGGATGGATCCGAAGACGAGAACTTGACCCTGGGGATCAAATTTAACATCAACTGAAATGGTCCCTTAACTATGCGCCGATAGGCAAACTTAGCCCTTATGTTTTTAGTTTCGTTTTAACAGACCCTATTGCTACTTTTGGGCCTTTGGCAAAAGAGAGTTGTAACTAGTAAGAATGTGTTTTGTATGCCGTAATCTTTCGTAATTGAATTAAGTTATGTTGTAATTAAATATCATTGCATATTTGACTACAAACATTTTAATTAGTATTCAAATCCATACTTATTTATTTTTTTATTTTTTAGTTTATTGTTTAATTTTTCTTTTTTTTTATTATTTTTCACTTTTTTAATTTTGTTTTTAAATTTTAAAATTTTAAATTTTTAAATATTTAATTTACTTAATATATCTGAACGATTTTAAAGTTGATACACAATATTCAACTTTATTAGTTCACTAAAGGAACTAATTGAATTCATAAGGATTTATTAAGTACTTCCTCCGTTTCAAAATAAGTGACACAAATTGGGTTACACATTTTTTAGGCAAAAGATTGTAATGAAGGTTAGATTGGATAGTTAATGAGTGATAAGTCCCACATATTATAATTAAAATAAGTTTAATGATGTTCAAAAGTAAAAATAAGGATAAATGAGTTATTTATTTTATTAAAGGGGATAGTTAGTGGGTATGAGTCCCACTATTTTTTACCAAATAAGAAAAATTTCAAAGTGTGTCACTTATTTTGAAACACCTTAAAATGGAAAGTGCATCACTTATTTTGAAACGGATGAAATATTACAATTACGATTACAATTACAGTGATATAGTTCCAAAATTACGTAGGAATTGAATTATAACGAAAAAGTCATCTGAACATCCATCTGAAATGGAATTGAATTCTAATTACGAAAATTATAGAGGATTGCGACAAACTAAACGGACCCTAATATTCACTATGAACGTCGTAATGTGTTTAGCAATATAGGTGAGCAATATGTACGCTTGTGTTTTCTGCTAATTAACAACGGACAGTTTTCTAGATAGAATTGAATAAAAAAAACCTCCCTATAACACGATATTAAAGTTAAGATTCTTTCCATGAAATTAAAGTATTAGAATGCATTTGATACACAATACACGTCTTTAAGGATATACGTTGTGCATACAAAACGAAAGCATAAAGTGTGACATAAATTATGCTAAAAAAGGTGGATTGTGTAGAGAGAAAAGCATATACAATATAAAATAATAATTACTTACTTTTGACAATACATAAGGTGTTTAAGGTTTTAAAAACCGTATAGTGTGGTACCATCAAACCTTCAAATCTTAAGAGCTATGAAGAGTCATGATGTTTTTCAACACATGGCTCAATGTAGCCCATAATTGCACTATATTTTGGGTCTAAAAAAGAGTCATAAGAAGCATCTAAAACATAAAGCAATGTGAAAGAGCAACATTACTCACACCTAGGGATGGCAACTCTCATCCGATCCGATGATCATCCATCCGATCCGCTCCACCGGTGGTGGATACGGATGAAGTTAAATGGGTGAATATCGGATGTGGAGCGGATATGGATGTTTATTGGAGCGGATACGGATGATGATTTTCAATCCATGGATGAATCCATTTAACCCGAAATTAATCTTTTTTATATTACAATTTTACATGATTAATAATATATGTCTACATATATTTTATTCAATCAAATTTATACATAACATAACATTGAATATAACTAAATTTGTAAACATTACAAACCGTACTTTAGGCTTATGTATATATTAAGTTATGTTTTCGTTTGTATCTATCAATAATTGGGTATTAGTTACAAACTATGTTCTATGCCTCAATGCATCGAACGTAGGTTTGTAATTATGTTTTCGTTTGTATATTCTTTTGAAAGAAATTATATACATATTCAACAAAAATTGCAAATTTATCTATGAAACTATCATACTTTCTTATGAAACTATCATACTTTCTTTAAAAAACTAAATTCTTTCGACATCCAACGGATGCCCATTTACCCGCTATAATCCGATGGATATGGATATGGATGGATGAAATGATTTTAAATGGATATGGATGTGGATATGGACGATGTAAATCTAAATGGATATGGATGTGGACATCGCATCACCCGATCCACATCCGCTCCATTGCCATCCCTACTCACACCCTTGATGTGAGTCTATAAAGTCACGAATCAAGTGAAGCACCACAAGTTTCTTAACACCCTCTCTACACTCACACAAAGTACAACATTTCATGCTTATGGAACAACTTTATGCTCTTGCTTTATATTTCTCGTTTCTCTTCATATTTGCTAGCAGGAGCACCTTACGAGGATAAAAAAGACGAAGATCAAGGGGGATCAGGCCCGACCACAGGAGAGTTCCAAATGTTCATTTGAACAGGGCCCAATCTTAAGTAGGGGCCCATATTTTTGTTTTCTTACAATATTAACTACATTACTTTGGCCCACATAGTTTAGGTTTTCATTAATTCGGTATTTGGGACTCAAAATCACGGCAGTTGAATTCAATCCTCCGACCCAACAGCTAGTAAATCGCAAAAAACGATTCCATTTCTCCACGAACCATTCACCATTTCTTTTTTCTAGGTTTCCGAATTGATTGTTTGAGGTTCCAAAGTCGAGCAGATCAAGAATGGGAGTCGGTGAATAAAATCAAGTTCGAATTTTCATCTATTTTCTAGTTTGTTTTCGACTTTTGGAGTGCGTTTGAGGTTTGTGAACATCTTCAACTTTTTATTTTAATTGTTTTGATACTGGGTTTTTTTTTTTTTAAAAAAAATGAGTACAAGAGCGTACAAGTAGTAATGTCTGTATTGTAATTGTTAATTTCAATCCTTCTATCTTTTAAAATTCACAAGAGATGAGGAGAGGATACATATTAATTTGTGAACTTTGATTGCGGTAATTGAAAATTTTTAGAGTAAAAAATAAAAGGTATATTTGTGGTTAGTGAATCCAACCAGCAAGTGAGACTCATACATAGATTATTCTTTGATTCTTTTGATTCTAATTTCTAAAATGGTTCCTATTTTTATGAATTTATTGACTTTTGCTCATGACATTTCTGAATTTTGCTCAAGTGCAGGAGGAATTTTATAGAACACTCTCTTTTCTATAAATTATTATACCTCGTGGATTTAGAAAACGTAATTCTCGAAATGAAAAACGTAGGAAAAGAAATAGAGATTCTCCGAAATCTCGGGGCCTACTTTTACTAGATTGAACAGGGCCGTTGAAATTTCAGGGCCGACCCTGAGGGGGATGCGCCCCTTTGCGGGGATCCTGCAACCAGCTGACTGGGAGATGTCCGTGGGGAACACCCTCAGGGAGCTCGGGGCTATGTCCTGAACAAAAACTAATTTAACATAAGGGACTCTAGTATAAAATCATCATGTTTGATTGTATACACCAGCAAGTCTCCAGCAACTAATTTTATCCTACAAGACAACTACAAATTTTCATAAACGTAAAAGCTAAAAACCGACACATACTTACAAAAATATATATGAGTTTGGAGTAATGCTAATACCTGGTTTTTTCCTATTATAATTATGGGCTATTTGCTATGTTTTTAATTCGATAGTATAACCGTAACATCAAAATACCGTAATACTAAAAAAAACTCGACAAAAAGTTACGTTACAGAGAAAAATTTGAGTAGGGGCGCGTGCCACCATGTGCCCTACTATACTTCCGCCCCTGTTTGCTAGAGGATTCACATCATCACCTACACCGGCGCCACCACCTGTCGAGTCAAAGCCGCCATTCGTTCAATCAAAGCCACCACCCGTTGAGTTAAAGTCGCCACCATCCTCAACACCCATTGACTCAGAGCCACCACTGTATCTACCTCCCATATACCACCCATCACCACCACAATCAACCTCTCCACCACCTCCCCACCAACGGGCCAAGTCATGTCCACCACCGTCTTATATCACAACGGGTGGTAATGAACCACCACCACCGCCCAAACTGGTGGTCGTCCCTGCGACTAAGATTCCGCCTAATGATGATTGATGACATTGGACAAAACAACTATTCTTACCCATATTACTACTTTTACGCCTCAAAGGGCGTTGCTTTTTCTCACGATTTATCGGGTTTTCTTATCTTTTTCATATCTTTTTATATCGTCATCCTTTTTATTGGTTGATCTACACGACGTACTACGACAACGACTAAACGAGTTTTACATTTTGATCTCAAGAAAGAATTGTACGATTTTTTTTGTAGTTATCTATGTTCATAGTGAAATATACGAGTTGTATGTGTTTGCATTTTTATGTTATGACATTTATAGCTAAACTTATTGGCAATCATGAGAGGATACACTTTTGTAAAAGTATATGTGTCTCGACCTTTACTTCAATCACAACAATATTACTTGGTATAATTATAAAATGTATTGTAAAACTCGAATAATATTATAATGTATGAAGTAAAAGTTATACTATATAAATCACAAAGTATAAAATATTGTATCATGGTAATAAATTTATAAACTCTACTAAAAATTAAGAGTTTAAATCTAGTTTGATCATGATCTAATGGTTTTATGAGAGTTCAAGTCATGCTAAGGGCAAAGTGACGTAGATTAGTTGCCGTTAAAAAATAAAAAAATCTAGTTTGACCAATATTATTTTGACAGTGAATATTTAATATAGTTCGTACAAGGTCATGTAAAAATGACCAAAATACCCTTTCATGTATAATATGTGTGATTAATCTTGATCATTATATCTAATTGATTAATAATTAAGATTTTTTCTTAAGCTATACAAAAATTAAAAACTACTTTGAATACATTTCTATATTATTATACTTTGATATTTAAAGTTAGTGACATAACAACTTGTATCCAAGTACGTAAAAATTTTCTTTATTTTAATCGATCATTAAACCCTAGAAATCCATGAAAACCTCATTCGCTCAATTCAAACATGTCTTCACAAAATAACCTTACAAAAATCCTTGTGATGGCGGATAAATCTGATTCCATATTTGAAAGAAGAAAAGTTACTTGGTACATGAACACCATTCATGAAAACAGTTCTGAATGAAGGTCCACTTATCCCAAACACAATTGTTAAAGCAGCTCGATCAAAAGCTAAACATGCGTGGACCACCGATGACAAAAATCACAATTTAATAAAAATCACATAGACAATTTATATAATTCACTTGGAATAATAATTATAATCGTATTATATTACATATACTTTATTTATATTTATATTTATTATCTATTTTGTGTAGTCGTGTTGATATTCTCAGCATTAATAGGAGGCAATTTTTTTTTTCTTCATATTAATCAAATACTTCTGTATGAAAATGATTTTGAACTAGAGAAATCTTACTGTTTCGTTTCAAATCTTTTTATATTTCTATCATTTTATCCATAGAATTATTGAAACGTGAAATCCACTTATTCCTTATCATACTTTCATCATTTAATTTGGACACCATATTAATCAAATAAATAAATATTAATAGGAGGCAATTTTTATTTTTTTTGGCGTATGATTTTTTGTATGTAGGCATGTAAACTTCATTGAAATCTCTAATTCATAGACTATATGTGCCAAAATGAATAAATGATGCAACAATTTTGTTTCGTTTTGTATTCTGCTCTGTTTATATACGGGGAAAGTGAATATGAGGTTTTATTGCGCCTAATTTTGACAATAATAAAACAATTTTTTTTTTCTTTTCTATCTAGTTTTAAAAATTACTTTCATTTGTCTTCATCTTAGATCATTCAGTTTCTTAAATAATACTGTAACTATGAAGAAGTGATGTTTAGATCATAAGAATGCATTATGCATATATTGATATAGAAGTATAGAATAAAATAATATTATTTCCTATTAAATCTTTATATTTATTTTCCTACTCATTTAATCAATATAAATGTTAAATCAAATAATGAGATTAGGAAGTAGATTGAATTAATGGATTCACATATTAATAATTTTATGTGCAACAATATTTAATAAGAAGTAATACAATTTTTCTATATAGTTATATATATTATACATTGTTAGTAACTAGCTGGTACCCGCGCAATGCGGCGGCGGATACCCTTATATTTTGCAATGATGATAGTGATGACAGTATTGATGGAGGTGGTGTGTAGTGATAGTGGACAATTACGATAGCTTGTTAGTGATGGCGCATAGGGATAATGATGGTAGTTTGTGATGGGGGTTGTCAATGGTATAAAATGTGTTTAAGAACTAATAAAAATAATATCATACAAGTAATTAAAGTCAAATAATCAATATCTCAAATGCATATACTTACGAAATAGCAAATGACTTGGCCAAATATTAAATTTTATTAATTTGAGAATATCCAAAGTGCATCACATATAGTTAAGATATGATCTAGTTTGCATTTTCGAAGTTCGTCGAGCTACTCCAAAAAGTACAAATTGGACAATTAACTAAAAAATAAACAATTAAGCTCATTTTTTTATGATGTAGACACATAAAAATTATACAACAATTTAAGATTAACAATCGAACTTGTGTAAGTAACCAGGTAACAATCCACTTGCTGGTGTTTATGCTACAAATTATTGACTTTTTCATTCAAACAACACTCTAGCCAGATTGCCAAACGTGAAGTTTGGATGTCATTTGCTGATGTAGAAATCCTGGAATTCTCGAAATAAACACCACCACATCCGACATATCATAGTTAAACTCAAATTTAATAGACAAAACACAACCAGAAATGTCCCTAGGATACAACTCGCTAATATGTCCCTGGGATTCGCTGAAATCTTCGTTGAAGATGGAATAAGCATTGTTCATGTTGAATAGATATTATATAATTTATCTCATAAAAATGGAATTCATTACAAATGACCATAAATCTATTCAAAGGTACAAGTGGCAATTTTGACCGATTTACACACGTACCTCATATAGTTACTTGTGTATGCATATTTAGTTACCAATAATCTAAAATTATATACCAAAATTGAATACCAATGAGCAGAATCTAATAAAGGGCTAAAATTACCTTGGTAAAAAGGTATGAAGTTGTAATTGGATAAGAGGACCAGAAATGTTTTAAAAATTCCTGAATATATCTCCAATGCAAAAACATGAAAAGCCTTTCATTAAAAAAAATTCAATATTTAAAGTAAATTTCCAAACTGAACTTTAAGAAGAAAAAACTCACAAGCAAGATAACGTTTTTTGTGATAGCTGGCAATGTATCCAAACATCTCGCATGGGGGTTTTTACCATGTCAATATTTGCCATGTCAGCGTTGCTCTTCTGGTGTACGTTTTCAGTTATAGGGGAGATGATTTGTTGATTTCTTGGTGCATTGTTTCTAGTGGTTGAAGATTCTTTTTTAGCTTCCGACTTGTTGGTTGAAATTACTTCAAAGGCATTTTCCTCAACTACCTTGCACATCTGCAAATGACAATAAAAATGGCAGATAAATTCTCAAAACGGGTAAAAAAAAAATCAAACAGGTCGATTTTCATAATTAGAAAAATATAGGAATTCCATAATTGGATATTAAAAAAATCATTTTATCATAATTTGGAATATTAAATAGTTACCTCATTATAATGATCTGTTTTATCATCACAAGCAGCAACCGATATTTCTTCAGAACTCAGAAGCGGTATATACTAAGTAATTTATAAACCATAATTATTGGCATCAAATATTTACAAATTCTGATTTGCTAAGGGTTATAAAATCATTTGCAATTCCCATGACAAAATACTCGAAACCAAAACTTGAAACCAAAGCTTGAAACCAAAGCCTCATCAAATATAAAAGAAAACATATTTCAACCAAACAACTTTTGTCCAAATTATTTTGTACACATGAACTCCACTTGTCTGTGCTATCAAAAGAATAAAGCAACAATACATTAGTCGATATCAAAGGTTAATGTCAAAGTTAATACAACAGAGTTTTGACTTTTGTGTGATTAAACCTTCCATTTGACTCTAATCTCCATTACGTCCTTGATTATTGGGAGATCTGTGTATATGGAAGCAAGTGATCAAATTAACATAAAGCTTAGTGCATATGACTCTAATCTCTAGCATATATTATACAAAACAAAACAGATTCCAGAAAATTTACGGTTATTGATACTTACAAACAAGCAATGGAAGACACTATTAATAGCAATCTCAATTTACATTCTATTATAAGAATAATTATAAGAATATTAAGAGAATAGAGCAGAGTCAAAGTCACATTTTAGGGTTTGACAGACTAAAGCAAATGTAGCTTTCTTATTCCTGGTAGAGAGGGACTAAAGCAAACTCACATTTATAATTGAACCAACAGCTCTACGATTAGCGTCTCCTTGAAATACGCTGTTCATGACCTTAGCTGCTTCTCGGCACGCGAAGTATGACGAGCGTTGGACGTTACTGAGCGCCCTTGCTCTTTGGCTCCGGCGCCGGTGGAGGTGGCGAGGTTGGAGGTGGAGGTCGTGTCGTGTTGTTGGGTTTGTGTGAATGACAAAAGGAAGTACTTCCTAATGGATAGTGATGACGAAGGAATCGAGGAGGCTTGAATCGAAAGCCCAGAGGGAAGGAATCAAGGGGATGATTGAAGGAATCGAGGAGTTTCGACAGAGGAGAGGGTGAAAGAACGAATGATGAAACTTTACCCATCGATTAATGAACCTGGGCCTGCTACATGGTCCTAATACATGGACCAGAATCCAGATTTAATATATTAAGTTTCGATAGTTTAACAGTATTACATGTAGCTCACCTGGTGAGTCTTGTTATCACAACCAAAAGGTCCCTTGTTCGAAACCTGACTCCTTTCTTTTTTTATTAAAGTTAGTTTCCATAATTAGCAAGTGTGTTGGCTGAATTTTCAGCCTTACTAATTAAGGAAGGGGTAAATGCTTTATAATATAGTAGAGATATGATTGTGTTTGAAATTTTCATAAAATAATTACTATGAGTGCAGCCTCACTGCCAGTCTCCCAAGGGCTAATTGGTGCTATGGCGCAGCTGCAGCATACCATCTTCCATCGCCATAGCTTTTTCGCTACTCCCATAGCATAAAGTTATGTGATTTTTTTTAAATATATATTTTTTATTTTTGCATTGTAAATTGTTGATACGTATCTATCGAGTTTTTTACAAACATGGGGTTTTAAAAATAAATATTTACCAAATAAGTGTGATTTAAGAAATATTTACCAAATAAGTGTTTTTCCATCTTTTATCTCATTTTTTCCCCAGCTTTTAAGTTTTTTTTTCTAATTATTTTGTCCAGCTTTTATCTATTTTTTCCAGTAGCCAAATAATTAATGGGATCGATCGTTGATGTGATTTACTATCGTATCTTATAATTGTTTTAGTAAGTTAAAGAATTTTTTTCCAAGTTTCCCTCTTGAATACTTGATGTTGTTGGCCTTTAATTCTATATTTCAAATAAATCAGGTGATAAAACATTGATTGCCTCTGGTGAGTTTGAAATTTCAAAACTTTTATTTCGGCCAAAACTAATAGGTTTGAAACGAACTGTTCTTTCACTATTTAATTTTACTCCTATACAGGGGGAAAACAAATGAAAATATAGATTAAAGCTGGACAAAAAAAATTAGAAAAAAAATTTAAGAACTGGGGAAAAAATGAGATAAAAGATGAAAAAACCCTTATTTGGTAAATATTTCTTAAATCACACCTATTTGGTAAATATTTATTTTTAAAACCCCATTTTTGTAAAAAAAACTCCGTATCTATTAGTCATTTTAGATTTAAGATATCTATTAGTCATTTTGTAGGGCAACGTTTTTTATAACATTGATAAAACACCACTACCAATTTAATTGGTTGGTTTGTTTTTATTGAAAGTTATTTCCAAAAAAAAAATTAATTGGTCGGTTGGAAAATTAGCATAGAAACAAAACAAGAAAGTTGTTGACGAAGTCAAAGTCAAATTGTTCTATCGTATCCTATCCTTCTTATTTACGGCTGTAAATTGTCGTACCCAAAACACCTAACTGGACCATAATCCATACACAACAAGCAGTGCAATTATCTCTTTGGATATTCTTTCTTATTTACAATTTCAATGGTTTACGTATTGTCAAAAATATATTTTAAATAATTGGAAAAGAAGTCGATAAAGGTTCCTGTAAATTGAGAAGCAGGGATCTCCCCACAAGTCTAAAACTCAATAATAGGCATCCCCTACCTTAAACTTATTAACCTTTTCTTTAATTACTACAATTTCTAAATTAACAAAATTTAATTTTCAGAAAATATGCTTAATTTTCAAAATCTTCCTCTATATATGGAGCTACATTTGACATTTATTTGTCCACATGTCATATTAACTACTTCTCATTGGTTGGTTTTGATGACATGTAATTAATCTAAATGCCACGTCTATCCTTCACGCTTTCAATTGAGACTGATTTTCAAAATTCCCTTTCCCCTTTACGTGCCCTAAACACAGCGTCAAATGCTTCTATCCCATGAAGACGAGACGAACGACAAATTGATTCCGGCTACTTGACGAGGTCCTCCTTAGTCTCTGCTACTTGACGAGTTCGCACATCGCTTCCCCATAAATTGGTTTTGTCACCGATTATTGGACGAACGACAATCGCAGGCAATGTCGACTTAGGTCTGTTTTAATTCGGCGTAACAGAATGCTTCGATTCAAAAGCGTTCATCTTCCTCTGACGCCTGAACTTGGAAGCAACATCGTTTGTAGTTTTTTTTCATGTTATGGAGTACGATTTTTACCCCTATGTGTTTGTGCTGTTTTTGGTTCTAATGATTTCTATTTACAGAATTATAGTTGGTCAAAACCCTTACAATTTGACTGGAGTTTGTAACCGGATCTCATGTAAAATTGCCAATAGTCGTTATCCTACCAACCATGATCATGAAGGTACTATTGTTAACATAGTTGTATACACTAGTTGTGTATTTAATGAATGATCATAGATCCGTTTACCATTGAGCACAAGGTAAAACAATGATTGTAAGAAAATAACTTATGTTGTACATCTAATTACAATTTATCGCAAAATATAATTGATTCTCTATGTTCTGAAGTTTGTTATCAAGGCAGTTTTGATAACAATTACCTTTTTTCTATTTGGTTCCTTTCGTTAAAAAGTTGTGACTTTGTGATGAACGACAACCCTAAACTACACATTTTATAGTCCTGTGAAATTTTTGCATCGTGTTAGCTCAAATATGGGGATGCTTTGTCCACTCATAAATTCATAACCAACAAAAGGTGTGGTTGCATTAGCAGATGCATATTTTAATACCTCAATACTCATATTTTGATAAAATTATACTTGGTCTGATTCAATTTTGGGTGGAACTGAAACAAATGCCTCAATGGCATCTGCATGAGTGTAATGGCCAACCGTTATATTGACACTACATTGTTCAATTGAGTTATGCATCTTCAAAGTAGCAAACAGTTTTTCCAAGCCCGTTACACCAGTAACTTTGATGTGCTTCTGCCTTTTGAATCACCCGTATTTGAAATTAATAAATATTTTGAAGATAATCCGATGTATGTATGAGAAGTGTCATGATACTAAAAGAATTTTGTTTTCTTTCCAGGTTCAACATACAATTATTGTTTTTTCCTACGTTTTGAGTTCTTTCCGGGTTCAGAAGAATCTTATATGCCATTCCGATTGAAGCATTGTTTGAGGTATTGTCTACAATATATATGCATAAATAGCCTAAATGAAGATTTAATTAATGGAATCAATGAACAAAGAAGCTTTGTTTGTATGTAATGTCTGCCTTCAAAAAAAAATTACAAAAACAAAGAAGCTGTTACAAAGTTGAGGATTACAGTTGATGTAGGAAAAAATTGCACTATCCAATTGTTGTTTGGTAGTTTTGTTATATGATATTTTGTGTCTTAGTTCGTAGTTGGCATGATTGTTTTCCATGATCGTTTTGGTGACAATATGACATGCATTGTTAGGAATTATGGCCCGTATATCGATTATCATCTCCGGCTAACTGAATTTTTCCGTGCAGACTTTCAGGCCAAGAGAGTACCAGCATGGGGAAACTATCGGAGCTGTGTCGATTATCATCTCCGGTCAGTACTCTTTTGAATTTTAATTTTCGTTTATCAAATTTTAGTTAATTGCTTAATTATTTGATCGTGTGTATGTTTCATTTTAAGGACATTTTAAAATCCGGTCAGTACTGTTTCGATTTTTTTAGTCTGTTTACCATAATATTTTAGGGTTAATTTGACTTTTATAGTCATAATCAAATTCGCTATAATAAATTAGGGTTAATTCGACTTTTAATAGTCAAAATCAAATTGACTATAGTAATTTAGGGTTACTTTGTTTTGACTTTTTATAGTTAAACTCAAATTCACTATAGGAATTTAGGGTTAATTTGTTTTGACCTTTACAACAGATTATAAAACACATCTTTTGACTTCTAAAGTAAAAAATATATTGTTTTTAATAATGTTTGAATTTGAGGGATACAAACTGTTTTGAAATGGGTCGAGATAGCTGAAATTCACCCCAAGTGTATTCTTAAGGCTTGCAACCTCTTATTATAAGATACATCAAAATGGTTGAGTTGAAAATGGGAAATTTGTGTAACGGGTAAAAAGAACTTGGTTCCGTAAACCTTTTTTACAATTACATTGGTAAATTGATTTTGACTATTAAAAGTCGAATTAACACTAAATTATTATAGTGAATTTGTTGTTGACTATTTAAAGTCAATGTATCCATGTTTTTTCTTCACCCATGTTTTTTCTTTTATTTCTCTGACAATTTTATTTTGCCATATTGTTTGGGTTGTATAGTATTAGGAATTTATTTTACTTTTTGTGTTACTTTTTACAGGACAAGTCATGATATTAATAGGATTAATTTGAAGGATTAATTTGAAATGGTCAAGACAACAAAAAAGTATGAGGACTTGATCATGAAATTAACTAAAAAGTCCATTTCAAGTAGTATTTGTTTGGAAGGACTTGATTAGATTGCAATACATGATTATAATTGTTTTGATATGTTAAACAATATACTATTTGAGTAGCACGGGTTCCACTTATATAAAAATTCGATAATAATATAAGTGGTTAGTCATTATAATTGTACTTATTACTTTTATTTTGTCTCTAAATTTCCCATAATATTTGTTCATGTATCCAAATTTGTACCAACTCATCATTATAATTATGGATTGTTATGTTATTTAAACTATATCAATATTTTTTTATTTTCCTACATATCTCTCGAAGCATGTCCGCCCATTCGGGCGGGCTTTGAAGCTAGTATTTTATATTTTAAGATGTATCTCCTAGACAATTATTTGTGTTTGACTTGAACATGTGACTTATATGTTATTGTATTAGCACAATCCCTAACCAACTAATTAGTTAATGGATCATATGTTTGTTACCTAATATAATTATCTTTATTACTCCCTTCGTCTCACAAAAAAATTATTATTTTACTTTGACCTTAGTTTTAGGAGATAGTTAGTGGTGGAGTCTTTAGTAATATTTTTGATTAAAATATGAGATCACTTCGTAGAGAAAAAAATATTTTGAGAAGATAGTTTAATGATGGGATCATTAGTAATAATATTATGTTATTAAGTGAACCCCATTAAATTTGAGATATGTGAATTTTTTTTGAGATAAAAATTTAGGTAGAAATGATTATTTTTTTGTAGGATGGAAGAGCAATATATAAAAATTTAAAAAATTGAAATTACAACTATCATTTATAGGTGATCTCCGAGCTCGTAAATTTTAATAGGAATATTATGGATTACACACAAAAGCTATTTTTCTTGTCACACTGTATATATAAGTTTTAAAGCGCATGTAAACTGTATAATTATACTAAAGCATACATTTTGGTACATGAATAGATTTTGTGGTGTAGATATTATCTTATTTTGAAATGTGTGATCACTTGTAGATTAATGCGTTCAAATAAAAAAATCATGAAAAGTAATTGCTTGATACTCGATCAAAATATTCGTTTTCTTGTCATCGTTACGGCGAGAGTACTCTTTCCCTCCCAAAAGTGGAATATATTTTGAGTGATTTATGGGACATTATTGGTATTTTTAAAGCGTTATGTATAAGTGTATAACCGCACTCGAGTCAGTTTTAAGTTTGAAAACTTCTAAAAGATTCCACACATGTTGAAAAGGTCAATCGATCAACGCAAAAGTAGCAACTCAAAATATGGTTTGCAAACAATATTTTCAGTTCTTGGTGGTTTCATTTTTTCACAATTATTTATGAGGAAAAATAATACTCCCTCCGTCCCTTAATAAAGTTCCCATTTCACTTTCAAGTTTTGTCCCTAAATAAAGTTCCCATTTCTCAAACTTAAGGGACCCACTTAATATAATAATATTATTATCAATACTTTCACCACTAACTATCTCTTAAAACACCTTCTCTCTCCAATCAAAACTTATATTTTATTCAAAAGTAATACCAAATACCCCACCACTAACCATTTCCTAAAATGTTGTGCCCAACACAAATGGGAACTTTATTTAGGGACGGAGGGAGTAAATAATACATATGAACTGATATTTACAATTCTTTTAGAGCTTCCATTCTTTTCAGCATTATATAAACATGCACATTTATAAGTACTTATAGAGTTATAGACTATTTAGCAATGTTTTAAAACCGGGTTTTTGAACCGGACCGGTCGATGTCCTAAAAATGGTCGAACCGGTCGAACCGGTTGAACCGGCGGGTTGAACCGGATTACAATATTATTCATTATTTATGATATATCTTTTATATACTTTTCATTACTCAATTTTACATCTAAAATCTAAATATGACAAGAACAAAAAAACATATTCTGTAATTTGTATTAAGTAATTTTTAAGTCAGTAGCAGCGGTCCATCGTTATTAGATAAAAAAAATCATCAACACACTTCCTGGTTGTTGTGGGGGGAGAAAAGAAAAATCAAGTAGCAGTCCATCATGATCATGATATGTATATAAAGCGTTGTGAGAGTAGACTCAAGTAGTCAAGTTAATAGGATGAGACAAAAAGACAAAATCTACTTCTCCATCCCACGTCGCTGTGGGAGGAGAAAGCTAATCAATAGTAGCAGTATACATTTGGGCATGCAGGGAAGAAAATCAAGCAGCTCAATGGATACGAACTTTTTAAGTTTGATTCCATTAAGCATAGTTTAAGTTAATCCGGTTCATTTCCGGTTTTAAAGTCCCGGTTCGACCCGGTTGCGTAAAAAACCGGCCGGTTCATTCCGGTTCGTAAAGTGCCTATCCACCCGGCTAGTCCGGCCCGGCCTCACACGCAAATTCCGGTCCAACCGGTCCGACCGGCCGGTTGGACCCGGTCACGAAAACATTGCTATTTAGTACTCATCTGCCATTAACTTCATTGCTATTTCAACTAACGAATGAATCGATGTTTTGTATCGGCTCAATCCAATTGCACCAGAGAATATATTAAAGCTTTCTAATTCAGATGTAGTTTCTGTAACACCGTCAAGTTCTTCCATCATTCCCAGATTTTTAAATGTTTGAATATTTGTAATGTTATCATTCATCATCCAGATTGCAAGTTCTATAACGTATCTTCGTATTCTAGGAGTCTTAGTAGGTGGGTTCGGGTGTTTCTTCAAGATTTGAACAAGTGTAATCGCTAATTCAGCATCATGTATTCCGCTTCTTTTGAACATGGAGTTGGCTTCTTCTCGTGTCATGAATTTGAACATATGTGCAGCTAATCCCACCATCACTTCTTGTAACTTAATATCATCTGTCATAATTTCTTTGAGTACCTAATATTCACACCAAGTTTTATATTGAAAATGATAATTAATTTTGATATGAACTTAAATAAAAGAGGCAATAAAAAATTAAACCAAAAAACTAGACCTCATCTCCCAAAATAAACTTGTGCGACTTAAATTTTGTTGTGCAATTGTGCGACTCGATCATATGTTTCAGGGGCGGAACTAGAACTTTTTAATAGTAGTAGCACAAAAAAAAAAAAAAAAACAAATGGATACCAAATGAAAGATAAAAAAAAGTTCTAAAAATACGATTGCATCAAATATAAAAAAAAAGTTCTAAAAATACGATTGCATCAAATATATAAAAAAAAATAGTTCTAAAAATACGATTGCATCAAATATAGAAAAAAAAAATAGTGTACGGTCTTGTAAATATATAAATATACGATTTGCATAAAATAAAAATACGATTCGAAGAAAGTGCTTTATGAATTCCCCTTTTCAATTAATCCTATTGCATTTATAAATATATAAATATCTAATTATCTGATATAATCAATAGTTAATAGTATAACATAAAGCAATACGTATATTATATAAATATATGATTAATACATCACAACCTAAATATGTGCTTTATGAAGACACATCACACCAAGAATAATATTAAAATAGATTATAATTTATACATACAAAAAGTACATCACTCGACAGTTCATCAATTGTACTTTTGTAGCCTATATACCAATTGAGATAATTAAATATTATACAAATGAGAAAAACTTGTATGCATTAGTTAAAGTACCTAGGACTCTAGGAGATAAAAAAAATATAAAGAATTATAAAGTACCTAGGACTTTAGGAGATAAAAAAATACTAAAGAATTACTACTTACAAAGTTCGAAGAACACAAAACTTTTAAAAGCACAGAACTTTTGAAGAACACAGAACAGGCGGTCAGGCGGCCTATCAAGACTAGGAGGAAAAACATTTATTTAATTAGGTTTAGGTTTTGAGTTGGGTTTTGTGTCGAACTATTGTTAATATATGGGTTTATATTTTAATATTGTTTTATGTTATTAGGTAGTTTTTTAATCTGATAGTAGCACCATAATACCAAAAAAATTAAAAATATTGTGCTACCCAAAAATTTTTGAGTAGTGGCTCGTGCCACCGTGTGCTAATGCACACATCCGCCACTGATATGTTTTTTTGTGCGATCCGGACTTTTTGTGTGACCAGACCATTTTGTGTGCGAATATATCCATTTCTTTGTGCAACCACTGTTTTTTGTGCGACCAGAGAATACTTGTGAATTTTTTAGTGGAGTCGCACATGTCGCGTATTTTATTTTGGGAAGATTTGAAATTGAATATTTTTGGAGAATATTGAAATTTAGTAAGTATATTTTTTTGGAAATCACCTAAATAAAATAAAATATTTATCTAAATTCTTTTAATTTCTCTTACCGTAGGTGCAGTGGTTATTACAGTTCTCAGTTGTTGAAAGAAATCCGTACCACTATAGACGCATAAATTCCTCAAAATTCTAGCAGAATTCACTCTTAGCAACGGGCACTCCAAACCGTTGCTAAGTTTCTGAATAACATTCAATTTCAAGATCCGATGACAGTTTCGAGCGCTTTCAAATGCCAACATTCCAAGTGCTTCACCAGCTGCAATTCTCACATAATTTTTATCATCCATAATATCACCCCTAAAGAAAATATTAAACAATTCCTTTAAAACACCACCTGTCCCCCCAATCCTTTCCGTTGCATCATCTTCTAACGCCAAACTTGTTAAAATATCGATCACAAGTTTTTGTAATTTTGGGTGTTTTTCGCCATACTTTAATATATCACGAATGTAGCTAATGGTAAACACAAGTTCTGAAATTTCGGTTCGAAGTTGTGCACCCGTTACACCGGTTGAGCTTACTAACATTTTAACAACGTGTAACGATCGTTTAACGGTTGAAATTTGCGATTCGGTTACACGTTTGTCTTTTAGTAAACGTTCATCCGCATGCATGAAATCGATGATTTTCGTTAAGAGTCCTCTTGTGTTACCAATCTTCCCACAATTATCGTGATCACGAGCGAGTTTCTTGAGAATTAGAAGCCCTAATTGATTAAACGCCCAGAAATCATAATCACCATGATCTCTAATGAGCTCATTTTTACAAATTTCAACGTGTAATAGCGACGATATCGATTCCATTGCTCCCGGGATTCCGGCCACACGAAGCGCGTTTTGCTTTTTACCGACGAGTTTCACGATGATCTTCGCGGCGGAAAGCCGAATCTCTTCTTCTTGCGGGTCTTTCCAGTTAAGCATTTCGACTAATCGTTCGATTACCGATATTGTAATCCCGATTTTCTGAAGAGTATCTTGAGAAAATCGTGAATTTGTAGTGAATCTTTCAAAGATTCTAACCCCGATTAGTTGTTCATCCGAGGAATCGGAGTTCAAAAGCTCCATAGCAAAAGAAACCATATCCATTTTTAATCCATCGAATATGCTTCGATTTACACTTTTCGAATACGAATCATAGAAAAATCTTCGAATCGAAATCATACCCGTGTGCCCTAATTCCAACTCTTCGTTCACTTTTTCTAACAACTTTTTGTAGATCACATTCCATTCCCAATATGTTTTCTCTAAAAGAAACAACATAGCTTCGGATAAAGCCAACCCGTAGAAGATCGAAAGAGCCGATTTTCGATTCATTTTCACGGTATGAACTTCGTCATCAAAGTTATGATTCACGAGACGTGTAACCGAAATGAACACACAAACGGCTGCAGATGCTAATTGTAACCAGTAAAGAAGCTTACTGATATTACTCGATACGAAAATCCATCTTCCATATGGAAGAATTGGAACATCCGAACTTATCCATGTTCGTGATGGTATTTTTATTGTATTTTGATTCTCGTATATGATCTTTTTATTGCTCGGATGGTGAAACAACGAGCTCGATGTTATGGCGTGAAAGCTACCAACTCCAGGATCTACTAACGACCACGTGGCTTGGTGTTGCCATTCGAGCTCGTGACTTCTGCTAAAGATTCTGGTACTTTCAATCAACAGAATAACGGTTACTAACCAGAAATCTATTTTATCTATGGTTATAGCAAAGCCTCCTAGTAAGACCACCGTGGCCCATATGAACCCTAGGGTTCCTAGACCGGTGGCTGCTTTTTCTAGAATAGCGAGCCGGAGAGCGAATAGGGTTAGTTTCTTTTCGGGTGCTCGTAGAACATGTTTTTGTTTTGAAAAAGGTGGCGTGTTGCTGCTGTTGGTTGTTTCGGTGCTTGTTTGTGGTTCGAAAATGGTGGTGTTTTTTGGTTGGATTTGAGTAAATTGGGGTAAAATGTCTTGGTCGATTGGGAGATGAACACTGTCTTGGCTTTCTATGGAGGTTCTTTGGTTCATGATGGATTGATGGTTGTGTTAATTTTCTAGGGTTTTAATGGAGATTGTGTGTATAAAGTAGTGGTATTTATATATGTAGAGGAAAACTCAACTTAAGGAGTAAGTTTATCTTTTTCATAGGGATCAAGAAGCAAGAAAACGACCCAAGGCTTCTAGCCTAGTGGTATTGGTGGAAAAGTTAAGGTGTTGCTCATGGCCAAGGTCATGGGTTCAAGTCCCGTCATGGACAAATGGTGGGGTTTATTCCCCATATGTGGAGGGTTCGAGGGAAGGCATACTGCCCCTTGTGGATGTCACTGTCTAGGCTCGAACCACTAACTTACTAACTTGCCGTTCAAAAAAAAAAGAAGCAAGAAAACGACTTTTTGTAGTTTGCTTTCTAATTTGCGAAAAGGTTGCTGCTTTTTGGTTGTGTTGTTAACTTTAATGATGTTGCTTGGGTTCTATCCTTGTGGTTATAGTGAAAAAGTGAGAACAAATTTAGTAAATTCCCATGCACCTGCAACATAAAAAAATATCATAAGAATATAGCAAAATATGACATGAGTTAAAAACATATACTAGTATAATGGATAAATATAAATGGATGAGATTTTTCTTGTTTAAGTTATCGGGAATGTTAGTCTTTAATTCAGCTTTACCCGGAACATATTCATGGTCAATAGCCATCATAAGATTTCTACAAAGTAATGTTTGAATTAAAGTGATATATCTTGTGAGGACATTAGATCTGGGCCGCTCGTTTTTGGGCCCTTGGCAAAATTATAAAAATGGGTCCCTCTAAAGTAATTTTTTTTTTCACATAACTTAAAAATATCCGCCAAATTACAAATAACACCCAATCCCGAAGTTAAATGTCCGGATTGAACCTTGTAGTCCGCCTATTTGCAATATTCCGTTAGACTTACATTGATTTAAATGAGTTTACACATATGCATACATGAGTTGATTTTTTCCTAAAGTAGGCCCCTAAATTTTGTAGGCCCTGGACGGTCGCCCATGCCTAGAGACGGCCCTGCCTACCACTACACAAACTTGGTGTTGGTTTAAACTTACAACTTTAATTCTTTATTTAGAGAATATGTTAGATTAAACGAAATATGAACGAAACCATATCTTTACACATGATACACGTATTAAAAAATGAGTGTGCATATAGTGTAAGGATTTGCCTAAACATTAGATAATTAAGAAACATTAATTGAATAAAATATTTTTTAATATATTGAATAATGCATTAAAAGCAACCTTGCCGTGTGGCATTTGGCACAAGGGGTTCCGGTGTGGTGGCTTGGGATGGCGGCGCCAATTGAGGGGTGGCACTATTGCAGAGGGACCTATCTGTTATACTATAGATTTATTTATATTAAATATACAAAAAAATTATTATTAATTTTAGTTATGAGCTCATTTGAAGGGGGAAATTGGGTAAATCCAACCGTGGCATATAATATCGGCAATTGTAAAGAAATACTGACTTCGTCACCGGAGAAAAAACAGTTGGTCTTCATTTTGATGACAGAAATATGTTCGGAGTATTTAATTGTGGAGTAATATATGCAGTGACTTTGGAAAACGATTTAATTAAATTGGTGGGAAATTAGCTGGTAGATTGTGGTGGATTAAGCAAATAAAAGTTTTAAGTTTAAGGTCCCACAATCGCATGTGCACCCATTGAGTGCGCGATTGGCTTTGCATATTTGCAAACTTGTTTTTACCCACTCATCAATATTTAGTTTAAATATGATTTGAATGTTTATTCTTTATATAGATCGCTAATAGGAATTTTTAGAACAAATATTCACGTATCTATACAACATATACCTCACACATGATTCTAATATGAATATAAAAGTATAACACTACTCCCAAACGTAACACCAATTAACACTTTCTTTCTGTCAAATCAACGCCATAACACTTGATATTCAAACTGACTTTTTAAATTGGATCAAATAACTGAAACTCTTTTCTAATTCTTTGTAGAATGTCCCTATTTCATCTATAGAGCCTTACCAAAGTAGAATCCTAGGGGTGAGCATGGTCCAAAAATTAAACCAAACCGAAACCAATAGAACCGAAAACGAGTTTTAAAGCTGAAACCAAACCGATTACATGTTTTCGGTTTTGGTTCAATTCGGATTTTTTAGGCCAAAGTTCACCCTTATCCGAAGATCGGGCTAAACCGAAACCAATAGAATCGAAACAAAAAACGTTGAAGATCAGACTGAACTGATAGAACCGAAACAAAAAACGTTGAATTTTCAAAACCAATAGAACCGAAACAAAAAACGTTGAATTTTCAAAACCAATAACATGTTTTCGGTTCGGTTTTTTCGGCCCAAATGCCTAGTGTGTACATTTAAATTGTCTTTTGACAGGTAGTAAAAAAACCAGAATAAAAAAATATTCAAAAAAACTTTCTCAGTTCGGTTCCGACCAGTTCCCGGTCCAGTTCCGAGTGTCATTAGTTCAGCCCAGCCAAAAGCATTCAATTTGATTTTTGGACTGTGCACAAGCCTACATTCGCCTCTTTCCCATACTAATAAGAAGCAAAATAAAAGTAGAGAAATTAAAGGAATGCAAAGTAACAAATAAGCATATTTCAGCAAGTACATATTACAAAAGATACAATTAATACAAACACGAGTCTTGTACTCGATAGTTATTTTTACATGTTAGTCACGGAGTAAGCTTAGGGCTCGTTATTATTCAGCTGTTAGCTGCTTAATACTCTTTCTTAAGCATGTAATATCTCCCATACTGCCAAAAACACTACTCTTGCCAAGAGGGGTAGCATAGTCATTTCACTTGCTGTCAAAGCCTTTTAACACACCCGTTAAAAAAAGTCAATACCATTGACTACCAGGCCCGCCTTGGGCAGCAGCAAGTTTTCTTGGGACGTATGGAGGTCGTGATTGTAGCCCGTTGCCCGAAACTTCTATAGTGGTTTCTACTTTGTCATTTTTGCAGTTGGCGCTTCTTCTCGGGTAGGAAGAACCGGGCAGGGGGAATTGAGTTGGGGCAGCTACTGGATTACTTCTACTTGCTCTTCGTTGTTCAAATGCATCTCCTGACCCTAGGGCAGGGGCAGGGGCAGCTGTTGTGGGCCCACAGTTGTTATAACGCATCACCGAACCAACTACTTTACCGGGCCTCGCAGCACTTCCCCCTGTAAAACCCAAGATAACGTGTCAAATTTACAATCAAAATATATTCATATTATTTATATATACTTATATCTATGAATATGAATTCATATTATTTATATATACTTACATATAGCAACATTTTTTTTAACTATATGCAAATAACAAAAAATGGGAAAAATAATGCAATGAATTCATTAAATAAATCAGCAAACCTTGGATTGTTTGAGGAACTTGTAGGGGTAGTCTGGTCATTGGCATAGGGTTAGTCATGTACTGTTGCTTCCCAACTTCATTAATTGAACATTTAGAAAGACCATTTGTAACTTCAACTGCACTTTCTTTAGGATATAATACACAAGCCCTAAATCCAAAAAATCAATCAAATAGAGAAACAACAGGACTAAAATAAAACAACCTAACAGTTTTAGACTAATTATTTTCTGAGTAAATTACATAATATGTCCTTGTGCTTTGTATGAAATTTTGAATTTTCATCCCTCTACTCTGTTGTTACACGGATAGTCCCCAATTTTGAAACTTGTAAAATCAGGTCGTTATGTTTTTAAAGATTGTTGACGTTACAAGTTTCAAAATTAGGGATTAATATAAAAAGTCGATTATTATAATATATTAATTATAAGTAACATATTAATTATTTATACATTTTTTTTTATAAAAAAGGACAAAAAAGTGTCTGGTAATTACCTTGGTAAAGATGAAGACTGTTGTCTCTCAAAAGGTGCAGCTGTTGTACCTTTGCCATAATGTTCTTCAAGATGAGCAAATTGCTTCTTGAATTGGTCAACAGCACTGTCAAACAAGAAACAAAAAGAGAAAAAAAAGGAAAAAAAAAATATCAAAATAAGAAATTAAATATTACAAAAAACAATAAATATTACAAAAGTTAAATTTTCATTTAATTATTAATTATTTGTTATAAAAAGTATCAAAATGAGAAAATGCTTCTTGAATTAATTAATTTTAATTATTTGTTATAAAAAGGACAAAAGTTAAATTTTCATTTACTTATAAAAAAACATTAAATATTACAAAAAATAATAATATAGAATTTTGAAAAAAAGCGTACCTTGGATACATAAATCCAGTTGGTTCAGCTCCATCCAAGAATTCTTTAAGCATATTTGGATGATATTCAAGAATTTCTCTATAAATCAATTCCCGAACATCTTCTTTTGTAATTCTTCTTCTTTCAAATTCAAATTCCATTTTTGTAACCGGTTGAGCAGATGGCTCTCTCTCAACTTTAGCCAAATTCTTAAAATATGGATCAGAAAGAGCCTATAAAAAGAACAAAATATGTTTTTTTTTAATTCAATACAAATAAAGTATATTATATTAAAAAAATAAAAAATAAAAAATGACCTCTTCAGCTGTAGGACGATCTTTAGGCTCAAATGCAAGCATTCTCTCTAACAGACGAAGAGCAAGCGGATCTGCGTTTGGGAATTTTTGTGAAAATGGAATCGGTTTTTTCTTCCTCATGCTGCTTAAGTATCTTCTCGCCTTCTCATTTCTTATCTGATTTTTACATCAAATTTAATATACAAATAAAATAAAATGACAAAAAGATATATTTTTGTAAATAAACTCATAAGGCTAAAAACACAATTTTATTTTAGAATTTGATTAATTTTCTTTCAAGATTCATGAATAGTATGTTAGTTAATCATACCCTAGCAATAGCTTCAGGTGATGGTGTCCCCAAAAGATCAGTCATTAAATCCAACTGATGCACCACATTTTTCCCGGGAAAAAGCGGTTTTCCAGTTAGAAGTTCTGCAAAAATACAACCAATACTCCATGTATCTATAGCTGGTGTGTACTGCACCAAAAAAAAATAGTTAAATTAATACAAAAATTACAATATTAAATAAAATTATAAGTTTTTTTGCTACTATTTAACCAACAGTATCACCAAATCTGGTTAATTTACCTTAGAGAAAAATGATCCACATAGTTCTGGAGCCCTGTACCATCTTGTTGCAACATAATCCTGTAAACAAATCCAAAAATCATATATTAAAACAAATAGAGACGGGACAGGTGGCGAATGGCGATGATAGGCAGGTTGGATAATGGGTCAACACAGGTAACTTTACATACGGGTCATGTCGGGTTGACCCACAACACTTTTCGTCCAAAAAAAATCAAACTTATTTATAAATAACAATCTAATTTTTTAAATTAAACAATTTAAGAGGTTTTTAGTATTCAAGAGACATTTTGATCTACTTTCAAGTACCCGCTGAAGATGTAACATAACCCACATTGACCAGTTCATTAGCAAACGGGTCGAAATTGTTACTAGATTACAATAATTGGAGTTAAAAACATACTGTCCAAAATATTGCAGTAGGTGTGTCATTAAATGCAACTCTTGCAAGCCCAAAATCACAGATCTTGAGTTTGCAGTCAGCATTCGCCAAAATATTTTTCGGTTTCAAATCTCTGTGAAACACATTTGCTGCAAATAAAAAAATAAATCAAAATTAGAATCCATATCACAAAAAGAATACATACAGAATGATACATATAGACATATAGTGCATATATATATAACCTGTATGTATGTATTTCAACCCTCTAAGAAGCTGATAGAGAAAAAACTGATAATGTTCAGGTGTTAAATCATCATTTGCTTTAATAACTTGATGCAGATCAGATTCCATAAGTTCAAAGACAACATATATATCTCTAAATTCTCTTCTAGAAGGTGGTAACAAAATGTGTTTGATTTCCACAATGTCGGGATGCCGAAGAAGCCTAAGAAGCTTAATTTCGCGAAGAATGCGAGTTGCATCAGAAACATGTTCAAAAATATCATTTATTTTTTTAATTGCTACTTTTTCTCCAAGATGTGTATCGTATGCAGAACATACAACACCATAACTTCCTTTTCCAATTACTTCCTCTATTTTATACCTACTCCCTTCACCATATTCCGTGAAAAAATCAACTTCTGCAGATCCCTGCAACATTAAATGATTTAAAACCCTATTAATTATCATAACTATCGTATTTATACATGAACTGATCTACAATAAACATAATATTGTCATTCTACAAGGTTAAAAAAACAAGAAAATGAAAGCTTTTTCAGGTTACCTTTCTTCTTTGATCAGGCTGCATCACTGCGGCAAAGCATCAAACACCTGGTGGGCAACTTAAAAAAACGAACCTAATAAGATTGAAACTTAGTAGATCACAAGCCAACAAGATCCAGTAAACAAAATTGGTGAAATCTAGAGCAGCGAAGTCAATCAAGAACAGAAAACCCCCAAAACTTGGGTAGAATAGTTATTTTAAGAAAAAAATTTGAAAGTTTCTTGGTGTGGGTTAGTCGTATAAATGAATCAAAAGAACGATTAGGGGTCTTGAAGCGATTAAATCAATGAATGGATCTATAATAACAAGAGATCGATGATGAAGATTCGACAAGAAGTATGTAGAAACAGGGGGTGATGTAGATCAAACAAAACCTTGTTGGGTTTGGGTTTTGGTTTTGGTTTTGGTCAGGTTGTAGAGAAGGATATGAAGATGGGTTTTGGATCTAGAGACAGATAAGGGATTTAGAATGGAAATTAATTTTCATATCATACTTTTTGATACATTTATCACAATGTATAAGTATTCTTAGGTACAAATATATAAAGCAATTAGTGTGATACATAGATTAAAAGATGTGGTGTAAACATCACCCTATTTAGAATACCTAAAAGACTGATACGCGTATTATATGTATGTATATTTTTGCAACTCAGAAAATAAAGGAAAACTAATAATGGAAATGAGAGAACAAGAAGAGCCGAAGAATCTTTATTTTGTGGCCACATAAAAACCAAATTCTTCAATTCACATGTTTATGTATAGAACTTAAATTTTCTATTTATTTTTTACTCGTTTATTTAATGTGATGTCTTTAGGGTCCCCATCGGCTCTTATCGGATCAGGTCAGTCGGGTTTGAGGTAAAAAAAGCATAACCCAAATCCCGACCCGATAAGCATTTGGGTTTGTCAGGTTCGAGTCGGTCAGGTTTTGGGTTTGTTAGGTTGACCTGATCGGGTATCGGGTAGACCCGATTGAGTTAGAACTTTATGAGTTTATTTAACACTTATAATAGTTAATTTATTTTACTGAATGAATAATAATTATTAATTTGCTAATCCATTGATTTATGGTAAAAACATCCTAAATTTTAAAGGAAAAAGAACACTTTAATTTTAAGCGTGTCTATCGGGTCACTCGAAACCTGATAACATAAAAAATCCTACCCCGGAAATGGACTCAATAAGGAATCGGGTTTGTTAGGTCGGGTTCAAAAAAACCCATTTTTAATATAAGACCCGAATACACCTGAATCGACTAACATAATCGGGCGAGGGTCACAGTGTGATATAACGACCGCCAAAAGGGTTTAGCGAGGAGTTATACCAAACCCTCTTAAAAGCAATAATATTTATATATACCACGTGGTATTCATCATGAAAGTAAATAATAATGATAACGGGACTTTTTGTAATGCAACATATAATAGATCAATGTTATTGGAGGGACCTAGTTTTCATTTTCATGCCTCCTATTGGAGGGACCTAGTTTTCATTTTCATGCCTCCTTTTTCAAATAGAGTATCTATCCCAATTTTCGCTTTATTTTCTAAAATTAGTTATTATTATGGTGGTGGTGAACTGGTAATGGTGACTTGCGTTATTCAATATATTATTTTACAAAAAGTAATACACGTTTAGTTTTATTTCATTATAGTATAATGATATAGTATATTTCTTATCAGTTAATAATTAACATGTTTTTTTTTTTTTTGGAAACTATCATTATCATGTTTTTGATACCGATGAACGTTTTTGTACTTCAAGAGTACAAATTATCATATGATTTAAAATTTTTAATATATTATTAATATTGATTTGATTATGGATGTTTTCATATATACGGAAACAGGAAAGATTAGTTTTTTTTATCGTATTGATATGTGTAAAATATGATTTTATTGACGGATTAGTTACTAGATAATTCAACGAAGAGACTAAGGTGCTGTTTGTTTTTTGACAAAAGGTCTTCCTGGGGTCTTTTGTCTTCGCCCGGCACAGATGACGGGCAGAAAATCCCTTCAAAAGATGTTTGTTTTTTTAGAAACTCGCAGACATAAAAATGTCTGCCCCACATCTTTTCCATACAGACTTGAACTAGTGCTTCTTGGGTCTGCAGACCTAAATATAAAACATATCTCCTTCTCCTAAAAAGAACGTTGTCTGCTCCAAATACCCAACAACCTTCCATCTTCGAAATCCCGTCGTCTCCTCAACAGCTTCGCCTCACCGTCTCCGGCGACACTCCGCCTCACCGTCGTCGCCTCCGTCTACCCCTGAACCGCCGCCGGTTTCGTCCAACTCAACCGTCATCATCGCCGTCGAAGATCTCCCTCTAGCGTCGATCTTCTACCAAATCAGGTATCTTTTCTCGTATCTTTCCCCACTCATCGTCGATTTTCATATGGAATTGATTTATATGGTATGTGAAAAATGGATTTCATCTTATGAATCTCAAAGAAGTCACTGTCGATTCTTTTGGATTTCATATGGAATTGATTTATGCATAAATTTGATATATATAAATATGATATGAATCTGATTTATATGCACAAAATTGTCAATTTTTATGGTGAATATTCTGAATTATTTCATGGTTAAAATTGAATAATTTTGTTAAATTCTCTTCACGGTTTTTGTTGAAATGTGAACTTGGTGTTTGATGAACCTCTATTACAATTTTCCCATCATAGTATAACCAAGATAATTTGTTTCAATTTTGAAGTTAAAGAATGACTAGTTTGACTTGTTATGCATAATATGAGTTTGCAAAATAGTTATAATTGATTATATGTTAAACTTGTTGCATAATTTGGTATTGCGTATGGTTTTTTAGTATGTATATGGTTTTCTGGTATGCATAATTTGGTTAGGAATTTAAACTGAACATTTAAATTTGATATGTATATGGTTTTTTGGTTTTTAGAAATGGGAAGAAAAGTTCTTTGGTCTAGTGTGCAATAAAAATACTTATTGGAAACTTGCATTGAAGTCGTAAATAATGTGGGTAGAAAAGGTTCGAGATTGCAAAAAGAATTATGGATCAAGATAGGAAGAGTTCTTAAGGAAAAATTTGGAAAGGATTTGACAAAAAGAACATATTGTAAACTGCTATGACAATGTTGTAAGACTGAGAATATTTTAAATTTCTGATTATATAAGCAGTCTGCAGATGTTAAAAAACAAACAACAGTTTTCTTGCAGACTGCAGACCTTTGGTCCACCTCAGAAGCTGCAGCAGTTGGCAGATATGGTCCGCAGACAGCAGATCTTTTTGCTCAGAAAAAACAAACAGCACCTAACAGTTTCTTGTTATTAGGAAAAAGGGATTGTTGGAAACGCTTCGGAAAATGATCCATTTGGAAATCAGTCGGAAACACCCGTTAAAAACCTGGCTCAATTCGTCAGAAACCCGTCTAAAAGAGAGCCAGCCCAAAACCCTTTGTGAATAATGCATGAGTTCCAATTGCCAGGTATATTTTGTAAGCAATTATATACAGTTATACACTATTGTATGTATAATAAAATCTTATGCATATTCTTGTTCTTCAAATAAATTAATTAATGGGGCCACTGATCATGTGATTATTTCCCTACATCACATGCACAATGTCAACACTGTTATAAAATCTATATAAATATATATGTGGATGAACACATTTTCAACCCTAGCATGAACACAATTCAACCTTAGGGTAAACCATTTTCAATATTTCCAAATCTATCATAAATGTTCTTGTCTACTAATTAATATAGCATGGTAAATCAATAGTAAATTTTATAGTATAAATACCCCATCATGTAAAGAAGCAAAGTGCACCTCATAATACACTTGCATAAGTGATTATAATTCTCTCTATCTTACTTGTTTCTTGCTTTTATAATCTTCAAGTTCTTTGATCAATTGCTAATAGGGTCTTAATTATAGTAAAATTATAACACGTTATCAGCACGAAAGTTCTTAATCAAGGAAGATCAACTCAATCACAAGGTACATTTACTTAATCAAGTTAATTGCTTAAGGTAAACATTTCTTATAACAATAAGTTATAATATAATAATAAATAAAAAAAAGAATGAAACCAAACACATTTAATCAAGGACATTATGATGACATTTGGACTACTAATCTTGGGACTACTAACATACTTACATTTATTATTGTACTAATTTTATTCTTATGTTTACTAACCCTTTTAATTTATGAAAACTAACATTCACATTTATGTATTCTAACTTTTACTTATGCTTATGCTAACATTTACATTTATGTATTCTAACTTTTACTTATGCTTACTAACTTTTACTTATGCACACTAACATTTAATTTTATTGCATCTAACCTTTATTTATGTTACTAACATTTATTTATATATACTAACTTTCCTTTATGTATACTAATACTTATGCATATTTTTTTTCTCTTTCTTTTATTTACTAATTTATTTAAGATTCACTAATATTTTTACAAATATGTCTATGTAATTTATTTCTTTAATTATTCTTTTATTAAAAAAAATATATAACGGCTATATATGTAACGGTTATAAAACGGTAAAAAAATATATATATATATATAAAAATATACAACGGCTATATTTTTACACTATAAATAAACACATCATCCACACTTTTTTATACTACAAAATAATTTCTCTCATCTTCAAAATCAAGATCAAGAATGATTCACCCGTTTTTAATTTTCATGATTGTAATGGTTATTGTACTTGGCATCTTAATTAGTCTCACGCCTGATGTATTTTATCCTTTCTTGTTCACGTATGAGATGATTGTTCTCCCACTTCTGTTTTGTGCAATACATATTGATATATATGGATTCTGATTTTTAACTTGTTTTTGTTTTAAATATATATAGTTATAAAATGTCAAACGTTGCGAAGATTGAATTTGATGCGTTAGAAGCATCTGGTAAAAATTACAACTCATGGATCACTGATATGAGAGCATATTTAGCATCAATGGGTATCTTAGATGCCTTAAATAAAAATAATAATTGTTCATCTCAAGAAAAATGGAAAGCAGTTTTCAATCTTCGTAAACACGTTGATGCTAGTTTAAAAAATGAATATTTAAACATTGAAGACCCATATATTTTCTGGAAGTCTCTTAAAGAAAGATTTGATAATAAGAAAAGGGTCTTACTTCCCTTTGCCAGAGAAGAATGGAGATCATTAAGATTCCAAGATTTTAAACAAGTGTCTGATTATAGCTCAGCGTTGTTCAGGATATGTTCACAACTTGAATTTTGTGGAGATCCTGTGACAGATGCAGAAAAGTTGGAGAAAACTTACTCCACATTCCATGCATCAAATGTTACTTTGCAAGAGAATTTGCGATTGCAAAAATTCTCAACATATTCTGATTTGCAAGAATATCTTCTGACTGCTGAGCAACACAATATGCTCTTAATGAGAAATCATGAGTCCCGTCCCACAGGATCAGCAGCACTCCCTGAAGTCAATGCTGCAGAAAATGTTGGTCCTCGAAATAATACAGGGGGACGTGGTCGTGGCCGTGGACGAGGTCGTTTTAATCAAAACCATTCTTTTGGCCAAAACTATAATAATGGCCGAAACCAAAACATTGGTCGAAGTCACCCTTATGGTCGTGGTCGTGGTTTTGGTCGTGGACGTGGACGTGGATATGGACGTGGTCCAAGAAACAATACTTATCATGCCCCACAAGTTAACAAAGTCCATTCACAAAACCAGACCACCAAACATGATGCTGAAGCAAGTGCTTCTCAGAACAATCAAAGTGTGTGTTATAGATGTGGTAGCACGGGTCACTGGCAAAGTACTTGTCGCACACCTTCTCACTTTTGCAAGCTATATCAAGCTTCACTTAAGCAAAAGGAGAAAGAAGTAAACTTTGTGGATCAATCTGAAAACACTGATCTAAATGCTTCCGATTTCTTGAATGACATGGAGTAATATGAAGCTTAATCACTCATGTCTAAATCATAATTATGTTTATGTTTTCATCTTTGTAATTCGTCTATGCATTTCGTTAAACTAGGATTTCCCTTGTTTTCATGTAATGAATTTCTAATCATCTGTATAATAACTTATGTTTTTCCATTTTTCAAGTTTGATATGAACTCTACTGGAGCAAAACAACAATCGATGGTTGGAGATCTATGTATTCTAGATAGTGGTTCCACACACACTATCCTTAAATCTAAGAAATATTTTTCTGAACTAAAACCAACAAAGGCAAGCATAAACACCATATCAGGTCCAGCGGACTTGATAGAAGGTGTAGGAAAGGCTAATTTTATACTACCTAATGGTACACACAAGTTGTGGTAGATAATGCTTTATTTTCTCCTAAATCAAAGAGACATTTATTAAGTTTTAAGGACATATATCATAATGGATATGACACTCAGAGTGTGACTGCACATAATGAGAAAATATTACACATTACTAATAAAAGTCATGTATTGGAAGAACTACCATTACTACAATGTGGTCTACACTACACACATATAAACATGGCAGAGTCACACATGGTAGTCAAAGTAAATAGTCACGATCCTAGTATATTTAGCTTATGGCATGACAGGTTAGGGCATCCAGGCTCAACAATGATGAGGAGAATAATTGAAAACACTCATGGGCATCCATTGAAAGATCATAAGATCCCTCATATAGGTAAAACAACTCGATGTGCATCATGCTCCCTTGGTAAGTTGATTATAAGACCTTCACCTATTAAAATTGAAATGGAAACCCCTGCGTTTCTTGAAAGAATCCAGGGAGATATTTGTGGACCCATTCATCCACCATGTGGACCATTTAGATATTTTATGGTCTTAATAGATGCATCAAGTAGATGGTCTCATGTTTGTCTATTATCAACACGTAATGTTGCATTTGCAAAATTTCTTGCACAAATCATTAAACTGAGAGCACATTTTCCTGATCATACTATAAAAAGAGTAAGATTGGATAATGCTGGTGAATTTACGTCTCAGGCATTTAATGATTATTGTATGTCTGTAGGAATTGTTGTTGAACACCCAGTTGCTCATGTACACACACAAAATGGTTTAGCTGAATCTTTGATTAAACGTCTTCAGTTAATTGCTAGACCATTAATAATGAGAACAAAACTTCCTGTGTCTATTTGGGGTCATGCTATTTTACATGCTGCATCATTAATTCGTATAAGACCAAGTGCATATCATAAATACTCTCCTTTACAACTTGCTTTTGGCCAAGAGCCAAACATCTCCCACCTTAGAGTTTTTGGTTGTGCTGTATATGTTCCTATTGCTCCACCACAGCGTACAAAAATGGGACCTCAAAGGAGGTTGGGAATATATGTTGGGTATGAAACAAGTTCAATCATAAGATATCTAGAACCTTTAACAGGTGATGTTTTTACAGCACGTTTTGCATATTGCCACTTCGATGAGGCAAACTTTCCAACATTAGGATAAGAAAAGAAAAACAAAGAAAAAGATGTATCATGGTGTGAGCCATCACTATTATATCTTGATCCTCGAACTAACCAATGTGAAAAAGAAGTTCAAAAAATAATGCACTTGCAGGAAATTGCAAATAAATTGCCTGATGCATTTACTGACACCAAAAGAGTGACAAAATCACATATACCGGCTGTTAATGCTCCAGCCCGAATTGAAATACCAAATGAAAAATATGGTGATAAAGTCACTCAAGAGTCTAAAGCACGCTTAAAGCGTGGAAGACCAATTGGTTCGAAGGATAAGAATCCTAGAAAAAGAAAGAATGTAGAAAATGCAAATGATCATAAGGAAAGTGTTTCTGAAGAAACACAAAATATTGAAACTCCTCCACAAGAGGAAATGAATGATTTTAACAATGAGGTTTCCATAAATTATGGCCAAACAAATATATTATGGAATCGGGATGAAATAGGAAATATTGATGAAATATTTTCCTATGTCGTTGCATGTGAAATTATGAATAATGATCCTGAACCAAAGTCTGTCATTGAATGTCAAAATAGACATGACTGGGATAAATGGAAAGAAGCCATGCAAGGTGAATTAAATTCATTGAATAAACGTAATGTTTTTGGACGCATTGCCCTCACACCAGAAAGTGTGAAACCTGTGGGTTATAAATGGGTTTTTATACGAAAACGAAATGAGAAAGATGAAATTATAAGATATAAAGCTAGACTTGTAGCTCAAGGTTTTTCTCAAAGACCAGGAATTGATTATGAGGAAACATATTCCCCAGTTATGGATGCAATAACGTTTAGATATCTAATAAGCCTGGTAGTTTCCAAAAATTTAGAAATGCGTCTAATGGATGTTGTCACAGCTTATTTGTATGGATCACTTGATAGTGATATTTACATGAAAGTTCCAGAAGGATTTAAAATGCCAAAAGCATTAAGTGAAAAACCCAAAGAAATGTATTCAATTAAGTTACAACGATCCTTGTATGGGTTGAAGCAATCCGGACGCATGTAGTATAAACGTTTAAGTGATTACTTAATAAGTAAAGGTTATACCAATAATATTATTTGCCCATGTGTTTTTATTAAGAAAACAACATCCGGGTTTGTAATCATAGCCGTCTATGTTGATGATTTGAACCTTATCGGGACACATAAGGAAATTCATGAAACAACTGTACTTTTAAAGAAAGAATTTGAAATGAAAGACCTTGGTAAAACCAAATATTGTCTTGGTTTACAAATTGAGCATATGAATAATGGAATACTTGTCCATCAATCAAATTATACAGAAAAGATTTTGAAACGTTTCAATATGGACAAAGCGAATCCATTAAGCACTCCAATGGTCGTTCGATCACTTAACGTTGACAACGATCCCTTTAGACCTCGTGAAGAAAATGAAGAGGTTCTTGGTCAAGAAGTACCATATCTCAGTGCAATTGGAGCTTTAATGTATCTTACAAATTGTACTAGACCCGATATTTCTTTTGCTGTTAATTTGTTAGCAAGATTTAGTTCAGCTCCTACAAAAAGACATTGGAATGGTATCAAACATATTTTTCGATACCTTCGAGGAACTGTTGATTTAGGTCTATTTTATTCTAATGATTCAAAACAAGAGTTAGTCGGTTATACAGATGCAGGTTATCTATCTGATCCTCATAAAGCTAGGTCTCAAACGGGATATGTTTTTATGAGTGGAGGCACTGCTATTTCATGGCGCTCCCAAAAGCAAACACTTGTCACGACATCATCAAATCATGTCGAAGTCGTCGCACTACATGAAGCCAGCAGAGAATGTGTGTGGCTAAGATCGATGACAAAACTCATTTTGACTTCGTGTGGACTTGAGGGGGAGAAAAATCCAACTGTAATTCATGAAGACAATGCGGCTTGTGTTACACAGATGAAAGAATGATATATAAAGACTGATAGAACCAAGCATATACCCCCAAGATTTTTCTCATACACTCAAGACTTGATAAAGGATAATCAAATCGAAATGAAATACGTCCAATCTAGTAATAATTCAGCAGATCTTTTCACAAAGTCACTACCTACTGCAATGTTCAGAAAACATGTTCACAGTATTGGAATGCGACATGTTCATCAGATGTGATAGATGTTTACATGAGGGGGAGTCAACTATACACTGCACTCTTTTTCCCTTCGCTAAAGTTTTTTCCCACTGGGTTTTCTTTAGCAAAGGTTTTTAATGAGGCAGCACTTCAAAGTTGAACTCTGTTTTGAAAAAGTGTCATCCAAGGGGGAGTGTTATAAAATCTATATAAATATATATGTGGATGGACACATTTTCAACCCTAGCATGAACACAATTCAACCTTAGGGTAAACCATTTTCAATATTTCCAAATCTATCATAAATGTTCTTGTCTACTAATTAATGTAGCATGGTAAATCAATAGTTAATTTTGTAGTATAAATACCCCATCATGTAAAGAAGCAAAGTGCACCTCATAATACACTTGCATAAGTGATTATAATTCTCTCTATCTTACTTGTTTCTTGCTTTTATAATCTTCAAGTTCTTTGATCAATTGCTAATAGGGTCTTAATTATAGTAAAATTATAACAAACACCACTTTCTCAACGATTCTTGGTTTTGTTTATAAGAGTTTATTACGGATGTTTTATAGCGAGAAACAATTGTCGCGTATTACTGTGAGATATGAAACAAATTAAAATGACAAATGTCTTATATCATCTATAATTTTGGTCTTAAAAACGACCTAATTGAAATATAAAAAAAGTTTTTATAATATGTGTCATGAAGCACATAATAAATCCATTTAATGATAGTTAAATATTCAAACTAAATTATAAAAAAAATCTAATACATCACAACAAAATAGAAAATTTGGACATTATTAATTCTATTGATGTTTGGAATTTTTGAGTTCATTTAAATTGTTTTATTATGTACCTAGAATACATGTTATAAAATCTATATATAAATAGCTTAATTAACTTTATGACATTTTAAATCTACTTCTACTACTATAATAAATTAAAGCCTATATGGCCACATGGCGTTTTCTAGACCAACAACTGTACACGTGTCATTATCCTAGGCACCTACGTTTAAATTTTCGTTAATTAATTCATTATACTGTTTCCTATTTTAAAATATACTATAATATATAATGATTTATTTAAATCATGCCTTACGTCAAAAACGGCCATTGCCTTTTGCCTTAAACCACTTTAATGTATTAATTCTGTACGACTATATGTTGATTACTAGCTTCATAGCCCGCCCGACTGGGCGGGCATGCTTCAAGAGAGATATAGGGAAATAACAAAATAGTGATACTATTGAAATAACATAACAATCCATAATTGAAATAATTAGAAACAATTTTTAATATGTGAATAAATGGTATAGTTTATTTAGAAACGAAATAAAACTTTTTTGTAAACGACATTTGTTGTTGAGTTAATGTAATTGTCATCTTTGTCGCAATAAATAACTTTCAATCATTTCTTGCTCTTAACTCTTGAGACAGCAACATATAGTTAACCTTGTGAGAATAATGGTGATTGAATAAACAAATCAACTTGCATTTGATGGATAATTTTCTTGTTTCTCTATCTTTTGCATCTTTTTGGGTCGGATCCGTTGACTGCATGTAATAAAATTCAGATATGAAACGTGATTTTGTAATTATAAATTCTAAACATTGTTTAGAAATACTCATCGCTATTGATTTTGTTCAATATCATTTTTTATACTGTATTAATCTTTTTTTCATTAAAAAACATAGGTTTTAGATCCCGATACAACGCGAGGGTAGGAAAAAACTCGGTAAAAAAAGATATAACTTAGTTCTATTATAATATAAATATAATCTAAAACTAAACACTACCAAATTTCCAATGAGCAACATTACAGAACATGGAATGTGATTTTTTGTACAACTATGAAAAAAAATGTATGAAATTATTTAGTCAGTTATTATTGAAATGATGAATAAAATATTTTGTTATACATGAATCATTGTTAAATAAATTTAAAGATGAAAAACTTGTCTATATACGACGTTGCGTTAATGTACATGCCATTTTAGTCGCAACAAATAACTTTCAAGTTTTTCTTACTTTTCATTCTTAACACAACATATATTGACCATGTTTTTTGGATACCGGTTTTGTTTATTGTGTTAACAAATTGGTTATTCATCTACACACGTAAAACTTAAAATGATTTTAACAATCCCAAGACTAAATAAACCAAATCTATGGCAAGGATCAATTACAAAAAATAAATTGGTTAAACAAAAGGCACATCAAGCATAAATAACAAAAAAATTGGCATGATTTAAACAATGGGCAGAAATAAAAGTTGTCTGGGCCATGAAACAAAAAAAGTGCAAACATAAGATGCTGCAAGAATTAAGTGCAAAATCCACTATAACTACATGATTTAAAAAAAACAAAACTCAAAATTAATATAATATCAAACCCAATATGTTTTAAATTTTTTACCCTTTTTTATTAGATCCTTGCAGCCCTGAAAGCATAATGCAATCACATTATGTGTACACATAGCAAAGAAACTACTTTGACTGAATCATAAAATGCTCGTTTTTGCTTGAGTTTCTAGCATACGTTGCCCACGCCATTTGCCAATATTTTAATTCAATAGATACTCGTGGTGACTGCTATTGTTGAACCTTCTTTGTTGAACCTTAATTTAGGTCTTGTCTGAAATAAATATAAGAAAATTAAAAAGGGGTGCTTCATGACCTCAAATGTATATTGGCAACATCCAGATACACCATCCCAAACCCAGTACCATATATGAAAGGGCAGTTAGGGGGGGAAATGGAAAAACAACCATATTTGAATAATTTTACATAAATAAATAAACATTATAATTTATTGTAATTTTGTACCGACAAATCAATTTCAATCATATGCTACGGAAGATCATCATAAAGTTCTCCAATCTGGTTATTATAAATTGACTGAATACATGGAGGCTGAGATTAGATGCAATCTTACCGAAGTTAATGAAAATTTAACCAGAATTTTTAATTAGTTTGCAAATGATATTTTTTTCCGGAAGCTGATCAGACAGTTGGTTGGCATGAAAATTAGTGAAAATTTGAGGATCAAAACATAATTAACACTTGAATTATTTAAAAAGAGTATTAGTGATTTCTTACCAAAATAACCTCTATTGCAATGGATTAACAACACTACTAATGAGACTGCCAATTGAAAGTACAAAAAGTGCTTCAAGAATCTAGCTTCCTTGCTTTAGAATTTTCAAGAAATAAGAAATGAAACTGCACTGAATATCAGAAGAAAATAAATTTTGATCAATAAAACCAATCATATATGTAAAAATACGAATCCAGTTTAAGAAATTATCCTTATAAAAATGGATTATTCAAACCTAAAACCAAGAGCAGTAGTACTTTTTATGTTCTTCATGTATAGGTTTTGTCAAAACACTCATCAACACCATCATAAGATTGAATTTTAGGCATTTCATTTGCTCTGTAATCTCAAAAAACTATCAAAATTTGATCAAATGATATAAAATTTGATAATAACCTCAAAATCTTCCTGCTTTTCTGCTGTAAGCAACAAAATCAATTACCCTGGAGTGATTTTAAGCTAGAAAAAACACAAGATATCTTTTTTTTTTAGATTACAAAATACAATAAATAACACCATATTTGGTGGCTGAACTAATCAAATAACATGATTTTTAGAAATGCATACATCCGCTTAAACATATAATAAGTAATTCGTAATATAACTGAAACAGTTATAGATCAGCCATTTGGTCCAATTTTCTTAACAAATAGCAACACTAATTCGTCCCCTTAGTTCTTCTTGTCAATAAGTAAATTAAAAGTCATTGGAGTACTACGTTACTTTTCTATATACAATTAATAAATGAAAAATAAATCACATTAAACATGGTAATAGAATACGTAACTCCAAAATTAAGAAGAAGCAAAAAAAATCTGTGAGACATATTTTCAAACAGTTAGTATGCATCAGATAACTGGTTTGAATGAAACGGACTTTTAGGTTAACTAACCTCAAAGAAACAAAAACAACAATTGGTATGATTAATAAACCAAACGATGACGATGCAGATTATCAAGATCGTTGTGCAGTGAGGAGTTGCGTATTCATAATCATAAACCCTTAATTGATGATTTCAGGGTTCCGAAATACTAATCAATACCTCATTATTAGGATCGGTATTCAAAGGGATTGAAGATTATATTGCGGGATTGGTTTATTGAAACGTTTGGCGTCTCGTCCGAATATTGTGGTCAAACTAATTGATGATTTCAATAAAACCAATCATATATGTAAAAATACGAATCCAGTTTAAGAAATTATCCTTATAAAAATGGATTATTCAAACCTAAAACCAAGAGCAGTAGTACTTTTTATGTTCTTCATGTATAGGTTTTGTCAAAACACTCATCAACACCATCATAAGATTGAATTTTAGGCATTTCATTTGCTCTGTAATCTCAAAAAACTATCAAAATTTGATCAAATGATATAAAATTTGATAATAACCTCAAAATCTTCCTGCTTTTCTACTGTAAGCAACAAAATCAATTACCCTGGAGTGATTTTAAGCTAGAAAAAACACAAGATATCTTTTTTTTTTAGATTACAAAATACAATAAATAACACCATATTTGGTGGCTGAACTAATCAAATAACATGATTTTTAGAAATGCATACATCCGCTTAAACATATAATAAGTAATTCGTAATATAACTGAAACAGTTATAGATCAGCCATTTGGTCCAATTTTCTTAACAAATAGCAACACTAATTCGTCCCCTTAGTTCTTCTTGTCAATAAGTAAATTAAAAGTCATTGGAGTACTACGTTACTTTTCTATATACAATTAATAAATGAAAAATAAATCACATTAAACATGGTAATAGAATACGTAACTCCAAAATTAAGAAGAAGCAAAAAAAATCTGTGAGACATATTTTCAAACAGTTAGTATGCATCAGATAACTGGTTTGAATGAAACGGACTTTTAGGTTAACTAACCTCAAAGAAACAAAAACAACAATTGGTATGATTAATAAACCAAACGATGACGATGCAGATTATCAAGATCGTTGTGCAGTGAGGAGTTGCGTATTCATAATCATAAACCCTTAATTGATGATTTCAGGGTTCCGAAATACTAATCAATACCTCATTATTAGGATCGGTATTCAAAGGGATTGAAGATTATATTGCGGGATTGGTTTATTGAAACGTTTGGCGTCTCGTCCGAATATTGTGGTCAAACTAATTGATGATTTCAAAGGGATTGGTTTATTTAATGGATTAGTATCAATCAAAAGGCAAGTCCGAATATTGTGGTCAAATTAGTTGTGCATTTGAATTGTTTTGAATTAGTTACCAAAAAATATGCATACTAATAACAGTAGCATATTCATTCTTCGTTGAAAAGGCAAGGAATTCGGTGGCCAATGTGTGAATTACACGTGGCATAAAGAGCCAATGAGAAAGCTGCGATTGGGTGAGTTGGCAAAACAAAATCATATGTAGGTGCATATATAGGGGACGATAATAGTCACTACATTTGACTATGTATCAAAATAATTAAACAGTCAAAATAAAAGGTCAATACATAATAGTCACTTCCTTTTGCCATAATCTTACCAGTAATCTCATTACACTAAATCATGATAATCTTAGCCGTAATCTTTTTGTAAAATAGGGTAAATTTAAGTAATCTTACAACATAATCATAATATATGAGAATTTTAAACTTAAATCAATGACATAAACACTAGGATGTTGTATTTTGACTTTCTAAAATTAAACACGACACTTATTCAATGTTTATATGCAATTTGAGCTCATAAACATTGGGATGTTGTATTTTGATTTTTTAAATTTAAACATGACACTTATGTATGAAAGTACATGCAGATTATGTATATTAATCAATAAGGAAAATATTGAAGTGAATTATGAAAGTATGTAAAACAACATCAGAGCATCTCCAATGCAAGCTTTTTACGAGACTTATTACCTTTTGTGTAGGTCATTTTAAGATTTTTGACCTTCTAGCAAAAAGTTTTTGCTTAAAAAGATTTTTATTCTATAAGTCATTCTTAAGACACATAAAAAGCTTTATGTAAATTTATATGTATTGGAGCAAAAGCTTTTTTTAAAGCTTATCTATGAATATTTAGTGGAAAGTATAGATGTCAATATTACTAAGTCATTGTAATGACTTATCCATTGGGGATGCTCTAACATAATTCAATAATATATGTTTGTAAGGAAAAGATTGAAGTGAATTATGAAAGCTTTATGATGCTTTTAAACTTTAAAGGCTATTGCATTTTATATATAATTGTTTCAGTTTAAAAATGTATGCAATGTGATAACTATGGATAATATAACAAATGTAGGGTTTCTTTTAGAATTAGAAAATCGTGAGAGCGTGTGATTTATTTTATAAAAAAATATGAATACAATATGAATACACAGGGCGTGCACGCCAGATCAACGACTAAGATCTATTCGCATTCTCAACCTTAATATCCATTCTCAACGGAACCCACCTATATATAAATTTTCTGAATTTAAATGAATGAAAGATGTACATAGTTAACTTTATAATAATATTAATAATATTATAAATTTACATGACCCGTGAAAAATCACGGGTTATAGTAATTTTGCTGAAAATAATTATTATAAAAATACAAAAATGAATTGTGAATTGTATGTTTTGACTACTACCAAAGTCAAACACAAAATTAATGTATACTTTTTAAAATAGTAAACATACATGAATCATGAATCTAACTTGACTATTATAGTAAGAGTTAAAAAAAAGTCAGATATACTAAAGAAGTCAAAATTCATATGCTGATGAATTTTGAACTATGGAGTGATACTTATATGGACTAAAAACAGATAAAATATTGCAGAAAGCAGAAACACTTTAAATTAGATTTTTTTTAACAGAAATCAAGCAAACCCTACTAACATAATCATATGTAAATCTATAGTGTATGGACAAATTTACCTTAATGTAATAGGTTTGTGTAAAAATTTATCCTAAAAAAACAAAACAAATAAATAATTGTAATCATTAGTATCCACATAACTTCAACACTACATTCTTATATATGCAATAATGTTAACAACAAATAGTTTGTCTATACCGGAAGTTGTATGGCAAAGTACATGTCAATATTTATCAGATGTTATTTTGTATCATCAACAACACAGGTTCAATAATCCAGGTATTACAAACTTTCATACGCTTATAATACCACTTTCTATTACCATATAATTTTATTTTATTTTTACGCTAACATATTTTATTTCCATTATAGATTTATCTCTTACAGATACGCAACTTCAAAACTTGACGTTATACGAGATAGAATCTATTCTAAACCTTAACAATTCTAGCCTAATTTTTTTTTGCTCACATGCCATGTCCTGATGACGATTCTTTAGAATCTTTAAACAATTGTATGATTGCACACGAGTTGTCTTATGATAAGATAACCTTGCAAAATCAATTTCATCAAAATTTCAATTCATTAACGGATGAACAACGAGACATTTTTTATGATATTATGACAACTGTTAATTCTGAAAACGAGGGTGTATACTTTGTTTATGGTTACGACGGAACTGGTAAAACATTCTTATGGAGAACTCTTTCATCCGCCCTCAGGTCCAATGTACAAATTGTTTTACATGTTGCTTTAAGTGGTATTGCTTCTTTATTACTATCTGGAGGTAGGACTGCTCACACTCGGTTTCATATACCTTTTTATCTTAATGAAGATTCTATGTGTTCTATAAGGGCAAATAACGATGTAGCAATGCTAATTAGAAAAACAAGCCTTATAATATGGGATGAAGCACCAATGGTTCATAAACATGCTTTTGAAGCGTTGGATAGAACATTCAAGAAGGATATTTTAAGAGATGGTATTGATGTGAAAGGATAAGTAATTGTGTTTGGAGGTGATTTTAGACAAATTCTACTGGTTGTACCAAATGAGACTAGACAAGATATAATAAATGCATCATTGAGTTCTTCGTATATATGAGAAAATTGCAAAGTGAAAAAAACAAAACAAAAAACATGAGGTTGACCCTAGGAAGTGATATAGCTAATATTGAAGAAACCACATCATTTGCAAATTGGCTTTTGGATATTGGGGAAAGCAAAATTAGTGGACCAAACGATGGAAATACAATTATTGATATTCATCATGATCTTCTAATTTCTAAATCTGCAGACCCGTTGAGTTCGTTGATTGATTTTGTTTATCCTTCCTTGCTCGAAAACATAAATACTCCTGGTTATTTTCAAGAAAGAGCAATACTTACACCTAAAAATGAAGTAGTTAGAGATATTAATGATCGATTTTTATTAATTTTCCGTGGAGAAGCCAAGGAATATTTAAGTTCAGATACCATTTATCCTGAAGAGTTTTTGAATGAACAATTTGATGAAAATTTATACTCACAAGATGTGATTAATGGTATTAGAGTAGGTGGATTGCCAAATCATTAGTTAGTTTTGAAAGTTGGTGTTCCTATCATGTTATTAAGAAACATTGACAAGAAAAATGGTCGATGCAATGGTACAAGACTTCAGATTGTCGCCATGGGTACCCGTGTTATAGAAGCAGTTGTTATATCTGGAAATAATGTAGGGTATTGTAGTTTTATATCTAAATAATCTTTGACGCCTTCTGACACCAATATTCCGTTTAAGTTTAAAAGACAGCAATTTTCACTTTCTATTTGTTTTGCTATGACAATAAATAAAAGTCAAGGATAATTATTATCAAAAGTTGGTCTGTATTTGAGAGAGCCATTTTTTTCACATGGTCAACTATATGTAGCCTTATCCAGAGTAAGAAGCGGACAAGGACTTAAGATTTTAATTAAAAAGATAAAGATGGAGATATGGCAAATAAAACATTAAACGTTGTATTCGAAGAAGTGTTTAGAAATTTATCTTGATATTTTAAATATTAATTACTTACTTAAAATTTGTTATTTGATTCTTTGTTTCCTTTTAGTAGTTATTCTATTTAAAGAGTACTAATTTAAAAAATTTCTTTTATGATATCTTCATTATAAGACCATTGGTGACTGTTTATATAATTTGTACAATATATTGTAATGTGTACTATATCCCTTATGATATTTTACATAATTAACATAGGTTTTCACTATTCATATCTGTATTATATAATACTTACTTTCAGCAAACTTTACGACAATGCGTGATTTTTCACGGGTCAGAACCTAATGAGATATAAAATAGGGACGTTCCACATATCTATGTCCTTTAAAAGCAGTTTTTTCTTTTTTATTTAAAAGAAGAACAATTAAGATGAAAGAATAAAACTGACCATTGCAGAAATCGAGCATGCGTGCTTAATATGATCGCCAATATACTTATCCAGTTGGACTACAATGAAACTGATCATAAATTGCCTTACAAAGTATATGTAGGATAACTTTAGGTGCAAACTTTCCTAGTACATAGTGTTTTGCCTATGACAAATGTGTTATAGGGTAATCATTATGATCAAAATCGGTTCAATATTTATAAGAGTTATTTGAATGAACTTGTACCCTTTTAGAAATTCATGACTAATCCTTATCCTAACAAATCATTCGAGAGGTTCAAACCACAATAATTGCACCAAGCAGCCGAAGAAGAAAAATTCAAAGCTTGCCAACTTTGACTAAATCAAAACCATCCGTTGACCAAAAATTTTGAAGGTCCTTTGGTACATGAACTGTAATGAAACTGCCATCATAACATCCAACCAAATGGATACACACTCCGAATTCGTACTGCCAGACCAAACCTGCCAACGTTTTACACTTGCCGAGATCCAATTAGCAACCAATAACTTTGCCGACGAATTAGTCGTTGGTCGTGGAGGATTTGGGAAAGTGTATAGATGCATAATCGGGCCAATAGGCGATGTGGCAATTAAGCGGTTGCATTCAACTTCCAACCAAGGAGCCCGTGAATTTGAGGCTGAAGTTAAGGTCCTTTCTAAGCTGCGACACGGTAATCTTGTGTCGCTAATTGGTTATTGCAATGAACGAAAAGAGATGATCCTACTTTATGAGTTTATGCCCAATGGAAACCTTGAAGATCATCTCCACAAAGTGGATACAAATATGTCATGGTTACAAAGATTAAAAATATGTATAGGTGCTGCTCGTGGGCTAGATTACCTTCACACGGGTACATCAACTCAACTTGGAGTCATACATCGTGACGTGAAGAGCTCCAATATTTTGTTAGATGCGAATTTTGCTGCTAAAATTTCAGACTTCGGGTTGGCCAAAGTTGGCCCGATAAATCAGACACGGACTTTTGTGAGTACGGGAGTCAAAGGGACATTTGGATATATGGATCCGTGTTATTTCTTTAGTGGAAAATTGACAAGAAAATCTGACGTTTATGCTTTTGGGGTTGTGTTGTTTGAGGTGTTGACCGGTAGGCAAGCGGTAGATCCAACCATTGATGAAGAGCAATGGAGTTTAGCAGCTTGGGCTCAAGACCAGATCAAAGAGGGAAAAGTCAACCAGATTATTGACTCTAGACTTATAGGACGAATTTCAAAGAAATGTTTGAAGGATTTTGCAGCCATAGCAGTCCGGTGCTTATGTAATCAACCAAAACAACGCCCTTCAATGGCGGAGGTTGTTGTGAAGCTGGAGTTTATTCTGTCACAAGAAAGAGAAAGCACCGAATATGTCGTTGATGAAGGAAGATTCATTAACAAGGTAAGATATTTCTTCAGAGGTAAAACCGAACTGATGCCAGCTGCTCGTGCAGCTGGAACATCTGAAACCGGTTCTGACCATATTAAGAAACCGAACAACGAATCGAGAACATTCACATACGCCGAATTGGTAACTGCAACTAATGATTTCAAGCACACAGAGTATTCCACAAGTTTATCTGAATCTATTTACAAAGGTTGGGTTGACGAAAAAACATATGCCCCAACAGAATGTGGTGTTGGTTTGGCGATGTACGTTAGGAAGAAGCATATTGGAAACTCCCAGGTACTTGGAAAAAAAACATTTTAATTTGTTCAATCTAATAAATGATCATGTGGGATAATGTTTGGGTACTATAATGAATGAACCTGATTATTGGTTGTGCAGTTGGAACTCAAACCTGAAGAATTCGACTTTCCTAACCTGGTTAAATTGTTGGGATATTGCTTGAATAAGCAACAACTGTTATGCGTTTATGAACTCGTTCCAGATACAAGTTTAGATAAACTACTTTATGGAGGTAAGAATCTCTTCTAGTTTAATTGCTTATAAACCTTTGGATTTTCATCTCACAAATTGGATTTAAAAGCGTTGAGCCATATATTTGTTAAATATATCCGACATATATGTGACCCTGTTTTTGAGTCGTTCAAGCATAGCTTTGCACAATTGGTTGTCTTCGCATTATTCAGCATAATCCTGGCAAATGGGTAGTGTTGTGCTGGGTTCATTTCGTATTGAGACCTTAAACAAGTTAAGGCCCCTAAACTAATACCCGACACGTTTAATAAACGGGCTCAAAATGTAAACCCATACACAACACGGTTAATTTCATGTTTCATGTCAACCCACATGTAAAACCCAACTCATATGATTAACTGATACGATTCAAATATTCTAGATAGTATAATTGTTATTATTATTATTGGTTTATTATTATTAGATAATTATTAGTTTGAATCTATTAGTTATTAGATAAGTTTTGTTTTAGATAAAAATTAGAAATTCAAATTTGATTATAAAGATCTATAAATAAGGCTTTAGGATTTGTATATCTTATTATGATGATTAATATTATGAAGTCGGTTTGATACCTTGGAGAGTGGTTTACCTCTCGAAAGTAAACTGTGGGAGAGCTCATCGACGTCTCGAAAGTCGGTTAATCTATCTTTTACTCTCTCCGTCCCAAATTTATTGTCCACTACAAAATAACACATAGTTTAAGAAATGTGTTAAATTTGCATATAGCAATTAAAGAAATGTGCAAATCATAAAACATAATAAGTGTATGTAAGCCCGAATCTTATATTGCCGGATCTAATTCGGCATAACATACATGTCACTGAATATGCAGAGGCACGTAGAAGTTCACTTTCTTGGGTTGCACGACTGAAAATAGCGATAGGAGCAGCACAAGGCCTGTCTTTCTTGCATCAGAGGAATCATCATCAGGCGTATATGCAATTTAAGACAGCTAATATATTGGTGGACACGGTGACATATAATATATGCTCAGCTTTATTTTAATTACATATCAACATAAAATTAGTTTTTTGTGTATTTTTCAGGAGTATAATATTGCTCGGCTTTCGGATTATGAAGTGGAAAACTCATTTGTGGCTCTCGGTTCATATCCTTTCGGTGTTGATGCATATTATGCTGCCCCTGAGTGGTTTAATTACCATGTAGCAAAATTAGAAGGTTACAACACTGGAGCGTTTGAGTACGAAGATGGTATGTTCTGCTTTCAAAATGGATAGTTTTAACATAGTTCTAAAAAGTTGGCTCACCTTTATCCGTCATAAGCTATGTTTTTTAGGTGTATTAAATATACCGAGTTATATGGCCCAAATATATACTTCCTCCGATTCAAATTAAGTGATACATTGTTGCTTTCATGGTATTTGAGGCAAAAGATTAAACAATGGTTAGATTTGATTAAATTAAATAGTTAGGGGGATGAGTTACACACATTTCGAATAATGTGTGGTTAATGATGTTTAAAAATAAAAAATAAGGGTAAGTGAATAATTTCACTATATTAAGGGAGATACGTAGTGTGAACCCCACTACTTTTTACCAAATAAGGTCATTTTTCAAAGTGTATCACTTATCTTGATATACCAAATAATGGAAAGTATATCACTTATTTTGAATCGAAGGGAGTAGTTATTCACTTATAAGAATGGTTTGAATATGCCGAAAATGAAGAAAAATATTGAGAAAACTATTTTATAAATCTATAATTATATGTTTTTCATCTTTGTTTGTACAGTTGTATATATATTTATAACTTCTATACAAAATTATAGTCTTACATTACGCCTTAAGAAATGTCATAGCCTCGTCATGACTTCTAAGCCTTGAAGCTTGACCATGGCATCACGCCACACATCATGTTATTTAGTAACTTGGACTTTTTAATGAATTTGTCAATATATCACAGCCAATTCTGTACATGAATTTGACCACTTTGTCAGGTTTTGGAGTGAAGAGTGAGATTTATTCTTTTGGGGTGGTACTGTTGGAAATACTAACAGGAATGAAAGTGTTTGATGAGAATAGACCTGTGGGAATGCAAAATTTGGTGAAATGGGCAACTCCATTGCTAGCTGATGAGGTGAATTTGGGAATGATTGTAGACCCACAGCTTCAACTTAATAATGGTCCACCAAAGGGAGCTATTGAGTGGGCCCTACTTGTTTCAAAATGTCTTCAACCAACTCAAGAAAAACGCCCATCAATGGAAGAAATCTTTCAGGTCTTGTACTTGTGCTATCAAGAAGAGACCAATCAGTTTGAGAATGTTTATAGTCCCACACATTTTCAACTTAATGATTAGTTCGTAATATTATGTTAAAAGAATATGTACAGTTTGGTTGTTATTGTGGTATATTATGAGCGAGAAGTTCAAATTTGTTATTTGTACAAAACAAATTTAAAAGTCCCCTGATCTTGTGAAAGGCACACGAGAGCAAAATACTCATTTTTATAAACTAACAGACCAAAATATTATACGACAGAAACTGTAATTGTAAGTCATTGTTCCTGGTGCATAAGTATAATTAAAGCTTCATAATTTTATAAAATGATATGACGGAAAATGTAATGCTAGATCATTAAACCCTAAAACCATATAAAAATGATGTTAAATACTACTTGAGATATCATTTGTAACCCGATCAAGTCAACCCGGCAACCCAAAACCCGACCAACCCGATTCCTTATAAGGTCGGGTTGTGGGTTAGATTATTTTTACTTCAAACCCGACAACCCGGTTGACACCCCTAGATGTGGGTGCCAAACATACCCTAATACCCTGCAGCTAATAATGTAATTATCTGACTCATTATTTAGTCATATAAACATCACTTTCAAGTGCACATCCTAAAACATCGTTTTTAACTTTTACCATGATACGATAAATGAAAAATGGGAATGATATACACAAATAGTACAATTCGCAACATTATAGATGAACAATGAACTTATAAATGATCTAATAATTAACCTGTTGACAATCAAAAGTCAAAGTCAAAATGATATTCCTTAATCCCCCAATGTTTGTCTGCTATTGAGATGCTAAAGTAGTTTAAATCTTGTTGAGATTTCAAACTCCTATTCGCATTCTCTGACTTGTCAACCGCATATAAGGCAGGAAGGAAGAATCACGCCACTGACTCTGATAGTGGCCAATTACGTAACAAACATTCAAAACTTGTTTTTTTCAGGTGATTAAATAATTTATTAACAATTTTATGTAACCAAATTACTAAAAAGTTAGTTTGGAAATGTAGTTTGGAATTAATGATAAATAACAATTTTTTTCAATAGATTGTTATGCATTTTAATACAGTACAGATGACTTTCAACTCATTGAATTAAATCATTTCCCATAACCCACTTGACTCGTTAAATAAACAACACAACCCAAACCAACCGAAATACAAAGTGTCAAAATTTGCACCTCCAAAAAAGCCACCCACTTTTTAAAATTTTCAAAATTTCAAGAGAATGATATCATGGAGGTCCAAACTAGCTAAATTCATAACGCAGACTTGAATTTTGTCAAAAAGATTTAAACTTTCTGGTCAAAAGGGTAGGATGCTATAAAACTTAGAAAAACTTACCACACGTGTGAATCCTAACTGATCCCAATCTTCCATAATTTTGTTTTGGTAGCTGCTTGATCTGCTCTACATTAAAATAATAAAATCTGACCGAGTTATTTATGAGAACAACCAAAATTTAACTTGATTTAACACATGATTATGGTAGAGAAATCACCTTTTATTTATATATATAGTTGACACTTGCCAAAAAACAAATTCCATTTTTATCTTCTAGAACTTTTAGCCCCTGCAGAAAATTAAAGAAATATGTGGAAATTAGAGAGAGATTGAGGTTTTTCTAAAGTAGAACAAGAGATTCAAAATGTAATTCAAGAATGATTAAAGCAGAAAGATTTACATACTTAAGTAATCTTGTATACAAGAGTTGAGGTCTTTGTTTACATAATACTCATTATCATTGATATTGACTACTTTTAAAGCTCGAGTGGTCAAATCTCCCATGGTAAAAACGGTCATTGCTGGACAATCCACAATTTTCAAGTTATCTAATGATGGCAATAGAAAAGCCTCATTCCCTAACCAAAATCCCTTCAAACTTGAAAGATATTTAAGTTGTATAGACTTGAGATGAGGAAACTCAATCAATTTCACTTTGTCAATGCCACCATTTTCTTCTTCTTCTTCCTTAACAATTACTTCTAAAGTACTACACATACTTATAAATAGGTGTTGGAGTTGCAATAGACTTCCAACCATGGAACTACTAAATACATGCTCTAACTTATCGCATTGCTTAATACAGAGCGTTGTTAGGTTTGGAAATTTAAATACAGTCAGCTGATTGTTGTTCCGTATATACTTTACACGCTCTAAACTGTGTAATTCCACTTCTCTTTTATTACTATTTGCCGATCGACTACTAACCATGGAACTACTAATTACATGCTCTAACTTATTGCAATTACAAATAGACAATCTTGTTAGGTTTGGGAATTTAAATATTGTCCGTTGATTGCTCTTCCATATATACTTGAGATTGTCTAGATCATTTAATTCCACTTCTTTTAGGTTTGATAATTCAAAAACAGTAGTAGTAGTAGTATCTGATTCATTACTGTTATTACTATCTGTCCCTTCCAATGCCTCCATTACTGCAAAAACCACCTCAACTTCCGTACATAACATTAAATTAATCTTTTCAAGCTTTTGAAGATGTACGAACTCATTAGATGAAATCATCTCTTTAACATCATATCTTCCAATCACAACCATTTCGATCAAATTGTGATAAGACCAAGGTAATTGTTCCAAAATAATAGGGGGTGAGCTCCTACTCTGTACACTTTGGGAAGAGGTCTGCAAATCATACGCATGATTCTTAGCTCTTGATTTTGACATGTATTAACATCATAATTTGGAAGGATATATCATTTTCTTTGTTAGAATATATTCCTTTGGTCTGTCTACTATATTACAAAATTAAGAATTTAAGATTCTATATACGTTCTTATAAATATTTATATGCCGGGATTTAGTTAGGGAATTTATATTTAGGGAGAAAATATATAATTCTAGGTGACATTAAGGGATTGTTTGGGAAAACTTATTTAAGTGGCTTATTAGTTTATAAGCTTATTTAAGCTTAAATAAGCTTATAAATGTAAGTTTTTTTTAGCTTAAAAGTTAATAAACTGCTTAAATAAGCTTTCCCAAACAACCGCTATACACTAGGGGTCGTAATTCAGGTCGGGTTCGGGTTGACGGGTCAGAAACGTTCAACCTGAAACCGACGTGTTTATGTAAATAGGTCAGGTATCTTAACCCTAACATGTTTACCTTCAATCCGAACCTAGCCCATATAACCCATTTAATTAAATTGGTTAAAAAGTTAGCGGGTAAACCTGTTAAATGGGTCAAACGAGTCAAATAGATTATTATTTCACAAATTCATAACAAATTACCAAAGACCAAAATTACTAAGTAGGCATTTTAGTTTTCATGTATGTATAAGTTACGCTTAAACTAGTAAACTATAAATATATAAATATATTTTCATACTTAAATGGGTTGACGGGTCGACCCATTTAAATTATCATCAACCCGAACCTAACCTAACCAGCTTAATAAATGGGACTGACCCAAAACTTCTTTACATCAACCCAAACCTGTTTATTTTCGTGTCGGGTAAGAAATTGCCACCCCTACTAAATTCCTCTTGAAAAACACAAAAAGTAAAATGAAATGTGATATTTGTAATTCTTGATAAAACCATAAGCATATTATGAATGTATCCAATGCCCTCATGTACCCACGAATGAAAGAAAATTCAAAACATTAGATTATGATGGAGATATATATATATATATATATATATATATATATATATATATATATATATATATATATATATATATATATATACCTGATGCTGCAAGGTGGTGGTGACATGAAAGTTAAGGCCACATTCAAGACTATGCTTGCCTAAGCTTGTATTTATAAATTTGAGGTTGGGAGCTGCAGATTGACCACCCGTGAACACCCTCATTTGTGGGCATTCACCAATCTCCACCTCTTCCAATAGAGGCCACCTGAAGTCATTCATCCCCAAAAAGAAACCCAAAAGTTTTGGTAATTTGATTAGTCTAAGGGACTTTAGACGAGGAAACACCACAAGCTTAGATGAATATGATGTTGTTACAACCACTTCCATTGCCTTACAACCCCAAATGATCAAATCTTCCAGTTGTCTAAGGCTTTCAAGTGTGGAAAATGTGAATATATGTTCCAAAAGGTCACAACTTTCGATTTTTAGTTTCTTTAGGTTGGGCAGTTGAAGCATATTATCACTTTTTGGTCTTGGAATAACAACCAATGTCATATCATTTCCTTCATCAACATTAATACTACTACCACCATCACCACCCGTCCCTTGAGGAGTTTCAAATACCTCTCTCATTGACTTGCAATATGTAATGTCTAGCACTTCGAGTTTTTGCATTTGTCCAAGTGCATAACATGGAATCACACTTGATAATACATGACAATGGCTTACTCTTATATGTCTAGAGTATTGGCATAAGGACCATGAAACAACACCAGCTTCAAAAACCTATAACAATATTATGACATAATTAAAAAGGTTGACAACTGATGTAACTTTTAGTATTTATGAAAAGCTTACTAAAGCTAGGCATATATATAATCATTGGTTATATAGTTCATAAATATTTATCTTAATATTGAATATTTAATAAATTGGATAAATTCGTGAAATTTTAATTATAAGGGGCAAAGGTAAGTAGCGACATAAAATTGGTGATGTGAGCTCAAGACTCTCGATGGCCAGTCTACCAATGTTATTCACTTTCAAGTTTACAATTAATGAAAAACTAAATTTCCATTTGTGTATATTATACAAGTAGTTGAAAAGAGCGTAAATACCTTGATTTGATCAGTAATAGATAAAGTTGAAGTTTCATTGCTTCCAGGACCAGAACCGACATGCTTGAGGTTTTTAAGGGATAAAAGTTGGATGGAATGGAGTTGAGGGCAGATAGAAGTAGCAGATATAGACATGGTTTCATTTTCATCATCTCTGTTTGAAACCACTTCTTCCATACCATCACATTGCCATATTTCAATTCTTTTTAGGTTGGAAAGATGTTTCGCCATGAATGGTGAAAACAAATACTTAATGCTGTTGCAGTATCTCACATTGATTGTTGTGAGGTTATGGAAGTGTTGTTTTTGAGGAATCAAGAATCCATTCCAATTGTAGCACTTCCACACATGAGTCATACTCTTCATTTCAAATAAAATCAGATCCTTCAAACAGGGAAGTAGTTGTTGAGTTTCTCTTGGAGTATCTATCTCAAAAACCACCTCTACTCCTTCAATATTTTCCATATGAAGGCGAGAGAGGAGTTGGAGATTGTTTAAGGTGACATAGGGTGGAAATGCAACATTAAAAGTATTATCAAATATATCTTCATTGTATATAACATTAATCTGCATGCATACCCCAACAATAAAAGTTAATGTTTTATAATAAACAAATTTGCTAAAAATTATAAATAGCATTTGAAGAAATATTTCAGTTAGAAGTTAATTATATAGAAATTAAAAGTCGTATGTACCTCATGATGTTCGTTACTCTTAACTAATCCATTGTTCTTTCCACTTTGTCCACAATTACGTACACTAATGTCCGTAAGTGCTCCCGTATCAAAATTGATGGTGGTAGGTGTGAACAGATTTTGAAAGCACTCACAACTTTCTATATATATTGTTTCAACATCTTGAAAGCCATGAATGGGGAGACTAAAGTTTTTTGCACCTTTTATTCTCCACACCTCTTTTAACTTCCCTAATTCCGTGATGTGAATCTTTCTCAATTTGCTAGTGCTATTAACTTGCTCAATTTCACTAACAAATCCTAATTCGATGTTAAATAACACTTGAAGAGAACCACATTTCGTGACTTTAAGCTCTTGTAAATGTTGCAACAATGTCATAGGGTTGATCGGAAACAGATTCACAAGACTATGACATTCACTTACTTCAATCTCTCTCAACATAGGAACATGTATTTTTTCACTACTCTCACAACTCCATATCTCCTTCAAATTCACTAAATTCTCGATAAACAATTTCTGTAACTTAGGAATCACAATCTGCAAAATGATTAAGAAATTTACAAATATTTTCTTTAGATAAACGACATAAAGAGTTTAACAGGTCATTAATCTATGCAATCTTTTTTTCCTTTTTTAAATAAACAATGTTAAATTAACTAACATGATACATATCTACATACCTCTTTGTTTAAGAAAGTTGTTGACAACCCCTTACTCTCACGATAAATGAATGTGATTTGTGGAAGGCCAATAAGTCGCAACTCCTCAAGTTGTGGTAGTTTAATTGCATTGACATTATTGCATAAACCCAATATCTTTGGTAGCCCGTTCAATTCTAGAACCTTGAGCTTTAGAAATGTAATATTTTGTGATCTGTCACCATCAGTAGTATGTATAACAAATGCCATATTATCACATGAGGAGATTTTCAACACCTCAAGCTTTGACAAAGTTGTTGCAACACGACTTGTGAAAAGATATCTTGATTCGACACACTCAGAAACATTAAGGACTCTTAAATTGTAGAACGAAGAGTATTGAGGAAGACTATTTAGGGATTTCACCTCAATATTTTCAAGATCATTCATATCCTCTACTTTTAAATGAAGCACCTCTGTTTTCTCAAACAACTCATTCATACCAGATTCCAATAATTCACATGTGTTGGTTTTGAGCACCAATGTGTTTTCATATGAGCGGGTATATCTTAAAAAACAACCCATTGAGATCTTGAATCTTTCAAGTTTCTCAAATGACACATTCTTCGGTTGAGCAATGTTTTGAAAGAATTCAATTTCTAATGCAGAGAGGTTCTTTGAAAGCCCTGATAATTCGTTACAGTTCTCTTCACTCAATCTAATGCTTTTTTGTTCATAATTAGCCGTCATATAAAGCTCTTCAAGTTCCACCAAACTTATCAAAACACCATCTTCTATAACAAGACTAAAACAACCTGTTAAATCCAATAGCCTTAATTTCTTTAAGTTTTTGAATGTTGAAGGTAGCTTTTGAATGCGAGAGTTTGCAAAGCTAAGCACTTCCAAACTCAAAAGATTTCCAATAGAAGATAAATCAAACATCAATGAGCACTCATGGAGAGAAAGAGTTCGAAGGTTAGCAGAGCACTGAAATGAAGTGGAAAGTAATGGACGTTGAATTCCTTGATAATCAACAACTTGAAGTTGTCTCATTTCTTCATAAAATTCTGAAGGAAATGTTAGTGAATCATCATCTCCTTGCATAAGTTTCAAAACAAAGAGGTTTGGAAACTTCAAGTCACTAGGAGACTCAGACTTACCCTTGCATGTTAATGAAATTCGCTTGCAAGACTCACTTGTTTTAACTTCACTCCAATTTGATGTATGATCAATGATCCATGTGTCCTCACCTCTAGAAACCTTACCTACCACAAACGAAAGTACAAGATCATGAACTTTCACACAACCACTGTAATTATGGTCACCATCAATCAACAAGTGTCTAGTTTTAAGATTGCTGACACATGTATGTGTCCTGTTTCTAGCATCTCTTAAAGTAGAAACCTCTTTTAGCAGTCTTAGTCCCCATGAATATCTTGTTAGGTCCTCGATTGGTATATTGGAATCCTCCCGAAACAAGCCACAAAGCAGAAAAATCGCTTTTTCCTCTTCACATAAATATCCATAGCTTATCTCAATAATTTCTTGAACATCCTTATCAAGATCATTATTCTTTAAACGCGTAAGTACATTTTTCCATGCATAAATTTCTTGAGATTGAACGACTCCAGCGATGAGTTTTATGGCGAGGGGCAATCCACCACATTTTTTGAGAATTTCAGATCCTATTTGATAGCGAGTACGATCATTTTCTTCCGTCACTTTTGTAATTTGAGAAAATAAATCACGCGCTTCTAGGTCATCTAAGACATTTACGGTAACTACTTGAAGAACCAAATTAGCGTCAACTGCAATTTGTGTGCAAACAATTAAATTTCGCGATGTGAGCAACAACTTGAAGCCATTTGGCAGAGGACTCGCTAATCCAATACCTTTGAGTTCAAACTTGTCCCACACATCATCCACTATAACTAGAATCTTTTTTTTACCGTTTTCTGACATCTTTTCAAATCTTTTGCAAAGCACATCTGCCCTTACACTTTCAGTCGTTTCAGTTAGACTTTCGCCTGTGCACTCTCCTACAGCATTCTGAATAGAATACATGTTCGGTTTGCTCCCAATAATTACCTTGACAATCCAATCAAACATCTTCTTATCTTCTGCCACCTTTTTCAGTTGTTCCATCATTGTGGTTTTTCCCACACCACCCATTCCGCATAAACCTATCACTCGAGTCGTGTCATCCTCTTGTTGGAGGAGCTTCAATGATTCATTAAATGTCACATTTCTTGAACTGAACACATTTTGAGTATTATCTCCGCCTGAAGGTGGTGCAGCAGATGTGGATGCCGATTTGGACTCAACTCTTGCAGGGGGTCTTTTTGCAGTTTCCCAATTAAACTTAGAAGTTTCTGAGATAAGACTATTGATTTGTTGATATACCCTTAATGCCTCTTTTCCTGCTTCATACCTCGTCTTCATATTACAACATCCAATATCATTACTTAAAATCCTTTCAACATCTTTCTTGATCTTTTCAACATCTTGGAACCAAGCATGTACACGAGCAGGCACCTCTAGACTGTTTATTTTGTTTGAATCCACACGCTTATTAACATCAATGCTTGTACTTTCCAAATGTTGCATTCTCCTTTTCATGTCACTGACATGTGTTGCACATGAAGTGACATATCCCACATGTTTCGTAACATTAACCACCAAAGGTTTCACAACAGCACCAATTATTTGAGATAGGCTGGCCTCCATTTTCTGAGACCTATAAATCATGTAAACAAGTCAACAAAAAGGGACGAAAATTGTTGAATATACAGTAATAGTAAATTAGTCTAAATTCATATGTATTTAAAATTGTTAGTTAAACGAAAATGAACTCGAACAATGTGTATTTTTTCTAATTATTTTCAAACTAACAATACGAAAAAAGAAAAATAAATAAGAATGTTATTATATAAGTATAAAACTTTTAATAACCATTAACTTTCCAAAACCAAAACAACATGAATGATGACTCGTTATAAATCGTAGTGTTTGTATATCATTCATATTTGGGGTTTTTGTACTTTAATCGTTTTCAAGTACAAAAATCAAAACCCTAGATTGAGGCCGGTAGAGAGAGAAATCTTCACCTAATAAGTTGACCGAATCTTAAAAATATCAAGTTAATAGCTCACCCTAAGCCACACACAAAAAAATAAAAAATAAAAAAAAATCATAGAATTAGATGTTGCAAAATTGGGCGGCTTGCTAAATAGTAAATGTATTAAACGAGGATGCTTTTTACCGCGTGTTGCAGCGGGTAATTTATTTTACGTTTTTTAGTCATCGATATTATGCCCTTTAATATATTGCTACAACGTTTAGAAGTCTCTTTTTAATAGACAATTATTTTCTATTTAAATTATTTACTCGGCCCAGCTTAAAATTCTACTTGAGTAGCTTTATTTGGAGTTCGACCTGACTTAAACTAAGTTGATTTCGAGTATTTTTCGAGTCGGTCTCGAATTGATTCAACTCGATTACACCCCCTAATATTAATCTAATATTTCAAAATTTTAATAATTTAAGAAGTAATTAATGAAAAGAATTCGTTAATGCATAAGTTTAAAAAAAGATATGTTTATTATCTTTCACTGTAATAGTAAATAAAATAGTTTATGCAAAGTACTAAAAAAATCTAAATGAACGAAAAATATAAAGCCGGATAAAGTATGTATAATATAAAAAAGATTTTGTAAAAGGTTAGATGTGGTTTGAACTTTGAATCCGGTTGCTTTGGAGAGAAACAATGCGCCAAGCGAAACCAACTACAACTACATTTGTGTTAAGTCTGCACTTAAATATATAGAAACTTAGCGCAGGTTAGCAAAGCCCAATCTTACTATTCATAGCGCATGTTTACACTACCACGATTGTATATAGGTACAATATTATTAAAAAATGTGGACGTCATTTAAATTGTTCAATCCATTCGCCCAGTTTAATGTTTATTTTAGCTATTTCTTTCTATCTTACTCGTTATACACTTATATCATTTCATATAAATGGGTTAACAATTGAACTCGAAACATGGTGATTTATACATTTGACTTATTTTGATCCTTTTTTTGTCTTATCCTATTTCCAATATTTATTAATTTGTACATAACATGGTGGTTTATACATTTTGTGAGTGTGTTTTTTTCCCTTCAATTTATACTCAACTCGGCATACATATATTCGGTGACCACATGATTGATTTTTTTGTCATTTTTTATTGTATTATATAATAAAATGGGAAGTTTTTTCAGCATGTATTAAATATATTTCTTGATACAGTTTTAGAGCTTATATAGTTTATGGATTGTTTCATCATCTACTGAAATTGTTTTTTATAAACTATTTTTGTTATTTAAGAAGCAATAAGATATGTTAAATCCTGAGTTTAAAGATTTTCACTACATTAGAATCTGCATGTGTCAATATGGGCCGGCAGCCGGGTCGGGTAAATGAGTCAAATCGGGTTAGGGTCAGGTTGGACCGACTCTGAGCCTTCTTCTTTTTGCATTGCTTAAATACTAAATATTTAATAGATGAAACAAGAAACACTATTTGTTACAATATTTTCTGTTTATAAAGCAAATTTGGAGGTTTTATGCATTTGATTACACTTAGGATTACCTTTGACCCGTTTGACCCATGTCCTTTCAAAGTTAAAAGCTTTTAGATTAACCTCTTAGTGATATAAAACATAAGCGAAAGTAATCTATTTATACAAGAACGGGTCGAAATTGCAATCTTTATTTAAATCAAATATATCAACAATACTATTGCAATCTTGGTCGAAATTACAGACCAATTAGCTGTAATAGGGGCCGTAAATCAATTGTACCAAATATTAGCTGTACCAATTAGTTGTAATTAGTGCTACAATCCTTACCTAAGTTAGCATAGTAAGTAGTAACTATCAATGGATCCCTGATTAACAGGTAATTGTTACAACTAATACATCTTACCTCAAAAGATGACACATGTATAGCCTAGAAAATTGACATGTGGCTTCCTATATAGTTTTTTAATGCAATGTTTTCATTTATATGTGTCTACTAACTATAGGATCAAACATAGTTTAAGATTTCATGAAATGAAACTGGGTTAAATTAGTTTTATAAGCCACAATACGAAAAGAAAGTGAATATATTGGTTTTATTCTCCATTGAGCGTAGCAGAAATCATGTGCAAACCAAATTTTAGTAAGTGCATTATTACGGATATATAATATTCCTTACATGCTTAATTAGATTGTCAATGACACATGTATTTCAATTCATTTTTTAGGTTTTAATTTCACAAAACAAGTAATGTGGTAAGTAAAGTGAAAGAGTGTTATAGCAAGAACCCTAGATTCAAAATTTGAGAGATTAAGCATGTTATATGAACCAAAAACAGCAGAGAAGTGATCGATTAATACCTTAGAAGCTTAATTGACTAACGAAATCAGAGGAAACAGCAGTTTTCATGAAATTTGAAGGCTGATGAAGTCTATAGGTTATGGAAGAGAGAGGTGAAAAGTAATTTTGAAAGAGTGTACGATACGAGTGATGAACAATATCTTAAACTGGGCATACTAGCTAAATTCATATATAGCATAATGGAGTTGTGCGTCCCCCTTTATCTTCCTCTTTTTCTTCCTCTTTTCTTCTCTCCTTCTTCCTCTTTTCTTTTCCAACAGCTTCAAACAATTTCGACCACACATTTTAATCTATAACCTTAAAGATTGTTGTAAGTTTATATATTCGGTGATTAAATAATTAGACACTTATGATATTAAAACCGTATTTGATATTGATAATTCAATATCAAACTCAACACATAAGAAAGAACCAAATGGAATGAACAGACCTGATTCTTGATGAAATAACGAACCGCACGGAATTGTGATTCCTGTCCTTTAAGGTTTTTACGCGCTCTATATGCTGCAAGCCTTAGCGTAGAACCCCAGGATTTGATGCAGTTTGTCGGTATGATTCTACAGCAATAGAGTTACCGATAACACAAAGTGACTACTTGGAAACACATGAATTCTATCAAGAACGCGACAGCATGATCAAGAGGAGAGCTTATTCATTTTTTTTGTGTGTCTCAACTTTCACCACAAGTATGCTATTTATAGGCTCTCAAGTCATAACTCAATTTTATGAATAGCAAAAAATAACTTATTATTTTAATGCTCACATTAGTGTCAACATTATTGTAGACATTAGTGTAGACATTAGTGTCAACATTAGTGTTGACCGTTATGACATTTCAAGAGGCTCGACAAAAAATAAAGCTCCACAATTCCTCGTGACCGATGCAAAATACGACGTATGATAAGAAATTTGCCAACTTGCAAATACCCTTAATATTTCCAACAATCCCCCACCAAGTTGGAAAGTTTCCTTTCACTCAGACAAATGTTATCACTTGGGTATCACGAAGATTAAACCCATGTTTAATGTGAGCAAACAAGAGGAGACTGATTCAATGATATCCTAATAGGTTTAAACCAAGAACCTTAGTAGCTTCCCCGGTTTACCCCCACACAACATATGTCGTCTTTGTGTTCTCTCTGAGCACTAATATGGCCATGTGCTAAAATCCTTTTCATGACCCTTTAGAAGACAAACCAAAAGTCTTCATTTGAGGCGGCACCACCTCTAGATCATATAGACAAAATTTCACAGCATCTTCGTTGCTTAGATGTCTTCCAAAATTTTGTTAAGAGTATTAACTCATCCTTGTTCTCGGCAATGACGTACTATCCTACCTCACATGGATCTATCTTGATTGATAGTACCTTTTATCGTTAGTAATTTCGTTATTACCCATTAAACTTGAAAATAGGAGCACTAAGTTCAAGTTGGGTTTCCATTACTAACGATTCTAGTTTGGTTTTAGACCCATGACTCTCGCGGTAGATGTAACCAAATCTCTCGTCAGAGGTTTGGTAAATGGATCCGTCAAGTACTTTGTTGTCTTGACTTAAACAACTTTGATGGTACCACTATCAATTAGTTGTCTCACAGAATGATGTCGAAGACCTACGTGTCTCGACTTCCCATTATATTCATAATTATATACTTTAGATAGTGTGGCCTCACTATCACAGTACATGGGAATGAAGGCATCAGACTATCCCACAAACGGATATCCAATAGTAGATCTCTAATCCACTATGCCTCTTTGCCTGCAGTGGCTAAAGCAATAAGCTCAGCTTCCATCGTTGAATGAGCTATACATGACTGTTTCTTGCTCGCCCAACAGATAGTCCCACCAGTTAGTGTATAAATCCATCCACTTGTGGATTTAGAATCACTCATGTTATCAATCCAGTTGGCATCTGAATTCCACTCTAGTATACTAGAATTTGACGTGTAAGTCAACTCAAGATTACTACTCCTTTTCAGGTATCCTAGTACTCTTCCTACTGCCTTCCAGTGCTCTGTACCGGGGCTGATAGTATATTGACTTAGTTTGCTTACTTCAAAAGCAATGTCAGTTCTAGTGCATTGTGTAGCATACATCATGCTTCTAATTGCACTAGCATATTCTAGTTGAGTCACTTCTCTACCAGAGTTTACTTCAAGTTTTACACTAGAATTGAAAGGAGTGTTAAATTCCTTAATATTCAAGTGTTGAAGTTTCGTCAATATTTTCTCTATATAATGAGATTGACTTAGAGAAATTTGACTATCTGTCCTTTTGACCTTAATATCAAGAATGATATCCACTTCCCCTAGATCTTTCATCTTAAAGTTCGAGGATAGGTATTTCTTCGTATCAAGTATACCTTGTAGGAGAGTGCCAATGATCAACATATCATCAACATAAAGACAGATAACTTCGGTGTATTCGGTTTTGCATTTAGTGTAGATACATCCATCAACACTATTATGCTTCAAACCAAATGCAGATACAGTGGTGTCAAATCTCTCATGCCACTGTTTTGGAGCTTGTTTCAAACCGCACAGTAATTTAATAAGTCTACAAACTATGTTTTCCTGTCCGGTTACTATGAAACCTTCAGGTTGCTCCAAGTATATCTCCTCCTTGAGATATCCATTTAGAAAGATTGTCTTCACATCCATTTGATGAATGTACAGTCCTTTCAACGCTGAGATTGCTATAAGGGTTCAAATTGAACTGATTCTAGGAACCGGAGCATATGTATCAAAATAATCAATACATTCTCTTTATCCATAACCTTTAGCGACTAATCTCGCTTTATAGACATATATTGATCCATCTGGATTATACTTCCTCTTGAATATCCATTTAGATCATATGGGTCTCATACCCTTGGGAAGATTAGCTAACTCCCAAGTTCCGTTTCCCATAAAATAATCTATTTCATCATTAATGGCATCCTTCCATAAAGGAGCATCTCGCGATGTAATGACTTCTATAAAAGTCTTAGGATCATCATATAAATTAATAGCTAAAATGACCTCTCTCGTCACCTTAGATTGAGATCCTTCAACCAAGTATGAAAGAAAATGTCTCCAAAATTATTTTCCCTTCTAACCCTTGTACTTCTCTTTGGTTCTTCTACAACAGAAGAAGATGAGATAATATCTCGAGAAGTACTGGGTGCTAGAATATGATTAAAGTTGGGATTGGAGTTTTCATCATCTCCTATTAACTTATCCTCGAAGAACTCCACATCTCTGGATTCTACACGACACCTGATTCTTTATCCAACAATCGGTAGGCCTTTCTATTCTGAGCATACCCGATGAATATACTCTTCATAGCTCGAGCTCCCAACTTGGATCGTTTAGGATCAGGTGTACGATAATAAGTTAAACACCCCCACAGTCTTAGATAATCTAAGTTAGGTTTTCTTTCATTCTATAACTCTTATGGACTAGAAGGAATCACACGACTAGTGATTCTGTTGTGCACATAATATGCAATCAACAACGCTTCCCCCCACAGATTGTGTGGCAAACCTGATTGATTCATCATATAGTTGACCATTTCAACAAGGGTTCAACACTCTCTCTTTCAGCTAATCCATTCGGTTGGGGAGTATATGGTGAAATTCTTTCATGCTTGATACCATTCTCTTCACAAAATGTATCAAACTATTCTCCGCCTCTTTCCAAGCGAAGAATCATAATGTGTTTGTCATGTTGATTTTCAGCCATGCACTTATACAGTTTGAATGCATTAAAAGTTTCATCTTTTGAATGCAACAAGTAAACATGTAAATAACGGCTATAGTCACCACAAATTGTAATGAAGTATCTTTTACCTCCACGTGTGAGTATTCCATTCAGTTCACAAATATCTGAATAGATCAACTCTAGTAATGATGTAATTCTTTTGACACTTGAAAAAGTTTCTTTGTAAACTTTGATTTTATACAAGTTTCATATTTGTCAAAATCTTTATTATTTACTTTTATCAATACTTTAGATTGTGTCTTTTCAATATTTTTTTAATGTTAGTGTGAGCTAACCTTTTATGACACAAAGAAATTGAACATGCAATATAATTTGAAAAAATATTTCATTAATTCGAAACTTAGTTACATCATCACTAGCGATATTGTCACTAACGCTGACAGTATCATATTCTCACGATTACAAAGATCAACATCTGACACATAATCATTGGATATAGATACAACATTATCTTATCCATCACCACATAGATCAAGCTTATACATTCCACCCATGTTGATGGTTAGACCCCAAGTAACCCATCTTTCGAGAGAAGGGCTAGGCGCTGATAATCCAGAATATCTTAAAAAGGTGTGTAAAATGGTTCCAACATTATATGATCCTCGATACAGAGATATAAAGCCAAGCTTTATAAAAATGACAAACGAAGAGGAAGAAATTGAGACTTTTAACAGAGCTAAAAAGGAGAATGTGCAAATTAGTTTCAATTACACTGAGTTAAATAAAATATATGAAACTAAAAAGGCAAACTTTGAACATGATGATTATTTTCCAATTATTACACCAGAAGAATTTGAGATTAAAGGTGATGTTGTACTTCAACCAAAAGTCACACCCAAGATTTACGTACCATCCCTAATTCTAGAAAGGAAAATCTGTCAATTGGAAAATGAAATAGATAACACACATAAGGCATTTGACATAGAAAAATCGAGTTTACAAAACAAAATTCATGAGTTAGAAAATCAAATAGCTAACGTCACATCTGTTTCCAATCACAGTGCTTCTCCAAAGTCAAAGTCTCATACTGATAATTTCTCAACTCCTAAAATTCCAACTCGTTTAAAACAAAGTTCTAATTCTCCTGTTTTAAAACTTTAAGATAAAAATTTAAATTCCAAGCACAAGAGACCAATGCAAGGCGGGGTGAAAGAAGTTGAGCAGTTTCAGAAGTCTAAATCAACTAAGTCTAGTATGCTTAAGTCAAAGGAACTTAAGAAGTCTAGATTTTCTTCGTTTTTAGATTCTTCTTTTTCTAATTCCAATAAATGTAATAACTCAACAAACTTTATTTCTCCTGCTACATGTTATGGCATTGTATATGATTCTGCAATTTATCGTCCTGTTAATCATTCTGTTAATGGTGTAAATTTGATTGTTAAAACAGATAAAAATGGTAAAAAGGTTTATTTTGATCGAAAAACTAATAAACCAATTTCTCAATATGATACACGATATTTTGTTAGAAAAGATGCTCCGTGTGGTTCTCAACATGATGTACTTCATAAAAATGGTTCAATCACTCATTCATGTACAATTTGTTACCCAGAACCTTGCAAAACAATGCTCTCTGGATCTAAAACATCTCTAACTACACGTTTTTCTCCAAAAACTCCAAAATTAGTTTATCGTGTAGTTTCAGCACCCAAATCATCAAACCTTGTTTATCGGGTTGTTTCACCATCAAAATCTACACACTCTGGTGTCTCACCTACTTCTCACAAACAAAATCAAAAACAATCCAAGTTTGTTAAATACAAATGGATTCAAAATGAAAAATCAAACTGGATTCTACATTCCCCTGAACAATCTTTCCAATGGATTATAAAAGTACCAAAAATAGAACTGCCTCCTTGCAGTTCTCAAACTCTCTAAATTCATATTGTATTAATCATTCTTCATAAAACATCGATTACTAATCGTTTAGGACCCATTTCTAATTGGGTACCTTTTTGTTTTAATTGTTTTATGTAGAATGTATGGTATCTTGATTCTGGTTGTACAAGACACATGACTGGAAACAAGGACTTATTAACAAATTTTAGAGATAAATATTTGGGTACAGTTCGGTTTGGAAATGATCATCTAGCTGCCATCATGGGTATTGGTGATATCATTCGTCACCATTTGGTCATTCGAAATGTGGCGTATGTTGATGATCTCGCTCACAATCTCTTTAGTATTGGTCAATTCTGTGACAAAACGTTGGAAGTCAACTTTCGAACTAAGAAATGTGCTGTTCGCACCTATGATGGTGACGAACTTCTTACCGGAAAACGTGATACAAATTTGTTTACTATCAATCTAAATGATGTGGTCCCACTTGAAGAAGTTTGTTTAATGTCAACAGCATCTTCAGATGAATCTTGGTTATGGCACCGTCGCCTATCTCACCTTAACTTCAAAACAATCAATAAATTGGTAAAAGGTGGTCATGTATCTGGTCTTCCGGATGTTAAATTTGAAAAAGATCATCTATGTTCGTCGTGCGAAATGGGCAAAATGACTAAGAAGTCTCGTAAGTCCAAACCAGTTCAAAGTACTTCAAAACCGCTTGAATTACTTCATATGGATTTATGTGGTCCAATGAGCATTCAATCTTTAGCAGGAAAACGCTACGTGTTGGTAATTGTTGATGATTATTCTCGTTATACATGGGTTCATTTCTTACGTACAAAAGATGAAGCAGCTAACATCATCATAGCCTTTATCAAGAAAACCCAAACAAATTTAGACTTAAAAGTACATACCATTCGTACTGATAATGGAACTGAATTTAAAAATCAAACGTTAGATTCTTTTCTTGAATCAGTTGGTATAACCCATCAATTTTCCGCTGCCCGCACACCTCAACAAAATGGGGTTGTTGAACGAAGAAATCGTACATTAGTTGAAGCTGCTCGTACCATGCTTTCATATTCTAAACTCCCATTATCTATTTGGGCAGAAGCCATCAGTACGGCATGCTTCACTCAAAATCGTTCAATCATCAACAAAACATACAACAAAACTCCATATGAATTAATCAATAAACGAATTCCGAATGTCAAATTTTTACATATTTTTGGGAGTCGATGTTTCATCCTGAATGATAAAGATAAATTGAATAAATTTGATGAAAAAGCTGATGAATGAATTTTTGTGGGATATTCACGAGACTCCGCTTCTTATAGAGTGTATAATCGGTCAAATCGGACAATTAGGGAAAGTGTTAACGTTAATTTTGATGAGACTTTTCCAATTGAGTCACTCACTTCAGAAATCGAATCTCCATTACCTTCATCATCTCCCTCCACATCGGAAAATGATCTTGATATTTTATTTGAACATTTTTGTGATGATTATCATAACATCCGACACAGATCATTCGAGAAAGCTGACGATCAAGTTCCATCAGTGGCTGATGTTCAATCTATTACAGTACCTGAAATGCAAAATTCAAGTCCCACTGATTCTCCATCTCCTACTTCCAGTGCTCACAATACAATCTTAACTGATTCAGATTCTTCTCAATCATTGGACAACCAATCATCACCGGATACTCCCTCACCTCCTGCTCAAGCTGCTAATACATCGGACTCATCTTTAGCTCAAGCTCAAGTTCAACCTTTGGTGATTGATTTCTCTAAATTCAACGTTACACGTGTTGATCCACCACCGGTTACATCAGACACTCTAACTGCAATTATCCCACATCCTGAATTCACTGATACGTCAGATATAAATCCGGGTCAACTACCACTTCCGCATTCTCTTAAATGGACAAAGGATCATCCTCTTCATCAGATAATCGGTAATCCTGAGTCTTCTGTTCAAACTCGTAAAGCCACTGCCGATGAATGTCAATTCTCTGCTTTTCTAAGCTCAGATGAACCTAAGAAAGTCAGTGAAGCTTTGTCAGACCCAGACTGGATTCTTGCAATGCAAGAAGAAATAAATCAATTCGAACGCTTAAAAGTTTGGCGTCTGGTTTCAAAACCACCCGGGAAACCTGTTATCGGTACTAAGTGGATTTTCAAAAATAAAAATGATGAAAATGGGATTGTTATTCGAAATAAAGCACGTTTAGTTGCGAAAGGGTATGCTCAACAGGAGGGCATTGACTTTGAAGAAATGTTTGCTCCGGTTGCACGAATAGAAGCCATTCGTATATTTTTGGCATATGCAGCACATAAAAATTTTACAATCTATCAAATGGATGTAAAAACTGCATTTTTAAATGGCATTCTCAATGAAGAAGTTTTTGTTCATCAACCAGAAGGCTTCGTAGATCCAAGTTTTCCTGATCATGTGTATATTCTCGACAAAGCATTATATGGGTTAAAACAAGCTCCTCATGCGTGGTATGATGTCCTTTCCAAATTCTTAGTTGACTCTGGTTTCTCAAAAGGAAAAGTTGATACAAATCTATTCATCAAGAGACAAGGGGAGGATATTGTGCTGATTCAGATTTATGTCGACGATATCATTTTTGGATCTACGAATCCCAAATACTGTAAAAAGTTTTCGGATCTTATGGTCAAACGTTTCGAAATGAGCATGATGGGGGAGATGAACTTCTTTCTCGGTCTTCAAGTTCGCCAATTACCTACTGGGATCTTCATTAATCAATCCAAATACATTACAGATTTACTGAAAAAATATCTAATGGATGATTGTAAACCAATTTCGACACCGATGTCGCCTGGTTCTAAAATGCATGCTGATCCTGATGGTAAACTTGTTGATGTCACTAATTATCGGGGGATGATTGGATCACTGTTATATCTAACCTCGAGTCGACCAGATATTATGTTTTCAACTTGCATATGTGCTCGGTATCAGGCTGCTCCAAAAGAGTCTTACCTTCAAGCAGTCAAACGCATATTTCGCTATCTGAAGGGTACTCGCGATCTTGGTCTATGGTATCCTAAAGAAACTTCGTTTGATTTGTCTGCTTTTTCTGATGCTGATCATGCTGGTTGTATGCTTGATCGAAAGAGTACATCTGGAAGTGTCCAATTTCTAGGAGATAAGTTGGTGAGCTGGTCTTCACGAAAGTAAAATTGTGTTTCTCTCTCCACTGCAGAAGCAGAATATGTTGCTGCTGCAAGTTGCTTATCTCAGGTAATTTGGATGCAATCGCAATTAAAAGATTATGGCTTTTTGTACAGCTGTATTCCTTTATATTGTGATTCACGAAGTGCAATTGCAATTTCATGCAATCATGTTCAACATTCCAAAACTAAACACATCGATCTTCGATATCATTTTATCAAATACCATGTTGAACAAGGTACTGTGGAATTGTACTTCGTGTCAACCGATCTTCAATTAGCTCATTTGTTTACCAAGGCTTTAGACGAAAAACACTTTAATTTTCTTGTGTCTAAGCTTGGTATGCTAAATCTCAAAACTTAAACTGTTTTACTGCTTTATTTTTTTTATTGTTTTCATTGTTTGTGTTTTTCATTTTTTTTTAATAAAGAATAAAATGGCTTTCAAGTACATCTGCTTAAAACCCGTTCTTAAATGACTTAACTGGTTGAGGGGGAGAACTTTTATTCACTTGTCAAGGGGGAGAAAATTGACATTCTTATGTCAAGGGGGAGCATAACCGCTCTATGATTTTTGAAAAACAACTGTCGAGGGGGAGCATCTTTTTATAATCATTACATACTGTTTCGGTGCTCCTTTCAAATTTTTTTTAATTATCAATATGGGGTATCAAATTTTGTAATATCCGTAAACGATCTCATTACCAATCTCAATTGGTACTGATTGCATCTGTTTATTACAAATTTTCTTATTCTATCTTGCTAATATATTTTTTTTACCTCAAACAGTTTTTCAACCTCTTTCAAAATTTACAATAACATTAGGTTATCAATGTTGAGTATTAGCTTTTGCAATATTCATAAACGATCTCTTTAGCAGTCTAGGTTGGTACTGATTGCATCTGTTTATTGCAAATTCTCTTATTTCTCATTGCTACCTTTGTGTTCCTTCATTGTTGAAATTTTTCGATTGTAAAACAAATTTTTCTCCTTTCAAATTTGATTATCATTTTTTCAAATCGATCTTCAATTACAAACATTTTCTATTACTCATATTGAGTTGTTGACATCACAATCTCATAAACTCTTTATTAATCATGATGCTCAACATTCCAAAATTTTTATCTCACTTTGTGCTCACAATGATGTGTTCACAACGTAGGATACAAATTTTTGTCATATTCGTAAACGATCTCTTTACTAGTCTTGATTAGTAAAGATTGCATCAGTTTATGACAAATTTTTCGTCTCTTGCGTTGTGGCTCAATTTTTCAAAACCCTGATTTTGCACATACTGTCTTCATTTTTAAATGACTAGTTTGCAACACTCAACACAATTTGCTGTTAAATTCGTCGATCTCTTTACTGATTTATGTCAGTACTGATTGTATCTGTTTTTAACACCATCTTGGATTGGTTGTTCTTACTATTTTTCAAACGATTTTCATTCTTAAAAGATAAATGGAGAAATCATTTTTCATCTTCTCAAAACCGCTCAGATTCAATTCTGACTTTCTCCAGTTCTCACACACTCAAAATCATTTTTGATGCACATTGTTATGTCATTGATCTTTGTATATCCGTCGATCTCTTCTCTGTACACGTTCAGAGAAGATTGCATCTTTGTAAGTGGTATACTTCACTGATCTTTGATATACCCAAACAAATTGATCTCTTTTAAATTTCAAATATTTGATTAACAATGTCTCTAATCATCGTGTTTGTCATATCCGTAAACGATCTCTTTACTGAAGTTCTTCAGTAAAGATTGCATCTGTTTATGACTACACGTGATTATTGACACTGCTATTCTTCATTTTCAAATATTTTTCTCCAACACTCTTGGATTAAATCAATTTGTTCCCGGTTCCTACATGAGTACTCCATGTTTCTGGTTCTCGATCCGATCTTGGCTCTCGATTTACACCGACATTCAATTCCTCTCTCTGTTTCCAAAACGCAACTATTCAGCTATATCATGAGGACCCTGGTCATGATCCTCATGAGGGGGAGAAAAAGGGCAAGAAATAGTTCAAGTATCGGATTTATAACTGAACAATATCAAAACGAACCACAAACATCATATCAAAGAAGAAAATTCAGAACTCAAGTACTCAAACCAAATGCAAAATCAGAAATTGTTAATATCATGTGATTAAGAGAAACAGAAAATGATAATCAGTGTACTAAACAGAAAAACAAGTGAAGAAGAACAAAACCGATTCATCTACAGAAATCTCTCTCAAAACCTCAACCACATGTATCCAAAATCTTAACCGTTAAATCATTTTTTTAAAATTCAAACCAAACACACACATTTATAAACTTAATAGTACAAATCATTCTTTCCAAAATATTCTAAAAACACACACATCGAAAGACTTAAACTTTCAAATCATTCTTTTCAGAATCCAAAACATCATTATTCAATCTTCACTAAAACCTCTATCACAAAATCTCAAATATTTGAGAATCCCAGATAAATCCTTACCAAACTGATATTCCATATCCAGAACTTTCAAATCCTTAGGAAACCAGTTTTAGGACTTCCTTACACCGACAGAATCAACGAAACAAAAATATTTTCGTTGAGTGTTTGATATCTCAATTTCTTCTTAAGCTAATCAGATGTAATCATTGAAGAGCAAAATAGTTTGAAGCACATCTGAGCATAAACAAATTTGGTAACGGACCAAAAGAAGAAATTGAAGAAGGAAGACTGGGATGAAGTGCTAAAGCTCAAAAAGAGGGAGATTGGATAATGATAAAGACATATTAAGTCAACAATTCATGAAATCTTCTGAGATACTTTATATTGGTTGAAAAGTCAATAAAAACTATTATTTTTCATTGTTCAATCAAAAGCTGAAGCTGATACGACATCAAAACTATTCAACGGATAATTCAGTCTCAGACTTTGCTAGAGAAGAAGATTTCAAGAACAGGCTAATTCAAACTATTGATACAAAGGGGGAGATTGTTAGGGTCAAATATGTTGTATTCAATAGTTAGGGGACTAGATGTGTAATTTTGTAATAGTGTTGATCTAGTCTTAGCCTTAGTTAATGCTTAATTAAGCATTTTTAGAAGGGAGGTATAAATACCTTTCATGTGGACTTAATTTGTAAGCTTTCCTTCATTAATTGCAATTTATAATTTTGAAAGCTCCTTCCATCCATCTTTCTCTCTCAACTACACACACTCATTACACCAAGAACACACACACTTAAGTTTCAATTCTTCTCAAATCACCATGAATTAGCTTGAATTCAATCACATTAGATCTCTCAACTTGTCTATCCATTTAATAATTTAATTAATTAGTAAGTTATTCATAATAATTATAGTAGTATTATAAAATGAATGACTCATGTGTGGAATATTTTTTTAACCGTCTGATTGTTTGAACTTGAAAAAAGTTTAATGATTAATTTAAAACATTAAAATATAAAATAATATTTTTAATATAAAATAAATTATAAATATAATAATAAATATTAATTATAGTTACATATATGTATATGAGTGCCAATTATTAAAAATGAAAAAAATGCCATATTATATTCTTTAAGTGAAAAAGCAATTTAATATTTACAAATATTTAAACATGTAACAAGAGTTGTCTACTTATATCCAATGACGAAATGAACTTTTTTAATTCCAAAGACTAATTTTTTATATATTATAGAAAATGAAATCATTATTATATACATAGATTTAAATTTAAATTAGATAACCACCTTTTATATAAAATGATTTTTTTTTTTAAAAAAATGGTTATTTTTATTTACTAGAAAAGGTGAAAAAATGATATTAAAAAATGTTATATTTAGTTTTTTAGAAAAAGTAATATCTATATTTTAAGTTTCATTATTTTTTATATCAAATGAAAAAATAAATACAATGTCATTTTTATTTACTAGAAAAGGTAAAAAAAATAAGAGATTAAAAAGAAAAACCATAAAATTAACTAAAATCATTATTACTAATCATCATTATTTTTTAATTTATTCACTTTTCCAATCATTAGTGTAATCATAATTTTTTTACTTTGAAGTGAATTTAGAGGGAGCTATACAAAAAAGCGTATATTGACCAAAAAATGACAGGTAGGCAGCCATATTTTATACGATACAGGCCAGGTTTTGTAATTTGCTAATTGTCTTTATTATGGGGTGTCTATTCCTCTTTATAGTTGTGGAGTTAAAACTAATTACACAAATTTTGAATTCTTATCAGTTTCGAATTCGATATATAGTTCAACTTTCATTCAAAATCTTTAGTGAGAACTAACTTTCGCATTTTAATAATATTTTTGTAAATATTATAAATTGTTATATCCTTAAACGTTTTACGATTAAAATATTATTTGAAAATTGTTTTAAATTGATTTTTATACTTATCATCACTTCATATTAATTTATCAATATTCAGCTACAATATTCATACATTAATATATGATATGTTTCACAAATTGTTTTTTCTGTCATTGTCAACTACATGTTTAATCTAAGTTATATTAGCTAATATTAATATTAATGGTGGCATGGTGCCGTTACATACGGACATCCATTTCACCATCATCTATTATAATATACCAATAAGTTAAAATTATTCGTAACATGTCATGAAACTAATATTCCTCAAACAAGTAATAACAAAAAAAACCCAACAAGGCCATAAACAATGTTTTAAAGCCTATAACCAGGAAACTTCATCCTTTATTATCCATATAGTTTAGTCAACGATATATACTCCTTTACAATTTCTACTTGATCCATAGTTATGTCCCTTCATAGTCGCAATAGCATGGAATCTGAACCGTCCACCCACTCTTACACCACTAGCTCCGCCCCTTCAACCTCCACCGTACAATGGTCACAACCATGCCGTGTGTTTGAATTTTCTGAAATTCTGTCAGCAACTGAGAATTTTGATGAATCATTAGTAATAGGGCATGGGGGTTTCGGAAAAGTGTACAAAGGCAAAGTCACCATTGCATCTACGCGTGTTATTGCTGCGGCAATTAAACGGTTGGATTTGAGGTCCAACCAAGGGGAAATAGAGTTCTGGGCCGAGGTTGAAATGCTTTCCAAGTTGCGTCATTGTCATCTCGTGTCTTTGATTGGTTACTGTAATCATCAAAGAGAGATGATCCTCGTATACGAATATATACCCCATGGAACACTTGAAGATCATCTCCACAAACTCCGTACCCCTCTTTCTTGGCTTGAGCGACTCAAGATTTGCATAGGTGCCGCCCGTGGGTTAGACTACCTCCACACTGGTACCGGTATTGAGTTTGGTGTTATACATAGAGATGTCAAGACCTCGAATATTTTGTTACATGCAAGCTGGGCGGCTAAAATATCGGATTTTGGGTTGTCCAAAATAGGCCCGATAAATCAACCAACGACTTATGTCAAGACACTTGTTAAAGGAACTTTTGGATATCTTGATCCGAACTATTTCGCCACTGGAAAGCTCACAAGGAAGTCTGATGTGTATGCTTTTGGGGTGGTATTGTTTGAAGTGTTGTGTCAAAAGAGACCAGTGGATAAGAGCCTTGAGTGGGGTTTGGCAACATGGGCTCAAGACGCGATTAAAGAAGGCAATTTAAAGCATATAATTGATTCTGATATAAGAGATGAGATATCCCCAAAAAGTTTAAAGGAATTTTCTCGAATAGCTCAAAGATGTTTGGATAACCATCCAAAGCGTCGTCCTACCATGGGTGAGGTTATCTTTAGTCTTGAATCAGCACTGAACATACAACAGAAAACAAATACTTCTGTGAAAACTTCAAGAAAGACAATATTTGGCAGAATGGTTGGTGTGTTTCCCTTCACGTCCATTGGCGATAATTCAGGTATTGAAATCTCTTCACTTATATCGCGACGACAAGTCTTCTCCATAGCATATCGCAACGACATGTCTACGCCAAAAAGTCGTCGCAATAGCCTAAAATTATCGTATCGTCGTCATAGGGACACCTATCGCGACGACATGTCGTCTCTACAGGTTTCGTTGGGACATATATTCTAGATAAAAGAAAAGTTTTATAATAACTTTTGGGTGACGACATGTCGTTGCCATAGGGTATGCTGGGCGAAATAATCTGGTATCTCTGTAGCGATGAAATGTTTTCGCAATAAAGTACGCAGGAAATGGTCACACCTATGGCTACGACATGTCGCCGCTATAGTTAAAAAGTCAAAATTGTCCGATCATACGTATAGCGACGACATGATAAAAAGTCAAACTTGTCCAGGCAGACCTATGGCGCAACCGACGCCTTTTTGTTCTCCGACGAGAATAATAAAGAAAAACAAAAATAATTGTTATTTTATCCATGGTGACGACATGTCATCGCTACTGGTGGATACCGACCAACGTCTTTTTGTTCTCTGGCGACAATAATAAAGAAAATCAATTTTTTTTTATCTATGGAGACGACATGTCAGCGCCAAAGATATAAACCCTAAACCGTACGACTTTGTTTCTATTTCCAGAAACGATAAAAAAAAAATCAAAAATATTTTCCGTTTCATCTTTAGCAATAACATGTGGTTGCAACATGTTCTTAAAAGCCCGTCTAATTTATTCCCGCTAACTCTACGGCGACGTTGTCACTATAGAGTTGGTAGAGTTGAACTTAACTGAGCATGTCCAATTTTTTCATGCTCCAAGAATTTGTCCAGTTCTTTGTTTGGTTGGATTGGATTGGGTTGGGTTGGGATTTGTTGTGGGACTTTTTCTTCTCGATGGGTTGGTGCTCCTTCATCGAGCATCTTTTGAGTTTCATATAAAATTTGTGACTCATGAAAAAGGTCATTTTAATGTGTAGAATGTCGATAACCACATGTAGGTATGGGGTTCCGATTCCTCACGTCCAAGAAGAAGAAGCAAATTATGCTTAAAAAAAAATTCCTCGAGCAAAATGGAGCCCTGTTATTGGAAGATAAACTAAAAACGATGGGTATTGGTTCCATAAAAATATTTGGAGTTGAAGAGCTAGAAGAAGCGACCAACAATTATGCAAGCAATATGATTATCGGAAGAGGAGGTTATGGCACTGTTTACAAGGGAATACTACGTGATATGCGTGTTGTAGCAATCAAGAAGTCCCAAATGCGCCATGTAGATCAAATGGAGCAGTTTTTAAATGAAGTTGTAGTTCTTGGACAAATTAATCACGAAAACGTGGTGCAGCTTTTGGGATGTTGTTTGGAAACCGAGGTCCCGTTGCTAGCTTTCGAATTTGTCCCTAACGGAACTCTTTATCAACATATTCACAATGAAACAAATGGCAGAGGGCGATTATCATGGGATAGTCGATTAAGGATAGCAAATGAATCGGCCCGTGCACTTGCTTATCTACACACAATGTCTATCATACATAGAGATGTGAAGTCTACTAACATTTTGTTGGATGAAAATTACACCGCAAAAATGGCGGATTTTGGTGCCTCAAGGTTACTCCCGTTTGATCGTGATGAAGTCACTACACAAGTTGTCGGAACCTTAGGTTATTTGGATCCTGAATATTACCACACATCTCAATTAACTAATAAGAGCGATGTGTATAGCTTTGGAGTGGTTCTTGTAGAACTTTTTACAGGCAAAAAGCTATTTGATCCGGAAAGATGTCAACAGGAAAGAAATCTTGCTTCATATTTCGTGATGACCACGATGGAAAATCGATTGTCTTATATTGTTGATAATCTAATGTTAGGGGAGGCAACTAATGAGCAGATAAAAGGAGCATGTGACCTGATATATAGATGCCTTAACCTAGTAGGTGAGAAAAGACCTAGCATGAAAGATGTAGCCATGGAGCTTGAAACATTAAGGAACCTCAACTACCATGATTGGTTTAGTCAAGACAACTACAACCAAAGTGAAACATTTGTAGAAAGTGAACAGTTTGATCATGATGACATAATCTCCAATGCCAGCTATGCTAGTGCTAGTGAGACCTTGGAAGAACAAAGTCCAGACAACACAGCAATGAATTAATTAATGGTCAAAGTACAAAATCCTTGTTAATGATTTCAGGAATGAATACGCCATGTACATTCCTTTGATGTCTTTATTTCTCGTTTCTTGTGTTATACAATGTGATTAATTTTTATTTAAAGTTATTTGACGTCTATATATTATGTATGATATTATCTTATACTCCTTCCGTCCCTAAATAAAGTTCCCATTTTGCCTTAAAATTTTGTCCCTAAATAAAGTTCTCATTTCTCAAACATAAGGGGCCCACTTAATATAATAATATTATTACCAATATTTTCACCACTAACTATCTCTTAAAACACTTTCTCTCTCCAATCAAACCTTATATTTTAATCAAAAGTAATACCAAATACCCCACCACTAACTATCTCCTAAAATGTTGTGCCAAACACAAATGAGAACTTTATTAAGGGACGGAGGGAGTAATTAGTTTAAACATGTTTTAACGTAATATTTCATTTTTCTATTTCTACATATAAAATGTGAGAATATTTGTTCCCTTTGATATATAAGAAATCTTTTACATATGTCAAACCACTAACTTATAACTTGCGATTAAAAAAAAAGACACTCTTTTCTTGGATTGGTGTGTTGGCTTCGTGTTCCTAGTTTTATACTCTCTTATAATTAGCCTCTACTCACTACAAGAAAAACAATGTATTGTGATGACATATTTTGACAATATAGCGACGACATTGCGTCGGGATTGCTTTTACCGACGACAAGTCGTCACTATAAAGTCATCCCCACAGCCTCATTGCTATAGCTGAAAGTTTTCGTCGGGATGATTGTTGTCGATATGGATGGCATCTATATCAACAACATGTTGTCCTGAAAAGTTTTGTAAGGACACTTAAAAAAACACATTATTATAATTACATGGCGACGACATGTAGTCGGGACAACATTGAACCAATCTGAGAGATTTATTGTGATTGAAATGAAGCTAATCAATGGTGATTTGAGAAGATTTGAAGCTTAAGTGTGTGTGTTCTTGGTGTAATGAGTGTGTGTAGTTGAGAGAGAAAGATGGAGGGAAGGAGCTTTCAAAATAGTAAATTGCAATTAATGAGGGAAAAACTTACATCATAAGTCATCACAAGGGGTATTTATACCCTAACCTCTAAACACACTTAAACTAGTCTAATTAAGGCTAATTACATCATTTAAGCTCAAAACTAGTCCTAACAATCTCCCCCTTTTTGAGCTTTAGCACTTTATCCCATTCTTCCTTCTTCAATTTCTTCTTTTGGCTCGTTATGAAATTCGTTTATGCTCAGATGTGCTTCAAACTGTTTTGCTCTTCAATGTTTACATCTGATTAGCTTCAGAAGAAATTGAGATTTCAAACACTCAACGAAAATATTTTTGTTTCGTTGAATCTGTCGGTGTAAAAAAGTCCTAAAACTGGTTTCCTAAGGATTTGAAAGTTCTGGATATGGAATATCAGTTTGGTAAGGATTTATCTGGGATTTTCAAATATTGGAGATTTTGTGATAGAGGTTTTTGTGAGGATTGGATAATGATGTTTTGGATTCGGAAAAGAATGATTTTGAAAGTTTAAGTCTTTCGATGTGCGTGTTTTTAGAATTTTGAAAAAAAAATGATTTGTATGGTTAAGTTTATAATTGAATTGAACGATTTGTATGGTTAAGCTTGAGATAGTTGTGGTTGAGATTTTGAGAGAGATTTCTGTAGATGAATCGGTTTTGTTCTTCTTCACTTGTTTTTCTGTTTAGTACAGTGATTATCATTTTCTGTTTCTCTTAGACACATGATATTAACAATTTCTGATTTTGCATTTGGTTTGAGTACATGAGTTCTGAATTTTCTTCTTTGATGGGATGTTTATGGTTCTTTTTGATGTTGTTCAGATATAAATCCGATACTTGAACTATTTCTTGCTCTTTTTCTCCCCCTCATGAGGATCATGACTAGGGTCCTCATGATATAGCCGAATAGTTGCGTTTTGGAAACGGAGAGAGGAATGATGTGACGTTGTATATCGAGAGCCAAGATCGGAATGAGAACCAGAAACATGTAATACTCATGAAGTAACCACAAAAAAAATTGATTTGATCTAAAAATATTTGAGAAAAATATTTGAAAATGAAGAATAACATTGTCAATAATCACGTGAAGTCATAAACAGATGCAATCTTTACTGAAGAACTTCAGTAAAGAGATCGTTTACGGATATGACAAACACGATGATTAGAGACATTGTTAATTAAATATTTGAAATTTAAAAGAGATCAACTTATTTGTTATATCAAAGATCAGTGAAGTATACCACTTACAAAGATGCAATCTTCTCTGAACGTGTGAAGAGAAGAGATCGACGGATATACAAAGATCAATGATCTAACAATGTGCATTTAAAACGATTTTGAGTGTGTGAGAACTGGAGAAAGTCAGAATTGAATCTGAGCAGTTTTGAGAAGATGAAAAATGATTTCTCCATTTATCTTTTAATAATGAAAATCGTTTGAAAAATAGTAAGAACAACCAATCCAAGATGATGTTAAAAATAGATGCAATCAGTACTGATTGAAATCAGTAAAGAGATCGATGAATTTAACAACAAATTATGTTGAGTGTTACAAACAAGTATCTTTGAAAAATTGAAAATTGATGTGCAAAATCAGGGTTTTGAAAAATTGAGCCACAACGCAAGAGACGAAAAATTTGTCATAAACAGATGCAATCTTTACTAATCGAGACTAGTAAAGAGATCGTTTACGAATATGACAAAAATTTGTATCCTACGTTGTGAACACATCATTGTGAGCACAAAAATTTTGAAATGTTGAGCATCACAGATTAATAAAGAATTTATGAGATTGTGATGCCAACAATTCATTATGAGTAAGAGAAAATGTTTGTAATTGAATAACAATTAGAAAAATGATAATTGTCTTTGAAAGGAGAAAAAATTTGATTTACAATTGAAGAATTTTGACAATGTAGGAACACAAAGGTAGCAATGAGAAATAAGAGAATTTGCAATAAACAGATGCAATCAGTACCAACCTAGATTGGTAAAGAGATCATTTACGAATATTGCAAAAGCTAATACTCAACATTGATAACCTTGTGTGATTGTAAATATGTAAGAGGTTGAAAAACTGTTTGAGGTAAAAAACATTATTATCAATATAGAATAAGAAAATTTGTAATAAACAGATGCAATCAGTACCAATTGAGATTGGTAAAGAGATCGTTTACGGATATTACAAAAATTGATACCCCATATTGATAATTATATAAAAAAATTTGAAAGGAGCATTGAAACAGTATTTAACGATTATAAACAAATGCTCCCCCTCGACAGTTGTTTTTCAAAAATCATAAGGCAGTTATGCTCCCCCTTGACATATGAATGTCTATTTTCTCCCCCTTGACAAGTGAATATATTAATTCTCCCCCTCAACCAATGATATCGATGAAGAACGAGTTTCAAGCAAATGTACTTGAAAGTCATTTTATTCTTTATTAAAAAAAATGAAAAACAAAAACAATAAAAACAATAAAAAAATAAAGCAGTAAAACGGTTTAAGTTTTGAGATTTAGCATACCAAGCTTAGACACAAGAAAATTAAAGCGTTTTTCGTCTAAAGCCTTGGTAAACAAATCAGCTAATTGAAGATCGGTTGACACGAAGTACAATTCCACAGTACCTTGTTCAACATGGTCTTTGATAAAATGATATCGAAGATCGATATGTTTAGTTTTGGAATGTTGAACAGGATTGCATGAAATTGCAATTGCACTTCGTGAATCATAATATAAAGGAATACAGCTATACAAAAAGCCATAATCTTTTAATTGTGATTGCATTCAAATTACCTAGGATAAGCAACTGGCAGCAGCAACATATTCTGCTTCTGCAGTGGAGAGAGACACACAATTTTGCTTTCGAGAAGACCAGCTCACCAACTTATCTCCCAGAAATTGGACACTTCCAGAGGTACTCTTGCGATCCAGCATACACCCAGCATGATCGGCATCAGAAAAAACAGACAAATCAAACGAAGTTTCTTTAGGATACCACAGACCAAGATCTCGAGTACCCTTTAGATAACGAAATATACGCTTGACTGCTTGAAGATGTGATTCTTTAGGAGCAGCTTGATACCGAGCACATATGCATGTAGAAAACATAATGTCTGGTCGACTCGAGGTTAGATATAACAGTGATCCAATCATCCCCCGATAATTAGTGACATCAACAAGTTTACCATCAGGATCAGCATGCATTTTGGAACCAGGAGACATCGGTGTCGAAATCGGTTTACAATCATCCATGAGATATTTTTTCAAAAGATCAGTGATATACTTGGATTGATTAATAAAGATCCCGGTAGGTAATTGACGAACTTGAAGACCAAGAAAGAAGTCCATCTCCCCCATCATACTCATTTCAAAACGTTTGACCATAAGAGCAGAAAACTTTTTACAGTATTTGGGATTTGTAGAACCAAAAATGATATCGTCGACATAAATCAGAATGAGAACAATATCATCCCCTTGTCGCTTGATGAACAGAGTTGTATCAACCTTTCCTTTTGAAAAGCCAGAATCAACTAAAAAATTTGAGAGTACATCGTACCACGCACGGGGAGCTTGCTTTAACCCATATAACGCTTTGTCGAGAATATAAACATGATCAGGAAAACTTGGATCTACGAAACCTTCAGGTTGATGAATGAAAACTTCTTCATTTAGAATGCCATTTAAAAATGCAGTTTTTACATCCATTTGATAGATAGTAAAATTCTTATGAGCTGCATAGGCCAATAATATACGAATGACTTCTATTCGTGCAACCGTAGCAAACGTTTCTTCAAAGTCAATACCCTCTTGTTGAGCATACCCTTTCGCAACTAAACGTGCTTTATTACGAATTACAATCCCATTTTCATCCTTTTTATTTTTGAAGATCCACTTAGTACCAATAACAGATTTTCCGGGAGGTTTTGGAACAAGACGCCAAACTTTTAAGCGTTCGAATTGATTTATTTCTTCTTGCATAGCAAGAATCCAGTCTGGGTCTGACAGAGCTTCACTGACTTTCTAAGGTTCATCTGAGCTTAGAAAAGCAGAAAATTGACATTCATCGGCAGTGGCTTTACGAGTTTGAACAGAAGATTCAGGATTACCAATTATTTGATGAAGCGGATGATCTTTTGTCCATTTCAGAGAATGCGGAAGTGGTAGTTGACCCGGATTAATATTTGACGTATCAGTGAATGTTGGATGTGGGATAATTGCAGTTTGAGTGTTGGTTGCGGAGGGCGGTGTATCAACACGTGTAACATTGAATTTGGAAAAATCAATCACCAAAGGTTGAATTTGGGGTTGAGCTAAAGATGAGTCCGATGTATTGGTAGCTTGAGCAGGAGGTGAGGGAGTATCTGGTGATGATTCATTGTCCAATGATGGAGAAGAATCTGAATTAGTTAAGATTATATTGGGAGAGCTAGAAGTAGGAGATGGAGAATCAGTGAAACTTGAATTTTGCATTTCAGGTACAGTAATAGATTGAACATCGGCCACTGATGGAACTTGATCGTCAGCTTTCTCGAATGATCTGTGTCGGATGTTATGATAATCATCATAAAAATGTTCAAATAAAATATCAAGATCATTTTCCGATGTGGAGGGAGATGATGAAGGTAATGGAGATTCGATTTCTGAAGTGAGTGACTCAATTGGAAAAGTCTCATCAAAATTAACGTTAACACTTTCCCTAATCGTCCGATTTGACCGATTATACACTCTATAAGAAGCGGAGTCTCGTGAATATCCCACAAAAATTCCTTCATCAGCTTTTTCATCAAATTTATTCAATTTATCTTTATCATTCAGGATGAAGCGCCGACTCCCAAAAATATGTAAAAATTTGACATTTGGAATTCGTTTATTAATTAATTCATATGGAGTTTTGTTGTATGTTTTGTTGATGATTGAACGATTTTGAGTGAAGTAGGCCGTACTGATGGCTTCTGCCCAAAGAGATAATGGGAGTTTAGAATATGAAAGCATGGTACGAGCAGCTTCAACTAATGTACGATTTCTTCGTTCAACAACCCCATTTTGTTGAGGTGTGCGGGCAGCGGAAAATTGATGGGTTATACCAACTGATTCAAGAAAAGAATCTAACGTTTGATTTTTAAATTCAGTTCCATTATCAGTACGAATGGTATGTACCTTTAAGTCGAATTTTGTTTGGGTTTTCTTGATAAAGGCTATGATGATGTTAGCTGCTTCATCTTTTGTACGTAAGAAATGAACCCATGTATAACGAGAATAATCATCAATAATTACCAACACATAGCGTTTGCCTGCTAAAGATTGAATGCTCATGGGACCACATAAATCCATATGAAGTAATTCAAGCGGTTTTGAAGTACTTTGAACTGGTTTGGACTTATGAGACTTCTTAGTCATTTTGCCCATTTCGCACGACGAACATAGATGATCTTTTTCAAATTTAACATCCGGAAGACCAGATACATGACCACCTTTTACCAATTTATTGATTGTTTTGAAGTTAAGGTGAGAGAGGCGACGGTGCCATAACCAAGATTCATCTGAAGATGCTGTTGACATTAAACAAACTTCTTCAAGTGGGACCACATCATTTAGATTGATAGTAAACAAATTTGTATCACGTTTTCCTGTAAGAAGATCTTCACCATCATAGGTGCGAACAACACATTTCTTAGTTCGAAAGTTGACTTCCAACGTTTTGTCACAAAATTGACCAATACTAAAAAGATTGTGAGCGAGATCATCTACATAAGCCACATTTCGAATGACTAAATGGTGACGAATGATATCACCAATACCCATGATGGCAGCTAGATGATCATTTCCAAAACGAACAGTTCCCAAATATTTGTCTCTAAAATTTGTTAACAAGTCCTTGTTTCCAGTCATGTATCTTGTACAACCAGAATCAAGATACCATACATTCTACATAAAACAATTAAAACAAAAAGGTACCCAATCAGATATGGGTCCTAAACGATTAGTAAAAGATGTTTTATGAAGAATGAATGATACAAAATGTGTTTAGAGAGATTGAGAAATGCAAGGAGGCAGTTCTATTTTAGGTATTTTTATAATCCATTTGAAAGATTTTTCAGGTGAATGTAAAATCCAGTTTGATTGTTCATTTTGAATCCATTTGTATTAAACAAACTTGGATGGTTTTAGAAAAGAAATCGTAGAATCAGATTTTGACGATTTAGTTGGAGAGACAACGCGATAGACTGATCTTGTCGATTTAGGTGTAGATTCCACGCGATAGACTGATGTTGACAATTTAGGGGTTGAAACTACACGATAAACGGATTTTGAAGATGTAGGAGAAGAGCGTGTAGTTAGAGGTGGTTGAGACCTAGCAAGAATGGTTTTGCATGGTTCTGGATAGCAAATAGTACATGAATGAATGATTGAACCATTTTTATGAAGTACATCATGTCGAGAACCACACGGAGCATCTTTTCTAACAAAATATCGTGTATCATATTGAGAAATTGGTTTATTAGTTTTTCGATCAAAATAAACCTTTTTACTATTTTTATCTGTTTTAACAATCAAGTTTACACCATTAACAGAATGATTAACATGACGATAAATTGCAGAATCATACACAATGCTATAACGTGTAGCAGGAGAAATAAAGTTTGTTGAGTTATTACATTTATTGGAATTAGAAAAAAGAAGAATCTAAAAACGAAGAAAATCTAGACTTCTTAAGTTCCTTTGACTTAAACATACTAGACTTAGTTGATTTAGACTTCTGAAACTGCTCAACTTCTTTCACCCCGCCTTGCATTGGTCTCTTGTGCTTGGAATTTAAATTTTTATCTGAAAATTTTAAAACAGGAGAATTAGAATTTCGTTTTAAAAGAGTTGGAATTTTAGGAGATGAGAAATTATCATTGTGAGACTTTGGCTTTGGAGAAGCACTTTGACCAGAAACAGATGTGACGTTAGCTATTTTATTTTCTAACTCACGAATTGTGTTTTGTAAACCTGATTTTTCTTTATCAAATGCCTTATGTGAGTTATCGATTTCATTTTCCAATTGACAAATTTTCCTTTCTAGAATTAGAGATGGTACATAAATCTTTGGTGTAACTGTTTGTTGAAGTACAGCATTACCTTTAATCTCAAATTCTTCTGGTGTAATTATTGGAAAATAATCATCATTTTCAAAGTTTGCCTTTTTAGTTTCATATACTTTATTTAATTCAGTGTAATTGAAACTAATTTGCACATTCTCCTTTTTAGCTCTGTTGAAAGTCTCAATTTCTTCCTCTTCATTTGTCATTTTGAGGAATGGCGGCAAGATATCTCGGTATCTTGCATCATATAATGTTGGAACCATTGTACAAGCCTTTTTAAGAAATTCTGGATTATCAGCTCCTAGTCCTTCTCGTGAGTTGAAATATTTAAAGTCTTTAGGCTTGTTCAAATGGATGGTTTTATCAGTATGTCCTCTTTTGACAATTAATTCTTCAAGATGTTTGATATGTGAATTCAATTTCTGATTTTCATTTTTAAGTGTTTGAATCACATTTTGTTTGGTTCTTGTTTCTTTTAATGCAATGATTTTCTGTTCATGTAATTCCTCTGTTAATTCTTTAATTTGAGAGTTTAGAGATTTAAATTGTTTTTCAATTTTTTCAAACTCTTTTTCTTTACGTGCAATACTGTTTTTGTTAATTTGATAATCACCCCAAACTTTAGAGTAAAGTTTGTAATTATGATCATATTTATCTTTATACTCTGAGACTTGGTTTTGTAACCTCAGATTTTCTTGTTTAAAAACTGTTTGTTGTTGAATATAATGAGCAATTTTAGTAGCCAGAAAAGCATTTTGTTCATTTTGTTTTTCCAAATTAGTTAAGCGATCTTGAAGTTGATTATTTAAAATTTCTGCATTCAAAAGGTTTTGTTTTAATGAATCAACTTCAGATGTCTGATTTGGAACAAAACAAGTATCAGAATTAGTGGAATTATTTTCATTAGAGAGAAGAGAAGTGTGTACCTTGCCATCCTCGCTATCTGTCTCAGCAATTCTTTCAGCAACCTCGGCATTTTCTCTTGCCATAAAGCACAGGTTGGCAGCATGTTCTTCATCTTCTGGATCCGACTCCTCCATCCATTGAAGGTCTTCTGCTAACAACACTTTTCCTGCCTCAATTTGTTTGGCCATTAGCATCTTCCTTTTAAAGAACTCAGAATCACGGACTTTAGGTTTCTTGCAATCACGTGAGTAGTGTCCAGTAATTCCACAATTGTAACATTTTTTCTGTGGATCCAATGGTATGAGCTTTGGCTTTTCAGTTGGTTGTGTTGTAGATGAAGTAGGTGGAGCAGATTTAAAGTTGGATGAGTATCTTTGGTTGTTGTTTGTTGGTTTGGAGTAGTACTTCTTCTGATAGTTTGAGATTAGGGACATGGCCTGAAGTACATCCTCAAGATCTTTTTCCATATCATCAGGTGGTGAGAATGCAGACGGTTCTACATTTTCTGACAGTTTAGGATATGTAGAATACTGATGATGTTGCTTGGTGAGGAATGAAAGAGTATCTGCGGTCTCTTGGTGGTTTTGAGCTGTCTCTTGACGACTTTTAGTTAAGTTTTTGACCATTGGCTCATTTTGGTGCACATATTCAAAAAGTTCATGAATATCAATCAGACTGAGATCTTTATGTTGCATGGCACTATTCCCAAACATTTCCCACTCAGGAAGAAGACAGTTGATAAATTTGATATTCACCTCCAAATTTTCTTTTCGCAAGTAGTTTTTGCGAAGATCATTCAACAATGTACAATACCGATGATAAGTGCTCTCCAAGTCTTCTCCGATTGTGGCTTTGAAAGTCTGATAATTATTCAAAGCAGAAACCATTTTTTCTTTGTTTCCTAAAACTGTGCCCTCCATTTGTTTTCTGATTTCATCCCATAATTCTTTACCCGTTTCAAGGTTATCCAAACTGTTGTAGATTTCATTTGGTAATCCTTGAAGCATAAATGAATACGCTTGAACATCGGCTTTGGCACGTCGTTTTTGTTGTGTATCATACTCATCAGGAGGAACTAGACGTTTGCCACCAATAACTGGAGGAGTAGCAGTTGGATCAATAACAAGATCATCATAAAATACCGCTTCCCCATTAGTGAGTGATTCAATAATTTCTTTATGTAGTTCCTGATTCTTGATAAAGTGAAGAAATCGTTTCTTCCACTGAGCATATTCTCCTCTATACAAAACTGGTGGTTTTAGATCAGTTCCGATTGTGAGTGCATCTTTAGAAGACATTTTTAAGCGATTTTAAGTTGCAATTTTGTGAGAGAAAATTCAAAATCTTCAAAAAGATCAACTGATTTTTCCAGATGGTAAAATATACTGTAAATGTGGCCTAGATTTTCGAATTGGTCAAAAACGATAAACGGATCAAAAACTAGGGCTAAACGAAGTTTGGAATTTTACCGAAAAATCACAAAAACGCAAATAAAGTGTTTAAAACAAGGGTTTTTGGACCGAGAAGTCGGGTAAACCGCCTAAGGCCGTTTATCACGTCGTAGCCGTCGTCGCGAGCTTCGATTTGACTACTCGTGGGCTTTAAACGGACACGCAAGCTGAGAGTTATGATCGTTTTAGTATAACCCCTTTTGTCACACAATTTTGAGTTTGAGGAAAGTGTTCGGGCCGAAGTTCTATTGGGCCGAAGAACAATGTTCGGGTTTGTGGTGTTCGGTAATTAATGTTCGGGCCGAAGATCAAATTCGGGCCGAAGTTCTATTTGGGCCGAAGATCGAGTTCGGGCCGAAGTCTTGGGCCGAAGTCTTGAAATGTTCTTCGGGCCAAACAATTTCTTGGGCCGAAGACTGAAATCGAACACTTGGGCCGAACACTATGTTCGGGCCGAACACTATGTTCGATCCGAAGACTTAGCCGAGCTGATAACAGTGATTGTGTGACAACCCTCGCGAGTGGGTATTTAACCCAACATCTAATTTTGATCATTTAGTTGCATTTTACATGACATTAATTCAAGTGCACTTTTATTTCACAAGTCTAGCAAAAACATACAAATTAATTATTAATTTGTACACATCAAAGATACAATTAGTTATGGATGTATAGTGGTCAACTGCAATCTAGCGAGTTGGTGACCAAACCCAAATCAAAAGTATAAACTTTATAGTATATAATAAAATTTAAGTAAACTAAAGTGTGTAATATGAAACTTGTACAAATTATGATACAAAATGAAGTTACCATAATAACAATTAAAATAACATAACTAAAATAAAAAACATTGGAAATAATAATCCTAAAAATCTTGGCACGTCACTGATCTTAGTTTCTAAACAAATATACATGCATGATGCATGATGCCAAGTATCTTGTTCTCAATCCTCTTAAGTTTAAAAGTTTGACATATCCTTATCGTCACATATTGCCTGCTATTTTACTAAAAGTTCCATAGTACAAGTCCACATCTACATAGTATAATAATAATAATAAAAGAATATAACTTCTCTGCCACTCTCAAAAACCAGTACCGATTTCTCCTAGTATTCTCCTAATATTATGGGCACATACAAATTTTTTTGAATAATATAATCATGATAAACTTCAACCACCTATCCACATCCAACAACCATCCACTTTACCCTACCACCTATAAGCTACCTAGCACTTTCTCTTTCTCTCACCTTCGCAAGAAAACCAGAGCAAAAGAGAGGCGAGCAGAAGCAGAAACGATTCCGGCGAGCATTACACAGATCCGGCGACGCAAAGCTTGCTAACGACTGAACTTGTTCTCGTTTTCTTCCTCACTCATCCGTAAGGTATAACCCTTTTGATACCTCTTTCACTTGTCTTAAACATGCATGCATATGGGTAATGGATCGGGTAACTTCTGGGTCTTTCGGGTTTGTCTTCTCCGGCGACACACACACACACAGTAGTGTGTGTATGTCGGGTGGGTTTGAAATCTTACATCTCCAGATCGATTAATCGGACTGTAATGAGTGACGAATCATCTTGCCAAACTGGTTTCCTTGGGATAAAACGTTTTTCAGGCAACGCTTCCGGTCATCGCCGGGATCTGCTAGGATATCCGCCGTCGGAGCAGGCGGCAGATCTTCCGATTTGGTCGGATAGACCATTAAACCCAAATAACAAAACCCTTTTTCTACTCCAAACTTAGCTTTGGTCTAACATCTAATCGTCGGATTATAGTAAATATATATATTAAATTATAAATATTATTGAAGTTATAAAACGGGTTCATCGTTCTATTCATTTTTCCAACGAGAAGTTCCGGCCACCGCCACGTTCTGTTTCTGATCTCCGCCAAGTGAGCAAGCTGGTCGCAAGTAGATGGTCCAGCAGGCCAGTATCCCAAACAAATTAAGCCCAAAACAATTATATAATTTAATGATATTAGGAGTCCAAATTGTTTAGCCCAAAACAAATATCTCGGTTTAATTATTTTCAAAGCCCAAAGTAGTTTAGTCTAGGACCGAACAAATTACCTGATTGGGCCTTGGCCAATTGGCCGGCCCAGATCACAGTCTAGCCCACTTCATTTTCTGTTATTAGCCCATCAGCCTCCCTTTTATTAAAATAGCCCAATATCTTTTTTTTTTCACAACCATAAATACATTTTAAAGTAAGTAAAATAAATTAATTAAAAATTTCTAAATCGTAACAGTGGGTATTTAATTGAAAATAACGATTTATTTAATTAAATTAATTAACTATTTATTCATTTACTTATTTATTTAATTAAGTAATTAAATATTTATTTAATTAATATTTATTTAACAATTATTTATTTAATGAGAAGTTAGTATTTAAAAAAAATCATTTTCTTTAATTATTATTTAATTAATAATTACTTATAATTATTTATCTTGGATTAAATAATTAACTTTGATTAATAAAAGGTCTTATACAAATAAAATGGAAGTAAATTTGAAACATACTTAACATGTTAAACTATATCTAACATATAAGTCCAACCCTATCGAGTTATCAACATGTCGCTCGAATCAAAACTCGAGTTGAGAGAAACATTCATGCATCATATAGTCTAGGCGTGTCATTTTAGACCGTCACTTATTAACTATACCTATGCGTTTAGGACGCTAGGAAACTTTGGTTGGAATCCCCAACTACGAATTTGGAAGCTTCGCTAAGGTGAGTTTCACGGCCCCACTTTTTACTGTTTTATAACTACTTTATTGGGGGAGAAAACATATACTACTCAAATTATTTTGCAATAATTGATCTTGGTATAATCATTGTGGTGTACACGTACCAACTGTTTAAGGGCCACAATACATGTCCTCGTTTAACCGTAATCATTAACTATGCGTTTTAGCCAAGGAATATTGTAACATCCCGAGACCCGACCTATAATATTTTATTACTTTTGGTGAGTAATATCTTATTGTTTATTATTTTATTATTTTATATATGATTTTATTTGATTTAATTGAATTAATTGTATTTTTAACCATGGGGTTAAAAATTAGTAAAACTGAGATATTTAAATATTAAAATGATTTTTACATATTTGGGTTCACTTCTGAACCGGGGTTCTAAAAATATCTTCGTTGTCAAATTTGGAGTTAGTTAGGGCTAATTAAATTATCTGTGAACCTAATATCCTATACTGTGTTAAATGAAAATACCTGTGATGAAGGGGAGGGGTACGTGTTATGTGATGAAGCAAGTGTCAAAATTTGTTTTCTTCTTTCCCTCTTTTGCCAGACACGACACACACACACACTTCACACACACTTGAGTTTTCTTCCCAAATTGATGCTTAAAACTTGAAGATCTTGTCCTCCTTAGGTGATTTTCGGATTCTAGAAGCAAGATTAAGTAAGTTCTCTTCCTCCTTGAGCTAGGGTTCATGTTCTTGAAGTTTTGTTGAATTAGGGTTCTTGAGCTAAGTGGGTTTTTGTGAATTTCTTGATGAATCTTGCTTGTAATCTGGAATTGATGCATGATTTGGTGTCTAACTGAGTTCTTGCAAGTAATGTATGAATTGTTGTTAGTTATAGCTCATTTGGTGAAGCTTTCATGAAGCTCCATCAATGGTGGATGTGGGAAGAAGATGAGTTTTTTCCCTAATTTGATGAATTGTGTATTTTGATGTTCTTGATGTTGTGTTAGGCTAATTATGGATGTTAAATGATGATTGTTAGTTATGAAGAACTTCTAGTTACTTGTTATGAAAATGCATAAAAAGATAGTAGTGTTTGGCTAGATGGGAATTTAGCCATAAACTAGTTAAATTATAGATTGTTGACTTTAGTCAAACCTGGGAATTGACTTTTGGTCTTGTATAGCTTGTAAACTTTAATTATCAATTTCATGTTAGAAATGTGTTAGTTGAATGAATTATAAGCTCATGTGTGTTGGTTTCGGGTTTTGACCCGTTTGGTTACTAAATTGTGCATTTGACTTAAGTAAAGTCAATATTGGTAATACTTGCAATTGGGATGCAAGAAGTGTGTTGGTTATGTAATTTTGATGTTGATCTTGTAGTCTAACTCATTGGGATAATGTTGTGTGTATGCCGACTCATTATTCTTGTTTTGACCCGTTTGGGCCTAAGGTGCATTTTGGTCAAATTGTATAATGGATTGACTTGAGAAAGTGTTAGACTTTAGTATTGGTTATGTGTGAAAATACAAGTAATTGGTTGTAAGTTGTGGTTGCAAGATGTGGCCTTAAGCTTGTATTACTTGTTAAACAATTGATGATTTCGGGTGACTAATTCGGTATTCATTTTGTACAGGAAAAGGGAAGGAACCTCAGTGATATAAGATTACTGAGCTCGGTACTAAAGGGAAGCAAAGGTGAGTGGAATTAACCTTCTTCTTGTGTGATGTACAAAGGTTTTTGGTATGGTAGACTTGTAGGAGAAAATGCAGCATTTCTGGCTGTCTGGAGAAGATAGCGGCGCTATCTGAAGATAGCGGCGCTATCTTGTTAACGTTTTTGGAAAATTAGAACAGCAACCCGAAATAGCGTCTGGCTTGAGATAGCGGACGCTATCTTTTTGCAGATAGCGGCGCTATCTTTGGATAGCGGCGCGATCTTCTGAAGATAGCGACGCTATCTCTGGATAGCGGCGCTATCTTGGCTGGTTTTGGGAAAATTCATTTTTCTTGGTTTTTCTTAAATTTTCCGGTGATACCATTAATTGTGGGATTGTTAATGGTAGTATGTGCACATGTTTTCTAGAGGTTAGCTATGAGTGGGTTTGGCTAGGCTTCGTTACTATTGGAGGGGGTGCTCGGACTCCTACGGATGTGTTCCGTTAGGGGTGAGTACCGTGCTAATGAGTAAAGTGGCCATCGGTAAACTGTTGTTCGGCCAACAACAGTTGTAGGTACTTTGCAAAGTCCGCCGATACTCTCACGTCCAATTGCTTGTGGAAGTTTGGACGGGTTTCCAGATTGATTTCTCTTGTCTTAAATTTGTTGTGGTTATACAAATTGATTGTTATTTCTATTCACTTAGCTGTGTGCTAATCCCTCATTTGTTGACTCTTTTCAGGTTGTGGATTTAGCTTGACTAGAGTCGGGTTTTGGAAGTCTGACCGTACTCTGATTTTGTAAACCAGTCGAGCCCGTTTTTAGTAACACCTTTAAATGTTTTCATACATTTGTTTAATATGTAAAGTTTTTATGATGTGTAATAATTTAGGAGTTATGGTATTTCTTAAACTCGCTTCCGTATGCTTATTTTAAAAAAAAAAAAATGGCTCTAGATTGTGGTGTTACAAATATAGAGATAGTACTATCGGGATTGATCCCCCGCTCATGGTTAGTCGCGCTAGCCCAACTGGGTTTGAGCTTTATATTCTAACTACTTTAGATTTATGGTTTGATTACCGGCTCCTTGATTATACTTTAACGTGTTTGCTTAGCTAGCTTGCGAGGGATTATGCATTGCACCAAAACTATTTTTGTACATGATTTGTACCCAACGATTTGATGATATAACTTTTGGAGTCACAAAACCTGTGAACTCACCAACCATTGTGTTGACACTTTTTCTATATGTTTTCTCAGGTAACGGAAATTAAGCTATGTCAAGCAAAAAATTTTGTCAAGGATTGTCATGCATTGGTCTTAATAATAAGTCTTTATGACATTAGTTTTCAATTACAAACATTTATTTTGTTTTATGGTTAAACAATTTCTTTTGGTTTTGTAACGACATTGGCAATCCATTTTTACAATTTATGCGAAGTTTACTATTATTGATGTGTTATGTTATTAATTAGTCGCACCTCGTTCTTCCGGAAAATCATTTTTGGCGGGGTGTGACAGATTGGTTCGAGCAGAGCCGAGAACAGTTGAGCCGAACACCTTAAGCCGAAGTTCGGGCCGAAGATATCACTGTGTTCGGGCCGAACACGTTCTTGAGGCCGAAGATCTGTTCGTGACTTCAAAAACTCACCATTTTGATCCAATCTCGCTCAATACTTGACCAATTTCAATGATTCCAATCCCTAAATGCTCGAAAATGATTTCCTAACACTTTGATCCGATAATATCCTTCAATCCATAACAACACAGCTCGAATTCTTCGATTTTTAGAGACTTTTTGAGTTTTTCAACTTTTGCACAAAAATCACTGAATAATGATCAATTGTTGATTGAATTGATCGAAATTTGATTCTATTCCTATTAGAATCAATGGAGAAACATGAATCTTCAATCAAATCTTCAATTCGAAACAAAAATTTACAACATTAAATTTCAAGTGACGAACAAAACTTTTTCAATCAAAAACTCAGATCTGGATCAAATCATCACGAATTTGGATCTACTCTTAGAGAGTTTTTGCTCTGATACCAATTGAAAGATTTATTGTGATTGAAATGAAGCTAATCCATGGTGATTTGAGAAGATTTGAAGCTTAAGTGTGTGTGTTCTTGGTGTAATGAGTGTGTGTAGTTGAGAGAGAAAGATGGAGCGAATGAGCTTTCAAAATAGTAAATTGCAATTAATGAGGGAAAAGCTTACATCATAAGTCATCACAAGGGGTATTTATACCCTAACCTCTAAACACACTTAAACTAGTCTAATTAAAGCTAATTCCATCATTTAAGCTCAAAACTAGTCCTAACACTATCCCAATGACATGTTGTCATAGGTTGAAAACAAAATTTTCAAGTTTAGCATATGGCGACCATATATCATTGGGATAGGTTCAAGATAAAATTTATAGGTTTAGTCTGCGGTGAACAAAAATGAATTCGTTTACGGATTTGCTAAATTAATTATTAAAAAATATATATTACCATATGGCGACTACACGTTGATATATCCCTTACAAAAACTACGTCGTTTTGGTGTGTTGGGTCAGTGAAGGTAACCTACTGACCTGTATGAGTTTTAGATTAAAACTCTGCTCAAATATCGACTTGGTGCACACAATTAATACGCTTGAACCTCTGCTCAAATATCGCATACGAATATTTTTCAAGAGCAAATTCAAACTTCCTAGTGCACACAGAGATTTACTCAAGAACAATCAATTGTGCTTAAAATAATCTTAACCTCTTTCTTAGTATTAAATCATTTTAATTGATACTTGTCTTGAGATATTGGTGTTTGCAATATATACAATATCAATAAGTCGGATGTTTCTCTAGAAATAATTTATCTACCTATAAGTAGATGTATAATTGTCTAGATTTTCTAAGGGATAATTCTAAACCATTGACTTATTAGATAATGACTTGTATATCTTCCAGTGTAGTGATATAAACTTAAACAAAATAAAATCATTTAGAAATAATCAGATATTATTAATATCCAGATAAGATGATAAAAAAAATTATTACAATATTTAAGTATAGGACGGACCGATATAAAAAATCAACATGATTGGCATAATTATAATTGTAATAATTGAGTTGCTTTTTGTTTATATGTTCAACTTTAAACAATAGACTTGCTAAGGGAAAAATGTCAACTGCTTATGTTTAAAAATATGATTAGAAATCAAAATCATGCATTTTGCATTATAATTTAATGATTTTTAAAGGGGTTGGTAGAATGGAATTGGTACATCTTTTTCATGACTAAGTCGGGAAGCAAAAAAAAGACTTGGTAAATTATTAAGAGTAAATTATTGTTGTATATTTAGGACGGGATCAGATCCAGAACATATCTGGATAGACATAATATATGTAATATTTGAATGATTTACGAACAATAATTATGTAATAAACAGAACCGAACACTACTATTATGCCAAACAAATTACATGTACATTGTTAGATGTACCCGGACTCGAAAGACCCGATTTCACGGAGAAAAAAAAAGTTGACCCGATATCCGAACCGCTTCAAAATGTATATTTTCTAAAATGTCTTGATTCGGTTTTTTCTAATGGAAGATCAAGACATACCTATCACTTATTTGGCGTTTTAGGATTTTATGGCGTTTTGATTTGGTTATCTTTTTTTGGGTGGTTATCCTATCCACTCATTCCTAAAACGCCATAAAAATTTAACCACCCAGAAAAGGGGTTTATTCACCGCTGAGAAGGGGAGTGACTCCGCAAGACTTGGAACATTCGAAATTGAATCCAGAGGAGTGATTTGAAGCTTCCACTAACCGAATATATCAATCCAAAGATTTGTAGCAGCATTACACCAGAGAAAATTACAAAAAATATGGAGTTCATCTTCGAGTCCAGCATCACAAGTGGGGCATCTAACCGAATTCAAATCAATATCTTTATTTGTCAAGATTGAGTCTTGTGGGTAGCTTCCTTTTAGCTAATTTCCATGCAAAAATGTTGACTTTTCCCGGCACTAATTTATTTCAATAGAAACCATCATCGTCAAGAGAATTGATACTATCGGAGATCAATTAATGTCTCATTAACTGCGAATTGCGATGTAGGACCGATAGAAATCCATTTATCCGAATAGTTTGGAAAAAAAGGAGGCATTTAACTAAACAAATCATTAAGGATAATCAAGATGTTTCCAATTTCATTTGCGTATTGGGTGGCCTTCTCCAGCTCCAATTCGTTTTTAAGGAGTGCTGGGCTGGCCCAGTTCGTATTGGGCCAATGGGGCCTGAATTGGGCCAAGCTGCTGGTGGGCCGAAAAAAGAAGACTGGGCCGCCTCCCAAGCTTCTGCTGGACTGGAGTCTTGGCCTCTGGCAGTGCCTTTCTGATCACTATATTTGGACTAACATTTCTAACTCTCCGTACTTTAAAGGTCATTAGACATTACCTAGTGACCACTATTTTTGTTTTTTGTTTTGTCTCTAACTTTAAATATTAGTGACCATTTGTTGTTCTCTAATTTACGAATTTAGTGATCACTATCAGTGGCTATTAATTTCCTGGTCTCTAACTTTCTAACTTAGTGGCTATAATTTTTCTGGTCTCTAACTTTCTAAGTGACTACTATTTTAGACCCTAACCTTCTAACTAGTGACCACCAGTTTTTGGTTTCTAAAATTTCCAAATCAGTGACCACTTTCCTGTATTGTTCAATATATGACCAAAATTCAATGACGACTGATTTTATGGTAACTAATTGGTAATATATGTTAATGACCTAATAATGAGTTGTCATTAAAAGAGTGGTCACTAGTGAGCATTCTTCTTTAGTATTCACATATTTGTTGTAGTGCTATAATGATTAATAAATCATAACAATATTCAACACGCTAGGAGAGGTGGGGACAAAGAAATGCTTAATTTATATTTAGGGAGTGACAACAAAAAAGGCCAAAAATAAAGTATTAAAGCCTACAATCAGGAAACTTCATACATTTTGCTATGATGGGTAGTGGTGAGAGTCTTCGTTGATTAAGTAAAGTAGGGTCCATCTTTATTTCCTGGAAGAAGACAATCATCCTTTAATATATACTCCTTTACAATTTTTACTTGATCAATAATTGTGTCCGTGTGATAACATGGAATCTGAACCCTCCACCCCCTCAACATCCACCGTACAATGGTCACAACCATACCGAGTGTTTGAATTTTCTGAAATTCTCTCAGCAACAGATAATTTTAATGAATCGTTAGTAATAGGGCATGGAGGTTTTGGAAAAGTATACAAAGGCAAAGTTACCATTGCATCTACGCGTGTTATTGCTGCTGCAATTAAACGGTTGGATTTGATGTCAAATCAAGGGGAAACAGAGTTCTGGGCCGAGGTTGAAATGCTTTCCAAGTTGCGTCACTGTCATCTGGTGTCTTTGGTTGGTTATTGTAATCATCAAAGAGAGATGATCCTCGTATATGAATACATACCCCATGGAACACTTGAAGATCATCTCCATAAACTCCGTACCCCTCTTTCTTGGGTTGAGCGACTCAAGATTTGCATAGGTGCTGCTCGTGGGTTAGACTACCTCCACACTGGTACGGGTATTGAGTTTGGTGTTATACACCGAGATGTCAAGACCTCCAATATTTTATTACATGAAAGTTGGGCGGCTAAAATATCGGATTTCGGGTTGTCCAAAATTGGCCCGATAAATCAGCCAACGACTTATGTCAATACACTTGTTAAAGGTACTTTTGGATATCTTGATCCGAACTATTTCGCCATTGGAAAGCTCACAAGGAAGTCTGATGTGTACGATTTTGGGGTGGTAATGTTTGAAGTGTTGTGTCAGAAGAGACCTGTGGATAAGAGCCTTGAATGGGGTTTAGCAACATGGGCTCAAGACGCCATCAAAGAAGGCAATTTAAAATGTATAATTGATTCTGATATAAGAGATGAGATTTCCCCAAAAAGTTTGAAGGAATTTGCTCAAATAGCCGAAAGATGTTTGGATAACCATCCAAATCGTCGTCCTACCATGGGTGAGGTTGTCGTTAGTCTTGAGTGTGCACTGAACATACAACAGAAAACATATACTTCAGTGAAAACTTCACGAAAGACAATATTTGGCAGAATGGTTGATGTGTTTCCCTTCACCTCCATTGGCGATAACTCAGGTATTCAAATCTCTTCATTTATATATATATGTGTGCCCATTCTTTGAATATGTATGTGTATATCTTTTCATTTATGAATAGAGATGACGTCTCACAACATCAAAAAATAAGTAGTAGTTACGTCGAAAGCTCATATTTGGCTTTTGATACATTTAAACTCATTTAATGTCCCGATGTTGCTTGGTGTACAAATTTGTTTGCATAATTTTCTCTGTTGTCTTGTTTTCCATAGTATATTTATTGCATGTCATCATATCTATAAGCTCATGTATATTATATGCCACATGATTCATTAGGAGGAATAAGTTAAAAGAGAATGTCCACTTTTTTCATGCTCCAAGAATTTTTCCAATTCTTTGTTGGGTTGGTTTGGGATCGGTTGTGGGACTCTTTCTTCATGGAGAATCTTTCTAGTTTCATATAAAAATTTCACTAAAAAGGTAATGTTAATGTGTCGATAACCAACATGTAGATATGGGGTTTGGATTCCTCACGTTCAAGATCAAGAGGAAGCAATTAATGCTTAGAGAAAAATTATTCCTGCAAAATAGAGACATGTTATTGGAAGATAAAGCAACAACAATGGGTGTTGATTCCATAAAACAATTTACAGTTGAAGAGCTAAAAGAAGCGACCAACAATTATGCAAGCAATATGATTATTGGAAGAGGACGTTTTGGCACTGTTTACAAGGGAATACTACGTGATATGTAGCAATCAAGAAGTCCCAAATACTTTATCAATATCAAGTGGAGCAGTTGATAAATGAAGTTGTACTTGTTGGACAAATTAATCACAGAAACGTGGTGAAGCTTTTGGGATGTTGTTTGGAAACAGAGGTTCCGTTGTTGGTCTATGAATATGTTCCTAACGAAACTCTTTATCAACATATTCACAATGAAATTACAAGTGGCAGAGGGAGATTGTCATGGGATAGTCGTTTAAGGATAGCATATGAATCGGCCCTTGCTCTTGCTTATCTACACTCAAATGCTATGATGCTAATCATACATAGAGATGTGAAGTCTACTAACATTTTGTTGGATGAAAATTACACCGCAAAAATTGCAGATTTTGGTACCTCAAGGTTAGTCCCGTTGGATTCTGATGAGGTCTATACACAAGTTGTTGGAACACCAGGTTACATGGATCCTGAGTATTTCAAGACATGTCAATTGACAGATAAGAGTGATGTGTATAGCTTTGGAGCGGTTCTTGCAGAACTCTTGACGGGCAAAAAGCCCATTGATATGGAAAGATGTCAAGAGTAAAGAAGTCTTGCCTCATATTTCGTGATGGCAATGAGGGAAAATCGATTGCCTGATATTGTCGATAATCTAATATTAGGGGAGGCAAATGATGAGCAGATAAAAGGAGCATGTGACTTGGTATGTAGATGTCTTAACCAAGTACGTGGGAACAGACCAAGCATGAAAGAGGTAGCCATGGAGCTTGAAACATTAAGGAACCATGACTGGTTTAGTTAAGACAACTACAACGAAAGTGATACATTTGTAGAAAGTGAACAGTTTGATCATGATGACATAATCTCCAACGCCAGCTACGCTAGTGCTAGTGAATCCTTTGGAGAACAAATTCTCTAAGTACACAATTCTTGTTAATGATTTCAGGGATTAATTAATAGGCCATTTACATTCCATTAATGTCTTTATTAGTTTCTTCTTTGCTATTTTATTTAAATATCAAGTGCGCTATTAAACGTTACATCTCACCAAATAAACGTAGTTTAATACTCAATCTAATAAGACTCACGTATATTAGCCTCCAGTATATTAAAACTCGAATAATAAGCGTAATGTAATAAGATTCGCATATCAAGTGTCTTATTTGCCTCTAAAACTGACAAGTGTTGTTTAAAACTCAATATATTAAGATTCGTATCCTATTAGTCTCAGGGCCGGTCCAATCAATTGTTAGGCCCTAGGCAGAATATTTAAAAAGGGGCCCCTAAAGTATTTTTTTTTCTCGAGGTAAGTAAAATTTATCCATCGACCCTTTTAAAACATTTTTTCCTTTTCAATTTCCTCCTTTCTTGGCTACTGGATAAATATTTCTTTATGAAACAATATACTTCCTCCGTATCAAAATAAGTGTCACACCTTCCATTTTGGGGTATATCAAAATAAGTGACACACTTTGAAAACTTTCCTTATTTGGTAAAAATAGTGGAACCCATACCCACTAACTATCCACTTCAATAAAGTGAAATTACCCTTATACCCTTACTTTTACTTTTAAAACTCATTAATATCACTTTATTCAAGAAAAGTGATACACATTCTCCACTAACTATGTACTTTAATCTATTTTAACCTCTACTTTAATCTTTTACTTCAAAAAACGTGTAAACCAATTTATGTCACTTATTTTGAATATTTTGATACGGAGGAAGTATAAGGTAGGGCAAATACCTAAGCAATGGATCAGGAAAATAAACAGTAAACAGTCAATTAGTCAACGCAAATAAACAGACAATTAGGCAAGACAAATAAATCATTTGAACATATACACTGAGTAGGAAGAACAGCAAAGATCGGTAAATATCAAGTATGAACAGCTGCAGTAATGTTATAATTAAGTGTTGTAATCATATGAAAATATATTAACATTGTCGCAAAAATCACTATAAGATCCAGAATTTCAATAAACCCATTAAAAACTAATTAGCCGATAACTCAATAAGATTCATGTGATCCTTTGAAATCATGAGATTTATGTATGTGATTATTTGAATTCAGTAAAACCAAAAATTACGTGATTCTTTAAATTCAATAAACTATCCTATAGTGTGATTAGCCGAGAAAAGAGTAAGATTCAGAATCACATAACATAAATTGATTACCTAATTACCTTATTAGCCGAAAATTGATTACCTAATTGATTCAGAAATCATAAGCAATTGAATACTGTGATATAGTGATACCGTCAACGAAATCAGAAATCAGAAATAGGGAATAAAATCACGAAATGAAATCAGGAATAAAACAAAATCATAAACGAACAGTCTGAATTCTCTCGCTGTCACGAACACACGATCTCAATTCTCTTGTAACGCTGTTTCCAATTCCAAGTTTATTTCGGCCCTTTGGTACCCTCACGAACTGTACAGGAAGAAGACAGTAACTGAGTGGTCCAAATGGACTAATCATGGAATGGGCATTATAACTATTTGGGTTTATAATTTATATCAAGAAATTATGAATGGACTTTAAAGTTTAAATGGACAAAGCTGATGAAAAATCTGTGAGCCCTGGGCGGCTGCCCTGGTGGCCCGGCCCAGCCGGGCCTGGGCCTGATTAGTTTTACTAAGTATAATATAAGACATTAACGAATAACCATCGTAACTCAATGTTTATAGCTTAGTGGTATTGGTGTATATGGTGTTGTTCATGACCTAAAGGTCATGGGTTCAAGCCCCGGTGGGATAAAGCGGAGTAGATTAAGTGATGTTAAAAAAAAAAATTTGAATAATCATCGTATAAACTAACTCAACGTAACATGTCTTAAATTTAAGATCTCCTACTATTGTTATAACTAGAATAAATAAAAACTATAGTGTGCTATTAGATGGTTTTCAGACACCGTCCCGGTCTTAAAAGCTCATTTTTCTTGTAGTATGAAGTCAAGCATCGTTTAGTAGTGCGTTATACTTCCAGGCATACCAAGGGAGCAACTCGAGCAATGGAACAGGTTTTAGTCCGCTTCAACTTCCAAACGTTAGACTTGCTTAGGGTAAATGTCAACTCTGTTTTAAAATTTTATTAAAATACAAAATCATGCATCCACGTTATGATTTTATGATTTTTAAAGGGGTTGGTAGAATGGAAATCGGCACATCTTTTTCATGACTAAGTCGGGAACCAAAAAAAGACTTGGTAAATCATAAGTGTGACACGTACGTCAGCAATAGTGTCACATGCAATGTATAACAGTAAACTATCTATGTTTGTACATATTTATTATGTATTATTTGTATTGGCAAGAATTAAGGAGTATAATTTCAGTTTCATATGTGCAATTGATGTCATTTAATGTACTTCCTCCGTATCAAAATAAGTGACACAAATTAACTTACACGTTTTTTGAGGTAGAAGATTAAAGTATGTGTTAAAATATATTAAAGTACATAGTTAGTGGAAGATGAGTCCCATTTTTCTTGAATAAAGGGATATCAACGAGTTTTAAAAGTAAAAGTAAGGGTATAAGGGTAATTTCACTTTATTAAAATGGATAATTAGCGGGTATATGTCCCACTATTCTTACCAAATAAGGAAAGTTTCAAAGTGTGTCACTTATTTTAAAACACCCAAAATGAAAAGCGTGTCACTTATTTTGATACGGAGGAAGTATTTAATTATTTCCTTATTATAGATTTGTAACCGTAATTTCTATGGGAATTGTAAGTGTTCTTGTCATGTCATCTTAGTTTCTTGCTAAGGTTGGTTTCCTTTTTATATATATATTTGCCGTTTCCAAAAAAAAGTAATTTCTATGGGAATTTATACAGCATTCTATCAATGAAGAAGACAATGAATTCAGTGAAAGACATGGTATCAAAGTCAATGCATCTTTGAGGCAATTCCTTTTCTTGAAACAAAATCGGTCAAAAAAAATTATCCTCCAGTCACCGGCTAATCGTCGGTGATCAGAGGGATCTCATTCCTTTGTTTTCTTTCATATTTCATTTCGAGCAAAAGCTCTGATCATTTTTTTCCTTTACCAGCAAATCGTTGTTGCCTTCTTCACAACCAACAACGAATAAGTTGATGTGAAATCGTTTTTTTTCTTCTCTAATTTCTGCAGCAGTCACGGCTAGCCGTGCACAAGAACCGGTTTTTGACCAAACCGGTTTCGGTTTTAACCAAAACCGGTTTTGGTCAACACCGGTCAAAACCGGTTCAACAAATAACCGGTTCGGTTCCTAACCGGTTTCGGGACTCGAAAACTCTAACCAGTGTAATGGGTATTGTAACCGGTTCGGTTCGATTACAAACCGGTTAAACGGCCAAAACCGGTGTTTTGACCAAATTTGTGGTCGGTTTTGGTCAAAACCGGTTTTAAAAACCGGTTACTAACCGGTTCGAACCCTAAGAACCCCAAACAGGTTGGGAATCGACCAGTTAGACAAAAACCGAACCAGTTTTGGTCAAAACCGGGTTTGACCATTTCGGTTTCCGGTTTCGGTTTCGGTTTCGGGTATTTTGTGCACGGCTAGGACTCACGGCTGAAATTTTCGTTGAAATCATTATCTTTTCCTTTGTCTTTCTCGATAAGTTACGACTTCCACCATAGATAAAACAACCATTGGCTGTAACTTACTGTAGTAATCTGCATTCTGCATCAATTCTTTGTTCTATGTAAATGTGTTTACTCCTTTGAAATATCTCCATTTGCAAAATCTCTCATTCGAGAAAACCGATAGCTACACTCTGTTTTCATAGTCTTAAATCTCATTTTATTTTCATATCAAAGCCACGACTCTATCTCGTTTGTTTTCTTTCGAAGCCACATGCTTGAAAAATGTCAAGATCTATGGCTTTTTTTCTTCTTTAATCATTTTATGTTTTATCTTTTTATATCAATAGGCATGATTCTCTCTTTATTTTTTCTTTTTTTCAGATCAAGAGCCACGACTCTCTTTTTTTCTTTTTTTTCGTGTTAAGAGCCACAACTCAATTTCTTTCTTTAATCGCTTTAAGTTAAATCGTTTTATATTAAGTGCCACGACTCTCTTTTTATTTCGAGTCTCTCTGAGTATAAGTAAGAATCAAGGAGTATAATTTCAGGGTTTTTTAATGACAAATCATAATCAACTCCAAATTAGCACTTATGTCCACGATTAGACTTGAACCCCGACCTCAAGGATGGGGGCAAACATCACACCACCGCTAGACCAAAAGTCCTTTAGTAATATAAATATCAGTTTCATATGTGTAATTCATGTCATTTAATGTATTTAATTATTTCTTTATTACTGATTTCAGTTTCATATGGGCTGGCCCAGTTCGATAGGAAACACCAATCTGATTCAACATTGTAGGTTGTTGAGCCAAGGGGGCCTCAAATGGGCCAAGCTGCTGGTGGGCCGAAGAAAGAAGCTGGAGAGAATACTAGGCCGCATGCATCCCATGCTTCTGCTTGGCCGGAGTTTATTGATTTGTTCAAGGCAACTATTATTTAATCTAAGACAAATTAAATTTATTTGACATCTATATCTTAACAAGGTATTAATTATAAAAGGAAAGACAAAGAATAGTAAGGATATAAATGTCAAACAACTATAATTTACCTTAGATGAAGTAATAATTTAAACAAATTAATTCATGTAACGACCCAAATTAGTAAATAAATAAATTGCACAAAAATACGATAAATATGGATAATTCGTATAGAACGCGTGGAAAATGGTTTCGTGTCGTTTGGACATCGTATGAGAAAGTTATGGACGAAATCGGGTCGAAAAGGGCAAAGGAAAATGCAGCCTTGACTGCTAATAGCGCCGCTATCTGGGATAGCGCCGCTATCTATGGCGGGGTGCAACAGCAACCTGAATTAGCGTTGAAGGGGGGTTGCGAATTGAGATAGCGACGGAAATAGCGTCGTTATTCGGCGACGCGAATTATAGCGGGAGTAAAGTAGCGCCGCTATTTTGGAAATAGCGACGCGATCTGGTCGCTGGCAAGCATTAAATCGGGATTTTTGTCATAAATGCCATTTCAAAACCGTAGTTTCTCTTCCAACAAGTGTGTGTACGTTTTTGAGTGAAAAGGATCGTTTGGAACCGATTTCTCCATCAAATTTTGTGAAATTTCTCTCCTAGTTGAAGATCAAAGGTAAATCTTCATATCTCTTGGGTTTTTAGTCATAGATTCAAGTAGGGAAAGCTTGAATCTCAAACCTAATGGTGATTTTCGGTTATAACAAGTAACAAACGCAGCGGAAAATAGTTTAATCACCAATGAACGGATATTGATATCAATCATACAATTAAACTAATAAAATACAAAGAGTTAAGATGAATAATCATACCCTTGAAGCCTTTGTATATGTTGATTCGGTTGGAGATGATGATCGACCGAAACCAAGAACACCAACGGGGAGTTCCTCCAAAGCTAGTCCACACAACACCTATGCAAGAACACCAAGGGATGCTAGTCCAATCTTCAAGCAAAGAGAACAAAAGTCTAGAGAGTGTGCATGGGGTGGCGGCCGTATAGGGTTCCAAGGGATGAGATTTATCTTGCCCTTGATTCCCTTTTATTGACTTCCCATAATCAATTATGATTATTAACACTCTAGTCCCTATCTTTTGTTCCTTCTAGTTTGCTCAAAATAAAGTTCTAATATTAACAATTAATATTAAACTTTAATATATACAAGCATGTAGCTTATATTAATATGTAATGTAATTACCCTAATTACACTACATATCTTATGGTGTTAGGTGTTTTAGTGTGTGACCCTTTAGGCTCACAAACAACTAGCCATATAACTATATGTTATACGCGTGAAGCATATTCCAACAGCTCCCACTTGCGCACGTAATAACATCAAGTAGTTATACAAGCAAAGGTTAGAGTCTAGCAACCCGCCAATGCCCCTAGAAGTACATGACGAGTTTCATAAAATCTTTGTTCAAAGTTTTTCAATCAGTTATCCTTTAGTTGCTGATACTATGTTGAAATTTAGACAAGGATTAATGTCAATCTACAATTTCAACGATTCTGTTTCTCGATCTATACATTGAAGTAGATTACCAAAACCAATCAGGATTCATCGTGATTACCTTTTGGGTGTGGCCACACATACATCTATTCAAATCATCGAGGGGCCCAGTAGTATCTAATCCACATATATGGAGGAACAAATTCTTTATTGACTGCACGTGTCTGTCATACGCTTAATGACAAGCCCGATAATGGTTGTTATAGCAGCCTTATTCAGGTCAGCGTTTAACCACATCAAAGTTTGCCCCTCTATATACACAAACCAACTTGCATCTCAAGTCAGAGGATAAGCGACAAAGCCTTTGTGAGATTCACTTGTGACATAAATCCAGGAAGTGATTTCTCATAGGTTGGGTCAGTCCAATTGTGCATCTTATGAACAACATGTGAGTTTGATTTCATTATCCTTAGTCATACTAAGATAATGTCCTCAATGCCCTCAGATTTGTCTTAATAATATTCCCATATTATTAATATGACAATGGACAATTTAGAATATAAAACGCAGTAAATATTCATGGATATAAACATGCAAATATAGAACACAGTAGATATTCATATAAAAATGATCATATCAAATATATCAATTTATTCCAATAAAAACTGCTCAATGTTCCATTATCCAAATACTAAAACAGATTACATGAAACTACTAGCTGGTCGAAGCCCAATGTTTCTAGCATGCTCAATATGTTTTGTGCATGACATTGGCTTCGTGAAGGGATCAGCTAAGTTGTCATCTGTATAAACTTTGAGCAAGCGTACATCTCCCATTAGGATCGCATCTCTAATGTAGTGAAGCTTCCTCCGATAATGTCTGGCGCCTTTCTGAACACCAGGTTCGTTGGCAATGATGATAGCACCTGTGTTATCACAGTACATATCCATAGGTTTTTCATTACTGGGGACCACTCCAAGCCCAGAAATGAATTTCCTCATCCAAACAGCTTCCATTGCAGCTTCAGTAGTTGCAATGTATTCAACTTCTGTAGAAGACATAGCGATAGTGCTCTGTTTAGCACTTTTCCAATCAACAGCCCCTCCGTTCAAAACGAAAACATACCCCGTTTGAGATTTGGAATCATCTCTATCAGTCTCAAAACTAGCGTCAGAATAACAAGTAACGCTTCGCTCATTTTGAGTTTCACCACCATAAACAAGAAACATATCTTTAGTATTCCTAAGATACTTCAATATGTTCTTAACAGCAGTCCAGTGACTCTCACCTGGATTCTGTTGATATCGGCTTGTAAGGTTCTGAGAGAACGCTACATCAGGTCTTGTGCACCGCACAGCATACATGATAGACCCTACTGCCGAGGCATAGGGGACATCACGCATACGTTTTAACTCATCAGGTGAGGACGGTCCTTGAGTCTTACTCAAGTGTACATTGTGTTGCATAGGAAGATTTCCACGTTTGGAAGCATCCATTCTAAACCGTTTTAGAATCTTATCAATGTACGCACTTTGACTTATCCCGATAAACCGCTTTGATCTATCTCGGTAGATCTTTATACCAAGTATATATGCCGCTTCCACTAGATCCTTCATAGCGAAGCACTTCCCAAGCCAGGATTTTACATCTTGTAGCATTGGAATGTTATTTCCTATGAGTAGTATGTCATCGACATATAGGATTAGAAAGACGACAATGCTCCCACTAGCTCTTACATATACACATGGCTCGTCGGGATTCTGAGTGAAACCAAACGTTTTGATTTCCTCGTCGAATCTTTTGTTCCAACTTCTGGATGCCCGCTTTAGTCCATAAATGGACCTTTGAAGCTTACATACTTTCTTAGGGTGCTTTGTACTTACAAATCCCTCAGGTTGTACCATATAGACATCTTCGTCGAGGTGTCCATTTAAGAAAGCAGTTTTAACATCCATTTGCCAAATCTCATAGTCATAGTACGCTGCTATGGCTATGACGATCCTAAGAGCTCTAACATCGGCAACAGGCGAGAAGGTTTCATCATAGTCAATCCCGTAGGTTTGAGTGTAACCTTTTGCCACCAACCGAGCTTTATAGGTGTGTACGTTGCCATCCATGTCGGTCTTCTTCTTGAAGAGCCACTTGCTGCCAACAGTCTTACTGTTAGGAGGAAGATCAACCAAAGTCCATACTTGGTTATCTTTCATGGATTGCATTTCCGCGTTCATAGCATCAAGCCATTTGTCAGATTCAGAATCTGCTAATGCAGCTCGATAGTTAGGGGGTTCATTATGATCCCCTAAACTCAGCTCCTCAGCATCGATTTGGAAACCATATCGTTCAGTTGCATGAGGTGTCCTTGCGGACTTTCGAACGGGGACTTTATCATTTTGAGGTGCAACATGAACAGTTTCATGTTCAGCCTCATCTTAATGTTCGCTAGTATCTACAATAGGTTGTGCATCTTCATCGCTTGGAATCTCGTCAAATTCGATTGTACTCCCACTTGCTTCTTGTGAAATGAGATTACTCTCAAGAAACTCAGCATAACGAGCAATAATTACTTTTTGCTCAGGTGGGTAGTAGAAATAGTAACCCATCGTTTCCTCAGGGTATCCTATAAAGATGCACTTGACAGCTCCGGGTTCAAGTTTGTTCGGTGTGTCTCGTTTCACGAGAGCCTCACAACCCCAGACCTTCAAGTAAGACAAGTTAGGGACTTTCCCATGCCATATCTCATATGGTGTCTTTTCAACCTTCTTGGTGGGAACCATATTCAGTATGCGAGCAGCCGACTTGAGTGCATAACCCCAAAAGGATAGAGGCAGAGTGGTAGGACTCATCATCGATCGGACCATGTCAAGCAAGGTGCGATTTCTCCTCTCTGATACACCATTATGTTGTGGTGTATAAGGGGGAGTGAATTGTGAGACAATCCCATAATTCTTTAGATGGTCTTGAAATTCATGGCTCATGTACTCTCCTCCTCGATCAGAACGGAGATCTTTTATCTTCTTGCCGAGTTGATTTTCTACTTCATTTTCGAAAGCTTTGAACGTTTCAAAGGTTTCATGTTTATGTTTAATCAAGTAAACATAACCATAACGACTAAAGTCGTCAGTGAAAGTAATGAAGTAGGTAGCACCTTCCCTAGTTCTAGTTTAAAAAGGCCCACATACATCGGTATGTATGAGTCCAAGTAGATCATTGGCCCTTTCGCCTACATGGGAGAAAGGCTTGCGCGCCATTTTACCAGTTATACAAGAAACACATTTATCAAATGATTCAGAATCATCTGATTTTATAAGCCCATCGTTTTGTAATTTTAAAACGCGTTTCTTGTTAACATTGCAAAGACGACAATGCCATAGGTAAGTAGAATCCAAATTCTTCTTGGATTTCTTATTGCTACATGTGTAAATAGAACTACTGTTTGTGATACGATTTTGCATGTCAATCTTAAAAATACCATCACAAGGAATAGCATTAAAATAGAAAACATTTTCCTTAGAAACTGAAATACCATAATCCGTAAAAGTATGAATAAAACCATTATTCCACAAACATGAAAGTGATACTATACCCCTAGTAATACTAGGCGCATAGTGACAATTGTCCAATACAATAATTAAACCACTAGGAAGGATTAAATCATAGCTTCCTATAGCTTCGACCGGTGCACGCATTCCATTGCCTACGTACAAGTCCAAAGCTCCATGGTTTAGCTTTCTACTTCCCCTTAGACCCTGCATGGTATTACAAATGTGAGTACCACAATCAGTGTCATATACCCATGATTTCTTAGGGAAAGCATATAGTTCTATTGTGAAGATACCTGATGTGCCAACCTTGTTGGCTTTGTTCTTCATCAACTCTGCCAGGTAGGCAGGACAATTCCTCCTCCAATGGCCTGTTTCACCGCAGTGATGGCAAGCAAGATCCTTAGCAGGATGCTCCTTATTAGTAGGTGGGGGAACCTTTGGCTTGGGCTTGTAAACTTGCTTTCCCTTGCCTTGGCCCTTAGCAACTACTTGGGGTTTTGGTTTTTGGATCTTTCCTTGCCTTATGGCAAGGACAGCAGGGGTAGGAGATTTCTTGGGTAGCCCAGCTTCCGTTTGTTTCAGCATAACATGTAATTCGGTGAAAGTCTTCCCCATACTATGCATATGATAAGTCATGACAAACAGCGCATAGTCCTTGTGAAGTGAAGTGAGAATTAACCCAATTCCAAGGATATGTGGCATAGGGTAGCCAAGTTTCTCCATCTGGTCTAGGTAACTCTTCATCTTCAAAAGATAAAAGCTAACAGACTGTCCCTCCTCTTGCTTACAAGCATGGAAGGCTTTGACCGTGTCAAAAAGTTCCTGATCAGCTTGCTTTTGATACGTGGTTTTTAGTTCACGCATCATATTATATGCAGTGAGGTCCTCGTGATTCTTTTGAATCTCGGGGGTCATGCTCACTAGCATAAGGGCAGCGACTTCTTGCTGTTCGTTAAACCTTTTAGTATAGGCCGCACGAACAGGAGCGGTGGCATTAGCAGCGGGGGCGGGGGGCAACGCCTCTTCCCAATGGTGGTATTTGTGCTCGGCCCTAAGGACAATCCTTAGGTTACGAGCCCAATCAACAAAATTCGATCCATCAAGTTTCTCCTTATCGAGAACGGAGCGAATGGTGTTGTTTGATAGAGTTTGATTGTTTGTAGTCATCTACAAAATTACAAAGTTCATTAATTAGTATTTTCAATAATTAATTTCTTTTAATAAATTAACTACCCAGTTAATTTTAATTAAAAGCTAAGATCTCATTGCGCTTCTATCATCGCATCAGTTGATCTGCTAGAGATGATAGATCCAATAGGTAGGTGACGATCAACAATTGCATTACTAGTGCAACTCTTAGAGGTATGGGACTTCATGGCACCTAGTGAACAAGCATCTAGGGTCAAGTGGCATGTTTGTCGCATCTTCGCCTCGAGTCAAGGTCTCACCGTTAACCCGATTAAGTCATCCAATGTGAAATCATGTCAAAATAGATCTAGGTCGCACGCATAGAGAATAATGACCTCGGATCTAAATTTAAACCACGTCTCACGTGAATTCAAAAATAGAAGCAAGTGATTTGCAACCGATTGGACGGCGTGACTTAAATTTTAGGTATGGGAAAAATTTTGTGATAAAATTTTATTAAGATATGAATGAATCATGTACTTCATTCATACCACTTCATAAGTCGGTTTAATAAGCGGTAAAAACGTTTAGCGATTATTAAATTATAAGTTTCAAATCATATTTAAACTTTTGTATTAATCTCAAAAACAAGTTTAGATTAATTTCATAATCATAGATGATTGAACTGTAATCATCGATGATTAACAAGTAATCATTGATGATTAAACAGTGATCATAAGTGATTAAGCAATAATCATCGATGATTAACAAGTAATCATAGATGATTAACAAGTAATCATATGTAACGCCTTGAATTTTTCCTGTAATAAATAAAATTACTTTTAATTAAATAAATTATATATTATTTATCTAATTGAGATTTTATACTATGAGCCTTTATTGTGTATTTAATTTAAGAAATTTAATGTGTGACGTTTCGCGTAAATAACTAAAGTGTTAATTGATAACTTGGATTAATTAATTATGGGTACTAATTAAAATGTCTAGTCGATCAATACCCGAGGCCGGCCGAGTAGGCCAAGGCCTCCTTAATTATTTTATTTCCTAACCGAGTCAGGCTTCCCTTGCCTATCCATGTTCGGCCAAGATTGGTTCCTTGTATTCGTTTTCCTTGAGCTCGATTGTTTTTGGCCCATTTAATCTAAGTTACATTAGCCGGAGTTGAGAAGGAGTCCAGCCACAAGAAATAATCAGGCCCGAGCTTTTCCTTTGTTCTGTTCCTTGTCCGATCCAATTAAACAAAGCCTTAACCCAATTACCTTAATACTAAAACTTACCACATACTTAAACCTATTAACCTAAAATCTAAAGTAAAGAAACAAAGAAGGGTGCGTAGGTGTGGAAGCCGCCGCAGAAACCAAAAACCACCGCCACCTTGCTCCTCCTTTTCTTTCCTCCTCCGGCAGAACCCAAAAGAAGAACCACCGCCACATGCGTTTCTTCTTTCTTTTATTTCGCTTGGTAGAAACCAAGGAAAACCATCACTCGTTTGTTAGCTATTCCGGCAAAGACAGCAAGCAACACACCACCGCCATACTGATTCACTCTAGATTATAATACCATCGCCACTTCCCATTTTTCTTTCTTTAATTCCGACAACATCCATCCAGCCACCACCGTACGTCGTTCGACCACCCATCGCTACCCATCGCTGTTGTAGAATCTGAGCACCATCATCGATTGCTTTTGCATCGCCACCGTAACCATTTCATTTGTTGAACACCAACCTTCGCCACCGTGAACTCATAAACCACCGCCGTACCATTCCACGCTTATGTTCCGGCGAACACCTCATTTACGTAGACCATCATTCCGAGCTCTTCCGGCGTCCACCGTTTGTTTCTATCATCGATAGCCTCGATTCTATACTATTCCGGTAAGCCGCGTAGCGTCTTCTTTTTACCCATTTCTTTTTGAACCTTTTGTTCTAGTTTTAACCGGTGGTTGTTCTTGTTGTGTTGAATGATCGAGCAGTGAAAGACCAAGGGTAGTGACTCATTCCACCGGAAGTGTTAATAAAGGAATCAAGTTCAAGATCTTAGTGGTAGGATTTCATTTCTGCTTCTTTTGAATCGCATGATGTACCGTTCGTAAGATGAGGTGTTTGGGTGTTTGGGTTTTAAGCAGAAGATATTCATGAGAATCCTTTTTATTTATTTATTATAAAATCAAAGATAAGGTTTTACCATTATGATTTATATTTATGAAAATATTTTTATTAATGTTTTAATCAAGGGAAATTTTATTAATATTTTAATCAAGAGAAGTTTTATTATTTTATATGAACATGGGAAATGTTTTATTAGTATTTAATCACGGGGAAAGCGTCCCTGTTATTATTGATCTCGCATGATTAACTAAGTTGAAATTTAGGGGTGTTCTAATTGGGAAACTTATACATTTTAAAACAAGTTTGAGCTGGGTTTAATTAGGTTCATGTTTCGTTTTTTTAGGATCGTCTAGACGTTAGCCGGTTAGTAGCATAGAGTGTCGGGAGATCTTCGGAGCATACGTTATCGAGGTGAGTATTCTCACCGTGTATTCAGTTTTAACATAGTACATGCATGACTTATGTGTTATATTAGTTGAACCTTATGTGTTATCTGAGTTGATATGTTATCTGAGTATCTGAGCATCTGTTGATTTATTTTGATCTGAGACATTGTGTCTGGGTAACTGAGCTCGGCACAGGGCCATTCTGTGCTACTACTTGCTAGGGCAATCTGAGAGAATTATGTTAAAGAGATAATAAAATATAATAACACACATCTGAGTTTTGGCTATATGCCTATCTTGGGATCACCTCCCGTCTGAGTTTTTGGGATTATTCCCGTCTGAGTTTTGGGATCACTCCCGTCTGAGTTTTGGCTTACTCCTATCTGAGGTGTGAGGAGGGGCGAGGTTGATCTCTCGTCCCAAATCACACAAGCGCGCTATATAAATTAAAATCTGAGTAATAAAATCTGAGAAATAAATCTGAGTAATTAATCGAGTAGATTCTGAGTAGGAGTACACCGATGTGCCCTCATGTGTTGTATGTTATAATTGTTTACATTTTGAGACTATTCACTCAGCTTCCCAGCTGACCCAAACTTTCCCCACATTGTTTCAGGTACCAGTAAAGGAAAGGAGAAGGTGGACGGTTGACTGCTGTATCTTATCAATACTAATGTGGACAGCAATTAATATTTTAAAACACTTTATTTTATATTAACTATTTCCGCATTAAATACGTTTTAAATGTTAAATATTTATATCTGAGACTTATTTATGGGACCTTTTGATTATAATTTTGTTTTCAAAAATTTTAAAAATCTTGTAAATTTAAGGGTGTTACAAGTTGGTATCAGAGCTCTGACTTGAGGGATTTGGATTCACAAGAGGTGGATTCAATCTCAAGTTTGAGTCTCGAGTTTTAAAACGCGAATTGATCAAAATATTTTCTGAGTAAAGTTTCCACATCAAGCATACAGCATGTCACGTCGACCTCTCGCTTTTCCCCATCGCTGGTAATATTTAATAGTTTTTATTTATCTGAGATGTATGTTGTATTCTGAGTATGGATGAGTAGAGTAGTCTGAGATTTTTGGGTGTTTATTTTCTAAGTATATTTTTCTGAGTGTTATTTCTGATTACATCTGTGAAATAAACCCTAAAAGTTATAATAACATACGAAAGTTACATGTGAAATGTACGACTCAATACTATGTATATATAGATATACGAATGCGAGGTTTGATAATTTTGAGTATAATTTAGAGCATAGTCTGAGTAAAATTCTGGTTTTAATTCCCAGTGTTTAATATATATTTATGCATATACAAATACGCAAACTAGAGAAATTATAAATTTTAATGAGAATAATAAAAGTTTCCAATTTAGAGGAACACCTAATAGAGTTGAAATGAGATTTTATAATTCTGAGAAATTTTACCCAAAAGTGTGATAAATGAATACCAATTTGTAATATAAAATTCATAAATTATCAAATGAGAAACATGCTTGAGTAAATGAGAAACGGAGAAGTTCCTAATATTAAAGAGAAGTAATAAATTTTGAAACTCGGAGAAGATTAAAAGTTTTCATTTCGAAGAAAACATTTTATAGAAAGAGTTATTGAAGCTAGTAAATCAGAGATTAATAAATATTTAAATGAGGGTTACCAGGTTGTGTTAGGAGAAATTATTAATTCAAGAAAATGAAAAATAATTACATTCGAGCTAAACGAGGAGATATCGAACTAAATTTTTGAGAAATACGCTTAATGAGATAATAAAATGAGTATTGCATAATGAGAAGATATTGAATCAAGATTAAGCAACCAAAAGATACATTAATATGGAATTCCAAATTTGTGTAAGAATCTATAGAATGTATTAAAAGAGAAAGAAAAAAAAATTATGTGGTGATCTTGATGAAACAAAGAGTAATCATTTGTGTTTTGAATTAACCGAAACTGTATTGAGACAAGGGTATAAGAAGTAATGAAGCACGAGTAAAAGAGAAAACTTATAAAGGGTTGTAAGAATTAATCAATTTAAATTAAAAGGGAAAAGGATTGAGCATAGTTTTAATAAAACGATATATAGGTGAATGTCTAAATAATGAGAAATAGTTACATCAAAATTATTAGAAAATTTAATTTATATTAAAAGTGTATTTATTGAAGCGAGCTATATAAGCTTATTAGAATAATTAACCGAGAATGTTGAACTAGAAAATATTAATTGTCGCTCGAGACGGCAATAAATCGGATAAAATTCTGAGAAAGAGTAAATGTGATTCACGAGAAATGATAATTGAGATAACTAAGAGTAGAAGATAAAACGATATTCGTATTGTGAAAGTAACAAAGTGGAAATATTTCTATGAGTCTGAGTTATCCGAGTATCGCGTATGAGACTAAATATACGCATGATTTTCTGAGTAATGTTTATGAGATTTTGAGTACCCACAGCTGAGTGCATATCTGTACTTATCGAATTATCAAATATGGAAAAATAACTTAATTTTTCTTTCTTCGGAATATGATTTATTGGTGGTTTTTATGTGGGAAGTTGTGAACTTTGAGATTGACTCGTGACCAAACAAAAGCATGTGTCGAAAGTAATAGAGGGGCCCCTATTACCGTACACACAGGACTTTTGGTTGGTTAGGGGGAAATTTTGAAGGGAACGATGGACCAATGCTTGTTATTGTGAATTTAGTATATGTATCCTAATTGTATGTGTGACTACATACTTGCTTGTTTATTTTGGTAGACAATACTAGTTCCAAACTCGAGGACGAGTTTTTCTCCAAGTGGAGTTGAGTAGGGGTAAAAAGGAAAATTGTCAAGAAATAATTATCATTAATTATTATTTATAAATAATATGAGCATGATGCTTATGCAGAGAGATTTTGTTGGTATGAATTTAAAGTGCGAAATCTAGATGCATATAATTGATCAAATAAATTATAAGAGTAACTATCAAATCAAGCAGTTGAGAATAATTAAATTTATTCTATGGGTAATTATAGAGTTTACAACAAAATGATAGATCAGGTTTACTGGAGAAATTAACAAATCAAGTTAATTGGGTTGAATGAATATCGTGCAAAAGGGAAGTAGTAATACTACAATTATATACAAAATAAGACAGTATACTTATTTTTGGGTGGTTATAAATGTGATAATGAGAAATCACTAAATTAAAGTGATGAGAACTTATTAATGAGTCGAATATGAGAAAACTGCTACAATGAAATTTTGAGGAAAATGAGTTAAAATGAGATCGGTAATTTGCTGGTAATGAGTTATTATTAAAACGAGCTAAATGATAAAATTTTATTTTGATTAATTATGGAGTAATTTTGAGTTATAAGAAATTTACAAATCGAGTTACATAAGCAAATTAATAAAATGAGTCAAAAGAGAAAAGTATTAAATTAACGGGAAGTTTTATTCAAATTTTTGAAGTATTATAAAGTGTTATGAGTTTTGAGGTATTATAAAATTATATGAGAAAACTCTATTTATGAATAATTATTAAACTTGAGATGAGAACAACTATTCAATCAATTTATACTGAACTTAGGAGAAATTTCGAAAAGACGAGAATGTACTGAATTGATGAACCTTGAGTAAACCGTAAGATTTAGAATAAAGTGTAACTGCGAATTGAGTAAATGAGAACTAAGGAATTAATTCGTAATTTGAGTAACGAGAAATCATTATAAATAAGAGTATGAAATTTAATTGGAATTTTTAGTGGGTAACATGAATTAATGAGTAGATATGGTCAAAATAATTAAGAGACATTTTTAAATTGTGTAAAATCAGTGAAACGGTCTATTAAAGGATCGTTAAACTAGATGAATGAGAAAACATCTATTAAAATATTATCGAGAAACCACTAAATGTAATAGAATGAGAACCTATTAAAGGGAATTAAATGGCAAGATCGTTAATTTGAGCTATTTAAAGGGTTATCAACATCGATAATATGCAAACCTAATAGAGTAAGCTAACAATATAATGTTAAAGTAGAGTTATTTGGAGAACCAATAACGCGGTTGAGAGAGAGTGTATCATTCCAAGTATTATAAGCTGGTAATTTGGAACACGCGAGTAGTAATAAGAATGAGTAAAAATGTGATTTATACCTAATGATATTACTTGTAAATATTATTACTTTATGAGTTGTTACTGAGTTAGATTTCGGGGTTTACTTCCGAGTTAAGATTTCTGAGTTGCTCCTGAGCTATACCTCTGAGTTTATTTCTGAGACAGATTTCTGAGCTACATACCTAAGTATATGGGAATATGTACGATATGTATATTCCTCGTGAATTGTATGCATGTTTTTGTATTATTTAATAGTGGTGTAAACCACTACTTTGTTTGTGATGCCTTAGGCAAACTTATGTCCCATAGAGTATAGGACCTTCCTGAGCCATTGTGATGGATAATTGCCAATAATGAGATTTTACGTGTAACTAAAATGTATGGTGACCAATTGCTAGAGCTATGCGGGAAGGAAATTTCCCATAAACTTTATCCCTGACGCCATGAGAGAGTCGTGTGTAGTAGTGAGTACGGATTGGACGACCGAGTATCACGTCGGGATCATCTAACATCATCAACAAATCCGTAGCGAATTCCAAGTGGAGTTGAATCGGAGATTCAACGCAGCGTTAACCGTTAGGTGCAGCAACTGTGTCCGACTGCGAGAGCAATAAGACACCCCAGGAGAGTATCATGAGTTAGTTCGTATCAGTTCCCACAGTTCTTTTCATCGCTAAACTGAGATCCTTAAAGAGCGTTCCGATCTTTATTCTTTTAGACTCATCGTCTCTCGCCGCCAGAGATGAACGAGTTGTATGCGCAATTGCAAGAAATGGAGTTATTCCGATCGAGTAGGTCACCCTGAAGAATTTTTTTTTTCGTTCTTTTCGTAACCTTATCATTTTTTCTTGTCTATCCCAGAACGTGCGTCGTTGACGAGTCTGAGTCCGAGACGCGAGATCGCTACCCTGAGCTTCTTCCGAGCCATGACTTCGGGGACGAAGTCTATTTCAAGTGGAGTTGAGTTGTAACGCCTTGAATTTTTCCTGTAATAAATAAAATTACTTTTAATTAAATAAATTATATATTATTTATCTAATTGAGATTTTATACTATGAGCCTTTATTGTGTATTTAATTTGAGAAATTTAATGTGTGACGTTTCGCGTAAATAACTAAAGTGTTAATTGATAACTTGGATTAATTAATTATGGGTACTAATTAAAAAGTCTAGTCGATCAATACCCGAGGCCGGCCGAGTAGGCCAAGGCCTCCTTAATTATTTTATTTCCTAACCGAGTCAGGCTTCCCTTGCCTATCCATGTTCGGCCAAGATTGGTTCCTTGTATTCGTTTTCCTTGAGCTCGATTGTTTTTGGCCCATTTAATCTAAGTTACATTAGTCGGAGTTGAGAAGGAGTCCAGCCACAAGAAATAATCAGGCCCGAGCTTTTCCTTTGTTCTGTTCCTTGTCCGATCCAATTAAACAAAGCCTTAACCCAATTACCTTAATACTAAAACTTACCACATACTTAAACCTATTAACCTAAAATCTAAAGTAAAGAAACAAAGAAGGGTGCGTAGGTGTGGAATCCGCCGCAGAAACCAAAAACCACCGCCACCTTGCTCCTCCTTTTCTTTCCTCCTCCGGCAGAACCCAAAAGAAGAACCACCGCCACATGCGTTTCTTCTTTCTTTTATTTCGCTTGGTAGAAACCAAGGAAAACCATCACTCGTTTGTTAGCTATTCCGGCAAAGACAGCAAGCAACACACCACCGCCATACTGATTCAGTCTAGATTATAATACCATCGCCACTTCCCATTTTTCTTTCTTTAATTCCGACAACATCCATCCAGCCACCACCGTACGTCGTTCGACCACCCATCGCTACCCATCGCTGTTGTAGAATCTGAGCACCATCATCGATTGCTTTTGCATCGCCACCGTAACCATTTCATTTGTTGAACACCAACCTTCGCCACCGTGAACTCGTAAACCACCGCCGTACCATTCCACGCTTATGTTCCGGCGAACACCTCATTTACGTAGACCATCATTCCGAGCTCTTCCGGCGTCCACCGTTTGTTTCTATCATCGATAGCCTCGATTCTATACTATTCCGGTAAGCCGCGTAGCGTCTTCTTTTTACCCATTTCTTTTTGAACCTTTTGTTCTAGTTTTAACCGGTGGTTGTTCTTGTTGTGTTGAATGATCGAGCAGTGAAAGACCAAGGGTAGTGACTCATTCCACCAGAAGTGTTAATAAAGGAATCAAGTTCAAGATCTTAGTGGTAGGATTTCATTTCTGCTTCTTTTGAATCGCATGATGTACCGTTCGTAAGATGAGGTGTTTGGGTGTTTGGGTTTTAAGCAGAAGATATTCATGAGAATCCTTTTTATTTATTTATTATAAAATCAAAGATAAGGTTTTACCATTATGATTTATATTTATGAAAATATTTTTATTAATGTTTTAATCAAGGGAAATTTTATTAATATTTTAATCAAGAGAAGTTTTATTATTTTATATGAACATGGGAAATGTTTTATTAGTATTTAATCACGGGGAAAGCGTCCCTGTTATTATTGATCTCGCATGATTAACTAAGTTGAAATTTAGGGGTGTTCTAATTGGGAAACTTATACATTTTAAAACAAGTTTGAGCTGGGTTTAATTAGGTTCATGTTTCGTTTTTTTAGGATCGTCTAGACGTTAGCCGGTTAGTAGCATAGAGTGTCGGGAGATCTTCGGAGCATACGTTATCGAGGTGAGTATTCTCACCGTGTATTCAGTTTTAACATAGTACATGCATGACTTATGTGTTATATTAGTTGAACCTTATGTGTTATCTGAGTTGATATGTTATCTGAGTATCTGAGCATCTGTTGATTTATTTTGATCTGAGACATTGTGTCTGGGTAACTGAGCTCGGCACAGGGCCATTCTGTGCTACTACTTGCTAGGGCAATCTGAGAGAATTATGTTAAAGAGATAATAAAATATAATAACACACATCTGAGTTTTGGCTATATGCCTATCTTGGGATCACCTCCCGTCTGAGTTTTTGGGATTATTCCCGTCTGAGTTTTGGGATCACTCCCGTCTGAGTTTTGGCTTACTCCTATCTGAGGTGTGAGGAGGGACGAGGTTGATCTCTCGTCCCAAATCACACAAGCGCGCTATATAAATTAAAATCTGAGTAATAAAATCTGAGAAATAAATCTGAGTAATTAATCGAGTAGATTCTGAGTAGGAGTACACCGATGTGCCCTCATGTGTTGTATGTTATAATTGTTTACATTTTGAGACTATTCACTCAGCTTCCCAGCTGACCCAAACTTTCCCCACATTGTTTCAAGTACCAGTAAAGGAAAGGAGAAGGTGGACGGTTGACTGCTGTATCTTATCAATACTAATGTGGACAGCAATTAATATTTTAAAACACTTTATTTTATATTAACTATTTCCGCATTAAATACGTTTTAAATGTTAAATATTTATATCTGAGACTTATTTATGGGACCTTTTGATTATAATTTTGTTTTCAAAAATTTTAAAAATCTTGTAAATTTAAGGGTGTTACATCATAGATGATTAAAAGTTTGGATGTTTTAATGTTTGTGTTTCAAAAATCATATATATATATATATATATATATATATATATATATATATATATATATATATATATATATATATATATATATATATATATATATATATAGATATATATTTAATTGTTTTACTACTTGTATCTAATAGAAAAGAAAACAACCACAAACATAAATAAAACATGCAACAAATTTTGTGCAAACCTCGACCGATGAAATCCTAGGTTCGGTCACGTGAGTCATCACGACGGACCGAGGGGTCAAACTAGGGGATGGGCCAACATTAACCCAATGGGCTCCCACTTGCTCCAAGACATTCTTGAGCAAGTAGAAACCAATACTTGTGAAAAAATGCAATCTGCCAGAAAATTCCAGCAGACTTTGAAGCTCGAAAATTCACTGAAGGAGTCTTCGATAGTCTTCCCGGCCTTCTGAAAAGTTGTAGCCCACGACTTTGCAAGCATTTTAGGCTTTTGAATCGCCCAAAACGGAGTCCGTATGCCTCTGGAAAACCTGTTTTCGTACAGCCCTCGTGTTGATGACGGAAATTTGTTGTATTCTTCATTTGTCTTCAATTTTGGTCAACAATTTACAATAAAAGGAAATAAAGAAAGACAATCTATTCTATTACTTTTACATTACAAATTGCCCCAAAAAAAATTGGCACAAAAAATAAAAGAAAAAATTAAAAGATTACAACCAAATATAGCCAAAAACACGGCTTTCCCAAAACAACCAAACATTCAACCACAATTTATCACAAGGTCTAGGTTTTCATCGGTTTGCACAAACAAGCAACAATTGACAAGGCTTTGGCTTGGGATATGGCAAAAATACATGTTTTGCCATATCAAAAACGAAATTAAACAAGTAATTCCAAGCCAAATAATCAAAAAATTCAATAAACTAGATTAATTTTTTGATGTGTTTTTGTAATAAGTGGCAATTAGGGTTCCAAAAAATCATATTTATAACCCATTATTATTAAAGATTGCGAAAAAATAAAGAACCCTAGGGTTCTTATATTTTCCGTTCGGAATTAGGATACCAAAAAAGGATTGATATTTGCCACTTTTCACAAAAACTAGCTAATTATATGATTAATATAATGACTCGTGATACCACTAATGGTGATTTTCGGTTATAACAAGTAACAAACGCAGTGGAAAATAGTTTATCACCAATGAACGGATCTTGATATCAATCATACAATTAAACTAATAAAATACAAAGAGTTAAGATGAATAATCATACCCTTGAAGCCTTTGTATATGTTGATTCGGTTGGAGATGACGATCGACTGAAACCAAGAACACCAACGGGGAGTTCCTCCAAAGCTAGTCCACACAACACCTATGCAAGAACACCAAGGGATGCTAGTCCAATCTTCAAGCAAAGAGAACAAAAGTCTAGAGGGTGTGTATGGGGTGGCGGCCGTATAGGGTTCCAAGGGGTGAGATTTATCTTGCCCTTGATTCCCTTTTATTGGCTTCCCATAATCAATTATGATTATTAACACTCTAGTCCCTATCTTTTGTTCCTTCTAGTTTGCTCACAATAAAGTTCTAATATTAACAATTAATATTAAACTTTAATATATACAAGCACGTAGCTTATATTAATATGTAATTTAATTACCCTAATTACACTACATATCTTATGGTGTTAGGTGTTTTAGTGTGTGACCCTTTAGGCTCACAAACAACTAGCCATATAACTATATGTTATACGCGTGAAGCATATTCCAACAAAACCCTAGTTTTGGGGTTTGTTCATAAATGGTTAAATGGAAGTTGTATAACTTAGATCTATGGTATTTTAACAAGGAAAATGTATTCATGATATGGATCTATGAAAATATGAAGGTTTATATAATTAGGGTTGGTAAATTGGGGAAATACGATGCTAATAGTTAACTAGCCATGGAATACCTAGTTAGTGTTGATGTTTGATGTAAACCATTGTATTGGTTTTGATAATAGGTTGTTGGTTGAAGGATTTGAGGCATTCAAATCTTGGGAAGTGATATTGTGTTCAAGAAACACATCATTTGGATAAGCTTGACTAAGGTGAGTACATGTGAACTTTCAAAACTGAGTACATAGTTAGGAAATATTTTATGTTTAAATGTTCTATCGAGTCTACAAGTAATTTAGTATTATATGTGATTTATGATGAATTGCTTATGTGATTATGAAATGATTGATGTTTTAAGAAACGATGGAGCTATGAGCTCATATTGATAATTGACAAGTAAAGAGGAAAATGATGATGATGACGTCCATAGGGCCGTGATAGATTGGAGGCATTCCGGTTATCACGGTACCTTAAGGTTAGTGGTAGATTGGAGGCATTCCGATTACCCAACACCTATGAGTCCCGGTAGATTGGAGGCATTCCGGTTACCGTGGATATGACAGTCTTGATAGATTGGAGGCATTCCGATTATCTTGACATTGGCCAATGATGAATGAAAAGAAGTGACCCAAATGAATTTAATAATGTTATTTTAATACAAATGATATTATGTGACTAGTTGTTTATCGGGCCTTAAAACCCATGTATCTCACGAGGCAATTTTGTCTCACGTACTATGTTTGTGCTTTTGCTATGTACTCAGGTTCGGGATCAAAGATATAGGAGGTTCGATTAGAAGAGGCCTTGTTGAGATTAGCTCGGTGTTGATGATTAGAGTCCTTATCCTATGGTTAATGATATAATTTGTAACACCGTTTTTGTATACTCTGATAATCTCGAACAAGAAACCTTTTCGTTTTTGTAAAACCGGTATTTGACACCGAATATTTGATGCGTATTTTGGAATGAAATGTATTTAAATATTGTTTTAAAAATTGAGGTGTTACAATTCACCTTTTAAAAGGATACTTTCAAGCTCGTTAAAGATTACCTAGTGACCACTTTTTTTTTTTGTCTCTAACTTTAAATATTAGTGACCATTTGTTGTTCTCTAATTTACGAATTTAGTGATCACTATTATGGTCATTAAGCCTTCTAACTCAGTAAGCCAACGTATTTAATGAATACTACTTGGTGACCACTATTTTTTGGTCTCTAACTTTCTAGTATTTTTAGTCCCTAACCTTCTAACTAGTGACCGCCAGTTTTTGGTTTCTAAATTTTCAAATCAGTAACAACTTTCCTGTATTGGTCACTATATGAGAAAAATTCAGTGACGACTTATTTTATGGTAACTAATTGGTAATATATGTTAGTGACCTAATAATGAGTTGTCACTAAAAGAGTGGTCATTACTCACTAGGAGTGAGCAGAAAAAGCGGGTAACCGGAATTGGAACCGGAACCGCTTTGGAACTGCCAATTCCGGTTCCTAAAATTATGGAACCGCCCTAAGAGGTTCCAGTTCCGGTTCTCAAAATTTAGGAACCGGTAACCGGTGGATAACCGGAACCGGCGATTTTTCGATCTATTTTTGTTAAAATATTATATATTTGAGAAATTTAATGTCCAAATTTAACAATACGATAAATTTTGTGTAATTTTGAATGAGTTTAGTCATTAATAGTCTAAATATAGTGTTTTAACAATATAATAATTAGATAATCATATGTTTAAGTGTTTGAAATTTAGGATTATTCAAGGATTAGTAGATAAAATGATAAAAAAAATGATAATATTTAAACTTTGCATCTTATTTTAAAATTTACGATTTTTAAGACAGTGTAACCGGAACCGGCACCGGAACCGGAGGTTCTGGTTCCGGTTCCGAAAATTGAGGAACCGGTACTATTAGAATATAACGGTCATTGTAGTAAATATATTATCATTATTATGTCATAATTAGAATATATGGTCAATATTGTATTGTTGGTAGGTAATAAGTGTTAGGCAATAATCAAGGAAGTCTTTGTATATTTATAGTGGTAGAATGGAAATGAGAAAGGCACCAAATATATTTCTTTCATGGTATCAAAAGGTATCCTTTCCTTGAAACACCACCACCCTTCCGCAATCTCGATCTGTCAAGATTTTTTTTCTTTTCTTTTTCCTTTCTTCTCCATTCATCACTGTCTCGAATTCTTCATGGCTAACACCACAAAATTTCATCCCGCTTTGGCTGTTTCAAACATACGCAATCGCATTCCGATTGTCCTTGAACTAAAAAACGTTCAGTACGCCACATGGGCGGAATTGTTCAAGATTTGTGCTCGGTCCATGAAGGTTCTCCACCACATCATTCCATCGGCTACGAATGGTCCGGATACGGAAGCCGATACTGAGCTTTGGTCTACCCTTGATGCCACGGTTTTGGGGTGGATATACTCCACCATATCTCATGATCTTATCACTACTATCATGGTTCCCGGTTCTTCGGCCATGGATACGTGGAAACGATTACGAGATTTGTTCGAAGATAATAAACACGCTCGTGCCGTCACCCTCGAGCAAGACTTCTCCCACACCATGCTAACCGACTTTGAGAACATCTCCGCCTATTGCCAACGACTAAAGGAGCTTTCGGATCAATTACGAAACGTAGGTGCGGAGGTTTCCAACGATAGATTGGTTCTTCAAATGGTGTCGGGTCTCACTGAAGCATACAATGGCGTCGGTACTCTTCTCCGGCAAAGCAACCCACTACCGTCCTTTCAACAGGCTCGGTCGATGCTCACCTTAGAGGAAGTCGGACTGGCAAAGAAAGCGGCTACATCCTCCAACACGGTTTTGTTTACACCCACTGCCGCCTCCGTCAACAGGGGTAATTCTTCAACCCCACGTAATCGGGATTCCGCCGAAAACTGTCTCAACAGCGCCGGAAAAATTCCAGCCGGAATCCCAGCAGCAGCGGCGGTCGGAACAGTGGCAGTTCTGGCGGCCAGCGTCGGGGAGGAAACATGGGCATGAACTTCACTCCTTGGGCCCCATGGTATATGGGTGGTAATTGGGCAAGCAATTATCCTTGGTCTCTCCCTCCCTGTCCATATCCGTCCAACTCATGGCCCAAACCATCCCCAGGCCCAAACAGTAAACATGAAGGCATCTTGGGCCGTGATCCAGCTTCTGCCCAGCAAGCCTACGCAGCATTTGTGGGACAGGGCAATAATTTTTCACCGACCGACATCGAGGCAGCGATGTACACTATGAGTTTTAAATCCACCGGCAAATCCATGGGTTATGGACACCGGGGCATCATCTCACGTCACCTCCGACAAGGGTAATCTCTCTTCTCTTTTTAATTTGAGCAAACAAAACGGTATTTTGGTCGGAAATGGTCAATCCATTCCTATTATGGGGTATGGTAATACAACTTTATCTAAACCACATCCGCCATTAGCCTTGAAAAATGTGTTGTATGCACCACATATCATCAAAAACTTGATTTCCGTTCGTAAATTCACTACTGACAATTTTGTTTCTATTGAATTTGACCCTTTTGGATTTTCTGTGAAGGACTATCAGACGGGGAGACGTTTAATGAGATGTGATAGCCATGGTGATCTCTATCCGGTTACATCAAAAGCTCCGGCTCAACATTCTGTTTTTGCTATTTTAAACTCTACTTTATGGCATGACCGTTTAGGTCACCCGGGTTTACCGGTTTTTGAGTCCCTACGACAAAATAAACTTATTGATTGTGCTCCAAATAAACGTTTTTTATGTCGTTGTAAACATGTTAAATTACCATTTCATACGTCCCCGAACAATACTTCTTGTCCATTCGATATTATCCATTGCGATCTATGGACCTCTCCTATTTTAAGTAACTCGGGTTTTCGATATTAGGTTGTGTTTTTGGATGACTTTACAAATTTTGTGTGGACCTACCCATTGGCTCGTAAATCGGATTTTTTCAACATTTTTGAAAAATTTCATACTTTTCTTCATACACAATTTGAGTGTAAAATTAAAAATTTACAATGTGATAATGGCAAAGAGTTTGATAATCACAATGTTCGTACTTTTTATCACAAAAACGGCATCGGCTTACGCTTTTCTTGTCCTTATACTTCTTCTCAAAATGGTAAGGCCGAAAGAAAAATTCGAACTCTAAACAATGTCATTCGTACTCTTCTTTCTCATGCTTCTATTCCTCTTTCATTTTGGCCCTATGCTTTAAAAATGGCCACATATCTTCAAAATATTTTACCTAGCAAAATTCTAAATTTTCAATCCCCCCTTTCTATTTTATATCAAAAGCAACCGGTTTTCTCTCATCTAAGAGTGTTTGGCTCATTGTGTTATCCTCTTTTACCCTCTACAACTCTACATAAACTTCAAGCCCGCTCCAAACCATGTGTGTTCTTGGGTTTTCCGGATAACCATCGAGGCTATACATGCTACGATATGCTCACAAAGAAAATAATTACATGTCGACACGTAATTTTTGATGAGACTAAGTTTCCGTTTATGTCTTTTACCCCACCACCCACTTATCAGTTTTTAGACACTGATAACGGAAGTGCATACACTAGACATCAATTACATAATGACATTCCAAACACCCCTGCTCCACCGCATACTCCTCATTCCCACGGACAGGCCCCACAAAGTCCGGCCCAACCTCCTCACACTTGTTCTCCAAGTACGGCCCAACCTCCCCTAAGTCCGGCCCAACCTCCTCAAACTTTTGCTCCAACAATACAGCCCACCTCTTCGTCCACCCAATCTGCGGTTCCCTTTCACACCACTCCTCCACGGGCCCAACAGCAGACCACTGGCGATACTCCTATAGTTCCGCCACCCCTTGCTTCCAAACCCGTCACACGAAGTCAACGGGGTATATTTAAACCCAAAACTCTTTTTAATCTTCACACTCACACTAATCCATCTCCAATTCCAAAAAATCCCGTTGACGCCCTCCGAGACCCCCATTGGAAAATGGCCATGACCGACGAATACCAAGCTCTTATTAAAAATGAGACATGTGAATTGGTCCCTCGACCACAAAATGTTAATATTATGCGTTGTATGTGGATTTTAACTCATAAATTTAATGCTAATGGTTCTTTTGAGAGGCATAAAGCCCGTCTTGTATGTGATGGAAAAACTCAACGAGTTGGCATTGATTGTGGCAAAACGTTTAGTCCGGTTGTCAAACCGGCTACTATCCGGACCGTACTAAGTCTTGCACTATCTAAAGCATGGCCTATACGACAACTCGACGTTAAAAATGCGTTTCTTCATGGGCACTTAAATGAAACCGTATACATGCATCAACCAATTGGCTTTCGTGATCCAACTCATCCGGATTATGTATGTTTACTCAAGAAATCGCTATATGGGTTAAAACAAGCCCCTCGAGCATGGTACAACCGTTTTGCTACTTATGCATCCACCTTTGGATTTAAACATAGTGTCTCAGACCATTCCTTGTTTATTTTTAAACAAGGACAACATATGACGTGTATCTTGGGGACAATTTAAACCTACTACCACTCTCCGGGCGTACACCGATGCAGATTGGGGCGGTTGTCCCGATACTCGACGCTCCACCTCCGGTTATTGCGTGTATCTTGGGGACAATTCAATTTCTTGGTCCGCTAAACGGCAGCCGACTCTCTCTCGCTCAAGTGCCGAGGCCGAATACCGGGGTGTAGCCAATGTATTTGCCGACTCTTATTGGCTTCGGAACTTATTACTTGAGCTTCATTGTCCAATTCAAAAAGCAACAATAGTATATTGTGACAATGTTAGTGCTATTTATTTATCCGGCAATCCGGTACAACATCAACGCACTAAACACATTGAGATGGATATTCACTTTGTTCGTGAAAAAGTCGCCCGCGGTCTTGTCCGTGTTTTACATGTTCCATCCCGTTATCAAATTGCCGACATCTTCACAAAAAGCCTACCGCTCGTTCTGTTTGAAGATTTTCGTAACAGTCTCAGCGTTCAGCCTCCTCCCGCTTCAACTGTGGGGGAGTATTAGAATATAACGGTCATTGTAGTAAATATATTATCATTATTGTGTCATAATTAGAATATATGGTCAATATTGTATTGTTGGTAGGTAATAAGTGTTAGGCAATAATCAAGGAAGTCTTTGTATATTTATAGTGGTAGAATGGAAATGAGAAATGCACCAAATATATTTCTTTCATGTACAAGAGGTTCTGGTTCCGGTTCCGATCGGAACCGGTGGGTACCCTGCTGTGCTCACCCCTACTACTCACTAATGAGCATTATCATAACAATATTCAACACGCTAGGAGACGTGGGGACAACGAAATGCTTAATTTAAATTTATCCACATTCAGCGTTGACTATGTAAACAAATTCAATAAATTGTTGACTCGGTCAAAGTGATGCAAGGGTATCGTTGCATCTTTGTTTCCAGGAAGAAGATCTTTCATCTTATAAGCATGGCCGGTTCAATGAGTTGGGCAAGCTGGACGGTCGCCCAGGACCCCCAAACGTCAAAGGGCCCCCTATTTAGGTAGTTCTTTATATATTTAGCATTAAAAATCATCATATCTTATTAGAAATGTCCAAACTTAGTCCAAAATAAAAGTTGATTGATATTAGGAAAGGGCCACATTTTATATTTTGAAAATGCAAATTTACTTAAAGTTTTATTTAGTTGTTATTTTTATGTATTATGATTCGGAGCATGGTTCAAAGCATGTTAAGGACCCCATTTTATATTTTGCCCCGGCCCCAAATCAGTTTGAGACGGCCCTGCTTATAAGTTGACTATCATCCATGTATAGCTCATTCACTTCAGTTTCTACATCTAGTTATAATAGTTATGTTTGCTGCTAATAGTGGACCTTCAACCTCAAACTCCTCCTCCGTACAATGGTCACAGCCATGCTGTCACTTTGAATTTCCTGAAATTCTTTCAGTAACAAAAAAACTTTTATATTTATAGATTACAAAGATACATAGAAAACTCTATTGGACGCTATGTGATCTATACAATTAGGCGTGAGTCATACAATAAACCTAAACTATATTTGTATACAGAATATATCCAATTTTAGTTTAAATTCACCTATGAAATAATGTAAGATTTCGTTTATATTAACCAAAATTACCCTATATATACAATTATTATACACAGAAGTGAGATCGGGTGAGAACTCAAATTTTGGTGATGGCTGTAAGGAGAATTCTCGACCAATCATTTTTAAAAATTAGGATCATTTTCAGAATTTAAGATCATTGCCATCCTCATAAAGATCCTAAAATTCTGAAAATGATATTTTTTAAAAAAAAATGATTGGTTGAGAATTGTCCTCACAGTCCTTATCAATTTTTGAGTCATCACCGGATCCTAACCCATTATACACAAATACTGTTTATTTGGATAACAAAACCTCGTTTTCCTCTCCACCAATAATATTTCACCATATCAGATTGTTCAACAAGGCCATAGATAAATATTATATGGATCCACTTTAAGATGAGTAATAATTAACAAGGCCATAAATAAAGTATTAAAGCCTATCATCAGGAAACTTCATACATTTTTCTATGATGGGTGTTGGTGAGGGTCTACGTTGATCAAGTTAAGTAAGGTCCATCTCTATTTCCTGGAAGAAGACAAATATCCTTTATTAATATCGATCATCCATGTATACTCCTTTACAATTTCTACTTGATCAATAATTGTGTCTCTGTGATAACATGGAATCTGAACACTCCAGCTACTCTTACACCACTAGCTCCGCCCCTTCAACCTCCACCGTACAATGGTCACAGCCATGCCGGGTGTTTGAATTTTCTGAAATTCTCTCAGCAACAAATAACTGTAATGAATCATTAGTAATAGGGCATGGAGGTTTTGGAAAAGTATACAAAGGCAAAGTTACAATTGCATCTACGCGTGTTATTGCTGCTGCAATTAAACGGTTGGATTTGATGTCAAATCAAGGGGCAATTGAGTTCTGGGCCGAGGTTGAAATGCTTTCCAAGTTGCGTCACTGTCATCTGGTGTCTTTGGTTGGTTATTGTAATCATCAAAGAGAGATGATCCTCGTATATGAATACATACCCCATGGAACACTTGAAGATCATCTCCACAAACTCCGTACCCCTCTTTCTTGGCTTGAGCGCCTCAAGATTTGCATAGGTGCTGCTCGTGGGCTAGACTACCTCCACACTGGTACGGGTATTGAGTTTGGTGTTATACACCGAGATGTCAAGACCTCCAATATATTGTTACATGAAAGTTGGGCGGCTAAAATATCAGATTTCGGGTTGTCCAAAATTGGCCCGATAAATCAGCCAACGACTTATGTCAACACACTTGTTAAAGGAACTTTTGGATATCTTGATCCGAACTATTTCGCGACTGGAAAGCTTACAAGGAAATCTGATGTGTATGCTTTTGGGGTGGTATTGTTTGAAGTGTTGTGTCAGAAGAGACCAGTGGATAAGAGCCTTGAATGGGGCTTAGCAACATGGGCTCAAGACGCGATCAAAGAAGGCAATTTAAAGCGTATAATTGATTCTGATATAAGAGATGAGATATCCCCAGAAAGTTTGAAGGAATTTTCTCGAATAGCCGAAAGATGTTTGGATAACCATCCTAAGCGCCGTCCTAGCATGGGTGAGGTTGTCTTTAGCCTTGAATCAGCACTAAACATACAACAAAAAACAAATACTTCAGTGAAAACTTCAAGTAAGACAATATTTGGCAGAATGGTTGATGTGTTTCCCTTCACGTCCATTGGAGATAACTCAGGTATTGGAATCTCTTCATTTATATGTGTGCACATTCTTTGAATATGTATATGTATATCTTTGCATTTATAAATAGAGATGACGTCTCACAACATCAAAAAAAAAAAACAAATAGTAGTTACGCAAAAAGCTCATATTTGCCTCCTCACACTACAACGAAACACCCTATGGCGACTATAATTTTCAACCTATCACGATGACAAGTCTTCTCCATAGCATATCACAACGACATGTATTCGCCAAAAAGTTATCTCCATAGTCTCGTCGCAATAGCCTAAAATTATCGTCGTCATAGGGACACCTGTCGCGACCACATGTTGTCTCTACAGGTTTCATTAGACATATATACCAGATAAAACATATTTTTATTATAACTTTTGGGCAACAACATGTCGTTGTCATAGGGTACGCCGGAAAATAATCCAGTAACTCTATAGCGATGAAATGTTGTCGCAATAAAAGATATTTTTATTATAACTTTTGGTGCTCCTTCATCGAGCATTTTTCTAGTTTCATATAAAATTTGTCACTCGTGAAAAAAGGTAACGTTAATGTGTCGAATGTCGATAACCACATGTAGGTACGCGGTTTGGATTCCTCACGTTCAAGAAAAGGAAGCAATTAATGCTTAGAAAAAAAATTCTTCGAGCAAAATGGAGCCCTATTATTGGAAGATAAACTAAAAACAATGGGTGTTGGTTCCATAAGAGTATTTAATACTGAAGAGCTAAAAAAAGCGACTAACAATTATGCAACTAACAGGATTATTGGAAGAGGAGGTTACGGCACTGTTTACAAGGGAATACTTCCTGATAACCGTGTCATTGCAATCAAGAAGTCCCAAATACTTGATCAATACCAAGTAGAGCAGTTTATAAATGAAGTTGTAGTTCTTGGACAAATTAAGCACGAAAACGTGGTGCAGCTTTTGGGATGTTGTTTGGAAACTGAGGTCCCTTTGCTAGCTTATGATTTTGTTCCTAACGGGACCCTTTATGAGCATATTCAAAAAAACAGAAGTGGCACAGGGAGATTGTCATGGGATATCCGTTTAAGGATAGCACATGAATCGGCCCGTGCACTTGCTTATGTACACTCAGATGCTATAATGCCAATCATACATAGAGATGTGAAGTCTGCTAACATTTTGTTGGATGGAAATTTTACCGCAAAAAGGTTACTCCCGTCGGATCGTCATGAAGTCACTACAGTAATTCATGGAACGATAGGTTACCTGGATCCTGAATATTTCCATACATCTCAGTTAACAGATAAGAGTGATGTGTATAGCTTTGGAGTAGTTCTTGCAGAACTCTTGACGGACCATTGATATGGAAAGATGTCAAGAGGAAAGAAGTCTTGCCTCATATTTTATGATAGCAACGAGGGAAAATCGATTGCCTGCTATTATAGATAATCTAGTTTTAGGGGAGGCAACTGATGAGCAGATAAAAGGAGTATGTGACCTCATATATAGATGCCTTAACGAAGTCGTGTGAACAGACCGAACATGAAAGAAGTAGCCATGGAGCTTGAAACATTAAGGAACATCAACTACCATGATTTATTTAGTCAAGACAACTACAAAGAAAGTGATACATTTGTTGAAAGTGAACAGTTTGATCATGATGACGTAAACTCCAATGCCAGCTACGCATGGATAAGCGAATAATGATCATCGTATAAACTCAATGTAATATGTCATTATTCACCATCGTTCGCACACACAACTGTTAACAATCACCTCTAAATTGCAAATCCATTTCGAATTCCCCACGACACACCATGAAGCAAACATGCATCAGATTCCAAATCAACAAACACCCTCTCACACACATGGATAAGCGTCTTGTTTACTTTTGCAAAACAGAAATGGCGTAAAATACCCATTTCATTAACTACAAATTCGACAAAACATAAGCATACCATACATGCATAATATATATTTTTCATGGAACAATCCAAAAGTGTAATAATTAAAGAAGTATACGTTTAAACGTCAAATACACAAGTTCTACCAACATCCAAACAAACATGCTAGCACAAACCCTGGTTTCACATAAAGTGGCTCAAGGCCTACGAGGAGGTGGTCCAGGTGGCGGTGGTGGCAGCGGCGGTGGCGGTAATGAACTGCTACTGCTACTATTACTGCTGCTTCTTCGTCTTAAAGGCCTATAAACACCACCATAAAACAGCCACCACAATTATAAACTACCAACTTAAAATTATATATACTATTATTTTAATTAATTACCTTTTAGGACTGCGACTTCTTGATACTTTCCTCGTCACCTATTTGTTACAATCACAAAAAGCGAGACACAAGTGTTAGTTGGTAGATAATGTGGTGTGTGTTATTTTGTAACGGTTACTTTAATAAAGTCAGTCTAAGTCAAACCTTTCGTGGACTTGGAGAATCAGAGTAAGATGATGACCTCCCACGCCTGCCAACAGGTGGCCGTGCCCTGTTTATAGATAAAACATTTAAAAAAAGATAAAAGATATAGAAAATAATGAAATAATTACCTTCTTGGTGAGATTGATTTGGAACGTGAACGGCCAGGCCTTCTGATAGGTGGGGATCTGCTACGCCTGCGGCCCACAGAAGATCTTCTGGCTGGAGGGCTTCTTGCTCGTCCAGAAGAACTACACTCAATCAAACAAATTTAATTATAAGTTTATATATATACTGACGTAACCGCATATTGACATGCTAAGATGGTAAAAAAAAAAAAATTATTTACCGGCGTCTTGGTGGGGGTGAACGCCTTCGGATTGGCGGCCTATTGAACATACATATAGTTAGAATTGGTTATAGCCGTTAAAAATACTAGCTAGGGATAGTAAATTTGATACATTTACTTCAAAATATACTGATTTGGGTTATAATTCTAATGGGTCAAATGGGTTAAGCTAAAGGAATTAATGAAAATAGAAACAAGGAAAATAAGTTAAAAGCCACTTGATGTGCATTTAGATGCATAAAAATCTCTTAAACCACTTTATTAAAAAATGTTCGATTATCTTCAAAAATATTATAGTTGCCCGTTTTGAACCCGACCCGTTTGACCAGTCCATTTTGCCGCCTCTTACTAAAAGTTAAAAATTAAATTAAACCTGAGAGGTGATCTGTTATAACGTCTTGCTGGGGGAGAAGGTGAACGGCCTCTAGGTGGTGGTGATGCAGGCCTTCTTCTAGGTGGTGGTGGTGATGCAGGCCGCCGCCGTGGTGGCGGTGACTCCGGCCGCCGTCGTGGTGGGGAGTCTACACGGCGGCGGGGAGGAGGAGGAGATCCTCTTCGGGGTACCGGTGATCTCCGGCGAGATGGTGACGGAGGTCTCCGGCGAGGTGAACCTGTTAAAAACACACATTTAGTTTAATAATTAAATAAATAAGATTAAAAAAAACATTTCTTAAATCCAGCATACCAGGTGTTACACGCCTAGGTCCATCTTTTTCAGCATCAACACCTGGATTGTCATTTCTAACCACATCTCTCCTTTGACCGGTGGTCAAAGGCTTTGGAGGTGGTGATACTTTCTTTCTCTCAGGTAAAGTAAACTTGGCTTGAACAACCTTACCATCAATCTGGGCCTGCATCATTACCACAAAAAGCATGAGTTAACCAAGGGTATATTTGTAAATAAACAAAGTGTTTTACGTACACCATCCATGTGTAATTGGGCTTTTTCAGCATCTGCTCGGGCCTTGAATTCAACATATCCAGATCCTTTTGGAAGGTTAACCTGAAAATAAGCAAAAAAATGTATAATAGATAGAATTGCAAACTCAAGTCCTGAATAAAAGAAAGTATATGTTAAATCTTACAATGTGATCCATCGCCAATCGTACATGTACAACTTCACCAAATATTCCTGTTATAAAGAAATTACATTTTTAAATGAAGAATATAAAGGTTTTATCAAGAAAATTGCATTCGTTTTGATAATGAATAAGAAAAAGAATGCCTTTAACAACCCTGAAAACTTCATTATGATATGACTGCTTTTTCTAGATAATAAACTATACTCAAACTGAACAATCAAAACAAATCAAAGTGGTCCTGAGATAGATATTTAACCACAAATAGTAGTCAGATTGTATTACCAAATATTTCTTTCAAATGGTTTTCATTCACGTTCCTCGTGAGCTGCCCAATGTGAAGAACAAGTGACTCAGGTACAGGAGACTCTTTCCTGAAAAATATGAGCAAATAATAATGACACTCTGTGTATGATTTTAACTTATAAGAAGATGAAATAAACTATAAAACTGATACGTTTAAAAGCTTAAACCATTGAACTACAAAAACATCACCTACAAAGACATATAGGTTTCACACCCAAACTTAAGTCCTAAACATATATGCTTTTGGAGCTATACGATTTATTATAATGCTTAGGTTAATCCTGAACTAAACAGAAATGAACTACACAATTACATTTTACACTTCAACATTTCAAACTTGACCAAAGTCAGAGGAGCCATAAATTGATCAGTTATATCTCATCTGTCATGTACCAGCATTGCACCTAGGGTGGTCATACCTAACCCTAATTTGAGAATATTATTTACATTTATGCTTCCAGCAAAGATAAAGTAAAACAAACACATTGATTTTGAATGAAAATTGCTACACAGCCAGATTTTGAGCCCAAAAGCCCTGAGCTTCCCTCCCAAATAGATATAAGTGCTTATTTTTTCAAGAAGTCTACAAATACTTCAAACACTAAAACAGACTCCCACAGCTACCAAACAACTTTCAATGTCAGCCCTAGTCTTACAGGGTTAGAACTGATTTAGCTTTTAATACAGTGTCGAATATCAATAACGTTGCATTTATAAAGCGTGTTCGGGATTTAATCTAGCTGGTAATTTATCACAAAATGTGCAAAATTCAACCAATAAAAGTCAAATGTAGCTTCTAATTATGAACAAAAGTCGAATTTGAGAAATGAAATAAAAAATCCACATTAGAAAGCAGCATTTTAACCTTGGAGGTGGAGAAGTCCTTTTCGATTGCGGTGGTGGAGAACGACCTCGTTTTGGTCCATCACCAGAGCTGTTGCAAATGGCCAGAATATCGACATTAATAAACCCTAAATATTCACATAATAGAATAATTGAAATGAATATATGTGACTCGAAACGGACCTTTTCTTTGGCGGGGGGCTACGGCTACGAGAACTGACACTGCGAGATGGAGACGAAGAAGATGAGTACGATCTGGAACGGGAGCTTGATCGAGATGAACCGGAGATGGAGCGTGACCGTGAGGATGAGCCGGAACCAGACCTCGACGGTGCCGCCGGACGACCACGGGCTGGTTTCGCCATGCGCAAAAGTGATGATCGGTTCGTGATCGATTGAATCAAACCCTAGCTAAGATTTCAAAGGAGGGTAAGTTCAATGGTTGGACCTGATGATAGTTTGTGTGTATTGGCCCAACAGGAATATTGGCCCATTTATATGATCTCAGTTTTTAGATAAATAGAAATTTAGAATAGAACTAATGGGCCCATATTTTTTTTTAATGAGGAAGACATGCGATTCTTGAGTCTTGACTAGTTCAAGGGATTTGGGTTATGTCAAAAAACATTTCCTATTTAAAGCAGTAAAGTTATTTAATTCCTTTATATGTATGAAAGGTATGGATGAGGTAAAATATAGATAATCATATATCTATCTAGAATAGAGAGCCTGCTTATAGTCTTATAGGAAGACTTCTGGCAATAATGCAAGCGAGAAGTTTCAAAGTAATGAAAGAGATGTAACATTTTCATTGGAAAACTTGATGCTCGAATTATTTTTCAAAAGTTGATGCATAGGCAAAACCATTTTTATGATTCTCAGTTGATTTCACCATGTCACATATGATAGACTGACTTCCCAGTTTTTGGGCCGATAGAGTACACAGATACAAGTGATGATGTGTTATTTGATGCAACTTTCCATTCCAACGAAGTATTCCCTTCGTCCCACAAAAAACTTCTCATTTTACTCTATATTTTTGTCCCGCAAAAAACTTCTCATTTCCCATTTTTGATGGGCTCCTGATACGTGCACAAATTACTTAGTAGCATCAATGTTGACTTAGTCATTACGTTGAAATCCTTTAACAGCAGCAAAGACTTCGGAATGGAAACCTTATCTTAATAGGAAGTGGACAAGAATCATCGCTCCAAGAGAAGCAGACAATAGCCACTATCCCTGATTCCATGCAAGTGCTATAATCCGATCTGACTCCTCACGCTGGCAAGGAAAGAAATGACATAAAGGGAGGTCCTAACTGAATGAATTGAGGTTGAGTAAAAGCCATTCGCTTGAGAACAATTCTGCGATTGGAATTCGATCTGGGATTGGACCTATAATTGTAATAGTAAGATTAGGATCCCGACTCATCTGTAAATTTAAGGCATATAAGGTAAATACATAGATCTAGGTAAACTTGAATGGATAGCACAGGTCGGAGGGGAAGAAGAAGGGAAGAGTACAATGGAAGGGGCCTAGGAAGATGTTCAACAACCATCTCCTTTCCGTCCAGAATGTAGTGTAGAAAAGCAAAGAATCGACAACCTCTCATTTGTTCGAGTACTCGCGGGGCCTGCTGCGTTTAAAGAAGCTCCACCCGGGAAAAGAGTGGAAAGCAGCTTTGATATGATAACGAAGAGGTCGCATTGAGATCTTCTATCCAAGGATCTCGATCTAGGCGAGAGGTTGCGCTTGCCATGCTGAACCAACTTTTTCCTTTCTTGACTGGTGGTGAACCCTCCTCTCTTCTTTCTGGGTCCGCCCGTACCAGCTAACTCGCTTTCCTCCTAAAGGGTCAAAAGGATACCTTGACCAAAAAAGGATGCCTTTTCGCAAGCAATCCAAAAGAGTAAGAGAGGTCGTACCGTGCCGTGTAACTTTTGCTAAAAGCTGTCTTCTCCACAAGGATTGGCTGTGAGGGGACTTTCTGAGATACCCAGATCATCTCCGCTGCTTGTTGTTCAGCCCCGAGCACTAAAGTCTATTTAGTCTACTGTGTCAGTAAAGGCAGGCAATACAGCGGTAAGCTATGTTAACCGGATAAGGAAAATGCAAGTCCATTCTTTCTTAACTGTGTGCTCCAAGTGCTTACTTTCATTTCCAATCAAGGATTTAAAAGACTTTTCAGAGCTAAGGCAAGGGGAGGACAAGCCTAAAACCCTGCCAAGAACTTGCAGGCTAAGCTGTCCCAAGTAAAGGTAATAGGGTAGGCTTGAAAATTCCCTTTAACCAAGCACACAAGTCCTGCTTCTTATGGTATAAGACAGTCTATAAGGATTTAAGTAAATTGGTGCAAGCTAAGTAAGCGTTCACGTACTGCTAATAGAGGTAAGAAAGTCAGAAAAGTCCTTGCTCTAGAACCCCTAACAAGGGTATCCCGCTAAATGGGCATTCCTTGCAGTGATCCTCTTCTAGGGGAATAAGCAGTCGGAGAAAGTTAATCCGAATAGGTTGTTAGAGCCTTGCGTCACTCTGGTATGCTAATCACTTCGTTGTACGACTCTGGAACGGTAGTCGCTTAGTGCGACAGCACTATGGGATGCAAAGAAGCTTCGTCACCCTTCTTGAGTTTAGTTGCTTCTACTTTTTTCATCGATATTGGTTGGTGTTCAGTGTACCGCTTGTGTAGCCTATGCGAAGCAAGCGGGTACAAGATCGAAAAGAATGCGTTGCATGGAAAAGTGAGATGTCCAAGATATTAAGAACGAGGGGAAGAATCGACGAGGAATCTAGACTAGAGAGGAATATAGAACATCAAATCGTGAATTAAAAAGAAAAAGCGTGAGGAGAATTATCAACTCGAGATGTTAGAAGGTGCAAAACTAATAGGGGCCGGAGCTGCTACAATTGCTTCAACGGGAGCTGCTATCGGTATTGGAAACGTCCTTAGTTCCTCGATTCATTCCGTGGCTCGGAATCCATCATTGGCTAAACAATCATTTGGTTATGCCATTTTGGGCTTTGCTCTAACCGAAGCTATTGCATCGTTTGCCCCAATGATGTCCTTTCTGATCTCATCCGTATTCCGATCAAAGAATCAAAGTATAGCTGCTTGCCTCCCCGTGGATATCTTAATGGATTAAGATGTGCAGTTCCTTCTTGGAAAATGGGCATATTAGTTCCCGCCCTTACTAAGCTTTTAGTGTCCTATCCAAACCTCCCTCACAGTCTCTGCACGTGGACTGATTATACTCCCTATCGCCCCGAAGTGACTTCTGCGGCATCCCCACTGTTGAATCTAAAGCCTATGATTCCACTTGCAAACAAGCCATTCGCTTCCTAATTTTGGTATATAGTATGCCTTGACAATGTCGAGCTAAGACTATCGCGAAGTAAACATAATAAGAAAAACGAGCGATTGCTAGTCAGCTTTCATTTTATTAAAAAAAATGGTAGGGACTGAGGCTCTGAAGGCTTTACAACTTTCTTCAATTAGGGAATAGCGCAGATGGATCAATCACGCGGTTCTGCAGCGTCCTCCAACTCGCTGTCCGCTCCCCTTCACTTTCTTTGTTGGACGGGAAGATGCGAATCGTGAAGGCCTTCCCACCACGCGAAGTTCAAACCTCGCTGGAGAGGAATTGAAAACCGGAAAAAAAAGCCCTTCGCAATCGAAGGTGAAAGCGGGAAAAAGACGACGAAAGCCTTTTTTCTTTCTTTTTCAGCCGACTTGAAAGGTGCTCTCAGTGTACCGCCATACGCACCCAGACATTAGACCAAGCAGGAATCGGGGATCAAAGTTCCATTGATTCATCTATCTCAAATAGGGAAAAAACGGAATCAAGAAGGGGTCAGCTGAGCTCGAAAGGGGTAGCCGGTCGTCGGCTAGGAGCTCTGGCCGGCAACGAAACTAAAGCTTCACACTGGTCCACTCGTCCATCGGCTAAGTTCCAACTCTATGTTGATAAGAAAAAATAAAATCCCCTAAGAAGAGGACTCTCAACTATTCCAAAAGAAAGGGGCAATTCATCGTCAATCGGACGAGCGCAAATCACTTCTGTTCTCAAGTGGGTAATTAATCTCTACTCAGCCAGTTTTTCTCGAGTTTTGGTGCAGATCTTCAAAGTGGCAGAGAAACTTCCAATTCCTTTAAGGAATTGAAGGATACTTTATTTTTTTCTTTAGTGATTGAATGTCTTTAATCTTTTTCTGGCAGACTACTTCAGGTCTGGAGTGAAGAGCCACAAAAGCACCTGTCAGGAACTGTATAAAAAGGACCGATAACTACATATATATGGTCTGAGACTCACTTTCTTGAAAAGAGAAAGACGATTTATGTAGGCTGTGGCCGTTCTAGAAATGTAGCGGTTGCTCGACCAAAACAAAGCCGGTCAAAGAATCGATTATATGCCTGATATTGCCGGAAGACCGATGAAACTTACCAGAAGTGAAGTACAGAAGAGCAGGAAATTTCATATTTCTTATTTTCTAAGATGTTCATCTCCAAGCCTAGCCTACTCTACATTATCATATGGTTTAACAGGCACGTCCAACCGTACCTTTTATATACGATACCAGCCTTCCATTCAGTATAGGACTAAGAAACTCCAATATCGGCTCTAAATGAAAGATTGAAAGTCAGACCCGGGCCCAGTAGCATCAGGTCAAGCCTTAGCGCACCGGGACACTAGTAGGAGAGAACTGAAGCGGAAGGGGAAGCTTTCCATCCTCAATTATCACTAGTACAAATGAAAGCTTACCAGAAAGGATCTATATTCAGGAGGCTGCTCAGTCAGCTGTATCGGTATCAGACAGGGACATAGTCAAGGGCTAGTTTAGAGACAGGTGATGAAAGGCGAGCTCGAGCCCGAGTTCCAGGTTAAGGAGCTCTTTCGGAAGTTAGTTTTTAAAGGCTGAGAAGGGGGCAGCGGATGGTTTGCCAAGAGATCAACTATGGCTTGGCCTTTAATTAATGACCTTTGGAGTAATGTATTCGATGCTCAATTCATTAGTTAGGAGTTAATTTAGTAGTCCTTCCCGTTAAGGCGGCTTTCTCGAACAAAGACTTTTTTTACTTCTTGATCAGAGCGTTTAAGTGCCCTTTACCCGGGGAGCCGGTCCGTGTGGTAGCGGGCAAAGAAAGGATAGCGTGCAAGTAGGTGAACGAATCACCATCCAAACAAACTAGCCATTCGGAATAAAAAAATAAGTAGGACTCATCTACAAGCTTCTGGGCTTCGTGACCCTCGATGGAATTTAGGGATCCGAATGAAGGGCGAAATGTTACCACGTCCCGGCTGAATATGACCCACTTTCAGCCACTCTTGCATAAAACTCTTATACGCTCGGCCGGGTGCAGGGGGAGAGTCAAACCGTGCGACCATACTGATGTGGGTTGTTCTCGCCATATCTTTCTTATTTATTTGGCTGCCGGTCTGATTCACATGGGCTAAAAAGAAGTGATAAAAATGACTTCGAGGCGGCCGAAAGGGCGAAAACCGAGGAAACTCGTGAAGCTTTAAAAATAAGTGAGCTGCCAGAGTCCTCATTCGTTAAGCCTAAGACGGGCGCAGTCTTGATTGGGGCCATAACACTAGCCGTCTTACTTACTAATTCGGCTTTTAAGATGTCGACTTCTTACGAATTCTAAACTTCTAGCGAGCTGATAACACTTAATCATCTAATTCATTTTTTTTGTTGACGGTCTGGTAGCTTGCTGACTCCTCTAGGGCAGGAGCTCGAGCAGTACTAGCTTCACGGATTCGAGTACCAACCGGGGAAGTTAATGAATGAGTTCATGTATCGGGAGGTTAAACGGCATCTTTCACTCCCCTTAGCTCTAGTTCCGGTTAAGGCAGGACATTATCTAGTTCCGGCTCATCCAAGCCCAGGTAAGCCACTTTACAAAAGCTATAGCAGGATCGGATGCGGATAGGGGTAGCTCTTTCGGATTATCCCGGAAATTATCCTATATTCTGGATTGGATACTGCGCGAATTGGTCAACCGGAATATGGAATAGGAAACTCTCTCCTTTCATAGCTCTCGGGCCTATTCTATTCATTACAGGAGAAAGTCACTATCCTCAGTTGCCTTGTCTCTGCATTTAGCCCCCTGGGTAGATTCTTTCGATTCTTCAATGAAAGCCTTCATGAAAGCTGCACCCCAACGTCTATACAAAGGATTGCGTATGGGCAATATTGAAACTGTACTTTCCAGTAGTATCGCTGCTGTCTTTTTTGCAGCTTTTGTTGTTGCCGGAACTATGTGGTATGGTTCCGCGACTACCCCTATCGAATTATTTGGGCCTACTCGTTATCAATGGGATCAGGGGTACTTCCAACAAGAAATATATAGAAGAGTTAGCGCTGGATTAGCTGCCTTGAAAGCCTATTCCGATGGCGAGCAGTTACGATGGCTCCTTCCTAAATAAGTTATCTAAAAGTCAGTCTTTCTTTTTGTTTTCAACGATCTAGTGCTTGGTCCTTCACCTTTATGAGTAGGACTGACTCCCTTACATAGGTCTTTTGTTCAGTACTTCGTATCAGGTTCTATCTATGGGACCTTAACGATAAATTTTTGGTTCTTTCTGAAAAAACCTAAGAGGTCCGTGACTGACAGCTTCCACAAAATAAATGAAAACTTATGTTATTTCTTTCTAAGTAGTTTTATAGTCATGGTCTACTTCATGGAGATCATGGCATGCAAGTTAGCTATTTCCTAGGATAGTAGTACGTGTCTTTCTTTGTCCCTTATAAATATTGTATTTGAGTTAATGAATGAGAAGAAGAAAAATAGTTGTTAAAAGTCTTTAGTTTCCTCTCTTAATTCTTGGGAAATTGACCATCTCGAATAGGTCTCTATCGATGGTGCTTTCATCGGTTCGTACCATGCCTCCAATGTCTACCCGTCTTGAACAAGCTTTGGCTAACTTAGCCGATACGTTGGCTAGTATTGACACTGACAACGAGCTTGTCAATTGTTGGAAAGACTTTGCCACCTCTTTTGCAACCTTTGTTGTAAGTTTTCTTCATCATAAACAAAGGGAAGCCATCACAACAACCGCTACAACACCACCACCTCCCGTCGTTGCTCATATCATCAAAACCAACCATTCGATCTCAACCCCCACTCCACCTTCAGGACAACTCAACCACGACATCTTTGCACATCCACAAGACTCCATGGCAGTACCACTATGTGGCTTCAAAAAGATTCAACCTGATTGCCATACTAATCTAATTTGGGTTTTGCTGCCCACTTACATTTCCCCATTGAATCAAAACCCAGACCTCCTCCCAAACCACCGGACGAGAACTCCGACCTTGAGGACAATGTCATTTTTTAGGTGCGGAGTATTGATACGTGCACAAATTACTTAGTAGCATTAATGTTGACTTAGTCATTACGTCCGTTTTTAGCTTCCACAAAATAAATGAAAACTTATGTTATTTCTTTCTAAGTAGTTTTATAGTCATGGTCTACTTCATGGAGATCATGGCATGCAAGTTAGCTATTTCCTAGGATAGTAGTATGTGTCTTTCTTTATCCCTTATAAATATTGTATTTGAGTTAATGAATGAGAAGAAGAAAAATAGTTGTTAAAAGTCTTTAGTTTCCTCTTTTAATTCTTGGGAGATTGACCATCTCGAATAGGTCTCTATTAGCTCCACCCAATAAAAAAATATTATTACTAAAGACCCCACAACTAATATCCACTAATTATCTTTTTATCTCCAATCCAACCTTATATTTTAATCAAAAGTATTATCAATGACCTCACCACTAACTATCACTTAAAAACTTGTGCTAAAGTCAAATTGGAAGTTTTTTGTGGGACGGAGGGAGTAATACTTTTCATTTATTTTCTTTAACTTTGATGCATAGGATCTAAAACTATGATGCATTAGCCTTTGAAGATTACTAGTTTTCACACATGTAGAATTTATACGTCGTCATTTCACATGGATGCTATATCTTTTTATTAAATTTGCCTTTATGAATATTTTCTTAGGGTATCCATGTAACACGGCTTTAAAGGGCTGGTTTATTTATCAAACCTTTTAATTAGAGTATAATGTTATAATTTTACTACAATTAAGGCCCTATTAGCAATTGATCAAAGAACTTGAAGATTATAAAAGTAAGAAACAAGTAAGAAGATGGAGAGAATTATAATCACTTATGCAAGTGTATTATTAGGTGCACTTTGCTTCTTTACATGATGGGGTATTTATACTATAAAATTTACTATTGATTTACCATGCTACATTAATTAGTAGACAAGAATATTTATGATAGATTTGGAAATATTGAAAATGGTTTACCCTAAGGTTGAATTGTGTTCATGCTAGGGTTGAAAATGTGTCCATCCACATATATAGATTTTATAACACTCCCCCTTGGATGACACTTTTTCAAAACTGAGTTCAACTTTGAAGTACTGCCTCATTAAAAACCTTGCTAAAGAAAAACCCAGTGGGATAAAAACTTTAGCGAAGGGAAAAAGAGTGCAGTGTATAGTTGACTCCCCCTCATGTAGACATCTATCACATCTGATGAACATGTCGTATTCCAATACTGTGAACATGTTTTCTGAACATTGCAGTAGGGAGTGACTTTGTGAAAAGATCTGCTGAATTATTACTAGATTGGACGTATTTCATTTCGATCTGATTATCCTTTATCAGGTCTTGAGTGTATGAGAAAAATCTTGGGGGTATATGCTTGGTACTATCAGTCTTTATGTATCCTTCTTTCATCTGTGTAACACAAGCTGCATTGTCTTCATGAATCACAGTTGGATTTCTCTCCCCCTCTAGTCCACACGAAGTCAAAATGAGTTTTGTCATCGATCTTAGCCACACACACTCTCTGCTGGCTTCATGAAGTGCGATGACTTCGGCATGATTTGATGATGTCGCGACAAGTGTTTGCTTTTGGGAGCGTCATGAAATAGCAGTGCCTCCACTCATAAAAACATATCCCGTTTGAGACCTAGCTTTATGAGGATCAGATAGATAACCTGCATCTGTATAGCCGACTAACTCTTGTTTTGAATCATTAGAATAAAATAGACCTAAATCAACAGTTCCTCGAAGGTATGTAAAAATATGTTTGACACCATTCCAATGTCTTTTTGTAGGAGCTGAACTAAATCTTGCTAACAAATTAACAGCGAAAGAAATGTCGGGTCTAGTACAATTTGTAAGATACATTAAAGCTCCAATTGCACTGAGATATGGTACTTCTTGACCAAGAACCTCTTCATTTTCTTCACGAGGTCTAAAGGGATCGTTGTCAACGTTAAGTGATCGAACGACCATTGGAGTGCTTAATGGATTCGCTTTATCCATATTGAAACGTTTCAAAATCTTTTCTGTATAATTTGATTGATGGACAAGTATTCCATTATTCATATGCTCAATTTGTAAACCAAGACAATATTTGGTTTTACCAACGTCTTTCATTTCAAATTCTTTCTTTAAAAGTACAATTGTTTCATGGATTTCCTTATGTGTCCCGATAAGGTTCAAGTCATCAACATAGACGGCTATGATTACAAACCCGGATATTGTTTCCTTAATAAAAACACATGGGCAAATACTATTATTGGTATAACCTTTACTTATTAAGTAATCACTTAAACGTTTATACCACATGCGTCCAGATTGCTTCAACCCATACAAGGATCGTTGTAACTTAATTGAATACATTTCCTTGGGTTTTTCACTTAGTGCTTTTGGCATTTTAAATCCTTCAGGAACTTTCATGTAAATATCACTATCAAGTGATCCATACAAATAAGCTGTGACAACATCCATTAGACGCATTTCTAAATTTTTGGAAACCACCAGGCTGATTAGATATCTAAACGTTATTGCATCCATAACTGGGGAATATGTTTCTTCATAATCAATTCCTGGTCTTTGAGAAAAACCTTGGGCTACAAGTCTAGCTTTATATCTTATAATTTCATCTTTCTCATTTCGTTTTCGTATAAAAACCCATTTATAACCAACAGGTTTCACATTTTCTGGTGTGAGGGCAATGCGTCCAAAAACATTACGTTTATTCAACGAATTTAATTCAGCTTGCATGGCTTCTTTCCATTTATCCCAGTCATGTCTATTCTGACATTCAATGACAGACTTTGGTTCAGGATCATCATTCATAATTTCACATGCAACGACATAAGAAAATATTTCATCAACATTTCCTATTTCATCCCGGTTCCATAATATATTTGTTTGACCATAATTGATGGAAATCTCATTGTTAACATCATTCATTTCCTCTTGTGGAGGAGTTTCAATATTTTGTGTTTCTTCAGAAATACTTTCCTTATGATCATTCGCATTTTCTGCATTCTTTCTTTTTCTAGGATTTTTATCCTTGGAACCAATTGGTCTTCCACGCTTTAAGCGTGCTCTAGACTCTTGAGTGACTTTATCACCAGATTTTTCATTTGGTATTTCAATTTGGGCTGGAGCATTAACAGCCGGTATATGTGATTTTGTCACTCTTTTGGTGTCAGTAAATGCATCAGGCAATTTATTTGCAATTTCCTGCAAGTGCATTATTTTTTGAACTTCTTTTTCACATTGGTTAGTTCGAGGATCAAGATATAATAGTGATGGCTCACACCATGATACATCTTTTTCTTTGTTTTTCTTTTCTTCTCCCAATGTTGGAAAGTTTGCCTCATCGAAGTGGCAATCTGCAAAACGTGCTGTAAAAACATCACCTGTTAAAGGTTCAAGATATCTTATGATTGAACTTGTTTCATACCCAACATATATTCCCAACCTCCTTTGAGGTCCCATTTTCGTACGCTGTGGTGGAGCAATAGGAACATATACAGCACAACCAAAAACTCTAAGGTGGGAGATGTTTGGCTCTTGGCCAAAAGCAAGTTGTAAAGGAGAGTATTTATGATACGCACTTGGTCTTATACGAATTAATGATGCAGCATGTAAAATAGCATGACCCCATATAGAAACAGGAAGTTTTGTTCTCATTATTAATGGTCTAGCAATTAACTGAAGACGTTTAATCAAAGATTCAGCTAAACCATTTTGTGTGTGTACATGAGCAACTGGGTGTTCAACAACAATTCCTACATACATACAATAATCATTAAATGCCTGAGACGTAAATTCACCAGCATTATCCAATCTTACTCTTTTTATAGTATGATCAGGAAAATGTGCTCTTAGTTTAATGATTTGTGCAAGAAATTTTGCAAATGCAACATTACGTGTTGATAATAGACAAACATGAGACCATCTACTTGATGCATCTATTAAGACCATAAAGTATCTAAATGGTCCACATGGTGGATGAATCGGTCCACAAATATCTCCCTGGATTCTTTCAAGAAACGCAGGGGTTTCTGTTTCAATTTTAATAGGTGAAGGTCTTATAATCAACTTACCAAGGGAGCATGATACACATCGAGTTGTTTTACCTATATGAGGAATCTTATGATCTTTCAATGGATGCCCATGAGTGTTTTCAATTATTCTCCTCATCATTGTTGAGCCTGGATGTCCTAACCTGTCATGCCATAAGCTAAATATACTAGGATCGTGACTATTTACTTTGACTACCATGTGTGACTCTGCCATGTTTATATGTGTGTAGTGTAGACCACATTGTAGTAATGGTAGTTCTTCCAATACATGACTTTTATTAGTAATGTGTAATATTTTCTCATTATGTGCAGTCACACTTTGAGTGTCATATCCATTATGATATATGTCCTTAAAACTTAATAAATTTCTCTTTGATTTAGGAGAAAATAAAGCATTATCTACCAAAATGTGTGTACCATTAGGTAGTATAAAATTAGCTTTTCCTACACCTTCTATCAAGTCCGCTGGACCCGATATGGTGTTTATGCTTGCCTTTGTTGATTTTAGTTCAGAAAAATATTTCTTAGACTTAAGGATAGTGTGCGTGGAACCACTATCTAGAATACACAGATCTCCAACCATCGATTGTTGTTTTGCTCCAGTAGAGTTCATATCAAACTTGAAAAATGGAAAAACATAAGTTATTATACAGATTATTAGAAATTCATTACATGAAAACAAGGGAAATCCTAGTTTAACGAAATGCATAGACGAATTACAAAGATGAAAACATAAACATAATTATGATTTAGACATGAGTGATTAAGCTTCATATTACTCCATGTCATTCAAGAAATCGGAAGCATTTAGATCAGTGTTTTCAGATTGATCCACAAAGTTTACTTCTTTCTCCTTTTGCTTAAGTGAAGCTTGATATAGCTTGCAAAAGTGAGAAGGTGTGCGACAAGTACTTTGCCAGTGACCCGTGCTACCACATCTATAACACACACTTTGATTGTTCTGAGAAGCACTTGCTTCAGCATCATGTTTGGTGGTCTGGTTTTGTGAATGGACTTTGTTAACTTGTGGGGCATGATAAGTATTGTTTCTTGGACCACGTCCATATCCACGTCCACGTCCATGACCATAACCACGACCACGACCACGACCATAAGGGTGACTTCGACCAAAGTTTTGGTTTCGGTTATTAGTATAGTTTTGAGTAAAACGACCTCGTCCACGGCCACGGCCACGTCCCCTGGTGTTATTTCGAGGACCAACGTTTTCTGCAGCATTGATTTCAGGGAGTGCTGCTGATCCTGTGGGACGGGACTCATGATTCCTCATTAAGAGCATATTGTGTTGCTCAGCAGTCAGAAGATATTCTTGCAAATCAGAATATGTTGAGAATTTTTGCAATCGCAAATTCTCTTGCAAAGTAACATTTGATGCATGGAATGTGGAGTAAGTTTTCTCCAACTTTTCTGCATCTGTCACAGGATCTCCACAAAATTCAAGTTGTGAACATATCCTGAACAACGCTGAGCTATAATCAGACACTTGTTTAAAATCTTGGAATCTTAATGATCTCCATTCTTCTCTGGCAAAGGGAAGTAAGACCCTTTTCTTATTATCAAATCTTTCTTTAAGAGACTTCCAGAAAATATATGGGTCTTCAATGTTTAAATATTCATTTTTTAAACTAGCATCAACGTGTTTACGAAGATTGAAAACTGCTTTCCATTTTTCTTGAGATGAACAATTATTATTTTCATTTAAGGCATCTAAGATACCCATTGATGCTAAATATGCTCTCATATCAGTGATCCATGAGTTGTAATTTTTACCATATGCTTCTAACGCATCAAATTCAATCTTCGCAACGTTTGACATTTTATAACTATATATATTTAAAACAAGTTAAAAATCAGAATCCATATATATCAATATGTATTGCACAAAACAGAAGTGGGAGAACAATCATCCCATACGTGAACAAGAAAGGATAAAATACATCAGGCGTGAGACTAATTAAGATACCAAGTACAATAACCACTACAATCATGAAAATTAAAAACGGGTGAATCATTCTTGATCTTGATTTTGAAGATGAGAGAAATTATTTTGTAGTATAAAGAAGTGTGGATGATGTGTTTTTTTATACTGTAAAAATATAGCCGTTGTATATTTTTATATAATTTTTTTTTTACCATTTTATAACCGTTACATATATAGCCGTTATATATATATATATATATATATATATATATAATTTTTTTTTATAAAAGAATAATTAAAGAAATAAATTACATAGACATATTTGTAAAAATATTAGTGAATCTTAAATAAATTAGTAAATAAAAGAAAGAGAAAAAAAATATGCATAAGTATTAGTATACATAAAGGAAAGTTACTATATATAAATAAATGTTAGTAACATAAATAAAGGTTAGATGCAATAAAATTAAATGTTAGTGTGCATAAGTAAAAGTTAGTAAGCATAAGTAAAAGTTAGAATACATAAATGTAAATGTTAGCATAAGCATAAGTAAAAGTTAGAATACATAAATGTGAATGTTAGTTTTCATAAATTAAAAGGGTTAGTAAACATAAGAATAAAATTAGTACAATAATAAATGTAAGTATGTTAGTAGTCCCAAGATTAGTAGTCCAAATGTCATCATAATGTCCTTGATTAAATGTGTTTGGTTTCATTCTTTTTTTTATTTATTATTATATTATAACTTATTGTTATAAGAAATATTTACCTTAAGTAATTAACTTAATTAAGTAAATGTACCTTGTGATTGAGTTGATCTTCCTTAATTAAGAACTTTCGTGCTGATAACGTGTTATAATTTTACTACAATTAAGGCCCTATTAGCAATTGATCAAAGAACTTGAAGATTATAAAAGTAAGAAACAAGTAAGAAGATGGAGAGAATTATAATCACTTATGCAAGTGTATTATTAGGTGCACTTTGCTTCTTTACATGATGGGGTATTTATACTACAAAATTTACTATTGATATACCATGCTACATTAATTAGTAGACAAGAACATTTATGATAGATTTGGAAATATTGAAAATGGTTTACCCTAAGGTTGAATTGTGTTCATGCTAGGGTTGAAAATGTGTCCATCCACATATATAGATTTTATAACATATAAGATGTTGTTCCTTGCTAAACAAGTACTTCCTCCGATTCAAAATAAGTGATACACTTTGTGTTTCATAGTTTTTTAGGCAAAAGATTATAATGATGATTAAATTAGATTAATTAGATGGTTAATGAAGAATGAGTCCAATATTTTTTGAATAAAGTGGGGTTAATGATGTTTAAAAGTAAAAGTAAGGGTAAATGAGTCATTTCAATTTGTTAAAGTAGATAGTTAGTGGGTGTGAATCCCACTATTGTTTGCCAAATAAGGTAATTTTTCAAAGTGTATCACTTATTTTGAATCACCTTAAAAAGGAAAGTGTATCACTTATTTTGAATCAGATGAAGTATTAAACTTGTGTTAAATGTATTTTTGCCTCTTTAACATGTTTTAACATCAACCTCAAAATTAAACTCAACCGTTTAACTATATCCTATAACATTCATTTGAGACTCGCAAAAAATACTAAAAAGCAATCACAATTTATAAAAGATATGAAAATTCTTTTAACGAGCATTATTCCTTTGGTGACGGGCGGTGTGATTTGGGCGACGGGGCGGTATGATTTGGCGCCACCAAGGTGCCTTTGGCGTGACCACACCTTGCCCTTTTAGTTAACGGAATAACTTAACCTTTACCGGTTATGTGGTATTATTGATTTAAGTTTAGCCATTTAGGTTAACCATCCGCAAACACCCCTGTATTATCCCTGTTTTCCATAAATTAATCATATGAAACATAAAATATAAGATATGTTCAAAAAGAAAAATCGTGTCCACATTCTCATTACGATCAAACAAGATCTAAAGTTGCTATAAATTACAAAAAGCAAAACCAATAACACAAGGCACATAAACCAACAAAGACAAACCTGTATTTACATCTTTTCCTTTTTGACTGTCCCTTTCCTTTCTTTTCATCACATGGGCTTTCTCCACTTCCGCATTGCAATATTTCAAAATTTTACAACGTAAAGTTTTATCGGGTTCAAAAACACATAACAATAATAATATTAAAAATATTACAGTTACACCTGATAATAGAATGATGTTTTATGTAAGCACATAAAATAATTAATTGAAACAAAACATAGATTAAAAATACGAATTTTACTTCTGTCAGGATCGATTAACTATAGACAAGTTAATAAACACCTTAGATCTAATTGATGATAGAAGTTGCAGCGGATCAACACTATATCAATAATTAAGAACAATGAACTGTATGAACAATATGCAAGAATATTAAGAACACAGTTTCACAAAAAGCTTCAATGTATATTATTGAGTTAACAATACACACGTACGTTTACAATTCGTAAGGAACATACTTATAGTAGTCCTTGAAGCTAAACTATTTACCCTAGTTATTCTAGGACTTGATTTACATCGAATTATAAAAGATATACATTTAATTACATTCTATAACTATCTCTACGAAGATCTCGGACTTGATATCTTCCAAAAACGCGTATCAGTAGTAACTGCAATCACCAGTAGTAAATAAGTAACATCAGTAGTAAACTTGGTGATCAGTAGTAAGTCTAGATACATCGTCAGTAGTAACTACAATGATCAGTAGTATCTTCAATCTTCTCATGATCAGTAGTAACTTAGTTATAGTGAACACCAGCATCAACTTCATCAGTAGTAAATGTTTCTGCCCCATCAGTACTAAGTATGTCAGTACTAACTGCAGCATCAGTAATAAGTTGATCTGTGTTTTGCTCCAACAATCTCCCCCTAAACTTATTGATCATCTTTTAATCAATCAAGTTTCTTTTGTTCCTCTTGTTCTTTTCTTCTTTTCTCAAGAGTTCTTTGATTCTGTTGAAGCCTTTGTTCAATAATATATCTGCTGTTCCTCTTTGTAAAATAATTCAGTTTATTTTGAAACATAACAGCATCATAGGGTTTCATCAAAGTGTTTATGAATATCTGATACATTGTCTTCTCAGAATGTGGATATTCTTTCTCATATAGGTACAATTCACACACTTTGCCTGATTTCTCAAAGAAGTACATATTTGCAGTAGGAATGACATTCCAAGCATACACATTACCTGGATTTGTAAATTGTTCTGGATAATTATCTGGATAAAATGCAGCATCAATCATCTTTGTTAAATATCCAGCTCCAGATTCTTTCCATGATTTCTTTGTCATTCTTGGTTTTCCAATAATCAGAAGCTTGATTACATCACTTCTTGAACATGATCTGATTAAGGGTAACCATCCAGTGAATCTTTGTACTACTTTGTCTTCCCTTATGACTTCTATGACATTATTCTGCATCACTCTCCAGTTAAGAATTGGATTGTTCTGTAGAGGAGCAACTGGCATTTCAAGAACAGGTATAATTTGTTGTTTTGATTTCTTCTTAGAGCTTTGTTCTTGATCAACAGATTTTCTTTTCAGTGTTTGGGGAGTTGAAGTATTACCAACAGTTGTAACACTACCAGCTTTGAGCAAATTTAAGCTGATTGGGATTAAAGTTTTGGCTTTGGCTTTCTTTGATTCTTCAGCTTCTTGTTCAGCCAGGTCTTTCTTCTTTTCAGTGCAGTATTTTTCAATAATAGTTACCATCTTCATTCTTCCAAAAGATTTTGCACTGTGACCTCTTGTCTTCAGAAAGTCTATCATAAGAGCTTTTTGTTCAAATATATCATCTGGTAACTCACCTTTTGTTCTTTTGCATTCTGCTACAAGCTCCTCAAGACAGTTTAGATGTTCTTCTTCTACTTTTCTAAGCCTTTTGAATTCTGCTTCTTGGGCTTCTATCTGAACATCTTTAATTTGAACAGGTGCTTGAACAGAAATTTCTCTTTGATTCTTCTTTTGTTCAAGAGCTTGATACTTAGCTACCTTCTCCCAAAATCTCTTATTCTTCACCTTCCATTTGTCTTGTTTATCAGCTCTAACAAGATTTATCTTGTTTACCATGTAATGACCAAGAGCTCTGTTAGGGTGATCTTCATCATATATTTCTTTACCCTTTCCAATGTGTGCTGAAGGTGGAGGTGGAATATATTTCATGTCTGGCACTCCACTTATTATAACAGAGGGAGAAAATGATCTAAGTTCATCTTGTTGAAGTATTTTTGGATGTGGAGGAAGTGAGCATTCATCAACCTCAAACCAATTCACATTATCATCAATGTCAGGTATGATAAGTGGTTGATCAGGTGTTGGTGGTTTGGTAATGATGACATGTCTCTCTCTTTCAATAAGCTCTGGAAAATGTAGTTCTTCCTCTTCAGTAGTAACTAGAGTAGTTACTACTGGTGTTACTTCAGGAGTTACTACTGATAGGGCATCAGTAGTATTTGCTGCTATTAATTTCTTTTCTTCATTTACTACTGCTATAATATCAGTAGTAGAGGTTACTACTGGTATTTCCTTTTCAACTTGTTCTTCCATTGTAGCAGTAGTAATAGGCTCTTCTTCTGTCACCATCATCTCTGGGCCTTCATCAACATTTGTTTCTTTTAAATTTAAAAGGGAGGATGCTGCTGCTGCTATAGATTCATCAATCATTGTCTGTATATTATCCTTCTCCCCCTTAGTGAGCTCAACTGGTGGAGCCTCACTATCATCAATCTTTTTCTTCAATTGTCTGATGATTTTGGCTTGTTGATAAAGCCTGTGCTCATATAATCTCATTCTTCTGTTGATGGTGTTGACATGCCTTTTCATTGCAGCCATGGTTTTCCCTTGGTTAGTTAAATATATATGGCAATTTTGTACAGTGGATTCAAGAGAATCCACTTTATCCGTCAATTGAGTGATTTTAATACTGCCCTCACTCCATCTAGCAAGATCATCGGGCTTACTAACAGGTACATTGGTTTTAAGGTTTTCCTTCCTTTCCATCAATTCCACAGATCTGCCCTCATCACTGCTTGGTGATTCATTGGGTCTTTTAGACATTCTCTTCTTCCTAGAAGAAGCAGAGATGCCCCCCCTTGTGGTTTCTTGGCACCGGGGTCCTTTGAGTAATTCCTCAAAAGAGTCATCACTCAAAGTTGCCGAGGTTTGGGTCCTAATGATGTTTTCACTGTCCTGTGCACCCACCTTTGGGGCATCAGTAGTGAAAGCCCTCCCCTCATGTCCTCTCTCCTCCTTGGAGGACAACTCTTTGAGCCTGGGGTGTGACTCGATTTGTCCCCTGGTGTCCTTTGAAGAAAGTTTCTTTCTTTTATAAATTGTGGAAATGTTTTTGGTTTTGTCTGGTAGGTCTTCCACAGAGTGAAGAGTAGCACTCTGCAGATTTATATCAAGTTCCTGGGACACATTCAGGACTTCTGTTTGGGTTGGTGATTGAGTGGCTATTTGGATTGGTGTTTGGACTGTATTTGGGGGTGATGGAGTGGGTTGAGGTTCAACTTGGGTTGTAGCAATGGTTGAACCCTCTCCAATATTGGGTTGATCTTTGATCATGTTAGGAAACAGAGGGGTTTCCTTGCCCGAAAATTTAAATTGTTTTCTCATATTTGAGAAAACTTTCTTGTTCAACTCAGGTAATATAAAAATGTTTTTAGGAGTTGACAAGTTTTGTAATTCACAGTTTATGATATGTTGTAGAAATCTGGGATACATTAAAAATTTAGAAGAACTAAGATTTCCCAACATACCATCAAATATCATGTAAGAAAAATTAAATACTTGGTCTGTGCATAAACAGACAACAGCAGAGGCTATTGCCTTATTAAACTCATTCCAAGTACTTCTTTTAGGAGAAATACAGTGCTGAATGGTATGTATTAAAAATTTCCATTGTGGGGAGAGAAGACCCTTTTGAAAAGTAACTATATTCAGTCTTCCCTCATATCCCATTTTATTCAAAATTTCAGCAATGTATTCCTTAGGAAGAGTAGACATACCTGAATCATCGTGTAATTGTAGATGGTGTCTGATTGATTGTTCTGTTACTGTGATGTGCTTTCCATCTACTTTAGATTTTATCATTGATGATGTTGTTCCTTCTGTTCGCTCAGCATTGGTCCAGAAATCCACCAAGTGCTGTTGATATGATTTTGGTTTTACAGTTAAGGCAAACTGTATATATGAATTTCTCAAAAATTTTACGATCGGACGGAAATCTTTTGTTCCGTCGGGATTCTTTAAGAATGCAACCATATTGTGAAATTCTGAGTATTTTAGATCGGTTTGCACATCGAGAGCTTGTAAAGTTGCCATTGTTGTTGAGATTTTGCAAGAATTTTGTTACAGATGAAGGGTTTTGATCGTAAACTAGGGTTTATCGAGAGGTTTTAGCAAATCGAAGTGAAGATAATGCTAAATTAATCGTATGCCGCCTTTTATATCTTTCGATTTAACCTGCAAAACTACGAAAATAGCCTTCGAATCATAACATAACGGTTATTTTCATGGGGGTTAGTTTGGTAATTGTGTTTATGAAAGACCAGTAGCAAATAAGATATCAGTAGTAAAACGTCAGTAGTATCTACTAACATCAGTAATGACTAAGGATTTTGACATCAGTAGTAACTATAGACATCAGTAGTAACCATTAACATACAAGACCAGTAGTATATGAGAATACCAGTAGTACTGACTTACCAGTAGTATTTGTGTAAACCTAAAATACACCAGTAGTAATGAATTACCAGTAGTATTTTGTGCATACACTTTCACACCAGTAGTACAGCAATACCAGTAGTAAAACACTTAAGAAAATAATATTTTACAACACTAACTTTACACATGATTTTAAGTGAGATTTTAAGTTATTAAAATCATTCCAATACTGCTAACCAAGAAGTTGAATCTTCCTACATCAAATGCTTTTGTAAAAAGATCTGCTAATTGATCATCAGTGTGGATTTTAACTACTTTGATTAATTTCTTTTCATTACAATCTCTTATAAAGTGAAATCGTATTTCAATGTGTTTAGTTTTTGAATGTTTTACTGGATTATTCACAATACTAATAGCACTTTGATTATCAATAAAAATAGGAGTTTTAAGGATAGAGATACCAAAGTCTAGAAGCTGATTTTGAATCCATAGAACTTGAGCACAGCAAGCAGATGCAGCTACATATTCTGCTTCAGCAGTAGATGTTGATACATTTGTTTGCTTCTTACATTGCCATGACACTAGTCTTGATCCAAAGAATTGACATCCACCAGTAGTGGACTTTCTATCTTGACATTCACCTCCATAGTCACTATCTGTGTAGGCTATGAGTTCAAATGGTGAATTATGTGGATACCATAGACCTAGTGATGGTTTGCCTTTCAAGTATCTGAATATTCTTTTAACAGCCTGCAAGTGTAGTTCTTTGGGTCTTGCTTGATATCTTGCACACACACAAACACTATACATAATGTCAGGTCTTGATGCAGTTAAGTACATCAAAGAGCCTATCATTGATCTATATAAGTGTTCATCTACATCCTCCCCCTCAACATCAGGATGTAGGTGTTTGTGTGTTTCCATTGGTGTACTAGCACTTTTACTGTCTTTCAAATCAAACTTTTCCAAGATGTCTTTGACATATTTTGATTGATTTATCAAAATACCATCAGTTCTTTGATTGACTTGGAGTCCAAGGAAGAAGTTCATTGGACCCATGGAACTCATCTTGAATTTAATTTGCATCAGTTCTTCAAATTCTTTGCATAGTAAATCATTGGTTGAGCCAAAGATGATATCATCTACATAAATTTGTACCAGTAGTATATCATCCTTGACTTTCTTTGTAAACAATGTTTTATCAATGGCTCCTCTTTTAAAGTTGTTCTTCAATAAGTATGATGATAATGTGTCATACCATGCTCTTGGTGCCTGATGTAGGCCATATAGAGCTTTATCTAATTTGAACACATAATCACCATGTTTTGGATCTTCAAAACCTGGAGGTTGGCAAACATATACCTCTTCTTCAATTTTCCCATATAGGAAAGCACTCTTAACATCCATTTGATAGACTTTGAATTTCTTGAATGAAGCATATGCTAGAAATATTCTTATTGCTTCAATTCTAGCAACAGGAGCATATACTTCATCATAGTCTATTCCTTCTTCTTGAGTGTATCCTTGGGCTACAAGTCTGGCTTTATTCTTGATCACTATACCTCTTTCATCTTTCTTGTTTCTGAATATCCATCTTGTTCCAATGGCTCTTTTTCCTTTGGGTAGAGGTACAAGTGTCCAAACAGCTTGTAATTTAAATTGAAGGAGTTCTTCTTGCATTGCTTCAATCCAGTTTGAGTCCTTCATTGCTTGTTGGATCTTCTTTGGTTCATCCTGAGACAGAAAGCATTCATACATACATTCATTAGCAATTAAACTAATGTGACACATATTTGCAGTTAAGCTTTTATTTAATTTGCTTCTTGTTTGAAGTGGTGAGTTAACATCACTTAGAACAAGGTCTAATGGATGGTTCTTCTGAGTCCTTGTAGTTGTAGCTTTATCAACCACTAGTTGATTTCCAAGATTGGACTCATTTGTCTCAGGCAGTTGTTCATCTTGTGATTCTTCATTGTCATGGATGTTTGGTTCATCATCATCTTGGTCAGAGTTACTACTGGAATTATCTTCATTAGGATCAGTAGTATTGTTGTTGTTACTGGTGTCAGTAGTATCATGAGAATCTAGGTTATTGTTGGGACCAGTAGTATTTTCAGTACTATTACTGGTACCAGTAGTATTGGAATTACTACTGACCTCATTCTCAGAGTTACTACTGCTTTCAATATTTGAGTTATTACTTATATCAGTATTAACTATGGGAGCAGTATCAACAATTATGTATCTCATCTTTTCTTGATCAGTATTAACAGATGATGTTCCTTCTTTTTGATTAAGACAATTTGAATTACCTGCATTGAAATTCATATTAGAATTAAAGGATTTGGTTAGATTGTCTATGTCAAATAGCCAATCTGGACCATTTCCTTGTTCATTAGGTACATTTTCATTAAAGGATACATTGATGCTTTCTTCAATTATCCTTAGTCTTTTGTTGAATACTCTGTATGATTTGCTTTGAGTAGAGTATCCCACAAAGATTCCATCATCAGCTTTGCAGTCAAACTTACCAATTTGTTCTCTTGTAATCAGAATAGTACAAGGACAACCAAATGATTTTAAGAAACTTATAGAAGGTTTTCTTTTATTAAAAAGTTCATATGGTGTTTTAAAATGTGGCTTCACTATTAATACTCTGTTCTGAACATAACAAGCAGTATTAACAGCTTCTGCCCAAAAAGTGATTGGTAATTTTGAATCTGCTAGCATTGATCTTGCTGCTTCAATGATGGTTCTATTTCTTCTTTCAGCTACACCATTTTGTTGTGGAGTTCTAGGTGAGCTGTATTGCCTGTCAATACCTTTAAGATCACAGAAGTTAATTAAGTTAGCATTTTTAAATTCTGTGCCATTATCACATCTTATGGCTTTCACTTTTTGATCAGATGTGTTTTCCAGTTTGAAAATTAAGTTCTTTATGAGTTCACTTGTTTCATCCTTTGTCCTGAGAAAGAAAACCCATGTATATCTGGAAAAGTCATCAGTAATAACTAGACAATATTGTTTCTTTCCAATACTCATTACATTTGTAGGTCCAAAAAGGTCCATATGTAAGAGCTGTAAAGGAACAGAAATAGAGTTCACAGTTTTGGACTTATGAGAAGTCTTGTGTTGTTTACCTTTTAGGCATGCAACACAGTGATGATCACACATGAATTGTTTTTGAGGTAGTCCAATGACCAGATTTCTTTTTACTAAATTATTCATGTTTTTAAAATTTGTGTGACACATCCTTCTATGCCAAAGTTCTGATTCAGTGGTGTTTGCATTGGATATAAAACAGTTGACCTCATTTGTAGAAATGAGTTCTCCCCCTATATCCAGGCAATACACATTGTTTCTCCTTGGAGTTCTTAAAACAACATATTTTTCATCTAAAATAAAATCAGGAGAAAGAATGATGCACTCAATGTCTGTGAACAGAATCTTGTTCTTTTTATCACAAACTTGAGACACACTAACAAGATTGTATTTTAGTTCAGCTACATAAAATACATCATCAAAGGTAATTTTTCCATTAGTAACAGTACCTTTACCTGTAATCTTACCTCCCTGGGGATTCTCACCAAATGCCACATATCCTCCATCAAATGACTTGAAATCTTTAAGAATTTGCAGATTTCCAGTCATGTGCCTTGAGCATCCACTATCAATATGCCATGTTCTTCCTTCTTCTGGGATCTGAATGCTCTGCACAAGTGAGTAAAGGATTAGTTAAGTTTGGGAACCCAAGCTTTATATGTCTTGGGTTCATCCTTTGAGAAATGAGCTGTTGGGGATTTAACTCTAAAGACTTTTGGTACCCATACTTGTTTATTACTGGTATTTTGTTTTACTACTGTCCTTTTGGAGTTATTACTGGTGTGAGAATTTCCTACTGATATTGGTTGATACCCATTGTTTTTAGCTTTTGAATACTTTACTACTGATGGAACAGTAGTATTTGGGTACTTACCATGTTTAGAATGACCAGTAGTGTTTTTAGAGTTAACACCAGTAGTGTTTTTGAAATTTGTTTTGGGAGCAGTAGTATTTTTGAAATTAGGGTTTTTACCAGTAGTATTCTTGTACTGGTACCATACAGCATTATAATTAGGGTTAGCACCAGTAGTAAATTTGTTAGAGTTTCTACTGGTGTTGGAAAATTTAAAATATTGTTTATTTTGATTGGATTTTCCGTTGTTCTTGAAGTAATTGCTGTTCTTTGGGCTGCCAACTCTTCTGTTTTGCACAAATCTTGGTGCACTTCTTCCAAATCTTGTAGTTTCAGCAATTGGAGTTTTGATTGTATTTGCTACTGAAGGACCAGTAGTATCTTTTAACCTTTGAGTTTTTGCATTTTCTTTAAAAACTTTAAATTCCTTGAACTCCTTGCAATTTATTGGATTGAAGTGACAATCCTTTGCTAAATGATTCACTTTATTGCAAATAACACATTTTAATTTATTTTCTTGAGCCTTTATTGTTTTTCTTTGTTCTAAGAGTTGGTTTCTATTTCTTTGGTTTCCTCTTTTTAGAATTTTGGGTATATTTTCTGCATTATATTTAGGAGAATCATTTGGACTTTGAGCTGTGTGAAAACTTGTATCAATTGATTTTGGTGATTCAGTTTGAGATATTGTAAATTCAATTGATTGCTCATCATCTGAAGAATCATTTGATTCAGATGTTTCATTATTAGATTCAGTTTGATTTGCAGTTTTTAATTCATTAATGATTCTTTCTGAACTGTTTTTAAGTGGAGGAATGAATTTGTGTGGAGGTGGTACAGCATGATATCCCACCCCATGAACAACTTTTTCTGTAGTTTGATTATTAGTTAATTCATCTAGAATTTTAGTGCTTCTTTCAAACTTTTTAATTGTTAATTTATTTTGTTCAATTTCAAGCTGACATTCTTCTAATTTACTTGTTAGTTCTTTATTTTTTGTTTCATAGAACTCTTTCTCATCCACAGCTTGAAGCAATTCTTCCTTGATCCGTTGATCAATCATCTTGTACACCTTTATTTGATGTTCTTGATCAGCAATTACACTATCAAACTCATGATTTCTTCTGATTGCTTTTGCTAGATCTTCATTTAATTTAGTGTTTTCTTTTTCTAGATTTTTAATAATTTTAGCACATTCAGGAGTACAAGGTTTAGATTTTACCTCAGTTTTGTTGTCAGTAAAGGCCATGAGAGCTTGATTTTGAGTATGCTCTTCTGCTTGGAAGCTCCAGTCATAGCCTTGTCCTTGTTGTGACACAAGAGCAGTTGATTTTGATATTTTGTCTGGTTGAGGACATTCTTTTGCAAAGTGACCAAGGTTGTTACAGTTGTAACACTTGACTTTAGTCTTGTCAAATCCTGCTTTGTCACCTTTCTTGAAATTGAGGCTTGTCCTGCCAGTTCTTTTTAAGAATCTTTTGGTCCTTAGGCTCAGCATAGCCATCTGCCATTTAAGATCCATCTCCTCAAGATCATCTGGATTCAACTGTTCCAAGTCATCACTAATCAATGCAGTATGCACATGACTAGTGAAGAAGGATTCTCTTGCAGTATCCTCAGAATCTGCAGCCTTTCCTGTGGAGGATTCTTGTCCTTGACCTGTACTAGACACAAATGCAGCATTGTTAGAAGAAATAGAAGGGTTTTTGTGATTTACCTCAGTTTCAAACACTCTGAGATCATTATAGAGTTCATCTAACTCCTTTTCTTCTAGAGCATCTCTTTGTCTATACACCACTGTGTACATGGCCCATTCTTCACTAAGAGACCTTAGGAACTTCATGTTGACATCTTCTTGATCCATCTTTACACCAACTTGGTTGAGTTCACCAATTAGTTTGTTGAATCTGTCAAACACTTGAGTGAGTGTTTCATTGGGCTTTCCTTTGAAATTTTCAAAGTCTTGTTTGAGAACAGACTTCATGTTTCTTTTTGTACTCTTTGTCCCAAAGAATCTCTTCTCCAGTGCTTCCCAAAGCATCTTAGCATCATCATATTCAACAAAGAGATGTTGATAGTCATTAGGAATAGCCAGTAGGAGAGTGCTTAGAGTTTTGAGTTCGATGCCTTTATCTTTCTTCTCCTTCTCACATTTAAGTTTGTCTGCCTCAGTTACAGAGCTGCTTGCTTGAAGTTGACCAGTTTTGTTTCCTTCACAAACGACTTCCCACATAGAATAATCTGTAATAAGCATGTATTGCTTAATACGATTCTTCCACATCCCAAAGTTATTGGGAGTGAGCATAGGGATTTTGTTGGCCTGAGTGCTTTCATTATTATCAGTCATGATTAATAATGTGTGTGTTTTAAAGATTAAAACTTTTTGTTGTTCTTAACAAATAGTAGATCTAGAACCAATAAGCTCTGATACCACTTGTCAGGATCGATTAACTATAGACAAGTTAATAAACACCTTAGATCTAATTGATGATAGAAGTTGCAGCGGATCAACACTATATCAATAATTAAGAACAATGAACTGTATGAACAATATGCAAGAATATTAAGAACACAGTTTCACAAAAAGCTTCAATGTATATTATTGAGTTAACAATACACACGTACGTTTACAATTCGTAAGGAACATACTTATAGTAGTCCTTGAAGCTAAACTATTTACCCTAGTTATTCTAGGACTTGATTTACATCGAATTATAAAAGATATACATTTAATTACATTCTATAACTATCTCTACGAAGATCTCGGACTTGATATCTTCCAAAAACGCGTATCAGTAGTAACTGCAATCACCAGTAGTAAATAAGTAACATCAGTAGTAAACTTGGTGATCAGTAGTAAGTCTAGATACATCGTCAGTAGTAACTACAATGATCAGTAGTATCTTCAATCTTCTCATGATCAGTAGTAACTTAGTTATAGTGAACACCAGCATCAACTTCATCAGTAGTAAATGTTTCTGCCCCATCAGTACTAAGTATGTCAGTACTAACTGCAGCATCAGTAATAAGTTGATCTGTGTTTTGCTCCAACAACTTCTCTTATAATTTTTGACAAACTAAAAAATATAGATGTATTTGAAATTAAAAGCAAATCACACAAAAATTCAAGACCAAATTAATAAGTCGATAACTAAATTGAATATTTTCTTAAATTTAAGGTACCAACACATTTAATAGTTTAAGATAGCATGATGATTCATTAAACCAAATTCAAGATACTAAAAAACATTTTAATCTAAAAACAATAACCTAAAACCGTCATGAGTTTAAGTCCCATCGTAAATAATAGGAGTAGATTAGGTGCCGTTCTAAAAAAAAAAAAAAAAAAAAAAAAACTTTAATTGTAACACCACACCACGTGTCCATCATTAGTAATTATACCAAATTGTTTAATTTACAATACCAATACTAACACCATCGTTATAAAAAAAACCTAAACCATACCGAGTAAACCATTCAACATTAAACCACAACCATCACATTCCACTACTTAAACAAAACATTTACATAAAATATGAATTAACTATTCCAAACCCACAAAATCTCCTTTTTTAATAAATAATTTTGGCCAACTTTAAATCCCATTGCTTCTTTCTGCAGCAAGTGTGAGCAACCTACACACACCTTGAGTCCAAATATCATACTCCCTTTGATTTTTGCATTCAAATTCAACCACCCCACGAGTCACCGTTTTCAGCCCAAAATAGCGGCGGTCATGGCCGCCTTCCACCAAGTGCCGCCCAGGCCACGGTGACATATCTTTTAAAACCTCCAAAACAATATCTGTGGGAATTTAAAAGAGATAAAGTTATTATTATAGTCAAAAGAATGAGAATTTGGCTTTAATGCTTTAACAAATCCCAAAAAAGACCACTGGCAGTGAGGGTGGGAGTGGGGGTGGGGTACCAATTAAACTTACTCTTTTTCTTTTTTGTAATGGTCCCAGCAACATGTCTGCTCTTCATCTTCAGGATCACCTGATCCATATACACAAAAACAGACTGTTTTTAAGTCTTCCATGTTTTACTTTTTCAGTGTTTAAAAAAGTAGTATATTGCATAATTAATAGTATGATTTTTGTAATAAGATCTATGATAACAGTTCAGCGTTAAATCACCATCGTATTTAAATAATTCATTTACCTTTTTATAGGAGGTGATATCTACACCACAAAATTTGTTTTCTTCACCACATTGTACAAGTTTTAAAATAGACTGTACAAGTATGTCAAAATATAAAGTTATAAACTGTGGTGTGTGAGAATAAGTTTTTTATGATGTAGATATCACCTCCCATTTTTTAGTGGGTTTAAAAGTTCCTGGCTCCGGCCCGCTATAATCGAGTAGTCAAAGTTTGTTATTTTATAAACTATACATACAAAAATTAAGGGTGCGCTTGGTTCAAAATGGGTAATGGGAAAGGGAATGATAATGGGAATACTAAGGAATATAATGGGCATTCCTCCCTTGATCATTGATATTGCTTGGTTTGGTAAAAATTTTATATGAGCATGTATAAATATTGATATTAAAAATAATAAAAAATATTTATTTATTATAATATTATAGTAATAATATATAATATAATATATAATATAATAATAATATATATAATATATAATATATTAGTAATATATAAAATATAATAATAAAATAATAATATTATAATATTATTAATAATATATAATATAATAATAATATATATATAATAATAATAATAATAATAATAATAATAATAATAATAATAATAATAATAATAATAATAATAATAATAATAATAATAATAATAATAATAATAATAATAAATAGTAGTAGTAATAGTAGTATATTTAAGCATTACCTAGTTCATTACCCCCAATTTGGTGGGTAATGATGTATTACCTTGTTGTGAGTAATGATTGATTACTTAGTAACAAACCAAGCACCATCAATGGTAATCAATCCCATTACATACCCCTCAATACCTTTAACCAAGCATACCCTAAGTTTATAATTTCCAAGAACTGTTTACCAAAAATTATAAAATTTGGTATTTAAAAGAAAAACATATATCCCCAATTTTCTGCCTTTTAATTGCTTTTGAGTAATCACAAATATAGAAAAGAAACATGTTCCCAATAAACATTGAAGTTCAGTTGGTGCAAAAAACACACCAAAATGATGACGTCATATTAATATGTCAGTTTTAAGGAAGACCTTTTTCTAACTTCTGTTTTTCTTTAATGAAAATCATGTTACCTATGTTTAACCTGTTTAATTTACTGTGTATATCGTTACATATGCTACAACAAGAGGTGGTTAAATAGTAACACTATTTTATCCTCTTTCTGAATCCTACAAATGTATATTTTATTAATGTAATTACAAAAATTATATTATTAAAACTAACCTGATCCATTTTGTTGATATAAACAGAAACTATTTTCCAGTGAAGATCTCCTGCAATAATTTCACAAACATTAAAAATTGAATTCAAAAAATTTGTGATAAAATGATTAAATAAAACGAACCTTTACGTGTGCGTTTTAGGAGCACACAACCTCTTGCAAGTAGTTCCCGACTACAAATACCAAGAAAATTCTCTTCGGGTACAAATTCGTCACTAAAACTCCCATTTGAACTGCTGGCGGTGGTACCATTGCTATGACCAGACCCTTTTTCCCCTCGGGGCACACTCGGGATATTACGTGTTGTATCCTTCACTACCCTTGCTTTTATTGTTGCCGCCCCACGAAGAGCTACAATATATGAATATTAATGCATAATTAAATCGGGTCAAAACGGGAAATTTTTAGTACGGGTCGGGATAAACGTTTTTTTTTTAAATTATGGGTGAATGTCATAAAATAGTGATAAACTTTAGGCGGTGATCTGTCTTGGTAATTGTAACTTTTTATCATCTGTTTTGGTAATGACAAGTTTTGAGTTGGTCTACTTCACTAATTACAATTTTCTTTCATAAAATCTGGTAATTAAAGAAAGTTTTTGAAAGACTAATTGGTTATTATTTCCTACGTTTTTAACGCTATAGTTACCAATTATAGCGTTAAAAACTCGCAATTAGCCCAAATAATCTTAAAAAGTCATGATTACATAACGGACCTAAAGAACATAGTTTTTTATGACATTTGCCCTAAAATTATTTACTAAGTTGCGTGTTTTTACAATAATAATTCAACTTCTTGAATTATAGTATACATTAAACATGAATTCTTAGAAATTTCAACTAGTTTCACTCATTTGACCAGTCCTTTTTCCATCCTAACTAACTTTTTATTTGTTACCTGATTTTATTATTAGAGATAAAAAAAAGAACTCAAATCACTATGTTCATAACAAAATTAATCGAAATCGTAACATTCACTTGCCAAAATATATATTTTTTTTGAAATCTGAAATTACCAGTGGCGGCAGCAGCAGTTAGTGTCATAATATCACCAGGTGACCGTACGTTAACCGCCGAGCTAACAACGGCGGCCAAATGGTCCCGCTCAGCCCCCATTGCCTCTGCAGCTTCCACACACTGTGCCGCCACCAGAGTGGCGGCAGAAGCTACCGCCAGATCAGTTTTCATCATCTCCACATCCTTTCTTTGTCCCGATGAGGCAGCAGTGGCGGCGGCAATGGCGGCCACCACCGCAGCAACTCCGGCGACTGAAACAGTCGCGTGTAATTCAGCATTATGAACTCTTGTCTCTTCTTTCTTTTTCTCCCTTCTGTCCTTGAACCACCTTCCAACTGTTTTTCCACCGCCAGTAGTGGCGGCAGAACTAGTTGCTCCACCTCGGTACTGGTTGATCACCGGATTCTTCAAACGGCAGTACTGCTTAATACAGGCATAATTAGTGTAATAATTTTATCCAACTTTAAACGTTTTATTAATGTAATAATTTCTGTCAATTAGAGACTATATTAAGAGGTAACTTTCACTTATTGAGTTTCTAAATTTGGTCAAATGAGTCAACACTATGCTGTACTTGTTCCATATTAGGTGATACCCCTATATATGGTATTAATTAAATTATACAATATTAGATATTAAAATATGAAATAGAAGCATACATAGACCTACACCTACCTCTGGTTGTACATTAATGTGGAGGGCACTATCAAAGTTGGCCCATTCACCATTATGAGCCATGAGTTATGATCAGATCAACCAAATAACTTAATTATATATATACCATTAATGTAATTACAATTATACCCATGAAGCATACAAAAGAAGTCATCAATTTTTTTTATGCTTTCATGAATTTTTGCTCAGGAATTGGATCCAAGATCTTTTTTTCTTAAAATGATTTCACTAACAAAACAATTTCTATGAATTTTAGAAAATTATGTAATTTTTTTTTCCAGGGTTTGCACATGCACACCCTGATTTCCATATAGGTCTGCCCATGATTACATTTTTATTTTAGTTTATTTACAACGTACGATTACTTCAAAATTGGGGAATTTTACATACCCAAATCAATTAAGCTAACAAAAGAATAACTTTAACACAAAGTCTTTCTAACAAGAAAATGTTGTAGATTCTCATAAGAAACCTAATAATTAAAGTGCTTTTTTAAAATCCGGGACATTGGGGGCACCTAAAACATATCAAATCGTCATAATTATTATGGAATTATAAAAGGAAAGGGCTTTAAATTGTTGTAATTATGGAGGTAGGGACGAAGTACATATTAACAATCACATCTAACCACTTTAGAATAATGAAAACAAAACAATAATTTCTATCCAAATCTATATCTACACCTTTTACTAAAATCAAATAATAAGATTACTAGGTTTTAATTCCTAAATTACAGTTTCAATATTTCTTTTGTCATTTAGTGATTATTATTATGATACAGTATTTTCTAGGTTAAAGAGAAAGCTGCAACATAATTTGCTACTGAGAGTTATGTTATGTAAAACAGCAACATTTTTCAGACCTGAACTCAATATCACCGGTAACCATGTCAGTTTGTTAACCGGAGATAATTGACACGTACCTTCAGATCATCAATTTCAGAAGGTGAAACAGGTGGACTATCCGTTAGTGAACCGTTAAGTGGTCCGCTACTATGCGAGAGTCTGCCGGACGTCCGGGGAGATACCTCCTGCTGTTAATTTACAAAAAATCAAATCAAATTTCCGCCTAAAAATATCGATGTAATTTTCATTTTCGTAATTTTACCCTTCATAAACAGTTTTGTTTTTGTCCTTTCTTATAACATGTAGCTAAATTTGTTGTGTTTTTGTCTTTTCTTATGATAAACGGAAATGATTTGTCGGGAAAAAAAATTAAAAAAACAACAAAAATGGAACTATTTGGGGAATATGAACTTACGGATTGTGCTAATATGCGTTCCATGATGAGTTGTGAAGTTTCCGACGAAGCAAAAGCAAAAGGGCTAGCAGCAGAGATATCTTCTAGCTCGCCGGAGATTTCCTCAGCTCCGGCGGGCGGCGGTGGAGCTAAGGCTTTGGAAACTTGTAAGGCGGAAATGCTCCATGAACGAGAGAGAAACTCCATGGGGTCATTTGGGGTCTCCGGTGGCCGGAAAATAGCATGATGGGTTACAGAGTCCATGAGTGAATGGTAATGGAAATGGTGATTATAGTTTGGGGGAATAAAGGAATGGAGTGATGATGAAGAAATAAGTAAGGGGGATTGTGGGTGGGGTGGGGGTGGGGTGGAGTGACCGTGGTTCAGTGTAAGCTTTTGTCCCTTCACACGTACGACGGTGCTTTTTTTTAGTCACTGGTGTGGGTCTTTCTTATACACGCGTGTTAGGCAGAAAAACCTTGGTTTCCAGTCCATTAATAAATGTTTCATGTCCATGTATCTTTCACTTTTGAAACTAATTTCTAATATTTCGTAATTAATCTTTTTATTCATAAAATAATTCATATATGGAATTCACATTGTTAAATCATATTGTCATTTCGCATTATTGGGTAATACCACATAAATTACTTTTTCTCAACACGACACGACACATAGTCGTGTTTTATTTTGCTAAAACGAAAGCGACCCAATTAAAAAACGATAACACAACAAACACGACAACACGAGATAAATAACAAAAATATTATTTTTTTACCACATGTTAAAAAAACCTACAAACACGACAAAAATATAACATAAAATACCACTAAATGTTACTAAAATCATAACTATTGTGTCAATTTCGTGTAAAACTCTGAACACGACACGACTCTGTGTTTGTTTTACACGACACGAACACGAATTCAAATTTCGATTTCGTCGCAATTTCGTTTCGTGTAATTTTACCGTGTCGTTTCAGTTTTTGACAGCCCTACTCTTTGCTATTCTCATCATTTGACGTTGACACTTGTTTTGATTGCCCTCTCTAAGTAAACATTTACTCCCACCGTCCCACAAAAAACTTCTCATTTCACTCTAAATTTTTGTCCCACAAAAAACTTCTCATTTCTCATATTTGATGGGCTTCATACAATAAAAAACTATTATTATTAAAGACCCACCACTAATATCCACTAACTATCTTTCTCTCTCCAATCCAACCTTATATTTTAGTCAAAAGTATTATCAATGACCTCACCACTAACTATCACCTAAATACTTGTGCAAAAGTCAAATGGGAAGTTTTTGTGGGACGGAGGGAGTATGATTTACCATATGATCAGGCGGGAGATTTCTGAAACAGTCATGGTTAGGTAAAGTATAACCGGACCCTTCAGAAAAAACTTTTTTCTACTTGTATATTTTGGTTAATGAGCTCATAATATCAATATCAACACTACAACACTCTAGACATTTGACATATTATAAAGCAATCTTCTACCATAAACAACAAAAATGATAAAAATGAAAACACCAACACATTTTCAGCTTTCTAAATATTCATTTTACTCATACAAGTTTTAACAACACGTCCATTGCTCACACACAAACTACAACATAAAAATTCACATACACTTACACAACCCCTATAATCATTTTACCCAAAAACCAATCTTACAATACTTTACAAACACAAAACATCAAAACATCAAAATTCCAGCATTCAGTTTTCCACTGCTTCCACACCAAAATGCTCTTCCAACACACACTTAGAAGTTTTCCCAAACCCTTTACCAACCGCTTCCATTGCAATAATCTTATCAAACTCATTTTTAATCTGATCCACTCTTTTAGAAACGGTATGAACTAACAAAGGGTCAGTTGATTGTGAGCATTTTGCAAGTTTTCCTTTTTCTTGATCTAATTCTTCATAAAGATCTAAAAGATAGTTTTTATGAGTTGTGACAACGTCTTGTGCAATTCTATACTCAGTTTCTTGAGATCTTTTAAGTGAGCTTAGTGTCTTTTCAATCCTTTTTTCAAGTTGCATTGACTCTAGTCGGTAATCAAAATTTGAGAATTGTATTTCGGGTGAAGTTGTACCACGTTGTAAAGGCTCTTTGAAGTTTGAAACTTCTAATGTGTCGGTTTCACATTGAGAAAGATCTCCTAATAGAAAATGGAAATTTTATTTTTATTTTAATTAAACAAGATTATGGAACAAAATTATGAGATAAAAATAGCCACCTATGTATAAAACAGAGTACAAACAAGGTACCTGTAGTAAGAGCTGATGTATCTTCTCGTTTCCATATATCTTCATGAGAATTTCCTTCCTTCAGCTGATAACACCAAACAGATTAGTCAAATCAAACATTTATGTTTCAGGTCAACCCGACCCGCCACCAGACCTGACCCGACCCGCCCATATAATTTCTCATTATACCTTGACTACAGCAGATTGAACATGATGCAACAACGCCTTGGCACTCGGTTTACTGGATCCCCTCAATATAACGACACAAAGATTCAATATTTTCTGAATTTTATCACCAAAACCAATAAATTCACAATTTTTGAACAGATTTTTAACATGTGGTATCAAATCAGTTCTTGCATCACATCTTCTACAATAATATTCAGCATCTAAACCAATGGTCCCACCAACGGTTCCAGCCATGTAGGACCTAAGACCACATTCTATGTGACATATATGACCACAAATTAAACCGTCTTTAACTACAGCTTCACATTTGATGAAACTTCGATCTTGATCTTGATCAGTGTTTAATGAGTTGACTGGTTTTGAACAAAGTATACAACAACAATTTTGGCAAAAAAGTGGCTCGATGCAACATAAGTCACATGTGATTGTATTTGAACAGTTTGTTTGGAGTAAACTTGAGCAATTTATGTTTCCAGCTTTGCAGCCGGCAGGATCAAATTTTGGAGTCTGATCTAAGACAATATCTGTGTTGTTTCCTGCATGATAAATGGTTAATAATTTTTGTATTAGTGACTGAGTTCCAAGTTTATTGTAACGAAAATAAAATTAGGTTATTGAGAAAGAAAAATCTTTATAAATATCTACACGTTATGTGACGTATGTATAATCTATTTTAAGAAAAATCTTTATAAAAATATCTACACGTGACGTGACGTATTATGTATATATAATCTATTTTAAGAAAAATCTTTACAAATATCTGCATGTGACGTGACGTATATATTGTTCATTTATATAAACTGAAATGTTATGGATCAACCTAACCCGTTTAAGTTTGAAACCGCATAAAATGCACGTAACTGAAATTTGAAACAACATTTATATCAGCTAAGAACTAGACTAAAATAGTAAAAATATAAATAATAAAAATCTGAAACCAATATTACCTTTAATTTTTCCAGCCGGAATCCTCCAATTAAAAGAAGCAAAGAAAGCCTTAATATCCGTCTCAGGAAACGCTTCCAACACAAATCGTTCAACTGACGCCTTGCTGGCAAAACCCCTGCTGCAAGTAACACTAGTGGGCCCCGCTGATTTGAGTTCTTTATACAGACGATCAGGAATATAGAGATATCTATCCAGAAAATGTCCTGAAGAAGCAACTCTTTTTCCCACTTTCCAGCCCCATTTATCACCAGCATTTGGGAAATCTTCAGGTGCATAAGGCAAACCGAGACCCGAATGAAACTCAGAAACTGTATAAATATCATTTTCTTTTGACCCGGTTGTGCTTCCGTCACTTTCGTGTGGCGGGTCGATTTCCATTGATGCACTCATTGCTAAAAGGATATAACTTTTTTAACTGCATTCGGTACCGTTGTTATACTATTAGCCTTTTTTGATCAAATAGAAGAAGATATTGTTACAATGATTGTTTAAGTATCTGAATGAAATGATTTAATCAGCACGTTCGACCCGTTCTCCTTCTAGCTAATTGTTTTGATTACCTATTTGAGATAAATTTGACATGCAAGGAATACAGTTAATTCTACTTTTTTGATAATTTTATATGGTTCAAAGATTTAATGGGCCACCTATTTAGGGTTGCAGTGGAAGGAAAAAACATCTAATTCAGCTTATCAATTTTATAAAAAATGCAAATAGAATCGCCAGAAAGTTTATGACCAGGAAAAAATGTTTATTTAACCAGAACACTGAAAAATTAATATTAACTTAACTATGGAATTAATATAATTTAGAGGAGATGGAGTGCAATACCAATTGTACTTGCCTTGGATAAAAAACCAGACAATTGAACACAAAACGAAATCTGGAAGACAATTCACTCGATTAACTAGGGTTTCATGAGCAACAGAAACCCCAAAACTTGACTGATTTCGCAGCGACTAGGTTTCTAGAGAGCGGTAGGTTCGAAACATGAATGCCCTTCGTACTAGGGTTTTAGTGAGGGTTTGAGATGAAAATGGATCTGAGATGGGTTTAGTGATGATTCCGGTATGAGAGGGTTACTAGGGTTGAAGAGAGCGAGCGAACGCAGATGATGGTGACACCTTTTTTACGGTGCCTGCCGCGACGGTGGCAATGGTGGGGTGTAGGCAACCGAACATTCAACGAACCGTTCGCGAATCGTTCGGCGGGAGTTCGTTTATGTTCGTTCGTTTAGCTAAACAAACGAACACAAACAAGATTTCGTGTTCGTTTAGTTAAGCAAACGAACACGAACAAACGCCCGTTCGTTCGTTTACGTTCGTGAACATCTATTCGTGAATATTCGTTCGTGTTCATTTGTTTACGTGCGTTTGTTAGTATAATACCCTAAAATTTACAAGATTTTTAAAAAAATTTAAATTTAAAACTATAATAAAAAAGGTCCCATGAATAATCCCCAAAATAATTATTTAATATAAAATGTATTTAATGCGGAAATGTCTTAAATAAAATTCAGAGTTTTGAAATAATAAAAACGTTTCACATCAGCACTAAGAAGTAATACAGCAGTCAACCGTCCACCTTCTCCTTTCCTTTGCTAGTACCTGAAAAATGGGAGGGAGTTTTTGGGTCAGCGGGGAAGCTGAGTGAATAAACTCAAAATGCAAATAACTACAACATACAATACATGAGGGCACACAGGTGAACTCCTAATCATTTACCACTAAGTTAATTTCTCAGTTTTTGTATCTTTTAAATTTATATAGCGCGCTTATCAGATAATCCCAATTAAATAAATAACACATTTTACTTAATAAAACGTCGATAATATAATTACAATAATTTTTAGGGCGTTACAACTCAACTCCACTTAAAATAGACTTCGTCCCCGGAGTCATTGCTCGGAAGAACTCAGGGTAGTAATCTCGCGTCTCAACTCATACTTGCCAACGACACACGTCCTCGAATGGGGAAAGGAAACAAAATGATAAGATTAAGAATGAAAAGGAAATTAACTCCAGATCACGTAAGTGCTCATACAATTATCCGCCTCTAGTGGCGCAAAACGATAAGGCTAAAAGAAATAAGGTCAGGATGCTCACTATGGATCTCAATGTGCAAAGAAAATGTTGATAATGAGCATAAAATACACCACGATACTCTACTGAAGGCGTCTTCTTGCTCTCGCACTCGGATACAGTTGTTGCACTCAGCGATTAACATCGCGTTGAATCACCGATTCAACTCCACTTGGAAATTTACTATTGATTTATTGATGATACCAGATGCTCAGCGTAGTACCAGGTCATCCAAACCATTTGCACAATCACACTCGAATCTCTCATGACGATAACAAGTTTTTATGGAAAATTTCTTCCCGCACAACTCCATCAAATGACCACTTACACATTTTAGCAACAGGTAAAAATTTCATTATTGACAGTTTTCCACCAAAATAACTCGGAAGGTCCTCTACTATATGGGTCAACAATTTGTTAACAGCATAATAATTAATTTAGCGGTTTACACCATTATCCATTAATATAAAAAACCATGCAAATAATCACAAGGAATATACATATCACACAGAATTTCTCATATACTCAGGTATATAACTCCAAAATATGATCTGGAAATATAACTCAGAAGTCCCACTCAGAAATAAACTCCAAACATATCTCAGAAGTATAACTGAAAAATGTATAACTCAGGAGCAACTTATAAATCTTATCTCAGAAGCAACACAAAACTCTAATTCGGTAACAACTCATAAGGTAATAATATTTACAAGTAATAGCATTAGGTATAAATCACATTTCTACTCATTCTTATTACTACTCGCGTGTTCCAATTTACCAGCTTATAATACTTGGAATGATATATTCTCTCTCAACCGCGTTACTGGTTCTCAAAATAACTCTTCTTTAACATTATATCGTTACCTTACTCTATTAGGTTTGCATATTACCGATGTTGATAACCCTTTAAATAGCTCAAATTAACGATCTTGTCATTTAACTCGTTTTATCAGGTTCTCATTCTACTACATTTAGTGGTTTCTCGATAATATTTTAATAGATGTTTTCTCATTCATCTAGTTTAACGATCCTTTAATAGACCGTTTCACTGATTTTACACAATTTAAATTGTCTCTAAATTATTTTGACCATATCTACTCATTAATTTCATGTTACCCACTAAAAATTCCATTTAAATTTCATACTCTTATTTATAATGATTTCTCGTTACTCAAATTACGAATTAATTCAGTACGGTTTACTCATGGCTCATTAATTCAGTACATTCTCGTCTTTTCGAAATTTCTCCTAAGTTCAATATAAATTTATTGAATAGTTGTTCTCATCTTCAAGTTTAATAATTATTCATAAATGGAGTTTTCTCATATAATTTTATAATACCTCAAAACTCATAACACTTTATAATACTTCAAAAATTTGAATAAAACTTCCCGTTAATTTAATACTTTTCTCTTTTGACTCATTTTATTAATTTGCTTATGTAACTCGATTTGTAAATTTCTTATAACTCAAAATTACTCCATAATTAATCAAAATAAAATTTTATCATTTAGCTCGTTTAATAATAACTCATTACCAGCAAATTACCGATCTCATTTTCCTCAAAATTTCATTGTAATTGTTTTCTCATATCAAACTCATTAATAAATTTTCATCACTTTAATTTAATAATTCATCATTATCTCATTATAATCACACAAGAATAAGTATACTATCTTATTTTGTATATATATTTGTAGTATTACTACTTCCCTTTTGCACGATATTCATTCAATCCAACTAACTTGACTTATTAATTTCTTCAGAAATCCCGATTTATCAGTTTGTTATAAACTCTATAATTACCCATAAAATAAATTTAATCATTCTCAACTGCTTGATTTGATAGTTACTCTTATAATTTATTTGACCAATTATATGTATCTAGATTTCGCACTTTAATTCATACCAATAAAATATCTCTGCATAAGCATCATGCTCATAATATTTATAAATAATAATTAATGATAATTATTTCTTGACAATTTCCTGTTATACTCCTACTCAACTCCACTTGGAGAAAAAACCCGTCCTCGAGTTTGGAACTGATATTCACTATCAAGATAAAACAAGCAAGCAGGTAGTCATACAAACAATTAGGACACACATATTAAATTCACAATAACAAGCATTGGTCCATCGTTCCCTTCAAAATATCCCCATAACTAACCAAAAGTCCTGTGCGTACGGTAATAGGGGCCCTCTATTACTTTCGACACCTACCTTTGTTTGGTCACGTGTCAATCCCAAAGTTCACAACTTCCCACAAATAAGTTCACCAGCAAATCGCACTCAGAGAGAAAATAATAATAATAATATATTTTCCATATCAAAAAAAAAAAATACAAATTCGCACTCAGTTGCATGTATTCAAAATCTTATAAACATTCTCAGAAATGCACTCAGCAAAAGGCACTCGGAAAAAGGCACTCAGCAAAAGGCACTCAGCCAAAGGCACTCAGCCAAAATATTTTATTATGTTTTCAACAGTTAAACTCAGAACATAATATAGCTCATAAACTCTTTTAATTTATTTTAAATAGATCACCACCGAATTAATGATGACAGTTCCCCTTAGTTCACTCTTAATAATTACCGTTTAAGATAAGTTTGAATAACTTATTTTTAATTCATCTCGGAAATTCTCGATGAGTTAATATAACAACTTTTAAAGTTTATTCAATATCTTTGCGTTAATTTGATAGTCCTTCATTGAACTCATTTATCACATAGAGAAGAATTGAAGGATTTTCATACTCAGCTTTTTAAATCACATACCTTAAAGGTTTTCTTATTTGATCTCAATTTAATAAATCTCAGTTTATTATTTCCTAGCATAATTTCTCCTCAATACTCGTGTTTCATCTCTTTATAAAAGCATTTTCCTTTTTAATTGCTCCAAGATTTTATAACACCCGAATTTCTAAAAATTTCACAATTTCTAAATTTTGTGAATAACCGAAAAAAAAATTTCACTAAATAAAATCTCAAATGATAATTTAACATTTAAAAAAAAACATGTTTAACCCAACTGAAGTTTTAACACAACAACAAAAATATGTTCTCGGTATTTTCACTTTACTCTACTTGATAAACTATCATAAAAAAAATTTATTTTATTTTATTTTATTTATTTTATTTTATTTTTTATTTTAAATTAGTTGATAATATATTTTATTTACTCGATTCAATAACTCTTTTTATTAAGTGCTTTCCCAAAACGCAAGATTTTAACATTTTCTCAAAATTCTTTAAATTAGTTGAATAATATATTTATTAAGATTTTAATGATTACTTAATGAATTTGACACATTGAGAAAATGTTAAAATCATTACTCCTCTTCAATACTAATAACTTCCTCATTTATTCAAGCATATTTCTCATTTAAATAATTTATGGATTTTATATCCACAGTTTATATCCATTTATTACTCTTTTGGTTAATTGTCTCAGAAATATAAAATCTCACAAGTTATATAAAATTATATGTATATAATTTTTAGCGTGTATAACGCAGATGCACTCAGAATAACACACGGAAAATATACTCAGAAAAGCGATCCTCGTCGCGAAATACTCTCAGAGTTAAATCAGAATTATACTCAAAATAATAACCGCAATTCTCATATTTGTCATTCCTCAATACACATAATTCAACAAAATTCCCAAATAAATAAAAGCTCTTAAATATTACCGGCGTCAGGAAAAGCGAGAGTCGATGTGACATGCTGTACGTTTGATGTGAAACTTCTCTTAGAAACTGTTTTACTCTTTTCAAAAAAATATTTCAACTTGAGTTTGAATTCGCCCCCTGCGAACCCAAATCCCTCAAGTCAGTGCTCTGATACCAACTTATAACACCCTAAAATTTACAAGATTTTTAAAAAAAATTTAAATTTAAAATTATAATCAAAAAGGTCCCATAAATAATCCCCCAAAATAATTATTTAATATAAAATGTATTTAATGCGGAAATGTCTTAAATAAAATTCAGAGTTTTGAAATAATAAAAACGTTTCACATCAGCACTAAGAAGTAATACAGCAGTCACCCGTCCACCTTCTCCTTTCCTTTGCTAGTACCTGAAAAATGGGAGGGAGTTTTTGGGTCAGCGGGGAAGCTGAGTGAATAAACTCAAAATGCAAACAACTACAACATACAATACATGAGGGCACACAAGTGAACTCCTAATCATTTACCACTAAGTTAATTTCTCAGTTTTTGTATCTTTTAAATTTATATAGCGCGCTTGTGTAACTCGAGTCGAGAGATCAACCTCGCCTCTCCTTACACTAAAATGCCACAAGGGCCCACACAGAATTTGCCACAAGGGCCCACACAGAATTTGCCACAAGGGCCCACACAGAATTTGCCACAAGGGCCCACACAGAATTTGCCACAAGGGCCCACACAGAATTTGGCACTCAGGCCACCACACAGAATTTCCACTGAGATTTATTAATTATTTTTATGTTTTCAACTCCTAACATAAACCACACAGATAGTCCTATCACTTAGTAGCACAAAATGACTTGGTACCGGCTCAGATACTCGGCACGTCCGTCTCAGATCAGTAGTATGCAAAAACAGTCACTCAGATAACAGATCAACACACAGAAAGTACAACAGATCAAAACAGTTAACCATATGAGTCATGCACGTATCGTTATAACTGAATACACGGTGAGAATACTCACCTCGAGAAAACGTAAGCTCCAAAGGATCCTCAATACTCTAAGGCGCTGCTCGGTTACTCCTAGACGATCCTAAAAGAATAAGAATGAAACCCGAATTACAATCCATCCCAAGGACTCAATTTAGAGAAACTGGCAGCACCCGTCGGTCTCACGGGAACTGCTATTACTCCTAAACGGCTGGCTAGATTGTTTCCATATTTTTACTGTATAAAATAGACAATCAGAACTACAATTCGCTGTGAGACGGTCACTGGCCAAAACAGCTTCTAAGGGTTTCAAAACAGTATCGCAAGACAGACATGTCGTACAGGTCGCGTTCCCTAACAGCAGCATACTAAATTAGCTATAACTTTTAAACCGTAATTCGGATTGACGAGAGGTTTGCGGAAACGGAAAGCTTAGCCAGAAAGCCATGTGCTCACACCGGCCAAAAATCGAAAGGTTTACTTTAAACATGTCAAAAACAGCTGTAAATAAGAGGGCAGATTCTGCCAAGAATTTTGTGAACTTTGAATCCGTTTGCAAACCTAACCCGTCACCGGGAAAAACCCGACACCATAAGTTTCCACCCGATAGCCCTAACACTCAGATTAGTCTGATTATAATTAATTTCCCAAAGGACCACCCGATAAAGAAAAAAAAAATAAAGAAATTTCCCGATTAAGAAACCAAGGACCCTACGGGTTCGGTTTCCTTTCGGTTTACTACATGTTCCAACCGGAAACGATGAGACGAACTCAGTAACATGGAAAGACAAACCAGTTAATAGAGAAAGTAAAATACCAGAACAAAGCTCGACAATATACTCTAGAATCTAACGAATTTCTGCTCCAAATCATCTTCTGCTCGGCCTAGTTCGATCGACCAATCTGTTCGATTACTCCCCCCAGCCTCCTTTGGTCACAGATCGATTCCCGAAGTCAATCACACATCGAACACACATCGAAAAATATACAGCCGATTAGGAAAACAACATAAGAAGGGACATGGAAAACAACGAAAAGGAGAAAAAGGATTACCAGTCGGGATTCTGCTTGCTTCTATCCCCGCTGAAGAACAGATGATAATCGGAAGGTGCTCTTGACGATTAGCTGGAACAGAAAAGAAGACTCGGAAGAAAGGAGGTGCTCCAAATCGCACAGCCTTTCGCTCGGAGGAACGAATTGGAGAGGCTCATGAAGTAGGCTGCCGATGGGGATTCACTATTCTCGAACTCTGTCAATCCTTCACACTCGATGAACAACGAACGAGATGGAAAGGTTGCAATAAAATAATAGGGCTCAGGGATCTTGTCTCTTGCTCACGACCGAATGGGAAGATTTAGGGGGATTAGGGTTGCATGAAAATCTAAGTATCAACCAATTAGGCCTTAAGCCTTTACTAAAAATTGCGGGCCAAGTCAACTAATCAAGATGTGGGCTTTAGCACTCTAATTCACACAAATTAATACTCTTGGAGCCGAACTTGGAATTGGCTTAGATGTAAACAAGGTCGCACAAAGGAAACAAGCAAGTATTTGGTCCAAACAAGTTTATCTAGACCGGACCCAATTCTCGTGGGGCTTGGATTAAACACGGGATCGGAAGTAGAGGCCTTGGCCTATTCGGCCAGCCTCGGAAGATTTAAACGTGTCGGTTAATTAACTCTCGATGTTAATTAAACATAAGAAAAACAAATAACACTCTAGTTATTAAATCAAAACGTCGCGTATATAATCACTCACATTAAATACATATAAGGCACATATCACATAATCCCAATTAAATAAATAACACATTTTACTTAATAAAACGTCGATAATATAATTACAATAATTTTTAGGGCGTTACAGTTAGTGTTCGTTTGAGTTTGTTTATGTTCGTTTGTGTTTGTTTATGTTCGTTTGTGTACATTTGTGTTTGTTTATGATCGTTTGTGTTTGTTTCATGTACGTTTGTGTTTGTTTCATGTACGTTTGTGTTTGTTTATATTCGTTTATGTTTGTTACCCTCGTTCACGAGCCGTTCGTGAACACTAAATTTTCTTAACAAACGAAAACAAACACAAAATTCCGTTCGATAAGTGTTCGTGAACCGTTCACGAACACATTTTTTCCTTAACAAACGAACATGAACAAGGCCCCGTTCGTGTTTGTTCGGTTCGTTTACAGGCCTAGTGGGGTGGGTGGTGATAGACCCTAGGTTAAGCCTATTCCTTCCAATTTGTTTGCATCATCTTAATTCCTAGATTTCATGTCATAAGACTCATAAATAATAGTTACTCCGTATCAAAATAACAAGCGAATTACTTTAAATTTTTTGTTTTTTGAAGCAAAATGATTATAATAATGGTTAAATTAGATTAATTGGATAGTTAGTGGGGAACGGTCCACAACTTTTGAATAAAGTGAGGTTAATGATGTTTAAAAGTAAAAAGTAAGGGTAAAGAGGTTATGTCACTTTGTTAAAGTAAATAGTTAGCAGGTGAGGTCCCACTATTTTATGCCAAGTAAGGTAATTTTTCAAAATGTATCACTTATTTTGAATCACCCAAAAAAGGAAGGTGTATCACTTATTTTGAATTGGAGGAAGTAGTAATGTATACCGAACATTGTATGTGAGTCGAGTTGTTTTTAAAGTATTCCAACTTAGACTTATTAAATTAAATCATCGATAAAAACTCAAGTTAATTAAGTTGAGATGAAATTGAGTTTAACTTAAAAGTCTTTTATTAAACGAGCTCAAGCTGAACTTCTGACTAAAAGCTCACTTAAGATCGCGAGCCTAAACCAGCTAATATACATTAACTATAATAAAAATATATTTATATTATTATGTGTATATGTTATACATACTAAAAGGGTACCCACGTAATGTAGCGATGAGTATTCTATGCAATTATATTTTGCGGCGAACAAACGTTGTTGGTTAAATTCGATGTTTTTATGACTATCGGCGGCGACGTCCCGGCTCGGGATGGTGGAGAAATCCCCAACAATCTAGTGCTCAAAAAAATATTGTGGATGTGATTTTCAGTTGCATTTTCTTCTGGACAAAAGCTTAGGCCTCTTCCAACAGTGCCACGTTCTTAAACTCATCAATGGCGTCACATCACCATCATCCTTACTGACACGGTCGTACCAACACCAACTCATTACTAACTCATCCCCACTTAAATAAACTATTAAAAAAATAAATTTCTTTAACCCCATCATGTTGGTGACTATCATCCTCACTTGTATCTTCATCTTCTGTCTCACGTACAAGGGTATGATTCCTCTCCTTTCTTTCTTGTTACATTTTATGTTTTAGAGTTTGGTCATCCTCTGGTTTCGATTTTGTAAACCGATTGCATGACTTTGTTTGTAAACCGATTGCATAGACTGGCTTTTGCTGAGTTTGTACCCCACCTTGATTTCCTTCAAAAAGCTTTCCCACACAAAAGATGTTAACCCAACATGCACTATTCATGAAATTAGAGTGATTAAATAATAAATATTAATCCAATAAAATTGTAAAATGAAGTTGAGGTGTATAGATGAAGCAAGAGCTATATTCATGTTGTCTTTATTGAATCATTTTGTAGTCATTTATGTGAATAAAGTAAAACTAGATACAATGTATAAAAACAGATAATCAATTCCCGTATTTTTCCAAAAATGCATCCATATACCCATATGGACCGACCGTCATTATACAATGAATGAGGTAGTCGATCATGTCTTTTATTCTCGTCTCCATGACTATACCAGTTTGAGAAAACATCCAATCTATATAGCAAGTCTGCCAATTAGGGAAAAAAACACGATATTCATTCATCAAATATACTCCCTCCGTCCCATTATTATTGTCTACATTTCTATATTAGTTTATCCCAAAATAACTGTCTACTCCTAAGTTTCAACCAAACAAAAAACATTTAAGTGAGAAAGAGAAAATTTGATTGGTGACATAATGTAATTAATGCACTTTTCTTAAACTGTGTGTTTTTTCCAAGTGGACAATAAATTTGGGACGGATCGGGAGTAATATACTTCGTATATCTAAAATTGCAGAAACAAAACACAAACAAACCTTAAAACCAAGAGAATGAGTGTGGAGCCGAGTTTCTTGATAGTACGCTTCAATGTGGCTCAACATTTCACTTGTTGAAGGCAATAAAACCTTCCCCGACAATGCGTGTGCTACCCATCTCGATTGACACTCGACTAGTGGAAACGTAAAGGTCTAAAATTGGAAAATGATGTTATTTAGATGAACTCCAACTGATTAAAAAGACAAGATAGAATAAAAAACGATGATCATGCTTACCTTGTCGGGTAATCCGACAAAAGAGAGCCGAGGAGCAAGTTGTTGGTGAAAGACATGCTTGTATACAGGTGCAATATGTTTGTCTTTGGTAGTTACTATGCCATTTGTTTTAAGAAATGGCATATGATATTTGTACCTAAATTATGACGTGAACATTATTAGAAGAGAAAATGCATTTAAGTACATGAATTTCGTTGACTAAATATTCTACTACCCTGAACTATTAAAGATGCATCATGGTTCCCTGAACTTATAAAGATAGTCAATTTAATATCTAATTTGTTATTTGATCGCATTTTCTTACATAATTTACTTTTCTTATAAATTTTGACGAATTAAAAAATATAAATCTCAATATATTGAATAAAAGCAAAATCACATGAGAATTCAAGACCAAATTAGCAAGTCATGGTACTAAATTGACTATTTTTCCATGTTCAGAATATCATATTACACATTTAGTAATTAATGTAGTAGATGACCTATTCAAGGTAATATAATGCAATCCTTATTAATCTACAAGTCTAAATTTAATTTTTCATTTGGGCAAATACATGTTAAAATGTGATCATTCATAATTAGCGCTATTGACTTTTATAGTAAAATGAGTAAGATATTTTTAACGGCTAACAGACACATTTAATTTATATTAATTTCATCCTCAATATAACTTGAACTCATAATTTTTTGGGACACCTAATTATCTTGATACTGCTTGGCTATAAGCCTTTGGTAAAAAACGAGTAAGATTTACCCGCTCATTGGAGCACTTTTATAGTCGGGAACAACATTTTCATTAATTTTTTCTAATTTAATTGTATTACTCCCTCCGTTCCAAATTAATTGTCCACTAGACAAAGGGCACACAGTTTTAAGAAAGTGCAATTATTACACTGCCCACCAATCAAATCTCATATTTACCCACTTATAATTCATATGATTGGTTGTAATTTGAAATTGACAATTATTTTGGGACAAACTAAAATAGTAAGGTGGACAATAAAAATAGGATGGATGGAGTATGATTAATTATTTACCTTTCTATTAAAAGAAGTGTAAGTAGAAAAGAATACTACTCCCTCCGTTCCAATTTATTATTTATCTTTCTACTTTGATATGTCCCAAATTAACTGTCTATTTCTAAGTTTCAACTAATCAAAAAGAATTTAAGTTGGAAATAGAAAATTTGATTGATGAAAAAGTGTAATTAATGTAGTTTTTTTTATATTATGTATTTTTGTCTAGTGGACAATAATTTTAGAATGGAGGGAGTATTAGCGTACCCGGTGCAATGGACTATAATATCTGCTTCAATTGAGAATTTGTCTTCAAATGTGACTGTGTCTTCGCTAACACAATTAATCTGTTAAAGTATAAATAAATACCAATTAGTGGCCTCTCTTAAATGTTTTTGATAATTAGATCATTCGTAATTGTTAAAGTTTATTTCACACGTATTACTTAATGTTTTAAAATCTGGGTTATTGCTCGGCCCTTTTAAAATCTGGGTTATTGCTCGGCCCGGTGTGATGACCGGGTCACGGTTCAACCAGAAAACCGAAAATCATAGGAAAAAATATTACATAAAATTACTTCATACATCCTTAAAAGTCTAAACAACGTCTAATCCAAAAAAAAGAAGTTTATTCTTAAATATCAAATTACATTCTTAAAAAGTGCATTAGCCATAAACAACAATAAATTTATAGAAAAAATAAACAGAAAGTTCTATGTGAGACTTCGAACTATACCTTAGACAAAATCTTAAGTAGGGCAAAGACATAGGAAACCTAAAGTTCTGCATACTAAAATTCTAAATAAATCAATGTATACATTATATTACCTTAGGATGCTGCCATATATTGTCAAATTTCTCCAATTTCGACACATTAACAGGTGGAGATCTTGTTGACACATGAACTTCTTTTGCAACCATTGCTAATTCTTTTGATATGTCCTTTGCACTTGCTCCATTCCCAATTACGACTATGATCTGTTCATCATTAAACCACATTTTAACTCCTAACTTTAATCACCAAAATATACATTATTATACTAAACATTAAAGGCCTGCAATTGTATGAAAGTCCGTTAACTTAAAACGATTTATTAAGTTAACATAAGTTAGTAACTCCGAACAGATTTTAATATTTTTAATGCAACATTATATTTAATGAAACTAATAAATATAGACATATGTTAAGTATTCTGATGAATAACCTATCACTAACCAGATCTTGAAATAGTTCAGGATCGCGATAGTTGTGACTATGTAGTTGCTTTCTAGCCCACGTCTCAATTCCTGTTCCATTGTTCACAAAATATGTGTTAATAAAATATATTCATTCTAATTCCTGTTCAATTATTAAATGATTGTCTACACTTTACACCATACAAACTTTCAAGCCCAACACACCGTATTTTAGGAGTTATTTGCATTTTTAAATTTTTTATCTAGTTTTAGGACTTGTGGCTCTTTTTGAGCTCATTTGAAAATCTAGTTGTATTTTTGAATTTCGTTGATACGCTGCAACATTCAACATTCACTTTTGATTTTTATGAAAGTTCATTTTTCTCTCATTCCACGGAATTTATGTGTCATTGAAATTCACCCTGATTAACGGTATTCGTTGAAGTGTTGAATTGTGGAAATGAGCGTTAGAGTCATACATTGTATTGATACGAAATATATAGAGTTACAAATACATGTTATTTATACTAAGGGCTATACATAATATACATAAGGGGTAAACTATAACTAACTATTTAACAAAAACCAATTTGATTAATTAGCAATTTTTAAATTGCACTCAAATTCTTAAACAGTGTGTTTAATTAAATTTCTGAGATTACAAGTTTTATTGAAAAATATCAGAATCAGAACTAGATCGAGTTAACAATGTGAGAATAATTTAGACCTGGTATATGAGTTGCCGGTAGAGGAACAGAGTGGTGACCGTTACAGACAACCACCGCATCGAACACCTCCACAGAATTCACCCCACTCAATCCGAAACTCAGTGATCCCCGAACCTCCACTTTTGTCACTTCAGTATTGAATCGAATCAGTTCAGTAATTTCAAAATTAGTTGCGAAATCTTCCAAGAACTTCAAAACTTCATTGTGGCCGGGAAACATCCGTGGATCGCCATATTCTTTGTCACTGAATTTGAAATCAGTGAAGCTCATAAGCTGACGTGGCAGATTAGTTCGCAAAGATTTGTAAATAGATCCATGAACAATGTCTCTATTTTGGTCGATTCCTAGTGGATCGGACTCAACTCGTGGATCGTAAACCCAAGTTCCACCGACTCTGTTTGACTTTTCAAACACCACAACTTGGTGAGATTCTCTCTGAGGCTGGCAGCTAGTCCGGCGACACCGACAGCCACCTTTAAAGAAGATGTCATATGGCAATTGGGAAATTAGTTGATGTATTTGAAAGATTTATTAACAGCCAGATATATGGCAATTGGTAACGGTGTTTTTTAGCTTAATAAGCATGTATTTTCAAGCTTAAAAGCCTTGTTTTTAATAAGTTTTCCCAAACATACCCGTAATTAAAGTTTACAGTCAGATTGCTAAGAACTTTATCGATTTATTAGAATATAAAAATGAATCTGCATGACTTGTCAGTTGCCGTGTGCGATCCGTTTTCAGAACCTGGAAGTAAATTAGAAACTAGAAGAATGGATTTAGTTATTAAACCAATTTTTTTTTTTTGTTGGAAGTAGCAATGAGCACGTTCCCAAATCAACATTTGGGTGTCAATTGTCAACATTCAGGTTCGTATCGCTAATCTATTGCTTTATCGTTATTTGTTATTATTTGAAAATCAACATTACGAGTATGAAGTTCTTTGTCAATTCTTTTATAATTCGCCATCATCAACAATCGCCGTTTTCAATATTACATCATTTACCTTCTTACCTCTTTGCGATTTCTATGTCGAGTATAATGTTTAATTTAATGCTATGCTTACAATTTCTTATTTAGTTTGTGGTTTGAAATATTGATTAATTGTCCACCCTACTTCTTTGGGAGTGAAAAGGGACGAGATTTACACCAAAAATACCTCTGTTTTCTTGTTGCACACCATATATTCGATAAAATGCTTAAATAAGAGTATTATACAATCTGCTGCAACTGGAACATTACAAGTTACAACAGTAAAATTTGGGTTGTGTTATTATCCTACATAATATATTGTATAATTGGTCATTATTGTTGGTGATTTGTATCACCAATATTATTTAAGTGTAATGGGATAAACTTGTTGACCAAATGTAATCCTAATAAATATTGAACAAGTAAGGGTGGTGCGGAGTGCACGCTTGTTTAAATTTGTTATGATTAAAATGCACCGACTTAACGGGGGTTCGGGGGCAGCGCCCCTGGCGGGGTCCAAGGAGCAGAGCCCCTGGCTGGGGTCGAAAATGCATAGAAAATCTGAATTCTTGATTTGAACCCGGTTTTATTGACCCGTAAAATACGACCCGGATCCGACCCGTATTTGGCAGTTTCGAACAGTTTTCGGAACTGCATTTGGTAGTTTTCGGTGGTTTAGAATCTGCATGATTTTAGCATCATTTTTGGTCATTTCTCTCTGGTACGAAAATTCTCAAACACACAAATTCTCTGTTCTTTGCAATTGTGATTTTATCCGATCGAAGATTTCGTAGTACCGACGAAATACTTTGATCTGAAAGTGTTTCACGACTTCACAATTTTCCAAGTTACAGAAATCTAACCAAAGTTTCTAATAATTATTGTATGGAATTCAAGATTATGATATTCAAAATGCCTTCAAGGTTGAATACAGGATCATTAATTTGTTCTACAATTGCTTGTTCTCATAATCAAACCTGGGCAATGTAGATTTTATTTGTTGACAAGAAGCAACTGAAATCAACATTGCTGAAAGATAATGAACAGAATGAATTTCCAGAAATTAACGGAACTGATACAATATTAAATCAACACTATTAAATCTGTTTAGCTAGCGGTCATCGTTTTACAGAGCTTGGTGTGGTTCAAAGTATTGCAAAACTAGTATGCTCATGAGCTATGATTCTCAAAATTGTAAAGCTTGTGGTTATTTTATTGGCATGTGAATAGATTAGAAATTCTATATAATTCAAATAGGACCAAAGGCGTGCATCTCACATTCTCACGTATGAATTATAAAGTTACATCAATTATACTAACTCTATATCACCATACAATAAGTGATACACATTTTTTTAGGAGTGTTTCAAAATAAGTGATACACTTTAATATTTATCTTATTTGACAAAAAAAATGAAATTTATCTTCCACTAACTATCCAGTATCCACTTTAATATAATGAGATTACCCTTTTACCCTTACATTTATTTTTAAATATCATTAATATCACTTTATTAAAAAAGAATGAGATCCATCATCTACTATCTATCCAATTTAATCAATCTTAACTCTTATTTTAATTTTTTTCCTCAAAATTCGTGAAATTCAAATGTATCACTTAATATGATACGGAGGTAGTATATATTACGTTTCACAATCTGGTATGACATGATGAACGGTACTAGTCGCTAGACAGACAACTTTATTCTTTTTCTTTCTGTTGTATTTGTTGATCTTTTTTTTTACTAGCTTTTTTATTTGTTGACTTTTTATTTCTAGTTGTAGAGTATTATCCTCTTAATGTTCGTAGTCAATACACTTCGTGGGGATATGCATTTTGATACTGACTATTAAGAATTGGATTTTCAATATTTTTTAATCGATAATATTATTGATAAATAGTATTTTGTGTATCATATGAAAATCTTTCGCGACATTGCACTGGGTAAAACTTATTGATTTAGAACACTTACCAAATTGTGATAAATTATACAAAAGCATAGAGTGATAATTTTCTATTATCCATTCAGTCCTAAATCACTATGTTTTTTTTATCAAATAGCAAAGTATACTTTATGGATATATGACCTTTATTAGTGTAAAGTTGTAATGTTTTAGTTTTTTTAAATTATGTGTATATTATCTTCAGGTATCAAATTAGTTGAAGCCCTGGTTCAATTCTTAGGACTCCCTGATTCTCGAGTAACTGAAATGTGAAGTCGAGAATGCGGATCATCTTGCACAAGTTCCAACAATTGACAACAATCTTGATTATAAGTATTGCTAAACACTTCAATTAATTGCAAGAGAATATTCCAAACTAGAAGAATAACTAGTTCTATAATAGAGTGTTGTTACTTTTTGCATTTGAAGCATGACCATCTAAATTGATGTACTTCCTATCAATATGGAACAATATTTCTTTGTCTTTCTGCCTCTTTTAAAATCTTGTCGTCAACATTTGATGGTTTCGAGCAAATCATAGTCCCCACCATCTACACTTAATTTGTCTCTATGACACCTTGCGTTAGAATGAAATACGATTATATATTATGGAATAATTTTCAAGCCTACAAAGCAAGTTACTAGAAGGGTGATAATATATTTTAATGATCGCAAAAAGTTTTTTTAAATAACACAAAATACCAGCCCAATTTTATTCAAATACCCCACTTTTTCGTCCGTCTATCTATCGCTAAACCGTTTGCAACCGATGTTTGCCATTGACATATGCGTGCCAACAGTGTCAGTTTACTGCTAGCTGACGGTAATCAATGTTGGTAACACCCTTAGGCCTCTCCCAACTCTTACCCATCACTAAACCCATCAGTAGCGCCACGTCATCACATCCTTACTGACCCGCTACTGACATGGTCGTGCCAACCCTACCCATCACTAATCCATCACTAAACACATCATTTCCACATCATCATTTTTAATTAAAACAAATATAAAAAAAATAAAATTAAAACAAAACTAATATATTTTTTATTATTAAAACAAATATAAAAAAATAAAAAAACAGATAAAAAAAACATTTTTAAATAAAAAACACAACATGTACAAGTTTTACAGCCCAAAGTACAACTCCCAAACCCCCTCCCTTCCTCCTTCTTCCTCTCTCTCTCTCTCCTGCTGGCCTTTCTTCTACCCCACGACGGGTTCTTCCACACGTCTTCACAAAGACGGGATCTCTTCGACGGTGCCACCGACGTGGCCGTGCCAACGGCGTCGGTGGCTGACGGTACCAAAAACGCCCACGACGGGCTCTAGACGCAAACGTTAGCAGGGGTCTTATAATTCTCAATGTTGGTAACACCCTTATAATTCACAGATAAAGTGTTATTGGAAAAAGGTTGAGATTCTTCCACTTACTCATTTTATTGGATAGGATTTACTTGAACTTGTTTGTTTGAAAACTTTACTTTATAGCTTGAACGGCACTCAATGCTTGAACCTTTTCAGAATAATAAGAAGTTCCACGTAATTGGAAGCTCCAAATAGTGAGGGCGCAGGGCCCCAGTATGGAGTATATCCGGCAACAAAACCACATAATACTAGCAATTCGCTTCAAATCAAAGGTCAATTGGAAATTTGTTTACATGTAAATATATTTAGGAAAATAACAACATAAATTTGGCTACATATAACTTTTATCAGGCTAGTGTACGTATTCTTAGCCATGTGCCTTGATCAGTACATCATTTTTATATCAGAACCTTATGCAAATCATCACTAGAAAAGCATATCATATATTTAGATTTGTTAAATTACTTTAGTTAGTTGTAAATCAGGGTGAGGACTGAGGAGTCCTCTGCTTTTCATAGTATATTGGGCTTTAGGGTTTGGCTAGTATTAGATATTTGTATCAATAATTACCATGTAATAGTGTATCATTAATAAATAAGAAATACATTTACACTTTTAATACAATAATATTGGTGCTCTTTTTTTCCCCGAGAGCTAGGTTTCTTGTGGAGATTACCAATCTGATTTAAGTGTAATGAGATAAATTTATCGACCAAATGTAATATTAATAAATATAGAACAAAGGTGGTGAAGAGTGCACACTTATTTGAATTTATTATCATTAAAATACACTGACTCAACGAGAGTCCGAGGGCAGCACCCCTGGTAACGGGGTCGAAGGGGCAGCGCCCCTGGCTGGAGTCGAGCTGCCAGGTCACCGCGGAAATTTTTATTTCAGATAATATTGCTATATGAAAATCGTATGAAAAATCCGAATTCGAAATAAAAACCCGGTTTTTTGACCCCGAAAAGTTGACCCGGATCCGACCCATTTTTGACAGTTTTGGATGGTTTTAAGAAGTTAGAACTGTCAATTGTAGTTTATTGTTGGTTTTTGGAAACACGCATGATAATTGATTTGGTCATCACTTTCTCTTGTACACGAAATCATAATACACATACCAATTATCTGTTCTTGTTGAAATCACCGATTTTATCCGATTAAGGATTTCGTTGTACCGACGAAATACTTTAATCTGAAAGTATTTCATGACTTAGAGAATCCGAGCAAACGAAATCAATACGAATTTCTAACAAGCCTGTCTTTTTGGTGCTATTTTGGTTTCGGTTTCAGTTTCAGTTATGCATCGTAATCTGTTTTTTTTTTTCATTAGCTTTTTTAATGTACCTTTTGGCCGTTGATTTTTTTTTTCTTCATGAAAGGCAAGTTACTACAAATTTTTCCATATAATCATTTCAAAAAAATAACAATAAGAGATTTATGTTTTTTCAATTTAACATGAAAAGTAATTTGTACGTATATATATAGTTTTAGTACCTTTATGTTTGGACAAAATGCATCAAACCTAACATTAAGCTTTTTACTAATAGCTTTGCTGGCAGCCTAAATTTCTTGCTTGTTATGATTAAAAAAGTTGAGTTTGAAACAGAAAGACTCGAATGTATCAAAAGGGGTGCGACCAACAAGAAAAGAAAGGGGAAAAGATAGGAAAATACATGCTTAGACACAAATGGAATTGCAAATAAGGAACAAATAAATTATCATTTTATACTCCGTATAATTTATTAAAATTATTTATTAGATCAAACAAAGTATAAGCTTTGTGATTTGACCCCTGAGGAAATGAAAGAATTTGAAACACGTCATTTAAACCCGAGACATATGATCAGGCCCATCTGGCCCGGTACTGGACAAGTGGACATGTACCACGGAGCAGCTGCCCAGTACAAATAAATTTCATGGGTTAAATTTCAAAATATTAGCATGTGTATATACATGTGTAAGTCCACGTGAAACAATGTAAGACCAATTAAATATCGAGAAAGAGGCGCACTAAAGGCATCAAAAGAAAAAACTAAACATATAACTTAAGGATTGAAGAGATACTTTTAATTTGTCTGAAGAATTTTATTTATTTGGGAAAAAAAGATTACTCTAGGCACATGGCCTTTTTTAATAATAAGAGCATAACCCAAAAATTGATTGAACCGACACTACATAGTTTTTCATGTGAGCATATTATCGACCGTAGAAGCATCAGTCAAGTATGATTGTAGGAAATTAATGAGAGGTGGTCATAACATGTTCGGTGCCTAAGTTATCACCTACTCATAGACATTAAAAAAAACTTCCATTTACCTCAACCTAATAATGGACTCAACGGTCTAGATCGTCTCTCAACATATATTCCCTTTTTTCCTTCATATAAGTACCGTGTAGCCCGACTCCTACAAACCAAAAAAAGTCACAAGTGCCATAGAAGAAATGGGTGGAAACAAGCCTCAAAAGAAGTCCTACTTTTCATTCTTCGCCATCTTCAGGTTCAAGAAGACTCGAAGAGGAAGAGAGGAAACTTGGGATGACTCGATGAGGGCTTACAAAGTGTATCCAAGTGATCAAGATCGGGCAGGACGATGGGCAGATCCTCGTATTGACCGAAAAGCTTCGGCTTATATCGACGATAGGACCAACAAATGGAACACCTTTGAGGTATCAAGCTCGTGACTCATGGTTTAGATGAAACCAACATTCGTTGTGTAATATCCTAGCTATTAATTTAATTGCAAATATTAAATAAATTGTTCCGGTTGTTAATATTTTTCAGTATATATAATATCACGAATCCTATCTATAACTCTTATCATTTATAATTATGTATTGTATTCAGTTTTTCTAGAATAGTACGTACGTATATAATTAATCTAAGAGTCATGCCGTTATACAAATATGTTTCAGTGATAAATAATAGTTAAATCATATAATCTTGCGTTCAAACAGGTATATAATGGCGCAGGTAAGCCCAAAATGAGTGATAAATAATTTTCGAGACCTGTATATATGTGGGCTGCGCAACAAAACCGTACATAAATCATGCATATACTCTTATGATAAACCACCATAAAAGTTCGTAGTTTCTTCCGGGTCAAGATATGGTGATTCGGATCGAGCTATATTCCATTGCATGCAGTTCACCATATTAAATACTTAGAAAAATTTAAAGTCGTTTTTTTAGAGCCTTGCAAAGCATACATGTTTTCAATGCATATACGTTAATGATAATTCATTAGGTTATACAAGTAACTTGACAATATCAACAATATAGTAAAAAACTAAGAATTAGCAAGGTAGGGGATCCACGCAATCCCAGTTTATTTTAGCCATCTTCGATTAGCTATATATCCATTCAAAGGTCCTCAACTGAATGTCTTAGAAATTAACACTATGCCCCCATTAAGAAATTTATCCTTAGATGTGAGAAAGCTATATCTATGATTATAGTGCGACATCTCCAAAATTCTAAAGGCCATCTATGAATAGATGAGTATAGCCCCCCTAAATAGAAGATTTAAATTTTTTTGAACATTTATAAGAAAGTTCATGCAACATGCAGTGGAATTTAAAACGGGTAATAGTTTAATCATAATCAATTAGCCATATGCCTGCTCATTACTTTTTTTTTGTGGCGTATTATGAAATTTAAGTTTTTTTGAAAACTAACGAATACATATACATATATAATTATAAATCTAATATTTTTTGTGAACTAAAGTTTGAGGCCTGTTGACACCCTGTCATGCCTTATATTTTTAAAACCTTGCTTTTGTTACACCAAACCACACTTTTCCTCGATGTTCAATTCAAAGGAACATTATAACACTTTTGAATCTCTACTCCGTAGACCAGCTTTGTACTACCTAAATGTTAGCCGAAAAGAGAAGATTCCCTTGTTAAAATAATTTTATTTCCATGCGCACTAATGTTTGCATCTTTGAAAGCTAAATGACAAACCACAATGACTGATTAATAAGCAAAGACAACGAGACAAGATGAAAAAGAACAAGATCCACATTTTTATGGTCGAAATAAAATTTGGTGACAGGTTAACGGTGATTGATATAACAGTTTCAACGGTATGTTATTGTTAAAATTTGGGCCAAGAATGGTGATAGAGAACACAATTGTTTATTTACCGCCTTGGTATATAACCCACTAGCTACATAACCCGCCCGATGGGCGGGTATGCTTCAAAATTTAGTATGTAGAAAAATCCCAACAAAGATTAATAATTTTATAAATGACATAATAATGCTGTAGCTGTAATGATGAATTGGTAGAAAAATCGATACATTAAGAAATGTTAAATAAAATTTACAAACGAAATAAGACTTCTTTGTAAACTACCCCCTCAGAGCTTTTGTTAGCCTTTTCATCTTCAGAATCCGTGTCTAGATCATCTAGATTAATAAAGACACGGCGTTTCTTATTACTCGAAGTGCCGCTGCTAGAAGCCCCATCACATGAAGAAGGTGTGTGCATGTCGAGCACACGTTTGACACTATCATCAGCCTTGCTAACCTTCCTTATCAAGTTTGAAGGCGTGTTGAAATCCTCCAACGGCTCATCCTCCGGCTGAAAAAAGATACTCAAATAATTATTAAAATAATACAAATTTGAGTATAATTATGTTTTTGCATAAAATATACAATACCATAAGGTTACCTCATCCACAACATCAGCCACTACACGGTCTACAATAAAATTTTGTTTGAAATGCTTGATGAGTTGAGGATCCTCAGACATACCATCACATCGGTAGGTGTGGTTATTCTTGCCATGGTTTTCTTTAGAATACCACAACTTTAACAGTAATTTTTTACCGAGGATCATATTCAACTCATCGGGGTAGTACTTGGAAGGATCCTTTCCGTATTTGTCAATTAAGTCCCAGACACTAAGGCCGGTCAACTTGTGAACAGAGCTGTTGAAAAACACAACTTGTGTCGTACCAGTCTCATCGATGACTGTTACAACCACCCTAAACCTGTTAATAAAAAAATTATAAACAGTAAAAATAGGGACATAACGTGTCATTATGGTTGAGATTCAAATTTTCGTCAATTCAGGGAAATCTTACCTTGAAACGGTTTGTACTGCCCCACAGTCGTCGCATTCGTAAGTAGTATGGCGATTATTTGCTGATCTTACTTTCACTTTTTTGGTGCACTCCTTGCATGCTATATAAGACCATCCCATTTGTTCGTGTACACAATGAATGGTTGCAAAGACGATGCAGTGGGAATCCTATATATTTTAAATTAATGTGAGAGTAAATTAAATGAAACCATCAGTAGGTAGATGTATTATTGTATTAGTTATTGGAATAATGGTTTTACATACCTGTTGAATCTGACGAATATGAGCCACCATGCTTTTAACCGAACCCCTAAAGAAATCTGATACGGTAACCACTTTAGCATCAGGTGTGAAGAACTCAATTTTGAATTGGTTTGGATCATAATCCTCCTGATTTTCAGCACTGAAATACAGTTATAAACCAACCAGAAATGTTAAACTAATTATGGTTTTTAAAAACATTTATTTGACAATAATAAATGTTACTCACTCTGTTTTAAATGCAAGAATAGCGGGGTGATCCTGATCAATAATTATCTTTGTTCCGAACAAAGCGTTATGGACCGCCGGTGCCTCTGCATCGTGTGTGTAATAAAAACAATTAACAAAAAAAAAAGAATTTGCTTTGTATTAGGGATTTGGGCACGTATATCACGTAATTTAAAAAAAGAGTAATACTTAAATTGATTATTTTTAATTAAAAAACTGAATCAAATTACATGATTTTTTTTAAGTGTGAATTTTTGCTATAAATCATACCTTTAAAGTACTTAACCTTTCCAAGCTGTAGTAACACGACAAAATGTCCAAATTTTTCTAGATCAGTGGCATAATCATTCCACATCGTGGCCCACTCTTCCCAAAATGTTAAATCAAGCTGTTCTCCCCTGTTTTTATTTTTTAGTTAGTTATATATAAATATCTTAAAATAATTCATATGTATATAAATATGTATGTCAGTAGTATGTACATGTTATCCTCGACCACAACAGTACGTCGAAATTTCATACCACTTTGCGTGGGTACCTTTACAATCTCCATAATCCCAACAACAGAGCCAATAACATCTGAAACAGATTAAAATATTTGAAAGCAGTATGTATAAATTAAATATATCCATGCGATAAAAATATTATATAAAAGTTAAATTTAAAATATAAGTAGGACGTACCAACAACGTCTTTTTCAGCATAAGTACGATCTGCCGACTTAATCTCAGTATACGGTTCGAGCATACAAATTGTCATCAATTTGATCAATTCGAGTAACAGTTGTGTTGAACCCAAATGCAAGTTTATACTTATGTGGTAATAAAGGGTAAATTCCAGTATTCTGATAAATAATGAAGTTTGAAATCTCATAACAATTTCCTTCCTCGAAAAGCGGCTCGAACTTATGCATGAACTCTCTTTTAATCCAAATTTGGATTCGATCATTCTGTTAAATTTCAAAATTTAAGCATGTTTTAATTAAATCAATTGCATAAAAAGTTATATGATGTATTGACAGCAAATACCTGATCATCATGCAGAACTAAGTCTAGAGAATATGGGTTATGCGGTTCGTTCTTACGGTGGGAATGCCAGATTGAAAGACATCTCCCCCGAATAGAAATGTTCCGTAACCCCGCATCTATTTTCCCTATTGGTGTAATGGTTTTCTGTTTGAAGGTTTATGAAATAAACATTTAGAAGTTAATAATCTTATATACTAAATAATTAAAAAATGTATGTATGTAATTTATTTACCTTGGGTTGTTTCCATGTTAACAGGACTTTGTGTTGAATTTTCAATGGGACGGAATCTTCGGGACCCTATTGATATACCTGAACTTGCCAAACGCCTCAGATTGCCGCCAGAGGAATTTTGTGTTTTCTGGTAGTTCAGCTTCGCTTTTCCTTTGTCGGTATTGGTATTCATACTGAAGATACAAAGTAATTTGCGGTTTATAATACTTTCCCTTTAATTTTATTTTTTATAAACTTTTACGAAAATATAATAAAATTTCTACAACAATTTTGTTATTATATTAATAAAACATAATACAGTGTTTATATATAACATTATGTTAATGATTATATACTTAAGTAATATGCTCTAATTTAGGGATATATATATATATAAATCCTTCCCAAATATGTGCGAATTAGTTATGGCAATTATTAATAATTAAATTATTCATGTTTTAATCGACCATTAATATTTTACCAAAACATTAGGAAAGTTTAAAAATATTAAATGAAATATTAATGGTTATAATAATTAAGTAATTTTGTTTTGGAATATTTGTTAAAAAATTAGATAATTTTAAACTGACTTTTCAATTAAACATGCAGGGGTGAAACTTGACATTCTTCGACCCTATGGTATGCACTTTATATAGGGGTGGATGTGTTTTGAATTTTACATTCGGGTTTTGGCATAAGATTTGATTTCAAAAAAGAAATAGATTACTCCTGGCTCTTGGTAAGTAATAAAAAAGTTTTTTAAATTTATTGTTTTGAAATTTAAAATAGGAATGATAATTAATTGTGTTGATTCTTTAGAATTACTATTTATTTTAATTCATGTTTAGACAGGATATCGTTGCCTGTAAATCCGGTTTACAATAACTACGTTCCTATCAAGAATGCATCTTTTCCAAAAATAAAGCCTAAATAAAGCCTACAATTACGGATGAAGAGAGAAGTTTATGAGGAATGAATGGACCAATGCCAGAATTACACGTGGCATTATCCACCAATCAAAAGCCGGTATTGTGATGATGTGGCATGAAGTCATCATGTGTAACCTCATATATAGGGGAGGATTGGCTAATACACAAGGCGGGATTCGTAAAGCAAGTCCAACAATAACATGTACTAAATGTTTGCCTTTTCAGAATGGTTGCGTTGAAATGTGACCATCTAATATGTATCTCTATTAATGGTTCAATCCCTTTAGACCCTTAAATTAGATCGCTTTTGAATTTTCTGTACACAAATATTCTCACAGATGAGCTGTGTTCTACATTTATTGGGATTTAGCCCTTTCCTTACATCCTTACAAAACTCCATAGCATCCTACTACTTTCTGTTTTACACAACCACAATAGTGTTGACTTAGTGGTTGGATTTAGGGGTGTCAATTTCTTACCCAATACGAAACCCGACCTGAAACCGACACGAAAATAAACAATTTTGGATTAAGGTAAACAAGTTTTGGATCAGTCTTGGGTCGACTCATCGGACCCGTTTATTAAACGGGTTAGGTTTTGGTCGATGATAATTTAAATAGCTCGACCCGTCAGCCCGTTGAGTTACTAAAATATACTTATTTATATCTATATCTATATTTATATTTATATTTAGTTTATAGTTTACTAGTTCAAACGTAACTAATAGTTAGATAAAAATTAAAAGAGCTACTTAGTAATTTGGGTGTTTTGGTATTTTGTTATGAGTTTGAGCAATAACAACAACGTGTTTGACCTATTAAACCTGTTTGACCCACTAATTTGTTTACCCGTTTAATTAACGGGTTATATGGATTAAGTTCGGGTTGAAGGTAAACAGGTTAGAGTTGAGATATCTGACATGTTTATGTCGGTTTTGGATTGAAGGTTTCTGACCTGCCAACCCGAACTAAATTGCCACCCCTAGTTGGATCTAGTCTCCTAATGAGAGAAATTCTCGGTAGGTTCCATGTTCAATCTCTAGGAGCAAAAAAAAATACCCCCTTGTGGCGACGAAGGTTCATCCGCACTGACATCGATCTACCCGCAAAACGGGTGGTCGCTGTGTGATTAATCGTCTCATAAAGCGAGTCGTAACCCAAGTTAAAAAAAAAACTCTGTTTTACACTTCTTATTTAATTCGATAACTTAAAGCTTTACTTAAGACTGAAGAATAGGTGGAAGTCATCAGTCAAAGTAAAAAAGGGTATCGGAGCAATTTTTTAACACTTACTTTTACTTGCTTTTGATGGTTATGTACAAAGTCGTTAGCTTGAACTTCACTTTATTCTTGCTCCTTGAAGTAGGATAAGTATGGTTTTTTTTCTGTAAGTAGAAACTACAAATATTTACGGGACATTCTTTAACACAGAGACCCAGAAGAAGAGATTAAAAAACGTGATTTTTCTACAATTAGTGAGAAATAGACGTGTAACAATCGTATGGGCCACCTAACTACCCCAAATTGTAAGTGTAATCGCAATAATTTCAGCTATACCATATGCTAGATTTCAAACCACTAGGCCGATCACTCTGTAAAGCAGTTGAAATTACATTAAATTATCGAGAGGTTCTATGTTCAATCTCAATACCAAACTTGTACTTTCTACATTATAAATTACTCAATCCGTCCCAAAATTATTATTCACGGACAAGAATCATACCATTTAATAAAGATGCATTTATTATATTGTGCAGCCAACAAAATTCTATTTTTACTACCTAACTGTTTTTTTATAGGTTAAATTTTCAAGTTTGACAATAATTTTGGTACATATCAAAAAAGAAATATTGACATAAAATTGGGATGAAGGGAGTACATTAAATTAGGGTGTCGAATAACCGAAACCCGTTCTACCCGCTTGTCTCGTTTTGAATTCGGGTAGATTGGGTCGGGTAGTTCGGGTATCGGGTAGGAATATTTGGGTAACGGGTAACCCAAAAATAAAATGGGTCGGGTATAATGTAATATTTTAAGTGAGCGGATATACCCGAATACCCGACTTTTTAAAAGGTTTTCTTATAGGTAATACTTTATAGTTCTATTAAGTAAAATATGATTGTTCTACTTTGTAGTCCATGAATTTCATCTAAAAGTCAACGATAGAGTCTCATGTTGATTGGAATTTGATAAAATTACGGACAAATATGGTGTATTAAGATTGGAATATAAACATTGTGATCACGGGCAATACAAAGTGTGCAAATTCTCGGGTATTAGTGGATATTCCCGTACCCGGCCTATTACCCGAACTACCCATACCCAAATACCCGAATTTAATTTGTTTTGGGTACTGAGTAATTTTTATACTTGAAAAAACCCAAACTACCCGACCCGAACTATCCGAAACTCGAAAGGTATACCCGATGAACACCCTTACATTAAATGGCTCCAACCCACACTGTATAGTATTATTGTTTAGTGTAAAACTATATATAATGTAACAATATTCACCAACATTATTAAATATTGTTTGTGTTTAAAACTCATTTGCATAAAATCAATTCTACGGTGTAGATCAAGTATCGATTAAGATTCTGTTTTTCCTTGGATCCACTCCCTCCTCAATAAAGCTAGCTTCCGTCTATAAAATCTACATAGAGCTTGACTCCTAGAAACCAAAACACTCACTTGTGCTACCATAATCAACTACAAACTTCTTTTTTCACAAAATTTCAAAGAAATGGGAGGACACAAATCTCAGAAGAAATCATCTTCTTTTTCTTTCTTTGGCATCTTCAGAAAGAAGAGCCAAAGAGGATATGATAGTTGGGATGACTCGATGAAGGCTTACAAAGTGTACCCAAGTGATCAAGACAGAGCTGGACGTTGGGCTGATCCTCGAATTGATACCAAAGCTACTATTTTCATCAGCAGTGTTACAAATCACTGGAATCACGTCGATGCATCAGGTTGATGATCAATCATAACTTCATAGAACCCGATTAAAGATTCTATTTGTAAATTCGTTATCATGTAATATGTATCTTGCTATATATCTAGCTAGCTCTTCAATTGCAAGTTTCAAATAAATTCTTTTATCTTGTTCATATCTTTCGAATATTCGTGTAAAAATTTGGGTTTGCATAAATAACTATTTTGGGAGACTATCTCCTGTTACATGGTTACTCCCACAAAGCTAACTAAAGTGTCATAAGAACTCGACATCCAACACGCACGTAATGGTTTTTGATCTTGGGGAGTTAAAAATTCCTTGTAAATTTCTCCCTTAAAATGTACAATATTTTTCAGTCTCTTTAAATTCAAGCAAGTGCATACACAAGACAAGAGCAGTGGGTGTCCACGACAAATGGCTTTTAAGCCCGTTAATACCACACCGCCCTTTGTGTCAGAGTCATGCCAAAAGTCATTCTGTAAGCCTATGACGCTGGTTGAACATAAATTATAACAGATTTAAGGAATTTTTGTGGGTTTTAAATGGATGTTATATGAATTTTAAATGATTGAAAATAATTTTAAGATAAATATTAAAATTATGTAAGAAAAATTTTAACATTGATTTTAGAGACACCGTTCACCATAACTACCTTATGCTCTAATTCACTAATTGCGTCTAACATTGGTTAGGAGCAATCTCATTTATCGGAGAAACGTTTCAAATTTCTCGGACTTTGCAAGATTATATTCTTGTGACAATCGTGAATATTTTTGTATTTATCTTTATCTCATATATAATACATTTGGGAAATTCCTAAATTAGCAGGGTTTAATTTTCACTCAATACATTTGTTATTTCAAGGTAGATTTGTGTTTATAAAAAATATGTACGAGCTTGTGACATCTATGTTGTTAACACAATGCCCTAATCAATTGAGTTACTAGACAATATGTTCAGTTTCTGATTATAATTATATTTTATTAATCTCCTCAACTTTGAAAAGTTGAAATTACCACCACCACTACCTACCATCCGCGACCACCATCACCACCATCTATCATCTCTACCGCAACCACCCACCAACTGATAGTCGAAAATTATAGGTATATGGTACCCATCGTCATATTATATGTGTACCCTGCTAGTGTAAGAAAATAATTGTTTTAGAGAAAGTACTTTGAATGGTCTGCCTAATACCAAACCCAGTTTCTTTTGATTGAGTTATTCACTTGACCAAGCAAGCAACTTCAGCGAATAGAAGACCATAGTAGAATTTGACTTTGAATAGGGATGTGATGTTCAAACTGAGGAGAATATATGGCCACTTCGCTGATACTAAAGGGTAACAAGTGTAACATCCCGAGACCCGACCCTTAATATTTTATTACTTTTGGTAAGTAATATCTTATTGTTTAATGTTTTATTATTTTATATGATTTTATTTGATTTAATTGAATTAATTGTATTTTTAACCATGGGGTTAAAAATTAGTAAAAACTGAGATATTTAAATATTAAAATGATTTTTACATATTTGGGTTCATTTCTGAATCAGGGTTCTAAAAATATCTTCGTTGTTAAAATTGGAGTTAGTTAGGTCTAAATTAATTATCTGCGAACCTAATAATCTATACTGTGTTAAATGAAATATCAGTGTTTGGAAAGGGGGGTACGTGTTATGTTGGTGGGTATGTGTCAAAATAATCAGGTTTTTCTCTTCTCCTTGCATGTACACGACAACACCCACACACACACATACTTTCTTGATCTTTCTTCAAAATTGATGCTTGAAACTTGAAGTTCTTGCCTTCTACTTGTGATTTTCGGATTCTAGAAGCAATCTAAGTAAGTTTCCTTCCTTCTTAAGCTAGGGTTTCATGTTCTTGATGTAGGGATGAACTAGGGTTCTTGAACTAGTGGTTTTTCATGAAGTTCTTGGTGAATCTTGCTTGTAATCCGAAATTGATGCTTGATTTGGTGTTTATTTGAGTTCTTGCAAGTATTGTGTGATTTGTTGTTAGTGTTAGCTCATTTGGTGAAGCTTTCATAAAGCTCCATCAATGGTGGTTTTGGGAAAAAGATGGGTTTTTCCCTAATTTTGGTAAATTGTATATTTTGGTGTTCTTGAAGCTTTGTTAGTTGAATTATGCATGTTAAAATGGTAATTGTTAAGTATGTAGATCACTAGTTAACTATTGAGTTAATACCTAAGAAATGGTAGTGTTTGGCTAGATGGAAATTTGGTCATAACTACCTAAAATTGTGAATTGTTGACCTTGGTCAAATCTGGGAATTGACTTTTGGTCTTGTATGGCTTGTAAACTTTAATTATCAATTTCATGTTAGAAATGTGTTAGTTGAATGAATTGTAAGCTCAAGTGTGTAGGTTTCATGTCTTGACCCGTTTGGTTGCTTAATTGTGCAATTGACTTAAATAAAGTCAAAATTGGTAATACTTGCAATTGGATGCAAGAAGTATATTGGTTATGTAATTTTGATGTTGATCATGTAGTTTAACTCATTGGATAATATTGTGTGAATGTTCGACTCATAGTTCTTGTTTTGACCCGTTTGGGCCTAAGGTGCAATTTGGCCAATTGGCATAATGAATTGACTTATTGAAATGTTATACTTAAGTTATGGTTATGAGTAGAAAATGCAAGTATTTGGTTATAAGCTCTTATTGCAAAATGTGGTCTAAAGCTTATATTACTTGTTACACAATTGACAATTTGTAACACCCAAAAATTTACAAGATTTTTAAAATTTTTTAAAATAAAATTATAATCAAAAAGTCCCGTAAATAAGTCTCAGATATAAATATTTAACATTAAAAACGTATTTAATGCGGAAATAGTTAAAATAAAATAAAGTGTTTTAAAATATTAATTGCGGTCCACATCAGTATTGATAAGATACAGCAGTCAACCATCCACCTTCTCCTTTCCTTTACTGGTACCTGAAACAGTGGGGGAAAATAGGGGTCAGCTGGGGGAGCTGAGTGAATAATCTCAAAATGCAAACAATCATAACATACAACACATGAGGGCACATCGGTGTACTCCTAATCAGAATCTACTCGGTTAATTGCTCAGATTTATTTTCTCAGATTTTATTACTCAGATTTTTATTTATATAGCGCGCTTGTGTGATTTGGGACGAGAGATCAACCTCGCCCCTCCTCACACCTCAGATAGGCATAAGCCAAAAACTCAGACGGGAGTGATCCCAAAACTCAGACGGGAATAATCCCAAAACTCAGACGGGAATAATCCCAAAACTCAGACGGGAGGTGATCCCAGGCATATAGCCAAAAACTCAGATGTGTGTTATTATGTTTTATTATCTCTTTAACATAATTATCTCAGATGCCCTAGCAAGTAGTAGCACAGAATGACCCTGTGCCGAGCTCGGTTACCCAGGCACAATGTCTCAGATTAAAATAAATCAACGGCTGCTCAGATACTCAGATAGCATGTCAAACTCAGATAACAAATCAAGCTCAGATAGCAGATCAAACTCAGATAACAGCTCAAGCTCAGATAACAATTATGGTGCAAGAAATGTAACATATAAGTCATGCATGTACAACGTTAAAACTGAATACACGGTGAGAATACTCACCTCGAGAAACGTAAGCTCCAAAGGATCCTCAATACTCTAAGGCGCTGCTCGGTTATTCCTAGATGATCCTAAAAGCATAAAAATGAAACCCGAATTACAATCCGTTCTAAGGACTCAATTTAGAAAACTGGCAGCACCCGTCGGTCTCACGGAAACTGCTATAACTCTTAAACTGTGCAGTAGATTTATCCCATATTTTTACCATGAAAAGTAGACAACCAGAACTACATATCTCTGTGAGACGGTCACTGGCCAAAACAAATTCTAAGGGTCTCAAAACAGTATCGTAAGACAGACATATCGTACAGGTCATATTCCTAACAGCAGCATATTAAAACGGGTTTAACTTTTAAACCGTAAATCAGATTAACGAGCCGCCAGCGTCGTTGGAAAGAGGACTCAGAAACCTAGAGACCAACACAGGCCAAAAGTCCAAAAACGTATTTTAAGTGTGGTAAAAATAGACCCGAAGTCAGCAAACCGATTTTGTTAAAATTCAGCATATTAAAATAGGACCCGTTTTAAAACCCGACATCAACCCGTCTATTTCCGAAACATCCGACATTCCCGAAATTCACATTTAGCCTCAGGAACATGTTTACCCTTAATCTAGTCCTTTATTTAAGAAAACTATTCGGTTTTAGGAAACCAAGAACCCTAAGGTTCGGTTTCCGTTTCTCGGTTAAACAAAACGTCTAACTATAAACAAGATGGTTTTGACCCAACCCGATACTTACAAATACAGCCCTTAAACCCGAAACATAGCTCTATAAACCCACGAAAATAAAGACTCACAATTTGGTAAAACTAGAATTTTAAAAACCCTAATTTCAACATAATCCAAAACACAATTTGAAGTAAAATCGGACGACCGTAACTTTCCACTCGGTACACCAAATGAGACCAAAGTTTTACAGCATAAAGTATACATAAGACCCTACAAACCGTCTATATAAAGTTCGGCCCGGTTCTGCCCCGAAGGGTCCCGAAACAGGCCCGCAACAAGCAGATTCGTGCAGTATTTCAGCACTGCAATCAGTTACAAAAAGGGTCGTATCTCACAAACCGTTAACTCGATTAACGAGCGGTCGGCGGCCACGGAAAGGTAAAACAGCTATCTATAAAAGTCTAGAAGACACGGGGTCCAGAATCTGACCCTAACATGATCGAAAACAGACCCGAAGTGGCGAACAGAATCTGCCAGCACAAAACAATAGAAATAAGAAGGAACGAGATTTACCAGCAGCCCGCTTTTCGTCTTGGTTTGATCCTAAGCCGACGATGGTTCTTCACTGATGGGTTTCGATCGATAGGAATCGCAGGGATGGGGAACGTCTAGAGAACGACAGAAAAAGAATAGGGTAAATGTCGCTAGTCTACTGATTTGTGTATTAAATTGGACGGGCTCTAAGCCTTTAACGTGATTGGGCTGGACAAGCTTATTCGTGTGGATTTTCCTTGGCTGCTTCACGACTGGACTAATGGTAACAATCAGAAAACAATTTAGGAGTTTGGGTTTGGGCTAATCACAACTCTTATCATGGTTTTTAAATCCAGATTAACGAATTAACGGCTCGAACCACGACTACTTAGCCGCTCTTTATTAAACGGATACTTGCTTGCGGAGAAGAATTAGTTAACTCGGGCTCGGACTTGGCCTGAGGCCGTCCTCACTTCGACATGAAATTAAACCGGTAGTTGCTAAATTAACGAGGACTCGGGAATTAAATGTCGCGATAATAAAACGTTTCACATAATAAAAAAAACATCTAATACTATAATTACTTGACCAGCTAATTAATTAAAATTTAAATATAATTTAATTACTAACTTCAAATAATATGGAGCATTTAATGACAGGTCGTCTAATTAATAAGAGACGTCTTAACCTTAAAAGCGTCTAATTGATATAAAATTAATTATAAATAAAATAAAAGGTGATTAAAATAATATTATTTAATTAATACAAAATTCGGGGCGTTACACAATTTCGGGTGACTAATTCGGTATTCATTTTGTACAGGAAAGGGGAAGGAGCCTCAGTGATATAAGATCATTGAGCTCGGCACAAAAAGGAAGCAAAGGTGAGTGGACTTAACCTTCTTTCTTGTGTGATGTACAAAATTAGGGAATTGTAGAGTTTTGAGAAAAAGTGCAGGAATTGGGTATCTGAGAGAGTTCGCGTCGCGAACTTGTGGTCGCGATCGCGAACTCGGAACAGAGAAATTGGGGTCTGGTCGTGATGTAGTTCCCGATTCGCGAACTCTTAGTTCGCGACGCGAACTCTGAGTTCCCGACGCGAACTATGTCGGGAACAGATTCTTGGCTGCAAATCTTTTTACAAGTTTATTCTTGGTCTAGTGGTTAATGGTAGTATGTGCACATGTTTTTAGAGGTTAGCTATGGTGGTTTTCGGCTACGCTTCGTTACTCTTGGCAGGGGCGATCGGACTCCTTCGTATTCGTTATGTAAGGAGGGATCACCGTGCCTCTAGTAAAGAAGCCATCGGTTGACTGTTGTTGGCCGACAACAGTTGAAGGTCCTCGCCCGACCGCCGATCCTCTTTTAACGTCCAATTGCTTGTGGAAGTTTGGACGGGTTTCCCTATTGATTTCTCTCGAGTTTCTAATTTGTTGTGGTTATGCAAATTGACGTTTATTTCTATTCACTTAGCTTTGTGATAATCCCTCATTTGTTGACTCTTTTCAGGTTGTGGTTTAGCTTGACAAGAGTCGGGTTTTGGAAGTTTGACCGTACTCTGATTTTGTAAACCTAGTCGAGCCTGATTTTCAGTAACACCGTAAATGTTTTATAAATTCGATTATTATGTAATGGTTTTTATGTTGTGTAATAAGTAGGAGTTTTGGAATTTATTAATTCGCTTCCGTATGCTTATTTAAAAAAAAAAATGGCTCTAGATTGTGGTGTTACAACAAGCACGTTGTCCCGGTAACTTCAGCTATTATAAAATATTGTAAATAATAATGATCGATCTAGAAGACCAACATAAAGATAACAAAATGAATCTTCAAGTAAATACTTAACTTGTTTTCTCAATTTGAAAGGTTTAGAAAGAAAAAAAAATATAAAACGTCTAGAATAGTACTCCCTCCGTCCCACAAAAAGTTTACATTTCATTTGGGCACAATCTTTTAGGAGATAGTTAGTGGTGAGGTCCTTTGTAATACTTTTGATTAAAATATAAGGTTACATTGAAGAGAGAAACTGTTTTATTGGTGGAATGATTGGTAATAATATAATTTTATTAGGTGGCCCCCCAAATTTGAGAAATGTAAACTTTTTTATGGGATAAAATTTTAAGGATAAATGTAAACTTTTTTGTGGGACGGAGGGAGTATAATATATAATATAGGGAAAAATGTATTTTGAGGTAAAATATTATGTTTGTTTTCTCATTTTTTTAATTTCAAAATTATTTTATATTAAACTAGTGAAATGTTCAAGGTAGTTTTTAATTTTTATATAGTATTAAGGGACAAATATTAACTATTGATCAATAAGATCCAATAGTCAAAATTAATCACATATTTTTATTTATAAAGGGGTATTTTGGTCATTTGACACTTACAAAAAATTATTTTATTTTTAAAAAAAATTATTTTTTTATATTATTTTTCGTTAAAAAAATAATATAATTTGATAACTACATGTGGTACTTAATTACATGTGATTTTAGTGTACAATCACATGCGATTGTAAATTTAATCATATGTGATGTTTTATTGCAATTACATGTGATTCCATATACAATCACATATGATTCAGTATACAATCACATGTGATTATCACATTATGTGTTATTAACGAAAAATAAATAATTTTTAAAAAAATAATAATAATACAAAAATAAATAAATAATTCTAAAATAAAAAATAAAAATAATTTTTTTTTTTTTTTGTAAAAATGAGCAAAAGACCCCTCCATATATAAAATATATGATTAATCTTAATCATTACTTATAATTAATCAATTGTTGGGATTTGACTTTTGGGACTACATAAAAATTAGGGTCTTCTTTGAATACATCTCAATTAAATTATTTAAGTTAAGATTTACCAAGAAAAAAAATCAGAAACCGAAATAATTATGTGTTTTTAATTTAAAAGACCGAAATAATAAGAACCCAATAAATTACTCGGAATTAAGTTGCAAATACAATGGTCTCAAAAATAATCCTACAATGCTTTTAGTAAAGAATCAAAGGTGAGGCTGTGATAGCATGTTCTATGCCTAAGTTGTTAGTTACTCAATTACATTAAATTTGAAATCATTGCAATCAATTCTACGGTCAAGATCAAATATTAAGATTCTAGTCATGTGCCTCGGATCAACTCCCACCCCCAATAAAGGTAACATCCCTATATAAAATCTGTTGAGAGACACTTATTTGTTCTATCAAAAACTACCGTTGTCTCATACATCAAAGAAATGGGAGAACACAAATCTCATAAGAAGTCTTCGTTTTCAATCTTTGGCATATTCAAACACACGAAGACCCAAAGAGGAGGACGAGATGACAGTTGGGATGACTCGATGAAGGCCTACAAAGTGTACCCGAGTGATCAAGACAGAGCGGGATATTGGGCTGATCCTCGTATTGATAGCAAAGCTTCGGCTTACATTGACACCATCATAAACAAATGGAACCATGTTGAGGTTTCATAGGCTCATGAATTCAAACTTGTAATTAAAGAACCGATTAAGGAACCTATTTGTACATTCAGTGTGTAATATCTATGTTATTCCGTACTCCGTAGCTAGGCAGTGTTTCAATGGAAAATATCTAATAAATTGTTTTATATTGTTCGATCACACATTTGTTACTCTTTGTCTTATCTCTTAGATTGGTAGTCTAGTTTTTTTTTTATAATTATACTCGATAACGTCTTAATTTGCTAATTATGCTTTCTTATATGAGATAGTTTGGTAATTTAATGGAGTGGAAACACGTAAACCCGTTAAAGAAGATGTTGTGCAACCACCTCTTAAGTAAGGGATAATTTGGTAATTATACTTCATTGGAATGGTTAATTTGGTAATAATTTTTTTAGTGAGAATTATTTAAAGTAGTCCTTAATTAATTTTCTTATAGTTACATTGGACAAAAATCTCAATTATTGATCAATAATAATTAATAGTCAAGATTAATCATACATTTTATATATAAAGAGTATTTTAATCATTTGACACTCACATAAGTTGTAATCTAAATTTTTATGTGATAATTGCATGTCATTATATATACACTTAATTACATGTGATGTTTTTGTATAATCACAATTCACATGTAATTGTATACTTAATCACATGTGATTAAGTATACAATCACATGTGATTATCACATTATATTTTTTTCAACAAAAATAAAAATATACAAAATTAATGAAATAAAAATAAAAATAACTAAAAGAATTATGTGGGTGTCAAATGACCAAAATACCCCTCTATGTATAAAATACGTGATTAATTTTGACCATTAATTATTATTGATTGTTGTTGAGATTTGTACCTTGGACTACAAAAACTATTAAAGACTATCTTAAACACGTCTCTTATGTTAATTTGTATATTTAGTGATAATTAACCTCATCTACAAATATGCCACATAAAAATCACCCAATTTTACCCATTTTGAGAAATTATGATTAATTACCAACTAAGGATATTATTAAGTATAATTATCAAACTAGACTACCACTAGCTAAGTTTTTATATAATGGCATTAGCCGTAAGTTTTATTATTTATCACTATGAATGCACAAGTGCGAGAAGTAGAGAACTTGGAACACCTATGTTATTTTCAACAACTCCGAATCAATTTAGCAATCTTGGGTATATTACTTTTGGATCTCTTTAGTATAGCTCTATTGAAGCGTGACCATCTAAATTGATGTTCCTATGAATATGGAACAATTCTTGGTCATTCCTCTCTTTTAATATGCTGTCGTGAACATTTGATGGTTTCTAGCAAATCATAGTCCCCACCCTCTCCCACATTCTTCAAATATATGGTGCTACACCTTCTACATACTTTTACCGACACATAATAGAATCCTAAGTTAGTGTGTAATAAACTCATGCTTTAGAGTGTAACATGATAATGTATTATGGACAAATATTCAAGGTTACAAAGCAAGTCACTCTAAGGTAGGAAATATATTTCCTATTTCGCATATCGGCCAAAAATGACAAATAAAACTTGTACATCAAAATAATTGTATCAAAAGTCTAGGAGCTTCATTATATTAGTAATATACTTAGTTTCCTAAGTATATACATCTTCTATTATATATGCATCTACACATTTTTATTACTTGCCAACTCATCATCACGGAGGCCTCCCATTGGTGGATAATGCCACGTGTAATTACGGCATTGGTCCACCAAAAACTACCCAACATCACCGATCTTATATTCCGAGCATTCAATTCTGACCGAAAATCCAGGCATTTTCCCATCGTTGCCTTGATTCTGTTTGGTAATTAGTTATGGTCAATCCATTATATTAGGCAAATATATTCCGGTCAATCAATTATCTGCTCACAAATTCAAAGTAAGTATATCAATATATATATAACGAATCAATTAAAAATCTACATTTAAGGCTACTAAATAACCCGAATCAATTAACAATTCTTAAAAAATTGACTTACCAACACCGGAATTTCCTCAATTCAAATTTCACTCATCCCTATATAAGGCTACCCAATAACGCAAATATTCATAAGTTCAAAACCTGCATCCACAGACTCCATCAATTGAAGGTACAGAAAATTTTTGTGAAAATTTTTGTTATTCAATATTTGCAGTTAAACATCTTACCTTACACATTCTATTTTGAATCAGTTGCAGGTAAAAATATCTCTACGTTGTCGACCACCATCTTCAATTGCAAGGTAATTCTGAAAACATATCTCGAATCAAACTGTTTTGACTGTTAATTGATTACTACACTTTCACTTTAAACGAAGTCAAACATTATAACCTGATGATTACAATGCAATCATATAAAAACAGTATAATTTTCAATCAACAAAACCACATGATTCGGAAAATACAAAGTGTGCCCAATTAATTCGGAAAAAACAGTACTGCATTTACATTATTTAAATGCAGTTAATAATGTAAATAAAACAGTCAATCAATTTTTATTTAATAAAACAATCAAACTTTATTTACTTTTTTTTTAACTATTACAGTTTGACTGTTAAAAGTCAAACTGTCAAACAATGTTTGACCAATTTTGATATAATTAAATCAGTACTGCATTTACATTATTTAAATGCAGTTAATAATGTAAATAAAACAGTCAATCAATTTTTATTTAATAAAACAGTCAAACTTTATTTACTTTTTTTTTAACTATTACAGTTTGACTGTTAAAAGTCAAACTGTCAAACAATGTTTTACCAATTTTGATTTAATTAAATAAGTACTGCATTTACATTATTTGCTTGCAGTTAATAATGTAAATAAAACAGTCAATCAATTAATATTTAATAAAACAGTCAAATTTTATTTACTTTTTTTTTTAACTATCACAGTTTGACTGTTAAAAGTCAAACTGTCAAACAATGCTTGACCAATTTTGATTTAATTAAATCTGTACTGCATTTACATTATTTAAATGCAGTTAATAATGTAAATAAAAAAGTCAATCAATTTTTATTCGGGTCTGCCCATGCCTCGTTTAAAGTTGTTAAAATAACTGTTTTGTCATGCATAGAAGCCTCCTTCAAAACTGCTTCCAGATTATTATCAGCACTGTCCTACAATAGCAATACCAGTATATATTTTATAAAAAAAGAATGTGTTTTATGCTATTTCACATGTAATGAGTAATGAGAACTTTGTAACCACCACTTCAACCATTGATTTGCTAATGAAACTCTAATTTCACCTAATTTATGGATTATGGAATTTGGCAGTATGTATTTACTTTTACTATAAATTTTCGACTTGCAGATCAGAATCCATCATCAAAATTTCACAGCAATGACAGCATAGTCTACAATAATTAAGTGTTCTGCATAATTTTCTTCAAATTGAGATCAAATTTGGAAGACACGGCTCCTAATAGAACAATTTACTTTGTGAATTAACAGGAAGTGTTCTGCATTGTGACTAATTACTACATTTTCTATAATTATCAAATTAGCTCCAACACACATGCGTTCATAAAATCCTAATCAATAATTCCACAGATCAAAATCAAAATCAAAATCAAAACATGTAATTGTAATCGCTGATAAACAACTGTTATTAAAACACATATATTTTATCAAACGATGACTGGAAAAGGAGACTAACCGACAACGAGTCAGAGAAGAGTGCAGAGGATAGCATGTCAGTTGACGAGACTAAGTAATCGGGAAGTCGGATCTGGCACGAATCAAAAGCCCTAATTAGAATGAGATAACAGCAAATAAACGAGAAGAAGACCAGCGTGGCGGTGCGAGCACGGTGGAGAACTGTGGCGAATTTGAATTCAGAGAAGTAGCCACGCATCATTTCTCGGGAGAAGAGAGAAGCATAGTCAGAAATCGTTGCCGGCGGTGATAATCTCAGACGAACAACTGCCGCCCTTCGTGGCCGTTCCGGCGGTTTCAGTCTCATCGGCAAAATCCTTCCGATTGTCTCGATGTAAGAGTAAGCGGAGAAGAGGGAAATCGAGGACGGTTACCGAAAAAAGAAGAACACCAAAGTTGTTGTACTCAGATCAATGTACAATTTGTTATACATAGTGTACAAGCGTATTGATGCGATGAGGCAAGTGATGTGAAATACTGAAAGGGGTGAATTTGTCGGTTGCAAAGGGATACAATGTATGAAAACGTGCGTAGTTGCGTACTAATTGTAACGACGTCGTAGGGTCTTTTCGTTAATTATACACTTATCTCAAAATTAAGAATTTATAATATAATTTTTTTAATCCGTATTTATTTGATTTTTAATAAATAATTACAACGAACTTAAATAATATTTACATTTCATTCTTAATTGGATTTGAATCCACGACCTTTTAATTATGAAGTTATTTATACTGCTAGAATATTGCGCATACACATTACCAAAGCAAAGTTCGCCACGTAATATTGATCAGAAAGCTGGGTTGTGCAACGGAACCAGACTTCAGATATTACGAATGGGGGTAAATATAATCGAGGGTAAAATCATATCTGGCAATATGCCATTCAAATTGAATCGAAGGCAATTCCCTGTTCAGGTATGCTTTGCTATGACCATTAATAAAAGTCAAGGCCAGACGTTGTCTCAGGTTGGTTTGTTTATGCAAAAGTCGGTATTCTCACATGGCCAGCTTTATGTGGCTGTATCACGAGTAAAGATCAAGAATGGATTGAAGGTAATTTGTTGTCACATAGATGGGAATTACACTAATTCAACAGCAAATGTAGGTTACAAAGAAGTCTTATTTCGTTTGTAAATCTTTTTGTAACATTTTTTAATGTATCGTATTTTCTATCAATTCTTCATTAAATCTACATCATTATTATATCTCATTTTTTAATTTATTAAGCTTTTGTTGGGAATTTTTTAAATAAATATATTTGAAGCATACCCGCCCATCGGGCGGGTTATGTAGCTAGTAGAAGTATATGGCTTAATGTCATTCCCTAACTGAAGTCGTGTAAACCCTTTGATCACATTAATTTAATTATAAACATTTCTCTCTTTACAAAATTAATTTATATCTCTTAGCATTTATAAAACTTTGATTCTCATTCGACAACACCAATCACGGTCCTGGATATTGTTTAATTAGTATGCGACTGCCACTTTTTTATCGTAAAAGGCCTGGTAGATTATCTTGTAGTCGTTTCTAGACACATATCGGATTGCGATCATGCATCATATGTAGTGGGTTTAATAATAATGACTTGTTTTGCTCTACACACCACCTCAAAAATGATTCTATGAACCGGAGAGACACGAACTGACAACTTTGTGTCGTCTTATTAACATTCCTCCCTAGCAATTGGATGGTTCTTGATGAGACAAAGAGTTGTGATGCGTCAAATCTGATGAATGCCAATTTCTCTACAAAAAAGATGGCATTTTTTAAGGGCAGACATGAGGAGTTATTGATTTAACAAAATTTAGACATATTAATGGCTCTTCATGTGGAACAAAGCTACCAAAAGGATGATAACAATAGGTAAATATATTGTAAATCATTTTATGCACTTGGTCTATAATTTAAATACAATAGAGGAGGGTTAGCTCCCAAGCATGGTCAAAAAGTACTTAATTTTTTATCATAAGGCTAATCTTTAATGGTTTACTGTAAGTTGTAATGTCAGCTAACTGTTGGATTATATTAGTTATAGCATTAGTCTTGGGTTAATATGTAATTAGTCTTAATTATGCCTTAGTATATAAAATCATGATCAAAATACCACTTCATGTATATAATATGTAATTAATCTTGACCGTTAGATATATATTGATCAATGGTTGAGATTTAGTACTTAAGACTACATAAAAATTAAGAAATACCTTAAATATTTATCTAATTGTATGATGTGGCGTGTAAAGTTATTTAATTGTTATACAAATCACCACTTGTTAAATGCCTTTGGCTTTTGGTAGTGGTTAAGTAACAATAGGTTATATTGACTAAACCAATTGGTATAGATCAATTGGCCACTAAGGGTTGTATTGCAGGGTTTGTCTTTAAAAGGTCTTGGGTTCAAAATATACTGAGAGCATTCCTTAGGAGATTAAAAAGGAGGTGTATGAGGTTTATTTCCCTAAAAAAACGAGATATGTTCAAGGAATGTATATTGCCCGCTTGGATGTCACTGTATATGTCAAACCACTAACTTACTAACTTGTTAAAAAAAAAAAGGTTATATTGACCAAATAGAAACAATTCAACCCATGATGCCCAATGATCGACTATTAACCAAAGTGAATAACTCAAAACCAACAAGTCACACCATGTCTTTTCATCTACGGAATTATATATGACATTCTTCTTGATTATTGTAGCTTGTCCCTTTGCTTGTTACTTTTACTTTAATTTTTGGCCTAGAATGGTTTACTAGACTCCTTACTTACTAGGAAATTCCAACCTAAAAGTAAACTATTTGTTCCATTGTGAGCTGTCTTTAACAATCGATGGTTTTTAGCCAACCAACATCGTTAAAGTGTGACTTGCAATAATTGACGGCCGAAATGGAATAATTTTTATTTTTTTGTGCATTTTAAACAGTAATAAACGTTTCTTCTTTAACCTTTTAAAGATTAGAGCAAGGGTATGGTGTGTTAATGTACCGTTAAAGTGTCTTTCGCATCGCCAACGGACACCAAAGTCTGTGCCAAATTTGTGTCAAACGGTCCGGCACCTAACATATAACGTTTACCAATAGTTTGATTTAAGGTTTTTTGTTTTTATTTTTTGTAAATTTTGATTGGTTTGCGGGTTTTTTTGGGATATGTCTTAAAACTATGTTAAAGAGACAAAAATGCATTTGAATTATTCTTATGAATGAAGGATAATTAAATAAATAGTTTTGATAATGACAGCTCTAACAAGACACGTATTAAAAACTTATACATCTAACTATAACAAACTCATTAATTTTAAGAATTACTAATTTCTATAGATTAGTATACAACTGTTTATGCATTCAGGGGCGGACCCCAATAGAACCCATAGAGGCCTGTGCTAACCCTTGGATTTAGCCCAGAAGTATAAATAAGTTAGCCAAGCCCAACAAATAGGAGCCAAATGATAAGCCCACATGCCGCAACCCATTTATCACTTTATTAGGTTTTAATTCAACAAAAAAAGAAAGAAAAATCCGACAGGTTACTTGCTGAGTTGCTGCTAGTCGTGCACAAAATACCCGAAACCGAAACTGGTAACCGAACCGAAACCGTAACCGGTCAAAACCAGTTTTGACCGTAACCGGTTCGGTTATTGAATAACCGATCGGTTAGGAACCGGTTTGGGTTCTTAGGGCTCAAACCGGTTAGTAACCGGTTACCCGAAACCGGTTTTGACCATAACTGACCACAAATTTGGTCAACACACCGGTTTTGGCCGGTTAACCGTTTTATAAACGAACCGAACCGGTTACAATACCCATTACACGGTTATAGTTTTCGAGGGTCGAAACCGGTTACTAAACGAACCGGTTATTGGAGAAACCGGTTACTGGAAGCGTTGACCAAAACCGGTTATGGTCAAAACCGAAACCGGTTTTTGGCATAACCGGTTACTGTGCATCTCTAGTTGCTGCCCGCTTGAAGTTGCAGGTCAATTTTGCCGACTGACCGTCTCCTTCAGCAAAACATCTCCGGCCAGCTCCTCCGGCGACTACTAGTCGGCGAAGTTCCTCTGACCCTTCTAGGCTCCTATTATAACGAAACAAGTAATAATCGTGTTATTATTATGTTATTTTATCTTTATATTATTTGTCATTGTGTTGAAAATGATGAAATTAGCATGTATGTTTGTTTAATTAGGTACTTAAAGGTTAATATTTAGTTATCGTATGTTATTCAAAGTTGAAATCTTTTCATTTTAGGGCAATATTGTTATAGAGCTAATTGACCATTTAGTTAGGAATATTGTTTAATCATGGACCAAATTTTAATTTACCATATAGTTAGCAATTCTGTTACAAAGCTAAAGGTTTAGTTTAAATTCTTTAATCTCGAAGTAACAAAGCTCCATTTATGTGTGTGTTTTTAGGAACAAATTCAAAGTTAAATTATTTTCATTAGCTTCCATTGACAATTTCTTTAAAAGAAAATTAGATGTTGGAAAATTTTGTGCTACCCCTATATTTTTGTCCTGGGTCCGCCACTGTATGCATTACAGACAGTACTAAAAGTTGTCATTATCAAAACCCTTAAATAATTATAGAAGGTTTCCAGTGTATAAACATGCCATAAATTAAAGTGGCATTCCTCTTTTCAGGTGAATTTTGAAGAAAAAGTTTGCAAGCAGCTTTATTTCCTATTTTGTTGTACTGATGTTTTGATTTTTATGCTCAATGATTCAGATTCTTCCACTTCTTTTGTTCACTAGATAGGATTAAACTTGATTTATAGTTTAAAAACATAAATCATTAGCTTCAACATCACTCAGTTATTTGTCCTTTTGTGATGGATAAGAAGGAATGATGTCAAAGTTGCGAATTTTTTTCAGAATTAATGCACATTTTTAAAAACTTTCACAAATAATACTGTTTTTTTATATCTTTCAAAAATAATGCATCTGTTGTCTTGGAAACCGGATTTCCCCGAGACCGGATTTTCCCCTGGCAACCTAGAAACCGGATTTTTACATCTTTCAAAAATAATACAGTTGTTTGAAACAATGGATTCATTTTAATATTTAATTATGTTTCCTAGACTAGCATTAACCGAAAAATCTCTTTCTCAATTTGAATTCATAATATTCATTGTATTCAAAAATTTACCATATTTGCAGCAGCTATTTATGAAACAGATTCTAAGCCAATGATAGTTTTTTTTAAATATTTATAGCCTAACTTATCTGGAAACACTATTCTTGACTTCTTGTAGGTACGAAGATCTAAATGTTATTGTTGAGTATTGTCCCACATTGGACAAATAACCTGTAATGTGGTTATAAAGATCATGGGCTACTCCTCTTACAACCAATTGGTTTTAAGATGGAACCCCATAAACTTACAGTTATTCATTGAGGACACCTGTCATTTCTTCTTCTAAAGTTGCTAATGGAGCTTTAGGTTTATTAATGGATGTGTTGAATGACGATTCTACCCTTGTCAGATTACAAGCTATGGAAAGTGGGAACCAGGCATCATATGGCTGTTTTCGGCTTATAGGAAATCCGGTGTCGGGGAAATCCGGTTTCTAGGACACCAGATGCATTATTTTTTTAAAGAGGTAAAAAAATAACATTATTTGTGAAAGTTTTTTCAAAATGTGCATTATTTCTGAAAAAAATTCCAAAGTTGCTCTATAACTTTAATATCCCAATATCAATGGTTTGAAATCATTGATTTTATCGACATTAAACAACAACGTATATATGATTTGCACTAACCAATATAATTTGAAATATAATATTTTTATACGAGAAAAAAGATTCACCTTATCATCGTTGATTTATCATTGAATTGCACTTATTGTTTCTCATTTTCTATGTCGCAACAATATCACTTTACCACATATTCTAAGCAATATATCATATCCAATACACAAATTAACAAAAAAATCGAATTCAATGTTACCTCAAGGGGTTGATTTTCCTTAAGTCTCACACTGTGGATAGTTGAAGTTGAATGACGATAAAGAGTTAATGGTTGATTCATACCATCTTAAGAAAAATTAGGTTAAAAAAGAATGCGAAAACAAATCATATACTCCCTCCGTCCCTAAATAAAGTTCCCATTTGTGTTGGGCACAATATTTTAGGAGATAGTTAGTGGTGGGGTATTGATATTACTTTTGATTAAAATATAAGGTTTGATTGGAGAGAGAAAGTGTTTTAAGAGATAGTAGTGGTGAAAGTATTGATAATAATATTATTATATTAAGTGGGTCCCTTAAGTTTGAGAAATGAGAACTTTATTTAGGGACAAAACTTGAAGGTGAAATGAAAACTTTATTTAGGGACGGAGGGAGTATTTTGTATGCGCCACTTGATTATAACCTGACTTGGGAGGAGTTTTCCATAAGTCCCATCACATTTTAGTATGTTTTTTTAGCAAAATCACACGCTATTCACATTTGTCTAGTTCAATCAATTATTGGACTTAAACTAGACATTTCTAAAGTGATTTTTTTCTGAATATGTAAATTCTGCCAAATTAAAAATGTAACCCAAAATCAAAGTTATATGTCTGATTATCTCTTTTGGATATTTAATCCGCTCATTTTCAATATTTTATTGAGTTTACACTAATTCAAATGGGTTTACACTCATACACATACATATACATATGGCCTAGGACCAGCCCTAGTTGTCCCAGCATAACCGCTTGACTTGCATCATGTTGATATGTATGGCGCTAAATTGCTTTCCAATTTCATCACTATTATCCTTTAAATCTTACGAAAATAGAACGTGATTTGAGTTCTAAGAGTCTTTAGTGATGGAAGAGTATGACATGTCATTTATAATTATCATTTTCTTCCACTATCCGGAATCGGAGTTAGAACCAAAATCTATTATTGAGCTTTTGTGTAAGTAGTGGTGTTGGGCTTTCTAAATTTGCTAAGTTGATGATTTTGGGCTAGTGTTCAGATTTTATGTTTAAATAATGAAATTTTACCTATAATACAGATTTTATTGATCATAAAGATGCACAAAATGATATTAGTATTATATATTATTATTCAAATAAATTAGAAAAGTAGTAAATAAATTAGTGGTAAGCCACACTCTTTATTACTCTATTTTATTTGGGAATTCATTTTTGCACCGCATTTTATACTTATATTATAAAATACTCCCTCCCTCAGTATACCACATGAACCTTCCATGTAATTTACTCGAGTTTAGATATGAGGAAGGATGGATAATTATCATACTACCCATCATGTGATGTGCATATGGGGGATTTAACAGCTCTAATAAACGTTCGTTTGCTTCAGGGACTACGGGTGCAACAAAATGGCAACACCAGGGACTCCCAATATACTTAATGATGTTTAAGGACCGTGACTGCAATAAGTGGTAAACCACAGGGACCTTAGATGTAATTCGCTCCATTTTTTATATCCTTATGACCAAATGGTAGGCATTTACTCTATTTTATTTCCGGTCATTTCTCCAAAGTCAAGTTTCATTATTACAACAAAATATGATATGTTAAATATGAAGTAGCATATAGGCGAATCAATTGGTCTAGATCAATTGACCATCAAGGGTAGTCTTGGGGTTTTACTTCAAGAGGTATTGGGTTCAAGTATTGTTGGAGGTAAAACTTGGAGATTAAAAAGGTGGTGAGGTTTATTCCCCATATGTGGAGGGTTAGAGGTAGGGGTGTTAACGATTCGAATCGAGTCGAATATCAGGAGATTTGGGCTCAGCTCGTTTAATAATTACTCGACTCGAGCTCGAATAAGTTTATAAAATTGGGCTCGAGCTCGAATATTAATACAATGTTCGAGCTCGAGCTCGAAACTCGTTTATGGTTCCAAATTTTTTGAAATGAACTAATTTACAAACTCGAAAAGATCGTTAATTACTCGACTCGTTAACACCCCAATTAATATATGTATATTCTTGTATCAACACTTATACTTATTGTATACAATACTTGTTCGGCTCGTTAGGATCGACTCGTTAAGATCGTCTGACTCATTCGGCTCGAGACTAAACGAGTTATCGAACGAGCCGAGTCGAGTATTAAATTATTAGGCTCGGCTCGTGAGATTAATCAAATATTATTTTATGTTCGAGCTCGACTCGAGATCGAATCAGTATAGGCTCGAGCTCGATATAAACGAGCTCGAGCTCGAGTAGCTCGTTAAAAGCTCGACTCGTTAACACCCCTAGTTAGAAGGAAGGCATACTGCCCTTTAGGGGTGAGCATAAAAACCGAAAAACCGAAACCAAACCGTTAAAACCGACAAAACCAAACCGTTAAAACCGAAACCATTTCAAAACCGGCGGTTTGGTTTTAGATTTTGAAAAAACCGATGGATTCGGTTTGGTTTCGGTTTTAACCAAAAAACCGCTCCATTAAGAAACCGCCCCGCTAATATTTAATATATTATATATTTTTTTAATTTTATATTTATTAAATAGAAGTCGACCTATTTAAATATTTGAAAGCCCATCTACTATGGTTCATTAATGTTTATATCGTTATTATATGCTACAAAATACGTTTATAATTTGAATTTTGGGTTGGAAAATGGTATTCATTGTTGAAATATATTATTAGACATTGAAGTTAATGCTGTAAATTAGATATTGTTACTGAAATTTGTATATAATTTTTGAAAAATGAAGATTAGTACATGAAATTATATATCAATGTTTTAAACGAGGTGGATTCGGTTTTAAAACCGAAACCGAACCGTTAAAGGCTAATAACCGCTAAAACCGAAACCGTTAGAAACCGAAACCATTGGGTTTGAAAATCCTAAAACCGAAATTAGCGGATCGTGTTCGGTTTGAGCCTAAAACCGCCCCATGCACACCCCTACTGCCCCTTATATATGTCACTATCTAGACTCGAATCACTATCTTACTAACTTATCGTTAAAAATATATATATATATATATATATATATATATATATATATATATATATATATATATATATATATATATAGGCGTGTCGATGACCGGGTTGTGTGTCCCATAAACCCTAAAAATCTTCCCCCCATTTCCAGTCAACGTTAATGATTCATCCAACAATCTCCTAACGATGATGAAACAAGACTCAAATCCAACCACCACCGCCACTAACACAACCGTCTGCGGCCAGTGCGGCGTCGAAGAACGGAAGCTTCTCCACAACGTCCGTCTCCGAGGTAACTTCCGGCGACTTTGCACCAATTGCGTCCTCCGTCTCCACCCTCAGTGCTTCTGTCCCGCTTGTCTCGGCGTCTACGAACGATCGCCGCCCGATGACGCCGTCGTTTGTTTCAAATGCTACTCTTCCTCTCACCCTAACTGCGTAATTTCTCCACCGGTCGGCACAATCGCATCCTCACGTGGTCCGTCGCCGTGTTCGTCTTGCTTAAACCCTAGCTCGCTTGTTTTGAATCTTAATAGACTGGAAAACGGTAACAGAAATGGCGGCAGAGTGATTGATATCAACGCGGCGAGACTGTTACTAGCGGCAGGGAAGATAGCTTCAATGTCGATGAACAAGGCGGAGGTAGCGGCGGCCATGGAAGCAGAACGGAGGTCAAAGGAAGCTGCGTTCACGAAGAAACGAGCAAGAGAGGCTTTAGATCATGTTGTGAAATTAATGGTGAAGGAAAACAGAAATGCTGTTGTTGAAAGTAATAAAAAAGTTAGTAATGTGAAGAATAGTGTTGTGATTGTGAATAACAAAATTGATGCTTCGAATGAGGTTTTGGAAGCTTTGAATGCAGTGGAATTGAAGGAGAATGAAAAACAGCTGCAGTTGGCAGTTATTCCTGTTGAAAATATTGTGTCTGGAGAAGAGGGTAATGGTGGTGGTGTTGTAATGGAGGTTGAGATTGTTAATGGTAAAGATTCAGGAGTTAATTCAGTTGCTGAAAATGGATCTGTAAAGACTGATGATCTGGAAAAGGTTTCACCAGGAGAAAAAATATGCAATGATCAGGAAAATAGTGTCAGCACTCAGCAGCCCTTAAGCAATGAAGGGAAAAACTGAAGCTGGTAAGTAGTCTTTAGTAAAAAAAAAATGATTTTAATGTTGATATTTGTGTGATTTAACTTGTAATTTGTTTGGATGATTGTAGGTGGCTGATGGTTGGGTTGTGAATGGATTTATTTGTTTGTTGTATGAGTTAGAATTTAGATACTCAGAGAGAATGTTTTTTCCTGATTTTAATTTGTGAGATGTTGTATGATGAGTAGCAGCTTCTTTTTTTTCTGTGAAGATTTAGTAGCTTAAATGTTGTTGTACATTTGGGTCATTCTGTAACATTGGTTTTCTACTCTAATGCTGAATTTAGTGAATTACTAGTGTTTTACCCCCTGCAATTACTTATATAGAATATACACATTTTGGCTAACTTATATCCATGTGGTATGCAGTCAGTCTCATTGAGATCTCACTCGGATATCAGATAGGAATAATCTTGGTGAATTACTTAAACAGAATTAAAAAGAATTATACCTTATATACAATTTCCATACCAATTTACTGTTCATAAAAAGTTCTAAAATGATCCCTATAAATTCTAATAATTACATTATACCCCTACAGATTTTAATAATTACATATGAATAGACAATAAAAGGATCCCTGAAAATTTAGATATTAATAGTCCATAAAATAATCTCTGAAAATTCTAATAACTACATTATTACCCCCTACAGATTTTATTAAATACATATGGATAGTCTACAAATATAAAGTGGTATAATTAACGGTACATCTAAAACATAGTAAATTATGCTTTTTATGATTTAATTAAAAGTTCTATAAACATATAACTAAATTAATATAATACCAATTTATATCTATAATTTAACATCCGCAACATGCAAATTAATTGAAAAATAGTAAAATCTTACTTAAATTTAAGTTTTTAAGATAAAATGATCAAATGTTCTATATGTAGTAAATATATATGAAGTCTTCTATTTTAGATTATTTAAAAGTGTTATGAAAACACCCCTCTTCAAATATTCAACCCCCAATTAAAAAGTAACCAGTTTCTTAAAGGAAGAATTTTGAAATTAAAGTATATTAAATTTTAAAGATACTAAATCTTAAATCTATATTATTTAGAAAGATTGAAGCTACATAAACTCGCAACGTAGTGCAAGCACCTACAACACTCATTATATAACATTAGTTAAAAAGGTTAGATTTAGCAATTAGCACTAATCAAAACATTATGAATATCTAACCTTTTCAACGAATTCGTCGTATATAAGTAATATATGTAAATATGTAAACATATACTTCCTCCGTATCAAAATAAGTGACACACTTTCCATTTTGAGGTGTATCAAAATAAGTGACACACTTTGAAAACTTTCCATATTTGGTAAAAATAGTGGGACCCATACCCACTAACTATCCACTTTAACAAAATGAAATTACCCTTATACCCTTACTTTTACTTTTAAAACTCATTAATATCACTTTATTCAAGAAAAGTGGGACCCATTTTCCACTAACTATGTCCTTTAATCTATTTTAACCTCCACTTTAATCTTTTGCCTCAAAAAATGTGTAAACCAATTTGTGTCACTTATTTTGATACGGAGGAAGTATGTTTTTTTTCCTTTCAAAAAACAATAAAACAGAGTGACCAAAACCTGCTAACAAATGTCAATTACAGTTCACCAAATCCCTCAGAAAGTATACTAATAATCTCATCTTCTGCATCACCTTTTTCATAAGCAGATACTTCACCAGCACTAGAATTAACCAACAACCGATGGGTCCCGCCATCGGGTACCCAACCTTTTTCCAACATCATATCCAACAACCAACGGGCCTCATCTCTATATCCTTCTTTCCAAAGCCCATTTATCAGCATATTACAAATTGCAGGATTCAACACTTCATAATCAGAAACAGAACACAATCTGTGTATTGTGTCCAGAACCGTATGCAACTGAAACTTTCGTGCCAAAAAAGAAAGCGAAATTGATAACATTTCTGAACCCGGGATAAACCCGTCTTTGACCATTAGATTAAGAAACAATGCACATTCGTTTGACCGTTGACTTTCGCTCATGTTTTTTATGATCTCATTATAAGCTTCTGAATCTAAAGAACAACCCTGTATTACCATTCTTGCAACAATAATTAACAGATTGTTGCATTTAGATGATCTCGACATGCTTTTGATAATTACACTGTAATCTTCATTAGAACAAGATTGACCAGAATAATAACCAACTGACAGCAAATTGATTACTAGGTTGACTTCTCCTTTTAGGTATAATCCCTTGATTAGAAAACTAAAAGATGATGAACACAAAGTACAGTTTTTACCCGACATGTACCGAAACACCTCAATAGCCTGTCGAATACGGTCTGTTTGGCAAAGTTTTTCAATTAAAGTATTGTAACATGAAGAATCTACAACCCATCTTTCTGCACGAACATGATTAAATAAGTTAATGGCATCATTAACTTCATTTGATTTACATTTTCCAATGATAATAGCAGAGTAAGTGGCGGAATCGGGCTCACAACCAGAAATAATCATTTTACTTAAAATTTTACCAACAATATCATTTCTTTGATTCTCGGTAACGTATCGGATCAAAATGTTCCATGAAAGATTGTTGGTTATGTTGTTTTTTACCATTTTCTGAAATAACAGAATCACTTGGACAAAATCGTTGGCTTGACAATAACATTTAAGAAGAATATTATATGAATTAGCTTCTGTTACTTGTTGATCTTCAAGAAACTGTTTTGCCTCGCTTAACTTGTTTAATACACAAAACCCGTTTACCAAATCAAGAAATACACGATCCGACGGCTTCAAATCAATACTTATCATCTCATTGAAGAGATTTATTGCATTTTTCATGCATAGGTTCTTAGAGTAATGCTGAATCAAAACCTCGTACACTAATAAATCGGGTACGATATTACAAGTTTTCATCTTTTTAAACAATTTCAACCCCAAATCGTGTTTATCGATGTTAAACAATATAGGTAATACATAGGAGAAGAATTTTGGTTCAAGATCACATTCATTTTCCAGAATTTCATTTAAAATATAAATAGCTTCATTCAAGAGATTTTTAGCAATAAGATTACTTACCATTATCTCATAAGTTCGGCTATTAGGGCTGCACCCCTTTTTCTGCATCCGTTTGTATTGATCTAGCACTGAGTCAACTCGGTCAGCATCGAACAAAGCCTGCAATAGATAATTCAAGGTTTCTATTGTTGGAACAATACTTGCTTTCACCATCTCTTTATATACATATAAAGTGGATTTAATCCCCATTTTTTCCTTCACAAGAACACCTAATAAGCGATTAATTAAACCAATTGAAGGCTTGATCGAATTGAGTACATGGAAAACCCTCAGAGCTTCATCAAGCTTATTGCAACTCATGAAGCTATCAAGTAATCTTAACAGAGTTTGTTCTGTTGATAGAAATCTAGCTTTCACCATTTCGTTACAAAACCCTTCCATCTCATCAACCCTAGAAGCCATTCCCAATTTCATGATTATGTGATAATAAGTATCAGCTGTGTGTTGAAATTGGGATTGAAGGGATGCCCAATTGAAAAATCGCAAAGACGAATTCAAATCGGTTGTTGAAGATAGTACATTAATTAGGGTTTCTGGGTGAAGTTTGTTCTTCAACGACTGGATTTTTGCTTCGAATTGTGATGAACTTGGTGGGTTTTGATCATTATGGTGATTTGTTTGTATGTAATTGGCACCGGAGAGTGAAGACACGTATGCAGTCAAGTGACTTCTTATTAAAAGTCTCCCAGAAACTTTGAAAAATGGGAGCTTTGCAATCATGGAAGGCGTTAATGAACATTTGCAACAGATGACTGAATCTCACATAAAGTGTATCAGTGCCTTGCCTGTGAAACTGAAGCTGAAGGGTGGAGGAGCTTCTGAACCCTAAAAATTCTGCAACATAATTTTTTCTCTTGACAAACTAAAAGTACAGCACTCCGTCACTTCACCAAATATAGACCCCATCATTTACTTTTATTTTTCTAATAAAAATATACAACTAATTAAAACACATAACTAATAAAAATAAATTACATTAATTATAAAAAAACATTACATAAAAAGTTTATCCTTTTAATTTTTTTTAATTTTTTAGATTTTTTTTAAATTTTTTTAAATATTACCCTTTTTTTTCCTTCTAATTATTACCTTTTAAGGAGTTAAAAAAAATCTAAAAAAAAATTAAATAAGAGTAAAAATAAGGTCCGGGAAAAAAAAGAAACAACCGGCGACACCCCTCCACCCCGTCTCCAAACTCGCGTAGCCCAAACCGACGGTGAAACCGACGGGCCGTGCCAACGGTGGCACAACCGGCGGAAAACCGGCAGTGCCAATCGGCGGTACCGTTGGCACCGATCTTAGTCACATTAAAAAAAATTTACAGTATGTCATTTCAGCAACAACATCAAATTATTTTTCATGAAACATCCCTCATATTAAACTACATATTAAACTACATCATTATAATTTCCAATCTCACTATTTCTTTTCATTTTTTTAAGACATTAAACAATATTTTACTAAAAATACAAATAATATATAATTAAAAATAAAATATTATAGTCTTCATCATTATTGTTGTTGGTATTTACGTTTTTTAGATATCGTTTGTGTGTTTTATTGTCTTGTATGTCAAGAACCCTATGTAACTATTCAAGGGTTCCCGGTATATAACGCTAACGCATGTCGGGGACCGTACGCTACATAATGTGAGATATTTCGGCATTTTCTTCAATAATTAACCATATTATGCATTATAACACACACATACATGATATATCTTAATTTTTATAGTTCATAAGGACAAATCATATTTTTCACAATGTGCCACTTTGTCGTTGGAAACCCAAAAACATGTTCCACATCCTTACATGCCGAGTCTTGTTTTTTTTTTTTTTAAACAAATGCACTTTTGGCTCTTATGGATGTCGGTACGCCTTTACAATTTTACGGGGTAACACTTTACAATGACTAAAGGAAAAGTTTAAAAAAAATCACAGAAATGCCGATAGTATATATCAAAATCACTGAGTTTTTTTTTATTTTTATTATTATTATGTATATTGACTATTTACTATTAGTTTTGGGAATTAATTCATATACCACAATTTTTTATATCAATATCATAATGTATAAATGTTATTGTAGACCGTACATTAAACAGTTTGGGTCCATGCTGATTTTTGCATGGATGCTTTGTTTTGTATGTTGGACATTGGTTGTTTATATATATACTAGCTACAAAACCCGCCCGATGGGCGGGTATGCTGTAAATTTTAGTATGTAGAAAAATGTCCAAAAACTTTATATACTTCTAAATGACATAATAATCGATAGATGTGATGATGATTTTGTACAAAAAAAGGTAAATGAAGAAATGTTACATATAAATGTTACATATAGTTATTTGTTTCCTTCGCTGATTGATCTTTTAAATATTTATTTGTTTCCTTGTATGTAGGATCTTTTAAATAGTTATTTGTATGTTTTAAATAGTTATTTGTTTCCTTGTATGTAGGAAGCCGTATATGGAGCATATGAATGTAGACCGTAAGCCGTATCAGATTCGTTTGCCGTATATGGAGCATATGAATGTAGACCTTAAGCCGTACCAGATTCGTTTGCCGTATATGGAGCATATGAATATGAATGTAGACCGTAAGCCGTACCAGATTCGTTTGTATTAATGCAAATGACGTGGACCAATCAGGGAATTCCAAGTGGCATTATGGACGAATAGGAATGCTTGGAATTGCCATGGTGTCAAACCCTCTTCAAATTTAGGCCTCATATATAGGGTATGATTTGGTAGGCTAGTAGTAGACTAGTAGGTGATGGTAATGTCAAAACTCACTTTCTAGCTTTTCCATTTTTTTCAAACAAAAAAAAAAAGAATGTATGATGTAAAGTTCACTCCTATTATATATATTACAATCTGCATCGGATGAATAGTAAGTCAACAAACCAGAATTTGACACCTAAGTGAGGCAACCAATCAGAATTTGATACCTAACAAAAAAAATATATCTTTATAAATGTTATGTATGAAAATAGAACAATTTTATCCTCCTAGCCAAATGGTACGACTTGGAAAAGTCAAAGTTAAGTTCCTGTGTTAACACCCCTTCCTCTGTTTTTCCTTTGCTTTTTTCTTTTTTTTCTCTTTAAACTTATATAATACGTTTTTAATTTATAAATTAAAGCATAATCCTTCCATTTTTTATAGTAATTATTTCTTTTTCTATCTTTTTATAATCCTGAAGTTACTTTTTTTTACACCATAATTATTATTAAATAAAAGATGTTTATTTACATATTTAAAAAGGATAAATACAAATTTGACAAACTAAATTTAGTACAAATGGAAACTGATCTCGACATCAAGATAAATTGTATACTTTAAACCCCTCAAATATTTTGAATATATATTTTATTTTTTCAATAAGAAATAATCTTTTGGTATTATATGAATATCTGTAAATAGTATTTTGAGTATCATACGAAAATCCCCCGCGGTATCACGGGTAAAAATTACTAGTTAGTTTTAAGGATGAAATATGATACCTATAACATGAGAAACTATTTCTTGCGTTACATAAGTTTTTGTACATTCAATTGGAGGGAAATTGTACATGTAACTTATAAAAGAAAAAACATAAACTCATCAATTAAATTAGAAGTGTATTTCGGTTTTAACGCACAACAGGGGTTGCTTCATCAAAACCTTTTTCGATCGACAACTACGGCCGGAAAATTCGCATGAGATCGACTCACTTTCAGGTGAGACGGAACTCGATTTGCTCATATACGTTTGCACTCTCGATTTTGTAGGTTATTTGTTTCCGATGCATTATCTTTTCAACAATTTCAACCTAGGTCTGTAATTCTTTGGAATTTGGGCGTTTATGTTATGTGAGATCTGGTAGAATTGTGGCGGAATTTGATGTTTGTTTATGATTAATGAGATGAAAGAGGTTGAGGGATCTGAGCATTCAGGAGCTGTCGTAAAGACAAAAAGCTCATCTGGATGTTTGATTGTTGAAAAGAAGGCAGCGTATTTGGGGGGAGTATTAGGGTTTAGTGATTCCCCTTCTAAGAAATTACTGAATTTGAATAAGGAGAGAAAGAGACCTCGAGTTGTTCTGAGTGATTCTGAGTCTACTGATGATGAATTAGCAGAACCTGTTGGCCGAAAAGTTTATAAATTGGATACCGGTTTAGTTGAGCATGAAAATTTTCGAATTGAAAAAAGAGTTAACAATGAGTCTGATCAAATGAAGATTGAGGATAATGAACTCAACTTAGGTTTATCTGTATCAAATGAAGATGACAAAGAAGATTTTGATGATCTGCAAGTGAAAACTGGTGTTTTGAAGGCAACATTAGAAAAACATAGATCAACCGGTGTTTCTAGTAAAGATGACAGCACAGTGAAAGTGGTAAAAAGGAAAATAAATACACGAACCAAAAATGTTACTTCAGTTGTTAAAGGTAAGGAAAGCAAGATTAAGCGGGCAAGTGGAACCGAAAAACAGTTATTAAGGGAGAAAATTAAGAAAATGCTTTTTGATGCTGGATGGAAAATTGATTACAGAAAAAGACGAAACAGAGATTATCTTGATTCTGTATATATTAGTCCATCTGGAACAGGTTATTGGTCAATAACCAAGGCTTATGAAGCACTTCAAAAGGTAGAAAAAAATAAATCAAAAGCTACAGGTGAGTTTACTCCTTTACCTAATGAGATTCTTAATAAATTAACGAGACAAACAAGAAAAAAAATCGAAAGAGAAATTGAAAGAAATAAAACAAATGAAGGCAGTAACAGTAACAGTAAGAAGTCTAAACAAGCTAGAGTAAAAAAGTCTGCACCAAATGCAGCTGCCAGTAAGTTATGTAAGTTATCAGAAACCAGATTAAAGGAAGCAAATGTGGAGAGTGATGATCACTCGAGTGATAATTCTGGTCAAAAAAGTCCACTTAAAGAGCGTTTGAAAAAGTCAACTATTCGTACAAGTGGAAATATTGGCAGACTTACATTGATGGGTCGTGGGCCTGATAAGGATCAAGATTCAGTTGTTTTTTACTCGGGAAAACGAACCCTAATCTCGTGGTTAGTTGACTCCAAAGTGGTTTCTGTTGGTAAAAAAGTCAAATATATGAACCTTAGAAAAACACGAGTAATGCAAGAAGGTTGGATAACTGAAGATGGAATCCAATGTGATTGTTGCAGTAAAATTGTAACTATTTTGAGGTTTGAACTTCATGCAGGAAGCAAACTCGGGCAGCCATTTGAGAATATTTTCATGGAATCGGGTAAATCTTTGTTGCAGTGTGCGATTGATGGTTGGAATAAAGAAAAAGAATTGGAAAAAAAGGGATTTTGTCGTGTAAATGTTGATTGTGATGATCCTAATGATGATACATGTGGCTTATGTGGCGATGGTGGAGATTTGATCTGTTGTGATGGTTGTCCATCAACTTTTCATCTCAACTGCTTAGATATGCAGGTTCGTTATTTTAAAATTAAATAATTTATTTGTTATTATAATTTATTATTTTATGATTTGTGTTTTTTTTATTTCAGATGCTTCCGCAAGGTGATTGGCACTGTTCAAACTGTGCATGCAAATACTGTGAGAAAGTTAGCAAAAAGGGTAGAAGTGAAAATTCACTTGTTACATGCCACTTCTGTGAGAAAAAATGTAATACTTATATTATTCGTCTCATCTATAAGTAACTGTTTCTGTTGAACATTTTATACAATTGTTAGTTACTGCTGCAGATCATAAATCATGCAGCCCAGATATGGATGTTGATACCAATAACATGAACTTTCCTTTTTGTGGGCACAAGTGCCGAGAGGTACGGATCTCAATATTAAAATTACACAAAATTAGATTATTTATATTGGTATTAAATTATAGAGTAAATAACACGGATGGTCCCTGTGGTTTGACAATTGTTTTGGATTTGGTCCCTAAGTATTAGAAATTACATCCGTGGTCACTGTGGTTTGGACTTCGTATTGGTTTTGGTCCCTAATACTAACAGCCGTTAAAATTTGATGTTAACTTTCTTTAAATGGCTAAAATACCCTTAACCTTTATCCGTACATATTTATTTGAAGATAAAGATAGCGGGTGGCAGGATCCTATAAAAAAAGCAAATTTATCATCGTCTTCCTCATAAACCTCGACACCACTTTCTCTCTCTACAACCTTAAACCCACCGGAAATTTCACAGTCAACCACCACTAGGCTCACTCTGTTTTTCCCTTTAGATATATTCCTTGATTCCGGCAAAAGGAGTTTTTCTCCTTTAATTCCCCATGTGTTTCTTCTCGGCAACATCTTCTGCCATAGCTTTTGCAAGCTTTCTCTCTTCTTATTTTGCAACTTTAATCTTCTCTCTCGTACCAACTCCTCATCGTCTTCTTCCTTCCTCACTACCTTGGTTGGATCGGAGCTTGAATCGAACTATGTAGATCTAGACGACGGTGGCGGGGGCGAAGAGGACTAGTTCATTGCTCATTTATAAGAGGGGTAAATCCAACGATGATGAATCCAATCGAATGGTCGATTTTTCAAAAGTCGACTGAGTTAGGAACCAATAAAATCAATTCAATGGAATTAGAAAAAATCGTAAGCTCCTGATTTCAACAGTGCAAATTAAAATTCAGGTTGAAAGTTTTACATCGATGAGAGAATAATATGCAATTAATAACTCACTAATGAAACCACCACCGCTTGTCCATTACGATAAAACGAATGGTAATTGTGGATTTTAACATTTATTTAATTTTTGTGTGGGATTGAAACCACCACCGCCTCTCCAGTACTTCCACCTACAATTGATTTTTCAATGACTTTGATGAAAATAAGGGGGCTGAATGATGAAACATAATTGAAGGATCTATTGATGAAGAATGGAGAATCAAGTCTCGAAAACCATGATGAATTTGCAGGAACAAGAAGAATATGATGAAGATGATGCAGATTAGAAATGGTGTGGGGTTGTGGAAGAAGGAAGATCTAGAAGAAAAGTTTTAAAAAGGGTATTTTAGTCATTTCAAAATATTTAACAGCTTAATTTAACATCTGTTAGGATTTTGGACCAAAAGCAATACAAAGTCCAAACCACAGTGATCACGGGTGTAATTTCTGGAAGTTAGGGACCAAATCCGAAACTTTTAGCAAACCACAGGGACCATTCGTGTAATTTACTCTAAATTATATAAAGGGCTACTTTTGCAGGTATATAAGCGGTTACAGAAGCTTTTGTGGAAGAAACATGAGTTAGATTCAGGATATTCATGGTCTCTTATCCATCGATCTTATCCATCACCAAATATTTCATCCTCAAAAAGTGTAGAAGGCAATTCCAAATTGGCGGTTGCTCGGTTGGTTATGGATGAGTGTTTTTTGCCTATTGTTGATAGGAGAAGTGGGATCACCATAATTCATAATGTTGTTTACAATTGTGGGTAAGTTAAGTTGTTTTATATATAGTATTCAAAATATCTCAATCTTAGCTAATTTTATTTTATTTTTAATTTGCTTGTAGATCAAACTTTAGCAGGTTAAATTATAGTGGCTTTTTTACAGCCATTTTAGAGAGAGGTGATGAAATGATTGCTGCTGCATCTATCAGGTAATATCATTTACTATAATTATCTTTTTCTGTTTTCTGTTAATTGGATTTTTTTGACATTATAATTAAATAAATATTAAATTTTCCAGGATTCATGGAACTCAACTTGCAGAGATGCCGTTTATTGGGACCCGTCATTTGTATAGACGACAAGGCATGTGCAGACGCCTATTGCAGGCTATTGAATCAGTAAGCAGATTTACCTTTATTGCATTGATTGTGTTTAGAAGCAGCAATTTCGACCCGTTTGCTTATGAATCGGTTCATTTGGGCTGTGGTATATCTCAAACGGGTCAAATAGAAAAAGTTAAGCTAATAGAGGAACGAGTCAAAGTTCAGTGTCAAACGGGTCAAAATCGGCATATTTTTTTTATTTTTTTTAAATAATGGTTGTTTCTTTTTCAGGCTCTGTTATCTCTTAAAGTGGAGAAATTGGTTATTCCAGCCATTGAAGAACATGTGCAAACATGGACCAGTGCTATCGGGTTCAGCCCGATTGAAAAATCACATAAGCAAGAAATGAGGTCGTTTAACATGTTGGTATTTCCCGGAACAGATATGTTAAAAAAATCACTAATGAAGAAAGTCACCCGAAAAGGAAACATAAATTCAGAGAAAGGCTTGCCATTAATTGGTAAAATTAACAATTTTTTTCGTCATATTTGGGTAATGGGTCAATTTATTTGGGTCAAAACGGGCTTGGTTTGAATTATTTTCAAAAAGTGCCAAGTGTGCTAATTATGATTACAAGAACAATATTATTACCATAATAACTACTTTCTTTATGGATGTTGTAGGCAAGAAATTGGATTTAAATGTTGATTACAGTCCTGAACTTGAAATCCAATCATCTGCAAAGAAATCTGATCCACAATCCGATACCCGTGCTGTAAAAGGAATAATACCGGATGGGAATGAGATTACTGACAGAAGTGTTACCGTTGCTGTTGCAGTTGATTTGCAGAATGGGAATGAAACCGCCCTTGGAATAACTGATTCCGGTTTACTTCAAAGCCAAGTTCCTAATGGTGCTTCACATGATATAAACGTTCCTTGTGGGCCCCAACTTCTACTGACAGCAAAGGATTCTGTTTCTGTTGATACACATTCTGATTCCATTCCATTGGAACCAAATCTTCAAATCTTGGGAATGGAATCTGTGGAAAAAGAAAATGATGCGCATGATGTAACCAACAGGAATCTATGATTCCATTGGTGTTCATTGTATAAGAAAATGAAGAAACATTTACAAAGGATATTTACAGAAATGATCATTTGCAAAATCCCATTTTTAATTTTATGTCATATGAATTTGCTTTGGATTTGAGGGAACTACACCATATAAGTATACAATTTTTATTGTATGAAATTTTGTTACAAATTATATCAATTTTGATGGTAGAGCTTTACAATAAATGTCACAAGTCACAACTAGAAGCAATGGTTTTGCATGAGCCTTTTTCTTCCCTTTTTCATGGTTTTTACTTTTTTTTTTTTTTTTTTTTTTTGAGAGCTCGTCAAACTACATACACATGCAATGTTGCTTAGTCGATTAATCTTGGTAACACATATTTCAGTCTACATCTAATTGTAAAATTTCTTTAAAAATCTTTGTCAACTTTCTACCTTTGAGCTGTTTATAGCTTGCATACATCCTTTTGTAATCACTGGAAACAATGCTAATTTATATAACCATTGATTCTCGATTTTCGCATTTAGGTTATGCATTGCTTGCCGTTTAAGAACAAAATATCTCAATTACATGTTAAGAATGGTGCAATTTATGATGTTTATTTCAAAATTCGTTTAACACATAATGCCCCCATTACTGTGATAATCGAAGTAGCTTAAGCCTTAAAGAGTTTTAAATGTGCACAAACCTTTACCTATATATGAAAATAATTTTACATGTGAGAAAACAGTATTGCTGATGATGGATCACAAACTAAGCATTATTATTTCAAATTTCAATAGCAAATAGAGAACAATTTAATTAAGATGTAGTTTAACGAGGTTTTATCGGTCCGGGCTTCGCCCCGGAATAATTTCATGCAATTTTATAAAGTTTATAACTTTAAAATACTTTAATCATGAGTTTTTTTTATCATTTGTAAAAGGAAAAACATATTTTATTATTTATGAAACTGAAAGAATATGTTTAAAACATATTAATTGTTTAAGAAGGCAATTTTCATAATAAACCTTATTTTCTCTTTGATACAGATAAAAAACGCTGTGGAGCGCAACTTACAAAATCCACTACTCGTTCTAATACAACTTTTTAGTTATGAAAATGAAATTTAGTACTTCCTCCGATTCAAAATAAGTGATGCACTTGGTATTTCACGGTTTTTTAGACAAAAGATTATAATGATGATTAAATTATATTAATTGGATGGTTAGTGGGGAATGAGTCCTACACCTTTTGAATAAAGTGAAGTTAATGATGTTTAAAAATAAAAGTAAGGGTAAAGATGTCATTTCACTTCATTAAAGTAGATAATTAGTGAGTGAGGGTCCCACTATTTTTTGTCAAATTAGATAATTTATCAAAGTGTATCACTTATTTTGAATCATCTCAAAAAAGAAAGTTTATCACTTATTTTGAATCGGAGGAAGTATTACACAAAATAAAAGCTGAAAAAATATTAAAGTGGCAGGAGTTACTTCTCATTTTAAACTAATAAAAAAATGAAACCAAAAGGTAGGGAGCTATGCAGTTAAACACCTCCGTTCCGTTTTTCATCCCATTTCCTTGTCGCCAGAGGCGGAATTAGAACTTTTCAATAGTAGTAGCACAAAAAATAAAAATCAGATACCAAATGAAAGATAAAAAAAATTCTAAAAATACGATTGCATCAAATATAAAAACAAAATTCTAAAAATACGATTGCATCAAATATAAAAACAAAATTCTAAAAATACGATTGCATCAAATATAGAAAAAAAAATAGTGTATGATCTTGTAAATATATAAATATATGATCTGCGTAAAATAAAAATACGATTTGAGGAAGTGCTTTATGATGAATTCCCCTTTTCAATTATCCTATTGCATCTGTAAATATATAAATATCTAATTATCTGATATAATCAATAGTTAATAGTATAACATAAAGCAATACATATATTATATAAATATATGATCAGTACATTACAACATAAACATGTGCTTTATGAAGGCACATCACACCAAGAATAATATTAAAATAGATTATAATTTATACATACACAAAGTACATCACTCGACAGTACATCATTTGTAGTTTTATAGCCTATGTACCAATTGAGATAATTAAATTATACAAAGTGAGAAAAACTTGTATGCGTTAGTCAAAGTACCTAGGACTCTAGGAGATAAAAAAATATAAAGAATTACAAAGTACCTAGGACTTTAGGAGATAAAAAAATAATTGTATAAAGAATTATTACTTACAAAGTTTGAAGAACACAAAACTTTCTAAAAGCACAGAACTTTTGAAGAACACAGAGTAGGCGGTCAGGCGGCCTATCAAGACTAGGAGGAAAAACATTTATTTAATTAAGTTTAGGTTTTGAGTTGGGCTTTGTGTTGGACTATTGCTAATATATGGGTTTATATTTTAATATTGTTTTATGTTATTGGATTTTTTTTTAATCTGATAGTAGCACCATAACACCAAAAAAATTAAAAATTTTGTGCTACCCGAAATTTTTTGAGTAGTGGCCCGTGCCACTGTGTGCTAATGCACACATCCGCCCCTGCTTGCCGCCTCTAATGAACAGTAACATGAGTATGCCAATTGTATATAAGGGTAATTTTCATTGTGCATTAGGTTAACATGAGACAAATATTTGGAGGATTAGTTGAGCCGGATTTGAAATACCTGAGACCCGATTTTAAAGGATTAGTAGACCCGAGAATCGAATTTTAATATAGGAAACGGTTCCAGTTCGGTTCCAGGTATCGGTTCGGGTTAATCGGGTACAAACGTGGTTGGAACCGAAATACTATTTGGAGCCGGTCTCAGGTTTTCAGACCCAGATGGATCCGGAATCAGTTTTCTCTCATAGTCTCATAAATAATTTTGCGTTGCTCTGTCAAAAGGAATTTCATATATTTATAACACTGGTAATTAAATCTGAATTTAGTCACTATTACATGTGGATATGGATATTGATGGCATGATACATAAAGCTAAACGGTTTTATTTTCAAAATTGAAATGAATACTTTGAAATAGAAATGGAAAATGATATGAAGTCGAAAACTGTCTAAATACACACCACACCATGTCTCTTTGCTTTAAATATGACAACATGTAGATAAACCCCACCACCGGTTCCTCATAGCCACTCACATTTACATTATAAATAAAAACCGATATTTATGAACTTGTTTTTAATCATATCACCGATGAACTACGTATTATATATACTTTTCAATATAAATGCTAGGTATTAGTTTATTCGATTATCGTTATCTTATACATGTATGAGTTAGACAATCTAACATTCAAAAAGAACATAACATGTGTATATAACGGATTAGATATCTCAATACTAGTTTGTTTTACTTTACTATCAATTTGAACAAAATCCATATATAAATTACTAAAAAAAAGACATATCTTTTAAATATATCTATTTTAAAAATATATTTATAAACTATTAAAGTAAAATATATTTATTTTTAAATATGTTTTGATAACTAATCGGGTTGGTGGATTGATCAATTTAAATTATCGTCAACTCGAACCTAACATGTATAATAAACGGGTCAGTTGAGTCGATTCAGATCTGACCTAAAATATATTTGCCTCGATCATAGCCTGTTTATTTTCATATCAATTTTAAGTCGAATTTGGTTAGAAATTGACATCCTGACCGGCTTTTGGTAATTTAGGTACTTAGTTTTGTTAATATATAAACAGAAAAATTCAAGTAATCAAATAAAGCATGGTGGAAAATATGGATTTGTCTTTTATGAGATGCTTTGGGCCACTAATCATGAAAGTGGCATAGAAGCAAAGAAAGAAACATAGGTAATGCAAGTTTTTTTTTTTTTTTTTAAATATTACGTTAATCATTTTTCATAGAACTAAAGATATAATATCATATTCTTTTATTTAAAAATACCTTTTCATTTGGTATAAGGTTTTTAAACATTTAGTCATTATTTTTTTTGGAAACGGCAAATGAAATAATGGAAGCCTACTCGTAATTTTTCAGCGAGCATCCCGAGTTCGAGCTCCGCATAAGCGGGCAAACCCAACCCCCAAAGGGATTTCCAAGGAAAATTCCCCATATGTGTCCGTGTGAGGTATGAGTTAAATTACGCTAATGCAACGCTCCCAAAGGGATTCGAACTCACGACCTGCAGCCCACATAGGTATAAACCTGTGAATACTTTTACTATAAATGCAAAGATGCAAAACATGAAGTACTAACAAATTCAAAGCAATTTATTTAATATTAACTTAAAAATCAAAGTGAATACTTAAAAGTAATAATATCTTGCTCCAAAACAACAAAGAGAATATTGAGTTATTTGAACGAAAAAATATTGTTACAATGTAAAGACATTCAGAGTTACCATATAGTTAGAGCACTACAACGCTAACGTTCGAGAAGACCTTTCAATAAAAAGCAACCGTTTGTATGAAGCTTTCGATTGTCACCGTCGGCTCCTTCCTTCAGTTTGGTGACGAAAGAGGGACGTGATGTGTAGAGCTTATTTGAATAAAAATAATTATATGTGCATATTGTATGATGTGTGGGGCTAAAAAGTATTACGTGAAGATATATTTTATCATTCGGTGTCACTTGCGATATATGTTGACGTGACATTGAGTTGATAAAAAGAGATATATCAGTTTTAATCACAGCTAGAAGCGGTTTTAATAATTCTCGGTCAAGGTGACTTCTTTTATAAAAGCGTATTCTTAAAGATCACACGATAATATTATACTTCAGATCAATTCATATATTACGCAATATGGTAAATGTTCAAGGTATTCCATTAATTTTATCTAGTCCCAAGGGACATTTATTAGCCCTTGTATCAAGAAAAATTAATGGTCAAGATCAAGATTCAAAACCACCACCACCACTACAAGCACATGTGCTTCTCCGGCGGCCGGAGGCGGCGGTGGACGGCGGTGATGGGCGGCGGTCGGCGGCGGAGGACGGCGGCCGGAGGTGGCCGCCGGCGGTGGTGACCGGTGGTGGTGGTCGTGACTGGAAGCACATGTGCTTCGTGACTTGTTTTGATTTTTTTTCTGTGTAATGAAGCACATGTGTTTCATAACGTCAAGCACATGTGCTTCGTGATTCAAACACAAATGACTTGCTTGTAAGTTACATTTGTTCAGGAACAAAAACACATGTGCTTGGCTTTATGAAGCACATGTGCTTGGCTTTATGAAGCACATGTGCTTCATAATGATATGTTCGTCACTTGTTTTGATTTTTGTTCTATGTAGTGAAGCACATGTGTTTCATAACTTCAAGCACATGTGCTTCGTGATTCAAACACAAATGACTTGCTTGTAAGTTACATGTGTTCAGGAACAAAAACACATGTGCTTGGTTTTATGAAGCACATGTGCTTGGCTTTATGAAGCACATGTGCTTCATAATGATAATGTCCGTCACTTGTTTTGATTTTTTTTTCTGTGTAGTGAAGCACGTGTGTTTTATAACGTCAAGCACATGTGATTCGTGATTCAAATACAAATGACTTGCTTGTAAGTTACATGTGTTCAGGAACAAAAACACATGTGTTTGGCTTTATGAAGCACATGTGCTTGGCTTTATGAAGCACATGTGCTTCATAATGATATGTTCGTCACTTGTTTTGATTTTTTTTCCGTGTAGTGAAGCACATGTGTTTCATAACGTCAAGCACATGTGCTTCGTATGCTCCCTTGTGTGTTTAGAAACTCATGTTTTTAGTGACTTGAAGCACATGTGTTTCGTGACCTGAAGCACATGTGCTTCGAAGTAATATGCTGTGTTTTAGTGAAGCACATGTGCTTCGATACATCAATACCACCACCACCCCCATTAGCACCAGCACCCTCACTGTCAGCCACCACCACCACCACCGGCGGCCGGCGGCGGCCGGAGGTGGCCGGAGGCGGCGGCCGGAGGCGGCGGCCGACGGTGGCTGTAGGTGGGGGATTTGATCTTGACCATCTTGATCCAATGGCTATGATTTATCCCTTGGGACTAGACAAATCCTTTAGAATTCCTAGAATACAACTCTACGCAATATTGTTATTTATAAAAAAACATAACAATATATTTTATCTTTTATAAGTTTAGGTATATTATGTGTGTTTAATTAATGTTAAATAGCTAAAATGATTTTAACTGACTCATATAGATTGTGCTTTTAGCAAAATAATTAAAGGATTAGACATTAACTTAATTAAAATGGAATTATAATAACAATAACAAAATAATTTGAAGAAGAAATGCTATTATATTTTACTAAAGTTTTCTATTTGTTTCTTACTTATTCGATTAATATAATGGAAACCAAAGGAAGAAATTATAATAAAAAATTAATGAATTATATATGCTACTATCAATCATTTTATGTGTAATTAAGATAAATATAAATATTTAATAAAAATTAATAAAAAATTTAGTAACAGAAAGCGGAAAAAATTGGGAGGTAAAAGAGCAGTCAAGTGCTTCACGAGTCCCTTTCACTTTAACGAGACCCAAGACATCTAATAGGTCCCACTCGATAACAACCCCTGAAAAACGGATTTACCAAAACGGATTTATACGACATACTAGGTTATAACCCGTGAAAAATCACGGGCTGTCACTGTTTATACTGATCGTTAAGAATATATAATATAAAGTTTTTTTCCAGATTTAGTTTGACCTGTATTAAACTTTTATCGTATAAGATAGAAAGGGAATATATTTATAAGAGAGCCAAGTGGGTTGCAAAACACGTACATAATTTCAATAACAAAATATCAAAATATGATTAAAAGGAAGTCCAACATTCAATGATAAATTATGAAAAATGTTTAAACAACTAAATCAAGATAAATTTCTAAAAACTTCTTTAAATACAACGTTTGAAGTTTTATTCGTCACACATCCATCTTTATCTTCTATTAAAATCTTCAGTCCTTTTCTGCTTTTTACTCTAGATAATGCCACATACAATTGACCGTGTGAAAAAACAGGCTCTCTCAAATACAGACCCACCTTTGACAATGATTGACCTTTACTCTTATTAATTATCATAGCAAAGCAAATAGAGAGTGGAAATTGCCTTCTTTTAAATTTAAAGGGGATTTTGGCGTCAGATGGTGTCAAAGATAATCTTGATATAAAAGTACGATATCCAACATTGTTCCCAGATATAACATCTGCTTCTATATTTTTACATTTTTATTAAGTATTATAAAACAGTTTAGTAGAGTATTAAATTATTACCAAACTGTTTATGTATATTTACATTTTTATTAAGTATTATAAATTCATTATTTTAAAACTGTTGAAAATATAAATTTTAAAACAGTTTACACATGTTATTTAAAACAGTTTCCAATTTAGATTTTCATAACAATATTATTTAAAAAATTTAATTGATGAATTATATTTATTTGACATTTTAAAACAGTTTGCTAATACTCAGATTACTGTTTATAAAATTGTTATGAAAATTGTGTAAAAAAAAACAGTAATATTTATTTTCTTACGTATAATACAAAATATGGATGATAAAAGTCGTTTAGGATTAAAATTACCTCACAAGGGACCAAAATGTCAGCAATGTTAGCACATTCATGATTTTTCAAAAAATCATCATTCATAGAGTACGTTTTCGTATGTACCTTGCTATACGTAATCGTGGGGCTTTGCAGTCCATATTTTTCTGTCATTCTGTTAAATACAATGAGAACATATATAATTTCAACAATTCACATATTAAATATTGGAGTTAAATGTGGGAAAGATCTTACTTGGATTTAAAATCTTTAATTTCATCAATTTCATCGTCGATAAATAACCTTGACGTTTCATAGTAGGTACCAACACTGATAAAATCTACAATATATACATGGTGTAGGTAAATTAGTAAATAAATATAACATGGTTATCATTGTATAATTCTGAAATATTATTTAATTACTATGATAGTTGTTAATTTTTCCAAATTGAACAATCATGGTTATCTTTCTAGTGCTCTTGTTATCATCCATGTATTTCAGCATGTTATACGCAGTTTCTCCCCAAAGAGTAAGCTTTAACGGGGTACGGCTAAATAAAATAAAAAAATCAATTAAAATTGTTAATTGTTGGATACAGATACAAATAATTAATATATAAACTGTTAAGATAGACATACTCTATGTTGTGCAGAGTCATAGTAAGTCTATGTTTAGATTCATTAGGGTTGGATTTATCCATCGTTTCAACCTCAAATATCTCCCCGATTATGTCTAGTAAAATTAAAAATATTAGTTAGTTTAATAAACATTAATAGTAAAGTATTTAGATTATATTAAATAGATTTTGAACTATAAAGTTACCAACTGATACATCAACCATCAACTGGTTGGAATTGATTTTTTCAAAATCTTCAAATTGAAAACCATGTTTCGTTCCAATAAAGCCAGTACATTCCTTCACTTTTGAGTTTGCTCCTAAACAGATCTTCTGATGGTGTTCAGTTATTTTGAATGACACGGGATTCGTACAAACAGATGCACCAGTTATGTAGTAATCTTTGTCTTGTTTGAGAGTAGTTTTCAAATAGCCTATATTTTTGTTCAAAACATAGGCCTGGATTTTGGAGCCCTACAAAATAAAAAAAATTATTAAAAAATATTGTTTATAATATTATAAAATCTATATTTTATTAACATAAAGTAACATTATTAATGGTCTATATTATATGTAGTATTCAGTATGTACCTCCTCATCCATTAAAATCATCTCTGTTGCATAAATCTTGGTTTTAATATAGCGGTCATATTGGATCCATAAACGAATTACACACACTTTGAGTGCAAAACAATCTTTGTTATCATGGAGTTGACTGATCAGAACAATTTCGCTAGAAGACATCTTTATCCACGTTACCTATTAAACATAAAAACAGATTTATTAAAACGTATCAGGTTATAAAAAATAATTGTAGACACTTAAAACGAATAATGAAGATTGAATTTATAAACATATCAAATACTAAATGATAATCGCAGGGGCGTGTTTGGTTAATTATAGTTCACACTATTTGAACCAAATTGTTACTAATTCTACTAAGAATAAAAACAAAAAGACATCTATAAAAAATTCTGCATTATCAGTAATCTATTTTATTCAGTAATTGTTTAAACGGGCCAAGTAAGAAGGTAACCGATAACTAAAATCTAATTCTGGTCATTGAATAAATGAAACTTTAACGAATAACTAATAGATTTCCTTTCTTTCACATGAGTGATTTTCAGTAATCTGTTGTATACATACCTGTCAATGCAGTGAAGAAGGTAACGCAGAACTGAATATTCTTAATTCGAATTTGTTGAATTGTTACTAATTCTATTAAAAACAAAAAAAAAAACAGAAGTACTAAAAGAATTCTGCATCATCAGTAATCTGTTTTATCATTAATATGTTTTATTAAGTCGTAGCATAATCTGACCCATAATTCTTTTACAATTCAACATGAAACAATATGGATAGAAATCTGTTTTTCAAACAATTATATTCGTAAATTATTGGTATTTATTGAAAGGGTGCTATATGTAGGACAATTATGTCAAATTCGAATAGTGTGAAGCTTGAATGAAATTGGATGTATACATACCTGTAAATCAAGTGAAGAAGGATCTTGAATACTGCAATATTGTTAATTCGAACAACAAACTATAAGGTAAACGTGTTTTATATAGGATGGTGGTTTTTAAATATTCTGGTAACCATTACCTTAAAATCCGGATTTATTCAAAGAAAGATATATTAAATTTACGAAATTTAAATAATTGTCGATATCTTTGAGAAATTGAATTTGGTCAGTTTAATTTGACTTTCAATCCATGCCTTAAATAACGGTATCGATTTTCAAATTTATATTCAATTTCGGTAAACATGAATGGTAAACAAACTATGCAGTATTCAAGCTCTAATTATGGGTCAGATTTGCAGAATATTTTGTAATTCTGATGCATAATTGGGAAGTTTGTAATTCAAAGAGTATTTTTTAACTATTCTGGTAACCATTACCATAGAATCCGGATTTATTCAATGTAAAATATATTTAATTTACGAAATTCGAATAATTGTCGAAATCTTTGAGAAATTGAATTTGGTCGGTTTAATTTGACTTTGAATCCATGCCTTACATAACGTTATCAGTTCAAGTTTAAAGTATATTATTTATTTAATATAATCATATTAAATATATTTTACATTGAATAAATCCAGAATTTTCATAGAAAATTCCCCCTATCCTTGAGGTAACGTGGATAAAGATGTCCAATTAAGAAAAGATGTCCAACTGGTTTGTTAATAGCGAATAGAAATTTTGTTTTTTAACTGAACAAAATTTAAATCTGCAGAAATTTGATTTTAAAAATATAACCTGCATAGTGCAGTCATTTATTGCTTCATATAATACAATACAATTATTTCTGGAGATTTCGAATCAAATTTTAAGGAGCTGCATACGTTATTGAAAAAATATTTTAATAATTATTGAAAAAATATTGAAAAAATATAACCTGCATACGTTTAATATTTTTTTTCGCAGAAGTTAATAATTTATTTCTGGAGATTTCGAATCAAATTTTAAGGAGCTGCAGATATGGAAAGGTGGTTATATGATGCTGTCATTTACTGCAATTAATATTTAATTTCCGGTGAAATTTTTTTTTGAAAACTCTAACGTAATGCCACGTGGCTATCTTGGTTTTTAGGGATGCCACATGGCCACATCTAAACCTTGTTTTATTATTATATAGATGTCATTGTTTCCATACACATAAAATATCTTTTATAAAGTTTAGTATATTGAAGCTTATAACTTTTATTTTCTTTATGAAAATATATAAAACTGATTAATACAAATACCAAAGTTGTTAAGGTCAAATCTTATTACTTCCTCCGATTCAAAATAAGTGATACACTTTTCATTTTGGGGTGTATCAAAATAAGTGATACACTTTGAAATTTTTCCTTATTTGACAAAAAATAGTGGGACCCACACTCACTAATTATCTATTTTAACAAAGTGAAAAGACCTCTTTACCCTTACTTTTTACTTTTAAACATTATTAACTCTATTTTATTCAAAAAGTGAGGGACCCATTTCCCACTAACCATTCAATTAATCTAACTTAACCATTATTAGAGCATCCCCAATGGTTAACCTCATAAAAGCTTATTAGTTTTGCCACATCCACATTCCACTAACAAAAAACCTTTTCATAAATGACATCTCCAATGGTTAACCTCTCCGAAAGCTTATTCTTTTATAATATTTCTAATCTACCTTTATCTATCTCAAATGTTTTATAAATACCCCTATATATAATTTGACAATTTTTTTGACATCTTACTAAATATTATATCTTTTAAAATGTCTAATACAAAAATATTATACTAATTGACATTAAATATTATATAATTTATTTATTAAGTAATAAAAATATAATAAAGAATTTATATATAACAAATCTAATGTTTAAATTGAAATGTTATTAAACATAAGGGGCTAAAAATGACAAACATTAAAAGATGGTTAAAATGTTAGTAGAGAATAAGTCTTTGCAATAAGCTTTTCAAAAAGCTAGGCATTCCAATGGTAAAAAGTCTTTCAAAAGCTTATTAGAATAGTAATAAGCTTTTGAAAAAGCTACCATTAGAGATGCTCTTGTAAACTTTTGCCTCAAAATTCGTAAAATCCAAAATGTATCACTTATTTTGAATCGGATGAAGTATAAATTATTTTTAACTTTACAAATAGTTTAGCTGGGACAATACTCAATGTATTGCATTAGCTCATATATATAGGCTACAAATAACCATAAACTATACGATTATCGACTTAGCCAAACTATTAAATATCACTATTTTACACAACCCGTAGTCAAAGCAGGAGCCTCTCATATGTATAGACTGAATCTAAAATCCAAATATAACAGCGTAGGTAGGTATTTAGTAAAGTTATATGCAAACTGATAAGCAAAAGACTCAAGGCTATAGAGTCTAGTGATCTTGGTGAAAAAGATAAGGTGTTGCCCATGGACTAAGGTCATGGGTTCAAGTCCCGTCGTAGACGTGGGGTTTATTCCCAGAGGTGAAAGGTTCGAGGGAAGGTATACTGCCCCTTGTGGATGTCATTGTCTAGGCTCGAACCACTAACTTACTAACTGGCCGTTCAAAAAAAAAAAAAAAACTGATAAGCAAAAGGAACATGTAATACATGAACCAGCCTAATAATTAAACTCTCTAAAACATGTAAATATATTTCAAAATGTTTGGTATGTTGGTATTGCGTCGGTTAAACAAGTAGACTACACTTACATTGTCACAAAATGGTGAAAAAGCCACCCACAACTAATAATATTGGTATGTGGCACACACAGGTTTTCATACTTTGGGACTTTATGTTCATAATTATGTCATGCTTAATGGAACCTACTCAATGGATATAATCTGCTCATGGTAAAACTATATGGGTTCGATATACTTTTATCTTCAACGAATGACCCGGCATTTAATGTGGGTCGAAGCATATGGTTGGTGGGTTTGTTAAATGTTATTAATGAGAATAGTAATTCACTATTCTTAACAATACGTCCTGGAGACTTTTTGGTTCATCATGCTATTGCTCTGGGTTTACATACAACTACCTTGATCTTAGTAAAAAATACGTTAGATGCACGTGGTTCCAAGTTAATGTCAGATAAAAAGGATTTTAGTTATAGTTTTCCATGTGATAGCCCAGGACGAGACGGTACTTGTGATATTTCAAGTGCCACTGAAAATGAGCTTTAACATTTCAGCATATATTACTTTATCCAAGACAAACTAACGTTATTACATTTGCATCCTAATAATTTTTATACTATTCTTCCGATAGATTAACCATAACTTCACAATAAATTATTCTTCCATTCAATCTCTGCCTTTCTAGCTCAAAGCTTGTAGTCTAGTGGTAAAGATGAAAAAATTAAGGTGTTGCTCATGACCAATAGGTCATAAGTTCAAATCCCGTCGTGGACAATATGGTGTAGATTATGTATCGTTAAAAAAAAAATCGGCCTCTCTACCCATTTTACTTAAATACTGTAATAGTATAAATGTAAAATTATTTTAATTTGTTTTGAAAAAAAAGTAGAAGATATCTTAAAGAAATCATTTCTAGTACCAAATATTATTGTTATACTACTAGTACGAAGTATAATATTAGCGCTACCCAAAATTGTACATGATTCAGAAAGCAAGTAGTAGTACATAAAACTGTATCTTTCTCCATTATCTATAAGTTGCTTTTTAACTATGGTTGGAAAACCAAATGGCCACCCTATATCCCATTCACCTCCGGTCCGGTCTGTTGACCCGGTCGGCCCCACCATCACTACCATGGGCCGGCCGCCTGAGCAAGAGCCAGAGCCATTTTCTCTGTCCTGCACTTTATTCCATTCAAATTCTTCCTTTTTTCCTGCTACGAACAACGAGGGTGTTTCACTTTAATGTTTCCCCAAGAATCTAACTAATCTCACTTCCACACAATAAAGAACATTGTCCCTCTTTGATCCTCGAGCCCGTCCTTCATTTTTCTCTCTTTATTTCATATAAATGTTTTGATACACACACACGCAATTGCAATTTCAGTTGCAGTGGCAGTTAATTTATTATAAGAATCAAAATTGAGTTCACTAACAGAGGAATTCACCGACAAGCAATGAGAGATGGAAATTGTAAAACCAATAAGGTTTTAATTTAACTTGAGAATTGGTTTCTTGTTAACTCGTTCTGTTGATTCTTATGGGTGTTTTTTTTTTTTTTTTTGTTGTGTTTGAAGTTCTCGTGGTCGAAGAAACTGGTGCGAAAATGGTTTAATATTAAGAGCAAAACAGAGGAATCTCAGGCGGATAATGTTGTTTGTGCAGGTGGGTTTTGTTTGACAGTTAACGTCACTAATTCTGTTCTTTTCTAGTGCACACCAAGTGTTTGTTTTTATTCCTGCTCCAAAATATTAGTTTATTTTTCATGTTTTAAGCTGGATTTTGTTTCAATTTCACGAAATTGGTAACTCAAAAGGTTAATTGTGTTATCACAGGTAGCTTCTGTGAGAGGGAGCCACCTGCAATCAAGAAATCCAAAATAGGTACACACTTCTTGTTCTGTACCATGTTTTTTGTTTTTCTGTTTTCTTGATTGGTAAAATGATTAATTTATGGAATATATATCACTTCGATGAACAGAGAAATCCAGCAAGAGTACAGATGCTCGGAGGTGGGGAAGGGTTGACCTTGACCACCCTCAGATTATAAATGTGCAAAACTTCAGGTATGTTATAAAATCTCATAATTCATTTTTCAAAATCATTAACTAAATAATTAGTATCTTGAATTACAGCATTTTTTCAGCTACTTGGAATGTTGGAGGAAAATCTCCTTCCAATAAAATGAATCTTGATGATTGGTTACATGCTGCACCTCCTGCTGACATTTATGTTCTTGGGTATGATTATTTTTTTCATTTTCTGGGTTTAAATTTCTTCATATTCGATTCTAATGGTTTTGATTTTTAATTTTTCAGATTTCAAGAAATTGTTCCTCTAAATGCGGCTAATATTCTAGGTGCTGAAGACAACGGTCCTGCAAAAAAATGGCTAAATTTAATCCAAAAAGCACTAAACAATTGTCCTGGAAACACGTGCTACACACCATCTCCAGTTCCTGATCCAGTAGCTGAATATGATGCTGATTTTGAAGGATCAACAAGACAACAAAATTCATCATTTTTTAACCGACGGTCTTTTCAGTCAACTCATAGTTACAGAACCGAAACCGAACCACATCTTGACCGTCGATACAGTGTGTGTGACCGGGCAATCTTCGGTCAAAGACCAAGTGACTGTTCATCTTCCGGTCAAAGGCCGAGTGACTATTCATCTTCCAGTCATAGACCGAGTGATTACTACCGACCGAGTGACTACTCAGTGAGTCACAGACCGAGTAACTGTTCATGGGGTCAAAGACCTAGTGATTATTCAAGATTTGGTTCATCTGATGATGATTATGGGCCAATGGAAGATTTACAAAATTCAAATTCATTTTCACCAAATTCCAATTGGGGATTTAATACTAATACTAATAATATGGAAGATAATAATCATTCAAACTATTGTTTGGTTGCAAGTAAACAAATGGTTGGTGTGTTTCTTACAGTGTGGGTGAGGAGTGAATTAAGGGAACATGTTAGTAACTTGAAAGTGTCTTGTGTTGGGAGAGGATTAATGGGTTATCTTGGGAATAAGGTAATTAATTAATTAATAATAATTATTATTTTATGAATTTATAATGTAACTAATTTTGGTTTGTGTTTGTAGGGATCAGTATCGGTGAGCATGCTGTTGCATCAAACAAGTTTTTGCTTTGTGTGTAGTCATTTGACTTCTGGTCAACGTGAAGGAGACGAATTAAGAAGAAATTCTGATTTTATGGAGATTGTTAAAAAAACACGATTTCCACGTGTTCAAGGCGTCAAAGATGATGATAAATCACCACAAACCATACTTGAACACGAGTAAGTTCTTTAGATTGATTCCTTTAATTATTTTGACTAAAAAAGAAAAAGATTCTGATAAATTATTAAATTGTACGCTTGTATAGTCGAATTATTTGGCTCGGGGATCTAAATTACCGAATTGCCCTCTCTTACCGATCAGCAAAAGCACTTGTTGAGATGCAAAATTGGAGAGCAATGTTGGAGAAAGATCAGGTATGGTTGATTTGACCCGAAACATCTCCTTTCCAATATTCTTGACTTTTGACTTTGACCCGTTTGACCAGTTTCAATTTTTGCAGCTGCGAATTGAGCAAAGAAAAGGTCGAGTATTCCAAGGATGGAATGAAGGGAAAATATATTTCCCACCAACTTACAAATACTTAACTAATTCAGATAGATACACAGGAGATAACTTGCACCACAAGGAAAAAAGAAGAACACCTGCATGGTAAATTTTAAAATTACTTCCCGTAAAAAAAAACAATATTTACTAATATTTATGAATTTATAATATGAAGGTGTGACCGGATATTGTGGTATGGAAGAGGTCTTCATCAATTATCATATGTTCGTGGTGAATCTAGGTTTTCTGATCATAGGCCCGTTTACAGTTTATTTTGGGCTGAAGTTGAGTTAGTTCATAGCCGTTATAGAAGAACCATGAGTTGCTCTAATTCTAGGATTGAAGTTGAAGAGTTGTTGCCATATGCTAATGGTTACACTGAACTCTGCTTTTTTTGACCGATTTCACAAAATTGTACGTTCTTTTGCTCTTGTTTATGTTTATTTTGACTAGTAAATTATGTTATCCTAATTAAGTTAACGTTATGTTTTTTTTTTTTCTTTCATTTTTAGGTGCGCTTATATGGAGGAACGGGTTAGACATACCCATGATCCGTGAAAGGTTGTTAGTGTTGTTGAAAGAGCCAAAGAGGTGTAGATATATGCAAGTACAAGTGAGTGAATTAACTAACTAACCATGAAATTGTTGGTAGGAAATTAAAATTAAATTAAAAAAGTTTTGAAGAAAAGACAAATGAAATGATGACAGACATGTGTAACTTTAGTTGAGTATGTTTAGTGTATTATGATAGCATCAAACAACTGCAAAATGCCCAAATGAGGAAGGTAGTGGTAGTGCAGATTATTTTAAGTTTAGGAAGTACAGAATGAGTAGAAATAATGATTTTTACTTTTATATTTATTATGGGTTGTCTTTGTTAAAGCATAAAATTGCTTTGTTTATGGGTGTGAGTACTGATAAAGTCACTGTTTCTTTTATTTGCTTTTTCTTGTCTAGAATGGAAAAGGACACTAAAGTCACTAAACCTGAATTGCAGAAACTCATTTCTCTGATTATTTTATTAATTAAATAATACAAAAATCTAAGTGGTTAAACAATAAACTTTGAAATTGAAGATTAATGGTGGAGTTGTATTGGTATACTATCAATGATGTGTGAAAGTCATTCCAATTTTCCTAGGAAAAATGAGGTGGTTCGTTTTAATAACTACAGATTTTTCAGGTTAGTTTTTGTATTTCTTAGTAAATTTACAATGGAAATTAGAGTTTTTTTTTTTTTTTCCAGTCCTTATGTAGTAATTATAGTAAGTTTATTTGAGTCATGTCGTATTTTTTTTTTGCAATTTTTAAAAATATAGTATTACACTAGAGTACTAGACCATCTAAAATCTTATAATTATAAACGAATCTTAAAAAATTATAATTATGAAAATGAACTAATACATAAAGTATATTAATATTTTATGTTTTTTTATTTTAAAAGTGGACAACCAAGTATGATGATCTTGCTGTTATGACCACTTTTTATAAATTTTATAAGAAAAAGTGTTACCATGCTTAGATATGTGCGGCTGTCGGCTAGAATTAGCTGACTAAAGAATAGGCATCACAATCATCATAAATTAACAATGAAATTAAATAAAAATTAAAAGTATACACATAGATACATAAAAGGTTGGGATTTTTAAGTATTTGTTTGGGAAGATGGGATTTTGGGTTTGTCCTTTTCTTGGGGGATGGTAGATGCCAAGGGCAAAAGTGTGAGAAAGGTAATATTTTGGTGTTGCACATCTTTTTGTAATTCACAATTTTTAGTTGGTACACGGTTATAAATAGTTACATTTGATTTATATTTCTTTTAAAACCTTGCAATTTATAATTACATTTTCATATTGCATCAAAAAAAGGCAAATTTAAAAAAAGTAAGATAATGACTCAAAAGCTCTATATGGGAATCTAAAAAGGGAGTGTGTGATTCAAAATGAAGAAAAAAAAAGTAATGTGCAACCTGATAATCTTTGTGGATGTTGACTAAGGTGCTGTTTGGTAAACCTCTTAATGATTCAGTTAAGAGGCCAGTCTCTTAATCGGACAGATTCAGAGTGTTTGGTAAGACCTCTTAATCAGCATTTGAATCAAAAATTCAACATGTTCTGCCTCTTAAACAGACAGATGTCAGGGGAAGTCTGAATCATTCAGACATGTGCATCATTAAGATATTAATCATTCAGATGCTACCAAACAGCACCTAAGCCGGGTTTGCCTACAACGTTGTACAAGCATGTGTTGAGGTGATGGAGATATTCGGCGGCAGGAGGAAGGAGTAAAGATAGTTGAGTAAGAGAGCTTAGAAAGAGGTAGTCTACAAGTTGTAAAAATCTGGGTACAAATCGAAACATTGATTAAAACTCATGTTGTTTTGCCATGTGAGTGACAAATCAACATCCAAATACACAGCGATATCGGAAACCTTTCCCTTTTAAAGCCTGAAGCATATAATCACATCTATATAATTTTCAACTTATATACACCATAACAAAACACATACTATTATGAATAAAATGCACTGAAAAGGTACAAAAATGTCATTCAAAACTTACAAATCACGGCGTGTTAATTTGTGTTCTAATTAGTATTTTTAGAACTTTCGTGTGAGCAACTTGACACTCATCTCATAAATTCTATATGTATTTGAGCACATCCAATATTAATTTTATTCAATAAAGTACAATACAAGAACAATAAATTACAAATACAAATTTAATTACAAAACAAACACAATATGTAAACAGAAAGGGATAGAAATATAGTCGCTGAGTCTTTCATCATTTGTTTCCTAGGGTATAACAGACATAGCAGTTTGTATTATCAAATATGTTTCAATACTTAAAAACACACCATTTTTTTGTCACTTGTGACATGGCGAAGCTTATTTTTATGGATATTGGTAAATGGTGGGGTTTTGATGCATCAAGGATTCTGCAGCTTCGTCAACTTTTTTCTTGGGTGTTGGAGACAAACTCAATGCTTTCATGGTCATGATATACTCGTATCTTTGGTTTATGTGGAAAATTAGAAATGGGTAGATCTTCCCCAATACGAATCAAGAGAAATTTAAAGAAGATATGGTGACTAGTCACATAAAGACAATTTCTTTCTTTTGAATTAAAAATCATTTTAAATGTAATATCGCTACTAGATGATTAGCTTGGTGTAATTCCCCCTTTCATATTCTTGACACTTTTATATTTTCTAGCTTTTCGTTAGTCTTTTAAGTAGTTTTTAATCGATTTTGATTGATAGACTTTGTGGAAACTCAATTCTCAAGTCTCTTTGATACCATTTCATTTCAAAATATCATTTTTTACATAGAGATAAAGAAGGTAAACAGACAATAAGTTCAAAAAACATTTCACATGCCAACATGTATGCTTGTTGTTGGGCCTATAAGGGCCCGGGTCATGGTTGAACCAATAACCCATGTTCAGAATGCAAATTGGTCAAATGGATTAGAAATTAGATAGAGATGCAAACCGATACGGGTAATAGTGGGTACTGCAAAACTCGTACCCGTACCCGACTCACTATTCTCATACCCGTACCCACCCCGTACCCGGTCAAATCCCCGTCGGGTTCGGGTAGAAAAATCCCCGCCGGGTACGGGGAACCCGACGGGTACCCGTTCAATAAAAAAAATTAAACAAAATACCTAAAACATTTAATACCCTTAGTTAGTTCAGACTTATTTCGTTCATTACGTAATGGACGAACAGGAGACGGACCAAATTTTAACCATTATTAGATTGAGTTAATGAGAGATTAAGAGTTGGGTTAAGTTTGGGTAGTGACTAGCGGGCTAAATCTGTTAAAAAAATTTACACATTAATATATATATTCGGGTCGGGTATAAACGGTGCGGGTATTATAAAACCCGTACCCGACCCGTACCCGCTCCCGGGTATTAAATTTAAACCCATCCCCAACCCGTTACCCGTTTAAACAGATAATACCCGCCCCGTAAGACTCGGGTCAAATTTGCATCCCTAAAATTAGATCAAGCTATTAAATTCTTCTCTCCAAGTCTCCGTGGTTTCTCCAATCAGGTTAAAAGCTTTTTGATTTTCATCATATTCTTTTCTGAATAAAAACCCCTAATTTCATCCTTTGTAACTGATTCCTAATTCCACGATTTAGAGCAGTCAATCACAAATTGATATGTTAATTCCTTTGAACGCATAATTTCTGGTGATTCGATCGAATTAGTTTCCAGTTTTTTATACGATTTTCAACATCTTCAGATTTGTTTTCGTTTTATAATCTAGTGTTTAGCATAGCTAATCTGATACTTTACATGTTACTTACTTGCAGCTGGAGTGTTAAATTTTGTATTGAAATGGATAACATACGGTATAATAGTAGACTAGACATACGAAGAACGCAACAAAAAGCAGATGAGGTAATATGCTTATGCAACTGTTGGTTTATGCTTCAAAATTGAATAATTGTTGATGCTGTTTTTGTTTTGTTATTGGTACAGGGAGAAGATGCTTCTGTTCTTGAGGAATTTCGCCTACCGATTCATCAAAGACCAACAGAAAATGTAGATCTTGAAAATGTTGAGCAAGCATCATTAGACACACGATTAACATCATCGAATGTCGGTTTCCGGCTTCTTCAAAAAATGGGGTGGAAAGGGAAAGAATGAACCCGATAATTGAGCCCAATAAAATTTTTTAAACCTAATTTTTGCCATCGTTATTTTTGTAGGAATAACTGAGCCCATCAAATCTGGAATTAGAGATTCAAAACTAGGCGTTGGGAAACAAGAGGAAGACGATTTCTTCACTGCTGAAGAAAACATCCAACGTCGACATTGAACTTGAAGAAACAACAAAAAAACGAGAGGTACACTGTACACCTTCTAAATCTTAACATAACTTATATTTTATAATGAGAATTAAAGAGTTGAAAACGTAAATAATATACTGTAATAATTTGGGGTTGATGAGTTCCTACGCATATCTAATAGCAGAAGGCAGCATATTGCATAAATGGAGTTTTTCTTGAGAATTTGTTGGTGCAGTTTTTATTACCTGGTGGAATCTTCTTCTTCTGCCACCTGGCACATTATGAAAATATAGGTTATGGCAGATCGAGAGCATAAAATTCAAAATGAAGTTAAGGAAATACGCAAAGTTTTCTTTTGCGAGCTTTGCAACAAGCAGTACAAGTTTGCAGTTGAAGGTCATTTAAGCTCCTATGATCACAATCATAGAAAGGTAATTTCAAATCTTGTTTGAATTGATTCTAATGACCGATTTAATTATGAACGGGGTTGATTTGGGTCAACCCGTTTTGCCATCTTTAGATTTTTTAATTTTTATTTCAAATCCATTTCTCTATAAAAAAAATCTAATTTGATTTTGATTTTGGTTTTATAGCGGTTTAAAGAAATGAGAGACATGCATGGAAGTAGCAGTCGTGATGACAGGCAAAAACGTGAACAAATATGCCAGGAGAAGGAGATGGCTAAATTTGCTCAAATGTATGTTTTTTAAAACATTATTGTATGCCTTTAATTAAATTATATATCCTTTTACACCTATAACATTTGTTTTTTTTACATATTTTAATTTAGGGCTGATGCCCATAAGCAACAACAACAAGAGGACCCTGAAAAAAGTAATCATCCTGTGAAGAATGCTACTGTTCTTGCAGATCAAGATCAGAGGAAGGCATTGAAGTTTGGATTTTCTTCAAAAATTGGTCCATCCAAGGTAATAAAAGTTTAAACAATATTATTACATAATTAATTTCATATTTGAATAAAAAAAGATTTAGGAGGTTGAATGCACTAAATTGAGAGTTTTTTGTTTTTTGTAATTTGGTCAAGGCAAGAGTGCAGCAAAGAAGCCAATTGCATCAGTTTTTGGCAATGATAGTGATGAAGAATAGCTTTTACTTTTACTCCAAGGAAGTTGTACCCTAGAATCTTACATGTTAACTTGTGACTGCATTTACCGTTTTTATTCTGAACGCTATACAAATCTTGTGTATCACTTAAACAATTAACATTTTTCTGCCCATAATTTATCGTTAGTTACAGTTTTCTCTAGTCTAGTTATGAAATATATTGTATGTCACAAAAAGAAGACCATTCTAGTATAGTTACAAGGTAGTGACCGTTCATGTATTTGATCTCATGTTAAAAATGGGTGGTAGATTGATTGTGAAACGTGATTAAAAGGTTTAAGCGGTGAGTTTTTTGCTGTTAGTGATGTAAGGTTTACATCACTAAAGAAAATGTTTGGTTGAGTTTTTTGCTGTTAGTGATGTAAGGTTTACATCACTTAGTGATGGAAAATGTTTAGTTTAGCTTATTGACTTATTTATATTAAAAAGTTAATAAATTGTTTTTTAGAAGTATTTGGATTAGCTTTTTGATGTAAAATAATAAAAAAAATGAAGTGAGGAAGAGGTAAATTGTTTTTTTTTTTTTTTAACGACAAGCACACACGCACAATAAATCTACATCAATTTTGTCCAAACTAGACTTGAACTCACAATCATATGGTACACCTAATCACCTTGTTAGCGCTAGGCTATAAGCCCTCTGGTTTTTATTCGTGATAAGTTGTTTAGAGAAGTTAGGAGTGTCCCAACGGCACGTCTTTTGTTCGTGATAAGTTGTTTAGAGAAGTTAGGAGTGTCCCAACGGCACGTCTGTACAAACTCGTCGAGCTCGTCAATCGTTGGCACCATCACTTCCTCCATCTCGTCGGTAGGCAACTCGTCGTTGTAGGGACGAGTTTACACAACTCGTTGAAGCGTTCGTGAGGGGGGTGGGGAGGGAAATAATTTTTTAATATTTTTTTAGTTGTGGATGAGTTAGTAATTAGTTTCTGTTAACACGACATTGTCAGTAACTCGTCGGTAAAGATAAGGGTGATATGATGTTACTGATGAGTTTGAAAACGCGGTATGTTGAGAGAGACCTTGGTACCCCACTACCTCTTACTTCTTAAAATAAACTTTTCAAAGCAAGTATTTAGTTTAGCCAAATAACTTATTTACTTTAAACCAATTAAGTTTTTTTTAAAACTCTCCCAACACCCTCCTAATAAATCCATAATTCATTTGGCCTATACTATATAAAACAAAGGGAAAAAACAACCAGAAAATAAGACAAAAATGTTGACCTTAACCTTTTTGGATTCTCGACATCGTTATCACTCTCCATGTCGAACGTACTAATATTCTTTATTCTCTGTCTTTTTGCCGATCGATCTCCTGGCCGTTAGATTTTTAAAATAATTGTTACTGTTCTTACGTTGATAAGGCTTGATATGGTTTTATCTCGTCCATCCATGAGGGTTATCAAGAAATCAAAGATAAAAAAAATCTATTTCATATTACACATATTCTACCTTTTAAATGAAAATTTTATACAAAATTCCTTGCAGATTTTTGCACCATTTTTTTATCTAGAAAGTTTTAGAGAGAGAGAGTGAACATCTTCACCATCTTGAGGTAAGAATCTTTATCCTTAGTTCAATTGCTCTACAAGATCGACTACAACTTTTAAGACTCTGAATGGCATTCAGTGTTTGAATCTTTTTACGTTGTTTTCTTAAATCCAATATAATAGTTATTAATTGTAAGACGTTGAGAAAAAAAAGTTAATTCATTGATTGTTTGGTTTGTTGTGTATGTCCTCTTGTAATTGAATGTGAAATGTCTTGTTATAATAATGATAAATAATTCCAAGTGCATAGAATAATCCCTCGTATCTTGTTGACTTATCCAAACGATCGAATAAGTGCTTTCTGTTGCAAATATAATGTTTATTAAATTCTTGTGTTTTACATACAGATGGTGTTTCTAGATCTGTTTTTTGCTGCTTCGATGCCTGTTCTTAAAGTACTCATAGTTACTGCATTAGGCTTATTTCTTGCTTTGGAATCTGTCGATATCTTGGGACAAAGTACGAGGAAGCAATTCAATAACGTAAGTTCTTGATTTAATATTCCCTTCGTTAATCAAGAGACCGTGGTTTGGGTGACGGTACCATCAACGCTCAAGTCATGGCGAGTCATGATATTTTTCAAGTCGTAATTAATATACAAATTTTTTATAGAGTAAATTACACGGATTTTTTATAGAGTAAATTACACGGATAGTCCCTGTGGTTTGACCCGAGTTTTGGATTTGGTCCCTAAGTTTCAGAAATTATACCGATGGTCACTAAGTATCGGACTTCGTATCGGATTTCGTCCCTAAGATGGATGTCTGTTAAAAAAAGCTGTTAACTTTTATTTATTATTATTAGTTAATTCTCTCTCTTCTCTCTACACCCATCTCCTCTCTCTTCACCATCACAGTATTAACAGCTGCAAAAATAAACGAGATTCCAACATACGCCAAAGGTACGGCCAGAAGCCATGGAAACGAAGATTGGCCAGCCCTAGGACAAGGAATAGCATGTGTTAATGAGTCACTAAATTCAACAATATCCAAAGCCTTGTCTTGAATCCATGGCAAATCTTCCTCAATTTCCTCCTCTATCACCTCCTCATTCTTCCCCGGTTCCTTAGGGTTTACATTTTTCCTCGCCGCCGAGGCGGCGGTGGACGAAATCAGTCGAGCACGGCGAGAGGAAGTTAATTATAAAGGAGAACTGAAGGTTGTCAATTCCAATTGAGATGATAAGGAGTTCGTAGTAGTATCGCTAATAATGATTTTAATGATTATATTGGATGACGGTTGGTGGAAGAGGTTGCGGCTGTGTGTGTGAATATCTCCGATGGCGATGCTTGGATACGGTGGTGCTACTGCTCTGTTCACTTCACAAATTTCACTTCACAGTATTTGTGGAAAAATCATATAAATTTCGAAATGAAAAATGTGTGTAATCAAATTTCATGGTAGCTTTTTTTTCTTCCAGAAATAGATCTACAAAAACCCACTTACTAATGATTAGATCTATATAACTAGGGTTTGAAACAATGATTGTGGAGGAGAGGCGATATGGTGCAAACAGAGGTTAAAACTTGTGAGTAGATGGTGATGACATTTGAAGGAAGAGATGAAGCTAGTAATCTTGATGAATTTCTATTTCACGGGAAGAGATCTAGAAGTTTGCGTGAGCGAAATCTGGGCCTTGACTTGCGGGTGTTTCGCCGGAGAAGGAGGGTCGGGATGGTCGGTTTTAGGTGGAGGATATTCCGCCGGAGACATATTTTTGGCGAGCATCACATATTTCCGGCGACAATCACATATCTCCGGTGAGTGGAGTGGATAAAGAAGATGCATAGTTTTGTTTTAATTTAAAATTAAAGTATAAAGGGTAAAATTGTCATTTGCAAAAATTTAACAGCAAATTCTTACGGCTGTTAGCCATAGGGACCAAAACCGATACGAAGTCTGATAGTTAGTGACCATCGGTGTAATTTCTGGAACTTATGGACCAAATCCAAAACTTAGGTCAAACCACAGGGACTGTCCGTGTAATTTACTCTTTTTTATATAATTTATATCTATGTTTATCAAGTTCATAAAAATTAAATATCTATTAATTTATACGACAATTCATATATATTGTAGTTCACAAAAAAAATTACATCTATATTTATAATTATATATGTCATCATTTTATAAAAGAAAAACTCAAATTTTATAACGCGCAACACAAAATGTATGCGATAAGGCACGTCTTATGTCGTCTTATCTTACGGCACGCATAACACGATCGCCATGGGTTATTTAGTAACATCGGGGCCTCGTTGTGTCGTCGTCATGACAAGGTTTTTAGAACCCTGATAAAAAATGAAAGATTTTGTTAACACAAATTCTAGCTAAATTACTTGAAGAGACAACCAATGCAAAAAATGCTAACTAAGACAAATATTGATCAATAAATAATCGATTACAAGTTCAGACACTGATATTACAAATATTTAATTGACGAATAATGTAGTATGAGTGTCACTAAGAAGATTTTACTCTGCTTTGATGAATACGAGTTGTGTTAAGAGGAGAGTGAGATTCGTTGTATGAGTGTGTGTTTGATTTCATCCATCGACTCTTTTATTTATAGGGTTTGCATGAATGATAGCTAAGAGGATGTACGAATTGTGACGCGCATTACTAACAGAATTCTGACTTATACTTTTTGTCTGTTTGTGACTCACTAAGATACTCTTTCAGTGAGTGTGCAATCTTCAGTGATCTAGTATAATACTTATAACTTTTTATGATAACTAAAGCTCCAATGACTAAGTAATATTCAATGACCCATAATTGTTGAGTGACTCATGATCGAGCTTTCGGCGACTTATGATTCTTCAACGACTTGTGGTTATTTAGCGACTAGACTTACTTCAGAGACCATCATCAATATGGTAACTTAGTCTTGCATGTCTTTAAGACTCAGTGTGATATTGTCCAGCAAACACTGAACCTACTACATTAATCATCCGAACTATTGATCATACTTTGATTCCGCACGATGATAATGATCGTTAACTCTTTGTTTGCTCAGATAGTGTAGTGGAGTGATGATGCTTAGAACATAGAAACATCATAGTCCTAATCACTCGTAATATGAAGCTCTCTTTTTAAATTGTCTTCTAACATTGTCTGTATGTTTTTATTGAATATAAAACAGGTAAGGGTTACTTTTATTGACCCAACAAATTCTTTCCCTTTTCTAATTATAGAACTCACACTTCTCGTTTCTTTGTGATTAGATGGTGTTCTTTGTGTTCAGTCCAGCACTTTTGGTTAGCAACCTCACTAGTACAGTCACTCGCGAAAACATCGTCTCAATGTAAGATTTCTTGACAGAGTTCATGATCATTATCTTCTTTAATTGATTTTCTTGATTCAAAATTGATGTCTACAGGTGGTTTATGCCTGTCAATATTCTTCTCACATACATAATTGGTTCGGCACTTGGATGGCTACTTATGCTCATCGGAAAACCACCTCAGCATCTAAAGGGACTCATCTTAGGTGCATGTGCAGCAGGTATGATGCCAAATCATTAACAAATTCAAATTATCATTAATTGTGACAATAATTATCAGGAAATATGGGAAACCTGCTTCTAATAATAATCCCAGCTGTATGCAAAGAAAAAGGAAGCCCGTTTGGAGATTCCGATGTTTGCTATGGTTTTGGCATGGCTTATGCTTCACTATCTCAGGCGGTACACATTTTTACTTTGAAAATTTCAGATAGATTATCTAATAAACTCCATGCTAATTTAAACAAAACGTACACTCATGACTTGATCAGATTGGAGCGATTTATTTGTGGTCTTATGTTTACAACCTCGTACGGGTTTTCTCTGGTCGTTCTGATCAAGATTTTAGCAACAATGTGGTAGTCATGCCTACAAGTGAACCTACGCGAGTGGAATTGACCGAAAGTTTGCTTCCATCATCTTCATCGTTTCTTAAAGTAAATGTTGATACCATAAAACAACATTTGGGGAACTTTTCAAGACGGTTCAACTTGAAAGCAATATTTGCACCATCAACCATTGGAGCGGTACTCTAAAATGTTCTCTTTTTTTTTTATAATTATCTAATTTGGAATGTAGATTACTTATACAACCAAAACGTGTACACTAATTACTTTTGATTTTCGTTTTATAAAACAAGCTTGTGGGGCTCATAATTGGAGTAATTACACCAGTGCGCGATCTACTAATAGGCACCTCAGCTCCTCTTCGAGTGATCCAAGATTCTGCATCCTTAGTAGGGTATTATACTTCAACCTTGTCAAGATTTTCCGTATTCCGTTGACTTTTCAGTGTCTTGATCGAGAAATCACTAAACGATTATTTTGCTAGGGTTTATCGTTTAGATCGTATATGTCAAAAAAAAAAAAAAAAAATTGAACGGCAAACACACGCATTCTCTAATCTACACCATTTTGTCCACCCCGGGACAAAATTTTATTTTGGGTCAAAATGCATTTTAATGCCCTGAACTTGTCTGACTAAGTCTTTTACTATCTTGAATCATCAAATATGCAACATGATAACCTGAACTTATAAAAATGGTTAATTTAGTATCCTGACTCAATATTTTGTTTTTATTTTCTCACGTCATTTGTTTATAAATCATTATATTGAGATAAACGTATATTTTTTAGTACCTTAAAACCTCCAATGAATGTAACTTAAGCAAGAAAATGAGATCAAGTTAATGAATCAGGGTACTAAACCGACTATTTTATTAAGTTCAGGGCACCTTGTTGCACCTTTAATAATTCAGGGTAATAAAGGACATAGTCAGACAAATGATATTAAAATGCATTTTGATGTGGGTCAAATGCTGTCATATAACGGGGAAAGTAGGTAAAACCTAAATAACTATATTATGATGTTGTATCAGGGATGCAGCAATTCCGACTATGACGTTGATTGTGGGCAGTAACCTGCTACGAGGTAAACTTGTATCTTAAAAATGTTACGTGTATTCGATTGTTAACTAGACATAATTTGCAGGTCTCAAAGGATCTGGTATCTCGTTACCATTTGTCTTTGGAATCATAGTAGTTAAGTACATTTTCTTGCCACTTTTTGGGATTTTAATTGTCAAAGGAGCGATTTACCTCGGCTTAGTTCATCAAGATCCTCTTTATGTCTTTGTTCTTTTACTACAATTTGCGGTTCCACCAGCCATTAACATCGGTAGGCTCTCCCGTTTGCTATTTGAATAAAATGTTTTATTTTGATCATCATGACAAAATGATAAACCATCTTAAAGTGTCCTAATGGAAAAAGAGGTCATCTGTCTCACAAGAAACCAGGGTTCAAACATCAATCGCTAACATTTTAGGATCATCAGAGGAAAAAAGTTTTTCCCTGAAACAAGGATTCCTTTCCATCTAATTAGTCGTTTATGACAAATTAGTGGTGATATATCTTGACATTGTAGGTACGATAACACAATTATTTGGAGCTGGTGAGAGTGAATGTTCGGTGATTTTGTTATGGGCTTATGGTTTAGCATCGATCTCACTTACCCTTTGGTCGATGTTATTCATGTGGCTTGTGGCTTGATTTGTTTCATATACACTCAGATGGTGCTACTCTTTTTATCTTCGATAATAGACTTGAAGCTCGTAACAATGGTTATCAACAAAACATTAGCTATTTAGTTTTAGAATGTATTGTTATCACATTGTCATTTTGTTTCTTATATAATCTTTAATTTTAATCCACAAGGATATTTATTTTCAATGTTGAATCCTTATATTACTTTTCAAAATGGATCTAGTCATACAGTTGAATATATTTTTATGGAAAACGAATATTAAATTCTTTTATTCAATTTGATTTCGCAAATGTTTTAAAAGCTCAGTTGAATTGGCCAATCGAATTGATCGGACCGGGAAACGGCAAGGTAGTTGGTCGGAATGAGTCGGTTATAGCAGCCGGCCCACAAAATTCAGGGGCCCATTTTCAAAAAAATAGTGAATTAAGGTAAGTCTAATAAAATATTAAAAGTTGACGGACTAAAGGGTTTAAAAAAACCGCACATGGGATTAATATTCCTTTTCATTGGAAGGAAAAAATTTACTTATTTGGGGGAAAAATAATTTAGAAGGGCTCTTTAAATTTTTTTCCTAGAGCACGAATGTAAGCATATTTATAACCTTGTACGGTGGAGGAATATTTGAAATAGGATTTATACAATCTGTTTGTGTTTCATATCTTTCAGCACCCAAGGTGATGGAAAGCTATCAAATAATAAGAATTGAAGGGCAACAGTAGTAATAGTAATAGTAATAGTGTAGGAGATGACAAGAATACATTTCTGGACACAAGCGAACTTGGGACAGATTTCAGCATTCCAAAAGAATTTGAGTTCGACAATTTGAAAAAAGCCACTGGAAACTTTAGTGAAGATATGGTTTTGTGTGAGGGAGGGTTTGGGAAGGTGTTGGGTTGACCGTTCGCCCCTTCAACACGTGGTGTTGGAATCGCTGTAGCTGCACAATACAGAAAGTATTCAAGGTCATGCTGAATGGCAACTAAGTATCACTTATACCTTCTATTTTTAAACATGTTTTAATAATTAATCAGGTCGAGCCAATTAGATTATCATAAACCCAAACCTAACCCGTTAAATAAATGGGTCACTTAAGTTGAACCGAAACTTATTTACCTCGACCCTAACCTATTTATTTTCCTATCGGTGTCAAGTCCGGGTTTCGTGTCGGGTGCCACCTCTAATCTTTTCTATAGAACACTACAAGAGTTATATTCTTTTATAAATTATAAATCCTTTTACTGAATTTAACTTCAAAATTTGTGTTCATTAGCTTCTTAGGGCGCTTGGCTCATCCAAATATTATTTGGGACACTGCAGCTATGAACACGAACTCTTGCTTGTTTACGAGGAACAAAACTTATGATCGCTTTTTATTCACAAGTAATTTTACATTAGAATTTATGTTCGACTATAATTAGTTTTTTATTTTCTTTTTCTTGAAAGTTTATTATTGCAATCAAGTAGCTATTTGTAACATGAATAAATTCACAGATGCATCTGATATTGCTGAACCACTTTCATGGGGAACACGACTTATGATAATGATAGGAGCTGCTCGTGGACTGCATTATTTACATTCGTCAAAAGATCAAATTATATTTCGTGATATGAAAAGTTCTGCCATATATCTGGATGAAGTACTCGATCTTAAGCTATTTGTGATTGATGGTGGTTATCAAACCACTTTGATATTTGCGTTTTTATACCATCATACTTAACGACTTATATTTAATTACTTTCTTATTCAAGGACTTTAATGCAAAGTTGGGGGACTTTGGCTTGGCAAAATCTGGCCGTGAAATCGGTAAAACGCATATTTCAACACATGTTTCAACAGGGGAACCTATGGTTATGCAGACCCCAAGTATATCAATACCGGTATGTTAACCTGCTTTCGAAAAAACAATGGATATATATAATATTATCCTTTAAATATTCGTAGTGGATGCACTTCGTGTAGATATGTATTTTTCTACTGAATTAAATCTTTAATATTATTAATCGATCGGTAATTAGTATCACATGAAAATCCACGCGCTGGGTAAACCTACTAGTTTGAGATATTTATGGTCATATCTTTTTTATTGTTAACCACACCATAAATGGTACAGGTCATTTGTGTGTGAAGAGTGACATATACAGTTTCGGAGTGGTGTTGTTGGAAAGTCTAACAATTGATAGAATGCGCCCTAATGAGCAGCATAATTTGGTAGATTGGACACGTCCAAAACTGAAGAAAGCTAAAGAGAATAATGGATCCACGCCTTCAACATAATTACCCGCTTGAAGGTGCGTTCGCTTGTGGTGCGCTTGCGTTAACATGTCTTTCAAACAATCCCAAGGATAGGCCTTCAAGTGAGGAACTTTGTCACAGCTTGGAACAGATATATGCAGCTAATAAGTAATGGAAGGTGGCAGTAGTTGTGTAAACGAGTCGAGTCGAGCCGAGTTCTGCCAAGCTCGAGCTCGACTCGATAATTAAAACTCGAGCTCGAAACTCGACGAGCTTCTATTTTTAAGCTCGAACTCGACTCGGTGAAAGCTCGAAACTCGACTCGATACTCGGCTCGGCTCGAAAAATCTTGATTTTTTTTAGAAGTGCACTTTTTTTGTTGTAAATATGTATATGGAAAAGGGTAAAAAGGTAATTATGTATATGAAAAGGGTAAAAAGGTAATTAAATAAAAACTCGATAAGGCTCGCGAGCCTAGCGAGCTGTGTATTTTGGAACTCGAACTCGACTCGAAGCCTTACTCGAGTAACTCGAGCTCGAGCTCGACTCGGTTCACAACGAGTCGATTCCGAGTATTTTGCGAGTCGGTCTCGAGTAACTCACGAGTTGTCTCGACTCGATTACACCCCTAGGTGGCACACAACACAAACGAAATACAAAGTGTATTAACACACTTTTTGTTGAATCTTTATACTCAACAATCATAATAGAATAATGTTGCTAAGAGTTACTTAGTTCTTTAGATTTGTATCATATTACAACTCTATTGCTAATATACATGTAATCCTTTGGGCTTTTATCAAGTTGTCACATATATATAATTATAAGAAGTTGGAGTTAATTTATTTTACTATTCCTAGTTTGTTTCATATTATAAGTCAGAGTATGATTAATAGATCATGTACAACATTTTGGACCAAAAAGGTTGAAGTATTAAATCTTATACATAACATGTAATGGTATAATTTGGAAGTAGCTAGTTAGTTATTCCCATCATCAAGGCTAAAAACATGCATACATATGAAGTGCATATCTCCCTCTTTTAAGATATTATGCTTGCTTCTTTATCATTATTGTGTAATAGTGATTTCCATGACATATTGCCATATGTTGTATTATAATCAAATAAAGACAAAAGGAGCAACGTGGTCTTGTAAGTTGAATCCATTCCCTACTTACATCTCATTTTTGTTAGTTGAAAAACTGTTGTTTTGGTTTAAAAGCAGTTCAATCTCAAGCTAAACAAACTCAAAAATAAACCAAACAAAACATCCAAAAGCAGGAGGATTTAGCTTGAAATTTGTAATATTGGATTAAATTTAATCCGTAAAAGTTAAAACACCATAAATCTCTCTCTAAATAACACGACAATGAAGCATAATAAATGTTCCCGAGTTGTAATCTATAAGAAAAATACAATGCTCAGACCCGATTATATCCAACTGACTTGCTAAACAGCCGGCGAATGTAAACCACTTGAAGTCCACTTGCAAGAGCCAGTAAAATGTATTCTGCAATTGTGTAAAAGATCACCCTTTTATGGGTGCTCTCATTTGCTGCAACCACCAACCAACCAACATTAATACACAATTAACTAACATTATTCAGCAACAAAAAGATGGTTTCAAAATTCAAACAAAGGACTTACTATGGCGATGCCGAGCATCACGTGCTTTCAAATATTTCTGTTCAGCTGTAACAGATTCTAATGCTTCCCTCAATTCAGCAATTTTTACATTCACAGGGTCCAAATGCTCTGAAAATAATAATTAAAAAGAAATCTTAAAATATATATATTTTCCTAAGCTGCAAATTAAGTATGATATTGAATACAGAGACGAACCATCTTTTGCTAGATCATGCTCGTTGGGAATATGACCAACATGAATGTAGAAAGAAACAGTTTCAGGAGTCGAATAAGGGTTATGAAAACAAAATTGATACATTCCACTTCGTGGGGCCTTAAATTCAAATTTTTCTCCAGATGTACCTTTCATTGTTTGTACTACATTTCCTCCAGGAGATGACACCTGAAATTGTATACTTAGAGAGTATTAAATTTACAAATCAACAACAATAGAATGATTTTCTTTTTAAAACTTTATCTGAATGTATTTCTTATTTAAAAAATTACTTATAAACACAATATCAAAACTGAAAGTAAATTGTAAGATAATTCAGCTCTTTTTTTCTCCCTAGTCCCTACAGCTTCAAGCCAAAATTATTTCGTATTACCTATCTACAAAAATGAATCTATAAGTAATAACAAATAACAATGTAAGCCTTGATCAGATTTCAAGAGCTTTATTGGCTCAATTATTTTGGGATAACTTCAAAGAACTTGAAGTACACGAAATTTAAGAAAAAAATATGTAAGATCCAACTTTTACGTATACACAGAAGAAAAGGAAAAAAAATCCCTTCAATTAAGTTAAGTAACAACATAAGATCAACAAAGTAGCTAAAACGGATGAAAATTTGTTTAAAATTCAGAAACTTGAAACAAAAAAACCACGAAATTGACGCCACCTGAAATTTCACCTGCCGAAGCAGATCAATCATAAATCAAACATAAGAAAAAAACAAAACCCTAAAATTTCACTCTCATCCATAATTTCCTAACAGAAAATCACAAATCTCAACTCGATTCCAATTAATCCGAAATTAACAATAAAAAAGACACGATCTGAACTACAAAGATCGAGAAACTCACGATAAAGTCGATGCCGGGGTGATCGGAGCTCCAGAAAATATCATGATCAACGACAACAAAGTTGCCTGAGACCGTATCTCCTTCGTAGAGTACATATTCGTATACACATTCAACGTCGTTGACGGTGACTGAAAGCGCCGATACATCGCCGGCGAAAGTAGAAAGGAGAAGAAGCCCCAAAACTGCATACACTTTCATTGTTTTCTCCGACTACCGATTTCCTTTCTTTCTGATTCACCAAAAAATTGCGTTTTCAGGACTTTGTTTTGTTCGGAACAGCTGCTTTATTTTACTTATTTACCCCTATAAGGGACGGGTTGGATTTAACTTGCAAATTGGTTATCTTACAATGCATTTTATTATGCTGAATTTACTTTGTACTTAGTCCGTTTTAAAATAAATGATACACTTTTCTATTTTGGGGTGTTTCAAAATAAGTGATACACTTTAAAATATTTTTTATTTGGTAAAATATAATGGGACTCATACTCACTAACTATCTCCTTTAATAAAGTGAAATTACTCATTTACTCTTACTTTTACTTTTAAATATCATTAAACTCACTTTAATCATAATATGTGGGACCCTCACTCACTAACTATCAAATTTAATATAGTTTAACCTTCATTACAATCTTTTGGTTCAAAAAACGTGAAAGCTAATTTGTATAACTTATTTTGAAACGGATGAAGTATTAAAAGTGCAATATAATATTATATTATTATTAACTTGGAAAAATAGTTAATTTAGTATCTTAATTTACCTATTTGATCTTGATTTCTTGTAGAGAAATGATATTTAGTCCTACCATTTGGTCCTACTCATAGCCCTACCCACTTAATAGGATGACATGTGTATTCCACTAATTCTCTCTCCTAATATTATCTCTTGATTTTGACACGTGTTTTCATCTAATGAGTGGGTCTATAAGTAGGATCAAATGGTAGGCCTAAATACAATTACTCTTTCCTGTATTAGGTACTTCTAATTTCAATTTGTTGAGATTATTTATTTATTTAATTATTTTTTTGAACGGTCGGTTAGTAAGTTAGTCCTTCGAGCCTAGATAGTGACATCCGCAAGGGGTCGTATGTCTTCCCTCGAACCCTCCACTTATGGGTAATAAATATCATTTCTCAACTCAAAAATATTCAAAAAAAAAAAAAAAAAAAAAAAAAAAAAAGATGATGTACCTCAAACTTAAGACTCTGTTCTTTCACTAAGACTCCAAGTCACTCCATCCACCATTATTGAAATAACTTGGGCCGAAAACTATTCAACCAAGATTACCATTTCCAAAACCGAACAACCTCTTAAAAGTCATTACTACCACCATTTAGTTTTTTGAAAATGCTATTAGAATCATCATCCTTTAGAAATATTATTATAAGTTGTTATATGAATGTTGTATTCAACATACAAGATATGATTAGCAACATATAACTAATCCAATCCAACAAATATCCAAAGCTTCCTAGTGACAGGATAAAAAAAAAATGGATGCAAGTATTTGAGATACAAACAGCAACATGTAACTAATCCAGTCCAACAATCATAGACATACACAACACAAAACCATATGTTCAAAACCCTTGAAACAACAAAACGAGGAAAGACAAAAGATAAAAACAAGACTTTGCATAAATAAAAAAAACAAACACAAAGATTGTTGACTAATAATCGGGTTCATGACCATGGACCCTCACCCGATATATGCAAGTATGTGTAGGGCTTCCATGATTGGTCAAGAATTGTAGCCTGATTGCACTCACAATCGTTGGATTTTGCAACACGTTGAAAGTTTGTGCATTACTTTTTTCAAGGTCGTATGTGAATTCTGTTAATAACTGCTCTTTTTGTGTATCTTCATCGTTGTACAACCATCCCAAAACCTTACAGTTTTTTGGAGCACTTGATCGGTCAAATGCCACACTCTGCTCATCATAAAACATTAAATCATTAGAAAGCAACAACATCAAAATGATTAAAACTCAAAACTCATTATTTAGAATAAAACCACAAGTTGTTGATCACAGCTAGAGATGGCAATTTCTGGCTTGATTCAAATATGTTATATCTCTAACTATAAAAGTCGGGTAAAAAGGAAACAATAATACTTTTAAATCATAAAACCTCCTAAATCCTTCTATTCAAAAAATCACTTTTTATTGGAAAATTGTACTTTTTGTAATCATATATTTTTTTTTCATGTCTGGTGTTCACTCGGTTATTATAATTATGATCTCGCAATTAAATCCAGAACACTCGTTAATCAAAACGTTGATTTCCATCCAACAAGTTCAGATTGGTGACAAAATCTACACATTTACTAAACCAAGCACTACATGGGACCTAAAATAGTTCTACAATTGCAATTTTCTTTCTAATATGCTTCATCTGAACAGTCAATTAAACAGAATAGCAATAAATGATAATACCAAACAAGATAACAGCCAATTCAAGAGGTAAACCAACTCTCCTAATGATACTCACTCACTCAATACTCTTTGATAATGATAAATTAGATAATAATCCACTATTCCTAATCATGATTTTGAGAATTTCATCACTAGAACACTACCTTATTAAAAATAAATAAAGCAAGCAATAAACCAAAATTAGACAAATTAGTAACTTCAAGAAACAAACCTTGGAAACATGTTCAAGAGTTATAGCTTCTGGAACAATGGCAGTTCTAAGTTTAATGTCAACAAAACCATAATCTCCTTTAAGAGGAAAACATTCACCAGGCTGACCAAAACTCGGTTGCAGCATCTTAACAGCATCATTTCTCACATTTCCACTAAACCAACTACTAACCCTATTTCCACCAATAAAAGGCTCAGAATGCTTCAATATCATTGCACCACCTGTTGCAACCGCATAATCAACCCTACCAAGCCCATCAGCAGCATGTTTTTCAATTTCTCTCTCAACAATTTCCCTAGCAAAAGCCCTAATTTCATCCAGTTTCAATTCACTAATATCATAAACCCCCTTTTTCTCCTTGAAATCCTCCACAAACTTGTTGAATTCCTCTTTCGATAGCCAGTCAGTAGCAGTTAATGATTTCTCCATGCCTTCAACTCTTCCATCTAATTCGTTAAGCCTACTGGAAAATTCAGCATGTCCACCATCGATTCGCTTACTTAATTCGCTTTTCAAACCTGCAATCTCATTCTCGATCTTCTTATCCACAACTTCAACCTGAACTTGCATCATTTTAGTTGTGGTTTTCAAGAACGCCTCCACTTCAGCAATCCGTCGTTCGTAATCAGAAATAGGGTTTAAAACGGATTCGATACCACTACCTTGATTAAAGGCTAATTTACGAATCATTTGAGCCAAAAGCAACAGTACAAGTAACAGACCAAAATTCTTCACAATCACACTTACAGCGGTCTTCCATGGAGGTTTCGTAGAAGAATGGACGCCGGACTTTTTAACGACGGTTCGTTTTCGTAATCTGGTGGTTGAATTCGTGGGTAAGGGATTCTTGTTTTGAACAGCGTCTCTAGATCTTTCGAGAACAGTTTCTGCTCCTGCTCTAATTGAATGACTAAGATCTCTACCTCTACTGGTTTCGCCGCCGCTGGCCGGAGAAGCATCAATTCCACCAGTACCGGCCAAATCTAAGCCGGATTTTTTGTCGCCGGTTAGTAGAGATCTACGCAACGAAGCACCGGAAGGGTTTGCTGTAATTGAGACAGTGGACGATGACATTTGAGAATCTGAAAAGTGATTTAGTATATGGATTTGGGGTAAACCGAAAGAAATGAAAATCCCTAATTTTAGAGATGAGATTTTAGGAGGGAATTGGGAATTACTTCAACTTTTCGATGAAGAGAATTGACCAAAACCGTAGTGAACCTTTTGAAAGAGCGGTTCCTCGTTTAAAATAAGGGGTGATTCCGTGATTGTAATACTTAAAAAATATTTAGACACTATAATTATCGTTTTAAGGGGTATTTCACTATTTCACATTGCGTTTTTGAACAGATTTATATGCTTATCTCTATTCCTTTAATAAGTATTTAGGGGATAGGGCAGTATAGGTATTACATTAATTTAAGCAATCTACATTTCCTCATTCCCTTCGGAACACAGTAACCGTCATCTCTCTTCCTCACACCGTTTCTTCCTCCTCTTATCCAGCCATTCGTTTCACATAAATTGTTTACTTTCTAAACGTCGTCTTCACCTACAGGTCCGTCTTTCTCATCACACCCCTTCAATCGGTGGCCGTTGCTTCTTTCTCCTCACACCCCTTCGTCAACCGTCAATCGTATTTCTCCTTACACCCCTTCGCCAACCGTCAACCGCCAACCGTCGTCAACCGTCATCATCATCATACCTATAAATACAACCCCTTCATTTCCCTTCAACGCACACCCCGATGACGTTCGATTCTGGGATACGGTATCCGTTTGCTATGTTGTGCCGCATTATCGTTTCTTCTCAGGCTTGTCTCAGTATTTTCTCATTGCTCTTTGTAATGTTCTTTTTTGTTACGAGATCATGGTTTATTTTTATATGATATATGATTTGATTGCCTAATTTAATTTCTGCTCACCACGTATTTGATAAAATGCTACCTAGAATCATCTTTTGTTTCTTTCTATATAGGAACCAATTGTTACATTATTTTAATTACATTAATTTTGATTCTGATTTTAAGATATTAGCTCATATCAAATATTTTTAATTTTGTTGAAACTTTAGTCAACTGTTTGACCGGTTACATCATATTTCAGGATAAAAAGAATTTCGTAAAATGCTTCAATGGCCTCATTTTACTGCTACTACAATGTCACATACTTCCTCCGATTCAAGATAAGTGATACACTTTCTTTTTAGGGGTGATTCAAAATAAGTGATACACTTTAAAAAGTTTCCTTATTTGGCAAAAAAAATGGGACCCACACCCACTAACTGTCTACTTTAACAAAGTGAAATGACCCATTTACCCTTACTTTTTACTTTTAAACATCATTAACCTTACTTTATTCAAAAGGTGTGGGACTCATTCCCCACTAACCATCCAATTAATCTAATTTAACCATCATTATAATCTTTTGCCTTAAAAACCGTGAAACACCAAGTGTATCACTTATTTTGAATCGGAGGAAGTATTATTTATGTAAGGTTTTCCACCATCTAAGTTTTTGTCATATTTGTTAGTGTTAGCTTGTTATTTCTTTCTGGAATTGGATGTTTATGTAATTGTCATTATGTTTACATTCTAATCTGTTTCCCTGTCATAATTTTTATGCAGTATACCCCCAATTCATATATGTTTTTGCGTTCATGTTTCCTTTTAGGAATATTGATTACATTTATCCTATTTGCAATTTTTTATTCTTGAGTAATTTATTTTTAGTTAAAACCCGTTTGATCGACCGGTTCATTTTTCGTCTTTTTTACCCGCACATTGTCGCGGGCAAAAGACTAGTTACATTTTAAAAAGAGAAATGATATTTTATTCAATTTTTTTTATACTCATATTCTTACCGATTTTTAAACATAATATATTTAATCTATTAATTAGCTTTCCTCATATTATTTTTAATTTTAACATTTATAATGATCAAATTAATAGACACATAAATAAGCACAAATATAAAAAGCAATACCATTTCTTTTTAAAAAATATAAATAATTCAAAATTTATTTTTAAAAAAGTCTAAAGTAATCAATTATTGTGTTTTTAAGTATTTAAAATGAGTTTTAAAAAAGCAGGTGAGATATGCTTATTGTGTTTTGAAAACTGGTTATTTACATTTTGACTATTAACTAAACAAATAATTAAATTTATCAAATCCTAAAAACTGATTATTTAATTATTACAATTTTAAACAATATAATTAAATCTAAATATTATTTTTTTAATCACTTTTTATAACTCCTAATTTTCTGATATAATAAAATAAAAACTAGATTTTACATAAATCCATTTTTGTACATTAAAAGTTAAAACAATAAAAAAATTCTCTATGCACACCATTTGGTGCAGGACCCGATCCGCTATTACCCCCGAATTTCATCCCAAAACCTTGTTTATTTTATAGCGAGAGAGGCGTAAAAACTCGGGCGAAATCGCTGAGGTTGAAGCTGATTCAAGTCAATTTACCTTTGAAGCTTATCCGTCATCATGGATCTGAATCCGGTTTGTAACCTGAATCTGTATTCATTATTTATAAGCGGTGTCAGGTTTTAAGAATCATGCAATATTGGTATTTTTTTTCGATTAGATCGAAAATTGTTAGGGCAGATTTGGGGCAAATGCATTTTGTTGTGTTTTTTTGCTGGTACGTATCTCAAGTAATTATGATTGTTCATCAAGGCATGCGACCGAAATTTTTTGTAATGATCTCGGGATGTTGATATCATGAAATGTGGTAAATGTAGTGTTCATCTATGTCATTCTGATTGTTCAGCCATAGATCTCAAACAGTTGTTTAACTTGCGATGAAAATCATTGCATATTTGCATGTCATAATGATTTGATGTTGAATAATGTTCGGAATTGTATCCGGTCTCTAGTTAATTCCACGATGATTTCATCATAAGTGTTCGTTCTTGGAAACTGCAGATAACACTATAAGTCGGCAATATAATCAGTATTTGATAATGATATATTGATGTTAAGCAAATTGCATGTTGCCTTCTTTCATCACAAATTCACAATACTAATTACTAAGTTAGTGGTTTGCTGAATGTGTGACGTTACTGATAAGGAACCAAGATATATCATAAGATATTTGGTTTGGGTATAATTATTGATTTCATTAATCCCTAGAAGTAAATTAGTTTGAGCTTATTTTTTTTGGAATTTGCTTAACATTAGTTTGAGCTTATTTTTTTTTGGAATTTGCTTAACATTAGTTTGAGCTTATTAGCGGTTAGCATCTGACATGAAATGGTGGAGGGTGAATTTTAGCTTGTCAAATACTCAAATTTTACTAAATTTCATTTTTGTGGATCTTATTATAAATCTGCATCATGTGTGTGAGCTTGTGCAAAAAGACGTTACAGTAAAGATTAAGATTTTATTTAAAGATTGCATTATATATCTTGTATTTTTCAATATATGGTTACAAGATTACTTAAAATTATTATTGTATCTTATGCTCAGGCTCCGGGAGAAAACTATGCAAACCCAAGGATATGCTTCTTTCATGTGCTCTTCAAGGTCTAGTCTTTTTTATCTAAGTCTATATATTTCTCATTTTCCTCCTAATTACATTTCATTTCACTAATGTTTAAGCAGGCTGGAGCTTTGGCATTTTACATACTATCAGCCCTATTTTTTGATAGTTTTGTCATAATTTTTGTGGTAACGGTTCTTCTAGCTGCTCTCGATTTTTGGGTGGTGAAAAATGTCAGTGGACGAATTTTAGTCGGTTTGAGATGGTGGAATGAAATTGATGATAATGGTGAGAGTGTGTGGAAGTTTGAATGTCTTGACCAAGAGGTCGGTATTTTTAATTTTTATTTATTATTATTATTTTGTTCGTCTAACAACATATACATCCAGATTAAGTAGTATTACATTTACATCCATTTTCTACAGTCGTTGGCTCGAATGAACAAAAAGGATTCATGGTTGTTCTGGTGGACTCTTTACTTGACTGTAAGTTTTTTCATCATAGTAATTTTATAACACAAAAAAGAAAATAATATATTTTATTCTTTTTCAGGCGGTTGTGTGGATCTTGTTTGGAATTTTCTCTTTGATAAGGTTCCAAGCTGATTATCTTCTTGTTGTTGGAGTTTGCTTGACTCTCAGTATTGCAAATATTGTGGGATTTACAAAATGCCGCAAAGGTACTAAAATTCCTTTTTTTATTTAATTTAATTATATATAATTACAGCTACATTTATGTGGTATGGTTTTTAATTAATTTTTAGTGTTGTTGATTCAGATGCGAAGAATCAGATTCAACAATTTGCATCGCAGACTATTGCCAACCGCTTTCAGTCGACATTACAGTCTGCATTCAGTGTTGTGTGATTTTGATAGAGACAAAAAGAAGTTGGTTTGTTATTGTGTACTTTATATACCTTTTTGTAATTACACTCTAACTTGTTCTTTCTATCATATTCATATGAATCATACATGTAATTGTTTATTTGCATTCCCATATCTGTTTCTGGTGATCTATAGTTTAAACTTTGGAACTTGAAACACAAGCAACTCCAAAAACTCAAATAACAAGTGACTAGCTCTTCTACTACCCTTAATTATTAAAGTGCAACATAGTACCTTGAACTTAGCAAAATTGTCGATTTAGTATATTGACTCATTAATCACTAAAAGTGGTAGTTAATATTACAAATTAATGAATCAAGCAGACAACTTGTTAACCCTAAAGGATTCCATGACTTTACGGATATCATTTTCCTCTTGTACAAATACATTTTCAGGGACTTGTAGTCTCAACTCATATAATTGGTTATTTTCAACTCCCAAAACCGAAAGGTATCGCCTATTCCATTCCATACGCACTACTCTGTCTTCTGGCATAACTGCCAATTCATTGTTGCTAGCAAATGATTTTATGTTCACCTGAAAATCATCAACTAAATATAATCAATGTTAAATAAACCTATGTTCTAACTCTATTGACATAAAATTTTGAAAGAATCTTACCTCAATTTGGTAATACATCTTCCCATCATCAGCAACTCTGGAAGAAGTAGATAAAACACTTGATTCGCGTTTAACACCAAGTCTAGTAGACATAAACTCGGTCAAATACTGTCTAAGGACCGATTTTCCTGCTTCTTCTGGCGGGCCCAAATCTTCCACACTTTTGTATTTTGATGATGAAGGTGATGACACTTCAACCGAAAGATTCTCATCAAGAACAAAAGGATCTCTGAAGAATATATCAGCATTTGCACCACGAACTTGAATCCAGTTTTTAGGATAATCGAATGAATATCCGTCAAAAGTGTCTATAAATTCCCTGAATTCTACTGATTGTTGAGCAAATGCAATGTTTCTTTCAGTTTGTGAGAATGTGGAACTTGAAAGGATTAAGGCCATTAAGCTCCTTCTTATAAAAGCTTTAGTCTGGTTATATATTAGAGGTATAAATAATGAATGATCAAATTTTCTGCTAAGGCAAATTAGCACAATTTCATCAAGCAATGGATAAATTGAACTCAAACTGATTAATGAATTCATATACGTCAATTGCTTTTAACCTGATTAACAAATTTATACTAACTCAAATTCTTATAAATCGTGAATTAACACCATAAAAGCTTAAGCTTATGAATGAAATAGAACTATAGACGCACAAGGTCTACCATCTCAATCTCATTTCTTTGTGCAAAAATGGAATTTTATGGAAATTCCTTTAATTGCATCGGCTGGAACTAAGATTAATAATCAATAATTCATAATGCTTGATCACGGCGTTTCAAATCCTATTCCAGAGCTGGAATTTAAATTAGGTTTTTGATTGATGAGATTGTAAAGTAGGTTAAGAGACTTACGGGTTGCAGGAAAGAGAAAAACAGGGTCTGGAATTGAATAAGGTAGGAAACGTGGTGAGACGTATGGGGAGGGCGGAGGAGGAAAGGGAATGAGGCGGAATAGAACGGAGTACGGTGGCCGGAGGAGGTCTGAAACCGAGACGGTTCACCATGGTCACAACCATCCGAGTGGATTGAGTGAGATAAGAAACCAGCCACGGTGTGATCTGGAAAGAAAGCTCAGAATCTCAGATAACAAAATATCTATCTCCATAAAGAACATAATCTAATTTTGAGAAATTATATGAGTATATTTTTTAATTTTATATTCATACTCATTTTTAAATTTAATATATTTAATCCACTAATTATCTTTTTCCATATCATTTCTTGATTTCAACATTTATCTTTAATTTTTATAATTGATTCATATATCTACCTAATTTTCTATAATGTAACTTGAATAAACAATAATTTGATTAGATTAGACAATAAACAATACCAAACATTAATAACACTAGGCTATAAGTTTAGGTAGATAACATAATTTAAAAAGTAAATTACATGGAATGTCTATGTGGTATGTCACTTATTATAAACTCCGTCCTATAAGTTTCTTTATTACACAGTAGTACATCCATGATATTTGACTATTTCCTGCTGCCATTTTACGCGAGTGAAACTAACATATTCGTAAACTTTTTATAATGCGCCTTTCATAAACAAACAAGCTCAATATAGAGCGAATTACATCTAAGGTCCATGTGGTTTACCACTTATTGTAGTTACAGTTCCTAAACTTCATTAAGTACACTGGGAGTCCCTGGTTTTGCTTTTTTGTTGCACCCGTAGTCCCTGAAGCAAACGCCCGTTTAAAAACCCTATTAAATCACCCATGTGCACATCACATGATGGGTAGATGGGTAGTATGTTAATTCTTCACCCCTTCCTCATATTTAAACCCGAGTAAATTACATGGAAGGTCCCTTTGGTATACTCCATATATGGTTAATCTCTTTTACTGTGTTGGTTTGATTTAGTTTGGGTTGAGATGATTTTTTAACAACTTCTATATCTATTTTAATATTATTTACAACTAGACATGAACCTATGATTATAGGTCACGAACAACTCCAAACACCTACTAGTACGCTACAAGCCTTAGGTTGCTAATGAGTCAAGGTGAAAATTTAAGTTGGATTGAGTTGTATAGATTAAAGAGATAAAAACTATTTTTTTAATGAAAAAAATTGATTGGGTTGAATTTAGTTACTAATATGGATAGTCTAACAAAACCTCATAAGAACGCCCGGTGCGGTAACAATCTACCCATGTCATTACTCTGTGGCAAAGCTTTTGGTGACACCGACCCCAAATCACGACACTGACCCCATCCTCCACCATTCTATACGCCACTTCTCTAGCGCATGTTTTTCGGGTTTTCAGACGTGTGATATGAATGAGGGGTATTTTAATAGGTTTTAGAGTAAATTACATTGAAGTTCCCTGTGGTTTGTCATTTATTACAGTCACAGTCCCTAAACTTTATTTATTACACTGAAAGTCTCTGGTGTTTTCAATTTGTTACACCCAACATCTCTCACCCAAACAACCGCCTATTTTAATCGTTAAAATGACATATTTGCCCATCATGTGCTTCTCACGTGAACATTTTAACGGTTAAAATATACGGTCATTTGGGTCAGGGATATCAAATGTAATAAATTGAATACATCATAGATTTTCAATGTAATAAATAAAATTTAAGAACTGTGATTGTAATAAGTAGTAAATCACATGGACCTTCTATGCAATTTACTTTAGGTTTTAAAATATAATAGTTTGAATGACAAGGATAAAAAATAATTGTTTTATAAATGTAAAAAGGAAAATGCTACCTTGAGACTACCCCCATCGGCAAGATGGGGGTTGGGTCTTTCCAATATTTTATTCAAAAATAAGCATGAGGGCCACCGACTCACCCAAACTTAGGTCGGTCAACAGAACCAGGTCGCCACTCCTTGGGGCACTCAATTTCTCTTTTATTATTTATTTAAATACCAATGATGTAATTTTTTGATTGGCTATTGAAATTTTATTAAGATAAAATTTCTTATCTAAAAAAATCTAACATTATCTAAACTAAAAAAATTTAAAAATAATACTAAAATTCATACTTCCTCCGTATCAAAATAAGTGACACAAATTGGCTTACACGTTTTTTGAGGTAAAAGATTAAAGTAGAGGTTATAATAGATTAAAGTACATAATTAGTGGAGAATGGGTCCCACTTTTCTTGAATAAAATGATATTAATGAGTTTTATAAGTAAAAGTAAGGGTATAAGAGTAATTTCATTGTATTAAAGTGGATAGTTAGTGGGTATGGGTCCCACTATTTTTACCAAATAAGGAAACTTTTCAAAGTGTGTCACTTATTTTGATACACCTCAAAATGGAAAGTGTGTCACTTATTTTGATACGGAGGAAGTATTTTTTTTTTGTCTATTTATAGAGTATAAACTTGACATATTTTGTATACAATTTCAACTCATCTTTTCTAAACCCTTTTGATTTCTTTGCTATCATGGATCCTTCATATCCAAATTTCGTTTTTAATCTTAATGATTCTCAAGATTATCAAAGCTTTCAACCCTATCAAAACTCTCAGTTTTTCTCAAATCCTGATCAACTTCCTGTCACCGAATATATTCAAACCTCACCAAACACGGGAAATAACTCAAAAGGCGGAGGCGATAAATGGGATGTCGTTGAAGACATCTCTTTAATGTCAGCATATCGCTAGTGGAAATTCGATTATTGGAAAGAACCGGAAAAATTATCATTGTGGTCACACGTAAAGGAATTGTATGACGCAAATCAGGCGGAAAACCCACAAAAGCTCGGTGACAGACAAATTGGTCAAATGAAAGGTCGGTGGAAACGACTTAACGAAAATTCCGGAAAATGGATTAGTGCTTACCGAGAAGCATATCGACTAAAAAGAAGTGGAATGAGCATGAAAGATGTTGAAAATGAAGCTCATAAAATTTATGAGGCAGGTGGGAGCAAGTTCAATGACATTATAGTGTTCAATGAAGTTATGTGTAACCATCCAAAATGGAAGCTAGAGCTAGAACCTAACACAACACGTTCTCGTCCTGAAGAAGGAGAAAATGGTGGTAGCACGAAAAGATCGAGGACTACTGAAGAAGGAGAATATTCTGTCCCTTCTAATCCAGAAACACCAAGTAGTGGTGGTTCAGTAACTAACCGTCCAATAGGTAGTGATGCAGCTAAAAGAAAAGGAAAAGGTAAGGCGTCTAATGAAGTTGTTGAAGAACTTCGTGCATTGAGGCTTACTAGAGACAACGAAGTTGAAATCATGAAAAAAAGACTCGAGTTGGATCAACAAAGAGAGCAAAAATCGGAAGAAAGGGAACTAATGAAGATGCAACTTGTGCATTTGAACACACTGCTACAAAAGGAGTCCTTGTCGCCTGATGAAGAAAACATGAAACGCTTTCTAATGTCCAAGTTTTATGGAAACTAATTACAACTTATTGTATGTTTTGTTTCTAGTATTGTGTAAGATATTGCATTATTGATGTGTCAGTTTTTGTAAGATATTGAATTGTAGAAGTGTCATGTATGTGTAAGATATTGCACATGGAGCTCTCAGTATGTGTAAGATATTGTTTTTGATGTATATTTATGAATTTATCTTCATTTCCATGTGTCAGTTTTTTATTGGATGTCTATATTTGATCTAGATATGGAAATCTAACATTATCTTACTTTTGTGTGTATAAGTAGAGTACACCAATCACGTACTTCCATATCTCATCATAACTCTTCACTTTAATCTCTTCAAAAATGTATCACAATGAAAACTCAGAAGGAGGTTCCGATTCATCAAATCCAAATATATATGATGAATGGGAAGCACGAGTTGTTCAACAAAATCGACAAGTAGATAACATTATCAATGAATTACTCATAAGTAGGGGTGCCCAAAGGGTTTACCCGACCCGACTTAAACCCGAACCCGATTATGCTAATCGGGTCGGGTCTATTCGGGTTCCATATTATTATCGGGTTTTTTTAAACCCGACCCGACCAACCCGATTCGTTATCGGGTCGGGTTTCAGGTTAGAATTTCTTGACTTTATCGGGTTCGGGTTGACCAGATTAGACCCGATTAAAGTTTAAGTATTATATTTCCTATAAAAATTAAGAAGTCTTTACTATTAAATCAATTAATTAGCAAATTATATGATAAAGTATTCAATAAAAATCAATTAATAATTACAAGTGTTAAATAAAAACTCATAAAATTTAATATATTAAATAATTTTTTAATTTTTATCAAAAATTCCTAACTCAAGTGTAACCCGACCAACCCGAAACCCGACTAACCCGAACCCGACAAACCCGAATCCTTATCGGGTCGGGTTTCGGGTTAGGATTTTTTAAACCTCAAACCCGACGGACCCGACCCGATAAGAGTCGGGTCGGGTCGGGTTGACCCGTTGGGCACCCCTACTCATAAGCATGCCAAATATGCTCATGGGAGATATTCCTAGGGCAAGAAGGAGGTATTGTGATCGGGAGCGTGAGCATGGTGAGGCACGTTTGATGGAAGACTACTTTGTTGACAATCCAACGTATGATCAAGCAACCTTCCGACGTAGATTTCGGATGCAGAAATCACTATTCCTACGTATAGTAGAAGCTGTTACAGCGAATGATAGATATTTTCAACAAAGATGTGATGCCACAGGGAGAAAGGGTCTTTCACCATTGCAGAAATGTACATGAGCTATACGTGTGTTGGCTTATGGGACATCATCAGATGCACAAGATGAATATTTAAGAATGAGTGAAACTGTTACAAGGGATGCTCTTATAAATTTCGTAGAAGGTGTCATTTCATGCTTTAGCAAAGAGTACCTCAGAGGCCCAATGAGATTGATTTGGCAAGGTTACTCCATGTTGGGGAAGAACGTGGATTTCCAGGTATGATAGGTAGCATTGACTGCAGGCACTGGGAATGGAAAAACTGCCCCACCGGCTGGGCTGGGCAATATGCAGGTAGAAGTGGTAAACCCACTATCATTTTGGAAGCTGTTGCGTCTTACGACTTATGGATATGGCATGCGTTCTTTGGAACACCAGGTTCATGCAATGACATTAATGTCCTCCACCGATCTCAGTTTTTGATGATATCTTGACAGGTCGAGCACCAAATGTGAGTTACATTGTGAACGGTCGGGAAAGAAATATGCCATATTATCTCACTGATGGCATATATCCCTCATGGGCTGCATTTGTTAAGTCAATAACTTCTCCACAACTTCGAAAACACAAGTTGTTCGCTGAACATCAAGAGGCAGTTAGAAAAGATGTTGAACGAACATTTGGAGTTCTACAAGCACGTTTTGCATTCCTTCGACACCCATGTCTTGTGTGGGACAAAGATATAATGGGAAAAATTATGATTGCATGTATAATCATTCATAATATGATCGTTGAGGATGAACGGGACACATATCTCCACACGTATGATCCATCCGAATTTATAAATGATATACCTACAAATCAAACTGGAGTTAATGAACAACCTTTTCAATACTCAACTGAAAGAATTGCTGATCTATCCAGGTATATGACCAATAGGGCACAACTTCGTAATCGGGAAGCTCATAACGCTCTAAAAAACGACTTAATCGAACATATATGGCAAAAATTCGGCATTGATGAATAGTTGTGTAATTTCTATCTCGCATAAATGCGTATTATTATTGTAAATTAGTTTATTTATTTTATATGTATGATGAATGTTTGTATAAATTATTTATCTATTTTATTTAGTTTTATATTTAAATAACGAGTTTTGTTAATGACAGCCCTAAGGGCAGTCTCTAAGAAGCATAAAAGGGTTGTACATTCATTGATAAACAAGTAATTCCTAAAATATAGGGGATTGGTTTACATTGATATTAGCCTCTTATTGACAGCCCTTAGGGCTGTCATTATCATTTCCCTTAAATAAATGATTTATTTTTAATGAAATAATAGAAATATAAAAACAATAAATAATAATCATAAAATATTATTTAAGTAATAAAAATTTGGGTTGGGTTGGGTTGTTAATGTGTGTGAAAAATTAGGTTGGGTTGGGTTGCTAATGGGAATAGTCTGAGTGGCTTGAGCCACAATAAAAAGAATTTTTTTCAAAAATGGGATAGATTTTTTGAGAATTTTCACAAATAGGGCTGTTTTTTACTACCTTTCAAAAATAGGGTTGCCGACCTCTTGGAGGCCGGTTTTCATTAAAAAGATGGGATCCTAGAGGCCGGTTTTAGTGGAATCTGACATGTACCTGAAAATGGTGGTCCCCGAGGCCGGCTTTGGTTAAAAATGACCTCCTCAAGGCCCGCTTTTGCTCACATGAAACCGCCAAACACTTACTGCACCTATGTATTAGACCGGTGCCAATGGTGACGGGAACTGACGCCGTCAGTTTCCGCCAACTCAGCGCCACGTCAGCATACAAACTAACTAACACTAAACTGACGTACCCATGCCAACAGAACTCCGTCACTTCACCAACTTTGGGCCCCACCACTTTTATTTTTCTAATAAAATATACAACTAATTAAAACATATAACTAATAAAAATAAATTACATTAATTAAAAAAAGACATTATATAAAAAGTTTATTTTTTAAAAAAAAAATTGAATTTTTTAGATTTTTTTTGAATTTTTTAGAATTTTTTTTAGCTTTTTTTAAATATTACCTTTTTTAAAAACTTAAAAAAAATCAAAAAAAAAATAAAAAAAGAATATTACGCTCTCTCTCTTCCCCTCTCTCTCTCGCTCCTCTCCTCCTCCGTTTCTTCCCTCGCCGCTTTCCCGACTGGCGGTCCAACCGGCGGCCAACCGGCGGACCGTGCCAACGGCGCCGGTTCCGTCGGTGGCCAACCGGCGGCCAACCGACCTCCCGATGGCACCCGTCTTAGACATGCACTCTTGTTTGTTTTATGCATGCATTTATGTATTAGACCTGCACAAAAGAAGTTTTAGACTGCAACACGGTACAAAAGTTGTTTGTTTTATGCATGCATTGTTGGAGAACAAGGAAGTACAGTAAGTAAAAGTGGACAATCGAAGAAAAGAAGCTAAAAAGTTTGCAGAGACTATACATAGCCTTATTAAGCCTATAATGTCAAACATGAAAATAGGAGCTAAATAACCGGTCTAAAACCATTACCATTTAATAACCGGTCCAAAGCCATGACCATTTAATAACCGTGTATTAGACCTGCACAAAAGGAGTTTAGACTGCAACAAGGTACAAAAGGTTTGGAGAATCACAGCAAAAGCCGGCCTTGAGGCTAAGGGGTACGGGTCCACGCCCCGTCGTGCGTGGGGTTGAGGTGACTTGGCCACGCCGTGGAGGTCGAAACGAACACCGCCCCCCCAACGGCGTGGGGGGCCGGCGTGGGTGGAGAGGGCGACGGAGCACGGGGTGTAACGGGCGTGGGATTGCTTTTTTTGGTCGAAAACTAGCCGTTTGACAACGGCTATATAGCCGTTGTAATTAAAAAAAAAAATTTATTAAATTATTTACCTATATATATTACACACTTTCACTCATTTTATACACACAACTCTACCAAAACACTACCAAAACACACCAAACTCTACCAAAATACCCCAACTCACAAATAATGGATTATCTTGGTTCTTCATCTGACGACGAGTCGACGATGACTTGTTTATGCTAACAATATACTCAGAACTCCTCGATGATATATCCTCCGATGAAAATGAAGAAGTGTTTGACACTAGAACCGCGAAGCTAAATAGAAATCGAGAAGCTGGACACGACATGCTATACCGAGATTATTTTGCGGATGATCCTGTTTATGACGACAACAATTTCCAACGAAGGTTTCGTCTGTCCAGACATTTATTTATGCGCATATGTACCGCATTAGAAAACAGGTATCCTTTTTTTCAATTGAGATACGATGCTAGAGGTAGGCGGGGATTCACTGCTTTGCAAAAATGTACTGCAGCAATTCGATCTATGGCTTACGGGTCATCCCCTGATTCTCTTGACGAGTACCTACGCATGTCTGAAAGAACTGCTAGGGAAAGTATGTATAGATTTTCACAAGGGGTTTTGGAAATATTCGGACCTATTTATTTGCGAAAACCAACAGTGACCGATGTGCAAAAATTATATGAGGCACACGAAGAGAGACACTGTTTTCCTGGAATGCTTGGTAGCATTGATTGTATGCACTGGGATTGGAGGAACTGTCCACAATCGTGGAGAGGTGAGTACACCGGTGGACATCATGGAGTACCGTCGTTGATATTAGAAGCTGTTGCTTCCCAAGATTTATGGATTTGGCATGCTTACTTTGGGGTTGCGGGTTCTAATAATGATATTAACGTGCTTGATCAGTCACCAATATTCAACGACTTGTTATCAGGAAAGGCACCCGATGCGCCTTTCACGGTGAATGGCAATCCATATAGATTCGGTTACTACCTTACCGATGGTATATATCCTCGTCATGCGACGTTTGTCAAAGCCTACCGACATCCAGTTGATCCAAAAGAGGTCTTGTTTACAAAAAAAAAAACAAGAATCCGCACGTAAGGATGTGGAACGGGCTTTTGGAGTTTTAAAGGCGAAGTGGCATATTGTCAAAAACGCGGCCCGTTCATATGACCTTGAAAGATTAAGATATATTTTGTATGCATGTGTTATAATGCATAATATGGTTGTCGAAGATACTGGTCGGATGATTTCTCCATATGTGCCGGACGGTCCCCGACATGCTTTGTATGTACCGGGAAGTGCAGAATATTTGCACAGGGTTGTCGACATTCGAGACGGAACAACACACGAACGACTTCGACAGGACTTGGCGGACCATCTCTACAACAACGCACATGCCGACGATGAAGATGCCGACGATGAAGACACCGACGATGAAGACGATGAAGAGTAATAATTTATTTTAATTATTGTAATTTTTAATTTCTAGTATTTTAATGTTTAATTTCTAGTATATTCATTTTAATTTAAAGTATTGTCATTTTAATTTTATTTAATGTAATGTAATTTTAAATTATATAAAATATTATTTGTGTGAAAAATAAATGGAAATGAAATGATGAGTTGAAAAATAAAATGGTGTGGTGTAGTGTGGTGGATATTTCCACCAAATGATGTGGTGTGGTGGTGGTGTGGGGGTGTGAGGTGGCGATGATGTGGCGGAAAAGGGCACCACCACATGTGGTGCCCATACCCAGCAGCCTGAGGAGGCCATTTTTAACCAAAGCCGGCCTCGGGGACCACCATTTTCAGGTACATGTCAGATTCCACTAAAACCGGCCTCTAGGATCCCATCTTTTTAATGAAAACCAGAACCCTATTTTTGAAAGGTGATAAAATACAGCCCTATTTATGAAAATTTTCAAAAAATCTATCCCATTTTTGAAAAAAATTCCAATAAAAAAGTGCGTGCGGTGCTACTTCCAATCATTCGCATTTCACCGAGGAAAGAGATGGCCGGAGGTAAGGGCTCATCCAACAAGCCACCATCTTCTTCCTCCGCCTCTCACCACCGCAAACCTCACCGGGAATCCGCCACCAATAACCCTAACTCTAACCCTAAAAACCCCTCTCCTTCAATACCATCATCCAACTCCAAACCCTCTCCTTCTTCCAAACACAAGCCATCCCCAAAACCCAACCCTAATCCAATCCCTGAAAACTTCGCACCACCACCACCTCCGGCGTATGGCTTTCACATGCTCGATCGTAGAACAATTGTTCTCGCCGACGGCAGTGCTAGATCCTACTTCGCGTTACCACCGGATTATCAAGATTTCCCCCCGCAGCTCCCTAGACACCCAATTCGCCCTCATGGTCCCGATTCATGGTCAGGTTTTGATCGACAATTTCCTCCAGGCCGTCCGGTTCCTGGAGGGGATGATCATTATCGACAACAGAATCAGGACTATTGGAATTCATTAGGGGTTGACGGTTCTCGTAAGAGGAAATTTGGCGATGAAAGAGATGAAGTTAGTGATGAATTCGCAAGACAAAGGCAGCAGCTTTTGCAGTACGGAAATATGATTCCGAATTCGAATGGATCTAATATGGCTGGTTCAAGTAGTAGGGTTCATCAGAATGAAATGAGGGGTGGCAAACATATGAGATCTGATAGGCTTAATGAGATTGATCAAGCCAAATTAAGAAGTGCATTTTTTAATTTTATCAGATTGTTAAATGAAAACACAAACCAGAAGAAGAAATTCTTAGCAGATGGTAAACAGGGCTCTCTTCAGTGTCTTGCTTGTGGCAGGTTTGATAAAGTTTGGATTAAATCAATATCTTTTATTAATTATTATGTATAAGATAGGATAATTTTTTATGCTTGTTATATGTGCATATTTTCTGCTTGCATGCTTGTGCAGCTATTATGAATGGCTTGAATTTATCATTTATGTTGATATTTAGGCATGTTTGACATAATATTATAGTTGATTCAATGAAAACCTGAATTATTATTATCTTCAAGCTGTGTTCGTTTGAACACCATGATCACATAGGGGTGTAAATGAGACGAGCCGAGCTCGAGCTCGACTCGTTTAATATTAGAGAGCTCGAGCTTGGGTTCGGCTCGGGTTCGGCTCGTTTAGGTTTTTGCAGGATTGGGCTCGACTCAATTAGGCTCATTTAAGTATATACACAAAATATATAATTCTTTTATTTAATTATAATATTTAATATATGATGTAAATAATTTATAATATTATATAGAAATATGTGTATAATATATATACATTGACACGTAGTTATGTTAAATATATAATATAAAATAATGATTAATATGTATTAGCTCATTTACGCTCACGAGCCTAAATGAGCTCTTAGTCTGAAGCTTGGGGTCAAGCTCAAGTAGCTCGCGAACAGCTCGGTCACACATTATGGGACCATTATTTATCATGGGTCTGTTTTGCAGTTCAGCAGCTGTTTTATAGGAAAAAGTAGTTCCTTAAATGGGTATTTTGCCATTATATGACATTTGGATGTTGAGAGCGATTATTGTTTAGAGGAATTTTATTTTAGGATATGTGCAGAATCATTAAGCGTTTATTTTTGCCGACATTGTAAAAAGATAGAAAATAACTGCAGGTTTTTATTAGCTATATAGTAATTAGTGCTTTGATGATTGATCTTAGTTATCGTGATAATAATATGATCTATTCGGGGTTTATTCTACCTCAGAAGTTGCTAAGTAGGTGTTACAATATACTTAGTTATCTTTAAATGCATAGATCCGTTATTTTTAACGAGTGAGATGGAAATTTTGTTTATTATATAGCATCATTAATGGGGATGCTGTGTATTCTTATGGATTAGGGCTTCTTTTAGCTATGTTTTACAATTATTTATTTCTCCATGCTTTTTTACAAGTCTTTACCTTTTTGGAGATCTAATAATTGCATAATTATTGATAATTATACTTTAGAGTATATATAAATACTACATAATCATGAGTGTTTCCTATTTATCAATCATTATTTTCGTCTTCTACTATTACCAGTTGACTATTAAGATTTAGTTTAATTTTGTAGTTTTGTTTGTAGCTATCGTGTGCCATCAAGTCTGATACAATATTTGTACTAAGTAATGAGTTGTGGTACAGATGTTTGGTTACTTGGTACAAGCTACAACTGCGTTTTTATTTTTATTATATATAATATTACTAGTTCTATATGTTATGATGTGATAAAATACAACGTTATCTCACAAATTAGTACTATTTTCTATACAAAGGACAAATACTTCATTTTTTAGTAGTGATATATTCTGATGTATTTGTGTTTAGTTTTAATAGATGATTAGATGTATTTGCTTAGTTTTGGTATCAGACATCTAATACTTGTAACTATTGTATATATATATATATATATATATATATAACTATAGAAATGACACATATGTAATCTCTTTTAAGTATTGTGGTGCTAAAGTTTAGTACTTTGCCCATAGAGTTGTATCATATGGTTATGGCTAATAAGAAATGAATATGTGTTGTATATCTTGTTTCTTAATTGTCCTTTTAATCTGATGAATAATTTAATTCTCTGTAGCCCTTTTTTTTTTCAAAAAGTGTGGAGGGATTTGCCAAGTGAATGTATTCAGATATAATTATGTTTTGGTTATCTATACTATACGTGATATTATATATGTGTAGTCTAATATTATGAGACAAGGGTGCTAAACTCGAGATATTTAAGGTTAATTAGTTAACATAGTATATCTGTTTCCATAATTAATAATCTATATTACATTATTATCTATATAGTATTAGGTCAAAATGATGAACGAGTGATTGATTTATGCAAATTCAGGTTGTCAAAAGATTATCCAGATACACATAGTCTAGTCATGCACACATACCCAGAAAAATGTGCTGAGCATTTGGGTTTACACAAAGCAATATGCGTTTTAATGGGTTGGAATTATTCAATCCCGCCTGATAATTCAAAAAAATATCAACGGGTGTCTCCTGAAGAAGCAGCTGCTGAGCTGGATGATCTGATAATGTGGCCACCTCATGTGATTATACAAAATACAGCTACTGGAAAAAGTGCAGATGGACGTATTGAAGGTTTAGGGAATAAAGCAATGGATATCAAGCTCAGAGGTAAATTCATTCTTGTATATCTTATCTTAGTTCTGTAGGTGTATTTCTGAAGCAAGTGTGCAATAGATACACTTTAATGTATGTATATATCATTATTATACTTTTGATTAAATAGACTTATTTTGACGAGATGTCAATATAGGAGCGTTTGGGTTTAACTGGGTAACTTTAGGTATTGACCTTCTGTCTAGTCCAAGAATTTTAATATTTAATTAGTATGTCAAATATGATTAAATTTTATTCATAATATAATGATTTAGGGCATTAATGTGTTGGGAAACTTTCCTTTGATTCGTTTTTTATGTCATCTGTTTGACCCGACCCGGCCCGTTCATAAGTAAATAGTTGAAAGTCTCACCTTATGTACCAGCTTTGAGAACTTATTTGTAAATGGTTGAAAGCAAGGTTTTAATATATGGAATCGAGCCTCGAGGCGTTTTCTTTAGCCTCAAGAGGCGTAAGCCTCCAGGCGGAAAATAATTAGATATACTTTTATTATTTTTTTATATATAAATTAGATGTATTATATAATCTTAGGTATATATTTCATATATTTTTATATATATATTAAATATATTTTAAAAATTGAGCCCAACTTATATAAATAATTATTGAGCTAGCCTATTTAAATAATTATTGAGCCCATTCTGTTTTTTTTATCAGTTTTTATTAAAAATTTAGCCAAGCCCATTTGAACAATTAAAATGACGTATTTAGTTTAAAATATAAAATATTAGGGTTAGAAAAGGAGTTTATGATTTGAGATTCTAATGGAAATGGTTTATTAGTTTCTGTTTGAATCTCCCAGTAGTATGCAATTTTAGTCCCTCACCTGCCACCAAGAGTGATAATTTTAAAGAAAGTGCAAGGGTAGTTATGTCAAAATACATACAACCAACCCTAGATCCAATTGTCTGCTAAGATGATGAATGAATGTGTTTTTGTGAAACTTGCATTCAGATTTGGGATTCACTAGTGGAAAGTCAAAGTCAATGTACGGGAGAGAAGGCCACACGGGCAAAACTGCTGTGAAGTTTTCAGGTGACCATTCGGGTCTGAAAGAGGCCTTGAAACTTGCTGATTTCTTTGAGAGACAGAATCATGGGCGCAAATCATGGTTCTCAATTCGGTCCATGTTCAGACCAGATGAAGACAAAGATCCAAACTTTGTCAAATTGGATTCCAAGACTGGAGAAAAAGAGAGAATATTGTACGGGTATTTAGGGACCGTCTTTGATTTGGATGGTGTGGATTTTGATACTAAGAAAAAAGTCACCATTGAAAGCAAGAGAGAGAAACTACAACATACTTAACTTCTTGATGATGAACAATCAATCAGGTATCTTCAAATGTTGTTTGATTTGGATGGATAGAAACAAACTAACATGCTTGTTTGTACACCCTTGGATCCTTTGAGATATTATTTATTTCTTGTTGGTGTTATATTTTATATAATTAATCAATTCTTATTCTGGACCCGTGCTTGGGCATGTAGTCGTGTCTTTCTTTATGTAACTTGTTTTTCTTTGACTTCAGTAGTGAGCCTTAGATATTTGTTCGTTGACTTGTTTCGTTTTTAGCTTTTTGGTCAGCTTTACTTTTTCTGCAGCCGCTTTTTAGTGCTATTTCCTTGTTTTGTAGTTGAGTTATCTCTTGTTATAATGGGTCAGAAGGGTAAGAATTTAGAAGTTGGGTAAATCGGGAACGAGTTGAAAGTTACTCAACGAGTATACCTGATGCTTATTGTGTAAAGAGTATTCTGAATTATCATTGTTGTTATAAATTATATAGTTATAGTTATTAATATCAAATGTTTATAAAAATTCAAGAAGAGATGACACAATAAGTGTTTGGGGCCGACCTGTACCAGAATATTAGGAAACAGTTTACTTTATTAAGAGCATGAAATGAGCTGTCATGCTTCTGGAAGCAAATGTGAGCAGCTAAAAGTACATATTGGACATTATTAAACTAAATTGCAGGTTGTAGGTCTTTTTTAGCTGTAATTAATTTTATTTTTTTTGAAACGGCAAATATAATCTACTCCTAATTACCACTTATGTCCACGACGGGACTCGAACTCCTGACCTCAAAGTTGAGAGATAAACATCATACCGCTAGGCTAAATCGTCATTTGAGGATAATTTTTGCAACCTAGAAATACAGTGGAGATTACAAAGTCTAAGGTGCTGTTTGTTTTTTGACAAAAGGTCTTCCTGAGGTTTTGTCTTTGCGGCGCAGAAAAAGCCTCTTGCAGATGTTTGTTTTTTAGAAGCTCGCAGATCTTTTTATATCTGCAGAAGGTCTTCTCCGAGAAGCTTTGGACATTAGCTTCTTGGGTCTTTCAAACCTAAAAAAACACATCTCCTCCGAACAACATACTATAATGCTGTATGGATTATTTTAATGTTGTTAGACTTAGGATATATTAAATTTTGATTTATTTAAGCAAGTCTACATATGTTAAAAAATAAACAACAGCTTTTCTTGCAGACTGTAGACCTTTGGTCCACCCAGAAGCTACAGCAGTTGGCAGATGTGGTTCGCAGACAGCAGATATTTTTGCTCTAAAAAAACAAACAACACCTAAATCGTCATTCGAGGATAATTGAAATATTCTATAGTTAATACTAATTGTAAGATAATTAATATTAATTTTAGTTATTAAAATATCATCTTTTAATTAATTTTATCAACTAAATAATTACAAGTTGAACTTGATTAGGATTGGATTTCATAAAACTCCAATGTAAATCGACCTACCGCTTCCATAATTAAGATATTGGGTCGGGAAAGAAGACACATATGTGTTTGTAATACGCCCTGGTGTCATGGGTCCCACATTGCATGCTCGTGTCCTTTTGTTGGCGACAGCTGGCCTGGCCTCTTTTTCTCTACCTTTATTTTCTCTAACCGTTCTAACCGCTTCTTTAGGTTTTCAGGAGGGTTCCAGTTTGTATTCTTCTATGCATTTTATCACCACTTTAAGTGCTGATTGCTCTTTGCATGCAGCTAGGTGCTGTAAAAATTATCACATGATAGATGTTAAAAAATGTTTTAAAAAAAACAAAACAACGATTAAAAAAGAAATCAAATATCGCAGCACTGGCAGAATTGTTCGGATCTTCCGTGATAGATGTTGCAGCCTTCTTTCATAATATATACTTGAAATTTAAAATGAATTACTGTAAAAATGTTACTTTTGCAAAATAAAAACATAACTGGGTCATATGACACATATAGTTGAAAACTCAACACCCTATTCAAAATATATATTTCATAACATATACTTATTCCGTTTCAAAATAAGTAATACAATTTTCTATTTTTGGATATTACAAAATAAGTGATACATTTTGAAAATTTATCATATTTGGTAAAAAGTAGTGAACTCCAAACTCAGTAAATATCTTATTCAACTCACTTTAATCAAAATGTGTGGGACTCGTTCTAAACTAATTATCCAATTTAATCTAATTTAATTTTTCGTTATAATATTTTGCTTCAAAAAACATAAAACTTCAAACACATAATGTATTTTGAAACGGATGAATCATATTTAAAGAAATCTAATTGAAAGAAATATTATAACATTAGGCTTATTCTGATCGTATTTCGGTGAACATTTTAATGATGAACTTTAAAAAAATATAATATTTATCTTAAGTAATTAGTTATATATTTTTGTCATTAATGGATAGTTTGAGGGTTAAAATCAAAATTCTAAAATTATTTTTTATAAATAACTCTATTTTAGGGGGTATTTTAGAACTTTTGTGAATGCTATTTACTCTTCGATTCTTCATTACGTGTGTTCTTCATTTCAGTCCCGTTGTGTTACTCTCGTACCGTTCCGTTACTTTCCTAATGAACAGTGAAATATGAATAAGAATTGTATAATAGATACAATTTTAGAGAGATGTGAAATAATTTTAGAAGATATGCATTGATTTCAAGTCATTTTTTATATTTTATATTGATGTCTATAAAATAATTATATTTAAAATCAAACATTTTTTTCCCTCATAATATCATCATTTGATTTGGATAACTATATTGATCAAATGATTAAAACAAAGATTTAATAAGAAACAAACTTGTTGGTCGCGGTGAGCGCGATTAAAAAATCGAATGAACATAACTGAAACCGATAAGAGCAAAATCAGTAATGATGAATTTTTAAAACTAGAGTTCGATTCGGTTTTTTCAGCTCAAATGCTCACCCATGTCTAAGGATTGAACCAAACTAGATCGAAACTGATAGGACCGAAATCGAAAATTATGAAATTACATCACCGGAAACCAAATTGATCACATGTTTTATGTTTCAGGCATTTTCAGTTCATTTCGGTTTTCACGACTCAAATGCTCATCCCTACTTGTTGAACACCTAAATACCAGATTCTCTATAAACTTTTGGTCAATGTTAATTTTCTTAGTAATTTGACTTTTCTAAATATTTAATCTAACATTTGTTTATTATTATTTTTTGCCATCACTAATTATTATTCGACAGAGAATTTTAAGACACACGTTGGTGGCGATTGAATCACACACTCTCAATTCAATTCTATATATATTTCCGCTCCAGAATTTGAAAATCATAACCGAATTTCCCTCTTCATTTCTCTGAATCACACATACTTTCTCAGTCTGCAGTTTGCATCTCAATTTGAAAATGCAGTCGTTCAAGTAAATCTCTAGTCCTCTAAATTGATACAAGTGATTGAATCTGGAAGCACGTTATGCATTTTGCATTTGCATTTACGTGATTATCTGACTGATGATTTTGTTTACGTTTTGTGCTCCAGATCCGAAGAACAGAGCCAATTGCAGCTCGTGGAACGTGAAGAGATCGACGAAGATGAAGATCAGTTTGAAGCGATTGATAAGCGTAAGCATAAACTCACACAATTTTAACTTCAATTTTCTGTAATTCTCTTCGTTTTCGGGAGTTGCTCTGTAATTCTGGCTATTATTCAATTTTATGTCATTCTCGTCGCTTCTGTGACGAGTTCTAGTCCGTACGCAATCGAATTTCTCTGTTAATTATCGTAAACGTTATGCATTTGATCGAGTTTATTAAATCGAACTCCTACTAATTCGATTATCTATAATTCTCGTCGTTTCGGTAACGAAGTACAGAAAATTCGATTATCTATAATTCTCGTCGTTTCGGTAAACATTAAAATCGCTGTGTTCGGAATTTGATTTCTCTATCCGATTTTGACATAGATGATTTGATTTCGTAGTTGATTCTTCCAACAATACTACTGGATATGAACTAGATTTATGTCGAAAATTCCCTTTATAGTCTGAACTTGTCTAGTGTTTATGATTATCCAGTGACTTCTCATGGAATAAATGCTGGAGATGTGAAGAAGCTGCAAGATGCAGGCATATATACCTGCAATGGCCTGATGATGCACACGAAGAAGGTGATTACTGACTTAAACCTGCACGTTTTGGAATATTATTGATAATTTGGTAACTCCTGGCTTAACACACTTTTCTATTATAGAATTTGACTGGTATAAAAGGATTATCTGAGGCTAAAGTTGATAAAATATGTGAAGCTGTTGAGAAGATAGTGGTTAGTGCTCTGTTGACTGTTGTTTATTATAAATACACTTTTATTTGATCTTATTCTATAGCAGTAAAATGATTTTTGCTCCTGTTCTGATTCAGAATTTTGGCTATATCACTGGAAGTGATGCTCTGTTCAGAGTAAGACGCTCATTTGTTCTAATTTCTAGTTGCAAAATGCATAAAACTATTTGTGTTAGATTGCTAACTGAATATCTGAGTTTAGCTTAAAATGACATAATATTTAATTATTCTTTGTGAAATAGAGAAAGGCTGTTGTCCGCATCACTACTGGAAGTCAAGCTCTTGATGAACTGTTAGGAGGTAATAATTTGAGTTTGATATTATTTGTATTAGCAAAATAAATTTCATTCAAGCGAATGTAAGTGCTGTAGAAAATAACTATTGTTTGTGATTTTGGCAAGGTGGTATTGAAACTCTACAAATCACAGAAGCTTTTGGGGAGTTTAGGTGAGATTAAACACATCATAACTGAAACTGGTATGATTTTTCATGATCTGTGTCCTCATTAATGTTATTTTCCAGGTCTGGAAAGACACAGCTGGCTCATACTCTCTGCGTTTCAACACAGGTTCCTTGTCTCATCTTAAAGCTACTTATGACTGAACAAACAGTTTGTTTAAAACTTTAAATTTCATGTCTGAATAACCGATTGTTGCTTCTGGTACTATCCTTGATGATATGATGTTGTTGGATCAGTATCACTTAGTTTCCTTATTACTTTAGAAATTATTGTGACATGTCCTTTTTTATCTATGATTTGTTTAGTGCTTGAATAATGCTTGCCTTATACATGCAGCTTCCTACTAGCATGAAAGGAGGGAATGGGAAGGTTGCTTATATTGACACTGAGGGAACTTTGTATCCTTCTTATTAACTACTTTTACAGCTCTTTTGACTTTGACTTTGTATGATCACATCTGCTTGAATTTCCTTAATAAAAATGTGTTTACAGCCGACCTGATCGTATTGTACCAATTGCTGAAAGATTTGGCATGGATGCTGGAGCTGTTCTTGATAATGTAATTTTAATGATACTCAATTTATATTGCTATATTTTCATGTAACTGATTGTTTCTTCTCCCACATATACTGAAGATCATATATGCACGTGCATACACATATGAGCATCAATACAACCTGCTCCTTGGTTTGGCAGCAAAGATGTCTGAAGAACCTTTCAGACTACTGGTTTGTTTTCCTTCAACCAAATGCAATACTTCAATGTTTTTCTCATCTGCTAATTTTTATTTTGAATTTAATATTTTTCTGATTATTTCACAGATTGTTGATTCTGTCATTGCCCTGTTCCGAGTTGACTTCACTGGAAGAGGAGAACTTGCAGAGCGTCAGGTTTATTAATTTCCACTCGTGTTTCAAGTTGATTACTGTGTTGATAAGTGACATCATTGATCTATAATTTTATATTAATCTTTTACAGCAAAAGCTGGCTCAGATGCTCTCTCGTTTGACAAAGATTGCAGAGGAATTCAATGTAGCAGTGTACATGACAAACCAAGGTTCTATTTCAATAATAAATTTTGAAACTATAATTTCATGTATTAACTATGAAAATTTGTTACAGTGATAGCTGATCCAGGTGGCGGGGTATTCATATCAGATCCAAAGAAACCAGCAGGAGGACATGTACTTGCTCATGCAGCCACTGTCAGATTGATGTTCAGGAAAGGAAAGGGTGAACAACGTGTTTGTAAAGTGTTTGATGCACCAAATCTCCCTGAATCTGAAGCAATATCCTTTGCATACCAATTATCTCAAACGTGCCGATTTAAGCTAAAAGGGTAGCGGGTCAAACAGGTTCAAAAAACTAATGCACACAACTTCCTAAATCTTTTTATTCAAAGAAAAATATAATTAACATACGAAATATAAATTATCCATAAATTCATTTTTGAAAAGAACAGAAAAGTCTTTGCGGTCAACCCAACCCAACTTATATATGATGACATCTACATGTTGTTCTTGACAATCTCACATATTTCAGATAACAGCAGGAGGAATTGCAGATGCAAAGGACTGAAGCTTGATGAAATAACAATAAAATAATAATAATAATAATAATACATATTATAGTCTGAATATGCAAGATTAGTGTAATTTTGTCATTTCTGAAAGTTGTTTTATTCCTAACTAATGAAAACACACCACATATTCCATCTTAAGCAAATAACAGAGTTTGCATACACATCATATAATTCTCAAATCCCATAAAAGGGTCTAGGAAGAAACCGATAGAAGAACATGGTTATATAAATACGGGATTAAATTTCAGTAATGTTGAGACCAGTTAGCAGCACTCCCAACTCTAGGCATTCCAGTCTCTTTCTTTGAATCAGAATCCACTTTGAAAATTGCACCACACATTTCTCCCGAACTGTCGACTCTAGGCACTGCCTTTAGTTCATTAAAAGGATGCTCAAAGCTCCTTAATCCTCCCGATGTTGTGAAGAAACATCCTTTCGGGAATGGAGCAAAGGATTTCCCACACCCCTTTTTTACAGTTTCAACATCATCAGAGAGAACCAGATGTTGTTCTGAATCAGTCCCCCAAAAAAACGGCACACTTCCATCAGCATCCTGTATAGTAAATATGGTAATTGTAACTTTGTAAGCAATATGCAGTGAAAGAAAAACACTTTAATTAGATAGATTATTATTATACTCACAGAAGCTATGAAAGTGGACTTTGAAGTGCTGTCGTAGAGAATAAAAGCGAATTTTCCTTGAAGGTCTCTCACAACTTGATCAGCAGGGTAAGGACCTCTATCTCTGAGTGTTCTATATGCCTCGATAACAATTATCACTTCATTTGCTGTTTTGCTTAAACCGTATTGTTGCTTTAGTGGTGCAACGTTCTCTACATGACCTTGAAATAAGCAGAATATGTCGTCCACAACAGCAAATAGTCTACCAAAAAGTAACAACAAATAAATATGAGTTTGTCTTAATTTGTAGAACTGTAAGTCTAATATGAAGAATACAAAAGAGAGGACCGGTTCCAGTTTTGAACTAGATTGGAGCAAAGTAATAACTAATGCACTCAGTGGTCATCATACTTTTAGAAAAAGTTCACTTTGGTCTATTTACTATTTTTTGTTTGTTTATTAAGGTCACTGCACTTATAAAAATCGGTCATTTAAATCATTAGCAACCAAATATATATTTTAACCGAATATATGTACGGCACAATTTAGTTTGAGTTCGGTTCTTCAGTTTTGTCAGTCACCAAAAAACTAGTGTTTCTACTCAAAATACAAAGATCTATGCACATATGGAACTTTTGAGCAACTAACTTCACTACATCACAAGATCGGGGTTATATTTTTGCAACAAACTATTGGGTTGATCACAATTTCACCTTTGAGATCCAACTTAGAAACTGATCAAGATTCATCACACCAGAAGCTAGGGTTTAACTTTAACTTTAACTAAATAGATCATACCAAATATTATCTTCTAAAGCATATAGATTCTTAATTAGGGTTTGTTCTTATAATCAGATCAACCATCACAAAACAAAATAAAAAGGGTGATAGATAAGATACCTAGGCATAAGAGGGTTTTGTTTATCAATGGAGTAAGAAATTAAACCAGAATCACCAAGATTAATAGTGACGGCAGAAGGATGCAGGGATGAAAAGTGTCGAGAAAGAAGACCATCTTTGAGTGCATTTAGCGGCGGTTCTTGTTGTGGGGTTTGTAAACCCTCAGGACTCTTAGCTACCGTTTTCTCGAACACTGCCAACATCTTTGATGATCACTTGTTTGTTTGTTTTCTTGATTTATTAAACTCAACATCTACACACAGTCCCACACTACCGTTTTCTCGGGTGAGAGAGTTGAGTTTAAAAGGTTAGACGTGTGGGACTGTGTGTAGATGGGATGGGATTGGATAATGGATGATTTTACACGTATTACAGACACGATAATATTAAATTGCTAGTAAATGAACAATTATATTGAAATTTTGCATTGACTAAAATATATATTTTTGGATTTATGCTAAATTCCATGTTCTTTAATTTTTTGGGTCGGTGAGATCGCCGACACGTTGGTGTCCATGGTCAAATAAGTATTAAATATGTATTTCAGAATTTGAGAAATAAGAAGATTTAAAATTTAAGTAATTATATACCCTTTACATGTTAACAAAACTCATTTGTTATTAACCAGTTAATTAATTAAATAGATATTTGATTTAAGTAAAGTATTAGTCTAAAGTATATACTACTATTTCTTTTTATGTTAAAGGTAAGCACGATCATTACATTATACTTCTAATAGTTTTCGGGGATCAGTATAAATGAAAACAAACACGTAAAATGTACCTTAATGGAAAATATAAAACCTTGGTGGTATCAAGATACAGTATCCCTATAAACTAATGAATTAATAAATTTTATGTATTATACTAAACAAGTTTTTATAAGGTCCAGGCTTCACACCGGAATAATATTATGCAATTTTATAAGGTTGGTCATTTTAAAAAACTTTAACCACTATATTTTTTATTATTCTAGAAAAACAAAACGCATTGTATTATTTAAAAACAAACCTTGATTTTTATGAAGTGACTAGGAACAAATCACAACCATTGATTAATTATAAGTAATGGTCAAGATTAATCATATATTTTATGCATGGAGGTGTATTTTGGTCATTTAAAAAAATATTTTTTTATTATTTTTTATTTTTTATTTTAGAATTATTAATTTTTTTTTTTATTTTTTTTAAAAACTTATTATTTTTTATTATTAACACATAATGTGAGTATATACTGAATCACATGTGATTGCATACTGAATCACATGTGATTGTGTACTAAATCACATGTGTAAAAAATATAAAAAATTGAATTTATTTTTTAAGTGCCAATCATTTCTCTACAATTTCATTCTCTGTATCAAACGCACCCTTATTGATCAATGGTTGAGATTTATTCATCGGGATTACGCAAAAATGATAGACCTCCTTGAACATTTCTCTAGTTTATTTACTAAATATTTATACATTTAATGTTATATTATTATAAGTTAAACTTTTTGTAATAGATGTATCATATTAGTTAAACATTATATCTAACATTAAAATTATTTTCCATAAATAATTTAAATAACAAATATGAAAATAGATAATATTATAGTTTCGAGCTTGATTTCAAGTTTAGGAAGGAGGGGATGTGTATTTTTAAATAGTAAAGAAATATGAATGAAATACATTAAATAAGTTTAAAAGTATAAGCTGTTAAAAACTTAGGTGTAACACCCCGAGACACGGCCTAGCATTTTTAAGGTTGTCGGTAAGTTTATTTTATTATTTATAATTTTATAGAATTTTATTAGATTTACTAGAATTTTTAACCACGGGGTTAAAAATTAGCAAAACTGAGATAGATATATATTAGTATGATTTTTATATATCTGGGTCCACTTTTGAACCAGATTTCTAGTGGTATTTTTAGTTTTGAGATCAGAGTTCGATTAGGGTTCCAAATTAAACATCGTACTTTCATATTGACCTGTTTTGTTTTAAAATTTATCCACCTCATAGTGGACACGTGGTAAAGAGTTGTAGACTTATGAAAATTGGTTTCAATCTCTCATTTTCTCACCCTCTCGTCTCTGGTCTCTTCACACGCACAAAACACACACACAAATATAGAAGTTTTGAATTGAAGCTTAAATCTTTGTAGTTTTTATCCAAATTCCGAAATTGAAGCCTCCAACTAGTAAGTAATCTTCTCTTTTGATTAGGGTTAGTAGTTCTTGTGTATTCTTGCTTATTTGAAGAATTAGGGTTTAGTGATCTTGGTGAATTTTGCTATAAAATCGAAATTGATGATTCCTTAAGGTTAGGATATGTTAAAGAAGTGTTATGCTTGTTGGTAGATTGATAGAAACATGTAAATAAAACCTAATTCATAATTGGTGATTTTTGGGTCAAGAACCCTAATTTAGAAATTGAAGAAATCTGTGATAGTTGTGTTTATTGTGATTGTAAATGATGTTATAATTGTATTAATAACTAGTAGTACTATTGAATTGGTAAATTTGTGATATTTGATAAAAGTTAGTGAGTTGCAAATGGTGTAGTTGACTTTTGGAAAAGTCAAATCTGGAAATTGTTTAGGTTGATTATGTATGATTGTAGAAGATGTAAAAGAATGCTAAATGAGATTCAAAGAATACACATATGGTTAGTTGTAAGTTAAAAGTTGGGTTTTGACCCGTTTGGGTCAAAATAGTACCTTAATTGTGCAATTACAAATTAATAGTTTGAATTTGACTTTTAGTAAGTCAAAGATGTTAAATGTGCAGAAATTGTTTGGTAATAAGTGTATGAGTTGGTTTTAAGTTGAGTTTTAAGCTTATGCATATCTTTGATTTAACCGGTACTAATTCGGTTGTTGTTTCAATTAGCAGGAAAGGGAAAAGCGAAGACTCAGTGATATAAGACGACTGAGTGGTCATCGATAGTGCCAAGGTGAGTGGATATATAACCTTTGTACTGTTTAATTGCAATGGTTTAGGTTGCAATTTGTTTGGTTTGGTTTTGGAAAAATTTTGACCGGGCAGAAATTTTGGGACAAGAAGGGCAGAAAATTTTGGGACGAAAAGGGCAAAAATTTTTGGGACGAACCAAAAACAAACAGAAACTCGAAATAGCGAACTCAAAGCTTTTCGCGACGCGAATTTTTGGCGTGGGCAGAAAATTTTGTCGTGGGCAGAAATGTTTGTCACGGACTGTTGTTTGGCTTCAAAACTTGTGTTGTGATTTACACAGTATGATTTAATGTTAATTAACTGGCTATGTGTTAATTAATCGATATGTGCACATGAAAAAGTATAGAGGCAGCTTGACTGGGTGGCTGGGCTTTCGTGTACTGTTAGATAACGGTAATTGTACCTTGGCATATTCGTTGTGTCTTAAGGAAGCTTTACCATTGCTAATGAGTAAAGGGCTATTGGTAAGCTGTTGTTAGGCCCACAACAACTGTAAGGTTCCGCAAAACCGCCGTACCTCTCGTTATATGTGATTAAGTGATAGAGATTGTGAATCAAAATTGTTGGATTTAGACATTATAAAATGTTATAGTTTCAATCACTTAGCTTTGTGCTAATCCCCCCACTGTGTTGATTATTTTGTAGGTTTTTGGGAAGCTCTGATTAGGAATGGATGACCAAATCAAAAAGATAGTTTTTTTTGAAGTCGAGCCCGAAAGTTTATAACACCGTTTTGTAAATATTAAATTACTTTACTTTTACATCGTCTGTAAATTAATTAGTTTAAACGCTTCTGTGTTTTCTAAAAAAAAAAAATGGCATGAAAATTATGGTGTTACAATTTGGTATCAGAGCATTTGTTTGGCAATGAGTATACGTTTAGGTGTACATTTCCAAATCAAGGCTCGAGTTTGGTCAATCATTCCTAGAGTGTGGGGATTAGGAAAGATTAGATAAGGCGGGGAAGTTAGTATGTTAGGTACTAATGAATTTAAAACTAATGTTTTGTGAGATGATGTGTTGATTACAGATATGGCCGATAACGAGCAGAATATTCATGTGACCCTATCAACGACTGAACCGGGTAATGTTGGAACTTCGGGTAATACAAATGAGAATCGGGAGGATTACATTGTCAGAATGGAAAATGAATTACAACATCTTCATAATTATATTGAAGAAATGCAATGAAATCAAGCTAATCAAATACCAATCCCAACAACAATGCCTACATTTTCAATACCGATCCATACTATGCCAACCCCAATTATGTCAACCATTTCTATGCCACCACCCACACTACCCGAATCATTTCGATTCCAACCTCCGATCCAATCACAAGGAGTTCCTCAATATACTTTTATACCATATCCTATTTCTACCGGGGTCAAACCTCAATGTACTTATAAGCAATTTCTTGACTGTAAACCACTGGAGTACAAGGGTAGTAATGATCCAACTGTGACTTTAAATTGGTTGAGGGAAATGGAAAGAACTTTAGATGCAGCAAATTGTGAAGATCGAATGAAGGTGAAATATGCTTCGAGAATGTTAAAAGAAAGGGCTATGCAATGGTGGGATGTTTGGACAAAACAAATGTCCCCTGCCGAAGAAGATGCAATTACTTGGAAAGAATTTTATGATAGGATGTGTGATTATTTTTGTAATGAATTCGAGATGAATAAAATTAGGAAGGAGTTTATGAATTTACAAATGGGAGATAGGATGTCGGTTGATGAGTTAATCAAGCAGTTCAATGATAAACTTAGATTTGTGAAGTAGTGGGTGCCCGATGAAAAGTCACAGTTACAACACTTTGTGGAAGCATTGTTGCCTGATTATAGAGGTATAGTTCGAACAGCAAGTTCATTAACTCAAGCTTTTAATTTGGCAAGATCTGCTGAGGGTGATCATAAAGCAAAGGAAAGAATGAATCGGGAAAGAGGAGGTTCACAAAGATCCAGATTCGATCAGTCGGGTTCTCAACAAAATAGAAGGTGGCAAGGGAATCAGAGACAGGGTTCTCAAGGGTTAAATGTTAGAAGACCGAGTGAAAGTGTGTCAAGTCAAAAGTCACAATGGTGTAATCGATGCAAGTCTTATCATTCTGGGTCGTGTACGGCTCAGACGATGAATTGTATTCGGTGTGGGCAGATGGGGCATGAGAGTAAGGATTGTAGGTTTCCTCGGAACGTGTGTTGGAATTGTCAGAAGGAGGGACATCGGGTTGGTGATTGTCCAACGGGAAAGAGGTTTGGGTCCGGTTCAGGGTCAGGGTCGGCGGGTGGTTCGTTATCTTCAACGGGCCAAAAGAGAAAGAACCCTCCTACACCCGAGGGTAGAACCTTTCAGATGACGGTAGATGATGCTATATCTACCGATGACGTTATCACCGGTATGTTCTTGATTAATAATATACCTGCACGTGTACTTTTTGATTCCGGTGCTAATCGCTCTTTTATTTCGATAAAATTTTGTGATAAATTGAATTTACCTGTTAAAAATGTGACAACACCATTAGAGATTGAAGTAGCAGATGGTAAGGCGGTTCCGGTCACAACATCTGTGTCCGGGGCACGTATAGATATTGATGGTCTTTATTTTGACGTATTTCTTTTAGTAATGCCGATATCCGGCTTTGATGTGGTACTTGGTATGGATTGGCTAAGTACTAATAGAGCAAATATTAAGTGTCATAAGAAGTTAATTTCTTTTCCTTTATCTGACGGGACACGTGTAGTGGCCTGTGGGGAACGTGCCAATTCATTTATTCCATTAATATCTCTTATGAAAGCTAGAAATGCATTAGTCAAGGGGTGTGAATTATTTTTGGCATATGCAATTGATGCCCGTAAAGAAAAGAAGACGGTTAATGATATCCGGGTGGTATCGGAATACCCGGAAGTGTTTCCCGATGAGTTGCCTGGGTTACCTCCCATTCGAGAGGTAGAATTCAAAATTGATCTTATTCCCGGAACTAGTCCTATTGCTCGGGCTCCGTATCGTTTGGCGCCGTCGGAAATTCGAGAAATGATGACCCAAATTCAAGAACTTCTTGATAAGGGTTTTATCCGGTCAAGTTCCTCACCTTGGGGAGCTCCGGTTTTATTCGTAAAGAAGAAAGACGGTACGTTTCGTATGTGTATAGATTACCGGGAATTAAATAAGAGAACCGTGAAGAATAAATATCCGTTGCCTCGAATAGATGATTTATTTGATCAACTACAAGGTGCTTCCTATTTTTCAAAAATTGATTTACGTGTCCGGTTATCATCAAGTGCGTGTACATGAAGATGATGTTCACAAAACCACTTTTCGTACCCGATACGGTCATTATGAATTCCTAGTTATGCCTTTCGGGCTAACAAACGCACCCGCGATATTTATGGATCTTATGAATCGGGTATGTCGACCTTTCTTAGATAAATTTGTCATTGTATTTATAGATGACATACTGATCTATTCTAAAACCGAATTGGATCACGAGGATCATTTGAGGCAAGTTTTGAGCACTTTGAAACGTGAACAATTATATGTTAAATTTTCGAAATGTGAATTTTGGTTACAAGAAGTACAGTTTTTGGGCCATGTTATTTGTGCAGACGGGGTGAAAGTTGATCCAGCAAAGATAACAGCGGTTATGAATTGGAGTGCACCGAAAACACCGTCAGAAATCAAGAGTTTTCTTGGATTGGCGGGTTATTATAGAAGATTTATTAAAGACTTTTCGAAGATTGCGAGTCCATTAACCAAATTAACAAGAAAAGATGTACCGTACCGGTGGAATGAAGAACAAGAGAAGGCGTTCCAAACTTTAAAAGAATTATTATGTCAAGCACCAATTCTCGCGTTACCCGAAGGTTCGGAAGATCTTGTAGTTTATTGTGATGCATCATATTTGGGTTTGGGGTGTGTATTAATGCAAAGAGATCGGGTGATTGCTTATGCTTCTCGACAGTTAAAGAACCATGAAAGGAATTATCCTACTCATGATTTAGAGTTAGCGGCGGTAATTTTTGCATTAAAACTGTGAAGACACTATTTGTATGGCACCAAATGCATTATTTGTACCGATCACAAAAGCCTACAATATGTGTTTTCGCAAAAAGAATTAGATATGAGACAAAGACGATGGCTAGAACTTATTAAAGATTATGATTGTGAAATTAAGTATCACCCGGGAAAGGCAAATGTAGTTGCGGATGCATTAAGTCGAAAAGGATCGTCAAATAATGTTCGGTTTATGAGAATCAAAATTGTAACACCCGTATTTTTATAACATCGTTTAAATCATTTAAAATACAATTTCCCGACATTTGACACATTGTCCAAAATACAGTTTATCAAAAACTTTAAACCTTTATCAGAGTTTACAAAAATACGGTGTCACCAAGTATATCAAAACCATAGGCAAACGGGATCTACCTATGAGTTCCCGAACTAAGCATCTCTAGGCCACTTCTAGTGCAACCTTCTATCACTTCAAACCTGTACCTGAGTACATAGCCACAAAACAAACGTAGTACGTGAGACAAAATAGTCTCGTGAGATACATGGGTTTTAGACCCCAATAATAGACATTTCATAAATATGTAAACATATATATAAACTACATAAATACCGTCTAGTCACCCTTTTGTGACTCTAACTACTTTGCTTTCCTAGCAAAGATATCTAGTACCTAAACGTATAGGTGCCAGAAGCCCAATCATGTCTAATACATAAACATATATGTATTAGAACCTAACATACCTAGTACCATACATATGTGTACTAGAAGCACCCGTGTGCTTAGTGTATAAACATATATACACTCGGTGTATAAACATATATACCACCGTCCAATCAACATATCTAATACATAAACATATATGTATTAGAACCTAACATACCTAGTACCAAACATATGCGTACTAGAAGCACCCGTGTGCTTAGTGTATAAACATATATACACTCGGTGTATAAACATATATACCACCGTCCAGTGACCAGGGGTCCCCCGCGTCACCACCATCTTTCTCTTACCATAACCTAACAGTTATGACAGTCAAAGCCTTCGGCTATCACATCCAACATCAAACAAGTTAGTCATCTAATGCTAACGACATATAATTGGTCCACCACAGTGTGAACGTACCTGTATGGTCCCATGGACCCGATCATAAGCAACCACAGTTACTTCTACATCTATGAACCCTATGAGGTCCATACTTACTTTATACATAAGATACATTTCTTATTTATCGATTACATAATACTTTTATCTCTCCCTTGACTATAATAGACAATTATTACTAGTCACATCATATTCTTTCTCATATATATTCGTTCTTTACTCTTATTAGTATATCTTACCAATAGGTACTCATTACTACAAAATTATTCCCAATTGCTTTACTAATACATATTTATTAATAAAGGCTCCGTATACATTCTTTTAATCACTTACTACATATTTATTGTTCATTAATATAGATTCCATAAATACTTGGATCTATCATAATTTACTTCAAATTCATCAATCATACTAGACACATTCTAGTATCACATTCTACATACTCTCACACATTTTCAATTATTATCTTTATCAAATATTTGTTAATAAAGACCGATACAATATCATATGTACTTTCAAGACTATTTGCTATGTACCCAGTTTAAAAGTCTCATGTACTCACCTTAGCAAATAAGTGCTCCAACCGTATTCTTCACGTCAGTTTCCTTGCCTCACAATTCGGTCAACTTCCAAGACCTCACCAAATGCCTTTAATCTTCAACCAGGAGCGAAATCTATCAAAGATTTGAGAAGAAATCAACCAAAATCTGTACTTGAGCTCCAAAATCGCCAAAGGGAAGAACTAGGGTTTGAAGATAGCACAAATGGCTGAAAACCCGATTTTAATGTCTGTCGAACAGACTTCGCGTCGCGATCAAGAACTTCGCGTCGCGAACTATGCGTTTCTTCCACTTCGCGTTCGTTAACCAAATCGTGAACTACATCGCGTCCACCGGTCTCTTTCCCTGTCATGACTTCCCGATCGGGAAGTCCTACTTCGCGGCGCGAACTCGGTGTACAGCCAGGGCTGCACTTTTTCGTCCTTGTCTCGACCCGGTTTCGCCCATAACTTTCTCGTACGGTGTCCCAACGACACGAAACCAATTCCTACGCTCTTTAAACGATTTATCCTTATTTATCATAATTTTTATAAATTTATTTATTACCAAATTTTGGGTCGTTACAAAAATTGTATCCGAGTTGATAGATCGATTAAAGATTTGTTAACAAGAAGCTTTATTAGATGATAATTTAAAAACCGAGATCATGACAAAGCGAAAAGATGAATTAGAAGATGATTCTCGAGGGTTAAAAACTTTTCATTTACGTGTGTGGGTGCCTTTGATTGGTGGGTTACGTGATCTTATTATGACGGAGGCGCACAAATCACGGTTATCTATACATCCGGGTAGTACAAAAATGTATAACGATTTGAGGGTGTTATATTGGTGGCCGACAATGAAGACCGATGTGGCGCAATTTGTAGAAAAATGTCATATTTGTGCTCAAGTAAAAGTCGAACTTCAAAAGCCATACGGGTCTTTGAAACAATTAGAAATTCCCGAATGGAAATGGGAAAATATAACTATGGATTTCGTTACTAAACTTCCGCGTACCCAAAGAAATCATGATATGATTTGGGTGATAGTAGATCGGTTGACAAAAAGTGCTCATTTCTTAGCTACTAGTGAAACCGCATCACTTGATAAACTAGCTAAATTGTATATTGATGAAATTGTGTCCCGACATGGTATTCCTTTATCAATTGTATCCGATCGAGATCCTCGATTTGTTTCTAATTTTTGGAAACGATTACAACGGGAATTGGGGACTCGAGTTAATTTGAGTACCGCATATCACCCACAAACCGATGGGCAAACCGAGAGGACGATACAAACTCTCGAAGATATGCTACGAGCATGTGTTTTGGAATATGGTGGATCGTGGGATACACATTTACCGTTGGTGGAATTTGCTTATAATAACTCATATCATTCGAGTATTAAAATGCCACCGTATGAAATGTTATATGGTCGTCGGTGTAGAACTCCTACTTGTTGGTTAGAAGCCGGGGAAAAGCAATATGCCGGACCCGATATTGTTGAAATGACCGCCGAGAAAGTGAAGATAGCCCGAGAGAAGTTGAAAGCGGCTCGAGATAGACAAAAGATGTATGCGGATCCCCGACGTCGACCGGTTACGTTTGAACAAGGTGAGTTAGTATATTTGAAAGTGTCACCGTGGAAAGGGGTTATACGGTTCGGGAAACGTGGAAAGTTAGCACCACGATATATTGGACCGTTTCCGATTCGCCGGGTAGTTAATGATCAAACGGTTGCATTAGATCTTCCTCCGGAATTAGCGGGTATTCATGACATATTTAATGTGTGTTATTTGAGAAAGTATCACGTTGAAGATGAAAGTCAAGTATTACCGATACGAGATTTGAAAGTTGATATGAAAAAGAGGTTAGTCGAAGAACCGGTTGAGTTATTAGATCGAAAAGTTACTAAGTTACAAAAGAAGCAGATTCCGATGGTATTGGTAAAATGGAAACATAGTTTAGGTTCGAATTTAACGTGGGAGACGGAAGAAGATATGAAGAATCGTTATCCGGGTTTATTTGAACGTGTTGAGATTCCGAGGACGGAATCTCTTTAAGGAGGGGAGATTTGTAACACCCCGAGACACGGGCTAGCATTTTTAAGGTTGTCGGTAAGTTTATTTTATTATTTATAATTTTATAGAATTTTATTAGATGTATTAGAATTTTTAACCACGGGGTTAAAAATTAGCAAAAATGAGATAGATATATATTAGTATGATTTTTATATATCTGGGTCCACTTTTGAACCAGATTTCTAGTGGTATTTTTAGTTTTGAGACCAGAGTTCGATTAGGGTTCCAAATTAAACATCGTACTTTCATATTGACCTGTTTTGTTTTAAAATTTATCCACCTCATAGTGGACACGTGGTAAAGAGTTGTAGACTTATGAAAATTGGTTTCAATCTCTCATTTTCTCACCCTCTCGTCTCTGGTCTCTTCACACGCACAAAACACACACACAAATATAGAAGTTTTGAATTGAAGCTTAAATCTTTGTAGTTTTTATCCAAATTCCGAAATTGAAGCCTCCAACTAGTAAGTAATCTTCTCTTTTGATTAGGGTTAGTAGTTCTTGTGTATTCTTGCTTATTTGAAGAATTAGGGTTTAGTGATCTTGGTGAATTTTGCTATAAAATCGAAATTGATGATTCCTTAAGGTTAGGATATGTTAAAGAAGTGTTATGCTTGTTGGTAGATTGATAGAAACATGTAAATAAAACCTAATTCATAATTGGTGATTTTTGGGTCAAGAACCCTAATTTAGAAATTGAAGAAATCTGTGATAGTTGTGTTTATTGTGATTGTAAATGATGTTATAATTGTATTAATAACTAGTAGTACTATTGAATTGGTAAATTTGTGATATTTGATAAAAGTTAGTGAGTTGCAAATGGTGTAGTTGACTTTTGGAAAAGTCAAATCTGGAAATTGTTTAGGTTGATTATGTATGATTGTAGAAGATGTAAAAGAATGCTAAATGAGATTCAAAGAATACACATATGGTTAGTTGTAAGTTAAAAGTTGGGTTTTGACCCGTTTGGGTCAAAATAGTACCTTAATTGTGCAATTACAAATTATTAGTTTGAATTTGACTTTTAGTAAGTCAAAGATGTTAAATGTGCAGAAATTGTTTGGTAATAAGTGTATGAGTTGGTTTTAAGTTGAGTTTTAAGCTTATGCATATCTTTGATTTAACCGGTACTAATTCGGTTGTTGTTTCAATTAGCAGGAAAGAGAAAAGCGAAGACTCAGTGATATAAGACGACTGAGTGGTCATCGATAGTGCCAAGGTGAGTGGATATATAACCTTTGTACTGTTTAATTGCAATGGTTTAGGTTGCAATTTGTTTGGTTTGGTTTTGGAAAAATTTTGACCGGGCAGAAATTTTGGGACAAGAAGGGCAGAAATTTTTGGGACGAAAAGGGCAAAAACTTTTGGGACGAACCAAAACCAGAAACTCGAAATAGCGAACTCAAAGCTTTTCGCGACGCGAATTTTTGGCGTGGGCAGAAAATTTTGTCGTGGGCAGAAATTTTTGTCACGGACTGTTGTTTGGCTTCAAAACTTGTGTTGTGATTTACACAGTATGATTTAATGTTAATTAAATGGCTATGTGTTAATTAATCGATATGTGCACATGAAAAAGTATAGAGGCAGCTTGACTGGGTGGCTGGGCTTTCGTTTACTGTTAGATAACGGTAATTGTACCTTGGCATATTGGTTGTGTCTTAAGGAAGCTTTACCATTGCTAATGAGTAAAGGGCTATTGTGTAACATCCCGAGACCCGACCTATTATATTTTATTACTTTTGGTAAGTAATATCTTATTGTTTATTAATTGTATTTTTAACCATGGGGTTAAAAATTAGTAAAACTGAATTATTTAAATGTTAAAATGATTTTTACATATTTGGGTTCATTTCTGAACCGGGGTTCTAAAAATATCTTCGTTGTAATAATTGGAGTTAGTTAGGTCTAAATTAATTATTTGTGAACCTAATATCATGTACTGCGTTTTAAATGAAAATACCTGTTGTGGGGGAGGGGGGTGCGTGGCCTTGTATGAGGCAGGTGTCAAAAAATTGGTTTTCCCCTCTTGTCTCTTTGCCAGTCACGACACAAGCACACACACAACACACATTTGGAGTTTTTGCTTGATTGAAGAATTGGTGCAAAGTTCCTTTAATTTTTGCTGTGATTTTGTGATTAGAGGCAAGATTAAGTAAGTTTTCTTCCTTCTTAAGCTAGGGTTTCATGTTCTTGATGCATGGATGAACTAGGGTTCTTGAGCTAGTGGGTTTTCATGAAGTTATTGTCAAATCTTGCTTGTAATCCGAAATTGTTAGATGAATTAGTGATTATATGAGTTTTTGCAAGTGTTACATGAATTGTTGTTAGTTATAGTCCATTTGGTGAAGCTTCCATAAAAGCTCCATCAATGGAGTTCTTGGGAAGAAGATGGAATTTTCCCCAATTTGATGAAATGCATATTTGTTGTTCTTGAAATGTTAATTATGTTATTTAATCATGTTAGAATGATAGTTGTTAGTTGTGAAGATTTCTAGTTAAATTGTAGTGAAATTGACAATTTATGGTAGTGTTTGGCTAAGCAAGAAATTGGTGATAAACTAGTAAATTCATGAATTGTTGACTTTGGTCAAACCTGGAAGTTGACTTTGGTCTTGTATGTCTTGCAAACTTTAATTATCAATTTCATAGCATAAATGTGTTTGTTGTGTGATTGTAAGTTTGATTATGTGAGTTTCGGGTTTTGACCCGTTTGGTTGTCAATATGTGCAAATTGACCTAAATAAGGTCAAAGTTGGTTAAGCTTGCATTGGTATGCAAGTAGTATATAATTTACTCAAATTAGTATTGATTAGGTTGCTTGACAATATGGAATTGGTAAATAGCAAGTTTGACTCGATTATGTGTTTTGACCCGTTTGGGCCTAATGTGCAAGTTGACTAAAATATGCATAATGAGTTACTTGGAATTAACTTGATGGAGTCTAGACTTTGGTAATTGCTTTGTATGGGATACAAGTAATTAGTTGTAAGTGGTAGTATAAAGATGTGATCTTGAACTTATGTTACTTGTTGCAAAATTAGTGATTTCGGGTAACTAATTCGGTATTCGTTTTGTTACAGGAAAAGGGAAGGAGCCTCAGTAATATAAGATTACTGAGCTCGGCACAAAAAGGAAGCTAAGGTGAGTGGATTTAACCTCCTTTCTTGTGTAATGTACAAAAAGTTGAAATGGTGGAGTTCATAAGAGAAATAGCTAAGGGTCCAGAAATAGCTAAGCGATCTCTAGATAGCTTAGCTATCTTGCTGAATTTTTATGAAAACAGAAAACCGAAATAGCTAAGGAGTCAAAAATAGCGTAGCGATCTGATAGCGTAGCGATCTCAGATCGCTTAGCGATCTGATAGCGTAGCGATCTCAGATCGCTTAGCGATCTTGCTGTTTTTGGCAAAAGTGTATTTTTTTATACTTTTCGATTTTCAGTTGTACCATTAATTGTGGGATTGTTAATGGTAGTATGTGCACATGTTTTTTTAGAGGTTAGCTATGGTGGTTTTCGGCTACACTTCGTTACTCTTGGTGGGGGCGATCGGACTCCTTCGTATTCGTTACGTAAGGAGGGATCACCGTGCCTCTAGTAAAGAAGCCATCGGTTGACTGTTGTTGGCCGACAACAGTTGAAGGTCCTCGCCCGACCGCCGATCCTCTTATAACGTCTAATTGCTTGTGGAAGTTTGGACGGGTTTTCCCTATTGATTTCTCTTGATTTCTAATATGTTGTGGTTATGCAGATTGATGTTTATTTCTATTCACTTAGCTTTGTGCTAATCCCTCATTTGTTGACTCTTTTCAGGTTGTGGTTTTGGCTTGACTAGAGTCGGGTTTTGGAAGTCTGACCGTACTCTGATTTTGTAAACCGGGTCGAGTCTGTTTTAGTAACACCCTTAAATGTTTTATATATTTAATTAATATGTAAAGTTTTTATGATGTGTAATAATTTAGGACTTATGGTTTCTTAATTCGCTTCCGTATGCATTTTTTTTAAAAAAAAATGGCTCTAGATTGTGGTGTTACATATTGGTAAGCTGTTGTTAGTCCCACAACAGCTGTAAGGTTCCGCAAAACCGCCGTACCTCTCGTTATATGTGATTAAGTGATAGAGATTGTGAATCGAAATTGTTGGATTTAGACATTATAAAATGTTATAGTTTCAATCACTTAGCTTTGTGCTAATCCCCCACTGTGTTGATTATTTTGTAGGTTTTTGGGAAGCTCTGATTAGGAATGGATGACCAAATAAAAAAGATAGTTTTTTTTGAAATTGAGCCCGAAAGTTTATAACACCGTTTTGTAAATATTAAATTACTTTACTTTTACATCGTCTATAAATTAATTAGTTTAAACGCTTCCGTGTTTTCTAAAAAGAAAAAAATGGCATGAAAATTATGGTGTTACATTAGGGGTCAAAATTTAAAAATTACAAATACAAAACTTTTAGACTACCCGTAACGCACGACCGTTCGGCCGGTCGCGACCGCCACCTCCACCATTGCCGACCGATCGCCACTGTTACGGGCTATTGGCGACCGACCGATCGCCACGCTGAGTGGTCGACTGCACGACCATTGGGGTATTTGGTCGCATGCTCTCTGCCTCTTTCATTTCATACACATGCACACACACACACACACACACACACACACACACACACACACACACACACACACACACACACATATATATATATATATATATATATATATATATATATATATATATATATATATATATATATATATATATATATAGTGTCCAATTCCACGCAGAACCAGTTTAAGCGACAGAACCGCAGAACCCGATCTTATACCTTTAAATTTTAAAATCAATGGTCAAGATCAATCATGATTTTTTTATTTAATAAAACCCTTTATTTGTTAAATAAAAGGGTAAAATGGGTATTTAAAAATATCTATTTTTAAACGGTTCCACTCTCTCTCTCTCTCATCAATCTTATCTCTCTCCATAACCCTAGACCCCACGTTCAATTCCTCCTCCTATGTCTAGAACCGGCGTTCAAGCTGCAGGTTCTCCACCAGAAATCGATCGATTTCGTATAGAAGGTGAGACTGAAGTCGATTCCGTGCACGCCGATACTAGAATGAAGAATGAAATTACTGCTGTTGAACTAGATCGCTTGCTTATTTTGTTCGATTTAGGGTTTTCTGGTTCGTCAATCGACGGAGAAAAATTGAAATCGAAGCTTCATGGAAAATGTCCGGTTAGTAATCTAGTAGTATGTTGTTTGTTTCTTTGTCGTTTTTAAAAATTTTCTATTGTTTTCTTCCGAAACCCTTATCGAGTATCTTATTTCTTAGGTTAACGTCAGGTTGTATCAGATTGTTAGCCATTGTACAAAAACAAATAGTATTTTCTTGAGTTATGTATATTGAATTCATTAGATGTTTGCTATGGATTAGAAAAATTGGTATGTAATACAGTTTTGTACCGATTGAAACAATTGGGTTTCACCCGAAACAATTGGATTTCACGTTAGTCGTATCCTATCGCTGCTTTATTCTGGTTCGAAATAATTTGTTTCACCAGAATAATTTGTATTCCCAAAAACATTAGATGTTTTTACATTATAGCATTATATGTTATCCCCAAAAACATTAGATGTTATTTGATTAAATATTGTTATTCCATTATAGCAGATTGTTATTCCCAAAAACATTAGATGATTTACAAGATGATTATGTGAAGTTGATTAAACATTAGATGATATTTGATTAAATATTGTTATTCCATTATAGCAGATTGTTATTCCCAAAAACATTAGATGTTATTTCAAATATTCACACCAAGAGATGCGGCGACGTGTGTGTTATATTTCGAGATAGGAGGGTTGTTTAAAAATCAAGTGTGTTAAGATCACGGTATATTCAACGATTGGTTGATTTGAATAGAGGAGTTACTGCTGAAGAAGACATGGTTGTGCGTTTTTTAGGGATGCAATCAGATACGACGTAAGTATTTAATACTTTAAAATTACAGCTTTCTTTTAATTTTTATACTTTTCCTTACATGTATGTATGAATAACTTTTTAATGGATATATTTCAGTGTTGTGATGTTTGCATCTGAAAGTCGTCAGACCTCCGCATTCAATGACATTGAATGTTTGTTGGACGATGATGTGCACAGTAACATTATAACGACTTCGGGTATTGTGTTAAATACAATGGAGAAGTGTAAGAGCCCAGAAGCAACGAGCAGGTTGTATTTGCCCGTATTTGAAATGGTAAGGAATTATTATTGTGAAACCATTTATATTTAAATTAAATGATTCATGTTCAATGCGTTTTTGTGTTAGGTTCAAGAAAGTAATGACATTAATGTTCTATCTGATTATCAACAGTGAAGGTATTTCAAAATTTATGTGGAGAATTTTAGCAAGAATAGCTCTGATAAAATGTAGGTTAACACGGTTGATCTGGTGAGTGAGTAGTTAATTATTTTTATTATTATTTTGTTGATATTTTGTCTATTAATTATTTAATTTTTATTATAGGTTTTTATACCAGTTAACAATCATGGTCAACTTTTCTTGGTTTCATTTGATTTGAGAACCGGATCGGTGGTGTTGTTTGATGGGAAGAAAAATCAACAGCCAAAGGGGAAGCTAAAGAAACGTAAAGGATGGAAATATAAAACAGTCAATGTTGCCAACCAATTGGTAAAACTATAATTATGGAGACAGTCAATGTTGCAAACCAATTGGTAAAACTATAAACAGTCAATGTTGCAAACCAATGTTGCGAACATATTGGGGAAAGAAATGAAGAAAATGGTGGATGATGCGGTGTGTTAAACTAATGTGCATGGTTGCGTGATTTAGTCTTTTTGTATAATTATAACACTTGCTGTTTTTCGGAGTTCATGTTTACTTTAAAAACTCTAATGTTTTTGGGTAGTGCTCATTTTAAGATTTTATGAACATTAGGTGTTGGTATTATGAAACATTTATTTCACTGACTTTTATCTAGTTATGCAACAGTATCTAATATGATGTTCTTATATTTTTATGTGATTGTTATTCAAGCATGCATGTTATTGTACCAGCATGTAAACAGCATTTACAAGTAAATATGGATTTATTTTCAATATTTACACATGGTTGTGTTCATCAATATTTTTCATCTGTTATGTAAATGTACCTCCAAATTTAACGATACCGCATAGTAGGTATTCAGCCTTGTAAATCATAAATGTTGAAAGCTGTATCCATACAAATCATCAACATTAAAACGATTTCAATCAAAACATATACAATTACATAAAGAATGTGCTATAATACTTACTTTAAAAGCAACTAACGAGGTAAATGAAATAACCAAACATGTTCAATTTGATGTCCAAAGATAAATGTTAACAGAAATTATAGAACATCCAAATTATTTAGAAAATCACACTAGTACTATAATACATAATATACTAAAAACTATTTAGAACTGTAATATTCCTCCGAATCATCATCATCATGGTCTTCATTAGTTGTTTCGTTTTCCTCAGATTCTTGTTCATCATCTCCATCTTCATCAACAACACCTAATGATTTATTCAGTATATACTGTTGCAAACAATATACCGATGCGTTATCTCCCCTTTATACCATTTAATCCATGTGCTCAAACATTTAATGTCATAAACATCCACTGTTTTCTACATGATCGCTATCTTAACAATACCATTCATAAACATTAATTGTCTTACATTTTTTAACACGTTTAGAGAAATCTTGATACATTTACTGTTGTAAACATCCAATGTTTATATGTTCGTGTAACAAGAATGAAAAACATGCCCTGTTAAATCGTCACATACATGTCTAAAAACACACAATTTCAAGCTGAAATAACTACAAAACCATATCTTACCAAGATGTTCATCCCGATTATCTGATACATCTATTGTCGGACGTTGCTCACATCCTTCTTCATATGTGTTTTCATGAATGTCGAATTCGTTTGCCCATTCTGTATCTTCTAAATTTGTTGCATCCTCTTGATCGTTACTCATCTTTCGGTTTTTTCTCTCTCGATATTTAGGGTTCTGGGAACCTTTGGTATTATCAATTGAGGAACCAATTAAAAAGTTGTATTCATTAGAATTGAATACGTGATAATAATTTGCAAAACTAACTTTCCTTATTTTTAGCAAACTATTAAAGGCTTATACGGTTACCATACATAACCAGATTATGCCAATTTCCTAAAATGCCCTCCACGAGATATTATAAAATATAAATAATAAATTAATTTTCCTGCAATATGATTGGCTAGAAGATGGTTCTGTGGTTCTGTCGCTTAAATCGGTTCTGCGCTGAATCGCACCCTATATATATATATATATATATATATATATATATATGCAATTTAAAATAAAATAAAAATTGGTCGCCGATTTGGTCGCCCATTACGGGCGTTAGGTCGCTGTCTGGTCATGTGTTTGATCAGGAGAGAGAAAGCTGATTAGACACAGAGGTGGCAGGAGTGACCAAACTTAATTTGGTCACCCATTACGGGTAGTCTTAGAAAATAGAAAAAGGGGAGATGGTGGATTCTGGCCACCTGAAGTATAAAAATGAAAGCAAAGCTTTTAAAGCTCATTGGTTCAACCATCCTCCTCCATTGAGTATTTAACGCCGTCCATTTTTGTATGAACATGGATTTAACGGCAAATTGAATCACAAATGTATATTATGTTAATGTACCCTTCCATCGATATCATTAATAACATTAAAGGGGGTGATTTTTACCCCACATCTTTTAATTCATCTACTACAATAATTATTTTACATGTTTGTACAGTTTGCAGGAATACTTGTACACTCCGTAGATTTATCAAAAAATATGGTGTGAAAATTAATCCCCCTAACAATTAATGTAGTCAATAAATCAAGATCTACCCTAGTACCACAATTTGATAGAGTTTATTGCTAAAATCATTAAGGTTGGGCGTTCGAATATCATGCATACATTTTTTATAAACATAAATTTATCATTAAATAGATAAGTATCTCATAACTGTTAATAAATACAACTGCCCTAGTAAAATTATTTAAGCAAATTAAAATGAGTAAAATAAATCAAAACAGTCATAAACATCAATTCAATTCTGACGTGTAAAACACAGACAAAACTAAACTAATTCATTCAACGCAATATATTAATAATGTAAAAGATTTTCATAGGTCTAATTTCCGCACTCCCATACTTCCTTCTGGTTTCAGCTCTAAGAGGGCCAAGTGTGATGGGGGTGAGAGGGGCGCCATCCTACGTGGCATGAAAAATTGGCGCAACCACCACACCGGACGCCACATGAGTGAGACTCCATGCGACATGAATACTGAGGGTATCAGATCAATGAGGGAGAGATGTATGTGTTTTTTTTGAAATATTTTATTAGTGATAGATATTTTAGTGCGTCTGAAAAGGGATATTTTTGGTTGTGTTATGAATGAAGGGGTATAGGTGTGAACGTGAAATGAAAAATGTTGAGTTGACGCTGATATACGTCGTTCAATCTTTCACTTATGATTACAGAAGATATATTCACAGAACAATTATCTAACTTTTTTTTATGTAATTGTAATTCCAACTACCAAATTAAAAAACTTAGGTGCAATTGAACTTTTATATTATAAGGAAGATCTGAATATGAATATGAATAGGGTGTGTGATGAGTTAGTAGGATTTAGCAAAAATTGCAACTTCTTGTGCTGGGCCACCTGACACTTCTTTGGGCCCTGAGGTTGATCGAAAGGAAAACATCTAACAGTCGCCCCTGTTTCTTCTTTCACCTTCAATTCATCTTCATCACTATAAAAACAACAAAAAACTCGACCCATTTATTTTTGGTTCTCTTTTATTTTACGGGTCAAATAAGTTTGTTAAATTATATAATATTATACAATATAAGCTAACAAGGTACCTTCCAACCCATGGACCCCTTCCAGTGATATTGCCTCTTTGAGCTCTTCATATGAGCTCACATCCACAATGTTGCTGCAAATAATCATTATGCGTTACCATTCTCTAACATTTATTATTTAAGTAAAAATAAAAATATTATACAAACAATCCGGTAAGAAAAATAGTGAATGTATACCTGTCTCTAAAGGCTGTAGCCTCATCCAAAAGGGATATATAACATATGGTACAATAACGGAAGGTTCCATAGAAATTCCAAAAACTTTTCCAGGAATATCTCTTCTAGATAGTACCACACTCTTGCTTGAAACATCACGAGGACCAATTTCAATTCTTAAAGGCACGCCCTGCATCACAAAATTAAAAAAGTAAATTAAAAAGAAAACATTTTTATGAGTAACTGTACAGCCTATTTAATTTAATATTTGACCTTCATTTCCCAGATATTAAATTTCCATCCTGGTGTTCTTTGATCAGAATCATCTAGCTTTACTTTAATCCCAGCTGTATGAAGAACATCTTTGATAGATAATGCAGCATCAAGAACTTCCTTCTTCTCATTGGCTTTCTTCCAAATCGGTACAATCACCACAACATTTTTTAATTCTTCAATATAACAACTTAAAAATATATATATATCTGAAATTAGAGGTTTAGTTTGAAGAACAGCACAACACCTGTATAGAAGCCAACCTTGGGGGAAGCATTAATCCACCATCATCTCCATGTGTCATGATTATTCCACCAACAAATCGAGTACTTATAGCCCAAGAAGTTTGCCAAACATGCTGCCTTTCATCAGCAAACTGTATGTATCAACATAACAAACTTTTATTTTTTGATTTTTATCAATAACATACATTCCAACATGAACCATAAGGTCGAATAACCATTGTACCACAATTTGAATGACGGATCCAGAAAACAGCTAGCTGATATGTAGAAAGCAGCAACACAAAAGCAGTAGGAAACTCTGTAAAAAAAAAGCAGTAGGAAACCATTAGCAACTAAAAGACGATTTGAAGATAGATAGTTAGCAATCATGATCACATTGACCAATTTCAACTTAGAGAGCAATTGTAAAGCGGGATTGTATGCATTTTTGATTGTAATGTGTACTGGTATTTACGTTTGTTTGCGAATTGGCATGGCGAAATCTGTAATTTTAGGTTGCAAAATTCTTTTATAATCCTTCTTTTACCTTAATTGTAGATAAATTAGGGTTTTATACTTGAATTGATTGTGTTTTGGTTAAACTGGAATCTTATGGCTAGTAATCGTATGCTCAATTGTAAAAACTGCAGTTGAATTTCACTTCACTTGAATTCTAATTGTCGCTTGTGTGTGTTTTAGCAAGCATGTTGGTATCTATATCATTGCACTTTTAGGTTGGCTACGTGTCTATCTAATGTTGAATGAAATACTTGATGTGCTTTGTATTTTGTCATTTGATTTTCTTAAATTAAACTGTTTTCTTTTAAAATTACAGAATAACTTTTTATCCCCAAATGGAGATTTAATGGCAGTCCTGCTCAACAATTAAGTAAAATAACGGGCTCTAAAATGGCAGAAGCAAGGAAAAATCGGATCGAGAGCCACATTCAGAGTCGTTTAACTCAACTTAAAGGTTTCCACACTCAAGATTAGTATTCATATTCTACACTTGTGTAGATAATTGCAGTTTCATTTGCAACATAAACTTGATTTTTGCATTTCGCCTGTTTTTATGAGCTTGATTATGTATTATTTTTCCATCATATCTATTCATGTTTATTTATTATGAATTCAGAATTGCCTACAAACAGAGGTGAGGATCTGCAGTAGGGATGACAATGATCATCCAATCCGATGATCATCCACCCGATTCGATCCACCAATGGTGGATATGAATGAAGTTAAATGGGTGAATATCGGATGTGGAGCGGATATGGATGTTTATTGAAGTGGATATAGATGTTGATTTTCAATCCATGGATGAATCCACTTAACCTGAAATTAACTTTTTTTATATTATAATTTCACATAGTTAATAATATATGTCTACACATCTTTAATTCAATAAAATTTATACATAACATAATATTGAAAATAACTATATTTGTAAACATTACAAATCATACTCTAGGCTTTTATATATATTAAGTTACATTTTTATTTGTATCTATCAGTATTTGGGGATTAGTTACAAACTATGTTCAATGCCTCGATGCATCAAATGTGTGTTCGTAATTATGTTTTCGTTTGTATATTCTTTTGGAAGAAACTATGAATATATTCAACAAAAATGCAAATTTATTTATAAAACTATTGTACTTTCTTTAGAAAATAATATTTTTTGACATCCAACGGATACCCATTTACCCACTATAATCCGATGGATATGGATATGGATGGATGAAATGATTTTAAATGGACATGGATATGGATATGGACGACGTAAATTTAAATAGATATGGATGTGGACATCGCATCATCCGGTCCACATCCGATCCACTGCCATCTCTAATCTGCAGTCAGCTTGAACTCTATGGACTTGAAGTAAATTCTAGTTTATAAATTCTTTCTTTTCCATCTATTCTCCTTTTCGTATGATTCTCAAAATTTCCTTTATCATTGTTGAAATATGAACAAAATAGAGAGAATGAAATATGAATAAATTTTATTTATTCCGTCAATAGATCTATATTTTTACTATATACTCCCTCCGTCCCACAAAAAAGTTCCTATTTCTATCATAAATTTTGTCCCACAAAAAAGTTCTCATTTCTATTAAATAATATTATTATTATGGGCCCCACTACCAACTATCTCTTAAAAACACTTTCTCTCTCCAATTAACCTTATATTTTAATCAAAAATAGTACCAAAGACCCCACTATCAACTATCTCCTAAATACTTGTGCCCAAAGGAAATGAGAACTTTTTTGTGGGACGGAGGGAGTATATTGCATTTTCAGCCAAGAGATTTGTTAATTCAAGAAATATTTGCATTTTGAAAAATTAATAGTCCTAAACTGAACTTGCAATATTCATGTTATTAATAAGGAGCTTTAATCAATTAAGCTAATAGGTCAAATATTGATTAATCAATATGAAAACTTAAAGATTACAAAACAACACCTCTGTCACCATGCATGTTGGAACTTTCTTATAGTGACGTAATAAGACTCTTGCCGATTAAGGAACCAAAAGATTTGCAACATCAAAAAGAAATGTTGGCCTAAAAGAGATGATTAAATAAAGCTAATTATTGTAAAGAAAACTTTCACTTAAACGAACCTTTTGTGTGTCTTTTCTGACTGCTTTCTGGAGTTGGTGTGTGTTTGGATTGGGTGGTCACTTGGCACTGAAACAATGATTTCCATTTTCGGAAAACCATATAAAACGCGATTCTAGTTCAACATACGTCATTGTCTGGTTGAAAAGTTTTTGAATATGCAACGGTGTTTCATCCTTATCCATAAATACTCTTGTCTACCAAAAAAACGTTTTTCTTTTAACTATTAAGTCTTAACATTTGCATTTAATTACGTAAAAATAACATATACACAATATTCTCACAAGTCCAGTGGTTAGGGTCATAAGAGGGTTCGGGAACAACCACGACAACAGTTAGGTCGCGTGCATCACAAACAAAAATCAGTTACCCCGTGTAAAGCTTATAACAGGAATTCTTTTTCTAAAACATTATTTTCACAAGTGTTTTAGTAGGAGGGTTTACTACAATTTACAAATTACAACAAATTTGTTCATATGTTCGATCAGCGGAGTTTCTTCATCTCCATGTTGTCCTTTTTAGACTATTACCAATCGTGACATCAACTGACGCCTTCGGTTTTTAGCATATCAGCAACACCCGACACACTGATCATGCTAACAATACTCATTCTCTTTAGTTTTAGTTTTTTGAGTGCCACCATTATAAAATATATACACACAAAAAGCTACCCTATTTAAATATACACCGGTTTGTCCCTCAATACTTCGGATATCAAAAACCAAAGTGAAGGAAGAGAAGAGTCGCGCCAATAGCAGGAAGTAAATGAAGGTGCCAACGGTACCGTTGGCACCGGTCTTAGTGCTTCTGCAAAAATCTGTAAGTGGTCCATAATCCATATTGGGTAGGATTTCCTATTTTTAGCATCGGGGCCTTGAGAGTTCATGTTCAACTTCATTGATTATTAGAAAGTTACTTGAATATGTGACTTTTATGTTATTATCACAATGTCCTAACTAATTAAGTTAATAGATTATGTGTTCATTAGTTAACTATAATTATCTTTTATTAATATCTTGAAACTTTAAAAAAGTTGAAACTACAACTCTACAAGCCCAACCACCGTCACCATCACTTCTACCCCCCCCCCCCCCACCCCGACCCCCATGCGACTAACCCACCACCATTGTTCACCTCCCAGGCTCCCACCATCACTACTGGTACCACCATACACTATTCACCATTAATTGGTCGCCACAAAATATAGTTATAGGAAACCCGCTAACTATCATATTGTACGAGTACCTTTTTAGTAATTTGATAATTGGTAAGTAGCAATGACGACTTCAAACTTTTCGAATTTGAATTAAATAAAACCGTAAAAAGGTCATAAGTCCATGCTTTAGGAAAAAAACAAAAACTGAAGTAACCAAATAAATGAATACCTTAGCAATGATGACAATTAATGGGCAATTTGGGTCGCTTTCTTCTTTCATAAAGAAAAGAAAATATATATAGATAATTCTTCCAATTGAAACTTCAACTTTCGTATTATTGTCACATATTCATACAAACTTTGTGCCAATATTTGTAGAAAAATGTTTCTAGGTTTAAACATGTAGATATATATTAATTGTACGGAATCAAAAGTTTGAGAATTTGTAGGTAAATATACTCATATCTAAGGAATTGTACGTATTAGATGTACAATACAACTGGAACATAAATAAAAAATTGGTTTCGAACACGAACACGAAAAACCAAAATAAAGAAACTGTGAAGAATACGAAAATAGATAGATGATCTAGAACCATGTTCGACATGGTCCTAGGTCCCTTCTCATAAAATATACATGTCGTTTGTTTCCATAGATATAATGATCGAAGCAATTGTACCGCCGGAGTTGCCCGAGCTTGTCTGAAAGTCACCTGAATATATACTCAAAAAAAAGATCTCCTAATTAAGGACATAATCATCTATCTTGGTTAACTGGTTATACGATTTGTAGAATCGTGATCACATTACACCCAATTCACATTTTTATTTGACGTTTTTCAAACATATGATCCAGGTCATACATTAAGTGCAAATGTGCAATTAATGAACTATTTATATTCCTAGTAGTTTGTTCAAGGTAGTTCATTAATTTTATCTAGTCCCAATGGACAATTATTAACCCTTGGATCAAGAAAAAGTCAATGGTCAAGATCAAGATTCAAACCACCACCATCACTACAAGCACATGTGCTTCAATACATCAATACCCCACCCATCTCCGGCGGCCGGAGACGACGGCCGGCGGCGGCGGAAGGTGGCGGCCGGCGGCGATGGGCGGCCGCCGGTGGTGGTGGTCGTGACTGGAAGCACATGTGTTTGAAACACATGTGTTTTGAAAATAAAGGAGTGTATATGTACAGCCAAGCACATGTGTTTCAAGTAATGAAGCACATGTGTTTCATAACGTCAAGCACATGTGTTTCGTGATTCAAAGACAAATGATTTGCTTGTAAGTTACATGTGTTCAGGAACAAAAACACATGTGTTTGGCTTTATGAAGCACATGTGCTTCATAATGATATGTTCGTCACTTGTTTTGATTTTTTTCTTGTTAGTGAAGCACATGTGTCTCATAACGTCAAACACATGTGCTTCGTGATTCAAACACAAATAACTTGCTTGTAAGTTACATGTGTTCAGGAACAAAAACACATGTGCTTGGATTTATGAAGCACGTGTGCTTCATAATGATATGTTCGTCACTTGTTTTGATTTTTTATCTTGTTAGTGAAGCACATGTGTTTCATAACGTCAAGCACATGTGCTTCGTGATTCAAACACAAATGACTTGCTTGTAAGTTACATGAGTTCAGGAACAAAAACACATGTGCTTGGCTTTTATGAAGCACATGTGCTTAATAATGATATGTTTGTCACTTGTTTTGATTTTTTTTTTCTTGTTACTGAAGCACATGTGTTTCGTTACATCAAGCACATGTGCTTCGTGATTTAAGCACGAATGACTTGCTTGTAAGTTACATGTGTTCAGGAACAAAAACACATGTGCTTGACTTTATGAAGCACATGTGCTTCATAATGATATGTTCGTCACTTGTTTTGATTTTTTTTCTTGTTACTGAAGCACATGTGTTTCGTTACATCAAGCACATGTGCTTCGTATGCTCCCCTGTGTGTTTAGAAACTCATGTTTTTAGTGACTTAAAACACATGTATTTCGTGACCTGAAGCACATGTGCTTCGAAGTAATATGTTGTGTTTTAGTGAAGCACATGTTCAATACATCAATACCACCACTACCCCCATTACCACTAGCACCTTCATTGTCAGCCACCACCACCGGCCGCCGGCCACCGGCGGCGGACGGCGGCGGTCGGCGGCGGCGGGCTGGGGCTGGAGGCGGCGGCCGGCGGTGGCTGTAGGTGGGGGATTTGATCTTGACCATCTTGATCGATCCAATGGCTAGGATTTGTCCCTTGAGACTATGCAAAACCCTTGGACTTCTTAGAATACACCTCTATATTCCTAATATAATTTGAATAACATCATTAATCTCTAATTTCTACTATTTTATAATGGGAGGTGATTCGTACAGTGTAATATTTATCTATACATAGCAATTTCATCCCAAATGATAATTATGTCATTCCTTTCCTTTTACTAAATTTTGCATTTCACCCATCCTTCTAAGGGCATTACTGTCATTTAATATAAAATTGCTCGACATGGATACAAACTGCTCTGTACGAATCACTACCCTTTTATAATATGCATTAAATGAGATTTTCGGTTTTAAATGAAAATTTGATATTCTTAATTATCAATAATTAATGTTTAGGTTTGTTCTCCACAATGTAAATAAAAAAATTTGAAGTGAGTCTTTAGAGAAATTACGAATCGAAGCAAAACTGGACTTACATATAGTAACATTCATGTCTAGAGATGGGGCATTACTTAAATGACTTGAAAGCCATTTGTCCATGTTCAAGACAGATCGATAACCATTATTTGGGAGAATATCTAGAAAAGTACATATTTATTTTTATTCTGGATATATTGTTCATTTTAAAATGAGTTAATCGTGTAAATTATGTTTAAATGGCTCAACCCATTGTGTAAATTGGCAAAGATTCTTCTGAGTTTTTATTAAGGGTTCATGTTTATCAGTTTTGTACTCTCATTAGCACCTTGCAGTAGGTCCCTAAAAGAAATATCTCTTTTATCTATCTACATATTACCTTCATGATACATGTTCTTTAAAAAGATTGTGTATTATTGTTGCTTATCAATTTTGTACTTTAAAATTTAAATACCAATCATTAATAATGTTCAACCTACGATGGTTTCAATATCTAACATGGTATATCACATCATATCTGATTCTCATATTTAGTTAGTCATGAGCTATCTTTGGCCTACCAGTAAGGTGTTTATCCCCATCCTTGAGGTCGAGATTTTAGTATCATAATAATAGAATATATAGTATTTAAGAACAGATTACAATTTCACATTTTACTTTGTATATTCTTTTGAATGATTGAAAATTGTTTTCATTGAGTATCAACCTTACAACATAATTCTTTTTGTATATAAAAACACGCGCGATGAGTTAATTTACATTCTCTTTCCTCCTAATCACATTTTCACCTTAAAAGAGAAAAAATATGATTGGTTTGATGATAAGTTTGATAGTTTATGAAACTTAATTAAGAAGTAGCCACCCAAGAAGAAGGCTCCAAATTACAGCATATTCCATTCTCATCTTCATTGCACCTTCTCACCCTTTGAAATTTCTGAACAACCACATTTCTCTCCATTTCATCCTCACCCTTCTTTAAATCATTCATGTCATTTTCATCGTATTCTTGGCTCTTCCAACATGTCAACCTAAGCCGACCATGACTTCTTTCAACTCGTAAACATTTGTTCCCGTAATTTGTCTCCATAGCTTCGATAATCAACCTCCCGCCTTCTCGATGAGGCCTAACATGAAACCGTTTAGAGCCACTCATAGTCGTCAACGGCGGTGGAAAGCTTCGTGATGATAACACTTTCTTTGGCTTGATTCGACTCTTTGTCACGGATAAACTCGGCGCTTGGAACGCGAACGTGTCACTGCCCGTTTCGCTGCCTAAACTTTCTGTGCAAAGCTCTAGGCTTTTTTGGCTAAGTTTTAGAGATTGTTGGTAATTGGAATATGAGTTTATTTCTGAGTAATGGAAGTAATCATCAATGGGTTTGTGAGATGGAGGAGATTGATGCAAATTCCAACCTGAAAAAACGGTTTTTTGTTGGTTAGATTTTGGTGAAAGTAGTTTAAGTCTCAAAGTGGTTGCCTCTACAACATAAGAGGACTCCATGGGAGATTGTGAAGGATGTTGAAAGAGAATTGTAGACATGTTTGAGTGTGAGGGATAAGAGAAAGAGAGAGAAAGAGTTGGTTGAATATATAGGGACGTAAAGTGATGACAGAAGATGATGTTAGAGACTGGGTGGCAATGGAAAACCTCTTTGTACCATTTGATATAAGTCTATAACACGTAGGCACGTAGAGTTGACCATTTAGGTTGGGTTTGGGTTCATGTTTGAGTTGGGTTAGACATGTTTATATAAATAGGTTAAATATTTTTATCGTAACTTGTTTACGAACAATCAGAACACGACGTTTATAACCCGTTTAATTAACGGATTAAAAAATGGGTACGTAGATTATTTTTGGTAATTTGGTTTCAGACTCGCCTTGTGAGTCGACTAATCCCAAAGCGACTATTCGATTTGTGGATAGCCTGAAGTCGGCATGGGTGAACTTTTATGACCACAAAGAATTTTTTTTTCTCAAATGGATTGAATTCTAAGACTTCACTTTTATGTAGACTAAAGACAATCACTATTCTACCAACTTTGTAGTTAAATGGATAGATTATTAAGGCTGGTAATTCTTTTGTAATATTAAATGTCATTTAATCTTTGCAAAAAAATATCCACTACAACATTACAATCACTTACATATGAAAGAGGCCCACCAAAACACCTAAAAAATTCTCTACCATAGTGTGAGTGCAACCAGGAGACCCGGAAGCCCACATCATACCAAGGGCCACGCCCTTTCCCCATACCGGATGGCATAAAAACAGAGGTTGTGGCGATAAAGCGTCCATGATGAATAACTTATTTAAATGAAGATACCTTATTTCATTATCTATATATACAATTACCATTAAAATGTACTGTTCATTATGGTTTCAAACGGAGTTCCGTTCATGGGCCCGTTCTTACGCTGAAGAATCCTCCTCACCTCACGCGCTTAAAATTGGTTTTCATTCAAATGATTGCATGGTCGTAGTTTTCATTTTTTTCCACTTAAGTCCCATTTCTAAAGAAGTTTACATCACAATTCCTAAAAGTTGTTCGTATAGCTCATACATAATACTATGTGTTAACTAATTACGTAATATATGTTATATCTTATACTTAATACATATTAAATTATACGTATTAATATATTGAAGTTCTCAACCATTTGCAATAGATAAACCATGTTATTTATTACTATTTTAAAAATCAAAATTTAAATGATTATTAGTGGGGATTAGAATTTAGGACACAGAGAAATTTTTTCTTTACGCTAAATCATCCAAAGGGTGTGAATATATTTTATGTTATTTTATTCTATTGATTTTATAGTTTATTTTAAATAACTTTTATAATTAGATTAATGAACAATAAAAGCACCAAAAACTCACAGCGAAAGAATATTTCATTTGAATACAAGAAAGAAATTAACACTAGCTGGCGCAGTTGGTTTTCTTGGTCGAAGGAAGGCTACTGCTCCTGTTAGACCAAAGTTCGAATCTCACCAGTCACCTCATTTTTCTTTTTAATTATAGATGTTATCTAAAGATACAAAATACACCTATACTCTAAAATATTACAAAATAACCCCTATACTTTAAAATGATACAAAATAACTTAATACTTTTTAATAAAACCTTTTTTCCAATAGTTATATTTTTAAAATCTAAATATTTTAATCTACCCTATAAACCTTATTTAAAGTATTTATTTAACAGGAAAATGATATTTTTATTTATTAATAACAACCCATTTCTAAATAGTTAATAGGAACATAATATTGCTTTGTCTGCATCGATATGGTTGTATATCTTTTTTTGTTTATAAATACATAAAAACCCAAAAAACTCAGCCTTAATCTTAACGTTAAAATGAAGTATATTTTTAAATCCGCAGCAACGCGCAGGGGAATTAATCCTCGTTATTATAAAAAATAATACACGTGAATTATTTGATATATATTCAATCATTTTTCTTCATCTTTTGAGATTTCCAGGGCGCTTCTAAGAGATACATGTGGTCGTATTTGGTGTGTCCTTCAAATAAAACCTTTCCTTTGTTTTCTAGAATGTTAATTTTATTTTGAGTAATTATATTAGAAACTAGGAATTTAATTATCTGTGCCACAAGCAAGACAGCTGTACGTATTTCAAAATATGCAATTTTTTATAAAATGAGAGGTGAATATTATACCATAAAAATTACTCTGCGAATCATAATCATTGTTTTACATTATTTGTATGGTTTGTTTTAAATGTCGTAAAATGTGATGCATGAAGTACTTTATATGATGTAGAAATCATCTCCCTTATAATTAAAATATTTCTAGTATTAGTTAGTTAAGTGGTGAATATTACACCTAAAAATTATTCTGTACACCACAATCACCTCCCTTATAATTAAATATATAATTACATGTGATCATTACATTATGTGTTAAAAATTTTAATTTTTTTAAATGATCAAAATATCCCTTCATGTATAAATATGTGATTAATTTTAATTGTTAATTATAATTAATTAATAGTTAAGATTTATTCATTGTAATTATATAAAAATTAAGGATCATTTTGATTACAACTTTAACTAATATATACATATATATATTGAGAGGGGATTGTTTAATAAATGAAATCAAATTAGAGTTGGTAAAGCCGTGTTCTATTTTCTTTCTTACCTATATAAACGAGTCAGATATCTCAACTCAAATTTGTTTACTTTCCACCTAAACTTCACTCATGGGTTAAAAGGATTACCTTCAACCTAAACTTGACTCATATAACTCGTTTAATTGAATGAGTCAAAAGAGTTAGCATGTTAAACAGATTAAACAAGTCAAAATATAGTTATTATTCCACAAATTTATAATAAAATACCAAACTACAAAGGAGTCATTTTAATTTTTATCTAAGTATTAGTTATATTTGAATTAGTAAAATATAAAGTAAGTATAAATTTATATATTTTTAAATATATTTTAATAAATAAACGGGTTGGCGCGTCGACACGTTTAAATCATCATTGACCCGAACCTAACCTGTTTAATAAACGGGTCAGTTGAGTCGACTCAAAACTAACACAAAACTTTTTTTTACCACAACTTAAATCTGTTTAATTTCATGTCGGTTTCAGGCTGGATCCCATGTCGGGTCAGAATTTGTCACTCCTATTTCTAATGTGTAACTAAAATATGTCGGTTATCATAACTAATATATGTGAATGAAAATTATTTGTAAAACAAATTAAAAAATTACATCTAAAATATAAGGGTTTTCGCTCATATTCACAAATAAATGCACGTTTTTAAATGCCCACCGCAACACGTAGGACAACCCTACTAGTTATAAAACATATCAAATTTTTTATAATAAAAGATAAAATAATTTTTTTATGAGAATTGTGTGAACTAAAGAGTTGTTATTTTAATAATGCACCCTAAAAAAACTATTTTGATAACGTTTTGTTATGTTTTTGGTCGACGTTTGTACCACATGGCATTATGTTTAGGGTTAGAAGGATATTTTCGTAATCTCATAACCTAACCAAGGGGAACGAGAATTTTTATGCGTTCCCCCAACATTAACCTAACCAATAATTCTTTCAAACATACCACATGCTGTAACAATCTTGCCTCCAAAATTTTGGTGATTTTTTAGACCACCCGTAACGCTCGACCAAACGAGCGGTCGCGACCGCCACATCGGACCTCCCCGACGCGTCCCACCCGTTACGCCTTCCCGTGCTCGACGCGTCGACCTTGGCCAACGGTCGACTATTCGACCGTTCGAACTCGTCTCCAACGGCTCCAAAACCCCACTTTCAAACTTAATTTTTACCCATTTTTTACCTTATAAATACCCAATCATTTTCTAAAAACATTCACACTTCTCATTTCTTTTCTTCATACTTACTCACATCGCACACACTATCCCGTACGATTTGATGGAACACATTTGGAATCGACAAAACCACCAGTAGTTTTTTTTAATGTTTTTTAGTTATGTTTAATGTAATGTTTTAAATTATTTTTAATGTAATGTTTTAATTATTAATGAAATTTAAATTTAAAAAAAAGAAAAAAAAAAGTCGATCGGTCACCCATTACGGGCATTTGGTCGCTGTCTGGTCGTGTGTTTGATCAGGAGAGAGAAAGCTGATGTGGCGCAGATGTGGCAGGGATGACCAAACTTACGCACAGTCTTAAATAAAAATCAAACAATTTTTTTTTTTAAAAAGCAAACGGGGTTGTGTGGGTGGGTCCCGCCATGACTACTCAGGTGTTGGAGATGCAACAGAGCTCTTCATCTTTGCAAGAAGATCATATCTACGACACCAAGAATCTGATTTCTGCTCTTAGTTTCCTCTCTCGCAATCTCCCTCTTCCTCCTGATGTTTTTGATGCCGTTTCTTCCATCTACACCGCCGCCGACGGCGATTGTAGTGGTGGTGATGCCGCCGATCCCGGTGGATATGACGGAGACAAGCAAGCTGACGATGATTCGTCCACATTGAGTTTTTTCTGTTGTAATTGCTAATTGGATTATATTTTGTGCGATTCGCAGCATAAAGCGAATTGTATGTATTTTTATTTTGTAATGTGTACTGGTACTTACGTTTGTTTGCGAATTGGCATGTGGAAATCTGTAAATTTAGGTTGCAATATTCTTTTATAATCCTTCTTTTACCTTAATTGTAGATATATTAGGGTTTTATACTTGAATTGATTGTGTTTTGGCGAAACTGGCATCTTATGGCTAGTAATTGTATGGTCAATTGCAGTTGAAAAACACTTTGTTAGCATGCTTTGTATTTTGTCATTTGTTTTTCTTAACTTAAACCGTTTTTTTTATTTATAATTACAGAATAACTTTTTATCCCCAAATGGAGATTTAATGGCAGACCTTGAGGATGCTGTGGCTAAGCAACGATTAAGTCAAATAACAGGCTCTAGAATGGCAGAAGCAAGAATAAATCGGATGAAGAGCCACATTCAGAGTCGTTTAACTCAACTTGAAGGTTTCCAACTTTCCATACTTAAGATTTTTTTTTTTTATTTTTTTTTTTGGAAATGGCCAACGGAAGCCTACTCGCAATTTTCCAGCGAGTAAACTTGATTCATGTTTATTTATTATGAATTCAGAATTGCCTACAAACAGAGGTGATGATCTGCAGTCAAAGTGCTTGCTTGAACTCTATGGACTTAAGGTCAATTCTAGTTTATAAATTCTTTCTTCTCCATCTATTTTTTTATTATAATCCCCAAAATTTGCTTACCATTGTTGAATTTATCAACATCTAATAGATATTCTTCAGTATTTTTTCTTTTTGATTCTTATGATAAATATGTTACATTTTACAGCTAGCTGAGCTACAAAGGAAAGTGAGGTCAAATGTGAGCTCAGAATCCATGTTATGCTTAAATTGTGTGTATCCTGAGAAGCAAATATTTGATTGGGGTATGATGCGGTTATCTCATTCTTCATATGGTGTGGGAGATGCTTTTGGTGGTGACTCAGATAACCATCTCAAGAAGAAACGATATGCTGAGGTAATATTTTTACTTTTTTTATTTGGCGTAATATTTTTTTTTTTTAAATATATATTTTGTTAAATGTATATGGTTCTGACAGATGTAAGTCATTGCAGAGACTAACAAAATTAGAGGAGGAAGAAAAGAACAAAGTAGAAACAAGGAAAAGGAAATTCTTTGGAGAAATAGTGAATTCAATAAAGGAACTCCAGTTGCAAGTGCAGGCCTCTCAGAAACGTCGTAAGCAACGCAATGATGGTGTCCAGGTATGCAAATTATTATTATTAATTTTATTATATATTTAATAATTTTGTGTAAAATAAAAATTAGGCATGGCATGGAAGACAAAGGCAACGTGCAAGCCGACAAGAAAAATTAAGATTCCAAGCATTAAAATCAGACGATCAAGAAGCTTACATGAAAATGGTTGAAGAAAGCAAAAATGAACGGTTAACAATGCTTCTAGGAAAAACAAATGATCTTCTTGTTCGTTTAGGAGCTGCTGTCAGACGCCAAAAAGATGCTCAACATGTTCCAAAACTAACTCCTGATAATGTGGATGATGATGAGTTAGTTGAAACTAAAACATCTGATTTACTTGAAGGTCAAAGGCAGTATAATGCAGTTATCCATTCCATTCAGGAAAAGGTATTATTTTTTAATATTATAATTTCTAATATCCTTTTTGCATTATTTAAAACAATTTATATAAATCCTACAGGTAACAGAGCAACCATCACTACTAAAAGGTGGAGAATTAAGAGCGTACCAATTAGAAGGCCTTCAATGGATGTTATCTTTATTTAATAACAATCTTAATGGAATATTGGCTGATGAAATGGGATTAGGCAAAACTATTCAAACTATATCCTTAATAGCCTATTTAATGGAAAATAAGGGTGTGACTGGACCCCACTTGATTGTCGCCCCAAAAGCTGTACTACCAAATTGGATTAATGAATTTTCAACATGGGCTCCTAGGTAAGCCAATTATCACTTTTTTTTTTTTTTTTTAACTTTTGAATGGCTCAATTTGGGTAATTATTTGTACCAGTATTGCTGCTTTTTTGTATGATGGGCGTCTTGATGAGAGAAAAGCAATGAGGGAAGAATTATCAGAAGGGAGATTTAGTGTTCTGATCACACATTATGATCTTATAATGAGAGACAAAGCTTTTTTGAAGAAAATTCATTGGCATTATATGGTTGTTGATGAAGGCCATCGCTTGAAAAATTCAGAATCCGTGCCTGCAAAGACTCTTGATTCTGGGTATGTTTTAGTCAAGGGGTAAAATTGGTACAAAATTGGTACTAATTAAGCATTTTTTTTGCAGCTACCAAATTAGAAGACGGCTGCTGTTAACCGGCACTCCAATCCAGAACAGTTTACAAGAACTGTGGGCCCTACTTAATTTTCTCCTTCCCACCATTTTTAATTCAGTTGAGAATTTTGAGGAATGGTTTAATGCTCCATTTGCAGATAAATGTGATGTTTCTCTTACAGATGAAGAAGAACTCTTGATCATTCGTCGCCTGCACCAGGTAAGTTCGTTTTTTTATTTCATTTATATTTTCTTTTGTGATAATATATTTAATTCATAATTTATGAAATCTAGGTTATAAGGCCATTTATTTTGAGAAGGAAGAAAGATGAGGTGGAAAAATATCTTCCACAGAAAACACAGGTCATACTAAAATGTGACATGTCAGCATGGCAGAAAGTCTACTACCAGCAAGTCACTGATGTTGGAAGAGTTGGAATGGATACTGGTTAGTAACTTCTACTCTTCAAATATTTATACTAATAATAATAATAATAATAATAATAATAATAATATGAGTAACTAAAAATATTGCCACTTGTATAAATGTTGATTCTATTATATGTGAACTAAATTCTACGAACTTTTAGTTATGTGGAACTTAATTTGTTTCATATAGTATTACAACTAGCCCTGAAAAGAGTTAGAAGATAAATGATTATTAGTAGATAAAATATTAGTTTTTATATTATTAGATAAAATATAAATACTAAAATTATTTAATTAGCTGATAGGTTTCATTGCTGAGCGACCTTTTGAAAGCCGATTAACCTGTCTAATTCGTTTAATCTATTTTTCTGTTTCGTTTTCATTATGTAATCGAAATTTACAGAATATATAAAAAAAGTATAACTCAATAACAGTATTTTTCCAAAATGATTGCAGGAACGGGTAAATCGAAAAGTTTACAAAACCTATCAATGCAACTGAGAAAATGCTGTAACCACCCTTATCTATTTACTGGGGAATATAATATTTGGCGAAAAGAAGAAATTGTCAGAGCATCTGGAAAATTCGAATTACTGGACCGATTATTACCCAAACTTCACAGAGCAGGACACAGAGTTCTTCTTTTTTCTCAAATGACAAAACTAATGGACATTCTAGAAGCTTATCTCCAACTTCATGAATTTAAATTTCTTAGGCTCGATGGATCAACAAAAACAGAAGAAAGAGGGACTTTATTGGAACAATTTAACGCTCCTGATTCACCGTATTTCATGTTTTTGTTAAGTACGCGTGCAGGAGGATTAGGGCTTAATTTGCAGACCGCTGATACTGTGATTATATTTGATAGTGATTGGAATCCTCAGATGGATCAACAAGCGGAAGATCGAATTGGTCAGAAAAAGGAAGTTAGGGTTTTTGTTTTGGTTAGTGTTGGGTCGGTTGAAGAAGTTATTTTGGAACGGGCTAAACAGAAAATGGGAATTGATGCTAAAGTTATACAGGCTGGATTGTTTAATACCACTTCTACAGGTTCAGTTAGTTATTAGATAAAACATCTTTTAAATATAAAATAAATTCATATTATTTGCTTTTGCAGCTCAAGATAGGAAAGAAATGCTAAAAGAGGTAGAGGTACAAGTTCACTGGGAACAGATACACCAAGTGAGAGAGAAATCAACCGTCTAACCGGCCGATCAGATGAAGAATTTTGGCTTTTTGAAAAAATGGATGAAGAAAGAAGACAAAAAGAGGGATACAGATCTCGCCTTATGGAAGATTGCCAAGTACCTGATTGGGCCTACACAAAGCCCGATAACCCGAAAGATATGAGGGGTAAAGGGTTTGACTATGAAACCGCAAATTTATCTGGAAAAAGACGTACAAAAAGGGTGGATTATGGTGGTGTAGTTAGCGATTCACAGTTTATTAAAGCTGTTCAAAGTATAAGATATGATTCAGATAAAAGAAAAAGTGTAGATGATGTTATGGAAGTTAAAAGTTCAAGTGAGGGTGGGTCAGTCAAGGTCAAGGTCAAGTTTGAAAAGGTCAAAGAGTGGTGTTGACTATGGAAGCGGAAGCAGTGTTACTCGAGAATTACCAACTTGGAGGTCACATAAGAAACGATCATTTCTTGGTTAATGTCGCGTGAGATTTTGTTAGTTTTTACTTTGTGTTTACTATTAAAATTCATTACAATATTATCATCTTTTAAGCATATAAATAACCAGAAACCGTTACATGTTTTACACTCTTGTCATTTTTGGCTGAAAATGACCCATCTGTCACTCGTGTATACATATATAAAGTGGATACAGATGCACTACATTCTTTTTTATTCTGGCGATGCCCAGCTGAAACGGTTCATAAACCACGTAGATGATATTATACTTTATAGGAGGGTACTCGCATAAAGCAACGAATATGTATTAAGTTTTTATCGTGTCTTTCTGGTTTATCGGTTCATTTTATATGTATTGTCATAGTAAGATATTTAAATATTTACCCAATTTAAGTGGAATATTTAAAATAGTTAATTAATTCTAAGGATTATCTTTTAAACAATATCATATTAGACGTTGACTTTTCCTTAATGACGATAACTTAACCCAGTTATTAATAATAGCACGAGACAGCATGGCCCGTGCGATGCACGGACTTCGTTCACAATAATAGTTATTTTGAGTGCATATCGTGTACAATTTACTGGTATCACCTGAAAAATATACGAAAAACGTGATCAGTTACATGTTTATTTTGATTGCGGGTATTCTACTAACTGAGCGAAGCTATTCCTTATGTATATTGATGTTTAGGGTTTGTTGTTCTTTATTGAGTCATATGGATTGTGTATGTTAATTACAATTATTTCTTTAGCTTGAAATAGATTTCGTATGCGTAAGTAGACATGTGCAAACTGGACCAAGAACCGATCGGGATCGCAGAACCGGATCCGACCGAACCGAGCTCCATCGGTTCGGTTCTCGGTTCTAATTTTTAAGAAAAATCAGTTCTCGGTTCCGAGCGGTCCGATTCGGTCGAAAACCGAGAAAAAACTGAAAAGAGTCGAAGAAATTGCCTCGGTTCCCGGTTTAGTTCGGTTCCGACTAATTCTTGGTCTGGTTCGGTTCTAAGCATCATTTGTTCGGTCCTCGGTCCGTCCAAAACTATTTTTTCGTTCGGTTCTGGTTTATTTTTTAATAAATATCTGTCATCGTGCATTTTTTTATATTGATTGATTTTAATAAATCTATAAAGTTTGTTGCTATGTAATTAATATTTAACCATAATCTAGATATTCAACTATTTTTATGATTCAGAAATGCATGGACATTATTTTGTTGTGTTTATTAAATATTATTTATGGTAAAACTTTTGATTTAATTGATTAATTTATTATTTTTATAAATGGATTTATATAATATTATTATTATTAAATGCATGATATTAATTACAACTTCAAAGTTGGAACTCAATTTTTATAAAAATGGATGTTCGGGTAAAAGATAATATCATTTGAAAACTCAACATTATTTGCATCATGATAGTGTACTTATAATATGTAACTTCTAGTTATATGAATAAACTATTATTTAATTAAATTTACTACTATTATTTTTCTGTTAAATTCTTTGTCTTATTTAATTAATATGTAACTTCTAGTTAAATGAAAAGGCTATTATTTAATTGAATTTACTACTATTATTTATGTTAAACACTTTGTATAATCTATTACATTTATTCATGAGCATCATTTATAACAAAAACTTAATTTTTTAACATAGAATTCAATACAACATAAACCATGAAACGCAATTTTTTCAGAATCTATATATAGAGATACAGATATAGACGTTAAGATATCAATAAGTTATACAAATCAATTAAATAAATTAATAGCAAGGAGAAAGAACACAATCGCTAAATGTCATTGTTGTTTACTCCACTTGTTAGATGTTTCTTTTGGATGCACATTTAGAGTGTTGGAATTTTTGCAATATGAGAATGACTATTTAGAGATGCTAATGTGTGAGATTCATAAAAACTTAAAAGTCTCTTATTTATTGAACTTTTTATTATTATAATTATTTATATTTATTACAAAACTATTGGTCTTACAATTTAATGATTTTATTTTTGAAATTGAGTTTATATAATATTATTATTAATACTAAATGCATGATATTAATTACAACTTCAAAATTGGAACTCATAGGGATCGACCCTATCATACTAATCCCCCTACGGTCTCAAAAGACTCACATTGCACATTGCATAACAACTTCTATAGGTCCCCCTAGGTTCAACCCTAAACTTAACATAAGTCTCAAGGTCAACCTATCGATCTCAAGGAATCTTACATTCCTATTGCTACAGTCTAAGACTAGGATGGACATCCAACCTAATTCACTTAAACTATAGCTCTGATACCAAGTTGTAACACCCGTATTTTCAAAACATCATTTAAATCATTTAAAATACATATTTCCCAATATATGACATATTGTCCAAAATACAGTTTAACAAAAACTTTAAAACCTTTATCAGAGTTTACAAAAATACGGTGTCACCAAGTATATCAAAACCATAGGCAACGGGATCTACCTAAGAGCTCCCGAACTAAGCATCTCTAGGCCACTTCTAGTGCAACCTTCTATCACTTCAACCTGTACCTGAGTACATAGCCACAAAAACAAACGTAGTACGTGAGACAAAATAGTCTCGTGAGATACATGGGATTTAGACCCCAAAAATAATATCATTTCATAAATATATAAACATATATATATATACCACATCAATACCGTCTAGTCACCCTATTGTGACCCTACCAATTTCTGCTCTCCTGGCAATCATATCTAACTATCGGGTTGCCCCCGAACTAGCTAGAAGCACAATCATACCTAATACATAAACATATATGTACTAGAATCACATTAACTTACTAACCGAAATCCATCGCCATTAGTAAGCTTCACATTAACTTATTAACCGAAATCCATCGCCATTAATAAGCTTCAAGATACCGGCAAGAGGGATTCGCCCAATCTACCGATACCTGCCTTACTCGCCGGAATACGTCCAGTTAGCAAGACTACTAACGTGGGTGAGTCGATGGGAATCCACCCAACTGCCCCTCACTCCACACCTATCGTGGATGAGTCGATGGGAATCCACCCAACTGCCCCTCATTCCACCCTCTCATGACCGGGGGTCCCCCGCATCATCACATCATCTAATTCTTACCATAACTCATCAGTTATTCCAATCAAAGCCTTCGGCTATCACATCAATCATCAAACAAGTTAGTTATCTAATCATAACTATATATAACTAGTTCAACATAGAGTTAACGTACCTGTATCATGGTCCCGTGGACCCGATCTTTAGCAACTCACACATACTTCTACATCTATGAACCCAGGAGGTCCATCCTTATTTATTCTCATAAGATACATTTCTTATTTATCGATAACATAATACTTTTATCTCTTCTTGACTATAATACATATTTGTTATCAGTCAATTCATATTCATTTACATACATATTCGTTCCTCCCTCTTAATAGTAATTCTTACCCAATAGGTACTCATCACTATAAATAATTACTGATTGCTTTACTAATACACATTCATTAATAAGGTCTCATTATCCGTTCTTTTAATCAATAATCTTTATTATTATGATTCATTAATAAGGGTTTCATAATTACCTTAGTTATCATATTTACTTCCAATATCAACAATCATACTAGACATATTCTAGTATCACATTCTACTTACTTTCATACATTTTCAGTCACTATCTTTATCAAAATGTTTATTAATAAAGACCCATAAACTATCATATGTATTATCAAAACTAATTGCTATGTACTCAGTTTAAAAGTCTCATGTACTCACCTTAGCAATAAAGTGCTCCAACCGTATTCTTTACGTCAGTTTCCTTGCTTCACAATTCGGTCAACCTTCCAAGACCTCACCAAACGCCTAATACAATAATCACAAGATTATCAATATCACATACTACTACCAACACGTCCATCTATCTCTAGATAACACTCAAATACTCATTTCCCCCAATTATGGTGGTTTACCAAACCCTGGGTTTAATCAACCCTTAAGATTCTTACAAATCATAACCATACACTTGTTTCCTTTGATAATATACCATCTATTAAGTGTATACATCACTTATATCACCATAACCCGTAACCCAAAGAGCTAGGGCTTCAAACCCATACACCCAAATACATAGATCTTAAGCTACAAAGATCAAAGAGTGAAGATATACCTTTAATCTTCAACTAGGAGTGAAATCTATCAAAGATTTGAGAAGAAATCAACCAAGATCTGCACTAGAGCTCCAAAAATCGCCAAAGAGGTTTCTAGGGTTTGAAAATAGCACAAATGGCTGAAAACCCGATTTTAAATGCTGCCAGACCAAAGATCACGACGCGAACAATAGTTCGCGTCGCTAACTATGCGATTTCCATAGTTCGCGATCGCTAAGCAGGCGTGAACTTCATCGCGACCAGTAGCCAAACTCCCTGGAGCTAGTTCCCGATCGCCATCCCGAGTTCGCGTCGCGAACTCCCTAAGGCAGCAGGGCTGCACTTTTTCTCCTTTGTCTCGACCCCGTTTCGTCCATAACTTTCTCATGCGAGGTCCAAATGACACGAAACCAATTCCTACGTTCTTTAAACGATTTATCCTTATTTATCATATTTTTATTCAATTTATTTATTTACAAATTTCGGGTCGTTACAACTATCCACCCCTTAAAAAGGATTCCGTCCTCGGAATCACTAGAATTTCCAACCTATATTCACCCGAGCATTACGCTCTCATTTCCTTGTGGTCATTACCACCAAACTTTCCTCATTCCTATTCCGTCAACATTACATATTCAAACATTCACTTAACTCCGTTAAGTCCGAACGGTCAAGACCCACTTTAAAAACTCATAATACTCAAACGGGTCAAAATTTCACAATTTGACCAAAACACCGTCATTTTCTCGACCAATCCTTTCATTCTCATAACAATGGTATGACACATTCATGCCATTAACTAGTTGATTTAAACGAATGTCAAACTCTAGCTTTGACCCAACCGATATATCCCGACATTGGTATATCCCCACATCATCTATCCTTTGACTTAAGCACAAAGTCAACTATACCTTAACATTTCCCCTTCTCGTTAAAGGTTCCATAAATCCTCCTTTCCTCTACAATTTACCTTTAATTTATGATTCAAATACAGTCTTACACTCGATTCCCAATTTCAACATTGAAATTACCCAACCGGGTCAAGTCGTATAAACCGACTACAATTCAATCAACCGTCTCATCAACTTTTTCACAAACATATAAACGACACATTATGCTATCAATATTCGTTAGTAAATCAAAACGAGAGTCAAAGTCTATCTTAGACCAATTCAACCAATCACGGGTTGACTTGTAACATCCCGAGACCCGACCCTTAATATTTTATTACTTTTGGTAAGTAATATCTTATTGTTTAATGTTTTATTATTTTATATGATTTTATTTGATTTAATTGAATTAATTGTATTTTAACCATGGGGTTAAAAATTAGTAAAACTGAGATATTTAAATGTTAAAATGATTTTTACATATTTGGGTTCATTTCTGAACCGGGGTTCTAAAAATATCTTCGTTGTTAAAATTGGAGTAAGTTAGGTCTAAATTAATTATCTGCGAACCTGATAATCTATACTGTGTTAAATGAATTATACCTGTGTTGGTGAGGGGTACGTGCTATGTGTTTAGACAGATGTCAATTTACTCTTAATTTCCCTGGTCTCTCTCTCTCTCTCACGACACACACACATACAACACACACATTCTTGAAGTTTTCTCTCAAATTGAAGATCAATTCTTGTAGTTCTTGCCTTCCTTGTATGATTTTCGGATTCTTGAAGCAAGATTAAGTAAGTTTCTTCCTTCTTTAGCTAGGTTTTCAGGTTCTTGATGTAGAGATGAACTAGGGTTCTTGAACTAGTGGGTTTTCTTGAAGTTTTGTTGAATCTTGATGTAAATCCGAAATTGATGATTAATTTGGTGTTTAATTGAGTTCTTGCAAGTATTGAATGCATTGTTGTTAGTTGTAGTGCATTTGGTGAAGCTTTCATAAAGCTCCATCAATGGTGGTTTGGGGAAGAAGATGGAGATCTTCCCTAAATTGGTGAAATGTGAATTTTGATGTTCTTGATGTTGTGTTAGGTTAGCTATGCATGTTAGAATGGTAATTGTTAATCTTGAAGATCACTAGATAGTTATTGTGAAAATGCATAAAAGATGGTAGTGTTTGGCTAGATGGAATTTGGTCATAATTAGCTAAAAATTGTGAATTGTTGACTTTGGTCAAATCTGGGAATTGACTTTTGGTCTTGTATGGCTTGTAAACTTTAATTATCAAATTCATGCTAGAAATGTGTTAGTTGAATGAATTGTAAGCTCAAGTGTGTAGGTTTCATGTCTTGACCCGTTTGGTTGCTTAATTGTGAAATTGACTTAAATAAAGTCAAAATTGGTAACACTTGCAATTGGATGCAAGAAGTATGTTGGTTATGTAAATTGGATGTTGATCATGTAGTTTAACTCATTGGATTATGTTGTGTGAATGTCCGACATATGATTCTTGTTTTGACCCGTTTGGGCCTAAGGTGCAATGTGACCAATTGGCATAACGAATTGACTTGTTGAAGTTTAGACCTTAGTAGTTGTTATATGTATAAATACAAGTAATTAGTTGTAAGTTGTGGTTGCAAGATGTGGCCTTAAGCTTGTATTACTTATTAATCATTTGGTGATTTCGGGTGACTAATTCGGTATTCATTTTGTACAGGAAAAGGGAAGGAGCCTCAGTGATATAAGATCATTGAGCTCGGCACAAAAAGGAAACAAAGGTGAGTGGACTTAACCTTCTTTCTTGTGTGATGTTCAAAATTAGAGAATGGTAGAGTTTTGAGAAAAATGCAGGATTTTGACTGTCTGAAGGAAATCGCGACGCGATCCTCTGGTTCGCGACGCGATGCCGTTTCCGGCCAGAACAGAAAACCGAAATAGCGTTTGGGAAAAATAATAGCGTCGGAAGTTCGCGACGCTATCTTAAATAGCGACGCGATCTTTGCCTGGTGCAAATCCTTGTTGTGATTTTCTTGGTTTACTTCTTTGATGCCTAGTGGTTAGTGGTATTAGAAGTAAGTGGTTATGTGCACATGTTTTTTTAGAGGTTAGCTATGGTGGTTTTCGGCTACGCTTCGTTACTCTTGGCAGGGGCGATCAGACTCCTTCGTATTCGTTATGTAAGGAGGGATCACCGTGCCTCTAGTAAAGAAGCCATCGGTTGACTGTTGTTGGCCGACAACAGTTGAAGGTCCTCGCCCGACCGCCGATCCTCTTTTAACGTCCAATTGCTTGTGGAAGTTTGGACGGGTTTCCCTATTGATTTCCCTCGATGTTCTAATTTGTTGTAGTTATGCAAATTGATGTTTATTTCTATTCACTTAGCTTTGTGCTAATCCCTCATTTGTTGACTCTTTTCAGGTTGTGGTTTTAGCTTGACAAGAGTCGGGTTTTGGAAGTCTGACCGCACTCTGATTTTGTATACCGGGTCGAGCCTGTTTTTAGTAACACCTTAAAATGTTTTTATATATTCGATTAATATGTAATTGTCTTTATGTGGTGTAATATGTAGGAGTTATGGTAATTCTTAATTCGCTTCCGTATGTTTATTAAAAAAAAAAAAAAAATGGCTCTAGGATTGTGGTGTTACAATTTGGTATCAGAGCCAGGTTTGGCGATGGTTGCACATTTAGGTGTACCATTCCCAAATCTTGGCTCGAGTTGGTCAAACTTCCATAATATTGGGAGTGGATTAGTCGAGTGAATATGAATTGTGTGTTAGTAGTAGTTAGTAGATAGGTACTAACGATTTAAACTAATAGTTCGTGAGATGTTGTGTTTGTTACAGATATGACAGATAACGATCCCAATCCGCCGATAACCATGCCGAACCCCGAACAAGGAATCATTGGTACTTCTCGGGATACAAATGAAGACAGGGAAGATTATATTATAAGAATGGAAAGTCGGTTGGAACATCTTCAAAATCTGGTTGATAGCATGAGCCAGAACCAAAATAACCAACCCCCAAATTTCCCTCCCGTGTTCACTCCATCAATGCCCGTTCCTACCATGCAGATTCCCACAACTCCCGCCTTTACCATGACGGTTCCCCTAATGTCAACCACACCTGAACCTAATCCAATAATGTCACAACCACAATACTTTTATGTTAACCCAAGCCAGGGTTTACCTCAATACCAATTTACCAACCAACCCTACCCATTCGGCATGAAACCAAGTTGCACTTTCAAACAATTTCTAGACTGTAAACCCCCTGAATTCAGTGGGAGTAGAGATCCCAATGTCACTATGAATTGGTTAAGAGAAATGGAAAGAACATTAGATGCTTGCGGATGTGATGACCAACACCGGGTCATGTATGCCACACGAAAATTAGTAGGTGGGGCTATGAATTGGTGGGATACTTTAATTGAGCATCTACCTAAGGAAGTCAAAAACAGTATAACATGGGATCAATTTAAAGAACAAGTGTGCAAGCGTTATTGCAATTCGTTTGAGATGGATAGAATTCGATCGGAATTCTTAAATTTGCGGATGACTGAAAGAATGACGGTTGATGATTTGATTGAACAATTTAATGAAAAGCTGAGGTTTGTGCAACAATGGGTTCCTGATGAGTCGTCGAAGATAAAACATTTTATTGGTGCTTTGCGACCCGAGTACCGAACCACAGCAAGACTTGCTACCACACTATCACAGGCTTTTGATTTGGCCAAAACTGTTGAAGGTGATTTAAATTCTCGTGATTGGGTGACCAAAGATAGACCGGAGTATCAAAAGTTCAAGTCCACACAATCGGGTTCTCAACAAAATAAGAAGGGGCAAAGAAATCAAAGGTTTACTAGTCCGAATCGTAAACCGTCGGGTGGAAATTCGGGTCAAAGGACACAGTGGTGTGTTAGATGTAGATCTTCTCATAGTGGGGCTTGTACGGCCCAAACGATGCGGTGTGTCAGGTGCGGACAGTATGGGCACGAGATGAATGATTGTAAATTCCCAAGAAGTGTTTGCTGGAATTGTCATAAAGAAGGTCACAGAGTCGGTGATTGTCCCTCGGATAGAAGATCGGGTTCGGGTTCTGGGTCGGTTGGGGGATCGGTGGCATCATCTCCTCAAAAGAGGAAGAACCGTCCTACATCAGAGGGTCGAGCTTTCAAAATGACGGTCGAAGAGGCTACCACTACTGATGATGTCATCACTGGTATGTTTCCGATAAATAACATAGATGCTCGTGTGTTGTTTGATTCTGGAGCTAATCGCTCATTTATTTCTGTGGATTTCCATTCTAAGTTAAAATTGCCTACATCTGTGGTAACTACTCCATTGGAAGTGGAAGTAGCTGATGGTTATGTGGTGCCAGTCACAACATCTGTGACTGGGGCAAATATTAATATTGATGGGGCGTGTTTTAATATGTTTTTACTTTTAATGCCAATATCTGGTTTCGATGTGGTCCTTGGAATGGATTGGCTTAGTTTAAATAAAGCACTAATTAATTGTGACAAGAAATTGATTTCATTTCCATTGCCTGACGGGACACACGTAGTGGCCCGTGGGGATCGGGTTAATACATCTCTCCCTATTATTTCGTTCATGAAAGCTAGAAAATCTCTAGCCAAAGGATGCGAATCGTTTCTTGCCTATGCCATTGATGTCAGAAAAGAAAAGCAGGTTGTTAGAGACATCCGGGTGGTATCGGAATACCCGGAGGTCTTTCCCGATGAGTTGCCTGGGTTACCTCCTATTCGGGAGGTAGAATTTAAAATTGATTTGGTTCCGGGAGCCAGTCCCGTAGCCAAGGCTCCGTACAGATTAGCACCGTCAGAAATTCGGGAAATGATGACACAGATACAAGAGTTATTGGATAAGGGTTTCATCAGACCGAGTTCTTCGCCTTGGGGTGCACCAGTTTTGTTTGTTAAAAAGAAAGACGGCACTATGAGAATGTGTATTGATTACCGTGAGTTGAATAAGAGAACGGTTAAGAATAAGTATCCGTTACCGCGTATTGATGACTTGTTTGATCAGTTGCAAGGGGCATCATACTTTTCAAAGATCGATTTAAGGTCGGGTTATCATCAAGTCCGGGTTCATGAGACCGATATCCCAAAAACCGCGTTTCGAACGAGATACGGTCACTACGAATTTCTAGTCATGCCATTCGGTTTGACGAATGCTCCCGCTATATTCATGGATCTTATGAACCGGGTATGTCGACCGTATCTTGATAAATTTGTAATTGTTTTTATCGATGATATACTAATTTATTCCAAAACCGATTTGGATCATGAGAATCACCTAAGGCAAGTTTTAGACACTTTGAAACGGGAACAACTCTATGCTAAGTTTTCAAAGTGTGAGTTTTGGCTCCGGGAAGTTCAGTTTTTGGGGCATGTAATTTGTCAAGAAGGGGTGAAGGTGGACCCATCTAAGATAACCGCGGTGATGAATTGGAGTGCCCCGAAGACTCCATCCGAAATTAAAAGTTTTCTAGGTTTGGCCGGTTATTATAGAAGGTTCATCAAGAATTTCTCAAAGATTGCTAGTCCGTTGACAAAGTTGACACGAAAAGATGTTTCATATCGGTGGGGTGATGATCAAGAAAGGGCGTTTCAATTGTTAAAACAATTATTGTGTCAAGCTCCAATACTAGCCTTACCCGAAGGCTCGGATGATTTCATAGTTTATTGTGATGCATCTTATTCGGGTTTGGGTTGTGTACTAATGCAAAGAGACCGGGTGATTGCTTATGCCTCTCGTCAATTGAAATCCCATGAAAAGAATTACCCGACCCATGATTTAGAGCTCGCGGCGGTGATTTTCGCATTAAAGTTGTGGAGGCATTATCTTTATGGAACCAAATGTGTTATATGTACCGATCATAAAAGTCTTCAATATGTTTTCTCACAAAAAGATTTGAATGTAAGGCAACGAAGGTGGTTAGAGCTCATTAAAGACTATGATTGTGAAATTCGGTACCACCCGGGGAAAGCTAACGTAGTTGCCGATGCCTTAAGTCGTAAGGGATCATCGGAGGTGGTTCAATTTATGCGTATGGAAATCGTGTCCGATCTTGTCGATAGGTTGAGAATATGTCAAATAGAAGCCTTAAAAGACGAAAACTTGAAATCGGAAATTATGTTAAAACGGAAAGATGAGTTGGTTGATGATTCGCGAAGGTTGAAAACGTTTCGGTCACGAATTTGGGTACCGTTACTCGGGGGATTACGGGAATTAATATTGGAAGAATCGCACAAATCACGTTTATCTATCCATCCGGGTTGTACAAAGATGTACAATGATTTGAAAGTTTTGTATTGGTGGCCCTCTATGAAGTTAGATATTGCCCGTTTTGTTGAAAAATGCCATGTTTGTGCTCAAGTCAAGGCCGAACATCAAAAACCGTATGGGTCGTTAAAACAGTTAGATATTCCCGAGTGGAAATGGGAGAATATTACAATGGATTTCGTCACGAAATTACCTCGTACCCAAAGGAATCACGATATGATATGGGTAATTGTCGATCGGTTGACCAAAAGTGCTCACTTTTTGGCCACAAACGAAACCGCGTCACTCGATAAATTGGCTAAGTTGTATATTGATGAGATTGTTTCCCGACATGGTATTCCGTTATCTATTGTATCTGATCGAGATCCTCGATTCGTTTCCAATTTTTGGAAGAGTTTGCAAAGAGAATTAGGTTCTCGGGTGAATTTGAGCACGGCGTATCACCCACAAACAGACGGTCAGACAGAAAGAACCATTCAGACCTTGGAAGATATGTTACGGGCTTGTGTAATGGAATATGGTGGGTCGTGGGATTCTCATTTGCCTTTGATCGAGTTTGCTTATAACAACTCGTATCATTCGAGTATTAAAATGCCACCATATGAAATGTTGTATGGTAGACGGTGTAGAACTCCCACATGTTGGCTTGAAGCGGGAGAAAAACAGTTTGCGGGTCCCGAGATTGTTCAGTTAACGGCCGATAAGGTGGCAATTGCACGTGAAAAGTTAAAAGCCGCTCGGGATAGACAGAAAATGTATGCGGATCCACGGCGTCGACCCGTAACTTTTGTTGAGGGTGAACGGGTTTATTTGAAAGTTTCCCCATGGAAGGGTGTTATTCGTTTCGGAAAGCGGGGAAAATTAGCACCGAGGTTTATTGGCCCGTTTGTTATTCGTCAAGTGGTGAATGATCAAACCGTAGCACTTGATCTTCCTCCGGATTTGTCGGGTATTCATGACACGTTTAATGTGTGTTATTTGAGGAAGTGTAATAGTGATGAGGAAATACCAGTATTACCGATTGCAGATTTAAAGGTGGATTCGAGAAAGCGGTTAATTGAGGAGCCGGTTGAAATTTTGGATCATAAGGTAACAAAGTTGAGAAAGAAACAGATACCGATGGTTCTGGTTAAGTGGAGACATAGTTTGGGTGCCGATATGACGTGGGAAACCGAATCAGATATGAAGAATCGTTATCCGAATTTTTTTGATCAAGGTGAGATTCCGGGGACGGAATCTCTTTAAGGAGGGGAGATTTGTAACATCCCGAGACCCGACCCTTAATATTTTATTACTTTTGGTAAGTAATATCTTATTGTTTAATGTTTTATTATTTTATATGATTTTATTTGATTTAATTGAATTAATTGTATTTTAACCATGGGGTTAAAAATTAGTAAAACTGAGATATTTAAATGTTAAAATGATTTTTACATATTTGGGTTCATTTCTGAACCGGGGTTCTAAAAATATCTTCGTTGTTAAAATTGGAGTAAGTTAGGTCTAAATTAATTATCTGCGAACCTGATAATCTATACTGTGTTAAATGAATTATACCTGTGTTGGTGAGGGGTACGTGCTATGTGTTTAGACAGATGTCAATTTACTCTTAATTTCCCTGGTCTCTCTCTCTCTCTCACGACACACACACATACAACACACACATTCTTGAAGTTTTCTCTCAAATTGAAGATCAATTCTTGTAGTTCTTGCCTTCCTTGTATGATTTTCGGATTCTTGAAGCAAGATTAAGTAAGTTTCTTCCTTCTTTAGCTAGGTTTTCAGGTTCTTGATGTAGAGATGAACTAGGGTTCTTGAACTAGTGGGTTTTCTTGAAGTTTTGTTGAATCTTGATGTAAATCCGAAATTGATGATTAATTTGGTGTTTAATTGAGTTCTTGCAAGTATTGAATGCATTGTTGTTAGTTGTAGTGCATTTGGTGAAGCTTTCATAAAGCTCCATCAATGGTGGTTTGGGGAAGAAGATGGAGATCTTCCCTAAATTGGTGAAATGTGAATTTTGATGTTCTTGATGTTGTGTTAGGTTAGCTATGCATGTTAGAATGGTAATTGTTAATCTTGAAGATCACTAGATAGTTATTGTGAAAATGCATAAAAGATGGTAGTGTTTGGCTAGATGGAATTTGGTCATAATTAGCTAAAAATTGTGAATTGTTGACTTTGGTCAAATCTGGGAATTGACTTTTGGTCTTGTATGGCTTGTAAACTTTAATTATCAAATTCATGCTAGAAATGTGTTAGTTGAATGAATTGTAAGCTCAAGTGTGTAGGTTTCATGTCTTGACCCGTTTGGTTGCTTAATTGTGAAATTGACTTAAATAAAGTCAAAATTGGTAACACTTGCAATTGGATGCAAGAAGTATGTTGGTTATGTAAATTGGATGTTGATCATGTAGTTTAACTCATTGGATTATGTTGTGTGAATGTCCGACATATGATTCTTGTTTTGACCCGTTTGGGCCTAAGGTGCAATGTGACCAATTGGCATAACGAATTGACTTGTTGAAGTTTAGACCTTAGTAGTTGTTATATGTATAAATACAAGTAATTAGTTGTAAGTTGTGGTTGCAAGATGTGGCCTTAAGCTTGTATTACTTATTAATCATTTGGTGATTTCGGGTGACTAATTCGGTATTCATTTTGTACAGGAAAAGGGAAGGAGCCTCAGTGATATAAGATCATTGAGCTCGGCACAAAAAGGAAACAAAGGTGAGTGGACTTAACCTTCTTTCTTGTGTGATGTTCAAAATTAGAGAATGGTAGAGTTTTGAGAAAAATGCAGGATTTTGACTGTCTGAAGGAAATCGCGACGCGATCCTCTGGTTCGCGACGCGATGCCGTTTCCGGCCAGAACAGAAAACCGAAATAGCGTTTGGGAAAAATAATAGCGTCGGAAGTTCGCGACGCTATCTTAAATAGCGACGCGATCTTTGCCTGGTGCAAATCCTTGTTGTGATTTTCTTGGTTTACTTCTTTGATGCCTAGTGGTTAGTGGTATTAGAAGTAAGTGGTTATGTGCACATGTTTTTTTAGAGGTTAGCTATGGTGGTTTTCGGCTACGCTTCGTTACTCTTGGCAGGGGCGATCAGACTCCTTCGTATTCGTTATGTAAGGAGGGATCACCGTGCCTCTAGTAAAGAAGCCATCGGTTGACTGTTGTTGGCCGACAACAGTTGAAGGTCCTCGCCCGACCGCCGATCCTCTTTTAACGTCCAATTGCTTGTGGAAGTTTGGACGGGTTTCCCTATTGATTTCCCTCGATGTTCTAATTTGTTGTAGTTATGCAAATTGATGTTTATTTCTATTCACTTAGCTTTGTGCTAATCCCTCATTTGTTGACTCTTTTCAGGTTGTGGTTTTAGCTTGACAAGAGTCGGGTTTTGGAAGTCTGACCGCACTCTGATTTTGTATACCGGGTCGAGCCTGTTTTTAGTAACACCTTAAAATGTTTTTATATATTCGATTAATATGTAATTGTCTTTATGTGGTGTAATATGTAGGAGTTATGGTAATTCTTAATTCGCTTCCGTATGTTTATTAAAAAAAAAAAAAAAATGGCTCTAGGATTGTGGTGTTACATGACTAACGTTGACTTTTACATAAAGTCAACCATACCTTTTCCAAACTAGCAATTTCAGTACACACGGCGTATTATTACCAACTCATCACTCTCAGTTCTACCCATTATTACTTTCTCAACAATCGTCCCCGTTAATCTAAGGGTTACACCTTAACATAAGGTCACCATAACATTTACCGTTTCTTGACCTTCACTTGGTCACTCATACTATCACTTAGTATTCTTTTAACCATCTTTGTATCACATTGATCAGCTTACATTACCGGTACTAGGCCCCCTACCGTAATACGTCACGCACCCTTATACGGTGTACTATGTCTTGGTTACCACATGGTAATTTGCTCACTGGGAGTTTCTCTTTCTTTCTATTCTATAAATCGTAGGCATCCCCTACATTTACATGACCTAAATGCAACCCGCATTTCAAGCCCAATTCTCATTTACCATAACATAATAGTAATACATCATTAACCACATGGTTCTACATTCATCATTTAAACACATAAACATATACACACACATATATATATACACATATATATATATCACGCCAATTCAATCTAAACACCCCTATTGTGCACATATACAAACATGTGTATATGTCACACCAATACCATCTAAACATCTCTATCGTGCACATATACAAACATATGTGTATGCCACGCCAATACCATCTATACATCTCTATTGTGCACATATATAAACATATGTATATGCCACACCAATACCATCTGGTATCCATCCTTTCACATCACGTAGCTTTGCTACTTTCTCACTCGTTCAATCACCCAATTATTCGTCATGCATTCTATTACCATTCGCATAATATCACATTATCGTTTCTTTCATATCTAACATATCTCCCATTGGACATACTACTTAATACATTTCATATAATATTATCTTTCCATTATCATATGCCTCCCAAGGCCATCACATAATGCACATGCATTGTACCCCACGGGTAACTAATAACATTCTCTAATTGCTATTTATTGTTTCACTTACACATTAACCGTCCTTAACCGGTTCATTTCCTTAACAATTTCCAAGACTTTTGTCACCGTCGGAGTAGCTACCACTACATTCCATTAGCCAAAAAAAATCACCGACCAATCCAATCATCCGTGAGTCAAACAATCGACTCCGGTCCACACTCACAACCAAAAGCCCAACACTCCGTGTTCTACTTTTACACATCGTGGGACTCCGAAATATTCCTTTTCAAATCGTAGTCTTACACTACGCTATGACGTACATTGTCACACTTATTACTATGGCATTTTACCAATAATTGTCTTTTCACCCTTGACATCGAATTTATCAATATTATCACGAAACTTGCTATGGCTATGCGCCAACTTTTACTCAACCGTTTTCAACAATCAAAATTCGTCATTCCCGACACTTATTCTTTTCCACATAGTTTCCATTCATAAATTCTAAGGCATCACTATACTTTAGTCATTCTTTCCTTTACCGTTCACGTATAATAACATTACATTGCGTATCCGGATTCCTGCCGAATATCAAAGTCCCATTTCCAAAGTTTCTATTTCTATAATTCTCATCTAACTAACAATCCTTACCAAGACTTAGTACTTCGTTATACTATCATTCTTTTGTTGACAACATCTACCATTCTCATGGTTCCCCCTTTTACACTACATAGTAGCATCAACCCATATATCTTTATTACATGCGACACACCGGCCCATAATCATTTCAAATTTATGATTTCTATACTCATACTAACCGGGAAGACTATTCCCGAAATTAAACCTCCACATCATGTAACTTATCTACAATTTCTATAGGCACCAATTCGTGCAACAACAACAATTAAGTCATAATCTCAAATCATTTATCTTACCCAAGATCTCTGAGGTGGCCCTTCTGGGTCAACTCCCCATTCCAACTCACTCGTGAGTTCCTTTCACAACATTTTGTATCGTGCTCTCCTTCACATAGTTTCATACAACACATTCCACCGTATCAACACCTCATCCTTCAATAATGGTGACGTCAATGTCGCCATATCGTTCTTCCTTCATTTGCTACTCTCTAGCACTTGCCAACTCTACCGAATCCACCACATCATGACCTTCAGTTCAAATCTTCCGAATTACACAACAGTTTTACACGCTATGAAAGTCTTACACAACTTCCTTCCATTTCTTCCGACTATGTTTTGCTACCTTTTAAGTAGACACTTCCCACTACGGGATTCACCATTCGATTATTCTTCCTTCATTTGGGTATTGGAATCATTCCACCTACCCTCATTCGTAACTCTTTCCAATTTAGTGGAGTTCGTCCACTTTTCACATTTATTCTTTCGCCATACCAACATATCCAACCAGCAAGGTTCAAACGGTCAGCTCAACAGTTGAAAACAACACAGTTAGATCAAATTATGGCATTTCTCATAGGGATCGACCCTATCATACTAATCCCCCTACGGTCTCAAAAGACTCACATTGCACATTGCATAACAACTTCTATAGGTCCCCCTAGGTTCAACCCTAAACTTAACATAAGTCTCAAGGTCAACCTATCGATCTCAAGGAATCTTACATTCCTATTGCTACAGTCTAAGACTAGGATGGACATCCAACCTAATTCACTTAAACTATAGCTCTGATACCAAGTTGTAACACCCGTATTTTCAAAACATCATTTAAATCATTTAAAATACATATTTCCCAATATATGACATATTGTCCAAAATACAGTTTAACAAAAACTTTAAAACCTTTATCAGAGTTTACAAAAATACGGTGTCACCAAGTATATCAAAACCATAGGCAACGGGATCTACCTAAGAGCTCCCGAACTAAGCATCTCTAGGCCACTTCTAGTGCAACCTTCTATCACTTCAACCTGTACCTGAGTACATAGCCACAAAAACAAACGTAGTACGTGAGACAAAATAGTCTCGTGAGATACATGGGATTTAGACCCCAAAAATAATATCATTACATAAATATATAAACATATATATATATACCACATCAATACCGTCTAGTCACCCTATTGTGACCCTACCAATTTCTGCTCTCCTGGCAATCATATCTAACTATCGGGTTGCCCCCGAACTAGCTAGAAGCACAATCATACCTAATACATAAACATATATGTACTAGAATCACATTAACTTACTAACCGAAATCCATCGCCATTAGTAAGCTTCACATTAACTTATTAACCGAAATCCATCGCCATTAATAAGCTTCAAGATACCGGCAAGAGGGATTCGCCCAATCTACCGATACCTGCCTTACTCGCCGGAATACGTCCAGTTAGCAAGACTACTAACGTGGGTGAGTCGATGGGAATCCACCCAACTGCCCCTCACTCCACACCTATCGTGGATGAGTCGATGGGAATCCACCCAATTTCCCCTCATTCCACCCTCTCATGACCGGGGGTCCCCCGCATCATCACATCATCTAATTCTTACCATAACTCATCAGTTATTCCAATCAAAGCCTTCGGCTATCACATCAATCATCAAACAAGTTAGTTATCTAATCATAACTATATATAACTAGTTCAACATAGAGTTAACGTACCTGTATCATGGTCCCGTGGACCCGATCTTTAGCAACTCACACATACTTCTACATCTATGAACCCAGGAGGTCCATCCTTATTTATTCTCATAAGATACATTTCTTATTTATCGATAACATAATACTTTTATCTCTTCTTGACTATAATACATATTTGTTATCAGTCAATTCATATTCATTTACATACATATTCGTTCCTCCCTCTTAATAGTAATTCTTACCCAATAGGTACTCATCACTATAAATAATTACCGATTGCTTTACTAATACACATTCATTAATAAGGTCTCATTATCCGTTCTTTTAATCAATAATCTTTATTATTATGATTCATTAATAAGGGTTTCATAATTACCTTAGTTATCATATTTACTTCCAATATCAACAATCATACTAGACATATTCTAGTATCACATTCTACTTACTTTCATACATTTTCAGTCACTATCTTTATCAAAATGTTTATTAATAAAGACCCATAAACTATCATATGTATTATCAAAACTAATTGCTATGTACTCAGTTTAAAAGTCTCATGTACTCACCTTAGCAATAAAGTGCTCCAACCGTATTCTTTACGTCAGTTTCCTTGCTTCACAATTCGGTCAACCTTCCAAGACCTCACCAAACGCCTAATACAATAATCACAAGATTATCAATATCACATACTACTACCAACACGTCCATCTATCTCTAGATAACACTCAAATACTCATTTCCCCCAATTATGGTGGTTTACCAAACCCTGGGTTTAATCAACCCTTAAGATTCTTACAAATCATAACCATACACTTGTTTCCTATGATAATATACCATCTATTAAGTGTATACATCACTTATATCACCATAACCCGTAACCCAAAGAGCTAGGGCTTCAAACCCATACACCCAAATACATAGATCTTAAGCTACAAAGATCAAAGAGTGAAGATATACCTTTAATCTTCAACTAGGAGTGAAATCTATCAAAGATTTGAGAAGAAATCAACCAAGATCTGCACTAGAGCTCCAAAAATCGCCAAAGAGGATTCTAGGGTTTGAAAATAGCACAAATGGCTGAAAACCCGATTTTAAATGCTGCCAGACCAAAGATCACGACGCGAACAATAGTTCGCGTCGCTAACTATGCGATTTCCATAGTTCGCGATCGCTAAGCAGGCGTGAACTTCATCGCGACCAGTAGCCAAACTCCCTGGAGCTAGTTCCCGATCGCCATCCCGAGTTCGCGTCGCGAACTCCCTAAGGCAGCAGGGCTGCACTTTTTCTCCTTTGTCTCGACCCTGTTTCGTCCATAACTTTCTCATGCGAGGTCCAAATGACACGAAACCAATTCCTACGTTCTTTAAACGATTTATCCTTATTTATCATATTTTTATTCAATTTATTTATTTACAAATTTCGGGTCGTTACAATAGATATAGATGATTTATTTAATATTATAATAAATATAACAGCAAAATGAAACTCAGTTTTTATATTTTAATACATATACAAAAGAAGTAAGCATAAAATTTAACAACCATCAAATGAACAACAATTTGTGACCATTAACATGATAAGATATCCATCTTAAATAATTGTGATAATATCATACACAATCTTATATACTATAATGATAACTATTAGATCACTATATAATATATTTTTATATACATAATGTACATAAACAACCAATATAACATAAAAAAAGAACTCAATTTTTATATTTTATACATATACAAAAGAAGTAAGCATAAATCTATCATGATAAGATATCCATCTTAAATAATTGTGACAATATCATACATAATATCATATACTATAATGATAACTATTAGATCATTATATAATATAATTTTTATACAAAATGTACATAAACAACGAATAATAATTTTGTACATATATACAAAAGAGTTTGTGTAATTTTAAACGAAAACATCTAACATACTCTCTATAAGATAAAACCATAAAGAGTTCATCTCTATGATTTTTTTCTTCAAAAAATACAAATAATAAACACTATGTTTGATTACCAATTAATAGCGACGATAAATAAAAAAAAACCCTATACATCTTTGTTGTTGACTCCACTTGTTAAATATTTCTTTTGGATGTACCTTTAAAATGTTAAAATTTTTGCAATATGAGAATGGCTATTTATAGATGCTAATGTGTAAGATTCATGTAATTTGAAAAGTCTCTTATTTATTGAACTTTTTATTATTATAATTGTTTATATTTATTTCAAAACTCTTGGTATTACAATTTAATGATTTTATTTTTAAAATTGAGTTTATATATTAATTATTATTAATATTAAATGCATGATATTAATTAAAACTTCAAAATTGGAACTCAATTTTTATATTTTATACATATACAAAAGAAGTAAGCATAAATCTATCATGATAAGATATCCATCTTAAATAATTGTGATAATATCATACACAATATCATATATTATAATGATAACTATTAGATCATTATATAATATAATTTTTATACAAAATGTACATAAACAACGAATAATAATTTTGTACATATATACAAAAGAGTTCGTGTAATTTTAAACGAAAACAGCTAACATACTCTCTATAAGACAAAACCATAAAGAGTTCATATCTTTAATTTTTTTCTTCAAAAAATACAAATAATAAACATTATGTTTGATTACCAATTAATAGCGACATTAAATAAAAAAAACCCTATACATCTTTGTTGTTGACTCCACTTGTTAGATATTTCTTTTGGATGTACCTTTAAAATGTTAAAATTTTTGCAATATGAGAATGACTATTTATAGATGCTAATGTGTAAGATTCATCTAATTTGAAAAGTCTCTTATTTATTGAACTTTTTATTATTATAATTGTTTATATTTATTTCAAAACTCTTGGTATTACAATTTAATGATTTTATTTTTAAAGTTGAGTTTATATACTAATTATTATTAATATTAAATGCATGATATTAATTAGAACTTCAAAATTGGAACTCAATTTTTATATTTTATACATATACAAAAGAAGTAAGCATAAAGCTATCATGATAAGATATCCATCTTAAATAATTGTGATAATATCATACACAATATCATATACTATAATGATAACTATTAGATCATTATATAATATAATTTTTATACAAAATGTACATAAACAACGAATAATAATTTTGTACATATATACAAAAGAGTTTGTGTAATTTTAAACGAAAACAGCTAACATACTCTCTATAAGACAAAACCATAAAGAGTTCATATCTTTGATTTTTTTTCTTCAAAAAATACAAATAATAAACATTATGTTTGATTACCAATTAATAGCGACGCTAAATAAAAAAAACCCTATACATCTTTGTTGTTGACTCTACTTGTTAGATATTTCTTTTGGATGTACCTTTAAAATGTTAAAATTTTTGCAATATGAGAATGGCTATTTATAGATGCTAATGTGTAAGATTCATGTAATTTGAAAAGTCTCTTATTTATTGAACTTTTTATTATTATAAGAGCGAATTACATCTAAGGTCCCTGTGGTTTACCACTTATTGCAGCCACAGTCCCTAAACTTCATTAAGTACACTGGGAGTCCCTGGTGTTGCCATTTTGTTGCACCCGTAGTCCTTGAAGCAAACGTCCGTTAAAAAGCTCTGTTAAATCACCCATGTGCACAGCACATGATGGGTAGTTTGGTAATTGCCCACCCCTTCCTCATATTTAAACCCGAGTAAATTACATGGAAGGTCTATGTGGTATACTACTTATTACAGCCTTAGTCCCTGAACTTCATTTATTACACCGGAAGTCCCTGGTGTATACACTTCAACCTTTATTGTCGCGCCACCAATCCCCTGAAAAGTCAATCTGAACGGACACGAATGGGGCCTTGTTGGTGTTCGTTTGTTAAGGAAAAAATGTGTTCGTAAACGGTTCACCAACACTTCTCGAACTGAATTTTGTGTTCGTGTTCGTTTGTTAAGAAAGTTTAGTGTTCACGAACGGTTCGTGAACGAGGGTAACAAACATAAACGAACATAAAGAAACACAAACAAGCATAAAGAAACACAAACGTACACGAACACAAACATAAACAAACATAAACGAACACGAAACAAACACAAACGAACGTAAACAAACTCAAACGAACACGAACAGATGTTCACGAACGTAAACGAACGAACGAGCATTTGTTCGTGTTCGTTTGTTTAACTAAACGAACACAAAATCTTGTTTGTGTTCGTTTGTAGGCCTGTAAACGAACCGAACGAACACGAGTGAGGTCTTGTTCATGTTCGTTTGTTAAGGAAAAAATGTGTTCACGAACGGTTCGCGAACACTTATCGAACGGAATTTTGTGTTCGTGTTCGTTTGTTAAGAAAATTTAGTGTTCATGAACGGTTCGCGAACGAGGGTAACAAACATAAACGAACATAAAGAAATACAAACGTACACGATATGAACACAAACGAACACAAACATATACACCAGGGACTTCCGGTGTAATAAATGAAGTTCAGGGACTAAGGCTGTAATAAGTAGTATACCACAGGGACCTTCCATGTAATTTACTCGGGTTTAAATATGAGAAAGGGGTGGACAATTACCATACTACCCATCATGTGCTGTGCACATGGGTTATTTAACAGGGTTTTTTAACGGACGTTTGCTTCAGGGACTACGGGTGCAACAAAATGGCAACACCAGGGACTCCCAGTGTACTTAATGAAGTTTAGGGACTGTGGCTGCAATAAGTGGTAAACCACATGGACCTTAGATGTAATTCGCTCTTATTATAATTGTTTATATTTATTTCAAAACTCTTGGTATTACTATTTAATGATTTTATTTTTAAAATTGAGTTTATATATTAATTATTATTAATATTAAATGCATGATATTAATTACAACTTCAAAATTGGAACTCAATTTATATATATATATATATATATATATATATATATATATATATATATATATATATATATATATATATATATATATATATATATATATATATATATATATATACTACCCGCATACCAATAATAATACAATCAAATTATTTTTATTTAATTTATTTTGTTTCTCGTTAACCCTATGCCAACATCCTTGTTAGTGCTGTCTATAGGGATAGACGAATCAAAAACTTTAAATTGGTATTTTTGTCTCTCTCCCATTTTGCAAAAAAGGCAACATGTAGTTGCCTTAGAGTTTGGAAAAGTTGAATTCGTGTCAACCGTGTAACGATGACATGCCTTAGTCATAAAGATTTTTATAGTGATGACATGTGTCGTAATTAGTCGCTCTAGAGTCAAATTCTTGTAATAGTCCACTTAACTTTTAGCTCTTGGATTGTTTGTTGATTACAAATATATTTCTCAACGATAGTTGCGGTTTGTATGCCTTATTCCAAGGATATTGTTCCAACCTACTTTTTTGATTTGGAGTTGTTTCAACCACTTTATGTGCATAAAGTTACTAGTAACGTTTATTTAAAGAGAAATGGTACCCAAGGTACTTCACAACAAAATATGCATCAATAAAAGTAAACGGAAACCATGGTTTTGTACGTCATTTTAAATTTAAAAATTCTTTCTAAACTATCCATGCCCCTCCATACTCCGTATGAGAATTGATTTGTTAAAGGCAAGTTTTAATATATTTAAGATAAATTTAATTTATTTAACATTTATACCCCTTATGATTTTTGAACCCTTTTCTAACCTTAATCTCACATTAAATTATCTTCTTCTTCTTTTTCTTTTGTTTACCTTCAATATATCGTATATCGCCTTTATCACATTTCAATGTTACATACTTGTCTTTTCTTGAATCGATAATAGATGACCCGTATCTTTTAGCATAATAAAATGCCCGCACACTATTTAGTAGGTAATCATATGATTCGAATTTGGAGCTGGCCATATAAAGTTCTTCATCTTGAATCATTGGATTGAAGAATCTATTATTAAGGTCTTCTACCAACTAAAATTAAAATAATATTAGAATAAACAATGCACATATGCAAATAAATTTTACCTACATATTATTAAATTTACATTAAGTTATAAAATGTCACAAATAAATCGTATAACTTTAAAATTTGCATCATACTTGGAGAAAGTAAATTCACAAACCCTTGTGAAACATGAATTGATATGGTGGTAATTGTAGCACTTTCCAGTTGGCGGCAGAACAGGAGGAAGTGATATAGAGTTTGGCACAGCATCGCCGAAACTTTTTTTTGTAGACGGCATAAATTGGGATTAGGGTTTAATAAAGGGTAAAAAAAATATTACGGTATAAATGTTAAATGAATTAAATTGCCTTTGATGTGTTAAAAATTGTCTTAACAAATCAATTCCCCTTCCGTATACCCCTCCTTTGAGGGGTTATATATCATTGTCCTTGTTTATAAACTATCCACTTGGCTTATTTATGGAAAGGGAGCTGCTGTTTTGATTAACACCACAGATTTCACTTCAAACACTATAAGGTAAATTTTTTATAGAAAACTATACAATATATTAAATTAATGATTGTGATATTTAAATTGATTTATGTGATGTTAGAATGCCCAAAGTCATATAATTCCTTTAGAATTCTATCTCGCCAACTAAAGTACATAAGTGTCTATTTGCATTATTTTTTTGATCTTTTCACAAATTTCTCTCTTAATATCACACTAGATTTATTTGATACACAACAACAATAATAAATAAAACACAATCATTCAATAGAAAAGTTGTTAGTAACCTTGAAGAAATCCAGCCAAACGTTTGAACATACTTTTTGCATTATCAGTTTCAGGGTTGAATATATGAAAGCCATGACCTTCCCCTTCAACCTCAAACAACGATAATTCCCCATTCCATGAACTCTCCCTAACGGAAATGAATACCTCGTTCTCTTAGCTCGTCCTCAGAAGCCACACAAACAAGCAATCTCCTACAACTAAGTCCTCGGTGCGCCTCTCACAAACGGGTTGACCCACGGATGGTCAGGCGCACCCGAACTTCCACGTTTTATAGAAATTAGACGATTCCTAAAACTAGTTCTGACCCAAGTGGGTTGGAGCCCAAAAAGTACGGGTGCGATAGAAACATGCACTCCAAGAATCTTGGGTCCTGGCCCGCATGGCTAAGTGGTGTTTGCACCGGAAGAAAAGCCACCGAGATAGAGACGGTCCGTGTTTTATAAGCCATGGTTGGCTATTGTTGGTTTGATGTTTTGTAGAATGTGAAGCGACCGCGGTCCAGCAGGTGTTCGGGAGCTAATCTGTATTCGACTGAGATTATGAGTGTGTTGGCTTGAGATGATATGGTCTCCATGTATTGGGTGGAGAATCGATGCAAAATGGAAGTAGACCAAGATGGGGAGACGACGTCGTTTGGGTAGATTCTGGCGGAGACTTCCGGTGATATGGTGGTGTCGTGAGACCGGACACCACTCTTGGTTTCTGCCGGAGCTATTGGTGGGTTGTAGAGCCGCTCGCCGTCCTTATGGATTCGGAAGAAGGGTATACTTTGTTGCCTCGTCTTTTTCTCTAGAGCCATGAGAGAGAGAGAGAGATATGAGATTTCTTATATAATGTGTGAGAAACAGTCTCCATGACCAAGTATGGGCATGATGGGTATTAAACAACATTTCTTGTCTACTTCACATAAGATTTTAATACGACAAATCTGCAAGAATTTACGGAAACATATATTTCTATTATGTTGTTTGTTTAATTATCATAAGTCATAGAGAGTGAGAGAAAGGAGGTGTTCCTAAAGATATTTTTTTATTAAGGAATATATTACTTGTTACATTGTTTAAAATAAGTGATCCACTTATTAAAATAAATGATATACTTTATATGATTTGGTAAAAGGTAGTGGAGTGTAATCCTTATTCCTTTAGAAGGTTTACACTACTATATCAATTTCAACAAATCTATTGATTTAGATCAATTTTCAAGATTAATGAGTGCTTGTATTGTTCATCAAAAATCATGTTATTACTGATTGTTTGTGATAAATCAGTGCAAGGAATAGTGTTAGGTTTTAATTTCCTGTGATTTGGAATCATCAATTTGCAGCTCATCGATTTGAGGTATAAAACACGGCAAAGTGTCCGCATAGTTATATAGACTAATGATAAGACCGATCGAACCCAAGAAAAATGATAGTTATTCTTAATGCAATAGCACATAGCTTTACTAGCAGATAATACTAAAACCAACAAAATCCTTGTATGTCTGCCTAACCTTTTTATATGGTCACAAGTGATACACTCTCATAATGAAAAGGGCATTAATATGTACACCACATTTTTTAGTGCATATACCACATTGTACAAGTAATACTGCAAACTGTACAAACATATAAATCTACTATTGTGGTGTATATGTTAAAAAACGTGGTGTAAAAAACACCACCTTAACAAAAAGCCTGACTAACGTAAACTATATACAGGATTTGTGTACCCTATGACACCCTTTACCAAAAAGAATCAGAGTCGGTGATTAGATGCAAATAATACTCCCCTAATTAATATTATATTATATTAATATTAGTGTAGGTAATTAATCCAGAAGACCGTTAAGTAATGGAGACCCACTCCTTGTTGTCACTCTACTACCTCCTTCCCTGCAAAATAATTTACATTTAGGGGGTGTTTGGGATGGCTGAGCTTATTTTGGAGAAACCATTTTGATGGAAGCTTATCTAAGAGAACCAAATCTTTTATATATTTACCCTTCACCTAACTTTACCTCTCCTATTTTTCTTTACAACATATTTTCTCCATACCCTTTATTGGTAATTTACAATAACCTGATATAAGCTAAACCAAACACTTTATTTATTAAAAGCTTATTAATTAAATAACCTGATAAGCATAAGCCTTTACATATAAGCTTTCCCAAACATCCCCTTTAAGGTAGGGAATGGGAATGAAACACATGAGCGAATGAATCGTAGAGACCTTACACTAGTTGACTGGAGCTCTACAGAAGCCGAATCCTCATTTTCCTGCAAATATAAAATTGTCATTTATGAATTAAAAAACTCATGGGACATAATAATATAATAAAGATTTTATTTTAATTTAATTACCTCAAATAACAAGTCCTTTCTGGTGATGATGCCAATGACACGAGAAGCACGTGGAACTACAAATATGTGTCTCAACCCTAATTGGCGGAACAGATTATAAACTTTTGTTAATGACATGTCTTCGGGTACAACATATGGTGACGGGTTTACAAATGGGGCAAGATCTATGTACATTTCCAGATCATCAGGGCTTAAATGGATATCAGTTATTGATAATCCTTTGCTAGAAACCGGCTTTACAAAGTCACTAACACTGTGCCTGCAAATTCAAATTTAAATTACATAATATTATATTTATTCAATATTTAATATAATGATATACCTGATTGGTACAGATTGGCTTCTCATGTCAACTGCAACAGGGCTATGCTGAAAATCAGCTTTCGACTGCAAAAGTACCAGTAAGTGACTGCACCACAAAAACAGTTATTTATTTAGAATAGTAGGGTTAGAGATGGATTTTGTTAGTATTTCCTTTATTTTTAATAATAAATGTAATTTGGGTAGCAGTTTATTGTTTTATACATGCGCAAGATAAGACCAATGACCATCGTTTCTCCACTTCGTGAATGATCCAAAACCTAAATGGAATGCAAAAACATAATATTTAGTTCTTTTTTTTTCTTTTAAAAGAAAATGGAAACAGAAATGACATACAGGGAAACCATTGTGATTGTTAGTCCTCAGAATAGTGGCCACATCAGCAACTTTGACCATGCGAGTCAAGAAAGAAACCTATTAATAAAGAAAACAATAATTTCATGCAAACACTTGTATTTGAACATGATCTCATTCCAGATAAAAAGATGGAGAGAAAAAAATATGGTAATTTAAGATATGTTTTATTATACCCATTTGGTAGTAACATAAACCGACCCGACCCATTCATAAACAAATAAAGCTTACCTTGTGATTTCCACAGGCCTCTTTTGCTGTCATTTTTCTCATCAAGTTTTTGGGTCTAGATTCAAGTAAAGGAATACCCCTCAATCTAGCTTGCTCTTCATATAAGCCTTCATTGAAAGCATCACCAACAGCCTAAGCAAGATTTAAAAAAGTAAAAATAAAAACTTTTCATTAATTACCACATAATTAATTGAATACATTTAATCTAATATAATTTAAAGAAAAAAAAAGCTTTGCTTACCTTTGATATGAGGAGCACAAGCATGATTAGAGGTAAAAGTTTAAGATTATTTGTGATTTCAACCATAATAACACATAGTGACACTGTCATTCTCATAGAACCTCCTAGGAACGAAGCAGCTCCAAGTAAAGCATACCTGGGTCAAAGTCAAAGTCAAAGTCAAACCAATTCAATTTCTAATTCTAATTCTAATGGGTAGCTAAAAAGAATATATATTTATATATATATATATATATATATATATATATATATATATATATATATATATATATATATATATGCACTCACGTTCCTTCTTCAATATTCATCTTCTTGTAGAGTCTAACAACAAACATGCCAACAAGGCGTCCATACGTTGATCCAATCATTATACCAGGAACAAATTGGCCAGCTGGAACAGCAGTCCCAAATGTCACCACTGCTAAGCTATAGAACATAACCTGAAAACAAACGTTAGATTCGTTTGTTTCTTTACATGACAGCTGGCAAGTGGAGATTATATACCAAAAAGGTGAGCAGGCTCTGGGCGCTATACTCATGTATAGTTTTTGCACTGAACAAATTTCTTATGGCATCATCCTGCATCCAGATAAACATGTGCTGGTATTAATTAATTATTAAATAAAAAATGAAGAAAAGAAAAGTAATTGCATCTGCTGACCTGAGTATTAAAGAAGATGGTTGCAAGGTCGTTGTATTCATTTCCCTTACTACAAAAGAACTGCACATAAAATCCATTCCAGTATCAGGAAAATTTAAAAAAATAAATAAAATAAAATAAAATAAACTCTGATTATGAATGAATATTTATTTAAACTTACATTTACATAATTCCCGTACATCCCTGGTGGACGAGGGCATTCAATAGTTGTATCTGTGTTGGGACATGCACTGCATTTTCTAAAAAGAGGCAATCCAAATGATATCACTGATGTTATCACTGAGATAAGACATGCTTCAATTATCTGTAAGGATTAACATTGCAAATTACTCCCTCCGTCCCTAAATAAAGTTCTCATTTCTCCTTCAATTTTTGTCCTCATATAAAGTTCCCATTTCACAAGTTGATGGGGTCCACTTAATAAAATAATATAATTACCAAGGACCCCACTACTTAATATCCACTAATTATCTTTCTCTCTCCAAACCAACTTTATATTTTAATCAAATTTATTACCAATGACCCCACCACTAACTTTCTCCTTAAAACTTGTGCCCAAGAGAAATGGGAACTTTATTTAGGGACGGAGGGAGTATATATTAACCATACAGTAATAATAATATTATATTAATTTGATTTGACCAATCTTACTTTGACTTTGTTTCCTTTCTTGTGTAGATAATTCCGACGCCAGTGTGTTATATAAATTGTCAGCTGGTTAAATAATGCTCCAAGAAGACCGCCTATGACACCAATAATAGCCATGGGCAATAATTCTGCAAATGAGTAGTCCTCTTGACCACTAAATTGGATTTAGTGATTGATAAATCAAATTAATACAAAATTTAAAAATAAAAAATGAAAAAATACTCTAAAATACTCACCCTGAAACATCCCATATGATAAAACCTCCAGAACCAAAATGGCCACATTTTCTACTCTTACACCAACCCATTGCAGTACGTACAACTACCGCCACAACTGCAGATGTGAAGAAAACACGCCACATCAGCTGACTCCTCCACCTTCAGTACAAAATTAAAACCATTTATTAGTTTAAATGTATAAAAAAGGAATATAAAATGAGAGGATCTACCATGATGTAACTTCCTCTAGAGCAAATAATACACCGCCAACTGGCGCTCTGAAAGCAGCAGCTACACCAGCTGCACACCCACATGTTACCTTTCAAATACATAGATAAAACTAATAAATATATGGAGAATTAAATATACATAAATAACAATATAAAAACCCAATTAATATTAATATCACTCACAAGATCACGGCGATCACGGTCACTCTTAAAAATTTGTAGCCACCTACTACTTAGATGATATTTTGTGGATCCACCCTGAAATTAATTAACAAAAAATCATAAATTGTGAAATCTACTTCAAAGAATTAAATTCCAACAATAATATTTTGCTAAATAAAAAACGTGATGGTTACTTGTCCAAGTAAGGAAGCAATACAAGCACCAGTATGAACAAGAGGCCCTTCTTTACCAAGTGCAAGCCCACCACCTACTGACCCGATGCTTCCAGATATCTAAAAATTTAAAAAAATAAATAAAATATTAAAATGCACAACTTAAATCAAACCGTTTATAAGTAACTCAAAATCAGAAAGTAGATTCACCTTTCCTATTAGGGTTCTAAAGAGAAGGATACCAGGAGTATCAATCCCTGCACATTTTTACAAGAATAATTCCATAAACCATAAAATAAATAAAATAAATTACAGAGACTTACCATTCAAATAACCCTTGATTTCAGGTATACCAGATCCGGCTGCTGCAGGAGCAAATTGGGTAATGATATAAACAGATGAAAAGACTAACGCCAAATTGATGGATGTATATACAATAAAACCAGCCACATAGGACCTCTGTATTATCTGAAAAGTCCAAGAGTACTTCCATCCAGCAAAATTCTCAACTGAGATGTTAATCACAACAGCAGCTAATCCAGTGCCTAAATTCAATAATTTTAAGACAACTTGAATTACTATTATGCCCCTACACCCCATTATATTTTTCTTATAAAATGGCCAACCTTTATTTAATAAACATCCATATCTATAATTAATTAGAGTTGATCTAAATGGAAAAGATTATATATTATATCGACCAATATAAATTACCATAAGTTAAAATAGTTAGAAATTACAAGTAAAAAAAATAGATTTCCACTCAATACATATAATTTAAATCATACGGAAACTAAAATTATGTATAATGATCACAACATTTTGTATATTTAGCCATATAATTTATCTTTTAAATTTGTTGGAAAAAAAGAACATATATCGCGAACCGAGTTCCGATGTAACATGTAACACGAACCAAGATCTACATGTTTAATCTAAATCGCTTATATAATGAAAATGAAATGTATAACTGTCTGTTGCTTAGTGAGGGTACCATACTAGTGCTTGATAAGGACATAACATGAGATAGTGTGTGCATGTTATTTTTTAATATATATTGAGATAACTTGCACTATACATTAAACGTATATAAGTAATATTATTTAATTCATTAAATAATCAAATTCAAATTTCACATAATCATAATCATACAATCAAATTCAAATTTCACATGCAAACGAGTGGAAGATTACAGTACCTATGCCAATGAGCAGTGCAAAGAACCATTTAACTCCCACATAGTACCAAACATAAAGCTTTCCTCTTCGAGCCTGCAGTTATTGAAAGTTAGAATTATCAAGAAGTCGATAACAAATTAAGAACAATATTAGTATGATCCAACAGAAACCTGTTCTTGGCGATACGCGTAGTTCTCAATTACTTCATAATCAAGGCTTTCAACACCATCGTTGCTACTCAAATCCCCATATTCATCAACATCGTCGTTGTCACTGGCATCTTCAGCGTTCGGCAACCGAGACCAAATTAGCTTTGCCGTCTCCACGCCGTTCTGAAGATGATTCGACAGCATTATTGTTTTGCTGGCCAGATTAATCAAAGCTTTGATCTGGTGAAATTAGATTTGATTTTGGAAGTGAATATTGGGGGAGAAGTTTTTGTGGGGGTTTTTGAGAAGAAGAAACAGGATTCGGAATTGAATGATCCTCTCTCTCTCTCTCTCTCTCTGGTTGATTTACAATGGTAAAGTTGGTAATCCAGTCGCTGTTGATGGAAGGTGGTTTTATAGTGTAATTCCTTCTCACCAAACTGAGAAGATGCAAATAGCATTTGGTTCGCTATTTTTATAGTGACAGCACGAAAAATGCCTTTTAGTTTTTTGAATTTGGATAGTATGAAGATGTAATATTATACTTTAAATTTAATTAAATTGTCGCTTTAATAATTAGATTCACTGTTTTGTTACTGTCTTCTTACATGATTTTCTTAATTTCAATATTTGAGATGACGTATAATTTTTAAGAGAAATGATATTGGTGCCATACTCATTTAATGATGACACGTGTCAAAATCAAGGAATGATATATTCATATATATATATTTTTTCAGAAAAAGAGACAATCACCGGACAGAGCTTCGGCATTGCACATAAGTAGTCTGAGTAAATAGAATTAGTGGCTTACACGTATCAAGTTTAGAAAATGGGTAGTCACATGAGTAGACACAAATGGTAGGCATAAATATCATTTCTCATTTTTTTAATCCGTCAAAAATTCCAACGAAGGTAAGTCAAGTAAGAAAACACGATCAAATTAATGAGTTATGAAATTAAATCAACGATTTTATAAAGTTCAAGATACCATCATACACATTTAACAGGTTATTGTATTAAAATATATTTTAGCCTAACAGTAATATTATAAAAATTGAGTTGAATTTTACTACAAGATTATACATAAAATGGTAAAGTTTAAAAGAAATCGATCATGTTTTACTTGGAGGTTTATAATAACTAATTTTAATACTTCCATTGTTTCAAAATACGGAGTAAGTAATACATTTTCTATTTAAGGTATTTCAAAATAAGTGATACACTTTGAAAAGTTACATTATTTGATAAAAGTAATAAGGCCCACACCCACTAACTATGTCATTTAATATAATGAAATTATTTATTTACTCTTACTTTTACTTTTAAATATCATTATCTTTACTTTATTCTAAATTTGTGGGACTCATTCTCCACTAACTATTTAATTAATCTAATTAACATTCGTTATAATATTTTGCCTTAAAAAACGTGAAAGCCAAAGTGTATCACTTATTTTGAAAGGGAGGGAGTAGTAAATATTAGGGTAAATGTCAGAAATTATCCCTGTTGTCTTGGGTTTTCTGGCTTTTTCTCCCTAAACTTTTTTTTTTAAAATTCTTGTCCATGTACTCTTTAAAATTCTAGTTTATTGTCCTTTCGTCCAAATTTAACTGTTACTAACAGAATATGCCAAAAAGGTGAGGGCAATTTCGTCCTTTTCATTTTTTCCTTTTAATTTTTCTTTTATCACTTTCTTTTTCATCTTCTTTCATCTTTTAAGTTCTCCCCTAAAAGAACCCTAATTAAACCCAAAAATTAATCGGCAAACTTGAGATGAAATCATCGATTTGGCCTAGAGAAGAAGATGTGAATTTGAAATTACATCTTCCATACATAAAGGTGAAATTACATCGATTCTGCATCAATCCATTACACACACAGAGTACTTTTTTGCAGTGAGAAAATGGCGATCGATTCATCACCGGAAACCGCCGACGAATCTCAGGTTAACTTTCCGGCAGACAGGGAGGAAGCTGCGGACACGATCGTTTACGATTCCGTCACTTCACCACCTCCGATTTGCGTTGTTTGTGGTCCTCTGATTTGCGTTGTTCTCGACATCTGCTCAATGCTCTAGTTCACCGGTATATTTGCACACGTTTTGATAATTTTTTCACCTTTATGTATGAAATTACATCGATTTGGTTAGATCTATGAAGATGAAATCGATTCATGGTTAGATCTAACATCACAATTCTTAGTTAGATATGTGAATTTGAAATCGATTCATCAACCTCATGATTTTATTTTATTTTTGATTTAGGGTTTTAAGAGTTTTATGTTGTATGTGTTTGAAATCTAGAAGAAGATGAGGGTGTTCTTGATTTGTTCATGATGTTGATGATAGAGAGAAGATGAACAAAAAATACAAGCTTTGAAGCATTAGGTACAAGTAATTCATGAAAAAGGACTAAAATGCCCTCATGTGCTTGGCACATGAGGGGCTTTAACGGCTGAATTCAAACAGAATTGGACGGAAGGACGATAAACAAGAATTTTAAAGAGTACAGGGATAAAAATTTTGAAAAAAAAAGTTTAGGGACAAAAAACCAGAACCACAAGGACAATTTCTGACATTTACCCTAAATATTATAATAAAACTACACAAGAGAGTTACAATTTACAACTATAAACATCACATCACACTTTGATGTTGAAAACAGTTTTTTTTGAACACCACCTAATCTACTCGTTTTTTTGTCCAGACCGAGACTTGCCCCAGAAGACTTTACACCAATCTTCATTACCATTGAAAACAATATAGAATCCTCAAATGGGTGGAATCTTAATACTCTGTCTAGAGAAGTTATAAACTATTGAGGGCCATGGAAGTCACGGGTGTGGACGTAACAGGTGTGAACGTAACGAGTAACCAAGATTATCGATAGAACATTTAATTAAGATGCCATTTATTTAGTTTATCAAAAATACGTTGCGAACACATGTTTGAAAACAACAATTAAACGTTTTCTCACTTTAAAGTGTTCTGATGTTAACACTTCTAAGAAGTCTATAATCCTATTCTCCTAAGAGATTGTACTATAATTATCAGTTGTGCACTAAAGACATCCTAGTGACGACACGTGGCGTCTTCATGGCGGTAATGGTCAGCAAATAGATGTTTAGTCATCATTTTAACGGAAACTCTTTTAAGGATTTTCTCTCGGGTAGTTCAGAGAGTTTACATGGTAAAATGGATTATTTTAACCAACTTACACAATTTACCATTGCAAGCAACATAATGCACAAAAATTTGTGACGGACATACGGCGATGAAATGACATCAAAATACGACAATCACAATTCAAATTCTGCACCCAAAAAAGAACGAAAGAGGATCTTGAACTATTAATGAGTTAAATTGGCTCGGATTGCTTCAAGTTCAATTGTAAGTGAAGGATGTCCTTAAAATACCTATTCTTTTAAACATGAATAAGGAATGAGAAGAAACATCAAACAAATTAATGGTTATTCTCCTCTGATTTCTCCAATTGCTTCTTCATTTCCTTTTCATGCTGTTTTTTCTGATACCTTTGTGCGGTTGAATTCACAATCTTGACGAAAAAGTTCAACAACATTAACCATACAATAGAGTTCCAAACTGAAGCAAATGACAGATCCCATGATTTCACCTAAAGGACAAGTATATGATCATATTATTGCAAAAATAATAGGTGATAGAATTATATTGTTATTATTAATAACATAATATGTTAAAAAAAAGCAAATGGAAGGATGACACGTGGAAAATATATATAAATGAAAATATTTAATATAAATTATTACCTTGATGTTTGATGTAACTGGTGAAGGGGTTGCCATGTATTTCTCCTTGATTGCATGTAGTTTAGCTACAATGGCGGGAAGGGCAGAAGCCACACCAGGAATGAAGCTAAGCATCCATATTAACTCGTTTTCTATCCAGTCAAGAAGTTGATTGTTGCAAACCGAAATTATAAATACCGTCTGCAAATACATTAATTAATTACAGATGTCTTAAAATTTTGTTAAATAGTAAGAATCAATATACCTGAATGTGAGTTTTGACTATTGCCTTCCCGATAAGGGTTGCAAGAAAAAACTCCCAAAATGGAATCCCAAATTGCCCACACATTATGCCAGCAAGGTCAAATAGAGGATTTGGCACCTGCAAATAATGTCACAACCTTATTATTAATATACTTTTTATTCATTATAATATATAAATAGAAACTAACCGAAGCAAGCACGAGAATTGTAAAAAAATTCAAATACTGTGCATGTGAGAGGAACCATCGTTTCATATGATTCAAGTTTGAAGCAACTCCACTATTCTCTGATGAAGATGCCTCTAGCTCTAGCTCTAGTTCTAGTTCTGCAGCATCACCTGAGATACTTGCTGCAAAATTAAATAAAAAATAAATATAATTTAATAACTTCATTCGCAAGCAACCTAATCTATGCTTTAATACAGTAATAAAAGAATATACAAACCTGCTCTAGAAATAAAGTAGGGAGGGAGTTCCCCTAATGCAGTTCCAAGGCCCCAAAGAATAGCTTCTATCTGTACTTGTGGCAAAATGCTAGTAAGTGGGACCCGAATACCTTGTGGGCCTGAAAACAATGCGGGCCCAAACTCTGAACAATCCTTTGTAAGCCATGATGGGCTTCTGTTTAATTGTATTGTATCATAAATAGCACTTTTAATATCCACTCTCCCACACTTCATTGCTTTTAGAGTGAAGAATGCAATATGTGGGCCCAGATACAAGACAAACGTGTGTAATCCCGACCCTGATCAAATACCAATATTAAAAAAATAAATAATGAGAAGCCCGTTTATATGATGAGAGAGAAAAGTTAAGTGAACTGACCGAGGCCGATAGAAGATGCAACACCGAGAGCCACCCACCATAACCCAAACCTCACATATTCTAGAAGCTCTTCCACATGCTGCAAAAACATATAATAAATTATTATTATTTTATCAAGAAAGAAAGAAAATTAATATTATTATTATTATTAATAAATTGTACCTTTCCACGAGGACCATCTGATGAAAGAAACAAGGCTGCACCTACAACTGAGGCTGTGACCAAAACCATCAGCCAAACACCGTGTGTGAAAAGGTATACTACTGATCTTCTTAAATATTCAGCAACAGCAATAATGAAAAGCTTCAATGTTTTCAAAGGTTGTGATATCAATGTCAAATTCTCCAGTTCTTGTTTGTGCTTCTCACGCAGTCCTGCAAACAACAAAACAGAAATTACCATAATAATCCTTCACGTTAATACATTTATTGGATAAGAATTATTTGAAAATTATCCGACAAATTTATTTCACATCTTCGTCAACAATGATTTGATTTAATTTAATTAAAACAGGTAGGAAAAAGTTTCTTAAATGAGAAAAGAGACACTTAATCTTAGAGTTTGAATGCTAGCAAGACGACAAGATTCACATATGAAATAAATTATATCATTCAATCATTACACGAACGTTTCACACGTGCTCTGGTTCGTTAATAAATTTGTATCTACACGAATTAAACAGAAACAACAGTACCTAACTCCAGTTCAAAACATCTGTATCATAACCTAGCATATTCATTTTCATTGTAAGCCCTAATGTACTAAAACATAAGCTTAAATTCCAAGTCCAAGTAACACCAGGTCACCAGCAAAGATTTATCACAAAATCTTAAAAAAAATTGTATTTACTTGGGAATAAGAAAGCAAAAACATGATTAACATAGTTATAAACTGATAATTATGCTATATTATAAGAAAAACAAAATTAGATCCTTCTGAATCAGCTCCGCCAAAACTCGAATCAGTCAATTAAACTGCGATACACAAATCTATGAGTCAACTAGGTCAACAAGGTATTGAGTTACCGTAGTTCCATCGACGGATTAAACCTAACAGAATCAAATGTCGAGATCTTAAAAATCAAAAGACTAACCTGAGATCGACATGTCGGAATCCTGCTGAGAAGACAACAAGATTTACAAGTAGGATCGAACTTGTTCTCCAATCAATTGATGGGGGTAAATCCTGATTCAGAGAGAATCGGAAAGAACAGAAATCGTCTCCTGAAAAATCGGATAGAAATGAAAAGGGAATCAACAGCAACAAGAAGAAAACAGATCTTTGTTGAGAAGAGGAATCCCCAAGAAGCTGTTCGTCAAAGAGAATCGCAGCATTTACTGATTGTGCGCCGTCTCTCTCTCTCTCTCGCTGTGGATTTGTGCTCTTTGTTTCTTGCTTTTCTTGGTAATCTAAAAAAATATCAACACATGAAAATGTCCTCAAAATGTGTTTATATAAACTCTTGTAAGTTATATAAGCTTCTAACCTAATAGAAAATTTAAATAAGCATTTTCAAACTCTTGTTAATCTAATAAAAACAAGAATCAAAATTTAGCATTGATAGTGCTGTTAGTTTTCTTGTCTTTTCCCTACTTCATGTCTATTTTTTCTTTAAGAAAAGTTTTAAAAATCTAGTTAAACCGGCGAGTCGAATAAGAAAACAGGAAAATAATCGATCGCAGTAAGCTGATTAAAATAATAATTATAGCTTGATCGGAACTGACGATTGAATATATTCATTTATTAAGTATAATAATCATTAATTATACTGTATATCAACCTTTTCATTTACCCCCACTTTGATAAGTATCACTATCTTTTTATTATGCAAATTTTATAAGTCAATTTGAATTCATATTTTTTCTTCATTGGCTATTTTGGTATAAATATCAAAAACTAAATAGGAGTTATAAATATGAAAAAGGAAATACATAATACACATTAAATTAGCTAAATGCAAAATATGAAATTGAAGATTCTCATGCTTATGTTTTGACTAATACTCTAATGCAGTCAAATCTGTAGCCGGCGGCCGAATAGATACTGGAACGAAAGCGGGTAAATAATTGACGAGGTATTTGGTGAAGATTTTAGCGTATTTGTAATCTTCATGGACATAAGTATGCAATTTATAAGCACATGGCTTCAAAAGAAAATAAATGAGACAGAACCATGATTCTTGAACTATTAAAGTAAAACATAAAATGATTATGTGAAATAGAGTCGTGGCTCTTGACAATTTTCAAGCACGTGGCTGCAAAAGAAAATAGAAGAGATACAGCCGTGACTCTTAACTATTAAACGAAAACATAAAACGATTAAAAAAGGGAGTCATGGCTCTTGACGTGAAATAAAAAAGAGAGTCGTGACTTTTGACATAATATATTAAACTAAAGAACATAAAAATTGAAACTAAAATGATAAGATTGAACATTTATTGAAAGGAAAAAAAAACAGCTACCTCCGGATCACTGGCGATCTAGTCGGTTTTCTTTAAAGTCTTGTCTCTGATACCATGTAAATCACTTTGAATTCATGTTTTCCTTCATTGACCAGTTTGGTATAAACAGCAGAAACAAAATAGGAGTTACAAATATGAAATAAGAAATAAGTAATACATATTAAAATACATAAAAACAAAATATGAATATGAAGATTCTCATTCTTGTGTTTCGGTTGACAATTTTGGTTACCCGCCACGATTCACCCCTAATCGGCCATATTAGGCGCTAAGAGGAAAAAACATCAGTAAACAGAGGTTTCGGCGGTCAAATGGCACTCTCGGTGGTCAAAAGGCGGTCTTGGCGGTCAAAATTAGTCAACAAAAGTATTAAAAAAAAAATAGAGAAATGATATTTAGTCATACCATTTGGTCATACTCATAGTCTTATCCACTTAAGATGATATGTGTAATCCACTAATTCTCTCTCCTTATATTATCTCTTGATTTTGACACATGTCTTCATCTAATTAGTAGGACTATGAGTAAAACTAAATGATAAGAATCAATATCGTTACTAAAAAAATAACATAGATGAGTTGGTTGCAATGGTGTGCAGACACAAAGGGTGACAATTAAGCTGCTTGACGAGGAACGTTTTGTTCGTGATGAGTTGCGTGACTAGTAAAGAGAGAGAGGCGAGTACGTTACTGAAGTGTGGGCTCTCATGCAATTTTGTATTTTGGCCTGATAAAAGGACTAGCCTTTTTTATGGGCCTAAAATGTTAATTTACTTATTCTTAAAATTTTAGATAATTTATATGTTCTTAAATTTTTTATTATTTTACATAATTTATAATTTATTATTTTACATAACTTTGCACAAAGGCCAAAATAAGTAAAGACGATAGTAAGAAATAAAGTGTGGGGGAGATTATACTATAGCTTCCAGTAAATTCCCAGCCTATGCAGAATGCCTGAAATGATCCCCAAAAAAGTATCTCTGCAAATATAACATAAAGTAGAATTCCCACTATCCCAAACTCCAATGAAAATGTGTTTTTTAATCCAATATATCTGCATCCATTCAACGACTTAATTAAGAGTAACTCCTTATTTGATTAAAAGATCATTAAAAGCACGAATTTAACGACCTCAAACCGAGCTTCAGCTTAACTTAGAGCCCGTTTATTAAACGAGCTCAAGCCCGAGCTTCAGGGGAAAAAAAAACATAATATAGACCCGTGTGCATAAATGAGCTAATATATATTAATTATTAGAAGGAAAATTTGTTTAGTTTGATGGATATGGTTGGTTTATTAGAAAGATAATAACTTACGAGTGTATTGTGGGGATCATCATAATACCAGCCATTAATAAATCCTGCAAAGATGCCTTCAGCTGCCATAACATACACAAGCATTGCATTTTTTCCAATCCATTCAAATGGCAGAAACAGATATCTCAAACTCCACACATCAACCTGATAAAATCTTAAATATGTTAAAAGAATACAATATATTCATTTTTTATTTATAATAATTAATGTGCTAAATACGATTATTATCACCAAAAAAGTCTAACTGTCTTTATTAAAATAATTGGTCTGAGGTTAATATATACTCCATTCTCTTTATTTACCTTTTGTAGTAGTATAAAATATTGCTCAAAAATGAATTATATGCACAAAATTAATGAAAACATTACCATAATGTAGAAGAATGAGAAGACCAATGCTGCTGCCCCTGATGTTACACAAACATAGCTGAAAGTGTACAACTGTTTATTTAAAGGAATTGCTGCATAAAGGAAAAGGGGAAATTATTTTATAAATACTTAGTGTGTTAAATATGATTAAAAAATAATCGTATAAATAGTATTCTAATGTTTACCATGTGTGAAATGAAGAAGAATCCCCAAAACAACAAGACTAATACCCACCATAATCCAATGCATCAGCCTAGATGAGTGGTCCTGGAACACTCTACTAATTAATTATACATTAAATTATAGAAATTGTCCTTATGGTCTTTCGAATTCTGCGATTTTGTCTCTACATATTTTTTTCGCAATTTTTAACCCAAATGGTCTTCAAATTTCATTTTTCTCGTCCATTTTGACCTAAAATGTCCACAATACACTTATACATATTATTTTGAATTTTTTTTTTTTTGTTTTTAACTAATTTTTCTCAACTTGTAAAAATACAAGGATCAATGATAAGTCTTAAGGAGGAAAAAAAGAACCAGCCAACCTTCATCTGTATGAGTACATGCCCAAAGTGAACTCCAACAATTGTAGACATAATAGCAGAAATAGAGCTGTTACATTACAATAAAAACAAACTCTAATTTATCAAAACATAATATTATTTATTTATTAAATTATAATCAATCAAATTTTATCTGACATTCAACTTGACTCGAATCGAAAGTGGGAAAAATTATTATTAAAAATCAGACCTTAATATTCCTTCGGGTTCAAAAGGTGCCCAACACCAAGATGGAGCATCCTTCTTGAAAGGACCATCATAAGGTGATCTAAGCGTGCAAACCCTAGATCTCTTCCAAGCAGGATGAGGATACATATGATTAATTCCAAGAACTTTTCTGTCAATATAACCAACTGCATTACATGGAGGATCAAGTTTTCCTCTCACATCACAAGCTACCTGAGATCAATACAAGTGTCCAAATCAAATAATGAGATTAGGAAAGAGATTCCACATGTCAATCATTTTATGAACAGACACATGAAGTAGGAAGCGATACATTTTTTCATAAAACAAGGATTCAATGAGTGATACATACAGTTAAAGTCTTGCCATAATCAGGTGAGTCTGTATTGTGGACTGTGAACTCCCAACTGGGGACATAAGTTCCATAAATAACTGTCATATAAACTATAAAGACACAAGCTCCAAGCAACCTGCAAATTAAATATAAGTTTATATAATTAAATGTATTTACAAAACTTATAATATATTTATAACCCAATTTTTCGTATGTAGATAGATCAATGAGTACAAATACCAGTGCCAAAAGTACAACTTGTATATAGAAAATCGGCCAGGTGGTAGGTCCTTTGTTTGTGCACCTTGAGTTGCAATTTCTAACATTCCAACAACCAGATATGCAAGAGCAATTCTCTACACAAAAAATATATATATATATATATATATATATATATATTGTACATAATCATTCTAGCAAAAGATTGTAATCAACTAATCATAAGAGTAAATTACAAGGAAAGTCCCTGAGGTTTAACCAAAATTTCATCTATGGTCATTTACTTTAAAAAGTTACATTATTAGTCTTTTTTTGGAAACTTTTGCATCTACATTCCTTTAGCCTAATCTCCGTTAAATATTTTAACAGATGAAGGACTACTGGTGTAATTTTAAAGGACTACCGGTGTAACTTTTTAACAAAAAATTTAACAAATGTTAGGCTAAAGGACTCTACATGCACAAGGTTTCCAGATAAAAGGACTACTGGAGTAACTTTTTGAAGTAAAAGGACCATCGGTGAAATTTGGTGTAAATCTAAGGAACCATCTTTGTAATTTGCTCTTAAAATAATTACCTGAAGAATACCACACCACCTTATATATTTCATGTCAACACCATATGACAGTTTGTCGGGAGCATGTGAGAAACCACCTAATACAATACAACAGCGTAACAAACTTCACGAGTTTAATAACTAAGTAACAAATTTAATAATTAAAATAAAAAGAAATAGTATCAAAACTGAGAGAAACATGTTTATTTCAGATTTTTTAACCGCTTGAATATAGATTAGAGATGAATATACAACTACCATTTGAAGTAACTTGTTTTGTTTACTAGTGATCGCCAAATTGCTATTACTTTTACTTAATTAAACCTGTTAGTAAATCTAACATTTTTGGGTCATGAATTATGTCAAATGGGTTAAATGAAATACTTTTATGCTAAAAGGGGCACATACTAGTTCAAAGTCGGCCAAAGTCTATCTATATATAAATTCTTTGAAACATGTAGTTACTAATGTAACATAGTGTTTTTAAAATCATAATTAACGCACTAAATTTAGAATTGCCTAAAAAGGGACAAAAAAGTGTTTATGGGTCAACGCAACCTTTAACTGACCTTGTAACAAAAGACCCCAAAAGATGAGCTTGAGAGTCCTAAGTATCACCTTTTTAGTGGCAACGCGTCTATCGGGTATTCTCTGCAACAAGATGAAAATATTTATACACATATACATATACATATCTCACCCTATATATGCAGCCTAAATTTGAATTTGTTTTGCCCACGTGTCCAATCCTCATTCGTTCGAATTGCTGACCTGTAATGTCAATAAACTCCACATGTCAATCTCCAATTTCATTGTTACGACCTTTCAACCTTCAGATCCCCTCTAACATCCCTAATTTCTCTTTAAACCCCACGCCGCCCGAATTCTCCAATGAAGTCAAAACCTCCCTATACCGGCATACCGCCATTCTCTTCCATCAGCTTCCTTCATCAAGATTTGACGATGCACAATATAATGTCCACATAAACCCGTTTCATTGTTACGACCTTTCAAATTTTGGGATCCTCTCTGCCATGCCCTAATTGTTCGACGCATGAATTCGTACATCTTATTGCCCGACGCACAATTTCGAACAAGTTCGGTGGGTTTTATGCTTCAATTTATGGAAGACAAATAATCCGTTCAACATTGGACTATGTCGATTCAAACTCTATAGTTCAATCGAGGTTTTTAGGTTTGCAATTTTGAGTTATTTCCATGTTCGATTACAAAGTCCATGCTATGAGAAATAGAAAAATGATCATGTTTGTTATATTCACTTTCAGTATTAAAGAACTTTTACGAAATTGATGACGGATGTGTGTTGTATTAAAAATGCCCACGTTTTAAATTCAGTTTAAACTCTTTGATAGATTATAAGTTTGATCATGTGATTCACTACAGAAAGTCAGATGTACAAATCTTGAAACCTAATGTCTTCGATAACATGTGGTTCCGTTATGTGTTTAAGATAATCTTGCAATATAATAGTATTTCGATGAGTATTTTGTATTATGTTGAAAACATGATCCATCACATAAGATGCATAAATCAACCAAACGGGACACACCAATAGCTTCAAATACCACTACGATTACTTGGAAACGCAAATGGGTAAAATACCTTTTGCAACTGTCAAAATACAATTGATGCAATATAATTTGTTTTGACTATGGCCGTTTCTAAATTTTAGTTGACTTCGTGTTTGAACCCTTTTGTTTTAGTTGATTTCGTGTTTGAACCCTTTTGTTGACCCCTATCACTCGTGCAGAGATGGACAGAAAAACGACAGATGTTGACAGAGATGGTCCTACTGATATGTAGAAGGTACTTATTGGGTCTATATTTTAGGCCATGCAGGTTGCAATGATGTTTGCAGTAATGTTAGATATTGATTACATGACAAAACCAGTGTTTAAGGAAAATGATTGTGATTTATAACCAATACATGAAAGTAAATGAGTTCAGAAGTAAGTTTGATTACTTGTGATAATAATCAGATATTTGAAAAATTCAGAATTACCAAAAAGTTAATGTATGAAATGACATATTTGTGAAATGGAAATATAAGTCTCTGTATAAAGATAATAATCATACAACTAACGCTTTTTAATTTCTATATTTTATTTTTTTAATCTTTGCACACAGGGTTAATCAGATAATAGTGTGCAATACATTGAAACATGGTTCGGTCCTCTGTTGATAAGGTGATGAATCAAAATGGTCTGGTTTAAACGGGTTGGGTCATATTGACCCAAATCAGTTTATGTCTGAGAATTATTTGTTGACCTTAAAAAGTCAATGGTGTTACATGATTTATTTTTATTTTTTATTTTTTTTTTGTTTTGCAGGTTAAAGCAGAGAGTAAAAACTATTGGTGCTAAACTTAAGGATTCAGAATCTCGATTTTCTAAAGAATATATGAAAAAAATTGTTTTAAGTACGATATTATTTTAAAGGTACGGAGTTTTTGATGAATAAAACGTATGTAATTCACTAGGTGAGACTTTATCAGTATTCATCTACTTAAGAAGCTTATAAAGATGGAACCAAATGATTGAAAAAAATTGGTGTTTGAACTAAATTATGTTGATCCATTAGTGACTGTTTTCTATTTTAGCGGGTCAGGTACAATGAACTTTTATATCCTCTAACTTTTTTTACGATGTTTTCATCTATAACAAAAGATTTATTCATCATTTCAATAACAATTTACTATTTGATTTCGTAAGTTTTTCTTATTGTTATATATGCATTCTATGTTTCGAAGCTAGTATATATATATATACATACAGAATTGAGGGGAAATTAACCTTGAGAGCAAGTGCAATGGCCATTCCCACAATGAAGAAAAAGAATGGCATTACAAAATCAGCAAGGTTAATCATAGGCCATTCTCCTCCAGCATCATCTACCAAAATCATCTTCACCCCAATTAATATCTACTTATCATCACAACATGTACAACAGCAATTGAGTGATTCAAATAACCAATTCCACTTTGCTATGAAATTACATCTTAGTTTATGGCAGTAGCAGGAATGTTAAATGGTAATGAATTGAATAAAAGTGACCGCCACAGTAAGACCTCTACAGAGACAACACGCTTCTTCTGCTTGGTATTCTCTTTAATGGTATCCGACACAGGAGGTGTGACGTCAGCAATGTCGACACGGTGGCGGTCGAGTTTGATGTCATCCAGAGAGAAAAGGTAATTCCCGCCCAAGAGGAGATTATATCCCTTGCATAGGGATGGATGGTGATGATCATCTCATTTGTCAGTTTTAATTATTTCTTTCGGATAATATGGTCATCGTATCAATTATTCAATATTAAACAGATACATTTTGATTACTACCTATAATATATAATAATAGTTACTTAAGAATTTTTAAAGAAATAGTGCATTAATCTTATTTTATATTCTCTTAACATTTTCAATGTTGGTCACGTCATCCTTTTGTCCCGATTGAAATATGATTGGTTTGCCAATAGCATGTCTGTAAGTGTACGATTCATCTACGTATTTTGTTTTGAAAATCAAAGATAGAATCGGAAAGCACACTTAGGGTTTATGCGGTGGTTCTGATTGTTGAAAATAGTTGCTGCAACTGAAACGACAAAATTCTTTTGATGCTTTTGGAGTTGGGGTTTCTTGGTTGGAGTTTGTGTGTGGAGGGAGAGAAATTAAATAAATCTAAAATGAGAAAAATAAATGTCAAGGGTACTTTAGCCATCTAAAAAACCTTAACATCTATTTTTCACTGACGTCTACCTTAGGAATCAAAAGTGTGACCTATCCATGTAATTTCTGAGACTTATAAACCAAATCCAAAACTTTTAGCAAACCATAAAAGACCATCCGTGTAATTTACTATTTTTATTTTAAGTTTCAAAACATATTTCCGAACCGAGCTATAACTATCAATCTAACCAGCTACCTTCCCGTTTGGTTTTTGAAACAATGTGTTTAATAGTTGAGACCAAGTTAGGCATTTTCTTTCCTCAAATCCTCCATGTTAAACATGTTCTTAGGCTAATTTTCTTGGCCTATTAATCTCTGAGTATCATAGTTTGTTTATAAACTTAAACCCAAATCATGGAAATGTAGAATTTAGATCTCATAAACATAGAATTAATTATCCCTAATTCAAAACAAACCACAAGACAGGTGAAATTTACAATAAACCAACCCTTATAACATCAAGTGAACAAAGACAAGCACTTATCCACGACCAGCACGGCCTCCACCTGAATACAAAAGCAAAGCCTCTTACACTAAAAGTAGTTGACATGTAATTAAACGACTCATTCAAAAAAAAAATTAAATAATAATAAATAAAAAAACAATGCGAATATGAAAGTTACCTCTGTTGGTAATGGGATAGCTCCTGCCTCTACCACCAGCAGCAGCATCCATGGGGCCTTTTGGCTGCCGCCTACCACCATCATCCCTACCGCCGCCTCTTCCCCTTCCACGTCCCACCCCTGGTGGCTTTCTATCTGCAATAACCAAAACCTCATTTACTTCCATTATTTCTATTACTAATATCATATGTGCCAATTTATGCTTAAATTCCAAATAAATGGTTTTTCTAACATGTTAAGAGACATTGAATATTTAATACATCTCCTAAATATAGAAAAATTATACTGTACTTCATTGTGGAAATTTTGAATACCACTTAACATGTGGCCTTTGTTGATTAAAATATTGTAACCGTCAGTAGGTTGTGAAAAAAGTCAGAAAAATTAACAATATAGCCGATTCAAAGTAAGAAAAATTACTCAACATGACAAAAAAAAGTGTAATCACTTAAATGGAACAAAGATGAAAATAGGTTGCTACTTTATGGAATTTGCACTTCAAAGATTATAAAATTCGAAAAAAGAAAAGATTTAAAGTCGACCCAACCTTTTTTAATCCATACTAGAAAATTACCCGCTTCGACATGTTACTCATTCAGAATGGATAAAATATCCAAGATCATTTTATTTCAAAAATCAGATGGATATTGTAACAATATAGTTTCTTAAATTATCTTTACAACATCCATAATTTATTAAATTCAAAACAAAGTTTAAAGTTATGATGATACCAGTGCGGTTCTTGGTTTCTTCCTGAACCTTGTCAATCACCTGGAGAAAAGCAAGACAAGTTTATTATATACTGATCGATTTAAATATGCAAATGGCATATACCATTTCTGCAATCGCGTATAAATTCCAATTTATAACTAAAATAAGGTGATTTAAAAGTTCCAAATTCACCCATTCATAAGAAAGAAGCAATATATATAAAATTATTACAAAAACAAATCTGGTCAGCTAGTAACCTATCTCTGTTTTATCATCAGATTGATGCACTTCAACAAAGGGTATGGTTATTGTGACAGCTGGCACACCCTACCCTTTGGAGCACATCAATATATGATTTGGCTAAGTTGCATCATTCCAGACAATTATATTAATCTTCGGCTTTAAATATTAATATTAATATAATGAATAAAAAAAACTAGAGAATGAATATACTGAAGATGAAAATACCTCATCTGGCACACGAAGATACTTTATAGTATTTCCACGAATGTAGCATTCAGGCATCCTCCAAAACCTATCACCATCCTGTCAACACATTTCATACTTCATTAGTCATTGAAAAAAAGTTATACATAATTCATGTGTTAACTATGATTATAAAAGAAAAATCTCAATATTAGTAAGACTTGTATACTCTATGCATTACAAATAGACTTCCAGAAGCTTTTGAGTTTTGACACATTTGAACCCGTTTCCTTTTTCAAAAAAGAAATCCTACTTTACCCATTTGACCAATTAGAGATCAAATGTAAACGAAATCAACACACACATTCATTATTTACGGGGTAAAAATTCCCACATAAAAAAAGGAATTATAGTAAATAAATACTTAAAAAATAGGTAAATGTACTTTTGAGGTACAAATCACTTCGCGAAGATGAATATTCATCCAGGTGTCACAATTCACCAAGTGCCCATTGTAAGTTTCACCATTTTTCAGCTCCACAAGCTGCAACAACAAACGTAATTCTATCAAATCACCAAACAAATCTCATATTGAAATTATAATCAAATAAAAAGTCATAATGAAATTATATGAGACTGACGGTTTCTTTACATTTAAAGCCAAAAGCTAATAAAACAAGTGATAGGTTCCTTAATCTTTAAATAAGAAATAGGGGGTGTTTGGGTTAGCTTAAAAATTCATCTCCAAGGTGAGTTTAGATAACACATTATTTTACACTTTAAAAAGGCTAATAAGGACTTTGATAATGCAATAAGCTTCCTAAGGGGGTGTTTGGCTAAGTTTCTGAGCTTATTGAAATTTAAAAGAGTCCATAAGCAAAGGCTTCTGAGCTTTATAAGATCAAGCTCAGATTTCAAAGTTTCAATAAACCTGCAAAAAAGGAAATACATCTACAGAAACACACATAAAAGGGCGATACTCACCATAGGATGTCCTTGCGATGTCTTCAACAGCGATAATGGAAGCTGAGATCATTAAGAAAAAAAATAAAACCCTAATAAATAAACAGCGTACGATTGGATCAAAACCAAACCCTAAAATAGGTAGGGATCAAAAACCATTACAGCAACTAACCATTTTGAAACAAGGGAGATAGATCGAAGCTTAATGGTAATAATAGTTAGTAGAAATAGATCTCTTTCAAAATAATTTAGAGGGAAATCAAACTCCGACGATGCTCAAATTCACGGGCGGCTGGTGGTTTGATTGAAGCGAGGGGTTTTGGTTTAAGAAGGGTATCATATGTACTTGACCTAATTAAAATTTCGCCCGTATGTTTGTTTCATCGGGTGTGGGTTAATAATATTTCAAGGGATAATATTAGGAAGTAAAATTAGTGAATTAGACATGTCATCTTATCAAGTGAGTAGAACTATGAGTAGGAACAAATTATAAGACTAAATATCATTTCTCATATTCGAAACCGTGTTGGGTTATAAATTTTATTATCGTTATTCGAAATTCGAATAACAAGATTTAGAATATTTGAAATTTTATTTGTTATGTGAGAAGAAATTATTTAAATTGTTTTTAATATTTCGGATATTTTTATGCATATTTTGGATATTTTACGACATCTAGAAATATTGAAAACACTTTCTAGATTCGGTATCTAAAATTTGGATATTCGAATACCCAAAATTTGGGATGCCCGGATTTCAGATATCGAATATTTTTTAACATCTAAGAGCGTAAAGGAGGTAATATATTGATGTCGGCTGATGAGGAACAATCCTTTCTTGTTGCTTGAAGCCAAGACTGCGTGAAGAAATGAGTTTTTACTGAAATGTGCATAACTTTTGTGTCGATGTTGCACTGAAATTGTCATAACTTTTGTTTAATTTTGGATTTTTTAGGCTAGTTTTCAGCTCATTTATGTTTGTTGGCACATTTGAAAATTTTGGACTTATTTAATGTTTGTTTAAGACTCTCAAATAGTTAGTTCTGAATTTTTTAAAATCGAGTTTTTTCTCTCAAAATTCGTGTTCTTATGTTGGATATGTTTTGTAGACCAAATCCATAGTATTATCTGAATCAACGTGATTTCTGGATTATATTGTCCCGAATACTCTAAGTATCAGCAATACCAATCTATATTCTCGTTTTTTAGTCGATATCATATAAGCATTGAACCGGCTATAGTTGCACATTAGTTTAAATGATTTATAATTGATAACTGATTCTATTTCAAATGAGAATTGATATTCATATCACAAAAATTACTTCCCACACTACAGTGTATAAATTTTAAAACAGACTGTACAATTATGCAAAACATAACATATGGTATAAGAATTAATTTGTGTGGTGTTAATATCACTCTCTATTTCAAATACTTCAAAATTGCACATTAACATAACCATAATTGATTTATAATCTACTTATTTATTTTTCTCGTAACTTCTACAACCACCCAATAAGCCACTGGAAATAACATCTTTACCATAATAAAGTGTACATTAATAGGATTGGGCAATCTTTTTGTTGTACGTTGTAACACATTTCTTTTATTTAAACTCTTATGTAACTAGTATAATTCGTAATCATATGTAACCCATTATAAAATTAAATACAAATTAGAATTCTATTGTTTGTAATTTTAAAATTTACAAGTTGTAGGATATACTTTCGATAAATCGCACAAAACCTCTAAATTCTCAGGACCGGTTCTGATTGTTACTAAATAAAAATGCATTTAACCACTTCAAATTAGTTGACAATTTGTGTTACAACCAACCATAGGTTCTTTCACCAAATTATATTAAACTATGCACCATAGTAATACGAAAAAGTTGGTTGACTTTGATATTTTCTTCTCCTGTTTCCACTTGCTTATTGCATCATATGCATATTAAAATATTTGAAATAAAATTTTTAAAAAAGAAAATCTTAAACACAAACGTATATTTAGTTTTGCATAGAATACAATTTGTCATCGCTGTCAAGACTATGACTAATTTATTTTTTTCGGAAATACTGAGTTGAGTGTTGTTTCAACTATGTTTACAAGATTTGCATATGATTCCTATCTGAGTGTTATTGTTTTACTCAATCTTCATGTCCTTGTTTGTTATTCTTTCACTCTGTAATTGTCTTCAAGATATTGAGACACACACTAAACCTGCTACATCAATAAGAACATTGATTCTGCATAATTGTTGTTCATATTAATTGCTACAAACAAGTTCTAACTCACTGTTTGAATGATTAAAATTTCCAAAACCCAAACACATTCCAAAGTCTACAGGATCAAAATTTGACACGTGTCTACTCACAATTGGCTCTTTTTCCTTCCTACTCTCAAAGAATTGATCCAGTCAACCCAGTTGACCATCTATGTCTTCCTTAATACTTTCATTGTTAAAATATTCATCAGTCACTTTATGCCTTTCCACTATAATGTATAATATTACAAGTCTACATTCCAAGTCAATGGTACGGATTGAACTTGCTCTCATTTATAGGAATTGAACATGCGTTACTTGATTTGTGGGTTTCATATTTTTAGTCCGAAAGATGTCTGCAATAATTGGGAAATTAGTTGTACTAATCATATTCATACAAATTCCATTAACAACATCTCAGAATATTGATCGTGAGTTCACTCTTTTAGTGTTACTTAATTTTCTTTTCATGAATTTGCTAAATTTAATTTGTATGGTGTAGGTGAAGCTTTGAAGGCTCTCGAACATGCTTGGCCAGACACACCGCTAAACTGGAACGATGGGTCGGACCCATGTAGTGGTGATTGGGTTGGGATCACCTGCACCAACTCCCGTGTGACCTCACTGTGAGTCCTCGAATTTTCACTTTCAAGTGATATAGTAGTAAAAGTCTCATTATTGTCTGTTTTCATCATTATATTTAGAATTTTATCGAGCATGGGATTGACCGGTGGCCTACCCGGAGACATCGGGCAGTTTAATGAATTACAATATTTGTAAGTCCTTCCTTTTGATTGTAGTTTCGACATATGTACAACTATTTGTCACTTGTAAGCACGTTCTTATGTTATTTATGTGCGTAGGGATCTTTCTTACAATCCAAAGTTGACCGGTCCACTCACTTCACAAATTGGGAATTTGAGGAAATTAACAAACTTGTAAGTATAGTAGTTTAACTATATTAACAACTTTCAACCATTTACCTATCAATAAGTCGATTCGGAATCTTGGTTTATTAAACTTGTTTTTCAGAATCTTGGTTGGTTGCAATTTCAACGGTCCAATTCCAAGCAGCATCGGAAATCTTGAAAGGCTAAGATATTTGTAAGAAATTTCGTAATTAATTAAAATGTTATTGGTGGGTCGCTTTCTATGTGAATGACTCATCAACCATTAAAACTTTAGGTCTCTAAATTCCAACGGTTTTACCGGATCCATTCCGGCTTCCATTGGTAATCTTAAGAATCTTTATTGGTTCGATGTCTCTACAAACAACCTTAGAGGGGTGTTACCCGTTTCCGATGGGGTTACACCTGGTCTTGACTTGTTGACTCATACCAAACACTTGTATGTTATATATTTTTCTCCATCTTCTTAATCACCCTTACATGTATAAAACAATGATCAATATAGAGTCAGTCTTATTATATACAAAACCAATCTCTCAGCCTTTGGATCTAGATGATTTATATATGGTTGAGATTAAACTGCAGATTCAATTCATCAACTGCATATTCGACCTACATAAACTTATATTCAACTTACATTATAGACTAAGAGATTGGTTCTGTATATTCGGTAAGATAAATATTGGTTCGGCAGGTTCTCTGTATAAGACTGGTTCTGTATTGAATATTACCGTCATAAAAGACTTACCATGTACTTACTCTTTTATTGTTTTCAGTCACTTTGGAGACAACCAGCTTTCGGGTGATATCCCAAATAGACTCTTCAACTCCAACATGACTCTTATTCATCTGTATGTTTTTATTTAATTAACGATCATTAAAAAACGTACTCGTTTTATATAACTTATACTTTGTCCTTCAAGGTTATTTGAGAATAACCGGTTTACAGGCACTATTCCATCGACACTTGGACTTGTGCAGTCTCTAGAAGTCGTGTAAGTATTGTTGTATAACCAAGTTCTAGTGATATGATAAAATGGGCGACTTAAAGGGACAAAACACATTTCTTTTTGGTACTGTCAAACGGGGTCGGGTCAAGTCAAACAAATTCCGTACTATTTAATTTATTTATTTTTATAAATATTTTGTTTGTCCAAATTTAGTAATTATCACTAATTGTTTTGTTTGATCAAATCAGTCGACTTGATAGGAACTCTTTCAGGGGCAGTGTTCCGTCAAACATCAACAACCTCACGAATGTGACTGAAATGTAAACACAAAAACTTTAAAAACTCGAACGACTTACTATTTATCATTCTAAATAAACATGAATATTGTTTTATAAATTTGTTTCCTAGGTATCTCTCAAACAATCGATTGACCGGCCTTGTACCCAATCTCACCGGGATGAACCGTCTCAACTACCTGTAAGTATCAAGACATCAGATTATTTTTTTAAAAAAAAAAGTCTAAATGCTGATCAATCACATTTTCAGGGATTTAAGCAATAATAGTTTTGACCAGTCTAATATTCCTTCATGGTTTGCAACTCTACAATCTTTGACAACTATGTAAGCGCTTTTTATTTATTTATTTGTTAAAGGTATTCCCGTTATAAGAGCTCCCCGTAACTTCTAGAAAGTCATTTGGGAGCCCTTATTCGAATTAATCTAATTACATCTTAACTTAGTCACCAACATTTCTAACTAATTTATCTTTGTATCTTGCTATGGCAGTAAGATGCACTATACAAATCTAATAGGAGAACTGCCTGCTGGCTTGTTCAGCATTCCTCAGCTACAGAATGTGTCAGTACATGGTCTTTGATCAGTTTGTAGAGTTTTTCTAATTTTAATTCAAAAAAGGGTATTTTATACCTTGCGACTTATTAATGGTTTTCTTGAGACAGTGATTTAAGTAACAATCGGATAAATGGGTCGTTGGATATTAGCTCGAATCCTAGCAAACAACTTGAAGTTGTTGATCTTCGCACTAACCTTATTGGAGACTTTCGTCAACGGCGCCAATACGCTATTGGATTAGTGTAAGTTTATGTAGATCAATAAAATGTATAAACTTTTATCAAGTTGTTCACACTTATGAAAGCGTAAAAGATATTTAAAAGTACAAAAAACCATTAGGATTTTACACATATAGTCCCTAATTTTGAAATATATAATATCTTAATTTTAAAATTACAATTGCAGACTGGTTGATAATCCAATATGTACAGAGTCAGGGGTGACAGACAAATTTTGCAGTCTTCCAACAAATACTTCTACACCATATTCAACCCAATCAAACAGTTGTGTGCCCCCCACGTGCGGCCCTGACCTTGTTTCAAGCCCAAATTGTCAATGTGCATATCCATTCACGGGCTTATTTTCGTTCAAAGCTCCTTCCTTCTCTTCACTCACAAATTCATCCATCTACGACTCACTTCATGATTTATTAATGTCATTCTTTAAACGGGTCGGGCTTCCTGTCGATTCATTGTCATTGAAGAATCCAAACAGAAATTTGGATGATTATCTTGTGCTTACACTTGAAGTTTTCCCACTTGGCGAACCAAATTTCAATAGGACTGGTATTATTGGGCTCTCGTCTGCCCTTAGTAATCAAACATTCAAGCCAAAGACTGATTTCAACACCTACACTTTCCTTGCCGAAAACTACAACAATTTCTTGCCAGGTATAGTACAAATTACCATTCTAACCTTATGTTTTTTAGAACTCGTGAAGGATGGGTTTACACTCATTTTTTTGAACGGCATCTAATCTACTCTTATTTTGTCTACAGTGGAATTTGTACATAAACATAGCTCATCTAGTAACACTGGAATTATAATAGGATCATCAATTGGTGGTATTGTGCTTGTGGTGTTACTAGCACTTGCAGGAATGTATGCGTTTCGTCAAAAAGGACGGGCTGAAAGAGCCACCCAACAAAGCCAACCTTTTGGTAAGTTTGCATATTTTTAAACTAGTTTATGCCTAAATTGGCCCTCAACTTTTTATATTACACAGCAGTACCTAATTTTAAAAAATTTGTAACATCAACAATTCACAATTTTGAGTTGTGGCATCAATGGTTCCTAAAAACTTAACAGCATCTTTTGTTTAAGGAATTTATGTAATGGACTCTTATTAGAACCAATTTTGACCGATCCGGCCCCTCAATACTGGCATGTGATTATTGTGGTTTAATACTTGCAGCACGTTGGGATCCAACTAGTGGAGGTGGTGGTGTTCCTCAGTTGAAAGGAACAAAATCCTTCACCTTTGAAGAAATTAGCAAATACACAAATAATTTTTCAGAAACTAACAAGATAGGAGCAGGCGGATACGGAATGGTTAGTGTTAATATGTGTTTTATGGTGTGTGTGTTTATGTTTCAAATCATAATATTTGAACAATAATGTGTAGGTATATAAAGGAAGTCTTCCAAATGGGCAGCTAATTGCCATAAAAAGAGCTCAACAAGGGTCAACACAAGGTGGGCTCGAGTTTAAGACTGAGATCGAGCTTCTTTCAAGAGTTCATCACAAGAATGTTGTGGCACTTATCGGATTTTGTTTCGATCAGGGTGAACAAATGTTGGTTTATGAGTTTATAGTGAATGGTACACTCAAGGATAGTCTTTCGGGTACTCAAATATGAGATTCTCATTTTAAGATGTTTTTGTAACACAATTATTTTTCACTCATGTGTTACGTGTGTAGGGAGATCGGGCATTAGGTTGGATTGGATGCGAAGGCTGAAAATAGCACTTGGGGCGGCCAGAGGGTTGCAATATTTACATGATCTTGCTGATCCTCCAATCATACATAGAGATATTAAGACAAATAATATCTTACTAGACCAACGATTAGTTGCAAAAGTTGCTGATTTTGGGCTATCCAAGCCACTGAATGATGCTAATAGGACACATGTTACCACTCAAGTTAAAGGGACAATGGTAAGTTTAACTTCTTCTACCATACACATTTGATCGAGATTCGAACTTCAGACTTGGTTTTGGGTTTGTTTTTAACTTTTAGTTTTTTATTTTATGGAAGTTGTTTTTCTCCCCAAGTTTGTGTTCTTGAGTTGAACAGATTTTGAAGATCAAATCCACAACATTATTTGAATCAACATGGTTTTGGATTTAGATTATCTCTAAGAATCAACATGACTAATTAGTATTCTTATTTATACAACATCAAAAGTCTAAAAAGTTGTGCATATAGCACCACAATCCTTCCTACACTTTTTATCTTAATAGTTGTATTGACTTACTTGATGCAGCTTCCCCGATATATGTATATAAGTATGAATCATAGATAACAATATGTAAACATATTGATTGATGTAGGGATACATGGATCCTGAGTATTACATGACTCAACAACTGACAGAAAAGAGTGACGTTTATAGCTTCGGAGTAGTAATGCTGGAGCTGATAACCGCAAGAAACCCAATCGAGAAAGGCAAGTACATTGTGAGGGAAGTGAAACAAGCAATGAACAAAAACAAAGAACTATATGACCTACACGAAGTCCTTGACCCGACCATCGGTTTGACCAGTCAACTTAAAGGTTTAGAAAAGTTTGTGGATTTGTCACTTATGTGTGTCCAAGAGGCGGGAAATCAAAGACCAAGAATGAGTGAAGTTGTGAAGGTGCTCGAAAGCATTATGGCATTGGTCGGGCTTAATCCCGGTACTGAATCATCATCGTCAGCTTCAGCCAGTTTTGAAGTCGGTGACAAAGACTACAGCCATCCTTATAGTAACGACAGCCTTTTTGCTTATAGTGGAGGTTTCCTGCCACCAAAATTGCATCCAAAGTAATTAAGAATATTTTTTTTGCAACAAGATCAACACATGTGTGTTGTATATATATGTATTTGCTTATTATATGTGAGTATGGAGTTTTATGGCTTAAAAATTGTACGATATTCATAAAAAGAACTTGCTAAAGGGGTGCATATGTATAGGTGTTTGTATTTGTAGTGTAATCAAAATTTGTGTTTATATTTGGTTATGTATTTGTATTTATATCCTACACGAAGAGAGATATATATGTTAATTGTATTTATTGTGGTAAGTTAGTTAGTATTAATATATTTTAAAATGGTTAAAAGATTGTTAGATTTATGTGCACGATATAACAAAAATCTATACACTTCGTATTTGTTTATGCATGGACGCATGGCCTATGCCCTATAGGGTCAAGCATTGTTGGGATATATAAGAGATTACTACTAATATAAAGTTTGTTAGTGATGAGAAGATAATGTTGCAGATACTCCTGACCAACTACCTATTAATGATGTACAAATTGATACTGATCAAATTTTGGTGCTGGTACAAGACTTACTACTGACGATACAATTATTATTGACGAAGCTACTTCCTACTGATGTTCAAATTTACTACTGCTTGGTCGTTTTGATACTGATGATGATATTTATGGAGTACATCGAGTCCGAGATCTTAGGGAAGTTAGTTTAGAAGACCGTTGTAACGACCGTAATTTTACAATTTGTAATGTCGTATATTTAATTCGGGATTTACACGAATTCTTGATATTTATATTGGTTTATGTTTCGAGTTGTGTTTATCGAGTGTTTGAATGTTTGGGACTTGGTATAACCATGTGTGGGTCAAGACTTGGATGAAAACAAGTTTAAAGACTGAAAAGCTGGCTTGGACAGCACTCGCGGCGCGAGCTGGCGCGAGCTCGGCGCGAGTAAGCAAACAGAGAAAACAACAAATTCAGCGACCAAACGCGAAGGCCTCGCGTTGACTTGACCTTGCGTTGAGGTCGTGGCGCGAGCCTGGCGCGAAGTCTGGTAAAATACGACATCGATCGGGCAGACCCGCGTCACCTCGCGGCGCGAGCTGGGCGCGAGCTCGGCGCGAAGATGGTCTGAACTATATAAAGTTGAGTGTAGGCTAGGGTTTCATTCCACCTTCAACCCTAGAGTTATAGCAGCCGTTTTGAGAGCATTTTGGTCGGTTTTTGGAGCTAAAGAGCTCAAATCTTCATAACCTTGAAGGGTTGGAACATCAAGGGTAAGAATTCATGCTTATCTTACTTGTTTACCTTGATTGTGAGATTGGTATGGGTAAAAATGGTGGTTTGGGGAACCAACCATATCATCTTTGGGAAGATAAACTATTATGGGTGTAAAACACTCCTTGTAGACTTATAATCAATGTGTACAAGTTAGATTTGGGTTTGATGTTGGGAAATCTTGAACTAAGGTTTGAGATCCCACCAAGTTGATGAACTTGGTGGTTAGGAAAGTTAATATGGATTAATTAGAGATTAGTTATGGTTGATAATTGGTTGTTATGATGGTAATGATGCTAGGTCAAGAAGACCTTGTGATTGGAGTTGCTTCCTTGATTGGGAAGTAAGCATTTGTGTTGATTAGCACAATTTGGGGATAGCTTGGCTAAGGTGAGTACATGTGAACTTTCAAAACTGGGTACATAGCTAGTAAATGTTTTATGTTTAAATGTTTTATCGTGTCTATAAGTAATTTAGTTAATTATGTGACTTTTAATGAATTGCTTATGTGATGATGAAATGATAATTGATTGAGAAATGAGGGAGCTATAAGCTCATAGTAATAAAAAGACAAGTAATGATGATGACGATGTCCTTAGGGCCGTGATAGATTGGAGGCATTCCGGTTATTAATTTGGGGATAGCTTGGCTAAGGTGAGTACATGTGAACTTTCAAAATTGGGTACATACCTAGTAAATGTTTTATGTTTAAATGTTTTATCGTGTCTATAAGTAATTTAGTTAATTATGTGACTTTTAATGAATTGCTTATGTGATGATGAAATGATAATTGATTGAGAAATGAGGGAGCTATAAGCTCATAGTAATAAAAAGACAAGTAATGATGATGACGATGTCCCTAGGGCCGTGATGGATTGGAGGCATTCCGGTTATTACGGTTCCTTAAGGTTAGTGGTAGATTGGAGGCATTCCGATTACCCAATACCTATGTCCCGGTAGATTGGAGGCATTCCGGTTACCGTGGATATGACGGTCTTGATAGATTGGAGGCATTCCGATTATCTCGACATTGGCCAACGATGAAAGAAATGAAGTGACCCGAATGAAATTAATAATATTATTATAATATAAATGATATTATGTGACTAGTTGTTTATCGGGTCTAAAACCCATGTATCTCACGAGACAATTTTATCTCACGTACTATGTTTGTGTTTTGCTATGTACTTAGGTTCGGGATCGAAGATATAGGAGGCCCGTTTAGAGAGGAGGCCTTGTTGAGATTAGCTTGGTGTTCATAGTTAGAGCCCTCATCCTATGGCTTAGATATATTTTGTAACACATTTTTTGTAAACTCTGATAATCTCAAACAAGAAACCTATCATTTTTGTAATGTTGGTATTTGGAAATGATGATGTGTTATGTATTTTCGGATGAAAAATGTTTAAGTATTATTTTGAAAATTTGAGGTGTTACAACCGTATGTGTTTAAATTGTATTGTAATATAGTCCTAGAATAACTAGGGTAAATGTTAGGCTTCAAGGACTATTATATATAGTTCCTTGTAAACATACGTGTGTATTGTAATTCGTTCAATCAATAATCATTGAAGCTTTTTGTGATAATTCTGTGTTCTTATTGTTCTTATAATTATGTACAATTTATCATAAAATTTTTGTTAATCACAATAGTGTTAATCCGCTGTAACTTCTCATTGTGAGTAAATCTGTGATTTAATAACTATTTTAGTTATTCGATCATGATAAGCATGGTAAGTACTATCCGCTTGCTCCCTATATCTTTTCATTAAGATTTGTTAGGAGTCATAAAGATTTATTACAAATGAATTTTGGATCGATGAGGTTTGAGAATTTTTATAAGTGAGTGATGTCTAGAACTTTTTGCTTGTATTTAGTTCTATTTTCTTCTATGTTTTTAGGTGTTCTGATAAATCAGTTGAACCGTATCAAGTCAAGTAATAACCCGATTTTAAAATATCCCTTGAAATGCATTAGCAAGGCTACGATACAACATTACAATGAACTTTGTTCTTTTGATGGTAAAACCATTATGCATATTTTTATTTTTTGCAAAAACTGAAAATCTAAGGACTCATTATGCCACTAATATATAGTTAAGGGATGTTATCTTAAACTTGTGCTCTGAGAAGATAAATCGCTGCGAGAACAACATTGACGCCACGAGGAAAAAAGAAGAGAAAAGCACGCAACGAAACACAGAAGCATCATCATCGCTTTGATTCATATGTAGAAGTGAACTTGATAAAGAATCTGTGTGTTTTAATTTAATCTGAAAAACTTGTATGGATTGCACATGGGATTCTAGAATAAAACGAAGAATGAAGAAACCCTAGCTTTCATCCATGAAAACAATCACAATCTCAAATTCAGTTTCATCATCATTTAATGTGTTGCCATACGCTATTAGTGGTAGTTCATCCTCCACGATCGTTGCCCAGAAGAACAAAAATTCCCAATCTCCTAAGGTGAAAATTTTCTATTTTTTTTAATTATCATAATTGCAGCATAATTTATTATTTTTTACAGGGTTCTGAGCCCCCTCCCGCAAGGATAACATCAAATGTCAAGCAGAATTTACAGTTCTTGAAGTTATGGAAGGTGAATTACTAAATAGTGTCTGCAATTTCATCCCATTTACTTCTAAATGAGTCAAAGTTTTCCCCAAACTGTCATTTCGATGCTTACAACTTTCGAAATCGTTTTATTTTACAAAATCAGATTACCCTTATACTTCATAACTAATAACAGAGTTTTTGTAATCATGTTAATGCATTAACTATATATACATAACACCCGTGACCATTTGTGTAACAGGATTAAAGTATTAAACAATTACTCCCATTAATATATGATCTTTAGTTCCCCATTTTGAGATTTTTTGGATTTTATGCTATCTTTTTGTGAAATTTTCCCTGCTAAAAACAACCCATTTCAAACCTGAAACTGTTGTAATCCTCTATGAAAAATATATAAAAAATTTAAATTGTATTAACAGGAATATCAAAAGAGAAAATCTGGCACACCCAAGCCTGCTACGAGTTACCGTAGGAAAAAGGTAGAAAAAGACGATCTTCCAGATGATGATACTGAGCTCTACCGTGACCCTACTTTAACCCTTTATTAGTAATCATCTTTCCCAATCTTCCTTAAATAAATTAGAAAATTACATAAATCGCCCCTATGAAATGTTGCATATCGTCCCTCAACTTCTTTCATCACACGCATAATTCCTAATTTTGTATAACATGTCACACAAAATTTTCAAAATTAGGGACCATTAATGTTAAAAGTTTCAAAATTAGGGACTATTTGTGTAATAAAAGAGTTGAGGAACGAAATCCATAATTTCATACAAACTACATGCACGATTATATAATATAATGATAAGTTAAATTTAAGTAGTTACAATTAATTAATCTAAAATAAATATATGGAAAAGCATCTGAAATTATTAAACAGTACAAATCAGGGAATTGACACTGCAGTCCCTGTGTTACTTGTTGATGGTTATAATGTGTGTGGTTATTGGCCGAAGCTTAAAAAACATTTTATGGGTGGAAGACTTGACCTTGCTCGTCAAAAGCTTGTTGATGAACTTATAACCTTTGGAATGCTAAGAGGTTTGTTTCTTTTCATTTTTTGGAATTTAATTAACTCAACTTAACCATGTTTTAGCATCAAAATTCTGTTACATTTGTGTAGAAACTATATTTGTAACCAAGAAAACTTGATACTGTATTTGGAGTTTTACAGAGGTGAAAGTGGTAGTTGTTTTTGATGCTATGATGTCTGGGCTTCCAATGCACAAAGAAAACTTTGCTGGGTATTTTTTCTCATAACCTAATAATTAATTCTTAATTTACTTTATTGATTGTGTACTGGATATTGCAGTGTTGATATTGTTTATTCAACTGAAACCTGTGCTGATGCATGGATAGAAAAAGAGGTATTTGATTTCATTTCATTGACAAAATCATTAAATGTATATATAAATCTTTTTTCGTCCTGGAAATATTCTAATAATTATCTAGTATAATTTTGAATAATCCAATGGTAGGTTGTTGCCTTGAGGGAGGATGGATGCCCGAGAGTATGGGTTGTGACATCTGATCGTTGTCAGCAACATGCAGCATATGGAGCAGTATGTTTTCCTCATTATGAATTAAATATTATTACAAGTATTATATCATTTCAGAAAATAATCTAAATCATTTGAATAATATGTGTTACGACTTACGCGTTTTTAATTTATTTGACATGTTTAACCTGTTTCACCATTACTAACTGTTAAAGTTTTGGCTTTTAGGGAGCTTTTGTGTGGAGTGCAAAGGCATTGGTTTCAGAGGTAGAACATTTGTCCTAAATTCATATTTTACTTTCAATTCTCCCGACGATATTGTTTTTTTCATTTTTTCTTGAATCGACATTTTGGATTGTATGTCATCAGCTCATTATTGACTTTAACATGTTTTCAAAATGCAAATATTGCTTTTTTTATTGACTTTGACAACCAGAATTTCAGATTAAAACTTCACAAAAGGAGGTTGAGAAAATGCTTCAAGAACACAAGTGAGTTTTATCAAGCCTTCTGGTTCATATGGAATAAAAAAAGATCCATTTCATACAAAATTGCAGGGACTGTTTATGTAATTTACTAAAAAATAAAGGGTTTGCTGTATTCTCTTTCAGATCAACATCGGTACAGGGAAAGTTGTTGAAGCATAATCTTGATTCGGGAGTAGTGGATGCTCTCAAGGATCTCAGAAACAAGCTCTCTGAAACTGAGTCACGTGGTTGATTTATTGTAAAAGAATACCAAATCAATCAAAAACTTTCGTTTTCCCCCCAAAAGACACGGAGTATCTGCTTTTATTAAATTAATGAAATTTGAATTATATGTTTTGTAATTTATAGACAAGGATGGTCCCTAACGTTTAACCCAAATGTCATGTATGGTCTTTTATTTTAAAAAATCACATTGGTTGTTTTTTTATAAAATATTTAGCATCTATAGTCCTTTAGCTTAACATCCGTTAAATATTATAACAGAAAAAGATGTAATCTTAAAAGGACCTAAATATTTCTACATTAAATATTAAGTATTAAGATATTTCTAACATATGACATCGCTAATTCTTATTACTGTTGAAAAAAGTTATTGACGGAGTCATCCATTGCTAATCCGCTGTTAAAGCCATTTAGCAACGGATAACCAACGAAAACGTCTCTCAGTAAAGCCCGATTATCTACTAGTGACGTTTGTAAGTTAGTTTGTGTTTAAAGATTTTCTAGATCTTATAGATTTAAAAGTTGTGTGCAAATTAATACTCCCTCCGTCCCTTAATAAAGTTCTCATTTCTATCAAAATATTTGTCCCAAAATAAAGTTCCAATTTCTCAAATTAGAGGGACCCACTTAATAAAATAATATTATTACCATGTACTTCACCACTAACTATCTTTTAAAAACACTTTCTCTCTCCAAATAACCTTATATTTTAATCAATCTATTACCAAGACCCCACCACTAACTAACTCCTAAAAACTTGTGCCCAATTGAAATGAGAACTTTATTAAGAGACGGATGGAGTAATAAGTAAATCACTGGTCACCACAAAGTATTTCTACAAGTTAAGAAAATCCGCAACAAAGTTAAGATAGGAAAATAAGAAAATAGTTTCAATTTTTCGTAGGTACTTATCAAAGAAACATCGATTACAACATTCAAAACAACCATAAATGCTCGCTAAGAAACAACATATAACAGGTAATCATAAACACACACACACACTTTATTGTTTATAATATATCTCCATAGGAGTCACTTAATTCAAAGTTGCTAGAGGTTGAACCCGACCAGAATACTCAACAGGAGCATGTATTGCGATTTTTTACCAGCACCAGCATCAGATGTCTCACCATTTTCGACAACTTGTTTGGATCCTGTAAATATTTCATGCATATCTTATATTTCCATTTGAGTACAACCATAACATGCTATAATTAATTAATTAAGTACATACCTCACTACACCAAAATATACTTTATAGGACCTCAATTAATGTCCTATTAAATTGGTTTATAGGACCTTTAACCTAATAGGACCTAAATAAAAGTGTCACATATAAGGGGGTTGTAATAGGTCCTAGGACACTTATAAGTGTCCTAATAAAAGACTAGTATAATGAAACTAATTTTTTAGTCCTATAAAATTGGTTTTTACGACATAATGGAGTCCTAATAGACCATGTAATAGGACACTTTATGGTGTTTTAATATATGATTACCGTTCTATCATATTTTGGGACACATTGACGTGTCCTAAAAAATATCCTAATGCAATAAAATGGAGTCCTAATAGACCATGTAATAGGACACTTTATGGTGTTTTAATATATGACTACTATTCTATCATGTTTTGGGACACATTGACGCATCCTAAAAAGTACCCTAATGCAACAAAATGGAGTCCTGATAGACCATGTAATAGGACACTTTATGGTGTTTTAATATATAGTTACCGTTTTATCATGTTTTGGGACATATTGAAGTGTCCTAAAAAATACCCTAATGCAACAAAATGGAGTCTTAATAGACTATGTAATAGGACACTTTATGGTGTTTTAATATATGTTACCAACAAAAAGGTCCTAATACAAAGGTGTGTTTTTAGGACCAAATTTAATGTCCTAATAGGTAGCATCATAAAACAACAATAAACATGTTAATTAAAATCAATAGTGTCCTAATGAATGACATTATAGATCGAACATCACATATTTAGTGTTAAATTTAACACTAATAAAAGATCATGAAACAATAAACAAGAATACTTGACAAGTAAATAAAAGGAACATAACTTAAATATGCATCAAAGTCATTTCCAAAGGAAAAGTACACAGCAATATTAACTTATATTAGCATCCTAGATAAAAGTCTTACAAAACTAAACAATATTAGGAAATATAACTAGAAGTTGATGATCTTATGTCATCATGCAACAAAAACAATAAGCAAAAGTCAAAGCTACTAATCTTGACATACTTGACATAGTAATTCATCATAACAGCAACAAAAAAGGAGGCAAGTGGTTTTAGTCATCATGCATCATCTTGGGGCACCACCTACAAAGTAAACAACTTGTATGTATAATAATGTTCTATGTAAATAAATTTTATTTTATATATGATGTCACAATTTTAACAATCATACCGAAACAAAAGGGCAAGGCCATGCAACACTTGCGCCAACAACATCTTGAATTGTGTCATTTAGTCCATATTTTCTCACCAGGTATTCATTCCCTTTAATAGCGACTTGTACATTTACTTCACACCAATTTGGACCAAGTTGTTCACTTCCAACAGCCTCATTCGGATCCAAACTCCTAATCCATCCTTTTGCTACAATCTCAGAGTTTATAATGCTTTTAAGGTAAACTTCATGTCGCACCTACAATAACAATTTACATATACAAACAGTTGTATTATTTTTATTTAAACACCATGCATTTTATAAAAGAAAGGGAGAAAAACAAGAAGCTTTCAAAGTGATCCACATGGGCACACATTCATAAATAACTCACCTGCATATAAAAGAAAGGCAACACCGAAATACTGGGCTCGACAATTTGTTGGAAAACCAAACCAAAAAATAAATGAAAACACATAAAATAAAATATAACTTACCCGTAAAGTTTGAGGCTCAGCAGCTGCAACGTAACCATGTGGCGGTGCATGCGAAGCATTTGTACCATAAGAATTATTCTGCCTCTGTGATTCTCTTGCTTTACATTCGGCGAGTTCGGAGCTAATTCGTTCAGCAGTAGACTTCCATTGGAGCTTATCCATACGACGAGCTGAGAGACTTGGAACCACACCCCAAACATCAGAAGCACGAACACCAAGCCCAAACATCTCAGCGGTTCCATTACTATCTTTCCCCATTACCTTAGAATATATATCTTGAGGTCCAGGCTCATCGATTGCACCCTCTGGAAGTTGAGAAGCAAGTTCTTCCATTTCTTCCTGTATAAAAAAATCAAATATGTTTTAAAGAAGTAATCAACTTGCGCGAAAGAAAATAAATCATGATAAATATGTTAGAAATTTCAACACAAATGATAATTAGGCTAGAGATAAATGAACACATAAATGTAGTACATACAATGGCGTTTGAAGCTTCTGCATTTTTCGTAGTTCCGTCCTTAGAAAAGCATGCCCGAAACAACTCCATTCTACTTGGTTCACGTCCCAAAGTTACCTGTTTCATAAAAAATAATTATATATATATATATATACATACACACACAAACAAGTTAAAGAATCTTATTTAAGTTTTAAATCAAGTATCCAAATACTTTAAAATTAAGAATAATTCATGAAGCATGCCCTGTATTCTAATACCCGAAATTAATGACTGTAAGAAGTAACTAGAATCACCTATCATGTGTTTGACGCTCACGTAACTTAATATTATAAAAAAAATAGTGTTTATGGAATATCGTATATACATATATTATTATAGAAAACAAAAATACTTCTCTTTTTCCAATTGAATGGTAAATTCGGATTGTCCTTCACTAATTTCCCAAATTTAATTTCATACCCATTTAGCTCATCAAGTATATCTGAACCCGTCAATAAAGGAGGTGGTTTCTCAAGATCGTTAGTTCCATCAAAAGACTTCTTATCCTTCCGAAAATGATGATTATAAGGTAAATAACGTCGATGTCCCATGAAGCAATATTTCCCACCATGCTTTAAGCGTTTTGATTTTGTATTCTTATGGCAACAAGGACATGCAAATTGACCTTTGGTACTCCATCCTGATAAGTTTGCGTATGCAGGAAAGTCACTTATAGTCCATAACAAAGAGGCACGCATTTGAAAGTTAGTATTTGTTGATGCATCGTAAGTTTCTAACCCAACATCCCATAATTCCTTTAGTTCATCCACTAGTGGTTCTAAATAGATATCTATATTATTCCCTTGAGCGGATGGGCCAGGAATAAGTAATGATAACATCAGATAAGGTTGTTTCATGCACATCCATGGCGGGATATTATATGGCATTAAAACTACAGGCCATGTACTGTAAGAAACACTCATTGTACCAAAAGGATTAAACCCGTCACTAGCTAAACCAAGTCTAACATTGCGAGGTTCATTAGCAAATTCAGGATACTTGAAATCAAATGTTTTCCAAGCTGGAGAATCTGCAGGATGTCTTAGGAAACCATCTTTAGTACGTCCCTCTTCGTGCCATCTCATGGAGGCCGCTGTATTTGATGACATAAATAGCCTTTGCAACCTTGGTTTGAGAGGAAAATGGCGCAAAACTTTTGCTGGAATCTTCTTACGGTTAACGGGTTCAATTGTCGGACTTTCTATATCATTATCAGTTGGTTTATACCTCGACGTATGACAGATATCACATTGAGTTTTCTTGTCATTTCCTTTCCAATACAACATGCAATCGTTAGGGCATGCGTCAATTTTCTCGTAACTAAGTCCCAACTCTCTTATAACTTTCTTCATTTCGTACAATGACTTAGGTATAGAAGCATCCGGGAAAGCCGCTCTCAATGTTTCGAGGATCATGGTAAAACCTTGTTCGCTACATTTTCCTATGCACTTACTATGATATAGTCTAACAATAAAAGAAAGAACTGAAAAATTTTTACATCCAGGATATAGTTCTTTTTTTGCTTCTTCTAGTACCTCATAAAATCTATTTGCATCGACATTTGGCTTATTTATATGTTCATATTCTGTGCCTATTTCGGTTTCAAGTGCGTTCCCATCTAACATGGAAAAGGCATCACGCACCAAACCTTGCATGTCATCAGGTGCATTTAATATAGGTGTATTTAATACCGGTGTATTTAATATAGGATAGGTAGAGGGTCGAGAAATCGAACGTGGAATTTGATAACCTTTAATAAACCCATCACATATCAGGTGTGTACTAGCCTTCTCCCGGTTAACCCATATTACATTACCGCATTTAATGCACGGGCACAAAATTTGCCGACTTTTTGACTCTTTAGCAAACATAAAATCAAGAAATTTTTCCAAGCCATTTTCATATTCAGTAGTCACCCTTGATAAAGACATCCAACTCATATCCATATTAGCTCTTGATTAAAAACACAATAGGATTACAACTAGTCACCGTGTTCGTTCATAATATGCACAAAACCTGCATCAAGAAAAATAATGAAACAAATAGTTAACACTACATCAAGAAAAATAATTAAGAAAATAGTTTAATATCACTCATTTTGAACCATTACGACTTTGGTAAGAGGGCGTGTCAAAACTCACTGATTTTTTTGCTTAGAATCTATACGGTTCGACCCGGGCGGGTATTGTGAAAACCGGGTTTGACCCGATTTTTACTCATTTTACTTCAAATGTATAACAAGGTACAAAATTTACTGCATGAGGTACGCATCTTTTATATAATATTTTCTTAGTTCTTAGTTGACCCGGGTTGCCCGCTGGTTGAACCAATTGACCCATGACCCGGTCATCATACTGGGTCGAGTAATAACCGGGTTTTAAAACATTAACTAGAATTCACAATACAGATTAGTAGATCTACTGAGTCAGCCGGATAATTAATCTTAAAAAAAATCAAGTGCAGACACAATTAAAATAACATATAACCACTTAATTAGCATTTTAAGTAAATAGAAACTTACTGACATATTAAACACAAAATACACAAACACAATCGAAGTCTATTTACAATTCACAATTTGGAATTTTTACATGTTACATACACAATTGACAATACACATTGACATAACATTAGAACACAACACAATACAAAGAATTTATTTAGATGCTAAATTCAAACGATTTAGTTACTGGAAGAAGACTAATCGATCGAATTAAATAATCAAACAATCGAATTAAATAATCGAACAAAGGATTGGAGGTCTGAATTCGAACGTACCTTTGAATTTTCGAAATCATGAATTGAAGGTAAGAGGATTGAATTGTGTTCTAAGCCTGGAAGTCGATATTGAGTTATCTACGTATAAAGTGGGCATTTGGGTTTCACCAGGGTTTAAGGTTTATGTATTAACACTTTAAACCCCAATTTTAACACTTTAGTACATGTTCAAAAAAGTCCTCTATTTAGTTTCTTTTTTATCTTTTAGACTAATGGAATAAATTTAACACTTTTGTAATGTTTTAAAATTTGAGTCGACCCGGCCGGTTCAACCGGGTTGATAGGAACCTGAAAATAAAATGAGTCAATATTTGGGTCGACAAGTAATTTGATTAATAAATCATCATAACAATGTAGCTAACCCACGAGTTACGAATTAACATGTGGGATTAACTAAGTACCAATGTCTTTTAAGACATGATTCAAGCAATCAAACTTATTGATATCACATTCCTATGTCATTAGTAGTCCTTATCTGAAATTAACACAAGTCGATATATATTTTGACATGTCAAAATATACATGTTAGTTTTGGTAAAAAAAACTTTTTACATATAAATGTCGTTTTATAATTATATTGCATTATAATAAGACCAATATAAATAAGTGTCCTATAAATCTGATTAAATTGGGACTAGATATCGAGTGTCCTATCAGATTACATTATAATAGGACACTATTGTTTAAACGACCTATAAAGCTAATGTTATATGACTTAAATATTTAGGTCCTATTATGTGTCATTATAATAGGACTCATACAAATAAATGTCTTATAAAACTTAATATTATAGGACTCAGATATCAAGTGTTTTATTAGACTACAATATATTAGGACCTCGATTAATTAGTGCCTTATAAAAGTTAATGTAATAGGACATTTACATTAAATGTCCTATTACATCGAATCATAATAAAACTCAAAGAGGTAGAGGTCATATAATATAGGTTAATAGGATGTACATATAAAATGTCCTATTAGATTATACCATATTATGACTCAAAAACTAGTTGGTCCTATTAGATATGTTTTTAGGACATCACTATAAAAGTGTACCACGAAAAGGGTCCTAAAAGGCCATTTTTGTTGTAGTGCCTGCAACGAAAACGCTAGTTGGAGAAGGTGACTTTGAGGATTCAACCTCTGAAACTTCTGGCGATTGGACTGGAGCCATCATTGGTGCATTATTTCCACCTGAATTTATCGAAAAAATAATTAGTATGATTTGGATAGAAAGAAAATTTTACTGGTACAAATGATCTTTGTTAGTGCGATAAATGTCGCATCATTAAAATAGGTGACAAAGAGACACCGCACCATCAAATGGTGCGGTTACCTCGTTTTTAATGCAAATGCATTTTTTTTTATATTTATGATGCGGTTTTGTATTATAACCGCATTAAATAAAGGGTGATTTCTTAATATAGACCAAATGAAACTAAAGTTTCCCTCTTGTATTCTCAATTCTTCCCAAAATAGACCGTGCGACTAATATCCTCGTGCTACTCCACTCAAACGCCGCCACGTGTCCGAGTTAGTACTGCTCACCTTCTTACTACTGCTCGTTAGTACTGCTCAAACTTGTTACTACTGCTCGTTAATTAGTACTACTCAAACATGTTACTACTGCTCGTTAGTACTGCTCAACCTTGTTACTGCTGCCCGTTAGTACTGCTCAACCTTGTTACTACTGCTCACCACTTAGTGTTGCTCCAGTTAGTGCTGCTCAAAGTTAGTGTTGCTCTATGGAGTCGCACGAGGTATTTTGGGAAGATTGAAGTCTATCAGTCTTAAATGGAAATTGAAGGGTCTAAATTAGTAATTATTTCTTAAATAAAAATAACTCTTGTCATCAACAAATGAAATATGTACTAGTGTACAGAAATAATGTGTTTCTATACCATCGACTGACAGGTGGTGTTTTCACTTTACAAGCACTCCGGGTTTTGTTGATACTGATTCCTAATGATGCCATTGTCGAGTGCAGTGCAAAGGCACTGAGGCTGACCACATCAGCAAGAGATGAACAGCAAGAAGATGGTGTTTTTGGACTCCCGGTGACATAGTTTACCAATCAGAACATTGGTGCACCCTGACTGGCCCATTCCCACAACAGACTTACAAGGAAAAATGCTAACCCAAAATATTTACCCCATTTCAATATATGAATTGAAATGGTTTACTTTTATTGTCAAGTTTAGTAACATATTTATAGCGCAATAGTACTTGGGTAATAGTTTAATAATGTAGCCTACAATTTGACATTTTTTGATGCATGCACAAATGTCGCTGTGATCAAATGTATGGACTGTTTTATAATAGGCATATTTTTTTCTACAAGTTTCACTACTACAGAAACGATTTGTTGTTGCGGGGAAAACGATTTGTTGTTGCGGGGAAAGGACCGCACTAACAAATTACGCACTATCAAACAAACAAACCACAACAAAAGAGAAACCGCAGTATCAAACACAGAGACCGCAACAAGAAAGAAACCGCATTATTAAACACAGAGACCGCAACAAGAAAGAAACCGCAATACTAAATCCAACACCGCAACAAAAGAGAGACCGCAATATCAAACATGGAGACCGCAATAAGAAAGAAACCGCAACATTAAATAACAAAACGCGCTATTAGTTCTTCGCACAATACACTAGATGCTATACCCGCAATATTAGTTATTCGCACACATGATAAAGTAACCGCAATATTTGATATTCAAAATAAACAAAAAAAAATCATTCCACAATATATATATATATATATATATATATATATATATATATATATATATATATATATATATATATATATATATATATATATATATATATATATATATATATATATATATATATATATATATATATATGGTCGAGTTATATTGAGAACTCTGATTTCAAAAAGAACTCTGAGAACCCTTATTAACCAATCAGAATTTAGTTAATTAATTTTGATTTATTTAATTCATATTAATGACTCGGGGGTATTTACGACATTTTACCGAAAAAAATATTGTTTCTTTTTTTAAAAATTTCCTAAAATTTAGTAATTATTTTCAAAAATTTATTGTTATTTTGTCATTTTTCACTAGCTGATTGTGCATATATGTTTTTTTTAGTTAGTGTTAAATGTATGTTGTGCATATATGTTATTTTATGGATCCGCATATATAACTTTTTGGCATTAATTTCATATATGTTATTTATTGTATTGCATATATGTTATTTTACGATTTTAAACATATATGTAATATAAAACATACATGTTGAACAAACAGAATATATATCCAAATTATATAAAATTATATTGAACATACATGTTTAACTTATTCATACAAAAGTCAAAAAGTAATTTCAAATAACACATATATGTATTCAAGCAATAACATATATGTATCAAACGGGTTTCGTAATTATCACAATTTTTATCCTTGTGACTTTATTCATCTCCGATTGAGTGTTCCCCTTGTTCATTAACCAAATTGATAGTCTCTAAAAAAATAACAAAATTCAATATAATTGAAATGAGGTAGAAAACCTCAACTGTAAATTACATCTAATAATAGGTACTTACATAGCTTTTCCTGAATCAGCTCATCTCTAATTGTTAAACCATCTATCACCAATGGGATGTGCTGCAAAATTCAATATTGAAAATAAAAAATAAAAAAAAATAAAAAAATAGAAAAATTACCTTTTTTTCACCCAAAAAAGAAGTTAGTGGAGTCTTAGATGCAACATGTGTAATGGCTCGATGCAACATGGATCTGTAAGTTAAATCAAACAATTATAGTTGTAAAAACAATGAATTAAAAAGCTACATGCTCTTTGTTCCTCTATAATATTAAAAATACAAATTTCCATATATGCATGCACAATTCTGTAGGCATATATGCATATATTGAGCACAAATTTTGCTGCTAGTCTCCCGAATCACAACTGTACTCTAAAATATATGTAAGGAATGTTTTAATCTTCCAAATCAAGATAGCAATTAAATCAATAACCCATTGTAAAAAATATCGCAATTAAAATAGCAACTAATGTGAACAATAATAGGTAAAAGCAAACCTGCATTAAACAAGAACAAATTCCGGCACTCCATTTCTCCAGATCTACACCTGTTCTGCAAAAATCGTCGGTTCGACACCAGCCGCCACAAATGAACTACCCCTTATCTGTGATAGTCAAAACCGCAAAAGAGGACCATCAAAAAACCCACTGCCGCAGAAATTGGTGCAGTAAATTCAAAACGATTTGCCGGTAATTCATCTTACCGGAGAAATTGGCATCGGAGACTGTTGCGACATGGTTGGTGTTAGTTGACGGAGGGGAGAGAAGGTTGGGGCATGGTCGGTTGCGGCATGGTGTATGACGGAGGTGGTTGTGTTATCGACCATGGATACTCCGATCTGTCGTCGGCGTCAATTAGATTTGTGTACGGAACTGATTGAAGAAGAAACCATCGGTTATTGGAGGAGGCACCGGAGACGTTATATGGACTGGACCATGAATGATGGTTTTAGATCTAGGATTTGAATGGGGAATAAAAAGGCACGATGGTGATAATGAGGTATCTTGAAGAGAGAGAAGCTACATTTATGGAAAAGAAGTTACAATGAGAGAGAAATGACAGATTATTTTTAAATTTTATTTAGACAAAATACCTAGTTTGCCCTTATTAATTAGTTATTACTTAAAATATAATTTAAGTTATTTATAAAATAGTCATCAATCATCTTAACCGTTAAATTTTAATCCAACGGCCTAGATTGGTTAATTAAAAGTTCTCAAAGTTCTTTTTAAAATCAGGGTTCTTAATATAATTCTTCACTATATATATATATATATAAATCTAGCTCATATATATTTAAAATGTACAATCGCACAGTAACTTAATGTCAAAAATTTACATTGTAATGGACTTGCAGGTTGTGATCATTGTAATGGACCGTGTTTCAAAAATTTACAACTATATGTTCAAAAATTTACACTTGCTTAATTGCTAACCTTTAATAAGTGGCATCACTTTGCTTGCACCTCTTCATCCATTCGAGATACAGTGGCAACAACCTTTCTATGTATTCATGAATCATAGAAGCGTCAAAACTCTTATTAGTCTTCCACATCTGCTCATGAAAAACAATTAATATCAATAATTTTTACATCTAAATGAGTAATATTTTAAAACTATAACATAAACTTACAGATTTGTTGATGTTAAACTGTATGGTCTGTAAAAATTCTTCAATATGTCGACTAACAATGTAACCACATTCCCAGCTTTGGTCTTGTTTCCAGCACTGTAATATTTCAATATATTGAATATTTTATACATCTTAAATAAATTGGTAAAAAATGGAAATTGAAAACATACAGTTGTGTTTATCCATTTAAATCTACGAGGAAAAATACGATTGATTACTCCTACAAGAGTGTAACGCAATAAAGAATCAACAATATATGCAATATTCGTTTTAGGACAGAGGATAAAAAGCATCCAGTGTTGCCTGCAAGTAAACACAAGCAATTAATCAAAGTTACTTGCTTGTATGATGATTTAAAACATCCAGTGTTGCGTGTATTATGGAAAATCAAATCTTACTGTTGATAGTATGGTGCAAGAATGTATGACTTGCTTGGATGATGATTTAAAACATCCATGATATGTTGGATGACATGGTTCTTGTTGGTGCGACATTCTGGATCGGTAATATAGTGTGCATTGAAAAATGCACATCGTGAATTGCTGCCCGCCATTGCATAATAATACCTTAAATATACAACATAAAGTTAATAAATACAATTATACCCAAATAGTAAAATATTAAGCTTACATTGACAAACAATGTATCATGCTCATATCAACCCAATGGAATTGAGCAAATTGTAAAACCTCGGTGGCTGGGATGCCTTCTGTATATGTCTCATGATACATACCCGGAGGGGAAGGAACACTAAGACCATATTTGTTATATTTGAAGAATGCATCAAGTATTGGGAGAAATTGGGGAGCATCGGCCATTACCATCGCATAATGCTGGTCGTACTGAGGATCTAGAGGAACATCCTCGGGTTCGGGTTCGGGTTCGGGTGTGGTGACGGTTTGGGCTGCGGTGGGTGTTTGGGGTTTAGGGACTGTTCGGGCTGGTCTGTCGGTTCGGGCTTCGGGGATGGTTTGGGCTGGGATAATGGGTTGGGCTTTAGTGACTGTTTGGGCTACGGGGACTGTTTGGGCTGGGTTAATGGGTTGGGCTGCGGGGACGGTTTGGGGTGCGTGTACGGTTTGGGCTGCGGGGACGGTTTGGGGTGTGGTGACGGTTTGGGCTGCGGTGGGTGTTTGGGGTTTAGGGACTGTTCGGGCTGGGCTGTCGGGTTGGGCTTCGGGGATGGTTTGGGCTGCGGGGACGGTTTGGGCTGCGGGGACGGTTTGGGCTGCGGGGACCGATTGCAACTACAACAAGTAATGATAAAAATATTAGTATTTAAAAATAACGATCAAAATAATGATAATGATAAGACTAACCATTTGTGCATATCCATAAAAGTCTTGGTCTAAAGGGAAGGGTGAAGTTTCGGGCATTTCTGGTATATAAACATTGTTTGTTGACAAATCAAATGGAGAGGATTCTCTCAAGTCCCTTTCCGGGGAATTGACAAGCCCATCGCCAATAAGCTAAAACATTTCTATAATGTTAGATAAAAGCGTTCACAAACAATGTAAAAATACTAAAATATACCTTCACTGCATATCTTGGCCACTGTACTATATTATATGGCAAATTCTCAACCAATTGAACATCATCTGTTTTTGTGAGAGGATGTACAGGCAAATCCTCCTTTCCTGCCACGATCGCATCAACTTGGACTTTTACACAACCATCGACAATCGGTTTATTATGTAACAGTTGGAATCCAACAGTTGGCCATACTTGTCCAAAACCAACTTTGACTAAATGGGCATCAGCCACCCTAATTAGCAACTCACATGGTGACAACACCTGTAAAAACATATACAATTATAAGGCTAGATAGTATAGGCTGCAAAAGTTTTAAATTGTTACCTCAATAGGTGGATAGTGTTCCACCATTCCACGGGACCCACATGAATCATGGTGGCTTGTGTTGACCGTGGGGGTACTTTGCGGGATCACATTTCTAATCAATCCACCTTTAACCTTTGTGTATCCAATTGCCTCGGATACGGTCCGAGATCTGCCCCCGTGCTCGGGTCCTAGAAGACGAATTAAAGGATCCTCTTTATTTAATGCATAAGTACCATCCTCTATCATCTTTTTCTCTTCCGCGAGCTACAAAAAGTATTTGTTTACCAAAAAGATAAAAATCTTCAATTAAATAAAACTTAGTATACCAAAACTTGGAAATTGTCCAACGCTTCGTTAGGAAGTTCAAACTTTCCTTCACTATTCTTTACTGCACAACCCATCAAAAACAACCTAGACCGTTCATTTTGAATCTCCGAAAGAACACTATGGTTTTGTAGAAGTTCAGACCAAACTGCATCCTTTTTACTTTTTTTAAAACGGGTCCACCCGCTTCGGCCCACGCGGACCTTGAATTGTCTCTTTGCATTGCTTGCCAGTGCTTTCTCCCTTTTTAGCTACACAAATTAACAAGTTGTTAATAATAAAATATTGTACAATACTAAACATATAATATAATTAAGAGATACCATAAATTCTGGGGTGCTTCTTTGTGCCTTAAATGCTTCCCAATCATGCCTTTTAAGAAACTTATACTTCTCACAAGCATCCTTACCTGTAAGGACGAAATGTTTAACAAGCCTAGATTTAAAATTAGTACCAATTTTCACAGCTTTCTTCCTCATTAACTCTTTTGCATCATCGTTCTCGATATTCCACATATTCTACAATTTAGAGTAAATAAATTATATGCTATCATCACTTAATAACTATTTCATATTTCTAATTAATAAATATATACCTTGGTATCCAGCCATAGTTGTTCATATATGTCTTTGTCCATTTTGCCCATATCAGTTGCTAGCGGGAAACGATGTTGAACCGTCATCCCAAACCATGACGTCAGTTCTTTACTCAGAGGGATATGATTTTCATCAAATTCAGTTTTATATACATCTTTGCTATATTTCTTCCCAAAAGATGCAGGACCACGTTCGCCTCTACGTCTCTTACGTTCTTGATTATCGGCCATTTCTGCAGAATTACGACACAAATGCGTGAACATAATACGTTAACAGAAAAAGATGATTAAGAACGAATGCATAACAAACACAAGAAATCATTAACATAATACTTTAATACCTAGCTTGGTGAAGGAATATCGGCGATGTAACGGTAAACTAGGGTTTAGGTCGACGAGAGTGATTAAGGTTTTTGGAAAAGTGATTAAGGATACGACGTGGTGAAAGCAACGTCGGTTACTATCCAAGGTGAAGAAAACGACGGTGAATCCAAACTCCGGTGAACTAGTGCAGAGTGATTTTGGTGAAGAAAACGGAGGGTTTGGTCGATTAAGGTTTTGTGCAAAAGTGATTAAGGATTCGATGTTGGATAACTTATGTTTTGGGATTTGAAAATTTTGGAATAAACAATTTCGTTTTAGCAGGTCTTTATTTCATTTTAGCGGGTTATTTTATTCTTTTTGTTACCGCGGTTTATGTCCATTAGTTATTGCGGTTTTTTTGTTGTTGCGGTTGGGTGAATTAGTTGTTGCGGTTTTGTTAATTTGTTGTTGCGGTTTTGAGTTTCATTTTTTTGTGTGTTACAATAACGTTGCATATATAGTAACAAATTCAAATTGTTAAAAGATGTTACACATGAATAAAAAAGTAGGTTAATTATAAATTTGCATAGTACTAAAACACATATATAATACAAATATTAATTTTCAATAATATATAATAGATCGAGTTATTAAATATATGTTCATTCTCCGTCAGTTCGTACATATGAGCTTCTATTCATGTTTTCAAAATTCCCGGGTTCGATACCGACGGAAAATGGTGGTAAATCATCGAAGTTGTCGTGTTCTTCTTCATCCACAACATTATCAACCCCAAGAATACGTCTTTTACCTTGCAACACAATGTGGTATTTTGCTTTGCTTGGATCTTTGACGAAAAAAAATTGTGATACATGTGTTGCGAGAACGAATGGCTCGGATTTGTAGCCATTAGTTTCAAGATCGACAAGTGTAAAACCATATTCGTCAACTTTAACACCCGTACGGTTATTTACCCACTTACACTTGAACACTGGGATTATGAAATCAGAATACTGCAATTCCCAAATTTCTTCTATCACACCGTAATAAGAATCTTTTGCGATGCTTATCAATGTATCTTGATCACGCCTATCGATTTCGGTTGTTGATGCTATTACTGTAACTCCACTATTTTGCACTGTACTTTTTCTATCTTGATCTTTGGTGTAAAATGTATAACCATTAATATCATACCCTTGGTAAGTTCTTACTCTAGCATCTGGACCTTGTCCCAATTTTTTGACAGTGTCATCAACGTCGTCACTTGTTGTCACCCTCTCTTTTAACCAACTTGCCAAATCCTTGTTTTGGTTGTTTATGTACCACACTTGTTGTTTACCCGGGTTCGTCGACTTTAACATATCCATATGTTCATCAACATATGGAGTGAGGCATGTCATGTGCTTTAAGATTACTAAATGAGCAACTTGTAGTTCTCCGTGCATTGGCACTATTATCTTAAAACCTACTCCTCCCTTTCCTTCAAGTCGACCTGAATGGCGACTTTTAGGAACGCCAACACTTTTGACACCTTCCATATAGCCTAAGAAAAACAAAATATATAATAAATTAATTTTTGCTATATATAGTTGATCATATATATTACATACGTACCTTGGCAGAACTCAATCACCTCTTCAGAAGTATACCCTTCAATAATACTTCCATCTGGTCGATTACGGTTTCTTACATAACCTTTCAATATTCCCATGTATCTTTCAAAAGGGTACATGTAACGTAGAAATACAGGACCACATGCCTTAATCTCTCGTACGATATGAGATATTAGGTGAACCATTATATCAAAAAATGATGGTGGAAAGTGCATCTCTAGTTCACAAAGGATAACATAAACGTCTTTCTCCCATTTGTCCAAATCTTCGACATCAATAACTTTCGTATGAATATTGTTGAAAAACAAACAAAGCTTTGTGATTGTATGTCGGATATCATCTTGTAAAATTCCACGAATTGCGATTGGAATCATATGTGTCATCAAAACATGACAATCGTGAGACTCCATCCCAAGCAATTTATAATCTTTCATTGATACAAATCTTTGAATGTTTGCTGAATAAGATGACGGAACCTTAATATCGTGCAAACATTGGCATAACTTTTTTTTTTCTTCTTTCGTTGTATTATAACATGCGGGTGGAAGATAAGTACGAGTGCCTCGTTGTACAGGAGCAAGATCTTTACGTATTCCCATCTCGACCATGTCATTTCGAACCTTAATACCATCTTTAGTTTTGTACTTAATATCCAATAATAAGCCTATCAAGCTCTCACATACGTTTTTTTCTATGTGCAGAACATCAAGACAATGTCTAACATCTAAATGTCTCCAGTAAGGCAATTGAAAAAATATGGACTTCTTTTTCCATATGGCATCATTATCAATACGGAATCTCTTACCCAACACAACATTAATATTTTCAACTCGTGAAAATGTATCAAATCGTTTCTTCACCGTCCTAACCTCGACAGTTCCGTCAAACTCAATCGTCTTCTTCCTAAACGGGTGACTCTTGGTAAGGAATCTTCGATGTCCCATGTATACAGTTTTTTTACAATTTGGTAACCACACCGAGCTTGTCTCATCTTCACAAACAGGACAAGCTTTCTTACCCTTCGTTTTGTATCCTGACAAGTTACCGTATGCTGGAAAGTCATTGATAGTACAAAAAACCATGGCCCGCAATTTAAATTGTTCTTTTCTATAAGCATCGTATACATCTACACCATCACTCCAAAGAGTTTTTAAGTCATCAATCAAAGGGGATAAATAAACATCAATATCATTACCCGGTTGTTTCGGACCTTGAATCAACAAGGACATCATAATGTATTTCCGTTTCATGCATAACCATGGTGGGAGATTGTAAATGCATAAGAGAACTGGCCACGTACTATGACGACTACTCATGTTACCGAAAGGATTTATCCCATCCGAACTAAGCCCAAACCGTATGTTTCTGATCTCCTTCCCAAACTCAACATACCTTTTATCTATGTTTCTCCACCGCGGTGAATCCGCAACATGTCTAATTTTCCCGTCAATCACACGTTCTTCTGAATGCCAACAAAGTAACTTGGCTTCTTTCTCGTTTGAATATAACCTTTTCAGTCTTGGTATAATAGGAAGATACCACAACATTTTAGCCGGTGGTCCATTCTTTGTCACATTATCGTCAACTTCATCTGTATCCTTTTTCCGTTTATACCTCGATGCCTTGCAATGAGGACAGTTATGCAAATTTGCGAACTCGTTCCGAAACAACATACAATTATTGGGACATGCATGTATTCTTTCTACTTCCAATCCCATTGGACACATTATTTTTTTGCTCGATATGTAGAAATTGGTAATCCATTTTCTTCCGGAAGCAACTCATGGTGTAAAAGCTCTAATAGGGTTGTGAAACTTGTATCACTCCATCCGTTTTTCATCTTTAAGTTAATTAACTTCAACACAGCATCAAGTTTCATTAATTTAGAACCTTTATATAACCGTGTTTCGGCTTCATCAAATAAGCGATGTAATTCATCTTGTTCACCAACGTCACCACTCATATTAGTATCCAATTCATTAATACTTTCATCGAAACGGTCATTTGAAGTGTTTTGATCGTTATCGTGGTATGAGTCATTGTTCAATGTTGTATATGCAGTACTACTACTATCTACATTGCTCGAAGATGTGTTACAATTAAGTCGTGATTCTCCATGACTTGACCAACAAGTGTAATTATACATAAAACCATGGCGAAACAAATGGTGCTCTATATCACCGGTGTTTGTGAATCTTTTAGAGTTTTTACAAGCGTTGCAAGGACATAAAATCGAAGGACTTGCGTTCTTAACGCGATTCGATTCAGCAAACCGAATAAAATTTCCAACACCGATGACATAATCGGCGGACGAACGTATAGCATGATACATCCAATAATTACGCTCCATCTAAAAATTAATAAAGCGACAATAAAAATTAATTAATATTATATATTTAAATGGTAATTGAAAGATATATAAGTAAGTCACACACTCAGCCATTTATCAACCTTAAAAAAACGAACACATTATATCTTTCTAGCTACAAGATGGTTTTCTGTTCATCATGTGGCAAACAAGCAGTGATTCGCACTTCATGGACAACCAGAAACCCTGGACGAAGGTTTTATACATGTCCAACAAAGGTAAGGCCTTTAATTTGAAGATATTTAATATATAACCATTTTAGAATTCAACTAATTATTAACTATTGTATAATATTCTTTTTTATAGGGTTCTACATGTAGATTTTTTGTGTGGTTTGATCCTGTTATGTGTGAAAGATCCAAACAAATCATTCCAGGATTAATAAACTCGAAGAACAATCTTGAAAGGAAGCTCGAGGAACGTGACTTAAAGCTAAGGAAAATGAAATTGTATTTGATAGGGATTTGCATAGTTTTCATAGGATATGCAATGTTTGCATAATCTACTGTATTCTCTATTTTATGGATGTAATGTGTCTATTTTGGCAACTAATTGGAAGATACTTATATTTCTAAGTCTACTTCAAAGCATGAGATTAAAAAAAGAAAACGAAATTACCTTAAAAACAGTAGCAGAACGAAAACAGGATCTCAACGAAGAAGAAAGACAACTATTTCAAAATATGTCCGTTGGATATTAGATGACAATCAGATTTGTTTTGTTATTGCGGTCAAACCGCAATAACAAAACAGCAAACCGCAACAACAAAGGAAGAAAACCCGCAATAACAAATATATTCTAGCCGTTACAATAAATAACTTGAAACAAGTAAAACTGGTTTAAATATTTCATTCATTATTTGCTAATACTATAAATTAATAAATTAAAATATTTATATTAATCTATTTATATTTTTAAATAATTATTTTGAAATTTGACATTATAAATTTGAAGATAAATTAATTATTTTATCGGAGACTTTGAAGATATATAGATGGTTAACAAAAAAAACTTTAAGATAATATTAAAAAAAGGGGATGCATTAATTACAAGGGAAATTAAAAAGTCACAAAATTTACAACCAAAAAAAAAATCAAAACAAAGTTAATTTCATGTAAACTCGGCCTCCGGGCTTCATTTTCTCAAGATCAATGGTGAAAACAACCCATCGGTTCCAATGGATGCCCCATTTCATTCTCAACTCGTCAAAATCACCATGAATGGTGATCGGGCCATAGGGTCTTTCTTCCATTGGTTTCTTTCGATTACGAAAGGTATCCACCAACACGAACCTCTGACTCATTTCCCCCATCTCGAAGACACAACATGTGCTATAGTTGAAGAGCTTAAGATCCTGAACCAGCTTTGCTGGTATAGTCTGAAATTAAGAAATCAAAAAAAATATTTCATCATCATAAACAGTAAACAGAAAGAAAGAAGAACCACAATATAGAATGCATACAATTTCCCTCTGTTGTATAACTTGCGAGGTCAATTTCACAGCAAAGTAATGGCTGTGCTCTAGAGGATCCTCACTTCTGTAGTTGTTGATATCGTCGTCGGTAGAAGACTCGATATCAATAATCTCTTGTGGAAGATTTTCGTTTTGGGAACTCATGATGTTAATAACAAAAAAAGGTTTTTGATTAATAGTTTTCTTGTAACTGCATTTCAGAATAATATTGGTTAGCTATATATAATAACCAAGGGCGTCGAAATTGAAGAGGGAAAATTGACCGTCATCTAGAATTCAAGCGCGAAACCGCACTAACAAATGTAACAGTGTAACAAATACATAAAACCGCACTAACAAATAAGTAAAACCGCACTAACAAATGTAACAGTGTAACTGCATTTCAGAATAATTTGAGTTAATATTTTGGGATTTAATTGAGTTAATGCATCGAGTAAATACACATCAAGTTGGATGGAAGTTACAGCTAGTGTTGCAGCTACTTTTTTAAACTTATCCTTGGTAACCGCAATAACAAATCTGGAAACCGCAACAACAAATCTGTAAACCGCAACAACAAATGTTTTTCCTCGATTTTTACCACATCATAAGGTAATGTTGCAGGAGAATCAAATATTTCTTGAGATTCTAAAATATATGCGTGATGATAGTTTCTTTGAAATTAAAAGAGAACTAATTAATATCAGCTCTATATATTGTACCATAAGTGCAATTATTTTGATGGATCAAACTTAATTTTCATATATATAAAGGTTTATTAAGTCATTGCTTACTGGTGCTGCATCATCAAGATTCACATGTTACAGCAGATTTTGTTCTCTCGCGAATCTTGATGATGCTGCAGCAGAAATCAAAATGACTATTCACTTGTTTGGAGATGCGGTTGTACAGTTGTGATGCGCGCCATAACCCTAATCCCCAATCCCGCCAAAACTTAAGTATATATATAAGCAGACTTCATTCATTCCTTTAATTTGTTATATCAAAGAACGTTTCGTGCGTTTTTAAACCTACAAGAACGTTTCAAAGAAAAACTTTTCAAAGTAAGATTAATCGATCTTTTAAGTTTCTAATATGAGTTCTAGCAGTCTGCATATTGGTGATCACGTTAATAATTTCTTCATCGTAAAATGGTGTGCGTCCATGACAAGAAAAATTGTATGATTTTTCTTTTTAATTTCTTGCTATTATAATTAATTTGCAGTATAAATTTAATTTTCATTTCTTTCATCAGACTATTCCAGCAAAATTTGTTAGGGATCACCAACTTTGGAATGAGCGTCATTTGTGTGCTTTGTCAAACCTTGAGATGAGTCCCCCATACATGGTTTTCAATTTACTACGCCACAGTGATCGAAGGAGGCCCAATGTTCGTTTTATAGACCATATGACTATCAATGGTGATATGGTCGACTTCAAACAGAAGATGGGCATCCGCACGAACCAACATGTGATGTTCACCCTTTATCTCGAAACAAAAAACCGTGGTGCTGGAGTTGAGTTATCTTCAACGTTACACTTCTGTGAATCAACATGATGTTAGTTAGCTTAATTTGTGTTTAGGTTTGGGTTGTCCTTGTTTTGGCTTGGCTTATAATAGTATGTTACATATATGTAATGTTATCGTTGTATCTTTATGAAATTTGTTTTTGTTTGCCAATTAATTAACTAATTTAAACTGAAAATTTAGATTGTTGTTGCGGGTTTAGCATGGCCGCAACAACAAATGGAATTGTTAATGCGGGTAACGTATGGCCGCAACAACAAATGGAATTGTTAATGCGGGTAACGTATGGCCGCAACAACAAATGGAATTGTTAATGCGGGTAACGTATGGCCGCAACAACAAATGGAATTGTTATTGCGGTTTTAACATGACCGCAACAACAAATGGAATTGTTAAATGCGGGTTTATCGTGGCCGCAACAACAAATTGAATTGTTGTTGCGGTTTTTTCTTTTGCAGTGCGAACTGAATTTGTTGTTGCGGTTATATTGTACCACCGCAATAAATAAATTTATTGGTCCGCACTAACAAACCCGATCTGTAGTAGTGTTTCTATTTCATGTACGTGTTCGACCAGCTAAATTAAAACTAGCGACGAAGAGAATGCCCTTGCAAACGACCGTAGATGGTTTACGGAGATTTTGGGAACAAAATTAATGTTTTTTTGGGAGTTATTTGCATTTTAGTATTTTTTTTTTTGTTTAGTTTTTTTGACTTTGGTTGTAGCTCGTTTGTCTTTTTAGTCCATTCATAAATCTAAGCCCATTTTAAGGTTTCTTTGACACACTGGAACTTTTAGTTTTTGGATTTTTATGAAAATTTGATTTTCTATCAAAATTTGTGTTTTTGAATTGAATCGATTTTGAAGATTAAATCTACAACATTCTTTAAATCATCGTGGTTTTGAAATAAATTATACTGAAAATTCTAAGGAATAATTAGTGTTCTTTATTGTGACTAATTTGTGATGGTAATAGTTTAATAATATAGCCTACAATTTGACCTTTCTGCAGCCAAATTTCAAATTACTGATCAACTAGCTACAACTGTTAAAGTGAAAAAAAATATTCAGTACGATTCTCTTTTTGTCTTCAAAACAATAGTTATTTACAACTGAAGATGTGTAATAAAAATTACCACATGCATGATGCATGTCTATGTTTTGCAAAATTATAAGAAAAAGAAAGCTAGCTAAACACTATTAATCACCGATATTAAAAAAATATTGATTGTATCTATTTTGGTTAACAATTTTAAATAAATGATAATTATTAACGTTTGGGTCACACATTTCTTTGATCACAATCATTCTTCACAAATTCATCACACTCATGTTTCCATTTATTAGAATTATATAGTTTGTGACAAATTGAGGAACTATAGATATATGAATCTTAATTAAACTAGGAAGTGGATGGACTAGTTATGCAATTGTAATTAAACTTGGGTTTTTAAAGGTATTCGGGTTATAATAGGCTCCCGAGTGGTCAAGATTCGCTTGTGATATACGCGATTTAATTATGGCCGTAATCATTTCCGAATCGTATCTTAATCATATGGTAAATGTTTACCCAAAGATAGTTTCTCTCTAGATTTCTAGCCTTTTGATTCTACACACCATCGATAAATATGTTCAGAAAGGTTGTAAAAGGATATCAGACGAATCACTTTCTCAAAACTATATCTCATAATCGATGTTTTAAAACCCAAGTTTTGAATGAGCCCAACCACTACTTTAAAACGGTCGAACCTGTTGGATATAATTTCTTTTTACGACACACACATACTATACCTACACCTTTATTCTCAATTAGACATGAAACTATGATTTAGGGTAATCTTGATTTTCTACACGTAATTTGGAAACCGGCCGCTAGACACCTCATATTTGATTTTAATTCCCAAATTCTAATTAGACAACTAAATTTTAAGGTGTCTTCTTAGTTATACATAGAGGCATATATTCAACAACTTTGCCTATTGATTAGGTCGATCCACTGTTTTTTGCGGCGCCGTTAGGATCAAAAGCATGCAGAAGGTGGTAAATATTATAATACTTTCTATTTAGACCATCAGATCGATCTGGAACTCTGGAAGGTCACCTAATAATACCTATACCTGTGACTTTGTTGAGATTGAGAAAAAGAGTATTGCTAAGAAAGAGATAATATTGCTTACTATTAATTCTTCTTATTTAATTAAATCACCTTTTTACCGGTTAAGTTTGATGGTTTGAATTTGTACTCGGCAAAAATGGCTTCCTTTTATACTTTTGTGGCATCGAGGGCCCTGGGTGCTTCAAGATCACATCTCACTATTACAATTAAGTGTTTTTTGTAAGACCAAAATTTAATACATAAAGGATAAAATTCGTTATAATAGGTCTATTGTAACGTTATTTTGTCCATCACATTCGCCGCTATTACAATAGGTCTATTGTAACGTCATTATAACAGTTGCAAAACTATTGTAACGCCATTGTAATGCCTGATGACTAAAGACGTCGTTACATTAAGTGAAATGACTCTTTTACCCTTACTTTTATTTTTAAACATCATTACACTCACTTTAATCAAAATATGTGGGATCCATAACTCACTGACTATCCAATATAATTTAACATTAACTATATATTTTGCTTAAAAAAATGTAAAACTCAAGTGCATCACTTATTTTAGATGTGCCTATTCAATTCTCCTTATTGACTTGTCTACTTTTTGAAAAAGAAGTTTTGAAAAGTAAGGATCCATTTTCTTCTTAAAAATTCCATTTTATCTTATTGACTTCTAAAAAAGCCAATAAATTAATAAGCTATTTTACAATCACATCCAATGATCCAAATATGCTCTTGAAACGGAGGAAGTAAGGGGCCGCTTGGTTGAAACTAAGGAATGGTAGTGGGAAAGGTAATGGGAATACAAAGGAATGGAATGACCATTCCTTAGTATTATCATTACCATTGTTATTGCTTGGTTCATATAGGTAATCATTATTTATTAGTGGTAGTTTAGTTGGTGATTGAGGTCAAGGTGGCGGTAGGGGGTGGTGAGTGTGTGAAGAATTATGATGTTCTGGTGGTTGTGGTCGATGACGACCACGGTCGGCAGTGGCGGAGGCGATCCAGATCGGTGGTGGCCGAATGTATTCGGTGGCGGCGGCAACGACATCGGTCGGCGGTGGCCGAGAGGACGGAGGTGACGGCGGTCGGTGGCGGCGGAGACAACGGCCGTCGGTGGTGGCGGTGGAAACGGAGGAGACGGCGGTTGGTGGCGGCAGAGACGGCGTCCACGGGGTGGAGGCGGTTGATGGGGGCGGTGGCGGTCGGTGGGGCAGAGGTGGAGGCGGTGGTGGTCGGTGGCGCCGAAGACGGCAACGGTCGGTGGTGATAGCGATAGCAGTGGTGGTCGGTGAGGACACACATACCCGAATTCATTACCTTAATCTATTACCCTCAATTTACTAGGTATAATGGTTCTAAACCTAATAATAAGTAATGATTAATTATATACCCCTTAACCAAACATTATTAATCAATTCCACATCAAAACCCTACCCCTCATTTCTTCCCTGCAGCCTCCATCGCATCTTCTCCTCCATCTCCCATCTCTGCAACCCTCTTCCCGGCAACTTTCTGATCTACAACCGGAAGACCGAGAGCTCTCCGGTTGACCCTGACACTGCCCGCCAGCCGCCGATCACCGCCAAATTCTCTCCGGTATGTCTGAATTTCAAATCGACTGTGAATTTTTTGTCTTTCATGTTCCTGTTTTAATAGCTTCCATTTGGTGTTTTATTAAAAAGAAACACACGCTGTATAATATTTTTAATTAAGTTTGAAGCCACTGAATTATAATAGCATTATAATTAAGAAAAAGAACATATTTATTGAGTGAATGAAGACTTTGATTACTCTGGATAACGTATTGGGAAACTCGATGATTCTTTCTTATTTTCCCTAAAAAACGAGAGTCTTCTCATCTTCTCCAAGTATCATCTGTTCATCACTGTACTTGTTCATTTCATCTCCAAGTATATCCTCATCTTGTCTAATTATCAATTTCTATCACTGTATTGCTTTTGTAAATCGATTTGAACTATTTCTAAGCTCAATTTATCATCACTGTTTATATAATTTATTAATCTGCTTATGTAATCTACTAATTTATTATCAATATCAGTTTATCACTGTTTATAACTAGTTCTCTAACCAATATGAACTATTTTTGCAATATTAATGATTTAACGTTGTTACAATAAAGCTTAGTTGATTATTATCTGCTCTTGCTATTGTTGTTTACTTTTGGTGTTTTCAGTTTTATAATTGAAACAGATTCAAAAAAGAGTGGTTACTGGTGATGGATCTGAAGCTTCTAATTCCAGCAGATGGGACGCCTCCCCTGTCTTTGCTTGCTGTTGCCAATATTGCTGCAGTTTCTGTTACTGTTCAGCCCACACTCCCTGCTGGCTCTCCACCTGTTCTTCTCCTAACCAATGGGTATGAGTATTGTAATCCTTTTATATAATTCAATACTTTTATTTCAAATTACCAGTGAAAACAAGACCATTTTACTAACTTTTGTTGAAAAGATTGTAGGTCAGTTTATTTGTTTCATTAAATTATATCAAAAGTAAAGTAAACATCAATGTAAATAAATTATTTTATAGGATGAAATTGCATGGTACCAATGTACTTGCTCGATATCTTGCTCGTACATCAACCACCATTCCCAACTTGTATGAACGGGACAATGCCTTTGAAACTGCTCAGGTGACAATTTGAAGCTCAGTTTTCTTTTATTTGGATGAAAATCTTAGGAATTTTGTTTATTTTCGAAGAATTAATATTTAATTTTTTTTCTTGTAGATTGATGAGTGGTTGGATTATGCTCCTATATTTTCTTCTGGTTCTGAATATGAGGGAGCGTGTAAGTATGTTAATGGATATTTGCTGCATCGCACTTTCTTGGTTGGTCATACTTTATCTGTTGCAGATATCATTGTTTGGTCATATCTTGCAGGTTGGTTAATCTTGCTTTCATATTTTTTGTATTAAATATTTTAAGTTTTTCAATAAATAGTTAATCTGTCAAATATGATTACAAAAGATGTAGTATTTCAACAACAATCTAGGTTTTGGAATGAAATGATGTTTTTATTCGTTAAAAAATAGTTAATGCTAAACTTTGTTCTGTCTGCACTGCAGGAGCTGGTAAAAGATGGGAAAGTTTAATGAAGTCAAAGAAGTACCAAAATTTTGTTCGTTTTTACAACACAATTTCTACAGAACATGCTGCTGTTTTAAGCAAATTAACATCAACATATTCAAAGAAAAAAGACTCAGGAAAGCCCGTAAAAGAAATTGAACAGAACAATAACAAACAAACCGTTAACGAAAACGGAAAAATCTCAAACCGACCCGAAGTTGACCTTCCGGAAGCCGAAATGGGAAAAGTTTGCTTAAGATTTGCACCTGAACCAAGCGGTTATCTTCACATTGGCCACTCAAAAGCTGCTTTAATGAACCAATATTTTGCTCAAAAATACAACGGGAAAGTAATAATCCGGTTTGACGATACAAATCCTGCTAAAGAAAGCAATGAATTTGTGGAAAATCTTTTAATCGATATTAAAACTTTAGGTATTAATTATGAAAAGGTCACATTTACTTCAGATTACTTCCCACAACTTATGAACATGGCAGAAAAATTAATCAAAGAAGGAAAAGCATATATTGATGACACCCCACGTGAAGAAATGCAAAAGGAACGAATGGATGGGATTGAATCCAAATGTAGGAATAACACAATTGAAGAAAACCTTAAATTATGGAAAGAAATGATTAACGGGTCAGAAAGAGGATTAAAATGTTGTTTAAGAGGTAAATTAGACATGAAAGACCCGAATAAGTCACTTCGTGACCCGGTTTATTACCGTTGTAACCCAATCCCGCATCATAGAATCGGGTCAAAATACAAAATTTACCCGACTTATGATTTTGCATGCCCGTTTGTTGATTCTGTTGAAGGGATTACTCATGCACTTAGATCAAGTGAATATCATGATAGAAATGCTCAATATTATAGGATTCAAGAGGATATGGGACTTAGGAAAGTTCATATTTATGAATTTAGTCGGTTAAATATGGTTTATACACTTCTTAGTAAAAGGAAGTTGTTATGGTTTGTTCAAAATGGATTAGTTGACGGTTGGGATGATGCTCGGTTTCCAACTGTTCAAGGAATTGTGAGAAGAGGTTTACAAATCGAGGTATTGATACAATTCATACTTGAACAAGTAAGCAATCTTCTACCTACTTGAAAATTCTGTGAAAAAAGGAGTAAATTACACAAATGGTCCTTTAGGTTTGTATTATATTACATATTTGGTCCTTTAGTTTCATAAATCTGTCATTTTCCCTTTCCTTCACCAATTTGAAACCCATAAAAACCCGTTTGTTTGATGGGAAAAGTTAACGCATGTTTAAGTAATGGACCAAACGTGTCAATAGTTTGATAAATAAGGACTATCAGTGTAATTTATAAAACTAAAGGACCAAATATGTAATATGGTACAAACCTAGAGGTCCATTTGTGTAATTTACTCTAATTTTTATTTATCTTTATGGTTTTTTTTATAGGGGGCGTCGAAGAATCTGAATCTTATGGAATGGGACAAGCTCTGGAACATCAATAAGAAAATAATCGACCCCGTTTGCCCTAGACACACTGCAATTGTTGAAGAAAACCGTGTTTTATTAACTTTATTAAACGGGCCCGAAAGCCCGTTTGTCCGTGTGATCCGGAAACATAAAAAACACGAGGGTGCAGGGGATAAAGCCACCACTTTTAGCAAAAGAATATGGATAGAACAAGCAGATGCAAGTGCCATATCAGCAAATGAGGAAATTACATTAATGGATTGGGGGAATGCGATTGTGAAAGAGATTAAAAATGGAAATGTGAGAGAGTTAGTTGGGGTTTTGCATCTTGAAGGGTCTGTTAAGACGACGAAGTTGAAACTAACTTGGTTGCCTGAGATTAATGAGCTTGTTTCGTTAAGTTTGGTTGAGTTTGATTACCTGATTACGAAAAAGAAGGTATTTTAACATTTTTGGTGTTTTGTTTATGAAGGAGTTGACTAAGTTTGACTTTGTGAGTGTTGGTTGATGACAGGTGGATGAAGATGAAGATTTTGTTGATGTTGTGCGGGCGGATACGAAGAAGGAGATTGCAGCAGTTGGGGATTCGAATATGAGGAATGTAAAAAGAGGAGATATTCTTCAGCTGGAACGGAAAGGCTATTTCAGATGTGATGTTCCTTTCATCAGACCATCTAAACAAATTGTGCTTTATGCTATTCCAGATGGCAGGCAAATTACATCAAAGTAAAACATGCCATTTTTATGATTTCAAAACTCATGTAGCTGTATAACATGTTTTGATGAAAGGAACTGTTTATGATTGTCGACTCGCCTTATTATTATCTTTACTTTATGCTATTATTTATTTATCAGGGAAAATAGATAAATTGGTATTTAACTTTATGAAATTTGAACCGTTACATTTCTTGTAATCATTCTGAATAAGCTCCAATTGATCTCCTCACTTTATATTCAAGTTATGAGACATACTTCTGTTTTACTTGCCTACAAACACATAGTTGTATTATACGAAAATAACTAACTTAATTGTTAATCTTTTGTATAATGTTGTATTCAAGGTTATATAATAAATAAATAAATAAAGACTTAAATTCATTTAAAAAGGCAACATGTCGACCATTTTGTCACCACTAAGGGAGTGTTTGAGATTTAGATTGACTGCTTATTGTATTTTGAAAATGTATATAGTTTAAAATAAGTGTTTGGCAAAAGTCTGTAAAATCAATTACTTGTGTTTTAGGGCATCTAAAATAGAATTTCGGAAGAACAAATGGGGGGATGTTTATTGCATTTTGAAAACCAATTATTTGTTAGCTATTAACTAAACAAATATTCAAGTTTGTCAAACACTATAAAAAGTCGGATAATATTAGTAAACACGTACACTTGAGGGAACACAGAAGACGTTTGTTGTTGATAATATACATCATAAAACAGTTGAGCAGTTATTATAACTTATAAGGTCTTCCGTGTTCTTATAAACAGTTTAACATTGACATTACTCAGTTTTTCTTGCACATGATTCGTGTGATGCAACTGCAAAAAGAATACGATGAGATTATCAGTTGATAACAAATATACAAAGAGTGAGTCTATAATGATGACTATTATATAGAATTTTCATTTTAGGGTAACATATTATTCTTTTCTCAATTTGGGTAACATAATAACTTTTCTCTAATTTAAGAAATATAATACCTTCCTTAAACTATTGAATTAAGGTAATATTTAACGATATAAATCCAAATTATCGATTTTAACAGGTTAAAACTACATATATTTCATGACATGCGTTCACGAGGCTGTTTGTGCTTGGTAATCTTTCTCATATACACATTATCTATCAAAAGGAATGAAATTACTTATCTTCAAAAACTATTGGTTTTAGCTGATTAGCTGTCTATTATGTGAACAAGTGAAAAATTAATGAGCACAAACAGCCTAATGGGCACATGATATTGGATATAATGTAGTTCTAACCAGTTAAAATCGATAATTATGGATTTTCCCCAGCAAATGTTACCTTAATTGAATTGTTGTGTATTTCTCAAATTAGAGAAAAAATAGCATGTTACCCAAATTGATAAAACAAGCATAGTATGCTACATCAAAATGCAATCTTCCCTATAGAATAAAAAAACTGATTTAGAAGGTTTTTAATGACCCCATTGGGACGCAAACAATAAAATTTGTACAACATTTAGGCACAAAAAAGAAATACCTAGATACAATCACCAAACATAGCATATATATGTCAAAAAAGGGAGCAGTTTTGTGAAAAGGGAGTAAAATCACTCGGTTTAGGCCTTAGGGTTATAAAGAAGGGAGTAAATAATTAACATTAGTAATACAAAACTGAATCTCCAAAACTGGTTACATGACCCTAAATTATATTTATCCAAACAATTAAAAACTGATTACTGCAAATTAAATTCATGATAAATCAGTGTGTATTTACATTCAAAGAGCAAAATTAAAGTACCTGAGATATTTGGTTCAAGTAGAAGGGAAGTCTGGTTGGTTTTCAGGCAGGGCATCATGAATAGCAGGTACCTGCATATATACCTCATGCAACCTACCCAAAAGAGGGTATGGTGTCTGCACAAACCCATAACTAATTATAACTTTTCTATTTATTAGTCTAATTAAATCAAATATTTATTATCACATATAATTTCAAATAGTAATTCGGAGAGGGACCATATAATGAATAATTTTGAATATTATTGAATTTGTACAAACAGACCCTTACCATGTCAAGGTCAAACCTCTTTATCGAACCATGGATTTGTGGTGCCAGAAACACATTAAAAGCATAAATTTAAGCAGTCTGCAGACATTTAACATATATGCGTGCCTTACTCAACCATTAATAAATATACAGTTAATAGCACTAGTAATAAATATTTAGGTTTTTATTAGCAACCGAGATAGAAACTGAAAAGGGAGGAAAAAAATACCAGGAAAACATCATCTCCTGTGGCGTATTTTCCAGCATGATTTTTTAGTAACTTTTCAAGTGCTGCAAAGGTTATAATCTTTGTAAATTAAAATCAACATTTATTTTATTATATAGATATTTTTTGTATGTATGCATTCTCTAAACATAGTTTTCTGGTTAGTACCTGCAAAGCCTTTACCAATATGCTTTTGTACCCATGGAATCTTTGCATCAGGACCAACCTTTTCCTCAATGTACTTCTGCATGTTGGTTTAATATATAAAATGTAATTGATTTTCTACAAGATATTTCTGTAAATAAATTCCAACAAAAATTATAATTCTGACTCACCAAAACATCTAGATTTTGAAGAGGTTGTATGCTTGCAGAAACAATATTTGCAGCCTACACGAGACGATTTTTTAGTCACAAGATATTTTCATTAATAGTTGCACAAACGTAGAGAACAAGAAGCCACCTGGTAATTAATTGCCTTTTTCTCAAGGTCCCGAGGCAATAAGGGATGCTGAGGATACTTCTCCTCAAGATACTGTATAAAAGTATTATGAGAAACAAAAAAGAAAATCAATAATAAGAAAAATATATATATATATATATATCATCTCTGTAGCAAAGATGAGTAAATCAAGCACTAAAAACTCACCATTATGATTGCAAAAGAGTCAGAAAGTACTATATCACCATCCACCAGTGCAGGCACAAACCCAATAGGGTTTATCTTTAAAAACTCTAAATTATAAAATGAATTAAGTTACTAACACTCTTTGCAGAGAACTCAAAGTTATTGCTTCAACTTTTTGGCATCAAGTAACAAGTCAGAAACATAAACCGATCACATATCTGTGATTTTGACCATTAAATTACAGCAACTACTATCAGTTAATCCTAATGTGATCATCAAGTTTCTATTGAATTCTAAATTATCATTATCAAGTATGAAACTGACGATTACTGCCTTGGACCTCAAAAGCTAAATGTAACTCTGTATGTAACTTGGTGCCCTAAAATTTGTGCAAATTAAGGATGTAGGTTATACAAGTGGCAAGCTAGAGGATTCATCATGTATATAACTTTTATTCAAGCATACAGTCATATAAAAATAAAAGCATGGAAGAAAGTGAGAATTACATGTTTACAATCAATAATAGTCAAATTAAAATAAACTAGGGTTTAAGTGAGGGAATTACCAGGGCTACGCTGTTCCCCTTTAAGCAAATTAACTGGTTTGTATTCATAATCAAGTCCTGTTGGCAATCCACAAAAAATACATTAAAACCTAATAAACTAGAGTAGAATGTAACATAAAATCAAACTGAAGAAATGAAAACCTTTCAAGTTTAGAGCAATTCGAACACGGAATGAACAAGAGCTCCTGTGATACGAATAGAGCTGCAGCTTCTCCTGACCACTGTTCGTTGTCTACACCATCAAAATATGAATTAGCTTTGCTAATAAGTGCGACTGTGTGTGTGTGTGTGTGAGAGAGAGAGAGTGATACAGAGCACCATTTTGGGTTGAATCTGAAGGGCAAATGGTGGCGAGCAAAAACACAAAAGGAAGATATATGATCGAAAGATCAGCTGTCAACGATGCAGCACTTGTCAACGCCTAAAGAGGGAACCGTCTTTCACTTTTTCCTTTGTTTTTTCCTTTATTTTCTTATTTTTTTTTATTTTTTATTTTTTCCATTAGATGTGTAGTTTGTTTGATATATAATTATACAAATAAATATAAAAAAATACATAATTATAAAATTTTGATATAGTTCATTAATCTTTTTTTCATTTTTAACAAATCTAACTATTTTTGTAACTAATTAACTATATATATTTGACCCATATACCTTGATTGCTTTAGGGCCTAAAAATACAACTTGTTGGTAAATTTGAGTCATCAGCATACGTAAGCCTTACGCCCAAGCTTTGGACCAGGGCGTTGCGGCATGGTCAAGCCTTGGCGCGCCATAGCGGAAACCAAGACGAGCCTTTTAGAACCTTGAACATGGGTAGCTAGTAGGATGAGAAAAGAAAAAAAAAATGGAATAAGAACTAGAATTGCCATGGAATTTCGGAATTGGAACTTGTAATATATGTTTGTAATAGGATTTGAACATATTTGAGTCGAGTTTATTGAGCTTAAGATCATAAATGAGCTTTTCAAATTCGAAAATTAGCTCAGTTAAAAAATATGGAATCATAAACGAGTATTAAGCTTTATCTCGAACAATATATAAATTTTCGAGCTTGAGATCAATTTTAAAAACGTATTCGAGCTTGAGTCGATCTCGATCCAAATAATTATAAAACGAGTCAAACTTAAATTTTCTAATATTCGACTCGGTTGGGAGAAGCCCTTCGGTTGCAAACCGGAGGAACCGCTGATAGCCCTCCAAAACAACAAATAAATGATTATAAAGTGAAGTAATAAACATGTAGCCAAGCTTAATTGCATAGAGCATTTGCTAATTTCCCGAATGTCAAATGTTAGAGTCTAGCCATATATATATTTATAAGGGTTTTGATAATGATAACCTTAAGGACTATCAATAAAAGCGGAATATTCTTTTTTGAAAAAAAAGTTTTTAGTTGAATTAGTTACATGAGTAATGAAAATTCCTAGAAAAATGAAAGAATTTTGACAAATGAAGGATTAATAGTTTATATTAGTCCCGTAACAAGTGTAAATAAGTGTAGAAGGCAGGGTCGAATGTACTTATACTACCTTGCTGATCAATTTATAAATTAATGAACACACAATGTAAATAAACTCTTTTTTTATTAATCAATAATGATATAACAAAGTATAAGTAGTTGCGGAACAGATAAGAACATGAATCCTAAATAAACTACTTGAGAGAAATAAACAATTACAAACGCTATCTAAGACAAGTATTGGTTAACTAATAATGAATACAAGATCAGACACTGATATCATTAAACACAATTGATGAACCATGTGATAAGCAGTATCACAATTGATTTCACTATGCTTTGGAATGAATTGCAGAATGCTTAAGAGTAGAGTGAAGATCGTTGTTGTGTTCACACGAATTCGTTCGTCGACACCTCTATTTATAGGATTTGCATGGGGTGAGAACTAAGAGGATGTACAAATTGTCCACGTGTAAGAATTCCGTTGGAGTTAAGGATGTCTTCATGAGCATTACTAACGGAACTCTGATTGTCCTTTTTGTCTTCTAATAGTCGCCGAGATCTTCTAGAAGACATGCATAAGATTCCTTTTTTTGGCGACTCACCATCTTCAAAGATATTGTATATACTTGTGTCAACTGAAGCTCCAGATGCTAAGTGATATTCAGATACTCATCGTTCTTCAAATGTTGGGCTTGTTTTAGTGACCTTCACTAAGATTGGAACTTAGTGTAACATTTGTCTTCAAGATTCCGTGTGTTATTGTCAAGTGCACACTGAACCTACTACGACCACCTGAACAGTTGATCACTCTTTGATTCCGCACGGGGAATTGACCGTTGCTTCTTTGGATGTTCAGATAGTGTAGTCGAGTGATGAGGATCTGAACGTATTATTAAATCCATCATAGGTAAGGGTTGCTTTCAGCTACCCAACAGTTTATAATTTAATTAATACTTCCTACGATTCAAAATAAGTGATACACTTTCCTTTTTGGGGTGATTCATAATAAGTGATACATTTTGAAAAGTTTCCTTATTTGGCAAATAAAATGGGACCCACACCCACTAACTATCTACTTTAACAAAGTGAAATGACCCATTTACCCTTACTTTTTTACTTTTAAACATCATTAACTTTACTTTATTTAAAAGGTGTAGGACTCATTCCCCACTAACCATCCAATTAATCTAATTTAATCATCATTACAATCTTTGACCTAAAAAACCGTGAAACCTCAAGTGTATCACTTATTTTGAATCGGAGGAAGTATTAGGGTATTACCTTGTTGTGAGTAATGATTGATTACTTATTAACAAACTAAACACCAAATTGGGGGTAATGAACTAGGTAATGCTTAAATATACTACTACTACTACTTATTATTATTATTATTATTATTATTATAATATTATTTTATTATTATATTTTATATATTACTAATATATTATATATAAATAATATTATTATATTATATATAATATTATATACTTCCTCCGATTCAAAATAAGTGATACACTTGGGGTTTCACAGTTTTTGAGGTAAAAGATTGTAATGATGGTTAAATTAGATTAATTGGATGGTTAGTGGAGAATGGGTCCCACACCTTTTAAATAAAGTAAGGTTAATGATGTTTAAAAGTAAAAAGTAAGGGTAAATGGGTAATTTCACTTTGTTAAAGTAGATAGTTAGTGGGTGTGGGTCCCATTTTTTATGCCAAATAAGGAAATTTTTCAAAGTGTATCACTTATTTTGAATCAACCCAAAAAGGAAAGTGTATCACTTATTTTGAATCGGAGGAAGTATATTATTATATATTCCATATATTATAATTATATATATATATATATATATATATATATATATATATATATATATATATATATATATATATATATATATATATATATATATATATATATATATATATATGGTCGAGTTATATAGAGAACCCTGATTTTAAAAAGAACCCTAAGAACCATTTAATTTTAATCCTATCCATTGAATAATCGATCTAATGGTTTAAAAACCGGAATGGCATATGTGTAATTAAGCTACCAATTTTGGCCAGATTTTTAAGATACAAAAGGGTATTTTGGTAAAAGAATATAAATTAAATTTAATAATTAATTAAAAAGGAAAATAAATATCATGCACACTCCCCAAAACTTCGTAACTTCCCCCTATGATTACGTATATTGCACCCACCTTCCAAATATCCGATCATTTTTTTCCAAATGAAAGATACGAACGGCGACGGTTTATAATCTCCAAATCGGCGAAAATTGGTACATGATTCTATCATTTTTTAACTGATCCTTGCACATTTGCATTATATAAATCAAAATAAGTGAGATTTTTTAATGATTTTAGCTTGGGTTTAGGTTTTCCGGCGATATTGAAGACGAAGGTTCACGAACGTACGGACGACGAACAATGTCAGGTAAATGTTCGATTAATACTCCTAAATAGGGTCGCATATATGTTTTCATCATCAACGAAAACTTAAGTATGTGAAAATACGACTATGGTGGTAAGATTATATGTCGGAAATTGGGTAAAGGGTAAATGTCTTGAAAGATATATACATGCATTACATAATTTTTTTAAATAAAAAACTCTTTTTTGGAAGGGAATATAGTTCTAATTCGTTCATATAGAATTCAAATTATCATATTTTGGTGTTGATAATATGGGTTTTTGAAAGTTAAAACATAATAATGATTGAAACAAACATATATGCAAGAATAATTATGTTTAAATACACCAAAGGACACTTCTAAAATCACATAATAATGATGTTACCATTCTGTGGGGAAAAGTTGTTTTTGAATCTAACATCACTGTTATTTCTTATGTGTGAAGGTTTTACGAGAGGTGGAAAAAAGAGGACAAGATCGATTGAAACATATGAGGTTTTAAGGAGTAGTTTGACCAAAAAGAAAGGTTACTATTAGATATATCATTTTAGTAATATAACAGATTTGTTGACTCTTTTTGTTGTGTTTGAATTGAGCTAATTCGATTACCTTAGTGTGACTTATAGCATGAATGTTTATATATTTTTTGTTTGATGTAGTGGTTACGAGAAGTGCAAAAGGGGATAAAAAATAGTGGAATTGAAGATGATGTGGGGGCTAGTACCTGAAAAAAAGGTATTCACAAGAAAATACTAGTGTGTCAGTTAAAAATATTAAAATTGTTTTGAGATGCAAATTTATATTATTTTGGTTGTATTATGTTTATTAATTTTAATTTTCATATAGTGGATACTCAGATCGGGAAAAACAGAACAAATACTGATAAAAAAATGATGATGCATGATCTAGTTCTTCAAGTAGAAAAGGTAAACATATGAAAACATATATGTACGTTTATGAGGAAAAGAGTTAACACGATTTTGGTTATAGCATAAAATGTATGTAATCAGAAGAAATCCAATGTCACCATTGCAAACCTAGTTGTAAGTAAAATTAATTGGAAATTATTGTTTAGAAAAAGTGTTATGTTTGCATTGGTGTTATGACTAAAATTTATGTATGTGCAGAAAAAACTATTTGCCAAGTACACGTTGAGCATAGATCATGGTAAGGCGGATGAATTTGACCAATCTGAGCTTGTCATCGGTTAGTTTAAATGGCAGATCGGAAGGTATAAAAAAACTTCTGGTGTATTGTGATGAGGTGCATGGATTCGTATTAGGTCAAGATCTCAAGAAATGGGATGGTGGTTTAAATGGTGACCATTCTAGGCTGGTTAAACAAATCAACATATTGAAAGCAAGGTATGCAACAAGGATTTTGCGTTCGGAATGCAACATCAAGAGGAATGAAATAAGAGCAGGATTGGATGCTTTAATTTAAAATGTTTTTTATTTAGCTTTCAATGGGAAATATTAATTTTTTTTGCTTTTTGAAGTCGTATGTTCATCTTATTTTGACTATGTTTATGGAATATTTGGAATTTTTTAGGTTTTCAACTTTAGTTGTTTAGTTTTTCATATTAATAGGTTAATTATATGTTTGGGTTATTTATGTTAGTAACAAAACATATATGTTACAGTCACTCAAAAAATTTAGGAATTATTTTCAAAAATTTATTATTTTTTTTTTCATTTTTGCCAAGCCGGTTGTGCATATATGTTTATTCCGGTAATTAATGTTATGTTTCCATAATTAGTGACATCAGTGCTATTTTTCCGTAATTGTTGCATATATGTTATTTTACAATTTTGTAACATAGACATATCATCCTTTACGATAGAAATTGGTTACCAAAAACATATATGTAACATAAAAGATACATGTAACATAAAACATGCATGTTGAATAAACGAAATACATATCGAATTTTCATAAAAATAGTTACAATAACACAATGTTTTCAAACAATAACACATTTGCATCCAACTAGTTGCTCATGTGCAAGATATGGAACATCTAACTTTTATTAGCAAGATCTCCCACTAATCCAACTTATATTCCATCTAATTTTCTCATTTGTCTTTCGATAGTGAACACATCAAGCAAAACCTGTTACATTTATGATTAAAAAAAAAGCAGATATTAGTGAAGAACATATATGCAAACTCATAAGACATCAATGAATAATTTTGTTATTGAATAATGAACATATAAGCAAAAAAAGAACATAGAGATGATAATTTTTATAGAATACACATAGATTTAGAGGATTAAATCTTGCTGGAGTTAAATTTCCATACATCATATTGAATAATTTTTTGTTAATAATGAACATATATATATGTCAATGAACATATATGCAAAAGCATAAACACATAGATGATAAATTCTGAAATAAACATGGCTGGAAACGGATGGCTTTGCACCCCCAATCGCATGAAACAACGGGAGATTTCTCAGGTACATCAACTCCGGTCACAAAATTACAACTTTAAATCAGACTCCAACTTTAAATGAAAAGACTACCAAATTAAAAATTTAAATTTTCCTAACAGCAACACTAAAAAAATTAATAACAAAATCACCAAATCTGTAGACCATTGGTGGTCAATGTGAACCATCGAATTGGTACCCTTGGATTCAAACAAACCTGAAACATCACAAAACACAATTCATTTAGATTAGATTGTTATGATTCTAGGTGGCATTTTCTCGAACAAGTGATGTGCATAAATTAAATACTCTGATAATATACATATACAAAGAACCGAAAAAGATGGATTTAAATTTTGATGTAATTTTGTTGACAAATAGAAAGAAGAATTAAAAAAAAAGATTAAAACGAAGAAGAACCGGGATTACCTTCAGAATTTTATACCAACGCCTCCAACCGTCGTCGCACCCTGGGTTGTCTCGCCGGGAACACGGATCAAATCACCATCAGCCGGCAAACACACTCAGCTTCAACATTTACACCGTGGCCATATGACCCGTAATATTTTGCGATGGAGTTTCTAGTGATCTTCTCGTGTACCCATAATATATTACGATAGAAATACAAATTAAAAGTCACAGTTGATCGCCATTAACACCTCAGATGAAAACTCAAACGTGCATTGTGCAGGAATAAAGACGAAAACAATTAGGGTACGTGATGTGGTGTAATACGGTTACAATCAATGAATACCAATGATATGATAGAAATCTTTTCCAGGGGAATTTTAGGTAATTTCCAAAATTATAATAACCGATTCTATATATGTAATACCTATAATACCCCTAGGAATTTGTTTTAAATAAAATAAATGAAAAAGATATTACTAATTTGTGATTGGTTAATCAAGAGTTCTCTGGGTTCTTTTTAAAATCAGAGTTCTCAATATAATCCTTCACTATATATATATATATATATATTATATATTATTATTATTTATATATTATTATTATATTATTTATATATTATTATTATAATATTAGAATAAATAAATAATATTATTATATTATTATTTATATATTATAAATATATTATTATATTTAAATAAATATTATTATTATTATTATTATATTATAAATAAATAAATAATATTATTATTTATATATTATATATAATATTATTTATTATTATATTTACCTATATATATTATATAATTTTTATTTTTTATTTTTTTTAATATTAATATTTATTCATGCTCAGATAAAAATTTTACCAAATCAAGGAACATCAATGATCATTGGAATACTAAAGAATGCCCATTATATTCCTTAGTATTCCCATTATCATTCCATTTCCTATTATCCACTTTGAACCAAACGCACCCTTATTTTTCAAAACATAGTATTCCACTCTTATCAAAACCCTATTTTTAAACCTATATAAATTCAAAAATAGTAAGTGTACTGCTGAATTTTAAAACTTGCTAGTTAGGAAAAGATTTTAAATGTTTTATATGTAGTATATAGACATATTATAATGATTAGTAGTAAATATACACTATTTTATACGGATAAGGTTGTATTTTTTTTGCACGGCATATAATCTACCCTAGATATCTATAATGGACTTGAACTCATGATCAGGGGTCTCTTTAAGGAGGTGTGGTCGCACATGACCATGTTTTATAGGAGCCAATCTTTTATATAATCTTAAAGTTTTATACTAATTGAATCATTTAATTGAAAACGAATTAGAATTTTTTTTTATATAAATCTTGTATATAGAGGTCTCATTTTCATTTATTCGCACGAGATTCTAAAGATCTCGAAGACCATTTCTCATGACTACTAGGTCATGAGCAATATTTTATACCAATATCACTAGAATATAAACTTTAAGTGAATATGATTTTATTTATGCATTAGTTTTTCCCATACTTGATATAATTTGTCTTTACTTTTATCGATAGCAAGTCAATATCGTCGTCTTAATGAATGGGGGAAGCAAGCACATGCGACGTGACTGTTATGGGCATACAATAATTGGAAGTGAAGAGCGTGCCGAACCCACGAACCGTGCGTGCTAAGCGTGAACATGCGTACAAGGCAGATTTGTTGGTAGGTAACATCAATTGGTGGACATCAAGACTATGCATGTCACGTGTCAAGAATGACGTGGCTTTAAATCCTTCTGACTGGTCCCAAAGTTCCAAACCCATCTCAAAACATCCAAGAAATGTCAAAAAAAAATTGTTTTTTGAAAGTAAGTTGGTGATTCGAGTCTAAATAGTGATATACATAAAGGGCAATATGTTTTCCCTCAAACCCTCCAGCTATGAGGAATAAACCCCACCATTTATGCAGGACGGGACTTGAACCCAACACCATATTTTTTTTACCAATACCACTAGACTAGAAGTCTTAAGTAAAATAAAATTAATTAATTACCCTTTTTGCAAAAGACCTCTCCACTTTTCCGTACAAAAATATAACATTGTTCTTTTAAGAAAGACTGTATTGATTTTTTAGTATATTATCCTTGTATTAATAAAATGACAGGTATATAAAATTCACTAATTTAATTTTTTAATTTCATCTTTAATTTAAATATTATTAGAGAAATGATATTTAGTCTTACCCAAACGTGATAGAATGATATGTGTATTCCACTAATTCTCTCTCCTAATATTATCTCTTGATTTTAATACATGTCTTCATCTAATGAGTAGGTTTATGAGTATCTAAATACTATTACTCATATTATTATTGATTGAATGAGTCGAATACCTAACTTTAAAGCAAGATTGCGAGGTTTTCCAACTGCCCAATCACCCATTGTCAAGTCGTATTTTGGGTACCAGAAATCTTGCTCCTTCACCTATTCGAGAAAAGTAAATAATTGTTCAAATAAACTACACACCAGACACACTGGTCCAAATTGCCCACTCTCTTCTTCTCAATTTCAGTTATTCTTAAAAAATTAATAATAATTCTCACCCCATCTTAAATTGTAATATTATATAATTATATATTATATTAACCTTGAGAACGATTCCGTTATATGTCAATGGTTGTTCTTGCAGTTGTCTACAACAATACTCAAAGTGAGAAGAAAACATATAACTAAATAAAAAAGGGGTTGATTAAATCTTGCACACAACCTGTTTGCTTTTTTGCTTCAGAGAAATGAGTAGAGAAAATGGCCATGAACATCAACCTCTTCTTCCTTCAACTAAACAAGAAGATCACAATTTCGTCAAATCGACACATTTTTTGGTCAAAATTACCAAATGGTTTCTCAAATTTGCAATGTGTTTTATTTTCATTGTTTGGGTGACTTTCTTGTTCTTACTTCCATCAGAATCCGTGAGTCAATTATCTGAGAAATACGTTGACGCTACCTCTGGATCGGTCTTCTGGGTTACAGGTTCGTAATGTTTGAATTTCTAGTTTAATTTAATAATTTCCATTTTTTTCTCGATTAACTAATTAATTATCTGCTAATTGGATGATCTACAGGAAGTATATTCCTTTATGGTGGTCCTATATTCATCATTGCATTTCTTGCTATACTTTACCTTAGAATATCTGGGGAACAAGAGTATGTTACTAAATACTAATCCACCAAAAAAAAACTTTTTAATTCCTTAAATAATTAAATTTTATAAGCAATTACTTTTGTGTAGGAATAAGAAACCGAAGAACCCGAGTTTCCGATTGTGGACATTTCCGGTTATCGTAGATGGATGGTTTGGGGTTGTTACAGCTGCAGAATTAGTTATTATTCTGGTAGTTGTTGTGTATATAATTTGGGCGGTTTCAATTTATGCATTCCGGAATTACAACTTGATTCCCTACTATGAGAGTCAAGGAAAGAGGTAATATTTGTTTATAAACTTTATAACTACTTATTTCTGCATATTTTATTGAATTTAATTACCTTTTGTTTACTTATTATTTATGTCAATTTATTATAATTTTGAAATTAAATGATGTAGGAATGTAATGTTGAAGCACACAGGGCTCCGTTTCGGGTCAATTGGGTTGATTTGCATAATGTTTATGTTTCTACCAGTTGCAAGAGGATCAATTCTCCTTAGACTTATAAATATTCCATTTGAACATGCAACCAGATATCATATATGGTTGGGACATTTAACAATGACACTTTTCACCCTTCATGGTTTATGTTATTTCTATTCATGGATTTTGGAAGATCGTGTTGTACATCAAGTGAATTTCTATCCTTTTTTTATTTTATATAATATTTTTTAATGACTAAAATTATTAATTTTTGTTCTACTTTTTTGTGCAGTTAATTAGCTGGAAAACTAACAGTATTGCCAATCTTCCTGGTGTAATCAGCCTATCAGTTGGTTTATTAATGTGGGTGACATCACTGCCTCAAGTTAGGAGGATAAATTTTGAAATATTCTTCTACAATCATCAACTGTATATTGTTTTTATTGTCTGTTTTGCAATGCATGTTGGTGATAAGATCTTCAGTGTGACGGTTGCTGGTTTATTTCTTTATATGCTCGATCGGTTTCTTAGATTTTTTCAGTCAAGAAAAACTGTGGACATAATTTCAGCTAAATGCCTTCCATCAGGGACTGTTGAACTTATTATTTCAAAACCAAAAGGTAACGGCAGTAATTTCTTTAACGGGTCAACTTGACCCGAAATAATATTTATTTATTACTTTTTTTTAATGTAGATTTACAGTACAATGCTCTGAGTTGGGTAATGATTCAAATTCGGGAATTATCTTGGCTTCAATGGCACCCTTTTAGTGTTTCATCAAGCCCTTTAGATGGTAAATATCATCTTTCTGTTCTCATAAAAGTTGTTGGAAATTGGACACAAAAACTGAAAGGACACATTTCTAGTGTGAGTGGGGACCACACTGATCTAGAAAACCTCATTCAACCAAATATAAAGCTTAAGGCGTATGTTGAAGGGCCTTATGGTCATGAGTCACCATACCACTTGACGTAAGTCGTTTTTTATTTTTTATGTGCGTCTCGAAACTGATTATTTGATTTTTAATACTCTGAGTCAGTTGTAATATAATGGACTATAAAAGATGGTGTTCGTATATGCTTTTTTTTTTTTTTGTTTGAAGTTATAATAAGATAATGAGGTGTAGATGTTCAATTTTGTTACCAAAAAATGTAACCAGGTACCTTTTTTGTAACAAAATTGAAAATTTACTCCTATTAATGAGTTACATATTTGTAACAAAATTGAATATTTACTCTTATTAATGGGTTATTAATGTAACATTTACTCGTTTGAGTTGCTTTCTTCATCTACAAATATCTTTTTTACTTAATTACTTGTTTGTGTTTACGTATGAAAACCTTATTTTAGTAGCTGGTGGCATTGGGATTTCACCATTTTTGGCGATCTTGAGTGATATTCTTCACCGTATTAAAGGCTCAAAAGCTTGTATTCCAAGAAATATACTAATAATTTGGGCAGTTAAAACATCTGAAGAGCTCCCACTTGTCCACTCACTAGACTTGAACTCACTCTTTCCAGACTTTCACACCAAATTAAATCTTGAGATTCAATCTTATGTCACTCAGGAATCAGAACCACCATCGGTACGTAAAATATACAAAATCATAAAAAAACATGTAATTACCAAAACAAATCTTAAAAAAATTATAATCACCACAAAACATTAATGCCACAGAATTTGAAGTTATGATTTTTTTTTACTACAGGAAGAGAGTGAGATACATAAGTATGTAAACTCTTCAGTTTTTTCTTCTCCCAACCGATCTGGCATCTCTAAATTGGTTGGAACCGGAAGCATCATTTGGGCTGGAACTTATGTAATGGTGTCCACAATTGGTTTAATGATTTGTTTGACTTTTTTAAAAGTGTTTTACATCGACAAATATGATATATCACACCAATGGTACAAAGGGCTTCTAGTATTGATTTGCATGGTTGCTAGTGTCATTATTTTTGGTGGTCTTGTGATTTGTTTTTGGCATTTTTGGGACCGAAAAACGTCAGAAAACGATAAATTAATGGATGAAAAGGAAAGTGTTGGCATACAATATAGAGAGAGTACTATCACAAACAAGAATTCATTGGATGAAAGTTTTGTTAAAACTGTAAAGTATGGTCAAAGACCGGATTTGAAAGGTATGTTTATGGCATTTTTTTATTTCTGTTAAGTAAAGGTATTAATTTTTTTATTTTTTATTTTTTTCTTTTGCAACCATAATGAGGAGGATTTTTATAACCATTTATAGAAAGTTTTGGTTACATTTTGGTAATATCTTTAATAGGTAAAAAAATCCACATTTTTGTCAACTAATTAGTGAAATACCTTTATAACACTTGATTATGAAAAAAAAAAAATAGAGAAAAAATTACTCAGTACCTCAAATCGAAAATTTTATTAAGTTGGGTACCTTTTTGCACAATTTGCCCATTTTCTAATTATATTTAACGCGTTAGTTATAATATAAAACAAGAAAGTGATGTTATATTGATTTAGTTTATATGCTGATGAATACAGAAATCTTTGGAAAGATAGCTGAAGGTTGGGGAAATGTAGATATTGGGGTTATTGTTTGTGGGCCACCATCTCTTCGAACAAGTGTCGCTAAAGAATGCAGATCTAAGAATTTTGGGAGAAAAAACAATAGTCCAATCTTCCATTTAAACAGTCACAGTTTTGATCTGTAGGTACCCCTGGCCCCTGTATTGTATTGTATTGTATTGTATTGTATTGTATTGTATTGTATTGTATTGTATTGTATTGTTTACCACTATAATTCAATCAAGTGTATATATATGTATGTAAGCTTAGTTGTTTCTATACATGATACATAATGTTATATGTAACAAAAAGCCTTTGAAACAGAGTATATCTTTGTTTTGATTAAATAATTAGCTGTTAAATCTTAAAATTTATAGAAATTGTAGGATGAACTGATTTATTTCTTGAAAATCACTGTGGATTTCTATCATATATTGCGACAATTCAAATCGATCGATCATAGCTATTGCGACAATTCAAATCATTGTGTGGTATTTAGGAGTGTATTAGTACCTTCAAAAAACAACAAAGCAAGCACGCTAAGTATTCCTGATCAACCAATTAAATTGGTTCTTGTTGTATGTAACTATTGATATTTTGATTGATGGAGCAAATTAGAGTTGAAGTTGATATATAATTGAACATTGTTACTCCATAAATAGCTTCACTAACCAGAGTTTATCAATGAACTTGTTTCTGAATTACTTAATTTGTCGTCAACCAATGAATTAACGAGAGTTTATCAATGAACTCAGAGAGAGAGAGAGAGAATAAATGTTGATCGATTTGAATTGTGGGTAAAGTGAAATCGTTAACACAACCCTATTATACTCCTATTTGAGTTTGAGCATATAATGTTGTTGTTGTATCTGATTAAAATGATGCAGTCGTTTTGAGTATTTTGGATATCGTGTTAGTCTCTGGTTCAACAAAAGGGGGAAAGAAAAGAGAAGGAATGATGCTCGAGAAGACAAAATGGCATTAATTTAAAAAAAATATAAACTTATTTAGAGAAGAATGATAGTAATAGTAATAGTGGCGGCTGTGTTTTCCATACACAAATGTTATGTTAGTGACATATATTTTGCTTACATTAAGTAGTTTGCTTACTTTGATTAGAACTGTCATCTACTTCATTTCACGTGTAAAAAAATCTATCTGCAAACAATTTGAAAGTAATATTAGCAATTATACATATAATAACACTCAAATACAAAATTCATACCCAAATGACAATGATATTAGCAGAACGTGCATTATTTCTATGGAATAACGATCACATAAGGAATCTAAGACCGCCAAGTGATCTTTCCTTCCTTGCTTTAGAGAAGAACACACGAGGTCACTGGAATCAAGCTGTTTAAAGCCTAACCCTAAATGTCAGAAAAGTGTTTTCAGATGCAGATCGGTCACTGTTTGATAAAATTCCAAGAAGATGAACTCAAAGCAAAAGAAATCCGCAAGAAACGTGAATCACCCGTTTGGAAAATGTAGCAGCAGAAGCCGTTAAAAGCAATGAGCCCGAACTGGTCTCGAATTTTGTTTCACTCACAACTGCAAGTAGCTGACATGACATGGATTTGCCCGGTTTGACTTTTGGGTTTGACCCAGTTGGAGTTCGGTTCGGTTATTTGATGGGGCCGGGTTCATTTTGGAGAGATATGTGAAAAGGTGATGATTTTTATACCACATGATTTAATCCATCTACCATAACAATTGCATTACTTGTTTGTACAGTATGCAGTATTACTTGTACAGTGGTATAGACATCAAAAAGTGTGGTAGGAAAATTAATTCCCTATGTGAAAGGGTGAAAATTGGGGTTTTTTGGATAGAAAGCAAGGTAAATGTTTATTTTATTTTTTATTTTTATTTTTTGAACAGCAAGTTAGTAAGTTAGTGTTCGACATATGCAGTAACATCCAAGCGGGTAGTATGCATTCCTCGAACATATCTTCTTTTTATGGGAATAAACCCCACCATCTTTTTTTCTCCTAAAGAATGCCCCCAACAAGTTTTGAACCCAAGACTTCCTGAAGGCAAACTCCCCAAGGCAGCCCTAAGTGAAGTTCTTATTTCCATCCGGAAGGTTTGTTTTTCCCCTATTTTTACGAACAACATTGCACGCGCCACAAACTATAGATACAAGGTACTCGTCTCCGCATTGCGCGGATTTTAACCTTGTAATGTAAAATGTCCTAAGCCAGTTAGTTGTCTAATACGAAAATAAAGTGTGAACCACTAACATTATGAATATACGCAATAATTGGAATTAAACTCGGTTATTAAGGGAACAAACTACCCAACGAACAATTAATTACCTACCAAATGTTTAAAGTACATCAACTAAGTAATCTAACACTAAATTACATTTGTACAAATAATTTAGTAAGTTGAACACCAAAAAAAGAAAAGAAAAATAAAAAAAGCATTGTTCTTGACCCCTCCTTTCTGAAAGTTCATTGCGCCAAAGGACAACCAAATCCACCAACTCTATCTTTTCTTTTTCCAATTGATGCTTGTTGGCTGCCACAAGTAACATCTCTCCCTCTCGCTCTATTTTTTATTGATCTTTAAATTAATATCATTCATTTATTCTGTTAACCACCTATCAGGCTATCATTATCATCACTACTCACTACCGCAACCCACCATCACCACCCACAACCACCACAATCACTATTAACTACCTGCCACCACCATTACGCATCACCACCCACCACTATTCTTATCGCACCGCAAAATATAGTTATATGGTACATTATGTGGATACTTGCTAGTAGACATACGATTGGGACTTTTAAGTAGACATGAATGATTGGGACTTTTAAGTATTTTTCTGCGAAGATTGGATTATGTGATTGTGCTTTTCTTGGGGAATGGTAGAAGTCAAGGGAAGAGTGTGAGCAACGTAATCATTTTGATGCTTGCACATATTTCTGTAATTCATAATTTTTAGTTGGTACACAAATAATGGCAAAACGTAGTTAAATTTAATTTAAATTTCTTTTAAAACATTACAATTATTATTAATAATTACATTTTCATATTGAATTAATAAATACGACAAATTGCAAAAAAGGTAAGATAATATGAGAATCTTTAAAGGGATTGTGCGTGATTAAAAATGAAAAAGAAGTGTAATATGCAACTTGCTTTGTTAAAGCATGAAATTGTTTTGTTTATGGGTTTCTTTTATGTGCTTTTTCTTGTGTGGAATGGAAAAAGTCACTCAACCTGAATTGAAGAAACTCATAAACACATGATTGAGTATCAGCTAAGTAACTTTTAAGTAAATTATAAGGATAGTCCTTATCGTTTGACCTGAGTTTTGGATTTGGTCTCTAAGTTCTTGAAATTACATAATGGTCACTAAGTTTCAAACTTCGTATCGGTTTTGGTCCCTAACGCTAATTGCCGTTAAAAATAGCTGTTAAATCTAGACATGTTCTTTGCACATGAGGATACTTTAGTCCTTTTAGATTTTCCGTAATTAATTGCTAAACTATATAAATTTGGAGAAGGCGTCTTCACCGAAAAGCAAAAGTACCACCCAAAAGCAAAAGCACTAAAAAAGCAAAGTACCACCCAAAAGCAAAAGCAAAACTACCCCACTACACAATGACCAATTAACGACTTTTGGAGAAGGCGACTTCACCGAAGTTGCGATTACATGCAAAGTTAGATTCTTGTAAACCCTATTAAAACCCACAAGCGCACAAAACAAAAGCAAAAAACCGTTGCACCAATACTCCTCCAGATTACTCCAGCCAAATCTTTGACCCCTCTAATGCTTTTGCACCCCAAGAAGAACCATTGCATCCGAGCTTTGAGCATGATTTATGCTTGACCCAGAACTTAGATTCTTGTTATTCTATAAATCTGGCCATATCCTAATTGCACTTCCCCCCGTCCCGCCAGTGCTGTTTGTTTTTGAAGAGGTAAAAGGTGTGCAGTCTGCGGACCACATTTGCAGAGAAAATGCGGACTTTTCTCGGACTAAAGGTCTGCAGTCCATAAGAAAGTGAAGTTCTTATTTCCATCCGGAAGGTTTGTTTTTCCACTATTTTTCCGAACAACATTGCTCGCGCCACAAACTATAGATACAAGGTACCCGTATCCGCATTGCGCGGGTTTTAACCCTGTAATGTAAAATGTCCCAAGCCAGTTAGTTGTCTAATATGAAAATAAAGCGTGAACCACTAACAACATTATGAATATACGTGATAATTGGAATTAAACTCGGTAATTAAGAGAACAAAATACCCAACCAACAATTAATTACCTACCAAGTGTTTAAAGTACATCAACTAAGTAATTTAACACTAAATTACATTTGTACAAATAATTTAGTAAGTTGAACACCAAAAATAGAAAAGAAAACTTAAAAAGGCATTGTTTTTGTCCCCTCCTTTTTGGAAAGTTCACTGTGCCAAAGGACAACCAAATCCACCAAATCTATCTTTTCTTTTTTCCAATTGATGCTTGTTGGCTGCCAAAAGTAACATATCTCTCTATTTGTTTGTTGATTTCTAAATTAATATCATTCATTTATAATGTTAACCACCTATCACTATCATCACTACTCACTACCGCAACACACCATCACCGCCCACAACCACCACAATCACTATTAACTACCTGCCACCATTACGCATCACCACCCACCACTATTCTTATCTGTAACGACCAGAAATTTCGGTTAATGAATTAAATGGAAATATTGAGGAATAAATATGGTAAAATATTTAATCGACCCTTGGATGTGTTATTATAGGTAAAGGATCGTTTATGACTCGTGATAATTGAAAACGGGTCAAGACTTGGTTAGAAACAAGTTTGGATATCAGAAGATTGGCCTAGACATGCAGCCCTCGCGATGGGAGCTCGATGGGAGGAAGGGAACAGGGAATTCAGAAGTCTGATGGGAGGATTTTCGTGCTGAGGTCGCGATGGGAGCTCGATGGGAGGATTTATGTGCTGGGAGCTCGGTGGGAGCTCGGCGCGAGAATGCACAGAGCTGCATATAAGTCGAGGCCGCGTAACCTCGCGCTGGGAGCTCGATGGGAGCGCTGTCTGGACTATAAAAAAGTCGATTTTTAGGGTTTTTTCTCATTCTCTTCAACCCTACACATAGTGCAGCCGATTTGGGAGTATTCTTGGTCGTTTTTGGAGCTCAAGAGCTCAAATCTTCACCATCTTGAAGGATTTATACATCAAGGGTAAGTATTCTTGATTATCTTGCTTATCTACCTTGATTGTGAGCTTGGTATGGGTAAAAATGGTGGTTTGGGGAACCAACCATATCATCTTTGGGGAAGATGATCTAGCATGGGTGTAGAACACTCATTGTAAGCTTGTAGTCAATGTGTACAAGTTGGATTTGGGTTATTGATGGAAAATCTTGAACTAGGGTTTTGAGATTTCACCAAGTTGGGTGAACTTGGTGGTTAGGAATGTTAATATGGGTTGATTAGTGATTAGTTATGGATAATAACTAGTTATTGTGATGATATTGATGGTAGGTCAAAAAGACCTAAAGATTGGTGACGTTTCACAAGTTAAGAAGCAAGGATTCGTGTTGTTAGACACGATTTGGAGTTAGCTTGGCTAAGGTGAGTACATGTGACTTTTTAACTGGGTACATAGCAAAAGGATTTTGAAATAAAATGATGTTATGGAGTCTTTATTAATAGATATTTTAATAAAGATGGAGATTAGAAACATAAGAATAAATGTGTTTAATATGCTATTAAAGTATAGTCCATATGATTGACGATTTTGATAAGTAAGTATGATTATATAAATTGTAAATAATGAGTTTTTATTAATAAGAGGTATTAATAAAAATAATGATTGAGAGTATATGATATGGAGTTTTATTATTGAATACATTAATAAAACTAAAGATGATGATTTTTAAGTAATAAGTAATTATTAGTAAGATTTTACTAATAAGAGTAATGATTGATTGCTAAGAGAATAAGTATAAAGTGACTAGTAAGAGATAAGTATTCTAGTCAAGTAAAGCTAAAGTAATATGATAAATGATAAATATGTATTGTTTATTATGGACTTGGTAAAGTCAATATTGAAAATGATTAATTAATGAGAATGATGAGATAATTAGAATATGTGTATTCTAATTAAAGATGAATTTGATGAATGGAGCTGAGGCTCAGATGTGATGAATAAGATATCCGGAATAAGACCGCCCAGAAATGGGGGAGCATGAGATGTCTACTTGGGGTGGTACCTCCCTGCGCAAAGAGTAGAATGTCACAATTTACGACACCCAGTGTTGGGTGAGCATGACGACCCGGGAACGGGGAGAGCTTATGAATCTCGGTAAGACGGGGGCTCCCAATTACCTTGATAGTTTACCTATGACGTCCCATATCGGGAGAGTTGGCTTCGGAGAGGTCCGTTGCGTATGTGATAAAGAAAGTGTAAGCTTGGAGATAGCTTACAAATATGTGATTAGATGATGTATAAGCTTATGGTAAGCTTATTAGTTTATGCGATTAAATGAATAAGAGATGAGATGTGAATTAATAGAAATGATGAGGATAAGTATTTATATTGACATAAAAATTATTTTATGAATCTTTTTGAGAATGGGTCGAAAACCCATGTATCTTACGAGACTATTTTATCTCACGTACTACTTTGTTTTTGGCTATGTACTCAGGTTCAGGATCGAAGGATTAGAAGGTCCCGTTAGAAGTGGCCTAGTGTTGATCAGTTCGGGAGCTTGTAGGTAGATCCCGTTATCCTATGGTTATGATATTGTTTTGTAACACCGGTTTTAAACTCTGATAAACTTTTAATGGTTTTTGTTAAACCGTATTTTTGGGATATTGGATCTTGTAATATTTTTTTATTTAAAAATATGTTTTAAAAGATGTTTTAAAAATTGAGGTGTTACTGCCAACCAAAGCCAACCAAGAAGTTTATGAAAATAACGCATTACTTTTGAAGATTGAAAATCTAACAAAAGATTCTGAATCAAAGCAACTTCAGATTGTTGAATTAACAAAGAAACTTCATGACACAAATAATGTTAATATTTTGAACATCGAAAAACATTCTTCTGTTTGTGCTGAAAATTGTATTTTGAATGATAAAATCAAACTACTTGAATGTAATTTTGGATCTGATTTACAAAAACAAATCAATATTTTTAATATTGAGAAAACAAAATTGATAGCTAAAATTACATCTCTTGAAACAGATCTTTCTTTGTCTCAAAATAAAAACGAAAGTTTGTTAATTCACCTAGAAGAAAAATCTAAAATCTTTAACAACGACAAATCAGTTTTACAAACCAAAATTTTTGAATTAGAAACTAAAATTGATGAGTCACAAAAATCTTTTAATGAAGAGAAACTGAAGTTGCAAATACAAATTCAAAAGTTAGAATCTAAATCAAAAGATTCTCATTTAACAGCATCGAATAAATGTCAAACATCAAGAATGTTTTCTCCTGTCATGGCATATCGTGATTTATATACGATCAAGCAAACTGAGGTTAATAGAGGAAATTTTAAACCTAAACCGAAATCTCTAATAAGTTCTTCTACCAAACCTAAGCCTAGGAGATCCACGGTTCCACCACAAACTGATAAGAAAATGCATGCTCTCAAACAAACTAATAGAGGAAATTCCGCACCTAAAACTACAAATAAATTAGGTTCCTCTTCTAGACTTCAGCATTCTCAAATGTATAAGACTAAATCATCAACCGTGTTGAAACATTCGACTGCTTCAAAGAATATCCTTTCCACAACTAAATCGTTAAAATATTCGAGAAAAGATTTACTTTCTTTGGCACCTAAAATGATTTTTACACAAGTGCCAAAAACATCTCCTGTTTATGTTTACAAAACAACCTCGATCTTAAAAGCTAAATGGGTTCCCAAAACTCCAACATCTCAAATAATTCCCCGGAAATTATTTGACAGTGAAACATCAAGTTTCAGTTTTTCATGGAACTCTCAATCTTTAAATCAAATCGATACAACTTATCGGTGGTTTCATTCACACACTAACATTGTCGGACCCAAACAAATATGGGTACCAAAAGTTGTTTGATTTGTTTTGCAGGAAATTGGCTTATGCACACATCAGTGTATAACCCGTTCTCAATCATATAAATGACTTATACACAAATCGGTGTATAACTCGCGCTTCAACTAAATGACTTATACACATTTCAGTGTATAACTCGAGCTTCATCAAATGACTTATACATAATTAAGTGTATAACTCGCTTTTCAACATAATGGCTTTCAAGTACATCAGCTTGAAACCCGCTCTTAACCAGTTGTAAATGTAAAAAAAAAAAACTCTTTCCCACCTTTCTAAAACTGTATATTTTTCATTACTTATATTTTGTCGAGGGGGAGAAATTTTAATTCTACGGGGAGAATTATTATTTCCAGGGGGAGAAACTTTCTTATATCAATACTTTTATACCCGTTTGAATTTTTTTTTAATCGAACAATTTTTTTTTATCAAACGACAATACCTTCCTATGGTTTGCCAGAACCGGCCTTACCTTCCAAGGGAAATACTTTTTAGCCAAAATTGGTAAATGTGAGGGTATATGTCTAGGGTATAGATTTAGGTGAGTGCAAGGTGATGTGGAAACATGATAATTTTAAGAAAACACACCTTTGAGTGCATCCAAACCGAAAATAAACCGGGCAACCTCACTAAATTGTGATCATTCATGTGTTGAATGATTCACCAGACTTAACTGGCCCAGTCAAGCATTCGCACTCCACCACCAACCACTCAGATTCCTCTCAACAGGAATTTGTTTCAATTCATCAGGGGACGTAGCACATAATCTATCGACTGCTCATTCGAAGTATGTTGGTATTGAAATAATTAACCTTCTGCCCCGGGTTACGTCTTCAATTGAATGCACAATGTGTCTAAATTTCACCGACAAATATTTCCAATTTAGGACACATACACTTTTATAAATGAATCTCCGTGTATTCATCGGAACACTCATAGTGGCATCACAATCTGGTGTTTCACAAGGATTGAGTGGAAATCCTGCTAGAGCTAAAATCGCGCCAACTTTAATCGCAGGTCACACATTTGAATCAATGGTTGTGCAAATGACTATCGATTCATACCGTGTGTTAACGGATACTCTATGTGAGTCCGGTATTTCCTAAATTGTTCAAGTTGCTGTGCCTAAACTTTTAAATCATAAAGGCAACAACTTATGCCGGAAACACATACATTTTCCGATGAAAAATCCATGTTATTCTTACAAAGTAACATCATCAATGCTGATAAATTGCACATGAGCGTTATAGTTCACTCTCAAATTACTCCTATGATCTGCTATAACCGGCATGATCTTCCCAGGAGCCACCTACAATATAGGACAATATGTAAGGGTACATAGGTCTAGGTGAGCAGAATCAAGTATCACGGGATCTTGATTGGGGTGCGCTGAGATAAAATTTGAGAGGGGGAATGTAGTTTGGGGTGCAATTCAGCTATACATGGTAAAATGAAATGAGGGAGTAGTCGAAAAATGAATAAGTAAGCTTGAGTGAGGAGGGTGTGACAGGGTTAAAGAAAACGAAAAACCCTTACCAAACTGATAAAAAGCTGGGTAGCCACGTCTCTATCAGATTGCATGTGTTGCTCTCTGATATTGAAAAAGACATCATGGAACCCAGTGATGCAATGCACAACCCCCCCAGCCACTCAAGTATTTCTTAAAAAGTACTTGTTTCATTTCCACGGAGATTAGCTCATATGCTATCGACATCTCACTTGGAGATTGTTGATATTGAAACAGAGGACAAGTCTCTCCAGTCCTCGCCTTCGTTTGTCCACTAATTGAGTCTAGAACCGAAATACACTTTTAGGACACAAGGCATAATACCAAGCTTATCTTTGTGATAAAGCCGGAACATTCATAGTGATACCAACATTCTTGGTATTCCACGATGATTGAATGGAAATCCTACCAGTGCTATCATCTATTCCAACACTGAACGTAGGTCACACAGTTTGTGTAACTGTTGTGTCAACGGGTAATCTATGTGATCCCGGTTTTCCCGACTTAGTTCGATCATTGAGATTAAATGCCAAATGATTTGATCGGATATCTATATCATCGTCTTCGGTTCGGTTTTCGATTATACAAAGTGATGTATCTTGCTTCATTCAAAAGATGCATAAATCATTCTTCATCACATTTGTATCCATGGGCTTCGAAGATTTTCTTCATTTCACCTCGACGAACTTCACATTTTTCATGATGATTCCGATAAATCTTAATCATCATGAGGGGGAGAAAATTTACTAAGAAGTTCAGTTTATGAAGAAAATGCTTACAAGATTTACGAAGATATATTAGTGAAGACTTCCGCTACAAAACAACTCTATCTATCTATGGGTCTACATTTTTGTCGATGTACATGAAATAATTTGTGAAGAAAAAGAAACCGACTTATCTTCAGAAATTTCTCACAAATCCTCAACCATATCCATTCAAAAGCTTAACTGTTCTATTCTGTTGTTCATATCAAACACAAATTATCCACATTCATCCAAAATCCTAAATGTACATATCATTTTTCCATACATACAAAACATACATACACACATATCCAAAACTTGTAACTTTCAAATCATTCTTACCGAAACAAACACACACATCCAAAAATTTGATTGACAAACCATTCAAAAACATTATAATTCTTTCCTCAATATAATCCTCTACCACAAAATTCAAAAACAACTTCTTCATTATCTGAAAACCCAGTCAAATCCTTACTTAACTGATTTTCCTTTCCCAAAAGTCTACAAATCTTTAGTAAATCAGTTACAGGATTTTCTCACTCAAACAGTATCAACGAAAAACATATCCTCTTTGAGTATCTTAAACTTCCAGATTTCTGCAAATGTTTTGTTCTTGAAATACAAAAAAAAAAAAAAAAAAAACATTTTCTTGCCAAAGATAGATGATATCAAGAATCTGAAGTTTGAAGACTGGGATGAAGTATTAAAGATCAAAAAGGGGGAGATTGTTAGGACCAAAATTGTAATAGTTTTGACCTTTAAGTCCGTTAGTTAACGATTCCCTTGTTAAGTGGTAGATGGTATAAATACTTGTATGTTTGTCTTTCAATGTAAGCTTTCCTTTCACTAATTGAATTACTCTTTTGAAAGCTCCAACATTCCCTCCATCTCTCTCAACTAACTCACACACACTCAAACACCAAGAACACACACACTTAAGAAATTCTTCTATTTCTCACCTTGATTCATCATGAATTAGCTTGATCTCAGTGTTATACGATCTCTCAATTATCCCACCGCAAAATATAGTTATATGGTACATTATGTGGATACTTGCTAGTAGACAAACGATTGGGTCTTTTAAGTAGACATAAACGATTGGGACTTTTAAGTATTTGTCTGCAAAGATGGGATTATGTGATTGTGCTTTTCTTGGGGAATGGTAGATGCCAAAGGAAGAGTGTGAGCAACGTAATCATTTTGATGCTTGCACATGTTTCTGCAATTCATACTTTTTAGTTGGTACACAAATAATGGCAAAACATAGTTAAATTTAATTTAAAACATTACAATTATTATTAATAATTACATTTTCATTTAGAGTTAAAAAATACAATAAATTGCAAAAAAGGTAAGATAAAATGAGAATCTTTAAAGGGAGTGTGCGTGATTAAAAATGAAAAAGAAGTGTAATATGCAACTTGCTTTGTTAAAGCATGAAATTGTTTTGTTTATGGGTTTCTTTTATGTGCTTTTTCTCTTGTGGAATGGAAAAAGTCACTCAACCTGAATTGAAGAAACTCATAAACACATGATTGAGTATCAGCTAAGTAACTTTTAAGTAAACTACACGGATAGCCCTTATCGTTTGACCTGAGTTTGGATTTAGTCTCTAAGTTTTTGAAATTACACTGATGGTCACTAAGTTTCGAACTTCGTATCGATTTTGGTCCCTAACGCTAATTGTCGTTAAAAATGGCTATTAAATCTAGACATGTTTCTTTGCACATGAGGATAGTTTAGTCCTTTTAGATTTTCGGTAATTAAATGCTAAACTTTATACATTTGGAGAAGGCGTCTTCACCGAAAAGCAAAAGTACCACCCAAAAGCAAAAGCACTAAAAAAGCAAAGTACCACCCAAAAGCAAAAGCAAAACTACACAATGACCAATTTACGACTTTTGGAGAAGGCGACTTCACCGAAGTTGCAATTGCATGCAAAGTTAGATTCTTGTAAACCCTATTAAAACCCACAAGCGCACAAAACAAAAGCAAAAAACCGTTGCACCAATACTCCTCCAGATTACTCCAGCCAAATCTTTGACCCCTCTAATGCTGTTGCACCCCAAGAAGAACCATTGCATCCGAGCTTTGAGCATGATTTATGCTTGACCCAGAACTTAGATTCTTGTTATTCTATAAATCTGGCCATATCCTAATTGCACTTCCCCCCGTCCCGCCAAATTTTTTTTTTTTTTAATTTAAATTTCATTAATAATTAAAACATTACATAAAAAATAATTTAAAACATTACATTAAACATAATTAAAAAAACATTAAAAAAACTACTGGTGGAGTCGTCGATTCCAAACGTGTTCCACCAAATCAGATCTAAGATTAAGATGAGTTTGTTTATCATTGATCTTCCTGATAACTTGTAATACTTCTTCATGTGATCGTACGGGGTCGCCTTCACTATGTCGCTCTTCCGGATGAAAATCGGGACATATGGCCCTGCCTTTGTCTTTGATAATCATATTATGTAATATGATACAAGTGTACATTATATCCCTTATTTTGTTAACATTTGGGGACCTTGCAGCCGTTTTTATTATACCCCATTTTTTCTTTAGAACGCCAAATGCTCGTTCTACGTCTTTCCTTGCAGCTTCGTGTGCTTTCTTGTAGTTCACCCGCTTAACATCATTCGCATTTGGGTGTGAAATGGACTTAACAAGAACGGACCATTCCGGATATATCCCGTCAGTAAGATAATATCCCCATTTGTAAGACACCCCGTTTGCCAAAAAGGGTACCTCAGGTGATTTCCCGTCTTTGAGATCATTGAAAATATGGGACGCTCGTAACACGTTGATGTCGTTGTTCGACCCGGCGACACCAAAGAACGCGTGCCAAATCCACAAATCTTGCGAGGCAACCGCTTCAAGTAAGATGAATGGTTCGTTCCCGTGATCCCCTCTAACATATTGCCCACGGTAAGCATTTGGACATTGAGCCCAAGGCCAATCAGTACAATCAATGCTTCCTAGCATACCGGGAAACCCATGTTTCTCCTCATGAAAAGCGTATAGCTTCGCCACATCAGTATGAGTAGGCTTTCGCAGAAACTCATCTCCATACAAGTGCATCACCCCTTTACAGAACTCTGCGAGACTATCACGGCTAGTTTTCTCACCAATTTGTAAGTATTCATCTAGAGCATCCGGTACGGTCCCGTATGCTAACTGACGAATTGCAGACGTGCACCTCATTAGCGGTGAAGTACCTGGGTTCCCGAGTGCATCATATCGTTGCGCAAATAATGGGACGGTGTTAGTGAGATCGCGAACAATGCGTGTGAAAAGATCACGACTCATCCTGAAACGTTTGCGAAAATTATGCTCGTTATACGTCGGATTTTCAGCGAAGTAAGCTGCCACGAGACGGTCATTCGCACCGCCACGGTCCCTATTCACGTATCTTCTAGGAGCTCTAGGGATAGTAGAACTAGAACCTTCAAGAAACGCGACCGCCGTTTGTAAAAAACCAAGATGTATAACCCTGTCCTCTTCCTCGTCGTCAAAAATAAAATTAGCGACATTCATTTCATCGTCGGAACTCATTTTAATATAGTGTGTGTGATGTGAGTAAGTATGAAGAAAAGAAATGAGAAGTGTGAAATTTTTTAGAAAAAGATTGGGTATTTATAAGGTAAAAAAAGGGGTAAAAATTAAGTTTGAAAGGGGTGTGTTGGAGCCGTTGGAGCGGGCTGCCAACGGTCGAGTAGTCGACCGTTGGCCCTTGTCGACGCGTCGAAGATCAAGGGGTGTAACGGGCGGGACGCGTACCCGAGGTCGACGTGGCCGGTCGCGACCGAACCAACGGTCGAGCGATACGGGCGGTCTTAAAACCCACAAGCGCACAAAACAGAAGCAAAAAACCGTTGCACCAATACTCCTCCAGATTACTCCAGCCAAATCTTTGACCCCTCTAATGTTGTTGCACACTAAGAAGAACCATTCCATCCGAGCTTTGAGCATGATCTATGCTTGACCCAGAACTTAAATTCTTGTTATTCTATAAATCTGGCCATATCCTAATTGCACTTCCCCCGTGGTGTTTCATCAAAAGCTTTGCCAGAGCTCCGACCACCATCAGCCATGTTTCAGGTGAGATATAATTTTTGACGAAATTAAATATTTATTTACAAAAATACTAGGTTATTGAAATATGATAAGCCTAATATTGAAATACTTTGGATTTTACATTATTCTATAAAACGTGCATGTAGTACACCTAGTTATATTATGGTTGCAATAATATGGTTGCCGGAAAGATTCATATGCAATCTTAATGTTTTTTTCCGAGAAACAAAATACTAGTTAAATGTTTTGGGTGGCCTACCAACGTACGAATTTATGCAATCTTAATGTGTGTTTTATTTCACTATTCGTGCAGAATTGTTATCAAGATCCCATGGCGATTTTCTTCGTTTCTCTATTGGAATTAGTGGTCTCGGAATTATATATAAGGTATAATCTCATTGCTCTATTTAAATTTCTGATTTAATACAAACTATGTATAAATTACTATGCATAAAACATTTTCTTACGTTTTTAGATTTTTATCAAACAATTTAAGGTCAAGTTACGTGCGTACAAGATCCTCGTTACATCCAGAATCAAGGTTACACAATTTAGTAATGACAAAAAAGACAACATAAATAGGGATGGTTATTGTAAATAGTTATTTAATTATTTTGTTGTTAACCCTCGAGTATTTAGTAATGACAAAAAAATATAACTATTCTTAATTTAACCTCTACTTTGACGAAATTAAATATATGTTTTTTTTTTAAATTACTATTAAAAAGGCTATTGCAATATGATAATAATACTTTGGATTTTATATTAATCTATAAAACGCAACTAAATCTTTGCATAGAAGTTTTGTTGGTAAACCTTTATCTGATACAAGATTGTAGAAAGTAACATTAATTCGTGCATGTATTACACCATAATATGGTTGCAGGAAAGATTCATATGCGATTTGCAACTTATGTGAGGAGAATGGTGTTATGCAACTTGATATGATGAGATTGTTGGCTATTAATTTGAGCAGCCATGAGCTATTACAACATAGAAAGAGGTTAAATATAAACGCAAATGGGCAACACCTTCCCCAACTGCCACATACCGTTAATGCCCGTATATTCTGCATTTTTACATGTATCTTTTCATCATTTTACCCGATGGTGATTTGGGTTCTGAAATATCTCAAGCGAGTCAAACTAAAAAAATGAATAAAATGTGTCACACGGGTTGAAAGTCACTCACAGGTTTAATGGGAAACATGAACTGAATTCTTTCTATTGATTGTGTATATGAAAAGTATGTTTTACATGACTAGAAGTTATCCTATACTAGCAGGGTACCCGCGCAATGCGGCCATAACAACATTTTGCGTAAGTCTGCGAGAGGGAGGAAATCATACACAAACAAAAAAAGAAATAAGAGATCATGGGTTGCTATATATGTTTCCAATTGAAATATTAAAACAAAAAATTCCCAAATTATATTCAAACCCTACAGGAAAGTCTTGCAGATTCATAACTAAACTTTTGAACAGGGAACTCATTCAGCTTTATTCTTGACATTACACCAGTGTTTTTGACCAATAATATATTTGGACTTTTTTTTGACTTTTTGTTTGACTTCCGAATCAATAAAGATTGATACAAAGTCTGATTCAAATCCAACCCATAAGTTCCCGACCCGTTGAGGCCACTACCAGCCCGGAGACCTCTGCCGCTGTTGGCAGTTGCAAGCCTGGCCATAGCAGCTGCAGCAAATAACATTGTACCTCTTGACCCGAATGAATTTTTGGTTCTGAAATCTGATGCCTGAAAGGCGGTTGTACTCTGCGGCTTGAACCATATTCAAGGTTTGTTCGGGAATCAACAGGTAGATCCTCTGGCGAGTCACTTAATTTAACCGGTTGATGATGACCTGGCACCTTGACTCAGCACAACTGGGAAACTGCTAACAATCCATTATGTCATGGGTACATGATTAATATCAGGATACAGTGAAAGCTATATATACTTGAAGAAGCTTGTTCTCGTTTTTCAACCTAAAACAAAATTAACAACCAAATCAATTCGTCACAAACAATTATATATAATAATTTAGAAGATTTACCTTTTTTAAAACACAACATGAAGATCCTTTGTAGCATCTTCCCAGTAACCAAGCATCGATCATGCGATTCCACGCGATTTGTAGCGGCCTTTAGTAGAATCTGGATTTATCTACCAATTTCAATAGTCAGTAGTAACAAAGTAAACCAGGCTAAAACTTCAAAACTCCAATTTACCTTTGGTAGTATACATGATAGCTGAAGTAGGGTTGAGCATAATGACCTCAGTGAGATGCTCAATAGCTCCCTCTACGTTACCTAACCAAATTAATCACATACAAACAATTTGGAAGTATATCAACATGCATTAATTCGCATACTTTTTAAATAAAAAGCAATAGTAGCGAAATATGATCATAAATTTTGTCAGAAAAAAGAACATACTGTTGGATACTGCTTCCATGCCCTTAGCCTTTGCCTCTTGGGAAGCATCTTGGTTATCTTCCATTAAAGAATCTCCCAACTAATAAGTTACATTTTTAAAATTTTAAACAATAATACATACGAAATCTTTAATATGTAATAATCATCAACAACTTCTCCTTCAAGCTCGATGTCAGACTCTACTATCTCCTCTTCTTCTTGAGGTGCTTCATCACCAACAGCATTTGATAAACTCATTGATATTATTTCTCCATCGTCAGAGCATAACACAACACATCTGCAACCATTATTTTATACAGTATTAAAGTAAAACAGGTAATAGATAGGGTAGAATGGATAAAAATAAAAAATTCAAAGCAAATATTACTTGAGATCCACAACCATCACACCACACGAGTAAATCAAGTAGCCACTTGGAAGCATTTCATTTCTTACAAATTGGGCTGCAGCTGCAGAATTCAAAACCTTAAACAAAACTAATGATTATATAAACAAATGCTTTAAGTAAAAAACCTTAATGATTTCTGCAATGGCTACCTACTTTCTGATTGTTTGGTCCATTGCTTTAAACAAAATTTCTTTCACGCATCTCTCCTATACAAACAACACAGTTATGAAAACAAAATACACAATGAGATACTAACAACGCACTCATGAAAACAATTTCAATACCATCCAGTCAGCCATCAACGAAACAATCAGCTACAGTTTCACATAATCGTAAATTAAACAACAAAACCAAGAAAACGGTGACGAAAATCTCACAACAGTACACATTTAATCACATAAACATATGATTGATACCGAAAATGATAATACCTGAAGAAGAGTAGAAGCGTAGCTGATGTAGTTACGATTTACGAACCAACCCTGCGAAGTGATTCTGATCTCATTCTCGTTGATAGGTATGTCTGGTTTCTTCTATTCGACCTTCGTGTACCTATCTATGGCGTCCAAAACCAGAGAGAAATTAGCCCTAAAACCCCTCTTTTGTTTTTTATGAAGAGTGAGAGAGAGCTATGAAGAAGAAGAAGAAGGAGAGAGATATGAACGATTCATTACCCGATGAGATTCTGTGCAAAATTTGGACGATCCATTATCCGATGCAGATAGGTTTTTAAACGAATCATTACCTGTTGAAATGCCCTGGTCAATAAGGAGTGTTTAATAAATTAAGTGTAGCATTTTAACACAAATATGCTTGCAGTTCAGCTGTTTAGTAGCGTTGGTGATAATGGTGAGGTCTCTTGTTCGAGTCTTCTTCATAGCGTCTTTTTTTTAACCCGCAAATAAAATCTAAAAATAGCAAGTATTTGGCTGAATTTTCAGCAATTTATTTAAGGAAAGGTCCTAAATGTATTATAGATAGTAGAGATATAACTACAAAATATGAAGAGACCGAGCAACCAAAGAGCCACAAGAATAAATACAATCTAATGCTAATAAATACATTCTAACAATAAGTTTATTTATTCAATGATTGCATAGGTCATAGGGACATGCAAAACAGGCTGGTGCTATGGAGAACGCAGAAAACAATGATTTAACTATCAATTCTTCAAAGTTTGTTGAATTTTGGGTTCCTGTTCAAATATCAAACATGCAACTTGAGCAATATTGTGCTACATTACTTTCTAATGCAAATGCTCTTCGTTCATGCTCAAAAAACGACACTCACTAATCTTTTGGGGAATAACGCTAGGCCATAACATGTTAAGATATCCGGGAGCAGTTACTGTTTCATCAATCCAATGTCTAACATGATGTACCGCAAATCAGTTGTGATTTTGCAAACGACATGAAGTGGTTTAAATTTTAAAATAACAATAAAAAGGAATATTCTTGAGAATTTAATAAACACAAACTACAAATATAAGTGGAAAAAACCAGATTAAAGACTTTCAATGGCGGCAACATTCAACTGTCGGACACGCCTACAATCAAAACCCGACAGCCATTTGTTTAATCAGTCAACCAAAACTTGCATATATTCTTCTCTCTATTCTTTAATCCAATTATTTTTCTCATCATCATCTTCGTCATCATCATTCAATTTCATATAATTTCAACTGATTACCAAACAGAATCCGTTCTTTCAATTTCACATTAGCCCTAAGAAATCATCATGTTGGAGCTCAATTTAGAGTTCCCATTAGTAGCGATTTTGTTCTTGAGCTCATTTTGTTTCACTTCATTAGTTCAATCCAGCTGTAACAGAGGTTGCGACTTAGCCCTAGGTTTGTATTACGTCGAGTCAGGGAATCAACTCGATTTAATTTCACGAGATTTCAACACAAACAATGCGAATATTATTCGGTATAACCGTGATATTATCCCTAATCAGGATAGTATGCAGTCAGGTATAAGGATTAGAATCCCTTTCAGTTGCGATTGTATAGGCGGTGAGTTTTTAGGTCATGTGTTCAACTACGATGTTAGGTCACAGGATACGTATATAGTGGTTGCGGAACAGAGGTATGCGAATTTGACAACTGCTGATTGGATTCAGAGATTTAACAATTATGGACCCAATCGAATACCTGATACTGGAAATCTTAACATCACGATTAATTGTTCGTGTGGCGATAGTTCGATTTCAAAGGATTATGGTTTGTTCTTGACGTATCCTCTCCGGCCAGGGGAGACTTTGGATACTGTTTCATCGGCAGCAAATCTTAGTTCTGATTTGATTCGAAGTTATAATCCGAATTCCAATTTTAATGGAAGTGGATTGGTGTATATTCCAGCTCGAGGTTAGTATTTGAAGTTTGTTATTGTTGGTAATATATAGTTTTGTTTTTCAGTTTGGTATTATGTGATCTAGATATTATGTTATTGTGTTAATTGATGATTATAAATAGGAATAGAAGCTATGTATATGCATGAAATGGTAGAGACAAAATATGATCAATGAAAGTTGTCATATGTTTGTGCTTCTAAAAAATGAAGACCTTTTTACACGATTTGTTAGTGTTAGTTATAAAAGCGGAAGTGTTCTAATGTTTTGTTTATTGGCCAGATGACAATGGAAATTATCCACCCATAAAAAGCAGGTATGTATTTTTATTTGAACAACAATATTATTTCCTAAAACTGATAATTCTTATATCGTCATTTTGACAAGTTTTTTTCTTTTCTTTTCCGATTCTTGTTACTTTTTTGCAGCTCAGGTGATCCAGCCTTCCCTTTACATTATTACTCCATATTTTCTTGAATACAAATGTGAGTTTTTAATATAATAGATTTTTTCAAATAATCAGGATTATCAGGTGGGGCCATAGGTGGAATAGTTATAGCAGTATTAGCTGGACTGCTGTTAATTGCAGGATGCTTATATTACGGGATTTATAGAAAAAAGAAAAATGCAGAAATGAGTTCAGCTTTGTTAAAAGATGGACAGGTTCAACTTATGCATGCCAGTCAAGGTATTTCTCTTTCATAATTCAAAACAGGGTTTTCCACATTTGTGCATCTTGGTCTGTACTTGTGTGTTGACTTTTTGACTTTTTTTTAAAAAAATTTAGCCCAAAATGGTACCTCAGTGAGAGGTTCAGAATCCAGTGGTGTTCCTGCATCTCCTGGGCTGACAGGTATTACAGTTGACAAATCTGTTGAGTTTTCATATGAAGAGCTTTCAAGTGCTACAGACGACTTCAGTCTTGCTAATAAGATTGGTCAAGGTGGTTTTGGTGCTGTTTATTATGCAGAACTCAGAGGCGAGGTTTGTAATTAGGGGTTTTTTTATTATATCTTTGCTGCTGTTATAGTTAAATTATTTTTTCTATATAGCTCAATCTGTACAAGAATTACTCAAATAAAACAAGTAGGAAAACTTATTGATCTAATTTGTGAAACTTGTGCAGAAAGCTGCTATCAAGAAGATGGATATGCAAGCATCAAGAGAATTTCTAGCCGAATTGAAGGTTTTGACACATGTTCATCACCTAAACCTGGTAAGAGCTGTTAAATTTAATTTTAATTAGTTGATATTCGGGTTTTGGTCAAAGGTAAAATATTACATTTTCTAATGCAGGTGCGTTTGATAGGATATTGTGTGGAGGGTTCACTTTTCTTGGTATACGAGTACATTGAAAATGGAAACTTGAGTCAACATTTACATGGATCAGGTCGATTACAAGGACTCATTTATAATACTTAATTCAAAGGAATTAATTTTAATTTTTAATGTTTCTTTTTCCAGCACGGGAGCCACTACCATGGTCAACCAGGGTCCAAATTGCCCTTGATTCAGCAAGAGGTCTAGAGTATATCCATGAACATACTGTTCCTGTTTATATACATCGTGATATTAAGACTGCAAATATACTGATTGATAAGAATTATCATGGAAAGGTTTGCAGATATTTATATCATCATATTCTTGTTATTTTGTTGGTGGTAGTGATTTATTGATGATTTGTTTATTATTATTATTATTAGGTTGCAGATTTTGGTCTAACAAAACTGACTGAAGTTGGAAGTAATTCTTTGCCCACACGTCTTGTGGGTACATTCGGATATATGCCACCAGAGTAAATTTTCTTCTTTTACTACATTAGCAGTTGGTTGATTATGTTATTTTACCAAAATGCCCTGATGCGTAATTATGTAGGATTAAAGTTGTGTAATTATTTGATTCAGGTATGCACAATATGGGGATGTATCTCCAAAAGTAGATGTATATGCTTTTGGTGTTGTACTTTATGAGCTTATTTCAGCCAAAGAAGCCATAGTCAAAGCAAATGGCTCTGTTACTGAATCTAAGGGTCTAGTTGCTTTGGTCAGTTTAACTGATTAATTACATTTTTTTTAATAAATTAATGACGCTTAGCTTATTCGTTAACAACTAATGTGTTCAATCTTTGATTAATGATTTGCAGTTTGAAGAAGTTCTGAGTCAACCAGACCCGAAAGATGACTTGGTCAAAATGATTGATCCTAGGCTTGGTGATAATTACCCTCTTGATTCAGTTCGTAAGGTAAATCTTTTGTGCTTCAAATCATCATTTAGAAGAAAATATAACCAAAACTAAATACTTTTTTGTCCCATGACAATCAAAGTTAATTCCATTTTTTCAAAGGGTAAATGTCATAAAGTAGCAGTCAGTGGTCCGTTTTGGTAATTACAAGTTTTTAGCAGGCCTAATTCCAGTAATTGAACTTTTTTTGTCACTATATGGTAATTAAAAGAAGTTTTTTGACGCCATATGGCTATTATTTTTTCCTTTTTAATGCTATAATTACCAAATAAGGACGGCTAAAAACTTGTAATTACCATAACGGACCTTAAAAACTTATAACTACCAAAATGGACCACCACTATTCTATGAAATTTGCCCTTTTTTTTTAAATGACAACATTTTGTTTCTCGATAACGAGAAAAACATAGCCAGATATTTTTTATTTTTTATTTGCAAAATGTCTCACCAAATTAATTAAATAATAATCGGTTACAGATGGCTCAACTTGCAAAAGCTTGTACACACGAAAACCCGCAATTACGACCAAGTATGAGATCGATTGTGGTTGCATTGATGACTCTTTCATCATCAACAGAAGATTGGGATGTTGGCTCCTTTTATGAAAACCAGACTCTTGTCAGCCTTATGTCAGGCAGATAGTTGCCATTTTCTTTTATTCTATTTTATTTATAATTCTTTTCCAGTGTGCAAATGTAATGTAAATGTATCAAAGTTGTCAAAGAAATCACGTATGTATGTATGTATTTGTAATTTTCTGTTGGTAGATGATTATTGAATTTATGAGTATTGTATGGAAGCAGGAGAAGTACATTTTATTTTTTATTTCATATATGATGGTGAGAGTTTGAAACTTTTTACTTCTGAGGGAGTAAAATTTTAATGTTTATTTTTGGCATTTTTATATTCGTTTTAACTATTTTTGTCTAGAACAATTCTATTATTTTTGTTTAGTAATCAAGTATTATCTTTAAATAAGGCTGAAAGTTTATAAAATTGTGGATCACAAATTGGCAACCAATCTTGTTAAGTCATATTCAGCATTCCTTACATTCATGATTTGTATATACTTCCTCCGTATCAAAATAAGTGAATCACTTTCTTTTTTGGGTGTATCAAAATAAGTGAATCACTTTAATACTTTACCTTATTTGGTAAGTTTTTATATTTAAAATTCTCTTTACCCTTACTTATACCTTTTAAAACATCATTAAAGGTGTGTGGCTCCATCCATTTTTGTCATCTTCCTATAAAAGCAACAAAATAGTAAAACGTGTGGGTCCCCATACATTCTAATTACCCAATTTAATTTACTAATATCTTATTACCTTATTTTGCCTCAAAAAACGTGAATTTCAAAGTTATTCACTTATTTTGATACGGAGGAAGTATTAATTAAGGGAAAAACATCACTACGCCTTACCTGTAGTTAAATATAAAATAAAAATGTTTTGTGTTAAAATAATAATGTTAAAAGGATAAAAATTAAGTTAGTTTTTTATATAAATGACAAAAAAATGAAATTAAAACCATGGACAAAGTGGTAGAATTCGAAGGATCATATTAGGGATGGCAATCAACATCCGCCCCGAGGATCATCCACCCGATGCGATCCGTCGGTGGTGGATATGGATGAAGTTAAATGAGTGAATATCGGATGTGGAGCGGATGTGTATGTTTATTGGATCGGATATGGTTGCCGATTTTCAATCCATGGATGAATCCACTTAACCCGAAATTAAATTTTTTATATTATAATTTTACATAATTAAGAATATATATCTACACATTTTCTGGATTTATAAAATTTATACATAACACAATATTAAAGATAACTAAATTTATAAACATTATAAGTCATGCTCTAAGCTTTTAATTATATCAAGTCATATTTTTTTGTATCTATGAACATTTGAAGATTAACTACAAATTAGCTATGCTCTGTGAATCGAATGTATATTCATAGTTATGTTTTCATTTGTATCTTCTTTTGAAGAAATTATGTATATATACAATAAAAATCATAAATTATCTATAAAGCTATCGTATTTCCTTTAAGAATCAAAATTCTTTCAAAATCCAACGGATGTCTATTTACCCGCTTTAATCAAATGGATATGGATATGGATGGATGAAACAATTTTAAATGGATATGAATATGGATATGGACGATGTAAATATAAATGGATATTGATGTGGATATAACATCACCCGATCCATATCCGATCCATTGCCATCCCTAGATCATATGAACAATTTTTGTAATTTACTTCATTTTTTAACAACGTAAACTCTTTAATTTTTATGCTTCCTTTGTTTCAAAATAAGTGATACATTTTGGGTTTCATATCCTTTAAAGCAAAAGATTATAATGAACGTTAAATTAGATTAAATTAGATAATTAGTGAGTGATACGTACACATATTTTAATTAAAGTAAGTTTAAAAATGTTAAAACGTAAAAGTAAGCATAAATACGTCATTTCACTTTATTAAAGATATAGTCAGTGAGTATAAGTTCTACTAATTTTTACAAAATAAGATAAGTCTTAAAATATATTACTTATTTTAAAACATCACAAAATGAAAAATATATTACTTATTTTGTAACGGATGAATTACATTACGGAATTAAGTTTCCTACCACACTTTTTGATGTCTATACCACAGTGTACAAGTAATATTACATAATGTACAAGTAGATGATGCAATTGTTGTGGTAGATGAGTTAAAATATGTGGTATAAAAATCACCACCTATTACATTATGATTTTTTTTTATCTTTTAATTTTCCACCCGTCGAATAATTAAGCAAAGACAAAATTACGAACAGTTAACCATCAACATCACGCCACCAGTAACGACCATAGTGACCACCGCCGGCGACGTACAACCACCGCAGTGACAGGAACGGAGACGGAGTTATCTCAAACAAACCCTTAAATCGGATCTGATCAAGCAATCTCAGATCGGCTTCCGAGAAGACGCCGGACTATCATCCTATAAACCAACCCTTAAATCTCTTCCAACCGTACAAAACTCACCATCTGCCCTAGAAACATCGGATAACTGCATCAAATGTAAGCATTGTAACGCAAAGCTCCTGCGAGGATCACACTCACTGATTTGCATATACTGTGGCCAATGTCAGGTCAAAGACCTACCTCCTCAACCTATTGTCTTCAATTCCACCACTAGTTCTCGTTTGCTACTTCAATCATTGAATTTAGAGGCTTCGGTTAGTGTTTCTAGCAACAAATTCATCTACATTTCTTCATTCTTATATTTTCTCATGTATAGCAGTCGAATTACATTGAAGGGGCTTGAGCAGTTGATTAGTATTTTCTCCCACTATTACTGATTGTAATTTGAGTCTCATCTATGCAGATTCGAGAGCTAGGGTTTAGTTCTGCTTATTAAGTGTGTGAATTCATGTTGAATATTGGTCATTTTTGAGATTGTAATCCGAGTCTCTCATCTATGCAAATTTGGGGGCTAGGGTTTAGTTCTGTTTTTGAAACGTAAGATTCTGTGGTGAATGAAAACAAAGTTAGATTTCGAAGCACTAATTTTGTTTATATGAGATGTTGTTATGCTCTGAACTAAAATCTCATGTTACTTTCAGGAAACAACTGGGAGTTTTTTTGAAGAAAATGTAAGGAACAAAGGAGGAACTTCAGCAGAAGTAGGAATAACTTTGGCTGAGGTTTTAGATATGAAGATTGAATGGAGAGATGAGACTGAGATTCCTGAAACTGGTTTTGTAAATAAGGCCTTTGATTATAACAGTTTATTGAATCTTGATAAAGTTGGATTGGAGAATTTTATCACAGGTTCAGAACGAAATAGTGGCTCTGATGTATCTGAAGAACAGTCGATTAGTAACAGAAATGATCAAAGTGATGCCTTAACAGATCAAGAAAATCCTAGTCTGTTTGAGAATCATGTGCTTCCTGAGACTGATGCCAGATCATCAGCTTCATTTGAACGTGATTCAGAAGTTGAGGATGTGAATACCAGGTTAAATAATGAGGAATTTAAAACTGATTTGAACAGGAATTCATCATCTCTGAATTTTAGGTCGGATTCTAAAATTGCAACTGTATCATCGGATTTGAAAGGTGTTTCTTCAACTGGAAGTGATACAGAAATTCAGAAGATGGAGCAAAAACTGAGTCTATTTTTACAAATCAAAATGAGGATTCTAAAAGTAATGTTGCAAAAGATGAAGTAAACATCCAGTCTCCAAGTTTTATGACTCAGAATGAAGATTCTAAATTGAGAGCTGATGATGAAGAAAAAATTCAATCTATGAATTTCAGTACTCAAAATGAGGAGTTTAAAACTACTTCTGCATCTGATTCGATTAGGGATTCTTCATCTGATGACACAGAAATTAAGGCTCAGAATGATGATTCTAAAACTGCTGTATTATCATCTGATTTGAGAGATGATTCTTCACTTGGAGATGATTTAAGGTAATTTTCATCTAATATTATGTCATGTTTTTTGTATATTTTTTTTTTCAGGACAGTTAAGAGGATTCTAAAACTGCTGCTGTTATTTCCTCTGATTGAGCAGGGATTCTTTGTCCAGAGATGAAGCAGAAATTCAGTCTGGAAATATTAGGGCTCAAAATGAGGATTCTTAAACTGATTTGAACAGGAATCCTTCATTTGGAGATGATACCGTTGTGAATTCTAGGGCTCATAATGATGATTCTAAACAGTATCACCCAAACCTACTGCTGACGTGTCATCTGATCTGAGAAGAGATTCTTCATCTGGTGATGACACAGAAATTCAAATTAGGGCTCAGAATGATGATTTTAAAACTGCTTCTGTATCATCTGATTTGATTGGTGATGATTTATCTAGACATGATGCAGAAATTCAGTTTGTGAATATTAGGGCTCAGAATGATGATCCTAAAACTGCTGCTGTATCATCTGATTTTTATTAGACATGATGCAGAAATTGTGAATTCCAGCACGCAAAATGAGGATTCTAAAACGAGCATGGATTTTTCATCTGGTGGTAGTGTGGTACTCTTGCTGTTGCAAGTTCTGTTTAGTCCCTGAGATCGATGTTGTTGTTGCATTTATGGATTTCCTCTGCTGAGCTGGCAGGAGAACTTGGCCATGTTGTTGGATTTTCAGATATCAAGGTACCATAGAAAAATGGATTTATTTTTAATATTTAATGAGGATTATTATTTTAAACTCTGTATTGAATTTTCAGGCTTATTTTGTAGACTGCTAAAACTCTGGAGGAAAAATTGAAGGCGTCAAAGAAGCTATACACATGCTTTTATGAATATTTCACCGGAAGGTACTGATGAAAATGAAGTTGCTGCTGACCTGGCATGACTGAATCATAAATTTAACAAGGTATGTAGCTGTTGCTGACCTGGCATGGTCTTGTGTTATTGATTAATTTTTTTATTCACGTGTGTATGTGCAGTGGCAGACCTGCTTTGTCAAACAATAAAAAATATGATTATCTGATTATTGCGATTTCAAACAACATACTCATATCCAAATAGTATTTTTCATAATCACAGTTTGTAACAACTGATCATCGGATTATCCATTTTCAAAACACATAATATATTTTCAATAAGTAATCTCAAACACTCTTTAAGATGAGCTTGATTTGGTTATGAAGCATCACTTATGGTTCATTCTACAAAATCTTATATCACATTGTTCGATTCGATTTGGTTTTTGTGTCACTAGACATTATCGAGTTCTCAGATATCATGATTATTAAGAAAAAAACAAAAACAAACAACTGTCACATGTTCAATTACACATCGGTCGTCAATAGTGCATCACTTGACTGCAAATTTCTGCAAGATTTAAAATATATCAAGTAAAAGTTGCAAGATTATAATTTACTAAATGAACCAATTAAGTTATTTGTTGGAGTTATTTACCTGTTATCGTTCTTGAAGAGTATAAGGGAAACATGTTGGTTGGGTGAGAGGTATAACAATTCGCGTACTATGTATACGCATAAAGTAATGCTGCAAAAGCGCCAAATATAAAACATGGACACAAATTTGTAAAAAAAATAAACTTTCATAAAATAAAAAACTGAAACTTTCATTGTGTCAAATAAACCTTATATAAGACCTAGATTTATGCTTACCTCCGAAAACAAACAAGTGAAAGTATCCAAAAGAAAGCGTTAATCCAACTTGATTCCTTATATGCTATCCACACCTTAAAAACAAACACGACAGTAAAATATTCTTGTTATATACCAAAAAATGAGCAAATTAGTACTTTTTTTCTTTCTTAAAATTTGCAAATTGCAGGGGAAAAATAATCAATCATATATATAGGTACTATTAGATGGTTATCTGCATAAAATCGGTTTATTATTACGGAGTACTTCCTCCGTCCCTTAATAAAGTTCTCATTTCTCTTAGGCACATGTTTTTAGGAGTAGTTAGTGGTTGATCCTTGATAATAAATTTGATTAAAATAAAGGGTTTTTTGGAAAGAGAAAGTGTTTTTAGGAGATAGTTAGTGGTGGAGTATATGGTAATAATATTATTTTAATGAGTGGGTCCCTCCAATTTGAGAAATGAGAACTTTATTTTGGGACAAACATGTTAGGAGAAAATGAGAACTTTATTAAGGGACGGGTATTATTTATTCCTTTATATAATCGGCTTAATCACAATTTTTAGAAAGTTTACTGTTTAGGTAAAACATTAGGCTTAAAGTGAATTTGTATTAGTTTATCGGTTTGGTTAAATAATATTTTCCCAAATCAAATGGATTCGTGTATGAAATATTTACAAATTTTAATTGAAATAAATTGATTAATTAAATATGTTGTTAATAAATAATGGTTTTCTAAATTATTGATTGATTAGATGAGGAGTAAGTTGGTCATATAATTTTTTTTTTAATAGTTTGAGGCTAAATGTCTTATACTATCTCCGTATCAAAATAAGTGATACACTTTCCATTTAAGGATGAATCAAAATAAGTGATACATATCTAAAAGTTTCCTTACTTGTAAAAAGTGAGACACATTCTCCACTAACTATTTACTTTAATAAAGTAAATTACCTTTATATCATTACTTTTACTTTTAAATATTATTAATATCTCTTTTTTCAAAAGGAGTGAGACTCATTCTTCACTAACTATCCACTTTAATATATTTTAACTCACATTTTAATATTTTGCCTTAAATACTATGAAACCTCAAATGTATCACTTATTTTGACATGGAGGTAGTATATTATTAGTGATTCGTTTCATTTTAGAAACAGCTTAATTTGATTGTTTAGAAATTTAGCGGTTTGGATTAAATATAAGAACCAAATTCATTTTGTATAAGTTTATCTGTTTAGAACTTTAGATAAATAATAATTTTCAAAAGAACATAAAGTTCAGCAATGAAATCTTTATTAAATTGAATTGAAACATATTTGATTAATTAAATATATTTTTAATAAAATATAATAAAATGAGATAAATTATTGATCAATTAAATGAAGGATAAATTGGCTATTTTAAGTTTTTATTTTTTATATATGAATCACCCTAGAAATAGTAGAGGTATGTAAAGAGAGATAATATTATTTCTTACTAAATTTTATTTATTTTTTACTCATTTTATTTTGGGTTTTGATAATGACAGCCCTAAGGGCTGTCTCTAAGTGCATTAAAAATGGTACAAATGAGTAATTCCTAGAATTCCGGAGTCAGTTATAGATGAATGTACAAATTATTTATGACAGCCCTTAGGGCTGTCATTATCAAAACTCATTCATTTTTATTGACAATCTCAAGAGTTGTTATTATCAAAAACTTAATAAAAAACAATAAAAATTTTCACATGTAAATATAAATAAATATACATTATGAATGGAAACATACCGAAAAAACGGCAATATGGTTATAGATGTCAATTGTCGTTGCTACCTGGCACCAGCTGTGAACATTATCATTAAATTATGTTATCTTCCACTTGAACGAGAATTAAGGATATGTCATATTTCACTTTTTATTCCAGAAATAAATAAGAAGAGAAATAGTATTTGTGTCTAACATTTGTGGTTATCAATATGATGTTTACTTGATTAAAATAAGTGTCAAAATTAACATTTGTGGTTAATAATATGGGAAAGATAATTAGTAGATTATATATATCATCTTATGATGAGTATTAACATAAAATAGATTTCTTTAACTGACTAAGGACATGAGATAAAAAAAACATGTATAGAAATTATAATTACTATTAATATTTGAAATTTTATATAATAGTTGTCAAAATTAGACTTTATAAATATATAATATGATAGGAATATTTTGTTTAATTAATTCTTTTTATATCATGCATTTAAAGCACGAGTTAGAAAAACCTTAAGATAGAAGAAGTTTACGTTGAGAATTTTTCGGCATGGAATGGAGATCCATCAAAAATTAGCACGTAAATAAAAAGTCCGAGTATCAAGCACCCTACAGCAGTAAAGATTACTCTTGCAGATACAACAGAAGGTCCTTTAATAATGTCATTCCTAATTCAAAATTATAAGCAAAAATTAGAAGTAGATCTGTATCATATAATTATACCTGGTAATGGAGCGGGTTTGGAGCGGATCGGTCTTGATCCGAACCCATTTAATAAATTTAGAAAGTTGATCCAAACCCGCCCCATGATCCGCAGGGTTTTGAAAAATCGAACCCATCCACCGAATCAACCGGATATCCGACCCATTTACCCGACCCATTTACCGTACACGATTCTTGATTTTAATTTGTACAATGATTGTCAATTTGAATATTTTATAAGGATTTTGATAATGACAACCCTAAAGGCTGTTAATAAGTGCATAAAAAGTTGTACAATTGTGTAGTTCATGAAATTTAGGAGTCGGTTATAGATTAAAATACAAGCTTATAATGCATGTCTTATGACAGTCCGAGGGCTGTCATTATCAAAACCCATTTTATAAATGAGTTTTGCTAATATGTGCCATAAGGGCGCATCCTATAAGAAATGTTAAATATCTACTTTGCCCTTGTATCTAATTTTAATTCTCCTCATTTTTCAGTTTTAACAGGGGTACATTTGGTATAGCACATGAAAATTAATAGTTAATTAATGTAAAATTACATTAGTTAAAGAATATTAGGCTCATTAAATGCATGTTAACAAATATCTAAAAACCATATATATATATATATATATATATAATTTTGGTAGTCGACAGCAACTCAACAAGTCAATGAATAAAGTTGGGAATTTGGAACTCTTGAAGTGATTTCTAACTTCTAACTTTTAACTCCTATTTTTTATTGGTTTTTAAAAAAACAATGAAATAAACCATTATAATATGAAAAATATAAATTATTATTTATAAATTTAAATGTGGGGCGGGTCATAAACGGATCGGATCGGTATTGATCCATACCCGACCCTTTTAGTAAAGGGTTAACGGGTATGGGTCGTTAGCGGGTAAACGAATAACAAACTATGATCCAAACCCATATAATTCTTGCGGGTTCGGATCGGATCAGGGTCAAAACCCGCTCCATTGCTAGGTCTACATATAACGCTTTTATTACTAAGACATTTAAAAATATTCTTAGTTCTTACCCTTTTTTATGTCTCGCCAATACGAAATAAAATGGATCTTGCGAAGATTCTTCGGGTGACAACTTATAGAACAGCATAACGATGTATCCACAGGAAGCGACGCTATACAAAGAAAGAAAATTCAATATCTTGTAGTTATGGTTTGAATACTGAGAACGAACAATATATAGTACTACGATAATATATCTTCTTTGATTGTTAGAGATATAATCAAAACTAGGGATGGCAATTTCTGATCCGATTTAAAACTTGATCCGAGACCGACATGAAAATAAACAGATTAGAGTTTAAGCAAACAAGTTTCGGTTCAGTTTTTGGTCAACTCAGCTAACCTGTTTAGGTTTTGGGTTGATAATAATTTAAATGGGTCCACTCACCAACCCGATTAATTATTAAATCATGTTTAAAAAAATATATATTTATACTTTAATCGTTTATAAATATATCTGAAAAATAGATACAAAGTATATATTTTAGTAGGTTCTACATACACATTTAAAAAGTTTTGACCCGTTTGACCCATTCAAACCTCTAACATGCTTAACCCGTTTGATTAAACGAGTTATATGGGTCATATTTGGGTTAAAAATAAACATGTTTGAGTTGTATGTTTCTGACCCACAAACCCGAAATGAATTGCCACCTGTAATTAATCAACACCCCTTGAACTAAATCATGACTTTATTAACCCAATGCCAATGTCGCTGTACGTTATAACGATCAAGTGAATGAAAGCGGATTGATTCTAACTAATATTAAACATGTAAACGTGGTAAAAAAAGATTACCTTCCTACCCAAGATAATAAAATCATAAAAACAGCTCCCACGATCCAGCTTGATTCCTTATAAACGGTCCAAGCCTAAAAATTACCAATTTACGATCGCATATGATATGAGTTGATTAAAGCGACAACTAATTAGTCGCATAATAAAACGAAGTTTGGATCATACTGATATAAGAGCGAAAATTATGAAAAAATCTAGCATTGCCACTTCCAACCACCTGCACCAAATTTGACAACATATTATAGACACTTCGGGCTGGCTTTTACAAATTTATAAAGTTTAATGATATGTCAGTAAGCAAGTGATATAATATGATCCAATTAGATGAGCCGATCATCGTCCAATTCATGAGCTAGCTAAATGGTAAATATCTTTTTTTTTTTTTTTATTTATAAAAATTGCATTCTTCTCATCCATAAAATAATTGATATGGTGAATCTACTGATTTTTTTCTTAATCTCATCATTTCTCAAATAAACAGTTATTAATGTAAGTCCTTAGTTATCGTGAAAGAGGTTGAAACAAGATGGTATACCACCCCGTCTGCAATCGCAGCTGCCATCACACAAGCCAATATGATAAACAACGTTCTCACTGCGACTCCCACCGCCACCATTATTAATTGCTCTTACTTCTCTCTGCGTGTGTGATGGAGTGTAAAAATGGCAGAAAGAATAATTCTTTTAATGTATTAAGAATTTTTTGTAAATTGATTGAATACACTTGGGCATATATATAGTTAGGAAGCACCCTTTATCAAGTATTTGGATTATTTAGAGATAAAGAAATCAATAATTTTTTTAACAGAAATGACCATAAGAATAGAGATTTAGCATTCTCATCGCACCAAATATATATTAAAAGCCTCAAACAAAAAGTATAACTAGAATCTAGACCATAGTACGAATTATATCAAAGAAACTGTAAGTAGATTATCTTATAACCAACCAACCCAATTTAATGATCATTTTTACACATGTTAAAACTCAAAAAATATGAATTGGAAACAATATTATCAAAAATGACTCGTTTTGCAAAAAAGAGATGTTTTTTCGGAAGTTCCACAAAAACCAACTACTCTTAAGAAAACCCACCTTTTGGAAATCTTTTTGACCCTTTTGGGGGTGTATGGGAAAGCTTATTAAAATGGTTTGTGCTTATTAGCTTATAAGCTTATGAGCTTATTTAAGTTAATAAGCTTTTGTAAAATAAACTGTTTGGACCGGCTTATATATTTAAATTGTAAAATGACTAAAAATGACATATTTTAGTAATCCATTCTAAAATAACTTGCGAGGTGAAATGAGGTTACAATGGGAGGACAAAGAAGTAAAAATCCTAAATAAGCTAATAATCTTTTCCGGAGTATCTTATTTAAAACCCCCTAAATAAGTTCATAAGCATAAGTTTATAAGCTTTGCCAAGCACCAAAAAGTGATTATTTAACTTAAATAAGGTTAAAAGCTCATAAGTCTCCTAATTAAAACCCTCCCAAACACCCCCTTTCTCAACTTCAAATTTTTGAACAAAGCCATCAAATCGGCGCTCTCTACCAACGCGTCCTTTTAATGCAAAATAAAATAAAATAAGAAAGACACATTAAGAGATGATGTAAAACTTCGTCTTTTTATGGATTTCGAGTAAGTGTTCCATGTTAACTTGAATAGTTGAATTGAATTGAGTAGTTTTGTAACCCACGCTTAATCATGTCAAAGTTGTTTGTAATTGCTTGTAGTACTCTCTTTCTCTAACTTCTTTTCTTGCTACCTAGTTTATATAATTTGTTGTTAAAAAAAATTAGCTCCTTGTTTATAAACCAATTCATTCGAAAATGGTTAAGCGTAAGATTAAAACTTAGTTAAATTACACTGAAGAAGTAAAAAATAGAATAAAATAAGTAAAAACAAAGTTGCAATAATGAGTCAATAACCGGGTGCTTTTTATTTAATTCATTAATAGCTAAAATTCTACAATTCAGCACTTATATATATTTTTAAAAGAAAATCTTCTCACAAGTAAATACCACAAAATGTCGTCAATTAAACTTGATGTCAGCCAATAATACTTAGAAGTCATAAGCTTTTGATTGATAGTTAATTACATATTAATAGGCTACAAACAAGGACGGTATCAAAAAAGTTTTTAAAGGGGGGCAAAATTTTGGGCTGCAAGTTAGGTTCTCAAGTGATTTTATTTCTAATGTCAAATTGTAAACTTTTAGACAAATTAGTTTGAAGAAAGTCTAGTTATAACTAAATAAATCAAAATCGAAATTCCCATTCTTAGTTATCTAATAAAGTATGTATATTTAACACATATTCATATTCGGTTTTGTTATAAAATTAAAATAACTTTTTAAGTGTTAATTCACATTTAGATTACGTGAACTAACATTTCACTAATTAGAATACATGTGTAATCATATAAATACTAAGCATAACATTTATACACGGGAAAAATAGGAAAATATATGTCAAAAGAAAAGAAAGTGAGAAATAAATAGAAATAAATTATAATTGATAAGAGTTTATACATTATATGGAAAGGAAGCAATGAGGAAAATGAAAATAAAACTATAATAAAAAAAAAAAAACTTTTTTTTGTTGTTGCTAAAACTTGCATATCGAAAGGACGCCAATCTAATATTATTATGTATATCAGTAAGCTAAGGTATAACAATCTTTAGCTACCATCCGGCCATAATCCATATTGTGATGTTACCCTTCTAGTCAATCAAATATATGATGGGCACTTAACTTTAATCTATGTATTCAGAGCATGGTCCACTTCCTATATTACTCTCATATTGCCATATTGGTATACTCTCTCTTTTTAAAAAATCTTTTATAAATGAATTTAAGATGAAGGATATTGATATTTACACAGAAAAAGGTAATATACACGCATAAAATGCATGCATTATTGATTTACACTATTATGCACAAGTAATGAATCTTATATATTAATTATTTTTTCATAAAAATATGATTTTCTATGGAAGCGTGGCAAAGGGACAATGTAGTGGTTTAGAGACGGACAACACAATAAAGGAGGTTAAAGTAATTTAGCAGATAATTAGAATCAGATACTTCCTGCGTTTCAAACTAAGTGATAGACTTTGCAGTTCACAGTTTTTGAGGTAAAATATAATAATGAAAGTTAATTAAATTAAATTGAATAGTTAGTGGAGGATGAATCTCACATATATTGATTAAAATGAATTTAATGGTGTTTAAAAGTAAAAGTAAGGGTAAATGTGTCTTTTCACTATATTAAAAGAGATGATTAGTGGGTATGGGTCCACTACCTTTTATCAAATACGGTAAGTTTTCAAAGTTTATCACTTATTTTGAAATACCCCAAAATATAAAGTGTATCACTTATTTTGAAAGGGAGGAAATATTTTATATTTATTCAATAATTTTTGCATATAAATAGTATTTCTGTCTTTTTCTTAGACCCAGTACCGAAAGAGACCGTCGGCACAATATAATATTTCATCCGTAGTTTGAAAACGATATCTTTACTAATGCTAATAAGTTTCATTTAAACATTGGCTTTAATTATTTTAAAATAAATTATATATTTTGATAATTTATCTTCTTTAATAAAAAATAATAGGGGCACACCAACTAATTATTTAATTAAATATAATAAAATAATCATTTCCACTCTTATATTTACTTTTAAACATTATTAATATTATTTTATTTAGAAATGAGTGTGGCTCATCATTCACCAATTATTCACATTAATCCATCATAACCTTCATTAGAGCACAAAGTGTGGTGCTTGTGTTAAAGGTATGATCCTTCAAAGCCTTTTTTTTTTTTTTCCTTTTAGCATGTGTGTTAACAAGAAGTCCTCCCTTATGTTAACAAGCATGTTTTAGTAGTTGCGGGTTTGGTGTGGATTGATGGAATCACCAACTTGATTGCATTCAGAAAGTCTCAAAACACAAGGAAATTGATGGAATCAGCAGTTGCGGGTTTGGTGTGGATTATTTGGAAGGCGAGAAACAATAAGCTAGGCTTTTAACAATATAAATTGCTCCATTTCAGGCTTACAAGAAGATCTAGAGATTTTATTATTTTCATGGATCAAGTATAGAGGGAAATATAAGAATATAACTTGGTCTGTATGGTGTTTTTGTCCCACTTTGTTGATTTATAGTTTCAAACTTGTTTTGTATTTTACTAGCTTCTTGCTAGTTTTTAATGTTATAAAGTTCTTTAGGGGTTGGTGACTAGGTGTAATTGTAACACCACAGTCTAGAGCCATTTTTTTTTTAAATGCATACGGAAGCGATTTAAGAAACCATAAATCCTAAATTATTACACAACATAAAACCTTTACATATTAACCAAATATATAAAACATTTAAAGGTGTTACTAAAACAGGCTCGACCCGGTATACAAAATCAGAGTACGGTCAGACTTCCAAAACCCGACTCTAGTCAAGCTAAATCCACAACCTGAAAAGAGTCAACAAATGAGGGATTAGCACAAAGCTAAGTGAATAGAAATAACAATCAATTTGCATAACCACAACAAATTAAAGGCAAGAGAAATCAATCTGGAAACCCGTCCAAACTTCCACAAGCAATTGGACGTTAAGAGAGTATCGGCGGGCTTACGCAGAACCTACAACTGTTGTTGGCCGAACTGTAACGACCCGAAATTTGTGAATAAATAAATTATGTAAAGATATGATAAATATGGATAAATCATATAAAACGCGTGATAATTAGTTTCGTGTCATTTGGACACCGTATGAGAAAGTTATGGACGAAACCGGGTCGACACAAGGACCGAAAATTGCAGCCTTGCTGCATTGGGGAGTTCGCGGCGCGAACATGGGTTCGCGATCGCGAACATTGGACAGAGAGTTCGACATTTTGAAGATCGAAGTTCACGGCTAGCTCACGATCGGGAAGAGTTCGCGACGAGGGAAGTTCGCGGCGCGAACCTGTAGATTGCGGCGCGAACTCTGTCAGTCACAGCATTAAAGTCGGGTTTTGGTCATAAATGCTATCCACAAACCCTAGTTTTCTCTCCTTGGCGATTTTTGAGTGCAAAGGCTGTTCTTGGGTGATTTCTTCATCAAAGTTTGGTAGATTTCACTCCTAGTTGAAGATTAAAGGTATAACTTCACTCTTTCATCTTTGTAGCTCAAGATCTATGGATCTTGAAGCTAGGGTTTGAAACCCTAGTTCTTGGGTTGGTGATTAATGGCGAAATAAAGGTTGTATATACTTAATAGATGGTATTTTAACAAAGGAATCAAGTGTATGGTTAAGATTTGTAAGAATCTTAAGGGTTGGTTAAACCTAGGGTTTTGTAAGTCACCAAAATTGGGGGAAAGTATTGTTAAAGGATTCTAATGATGAAAAAGGGGTTATTATTAGTAGTATTTGTTGTTGAACAAGTTGTGATTTTTATGATAGGCTTTGGTGAAGTCTTGGAAGGTGCTAGCTTGTTGAAGCAAAAAGATTGGGTGTGAAGAACACATTTGGAGCATTATTGGCTAAGGTGAGTACATGAGACTTTTAAACTGGGTACATAGCAAGAGTTTTGAAAATACATATGATATTTTTATGGGTCTTTATTAATAAATGATTGATAAAGATAGTGACTGAAAGTGGTGAGAAAGTAGGTATAATGTGATACTAGAATATGTCTAGTACGGTTGATGATTTTGGAAGTAAATATGATAAACTTAAGTGGTTATGGAATCTTTAATAATGAACCATAATAATAAAGTTATGAAGTAAAAGAATGTATATTGAGTCTTTATTAATAATTATGTATTAGTAAAGCAATTGGAAATGGATTGATAAGTAATGAGTATCTATTGGTAAGAATTACTAATAAAAGAAAAGAACAAATATACATATGAAAATGATTATGATGTGATTACTAATAATTATGTATTATAGTCAACGAAGAGATGAAAGCATATGAAATAGATAAATAAGAAATGTATCTTATGAAATAAGTGAGTATGGACCTCCTAGGGTTCATAAATGTAGAAGTATGTGTGAGATGTTAAAGATCGGGTCCACGGGACCATACAGGTACGTTCACTCTATGTTGAACTAGTTATATGTAGTTATTATTAGATAACTAACTTGTTTGATTATTTATGTGATAGCCGAAGGCTTTGATTGTAATTACCGTTGAGTTATGTTCAGAATGAGATGATGTGATGATGCGGGGGACCCCCGGTCATGAGGTGTGGAATGAGGGGCAGTTGGGTGGATTCCCATCGACTCATCCACGTTAGTAGTCTTGCTAACTGGACGTATTCCGGCGAGTAAGGCAGGTATCGGTAGATTGGGCGAATCCCTCTTGCCGGTATCTTGAAGCTTATTGATGGCGATGGATTTCGGTTAATAAGTTAATGTGAAGCTTACTAATGGCGATGGATTTCAGTTAGTAAGTTAATGTGATTCTAATACATATATGTTTATGTATTAGGTGTGTTTGTGCTTCTAGCTAGTTCGGGGGCAACCCGATAGCTAGATATGATTGCTAGGTGAGCAGAAATTGATAGGGTCACAATAGGGTGACTAGATGGCAGTGAGATAGTTAATATATATATGTTTATATATTTATGAAATGATTATTATTATCGGGGTCTAAAACTCATGCATCTCACGAGACTATTTTGTCTCACGTACTGCGTTTGTTTTTGTGGCTATGTACTCAGGTACAGGTTTGAAGCGATAGAAGGTTGCACTAGGAGTGGCCTTGATATGTTTAGCTCGGGAGCTCGTAGGTAGATCCCGTTTGCCTATGGCTTTGATATACTTGGTGACACCGTATTTTTGTATACTCTGATAAAGGTTTTAAAGTTTTTGTTAAACTGTATTTTGGATTACATGGAAAATGTTGGAAATCGTATTTTAAATGTTTTAAACGATGTTATAAAAATACGGGTGTTACAACTTGGTATCAGAGTTATAGTTTAAGTGAATTAGGTTGGATGACCATCCTAGTCATAGATTGTAGCTATAGGAATGTAAGATTCCTTGAGATCGATAGGTTGACCTTGAGACTTTATGTTAAGTTTAGGGTTGAACCTAGGGGACCTATAGAAGTTGTTATGAATTGTGCAATGTGAGTCTTTTGGGCATTTGTTTGATAGGGCCGACCCCTATGAGAAATGTCATGATTTGATCTAACGGTGTTGTTTTCGTCTGTTGAGTTGACCGTTTGGATCATGTTGATGGATACGTTGGTATGGCGAAAGAATGAATGTGAAAAGTGGACGAGCTCCACTAAATTGGGAAGAGTTAAGAATGAGGATATGAACCAGATTTTGTATAATTGAATGAATGAGGGTAGGTGGAATGATTTCAATACCCATGCGAAGGAAGAGTCATCGAGTGGCGAAGTCCATAGTGGGAAGTATCTACATAAAAAGGTAACAAGACCTAGCCGGAAGAAATGGAAGGATGTTGCATAAGGCCTTCATAGCGTGTAAAACTGTTGGATAATTCGGGGGTTCTGAGCCGAGGTCACGATTTGGTGGATTCGGTGGATTGAGCAAGTGCTAGATAGTAGCGAATGAAAAAAAAATTGGTGACTTTGGCGTCACGGTTATTGAGGGATGAGACGTTGACACGGTGGAATGTTGTAAGAAACATTGGGAAAGATAACACGGTATAAGATGTTGTGAAAGGAATTCACGAACGAGTTGAAAGGGGAATGAGAGATCTAATGAGATTGAAATTAAGCTAATTCATGATGATTTGAGAAGAATTGAAGAATCAAGTGTGTGTGTGTTCTGTAACATCCCGAGACCCGACCTATTATATTTTATTATTTTTGGTAAGTGATATTTTATTGTTTATTGTTTTATTAATTTATATGATTTTATTTGATTTATTTGAATTAATTATATTTTTAACCATGGGGTTAAAATATTAGTAAAACTGAGATATTTAAATGTTAAAATGATTTTTTACATATTTGGGTTCATTTCTGAACCGGGATTCTAAAAATATCTTCGTTGTTAAAATTAGAGTTAGTTAGGTCTAATTAAATTATCTGCGAACCTAATATCCTGTACTGTGTTTAACTGAAATTATCTGTGTTTAGGGGTGGGGGTACGTGGTGTGTTAGAGACATATGTCAATTAACTTTCCCTTCCCTCTTGTCTCTCTCTCAGTCACGATACACACACACACACACACACACTCTTGAAGTTTTTCTCTCAAAATTGAAGATTTGGTGCTAAAATCCTTTGATTCCTACTGTGATTTCGTGATTAGGAGCAAGATTAAGTAAGTTTCCTTCCTCCTTTAACTAGGGTTTCATGTTCTTGATGTAGGGATGAACTAGGGTTCTTGAGCTAGTGGGTTTTCATGAAGTTCTTGTTGAATCTTGATGGAAATTCGAAATTGATGCATGATTTGGTGTCTATTTGAGTTCTTGCAAGTATTGTATGAGTTGTTGTTAGTTATAGCTCATTTGATGAAGCTTTCATAAAGCTCCATCAATGGTGGATTTAGGAAGAAGATGGTGTTTTTTTCCCTAAATTGATGAATTGTGCATTTTGATGTTCTTAATGTTGTGTTAGGTTAATTATGTATGTTAAATGATGATTATTAGTTATGAAGAACTTCTAGTTACTTGTTATGAAAATGCATAAAAGATGGCAGTGTTTGGCTAGATGGGAATTTAGCCATAAACTAGTTAAATTATAGATTATTGACTTTAGTCAAACCTGGGAATTGACTTTTAGTCTTGTATGGCTTGTAAACTTTAATTATCAATTTCATGTTAGAAATGTGTTAGTTGAATGAATTGTAAGCTCAAGTGTGTTGGTTTTGTGTCTTGACCCGTTTGGTTGCTTAATTGTGCAATTGACTTAAGTAAAGTCAAAATTGGTAACACTTGCAATTGGATGCAAGAAGTATGTTGGTTATGTAATTTTGATGTTGATCATGTAGTCTAACTCATTGGATAATGTTGTGTGAATGCCCGACTCATGGTTCTTGTTTTGACCCGTTTGGGCCTAAGGTGCAATTTGGCCAATTGGCATAATGAATTGACTTGGTGAACTATTAGACTTTAGTATTGGTTTATGTACAATTGCAAGTAATTGGTTGTAAGATGTTGTTGCAAGATTTGACCTTAAGCTTGTATTATTTATTAAACATTTGGTGATTTCGGGTAACTAATTCGGTATTCATTTTGTACAGGAAAAGGGAAGGAGCCTCAGTGATATAAGATCATTGAGCTCGGCACGAATAAGGAAGCTAAGGTGAGTGGACTTAACCTTCTTTCTTGTGTGATGTACAAAATTAGGGAATGCTAGAATTTTGAGAAAAGTGCAGGAATTTGGTATCTGAGGGAGTTCGCGTCGCGAAATTCTGGTCGCGATCGCGAACTCGGGACAGAGAAATTGGGGTCTGGTCGTGATGTAGTTCCCGATTCGTGAACTCTTAGTTCGCGACGCGAACTCTGAGTTCACGACGCGAACTTTGTCGGGAACAGATTCTTGGCTGCAAATCTTTTTACAAGTTTATACTTGGTCTAGTGGTTAATGGTAGTATGTGCACATGTTTTTTTTAGAGGTTAGCTATGGTGGTTTTCGGCTACGCTTCGTTACTCTTGGTGGGGGCGATCGGACTCCTTCGTATTCGTTATGTAAGGAGGGATCACCGTGCCTCTAGTAAAGAAGCCATCGGTTGACTGTTGTTGGCCGACAACAGTTGAAGGTCCTCGCCCGACCGCCGATCCTCTTTTAACGTCCAATTGCTTGTGGAAGTTTGGACGGGTTTCCCTATTGATTTCTCTCGATTTTCTAATTTGTTGTGGTTATGCAAATTGACGTTTATTTCTATTCACTTAGCTTTGTGCTAATCCCTCATTTGTTGACTCTTTTCAGGTTGTGGTTTTAGCTTGACTAGAGTCGGGTTTTGGAAGTATGATCGCACTCTGATTTTGTATACCGGGTCGAGCTTGTTTTAGTAACACCTTAAAATGTTTTAAATATTTAGTTAATATGTAAAGTCTTTATGTTGTGTAATAATTTAGGATGTATGGTTTCTTAAATCGCTTCCGTATGTTTATTTATTTAAAAAAAAAAAAATGGCTCTAGATTGTGGTGTTACAATTTGGTATCAGAGCCCAGGTTTGGCGATGGTTGCACATTTAGGTGTACCATTCCCAAATCTTGGCTCGAGTTGGTCAAACTTCCATAATATTGGGAGTGGATTAGTCGAGTGAATATGCATTGTGTGTTAGTAGTAGTTAGTAGATAGGTACTAACGATTTAAACTAATAGTTCGTGAGATGTTGTGTTTGTTACAGATATGACAGATAACGATCCCAACCCGCCGATAACCATGCCGAACCCCGAACAAGGAATCATTGGTACTTCCCGGGATACAAATGAAGACAGGGAAGATTATATTATAAGAATGGAAAGTCGATTGGAACACCTTCAAAATCTAGTTGATAGCATGAGCCAGAATCAAAATAACCAACCACCAAACTTCCCTCCCGTGTTTACTCCATCAATGCCCGTTCCTACCATGCAAATTCCCACAACTCCCGCCTTTACCATGACGGTTCCCCTAATGTCAACCACACCCGAACCTAATCCAATAATGTCACAACCACAATACTATTACGTTAACCCAAGCCAGGGTTTACCTCAATATCAATTTACCAATCAACCTTACCCATTCGGTATGAAACCGAATTGCACTTTCAAACAATTTTTAGACTGTAAACCCCCTGAATTTAGTGGAAGCAGGGATCCCAATGTCACTATGAACTGGTTAAGAGAAATGGAGAGAACCTTAGATGCTTGCGGATGTGATGACCAACACCGGGTGATGTATGCGACACGGAAATTAGTAGGTGGTGCTATGAATTGGTGGGATACTTTAATTGAGCATCTACCCAAGGAAGTCAAAAACAGTATAACATGGGATCAATTTAAAGAACAAGTGTGCAAGCGTTATTGCAATTCGTTTGAGATGGATAGAATTCGATCGGAATTCTTAAATTTGCGGATGACTGAAAGAATGACAGTTGATGATTTGATCGAGCAATTTAATGAAAAGCTGAGGTTTATGCAACAATGGGTTCCCGATGAGCCATCGAAAATAAAGCATTTTATTGGTGCTTTGTGACCCGAGTACCGAACTACTGCAAGGCTTGCTACTACACTATCACAGGCTTTTGATTTGGCCAAAACTGTTGAAGGAGATTTAAATTCTCGTGATTGGGTGACCAAAGATAGACCGGAGTATCAAAAGTTCAAGTCCACACAATCGGGTTCTCAACAAAGCAAGAAGGGGCAAAGAAATCAAAGGTTTACTAGTCCGAATCGTAAACAGTCGGGTGGAAATTCGGGTCAAAAGACACAGTGGTGTGTTAGATGTAGATCTTCTCATAGTGGGGCTTGTACGGCCCAAACGATGCGGTGTGTCAGGTGCGGTCAGTATGGGCACGAGATGAATGATTGTAAATTCCTAAGAAGTGTTTGCTGGAATTGTCATAAAGAAGGTCACAGAGTCGGTGATTGTCCTTCGGATAGAAGATCGGGTTCGGGTTCTGGGTCGGTTGGGGGATCGGTGGCATCATCTCCTCAAAAGAGGAAGAACCGTCCTACATCAGAGGGTCGAGCCTTCAAAATGACGGTCGAAGAGGCTACCACTACTGACGATGTCGTCACTGGTATGTTCCCGATAAATAACATTAATGCTCGTGTGTTGTTTGATTCTGGAGCTAATCGCTCATTTATTTCTGTGGACTTTCATGCTAAGTTAAAATTGCCTACATCTGTGGTAACTACTCCATTGGAAGTGGAGGTAGCTGATGGTTATGTGGTGCCAGTCACAACATCTGTGACTGGGGCAAATATTAATATTGATGGGGCGTGTTTTAATATGTTTTTACTCTTAATGCCAATATCTGGTTTTGATGTGGTCCTTGGAATGGATTGACTTAGTTTAAATAAAGCATTAATAGATTGTGATAAGAAATTGATTTCATTTCTATTGCCTGACGGGACACACGTAGTGGCCCGTGGGGATCGGGTTAATACATCTCTCCCTATTATTTCGTTTATGAAAGCTAGAAAATCTCTAGTCAAAGGATGTGAATCGTTTCTTGCTTATGTCATTGATGTCAGAAAAGAAAAACAGGTTGTTAGAGACATCCGGGTGGTATCGGAATACCCGGAGGTCTTTCCCGATGAGTTGCCTGGGTTACCTCCTATTCGGGAGGTAGAATTTAAAATCGATTTGGTTCCGGGAGCCAGTCCCGTAGCCAGGGCTCCGTACAGATTAGCACCGTCAGAAATTCTGGAAATGATGACACAGATACAAGAATTATTAGATAAGGATTTTATCAGACCGAGTTCTTCGCCTTGGGGTGCACCAGTTTTGTTTGTTAAAAAGAAAGACGGGACTATGAGAATGTGTATTGATTACCGCGAGTTGAACAAACGAACAGTTAAGAATAAGTATCCGTTGCCGCGTATAGATGACTTGTTTGATCAGTTACAAGGGGCCTCGTACTTTTCAAAGATTGATTTAAGGTCGGGTTATCATCAAGTCCGGGTTCATGAGAACGATATTCCAAAAACCGTGTTCCGAACGAGATACGGTCACTACGAATTTCTAGTCATGCCGTTTGGTTTGACGAATGCTCCCGCTATATTCATGGATCTTATGAACCGGGTATGTCGACCGTTTCTCGATAAATTTGTAATTGTTTTTATTGATGATATACTAATATATTCCAAAACCGGTTTGGATCATGAGAATCACTTAAGGCAAGTTTTAGACACTTTGAAACGGGAACAACTTTATGCTAAGTTCTCGAAGTGTGAGTTTTGGCTCCGTGAGGTACAGTTTTTGGGACATGTAATTTGTAAAGAAGGGGTGAAAGTGGACCCGTCTAAGATAACCGCGGTGATGAATTGGAGTGCCCCGAAGACTCCATCCGAAATTAAAAGTTTTCTAGGTTTGGCCGGTTATTATAGGAGGTTCATCAAGAATTTCTCAAAGATTGCTAGTCCGTTGACAAAGTTGACACGAAAAGATGTTCTCTATCGGTGGGGTGATGAACAAGAAAAGGCGTTTCAATTGTTAAAACAATTATTGTGTCAAGCTCCAATACTTGCCTTACCCGAGGGCTCAGATGATTTTATAGTTTATTGTGATGCATCTTATTCGGGTTTGGGTTGTGTACTAATGCAAAGAGACCGGGTGATTGCTTATGCCTCTCGCCAATTGAAATCCCACGAAAAGAATTACCCGACCCATGATTTAGAGCTCGCGGCGGTGATTTTCGCATTAAAGTTGTGGAGGCATTATCTTTATGGAACCAAATGTGTTATATGTACCGATCATAAAAGTCTTCAATATGTTTTCACACAAAAAGATTTGAATGTAAGACAACGAAGGTGGTTAGAGCTCATTAAAGACTATGATTGTGAAATTCGGTACCACCCGGGAAAAGCTAATGTAGTTGCCGATGCCTTAAGCCGTAAGGGATCATCGGAGGTGGTTCAGTTTATGTGTATGGAAATTGTGTCCGATATTATTGACCGGTTGAGAATATGTCAAATAGAAGCCTTGAAAGACGAAAACTTGAAATCGGAAATTATGTGTAAGCGAAAAGATGAGTTGGTTGATGATACTCGAAGATTGAAAACGTTTCGGTCACGAATTTGGGTACCGTTACTTGGGGGATTACGGGAATTAATATTGGAAGAATCGCATAAATCACGTTTGTCTATCCATCCGGGTTGTACAAAAATGTATAATGACTTGAAAGTTTTGTATTGGTGGCCCTCTATGAAGTTAGATATTGCCCGATTTGTTGAAAAATGCCATGTTTGTGCTCAAGTCAAGGCCGAACATCAAAAACCGTATGGGTCGTTAAAACAGTTAGATATTCCCGAGTGGAAATGGGAGAATATTACAATGGATTTCGTCAAGAAATTACCCCGTACCCAAAAGAATCACGATATGATATGGGTAATTGTAGATTGGTTGACCAAAAGTGCTCACTTTTTGGCCACAAACGAAACCGCGTCGCTCGACAAATTGGCTAAGTTATATATTGATGAGATAGTTTCCCGACATGGTATTCCATTATCTATCGTGTCCGATCGGGATCCACGGTTTGTTTCTAACTTTTGGAAGAGTTTGCAAAGAGAATTAGGTTCTCGGGTGAATTTGAGCACGGCGTATCACCCACAAACAGACGGTCAGACAGAAAGAACCATTCAGACTTTGGAAGATATGTTACGGGCTTGTGTAATGGAATATGGTGGGTCGTGGGATTCTCATTTGCCTTTGATCGAATTCGCTTATAACAACTCGTATCATTCGAGTATTAAAATGCCACCATATGAAATGTTGTATGGTAGTCGGTGTAGAACTCCCACATGTTGGCTTGAAGCGGGAGAGAAACAGTTTGCGGTCCCGAGATTGTTCAGATAACGGCCGATAAGGTGGCAATTGCACGTGAAAAGTTAAAAGCCTCTCGGGATAGACAGAAAATGTATGCGGATCCACGACGTCGACCCGTAACTTTTGTGGAGGGTGAACGGGTTTATTTGAAGGTTTCTCCGTGGAAAGGTGTTATCCGTTTCGGGAAACGGGGAAAGTTAGCACCGAGATTTATTGGGCCGTTTGTTATTCGTCAAATGGTGAATGATCAAACCGTTGCACTTGATCTTCCTCCTGAATTGTCGGGTATTCATGACACGTTCAATGTGTGTTATTTGAGGAAGTGTAATATTGATGAGGAAATCCCGGTGTTACCGATTGTAGATTTAAAGGTGGATTCGAGAAAAAGGTTAGTTGAAGAGCCGGTAGAAATTTTGGATCGAAAGGTAACAAAGTTGAGAAAGAAACAGATACCGATGGTCTTGGTTAAGTGGAAACACAGTTTGGGTGCCGATATGACATGGGAAACCGAGACGGATATGAAGAATCGTTATCCGAATTTGTTTGATCAAAGTGAGATTCCGGGGACGGAATCTTTTTAAGGAGGGGAGATTTGTAACATCCCGAGACCCGACCTATTATATTTTATTATTTTTGGTAAGTGATATTTTATTGTTTATTGTTTTATTAATTTATATGATTTTATTTGACTTATTTGAATTAATTATATTTTTAACCATGGGGTTAAAATATTAGTAAAACTGAGATATTTAAATGTTAAAATGATTTTTTACATATTTGGGTTCATTTCTGAACCGGGGTTCTAAAAATATCTTCGTTGTTAAAATTAGAGTTAGTTAGGTCTAATTAAATTATCTGCGAACCTAATATCATGTACTGTGTTTAACTGAAATTATCTGTGTTTGGGGGTGGGGGTACGTGGTGTGTTAGAGACAGATGTCAATTAACTTTCCCTTCCCTCTTGTCTCTCTCTCAGTCACGATACACACACACACACTCTTGAAGTTTTTCTCTCAAAATTGAAGATTTGGTGCTAAAATCCTTTGATTCCTGCTGTGATTTCGTGATTAGGATCAAGATTAAGTAAGTTTCCTTCCTCCTTTAACTAGGGTTTCATGTTCTTGATGTAGGGATGAACTAGGGTTCTTGAGCTAGTGGGTTTTCATGAAGTTCTTGTTGAATCTTGATGGAAATTCGAAATTGATGCATGATTTGGTGTCTATTTGAGTTCTTGCAAGTATTGTATGAGTTGTTGTTAGTTATAGCTCATTTGGTGAAGCTTTCATAAAGCTCCATCAATGGTGGATTTAGGAAGAAGATGGTGTTTTTTCCCTAAATTGATGAATTGTGCATTTTGATGTTCTTAATGTTGTGTTAGGATAATTATGTATGTTAAATGATGATTATTAGTTATGAAGAACTTCTAGTTACTTGTTATGAAAATGCATAAAAGATGGTAGTGTTTGGCTAGATGGGAATTTAGCCATAAACTAGTTAAATTATAGATTATTGACTTTAGTCAAACCTGGGAATTGACTTTTAGTCTTGTATGGCTTGTAAACTTTAATTATCAATTTCATGTTAGAAATGTGTTAGTTGAATGAATTGTAAGCTCAAGTGTGTTGGTTTTGTGTCTTGACCCGTTTGGTTGCTTAATTGTGCAATTGACTTAAGTAAAGTCAAAATTGGTAACACTTGCAATTGGATGCAAGAAGTATGTTGGTTATGTAATTTTGATGTTGATCATGTAGTCTAACTCATTGGATAATGTTGTGTGAATGCCCGACTCATGGTTCTTGTTTTGACCCGTTTGGGCCTAAGGTGCAATTTGGCCAATTGGCATAATGAATTGACTTGGTGAACTATTAGACTTTAGTATTGGTTTATGTACAATTGCAAGTAATTGGTTGTAAGATGTTGTTGCAAGATTTGACCTTAAGCTTGTATTATTTATTAAACATTTGGTGATTTCGGGTAACTAATTCGGTATTCATTTTGTACAGGAAAAGGGAAGGAGCCTCAGTGATATAAGATCATTGAGCTCGGCACGAATAAGGAAGCTAAGGTGAGTGGACTTAACCTTCTTTCTTGTGTGATGTACAAAATTAGGGAATGCTAGAATTTTGAGAAAAGTGCGGGAATTTGGTATCTGAGGGAGTTCGCGTCGCGAACTTGTGGTCGCGATCGCGAACTCGGGACAGAGAAATTGGGGTCTGGTCGTGATGTAGTTCCCGATTCGTGAACTCTTAGTTCGCGACGCGAACTCTGAGTTCACGACGCGAACTTTGTCAGGAACAGATTCTTGGCTGCAAATCTTTTTACAAGTTTATACTTGGTCTAGTCGTTAATGGTAGTATGTGCACATGTTTTTTTTAGAGGTTAGCTATGGTGGTTTTCGGCTACGCTTCGTTACTCTTGGTGGGGGCGATCGGACTCCTTCGTATTCGTTATGTAAGGAGGGATCACCGTGCCTCTAGTAAAGAAGCCATCGGTTGACTGTTGTTGGCCGACAACAGTTGAAGGTCCTCGCCCGACCGCCGATCCTCTTTTAACGTCCAATTGCTTGTGGAAGTTTGGACGGGTTTCCCTATTGATTTCTCTCGATTTTCTAATTTGTTGTGGTTATGCAAATTGACGTTTATTTCTATTCACTTAGCTTTGTGCTAATCCCTCGTTTGTTGACTCTTTTCAGGTTGTGGTTTTAGCTTGACTAGAGTCGGGTTTTGGAAGTATGACCGCACTCTGATTTTGTATACCGGGTCGATCCTGTTTTAGTAACACCTTAAAATGTTTTAAATATTTAGTTAATATGTAAAGTCTTTATGTTGTGTAATAATTTAGGATGTATGGTTTCTTAAATCGCTTCCGTATGTTTATTTATTTAAAAAAAAATGGCTCTAGATTGTGGTGTTACATGTTCTTGGTGTTTTAGTGTGTGTAGTTGAGAGAGAAAGATGGAGGGAATGAGCTTTCAAAATATGATTCAATAACAAGTGTGGGAAAGCTTACAAGTTAAGTCAACATGAAAGGTATTTATACCTCCCTTCTAAACATGCTTAATTAAGCACTAACCAAGGCTAAGACTAGACTAACAATATTACAATATTACACAACTAGTCCCCTAACTATTGAATACAATCAAAATGACCCTAACAATCTCCCCCTTTGTATCAATAGTTTGAGTTAGCCTGTTCTTGAAATCTTCTTCTCTAGCAAAGTCTGAGACTGAATTAACCGTTGAATAGTTTTGATGTCGTATCAGCTTCAGCTTTTGATTGAACAATGAAAAATAATACTTTTTATTGACTTTTCAACAAATATAAAGTATCTCAGAAGATTTCATGAAATGTTGACTTAATATGTTTTTATCATTATCCAATCTCCCTCTTTTTGAGCTTTAGCACTTCATCCCAGTCTTCCTTCTTCAATTTCTTCTTTTGGTCCGTTACCAAATTCGTTTATGCTCAGATGTGCTTCAAACTGTTTTGCTCTTCAATGATTACATCTGATTAGCTTAAGAAGAAATTGAGATTTCAAACACTCAACGAAAATATTTTTATTACGTTGAATCTGTCGGTGTAAGGAAGTCCTAAAACTGGTTTCCTAAGTATTTGAAAGTTCTGGATATGGAATATCAGTTTGGTAAGGATTTTTCTTGGATTCTCAAATATGGAGATTTTGTGATAGAGGTTTTAGTAAGGATTGAATAATGATGTTTTGGATTTTGAAAAGAATGATTTGAAAGTTTAAGTTTTTAGGTGTGTGTGTTTGTATTTGTAAAAATGATTTGTACAGTTAAGATTTGAATTTGAATGGTTGAGGTTTTGAGAGGAATTTCTGTAGATGAATCGGTTATCTTTTTCTTCTTCACTTGTTTTTCCGTTAAGTACACTGATTATCATTTTCTGTTTTCCTTAATCACTTGATCTAAAATGTTTCTGATTTTGCAGTTGATTTGAGTACATGATTTATGAATTTTCTTCTTTGATGGGATGTTGTGGTTCTTTTTGATGTTGTTCAGTTATAAATCCGATGTTTGAACTATTGCTTGCTCTTTTTCTCCCCCTCATGAGGATCATGACAAGGGTCCTCATGATAAAACTGAATAGTTGCGTTTTGGAAACGGAGAGAGGAATGGTGTCGGTGTAAATCTATCGGAATGAGAACCAGAAACACGTAGTACTCGATAAATTGATTTTTGAGAAAAATATTTGAAAATGAAGAATAGCAATGTCAATGATCACGTGAAGTCATAAACAGATGCAATCTTTACTGAAGAACTTCAGTAAAGAGATCGTTTACGGATATGACAAACACGATGATTAGAGACATTGTTAATCAAATATTTGAAATTTAAAAGAAATCAATTTGTTTGGGTATATCAAAGATCAGTGAAGTATACCACTTACAAAGATGCAATCTTCTCTGAACGTGTACAGAGAAAAGATCGACAGATATACAAAGATCAATGACATAACAATGTGCATCAAAAACGATTTTGAGTGTGTGAGAACTGGAGAAAGTCAGAATTGAATCTGAGCAGTTTTGAGACGATGAAAAATGATTTCTCCATTTATCTTTTAAGAATGAAAATCGTTTGAAAAATAGTAAGAACAACCAATCCAAGATGGAGTTAAAAACAGATGCCATCAATACTGATTGAAATCAGTAAAGAGATCGACGAATTTAACAGCAAATTGTGTTGAGTGTTGCAAACAGGTCATTTAAAAATGAAAAATTTATATGTGCAAAATCAGGGGTTTTTTTTAAAAAAAAAAAAATTGAGCCACAACGCAAGAGACGAAAAATTTGTCATAAACAGATGCAATCTTTACTAATCGAGACTAGTAAAGAGATCGTTTACGAATATGACAAAAATTTGTATCCTACGTTGTGAACACATCATTGTGAGCACAAAGTGGGATATAAAATTTTGAAATGTTGAGCATCACTGATTAATAAAGAATTTATGAGATTGTGATGTCAACAACTCAATATGAGTAAAAGAAAATGTTTGTAATTGAGGATCGATTTGAAAAATGATAATCGAATTTAAAAGGAGAAAAATTTTGTTTTACAATCAAAAAATTTCAACAATGAAGTAACACAAAGGTAGCAATGAGAAATAAGAGAATTTGCAATAAACGGATGCAATCAGTACCAACCTAGACTGGTAAAAAGATCGTTTACGAATATTGCAAAAGCTAATACTCAACATTGATAATCTTGTGTGATTGTAAATTTTGAAAGAGGTTGAAAAACTGTTTGAGGTAAAAAAAAATTTATTATCAAGATAGAATAAGAAAATTTGTAATAAACAGATGCAATCAGTACCAATGGAGATTGGTAATGAGATCGTTTACGGATACTACAAAAATTGATACCCCATATTGATAATTAAAAAAAGTTTGAAAGGAACACCAAAACAATATGTAGTGATTATAAAAGAATGCTCCCCCTCGACAGTTGTTTTTCAGAAATCATAGAGCGGTTATGCTCCCCCTTGACATAAGAATGTCAATTTTCTCCCCCTTGACAAGTGAATAAAAGTTCTCCCCCTCAACCAGTTAAGCCATTTAAGAACGGGTTTCAAGCAGATGTACTTGAAAGCCATTTTATTCTTTATTAAAATAAAAATGAAAAACACAAACAATGAAAACAATAAAAAAAAAATAAAGCAGTAAAACGGTTTAAGTTTTGAGATTTAGCATACCAAGCTTAGACACAAGAAAATTAAAGCGTTTTTCGTCTAAAGCCTTGGTAAACAAATCAGCTAATTGAAGATCGGTTGACACGAAGTACAATTCCACAGTACCTTGTTCAACATGGTCTTTGATAAAATGATATCGAAGATCGATGTGTTTAGTTTTGGAATGTTGAACAGGATTGCATGAAATTGCAATTTCACTTCGTGAATCACAATATAAAGGAATACAGCTGTACAAAAAGCCATAATCTTTTAATTGCGATTGCATCCAAATTACCTGAGATAAGCAGCTTGCAGCAGCAACATATTCTGCTTCTGCAGTGGAGAGAGAAACACAATTTTGCTTTCGTGAAGACCAGCTCACCAACTTATCTCCCAGAAATTGGACACTTCCAGATGTACTCTTTCGATCAAGCATACAACCAGCATGATCAGCATCAGAAAAAGCAGACAAATCAAACGAAGTTTCTTTAGGATACCACAGACCAAGAAAGCGAGTACCCTTCAGATAGCGAAATATGTGTTTGACTACTTGAAGGTGAGACTCTTTAGGAGCAGCCTGATACCGAGCACATTTGCAAGTTGAAAACATAATATCTGGTCGACTCGAGGTTAGATATAACAGTGATCCAATCATCCCCCGATAATTAGTGACATCAACAAGTTTACCATCAGGATCAGCATGCATTTTAGAACCAGGCGACATCGGTGTCGAAATTGGTTTACGATCATCCATTAGATATTTTTTCAGTAAATCTGTAATGTATTTGGATTGATTAATGAAGATCCCGGTAGGTAATTGGCGAACTTGAAGACCGAGAAAGAAGTTCATCTCCCCCATCATGCTCATTTCGAAACGTTTGACCATAAGATCCGAAAACTTTTTACAGTATTTGGGATTCGTAGAACCAAAAATGATATCGTCGACATAAATCTGAATCAACACAATATCCTCCCCTTGTCTCTTGATGAATAGAGTTGTATCAACTTTTCCTTTTGAGAAACCAGAGTCAACTAAGAATTTGGAAAGGACATCATACCACGCACGAGGAGCTTGTTTTAACCCATATAATGCTTTGTCGAGAATATACACATGATCAGGACAACTTGGATCTACGAAGCCTTCTGGTTGATGAACAAAAACTTCTTCATTGAGAATGCCATTTAAAAATGCAGTTTTTACATCCATTTGATAGATTGTAAAATTTGTATGTGCTGCATATGCCAAAAATATACGAATGGCTTCTATTCGTGCAACCGGAGCAAACGTTTCTTCAAAGTCAATGCCCTCATGTTGTGCATACCCTTTTGCAACTAACCGTGCTTTATTACGAATAACAATCCCATTTTCATCCTTTTTATTCTTGAAAATCCACTTAGTACCAATAACAGATTTCCCGGGTGGTTTTGGAACCAGACGCCAAACTTTTAAGCGTTCGAATTGATTTATTTCTTCTTGCATTGCAAGAATCCAGTCAGGGTCTGACAAAGCTTCACTGACTTTCTTAGGTTCATCTGAGCTTAGAAAAGCAGAGAATTGACATTCATCGGCAGTGGCTTTACGAGTTTGAACAGAAGACTCAGGATTACCGATTATCGGATGAAGAGGATGATCCTTTGTCCATTTAAGAGAATGCGGAAGTGGTAGTTGACCCGGATTTATATTTGACGTATCAGTGAATTCAGGATGTGGGATAATTGCAGTTAGAGTGTCTGATGTAACCGGTGGTGGATCAACACGTGTAACGTTGAATTTAGAGAAATCAATCACCAAAGGTTGAACTTGAGCTTGAGCTAAAGATGAGTCCGATGTATTAGCAGCTTGAGCAGGAGGTGAGGGAGTATCCGGTGATGATTGGTTGTCCAATGATTGAGAAGCATCTGAATCAGTTAAGATTGTATTGTGAGCACTGGAAGTAGGAGATGGAGAATCAGTGGGACTTGAATTTTGCATTTCATGTACTGTAATAGATTGAACATCAGCCACTGATGGAACTTGATCGTCAGCTTTCTCGAATGATCTGTGTCGGATGTTATGATAATCATCATAAAAATGTTCAAATAAAATATCAAGATCATTTTCCGATGTGGAGGGAGATGATGAAGGTAATGGAGATTCGATTTCTGAAGTGAGTGACTCAATTGGAAAAGTCTCATCAAAATTAACGTTAACACTTTCCCTAATTGTCCGAGTTGACCGATTATACACTCTATAAGAAGCGGAGTCTCGTGAATATCCCACAAAAATTCCTTTATCAGCTTTTTCATCAAATTTATTCAATTTATCTTTATCATTCAGGATGAAACATCGACTCCCAAAAATATGTAAAAATTTGACATTCGGAATTCGTTTATTGATTAATTCATATGGAGTTTTGTTGTATGTTTTGTTGATGATTGAACGATTTTGAGTGAAGCAGGTCGTACTGATGGCTTCTGCCCAAATAGATAATGGGAGTTTAGAATATGAAAGCATGGTACAAGCAGCTTCAACTAATGTACGATTTCTTCGTTCAACCACCCCATTTTGTTGAGGTGTACGGGCAGCGGAAAATTGATGGGTTATACCAACTGATTCAAGAAAAGAATCTAACGTTTGATTTTTAAATTCAGTTCCATTATCAGTACGAATGGTATGTACTTTTAAGTCTAAATTTGTTTGGGTTTTCTTTATAAAGGCTATGATGATGTTAGTTGCTTCATCTTTTGTACGTAAGAAATGAATCCATGTATAACGAGAATAATCATCAACAATTACCAACACATAGCGTTTGCCTGCTAAAGATTGAACGCTCATTGGACCACATAAATCCATATGAAGTAATTCAAGCGGTTTTGAAGTACTTTGAACTGGTTTGGACTTATGAGACTTCTTAGTCATTTTGCCCATTTCGCACGACGAACATAGATGATCTTTTTCAAATTTAACATCCGGAAGACCAGATACATGACCACCTTTTACCAATTTATTGATTGTTTTGAAGTTAAGGTGAGAGAGGCGACGGTGCCATAACCAAGATTCATCTGAAGATGCTGTTGACATTAAACAAACTTCTTCAAGTGGGACCACATCATTTAGATTGATAGTAAACAAATTTGTATCACGTTTTCCGGTAAGAAGTTCGTCACCATCATAGGTGCGAACAGCGCATTTCTTAGTTCGAAAGTTGACTTCCAACGTTTTGTCACAGAATTGACCAATACTAAAGAGATTGTGAGCGAGATCATCAACATACGCTACATTTCGAATGACCAAATGGTGACGAATGATATCACCAATACCCATGATGGCAGCTAGATAATCATTTCCAAACCGAACCGTACCCAAATATTTATCTCTAAAATTTGTTAACAAGTCCTTGTTTCCAGTCATGTGTCTTGTACAACCAGAATCAAGATACCATACATTCTACATAAAACAATTAAAACAAAAAGGTACCCAATTAGAAATGGGTCCTAAACGATTAGTAATCGATGTTTTATGAAGAATGATTAATACAATATAAATTTAGAGAGTTTGAGAACTGCAAGGAGGCAGTTCTATTTTTGGTACTTTTATAATCCATTGGAAAGATTGTTCAGGGGAATGTAGAATCCAGTTTGATTTTTCTTTTTGAATCCATTTGTATTTAACAAACTTGGATTGTTTTTGATTTTGTTTGTGAGAAGTAGGTGAGACACCAGAGTGTGTAGATTTGGATGGTGAAACAACCCGATAAATAAGGTTTGATGATTTGGGTGCTGAAACTACACGATAAACTAATTTTGGAGTTTTTGGAGAAAAACGTGTAGTTAGAGATGTTTTAGATCCAGAGAGCATTGTTTTGCAAGGTTCTGGGTAACAAATTGTACATGAATGAATGATTGAACCATTTTTATGAAGTACATCATGTCGAGAACCACACGGAGCATCTTTTCTAACAAAATATCGTGTATCATATTGAGAAATTGGTTTATTAGTTTTTCGATCAAAATAAACCTTTTTACCATTTTTATCTGTTTTAACAATCAAGTTTACACCATTAACAGAATGATTAACAGGACGATAAATTGCAGAATCATATACAATGCCATAACATGTAGCAGGAGAAATAAAGTTTGTTGAGTTATTACATTTATTGGAATTAGAAAAAGAAGAATCTAAAAATGAAGAAAATCTAGACTTCTTAAGTTCCTTTGACTTAAGCATACTAGACTTAGTTGATTTAGACTTCTGAAACTGCTCAACTTCTTCCACCCCGCCTTGCATTGGTCTCTTGTGCTTGGAATTTAAATTTTTATCTGAAAATTTTAAAACAGGAGAATTAGAACTTTGTTTTAAACGAGTTGGAATTTTAGGAGTTGAGAAATTATCAGTATGAGACTTTGACTTTGGAGAAGCACTGTGATTGGAAACAGATGTGACGTTAGCTATTTGATTTTCTAACTCATGAATTTTGATTTGTAAACTCGATTTTTCTATGTCAAATGCCTTATGTGTGTTATCTATTTCATTTTCCAATTGACAGATTTTCCTTTCTAGAATTAGGGATGGTACGTAAGTCTTGGGTGTGACTTTTTGTTGAAGTACAACATCACCTTTAATCTCAAATTCTTCTGGTGTAATAATTGGAAAATAATCATCATGTTCAAAGTTTGCCTTTTTAGTTTCATATATTTTATTTAACTCAGTGTAATTAAAACTAATTTGCACATTCTCCTTTTTAGCTCTGTTAAAAGTCTCAATTTCTTCCTCTTCGTTTGTCATTTTGATAAAGCTTGGCTTTATATCTCTGTATCGAGGATCATATAATGTTGGAACCATTTTACACGCCTTTTTAAGATATTCTGGATTATCAGCGCCTAACCCTTCTCTCGAATTGAAATATTTAAAATCTTTTGGCTTGTTTAAATGAATGGTTTGATCAGTATGTCCTCGTTTTACAATTAATTATTCAAGATTTTTTATATGTGAATTCAATTTATGAGTCTCATTTTTAAACGACTGAATCATGTATTGTTTATTTCTCGTTTCTCTTGATGCAAGGACTTTTTGATCATGTAATTCCTCTGTTAACTCTTTGATTTGAGAGTTTAGAGAGTTAAATTGTTTTTCAATTTTTTCAAAATCTTTTTCTTTACGTGCAATACTATTTTTGTTAACTTGATAATCACCCCAAACTTTAGAGTAAAGTTTGTAATTATGATCATATTTATCTTTAAACTCTGATACTTGCTGTTGTAACCTCAGTTTTTCTTGTGTGAAAACTGTTTGTTGTTGTTTCAGATTTTGTACATTTTGTTTTTCCAAAGCAGTTAAGCGATCTTGAAGTTGAGTATTTAACTTTTGTGCATTCAAAAGGTTTTGTTTTAACGAATCAACTTCAGATGTCTGATTTGGAACAAAACAAGTATCAGATTTATTGGAATTATTTTCATTAGAGGGAAGAGACGTGTGTACCTTGCCATCCTCGCCATTTGTCTCAGCAATTCTTTCAGCAACCTCAGCATTTTCTCTCGCCATAAAGCACAGGTTGGCAGCATGTTCTTCATCTTCCGGATCCGACTCCTCCATCCATTGAAGGTCTTCCGCTAACAACACTTTTCCTGCTTCGATTTGTTTGGCCATTAGCATCTTCCTTTTAAAAAACTCTGAATCACGGACTTTAGGTTTCTTGCAATCACGTGAGTAGTGTCCAGCAATTCCACAATTGTAGCATTTGTTTCTGTGAATCCAAGGGTATGAGCTTTGGCTTTTCAGTTGTTTGTGTTGTAGATGAAGTAGGTGGAGCAGATTTAAAGTTGGATGAGTATCTTTGGTTGTTGTTTGTTGGTTTGGAGTAGTACTTCTTCTGATAATTTGAGATTAGGGACATTGCCTGAAGTACATCCTCAAGATCTTTTTCCATATCATCAGGTGGTGAGTATGCAGACGGTTCCACATTTTAGGATATGTAGAATACTGATGATGTTGCTTAGTGAGGAATGAAAGGGTATCTGCAGTCTCTTGACGATTTTGAGCTGTCTCTTGACGACTTTTGGTTAAGTTTTTGACCATTGGCTCATTTTGGTGCAAATATTCAAACAGTTCATGAATGTCAATCAGACTGAGATCGTTATGTTGCATGGCACTATTCCCAAACATTTCCCACTCAGGAAGAAGACAATTGATAAATTTGATATTCACCTCCAAATTCTCTTTTCGCAAGTAGTTTTTGCGAAGATCATTCAACAATGTACAATACCGATGATAAGTGCTCTCCAGGTCTTCTCCGATTGTAGCTTTGAATGTTTGATAATTGTTCAAAGTAGAAACCATTTTAGCTTTGTTTCCTAAAACTGTGCCCTCCATTTGCTTTCTGATTTCATCCCATAGCTCTTTACCCGTTTCAAGGCTATCCAAACTGTTGTAGATTTCATTTGGCAGTCCTTGAAGCATAAATGAATATGCTTGAAGATCGGCTTTGGCACGTCGTTTTTGTTGAGCATCATATTCTTCGGGAGGAACTATACGTTTACCACCAATAAGTGTATGAGTAGTAGTTGCATCAATAATGATGTCATCATAAAATACCGCTTCCCCATGAGTGAGTGACTCAATAATTTCTTTGTGTAGCTCCTGATTCTTAATAAAGTGGAGAAATCGTTTCTTCCACTGAGCATATTCTCCTCTATATAAAACCGGTGGTTTTATATCAGTTCCGATTGTGAGTGCATCTTTAGAAGACATTTTGAAATGATTTTTAAGGAAAAATTGGAATTTAAAAAATTTTGGATTTGGGCCGAAGATTGTGTTCGGGCCGAAGACTATGTTCGGGCCGAAGATTATGTTCGGGCCGAAGAGTATGTTTGAGCCGAAGATTGTTCGGGCTGAAGTTTTGAAGCCGAAGTTTGAAGCCGAACAAGTGATTTGTTCGAGAACAGTAATTTGTTCGGGCCGAACTATTAAAGAGCCGAACTTGAACTTGATTACTTGTTCGGGCCGAAGAGTATGTTTGAGCCGAAGTTTACTATCGACCGAGGATTAGTTCGGGCCGAAAACAGTGTTTTGTTCGGGCCGAAGTTTAATTTGGGCCGAACAATAAGACGAACTGGAGTTTGAACAGTTGAGCCGAACAGTGTAATGTTCGGGCCGAACACTTTATAGCCGAACACTGAGCCGATAACAGTGTGAAGTTCGGGCCGAACTTGTTCTTGACTGGTTCGTGTTCGCAGCTTCAAAAACTCACCATTTTGATCCAATCTCGCTCAATACTTGACCAATTTCACTGATTCCAATCCCTAAATGCTCGACAATGATTTCCTAAGACTTTGATCCGATAAAATCCTTCAATCCATAACAACACAGCTCGAATTCTTCGATTTTCAGAGACTTTTTGACTTTTTAAACTTTTGCACAAAAATCACTGAATCATGATCATTTGTTGATGGAATTGATCGAAATTTGATTCTATTGTTATTAGAATCAATAGAGAAACACTAATCTTCACTCAATTCATTGATTTAAACAGAAAATTTACAACATTAATTTTCAAGTGACGAACAAACTTTTTCTTCAAAAATTCTCAGATCTGAACGAATTTAGCTCGAATTTGGATCTACTCTGAAAGAGTTTATGCTCTGATACCAATTGAGAGATCTAATGAGATTGAAAGTAAGCTAATTCATGATGATTTGAGAAGAATTGAAGAATCAAGTGTGTGTGTTCTTGGTGTTTTAGTGTGTGTAGTTGAGAGAGAAAGATGGAGGGAAGGAGCTTTCAAAATATGATTCAATAACAAGTGTGGGAAAGCTTACAAGTTAAGTCAACATGAAAGGTATTTATACCTCCCTTCTAAACATGCTTAATTAAGCACTAACCAAGGCTAAGACTAGACTAACACTATTACAATATTACACAACTAGTCCCCTAACTATTGAATACAATCAAAATGACCCTAACAGGGAAGTTGTCCGGAAAGAATCTAGAAGAGGATTCATGATACAACCTGGGAAATCTTAAGTAAAATGGATGTTATGTGATTATGGCCTAATTGCCTGGTTGTTGCACGATTTGGTGCTTATAGAAATTGCGATGAGTCGTATGATGTGGAGATTTATTTTGGGAATAGTCTTCCCGGTTAGTTATGTGTAAGGAAATATGTATTTGAAAAGATTGTAGACAAGTGTGTCACATGTAGTAAGGATATAAGGGTTGATGCTATTATGAAGTATCAAAGGACAAACCACGAGGATGGTAAATGTGTTTCAACAAAGGATAGTAGTACGAGGAGGTACTAAGTCTTGGTAAGAACTGTTAGCGTGGATTGAAATTCTAGAAATAGAAACCTTGAGAAATGGAACTCGGATGTTCGGCGAGAAGCCGGGTGAATAAAGTAATGATTGTTACACGTGAATGGTAAAGAAAAGAATGACTAAGGTATAATGATGTCTTAGAACTCATAAATGGGAAATGTGTATAAAGAAATAAGTGTCGGGGACAACGAATTTTGATTGTCGAAGGTGATTGAGTAAAAAGGTGGCATATAGCCATGTCAAGCTTGGTGATAGTAATGATGAATCCATATTAAGGGTAAGAAAATAATCGTGGGTTACGTGTTATAGTAATGGTATGGCGGTATGTGGTGTAGAGTGGTGTGAGGCTACGGTTGGGAAAGGAATAATTCTAAGTCTCACGATGTATAAAAGTGGGAACATCGAGTGTTGAGCTATTGGGTGCTAAGTCATGGGTCACGAGTGTAGACCGGAGTCGGTTGGTTGACTCAAAGATGACCGGGTTGGCCGGTGAAATATGGTTAATGGAATAGATTGGTGGTTACCCAGTGGTGACAAAGATTTGGAAATTTGGTAATGAGGAAATGAATCGGTTAAGGGTGGTCAATGTGTAATTGAAACGGTAAATAGTAATCGGAGATGTTAATAGTTTACCCGCGGGGTACAATGCATGTATATTATGTGATGGCCGTTGAAGGCATATGATAATGAAAAGGTAATATTATATGAAACGTGTTAAGTAGTATGTCCAATGGGAAATATGTTAAATATGAAAGAAAATAATAATGTGATATTATGGGAATGGTGCAAAAGTGCATGATGAATAAATAGACGATCAAATGTGTAAGATAGTGGTAAAATTATGAGAGGTGAGAAGATGTATACTCGTATGGTATGCAGTATAGAATGGGGAAAAGGTGATGTGGTAGTTCGGGGGATCCCCGACTACTATGATGTTTGGGGGTTGAATCGGTTGGGCGAATCCCAATGGTTCCATTCCGTGATTGGAGATGTTCCAATCACTGTGACAGTTTGGGATCTTGATGGATTGGAGGCTTTCCAATCATCTTGATGTGATAATTAAATTATGGATAGTTGTGTCCGTATGATAATATTTATATATATATGTGATGAATGTAGAACCATGTGGTTAATGTGTATTGTTATGATTTTGTGGTAAATGAAAATTTGGTTTGAAATGGGGGTTGCATTTAGGTCATGTATGGGTAGGAGATGCCTACGACTTTTAGACTTTGAGAAAGGAGGTGCTTTTAGCAAGAAAGTTGTTGTTGACAACCGGGATATGGTAAAATTTGTATATAAATGTGGAATATATTGCGGTAGAGAATCTAATACCGGTAATTGAGAATGAAAAGTCATGAAAATGATTGATGTGATACAAAGATGATCGGAAGAATATGGAGTAATGGTATAAGTAACCAAATAAAAGTTAAGAAGCGGTAAATGCTAGTGTGACCTTAAGTAAAGGCGTGACTTTCTATTTGTTTGGAGAGAAATTTAAAAGCTGGAAAAACGAGAATTGTTAAGGAAACAATAATGAGTATAACCGGAAGTGATAAGTCGAGAATAATATTCCATGAGTAGGGAATTTGTTGATTTGGGAAAGTACGGTTGACTTTATGCAAAAGTCAAGATTAGTCAATTTGTGAATTGGTTGACTGGGTCAAGGATGAGCTTTGACTCTCGTTTCGAATGACTAGTGAATGATGAGGGCATAATGTATTGGTTGTATGTATGTGAAGGGATTAATGGAATAATTAAAAGAATTATAGTCGAATTTGGCGACTTTGACCGTTGGGTATTTAGAATTAAATTTGGGAATCGAGTATATGATTATTGATGGATCATAAATTAAAGGTTGATTGTAATGGAAATGATGATTAATGAAATCTCTAGTGAATAAAGAAGTTGTTAAGGTATAGTTGACTTTGTGCTTAAGTCAAAGGTTAGACGATGTTGGGAGATGGCGACTTGATCGAGGCTAGACTTTGACATTCGTTCTAGTCAATTAGCTAATTGTAATGATTGTGTCATACCATTGTTATGAGTAAGAGGATTAGTTGAAGGATTGAAAGTTTTATGGTCAAATTGTGATAATTTTGACCCATTTAAGTATTATAGGTTTAAGATTTGGGTTTTGACCTTTCGGGCCTAACGGGGTTAAGTGAATGTTTAAATACATATTGTCGACTATATCGAAATGGGAAGAGTTTGATGGTGATAAACACAAGGGAATGAGAAAGGAATGCTCGGTCGAATGTGAGTTGGAAATTTTTAGTGATTCCGAGGACGGAATCCTTTTAAGGGGTAGATAGTTGTAACGACCCGCAATTTGTGAATAAATAAATTACGTAAAAATATGATAAATATGGATAAATCATATAAAACGCGTGATAATTGGTTTCGTGTCATTTGGACACCGTATGAGAAAGTTATGGACGAAACCGGGTCGACACAAGGACCGAAAATTGCAGCCTTGCTGCATTGGGGAGTTCGCGGCGCGAACATGGGTTCGCGATCGCGAACATTGGACAGAGAGTTCGACATTTTGAAGATCGAAGTTCACGGCTAGCTCACGATCGGGAAGAGTTCGCGACGAGGGAAGTTCGCGGCGCGAACCTGTAGATCGCGGCGCGAACTCTGTCAGTCACAGCATTAAAGTCGGGTTTTGGTCATAAATGCTATCCACAAACCCTAGTTTTCTCTCCTTGGCGATTTTTGAGTGCAACGGATGTTCTTGGGTGATTTCTTCATCAAAGTCTGGTAGATTTCACTCCTAGTTGAAGATTAAAGGTATAACTTCACTCTTTCATCTTTGTAGCTCAAGATCTATGGATCTTGAAGCTAGGGTTTGAAACCCTAGTTCTTGGGTTGGTGATTAATGGCGAAATAAAGGTTGTATATACTTAATAGATGGTATTTTAACAAAGGAATCAAGTGTATGGTTAAGATTTGTAAGAATCTTAAGGGTTGGTTAAACCTAGGGTTTTGTAAGTCACCAAAATTGGGGGAAAGTATTGTTAAAGGATTCTAATGATGAAATAGGGGTTATTATTAGTAGTATTTGTTGTTGAACAAGTTGTGATTTTTATGATAGGCTTTGGTGAAGTCTTGGAAGGTGCTAGCTTGTTGAAGCAAAAAGATTGGGTGTGAAGAACACATTTGGAGCATTATTGGCTAAGGTGAGTACATGAGACTTTTAAACTGGGTACATAGCAAGAGTTTTGAAAATACATATGATATTTTTATGGGTCTTTATTAATAAATGATTGATAAAGATAGTGACTGAAAGTGGTGAGAAAGTAGGTATAATGTGATACTAGAATATGTCTAGTACGGTTGATGATTTTGGAAGTAAATATGATAAACTTAAGTGGTTATGGAATCTTTAATAATGAACCATAATAATAAAGTTATGAAGTAAAAGAATGTATATTGAGTCTTTATTAATAATTATGTATTAGTAAAGCAATTGGAAATGGATTGATAAGTAATGAGTATCTATTGGTAAGAATTACTAATAAAAGAAAAGAACAAATATACATATGAAAATGATTATGATGTGATTATTAATAATTATGTATTATAGTCAACGAAGAGATGAAAGCATATGAAATAGATAAATAAGAAATGTATCTTATGAAATAAGTGAGTATGGACCTCCTAGGGTTCATAAATGTAGAAGTATGTGTGAGATGTTAAAGATCGGGTCCACGGGACCATACAGGTACGTTCACTCTATGTTGAACTAGTTATATGTAGTTATTATTAGATAACTAACTTGTTTGATGATTTATGTGATAGCCGAAGGCTTTGATTGTAATTACCGTTGAGTTATGTTCAGAATGAGATGATGTGATGATGCAGGGGACCCCCGGTCATGAGGTGTGGAATGAGGGGCAGTTGGGTGGATTCCCATCGACTCATCCACGTTAGTAGTCTTGCTAACTGGACGTATTCCGGCGAGTAAGGCAGGTATCGGTAGATTGGGCGAATCCCTCTTGCCGGTATCTTGAAGCTTATTGATGGCGATGGATTTCGGTTAATAAGTTAATGTGAAGCTTACTAATGGCGATGGATTTCGGTTAGTAAGTTAATGTGATTCTAATACATATATGTTTATGTATTAGGTGTGTTTGTGCTTCTAGCTAGTTCGGGGGCAACCCGATAGCTAGATATGATTGCTAGGTGAGCAGAAATTGATAGGGTCACAATAGGGTGACTAGATGGCAGTGAGATAGTTAATATATATATGTTTATATATTTATGAAATGATTATTATTATTGGGGTCTAAAACTCATGCATCTCACAAGACTATTTTGTCTCACGTACTGCGTTTGTTTTTGTGGCTATGTACTCAGGTACAGGTTTGAAGCGATAGAAGGTTGCACTAGGAGTGGCCTTGATATGTTTAGCTCGGGAGCTCGTAGGTAGATCCCGTTTGCCTATGGTTTTGATATACTTGGTGACACCGTATTTTTGTATACTCTGATAAAGGTTTTAAAGTTTTTGTTAAACTGTATTTTGGATTACATGGAAAATGTTGGAAATCGTATTTTAAATGTTTTAAACGATGTAATTATAAAAATACGGGTGTTACACGAACAACAGTTTACCGATGGCTACTTTACTATTGGCACGGTAGTCCCCCCTGACGGAACACATCCGTAGGAGTCCGAGCACCCCATCCAATAGTAACGAAGCCTAGCCAAAACCCACTCATAGCTAAACTCTAGAAAAAAAACATGTGCACATACTACCATTAACAATCCCACAATTAATGGTACCACTGGAAAATTATTAAAAACCAAGAAAAAAGAATTTTTTTCCAAAACCAGCCAAGATAGCGCCGCTATCATAGATAGCGTCGCTATCTTTCATGGAGATAGCGCCGCTATCCACCAAAAGATAGCGTCCACTATCTAAATACCAAACGCTATTTCGGGCCGCAGATCAATTTTCCAAAAAACGAAGCAGAGATAACGCCGCTATCTTAGAGATAGCGTCGCTATCTCCCCCAGACCAGCCAAAATGCTGCATTTTTCTCCTACAAGCCTACCATACCAAAACCTTTGTACATCACCCAAGAAGAATGTTAAATCCACTCACCTTAGCTTCCTTTTAGTACCGAGCTCAGTAATCTTATATCACTGAGGCTCCTTCCCTTTTCCTGTACAAAATGGATACCGAATTAGGCACCCGAAATCATCAATTGTGTAACAAGTAATTTAAGCTTAAGACCACATCATGCAACAACAACTTACAACCAATTACTTGCATTTCTACACATAACCAATACCAAAGTCTAACACTTCATCAAGTCAATTCATTATGCATTTTGACCCAAAATGCACCTTAGACCCAAACGGGTCAAAACAAGAATAATGAGTCGGGCATGTACACAACACTTTTCAAAGAGTTAGTCTACTTGATCAACATCGAAATTACAAAACTAACATGCTACTTGCATCTAATTGCAAATTTCACCAACTTTGACCTTATTTAGGTCAAATTGCACCAATTGTCAAACAAACGGGTCAAGACCCGAAACCAACACAATCAAGCTTACAATTCATTCAACTAACATATTGTTAACATGAAATTGATAATTAAAGTTTACTAGTCACACAAGACTAAAGTCAACTCCCAGGTTTGACCAAAGTTAACAATCTATAAATTTGCTAGTTAAGACTAAATTTCAATCTAGCCAAACACTACCACTAAATTAACAATTCACCAACAAGATAACTAGCAAGTTCAACATTATCAATTATCATCCTATCATGCATACTTGACCTAACCAAAATACACAATTCATCAAATTAGGGAAGAACCATCTTCTTCCCATAACCACCATTGATGGAACTTTATGAAAGCTTCACCAAATGAGCTATAACTAACAACAATTCATACAATACTTGCAAGAACTCATTTAGACACCAAATCATGCATCAATTTCGGATTACAAGCAAGATTCATCAAGAACTCCATCAAAACCCACTAACTCAAGAACCCTAGTTCATCCCTACATCAAGAACATGAAACCCTAGCCAAGGAAGGAGAGAACTTACTTAGTTTTCTTCTATAATCCGAAAATCACAAGGAGGAGGCAAGAATTTTAAGGTTTGATCTTCAATTTGGGAGAAAAACTCAACAAAAAAAAAAGTGTGTATAGGTGTGTGTGTCGTGTACCAGGCAAAAACAAAGGGGAAAAGCCAATTTTGACACATGCCTACCCCAAGGCCACGTATCCCCTTCCACCACAGCCCAAATTTTTTTTATTTAAACACAGTATAGATATTAGGTTCGCAGATAATTAATTTAGACCTAACTAACTCCAATTTAAACAACGAAGATATTTTCAGAATCCCGGTTCAGAAATGAACCCAAATATGTAAAAATCAATTTAACATTTAAATATCTCAGTTTCACTAATTTTTAACCCCATGGTTAAAAATACAATTAATTCAATTAAATCAAATAAAATCATATAAAATAATAAAATAATAAACAATAAAATATTACTTACCAAAAGTAATAAAATAATCTAGGTCGGGTCTCGGGATGTTACAGTAATGGCATTGTCAAAGCTCCCATTCACTCTCCCTTTTCGCCGTTCAAAAAAAATTTGTTATTTGAATTTTTTTCACTTCTGATAATCTTCATAAAATAATTTATGTATCTTAATCTCTTAATTAGAATTCTAATTAGGTTGATGTCGTATATTCACAAGTCATTTATTTTTCTTTTCTTTTTGAAAAGCTAATTTTTTTTTTTTATGATTGACAAAATAATTATTTTATGTTATTGTTTATCTTTTTACTAGGCATTATTTATATGGTAATGATTTAGGGATCACGTAAATTACTTAACCCACCACACTGTACAAGATTTAAAACATATTATACAAATACTGTAAAACAGTAATTGTGATGTTTAGAGTAATTTATATAATCTCAAAATCACTTTCCTTACTTAGTGTGATTTCACCACATCCATTTACCCTGTTTTGGTCTGAAGTTCCGCACCACCATCACTTTCTTTTTACTATTTTTTTCTAACTTTTATTATTATATACAAATAATAAATAAAAATACTTTTTTGTTTATAAAATAGAAAAATACTTACTTAAAACAATTTTAAATAGAATACGTAAATAAAAACAACATAAAACTAAAATATGTAATTATGTAATGTAACTCACTAATTCTCCTAGGGTTAATACTATAGATATATATACCTTGGTTGAAACATATATATACATAGTATATCTTCAAACTCTTTTGCCAAGAGTCGTATCTTGCGCCTCTTACTTGTAGTCTTCAATGTCAAATCTTATTTCCATTCTTTCTGATATCAATATTGTACCTTATATACAATTAGTTTAATAACCCGTCCGATAAGCCGGCTAGCTTCGAGAAATAAAATACATACTGATGAAAAAAATGTATGAAATCATATAGTCAAGCAAATGTTGCAACAATCAAAATTTATATGATTGGCACGAAAGTCAAACGCAATTCGTTCTTGAACCTTCGAGGTAGGAGGCGATGGTATGAAAAAATGAAGTCCAAGTCAACAAAACCAAATAACTCAACAATTAACAAAGGCTGATTTTACGTGCATTTTGAAAAAATATAATAAAAATAACCATAATTACAAACATATTTACACTTTTAATTACAACCAATACAAACTACACAAATTAAACCAAATTAAACAAGAATTAAGAAGTCAAATAAATAAGTTCCACGGTGATATAGAAGTTTAGCTGTAATCAGATTATGATGAAAGTTTCGTGATTGAGATCAATTTTGTAAAATCTAAACTCATAGACCAATATAAACTTTTAAACTTCACTTCGTTTATAACCAAGGTTCTGAAAAACGCGCCATGGCGGCACCAAAGCGTCGCCAAGGCGTGAGGCACGGCGTTGACGTTACGAAACAGACCATGGTGGCTAGGTGTGGCGTGAGATAAGGCATGATAAAGCGCGATAAGGCGCGCCTTATGACAAGTTTTTTGTAAGGCCGCTGTGAAAATTGAATTTTTTTAAAAAAAAATTATGACACATATGATTATAAATTTGAATGTAACACTTTTTGTAAACTTTATATATGAGTTGTTATATAAATCAATAGATCTATAATTTCTTTTTAATTTGATATACATATATATATAATCTATATAAAAAATTTCCGCGTCAAGTCACGCCTTGAAAAACGCCATGACCCGCCATGGCTTGAGTACTTGATGATGCCGTCACGCCACGTCTTACGATTTTGTAGAACCTTATTAATAACCAATACTAAAAAAATTTTATGGAACACATTCTAAAATTCCCATTTATTTTAATCTCATTACTAGTCCTATGATAAATATTATTCAAAATTACACTTTCATATTAGAAAATTGTCAACATTGGAATACAAATTTCTCAATAGAAAATGATAAAGAAATAGGTGGTGGGTAAGTAAGCAAGACTTTTCAAAAGTTAACTCACGAAATGGCACTACTCCACCATATTCTAGAGTCTTGTATAAAACCCTCACCTCCAATTTTTCCAACCTCACCACAACTCACTCCCTCTTTTGCTCGCCTCCAGATTAGATCCATGGCTGCTTCCGAGATGAAGAAGATTCAAATTCGAAGAGAAGACACCGTGAGTTGTTTCTTTTTTCCGTTTATCTATTTAAATTCCCGTTGTTCTGCGTTCATCACAAGTTTAATAGTCACATATATAGTGACTTAGTGAGTTCAATTTATGCATTTGTTATGTATTTTGTCTGGATACGATGTTTTGATTTGCGTAAAAGAGGGGTGAACTATCGAATTTGATAGAAATGGTGATTTCAGTGAGCTAATTGTGCGACTTGCTCGATCATGAATTCGTGATAGAATAGAAAAGCACTCGTCGTTTACCAAATTAATTATTAGTGGTTCAACTGAAGAATTTAGTAGGTTTGAGCTATCGGATTTGATAGACATGATAATTTCTGTGACCTAATCGTGCAACTGCAGTATGTTACATGTTCAATTACTAAAAGAAATGAGAAATGACTATTATGTTAGGTTTTCAAATATTTAAAGTTCTAAACTAGTTGTATTCATTCTGCATTTTGCATTATTTGTATGATTTGTTGACAATGAAGTTATAATTGTATGTATTCATCCAGACATTTGATGCATATGTGATTGGCAAAGAAGATGCTCCTGGAATTGTGGTTCTTCAGGAGTGGTGGGGAGTTGATTTTGAGATTAAGAACCATGCCCTTAAAATTTCAAAACTTGAACCTGGATACAAAGCACTTATTCCTGAGTAAGCTTTATATCTTTGTTTGTTCAAGCATATCAATCTATTGCCAGCCACTGATTATAATAACTAATTAATCTGTTATTAATTAATCTGTTATTAATCAATTAATATTTGTGTGATTTCAGTTTGTATCGTGGAAAGGTTGGTCTTGATGCTGCAGAAGCACAACATTTGATGAATGGTCTTGATTGGCCAGGGGCTGTAAAGGATATCCAGGCTTCAGTTAACTGGCTCAAGGCCAATGGCTCACAAAAGGTTTAATGAATTTCTTTCTTTTTATAAAGTAGTTATTTAATTATAAACTTTAGTTTAAGTTTTTTTTATAGAATTATTGTTTTAACATTATGTTAATGTGGTGATATATATAGGTTGGTGTAACTGGGTATTGCATGGGTGGTGCTCTTGCTATAGCAAGTTCTGTTTTAATCCCTGAGGTTGATGCTGCTGTGGCATTTTATGGAGTTCCTCCTGCTGAGCTGGCAGATCCTGTTAATGCTAAAGCACCTATACAAGCTCATTTTGGAGAACTCGACAATGTTGCTGGATTTTCTGATATCAAGGTATGAAAATGTGACATCATCATGTTTTTTTTTTATATTGAATTTTTCGGGTTTAATTTGTAGACTGCTAAAAGTCTGGAGGAGAAATTGAAAGCATCAGGGAAGCCATATGAGGTATATTTGTACCCTGGAGTGACACATGCATTTATGAATACTTCACCTGAAGGTATTGAGAGGAGAAAGGGTTTGGGAATGGTAGATGAGAATGAAGGTGTTGCTGAGCTGGCATGGTCTCGTTTCCAGTCATGGATGAATCGTTATTTGTCAGTTTGAAGTTGTAAGGATAAACGAGTTATGCAGCTATGAAAAGTCAGTTTGATTTGGTGATTTTTGTTGTTTTAAAGGTGTGGGTATGTTTGTAACGTCATTTATTTGTATCTGATATGATTATGAGGCAAAAGTACAAAAGTTTACTAGACATTACAGAGTGAAATGATTTATTTAAAGTTACGGTGATTAAAGATCTAGTTAAAAGAAACTAATATGGTATGATCAATAAGAATTACTATGTTGTAATGTATCATGTAGGTTGTTAAATGTTAAAAACTTTTTAAATATTCCCTTCTAGAGCATCAAGATAGAGTCGAGACATTTAATGTTAGATAATAAATATTGACAATTATAGTGGCGTGACGTAACACGTGAGAATCTAAGCGTATGCGTGTCGGTTATATTGAGCACCTTTTCTCAAAGGACTAATTCTGGCAATAACCAAACTTGAGTGTTAACCTAAATAAAACTCAATGGACTTAAAATAGATAACAACCAAAATTGCGTGTACTAAACTGCAAAAGTAAAGCAGTTAAATGCTCATCAAAAGGCAGTGCCTTCTTCAACGACTCGCATTTTGCTCTCTTTACACTCCCACCTTCATCGTTTCTGTCAGATCATCGGTGAGTTCAGCATTTTCTTCCCCAATCTTCCGTCGTTGATCTTCTCCGATTAATTGAATTCGACTCTTACTGTATCTGAATTTATGTATCTATAACTATAATCGCTTACATGTTTTGTTTAATTTGTCTACTAATTCGTAATTATCGTTTTGATCGCTGAAGGAATTTTAGGGCAATTACTTCAGGTGTTTTGAATTGATTTAGGTATCGTGATCTACGTACATCATAACTAAAGCTCGGGTTGATAAATTCATGGAAGTTAACGAATAACGATCGCATGTTTTTTTAGGTTGTACGGAGTAGAATATAATAGAAATTACTAGTCTGTTTGTGGTTAAAATGGCTTTTGTTTGGATTTTTTGAACAGTAAAAATTGAGTGAGGATGGAATTATGCTCTAGTAATTATACTATTCTTACACATGATATGATATTACGGTTGCTGAATTGCATACTAGTTTTAATGATACATGGACTCTTTTCCCGGTGAGGACTGCGAGGACTAAAAAAAAAACACTAAAAATGATCCAAAACAAACTTTTTTCAAAAAAATTTCTTTTTTAAATATCTAAATCGCAGCCTATAAGATCCAAAAAAAAAAAGTTTTTCAAAAATGATCCAAAAAAAAAAAATATGGATCATAATAATGATCCACAAAAAAAATATGGATCATTGTTATGATCCGCAAAAAAAAGTGGATCATAATTTTTTTTTCGAAATTTTTTTTTGGTCAAATGTAGTAATAATCATGGTGAGTTATATATAATTTTCTCGGAATTTTTTGAAATTTTTATGAGGTGTCCTCTCGAGTCCTCACCGATTTTTGAGTCCTCACAGGATCCCACTTATATATATATATATATATATATATATATATATATATATATATATATATATATATATATATATATATATATATATATATATATATAAGATCTCCCTAATAGGAAAATCAGAAGTGGATAAAGTGCAATATGATTTTTAGTTTCCAATTTCATTATTTTACCCCTACCTGTAATAACATATTTGCTGCACGTGTTTTTGGTTTAATGTGGTTATCCTTTTTTTTTGTAAAAGTGAAAATAATTCATACTAAGTTTTTATGTGGTATCCATTTTTTTATGAGATTTTTATGCTCCAAAATCAATATTCGTGTAATTTGATTTTGCTGGGAACTTCTTTTGTATCAACTTAAAGTTCACCATCAAAGGCTAAGTTAGCAACTAGAACTATGAAGCTTTACACATGTTTCTTTATACTTCATTTATTGTATTTGACATGAAGGGTTGTATCAATTTTTTGCTATTTGACCTCTCATGTTGCAATTTTTGACATTGACTAGTGTTTATATCTAAAACCAATATCTAACAAGAAACTTTTTTCATGATTACAGAGTTCAACATGGGTACCACAATAAAAACGAGCTTGTGTGCCTTTTTTCTGTTGTTTATATTATCACCTACTGCATTTTCTGCAACTAATGGTGGATTGCTTCGAGTTGGACTAAAAAAGAGGAAAGCAGACCAATTTAACCGACTTACTAACCATGGTTTACCCATGGAAGGAGCTTCTAGAAGGAATTTTGGCTTTCATAGTAATTTCAGGAATTCAGAGGGTGACATTATTGCACTAAAGAATTACTTGGATGCTCAGTATTTTGGTGAGATTGGTATTGGAACTCCACCTCAAAAATTCACTGTGGTTTTTGATACCGGGAGTTCTAATCTTTGGGTGCCTTCTTCAAAGTGCTACTTTTCAGTGAGTTTCTTGTTGTTGACTGTTTGATTTTTTAATCAGGATCTTTTTCATTAATTGAAGTTTAGGTTTAATGATTATAATATCAATGCAGGTGGCTTGTCTTTTTCACCCAAAGTTTAAGGCGAGCCATTCAAGTACCTACAAGAAAAACGGTATGTTCAATTGTGATGATTTTTTCTCAATTATTTGCCTATTTGACTACAAGTAATTGCTAATTGTTTTCATATTTATTTCAGGGACATCTGCTGCAATTCAATATGGAACTGGAGCAATCTCGGGATTTTTTAGCCAAGATTCTGTTACACTCGGTGATCTTGTCGTTAAAAAGCAGGTAAAGTATGATAAATCATGCTTTTAATTTTAAATATATATTGAATTAAATGTTCTATTGAATCTCTTGTGATATTTATCCTTTTACAGGATTTTATAGAAGCAACCAAAGAGCCTGGTCTCACTTTCTTGGCAGCCAAGTTTGATGGAATACTCGGTCTTGGATATCAGGAAATTTCAGTTGGAAAAGCTGTACCTGTTTGGTAGTTGACTTCATCTTTTGTGTGTCTTTAAATTGGTTCCGAATTGAGTTATTGACAAATTAAAATATAAAAAAAATTAGGTACAACATGATTAATCAAGGTCTTGTACAAGAACCTGTGTTTTCATTCTGGTTTAATCGTCATGCTGATGAGGAAGAAGGTGGTGAACTTGTGTTTGGTGGAGTTGATCCTAATCATTTTAAGGGTGAACACACATACGTCCCTGTGACCCAAAAGGGCTATTGGCAGGTCAGTTATTATAACTTTCTCTGTATATATTGTTATGTATCTAATGTTTTAATTTGTTTTTCTTGTCATTAGTTTGACATGGGGGACGTTCTTATTGGAGATAAAACCACTGGTAATTTTATGGTTAAAATGTGGATTTATTATCAGAAAGGCTGTTAAATTTATGAAATTTGTATGATTCCATGGTTCCAATTTCAGGATTTTGCACTGATGGTTGTGCTGCAATTGCCGACTCAGGAACTTCTTTATTGGCAGGTCCAACTGTAAGTTTGACAATCTGCTATTTTGACTTTTTTTAAATATCACCTCTTTATTATCTGTGACTAATGTTCTTTAAATTCTTTTAGTCAATTATCACTCAAATCAACCATGCAATTGGTGCTGCTGGGGTAATGAGCCAGCAATGCAAGACAATAGTTAATCAGTATGGAAAGACTATAATCGAGATGCTTTTGTCTGAGGTACTTCTTACACTTGATAAATTTTATTTTCAAAACTTATGATAATCTAACCACAAGTTTTTTGTATAGGCTCAACCTGATAAAATCTGTTCTCAAATGAATTTATGCACTTTCGATGGTGCTCGTGATGTTAGGTCAGTTGCACATTTACATCAGCTTTTGCTATCATCATTTGTTACTAATTATAATAATCATGAGCATATTAGCTGACAGTTATTTTTGACAGCCCAATAATCGAGAGTGTGGTTGACAAGGATAATGGGAAGTCTTCTAGTGGGTTAAATGATGAGATGTGTACTTTCTGTGAGATGGCAGTTGTTTGGATGCAAACACAAATTAAACGAAATCAGACTGAAGATAACATAATTAACTATGTGAATGAGGTAAAGTAAAATCCAACATAAAAAATTAAAAGAAAGTATTTTGGTTTTATATTTATTTATTTAAATTGCAGCTGTGTGATCGCATACCCAGTCCAATGGGAGAATCTGCAGTTGAATGTAGCAGTCTTTCCTCCTTGCCTAATATTGCATTTACCATTGGTGGTAAAGTTTTTGAGCTAACCCCAGAACAGGTGATAATATTACTTTTCTGATCTTCTTTACTGTTTAAAAATGATTATATGAGGTGGAAATTTTGAACCATAAAATGGGTCGATTCAGTTATGTTTTATCTAAAAGGAAAAGGGTCGAAGGTCACTGGAAGTGTATTCTTAATACATAAAACCTCCTAAATTATTTTATTCATAAAATATTATAATTATGGAACTTTTATGTAGAATCATATTCGACAAGTAATATGAACTCTTTTGGTTAAAGTATTTCAGGTTGACCCGTAACAAAAAATATGAACTCTTTAGATCCATGTATATTTTGGTATCATTATGATTTATTATTGATTATTTTAATAAATATTTTTTCTTGAAAACGAATCAGTACGTGCTGAAAGTTGGTGAGGGAGAAGTAGCACAATGCTTAAGTGGATTCACTGCTTTGGATGTCGCACCTCCTCGTGGACCTCTTTGGTACTCCACTTTAAATTTCATATTTTAAGGGGTTTAATTTGCTTTTAAAAAATGAAATAATATCGTTGATTTGTTCCAGGATTCTGGGAGATGTTTTTATGGGACGATACCACACAGTGTTTGATTATGGTCAATCACGAGTTGGATTCGCTGAAGCTGCTTAGAAGACACTTTTCATGTTCTGTAAATATTCTACTGAAAGGTGTTGAAATAATGTCTCTGAGTGTTTTCGGTTACTCAAGTATTTGTTGGTAGATTGTGTGGTGGTCTGTGATACAAACTGGTATTTGTGTGTGTCAGATTTTCATTTCGACTAATTGTCCTGTTGTTTAAACCTTATCGAGCTGAGTTCGTGCTTTAAACCTTTCGACTAATTGTCCTTGGGCTCATTTACACCCCTAATATTGTCTTAGTTACATATAATTTAATATATATATTCAACTATTGTATTAATATTTGTAATATCGATTACAAAAACTAGAAGAAAAGAAATAGGTGGACCAATGTCTATGTTATATCTCCAAAAGGTTTACATTTGCACCGACTAAAAATTTCCCAACGGCCAATTCCTTTGAGAAAGGAGTGTGACCAATATCTATAAATAACATTATGTCAAATTTATCGTATAACGATTTTTTTGGTTTGTTTATGACTTACGATAATGTACAATAAGTGAAGACTTCAATCGAGTGTAGTGCTTATCGAACACAAATATATGATATATGCGTATATGTTACATCTTTTATAATAATATGATATTGGATGAGTATATATTTCTTTGATGATAATACGATATTAGATGACGTGAACACGTGCATTGAGTGTGACTCAACACACACCAAACGCAGAAAATATCAAATAAAAGTTGATGAGGGAAATTAATATCTTAAGAGACACGCATATATACTTGCCTTTGTTTTGCTTATTTTTTCTTTCATACTTTAACGTGTTTATTTGTTTGGCGCAGCAGTTGACACCTTGTATTAGTGGTGGCAAAAAATGATTTTTGGTCCGAAACCGATTTTAAAACCGGATGAAAACCGGATTCGGATCGGTTTGGATCCGTATCTGCCAGATTTGGATCGGTTCAAAACCGGATCCGATTCAAATGAGGTGAGGATGAGTCTGACATAAACTTCATAACTGTAAACATAAAATTTCATTACAACGAATCAATCTAATTTCATAAATACATACGATGTGATATGCTAGGTCTAATTGCGCGGGCACGGTTAATTATAAGGACTTGTCGAGCCAAAATGTTGTACTTCTTTTAATCGTAAGTGACCACCAACTAGAAAAACAACCGAATATGACACCAAAGAGTAGACACAAACAACCTATGTCAAACTCGTCAATTCAAAGAGAAATACAATTATTGTGTTACCATGTATCAATAATAATAATAATAATCACATCAAACTATCTTTTCTCATTAATGCTAATGTTCATGGAAAGACATCAACCGGGCCGAAAACGACCATTCCTTATATGTTAGTCTTGCACCGAACCTTGAATTGTTCACATTCATGTATTTTTTGAGGTGGGGGTCTATCTTTATGATCATTAAAGAAAATCTTGATTTAGAAGTAATAACCAACCCATTAAAGACAATTTAGTAACGAAATGATTTGAAACTTCAGAGGTTACTAAACTAACACTTCATTCACAAGTTACAAGAAAATGAACCCTTTTATATGGTGTATGATTTCATTGGAGAAACGTATACCACACCAAATCATAACTTCAAATCAAACCTACTATTTCTTTTCTATTAAAGGGTCAATACTTTGATAGAGTCCAAGCAATTTGTACTCAATGTTGAAAAGAGTATTGTATAGATAATTTTGAAGAATAATTTATATATTAATTAAACTTTAATTCCAAGAAAATGATGTTTTGTAAGTTTTTTTTTTAATAAAAAGTTATGTTAATTATGAATTTCCACAACATTCTCAAAGAAATAGAAAAAAACACACCCCTAAGAATAAAAATCCTTAAACTTTAATTGTAAAAGAGAAAAAATCATCTTCCTCGTGAAATGACCATTCTATTCCTGTTTGGTAAACAAATACGTTTTTTTTACATTAATTCAAATGATAATGACTTTTATTCCCATATACCAAAGTACCAAACACTAACTTAAAACTTGTTTTTGTATAATAATCAACCCTTCATTTATCAAACCTTGCAAGTTGCAATCTGTACAAGGTTCGTTTTCCCCTGTGATATTTTACATGTAACAAAGGTATCTTGGTATCTACCCTTTTAAGTCATATGTACTGTCTTAAACTTTTCACACACACCATTGACCTTCAACTGACACGTGGCAAACACCCTTTTCGTCTGCCTAAAACCTGCCAAAACTATGCCACGTAGACAAATAAACAACTCTACAACAGAGAGAAAGATTGGCCACCTACGGACTTCCCACCCAACCAAATAACTAACAGCTGCACACACCTTTTTAACAAGAGAACACAAAGCATTCATTATATGACACCTTATTTAAACCCAAAAACAATTCTCTCATATTCATCCAAAATTCACCAAAAAAATAAAATAAAAAATCCAAGCATGGGGTGGACAAAAGGCCATATTCTTGGCCGTGGCTCCTCTGCCACCGTGTCTGCCGCCACCTCCACCACCACCGGAGAAATCATGGCCATCAAATCCGCCGTCCTATCACAATCCGCCACCTTGCAAAGAGAACAAAAGTTTTTGTCCATTTTAAGTAGTCCTTATATAGTAACATACAAAGGGTGTGAAATTACTAAAGAAGACAACAAATTAATGTACAACCTAATGATGAAGTACATGCCACAAGGTACCGTCATCGATGCCATAAAAAGACGAAATAACGGCCGGTTTAACGAGTCAGAAATATCAAATTACACATGGCAAATAGTTCAAGGTTTAAAGTACATTCATTCATACGGTATAGTGCATTGTGATATCAAATGTTCGAATATTTTGGTTGATGAAAATGGTGTAAAGATCGCGGATTTTGGTTGTGCAAAATGGGTTAATGAAAGTGTGCCAATTTGTGGGACGCCAATGTTCATGGCACCAGAAGTTGCACGAGGTGAAGAACAGGGGATTGCAGCTGATATATGGGCTCTTGGTTGTGTGGTGATCGAAATGGCTAACCATGGTTCACCATGGTTAAATGTAAACGACCCTATATCGGTTCTATACAAAATTGGGTTTTCAGGTGAATTACCGGAAATCCCGACTGTTTTTTCGCATAAAGCAAAGGATTTTATTAGCAAGTGTTTGATCAGAGATCCGAAAGCGAGGTGGGTAGCCACCGAGCTTTTAACACATCCGTTTCTTGAGCAATTTGATTGTCACACGAAGCAAATAATTGGTCAAGATCAAGATTGTTCAACAGGTTCACCTACAAGTATACTTGATCGAGATGTTTGGAGTTCAATTGAGGAGTCAGCATCAGTGGGTAGTGATTTGATTGAGCCATCATGTTCGCCGTACTCTTTGCGGCAAAGAGTCGAACAGTTGGTGGGCAACTCAGAAAAGGTAAACTGGAGATGGGGATTTGAGGAGGAGGTCAATTGGATGACAATCAGAAGTAGTGGCGCGGTGGCAGGCGATGGGATGGAGATTGATTGCACCATGATTCCATGAATGGTGGTGAGTTGTTCATAAAATCATTGGATTGAGAATTTAGAAGTGTTGTAAAAGTAGGTAGAATGAGGGTAGTGTTATTTGATACTTTTGATCCATTTTCGGTGAATATTGTTTATGTTGTGGTTTGATATTGTTTTAACTTAGACTTCCATAAATAAAAACAAGAGTAAATTACACAGAAGGTGTTTACCACTTGACATGCTTAATTTTAGTGTGGTAATTTACACAAGGATTTATTTTTTTACATAAGGAAATTTAAGTCAAAGGGAAGTTTTTCTTTGGCTTCAAGCCTTCAACAACTCTGCTCGACTATCATATGAAGTTAAATTCTTTTGTTTCATCTACAAGCTTTAATTGATTCTTTTAATACCATCACAATTCACTAAATGCTAAGTTACATTTTAATTTTCTCATATATAATTAATATTTAGTATACAGTTCGAGGCAATCCAAGATATTTAATTTGTTTAATTACAATTTAATTTTCTCATAATAATTTAGATTCATGTATAAAGTTAAGTTTGTTTGTTTCATTTACAAGCTTAAATTCATATTTCATCATTTATAATTAATTGATTAAGTGTGTTTGAAGACACTTATATTTTTAATATTTACTCGGGTTGTAGTTTGCTAGTTGTATATGTTTAGTTTAAATGTTTCTTTTTATTAAACAGATGAGCTCAGTTGACTCAACAAGCCCGATTACTCAAAGTGAGGAAGTTTATCTATCTAGCTCTAAATTCGGATCCTATGATGATTTACTAAAGAGTGTACGAGCATTTTATTTCGCTAAAGGATATGTATTCTTAAGACTTCTACATTGTAATTTCATTATCCTAATAAATTAATAATATTAGTATGTGTAATAAACAAAAATCGCATGTTAAAAATAAACATACTAGTAATTTCATTATAAATGTTAAACATAATATAGTCGCATATTAATATTTATAATTTATTGTATGTTATTGCATTTTAATTTCAACATTCTTGGAAACGAAATATTGGAGATGTTGGCCCTTTTTTATAGGATTTGTGGGGTATAAAATGAAAAATCAAGTTTTATTATGTTCGGGGTAAAATTGTACTTTGACTTTAACTTTCGTTGTGGAAAAAAAAAAAAACAAGTCCTTGTGCAAATCACCACCATAAATCTTACTGAGCCAATTTTAAGGCAAAAGATAAAAAAAATGAATATTTTCAATTTATTCAGTTAGAGCCTAGGTTTGCTTAGTGTGTAAAAGTCATATTACAAAATTTACCCTTTTAACATGGTTTTTTTTAACGACCAATGACATTCAAAAGGAGCACCGAACTCTCCACATATGGAAAATAAGCCTCATTACCTTTTCACATGAGTAAAACCCTTTTGCAAGACTCGAACTTGAGACATTGTGAATGATTTTATTTGGCTTAACACTCATTTTATTTGAGCCCTCCTTAGTGTTAAAGTCAAAGAGTGTGTTAAATGGGTCCGTTGGATAGCCGTTACCTGCTTTGCGAACTCTTATTCTCAGCGTTTAGGGATCCCCAATTCCTTGGCGATTTTCACTTTGGCGGAAAAATGACGGGGATGGCGGTATGATAGGACGACTGCCAAATGGGTTTGACGAGCCCTTTTACGGACCATACTTAGGGTTCTTATCAATGAGTTAGACCACCTAAGTTCATTAAGCAAAGTTTACTCACGATGGTAGCTTCTTGTGAAGTTAACTGATTTTTTTTAGCATTTTGGGAAGTGATTTATACATCATAAAAATTTATTTATACATAACAACCTTTGTTAGGTATAGTTATACAATTTGCTTTAAAATTTGTAGAGTATGGTGAGAGAAGTAATTTTTATGTGTAGATATCACTTCTCCTTTTAGTATGGTTGTGGGGTTGGTTTGTTAAACAATTTTTGATCTTGAAATTCATATCTGTAGAGCATTGGGTGCCGATTTGCAAAAGCCACGCTAAAAGCATTTAACATATTTTAAGACCACGCCATCACTTGTGTTAAAAGCATGTTAAAGAGCATTCACCAAAGCTATGGTGGTATGTTAAAACCAATCATGCATGTGGAGGACCCACTCTGGGTTTTAACATGATTTTAACCTCCATTAACACCAAACTGCTCTTATGTGATGTTCAAGAGTCAAAATAGTTTTAACATAAGTTTAACATGACAACGACATTGTGTGCTCTTAGTTTATATGTGCCTACTTTTGCTTAATAGGGTCATTCCGTAACCCAACTCCTTTGTAACGACCGAAATTTTTATAATTTGTATTTGAATTATTATTCGAATTGTATGAAATTAAGATATTATGATTAGACTATAATACCATTATGATATGTTAAGTGTTTGAATGTTTAAAACTTGTGTGGTTGGAAATGGGTCAAGAATTTAGGGTATATCAAGTTGGGAAAAACGGGTATAGCAGAAATCGGGAGATCGCGGCGAGATCTCCATCTTCGCGGCGCGATCTCCATCTTCGCGGCACGATCTTTGCCATGGTCGAACAGCGACCTGAAATAGCGATGGTCGGTGAAACGCGATTTAAATCGCGTCGAAGATAGCGTCGGGATAGTGTCGCTAAAAGCAACGCGATTTATCGCGGGAGCGGGTTCGCGGCGCAAACTTCCAGATCGCGACGCGATCTCTGTCTGGAGCATATAAAAACGCGAAAATCAGGGTTTTGGCTCATTCTTCACCCCTAAACCCCTAGTGGCCATTTTTAGAGAGAGAGAGAGTTCGTTTTTGGTGATACTTGGCTCAAATCTTCATCAATCTTGGAGGTTTTAACATCAAAGGTAAGGATTCTTGATCCTTCATGCTTGGTAATTAGTTTTTCAAGCTTCTCTTGGGCATCAATGGTGGTTTGGGGAACCAACAATGTCATCTTGGGGAAGATGACCAAATATGAGTGTAAACCATTCCTTGTATGCTTGTGATCAATGTGTACAAGCTAGATTTGGGATTTTTGGATAAAAATCTTGAACTAGGGTTTGAGATTTCACCAAGTTGAATGAACTTGGTGATTGGGGAGGTTAATATGGATAAATTAGTGCTAGTGATGGATAATAACTAGTATTTGTGATGATATTGATATTAGGTCAAGAAGACCTTGTGATTGGGAGTACTTATTTGACTAGGAAGTAAGGATTTGTGTTTGCTAACACAATTTTGGGATAGCATTGCTAAGGTGAGTACATGTGATCTTTTCTGAGTACATAGTAAATGATTTTTAAATGATTAAAATGATTAAAAGAGTTTTTATTTAATGTATGAATTGATAAAGAAATTTATTGACATGCTTATTTGTTACGAAATGAAATGTGATCTTGGTATGATGAAATTGATGGTTGAAATGGGGCAATGGCCCATGTTTGTTGACCAATTATATGAGAGTCGAATTCCGGAAACGATAACCCATTCGTGGGGGAGTTGAGATTACTACTTGGGGCGGTACCTCCCTGCGCAAGGGTAGTATATCCATGAGAACGATAACCCGACATTAGGGGGACTATGATAACCCGATAGAAAGGGGGATTACGATAACCCACGAGATGGGGGAGTGATGATCTCGGTAAGTTTGGGAGAACCCCAATTACCATTAGATCTTTTGATGATAACCCACATCGGGGGAGTTGCTTCGGGATGACCCGTTGCGTATGTGTGAGCTTAGGATAAGCTCGGGACTATGTTTGACTTATGTGCAATGTGATATTTACTTAAATATTAATTAATTGCAAATGTTTAGAAACGGGTCCAAAACCCATGTTACTCACGAGACATCGTTGTCTCACGTACTACGTTTTCTTTTATGTCTATGTACTCAGGTTCGGGAGCAAAGGAATAGGGCGGCCCGTAGTTGTAGCATTGGATGATTAAACTCGGTGTACAATTTGATTCCCTTAGACTTTAGTCTCGATATGTTTGTAACACCGGTTTTGGCACACTTGTAATCATTCCAAATGTTTTGTTTAAATTATCTTTTGGATTTTATGGATTTCTGTTTACTAAACTTGGTTATTTAAAAAGTTTAAATTTGGTTGAAAAATTGGGGTGTTACAACTTGGTATCAGAGCTTTAGTCTAAGTGAATTAGGTTGGTTTACCACCCTAGACTTAGACTTTGCTAAGTGGGACGTTATGTGCCATAGGAAATTAGGTTGACCTTTGAGAACTAGGGTTGACCATTAAGGGCATTATTATAATCGAGCTTTATTTAAACTTTATGCAACTATTTAGTCGAATGATTGGATTCTAATTGGTTGACATCTTATGTTAGTAAGATGGCTAGAACAAGAAGTGGTCGAGTTGTACCGGATGGAGAAGGGGATTCAAATATGATTCCCAATGCACCTCGGAATGGAAATGGTGGGGATTTATCCGGTGTTGGGAATAACAATGTACCGGTAACGGTAGAAGCTCTTCAATCCATGCTCACCCACATGAGGGAGGTGATGCAACAAGATGTTAACCGAATCATAAATGAACGGTTGAACTTTAATGACGAGGAAAGGGACGAGGATGAGGATCGTGATGAAGAAGAAAGGGAAGAGAGGGAGGATACTCCTCCTCTCACAAGGACCCGATCAATGGGAAATAGTGTCCCGACCGAGAAATCCTCCAATGAGGATAGAAGTGTTGATAAGATTGATCGTGAAGGATGTTCTTACAAGACATTCTTGGCATGCCGACCCGACAACTACTACGGAAGTATGGAACCGAAAGTGACTATCCGTTGGATCCGCGAGACGGAATATGTGCTTGAAAGTAGCAAATGTAAAGAAGAAGACATGGTGACTTACGCCTCACGTTTTCTTAAGGATGATGCATTGACTTGGTGGGTCACCGTGTATGAATCGTTCGGAAAGAAAGCCGTCTACAAGATGTCATGGGAGGAGTTCACTAGGAGACTCAAAGAAAAGTTTTGTCCCGAAAGGGAGTTGGAGAAGTTGTTGGAAGAATTCTTACACTTTAAGAAAGGAAATTTGACTTTGGATGAATATACCAAGAAGTTCACGGGATACCTCCCGTTTGTGATGAACACCTACCCAACCGAACGTAGTCGTGTGGTTCGGTTTGCTAATGGATTGCCTTGGAAATATGAACTTGAAGTGAAGAGGGCGGCGACTCTTGATGAAGCCATTAATGTTGCCCGAAGTGTTGAGAAAGTTAGTAAGAGAAGGATTCAAGAGAGGTCGGTGGGGAATGAAAAGAGGAATTTTGAGAACTACTCGGGGCCATCAAAGAAAGGAAAGTTTACCCCGAGCGGGTCAAAGCAGGGAAGTGGTGGTGGTTATGTGAAATGTATGAAATGTGGAAAGACTCATCAAGGAGAATGTAAGCTTGAGTCGGGAAGTTGTTTCAAATGTGGAAGATTTGGCCACAAGGCTAGAGATTGCAAGGCCAAGAACCTTGATGAAGTGGAGTACTTCTCATGCCATGAAAAAGGGAATTATAGCAATATTTTCCCGAAGAAGGGAACCGAAACGTTAGTGTCAACCGCTCACAAGAAACCGGAGCCGTCAAAGGTGAAGGGGCGTGCCTTCCAACTCACACGTGAAGAAGCCAAGGAGACTCATGATGTCGTCTCAGGTACCTTATTCATAAACTCCATACCCACTTATGTATTGATTGATTCGGGTTCTACTTATTCTTTCGTGTCTCATGAATTTGGTGATAAGTTTAAGGTTCCACTAGAGTTACTTGACGATTTGTATGAAATAGAAGTAGCCGATGGGAAAACCTCTATGGTTCAACATATCTATAGAGATTGTGAATTAGAAATCGATAGTAAAAAGTTCAAGGTCAATTTAATGCCTATGGGAATTAAGGCCTTCGATGTAATTATTGGGATGGATTGGTTGGGAATCCACCAAGCCAAAATTTTGTGTGGAAAGAAGTTGGTGTCGATCAAGTCACCCGAGAATGAGAAGGTGTATATTTATGGAGAAAAGAGGCATCATATGCCAAATCTTATTACCGCCATTAAAGCAAGAAAGTGTTTATCAAAGGGATGTTCATCATTCATAGCCTATGTCCTAGATGGGAGAAAAGAGAAGAAGACGGTGGATAATGTGAAGATTATTAGGGACTTTCTCGAAGTTTTTCCCGATGACTTGCCCGGTTTGCCACCGGAGAGACAAGTCGAGTTTCGTATTGATTTAGTTCCGGGGGCGACGCCGATTGCCCGAGCCCCGTATCGTCTAGCCCCAACCGAAATACGTGAACTAATGTCTCAATTACAAGAGTTACTTGATAAAGGTTTTATCCGTCCTAGTTCGTCACCGTGGGGTGCACCGGTTTTATTTGTGAAGAAGAAAGACGGTTCAATGAGAATATGTATTGACTATCGAGAACTTAACAAGATGACGATTAAGAACCGATATCCTTTGCCAAGAATTGATGATTTGTTTGATCAACTTCAAGGGGCCAATTATTTCTCCAAGATTGATTTGAGATCGGGTTACCATCAAGTTCGAGTTAAAGAAGGTGATACCGAGAAGACGGCCTTTAGAACACGTTATGGGCATTATGAATTTTTGGTGATGCCATTCGGTTTGACGAATGCCCCGGCTATTTTCATGGATCTTATGAATAGGGTTTGTAAACCTTTTCTCGATAAATTTCTCATAGTATTTATTGATGATATTCTTATCTACTCCAAAACCGAAGAAGAACATGAAGAACATTTGAAGCAAACTTTGGAGGTGTTGAAACGGGAGAAATTGTATGCAAAATTCTCGAAGTGTGAGTTTTGGTTGCGCGAAGTCCAATTCCTTGGTCATGTGGTATCTAGAAACGGGATAAAGGTTGACCCGTCTAAAATCGAAGCGGTAAAGAATTGGGAAGCACCAAAGACCCCAACCGAAGTAAGAAGTTTTCTTGGGTTAGCCGGTTATTATCGAAGATTCATTGAAGATTTCTCCCGAGTGGCGGTACCACTCACTATGCTAACAAGAAAGGATGTGAAGTTTGATTGGGGGAAAAAGCAAGAAGATGCATTTGCCTTGTTAAAGGAGAAATTATGCAATGCACCGATCCTTACTTTACCCAATGGTATGGAAGACTTCGTGGTGTATAGTGACGCCTCGAATAAGGGTCTTGGTTGTGTTTTGATGCAAAGAGGGAAGGTGATAGCTTATGCTTCAAGACAATTGAAGGATGCGGAAACGAGGTATACTACTCATGATTTGGAATTGGCGGCGATCGTTTTTGCCTTGAAGATTTGGAGGCATTACTTGTATGGAACAAGGTGTACATTGTACACGGATCATAAAAGTATTAAGTATGTGTTTACACAAAAGGATTTGAATATGAGGCAAAGAAGGTGTATTGAGTTGATTAATGATTATGATTGTGAAATCATTTATCATGAAGGAAAGGCTAATGTGGTGGCCGACGCCTTAAGTAGAAAAGTTTATGAGAAGCCGGTCAAGGCTAAATTGATGCGGATTGAAGTGGTATCTAGCCTTATTGAAAGCATAAAAACCGCACAAACCGAAGTGATGGGAAAAGATGAGTATAGACAAGAGAGATTGGGAAAGAACCAAGTATTTGAAGAAAATTCTCAAGGGTTGAAAACCGTGAATGGTCGGATTTGGGTTCCAAAATTTGGTGGGAACCGAAAGGTATTGTTAAATGATGCTCACAAGTCCAAGTACTCGATTCATCCCGGAAGTACAAAGACTTACCAAGACTTGAAGAGGATGTGTTGGTGGCCGGGGATGAAGTCGAGAGTAGCAAAGTACATATCAAAGTGTGCCACGTGTGCACAAGTGAAAGCCGAGCACCAAGTGCCTTATGGAGTTGCACAATCGTTGCAAGTGCCGGCCGGGAAATGGGAAGACATCACTATGGATTTTATTGTTGGTCTTCCAAAGACAAGTAGGAACCATGACGCCATTTGGGTGATTGTTGATAGGTTGACGAAAAGTGCGTTATTCCTAGCTATTCGTGAAACTATGCCACTCGAGAAGTTGGCTAAATTGTATGTTGATGAGGTCGTTCGTTTGCATGGAGTACTGATTTCGATTGTATCTGTAACGACCCGAAATTTGTAAATAACTAAATTGAATGAAAATATGATAATTATGGATAAATCGTTTAATGAACGTAGGAATTGGTTTCGTGTCGTTTGGAGACCGTATGAGAAAGTTATGGGCGAAACCGGGTCGAATCCTAGACCGAAAAGTGCAGCCCTGCTGTACGAGGGAAGTTCACGGCGTGAACTATAGTTCACGATCGTGAACTCCCTCCAGGGATTGTTGTATCTGGCGATGGTAGATCACGATCCGTTAACGATCGCGAAGTTCGCGTGCAAGGGAAAGTTAGCGACGCGAACTTAGTTCGCGTCGTGAACTATGGTCGAGCAGCTTTAAGTCGGGTTTTGGCTCATTTGATGCCATATCAAAACCCTAGTTTTCTTCTTGGCGATTTTGGAGCTCTAGTGCAGATTGTGGTTGATCTCTTCACAAATCTTTGGTAGATTTCACTCCTAAGTGAAGATTAAAGGTATATCTCCACTCCTTGATCTTTGTAGCTTTAGATCTATGTATTTGGTGGTTGGGTTGAAACCTTAGTAATTGGGGGTTATGATTTATGGTGAATAAATGATGTATACACTTAATAGATGGTATATTAACAAAGGAATCAAGTGTATGATTAAGATTGGTAAGAATCTTAAGGGTTGGTTAAACCTAGGGTTTGGTAAATTACCATAATTGGGGGAAAGTTTTAGTTGATGGTATCTAGTGATTAATGGATACATTATTAGTAGTATGAGATGTTGATAATCTTATGATTATTGTTTTAGGCATTTGGTGAGATCTTAGAAGGTTGACCGAATCGTGAAGCAAGGAGATTGACGTAAGGAATACGGTTGGAGCATTTTATTGCTAAGGTGAGTACATGTGAACTTTAAAACTGGGTACATAGCGGTAAAAAAATATTTTTAATATGTGACTATTAATGTTAAACTAGTTATTTAATTTCTTTATATTAACTAGTTGCTTGATTTTGTGAATACTAAGTGAGACTAGTATATAGATAGTTTGTATGTTGGCCTTATGGCATTGATGATGGATGTGACATGTAGTCACATGAAATAGTTATGACGGGTAGTTTGAAATAGGACAGGTACATGATAGATTCGGAGGCATTCTGGATTATCATGGTATCTTTAAACTGATGGATTGGAGGCATTCCGATCACCCAATACGATGTTGGATCTCACTGAATTGGAGGCATTCTGATTAGTGAGATATGATGGGTCACCTTGCTTGGACAAGGTGACAAAGGGGGTTCTACTGAACTGGAGGCATTCTGGTTAGTAGGACAAAAATGTGGTCTCGTTGGATTGGAGGCATTCCGAACAACTTGACGGGTCGATTAGGCTATGATTGAATGTGACGGGATTACCGAGGAGGTGATCGATGTATATGAATGTGTTGGGGGTACCGCGGAGGTAACCATAGTATATAAATATGTATGTCTATATATATATATATATATATATATATATATATATATATATATATATATTAATGTCGGGTCTAAAACCCATGTATCTCACGAGACAATTTTGTCTTACGTACTATGTTTGTTTGTGATGCTATGTACTCAGGTTCGGGAGCTAAGGATTAGGTGCGTTTCCTAGTGAAGGCGCACGGGTTTAGTAGAGATAGCAAGGTGGATTTACGTTTGGCTTTGGTTATGATATATTTTGTAACACCACTAGTGACTTTTATTTTATACCAAGGTTTTTGTAAATCCATATTTTGGGACAATACTCTAAATGATTTAAATTTAAAAGGATTTTACGGAAATATTTTGTATTAAAAATTTGAGGTGTTACAACTTGGTATCAGAGCTATAGCTTAAGCGAATTAGGTTGGATTAACCACCCTAGGCTTAAGTTGTAGAAGTAGAATGATATATTTCCGTTAGATAACTAGGTTGACCTTGAAAGCTATAGGGCTAAGTTGTCTTAGGGTCGAACCCTAGGAAGAATTGCCTTATGTGGTCATTTTCGAGCTAAAGAGTCGTAATGGGCTATTGAATGAATGATTGATTAAGGCATAGTTGTCATCTTATTATAGCAAAATGGTGAATGTGGAAAGTGGACGAACTCCACTTAACTCGAAAGAGGACCCGGAAGTTTATGCTAACTACACGCTGGTAACATTAGAAGTGATTTGTGACATGTTTGACCGAATGAGGGAAGAACTAAAAGAGGACGTGAACCGGATTATTGATGAACGGATGACCAAGGAAAAGGGAGGGTAATTCCAAACCGAGTATAAAGAGTAAGTGTTCGGGTAGCAAGGCCCACTTGGAGGAATTCTCGACTGAAAAGGAAAATGATATGAGTCTTGATAAGAGAAATGAATGTTCGTTTGAGGCATTTATGGCATATGAGCCCAAGGCGTATTCGGGAAGTTCTGAGCCAAGAGTCACCGTCCGGTGGATTCGAGAAACTGAGCAAGCTTCGGAGAGTAGCAAATGAAAAAGGGAAGATATGGTGACATATGCTTCTAGAATGTTGAAAGACGAAGCACACGTGTGGTGGATTATGATGTACGAAATATTAGGCAAGAGGGCGATATACAAGATGTCATGGGATGAATTCACGAGCCGTTTGAAAGAGAAATTTTGCCCCAAGAGAAACTTAGAGGAGGTTCAAGAAGAGGTTGTGATTTTAAGAAAAGGAAATGAACCGGTGGATGTGTACACCGAGAAAGTGGATCAGTGGGTGGTCCAAGGGCTACCAAGAGGTGGGGAAAAGAGGAGAATCGAAGATAGTTTGGAGTCATCAAAGAAGGGAAGGTTCACACCGACTTTGACCAATAAAGTTGGTGGCGGAAAGTGTCATAATTGTGGTAAGGGCCACAAGGGAGAATGCAAGTCGGGTACATCTTTATGCTTCACATGCGGAAGAGTTGGGCACAGGGCAAAAGACTGCGGGGTGAACAACATCAAAGAAGTGGAGTGCTACACGTGTCACGAGAGGGGGCATTTTAGTGGTGCATGCCCGAAGAGAAGAACCGGTATGCTGACATCAACTGCTCACGGCGAGGCTAGAGGGAGCCACGATATCACTTCAGGTACTATGTTTCTAAATATTATGTTATACGATTCAAGAATTACTTGTCGATAAGTCGCACGAGGTAATGCTCTTAAGGATGGGCCATTGGAGTTGCTATATGAGTCTTTGATGTGAAAGTAGTTATTAGAGTTATCATGCACGACATATATATGGTTAAGCGATCTAAGTTAAAGATTGGAATTGGGAAAGATGAAATTAAAGTATATTGAAGGGAATGATGATGGGCAACCTTCATGAAGGTATAAAATGGGATTAAATAAATGATCAATATGTTATGATTGGTAAAGAGGAAAACTTTGGTGCCATGGGGCATCAAGGACGAAATATGAAAGTGGTAAAAAAAATAAAAAAAAATTTAAGGTAAGATTGATAGAGTGTAAGGTGTTACCGAAATGGTATGCAAAGTCAAGAGTAACAATAAATTATTGGAAAAATGACATAGAAAAGGTGTGATAGCTTATAATGGGTTTTGGATCGGAGTCAATTGGGTGACTCGAGTTGACCGGATTATTTGGTAAGAATGTGGAAAATTGAAAGTATTGGTGGTTATCTCGATGGTAAAAGAAAGATTGGGAAATTTAGTAATGAGGAAATGAATCGACTAAGAATGATTGATAAATGAGTAGATTGGAGGGAAAGCACTAGAAATGATTATGTGAACATCATGTGATATAGTGTATAAGCGGGAGTAATGACCGATGGGAGGCGTGTAATTTTAGGAAAATAATATTAAGTGAAGAACGGAAATTGAATGGGAAATCATGAAAGAAAGTGATAGCTTGATGCTAGATGTTTGGGGCATACATGAATTGTATGCAAGATAGAATGGTACTGCATGGATCTTGTTAGATCGGAGGCTTTTCGATTAACGAGATTTGATGAGTCACTATGGATTGGAGGCTTTCCGATCATTGTGACAGTTTGGAGTCGGGATGGATTAGAGGCTTCCCGATCATCTCGATAAGATAGTTAAAGTATGATTTGTTGTATCCGAGATATGGTGAATGTAGTTGACATATGTAGCATTGTATGGTTAGTTGTTGATATGATTTCATGGTAAATGAGGGTATGAGTTGGAAATATGGTTCGTGTTAAGTAGAAGTATGTGTAGAAGATACCTACAAGTTCATAGTTCATGAAAAATGAATGTTTTAGGAAGCAAAGTTGGTTAGTAGCCAATGAGTAATGAAAGATGTATAATGGGTGGTTAGGCCATAATTGGTTATGATTGAGGCTCTAGAGCCGGTAATCGGAAATTTCAAGTATGGTATAATGATGTTTGAAGGAGATTATAAATGGTATAAGTAATTGGATGAAAATTAAAAAAGGTAATAGAGATTTGGTATTGCCTTAAATGAAAATTGTTAAACGATTGTGGAAATTGAAATCGAAGAAAAAAAAAACGATTGAGTAAGGAAATTTAGATATTGGAATCGGGAATGAAAAGCTTGGGAAGCGATTCCTTGGTAATAAAGACAATGGAAATTTTGCAAAGTAAGTTTGACTTTAATCATAAGTCAAGGTTGGTCAACTAGTGGATTGTTGACTTCAGTCAAAATTGGGTTTTGACTTTCGTTTAAATTGATTAGTCAAGGATAAGGGCATAATGTACCCTCTACATATGTAAGATAGTGGTTAATGGATTAATGGAAATAGTGACAGTCAAAGGGGTGCGACTTTGGCCGTTGGGTATTTCGAATGGAATTTAGGAATCGAGTGTGATTGTGGGTGGACCATGAATGCAAAGTCGATTGATACGGAATTAATGACTAGTAGAACCACTAATGGGTAAGGAAATCTTCAAAATATTGTTGACTTTGTGCTTAAGTCAAAGATGGAACAATGTTGACAATTTGGTCAAAGCGAGGGGTTGACTATCATTTTGGTCAATTGGTTATTAGTAACGATTGGGTCATATCATCCCAATGGGTACAAAGAGTTTGGTTAAATGATTGGGTGTGTTAGGGTCGAATCATGAAACTTTGACCCGTTTGGGTGTTGTCAAGATTGAATTTGGGGATCGAGTATGTGATTGTAGATGGATCATAAATTAAAGGTAAATTGTAAAGGAAAGGAGGATTTATGGGAACCTTTAACGAAAAGGGAAAATGTTAAAGTATAGTTGACTTTGTTCTTAAGTCAAGGGTTAGACAATGTTGGATTATATCGACTTGGTCGAAGCTAGATTTTTTTTATTATTCAATCAAATAATTGTAATGGTTATGTCATGTTATTGTTTTGTGAATAGAATGATCGGTTAAAGGATTTGAAGCGTTATGGTCAAATTGTGGCATCTTGACCCGTTTGGGTATCAAAGGCCTAAGATTGATTCTTTTGACCCGTTCGGATCTAACAGGGTTATATGAATGTTTATATGCATGTGGTTGGCTAAATTGAAATGGGAAAATGTTGATGGTAATAACCATGGGAGAATGAGAATGGATACTCGGTAAAATGGGGATTTGGAACTTTTGAGTGATTCCGAGGACGGAATCCTTTTAAGGGGTGGATAGTTGTAACGACCCGAAATTTGTAAATAGCTAAATTGAATGAAAATATGATAATTATGGATAAATCGTTTAATGAACGTAGGAATTGGTTTCGTGTCGTTTGGAGACCGTATGAGAAAGTTATGGGCGAAACCGGGTCGAATCCTAGATCGAAAAGTGCAGCCCTGCTGTACGAGGGAAGTTCACGGCGTGAACTATAGTTCACGATCGTGAACTCCCTCCAGGGATTGTTGTATCTGGCGATGGTAGATCACGATCCGTTAACGATCGCGAAGTTCGCGTGCAAGGGAAAGTTAGCGACGCGAACTTAGTTCGCGTCGTGAACTATGGTCGAGCAGCTTTAAGTCGGGTTTTGGCTCATTTGATGCCATATCAAAACCCTAGTTTTCTTCTTGGCGATTTTGGAGCTCTAGTGCAGATTGTGGTTGATCTCTTCACAAATCTTTGGTAGATTTCACTCCTAAGTGAAGATTAAAGGTATATCTCCACTCCTTGATCTTTGTAGCTTTAGATCTATGTATTTGGTGGTTGGGTTGAAACCTTAGTAATTGTGGGTTATGGTTTATGGTGAATAAATGATGTATACACTTAATAGATGGTATATTAACAAAGGAATCAAGTGTATGATTAAGATTGGTAAGAATCTTAAGGGTTGGTTAAACCTAGGGTTTGGTAAATTACCATAATTGGGGGAAAGTGTTAGTTGATGGTATCTAGTGATTAATGGATACATTATTAGTAGTATGAGATGTTGATAATCTTATGATTATTGTTTTAGGCATTTGGTGAGATCTTAGAAGGTTGACCGAATCGTGAAGCAAGGAGATTGGCGTAAGGAATACGGTTGGAGCATTTTATTGCTAAGGTGAGTACATGTGAACTTTAAAACTGGGTACATAGCGGTAAAAAAATATTTTTAATATGTGACTATTAATGTTAAACTAGTTATTTAATTTCTTTATATTAACTAGTTGCTTGATTTTGTGAATACTAAGTGAGACTAGTATATAGATAGTTTGTATGTTGGCCTTATGGCATTGATGATGGATGTGACATATAGTCACATGAAATAGTTATGACGGGTAGTTTGAAATAGGACAGGTACATGATAGATTCGGAGGCATTCTGGATTATCATGGTATCTTTAAACTGATGGATTGGAGGCATTCCGATCACCCAATACGATGTTGGATCTCACTGAATTGGAGGCATTCTGATTAGTGAGATATGATGGGTCACCTTGCTTGGACAAGGTGACAAAGGGGGTTCTACTGAACTGGAGGCATTCTGGTTAGTAGGACAAAAATGTGGTCTCGTTGGATTGGAGGCATTCCGAACAACTTGACGGGTCGATTAGGCTATGATTGAATGTGACGGGATTACCGAGGAGGTGATCGATGTATATGAATGTGTTGGGGGTACCGCGGAGGTAACCATAGTATATAAATATGTATGTCTATATATATATATATATATATATATATATATATATATATATATATATATATATATATATATATATATATATATATATATATATATATATATTTAGTATGTGTAATCATTTATATATTAATGTCGGGTCTAAAACCCATGTATCTCACGAGACAATTTTGTCTTACGTACTATGTTTGTTTGTGATGCTATGTACTCAGGTTCGGGAGCTAAGGATTAGGTGCGTTTCCTAGTGAAGGCGCACGGGTTTAGTAGAGATAGCAAGGTGGATTTACGTTTGGCTTTGGTTATGATATATTTTGTAACACCACTAGTGACTTTTATTTTATACCAAGGTTTTTGTAAATCCATATTTTGGGACAATACTCTAAATGATTTAAATTTAAAAGGATTTTACGGAAATATTTTGTATTAAAAATTTGAGGTGTTACAGTATCCGATCGGGATGCAAGGTTTACCTCGAGATTTTGGAGATCACTCCAAGAAGAGTTGGGAACTAAGTTGAGATTGAGCACGGCTTACCATCCACAAACCGATGGTCAAAGTGAAAGAACGATCCAAACGGTAGAAGATATGTTGAGATCGTGTGTGATGGATTTTGGTGGTAAATTGGATGAACATTTAACGTTGGTTGAGTTTTCATATAACAATAGTTATCATGCAAGTATCCAAATGCCACCATTTGAGGCATTGTATGGGAGAAAGTGTAGGACGCCTTCTTGTTGGTTAGAGGCGGGTGAGACGAAACTCACGAGTCCCGAGATTGTGAAAATAACAAATGAGAAAATTGGAATAATTCAAGCAAATATGAAAGCCGCACAAGATCGTCAAAGAAGTTATTCGGGTTTGAAAAAGCGACCCTATGACTTGGATGTTGGTGATATGGTGATGTTGAAGGTGTCGCCTTGGAAAGGCGTGATGAGATTTGGAAAGAAGGGCAAATTGAGCCTAAAGTATGTGGGCCCGTTTAAGATCTTGAAACGGGTCGGTTTACAAGCGTTTAAGCTAGAACTCCCACCCGAGTTGCAAGGTGTCCATGACACATTTCATGTTTTTAATTTGAAGAAGTTTTTGGGGGAAGTGGAGAATGTGATTCCACTTCAAGATTTGCGGGTCGATGCACCCAACCGATTGATTGAAGAACCCGGGGCCATATTTGAGGCCCAAACGAAGAAGTTGAGAAACAAAGAGATTGAATTGGTATTGGTCAAGTGGAAGCATTCCCTTGGACCCAATTTGACTTGGGAAGTCAAAGATGAGATGAAGAAACGCTACCCAAACTTTGTGGATTATGATGTGATTCCGAGGACGGAATCCTCTTAAGGGGTGGGTAGTTGTAACGACCGAAATTTTTATAATTTGTATTTGAATTATTATTCGAATTGTATGAATTTAAGATATTATGATTAGACTATAAGACCATTATGATATGTTAAGTGTTTGAATGTTTAAAACTTGTGTGGTTGGAAATGGGTCAAGAATTTGGGGTATATCAAGTTGGCAAAAACGGGTATAGCAGAAATCGGGAGATCGCGGCGCGATCTCAGTCTTCGCGGCGCGATCTTTTCCATGGTCGAATAGCGACCTGAAATAGCGATGGTCGGTGAAACGCGATTTAAATCGCGTCGAAGATAGCGTCGGGATAGCGTCGCTAAAAGCAACGCGATTTATCGCGGGAGCGGGTTCGCGGCGCGAACTTCCAGATCGCGACGCGATCTCTGTCTGGAGCATATAAAAACGTGAAAATCAGGGTTTTAGCTCATTCTTCACCCCTAAAACCCTAGTGACCGTGTTTAGAGAGAGAGAGAGTTCGTTTTTGGTAATACTTGGCTCAAATCTTCATCAATCTTGGGGTTTTAACATCAAAGGTAAGGATTCTTGATCCTTCATGCTTGGTAATTAGTTTTTCAAGCTTTTCTTGGGCATCAATGGTGGTTTGGGGAACCAACAATGTCATCTTGGAGAAGATGACCAAATATGAGTGTAAACCATTCCTTGTATGCTTGTGATCAATGTGTACAAGCTTGATTTGGAATTTTTGGATAGAAATCTTGAACTAAGGTTTGAGATTTCACCAAGTTGAATGAACTTGGTGATTGGGGAGGTTAATATGGATTAATTAGTGCTAGTGATGGATAATAACTAGTATTTGTGATGATATTGATATTAGGTCAAGAAGACCTTGTGATTGGGAGTACTTCTTTGACTAGGAAGTAAGGATTTGTGTTTGCTAACATAATTTTGGGATAGCATTGCTAAGGTGAGTACATGTGATCTTTTCTGAGTACATAGTAAATGATTTTTAAATGATTAAAATGATTAAAAGAGTTTTTATTTAATGTATGAATTGATAAAGAAATTTATTGACATGCTTATTTGTTACGAAATGAAATGTGATCTTGGTATGATGAAATTGATGGTTGAAATGGGGCAATGGCCCATGTTTGTTGACCAATTATATGAGAGTCGAATTCCGGAAACGATAACCCATTCGTGGGGGAGTTGAGATTACTACTTGGGGCGGTACCTCCCTGCGCAAGGGTAGTATATCTATGAGAACGATAACCCGACATTAGGGGGACTATGATAACCCGATAAAAAGGGAGATTACGATAACCCGCGAGACGGGGGAGTGATGATCTCGGTAAGTTTAGGAGAACCCCAATTACCATGAGATCTTTTGATGATAACCCACATCGGGGGAGTTGCTTCGGGATGACCCGTTGCGTATGTGTGAGCTTAGGATAAGCTCGGGACTATGTTTGACTTATGTGCAATGTGATATTTACTTAAATATTAATTAATTGCAAATGTTTAGAAACGGGTCCAAAACCCATGTTACTCACGAGATATCGTTGTCTCACGTACTACGTTTTCTTTTATGTCTATGTACTCAGGTTCGGGAGCAAAGGAATAGGGCGGCCCGTAGTTGTAGCATTGGATGATTAAACTCGGTGTACAATTTGATTCCCTTAGACTTTAGTCTCGATATGTTTATAACACCGGTTTTGGCACACTTGTAATCATTCCAAATGTTTTGTATAAATTATCTTTTGGATTTTATGGATTTCTGTTTACTAAACTTGGTCATTTAAAAAGTTTAAATTTGGTTGAAAAATTAGGGTGTTACATCCTTATTAGGTCAAGTTGTTGGTTAGTTGTAAAAAAATAATGAAACCTGAATCAACCCGACTCGATTAAGGATTTTAGGATTAGATCAACCCGCTGGAAAGCCCTACCTATATGCATGTATGTGCCAAATATGTATGAGACTTGTTTGTATACTAGCTAATTACTGGTACAATATAGAGTGTTTTTATACTACTCAACTTTTAATATGTAAGCAGTTAAATCGACTAAAAGTAAACGTTCATGGTTCAGAACTTCAGATTACATATACTTATCGTGTTTTTATTCATATTACATTACATTAATAATACATTTGTCATAATATAATAATATATATTACTGTTCACTCTTATTTCATTGGCTAATTGATTTTTTTTTCCTTTTTAATTTTAGAACTTACTAGAAGGGCTTTTGTAATAATAAATTTTAATAATAACCCCTCAAACTTTATAATAATATTCAAGATGGGTCCCACAGAATGGAAAAATCGTTTCAGTAAATATACTATTTTTTCATAAAATTATTTTATTTGTCTTTCTTTATTTTTTGGAAACTACAAAAATTAATATCAAATTTATATAACATAAATGTTTAGCTCCATATATTGTTTAGCTTTTTTAACTTAGTTTTGCATTAGAATGACATTAATTTACCGCCATTACGTGATACGTCTGATCAACCTTTGTCACATATTTAAATATTGACCAAAAGTGTAAATCAAAATTTCTTAAAAGTTTTATGTTATACTCCGTATATTTTATGCGTAATTATCATAATATAAAAATGAAATATATAGGTCCGCAGCAACGCGCGGCTAACATATTACCTTATTATATGTAATTTCAATTTTAGAGGTGATTAGTTTTCAATTAATGTTAGTGTACCACCAAACAGGGCGGATTCAAGTATTAGCACATAGTGACACGGATAACTACTCAAATTTTTTTGGGTAGCACAAAATATTTAAAAAAAATTATTATTATGGTGCTATTATCATATAAAAAAACCACCCGATAACATAAAGCAATATTAAAATAAAAACTCAAATATTAGCAATAGTCCAACACAAAGTACAACTCAAAACTTAAACCTAATTATATAAACTTTTTTCCTCCCTCGGTCTGACACGCCGCCTGTTCTGTCTTCTCAGTCGAAATTTGTAAGTAATCATTCTTTATAGGGAATTAGTTTTCATACCACAATTTTTGATACTCCTACCACAATGTACAACTATTCCTGCAAACTGTACAATCATATAATGCACATATTGTGGTATAATGCTTAAAAGATGTGGTATGAAAATCACCCCCCTTTCTTTATATTCTTTTATCACCTAGGTACTTTGCCTAATGCCCGTAACCTTTTCTCTTTGCCTATGATTTGTATAATACTCCCTCCATCCCACAAAAAACTTCTCATTTCTTACATTTGATGGGCTCCACATAATAAAATACTATTAGTACTAAGGACATCACCACTAACTATCCACTAACTATCTTTCTCTCTTCAAATCAATCTTATATTTTAATCAAAATTATTACCAATGACCCCACCACTAACTATCACCTTAAAAATTGTGACAAAGTGAAATGAAAAGTTTTTTGTGAGACGGATGTAGTATTTATTTATCTCAATCGGCTATATAGGCTACAAAAGTACAAATGATGTACTATTTTAATATCCCAATGTCAAATTGTGATGTACTTTGTGTATCTATAATCTATTTTAATATTATTTTTAGTGTGATGTGTCTTCATAAAGAACATGTTTAGGTTGTGATGTAATGGATCGTTTTCACAAAATGTCTACTCGGATATGTCAACTTTAAAATGCAAGATTTTACACTATGTTTTTTTATATTTGATGCAATCGTATTTTTAGAACTTTTTTTATATTTCCTTTTGTATCCGGAAAATTTTATTATGCTACTACTATTAAAAAGTTCTAGTTCCACCCCTGCCACCAAAGACTGATCCCATTCAATCTAGCCACGACACATCTGACCGGTGGATACGGCAAGTCAGCAAGGATAAAGTATTTAAGAATGTTTTAAGAAATTAGATTCACGCACAGTCGCACACAATTTTTTAGTAATTTAACAAATTATTTACTTATTTATTTAACAAATACTTGTACATCAATTAATAACTAATATCTAGATTTTAGAAATGACTCTTTATTATTAATATACAATTTTTTATACATATGATATTTTTATTAAAGATAACTTTAATAGATCAAAGAAAAAAATTAAAGAGAATTAATTTAGACTGGGCGTAATGGGTGACCAAACCCAGTTTGGTCACCCCTGCCACATCTGCGCCACATCAGCTTTCTCTCTCCTGATCAAACACACGACCAGACAGCGACCAAATGCCCGTAATGGGTGACCGTTCGGAAAATATAGCCGTTTGGGGTGAAATGTAGCCGTTTGAGGTCGGATGGGAACGGTCGAGTAGTCGACCGTTGGACACGGTCGACGCGTCGTGGGACGACCGGCGTAACGGAGGGGGACGCGTCGGGGGTGTCGATGTGGAAGGTCACGACCGAATGAAAGGTCGGCGTTACGGGCAGTCTTATGTACCATAAATTTTGATGCATATACTACATTGTACAAATATTTTTACATATTGTACAACTATATAAAACAATTATTGTAATAGATAACTTAAAACATGTGGTGTAAAAATCATCACTTAAAATAAAAGGATATCTTACCAAATTTGTAGGTCTACTGAAAATCGTCTACCAAACTATGAAACACAATTCAGTTGTCAAAATCATATGAAAATATTAAACTGATATAACTAACTAATCCAAAAGATTGGGACTTCTCCTATTCATCCCAATGTCGACACGTGTCCTCATATTTGTCGTATAATTGTGGCCCATACTCTTACTACTTTACTAGCAGTCTTTTTCGTTTCCATTTTCTAACCATCAAACCATTAAATTTTTCACATAAGATTTGAAATTTAGTTCGGTTTAAGATAGATTAAGTAGTTGTGTTCCAGTTCTGAGTAGAGTAAGAGAAATGATATTTGTTCATATTCATCTTTCTATCCATTTGATAAGATAACATATGTAATTCATTAATTCTCTCTTTTAATATTATCATTTGATTTGGATACATATCTTGATTTAATGTGTAAGAAGATAAATAGGACAAATAGTAGGAAACAATATCATTACTCATATAGTAATAAGGGAGATAATATCTAGATCACAAAAATTTATTCCTACACTACGACCAATGTTTTGGTATAATTATACAATTTGCCTTAAAACTTTTTTTTAACGGCAAATCCTAATTACTCCTATAAACTACTTATGTTCACTATGAGACTTGATCCCCGACCACAAGGATATTTAGGGCTTTTTGCCATTAATTTAGATTAACATTTATGTTTTATTAAATTTTAAATGATTTAAATATTATTAAATTAGATAAAAATATATATGTGAGAATTTTAAAGTTTTGAAATGATATATATGAAATAATGAAATTTGCAAGGATATATACGTAATATTATAAGTTTGCAAGGACGTGTATGAAATTAACCCTTATTAAATTTTAGGGTAAATTCCATGAATTGTCCCTGTGGTCTCTGGTTTTCTGGCTTTTTATCCCTAAACTTTTTTTTCAAATTTTTTGTCCCTGTACTCTTTAAAATTCTGGTTTATCGTCCTTCCGTCCAATTCTATTAAAATTCAGCTGTTAAGTCAGGTCACATGCTTAGCACATGAGGGCAATTGGGTCATTTTTTCTAATTTCCATTTTCGTCTTCCATGTGCACGGTTCTTGAAGCTTTCATCATCTCACTACCAAAATCTCCATGGAGAAACAAAGAAGCTTCTCAATCAAACGCTCCAAATTTTTCATTTTTTCTTCAACAATTTCAATCTCCATAATCTTTCTAACACTTTTCTCCATCTGGGTTTTCAAACCCGACCCGTTTATCATAAATCAAGAAACCCAAACCCGTTTCCGCTTCACGCAGATTGAGTTGCATCGGCTCGGATAGGAAGTGTATGATGGATCAGGAATCGGGTTGGGAAGAACTGAGGAAAGAAGCTCGTAAGATCGAAGGCGATCTAGATGTTAAACTCTCTTCTTATGCTAAGCTCTCGTGTCACTCAAGGAGGTTTGTAATTTCACTTTAAACATTAGATCTAAGTCTACGAATGAATACAATTCTCAATTTCAAAACCCTAGAACTGTTAAAATAACGGAATTATGTAGAGATTCAGTTATACGGAGTTACGTAATTTCATGTTTCCAGTAGCGATTATGCATCATGTAAGTTAGAATATGCTTAAATGTTTGAACAAACTACAAATATTTATATAGGCTAACTAATATACATTGATGCTTTTGATTCGATTGTATGATTTTGTTGTTTAAATGTTTGGATTTCTTGCTTCCTACAATATCCTGGAATAATGAAGTACAGATAAATCATAAAAGTGGTAAATGATTTTCAATCTGGGTTTTCAATCTGGCTGGAGTTGCAGAAGGCAAGATGAAGAAGACGACTAAGGGTTTTCAATCTGGCCGGAGTTGCAGATCTAGGGTTCATGTGGGTTTTGAATTGGGTAAATGTCAGATCTAGGGTTCATGTGGGTTTTGAATTGCCAAGAAGAAGGTGCTAAAATGACCCAATTGCCCTCATGTGCTAAGCATGTGACCTGACTTAACAGCTGAATTTTAACAGAATTGGACGGAAGGACGATAAACCAGAATTTTAAAGAGTACAGGGACAAAAAATTTGAAAAAAAAAAAGTTTAGGGACAAAAAGCCAGAAAATCAGAAACCACATGGACAATTCATGGAATTTACCCTAAATTTTATTATTTTCGATACAAATAAGTGAACTTAGATTAAATTCCAATTGAGAAGGTTGAAACTAATTTCGGTTTGTTAATTTAGGGTGTATAATGACTGATTTGTAAATAATTAACGTTTACAAATATCCAATCTTAGTGAATCACGATACGTCTTCCACTTTTTTTCCACGGGTTAATGATCACTTCATAGATTCTGAACATGGATCACATAACAATAGTGGGACAATATATTTGTTGCTCGATTACAATCGGTGTCGGGAGAACAATCCATTTCAGATGATTATCACATAATAGTAATGGAACCAATAGTTTTTACAGTGGGATCACAAGCATCATCTTGAGGCAAGAGCGTGTTTGTGTTAAGGGCGGTATAAACCATTAGAACAACTGAAACCATGACTGAAAGTGCGGAAAGAAAAAGCATAAGCAAATGAGCAATGCTACTTTTGGTCTCTTGAGCATATTCTGTTGAAGCCAATGCTAAAACTGTTAGTGGGTATGAATATGCCCACCATACCACATTGAATTTCTTCATTGACTTCTTAAATATTTTTGGTCTTGTCACCTATTTTTAAAGATATAAAAAATGTCTAGTTAGTTTCATATTGTTTTTCATATAGATAGTGGTGAATATATAGTAAAGGAAAACAGGAAATGGCTAGATAATATAATGCTTCAAAGGTCATATATAAAAATGATTATGACCATAGCAGTGGATGACTGTATGGTAACAACGGCACCATAGGCCCATAACACCAAATAGCCTTGGCGAAGGTGCTATAACTCCCCAACACACTAGTGAATCAAAGTTTCTTTATTTTAGTGCCAATAATTAAGTATTATTTTCCCCTACTAAAATCGGACTCATAATGATCTCATATAATAAATTACTAGAGAATGAGATTTTATGAAAACAAGTAAACTTGGTAAAAAAGTTTACATTGTATTTACAAAAGAAATAATGAAACAAATTCTAGAAACGTTTTCTAAAATAAAAATATAATTTCAAAATCATTTTATATTTCCATTCCTAAAAGTAGAGAAACTAAAAAATGTCATGAAAAAAAATATAAATAATCAAAACTAAGGTTCTAAAAAGCGTTCTATGGCGGCGCCAACGCGTCACCAATGCATGAGACGCGGTGTCAACGTTATGAAACAGACCATGACGCATGGGCAAGGCGTGACGTGAGATAAGGGGTGATAAGGCGCGATAAGTCGCGCCTTATGACGAGTTTTTTAAGGCGGTTGTGAAAATTGATTTTTTTTTATAAAAAAATACGACATATATAATTGTAAATTTGGATGTAACACTTTCTGTGAACTTTATATATGAATTTTTATATAAATTAATAGATCTATAATCTTTTATTAATTTGATATACGTATATATATATATAAATTATACTACCTCCGTATCAAAAAAAGTGATACATTTGGGAAATTGCGGTTTTTGAGGCAAAAGATTGGAAAGTGATTTAAAATAGTATAAAGTGGATAGTTAGTGGATAATGGGACCCACTTCTTTTGGATGTAGTGAAATTAATGATGTTTAAAAGTAAAAGTAAGGGTAAAAGAGTAATTTTACTTTATTAAAGTAGATAGTTAGTGTAGAAGGGGTCCCACTTTTTTGCCAAATAAGGAAAGATTTTGAAGTGTATCACTTATTTTGTTCCACCCCTTTTAGGAAAGTGTATCACTTATTTTGATACTGAGGTAGTATATCAAAAATTTGCTGCCTTAAAAAACGTTATGGCCCGTCATGACTCGCTATGACTTGAAGTTTGATGGTGCCATCACGCCATATTTTACGTTTTTTTAAAACTTGGATCAAAACAAATTTTAAATTTGTAAATAAATAAGGAATTGGAAAAATAAAAATAAACCCATGGAGATTGGGCGGGCCGGAGAACCCATGGGCTGAACAACACATTTATGTCGATCTTGTCCTTTTTAACAAACAAAACTAAGAGCGTCTTTTTCTAATGACGACTCGGTAGCTCGAATTCGGGGGCTTGCTGGAAAATTGCGAGTAGGCTTCCGTTGATATTATTTGCCGTTTCAAAGAAAACTCAGCTAATAAATATCTTTTTATAAAGGGTATTCCCGCTATAAAGACTTCCCGGGTGGCTGAATTTTGCTTCTGATATAAGCAACCTAACCGTTGTCTTGGTCGTTTTCAAACATTACCCTAAACATCTGGTAAATGTTTGTCAATTGAGAGATTGAACCCGTAACCAGAAGTCATTATGAGACTTTCCACTTGACAAATCAATATGAAGTAATATGTTTCTTTGTAGCCACCTCAAATTCGATCATTCAATTCATATGAAAAATCATTAAGTCGTTTCTACCCTTCGAAAGAGGAAAAAATTGTTTGGTGTATTTGAAAGGAAAGAAATGTTGCATAATCATCTTGGAGTATAAAGATCTAAAAGCTATGTAACTTCAAATATGACATTATTTGACACCAAAACAACAATTAATAATTTCCTTTTGGCAACTGTATGAAGAATATAAAAAAAAAAAAATCTAGTTATATCAAGGTATAACTATTGAATCAAAATAAGAGCATTCGGTATAGTAGAGCAATCACGGTCACCACGATTGTTTGCTGCCACGGTGCCCACACCGGCACGGTCAATTGTGGGTCATGGGTGAGCAATTATGTGGTGGAGATCGCGAGCACGATCGAGAAATGTGAGGGAAAAAGATTTTTTTTAATATTTTTTAATAAAAAAAAAAGGGTAGTGGTGTAATTGTGATGATTAGTAGTGTTGAATGAAAATCTGATGTAAGACTCCACAATGATTGTGGTGAGCATTACCATGCCTGATGTTCTAATAGTGGTGTACACATTAGGTGGGTGGTGGTGTGGTGCCCGTGGTGGTGTGGTGGTGTGGTGCTCATGTGGCAACCACCACCCCGTTAAAAGAAAGGGAACACCACCCCTCTCACAAGTGGTGGTATGGTGTGTTGATGGGTCTCACATTTTGTCTCACCAAAGCTTTCACCACGCCCGTGGTCTCAAGTTATAGTGGCCACTCCCGTTAACCCCCCTTCACCACATGTGGTGGGGGGCGGTGTTGCTTTTTTTCCCCGGTGGTGTGGTTCACTCCACATAGGATCCACCTCAGCACCACCACCACGCCAAGATGCCCATACCGTATGGCCTTTGGAGTGTGAAGAATTCGTGACAAACATACATAATACTGACAAGTTGTACCGATAGTGTGCATACAAGGTACCATAGTCCGATATCAATTATAGCATAAGAATGTTTTTCAGTAGGATATGGTATTCGATACACATATATATTCTCAAACTTTAGATACAAATACAATATGAAGCGGAATAAATACAATACGTTTTCACATTGGTGGTACAAAACTACTAATGGCCTCCTAAAAATACATGAGAGAGAGTAACACCAAACTACAAAGAAGTTAGGTGAAAGTGAGGGAGAAAGCTACTTCAATTCTAAATTGGCCTCTTTCCTTTTCTTACTCTGTTTTCTTTTATTTCTGAAAACGACTTCAAATCCCCACATCATATTTTAATTACTTCCACAAACTTTTCGCTTAAAATCTAACAAACTTTATAACGTTAGCAAATTTGGTTTTAGTTCTAATCGAAATCCATGTTATGTTTTATCCAAATTTTAATTTCTTCCAACCAAACAAAGTCACAAAAGGCAGCGGGAGTAACTGATCGACAATTCATCTAACCCCACACACATATTTATATAAAATGTTTTAACCGACCGGTCGAACCGGGAAATAGGAAGGTAGCAGGTCAGAATGATCAAGTTTTATCGATGGTTAGCTCGGTCAGTTCAGCCTGTTGGACACAAAAATTCAGTTGAACCGAAAATAATTCAATTTTCTAAAGAATTAGATAATAGACATATGTAATTTTTTTAATATAGTTTTTAGAACTTAAAAATGATATATTTAGTTAAAAAATAGTTTTGGAATTTTTTTTTTTTCTTTTTAATATTATTTATGTGTATTTTTCTAACTTTTTCGCAGATAACTATTACATAATTAGAACTTTGTAAAGGAAAACCTCAAAATTTCAGTTGATCTACATGAATTGGTTGATTAACCTACATATACTTCATATCTACATTTTCTTGTAGCATTTCAACTACTAATGTTTTAAAGTATAATTAAAAAGCTAACCATTAGTAATATGATTTTATGAAAATGAAGCATAGATATTTCATTATATTTTATGAGTAATTGTATTGATGTCTACTTTTTATATCTACTTATGTACATATCCACTTGATCAAGACATGTATCAAAATCAAATGATGATATTAAGAAATGAAATTAGTAGATTACTTATAGCAACTTTTAAATAGGTAGCAACATGAGTAGTAAGAAAAAAAGTTAGGTATCAATATGAGTTGCGGATCATTTTATACTTTCCCCATTTCAAAATAAGTAACACTTCCTATTTTGGGTTGTTTTAAAATAAGTGACACACTTTGAAATTTTTCTTATTTGATAAAAGTTAGTAGGACTCATACCCACTAACTATCTCTTTAATAAAGTAAAATGACTCATTTACTCTTACTTTTACTTTTAAACATTGTTAAATTTATTTTAATTATAATATGTGGGACACGTAAATATCAAATTTAATCTTTATTATAATCTTTTTGAGAGGTGTAATAATTTTGAAACGGAGTAGTACTTTTGTCTCATATGAGTTGCGGAAATTTCTGTTTTGAAATATCTTTAGCCAACTTTACCTATAAGCGGTCCAATTTTTATAGGATGTTGAAATGAAAGAAAATTGAAAACATACCAGGGACAAAAAGAGAAAGAGAGAAAGATAAAAAAGCATCTTTGACGAAAAGTCAAACGTCCCGGAGATAGAGTCCCAAGCTAAACTTGCCATGCTCGGAGCAGCAATGAACAAAAACATAACCGGCCGGAGCATCGTCGGAAGTAAACTATTTCCGGACATCCTCTGATAAAGCGTCACAAAAACTACCATATAATGTATCATCCCTAACGCAAACATCATCATAGCACTCTCCTTCCACCCCATCTGCGCCGCAGCTCGAGCTCCGACGAAGTTTCCGACCACAGAAAGCTGGGTCGCCGGATTCGCCACCGTCAACAGAATCCGGTTCCCTTTCGTGAACCACTGGCCGTATATCTTAACGTCAAGAACAAATATCGGAACAACAAATAGCCACCAAAGATAAAGGTAATAAATTGTTTTTGGTGTGAAAAACGGCGCCGTTTGAAGCAATAAGAGCCATGAAATCGAAGGGGCAAAAAGGTAATTAACACCGATGTGGTTTAGGAATTCGTTTTTAACCATATTGGAAAATAAGGCGCATCTTAAGATGTACAAAATAGACAGTGATGTTAGAGTGAGCAACGAGAGTAACCAGAGGAGGAGGAAGGCGGTGGAGGGGAACACGCCAAGCATTCTCCGGTAAGCATGGGCGGGTCTTTGAGGGTTTTCCAGAGAAGGGTTTGACAGCAAATGGAAAGCGTGATGCGGAAGTAACCTGCATGAAACACCGGAAAAACAAGGCCTTTGATTAAGGTCAAAATGCGATCGTTGTCCTCCGATTGAATTATAGTTGAGTCGACGGTTAACTCAATTTGTGGTGGTTGTTTGTTATGCTTGTAGGAGGCGACGGCGGTGGTGTTTGTGTGTGAATTTTGAGTTTCAAGCTTCTCAGAGTGGAATTAATTTATAGAGGCAATGGGCCACTGTTGTCTTGTATAGAGGCAATCGGCTAATTTTCTTGGACTACGTGTCGCCTTGTACATTATGCATTGTAAGTGTTACTTGAATTAATAAATTAATTTTAAAATTTAATCGTGAGAGTTTGTTCAGCAAAACGTGAGTTTGATCAGGATTTCTAATTTGTTTGGTCTTAAGTGATAAATTAAAGTGTACTGATTTCACACTAATAACTTTTTTTTAAATAGCTAACAGACCCTTCTAATTTTAGGCCTTTTTGTCCACATCCGGACTAAAACCCACAACCATGTCATAAACACGGGGTATCGCTATAAACTAATACGAAGTATAACACCAATAACTAAATATGCTTTTGGTCACAAATAGTCTGACTGTCTCCTTCCAACTTTCCAAGTTCCAACCCTTTGATTTTACAACTAGATTGCTATTACAAAGTGGACCCGACTGCTTAAATTCGGCTTATCACCTTGACTAAAGAGACGGTTGCTACTTCCCCTTCATATTTTATTTTATTTTTTCAATTAAGAAATTATAATTATAATTATACATATAGTACATTTGTGGTAGTAAAAAATTATTTTTTTACTGTTCACTCATATCTAATTGGTTGTTAAATGTGCTTCTCATGTCTGATTGGTTGCTAAATGTGCGTGGGATGGAGACTTTAATTGGATGCATGCAGGTTAAATTTAATTTAATGTTGTGTTGATTGGATGAGGGAGAAAAGAGAAATCCACAAAAGGGGTTGACACCTCACGCGCTTTTTGATATCCAGGCACATATCATAGCATTTCCAATAGCATTTGCAAGCCTCTTCATAATTAAATATTAGAATTTTTTTTTTTAAATTAAGCTCCTTACTCTTTAAGAATTTTGACATTCACATCCCTCCACTTATATACATATAGTATAATATAAAAATATTATTCCTATAACTCACATGTTGTTTCTAATAAATAGTTAAATACTATAAATTCTTTACGTCGGAGAAATTTAAATTCTTTATGCAGTCTTTTCTAAATTTATATTAATTTTTTTATAACAAACAAATAAACCAAAAATTTATAAGATTCACTTTTATGTGGCCAATAAACATGCAAATTAATATTTCAAGTTCTTTCTTTAACGTTTATTCAATTGAAAGACAGTTGTTGTTATTTTTGTTATTATTGTTGTCATTATATGATATGACCCTACTATTTTTTATTATAAATATAAATAAAAAAATTAAACTCAATATTGTAACGACCCAAAAAAAATTGTAACTAAATAAAATATGTAAAATTATGATAATTATGGATAAATCATATAAAACACGTGGAAATTGATTTCGTGTCGTTTGGACACCGTATGAGAAAGTTATGGGCGAAACCGGGTCGAGACGAAGGTCGAAAACTGCAGCCCTGCTGACCTGGGGAGTTCGCGGCGCGAACTCTAGTTCGCGATCGCGAACTTGGAACAGAAACATTGGGTTTTTGGTGATCGAAGTTCACGGCCAGCTCACGATCGGGAAGAGTTCGCGACAAGGGAAGTTCGCGGCGCGAACTGGTTGTTCGCGGCGCGAACTCTTCCGACCAGGCATTAAATTCGGGATTTCAGCCATAAATGCAAAACACAAACCCTATTTTTCTCTCTTGGCGATTTTCGAGCATAAAGGTTGTTCTTGGGTGATTTCTTCATCAAAGCTTGGTAGATTTCACTCCTAGTTGAAGATTAAAGGTATATCTTCACTCTTTCATCTTTGTAGCTCAAGATCTATGGATCTTGAAGCTAGGGTTTGAAACCCTAGTTCTTGGGTTGATGATTAATGGTGAAATAAAGGTTGTATATACTTAATACATGGTATTTTAACAAAGGAATCAAGTGTATGGTTAAGATTGTAAGAATCTTAAGGGTTGGTTAAACCTAGGGTTTTGTAAGTCACCATAATTGGGGGAAATGTGTTAGTAAGTGTTATCTAAAGATAGATGGACACATTATTAGTAGAATGTGATGTTGAACAACTTGTGATTGTTATAATAGGCTTTTGGTGAAGCCTTGGAAGGTCGATTGATTGTGAAGCAAGAGATTGGGTGTCAAGAACACGGTTGGAGCATCATATTATTAAGGTGAGTACGTGTGGACTTTACTGAGTACATAGCTATAGAAATGTGTTCCATTTACTTGCATTTAGTTTATTTAATTATGCGTGTAGACTTATTGTGTTGAGTTGGTTTGACACTAATGATAGTGGTTAACTAACATGTTGGGTGATAGATGTGATAGCTTAAGGCTTGTTTGGAATAACTGCTGAGTTATGGTAAGTGAGATGATGTGATGATGCGGGGGATCCCCGGTCATGAGAATATGGAATGGGGAGCATTTGGGCGGATCCCCATCGGCTCATTCCATGATAGTGGTCTTGCTAACTGGAGGTAGTCCGGCGGGCAAGGCAGGTATTGGTAGATTGGGAGATTCCTTCTTGCCTTTACCTTGAGGCTTATTAATGCGGAGGATCCCCGGTTAATAAATTAATGTGGTTCTAGTTAGTTCGGGGGCAACCCGATAACTAGATATGATTGCTAGGGAAGCAAGATTGATAGAGTCACAATAGAGTGACTAGATAGGTGGACGAGGTGTATACTTGTGTGTTTACTTACTATATGATATTTGTTATTATTGGGTCGAAAACCCATGTATCTCACGAGACTTTCTTATCTCACGTACTCCTTGTTTGTTTTGCTATGTACTCAGGTTCGGGATCGAAGGTTTAGGTACGCATGGATAGAGATGCGGGGCCTAGAATAGAAGAACACTAGAGTGGATTTATGCTTAGCTTTGGTTTTGATATATTTTGTAACACCAACTTTATACTCTGATTTTCATACCAAAGGTTTTTGTAAATCCATATTTTGGAACCGTTCTTCTATTTATTAAAATGGTACATTTTGGTAAAATGTTTTGTTATAAAATTTGAGGTGTTACAAATATAAACAAATTTTAGTTTTACTTAGAAAAATAAACGCTTTAAATTCCCGTAGCAACGCACGGGCCAAATATTGCTTGTTAACATACATATATAATAATACACCTAACATATATTGTTAACTCACAACCTTTTAGTGGTAAGACCATTTACATATCGCTAGGATACTTAGAGGTCAGCTAAGGTGGATATAGCCGAGCTTTGATTACACTCGATTTACGATAGTTGGACTTTTAACTTATTGGTTATTTTAAAGGAGGTTCTCCTATACCTTTTAGTAAACGAGCTATCGGTTATCATTGTTAGGCCAACAATGATTTTAGATTAAATTACACGGAAGGTCCCTATGGTATACAACTTATTACAGCCTTAGTCCCTGAACTTTATTTATTACACTGAAAGTCCCTGGTGTACACACTTTGTTACACCCATGGTCCCTGCTGCCCTCAAACTTTTTAAAATGACCAAAATACCCTTGTGGCATTTTGTAATAAAGCAAAGATAAAGGACATTAAATGTAATAAGAGATAAACCATAGGGACCATTCGTGAAATTTATTCTGTTAATTGATATTTTTTACTCTTGGGTCTATATTCTTCCACTTTTATTGTCGCGCCACCAACCCCCTAAAAAGTCGATCCATCCCAAACTTGGGTTTCCAAATTTCCAAGTTTTCGAGAGGTTCTATTCTCCAGCTACAAAAGAGAATTCTTTTGGAAATCTCGGAGTTTCCATACAACAATGCCTAGAAACGGGTAATTTTTATCGGACCTTGGTTGCCACCATTATTCCAGCTTCGGTTTCTAATGTGATATGGGGTTTTACATTAACGTCTTGATTAACAGTCGAATATGGGTTTATAGAACCATGACAATGCAAGCACTTAGATAACAAGTGCTTGTTTAATCTTGATGCTATAAGAAAAAATTGACCCTATTTTGTCAATGAAAAAGGAAAGGGGACAAATGTTAGTAGAAGGTCAAGATTTGACCACTCGGGAGACAAATAGTCAAATGTGGCATTTTCTCAATTAAGTTGCGTGAATTTGAGTGGGCAAAGTGTTGTAGTCGATTAGATTGTTTACAAACAGATGTATGCACTATTACCCCTATTTTTTTTTTTTTTTGTGGTTTGATGTAAACCCTTTAAATAAACCCTTGAAATATAACTCGATCTTTTTTAATACACATGTGTATCTATATCTTACACATAAACGGTTACATCTTAAATTATTCGACTTTATATTATAATTCATTCATTCATACATTCCTATGAGATTTATAGAATATGAGGAAAAAAGGGTTATCAACCATAAATTAAAATACGATTTATGATGTTTTATGCCAAACAAAAATATGATTTACCACGTTTTGACATATTAGGGAATGAGAATTCGTTTCTGCACTACAACTTTTAGTTCCTAAGTACAAGTTTTACAGCTAACTGTAAAAATATATCAAATAATAATTGTGGTGGATGAAACAAAAGTTGTGGTATGAAAATCACCCCCTTTAGGGAATAGGCATGTGCAAACAAGATTTAGAAACGGCTAGAACCGCCAAATTATACCAGACCAATCCGAGCTACCCGTCCAGTTCTCAGTTCTTATTCTTATGGAAAATCAACAAGGTTCGGTCCGATCCAGTCCAAAACCGGAAAAAGGCGAAGAAGTTTTATCGGTTATCAGTTCGGTTCCGACCCGTTCTCGGTCTGCACGAAATTATTTTCTCGGTTATCGGTTCGGTTCTTGGAATGCCACATGCCTAATAGAGAATAAACACAACCCAAATCAACCAAAAATGGTCGACAATATTAAACCAAAAACGAAACAACCATTAAGATATTTACACAATAGCAAGCAAAGTGCAAAGCTTTCCCATTGACATATTCATAAAAAAATAACTCCATTGATCTCAATTCTCAACTACATTGTGTTATCTTTTCCCTAATTTGTTCTATTTTCCCACTTATTTTCCCCTTTGCATCAAGATTTGTTAACTCACATATCCTTCTTCCCACTAGAATTAGACAAGATTTAACTAATAGATTATGATTTTCAGCCTGCAATTGGTCATATTCAACATGAAATTAAAAAAATTAATTCCCTTATGATTGATTCTAGAGAGAACTCAGAATCAGTTTCTGCAGATTTAATCTCTTTCTCCTTATTAGCATTTTTCACATTCCAACTTTGTGATCTTTATTCTCAGCCTACATAATTCTTCATTTAGGGCTTTAACCTAATCTGAAATATTGTTTTTATCATCTTCAGAAGTTAGGTTATGTTTCTTTCCAGTTTCTATAATCCTTCTGAGCATGCGTAATTCTCTGATGTAATTATGTATTCTATCAATAATCAGAGAAAGAAAAATCGAGAAGCCTGCATTAATTAGAAATTTCGCCCAATTAGATGTGGAAAAATTATTGACACGTTAATTTATGAATGAGTCGATTCAGTTAGAATTGATCTCTAACGGGCCAAACAGGTTGAATCAGAAAACTATAAACTATCAATCATCAAAGTGCCTGTTCCAAAATGTATATACTTTTTAGCATATAGGCATAGATTGTTACAAATGTTTAGCAACATCAATCATCATTGGACCATGGACCACCACTATGAAACAAAAATTGAAGTAAAAGCTTATATAAAAGTATAAAACAACGAATTAATTCGATAGTGATAATGTGATATATACACAGTTATTTATTGCAATCCATGTAGGTTATCAAGCCCTTTTGCAATTTACAGTTGCAGTCCAAATTCTAACAATTTGTATATAATTCGATACAGATGTATATAGTTCAATTGTAATCAATTCACGAACAATACCGAAAAAGAAAAGAACAATGATTACCGATGAGAGAAGCTTCGAGCATTTGATAAGCAAGGATGATTTGATCTGTGGTGCCGATGGTATCAACGGGCCGGCGACGGATATCGACAATGTTGTAAATTTGGTAAATCATGATGATGAAGACGGTAGCAACTACGGATTTTACGACCAATGGTGCTCCCCCTTGTTTCAAATGATCTAACACCGTGATTATAACCTGTCGAAGTGGCGTTCTGAACAGAAGTAATAGAATAATTGCCATTTCGACGAGTAAAACCGCGTACAACACGTAAATCATTGTGTGTTTTTCAGAAATTACACCGCTATTCGAACCCTAATCGATCGAATCCAGAGAGACCGTTTGTAGTTTCGAACTGAAAATTGGGGAAGTCAGTGGCCAAATATAGTTGTTCGTGAGCGACGTATAATTTCTTTAATTCGGACGATAAAATGAAGGTTTTTTTAGGTAATAATCTTAGGAAAATTATAATAATAATAATGTTATTAAAATGTTAATGGTATGTATATATTTTTTTTTAAAATTCATTAATAATTTAAAAAATGTTACATTAATAATTAAAACAACGTTACAATAAAATTTAAAAATAATAAACTAAAAATTCAAATTATAGTCTTCTTTGATTTCGCACTTACCCACTCAAGTTGATTCCTGAACAAATTGTCCTTCACTGTCAATTCTCGCTCCTAGTTCCATGGCCTTTCACACCGTGGTGGTTGTCCACCTAGAATGTTTCACGGACATTCACATACCAACCATCCTAAAATATACTATATTTCTGATAATTTTTATAAAGCTGGTATCAATTATAAATTAATAATTTCTTATATACTACATATACATATTGCATGAATGATTTATGAAGCTTTCATTAAAATTTGACTCAATTGCCTTTCGTTGAAATTAATTCCACGCTGAATCCCTGTCTTTAAATTTCCTTATCAATTTATCATTGTAAGAACTTATTCAAGGCTAAGTCCGCGCTCAAATTGATTTATCAAATGCACTGTAATTCGTTTTGTTTTGTGGAGTAGTGGTTTGCTATTATCTTTTTAGGTGTTCATTGGGTTGTTGGGCATTGTGTTCAAGTTTAGTTTATTCAAGGGTTTTTTTAAGCATCTTTTAGGGTGGCGTTTGATTTATTTAAATTATTTTGTAGGTGTTAATTTCTCGTTGTTTCTTCTAACATCTTGCTAGTTTCTATAATAACATTAATTTAATCTATAGAACTTTTGGTTTTCTAAGTTGTAACTTTTCTTTAATGGCATTTTATGTATAAATTCTATTGCAATAAAGCTCATTTGAATTTTTATCTATGTATGTCATATTAAATTAAGTAACCGAATCGATGAGCTTTTAGTTAGGTTGCAACGCGGTATGGCCCAAAATGTCCGGTTTCCTTGAGCAGAAATACATCATATCGAAAAAAAGGGCAACCGATGCTATTGCGTCACTTGATTCTGTTGAGTTTACTTACTTGGATGCCCTTTCTCCTTCATCTGTGGCAGAAGAAGTCGATGGTTATGACTGATAACAACTGATTTGTGATGTTGTGACTTTTTGTAGTTGATTTTTCTCTTGATGTGTGTTCTAGTTTGGACCACATCAACTACTATCAAGTATCAACAATATACTTTCACTTAATATCATAACACTTTCATTAAAATATAAATATATTACATTAGTTAACGAAAACATTACAGTAATTTAAAAAACACTAAAACTACTAGTCTACTCCGAATATTCAGATTCAGATTCATCTTCATCTTCGTTCGCTTTTTCATCTTCTTGGTGTTGCGAACCCGGACCAAACATCGTCACGGAATCCGACGATAACATATTTACAATATTTTTTCGAGCCTTTTTTAGGAATTTCTTTTCTCGCTCATTAATACCTTCCGGTATGCCTTTTGCAAGAAAGGTCAAAGCTTTCCAAGCCAATTTATTCTCCGCCAACTCGGTAAATTTACTTATTGCGGTTTTCTGCGCTTCGACGGTTATCTTAACCGCTTCAAAGGCATCTTCCTCTTTTATACTCCTTGAAGAGGTGGCAGCATCAGATGAACCTGAACTTCTTTGACTTTTCTTACTAATCGTGTGATTGGGCGGGCGTCGAACCGGGTCGTCCAGGAACACCGGTTGCATATTAGCCACAATACGATCGGTGTACCGGTTCGTGTTCGGGACATCATCGTCTTTAAGGTTGACTTTAAGGTTGACCGGTTCTAGGTCCGGTTGGAATGACCGTTTGTTACTCGTGACCCCTTCCTCAAGAAAGAACTTCGGGTAATGTTTTAACACATCCCAACATTGCTCGTATATGAAAAAACGGCCTTGTTGGCTTTTAAATTTGTTACGCGACGCTTTTAAAACGTCTTCCTCTTTTGCACCGCTTAGACGTGTCTTACTATAGCCCTTGTATATTTCATTGAAAGCTTTAACATCATGAGCAATTTTGTTCCATTTGCCCGTTAACTGACTAACCGTACGTTTTACGGTAACACAAGAATTAAATGTCGTTAGTACGGTCTTCCAATGGGCAGAATCTGCTTTCCCATTTACCATGACACCATCTTTGGACGCATGGACCCACTGTTCGGCCAGTATTTTAGCATCCTCGTCAATCCATTTAACTTGAGTTCTTTTTTGTTTGAATCCTGGCGGTGGTTTCGTGTCCTCAAATTCTTCGATTTTGTTGTCATCTTGTGGTTTTGCAATCTGAAAGCCAAAAGGTTGTGAAATAATGAACGTGTTAATTATATATCTAGAAATAATATAATCTTAACTACATCCAAGTTCTTAATCCCTTCATTTTTAAGTAATTTAAAATTAGTTATCTATCGTCATAATAATCACACCTTCCAAAGACAAAAAAATTTTAAAATGCAAGTCATTTTAAATTAATTTTTAACCAATGCAACATTATATAAAAATCAGAATCAAATTAGACTAATTTCTATTAATTAAATTCATAATTATAATAATTAACAAATTACATATAACCTGAACTGAGAAACCCGAAGATTGTGTAACCCAAACCGATGAACATCTACATGTTAAATTTAATCGCTTATATAGTGAAAATGGAACACTAATAATCCACCCTTTTGCAAGGGTATCCAGCTATAATAATACGAAGTATAATCTAATTTTTTGAATAAATTGATTTAGAATGCTATATGCATTAAATATAGACTTTGGGTACTTTTAACCGAATTGACACCTGCACTTTTTAGCTAAATTTTTTTTTTACATTGACCTGTTTGAAATAAAACACCACCCTAATCGACCCATCGCAACATTTTATCACACCAAAATATAAAAATTCACACCTCTGGTCGAGCAAGCTTGAACTCAGCCTCTAATGCAAGAATGGCTTCAATTTGTGGCATATCATGATCTTTTTGAGCAGCATGAATTTTTCTCAGAGTAGCTTCTGCTGCAAATTGAGCTGCCATTGATGCTTTCTTCTCATCATTAATTTTCTTGATCTCAAGATTCTACACGCACACACAAAATGGTATCATGTTATGTGTGAAATTATCATGAAAAGAAAGTAGAAACAGGGAAAAATAAAAGTGTTTTAGTCAATACTTTGCTTTCTAGAAGAGATTCTGTTAACTTTAGCTTCTCCTCCACCTTTAACAATTCTTCAGTTAGCTACACAAAAGTAAAGAAAACATAATATCAATGACAAAGTAGAGAAACCGCATACTTATTATAAAAATTGTAATTGTATACAAGAAACCACATAAAATTCAATTGTATACAAGAATGATCCAATAGTTCAAATTATACGGGAATAAATTACATTAAAAAAGAAATCAAAATCAAGATTAAACCATCATTGTACACAAGACACAGAGCAAGAAATTGAAACAGGGCACTCTAACAAATATGAAATTAGCATTCAGATTTAAGTGCTTAAAGATTATAATTCAATATATTTAAGAAAGTATAACCTCTTCAACAGCTTTCTCCCTCAATCGTTCAGATAACTTAAGCGCCTTGATCTCAGCTTGTGCTTCCCCCAATTCTCGATCCTTATCTGCAAATAAGTCAAACAAAGTCCACAATCAAAATCATAACCACAAAAATTAATTAATCAATCTATCGGATCAATCCGCATAGTTCACCTCTAATTTCATTTTCCAACCGATTAAGCTCAAGCTTAACCGGATCCGACTCGTGTAACAGATTCATAAGCTCGTCAGCGTCTAAGCTAGGTCTCATCGTAGCTCTCCTATGACCACCAGTAACTGAACTCCTCCCACTTTCCCTGAAAGATCCTGACATCATAAACGACGACGTATCGCCAATCGGAGTCCGTACATTTCCGGCACTGTTATCGCCACTGTTCAACATTTCAATTGTATCCGTCATCATTATCGTACCACCGTCGCCGGTTAATTCCTCCATTACTCGGATCTGTACTCAATCACACATCAATTGTTCCTAAATTAAACAACTTTATCCTCTAGGGTTTATCTTTTACACTTTTAGATGCGTACGTGTAGGACGAATGTAGATACAGATGGTTTTTCTCTATTCTCTATTTTTAATGAGAAATGATATTGGTTTTTATCATTAATAAAGTGCGGAAATCAAAGTATAATAGAAGAAATAGAACTAGTAGTAAGACATCTATAATCTTTATCTATAATGGTTAAGTAATCGACATAAACTTTCCATTCGATATTTAGAAATAAGTTTTTAGAAAGGCTTTTGGTCCGATGCGTATTAATTTATAAAAGAACTTATTTTATGTCTTGAGAAAGAGTTTTTTGAAGCAAAATTTTTTTTGCTAGAAGATCATTTACCTTGAAATGACATATATAAAAGATAAAAAACTTTATAAAAAATTTACATTAGAGATATTGAAAATTTAGAATTGGATATGAATATGATAGGAAAAAATATAGGGCAAAATATCATTCCTTTTTTTTAATCTAAAAGAATAGATTTGAGAAAAGAAAAAAAATGTGTTTTAGAGTTTTTTCTTTAATAAAAAAGTAAAGAGAATATAAGAAAGAAATGATTACTAAAATGGATTGAATGACTGGTTCAATTCTCATCTAAGACTAATAGATTTTAATCTTTCTAAAATAAACTGTGCGATTATTCGACTCCATAGAGCAGCACTAACTTGAACAGCATTAAGTGTTGAGCAGTACTAAGTTGTGCTAATAATACTATTTGACGAGCAGTATTAACAAGGTTGAGCAGTACTAACGAGTAGTAGTAATAATGTTGAGCAGTACTAACTTGAACATGTGGCGACGTTCTAGTGGAGTAGCACGAGGATCTTAATCGCACGTCTATTTTGGGAAGAATTAAGAATACCAGATTTTTTTAGGGGATTTTTATTTCACTTGACCTATATTAAGATATCACCCTTAAGAAATTATTGTTAATTTATATTTTTATAAATTTTTTCCCAAAAGACCCAAGCATAAGAAAACTGATCTCATGTCAATGATTTGGTATTATCTCTGTCCTTGCACGCCTTGTGTCTGATCTCATTGGTGCCTAGAAAGGCTTGATTGTTGCAATGCAAAATCTCACAAAGCTGCATCAAAAGGTTGAGAAAATCCTACTTCATCTCTGCTTTATTGAATGCATTTTATGTAACAAACTTAAACAACTAAAGGTCATAATAAGTGACAAAACACACGGACCCTCCATATAATTTACTATAAATATTACTCGTTTGATAGAGTTGTAACTTTTCTAGTACAAAATTTATGTATAAATAAGGATATTAGATCACGATCTGTGAGCATATAAAACTTAGGGATCACAAACACAAACTTTTCTAAACTTTATTACATAATTATGAAATGGTCGGGATAACATAAACACAAGTCCTAAGTTTCAATCACGTATCGACGACTTCTTTTTCATTCGATTCACCGTTTTGTTATCAATGTTAAACACTTGTGCCAGAAGCTCAGTAGAAATCGGTGGAGTGGACCCAAATATCGAGTTTGTGATGCTAACAACTCCCGGATTTTGACTGCTCAATGCAGCAATTGCACTTGCATTTGAATGACCCAAATTCCTTTGAAAATGAACGAGCCCGATTGGGAAAACAAACACATCGCCACGTTGCAGGACTTTAGTAATGAGTCGGTTTTGTGGGTCTGAAGTAATGAACCCAACTTGAAGAGTTCCATCTAAAACGGTCAGGATTTCAGTTGCTCGGGGGTGAGTGTGTGGCGGGTTGGCTCCCCACATTGCATAGTCAATGCGGATCATTGAGAGCCCGAGTGTGTTGAGTCCTGGAATCTGGTATACGGATACAGGGGTGACTCTGTACCCGTAAGAGTTTCTTGTGTCGCCCTCGATGTGGAGCCCGCTGTAGAAGAAATCATCAGCTTGCACAAAAATCGGGTTCTTGCAAGCCATACCGTTTACTCTAACTGCAACTACATACACGAAAAAAAGTTCATCGGATTAATTAAAAGATACAAAAGGAGAAACCAAAATACTAATATTTAAAGGGTTTTGTTAATATCATCTCTTAGGGCTGTCTTTAAAGGGTTTTGTTAAATGCATAAATTGTTTGTACTTTTATTAGTGGGGATGATTCCTAAAATACATTGGCAGTCATTGATTATTGTACAAATTTTGATGCGTGTCTTGACCTTACAGCTTAGGGGCGGATCCACATTACTTATATGGAAAAAAAAATATGGTAAAATAACTTCTTAGTAGAAATTTTTATATGATATTCAATTAAATTTGTATGAAAGCCCTGGTTGATTTTGGTTTTGGATTCGCCACTGGCTGTCAATATCATTTACCATATCTAAAATATAACTAGTAGGATACACGCAATGAGGCGACGGATATCATGTAACTGTATTTTACAGAGACGATAGTGATGGTGGTGGCATTAGTAGTGATTGTGGTGAGTGGTGGTGCGTAGTGATAGTGGGTGGAGGTAGTAGTGATGGTGGGTGACAACAGTAGTGATTGTGGTGGTGGATGATAGTGGTGGTTGGGTGATGGTGGTGATAGGTGGCACTGGTAAGTAGTGATGGTAGTCAATAGAACAATATGACTTTAGGAATTAATAATTAATAAAGATAATATAATGAATAAGTAATTGTAGTCAATATTTGTCATAGTGGCTTAGTTGGTTAGAACCTTTTGCTAATAATATGAAAGTCATAGGTTCAAGTCCTGATCAATTTACCAAACGCAAATCTTTTTTGAAATAGCAAATGTCTTGTGTGAACAATAAGTATTACTAATTTGAAAAGATACCAAATGCATTATATATCTAGTAAATATAAAGATAAAACGTGCGTTATACCTAGGTTGGTTGGATCTGCTACGCAAAAATCTTGTAAGGGTGCTGGCTCGAATGAAAAGACACTTACGATCGAGAGGCTGAACGTTGCCAACAGAATGAAGAAAATAGAAGGTGTTGCCATAGATTTGAAGAAAAGTGATTAAGAGTTGGAAAGAAAATAGTTGTATGGATGAGCTTGTTGTAGTGCTATCTCTGAAGTATATTTATATTGTAAGCATAGAAGAAAATGATCATGCAAAAGCTCTTGGATCTTGGTGGTTAAGGTCTGTTTAGTTTACTTTAATTATCTTATTCAAATCTTGAAAAAGTTCAAGAATTGCCCGTAGTTCATTTGGTGTTCATGATTCATAAACATGTATATGCCCATGCTGTAATAATTATAGACTAAACAAAGGGTCAGTGGTGGGATCAACTTTTTATAAGTGTCCTTATGATGTCTCCTTACACTACATATATATACTTTTTTGTTTGCTTTTATGTATGTTGTTTTTGGCTTCATAAAACTGTAAATATGCGTACAAGTACGTACGTGCGCAGAATTTGCCAAATGGAAAGGGTTTTTAATTAGTGGCGTAACTAAAAAATTCTACCAGCTGCATCATCCTTGCGGGTTCAAAAAGACGTGGGTCAAGGAGTTGCGCCTCCTAGTGGGTGGGATCGAGGGGGATCCGCTGCCCGGTCAGTGGGAGGGGCCAGTTTAAAATAAGGAATCCAGCCTATTATGAAAACATTATGTTTGATTATATACATCGACAAGTGTGCAAAAACTAATTTCATAAAATTAAAAGACAATGACGAATTATTTACATTTTTTGGTTGGGCTTTTGTTTAGACTATTGATTATTACTTGAGTTTATTTTAAGATTATTTTAGGTTATTGGATATGCTTTTTAATCCGGTAGTAGTATTGTAATAATAAATAAAAAAAATATCCTCCAAATTTATGTTAAAAAAAAGGGTAATAACACGGGCCACCCTGTTTTTAATGCTTCACCCGAAAAAAAATATACACTTTCGACATGGTAAAATAAATTTACCAATAATAAACAAACAAACTTTTCCTTACAAACCCGAACTAAATTAACAAGAAAGACACAATTCAAAATGATAACTTTAAATTAAATGAAGCCAAACAATCACACAAACATCATTAAGTTTTCACCACTAACTCTAGAACTTCGTTTGTAGCCGATCCACCACGGTTTTATCCAATTGAAAAGCCCTGGCTGAAATCAGAGGATTTGCACCAAAAACAGCATTAGCAATCGTTATTGCACCCGGATTTTGACTGCTCAATGCAGCAATAGCCACAGCATATCTATTTTCAAGATTACGTTGGAAATGAACAAGTCCCATTGGGAACACGAAAACATCGCCCTTTTGCAACACCTTGCTGATAAAACGGTTATTAAGTGACAAAACCGACTTCTAGGGTCCCTTCTAGAACGGTTAGGATCTCAGTGGCTCGTGGGTGGGTTGAGTCCCCATGGTGCATAGTCAATCCGAACCATTGAGATTCCTAAGCCCAGTAATTGGGTCGCAAAGACTGGGGTCACTCTTGATCCGACAGCGTTTGATGTGTTACCCATGACGTGGAGGCCACTGAAGAAAAAATCATCGGCTTCAACTTGCATCGGGTTCTTGCATGCTACACCATTTACTTTCACTACACAATAAATATGGTTTTTCATCACGTGAAACAGATTATATATATAATAACATCTAATTATTACAAATCAACATATCTAAATCATTGATTATTTATGTTGACATTAATGACTTTTAGAGATCACTTTTCACAAAAGTAGTGGTAAAAGTCTGAAAGTCGTCTCAAAAAGGTTTAGAGACCATTGTTGTCTTTAAACGTGAAACCCCGTCTTTTCTTTTGGGGGAACTTTCCCGCTACATTTGCAGTCTCTAAATCTTTGAATAGTATTTTCTTTTAAAAAAAAAGATATTGAGACAACCAAATTATCTTAAAAACTCTACTTTTAGAGATGACACTGTGTAAGTAGTCTCTAAAAATAACTAATACCTGAGCTGTTGGGATCAGCTACACAAAAATCTTGGAGAGGTGACGGTTCGTAGGCTAAGGCAAGGCAGCCAAAAGTTAGAGCTACAATGCTCAATAAAATGAGTTTGTTCGACATCCTCTTTGAATTTTCAGAGGATGAATGAAAACACAGATGAGATATTTTCTTATGGTGAAAGAAGCTGCTTTGTAGCTCCATATATATAGAGGTAATTAATCTGCATGCATGGTCCTTGAATTTGTTGTTTATTGAATCTTTACTTTGTCTTTCTTTCGATAAAAAAAGGGTTAATTTCATATACGTCTTTACAAACTTTCATTATTACGTATATATCATTGCAAACTTTACTATTACGTATATATCCTTCCAAAACATCAAAATTCTCACATACATCTTTTTACCTAATTTAATCGTATGTAAATCATTTAAATTTTATTTAAAAAATGAATCCTAATCAAATTTAATGGTAAAATGTCCTAAATATCCTTAAAATCAATGGTTTTTTTCTTTCGTTAAGGGTATTTTCTTGCCAAACTTGACAACTACATTTTCTTTCGTCAAGGGTATTTACGTTATTTTATCATTTATTAAGATTGAGATTTATATTTTTTTAATTTTTAAAAGATTTAAATACGATTAAATTAGGTAAAATGATATATGTGAGAATTTTGATGTTTTGGAAGGATGTATATGTAATAATGAAGTTTGCAATGATATATACGTAATATTAAAAGTTTATAAGGACGTATATGAAATTAACCAAAAAAAACAATACTTTTATGTCTAATGATTGCCGTCCAACGTGGGATCGATCTGTCACGGAATTATATCAATGGAGTATTGTGCAAGGTCTTGATCAATGTTTTAAAAACTAAGCCGAACCGACTGGTCTAACCACGAAATGGGAAGGTAGCCGCTCTAAATGAGTTGGTATATCGATTGTTATAACTCAGTTAGAACCGGCTGGTTAGGAACTTAAGAATCTGATTGAACCGGAAAAAACCAAATTTTCTAAAAAATTAGATTCACAAAATAAACATATGGAATTTTTGTATGTGTTTTGAAACTAAAAAATAATTAACTTAGTTGAAAAAATGGGTATGTTTTGGAAATATTTTGATATTTATGGTATTTATTTGTATTTTTCTAGTTTTTTTGGCATTTGTACATTATTTACATAATTAGTGCACCATAAGTACTCAATGGTACGTATTGTCATTCAGTTCAACTAGCTGTTAATCCGTCAGACTAGTCCAACCGTATTTAGGTCATTGACCGGTTAAATACAAAAAAACGATCTTTAAAACATTGGTCTTGATAAGGAAGTGGTCAGCCGGCTATTCTACATTTAGTACTCTTTGATTGTGCCCAGAATTGGTCAATCTCAATTCTGATAAGCTAAAGCATAAAACTGCCAGCTGTGTATACTCTTATGTGCCAATTTGAAAAGATAAAAAAAACTACTTGGAGCAAATGTTTTAAAAACTCAGTTGAACATGCCGGTAGGACCGGTTAAACTAGGATATGAGAAGGTATCTAGTCGAAGTTAACATGTTGATTTGATTTAATCATTCAGTCGCACCATAAAGCTTTTAGTTCAGTTTGGAAAGGTCACCACCATTTAGTCAACATCTCTAAATTGCTAAGGTATAGACTTCAAATGCCTTAGACCTCCAATATTACTTGGAGATATGACTTGATTCCGAGCCATTATTTTCCTATCTTCCATTTAACCTACCAAAAAGAAGTTAATTCGCATTGCTTCTTGCATTGATTATTAGATTAGGTGTTTATTCTCATTGCTTCTCTAATGTAAGTTGTAATTTATCTCTTTCTTCTTGTTATTTTTCTGAATGATATTTACCGTGCCATTTAAAAAAATAATACTTCCTCCGTTTCAAAATAAGTGATACACTTTCCATTTTGGGGTGTTTCAAAATAAGTGATACACTTTGAAACTTTCCTTATTTGGTAAAATATAGTGGGACCCATACCCACTAACTATCTCCTTTAATAAAGTGAAATTACTCATTTACCCTTACTTTTACTTTTAAACATCATTAAACTCACTTTAATCATAATATGTGGGACCCCTCACTCACTAACTATCTAATTTAATCTAATTTAATATTCACTACAATCTTTCACCTCAAAAAACGTGAAAGGTAATTTGTATCACTTATTTTGAAACGAAGGAAGTATGTGAAGCACATATTTTTTTCATAGACCATATGGTCCATATTTCATTAATGCATTTGGCTTTTAGTATAATGTCATTGCCTCTTGTTTAATACAGGGGTAGACCTTCCATATATCACAAATTAGTATGTGAAATTCTTCAAAATTTCTTAAATAATTTTTTGAAAAAAAAATTTATAGTTTTTTTTTAGCGTAAGTGATACCTTTAGGCTGGTGACCGTCACACTAAAAATTTTGTCACATCAAATGTCATCAATGCACCCATGACACATCATTTTGCTGGAAATATCCATCACACAATCACACTCATTCACATGTGAAAGTGGCCCCACCAAAACACCTCAAAAATACCCACCACATGTGTGGCTCTCCATTCTTTCACGGGACCCCTACCACGGTGTGGTTGGGGTGGTGCTCACATCCCTTTCAAGGTGTGAAATCCTTGCCACCTAGATCTTCACGGTAAGGATATGTACCCATACCGAATAGTCTTAAGCAAGAATACGTGTAACTGGGGTTTTTGAAATGGCTGGCGGGACCCGTTTTAGGTACAAGTAAGTTAAGAGTTAGATATATAGGTACATCCATCCAACAGACACAATCTTTTGTGTACAAGAGTAGCTTTTTTCCTTCTCTGTGGACATAACGGTAGAGCAGAGTAGTTATCTCTAGAGATGCTCTCTCTCTCTATAACACCCACACACGCACTACAAGAAATTACCTTTGTCCCGATGATTTTTTTTTACACTATAGCGACAACATGTATTTTTTTTTTTACACTATAACGATAACATGTATTTAGAATACATTTTCAGAAGCATGAGTAAACTTTTTATTTCCCACCAACCCTGACGACATGTCATTGGCCGGTATAGGGTTTCAAAAAAGATGAATCTTGGTCAAATCTATAGCGATGACAAGTATTGGAGTCATAAGTTTCGTCACTATATGAGTAATTTCTTGTAGTGACAGTCATCAGGAAGATGAACACAAGGATATGGATTTTGGGGGACGTTAAAGGTATTGACAATAGCAGAGATATTGAAACGGCTCAATTTGAGGACACAGTTAACAATTCGTTAGCTTGGTGATTTTGATTGAGCCGTGCCAATATCTCTGCCTTTTATAAATTTGTGTTTCAGGTACATAAAGACAATCAGCCTTGTCTAATCTGTTTTGTCATGGAGCAAGCCAATTAAGTGGGTCACACAGATTAAGAAATGAACATAGCAAAATAATCTTGGGTGAATTGCAAAGAGGAGATGTCGTCTCATATGTTAGGAGGTTTGATCTCTTAAATTGGTACTTATTAATGATGGCTGAATTCTAATTTATATGAATTTATTTTAGGATGAAAGTCGACTCCTATTTGTAAGATATAGGGTTAACTGATGATCAACTCTTTTCGTTACACAATAATTATGAAACCTTATCCAACCAAAGAATTAGACTTAGTAATATCCAAAATTCTCAATAATTGTGAACTTGGTCTCATAAAGAGTGAAATTCCTAGAAGGTCCCGGGTTCAATCCCCGTTAGGAGCAAAAAAAATACCCTTATGTGGCCACGGAGGTTCACCTGCGCCGACTCCAGGCTACCCGCAAAGCTGCTGGTCACACTGCGATTAGTCGACACGCGAAGTAAGTCAGAACCCTGAATACAAAAAAAAAAAGTTTTGTCACACAAAAGAATTTCTTAGTCGCAAAAAAAAAAACATATAGTCGCATAACTCGCATAAAAAACACGGACTACTTTATCTCTTGTAGACTAGAACATGTCTACAATAGTGGGCCAAAAAGTAAACAATTTTAAGTCTTTTTTCCATTATGCCCAAACGGCTAAAGCCCAAAAATCATAGAAGTCCTTAAAACCACATAAAATAAAGGTTTGACCATGTGAATAGATCCATAAAAAATCCAGAAAATTTTAGTTGAGACATGTCACTCACTTGCCATCCACATACCCAAAAACAAGAATTATCCAAAATCTTTGATCACCCACTCTCTCTTCTCCTTTCCTCTGTGATTTCTTCATCAAAACCTCCTATCTCAAATTTCAAAAAAATCACGAGTTCATAACCCATCATGTTAACAAATCTCTCACCTTTTAACACCATCAGATTCCTTAATAACAAACCCAAACACCACTTTTCATCTTTACAACCATCTTTAACACCATACCCATCTGCAAATCTCAGTTTTCTTGACAAGAAACAGTTTTTACATCAAAAGATCGAATATCCAATTGGAAACAAGAAAAAGTTCAAAACTTTAGCATTATCCGACTTCGGTTTTGGAGGATTTGAGAGTGCTCAGTCTGTATTAGAAGCTGTTTCAGTATTAACAGCGATTATAGTTGTTCATGAAAGTGGTCATTTCTTAGCTGCTTACCTTCAAGGAATACATGTAAGTAAATTTGCAGTTGGTTTTGGTCCAATTTTAGCTAAATTTAATGCTAATAATGTCGAGTATTCTTTAAGAGCATTTCCGTTAGGTGGGTTTGTAGGATTCCCTGATAATGATCCCGATAGTGATATCCCAATCGACGATAAAAATCTATTGAAAAACAGACCGATTCTTGATAGAATCATTGTAATTTCAGCCGGTGTAATTGCAAATATAATTTTCGCATATATCATAATTTTTGCACAAATAGTGTTCGTCGGAATGCCCGTACAAGAAGCTTTTCCGGGTGTGATTGTACCCGAAGTCCGACCCTTTTCAGCCGCTTCCCGAGACGGGTTGTTAGCCGGTGACGTCATCCTTTCCATTAACAACATCGAATTACCTAAAACCGTACCAAATTCGGTCTCACAAGTTGTTGATGTCATTAAGAAAAACCCCAAATCAACGGTTTTCTTTAAAATAGATCGAGGCGGGAAAGATTTCTTGGTTAAGGTCACACCGGATCAGAATCTTGACGGCAGTGGTCGAATCGGGGTCCAATTAGCCCCAAATGTTAGGGTTTTGAAGGAGAAACCAAAAGATGTTCTAGAAGCTTTTAGCCTCACGGGGCGCGAATTTTGGGGTTTAACATTTAATGTTGTCGACAGTTTGAAACAAACTTTTCTTAACTTTTCGCAATCTGCAAGCAAGGTTTCGGGTCCCGTTGCAATTATAGCCGTTGGTGCAGAAGTTGCAAAATCGAATATCGATGGATTATATCAATTTGCAGCTATTTTGAATCTTAATCTTGCGGTAATTAACTTACTTCCTTTGCCTGCTTTAGATGGTGGTTCTTTGGCTTTAATTCTTGTGGAAGCAATTAGGGGCGGGAGAAAACTGCCATTAGAAGTAGAACAAGGAATTATGTCGTCAGGAATTACACTCGTTTTCGTTCTTGGTGTTTTTCTTATTATTCGGGACACACTAAACCTCGATTTCATCAAGGATTTGTTGTGAATGTTTTTGAACATTTCAGCGGTGTGATCAGTTTGATATGAGTTCGATTCAGGTACTTATTTGATCCGCCAAGTGTAATATTTGTGTTATACATCAATTTGGATCTTTTTTAATGTGGTTTATGATATACATTCGTTGTTGATATTCGTTACACTGGTATTGGAGATAGAACATGATACGATTGGGATAGTTTAATTTGTGTTGATAATTGATATTACAAAGCCAAATTTATTTGCAATTATGTATTTATAAGTTGGGTATGTTTTGTGTTCTACTTGATATGGTATCTATGGACGGCCAAATGGAAGGAATAAAGGGGGTGGGACACATCGATCTTGTTTCGCGTTAACTGTCAATCAGTTTTTGCATATGGAATCTATACAATCCCCATTTTTTTTTTCCAATGGTAAAATTATATTATACTACATTACTGCAGAATACATTATCATATGACAAGTGAATATAAAAACACACAAGATCTAACATATATGGACTAGCAGGGGACATTTGTATGCATCATTTTTATTATATAAGTCATTTAGATTTAGATTAGATTAGATTAGATTAGACTAAATATGTAGATTTTTGTTTGTGTTACATTTACTCGGGTTTCTTAGTTCGCGTTAAATGTGTGTTTTTTTCAATAAAAATAAAAGATAGATTATATAGCTAAATATATAAGATGTTATCCATTATAGATTTTGTTAAATTTGGTATGATATTTAATACATATATGTTTTTAGGGGTTTTGTTAATGACAACATTTAGGGCTGTCTCTAACATGCATAAAATGATTGTACATTCATTGGCAGTGTTCCTAAAATTCAAATGACGGTTTTTACATTAATTTTGTCTTGTTATTGATAGCCCTAGGAGTTGTCATTATCATTTTGTTATTTTTAGTGGAAATTTAATTTTTTCACTTGTATTTTTTAATTATTTAAACTTATGCTAACGACATATTAACATAAAATATAAATATTTCCCATTTAAATGAACTCTAGTTAATTATGGAAAAATATTAAACCGAAACTGAACCGAACCAAAACCAAAAATATATAATCAGTTTGGTTTCAGTTTTAAAATACATTATTTTCGGTTTTGATTCTATTGGTTTCAATTTGGTTCGATTTCTAGACCACACTGACTCACCCTTAGACTGTCCGTAACGCACAGGTCGAGCACCATTCGGTCGCGCCCAGTCAGCATCCCCGACGCATCCCACCCCCTTATGCAATGAACCCTCGACGCGTCGCATGACCTGATTAGGTCGTGTGGGTGACCTTTACAGGTCGCTACTCTAGCCTCTCTTCCTTCTGAAAATTCGAACGTGCTGGACCCTTGTGACGCGATGAAGAAGATAGAATAAAGGGAGTTTGAGTTGTGGACTGATAATAAGAAAAAGCCCAAAACTTTTATTTTTAAGTTATTATTTTTCAATGGGCTGAGATCTGATTATTAACTTTAATAAGACTAAAAATTATATTATTAAACTTTGATAAATGAGTTATAAGATTTAATAATTTTATTAAATGGATTATTAATATATTATATAATGTAATGTTTTAATTTTTAATGAAATTAAGAAGAAGAAAAAACGGTCACCCATTACGTGGGTTTGGTCGATGTTTGATCATGTATTTGATTAGGAGAGAGAAAGCTGATGTGGCGTAAAAGTGGCAGGGGTGATCATTAAAACTGGGGTCACCCATTACGCATAGTCTTAATTGAGATCATGAATAGTGCAGAAGAGGCTTCCTTGAAATTGCTAAAACTGTAAGGGCTCTTTTTGTACAATAAAATTAGTCTAGGTCTCTTATTAGACCTGTGCCAACGGCACGTCTCCGCTACCCGTCGTGGGGCTTTTCTGGCCGTCGCCCGCCGACGCCGTTGGCACGGAGGCGTCGTGCGGGCCGTCGTGAGATATTCGTCGTGGTGAGGACGTGTGGAAGAATGCGTCGAGGGGTAGAAGAAAAGCCAGCAGGAGAGAGAGGGGGGAAGAAGGAGGAAGTGAGGGGGTTTGGGAGTTGTACTTTAGGCTGAAATACTTGTACATGTGGTGTTTTTTTATTTAAAAATGTTTTTTTTATCTGTTTTTTTTTTATTTTAATTTTTTTATATTTGTTTTAATAATAAAAAGGATATTAATTTTGTTTTAATTTTAATTTTTTTTTATATTTTTTTTAATTAAAAAAGGATAATGTGGAAAAGATGGGTTTAGTGATGGGTTAGTGATGGGTAGGGTTGGCACGACGTGTCAGTAGCGGGTCAGTAAGGATGCGATGACGTGGCGCTAGTGATGAGTTTAGTGATGGGTAAGGGTTGTGAGAGGCCTTAGTTTCTCTGTATTCCCTCCATTTTCCCGCTTCTTCTCTCCTTAAAATCCCGCCTCTCTCGCCCCCTTCCTCCACCGCAAACCCTCTCTTTCTCAATATCGCCACCATTCTCTCTCTAACCTTATCTTCTCCGGCCACCATGAACCGCCGCATCAGAAATCAATTCGCTGCCAAGAAGTCCGACAACGGCTACCTACGCTACTTAAAGCCCGGCGCCCTTGCACAACTCCGTGACTCCAAAATCAACGCCAGATCTCATTTAAGACCACACGACTCTCAGATCTCTCTCTATCGCGCTGTACAATCGTCACCTACTTCATCGCCTTCACGTTCTCCCAACGCCGGCGGAGGCACACAGCAGCAGCAGCAGGACGGAACTTCAACCACCACCGACGATGGATTACCGTTTCTCTCTAGAAGATTGTATGCACCTCATTGTCCGCAGCGGAAGAAGCTAATGGCTGCTAGATCGATGTATATATTGAACTCAGATGGTCATGAAGCGGTGATTGATGCTTTCAGTACCGATTTCCTTGTTGCTCATTAGTAAAATAGTAGTTTCTATCGATCAATCTGTACAAGAAAAGAACAATTTTGCTGTAGATTTGTTGTTGTGGGGATTATGTGAAAATGATAGCAATTAGGGTTCAAAGCACAATAAATGAAGTCATTAATTGTTCAATTCATTTGCTTCTTGTTACTAAATTGTTTTTAATTTGAGATAGATATGCATTAGTTGTCGCAATTAAGCTTTCTAATTGCTGACTGTTAGTGCGTTGTGGATTTATCGTTAAACATTATTGCAATTATTGATTATTTAGTGGCTTGATTATAGATCATAGTCTATACCTCTGCGCGTCTAATTATTTATCAATTACTGTAATTGTGTTAATTTCTTAGATGGTTTTAACAATAATTTGTTACAATTTGAACATAGTACCTTAACTACAATTTTGTGGGCATCAGCTGAATCACATGGTGCACAATTCTGGTCCCAACTTTCTGAATTTGATAGTTTGAGATGAAACCTTTTTAAGCTTTGTGGTCCATGAATGATACAATTAGACTCTGCTTCTCTTGAACTGCTTACCTGTAATTTGTTTTCTTCTGCAACAATGTCTTAAAACTGAATTTACTGAATGATGGGGTTTACACTAGAATCTGTATGTGCTTATGTATAGTAATTAATTGATTATTGTTCATACAAAGTACCTGAGGAGGCAATGCAACTGGAAACATAGCAACTATTCATGAAAGGGATGTCATTTACTCAACTCATGTGCCACAACTTATTTTATATGTTTCGTTGTTTTATTATACACGCTAAATTGAGCGATTAGATTATTAAATGCAATCAAGTCACAACAAACAGAAATGAACTTGATATAGACTAAAAAATGAGAACACATATTGGTCCGGTTGATTGTTAGAATAAACAGGACAATCTAATTCAAAACCATGTTAATTCATTATTGCAAATATCTACATAATGCTGCCTCCTCCTCCAAGATGTAACGAAAGCATCTTCTTCTGCACGTGGAGAAAGCTTCAATATTATATCCCGTGCAGAATGTCAAGGAAACTGTTGGATGTTGATGCTGGTACAAGGTTAATTGTTCAACCTATGCCAGATTAACCTATTATTCACAGTCGTGCGTGCTAGCTGGTCTCAAGTTTGAATATGGAAAAATCTACAAAGAATCGATTTATGGCATTGTTGGATTATGTGCACAGAAGATGACATACACGTGTCGTCATGATCATGTGCCATAGACTATAAGACACTAAAAGGGTCACACGACTGCACACCAATCTCGAACCAACTAATAATTGCCACGTGTGAATAGTTAACTAGTTGGGTTAATTATTAAAAAGGATTTAAATATAAATATTAATATTTAATAGTTTAATTAATAATAGTTATTGATTAACTGTTTATAGGCTTAAGCAAATATTGGTTTAGTGATTAATTAGGCTTTTGGGCTTAGTTAACATACTTGGCCTTAAACTAAATTAAATGTAAACACCCCCCTTAAGGCAAGGGTCAAGGGAACACAGTTCCAATTAATTACGAGTACTATGTGGGCCAAATAATATGTATATACCTTAGAGAAGGCGGTATGGTGGCTAGGGAGGGCATGCGCCGGATGCCACGTCGGCTCGCCGGGCTCGCCACCACACCGGGCGTTACGTGAGCGAGCCCCGGCGCCGGACTCTCGACGAAGCCAGCGAACGAATCACAGGCTGCCACGTGGATTAGCCGTTGGGCAATGGCTGAAATTCGAATTTTTTTATTTTTATTATTTTTTTATTTTTTAAATAAACTTTTAACCCTTATAAATACCACCCTTTTTATACAATATTTCCACACAACATTTCTCACCATTTCTCAAACTAAACATTTTCACACAACATTTTCTACACATGCATCATATTGCATAACATGATTGTAAAAGATCAAAAGTTTGCCATAAGCGATATGAACGAGTTGTATGTTACTCCACAACTTAATTTACAACGTTCTTGGATCAAGAGAGCCGAAATACAACGACCGAGATCAAGGGAATTACGTGATAAACGTACACACGAATCACTCCTACGAAATATTATGGACCATATTTGGCAACGATATCAAGAAAATCGTATGTAATTTTCGGGAATATTTTTTAAAAAACCGGTAATTTATTTTTTCGTTTTTTTATTTATTCGGTATTTGAATTTTTTTTTTTAATTTGTAATTTGTATTTGTTGTTTTAATGAAATATTAAGTTGTTTGAAAAAAGGAAAAAGAAAAAAAAAGAGGTGGGGCCCAATTGGCTTAAGTGATGGTAGAAGGGGTATTTGGGGGTTTTGAATGTGAAATGTGAAATGATGATGTGACGCAGAGGTGGCGCGGAGGTGGCTTCCGACCCACTGTGACCACACCTTATGCTCTTAGTGTCATTCAAGTATAGAGTTGTAGTTAGAGTTTTTCTCATATATCTCGCTACTCTGTATTATATTAAGTTGTTTAATTAATAAGTGTACTTAGTCATTAGTCATTAAATTTTTGTGTTCAGGGCATATCACCTTGACCTTGGAGCCCCAAGGGATCTGTGTTATCCCTTAAATTTATTTTTTTTTTCCAAAAAAAGGGAACACTTTAGAATAGAGCTTCGGCAATGCCATCACCCCAACTAAAGAGACCCGCAATATATATATATATAACTAAAAGATCAAACATACAGCCCAAACAAGTTCGAAACCTCAAATACACCAACCCAAACAAAAAACACAGCCACTAAAGACAATACAAACTAAATCATACAATATTAAAAAATATGTAGATATTAAGAGTGGATTTCTTTGCCACTATTTTCACGTTCATGGAGTTCTTCACTTTCAAGCAATGCAGCTGGGCTTTAATACTATCAGAGATACCAAGCATAATAGTCTTCTCATTCTTGGAAATATTTTTAAACAACCTATCATTTCTTTCCTTCCATATGTGATACACAATAATAGCCACTCCAATTCTTCTGAGCACACTCTGAATATTATTCCTACATACATAAGGATTAATATTCAGGATAATACTATCCCAGTCATTCTGAAAATGAGCTGCATATATTCTGTTCTTCAGCTGAGCCCATATAGCTTTAGAAAAATCACATTCAAAAAATAGATGATTGTGGGAATCAGGGCATTTCTTGCAAAAAGGACAAGTCATAGAACTTTAAGGATCCCATTTCAAAATCCTATCTTGTGTTAGTAATCTGCCTCTAGCAGCCAGCCACATAATAAAAGTATGCCTAGGGTGCCCTTGAGAAAACCATACAAATTTATGCCAATTTACTGCACTATTAACTGGGAGAGCATTTTCCCACACCTGTTTAGTAGAGTATTCCACTAGTTTACCATCATTCATCTTCCATTTAACCAGGTCTTTTTGATCAATATTAATCAAGGGAACATTAATTGTTTGCAGGCTAGGATATTTAGTGTTCCAATTATTTGGCCATTTCCAAACACCACAACTGATCATATTATTAACTGAAGCATCATCAGCAAGCCTATCATCATAAATTTGCCTCTTATTTATAATTCTGCTAAGAGGCCCTAAATTGCACCAATTATCATACCATATGGAAATGTCTTTACCATTTCCCACAATATGAACAATAGAATCCCTAAATTTTTCTCTCAAACTGAGCAGAGATTTCCACATCCAACTGTCATTATTTTTTGGGATAACATCCAAGAAGTTTCTGCCTTTAAGCTTCACCCTATTGACCCATTCCACCCACAAAGAATGTTTCCTGGACACAATGCTCCATATATGCTTACTTAAAAGGATTTCATTCCAGAAACCTAAATTTTTTATACCAAGTCCACCTTGGTCTTTAGGCACACATATATCTTTCCAAGCAACTTTAGCTTTATTTTTACTCATTTCCCCTTGATTCCATAAAAAAATTTTAAGCATCTTTTCAATGCTTTTAATGACTGTTTTAGGCAGCAAGAAAACAGTAGCCCAATAGACATGGATTGAGGCTAAAACCGAGGTAATAAGTTGAAGCTTACCAGCATAAGACAAGTACTTATGCTTCCAACTTCCAGTCTTGTCTTTAATTCTGTTAAGGAGCTCACGGCAATCCTTTAGCCCTAGCTTTTTATCAATTAGGGGAACCCCCAGATACCTCATAGGAAGTTTACCAATGGCAAAAGGCAGCTCATCACAGATCTTTTTCTTATCATCTTCTTTAACATTACCAAAAAAAATGGTACTTTTACCAATGTTAGGAAGCAGCCCAGAAGAGTTACTGAATTCAATGAGAGTAGCCTTAATAATCCTAATAGAACCAATATCACCATGACTAAACACCATTAGGTCATCAGCAAAGCATAAGTGAGTTAATTGCACTTCCCTACAGCCTTTATGGTATTTAAAGTTCCCATCTTCATTGATTTGCCTTTTCATCATTAAAGTAAAGACTTCCATAACAAGGGTAAATAAGTAAGGAGAAATTGACATATTATTAGCCCTCAGCCAAACATAAGAGCCCAAATGCAAAGCCCATAGGCCACAACCCACTTGACATATTATTAGGTTGTATTAAACGGTAAAAGAAAAAAAGAAAAATTGTACCCACTTGACAGGTCGTTTCCCTGCCCCCCTTTTACAACACCCGTTCTCCTCTAGCGCAACTCCGGCGAACTCCTCCGGTGACCACTAATAGCTCTGGTGAAGTTCCTTTGACCCTCCTAGGCCTATTATAACGAAACAAGTAACACTTCGTGTTATTATTAAGTTATCTTTTCTTTATATTATTTGTTATAAAACATGAAATTAACAAGTATATTTGTTTAATTAATTATGGCAGAAAATATCCGCATACTACAATTCTTTGGATACTCTCTACCAGGCCCATCTACTTTTGAAGAAACCCACCAAACGGGTTAAAAACATCAAAAGTTAAAATTTTAGAATGAAATTTTGTCCTAAGAAAGAAATGTTTTGCAAAAAATCTAATAAAGGAAATATACGGATAGAACATGACAAATTAGAGAGTATATATTATTCACTCCTAGAAAGTGGCACACGCCCATACGCCTTTCCAATTGTCTTCCACACTCCCCAATTATTCCCCCATATCCCTACCCTGCAAATCCCCAAAATCCACCATTATCAATCAATCATTCACCTTCATCATCAATTAATCACCCCATCCCTCACATTATCTCAATCTCAATTTGTTTCTTGGATGCTTCTGTAATCCACTCATCATCACCATGTATAAAACAGGCCACCATTCTTCAGCTCTTCTTCGCAGAGCTTCACGCTCATCCTCCACCGCCGCCAGCCTTCATTCGTCAATCTCCAAACCTCAACCATCTCCGGCGCCCTCCTCCCATCCATCTCCGTTCGTCGCTTCTCAGTCCGGATCTTACTCCGCCTTCCGTACAGTTAGATCATCTGTCCCGCGGTGGAGTCACGGTGTTGATTGGAAGTCTCCAGCTACCCTTACGTCGCAGATCAGGACCGCTGCTTCGCCTGTACTCGAACGATTTCACCGGACTTTAGCTACTATGGGTAATTCGATCTTCCTGTTGCTTAGTTTTTGATTATACGTGATATCATTATTGTTAGGGTTCTGATAGTTTTGGATTCGAAAGTTCTATATTTCTGTTTAGATTCCTTGCTTTATTTCACATCACGTAGAAATTCTTTCAAATAGATGCGTTGACATTGAGTGTCAACCTCTGGGTGTTTGATTCAAGTTGATGGTAGTGTTTGACCCAATACACCCCACCCAAAAAGAAAAAAGTAAAAAAAAAAAATGTTCATTTTTCATTAATCTTTTCGTGTTGTTGCTGCCTAAAATTGTGCTTTATTTAGGTTTTTTTTATCTGATTTCTGTATTTAAATGCATGTACAGCTTCTCAGAATGCTTTTAATGGAATTCTAACTGGTCTTCCCAAGCCTGGCGGTGGAGAGTTTGGAAAATTCTACAGTTTGCCTGCTTTGAATGACCCAAGAGTCGGTAATATTCTTATATTTTAATGCAAAATCTACCATTTTCCAAATAAATGTAACATATTTTCATGGATTAATTTTACTATTTTTTCTGGCTATAGAATAATCAAATATTATTTTGCTATGGAGAACAGATAAACTGCCATATTCTATAAGGATTCTTCTCGAATCTGCAATCCGTAATTGTGACAATTTCCAAGTTACTAAGGAAGATGTTGAGAAGATTATTGATTGGGAGAAAACTTCTCCAAAGCAAGTCGAGATTCCATTCAAACCGGCCCGTGTTCTTTTGCAGGTATCTAAGTTGACTTTTCTTTTGGCATGTTGACTAATTATAACCATGGTACATGTCTTATTTTACAGGATTTTACTGGTGTACCAGCAGTTGTTGACCTTGCATGTATGCGTGATGCCATGAATAATCTAGGTGGCGATTCTAACAAGATCAATCCTTTGGTATGTCCTGTTACATACATTTTTCCTTTTTCATTATTATAAAATACATATTTAATTTAATTTTTTAATGTTTTACTTCAGGTGCCAGTGGATCTTGTAATTGATCATTCAGTTCAAGTTGATGTTGCCAGGTCAGCAAATGCAGTACAAGCAAATATGGAACTTGAATTTCAAAGAAACAAAGAAAGATTTGCTTTTCTTAAATGGGGATCAAAAGCTTTCCAAAACATGCTTGTTGTTCCACCAGGATCTGGTATTGTGCATCAGGTACGTGGGCCAAATTTTTTTAAAATAATGTTTCGGGCTTTTCTATTTTTTTTTTATCTTTTGGACATACTAAGCTCAAGATTCAACCTTGTTGTGTGTTTCTTGTCTTTCTTATTTTCAAAATGTTATCTTGATGTAAAATTTAATTAAAAAAAATCAATAAATATCAGGTTAATCTTGAATATTTGGGTCGGGTTGTTTTCAACACTGATGGAATGCTATATCCCGATAGTGTTGTGGGAACTGATTCCCACACTACTATGATAGACGGGTTAGGTGTTGCTGGTTGGGGTGTTGGTGGAATTGAAGCTGAAGCAACAATGCTTGGTCAGGTAAATAATTAAAAAAAACTTTTAATTTATATTTTTCAATAACTAAATATTTAATATTTTCTTATTATCATATTAACAGCCAATGAGCATGGTTTTGCCTGGAGTTGTTGGCTTCAAGTTATCAGGGAAATTACGTGATGGTGTAACAGCAACTGATTTGGTTTTAACTGTCACTCAAATGCTGAGGAAACATGGTGTTGTTGGAAAATTTGTTGAATTTCATGGTAAGTAAACCTAACTATGGTTAGTTAGGACATAGTAACACGATGGATATAAATGTGTAAAATTACTAAAATACCCTTTTTGATAGGTGAGGGTGTGGGTAAAATATCTTTAGCTGACCGGGCTACAATTGCCAACATGTCTCCCGAATATGGTGCAACAATGGGATTTTTCCCTGTGGATCATGTTACTCTTCAATATCTCAGATTAACTGGAAGAAGTGATGATACTGTATGTAAATATAAAAAATAAACATAAATATTAAATACTTAGTCGTATACTGTTCCATTAACATTATTTCGTTTTTGATTAATTTAGGTAGCAATGATAGAAGCATATTTAAGGGCGAACAACATGTTTGTTGACTATAAAGAGGTAGATTTCTAGTTTTGATTCTTAACTGCAACATGGGCTGGTGGATATTATTCTGAGATAGATTAAATAATTAAATAATATGTTTTAATTTCAGCCACAAGAAGAAAGAGTATACTCATCTTACCTGTCCCTAGATCTTGAAGATGTTGAGCCTTGTATATCAGGGCCAAAAAGGTGTGTGTTATTGCAGTTTTATTCATGTCCTGCTTTCAATTTATATTTATTTAATTATTCATTATGTTTTTTGAATGATAGGCCTCATGATCGTGTTCCTTTGAAAGAGATGAAAGCAGACTGGCATTCTTGCCTTGACAGCAAAGTGGGATTCAAGGAAAGTTACAGATGGATATGATTTAATTTCAACTTTTGGCCCGTTTTGGCCCGTTCTAACTTACACCTTCTGAAAAACAACTACTTTCAGGGTTTTGCTGTACCAAAAGAGACACAAAACAAAGTTGCAAAATTTTCATTTCATGGTGAGCCAGCAGAACTCAAACATGGTAGTGTTGTAATTGCTGCAATCACTAGTTGCACAAACACATCAAATCCCAGTGTTATGCTTGGAGCAGGTCTTGTTGCAAAAAAAGCCTGTGAATTGGGCCTAAAAGTTAGTATCACATGTTTACATTTCCTTTTTTTAATCATATCTTATAATATAATTACTTCCTATAATCATATAATGCTTGATAATCAGGTCAAACCATGGATTAAAACAAGTCTTGCACCAGGATCTGGAGTTGTTACAAAATATCTGCTCGAAAGGTATTTAATTGTGTTTATAGAAAAAACTAAAAATTTCAATCAGGTCAAACTAATGAGAATTTTTATTTTTAATCTGAAATTTAATACAGTGGGTTGCAGAAGTATTTAGATGAACAAGGCTTTAACATTGTTGGTTATGGTTGCATAACATGTATTGGTAATTCAGGGGACCTGGATGAAACAGTTGGTGCTACCATAACTGAAAATGGTATCTTACTTGACCCGTTACCCGACCCGACCCGCCCATTTTTATCTCTCTCACTTTTTATCTCTCTTTTGCAGACATAATTGCATCTGCTGTTCTTTCTGGGAACCGTAACTTTGAGGGACGTGTTCATGCACTAACAAGAGCAAATTATCTTGCATCACCACCTTTAGTTGTTGCATATGCCCTTGCTGGCACAGTAAGAATTTAATTTTATTAATATTTTAATAATATCATAATTCTTAAAATTAAAAATATTTATAATGCATATAAATGGTCTTATGAAATTACCAGGTTGATATTGATTTTGAGAAAGAACCAATTGGAGTTGGAAAAGATGGAAAGAATGTTTATTTCAGGGATATCTGGCCAAGTACCCAAGAAGTTGCTGATGTAAGCACACAAAATAATATTATATTAAAAAATAAAAAATATATTAAATTAATATTTTTTTTTTGCAGGCTGTTTAATCGAGTGTTTTGCCCGCCATGTTTAAAAGCACATACCAAGCTATAACAAAAGGAAATCCAATGTGGAATGATTTATCAGTTGAAGAGTCAAAACTATATTCATGGGACACAAAGTCAACTTACATTCACGAGCCCCCGTACTTTAAGAATATGACAATGGACCCCCCTGGGGCCCATGGTGTAAAAGATGCATACTGTTTGTTAAACTTTGGTGACAGTATTACAACTGATCATATTTCACCTGCTGGAAGCATCCATAAAGACAGTCCAGCTGCAAGATTCCTTCTAGAACACGGGGTTGACCGGAAAGATTTTAATTCTTATGGAAGTCGAAGGGGTAATGATGAAATTATGGCCAGGGGTACTTTTGCCAATATTAGAATTGTTAATAAGCTTTTAAAGGGAGAAGTTGGCCCCAAAACTGTGCATATTCCTACAGGAGAAAAATTATCTGTGTTTGATGCAGCATCGGTCAGTTAGTGAATTGTTATTATATTTAGTGACGAGAAAATTACAGAAACTGCCCCTGTGGTTTTACGAATTCTACGATTTTGTCCCTAAACTTTTTTTCTCGTGATTTTTGTCCCTATGGTCTTCAAATTTCTTCTTTTTTGTCCAATTTGACCTAAAATACCCTTATTTTAATTTATTGTTAAAAAGTTCTGAAATTTTTTTGTAAGGGTATTTTTGGTAATTTTAGGTCAAAATGGACAAAAAAAGATGAAATTTGAAGACCAAACGAAAAAAGAAGTTTAGGGACAAATTCAGGGAATTCGTAAAACCACAGGGACAATTTCTGTAATTTACTCTTTAGTAAATTATAATATTATATAACAATATTTATTAACTTAATTGTGGCAAATACTTTTTTTATCAGAGATATAAGGCTGCTGGTCAGGATACAATAGTTTTGGCTGGAGCAGAGTATGGTAGTGGAAGCTCTAGAGATTGGGCTGCCAAGGGCCCGATGTTGTTGGTGAGTTAAAATTTACCAATTTATGCATTAAAATACATTTTAGGCAATTTTTTACCCATTATTGTAAAATTTTACAGGGGGTTAAAGCAGTGATTGCTAAAAGTTTTGAGAGGATTCATCGCAGTAATCTGGTGGGAATGGGTATCATACCCCTTTGTTTCAAGTCTGGTGAGGATGCTGACTCACTAGGGTTGACTGGTCAAGAACGATATACCATTGACCTACCAACCAATATTAGTCAAATTCGGCCCGGTCAAGATGTCACTGTCACTACAGACACTGGAAAGTCATTCACATGCACCGCCCGCTTTGACACTGAGGTATGGTTAATTCTTCACTTCATTTACTTCAAATTTGTTTTTAAATTTTAAGAAAAAATTTAAGGGTATTTTCGTCATTTGGCATATATATTACACAAGATACATACTTGGGCGGCTGATATGGAAGTTTTAATAGATGGGTGATCTTAATGAAAAAGTTTAATACTTGGGTGACCTCCAAATAAGTTATCCCTTTATTTAATTAATAATGTAAATTTTTAATGTGTTGCACTAAATATATACTCAAGGAGATATGACATGTTTGGGATAAAACACAAACAAAATCAACTCATTCATAAGTAAAATGGGTCGAAAGAGCCCCCTTTAATAACTAATAAATGTATGCTATAAAGTTGTAACTAATTTAACGGTTTATGCAGTTTTTCAATAATTGGTTTTGAGGTTTATTCGCTTTTGGTTTATGCAGGTGGAATTGGCATATTTTAACCATGGTGGTATTCTTCCATATGTTATTCGACAACTGATCACACAAAACTGATGCTGGTCAACAGCATTGCCATTGACCCCCTGTCTCAATGGTTCAATTTGAGCAAAGTAAAAAATAAAGATTTCTTCACGACCGTTGAATTTCAACGGACTTTTTGGAATAACTTGAGGGTATTTGCTGATTCTTTATTTATTTTGTTTCAATCTTAAGTTATATGGCTGTTGGATAGCCTTTTAAATTCATGTATCCAAACTCATGATTGATGCAAAGAAAGTTGAAGTATAGCTCAATGAAATTAGTGAGGCTCTTATTTTTATATAGATAATTTGTGTTACATATGATTGCAAGAAATAATCTAAAATTTTCAATCAAATTTTCTAAAATTTATGTTAAATATTAATAAGAAACAAGGAAAGAACAACAGTAGAGATGAGAGAATTTTCATGTGTCTTAAAATCTACCAAATGAGTTCCTTTTATAGGGAGTCATTAGGCAAAGATTGAAAACGATTCCAGTATTTGATATAGTATGACAATGTATCCCGACAGTAAAAGAATCACCATATAACACAAATTGATTAATAAGAAACAAGGAATAACAACAGCAGAGAGGAGAGAATTTTCATGTGTCTCAAAGTCTACCAAATGAGTTCCTTTTATAGAGAGTCATTAGACAAAGATTGAAAACGGCTCCAGGATTTGATGCAGTATGACGATGTATTCCGACAACAAAAGAACCACCGTATAACAATAATTGATTAATAAGAAACAAGGATGAACAAAGAGAAGAGAGAATTTTCATGTGTCTCAAAGTTTACAAAATGAGTTCCTTTTATGGCTCAGCTCCAAGCGACCGATGCGTCATGCGCCTAAATCGCGCCATTTCACGTCATCAGTCTCGGCTCGACACGCATGTGGATTTAGCCATTCATCCTCCACTAAAGCCTTTGAAGACTTAAAGAATAAAAAAGCATTATAGACCCACTAAATTATCTTCCTCCAACCAATGTGGGAACTTGTCAACTTGCATATTTCCAACAATTGTATAGTTAACTGTAAAATATGTATTGTGTGATATAATCATTAAAAGTTAACTGTAAAAGTTGTACCAAAATCAATTTTCTTTCTTTATAACTAATTTTTTTAGGTATCATCTGTTTGAGATAGAATATTTCTGGAATGATTTTGAGAAGCTAGCTAAATGGCTTGACGTGGTTATATATTACATTGATCTAAAAAGTGTGAAATTTCAAATAAAAAACATTCAATTTTTTAATAGCACTTAATCTATGCTAATTTATCCTCGGTAGAATTTAAATTCATAATCATTAGGTTATGTGCAACATCTTCAACCAATATCACTATGTTACAAACATTGATAAATAAAAAACATAATATGATTATTTAATAATTGAAAGTTATATATACACTAAAAAGAATACTCCAATCACCACAATGAACGATTTTTAATGCAGATTATACAAACATATCAAAACATAGCTTGCGGTATGTAGGGGTGTTCAAAGCATCCCATTGACCGGTTTTTCTATCTCAGCCTTTTGGATGGCATCTCTTCTTTTTTGCCGTCGCCAGAGCAACTTGCGCGCTTCCCCAAAAGGAGGCACACATTGTAACAATTCATCGCGATAGCTGTCGCCACCAGCCGATACTCTGCTTTTTACAGCTGATGTAACTGTTCTAGGCGGGGTGGGCCGCCCACCTTCGAATGGTGTTGGTCCTGCCAATTTCAAGGAAAGAATAGCTCCCGTTCGGATAGTAGTTTTTAGTTTTTACTATCCGACTCCGGTTTCCAAAATTCAGATGTAACACCTCAATTTTCAAAACAATATTTAAATATCATTTAATCCAAAAATACATAATATTGTATCATCATCAAATTCCGGTTTTACAAAAACGAAAAGGTTTCTTGTTCGAGATTATCAGAGTTTACAAAAACGGTGTTACAAATTATATCTTAACCATAGGATAAGGACTCTAATCATCAACACCGAGCTAATCTCAACAAGGCCTCTTCTAAACGGGCCTCCTAGATCTTCGATCCCGAACCTGAGTACATAGCAAAAACACAAACATAGTACGTGAGACAAAATTGCCTCGTGAGATACATGAGTTTTAGACCCGATAAACAAATAGTCAAACAATATCATTTAATCTTAAAATAATATTACTAAGTTTGTTTTGGGTCACTTTATCACTTTCATCATTGGCCAATGTCAAGATAATCAGAATGCCTCCAATCTATCAAGACCATCATTTCCACGGTAATCGGAATGCCTCCAATCTACCGAGACTCATAGGTATTGGGTAATCGGAATGCCTCCAATCTACCACTAACCTTAAGGTACCGTAATAACCGGAATGCCTCCAATCTAATACGGCCCTAGGGATATCATCATCATCATCATTTCTTATCTTTTATCGTTATGAGTTTATAACTCCATCTTTTCTTATTCAATCAATCATGTAACCATCATACAAGCAATTCATCATATATCACATAAATGACTAAATTACTTAAAGACTCGATAAAAATCATTTAATCATAAAAACATTTACTAGCTATGTACCCAGTTTGAAAGTTCACATATACTCACCTTAGCCAAGCTTAACCAGATGTTGTGTTTCTTGAACACCAATATCACTTCTCAAGATTTGAATGCCTCAAATCTTCCAACCGATAACCTATTATCAAAACCAATACAATGGTTTGTATTAATCACCTATACTAACTACATAATCCATGGCTAGTTAACTACTAGCACCATTTTCCCCAAAATCACCAAACCCTAAGTTCATAAATCACCACATTTTCGTGTACCCATGACATGACCACGTTTTCCTTGTTAAAATACCATAGATCTAAGTTATTTCACTTCCATTTAACCATTCATGAACAATTCCATAACTAGGGTTTGAGATTCAAGCTTTCCCTACTTGAATCTATGGCTAAAAACTCAAGAGAAATGAAGATTTACCTTGGATCTTCAACTAGGAGCAAGAATCACCAAGATTTGATGAAGATTGAGCTCCAAACAGCAACTTAAGCTCAGAAATCGCACACACCAAAAGGGAGAAGAAAACTAGGGTTTTTGTGTGTAATAAATGAAAATTCCCGTCTTTAATGCTGGTGTCGGACAGAGTTCGCGATCGCGAAGTAGTTCGCGTCGCTAACTCCTTCACGCATCGCACAGTTCGCGATCGTTACCGGGTCGGGAACTACTTCACGACGATTGGCCAAATTCGCTGGACCGAGTTCGCGATCGCCATCCAAACTTCGCGTCGCGAACTTCCATAGCAGCCCAGGCTGCACTTTTTAATCTTTGGCTCGATCCGGTTTCGCCCATAACTTTCTCGTACGGTGTCCAAACGACACGAAACCAATTCCTACGTTCTTTAAACGATTTATCCTTATTTATCATATTTTTGTACAATTTATTTATTTACAAAATTCGGGTCGTTACAACTATCTACCCCTTAAGGAGATTCCCTCCTCGGAATCTCATCATAGTTCACGAAGTTCGGGTATCTTTTCCGAATCTCATCCTTGACTTCCCAAGTCAAGTTCGGTCCAAGGGAATGCTTCCACTTGACCAACACCAACTCAATCTCTTTATTTCTAAGTTTCTTGGTCTTTGTCTCTAATATTGCTTCGGGTTCTTCAATTAACCGATTCGGGGCATCAACCCGCAACTCTTGCAACGGAATTATGTTTTCAACTTCACCCACGAACTTCTTTAAATAACTTACATGAAACGTATCGTGAACAACTTGAAGTTCGGGTGGAAGTTCTAACTTGAAAGCTTGCAAACCGACCCGTTTCAAAATCTTAAACGGGCCAACATATCTTGGGCTCAATTTGCCTTTCTTACCAAACCGCATTACGCCTTTCCAAGGCGATACTTTCAACATCACCATGTTTCCAACATTCAAATCATACGGTCTCTTTTTCAATCCCGAGTAACTTCTTTGTCGATCTTGGGCGATTTTCATATTTGTTTGAATTATCCCAATCTTTTCGTTGGTCAATTTCACAATTTCGGGACCCGTGAGTTTCGTCTCGCCCGCTTCGAGCCAACACGATGGGGTTCTACATTTTCTTCCATACAACGCCTCATAAGGCGGCATTTTAACGGTCGATTGATAACTATTATTGTAGGAGAACTCAACTAACGGTAAATGTTCATCCCATTTACCTCCAAAATCTAGCACACACGATCTTAGCATATCTTCAACCGTTTGAATGGTTCTCTCGCTTTGACCATCGGTTTGCGGGTGGTAAGCCGTACTCAACCGCAATTTCGTTCCCAACTCCTCTTGTAACGATCTCCAAAATCTCGAGGTAAACCTTGCGTCTCTATCGGACACAATCGACAACGGGACTCCATGAAGTCTCACCACTTCATCCACATATAACTTTGCCAACTTCTCAAGTGGCATGGTTTCCCGAATTGCTAAGAACAAAGCACTTTTGGTCAACCGGTCAACTATGACCCAAATGGCGTCGTGGTTCTTGCTCGTCTTTGGCAATCCAACAATAAAATCCATTGTTATATCATCCCATTTTCCGGCCGGGATTTGTAACGATTGAGCTACCCCGTAAGGTACTTGATGCTCGGCTTTTACTTGTGTACACGTGGCACACTTAGAAATATACTTTGCCACTCTTGCCTTCATCCCGGGCCACCAATACATCTTCTTCATATCTTGATACGTTTTTGTACTTCCCGGGTGGATCGAATATTTGGACTTATGAACATCGGTTAGTAGCTCCTTTCGGGTACCCCCGAACTTGGGAACCCAAATTCGACCACCCACGGTTTTCAACCCTTGCTTATTTTCCACAAAATGTTGGTTCTTTCCCAATCGTTCTTGCCTTAACTCATCTTTTTCCATCACTTCCCGTTGGGCATTCTTGATTCGTTCTACTATACTCGATACTACTTCAATACGTGTTAGCTTTCCTTTAATCGGCTTTTCATACGCCTTTCGGCTCAAGGCGTCGGCTACCACGTTGGCCTTCCCCGCATGGTAGACAATTTCACAATCATAATCTTGTATCAATTCGATCCATCTTCTTTGTCTCATATTTAGGTCTTTTTGAGTAAAAATGTATTGAAGACTCTTGTGGTCCGTATATAACGTACACCTCGTACCGTATAAGTAGTGTCTCCATAACTTTAAAGCAAACACTATCGCCGCCAACTCTAAATCGTGAGTCGTGTACCTTTCTTCCGCATTCTTTAGTTGCCTCGAGGCGTAGGAAATCACTTTCCCCCGCTGCATCAAAACACAACCCAAACCTTTATGTGAAGCATCACTATACACGACGAAGTCTTCCATCCCTTCGGGTAACGTGAGAACCGGGGCGTTACACAATTTTTCTTTCAATGTGGCGAATGCTTTTTCTTGCTTTTCCCCCCACACGAACTCACTACTCTTTCGGGTCAACAATGTGAGTGGTGTCGCCACTCGAGAAAAGTCTTGAATAAATCGACGGTAGTATCCGGCAAGGCCGAGAAAACTTCTCACTTCGGTTGGAGTTCGTGGCGGTTCCCACTTCACAACCGCTTCAATCTTTGACGGGTCAACTTTGATTCCTTCTCGGGACACGACATGACCAAGGAATTGGACTTCTCGAATCCAAAATTCACATTTAGAAAACTTAGCATACAGTTTCTCTTGTTGTAACACTTCTAACGTTTGTCTTAGATGACTCTCGTGTTCTTCTTCGGTTTTTGAATAAATAAGAATATCGTCAATAAATACGATAAGAAACTTGTCGAGGAATGGTTTGCAAACCCGATTCATAAGATCCATAAAAATGGCCGGTGCATTAGTCAACCCAAATGGCATCACCAAAAACTCGTAATGCCCATAACGTGTACGAAACGCCGTCTTCTCGGTATCTCCTTCTTTCACTCGAACTTTATGGTAACCCGATCTCAAATCGATCTTCGAGAAATAGTCGGCACCTTGAAGTTGATCAAACAAGTCGTCGATTCTAGGCAACGGGTATCGGTTCTTAATAGTCATCTTGTTCAACTCTCGGTAGTCGATGCACATTCTCATTGAACCGTCTTTCTTCTTAACAAACAATACAGGCGCTCCCCATGGAGACGAGCTTGGACGTATAAATCCTTTGTCGAGTAACTCTTGCAATTGGGACATCAATTCCCGCATTTCGGTGGGAGCCAAACGGTATGGAGCACGAGCTATCGGCGTCGCTCCCGGAACTAAATCAATACGGAATTCTACTTGTCTCTCCGGTGGCAATCCCGGTAAATCGTCTGGAAATACCTCGGGAAAATCCCGAATCACCTTTACATTTTCCACCGACTTCTTCTCTTTCCTTCCATCTAATACATATGCTAAAAAGGACGAACATCCTTTGGCTAAACATTTCCTAGCTTTAACCGCGGTCATAAGACATGGCAAATGCTGTCGTCTCTCACCATACACATAAACTTTTTCGTTGTCGGGAGTCCTTATCGAGACTATCTTCTTCCCACATATCCCAACCAATCCATACCTATAACTATATCAAAACCCGCAATTTCCATGGGTAATAAATTCACCTTAAACTTTCTCCCATCTATTTCCAATTCACAATTTCGACACATATGTTGAACTATGGAGGTTTTACCATCCGCAATTTCTATATCATAAATTTCATCAAGGAGTTCTAACGGCACATTCAACATCACAACAAAATCATGTGACACAAACGAATAAGTAGCACCCGAGTCAAATAAGATCCGGGCGGGAATAGAATTTACGAGTAGGGTACCTGAAACGACATCGTGGGCTTCTTTGGCTTCATCTCGGGTAAGTTGGAAGGACCGTCCCTTGACCTTTGTCGGCTCCGCTTTCTTTTGAGCGGTTGACACCATGGTCTCACTTCCCTTCTTCGGGCATGCATTGCTATAGTGCCATTTTTCATGGCACGAATAGCACTCGATTTCATCCAACGGTTTGGCCCGGCAATCCGTTGCCATATGCCCCGGCCTTCCACACTTGAAACACGACTTTGAATCCGCCAAACATTCTCCTTTGTGGTCCTTGCCACACTTCTTACAAGCACCCACACTTGCTTGCCTAGAGAAGGTCGGAATGAACTTTCCTTTCTTCACCGACCCCGAACTTCCTTCAAACTTTCTCTTTTCAAACCTTGGCCTTTCATTGATCTTTCTTCGGCCAACCTCCTCCACATTCCTCGCCGCACCGATAGCCTCATCGAGTGTAGCGGCCCTTTTAACTTCCAACTCATACTCCCACGGGAGTCCATTAGCATACCTAACAATCCGGGACCTCTCGTCCGGATACAATCTAATCACAAACGGGATCAATCCCGTGAACTTCTTAGTGTACTCATCGACACTCAAATCACCCTTCTTCAAATGAACGAATTCTTCTTGAAGTTTTTCTAAGTTTCTTTTGGGGCAAAACTTTACCTTCAACCGTTTCACAAACTCATCCCATGTCATCTTGTACACCGCTCTCTTTCCCAACGTTTCATACATGGTGTCCCACCACACGAGGGCTTCATCTTTCAATAGACGAGAAGCATAGATTACCATATCATCTTCCTTGCATTTACTAGCTTCAAGGACTTGTTCAGTTTCACGGATCCAACGGATCGTGACTTTCGGTTCGGAGCTACCATAGTAGTTATCGGGCTTAAAAGCCATAGAGTTCTTATACGTGCACCCCTTCCTTTCCCTCGGCTCGGGGTCACTCCCATCTTCTTCCGTTGATGATTTCTCAGTTTGAGCAACACTACTTGACTTGCTCTTTATGCGGGGTGGAGATTCCTCCCGCCTTTCACGTGCCCTATGCTCATTGAGAAGTCGGTTCACAACCTCGTTCACTATGTCCCTCATTTGATTGAACATAGTTTGGAGGTGTTCCACGGTGACCGGGGTGTGAGTGTTCCTTTCAACACCCGAATTCTCCACTTCGTCACGAGGTGGAGGACCAAATACCGGTTCAACAAGGTTATTCGAATCTTGCCCTTGATCAAGTGGGCCTCTTGCACTTCTAGTTCTCACCATTTTGCTATAATAAGACATCAATCATTTAGTAATCAATTCATTAAAGTAACGGTGGCATTGACCGTTCCACAACCAACATGACCTATTCCCTTAAGGTCAACCCTATCGAGCCTACACTTTAAGGTCTCAATAGTCATTTCATAAGTATCCTATGGAACCTACGGTCCTACTAGCTCAGTTTAAGTCTAGGATGGTCAACTCAACCTAGTTCACTTAAACTATAGCTCTGATACCAAGTTGTAACACCTAAATTTTCAAAACAATATTTAAATATCATTTAATCCAAAAATACATAATATTGTATCATCATCAAATTCCGGTTTTACAAAAACGAAAAGGTTTCTTGTTCGAGATTATCAGAGTTTACAAAAACGGTGTTACAAATTATATCTTAACCATAGGATAAGGACTCTAATCATCAACACCGAGCTAATCTCAACAAGGCCTCTTCTAAACGGGCCTCCTAGATCTTCGATCCCGAACCTGAGTACATAGCAAAAACACAAACATAGTACGTGAGACAAAATTGCCTCGTGAGATACATGGGTTTTAGACCCGATAAACAAATAGTCAAACAATATCATTTAATCTTAAAATAATATTACTAAGTTTGTTTTGGGTCACTTTATCACTTTCATCATTGGCCAATGTCAAGATAATCGGAATGCCTCCAATCTATCAAGACCATCATTTCCACGGTAATCGGAATGCCTCCAATCTACCGGGACTCATAGGTATTGGGTAATCGGAATGCCTCCAATCTACCACTAACCTTAAGGTACCGTAATAACCGGAATGCCTCCAATCTAATACGGCCCTAGGGATATCATCATCATCATCATTTCTTATCTTTTATCGTTATGAGTTTATAACTCCATCTTTTCTTATTCAATCAATCATGTAACCATCATACAAGCAATTCATCATATATCACATAAATGACTAAATTACTTAAAGACTCGATAAAAATCATTTAATCATAAAAACATTTACTAGCTATGTACCCAGTTTGAAAGTTCACATATACTCACCTTAGCCAAGCTTAACCAGATGTTGTGTTTCTTGAACACCAATATCACTTCTCAAGATTTGAATGCCTCAAATCTTCCAACCGATAACCTATTATCAAAACCAATACAATGGTTTGTATTAATCACCTATACTAACTACATAATCCATGGCTAGTTAACTACTAGCACCATTTTCCCCAAAATCACCAAACCCTAAGTTCATAAATCACCATATTTTCGTGTACCCATGACATGACCACGTTTTCCTTGTTAAAATACCATATATCTAAGTTATTTCACTTCCATTTAACCATTCATGAACAATTCCATAACTAGGGTTTGAGATTCAAGCTTTCCCTACTTGAATCTATGGCTAAAAACTCAAGAGAAATGAAGATTTACCTTGGATCTTCAACTAGGAGCAAGAATCACCAAGATTTGATGAATATTGAGCTCCAAACAGCAACTTAAGCTCAGAAATCGCACACACCAAAAGGGAGAAGAAAACTAGGGTTTTTGTGTGTAATAAATGAAAATTCCCGTCTTTAATGCTGGTGTCGGACAGAGTTCGCGATCGCGAACTAGTTCGCATCGCTAACTCCTTCACGCATCGCACAGTTCGCGATCGTTACCGGGTCGGGAACTACTTCGCGACGATTGGCCAAATTCGCTGGACCGAGTTCGCGATCGCCATCCAAACTTCGCGTCGCGAACTTCCATAACAGCCCAGGCTGCACTTTTTAATCTTTGGCTCGACCCGGTTTCGCCCATAACTTTCTCGTACGGTGTCCAAACGACACGAAACCAATTCCTACGTTCTTTAAACGATTTATCCTTATTTATCATATTTTTGTACAATTTATTTATTTACAAAATTAGGGTCGTTACATCAGATATCCGCTATCCGGAAAAAACAAATTATTTAGATAGTTTCCGGATATTTTTCAGCTATTTCGAATATTTCAAATAATTTTTCGGATATCTGAAAATCTTGAAAACATTACCCGAATTCTGAATCTAAAATTCAGATATCCAGTGATTTTCTAATAATTTTTCGGATATCCAAATACATTGAAAACACTAATCAGATCCAACTACATTTAAGAAATTGATAACTCTACGATACGAGCTATCCAGAAATAATTATTTTCCTTCTCATTTCAATATATACAATTAACACTAGCAGGGTACCCGCGCAATGCGGCGGTGGGTACCCTGTGACTATATTCAGTGGCGATCAATTAGTGGTGATGGTGGTGGTGGTCGTGAATGGTGGGTTGATTCAGGTGTACTTTTCATCTAAGGTGGAAGAGTGTTTTGGGCCAACTTGAACCGCCCACTCTACCAATCTACCATTACTATCTTCAGTAATTCAAGGTGTTATGACAAATATCAAGTTATTCAATATTTAAAAAAAAATTAAAAAAAAAACAAACAACATGGTTCAAACTGATAAAGAAATAAGTTACAAGTCTTTTGATGCCTGGATCTTCTTTCTTCCAGCTTCAAATTCTTATTTTTTTTTTATAAACTGCTCAAAATTTTTGGAAAAACACTGGTACATGACCTGACTTGACCCGTTTCAACCTCCGAACAACCAATCTTTCTACATTGACAAAAAGTGAATATAACCAAACATGAAGGAATGCAACCTTTTCTGCAGCTTTGACCAAAGAAGACATTAGGCATCTTTGCGCTTAACTTGCTTCGCGGGTAAGCCTAATGACAACTAAATCCAAAAAATTAACATAAAAACCTCAATTTTAAACTCGTCAACATCAAAATTTACTCCAAATTCAGTTAATATTTTGTTCTAATGAAGAATAAAAAGCAGTAAAAAATCACCCCCAAAATTAGCTAAGGGGATAATTGAGCATTGCATCAACTCTACCCCTAACTAAAATAAGAAGTTTCTAAAAAAATGTAAAATTAGGAAAAACCACCAAAGTTGTTGATAAGAATAAATATAGCATTTAAATTAAAGAAAGAGAAAGTACTGACAAGTGATACAGGTTAATACAATTGACAATGCAAAATCAAGAAATGAAAGTATTTCCCCCAAAAATTCACACCAGCATCTCCTATTCGTGTGTTGTCCTTTTTCTTACATGCATCAAAGAGAGAGATTAAATGGTTAAATAACAAATAACTATAAGAATAATCAAATTATAAACCTTCAAAAAGTTTCTTAAGAGCAACTTCATGTACAAAGTCAACTTTAACTTGACCATGTAACAACGGCCAAAATCATCCAGTAGCATCATTATCACAACTAATAGATATGGCACCCATTGTATGCCCATGAAACAGCCACGGCATGACACAATCATAGCCTGAAAACTCATGCAATAAGCTAATGGTTAGTTAGTGGCGGTAATTGCACTCTATAACATGTATTAAGAGAAAAAATTAGAGCTTTTACATAAATAAGAGAAATAATAGATTACCCTACTATGAGTAAATACCAAACAATAAAATAAAACAAAGATACCATCTTGATCTTTAGACATTGAAGACCACAAATATCAACCATGACAACATCAAGAACCATTATCAAACTTCTGTCACTCTGTCAGTAACTACTAATTTGTATTTTTAGGGCCACTTCTACGTAATAAAAATGACATAATAAACAATTAACACTGCATTGTAGGGTAAAACTGCAAACTAAACATTAAAGCCATTGTTAAGTGAGAACTCAATTAACTGATACCAGATACCAGGTGTAACGCTAGTTTTCTTTATAGAATTAACAGTTGATGAGTCTCTCCGTAAAGCTCCTTTTAGTGAAGTCTCTACAGATTTCAACTATTAAAAAAAGAATTACATTCATGTGACTAAAGAGTAACAGACATTTGTTTATACCCGTTTACATGAAACCCGCAGAATTTTGCCATCATCTCCATACACATCATCAAGTGAATTTGAATTGTTACAATTTTCATCTTCTGAACTAAATATTAGAGATCTTGATATTTGACCTTTGAGGATAGCAATTTCGACCTAAATAAATATCAAAATGAAAATGGATGTTTTATAATTATCTTTAGGAATTCAAATATATGCATGATTCGTAAGAAACAATTAAATCAAAGATACATTTAATAACAGTCTATTATAACCAAGCAACACGTAAATGGAGGTACAAGAAATCGAAATAGAATCCAACAAATCGAAAAGAAACCATTACCTTGGCAAAGCTGGTGGTCGTCGCCGGTGGTCAAGAGAAAAATACGGTGTGACCTTCAACGATTCAAGCGTAAAATTAAAAAAACCCTAAATCTCTACAATGCTCAGTGACTCTTTTGAAACATGTTTGATTAAATTACCTCAAATCGATGTGGTGCCAGGTAGAAGAAGGATACTGTGGTTGAAGCAATCGAGGAGACATTTAAAGATGATTGGCTTAACTTGAATCGATGAGGCTCCTCGGTTCCATCGTTGTGAAATTTCGAGGAGGGCATTCCAACAGGCGATGAAGAAAATGACTTGACCGATTTAATAGAATTATGAAGACCTATTTGGCTTTAATAGAATTATGTTTAGAATTAACAACACATTCGGAGGCCAGTGCAGGTGGTTTGGTCATTCAAATTTAACCCATGGTTGCGTGTTCGAGTCCCTGTTTAAACTTTTTCTTAGGAAAAGTAGCGAATTCCGAAAATAGAAAGAATTTGGCTGAATTTTCAGCATGCTACTTAGGGAAATGTCCTAAATACATTCTATCTATTACATTTGTGAACTACGTGAACAGTAGCACACACCTCCTGCTTTGGAAATTCGCCCACTCTTTGACATCTGTTGCGTCTACCTACAGCTCCTACTTACAAGGCCACCTTCATTCTTATCATGATGGGGTGTCCTACTTTTTCAATTAGGGCTCGATTCTTGATTCACCAGCTTCTTCAGGTTGTTTTCTTTTATCTTTTCCTTTTTTAAGATTTGTTTTCGATTTCTGGGTTTCTTTACTTTCAAATTTGGGATTTGTTCAGCTTATTTTCGATTCAGCTTCTTCTTCCCTATATCAAGGATTTCAGGTGACCTTCACTAACTTTATCGAATTTGGGGGTTCAGATTTTGAAATTACAGTAAGCCATTTGTTCTTCGTTTTGCTGCATTTTCAGGTTTTTCTCTTATGTTTTCCTTTCTGATTTTTTTTTCCGATTTTGTTGCAGTCCACCTATTTGCTGTTCGTTTTCTTCCTACATCAGGCCACCCTCCTTCAGGTAAGCTTCGATTACTTTTCCAAATTTGGACTTCAAACTTTCGAATCACAGCCTCCCTGAAAGGAGTTACAATCCCCGTCTGTAAAGGTGAGTTTAATCCATTAACTTTTTCTTTTAACTTTTGTCTTTTTAATTTTCACCTTTGTAGTTTCAGATTAGGATTTATAGATATTTTTTTCTGTTAATTTGGTCGATGTTTCAAAAAGGTTGTTCCAAAAGTACAGGCCGAAAGATATAAACCAGCCACTGAACTTACCGCGTTTTAGAATACAGTGGAATAATTTTAGTCATCGAAACCTATCTAAAAAGGTACCATTAACACATTTTCATTTTCTTAATATTTGTTTGTCATTAACAGTTAAATTTTTAGTCTACTGGATGCTTTTATAGATTTTGAGATAAAAACATAGGAGTTTTCTTTGCATTTTGTTGAAGGTAAATTATTTAAGTTATAGGTGTTGATCGGTGGCCTGAGAAGCAAATTCATGGTCACTATTACCGTGTTCCAGATCCTTTCCGAGACCAGGTAACAGTCTTTATTGTTCAAGTGGTTATCTGGATATGAATTTTGAAAGTAATTATGTGATTATAATAATCCTAAATTTAGTTGTGGATTATAGAATTAGGATGCAATCAGTTCTTTAACAAAATTTGCCTACTTTACCATGTCTTGGCTACTTTTAAACCATTAGATCATTTTTAGAAGATGTAGTATTTGACCAATCATTGGCTTCAACACCAAATTAAGGTTAAATTACGTATAAGATCTTAACTTAAGATAATACCACCTGACCCATTTGACCTTTTTTTCAAAATTCTTTCGATCTAATATTTGCATTGAAGGGTTTAGGAGTTTTCTCGATCTTATATGATGAAACACGTACGATAGCTTACATATGTTAAATTGTTAATAATAGGTGTACCTGGTATATTTTGGTTCTGGCCCCAAACATATCTTTTTACGAGCTTGACTTTTTTCTCAAATCCTCTCGATCTAATATTTGTACTAAACGATTTAGGAATTCTCTCGATCTAATATGTTAAAACATAATTAATAGGTTATCTGTGTCACTTTACCCGTTTGACTTTTTTTCCCGACTTATCTGATCTAATATTAGTATTGACCCGTTTGACATTTGTTTCTGACTTTTATCAACCTAATATTTGTAATGAACGAATTAGGACGAATTATTAATAAAGATGCATCTCATACATGTTAAGCTCATTTTCTCCATTTTAATGGACACCAATTCCATAACGACAACTATTTGATTCAGGCACATACAAATTGATACATTAAAAAAACCTCCTCCACTAACCACTACAATTTGCTTACAATTTTTTTTTTCCACTTATGCAGATACTGATGTTGGAACATCAAAAAAAGCCAAAACCTCCCATAGTGTACCATGGTCAGTTGAAGAATAAAAACACCAATTGTTGTGAATAATCTTTTGGATGTTCGTAAAAGACATTAAACCATCTTTTGTGTTTATATGAATAACTGAAACAATGTAAATAATCTTTTGGATATTATGTAAAGTTAGCAAACAATCTTTTGAGCACTATATAAAAATATCCCGCAGCAACGCGCGGGTAAATTCCCGCTAGTTATATATCATACATTTATGAACTAAGATGAACAGTAAAGTCTGCCACCTCCTGCTTTCTCATCTCCTGATATTTTCCTGCTTCATCAGTTGATCACCAATGTTTGCCATCTATTTCACAATTGCCACCTACGAACCCAATTGAAGTTTTGCTATCGATTTCGTGGTTTCTTTACTCTCAAATTTGGGGTTTTATTTCCAATTCATCAACCATTTCACGCGATCTTCTTCAGGTAATTTCTGATAACTTTTTCAAATTTGGGGGTTACAGTCTCAAGGAATCAGACTCTGTCCCTGCAGTCAATCACTTAGTTATGTTTGAGGTATTTTCTTAACAGTGTATGTAGAAAGCTACATATACAAAGACTTGCAATTGCAGAGAGATTCTCCATAGTAGATAATTTGAAATACAATATTCGATGCAGAACTTGACTTTTAGGAATCACAATCCCTCCGTCATCAATTCCATCTTTTAAGTTTTTTCATATTAATTTTCAACTTTCTACATTCACTCATCTATCCGGTTTTTTCTTCATTTAAATTGGTATTTTCAGATTTCAAACTTCATATTTTTAGCTCTGTTTGTAACCGGGCTGAGGTATTCTGCTATATCATTCACTTTTTACTTAATCGTACACTTTATATTTGTTTTGGTTGGTTACGTGATAATATGGACAAACAAAGTTGAAGTAAAAAGAATTATGCTAAATGATTTGTAGTTTAGTACAGATATAGGTGTTTATCATAGAATTTTATACATGCATTGTAACAAAATTTGCATTTCTGGAATACTTAGTACGAGTATAGTACTTAGGAGCATGATTTTGAGAATTGGATCGGACCGTCACTCGAACCGGGAATCGGTCACTTCCCTGCTTTTTCCATTCGAACTGGCTGTGAACCGCCGCTTGACCAGTGAGTGTACCATTAGAAGCAGCCAGTAAAAACCAGATTTTGAATGATTCTATTTTCAGTAGCGATATAGGAATTCTTTTTTTTTTTTTTTTTTTTTTTTTTAAGTAGCAATTTAGGAATTTGTTACTAAATTAATCCTGAAAACTGGGTGGTTTATTGCATACGAGCCCATACCCTCATTATGGCTGGTTTATTGCATACGAGCCAATACATTTTGATTGTATTTATGTAAAGGGCTGCTTTAGGAATTGTTTTTAGAGTTCATTTTACAACTGGGTTTAACTATGGTTACCCTAAAAATCAAGATATAACCTGATTTAACTGGGGCATTATATTTGTGAACTAGACACTCATTTCATCACAACAACCCAGGAGATGACAAAATATGTTATTATTTTGTTGTACTATTTGATAAAGTCAATCATATGTGTTACATTCAACATTTACACTAAACACACACGGGAGGGCATGTTAGGCTTAAACATTTCACATTAGGTTAATAGTTCAAAACAAAAAAACCTGGTACATCACAAATATTTGATTCATATTTTCATATTTCAGGGTTTAAGGTTTCTTGCCAACCTGTGACGTCACACAAGCAAAAAGTTTCTGTCTATTCGCAATTTTCCGAGCACCGAGATATACAAACATCGGCTCAATCACGTAAACATTATTTTGTGTATTGTATGAAAATCCCCGCAGCAACGCGCGGGGTAAAAGCACCCTAGTTATATATATAGTAGAGATGGGGTGAATAGTGCTCAACCCATTACATTTTCAACACGTAGAGGCTTTTAACAGTGCGTGATTATTTGAATTTCTATTTGAGGTGCATGGATTTAGGCTGCCAACATTGACTTTAACCAACGATATAGTTATATTATCTAAATAGAAAATACATAATACATAGGTGAAAAAGTGGGCCCGGTGACGTTTCTTCACTTTTTCTTTGATAAAGTAATTTATGGTCTTTATTTCCTACTTTTGTTTTATATCTCTAGAATTTTGATAACAAATTAGTAGCTCATTAACTTTAAAATTTCACAAATTTACTAATTAACCTTTTTAATTTATATAAATTTTTTATATTTTAGCACTTTTACAATAAACAAACATCTCACTAAAAATTACTAACCAGTCCCTTAATTCATATAAAGATTTATCTTTTAACATATCATGTTAAATACAGTAGTAACTATTTATCTTTTAAAAGTTTTACACTTTCAAAATAAACAAATATCTCATTAACTCATATTGCACAAAATTACTAACTAACCCCTTAGTTCATATAAAAACTTTATCTTTAACACATCATGGGTGTATAGTAGCAATTTGTCTTTTAGATATTTTTTTGGTATTTATTTATTACAGTGAGAATATACACATGTGGACGTTGTACAACTGAAATATTTACCGATTTAAACTACCTTTTAGGCATCGTATGAAAATCCCCGCGACATCGCGCGGGGCATTTTCTACTAGTTTTAAACAAAAATGCCAAATTACCAGATGATGTTAAATAACATTTTAGTAACTCATGCAACAAGCATGAGAATATGAGGAAAGAATATCTCGTACTTCATATATGCGTTTCTCCACCAGAAAATCAAAAGTAAATTAAATTTTGATATTATTATATGACAACAGCCAAAATAGATAAAATCTTAACTCACTTGATATCATATGACAACAGTCAAAATAAATAATATCTTAACTCACATATAATTCGAAACACAATCCCAAGACCTGGCAAAACTTTTACAAATCTCCACAACCAACATCAAATAAAACAGCACTCAAAATAAACTTATTCAATTATGAAATTTTGACTCATTCATACCTTCAACATCTTCAATATCTGCATCATTAATCGTAAGATCATCAAGCAATTCATGCAATGGCACAGAAGGCAAATCTCCACCATCCGTTACAGAACCAATTTCTGACTTTTGATATTCTTTGTCTTTATATAATGAAATAGTAAATCTTAATTCAGGATTTTCTTCAAGATCCCTCAAAAATTCCTCATATTCTTTATTCATCTTTTCTTCATCAGTTCGACCACGTGTATCACTTGCATCAACTTCAATATCCAGTTTTTTAAGCTTCCAAGAACGCGCCTTTTTCTTCTTTTGCCTTGTTTCTTCATAACTTTTTTTAACCAAAATAACTTCCGGAATCACAAGATTTTTATATTTATCAATTTCCAAATCATTGCTATTAGCAGCATGCAAATCATAACCAAGAGCATAATCACCCGGGTTCAAAAGATGACCTAAATGAGTCCTGACAAAAAACATAGTATCGTTCTTCCCAAAATCAGACACGCGTGCCACCTGTACATCAGCCATGATATACTTGGACCCGCCAACATTAACCTCGGACGAAATCAAATCAATATCTAGAACGATATATTCCACAAGCTGTTTAGATGATAAAAGTGAAGTAAAAGATGTCCTCCAGTACTGGTCAGCATCAAGAAAACAATGCCTTAAAGTCAACGGGTCAAGTAAAGCAATACAGTTTGTAACTTTTGTGCAAATCACAAGCGGGCCCAAATTACCCAACCCTAAAGCCAGTTTTGGCGGGAGACAAACGAGATCCTCACGACAAATCGGGCTGATTTCAACCGAAAACGTGTACTTATAATTATAAGTCATGTTTTTAGAATCTTGTGACACAAGTTGTTTATCGTTTCGGCTTTTAATCGGGACCACTTTCTGAACAAACTCAACAAACTTAACCGCATGACTACGGTTGGAGAAAAAAAAGTCAATCCCACGGTCCATTTGTTTGATTCTGATGGCCCGAACAGCAGCATCATGTTTAAGAATCAACTGTTCTAAATAGAAAAAGGTTCTTCTGTGAGACACGTGTTGTCTTAACTGAACCGATGCAACCCATTGGTCCGGGTTGGCTTGAACCCGTGAACATGACTCACACATTTGGTCCTGAACCACATATTCAACCATATAAGCTTGTTCTAAAACGGCTCCATTCATGATCTCTTTCTGAACCCTAAGTTTGACTTTTATCCGTTTGGAATGCGGTTCGGTCCAGATGAATTCTGCATGGATTAATCTTACTTTATTGAGATTTTTTAACCGTTTAACACAGAAAGTTAGGAGTTCTTTTGATTCTACTTGGGCTTTTATCCATGTTTTAGGTGGTTGTAAGTAACAGTCACATTCGGGACAGTGGATTATGATGACGTGTTTTTGTAAGCCTTCTGTTATGTCTACTTCAGAACGTAGGCATTTGACACACATGTTTGCAGCATTTGGGGCCATTGGGATACCACATTTGCAACATAAGACACTGCCTACTGTTTGGTGTACTGTAAACATTCCTGTTTCTCCAGACATTTCTGCTGCAAATGTAAGTAGAATAAATGTGAATGTTGGAATTTTAGCCAAATCTGATTTGAAGACTAGATGATAGTCAGATATAACAGTTATCTAATTGAGCAATTTAACAGAGATAATAACAACAGTTAAACGTATCTATAGAATTTTCTAATGAATTAAGGTAGCTGAAATTTCAAGAGACAACGTACCAAGAAATATTCTTCATATACTTAGGGTTTTAACTTTTAAGAGGTGATCAAGTTTTTTGTAACTATAAAAAAATCAAATTCAGTAACTTCAGTCAAATTTCTAAGGCCCAGCTATATTTAATGGGTCAACGCCTAATAATAACCACACAAACTTATAGGATACACAACCAGGTTTGATTAGGCGTTTATTTAGCTTATTTGAATAGGTAATGGCTTAAGCACAATTAGCTTATGTCATTTTCAATAAGCTAAAATAGGGGGCTTAAGCTTATAAGCTCATTTACTTACAAAAAAAAAACTCCTTAAAACAAGCTTATCCGAACACCTGAGATGTGAATTCAAAATCGGAAACAGAATTCAAAATCAAAAATTCAATTTCAATTAAGTGTGAATTTCTTGTGCCCAAAGAAAACTAGTGTAAGGCTTAATCCAAATAGCATAAAAAACTACTTACTGGATTGGAAATTCAATCATTTCTTATTTCTAACAAATAAAATCCTATACTTGATGACGATGAACACGAAAACAAAACAAATTGAATGATCGTACTTTGTAGCTACGTATCATGACTATACAACCAAAACCAGCGGAGATTTGAACAACTTACCGGAAAGATACGAAAGACGAGGGTTGTGCTGAATAATGAGAGGATGTCGGACGTTTAGCAAAGACTGAAGGCCGTATTTAGGTTTTAGGGTTTCAAAGAGGCGGTTATGGTTTTTGTTAGATTAAATTACATGAATGGTCCTTTAGGTTTAGCAAATTTCACCAATGGTCCTTTAGTTTCAAAAATTACACCGATGGTCCTTATTTTGGAAAGGTTTTTCACCGATGGTCCTTTACGAAAAAGTCCGTCTATTTTTTAAGTTAACTAACATCACATGTGATGCACATGGGGGTATTTTGGTCAATTTGTGTTTCCCCTTCTCGATTAAATTACACGGATGGTCCTTTAAGTTTATAGCAAATTTCACCAATGGTCCTTTAGAAAAGAAAAATTGACCAAAATACCCTCATGTGCATCACATGTGATGTTAGTTAACTTAAAAAATAGACGGACTTTTTGTAAAGGACCATCAGTGAAAAACCTTTCCAAAATAAGGATCATCGGTGTAATTTTTGAAACTAAATGACTATTGGTAAAATTTGCTATAAACCTAATTACTCTTTTTGTTATTTTAATAATATTACCATTAAATTCTGAAATTCTAACAATAAGATGAAAGGTCCAAGGCCCAATCAATTTTATAATGGGTTAAAAGTCTACCAAAAAACCCAACATTTTTATAGCCCACGCCCAAATTCTATTTGCATTTCAAACTTAATATGATATGGTGAGTTGTGGCGGATGGACACATTTATTTATTTATTTATTTATTTATTTATTGAACATTAAGATGGGAATAAACTCACTAAGGGCATATTTAGAAAACCTTATTAAGCTTATAAGTTTATTAGCTTATTAAATTCAAATAAGTTTAAAAATTTGAGCTTAATAAACTAATAAGTTCATAAGCCCCGTTAATAGGCTTTCCCAAACACGCCCTAAGTATGGGGATGATCGTAGCCACGTAATCCCCCTTTTCATTGAGGCACCACCACATTTATATGGGGATTTGGAGTACATCTATGACCAACTAAATGTGTTAGGATCTGCAAACCCCCCTTGGGAGATAGTCAATCTTTGTGGCATGTCCCCCACTTTGGAAAGTGATAAGGTGCATGTCTCTCTTCTAACATTGAGTTTGCGATCACAACCATCACCCAACCACCACCAATATCCACTAATTGAACGCCGCAAAATATAATTACAAAATAAACGCCGACACATTACGTATGTACCCTTCTAATTTCTTTCAATAACAAAAAAAATTTATTCAAAAAGTCATTAACATAGTCATTAACATACGTATGTACACATTACGTATGTACCCTTCTAATTTATTATGTGGCTAGCTATTAGAGGTAGATTGCTTACTCAAGACAGAATGATGAAATGGTGTAGCAATACTGTCTTATTATGCCCGTTGTGTAAGAAGATCAATGACTCCCATAGTCACCTATTCTTTGAATGTGATTATACAAATGATATTTGGAAGGAGTTAAAGAGGCTGATGAATGAGACTATGTTGGCTGATGACTGGTTGATCATTATCAATCAAATTGCAGCTCTGGCTTGTAATAACACCATTGGAAGTATCATTAGAAGGATGGTTGTTGCTGCTGCAGTATACCTAATTTGGAAGGAAAGGAATGATAGGTTGTTCAAGGCGAAATGTAATCCTAATAATGTCCTTATTCATGTCATTAAAGACTGTATTCGGATGCAACTTATGGGTTTGGAGGTGAAGGCTTCTAGACAGGTCATGAAAGCTGCTGCTGATTGGAATGTCAATTTTTCTTACACAGTATTCTAGTTTGTTTTTAGAGGTGTTGCTATTTGTTTGTATCGCCTTTAGGCTGTTTGAATTGTTCCATTTGTAATCTGGTTTATGCTAATATATATATATATATATTCCTTTGGTTGGTCTGGTGTGGGTGATGACAATGCCGAATCTCGGATTTAACCAGTTTTTTTTCAAAAATAAAAAATAAAATAAAATAGTAATAAAGCTTTTGAGTAACATTACATTGAAAATGAGTATATTCAGTTTCACTTATACTAATTAGAAAAAAGAACACGCCAAATAACAAAATGCATTGAAAACTAAAATGAAAAAAATGACTTATCAAATTTATCTGTATTTTTTTTTATGTAGGATCATTTCCTAAACGTATATTATTTTGGCAAAAAAGTATCAATGAAGTCAATTATATACTATTTAAAACTTATAAGAAAGCTTTAATATATTATTGACCTTTGAAAATCTTGCATACTTTATGACAAACATTATTCTTTGTTAAATAGCCTAAAGTTTAGATAATAGTCCTTCCGTCCCACAAAAGAATTTACATTTCTCCTTCAAATTTTGTCCCACAAAAAAGTTTACATTTCTCAAATTTGGGAGGCCCACCTAATAAAATAATAATATTACCAATCATTCAACCAATAAAATACTTTCTCTCTCCAATCTACCCTTATATTTTAATCAAAAGTATTACAAATAGCACCACCACTAACTATCTCTTAAAATATTGTGCCCATAAGAAATGTAAAGTTTTTTTGTGTGACGGAGGGTATATGCATTTAATAATTTGTCGGTCCATATTTAAATCTTAACGATTTAAATTTTAAAATTTAAAAACTCAAATAGTGTCATTGTTCATTTACCTCCCTCCCACTATCATTCCCGGTCACTAGGGATCTCTTTCACTCTACCCCTCGGCAGAAGAAACACTCTCTCTCTCCACCTCACAGTTTCTCTCTCTATACGTATATTCAAATATATGCTCACTCTGTGACTTTCTCTCTCTAGAATAGCTTCTCAAATCTGAATCAAATATCTACAATTTACATGAACTGTCATTGAGCTTCTCAATCACTCACCGACTGAAACAATGTTCATTTCGATTCTACTAACCGATCACCATGTGTAGGTCTGACCGAGCACCATGTGTAGCTCTGACATATTCTATGTATTTAGTTGATTTATTCGTTAATTTTGTCTGGTTGTTGAATCGGTGAGTTGAATCGGTCAATGGCAGCTTCCTCTTCACGAGGACCAAGCAGTTCATCATTCTACAACCACAAGCCTTCAAGTCCTTTTTCATCTTCTTCATCATCTTCATCTTTCAAGCAGACTGCACATCGATCTTCATCCTCCGCTACGTCGTTCTACGGAGGTCCGGGAAACGGTTACGGTTCGAGATCTGATACTCTTGGCCGGACTAATTCAGATTCGATGTACTCCAGAGGTGGTTACGGCGGCCGTTCGCCGGTAGGTTATCAGTCTGCCGACGAGATGATAGATGAACCGATTGATGATATCCCTAGACCAGGAGGAGGTGACAGCATTTCTGTGACGATTCGGTTTAGGCCTTTGAGGTAATTTTAATGAGAAATAGATATTGAAATGACTTTTTTAAGCTACTTTTGAACACAATGCGATGATGATTTGGTGAAATTTTTGTGGGTGCAGTGAAAGAGAGTATCAAAGGGGAGATGAGATTGCGTGGTATGCCGATGGAGATACACTCGTGCGCAATGAGTACAATCCAGCTACTTCGTATGCATTTGGTAAAAATAAATGTTTTTTTAATCATTTAAATTAATTAAACTTAATGAACGCAACACTGAATAGCTATAAATATGGAATTTCATTTCAATTATGGTTACTTTTATGTTCTGTATAACAGATAAAGTTTTTGGATCCTATGCTGAGACTCAGGAAGTGTACGAAGTAGCTGCTGGGCCTGTTATAAGAGCTGCTATGGAAGGCATAAATGGTGTGTAAAACTAGATCAAATTTAAGAACACAATTAAGCTTATTGCCTGATTGTTTATTCACTATCCACATTAACAAAGGGATTAAGCTACTAGTTTGACCTAATACAAGGCTGCTAATGCAGGAACTGTATTCGCATATGGTGTCACAAGTAGTGGGAAAACACATACTATGCATGTAAGTATAGTCTTTTATTCCGTGATATTTATCAATTGTAATGTTCTTGAGGGTATTTATATGCTATTATTGAATTACAAAATTATATGTAGTTGCTGTATGTTGTTCAGAACTCTTTATTCCTGTCAATTGTCTTCACAGGGTGATCATAATTCTCCAGGAATAATACCTTTGGCAATAAAGGATGTTTTTAGCATTATTCAGGATGTAAGTGTTCTCTATGCATGCAGTTTTGGTTTTATAATTTTATGTTATAGTTTATGAATAATGAACTCCTTGTATTTACATTTCAGACACCAGGAAGGGAATTCTTACTGCGTGTGTCATATATCGAGATATACAATGAGGTGATCAATGATCTGCTTGATCCAACGGGCCAAAATCTGCGTGTTCGAGAAGATGCACAGGTTTCTGCAAATCTGCAATAACTGTTTTTCCTTTCATATTTGTTTATTCTGTTAATATCTGTTATACCTCATTCCAACTCTTTGTTCACTTATAAATAGCTCACTGACTTACATTAAAGTATAATATAATGAATAATCATTATGTATTATATAATAACTGAACTGCTGAAGTAGTTTTTGAATTTGAATTGTTATGGTATTATTATTTAATCTTGTTATGTGGGGATAATTTTATATATGTGTCTTCCATTTATTGATAGGGTACATATGTTGAAGGTATAAAGGAAGAGGTGGTTTTATCTCCTGGGCATGCCCTTTCCTTCATTGCTGCTGGTGAAGGTACTACTAAATCTCTGTGTGTGTGCATATGTACATACATATATGCATATATATGATATTTTTTTATAATTATTTTTGCAGAACACCGGCATATTGGTTCAAATAACTTTAATCTTCTTAGCAGTCGTAGTCACACAATATTCACCCTGGTATGTAGTTCACATCTGTAACTTTTTTTCTTTGTGAGCTTACATTTGTTATGATGTAATTAATTATATCTTTTAGACATTTAATTTCTGAGCTTTTGTTATTTATTTCAGTTCTTCATATTTTCTGTAATGACACTTAAGCATATATGAATTTGCAGATGATTGAAAGCAGCTCCCATGGTGATGAATACGATGGAGTCATATTTTCTCAACTTGTATGCACAACTTACCATATTACAAGAGTTACTTCTAGTTGCATTTTTTATTAAATAATATTTTTTTTAATTCTGTTCTAGAATCTGATCGATTTAGCGGGATCAGAGAGCTCAAAAACTGAAACAACTGGATTAAGGAGGAAAGAAGGATCTTACATAAACAAAAGTCTTCTAACCCTTGGAACTGTAAGTGGCTGTGTGCTCATACAATGATACTAATTTCTTAATTTTAATTATGTTATTTGGATTAATATCCGGTCATTTTATGATGATTTTATATGTCTTCACAGGTTATTGGAAAGCTTAGTGAAGGGAGAGCAACTCATGTTCCTTACAGAGATTCCAAACTTACCCGAATTCTACAATCTTCATTAAGCGGCCATGGACATGTGTCAGTAAGTATTAAAAAACCATTGTTTTAAGTGTAATTAATAATTAATAATAAAACATAATTTTGATGTTTTCCAGCTTATTTGCACCATAACTCCAGCATCAAGTAGTATGGAGGAAACTCACAATACATTAAAATTTGCAAGTAGGGCAAAACACATTGAAATATATGCTTCTCAGAATAAGGTTTATTATTACATTACATTACATCAATATTTGATTTGTTTTGTTTTGCAGTATAATAATACATTAATGATTAAACTCACTTTTGAAATGTTGGTTTTTTTGCAGATTATTGATGAAAAATCTTTGATTAAGAAGTACCAGAGAGAAATATCAGCTCTCAAACTAGAGCTTGATCAATTGCGTAGAGGGATGCTTGTAGGTGGTGTCGATCCTGAAGAGATTATGACCTTAAAACAAAAGGTATTATCATATTCTGTATCATAAATTTCTTTGATTTATGATTTCATAATTGATAGTTTTAATCTTGTCTGATATTTGTATAATAGTTAGAAGAAGGACAAGTAAAGATGCAGTCACGATTAGAGGAAGAGGAAGAAGCCAAAGCTGCTCTCATGAGCAGAATTCAGAGGCTAACAAAGCTAATACTTGTTTCCTCAAAAAATACAATTCCTGGGTTGACTAGTCAACAAAACGGTCTTTCTGCTAATGATGATGAAGTATGTTAATCCTTTAAGTTTACAGTTTATTTTTTCATATAAGACACAATCTCACAGTGATACTTTAATTTTATGTTTTTTGTTTCAGAATGGTTTGCAAAGTGAGATTCAAAATGACATGATTTCTGGCAATTTATCAGCAGCAGGCAGCACTATTTCTGAAGCAGGTGAAGTTGTTAGTAGTTCTGCTAGTGATGTGAAGATGCTAACGGTATGTTTAAGTGTTTAACGATACTCTTATTTATTTTTATTTTTTAAATTATAATATGTTTAAATTAAATATTTGTTTTGACCACAGGGTGGACTTTCAATAGATGAGATGGACCTTCTAGTGGAGAGAGTGAAGATGCTTGCAGGAGAGATTGCATTCAGTACAAGTACCATGAAGCGGTTAGTTGAGCAGTCTGCAAATGATCCTGAGGCCTCAAAATCTCAAGTAAATCTTTGTTCCTATCTCTCTCTCTCTCTCTCTCTCTCTCTCTCTCTCTCTCTCTCTCTCTCTCTCTCTCTCTCTCTCTCTCTCTCTCTCTCTCTCTCTCTCTCTCTCTCTCTCTCTCTCTCTCTCTCCTGATTCAGATAACAGTTATGAAAATAAATTATATTAATGGTATCATGATATCCAGATAGAGCAACTGGAACATGAAATAGAAGAAAAAAGAAGGCAAATGAGGGCTTTAGAGAAACAAATTGTTGAAAGCAATGAAGCTTCAATTTCTAATACATCATTGGCTGATATGCAACAGGTTGAAAGATTTTTTTAATTTTTTTTGTATTTTCCATTATCAACTAACTTTATTTATATTTGGCTTCTCTTTTCTCTAAATCAGACAATGATGAAATTGATGCAACAATGTGATGAAAAGGGTTTTGAGCTAGAGGTAATTAGAAGTAATTAAAAGTTACTTTCCAGTTTACTTTATGTCAATGACATTTTATACTATGTTATTTGTTGATTATTTTACTCTATTGTCATATATGATTGCAGATCATGTCAGCAGACAATCGCATCCTCCAAGAAGAATGGAAGAACAAGGTATTTTCATGGATAATTCAAAGGCACTCAATAATCTTTTTTTAATACCATGGATTATGCCATCCACACATCTCTTATTTTAGATTTTATTATTTATTTATTTTGTAGTGTGCAGAAAACAAAGAACTACAAGAGAGAATCATGCTGCTTGAGCAACAGTTGGCTCTGGCTAATGAGAAGCCATTGGTATCTTCAGAGCAACATGGATCCAAAGACTACATTGATGGCCTAAAGACCAAAATTAAAATTCAGGTACCCATTTAGTTTTCCTTAAATATTTAGTTTCTACTTTTTTTATCGCCATTTTCCCCCTTAATAATCAGGAGGTAGAGAATGAAAAACTAAAGCTAGAACACGTTCAAATACTTGAAGAAAACAGTGGATTACATGTACAAAATCAAAAACTATCAGAAGAAGCCTCATATGCAAAAGAACTTGCATCAGCAGTTGCAGTTGAACTCAAAACCCTAGCTGGTGAAGTCACTACACTTTCACTAGAAAACACAAAATTAGAAAAAGAATTAATAACCGCTTGCGAGTTAACAAACGGTTTGCGCCCGATAAAACCGGGTCGAAAAGGACGGGCCTCGGGTCGGGTCAAAGATGAGTTTGGGTCATGGAATCTTGACCCGGAAGATTTAAGAATGGAGTTACAAGCAAGGAAACAAAGGGAAGCAAGACTTGAGGCTGTTTTGTCTGAGAAAGAAGTTGTTGAAGAGGAATATAGGAAGAAACTTGAAGAAGCTAAGAAAAAGGAAGCAGCTTTGGAGAATGATTTGGCCAATATGTGGGTTCTTGTTGCTCAGTTGAAGAAAGAAACAAAAACTGTCATTGTTGATAGTCAAAGGGGTCAAAATGTAAATTTATCAAAGCTGGAAAATGGAGATCCGAATAATTTGGGTGGTAAAGAGAGACAAGTTTTGGATAATGATGTGGTGAAGGAAGAACCACTTGTTGCTCGTTTGAAGGTACATATGATTGTTCTAATTTATTAACTTTAGAGTAAATTACATAAATCATCCCTGTTGTTTGTATCAAAATATGGGTTTCGTTCCTTAAAATTATTTGTTACACGGATAGTCCCTAATTTTGAAACTTATAACACTAGGGGCCGCTGATGTTGCAAGTTTTAGAATTAGGGACTATCCGTGTAATAAAAAAAATCGAGGTACAAAATCCATAAATTCATACACCTCATAGATGATTTGTGTAATTTACTCTTAACCAGCAATCAGCTTTTAGTAGAACTGCAATTTCGACCCATTTATTTATGAACGGCTTGAGTAGGGTTATGATTTATTTTTTTACTTAATAAAATTGTTAAAAAGGGAACAGGTGAAAGTAGTTGAAAAATAAATTAAATTGAAAATATAAAATGAGAAATTAGTATTTTGAATTAATATTTATATAATGTATGTGGGTCAGGCTCGAATGCAAGAGATGAAGGAAAAAGAGGTACATAATGTTGTGGGGAATGAAGATGCAAATTCAAATTCTCATGTATGTAAAGTATGCTTTGAGTCACCAACAACAGCAATGCTTCTTCCCTGCCGCCATTTTAGTTGTAAGTTTTATCTTTTTTATATATTTATTTATTATATTATGGAGTAGTTTAGAAGCAACCACATATATAGTATAGCATGATTGATGATGTCATGATGATGATATTCAACTTTTTTTTATAACAGTGTGTAAATCTTGCTCACTTGCCTGTTCTGAATGTCCAATTTGCCGGACCAAGATTTCAGATAGAATTTTTGCTTTCGCTTCTTGATATTACCTCCCTCAAATCAAGGTACACCATACCAAGTTTTTATTTATTTTTTGCCCTGATAATGTTGAAAAGTATAAAACATTTATATTTTTGTAACACATTGTCAGCCATGTATCTATAAATTAAGACCCCTTACTAATTTATATATTTGATTATTTCATTTTAGTTTAAGATCGTTGAGATATATGTCAAGATTAATAATAATATAGGAGGTGATATATGCACTACAAAAAGTAGTTCACTCACCAAGTCTTAAAGTATAAGTATACTAAGACATAGATTGTGGTGTGTGAAATAGTTTTTGTGGTGTAAAAATCACTTCCCTTGCTTAAAGCACAGGGCAGCTTGTATTTTACATGGCCTGCAGCCTGCAGGCAGGGGATTAAGGTTATTTATGGTCTAATGTCATTCCCTAATCTCTATGTAAACAATGTCGGAAAAGTATAGTCTCGTTTTCTCTATGTATTTATTTTCAGTTCCAAACTCTAACGGCTTAAAATGCAATTGAAAAGCGGACATAGAAATCAAGCTTAGGTATTTTTTGTTTGTTTCCGGGGGTAAAACTGTAATAACTTGTATATTTTTCATTAAAAGTTGTATCTTTGCTTTCAGTTGGCTTACTCTAAAATAGCATTATGGAATCATTTAGCACAATAAATTTCTGTTCAATAGCATTTGTTATACATATGTTGGATACCTACTTAATTAACTTAAATAACGGCGTGTATACAGTTGCAGCAGTAGTTAAAACATAGTTAAGAATTGAAAGTTGTACAATTGAGAATTTGAGATAGTACAAACTTTAATCAATTAAAATAATATATTACTTCTTGCATGTATTTACTTGTATATGTTTTAATAATCATCTACACATTTTTTTTCACACTTTCACTAACATTTGACTGAATGTTCCTTGAAATGGTCTCTCGACTAGATTTATGATTATCTACATCTTATCTTTATATATTTTTTTTGTGGAAACAGTTATCAATAAATAAACTAGTGATAATCTAGCAAAACAAACAAATTACAAAAAGTTAATAGGATTTTTCAACCAATCTAACTAATCGACTTTAAACTTGACATTATCATACTATGATTACAATTTACATACCCAATTAAAAGAAAACTCTTACCTTCATATATTAATCATCTAAAATACTATTTGTCTGGATAATGCATGTGAAATCACACATTTCACGTGATTGCAATCAAACATAAAAAGCAAAAGGGCACGTCTTCTCCAACAATAAGTGCCTCTTGGGAAGTTAATAAGTGGAAATTACGATTGAATCTATCGAAGAAATCATAACATTTGATAATCTTCTCCTAAGTTTAAAATTCTAAAAAATTTTAAGTTTAAGATATGGAGTTGCGTTCATGGAGGTTTTGAAATATTCTGTTACAATATCAGATTAACCAAATAACCAAATGAAATGTACTAACCTGAAATTTGACGAAGATGAAAACGTACCGCACGGAATAGTTATTCCTGTCCTTTAAGGGTTATATGTGCTATATACGCTGTAAGCCTCAAAACGTGTTGATTTGATGCAGTACAACAACGGTATGTTCCACAGCAAGAAACACCGTGTATCACAAAGTGAATACTCAGAAATGCAGGAAGAAAGTGCAGCAGAGAGAGGAGAGAAAGTTTATGTTTTTGGTGTGTCTCAAACACTGGCAAATGAATTCCTTTTTATAGGCTCTCAAACGAATTCAAATGATTGTAACAGTAAGCCATGATGAGGCTAATGAATTCGGGTGTTAACTGCGTTTTAATCCCCAAACGTTTACAACAGTTGACTAGCCAAAAATAAAAGCTCCTCAGCAAGTGCAAAGTGCGCCTAAATCGCACCATTTCGCGCCATCGGTCTCGGCGAGGCGCGTGTGGGTCTAACCTTTAATCCTCCACTAAAGCCTTTGAAAGCTTAAGGAATTAAGAGCCTTATAAACCCATTAAATGTTCTTCCTCCCATCAATGTGGGAACTTGCCAACTTGCAAGTTATTAATTAATATTGCTATTTATTTTAATATTTCCAACAAGAGGTCCTTGATTTTTATAAAATCTCAAGGGATAAATCTTAGCCATTTGGATCAAAAGATCTCTTAACCACCATCATCATCAAATCACATGTGATTCAATATATTGTAACACCCGTATTTTTATAACATCGTTTAAAACATTTAAAATACGATTTCCAACATTTTCCATGTAATCCAAAATACAGTTTAACAAAAACTTTAAAACCTTTATCAGAGTATACAAAATACGGTGTCACCAAGTATATCAAAACCATAGGCAACGAGATCTACCTACGAGCTCCCGAGCTAAACATATCAAGGCCACTCCTAGTGCAACCTTCTATCGCTTCAAACCTGTACCTGAGTACATAGCCACAAAAACAAACGTAGTACGTGAGACAAAATAGTCTCGTTAGATACATGGGTTTAGACCCCAACAATAGTAATCAATTCATAAGTATATAAACACACACACACACACACACACACACACACACATATATATCTTAACCTATATATGAGGCCTAGGTTTGATTTTATTTTGTCAACTAATTAATTTCAAGCTTTCTCATTGGTCCACAATGCCACATGTAATTACCCTATTGGCCATGTGAAATCCTCCCTACATTCTACAAATTATTTTATCTCTCCTCCTCCTGCAGTTAAACAAAATACACGATATTAACGGAATTATCGCACAATTAATGGGGATTATCACGAAATTTTAGAACATAATCATTTTTTGATTCTTTCCATTTTTTCAGATAAATGTTTTCCATTTAATACCCAACCATCTTAGGGAAATTATACTGCAAAATCATTTAAAAGATAGGTGTTATAACTACTTTAATTTTAAAAGCTAAAAAATCAGAAATTACGGGATTTTAAAAATCACATTAATTCTTTCCTTTTTTTCCGGTATTGATTTCATACACAATTTAGACGAAAATTTTCAACATTAATGTATGACTTTTATAAGTCAAACTGATACCAGCTTTATAACGATGCCAACTTTAAAAAAAAATAATAAAAACACAAAAATTACGGAATTTTTGAAAATCACATTAATTCTTTCCTTTTTTTCCAGTTCTGATTTCCATCTAATACAATTATCAACATTAATGTATGACTATTATAAGTCAAACCGATTCCAGCTTTAAAACGATGACAGCTTTAAAAAAAATAATAAAAGACCTAAATAAGATAACTACAAAAATTATGGAATTTTTGAAAATCACATTAATTCTTTCCTTTTTTCCGGTTCTGATTTCCATCTAATACAATTATCAACATTAATGTATGACTATTATAAGTTAAACCGATTCCAGCTTTAAAACGATGCCAGCTTTAAAGAAAATAATAAAAACATTAAATAATCAATCAAACCTAAATAAGATAACTACAAAAATTACGGAATTTTTGATATCACATTAATTCTGGCAATAAATTAGGCGAATTAGTAACTACCTAAATCTCTTCCATCTATAAAATTTTGATAACCATTTAACCCTATTTAAACCATACACCCTATTAGCTATACGACTTACAGTTTTAGGCGCTACTCTCAAGCTCTGCATTACTAAGCATCATAAGGTAAAGTGATTTTCGTGTAAAGTTATTCAACTCTTCAACTTTTCATCTACACCAACTGTTTACTTCTTAAAAAAAATAAGTTCCTGCATCGAATAGCAATACAATCAGAACTGTTTTCACCAAAAGTAAAATTATATAGAGTAAAAAAATTATGTTACTCTTCAGGAAACGTCTTTGCAGCAGCATAGGACAGTCTTCGGATACCATGTATCTTCAAAACAACACTATTCTATATAATAACTTATTAAAATTTTCGCTTTTTAACCTGCAATTTAAATTATGTTGCTTATATTCCACATTAAACATATTAAAGAAAAATTTTAAAAAAAATAAAAAAATCAAATCTGATTATAAATATTAACAGTTTGTCAATACAATTTCATTGTATCACTGTTCATTATTTTGACTATTATATTTTGGTGATTTAGATGTTATAACAGGTGCAGCAAACACAACATTTTAACTGATTTTTAACTATACTATAAAGGTCAACATTAAAATAAGTCTACCTTATTGCAAAAAATCATATGCAGTCACTTTAAATAGTGTTACATATATTTCAGTATGGTTACAATGGTTTCTCTAAATAGTGTTACATATTTTTCAGTGTTTTTAATTTTTTAAAAACAATCTACTCCGAATTACTAACTGCGGTTTTTTATTGTTTTTTAATTTCTTAAAACACTGTTTAATAAAAACAATTAGGCTTCTTAATTATATAGTATGGATTGTTTTTAATTGTCTAACAACAGTATTGAAGGTCATTTGTTGTGACAGGGATGACAATTACACTAATTCAACAACAAACGTCGTTTACAAAGAAGTCTTATTTCGTCTATAAATTTTCTGTAACATTTATTCATGTATCAAAATTTGTACAAACTTATCATTACAACTATAGATTCTTATGTCATTTTAAAAGTATTAATATTTATTGTTATTTTTCTTTAATATATCTCTTGAAGCATGCCCGCCCAGTCGGGCGGACTATGAAGCTAGTATATATATATATATATATATATATATATATATATATATATATATATATATATATATATATATATATATATATATATATATATATGAGTAAATTACACGAATGGTCCCTGTGGTTTACACAATGTTTTGAATATGGTCCCTAAGTCTCAGTAATTACACCCGTGGTCACTCTGGTTTACACTTCGTATTGGTTTTGGTCCCTAATACTAACGGATGTTAAAATTTGCTGTTAAACTTTTTTAATTGACAATTTTGCCCTCACCCTTATCATCTCCTTCCTCTTTCCTTCATCCCTGCACACAAAAGGATTGAAGAATCCAGAGCTCTTGAAATGGCCTGACAATGGTAACGACCCGTGTGGGCCACCAAGTTGGCCTCACGTGTTTTGTTCTAAAACTAGGGTTTCTCAGGTCCGGCGGATGAATTTGAAAGGTCCTTTACCATGTAACTTGAATCAATTCTCAATGCTTACTAATTTAGGACTTCAGAAGAATCAATTTACCGCATCTCTACCGTCGTTGAATGGATTGTCGGAATTGAGGTGGGCGTATTTTGATTAAAATCTGTTCGATGAAATTCCTTCAGATTTCTCTCATGGTCTCGATAGTTTAGAGGTTTTAGCTCTTGATAACAATCCGATTAATTCCACAAACGGTTGGTCAATTCCAACTGATCTTCAAAATTCAGTTCAATTGCAGAATCTGACACTAATGAGTTGTAATTTAGCTGGTCCTTTACCTGAATTTTTAGGATTTATGTCATCTCTTGGGGTTTTAAAAGTGTCAATGAATCGAGTTTCTGGTGGAATTCCATCAACATTTAACGAATCTATGATAAGAATTCTTTGGCTAAATGGTCAATCTGGTGGAGGTATGACTGGTCCCATTGATGTTATTACAACTATGACCTCACTCACCAGTTTATGGCTAAACGGGAATCGTTTTTCGAGTAAAATCCCCGAAAATATCGGGAATTTGATCGGATTAAAAGAATTTAATGTCAACAGTAATGATCTTGTGCGATTAATTCCCGATAGTTTAACTAGTCTCACCCTAGATAATTTGGATATAAATAATAATCAGTTCATGGGTCCTGTACCCAAATTCAAAGCTCCAGAAGTAACCGCACTTTTGGATATAAATAATAATCAGTTCATGGGTCCTGTACCCAAACATGTTGACCGGTGCGATTCCGTCAAACTGGACAAATTTGAAATCTTTGACTTTGTTGGATTTGTCAAATAATAATCTTTCCCCTTCTAAACCAAATTTCAATCCTTCTATGAAACTTGTTTTAACTGGAAACCCGTTGTTGCTATCAAATTCGTCCAAAACCCCCTATTTCTAAAACCGGGTCACCACCCGCAACCCACGGATCTTCAACTCCAAACGAAACGGGCCCGAGCCTGAAAGTCAAGATCGCAATCGCCAGTGGGACCAAAAGTCAATCCGTGAGTCAAACGGGCCAATCGCACATAATAAAATCCAGAAACCTAATAATTTCGGTTAAGACAGCTGTGGAATTTTTCCGGTGAGGTTTAAGAAAGAGATGATAAAGGGAAAAATTGTTTGAAGGGTATTTTGGTCACTTTAAAATATTTAACAGCTAAATTTAACATCCGTTAGTATTAGGGACCAAAACCAATACGAAGTGTAAACCACAGTGACCATGGGTGTAATTACTGAGACTTAGGGACCAAATCCAAAACATTGTGTAAACCACAGGGACCATTCGTGTAATTTACTCTATATATATATATATATATATATATATATATATATATATATATATATATATATATATATATATATATATATATATATATATATATATATATCGTCAAGTCACCCTATTGTGACCATATTGCTTTCTGCTCCTTGGCAGTCACCACAAGTTATTGGAACATCTCCAAATAACCTATCAACTCACATACTTATTAACCGGGGATCCCCCGCCTTAATAAGTCTTATGGTAACGGCAAGAGGGAATCGCTCAATCTACCGTTACCCGACTTCTAGCCGGATCTCGTCCGGTAGCAAGCCTCCTAACACATGATGGTCCATGGGTCGATGCCCATTCCGCCCCATCCAAAGTGACCGGGGATCCCCCGAATCACCGCCACACTATCACACGTCATAACTTCTCGAGTTATTTCATCTAAGCCCTCGGCTATCTCGTCAATCATCAACCACGTTAGTTATCTAATAATAACTATATATATAGCTAGTTCAACATAAAGAACGTACCTGTATAGTCCCACGGACTCAATCATAAGCAATCCACACATGCTTCTACATCTATGAACCCTAAGAGGTCCATATTCACTTATTTCATAATATACAATTCTTGTCTATCGACACCATAACACTTTTATCTCTTCGTGACTATAATACACAATTATTACTAGTCACATCATAATCATTTTCATATATATTCGTTCTTTTCTTTTATTAGTAATTATTACCAACAGATACTCAATACTTATCAAATCATTTACATTTGCTTTACTAATACATAATTATTAATAAAGACTCAGTATACATTATTTTACTCCATAACTTCATTATTATGGTTCCTTAATAAAGATTTCATAATTACTTTAGTTCATCATATTTGTTTCCAAATTCATCAATCATACTAGACTTATTCTAGTATCACATTACACCTACTTTCTTATCTTTTCAGTCATATCTTTATCAAAATATTTATTAATAAAGACTCATAAAACATCGTATGTATTTTCAAAAACCATATGCTATGTACCCAGTTTTAAAAGTCTCATGTACTCACCTTAGCAATAGTTAAATCCATGTCGTGTTTATCAACACGAATCCTTGCTTCCCGCCTTTGGAATGTCTCCAACTTTTAGGTCCTTGCAACCTTAGATCTTTATCATGGTTTGAAGATCTTCAAGAATGGTGGTGTTCTATGCTCAAGAACACCCAAAATTGCTCCCATAAGCTCCCAAATCGGCTGCACACTTTGAGAAGTGAAAAAATGAGAGAAAACCCTAGTTTTCCCGATTTTATTCTGTGCCTGAAGAGTTCGCGCCGCGAACCCCTAGTTCGCGCCGCGATTTTCCCGTGTCGCGAACTCTTCGCGTTCGTGAACCAGCCGTGAACTCGATCACCAAAAACCCCAACTCTCTGTTCCAAGTTCGCGATCGCGAACTCCAGTTCGCGCCGCGAACTACCTTATGCAGCCAGGCTGCATCTTTCAACCTTTGTCTCGACCTGGTTTCGACCATAACTTTCTCATACGGTGTCCAAATGACACGAAACCAATTTCCACGTTCTTTAAACGATTTATCCTTATTTATCATATTTTTAAATAATTTATTTTTCTACAAAAATTCGGGTTGTTACAACTATCCACCCCTTAAAAGGATTCCGTCCTCGGAATCACCAAAAAATTTCAACCCATATTCGACCGAGCATTCCGTTCTCGTTCTCTTGTGGTTATTACCATCAACTTTTCCCATCCCAATTTAGTCCACAATATGTGTTCACACATTCACTATATATATTTAAACATTTGCTTGACCCCGATATGACCAAACGGTCAAAACTCAAGTCTTAAGCCTGTAATACTTATACGGGTCAACATTATCACAATTTGACTATAACGCTTTCAATTGTTCAATCAATCCTTGTATTCATAACAATGATATGGCACAATCATTATAATTTGCTAATTGACTAGAACGAATGTCAAAGTCTAGCCTCGACCAAGTCGCCATCTCCCAACATCGTCTAACATTTGACTTAAGCACAAAGTCAACTATACCTTAACAATTTCTTTAGTCACTAGAGATTCCATTACTCATCCTTTCCATTACAATCGACCTTCCATTAATGACCCATCAATAGTCATGTACTCGATTCCCAAATTCAATTCTAAACACCCAACGGGTCAAACTCACATAATTCGACTATCATTCTTTTATTATTCCATTAATCCCCGCACATACACACAACCGATACAACATGCTCTCAACATTCACTAGTCATTCGAAACGAGAGTGAAAGCTCATCCTTGACCAAGCCAACCAAATCACAATTTGACTAACATTGACTTTTGCATAAAGTCAACCATACTTTCCCAAATCAACAAATTCCCTACTCACGGGATATCATCCTCGACCTATCACTTCCGGTTATACTCATTATTATTTCCTTAACAATTCTCGTTTTTCCAACTTTTGAATTTTTCTCCAAACAATTAGATAGTCGCGCCTTTTCTTAAGGTCACATTAGCATTTACCGTTTCTTAACTTTCATTTGGTTACTTATACCATTACTCCATATTCTTCCAATCATCTTTGTATCACATCGATCATTTTCATGACTTTTCATTCTCAATTATCGGTATTAGATTCTCTACCGCAACATATCCACATTTATATACAAATTTTACCATATCCCGGTTATCAATAACAACTTTCTTGCTAAAAGCACCTCCTTTCTCAAAGTCTAAAAGTCGTAGGCATCTCCTCCCCATACATGACCTAAATGCAACCCGCATTTCAAACCAACTTTTCACTTACTATAAAATCATGACAATACACATTAACCACATGGTTCTACATTCATCACATATATAAATAAATATTATCATACGGACACAACAATCCATAATTTAACTATCACATCAAGATGATTGGAAAGCCTCCAATCCATCAAGATTCAAACTGTCACAGTGATTGGAACATCTCCAATCACGGAATGGAACCATTGGGATTCGCCCAACCGATTCCACCCCCAAACATCATAGTAGCCGGGGATCCCCCGAACTACCACATCATCTTTTCCTCATTCTATATTGTATGCCATACGAGTATACATCTTCTCAACTCACATAATTTTACCATTATTTTACACATTTAATTGTCTACTTATTCATCATGCACTTTTGCACCCTTCCCATAATATCACATTATTTTCTTTTATATTTAGCATATTTCCCATTGGACATACTACTTAACATGTTTCATATAACACTACCTTTTCATTATCATATACCTTCAACGACCATCACCTAATACACATGCATTGTACCCCGCGGGTAAACTATTAAAATCTCCGATTACTATTTACCGTTCCAATTACACATTGATCACCCTTAAACGGTCCATTTCCTTATTACCGATTTCCAGACCTTTTGTCACCACCGGGGTAACCATCAATCTATTCCTTCAACCATAGTCCACCGGTCAACCCGGTCATTTTGAGTCGGCCAAACGACTCCGGTCTATATCTGTAACCCAGGACTCGGCACACATTGGCCCAACATTCCATACTCTCGTCTTTATACATCACGATACTTAAAATACTTATTTTCCAACCGTAGTTTCACACTACCACATGTCGTATACCGTCATGCCATTACTATAACATGTAACCAATAATTGTTTTCCCACCTTTGATATCGAATTCATCATTATTGTCACAAAACTTGACATAGCTTTATGCCAACTTTTTACTTAATCACATTCAACAATCAAAATCCGTCGCTCCCGACACCCATTCCTTTCCACATACATCCCATTTATGAGTTCTAAGACATCACTCTACCTTAGTCATTCTTTTCTTTACCATTCACGTGTAACAATCATTACATTACCTATCCGGCTTCTCGCCGAATATCCAAGTTCCATTTCCCCAAGGTTTCTTTTCCTAGAATTCCAATCCACATTAACATTCCTTACCAAGACTTTGTACTTCCTTGTACTACTATCCTTTGTTGAAATACATTTACCATCCTCGTGGTTCATCCTCCGATACTACATAATAGCATCAATCCTTATATCCTTACTACACGCGACACACTTGTCTATAATCCTTCAAATACATGTTTTCTTGTACATAATTAACCAGGAAGACTATTCCCAAAATAAGTCTCCACATCATGCGACTCATTTCCAATTTCTATAGGCACCAACTCGTGCAATCAATCAAACAATTAAACCGTAATCACATAACATTCATTTTACTGAAGATTTCCGAGGTTGTATCATGACCCCCTCCTCTAGGTATTCTTCCGGGCAGACTTCTGCTTTCAACTCACTCGTGAGTCCCTTTCACAACATCTTATACAATGCTCTTTTTCCCAACGTTTTATACAACACATCCCACCGTGTCAACACCTCATCCTACAATAATGGTGATGCTAAAGTCACCATATCTTTCTTCCTTTGTTTGCTACTCTCTAGCACTTGCTCAAACTACCGAATCCCCTACACTGTGATCTCCGGCCCAGAACTTCCGAATTACCCAACAGTTTCACACGCTATGAAGGCCTTATACAACATCCTTCCATTTCTTCCGACTAGGTCTCGTCACCTTTTTATGTAGGTACCTCTCACCATGGACTTCGCCATTAGATGGCTCTTCCTTCATACGGGTATTGGAATCATTCCACCTACCCTCATTCATTCGATTATCCAAAATCTGGTTCATATCCTTATTCATAATTCTTCCCAATTTAGTGGAGCTCATCCACTTTTCACATTCATTCCTTCGCCATACCAACATATCCATCAAACAAGATGCAAACGGTCGACTCGACAGTCGAAAACAACATAATTAGATCAAAACATGGCATTTCTCATAGAGGTCGGCCCTATCATACGAATGCCCTACGGTCTCGAAAGACTCACATTGCACATTTCATAACAACTTCTATAGGTCCCCTAGGTTCAACCCTAAACTTAACATAAAGTCTCAAGGTCAACCTATCGATCTCAAGGAATCTTACATTCCTATTGCTACAGTCTAAGACTAGGATGGACATCCAACCTAATTCACTTAAACTATAGCTCTGATACCAAGTTGTAACACCCGTATTTTTATAACATCGTTTAAAACATTTAGAATACGATTTCCAACATTTTCCATGTAATCCAAAATACAGTTTAACAAAAACTTTAAAACCTTTATCAGAGTATACAAAATACGGTGTCGCCAAGTATATCAAAACCATAGGCAACGGGATCTACCTACGAGCTCCCGAGCTAAACATATCAAGGCCACTCCTAGTGCAACCTTCTATCGCTTCAAACATGTACCTGAGTACATAGCCACAAAAACAAACGTAGTACGTGAGACAAAATAGTCTCGTGAGATACATGGGTTTTAGACCCCAACAATAGTAATCAATTCATAAGTATATATAAACACACACACACACACACACACACACACACACACACACACACACACACATATATATATATATATATATATTACATCAATATCGTCAAGTCACCATATTGTGACCCTATTGCTTTCTGCTCCTTGGCAGTCACCACAAGTTATTGGAACATCTCCAAATAACCTATCAACTCACATACTTATTAATCGGGGATCCCCCTCCTTAATAAGCCTTATGGTAACGGCAAGAGAGAATCGCCCAATCTACCGTTACCCGACTTCTAGCCGGATCTCGTCCGGTAGCAAGCCTCCTAACACATGATGGTACATGGGTCGATGCCCATTCCGCCCCATCCAAAGTGACCGGGGATCCCCCGAATCACCGCCACACTATCACACGTCATAACTTCTCGAGTTATTTCATCTAAGCCCTCGGCTATCTCGTCAATCATCAACCACGTTAGTTATCTAATAATAACTATATATATAGCTAGTTCAACATAAAGAACGTACCTGTATAGTCCCACGGACTCAATCATAAGCAATCCACACATGCTTCTACATCTATGAACCCTAAGAGGTCCATATTCACTTATTTCATAATATACAATTCTTGTCTATCGACACCATAACACTTTTATCTCTTCGTGACTATAATACACAATTATTACTAGTCACATCATAATCATTTTCATATATATTCGTTCTTTTCTTTTATTAGTAATTATTACCAACAGATACTCAATACTTATCAAATCATTTACATTTGCTTTACTAATACATAATCATTAATAAAGACTCAGTATACATTATTTTACTCCATAACTTCATTATTATGGTTCCTTAATAAAGATTTCATAATTACTTTAGTTCATCATATTTGTTTCCAAATTCATCAATCATACTAGACTTATTCAAGTATCACATTACACCTACTTTCTTATCTTTTCAGTCATGTCTTTATCAAAATATTTATTAATAAAGACTCATAAAACATCGTATGTATTTTCAAAAACCATATGCTATGTACCCAATTTTAAAAGTCTCATGTACTCACCTTAGCAATAGTTAAATCCACGTCGTGTTTATCAACACGAATCCTTGCTTCCCGCCTTTGGAATGTCTCCAACTTTTAGGTCCTTGCAACCTTAGATCTTTATCATGGTTTGAAGATCTTCAAGAATGGTGGTGTTCTATGCTCAAGAACACCCAAAATCGCTCCCATAAGCTCCCAAATCGGCTGCACACTTTGAGTAGTGAAAAAATGAGAGAAAACCCTAGTTTTCCCGATTTTATTCTGTGCCTGAAGAGTTCGCGCCGCGAACCCCTAGTTCGCGCCGCCGATTTTCCCGTGTCGCGAACTCTTCGCGTTCGTGAACCAGCCGTGAACTCGATCACCAAAAACCCCAACTCTCTGTTCCAAGTTCGCGATCGCGAACTCCAGTTCGCGCCGCGAACTACCCTATGCAGCCAGGCTGCATCTTTCAACCTTTGTCTCGACCCGGTTTCGACCATAACTTTCTCATACGGTGTCCAAATGACACGAAACCAATTTCCACGTTCTTTAAACGATTTATCCTTATTTATCATATTTTTAAATAATTTATTTTTCTACAAAAATTCGGGTCGTTACATATATAACCACCACCATCATCAAATCACATGTGATTCAATATACAACCACCACCATCGGCCAGTGCCGCCGGTGACCACCGCCGGCCGCCACCGCCTCTGGCCGCCGCAATCACATGTGATTGGATACGCAATCACATGTGATTGCAAGCAGCCGACGGTGGCGAGGGGTTGTTGGTGGTGGAGACGTTGGCCGGCAGAGGTTGGTGGTGGACCGGTGGTGGTGATCGGTCGTGTTGAATCACATGTGATTTAATACATGGGGTGGTGGTGGTCGCCGGTGTGCAATCACATGTGATTTAATACACATGAGGTGGTGATGGTATTGATGTGTTGAATCACATGTGATTCTGGTGGTGATGGTGATTTGGGGGTTGATTGATCCAAAGACTAAGATTTATTCCTTAAGACTTTATAAATATCATAGACTTCCTTGAACATTTTTCTTAAGATATGAGAGATTGTCTTTCCTTGTTAGGTTTAACACTTTTATAATCTTTATTATAAAAATAACTTTGTCTAATTCATGCTCTAATAACATAAAATAAAGAGTATTAATTATAGTTGAAAAGTTTTTTTCGTTCTAAACTTCTATCTGATAATTAAAATATGGTTTTAGTCATGCGATATTTTGTTTCTCTTTACATTTTTAACATTATAATTATTAAAATAAACCGGCTAAAACATGTGATCACCAACAAATCTTATAAAATTATAATTATCAAAACGAATAAAAATACTTAAAAACTTCAAATTATCAAAACGAATAAAAATACTTAAAAACTTCAAATTATCAAAACGAATAAAAATACGAAGGTATATTAAAATTTTATCACATTAGCTTATAAGAAATATGCATAATTTCAAAGATGTTGATATATGTTCGGTATAATAATATCATCTGTAAATTCCTAATACATTTTTTGAACTTCTATTAAACTTTTGTGTACATAATCAGTCTCAAATACGAATTATATTACTAATTACTCATATGATAAATAGAATTTTTGATAATGAAGTAATTGAATTTCAATTCCAAAAGTAATGGACAAATTACAAATACTCTTTATTCACTTAAAACAATATCATAGATTAGTAGATTATACCATAAATTTTGTTCTACAAATAGTATATGGTTTTACATGTTAATGTAATTGCCATCATTATATCCAATAAATAAATTGATCGTTATCACAATTTTCTTTTAACTTTGGAAATTACCTTAATTGTTTTGATAAAAATCAATGTTTTAGAATTTTAGTTGAACCGTTAAACTGGAAAATGAGTTTAAGAATATATTTTTTTATGATATTTATTTTGTATTTTTTAATTTGTATATTATTTACATAATCATTACATCATAAATATCCAATGGTATTGTCATCGAGTTCAATTGCCGTTTTATTCGATCCGGCCCAGGGTTCTAGAAAGCGTAAGGCGTGACGTGGCGGCACCATCAAGCCTCAAGCCATGGCGAGTCGTGGCGGGCCATGGCGTTTTTCAAGCCGTGACTTAACGCGACAAATCTTTTATACTTCCTCCGATTCAAAACAAATGCTACACTTTGAGTTTCATGGTTTTTTAGGTAAAAGATTATAATGAAGGTTAAATTAGATTAATTGAATGGTTAGTGGATAATGGGTCCCACACCTTTTGAATAAAGTGGGTTTAATGATGTTTAAAAGTAAAAAGTAAGGTGTAACACACCAATTTTTCAAACCAATTTAAACTTTTAAAATAACAAATTTGATAAGTAGGAAATCCATAATATCCAAAAAGTAATTTAGACAAAACATTTGGAAAGATTACAAGTATCAAAAAACCGGTGTTACAATAATATCAAAACTATAAGTCTAGGGAATTAAATAAGTACACCGAGCTATTCCCTTCCAATGCTAACTACGGGCCGCCTAATCCTTAGCTCCCGAACCGGAGTACATAGTCAAAAGAAATGTAGTACGTGAGACAAAATTGTCTCGTGAGAAACATGGGTTTTAGACCCGGTTAGAAATAAATGCAATAAAATAATAATTAAATAATTATCATATTGCACATAGTCAATCATACTCTAAGGCTTGCCATAAGCCCAACACATACGTAACGGGCCTCCCCGAAACAAACTCCCCCGATATGGGTTATCTAGGTAAACTCCCCCGTTTTCGGGTTATCTATTTGCTCCCCCGATTTCCGGGTTATCTCAAACTCCGCTGCTTTCCGGGTTATCTATTTCTCGACATACTACTCTTGCGCAGGGTGGTACCGCCCCAAGTAGTAGTCACTAACTCCCCCAACTTGTGTGGGTTATCTAGGATCCAATTGATTAGCTACCACATAACAAATCATCAACTTGGGTCAAAGCCCCATATTACAACTCATATCATACTAGTGGTAACTAAGCACATCATGTACAATTCAATTCAATTCAAATCAACTCAATTCATTTAAATTCAGTCTTTTCTTTATTAAAAACAGTTGTCTAATAAAGACTCTAAGAAAATCATTTCAAACTATGAGGCATGGTTTACTATGTACTCAGAAAAGATCACATGTACTCACCTTAGTAAATGCTATCCCAAAGTTGTGTTAGCAAACACAAATCCTTACTCCTTGGATGAAGGAGTATCACCAAATCCTTAAGTCCTTAAGACCTAATCATCATTTACACAAATAGTCTAGTTATTAACCATAACTAGTCATAAACAATCCATAACTACACCCATCACCACCAAGTTCATTCAACTTGGTGGAATCTTAAACCCTAGTTCAAGGTTCCCAACAATAATTCCCAAATCCAACTTGTACATATTGAATACAAGTCTATAATGAGTGATTTACACTCATGAGAGATCATCTTCCCCAAAGATGATATGGTTGGTTCCCAAAACCACCATTAATGCCCAAGAAAAGCTTGAAATCACAAGGAGATGCATAAACTAACAAGGATTCTTACCTTAGATCAATAATCTCTAAGGAATAAGAAGATTTGAGCACAAGAACTTCAAGAACCGAGCACTCTTCTCAAAAAAACGGCTGGTAGGTTGTAGGGGTGTAGGTGTCCAAACCCTAGCCCCAAAATCCGATTATATAGAGCTGACACAGTTCGCGTTCGCGAACTCGAGTTCGCGTCGCGAACTTCCCCCGTCGGGAACACTTCGCGATCGGGAATAGACCGTGAACTCCGACCATCAAAAACCCAAATTTTTGTCCACTGTTCGCGATCGCGAACCATAGTTCGCGTCGCGAACTACCCCAGGCAGCTGGGCTGCAACTTTTTATTGTTCATTTTATCTCGGTTTCGACCTTAACCATATCAAACGGTGTCCAAATGACACGAAACCAGTTCCTACGTCTTTTAAATGATTTATCCTTATTTATCATATTTTTGTAGAATTTATTTATTTACAAAATTCGGGTCGTTACATAAGGGTAAATGAGTCATTTCACTTTGTTAAAGCAGATCTATTGATTTATATATATACGTATATCAAATTAAATTTTTTTTATAAATCTATTAATTTATATAACAAGTCATATATAAAGTTCACAAAAAGTGTTGCATCTAAATTTATAGTTATATATGCATCATTTTTTTTAAATTCATTTTTTCCAGCCGCCTTACAAAAAACTCGTCATAAGGCGCGCCTTATCGCGCCTTATCACACCTTATCTCACGTCACGCCTAGCCTAGCCGCCATGGTCTGTTTCGTAACGTCGACGTCGCGCCTCACGCCTTGGCGCCGCCATGTCGCGTTTTTTAGAACCTTGATCCGACCAATTCAACCATATTTTAGACACTGTATCCTTCAATGCAAAAATCATGATTTTTACATCACAATTTTTATTGCATACATCATAATAATTGCTTAGCATGATTATACAATACGCTATACAATTTGCATTATGTGATGTATGATCCAAAAATTATTACTATATCTATCTATATTCTATATACCTTATAATGCATTTAGGACTTCCTCTTATGACATGCCTTAATTTTCAGCCTTACTATTTCGGGAAATGTCTTAATTCTTTGAACTACCAAAATAATAAAACACATGCCACAAGATTCAACCCCATGACCTTGAGGATAGAGGGTTCATACCTTTCCATCTCAACTACATTGGATTCTTACTATTGTTTCCTTTTCAGTATAATTATTCTGATGAAAGTGCAATAAGCCAATAACTACTAAAATTTATGAGGTAAACGGTTTCATTTCAAATAATCCTTTTAATTATCTTTAATTTACAATATTTCATTTTCTATTTAATTATCTTTTACTGTATATATTATATATTTCAGACTTTGTCAAGTTATCAAGCTTAATTTTTAGCCAACCAACTTGCTATCTCGGGAAATATTTGTGTTTAGGAAAAAATTGACACCCAAGGACTTGAACTTGCGACTTTCATGTTATTAACAAAGAACTTTAACCACAAACTCATATCATTTTGTTCAGCACCACCCGCCACTACAATCACTACAGAACAGACCATCGCTATTGCCACCATCATACAATCACTATCATTATCATAAAATATAGTTACATATGACCCGCCGTCGCATTACGCATGTACCCTACTAGTAATAATGAATTTCTGTTAATAAAAACAACAGAATCTATTAGCTGTATAACTCCAAATTAAAGTAAAATTAAAATGAATAACAGAAAAATATCAACGTGACTGCTGAAAATATATAGAGGCCGTAAGACTAATAATCTGACCTCTTGTTTCTTTGTGTGCTGGTGAGATACTGATCGATCTCGAACAACAACTGCTGCATTTGGAAGTCGACAGATGGCGGAGCACGGTGGCGGAGGTGGTTGTTGCCCGCCGATGGATCTGTTTCGTTCAGAGCCGATGCACTTAGTACAAGTCATTATTCCAATCGAGTCCGCTCGATTGACTGTCTCTTACCTTGGAGATATCGGTCTCATTCAATTCAAAGACGTCAGTATTATCTCTTTGTAGTTGTGATTATATAGATCATGCGTATTATGCGATTTAATAACTAAATTGTAGTTTTTTTTTTTTTTTGGTGCATCATGAGTTTAGCTAGTAGTAACTTGCGGAATCAGCTTTGGCAGTTGGTAGAATTAGGGCTTGCGACATTTTAGGCGACGGATGTTGATTGATCGAGTTGAAAGTTATGGTTTACTGAATTGAGCAAAATCTGATTTTCTTTCGATATGATCATTCATTCATTTGGTTGCTAACGATTATAGTTAGTCCTTGATCCTTCAGTTCGTATACTTGTCACTTTCTTTTAGGTTATCAGGATAAGCCATTGAATATATTAGTTGAAATGAAGTTAGTTATCCATGAAAAAGGTTTTGATGGGATATAAAGTTGATAAAGGTTTAATTAAAAGCTAATGCTCGATTCCATTAGCAAAATAACAAAAATAAACAGCTTTTTCTAGTTTATCATTGCCTTTTTTAGTGTTTTTTACTGGTTTCCGAATCACGGGTTGAACATCAACTCACTCATCAAGCTTATTGTTTGTCTCCTGCACATCTTTTTTGTTCTGTAACTTGATTCATAATGTATGTCTAACATCATGTCATTAATATGTACAGCTGAATGCAGAAAAAAGCCCTTTCCAGCGAACATATGCTAGCCAGGTGATTTTCTCCTTCTGTAACGTTTAATAAGCTGCTTAATTTACCCTCCGTCTCAAATTAGAGATATGATTATTGTTTGGAAATATAATCTTTAAAATTGGAATATATGAACCTGAATTATGATTAAACTTGCTTCTTTCGTGAAGATTAAAAGATGTGCAGAACTGACACGAAAGCTGCGTTTCTTCAAAGATCAAATGTCAAAGGCAGATGTTAAACCATCACCAATATCTGAGACTAAACCTAACTTTAATCTGGATGACCTGGAGGTATATTACTATATATACCATTTTTATATGTATACATAAATTATGACTATACTCATAAATAAACGTTTGTTTTTGTTTGTTATCATATTTTAGGTGAACCTTGGAGAACTTGAAGCTGAACTTGTTGAAATCAATTCAAATAGTGAAAAGTTACAACGTGGCTATAATGAGCTTGTGGAATATAAGCTTGTTTTACAAAAGGTATATCTTATTTTAAAGATATTTCTATATTCATGTTAAAACTGACTAAAAAATATATATAAACCCTAAAGTTTATTTATTCATTTTTAAGATCAAAACTTTTTAAAACGCGTCGGTCTGACAGGCTGGAGAATTTTTCAAAGCTGCACAAAGCAGTGCTGCAGGTCAACAGAGAGAGCAGTCATCAGATCAGGCTGCTGATGAATCTTTAGAAACTCCTTTATTGAAGGATCAGGTACATGTTATGAAATTAATCATTTTATTTATGATTTGTTTACTGTAGGTTTTACAAGTAAATGATTCTTTATGTGTAGGAGTCAATGTTTGACCAAGGGAAACAAGTCAAACTAGGGTTTCTGAGTGGCCTAGTGCCTAAAGAAAAAGCCATGGCTTTTGAAAGAATTCTGTTTCGTGCTACAAGGGGAAATGTTTTTCTGAGGCAGTCATCTGTTGATGAAGCAGTTACTGATCCTAATTCTGGAGAAAAAGTTCAGAAAAATGTTTTTGTTGTTTTCTTTTCTGGAGAAAGGGCAAAAAGCAAAATTCTAAAAATATGTGAAGCTTTTGGAGCAAACCGTTACCCATATGCAGAAGATTTGGGCAAACAGGCCCAAATGATAACTGACGTACACAACATCCTTCTAGAACATTCCCCCATTTGCATATCACATGATTTTTTATAAGCAAAAATGATACTAAATTGGAGACTGTTCCTATATGAGTGACATATAGTTGCAATTTAATGCTGAAAATGTCACCTTTTAAATTTCAGAAATCTGGTGTGCACAAATTAGATCTTATTTGAATATAAAAATGTCACTTTATAGGTATCTGGAAAGCTATCTGAGCTAAAGACAACAATAGATGCTGGACTTTTGCACCGAGGAAATTTGTTGGAAACCATAGGAAAACAATACGAACAGTGGAGTGATCTGGTATGTGTTATACATATATATATATATATATATATATATATATATATATATATATATATATATATAGGGGTGAGTTATATAGAGAACTCATTTTTTATGTAAAACACTGTAGAATCCTTTTAACCAATTGTATTTAGTAAATACATATGCAAACCAATAACATTTAACACAAATCAAACATATACTTAAAAAAAACATCAAAAATAGCGAAAAACATACATGCACAAATAACACTTACGATACATACATGAATAACATACATGCGTGATAACATATATGTATACATGCATATATAACATGCATTCATACCAATATTTGATGGTCTCTCATCTAATCCCTTCATGTATCTTCTAGGATCCGTTCATTTTGAAAATCATTTGTTATATCTTATATGGATGAATAAACTTAGTATTGTTTATCTTGGAAGGTTCGGAAGGAAAAATCTATTTATCACACACTAAACATGCTTAGCATTGATGTAACAAAGAAGTGTCTTGTTGCAGAAGGATGGAGCCCCATATTTGCAACTCAAAAGGTATGCCAAAAATGTTACGGGTCAGAAGTCAACTGAAGTTGGACCAACCAAATAACTGCTAATAAAAGTCAAAAAATGGTTTTTGTTATTGCAGATTCAAGAAGCATTGGAGCAGGCTACAGTTGAGTCAAAAGTCACAAGCTGGTGCTATTTTCCAAGTTTTACACACCAAAGAATTGCCCCCAACTTATTTCCAAACAAATAAATTTACCGAATCTTTCCAAACAATTGTTGATGCATATGGGTGAGCTGTCAGATAATATAAGTATTTTAATCGGTGGTTTCCAAATTTATTTATTATTTTTATAATTTATTGTTGTTGCAGTGTTGCAAAATATCAAGAAGCAAACCCTGGAGTATATACTGTTGTGACATTCCCGTTTCTGTTTGCGGTTATGTTTGGTGATTGGGGACATGGAATATGCATCCTGATCGCAACTTTATTTTTACTATCCAGAGAAAAGAAATACTCAACTCAGGTAATTATTATTAATATAATGTTAAAATAAATAACTCATATACATAATAATAGCTATCAAAATCATTTGTTTTATGATTACAGAAACTTGGAGACATAATGGAAATGACTTTTGGGGGCCGTTATGTTATATTATTAATGGCACTATTTTCAATCTACACGGGTTTAATTTACAACGAATTCTTCTCAGTTCCATTTGAGTTATTTAGTCCTTCAGCATATGCATGTCGTGATGCTTCATGCAGGTTTGACCCTTAATACTTCTATGCCTCTAAGCATTTATTAAAATACATAAATGCCCTTCCTTTTTTTTAATATTATTTTGAGTAAATTACACGGAAGGTCCCTGTGGTTTGTCACTTATTACAGCCACAGTCGGTCTTCGTTTATTACACTAGAAGTCCCTGGTGTATTCAACTTGTTACACCTGACGTCCCTCTGTCAAACGGATGTCAAAAAATTCCGTTAAGTGAACCATGCGCAGCTCACATGATGGGCAAATTCATAATTTCCCTTCTCCTTTTAAAGTGTAAATTACACGGAAGGTCCCTGTGGTTTGCTACTTATTACAGCCACAGTCCCTGAACTTCGTTTATGACACTGGAAGTCCCTGGTGTGTTCAATTTGTTACACCCGACGTCCCTCTGTCAAACGGACGTCTAAAAGATCTGTTAAGTGACCCATGTGCACCTGACATGATGGGAACAATGGTAATTCCCCTTCTCCCCTCAAACGTGTTCTCCCCAATTTAAACCAGTCGTCCCTTCACTTATTCCCTCTCATATTTCCCTCTCTTCCCTCCACTCTATTTGTTCTTCAAAAACCCTTCTTTTCCAACAATGACGGGACAATCGAGCAGTAAAATATGTATGAATAATGAAGAAAACGACTGCAATGAACTGTACGATATGTGTTTTGTGTATTTATGATTTTTTTGAAATTTTTTCTTACCGAACTTCATGATCACTTATTTACAGAGCATTACCATTGTGTCCATCATGTGACGTGCACATGGGTCACTTAACAGATCTTTTAGACGTCCGTTTGACATAGGGACGTCGGGTGTAACAAATTGAACACACCGGGGACTCCCAGTGTAATAAAAGAAGTTTAGGGACTGTGGCTGTAATAAGTGGAAAACCACAAGGACCTTCCGTGTAATTTACTCTTTAAAAGGAGAGAAGAAATTACGAATTTGCCCATCATGTGAGGTGCACATGGGTCACTTAACGGAATTTTTTGACATCCGTTTGACAGAGGGACGTCGGGTGTAACAAACTGAATACACCAGGGACTTCCAGTGTAATAAACGAAGACCAGGGACTGTGGCTGTGATAAGAGGCAAACCACAGGGACCTTCCGTGTAATTTACTCTATTATTTTTGTGGTTTGCTGGTAGTGAGGCAACCACAATAGGCTTGATAAAAGTGCGTGACACATACCCATTTGGTGTAGATCCCGCATGGCGTGGAAGTCGAAGTGAATTACCATTTTTGAATTCTTTAAAAATGAAAATGTCAATTCTTATTGGGGTTGCACAAATGAATCTTGGAATAATTCTCAGCTTTTTTAATGCTCTGTATTTCAAGAATTCCGTGAATATATGGTAAGTTCATACAAATTTATTATCATTTTTAACTTCATACTGATATTATTTATTTTAATTTTAATTTTTGTTAGGTTCCAGTTTATTCCTCAGATGATCTTTTTGAATGGTCTGTTTGGTTATCTTTCCTTCCTTATTGTTACAAAGTGGGTGACTGGTTCACAAGCCGATTTATACCATGTAATGATATACATGTTTCTTAGCCCTACTGATGATCTTGGTGATAATCAGCTGTTTCCATACCAGAAGACAGTTCAGGTTTCATAATCACCTTTTTCCAAACCCTAATTACCCGTTCATAAGTAACAGAATTTGTTTAATTACCAGCTTGTTCTACTACTACTATCCCTAGTTGCTGTCCCATGGATGCTGTTACCTAAACCCTTCATTTTAAAGGCACAGCATAACAGGGTATGCAAACAAAACACACAATTATAAATTATTATATATTTTTTAGGTTTAATCATTTTATCTTTTTCTTTTACAATTTTTCCCCTTAATGTTCAGACACATCAAGGGCAGTCATACATACCTCTTGAAGGCACAGATGAATCTTTGCAAGTGGAAACGGGTCATGATTCTCATGAAGAATTTGAGTTCAGTGAAGTATTTGTTCATCAACTTATTCATACAATTGAGTTTGTTCTTGGGGCAGTTTCAAATACAGCTTCATATCTTCGTTTATGGGCTCTCAGGTATTAGGAAATTTTCAATTTTGAATTTGATTTCTGTATTTTTTTTTATTATATGTAATAATTTTGAGTGATAATGCTCAGCTTGGCACATTCGGAATTGTCAACTGTCTTCTATGAGAAGGTTCTTCTTCTTGCTTGGGGGTAAGTTTTATTGTTTATTGTTTATTTTTATTTATTTTTTCCTTTTTCTACCAATGTACTCAAAATGTATTATTGACACACACACACATGTACAGGTACAACAACATCATTATCCTAATCATTGGCATAATCGTGTTTATATTTGCAACTGTTGGAGTGTTGTTAGTAATGGAAACACTTAGTGCCTTTTTACATGCATTAAGGCTTCATTGGGTGGAATTCCAAAACAAGTTTTATGAAGGAGATGGTTACAAATTCGCTCCATTCTCATTTGCATTATTCACTGATGAAGAAGAATAATCAAATACCATCTTTAAAAAAATGCTGTTTGTTCATATTTTCATGTGTAATTTTCCCCTTTGAGTCGAACAATATGTATGTAGTTGAGAATTGAGATGATGTACACTATATATTGGGGAAGTCATTTTACGAATGAGTCATGTTTTTTTTTACTACCATTTTTTACTAATAAGAAGCCTTCTTGTGGCGAATGTGAAGTTATGTATTCATGACCTTTTTGATAATAAAGTTTTTATTCGTCAAAGTATTTATGCATCGAACCAAATACTTGATGAAAAGGAGCCCACTCGGCCACTCAACAGATGAAGCATTGTTTTTATATTTTTTGAACGAAACAATCATGACAACTGTTAGATTGTATATATCACACATCAGGGAACTCATAAACAGATATATCTTTTGGTAGGGGAAAAAGAAAAGAGTAAGCTTGAATTTGTTAAGAAATTGTAAACTCAGCAAAATTTAAAAATATTTGCGAATCAAATTATATGTTTACCTCAACTTTTTATCGAATTAATAGTAAATTATTAAATACTAAGATATATACCAAGAAAGTTTAATTCGAGTTTGAACTGATATCAGTCAATCACCAAGGTTCACGGATTATATAGGTAAAAGTCATCCTCATGATCAAGACTCTATCGAGATCACCGAACTATTAAATTATTAAAATATTAAGATACTCTTTCCGTCCCTAAATAAAGTTCTCATTTCTCACTAAATCTTTATCCTTAAATAAAGTTCTCATTTCTAGTGCTTCAATCTAACCAAAAAAATTGAATTCTTTCACGTTGCAAATTTCGATTTTTGACTGGTTTTGGGCCTGTAACGGATCCATGTAGCCTAAGTTATGCCAATTTTAGTGCAGATACTTTATATGATGTAATAAAGTTTATATGCATTTTCTTTTTGGTAATTTTAAGGTCCACATAACACAAGGAGATCATGTGGGAAAGGCCATGATTGTGTCATGGGTAACCATGGATGAACCCGGTTCAAATACTGTTATTTATTGGACTCAAAGCAACAAAAGAAGGAGGGCCGAAGGCAAGCTTACTAAATACTCCTACTTCAACTACACTTCTGGCTTCATACACCATTGCAATCTTACTCATTTAAAGGTAAATAATTCAATCAATTATGGTAACTCTTGTATTAAAAAATAGTCAACACAAAAGTTTGACTTTACAAAGTCAAACATTGACTATTTTATGACAGAATGCTAGTTCTTTTAACTGTTTATATATTATAACCACATTGATTGCTTTCTTTGCAGCATGATACAAAATATTACTACAAGGTCGGGATTGATCACACATCACGAACTTTTTGGTTCACTACTCCTCCTGAAGTTGGACCCGACGTTCCTTACACTTTTGGCCTCATTGGTAACTGATTTTGTATAATCATTTAGTTATATATACATTATCTAACGCGTTAATATAATATTAAATAAAAACTAAACATCAAAAGGGTTGACACAATCATATTATACACCCTATTTATTTATAGAAAAGTTTAGACAAAAAGTGTTTCGTGTCAACCTATCTAAAAAAAATCAAATTTTGATTCATACCCTTGAAGTATTTTGAGTGTGAATTTTCAGGGGATTTGGGCCAAACTTATGACTCAAACATGACACTTTCACATTATGAAATGAATCCCATGAAAGGGGAAACAGTGTTATTTGTGGGAGACCTTTCTTATGCGGATAACTATCCTAATCATGACAACAATCGATGGGATTCATGGGGAAGATTTGTAGAGCGAAGTACAGCGTATCAACCATGGATATGGACCGCAGGGAATCATGAACTTGATTATGCACCCGAAATTGTAGGTTTGTTACGCATATGTTGACTTTTAAGGTCAAAATTGATAAACTTTTTATTACAGGGAGAGAATGAACCTTTCAAGCCTTATACCCACCGGTATCATGTCCCTTATAAGTCAGCAGGGAGTACATCTCCCTTTTGGTACTCCATCAAGAGAGCTTCAGCCCACATCATTGTTTTAGCTTCATATTCAGCTTACGGTATATTATATTATTTTTCGTTAAATAAAAAAATTAATGTAAAATATATCCAACGAACTAAGTAGTTAGAATGAGATATTTGATTTGGGTGGTTAGGTAAATACACTCCTCAATACAAATGGCTGGAGGAGGAACTGCCGAAAGTGAACAGGAGTGAAACACCATGGTTAATTGTTATGTTGCATTCACCGTGGTATAACAGCTATAACTATCATTATATGGAAGGTGAATCCATGAGAGTAATGTTTGAGCAGTGGTTTGTTAAGTACAAAGTTGATGTCGTGTTTGCTGGTCATGTTCATGCTTATGAACGAACTGTAAGTTCTCGATCTCCTTGTTTAGTGATTAACTTTGTGTTTTGAAACTGATAATCACTACTTAAGTTCTCAATAAGTTGTTTCTAACATTTGTTGTTTTAAAAAACTATCTTAATTATTAAGAAAAAGTTTAGTTTGGTCATTCTACTTTATTTTGTTTATTAAGGTGACGTTATTGTATTACTGGGTATTAATTATTGGATACTAAACTTTTTATAGACATACACTTAGGTCAATTCAACGGGTGACCTACAAGTTGTTAACTACAGTTTACCACCATTATATAAGAAATTTTTCGCAAATTACAATGACCAAATTGAACTTTTTCAAAAAGTACAGTTCCTTATTTTTATATTTTCCATGGGTACATCATATTGTCACCGGTTGATATATATATCTAGTTGCTAGTGAATTAAATGACTGGTTTTATAAGTAGAATGACCTTTATAAACAAAAAAAAAAAAAAAGTAGAAGGACAAAACTTAAATTTTTCGGAAAGTTCGATAACCACTAACCCGATTGAAAATGATATAATCACTTTCAAAACGCACACATCCACACATCATTCCTTGTGAAAACTAGTATATATATATATCTTATTGACTTGTTGTTTTTTCTTCATTAATTGATGTAGGAACGTGTATCGAACATTGCTTACAACATTGTTAACGGGATTTGCAAACCTGTAAAAGACCAATCTGCCCCCGTTTACATTACCATCGGAGATGGAGGAAACATCGAGGGATTAGCAACCAAGTAATTATTACATATTTTCTAACCTTTAACCACACACACACAGAAACTTGAATTGATGTTTGGTACGGAAATCTAACATGAAATTATTTTGTAGCATGACGGAGCCTCAACCAGATTACTCGGCTTTTAGAGAAGCTAGTTTCGGGCATGCCACTTTTGACATCAAGAACCGAACTCATGCGTACTATGGTTGGCATAGGAACCAAGATGGAGTTGCTGATGCAATCTGGTTTTACAATCGATTTTGGAATCCTCAAGATGAATCTACAACTGCCTAAGTACCAAAACCTAATTAATTATTTATTTGAGCAAGAACTAAAGTTGATTTTATGTTTTTTTTTTTTGGCAATTTATATGTGGTTTTATTCTTTTAGGTAAATTATTATGAATACATGGTTTGGTTTCAAGTTTCAATATTAAATACAGTAGTGAACTTATTATTTGCCATTTTCTGGAGGAGTGTGTACATTTATGATTGATTAAAGCATGTGTTTTTACATAAAAGGATTAACAGAGTATCATAATATCTAGTAGGTTACTACATATTTCCTGTAAAACTTAGTTTGCTATTTCTCTTAGCACATGCACATCTCCTATATCGTTATAATTGGTAATAATAAGTATCCTTATTACATGTAATTAAGCAGAAACCCCAAGTTTTCCCAAACACAGTGTTTGGCGGGAGAGATATGGCGAACAAGCTAATCACTGAAATGTGTCTGCCGAAATCAATTGGCAACATATTCGCAGCTCGCAATATCATTACCGCAAAGGTATGTATGCTCTCCAATTTCCAATATGTCAATTGCTCGTAATTTTCATGATTAGGGTTTCTGTCATCCTCCCTGTAATTTAATCAGATCATATCATTTGATTCCATTATGTTATGCTTAAATGTTGTTCTCCTTAGTAGATTAAGTTTATGTCATTCTATCCATATCGCTTCATTGGGAATTTTATGTCTGGTTCCAATTGTGCATTGTGTTGTTAGAAAAATAAAAGAATTAATACTTTTATAAACATGTTTAATCAATTCAAACCACATAAGTATAGAATTTAATTTCTGAAATGATTTTTTGTTAGGATGCATTATCATTGACTGAATTTGTGCTGATGGAATTGTTAGATGTTGGTTTGGCAGAAGTGAAGTTTGCAGTAGCTCTGATTAGTGAAATTGCTTCTCCACCCTATCAAACAGTAAGCTTTAATAACGTAAATCAATTTCTTATGTTATTAATTATAAAATAATCATAATTGTTTTGTGCCCTGTGGTTTTAGGTACAATCGTTGCTGGAGCAACGTGTGCAAAATGAACATCTCACAGGCCATTTTCCAACACATTTAAAGGGCCTCGATGCAGCATTGTGTGGCGGGCTACCATTTGGTGCTTTGACAGAGTTAGTTGGGCCCGCAGGAATCGGGAAAACACAAGTATGCCAGTTCTTCACTTCATTACTTCTTCCTCACAACAATTAACCTTAATTCCAAACAAGTTGGAGGTCGGCTGGAATTTAAAAAAATATATTATGTTTTTCATTTTTTTTTTTCTTATTGATTCAACTCTTGAATTTGCAGTTTTGCTTAAAAATTGCTCTTTTGGCTGCACTTCCATCTTGTTATGGAGGCTTAGATGGTCACGTAATATATATTGATGTAGAATCCAAGTTTAGTTCAAGAAGGTACACACAAGCTGCCTTTTTTTTCTTCAAAAAGTTGCAAATATTTTGTAGGGTGATTTCCTAATATAGACCAAATGAAACCAAGAATTCCAAAAAAATTCTAAAATCCGTGTGACTAAAATCCCCGTGCTACTCCACTAGAACGCCGTCACGTGTCCAAGTTAGTACTACTCAAAAATTATTACTACTGCTCAAAGTTAATGTTGTTAGCACAAACTTACAACTGCTCAAAAGTTAGTACTGCTCAAAACTTACTGCTCGGTAGTTAATGCTGTCGCACGGTCTATTTTGGGAATTTTAAAGTCGATCAGTCTTAATTGGGAATTGAACCGCTCGCACGGTCTATTTTAGTAATTATTTCTATTTTGTATCTGTTTATTTTCCTGTATAAAACGATAATTTCCATCTGTTGTTTACAGGTTAATCGAAATTGGTCTTAATAGTTTCCCAGAAATATTTAGCTTGGAAGGCATTGCAAAAGAGGTACGGTACTCCCCTATGATAAAATAATAAAAATGTAATGATACAAATATGAAGAAAAAGGGATCATGAATTTCATGAAATATGCATTTATTATTGGAATATTTTCTTTTTTCACTGTTTAATATTTTATATATGAATATATTCTTTCTTTTTTCTTGTTTTTGTCAAGATGGCAGGTAGGATCACGATACTCAGACCTGGTTCCCTGACTGAGTTCACTGAGAGGTTTAAAAAATTGAAACTTTATATTATTTACATTCGCTTTATTTCTAATTTCAAGTATTTAATTGCCAGCTTGCAAAAAATCAAAGTTTCACTCCTCCAACATCAAGTGAAATTACTAATCATTGATAGCATGGCTGCCCTTGTTTCAGGGTTAGTTAACTTCATTAAAAACCACTCTAATTTAATAGTAAACATTAATTAAATAAAATGTTCATCGTGTTGTATTTAGGGAATACGAACAAGGACCTCAAAGGCAACATCCATTGGGTTGGCATATATCATTTATCAAGTGAGACAATTTTTTTCTCAAACAATATAAAAATAAAAAGATTTTTTTTCTATAAAAACTGATTTATTAACTTATTTTGTATTTTGTAACTGACGTTTCGAGGTCACTTGCTGAATTTTCACGAATACCTGTGGTGATGACAAACCAAGTAAGATCCCGAAGCACTAATCAAATCTTTCAATATTCTTTCCAAGGTATTAATTTTTTTTTCCTGTCACTTAAAGGTATCAAAGTTTATTTAGCAACCAAAATGAGGATTTTTTGTTTATTATATATGGAAAGTTTTCGGTTACATTTTGGTCAAAAAAAGTCATAGTTTTGGTTATGAAAAAAAACTTTAATATCTTTAGTAAGTAAAAGAAGTCCTTATTTTGGTCACAATTGACTAACCGAGGGACCAAATCCGTAAAAATGTACAAATCATGGGGACCATTTATGTAATAAAGTCCAAAATTTCCCTATGCAGTGGAGAACAGAGAGGATACTAAAGATAATACTGGAAATTTTGATTCACATCTTATTGCTGCTTTGGGGATACACTGGGCCCATGCTGTTACCATTCGGCTTGTTCTTGAATCTAGATCAGGTTCGTTTTCCACCAATTTATTACCAAACGGGTCGATTTGGGTTATGTTTTATATCAAACGGGTCGAATGCAGGGCAACGGTTTATAAAAGTGGCAAAATCCCCAATGTCACCGCCTCTTGCATTCCCTTTTGAAGTTACTGCATTGGGTATAACATTGCTTAATGATAATAGAGTAGAAATGACAGGACCACAAATTAATGCAATTGATCATCAAGGTTTGTTTTAACTTATAACTACTTGCTAATGATTGTTAATTTTAATATATAATAATGTACATTAAATTCTTTCAGGAGGTTGACTTTTTGTGTATGATGAAATGCAGGTCACAGTGACATAATTTTATCATAGAGATGAAAGGTGAAGATCATAAAAACAGTACGGTGATAATGTTTTTCAGATCTAAGATTTCTAAATGTTGTTTATAGATTCATTACCTTGTGAGTGAAAGTTGTCTAGGATTTAGATACAAAGTAAGATGTTAGAAGTTAAATTACTCGTGTTGATTACCCATGTTACAAAAATGTTGTTAACGAGTAGGTGTACCCCGCTTGTTGATGTGTGATTTACAATCATACGACAACGTTAATGATATTCAATCCCATTTCCAGCAAAAACACAATCATACATTTTTTTAAATGCAAGTTTAAATTTTCATTCAAGTTTAGATTGATTTCTTTTTCTTTTTTTTTTATTGTTTATGCTCAAAATTGGTAGTGCTGATTCACTATTAATTATACTTATTAGAGTGTAAAGACGTGTGTAATTTAAGTCAACATGAGAAACCAAGCAATCCGATCAAATAATAGGGTCAATAACCAAGTAATCTATGTTATAGTGGACCGACTTTTTATTTAAGTATTTGGTTGATTTTGGGTTAAATTGTTCTTTTTACGATAAAAAGTATTAATTGACTTTACAGAGTAAATTCAAGCTGTTAATATAATAAATCAAAAAGTTTCCAGTTATTTTATTGGTACCTTTTATATAGCAAAGTATATTGTCCAAAATTTAAATGGAAAATTTCTCTCATTTCCTACTAAAATTAATAAATTATTTCTATATCCTTTCAAAAATCATAAATTATTTCTATATTATTCAAACTTTTTAATTACCTTTATATCATTCCAAACCTATAAAACTTAAATGACCAAATATCTATTTTAATATTTATTAAATCATTATTATATTAATAATAGGGTTTATCTAACTCATGTCATAAGGGCATGAGATTAGAAGTGTTTAATAAGGTATAAGTTTCCTTTCATAATGAACCAATGTATTTATCAGTCATTAAAGAAGTGTATTTTTGGCATGAATTACACTTATTTTCAATTAAAAATAGAAGTTTTGAGTTAATTAAATTTGCTTATTTCATGTCTTTAGGACATGAGTTAACTAAACCCATAATAATATTAATCACCATCGTCAAAATTATATATTAGAAAAATTACTATATTACTCTTATCATATACATAATGATTAAAAAAGTTACTATAATGAAATCTTATGTTGTGGGAAATTCATTGGTTCTCATAAATAATAAAAATTGGCTGAAATTATATTAACATGACTCAAGTGAAGGTAAGTCAGTGTTTAGTGTATATTGTTTCTCCTCAATAATAAAAATTGGCTGAAATACAACCTAATTAAGTAACATTTATTAGAGATTTAAGAAACAATATATGATGAATAAAAGTGATAGTCTATTTAACGAAACAAAAATTGTTTGACTCCAATCTTCGTCAATACCCTTAGGTGCTGTTTGGTTCGCAGAATGTTTATGATGGAATTGGAATCTGGGTAGGAATTGGAATCCTTCAGGAACTGGAATCCAATTCCATACTCTTTTTGGTTGGCATGGAAAGGAATTGGAATCCAATTCAATATTTTGTTTGGTTGAGATGAATTAGAATTTGAATCATATAAAATGACGAATTTACCCTTAGTGCTGGTAGTGGTTGGTTGGTGGTAGTAGGTGGTTGTGGTGGCGGTGGGTGGTGGTGGTGGGTGGTTGTGGTGGCGGCGGGTGGGTGGTAATGGTGGTGGTGGCGTCAGTGGTGGTGGGTTGTGGCAGCTGTGGTGGTGGTGGCGGCGGTATGGGTGGGTGGTGGTGGGTGGTGATGAGATGGTGGTGGCGGTGAGGTGGGGGTGGTGGCGGTATGGGTGGGTGGTGGTGGCGGTGGGTGGTGGTGGCGGTGGGTGGGGGCGGTGGTGGCGGTGGTTGGGGTGGTGGTGGTGGCAGAGGCGGTGATGGAGTTTGTGGTTGGAGGTGGCGGTATGGGTGGGTGGTGGCGGGTTATGGTGATGGCTGGGGTGTTGGTGGTGGCAGAGGTGGCGGTGGCGGTGGTGGTGGGTGGTGGCGGTTGGTGGTGGTGGGTGGCGGTGATGGCGGCAGTGGGTGGCGTCGTGGCGGTAGGTGGTGGTGGCGGTAGCGGCGGTAGGTGGCGGTGGTGGTGATGGATGATGGTGGTTGTGGTGATGGTATAAAGGGTATAAAGGTAAAATAACATTCCATCCAACCTTGGAATTTAATTCCATCAACATTTGGATGGAATTGAGATTCCTTCATTTGGTGGAATGTTTCCATCATTTGGGAATTCAATTCCTTCCATTTTTTTTGAACCAAACACTGGAATGTGGTGGAATTGGATTCCAATTCCATCAGATTCCATCACATTCCAGCGAACCAAACAGCACCTTATTCTGTATGATTTATAAAAGAGTAAATTGCAATTTTTGTCCTTGTGGTTTTCCTGATTCTGCGTTTTTTTTTTTCATTTTTTTTATTCTGTATGATTTATAAAAGAGTAAATTGCAATTTTTGTCCTTGTGGTTTTCCTGATTCTGCGTTTTTTTTTTTCATTTTTTTTTGTCCTTGTGCTATTCCAAATTCTACGATTTTGTCCTTCCGTTCATTTTCTGCCATTAACTTACTGCACATGCCAAACATTGCCAAACATGTGAGGGTAATTTGGTCATTTTACTTTTCCTTTTCTTTTTTCATTTTTTCTCTCTCCTGTCCGTCGTCCCTCACAATCGATTTGGGGTTGAAAACCCAAAATATCACAATCATTATAACCCCCTCCCGTCCGTCGTCCCCTCACCTTTCTTCATCATCATCAAGCAAAATCAAGAAATAACACAAACAAGAAAATATGAAAACCCAAAATATCAATTTCACCATTTCAAAATATCGATTATGTACGAGCTGGGTTCTTTGATCAGATCTCAAACCAGCTATCTGTCCCAATCATTATAACAGGTTTGATCGATCGTCATCTGCAATTGGGATGCTTCATCTCCGGCGAGCTCAAATATGGTTGCAGGTTAAAACGTCATTTCCCAACTACCGCCGACTATACCACTCCCGTCTCCCAACCACCATCGTTTTCTCAAACCATCACCATCTGGGTATTTCTGCCGGCGAATTTTCCGTCATACGTATGGGTTTCTTTAAGAAGATAACCGGTAGAAGTTGTCGGTGAATCTCGAAGAGGTTCCTCCGGTGGGCTCTCGAAAGTGTTCCTCCAGTCGCCGCAAAAACAGAGTAATAGTTTAATCCCCAAATGGGAAACCCAACTAAGAAGCATAGTCAACCCGATTAAAATAGCAACCCTAGGTCTCAAAAACATCAACCCTAGGTCTTAATGAATCAGTCATAAAACACAAAAAGATTGAATGTTTACATGTTTCTGATAGTCTAAATCAAACCCAAGACCCTCCGATTAACATGTCTGAAACATGATGAAGAAGATGAAGAGACGAATGTTGTTCTCGAGAACATGGTGAAGAAGATGAAGAGAAGTGAAAAACTAATACTGTAATTTTCTTACGGATGAACATGGTGAGGAAGATGAAGAGACGAATGTTGTTCTCGATTTGGGGATCTGCTTACTTTACCAAAAAGAAAAGGAATTTGGGCTAGAATTATTTGTTGAAGAAGATGAATAGAGAAGGATATGAAAAAACAGATTGAAAAGATGAAAAAAGAAAAGGAAAAGCAAAAATGACCAAATTACCCTCACATGTTTGGCATGTGCGGTAAGTTAACGACTGAAAATGGACGGAATGATAAAATCGCAGAATTTGGAATAGCACATGGACAAAAAAAAATGAAAAAAGAAGTACAGGGATAAAAACGCAGAATCGGGAAAACCACAGGGACAAAAATTGTAATTTTATCTTTAAAAAATTACTCACATGATAATACTAGTAATTTCTTAAATAAATAAATTTAATGATAATAATTATTGATATTATAAAAATTTAAAATCAAAATAGATTTTTGTACATTAATCAGAATTTTAAAGAAGAATATGAAGATAATTCAAAATTTTAAAAAATATAAAATAGAAAAAATTTATAAATTTTAAAAACATACAAAATTAATTTATAAATTTTGTAAGAATATAAAATTCACAAAACATATTACATTGAAGGAAAAGAATCACCAATCGGCATATGATTCCCTGCTCCGCAACAAAATTCACCCACTTCAGTCCCTCCATAAAACCTCTTTTTTCTCTGCAATTCTTTCTATTTCTCAAAATATAAACCTCACACAGACGTTCGTCGTCAGCTGATTCAACAATGTAAGTCATTTTCCTGCTCAATTTGTTGGATTTACTATAAACGTTTAGGGTTTACTTCCTCTCTTATTCAACAAATTTTGAGTCAGTTTTTAGATGTGTTGTTTAAACACGACGAATGAGTGATTCTTATGCTTATAGTTACATTTTATACAGTAATTAAAGCTAAATGGATGTGATTCTTTCGATTATATAATCCGCCCTTTTGTTACAGTCAATGGACATCGACGACGTGAAGAAGACGCCTTATAGCACAAATTCTGCACCATCTGCTACTCTCTTATTTGGTGAGTATGTATTTAATCTGTTAAGTTTTCTCGGATGATCGAGTAACTGGAGGTAAGTTTTTAATTGCATGCTCGTCATTTTGTTATATATTCATAAAATTTTGTAATCTAAGCAGTGTTGTGAACTTGTGACTCCAGAATACCAATTAAATCTGCAGTGATTCAGACCGATTTTTACAAATTCATCTTTTACAGGAAATTAAATAATACCACTGCAAATTTAATTGGTGTTGGAGTCAAACTATTGAAGTCTTAGGGGGTGTTTGGGATTGTGATTTGGAGCAGATTATCTGCATATCGCGTTTATAACGCAAATAATCTAAAATGAGTGTTTGGCAAAAAATCCGAAAAAATCAGTTATCTGCGTTTTGGGCAGGTTTGCCAAATACTAAAAAACTGATTATTTGATTATTGTGATTTCAAACAGCATAATCAAATCTAAACACTATTTTTCAGAATCACATTTTGTAACCGCTGATTATCTGATTATCCATTTTCAAAACGCATAATCTGTTTTTAATAAGCAATCCCAAACACCCTCTAAAATCATGACTAAGTTATGCCTATTATTTATGCGCATTGTTGGAAATCACAAGTCTAACTCAAATTGTTTAATACGTAAACTTGGAGAAAGATGGAACAAACTTTCTGTCTATCGGTATATCACTCAAAAGAATTACAATGCATATATATAACATAAAACTAGTCTGCTTTCTAAACACAAAGAGATAACTACTAAACCCATGTTCTCCTAAAAAGTTGGTAACCGATCGACCCACTAACCCCTTCTACATATTACTTAGTCAAACAACCTACATTCTGTATTTAAACTAATAACTAAAACAAACTAAAATTATGTAGTTGACCCGTACCCAACTTTTTGATGGTACCCATGTGACCCGTATCCATCAAGATTATCCAACACGCATCCATTTAAACTTTTGTCTAGATGCAGAATATCTCACAACATGTAATTTGTGTTTCAGAAACATTAATGGGAAAAATGATCAAAAATGAAGAAAATGTATCTCCAAGCCCACTTTACACTACTTACAGATCTGATACCAAAAAAACAATTGATCACACAAATCCATTTGCAATTAGAAAGATGGTACAAGATCTTGATTCACCTAAACATGGGTCAATTACAAAAGATATACAAGATCTTCTTTTGCTAAGAAAACAAATGTTGATGCCTTATTTTAAAAGGTTCCCTTCACTTCGGGCTGATTTAACTGAACCGGTTCCTGTAAAAGAGGTTTCAAATGCAAATCCTGTTAAGGATATTGTCATGTTTGATAATGAGAATGGTCAAAATACAACTGCAACAGATGGTGTGGTCAACATTGACTCAGATGATGATAATGTTGGGCCCGCATTTGGGAGACCTTTTCAACCGTATCGAGATGTGGTTTTAAATAAGCCCGAAGGCCAGTTTTCATTGAAACAATTTTTGGTAAGATCTTTTCATTTTTTTAGCTATATATATTTCAGTCACTTTATGTTCACAATAACTTTAGTTTGAATTAATGCATGTTCTATCTAACTAAGGTTTTGGTTTTGTTACCATACAGGAGGGAGACTATGTTATAGGCCAATCTTCAGCTGGGAAAAGTGGCGGTGGCGGCGCCGGAAAAGGTGGTGGCGGAGGTGGTGGTGGTGGTGGTGGTGGAAGACGGAGAGGAAGAGGGAGACCCAAAATAGGAAAAGAAAAGGTAGAAACTGAAGGTGTAGAAGCAAATATTATTGAGAAAATTGAAGAAAATAAAAATGTTGGTAGTGATGTAGAAATTGAAAAGAAACATGATAAAGGTGAATATGTTGGAGGTCAATCTGATTCAGATATGGAGGAAAATGATGGTAACTTTGATGGGCTGGCAGATATTTGGAAGGAGATGAATTTTGGATTAGAGACATCAAAAGTAGGTGTTTTTTTTTTTTTACTTTTTTTATTAGTTATTTGCATGTGTAAACTGCAAAAAAGTTGATTAGAAAATTTAAAACCGTCAATTTTCTTGACGTTCTGAATAAAAGTAACAAACTTTTGAGTTTTTTTATTTAAGGTGGTAATAAAGCCTAGTAGCAGCTAAAGTGACGGTAAATTGACCATGTTGACTTTCGTTTTCTGTATCAGGCTGCTGACATGGACATTTCAAATGAAAATATAAAAGAAGATGAAGATGAAGACGAGGAAGAAAAAGAATGTGATCATTCTTATATATTAAAAGAAGATATCGGTTCTGTTTGTCGTGTTTGTGGAGTAGTTGAAAGAAGCATTGAATCCATTATTGAATTTCAACGTCCCAAGGTCTGTTTTTCTTTTTTTTTTTTCTTTTTCTAATTATTATAATATATTCATGTGTTATGAAATAAAGATGTTATAATTTGTTTCAATTCAGACTTCAAAGAGTATAAGAACTTATTATTATGAAGGCCGACCTGACAAATCAGTTGGTACAGCTGGCACTGTTCTTGATGGAGTAAATATACCAGGAAACGATTTCTCAGTACAAGAAATAACTGCTCACCCGAGACACAAAAAACAAATGAAACCACATCAAATTGAAGGATTCAATTTCTTACTCAGAAATTTAGTTTCAGATAATCCAGGTGGCTGCATCCTGGCCCATGCTCCAGGATCTGGAAAAACATTTATGTTAATTAGTTTTATCAAAAGTTTTATGGCTAAATATCCCGATGCAAGACCGTTAGTTGTTTTACCAAGGGGTATTTTAGCCACATGGAAAAAAGAATTCAAAAGATGGCAAGTTGAAGATATTCCATTGCATGATTTTTATTCCCAAAAAGCCGATAATCGGGCCCAACAATTGGAAGTATTAAAACAATGGGCTAATCAAAGAAGCATCTTATTTCTTGGCTATAAACAGTTCTCTACAATAGTTTGTGATAATGATAGAAGCTCAGTTGCATTCAGCTGTCAAGAAATTTTACTAAAATGCCCTTCGATTTTAATATGTGATGAAGGTCATACTCCAAGAAATAAGGAGACTGATATTGTCACATCTCTTGAAAAAGTTCAAACGCCAAGAAAAGTTGTGCTTTCTGGAACTTTGTATCAAAATCATGTTGAAGAAGTTTTTACAATTTTAAATCTCGTCCGTCCAAAGTTTTTGAGATTGGAGGATCCTAAGATGATAAAAAGGCGTATCATGAGTAGAATACCGATCGAGACACGGAGGAATATTTCCAAAAAGGGGAAAGATAACGAGTTTTATGAGCTGGTTGAACACACGTTGCAAAAAGATGAATTTATGAAAACGAAAGTTACGGTTATTGAAGATTTACGGGAAATGACGAGTAAAGTTTTGCATTATTACAAAGGTGATTTCTTGGATGAATTACCTGGACTTATGGATTTTTCGGTTTTTTTGAATTTGACACCTAAGCAAAAAAAGGAAGTTTATGAAATAAAAAAACACACTAGAAAATTCAAAAGAAGCTCTGAAGGAAGTGCAGTTTATGTTCATCCGGCTTTAAGTCCTCTTGCAAAATCTGAAAATAAAGATCGAAGCGATGAAGTGGTGAACAGAACAATCGATGAATTACTGGAAAATTTGGATGAACGAGAAGGTGTAAAAGCTAAATTTTATCTGAATCTGCTTCGGTTATGTGAATCAAGTGGTGAAAAGCTGTTAGTTTTTGCTAATTACTTAATCCCGTTAAAATTCCTGCTTAAGTTGACCATGAAAGTCAAAGGGTGGAGTGTCGGGAAGCAGATCTTCATGATAACTGGAGATCATGACAACGATGAACGTGAAGTATCGATGGACCAATTCAACAATTCATCTGATGCAAAAGTGTTTTTCGGGTCAATAAAAGCTTGTGGTGAAGGTATATCACTTGTTGGAGCTTCTAGAATTATAATATTGGATGTGCATTTGAACCCGTCTGTGACCCGTCAAGCTTTGGGTCGGGCTTTTCGACCCGGTCAGGTGAGGAAGGTGTATACTTATAGATTGGTTGCTGCTAATTCGCCTGAAGAAGAAGATCATACGACGTGCTTCCGGAAGGAATCTATTGCAAAATTGTGGTTTGAGTGGAATGAATATTGTGGTCGGAATGATTTTGAGATTGAGAAAATTGAGGCTAAAGATTGTGGTGATAAGTTTCTAGAAACTTGTTGGTTGAATGAAGATGTAATTGCGTTATATAAAAGGTTGGTAGCATTTAGCAATAGTTACTTTTTATGTTTTATCTGATTTTGTTTTCTCACATGTTTGTTGTAGGTCATGATGATGCAATGTTTCTGTGGTGGGAAATGGGAATGCATTTCTGGTAGCTAACAATGATGGTAAATGTATTTAGTAGGTATATGTATTATGACATCATGTGATAGTTTTAGTTTTAAATCCCTTTTGACTTTTTCTGTTGACTGAAAATTATTATAATCTCCTTTCAAGTCCCTTTTTATCAACCCCGTACTCTGATTAACATATTTCAGTTGCTTCTGGAAACTTGTTCATCAAATTGGAGTTGATTTTACCAACCAAATTTACTTGCTCTCTCCCTAGGGCTGGGTTGATTGCACATTATATTATAAGGGGAATCCTTTTGGAAAAAAACTACAAGAAAGGTGTCAAGTGTGGGTACCATATAATCATAAGGTTAGTTTGATCAAGTTAGATTGTGATCTTATGATTATATGGTTAGAATATGAATATATGCATACTCGGATTGATATTCTTTTATTGAATAAGATCGTGTAAAACTTCATATAGATAGAATAATGAAACTCATTTTCGATCTTATTACAAGGATTAATGATCCTTTGTTAGGCACAATATTAGCCACATATGCTAGACAATTATTAATGTTACAAGACACCAATAGTAGACCACTTAGACTCCATTAGACTTATTGCTATTTTACATAGCCACTAGACTTCTACAATACAATTATGATACCTCTATGACATAAAGTCATTGTAGGTTTATTCGATACCTATAATATAGATAAATACTAGTACACATGTATGTACTTTTACATTTTGCTTTTACTATTAGTGTCATTGATAATTGTCTAGCATGTGTCACACATATATGTAATATTGGGCCTATAAAAGGATCATTGATCCTTGTAATAAGATCATTAAGTTAAAACGTTTTGACTAATATTCGTCAACTAAACTCACTCTTTTATCAGTTTAATTTCTTAAGAAATAAAATAGTCGAAATCATTAAATCAATATTGTAATTAGGAATAACAAATGTATAATTACACAAATTTTATGGCAAGGCCTACTATGGTACAACCTTATATTGGTCCAATGGGCCTTAAATGTGAGCCCAATGATATATCTATCAATAAAAATAGAACTGTATATTTTGGCTGACAGAAAAGTTCCCTCCTTGAACGACAAGCGAATCCACCGATCAACTCAGACATTCACCGGCGATTATTTTCCTATGACGAGCGACGGAGAAGATGCGGTTCGCCGCCGTGGCGCGGTGACCGACTACCGGAAGAAGATGCTTCAGCATAAGGAGCTGGATTCCCGAGTCCGAGGAGGTCAGAATCCTTCAGACTCATCTTAATTCAACCCCTAATTTCATCTCTTCGTTTAGCCTTTACGTATGTCGGTCTTACTAGGGTTTATATCCTCTTTAAGTTAGTCGGTATGCCTAATCAGAGGTTTTTCCATGTTTCGAATGAATTGTGATTTAGGGTTTGAGCTTTGAAGTATGCATATTTACATCTATTATACTGTTTATTTGGTTGTTCATGTTGTTTTAATAGTAATTCTGTTAATTTTTTGGTTACTTGGAAAGTTGGAAGCTGAGTAAAGTTTAAGCATTTGTATATTTCTCTCTATTTTTTATTTTGCTTATGTACGATGACAAACTAGGGAAATTAGAGAGCTTATTTGGTGAAATAATCGATTAAATTTAGCAAATTTGAAAATTTTGAGTTTATGATAAATAGAAGTTGCCAATTTATTGAACTTCAGCATGTAAGTAATATCTTTGTGATCTGCATCTACCATTTTGTAGATGAATACCATTGGTAGACTCCATTGAGTTATGGGCCGCAATTATAATTTTGAGTTGGTGGATCATTTACTTGTGTTGTTGCTGTAACTCTGGTTCTGATCATTAATTTTCTCATACAACATTCATAATATTACCGTGATCTATTTAACATTGTTTTTTTCTTTATTATATATTTGAATGCAGTAAGAGAAACATTACGGAGTACAAAGAAAGATTATGCCAAAACAGAAGATGATTTGAAGTCACTTCAAAGTGTTGGACAAATCATAGGCGAAGTGTTAAGGCCTCTGGACAATGAAAGATGTAATTACTAATTTCTATTTCCAATATTCACATTCTCATAATTCAAACATAAAAGTGTATCCTATTTTATTTATTTAATTATTAATTTCTGAAATAAATATTTTTGCAGTAATAGTGAAAGCTAGTAGTGGTCCTAGGTATGTAGTTGGATGTCGCAGTAAAGTGGACAAAGAAAAACTGACAGCTGGCACTAGAGTAGTTCTTGACATGACTACTCTTACTATTATGCGAGCACTCCCCCGTGAAGTTAGTTAGTTTTTTTATTTATTTATAAATTTCAGTTAAGTGGTTGTGCAGTGTTTAAACTATCATATTTGTAAAGGTTGATCCAGTTGTTTACAATATGCTTCATGAAGATCCTGGAAATATTAGTTATTCTGCAGTTGGTGGGCTGTCAGATCAGATTCGGGAACTTAGGGAATCTATTGAACTGCCATTGATGAACCCTGAACTCTTTTTAAGGGTGGGAATCAAACCCCCAAAGGTATCCCTTTCTCTTTTTTTTAATATTTTAATGTCTTTTTTTCTCAATTTAGGTTTTTTTTAATTCTTCTGTGATTAGGGTGTTCTTCTCTATGGACCTCCTGGTACTGGCAAGACATTACTAGCAAGAGCAATTGCCAGCAATATTGATGCTAATTTCTTGAAGGTATTTTTATTCTCTGTACTTTAGAATTAAATTGGTGTTTCAATTTCGGTTTAATTATTAAAATTTCAAGATCCAATTTTGACAACGTGGGATATTTAATTTTTTCTGACTCATCTGAAGGTAACATAACTCATATTTAGAGGAACATTAGGCAAAAAGTTTCAATTTTTGCATAATATTGTCAAAATTTGTATATTATGCTCTCTTTTTTATGAGCAAGAAGTTTGACTTTGACCCGTCAGATATAAAACATAACCCAGAATAATTTTGCAGGTGGTGTCAAGTGCGATTATTGATAAGTACATTGGTGAGAGTGCAAGGCTAATTAGAGAAATGTTCAGTTATGCTCGTGATCACCAAGTACATTTCTGTTACTTGTCATTTTTAATATAGTTAGTACAATATTTCCTTAATTACATTATTAATAAGTGTTTGTATGGTTATTTAAGCCCTGCATCATATTTATGGATGAGATTGACGCTATTGGTGGAAGGCGTTTTAGTGAGGGAACAAGTGCTGACCGGGAAATCCAAAGAACTCTCATGGAGTTGCTTAATCAGCTTGATGGATTTGATCAACTTGGAAAGGTTTCAAATAGATGCATAAAATATCTTAAATATAAATCTTATATTTTAAATAAAAAACAAGTAAATGTATGTATATATTTCAGGTAAAAATGATAATGGCGACAAACAGACCGGATGTTTTGGACCCGGCACTTCTTCGGCCGGGTCGGTTAGATAGAAAAATAGAGATCCCGTTGCCAAATGAGCAGTCGAGAATGGAAATCCTTAAAATCCATGCTGCTGGAATTGCTAAACATGGTGAAATTGATTATGAAGCAGTTGTGAAGCTTGCAGAGGTAAAATAAATATTAAATGTTAATTGATATTAATTAATAGTTTACTTTTTTATTAATTTTGAATATTTGATTCAGGGGTTTAATGGAGCTGGTCTTCGTAATGTGTGTACTGAAGCTGGTATGTTTGCAATCCGTGCAGAACGGGATTATGTTATCCATGAAGATTTCATGAAGGTAATTAGTTAACTATCATTATAACTAGTCATTATAACTTATGTAACAAGCTTTAATTTATAAAAATGAAACTTTGGCAACCAAAATCGATTATTTAAATTAAATTGTTGAATTGAAATTGATTTTGTTTGGAAGGCGGTGAGGAAACTGAATGAGGCGAAGAAGCTGGAGTCAAGTGCTCACTACAGTGCTGATTTCGGGAAGGAGTAACTGAGAAAACCTAATTGGTTATGATTCGGTTGATAATGTATTTGTTTAATCAAAATGCCCATAATACAAAGGGCTTTGACTGTTGTGAGTTTTGCTTATTTTCTTTGTTCATGCTGCCGATGTTTACCTAATTTTAAAGATATATACTCACTTGTATTTACGGCGGAGGTCTTTCAGGAAGCGGTCTCTCTAACATTAGATATGAATACATGTTACATTAGAGAAGGACTGTTACAATAGAAAAAGAGCCGTTGCAAAAGAAAAGGAAGTGTTACAATAGAGAATGAGACGTTATAATAGAGAAGTAGACTTTACTTAATTTAGAGCATCTCCAATCATATTCTATCACACACTCTATCTCTATATTTGAAGTTATTTCTTCTCCAATCCATCTCTATCACCGACTTCAAATATAGAGTTTGTCAAAATCACTCTATATTTGAAGTGAGAGAGTGTTAACTCTATCAATGGACCCCACTTTGCAATGTGAGTATACTTGTTAGTGGAATGTGGGTCCCATTAGGTTTTGAAGGGTTTTGAAGAGAAGAATAGAGTGTATGGTTGAAGTTGAGATTTTGTTTAGAGGGAATGATCCCATAGTTTATAGAGATAGAAATAATTTTATAAAGACTATGGTTGGAGATGCTCTTATAGTCTATTGTAACGTCGGTTGTTCAATTGTAACACATTGTAGTAATTAGACCTACTTATTGTAACGAATATAAAATGTGTTATAGTTTTGGTGTTATAAAAAGGTCTTAATTGTAGTAGTGAGAATAAGCAACTTGATTAGGCTTTATAGCATACAGATACATGGTTCATTCTCGAATTGTAAAAGTTCCAAACTATAACTCTGCTCGATTTGTGTTTTCGATATTGAATCACACCGAACTCAACCAGATTCGAAACCAACTATATGCATGCATGTTTACATATCAACCCTTTAAAAGTAAACATTTGGCACTCATTTTTTTCATTGATTTTCTTTTTCCATTCCCTCTCTTGACGCAATCCCTCTTTGACTTAGCTTTCTGACGTGTCTGAATGTTGACTTCTGGACCTTCTTGTGATACCAGAGAACGTCGTTGGACACATCGGACCGAAATAGCTCATTTGGAACTTCTTTCGTGAAAACGGGATTAGAAACATACCACTTTTGTGTGGTTTTTCAAAACGTTCCAGCCTTTATGTGGACGAACGCCTTCATTTTATTTTCTGTGTATTGTTGTAAATAACGAGTCATCAAACTATTCGTCATTTTCGATGCTAAGATGTTGCAAACAGTTGACTATAGCAAGGTTTTTTTAACATTCGCGGATTAAAGTTGTCCAATTCCCAGTAATCATATCCTTGGTATGTTGCCACGGTGCATGGCGGTTGTATTCACTTACTACTTTGCCCCCAAAATGTAGCCAAATTTAGGGTTTTCCTTGTTTTGAGTTCCCTAGAGTTGGATCCAGTTTCATCTTGATTCCACTTTGTAACTTGATTGTGGGTTCAGTCGTTGAGCTGCTGAGATGGTGGTGTGCTATGGCGGCATCATAACTCTTTTAGCCAGGCTATAATGTATGCATACCAAAGTCTCTTTTTAACATCTATACAATTCTAAAAGCAATGTTTTGTAGCGATTGTGTTAATTAAAATATGTGATTTTTCTTATAGGAAAATATGTCTATTTCAATTTATAATTCATTAATTTTTATTTTTCTTATAACCAATTTTACATGTGAGATATAAACGTACTGTATTGATTTTAACATTACGTTTTAGATAATTAAATACTTTGACTCTAAACTACACGTGCTGGGAACGCGCACTGTCCGGCGTCACCGCCCTGTGACGGTATCATCGCCGCTTATTGTTTAGGAAACCGTAAAAATAATTACAATAAACCCAGTAAAACCACCTTTCTCAACCACCCACCGACGGCCAAACATCACATTCTGTACCAATCTGTGCCACGTGGCATCCCCACACCCCAAAAAGACATATTTCCGGTCCCACCACCCTCTCTACCCTCACCCAATACCCTCATTCTCATTCTCTCTCATCGCCGTCGTTCACCTGGCAATAATTTTTCCAATTTTCTAATCTAAATTCGCCATGAATGCCATCTGCGTCTAGATCCTAGGTGTAGATAATCACTGGCCGATTGAAATCATTGCCGTCTGATTAGCATCGTGAAGATTAAGTGCTGTATTCTTTGTAGGTAAACTATAATTAACGACTACTTGTATATTATTTTATAAGGTTAGTTGAATTACAGCTTTGATTTTAGGGGTTTTGATGGCAATGCAGCTGTTATTTGTCGATTGATCGATAAGTAGAGACGGTGTTTGTAATTGTTGAGTGATTTCGTGGCAATCGTGTACCGATGTCTGGACCACTCGATCGATTTGCGAGACCTTGTAAGTTTATAATTCCTTGGTTAATTGATTTCTCGAAAAGTAAATTGCTTATCTTGATGCGTAATTGTGTGATTAAATCGAAGTTGTGGTAGGATTTTTGGGTGAAAAATTAGGGTTTGCTAAAGTTCGGTATCAACATTTTCAGATGTCACTTGAATTACTTAATTAGTGTTGTTGACTTGTAACTGAACACAGCGGCATGGGATGTGGCTCAGTTCTTGTATTATTTTTTTTATAATTTGATGTCCAATTTGACATGACAAGCGATTTCCATGCGTTGATTCTGGTCAATTAGTATATTTGGAGGCTTGTGACTCTATAATTTTCAATTTTTTTCTGCTTTATTTGTTTCTATTCAGAGCATAGTGTCAGTCTATGCTCTATTATTGGAATTAAGACCACACTAATATTTGGACTAGGATTTTTTTTCCTTTGAATTTTCATTTCTTCTGGTGTCCTTGATGAGGAATGGTGTTCATCTTTGTTTCCTTTTCAATTTCATTCGATCTTTCATCAAATAAGACTAGGCGGAAATTATACATAGTTACAATACATAGATTTATCATTTCTTGAAGAATGGCCAGGAGACCTTTTAAAATTATACATTGGATGTATAGTCATGTACATGTGATTGGTAACTAATTTTAATACATTGAATAGATCTTTTTATAGTCAAAATACGAGTTGTTTAATCCTCCTATGATTTGATATAAAAGCCCGTTTCATGGGGATACTTTGTCTGAGATAAGATTTGAATTACAAAAGATATCGCTTTGAATAGATGCTTTACTATATGATTTTAAAGTTAGAAAAATTCTTTGCCTTTAATTTAAGTATACTTCATTATTCTGTACACTGTAACTTATACCCAATTCATATGCCATAAATGAAATGTCAAGCTGTGTGTATGACTGGTTTTGTTTATTATCTACATCTATTCATCTGAATTCATAAGCAACAATATCTAGGTTTTGAGGGATCATCGGGCAATGATGAAAGATCAGACAGAAGAGAAAGAAGGTCTGACTTTGAGAATTCTGAGGATGAAAGAAGAACAAGAATGGGTTCATTGAAAAAGAAAGCACTTAATGCATCCACCAAATTCAAACATTCTCTCAAGAAAAAAAGCAGCAGGAGAAAAAGTGATGGTCGGGTCAGCTCTGTTTCAATTGAAGATATTCGAGATGCAGAGGAATTACGGGCTGTTGATGCATTTCGTCAAGCCCTAGTTTTGGATGAATTGTTACCAGAAAAACTTGATGATTATCATATGATGTTGAGGTATAATAATTTCTTGCTTTTGTGTTTTATGATTTTATCTTTAATGTTCCATAAATGAGTATTGTGGGCTGACATTTAATATAATTTAGGTTTCTTAAAGCGAGAAAATTCGATATCGAGAAAGCAAAACATATGTGGGCTGACATGATTCACTGGAGAAAGGAATTTGGCACTGACACAATCATTCAGGTGATTCATTTCTGAAAAAAAAAATGTTTAATAAGTTTCTTAATACGTTTACGACTAATTATATATTATTATTTATATAAAGGAATTTGAATTTAAAGAACTGGATGATGTTTTAAAGTATTACCCGCATGGTAATCATGGAGTAGACAAAGAAGGAAGACCTGTTTACATTGAAAGATTAGGAAAAGTTGATCCTAACAAACTTATGCAAGTTACAAGCATGGATCGGTACATAAAATATCATGTTCGGGAATTTGAAAAAAGTTTTGCTTATAAGTTTCCTGCTTGCTCAATTGCTGCAAAAAAACACATAGATTCAAGCACAACGATTCTTGATGTTCAAGGAGTGGTATGTAAATTAATATCTTCCACTTATGCTAATCTTAATTAATTTTTAAAAATTATTCACTAATCAATATTTAACAGGGATTGAAAAACTTCTCTAAAAGTGCTCGGGAACTCATACAACGACTCCAGAAAATTGATGGTGACAATTACCCTGAAGTATGACCAATTTCTCTTTAAAAAAAATCTTAACTAATTAATGTTATTTTAATTTTATATATCATAACAGAGCATTTAACTAAATATTTGGTACCACAAATTTCTACAGACACTCAATCAAATGTTTATCATCAATGCGGGTCCCGGTTTTAGGTTGCTTTGGAATACTGTGAAGTCATTTCTGGATCCCAAGACAACTTCAAAGATTCATGTATGTTGTTTGTTGCATGTTTACTTCGTAAGGTTGTTTCGAAATATTTTTTTAATTTTTTAAGTTTTTTCTGTTTTTTTTGTCTCTCATAGGTTCTTGGAAACAAGTACCAGAATAAGTTGCTTGAAATTATTGATGCCAGGTAGCTTACAGAGTTACAGTATATATTTGCTAATTAGCTATAACATAATCATTGCTTTTAAAATTTGCTTTCAATGAACATTTTCTTTTTTGTTGACATCAAATTTAAATTTATTCATTTTTTTTTGAAAAATTGTGACAGTGAATTGCCAGAATTTCTTGGTGGGGCCTGTACTTGTGCAGATCAAGGGGGTTGTCTTCTGTCTGATAAAGGGCCATGGAAAAACCCTGAAATCTTGAAGGTTCCTACAGAAATATATCACATTTTGTAATATTTATATTAATTTTTTTGCTATCCTTTATTATACTTATTAAAGTGTTATTTTCACTGGTATTCAGTTGGCTCTTAATAGTGAAGCAAGGCGGGCCAGACAGGTGGTTAAAGTTTTAAACAGCGAGGGGAAAATTGTTGCTTATGCTAAGCCTCAGTTACCCATGGTTAGAATTTTTGCACTTCACATATATCTATAATAATATTATAAATTTTGAAAATTAATTTTTTTTAAAAATTTATGTGAGTAGCTAAGAAGCAGTGATACATCAACTGCTGAGTCAGGATCAGAAGCTGAAGATATTGCTTCTCCAAAAGCAATATTGAATTATTCCCAACTTAGGTTGACTCCTGTGCGTGAAGAAGTAAGTGTTTAATACCCTATTTGAAATACAGGTTTTCTTTATCTATTTATTTATAATTTGAAGAATTAGTGATGTTTTTTGCTGTTGGTATATATAGTCTAAGGTGACTAGTGATGTTTTTTGCTGTTGGTATATATAGTCTAAGGTGACTGGAACTACAAGTTATGCTGGTCAGTTTTCTGGATACGATGAATATGTTCCCATGGTTGACAAAGCTGTTGATTCTGTATTGAAAAAGCAAGCGTCAATGCCAAAACCACCATCTGTTCCCAAAGGTTGGTGATGTCATTTTGTATTTAATTAAAATATAATTACAATATAATAAATTGATTTGGAATTATTGATATACAGGGATACCTCTTGAATCTGCTGGTCATGAAGCACCACAAAGACTTGATGCTCGATTGTTGGCATTTGTTATGGCTTTGTTGATGAGTCTTTTTACACTCTTCCATTCGACAGTTAATGGTGTGACTAAAAAGCTTCATAATGTCTCACCTTTGGCTGCCCGGAACATGCTGCCCGGGGAACCCGAGGTCACAAGTCCTTCAGTTGCAGAGGCAGAGACAGAAGTTGTTGATTCTGTTTTGAAGAGATTAGGTGAACTTGAAGATAAGGTTGATACACTAAAAGCAAAGCCTTCTGAGATGCCTTATGAGAAAGAGGAACTGTTGAATGCTGCTGTTTGTCGTGTTGATGCATTGGAAGCCGAACTCATTGCTACCAAAAAGGTAAATTAAATTTATACACTTACCAATTTATTAATTATTATTATTTTTATTTTGTATTTTATCCATTTGTGCAGGCTCTTCATGAAGCTCTGATGAGGCAAGAGGAATTGCTTGCTTATATTGACAGCCAGGAGGAGAAAAAGTTGAGGGTGAGTTGCTTTCACTTATTTTGAAGGATGTTTTTGTGTTTTCAGATAGAATTTAATTGGTTTTTTGTGTGTTTGCAGAAGAAGAAATCTTGCTGGTGAAGTAAACCCCATGCAGCTGTTTGTTTTCTTTTTTCTAATAGTGTGCATGGGTGTGCTTAATCTGTTAACAAATGTGTGTGAAATATATACTTTGAGATGGAGACGGTTTTGTTTGTTTGAAAATAGGTTTGCTTTATACTATTATAAAATTTGCTTGTGCTTGGTTATAAAGTCAACTAGCCATATGCATGTCTCTTTTCATCAATTGCCTTAAGGTGGCGGCGCCAAGGCGTGAAACGCGACCCGATGTTACCTCTGATAGTTGTAACTATCTATGTTCTGGAGAGACTGGATGAACTCCCTAGCTGATTTATTCATACTTTTAAATCCCTGTTTTTTCTAAAAAAAAATATGTAACTAATTTCACCAGATTATCTGATATACAATCCAAATTTAAGTGACTTACGACTCCTTAACATCAAGAATTGTGGTACTTTGATCAATATGTCTTTGAGTATATTACGCCTACCCTTCTTGTCCTCCTCAGAGTTCTACAAGTTGACCTTTTGCAAACCTAAACAAAAACTTGCTTATTTATTAGCTGGATTGTCGTTTCTCTTAACATATATGGTTGAAATCAATTTGAAGAATGAAGTTTTGCTCAAAACAACAAATACCGAAGTCAAACATGTATTCTGAAGAATGAAATTTGAAAGCATTTCAGTAAATTAAGTACTTACAGGGTCGAACGTGGCGTTCAGGTCCAGTCTCACTTATGTTGAAATTATGAGTGTTTGTTAGCCAATGTCAGAACCACAAGCATAATTATAAAAGCTTCAATGCAGCTGCAATTTCTTTCACAAATTCAGATATGAACTAATGATTTATTATTGGAAACATCACATGAAATCACGATTAGTAAATTTATCTAATAAATTAAAAAATAAAAATCATTCACATTGTATCAGTTAGCTAAACACATGCACGTTATCGTCTCCTTGAATTCCAAACCTCATTGTTATTCGATGTATTCATGGAGTCAAAATGTCAAATTCTTCGTCTCGAATGACGCCATAGATTCAGTTCAATCAATTCGTCACTCCAAATGATTAATTGCTCGTAACAATCATAATCATGTAACTGAAATCAATCAAACAGACACATTACGAAGAAGAAACCCTAGGAACACGTAAACCTAACAGAAACGAAAGCAGAAATCGATGAATTACAGGATATGGAAGAGAAATTACGTACCGGCGACAAAAAAAACTGGCAGGATGTAACGGAGCGAAGCAAAAATTGTTCTATTACCTCCTGATGATCATCTCATCCCCAGACTATATTTTTGGAAATCATGAAATGGAGTCTTGGGAGATAGAATTTAGAAAGAGAGTTTTGAGAAATGGCACTATGGCAGACAGAGCATATATCGGTAATCACTACTCAAATACGAACACTGTTTTTTTTTATCTTCTGGTTATCACTACTCAAATATGCGGACCGAATAATAAAAGACTAAAGTCGAAGGACTGAAATTGTATATCATATAATAATGCATGGACTATTACTACAATTTAGCATCAAGAGTTGAGACTTCTTGTGTGTTTTTCCGCCCTTTCTCCCAATTCCCCTTGACGCTGCTTTATAAATACCGCTTTTTCCGCTGCTCGTTTTCACACTTTTCCTTTTTCCTAATTTCGTCTTCATCAAATACTGAGAGAGACTCACACTCTCTCTTGAGCAAACATTTTCAACCTAATTTCGTACATTTCACGCTTTGCTCGTCGATCGGTAATCTTCTTCTTTCATTTCATTTCCTTTCAATTTCATCATTTCGATTTTTGTTAATCGCAGTATCCGGCCGTCGTAGCTACTAATTTTGACCAAATGCGGCCAATTTTGGTTGTTTGTTTGGTCTGCAACCGATTTGATGAGTATAGACTGTTATTATTTGTGTTTTTAGAATCGTATTTGGGGAATCACTTCAACTTTGACGTGATTAGTAAAGTTTTTACTGGCTGATTATCATAATGTTGTTGATAAGGCTTATGATTAAATTAATTTTGAGGATGATTAGTACTTACGTGCGTGTTAGTTTGAAGTATAACTTGATTTCGATGATGATGCGTTTTTATTTGTATTTTAATCTGGTGGTTAAGCATATTCTATTGTTATACGTTATCTATTAGATATTTCCTTACGGGGCTATTTCTTTAGTTTTGTTCAATGTTGGAACATTTTAGATATTTAATAGATAAATTAAACATTTTCTATCAAGTCCAGATTAAAAAACTCGTAGGAGGAAGTACAAGGGGGTGTACTTCAGGTAACTGGTTGTTCATTTCTGCTTTATAACTAGTTATTTTATAACTAGAGTCCGTTTTCTGAAAGATCAAGGATATATATGTTAATGTGAATGGTTAACTCGATGGGGGCGTTTTACACTAATCAAGGAATCTTTCTAAGATCTGTATTTCAAACTTTGTTCAATTAAGTGTGTTTTTGTTAAGAACTAAACTGTTCAAGTTATATATCTAATAATCGTTAGTAATTTCCTAAATTAGTGAAATAATAGAGCGTTTTTAGCATCGTATTTTAAAACTGATTGTTATCAACTCTATCTCAGGCTTTTAATCTATTCATGGCTAGTGAAACTCTTGTGGGCCCATGCAATGGCACAGTCAGCACAAATCCTGATCCTCAAAGGACTTATCAAGTACTTGTTGCTGCTACACGAACTATGGGTATCGGTAAAAATGGGAAATTACCCTGGAGTTTGCCTTCTGACATTAAATTTTTCAAAGATTTAACCATGACAACATCAGATCCAACAAAGAAAAATGCGGTCATAATGGGAAGAAAAACATGGGAAAGTGTACCTTTAGAATATCGACCCTTATCCGGTCGCCTTAATGTTGTTTTAACTCGTTCAGGGAGTTTTGATATTGCAACTGCAGAGAATGTGTTGATTTGTGGGAGCTTGATTTCTGCTTTGGAATTATTGGCTTCATCTCCTTATTGTCTATCAATTGAGAGAGTGTTTATTATTGGTGGTGGCGAGATCCTAAGGTTTGTATTAACTATGCTGTGTTTTTTTTAGTAGAGGTGGTGATTTTGACCCGTTTAATTACGAACAGGTTGATTTGGGTTATGTTTTGGGTCAAATGGGTAAAATTTAAGAAAATATCAGCTTGAAAGTCAACTGGTTAAACTGGTTGAAATCACCCATTTTGTAGCCTCTAATTTTGAGGTTTTTTGCTACTGTTAACTACTGGGTTTATTACAGGGAATCCCTTAATGGTGGAGGTTGTGATGCAATCCATATAACTGAAATTGAAACCGAAATTGATTGTGACACATTCATCCCTGCTATTGACACTTCACAATTCCATCCATGGTACTCATCATTCCCATTAATGGAGAAAGGAATTCGCCATTCCTTCACTACTTATGTTCGTGTAAAGAATTCTGCAGTTGATTCCCCTGTTAAAACTAACGGCTTGTTAACTGATGCTAACTTTGATCCACTGAAATTTGATGTAAAGATATTCTCTTTTCTGCCTAAAAAGATATATGAGAAACATGAGGAGTTTCTTTACTTGAAACTGGTGGAAGATATTATCTATAATGGTGCTTTGAAGGGTGATCGTACTGGCATTGGTACTTTGTCAAAATTTGGTTGCCAGGTCAGCAATTTACACGCTTTTTTTTCTGCAAATAGTTAATTTGTGAAATGATGATTAAAGTTATCTAATTGACTTTTGATGTGAACAGATGCGGTTTAATCTACGAAAGTCTTTTCCACTCCTTACAACCAAGGTATGTGCATTTTTCTAAACATTTTTCAAAATTTAAATTAAAAATGTAACCTATATATTATTTTTTTGTTTCTATAGAAAGTGTTCTGGCGTGGAGTTGTGGAAGAACTCTTATGGTTTATCAGTGGATCAACAAGTGCCAAGGTGATCTCTTTTTTTTATTAAATATTTTTCACTTATTAATTAGAACATAAATTCTCTCAGAATAGACATAATTACTGAAGAAATTTGTCTTAATTCTTCACGTTTATGATTATTAGGTTTTACAAGATAAGGGCATTCATATATGGGACGGTAATGCATCCAGAAACTACCTAGACAGGCAAGCTCAAGCTTTTTTTATATTTATTTATTAACTTATTTTTTTAATTTAATTTTATATTTCATTCATACTACAGTATTGGCTTGGTGGATAGAGAAGAAGGTGACCTAGGACCAGTGTACGGGTTTCAGTGGAGACACTTTGGTGCAAGGTTAGAACATTAAATAAACAAGTACATTTTTTAGATAAAAAAAACTTTTATAAATACTTATGAAAATTCTTATATACAGTTACACTAACATGCATGCCGACTACACTGGTCAAGGGTTTGACCAATTGCTAGATGTTATTGATAAAATAAAAAATAATCCAGATGACCGTCGAATCATTCTTTCAGCATGGAACCCTTCAGATCTCAAACAGATGGCACTTCCACCTTGTCACATGTTTGCACAGGTTTGCATAGTAATAACCATTTGTTTATGTTTTTTGAGTAAATTGCATAAATCGTCCCTGTAGTTTGTATGAAATTATGAATTTCGTCCCTTGACTTTTTTTATTACATGGATAGTCCCTATTTTTGAAACCCACAACACCAACGGTCTTCCCTACAGCAAAAAAAGCTAATAAGTTTATAGGGACTGTTCATCTTACAAATTTAAAAATTAGGGACTATCCATGTAATATAAAAGAATCCGAGCAGAATTTCATACAAACCACAGGGATTGTTTATGTAATTTACTCTTTCTTTTTTTTTTTATCTGTTATCAGTTCCTAAACAAATAACTGTTTATATCTGCAGTTCTATGTAAATGAAGGAGAGTTATCTTGTCAAATGTACCAACGATCTGCAGATATGGGTTTAGGTGTCCCGTTTAACATAGCATCATATGCATTGTTGACATGCATGATAGCCCATGTTTGTGGTATGTATATTTTAAATTTGTTTTATTTTATGTCGATTTATTTGAATTTTTAATTGTTTGAATTATGGGCAGATCTTGTTCCTGGTGATTTTGTTCATGTTCTTGGTGATGCTCATGTGTATAGCACACATGTGAGACCTCTGCAGGAACAGCTTCAGAAGATGCCTAAACCTTTTCCTGTAAGTCTAATTATGTTGTGTATTAAGAAGAGGACATGTTTATATGCAATTTTCATGTTTTAATGCCAGATTTTGAAGATCAACTGTGAGAAGAAGGATATCGATGGTTTTGTGTCAGATGATTTCAAACTCATAGGCTATGATCCTCACCAGAAAATAGAGATGAAAATGGCAGTATAGACAGTTCTATCTTCCCATTTGGTAAGAAGTTCAAATAACCCGAATTGACCCATTTATAAGTTAACGGGCCAAAATTGCTAGGGGTGGCAATTCTTTGGGTTGGGTGTTAGTGGGTTTATATATCTAAACCCTAACCATACCCATTTAATTAATCGTGTTAAAAAGTTCAACCCTAACCGGTCCCATTTAGTGGGTTCATTTAATTAGCATCATGCAAAGCCCTAGAATTAGGGTTACTGCTGCTATTAGTGGAAATCACATTGTCAAAAATCAAAAGATGCATTTCAAACTACACAGAATCAATTCTACTGACTTTCATATCATATTTAAAGCTTCTTCATATCTAGTTGATAACATATTGCTTTTTTTGTGGAAAAAACAAAAAAGCATCTTTTTTTCCTTTTTTTTAAATAATAAAGATGTTTATTTTTAAAATATCCAAATTGTATAATCACCTTAAAAAATGATGTACAATTTATTTACTTGCAGGCACAATTATGTGTGGTTTCTTAACGTCGAGTTTTACATAACGACGTGGATATGCTATGTTATGCTAAACTTATTAGTAACTTTGGAATCCTTTAGTTTTTACATACCGTTTTAAGCTAAGGTGATTTGGTATGTAGTTATGTTAACATTTACTAGTTATGTCTTATGTGGCTTGTTGTACCTTACCTTAATCCATCACTTTCATGGGAAGTAACCGATTTCATATGAACCGGGTGGGCTTTTTCTCATTTTGGAAAATGGTATGACCCGAAATTCCTTAAAATCTAAGTATTAACAATATGAAAGATTGGCAAGTTGGTTTCTTTTATGATATCTACTTTCACTTTGTGTTTCGTGGATTCATTATATTGGCAATTGGCATCAAGGCATAATGATATTATCTACAATTTAATATTCTTCTATAATATCTACTTTTTCTTTAAAACATTATCCATTCTAAGTTGAAGTTCGTTAAACTTCCTTGGGTATCTTGTTTTTAAGATGGGGGTGTTTAGAAAAGTTTATCTGAACAATATCTTTACTATAAATAACCAAGTGATTTTGTATCAATACACAAACACATGAGATTTTTTTTGGTTTGTTTATAAGCTTACTATAAAGGCCAAAGCTTACTCACCAAAAGCCTTTACAAAAAAGCTGGATAAAATTACTAATATACATTTCATAAACAAAAACCTAAAAATCATTTGAAAAAATTTACTTTTTCCCAATGAAATATTAGAACAAAATCAAATCCAAAAAATATATACCTAACAAAAAATTTAAATATCTAAGTGATGTAATTTTGTTAATGAAGCATTTCCTTGTATTCTAAGTTTCTAACTCCTTGTTAGTTTTTCTTAGTAAGTATTGCTGTTTAAAAAAAAAGTAATATAATTTGTCTTTTTAATCTCAGATGTCTACCAAAATTGATAAACATTTACAAATAAAATTTTGTTGTTTATATAAAGAATTGAAAAGTTTGCGAATGAACTATGCTAATTTAAAAAATCTGATAGAAATAAGTTCTCTCTTCGTCTGAATATGCATCAAAATAAAGTAAGTTGATCATTTGTTTAAGATAGATGCTATAGTTTTAAAAGAAAGTCAAAGTTAGTTGAATCTCTTTAGAAATTATTAGTTTCTTTTTTCTCAAACAAATACCTTTTTGCTTTGGGGCTGTTTAAGATTTGTAATATCTTATTTCCTAAGTTTTGAGTTATATTTCATTCTTAATTTATTCTTCTACATAATTCAAAAAACTAAGAAATATACATTATAAAATACACACATAATACTCGTTTTTTATTTAAATGCATCACTCATCTCACTCTCACTCGTCACTTGATGCTTCCCCAAACCGAAGAAAATAATCGACATTTCCTATCGAAGGAATCATGCCAATGGTGTAGCTTTGGAGAAAGTCTCTAATGGTTAAGTGACTAAATATGTATTCAGCTTATCTTGATATATAATTATGTGGTCTTTTAGCTATAATTGTGTGTGTTTAACTTTCAATCTTGACAATTAATAATAATCAACCTGCTAAAAGAGGTAAAAAGTTGACATGATATCAATTACTCATATGTACTGATTGAGTTGTCAGATAACGTAGCAAATTCAGCAAAATTACTAATTGATGAAGACTCCGATGGATGCACACAATAGTAAAGAATCGAAAGTCAGTTTCACGTTATAAAAAGAAATGGAGTAAATTACAATTTTTGTCCCTGTGGTTTTCCCGATTCTGCGTTTTTGTCCCTGTACTTTTTTTTTCTGTTTTTTTGTCCCTGAGGTATGCAAAATTCCATTTTTTTGTCCTTCCGTCCACTTGCCGTCTCTTTTTGGCCGTTAAAACCCTCACGTGCCAAGCATGTGAGGGCATTTTAGTATTTTTCTCTAAATCACTTGTACTATATGTCTTAAAAGTTGTACTCTTGGTGTTCCTTCTCTCTCTTCTATGAAGAACTCAAATTCACAGTCATCTTCATGGTGATTTTACAAGAACTCAAATTGATTTCAGGTACAAGATTGAAGATTCAACGGTGCACACTTACAAGTTAAAAGATTGATGAAAAAGGGTTTGAAAAGAAACCCTTTTAATAAAAAAGATGAAGGAATCGGAAAGAACTTTGGCGATCTCCCACCAGCGGCCACAATCACCATCTAAGAAGCAAAATTGAGATATTATTTGATGGTATTTTAATCTGGATCTATGTATTTGTAGTTCGCTGGATGATGGATCTAGAGCTCATCGTATCTGATTCTCTCTGCTCTCATTGGATCTGAATCTAAATCATCATCACCGCCCTTCTTCATACCATCCTTCTTCACACCACCGCCATTGCTGTAATTTCCGCCACCGGCCGCCGCCTTCTTCATCTCCTCCGTCGCAAAATCCAAACTCTTTTTAAACGAGATCTGCCCTATTTTATTTTTGAAGATAAACGAGATCTGCTACTTTTTTTTAATGGGGTTGTCGAGATCTGCTGTTGTTTGAAGTTAAACAAGATCTGCTATTGTTTGAAGGTAAACGACATCTGAAAGTTGATTGGGGTTTTGAATGGCGTTGTAGATCTGCAAGTTGTATTGTTTGAAGGTTTTTTCCAGATAAAGAAGAAGAAATTAGGAAATAAAAAATAAAACATAAAAAAAGATAATGGTAAAAAGTCAAAGAAAAAAGTGAAAATAAAATAGAAAATGGAAAAAGACCAAAATGCCCTCACGTTTTCAGCACGTGAGGGGCTTAACGGCTAAAAAGAAACGGAGGTTGGACGGAAGGACAAAAAAACAGAATTTTGCATACCTCGGGGACAAAAAAACAGAAAAAAAAGTATAGGGACAAAACGCAGAATCATGCAAACCACAGGGACAAAAAACTGTAATTTACTCAAAGAAATGATAGTTCGATACAACAATAATATCAAGAAAATTTGGCTACACTATAGTTCAAGACAAGTTAGATTCATATGAAATTTAACTCTAAAGTCTAAAGTAAACATGCATTTATACAGTACTAACAATTTTTTGTAAGGTTGCCATTGAAAATAATTTTTAACAGTCGGATTATTCTTTCAGCTATGACATAAAATTTCAACTAACTTGTATTAGGCCTCTCCCAACCCTTCCCCATCACTAAACCCATCACTAGCGCCACGTCATCGCATCCTTACTGACCTGCTACTGACACGTTCGTGCCAACCCTACCCATCACTAACCCATCACTAAACCCATCCTTTCCACATCATCATTTCCACATCACCATTTTAATTAATAAAAAAACACATTATATTAAATAAAAAAACATTACATTAAATAAAAAAAAATTACATTAATTAAAAAAAAATTACATTAAATTATAAAAAGACATTAAAATTAAAAAAAAAAACATTAAACTTAAAAAAAAAACATTAGACCTAAGAAAATAAAAACATTAGACATAAAAAAAACATTAAACTTTAAAAAAAAAAACTACTCGTCGTCCTCGTCTTCCTCTTCTCCCTCATCGGATGAGTCCGGTTCGGCGTATTTGTCCAATAAACTCCGGCGATATTTTAAAACCGCTTTTCGCTCTCTTCGGCTCAAATTATCAGGAACCGAACAATGAAGGACTCTGAAAGCATCCGATATCTTTTTCTCCACGGTCGCTTCTTTGATAGTCTTCAAAGTGTCGGCTTGCAGTATGGCGTTCTCACATATACGGTCACGAGTTTCGTCACTTGAATACCGTGACGAAGTCGCATCCGAGGAACTTGCCGTACGCCGGCTAACGTTACGACCGATTGGTCGACGGATCGGGTCGTCACGGAATAGACCTTCCAGATTTTCGGGAGGGAGCGGGTTGGGGTTGTCATCGCCAAGGTTCACCGGGTTGGGCACGGGAGTGGGTTGGGGATTCATGACGTTGTAATCTACCCAAAACTTGGGGTAATCTTTTAGTTCCTGCCAACACAGTTCGTACAAAAAGTTCCTCCGGTTATTGTTGTCATAAAATTGTTGTTTTGCGGCGTTGATCATGTCTTGGTCACCCGCCCCACTTTGTCGATTTGACTCGAACCGTTTATAGATTTCCCCAAACTTCCGAACATCCATTTTTATCTTGTTCCATTTCCCTTGGAGTTGACTTCTGGTGCGTTTTGTATCAACTATTGAGTTGTACTCGGCTTCAATCTGGCCCCAAAGTCGATCACCGGGTTGTGAGTTCCCGTGTTCTGCGGATTCTGAAGCATTTATCCACCGCTGGGATAAAATAACAGCCTCCTGGATGGACCACTTCTTTACCGTACCAGGCTCCCTAACCGCTGGTGTAGCTCTTCTTCTTCTTCCCGTTCCCCTGCTTGGTTCGACGGGGTCGGGAACCGCTTGTGGGCCCTGTGCTTCGGCTTCCTCTTCGGGCGGGGATTCGGGTTGATAGCCAGAACCCGAACCCGAACCGGGATGATAACCGGAGCCATAGAAACCGGGGTGGAAACCGTGTTGGTAACCGGGTTGGTAACCGGGTTGGTAACCGGGTTGGTAACCGGGTTGATAACCCGGTTGATAACCGGGTTGATAACCCGGTTGATAACCCGGTTGATAACCGGGTTGATAACCGGGTTGAAAACCGGGTTGAACCGCGCCTTGGTTCGAGAAACCGCCGGGGGTGGATTGGAACGGCATAAAACCCGAACCCGAACCAGATGCGACGTTGCTCGGGCTGGGCTGGCTAGTCTGTCCAGCATTTGACGAATATGCTGGTGACGGGATACGGGTGTTTAACAAATTTTGGAAGTGATCATTTGACGCAGAGGAGTTCGATCTACGACTCATGATGAAAATCTGGAAAATAGGTAATGAAGGTATTGAAGAAGTGGGAGAAGTGGTGTAAAATTATGAATGTGAGGGTGTTGTATTTATAGGTAAAAAATAGGATAAAGGAAAAAAAAAAAAAAAAAACAAAAATTAAATTTTGAATTTAATTTATACGCTCCCTCGATCCTCGCCACACCCCCGACGGATTCTCTACCCCGTCGAAAACACGACGTGTTGTTGACGACGCCGGCCACGACGGAACGGTGCCAACGCCGTCGTGGCTCGACGCGAGCTCGACGCCCCCCGACGGATAGCGTTGGCAGCGGTCTTACTAGTTTAACTTGTCAATTATATTTTTAAATTTATTTATATGTAGGCATGCAAATTACTTCAAAATTCATTTAACACAACAGCCCAAACAGGTCAACAGCATTTCCAGATTTTTTGAAAGAGAGAGAATGAAAATAAAACTATCAAAAGACTATAATATTTCTATGAACAGATGTACTCCATGGGAGAGAACTCTTCATCTCTCAACATCTTCTGCTGCCTCGAAATATAAGCCTCCACCGTTCGCCGGAAATCGTCGCTGCTCAATTCATCCTTCAATAAACTTCTCTCCATCGCCGCTGTATCTCCGTCACCATGACCATACTTCTCCGATCGGCCTATCTCCGTTACCGACCGTCTCAATTCCCGGTGAATCTGATTGCCTTCGAATTTCACTTTGATCCGATTATCCGATCGACTTCTGCAAATCTTCCTTTTGTTAGTTGAAATCACACTAGTACGATTCACTACGCTCCGGTCGCAATTTTTAACGTACTCGTAGCATAAATCATCGCTGCTCAAATCATCCTTCACAGAACTCTTCTCCATCTCCGTCGTATCTCCGTCACCAAGACAAAACTTATCCGATCTTCCTATCTCTGTTACCGACCGCCTCAATTCCCGGTGAATTTGATTGCCTTCACATTTCAATTTAGTCCGATTCTCCGATTGGCTTCTGCAAATCTTCGTTTCGTCGGTTGAAATCACACTAGTACAATTCACTACACTTCGGTCGGAGTTTTTAACGTACTCGTAGCATAAATCAGTTTTTGTGTTACCATCGCTACTTTCAACATCTCGAGATTTGAAATATAGAATCATAATTATCACGTTTCCGATCACGAACACGAACTTAGGGTTTAATACCGTGAAGCTAGTTCCTCTGATAAAATCACCGGAAACTTTAACGGCAGCCGGTAATTGAGATGAAAACTTAGAAATCATAACTAAGAATATAATAATCTCCATGAATCTGAACAACGTCGTGAGCTTTTGAAGCCTCTGGTACTTTATAATTGCGTTCGATTTTGACATCGAGAGATTTCATATTCAATTCGTGTTTCGCGTTCATAGTAGTACGTTCTTAGGATATTGGTGGATGTTTCAATTTATAAATGGCTTGTAAAGAGGAATTATTATAGCAAAAAGGAGAGTGATGGCCATCCCATTTGGTAGGGGTGGAAGTTTGGTGGTTTTCCCTCTTTTTCCTTATGAGTTTGGAGTGAGGAGGTTTTGAAGGTTGGTGTGAATTTATAGCCCGGGTTTTTCTTCAAACTGTTCTTCATTTTCTTTACTTTTGCTTTTGTGAAATGGTATATGGTTAGTTAGTTAGTTACTATTTGTGCTTATTAACGTTGTTATTCATCCAAAGATAAAATATGTAATTAACTAATTCGTTTTTTATATATTATCCTTTAATTTATCATACCACTTATAAAATAATTTCTGTATAAAATTTATTAATTCTATTTAGTAATCTTTTAATTTAAACACTAATATTAATTAAATGAGTAAAAAGATTTAATACGAATTAATATAATCTTTTATTTTCCAAATATAAAATAAAAAAGTCTAGATAAAATCTTCAATTTTATATTACTATTATATAAATTTATTACTATTGTTATCTTTAAACTATGATATCAAAATGATCGATTTAGTTATTAAACTACTTTCATGTAATGTGCCTTTTGACAAGTCTGTGTAGTTCCATTCTTAGTAAAATAAAACATTCATGTTGATGTTTCTTGAGAGATCATATTTATACACGTAAGAATCAAGCAGGAAATGTTTTGAGATCTCTTATCTTCTTACCTCTTCGCACCTTCTTTAGTCATGTACCCAGGCTACTTCAGTTAACTTTTTTTTAATATATTGATCTTCCTCTTCCTAACTCGGATAACATGAATAACGTCCTCAAATGGCTTAATAATGCACACATTAATTCAACCTCCAAGAATATTCTGCATTCTGATGCAGTGGTTTGAACGTTATGTTAGTTTCATAGCAAAAACCAAAGTCTGTAGAAGATTTACGAACATCATTAGCTGAAGTTGATTAATGGTTATATCTCTTCGAATCAAATATTATTATGTTAAATAAAATTGTTAAAGTGGCATTTTTAAATAAAATTCTTAAAGTGGCATTTTCTCTTCGAATCAAATATTATTAATGGTTATATTTTTCTTGAAGTGAGTTAAATAAAATTATTAGATGATATTTTAAAATGAAAACGTGATATTTAAAATTCAAACAATTTAGAAAAAATGGTTTTGAGGAGTTGAAGAGGATTAAGTACGTGGCAAAACAATGGTTATATTACTATTACTTATATATACAATAAGCATACTAATTTCACTGTTCATAATTAATTACTCCCTCCGTCCCTAAATAAAGTTCTCATTTGTGTTGGGCACAACATTTTAGGAGATGGTTAGTAGTGGGGTATTTGGTATTACTTTTGAATAAAATATAAGTTTTGATTGGAGAGAGAAAGTGTTTTAAGGGATAGTTAGTGGTGAAAGTATTGGTAATAATATTATTATATTAAGTGGGTCCCTTAAGTTTGATAAATGGGAACTTTATTTAGGGACAAAACTTGAAGGTGAAATGGGAACTTTATTAAGGGACAGAGGGAGTACAATTTTAACCCCTTTAAATTTCTGAAATTTACATTTTGGTACGGAAGTTTATAATCATTGCATCATACAAAACCAAAATTCAAGGAATCGATTATTTATCTCTCCCAACCGTTATCCCCTGTATTCTATTACATTATATATTTCCTCCGATTCAAAATAAGTGATACAATTTTTTTTTTGGGGTGTATCAAAATAAGTGATACACTTTGAAAAATTACATTATTTGGCAAAAAATAGTGGGATCCACACCCACTAACTATCTACTTTAACAAAGTGAAAAGACCCCTTTATCCTTACTTTTACTTTTAAACATCATTAACTCCACTTTATTCAAAAATATGGGACCCATTTCCCACTAATCATCCAATTAATCTAATTTAACCATCATTATAAACTTTTGTCTCAAAATCCGTAAAATGCAAAGTGTATCACTTATTTTGAATAGGAGGAAGTATTAGGATTTGGGAGAAAGCTGTGATTAAATAAAAATTTATTTGTTAAATTTATATGTTTTTGGCATCAGTAATAAAATACATATATCACTATATATTTATCAATTTCTTCCTGTTTTAACAAACAAAATTAACAATGTTACTTGACATAAATTAACAATGTTACTTGACATCGATACACAATCAAACAATGTTTAATGATATAAAATATGTATAACTTTTTATTATCTATAACTTTGTTCATAAACAAAAAGTTAAATTTGATATTAACTAAACATTAATTTTTGCTTAAGATCAAAAATATTTTCAATTCCCGCTGCAACGCGCGGGCCGAACATCACTTGTATAATACAATAGGCATACAAAATCACTGTTCATAAAGGTTTTACCTTAAGAAACTAATAAAAGCTTTTTCATTTGATAAATAACTTAAACAAAGGTTGTTGCAAGTGGTTGCCATAGGACTAGATAAGGTCATCCTTCTCAGTTGACTAAGTCTCGATTCTCACCGGTGCCTTCTAAATTTTTTTTATTATAGATGATACTTGAATTACAAAATTACCTCTTGACTTTAAAAAATAATAAATATTGATAGTTTCTTCTTTATAAAACCTTCTTTTTCCAATAATTTAACTTACAAATCTAAATTTTTTAATCTACACTTTTAACTTTATTTAAAATATTAGGTTAATATATCTTATATCCTTAATTATAAATTTATAAATTATCTTCATATCTTTCAAAATTTAAAACGTTATATACCTTTTTTGTTCATAAATACAGAAAAAACTAAATTTAATAAAAACTCAGCCTTAATTTTGACGTAAAAAAATGTATGTTTTTAAATCCGCAGCATCGCGCGGAGACAAAATTCCTCGTTTGTAGGAACATGGATGGGGGTTATATACACTCACACTCACACTCACACAGCCACACTCCTTCCTTACTAGCTAAGAAATTGCCACATATGACATACCCCAACGACAAAAGTGGCAGTTGGACTCGGTTTTCGGCTTTTGGATCGGTTCTTCTTCTTTTTTGGTTATGTTATGGTCCGGTTTTGGTTTCTCAGTTTTAAAACTCGAATTTGGCAATTTCAAGTCTAACTCAAGACGTAATTTATGTCGATATAATTTTCGGTTCTAAACACAAAATAATCAGACTGAACCAAAGTCGGAACCATTATTTCTTTGTTTAGGTTTTTTTGCTATACGTTTTAACACTTTTATCAACTACTCCCTCCGTCCCACAAAAAACTTCCCATTTGATATGGGCACAAGTTTTAAGGGGATAGTTAGTGGTGGGGTCATTGGTAATAATTTTGATTAAAATATAAGATTTGTTTGGAGAGAGAAAGATGGTTAGTGGATAGTTAGTGGTGATGTCCTTAGTAATAATCATATTTTATTATGTGGAGTCCATCAATTAAATGAAATGAGAAATTTTTTGTGGGACAAAAAATTAAGGTCAAATGGGAAGTTTTTTGTGGGACGGAGGGAGTATAAAACTTCAATTGCACAAGTCAACCCCCTTTTGACTCTATTGCTTCCTACATACATATTAATCAATAAAGTTAGTGTAATAATAAGAAACTATTATCAAGATGTATAAATTAAAACTATATATAGCAATATGAATCCAACACTGATATGTTGACAATGGCCATCGAAAAGGAGAACCCAATACTAATTTATAAAAGTATAAAACTATAGATTTGAATATGTGGACTAAGGAAGCAAGTAATGAGTCCAAAAGAAAATGAAAATTGCCACCAACTTTTAATCGCTAGTGTCGTCTCTTTAAAATATAAAATAAAGGGCAATTTTTATAGAACACAACATAAGCAATTAACAGTTGTAATTAAAATGTTATGAGTTTGAGTATCATTAAAAATATTATGTAACATTTAGTTGTATGAAAAGATTTGTTTCAAAAAAGAAAATTAGATTGTTTAATACGAAAATGTCTAAAAGTTAAGTAAATAACTTTTTATGGATACTCATCTAGTAGTTATACATTCCAAAAGGCAGGGGCGTCTCCGAGATTTCGGATGTCCTGTGCAAAAACACGAAAATGGGCCCCCTAAAAACAAGATTTTTATAAAAATTTGAACATTCTAATTTTTTCTATTAAATTATTAAGTTGGCTTAAATTTTAATATTATATATATAAGATATGTATAAAATGTGGGCCCTGTGCGGCTGCACCTCCTGCACCTCCTCAAAGACACCCCTGCCAAAAGGTATGTGGCTTCTCTCGTAAGTTTCGTCGCCAAACGGACGCTATTGACACAACTTCGTTACTTGGTTGTCGCTAAAAATTTTCAGCATATTAACAGAAGATGGGGAAGAAGAAGTAAAGAGGGAAAAGATAAACTGCAGCGAAAGCAAAGAGGGAGAGATGTAAAGCAGAGGTGAGAGGAGAGAGAAAGTGAGTAGTACAATGTGCTAAAGTTTTGTATTTTGTTAAAGTGACAAATGGAGTGAATACGTGTTGTTAGCACTATTGTGTCAATTAACGCATTGTTTTATAAGTGTTGGTATGATACTGAGAGCCAATGAGGGAAGTTAGTTGGCTCTTCCCTCAATAGACGACCTCCTCCTCATGGGCACGCCTCGTCGGTTGGAGGTTTAGGGGCAAACTCTTTTGTTCAAAGAAGAGTGGAGAGAAAGGATGTGTGGGCCCCAAGGTAATTTGTGTGCGTGTTTATTTATAAAGGTGAAGCCTAAAAATCTAAAGAGAAGATGTATTGATGACATGAGTATATTACTTGAATGTCAGTTAATGTGTGAATTGACATAACGTTGATTTGACAAAAACTAATAGCATTATGGTTGTGGTCTAACAAAATTGAAAAAAAAAGAAGAAAAGTCAAACTGTTTGGAGGAGCATTATGCCTTTATGCACACTAATTAAAATGGTAAAGAGAAATGGTAGTGATTTTGGGACCACATAAATTACTTCACCTACCACAACCACTGTTTTACAGTATTTATACAGTATGCTTTAAATGTTGTACATGGTGGTAAGTGAAGTAATTTGTGTGGTCACAAAAGAGAAAAGGGAAATTATGAGATAAACATAAAAGATAATTAAGTAATTTTTGTATGAACTTGCTTGTATAGCGCCACGCAAGTGCTTATTATCGTCTACAACTTTTGACTCTACCAATTATAAAGTCACTTTAAGAGATATTAGAATAATTAAAATGAAGTATTCTTAAATAGCATTTTTGAGGTAACTTTTTGTTTACTTTCAGTTATGAAGTAACTAAACGTTTAAGTATTAAACAACTACTTATATATTCTTTTTTTTAATTAAAGTATACACCACATCCAATATTGCATTTATTTGACAAGAGGTATACAACTGGATTTGTTGAATGGCTGTGTGCGAAGATGGAGGACAAATATACTAGTTCAATGGTAAATTATACGGCTTGTACAAACGTGAAATGCAGGTGAAAAGGGAGAATAAGAATTATGAAGGTTTGGTGGAATGATCAAAATACCCTCATATATTTGGTACGTGAACGGCCAAATTTGGACCGAAAAACAAATATGCGAAAACTTAAAAGGTAAAGGGACAGAAAAAAAAATATAGGAACAAAATCGTAAAATTGAAAATACCACACGAACGATTTATGTAAATTACTCTATCCATTTAACATTCAAAAAAGCTACACTTGCACCTAAAATAAATATTAGGATAAAAAAATACATGTAAAATTAATTTTAAATAGATTTTACCATGATAATAATAAAAAGTTGGTAAAGGAGAGTCGGAGACAAGGGGTGGGGAGATGGCATGGACAATAGCATATGTGATTAGACTTCCACTTTAATCAAGCTATATTCTCTATTTATCTTAATTTTATGCTTTACAAGATTTTATTTAAATTTTTATATATTTTTTAAACGGCACTTAATTTACTCCTTTTTATTTATATCGGGACTTGAACTCATGACCGCAATTAATTAGAGAAATTGAAATGGGTGCCATCGTCGAGCCAGGTGGGCGAACTCTGGTGGGATCCCCATTCTGAAGCCATCGTCCCTGCTTTCTACTCCCAGATCGTGACCCCAACACCAATTCGGCAATACAATATTAAAAATATACATTCTTTTTATCTTTTACAAACCGGCTGAGAACAAAGTGTTCATAGCTCGAAGAGGATTCTTTCTTGATAGAGAGCTATTATCCAAAGAAGCTAGTGAGAGCAAAATTGATCTTGAAGAGTCTCAAGAGTCAACCAATGAAATTGAATCGGAACCTTTAAGTTGACACTAGTACTCAACTTGAGGATGAGACTCATGTTGAACAAAATGATATAACTCCTACCATTCCACGTAGATCCTCTAGAGTTGTTCGCCCTCCTGAGCATCTTGGTGATTATTATGAATACCATATTGCTGAAGGCGATGCATCGACTGATAATGGTTTACCAGTTGATGATGATGAGCCATCAAACTATAAGGAAGCTATGGAAGGCCCTGAGGCCGATAAATGGAAAGAGGCTATGGAGAGCGAGATTCAGTCCATGTATGACAATCAAGTATGGAACTTGGTTGACGTTACACCTGGCATTAAAACCATTGGGTGTAAATGGATCTTCAAGAAGAAGACAGACATGGATGGGAATGTGCACACTTATAAGGCTAGGCTGGTTGCAAAAGGTTATACTCAAACTCATGGGATTGATTATGATGAAACCTTTTCACCAGTAGCCAAGATAAAATCTATAAGGATATTGCTTGCAATAGCTGCATTTCATGACTATGAAATTTGGCAGATGGATGTGAAAACTTCTTTCCTGAACGGAAAGTTAACTGAGGATGTCTATATGGCACAACCAGAAGGTTTTATCCACAAGCAGCATCCTAAGGGAGTGTGTAAGCTTGAGAAATCCATCTATGGATTGAAACAAGCATCTCGAAGTTGGAATCTTTGCTTTCACGAAAGAGTCAAACAGTTTGGATTTTCGAGAAGCGAATATGAGTCCTGTGTTTATATCAAAACTAGTGGGAGCACTATAGTCTTCCTAGTATTATATGTGGATGACATATTGCTCATTCGCAACCACATTCCTACACTGCAAGATGTGAAGTCTTGGTTGGGAAAGTGTTTTGCAATGAAGGATCTAGGAGATGCAGCGTACATACTTGGAATCAAGATATATAGAGATAGAGAAAAACGTCTAATAGGATTAAGCCAGAGTACATACTTAGACAAGATATTGAAGAGGTTTCATATGCTTGAGTCTAAGAAAGGTTATCTACCAATGAACCATGGCATAACATTGACTAAGAGTCAATGTCCCAGCACTGAGTTAGAGCGGGATAAGATGAGTCGAATCCCATATGCTTCGGCTATAGGTTCGATCATGTATGCCATGATATGTACTCGTCCTGATGTCTCATATGCTTTGAGCATGGTGAGTCGATATCAGGATAACCCTGGCAATAATCATTGGATAGCAGTGAAATCGATTCTCAAGTACCTACGGAGAACAAAAGATATGTTCTTAGTGTATGGTGGGAAAGACGAACTGAAAGTGGAAGGTTATTGTGACGCGAGTTTCCAAACGGATAGAGATGACTCATGCTCACAATCTGGGTGGGTATTCTTATTGAATGGAGGAGCTGTCACTTGGAAGAGTTCCAAGCAGAACTCAGTTGCTGATTCCACATGTGAATCTGAGTATATTGCTGCTAGTGAAGCAGCAAAAGAGGCCACATGGTTAAAGAATTTCATCGGTGACCTTGGTGTGGTAACAAGCATCAAGGACCCATTGAAAATCTACTGTGATAATGAAGGTGCAGTCGCACTGACTAAAGAATCCAAAGATCACAGTCGAACCAGGCATATACTCAGAAAGTATCACTATGTGCGAAACCGTGTTGAGGAAGGGGACATCATCGTGACTAGGGTATCATCGGATGAGAATCCGGCTGATCCATTCACAAAGCCACTAAGTCGATCCAAGCATGATGAACATGCTAGGACGATAGGAATTAGATTTCAAAGTGACTCGTACTAGTTTATTTATTGAAACTATATTACAAATATTAAATTGTATGAATGGATGATTTATTTATGGTGATTAAATAATTTGCAAGTGTTCTATCATTCATATAGTATTTAAATTTGTGTTTCACTTTTGCATGTTTAGAACAAATTCCAAAGTGATCTAAGAGATCATTTAAACGTCCACAGTCGATCATTCTCATGGGAATGAGAAGTGAATTAAGATGTCATGGAGAGGTAGTAGACTGTTCATAGAGATTGAACATTGCATAGAGATTCCTGCTACTCTCATGAGCATTTAAATGGAGATTTTAAATGTTGGACCAACCCATGCTCAGAGTATTACCTCATAGACAAATTCAAAGGTAATAGTGAGACGGTAATATCATATAGGTCTTAAAACCTAGATACATTAGTCTCCTAGTATGAGTTCGTGATGCATTGGTTTGCTCCAACGCTATTCGTAAATGGTAGCTATACAGAGTACTTCCATGTGTTATGTAACGATTATGGCAGAGACAGTGTAAGTCGAAGTTTATTCACTCCTTCTTTCAAAAGTATGAAAGAAGAGATATCTTTGGGCCCCCTGTTGATTTGATGTGACAATTAAAACCTGCGCATGTCATGACTAAATTGAAAGTTCAATTAGTAGTCTTAATCAGTCATCATAAATCTCGATCAGGAAACATAGTCGTGACTAGAGATTGACGATTGTCCGTGTCTCTAGTTAACGGGATATCGCGAAGTGAAGGACATACGATCACTTATCTTAGGAACTGTATTCTGATAAGATTCAGAGTTCAGCAGCTGCATTATTTGCACACTTTAAAAGTATGCTTGACAGACGTTTATAGTTGATGAGATGTCCAAGTGGGAGACTGTTGGAAATGGTGTCCAACGTCATCAAATAAACGGTTTGACTTGGTCAACGTAAATTAAAGTCCTACTGGGGTTGCTCTTGAGGCGCAACCGAACACGAGAATAAACGAACCGGGCTTTGATTAATTGTATAATCAAATGTGTAACGGGTTAGATGGACTGGAATAAGTTAATGGGTAATTAACTAGTTATTCCATAGCGGGCTTGATTTAATTAAAGGTTTAATTAAATAGAAACGGGCTTGGGCTATTTGAGCCCAACTCAAATAAGGAAACGTTTCCTTGGCGAAACCTATAAATAGGGTGCATGGGTATTGACCTAATACACACATTCTTTGGCTTTAGGCTTGCACCCAAGTTTCGGCCGCCCCCTTCCCTCGTCCGTCCGACCGCCGCCTGCCGGACCACCGTCGCCGCCGTGCCGCCGACGCTAGGGTTCGACCGAAAGGGTTTTTCGGTTAGGGTTTCGTTTGGGTTTTCTCAAGGGTACTTTACACTACGTTGTGGTGTATTGTCTCGTTCGTTGTCAACCTCAAGTGTGATCAAGTAGAGGGGTTCTAGTTTGAATCCTCGTTATTGACAAGTTTTGGCTCGTACAAGATCTCAAGGATTCGCATCACCAAGTGTTGCCAATGTAAGTGATTTATTTATTTTATTCATAGCTACCTTAGACTCGTAGATCTAAACGATCCTTTATCATTTCGTCGTTTATCGTTATGATTTGTTCGTAAATTCCGCGACGAACAAAGTGTCAGTAAATTGGTACGAAACCCAACAGGATCCTCCAAGCATTTGCACAATTCGACCCAAAGGTTCTTTGTTGTTAAGTTGTAATGTTAAAGATAGATGGGTGACATTGGGTGTGTTGATCATGAAAGAGTTTTAAAAATGGAAGTAGAGGTGCACAGAGAATACGAATATCTAATTTTACGAAGAAAAAAAACTATCCGAAATCGGATTTTAAGAAAACAATATTCTTTTAATCCGGATCGGATATTTTTGAAACCGGATGCGGATTATTTGAGCCGACTATATTTTTTACAGGATAAAAAACCGCAATTTTACCAGAAATTTTTTCGGTTTTAACCTCAAAATACATGATAATGGTTTTAAATCCGGTCCTATCTAGTTATATTGTAACATATTTAATGCCCAAAATCTAGATAAAATCCAATCCTGTTTTTAGCAAATTCGATTTTGTAATTTATGCGAAAAACCATTCTGAAAAAAATCTAATCCAGATTGACAAGAAAAAATCTTTTTAAGGTCTGCTGTGAGAAGATTTGAACCATGGTTTTCCAAGTTTGAAAGACATTTATTTAAACATAAAAGAAGAGTTTATTCACCACCATTACCACTACCACCCATACCGCCACCACCACCCGCCACCACCTACCTCCACAACCACTGCCGCCCGCCACCACCTACCGCCACCATCATCACCTACCACCACTTGCCGCCGCCAACCTACCTCCACCACCACCCACCACCACCATCACCACCTACCACCACCAACCGCCACCCGCCACCTCCTACCGCCGCCGCACCACCACCCACCACCTCCTACCGCCACCACCATAACCACCATGGCCCGCCTCACCTACCACCACCAATACCGCCACTAAAAAATATTCAGCCTGCATACATTGAAAAACAAACAGTCCTTTTCTTATAGATTGCAGACATTTGGTCCACATCTTCTCTGCAAATATGGTCTGCAGCCTGCAGACGTTCTTCCTCTTCAAAAACAAACAACACCTAAATGGAAGCCCAAATCTATACTATATACTCCCTCCGTCCCTAAATAAAGTTCTCATTTCCCTTGGGCACAACTTTTAAGGAGATGGTTAGTGGTGGGGTATTTGATATTACTTTTGATTAAAATATAAGGTTTGATTGGAGAGAGAAAGTGTTTTAGGAGATAGTTAGTAGTGAAAGTATTGATAATAAAATTATTATATTAGGTGGGCCCCTTAAGTTTGAGAAATGAGAACTTTATTTAGGGACAAAACTTGAAGGAGAATTGGGAACTTTATTTAGGGACGGAGGGAGTATAAATGATTTAGACCTTTCCGAAATTAAAAAAATTCAGTCAACACACCTACTAATTTGGGAAATGTTAATTTTTTATAAAAATATGCTTTGTGCAAAACTTAAACCTACAACCTCTGCGTTATTAGAACAATGTTTGAACGAACTGAGCTAATAAACTATATGTTCATATTTTGGATATAATTATATTTATTAATCCCTTAAATTTTAAAAAGTTAAATCCACACCCACCACCCACTACCACAACCGTCACCACCATCTACCAAAGCATAATAACAGGGTAATTACCATTGCATTATGCAGATAAAATTCTAGTTCTATGAAGTATATAAGAGTGACTTAGTGAGGGCTTTTTACTTTAATGGCCCATTTAAGAGGCGGATTGGGCCGAACAAAGGTCCAAAAGTTTTGACTCATAGTTTAGACAATCCCTAGGGTTTCTAATAAATCGGAAGATCTGAAAGCATCACCATTTCCGTCGTACACAGCTTCTCTCCGCCGCACCACCTGTTGCTATCTCACCTGATCCAATGGTACGCATTTCCTTTTCACATTCTTATTCTTCCTCTTCATGCATGAAATCACAGTTTTCGTATATACAGTTCAAAAACCCTAATAATCGACGTCAATTTGCAGGCTCCGAAAAAGGAAAAGGCTCCACCACCATCTTCCAAGCCCGCGAAGTCCGGCGGCGGCAAGCAGAAGAAGAAGGTAACCAAACTTTTACATTGTTCTGATTTTATTTTATTTAGAAAACGACATCGATGAGTTTGCATATGTGTTTCACATTGTAATACTGTAATGAGATTGGATAATAATGAAATTAATGTGCAGAAATGGAGCAAGGGCAAGCAAAAGGAGAAGGTGAACAACATGGTGTTGTTTGATAAGGCCACTTATGATAAACTGCTAACTGAAGCTCCTAAGTTCAAGCTCATCACTCCCTCCATTCTTTCTGATCGTTTAAGGGTATTTGCCTCTCTTTTTTTGTTATTTTAATTTCAGATTATTTCATTCCAGCATCGGTTGGGCCTAATTTTAGGGTTTAAATCGAATGTATATAAGTTTAGAGACATGTTTGATATTAGGGTTTAACTCTACATAACTTTTTGAAATAGGAGAACTTTCATTGATTTTTAATTACTAAACTATATCTCAACATTTACAAACTATACCACACACCTTGCACTTTCATTAAAATATTTGATATTAGGGTTTAACACCAAAGAATGTACTCAAATGCTCTGAATCTCTTTAGCCCTGCAACCTGGATAATGAAAGGCATCATTGAAAAGATTCTCAATTGTTCGTGTTCCAACATTTTCACGATAATTCTTAAGGATTGCATCTTCATATGCAATAAGACTAATGTTAATGATAGTCATAATAATTTTATGATATAATATCAATAGTTACATATTTTATTTTGCTAAGCGTTTTTGTAATCTATATTTTTTCACCTTGTTCTGACTTCAGCGGGAGATGGACCTTGTTTTAATTTCATGAGGAATTTTCTATGTTTTTATTGATGTTACTTTAGTTTCATTATTGATTGTGGTTATTTATGATAATGTCAGATCAATGGATCTCTTGCAAGGAAAGCAATTAGAGATTTAATGGCGAGAGGTGCAATCCGGATGGTGTCTTCTCATTCAAGCCAGCAGATATACACCAGAGCTACCAATACCTAAAACCAGTTTTTACAAATGTGTAGACAATGGTCAACTGTTGACTTTTTTGGATCTTGATTGTCTGTTATTTAGATTTTGTTCACCATAAATTCTGATTTGGGTACTTATGAAATTGCATCTTTTAAAATTCATGTTCTCTCTTGGAAATACTATTGATGTATGCCAAGTGTGGCGAGGAGTGTTTAAGGGTGTGTTTGAGAGGGCTTTTTTTTAGCTTTTAAGCTTATTAAGTTAAGTTAGATAATATTTTTGAAGTGTTTGGTTTAGTTTATAAGCATCCTAGCTTATAAGTTTATGCTTATAAGTTTATTGAGATTAAACAACAAACTTTATATGAAAACCTGGTTTATATGCATCAAGCCTTTAATTGGGTCAACAATATTGTAAAGATATTCGCTAGTTAAATTACATTACCTATAATAATATTTTCCTAATGAAATCATGGTTATATACCATACATTAATATGGTTCTTTTTTTATTTATTTATAAAATGGTGTTTGAATATTATTTCTCTCCAAACTTTTCAAAACAATAAATATATAATATGTTAGTTTACAAGTATGATGTGTATCCTCACAAATACTATTTAAGTTATTGCACAAATAAAACAAATATGCTGGAGCATAGTTGAAAATTCATTCACGCCACTTAAACTAGGGATAGTATCAAAATGCATCCTCATCATGACCTACTGCTTACGAATTTACATAAGCTAATGTTAGAGTAAAGGTTCGTGACATAGACAACACATAATAAAAAGTCAATCCATTTGAAATTTATAACTTAAAATTTCGGATGACAACTACTATACCTAGAGTATGTGAGTCGGAACATGATTATCAATACGCTAACTGATATATTTGGTTTTATCGTGGCATCTGAGTGTATATTGTTAAACCGGGGCCAGATATTCGCTAAATATACCAGTTAGCGACTTAGCGTATTGCTATTATTCTTGAAACTGTGCCAGACTTTTACTACTATTCATGTAAAGTTAACAATATATCTATCGATCAGTTAGTGTATTGCTACTATTTTCGAAATTGGCTTAGACTTTGCTACTATTCATGTAAAACTCGACGGAAGATGGCTTCTTTTACTAATGCATACGTATTTTAAGTGTAAAGATTTTTTTTATGATACATATGAAAATTGTGGTAATTCAGTTTGACGGGATTGATGTATTAGAAATGTACATATATTTGAATTTTATACTACTATTTGATGTCAACTTAGCAAGGTTATATTTGTTGATACAAATCCGAGACTTCACTCGATCTATATAATGTTAATATTTTAATTTTTAATTTAATTTGTTTATGCTCATAAGCCCAAGTGTAGAACTCACTCTCAAAAGCTAGCTTGAAGGGGGAGGGAACACCTAGACTTATAAGCCACTATTTGGTTCTTACTTTGGCCAATGTAAGACATAACACATAGATATGACGCTTTTTTATTGGATTGGCATTGAATTGGCAAATAATTTGGATGGAACAGGGAGGACAAAGTTTTAACACCTATATTTAAAGTTAAAAAAATTTAACACAACAAGCACCACACCCCTTATCTCTCGATAAACATATACTTCCTCCGTATCAAAATAAGTGACACACTTTCCTTTTTGGGGTGTATCAAAATAAGTGACACACTTTGAAAACTTTCTCTTTTTGGTAAAAATAGTGGGACCCATACCCACTAACTATCCACTTTAATAAAGTGAAATTACCCTTATACACTTACTTTTACTTTTAAAACTCATTAATATCACCTTATTCAAGAAAAGTGGGACTCATTCTCCACTAACTATGTACTTTAATCTATTTTAACCTCTACTTTAATCTTTTACATCAAAAAACGTGTAAGCCAATTTGTGTCACTTATTTTGATACGGAGGAAGTATGTGTCATATCATATAAATATAATAGTATTATTTTGATGTTTAATTGATAATATTATTTAGGGTTAGATGTGTTAAATGTATTAAACATAAAGTCGATACTATAGTAGAGTAAATTATGAGTATAGTTCTTAGACAACGGCCAGTTTAGTCATCGTTGCAATATTAATGTTACATCATTTTTTCTCTTCTAATCAAACACATGACAAATCCCGAATAAATTCACGTAACAATCAACCAAACTCTTTCTCCTTTGAAATCAATCTCTTCCCTTTGAAAATCAAACGACCTCCAACGATCGATGGGACGACTGGATGAGGCTTTGGGACGCGTCCTAGAAGAATGGATACAAAGCCGTTCCTAGACAAGGGCGGCCACCCAGAGCCCACAAAATTTAGGGACTCATTTTCAAAAAAGCAGTATATTTATACATATGTGTAAACTCATATAACTCGAGATAAGTCCAACAGAATATTATAAATAGACGGATTACAGAGTCCAATCCGGATATTTAATTTGGGTATTGAGGTGGCCTTTTAATTTAACGGAAATGTTTTAGTTATTTAGGGGAAAAATTGTTTCAGGGGTCCTTTTTAAGATTTTGCATATGACCTAAAAATTAATTGGACTAATCCTCAATGGATAGACTTCTATTCTGAAATTTGTAACACATTTAGTTTTTTGTTTGGATAGACTTCTACTCCGAACGAGTTTTTCTTTCTATGGGAGTCCCATCGTTCACAAAGTCGTCCTTTATTAGATATTTTGTTTTTATGTAAAACATCGAAAACGTTTATGTTTGTTTTATGTGATTACGACCGATCCATACTTATTAATTCGCTCTTTAGTTTTCCCGTTCACATTTCAAACGTTCAAATTTAGTTGGACACTGGTAAAATGTAAGTCAAATACTTCTTATAAAACATAGATTTAAGCTTGATATATTTAAAAGCACTTAACCCTACAATTAATAACAGCAATAACGAATAGAGAAATGATATTTAGTCATATCATTTGGTCCTACTTATAGTCCTACTCACTTGATAGGATGACATGTATATTCCACTAATTCTCTCTCCTAATATTATCCCTTGATTGTGACACGTGTCTTCATCTAATGAGTATACCTATGAATATGTCCAAATGATAGACCTAAATACCATTACTCTAACGAATATAAAAAGAAAAACATTTCTTCATATGTAAAAAAGTTTGACTCCGAAGGAGTGAAATCTAGATCCAATTAAACTCTTCACAACTTTTACTGAAAAAATGAAGTTTTTTATATTGAAATGTTCTAGTTTTTATTATAGGTCATTTCTGATAGAGTTATGACTTTTTAGATTGTTTAGTATAAAAATGGAAATATTTACCGACTAACCAGACAAAATTCTCGAAAATGACATAAGTAAACAATATTCTAACTTAATTATTATGACATTTTTAAACATCAAATAAATATTTACCTAGTAAAAAATCAAATTTGTGAACTCTAAAAAGTATTCAACCTGAGTCAGTCGAATGTCTTTATATAAGTGTGGCTCATGCAACAACTTAAACAACCAACCACCATAGATCGATGATGGCTTCTAATTTTAGCTTGTCCACATTTCCGAAATCATTATCCCCTCATCGCTTCAAATTAGTCTCATGCAATGATGCTGCAGATGACCACCACCTTAAAACACAAAACAACCTTATACTACCCAAAACATCATCACTTCCAAGTAGTAGGAGAAACTTGCTCCTAGGGTTTGGAGGAGGTCTCTACGGTGCGGTCAATCTTCCGTTGACGCGGACCCCATCACAGCTCCTGACGATATCAACGACTGTGTTCCTCCCGATGCTATCGACTCCCCTGAAAACGCGCTAAATTGTTGCCCACCACCTTCACATCCAAAACGTTACATCTTGCCCGGTGCTCCGTGTTCGGGTGCCAGCTCATAAAGCCACACCTGCATACATCGAAAAATACCAAAAAGCAATAGAGAGTCTGGATGACGACGATCCACACAGTGGTAAGATCCATTGCGCGTATTGTAACGATGTTTACAATCAAGCCCGAACTCAAAATCCAGATTCATAATTCCTCGCTTTTCTATCCCTTCCATCGTTATTTCTACGAAAGGATATCGGGAAAGCTGATTGATGATCCAACTTTTGCTTTACCCTACTGGAATTGGGACAATCCCGACGGAATGATGATTCCGTCTATGTACGCGGATGGAGATTCCAACACGAATCGTTTGTTTGACAGTTACAGGCAGTTAGGTCACCAACCGCCGGCTAGAGTTGATCTTACTTATACCGGTGTAGAAAAAAGCGGTCGATAATCTGAATACGATGAAAAAAATCTATGAAGTGTATTCACGATACTAATAGTTTCTTCGGTACTGACCCTAGACCGGATCGAGCTTCGTGTTCTGGAAGTGTCGAGAATTGGCCTCATAATTCGGCGCACGGGTGACCATAACCTGGAAAACTGGGAAGACATGGGAAACTTTTACTCGGCTGGGTACGACCCGATCTTCTACGCGCATCATGCGGATGTGGTCAATCTGGAAAGACTTGAAACCGGGCCGAAATCACGACCCGATACATCCAATGACTGGCTAAAGGCGTCGTATGTTTTTTATGATGAGAATAAAGAGCTGGTACGTACGAAGATTGTGTAGACACGAAAGCGATGGGGTATGATTTCGCACCCTCAGAATATTCCTTGGGAATATATATGTCGTTTCAACTCCTCCTCGTGTGAAGAGGTCGAGTTCTGAAACGACTAATCCGTTTGAATTTGGTCAGAAAAAGGTGGATATCCCGTTAAAGTTAGACCGAGAAAAGGCCGGCTACAAACCGGACCGAGGACGAAAAGGAAAAAGCTAAAGAGATGTTGTTCGTGAATGGAATCAAATTCGATAGAGGAAAATTTGTCAAGTTTGATGTGTTGGTGAATGATCCGGATGATGGAACCGAGACCAGCAAGTGAGTTTGCGGGTACTTTCATACACGTAATCATGGTGGTGAGAAGATGTTCATGAACGGTGTTCGGGATCACCGAGCTGTTGGAGGACATTGAAGGTGAACATGATGAGTATGTTTTGGTGCCGTGGGCAGGGACTGATGATGCAACCGTTTCTGAGATCAAAATTGATTTTATTCCCATACTTTGAACTACTTCTTTAACGAGGATTTTTGCTAGAAATTCTCGGTCGTAAATTAATAAGCATGCATGCTCTATGCTCGAGTGTTTGTACGAATTTTATCCCTATCTGCATGTAACAAAATAAAAGATTGCGTAATCTTTTTCCAAAAAATAAAATGTGCCACGGTATAATTGGTTGATCGAATTTAAACAAAAAATGTTTGTTATTGATGATGTCAAATTTTAATTCATATATATCACTTGTATTATTAAATAATTAATAAAGAATCACTAATTAATTACCTACTAATCCATATTAAGTTAACATTAAAGAGTTAGAGCATGGTAATTTATTCAAAGCTTATTATCATTTGAATAAGTTTTTGAATAACTTTTTACTATTGAAACATTAAGCTTTTTAAAAAAATCAATATAACCAATTATTTTCCCATAATCTCTTAATATTCTTTCGTTTACTTTAGTCCATATATTTAATAGTTTTACATTTTAAACCCTATATATATTGTGTGAATGCTTTATTATTATGTAATATTTCTATCTATTTCAATATTAATGTCAAGTATTATAATATTTTTGTGTGAGACATTTTAAAAAATGTTAAGTTCTATAAATTGCTACAAAAATAATCAAATTATATATATGGAGGACATTTATAAAACATTTGAGATTTATAAAGGTAATTAATAATATTAATAAGAAAAATCTTTTGAAAAGATTAACCATTGGAGAAGTTTTTATGAATATGTTTTTGGTTAGTGAATTGTGGAAAGTTGATGTGATAATAATACTCCCTCCGTCCCACAAAAAAGTTCCCATTTCTCCTAAAGCTTTTGTCCCACAAAAAAGTTCCCATTTCTCACATGTGGTGGGCTCCACACAATAAAATATTATTATTATTAAAAACTCCATCAATAACATCCACTAATTATCTTTCTCTCTCCAAACCAACCTTATATTTTAATCAAAATAATACCAATGACCCCACCATTAACTATCACCTAAAATCTTGTGCCAAAGGGAAATGAGAACTTTTTTGTGGGACGGAGGGAGTAATAAATTATTGTAAGGTTAACCATTGGAGATGCTCTTATTACTCAAATCTAAATATAAAGTATACTAGCTACAAAACCCGCCCGATGGGCGTGTATGCTGTAAATTTTAGTATGTTGAAAAATGTCCAAAAACTTTATATATTTCTAAATGACATAATAATCGATAGATGTGATGATGATTTTGTACAAAAAAACGGTAAATGAAGAAATGTTACACGGGCATTTTATTAAATGAAGAATCCAGCTTTTTATGCCGTAATCCGTAATATCTGAAGTCTGGTTCCGTTGCACAATCCAGCTTTTTATGCCGTAATCATAGAATGCCGGTTTTATGGAAATTATATTGAGTCGTGTATCACTTCTGAATAGTTATTTATTTGTTTCCTTGTATGTAGGAAGCCGTATTTAAATATTTATTTGTTTCCTTGTATGTAGGATCTTTTAAATAGTTATTTATTTGTTTCCTTGTATGTAGGAAGCCGTATATGGAGCATATGAATGTAGACCGTAAGCCGTACCAGATTCGTTTGCCGTATATGGAGCGTATGAATGTAGACCGTAAGCTGTACCAGATTCGTTTGTATTAGTGCAAATGACGTGGACCAATCAGGGAATTCCAAGTGGCATTATAGACGAATAGGAATGCTTGGAATTGCCATGGTGTCAAACTCTCCTCAAATTTAGGCATCATATATAGGGTAGGATTACACGGATGATCCATGTTATATATTAAAAGTTTTGGATTTAAACTTTGAATATAGAAAATTACAAAAGTTGTTAAAAACCTCATTATCAGGTAGCTTGCAATGCACGTATGGTCTATTTGTATATTTATCATTTTCTCTATCACCTACTTCTTTAGATTGGTGCACCCATTCTAGGGGTGCCTTCGGTTTTTCTGGTCGACTAGCCGAAGCGAATGGAGTAGGGGAGGTGGGTTCTAATGAGGATATTTTAATAGGGTATAGTATGTGTGTATATATTTTATAATATTGTGGCACAAAAAACTGAAGAAATAAATATTTTAGCATGAGTCTGTCAGTTGAGTGTCAGCTAATGTGACATTAAAGTAGCAAAAATTGAAGGTGTGAGTTAGTGTCACGTGACACCAGTTTTATGAATCTCCTCCGTCCTCAAGACCCTCATGGACCAAATCTTCACGGTGGAGGTAATTCCCCTTTCCGTCTAATCCTCATCTTGGTGTAGGTCCGATGACCAAGATTTCTGTTTGTACGGAGGCAACATCGGCAAAGATGAACGGCGATATGTATTAACATACTAGCAAATAGCTAGTTGCAAAAATAAGAAGATTACAAAAGTGATCGAGGAAGCATGGGATGGATCACAAATCCAATACATATGCAAAATTATGTAATTTATTACTCCTACTAGCTAGTAATCCAAGTAAATGAATATGATGTCTACGTGCATTTTTAGAGGCAAATAGCCAAATGCATCACCAACGACCTTACCACAACGAGTTAAGGACCTTAAAAACCGCCAATATTATTAAAAAAAACCTAACATAATTTATTTATAGTTGTTGCTCTGACGGGTACAAGCTAGTATTTTAACTAAAAATGTTTAATTATTAATCAAATTTATGAGGTGTAAACTTAAACTTAATATTTATAAATAAATAAAAAGTTTTGATGGTTTTTTATTCCATGCGATGATTTAATGTGGCCAACTATGAATTAGAAATTTAACGTAAGAACAACAAATCCGTTGTAGTCTAGTTGGTCAGGATATTCGGCTCTCACCCGAAAGACCCGGGTTCAAGTCCCGGCAACGGAATATTTTTGTAAATTTTTTACCAACATATTAAAATTTGTCACTTTTAACCCTGAAGAGTTGCCTTAATTCTCAATCACCCCTTGGGAATAGAGATTAAAATGCTCACCTTCATGCGTTTTTATTCTCCCATCCGATATCAGCTACAAATTCCCGTTACTATAAAGATATCTGAACACTAGTGGATCTCAAATGAAATTATACGTAAGTTCTTAGAAAAATTTAGACAACAAAAATAATATGTTAAACGGGTGGATTTGATCAACACAAGATGTGATACGTTAATAAAAAAAAAATTAATAAATCAAAATTTGTTGTAAAGTGAAAATTTCCATGAAAAAGTAGGTTTGCATGGATACTGAATTGATACATATACTCATATCATCTGTGAATATGAATGCGGAACTTTGAAAAATTGAGCTTGTGCGGGTCTACTTATTACATCTCTTTCAATAATAAACAAATGTCAATCACTTATATTTAGATCACTCAAGGTGGGTTCCTGTCGATTATATACGTAGATATTTAGAAAATTTAGTATATCTTTCTAAAGGAAAAATCGAATCCAAGGTCGGCTTCGGCCTGCCTTCCAACATACTAGATTCATCCCTCTGCCCCAGACTATCCTACAACTCTTCTATATAGGGTATGTTTGAGATAGCTTATTAAGGGATTTTTTAGTTTATTAATTAATAAGCCTTACTAAACTAATATTTTAAGCTTATTTCATGCCCTATATAGAGGGGTCGTATTCTACACGAGTTGGGCGACGAGTTGGCTACTGATGTGTTAACGGCATCAATGAGGTTGCAGGGGTCTTAGTGTAACATATCAATTTAGAAGGATAAAACTGCAAAATAAAGGATATTCGTTTTGATACGACTTAGAGCATCTCCAACCCACCTCTATCAACCCCTCTATCTCTATATTTGAAGTTTATTCTTCTCCAACCCACCTCTATCTCCCACTCTAGATATAGAGTGAGAGAAAGACTCCCTTTATATTTGAAGTGAGAGAATGCCCCCTCTATCAATGGACCCCACCACTTCTATTTAATTATCTAATATTAATTTCTACTTAATTGATTTTATTTTTTGTTTACTAGTCAACAAATCCATCCAAATTAATTAAAAATATAATTGTTGTGGGTCCCACTAGTTTTAAAGGGATAGATAGAATTTATGGTTGGAGTTGAAGTTGAAGTTTTATATAGAGTTAAGAGTAAATTACACGGAAGGTCCTTATGGTTTGCCACTTATTACATCCACAGTCCCTGAACTTCATTTATTACACCAGACGTCCCTGAGGTATGCAATTCGTTTCACCCGTAGTACTTTTGTGAACTGGACGTCTAAATGCTCCGTTAATTTACCCATGTGCAGGTCACATGATGGGTAAAATGGGTAAATCCATACAGGCCTAAAGTGGTTATTTAGGAAATTGTTGATCCAGAAAAGGGACAAATGACCATTTTACCCATCATGTGACATGCACATGGGTAAATTAACGGAGAATTTAGACGTCCAGTTCATAGAAGGACTACAGGTGAAACGAATTGCATACCTCAGGGACGTCTGGTGTAATAAACGAAGTTCAGGGACTGTAGGTGTAATAAGTGACAAACCATAAGGACCTTCCGTTTAATTTACTCTAGAGTTAATGGACCCATTTATTGTAGAGATAGAGTGGTTTGGAATGAGTTTTTCGTTGGAGATGCTCTTACAATACGAAAATTCGGCGATTCCGTCTTCTCTCACCCAAACTTCCCATTTTGTACCAGTACACATTGTTCTCAACATACAGATCCCATTTTCTCATCCACCCACTTCCCCTCCGACCGATCTCTCCGGCTCCTTCACCGTCATCTCATCGGAGGTAAGCTCTCGATTCAATCACTCTCCGTTCTCAATAATATGTTTTTGATTTTCAAGTACCTCTTTAATTGATAGCGTTTGCTATAAACCCTAATGTTTTTGGTATATGTTGTGATATTCGTTTGTGATTTGAGGTTACGCTTTCCAGATTGCGATGAAACTCTTTAGATCTGCTTTCTTGGATGTTAGATGGCTTGTAAATTTTAGATATAGGTGATTTAATTACGTTATAATGTTGCATTCAGCTGGGGAAGTTTCCTGAACAGATTCTGATTTTGAGCAGAGCTGTTCTCTAGCTAAACCCTAATTGTAGCTTATCAGAGTCAAATTTCAAACACAGACTAAGAATTACTTACGAATAGCACTACAAAAGATTCACCGTTTTCTTTGATACAAAACACGAAGATAGTTAAACTGCATTCTAGCATGAACATATGATACGGATTGTGAAATCAGAATAGCAAATATGAGATAAAACAATGAAATTAACAAAAGAAGACTGCAATTAAACAAAAGATAAACCCTAATCAACCACAAATTGGAAGAATTAGGTCCATGGATGATCCCTCTCTCAAAGGTGAAACCAATGAGCCAATCTCTAGCCGAATGCTAAGAGCCGGAAGAATGATTCTGTCAAACGATACCTTAGCACACGACCTCCTTTCCTCTATTTATTAACCTATTTTACAACTTTGACCCTTCTAAATTAATACTTGTCACTTTCCTATCAACATATTTCGTAAATCCTTTTGATTGCTATTGTATTTGTGATCTGCAGGATTCTGAAGCTAAATTTCCATGGAGGGTGTTGGAGGTGGTGAGAATGCCACAGCTGCAACTATGGATCAATGGAGGCAGTTTTCAAGGCTTTTTCAGTTCTATTTAGATAAAACTACACCACATGCAGTTTACAGATGGATTGGTACTGCAGTTTTAGTGTTTATGTATGCATTGAGAGTTTATTATGTGCACGGTTTCTACATTATTAGCTATGGTTTGGGAATTTACATCCTGAATTTGTTGATTGGGTTTTTATCGCCACTGGTTGACCCTGAATTGGAACCTTCTGATGGTCCCTTGCTACCTACAAAAGGGTCAGATGAATTCAAACCGTTCATCAGACGGTTGCCCGAGTTCAAGTTCTGGTAATAGTTTCATTCCCTTTTTGATACTTTTTATCATGGTTATTAACTTATTATAATGTAATTGTGTATTAAGATTTGTTTTATGTTAATAAAATAGGTATGCAATCACAAAGGCTTTCATCATATCATTCTTGATGACCTTCTTCTCGATGTTTGATGTCCCTGTGTTTTGGCCAATACTACTTTGTTACTGGTTTGTGCTATTTACCCTTACAATGAAACGCCAAATCATGCACATGATCAAATACAGATATGTCCCGTTTAATATTGGAAAACAGGTAACGTACTTTTATTAAAAAAAATCAGATTATTATTGTATGACAGTTTTGTTAAGTTGTGTGTGTTTTGTTGGTGCAACAGAAATACAGTGGTAAGAAATCTGCAGCAGGTAGCAGCAGTGGGTCACGTGCAGACTGAAGGGAAATGGAGTTTTCTCTAGTCTTTTGGGTTTAAAAAAAGGAAGTGAGGAAGGGATGATGATGTACTAGAAACAAAAAAAAAAAAAAAGAATTCAAAATGTTAATAGGTGTAGATTATAATGATAGATTCGATTGATGTACAAACATGGGAGTGATGAATGAATGACGATGAACGTGTGTTACACATTTACATTGGTTTGTTTTTGATTTTATAATGGTAAATGAAAAACATTTTGTGACATTATGTAGAACAGTAGAAGCATGGATAAGTGCTACACTTTCCTTATATAGGTGATTCAAAATAAGTGTTACACTTTGAAAAATAATCTTATTTGGCAAATAATAGTAAGACCAACACTCACCAACTATCTACTTTAACAAAGTGAAATGACTCATTTACTCTTACTTTTTACTTTTAAACATCATTAACCTCACTTTATTAAAAAGGTGTGGGACTCATTATCCACTAATCATTCAATTAATCTAATTTAACCATCATTATAATCTTTTACCTCAAAAATCGTGAAACAAAAAATGTAAAAAATCATGAAACAAAAAATGTAACACTTATTTTGAATCGGAGGAAGTATATCTTTGCCATAACACCTATTTACTTATTTCATCATGTTGATAATATACTAAATATATTGTAAAATGTATAAATTTTCATTGCATGTGTATTTCTCTCCCCTTGTTGCTTAATTGACAAAGTTAGAGGGGAATAAAGGAAGCAAAGTGACAGAAGCAACAAAATCGTGTGCTAGCTAACAATGTCATTTTATGACACTTGCGGTGGGGCCTGTCTTATAGTAACTAAAGTTGCCGCCCATTTAACCTGTCAATATCTCTGTTACTAGGTTATAATCCGTGAAGAATCACGGGCTGTCACTCTTTATACTGATCGTTAAGAATATATAATACAAAGTTTTTTACCAGATTTAGTTTCACCTGTATTAGATTTGTAACCGATAAAATAAAAAATGAATATATTCATAAGAGGACCAATTGGGTTGCAAAACACGTATATCATTTCAATGACAAATATCGAAATATGATTAAAAGGAAGTCCAACATCCAATGACAAATTATGAAAAATGTTTAATAAAAAAAATCAAGATAAATTTCTAAAAACTTCTTTAAATACAACGTTTGAAGTTTTATTGGTCACACCGCCATCTTTATCATCTATTAATATCTTCAGTCCTTTTCTGCTTTTTACTCTAGATAAAGCCACATACAATTGACCGTGTGAAAAAACAGGTTCTCTCAAATACAGACCCACCTTTGACAATGATTGACTTTGACAATGATTGATATAAAAGTACGATATCCAACATTGTTCCCAGATATAACAACTGCTTCTATAACACGGACACCCAAAGCCACAATCTGAAGTCTTGTACCGTTGCATAAATCATTTTTCTGGTCAATATTTCTTAATAACATAACGGGAACACCGACTTTTAAAACTAACTGATGATTTGGCAATCCACCTATTTTAATACCATTAAGCACATCTGGTGAGTACAAAGTATCATCAAACCCTTCATTCAAAAACTCTTCAGGACAAATGCTATCTGAACTTAAATATTCCTTGGCTTCTCCGGGGAAAATTGCTAAAAAACGATCATTAATATCCCTAACTACTTCGTTTTTAGGGGTAAGTATTGCTCTTTCTTGAAAATAGCCAGGAGTATTTATGTTTTCTAGCAAAGAATGATAAACCAAATCAATCAACGTACTTAACGGGTCTGCAGATGTAGAAATTATAAGATCTGGGTCAATATCAATAATTGCGTTACCATCGTTCGGCCCACCAATTTTACCTTCGCCAATATCCAATAGCCAATTTGCAAATGTTGTGGTTTCTTCAATATCAGCTATATCAGCTATAATGCATAAATATGTTATTCAGTTTTTCATTTATAAAAAATGTTTTTCGTTAATTGAATGATTATTATATTATATGATAAGAAAATATATAATGCTTCTAAAACACATATTATGAAATAAGAGGTTACAAAGTTATATAAACATTAGAAATAAATAAAGCATGTCCCAAGGACGATTTCCCACTCCCAAATTTAGATGTCGGGGTACAAAACGCTGTCATTTATGGACGGTAAATTATAATTTCATAATAATAAAATGATAGATATAGAATAACAAATTTTTTTGATAAACATAAAATATACAATACAAAGTTACAAACTATGAATTATAAAAAATGAAAGATATGTTTAAAACATGTGTTTTTATTTCACCAATTTCATGAAATTAGCTTAATTGTACCATAAATTACGTATATAGGTTCAGAAAATCTGAATTAGTGAAATTCCATTAAAAGTTAAATTGTAGTCAGCAAAGATATGATAAAAATTACTACTTGAAAAACCCTTTTATTATTTTATATACATATAATTAAAAGAAAGTGAGTAAATATGTGGTAGCTAAAGCTCTATTGTGATTTGGAAAAAATACTGAGTAGAATTTTAAACTTTTAAAAAAGTGAGTCAGTTAGAGTTTGTGAGTTTTACCTAAAATTTTTAAAAGATGACAAAAAAAATTAGATCCTTTACCAAAATTTTTTAGAAATTGGCACTAAAACATATACTATATCCGTCTCAAAATAAGTGACACACTTTTTATTTTAGTTTGTTTCAAAATAAATGACACAATTTGAAACTTTCCTTATTTGGAAAAAATAGTGGGACTTATAGTCACTAACTATCATTTTTAATAAAGTAAAAAGACTTATTTACCCTTAGTTTTATTTTTAAACATCATTAAACTCGCTTTAATTATACTCCCTACGTCCCTTAATAAAGTTCTCATTTCCCTTAGGCACAAGGTTTTAAGCAAAAGTTAGTGGTGGGGTCATTAGTAATAAATTTGATTAAAATATAAGGATATTTTGGAGAGAGGATGTGTTTTTAGGAGATTATTAATGGTTAAGTACATGGTAATAATATTAATTTATAAGTAAATTACACGGATGGTCCTTTAAGTTTATAGCAAATTTCACCAATGGTCATTTAGTTTCAAAAATTACACTGATGGTCCTTAATTCTGAAAGGTTTTTCACCAATAGTCCTTTACACTAACTAACGTTAATTTATTTTGTTAACTCACCTCATGTGCAATGCACATGAGGGTAAAAAAGTTATTTTTTATTTCTTTTCTTTTTGAAGATGTGGTATGAATGTTGAAGATGGAGATGAAAGAAAAAAATAAAGGTTTTTAATTTAAGATTAAAAAGAAAAGAAATGAAAAATGGTTTTTTTTACCCATGTGCAATGTTAACAGAAAAAATTAACGTCAGTTAGTCTATAGGACCATCGGTGAAAAACCTTAAAGAATTAAGGACCATCAGTGTAATTTTTAAAACTAAAGGACCATGGTGAAATTTGCTATAAACTTAAAGGATCATCCGTGTAATTTACTCTTAATTTATTAAGTGGTCCCTCCAATTTGAGAAAATGAGAACTTCTTTTCCGGACAAATATTTCATGAGAAATAAGAACTTTATTAAGGGACGGAGGGATTAATATGTAGGATCCATTATTCATTAACTATCCAATTTAACCAAATTTCACTTTCATTACAATCTTTTGCTTCATTAAACGTATAACTTAATTTGTGACATTTATTTTGAAACGGAGGAAGTATATAGACATTTTTCGGTGTGTTACTTTCAAATGTCAGATTTTTTTATTTTTTATTTTTTTTGTGAAACATACCTTTCTTACATTTTCTGCAGTCAATTTTAAACGTTTCTTACATTTTCTGCAGTCAATATTAAACAATTTTATATTTCAAGATGTTTGTCTGTTCTTATACATTTGAAATTCATAGCACAACTACCTAAGTGATTTATAGTTGACACCTCACACGAGTTTTAAGTGAACCAAAAGAGAGAGCACATAAATTATATGGTGACCACTTAGTAACTGTTTACGACCAATACCGATACACTTTGTAATAAACTAAAAAATGAAACTCATCACTTGGAAATTGCATGAAAAAGAAATTATATTCTTAGCAATCGCGTTATAACTTATACCTCAAATACAAAATGGGATTTGCGGGCACTTAATCATAGCTTAATTTTCTTTCATTTTTTCTATTAAAATCACGTTTAAATGAAGCATATTTCAATATATTTCCTTTCTCTTTCCTTTTTTCTATTTTTCTTTCCATGTTGGGGCAAAACCGTTTAAAATGTTACCCAACATAAACCGATCCGTAAATTTGTCACATCTAGTTGTTTTACCTTGAATCCTTGAACTCTTGAATCAACAATTTTTTTCTTTTGTTAAATTCAAATGGGCAGCATTGCAAATATGCTAAAGACGACGATCAAGACAATATTTCCTATGTAAAAACTAATTTTTTACACTAAACAACAATATATCTCCCGTTTTTCTCATAAGAGGATGAAATTATGGTCAAGATATAATATATCATAAAACTCCAACTTGCTGTTTACGAATTTATGAAAAGAAGTATACATTTTCGATGTTAGTACACAGTCACGTATTGTCATAATATTTCCTTTAAGAATCAATAATATGAGATCAAAGTCCTTTTCTATCGTGCTCCCAATTCCTGGATTATTCAATAAGAAAAACACAAATATGTATATAATCAGGTGATTAACGACTAATTAAAGGGGTCAGTTAGTTAAAACACAAATATTGGAACGATTATAAATCGGAGAAAGATTCATTTATGAAGAAATCCAGTAACTTCATTTCAAAAAGAAATAAGCCCAAGTCTTTTTTTCCTTAATTCAACAAAAAAGTTATCAATTTGTTTAAATAATTTACTCCGTAGTTAAAAAAAATATGATTTCTTTATGAAGAACTACTTACAATCCCATATGGTGAATTCTACAGAAGTGGTTGGATCAAAACTTGCAGCTGCTAATTGTTTACCCGTTGGTGATCATGCAAATGATCTAATTGGAGAAAGATTCTTCAAACCTAATTAAATCAACAAAGTTCAAAATTAATCTACTAAATTTAACTTGCTCTCAAACGATTACATGTAATTTTATACAAAAACAATACACTGCTTAATGATTCATAAAAATGCAGAACGCAATTTAGATGCAATTTCTACATACATACACAATAAAAAGATAAAAAGAAATTAAAAATTATAGAAATAAAACAGTACCGATTTTAATAGTGATTACTGTTTCTGTATAAATCATACATAAGTTTAATACAGAATTGAAGGAAGAAGAAACATAAGTATAAGCATTTACCATGCAAGATTTAAACTCAATGAAGAGTATACATGTTACTTTTTTTTATCTAATAAGAACTATATATAAATATGGTTAATGGTTAGCTGGAACTCAATACCGTAGATTAAGGGAGGTTGATATATTTTCCTGAAAATTTTGTATAATTTAGGAATAGATTAAATGCATTAGTTAGAGAAACCCGTATTTTGTGCTATAATGGTGGAAATTTCATTATATATGTTTTCAAAGATGAATTTTCGGTATTCTAAATCAGTGATTTAATTCCGAAATTAAAGGGTATTCTAAATCAGTGATTAAATTCCCGAATTAAAAGGCTGCACCGTTTTTTAGCAATTTAATATTAAATCTGCACTCAAAAATCGGGAATTAAAAAAATTGAAAATTACCAAATAATGACACGTGTCAATCTCGCTTCTAAGGGGGGCCACGTGGAAGCTTTAAAAGTTTGTTTTATTATTGTATAGATAGATTATTGGATAGTAATCAATTTCTCCCGCACTTAATCCATTTTGACGATTTAAAACTTATGTGGTAAAAATAGAAGAATTGAAAGTTTAGGGAAAAATAAAATGCCAGCCACTTTAAACATTTTCATCCTTCCTCCAGGCTCCATCGCATGTATGTATAAACCCTAGTACTCATCACACAGACTTCACCTAAACCCTAGCTCATCACACAGACGCACAAGCAGCAATGGGTGGAAAGGCGAAGGGGAAGCATAGATTGGACAAATTTTACCACTTAGCGAAAGAACATGGCTACAGATCTCGTGCCGTTTGGAAGCTGATTCAACTGGATTCCAAATTCACTTTCCTCCGATCATCTCACGCCGTTCTGGATCTCTGCGCCGCTCCCGGTGGTTGGATGCAAGCTGCCGTCGAACGTGTGCCTGTTGGAAGCCTTGTAATCGGTGTCGATTTGGATCCAATTCGCTCGATTCGTGGCGCAATTGCGATTCAGGAAGATATTACTACACCTAAGTGTAGGGCGACTGTCAAGAGATTGATGTCTGAGAATGGAGTTAAAGCTTTTGATTTGGTGTTACATGATGGTTCTCCGAATGTTGGTGGTGCTTGGGCTCAGGAAGCTACCAGTCAGAATGCTTTGGTTATTGATTCCATTAAACTTGCTTCCGAATTGTTGGCTCCTAAAGGCGCTTTCATTACAAAGGTATTCATTTCTATCCATTTTTCTGAAATTCGGTTAGTGTTTGTTATTGCTCCTAGATTGAATTCACAATCAAACGTATTATTCAATTGAATTATTAGTTGATCTGTATTGCTATTTTTGGTTATTTTTTCTGTCTTTATGTATGTACATTCAGCTCTATATTGTTTACATGCTTCCCATTAACTTGATACAACTTGCAACAGGTTTTTAGGTCACGGGATTACAATGCTGTCCTCTACTGTCTTAGACAGGTATTGTCTCTTCTGATTGTATTATATTGTCAATAATCCAGTAGTCCACTGTAAATCAATGTTGTTATTTGTTTGACATTAAAATTTGTTGACAGTTATTTGAAAAGGTTGAAGTGGATAAACCAGCTGCTAGTCGTTCGACATCTGCTGAAATTTATATTATCTGTTTAAAATATAAGGCCCCTGCTAAAATAGATCCTCGTCTATTTGATGTTAGGCATCTATTTCAGGGAGGCAAAGAGCCCCCAAAGGTAAAAATATTATTCAAATAATCAAATTATTTATCCAAGTTAGATATATACATTTTCACTTGTATTTATTGGTTCCGATTTTGTTAATAAAAAACTAAAAAAAGATCCCATTTCATGTGAATTTACCAACTTAGGTGATCGATGTACTTAGAGGAACAAAACAGAAGAGACATCGTGATGGGTAAGTGTTCTTTATAACTATTAATGATTAGGTTTCATGGTGTGAATTGGTTAAACATTTTTTTGTTTTGTGTTTTATTTATGAGAAAATGAATGTATCAGCTATGAAGATGGTGATACAACTTTGAGGAAAACTTGTTCAGTAACTGATTTTATTTGGTCAAATGCTCCTTTAGATGTTCTTGGATCTGTTACATCTATATCCTTTAAAGATGACACTTGTCAGCCTATCAAAGATCATGCATTGACTACAGAGGAGGTATTGTCCTATGATTTTTTTTAATTTTCATTTTTTTTTCAAAATTTATTTTTTGTCTTATAGTTTTAACTTCTTGTTTTACCAGGTTAAAGCACTATGTGATGACTTGCGCGTTTTAGGGAAACAAGACTTTAATCATCTGCTTAAGTATGAGCACATATATATTTATTTTTATATTATTGGATAAAATCAATTTTTAATATATTTTTATTTGGAATATTAGGTGGCGAATTCATATCAGAAAAGCATTTTCTCCTACACAAAAGGAAGCTGATATACCTGAAGATGTTGAAACTGAAAAGAAAGTTAATGAAGATGAAGATGATGATGAAGATGGACTGAAGGAAATGGAAGAATTAACAAATGCCATGTTAAGGAGGAAAAAACAAGCAAAGAAGATTATTGCAAAACGAAAAGCTAAGGTTTAATACAATTTTAATTACAAATCTTAATTATATATTTTCAAGTCCATGTCTAAATTCATTGGAATATGCAAGGATAAAACAAGGAAAGCAACTGGGATGCAAAGTGATGTAATGGAGGATGGGTATACAGATATTGAGTTATTCTCTCTATCATCTATCAAGGTCAGATTCGTCATTCAAATTCTTAAAAATTATTTTTAAGTTTAATAAATATTTTTAATTGATTTTATTCAGGGAAAGAAAGATCTAGTAGCAGTTGATAACACTGAAGATGATGGTGCAAATAATGAGGTGGCAGATAGTGACTATGAAGGTGGTCAAGCTGACTCGCAAGATGAGTCATTTAGTGATGTTGACTCTGAGGAAGAACGAAGAAGGTGAGAAAATGAAAAAGTTTTGATTAATTTTTATTTTTGGTATCAATGATTAAATATGTAACTTTTTTTGTTTAGATATGATGAGAAAATGGAACAATTAATGGAAGAAGCTTATGACCAATATGTAACTAAAAAAGAAGGAAGTACAAAGCAGAGAAAACGGTTGAAGCAAAAGCACTCTGAGAATGATGAACTTCTTGAGGTTTGTTTTTTCTTTTCTTGATTTTTGCAAGTAATTAGGGTTTGTTTTTTCTTTTCTTGAACTTTTTAGAAATGTAATTTTAAAATTAAAAAGTGTGGTTATAATTATGTTATTATATGATGTAGGGTGATGATGATGCTATTCAGCCAGATGAAGATTCTGAGAATGATCAAATTGATCAAGAATCAAACCCTCTAATGGTACCACTTAATGATGATGAACCCACTGAAGAAGAAATTGCTGCAAAATGGTTTAGTCAAGATGTATTCGACGATGGTGATGAACAAGAAACCACAAAAATGGATGAAAGTGAAGATGATGAAGAAGACAAAATGCAAATAGACAACAATAATCAAATCATGGTACCAAAAAAACCGACAACAAAAAACAAACTCAAATCCTCTCAGCCAGTTGTCGACACTCAAGATTTCGAGGTTGTCCCCGCTATACATACCGATTCAAGTGATGACTCATCATCTTCAGATGAGTCAGACGATGACGTGGACACAAAAGCCGAAATCTTGGCATGTGCGAAAAAAATGCTGAGAAAAAAAAAAGAACAAATGCTCGATGATGCGTATAACAAATACATGTTTCATGATGATGAAGGGTTACCAAAATGGTTTATAGATGAAGAGAAGAAGCACATGCAACCGATGAAACCGATAACGAAAGAAGAAGTGAACGCAATGAAGGCCCAATTTAAGGAGATAAATGCCCGGCCCGCTAAGAAGGTGGCCCAAGCAAAGGCCCGAAAGAAACGGGTTGCGTTGAGGAAGATGGATAAGGTTAGAAAGAAGGCGAATAGTATTGCTGATCAGGCGGATATTAATGAACGGTCTAAGATGAAGATGATAGATACATTGTATAAAAAAGCGGTCCCACAAAGGCCGAAGAAGGAGTTGGTGGTTGCAAAGAAAGGGGTGCAAGTGAGAACTGGTAAAGGGAAAGTGCTTGTGGATAGGAGGATGAAGAAGGATTTAAGGAAAAACGGGATGAAAAAGGATAAGGAAAATGCAAAGAAACACAAGGGTGGAAAAGGACAAAAAGGCGGGAAAGGGTCGGGCACGCCTAAGGGTAAAGTGGGAAGAAGTGAAGGTGGTAAAGGATTTGGGCCGAGTAAGGGTAGGATGAGAAGAAAGTGACCCGACTAAGGGTATAATGGGAAGAAAGTGAAGTTGAAGTGATATGGTTTGGTTTTTGGAAGTGAGAGGAGTTCTGAATTGAAATTTTGGTCTGATGTTTTTTTTAATTGTATAAAATTTTGTTTGAAGGAATTTAGGGACCAATGGAAGTTATAGCGTTACTTGTTTTAGTAGTCAATTTTCCAATAACGAAAAATGAGTTTAATAAACAAACTTGTATAAATACCCAACACACGATTACCTAGGGCAACTATCAATATAGAACCAGAATTGTATATAGAACATGCAAATTGAATTTTATCTTAATCTTTAGATCTAGATGATTTGAGATTAAAATGTATATTCGATCTACTTAAACTGCATATTTGATATAATGATTTTGTTGTATTAAACCTTACCTGATTATTAATTTACCAAGTCACTCATCTTTAACCACACGTTTAAGAATACATTTAAGGCCTTTGTTATATTCAAATGGTCGGTCTAATGGTGTTAGATGCCCTGCATTCTTTATCCAGTCCAACGTTGTTTTCTCACCCAATCGCCTGCGGTTATATAGTCACAATATTATATTAATAACAAGAGTAATGGTATTTAGTCCTACCATTTAGTCATACTCATAGTTCTACTTATTAGATGAAGATATTTGTCAAAATCAAGGGATAATATTAGGAGAGAGAATTAGTGTATTACACATATCATCCTATCAAGTGGGTAAGAATTAGGATTATGAGTAGGACTAAATGATTGGCCTAAATATCAATTCTCTAATAACAGTTCTTCCTAACTCTTAACAAATTATACATTAGAATGTGCGTTAAGATCTGTACATACATACATACGTATATATGCAACTTCATATAATTAAATAGTGTTTTAGCGTACTAAATGGGATTACCTTTTCATGGTCGTAGCAAGGTCGAGATCGAAGAACTTGTCATCATGGCCCCACAACATATATATTTCCTGCAAAAAAACATTAAATTAAAGAAGAAAAAACAATATATGTAGAGTCATAAAGGTTTTACACTCATAAACAAATATGCAGTAATGGTTTCCGAATGACTTCCTAAAGGTTACGTATTTGATCCGTCCCTGAGTGAACATTTACCAGATGGTCAGGACAAGGTTCAAAAACAGCCACTCCGGAGGAGCCCTTATAACGGGAATACCCTTAAATCTTTTTGCAGTAAACATCTTTAAATTACAGGTTATTGATACACTAAAGTTCTGCTACCTGAGAGTACTCTGTATATGGGGATGCATCTTTGTCAGGAATAACCAAATCTTTTAAGAGTTCATTTCTCTCTTTTCTGTTGGTAAACATTGTCTGCAAAATTCATACAAATTACATCAGAACATTGTTCATAATCTTTTTTTGAGATTCACCTGTTACAATCATGAATTTACTTGTACAAAGCTGGCCCAATAGTTACTGAGGTTTATGATGCAGCCCACATGTGGAGAAACACACCATTTGTTTCTTGTAAGTCAAATACCGTGTGAGGAATGATGTTGCACTAAAATGAGCATACTTTTGTCTCGAGTCTCTCTTCAGGCGTTCGACAAGCTAAATCGAAGCTAGCGACGAAGACTACGCTCGGTTTACATTTTCGGGCGCAAAAACCATGGGAGTTATTTAAATTTTAAGTTTTTTTTTTTTTTTTTTTAATTTTTGGACTTTGTTTTACGCCCAATTTTCGGTCCGTTCCTTTTTAGCCCATTCGGAAATCTAAGTCTTATTTAGGATTTGTTGGAGACTCTGGAATGTTTAGTTGATGAATTTATTAAAAATTAGTTTTCTCCTAAAATTGTTTTCTTGTGTTGAATAGGTTTTGAAGATCAAATCTACGGTATTGTATTCTTTAAGTTAACGTGGTTTTCTACTAAAATCAACGTGACCAATTTGTGTTCTTGTTTATGAATCTACATCAATTTATTCGTAATCAGGGTTCCATGAATGTAACCGTATTGAGAAATAAACACATACCTCACGAATGTCTCGGTAAACGAAATCCGGAAGCCATGGCCACTTATGAAAGGCAGCCGAAAACATCACCTTCAACTCCTTTATAGTTTTGGGCATTAATAGGTCAGACCAACTTAACAAACCAAGCCGATTATACGAATCTGAGCTTATGGATTCGGTCTGACGGTGCCGGACACCACCACCAAATCTGGGTACAATTTAGCCATCTTGAACCCAACCATCCCGCCATAGCTTAACCCGACTATGGTCACCTTGCCGATCTTTCGTTTCTATCGGTGATTGTGTTGGAATAATAATATCATGCATGCTAGCTCACGATATGCATGTGTTCTCATAAGTTGAATTGGTCTAGCTTACTGAATAAGTGGTGATCAACACGTGGGAGGATTTGGTCATCTAGTCGTTAGGAAGGTTCCATTATTTTAGCTTTGTTTGTTGTGTCAGTTATTTCCTTTAACGTTTGTATTTGTATTGCCTATTTAAAGGCCCCGAGTTCTCTTTATTGAATATCAATTTGAAGTGAGCAAATACCACTGTCATAACTATCATTTGGTATCAGAGCGTATCACGATCAAAGAGAGAAAACACAGAAAAATGAGTGATGAAAGGATGAAGATACCAGTGTTCGATGGTCACTACGAACATTGGAGTGAGATGATGGAAAATTTGCTGCGAGCAAAAGAGTTGTGGAATTTGATCGATCCCGGAATCATCGAACCAGCTGTCGGCATTGCTCAGAGCGATGCGGTAAGGAAGAAGCTCGAAGAGTTGAGGTCGAAGGACCTACAAGTCAAACACTACTTGTACCAGGCCATCAACAGAACCACTTTTGAACAGATTATGGACAGACGCACGTCCAAATTAATCTGGGATTCCATAAAAAAGAGGTTTGCGGGAAACGATCGGGTAAAGAAGTCGATGTTGCAAAAACTTCGAAGAGATTTCGAGATTCTGGAAATGAAGAACAGTGAGACCATTCCAGAATATTTTAGTAGGGTCTTGACAATCTCGAACCAGATGAGAAGTAATGGTGAAACGATGCAGGATGTGAAGATTGTCGAGAAGATCTTGAGAACCCTTACAGAAAAATATCTGTTTGTGGTTGTCTCAATCGAAGAATCAAGGGACATAGAACAAATGTCCATTGATGAGCTTCAAAGCACGCTGATTGTGCACGAGCAGAAGTTCAAAAAACCCGAAAAGGAGGAGGAACAAGTATTGAAGGTGAACTATGATGACAGTTCAAACTATAGAGGAAGAGGCAGAGGAAGATCGGGATATAGGGGACGAGGTCGTGGCCGAGGACGCTCGTTTTTTAATAAGGAAACAGTGGAATGTTTTAAATGTCACAATTTAGGTCACTTTCAATATGAGTGTCCTACGTGGAAAGAGGCTAACTATGTTGATGTTTGTGAAGATGAAGAAATGTTACTTATGGCACGAACAGATGATGAAAAGGATAATCATCTTTGGTTCCTTGATTCAGGGTGCTCTCATCACATGTGTGGAAACAAAGAAAAATTCATTGTTTTGGATGGTAATTTCAAACATACAGTAAAACTGGGCAACAATACTCGTCTTAATGTTGGTGGACGAGGGCAGGTTAATCTTACTTTCCAGGAGACTACCTTTGTTGTTCAAGATGTGTATTACGTGCCGGATCTTAAAAACAATCTGTTAAGTATCGGCCAACTACAACAACGAGGTTTGTCTTTTCTAATTCAGTCCGATGTTTGTAAAATCTATCATCCACAGAAAGGTTTGCTTATTCAAAGTACTATGAGTGGAAATCGTATGTTCCCACTGTTCGAACAAGCCAAAAAGTACAAATTGAATCTGAAAATGATTGCTTATTTTCTAATACTGAGAGCCTATCGACATTGTGGCATGCTCGATATGGACATCTCAGCCATACTAGTATGGAGAAGTTGCAGCAATACAATATGGTAGAAGGACTTCCAAAATTCAGGACAGAAAAGGCTGTTTGTGCAGAATGCCTAGTTGGGAAACAACATCGAAATTCAATTCCAAAACAAAGTAACTGGAGAGCAAGTGATATTTTGGAACTTATCCACTCTGACATTTGTGGTCCGATCACCCCGATTTCAAATGGTGGTAGGAGGTATGTATTAAGTTTTATTGATGATTATAGTCGAAAAGCATGGTGTTATTTGCTTACAGAGAAGTCTGAAGCTTTTGATAGCTTCAAAGAATTCAAAAAGAAAGTAGAAACGGAAACGGGGAAAGTGATCAAGGCTCTACGAACAGATCGAGGGGGTGAATTCACCTCGAATGTGTTCAATTCTTTTTGTAAAGAGCAGGGAATTAAAAGACAACTAACAAATGCTTTCACCCCGCAACAAAACGGTGTTGCGGAGAGAAAGAACAGAACGGTGATGAATATGGTGGTGACGTTATTGGCATCAATGAAAATACCCAAGATTTTTTGGGCAGAAGCCGTTATGTGGACTTTCCACGTCCTAAATCGAAGCCCTACAAAAGCTCTAGAGAACAAAACACCTCACGAAGCATGGTATGGAGAAAAACCTTCTGTTGAAAATTTTCGAATTTGGGGTTGTATAACACATGTACACATCCCAAAAGAAAAACGAGATAAGCTTGGTGATAAAAGTGTTACCTGCATATTAATGGGTGTAAGTGAAGAAACAAAAGGCTACCGCCTTTTGAACCCAGATACCTTGAAGATCACCATCAGTAAGGATGTTGTGTTTGAAGAAAGTAAGTCTTGGAATTGGGATGAAAAGAATTTTGCTGAATAAGAAGGTGACTTAACATGGGAAGATGATACTGATGATGAAGAACAAAGCAATGGTGAAAATGAACCACAACCAACCGTTGAGGTTCAAAACGCAAATACAAGGAATACGGGTCGAGAAAGCAGACAACGTAGAGCTCCTCTATATTTAAATGATTATGTCACAGGAAATGAAGAAGTAAATGTGGTCCAAGAAAGCTATCAAGATCCCATTGCCTATACAGAAGCATCAAAAGATGCAAAGTGGCGGGCTGCAATGGATGCTGAAATGCAGTCCATAGAACACAACAAAACATGGACACTAACCGAGCTGCCAAAGAATGCTAAGTGTATCGGGGTAAAGTGGGTTTACAAGACGAAACTCAATGAAAAGGGAGAAATTGAAAAGCACAAAGCACGGTTGGTCGCCAAAGGGTACAGCCAAATACACGGGCTAGACTACAACGAAGTGTATGCACCCGTAGCTCGAATGGATACCATAAGATTGGTGATCGCAATCGCTGCTCAACATGAATGGACGGTGTACCAAATGGACGTAAAATCTGCGTTCTTACACGGTACACTAGACGAGGAGGTCTACGTACAACAACCTGAAGGTTACTTAGTACGTGGCAGTGAATGGAAGGTATACAAGTTACATAAGGCGTTGTACGGGTTAAAACAAGCACCCCGTGCCTGGTTTAGCCGGATCGAATCCTACTTCTTAAGGGAGGGGTTCAAAAGCAGTGAGAAGGAATACACACTTTTCATCAAGAATGACTCTAAAGGAGGCATTCTTATTACTAACCTTTATGTTGATGACCTTATTTATACAGGAAATAGCAAAGTATTACTTCAAGAGTTTAAAGCATCAATGATGAAGGAGTTTGAGATGTCGGATCTTGGAAAGATGAAGTTTTTCCTCGGTATCGAAGTCATGCAAACGGAACGGGGGATCCACATCTCACAACAAAAATATGCTCTAGAGATGTTGAAAAGATTTGGTTTGGAAGACTGCAATCCGGTAATTAATCCAATTGTTCCAGGTTGTAAACTTATTTCCGATGAAGGGCCAAGGGTGGATGATACATTATTTAAGCAAATGGTGGGAAGTCTTATGTATATAACCACAACACGTCCTGATGTTCAATTTGTGGTGAGTTTAATAAGTCGTTTCATGTGTAACCCCACTGAAATGCATCTTGCTGCAGCCAAAAGGGTTCTAAGATACTTGAAGGGAACCTTGGATTATGGTATTTGGTACGAGAAAGGAAGAAAAGAATCGTTGGAAATCTTCACTGATAGTGACTTTGCGGGCGACCTAGATGGTAGAAAAAGTACATCGGGTTATGTTTTTCTGTGGAATAAAGGAGCAGTTTCGTGGGCATCACGAAAACAAGATGTAGTAGCCCTCTCTTCAACCGAAGCCGAGTACATCACAGCAGCAACGTGTACTCGCCAGAGCCTGTGGATCAAAGATGTACTAGAAGAACTTGGTTTTGGAATCACCGGAAAGATGATAATAAAATGTGACAACACCTCAACCATCAAGCTGTCAAAGAATCCCGTTTTTCATGGGCGATGCAAGCATATAGGGCTTCGCTATCATTTCTTAAGAGACTTAGTAAAAGATGGGACAGTTGAGTTGGAATACTGCGAGTCAGCTAAACAATTGGCGGATATATTCACGAAGCCCATGAAGCATGACAACTTTCTGATACTAAAGTCAAGACTAGGAGTATGTTCGAGCAAAAACAAACTTGAAGTTAATCACTCTCAAGTTTGAGGGAGGGTTTGTTGGAATAATAATATCATGCATGCTAGCTCACGATATGCATGTGTTCTCATAAGTTGAATTGGTCTAGCTTACTGAATAAGTGGTGATCAACACGTGGGAGGATTTGGTCATCTAGTCGTTAGGAAGGTTCCATTATTTTAGCTTTGTTTGTTGTGTCAGTTATTTCCTTTAACGTTTGTATTTGTATTGCCTATTTAAAGGCCCCGAGTTCTCTTTGTTGAATATCAATTTGAAGTGAGCAAATACCACTGTCATAACTATCAGATTGAGCCACCAAAGAACAAGAAATCAGGCACGTAGACCGAGTATTCTCGGGTCAACGACAAAACTTGAAAAAACCATGTGAGAATTCCGTCCAGACCAAAAGCGTGAAGTAGTAATACCGCAAGCTTTGTGGGTGGTACGTACCTGGATTTCTTGTCGTTTTTGGTGACGGTTTCTTTTGGAACCCAAATGTTCATCAAGGTTCCGGGTTCTATTTCGATGGTTTGTGGTGTTAATCCTGCTAGTTTGACTAGCCCGTGAATCAGAGGGGTTAACACCACAATTATGTTTCCCATTTGTTTATTTCTTTCCAATTTCTATGGAAGCCAAATATATATAACAATGTGTAGATATATGGGTCCGGATCCGGTGAGGACTCAAAAACCAATGAGAACTGCGAGATTTTAAAAAAAACTTTGAAAATGAATCGAAAATAAACTTTTTTCAAAAATAATTTCTTTTTTAAACATAAAAATCACAGCCAATAAAATCCAAAAAAAAAAAAAAAAAATTTCAAAAACGATCCAAAAAAAAAATATAGATCATAATTTTGACCCACAAAAAAAATATGGATCATTATTATGATCCACAAAGCAAAGTGGATCATAATTTTTTTTTCAAATTTTTTTTTGTCAAATGTAGTAATAATCATGGGGAGTTATACATATTTTTTTCGGAATTTTTTGAAATTTTTTTGAGGTGTCCTCGCGAGTTGTCACCGATTTTTGAGTCCTCACAAGATCCCACTTCGTAGATACATTATATCCAATCATTCCCGATAACGTTTGCATTCTATGTATGGAGTTGTTGGCTATAATGAATGTGATAAAGAGATATATGTGTAAAGTATAAGTTGACTTGTAAGCAGCCCTACTATTATTAAGACCGCTCCCAACACTGGTGGGAACTGACGCCGCCAGTTGTTGCCAAATCAGCGCCATGTCAGCTCACCCTCCAATCGATACTAAACTGACGTATTCATGCCAACAAATCAACAATACCTCTTCTATTTAATTTTTTGGGACCCACCATTACAAAATGCACACACACAAAATACCCCTTTGGGCCCCACCACCCAACTAACACGTGCCTTCCATCCCGTCTCCAAACCGCCGTATGCAAACCGACGGCCCAAACTAGCGGGGCGTGCCAACGGTGAGGCAAAGAAACGTGCCAACCGGCGGCGTCGATTGCCCACCATTGGCACCCGTCTAATTTTGCGTCTTTTTTAGGTAATGATTAAACCGACAATGTCCCAAATATTTATAAAAATAATATATACCTTCATATCACAATAATTGATATACTTTAAAAATTATTTTATTTAGTAAAAAAAATAAAACTCATATACCACTAAATACTATTTTAATATAGTAAAATTATTTTTTTACATTTACTTTACTTTTAAATATTAGTAGTACTAAAATTATTATATCATGAGATTAGGCTATTCTTGTATTAACCCGAACCAAAATATAAAATAAAAATATCAGCCCAATGGGGCCAAAGTCAATAGCCCATACTTTTTACGCAGGTATGCATCTATTATACATCTCTCTATATAAACCCATCAAATCTTTGAACCCTAAAAATTACAGCAGCTACCACAAGAGAGCATCTGTTTCAGCATAGATATCTTGTATGCTTATTTATTTATTTATTGTTTAAAGTCGTAGATCGACCGATATCCTTCATTTGAATTGGTTGTTGTTCTAGATCGGTTAACAAATTTTCTATGCCGATTTAATTAGTTTTTTAGATTTTAGTTTGTTTTTTTGGGTTTTGATTACCGTCAAAAGAAAGGAGATGCAATGATGATTCAATTATAATCTCGTTAATCTGATATTATTTTTGAGGAAAAACTATAATCCATTCTTTTCTGAGCACCTATTATTCGTCTCATTAGTTTTTAAAAATACTTATAAGCCATTTTCTCTTGGTGATTTATCCTATTATCAATTCCAAACTTCAACTTTCAATTTATGTTTTTTAAGTATTTGTTATGATTATCATTTAATATCATGCGATTAAAGAGTAAATTACATCAATCGTTTGTATGGTGTATTTTAAATTTCACTAACTTTCCTTTATTTTCAAAAATTATATTAGTAATTGTTATTTCTAAAATCTCTGTTACTTACTAATTGGGGTTAAAAACTACTGTTAACTCACCTTATGGCTAATGGGTGAATGCTATGCTAGACTTTTTCATATGATATGTCAACTAAAGTTTAGTGTATCTATATATGTACTTTAAAGTTTAAACAGCCAAGAATACGTTACACTTCGATGTAAAATAAAATTTTGGTCAATGATTTTAGGCCACAGTGTTTTTGTAGTGATGATTGTTGTCCTATATGAAATAAGTGCGGTATTGGAGTGACCAATCCTGTCATAGATTGTTTAGAAAAGCTTATTTAAAATTGTTTAGGTTTTTTAGCTTATTAACTTATGTAAGTTAATAAACTTTTAATAAATAAAAGGTTAAAATATATTTTACTACCCTGAATTTGGTTAATTAGGTCCTCTACTACTCTGAACTATTAAAGGTGTTGCATGATATCCTGAACTTGACAAAATGGTGAATTTAATACCCCGCTTCATTAATTTAATAACATTTTATTACTTGACTTACCTTTGTTGGGCTTTTTAACGGACTAAAAAATATAAGTTTATATCAATATATTAATATTAGATGCAAATCTCGTGAGAAAACAAGATCAAATTAGTGAGTTAGGGTATTAAAATAACCATTTTATCAAGTTCAGGGTTTCATACTGCACATTTAATAGTTTAGGATCTAGTTAGCAAAGATCAGGGTACTAAAATACATTTTGATCTAAATTAAATGTTTGTTTTAATTTATACTCCCTCCGTCCCACAAAAAAATACCCATTTCTCATGGGCATAAGTCTTAAGAAAATAGTTAGTGGTGGGGTATTTGGTATTATATTTGATTAAAATATAAGGTTTGATTGAAGAGAGAAAGATAGTTATTGGATAGTTTGTGGTGAGGTCTTTGAAAATTATATTATTTTATTGAGTGGACTTCCATCAATTTGAGAAATGAGAACTTTTTTGTGGGATAAAAGTTTAGAAAGAAATGGGTACTTTTGTGTGGGACTGGGGAGGACTTTATAAGGGACTTGTAAATTTACTTAAAAAGGTTTAATAAGTAAAAGGTTATGAAGAAAATGAAAATGAATGAAGTGCTGAGTAAAAATGTAAACCATTTATTTTCTTTAATAAGCTATAAAAAGCTCCAATAAAATGATTTTTGTAGGAAGCATTAAATAAGGTCATAAACACAAATTTATAAGAGTAGAGATTTTTTAAGAGGTTATTATTAATTGAATAATCTCTAAAATTCTTTTTTATCATTGGAATAAATGACTTTTTTAGGAGGTCAATTCAACCACTTATTCTTCCCCAACCATTTAATCATCTTTTAATGTATGATTCTTTTAGTGCCTATATTTAATAATTTTACATTTTAAACACCTATATATATTTATATGTTAATCATTTATTATTTTTATAGCTATAAATATAATTTTATCATATTTCAATACTTTTTAAAAAAGATCACACATGATGATTAATTTTGTTTATATTATAGATATAAAATGAGATATGGTTTTAGTTGTATATAAAATGAGGGACATTTATAAAACATTTAATATAGATAAAGGTAAATTAGTAATATTAATAAGAAAAAGTCTTTGGAAAGGTTAATCATTAGAGAGCTTTTTAATTAATAGATTATTAGATTATGTGGCAAAAGTATTAAGCCATTGGGAAGCTTAACCATTGTGGATGATGTGGCAAATGTATCCGCACACCTATATTAAACTTTAAACCTACTTTAGAATCAGTTAACAAAGAATAAATATATTGCAAAAAAAATTCATATTTACACATAATCCAATCACAGAAGCTTAGACGCATAACCAAAACAGCAAAACAGTTCATATGTAATTGTCGGTAATAGTATTGTCAATCTTGTGGTTTTGTTGTTCTTTTTTCATATCGATTGGTTTTCGGGGGTCTCTTCTGTTTCTGCACCTTGAAGACATTGGATGGACTGGTTTGTATCATTTTCTCATTAATTGGTGGCTTTCATTATCATTCTTGTTTATAAAAAAATGACTACACAAGTAATAAATCAACACAATAAATGATGCTTTAAGTTCCATTTATGCACGCAAGTTTTCTGTAGATATGATTAGAACTTAAGCGAGAGAGAAATATTGATATTTGGCTATGCGGTATGGTTACTGTTAGGTGGTGTCAAATCAGGTTGTCATGTTGGATTTGGCTCTTATCGAGTTTGGCCTCTCGGGTTTGAATTAAAAAATTCTAATCTGAAATCCAACCCTATAAGGAATCGGATTAGTCAGGTTTCGGATTGGTCAAGTTTTAGGTTTGTTCGGTTGACCCTATCGGGTTGGTAGCGTTAGAAAGTTCAAGCAAAGTTTTGAAGATATCACCAATTTTTCATAATACTATGACAATACTTTAGAATTTATCTTTATAAACCATATAATGCACCAACTATATATAAGTTGATTATTTAAACAAAACCATAAAACAAATGCTTTAAAGTTTTGAGAAATTAACATGCAACATCTGTCCCACATTGGTTGGATAGGGGAACGAAAAAAACCTTTTGGGTGGAGTGAATACTTCACCTAGCATGAAACCTTTTGGGTGGAGTTGTCCATACCAAGAAAAAAACCGTGCGCCGGTGGGCAAAGCGAACAATATCGTGCTACGGGTTCTGAGATGTTACTATACAATTGGTATCAGAGCCAGTTCCTGGACCGATGTGCACAACGAGGGCGTCGTGTCCGAAGGGGGGAAAATTGTAACATCTGTCCCACATCGGTTGGAGAGGGAAACGAAACATGCCTTATAAGGGTGTGGATACCTCTCATAATATGAGACATTTTGGGTGGAGTTGTCCATAGGGATGGAATCGGGTCCGGAACCGACCGGATGGACCCGGACCCGAAATACCCGAGTCCCGATTTAGGAGGATTAGTATACCCGATTGGCACTGAAGTACTAATTGTAGCCGCTTTTTGGTGTTTTTATCATGTTCATTAGTTTATACATGTAATATTATAATGATTTACAAATAACAATTGTTTAATTAATATGAACCAAATACTATTAATAGTATTATACCACAATAAATTCCAAATACATAGTTAATTAATTTCGATTCCGGGTCTTAGACCCGATTTGTTCCATACTCGATGTACCCGGACCCGATTTACCCGAACCCGATTTACCCGGACCCGAAATACCCGATACCGATTTCTCGAAAATCTTGGACCCGATATCTGAACCGATTTTTAGTAATCCGGTTCCGAACGGTTCCGGTTCCGGTTCGGTACGGGTACAGTTTTGGGTTTTTGGTTCTGTGTCCCATCCCTAGTTGTCAACACCAAGAACAAAATCGTACGCCGGTGGACAAAGCGGATAATATGGGATTCTAGGATGTTACATAACATAATTATATTACTTCAAAATTATACTTCGTATTAATATATCTAGAAACCAATTAAATTTCATTATGTGTTTAAAAAGCAATAGCTGGTGCAACTTGCAGTTAATTTACCAAGAAATCTTTAAAATTTAGAAAGTATTTTAACTCGTCAACCTTTAAACTTCAATTAGTCTAATAGAGTCGTCAACCCATGACTCGAAAAGGGTAAGTAATTCCTGACCCTAATAAGTAATAACCACTATCCTGACACTTTATATATTCCATTAAAATTGTATCCAAGAGTTTTGACAAATATCAGTAGTGTTTTGAATTTCGATTTCCTCCAATGAGCAAGGATGATCCGATTTATCGGAGGATAATTTAGATTTTGAAGATGAAAGGCTGCATTTTTTCATGCCCCCATCCCCTTTACCATTTAGGGCATCAATTAATTTAAGTTTTTTTTCCCAACCTAGTGCAGTTTGTATAAAAAATAGCATTTCTAATACAGAAGGTATGGTGGTCTCCTATCATCCCCACAACGCGTGACGTGTTATAAAAAGGGGTGATTTGACGGATTCGGGATCACGGGACCTGGATTCGCAGTTGGTCGTATCAGTCTCGTCATACACATGAAAAGTGGCGCGTTATGGAGATGAATTCGAGACCACCGTACCCTTATACATTAGATATGAAAATGTTGGGTCAATGAAAGTAACACTTACCTATTGTGAATTTTATGAAGACAAACAGACAAGGTTAGAAGAAAACCTGAAAAGAGAGTTTCAGATTGTGAGTGATTAAAACTCTGATGTTCTTATATATGTTTAGAGTCCTTAACACGCCACTACACTATCTGGATAAGCAAAGAATTAACAATATATCCCCGTTCAGAATCAGAGTGTGATCAACACTTTAGATGGTCATAGTGGGTCCAGTGTGGGTTGAACAATACCACACTGAGTCTCAAAGACAAATGCCAAAACTAAGCAACAATCTTAATGAAAGTCATTGAAGCAAGTCAAGTCGCTAAAGAACCATGAGACACTGAAAGTTCATGAGTCTCTAAATACTCATGAGTCGCTGAAGGACCATGAGTCATTGAACAACACTTAGTCGTTGGAGATTTAGTTATCAAAGAAAGATACACGTATAATACAAGGTCACTGAAGATTATTGTTAGGACTATTTTTGTGCTTAAATGTGTATTTAGGCTTAATTAAACTAGTTAGTGGTGATTAGTGATAAATGATATAAATACCATGGGTTAAGCATGATGATGTAAGCTTTTCCCACACTTTCATTGTGATGACCTATTGAAAGCTTCATTCTCTCCTCCTTCTCTCTAAATCTATCTCTCTCTCTCTCTAAAACACACACTTACACCTACTAGATCTTCAAATCTCAATGGATTCAACATGAATTGCTTAGATTATGCATGCATTAGCTCTCTCAATTGGTATCAGAGCACAATCCACTTGGAATAGATCCAAATTCGTGCTTAATTGATCCAGATTTGAAGATTTTTGAAGTTTTTGGAAAAGAGCTGTGAAATTTTGATTTCAAAATTTTTGGTAGAAATCGTTGATATTATTGGATAATCGCATTCCTCCTTTGATTCTAAGCATTTTAGAATCAAATTTCGTGGCATTTCATCAAGTATTGATCTCAATTTGAAGATTTTTGTGAAAAATATGAAAACTCAAAAATTCTACTGTGATATCAAAATTGAGATCTGATTTGTTGTGTTTTGAGGAATATGATTGTATCAAAATGTTAGAAAAGTGATTTCTAACGTTTTGGGATTTGAATCACTGATTTTGGCTAAGAATTGAACAAACTAGGATCAAATTAGTGAGTTTTTGACACTTACAATTCGCAACAGTGAAGATGATGAACGATCTCGACTCGATTGACAGTTCTCGATCTCGACTCCAAAGGTAGTTCTCGATCTCGACTCGAGTTAATTGTGATTTCGACTCGAACTCTGATCTCGGCAACAATTCTGATTTCAACTCGACTTCGACTCGACTTCGACTCGAGCAATTGATTGATCTCGGCAATGGTGGATCTCGACTCGAGATCTTTAATGATCTGATTTCGACCATCTCCAATACAGTCTCGATCTCGACCTCTGCTCTATAGTTCTTGAATTCGATCTCAACCTTCAATTGCTAGTTCTCTCAATTATGCACTTATTGAAAGCATATGTTTGTGATATTAGTAAGTCACAAACAAACAAAAAGTACAAGTCGGAATTTTGTTACTAGTGCTCGTCGCATGAAATATCCTTAACACCAACAGAACTCTTACACATGGACAATTCGTAAATCTTCTTAGTTGATGATATAGAACTGAAAAATAATAAAGATTAGGATCCGTTGATTCAAAAAGAATACCGGATTAATCTAACACAAAACACGTTGATTCGAGAGAATACCGTGAATTGGTCTTTAAAACTTGTTCTAACACAAAGAACACAATTTCGAGAGAGAAAAATGAATTTCACCATAAATATTCAACTGATTATTCCAAATGCAAAAATGCACCTTAAATATGGCCCAGATTTTAGAATGGGCCTAAAAAGACAAACGGGCCAAAAACTGGGCCTAAACAAAGTTTGGAAATTTAAAGAAAAAACATAAAAACGTAAATAAAGTGTACAAAACAAGGATTTTTGGGCCGGGAAGTTGGGTAAACCGCCTATGGATGTTTATCATGTCGTAGCCTTCGTCTCGAGATTCAATTTGGTTACTCGTGGGCTTGAAACGGACACCTGAGCTGAAAGTTATGACCTTTTTACTAAAGCCCCTTTTCGCACACGATCTTGGGCCTCAAGAAACAAAATGACCCTTTCTTCTATTGGGCCTGCATCATTCCCCCCTGGATAGACAAAATTCGACCTCGAATTCCTGACAACCTCATCATCAGAAGAATCACCGTGATAAGGCAACAAATGTTTCACATTAAACACATCAAAACATCGAACGTGGCTAGGCAATCTTAAACGATAAGCATTGGAGTTAATTTTCTCCACAATCTCCACCGGGCCAATCTTCTTGGCTGACAACTTGTTTTAGTCACCCACCGAAAAACAATCCTTAGTTAAAACAGCCCACACAAAATCACCCGCTTCATAATCAACATGCCTTCGTTTTTTATCAGCACCCTATTTGTACTTGGCGTTAGCCTGAACCAAATTGGCACGGACAGTTTTATGAACTTCGTGCAACCCTTCAAGAAAATCCTGCACCTTTTTTGGAACAAAAGTAGAAACAGGAACATACATTAAATCAAGAGGCCCACGTGGTTGAGCAGAATAAACCACCTGAAATGGGCTAAACCCGGTGCTACGATTAACCGCATGATTATGTGCAAACTCAGCTTGGCACAACTTCTGATCCCATGCCTTAACATGATCACCCACCAAACACCTCAATAAATTACCAAGTGACCGGTTAACAACTTCAGTCTGCCCATCAGTCTGAGGATGATAAGCACTACTGAAATTTAATTGAGTATTCACCATCTTCCACAAACTACGCCAAAAATGACTCAAAAATCTGGTGTCACGATCAGAGACAATAGAAGAGGGTAAACCATGCAAACGATACACGTCCCGGAAATACAGTAGGGCCACATTAACTGCATCGGTCGTACTTTTGCATGGAATAAAGTGCACCTTTTTTGAAAAAATGTCAACCACAACAAAAATAGAGTCATTACCCCGCTGAGTTCGAGGTAAGCCCAATACAAAATCCATGCTAACATCAACCCATGGCTGCAAAGGAACTGACAAAGGCATATAGAGTCCAGCATTAGTGGCTGACCCCTTAGAAACCTGGCAAATACGACATCGCTTGACATAGCGATCCACTTCCTTCCTCATCGTAGGCCAGAAATAAGAACCTTGCACCAACTGTAAAGTGCGATCACGACCAACATGCCCTTCACCATGTAATTCCTTAATAATTTGCAAATGAAGACCGGAATCAGGAATACATAATTGATTCCCTTTGAACAAAAACCCATCATGCAACAAAAAATCAGACTTTTGCCCAGATTGGACATCCTGAATAATAACAGAAAAATATGGATCAATAGGTAACTGATCACGAATAACATCCAGCCCCGGTACATCAACTCACATAGTTACGAGAAGATTACTCCTCCTACTTAAGGCATCAGCAACTCGATTTGAAACACCCGTTTTATGCTTCACCACAAACGTAAACTTTTCAAGAAAGGCCAACCAACGCCCATGCTTATGTGATACCTTATCTTGAGTGCGGATATGCCTTAAAGAATCATGATCAGTAAACAACACAAATTCCTTATGAAACAAGTAATGACGCCAATGTTTCACATCTTGGACCACCGCATAAAATTCAAGGTCATAAGTGCTATACCTCAACTTTGGCCCCGTCAATTTTTCACTAAAATAAGCAACAGGCCGCCCACCTTGACTGAGGACCCCTCCAATCCCAACTTTTGAGGCACCAGTGTGAAGCACAAAATCTTGCGAAAAATCAGGCAATACAAGAATTGGGGCTGTAGTGAGCTTTTCCTTGATAATCTGAAAAGCCAATTCTGCTCCCTCTGTCCAAACAAATGTCTTTCCCTTCATACAATCTGTCATTTGGGCCATAATGGAGCTGAAGTGTGGGATGAACCTTCTGTAAAAATAAGCAAGCCCATGAAAACTGCGAACTTCGGTAATGGTGGTTGGAGTTGGCCACCCTTGAACAAATGCTACATTAGATTCATCCACATGTATTCTTTCACCAGAAACAACATACCCCAAAAACAAAACTTTAGGGGTCATGAATACACATTTCTTTGTGGCTGCATAGAAACTGTCCTGCTGAGTAAAGTTAGGACTTGTTTCACATGGGTGAGGTGCTCATTAAAAGAAGCACTATTAATCAGAATGTCATCAAAATAAACAACCACAAACTTCCCAATAAAAGGCCTTAGCAGCTGGTTCATCACACGCATAAATGTGCTTGGTGCGTTTGATAAACCAAATGGCATCACCAACCATTCATACAATCCTTCTCGAGTCTTAAAAGCAGTTTTCCATTCGTCACCAGGCCTCAAACGAATCTGGTAGTACCCACTCTTCAAATCCAATTTTGTAAAAATAGTAGCACCACTTATCTGGTCTAGTAAATCATCAAGTCGGGGAATAGGGAACCTGTATCTCACAGTAATTTTGTTGATGGCTCGACTATCAACACACATACGCCATGTGCCATATTTCTTCGGAGTTAATAGAGCAGGAACTGCACAATGGCTCATACTTTCACGAACGTGGCCCTTAGAAACCAACTCCTCCACCTGCCTTCGCAACTCCTCATGTTCACCCGGACTCACACGGTAATGTGGCCTGTTAGGCAATTGTGAACCAGGCTCCAAATCAATGTGATGTTGGATGTCACGCAAAGGTGGCAACCCATTAGGAAACTCATCAGGGAAAACATCAGAAAATTCCTCAAGTAAAGGAATCATGTTTTCAGGAATTTCACTATTTTCAACAACTTCCTTCCCGATGAGCATAAAAACATCACTCCCCATCTCCAACTCGTCTTCAAACTGAGAAAGGGGCAACAAATTACCAGTAGGTTTGTTACCTACTTCCTTGGGTTTACTAGGCGCCAATGTTATCTTCACACCTCCAAATAGAAAACTATAAGTATTAGTTCTCCCATAATGGGTAACGTTACGATCATATTCCCAAGGTCTACCCAACAATAAATGACAGGCATCCATGGGCACCACATCATAGAGAACATCATCCTTATAAGCTGTTCCCACAGAAAATGGAACAACAGCAAACTTAGTTACAGTTACTTCACCCCCTTTCTTGAGCCACCGTAACTTGTATGATTTGGGACGATTCTCTGTTTTTAATCCCAATTTCTGAACTGCCTCTTCAGAAATCAAATTGTCACAACTACTAGAGTCGATCACAAAAGTGCAAACCTTACCCAAAATGGTACATGTTGACTGAAAAAAATGTTATGTTGGAGCCAATCATCACCAACAGATTTTGGTGTATAACAAGAACGTCTTACCACCAAATTCACCCCCACATCTCCTGTCACTAACTCTTCTTCATACTCTGGTTCCTCATCAAATTCTGGAACCTCTTCATAATTTTCACCACCTTCTTCCCAATCCTCCAGTTCAACAAACAAGTGCCTCTTTCCAGCCTTCTTACATTCAGACTGTCGGTGACCAGGTTCACCACAGTTAAAGCACTTTAAACCACTACTTCCAAACCCCTTTTGAACCGGTCCAGTATTGCCACCAACCGTGTTAGGACTAGTTTTAAGCTTTAAGCATGTAATTAGGGATAATTAAACTAGTTTAGAGGTGAGGTATAAATACCTTGTATTGTGACTAATGATGTAAGCTTTCCCACACTTGTTATTGAATTACTATTTTGAAAGCTCCTTCCCTCCATCTTTCTCTCTCAACTACACACACTAAAATACCAAGAACACACACACTTGATTCATCAATTCTTCTCAAATCACCATGGATTAGCTTGATGTCGATTGCATTAGATCTCTCAATTGGTATCAGAGCTCAATCCTTCAAGGAACAGATCCAAATTCATGATGATTTGAGCTAGATCTGAGATTTTTTGAAGAAAAAGTTTGTTCGTCACTTTGATTTTAATTCGAAAATTTTTCTGTTCGAATCAATGAATTGACTGAAGATTCATGTTTCTCCATTGATTCTAATAACAATAGAATCAAATTTCGATCAATTCCATCAACAATTGATCATGATCCAGTGATTTTTGTGCAAAAGTTGAAAAACTCAAAAAGTCTCTGAAAATCGAAGAATTCGAGCTGTGTTGTTCTGGATTGAAGGATATTATCGGATCAAAGTGTTAGGAAATCATTTTCGAGCATTTAGGGATTGGAATCATTGAAATTGGTCAAGTATTGAGCGAGATTGGATCAAAATGGTGAGTTTTTGAAGCTGCGAACACGAATAGCTCAAGAACAAGTTCGGCCCGAACACAACACTGTTATCGGCTCAGTGTTCGGCTTGAAAGTGTTCAGCTCAGTGTTAGGTCTTCTACTCAAGTTCTCGGCTCGTGTGTTCGGCTCGAACTCATCACTGTTCTCGGCTCATCAAAGAGTTCGGCCCAACTGTTCAACTAAGTTCGGCTTCATTGTTCGGCCCAAATAGAACTTCGGCCCGAACATTAGTCTTCTGCCCGAACAAAATCTTCGGCCCGAACTCATCACTGTTCTCGAACACCACCTCGAACAAAATCTTAAGGTGTTCGGCTTCAGACTTCGGCTTCAAGTCTTTGGCCCATATCCCGAACACCACCTCGGCCCGAACAACCTCTTCGGCCCAACTAGTTTTCGGCCCGAACACCATCTTCGGCCAAATTTTTTTTAATCCAATTTTCAATAAAAATCATTTTAAAATGTCTTCTAAAGATGCACTCACAATCGGAACTGATCTAAAACCACCGGTTTTGTATAAAGGAGAATATGCTCAGTGGAAGAAACGATTTCTCCACTTTATTAAGAATCAGGAGCTACATAAAGAAATTATTGATTCACTCAATAATGGGGAAGCGGTATTTTATGATGATGTTGTTGTTGATCGAACTGCTACTCCTCCACTTATTGGTGGTAGACGTCTAGTTCCTCCTGATGAGTATGATGCTCAACAAAAACGACGTGCCAAAGCCGATGTTCAAGCGTATTCATTTATGCTTCAAGTACTGCCAAATGAAATCTACAACAGTTTGGATAGCCTTGAAACGGGTAAAGAACTTTGGGATGAAATCAGAAAACAAATGGAGGGCACAGTTTTAGGAAATAAAGCTAAAATGGTTTCTGCTTTGAATACTTATCAATCATTCAAAGCCACAATCGGAGAAGACTTGGAGAGCACTTATCATCGGTATTGTACATTGTTGAATGATCTTCGCAAAAACTACTTGCGAAAAGAAAATTTGGAGGTAAATATCAAATTCATCAACAGTCTTCTTCCTGAGTGGGAAATGTTTGGGAATAGTGCCATGCACCATAAAGATCTCAGTCTGATTGATATTCATAAACTTTTTGAATATTTGCACCGAAATGAGCCAATGGTCAAAAACTTAACTAAAAGTCGTCAAGAGACAACTCAAAACCGCCAAGAGACTGCAGATACTCTTTCATTCCTCACCAAGCAACATCATCAGTATCCTACATATCCTAAAATGTCAGAAAATGTAGAACCGTCTGCATTCTCACCAACTGATGATATGGAAAAAGATCTTGAGGATGTACTTCATGCAATGTCCCTAATCTCAAACTATCAGAAGAAGTACTACTCAAAACCAACAAACAACAACCAAAGATCCTCATCTAACTTTAAATATCCTCCACCTACTTCATCTACAACACATCAAACTGAAAAGCCAAAGCTCATACCGTTGGATCCACAGAAAAAATGTTACAATTGTGGAATTGCTGGACACTATTCACGTGATTGTAAGAAGCCTAAAGTCCGTGATTCTGAGTTCTTCAAACAGAAGATGCTGATGGCCAAACAAATTGAGGCAGGAAAAGTGTTGTTAACAGAAGACCTTCAATGGATGGAGGAGTCGGATCCAGAAGATGAAGAACATGCTGCCAACCTGTGCTTTATGGCAAGAGAAAATGCTGAAGTTGCTGACAGACTTAATGAAACCGATGGCGAGGATGGCAAGGTACACACTTCTCTTCCCTCTAATGAAAATAATTCCACTAATCCTGATATTTGTTTTGTCCCTAATCAGATATCTGAAGTTGATTCTTTAAAACAAAACCTTTTTACTGTACAAAGTTTAAATGATCATCTTCAAGATCGCTTAAACAATTTGGAAAAACAAAATGAACAAAATGCTTTTCTGGGTAATAAACTTGCTCATTATATTCAACAACAAACAGTTTTCAAACAAGAAAATATGAGGTTACAAAAGCAAGTATCAGAGTTCAAAGATAAATATGATCATAATTACAAACTTTACTCTAAAGTTTGGGATGATTATCAAATTAACAAAAACAGTATTGCACGTAAACAACAAGAGTTTGATGAAATTGAAAAACAATTTAAATCTCTAAACTCTCAAATCAAAGAATTAACAGAGGAATTACATGAACAGAAAATCATTGCATTAAAAGAAATGAAAACCAAACAAAATGTGATTCAGACACTTAAGAATGGGAATCATAAATTGAATTCACATATCAAACACCTTGAAGAATTAATTGTCAAAAGAGGACATACTGATCAAACCATCCATTTGAACAAGCCCAAAGATTTCAAATATTTCAATTCAAGAGAAGGGCTAGGCGCTGATAATCCAGAATTTCTTAAAAAGGCGTGTAAAATGGTTCCAACATTATATGATCCAAGATACAAAGATATCTTGCCACCATTTCTAAAGATGACAAATGAAGAGGAAGAAATTGAGACGTTCAACAAAGCTAAAATGGAGAATGTGCAAATTAGTTTCAATTACAATGAATTAAATAAAACATATGAAACTAAAAAGTCAAACTTTGAAAATAATGATTATTTTCCAATTATTACACCAGAAGAATTTGAGATTAAAGGTAATGCCGTACTTCAACAAAAAGTCACACCAAAGATATACGTACCATCTCTAATTCTAGAAAGGAAAATTTGTCAATTGGAAAATGAAATCGATAACACACATCAGGCATTTGACAAAAAAAAATCAGATTTACAAAACAAAATTCGTGAGTTAGAAAATAAAATAGCTAACGTCACATCTGTTTCTGGTCAAAGTGCTTCTCCAAAGCCAAAGTCTCACACTGATAATTTCTCTACTCCTAACATTTCAATTCTTTTAAAACGAGATTCTAATTCTCCTGTTTTAAATTTTTCAGATAGAAATTTAAATTCCAAGCATAGGAGACTAAAGCAAGGCGGGGTGAAAGAAGTTGAGCAGTCTAAGAAGTCTAATTCGTCTAAGTCTAGTATGCTTAAGTCAAAGGAACTTAAGAAGTCTAGATCTCCTTCGTTTTTAGCTTCTTCTTTTTCTAATTTCAATAAATGTAATAACTCAACAAACTTTATTTCCCCTACTACACTTTATGGCATTGTGTATGATTCTGCAATTTATCGTCTGGTTAATCATTCTGTTAATGGTGTAAATTTGATTGTTAGAACAGATAAAAATGGTAAAAAAGTTTATTTTGATCGAAAAACTAATAAACCAATTTCTCAATATGATACACGATATTTTGTAAGAAAAGATGCTCCGTGTGGTTCTCGACATGATGTACTTCATAAAAATGGTTCAATCATTCATTCATGTACAATTTGTTACCCAGAACCCTGCAAAACAATGCTCACTAGATATAAAACACCTCTAACTACACGTTCTTCTCCAAAAACTACAAAATTAGTTTATCGTGTAGTTTCAGCAAAAAAATCTTCAAACTTTGTTTATTGGGTGTGTTTCATCATCCAAATCTCCACGCTCTGGTGTATCGCCTACTTCTCACAAGAAAAATCAAAAACATCCAAGTTTGTTAAACATAAGTGGATTCAAAATGAACAATCAAACTGGATTTTGCATTCCCCTGGACAATCCTTCCAATGGATTATAAAAATACCAAAAATAGAACTGCCTCCTTGGAGTTCTCAAACTCTCTAAATTCATTCTGTATCAATCATTCTTCATAAAACATTGTTTACTAATCGTTTAGGACCCATATCTGATTGGGTACCTTTTTGTTTTAATTGTTTTATGTAGAATGTATGGTATCTTGATTCTGGTTGTACACGACACATGACCGGAAACAAGAACTTATTAACGAATTATAGAGACAAATATTTGGGAACTGTTCGGTTTGGAAATGATCATCTAGCTGCCATAATGGGTATTGGCGATATCATTCGTCACCATTTAGTCATTCGTAATGTGGCTTATGTTGAAGATCTTGCACACAATCTTTTTAGTATTGGTCAGTTCTGTGATAAAACATTGGAAGTTAATTTTCGCACAAAGAAATGTGCGGTTCGCACTTATGCAGGGAAAGAACTTCTTACTGGCTCTCGTGACACAAATCTGTTTACTATCAATTTAAATGATGTGGTTCCACTGGAGGAAGTGTGTCTCATTTCCAAAGCAACATCAAATGAGTCATGGCTGTGGCATCGCCGTCTTTCACACCTAAATTTCAAAACGATTAACAAATTAGTCAAAGGTGGCCATGTATCTGGTCTTCCAGATGTTTCGTTTGATAAAGATCATCTCTTTTCATCTTGCGAAATGGGCAAATGACTAAAAAGTAGGGGTGTTCAAAATCGGGTACCCGGATTTTCGGATACCCGGAATTCGGGTACCCGGATTTTCGGATAGTAATTTTTACTACCCGCATTTGGTACCCGGATTTCGGATACCCGGATTTCGGGTAACCGAATTTTCGGGTACCCGGTATCCGAAAAAAACAAAATATTCAAATATTTTTCGAATATTTAGCGTATATTTTCAGATCATTCGGGTATTTTTCAGATATTTTGGGTAATTTTCAAATATTTTGGGTATTTTTGGATATTTTGCGTATTTTCTCAAATATTTTGGGTATTTTTTTTTTATATTTTAGTATATTTTATGTATATTTTTCGTATATTTTTCGTATATTTTTAATTTTCGGGTACTTTTTCAGGTATCGGGTATCCGAAAAATCTTGAAAAACACTACCCGTATTTGGTACCCGGAATTCGGATACCCGGATTTCGGATATCCGGATTTTCGGATACCCATATTTTCGGATACCCGGATTTCGGATATCGGGTAATTTTTCGGATACCCGGTTTTTCGGATATTTTTGAACACCCCTACTAAAAAGTCTCATAAGTCTAAACCAGTTCAAAGTACTTCAAAACCGCTTGAATTACTTCATATGGACTTATGTGGTCCCATGAGCGTTCAATCTTTAGCTGGGAAACATTATGTCTTGGTTATTGTTGATGATTATTCTCGCTACACATGGGTTCATTTCTTACGTACCAAAGATGAAGCAGCCGATATCATTATCGACTTCATTAAGAATACTCAAACAAATTTGGATTTAAAAGTTCACACCATTCGCACTGATAATGGGACTGAATTTAAAAATCAAACTTTAGATTCTTTTCTAACATCCGTTGGTATAACCCATCAATTTTCCGCTGCCCGTACACCTCAACAAAATGGGGTTGTTGAACGAAGAAATCGTACATTAGTTGAAGCTGCCCGTACCATGCTTTCATTTTCTAAACTCGCATTATCTCTTCGAGCTGAAGCTGTTAGTACGGCTTGCTTCACACAAAACCGTTCGATCATCAACAAAACCTACAACAAGACTCCATACGAACTCATTAATAATCGAATTCCAAATGTTAAATTTTTCCACATTTTTGGGAGTCGTTGCTTCATTCTTAATGATAAGGACAAATTGAATAAATTTGAAGCTAAAGCAGATGAAGGAACGTTTGTAGGGTACTCTCGTGAATCCGCATCCTATAGAGTATATAATCGGTCAAATCGTACGATCCGTGAAGATGTAAATGTTTCTTTTGATGAGACTTATCCTTTGTATTCACTGACAACTGATATTGAGGTTCCGTTACCTTCATCTTATCCCTCCACTTCGGAAAATGATCTTGAGATTTTATTTTAACATTTTTATGATGATTATCATAACATCCGACACAAATCAGTAGACAAAGCTGACACTCAATTTCCATCAGTGGCCGATGTTCAATCTATTATTGTACCTGAAATGTAAAATTCAAGTTCCACTGATTCTTCATCTCCTACTTCCAGTGCTAACAATACAATCTTAACTGATTCAGATTCTTCTCCATCATTGGACAACCAATCATCACCGATACTTACTCACCTCCTGCTCAAGCTGCTAATACATTGGACTCATCTTTAGCTCATGCTCAAGTTCAACCTTTGGTGATTGATTTCTCAAAATTCAATGTTACACGTGTTGATCCACCACCGGTTACATCCAACACTCAAACTGCACTTATTCCACATCCAGCATTCACTGATACATCACATATTAATCCGGGTAAACTACCACTTCCGCATTCTCTTAAATGGACAAAAGATCATCCTCTTCATAAAATAATTGGTAATCCTGAATCTTCTGTTCAAACTCGAAAAGCCACTGCCGATGAATGTCAATTCTTTGATTTTCTAAGCTCAGATGAACCTAAGAAAGTCAGTGAAGCTTTGTCAGACCCAGACTGGATTCTTGCTATTCAAGAAGAAATAAATCAATTCGAACGTTTAAAAGTTTGGCGTCTGGTTCCAAAACCACCCGGGAAATCTGTTATTGGTACTAAATGGATCCTCAAGAATAAAAAGGATGAAAATGGGATTGTCATTCGTAATAAAGCACGTTTAGTTGCGAAAGGGTATGCTCAACAGGAGGGCATTGACTTTGAAGAAACGTTTGCCCCAGTTGCACGAATAGAAGCCATTCGTATAGTTTTGGCATATGCAGCACATAAGAATTTTACAATCTATCAAATGGATGTAAAAACTGCATTTTTAAAAGGCATTTTAAATGAAGAAGTTTTTATTCATCAACCCGAAGGCTTCGTAGATCCAAGTTTTCCTGATCATGTGTATATTCTCGACAAAGCATTATATGGGTTAAAACAAGCTCCTCGTGCGTGGTATGATGTCCTTTCCAAATTCAGATTTATGTCGATGATATCATTTTTGGTTCAACGAATCCCAAATACTGTAAAAAGTTTTCTGATCTTATGGTCAAACGTTTTGAAATGAGCATGATGGGGGAGATGAACTTCTTTCTCGGTCTGCAAGTTCGCCAATTACCTACCGGGATCTTCATTAATCAATCCAAATACATCATTGATTTACTGAAAAAATATCTAATGGATGATTGTAAACCAATTTCGACACCGATGTCACCTGGTTCTAAATTGCATGCTGATCCGGATGGTAAACTTGTTGATACCACAAATTATCGTGGGATGATAGGTTCATTGTTATATCTAACTTCAAGCCGACCATGTATCATGTTCTCTACTTGTATATGTGCTCGGTATCAGGCTGCTCCTAAAGAGTCACATCTTCAAGCACTCAAACGCATATTTCGTTATCTGAAGGGTACTCGAGATCTTGGTCTGTGGTATCCTAAAGAAACTTCGTTTGATTTGTCTGCTTTTTCTGATGCCGATCATGCTGGTTGTATGATGGATCGAAAGAGTACATCTGGAAGTGTCCAATTTCTGGGAGATAAATTGGTGAGCTGGTCTTCTCGGAAGCAAAATTGTGTGTCTCATTCACTTGCAGAGGCAGAATATGTTTCTGCTACAAGCTGCTTATCCCAGGTAATTTGGATGCAATCACAATTGAAAGATTATGGCTTTTCATACACCTGTATTCCTTTATATTGTGATTCACGAAGTGCAATTGCAATTTCATGCAATCCGGTTCAACATTCCAAAACTAAACATATTGATCTTCGCTATCACTTTATCAAAGATCACGTTGAACAAGGTAATGTGGAATTGTACTTCGTTTCAACCGATTTCCAATTCGCTGATTTGTTTACCAAGGCTTTAGACGAAAAACGTTTTAACTTTCTTGTGTCTAAGCTTGGTATGCTAAATATCAAGACTTAAACCGTTTTACAGTTTTAGTTTTTCTTTTCTGTTATGTTTTCTATTTTTTTTCTTTTTCCTTTTCTAAATAAAATGGCTTTCAAGTACATCTGCTTGAAACCCGTTCTTAAATGACTTAATTGGTTGAGGGGAGAATTTTTATATTCACTTGTCAAGGGGGAGAAAATAGACATTCTTATGTCAAGAGGGAGCGTAACTGCTTTATGATTTTTGAAATTCAACTGTCGAGGGGGAGCATCCTTTTATAATCGCTAAATACTGTTTCAATGCTCCTTTCAATTTTTTTTAATTAATTATCAATATGGGGTATCAATTTTTGTAATATCCGTAAACGATCTCATTACCGATCTCAATTGGTACTGATTGCATCTGTTTATTACAAATTTTCTTATTCTATCTTGCTAATAAATTTTTTTCCCCTCAAACAGTTTTTCAACCTCTTTCAAAATTTACAATCACACAAGGTTATCAATGTTGAGTATTTGCTTTTGCAATATTCGTAAACGATCTCTTTACCAGTCTAGGTTGGTACTGATTGCATCTGTTTATTGCAAATTCTCTTATTTATCATTGCTACCTTTGTGTTCCTTCATTGTCAAAATTCTTCAATTGTAAATCAATTTTTTTTTCTCCTTTTACATACAATTTTCATTTTCAAAATCAATTTTCAATTACAAATATTTTTTTACTCATATTGAGTTGTGGACATCACAATCTCATACATTCTTTTTTAATCTGTGATGCTCAACATTCCAAAATTTTTATCTCACTTTATGCTCACAATGATGTGTTCACAACGTAGGATACAAATTTTTGTCATATTCGTAAACGATCTCTTTACTAATCTTGATTAGTATTGATTGCATCTGTTTATGACAAATCTTCGTTTTTTGCGTTGTGGCTCAATTTTTCAAAACCCTGATTTTGCACATAATGTTTTTCATTTTTAAATGACTTGTTTGCAACACTCAACACAATTTGCTGTTAAATTCGTCGATCTCTTTACTGATTTCAAATAGTACTGATTGCATCTGTTTTTAACACCATCTTGGATTGATTGTTCTTACCATTTTTCAAATGATTTTCATACTTAAACGATCAATGGAGAAATTATTTTTCATTTTCTCCAAACATGTTCAGATTCAATTATGACATCCTCATATTCTCACACACTAAAAATCGTTTTTAATGCACTGTTAGATCATTGATCTTTGTATATCCGTCGATCTCTTCTCTGCACAAGTTCAGAGAAGATTGCATCTTTGTAAGTGGTATACTTCACTGATCTTTGATATAACCACACAAATTGATTTCTTTTAAATCTCAAATATTTGATTAACAATGTCTCTAATCATCGTGTTTGTCATATCCGTAAACGATCTCCTTACTGAAGTTCTTCAGTAAAGATTGCATCTGTTTATGACTTCACGTGATTATTGACACTGCTATTCTTCATTTTCAAATATTTTTCTCCAACATTCTTGGATTAAATCAATTTGTCCTTGGTTACTTCATGAGTACTACATGTTTCTGGTTCTCATTCCGATCTTGGCTCTCGATTTACACCGACACACCATTACTCTCTCCGTTTCCAAAACGCAACTATTCAGCTTTACCATGAGGACCCTGGTCATGATCCTCATGAGGGGGAGAAAAAGAGCAAGAAATAGTTCAAATATCGGATGTATAACTGAACAACATTAAAAAGAACCACAAACATCTCATCAAAGAAGAAATATTCACGTTGTATGTACTCAGATGAAATGCAAAATCAAGTGAGAATCTATATATTAAACAGAAGATCAAGTGAAGAAGAATACTGAAATCTCTCTCAAAACCTCAATCATTCAAATTCAAATCTTAACCGTACAAATACATACAAAACATTCACATGTATTCAAGACTTAACTGTACAAATCATTCTTACAAACACAAACACACACATCGAAAGACTTAAACTTTCAAATCATTCTTTTTAAAATCCAAAACATCATTATCATATCCTCACAAAAAACCTCTATCACAAAATCTCCAATATCTGAAAATCCCAGTCAAATCCTAACCAAACTGATTTTCCAGTTCCAGAACTTTCAAATCCTTAGTAAACCAGTTTTAGGACTTTCTTACACCAACAGATTCAACAAAACCAAATTATTTCCGTTGAGTGTTTAAAATCTCAATTTCTTCGCAAGCAAATCAGATGTAAACATTGAAGAGCAAAACATCCGAGAGTTTATTAATCTCAGAACGAACCAAAAGAAGAAATTGAAGAAGGAAGACTGGGATGAAGTGCTAAAGCTCAAAAAGGGAGAGATTATTAGGACTAGTTTTAAGCTTTAAGCATGTAATTAGGGATAATTAAACTAGTTTAGAGGTGAGGTATAAATACCTTGTATTATGACTAATGATGTAAGCTTTCCCACACTTGTTATTGAATTACCATTTTGAAAGCTCCTTCCTTCCATCTTTCTCTCTCGACAACACACACTAAAACACCAAGAACACACACACTTGATTCATCAATTCTTCTCAAATCACCATGGATTAGCTTGATTTCGATTGCATTAGATCTCTCAAACCGGTTTTGCCTGACTAGGTGCAAAACGAGAACCCGAACCAGAAGCACCTCCAATATTGGCCGAAGAAGATGAACCTCCAACACGTCGGTTCTGTTTCTCAAAAGCCAATGCACGTTGGTATGCATCAGAAAGTGTCACCGGGTCAAACATGTTTACAAAATCCATGATGTTAATTCGTAGACCCCCAATGTAACGTGACACTAATTGCTCGTCAGTCTCTTGAATATCATTACGGGCAATTAACTGATAAAATTTAGTTGTGTACTCCTCAACAGTCTTGGAAGAATGTTTTAAATTTTGTAACCGCTGATACATTAACCTCTGGTAATTATGAGGAATAAAGTTTGCCCTCATTATTTTCTTCATCTTTCTCCATTGAACGACTCTTGGTTTGCCCAACCTTTCACGAGTCAGTTTCAATTGTTGCCACCATGCAGATGCCCTACCACGAAGTCTGGTAGCGATCAACAACACCTTCTTGTTGTCAGGAACTTCTTTGAATTCAAAGACTTCTTCAATGGAAACAAGCCAGTCAATGAATTCTTCTGGATTTAAAGTATTGCCTTCAAACTCAGGAATATTGACCCTCAGGCCAGATTCCCAATGCCTGTTATCATCTCGATGATTCTGTCTCTAGAACCCTCCCTGTTGTTCATCAGAAGATGAACCATCACCTTCAAAAAAACGGATTTTCAGTTTCTTCGTCTTCAGGCTCCCGACGGTTACGATCACCCCGCCTTCTAGGACTCATCAGATCGTTCATCCGATCAGTCAATTGATCAACCATCTGACCCATATGCTCTTCCATTCGTGCCATAACACGTTGCTCAAATTCCTGCCCATGGACTTCGTTAAGAGGCCTTCTTCTTGGAGGCATCTTTCAGGAACTTGGGCTCTGATACCAACTGATGTAGAACTGAAAAGATAATAAAGATTAGGATCCGTTGATTCAAAAAGAATACCGGATTAATTTAACACAAAACACGTTGATTCGAGAGAATATCGTGAATTGGTCTTCAAAACTTGTTCTAACACAAAGAACACAATTTTGGGAGAGAAAAATGAATTTCACCAAAATATTCAACTGATTATTCCAAATGCCAAAATACACCTTAAATATGGCCCATATTTTCGAATGGGCCGAAAAAGACAAACGAGCATAAAACTGGGCCTAAACAAAGTTTGGAAATTTAAAGAATAAACATAAAAACGTAAATAAAGTGTCCAAAACAAGGCTTTTTGGGCCGGGAAGTTGGGTAAACCACCTACGGCTTTTTATCATGTCGTAGCCTTCGTCTGGAGCTTCGATTTGGTTACTCGTGGGCTTGAAACGGATACCCGAGCTGAAAGTTATGCCCTTTTTACTAAATCCCATTTTCGCACACGATCTTGGGCCTCAAGAAACAAAATGGCCCTTTCTTCTATTGGGCCTGCATCAGTTGACATTAATGCAAACTGTGATTTCTGAATTCAATGATTAAGCAACAATAACAATGAAATTGGAAGATTAGATGGGAAGAACAAGATGAAGCTTTGCACCAAAATAATACGTTCTTTTTCAAATGACGGCAAAGATTAAACCAATATTAGGTTACAACTAGGTATTTATACCTAGGCCTAATATTGACTAATTACATAAAATACCCCTAGACTATTTATTACATAAATGACCCCTAGACTATTGATTACAATAAACGTGACCCAACAATCTCCCCCTTTGTAACAATAGTCTGATAGCGTATCTTCGAAGTCTTCATCTTTAGCAAAAGCCGAGCCTTGTAGATATTTCGTTGAATAATGATGTATCAGGATTAGCTTAAGCTTTAGGTTAACTTGTGAAAAGGAATATTGCTTGTAACTCTTCAACCACAAAAAGTATTTTGAAGACTTTACTTTGAAGATATATATTGATCGACCAAAACTGAGACCTATAATGATAGAGAGATTAACAGCGGAAGTCTTTTCTTGAAGTTTGTGGCTTTATGTCGATCAATGGTTCTTGTTAATTGTTGTTCAGTTAAAGTGTTGATAAGGTTTACGCTCCCCCTCAGACAGACAATTATTTCTTCATGGGGTCTTCGGTTCCTCGTTTACTCTACCTTCATCGGTGATTGTTGATGTGGAGTAAGGTAGGCTAATATATTCTCCCCCTCATGATGAACTAGATTTATCTGAATCATCATGCAAGCAGGAAAAATCTCTGAAGCTTTTTGATAAAAATGTGTTGAATAATGATATATTCATATTTTGAGTGACTCAATATATAACACATCTTACATCATAGTCAAAATAGGGTAAACCGGGATCACATAGATTGCCCGTTAACACGACAGTTAAAGAGAAACTGTGTGACCTACGTTCAGTGTTGGCTTTGATGTTAGCACTGATAGGATTTCCATTCAATCATTGTGGAATACCAATATGTTTTGATAGCACTATGAATGTTCCGGCAATATCACAAAGATATGCTTGGTAGAATGCCTGTGTCCTAGAGAAATTTAATTCGGTTCTAGACTCAAGACGTGGACAAACGAAGGCGAGGACTGGAGGTGGGTCCTCTTTTTCTATATCAACACTCTCCAAATGAGATGTCGATAGTGTATGTGGTAATCTCCGTGATTTTGAAACAAGTATTTTTCGTACTTGAGTGGCTAGTGGGGTTGTGCAATGCATCACTGGGTCCATGATGACTTTTTAAATATCAGAGAGCAACATATGCAATCTGATGAACATGTGGCTACCCAGCTTTTTAATCGGTTAGGTGAGGGTTTTCCGTTTTCTTTGACCCTGTCACACGCTCTTCACACTAGCTCTTTTTTTTCTTTTTTTTTCCCGACCACTCCCTCGTTTCATTTCATTAGCTGACTTGCACCCCATTCTTTATTCCCCCTCTCAATTTTTCTGCTCACCCCAATCAAGATCTCATGATACTTGATTCTGCTCACCTAGACCTAAGGACCCTCATAGTATGGCCTATATTGTAGGTGGCTCCTGGGGAAGATCATACTGGTTTTAGCAGATCATAGGAGTTATTTGAGAGTGAACTATAACGCTCATGTGCAATTTAGTCAGCATTTGAAATCGATCAATTTTAATAGTCAAAACAGTGATTGATGAAGCTAAGATCTTAAACAGATGCAATCTTTACTGAATAAGTTCAGTAAAGAGATCGTTTACGAATCAGATCTAAGCCTAACCAAATACAGTTCTAACAAAAGATTTTGATGTGAAGATCGAATTTTGAATGAAAAAATTATCATTTAAAATATTTGAGAGAGTAAGTAACGAGAACTAAAAGAAGTTGTAATAAACAGATACAATCTTTACTGAATAAATTCAGTAAAGAGATCGATTACGGATAGAACAACAACTTATAACTATCATTACATGTAAAACGTTTTTGATTTTGAATAAAGAAGTTAAGATCGAAAGCAACAGAAATTAAAAGGAGTTGTAATAGACAGATGCAATCTTTACTGAATAAATTCAGTAAAGAGATCGTTTACGAACATTACTACAACTTATAATGACAGTTGCAATAAAAAACGATTTTGGATTAACACACTTACCTTTTAGGTTCTGTTTTGATTTATGAGATTTTTGAGCAACGAGAATCATAAGACTTTGTAATAAACAGATGCAATCTTTACTTAAGTTTTAGTAAAGAGATCGTTTACGGATATTACACCGACTTGTTATCAACGTTGCTTACAGAAAAAGGTTTGTTTGTTTTGTTCTTTGAAATTTTCTCCCCCTAGAAATAATAATTCTCCCCCTAGAATTAGTATTTCTCCCCCTCGACAAAACAAAGGTATTTAAAAGTTTATTCGATTAGAGATGTACCTTAAACATCGTCGGAGGGGTGGAGAAGAGGTTTTGCAGTTATGTTGATTGAGCTTTGTGCTTTTTGGTTATGAGCGGGTTCTGAATCTGAGTTGATCAAAAGCCATAGTCCGTTGAAGGGCGGGTTCCAAGCTGATGTACTTGAAAGCCATTGCTTTAAAGTGTGAGTCATATACTGATGTGTATATAAGTCATCGCTTCGAAAGATTTAAGCAATGAAAAGCATTTTGCAGAAACAAAATTGAAATTTAAAGCGTAGAAAAAATTTATGTTTTGAGATTTAACATACCAAGCTTAGACACAAGAAAGTTAAACCGTTTTTCGTCTAAAGCCTTTGTAAATAAATCAGCTAACTGAAAGTCGGTGGATACAAAGTACAATTCCACATTTCCTTTTTCAACGTGATCTTTAATAAAATGATATCGAAGATCAATATGTTTAGTTTTGGAATGTTGAACAGGATTGCATGAAATTGCAATTGCACTTCGTGACTCACAATATAAAGGGATACAGCTGTATGAAAAGCCGTAGTCTTTCAATTGTGACTGCATCCAAATTAATTGGGATAGGCAGCTTGCAGCAGCAACATACTCCGCTTCGGCAGTTGAAAGAGATACACAATTTTGTTTCCTTGATGACCAGCTCACCAATTTATCCCCAAGAAATTGAGCACCTCCAGAAGTGTTTTTACGATCCAACATACAGCCAGCATGATCAGCATCAGAGAATGCAGACAAGTCAAACGAAGTTTCTTTGGGATACCAAAGACCAAGATCTCGAGTACCCTTTAAGTAACGAAAGATGCGTTTGACTGCTTGAAAGTGTGACTCTTTAGGAGCAGACTGATACCAAGCACACACGCAAGTTGAAAACATAATATCTGGTCGACTAGCAGTTAGATATAGTAATGACCCTATCATGCCTCGGTAGTTGGTTACATCAACCAGCTTACCAGCGGGATCAGCATTCAATTTTGAGCCAGGTGACATTGGTGTAGAAATTGGTTTACAGTCATCCATCAGATACTTCTTCAGCAAGTCAGTGATATATTTTGATTGATTTACGAAGATCCCGGTAGGTAACTGGCGAACCTGTAGATCGAGAAAGAAATTCATCTCCCCCATCATACTCATTTCAAATCTTTTGATCATAAGATCTGAAAATCGTTTACAATATTTAGGATTTGTGGAGCCAAAAATAATATCATCTACATAAATCTGAATGAGAACGATATCTTCCCCTTGGCGTTTGATGAACAGAGTTGTGTCCACTTTGCCTTTTGAAAAACCAGAGTCGACTAAAAATTTTGAGAGAACATCATACCATGCACGAGGAGCTTGCTTCAGACCATATAAAGCTTTATCAAGAATGTAGACATGGTTAGGCAATTGTGGATCGACAAATCCTTCAGGTTGATGAACGAAAACTTCTTCACTGAGAATGCCATTGAGAAATGCAGTTTTTACATCCATTTGATAGATTGTAAAATTCTTGTGAGCTGCATATGCCAGAAAGATTCGTGGCTTCTATTCTTGCAACTGGGGCAAAACTTTATTCATAATCGATGCCCTCCTGTTGAGAATACCCTTTAGCAACCAGGCGTGCTTTATTTAGAATGACAATCCCATTTTCATCCTTTTTGTTCTTAAAGATCCATTTTGTACCAACAACAGACTTCCCAGGTGGTTTTGGAACTAGACGCCAAACTTTTAATCGTTCAAATTGATTGATTTCCTCTTGCATTGCAAGAATCCAGTCTGGGTCTGTTAGAGCTTCGCTGACTTTCTTAGGTTCATTAGAGCTTAAGAAGGATGAGTATTGACATTCATCAGCAGTTGCTCTACGAGTTTGAACAGAAGATTCAGGATTTCCAATTACTTGATGTAAAGGATGCTCTTTTGAACATTGAATTTTGAGAAATCAATCACCAACTTTGGAGCTTGAGCTGGTGCAATGATTAATTCATAAGCACCGGCAGCTTGAGTAGGAGGTGAAGGAACATCCGGTGATGATTGAGTTCCCATGGATGACGAAGAAGAGTCTGAATTTGATACTGACTCGGTGTTATCAGGAGCAGCAGATGTTGGAGATGGAGAATCAGGGGAACTTGGAATTTGCATCTCAGGGACAGTGATAGACTGAACATCTGCAGCTAAAGGGAATGGAACGCCAGCCTCCTGAAGTAAGGTATGTCTGATGTTATGATATTCATCATAAAAATGTTCAAACAAAACATCAAAATCATTTTCAGAAGTGGAAGGAGATGACGATGGTAAAGGAGATTCAATATCTGAGGTCAGCGAATCAAGAGGAAATGTCTCATCAAAAGTAACATTTACACTTTCTCGTATCGTTCGATTTGATCGATTATACACTCTAAAAGATGCAGATTCACGTGAATACCCAACAAAGACCCCTTCATCAGCTTTAGCTTCAAATTTATTCAATTTGTCTTTGTCATTTAAGATGAAGCAACGACTTCTAAAATATGGAGAAATTTAACGTTTGGGATTCTTTTATTAATCAATTCATACGGTGTCTTGTTGTAGGTTTTGTTGATGATTGAACGATTTTGAGTGAAACATGCCGTGTTGATTGCTTCAGCCCACAGAGATTGAGGTAGTTTGGAAAATGAAAGCATTGTGCGGGCTGCTTCAACTAAGGTACGATTTCTTCGTTCAACTACTCCACTCTGTTGTGGAGTTCTAGCAGCGGAAAATTCATGGGTTATACCAACAGATTCAAGATAAGAATCTAGGATTTGATTCTTAAACTCAGTTCCATTATCAGTCCGAATGGTATTAACTTTTAATTCCAAATTTATCTGAGTTTTCTTGATAAAGGTGATAATAGTATCAGCAACTTCATCTTTGGTACGTAAGAAATGAACCCAGGTATAACGTGAGTAGTCATCAACAATTACTAACACATACCGTTTACCAGCAACTGATTCTACACTCATTGGTCCACATAGATCCATGTGAAGCAATTCAAGCGGTTTGGATGTACTCTGAACTGGTTTTGACTTATGTGATGTCTTCTTCATTTTTCCCATTTCACAGGACGAACAGAGATGATCTTTTTCAAAAGAAACATCTGGAAGTCCAGACACATGACCACCCTTGACCAACTTGTTAATAGTTTTGAAATTAAGATGTGAGAGGCGACGGTGCCATAGCCAAGACTCATTAGACGTTGCTTTTGAGACTAAGCACACTTCTTCAAGAGGAACTACATCATTCAAGTTGATAGTGAAGAGGTTTGTATCAGGGGTGCCAATAAGAAGTTCTTTACCTTCATACGTACGAACAACACACTTCTTTGTTCGAAAATTGACTTCCAAGGTTTTATCACAAAATTGCCCAATGCTGAAGAGATTGTGAGCAAGATCTTCGACATAAGTCACATTTCGAATGATTAGATTTTCACGAATGATATCCCAATGCCCATGGTGGCAGTTAAATGGTCATTACCAAATCGAACAGTGCCCAGATATTTTTCTCTAAAATTTGTTAACAATTCCAGTCATATGCCTTGAGCAGCCAGAATCAAGGTACCATGTATTCTACATAAAACAATTAAAAAAATTTAGGTACTCAATCAATTATGGGTCCTCTACGATTAGTAATGGATGTTTTATGTAGATTTTACTGACGGGTTAATTTAGAGATTTTGGGGAACTGCTAGGAGGAAGTTCTGTGTTGGTTGTTTTGACAGACCATTTAAACTTTTTCTCGGGGGAATTTAAAATCCAGTGTGAATGTTCATTCTTGATCCAATTGTAATGAACAAACGTGGATTTTGTGTTACTCATTCTCGATTTGGTTTTCGGAGAATTAGAAAAAGTGCTTGAATTTGATGATTTAGGAGTGGAGATACCTCGAGATATGTGACGTTGAGTGTGCAGAATTTTATTAGAGACGGATGATTTAGCGGAAGAAACATTCATCAGTTTGTGACCTTGTGGAGATGAATGTTTTCGTTTTGTGTTCAGTGGACGAGAAGCAGATGTCTTGCATGGGTACGGGAAACAAGTTTTGCATGACTTAACAACTTTCCCAGATCGATGAAGAACATCAATTCTAGGACCACATGCAACATCCAGCCTAATAAAATATTGCTCATCATACTGAGAAATTTGTTTATTTGTTTGTTTGTCATAATATATCTTTTTACCAGTTTTATCATATTTAACAAACGTATTATCACTATTCACAGAATAATTCACAGGACGATAAACAGCAGAATCATAAACAGTACCAAAAGCCAATTTAGGAGCAATAAAATCCATGGAGTTATTACATTTATTATTAACAGAAAAAGAGGAAACTAAAAACGACGATGGAATAGACTTCTTAAGTTCCTTTGACTTAAGCATACTAGAGCCGGACGGCTTAGACTTCTTAAACTGAGCTGCTCCTCTGGCTCCGATTGTCATGGGCTTCTCAAGCTTCGATTCTAAGGTTTTATCTGAAACATTTAAAACAGTTGAGTCAGAGCTTCTTTTTAAAATAGCAGAGATTTTAATTGTAGAAGTCTTTTCAAGAGTTTTAGTTAGAGTAGAAGAATCAGATTGAGAATCATTTTCAATACAAGACGAATTGGTTTTAACTAATTTATCTTCTAATTCATGAATTTTGGTTTGTAAAACTGATTTTTCTTTGTCAAATGCCTTATTTGTTTCATCAATTTCCGTTTCCAATTGGCAAATTTTCTTTTCGAGGATTAAAGATGGAATATAAAGCTTTCGTGTCACTTTTTGTTGAACGACAGCATTCTCTTTGATCTCAAATTCTTCCGGAGTTATTATTGGAAAGTATTCATCATTTTCAAATTTAGCCTTTTTAGTTTCATATGTTTTGTTCAATTCGGCATAGTTGAAACTGATTTGTGCATTCTCCTTCTTTGCTCTATTGAATGTCTCAATTTCTTTTTCTTCATCGGTTACTTTCATGAAGCTCTGCCAGATATCTCTTTGCAAGTAACTATAGTCATATAGTGTTGGAAGCACCCTACATGCCTTGCTGAGATATCTTGGGTTGTCCGCACCTAGACCTTGTTTGGAATTAAAGAATTTGAACTCTTTTGGTTTATTCAGATGAATTGTTTGATCAGTGTTTCCTCATTTGGCAATCAATTCTTCTAGGTGTTTACCATGTGCGACTAGCTGATCTTTGTCGTAGGTGAGACGATTGATAATTGACTGTTGACTATTTATCTCTTGTGATGATTGGTTTATTTGATTGCTTAATTTGTCTGTTAATTCTTTGATTTGTTCGTTTAAAGATTTAAATTGATTTTCATTATCTTCACATTCTTGTTGTTTACGTTCCAACCAATTCTTTGTAAGTTGATATTCATGAAATGTTTCAATGAACAATTTGTAATATTTATCATTTCGTTCGTTTGATATTGAATCTGTTGACCTTTTAAGATTTTGAATTTCAACTTCTTTTTCGGAAATTGTATGTGACAATTTCTGAATTTCAGACTCATGTTGGACCTTAATTTATGATACCTGTTTTTGTAAATCCTGATATTCCAGTTTGAAAATTTTATTTTGTTTAATGTGATGAACAAGTTGATCACCGAGATGAGCAGTTTGTTCATATTGATTTTCTAAGTCAGTTAATTGTTCCGAAAGTTTTGTATTTAAATCTTTTTCGAGCCTAATCGTATGTTTTAGAGAATCAATTTCAGAATTCAGATTTTTATCAAAACATGTATCAGAATCAGTGGAATAATCAGAAGTAGATAAAAGAGAACTAATTACCTCAATTTCCTTCTTGGCTTCCTCATTGACACGATCTGAAATTTCAGCATTCTCTCTTGCCATGAAGCACAAGTTTGCAGAATGTTCTTCATCTTCTTGATCTGAATCTTCCATCCGCTGAAGGTCTTCTGCTAACAGTACTTTCCCATACTCAATTTGTTTTGCCATTAACATCTTTCGTTTAAAATATTCAGAGTCACAAACTTTAGGTTTCGTGCAATCACGAGAGAAGTGACCAACAACACCACAATTATAGTATTTCTTTGTAGGATCCAAAGGTGTCATGGTTGGCTTATCAGTTGAAGCGGAAGCAGACTGAGCTTGTTTAAAGTTGGATGAAGATCGCAGATTGTTGTTTGTAGGCTTTGAATAATATTTATTCTGATAGTTAGAGATGAGTGACATAGCTTGTAGCACTTGTTGAAGTTCTTGATCCAGATCATCAGTATTTGCAGGTGTGGGTTCTTCTGCTTTTTCTTTTGATTTAGCAGCTGCATTTAACTGATGTTGCTGTTTGGTAAGAAGTGCAAGAGTATCTTGTGTCTCTTGTTTTGTTTTCGCTATATTATTCACCATTGGTTCATTTTGATACAGATATTCATACAGCTCATGAATATCTATCAGACTGAGATCTTTATGCTGCATAGCACTGTTACCAAACATTTCCCACTCATGAAGAAGACTGTTGATAAATTTGATGTTGATCTCTAGATTTCCCTTTGATAGACTGTTTTTACGGAGATCATTCAGCAGATTACAGTATCGAGTGCTTTGCAAATCTTCCCCTGCTGTGGCTTTAAAGTTTTGATAGGAGTTTAACATAGTGACCATTCTAGCCTTATTCCCAAGGACTGTTCCCTCCATTTGTTTTCTAATCTCATCCCATAGTTCTTTACCGCTTTCAAGACTATCTAAGCTATTGTAGATGTCATTCGGTAAACCTTGGAGCATGAACGAATATGCCTGTAGATCTGCTTTGGCACGTTGCCTTTGTTGAGCATTATATCTGGCAGGAGGAATAAGAAATCGACCGCCAACAACTGGAGGATTTGCATCAGGAGCATCAACAACATCTTCATAGAATTTAGCATTTCCATTCTCAAGAGACTCGAGAATTTCAGTAGCTAACTCTTGGTTTCTGATAAAGTGGAGAAATCTTTTCTTCCACTGAGCATACTCTCCTCTAAATAAGACTGAAGGTTTTAGATCAGACCCAATCGAAAGTGCTTCTCTTGATGTCATTGTTTGGATGGTTAAACTTCAAGTACTACCGGGAGAGGAAAAAAAAAATAAATTTGAAAATTTTTCAAAGTGGCCGGATATGATAAAAGACACTTTAAATATGTCCTAGATTTTTTAATTGATCAAAAACGACGACCGGGTTAGAAACTGGAGCCAAGCAAAGTTTGAAAATTGACCGAAAAATCACAAAAACGCAAATAAAGTGATTGAAACAGGTCTTTTTGGGCCGGGAGGTTGGGTAAACCGCCTACGGACACCCGAGCTGAAAGTTATGATCGTTTTTATACAGCCCCCTTTGTCACGCGATTTTTAGAAGTTCGGGCCGAACTGTGGAAATGTTCGGGCCGAGATCTCTGTTCGGGCCGAAGATGAGGTTCGGGCCGAAGATGAGGTTCGGGCCGAAGATGAGGTTCGGGCCGAAGATGGTGTTCGGGCCGAAGATGGTGTTCGGGCCGAAGATAGTGTTCGGGCCGAGGTTGAAGTTCGGGCAGAGATTGAAGTTCGGGCCGAGGTTGAAGTTCGGGCCGAAAATGAAGTTCGGGTCGAGGTTGAAGCTCGGGCCGAGGTTGAAGTTCGGGCCGAAAATGAAGTTCGGGCCGAGGTTGAAGTTCGGGCCTGGAACAGTGAAGAGTTCGGGCCGAACTTGTTCTTGGCAGTGACGAACAAACCAGCTATTTTTCTCACGAAATCGATCCTAGAATGCTCAATACTTAACCAAATCGAGTGATTCAAATCCCAAAATGCTCGAAAATTGATTTCGCACGTAATGGTATAATAAAATCGATTAAAACACAACAAATCAGATGGTAATTTCGATTTAACAGAGGAAAAAATGTGTTTTAATGGTTTTCTTTAAAATCAACGAATTAGGATCAATTCTTAATGGATTTAATCGAAACTTGATTCTAAAATGCTTAGAATTACAAGATGAATGTAATGAACAAAGAATATAGACGATTTAATACCTCAAATTCCGATTTTGATTCTTGAGTTCTTCACCAAAAACTTCAAAAACTTGCTTAATCTTCACTGAAATGGATCGAATCAAAGAAGATTTATGCTCTGATACCAATTGTGATTTCTGAATTCAATGATTAAGCAATAATAACAATGAAATTGGAAGATTAGATGGGAAGAACAAGATGAAGCTTTGCACTAAAATAATACGTTCTTTTTCAAATGACGGCAAAGATTAAACCAATATTAGGTTACAACTAGGTATTTATACCTAGGCCTAATATTGACTAGTTACATAAAATACCCCTAGACTATTTATTACATAAATGACCCCTAGACTATTGATTACAATAAATGTGACCCAACACAAACCTTATAAATAGACGAGTTGACACTACAAGAAAAAAGCCATTTAACGACATTTTTAGCGACATATAATTTATGTCACAAATTTGCGACAAATTTATTGACAGTTTTAGCGATCATCAAGTCTTCTATGTCAGAAATTATGTCAAAAAATACACAAAGTCAGAAACTATGTCGCTAATTATGTTGCTAATGTTGCGACTTGCTCAAACAAGTCACTAATCAAGTCGCTAATTTTGTGACATTCTAAAAAAAGTCACTAAGTAAGTCGCTAATTTGTGACTCGCTCAAACATGTCTCTAACCAAGTTGCTAATATTGTGACTTACCTCAAACAAGTTACAAAATAAGTCGTTAATCTTGTGACTTGCTTAAAAAGACACTATTCAAGTCGCTAATTTTAAGACTTGATTAAAAGGTCATCAAGTAAGTCGCTAATTTATAGATAAATATAACTTATTATATGTAAAAAAAACATTTTTTAACGCCATTCAAGTTTTCATCCAAGTTATTTTTATCGTGATAATAATAATAATAATAATGGTAATCCAAATTTATTTTATAAGCTCCTAAATCAGATCAAAAAGTTGGGCTAATTAGAAGGCATTGATTCAACTAGGGCTAATTAAAAGGCCCAAGCCCTAAATCAGATCAAAAAGTTGCACCGTAGTCTCAAATCTTAATCTCAAATCGTCCCTCTATGGTGTGACGGTCGTCCGCTCGTAATCTGAAGACGAGTGTTTATCCGCTCGTAATAGGAAGACGATTCTCATCTGCATTTGTTCCACTGACGTACTCCACCGCCGTACTCCACCGCCGTACTCCACCGCCGTACTCCACCGCCACTCACGATCATCATCGAAAACTCGAACAGATCATCACACACTCCATTTGTAAGTGTAGTGATTTGTATTCTAGTTTTCGCTTATTCGTTATCTAATTTATGCTTATTCATCATCTAATTTAAGTTTATACAGGTTTATTTTACCTGAATCGATCGCCTACAGTTATCTTCTCCAGTGTGATCTCAGATCTATTCATCGCACGCTCTAATTGTAAGTGTTCGTGTGTTTTTTGTTAATTCAAACAATTATATAGATTACAATCACTAATTAGCTCCTTAAAACCTTAATTCTCATTTCACTTAGAATTATGATTCTAATTGGACTGTACTTTTGTCATATTTAGACTCTGAGAACAACTAATCTGAAGCATTCCACTCTCTCATTCTCAGCACCAATTAAACAATTTAGTAGGACGTTTACAATTTTTTTTTTAATGTTTGATCATTCGGAATGTTGAATTCTGGAAATAGAAGATGTTGATTTGACGTTTGAGATACAATAACTTATCTAAAATTATTAAAGAAATAAACTGAACTGTAACTATATCATGTTAATATAAATTTATTGGGGTATCACTTATCGAATTTATGCCTCTTTATTTTGGAAGGTATTTTCTGGATTAATATATTCATTAGTTTGCATGTGATTTTTCAACCTTTAAGAAAGTGGAATTCCTTTAAGTGCTGACCTGCACTGGCGATGTTTCTGAAGCTGTTTCAGTTGACCACTTAAGGCGTATGAACAAAACATAATTTAAATGATAATTTTAGGTTTTATAAGAATTTATTAGTAGTTTGATAATTTATTTTGTGTGGTAAAATGTCTTGTTCACACTTGTATGTAAGAAAGGCTGTATTTAGTGGCATTTGTGCCATAAGTAATGTAGGCCATAAGTAATGTAAAAAGTATATATTTTTACATCATCACTCTCTTTGATATTGCTGTAAAATTTGAAACTTACTTGCACTAATTTCTGCTTTAACTTGCAGCCTCTGTCCGTTGAGTTGGGCCTAAGAATTTTGGGAAATATATTTGATGGTATCCAGGTTTGTAAGCTTCTGTTTTGTTTTACATTTCTATTATACTATATTTTAATTTTATTTATCAAGAGTTACTTTCCTTAATTTATTCAGAGGCCTTTGAAAACTATTGCAAAAAGACCAGGTGTTGTGTACATTCCTCGTGGTGTATCTGTTCGTGCTCTTGACAAGGACATACTTTGGGAATTTCAGCCTAAAAAAATAGGTAGTTTTTACATTATTCATCATGAATCATGATTCAGCAGAATATATAAGACTGTTTCTGTAAAAAAATATTTTAAATTAATTATTTACAAATTTTAACTTTTTATATGAATAATTCTTTTTTAAATGCTAATTAAAATTTATAATTTGTGTTCAAACTGACTGTGATTGAGAACATCTTACTGGAACATAAAATTGCTAACCTGAAACTTGAATACACCAACCCGACTTGCATAATCGTGTTCGGGTTAGACATGCCATCTTTAAAAAACTGTACCAAAAACCAATCGAAACCGAACCGAACTAAAATCTATAACATGTTATCGGTTCGGTTTCGGTTTGGTTCGGTTTTCGGACCATGCTCGCCCATAATTAGTGGTTTGAGTTGTATATGTGTTAATTACTTATTATATTCAGGATAAAGAAGACGATAAAATAGTGGGAGTTAAGTCAGTGGATTTGGAGTTTCTTGCATTACTAGTCTTAATCTCGCTAGATTCTAATCTTGGTAAGTTTTAGGTTCTTATATATTCACATGTGTTAGTTATTAATTGATTAATGGCTCATTGTTTCTTTCTCTGTTTTATCTTTCATTTGAGATAATGAGAAACAATCTTCAACTAAAATAGCATGTGAACTAATAAAATAGCGTCGTTTCTTGGATGATAAAGAGTACAAGGTTGCCATCATGTATGTCCTTCAAAATTGCGTGGAAATTCAACCATTTTTCAAGTATGTGAGTTTGTTATGGTTACGTATTGTTGTAATTGAAAACTTTATGTAAAAGTTTTAACATTGCATCTATTTTTAGGATATTTGAAGCAGAGTTGAAACTACAAATGCCAAATATAACTAATGATCAACTCAAGGATGCTACAGAAAAGAAGTTTCACAGTTGGCTAAGAGATTATGTAATACTTAGTTCGAATAACCTAGTCACCGATCAAATTATAAATATAGCCATTGGTCCGAATCGATGTGTACGTACATGGCATATGTATTATATAAACGGGTTTAACTTTCACACGTTGTATCATAGTTCTGGACGAAGAACTACAAACACTGATGTTTGTGTTATTGGTGAAGATGGAGATTACTACGGTCAATTGGTAGATGTTATTGAATTAGAGTACATAGGTTGCTCCCAACAAAATACACTTGTGCTTTTCAAGTGTGAGTGGTTTGACCCAATTAAAAATCGAGGTTGGAGAATCCATAACGAGTTTGGGCTTGTAGATGTTAACCACAAGAAGAAGCTATCGAAGTATGACCCGTTTATTATGGCACATCAAGCACAACAAGTATACTTTGTTCGTTATCCTAGTCTACGAAGAAATGGGGTTGATTGGTGGGCTGTGTGTAAAACCAAAGCTAGAAGTACTATTGTTGCTCCCTCTCAACCAATAGAATTTGCTTATCAGGAAGATAAAACTTTAGTTCCTTTCATTGTTAGTGAACATGATGAACTTGAACAATTACTTGGTGATGTAGGCGATTTGGAAGAAGTGAATGTACAACAATTCGAATATGAAACAAGCAAAGGGGGAGAAGATAATGATGATTTGTTTGATGAAGATGATGATGGTTTGCTTGATGAAGATGATGAGGAGGATTTGCTTCAAGAAGAAGAGGGTAGGTCTAATGATGAACTCGAGGATAGTTATAGTGATGATGATATTTAAAAATCATTTCTTGTAATTTTGGCAAATTATGTGTTCAAGAATTATAGACCTTTCGGTAAATTATGTGTTAAAGAATTGTAGACATTTCTCTGATTGATTAGTGTTTAATTTTCCATTAATATATTGTCTTTTAGTTTAAATACTTATTATTTTGCCATCGGGCAAATTAACTTGTTATATAGCTAGATGGAGAGTGTACATGTAGATGAGGAACAACCAAATGTTGAAGATAGACGTATCATCTTAAGAATCCAAAGCAATTGGTAAGTTCAAAATTACTACATAAGTTTTTTTTCTCTCTCATTTTTTTACATTTATATGTTTATATATTTATGAATTCAAGTTTTATGAATTTTATTTTCTTTGCAGTTTTATACCCTCTCATAGTGTCGCAAGTAGCATCACAAGCATTTGGAAATCACAGTTCACAGGAGAATGGGATACATGGACGAGTGTTCCACGCAGTGAGAAAGAAATTTGGTTTAATGCTTTCAAGGTAGTTTTTATAGTTTTGTTACTCTTGGAAACAATGTTAGCAGTTATTAATTTTCTATTAAATTTTATTTAAGTATTGTAATGTTGTTATAATCATTATTTTATTCAACAGGATAAATATAAGTGGGTGGGACAAAAGATTAAATGATAAAGTTTGGAAGTTGTTTAACACGGTAGGATCAAAGAGCTTTCAAAACTATATGTCTAAAGCAAGGAAGACACCTGCACAAAAACCAGAATTTATGAATCTTGTTGCTTGGCAAACACTCTGTAGAAGGTGGCAATTGCCTGAATTTATTTCAAAATCTAAGAGAATGAAAGTCGCTCATCAAGCTAATAAGAGTTTGCATATTGGTGGCTCAATTTCAAATGTGGAACACAAAAGGAGATTGGTATGCAAAATTTTAATATTTTACTTAAACTATTTATGGATGAGTTTTAAAAAGTATATGTTTTGTAACTTAATTTTACAGGAAAAAGAACTAGGACGGGTACCACTAGCGGTTGAAGTCTTTTTGAAAACTCATAGAGGACCGGATGGCACGTTTGTTGACAATCACACACAAGAAACATGGGTAAGTTTTAGTTTTAGCTTCTTTGTCATGTCGACTAGTTAAGTTTTTATTAATTATGCATTTGTAAGGGTTGGATTTGTTTGGTATTTTGATTATGTTAGAAATTTGATTTGATTAGAGGATAATAAAAGTCTGATACATAATATCATTGCAAAGATAATAAATTATTTAATTTGACCCGTTTGGCCCATTTAACCCGTTTGGCCCATTTGACCCGTTTGACTCGTTTGTTTTTTAAACTAATATATCTATGAACAGTTATTTTGTAGTTTAATTATAAGTGGTAGTAAAATGAGTTGTATGATATGTGGTTTAAAATTATATTTTTATCATGTTAAATTTATTCATATATGTTTGGGTTTTCAATATAGGATCAATACAACGAAAAATTTGGTGAGGAAGACTCACTTGATGCAGAGTCGGGGAATGTATCTAATACATACTCAAGATGGGCTGAACACGTTGGTGTAAAAAATGGAAGAGCTTATGGGTTGGTGCTTGATGAGTACATGCTTCAGAATGTCAATATGGAAGAATCATCGGTTCACAATGTACCCAATAATGAGCTGGACGATCTCCGAGAGACAGTTATGACCCAAAAACTTGAGCAAGCGCTTCTACGAACCGAGTTGGAAAATTTAAGCTCTACACAAGAGGTTCAGTCACGGAAATTAGATCAACTGGTTGAATCACAAAGATCTATGGAGCAAAGCATAAGGACTACCGTTGCTGATGAAATGAAAAAAGCTACCCGCCAAATTTTAGAAATACTTCGAGGTCGTTAAAGTCTTTTAACTGAAAAATTTATACTTTTGGATTAGGATTTGGATTTGGCTTTGGAATGAAATATGATGATGTGCTACTATTGGTTTGTGTATTATACACTGTTTTAGATATTTGCTTTGATAATAGAATATTTTAGATTATTATGTTTGTGCTTTTATATTTATTATATATTATATAAATGGGAATGGGAATGGGATGCTAAAAATGAATTGATATTTTTTTGTAATAGTGACATTTTTAGCGACATGACTAGTGACTATTAATAAAAAAATAGTGACATTTTTAGAGTCGTAAATAGTGACTTTTGTTAAAAATAGTGACATTTTTAGCGACATGAATAGTGACTATTAATATAAATAATGACATTTTTAGAGTCGTGAGTAGTGACTTTTGAAAAAAAATAGTGACATTTTTAGAGTCGTAACTAGTGACTTTTGATAAAAATAGTGACATTTTTAGCGACATGAGTAGTGACTTTTGATAAAAATAGTGACATTTTTAGCGACTTGAGTTGTGACTTTTGATAAAAATAGTGACATTTTTAGAGTCGTGAGTAGTGACTTTGAAAAAAAATAGTGACATTTTTAGAGTCGTAAGTAGTGACTTTTGATAAAAATAGTGACATTTTTAGCGACATGAATAGTGACTTCTGATAAAAATAGTGACATTTTTAGAGTCGTGAGTAGTGACTTTTGATAAAAATAGTGACATTTTTAGAGTCATGGATAGTGACTTTTGATAAAAAAAATAGTGACATTTTTAGAGTCGTAAGTAGTGACTTTTGATAAAAATAGTGACTTTTTTAGAGTCGTGGATAGTGACTTTAGATAAAAATAGTGACATTTTTAGAGTCTTGAGTAGTGACTTTTGATAAAAATAGTGACATTTTTAGAGTCGTAAGTAATGACTTTTGATAAAAATAATGACATTTTTAGAGTCGTAAGTAGTGACTTTTGATATAAATAGTGACTTTTTTAGAGTCGTAAATAGTGACTTTTTATAAAAATAGTGACATTTTTATCAAAAGTCACTACTAGCGTCTCTAATATTAGAGACACAATGTTGAATGTCACTAAAATAGCGACTTTTTAGTAGTGACTTTCTGGTTGATGTCACTATGAGCGTCACTAGCTTCAAATATGTCACTAATAATGTCACTAATTGTGTCGCTAAAAGGGTTTTTTTTTGTAGTGTGATGGACGAATTCACATACGCACCCACTCAACGAATTTCACTCTGCTATCAACGCAACTCGCATCCTTCAACAACAAAGTGAAATCTTCTTAATTAGTGACACTTACATTACATTATTCATCAATTGAATCCTTGTGATATCGGTGTCTGAACTTGTATTAGATTATTTGTTAATTAATAATACTTGTGTTAGTCAGCATTTGTTGCATTTTTTTATCTCTTTCAAATATTTTATTTAGGATTCTTATTTTTAACTTACTAGTACTTTTACTTTGTTTATTATTATTGATTAATAAAGAATATTTTTAAAATATTGTGTATATTATTTGATTGATCAGTAAAAGTTAATAAAGTGTATTCAACCACTCTTTTACCCTGAATTTGGGACTAACAGAAAACATGAAAGAAATTTGTTGGGTACTATTTTATTGTAATTAATAGTCTAGGGGTAAATAGTAACATTAAATATTAGTTTAGTTAATCTTAGGATTAGTCTTAAGCTAATTAGGGAATTAAGGTCATGGTATATAAACCATAGTGTAAATCTTAATTCCCCAACTTTTGCCATTAATCACACTAATCCTTTGCAATTGTTCTCTCCTCCTTCTCTTTACTTTCGCTCTCTAAAACCCTTCTCTTTTTCACCAAGTTTCATACAAATTCATCATCTAATCATCAAGCTATGGATTAATTGTTGTATTAAGCATTTCAAAATTGCATTTGGGAACACAATTTTTAATACAAACTGCATTAGTTTTTGAACTTTTGGCAAACCTTTTTAATTTAAGTATTGTAAATTTTTTGTTTCCCGATTAATTTAAAGCGTGAGTAAATATATAGTTTGAAAATTTTGTACAACTAGCTATTTTTTTGTAGTGAACAAACTGAACATCTGGCTATTTATACAACATCAAGATTTCTCCATTCACAATGAATTGGGTGTACTCTGTGTGTATGTGTGTGAGAGAGAGAGATGGGGTTTTTGTTTACAGTAATAACTCGTTTACTTCATAAACTCATGAATCTTGCAGGACTAACATCTCAAACCCTAGAAATAGAGCCTGGTACCCTCATGAACATATGGATTTCAAAAGAAACCATCATTAACTTTAATGGAAAAACCTTATACGTACCACCCAAGAAGCCCGTTGTACTCCTTGTCCACTGTTTTGCTATGGACGGTATCTTCGTGTGGTTTACACAAGTGTTAGCCCTAACCAGAAACTACTCCGTCTACGTACCTGACCTGCTCTTCTTTGGTGGCTCAACCTGTGACAACCCTAAAAATTAGACCTTTAATTCGACATTTAGTGTAACCCTAATAGTGTACTGGAACCCTAATTTAATTTACTAGAGCATTTAATTTCATTTAAGACTAGCGATAAACCCTAATATCATTTATAATATTTACTAGACTGCATCTAAGTTAGTGAAACCCTAAACATCATGTCTCGTTAAAATACACGCCATCATTTATGCGTCATCATTTTATTTGCATTTTATCTTAGATCAATTAGTTAGCGAGTTGGTGACACAACATAATTATAAATCAAATCAATAATGTAATTTTTATATTTCTTAACGAATCATTAGATCGACCAAGTTAATTGGTACAAAAATCAACACTCAAAACAATACATAAAATTTTAAATCACAAGAAATACATAGTTGATTACGCGAATATTGAAGGTAACAAAATAAATACCTAAACTCATATTTTTCTGTCAATAAATAACATTCGCCAGAAACCGAGCAAAACCCCGATTAAAATATTTTATCAGACAATATTACCAGTATCCGCACATACAAACTAATGTCTAAATAAAATCTTTTAACAAGTCTAAAAATAAATAAATAAAACCCATAATTTCCTACCTTGACTGCCGCCATTTTCTTTGGAATAGAAATCAATTTATTGTATTATTATTATTTAATGTACCTAAAATAACCACCAATTATGTTTACCTACCAAAATTTAAAATACACCATCCCTTTTTAACTCTCAAATCGTCCCCTTCACGTGACTGTCGAACGGAAACCAAAAGCCTAAAATAACCATACTTAAATAAAAAGAAAACCCAAACCCTACCTACAAAAACATCCCATGTCAGCCACCACCTTCCAGAGATTCCGGCGATCAAACCTCGAGCTCCAGGGAACCAACAACATCTCCCGTGAACCCCATCTTTTCTAGCAACTGAGGAACCGGCGCAGCAGTGCTCCGGCGCATCAGCAGTAACTCCGGCGAACTCCTTCTTTTCTGACAACCGTGGATCCGACGCAGCAGCGCTCCGGGGCAGCAGCAGCACCAGCAACCCCGGCGAAAGCTTTCATCTCCGGCAACGCAGACGCATCTCCGGTCAATGTTGGAAGATCTGGCAAGCTCTCGTATATATCATCTCATCCATATCTCTCGCTGTCTCGGCTCCTTCTCCATCGACGGTATAACCATCAAAACTTTTAGTTTAGATTCATTAAGTATGTGTTTCAGTATGTTTTCCGGCCATTTTTTTTTCTGTCGCCGGTGGTTTACCCGAGTGCCCGACGAGAGCCAACAATAAAGCCAATTAATCGGGCCAGCAGGTGTCTCGGCCCAATGATTTTGGTCCAGCCCAGTTTTCGTTAAAGCCCAGTAGTTTAACCCAACTCTAGTCCGTGACCCAACTGATTTAATCCAGTTCATTTTTGACCAAAGTCCAAATCACGTTTCTCACAAATTCATATTTTTAAGACACTGAATAATTTTGTTAATTAATAAACCATAAAAGTTTTCTATCATTTAATTATTAATCATTTATGAAATTAATAATTTACTTAGTAATTATAATTATTTAAATTTTACTTAAATAATCATCTTTGGTACAAACTACCCGTTACTTTAAAGTGAACCAATTTATCAAAATTTATAAAAGTACAAATCCTAAGTATTTAAAATACAGTATCAATTCAACAACGTCACCAACATATCGCTCATAGTTACTTTTATGCATTTAGGTCACTAGAAGTCTTTTGGTTGGATATTGCATTTTGCTTATTTGCACTATGGAAGCGTTGTATCAGGTGAGTCCACAGCCCCACTTTTTATCGTATTTTATTTACTGCTTTTACAAATATTTGGGGTGAAAAACATATCAACTGTTTTATTAAATGCTTACATTATTTTTATTGTGATGATACATTATTCAAACCATGACAAACAGTTTTTATGCTCGGACTAAGTAGGTGTAGTGCATAGGTAGATGCTTACATGCCATAATCTTAGCTAGTTGCGACTAGGCCCTGGATATGCAGATGGTACCATTGGCTGACACTCTTCCTCCCACATTTTTGTTTGTTACTTAACGGTTCTACCCAACCGTCAGGGGAGTGCATATCTTAGAGAACAGAAACATCACACTTAGAGTTGCAGTTTGATTATGGGCTTAGGGTCGGCATATTAACTCAATGGTGTAGCTAACTGTTGGGGACACCAGTCATGCTTTTTCAATATTTACTATTTTTTATAATCTTACTATTTTAATTTCTTACACGTCTTTACATATCAAATTTTATTATAACATTTCTTTATATCAAATCATTTTTGAACATCTTATCATCACACATATTTTTGCCTTGTTGGCACATATACATTTTGGGTAACTCAAATCTATATTTCATTAAACAATTTATGCCGGTTGGCAAACAAAAACTTTCTATTTCAAATCATTTATACGATTTTGCCATGTTTGGCTTACAAAACTTTGTATTTCAAAACTAAAATTAAACCTGTGGATTCACTCAACAAATTTTGTTGATCGTTTTATATATGTTTTTCAGGTAAATAGGAGAAGCATTGAGTCCTTAGACTTTGGATCATGAGCATGCATACTGTCGAGATGCCACGAACATCTTCTTCATTTCTAAACATTAATTTTTATTTTAATCTTTTTCAGTTACATATAAATTTTGGATAATACTTATTCAAGTATTTAATACATTTCAAAACTATTAAATGTTTTCAATAATCATAGTTGTGTTACTCATGAATGTTACATCCCGTTCTTCCGCAAATCATTAATTACTATAAAACCATTTTTGGCGGGGTGTGACAGAATGGTATCAGAGCCCTTGGTTATAGTGAATTAGTAAAACTAATCTATAACTTCAAAACAAGATTTTTGGACGAAACTATTTTGTGTCAAAACGTGTTCGTGGCATCCAAAGTCTCATTCATATAGAGTTGCATTTTATATAAGAATCTCATCTCATATATAGTTGCATTTTACATAGAGTCTCATTTAATATAGATTTGCATTTCATATAGAGCTAATTTCATACAGAGTTGCCTTTCATATAGAGTCTCATTATATATAAAATACATTTCAAATCATTCACAAGACCTATGCCTTAATAATATGCCCCTTGTTTTTACTCTTACCGTATACTTGACTTAGGTAGAAAATTTGATACCATTAGATGCTGATATTTAAAACCACACTTGAGACACTATAAAATCAACTACATTATTCCATGTACTCTCACACCGTATACCATGTACACTTATATTCAATACCTACTTATACTTCAATAATCACTCACACTTCACTGAACACTTATACGTAGACACGTAGTTTAGGATTATTATATTGAACGTTGACACGCAGTGGCTATTTTGCTACTATAATCTACCGGACAAGGAGCATAATGACGCATCATCAGTGGATATTGGATAAGAAAACACCTTTACACATGCACCACATACTTTAATCAACCACGATACATTCCTTTCACACACTACATATCACTCTCACACACTATACCTCATGTAAGTATCGTCACCTCAACCTAAACTTCCCAATCCACTAATTTTGAGACACATTAGATTCTTCGTGTGACTGACGACTGAACGTCATCTCTGTGATATCTTTAGGATGAACTCTAGGAACAACTCTTTGAACTTGGCACAAAGTATTATAAGAAAAGGATTCCAAATGTTTGTATAATCAAAAGTATGCCCCCAGAAATTTCGCGTACAATAGAAGTATGGAGAAAAAGAAAAAGAAAATATAGTATTTCTGAATGAAGCTATGAAGTGACAATGATGAGGAAATATTGTATGATGAAATTATAAAAGCGACTGGCCACCGAGTTTATAATTACATGATACAATGTGGAATTATCAAAGTCATGGATTATTGAAAGGAATCAAACAATTAAAGACACATATCCTCATTAGTGTTAAGACCAGACAACAAAATGGAAATGAGTCAACTATGGAATGAAGCCCTCTTGACTAATAACGAAGGTGACTATAACAACAAATCACTTCAGAAGAATTAAGAAGAACAAATGATGGAGAACATGTCAACAATATTTCGCGTTGAATAGGAACGACAATAACCGACCAACCTATGGACAATCTTTATCGTCAAAGGAATGAGAAGCACGAAGATTTTAACACCATCACTAGTATCATATAGCAACTTAATCATTCTACCTCAACGCTATCAAACTTAGACAGCCAAATTTAGTCTTTGCCTCCCTCCGATTAAACAATTACATAAAATTTGAATATAGTAAAATTTAACTAGTCTTGAAAAGTTATCCTACGAAGAACCCAACCCAAGAGAGTCATTCTGCCATCATAGACTGAACCGGTGAAACTTGAGATACAAATGGAACGGATCGTTGGCTGAAGATTTCAATAAGAATTGAGAGTTGGAAAGACTTTAAAATTCAACTACTTATCAGAGGAACCCTAGCATCAAGATGAACAGGAGATCGAGTCTCAATACATGGATACTTACATCGAGGCTTGCAAGATCTTAGGAAGCGTACATTAATCATCCATAGCTTACACATTAGAAATTAACCGGTCGAGCGATGAATCGAAGCCATACCTATCATACAAAATCATTAGAAAATACTCCTAAAAGACTTAATAATATTTTCAATTCCCTTGTCAAATTAAATTCATAACTAAATAATCCCAAGAGCCTCACTGATCGCATGACAACCTTAACTCCTAAATCCACCCAAGACGTGAAAATTTCCTCTACAAATATCAAAACTTCTATCTTTAAGATTCCCACGACTGAACGTTTCCCAATAAGAATCTTTTCCATTCTTATGAATATCATAATAGATGTAAACAAATGCTAATACCTTATCGGAAAAAAAAAAGTATCCATTATGAATCGCTATCGACATCTGTGTATTGATGATCTATTCGACCAATTACAAGGATTAGTCTTATATTCTATAATTTATTTGCGCTCGAGTTATCACCAGCTGAAATTTCGTGAATAAGAGATGTACCTAAGACCACATTCAAAACTCGTTATTATCATTTTTGTTCTTGTTGTGCCATTTTGAGTTAACTCTTGTTGTGTAAAAAAAAATACCTCGTTAAGTTGTCATCATATCTATAGACAATATCATAATCTATTTCCAAACTGAAATTGAACACGAGGAACACCTTAGACAAATTTTAGAATCACTTGAAAAGGAGAAACTGTACAATAAGTTTTTTTTAGATGCGTTAAATGTGACGAGAATACACATAGATCCCGCAAAGAATGAGGCGATTAAAAATTGAGAAGTCCCAAAGTCTCCGACAGAAGTACGTCAATTTCTTGTCTTTACCGGCTACTGACCGACGGTTTATTCGAGATTATACAAAAGTGACCCAAACCCTAACCTTTTCGACCAAAAAAAAAATGAATGAGAATTAGATTAGTATGAGAATCAAGAAAACATATTTTAAACCCTAAAGGAACATAAAACTTCATCGTATCCTGCAACACGTCACATTAAGGAATAGGTTGTGTATTGATGCAAAAGGGAAGACTAATCTCATACGTCTCTCGATAACTGAAATTCCATAAGAAGAGCTACCCCACTCAAGATCTCAAACTAGGCGCAATAGTATTCGCATTGAAAATCTGGAGACATTATCTATGCTGAACTGAATGTACTATCTTTACCGACCGCTAAAGCGAGAAAGAAACTTAAACATTAGGCAACGACATTGCGTCGAGATTGCTAAACAATAATGACTACAAAATCATGTATTATCTTGGGAAGGCCAAACGTAGTGACTGACGCGCCTTAGTCAAAGAAGTCGAATCAACCACGTCGAGTGCAAGCATTTGAAATTTCTATTCACAAAAACCTCTGCACAATCTCTCTTCCTAAACCCGCGGTTTCCAAATCGATATTCTAAAAGAAGAGAACACTAAAGACGAATTTCTTCTCAGTATGGAGACACAACTAGAAACCAAGTCTGATGGAACATTGTATACATCGCGAATAAGATATAAGTTCCAAGCCCTGGAAGCTTTCCTGACATCATTTTGGACGAAGATCATAAATCTAAATACTCGATTCATCTCAGTGCTGATAAAATGTACAAACATATAAAGAAGATGTACAAGAAGCTAAATACGAAAAAGAAGATTGTAATCTATATCACCACCTTTCATGTCTCCAGGAAACATCTCGAGATTTCTGAATAGGAATGGGAACCATTTCAACAGAATTTTTTTTATCACTAGTTGCGTCAAACTTCTAGTAGTCACAATACGATTTGGGAAATTTTTGATCGCTTGAAAACATCTACACATTTTGTTCCTAATAACGGAAAAAAAATATATATATATATCAAATGAGAAAGTCAACAAGGATCCATCTAAAAGGAAGTAGTATCCCGACATGAAACACCAACATTCACACCTTTCTTTCGACCACTGACCTATTATTACATTGACTTAAATTTCGGGACGAAATTTCTTTAACAAGGGGAGAATGTGACAACCCTAAAAATTAGACCTTTAATTCGACATTTAGTGTAACCCTAATAGTGTACTGGAACCCTAATTTAATTCACTAGAGCATTTAATTTCATTTAAGACTAGCGATAAACCCTAATATCATTTATGATATTTACTAGACTACATCTAAGTTAGTGAAACCCTAAACATCATGTCTCGTTAAAATACACGCCATCATTTATGCATCATCATTTTATTTGCATTTTATCTTAGATCAATTAGTTAGCGAGTTGGTGACACAACATAATTATAAATCAAATCAATAATGTAATTTTTATATTTCTTAACGAATCATTAGATCGACCAAGTTAATTGGTACAAAAATCAACACTCAAAACAATACATAAAATTTTAAATCACAAGAAATACATAGTTGATTACGCGAATACTGAAGGTAACAAAATAAATACCTAAACTCATATTTTTCTGTCAGTAAATAACATTCGCCAGAAACCGAGCAAAACCCCGATTAAAATATTTTATCAGACAATATTACCAGTATCCGCACATACAAACTAATGTCTAAATAAAATCTTTTAACAAGTCTAAAAATAAATAAATAAAACCCATAATTTCCTACCTTGACTGCCGCCATTTTCTTTGGAATAGAAATCAATTTATTGTATTATTATTATTTAATGTACCTAAAATAACCACCAATTATGTTTACCTACCAAAATTTAAAATACACCATCCCTTTTTAACTCTCAAATCGTCCCCTTCACGTGACTGTCGAACGGAAACCAAAAGCCTAAAATAACCATACTTAAATAAAAAGAAAACCCAAACCCTACCTACAAAAACATCCCATGTCAGCCACCACCTTCCAGAGATTCCGGCGATCAAACCTCGAGCTCCAGGGAACCAACAACATCTCCCGTGAACCCCATCTTTTCTAGCAACTGAGGAACCGGCGCAGCAGTGCTCCGGCGCATCAGCAGTAACTCCGGCGAACTCCTTCTTTTCTGACAACCGTGGATCCGACGCAGCAGCGCTCCGGGGCAGCAGCAGCACCAGCAACCCCGGCGAAAGCTTTCATCTCCGGCAACGCAGACGCATCTCCGGTCAATGTTGGAAGATCTGGCAAGCTCTCGTATATATCATCTCATCCATATCTCTCGCTGTCTCGGCTCCTTCTCCATCGACGGTATAACCATCAAAACTTTTAGTTTAGATTCATTAAGTATGTGTTTCAGTATGTTTTCCGGCCATTTTTTTTTCTGTCGCCGGTGGTTTACCCGAGTGCCCGACGAGAGCCAACAATAAAGCCAATTAATCGGGCCAGCAGGTGTCTCGGCCCAATGATTTTGGTCCAGCCCAGTTTTCGTTAAAGCCCAGTAGTTTAACCCAACTCTAGTCCGTGACCCAACTGATTTAATCCAGTTCATTTTTGACCAAAGTCCAAATCACGTTTCTCACAAATTCATATTTTTAAGACACTGAATAATTTTGTTAATTAATAAACCATAAAAGTTTTCTATCATTTAATTATTAATCATTTATGAAATTAATAATTTACTTAGTAATTATAATTATTTAAATTTTACTTAAATAATCATCTTTGGTACAAACTACCCGTTACTTTAAAGTGAACCAATTTATCAAAATTTATAAAAGTACAAATCCTAAGTATTTAAAATACAGTATCAATTCAACAACGTCACCAACATATCGCTCATAGTTACTTTTATGCATTTAGGTCACTAGAAGTCTTTTGGTTGGATATTGCATTTTGCTTATTTGCACTATGGAAGCGTTGTATCAGGTGAGTCCACAGCCCCACTTTTTATCGTATTTTATTTACTGCTTTTACAAATATTTGGGGTGAAAAACATATCAACTGTTTTATTAAATGCTTACATTATTTTTATTGTGATGATACATTATTCAAACCATGACAAACAGTTTTTATGCTCGGACTAAGTAGGTGTAGTGCATAGGTAGATGCTTACATGCCATAATCTTAGCTAGTTGCGACTAGGCCCTGGATATGCAGATGGTACCATTGGCTGACACTCTTCCTCCCACATTTTTGTTTGTTACTTAACGGTTCTACCCAACCGTCAGGGGAGTGCATATCTTAGAGAACAGAAACATCACACTTAGAGTTGCAGTTTGATTATGGGCTTAGGGTCGGCATATTAACTCAATGGCGTAGCTAACTGTTGGGGACACCAGTCATGCTTTTTCAATATTTACTATTTTTTATAATCTTACTATTTTAATTTCTTACACGTCTTTACATATCAAATTTTATTATAACATTTCTTTATATCAAATCATTTTTGAACATCTTATCATCACATATATTTTTGCCTTGTTGGCACATATACATTTTGGGTAACTCAAATCTATATTTCATTAAACAATTTATGCCGGTTGGCAAACAAAAACTTTCTATTTCAAATCATTTATACGATTTTGCCATGTTTGGCTTACAAAACTTTGTATTTCAAAACTAAAATTAAACCTGTGGATTCACTCAACAAATTTTGTTGATCGTTTTATATATGTTTTTCAGGTAAATAGGAGAAGCATTGAGTCCTTAGACTTTGGATCATGAGCATGCATACTGTCGAGATGCCACGAACATCTTCTTCATTTCTAAACATTAATTTTTATTTTAATCTTTTTCAGTTACATATAAATTTTGGATAATACTTATTCAAGTATTTAATACATTTCAAAACTATTAAATGTTTGCAATAATCATAGTTGTGTTACTCATGAATGTTACATCCCGTTCTTCCGCAAATCATTAATTACTATAAAACCATTTTTGGCGGGGTGTGACACAACCACCAATAGAACCGACAGATCTGTTGGCTTTCAGGCTGAGTTCTTGGCTAAAGGGATGGAGATTCTAAATGTGGATTATAAAGTGACACTAGTTGGGTTAAGTTATGGAGGAGTAGTTTGCTTCAAAATGGCAAAGTTGTACCCAAAATTGGTGCAATCTGTAGTGGTGACGGCTACTGTGGTTGAGTTAACCGAGTCCATTAGCCGAGGGTCGTCGAAGCGGCTCGGTGTATCTAGTTGGCCGGACCTTTTGGTTCCGGACACAATTGAAGGTATTAAGAGGATGATGAATGCCGGTGCTCATAAACTCCCATGGATTCCTTATTTCATTTACCATGGTATTTTTGAGGTATTTTTATAAAAAGTGATTTATGCACCACACTTTTTAATTCTTACACTACAGTATTCGTTTCATATATTGTATAGTGTGGTATATGATTTAAAAGATGTGGTGTAAGAATTAATTCCCAATTTTTATTAGTCTTTGTCTTGGTATATATAGTATTTCTTGTTGTGGCTGAAAAAGAAGTTTACATTTGAGTTTATTAATTTGAAATTTATTTGTAATAGACAATGTTCAAGAACAGAAAAGAGAGAAGCGAACTGTTGGAAGCTATGATTGTCCCTGACGAAGATGCAGACACGGAAACAAAGTACTCCCAGGTTGTTAAATCTTCGTTAAAACTAATTATAACATGTTATACATAAGTGCAAATTGCATAAAATCATGTAAGAAATTTACAAGATTTGTTCTTTCTTCCCTTTCCTTCACCGCCCCTTGACGTACCACCTTCATCATGTGCGTCGCAACACCCTTCTCTTTATCAAGTTGTTAGATCTAGGGTTTATAAGTGTTGCGTACAGATTTCGGGAGCTTCGGTCCGGACGGCCTTGTGTGGGTAATACCTGAAATCACTAGCAACCCTAAGTCAGAAGTCCTCCGGAAAGGGTTTCCGGGAGGACACTCCGATGCTTAAGTAAGTTAATATGGTCGACGTAAGGTCGTGTGTGAATTGAAAAGAGAGAATGTAGGTGAGAGTAATAAATGAACGAGCATTGAATGCCTCCTTAACCGAGGTTTACCTTCTATTTATAAGGTTGTATATTTGAGCGGGAAAGGAGGACAGACCTTGGAGCGGGAAAATAAGATATGGCCTTTGGTCCGTATCTTTCATTATCCTCTGGTCCTTCGCCTATTACCTACTCGTATCCACCGGACCATAGCGCCGGTTGTCGTCAGACCATACCTCCATTTAATGCAAGCATGGCTCGAGGACCACTTTTCCCTGAAACCCGGACACGCCTAATCAGAGTTTGGGAACTTGCAGTCTAATGATGACTATGTTCAAGTTCTTCCTTCGGACGATATTTGGTTCGGTCCGTCCGTCTATCGTATCCGGCGTCCGGATGCAGAGGGGTTCATACCATACCTCATTAAGTCCCCAAGATTAGAAGCTTTTTATGTATTCGAGTAAATTGGTTCTAATTTGGTCTTTCGTCGTTCGCTTGTTTATCGGAGAATTTTAACCGTTCGGCGAAAGTTACCGTTATTCCCTAGGCTTCAAAATATGGCCGTTATCTGTCACTTCCAACCTTCACGCCCCTTAGTATCCCTCTCTTACTTATAGCCCGCACCAGTTGCTTTGCTTTACTTCACCATCTTCTTTTCTATTCTCCACAGTATTCCCCCCTTGTCTTTGTTCAAAATTCCTTACAATTATGAAGAAAGACAAGCAGACTCGAGAAAAAGTCGAGAAAGCGCCCAAGGAGAAGAGAACTGCCTTTAATACTTTCTGCAATCTGTCCCCCAACGATCTTCCACAGATCGTTCGTGACTACCACGTTGATCCCCGCTTCGATCTTCGGATTCCTCATGCAGGCGAAACCATAAGGTCTGCTCCTGTCGATTACGAACCCATATACCTTCAATATCTTCAAGGGGGTTTGCGTTTTCCCCTTGATGATTTTATTTTAGTTCTGCTTCAAGATCTGGGTATTCATATCGCCCAACTCGTTCCCAACTCTTTCCGGAAGATCATTGGCTTCGTTCTGCTTTGTCGTGGTTTAGACATCCCTCATTCCGCTAAACTATTTCGTCATTTTTATATCGTCACTGGTCGCGGGGATTGGGCTATATTCGCCCTTCGTCCTGGTCAGAGTGAGCGAATCACCGGACTAAGGGATTCTATTCACGACTGGAAATTCCAGTTTGTTTATGTGAATCGTTCAGCATTTCGCGGTATTTCTCTATCTTGGGGAAAGGTCGTTGGTCGCCCTTCTGATCCGGCCCCCGAGTTATCCGACCAGGAAGCTGAGTATATAACAAGTCTTACTGCTGCCCAAGTAGAGTGGGAGGATCCGGACGAGGTGCTCCTTGGAATGGCTGGTTTGAGCCCCTTTTACGCATCTAGGGGAATTCGTCCCTTGTGGAAGTTGAACGGAGAAGTTATCCCGCTCCTTCATCGCCTAAGGATGCCCAAAGGCTCTTACCTGGAAAGTGCCGTATCCGTAGATGACGGAGGAGTTGATCCCGCTCATGCTCCTGTTAATGTTAGCTCCGAGGAAACCTTATCCCTCGATCCTGCCGGAAAAGAGAATGCCAGTGGTCAAAGTGTAGAAGAGGTTAGCTCCCCATTTACCTCCATTGGTCCCGATTTTACTACTGAGGGGACAATGATTCCTGATTCTCAAACCGAAAACCCCCTTCCCCCTAGGGTTCGTTCCATCAGTACTCTCACCACCACACCGAAAGGGCCTCGTCAAAAGAGAAGGAGGGAGATGCTGCTTCCCCTTCCCAAAAGCGACCCAAGATTACATCGGAAGGTGAAGTAACGTTCCCTTACTACTTTTTTGATATGTGTAAGTATATTATTAATGACCCATGATTTTTTTCTTTTTTTTTTTTTTTGTAGGTTTGATAAGTCAAACGTTTGTTTCTGAAGCCCCTGTATCGATGGGACAGGTACCCTTGGTTCTTCCTCCAATTGTTTCTGCTCCAATTGTTTCTGCTGCACCCGTTATTACAATTCCGCAATCGTCTTCTTCTGGAGGGCCCATCATTCTGCGACGAAAGCCTCCTGCTCGTCCAACTTCTTCCGCTGTTGCTCGTTTTAGCAATCGTTTATTTAGTTCTTCTGTTCAATCTGCTGCTCTGGAGCCAATCTCGTTATCTCCTCAATCCGCCAAAAGTCAATCAAACATTCCTAATCCTGCCTCTTCTGGTACGTGAAAGTTGGCATCTATTCTGTATATATGCGCTTGCTTTCTTCCTCGTTTTTTTTTTATATTTGAATTTTTGTATCTTTTTCTTTTTTGTTTTCTGTAGGAGGCTTCGCTCCGTTTGCTGGCTCTTCATCTGTTGCTGTTACCAGCTTGCCCTTGGAAGAGCTGAAAGAAAAATTGGAGGGTCAAGGTCCACGAACCGTCCCCGCTTTTTTTCTTTGGGTTTACTACTGCTCCTGCTGTGTCGAAGGTTCCGGAGTCTGGGACTCCCTTTATGAGGGAGGTTTTAACACTTACTCCCGATGATGCTATTCTCAGAGCTAAAGCAGGGTTGCTAAGTACTATTGATTTGTTGACCGATCTCCAGGCTCAAAGGGCTCGACAGGAGCAAGCCTCTCAAGGTTATCAAGCCGAGTTTACCCGATTATCCGAACTGATGAAAACTGCGAAAGATCTTTTTGAACGGGAGAAATTTGAGAAGAACAAACTTGCCGGATCCGTCAGTCGTCTTTCTGAAGAAAATGAAAACCTAGGCCGAACCCTGAAAACAAAAGATGTGCAAATACTGGAGTTGGAGGACCAAACTACATCTTCTGCCGCTCGAATCGCTGAACTGGAGGCTTCTTTGGTTGAGAAGGACCTTCAGCTATCAGAGACCCAACGTCTGCTTGTTGAGACGGAAGCAGGTTCTAACCTGCTTAAAAGGGAGATAGCTGAAGGTCGTGAAGATATGCGTTGGGTTCTTCAGAGAGGGATCCCCGGAGCTTTTGAGACACTCCTTTGCTCTGATGAATTTGTAAATCGGAACACTACCCTTCGGGAGGAGAGTCTGAAATATGGGCGTTATCAGGGGTGTGTAGACACCCAAAGGGCTTATCCTGATCTTCTCGGGAATTTCAACCTTGTGCATGACCACCCTCAAGCCCAGGCAAAGATAATGAGTCTTTTCGAGGATTTGGTAGCTCCTGATTACGAGCTCATTCGTTCTTTTGAGGAAGGCGTTATGAGCCTAGAAGATTTGAAGGCGTTAGTTGCCAAACTTCCTACCGGAGCAGAAGGGATAGGAGAGAGTTCCGTCCGTCCCTCCTAGTTTATGCCTTACGGAGGCTGTTTGTTCGTTTTTTGTAATTTCCTTTTTTTTTTGTAATGCTTGACCTTGGGGCCTGACGCATCTGTAATTTCTGCAATATGGACGTGCTTATTTAAAGTGTGTTTCGTACTTTTTTTTTATATTCGTCGCTTCACAAGTTTATTTTGTTACTTACTTAAAAAGGCGTCCCTAATTAAGGAAGTTACGACCAAGTGAATTATTGATTATTCGTTATGGTTCCGGTTTTCGTCCGGAAACAGACTTATGATACCTTCCGGTTTATTCATGAAGCCCTTTCATAGCTATGATCATATGTACGTTTTTGCTATATGCTTTCGTTATTTATCATTTTATTCGTTTATCAATCGTGTCATGCGTTCGAACAACTATTGATGACAAAATATCCTACTTCCAGCAGGTTCATTCGGCCTGTTTCTTACAAAATGTGCCCTTAACGCCCTACTGATGTAGGGGGCTCTTAAATACGTTTAACTACCCTAACTAGAAATGGAACTTCCGCAGGTTCTTCATGTTCCACGTTCGAGGGACTAGGTCTCCGTCCGTTGTTTCCAACACGTATGACCCGTCCCGTCTTGCTTCCTTGATACGATATGGGCCTTCCCAGTTTGGGCATAGCTTGCCTGGTTTTATTTGCAAGCTTGCTTCGTTCTTTCGTAGCACTAAATCTCCAACCCTGCATGCCAACCCTCGGACTCTTTTGTTGTAGTACTTCTCCGTTAATATTTTGTACGCTGCTTGCCGAGTTGCTGCATTTGCCCGGCGTTCTTCGACCAGGTCTAGGTTGTGCCGGAGAGCTTCTTCATTACCCTCCAGACGGAAGTTATTTACCCTCGGGGAATTTAACATTGTCTCCAAGGGGATCATTGCCTCCGTCCCGTATACTAAGCTATATGGGGTTTCCCCCGTGGCGCTCCTTGCCATTGTTCGGTATGCCCATAAGACACTTTGCAGCTCATCCACCCATCCTCCTTTCGTCTGGCTCAGTCGCTTCTTGATCCCCTTAACTATCGTTTTATTCGTAACCTCCGTCTGACCATTTGCCTGGGGATGTGCGACGGACGTAAAGTTTTGACGGATAGACATCTTAGCACACCATTCTTTGAAAGGATTATTGGCAAATTGCTTTCCGTTATCACTAACGATCGTGTGAGGAACACCGAACCTGCATACGATTTGTTGCCAAACGAATTTTACGATGTTAGAACCTGATATACATGCCAACGCCTTCGCCTCTACCCATTTCGTGAAATAATCCACCGCCACTACTAGGAACTGAACTCCCCCAACCGCCTTCGGGAAAGGACCCACAATGTCTATTCCCCATTGGCAGAATGGCCACGGGCTTGTGATGCTTGTTATGTTTACCACGGGCATTCTGGGGACATCTGAGTACATTTGGCATTGTCTACACTTCTTGACATACTCCTTCACATCAGCCGACATGCTTGGCCAAAAATATCCTGAGCGGAAGAGCTTCTGTGTGAGTGCTCTTGAACCGGAGTGTGAACCGCACAGGCCCTCGTGAACCTCCTTCACGGCCATTTCTCCTTCCGCTTTGTTCAGACATTTAAACCACGGGGTTGAGTAGCCTTTTCTGTATAGAGTTTCTCCCTTAACCATGTACTTCCCCGCATTGATTCGAATCTTCCTGGACTCGTTCTTATCCTCCGGGAGCGTTCCCTCCTGTAGATACTTCCATATTCCATAAGTCCAGCAGTTTTCCTCCGGGCTTACCTGCATTACTTCGCTATGCCCTTCTTTAATGCTTCTTTCTGCGAGCACTTCTACTAGAACCTTTTTTGTTAAGTGGGAAAATAGCATGGACGCTAGCTTGCTTAAAGCGTCCGCCTCCTTGTTCCTTTTTAATTATAAATTGCACGGGTCCAAGCTTGATTGATTCTTTTAAAACTAGCTCCTGTCACCAAGGGTATTTTAGGCATTTAATATAAGTTAACAACTTTTTTTAACAGACATCCACCTTAGGGATCAAAACCGATACGAAGTCCGGTAGTTAGTGACCATTGGTGTAATTTCTAGAAGTCAGGGACCAAATCTAAAACTTAGGTCAAACCACAGGGACTATTCGTATAATTTACTCTAGGGAAATAATTAAAAAAAGTTTTTTTTTTTTTAAATTTCAACGACATTATAGCCGTTGCCAACGACTAATTTTCGAAGAAACTCGTCCTCCCACGCCCGTTGCCCCGCGTTGGGCGTTGCCCTCTCCATCCACGCCGGACCCCAACGCCGTTGGGGGGGGGGGTGTTCCCCGTCTACGCCACGCCATGGCCGGCCATGTCACACCCAACGCCCGATGGCGTTGGCCCCATACCCGTTAGCCTAACTTCTCACCCCTCTGCCGCCGACACCCTCCGCCTCCGCCCTCTGCCGCTCTCCTCCGCCGTCCTTCATCTTCTCCGGCGAAAAGGAGCCAAATCTTGACTGTGATGTCGAAGCAACGGCCGCCGACGCCCTCCTCCTCCGCCCTCTACCGCCGTCCTTCATCTTCTCCGGCGAGAGGAGACAGATCTCGACTGTGATGTCGAAGCCGCCGCCGCCACTGCCCTCCTCCGTCCATCTTCTCCAGCAAAGAGGAGCAAGATCTTGACCGTGAAGCCTCCTCCGCCACATCCTTCTCCGGCGAAGAGGAAAGGAGGTGTTAAGTTGCTTAGGGGAGAGAGGGGCTTTGAAGATGGGAAGGAAATAGGTTCTTTAATGAGATCAACTTTTCTGTTTAAAAAATTAAGATCTTTTGCTTTTGCTTTGGAGAGAGAGAGGATCTTTTGCTTTATGAACACTTGTTGCTTTCTCCATATAAGAGCATCTCCAATGGTAGCTTTTTCAAAAGCTTATTACTATTCTAATAAGCTTTTGAAAGACTTTTTACCATTGGAATGCCTAGCTTTTTGAAAAGCTTATTGCAATAACTTATTCTCTACTAACCTTTTAACCATCTTTTAATGTTTGTCATTTTTAGCCCCTTATGTTTAATAACATTTCATTTTATACCTTAGATTTGTTATAAATAAATTCTTTATTATATTTTTATTACTTAATAAATAAATTATATAATATTTAATGTCAGTTAGTATAATATTTTTGTATTAGACATTTTAAAAGATATACTATTTAGTAAGATGTCAAAAAAATTGTCAAATTATATATATGGGTATTTATAAAACATTTGAGATATATAAAGGTAAATTAGAATTATTATAAAATAATAAGCTTTTGGAGAGGTTAACCATTGGAGAAGACATTTATGAAAAGGTTTTTGGTTAGTGAAATGTTGATGTGGCAAAACTAATAAGCTTTTATGAGGTTAACCATTGGGGATGCTCTAAGAAAACAAACAAAGGATCTTTTTCATTTTGCAGACCTTTTGGTCCATCTTTTTTGTTCAACTTATCGCAGATGTGGTGCACACCGCAGATCTTGTTGCTTTAAAAATCCATTGAATATAATTTTCGATACAAATGGAAATTTTATGTACATAATTTCTACCATTTTAAAAAATCCATTGAATACAATTTTCGATTTAAGTGGAAATTTTATGTTCATTGATTGCACGTTGATGTATATATATTAGGAACCCTTATATAATTACAAAGATTTGTAATTAAATTGTTGCAAAGTTGCCCAAACTCAGAAAATTCTAAGAGATTGATGACACATGATGTGTTTTTATGTGCGATTATTATAATTAAATTGTTGCAAAGTTACGTGAATTCACATGAACTATATAAGAGTAAAATTAAAACAATAAAAGAGTTTAAAGTAACTTATAATTCCTGAGTTGAATATACAGATTAAGCAAGTAATTAATTTTGATGAATATTATTGAAAGGTTAAATTAATATAATTTTGATGATGAAATTAGGTCTCATGTGATACAAAAACATATTCTGAATACACTACACTTACGTACATATATCCATAATCTCCACAGAAGAACATGAAGCAGACAAATATTCACCATGAAAACACGATGATATTGAAGCAGCAACCGAAGCCATTGCAGCTTCTTCTTAACTGTCTACTTGAAATTGGAAAGCCAGAGGGGATAAAGCTATTTGAATTTGTTTCAGAAATCAAGAACCATAGGCCAAATTCACCAACGTTTTGGGTCATGATCGTGGGACAAAACCTGTTCATATAATTCTGTATTGATAAATCATTGTCAGGGCCGTTCCAGGGCATGGGCGACAAGGGCGGCCACCCAGGGCCCACAAAATTTAGGGGCCCACTTTCAAAAAAATCAGTACATCTATACATATGTGTAAACTCATTTGAATAAGGTAAATTCAACGAAATATTGAAGATGGTGGACTATAAGGTTCAACACGGACATTTAACTTGGGGATTGAGGCGGCATTTTTAATTTGAACGAAATTTTTTAGTTATTTGAAAAAATCAAGGGCCCTTTTTAAGATTATGACCTGGGCCCAATAATTGATTGGACCGCCCTGATCATTGTAATAGTAACAATTCTACACAAACCACGTTAATGAACTAGGTTTTTACATTAAGCCCCAAGGGAAATGTTAAGTTGTTTTACATTGGCTCTTGATTAGTGGTTAATTAGGGTTAATCTTTGTGATATGCTGGTTGAAAGTTCGCTACATTGATCCAATAGAAAGTCATGTTTGATCTGTTAAATAAATAAATTGCTTAGTGAGAAGACTATTCGGCCTTTTGGATTCGGACAAGTAGACTCGATGGACCCTTTAAGTCTAGCATACTAAGACTAACTGGACTAGATATGTTGGTCGAAAGTTTGTTACATGGATCCACTTGAAAGTCGAGTTCGAACTAATAATAAACAAACAAAAAAAATCGTGTTTTCGAGGTATGCAAGAATGAGTAGTTTATAAGTTAAGAAGATTGGCATAGTGTAATATAGAAATTGCTTATATTAATTAAAATTTAATGTTCATTTCACAAATAAGTGCATAAATCTAAGTATAATTTTGATGTGAGTTGTTTTCCGAAATATTTATATGTCAATGAGAAGTGTCGGTTGAACTTAATTTCATAAATAGCTAAAGCATCTTTACTTCTTTAGTAGATAGTTTGGTTGAGGACAGGTAAACTTTAAGTGTGAGAAGTTTGATATTAATAGATTTAAACATGTTTTTATTCGTTAATTTATATCCATTATACTGTATATGAGACATTTCCTAATATAACATATGACAAATGTTAATTAATTGACAACAATAACTTATGTAGCATATTATCTTTATTAATCTATATACTCATATTATTATATTGACCACCACGCACCACTAGCATCACTATTCACCACCCACTACAATCACCATCGTGCCACCGCCCATCCGTCCACCACCATCACTATTGCTACCGCAAAATATTCTTACAAGGTAACCGTCGTCACATTTCGTAAGTACACTGCTATAATTTATAATTTATGTATGATTTATAGAAGAAAATAACACTTTTCAAGCCTAATTCACTTATATTTGTATAACTCCAAAGTATACTATAAATGGCAAAAATACGTTAAAATGAACATAGAATTAAAAGTCGGTCAAATGAATTAAATAGAAGCTGTTAAAAAAAATTAAATAGAAGGCAGCGATAGAATAGAATCGCGATTTTGGGAGGAGGCAGTCACAATGGAATTAATTAATTCTATATGCACTAAAAGAAAAGATCCAAATCCCATGTACTTCTTCCGTTTCAAAATAAGTTAAACAAGTGATACACTTTCAATTTTGGGGTGTTTCAAAATAGGTGATACACTTTAAAAACTTACCATATTTGGTAAAAGGTAGTGTGGACCACACCCACTAACTATATCCTTTCATAAAGTGTAAATACATATGTACCCTTATTTTTACTTTTAAACATTATTAATTCACTTTAATCAATATATGGGGGACCCATCATCCACTAACTATCAAATTTAATCTCATTAACCTTTATTATCATATTTTGCCTAAAAATTGTGAACTTTAATTTGTATCACTTATTTTGAAACGGAGAAAGTATATGTTTGGTCAACCAGTTGAGAAATAAGGCCGACAGCCCACATAAAACGGCCCATATACGATACAAACTGGCCACAATCAAATTGAAACAAAAGATGGACAACTCGAAATAATTAAAATGAAGAATTGATTGGTTAGATAATTAGAATTCGGTTGTAATTTATTTTTAATGATTTGGTTAAATAACATTAATGTACATCATTAAACTAATGGATCATTTTTTTACTATAAATAGAGAGTGTTAGTTCATTTGCATATATACTTTTTGCACACTTTACACCTATAACACATATTATCTCCTAATGAAATCACAAAATTTCTTATACTTTTCAGACAGTGGATCATATTCAGTAGTATATTAGTACTCATTTGTTATACCCTGTGAAATAAACAACGAAACTAATTTATGGGGATCGTGTTAAATAACGAGACTCAAACAACTCGGTTTTCTAGTTTACATATTTTGTTTCACTATTTGTAATTGTATTGTACTATTGTATTTAATTTAATAAAATTATTATTAGCTCCCGACACTGATTACTATAAAGATCTAGATGTGAATAATAATGAACCTATTAATTTAAAAACTTTATAATAAACATAGTCAGTTTAATGATAACGAGTAAGATGATAATGTTACAACTATTAAGCATCTTCTTTTAATTAAGATAGTGAAATTATACGAAAAAATGACAAAATAGGCGTGACAACTTACCGATCACACTTGTAAAAACTAAAAAGTAGTGCCAATTGCTGACCACGCGAATCAGGAGCATGCATGTCATAAGTGGTGTAAACCCGAGCTTCCAAATCAACATGACTCATACTTAATACTAGTATATATGGGTACCACTAGTTATATCATTTTTTCTGTCATGTCATCTCTTACTTCAGTAATCACACCACATAATATTTAGAAAATACTCATCATACCAAATCACACAACCATTTGTTTTTTTTATTTAACAAAGAAACCATATATAATTAATTACTATATTTTATAAAAAAAAACTGAATTGCATGATTTTTATAAATATAAGGCCTATTAATTACTTTTTGAAAAGTTAAATTCAAAGGGATATCTAGTCATTTTAGGTGAATCCACCCAAAAAAGGAAAAAAACTACCATAAGATCCGAACATGCAAATTGGGAATGAAACCTGGAAGTTTCATGCAAATTTCATGCCGTAACAAAACATTTGGGTGCCAGATCTTCTTCAATACACTAATTATTATTATTCATTATTGCACTTTTTATGTTTTTTCCCAAAACGAAATCAGGCATAAGGAAACAAAATGTTAAACTATGTATAAATGGGTGACCAAAATCATCTTAACGCACATCAACTTTCTCTCTAGTGAATAAACACATAATCAAACTGCAATCAACCCCGCAAAAGGGCATCCAAACTTTTTTTTAATTTCATTAATAATTAAAAAACATTACATTAGTATAATTAAAAAAAAAACATTACACCAACAATAAAAAATAACATTACATTAAAAAACCTTAAAACTAATTAGTGCATGTACCACTTACCATGCACAAGTTATAAGTCACCACTGCACGTGTCAGGTGCCCTCCATCGGTCGCCCAGACGACCAAACATTCCATCTAAGCATTGGGACACATTGGGTAGTGTTTGTGTAAGTGGAGGGGACACGTATTGGCTGGCGATTAAAATGCGACAAAGGGGAGCGATCCCACCATTACACATAGTCTTAATATCGTGATAATATAGAGATCCATGTCAACAATCTTGCGGATAGAAAAAGATCAACAGTTATTACTTGTTAATATGTAGACGTGTGTAAAAGGGTAGTATCAAGTTTACGTAAACAAGTTGACTCGACAACATGACACGACAACACGACACGACACGAACCCGACACGAAATTAGTGGGGTTGGGTTAGAGGTTTCGACACGTTTACGTAAACAGGTTGACTCGACACGACACGAAAGTTAAACGAGTTGGGTTAGTGTCAATATTTTCAACTCGAAGATAACCCGAATCCCCGTTTAACTATGTATATATTTTCATTTATTTTATATTTTTAGTTATATTATATGCAAATATTATAACTTAGTAGATGTAGTGAAAAAGAGTCAAAAGACTAGGCTCTTATTTTATATTGGGCTTAATATATAATTATATTACGTTTTTGTTGTATTTTTATTATGTTATTTTGAATTTTTATTATATTTTTGTTAGATTTTTATTATGTTTGATTGATATATATGCGAATTTTTACAGCTTAAACGGGCTAAACGGGTTGGGTCGGGTTGACACGAAATTAACCGTGTCGGGTCCGGGTCAACATTTTGAACCCGTTTATTAAACGTGTTGGGTTTGGGTTTAGGGGTCTCAACACGTTTAAGGTCTCAACACGACACGAACCCGACACGACAAGACCCATTTGCCACATCTGGTTTTTTAGGTAAAAGATTATAATGATGGTTAAATTATATTAATTGGATAGTTAGTGGAAAATGGGTCCCACACCTTTTGAATAAAGTGGGGTTAATGATGTTTAAAAGTAAAAAGTAAGGATAAAGAAGTCATTCCACTAGATAGTTAGTGGGTGAGGGTCCCACTATTTTTTTTGACAATTAAAATAATTTTTCAAAGTGTATCACTTATCTTGAATCACCCAAAACGTAAAAGTGTATCACTTATTTTGAATTGGAGGAAATATCATTTTTCATATTTTAGGGTAAATTATAGAAATTGTCCATGTGGTATACCTGATTCTGCATTTTTGTCCCTAAACTTTTTTTGTCGGTTTTTTTGTCCCTAAAAATTTTTGAATTTCACTTTTCTGTCTTTCCGTCCAAAATCCTCCGTTAACTGACGTGAAATGCCAAAAACAAGGGTATTTTCGTCCTTTTCTTTTTTCTCTTTTAATTTTTTCTTTTTTCATCTTCTTCTCTATTTCTTTGTTCATCATTCAAACCCCAAAAATCACACACTGATTTCCAGATTTGATGGTGTATTCTTTCATAATCCCCAAATCTGAAAACCCCAAATCTCCAATTGTACCCAAATCTCCATCTCTTCTTCCTCTACCACCACCGCAACTCATGTCGATATTGAAATCGAGCAAAGGATTGATGAACACATTTGCAACGGACGGTGCTAGCAAGTTCGATTTAACAGTACAGAATGACGGTGAATTACTTCCGGCGCCGACCAGATACACCAGCCGTAGAAGCTTTAGATCTGGTTTTCTTCTCCTGTCAATTTCAGATCTGGGTTTCTTCTTCCGGCGCCGACCAGATACAAAGCCGTAGAAGCTTTGTATCGTGAAGCTCTAGACGATTTCAGGAAATTTACGGTCAATTTCAGATCTTGGTTTCTTCTTCTGTCGGCTTCTTCATCGTCAATGTTCTTCTTTAGATCTAGGGTTTCCTCCGCCCGCAAGTACCGATCTATGATCATTTACACAATTTCTGGATGGTTGCCGGAATCTTTTCACAAGAAGGAGATGCCCGACGGGACTTGTGATGGGGGGAGGTTTGGTGGAGTAAGAATTGATTGTGTTTCAATTTTTGTGGTTTGATGGTGTTCTTGATATTCTTGATGATGAAGGTAAACATGAAGATTGATTATTTATTGTGTTTGTGCCTTTGTGGTGGTAAGTTTGTGAAGAAGCTGGGATTCTCGGAAGATGATTGAAAAATGTTTTTTGATCGTGTTTCTTAAAGAAAAAAGAAAAAAAGAAAAACAATAAAAATATTTAAAATAATTAAAAAGTGAATTAAAAGGGACAAACAAAATGGACGAAAATACCCTCAATTTTTTGGCATATTCTGTTACTTAGCAGCCAAATTTGGACGAAGTGATAAAAAACCAGAATTTTAAATAGGACAGGGACAAAAAAAACGAAAAAAAAGTACAGGGACGAAAACGCAAAATCAGGAATACCACAGGGATAATTTCTGTAATTTACTCTTATTAATTTAAACGTAACTAATAGTTAGATAAAACTCAAAAGGCTACTTAGTAGTATGTTGTATTGGTATTTTGTTATAAATTTGTGGAATAATATCAACATGTATGACCTATTTGACCCGTTTAACATGTTTGTCCTATTAACCTGTTTAACTCGTTTAATTAAACAGGTTATATGGGTTAGGTTCGGGTTAAAGGTAAACAAGTTAGGGTTGAGATATCTTATCCGTTTATATAAACATGTCGGTCTCAGGTTTCAGGTTTCTGACCCGTCCACCCGTGAACTCGAACCCGCCAACCCAAACCCGACCTGAATTGCCACCCCTAGTAAATTACATGAAAGGTCCTATAACATCACTCATTATAATTTTAGTCCTATTAACTTCATTTATAATACTGGATGTTCTTGATGTGTAGACTTTGTTACACCTATGGTCCCTACTGCATTTAATTTTTTTTAATGACCAAAATACCCTTTTGGCCGTTTGTAATAATGCGAAGATAAAACACTATGAATGTAATAAGTGATAAACCACATGGCAATCCGTGAAATTTACTATATTAATTGATTTTTTTTTTCTTCTTTTTTTTCCTTTTTATCCATATTTTACCATTGCATTCAGACTCACAACTTACTTCTATCTCTTTTAATTCAAAACTCAATCAATAGCCAATATCGTCGAGCCACCAAACCTCCTGAAAAGTCGATTCATCCCAATTCCTGCCTCCGGTTTCCTTATCCGGTTGTTCCGCCGCCGATGACGTTCTATCGACATGCGTTCTATCCAGTTTATTATTTTTTATAGCAATCCCCGGATGGGAGGGAAGGATTAATCATCGAGCAATGAAAATATCTCTAAAATCGTTATGTGATCATCCAAGAGTTAAAAACTTAAAAGGCATGAGACAATAATCAGCAATCGAACTCTTAAAGATTAAAGGGGCAATGATCGAAAAATTCTACTTAAAGAGCCACAAGTTGCGCATTTGGCCAGAAGGCATTATTGTTTGTAGTGACTAAAATTCGATCTAATTTACTCAACTTGACGCCATTCGGGCTCATTCTAGTAACTACCCCCATAGGAACATCAAAGTGATCCTAATTTATGATGAACTTATTAAAATGATTAGCACATCATTGGCAAAATAGAGTACCTTTTCTTTCCTCCCTCGATATAACTTCAATGAAATCACCAATAACAACAGTAAGAGAACTATGCATGATGATCAAATTTGAAATATTATTCTAAACCCAAATCTTTTTATTGAGATCTTGAGGAGCATAAAATAACATTCAAAAGATAGCAAGGAAGCCGTGTCCAACAATAGAGGGGGACAATGTAAATCTAGATCTATTCCAGATATCAATATACCACCCGAATTACACATAGGGTTTTGAGTAAGGTAACCAAAATATTATTCCCCCAAAGTTAACGAATAAGGAAATTATCAACATTTTTTTTATCATAGATTAATGAATGCCAAAAAAATCATTTTATTTTCGAACCAAATTCGTCGAACCCAATTAATTTTTAGGTTGCAGTCTACTCCTCTAATGTTAAAGATCCACAATTCACAGGAAACCGGAGTTAGCTCATTTTCCATTAATGAGTTTCTTATTTGGTTTTCTTTTCCATTCATTTCGTACCTTAGAGCATTTCCTACGGGTGTTTGTGTTTTGAATTTCCTCTTATCCGGATAATGAGGGGTTGTTCAAATACTGGGGGAGTAGATGATTGAATAATTCTATAAGACCACTCGTGACGTCAAATGACACTTCACTTTTTCCAAATCAGCGTTACATTTTCTCTTCAGGTTTTTGAGGCATCACTATTATAAAATATACACACATATAATAGCAAATACCCTATTAAAATAACTGGGGCCCCACCATTTCAGCCTCTTCACTCGTCGCCAAACCGCAAAATCCAACCGATGAGTACCGACCGACGAGGCGTGCGGATGGGGGGGAGGGAGGAGAAGCTGCCTACAGTAGACACCAGTCTAATTGCACTGATAAACTACAAAATTCCTTTGATTCAACATTCTTTATGGGCGAGATAATTTTTTTTACTTTTCTTTTTATGAAGAACTTCAGATTTCCCCCCTTCTGCCTAATACCAGTAGGTTTGCCTTGTATTTGTGACTTAGCAATTTTTTAATTTTAATTTTTTGACTTGGCAATTGCATCCTGGAATGTGGGGCCAGAATAAGAGGAAGGGGCCTTTAGTTTAGAGTGGGCCTGAAAGTTTGAATTTAAAAGAGTCTCAATAGAATCGAGTGGCCCAACGATTGTAAGCAACATTTTAAGAATTAGTCGGTCCATTATCGATTTCCGGCCCATTAGAATTAGGTTTACAAACCCTGTCGTACATCTTCCTTCTCAACAAATCCTCGTTGACTTCCTGGGAATCAAAGTCGTTCACAGGAATCAGGATTAAGAATCGATCTTTCGCCAAAATGTTCAGTCGAGCAGATCGAGGTTCTGACTTCTGTATGCGAATTTTCCATAAACGTATTACTGTTGTCTCACATCGAACCATTTGCTTCACTGGTGCAAAACTCCGGCGACAATATCCGGTTACTATCCCTTGTTTCTTCTTCTTCTTCTTCGTTATTGTTTTCGGAATAATTTGTATCACCAAGGTGAAGATCAATTTCATTTATATTCTTACATTGCACAAGATACCGTCAACGTCAATGTTAAAAATGGAATTTATCAGAATGGCAGAGCTTTCGTATTAGTTTTATGAGGTTCGCACAATTCCAGTATTAGAATCAATCCCCAGACATTTCCAAGCTTGTTAAAGGGAACCATGCCCTAGCCCTCAATCCTTTTTTTCTGGAATGAAATTCCTCCTCCATGTTGTAGAAACAATCCCTCAACAAGAAAATTCGAAACAGAAATTGGTAAAGAGAAATAAGAAATGAGGTGGAGGTAGTTGCTCGTCTTTTTTTCTCCTTAAATAACCGGCTTAAATATATCATCCTAACACAAATTTTAAAGTTCAAAACCTACTTCAAAATCAATAAACAAACAATAAAAATATTGAAAACATATGAATGCAAAATTGCAAATACACACATAATTATGCAACCAGCTTAGACACATATCCAAAACTGCACAATATTTGTAATTATCGTTAAAATTATGGTCAATGTAGTGGTGTAGCTGTTTTTTTTTTTTTTTTCAGTTGATTGGTTTTGGTGGGTCTCCTCTGCCTTTGCAGCTTGAAGACACCTTGGATGGAGAGGTTTGTAACATTTTCCCATTAATTGGTGGGTTTCAATATCATTTATATTTTATTTAAACACTACACAATAGTAATAAATCAACCCATTCAATGATGCTTTTAAGTTCCATTTAGGTACGCAAGCTTTGTGTAGATTTGATTAGAAGTTTAGAACCTGGGTGAGAGAAAAATGTTGACATTATGTATGTGAATATACTAATACTACACTTCAAGTCACACAAATTTAACACACTTCTACAAGTAATACATATTAGGCCTCTCCCAACCCTTCCCCATCACTAAACCCATCACTAGCGCCACGTCATCGCATCCTTACTGACCTGCTACTGACACGTTCGTGCCAACCCTACCCATCACTAACCCATCACTAAACCCATCCTTTCCACATCATCATTTCCACATCACCATTTTAATTAATAAAAAAACACATTATATTAAATAAAAAAACATTACATTAAATAAAAAAAACATTACATTAATTAAAAAAAAATTACATTAAATTATAAAAAGACATTAAAATTAAAAAAAAAACATTAAACTTAAAAAAAAAACATTAGACCTAAGAAAATAAAAACATTAGACATAAAAAAAACATTAAACTTTAAAAAAAAAAACTACTCGTCGTCCTCGTCTTCCTCTTCTCCCTCATCGGATGAGTCCGGTTCGGCGTATTTGTCCAATAAACTCCGGCGATATTTTAAAACCGCTTTTCGCTCTCTTCGGCTCAAATTATCAGGAACCGAACAATGAAGGACTCTGAAAGCATCCGATATCTTTTTCTCCACGGTCGCTTCTTTGATAGTCTTCAAAGTGTCGGCTTGCAGTATGGCGTTCTCACATATACGGTCACGAGTTTCGTCACTTGAATACCGTGACGAAGTCGCATCCGAGGAACTTGCCGTACGCCGGCTAACGTTACGACCGATTGGTCGACGGATCGGGTCGTCACGGAATAGACCTTCCAGATTTTCGGGAGGGAGCGGGTTGGGGTTGTCATCGCCAAGGTTCACCGGGTTGGGCACGGGAGTGGGTTGGGGATTCATGACGTTGTAATCTACCCAAAACTTGGGGTAATCTTTTAGTTCCTGCCAACACAGTTCGTACAAAAAGTTCCTCCGGTTGTTGTTGTCATAAAATTGTTGTTTTGCGGCGTTGATCATGTCTTGGTCACCCGCCCCACTTTGTCGATTTGACTCGAACCGTTTATAGATTTCCCCAAACTTCCGAACATCCATTTTTATCTTGTTCCATTTCCCTTGGAGTTGACTTCTGGTGCGTTTTGTATCAACTATTGAGTTGTACTCGGCTTCAATCTGGCCCCAAAGTCGATCACCGGGTTGTGAGTTCCCGTGTTCTGCGGATTCTGAAGCATTTATCCACCGCTGGGATAAAATAACAGCCTCCTGGATGGACCACTTCTTTACCGTACCAGGCTCCCTAACCGCTGGTGTAGCTCTTCTTCTTCTTCCCGTTCCCCTGCTTGGTTCGACGGGGTCGGGAACCGCTTGTGGGCCCTGTGCTTCGGCTTCCTCTTCGGGCGGGGATTCGGGTTGATAGCCAGAACCCGAACCCGAACCGGGATGATAACCGGAGCCATAGAAACCGGGGTGGAAACCGTGTTGGTAACCGGGTTGGTAACCGGGTTGGTAACCGGGTTGATAACCCGGTTGATAACCGGGTTGATAACCCGGTTGATAACCCGGTTGATAACCGGGTTGATAACCGGGTTGAAAACCGGGTTGAACCGCGCCTTGGTTCGAGAAACCGCCGGGGGTGGATTGGAACGGCATAAAACCCGAACCCGAACCAGATGCGACGTTGCTCGGGCTGGGCTGGCTAGTCTGTCCAGCATTTGACGAATATGCTGGTGACGGGATACGGGTGTTTAACAAATTTTGGAAGTGATCATTTGACGCAGAGGAGTTCGATCTACGACTCATGATGAAAATCTGGAAAATAGGTAATGAAGGTATTGAAGAAGTGGGAGAAGTGGTGTAAAATTATGAATGTGAGGGTGTTGTATTTATAGGTAAAAAATAGGATAAAGGAAAAAAAAAAAAAAAAAACAAAAATTAAATTTTGAATTTAATTTATACGCTCCCTCGATCCTCGCCACACCCCCGACGGATTCTCTACCCCGTCGAAAACACGACGTGTTGTTGACGACGCCGGCCACGACGGCACGGTGCCAACGCCGTCGTGGCTCGACGCGAGCTCGACGCCCCCCGACGGATAGCGTTGGCAGCGGTCTTAGGTACATATTTTTAGTAGGGGTGATCCTATTAAAACAGCCCTTTTCTCCCATTTTAACATCCCTATCCTTTTGATCTCGAAAACAGTAACAATCAGCAATAAAGTTTACACTTGACATTTTTTGGAATAAGTAAATAGTAGTTAATTAATATCAAGTTTGTAGTTTCAAGATCCCCACCACCAACCACCCACCGGCAACCATCACCCTATTCCGCAACCACCACCCGTATTTCACCGGCGAACACCACCAGCAATCTGCCGGCGAACATGGCCTCCACCTACCATCGCCACCTCCGCCACCATTCAACTCTATCAGACCACCACCAACATCTTCTAATAAAAAAAAAGAACACATGTAGATCTGTAGAGAGAGAGACAGACAGAAAGATATGAAACAGGTAAAAACACAAATCCACTTCAAAACCACCATCAACACCAAATAATTTGGACTGAGTTGCCCGAAATGGCTTGAACTCGTGTACGCCCGAGCGACCTGCGGGCACGAATGCAGCTCCGAAATTCCGGGCTCGTGCGGGTCAATTTTTGCACCTCATCGACACTGCAGTTGTCTCGTACTGACCTCCTCAGTACTGATTTTTTCATACTGACCACCTCAGTACTGAACCGATCAATACCGACCTCCTCGCACTGAGTGTTCGACGCGTACTGAGCTGCAGTCTGATACTGACCTACGCAGTATCAGTCTGATACTGACCTGCGCAGCAGGCAGTCTCATACTGACCTGCAGTACTGATCTGCGCAGCAGATGTCTGATACTGACTTCCAATACTGACCTGCGCAGCAGCAGTCTGATACTGACCTGCGCAGCAGCAGTCTGATACTGACCTGCGCAGCATCAGTCTGATACTGAGTTGCTACACTGACTTCCAATACTGAGTTCGTATACTGACTTCTGATACTGAGTTCTCGGACTGAGTTCCTGGACTGAGCAGAACAGTTACGAAAATTCTGCAATTAGTGCAGATTACTGTTTTGATTTCTTGTTTAATTGTATTGAATGCATTTAATGTTTTGATTAAACATCACTTGGCATTCTACACTATAAAAGGAGACCTTGGGTCTCATTTGTAAACGCACCTTCTACACCTACTTCTTCTTTCACAGCTTTCTCTCTTAAAGAAAACACTCTAAACTTGGTTAGTGTTCTGGCTTGGATTATATCCGGTAGTGTAAAACTACTCGGTTGTTTTACCCTGGGAAATAGACAACGAATCTATTTTAAGGGGATCGTGAATTTCACGAGACTCAACCAAAACCTTGTACTTGTTTGTTCTATTTAGTTTGTTTCAATCTTTTGTAAACGTATTCGTCAATTTCCCTTATTGTAATTGTATTTTATTAATGAAAATTGGTATTAGCTCCTACAAACTTAAAATAAATTTTCCTCTCTAGCTAATACCGGTTGGAAAATACATATTTTTTTTTTCTCCGGATTTTGCTCGTTAATAGCATAGATTCGGAAAAGTGGTGATTGAAATGTTTATATAGAACAAAAAGGTTCAATTGAGTTTTTAGAAAAGAAAAATTTCCAATTTTGTTTTGTTTAAATTGTTAAATCAAATTTTTGGATTTAAAGTTTATTATATCAAGTTTTTAAAGTTTGATTTTAAATAACTTGATATATAGTTTAAAACAATTTTGGATTTAAAAATTTTTTGGTAATCAAGTTTGCTTTGGCTACTTGATTTTCTCATACTTGTGAAAAGCTAAAATTCTTCGGGATTTTTATCTATGGATTGCTTTGGCATCTAGAATTTTGCTTTCAAAGTTGAGAATTTTGGAGTTTCTTATGAAACTTGTAGTTGATAGTTATAAAGTTTCGAAAGTTACATTAGTTGAAAAGATACAAGATAGTCTTTGACTTCTTGAGTTGATTCCTATAAGGATGTTACTTGAAATATATCTTTTAGCTAGTTGTATGTGAGAAACTTATATAATTTTGGATTAAGACTAATTTGTCTTATTTTGTACTTTTCAGTTGAAAGATGGAAAGTGGAATGGATACGCCGCCGGCATCCACCGTGTTGACTCCACCTTTTGTGAATGCTATTCCTTTGGTTGGAACTCAAGTAGCCGTGAACACCGTTGCCAACCATGCCGAAAGGCCCGAAAAGTTCAATGGTTTGAACTTTAAAAGATGGCAACAAAAGATGTTCTTCTACTTGACCACGTTGAACCTTGCAAGGTTCTTGACCGAATCCGCTCCTACGATCGTTGATGGGGAGACCGATGTTCAATCCGTGAACGCGGTAGATGCATGGAAGCATTCGGATTACATATGCCGAAATTATGTCTTGAATGGCTTGATTGATTCTTTGTACAACGTGTATTGCAAAATAACGACGTCCAAACTCTTATGGGAGTCGTTAGATCGCAAATACAAGACCGAAGATGCCGGAACAAAGAAATTTGTCGTTGCCCGGTTCTTGGATTTCAAGATGATTGACTCAAAAACCGTAATGAGTCAAGTGCAAGAACTTCAAGTGTTGTTACATGACATACATGCCGAAGGAATGGTGCTTAGTGAGACCTTCCAAGTCGCGGCTATTATTGAAAAGTTACCTCCTAGTTGGTTGGACTTCAAAATTTACCTTAAGCATAAGCGAAAGGAAATGTCCATCGAAGATCTTATTGTTCGCCTTCGTATTGAAGAAGACAATAAAGTTGCTCAAAAGATTAGTTACTTGCCCGAGTCGGCAAAAGCTAATGTTGTTGAGAATGGGGAATCTTCTAGGAGAAACAAAGGCAAAGATGTGGTCAAGAACAAGAATGGTCATTTGAAACCAAAAGATGGGACTGTGAAAAAGAAATTCCACAAGTTCAACGGTACGTGCTACAATTGTGACCAAAAGGGTCATAGGGCTTCGGATTGTAAGCAACCGAAACGAGAAAATGCACATGAAGTCAATGTGGTGGAGCATAGTGATGAACATATGCAACTTGTGGCAATGATATCCGATATCACGGCAATGATCTCGGAAGTAAACTTGGTAGGAACTAATGATGTTGGTTGGTTCGTTGATACGGGTGCTACCCGTCATGTTTGTTTTGATCGAGCCCGATTCACCACGTTCAAAGAGGTTGACAATGGTGAAAAGTTGTTTATGGGGAATGCGGCGACGGCCGATGTGAAAGGAGAAGGAAAAGTGGTCTTGAAGATGACCTCGGGAAAAGAACTTGTGTTGAGCAATGTGTTGTATGTGCCGGAGATTCGTAAGAATCTTGTCTCCGGGTGGTTGTTGAACAAGTTTGGTTTTCGTTTAGTGTTTGAATCGGACAAGGTTGTGCTAACAAAAAGTGGAATGTTTGTGGGGAAGGGCTATGCCCTTAACGGCATGTTTAAATTAAATGTCGTTTAAATTAAATGTTATTTGAATAAATGATTATTATGAATAAAACTTTATTATGTTTATTATTCTTGTGTTACTTACATTTATGTCAATAAATTTCAATTTAAAGTCCTATTTTATTTAAAATACATTCCACATCGATTCAAATTCACAAATATAACGAATACATCCTTCCATTTGGTTGAAAGAAATAACCAAAACTCCTTGATGTACACGAAAGAGTGCAACTTTACTTTAGAGAAAAGTAAATATGAAGTGATTGATACATTAATATGTACAAATGTGGGGGTAAGTCGTGTGTCGACTACTTATCTTTTATAAGATAACCCGTGAAGATAAGATGAAACATCGTATGCATTTTGATTTGAAAGAAAATCATCTAATGTGGGGGTACCTTGCTAAGGTATTAATTCATCTTAATAGAAAATTAACATCAATTAAAGAAGATATTCTAAATAATTGATGGTATATATTATTGTCTCAAATTTACATTAGTCAAGTGTACAATGTATAATGGTGAGACATAATACGATATGATAACTACTCTCAATTGAAGTTATCAAGATTAACTATCTTGATAACATCGCGGATCCGCTTATGAAAAGGCTTAAGTAGAGAGTTAGTTATAATGGAATGGGACTAAAGCCCTTGGAATAAAAGTTTATGCGAAGGAAACCTAACCTAGTTGACTGGAGATCCTAAGATCTAGGTTCAATAGGACAACCTAATTGTATAAACGAAGGGATGTCACTGTGGGGGTAACGGAATTCCTCCATACATTCTTAAAGGGAGTACATTGTACTACTTCCTAGTCCATTCCTAGTTCAGTGACAATGAGGATAAGCACTATGGCTTTTAATGATTCGTGGTAGAGAATCACCTATGTGAGAGAGAAGTGGGGTCGCTTCGAATGGGATTGTTGGGCACAATTCTTAGTAGCTCTCGCAGAACCAGGCAGTGTCCATGACCAAGACGGGCACGATAAGAGGATATGAACAAGTTAGGGAGAGTCTTGTGAGAATGTATACCGTCGTCTACACAAAAGGCGGACTCAGTTCAAGGACATCACGTCTACTGACTGCTAGGAGACTAAGTGTGCTTCTCAAGGGAGGGTTCAAAGGCTAACACCTACCCATCCTTTGCAAGACTTGACTGTTGAACATTTATCGATGGTTTGTGGTGTTTTCAATCGATCTCTATTCATGTGGGGGATTGTTGGAAAAAGTTGTGATAAAATGATTTTTCACCAACTTTGGACCTATATAATTATATATATATATATGTGTTATATATAGTTATTGGTTGGTAGCTATGTGTTCTCCTATATGAGAGCTACGCAACGGTATATAGCGTGTCCAAAGTCGAGTTGTGGTGAATGAGATATCGACTCTCAAAGTAGGGTGTTTGATACAAGAAATCTTGGAAGTGGGGGATGTGGGAGAGTATCCCACATAGGAAAAAGATGAAACCATTTGTTGGTTTATAAGGTTGGAAGTTGTATGGAAGATTAAATCCTTATACATGGGTTTTACCCGCACGCCTACGCGCGGGGGGGGGGGGGGTGCAAATAATTTGGACTGAGTTGCCCGAAATGGCTTGAACTCGTGTACGCCCGAGCGACCTGCGGGCACGAATGCAGCTCCGAAATTCCGGGCTCGTGCGGGTCAATTTTTGCACCTCATCGACACTGCAGTTGTCTCGTACTGACCTCCTCAGTACTGATTTTTTCATACTGGCCACCTCAGTACTGAACCGATCAATACCGACCTCCTCGCACTGAGTGTTCGACGCGTACTGAGCTGCAGTCTGATACTGACCTACGCAGTATCAGTCTGATACTGACATGCGCAGCAGGCAGTCTCATACTGACCTGCAGTACTGATCTGCGCAGCAGATGTCTGATACTGACTTCCAATACTGACCTGCGCAGCAGCAGTCTGATACTGACCTGCGCAGCAGCAGTCTGATACTGACCTGCGCAGCAGCAGTCTGATACTGACCTGCGCAGCATCAGTCTGATACTGAGTTGCTGCACTGACTTCCAATACTGAGTTCGTATACTGACTTCTGATACTGAGTTCTCGGACTGAGTTCTCGGACTGAGTTCCTGGACTGACCAGAAGGACTGAGCAGAACAGTTACGAAAATTCTGCAATTAGTGCAGATTACTGTTTTGATTTCTTGTTTAATTGTATTGAATGCATTTAATGTTTTGATTAAACATCACTTGGCATTCTACACTATAAAAGGAGACCTTGGGTCTCATTTGTAAACACACCTTCTACACCTACTTCTTCTTTCACAGCTTTCTCTCTTAAAGAAAACACTCTAAACTTGGTTAGTGTTCTGGCTTGGATTATATCCGGTAGTGTAAAACTACTCGGTTGTTTTACCCTGGGAAATAGACAACGAATCTATTTTAAGGGGATCGTGAATTTCAAGAGACTCAACCAAAACCTTGTACTTGTTTGTTCTATTTAGTTTGTTTCAATCTTTTGTAAACGTATTCGTCAATTTCCCTTATTGTAATTGTATTTTATTAATGAAAATTGATATTAGCTCCTACAATTGTAAGGATAATAGAAGAAAACTGATTTGGGGATAATGTTGGGGGATTAACTATTAGGACATACTTAATATCTATTAGGACAGAGTAATTACCGTTGGGGGATTAACTATTAGGACATACTTAATATCTATTAGGACAGAGTAATTACCGTTGGGGGATTAACTATTAGGACATACTTAATATCTATTAGGACAGAGTAATTAATGAGCAATCACCAATTAATGTTTTTTAGTAATTAATCTCACTCTTTCTCTCTCTTCCCTTTCTCTCATCCGTCTCTCATCTCCCTTTCCCACATTCTTTCTCTCTCTCCACTCTCTTCTCCTTCTCCATCACACCTGCAACTACTATCCATAAATTTATTGTTGTAAACTCAAACTCAAAAGATACATCAACTCCTTCAATAGGAGTAGAAGAAACTGAGTTCTAAAAAGCTAGATTCGAAGACAACATAATCACTGAAACACTGGAGCACTACAAATGTGATTAGCGTCATTGTTGTCTTGAATGTCTTCTATCTTCCATTAATGTATGTAATAGATAAAGTGAAAAAAAGATGATGGAAAGCCTTTATTTATTTATTAATTTCTGGGGTTTGTTATTAAGCATTTATGCAAATCGAAATCTACATGTGAGTGTTTTGTGCTATTTGTGGCGGAGAAGATGAAGAAGTTCTCGGAAATCAACTTACAAATTTATTGTTAAGGTAGTAGATGTTCTTCATGACTTGAATGATGTTATCCTTCATGGTTTTTTGAGAGAGACAAGAAGGAGAAAGTGGAAGAAAGATGGGGAAAAAAGATATTGCATATGTTAATTTGACAGAGAAATGCCCGAGAGAGGTAGAGTTCAATTGTGGATATACATGTAGCTTATTGATGTCTAGAACAACAGTTTTCAAGATAAAAATTAATTATATTTTAATAAGAATGTCTTCATATTTTAATATGGCGTGGCCATTAGCACAAATCCCTATTAATTATAGTTAATTTGTATAAATGTAGATCTGTTTAAGTATATAATAGGTATGTCAAAATAGTATGACCCTAATGATGGATAGGAGATGGGTAGGTGGCCACGTGGGTATCATTTAATGAGAAGATAAAATGGGTTGTGCCAATAGATGAGTGGGTTGTCACAATAGTCACTTCCTTTTAGTAGGCCCACCAATTAATAGGTTTTAATATCATTATTGTTTATAAAAAAAGACTAAACAATACTAATAAATTAGCACATTAAATGATGATTTTAAGTTCCAATAAGTAAACAAGCTTTGTATATTTGATTTTAAGTTCCATTTAGGTAAGTAAGCTTTGTACAATTGACACATTAGTTTTTGATTTTTAAAATATCAGTTTTATATCAATCACACACAGCTGCTATAAAATTGATTCACCAATACAAAAAATATATCTTCACTTAATATTTCTGGACCTTTAAATTATGTACTTTAAATATTTATCTAAACACTTTTTCACGAACATTAATTATGAAAACCTTAGCCCCTAAAAGCTGTCATTATCAAAACAAAATAGGATTATCATTATCAAATCCCTACTAAACAAAATATAATTTCTTTAAAATAAAACATTACACTAGTAAAAAACATTACAATAATTTTTAAAAATATTAAAGTAAAATACTTTTCGTTGCGAAGCCGAACCCGGAACAAACAACTTCTTGAAATCTGACGAAAAGGTATATATAATCTTTTCCCCGAGCGCCATTTAGTAAGAAAGGTTGGAGCTTTCGGGTAATTTAACTACTGAATCTAATATTGTCTGTTAATCTTCATTAAATCCATAATAGGTAATGGTTGCTTTCAACGACCTAAAACATACATACATACCTACATATACATGGATACCTAATGACATAGTTATATTCCGAACGACGTCGTATTTTTCTCCGGCCACTATAATAAAAGAAAATCAAAAATTATTTCTATTTACCCTATATATATTGCGATGAAATATCGTCGCCATAGGTATACACCGAACGATCGACGTCGTAATTTTCTCTGATGACTATAATAAAAGAAGATAAAAAATTATTTTTATTTAGTCTATGGCGACGACATGATGTCTCAATATGTATATACTGAACGACGAGGTTTCTTTCTCCGGCATCTACAATAAAAGAAAATCAAAAACCTTTGTTGTTTAACCTATATATGGAGACGACATGTCATCGCTATAGGTTTACACCGAATGGCGTCGTCTCTTTTTATGTAATCCCTAATTAAAGAAAATTAAAAGATTTCATTTTCACCTCTAACGACGTCTTTTCGTCGCCATAGGTTCTGGTAAGAGTTTCCTAAAATCCCGCCTAGTGTTTTTATTACTGCTCACTCTGTTGCGACGACATGTAATCACCACAGGTTTCGTCCGGATAGTGGTAAAATCTTGTAATGTATTTGTAGTAAAATGCGGGTAAAAATTGACACACTAATTTCACTCTAATCAATGAAACTAGGATAATATCAAAATCCTCTCCCGAATCCAAGTGATATAATCAATATTAGTTATAAGCGGAATAAGATTACCCTATTAATATGCAATCAACCACACAACGAAATATATAATGCAGTAAATATAAAGAGACACAGAGATTTACGTGGAAACCCAAAACGGGAAAAAACCACGGGCGGAGGAAGCCGATAATCAATCCACTATAATCTTGCAGTGTTTACAAAGCTTTGAATCAAAAAGACTTACAGAGTGAATAAATGGTACAAGAATCAATTAGGGTTAAAACCCCTAATTCATAATCGCCGTTTGTAAGGTGTTCGTAAAAGAAACCTACGTTCGTAAATAAGCAGCGTACGTAACAAGCCGTGAAGGGATTTGGAAGTGAATTGTGAATTGTGTGATGCCTTTTCCAATAGCCACGTGATGGCTTATAAGGAATTATTTAACTTTCATCAATTGGCAGAAATAGTCCTTGAAGTTTGAAATATATTTAATTTTGGAGACATATATTCCACAGTATTATTCTTTCACAAATAGTAAAGGTTGGTTATATTCCTCGTTTTTCTTTCTACACTTTAAAGCGTCTGCGCGCCTATTTATACATCAAGATTTCTCCATTCACAATGAATTGGGTGTACTCTGTGTGTATGTGTGTGTGTGAGAGAGAGAGATGGGTTTTTTGTTTACAGTAATAACTCGTTTACTTCATAAACTCATGAATCTTGCAGGACTAACACCTCAAACCCTAGAAATAGAGCCTGGTACCCAAATGAACATATGGATTCCAAAAGAAACTATCTTTAAAGTTGATGGAAAAACCTCATACGTACCACCCAAGAAGCCAGTTGTACTCCTTGTCCACTGTTTTGTAATGGATGGTATCTTCCTATGGTTTCCGCAAGTATTAGCCCTAACCAGAAACTACTCCGTTTACGTACCCGACCTCCTGTTCTTTGGTGGCTCAACCACCAAAAGAACCGACAGATCTGTTAGCTTTCAGGCTGAGTTCTTGGCTAAAGGAATGGAGATATTAAAAGTGAATAAGGTCACACTTGTTGGGTTAAGTTATGGAGGAATAGTTTGTTTCAAAATGGCAAAGTTGTACCCAGATTTGGTGCAATCTATTGTCGTGACTGCTACTGTTGTCGAGGTAACTGAGTCAAGGGACGTTGAAGCAGGTGGGTGTATCCAGCTGGCAAGACCTTTTGTTGCCGGACAAAATTGAAGGATTTAAAAGGACGGCGACTGTTGCTGCTCATAAACTCCCATGGCATTTACCATGATATTTTTGAGGTATTTATATTAGTCTTTGTCTCTTGACATTTTCTTGTTGAAATATTTTACTAATTTGAAATTTATAATTTGTAATAGACAATGTTCAAGAACCGAAAAGAGAGAAGTGAACTGTTGACAGCTATGATTGTTGATGATGAAGACGCAGACACGGAAACAAACTACTCCCAGGTTGTTACATTTACGCTAAAACTAATATCATGTTATACATGAGTGCAAATTGCATAAAAGTGTAAGAAATTTTCAAGATCTGTACTTTCTTTCCTTCTCCATCCCTTCACCGCCACTGACGTAATCAAGTTGTTAGATCTAGGGTTTGTTAAGTTATTTAAATGGGGTTTTGTACTGAAATTTCCCGATCTAGGGTTGTCGCTTTATTTAGTTGTTAGATCTAGGGTTTTTTAAGATATATATTTATGGGAAATGCTAACTAATGCTCTTAATACAATTGTTAAGAAGTAACTTTCCAACTAATTTTGATTAAATAAAATTAAAAAGAGTTTTGTTAATGACAGCCCATAGGCTGTCTCTAACGTGCATAAAATGATTGTACATTCATTGATAGAGTAGTGTTCCTAAAATTCAGGGGGCGATTTTTACTTTATTTTTACCTTCTTATTGACAACTATAAGGGCTGTCATTATCATTTTCCAATTAAAAAATACTTTCCATCGGACCTGTTATTACCCACGTTCTTAAATCAAGACCTGCTACTTAGATTTAAATTTCCCTATTCCAAATTAATAACTTCCCACGATAATTCTAAAATCACATTTGAATTTTAAAAGTTTTGAAGTATATGATTTTATTATATATTTAAGAAAAATGGTAATGAAAGCTCTAAAGTGCTGTCAATAAAAAGTCAAAATTAATGTAAAGATTGTCCCCTGAATTTTAGGATTATTACATTACCAATGAATATACAATTTTTTTATGCATGTTATATTAACAAAACCCTATATTTAATAGTATATGATTTTAGTATATAATGTTTTATGTATTGAGGTACCACACATGTGAATTAAATAGTCAAAACGTTCGTAGGGGCTTTTTTTATCTCAAAATATTCAATTAAATAAATTTATAGTGATTTAAAATTCTGGTGGGAATCAATGGATTTTAAATGCAAGAAATTAGTTTTGTTCAGAATATGGATGGAAATTAATTTTGAAGCGGTGGGTTTGAAGAAATATGAAGGAAATTAAAATTTAGGTAGTGGCTGTGAGTAAATGTTGATAATGATTATAAACGCTCCTGTTTAAATGTTATGGAGATTTTAAGAATATCCGAATAACATCAAGTTGATAAAACTAATTAAAATGACAAGTAGTTAAATTATAAAAAAAACAACATTGATCTTACTAGCTATATTCAATACTGGAATTAAACGCAGAGTGAAAAGCATAGATTCATTGATTCAATCCATTAGATGGTGTTAGATGATAATTTTGGTGAGAAAGATGAAGAACAAATTAGGGTTTTAGAGAGAGAAAGGTAGAGAGAAGTTAGAGAGAACAAATGCTGAATGTGTGAATTGATTAGTGAGCAAAAGTTAAAGATTTAAGCCTTACATGTTGGTATTTATACCATGGCTTAAAACTTGGTTAGTTAGGACTAATTCCTAAACAAAACTTAACATCTATACAATGTTTCACTTTTACCCCCTAGACTATCTATTACAACTTTCTAGTACCTAACAATCTCCCCCTTTGTAATAGTAGACTAGGTTGCATATCTTTGAAGACTTCTGTGTTTGTAAGGCTGGAGCTGAGATTTGAACCGTTGAGCAGTTATGTTGATAAAACAGCATCAGCCTTTGATCATCGTTGACAGACATACTTTTAAATGGCTTTTCAACCAATATAAAGTATTCCAGAAGACATCATGCACATCGACTGAATGTAGACCCATAGATAGAGCGGTTAGCAGCGGAAGTCCTTTCTTGAAGTTGTGGCATTTGTCGATTTGCTGCAGATCCTTGGTTCCTGATGTTTGTTGAAGTTGAAGCAGTGCGGAATGTTGATATGTTGTGGATTTTCTGACCGTTGTTGATAATGTTGGAGTACGGTCATAGAATCCTTTATCTGATTTATTGACTGTTGTTGATAAGATTGAAGTACAGTCATCAGATTTTCTATCAGACATAGAGACCGTTGTTGATAAGAATGGAGTACGGTCGTCTGATCTTCGCACAAGAATGTATCAGGGTAACCCAGGATCACATAGATTGCCTGTTAGCACAACAGTTACAGAAACTGAGTGACCTACGTTCAGTGTTGGCATTGATGTTAGCACTGGTAGGATTTCCATTCAATCATCGTGGAATACCAATAATTTTGGTATCACTATGAATGTTCCGGCAATATCTCAAAGATATGCTTGGTAGAGTGCCTGTGTCCTAGAGAAATTTAATTCGGTTCTAGACTCTATATGTGGACAAACGAAGGCGAGGACTGGAGGTGGGTCCTCTTTTTCAATATCAACAATCTCCAAATGAGATGTCGATAGTGGATGTGGTTATCTCCGTGATTTTGAAACAAGTACTTTTTGTACTTGAGTGGTCAGTGGGGGTTGTGCATTGCATCACTGGGTCCATGATGTCTTAATCAGAAAGCAACATATGCAATCTGATATAGATGAGGTTACCCGGTCATTTGTTCGGTTTAGGGAGGGTTTTCCGTTTTCTTTTAACCCTTTCACACACGCTCCTCACTCAACTCACTTTTTCATTTTTCAACCACACCCTCGTTTTTGTTTTTACCATGTGATAAGCTGATCTGCACCCCATACTTCATACCCCCTCTCAATTTTTACCTCAGCGCACCCCAATCAAGATCCCATGATACTTGATTCTGCTCACCTAGACCTAGGGACCCTCACTTTTTAGTTCCTATATTGTCGGTGGCTCCGGGGAAGATCATGCTGGGTTTAGCAGATCATAGGAGTAATTTAAGAGTGGTCTAATACGCTCATGTGCACTTTGATCAGCTCTTTAAAAGATGTTGCATTTTGGTTGGTTCACATGGATTTTTTGGTAACACCGGACTCACATAGAGTATCCGTTAGCACACGGTATGAATCTGTAGTCGTTTGCACAACCGTTGATTCAAATGTGTGACCTGCGTTTAGAGTTGGCGTGATTTTAGCTCTAGCAGGATTTCCACTCGATCTTCGTGAAACATCAGATTGTGATGCCACTACAAGTGTTCCGATGGATTCACGGAGATCCATGTTTGTAGTGCAGGTGTCCTATATTGGAAATATTCTTGGGGGTGAGAACTAGACACACTGTGCATACAAAGAGACTTAACCCGGGGCAGGAGGTTATTATTATTCAATACCGACATACTCCGAATGAGTAGTCAGTAGCTTTTGTGCTACGTCCCCTGATGAAATGAAACAAATCCTTGTTGAGAGGAATTTGAGTAGTTGGTGGTGGCGTGCATTTGCTTTACTGGGCCAGTAAAGTCTAGTGAAACATTCAACGAATGAATGATCACCTATTTAATTGGTTGCCCGGTTTGTTTTCGGTTTGGATGCACTCATAAGGTGTGTTTTCTTTGATTTATCATGTTTTCACATCACCTTGCACTCACCTATTACTATACCCTAGACCTAAACCCTCACATTTACCAGTTGGCTGAAATATTTCCCTGGGAAGGCGTGGCCGGATCTGGCAAACCATGGGAATGTATGTCTTTTGAAGTAGTAAGTAACGAGAATTAAAAGAATTTGTAATAAACAGATGCAATCTTTACTAGAGAACTAGTAAAGAGATCGTTTACGGATATTACAACAACTTATGATTAACGTTACAAACATAAAACTTTTTATTTGGGTATTTTGTTTTTGTTTTTCTGAATTTTCTCCCCCTAGAAATAATAATTCTCCCCCTAGAATTAATATTTCTCCCCCTCGACAAAACAAATGTAATTGACAAGTTTTGAGATCGAAGGACGTACCTTATACCTCGTCGGAGGGTTGAAGGAGAGGTTTTGCGGTTAAGCTTGATTGAGATTTGTGGTTTCTTTTAAGAGCGGGTTCTGTATCTGTTTTGATCAGAAGCCATATTGGAACAGGTGAAGTGCCTCCCAGTATTTGAATGTTAATGCCGCCCACGTCTTTCATACGGTTTTTGGCGATTAACTGATTCGTCCTGCCATCTGAGCCCATGATATTGACCGAAAGGTAGTGGCATGTTAGGAACTTCAGTTGTGTAGGTAGGCGTTTTACTTCTGTCTCGTACACCCAGGTGAACCTCAAAATGTCTAATCACTATTCGCCAGCTTAGTCTTTCCTTAATGGCAGTGATTAGTGTGTCAATATTGCTTCGAAGAGAGGTGTTTTCTGGGTTGCTGGGATCTCTGTTCATGTGCCTCCCCTTTTTCTCCAATTTCTTCTTGAGGATGTTCAATGTGCCGTCACAGTACTTGGCAATGTGTGACACACGAAAGAAGACTATTTCTTTGAAGTAGTTCGTGTAAGTCATTCCCAAGTTGGGTTCACCTAGAACAACTGTTCTCCGAGTTTGAATCTCGGAGGGAAGTGATCTGTAAGGAGCAGCTAAGTGAACCTTTGCTGTACCACTCTCAATAGCCATCTGCACATCTTCCATTCGAGCAGCTAATGTTTTAACAAGCATGAAGCGCTTCAGAGCAGCCTGAGCGAAATTTCTCGCATGATTTTTAATTGGATGAGGCGTGTCTGGTAGTAAGCGTACTGTGTTGTAAAGAAATTCTATATCCCGAGGTTCAAGAATATAGAAGTCTCCTTCAGTAATTGTGTACAGTTGATCATCTGCTCTGCGAATATGGAAGATTGTGTACCAGTAGTAGCCTGAGAAATGGTCGGTCGTTATCTCCAGGAGTTGTGTTATCGGGAATTTGCTGTATCGATCGGTTTTGCCCCTAAGGTAATGCATTGTAAGGTAATACATTTTCTTTTTTCGGAAAGGCAGTACCACTTCTTTGTATAAATCCTGATAAATTACAGGCAGCTCTGTCTCCTGGAAAATAGCAGAGAAGCGATCTTCAACAAATGGCATTTTAACTTGTTGAAAGAGGCACGCTTTGGAGATCTTCAGGCGGCGTTTGTTAGCTTTATCCGCCGCTCTCTTCTCGCTATATGATAATACCGGCACATCATGTGTAGGAGAGGCAGTTGGTGGTTCCGGTGCTGGAGTTCTGGCGGCGACCAGTTGATCGTAGTTTCGGAAGTAACGGTGATAATTTTCTCGGGTGAAGGGATATCTTTTGACGTCAAATGGTTCATCCTCCCCTGCTTTGTCGCTGTCGGAGTCATCGTTTGAAGGGGAGGTGGCAGGTTGAGTTGATTCGTTAAAAGCGTCCCTCACAATGTTGTCTTCTTCCGGGTCACTAGGTAAATCAATAACTGTGTCCGCCTCTTTTCTCAGAACCTGTTGAACGTTGTCGTTTTTATTGTTCTCAACCTCAAAATTTATAGATTGGAGATGACACATAGATTCAAGTTTTTCGGCTTCAGTCATCTCACTGGATTTACGGTTATTTTGGGGCAAGATGTCTTCACTCTCATCTACTCGCCACTGGTTGAGTGGTTCAACGTTCAGCACCTGATTGTAATCAAACTCAACAATCGCCCAGTCATGTACATACTCATATTCTTGTTGGCCTCCTCCCCGTGTTTGATGACAGGAGCTGGGTTGGTGTTGGGAATGACTTGCACCTCCGGAGTGTTGAGAACTGGATCCACCACGTTCCAGAATTCTCCTCTGTCCTCCTCCTCCCTGAGGATCATCCTCAGGGTCTCCTGGTCTCCTGAAAGTGAGTGAACCTGGATTGCAGGGTTCCACCAGTTCTTCTATGCGATAGTTGAACATCGCTTTAATTTGTTCAATCGTAAAAGAACGGGATGCTTCCAGGAGCATTTCTCGGTTTAATGGATCAGAAGCCGGTGGAAGAGGAGCAACAATTTCCAGCCTACTCTCAATGTTCTCCAACCTCGTACTTAGTGATTGGATTGTTGAAGTGAGATGAGGGATAAGCTGCATGTCAGGATTTGGCATTTCAGAGTTGGTGGTGGTGGTAGCCTCAGATGGTGTAGTCTGTTGAGGGAGGGTCATAACAACCGTTGTAGGTGAAGTTGTAACGACCCTCGAGGCAGTACCAGTAAAGATGGTAAACGGGGGAAGTGAGGTGTCTATTGGAGGTGGTGTGGTTTTGACTGGCGGTGTTGTGGTTGTTACTGGTGGGGTTGTGGTGGCGACTGGTGGAGTTGTGGTGGTGACTGGTGAAGTTGTGGTGGTGACTGGTGGAGTTGTGGTTGTTACTGGTGGAGAAGTGATTGTGGAGGCTGGAATTGTGGATGATAGTGGGGGGACTGTTGTTGTGGTAGTTGGGATGGTGGATGAGATAGGAGGATCGGATGTTGTGGTAGTGGGAATTGTTGATGTGATTGGTTGTTAGGTGTGTGGTGGAGAGGGATCCGTGAAGATAGGATCATCAAAGGGGTTTGGGGATCCTTGTGGTGGTTGTGAAGGTGGATCTTGTTGTGGTGGTGAAGGTGGATCTTGTTGTGGTGGTGAAGGTGGACCGTGTGGTGATGGTGGTGAACCTGGTTGATCAGATATCGTTGCAGCGGAGTCTGTTGATGATGAAGAAGAGGACGGTTCAGCTGGTTGTTGTGGTTGTCGTATGATGGGTCGAGTAGGCGGAGGTAGAACTTGTTCAGATGATGTAGTGGCAACCGACCCACTTCCTGAGGCACCGCTGGAAAAAATTCGAGGTCGTTTAGCACGTTGGTGAGCCGGTGGTTGTTGCTGTTCAGCCTGTCTACGTCTAGGACGTGGTTGAGGTTGTGGTTGGTGTGGTTGAGCTGGTGGTTGTTGTACTGGGGCAGCTTGTTGTGCAGGAGCAGCTAGTTGAGCTGGAGCAGGAGGTGCTCCTTCAGGTGTCCAGTCAGGATAATGAAGAGCCCGGTATTGGTTCACACTATCAAGATTGAAGTTTGCGATTTTAAGGAGTGGGAGTGGGATCGCGGCCTCATTGACTTCAGTTGTACCACTGTTGCCCCTTAGAAAATTAACGCTCGATGGTATGAATCTTCGTGCAACATCTCTGGTATGAATGTTTTGGTATCTCTCCATGAAATGTTCTATCATAATTGCCCAGAACCTCGGGTATGGCAGAAATGCCGGTTCCTTTGATTTGGAGAGCTTGAATTCTTCCCACAAGTAGGCAGCATAGTCAAAGTGGCGGTTGTAGCACATGGCATGATAGGCATGGTGAACTTCTTTTGAGGCCCTGTCGTGACCACCTTTCTTTGCTGTCATGCAACGGTTGAAGATTGTGAAGACATGGGACCAGCTTCTTGCCATATTTTTCTTTTTCAATTCTCTTAAGTCAATAGATTCCCGAGGAAGGAGAAGACCAAGATCGTGTATCCTGTAATACACTTGTTGGAATGGCAGCTGAGGTTCAAAGGTGGTGAGTGGTGGTCTTGAATCGGCACGAGGTAAACGGAAGAAGTCATAAAGATCATCTTTTGTGAATTGAATTGGTTGTTCATCAATAATAGTTTCGAAGTGGTGTGGGGTTGTTGATGTCACCAGTGTTAGGTTAACGAAGAACTGTTGTACGTACACCGCTGGAACTGATGGTCTGGCATTTATTGAGTAATAAAGAGGATGGCGTTGGAGAACATGAGAATGAATCAGGTAGTTGATGGAGAACGAGACTTCTTCTTCCGGTGCCCAGTAGGGGTTGTTCTCCGCCATGGGTTTGAGCCTGTATGGAGGAACCAGGGTGTTCTCGTCAATGATATGTTGTGCCGCCATCTGTGGTTTAGACACTAAGAACACATGGCACAAAATGATAAGTAAAGTTAGTGCACAGTGTATTAAAAAAAATAAATGTAACGATGATGTTTCACACTGATCGAGACGAGAGGGTCCTAAGTAATTTTAATAGTATATAGTATTTAAATATAAGAATAATAAAAATTTGTTTTTTTTTATTTTATTAAAATATTTAATAAATAGAAATTTGTAAATTATACTTATAAATAAAATACTAAAAAAAACTTAGAAAATAAAAAAAAAAAATCAAAAAGAAGTTCGGGCCGAACAACCATAACAACTTCGTGCAAAAGAAGTTCGGGCCGAACATGGGTAACAACTTCGGGCAGAAGTTTTACAAGAAGTTCGGGCCGAAGTTGTAGAAGAAGTTCGGGCCGAAATTGTACAAGAAGCTCGGGCCGAAGTTGTACGAGTAGTTCGGGCCGAAGTTGTTCAAGTAGTTCGGGCCGAAGACTTTTACGATCGAGGGTTTCTAAACTGTTTTCCAAATCTGGCATTCCTAGATCGATATTTACAGTAAAAAACTGGCCAATAGGGATCGGTTTAACTAATCGAACATACTAGATAACATAGTATAGCAAGAAGAACCCTAGATCGACCATTAGTCCCTAATTTTGAAACCCTAGAAAATGCCGAACATTCAATCGATCGATTCCTGTACAACGAGGCTGAAACAGATCAAATTGAAGGTAGAGATCTTACCGAAAATAGTTGTAGAAGGATGTGAGACGAGATTCGACGTAGTTCGAGCAATATAGAACAATAATCAATAGATTTTTGTTAACTGTGTGTTTTCGTGGTGTGCGACTGTGTGTAGACGAGGAAGAAGAAGGAAAAGAGAAGTTCGAGTCAAGTATTTAAAGGACAAAAGTTCGGGCCGAACTACTCAACCGACTTGGAACTTCGGGCCGAACTACAGTGTGTAGTTCGGGCCGAAGACTTTTCTTCCTTTTTTTTTTTTTAAATTTAAACGAAAATTAAAACAAAAGGAAATTTAAGCAGTTAAAAATTAAAAATTAGGTGAAAATATAGAAAAATCCTAATCAATGTCGAGAGACGGAATTTAAGTAACACAGCATCAGCTTCCCCGATACTGATGAGATGAGTGGTATCGCTCCTTTGACAGTTGACGACTGTTTGACGACCGGGTTTCAAGACGAGATTCTTGAAAGCCATTGTGATGATACGAAGAATGCAACGATTTAACTAATTTGAAAAATATGAATTGTAGACAATTAAGTTTTGAGATTTAGCATACCAAGCTTTGAAACAAGATAATTAAAACGTTTTTCGTCCAAAGCCTTGGTAAACAAATCTGCTAATTGAAAATCGGTGGATACGAAGTACAATTCAACATTGCCCAGTTCAACGTGATCTTTGATAAAGTGATATCGAAGATCGATATGTTTGGTTTTAGAATGTTGAACTGGATTGCAGGATATTGCAATTGCACTTCTGGAATCACAATATAAAGGAATGCGGCTATAGGAAAAGCCGTAGTCCTTAATTGTGATTGCATCCATATCACCCGTGACAGACAGCTAGCGGCGGCAACATATTCTGCTTCAGCGGTTGATAGTGAGACGCAGTTTTGCTTTCTTGATGACCAGCTGACTAGCTTATCTCCTAAAAATTGAACTCCCCCAGATGTACTCTTCCTGTCCAGCATGCACCCAGCATGATCAGCATCAGAGAAGGCAGAGAGATCAAACGAGGTCTCCTTGGGATACCAAAGACCAAGATCTCTTGTGCCTTTTAGGTAACGGAAGATTCGTTTGACTGCCAGAAAATGAGATTCTTTGGGAGCAGCCTGATACCGAGCGCAGATGCATGTTGAAAACATGATGTCCGGGCGACTGGCCGTTAAGTAAAGTAGTGATCCAATCATACCCCGATAGTTTGTGACATCTACCGGTTTACCACCCAGATCAGCATTTAGTTTGGCAGTCGCGGACATCGGTGTTGTGATAGGTTTACAGTCGTCCATGAGATACTTCTTCAGCAGATCAGAGATATACTTTGATTTATTGATGAAGATGCCAGTTGGAAGTTGACGAACTTGAAGACCTAGGAAGAAGTTCATCTCACCCATCATGCTCATTTCAAAGCGTTTTACCATGAGATCGGAGAAACGTTTGCAATATTTCGGATTTGTAGACCCAAAAATAATGTCATCGACGTAGATCTGAATTAGGATGATGTCTTCCCCGTGTCGTTTGATAAACAAGGTGGTATCAACTTTTCCCTTTGAAAAACCAGTTTCAACTAAGAACTGGGAAAGAACATCATACCATGCCCTAGGGGCCTGTTTCAAGCCATAGAGAGCTTTGTCGAGAACATAGACATAATCTGGATGTTTGGGATTTACAAACCCTTCTGGTTGATTAACAAACACCTCCTCTTTTAGAATACCATTTAAGAATGCAGTCTTTACATCCATCTGATAGATAGTAAAGTTTTTGTGAGCTGCATATGCTAAGAAAATGCGAATGGCTTCTATGCGCGCAACAGGAGCAAATGTTTCTTCGTAATCAATGCCTTCCTGTTGAGCGTAACCCTTAGCTACCAACCTTGCTTTGTTACGAATGACGATTCCATTTTCATCTTTCTTGTTCTTAAAAATCCACTTAGTTCCGATTACTGATGATCCCGGGGTTTTAGGAACTAAGCGCCAGACCTTTAATCTTTCGAATTGATTAATCTCTTCCTGCATCGCAATTATCCAGTCTGGATCGGAAAGCGCTTCACAGACTTTCTTCGGTTCAGTGGAGCTTAAGAATGATGCATGATGACATTCATCCGCTGAAGCCCGTCTAGTTTGGACCGAGGAGGATGGGTTTCCGATGATTTGGTCCAAAGGATGTTCCTTTGTCCACTTCGTAGAATGAGGAAGTGGGAGTTGACCAGGGTTAACATTGGAATTATCAGTGAAAGCAGGATGTGGTATGATTGCAGTTTCAGTATCGTGAGGATTGATCTGAGGTGGTGGATCGACTCGAGGAAGATGAAATTTAGAGAAATCAATCACCAGTGGAGCGATAATATCTGATGGAGGTGGGTAATCGACTGGTGAAGATGGAGTTCCTTGTGTTGATATTGAAGGACCTGCACTTGATGTGGGTATTGGTGAGTTTGGAGCAGGTGAGGTAGGTGATGGAGTCTCATTTGGGGATGGAGTGTTGATTTCCGGAGCTGTGATTGATTGAGCATCGGCCGGAGGTGGGGTGGAGGTGGGGGTGTAAGTGGGGGTGGGGGTGGAGGTGGGGGTGGGGTTGGGGGTGGGGGTGGGGGTGGGTGTCTGACGTTGTGATATTCATCATGGAAGTGTTGGAATAGGATTTCAAGATCATTCAGAGAGGATGAATGGTTAGTGGAGGTTGTGGGTAGAGGTCTTTCAATGCCAGTTGAGCTTGAATCAAGCAGGAATGTTTCATCGAATGAGACATTGACACTTTCTCCGACCATTCTTGTAGAGCGGTTGTATACTCTGAATGAGGCTGAATCCTTTGAATAGCCTATAAAGACTCCTTCCTTGGCTTTCTCTTCAAACTTGTTGAGTTTCTCGTTATCAGATAGGATGAAGCATCGACTACCAAAGATGTGGAAGAAGTTAACATTTGGTATTCGATTGTTGATTAGCTCATAAGGAGTTTTGTTGTATGTTTTGTTTATGATTGAGCGGTTCTGTGTAAAACAGGCGGTGCTGATGGCTTCTGCCCATAACGACAGAGGAAGTTTTGAAAATGAAAGCATCGTACGAGCAGCTTCCACTAAAGTGCGGTTTCGTCTTTCAACAACACCGTTCTGTTGAGGAGTTCGTGCAGCGGAAAATTGATGGGTGATGCCAGCAGATTCAAGAAAAGAGTCAAGGACCCGATTCTTGAATTCAGTACCATTGTCGGTACGGATTGTTTGAACGTTTAATTCCAGGTTCACTTGAGTTTTCTTGATAAATGAGATAATGATCTCTGCGGCTTCATCCTTTGAACGAAGAAAATAGACCCATGTGTATCTGGAGTAGTCATCAACAATAACCAAAACATAACGTTTTCCTGCAAGACTGTGAACGCTCATTGGACCACATAAGTCCATATGTAGAAGTTCAAGAGGTTTGGAAGTACTGGGAGCAGGTTTAGGTTTGTGAGACTTTTTGGTCATTTTCCCTTTTTCACACGAAGAACATTTGTGATCTTTGTCAAAGGCAACATCAGGCAATCTCGACACATGACCTCCTTTTACGAGTTTGTTCATGGTTTTAAAGTTGAGATGAGACAAACGTCGATGCCATAACCATGACTCATTGGCAGTAGCTTTAGACACGAGACAGACTTCTTCGGTTGTACTCAGGTCATTAAGATCAATAGTGAAGAGGTTTGTGTCATGAGTTCCAGTTAGAAGTTCATCCCCGTCATATGTCCGAATGGCACACTTCTTTGTGCGAAAGTTTACTTCTAGAGTCTTGTCACAAAATTTTCCGATGCTGAAGAGATTATGTGAGAGATCTTCGACAAAGGCAACATTTCTGATTATCAGGTTATGGCAGATAAGATCACCAAGACCTAAGATGGCTGCTAAGTGATCATTTCTAAATTTGACCGTTCCTAAGTATTTTTCACGAAAGTTGGTCAGGAGATTTTTGTTTCCTGTCATGTGCCTCGAACAGCCCGAGTCGAGGTACCACACATTCTACATAAAACAAATAAAACATTTTAGGTACCCAATCTTGTATGGGTCCAGAACGATTAGAGACATATGTTTTATGCAGATATTATGAGATGATCAATTTAAAGCTTTTGGGAACTGCTAGGAGGCAGTTCAGATTTGATGATCCATTTGAGAGATTTTTCAGAGGATTGGATAATCCAATGAGATTTTTCGTATTTAACCCAAGTATATTTCACATGAGTAGACGTTTTAATGGATGGTTTGTCGAATTTGGGGAGAACTGACGGTTTTAGCTTTTGTGCAGCTTTACCCTGAGGAGATGTGCGACTAGAAGAGAAGTGAGAAACAGAAATTTGTGGTTGTTTAGACGGTATCTTTGATTGTTTTGAGGGTAGCTTTTGAGCTTTTGATCTTTTGTTAGAAACAGAAGTTTGTGGAGTTTGAGAAGATTTCTTCTGTTGTTTGAAAGCCGGAGATGATAAGATCTTTTGAGGTGATTTTGCTGGTTTAGTGACGTATGATTTGCATAGATATGGATAACACGTTCTGCATGTGTTTATAAGTTTACCAGATTTAAGATAGACGATGGTCTTATGAATACTGCAAGGTGCATCAAGTTTTACAAAAAAACGTTTATCGGTTTGAGTTATCTGTTTATTTGTAATTTTGTCAAAAAATCTTTTTGTTCCATATTTGTCAGTTTTAACATACACATCACCAAAATCAGGAGAGTAACGGACAGGACGATAAACAGTAGAATCATAGTCCGTTCTAAAAGCTGTTAAAATAGTTTTCACAAAATTAAAGTTTTTACACATGCCATGAGCTTCTTTTGGAGAAATAAATTGTCTAGAGTCATTACATTTATTTTGAACAGAAAAAGATGAAACTACAGACTTAGGTGGACTAGACTTCTTAAGTAGACTAGGCTTCTTAAGCATACTGGATCCAGTCTGAATAGACTTCTTTGACTGTGTGGCTCTGTTGACTTCTGGTTGCTTCATGGACTTCTTCCCTCCGGACTCTAATCTTCCATCTGCAAGATTCAAAATAGGTGGATTAGAGCTTCTCTTCAAGATGGTTGGAACAGGATTTGTCGGAGCTGGCCCTAATAAAGAGGCTGTAGAATTTTTGGAAACAGCATTATTCGTTGTAGTTTTTAATTCTAAAATGGTGTCCTCTAAATTATGTATTTTTGTTTGAAGATTTTCCTTTTCTTTGTCAAATGCTTTGTGAGTTTCATCAATTTCAGATTCAAGTTGAACAATTTTCTTTTCTAAAATCAACGGTGTAACATAAAGCTTTGGTTCAATTGTTTGTTTTAAAACTTCATTTTCAGAGATGGAAAATTCTTCTGGAGTGATAATCGGGAAGTACTCATTGTTTTCAAATTTTGCTTTATTCTTTTCATATGTATAATTCAATTCAGAATAGTTAAAGCTGATTTGAGCGTGTTCCTTCTTGTTGGGTCATATTGTTGTAACCAATAGTCTAGGGGGCATTGTGTAATTAGTCTAAAAGAGGTCTAGGTATATAAACCTTATTCTTAGCTAATTGCCATTTAACATTTGCCCTAATTTGTAATGTTCTTATCAAATGCAAAGAGTTCTTAAGTTTCTATCCATCTAAATCTTCCATTTTCTTAATTCATATTGCTTAATCCATAGTTTAATCATTAAATACGGATCAACAATTGGTATCAGAGCAAAAGTCTTCATAGATTCGATCCAAATCAGCTGTGATTAAGCATATTTTTGAAGATTTTGATGGGTTTTTGAAGAGTTTTTGAAGAAAAAGTTGAAGAAATCAATTCAAATTCAAAATCGAAGGTATGATTCAAGTTTTTGATAGTATAACATTGTTCTATTACTGATTTCGAGCAAATCAGTAGCAAATTTCATATTAAAATCATCAAAAACAAGGTTTAATTTCGTTTTTAAAAGTTCAAAAATGAAGAACATGAAGAACACCATATTTTCGGAGCTTTAAAGCTAAAATCGAGAAAATCAGAACTTGTTTTCGAAAAAGTGTTTGAATAGGATTGTAGGTAATTGAAAATCGAACGTTTTGCAAAAAGAATCACTCGATTTGGTTAAGAAATGAGCAAGTTATGATGATTTTAGTGAACTTTTGTTAAAAATCGCGACCTGACGATACAAGTTCGGCTGACAAGTTCGGCTGACAAGTTCGGCTACAAGTTCGGCTGACAAGTTCGGCCCGAACACCAAAAAGAGTTCGGCCCGAAGAGTCACTATGTCAATACGTCGTCGTTTTATCAAAAGAAAAGCTGACATTTCACAGTACCAACGACGTCGTTTTGCTAAAGTAAAAGGAAAGGTGTCTGACATTTCACAGTACCAACGTGAAGACTGTACGATCTACCATTGATATATTTTTTTTCCTTCTGACATATCTCTCTCCTCCTTAATTTCACATCATATTCTTTAATTTCACATCTCCACCACTAACCTTCAAATCATCTCCGGCGACACCTTCGTCATTAATCGTCTTCTCCGACCAAATACAACTTTCCGGTCATCTTCGTCAACGGGGTACATCACCACCACCTCCGTACATCAACCGCATCGTCATCTTCTTCGGCGAAACTCATACACCAAGCCGACGCCGGAGATCGTCAACGCTGGTAGCCATCGTCACAAGGAACCAACGACTGTAACAATCTTCGTCATTTCCGGTAAGACCAAAACACCGACAAACAGTCGACACCACAGCCTCATCGCCTACCTCCGCCATCATTCTTTATCTTGTCCGGCGATTAAAACATAGTTCGACACCCATCTCGAACCTGAACATAGTTTCTTCTTTCCGGCAAGATTAGAACCACCACAGTCCATCTCCGCCGCTGCTCTCCGGCCGCCAACCAATCGTCTTCTCCGGCAAAACCTGTTTAACCGGAAACTTCATCTTTTCAGTCAATCGTTCACATCGTCACCGGCGACAGTGAACCATCTCCTTCGTTTTTACTTGCGTCTCCATCAAACACGTCAAAATAATTCTGTAAACAAAATTTACTTTCAAAGTTACAAGAAAGACCCTGGCTTTTCAAAAAGTTACTTTTAAATTATCAAATTAGTTTAAGCTTGACAAATTAGCATTGGAGGTGGAATTTAATTCAACATATTAGTTCACTGTGTCCATAACAAAAACTGTTTGGCCCAATACTTTACAAGTCCATCATTTTATTAAACAAGTCAAGATTTGTCACAAACATTTTTTTTAGTCCCAAATCATTTTGTCATATCATTTTATTTGAAATTTGCACATTTTAAAAATTAAAATAGCTAAAATGGATGAAAATTTAATTAAATCACTTCATAAGGTTATTTTTGAATCAAAAGAATCAGCTGTGATGTGGGAAATTACAAGTACGCAGAATTATGTTTTATTTGAAAAATCATTTCATGATAGTGTTAAGAATTTACGATTAAGTAATGGGTTCAAAGAAAAATTGGAGAAAAGTGAAAATGTTCATTGCAAAATTGGTATTTTAACTGATAAAATTCAAGCTCTTGAATCCGAAAATGCAAATTTTCAATCAAAAATTACAACTTTTGAAACAGATTCTGAGAACTTTAAAATTCAGATTGCTGAACTAACAAAACAACTTCATGACTCCAACCAGTTGAATAGTATGAACATCGAAAAATATGATTCTGTTTGTGCTGAAAAATGTAATTTGACTGATAAATTCAAACAACTTGAATGTAATTTTGGATCTGATTTACAAAAACAAATCAATGTTTTTAATATTGAGAAAACAAATTTGCTAGATAAAATTGCATTGCTTGAAGCAGATCCTGCTTTGTCACAAAATCAAAACGATGGTTTAAAAATCAAGGTTGAAAATTTTTCTAAACCTAAAATTTTTGATAAAGCAAAACGTGCGATACAAGTTCCGATAAAGATTTACACCGGTGAATCTTCAAAATATTTTACTAAAAAGGTCTCACAATTCACAACTTATTCTCTTCAAAAGAGTAAGTTGTTTGTGAAACCACAATTTTCGGAACCTGGTACTTCTAAATCCAAAAATGTTTTGAAATATTCTATAATTAAAAATAATTCAATTTCTAAATCAAACATTTTGAAGTATACAAGAAATGATTTACTTTCATTGGCACCAAAAACAATTTTTAAATCAGTGTCCAGAACAAATCACGGTTTTGTCTATAAAACCCCTATGAGCTCAAATGTAAAATGGATTCCTAAAACTCCTAAATCTCAAATAATTCACCGGAAATTATTTGAAAGTGAAACATTAAGTTTCAATTTTTCTTGGAATTCCAAATCTTTACATCAAATCGATACAACTTATCGATGGTTTCACTCTAATACTAACACCATCGGACCCAAACAAAAATGGGTACCAAAAGTTGTATGATTAGTTTCGCAGGTAAATGACTTATACACATCTCGGTGTATAACTCGCATTTCAACGTTTATGGCTTATACATACTTCAGTGTATAACCCGCTCTTCATTGAAATGGCTTTCAAGTACTTCAACTTGAAACCCGATCCTCAACGAAAAATGGTTTCTGATCACAACAGATTCAGAACCCGATCTCAAAAGAAAGCACAAAGCTCAATCATCCTTCATCTCAAACACTCTCCTTCAACCCTCCGACGAAGTATAAGGTACGACCTCCAAACTCAAAACTTTTCTTACTTTTGTTTGTCGAGGGGAGAAATATTAATTCCAGGGGAGAATTTCTATATTCACTTGTCAAGGGGGAGAAAATAAACATTCTTATGTCAAAGGGGAGCATAACTACTTTATGATTTTTGAAAAACAACTGTCAAGGGGGAGCATCCTTTTATAATCGCTACATATTGTTTCGATGCTCCTTTCAAAATTTTTTTGAATTATCAATATGGGGTATCAATTTTTCTAATATCCGTAAATGATCTCATTACCAATCTCAATTGGTATTGATTGCATCTGTTTATTACAAATTTTCTTATTCTATCTTGATAATAAATTTTTTTTTACCTCAAACAGTTTTTCAACCTCTTACAAATTTACAATCACACAAGGTTATCAATGTTGAGTATTAGCTTTTGCAATATTCGTAAACGATCTCTTTACCAGTCTAGGTTGGTACTGATTGCATCTGTTTATTGCAAATTCTCTTATTTCTCATTGCTACCTTTGTGTTCCTTCATCGTTAAAATCTTTTCAATTGTAAATCAAATTTTTCTCCTTTTACATACAAATTTCATTTTTCAAAATTGATACTCAATTACAAATATCTTTTTACTCATATTGAGTTGTTGACATCACATTCTCATAAATTCTTTATTATCCAGTGATGCTCAACATTCCAAAATTTTTTTATCTCACTTTGTGCTCACAATGATGTGTTCACAACGTAGGATACAAATTTTTGTCATATTCGTAAACGATCTCTTTACTAATCTCGATTAGTAAATATTGCATCTGTTTATGACAAATTTTCGTCTCTTGCGTTGTGGCTCAATTTTTCAAAAATATGATTTTGCACATAATATTTTTTTTTTTTTTTAAAATGACTTGTTTGCAACACTCAACACAATTTGCTGTTAACTTCGTCGATCTCTTTACTGATTTCAATCAGTACTGATTGCATCTGTTTTTAACACCATATTGGATTGATTGTTCTTACTATTTTTTCAAACGATTTTCATACTTAAACGATCAGTGGAGAAATTATTTTTCATTTTCTCCAAAATGTTCAGATTCAATTCTGACTTACTCATATTCTCTCTCACACAAAATCGTTTTTAATGCACTGTTTAATCATTGATCTTTGTATATCCGTCGATCTCTTCTCTGCACATGTTCAGAGAAGATTGCATCTTTGTAAGTGGTATACTTCACTGATCTTTGATATAACCAAGCAAATTGATTTCTTTTAAATTTCAAATATTTGATTAACAATGTCTCTAATCATCGTGTTTGTCATATCCGTAAACGATCTCTTTACTGAAGTTCTTCAGTAAAGATTGCATCTGTTTATGACTTCACGTGATTATTGACACTGCTATTCTTCATTTTCAAATATTTTTCTCCAACATTCTTGGATAAAATCAATTTGTCTCTGGTTCCTTCATGAGTACTGCATGTTACTGGTTCTCGATTCCGAAACCCACAAATATCAAAATCTTGGCTCACATATTACACCGACACACAGTTTCCTCTCTCAGTTTACACAAGGCAAACATTCAGCGTTAACATGAGGACCATGGTCATGATCCTCATGAGGGGGAGAAAAGAGCAAGAAATAGTGCAAGTATCGGAGTTATAACTGAACAACATAAAAAAGAACCATAAACATCCCATCAAAGAAGAAAATTCACATCGTATGTACTCAGATCAACTGCAAAATCAAAAATATTCTAAATCAAGTGAGAATCAATGTATTAAACAGAAAAACAAGTGAAGAAGAAGAAGAAACCGATTCATCCAAAGAAATCTCTCTCCAAAATCTCAACCACTTCAATCTAAATCTTAACCGTACAAATAATTCCTTTCAAATTCTCTATCATCACAATCCAAACCTTAACCGTTCAAATCATTCTTTACAAAACTCAAAACATTATTATCCTGTCCTCACAAAACCTCTATCACAAAATCCAAAACAAAATCTCCAATAGCCAAAATCCCAGACAAATCCTTCCAAATTGACATTCCATTACCAGAACTTTTAACCTTAAATGAGACATTTTTTTTTGGAACTTTCTTACACCAACTAATTCAACGAAAAATGTTCCTTTGAGTGTTTGAAACTTCGAAGTTCTGTAACGGAAATTATAATTGCTTCTACTGCCACTCAGATGTTATCATTGAAAAGCGAAACCTAGAGATGTTAATTACAGCCTTTGACAAAAGAATTGAAATGATCAAACGTAATTCACCATCTTGAAGTACATCTGAGAATACATGAACATTGTAGCTTGCCCATCTTTTCACAAGGTTCCACAATCCTCTATCAACATTTGATCAGATCAAGGATTTGAAATGAGATCTTGAACTTACTTCATACGTGAGAAGGAGAGCAACGGGCCAATAGAAGCAACTGAAGACGGAAGACTGGGATGGAGTGCATCAAGCACAAAATGGCTAATGATTGTTAGGACTAGTTTTGTGCTTAAATGTGTAATTAGGCTTAATTAAACTAGTTAGTGGTGATTTGTGAGAGGAGGTATAAATAAGTGAGATTAAGGCTAATGCGTGATTAATCCATCTCCCGTGAAAAATAATTGTTTGTTTGAGGGGGAGCGTAACCGTTATCAACATGTTACCTCAACAACAATTATCAAGGACCATAGATCGACATAAAGCCACAAACGTCAAAAAAAAAAAAAAAAAAAAAAAAAAGACTTCCGCTGCTAATCTCTCTATTAATATGGGTCTTATTTTTAGTCGATGTATATGTATCTTCAAAGTAAAGTCTTCAAAATACTCCTTGTGGTTGAAAAGCTACAAGAAGTATTCGTTTTCACAGGTTAACAAAGCTCAAGCTGATCCTGATACATCATCATTCAACGAAATATCTTCCAGGTGCAGCTTTAGCTAAAGGTGAAGACTTTGAAGATACGCTTCCCAGACTATTGTTACAAAGGGGGAGATTGTTGGGTCATATTGTTGTAACCAATAGTCTAGGGGGCATTGTGTAATTAGTCTAAAATAGGTCTAGGTATATAAACCTTGTTCTTAGCTAATTGCCATTTAACCTTTGCCCTAATTTGTAATGTTCTTATCAAATGCAAAGAGTTCTTAAGTTTCTATCCATCTAAATCTTCCATTTTCTTAATTCATATTGCTTAATCCATAGTTTAATCATTAAATACGGATCAACACTTCTTTTCTCTGTTGAACTTCTCGATTTCTGCTTTGCCATATTCCCAAGTTCATGTAATCGTAATTGTATAGTGTGGGAACAACATCAGCAGCTTTTTCCAGAGGACGGGAGTTCTCAGCGCCGAGACCTACTTTTGATTTGAAAGATCTGAACTCTTTTGGCTGATTTAATTTTATCGTTTGTTCAGTGTGGCCAGCTTTCACAATCGTCTGCTCTAGTTTAGAGATGTGTTCTTCAGCATTTTCTTTCTTGACAGTAAGACTGTGTATGGTTGCTAATTGTTCATCGATTTCCTTATTGAAATTGTTTGTAATGTTTGTGATTTGTTCATTTAGTTTTTGAATCTCGGTATCAGCTGTCTTCAACTTGTCTTGGTAGTCTTTCATCTTTATGTCAGCCGACTTCATCCATGTTTTCTCTCGACTGAGTTGGATAGCTAAGTCATTTATCAGCTGCTTGGAGTCGTCTTTGTCATTTGAGACCGTCTTCATCGTTTTGAGGTTTGATATTTCAAGATTTTTTGTATTAATTATGTGATTTAGACGATTTACTTCACTGGTGTGAGCAGCATGAAATGTTGACAACTGTTGTCGTAACTCTTGTGTTTTTTGATTTGAATTATTAATTTGATTTACTTGAGGAACAAGAGTTTCAAGTTGGCGACGAAAGGTTAAATTTTCATCTTTTAATTTTAGGATTTGTGTATTTGATGCATTCGTTGTATTTATTTGTTTTTGTAGATTATTTTGTAATTCTGAAATTTGAAATTTATAAGCAGATTTTGACGTAGACAACTGATTTTGTAATTCCTTGTTTTCTTGAGTTATTTGAAGAGAAACTTGACTTAATTCACTCAAATCATTTAAGAGTTGACCTTTTTCAGATTCCAAATCAGTTATTTGTTTTGTCAAATGTGATTTCTCATCAATTTTAGTAAAGAGTTTTTCATTAAACAAGGAATTCTCTGATTCATCAGTGTCTGAATCAGTTAATAAAGAGTGTACCTCATTTTCATCATTCTCAGGAATGCCCAGTGCAGCCCTGAGTTCGTTAGATCTCGCCATGAGAGCCAGGCTTGCTGTGCATTCCTCTTCCTCTTGATCATCAGAGTCCTCCAACCACTGTAGATCCTCAGCCAGTAGAACTTTCCCATTTTCAACTTGTTTGGCCATGAGCATTTTCCGTTTAAAGTATTCTGAGTCCTTCACCTTTGGCTTCTGGCATTCTTTGGCAAAATGGCCCGTCAGACCACAATTGTAACATTTCTTAGGTGGCTCGGTGGAGGAAGATGAGGATTTGTTGTTCGGGGTTTGAGAAGAGGAATTGTATTTGAAATTTGAGGATGATCTAAGGTTGTTGTTGGTTGGTTTCTTATAGTACTTTTTGTTATAGGAGGAAATGAGAGCCAAGGCTTGACGAACTGAGTCGAGTTCATCTTGTGTCCCCGCTGGGATCAGAGTTTCTGGTTCTTCATTTACCACCTCTTTTGTTTGTGCTGCAACCATTGCTTCGTTGATACCTTTGTTAAGAGCTAGATTTTGTTTGGTCAACATTGCCAAGGTGTCTGTCATATCTTGCCTGTTTTTGACGATTCCTTTCACCATAGGCTCGTTTTGATGTAGGTACTCATATAGTTCATGAATATCTATGGAGCTCAAATCCTTGTGCTGCATTGCAGTGTTTCCAAACATCTCCCACTCCGGTAGTAGGGATTGGATGAATTTGATGTTGATCTCAAGCTTCTCTTTGATGAGGTTGTTCTTTCGGAGATCGTTGAGCATGTTGCAGAATCTAAGATACGTTTGCCCTAGTTCTTCCATTGGGGTAGCTTTGAATTGACCATAGGCGTTTAAGGTCGAAACCATCTTTGCTTTATTACCCAGGTCGGTACCCTCCATTTGCTTTTGAATTTCATCCCAAAGCTCTTTCCCCGTGCTGAAGCTATCAAGGCTGCTGTAGATTTCATTCGTTATGCCTTGTAACATGTAGGAGTGTGCGAGCACATCCGCCCTAGCCCTATCCTTTTGCTCTTGAGTGTATTCCGCCGGGGGAATTTCGATTACACCTCCAGGTATTGCTGGTTCGGTGTTTAGGGCTGGAGCCACAGCACGATAGAACTTAGCGGGTCCGGTTGTAAGGGATTCAAGGATAGATGGACCAGCTTGTTGGCTCAGGATGAAATGGAGAAACCGTTTCTTCCATTGACCGTATTCTCCTCGGTAGAGAACAGGTGGTTTCGTGTCTGATGCAATGGACAAGGCGTCCTTGGAAGTCATATCTTGTTGGAAGAAAGAACGACCGAACAAAAAAAAAATAAAAAATAAAAAATTTAAATTTGGAAAAGAAGTTCGGGCCGAAGTACAAAAGAAGTTCGGGCCGAAGTACAAAAGAAGTTCGGGTCGAAGTGTAAAAGAAGTTCGGGCCGAAGTGCAAAAGAAGTTCGGGTCGAAGTGTAAAAGAAGTTCGGGCCGAAGTACAAAAGAAGTTCGGGCCGAGGTAGTGAAAGAAGTTCGAGCCGAAGTGGGGTTAAAGTTCGGGCCGAAGTTGGGTAGTAGTTCGGGCCAAAGTTAGTGTTGAAGTTCGGGCCGAAGTTGTTGATGATGTTCGGGCCGAACTTGTTACTGTTCTCGGGCCGAACAGTTTCTTGCGCAGAACAGTTACGAACAGCCTATAAAAAACCCACTAATTTGATCCTAAAATGCTCATTTCTTACCCAAATTCTTTGATTTTAATCACAGACTGACCCAAATACTATTTCCTTCAATCCATTTCAACTATATTACCCAAAAACAACCTAGATCTATTCGAAAATTTGAATTTAAAGGGTTTTTGAAGCTTTAATGGTTTTTCCTAAAACTCTTAATTCTTCATCAGTATGGATTAGATTCAAACCAAGCTTGATTCTAAGCTTAATATAACAATAAAAGGAAGCTATTCAATCCATAATAACAAGAAATAGTACCTTAAATCTGATTTTTGATCTTACACCCCTTTTTCTTCAAAAACCTTCAAAAACCCACTGATTCTTCTGATTTTAACACCAATTGATGGATTTGGATCGTTTTCAAGATGAAATTATGCTCTGATACCAATTGAAAAGCATAGATTCATTGATTCAATCCATTAGATGGTGTTAGATGATGATTTTGGTGAGAAAGATGAAGAACAAATTAGGGTTTTAGAGAGAGAAAGGTAGAGAGAAGTTAGAGAGAACAAATGCTGAATGTGTGAATTGATTAGTGAGCAAAAGTTAAAGATTTAAGCCTTACATGTTGGTATTTATACCATGGCTTAAAACTTGGTTAGTTAGGACTAATTCCTAAACAAAACTTAACATCTATACAATGTTTCATTTTTACCCCCTAGACTATCTATTACAACTTTCTAGTACCTAACACAGAGAAATATAACTTAGGATCAATTCGGATCCGAAAAGTTATCATATGAGTTAGGGTTTGATTTAAAATGAATTCGAACATTTGTTTTTGTATTGTTGCTTTTGATCAAACCGTGATACGATTCAATTTAGATTTCACTTAAGAAATGAGAATCAAACAGAATTAACACAGGGAATGCTAGATTAAGAAAGCAATCCGAATGATTATCCAATTAACCGAACTTATGATTACAATCATATGAAACGATTACAAGTTGAGGGAGAATTCTAAGAGAGAAATGTTCTAAACATTCACAAAAGCTAGCTAATCCTTCACGCCTGTTTACCTTTTATACTAAGAATACAAAACAACAACTAACTAAATTCAGTTACTTAGGTTAATGCTTAGCATGTGCAAATCACGTGACATTCATTAAAATGTTCGTATCAAACCATTCCCCTTAAAAGATTCTTGTCCTCAAGAATCAGGTTTTGGATTAAAGTTTGACTATGTCTTCATGCAATTTTTTTTTTGAACAGCAGCATTATAATAAACTAGCCATGAGCTAGAAGAGAAACATACAAAGAATTAAGTTAAGGGGTTACAACACCAATCTAACCAATTTTTAGTTACAAATTTTCCCCTATGCGAACACCACAGGAAAGAGAAGAACTTGACATTCTCTTCTAAGTCGTCTTTTTTAGGCTTCCTGAGGTTAAAGACCGTTTCGTTTCTAAAACGCCACAAAATCCAGAGGATAGAGAGGGAAACGACTCCAAAGTGCTTCTTATCCTTACTAGGTAAGCCTACCGACTCCGCGAGTAAGAAAACTTCAGAAACAGAAGACGGGATTGGGCTTTGGATATTCCACCAAGAGAGAATAGAAGCCCACAAACCTCTAGCTACCGCACAACGAAGGAAGAGATGCTCTTCGTCTTCGAGATTGTCATCAAAAATAGGACATCTCACGGAGCCTAAGTCAATACCTCGCTTGTCTAAATTGACCTTTGTGGATATTCTTTTTTTTGCAATGCGCCATGCAAGAATATTGACTTTCGCCGGGACCAAAGTGTTCCATTTGAACCCATCAGCAAGATGTGTTATGCCGTCACCGCCGTGCATAAGCTTTTTCCTCATTTCGTTAACCGTAAATTCCGAGGTAGGGCCGATAGTGCAAATCCATGAATCTGAGACATTAGAAAAGGGTGGCATATCACTGAGTAAATTGTTAATAAGCATCAGGGAATCAATTTCGGCAGCTGAGGTGGGCTCCCGAGTCCAAGCCCACAATGGGCCTGAATGACGCACATAAGAGAGGGAGCATGGAATGTTGCGGCCCAAAATTGAAGGAGTAGCATTAAGGAGCAAATTTGAGGTGCTGGCAACAGTGGGTAAAATACACGAATTAAAATTTTCAGCAACTGAGCAGTTTGGGTGGGAATCAATTACGTACAAGCATCCAAAATTCTCTTTGAGAGAAGAGCCACCAATCCAATTGTCATGCCAAAATTTTGTATCTAACCCATTTCCAATTCGTTTTTTAAATAAATTAGAGATGGTGATGTTGTGATCCACCAAATCTTTTTCAAGGTCCATGATTTGGTTCCAAGGCCCGGCCCCAAGAGAAGGGATTTTTTTTCCTTCCTTACCATGTATAGATTTAATAATTCTACACCAAAGAACATTCGGTTCGGTCCGAAAACGCCACCACCATTTAGTGAGGAGAGATTGGTTAGCGTGACGGAGGCTACCAATGCCAAGACCACCACATTTCTTAGGAGCGACTGCCTTCTCCCAAGCAACCCAAGAGATCTTCCTTTCCTCCAAATTGCCACCCCAAAAAAAATTCCTTCTCAAGCTTTCAAGGATGTTCAAAACGCTAATAGGAGCTTTATAAAGCGAGAAGAAGTAACTTCCAAGACTTCCTAACACGGATTTAATAAGAGTGAGACGACCTCCGTAAGAGAGAGTTTTTGCTTTCCAATTAGAAAGATTCTTTTTAAAAGAATTAACAATAGGGTTCCAATTGACAATTTTATTCATGTTAGACCCAATCGGCAAACCGAGATAAGTGGTGGGGAATTGGGAAACTTGACACCCGAGGATGTTTGCAAAGCTATTGAGAGCCGACAAAGGAACACCAATCCCGAAGAGATTGCTTTTGAAGAAATTTACCTTAAGCCCGGAAGCAAGATAAAAGCAATTTAAGATTCTCGAAAGATTCTTAACATTTTCCAATGACCAATTCCCCATGATAAGTGCATCATCGGCAAATTGAAGATGGGAGATGGTTGAGTTGTCCGTACCCACCTTGATGCCACTAAAAATGTTGTGGATTTGAGCACTTTGGAAAGAGACATGGAGGGCTTCCATAGCAATAATGAAGAGAAAAGGAGATAGGGGGTCGCCATGCCTAAGCCCTCTTTTAATTTTAAATTCCTTTGTAGGAGAACCATTAATGAGAACTGAAGCATGAGTCGACTCGAGGCAACCACGAATTCGTTTTCTCCAAAGATCACCAAACCCCATTTGGAGCATGATTGAGTCGAGGAAAGACCAATCAAGGGAATCAAAAGCCTTCTCAAAATCAACTTTGAAGAACATAAGTTTTTTCTTTTTTTTACGCCCCCACGAGATGATCTCATTAACAATAAGCGGCCCGTCAATAATTTGTCTCTTGGAGATGTAAGCGGTTTGAACTTCACTTATGACGGACGCGATTACTTTGGAAAGACGATTAGCCAATATTTTTGCAATGATCTTGTATTGGCACCCAATTAGACTAATTGGTCTATAGTCGCCCAAAGTAAGAGGATCTTCCACTTTTGGAATTAGGGCAATAAAAGAGGAGTTGCATCCTCTTGGAATATTCCCCGTTCTTTCAAAATATTTAACGAAGTTAAAAATATCAAGCCCGATAGAAGCCCAATTTTTCTTGATGAATTTAAAAGTGAACCCGTTCGGCCCGGGAGATTTTTCACCGCTACAATTCCAAACCGCTTCTTTAACCTCATCGAGCGAAAATGCACCGTCAAGATACAATGAATCATTAGAAGTGATCATCTTGAAGAGAGGATTAATAAAATAAGGTTTTGGAGCGATTGAAGCATCGTATTTCTTCTCAAAAAAATTGTAGACATAATCTTGGATAGTGGAGGGATTAGTGATCCAAGAACCATCAATGGAAATTCCATGTAGCTTAGAACGACCAAGGTTACTTTTTATCATACCATGGAAAAATTTTGTGTTTTCATCTCCTTCCATGGCCCACTTGACTTTTGCTTTCTGCTTGAGATCAAGAACCAAAGAATGCTCCAAAGACTCAGTAGTTTTCATGCAGTTGGCTCTTTCTTCTTTCTCAAGGAGAGAAAGGGAAGTAATTTCCGCCTTGTTGTCTAGTAGATCCACTCTACTTTTGAGGCCTTTGAGATTAGCGGAATCTTCCTGTTGAACTTTTAATCTCCACACTTTAAGGTCCCTTTTAAGGTTCTTTAATTCGTCTTTAAAAGAGATCATCGGGTTAGAGGAGTTGACCGTTTGGGACCAAGAAGCATGAAACGTAACTGTGAAATCTTTGTGAAAGAGCCATGAGTTAAAGAACTTAAAAGGGGTGGGCCCAAAGTCACACGTCGAGCATGTCAGAATTACAGGGCAGTGGTCAGAGAATTCCCTCGGCAAAGCCTCGACGATAGCATTTGGCCATCGAGTGATAAAGTGTTGTGAGACAAGAATCCGGTCAAGCTTACTTAGCTTGTTACCGTCCGGTGTCATCCTAGTGAACTTTTTCCCTCCCATTGGGAGATCAACAAGATCCGAATTAAAAATGAAATCATTGAAAAGATTAGCACCCCGTTGACAAAATTGCGAACCCTTTCTTTCGTCCGCCGACCTTACTTCATTAAAATCACCGAGAACAATAGAAATACAGTTGTGTAAGTTGATGAGATTAGAGATGTTGTACCAAAGTATCTTTTTCTTATTAATCTCTTGAGGAGCATATACAATAATAACAATACATTTAGTATTGGAATTAGAAAGGGCTCTAAAAATAGCAAGGTAACCATTACCGTCAAGGGTGGAACTCATAGTGAATTTAGAAGAATTCCAAATAGCAATGATTCCACAAGACTTCCCGGACGGATTTTTGAAAGCATAATTGAACCCATTGTTGCCCCAAAGAGAACGAATGTGGAAGTGACTAACATTTTTTTTCATCGTTTCTTGAATCCCAATGAAGTCAATTTTGTTTTCAAAGCAAAAACGTCTCACCCAGTTGGTTTTTAGAGTGCCACCCACTCCTCTAATATTTAGAGATGCACAATTCATGGGAAACCCGAATTTGCACCAATTCCTTGAATGAGGGATTCAACTAATTTGTCTTTTCCCCTCATATCGTACCCAAGAATATTTCCAACTGCTATGGTGTTTAGAGTCTCATTTTCGCCAGAAGAAGATGAGGAGCCATGGTCTAGAGGGGAGCTAGATTGAATAATTCTCAAGTTGCAACGACGGATGTTGGAGTCTGAGTCCGAAATACTACAAGACTCAATTAAATCAAATTTTTTCCTGGGTTTTTTTCTTCCCGATCCCATTTAAAGCATCAATAAGTTTAAGGGAGATGAATTTCTTACGCTTTTTGATGGAAGGTTTTCTTGAAAAACTTTTTGGGAAGTCAGTAACATTACCCAGCAGAGACTGGGAAATATCAACAGGAAGAGAGGACTTTCTCCTATTAGTTCGTTTAAAAGCGCAAGGTGGGCCAGAAATGGAGCGCCTCGTAAGGATTAAATCGAAAGAACTGGGCTTGGGAATAGGCCCAGATAAACTAACCTTGTGCGTGGAACTAAGAGATGGAGAAGGCCCATCTAATTTTTTCGGCCCAACACCAATAATATCCGCCGCTATTAGGTTAGACCCCTCACATGAACCTTTTCTGCATACGTTGACTTCAGGAATGTCAGGGGTGACAACCGAGTTGATGGCAGACTTTACATTAGAATGGGAGTCAGAACTCTCTCCAACACTTTCACTGTGTTCCATAGTTTTTTAACGAAAGAAAAGAGGAGAAGGTAAGAGAAAATGAGAGAAAAGAAAAGAAATTGAGAAGAAAATATTCTTTTTTTTTTATGTTCCTAGGTTGGAGAGAAAGAAAAAGAAAATTATCGTTTTTTATGTTCCTGAGTTGGAGAGAAAGGAAAAAAGTTAACACATTTACAATTTTATCCTTCAAAATATAAATAAATTAGGTAATGTTAAGGATAATTTGGTAATTGTAAATGTTTTTAATTAAATGAAATTTCCCTTCTCTCCAAATCTTCCCACTTTTGGGAGGAAGATTAGGAGAGAAAAAAATGCACCAAATTTCTCTTCTCTTCTTTTCCTTTCTTTTAAAATTAAAACTCTGGAACACAATAAAAATTTTATTTCTTTCCGTTTCTCTTCTTTTCTCTTGGAATTAAGGGGGTGTTTGGGAAAGCTTATTTAAGGGGGCTTATGGCTTATAAGCTTATATAAGCATTAATAATCAACTCGGGAACACAGTGTTTGTTCTTTATCCAGAATTGCATCAACTTTGTCTTGTACTGAAAAAGGTGGTCCGCCGGTATTAAATTCCGGCGAATGTCTCAGGTTGCTACCTCCGAACTCCTCCTCATCGGAATCTGCATTTTCACTACCAAAATCGGAATCATAACGGGAGGAGGTGAGATCCTCCGACAATCCTAGTAGCATTTCCACATCAACCGGTTCTTCCCAAATTCTGAGCAGGCAAGTGGAGCCGTCAACTTCGACTTCCAATGTAGGGTTAATATGTTGTGCGGTAGAAATGAGAACGCAGATCCTCCCAGACGAGCGATTAAATTTGTGTGGCTCGCACAAATCAGATTGCACAATTGAACCCCAAACTTCTCCAATTTTATTAAACACCTCCGTAGACCAAGCGCGAGGTGGGAGCCCCTCAATTGTTAGCCATGCAAGTCTCATAGATGGCTGGAAGGCAAGGTTCCAAGAATCCAGATAGGAGAAGCAGGTCGTCACTGCCGAGCACTCTAAAAATTTCAATTTCGAGACAGGAAGCAGGAAAAGAATAAGGAAGTGCAGCCCTCCAAGATGGTGGATACTAACATCCACAAAGCCTTCATTCTCAATAATGGAGTGCAGATTAGAAGCGGAAGAGAAGTTTTTAAGCTCCCCAATAAGTGCACGATCCGGAGTGCCGGGGAGTTTGAATTGCTGGTTGACTCGATTCGGATTATAGGCTTAGGAGGGATGATTTTGTTGGTGCAAGCATCCAGGTAGGATTTGGGTGCTGAGGGAGGAGAGCTTGCCGGAGCAGAAATCATCGGAGGAGCCAGAGGTTGAGGGAGGTTGGCGTTCTTAAATGAGGGCGGTTTCTACCTCTGAAATCTTGCGAGATTGCATCTTAGCTTTTTAGTTCCAATGAGAATCGAGTTTAGGAGCTGTTCAAAAGCCGGAACATCATCAACGTTACGAAACCTTGCAAACCCGAAGGGGTGGCCAGCTTTTGATCTTCTTGTGGCGATGAACACGTCAACCACATCTCCGTATTTGGAAAAAATCTCCCACATGACCTTCTGGGTCCAACTAGGATGGAAGTTGGTGAAGAAGAAGGTAGTTGCAATACCATGGATTGGAGTCTGAATATGATTTCTGGCTAAGGGGTTGCTGTTCCGGCGCCTGTTCCTTACCGGAATCCACTCCTGGTGTGGTTCTCTCTCCGTACGGTTTTCTCCCATTTTTTTAATTTTGTGTTATTTGATAGTAGCATTTCCATCAAGTTCATGCCAAACCATAGATTCAAGCTCATGGTTAGCAACCCATCTTTTTTAATAGCACAAACATCGCCATTTGTATTAAGTATAGCTGTCACCAATCCTCCCATTACAGCCCGATTATTTCTATGAGAACCCACAAAGTCAGTACTTAAAGTTTGACCCACAACTCTTCTAGCATGAGCCCTTTTTAAATCAGCAGAAGCTGTTTCTTTGAGCTTGTCAGAAATCGATTTTTCAGTAACTCCAATTCCAAGACTCAAGAAATTACTATCAACTTTCCTTTGAACACCATGTCGACTTGCATTGAAGTCAACATTATTTTGAGTATGAATAGGTAAAACAGTTTCATAATATGATATTATACCAAAGCAATTTACACCTTGTACCAGCAAATAATATTGAGAATGCAACAACTTGTATATTGACCCACTCGCGTGCTCTTCTCTTGACATTATTTGGACTATACCCTCCATTCCCCTTAACAAATTCAAGAATCCTTGTGAAAGCACCAACCCAGAATTTGAACAGACTCAGTATGTGCTTGGTGCACTCATCAACTGACTCGGTATGAGACTGTTCAATAAGTGAACCACTCGGTATTGATGAATTAACTTGGCACATAACTGCTCCAAATGACCACTTGGTATGAAACCGCTCGGTGTGTCACAACACAATAAATCAATTATGGCAATCTGTTTCGTCCATCTCAAATAAACAATGTGATCGCCATAAATTGTTCCATTAACTGTTTCCCCAACAACCTCCTGAATAAACAATGAATCATTTAGAATAGTAGCAGTTGTTAAATGTACATACAACACCAATTGGAGTTCACTTTCTTTGTATTCTGTAATAATCTGAAATTGACTAAAAATTTCTTTTGTCGTCATGATCTTGCCCTGACTTTGCTGCCCCAGATGATTTCTAGAAACTACAAATGATCTCGCCAAACAAAGTACCCATATGGCAGCGAAATTAGCGTTTGTTTCTTGTTTAATCTTTTGTTTTTCTCGTATCCACTGAAGTGCACACTGTTGAGTGACCATCTTTTGTATGTAATCACTCCAATCACCAACAAATAGATGCCAACCAGGTTTCCATTCAAATGTATCCTTAATTATTAAGTGGTAACTAAGATACCAAACTCTTTTGTTTTTTCTAAAAGATCCATCAACCATGAAGTTTTCATACATATCAAAACTTCCAAAATTTTCACCAAATTGGGCATTTCCAATCACTACCACTTCTTTATATGAAGTTCTTTTAATTGTTTTAAAGTTGCATTCCACAACCATTATTTTATCTAAATCATCAAAATGCTCATTTTGTGCATTTTTATCGTTTTTTCTCAAAGATGCATCAAACAACCTTGTAGAATCTAGCAATTGTGGATTCAACTTTTGCTTCATAACATTGATGGTTGTTTCTTCAATCGAAATTTCAAAATCAATTGATTCAATTTCCTTAATTTGATCCTTGTCTTTAACGGGCTTATCAAGAGCCACTGATTCAACGTTTTTGTCTTCCACATAACATGAATCCTTCGGCTCCATTTCATTATCTTTATTATTTTTTTTATCAACTTCATCAAGAATGACCAATCCATTTGTATCATTCATTTCATTTGCATCTCTAAGCTTAAGAGCAGGTAACAATCCATTGTTATTGTCATCCATTTCACTTGAACTATCAAGAATTACTAAATTATTGTTGTGATCATCCAATTTACTCGAATATTCAAGTTTGGAGGTAGGTAACAATGGTGGATTGTTCATCCTCTTCATGAGATCATTAGTAGCTTCTTGCACCATAGCCAAACAATAAGCATCATAAAGGCTTTTAGGTTCAAACCTTGCAACCCTTTTCTCAATTTCGGGTTGCAACCCTCAAATGAATAGACTAATGATACAAGATTCATTCAAACTCATATTACTATAGAATGAATTAAATTCATCATAATATTCTTTCACTGTACCTTGTTGTTTAATTATTTTGACTATTGGCATTTCATCAAACACTTTATGTGCAGAATATGTTTGATCAGTTTTTACTTTATTACTACTGTCAATGGCCATTCTATTTCTCAAATCACCAACAAAACGTGTACAAGAAGTTGAATCTCTGATTTCAGAACTTGGAGATTGAAGAGTGTGATTATTACCTTTGTTTTCGTCATTCCAGTTTCGCGTTTGATGATCACAGTTACCTCGGTTGTTAACTTTCTGATATAGAAGCATTCTGTCGACACTAGCCTTCAATTCTGCCATAGATCTTTTCAATTCCACCATTGACACAGCTAATTCCTGATTCTCATACCGATTCTTCTTTGTAACTGTTTCACTCATCGCAGCATCAACTCCTTGTTTATCTCGATTCAAATTTCTGGTTCCATCGACCAATAATTCTTGGTTTCCTGCAATATTTCCCAAATTGAGTTTCAACTCTACTGATTTAGTGTTAGACTTCATCACATCTTCAGCCATTATTGTTTTCCTCATCAGTGTCGCCATTGTTGACCAATTTCAGAAATTGAAATCAAAGGGTGCCAAGAAAGATGCTCTGATACCAAATGATACAATTCAATTCAGATTTCACTTAAGAAATGAGAATCAAACAGAATTAACACAGGGAATGCTAGATTAAGAAAGCAATCCGAATGATGATCCAATTAACCGAACTTATGATTACAATCATATGAAACGATTACAAGTTGACAGAGAATTCTAAGAGAGAAATGTTCTAAACATTCACAAAAGCTAGCTAATCCTTCACGCCTGTTTACCTTTTATACTAAGAATACAAAACAACAACTAACTAAATTCAGTTACTTCGGTTAATGCTTAGCATGTGCAAATCACGTGACATTCATTAAAATGTTCGTATCAAACCGATCGAATAGTCTTTAACACTTCATCAATAGAATGTATTTATATTTACATGTATTACAAAAATAGTTCTTTTCGAAGCTTTGAACGAGAAACACGTGAAATCTTTATTTAGCTACTTCAAATTTTGGAATTTTAAAATTTGCTTTTTTTTAGTAGTTATAATTATATAATTGTTATTATTATAATTTTGTTTTCCAGATTTAACTTGCACTTTAGCCCAAATTAACCGAACTAGCTAGTCTAAAAGAATTTCAAATTTGAACAATCCAAGAAATCTAAACCGGGGTCAATAAAAATCACACAAATGTTCTAAACAAGTATTGTTAAAGCCCGCGCCCCGCTGCGGGTTATGTAATTAGCACATGATTCCAACAAATTCAATTAAAATGTCGATTATTCATACTATAAGACTGAAAAGAACTACTCCCTCCTACCCACAAAAAAGTTCTCATTTCTTAAATATGAGGTGTACACTTAATAAAATGATATTATTACTAATGATTTAACCAATAAAACACTTTCTCTCTCCAATCTAATCTTATATTTTAATTAAAAGTATTACCAAGAACCCCACCACTAACTATCTCCTAAAAATTTGTGCTCAAGAGAAATGAGAACTTTTTTGTGGGATGGAGGGAGTATCACCTAATCGATGCTTAAATTAAGTATAAGAGGCATAATTTGTATATTTTTAGTAATCAATATCTAATTAACCTAAAAACTAATGATATAGATTCTATAAAATACCATTAGTCTTTATATACTTCCTCCGATTCAAAATAAGTGATACACTTTGAAAAATTACCGTATTTGGCAAAAATAAGTAGGACTCTCACCCACTAACTATCTACTTTAACAAAGTGAAATAACCTCTTTACCATTACTTTTTACCTTTAAACATTATTAACCACACTTTATTCAAAAAATTTGGGACCCATTCCCCACTAACCATCTAATTAATGTAATTTAATTATCATTATAATCTTTTACCTAAAAAACCGCGAAACACAAAGTGTTTCACTTATTTTGAATAGGAAGAAGTATTAAACATATATCGATAACTTAAAAAATTAATATATGGACTGTTGTCAGTAAGACTAAGAATCGAGCTCAGGAGCTGGAAGTAAAAGGCTAATGTCTTAGCCAACCCATCTAGAATAATACTCCCTCCGTCCCTAAATAAAGTTTTCATTTGTGTTGGGCACAACATTTTAGGAGATAGTTAGTGGTGTGGTATTTGGTATTACTTTTGATTAAAATATAAGGTTTGATTGGAGAGAGAAAGTATTTTAAGAGATAGTTAGTGGTGAAAGTATTGGTAATAATATTATTATATTAAGTGGGTCTCTTATGTTTGAGAAATGGGAACTTTATTTCGGGACAAAACTTGAAGGAGAAATGAGAACTTTATTTAGGGACGGAGGGAGTACACCACATCAAATCTGCTCTTAAAATATTTATTAATATATTTATTTGAGAAATAATATAAAAAAATTAATGAACAGTGAATTGGTATGGAAATTGTGTTATAAGAGTAATTGATTGTCTATAGTTTATACATGTGTTCAAGGTAATTTTTAATTTTTATATAGTTTCAATGGATATATCTCAACCATTAATCAATGATAATCAATAGTTAAAATAAATCACATATTTTATACATAAATAAGTATTTTGGTCATTCGATACTCACATAAAAATTTTATTTTTAAATTTTTTTTATTAATTTTTTTTTGTTTTTTTTTTTTGTTTAAAAAGAAAATATTATGTGATTATCACATGTAATTGTATACTTAATCACTTGTGTTTCTACAAAAACATCACATGTGATAAGTATACAATCATGCACATATGATTATATAATAAAACACCACATGTTATTAAGTATATATTCACATATTATTTTTTAACAAAAGAGTAATAACAAATAAAAATAATTTTTTTGAAATAATAGATTAAAAATAAAATAATCAAACACGTCAAACACTAAAAACTGATTATCTAATTATTGTAATTTCAAACAGTATATTCAAATCCAAATATTATCCAATGTAGGAGCTCTACCTTGCATATTTTTGTATAGTTGGTTACTCGGTTAGCTTCAAATAACGAGAGAAAAAATCCCATTGCCTCCAAAAGAGATTCTTATACTAAGTTTGTAACATTTTTATGCAATTTACCCTTTATATTAGTGAGAGATCTAATCTACCACAAATTCCCTTGAATTCATGATTATAGATGAAGAATGTGTGTGTAAGAGTATGTGTAATCTAGAGAGAGAGAGAGAGAGTAGAGATTAGAGAGAAGGAGAGAATTAAACTTTCCAAAAATGTGATACAATTAGTTGTGTGAAAAATTACACCATTCCACTAACATGACACTATTTATACCAACACCACAAATGAACTAGATTAATGCTAATTACATCATATAGGCACAATACTAATCCTAACAATTATGCCATTTATTTAATGTTTTTGTATGATGTATAAGAACAGTGGTTAATATATCATGGATTACATGTTGCAGAGGATATATTTGTTGTGGGGTGAAGAGGACAAGTTTTTCGGCCCTGAACTTGCTAAAACCATGAAAAGGTGAGTTCCCATCTTCGTTTTCCACAAGGTCCAAATTGTAGTAAGTTAATTGTAGTATATGTACGTGCCGATGAATGCAGACGATTGGGACCGAATACAACACTAGAGTTTATAAAGAACGCTGGCCACCTTTTATCACTTGAGCAACCCTGCACCTACAATCGACATCTCAAACATTTTCTTGCAAGTCCAAACTAATATTTGCGTGAGTAGTTTAAAATTAACGTTAGACCATACTAAATATGTATACAAGGTGGTTTTTAAATTTTATATAGTCTCAAGGGACACATCAATAATACAGTCAAGATTAATTATATATTTTATACATCATTGGGGATATTTTGGTTATTTTCACATAATCTTTTTAAAAAAAATTAATTATAGTTTGAAATTTATTACTCCCTCTGTCCCTTAATAAAATTCTCATTTCCCCTAACATGTTTGTCCCAAAATAAAGTTCTCATTTCTCATATTGGAAGGACTCACTCAATAAAATAAAATTATTATCATATACCCCACCACTACCTATCTCCTAAAAATATTTTCTCTCTCCAAAAAACCATATATTTTAATCAAATTTATTACCAATGACTCACCACTAACTATCTCCTAAAAACATATGCACAGGAGAAATGAGAACTTTATTAAGGGATGGAGGGAGTATTTTTTAATTTTTTTTTAAATTCTAATCTTTTTTTCCAATAAAAGCCATATCATGTTATAATCACGTACATGTGATTGAATATTTGATCACATATGATTATACAAAAAAATCACATGTGACTATACAGAAAAAAAGTCGCATGTGATTAAGTATAATCGTATGTGATTATAACATAATATTGTTTTTAACGAAAAAAGATAATAAAAAAATACTCCCTCCGTCCCATAAAAAAATTCTCATTTCTCTTGAGTACAAACTTTTAGGAGATAGTTAGTGGTGGGATCCTTGTTAATACTTTTGATTAAAATATAAGGTTAGATTGGAGAGAGAAAATGTTTTATTGGTGGAATCATTTGTAATAATATTATTTTATTAAGTAGACCCTCACATTTAAGAAATGAGAACTTTTTTGTGGGATAAAATTTGGAGGAGAAATTGGAACTTTTTTGTGGGACGGAGGGAGTAATAAAAATAAAAAATAATATTTAAAAAATTAAAAAATGATACATTTTATGCACATTGGCAACTGTTGGCCCTTTTTAAAAATTGACGAAGAAAAACAAAATTTCAATAACAAATTTATAGTCTTGAAAAAAATTTGAAATTATTTAAAACACCTATATATTTCGAAAACATCTACAACAATCACTTCACTATATAAAATATAAAGGAAATCAGGTTGTTGAATCTCCAATTCACTGCAAACATTTTTCTTCGGTGTGACTAATAATTCGTATTTTCATGTTTCAGATAAAACTTTAATAAATGACAAAAGGGTTGGAGTTAAAGGAAAGCAACATGTTAAGAAGCGTATCACATCGATCTATGCATGTATTGCCTACTAAGAAATTGCCTTTAGCTACTCGTCCTGTTGATTCTAATGTCTGTAATAAGCGTAAATACAATGCTAGTAGCCAGTTATGGCTTATCGTGGACTATTTGTTTCATGTTTTTATAAATATGATGTTTCTGATAATTCTGGTAATTTTGATAACATGTGTGAGTGTATTTGATCCTAAGAAATTTAGGGGCATTTATTTTGATGTAATCATCCGTAATCCTTCGTAATTGGAATTCAATTTCATTACGGAAGGACGTTTGGATGGATTTTTGTTTCGTAATTCAATTCCTACGTAATTTCGAAATACGTTTTTCATTTTAATTGAAATCATTTCCGAAACTCGATGAATTCAATTACACTCATATAGTGAACTAACAATCTTGAATATCGTGCTTGTGCATGTTTCAAACTTTAAAATGGTTCAAAAATATTTAAAAAAATTATAATAAAAAAAATTAAAACTAAAAATTAAAAATTAAAAAAAATCTGAAAAAACTGAAAAAATTAAAAAAAATGCATAAGTAATGATTTGAATTCCTGCTAAAAAACTTGTAACCAAATGCGCAATAAAATTAAATTATGAAGGAATTGAATTCTGAATAAATTCAATTCCTTCGTAATTGAATTCCATTACGGAAGATTACGGCATGCCAAATGATCCCTTAGATTGCAACGCATAACTCTGATTTGAAAACTAAGATTGTCAACAATTCTACCCAAAGATTTTCCGCACCTCTCTGTTTTTCAAACAACCAACCACAACAGATGTCTCACCAAGAAAGCAACATTTTACACATGTATCTCCAAAAATGAAAACTCAACATGGATTAAACAAAACAGTACATCGATCGCACATGAATTATCCGTGTAATTTACTCTAAGTTATTATTTAGAGCTACCAACTATAGCATGTATAGCGCGGGTACAGCTATAAAAAGTACTTGCGATTTTCATGGTGAATAATATTCCATTGCCAAAAATGTATTGGATGGCTGGTATCAAACTATTTGGTGGGATTTTCCTACTACTGCTGTAAATGTTGTCTGTTTTATTATCTAAAACGTGATGCAATTATTGTTTACGGTCATGTACAATAAATATACTTCTTCTTTTACCTCTCAATTAAAGGGATGTAATATCATTGTTGTTATTATTGGTCATGTACGATATACATTTTCGCTATTATAATACTTCATTCGTTTCAAAATAAATGATATACTTTAGATTACACGGTTTTTGAGTCAAAACATTATAACAAAAGTTAATTAGATTAAATCAAATAGTTAGTGAATGATGAGTCTCAATATTTTGATTATAATGCATTTAATGATGTTTAAAATTAAAAATAAGGATAAGTATCCATCAAAATCGAAGTTACACCTGAGTATAAGATTTGAGAATGTATGCAAAGGGTATTACTCACTCCGTCCCACAAAAAAGTTCTCATTTCTCTTATACACATGATTTTAAGAGAAAGTTAGTGGTGTGATCCTTAGTAATATTTTTGATTAAAATATAAGGTTAGATTGGAGAGAGAAAATATTTTATTGATGGAATTATTGGTAATAATATTATTTTATTAAGTGGACCCCTTATATTTAAAAAATGAGAACTTTTTTGTGGAACAAAATTTAAAGGAGAAATGGTAACTTTTTTGTGGGATGGAGGGAGTATATGGTAAGAGCGCTAAAAGTGGTTTCGCTAAAGCCAAACTAAAGGCAATTTGGAGGCACTCTCGCCAAACCACACCATAATTGGAATGAAATGCTTTGTCACCAAACGAGTAACACATACTCCCTCCGTACTTTAATAAAGTTCTTATTTCATTCAAAACATTTGTCCCAAAATAAAGTTCTCATTTCTTATATTGGAGGGACCCACTCAATAAAATAACATTATTCTAATATACCTCACCAATAACTATCTCTTAAAAACACTTTCTCTCTCCAAAACACCTTAAATTTTAATCAAATTTATTACTCATGACCTCACCTCTATATATCTCCTAAAATATTGTACCCATAAGAAATGAGAACTTTATTAAGGGACGGAGAGAGTATTAAAGAAAAGAATAAAAAATTCTTTTTCTTTTAAATTGTAATTTATTTGAGGTTTTTTTGGATATCAAATTGCTATTACTTCCTCCAATTTAAAAAAGTGATACATTTTTCTTTTAGGGGTGATTTAAAATAAGTGATACACTTTGAAAAATTACATTATTTAGCAAAAAACAATAGACCCACACCCACTAATTATCTAGTTTAACAAAGTGAAATGACTCATTTACCCTTACTTTTTACTTTTAAACATCATTAACCCTATTTTATTCAAAAGGTGTGGGACCCATTCCCCACTAACCATCCAACTAATCTACTTTAACCATCATTATAATATTTTGCCTCAAAAACCGTGAAACCCAAAGTGCATCACTTATTTTGAATCGGAGGAAATATATTAATTTTAAATGAGGAAGAATGATTTTGATTTTAGTTTTAAAATCATGTTAAACATGCAAAATGCATTTAACACGGGAAGAAAATGTTCAACGTAGTTCTTGATTTCTATGTAGTCCTAAGGGACAAATCTCAGTCTTTGATCTGACCACCACCATCCTCTACCGGCCAGCGTCTCCACCACTGGCAACCCCTTGCCACCATAGGCTGCTTTCAATCACATGTGATTGCGTATCCAACCACATGTGATTGCGGCGGGCGGTGGTGGCAGGCGGTGGCCGATGGTGGTCGGCGGCAGTGGCCGACGGTGGTGGTTGTATATTGAATCACATGTGATTTGATGATGGTGGTGGTTAAGAGATATTTTGATCCAATAACTAAGACTTATCCCTTAGGACTACATAAAAATTAAAGACTACCTTAAATACAACTCAACACATGTTAACAATATCTTACGGTCTAAGTAATAATTTTGTTTTGAAAATATTTTGAGGTGAGTAGTTGATTTATAGATGTTAATTTCTTATACTTGGTGAACATAAGTTTGGAACCAAAGTATACATCACCTGCTATGTATATCTGAGGTAGTAATTATACTTAGGAAGTAATAACACTGTAATCAGTAAGCTAATCATATTATTTGACTTCATGTTTAGATTATTATTTTTAAACTACTTTTTTTATAATAATTTCTGAATTATGGTATAGAAGTATTTAGAATATATTAAAGAGATCTTTGCATATAGTTTATGCTTTTATTTTTATTATTTTTTATAATTTGTTAACTCCCTCCGTCCCACAAAAAAACTTCTCATTTCACTCTAAATTTTTGTCCCACAAAAAACTTCTCGTTTCCTATAATTGATGGGCTCCACACAATAAAAAACTATTATTACTAAAGACTCTACCACTAATATCCACTAACTATCATTATCTCTCCAATCCAACCTTATATTTTAATCAAAAGTATTATCAATGACCTCACCACTAACTATCACCTAAAAACTTATGCAAAAGCCAGATGAGAAGTTTTTTGTAGGACAGAGAGAGTACTTAATTAAGTATGACTTCATCATGCTTTTATTACCACTCCAAATGGTTGGACCGGACAAACCATCGACTGGTTCGATGTTTAACCTGACTTTCAAAACATTGGTTGAGTAACAACGTTACAAAAGTTCACTAAGCAGAAGCACAAATAAGTACGATTGTGTTATTTAATCTGAAATGTAGAACAAATTATAAACGTATGAAAATGCAAATGCGAATTGTTAGCTTAAAATTAGTTATGGTCCTTATGATTCAATATTCAAATTAGCTGTGGTCCTTATAAAATATTTATGTCTTCAATTAAAAAAGATTAAAACTTACCCACATCCTAGAACTTTTCATATCATATACGTATATTGTGTTTTTAGTCCAAGAGATGACAGATTGACAACCCGTCGACCCTTGACCCATTATGATAATTAAGGTAGCCAGTAACCTAACACCAAGCATCTTAGTCTTGTCAGTTTATATTTAACATTAAAAAGGAAGTTATTTTGGTATTAATTAGAGCCACCAACAAGACAGGGGTAGAAGGGGGGCAGTTAACTAAATGATATTTGACTTTTTTTTTTAACGACAAACACATATTCTCCCTAATCTTTAACTTAATTATATAGAATTTTATCTTTGTAGTCAGAGATTCAAGTCTCATTATCAACATAGTAATATTTATGAGTAGATTATGAGTTGCCGTTAAAAAATGGTGTAGTTATTTATGAATTTATAACTTTAAATTATATAATGAGTTTTTTTAACATATAGTTAAGGGGGATATGTTAGTCCCAAATAAGTGTAAGTTAAGTGTAGGAGGTTAAATACACTTTATTGAGTTTACTAATCAATTAAAAATATAACACAATTTTTTTAAACTCTTTCTTTATTAATCTATAAGAGTTAATTATAAAAATGATCATTTACGTTTGTATCATATTGCAATTAACTTTGGTCATATTCTTGTAAACATGACAAAGATAGTCCCTATTTTGAAAATATTTTACATTGACAATCCTTTAGGCCAAATGATATTAAGCTTATATGCAATGCAGATGAAGGTACTTTCATTTTTTCTCATTTATTTTTTACAAAAAACTAAAAACAAAATATATGTACATCTATCCATTTTAGTACACACCCACTCAAAGATATTATATTTAGGGATTTCATATCATTCAACATTTAGTCAAAATTTCTGCATCAATTATTGTGATAAAAATGGTGTGCTCAAATTCAGCAGTATGGCTACCATCTTTTCGTAAATTTGTCCAATTATCCTCCCATGTAACACATTTATTTGTTCCAATTGTAAGAATTGGTTTCATAAAAGAAGTTAATTAAAATTAACTAAAAAATTATTGTAATTTTTTATATTTTTTCGTAAGAAACTTAGAAAACTCACATATGGTGAATGTTTGATTGAATTTTTTTTCAGAAATAGGTTTCATTTGCCATAAATTTTCACAAATAGGCTTGTTTTTTTACATTTTTCAAAAATAGGCTTTATTGAGTCCCCGAGGCCGGCTTCCCCGTTAAAACCCGACTCCTGGAGACCGGCTTTGGCCCCTTTTGAAATATTGTATTCTTAGGTCGTACCCAGGTACCTAGAGAGTTTTGGAGTACCCTGCTAGATGAGAATTCAAGCTCAGTTTTGTTCCGTGGGGTACGTAATTTAATTATGTTATTATCCATATTTTTAATAGAATCTCAAAGGTAAATGATTGTATATTTATTACAGCATATAGATTGTTGGGTTAGAAGATGGATGCGTTATCGATTGTATATTGGCTATAATACTGGAGAATATAAGCGATGGACAATAATACCTACCAAGTTTGAGTCTCTACTCTTACCACCTCACGGATCAGATGCTGTAAAATATGCAGATGACAGTTTGACACCTTACCCCTCTTGGGGGGACGTAGATGTCTTATACATCACGTTACGTTTAAATGATAACATTTGGTTGCTTGTACAGATGCATCTTGTTAGCAACGATACATGTTTATTTTGTAGTTGTCGTCGTTCCATAAAGCATGACGTGCTTACGGCAACCCTAAAACGTTGGCGAGATGTTTTGCCCGGTTTTAAAAGGAGTTTCTCCTATGAAGAAAGAAACCCCCAAGTTAAGGCGAATCTTCATTTCGCCAAAGGCATACCTCAAGGAAGGGAAGAAGACTCTGCTGTGTTTGTTTGTAAGTTTATGCACTATTTGGTAACAGTGAAATCAATCAAGCAAGATGGAGTCGTCGATAGTAATCAGATCGCTACGGGTTATCGACAACTTATGGCTCGTGATTTGTATAGCTATCGTATTTTAGAATCCCAACCAGAAATTTTTCATTTTAGATCTGTGGTTTTATATGATGATTTGGATTAAAGTTTCAATTGTATTTGGTATTAATTTATAAAATCATGATGTTAGTGTTTATTTGTCATTTAAAAATCAAGTATTAAAAAAAAAATTCAAAAAAATTAAATGTCTAAGTTTGGAGCTTGATACAGTACACTTTTAAGTTATTCAGATATAACTTTCTAAATGATAGTTGTGGTATTGATTAGAATGTAAACATATGAAAAAGAATTAGAGCAAAAAGATAAGTAATGAAAGAGTTATGACAATCTGAAAATGCAAAAAAAGGGTTTTTTGTATTCCAAAAACATACAAAATGGTTTGCAAAAGTCAAAAAATTAAAACAAAAATAAATACTTGCATAATACAACTTTGGGCAAAAATATAAGCTAATGATTGTGGCCCCTTCTACCTCCTGTCCCACAATTCGGCGGTCTTCTGTTTCTTACGGGCCTAACTTGTTCTTCCGGATTTGATGGGTCTATATCGATGCCAAACAGATGGACCGGACTCATGTTTCTATTCGGTTGTTGATCAGAAAATTCGCCCGCGAAATAATTCTGAGGGGGATCTGTCAAACTGAATTCGTGAGAATATTGTTGGTGAGCATACTCGCGGGGGGGGGGGGGGGGGGGGGGGGGGGGGTATTCGCAAACAATTCCGGGAATAAATTATAATCGTTTTGAGATATCCCATCCATATTAATTGGATTTTCGTTTTGAAATTGCATACTAGAACCCCCATGTTCAAAGTTTGAACTTGGAACGTAGCCCATTTGGTGTGATGTACTTGCACCACCAGCATATTCCGTTTGCGTTTGTTGGGCACTAGAATCCCCCCAGTTTGATGGGCCCTCATCTTCTGTTTGTGTTTGTTGTTGGGACCTACGAGCCCCCCCCCCCCCCCCCCCCCCCCGCATCCATCTGGGAACCGGCATTAATTCCTCCTGTGTCAGGGGTGGCGGTTGTTGGTGATGTTCTGACACACGAGCAGTCCAAAAACTTGGACGTTCTTCCGCACCGGTTTGATGCATGTATGTTTGGGACCATTGATACATGTCATCTACAAAAGGCTGAAACTGCTGTTGTCCCAACATTGGTTGCATCATCGATTGAAGATGTGTTAACCCATCAACCTACATACATGTTATATCAATTATTAATACATATTATGACTAAGTGTACATATAAACGTTATTATGACATATTACCGCAACATTTAAAGCTCCTCCCAGATTATGGCCACGTGAAAAATTGCCTCCAACAGGCCTTGGATTTTTAATAAAGCCTATGGTACGCTGAAAGTACCAAGGCATATAATCATCAGCAGTTGTTGGACTGCTCATCCATTGCCCGCCCAAGGAAAAATTAAGCCGGTTGTTCCAGTGTGTCACATAAACGACAAGCTCCGCCCGCCAATCTTTACCTACGCGTCCTCTACGGTTCTGTTTACGTAACAACCTATGATCCGCTATAGTAAAGAGGGGCGCCATTGGAATATGTTGGTAAAGCGAAAATTGTCTCAAAACCCTGTTGGGTAAGTACTGCCCAACTACTTCCCAATGAATAACATATGTTACGCATAACCAATTCTGGGGGTTGTATGTACACACTGGTGATAAAACTCCGGCAAAATTTTCATAGGGAGTCCATAAGAACTGCAAAATTTTGTTATAGCTCAATATTTTGTATAACATTTGTAGATTAGATTTAACTAGTAAAATACCTCTCCACTTTCCAGCGCTTCTAACCCTGACCAATACGCTGCCACGTTGTTCTTGGTTATCTGCACGTAGCTTAACTTTTGATTCCACCTGAATTTTAATATATTGAAATTTAGTTATGCTATTATCATTTTAATATAATGATAACGGATTACGTACCTAGCACCAAAAGTTTTTCCTGATAGTTGTATATTGCGATCAGTAAGAATCGGAGATAAGTTGGGCAACCTAGTCCATGCACATAATTGAAGCAAACTCATAGGCCCGCAAATGTGCCATTTTTTAGGATTAGTTGCTTTGGACAGGTTTCGGTAGAGACTGGCCAGAACAGCACTACCCCAACTATATCGACCGCAAGCCTCTAGGTCTTCAAGGAAGTATAAAAAATACAAATGGAGGTGGCTGTCAGTATTATGCGTAAATATAGTACCGTTAAGTAGAAGGAGTATGTATAATCTTGCTCTTTGTAGCCACTCCACTTCAGTCACCGGGGTAGAGTCCTCCATAAATTTAGTGAGACATGTTACTCTCACCTGACTGCCTTTAAAATCAACTCTTGCTGGCCTAAACCCAAGCAACCGCTCAAAGTTACCAATTATGTCGTCATAATTGGTTGCGGGTTCAACACCTGTAACAGCGGGTCCATCAGTCCGCAAACCCCATATTGCTTGAACATCTTGGAGGGTTACTGTGACCTCTCCAATTGGGAGGTGAAACGTATTTGTTTCCGGACGCCACCTCTCGACGAGTGCTGTGACTAGACCATGATCAACTTCCTTGTATTTACAGTCAAGCACTCCTTGAAAACCTGCTGTAGTTATGAAGTTCCAGAAGATATCTGGAAGTGCCGAACGGACAAGATTGTGAATTCGAAAAAATGTTTTATCAGCCCGTCTAATATGTAAAACATCATCAGGGATCTGATTGGAAAATACACTATAAGCTCTGTGCTCATTAGCTAAATATAATAATTCTGGGTTGATAGGACCGGGAACAACTTGCATGTTATTCATTTTTGAATGAAAAAGATGGTAATGTTTTTGAAGTATTTGTTTGAAGTAGAGTTTGAGGTGATAGTTTGAGTGTGGTTTGAAGTAGAGTTTGAGGTGAAGTATTTATAACGAAATATTGCCTTCTCGTGACCTGCTTTCTCGTCAATTAAAAAAATAAAATAAAACAAATATTGCCTCCCCGACGCCGGCTTCCACTGACAACGGCCTCCCCGAGGCCGGCTTCCACTGACAACGTCCTCCCCGAGACCGGCTTCCTCTGAAAACTCTGTCCCCGAGGCCGGCTTTGACCTGACATAAATATGGTGGTTGGGGCGATCCGTGAATTGTAAATGATGGTGGTTGGGGCGAAATAATTAAATATGGACATTAAAGTGGACATAAAGTGATTAAAGTTGACCGGGAAAACACTGTTTTGGCTGACACCTCTCTCCCCGAGGCCGGCTTCCATCAAAAAGGACAAAAAGTGACAACAATTTTTACAATTCACGGATCGCCCCAACCACCATCATTTAATTCTTCAGCCTTATTATGTCAACTTTATGTCCGAATCCTACTATCAACAATTCAGCCTTAGTAAAGATTCACTGAAAAGTTTTATATTTTGTCGTTGGGTGGTATTTAACCTTCAGCTATATAAACACGTATATCATTCATATACTATCATTCCTATCAACAACCATAACTTTCAATTTTTCTTCCACTACTAAAAACCTTCCACTGCTAAAATCCTTCCACTAAATACATATCTTTCAAATGGCTTTGGCGAAACCTTTTATTGTTACTCTATATTGGGGTGGTAACCTTGATTTTTCAAACGGCTTAGTATCAGGTGATTCGTACCTGCAATGTTCTATTATTTTTGTAACCAAACATAGTTATGAAAGTTTTGAAAACTTGGCTTACAGCCATCTTCAAGTCACGAAAGACCAATACAACTTACACTTCTATTTATGTTATGACTTATACGGTTTAAGTTACACTACAAGAATAACAAGTGATGAAAGCTTAGAAACATTATACTTTATTGCCGGTATAACTGAAGAATTCATGGGTCATATTTTTGTGGATATGCAAAATAAGGGTCCCTCACAACCTCCCCCAATCGAGTTTATGAATATGCAACATTGGTCAGTATCAGAAGTAGTTACTGCTCCAACCGCACCAGAAACTACAAATCAATATGAGTCCGCAAACATGGCTGGTCCATCGACAACGGCCCCTCGTTTGATAATTCGCACCCTCCACCAGCAACCAGTCTTGGCCTTAATAACAATGAAGATGGCGACTTGGATAGTTCGGAAGACGAACCACAATCCGATGACACGACAGACGAATTTTATGACAACGGTGAGGCGGATGAAGGCGGCCCGCACGTTGACCAACGTCCTCAACAGGCTTTGTATGACTATAGCCAATTTGAAACAAATGCACAAACTGAGGTTGATGAGCAGGGCCCCATCTATGATTAACAAGATGTAATATTATTTTGGAACTCAAGCAGGCCTGAACACTTACAAATTAATATGTTTTTTTCTAACAAGCAAGAGATGATTGACGCAGTTAGGTCTTGGAATATAGGCCAAAATAAAGAGATTTGGGTTGTTGATAGTTCAACTACAAGGTGGGTTGCTAAGTGCTCTACTCTTAAACCATCTAGCCAAAACCCATCCACCAACAACAACACATCTGCTATCATCCCGACCCCATGTGAATGGTATGTTCGTGCAATTAAGTAGCGGAAGGAAGGGTTGTGGCAACTAAGAAAATGGGTAGGCATGCACAATTGTCATCAAGGTATGGTTTCTGGAAACAACAACAGATGTTTGACGTCCGAGTTCACAGCCACCAAAATCCTCCACCACATAAGGATCAATATCGCATACCCGGTAAAACACATTATAGCAGATGTCAGTGAACATATTAAAGTTGATATATCTTACATCAAGGCTTGGCGTGCTAGGCATATTGCTATCAGGGCCGTCTCAAGCTTATTTGGGGCCCGGGGCGAAATATAAAATGGGGCCCTATACATGCTCCGAACCATTCTCCGAACAATGCTCTAAATAAACTTGCATTTTCGAGCCTTTTTAGATGCAAAGTCATCAATAACGGTATCATATTTAATATTGTCTAACATATCTTTCTCAATACATAATATAGCCAAACCATTCAATCTTTCTTGTGACATTGATGATCTCAAATAGTTTTTTAACAATTTTAATTTTGAAAAACTTCTTTCGGCGGATGTTACGGTAACCGGAATAGTTAATAGAATTCTATATGCAATGACAGCATTTGGATAACAATTTTTATATTTAACAAACTCTAATATTTCAACCGCGGACATTTAAACATTTGGCAAAATCGTTTGCAATACTTTAAGTTCCGAAATAAAATCATATAAGTCTATATCACATGAGTTATTATGAGAAAAAGTATTTGCGAAATTAGTACAACATTTTCTAAGTTCATCATCATCTAATGATTTTAATTTTTTTGAATTATATAAAAAACCAAAAATATTTTCAAATATTGTCAATTCCTCAAATCTAGCCTCTAATGAATTAATTGCCACATCAACAACATAAGTAAAATACTCAATTCTAAAAGATTCTTCGGTTGATTCAAATTCATGTTCTTCATTAGTTTCATCAAATTGTTTTTTTCTAATAACTCGTCGTTTATTTGGAAAAGTAGGTTCAACATTCATATCAAATGCAATAGCATTAGCATATTCTATACTAGTGTCAAATCCTACTTCTCTATACTTTTTAAAAAAATCCATCATATCTTTTATTAGATCAATAGTTGCATCAATACACATAGTTCTAGTTTGCAACGTTTTACTAACCTTATTAATAGCAAATAAGATATCATACCAAATCACCATACCAAGTAAAAATTCATAATTTTCAATGGCTTTAACTAAACTTTGAGCTTCACTTTTTGATTTTGCGTCATCACTTGATTTAGATAATGCTATAAGTGCTTTCTTTATTCGGGGAGCTTGATATCTAATAGCTCTTACACTTTTAATTCGACACTCCCAACGTGTGTTACATAGTGATTTAACGGTTAGATTAGAAACATTATCAAGTAATATTTTCCATCTTTTAGTGGAACTCGAAAATAATACATATATACGTTGCAAAATTCCAAAAAAAAGATTCGGCTTTAACACGTGAATGTGCCATATCACTGACCATAAGGTTAAGACTATGACAAGCACATGACATAAATAACGCTCTCGGATTAATTTCAAGTAATCGTTTTTGAACCCCTTTGTATTTTCCTTTCATGTTAGAACCATTATCATAACCTTGACCTCTTGCATCATCAATATTAAGACCAAATGATTTAATTGCTTTTATTAACTCTTTATAAATTCATAAACCCGAAGTATCTTCTACTACTAAAAATTCTAAAAAATATTCTTCAACTTTTACTTTATTAGTAGACATGTTCACACATCGAATAATGAATGTCATTTGTTCTTTATGGCTAATATCAGGAGTACAATCAAGAATTATAGAAAAATATTTTGCTTCTTTAATAACTTTAATTAGAGAATTTCTAACATTTTCAGCTAAAATAGTAATTAGTTCATTTTGAATATTATGCCCTAAATAATGGTTATGAATTTCATGATTTTCTATACGCCTAACATGATCTTGAATTACAGCATCATATTCATTCATCATTTGAATTGCACCTAAAAAATTACCATTAGAATCTTGAAAAAGTTTTTCATTACTACCTCGAAAAGCCAAATTGTATTTTGCTAAATATTTGATGGCGGCAATTATTCTTATTAAAACTTGTTTCCAACGTAATTTTTCATTTAGAATTTGTTGTTGTAAATCTTTATCAATTGTTTTATTCTTATTCAATCTAACTTTTAGTTCATGCCAAGAATTCATACAAATAAAATGTTGTGTACTAACTTCGTGTTCCTTAAGTCTATCAAAAAGGTGTTTCCAATCATTAAATCCATCATTTGCTAAAGAACTTTTATTATTATAGTTACTAGGTTTAAACAACTTACAACAAAAATAGTATATCTTATTAACTTTTTTTGAGTAAATTAGCCAATTTCGATCACTTGTCTCCCCATTATTTAATATTCTAGTATACGAAGCATAAGAAAAATGTCTAGATAAATTATCTTTAGGATAAACAAAATTAAATTCCTCTCTTAAGGGCCCTTTTTCAACCAAAATATCTCTTAACTTTATATCAAGATTATCCCAATTTATAGGATCAAAAATATTTAATGGTGGAATAAATTGTTCATTGTTATTCTCATTCTCAAATTTACCATTGGTAGTTTCATGTGTGATATTGTTATCTTCATTATCATTATTCACATTTTCATGTATCTCATTAGCATTTTCATTATTGTCAATATTGTCATTTTCTACATTACTGTTATTTTCATCTACAATGTTGACATTATTATCTTCATTATTGTTATTTTCATCTACAAAATTGACATTACCATCTTCGTTAGTGTTATTTTCATCTAAAATAGTAGAATGGTCTATTTTTTTTTATAAACTTATTCATTGAACCTTTTTGTTTGTCTAAGAATTGTTCAGTTTGTTGTTTTTTTTTCCTTTTTTCACTTCCAGACATATATTTTCTAGGACCCATTATATAAGTTAAATATCAAGAATCAGAAGAGCAATAACCTGATTGAAGAGCAATAATTGAAGAACACTTAGCACCAAATCCGCTGATTGATAATCAAAAATCAGAAGAGCAATAACCTGGAAACAGTAATAAAAAAGCTACCAAATCCCCTGATTGAAGAGCAATAATCTGAAGAGCAATAACCAGAAAACATTAATCAAAAAGCCACCAAATCGCTGATTGATAATCAAGAAATCGATATATTAAGATTTTAGAAAAGTAGAAAACTTAAACTTACTAGTCTTGGCAATCGATGGCTCTACAGTCCAAAATCAAGTGTTGATGGCTCTATGTTTGATGAAACAAGATTCAGGAAGGAGTTCAGTCAATTTGGTGCAGCCAATTACGTGTTTGATTAATCGGAAATATGCAGAGAGAAGGAATTGGAATTGAAAATTGGCAATGGAAGAAACGAGGGATTGATGATTGATGAAGCAACAATTAGTTTAAAGGAGGAAGAAATAGGATTTCAACTTCCAAGATATATGACGTTTCGAACTCTTCCCTTGCAGCAACAATCGTTAACGTTCATCCCTGCGTCCGTCCCTTCCCCTAATTTCTTTTTGAACGACATCTTTTTTTTGGGCTAAGATTGGGCCTTAAAAAAATTTTGGGCTAAATATATAGAGAAATACTAAAAATAGGGGGCCCTTTGGCGTTTGGGGCCCGGAGCGGTCGCCCAGCTTGCCCTGCCCATTGAGCCGGGCCTGAGTAAAATAATATATTTTACTATCACAATTGTATTATATAGTAATGAAGAATTGATTGGTTAGATTATTAGAATTCAGTTGTAATTTATTTTTAATGACTTTGTTAAATAACATTAATGTACATCATTAAACTAATGGACCATTTTTTTTATTATAAATAGAGAGTATTAGGTCATTTGCATTATACTCCGTATACTTTTTACACACTTGACACCTATAACACATATTATCTCCCAATGAAATCACAAAATTTCTTATACCTTTCAGACAGTGAATCATATTCGGTAGTATGTTAGTACTCATTTGTTGTATCCTATAAAATAAACAACGAATCTAATTTATGGGGATCATGTTAAACCATGAGACTCAAACAACTCGGTTTTCTACTTCTTGGTTTACATATTTTGTTTCATTATTTGTAATTGTATTGTATTTAATTTAATTACCTCCCGACACTAATTACTATAAAGATGTAGATGTGAATAATAATGAACCTATTAATTTTAAAACTTTATAATAAACATAGCCAGTTTAATGATAACGAGTAAGATGATAATGTTACAATTATTAATCATCTTCTTATTATTAAGATAGAGAAGTTATACGAAAAAATGAGAAAATGAGCGTGACAACTTGCCGATCACACTTGTAAAAAGTAGTGTCAATTGCTGACCACGCGAATCAGGATCATGCATGTCATAAGTGGTGTGGAACCCGAGCATCCAAATTAACATGACTCATACCTAAGATTAGTATATATGGGTATTACTAACTATACCATTTTTTCTGTCATATCATCTATCATCTCGCAAATCACATCACATAATTTTTTAAAAAATACTTATCACACCAAACCACACAATCATCTGTCTTTTTTGTTTTTTTCTTCTATCAAAGAAACCATATATAATTAATTACTATTACTATATTTTATAAAAAAAAAACTGAATTGCATGATTTTTATAAATATAAGGGCATATTAATTACCATTTGAAAGGTTAAATTTAAAGGGCTATCTAGTCATTTTAGGTGAATCCACCCAGAAAAAGAGCGACCAGAACTTGCAACTAAAAAGAAGAAAACTACCTATAAGATCCGAACATGCAAATTGAGAACGAAACCTGCAAGTTTCATGCAAATTTCATGCCGTAAATATGGGTGCCAGATCTTCTTCACTACACCACTTATTATTTTTCATTATTTCCCTTTTTGTGTTTTTTTCCCAAAAAGAAATCAGGCGGCATAAGGAAAAATAAACTTAAACTATATGCAATGGGTAACTAAAATCATATCAGCGTTACATCAACTTTCTCTCTCCTACATGACCAAACTGTGCCTAAACCCACGCAAGGATGTCCGGACTTCTTTTTAATTTCATTAATAATTAAAAAACATTATATTAATAATTAAAAATAACATTACATTAATAATAAAAAATAACATTACATTAAAAATATTTTAAATTAATTTTATTAATGCATGTACCACTTATCATGCATAAACTATAAGTCACCACTGCATGCGTCAGGTGACCTCCATCTGTCACCTAGGCGACCAAACATTTACCAACTAAGCATTAAGACGCGTCGGGTAGTGTTTGTGTAAGTGGAGGGGACATGTATTGGCCAGCGACCAAAATACGACGGAGGGGAGCGACCCCATCATTACGCATAGTCTTAATATCATGATAATATTGAGATTCACGTCAACAATCCTGTGAATAAAAAAAAGGTCAACACTTATTACTTGTTCATATGTACACTTGTAAAAGGGCAATATTAAGGGATTGACAGAGTAGACATTTGTCCACCCTACAATTTTTACGTTTAATATAACTTTTTTATAAGTAATTCATATTTTATGCCTTTATCCACATAATAATACTACCTCCGTATCAAAATAAGTAATATATTTGAAGTTTTCATGGTTTTTGAGGTAAAAGATTAAAACGTGTGTTAAGATAAATTAAAGTAGATAGTTAGTGGAGAGTAGGTCTCACTCCTTTTGAATAAAGTTAAATTAATGATTTATAAAAATGAAAGTAAGAGTATAAAAGTAATTTCACTTTATTAAAGTAGATAATGGAGAATGAGTCCTACTTTTTTTCCAAATAATGTAAATTTTAAAAGTGTATCACTTATTTTAATCCACCTAAATGAAAAATGTATCACTTATTATAATACGGATATAGTATATAATATGGGCGATAGCTAATGTAAATTACTTCATCCGTTTCAAAATAAGTGATATACATTCTATTTTGAGGTGTTTCAAAATAAGTGATACACTTTGAAAATATATCATATTTGGTAAAAGGTAGTGGTGTCCACACCCACTAACTATCTTCTTTAATAGAGTGAAAAGACACATTTACCCTTACTTTTATTTTTAAACATCACTAAATTCACTTTAATCAATATATGTGGGATTCATCTTATACTAACACAAGATATCTGTAAGGACCGAAACCAAAAACGACCACTTTTATCCCATTTATAACAAACCTTTTTAAAATTAACCTAAATACAAGTTTAAAAGTACTAAACCATAACCTTATACATTCCAAAAGACTAATTACAAACCGGATACAAACCAACTAATCAACCCAAAAACATAAATGTACAATGACTACAAATCTATACCAAAAGAGAAGCTTTCTTCAAGCTTCAAGCAAACCAACTTCGAATACCTACTCACACTTGCCCTTGCCTTTATCTATCCCTGAAAAATGGTGAAAACTAAACGGTAAGCTATAAAAGCTTAGTGAGTTGCACAATGTTATACTAAATAATTATATAAATCAATATAAATAACCAAACAAATATCAACGGGTCAAAGTACCGGGTTATCACAATTATATCACCACAATGCATCACATATAAATTTCGGGTCAACAATGATCAAGGTACAATTCCGGGTTCAACAAAGTGCGTCATTCCCCCTTATGCCATTAGGGAATGAGGCCGATGAAGATGATCATGGCACCCCTAAATGAGTCCATGATCCAGCTTCACCACCACGGTCCATACCACTCCTCCGCCAGGTACTCCCGCGTCCACCGCCCGACATATTACACGAAGTAATACTCGGACCGCCATGGGTCCTCACGAAATGAATTATCACTCAAGGCATTTCACTCATACGGGTCAAGGCAATGTTACAGTTCGACAAGGTAATCTCAATGGTCAAGGCAAAACACAAGGCATCCAATCAAAAGGAACACTATCTAGCCACATTGCACATATATAATTAAAAGTATACACATTGCACATAGTGAACTCACCTGGCTTTAAGCAATTGCCAATACGAGCTAAGTACTTCCTTTAGTCAAATTCCATTGTCACTGATTGATACAATCACCACAATTTCCCAATTGTTTACCTATCACAATTATACTTATCTCATTCAATATACAAGCTCAAAATCACAACTAGTATGACCCTTAATCACCAATTTCCCAAAATTGGTGATTAACCCCAAAACCCTAAACTTCTAACTATACATCTAGTGCATAATCACATGCTAACTTCCAATTTCCTAGTTCAATATCAGTTATACATAGTCTACAATCATCAATTTCAGTCCCATAACTCAAACCCTAACTAGGGTTCATGACCTACTAACTCAATACATCAATTTATACATATGCATGGTGATAGGGATGATGTTTTACCTTAATTATCAATACAGTAGATGAAAATCCTTTGATTTCTAGCTATAATCTGCCCAAAAGCACCAAATATCGTCCAAAATTGCCCAACACCGAGAAGAGAAAGTTCTAGAGGTTATTTGGGCTGAAATGGGGAAAAATCCCGATTTTATGCCTAATCTGCACAAGATAGCGCCGTTATCTTCAAGATAGCGCCACTATCTTGCCTCCCCTTGCTTTTTAGCGCCTCTATCTTCAAGATAGAGCCGATATCTCCCAAATTTTTCGCGTTTTACCCATCGCTATAATGAGTGGCTGTTTTAATTGCACAAGATAGCGCCGCTATCTCTAAGATAGCGCCGCTATCTCCCTAAAATGCTGCATTTTCGATTTTTCTTCCTTTTTAACTTATACCACTTAATCCAATACACAAAGCACAGCTTTTTCATCGAAAATTAAACTATCTAGACTTAATTCCTTATCATTTATCAACTAATAATGAACTTAACAATTAAAATGCATGGATTTAAAACACGTATGTTACAATTACCTCCTCCTTTTGAGAATTTCGTCCCGAAATTATGCTGATTTGAACAAGAACGGATACTTCTCAATCATATCATCTCTTCTTTCCCATGTGCAATTCGGGCCTTTATGGTGTTTCCATTGCACCAATACTAACTGAATTTCCTTATTTTTGAGATTGACCGACTTTTGGTCAACTATTTCTTCCGGTTCCTCTACGTACCTCAATTTCTCGTTGACTTTGACTTCGGTCAACGGTACCATTTCCTCATGTTCTCTAAGGCTCTTTCTTAAATAACAAACATGAAATACGTTATGGATACCCGCTAGATCTTCCAGTAACTCAAGGCGATAAGCTTGCTTTCCGACCCGTTCTATGATCTTAAATGGGCCGATAAATCGAGGACTTAACTTACCTTTCTTCCCAAATCTCATGACACCCTTCCATGGGGAAACTTTTAACATCACATAGTCATTTACCGCAAACTCTATCGGTTTTCTTCTTTTATCCGCATACGATTTTTGACGATCTTGGACCGTCTTCATTATTTCCCGAACTATTTGAATCTTATCATTAGTATCTTGAATCAATTCGGGTCCCACCAAAAGTTTTTCTCCGGTCTCTCTCCAACACAAGGGTGTTCTACACTTTCTTTCGTACAATGCTTCATATGGTACCATGTTGATTGAAGAGTGATAACTGTTGTTGTAAGAAAATTCGGCCAATGATAAATACTTATCCCAACTTCCACCAAATTCTAATATACAAGATCTAAGCCTGTCTTCTAAAGTCTGAATCGTCCTCTCGGTTTGACCGTCAGTCTGCGGATGATAAGCAGTATAAAGGGCTACTTTCGATCCTAACTCTTTTTGCATACTTCTCCAAAAATTAGAAGTAAACCGAGAATCCCTATCCGATACAATCTTCAAAGGGACACCATGTCTAGCAACTATCTCGTCTAGATATACTTGTGCCCATGAATCCATCGGTGCCGATGCCCTCATAGCAAGGAAATGCGCACTTTTGGTCAAACGGTCAACAATCACCCAAATACAATCGTGTTGACGAGCGGTTCTCGGAAGTTTAGTGATCAAATCCATGGAAATTTCTTCCCATTTCCAAACAGGAATGCTAAGTGGTTGCAAACTCCCGTAAGGTTTTTGATGTTCGGCTTTAACTTGTGCACAAACATTACATTCTTGCACAAACTTCCCGATATCCTTCTTCATTCCCGGCCACCAATAATCCAATCTCATATCATGGTACATTTTATTCATACCCGGGTGAATAGAGAATTTTGAACTATGAGCCTCTTTTAACACATCAATTCTCAAATCTCCGATTCTCGGAATCCATAATCGGTTATTAAAAACTTTGACACCTCGACCATCCACTTCCAAATCTTTCCCATAATTCACCATCATTTCCTTCTTAATATTTTCGGGTTTTAACGCCTCATCTTGCCACTTCTTAAGATCATCGAGTAAAATAAACTTCAACGTAGTCCCATACAAATAATGCCGCCAAATCTTTAGTGCAAACACTACCGCGGATAACTCAAGATCATGAGTCGGGTAATTCTTTTCATACCCCTTCAATTGACGGGAAGCATAAGCAATGACTTTTCCCCGTTGCATGAGAACACACCCGAGCCCCATTTTCGATGCATCACTATATACGATGAAGTCTTCTTCGCCCTCGGGTAATGACAAAATTGGAGCATTTGTCAAACAATCTTTTAACATGCTAAAAGCTTTTTCTTGTGCCTCACCCCATTCATAGATCACATCTTTTCGAGTAAGACTTGTGAGAGGCACGACAATACGAGAGAAATCTTTAATGAATCAACGGTAATAACCCGCAAGACCTAAGAAACTTCGGATCTCGGAAGCATTTCGAGGCACTTCCCAATTCTTAATCGCCTCGATCTTGGAAGGATCGACCGATATACCTTCACCTGATACCACATGACCGAGGAATTGAACTTGGCGCAACCAAAATTCACATTTGGAAAACTTGGCGTACAATTTCTCTCTTCGTAATAAATCAAGAATTTCACGAAGGTGCGATGCATGATCACTTTCGGATTTAGAATATACCAAAATGTCGTCGATAAAAACAATAACCGACTTATCCAACATAGGACGACATACTCGATTCATCATATCCATAAAAGCGGTTGGAGCATTCGTTAAACCGAAGGGCATGACTAAGAATTCATAATGCCCAAATCTAGTTCGGAATGCGGTTTTTGGTACGTCTTCTTTATAAACCTTCAACTGATGATAACCGGACCTCAAGTAAATCTTAGAAAAATAACTTGCACCTTGCAATTGATCAAAAAGATCATCAATTCTAGGCAACGGATATTTATTCTTAATTGTCACCTTATTAAGTTCTCTATAATCGATACACATCCGCATCGTCCCGTCTTTCTTTTTAACGAATAAAACTGGTGCACCCCACGGTGACACACTCGGTTGAATAAACCCCTTATCAAGCAACTCTTGCAATTGACTCATGATTTCTTTCATTTCTGCCGGGGCTAAACGATAAGGAGTTTTGGCGATTGGAGCCGCACCCGGTACAAGGTCAATTCGAAATTCCACCTCTCGATCGGGAGGTAATCCGGGTAAATCCTCGGGAAATACATCCGGGAATTCATTAACAATAGAAACATCTTTCACGGATTTTTTAACTTCTACAACCGGGTTAAGAACATAAGCTAGATAGGAATAGCATCCATGAGACATCAACTTACTAGCTTTCAAGAAAGAAATCACCCGCCTTTTCTTCAATTTTCTATCACCATACACATACAAAGGTTCTTTTCCTTGTACGGGAATTCTAATCATTTTCTCATAACACATGATATCGGCATGATACTTCGACATCCAATCCATCCCGATGATAATATCAAAATTTGGCAAATCTATCAACACTAGATCTACTAAGAATTTATGATCATCTATCTCTAACGAGCAATCCCTAAATACACGACCGGCTACCAAAGTCACACTACCCGCAGTATCAACACAGAATGGATTCAACAAAGGAGATGGAAGCACAGATAACAACTTAGCAAATTTCACAAATACGAAAGAATCAGAAGCTCCAGAATCAAACAATATATGAGCGGGTTGGGAATTAACAAGAAATGTACCAGAAACGACATTGGGATCTTCCCGGGCTTCCTCCGGGGTTAACTGGAAGGCACGACTTCTCGCCTTGGGGACCTCCTCCTTTTGACCTGAATCACCTGCTCGCGGTGGGTGTTGTACCGAACCTCGGCTTTCTGTAACCCGATTTGAGGGGTTAGGGCATTGACGTCTCCGATGACCCACCAATCCACAACCATAACAAACCACATCTTTGTTTGGGCACCTAGATTTAATGTGACCTTCCTCAAAACAACCAAAACACTTCACAGGTCCACGATCACTAGCACACCGTCCTCGGTGATTCTTGCCACAGGATTGGCAATCTCGGTTAGCATCCGACTAAAATATTTCAATGGTTAAGCACAATTCATAAACATAACATAACATGATACTTAATTTTAATTTCAATCTTACTTGAATAGAAAACGATTGAGATTGGCCACGAGGCCGAGATGACCCTTGAGATTGGGTTCGACCGTTAGGAGTAAATCGATTAGAACGACCGGATGGGGAAGAAGTAGTTTGTTCAACTTTTTGACGTTTCGATTCGGGAGTCAATCCTCCACGAAGACTCAAATCGTGCTCTCTTCGTCGAGCATACTCCACCGCCTTAGCAAACGACGGGATATCACGGTTGCTCACAAAGTCTTGGATTTCATACCTCAACCCTTCTACAAACATTTGAATCTTCTCAACTTCGGTCGGGATGTACTTTGTGGCAAATTGGGCCTTTTGATTAAACGAAGTTTCATACTCATCTACCGATAAAGTTCCTTGCTTGAGTTCTAAAAACTCCTTCTCCAACCTTCTTCTCATATCACTTGGGCAATATTGTTCAAGAAATCGGGCCTTGAACGAATCCCAACTCATGTGATCTTTTTCTTCCTCGTCCAATATCTTATACGTGTTATTCCACCAAGTTAAGGCCATCCCGGTAAACATAGCGGTGGCATACACCGTTTGATCATCTTTGGCGACACGAGAGATACGGAATACCTTCTCCGTATTTTCAACCCATAACAACGCCTCCACGGGGTTTGACACACCCGAGAATTCCGTGGCCCCGCTACTACGGAAAGTTTTAAACGAGACTGAACCCGATTTCTTACTTGGGGATTCTTCAACCACTTTCTCTTTCTCCTTCAACTTTTCTTTCTCCTCACGTCTAAATTGTTCAAAGGTTGCCCGGACCATGTCCGCCATTCTATTCATCAACCTTTCTTCCCTCGGAGATACCACTTCCTCTTCCTCATGATTACTAGGGTTCGTTCCTTGAGTTCGAGGAACCGAGGGGCTTAATTCGGGACACTCCGCACTCCTCGAGCCATCATTATTACTGTTACTACTTACTTGATCCATCCCTAGCTGAAATTTATAAAAATATGATGAAGGAATTAAATAACACTCACCCTAGCATTTCTATTGACCCACAATTACATATCCAACCTATGGTTTGTATCCGACCTAAACTCTTAGCCTATACACTATACCATCAACGCCTAAATTTGAGTCTAGTACCACAATGATACCTAGTTCACTCAAACCAATGCTCTGATACCATATTGTAAGGACCGAAACCAAAAACGACCACTTTTATCCCATTTATAACAAACCTTTTTAAAATTAACCAAAATACAAGTTTAAAAGTACTAAACCATAACCTTATACATTCCAAAAGACCAACTACGAACCTGATACAAACCAACTAATCAACCCAAAAACATAAATGTACAATGACTACAAATCTATACCAAAAGAGAAGCTTTCTTCAAGCTTCAAGCAAACCAACTTCGAATACCTACTCACACTTGCCCTTGCCTTTATCTATCCCTGAAAAATGGTGAAAACTAAACGGTAAGCTATAAAAGCTTAGTGAGTTGCACAATGCATAATGTTATACTAAATAATTATATAAATCAATATAAATAACTAAACAAATATCAACGGGTCAAAGTACCGGGTTATCACAATTATATCACCACAATGCATCACATATAAATTTCGGGTCAATAATGATCAAGGTACAATTCCGGGTTCAACAAAGTGCGTCATTCCCCCTTAGGCCATTAGGGAATGAGGCCGATGAAGGTGATCATGGCACCCCTAAATGAGTCCATGATCCAGCTTCACCACCACGGTCCATACCACTCCTCCGCCAGGTACTCCCGCGTCCACCGCCCGACATATTACACGAAGTAATACTCGGACCGCCATGGGTCATGGGTCCTCACGAAATGAATTATCACTCAAGGCATTTCACTCATACGGGTCAAGGCAATGTTACGGTTCGACAAGGTAATCTCAATGTTCAAGGCAAAACACAAGGCATCCAATCAAAAGGAACACTATATAGCCACATTGCACATATATAATTAAAAGTATACACATTGCACATAGTGAACTCACCTGAGTTTAAGCAATTGCCAATACGAGCCAAGTACTTCCTTTAGTCAAATTTCATTGTCACCGATTGATACAATCACCACAATTTCTCAATTGTTTACCTATCACAATTATACTTATCTCATTCAATATACAAGCTCAAAATCACAACTAGTATGACCCTTAATCACCAATTTCCCAAAATTGGTGATTAACCCCAAAACCCTAAACTTCTAACTATACATCTAGTGCATAATCACATGCTAACTTCCAATTTCCTAGTTCAATATCAGTTATACATAGTCTACAATCATCAATTTTAGTCCCATAACTCAAACCCTAACTAGGGTTCATGACCTACTAACTCAATACATCAATTTATACATATGCATGGTGATAGGGATGATGTTTTACCTTAATTATCAATACAATAGATGAAAATCCTTTGATTTCTAGCTATAATCTGCCCAAAAGCACCAAATATCGTCCAAAATCGCCCAACACCGAGAAGAGAAAGTTCCCGGTTTTATGCCTAATCTGCACAAGATAGCGCCGTTATCTTCAAGATAGCGCCGTTATCTTCAAGATAGCGCCGCTATCTTGCCTCCCCTTGCTTTTTAGCGCCTCTATCTTCAAGATAGAGCCGCTATCTCCCAAATTTTTCGCGTTTTACCCATCGCTATAATGAGTGGCTGTTTTAATTGCACAAGATAGCGCCGCTATCTCCCTAAAATGCTGCATTTTCGATTTTTCTTCCTTTTTAACTTATACCACTTAATCCAATACACAAAGCACAGCTTTTTCATCGAAAATTAAACTATCTAGACTTAATTCCTTATCATTTATCAACTAATAATGAACTTAACAATTAAAATGCATGGATTTAAAACACGTATGTTACAATATCTTGAACATATAATGTTTAATTTAGGGCATGTTTGGGAAAGCTTATTAAGGGGGCTTATTAACTTATAAGCTTAATAAGCTCAAAACTTCAAGCTTTTTTAGGCTTATTAAGCTAATAAGCCCCCTTAATAAGCTTTCTCAAACACCCCGTTACTATCTTCCATATTAACTTTTAATTAATATTTATTTTTTGTCTTTTTCGTCTTTTTCGTCTTTTATGTTCTTTTTCTTTTCTTTTCCATGTAATATACAAATTTTGTTCATTCATCATTTCTCTCTCTATCTCTGATTTTTTTTCTCTGTCTCTGGACTCTTTTTTTTCTTCTTATTTTTGTCGGTATATAAATATTATTCTTAAAATTTATTTGATTACACATTTATCTTAACTAGCAATATGTTAGTTCATATAATTTATATGAAATTGATTAGTCTGATTTACACAAATTTATTGATTTATATTTTAAGAGTAATGATATTGATTCTTACCATTTGTGCATATTCATGTCCCTACTAATTTGATCATTACAAGTGTTGGAATCAATGGATGATATGAGAAAAGAAAATTAATGGGTTACACATGTCAAGTTTAAAAGTATGTAAGAATATGAGTAAAAAAATATAAGAGAAATATCATTTCTCATACTTCTATTTTAATATGTTAAGATTGGTACGAATTATCAACATCTATGCATTCTTTTTGTTCTTCCATATTTTCTCAGTTTTTTTATACCAACGTTATATTATGTCTTTTTTACTATGAAATTAACTAACATACTTATACTATCTCTTACTTTCTTATTCAATTTTGACAATCAGCATCATATAATTATTTTTTAATTAAACAAAGTAATTAAATAACATTACTTTAATTAAATAACAATATATTAATCTAAAAAAACTACATTAACAAAAAGTACAAGCTATGTTATTAAAAGAATTTTTTTTTGTTATTATTAGTAAAAAAAAATAAAAGAAAAATTAAAATTTTAGTACTTCCTCCGATTCAAAGTAAGTGATGCATTATTTTTTTTGAGTGATTCAAAATAAGTAACACACTTCGAAAAATTACTTTATTTGACAAAAAATAGTAGGACCCATACCCACTAACTATATACTTTAGATTGATAATAATATGTCATACGTCCCAAATCAGTGCTAAATCCTAACCAATTCTTTTTAGGGTCACATATATTGATTGGTATAATCTGAACGTCCCAAATCAGTGCTAAATCCTAACCAATTCTTTTTAGGGTCACATATATTGATTGGTTTAATCTGAAACATGACTAATCAAATCAAATTACTACCACATTAATTGACTCAATGAAAATGACTCATCCTTGAAGGCTAAAGCTATTACGTTTTGGTTTTTCAATAAAGAAGGGCTTGCACGATACTAAACATAGGGCGTAACATTTTTAATATGAGAACACACCACACAAATTACTTCCCTTACCATACCGTATAAGTTTTAAAACACATTGTATAACTATACTAAAACGTAAGTTGTGGTGTGATAAGTAACTTTTATGATGGTGATATCACCTCCCCTTTAATATATATCACAAATTAAAAATCAATATTCGGGAATTCTTTAACATACTATGTATAAAATAAAAACAATCCAAATAAGTAATCAATGTTTTAAAAAGAGTTAAGTACACAAATGATCCTTTAAATGTGTACCATATTATAATTTTGGTCCTAATCATTTAAAAACGACAAAGAGAGTTCTTATTTTGAAACTATTTTAAACTGATAGTCCTTTAGGCTAAACGGTGTTAAAATATTTTGTTAAGCCCCTCAGACCGTCCGTAACGCACGACCAATACCTTGGTCGCGAGCGCCACATATGCTTCCCCGACGCGTCCCCCTCCGTTACGCCCGTTCCACCCGACGCGTCGACCAAGGCCCAACGGTCGACTAGTCGACCGTTCGGAATCGAACGTTGCATGCTTCCAACGGCTACTTTTTACCCAATTAAATTTAATTTTTACTCATTTTTTTACCTTATAAATACCCAATTCTTTTACCAAATAATTCACAACTCTCATATCTTTCTACACTTCTCAAACACACACTCAAATCTCTCTCAATCACCCTCTCCAAAAATGTCTTCCTCCAAGAACAAAGGCAAAGGCAAGGCAAGGCGCCAAGCAAACACTCCCACACCCTCTCAATCACCTTCAATCAACTTTCAACAACCAACTTTCGTACACCAAACAACTCAACCAATCCCACAAGGTTATCAAAATAATTCATTTACTCCCCCCTACTACCCACAACCATACCGACCATACCCTCCACAACAACAACAACCACCACAATATCAACAACCACCACAACAGGGTTATCAAAATTATTTTGGTGGGGAGCAATACGACCACCAAAGTTTTGATCCTTTCGCCGGGCTCGACCAATACGACTACCAACCACGAACACAAAGTGGTTCCCCCGCCACTCCCGCCGCGCCCCTCGACGTCGAGTCTTCCGAGTCTTCCGACGAGCCCGAGCCCGTTGTAGCGCCAACAAAAAAGAAGCTACCAAAAAGGCGTCAACCACCGACAAAGGGGGTGACCGGCGGAAGCGTGACATGGACGAAGCCCGAAGAGATAGCCTTATGCAAGGCTTGGATCAACACTTCCGAAAATGTCGTTTAGGCGAACTACAGAGTTAAATGTGGATTTTGGCAGGATGTGTTAGTTCACTTTACGAACGAAATGGGTGGGACGAACCAAACATATGACTCACTAAACTGCAAGTGGAAGAACAGGCTTCGTCCTAAAATTGCCAACTTTTGTTATATTTATGACAACCTCGCACGAAGAAACCCAAGTGGGGCGAACGGCCAAATTTTGTACGAGCGAGCTTGTGGTGAATTTAGTGCTCAACATGCAGGGGAGTTCACAGAGGTGGAGTGCTGGAGAATTTTGAAGGACCATCCAAAGTGGAAGAAGATTGAATACCCAAAACAGTTGGCGATGTTCGCGAAGGCTAGTGGAAAAAAATCAAGGACGTCGTCATCATCAGCTGCTCAAGGTTCAGGGGTTGGTCCAGAAGAGGAGGATCAGTATGATGAAGAAGTGGAAGTTGCACCCCCTCGACCAATGGGGCGGGACAAGGCGAAGAAGAAATCAGCGGCATCGTCATCAGCAGCTCAAAGTTCAGAATACGGTGCCCCCCCGCCATCATCGGCTCAGGAATTAGTCGGGCATTGGAAAGACGCCACGGACGAATTTTTTGACTTCCGCAAAGCAAACATATCTAATTTCATGGAGATACAAAAAGATACCCAAGAGCTCAAGCACATGGAATTCTACAATTCGTCGCATGATCACCTCACCGGCAGAACTCTTGAGTGGGTTTTGGCAAAGAAGGCGAAAATCAGGGCCAGATATAATTTGGACTGATAGTTTATTTTTTTTTAGTATTTAATGTAATGTTTTTTTATTTATGTTTTTTTTAATTATTAATGTAATGTTTTTTTTTATTTTAATGTAATGTTTTTAATTATTAATGAAATTAAAAAAAAAATCCGAACGGTCACCCATTACGGGCATTTGGTCGCTGTCTGGTCATGTGTTTGATCAGGAGAGAGAAAGCTGATGTGAGGCAGATGTGGCTGAGGTGACCAAACTGGGTTTGATAACTCATTACGCACAGTCTCATGTGCAAGGATATTTTGTCTTTTCGTATTTTATATTTTACTAAAATTTAAAAATCTTTTTTAAATTCTTTTTTTTCTTTTTGACCTGACCACACCTCTCTTCTTCAACATCATCCCTAAATCAATATTTCACACAGAGAAACCCCACCATCGCATCATGGCATCATGACCGCCGCCGCGTCGCCCAAGTCCGCCGCATCGCCCAGATTCCGGCGTCACTTGACTTTCTCCCTCGCTCTCTGTCTCTCTCCAGCCGGATCTCTCTCTCTCCCTCTCTCTAGGGTTTTCTTTGTGTTTGTAATTCTCTCGTTCCGCCGTCGTACGGAGTGGAGGAAGAGGTGATTGTGAATCTGGAGCTACAGTATGATCAGATGGGTTTTTTTTGTGATTTGGGGTAATTGACATTGAAGAGTAGATGGGTTTTTTTTGTGTATGTTTGTGTTTGGTAGGTGTAGGTGTTCGGTGAAATTGACATAGAAGACCAGATGGGTTTTGAAGGTTGTGATTGTTGTCAATGGAGATCTCAGATCTGCTACCTCCAGGAGAAGACGATCAGGTGGGGGTTGGGAGTAGAAAAATTTTTAATTTAGAAATAGAAAGTGAAGAATCATGTGCATTGTAAAGGACTGTCAGTGTAAAACAGTTTCAAAACCAGTGTTATTTTTGAAACTTTTAACTAAAATTGTAATATTATATAAACTTAAATGACTATATATGTAATTAACTCTTTAAGAAACGGTAAGTTGGCTACTTGGCCAGTCGAAATGAGCCTAACAAGTAACAACTATTTATGAGCACAACATTCTTTAATTTTTCCGAAAACAAATACAACCCCATATACATAATAGAATAAACAAGTATAAACTACATAATTCAACAATTTTGTAATCTTTAAAACTAAATAATCAAACACGTATTTGTACAGGGAATTTATGAATGCCATGGGTTACTCTCCGACGGCTTCACGGCTCGAATAGCTTCCCAAACGGCGCTGTTACATTTAAAGCCGCTTCCGAAAGCGATTTGCCACACGCGGTTACCTTTATTCATACGCCCTTTAGCCTCCGTGTATGCCAGCTCATACCAAATCGAGCTTGATGACGTATTCCCGAACCGATATAACGTCATTCTCGACGGCTCCACGTGTTCCTCCGACAACTCCAAATTCTTCTCAAGCTCGTCGATCACCGCCCTCCCGCCGGCGTGAATACAAAAGTGATCAAACGCCAGCTTGAAATCCGGTATGAATGGTTTAACTTTCGAGTTCATTATCCTTCTTGTAATTAATGAGGCGAAGAATAAAATTTGTTCACTGATCGGAAGCACAAGTGGACCTAATGTTGTGATGTTTGCTTTAAGTGCACCGCCGGCGATTGCCATTAAATCTTTGGAAAGTGAGACTCCGGTTTTTCCGGTGTCGTCTTGTTTTTGGTACACACAGTTAAATGCGGTGTTATCTGAACCACAGTGGATTCGAACGACGTGAAGAAGCTTGTATTTTGCCCGACGTTTATCGCCGGATTTATTCGACAACAACACCGCCGCCCCACCGACTCGAAATAAACAATTTGATATTAGCATTGATTTTCTGTTACCGAAGTAGCTGAATATATATAGATAGAATATTTGATTAGTACATATTAAAACATGAATTGATATACTTTATTGGAAAATGATAATTCTTTCAAGTGTTATAGGTTAAAATATGTCAAAAAAAAACTTTAAAATTAATTTAACCATCTTTAAATTTTAAAATTTTCATTCTTCATCAATCAATGTACAAACGTATATTGTTGTTATTAACAAAATCATACTTTATTTAATTAAAAAAGTAATACACTTAAAAAAAATTGTTTATCAAAATAAATGATACATTTTATAATATATTTTATTTAGTAAAATAAATATTGTGCCTCGTACTTATTAACTATCTACTTTAATATAATAAAATGATTCATTTACACGCTGAATATTATTAATCTCATTTTATGCAAAACAAAAAATATGAGACATACCTTCACTAATTATCTAATTTAATTAAATAAGTCTTATTACAATTTTTCTCCCTAAAAAACGTGAACCAAACAGCATATCACTCAATTTGAATAGGAGGAACTATTTCTTTCGTATTTTAGGGTATTAAAAAAAAAGAAGAAAAAAAAAACTAACCAGTTTTGAGTTATATTTTCCATGCTGACGACAACTGCGTAGCTGTTACGATGTACTTGAAGCATGTCTTTCGCTAAATCAATGGCGATCACGCCCGCACTGCAACCCATTCCACCGAGATTAAACGATTTAATGTTCCCTCGAAGTTTGTATTTGTTAACTATCATGGAAGATAGAGATGGAGTTGGATTAAAAAGACTACAATTCACAACCAATATTCCGATATCTTTCGGATTAACTTTTGTGGATTTGAAGAGTTTTTCAAGAGCTCCAAACATAACTTGCTCCGCTTCTTCTCTAGCCGCCGCCATCGACGGTGCCGGCGGGACCTTGTGCATCTCCGGCGGGAGATATGTCTCCTCGCTGAGACCGGACCGTTCAAGTATCTTTCTTTGAAATTCCAAAGCAGACTCATTGAAACCACCGTGAAGTTTCGCGCGTTCCATGAAGATGTCGAATGGGACTTTAAGGTTGTCGGGCGGGCGGTAGCAAGAATAGTCAACAAGGTAAACGGGTCTGGGTCGGGTCATGAGGTAGGCAGTGGATCCAAGTATTACAATACCAGATAACGCCATGACGGCTATGAAGTTATACTGGAGTTGAAGATACATTTTTCCAATATCGTCAACGTTCAATTCGGACACGTGGACCGCCGTAATGGCGATGATGGGGAGGAGACTAAAGGTGAGCAGATGCTTCATGAGGTAATGGTATCCTAATTTAACGTATTTTAGTTTGACACTGTTAAGGAAGTTAGGAAGTGAGGTTGGTGGTGGTTGAATCTCGACGGCGGCGACACCGTGAGCTGCGGCGGAGTGATGGCCGGAAGGTGTGTCCATTGGTACGGTGGGTGAAGAGGTTTATGGGTATATATATAGAGTAGGGTGTGTGTCATAGAAGGAGTAGATACAACTTTGTGAAATAAAAGTTGATACACACGTGCCATTTTAATAAATGATTTGTTCAATAATTAGTTATACTTCCTCTGATTCAGAATAAGTGCTACACTTCTACTTTCACGATTTTTAAAGCAAAATAGTGTAATGAAAGTTAAATTAGATTAATTGAATGATTAGTGGAAAATGGGTCCCACACTTTTTGAATAAAGTGGGATTAATGATGTTTAAAAGTAAAAAGTAAGGGTAAATGAGTCATTTCACTTTGTTAAAGTAGATAGTTAGTTGGTGTGGGTCCTACTATTTTTTGCCATTTATGGAAAGTGTAGCACTTATTTTGAATCACCCATTTATGGAAAGTGTAGCACTTATTTTGAATCGGAGGAAGTATTATTTTAAAGGAGTTAAATGTAATTCTTGATTTTTATTAGGGGTGTCAAATTTGTATCGAACAAAATCAACCAACATACTACTAACCATATCAAAAATAGTTTGTAGTCAATATATTGGTAGCCAACATGTTTGGTTGGTAGTTAGTCGTGCACAAAATACCCGAAACCGAAACCGAAACCGGTAACCGAACCGAAACCGTAACCGGTCAAAACCGGTTTTGACCGTAACCGGTTCGGTTATTGAATAACCGATCGGTTAGGAACCGGTTTGGGTTCTTAGGGTTCGAACCGGTTAGTAACCGGTTACCCGAAACCGGTTTTGACCATAACCGACCACAAATTTGGTCAACACACCGGTTTTGGCCGGTTAACCGGTTTATAACCGAACCGAACCGGTTACAATACCCATTACACGGTTATAGTTTTCGAGAGTCAAAACCGGTTACTAACCGAAACCGGTTATTGGAGAAACCGGTTATGACCGGCGTTGACCAAAACCGGTTTTGGTCAAACCCGAAACCGGTTTGGTCAATAACTGGTTTGTGTGCATCTCTATTGGTAGTACCATACCAATCAATTAGTCATTGTACGGTAATGGAAACATTTAAATACCATGGTAGTATCATACCAACCAATAATTTATATATACACATATTATTTAGAAGAATTTGAGAAAGGTAAATTACGTATGCATTATTTTTTTAATAAAAGTTATGATATCATAACTTGAAAACATTCAAGTAACAACTTCTTAGCCTAACTGATCAAATATATTACATTTTTATTATTGTGTTTGTATATAATGTTAATAATTAAGCGTGTGAAGCAGACGAGAATGCTACAAGCTAGTGTATTATGACAAAAATACTACTTAATTTGTTCTTTATCGTAGATAGTGTTTATATAACATCTAACGTACTCCCTCCGTCCCATAAAAAAAGTTTACATTTCATTTGGGCATAATCTTTTAGGAGATAGTTAGTGGTGGGGCCCTTTGTAATACTTTTGATTAAAATATAAAGTTAGATTGGAGAGATAAAATGTTTTATTGGTGGAATGATTGGTAATAATATTATTTTATTAGGTGGGCCCCCCCAAATTTGAGAAATGTAAACTTTTTTGTGGGACCAAATTTTTAGGAGAAATGTAAACTTTTTTGTTGGACGGATGGAGTATATCATTACCAAATATAATTGTATAGAAAACTGTCTTGTTTTTAGTAATAATTTCAAATAAGTTTGTGATCTTGGTATATCTCATTACCAATTCGTACCAACCATGATTGTTGGTAGCCAAATAAATTGGTACCAAGTATAGTTGGTACGGTACTGATATTTAGATTAGTGTACCAAGTATAGTTGGTACGGTACACGATATGAGGAAAATATATGTGGTACCGTACCATGTTCACCCCTACTTTTTATGTAGTTTTAACTTTTAAGGGACAAATGATCAATTCTTTGATCAATCAATTTCTAAATCACCATCACTACCGGCCATCACATGTGACTCAATGCATCAACACTACCACCACCACCACCATCACCCCATGTGTATTAAATCACATTTGATTCAACACCGTCGACCACCACCACCACCATCACCAACCTCTGTCGGCCACCATCTCCACCACCGGCAACCTCTCGCCACCGTCGGCTGCTTTCAATCACATGTAATTGCGTATCCAATCACATGTAATTGCGGCGGCCGAAGGCGGCCAACCGGCGGTGGTGGTGGTGGCCGGCGGTGGTGTTTGTGTATTTAATCACGTACATGTGATTTGATGATGGTAGTTGTTAAGAGATCTTTTGATCCAATAATTAAGATTTGTTCTTTAAGACTATGTTTTAAAGGTGGACTAACTAGAACACAACTCATTATTTTAATCGATACTTATAACATTACAAAATACATGTGGCTATAAATGAACTTTTTTTTTACCGAAAGCGAAAGCTAATAAAAGTACAATATTTTTACATAATTTAGAGGTCAAGTGTAAGTTATAAGTACATGTTATTGTGGTCGCATTGATTTTTACATGGAATATGTAGATCCACAATGTGGTTTACACGCTAACACTGTACCACATAATTTTTTTTGAGGATAACCTTTGTCTCTAATATTTGGTCATCAGAATGATAACATATTGTGTTTTATTATAGCGTTCTCGATTTGATGGTGCCAACGGCGTTACCTACCGATGGCTCGATTATTGAGTTGTATGAACTTGTGTAGTACGGTGGTGGTGTGGTCGGTGGGAAGTGGTTATTTGTAGTTGTGTGCGGTGGTGGTAGGGATGAAGTTAACAGGGATTTGAGTTTAGAAAGGGTGATAACATAATAGAGAATTGAGAAAGAAAAGTGATGGTTGTGGTGATTAGGCCTGTCAATGGTCCAAGAACTGGAACGAACTGGACCGGACCTGCTAGGACCGAGAACCGAAAAATGCTGATTTTGTGGACCGAGAACCGGACTGAAAAGTACCGGTTCGGTGCTGTTCTTTTTCGGGAATTTTCGGTCCGGACCGGGTAGAACCGTCTGGAACCGGCTAAAACCGTCTGGAACCGGCCCAGACTGCACTTCTTTTTTTAGATGTTTTAGCGCTGCATTTTTTGCTATTTTACACTGTTTTTATCTATATAACGTTTATTTATCTTAAAAGTGATTCTAATGTACTCTGAAGTTTGTAACTTGCTAGTTATCTTACTCAAAAAATGAATTATTAACCAAAATGAGACACGATTTGACTTATGAGGTCACACATTGACTTGGAACTTCAGAAGTCCTATACAAACTATTCAATTTTCAAGCAAAAAATGGATTAGATACTTCAAAATCTTGAACACGACTACAAAGAGGGTAAAAGACGAACGAGCATAAACGAAATTGAAGATCAGAAATGGACGATCGACTACTCGACTAAGGTTTTTTTTAACAGGGTGATGGGCCTAAGTAATAAGGTAGTTGGGCTTAGCTTATTGGATCATGAGCTGCAGAAAGCAAAAGCAAAAATTAACGGGACAAGTCGGTCCCATCCGGTTCTTTTGGTTAAAAACCGAACCGGACCGAAAGTTCGGTTCTCAAAAAATACGGACCGTGGACCGGACCGGTAGCTACCGTACGGTGCCGGTTCAGTTCAATTATGTCGGTCCTGATTAGTCCCAGTCGATTCCAGTCCGATCTACACAGACCTAATGGTGATGGATAAAAGAAGAGAGAGAAAATATGTCCAACCCATGTGTGCCTTGCACATGACTGGTATTTATATACAGACCATGTACATAATGAAAAAACAAAAAAACCGGATTCAGAGGAATTTAAAGTGTCGCATGGCGAAAACTTTTTTATCATAATATATTTTATACAATTTAAATAAATTAAAATTTACGATTTCTTTGAAATAACTAAAATTTCCCACTGGCCATAATTTTGGATGGAAGTCGTAGAATATGGTTTAGACTTTAGAGCCACGTTATGGAATATAAGGAAGGATTTTTATACCACAATTCTTAATACATTAATCACAACTTATGCTTAAATTGTACCAACTTAACATTATATCCACTATCCAGAACTTCTTTATACGATATTGTTATAACTTCATCATACCAAATTTAGACATGCTTCAAGGCGGTATTCTTCGCGCCACATCCACCAGGCGCATCTACCAGTGTGGTACCATATATGACGTGGTCACCATCAACACTGAACAATTTTATTACTTCATAAAATACTAGGTTGCTTACATTATCAACTTTTCCAATTAAATCAATTCAGCCAACCAGAGCCGATTATTTTACAAATTATCTTCAATTTTTCACGTGTCAGGATCGATTAACTATAGATTAGTTAATAAACACCTTTAGATCTAATTGATGATAGGAGTTACAGCGTATTAACACTATATCAATATGATTAAGAACAATGAACTGTAAGAACAATATGCAATAATATTAAGAACACAGTTTCACAAAAAGCTTCAATGTATATTATTGATTAACAATACACACGTACGTTTACAATTCGTAAGGAACTATATATAATAGTCCTTGAAGCTAAATTATTTACCCTAGTTATTCTAGGACTTGATTTACTTCGAATAATAAAAGATATACATTGAATAACATTCTATAACTAACTCTGCGAAGATCTCGGACTTGATATGCTTCCAAAACGCGTACCAGTAGTAACTGCAATCTCCAGTAGTAAATTTGCATAGTCAGTAGTAACTCTGGTAACCAGTAGTAAGTCCAAAACCAACGTCAGTAGTAACTACTATGATCAGTAGTATCTTCAATATGTGCATGATTAGTAGTAACTTAGTTATAGTCTTCACCAGTATCAACTCATCAGTAATAAGTATTTATGCCCCATCAGTATTAATCATAGTCTTCATCAGTAATAACCATGATCGGTACTAACTGCAGCATCAGTAATAAGTTGAACTGTGTTTTGCTCCAACAATCTCCCCCTAAACTTATTGATTCTTTTTCAATCAATCAAGTTTCTTTTGTTCTTCTTGTTCCCTTCTTCTTTTCTCTAGGGTTCTTTGATTCTGTTGTCTTCTTTGTTCAATAATGTATTTGCTGTTTCTCTTTGTAAAATAATTCAATTTGTTCTGGAACATTACAACATCATATGGTCTCATTATGGTGTTTGTGAATATCTGATACATAGTCTTTTCAGAGTGTGGATATTCTTTTTCATATAAGTAAAGCTCACATCTTTTGCTTGATTTTTCAAAGAAGTACATATTTGCAGTTGGAATTACATTCCAAGCATAAACATTTTCTGGATCTGTAAATTGTTCTGGGTAGTTATCTGGATAAAATGCAGCATCTATCATTCTTGTTAAATATCCAGCACCAGATTCTTTCCATGATTTCTTTGACATTCTTGGTTTTCCAATGATTAGAAGTTTGATTACATCACTTCTTGAACAGGATCTGATCAATGGTAACCATCCAGTAAATCTTTGTACAGCTTTGTCTTCCCTTATAATTTCTATAACATTGTTAGGCATAACTCTCCAATTGATGATTGGATTGTTCTGCAAGGGAGCAACGGGTACTTCAAGAACAAGAATGATTTGTTCTATTTTTGACTTCTTTTGAGTACTTTGTTCTTGAGTAACCATCTTTCTTTTCTTTGTTTGGGGAGTTGAGGATTCACCAGTAGTTGAGACACTACCAGTTTTGATTAATCTTGGACTGATTGGAATTAGGGCTTTTGATTTCTTTGCTTCTTCAGCTTCTTGTTCAGCCAAATCCTTCTTCTTGGCAGTGTAATATTTTTCTACTATTGTTATCATTTTCATTCTGCCAAAGGACTTTGCATTGTGCCCTTTTGATTTTAGAAATTCAATCATATTAGTTTTCTGTTCAAATACATCATCAGTTAATTCACTTTTAGTTCTTTTGCATTCAGATACCAGATCTTCAAGACATTTTATATGTTCTTCTTCAACTTTTCTAAGTCTTTTAAATTCTGCCTTTTGAGCTTCTAACCGGATATCTGTTATTTGAACAGGTATTTCTGCTTCTTGAGATTTCTTCCTTTTCTTTTCCTCAAGAGCTTGATACATCTCCACATTCTTTAAGAATTTCTTATGTTTTACCCTCCATCTAGATTGTTTTTCAGATATGACATGATTAATTTTGTTCACCATTTGGTGACCTAATGCTCTGTTGGGATAATCATAATCATAAACTTCCTTTCCTTTTCCAATACAAGCAGATGGTGGAGGTGGAGTGTATTTCATATCTGGGACACCCGGAATCAGAAGTTTTGGATAAAACAAATGAAGTTGATCTTCTGATAGTATTTTGGGGTGTGGAGGAAGTGAGCATTCATATACTTCAAACCAATTCACATTATCATCAATGTCAGGTATGATAAGTGGTTGATCAGGTGTTGGTGGTTTGGAGATGATAACATATCGTTCCCTTTCAATCAGCTCTGGGATTTGTAGTTCTTCCTCTTCAGTAGTAACCAAGGTAGTTACTACTGGTGTGACTTCAGGAGTTACTACTGATAGGGCATCAGTAGTGTTTGGTGCAATTGTTTCCTCTTCTTGATTTACTACTGCTATGACATCAGTAGTAGGAATTACTACTGATACTTCTTGTTGAGCTTGTACTTCCATAGGAGCAGTAGTAGTAGCCTCATCATCAATATTCATCCTTTCTAGGCTTTCATCAACTGTTATTTCTTTGAGATTGAGGAGAGAAGTTGCTGCTGCTGCAATGGATTCATCTATCATGGTTTGAATATTGTCCTTCTCCCCCTTAGTGAGCTCAACTGGTGGAGCTTCACTATTATCAATCTTCATTTTCAATTTCCTTATGAGCTTTGTTTGTTGATGAAGTATGTGCTCATACATTCTCATCCTTTTGTTGATGGTATTCATGTGCTTCTTCATTACTGTCATTGTTTTTCCCTGATTGGTGAGATATTTAAGGCAGTCATGTACAGTGGATTCAAGGTATCCCAACCTATCCGTCAATTGTGTTTATTTAATACTGCCCTCACTCCATCTAGCAAGATCATCGGGCTCACTAATAGGTACATTGGCTTTGAGGTTTTCCATCCTTTCCGTCAATTCAACAGTTTCATGTCTACCCTCATCACTTCTTGGTGATGAAATGGGTTGTTTGGACACTCTTTTCTTCCTAGAAGAAGCAGTAGTGCCCCCCCTTTTGGTTTCTTGGCACCGGGGTCCTCTTAGCAATTCCTCAAATGAGTCATCACTTAGAGTTGCCGATATCTGGGTCTTAGTGATGTTCTCACTATCCTGTGCACCCACCTTTCGGGCATCAGTAGTGAGATCCCTTTCCTCATGTCCTCTCTCCTCCTTGGAGGACAACTCTTGGAGCTTGGGGTTTGACTCAATTTGTCCCCTGGTGTCCTTTAAGGAAGGTTTCTTCCTTTTATAATGTTTCTGGATTGATTTGGTTAAAGGTCGGTCTTCTACAGAGTGAAGAGTAGCACTCTGCAGATTTAAATCATGTTCCTGGGACACATTCAGGATATCTAAATGAGTGGGTGATTGAGTGACTGTTTGGGGTGGTGTTTGGGCTGCATTTGGGGGTGATGGAGTGGGTTGAGGTTCAATTTGGGTTGTATCTATGATTGAACCCTCTCCAAGATTATGTTGATCTTTGATCATGTTAGGAAACAGAGGGGTTTCCTTGCCCGAAAATTTAAATTGTTTTCTCATATTAGAGAAAACTTTCTTGTTCAACTCAGGAATTATAAAAATGTTTTTAGGAGTTGACAAGTTTTGTAATTCACAGTTTAAGATATGTTGAAGAAATCTGGGATACATTAAAAATTTTGAAGCACTAAGATTTCCCAACATACCTTCAAAAATCACGTTTGAAAAATTAAATACTTGGTCTGTGCATAAACAAACAACAGCAGATGCTATTGATTTGTTAAACTCATTCCAGGTACTTCTTTTAGGAGAAATACAATGTTGAATGTTATGTACAAGAAATTTCCATTGTGGGGAGAGAAGACCTTTTTGAAAAGTGACTATGTCAAGTCTTCCCTCATATCCCATTTTACTTAAAATTTCAACAATGTGTTCCTTAGGAAGAGAAAACATACATGCATCATCATGTAGTTGTAGATGGTGTCGAATTGATTGTTCAGTTATTGTGACCGTTTTGCCATCCACTGTTGATTTAATCATAGACATAGTTGACCCTTCGGTTCTTTCAGCATTAGTCCAGAAATCAACTAAGTGTTGTTGATATGCTTTCGGATTGACAGTTAAAGCAAACTTTATGTATGAGTTTTTCAAGAATTTTACGATTGGACGAAAGTCTTTTGTACCTTCTGGATTCTTCAGATAGGCACACATATTGTGAAACTCTGAGTATTTAAGATCTGTTTGAACATCAAGAGATTGTAGAGTTGCCATTGTTGTTGATTTTGAGAAGTTTGGATCGTTTAATTTGAGAGAAACAAGTATGAATTTTGTTACTGGTGCAGGGTTTATGATCGTAAGTTAGGGTTTATCGAGAGGATTTAGCAAATCGATGTGAGGATAATGCTAAACTAATCGACTTCAGCTATTTATATCTTACGATTTATCTTGCAAAAATACTCAATTGCCCTTCGAATCATAACACAACGGTTATTTTCATGGGGGTTAGTTTGGTAATTTTGATTTTGAAAGACCAGTAGTAAATTAGATGCCAGTAATGAAATGTCAGTAGTATCTAGGAACATCAGTAGTAACTAGAGATTTTGACATCAGTAGTAACTATTGACATCAGTAGTAACCACTAGCACACAAGACCAGTAGTATATGTGAATACCAGTAATACTGTCTTACCAGTAGTATTTATGTAAACCTAATACACACCAGTAGTAGTGAACTACCAGTAGTATTTTGTGCACATGCCTACATACCAGTAATGCAGACCTACCAGTAGTAAAACACTTAAACAAGTAAATAACTTTTTACAACAAAAACTTTACACATGATTTTAAGTGAGAATTTAATTTATCAAAATCATTCCAATACTGCTAACCAAGAAGCTGAATCTTCCTACATCAAATGCTTTTGTAAAAAGATCTGCTAATTGATCACCAGTATGAATTTTAACTACTTTGATTAACTTCTTTTCATTGCAGTCTCTTATAAAGTGAAATCTTATTTCAATGTGTTTAGTTTTAGAGTGTTTTACTGGATTGTTCACAATACTAATAGCACTTTGATTATCAATAAAAACGGGAGTTTTAAGGATAGAGATACCAAAGAGCAGCTGGTTTTGAATCCAAAGTACTTGAGCACAACAAGCAGATGCAACTACATACTTTGCTTCAGCACTTGATGTTGATACATTTGTTTGTTTCTTGCATTGCCATGACACCAGTCTTGATCCAAAGAATTGACATCCACCAGTAGTGGACTTTCTATCTTGACATTCACCTCCATAGTCACTATCTGTGTAGGCTATGAGTTCAAAGGGTGAATCATGTGGATACCATAGACCAAGTGATGGTTTGCCTTTCAAGTATCTGATTATTCTTTTGACAGCCTGCAAGTGTAGTTCTTTAGGTCTTGCTTGATATCTTGCACACACACAAACACTATACATAATGTCAGGTCTTGATGCAGTTAAGTACATCAAAGATCCTATCATTGATCTATATAAGTGTTCATCTACATCCTCCCCCTCAGCATCAGGATGTAGGTGTTTGTGTGTTTCCATTGGTGTACTTGCACTCTTGCAGTCTTTCATATCAAACTTCTCCAAGATGTCTTTAACATATTTTGATTGATTTATCAAAATACCATCTGTTCTTTGATTGACTTGGAGTCCAAGGAAGAAGTTCATTGGACCCATTGAGCTCATCTTGAATTTGATTTGCATGAGATTTTCAAACTCTTTACATAATGAATCATTTGTTGATCCAAAAATGATATCATCTACATAGATTTGTACCAGTAGTATATCATTTTTGACCTTTCTTGTAAACAGAGTTTTGTCAATTGCTCCTCTTTTGAAATCATTCTTCAGTAAGTATGATGACAGTGTATCATACCATGCTCTTGGTGCCTGATGTAGGCCATATAGAGCTTTGTCTAGTTTGAATACATAGTCACCATGTTTTGGATCTTCAAAACCTGGAGGTTGGCATACATATACTTCTTCTTCAATTTTCCCATATAGGAAAGCACTCTTTACATCCATTTGATAGACTTTAAACTTCTTGTATGAAGCATATGCTAGGAATATCCTAATTGCTTCAATTCTAGCAACAGGGGCATATACTTCATCATAGTCTATTCCTTCTTCTTGAGTGTATCCTTGGGCTACAAGTCTGGCTTTGTTCTTGATCACTATACCTCTTTCATCTTTCTTGTTTCTAAAGATCCATCTTGTTCCAATGGCTCTTTTTCCTTTGGGTAGAGGTACAAGTGTCCAAACAGCTTGTAATTTGAATTGAAGGAGTTCTTCTTGCATAGCCTCAATCCAGTTTGAATCCTTCATTGCTTGTTGAATCTTCTTTGGTTCATCCTGAGATAGAAAACATTCAAACATACATTCATTAGCAATTAAACTTATATTACACATGTTTGCAGTTAGACTTTTATGCAATTTGCTTCTTGTCTGCATGCTTGAGTTCACATCACTAAGGACTTGATCCAAAGGATGATTCTTTTCAGTTCGTGTGCCATGAATTTTATCAACACATAGTTGGTTTTCAAGATTGGACTCATTTGTTTCAGGAGATTGTTCCTCTTGAGGTTCTTCATTGTCAATGATGTTTGGTTCATCATCATTTGCTGGTTCATTGTTACTACTGGGATCAGTAGTATTTAAGTTGTTACTAGGATCAGTAGTGTTTAGAGAATTTAGGTTATTGCTATGACCACTAGTATTGTGAGTACTATTACTGGAACCAGTAGTGTTTGAATTACTACTGTCCTCATTGTCTGAATCACTACTGCTCTCAGAATCTGAGTTATTTCTGTCCTCAGTATTAACTGTGGGAACAGTATCAACTACTATGTATCTCATCTCTTCTTGACCAGTATTGAAAGATGATTTTCCTTCCTTTTGAGGATGACAATTTGAATCACCTGCATTTATATCCATGTTAGTATTAAAGGATTTGGTCAGATTGTCTATGTTAAATAGCCAATCTGGACCATTTCCTTGTTCATTAGGAACATTCTCATTAAAGGATACATTGATGCTTTCTTCAATAATCCTTAATCTTTTGTTGAACACTCTGTATGATTTGCTTTGAGTAGAGTATCCCACAAAGATTCCATCATCAGCTTTGCAGTCAAACTTACCAATTTGTTCTCTTGTAATCAGAATAGTACAAGGACAACCAAATGATTTTAAAAAACTTATAGAAGGTTTTCTTTTGTTAAAAAGTTCATATGGTGTTTTATGATGTGGCTTAACTATTAATACTCTGTTTTGTACATAACAGGCAGTATTAACAGCTTCAGCCCAAAAAGTAATTGGTAACTTTGAATCTGCTAACATTGATCTTGCTGCTTCAATGATGGTTCTATTTCTTCTTTCAGCTACACCATTTTGTTGAGGAGTTCTAGGTGAGCTGTATTGCCTGTCAATACCTTTAAGATCACAAAAGTTAATTAAGTTAGCATTTTAAAATTCTGTGCCATTGTCACATCTTATGGCTTTGATTTTTTGATCAGATGTGTTTTCCAATTTAACAATTAAGTTCTTGATGAGTTCACTTGTTTTAATCTTTTGTCATGAGAAAGAAAACCCATGTATATCTGGAAAAGTCATCAGTAATAACAAGACAGTATTATTTCTTTCCAATACTCATTACATTTGTAGGTCCAAAAAGGTCCATATGTAAGAGTTGTAAAGGAACAGAAATAGAATTTACAAGTGTGGACTTATGAGAAGACTTATGTTGTTTACCTTTTAGGCATGCAACACAGTGATGATCACACATGAATTATTTTTGTGGTAATCCAATTACCAGATTCTTTCTTACTAAATTGTTCATGTTTTTAAAGTTTGTGTGACACATCCTTCTATGCCAAAGTTCTGATTCAGTAGTGTTTGCCTTGGATATAAAACAGTTGACCTCATTTGAAGAAATGAGTTCTCCCCCTATATCCAGGCAATACACATTATTTCTCCTTGGAGTTCTCAAAACTACATATTTTTCATCTAAGACAAAATCAGGAGAAAGAATGATGCACTCAGTATCTGTGAAAAGAATCTTATTCTTTTTATCACATACTTGAGACACACTGACAAGATTGTATTTTAGCTCAGCTACATAAAATACATCATCAAAAGTGATTTTACCATTAGAAACAGTACATTTGCCTGTAATCTTACCTCCCTTTGGGTTTTCACCAAATGCCACATAACCTCCCTCAAATGACTTGAAATCTTTAAGAATTTGCAGATTTTCAGTCATGTGCCTTGAGCATCCACTATCAATGTGCCATGTTCTACCTTCTTCAGGGATCTGAATGCTCTGCACAAGTAAGTAAAAAGTTAGTTAATTTTGGGAACCCAAGCTTTATATGTCTTGGGTTCATCCTTTGAGAAATAAGATTTAGAACTTTTGATCAAATTGCAAATACTAATTTGTTAAGAATTAATCGGATTGAAGATATAGCGTCATCGTTCGCTGGAATCGAAATATCTGCGAGATCGGGTTTTAAACATTTTTGGTGCCCATACCTGTTTACTACTGGTGTGTTGTTTTACTACTACCCTTTTGGATTTGTTACTGGTGTCTGACCTTGGTCTATACCCATTATATTTAGCTTTTGAATACGTTACTACTGATGGACCAGTAGTATTTGGGTACTTACCATGTTTAGGATGACCAGTAGTGTTTTTAAAATGTGGTTTGGCAGCAGTAGTATTTTTGAAATTAGGGTTTTTACCAGTAGTGTTTTGGTACTGGTACCTAACAGCATTGTAATTAGGTTTAGGATCAGTAGTAAAGTTGTTAAAGTTTCTATAGGTGTTGGAAAAATGAAAGTATTGTTTATTTTGATTTGTGTTTCCATTATTTTTGAAGTAATTGCTGTTTTTAGGGCTTCCAACTCTTTTATTTTGCACAAATCTTGGTGCACTTCTTCCAAATTTTGGTGTTTCAGTTCTTTGAAATTTTATTTTATTTACTACTGATGGACCAGTAGTATCTTTTAACTTTTGTGTTTTTGCTTTTTCTTTAGAATTTTTAAATTCTTTGAATTCTTTACAGTTGATTGGATTGAAGTGACAATCCTTTGCTAAATGATTTACTTTGTTGCAAATAACACATCTTAATTTCTTATCCTTAGCACCTTCAGGTTTTCTTTGATCTAAGAGTTGATTTTTTATTTCTTTCATTTCCCCTCCTTAGAATTGTTGGTATATTTTCTGCATTATATTTAGGAGAGTCCTCTGGACTTTGTGCTGTGTGAAAGCTTGTATCAACTGATTCAGTGGTTTGAAACCATATGGTTTGATCATCATCAGAAGAATCATTTGATTCAGATGTTTCATTATTAGATTCAGTTTGATTTTCATTGTGTAATTCATTTATGATTCTTTCTGAACTATCTTTAAGTGGAGGAATGAATTTATATGGAGGTGGCACAGCATGATATCCCACTCCATGAATAACTTTTTCAGTGGTTTGATTACTTGTTAATTCATTGACAATTTGTGAACTTCTTTCAAACTGGTTAACTTGTTTTGTTCTAATTCCATTTGAGATTCTTCTATTTTGATCAAAGCTTCTTTTAATTTTAATTCAAGATGTTCTTTTTCATAAGTGGTTTGTAGCAATTCTTCTTTTATCTTTTGATCAGTTATTTTATAAATTTTTATTTGATTTTCAAGATCAGCTATACAACCATTATATTCAATTCTTCTATTTCTATTTAGAATCATCTCTTCAGGTGTTTCTTTATTAAGTTTTTCTAAATCTTTATAAGCTTTTATGCATTCAGGAGTGCAGGATTTAGAATGTACCTTGGTAGGATAGTCAGTGAAAGCCATGAGAGCTTGATTCTGTGCATGCTCATCTGCTTGAAAGCTCCAATCATAGCCTTGTCCTTGTTGTGAAACAAGATCAGTTGAGTTTGACCTCTTGTCTGGCTGAGGACATTCTTTAGCAAAGTGCCCAAGGTTGTTACAGTTGTAACATTTGACTTTAGTTTTGTCAAATCCAGCCTTGTCACCTTTGTTGTAGTTCAGATTTGTTCTACCAGTCCTCTTTAGGAACCTTTTGGTTCTTAAACTCAGCATAGCCATTTGCCACTTAAGATCCATCTCTTCAAGATCATCTGGATTCAGTTGTTCCAAATCATCACTAATTAGTGCAGTATGCACATGACTAGTGAAGAAGGATTCTCTTGCAGCATCTTCACAATCTGTAGCCTTTGCAGTTTCCTGACCTGTTCCTGTACTAGACACAAAAGCAGCATTGTTTGAAGATAAATTAGGAGTTTTAGAACTTACCTCAGATTCAAACACTCTAAGCTCATTGTATAATTCATCCAGCTCCTTTTCTTCCAGGGCATCACCTTGTCTATATATGACTGTGTACATGGACCATTCTTCTCCAAGAGATCTGAGAAACTTTCTGTTGACATCATCATTGTCAGGTTTCACACCAACTTGATTCAATTCACCAATGAGTTTGTTGAATCTATCAAAGGTTTGAGATAGAGATTCATTCTTTTGGCCTTTGAAGTTTTCAAAGTCCTGTTTTAGTACAAACTTCATGTTTCTCTTGGTGCTTTTGGTGCCAACAAATCTCTTTTCCAATGCCTGCCACAGCATCTTTGCATCATCATATTCAACAAAGAGATGTTGATAGTCATTAAGAATGGCCAGCAGAAGAGTGCTTAGAGCTTTGAGTTCTATTCCTCTGTCTTTCTTCTCCTTTTCACACTTGAGTTTGTCTGCTTCAGTTGCAGAACTGGTTGCTTGACCTTGAACAGTTTTGTTTCCTTCGACAACCACTTCCCACATGGAATAATCAGTAATAAGCATGTATTGCTTAATTCGATTCTTCCACATTCCAAAGTTATTTGGAGTAAGTATAGGGATTTTATTAGCTTGAGTGCTTTCATTGTTATCAGTCATGATTAACAATTTGTGTGTTTTAAAGATTAAAACTTTTTGATGTTCTTATAAATCGTAGATCTAGAACCAATAAGCTCTGATACCACTTGTCAGGATCGATTAACTATAGATTAGTTAATAAACACCTTTAGATCTAATTGATGATAGGAGTTACAGTGGATTAACACTATATCAATATGATTAAGAACAATGAACTGTAAGAACAATATGCAATAATATTAAGAACACAGTTTCACAAAAAGCTTCAATGTATATTATTGATTAATAATACACACGTACGTTTATAATTCGTAAGGAACTATATATAATAGTCCTTGAAGCTAAATTATTTACCCTAGTTATTCTAGGACTTGATTTACTTCGAATAATAAAAGATATACATTGAATAACATTCTATAACTAACTCTGCGAAGATCTCGGACTTGATATGCTTCCAAAACGCGTACCAGTAGTAACTGCAATCTCCAGTAGTAAATTTGCATAGTCAATAGTAACTCTGGTAACCAGTAGTAAGTCCAAAATCAACGTCAGTAGTAACTACTATGATCAGTAGTATCTTCAATATGTGCATGATCAGTAGTAACTTAGTTATAGTCTTCACCAGTATCAACTCATCAGTAATAAGTATTTCTGCCCCATCTGTATTAATCATAGTCTTCATCAGTAATAACCATGATCAGTACTAACTGCAGCATCAGTAATAAGTTGAACTGTGTTTTGCTCCAACATCACGGATGGCGTCACTTTCTTCAATTTTCTTTTTGATAACCTGAGTTTCAATTTGCTTTGCGAACCGACTAATCGCAGAGCGACTATCCGTTTTTCCGATAGCCCGAAGTCGATGCAGGTGAAACTCTGTGGTTACTTTCTTCAGTTTTTGTGTATAAAAGAGTAAGTTTACTAACTTTCACGTATTAATAATTTAATATTGGTCTTATGGAAAACCAAAATTAAATATCTTAATTTTACCAGCTTCTTAAAAATATAAACGTGAAAATAATCATGGTGTGAATAATTACTCTACCTTTTGCGAATTGATTGTTTGTGCACATATAATTATTTAAATATTCATATATTATAATTATAATAATGTTTTTCATGGTTGTAAATATATGTTTAAACATAAATATATGTAAAAAGATTCGATAATTAAAAAGATTGTGGACGACAGTCCCTGTATTTACATTTTTTATTATTTGTTTTTTGTTTACTTTATTTATTATATATTTTGTTACATTTAAAATATATAAAACTTAAATAAATAAAATATACTCCCTTCGTCCCATTAAAAAGTTACATTTCATTTGGACACAATCTTTTAGAAGATAGTTAGTAGTGGGTCTTTGTAATACTTTTGATTAAAATATAAGGTTAGATTGGAGAGAAAAAATGTTTTATTAGTAGAATGATTGGTAATAATATTATTTTATTAGGTGGGCCCCCAAATTTGAGAAATGTCAACTTTTTTGTTGGACAAAATTTTAAGGAGAAATGTAAATTTTTTTATAGGACGAAAGGAGTAATAATTAAAAATCGGTTCGTTAGTGTAGTTAAGTTTTAATATTTCGTATCTTATATGTTTGTTTCGTTCAGTACGAATTGAAGTCAACTAGTAAACAGATTCCATTCATTACAGCAAAAATGCAAAGAAGATTAAATCCGAAATTTCGTCTATGATATTAGTTGAAAACGGAAATAATTAACCTAAGCAAAGCGAAAACAGAGATGATGTGCTTTGGTTGTTACAGAAATCAAATTTATTGCATGGAAGACGATACTTGTTCATCTTTATTGTTGCTACTAATTCATATCCATGCTTAATTTCGTGGAGCTTTATGTCTCTCTTCCTGCATTTGAGACACATATATAGATTCATCAATGTACGTAGAACAATAATATTTAGTGAACTCATAAAAAATGTCACATCGGCAGTTAAACGGGTTTCCAGATTAGCAAATGGCATAACTGCACAAATTAAAGTCGTTTTTTAATGACTCCTGGAAAAAAGAATAGTACAATGAGTCAATGACTATACATATTATTTTATTAGTAATGGTATTTGTGCTACTATATGTGCATACTCATGTGCTTACCAATTTGATCATGATAAGTGTCAAAATCAAAGGATGATATGAAGAGAGAGAATTAGTGTATGACACATGTCAAGTTTAGAAGTGGGTATGCTTATGGGTAGGCACAAATATCATTTCTCTTATTTTATTTACTAGACAACTACAATAAGCAGATTAATTTGTAAGGTTAATTTCATATACGTCCTTATAAACTTCTAATATTACGTATATATCCTTGCAAACTTCATTATTACGTATATATCCTTCAAAACTCTCAAAAATCTCATATATCCTTTTACCTAATTTAATAATATTTAAATTCTTTTTAAAATTTTAAAAACATAAATCCTAATACAAATTAATGGTAAAATCGCCTAAAAACCTTTGACGAAATAAAATGCAATAGTCGAATTTGGCAAGAGAATATCCTTGATGAAAGAAAAAACCCTTGACAATTAAGGCTATTTAGGGCATTTTACCATTAATTTAGATTAGCATTTATGTTTTATTAAATTTTAAATGATTTAAATATTATTGAATTACGTAAAAATATATATGTGACAATTTTGAGATTTTGAAAGGATATATACGTAATAATGAAGTTTGCAAAGATATATATACGTAATATTAGAAGTTTGTAAGAATATTTATGAAATTAACCCTAATTTGTACCAGAGAATTTATAAGTATGGGTGAAAGAAAAACGAAACCATTGTCATGGCCCATGATTTGGATTTGGGTAATGATTTATGTACCACATAAATTACTTTCTCCACTACAATTTGTGCTTGGGTATGCTTGTATTGTCTGCTTTAATTTTTGTAAATTGTGGTGAGAGAAGTAACTTATGTGGTACATTAATCATCTCCCTTTGAATTTGCATGAAGGAACACTTGGTTTGAATCTACAAACTAGCAAGTTCATATAAATTTGTGCAAGTTTCTAACCAAGTGAAGGTGATCATAGAGGATGGAGGTTAATTAGTTTTCATGTTGATGCACGCATTTGTATTCTAAAAGCCTAAGATCGGGAAAGAGACTCAACTGAAAAAGGCATAACTTTTATCTTGAGTCTTCGCTTCAAGCCCACGAATAACCAAATCGAAGTTTGCGAAGAGGACTACGACATGGTAAATTAACACCTGTAGGCGGCGGTTTACAAAACTTTCTGGCCCAAAAACGCTGTTTTTGGACACTAATTGGTGTTTTTATGTTTTTTTTTCTTATAATGTTGGACTTCGTTTTTGGACCAGTTTATGAGCCGTTTGTCTTTTTTGGTTCATTCAAAATTCTAGACCATATTTGAAGTGTAGTTGTGAATTTGGAATAATCAATTGAAGTTTTTACAAAAAAGGGGACAAATATCTATTAAGAAGGTCATAGTATATATATTATCTAGTCTTTCGGCCACATGTTTGTTTTGAAAGCTGAAGAACTTTAATGTTATAATAGCTAGGTTTTTATATATGTTACCTTGGTTATGTCCCCTTAGTGATCCTATAATTAGGAAAAGGAACTTGACCGCTCTCGATATGCTTCACATCCTCCACGAGGATTTCATAATGCCTCTTCACTTCATCTGCAGTCTTATTCCCACCGACAGCCTTAGCAACATTGAGCCATCGGTCAGGAGTATCTTTGTCAAACACAGCCAAAGCTTCTTCAAACTCCTTATTTTGCTTCACACTCCATGAACCACCTGACCCACGTGATGTCATTGAGCTAGAAAATGTGGGAATGTGTCTTTAGAGCTGATATGTGGGAATGTGTCTTTTTATAGCTCCAAAAAGCAGGGGGTATATAAAGTGGGGTTGTGCTAAGCTAGTTGGCTTGTAAAGTTTTCCGAAAAAGAAAAATTGTAAATTACCTGTAACCTTAAGCAACACAAATGATCAGCAGAACAAAAGTTATCCTTGGTGTGGTGGAAAATTAGACGGGTAATTTTCCTAATTAGTGGTGATTAGGGGTGTTTACGAGTCCAGCTTTTAACGAGCTACTCGAGCTCGAGCTTGTTTATATCGAGCTCGAGCCTATACTAATTCGATCTCGAGTCGAGCTCGAACATAAAACAATACTCGATTAATCTCATGAGCAGAGCCTAATAATTTAATACTCGATTCGGCTCGTTCGATAGTTCGTTTAGTCTAGAGCCAGATGATCCTAACGAGCCGATCCTAACGAGCCGAATTGTAACACCACAATCTAAGAGCCATTTTTTTTTTTAAAACATACAGAAGTGATTTTAAGAAAGACATAGTCCTAATTATTACACATCATAAAACTTTACATAATAACCAAATATATAAAATCATTTAAAGGTGTTACTAAAACAGGCTCGACCCGGTATACAAAATCAGAGTGCGGTCAGACTTCCAAAACCCGACTCTAGACAAGCCAAATCCACAACCTGAGAAGAGTCAACAAATGAGGGATTAGCACAAAGCTAAGTGAATAGAAATAACAATCAATTTGCATAACCACAACAAATTAGAGACAAGAGAAATCATTCTGAAAACCCGTCCAAACTTTCACAAGCAATTGGACGTTATGAGAGTATCAGCGGACTTGCGCAGAACCTACAACTGTTGTTGGCCGAACAATAGTTTACCGATGGCTACTTTACTATTGGCACGGTAGTCCCCCCTGACGGAACACATCCGTAGGAGTCCGAGCACCCCCTCCAATAGTAACGAAGCCTAGCCAAAACCCACTCATAGCTAAACTCTAGAAAACATGTGCACATACTACCATTAACAATCCCACAATTAATGGCACCACTGGAAAAATTAAGAAAACCAAGAAAAAATAAATTTTCCCAAAACCAGCCGAAATAGCGTCGCTATCTCAGATAGCGTCGCTATTTCCCAGAAGATAGCGTCGCTATCCAAAGATAGCGTCGCTCCAAAATATAGCGTCCGCTATCTCGAGTCCAAACGCTATTTCGAGCTTCTGTACAATTTTCCAAAAACGTTAACAAGATAGCGTCGCTATCTTCCCCAGACAGACAAAAATCCTGCAATTTCTCTTATGAACTCCACCATTTCAACCTTTTTGTACATTACACAAAGAAGAAGGTTAAATCCACTCACCTTAGCTTCCTTTTAGTACCGAGCTCAGTAATCTTATATCACTGAGGCTCCTTCCCTTTTCCTGTACAAAATGAATACCGAATTAGTCACCCGAAATCATCAATTGTGTAACAAGTAATATAAGCTTAAGGCCACATCTTGCAACAACAACTTACAACCAATTACTTGCATTTCCACACATAATCAATACTAAAGTCTAAAACTCCATCAAGTCAATTCATTATGCATTTTGACCAAAATGCACCTTAGGCCCAAACGGGTCAAAAAACAAGAATAATGAATCGGGGATACACACAACATTATCCAATGAGTTAGACTACATGATCAACATCAAAATTACATAACCAACATACTACTTGCATCCAATTGAAAGTATAACAAACTTTGACCTTATTTAGGTCAAATTGCACCAATTGTCAATCAAATGGGTCAAGGCCCTAAACCAACATAATTATACTTCCAAATTAAACAACTAGCACATAAATGACATGAAATTGACAATTAAACTTTACAAGTCACACAAGACTAAAGTCAACTCCCAGGTTTGACCAAAGTCAACAATTCATGAATTAAGCTAGTTTATGACTAAATTCCCATCTAGCCAAACACTACCATCCTTTTATGCATTTTCATAACAAGTAACTAGTGATCTTCATAATTAACAATTACCATTCTAACATGCATAATTAACCTAACACAACATCAAGAACACCAAAATACACAATTCATCAAATTAGGGAAGAACTTCATCTTCTTCCCAAGAACACCATTGATGGAGCTTCATGAAAGCTTCACCAAATGAGCTACAACTAACAATTCAACACATATAACTTGCAAGAGCTCAATTAGACACCAAATCATGCATCAATTTTGGATTTCCAACAAGATTCAACATGAACTTCATAAAAACCCACTTAACTCAAGAACCATAATTCAACCAAACTCAAGAACATGAACCCTAGCTTAGGAAAGAAGAAAACTTACTTAGTCTAGCTTCTAGATTCCGAAAATCACAAGGAGGAGGCAAGAACTTCAAGGTTTTGATCTTCAATTTTGGGAGAAAAGCTTCAAAAGTGTGTGTGGTGAGTGTGTGTATCGTGTACAGACAAGAGAGCAAGAGGGAAAGACCAAATTTGACATCTGCCCCTAACTAAACACGTACACCCTCCCTCACCCACACAGTCTAATTTCATTTAACACAGTATAGGATATTAGGTTCACAGATAATTAATTTAGACCTAACTAACTCCAATTTTGACAACGAAGATATTTTTAGAACCCCGATTCAGAAGTGAACCCAAATATGTAAAAGTCATTTTTATATTTAAATATTTCAGTTTTTACTAATTTTTAACCCCATAGTTAAAAATACAATTAATTCAAATAAATCAAGTAAAATCATATAAAATAATAAGATACTAAACAATAAGGTATTACTTACTGTTGAAACCGGTTCCTCGTGAGGTCGGAACGGACGGTAAGCCCTCCTCAAGTCAGCGATGTAGAACCTGCAGACAACCGAAACCCTTGGTCAGATGCTCCCCGAGGGTTATCCTCGTGAGAACACTCCGACGCTCAAGTTAGATTATTTGTGACGTAAGGTCTATTAGAGATGTGGAACTGAGCGGGGTGTATAAGCGTGATAATGTTAGCATTCAATGCCAGAGCTTTGGTCGTATTGAATGCTGGATGTAATGTGGGATGATAGCGTACCTTATCTTGTTAGTCGGTATATGTATTTATAGCCGGACGCTTAGGCGGGAAGGATCGTTCTTCCTTCTTTGGACTGGTTTATACGGGGATCTTCCGGACAAAGAGTTGCGGTTCGTCCTGTTGTCCGTGGTATAAAGGCTCAGGCTTTCACTCGAGCCGTCTTGGGCTCAAGTCGCATTAAATGTTCTCGTGGCTCAATGCACTTTATCCGGAAAATCCGTTTGGCACTTGGATCACCACATGGGGATGTGGGCCTGATACCGTTCGTCGAAACCTTCCGTCCGGGTATCCGATGCATCGCTGCAGGTCATGTATTTTGACTATGTCTTATTAAGTCCCCTAAGTTGGAGGTGAACTTTTATGCGTAAGTTTGCTTCTAACTTCAACCTGTTTCCTCAACTCTGACTTAAACATCGCTTCTCCGTGTGTTCTTCTAAAGTTACCGTTACTTTGGTTTTTCGACCGTTATAACCATCATTGCGAGTCTTCTCAACTTCTCTGCCTATATAACTTGTTTTTCACCTCCTTCCTTCTTTACCATTCCCGCTTTCCTTTTAACTTCTCCTTTTCCCCCAATCTTTCGAAGCCAGAATGACTAAGAAAGATAAGCCAACGAAGGATAAAAGCGAGAAATCTGCCAAGATTACTGCCTTTAACACACATACCAGTCTTTCCGCCGCCGATCTACCCTCTATTATTTCTGATTTCCATATCAACCCTCGATATGCTCTTCGCCTGCCCATGGAGTCAGAAAGCATTAAATCACCTCCTGAGGGTTTTGAACCTGTCTATCTTTAACATCTGTCAGGGGGGCTCCGCTTTCCTCTTGATGATTTCATCATCGCGTTGCTTCAGGATCTTGAACTGCATGTCGCACAACTTGCCCCCAACTCCTTCCGAAAGATCATCGCCTTCATCATGCTGTGCCGATCTCTTGGTATACCCTTGTCCCCCAAGTTATTTCGCAACCTGTACGTAGTTACTGGTCGTGGGGATTGGGTTGTTCTTACCTTACGGGCTGGGCGCAGCGAGCATATCATTGGTTTGAGAGATTCAATCCATGGCTGGAAGAATGGGTTTCTGTTTGTTGATCGCTCAGCCTTTAAAGATGTGAAATTTCCTTGGGGAAAGATTGTCGGCCGTACTTCTGAGTCGCCCCCGGAGTTGACTCCTGAGGAAACTGCTCAAATCCAAACCCTTTCGTCTGTCGAGATTAGGTGGGAAGATCCTGACGAAACTTTCCTGGGAATGGCAGACTTGAGCCCTTCGTATTATTCCCAAGGCATTCGTCCGATCTGGATGATTGACGGTAAAGAGGTGTCGCTACTTCAACGTTTAAAAATGCCTAAAGGTGTCCCTCCTTCCGGTGTGGTTTCCGTGATTAACGGACCCATTGTTCCCTTCCTTCCACCATCAGAAGCGCTGGAAAGCTCTGAAGGGACCCCGGACGCCTCTATCGTCTCCACCACCGTTGTGACATCCAGTATCGCTTTTGATCCGCACCCTCCAGTTTTCACGGTTGAAGATACCATGGTACATGATTCTCAAGTGGAAATTTCCAAACCCCGAAAGGTACGATCTGTCCTTTCCGTTTCCGTTCCTGAGAAGACGAAAACTACTCGGTTGAAGAGACCGCTTGGTGGAGCTTCCCATTCTTCCCCAAAACGGACCTTTGTTCAAGATGAAGGTACGACTTGTATTTTGTTTCCTTCTTTTTTTTTTTTGTGTTTTCGAGAGACTTGAAACTAACATGCGTGTGTTATGTAGTGTTACCCGAACAAACCGTTACTTCCGAAGGTCATACCAATGTTGCGATCTTTTCTGAGCCTCCATCCACTACCATGCCGCAAGCTGCTCCTGTGATTGTTTCTGGAGATCCTTCAGTGATTACCGTACCCACTTCATCGTTCAAACGTCCTTTAGTATCATCAAGCTCATCTACGTTAGCTGCTTTTGGGAGCAGCTTGTTTGGCTCTGGCATGCAATTATCTTCTACTGTGAAGAGTTCTTTTTCATCACAATCGTCCCAAAGTCAATCATCGTTACCTACCTTCCCGTTTTTGGGTAAGTTTACTTTCCTGGTTAAATGTTCGAGTACTCTTATGTTATCCGTTTTTAATTTACTTCTCTATTGTAGGCAAAAAGGAACGAACAACCATTTCTGCGTCTACTGCCGAACCTTTCAAGATTACAAAACTACCAGGCTCGCAAGTACCCGAACCAGCCGTTGTTGTTACCTCTTCTTCTCCCATTGTGCACACCGTTGCCAATGCTATGTCGGGTTTTGAAGCTTTTTCTGACAAGGGTATATTTCTGAAGGCCCAATCTGAGCTGTTTTCTGCCACGGAGCTTTTATCAGAATTGCATGCGAGAGGTGTTCGCAACCGCCAGTCTTTTCTTCATGATAGGCTAGAGTTTGCTCGTTTGAATGAACTGATAGATACTGTCAAGAGGTTGCATCAAAAAGAGACGGAGAAGAAGAACCGTTTGGTGAGTGTGAACGAGTCTTTGGTTGAAGAAAACCGTGAGCTTGTGGCGGGCATTGAAGAGATAAGAAAGTCTTTATCTGCCAAGGATGCCCAAATTATTGAGTTGAAGAGCGAGTACAACGCTCTTCCTGCCAGAATTGCTGAATTGGAGCATCTGTTGATGGAGAATGACGCTCAGGCGAAGAAAGATTTGGATCTTTCTGTTAAGGAAAATGAGAGATTACAAGGATTGGTTGGGGGCTGCGATCAAGATATTGGTTGGTTACTTCAGAGGGGTATTCCTGGTACTGTGCAGGCTTTTCTGTCCTCAAACGAATTTGTGGCTGCGAACACCAACCTTCAGAGAGAAAGCATCAGGTTTGGTCAATACCAAGGCTGCTTGGATACTCATAGGGCGTATGCAGATCTGCTCAAGGACGCTCCTCCAGTCCACAACTACCCGGATGCTCAAACGAATATTATGAGTTTATTTGGTGAACTGGTATCTACCCGCCATCCTTTGCTTCAATCTCTCAATTCCTGTGCCGTCTCCTTAGGTGAATTGAAATCCCAACTTCTCCAAGTACCTTCCGGTCCGGAAGACGTAACAGAAACTTCTGTTCAAGGTCAAGACCCTTCCGCGTAGGTTTGGTATCATCGTTAGCGGGTGTTGTTCGTATTAGCCTTGTTTGTACTAGCAACGATTTTTCTTTTGGTGGTTGTAATTTGTATGTTCGCATTTGCTCAATATATGTCGTTGCTTTATATTACGTATGTTCATATTCGCATTTTTGTTTGTTTTTTCGTTATATTTTACACAAATTTCTTATTCTTAGAGGCGTCCCTCCCTAGAATTTTTGTGTAATTTCGCGTGCATGCTTACGCTTCGTCGTATTGGTTGATTTTAACCATAGATAGAATGTTTAATCATAGACAGAATGTTTAATCATTTCTGGGATTAGAACACTCCTCTCTTATTCGTATGAAATTATTAGAACTCCGTAGTCTAATAATCGTCGTAGAGAGTCCTTATTGACAAAAGAACCCGTCCGTAGGGGCTTTCATTAACTCATTCAACTTAATACAAACAATAATTAAGGAATGATCGTACAACATTTTAAACATAAAAAGCTGATCGCAGCATAAAAGCGACCTTTCAGTACCCTAATAGTGGAACTTACGTAAGTTCCTCATGTTCCAAGTTCGAGGAATGGTCGACCCATTCATTCCTTCTAACACGTATGAACCGTTTCTTCTAGCCTCCCTCACTCTGTACGGACCCTCCCAATTGGGTGTAAGCTTTCCTGGTTTGTAGTGAAGGCTAGCCTCGTTCTTTCGCAACACCAGGTCTCCTACCTTGCATGTTGCCCCCCGGACTTTCGTGTTGTAGTATCCTTCCGTCCGCAACTTGTACACTGCCTGTCGTAAGGTGGCGTTTTTTCTCCGTTCTTCTACCAGGTCTAGGTTATGCCTCAGTGCTTCCATGTTTTCATCTAGATGGAAGTTTTCAACCCGTGGAGATGGTAAGATAACCTCAAGTGGTATGACCGCCTCTGACCCATACACTAGACTATAAGGGGTCTCTTGAGTTGCGCTCCTTGCTGTGGGTCTGTATGCCCACAGTACGCTTTGTAATTCGTCCGCCCATCCCCCTTCTGCTCGATTCAATCGTTTCTTTATTCCCTTTACTATAGTTCTACTTGTTACCTCCGTTTGCCCATTGGCTTGAGGATGAGCGACGGATGTAAAGTTTTGACGAATGCTCAAATTTGCACACCATTCTCTAAAAGGGTTGTTGGCAAATTGCTTCCCGTTGTCGCTTATGATGGTATGTGGGAGGCCAAACCTACAGACAATTTGTTTCCATACGAACTTCACAACGTTCGCTCCTGAGATGCATGCCAATGGCTTTGCTTCAACCCACTTGGTGAAGTAATTTACCGCCACCACCAAGAACTTTAGACCTCCTGGACCTTTCAGAAAAGGACCTACTATGTCGATTCCCCACTGACAGAACAGCCATGGGCTTCGGATACTCGTAAGATTGACGGGCGCTTGGTTAGGGACATTTGAATATGCTTGGCATTTCTGGCACTTCTTGACGTATTCTTGGATGTCCTTAGACATTTGGGGCCAAAAGTACCCCATTCTGAATACCTTTTATGTTAAAGCCCTCGATCCTGCATGCGCTCCGCAAAGGCCTTCATGTACCTCCTGTATTGCTCTCTGAGATTCTGCTTAGCCCAGACACCGCAACCATGGAGTAGAGTACCCCTTCCGGTATAATTGATCATTCTTGATCACGTACCTTTCGGCATTCATCCTAACCTTTCTTGCTTCGCCTGGGTTAGGAGGGAGAGTTCCTTCTGCAATGTATTGCTTGATTGGCCTCATCCAGCAATTTTTGCTTTCATCTATGTCTGCGACCTCCTCCGTTACCCTCTCAATACTTCTTCTTGGTAGCACTTCCACTAGAACCTCTTTCGTGAGGTGGTGGTATAACATTGAAGCTAACTTGCTAAGTGCGTCCGCCTCTTTGTTCTTGGTTCGGGGAACCTGAGTGATTTTGAATTTTCCGAATCCGGCCACTTTGTTTTTTACTTGTTCCAAGTATCGCTTCATGTGACTTTCTTTGGCTTCGTAGGACCCATTCACCTGGTTAACGACCAACATTGAGTCTGTGAATGCTTCCAGCTCTTTTACTTCTAAACTCTTGGCCAGGCTCAAGCCTGCTAACAACGCTTCATATTCAGCTTCGTTATTTGAACATGCAAAATCGAACCTTAGGGCGTATGTTACTTTCTCTTCCCTAGGTCCGGATAGGACGACTCCTGCGCCACACCCATCTGCTCCTGCAGCTCCGTCGGTGTACATTTGCCAAAGAACACCGCTTCCTTCACATACTGATTTCCCTTTTTCCTCAATTTGTAAACTTTCTCCGGTCGGCCTTTCTTCGTCCGGCATTTCAAATAAAAAGTCTGCCAGTGCTTGACCCTTTATACTTGGCCTTGGTTTGAACACCATCTCGTACTCCCCAAGCTCTATTGCCCATTTAGTCATTCGTCCAGACCGTTCGGGTTGAAGCAATATGTTTTTGATCGACTGATTAGTTAGAATTGTTACCGTATGGGCTTGAAAGTATCTCTTCAATCGTCTAACCGAGTATATCAAACTCAAGATTAATTTTTCGACTATCGAGTAGTTTAGCTCTGCACCTTGTAGCACCCGACTGACAAAGTACACCGGTACTTGCCTTCCTTCTCTTTCCGCGATGAGTACCGAGCTGATTGCCTCCCTTCCTGTTGACAAGTACATAACTATAGCTTCTCCGGTTTTAGGACTGGCCATGGTAGGAATGCTTCGTAAGTAGCGTTTTAATTCTTCGAATGCTTTTTCTACCTCCTCAGTGTAACGACCCGAATTTGTAAATAAATAAATTGTATAAAAATATGATAATTATGGATAAATCATATAAATTACGTGGGAATTGGTTTCGTGTCGTTTGGACACCGTACGAGAAAGTTACGGGCGAAACCGGGTCGAGACAAGTTGGAAAAAGTGCAGCCTTGCTGCCATCAGGAGTTCGCGACGCGAACTATAAGTTCCCGATCGGGAACTTGCCCCAGGGAGTTTGGCCATGTGTCGCTAAGTAGTTCGCGACTAGATAACGATCGCTAAGTATGCGTGTAGAAGGAGAGTTCGCGACGCGAACTATGGTCGCGTCGTGAACTTGTGTCTGGCAGCATTAAAGTCGGGATTTAGCTCATTTATTGCCAAGTGAAACCCTAGTTTTTCTCTCTTCGAACTTGTGAACGATTTTGGGTGTCAAGCATCATTTGGAGTCGATTTCTTCATCAAATCTTGTGATTCTTCACTCCTAGTTGAAGATTTAAGGTATATCTTCAATCCTTTGTAGTTGTAGCTTTAGATCTATGGGTTTAGAAGCTTGGGGTTGAAACCCTAGTTCTTGGGGTTATAGATTATGGTGATATAAATGTTGTATACACTTAATAGATGGTATATTAATAAGGAAATCAAGTGTATGGTTAAGATTTGTAAGAATCTTAAGGGTTGGTTAAACCTAGGGTTTGGTAATCATCATATTTGGGGGAAATGGATTGATGTGTGTTATCTAGAGATAGATGAACACATTGATAGTAGATTGTGATGTTGATCATTGTATGATCATTGTTTAGGCTTTCGGTGACATCTTGGAAAGTCGGTGAAATTGTGAAGCAAGAGCTTTGGTGTCAAGAACACAGTTGGAGCACCTTTGTTGCTAAGGTGAGTACGTGTGGAATTTACTGAGTACATAGCCCTGTTAAATATTTTCATTACTTGTGTTATGGTCTATTTGCTTAATTGTATAGACTAGTAGTTGATAGTTAGTTATACCTATGATAGTATTGAACTAACTTGATGATGATGAAAGTGCTAGCAAAGAGCTAGATTTGCATAACCATAGGGTTATGATGAGATTGAGATGATGTGATGATACGGGCTACTCCCGATCATGAGTTGTGGATTGAGGGGCAGTTGGGCGTATTCCCATCGACTCTTCCACGTTAGTTATGCGATGTCACGGGATACTCCCGGTCATGAGGTGTGGAGTGAGGGGCAGTTGGGTGAATTCCCATGTGAATTCCCATCGACTCATCCACGTTAGTTATGCGATGTCACGGGATACTCCCGGTCATGAGGTGTGGAGTGAGGGGCAGTTGGGGTGAATTCCCATCGACTCATCCACGTTAGTTGTGATTGCTAGGTAAGCAAAGTTGTTAGAGTCACACTAAGGTGACTAGACTGGATGGTTGGATATATATGTGTATATTGATTGGTTATATGAAATGTGACATTCATTTTTATTATCGGGTCTAAACCCATGTAGCTCACGAGACGTTTTTGTCTCACGTACTCCTTGTTTTGTTTTGCTATGTACTCAGGTTCGGGATCGAAGGCTTAGGTTCGCACGGATAGAGTTGCGGGACCTAGAGTAGAAGAACTTTAGATTGGATTTATGCTTAGCTTTGGTTTTGATATATTTTGTAACACCGAAACTTTATACTCTGATTCATACCAAAGGTTTTTGTAAATCCATATTTTTGGGATAGTTCTTCTATTTATGAAAAATGTTTTATTTTGGGCAAATGTTTTGTGTTTAAAATTTGAGGTGTTACAACTTGGTATCAGAGCTATAGTTTAAGTGAATTAGGTTGGATGACCATCCTAGTCTTAGACTGTAGCATTAGGAATGTAAGATTCCTTGAGATCATAGGTTGACCTTGAGACTTTATATTAAGTTTAGGGTTGAACCTAGGGGACCGAAGAATTTGATATGATTTTGAGTATTGAGTCGTACGCGACTAATGGGTTGTACACAAGGTACTAAATGTTTAATGTCTTTCGTATAGTCTTGATCGAAAGAAATGGTGAACACTCGTAGAAGTGGGAAAGCCCCGGAGAACCGGGAGGAGGAAGTACCTCCTATTGAGAGGGTGGAGGAGCAAGAAAGTCAACCATCAATGCATCGGGTTGACGAATCGGAGGTCGGAGCTAATAGAACTCCGGTGACCATGGCGGATCTCCAAACTATTATCGACCAAATCAAGGGAACGGTGGCCGAGGAAGTGCACCGAATTATTGGAGACCGTGAAAGGTCGGGTGGAGACCGGGAATCCGAGGCTAAGTCGGATGAGAAAACCGGAGGTAGTGGCACCGGGGAAGGGAAGTCCTCCACGGGTGGCCAAAGTGATGCAAGGGCTAAGCCCGTTGTGAAAGAAGGGTGTTCGTTTAAATCATTCATGGCTTGTAAGCCAAATGCGTATTCGGGTAGTTCGGACCCGAAAGTAACCATGAGATGGATCCGGGAAACCGAGAGGGTGATCGGTAGTAGTAAATGTAAGGATGCCGATATGGTGACGTATGCGTCACAATTGCTAAAAGAAGATGCGATGGTTTGGTGGGACACCGTATATGAGACCCTAGGGAGGGAGGTGATTGAGAAGATGTCGTGGGACGAGTTCACCGCGAGATTGAAAAAGAAATTTTGTCCCGAAAGGGATTTGGAAAAGATGCACGAAAAGTTCGTGACCCTCAAAAAGGGTGATATGTCGGTGGAGGAATATTCGAGGGAATTCACGGGATTGCTCCCGTTTGTTGCTAAAACCTACTCGGATGAGAGGTTGAGGGTGGTCCGGTATGCTAGTGGGTTACCGTGGGACTACCAATTGGAGGTGAAGAGGGCGGCTTCACTAGATGAGGCCATTAGTGCCGCCCGGGGTGTGGAAGAGGTGAATGTGGCACGTGTTGCCGAGAGGGCCCATGTGGGCGAGAAAAGGAAAGCCGAGAGCGGCTCTAGTTCGTTCAAGAAAGGGAAGTTCACCTCGAGCTTCTCTAAGCAAGGTAGTGTTGGCTCGTGCAAGAAGTGCGGGAAGACTCATACCGGCGGGTGCCGAGGAGAGTCGAAATCTTGTTTTAATTGTGGAAGGGCGGGGCACATAGCCCGAGATTGTAGGGCCAAGTCGTTGGCCGATGTTGAATGCTTCTCGTGTCACGAGAAGGGGCACTATAGCAATGTGTGCCCAAAGAAGGGAATCGAGTCGATGGTGTCCACGGCTCAAAAGAAGGTGGAACCGGCCAAGGTGAAGGGACGATCCTTTCAACTCACCCGAGAGGAGGCGAAGGAGGCACACGATGTGGTGTCAGGTACTCTATTCATTAACTCCTTGCCAACTCATATTTTGTTTGATTCGGGTTCTAATTATTCGTTTGTGTCTTATGAGTTCGGTTGTAAATTGAATGTGCCGTCCGAAATGTTAGACGAGGTTTATGAAATAGAAGTAGCCGACGGGAAAACGTCTATGGTTGAATGTATTTATAGAAATTGTGAACTAGAGATAGACGGTAGAAAGTTTAAGGTGGATTTGTTGCCCATGGGAATTAGGGCGTTTGATGTAGTTATTGGTATGGATTGGTTGGGTATGCACCAAGCCAAGATTTTGTGTGGGAAGAAAATTGTGTCGATTAGGACACCCGAGAACGAGAAAGTGTATGTATACGGGGAGAAACGACATCACATGCCTAATGTGATTACCGCTATTAAGGCGAGGAAAAGTATATCAAAAGGTTGTGCATCGTTTATTGCATATGTATTAGATGGTCGGAAAGAAAAGAAGTCAATGGATGATGTCAAAATTATTCGGGATTTCCCCGAGGTATTTCCCGATGATTTGCCCGGTTTGCCACCGGAGAGACAAGTCGAGTTTAAAATTGATTTAGTGCCGGGGGCGACGCCGATTGCTCGTGCTCCATATCGTTTAGCCCCCACCGAGATGCGGGAATTGATGACCCAATTGCAAGAATTGTTAGATAAAGGTTTTATTCGTCCGAGTTCGTCACCGTGGGGTGCACCGGTGTTATTTGTTAAAAAGAAAGACGGTTCGATGAGAATGTGTATTGACTACCGAGAGTTGAATAAGGTAACTATTAAGAACCGTTACCCGTTGCCGAGAATTGACGACTTATTCGACCAATTGCAAGGTGCTAGTTATTTCTCAAAGATCGATTTGAGGTCGGGTTATCACCAAGTTCGGGTGAAAGAAGGCGATACCGAGAAGACGGCTTTTCGTACACGTTATGGTCATTATGAATTTCTAGTGATGCCGTTTGGTCTTACCAACGCACCGGCTATTTTTATGGATTTGATGAATCGGGTTTGTAAACCGTTTCTTGATAAGTTTTTGATCGTGTTTATTGACGACATTTTGATTTATTCAAAAACCGAAGAAGAACACGAAGGTCATTTGAGACTTGTGTTAGATGTGTTAAAACGGGAGAAGTTGTATGCTAAATTTTCAAAGTGTGAGTTTTGGTTGCGGGAAGTGCAATTCTTAGGTCACGTGGTGACGTGTGATGGTATTAAGGTTGATCCGTCCAAGATTGAAGCGGTGTCAAATTGGGAGCCTCCGAGGACTCCTACCGAGGTTAGAAGTTTCCTTGGATTAGCCGGTTATTACCGAAGATTTATACAAGATTTCTCGAGAATCGCGATTCCACTCACGAAGTTAACGAGAAAAAGTGAGAAGTTTGTGTGGGAAAAGAAGCAAGAAGAGGCGTTTAAGTTGTTAAAAGAAAAGTTATGTAACGCGCCGATCCTTACGTTACCGGATGGTATGGAAGATTTTGTGGTTTATAGTGATGCTTCGAATCAAGGGCTCGGTTGTGTGTTGATGCAAAGAGGAAAGGTGATCGCGTATGCCTCGCGACAATTGAAGAATGCGGAATTAAGGTACACGACACACGACTTGGAATTGGCGGCGATTATTTTTTGCCTTGAAGTTGTGGAGGCATTATTTGTATGGCACTCGGTGTACATTGTACACGGATCATAAGAGTTTGCAATATGTGTTTACACAAAAAGACCTTAATATGCGACAAAGAAGGTGGATCGAGTTGATTGCCGATTATGATTGTGAGATTGTGTATCATGCGGGGAAGGCGAACGTGGTGGCCGATGCCTTGAGCCGAAAGGTTTATGAAAATCCGAACCGAGGAATGTTATCACGTATAGAAGTTGTCTCGAGTATTATCGAAAGAATCAAGAATGCCCAACGAGAAGTTATGGGAAAAGACGAGTTAAGACAAGAACGGTTAGGTAAGAACAAACATTTTCTCGAAAATGCACAAGGGTTGAAGACCGTAGGCGGCCGTATTTGGGTTCCTAAGTTCGGTGGTATCCGAAAAGAGTTGTTGTATGATGTGCACAAATCGAAGTATTCGATTCACCCGGGAAGTACAAAGACGTATCAAGATATGAAACGGGTTTATTGGTGGCCCGGAATGAAGGCGAGAGTGGCCAAGTATATCTCTAAGTGTGCCACGTGTGCACAAGTGAAAGCCGAGCATCAAGTACCGTATGGGGTAGCTCAATCATTAATTGTACCGGCCGGGAAGTGGGAGGATATAACTATGGATTTCATAGTAGGTTTACCGAAGACGAGTAGAGGTCACGATGCCATTTGGGTCATAGTTGACCGGTTGACCAAAAGTGCGTTATTTTTAGCAATTCGGGAAACGTTGCCACTTGAGAAGTTGGCTAAGTTGTATGTTGATGAAGTGGTTCGACTCCACGGGGTTCCGTTATCGATTGTGTCCGATAGAGACGCGAGGTTTACCTCGAGATTTTGGCGGTCATTACAAGAAGAGTTGGGTACAAAGTTGCGGTTGAGCACGGCTTATCACCCGCAAACCGACGGTCAAAGTGAAAGAACAATTCAAACGGTTGAAGACATGTTGAGGTCGTGTGTGTTAGACTTCGGTGGTAAATGGGATGAACATTTACCGTTAGTCGAGTTCTCATATAATAATAGCTATCACTCGACTATCAAGATGCCGCCTTATGAGGCATTGTATGGAAGGAAATGTAGAACTCCGTCTTGTTGGTTGGAAGCGGGAGAGACGAAACTCACGGGTCCCGAGATCGTGAGAATGACAAATGAAAAGATTGGTATTATTCAAAACAACATGAAAGTCGCCCAAGATAGACAACGAAGTTATTCGGGCTTAAAGAAAAGACCATACGACTTGGATGTCGGTGATATGGTGATGTTGAAAGTGTCACCTTGGAAAGGTGTGATGCGGTTTGGTAAAAAGGGAAAGTTAAGTCCAAGGTATGTTGGACCGTTTAAAATATTGAAACGGGTCGGGCTTCAAGCTTTTAAGTTGGAACTTCCACCCGAACTTCAAGGTGTGCATGACACCTTTCACGTGAGTTATTTGAAGAAGTTTATCGGGGAAGTTGAGAATATTATTCCATTGCAAGAGTTGCGGGTTGACGGCCCGAACCGGTTGATTGAGGAGCCCGAGGCTATATTAGAAACGAAGACAAAGAAGCTTCGGAATAAAGAGATCGAGTTGGTGTTGGTCAAGTGGAAGCATTCACTTGGGCCGAATTTGACTTGGGAAGTCAAGGACGAGATTCGGAAAAGATACCCGAACTTCGTGAACTATGATGAGATTCCGAGGACGGAATCTTCTTAAGGGGTAGATAGTTGTAACGACCCGAATTTGTAAATAAATAAATTGTATAAAAATATGATAATTATGGATAAATCATATAAATTACGTGGGAATTGGTTTCGTGTCGTTTGGACACCGTACGAGAAAGTTACGGGCGAAACCGGGTCGAGACAAGTTGGAAAAAGTGCAGCCTTGCTGCCATCAGGAGTTCGCGACGCGAACTATAAGTTCCCGATCGGGAACTTGCCCCAGGGAGTTTGGCCATGTGTCGCTAAGTAGTTCGCGACTAGATAACGATCGCTAAGTATGCGTGTAGAAGGAGAGTTCGCGACGCGAACTATGGTCGCGTCGTGAACTTGTGTCTGGCAGCATTAAAGTCGGGATTTGGCTCATTTATTGCCAAGTGAAACCCTAGTTTTTCTCTCTTCGAACTTGTGAACGATTTTGGGTGTCAAGCATCATTTGGAGTCGATTTCTTCATCAAATCTTGTGATTCTTCACTCCTAGTTGAAGATTTAAGGTATATCTTCAATCCTTTGTAGTTGTAGCTTTAGATCTATGGGTTTAGAAGCTTGGGGTTGAAACCCTAGTTCTTGGGGTTATAGATTATGGTGATATAAATGTTGTATACACTTAATAGATGGTATATTAATAAGGAAATCAAGTGTATGGTTAAGATTTGTAAGAATCTTAAGGGTTGGTTAAACCTAGGGTTTGGTAATCATCATATTTGGGGGAAATGGATTGATGTGTGTTATCTAGAGATAGATGAACACATTGATAGTAGATTGTGATGTTGATCATTGTATGATCATTGTTTAGGCTTTCGGTGACATCTTGGAAAGTCGGTGAAATTGTGAAGCAAGAGCTTTGGTGTCAAGAACACAGTTGGAGCACCTTTGTTGCTAAGGTGAGTACGTGTGGAATTTACTGAGTACATAGCCCTGTTAAATATTTTCATTACTTGTGTTATGGTCTATTTGCTTAATTGTATAGACTAGTAGTTGATAGTTAGTTATACCTATGATAGTATTGAACTAACTTGATGATGATGAAAGTGCTAGCAAAGAGCTAGATTTGCATAACCATAGGGTTATGATGAGATTGAGATGATGTGATGATACGGGCTACTCCCGATCATGAGTTGTGGATTGAGGGGCAGTTGGGCGTATTCCCATCGACTCTTCCACGTTAGTTATGCGATGTCACGGGATACTCCCGGTCATGAGGTGTGGAGTGAGGGGCAGTTGGGTGAATTCCCATGTGAATTCCCATCGACTCATCCACGTTAGTTATGCGATGTCACGGGATACTCCCGGTCATGAGGTGTGGAGTGAGGGGCAGTTGGGGTGAATTCCCATCGACTCATCCACGTTAGTTGTGATTGCTAGGTAAGCAAAGTTGTTAGAGTCACACTAAGGTGACTAGACTGGATGGTTGGATATATATGTGTATATTGATTGGTTATATGAAATGTGACATTCATTTTTATTATCGGGTCTAAACCCATGTAGCTCACGAGACGTTTTTGTCTCACGTACTCCTTGTTTTGTTTTGCTATGTACTCAGGTTCGGGATCGAAGGCTTAGGTTCGCACGGATAGAGTTGCGGGACCTAGAGTAGAAGAACTTTAGATTGGATTTATGCTTAGCTTTGGTTTTGATATATTTTGTAACACCGAAACTTTATACTCTGATTCATACCAAAGGTTTTTGTAAATCCATATTTTTGGGATAGTTCTTCTATTTATGAAAAATGTTTTATTTTGGGCAAATGTTTTGTGTTTAAAATTTGAGGTGTTACACTCAGTCCATTCCACTCCTCCTTTCTTGGTACACCAATGAAGGGTTTTGAAGAAAGGGATGGACCTTTCTGCGGATTTCGCCAAGAAACGTCCTAGAGCTGCCAGCTTCCCGTTCACGGCCTGTACTTCCTTCACCGTTCGTGGGGTTCCTGTTTTCAACAGGTTTTCTATCTTCTCCGGATTGGCTTGTATGCCGGAAGGTGTCACGATGTGACCCAGAAACTTGCCTCTACTCATGCCGAATGAACATTTCTTGGGATTCAGCTTCATATTAATCTTCTGTAACCGCAGTAAGGTTTCTTCAGTATCCCTGATCAGGTCACCATCACCTACGCTTTTAATTACCATATCATCGACATACACCTCCAGATTACGACCTATTTGCTTCTCGAAAGCCTTATCAACCAATCGCTGGTACGTGGCTCCTGCGTTTCGCAGCCCAAAGGGCATTTTAATGTAGCAGAATGTGCCCTTAGCCGTATGGAAAGCCGTTTTCTCTTCGTCTTCCTTGGCCATTTGCACCTGATGGTATCCCTTGTAAGCGTCCAGGAAGGATTTCCATTTGTATCCTCCCAACGCCTCTACTTTCTGCTCTATTTCTGGAAGAGGATAGCTGTCCTTGGGGCATGCTTTATTAAGGTCTTTGAAATCTACGCACATCCGCATCGATCCGTCTCCTTTTTTTTACCAACACTGGATTGGCTATCCATTCTGGGTATTGGGTGCTCCGTAGTACCCCTGCTAATACTAAATCTTCCACCTCCTTGCTCACTACTTTGACTCGGTCGACTGCCATTCCTCTTTTTGACTGCTTCACCGGGGTAAATGCCGGGTTAATGTTCAGCTTATGTTCTGCGAATTCTCGGGATACACCCGTCATATCCTTGGGTTCCCAAGCGAACACGTCTCTGTTTTTCCTGAGGAGTACCTCAAGCTCCCCCTTTAACTTGGGAGGAAGGTCTCCTCCCAACCGAATGGTCACTTCCGGATACTCCTCATTCACCACGACCTGAGTTTCTTCCTGCTCCGTCCAACTGTCTTGATGTGTGACGCTTCCACACTCTGTCATGGGCATAGGCATGCTCTGCATCGTGAGTATCCCATGTTCTGAAGGGAACTTGAGCAGACCATGAACGGTGGATGCAATCACCTGTAACTGCCACATTCCGGTTCGTCCTAAAATAACGTTGTATCTGGACGGAGCTTCAATGACGATAAATTCAGCCACGATGGATTTGTTGCGGCTAGAGTTCCAATCCGTTAACACCAAAGGCAAATGAATCTTTCCTCGTGGCCACACTGATCGTCCTGAAAATCCTACGACCGAGGACGTCGCTGGTTTGAGGAAAGCCTTGATTTCAGGAGAGAACTTTTCGAAACAGTGATCGTACATAATGTTAGCGGAACTCCCTCCGTCCACGTAAATTCGACGAACCATTGCTCGAGCGATAGCTCCACAAATCACCAACGGCTCCATTCCCACATATCCTTCGGGAACAGGTTCATCCCTCCCGAATTCTATAGCGACTCCCTTTCGCTTCCGCTGAGGAGATGTGGAACAAACCTCCTCCCCCATCATCAGGATCTCGGTATCATACACGGTTGCTCCGCCTTTTGGTGCTTCTGTTATACCCTCTACGCCTTTTCCCTTCTTTTAAGCTTCTTCTTCTCTTCTATAGCTTTCGCAGGTTGCCGTAGCGTGACCCATTATCTTGTGAAACTCACAATAAGCGTTCGGGTCACGAGGGTACCTCTTTCGGGGAAGCCTCCATTCTTTATCTGTTTTTGGATCAGAAGCTGTGAAAGCTTCCGGGCGCGAGTATTCATGACTTCCATTTGGGAACCTTCCCTCCAAGGCTTTTCCTTTAAACGTTAGCCGATTGGAAAAGTCTGGTCGAAAGGAACATCTTGACCTTTCGGCACTCCGAATCGAAGCTGATCCGGGCGCACTTTTCTTTTCCTGAGCTTCAAAGCGTAGCTTCTCTGCGCTTTCTTCTTCCTGTTTAAGCACTTTATTCACTGTATTGATCAGATCATCTGCTTTGACAAAATCCCTTTTCGACAACTCCCTGAACAACTCGCCTTCGCGAAGACCGTACGTGAAGGCTGCTATTATGAGTGAATCCTCCCGGACGGGCATCTTCCGGCTTTGTTCATTGAACCTTTTAAAGTATGACTTATTAGACTCCCCTTCTCGCTGTCTGCACGCCATTATGGATTGGGATTTCTGCTAATACTTCTTTTGCTGGATGAAGCTGTGGCTGAACTGAGCAGCAAGTTCTTCAAAGCTAGCTATGCTCCTTTGGAGTAAACTAGATAGCCAATACCGAGCCGAACCTTCCAGGGTTCCCGTGAAATACAAGCACCACAGCTTTTGGTCCATCGGTATCATCTTTACGGCCCACCGGAAGCTAGCCACGTGATCATCCGGATCCCCCGTTCCATCGTACGACTTGACCCTGGGACCTTTGAGTCCCGGAGGGATCGGCATTTCATTTATCTCATCGGTGAACGGAGATCGAAAGCTTCTAGGCGTGGAAAGAGAAATCTGGGCAGAGCTTCCTTCCCTTTCTCTTTCCGTTCGTTCCCTTCTGTCTAGAACTCGATCCCTTATTCTAGGAAGAGTTCCTTCTCTTCTTCTCTCCGGGGATTTTTCCCTACTTACTTCCGGGGTTCTTTTCCTTCTTCTCTCCGGCGTACGCCTCCGCCTCCTCCCTTCTCCCTGACTGGACCCACGACCTTGGATCGGGGGGGGGGGGGGGGGGTTTCTTCCCTATAAACCTCCTCTGCAGATTCTTCCTTCGTAGATTCTTCGCTGGAGTAAGTAAGAGTCCTTCCGACTCCGCTTACTCCCTCGGTTGTTCATTTCCGACTTTTTTCCAAGTCTCTTAGCTTCCGGAACTTACAGAATAAGTCGAATTCCTTGATCTCCTCCTCCGTTAGATCGTCCTTCCCCGATCCCGACGGAGGAGGGCACGCTGTAACATTGACGACAGCTGAAGCCGGAAAAGTAGGAGTAGGATTGCCCCCCCGGCGGCGTTAGGGGCGGATTTCCTCCTGTCGGCATTGATTTGAGGACCATTTCGTTCGAGGTCCCACGGATGGCGCCAAATGTTGAAACCGGTTCCTCGTGAGGTCGGAACGGACGGTAAGCCCTCCTCAAGTCAGCGATGTAGAACCTGCAGACAACCGAAACCCTTGGTCAGATGCTCCCCGAGGGTTATCCTCGTGAGAACACTCTGACGCTCAAGTTAGATTATTTGTGACGTAAGGTCTATTAGAGATGTGGAACTGAGCGGGGTGTATAAGCGTGATAATGTTAGCATTCAATGCCAGAGCTTTGGTCGTATTGAATGCTGGATGTAATGTGGGATGATAGCGTACCTTATCTTGTTAGTCGGTATAGGTATTTATAGCAGGACGCTTAGGCGGGAAGGATCGTTCTTCCTTCTTTGGACTGGTTTATACGGGGAACTTCCGGACAAAGAGTTGCGGTTCGTCCTGTTGTCCGTGGTATAAAGGCTCAGGCTTTCACTCGAGCCGTCTTGGGCTCAAGTCGCATTAAATGTTCTCGTGGCTCAATGCACTTTATCCGGAAAATCCGTTTGGCACTTGGATCACCACATGGGGATGTGGGCCTGATACCGTTCGTCGAAACCTTCCGTCCGGGTATCCGATGCATCGCTGCAGGTCATGTATTTTGACTATGTCTTATTACTTACCAAAAGTAATAAAATATTATAGGTCGGGTCTCGGGATGTTACACGAATAAGTGTTGTATACAATATGTACAAGTGTTGATACAATAAGTACAAGAATATACATATACTAGCTACATAACCCGCTCGATGGGGGGGGTATACTTCAAAATTTAGTATGTAGAAAAATCCCAACAAAGATTAATAATTTTACAAATTACATAATAAAGCTGTAGCTGTAATGATGAATTGGTAGCAAAATCGATACATTAAGAAATGTTACATAAAATTTACAAACGAAATAAGACTTCTTTGTAAACTACATTTGTTGTTGAATTAGTGTAATTCCCATCGATGTCACAACAAATGACCTTCAATCCCATCTTGTTCTTAACTCGTGATACAACTACATTATAAACTGCTATCAATTTCAAAAAAATATTAAAAATGAAAAAAATTGCATAGTTAAGTCCAACATATGTAGTTTGTCGAACATCTAAATTAAGCGAATTAAGACAGGATAACTTTGCCAGTTTTCTTAAACCTCCATCCATAATTGCTGAAAAAAATGATTTAAACTTTCTAAATGATTAAGACCTAACAACCATATATAGATGTGCCAATGATGGCCAGCCTAGCTGGTTTGAGGCACTGGGTTTATACTCATGTGGGCTGCAGGTCGTGAGTTCGAATCCCTTTGGGAGCGTTGCATTAGCGTAATTTAACTCATACCTCACACGGGCACATATGGGGAATTTTCCTTGGAAATCCCTTTGGGGGCTGGGTTTGCCCGCTTATGCGGAGCTCGAACTCGGGGTGCTCGCTGAAAAATTGCGAGTAGGCTTCCGTTATTTCATTTGCCGTTTCCAAAAAAAAACCATATATAGATGTATCAGAATCTATTATTTCCATATATGTGTCAATATATACATATGAATATGAGAGTTCCTATTCGTGATGTTCCTAATGTTAGAAGTGAAAATGCTTCCACCATAATCTCAACTACATGTGTCCGTCTCATTTTAATTGAAGTCCTTATACGTCCAATTCACCTTCCAAACACACTCAAATTCATCATAATTTGACTAACTTTAAAGTAAAAAATACGTGTAACTTAACTTTACTCACTTTAGGAACTGCAAATGGCCCATCACAACTTTTAAATTGAAAATAAAGATAACAATCATTAACCATGAAATTTGTCATCATAGTATTGACTCAATCTGAAATCATATCATGTGGAGTTATAATTTCTATACCGGGACATGTTGAGCACCAACACCAGCTGCATGCCCATTTGCTTCCCTGAAAACAATAGGCACATTAATAAGCACATTAATTTTCTATAAACAAATCATTAACAGTACATAATTAGCTTCATTTGGAACAAATAGGCAATAATAATTATAATTAATTGTTAAGTTTGAAGTTTCTGAATAAATGGGGACTCTTACCTTCATATAGAAATTGAAAATCGTTCCAAACACTTGCCAAAATCGTTTGATAGTCATAAAAAAACCCATTAAATATTAACCCAAAAAATCCCTACCATAAAATAAAATACAAAGTATATATCATGTTAGTTTTATTCTCTGGTTAAACTTACTATAAATTATGTATTTAATACAAAAAATAATAACTAAAGTACTAAACTAACCTTGCAGGACTCATTGGTGTGTAAGGATTCCATGGTCTGTCACGCATAGGTGTCCTCATGCCATCATGAATAGGCGTTGCTGAGGAAATAAATATTCATCAATACTAAATGTTTAACATAATTAAATTATAACCCAGGTTTAAATTAAAGATAGAAAAAAACCTCCAGAATCTCGCATAGGTGTCATGTATGGATGAAGTGGGGTTCTTAAAGAATGCATAGGTGTCTCGCTTCCAGAGCCATACCTATGTGTATCACTGAAAAGCAAAAAAAAAAAACATATAAATTAATCAAATTTATAATTCTTTTACGAATTACCAGAAAAGAATATATACCAATATGGGGTTGTAACATTCACAGCATCAGCAAGTTGAGTACGCTCAACTGCAAAAGGAGAATGAGTAAAGTTATAATAAAAAGTTAAACAGTAATCAAATATAGAAAATGAAAATAATATAATACCTATAACAACTTTCATTTGTGATTCCAATTCAACCCGAACAGAAATTGTGTTGATTCTTTAGAATTACTATTTATTTTAAAATTTATTGTTTTGAAATTTAAAATAGGAATGATAATTAATTGTGTTGATTCTTTAGAATTACTATTTATTTTAATTAGTGTTTTGCCTATAAATCCGGTTTACAATAACTACGTTCGTATCAAGAATGCGAATTTGCCATAAATAATGCCTGTAATTTCGGGTTATGTTAACTGCTATATATGGTCGAAGAGTGAAGTTTAGGAGGAATGAATGGACCAATGCCGGAATTACACGTGACATTGTCCACCAATCAAAAGCAGGCGTTGTGATGAGGTGGCATGAAGTCATCATGTGTAGCCTCATATATAGGGGAGGTCGAAGAGTGAAGTTTAGGAGGAATGAATGGACCAATGCCGGAATTACACGTGGCATTGTCCACCAATCAAAAGCCGGCGTTGTGATGAGGTGGCATGAAGTCATCATGTGTAGCCTCATATATAGGGGAGGATTGTTAACGAGTCGAGTAATTAACAAGCTTTTCGAATTTGTAAATTAGTTCATTAAAAAAATATGGACTTATAAACGAGTATCGAGCTCGAGCTCGAACACTATATAAATATTCAAGCTCGAGCTCAGGCACAATTTTAACTTATTCGAGCTCGAGTCGAGTTCGAGCCGAGTAATTACTAAACGAGCCGACCCCAAATTTCCTGATATTCGGCTCGACTCGAATCATTAACACCCCTAGTGGTGCTCCTCGTATCTCGGTCAACATCTTATTCGCTATAATCTCCTTGTCAGCATATACTATATAATATATGTCCAGGTCCTAATTAAAAATATATATGGTCTTTACTCTTATATATATACTTCATCTGATTCACAATAAGTGACACACTTTGAGTTTTACAGTTTTTAAGGCAAAAGATTATAATGATGATTAAATTAGATTAGTTGGATGATTAGTGGGGAATGAGTCCCACACCTTAAGTAAAGTGGGGTTAATGATGTTTAAAAGTAAAAAGTAAGGGTAAAGGAGTCATTTCACTTTGTTAAAGTAGATAGTTAGTGGGTGTGAGTCCCACTATTTTTTTGCCAAATAAGATAATTTTTCAAAGTGTGTCACTTATTTTAAATCACCCTAAAAAGAAAAGTATGTCACTTATTTTGAATCGGAGGAAATATATACTCGATCGATACACCAGACTTTCCCAGCCTTGTAATTTAAAATCTTAGCTGGCATATGAAATCCAATAATCAATCAACTATATTTAGGTGGTCTGATCTAGTATCTAATTCTAAGCTTAATTAGTTTGGTAAATGGAATTAATCGGTATGACAGTAGAAGGAAATTAAAAGTCGGTCAAAATTAGTATTAGAGTTAATTGTAAGAATGGTCTTTGTGGTTTGGTCAAATTGCTTGTTTGGTCTCCATGGTTTAAAAAGTGCAGGCGTGGTACTCATGGTTTGCACTTTTGTGCACTCATGGTCTCTCCCTCCTAACGCTGTTAAATTCCCTCCGTTAGTTAAGGGGTATTTTGGTCATTTAACAACTATTAATGCAGAATGTACTTTCCAGTTTCCAATTATCTTTTTCCCCGAATTACCCCCTCTCTCTTATCATCATCTTCAAAAAAACCCAGATCTTGGTTATCTTCTTCCCCCAATGTCATCAATAGTGAAACCCCATTTTTTATGGGCCTTCCGGCAGCAAACCCTACTAATTAGTGTTGGGTATCGCAGATTAGTGTAGCCACTAACGAAGTTCTGGTTAGAGGACCTCTATTTTCACCACCTATGTGCATCAACTTCTATGAGTTTCAGAGATGGTGGAGACCACCTCCGGCGACCTGAAACTCCGGCGACCTCCAACTCGACAACCACCGCCATCATCAGATCTGTATCGATTTTTAAAGTGAATCAATTCCTCTTAAATTGCTATATCTTAACCGGATTTCAATAGTTTAAATCAGAAAACGACAACTCTTTTGACCTCCATCTTCGACGAGGTCGTCTTCTCCGTCAGCTTCACCACCAATATCTGAAAACCCTAATCGATTGCAGACCGGAATTGAAGACCCATCACCACCGTTGTTTAGATCTAGGGTTCATGTTTGAACTAATATCAACTTGGATTTACAAAATAGAACTCGAGTCTCCAAATTTTGCATCATATCGAAGGCATCTGTGAAGAAGAAGACGAGGGGAAAGTTTAGAGTTCAATTTTGCAACATATCGAACGCATACGACTAAGATGAGTTTTGGGTGTTTGTGAATATTTTTGAGGAAGAAGAGAAGGGAGGAAAGAACCGGTGAGACCACACATGTGAAATGACCAAAATACCCTTAATTAACGGAGGGGAGTTAATAGCGTTAGGACGGAGGGACCATAAATGCATAAAAATACAAACCATGGGTACCGCGTCTGTACTTTTTGAATCATGGAGACTTAGGGGTGTTAACGAGTCGAGCTTTTAACGAGCTACTCGAGTTCGAGCTCGTTTATATCAATCTCGAACATAAAACAAGACTCGATTAATCTCACGAGCCGAGCCTAATAATTTAATACTCGACTCGGCTCGTTCGATAGCTTGTTTAATCTCGAGCCGAACGAGCCAAACGAGCCAAACGATCTTAACGATTGGATCCTAACGAGCCGAGCAAGTGCTTTATACAATAAGTACAAGTGTTGATACAATACATACAAGAAATATACATATATTATACAGGGGTGTTAACGAGTCGAGTAATTAACGAGCTTTTCGAGTTTGTAAATTAGTTATTTTCAAAAAATATGGAATCATAAACGAGTCTCGAGTTCGAGCTCGAACAACATATAAATATTCGAGCTCGAGCTCGAACACAGTTTTAAAAGCTTATTCGGAGCTCGAGCCGAGTAATTACTAAACGAGCCGAGCCAAAATTTCCTGATATTCGACTCGACTCGAATCGTTAACACCCCTAAGTCGGAGACCAAACATGCAATTTGGCCAAATCACATGAACCATTCTTGCAATTAACTCTTAGTATTAAGACTATTTTGCTATCATAGTGACTAGGGGTGAGCATGAGGCGGTTTGGGGCGGTTTTTAAGTAAAACCAAACCCCGCCCCGAAAGTTCGGGTTTTAAGAATTACACACCGTTCGGTTTCGGGTTTTTCGGTTTCGGTTTTTCGGTTTTTTCGGTTCGGTTTCGGATTTTTTTCGGTTTTTTGTTTTCCTTTAAAATTATCAATTTGTTAACTTAAAAAATAATATTATGATTCAAACTCCCAAACCTTAACACTATTCATTATAAATAAAAAAAACAACTCGTAAGTTTAATAAAATGTAATAATAAATTTGAATTAACATAACTTGAATAAAATTAATAATAAAATATTTTTATTTAAATAATAATTAAATATTAAACCTTTTATAAATATAATAATATTTTTATAAAATTTGAAAGATATATAATGGCGGGGCGGGGCGGGGTTTTCGGTCGGGTTTTTCATATGCCCCCGAAAACCGCCCCAAACATTCGGGTTTTCCAAAAATCAAAACCGTTGACATCGGTTTTTCAAATGGTTCGGTTTTTTAGGGGCGGTTTTTTCGGTTTGGGTTCGGTTTTTCGGTTTTTATGGTCACCCCTAATAGTGACCATACCACTGTGTTGTCATTTCAATTCACTAGAAAAGAAATACTCCCTCCGTCCCACACAAAAAACTTCTTATTTCATCATAAATTTTTGTCCTATAAAAAACTTTTTATTTCATACATTTGATGGGCTCCACATAATAAAATACTATTATTACTAAAACCCCACCACTAACTATCTTTCTATCTCCAAACAAATCTTATATTTTAATCAAATTTATTATAAATGATCATACAACTAACTATCACCTGTAAACTTGTGCTAAAGTGAAATTAGAAGTTTTTTTTAGGACGGACGAAGTAACCTTTAATTCACCTAAAAGACTACATTCTTATCTTAGAGATGTACACCTTGTCCTGAACAAATGTCCAACGTTTTGTAGCCAGCTGTGTCCGTACATGATTTTGTTCCCATTTGCCAAGAAAAGGTAAAGTCATTTAAGTTATATCTCATGCATATTGAATGAATCTCATTATAAATGTTTCTGTTATTCTCCTATATATACAATATTCTACCTATATACAATCGTGATAGTAAAACGTGGTTTAGTCACTATTCATTACAAAATCTCAACCGGGTTAAAAAAAAGGAGGCTAATAATAGAGCCAGCCAATTAATATTCTGCCCACGTGTTGCAAGGGGATTTAAACTATTCAGATTAATTCAATTATATTTTTTGTGTGTATATGTATTAGGGAGTGATATTGTTATCACATAAATTAATTCCTCTACCACACATTATGCTTTAGCATAGTTATACAGTCTGCTTTAGAGTTCGTACATTGTGGTATGGGAAGTGATTTTTATGGTATGAATATCAATCCTCATATGTATTATGCTAAATTAATTTCCAAATAAGTTATATAAGAATAAATTATTAGGAATTAATTTTTTAATCCCGCAACATAGTTCGGACGTAACCATACTCGTATATACATAATTAGCATTCATTTTTTACTGTTCATAAAATGTTACAGTTTTCCCCCTTAAGTTTTACACCTTTTTCTTTTTGGCTTATCATAAAAGAAAAATAAGGGGCGTGCATATACACAGGAGAAAGGAAGAAGTTTTCAATAGTTATTATTGTTGGAGTGGTCAAAAGATTTTTCCTAAACGCATTGTCTTTTATTTGACCAAGGTTCAAGCCTTGCTCCACCCAATTTTTTGTAGTTTTTTTGTAACTCTAAAAATTTTATAAATTGTAAAAAAAATTATGTGGCTGTTTTTTTATTTCAATATATATAAATTGAGACAGGCCAATATGATATTTTTACAAACTATTTAAAAATAAGTTACGTTACTATTAATTTATAGTAATAGGTTAAATTCTATATGTTATCAAAAATTTCGTACGTACTTCACTTTCAAACTTTAAAAAAAAATATTTTTATTATAAGTAGCAATATAATGAGAAATTATAGGTAGGTATATAAATGAATTCTTTTTATTAAATTTCTCTAATGAAACAAGAATTTTATTTAATATTTAAATCTAGATAAATATATAACACAAATAAAGTCGCTGCGTAGCGCGACCCTGTCATTGCTCGTTGTTATAGTTTGGCATTTTTGTTTGTTTCCTTCATTTTACATTGCATGCGCAGAAAGATTTCTAGCAACGATCTCAGGTTTTCTCCATTTTCTCAATCTAGCTGGCGACTAATCATTTTCAAACTATCGCAATGACAAGTCATCACGATAGACTATCCCAACGATAAGTCGTCGCCATAGCTTAAAATTCAAAAATATTCTTTATTACATCTATCGCGACGACAACATGTTTTCAAAAGCCCGCCTAATTAATTTGTTTCCCTCCGACTCTGTAGAAACAACATGTCGTCTTGATAGAGTTCAGAAAAGTTGAATTTTGGACAACCCTTTAGCGATGACATATCATTACCATAGGTTTATCAGTAGCGACGACACATGTAGTCGCTATAGGCTATACTCGCCACACGGTCAAATTCTTATAGTGTGTTGTCTAAATCTATTGCTTTTGGTTTCTTTATTTTTCTTAATTTGGCTCTTTCTGTAGTAACAAATTCGATTTTTACCCCTCAATTCTAGCGTTTAAGACTCGTCAAGACTCTTATTGTTGAAATATTGATGGGCCAGCATGTAAATTGATACCAACCTATAACAAGTCTTTAATCCACAACAACGAAAAACTATACCCATTCCCGCTAAATGCAAGGTAATTGGAAGTTAAAATATAGACATGCAGTCATACCTTGACTCGCGAGTAGAGAGACTGCTTCCCAAAAGACATCCGGAAAAATAATAAGTCTTTTATCCCAATATCCCAAATAGTTGAGGTGGTCTACAAATAAAAACCTAAGGCAGGTGGGTTCCCTAAGTTGAGGAATATTAATTGAATGATGTTTATCAAATCATGGAGAACGAAGAAAATAGAAAACAAAAGGAGCAAGCAGGTTGCGTTTGTTTTGAATAAATACAAATGTTATTATTGGTTTTGATCCCCTTTTCAGGATGATTATATATGGTGACAATGATACATATGTATCTTTTTACTTGATTTTCATGAAGATGTATACTGATATACTTGTTGATATCAGGTAAGTCATGGACACCCACCTCTAGTACTACACGAATCTTTATCATTTTCTGTCTATTTTGGGGGAGGGATTGCATTATACGTGCTTATTGTTGCGCTAAATCAATTTATAATCGGCTTTTTTAAATCTCTAGGTGTTTGATCATGTTAGGTCTAATTTAGTTATATCAATAGACAATAGTGTATTGAACATATTGTAACAATTTGGGATCAACAAGTGGTATGAGAGCCAAATAGTTAAAATTTTTGAAGTTTTGATCAAATAATAAACATCAACAAACTCAAAAGAGCAAATTGGATCTGGATTTAAGGTTAAAAAGTTAATTTTTTTTTATATTTTTGAGTTTTTGTTGTGATCCCACATCAGCCAAAGTATGAATTGAATAGTGGTTTATAAATCTAAGCATCCCCTTGTATAGAAAATTATTGTGGCATCACAAGGAAGATTATCTGACCTGCTTTGTTTAGGTGCATTAAACTCTTTTATAATGAGTTGAGTTAATTACACGGATGGTCCTTTAACTTTATACCAAATTTCACCAATAGTCATTTAGTTTCAAAAATTACACTGATGGTCCTTATTTTTTAAAATAATTGCACCGATAGTCCTTTATGCTAAACGGTGTTAAATTTTTCTGTTAAGTCTCGTATGTGAGATGCACATGAGGGCATTGTAGTCTTTTCCCATTTCACTTTTTGCAAAAAATTTATAAATACAAGCTTATTTACAACTTTTAATGCAAAAAGTGAAATGGGAAAAGACTACAATGCCCTCATGTGCATCTCACATGGGAGACTTAACAGAAAACTTTAACATCGTTTAGCCTAAAGGACTATCGGTGCAATTAGTTTCAAAAATAAGGACCATTAGTGTAATTTTTGAAATTAAAGGACCATTGGTGAAATTTTGTATAAACTTAAAGGACCATCCATGTAATTAACTCTAATGAGTTTTTCATTATAAAATGCTTGACACTAGAGATCCTACTCCTTAAGAAGGTTAATCTGGTTGCTTAAATTATAATATGTGGGTGTTAATCTGAAATAATATTCTTGCTTAAGAAAAACTATGTCAATGACATCTTTTTTGGTGATTTTACACCACAAATTGTATTGCATTTACCACAACTAATATTTAATCTAATTATACAATGTGGTGTAAGAACTAAAAGTTATGGTGTACCAACTTAATTATCAGATTACTAAAACCTGGTTGACGGTATTTGAGTTGAGAATTCAAAAATAAGAAATAAGAATGCATAATCGATCCTATCTCTCCCTCTTGTAATGATTGGTGCTAGTTGATATCTGTCTATAGCTTGAAGATTTTTCTATTAAACATGGTCAGAACATTCCTTTTCTTGAAGATTATTATGGAACATAGGAAAGAACTCGATAGTGATTGAGGATCCTAAGGATCAAGTTGCCAAATTCACATTTGTCGGTTCTTGCCCGCAATATATTAATGGGGATGCAATGATCATCACATGAGAAGTATGAATCGCAACTTTTTTAAGAATATATACAATGGCTAAATCTAGATATAAAGCAAGATGCATCCTCGTGTTGATATTTGGTAAAGGTCTCAAAAATTGGGTCGGTCGGGCTAAGGAACAGGTTGAGATGGGTCCGGTATGGCCGTATTGGTAAAGCAAACACATATATTTTGTTGTCCAATTTATTTTCTAAATAATTTGTGCATTAAGTAATATAATCATAAAAACTATATTAGTACGATAATAATCTAGAGGTTCACCTCGCTCAACTTTCTGTCCTTTTGGCCCGTTCGGTTCATTTTCTTTAGGCAATTTTCTAGATATATGCCCATTTGACCCATTGAAGAAATAACATAACCCGAACTGACCCATTTCTTGCGACCTCAGGACCTCTAATATAAGGAATCATCGCTCTGTTTCGCATAAAGTGGCATTTGTGGATCTATCCTTTGACACTTCTGAAAGTTTTTGTGCTTATGGTCCGTCTAACAAGTTGATGAAACCTACAAACTTAATATGATCCCCTACCATGCATGTCTTCAAAAACCTTAAGTATGCCTTGTGATAAGAGTTTAATCCACAAATTTTCTCCGCCCTAGTTAACTTAAGATCAATTAGGAATTCAGCTTTATCGGAGGTGTTCATGTAAAATATGTTGAGTAATGCCCCCACATTCGACAAAAGATGATCAAACCTGCAATGTGTTTATAAGGGTCTTGGACAACTCATTTTACGAACAATTGATCATAAGATGAAACTCCACAAACTTACCAAATCTATTATTCAATGGAATTGTTGAACAACACTTTATGATTAGTTGCAAGAGTAGTTGTCGATGGCCTACGAAGACATTGAAGTATGAATGAAGCAATTGGAATATTGTGTCTAATGCAAATTCATATTTTTGCTATTTATCTTAATTATATATTTGTCAAAGTACATCACAAAATTCATGTTTTTTCTTGATTACACGTTATCGTAGTTAGAAAGTATCAATATATTAGATATGATCTTGAATTTTAATATTTCCTCGAACCTGTCAAAATGACAACATCTTGACTTAAATCAAGCCTAGGGGTGAGTATTCCGACCGAAAAAACCGAACCGAACCAAAACTGATAACATGTTATCGGTTCGTTTTGAAAATTCGTCATTTTCGGTTTCGGTTCTGTTCGGTTTTGGGAAAAGGATGAACATTTGGCCTAAAAAAAACGGAACCAAAACCGAACCGAACCGATATCAAACCGAACCAAAACCGATAACATGTTATCGGTTCGGTTTCGATTTTGAAAATTCATCATTTTCTGCTTCGGTTCTGTCGATTTCGATTCAGTTCGGTTCGGTTTTTGAACCGAGCTCACCCCTAATCAAGCCTAGAAAAGGAATCTTTTCTTGAGAAAATTCACAAGGTCCGACCAAGTCCACCACTACTAAAATTTGAACTAGCTAAAGCTCTCTCTCACCCAAGGCTTCTAATATAGTGGTATTAATAAAAAAGATAAGGTGTTGCCCATGACATATAGGTCATGGGTTCAAGTCCCGTCGTGGACAAATGGAGTAGATGGTGAGGTTTATTCCCCTTAGGTGGAGGGTTCGAGAGAAGGCATACTGCCCTTTGTGGATGTCACTGGCTAGACTCAAACCATTAACTTACTAACTAGTCGTTCAGAAAAGAAAAAAAAAAGCTCTCTCTCTAAATGGATTTTGGTGTGTCCATCACAACGAATATATGATTGTAGCACCAAAGTGGGTTTTGAGTACTAGGGATGGCAAAAACCTCTGAACACGACATGGAAAACCGAAATTGACGGCAGATGGACTTTGTAGTTCTTAAGAATATGTTTACAATTGTAATCAAAGTAATTAAGTAATAACATCTCCGGTAGAGGTTTTTTATGAGGTTATTACTATTTGAATAACCTTTAGAATGATTTTTTACTACTGGAATACATGACTTTTTAAGAGGTCACTCCAACCACTTATTCTTCCATAACCACTTAATCAAGTTTCAATGTTTGTTTTTATAGTCCCTATATTTAATATTTTTACATTTTAAACCCCTATATATATTTATATATGTGAAGGGAATTCATTTCTACACCACAAGTTTTAATACTTATACCACAATATACAAGTTTGACTGCTAACTCTTACAACTAAACTAAATAATGATTGTGGTACATTCCATAAAAGTTGTGGTCCCTTATATGTAAATCATTTATTTTTATAACTATATTTTTATCTATTTCAATATTAATGTGAAACATTATAATATTTTTATATGGGACATTTTATAAAAATGTCAAGTTTTATAAATGCTATAAAAGTTGTTAAATTATATATGTGAGAGACATTTATAAAACATTTGATATAGATAAAGTTAAATTAGTAAAATTAATACGAAAAAACTTTTAGAAGGGTTAACCATTGGATATGTTTTTTATTAAGGGTTTTTTCTAACGTATGCCCCCGGGGCATGCGATAACGTGTATTTAATGAAACGATAATTTCCTAATATGTACTGAATAACATTATTGAACTCTAACTCCTATCATTTTAGAAGATGTATTAAATACAATTTTATGTTTAAATGAAAATTATTGCTTCATTGAATGCCGTTATCATATGCCCCATGGACATACGTGAGAAAAACTCTTTTATTAATAAGTTTTTAGTTAATGAAAAGATTATGCGACATTGTAGATGCTCTAATATTACAAGGATATCCGTACTCAGAATATTACAAATAGACTGAATAGTGGCACCATGAAAAGATTCTGAGTACCAACCAAAATATTTTGGGCGGGTCGTGGAATCTCGTATGCACAAGTTGTCCTTTGAATTTTATTTCAGTAAAAAAGGCAATGTAGAATCATATGCTTTAATTTGTCCATTTCTAGTTTCCTACATATATATTTTTTAGCAGAGAAACATTATTCTCACAAAAGTAGTCTCCATGAGTCCATTTTTAGTTAAAATAATGACAATAAGAGATCCACACCTCAGAATACAAAAAGGGCACTGATATTTAAGGGTTGTTTTGCACGGAAAAGAAATATATTAGGTTTTAAAACCCAGTGAGAAGTTAGAGACGATAATGCATATGTGAGGCATAACTTGCGATACAGGACTCTATATCAGGTCCACGGCCAGTTAAATCAAAGCTAGCAAAAAGGAGAAAGTCATGGTAAGCCACCACTAGTGGTTTACGGAACTTTCGGGGCCCAAAAATATTATATTTTAGGATTTATTTGCATTTTAAAGTTTTTTTTCTCTAGTTTTGGACTTTGTTTGTGGACCAGTTTTCGGCTCGTTTGTCTTTTTAGGATCATTAGAAAATTTAGGTCTACTTTAGGTCTTTATTTAGATGCTTCAACATTCACTTTTGATTTTTATGAAAGTGCAACTTCTTCTCTTATTTCACACAATTTGAGTTTGATTGAAATTCACCATGATTATCAGTTTTCGTTGAATCGACGATAATATGAATAATTGTCCCTAGTATTCTTGTAAAATCCACAGCTTCAGTTTATATTATCCTATTTTTTAATCTACATCAATAAAGAAAACAGAAACAAAAACCTTGAAATTTAAATAACGAGCAATCCTTCAAAACTCACACTCGAAACTACACCAAAACAACTTCTTAATTCAATAGAACCAACACCCAAAAGCCACCATAACTACAACAAGACTACTTCCATGTATTTCTAGTTTTTAACTACACATATTATACCCTAGGCTTGTAACCTAATATTAGTGTAAGGTGTTGTTGATGACCTAATAGTCATGGGTTCAAGTCCCGTTGTGAACATATTGAAGGTTTTAGTGTGCTAGAAAGTTGCAACATATTGAAGGTTTTAGTCGCCAATGGAGTCACAAAATTTGTGGTACCTCAGCACAAAAATCACTAACATAACTAGAAAATAAGCTCATAAATTATGGGGGGGAAATCTGACAGTTTTTCAAAGAAAATGTCATAAATGTCTTCACGAACTGTTGAAATCCGAATAATAAAAGTGATCTTGAAAGCATCATACATGCCTTGACAGAAATATTTGGTGACGATTTACTAAATCAAAACACGTCCTTATTGTCACAAAATGATTTTATTTTACAAGCTCAAGGATTAAGTGCAATCAAAACATATTACAGAATCATCTCCATTTTATTTCCACACTCAAAACACTGTTTACCGATATAAGCTCTCTGATCTAAGATTTTCAGCAATCTCAGTTTCCCACCTGTCCCCGTTTTCAAGCAATTTCTCCTTGTCATATAGGAGTTCCTATAATAATACACAAGTTAGTCCCTGTGTTATGGACAAAAGAATTATATATACATACGTATTAAAGCGTTTAATAACATTTTGAAGCATTAAATTTTAAAAATCACATTTCCGCTTGTTTGCATCTATTTGAAATTAGCGCATCTACGATTTTTTAAATTTATATGAAAGTCCGTATATATGCATCCATCTATTTGTGTATTTTTTTTAGATATTAAAATGTCAATTTTGTCACCACGGTGTATATTTGAGATTTTGGACATTTTGTATTTTAAGACCATTTTGTACTTGAATAGCATTCTATATTTTATATAATTAGATCAAAATGATTGGTGGTCCACATTTTATATGGGTTTCCAAGGGAAATTTATACTTAGGGTATAATGGTTGAAGTCCAAAACCCACTTCAATCCACATGATTCAAATTAAAATATCTTGCATATGGTAACTATTCAAAATGCGCCAATGTCGGGTTGAGTTGACGCGAAACATATATTTATCAATTTACATGGAGTTTAATAAAGAAATAATGTGTAAGATATTCTTAACGAAACTATATTATAACAATAAAGACCTAACTTTTGACTTTTAGGATAAACTGCATACTAGTTTTAAGAATCGAGAATGGGTTTTTGGATAAAGTGTATAGTTGTAAAATAAAAAATCAACCATTATACATGGCAACTATGATCCAAATCACTCTACAAAGTGTAAAATTCCTTTTATGGTTTCAGGATTAATGGTCCACTAAGACGGTTTAATGAATCTAAGATCAATTTAGTGAGAGAATAGAGTGTTGAAAGTAACCTCATGAGTCTCAGTAGCAAACTCAAAGTTGGGGCCTTCAACAATTGCATCAACAGGGCATGCTTCTTGGCAAAATCCACAATAGATACATTTTGTCATGTCAATATCATACCTATCAATGCAACCAACCAACCAATCAGAGAGAGAGATAGAGTGTGTGTGTGTGTGTGTGAGAGAGAGAGAGAGACGTTATTTTCACCTTGTTGTTCTACGGCTCCCATCTTCTCGTTCTTCAGCCTCAATTGTAATAGCTTGAGCTGGGCATATCTAATACAAAAAATAATAAATACAAAAAAAAAATAAAAATCATAAGATAATGCCAACAATTAAATAATTAGATATTATTATGCCCAGATTAAACTTCATGATTAATAAACTCAAAGTAAAACAATTCAGCTATTGATGCATTTAACTAATAATACCCATCTACAGATACATGAATGAACGCCCAACTCGATCAGTCAATTGTATAAATTAATCAATAAAACTTTAGGAGTTTGTGACAATTTGTTTAAACTAATATAGACCACTTATCACTTCATAAAAACGATAGGTAACTACAAATATACAAGTTCCAGTTTATTTTCAAAAGCTATAATAATTAAAAATTAAAGCAAAACTTACAGCTTCACAAAGTTTGCAAGCAATACAACGTTCCTCTCCAGTTGGATAACGCCTAAGAGCATGTTCTCCACGAAATCGGGGGCTCAAAGGACCCTTCTCAAACGGGTAATTAATCTACAAAAAAAAAAGCAATTGCAAATTCACAATTAAAATAATTAATATTTGGATAGCAAACAAGAGATGACATGACATGGCACTAACGCATTTAAAGTAAAAAAAACTTACAGTAACTTTTGGCTCAAAGAAGTATTTCAGTGTCAAAGACAATCCTCGAACCAGTTCAGTTAAAAATAGTGTGTTAATGCTTCGCTCAAACACTAAACAAGATCAACAACAATATAAGGACTACAACTATAAGTTGCATGAAATGAAAAAAACATAACTTTTTTTTAAACAGAAAAAGAATATTTTTGGCAAAAAAAAATCTTTATTGAAGTGAAGTACCAGAACTCCAGTCTTTTGAGATCTCTTTTGCAAGCTGCTCTCTTTCTTCATCATCTGTGGTTGGTCAGGAGAAAGAAATTAAGTTCGGTCAAACAGATAGATACATGCTTATACATATATAACATATCATTTTATGCATTGCAAATATGATTATTTAAGAATATAAACCTAAGACCACAATCTGTACCTTTATCAGTAGAAAAAGAGTGTTTGGTTGCAAATGAGCGTGCACCAGAAACTGTCCCAAAGATGTTAGGACCCTGCACTACTTGTCCTGCCATAGCCTGACATTATACGGAAAAACAGATCATCATGACACTTTATTAAATGTATTTGTTCATGAAAAATAATGATAACATAGTTTTACAGCTAAATGCTTTCTCTATCATATTATATAGTGTCTGGATGCAGATTTTATTCAACACCTGTGTTAGCATCTTACAAATCAGTGAATCACCATGGATGCATAAATGGAAAACACAAAATTAACATGGATAATATTACAAATTCAGTACCCCAATTCCATATAGAATTCAACTTAAAAAATCTTTAGGGCAAAAAGCTGATTCTTCTTCCCTTGGTAAAACTGATATACATCAGTATGGTAAATACAGTACAGATGCTACCTTAAACTGTAAGGACACTAGAACTGCAAAAAATTAGGGCAAAAAAGACATGATATGGCACATAGAAACATTTCTAAAAAATTAATCCATTTAAACAATGTAACACGTCCAGAAACAGGCGTCTGACTTCAATCAATTAGATCAGTCCTGAAATAATTACGGCAAAATCATTTCAAACCCTAAACAGTCTGAAAATACATCTACGATGATTGGATCTATCTAAAATCCCACAAATCCAAAACAAACTTCAAGCAGGCATGTAAAATGGATCCAGAACCCTAACAAATCCAATTCATATGATCTTAAGCAGTGTCCATATAGAAACTTAATGCGTATGTTCGAGTGTGAGAGAAGAATATAGATCTTACGAGCTGACGACAGCGAAGAGCATAGATGGACTTGCGAGCTAAGATAGCGGCCATTTCTGAAGTTCGTTGAGTTGATTCGGATGGTGAATTCTTTGGCTCTTCTCCAACGTTAATGGAGGTCCTCGCTTCAATTCGTTATGAACCGGGCTTCTTCGTCCACGTTTAGAATGATACGAACCGGCCACGTATCGTTTACAAATGACACATACCGGTTCGGTCTGGAAAAAGACGGTGTGCGTTTGGGTAGAGTTACATCTTGTGGGGGCGTTTGGATTAAGCTTATTTTGCTGGTTTACGACATCATTCAATTTTTTAAACAGCAATGACTAACCTAATTGTGTCTAATCAATTCAGTTTTTAACATCTGTTATTTGCATTTTTTTCACTTCTAAGAGTCTTCAGGGAAAAAAATAAGTATCTTAATCTCTTGATTAGAATTCTAATTAGGTTGATGTCACATTCACAAGTCTTTTCTTTTTGAAAAGCTAATTCTTTTTTTATGATTGACAAAATATTATTTTATGTTATTGTTTATCTTTTTACTAGGCATTACTTATAACATAGTGTGATACCATTTACCACACCATTTGGTTCGATATCATCATAAAATCAAATTTCCACTCAAACACTATTAACTATCAGTAATACCACGACCACAAAATTACTATCACTACTTTTTTTGTTCTAAATTCTATAAATAATATCTCAAACTCCCTACATAATCTTAGTTTGTAATAAAAATTTGTACCAGACAAGTTTTGCCTCAAAATTGTTTTAGTAATTATACAGTTTAATAATTGCATTTATTAAACTGCATAGTTTACCAGACGAGAACTTTGAAACAGAATGACTATTCAAGAGGATATTTATATCTGAAATATGAAAACTTGAATGTTACATCACATAAAACTTTATATTTTCCCAAAGTAAATAAATGCGTGAATGACACATATTTTGTGCATACTAGCACATCTCTCCCACATGTCCCGTTCACACATAAATATATACATGTCCATACTCACAGCTCACTACACTCTTGCACACACGTCACACAAAACACAATTTTTGTACACATATCCATACTTGTTGTATTTATTTGTAAAAACCATCGACTTTTCATTTGAATTGAAGTAGGACATGAAATTCTGATAGCAAAAAGTACACGTTCGCATTTACACTTATTTCTGTTACTTGCATTTTTTATACATACATTTATAAGCATGTACACACATCTTACAACTCTCATACTCCATATTTGAAGATACTGGATATCATTGTTGTAATTGTATTTTACTATTGCTAAAAAGGAAAATAAGGTTTTACAGTCCGTATATTTACTCTTCGTATTCAAGATTGAATCATATCAAATGAAGCACGAAACTTTGTATTATTGATAATCCGAAGTGAATCAAAACAAACTTCCATTACAAAACCTTATTCGACCTTTTGGTGACAATTATCAAAACTAAAATGAGTGACCGAAACAACTAAGAACCACAACGAATCATAGTTATTTACACGAAAACAACATTAACCGAGTCAGTAATTAACCTATACCTACAAAAGTCCGACAATTTCATGCAAAACCTTCTATCATGTGTGTTCGTGTGGTTTAAACCTGGTATATTTGGAAAATAATAGACACATGGATCCTTATTTAGTTCAATGTATTTACAGAAGGCACAAACAAGTTTTCCAAACTTACAGTTATAAAACACGAGTTTAGTATATGTTTTTAGTCCACACAAGTGAAGCTAGATTAATAAAGAAACTAATCTACGTGTGATAACACTTAAGAAACTAATTAGTAATTATCACCTGGTAATTGTCGATTAGCACGACGGAACCAAGTGGTAAAAGCTGACACCAGATGAGGGCAATCTTCCACATTTCTTGTTGAGAAACTGAGACATTGTTGCAACAATTCTTGGGCTTCAGACATTGGCAATGTTGATATAATTTTCAAGAATGTTTCTTCAAGTTCTAAGTAGAGTGATTTATGATTTGTAAGCATTGGTGAAACGTTATCTTTGCATACAATCAACACTGGCAGCCAATCTTTCACCAATTTCATCCTAACCTGCAATCACCACACGTGAGATAATAGCAGTTTACTGTTTTTTCGCCAACATACATTTTAGTATCTCAAACCAGTTTCCTCTACTACCCCGAACTATTTAAGGTGCAATATGGTACCTGAACTTGGAAAATAGTCAATTTAGTACCCTGACTCATTAATTTGGTCTTGAATTCTCACGTCACTTGCTTCTAATTTCAATACACTTAGATGAATTTATATATTTTTGTTTTTCTAAAAGTTATAAGGGGAGGAAATCATATAAGAAAACACGATCAAATTAATGAGTCAGGGTGCTAAATTAACCACTTTTGCAAGTTCATAGTACCATGTTGCACATTTAATAGTTCAGGGCAGTAGAGGACCCAGACAACCAAGTTCAGGGTAATAAAATGCATTTTGGCCTAAATGATTTGGTAATAATTCATGGATGTTGAAATTCTAAGAAATCAAATGGATAACTAAGCAGTTAAATTTGCTGTGACTCTGTGAATTCTATGCATCATTGATTCCCCCCTTCCAATTACACCATAATGTATAACAAATACTACAACAGAAGAATAGCTTGAAGCTTTTAAGAAAGTAACAAATCTAAATCCGATTGCTTTTGGTAATAACCAAGTTTCAATATATAAATAAAATCACAAGGAATTTAACGAGCAGACAAAATACAGGGATCAAAGATACTGAAATAAGACCCAACTAGCACTACATGGATCCTTTTCCACCCATTTCTATCTCAATAATGGGGTGTCAACTGTCAAGGTTCAAAAGTTAAAACTTTGTTCCTATTAGAGCTTTGATCATATTAATATTGGGATAAAGAGTGCTAACTACCAGATATTTGGTACTCATATGTTTAAATTAGTAACATAAAAAGAAAAGAAAAAACAACAATCAATTAACCAAACCAATAAAGCAAACCTGTCTAGAAGCCAAAATAACACCAGCAGCAACCGCATTGGCAAGCTTGCAGGTACACCTCAGAACAACAGCAGGAAGACCAGGAACAATATTCCTCCATGCATCATCCCTAAACGCCCTCTGCAAATCGGCAGTAAAAGCAGCCTGATCGCTCCACTCTTTCACAGCTGTATCCGCCACTCTTAGTTCAATCATACGCTCAATCAGCCACAACAAATGCCTGCCATTTGTCATTGCAGTATGCAGATTTAACCTCTGAATTGCTTCAGTCTCGTTATGATCCCCACGGAAATCAGGACTAGAATACTCCTCTAAGGACTCCTTCACCACCTTCAAACTAGTCTCAAACGACTTATCCAGCACTCTTCTCGCAGAGTCCCTCGATGAGAAATCCCTCAATAGCTTTGCAACGAACGCCTTTGCAAACGCCATGTTTGGATGATTATGAATCGCTGTTAGTATCAATCCTTGAAGCATTTCCTCTGATAAGTCCGATTTAGGAGGTGAAACCCTAGCTAATAGTTCTGAAGACTCTTCATCTCGTAATAGAGGAATCAAGCTCAATACGGTTTTCTCTTCTTCCTCTGTCCACGGTACTGCTTCAAGGTATCGAACACAGGCTGTAACGCAGTCCTCAAACAGTAATTCTAGAGCAATTGGAAGTATTTCGAGTGCTGTTGATGCAGTATCGATAGCGCTCGATATTTCATTGCTGTACAGAAGTTGAAGCACCGTAACATGGTGGTTGATCGAACCTGCAGATGACGGAACGGCTAAATTAAACCGGTAATAATCAATTTCCTCCGAGTCTTTCTTCCAGCGATCGGATAAAAGCGCGGAAAAGTATTTCGATCGCCGTAGTGCAGAAGAATGCAGATAAATCTGAAATTCCGTTGAGGAATCAACAGCCAATTGCGTTTTGGTATCGTCTGTATCGAAAGGAAAGGATTGATCAAGGTATAGACGGAGGATGACATCAGCGGTGGTAGGATCATTGAATCCATTGGAGACGGATGATGCGAGAGGGAGGATAGAATGACGAGAACCAGATCGCCGGATATTTGATGATGATGATGTTGGTAATGGTTTGTGAGACGCTTCAGTTAGGGTTCCGTCAGGACGAGATGAATCAATTAACGCAGCGGTGGATGAGTGACGACTGTTGCTTCCGACACGGTGCCTCTTCTTTGATCCGCCGGTACCGCCATTGCCACCGCCAAGGCCGATCATCGTGTTCCAAGTTCGAAGAAGATTGTGAAATGAACAGTGAGATGAAATTCGTTTCAGAAATGTTAATCACCGAAGGTTTTTATTTAAGGGCTTATCGGTTGATAAAGCGGTTTAATTAGTTTATTAATGAGTTCACCGTTGGATATGCCTGGAGCTTCTAATGATGTACGCGTGGCAGTCAATGGACGGTGAGCAAGCGAATCCGCATGATAAGTTTGATGAAGGCGAGTTCATTGATCCTTAATCCGAGTGGATAAGATTTAGATCACGACATCACGTATATCCGAGGCATTATCAAACTACAAATAATACCCAAGGTGTTTTGATAGTTTATTTGATAATTAATATATAAAATAATAAAAAATATTACATTTAAATTGTGCTTTAACTGGTATCTTAAAAACTAGTCGAGCTATCGAGCCGAGCTACCACTATCAATGGTAATCTTTCACGCTTATTAATATTTTATACTTTAAAAGTTGAAATTAGCATCACCCCCACCCCATCTCCATACAAACTTATAGTACTAATGATTACTTTAAGTAGGTGTGTTGCGCTAGTAACTTAAAGCATACACATAATACAAAGGCAGACGTCGAGCAAACACAAAAATAACCTTACTTACATGAAAAGGTTGCTCACTTCATTACACGTGTCCCGACACGTGTTAAAAAAATCCAAACAAATGAAACGTGAGCACTACCGCACTAGGGAAAATTCAAATTTTAAGTTATCTCGTATCCTTAATTTACATCAACATTTTTACATTGATGATCTGTTTGTATCCCTAACCAAAAATATATTAAAAGTTAAACGTAAACGTTTTTATACTTACTAGACTAAAAGTAACACTATATCATTCTAAATAGAAAAAAGCTCAGGTTTATCTTCTTTTAAAAAATAAATAAATACATAAATAAATAAAAGATGTTTCCAGTTATAAATGAAAACAATCAAATCCTTAAAATTAAACAAAAAACAATATACTATAAGTTATTAAATATATAAACTGTATACAACCATCCATTGTCGTCCAGCGGTTAGGATATCTAGCTTTCACCCAGGAGACACCGGGTTTGATTCCCGGCAATGGAATTTTTTAGTTTTTTTGGTTTCTCTTCAAGTTTTCTAGAAGTCAGACAAATAGAAATAGAGACAGGGTTCGAGTTAAGCTGATCAATCTAGACCATTTAGTAGTTTCAGTGTTCGGGTTTTGATTTTTTATACTACTATCATATTCTTTAGGGGTGAATACGGTCAGTAATTTTTAAAAATTGATTCCGTTTATTGATAGATTAATATAAGAATTACCATATTGTTTAAATAATCTCTTTGAACGCCATATAATTAATTCATGAGACTCAGTCAAACAAATATGACATGAATAGCCTTCAGTCGGTGGAAACAGCGATAGATAGTTGATGACTGGATGAGTAAATGTTATATGCTAAATATGAAAGGTATGTTGGAATATGCTTCACGATTATAACATATAGTTATATGGCTAGTTGTATGTGAGCCTAAAGGGCCACACACTTAGACACTCAACACCATATGATATATAGTGTAATTAGGGTAATTGCATTATATATCAATATAAGCTACATGCTTGTATATATTAAAGTTTAATATTAATTGTTAATATTGAAACTTTATAGTGAGCAAACTAGAAGGAACAAAAGATAGGGACTAGAGTGTTAATAATCATAATTGATTATGGGAAGTCAATAAAAGGGGAATCAAGGGCAAGATAAATCTCACCCCTTGAAAACCCTATTCGGCCGTCACCCCATAACACCCTTTCTAGACTTTTGCTCTCTTTGCTTGAAGATTGGACTAGCATCCATATGGTGTTCTTGCAAGAGTGTTGTGTGGATCAACTTTAGAGAGATTCTACGTTGGATCTTTGAGTACCACATTCATAATCATCGGTGATTACAAAGGCTTCAAGGGTATGGTTTTCATACTAAACTCTTTATCTTTAATGCTTAATTATCTTGTCAATATGGAGATCCTTGTTCGGTGATTTATGTTATATTTCCGCTGCATTTTCTTTGATTAAAACCGTAAATCACTAACAGTGGTATCACGAGTCATCATATTGATGATTTAATTAGCGAGTTTCTTGTAAAAAGTAGCAAAAATCGTTGTTTTTTGGCCCCCTTGTTGCGCCGAACGGAACAAAGAACCCTAGGGTTCTTTGGTTTTCGAAATTTTATAAAATTGGGTTGAAAATTTGATTTTTTGGAACCCTAGTAGCTACTAGTTACAAGATCCTAAATAAAAAATTAATCTTGTTTATTGAATTTTTTATTTTATTTGGCTTGGATTTTATATTAATTGTTAATCGTTGAATATGGCAAAACATGTTATTTTGCCATATCCCAAGCCAAAACCTTGTCAAATGTTGATTGATTGTGCAAAACCGATGAAAACCTAGACCCATTGTGTGTTGTGAATGATTGTGCTTGTTTGGTTGTTTTGGGAAAGCCGATTTTGGCTATGTTGTAAATTCTTTTAATTTCTTTTTTGTGCCATTTTTGGGGCAATTTTAAATGTAAAAGTAATAGATTTAGTTGTTATAATTCTATTATTTCCTTTGTTAAAATGTTGACCAAAGTTGGAAGAAAAAGAAGACACAACATGCATTTTCGTCATTCTGCGACAGCTGTACGAAAACTGGATTTCCATAAGTTATACAACTCCGATTTGGAAGTTTCAACAGCCTAAACCGCGTGCCATCTCGCTGGCTACAACTTTCCAGAAGGTAGGGAAGACCAACGAAGACTCCGTGAGCGACTTTTTGGGCGTTAAAGACAACTGGAAATTTCTGGCAGATTCTTCACTTCACTGTTTTGGGTAATTTTGGTCTCTACTTACTCAAGAATGTCTTGGAGCAAGTGGGAGCCCATTGGGTTTATGTAGGCCCGCTCGGGTTCATGTTGGCCCGTCCCCTAGTTTGCCCCTTCGGTCCGTCGTGATGACTCACGTGACCTATCTTAGGTTATCATCGGTCGAGGTTTTGCACAAATTGTGTTGCATGTTTTATTTCATGTTTGTGGTTGTATATAATTTCTACATGATACAAATAATAAACAAATAAAAAATATGATTTTTGAAACACAAACATTAAAACATCCAAAATTTTAATCATCTATGATTACTTGTTAATCATTGATGATTACTCTTTAATCTAAACTTGTCGTTTGAGATTAATACAATAAGTTTAAATATGATTTAAAACTTAAAAATTCCTTTTAATCATATATGATTACTTGTTAATCATCAATGATTATTGTTTAATAATTCATGATTACTGTTTAATCATCAATGATTACTTGTTAATCATCGATGATTACAGTTTAATCATCTATGATTATTCTTTAATCTAAACTTGTTTTTGAGATTAAAACAAAAGTTTAAATATGCTTTGAAACTTATAATTTAATAATCGCTAAAATGTTTTTACCGCTTATTAAACCGACTTATGAAGTGGTATGAATGAAGTACATGATTCATTCATATCTTAATAAATTTTTCTTAAAATTTTTCATACCTAAAATTTAAGTCACGCCGTCCAATTGGTTGAAATCACTTGCTTCTACTTTTAAATTCACGTGAGACGTGGTTTGAATTTAGATCCGAGGTCATTATTGTCTACGCGTGAGACCTAGATTTATTTTGACATGAGTTCACATTGGATGACTTAATTGAGTTAACGGTGAGACCTTGACACGAGGCAAAGATGCGACAAACATGCCACTTGACCCTAGATGCTTGTTCATTAGGTGCCATGAAGTCACATAACTCTAAGAGTTACACTTGTAATGCAATTGTTGATCGTCACCTACCTATTGGATCTATCATTGCTAGCATATCAACTGATGTGATGATAGAAGTCAATGAGGATCTTAGCTTTTAATCAAATTAATTGGGTAGTTAATTTTTTAAAAGAAATTATTATTGAGAATACTATTTTTTGAACTTTGTGTGTTATACAGATAACAACAACATCAAAACCTAAGTATCTCCACTCAAAAATCAGTTCTTGAAAACTGAAACTGACTAATATCAACTTTATCTATTGATATCGAATTCTAAGGATTGTCGTTAGAGATGAGAAAGTTGATACACCTATAAGAGGCCTTACCTGAGGCACCTCCTGTCAGTGATTCTGCTGCTGTTCGTCAAGCCTTTACCGAAACGTTTAACGAACACCAAGAAGTTGCTACTCATATGCTTGTGAGCATGAACCCCGAGATTCGAAAGTATTTCGAGGAACTCACAGCATATGACATGATAAGCGAGTTGAAAATGATATTTCAACAAAACGCAGAACTTGAACTGTTCAAAACAGTTAAAGCATTCCACGCTTGCAATCAGGAGGACGGCCAATCAGTTAGCACTTACATCTTGAATATGCAATGCTATCTTGATCAAATGGAACATCTTGGTTACCCCTTACCACAAGTTCTTGGAATGAGCTTGATTCTTAACTCACTATCCAAGGACTATGACCAGTTTGAAAAGTGTTTTAAAAGTACATAGCATGGGGAAGACAATCGTTGATAACATGATATGGTAAAACTGGTTGAGCAAGGGTTACCCAATACTTTTCTAGCAATCAGGGAAGGTAAACCGCAAGCACAAGGCAAGAGACTAGGTAAGGGTAAGTTAGTTTACTTTTCCAAACCTACGATTCCCCCACCTACTAAAAATGAGCACCCTACAAGGATATTTCTTGCCATCATTGTGATGAAACTGGCCATTGAAGGAGGAATTGTCCTGCCTACTTGGCAGAGTTGATGAAGGACAAATGTGTTCTAGTTAGCACATTAGGTATCTTCATTATAGAACTCTATACTTTTCGTGATAAATCTTGAGTGTATGACACTAGTTGTGGAACTCACATTTACACAAATGTGCAAGATTGAATGTGAAGTAGAAAGCTAAATGAATGGAAGCTGTGATCTTATCCTTCCTAATGCGTTAATTATTGTTTTGAACAATTGTCAATTATGCATTGTTTAGCTTTATCGTTTGTTGAATAATGGATTATGATATTTTGTTTTATGAAAAATAACATTTTTTATAACTATTCTTTGTAATAGTATATTTTAAATTAATATGCATGATCCTAATTCAAACGATATTTCTATATACAAATGTAGCACTCAAGAATCCAAATTGGTTTGGATTCTACTTACCTCGAGCATCGTCATCTTTTCCACATAAACAAGAAACGCATTTTGATACTAAAACTCGACGGACTTCTTTACATTTGATTATGAATCATTTAAATGCATCTCTTGTATATTATGGAAAGATAACAAGAAAGCTTTTCTCCCATGTTGGCGAAAGAGCTAAAAATCTACTTGGACTCATACATACTGATGTATGTGGCCCTTTTAGAACTAAGACTAGGGAAGGTGCCACCTACTTTCACTGATGATATCATTAGATGTGGTTATGTTTACTTGATTAAACATCAACATGGAAACTTTAATAATATCAGTCGCTATGGTTATGTTTACTTGATTAAACATAAACATGAAATCTTTGAAACGTTCAAAGCTTTCTAAAGTAAAAGTAGAAAATCAACTCGGCAAGACAACAAAGGCTTTCAGCCCTAATTAAGGATGAAAGTACATGAGTCAAGAGTTTCTGGATCATCCCACACATCGTGAGATTGTCTCACAATTCACTCCTCCATACACTCCACAAGATAATGGTGCGTCTGGAAGGAGATATCGGACCCTGTATGACATGGTTCGGTCTATGATGAGTCCTACTACTCTTACACTATCCTTTTGAGGGGCATGCACTGGAGTCTGCTGCTCGAATACTTAATATGGTTCCGACCAAAAGGTTAAAAAGACAACATATGAGATATGGCATGGGAGAGTCCCTAATTGTCTTACTTGAAGATCTGGGGTTGTGAGGATCTCGTAGAACGAGACATGCCAAACAAACTTGAGCCCATATCTATCAAGTGTATCTTCGTTACTATTTTACTACCCACCCGAGAACAAATTGTTGTTGCTCGGTATGCTAAGTTTCTTGAGAACAGTCTCATTTCACAAAGCAAGTGGGAGCACTATAGACTTTGACAAGATTCAAAGCGAAGATGCACAACCTTCTGATAACACTAGCAAACATCACACTAAGGCTGAACATACAGATGTTGGACCACATGATGATGTTGTTCCCATTCATAGATCCGCAAGGACACCTCATGCACCTGAACGATATATATTTATGTCGATGCTGAGGAGAAAGTTTCGAGGATCATTATGAACCCCCTAACTATCAAGTTGCATTATCGAATTTTGAATTCGAAAAATGACTTGAAACTATGAATGCGAAAATGAAATCCATGAGAGACAATCAAGTTTTGAACTTAGTTGATCTTTCTCAAAACAGTAAGACTGTTGACATGGATGAAAATATACATACCTATAAATCTCTTCTAGTAACAAAAGGTTACACTCAATCCTACTGGATTGACAATGATGAAACCTTCTCGCCTGTTACTAAAGACATTAGGATTCATATAGCCAAAGTAGTGTACTATGACTATGAGATTTGGTTAATGATGAAATCAAAACGTTTGTTTCACCTAAAACCCAAACAGAGTATGTGTATATATGAAAGCTAGTGGGAGCATTGTCGTTTTCTCAAGTCATACATGTTGATGACATGTCACTCGTGTGAAACAATATACCAATGCTACAAGATTAAAATCCTGGCTTGGAAACTGTTTTGACATGAAGGATTGTAGGGATACGACATACATACTTGGAGTAAAGATCTATATTGATAGATCAAAGCGGTTAAATGGTTTAAGTCAAAGTGCTTACATTGACAAAATTCTAAACGGTTTAGAGTGGTACTCCCAAACGAGGAAGTCCTCGTATGCCACACAATGTAAACTTGAGTGAGACTCAAGGACCTTCCACACCTGATGTGGTGAAGCGAATGAATGTAATCCCCTATGAATCGGCTATTCCATTCATCATGTACGCTGTAAGGAGCACTAAGCCAAATGTAACGTCCTTAGGGGACCTTACTAGAAAATACCAACAGAATTCATGAGAGAGTCACTGGATTGCTGTTAAGAACACATTGAAGTATTTTAAAGTACTGGATATATGTTCCTTGGCTATGGTGGAGATTCCAAACTGAAACTAAGTATACTTGCTATACTTATGCTGGTTTTGAAATAGGTCGTGATGACGCTAGATCCTATTTACGAAGGTTCACTACATTCGAATGATTTATCGAGATATGTGAAATTCGTACTCTTAAAGTTCAAACAGATAACTACCTAGCTGACGTTTTATCGAACTCAATGTCTTGTACCAAACATATTGGATATGAATGGAACATTGGACTTCGACAAGCTAGTAGTTTCATGTAAATCTGTTTTAGTATTTGGATAATGGAACGGTGAGCAGTTTATATTGGAATAAATTGATATATTTGATATGATCATTTTTATATGAATATCTACTATGTTCTATATTTGCATGTTTATATCCATTAATATTTACTGCGTTTTATATTCTAAACTGTCCATTGTCACATTAATAATATGGGAATATTATTAAGACAAATCTGAGGGCATTGATGACATTATCTTAGTATGACTAAGGATGATGAAATCAAACTCACATGTTGTTCATAAGATGCACAATTGGACTGACCCTGTAACACCACAATCTTAGAGCCAAATTTTTTTTTTTTTATATGCATACGGAAGCGATTTAAGAAAACTCTAAATCCTAATTATTACACATTATAAAGGACATTTACATATTAACCAAATATTATAAAACATTTATAGGTGTTACTAAAACAGGCACGACCCGGTTTACAAAATCAGAGTACGGTCAGACTTCCAAAACCCGACTCTAGTCATAGCCCAATCCACAACCTGAAAAGAGTCAACAAAGGAGGGATTAGCACAAAGCTAAGTGAATAGAAATAACTATCAATTTGCATAACCACAACAAATTAGAAGACAAGAGAAATCAATCTGGAAACCCGTCCAAACTTCCACAAGCAACTGGACGTTATGAAAGTATCGGCGGACTTGCAAAGTACCTACAACTGTTGTTGGCCGAACAACAGTTAACCAATGGCCACTTTACTATTAGCACGGTACTCACCCCTGACGGAACACATTCGTAGGAGTCCGAGCACCCCATCCAATAGTAACGAAGCCTAGCCAAAACCCACTCATAGCTAACCTCTAGAAAACATGTGCACATACTACCATTAACAATCCCACAATTAATGGCACCACTGGAAAATCAATAAAAACCAAGAAAAATGAATTTTCCCAAAACCAGCCAAGATAGCGCCGCTATCCGAGATAGCGTCGCTATCCAATGATAGCGCCGCTATCTGCCAAAAGATAGCGTCCGCTATCTCAAGTCCAGACGCTATTTCGGGCTGCTGTTCCAATTTTCCAAAAACGTTAACAAGATAGCGCCGCTATCTACAGATAGCGCCGCTATCTTCCCGAGACAGTCAGAAAACCTGCAATTTCTCTTATGAACTCCACCATTTCAACCTTTTTGTACATTACACAAGAAAGAAGGTTAAATCCACTCACCTTAGCTTCCTTTTAGTGTCGAGCTTAGTAAACTTATATTACTGAGGCTCCTTCCCTTTTCCTGTACAAAACGAATACCGAATTAGTTACCCGAAATCACTAATTTTGCAACAAGTAATATAAGTTCAAGATAACATCTTTATACAACATTTGCAACTAATTACTTGTATTCCAACACTTAACAATTACCAATGTCTATAACTTCATCAAGTCATGCCATGTAAATCATAATGCACTTTTAACCAACTTGCACACATTAGGCCCAAACGGGTCAAAACACATAATCAAGTCAAACTTGTTATTTACCAATTCCATATTGTCAAGCAACCTAATCAATACCAATTTGAGTAAATTACATACTACTTGCATACCAATGCAAGCTTAACCAACTTTGACCTTATTTAGGTCAATTAGCACATATTGACAACCAAACGGGTCAAAACTATACAATTAAGGTCAAGCTAATTACCGTTCTCAAAATAGACATAAAACATGCTCACAATTATCGTTTCAATATCAAATAGTTAGAACATAAAGGTGTTTGACTTACAAGGTTAAAGTCCACTAATCTCTACTTCACATCTTTTGACCAAACGGGTCAAAATTCATAGTTTAGTTCTTAACACAACTAAAACACATTTAATCATGGCAAAACTAGCAATATATATTATAATTTGATACAAGCAACAATTACCATTCCAAACATACTGTAACACCTCAAATTTTAATACCAAAAATTCGGCCAAAATAAAACATTTTATAAATAGAAGAACATCCTCAATTCGGATTTACAAAAACCTTGGTATGAAATCAGAGTATAAAAGTAGGTGTTACAAAATATATCATAACCAAGCTAAGACTAAATCCAATCTAGAGTTCTTCTATTCTAGGTCCCGCATCTCTATCCATGCGTACCTAAACCTTCGATCCCGAACCTGAGTACATAGCAAAACAAACAAGGAGTACGTGAGACAAAAACGTCTCGTGAGCTACATGGGTTTAGACCCCAAAGTTAATAATAATAACCGAACGACAAACAACAAACACGTAAGCAATCACCCATCTATCTAGTCACCCTATTGTGACTCTAATACCTTGCTTTCCTAGCAATCATACCTAGTTGTCGGGACATCCCCAACCAACTAGAACCACATTAACTTATTAACCGGGGATCCCCCGCATTAACAAGCTTCAAGGTAAAGGCAAGAGGGAATCGCCCAATCTACCAATACCTTCCTTACTCGCCGGACTACTTCCAGTTAGCAAGACTACTATCATGGAATGGGCCGATGGGGATCCGCCCAAATGCTCCCCATTCCATACCTCATGACCGGGGATCCCCCGAATCATCACGTCATCTCACCATATCATAACTCGATGGTTATGTCAATCTAGCTCTCGGCTATCACGTCTATCATCAAACAAGTTAGTTCAATACAACTATCAGTATAACTAACTATAAACTACTAGTCTACACAAATAAGCAAATAGACCACAACACAAGTAATAAAATGTATTTCATAGGCTATGTACTCAGTAAAGTCCACACGTACTCACCTTAGCAATAAATGCTCCAACCGAGATCTTGACACCAAAAACTCTTGCTTCACAATTTCACCGACTTTCCAAGATGTCACCGAAAGCCTAAAACAATGATCATACAATGTTCAACATCACAATCTGCTATCAATGTGTTCATCTACCTCTAGATAACACCCATCAATCCATTTCCCCCAAATATGGTGATTTACCAAACCCTAGGTTTAACCAACCCTTAAGATTCTTACAAATCGAAATCATACACTTGTTTTCCTTGTTAATATACCATCTATTAAGTGTATACAACCTTTATATCACCATATCTCATAACCCCAAGAACTAGGGTTTCAAACCCAAGCTTCTAAACCCATAGATCTAAAGCTACAACTACAAAGGATTGAAGATATACCTTTAATCTTCAACTAGGAGTGAAGAATCACGAGATTTGACCAAGAAATCTGCTCCAAATGATGCTTTACACTAAAAAACGCTCACAAACTCGAGAGAGAAGAACTAGGGTTTCACTTGGCAATAAATGAGCCAAATCCCGACTTTAATGCTGCCAGACACAAGTTCACGACGCGAACAAAGTTCGCGTCGCTAACTTTCCCTAGCACACAGACTTAGCGATCGTTAACCCAAACGCGAACACTTAGCGACCCATGGCCCAACTCCCTGGAGCAAGTTCCCGATCGGGAACTATAGTTCGCGACGCGAACTACTAGAGACAGCAGGGCTGCACTTTTCATCAAGTGTCTTGACCCGATTTCCCCCATAACTTTCCCGTACGGTGTCCAAACGACACGAAACCAATTTCCACGCGTTTTATATGATTTATCCATATTTATCATATTTTTTACATATTTTATTTATTTACAATTTCGGGTCGTTACAACTATCTACCCCTTAAGAAGATTCCGTCCTCGGAATCTCATCATAGTTCACGAAATCCGGGTATCTCTTCCGAATCTCGTCCTTGACTTCCCAAGTCAAATTCGGCCCAAGTGAATGCTTCCACTTGACCAATACCAACTCGATCTCCTTATTCCGAAGCTTCTTTGTTTTCGTCTCTAATATAGCCTCGGGCTCCTCAATCAACCGGTTCGGGCCGTCAACCCGCAACTCTTGCAACGGAATAATATTTTCCACTTCTCCAATAAACTTTTTCAAATAACTTACGTGGAAGGTGTCATGCACACCTTGAAGCTCGGGTGGAAGTTCCAACTTAAAAGCTTGAAGCCCGACCCGTTTCAATATTTTAAACGGTCCAACATACCTTGGGCTTAACTTTCCCTTTTTACCAAACCGCATCACACCTTTCCAAGGTGACACTTTCAACATCACCATATCACCGACATCCAAGTCGTATGGTCTTTTCTTTAAACCCGCATAACTTCGTTGTCTATCTTGGGCGACTTTCATGTTGGTTTGAATAATACCGATCTTTTCATTTGTCACTCTCACGATCTCGGGACCCGTGAGTTTCGTCTCTCCCGCTTCCAACCAACAAGATGGAGTTCTACATTTTCTCCCATACAACGCCTCATAAGGCGGCATCTTGATAGTCGAGTGATAACTATTATTATACGAGAACTCGACTAACGGTAAATGTTCATCCCATTTACCACCGAAGTCTAACACACACGATCTCAACATGTCTTCAACTGTTTGAATTGTTCTTTCACTTTGACCGTCGGTTTGCGGGTGATAAGCCGTGCTCAACCGCAACTTTGTACCCAATTCTTCTTGTAAGGATCGCCAAAATCTCGAGGTAAACCTCGCGTCCCTATCGGACACAATCGATAACGGAACCCCGTGGAGTCGAACCACTTCATCAACATACAACTTAGCCAACTTCTCAAGTGGCAATGTTTCCCGAATTGCTAAAAATAACGCACTTTTGGTCAACCGGTCAACTATGACCCAAATGGCATCGTGACCTCTACTCGTCTTCGGTAAACCTACTATGAAATCCATAGTTATATCTTCCCACTTCCCGGCCGGTACAATTAATGATTGAGCTACCCCATACGGTACTTGATGCTCGGCTTTCACTTGTGCACACGTGGCACACTTAGAGATATACTTGGCCACTCTCGTCTTCATTCCGGGCCACCAATAAACCCGTTTCATATCTTGATACGTCTTTGTACTTCCCGGGTGAATCGAATACTTCGACTTGTGCACATCATACAACAACTCTTTTCGGATACCACCGAACTTAGGAACCCAAATACGACCGCCTACGGTCTTCAATCCTTGTGCATTTTCAAGAAAATGTTGGTTTTTACCTAACCGTTCTTGTCTTAACTCGTCTTTTTCCATAACCTCTCGTTGGGCATTCTTGATTCTTTCGATGATACTCGAGACAACTTCTATACGTGATAAAATTCCTCGGTTCGGATTTTCATAAACCTTTCGGCTCAAGGCATCGGCCACCACATTCGCCTTACCCGCGTGATACACAATTTCACAATCATAATCGGCAATCAACTCGATCCACCTTCTTTGTCGCATATTAAGGTCTTTTTGTGTAAACACATATTGCAAACTCTTATGATCCGTGTACAATGTACACCGAGTGCCATACAAATAATGCCTCCACAACTTCAAGGCAAAAATAATCGCCGCCAATTCCAAGTCGTGTGTCGTGTACCTTAATTCCGCATTCTTCAATTGTCGCGAGGCATACGCGATCACCTTTCCTCTTTGCATCAACACACAACCGAGCCCTTGATTCGAAGCATCATTATAAACCACAAAATCTTCCATACCATCCGGTAACGTAAGGATCGGCGCGTTACATAACTTTTCTTTTAACAACTTAAACGCCTCTTCTTGCTTCTTCTCCCACACAAACTTCTCACTTTTTCTCGTTAACTTCGTGAGTGGAATCGCGATTCTCGAGAAATCTTGTATAAATCTTCGGTAATAACCGGCTAATCCAAGAAAACTTCTAACCTCGGTAGGAGTCCTCGGAGGCTCCCAATTTGACACCGCTTCAATCTTGGATGGATCAACCTTAATACCATCACACGTCACCACGTGACCTAAGAATTGTACTTCCCGCAACCAAAATTCACACTTTGAAAATTTTGCATACAACCTCTCCCGTTTCAACACGTCTAGAACGAGTCTCAAATGACCTTCGTGTTCTTCTTCGGTTTTTGAATAAATCAAAATGTCGTCAATAAACACGATCAAAAACTTATCAAGAAACGGTTTACAAACCCGATTCATCAAATCCATAAAAATAGCCGGTGCGTTGGTAAGACCAAACGGCATCACTAGGAATTCATAATGACCATAACGTGTACGGAAAGCCGTCTTCTCGGTATCGCCTTCTTTCACCCGAACTTGGTGATAACCCGACCTCAAATCGATCTTTGAGAAATAACTAGCACCTTGCAATTGGTCAAATAAGTCGTCAATCCTCGGCAACGGGTAACGGTTCTTAATAGTTACCTTATTCAACTCTCGGTAGTCGATACACATTCTCATCGAACCGTCTTTCTTTTTAACAAATAACACCGGTGCACCCCACGGTGACGAACTCGGACGAATAAAACCTTTATCTAACAATTCTTGCAATTGGGTCATCAATTCCCGCATCTCGGTGGGAGCTAAACGATATGGAGCACGAGCAATCGGCGTCGCCCCCGGCACTAAATCAATTTTAAATTCGACTTGTCTCTCCGGTGGCAAACCGGGCAAGTCATCGGGAAATACCTCGGGGAATTCCCGAATAATTTTTACACTATCCATTGTCTTCTTTTCTTTTCGGCCATCTAATACATATGCAATAAACGATGCACAACCTTTCGATATACTCTTCCTCGCCTTAATAGCGGTAATCACATTAGGCATGTGATGTCGTTTCTCCCCATACACATACACTTTCTCATTCTCGGGTGTCCTAATCGACACTATTTTCTTTCCACACAAAATCTTGGCTTGGTGCATTCCCAACCAATCCATACCGATAACCACATCAAACGCCCTAATTCCCATGGGCAACAAATCCACCTTAAACTTTCTACCGTCTATTTCTATTTCACAATTTCTATAAATACATTCAACCATAGACGTTTTCCCGTCGGCTACTTCTATCTCATAAACCTCATCTAACATCTCGGACGGCACATTCAATTTACAACCGAACTCATAGGACACAAACGAATAATTAGAACCCGAATCAAATAAAATATGAGTTGGCAAGGAGTTAATGAATAGAATACCTGACACCACATCGTGTGCCTCCTTCGCCTCCTCCCGAGTAAGTTGGAAGGACCGCCCCTTCACCTTCGCCGGCTCCACTTTCTTTTGAGCCGTGGACACCATCGACTCGGTTCCCTTCTTTGGGCACACATTGCTATAGTGCCCCTTCTCGTGGCACGAGAAACACTCGATCTCGGCCAAAGATTTAGACTTGCATTCTCGGGCCATATGCCCCGGCTTCCCACAATTATAACAAGTTTTCGACTCCCCTCGGCACACGCCGGCATGAGTCTTCCCGCACTTCTTGCACGAGCCAACACTCCCTTGTTTAGAGAAGTTCGATGTGAACTTCCCTTTCTTAAACGTACTCGAGCCACTTTCGGCTTTCCTCTTCTCGCCCACATGGGCCCTCTCGGCAACACGTGCCTCATTCACTTCCTCGACACTCCGGGCGGCACTAATAGCTTCATCAAGTGAAACCGCCCTCTTTACTTCCAATTGGTAGTCCCACGGTAACCCACTAGCATACCGGACCACTCTCAACCTCTCATCCGAGTAGGTTTTAGCAACAAACGGGAGCAATCCCGTGAACTCCCTCGAATATTCTTCAATTGACATATCACCCTTTTTGAGGGTCACGAACTTCTCGTGCATCTTTTCCAAATCCCTTTCGGGACAAAATTTCTTTTTTAATCTCGTGGTGAACTCATCCCACGACATCCTTTCAACCACCTCCTTCCCGAGGGTCTCATACACAATATCCCACCACACCATGGCATCTTCTTTTAACAATTGTGACGCATACGTCACCATATCAACATCCTTACATTTGCTACTTCCGATCACCCTCTCGGTTTCCCGGATCCATCTCATGGTTACCTTCGGGTCCGAACTACCCGTATACACATTTGGCTTACATGCCATGAAGGATTTAAACGAACACCCTTCTTTCACAACGGGCTTAGCCCTTGCATCACTTTGGCCACCCGTGGAGGACTTCCCTTCCCCGGTGCCACTACCTCCGGTTTTCTCATCCGACTTAGCCTCGGATTCCCGGTCTCCACCCGACCTCACACGGTCTCCAATAATACGGTGCACTTCCTCGGCCACCGTTCCCTTGATTTGGTCGATAATAGTTTGGAGATCCGCCATGGTCACCGGAGTTCTATTAGCTCCGACCTCCGATTCGTCAACCCGATGCATTGATGGTTGACTTTCTTGCTCATCCACCCTCTCAACAGGAGGTACTTCCTCCTCCGGTTCTCCGGGGCTTTCCCACTTCTACGAGTGTTCACCATTTCTTTCAATCAAGACTATACGAAAGACATTAAACATTTAGTACCTTGTGTACAACCCATTAGTCTTATAAGACTCAATATCCAAACCATATCAATTTCATCGGTCCCCTAGGTTCAACCCTAAACTTAATATAAAGTCTCAAGGTCAACCTATGATCTCAAGGAATCTTACATTCCTAATGCTACAGTCTAAGACTAGGATGGTCATCCAACCTAATTCACTTAAACTATAGCTCTGATACCAAGTTGTAACACCTCAAATTTTAATACCAAAAATTCGGCCAAAATAAAACATTTTATAAATAGAAGAACATCCTCAATTCGGATTTACAAAAACCTTGGTATGAAATCAGAGTATAAAAGTAGGTGTTACAAAATATATCATAACCAAGCTAAGACTAAATCCAATCTAGAGTTCTTCTATTCTAGGTCCCGCATCTCTATCCATGCGTACCTAAACCTTCGATCCCGAACCTGAGTACATAGCAAAACAAACAAGGAGTACGTGAGACAAAAACGTCTCGTGAGCTACATGGGTTTAGACCCCAAAGTTAATAATAATAACCGAACGACAAACAACAAACACGTAAGCAATCACCCATCTATCTAGTCACCCTATTGTGACTCTAATACCTTGCTTTCCTAGCAATCATACCTAGTTGTCGGGACATCCCCAACCAACTAGAACCACATTAACTTATTAATCGGGGATCCCCCGCATTAACAAGCTTCAAGGTAAAGGCAAGAGGGAATCGCCCAATCTACCAATACCTGCCTTACTCGCCGGACTACTTCCAGTTAGCAAGACTACTATCATGGAATGGGCCGATGGGGATCCGCCCAAATGCTCCCCATTCCATACCTCATGACCGGGGATCCCCCGAATCATCACGTCATCTCACCATATCATAACTCGATGGTTATGTCAATCTAGCTCTCGGCTATCACGTCTATCATCAAACAAGTTAGTTCAATACAACTATCGGTATAACTAACTATAAACTACTAGTCTACACAAATAAGCAAATAGACCACAACACAAGTAATAAAATGTATTTCATAGGCTATGTACTCAGTAAAGTCCACACGTACTCACCTTAGCAATAAATGCTCCAACCGAGATCTTGACACCAAAAACTCTTGCTTCACAATTTCACCGACTTTCCAAGATGTCACCGAAAGCCTAAAACAATGATCATACAATGTTCAACATCACAATCTGCTATCAATGTGTTCATCTACCTCTAGATAACACCCATCAATCCATTTCCCCCAAATATGGTGATTTACCAAACCCTAGGTTTAACCAACCCTTAAGATTCTTACAAATCGAAATCATACACTTGTTTTCCTTGTTAATATACCATCTATTAAGTGTATACAACCTTTATATCACCATATCTCATAACCCCAAGAACTAGGGTTTCAAACCCAAGCTTCTAAACCCATAGATCTAAAGCTACAACTACAAAGGATTGAAGATATACCTTTAATCTTCAACTAGGAGTGAAGAATCACGAGATTTGACCAAGAAATCTGCTCCAAATGATGCTTTACACTCAAAAACGCTCACAAACTCGAGAGAGAAGAACTAGGGTTTCACTTGGCAATAAATGAGTCAAATCCCGACTTTAATGCTGCCAGACACAAGTTCACGACGCGAACAAAGTTCGCGTCGCTAACTTTCCCTAGCACACAGACTTAGCGATCGTTAACCCAAACGCGAACACTTAGCGACCCATGGCCCAACTCCCTGGAGCAAGTTCCCGATCGGGAACTATAGTTCGCGACGCGAACTACTAGAGACAGCAGGGCTGCACTTTTCATCAAGTGTCTTGACCCGATTTCCCCCATAACTTTCCCGTACGGTGTCCAAACGACACGAAACCAATTTCCACGCGTTTTATATGATTTATCCATATTTATCATATTTTTTACATATTTTATTTATTTACAATTTCGGGTCGTTACACATACCATTTGACTAAAATGACCATTTTGATCATAAGACTTCATAATTTTAACCAGTTATTACCAAACGGGTCAAGATATCTTTTAACCAAAATCATGCCCAACTATATATATTCAATTAGCATTTCAATCTTCATATTAATACCAAACTACATGTTTATTAGTTACACACTTTGAAACACCCAACTTTTGTTAATGCATGATTTACCCGAAAAAGACACATACAACCACCTGTTACTAACTCAGAAATCTGATCATTTTTATAATCATATCAGTCCATGAAAATATAATATTATTAAAGTAGACTCATAGACCTTCGAAATGACTGGTCGCACGCCCAAAACGGAGTTACGGTTGATTTTATATGATTTTTGCAAAATGGTCAAAATCTGTCTTTTTTTTTTTTGTACTTACGGGATTTTTACCAAAAACTCATCCAAACTTGTAAATTCATGACCATTTCAACAATTCAAGTTACAATCAATCCTATACAACAATTATCACTTCTAACATGTTAGTTATACTTAAATTAACAAAATTTAACATTAAAACATCACTTTCAAGAATTTGGGTAAAACTCACATCCTCCCTCAAGATCACCAACAATGGTGATTTCTTACAAACATGTAACATCCTAAAATTTACAAGATTTTTAAAATTTTTGAAAACAGTATTATAACCAAAAAGGTCCCATAAAAATTCTCAAAATATTGGTTTAACATAAAATGTATTAAATGCGGAAATGTATTAAATAGAATCCATAATTTTTAAAATAGTAAAACGTTTCACATCCGCACGTAGTACAGCCGTCAACCGTCCACCTTCTCTTTCCCCTTGCTAGTACCTGAAAATGGGAGGGAGATTTTGGGTCAGCGGGGAAGCTGAGTGAATAAACTCAAAATATAAACAGCCATAACATACAATACATGAGGGCACACAGGTGAACTCCTAATCATTTACCACTAAGTTATTTTCTCAGTTTTGTATCTTTTAAATTTATATAGCGCGCTTGTGTAATTCGAGTCGAGAGATCAACCTCGCCTCTCCTTACACTAAAATGCCACAAGGGCCCACACAGAATTTGCCACAATGGCCCACACAGAATTTGCCACAAGGGCCCACACAGAATTTGCCACAAGGGCCCACACAGAATTTCCACTGAGATTTGTTAATTATTTTTATGTTTCCATTCCTAACATAAACCACACAGATAGCCCTATCACTTAGTAGCACAGAATGACTTGGTACCGGCTCAGATACTCGGCACGTCCGTCTCAGATCAGTAGTATATAAAACAGTTACTCAGAAAACAGATCAACACACAGAAAGTACAGCAGATCAAGCAGTTAACCATATGAGTCATGCACGTATTGTTATAACTGAATATACGGTGAGAATACTCACCTCGAGAAAACGTAAGCTCCAAAGGATCCTCAATACTCTAAGGCGCTGCTCGGTTACTCCTAGACGATCCTAAAAGCATAAAAATGAAACCCGAATTACAATCCATCCCAAGGACTCAATTTAGAGAAACTGGCAGCACCCGTCGGTCTCACGGGAACTGCTATTACTCCTAAACGGCTCGCTAGATTGTTTCCATATTTTTACTGTATAAAATAGACAATCAGAACTACAATTCGTTGTGAGACGGTCACTGGCCAAAACAGCTTCTAAGGGTCTCAAAACAGTATCGCAAGACAGACCTGTCGTACAGGTCGCGTTTCCTAACAGCAGCATACTAAATTAGCTATAACTTTTAAACCGTAATTCGGATTGACGAGAGGTTTGCGGAAACGGAAAGCTAAGTCAGAAAACAAGGTCTCAGCATGGGCCAAAAACTCCAAAGATTAGTTTAAGCACGTCAAAAACAGTTGCGAACAGAAGGCAGATTCTGCCAGAAAAAGTGTTGACTTATAGAACCCGTTTTAGCAACCCGACCCGTTACCGAAAAAACCCAAACACTTAGAATTGATAACCGACAGCTTGAAAATATTATTTACTAGAATTAAGTACTGTTTCTAAAATTTGATGGTAAAAAGTTTCCCGATTGGGAAACCAAGAACCCTACGGGTTCGGTTTCCCCTTCGGTTTCATAAAATGGTTTAATACAACGATGAAACGACACTACAATATACCGCGGCCTCAACTTGTTAAAACCGCAGCCAATCAGACAAAAAATAAAATTTACCAAAGCTAAACGAACAATGATTTCTAACTTAACCAAAATATTAACAACAAACGATACTTAAAAGAATTTCTCGAACCAAGCCACCGTGACCAAACCGAGGCCTGATCACAGCAGCCCGGCCCGAGCACAACGCCATCCTAATAGAAAAATTACAAGTCAAGATTAATAGTAAAATTCAAGAACATAAAAGATACGAAAATAAAAGGGATAGAAAGTATACCCTACACATCAAAACTCGAAGATAACGACAATATCAACCATAAACTCGATACCCGATCAAGTCGACTTGGGTGGGAAACATCCACGATGGAAACATGAGTGGGATTGGCTTTGTTTGACCAGCGATTTAACAATAAAATGCAATATTCTAGAAGAAGATATCAAACCCAAAAAAATACTGAGAAAAACAATCAGAGCTCCACCTCACTATGATCACCGATTCTTAGCCATTTACTTTCGTTTTTCCTTTCCTTGGCTGAGAGTTTGGTTGATTCCTTGGCTGCCGACTCAAAGAATAAAAGAAAAAGGAAGCATGAATTTTAATCAAATGTCGGCAGTTTCTTTGGAGATAGCGAAGGGTTTAAGCAAAAATAAATAAAAAGGGGTAATTAGGGTTATAAGCTTTGACAATTTAATTCCATAGCCCGTCACTTGCAAGCCCGGCCCTTGGCCTTTGGCCGGACCGACTCAAAAGAAAAACTCTCAACTTTGACGATTAACTAGCCGGTCCAAACACGAGCGAACTATTTAATTACATTTTATAAGCTACGAACGTCTATTAGAATCTAAATCATCTACTTAATTATTTATAATAAGTCTAATTAATAACTTCATTACGAATCTTATTACTTAATTTAGTTGACCCGGCTCTCGCATACGAACCATATTAACACTCGAAACGAACTCGCGGATAAATGACGTCTCACTAAAATAATTAGAAACGTCTAATAAATTGTTGTCTAATATAATTAACGTATAATAAAAACGAACCGTCTAGCTTTATTATAATCAGTTTACTCATTATTTATTTTAATCTTAATTATGACGATTAAATTAATATTATTTAATTATTAAAATTTCAGAGCGTTACAAAACATCATCAATTCAGTTCTTTTAACCAACAATTAAGCATACAATACCTAAACGGTCAAGTATAAACATGAAATAAACCATCAATTTTAACTTTCGACAAGAAATCATCAAAAACTCAAAAACTCATTTCATCTTTTAACAAAAACTATGAACCCTAGAATAGATGGAGAATTTCTTACCTTTGGATGGCTTCAATTCGAGGTTTAGGCAGAAATTAGAGATGAATGATTCAAGGAATTCTTCAATTAAACAAGAGCATCAAAAATTCATATGCATGTGTGTGTTTGTGTGACATGTCGAAGATGGCAGGGAAATAGAGAGGGTTTTGACACCTCTCATACAACACGTGCCCTATGTGGCTTAAAATCTGATTTCTCATTTAAACACAGTACAGGATAATAGGTTCGCAGATAATTAATTTAGACCTAACTAACTCCAATTTTAGGAACGAAGATATTTTTGAAACCCCGGTTTAGAAGTGAACCCAATTATGTAAAAATCATTTTAATATTTAAATATCTCAGTTTTACTAATTTTAACCCCATGGTTAAAATACAATTAAAATATAATTAAATCAAATAAATTATATAAAACAATAAACAATTAAATTACTTACCGAAAGTAATTAAAATTTCTAGGTCGGGTCTCAGGATGTTACAATTCTACCCCCCTTAAAAAGATTTCGTCCTCGAAATCTCATTGATTACACACAAAAGAAATAAAACAAGTTTACGAATATCATTATATCTTTGTCTTATATTTACAAGTCAAAATAATAATCCTTAATGTTCCTCCATATTACTAACATTATCGAAATTATAATTTATTAAATCCTCATTTTTCTTTTCTTTATAGTTTCAGACTTGGTGTCTCATCCGACAAATTCTCTAGTTACGTTGTTTTTAATTTATCCACTTAACGAGAAGTCATTATCATTTAAGTAATTCGCATGTTAATCATAATTTCTTCAGAGAATCACACACTGTAAACTCTTTCGGTATGTACAATTTGCACGTTTTATATTTAAAAATTGATAATTACACAATGTCATTTATCACAATTTCCAAGTCCTGGTTCGCATAACTCTACTTATACGATTAAATCCATTACAAAGCATAGACAATCTATTTTTATTTAAAGTAATATAACATTTTAAGTGTCTTAGATTCTCAAATATCCTCTTTTGTTTATTATTTCATCGAAATTTTGCACCCTTAAGCAGTTTAAATTGTTAGAAATCTCGTAATTTTAGAATTATTATAATAAATCCACAGTCATAATTCACTAATTCTCAAAATTACACCTTTCGAAATCTAAATTCTAATCAATATTCACATATAACGACATTAATTCTCATTATTTCAAAATGTATCTTTAATAAATTTCACAATATTATTAAATTTCATTTTCACTCTGAAATTTATCCATCAATATAATCGGAAATCAATTCAATATGGTCAATAAATTTGATTCATTATGTCAATTTTCATTTACACATTGAACATAAAAGATCTTTTTAGTAAATCCAACCTATAACAATTCGAGTCATAGAGAAATCATTCAGATATATTTCATTAACTTTCTTTCTTATTTAACATCTAAAACGCATGAAAGAACCAATTAACACTTTTATAAGCATACAACGATTTATTTCAACTAAGTGGCCATGCAAAATAAAAGTCAACATGTCAGTCTTCACTCTTCAAGCCACTACTTGTGATTTGACGGGTCATGACAAAGATTTCATATATCACTAACTATCTTTATTTCTAAGGGAGTAAACACACACGTAAACAATTTCAGTTCATCACATAATTTCATAATCACAAATAAGCAATTTGCTTCAATACAGTTAACATACGTATAAGTAAATAGTTTATCAAAACATACCCGTGATATCATCATCAGTGGAGGTAGTATCTTCCACAATCATCTGAAATGACCTACCCTCGGGTGGAGGGTGATTCTTCCTCTTCTGGCCTGTTGAAGATAACGACCCACTCACCGACCCCGACCCTGAACCAAATCTCCTTTCTGATGGACAATCACCGGCCATGTGACCCTCTTTCTGACAATTCCAACATACACTTCGCGGGAACTTACAATCATTCCACTCGTGCCCGAACTGACCACACTTGATACATCGCATCGTTTGAGTTGTACAAACACCATTGTGAGAAGATCTGCATCTAGGACACCACTGTGCCTTCTGACCCGAACTACTTCCAGACTGTATACGATTCGAGTTTCCATGCTTTTGATTTCCCTGCCCTTTCTTATTTTGTTGGGAATTTGATTGTGTAGACTTAAACGTCTGATACTCCGACCTATCCCTTTTCACCCAATCATGTGTAATCATATCACCTTCTGCTGCCTTTGCAAAATCAAAGGCCTGCGACAAATTGGTTGCAAGTCTAGCCATCGATCGGTATTCAGGCCGTAAAGCTTGAATAAAATGTTTTATTCTCGAAGGCTCATCGGGCACCCACTGTTGTACAAACCTCAACTTCTCATTAAACTGCTCGATCAAATCATCCACCGACATCCCTTCGGTCATCCGCAAATTTAAGAACTCCGATCGAATTCTATCCATCTAAAATGAGTTACAGTAACGTTTGCACATTTGTTCTCTAAATTGATCCCACGTTATACTGTTTATTGTTTCCTTTGGTAGGCGTTCAACTAAAGTATCCCACCAATTCATAGCACCACCAGTTAGTTTACGGGTTTCATACATCACCCTAAATTTGTCTTCACAACCACATGCATCCAAGGTTCTATCCATCTCCCTCAACCAATTCATTGTGACATTAGGGTCTCTACTACCACTGAATTCGGGGGGTTTACAATCAAGGAATTGTTTAAAGGTACATGATGGTTTCATGAATTGGTATGGTTGGTTCGGGAATTGATATTGAGGCATACCTTGACTAGGATTAACGTAGAAGTATTGTGGTTGTGACATCATAGGTTGGGGTTCCGATGAGGTGGACATATATGGAGTTGTCATAGTAAAGGCTGGAGTTGTGGGAAATTGCATTGTCAGGGCGGATAATGTAGGGTTGGACATGGGAGGGAAGTTTGGTGTTTGGTTATTCTGATTCTGGTTCATACCATCGACAATACTTTGAAGATGTTCTAATCGGCTTTCCATTCTCATAATACAGTCTTCTCTTTCTGCATTAGCATCTCTAGACGTACCAACGATTTCTGGTTCGGGGTTCGATTGAGTTACCAAAGGGTTGGGATCGTTATCGGCCATACCTGTAACAAACACAACATCTCACGAACTCTTAGTTTAAACCGTTAGTACCTATCATACTAACTCCTACTAAACCACAATTCATATTCACCCTACTAATCCCCTCCACTTAAGGAAGTTTGACCAACTCGAGCCAAGATTTGGGAATGGTACACCTAAATGTGCAACCATCGCCAAACCGAGGCTCTGATACCAAATTGTAACACCACAATCTTAGAGCCAAATTTTTTTTTTTATATGCATACGGAAGCGATTTAAGAAAACTCTAAATCCTAATTATTACACATTATAAAGGCCATTTACATATTAACCAAATATTATAAAACATTTATAGGTGTTACTAAAACAGGCACGACCCGGTTTACAAAATCAGAGTACGGTCAGACTTCCAAAACCCGACTCTAGTCATAGCCCAATCCACAACCTGAAAAGAGTCAACAAATGAGGGATTAGCACAAAGCTAAGTGAATAGAAATAACTATCAATTTGCATAACCACAACAAATTAGAAGACAAGAGAAATCAATCTGGAAACCCGTCCAAACTTCCACAAGCAATTGGACGTTATGAGAGTATCGGCGGACTTGCAAAGTACCTACAACTGTTGTTGGCCGAACAACAGTTTACCGATGGCCACTTTACTATTAGCACGGTACTCACCCCTGACGGAACACATTCGTAGGAGTCCGAGCACCCCATCCAATAGTAACGAAGCCTAGCCAAAACCCACTCATAGCTAACCTCTAGAAAACATGTGCACATACTACCATTAACAATCCCACAATTAATGGCACCACTGGAAAATCAATAAAAACAAAGAAAAATGAATTTTCCCAAAACCAGCCAAGATAGCGCCGCTATCCGAGATAACGTCGCTATCTTCCAGAAGATAACGCTGATATCTGCCAAAAGATAGCGTCCGCTATCTCAAGTCCAGACGCTATTTCGGGCTGCTGTTCCAATTTTCCAAAAACGTTAACAAGATAGCGCCGCTATCTACAGATAGCGCCGCTATCTTCCCCAGACAGTCAGAAAACCTGCAATTTCTCTTATGAACTCCACCATTTCAACCTTTTTGTACATTACATAAGAAAGAAGGTTAAATCCACTCACCTTAGCTTCCTTTTAGTGTCGAGCTCAGTAAACTTATATTACTGAGGCTCCTTCCCTTTTCCTGTACAAAACGAATACCGAATTAGTTACCCGAAATCACTAATTTTGCAACAAGTAATATAAGTTCAAGATAACATCTTTATACAACATTTGCAACTAATTACTTGTATTCCAACACTTAACAATTACCAATGTCTATAACTTCATCAAGTCATGCCATGTAAATCATAATGCACTTTTAACCAACTTGCACACATTAGGCCCAAACGGGTCAAAACACATAATCAAGTCAAACTTGTTATTTACCAATTCCATATTGTCAAGCAACCTAATCAATACCAATTTGAGTAAATTACATACTACTTGCATACCAATGCAAGCTTAACCAACTTTGACCTTATTTAGGTCAATTAGCACATATTGACAACCAAACGGGTCAAAACTATACAATTAAGGTCAAGCTAATTACCGTTCTCAAAATAGACATAAAACATGCTCACAATTATCGTTTCAATATCAAATAGTTAGAACATAAAGGTGTTTGACTTACAAGGTTAAAGTCCACTAATCTCAACTTCACATCTTTTGACCAAACGGGTCAAAATTCATAATTTAGTTATTAATACAACTAAAACACATTTAATCATGGCAAAACTAGCAATATATATTATAATTTGATACAAGCAACAATTACCATTCCAAACATACCATTTGACTAAAATGACCATTTTGATCATAAGACTTCATAATTTTGACTAGTTATTACCAAACGGGTCAAGATATCTTTTAACCAAAATCATGACCATCTATATATATTAAATTAGCATTTCAATCTTCATATTAATACCAAACTACATGTTTATTAGTTACACACTTTGAAACACCCAACTTTTGTTAATGCATGATTTACCCGAAAAAGACACATACAACCACCTGTTACTAACTCAGAAATCTGATCATTTTTATAACCATATCTGTCCAGGAAAATATTATATTATTAAAGTAGACTCATAGACCTTCGAAACGACTGGTCGCACGCCCAAAACGGAGTTACGGTTGATTTTATATGATTTTTGCAAAATGGTCAAAATCTGTCTTTTTTTTTTGTACTTACGGGATTTTTACCAAAAACTCGTCCAAACTTGTAAATTCATGACCATTTCAACAATTCAAGTTACAATCAATCCTATACAACAATTATCACTTCTAACATGTTAGTTATACTTAAATTAACAAAATTTAACATTAAAACATCACTTTCAAGAATTTGGGTAAAACTCACATCCTTCCTCAAGATCACCAACAATGGTGATTTCTTACAAACATCATCAATTCAGTTCTTTTAACCAACAATTAAGCATACAATACCTAAACGGTCAAGTATTAACATGAAATAAACCATCAATTTTAACTTTCGACAAGAAATCATCAAAAACTCATTTCATCTTTTAACAAAAACTATGAACCCTAGAATAGATGGAGAATTTCTTACCTTTGGATGGCTTCAATTCAAGGTTTAGGGCAGAAATTAGAGATGAATGATTCAAGGAATTCTTCAATTAAACAAGAGCATCAAAAATTCATATGCATGTGTGTATTTGTGTGAAATGTCGAAGATGGCAGGGAAATAGAGAGGGTTTTGACACCTCTCATACAACACGTGCCCTATGTGGCTTAAAATCTGATTTCTCATTTAAACACAGTACAGGATAATAGGTTCGCAGATAATTAATTTAAACCTAACTAACTCTAATTTTAGCAACGAAGATATTTTTGAAACCCCGGTTCAGAAGTGAACCCAATTATGTAAAAATCATTTTAATATTTAAATATCCCAGTTTTACTAATTTTAACCTCATGGTTAAAATACAATTAAAATATAATTAAATCAAATAAGTTATATAAAACAATAAACAATTAAATTACTTACCGAAAGTAATTAAAATTTCTAGGTCGGGTCTCAGGATGTTACAGACCCAACCTATGAGAAATCACTTCCTGGATTTATGTCACAAGTGAATCTCACAAAGGCTTTGTCGCTTATCCTCTGACTTGAGATGCAAGTTGGTTTGTGTATGTAGAGGGGCAAACTTTGATGTGGTTAAACGATGACCTGAATAAGGCTGCTATAACAACCATTATCGGGTTTGTCATTAAACATATGACAGACACGTGCAGTCAATAAAGAATTTATTCCTCCACATAAGTGGATTAGATACTACTGGGCCCCTCGATGATTTGAATAGATGTATGTGCGGCCGCACCCAAAGGTAATCAAGATGAATCTTGATTAGTTTGGTAATCTACTTCAATGTATAGATCGAGAAACAGAATCGTTGAAATTTTAGATTGACATTAATCCTTGTCTAAAATTCAACATGGTATTAGTAACAAAAGGATAACTGATTGAAAAACTTTGAACCTGGACTTTTCTGAAACTCACTCATATACTTCTAGGGGCATTGGCGGGTTGCTAGACTCTAACCTTTGCTTGTATAACTACCTGATGTTATAACGTGCGCAAGTGGGAGCTGTTGGAATATGCTTCACGATTATAACATATAGTTATATGGCTAGTTGTATGTGAGCCTAAAGGGTCACACACTTAGACACTCAACACCATATGATATATAGTGTAATTAGGGTAATTGCATTATATATCAATATAAGCTACATGCTTGTATATATTAAAGTTTAATATTAATTGTTAATATTGAAACTTTATAGTGAGCAAACTAGAAGGAACAAAAGATAGGGACTAGAGTGTTAATAATCATAATTGATTATGGGAAGTCAATAAAAGGGGAATCAAGGGCAAGATAAATCTCACCCCTTGAAAACCCTATTCGGCCGTCACCCCATAACACCCTCTCTAGACTTTTGCTCTCTTTGCTTGAAGATTGGACTAGCATCCATATGGTGTTCTTGCAAGAGTGTTGTGTGGATCAACTTTAGAGAGATTCTACGTTGGATCTTTGAGTACTACATTCATAATCATCGGTGATTACAAAGGCTTCAAGGGTATGGTTTTCATACTAAACTCTTTATCTTTAATGCTTAATTATCTTGTCAATATGGAGATCCTTGTTCGGTGATTTATGTTATATTTCCACTGCGTTTTCTTTGATTAAAACCTTAAATCACTAACAAGGTATTGAATGTGGCTTAACCAATTGAATGCGGCTTAACCAATAAGTTAGATGAGCCCTTCTAATTATTAGAAACATAGTTGAAATGAAATGCTCATGGGTCATGGGTGTTCCGTTATAAACTTCCTGGTGGATGAACTTTGCTCATGATACGATCTAATAGTTACCGTGATCATTTTTTAATCTTCCATTGACCATTAAACCCGTGATTTTTAAGAAATTATTCGAGAACCTTACCACTAGATATCAACATATATTACCAACAAAATTGTGTATCAATCAAATTCTTAAAATTGTAACCATATCAATGATACTATATTAAAAGCAAAACTCTTCACATCCATAGTTCATGATTTATAATTTACTGTCTTCTTTTAATGTATTTTGCCAATTTAATCTCAATCTTGCTTCATTTTGCTAATTTCCATAAATTTGAAAAAAATAACGTAATCAATATGATTATAATAATTTAGTATTGTGACAGATAAAAGAATTTAGCAGTAACGCACCAAGTTTTATAAATATTCAACTAAAACTTCCCTGCATTTCTGGTAGAACATCATCAGAATGAATCGTAAACAACATTAGTTCATCTTAGAAGATGTTAACTCGTGATCCTTTTGATTATACATCACATGCGAGTGATATATAATGAGATTTGGCTTTGTATCAAAGTTTCACGTGAATTGGACTTTCGTATCCTTTTTATCGCCTAATGCTGAGGAATCGTGAACCAAAACATCTTGAATCGCCTTCGGCATGGGTTCATCTTTCATTACACTTCTCTAGTATTCTTCAGGGCCTTTTCTTGCATCATTAAGGCTTGCAAGCTAATCATCAAAACAATTAAAAAAATGTTACGTTAATTTAGGAATTTTGTATATAAATGGGATTAAGTTAGAGTCAGAGATCCTTCGAGAAGTAGTCTCTCTACTACAGGGTAGATGTATGACTGTATACATCTCACATCCTCATACACCGCCTTTGGTTGGATCGTATATCGTTGTTGTATATAAATGGGATTCAAGGTTAACATGAACATGAACATATATGCTTACGAGAATTAGGGAGAAGAGAAACAAGAAAGCTGAGAGAGATTTCATGTTCTTATTTTAATGAATTCAGACTTTAGTAGTTTGATTAGATTAAAGGTTAATGATAATGACAGTCCTAAGGGCTGTCAATAAAAAGGCAAAAAAAAGGTAAAATCTCCCTCTGAATTTTATGCATTTTATACAAACATTTTATGCATGTTAGAGACAACCCTAAGGATTGTCATTAATAAAACCCTAAATTAAAATACCAATTGATTTATTGGTATTTATAGATGCTATAAATTTGTTTGAGTAATAAATGTTTGTGAGCCACATCAACATGATATCGATATTTGTTGGTATTAATTTTTTATGTATAGCAACAAATTAATTTCTTACATATAGAGTAAAGTAAGATCATAGTAATAAAAACGTTTGTGTACAAACTAGATAAATACTTAAAGCAAAAGCTAATTTTGTATAACGATTCCACTTATATTTAATTTGTAAAAGTTTTTTGGTTTGGGTAATAAATAATAGTTTGCAAAAAAATAATTTTACGTATGATATATTTATTAATTGAATTGAAATAAATTGATTAATTATATATAGTTACGTCTCCTTGATTTTTATAAAATCTTAAGGGATAAATTTTAGTTATTGGATCAAAAGATTCATTAACCACCACCATCATCAAATCACATATAATTCGATATACAACCACAACTGCCGGCCACTACCGCCGGCGACCACCTCCGCCCACCGCCCGCCCGCAGCCACCTGCCGCCCGCATATAATTCGATATACGCAATCGCATGTGATTGCAAGCAGCCGACAGTGGAGAGGGGTTGCCGGTGGTGGAGACGGTGGTCGGCAGAGGTTGGTGGTGGTGGTGGTCGGCCGTGTTGAATCAATCATGTGATTTAATACACATGGGGTGGTGGTGGTCGGCGGTGTGCAATCACATGTGATTTAATACAAATGGGGTGGTGGTGGTGTTTATGTGTTGAATCACATGTGATTCTGGTGGCGGTATTGATGATTTGGGATTGATTGATCCAAGACTGAAATTATTCTTCAGAACTTTATAAAAATCATAAAACTCGTTTAAATATTTCTCTAATTATATATAGTGTCAATAGAAAATAGTTTCCAAAAATAAGGTAAATTGATTATTTGAAAGGCATGTTGGTAATTAAGTCCTTGGCTTTTAAGAATTTAGACGTAAGCTAGGGTAGTTTGGAGTAATTATCTCATCTTATCTTATCTTACTATTTTATAATGTAAATTAGACCTTTATAAATAAAGAATGTCTGAATTCAAACCTTCCATATTTAGCAGTGTTCACTTTGCCTCAAAAATATGAAAAATGCAGCTTTGGACGAGGCTCGAACCCGAGTGGGAGTGCTCCATAGGTGAAGCTCTTACCACTAGCCAAAGTCACAACTTTGGTTACAAATTCGTAACACTTTATACACAAGGTGTTTCCCAAGTATATTTAAACCGGCCGATCAAAATTAAATAAAAAACTGCTTTGGACCAGGCTCGAACCCGAGTGGGAGTGCTCCATAGGTGAAGCTCTTACCACTAGCCAAAGTCACAGCTTTGGTTACAAATTTGTAACACTTAAACACTATGCTTTCATGTGGGACGGATTTCAATATAGCCATTAAAATTTTACGTTTTAAAACTTTTATTTATAGAAACCATGATCAGTTAACGTAAATAGAGAAATATATTAATTTTGAACATGCGTTTTAAATTACTTGGTTTTAATTACGTTAAAAACTGTCGAGATTTAATTGGTTGACTCGTTTTTATTGTTGAACCATTTAATGGTTTGACTTACGATAGTTGTACTTTATGCAACAATAATAACAAATTTAAATTGTACCCCAAATGCATTTATGCAACAATAAAAATAAATTTTTTAATGATCATGTCAAGCAAAATTATATAAAATTCTCAATTTTCTCAATTACTGTTGTTTGGTTACCAAAAAGATATCCATCAATTATGCGATATCCTTGCATCTAACTCGAATTTACATCAAAACGTATCTACTGTATTTCATTTTCATATTAAATGATAACTGTCTTACACTTTTAATACCTCAAAATTTTCAAATTTAAATGGTCAACGATTTTTTTATACCATTTACGCCATTACACGGAGTTATGATTTGGGGATGCTATTCAAACTTTTTTGACTTGATACGTTTTTTCACAAATGTACTAGGTATATAATATGACAACTATACGTTTTTTGTAAATAGATTAAGGAGTGTTACTATGAAAGGTAATATGAAAGAATATAAACGTTTAAAGATTGTTAATTTGGCATTTAATGGTTTGACTGACAGTTTTTTCTAAAAGCTCTTTAATTGACGGGTTTATTGTGGGGGAAAAACCGAAATTACCATAGTTACAATGCTTCCTCTTTAAAACTTTAAATACGTTTCTAACTGTAAGTATTAAATTGTTTATTACGTTTAATTACACATTTAATATATATACGTTTTTTACGTTTTATTACACATTTAATATGATTGACTCGTTTTTTAGCAAGTGTTTAACACATGTAGACAAAAATAATGACGAAATTACATCGCACTTATAATACAGCTGCAATTAATTGTTTTCCATATATGTAATAGAAAAGATAAATACAGAAGTAATTGGAAGATTAGAATATTGAAATTCTTTCTATATATATATACAAAAAATGATTTAATAGTTTGACTTACAATAGTTTTAATTACGTTTATAATGGCAACTAGCACACTTATACGTTTTTTGTAAACAGGTTAAGAAGTGTTAATATGACAGTTAATATGAAAGAATATAAACGTTTAAAGAGTGTTAATTTGGCATTTAATGGTTTGACTGACAGTTTTTTTCTAAAAGCTCATTAATTAACGGTTTTATTGTGGAGAAAAAACCGAAATTACCGTAGTTACAATGCTTCCTCTTTAAAACTTTAAAATACGTTTCTAACTTTAAGTATTAAATGGTTTATTACGTTTTATTACACATTTAATATATAAGACGTTTTATTACACATTTAATATATACGTTTTTTATGTATATAAATTGACGACTCAACCATGTAACCTTTGCATTCACGATACGAAACACATACCACCAACCATCACCCGTCACCGTTTTCATCATAATCCTGCAAACCATAGTAAACACCGGTATTACTTATCACCCACTGCTCTGTTTTTTTTCTTCATTTCTTAAACTTTTGATACAAATTTTATTCCGCTTGTGTATGACTTTCGTAAATTATAATCTTTTTATGTAAGGTATTCTTAACATATCAACAATCGGATTGCACTTTATAAGAAACATTCATGATTTTAAGAACAAAATTCACCTAAAGGTCAGGGTTCTACGAATTTGGCCCCACACGAACTTCGACAATACAAATGAGATAATATCACTTGAGATGCTGTTAATTGACGAGAAGGTATTACACTTAATCATATTCGATAAATGATTATTAGGTATAGATATTATTTATACTAAATTAACTATTAATTAACATCATATGTATTATCCAATTTTTGTATGGAGGCAGATAGTGAGGGAATGTTTGGGGCTAGAGATAGCGAGGGAAAACTTTCTTTTCTCAAATATTTTGTTTTGAAGCATAGTACGTGTTATTAAATATATACAATTATTATTGTTATATAAAACATTTGTCATCTTCATCAACTGTAGCGTGACGGTCGACAACCACATTCTCATACATCTCTTTATTTGTACAATTTTTTTAAGAAAAATACTTATAACCAAATAATATTTAACCACCACAAAATAAAGTTCGCAGCCCGCCGCATCGCGCGAGTTTTAAGCTAGTGAATTATTAAGTTTAATTAGCTTTGTAAGTGTCTGAGAGAATTTATAAATGGCGACAGTTGGTGTGTGACTGTCATGTATCTAATCTTAGATGTGGAACCATAAAAATGAAAAAACTACATAGTTTTAGTTAAAAAAAAAAACTTAAATGGGTAACAGTGACCTGTTATTTTTTGTTTGAAATATTAAAGTGATAATAGTGAGCTGCGATTTATTGTTCGACAAAATATCTCTCGATAACCATGCATAAGATTTTCTGAATTATACAAGTCTATTTATTATTGACCATTAAACTATATAACGATTGCGTAGTATTTGAATTGTACAATCTTAGTGCATTAACATTACGTACGTGGAATTAATATTAAATAAATTTGAATTGGAATTAACATTTAAGTAATATTGAATTGGAATTCATTTTACATCAACTACTGGATTTTTTATGAGTCTACACAATTTTAAGGTTCTGGTGATGAAATATAATTAAGAAGACAGAATTAAAATTTCGAAAATTTCATTAAAATTTTGGAAGTTTCCATGCGAAGAAAAAACAGATTCAATAGGAACTAAAACTCTACTTGTAGCATAGTGGTATCCAAGGAGAATTTAATGTGTTGCCCATAACTAATTGGTCATGGGTTCAAGTCCCGTCGTGGACAAAAAGGTGGAAGGTTCGAGGGAAGGCATACTGCCACTTGTGGATGTCACTGTCTAGGCTCGAACCACTAACTCACTAACTAGCCGTTCAAAAAAAAAAAAAAAAAAAAAAAACGAACTTTAATCGGGAACTGAAGATGGGTTAGACGAGAATTAAAGGCAATAAAAACAAGGGGTGTTTAAGTTCACCATGGAAAGAAGAACAAGGGGTTAGACGGATTTTGGAGTTTTAATTGGCTTAGGCTTGATTTAGATTGGGTTTTAAGTATTTTAAGCAAAACTACGTAGTTTTAAATGGTTCAACACCTAAAGTTAAGTGCGTGACAGTCACACACTCATTTTTCCCTTTATAAATTTATGTTTATAAGTTTATTTAAGAGCTTTTAAATAACCTATTTTGAGGTTGATTATTACTTTATTAAGATTAAGAGTTTTTACATTCTTAACATCATATTTTACTAACCACTCTTATTCAGAGGTTTTAACAAATGTCATTTTTTGTAATTTTACAATAAACTTACGTAAGATCTTCTGAACATTTTATTTAACAAAAACTTATAATTAGCTTACGTAAGTTCATAAGCACAACCCTTTTTAAATAAGCTAATAAGCTTGGCATGTGAAGTGACTTAACGGATCAATTTAGACGGACTTTGACAGAATGACAAAACTAAGGAAAGATAAAGACCACAAGGACAAAAATCACAAAAAAATAGGGACAAAATCGTAGAAGTTAGAAGACCACATAGGCAATTTCTAAAATTTACTCTATTATTCAACATCCTAAAATTATCTTGATTATAAATAAATGTTTTGATAATGGCAATCTTTATTACATTTGTATGTGCATTAATGGACTTGGTAATAACGCAAATGCAAAAAATTATTGATTGTTATACAAATTCTTATATCTTAACATATTAACTACTACGTTAAGAGCTACAATTATCATTTTCCTATAAATAAAAGATGAGAATTAATTTATTCACCATAACTTTTTATACATATACCAAATTGTATAAATATTTATACATAGTATATAAATATATAATTCAGCAGTTATGATAGATAAATTAAAAAATTGATATAAAAAATCACTTCATTACCACTTCACTTCTCATTTCCTACACACAAAAAAAAAAAAAAAAAAAAAAAGATTCATTATCACTTCAATTCTTATGTACTCCGTATTATGGCCCTTTTGTATCTATACCAACTTCTCATTGTCTACTGTCTAGTATGCTTTTCTTGAAGTCTTTCGTGTTAGATTGATCTTATAACACCAAAATCTCCGTGCTAATTTGTATTAATTTGATAAAATTAAAGCAATTAATATGGTTATGAGATTTTAGTATTAGAGCAGATTAAAAAATTTAGTATCACACAATCTTATAAAATAAATGCTCAACCCAAACTTTATTTTCTTTTCCCAAAGGAATTATCACCACAATGAATTGTAAACAACATTAGTGCATCTTAGAAGATGTCAACTCATGATCTTTCTGATTATACATCACATGAGAGTGATATATAATGAGATTCGGCTTTGTATCAAAGTTTCTTGTAAAGCGATCTTTCGTAATCTTTTTATCCCCTAATGCTGAGGAATCCTGTACCAAAACGTCTTGAATTGCCTTTGGCATGGGCTCGTCTTTCATTACGCTTTTCCAGTATTCTTCAGGACCTTTTCTTGCATCATTGATGCTTGCAAGCTAATTATCAAAAAAAAAAAAAAAAACTAATAAGTTTTAGCTCAATTTAAGAACTTTGAATACAAATGCATTTCAATGTAAACATGAACATGTATGCTTACCAGAAGAAGGGAGAAGATACACAAGAAAGTTGAGTAATATTTCATGTTTTATGTTGTTAATGACTTTGATTAGATGAATACCAAATTGATTTACTAGTATTTATAGATGATATTATTTGGTTTTAGCAATTAATGCGTATCAGCCACAATAGCATGATGTAGGCATTTTTGGTATTTGTTTAATTACGTAGTAACAAGAAATTTCTTACATACAAGTTAAAGACCGAATGAGTAAGATATTATATATGTAAGCTAGGGTTATATCGAAGGTAGTTTTTTATTTTTATGTAGTTCTAAAAAATAAATCTTAGTCATTAGATCAAAAAAAGTCATATGGTCAAGATCAATCTCTTAACCACCATCATCATCAAATCACATGTGATTGAATACACAATCACCATCGTCGGCCACAACCACCATCGTCGGCCACTGCCGCCAATCACCGCCAACCGCCGATCGCCGATGTAATCACATGTGATTGGATATACAATCACATGTGATTGAAAGCGGCAGGCGATGGCGGTGGGTGGCCGGTGGTGGAGATTGTGGCCGGCAGAGGTTGGCGTGGTGGTGGTGGTCGGCATTGTGCAATCACATGTGATTTAATACACAATCACATATAATTGAAAGCGGTCGGAGGTGGCGGGAGGTTGTCGGTGGTGGTGACAGTGGCCGGTGGCAGTGGTTGCCGACAGTGACAGTGGGCGATGGGCAGCGGTAGTGGGGTTGGTTGTGGTGGCGGTGTTGATGTATTAAATCACATGTGATGGTGGTGATGGTGATTTGAGGGTTGATCTTGACTATTTAATCCAAAAGTTAAGATTTATCCATCAAGATTTTATATAAAAGATGGACTATCTTGAACGATTCTCATGTAACCTAATGATAAAATTAAAACTATAATAGCAAAAAAAAAAAATTTAATTTCAAATCGTATGAAGTAAGATATAGAATAAGAGATTGATTACCACTTTAATGCTTATGTATTACTTTTAGAAGTGTAAATTAAACTTAATTGATACCTAACTGGTATAATTATGTCAATAATATCCCTTCATTTTATATTTTTAGACACCACATATTACAAAATATACATACACAAAATACTAATTTTTATTCAAATACTCACACATCCCTTCTCCCACATCCATCTCTTTTCTCTTCCGACTTCTCTCACTGACGCCTTCTGCCGGCTGGACCGTGCCAATGGTTTCAGTAAACTAATGGCCATCAGTTGGCTACCGAGGACACTGTTAGCATCAGTCTGAGCTTTACCCTGCATTTCATGTATAATTATTTCTTTTAAAAACATACATTTGTAGTCATTTTTTGGAAATTTTTACACATACAATCATTTAGCCAAACATTCGTTAAATATTTTAACGCAAAAAAGACTACCGATGCAATTCTAAAGAACTATTGATGTAATTTTTTCAACATAAAAACTTAGAGAACGTTAAACTAAATAACTATAGATATAAAAGGTTTCCAAAAAAGGTCTATCATTGTAAAAAAAATTAAAGTGAATAAACATTGAAATTTGGTGTAAAGTTCAAGAATCATCTTTGTAATTTACCCCTATTAGAATAGTAACAATTAGTCGAAGGGAATTAATTTATTAAAGGCATTTATTACTTCATATAAGGCAAATTAAAGTTATTTGATATTTTTATCCACAATCAAATGATTCATTATCTCATTTCATAATTAATTATGAGGGTATAAATGTTAAATATTTTTAATTTTCCTTGGATGAATAATAAGTGCCTTGAACAAATCATTACCTTTAGTCGAAGTTAATTTTACATTAATTTTTTTCCAAAACCAAAATTTAGCGGGTAGCTAGCTTCTCTTAAACTATGGATTTCCTTAGGATTATGAGTTTTTTTTTTTGAACGGGTAACACACCCCCTAATTCTACATCATTTTGTCTACGTCGAGACTTGAACTCGTAACTTGTGGAACACCGGATACCGCTAGACTATAATTCATTTGGTTCCATAGGATTATGGTTAACAACCATATATATAATAATGACTATGTATAAATAATATACATATGAATTTTGGAATCTTTTATATTTAGTAATTTAATTAAGGGTTTTGTTATTGACAGCCCTTAGGGCTGTCTCTAACGTGCATAAAATGTTTAAACATTCATTGATAGAGTAGTGTTCCTAAAATTCAGGGGACATCTTTTATACTTCCTCCGTATCAAAATAAGTGACACAAATTGGCTTACACGTTTTTTGAGGCAAAAGATTAAAGTAGAGGTTAAAATATATTAAAGTACATAATTAGTGGAGAATGGGTCACACTTTCCTTGAATAAAGTGATATTAATGAGTTTTAAAAGTAAAAGTAAGAGTATAAGGGTAATTTCACTTTATTAAAGTGGATAGTTAGTGGGTATGGGTCCCACTATTTTTACCAAATAAAGAAAGTTTTCAAAGTGTGTCACTTATTTTGATACATCCCAAAATGGAAAGTGTGTCACTTATTTTGATACGGAGGAAGTATTATTTTTGTCTTCTTATTGACAGCTCTTAGGATTGCCATTATCATTTTCCTTTAATTAAAATAAAATAAATCTTGAACAATTTAAATGTTTCAACTAGGGCTGTGGAGAAAGAACCGGAACGGCATAGAACTGACGAAATCGAACCAAACTGGAATTAAACCGCAGTCCTTGGTTCTTAAATCTAGAAAACCGACACATCGGTTCGGTTCCGTTAATATCCAATGGAACCGCAAATAACCACATCACGATAGCAAGGAGATCAATTAAGAAGCTGAGATTGGAGTTTAATATCAATAATCAAACCTTGTGTGTTAATTCAATTCCAAACCCAACCGTTGACTTGAAACCCTATGATTGTACTGTGTGTTTGAACTGGTCTATTTCCACCTCAATTTCAAGTTACCTACCCTAACGTATTTGATCCCACGCTTTATAATCACGAGAATATATTTACTTCAAGAGAAGGTGGGGGTGCAGGAAACAATTGGGCCAGTGGATATTATCAAATGCACAAATAGGTTATATGATTATGCTTGTTCAACGATAACAAATTAAATTTGAGCATATTTTGCAATAAATTAACCAACCTATTACTTGATTAATCAGATAGGAGTGAAGTTTATGATTTTGATGATTACGGTAACATTAAGTCATTAACATTAAAGTCATCGGATAGGAATGAAGTTTATGATTTTGAATGGTTCCAACTTACAGTAGCATCTAATACAACATTAGATCACCGGTTTCAGCCGACCCAAATCGATCAAACCCGAAACTTAACTGAATTGGACCAGTTCTAATTGTAGGAGCTAATACCAATTTTCATTAATAAAATACAATTACAATAAGGGAAATTGACTAAATAACGTTTACAAAAGATTGAAACAAAGAAATAGAACAAACAAGAACAAGGTTTTTGGTTGAGTCTCGTAAAATTCACGATCCCCTTAAAATAAATTCGTTGTCTATTTCCCAGGGTAAAACAACCGAGTAGTTTTACACTACCGGATATAATCCAAGCCAGAACATTAACCAAAATTTAGATTACTTTCTTAGGAGAGAAAGCTGTGAAATAAGAAGTAGGTGATCAAGGTGTGTCTACAAATGAGACCCAATGTCTCTATTTATAGTGTAGAATGCCAAGTGATGTTTAATCAAAACATTAAATGCATTCAATACTATTAAACAAGAAATCATAACAGCAAACTGCATTTACTGTAGAAATTTCGTAACTGACTGCTCAGTCCATGAACTCAGTATACGCAGGTCAGTATCAGACAGCAGCTGCAGGAACTCAGTATTGGAAAGTCAGTATGAGACTGCCTGCTGCGCAGGTCAGTACTGCAGCGCAGTACGTATCGAAAAACTGAGTACCGAGGTGGTCGGTATTGACCAGTCAGTACAGAGGAGGTCAGTACGAGCATACTGCAGTGTCGACAAGATGCAAAAAATTGACCCGCACGAGCCCGGGATTTCAGAGCTGCATTCGTGTCCGCAGGTCGCACGGGCGCACATGAGTTCAAGCCATTTCGAGCCACTCTACTTTGGACACGCTATATACCGTTGCGTAGCTCTCACAAAGGAGAACACAAAGCTACCAATCAATAACTATATATAACAAATATATATAACATTATATAGGTCCAAAGTTGATGAAAAATCATTTTATCACAACTTTTTCCAAACACTAATCGGATTGGTTCACGGTCCTTCAAAACATGATTTTTCGGTTCTCCATTTGGTTCTAGTCGGTTCGGTGGACTGCTTGGTTAAGAGATTACAAACTTAACGAGCCAAAAGAGAGATCACACAAATTATACAATAATATTTATTCTTGTGTGTATTTTCGAAATTAAGTTCATTATATATGGAAATATTATATGGGAATTTTTAATATGTGTTTAAAGCTATATTATAGTAACATTAAATGTCTTTTATGCCTTTGTATTTAATTTATCAAAAACTTTCATTCTTAATTATGGTAAAGGTAAAATCGATATAACATAAAAGTATTAATAATTCATAAATATCATTTTTTTACTTTAATTAAAAAAAAATTGGTTTATTAAATATTCGCTATCATATGCCAATGAGCACATATTAGCAAAACTCATATTATATTATAGATGTGCAACGGCTAATGTATACCAAAATCTACCCAACTATTTAACATTGTTCATTATGATCGCTTAACTATTGAAACAACGTTATATCCAGTTTTAATCCACATAGATTGTTTGGCGAAATGCTTAAACCAACCTTAATTTATTAGCATTGATGAGAGATAAGTTTGCATATTATGCTTAAACAACACCAATCAAACTTAGAAGAATCTAACTCTTGATCTTTTTTGTATCGTACATTACATCAGAGTGATAGTTTAAAACACCGGGTTGAGATCGACCCGTTTTATTTTCTTTATTATCTGCACCAATCGAATCTTGACTCGTAAAATCTTGAACCGTGTTTGACATGGGCTTGTTTTTCGTTAAGCTTCTTGGGTATTCTTCAGGGTCTTTTCTTGCTTCATTGGGCCTTGCAAGCTTAATTATGGGAAACAAAATATTAACAAGAAAAAGTTAGAGTAATTCAAGATTAATTAATACAACCATAATTTCAATGCAAACACAGTCGTGAAAATGAATTCTTACAAAAATGGAGAAGATAATCAAGAAAGCTGCGAGAGATCTCATGTTTTTAAGTTGTTGCTTTCATTAGATGATCACTCTTGTAATTATAAAGGGGAAAATTCATTAGTTCAGGTTAAGAGTATTCATTATTTTAAATCAACATGATCTGGTTTGAAGATAATGATTGAAAATTAATTTGAAGATCATGAATATTTGCTGGTTAATTACGACATAAATATATTTATATAAATTTTAAATTACCCTACTTAAATTAATATATTCTAATAAGATTTCACATAATTTAATTTAACTCTAATTAGAATTTGGGTGAGGCTTGCAAAAATTAAATGCTTTAATTGTGCTTGAGAATGAGATCCTACATATTTACATTAAGGTATAAATTAAAAAATGTTAAAAGAACTTAATATTTTTCTTTATATTGAAAAATTAAATATAAAAATAAATTTAGTAATTTATATTTAATGCAATCTTAAATATGTAAGCAAACAACACACAAGTTAATTAAACAAACACTAAATATGTATAAATTTATTTTTTTTTTCTCTGTAATTGACAAATATTTGATAATAAAAAATATTATTAAATGCTTTAACAACGTATACCATTTATTAGTCTTCCTAAATTTTTGCAACTTAAATTAGTTATGCAAAATATCTTTATTATATGTCTTTTATAGACTAGTTTATTTTTTTATTTATTTATTATTTATATTTTTTTTTTTTGTTAAACTAGTATTCTATAAGCATGTGATAATACGTCTTAAATGATAATTCCTCCGTCCCAATTTTATTATCCATCTTTTCATTTTTGTTTGTCCCAAAATAGTTATCTACTTATACATTTCAACAAATCAAAAAGCTTTTAAGTGATAAAATGATACTCCCTTCGTCCCAATTTTATTGTCCGTATTTCGATTTTGGTTTATCCCAAAATTATTGTTAAATTAAAATAACCACCAATTAAAAATTAGTTAAAAGGAAAATATAGAATTTTATTGGTTTGACAGTGTAATAAATGCATTAGTCTTAAACTGTGTGATTTTTGTCTGTGGACAATAATTTTGGGACGGAGGGAGTAATTTAATTGGTGCAGAATATAATTAATATATTTTTCTTAAACTACGTATTTTTGTGTAGTGGACAATAATTTTGGGATATAGGGAGTATTAAGTTTTCAAATATTGAAAAACACATTTGTTAAACAATTTTTTTTTTGAACCTCAAGTTAAAGCTTGTAACCTACTAACTATGTTTATGACATCTCATAAATACGAGAAAACTACCTCAAGCAACTAAACAAATAAACAAAACATGCCAAGTAACTAAAGTTCTAAACAATCATTACGCATTGTTTTCAGGTTAAGACAACTGATTAAAATAACAACAGTTGATGGAGCTTCCAATCAACAAGTGTCTTTGGACATATGTCGTGTTTTTCATAAAGCAAAATGTCAATGTCTTCAGCTGAGTCATGTTGAGACAAAAAGAGAAGAAAATGAAGGAGAATAAGGGTTTTAGAGGTGGGTTTTTTAAAAGAGAAAAAGGTATTTCAGCATTGAAAGAGATATAATAAGCAAGTTAGTATTAGGGATCAAAAGTGTGAAAGAGTTTCGAACCACAGGGACCATCTGTGTACTTTCGGAGACTTGGGGACAAAATCCAATATTTTTGTCAACCCACATGGACCATCCGTATAATTTACTCTAAAATCAAATAAATACTCGAGTTTTACACAAACAACTTAATCTATTAACTAACAAATTATTGTTGCTCGGAGTATAAAGAAAGATGATGGTGATTCTACGGTAATTGTATATCATATAAATCTTGAAATTACTTAGAGACATTATTTGACAATTAACAATCTCTCAATATTCAAGATATAAACATGGACAAGAGTTTCTTCGAGTATTTAAGTTCAATGTTACTCACCTTAGTCTCACTCATCAGCAATCATTTACATAGCTTATGAACTTGGAATACATAAAAGTAGATAAATTAGAGAATATGAAAGGATTTAAATTTATTTTTAGATTATTAGTTGAATTTTCATAACCACATGCCATACTTTTGTTTCACCTTGGTGAATTTGTGAATGACTTTTATAATTAAACAACACATTTTATACTTCAATGGTCCCATATATCTGCAAGAAATAAATAGGTCAACACTTGACCAATCTAACAATAGTTAAAGTTACTACTTTTAGACAAAAAGTCCCCTTTTGCAAAATGCAACAATAAAGTAGAGGGGGCAATTTCGACCGATTCATAGGTAATCGGGTCAATTTAGGTTATATCTTACTTATCTTAAACGGGTTGAAATTCACCGAAACTAATGCACAAGCCTTATGAATCATTTAATTAACAAAGTTGTAATAATATAATTTTTGTAATCATACAAGAATAATATGTCCGCGTGTTGGGGCGGTATGTAAAACATATATTTTTTTACAGGAATTGAATTTCTTATTCAAATTGGTTTCAATTTATCCAAAGTTAACCATAATAACAATAAATTGGTAATAATACTAATAGTTAAAAGAGGAGTGTGATGACAATTCTCAACCAATCGTTTAAAGAAAATTGGATCGTTATCAAAATTCTTGGATCTTTAAGAGGGAATATTTTTTTATAATGATCTAAAATTTTTAAAATGATTGGTTGAGAATTGTCCTGAAAGTCATCATTAAAATTTAAGCCCTCACCTGTCACTTTAAAGTTTAAACTAAATTTTAGTTTTATATTTATATTATTTAATTTGTTTAATTTATTAATGTTTGAGATGGTGGCTGTTATTTCTAAGCATAAATATGTTAACCTATTTTTCAAGATTAAGTAATCAACTGATTCCGTTATGATAATTTTGCCACCTATAGAAAATCAGAGAAATAGCTTACACCAACTCTGTATAACTAATTCTCCATGCTGGAAAACCAAGGTGACATCTTGCGGGCCCATATATTAATAAAAGACCAGGATCAGGCTCAACGCCGCCTAATACTACAACAAAATCAACCCACAAAAAATCAGTATCCTACCCTATATATGAGGCCTAAATTTGAAGAGGGTTTGACACCATGGCAATTCCAAGCATTCCTATTCGTCCATAATGCCACTTGAAATTCCCTGATTGGTCCACGTCATTTGCACTAATACAAACGAATCTGGTACAGCTTACGGTCTACATTCATATTCATATGCTCCATATACGGCAAACGAATCTGGTACGGCTTACGGTCTACATTCATATGCTCCATATACGGCTTCCTACATACAAGGAAACAAATAACTATTTAAAAGATCGTACATACAAATAACTATTTAAAAGATCCTACATACAAGGAAACAAATAAATATTTAAAAGATCAATCAGCGAAGGAAACAAATAACTATATGTAACATTTATATGTAACATTTCTTCATTTACCGTTTTTTTTTTTTTTGTACAAAATCATCATCACATCTATCGATTATTATGTCATTTAGAAGTATATAAAGTTTTTGGACATTTTTCTACATACTAAAATTTACAGCATACCCGCCCATCGGGCGGGTTTTGTAGCTAGTATGTATGTATATAACATATGCACAAACTAAAAATAATGGAAAGAGAAAAATGCAAAGAAAACCAATTGTGTTTATTCTCAAACTTGTTGATAGAGCAAAGTTTCTGCATTTTTTTGGTTATTTTCCTGAGTTAAATAAAAAACCAAAACCAATTTTCCCCATTCGACAATTATAAAAGCCCGTCTCTTAAATTTGAAAATAACAAGTATCATGAACAAAGACACAATAAACCAAATTCAACTCATTGGGGGGTAATAGACTTCTTTCAAATTTCATTGGTATTTTCTTAAGTTGTTCGAGAGGAAAATGATTTGCTATTTATTGATTTTCTCTATATATTCCTTCAAGTAACGATATTTATAGAGTAATAAATCTCTAGGAGAATGTAGAGTTCTTCAATATCTTTTAGAATTCACGTGTATCTTATAGTATTAACTAAACACCATAAATTACTCTCCATACTCATTGAGAGTATGACATTTTGAAAGACGACACATAAACAACTCCTACGTTCAAAAATACTCCCTCGTTAAATCCACGAAGTTGGTCAAGGCATAAAAAAAATTGTATAATCATGTTCTAAGCAATAAAAATTTAGACAAAAAAAAAAATTCAATTTCATCATGTGTTTACTTGTAATTTGTTTCAACTTAATAAACTATCAAGAGTTCTAGATTTCTGATCATATATCCATCAATAATTAAGCTAATGGTTCTTAATTAAAATTATTTTAAGCAATTTAACTGGAAAAACTATCAATTTCCTTAAACATAGAACATAAAATATCATATAAATACCTATTCTTAATTGCCACTGAATTACAAGAGTACCTTCTAATTATAAGAAATGTCTCTTGATCTTTCTTGTTTATGAACGGATTCTTTCATAGTATTTGTTTAGTTGAATGCATAATCATATATGTTGTCTTTATCTTTATGTGCGTCGCCAAACATTTTGATCATCGAAGACAATATATTTGTCTTCAAAAAGTATCAAGATGATATGTTGCTTATACACAATTTTTACATATTAATGATATATTTTTTTATATCTAAAAAACTATTTTATTATTTATTAAATCATGATAATATTAATAAATATTTTTTAAAAATATATAAAAACAATTATCCTTCTAATTAGAGAAAATAGAAAACAGAAAGGCATACATACATACGCGGGTTTACAGTGAAGAAAGGGGAAGATTTACATAAGAAAGCTTGAATTTTATGTACTGAAATTAATTTCCCCCAACCTCGTGGCCACGTTCTGATCGTTAAACCCTACAATTTACTATGAAGATTTGATTTCATTCAGTTTCATTTACCACTGTTTGATCATTGGTTGACGATGGAGGCATTAACGGAGCTATGCGATTTGATCGCGCAGAACCCTAGTCAATTTTCTGACAAAATTGCTTGGATTTGCAACCGATGCCCTCCATCGGAGTCTCTCCTATCCGGATCTCCGAAAATTTCACGGTCTCAGCTCCATGCAGTCCTTGTAACTGCTCGATTCATTTCTAAATGCGGCAATTACAATGATAATCGTCCTCGATCGATTGTTCTAGACTTCATACGAGCAATTCCAGCTTCATTTGACCAATCATTTTGGCCAAAAGCGTTTGGGAACGCTTCGATTGCTTCTTTCTATGCGGAATTCTACGGATACGTTTGTAAAGCAACTGAACTGTATCCGGATTTCAACTCTGATGTGGCAACGGTCATGGGAGACATTGTGTTTGCTGCTGTTAATGATAGGTGTGGTGATGTGGTGATTTCAAAGGCTTTTTTGGTTGCTTTATCTGAGAATTGTCCTCCTATTATCGCATCAGAAGCAAACAAATTGGTGAATTCTCTACTTGATGGCATAGAATTCGCATTCCCAATCGTTAGTTCACCCAAAGGTATAATGGGCTCAAATTCTTCATCACAAAGCTCGCCAATTAGTGTTAGCAACGTTGCTGCTTCTAGTTCTTCAAGTGGTGGTATAGAAGATGCTAATTCGAAGGCTATAGTTACAAATGGTGGAAGCAGTAGTGCTTTCACAACAATGCCGACACCTGCTGGTGGTGATAAAAAGGGGGTTTCATACTTTGAGGATGAACTGGTGGAAAATCTCGAGAAACAAGAGATCGCATTCAAGTTAATTGGACATATTCTTGACAAAACGCAGATTGATCCCAAGCTTTTGGAACAATTGCACATCATTACTAAAGATCAAGTCAAATCAATTTCATCTTTTCTAAAGGTAAGGTTTCCCTAAAGTAATTTTAATTTTTAGCAGAATGTATTATTTGTGTATGTGAATTTCTATTTGCTGGACAGATAAGGAAGCGTGATTGGACAGAACAGGGCTCATTATTGAAAGCTAGAATTAATACCAAACTTTCTGTTTACAAAGCAGCAGTTAAGTTAAATGTCAGATGTCTTGAATCCCTTGATTCAGAGGGAAAATCATCAAAAACATTGCTGTATAAAGCTCTGGCTTTGTTAATAGAAGCTGCTGAATCTTGTGTTTATTCAGTGTGGCGTAAGCTAAGAATTTGTGAAGATCTTTTCAGTTCTTTGCTTGATGGTATATCCAAAATTGCAGTTACCCGTGAAGGTCATCTGTTACGGGTTCTGTTTATAGGGTTCAAACCACTTGTGAGAACTACATGTGCTCAAGTATGTATCATTTTTTTGGATTTTGATTTAGTTTTTTTTTTTTCAGAGTTGATTAAATTGATGTATGAATTCATATTGTAGGCTGATACTTGGGCAACAAGTCAGGGTGCTATGTTTGAAAGTGTGTTGAAGGCAAGCTGTGAGATTATTGAATATGGTTGGATTAAAGATAAAGCTCCTGTGGATGCATTTATTAAGGGGTTGGCTACAAGTATTCGTGGACGCAATGATTATGAGGAAGACGTTGGTTAATTTTTTATTTCTTTAATGATAAACATATATATTTATAATATATATATACATAATTTCAGGATGCTAAAGAGAAGCAAACAGCTCCAACTGAAAAGCTGAATATCATACGGTTGCTTGCAGAACTAAATGTACAAGTTAAAAAAGCTGAAGTGGTTGATGCTATTTTGCCATCATTTATTGAAAGTTTGGAAGAGGGTGATGCTTCAACACCTGGATTATTACGTCTTCGAGTATGATTCTTATCTTAAATCATGTTATTTAAAATTACATAAATTGTTAAGCGTAATTTTGGTTTGTCTGAAACTATGGATTTCGTCCCTCGGCTTTTTTATTTCACAAATAGTCCCTAATTTTGAAACTTGTAACACCAACAGTCCCTAAAGTAATAGTGGTCGTTATGTTGATTGAATTATTTGTTTTACTATATAATAAAACTTTTTTTTGTTGAGAAAATGCAGCTTCTTGATGCTGTTTCTCGAATCGCGAGTTTAGGGTTTGAGAAATCTTATCGTGAAGCTGTTGTGCTAATGACAAGAAGCTATTTAAGTAAACTTTCCACCATTGGATCTGCAGAAAGCAAAACCTTGCCACCTGAGGCCAATACAGAACGTGTTGAGGTAAATTTATTAATATAGTATATTTATTTAATGCTTACTTTTATAAAAAAGTTGGTTTTGAAGCTGTTTTATATTAACAATGAAACCTTTTACATAAATTAATTTAACTTTAGATGCTCACTATTCAATTACATTCAAGACTCTTCCTGCAGGCTTCCAATCCATAGCTAAAGGCCTTACAAATGAAAAACTTCGTGTTGATTTTCGCCATCGACTTTTGTCTTTATGCTCAGATGTAGGTTTGGCTGCTGAGTCCAAAAGTGGAAGGTAAAACTTATATATTTCATATTTTTCAAAAATTAAAACATTCATATTTCCTAATGTGTTAACTATAATTCATGATGTTGATATAATCTGCTGATTTGCAGCAGTGGAGCTGATTATCTTGGGCCACTACTTCCTGCAGTAGCTGAGATCTGTTCTGATTTTGATCCAACGGTTGATATTGAGCCATCACTTTTGAAGCTATTTCGTAACTTGTGGTTCTACATTGCTCTGTTTGGGTTGGCCCCACCTGTGCTGAAATCTCCAGTTCCAATGAAGCCAAATTCCACAAGTTTGAATAATGGAGGGAACTCAAATACAGTTGCCCTTCAAGCTGTTGGTGGGCCCTACATGTGGAATCCTCAGTGGTCTTCTGCTGTTCAACTCATATCTCAAGGGACCCCACCACTTGTATGTTAACATTAACATTATAATCATCATAATCTTTGTCATTATGATATTATATTAGTATTAATTTTTTTTAATTGTTTTTTTGAAGGTTGTGAGCTCTGTAAAATGGCTGGAGGATGAGTTAGAGCTTAATGCACTTCATAACCCTGGTAGTCGCAGAGGTAATGGAAATGAGAAAGCTGCTTTAAGCCAAAGAACAGCTCTTTCTGCTGCATTAGGAGGCCGTGTGGAGGTTGGAACAATGACCACCATTTCAGGTAATTCTGTTATTTAAATAACTAACTTTTCTATCAAGTCCCTGATGTTTAATTGTCTTGTTGAAAGTAACCTAGATAACATGATTTTTTTCATTTTTTTTTTTTTTGTTTCAGGGGTGAAGGCAACTTATCTGCTTGCAGTTGCATTTTTGGAAATTATTCGGTTCAGTAGCAATGGTGGCATCCTTAACTGTGGGACCACTTCCACTGCTTCTACCAGTGCCTTCAGCTCTGTTTTTGAGTATCTAAAAAGTCCAAATCTTATGCCAGCTGTCTTGCAATGCTTGTTGGCCATTGTTCACCGTGCTTTCGAGACTGCATTATCATGGCTGGTAATTTATTTTTATTTTTTACTTTTTTCTTTTTTGCATACACTGGAGTCAAACTTTTTGTCAGAGTCTGAATTTTTTTTAAATAGTTAGTAGGTCAAATATGACCACAAAAATCATGTGTTGTGCTAGTAATATAATTATATAAACAAAATTATTTAGGAGGTTTTAAAAAATTATCATCAATGATATTCTATGATCCATGTTTTGGTCTTCATGGCAGTCCATTGCTAGAGCTTTTTGTTACACACACACACACACATATATATGTATGTATGTATGTATATTTATATAGTCCCATAATGAGTGTAGGAGGCTCAAATATGTGAGACGGGAGATGCTGCAGATGTGAGAGAGTCAACTCTTTCAGTCCATGCCTGTTTTTTCATAAAAAGTCTATCCGCAAGAGAAGAACACATTCGGGATTTATCAGTTAATTTGCTATCTGAATTAAGAGAGAGATTTCCACAGGTAATTACTAAATCTTTTATCTTTTAAATCTATAATAAAAGATTATCCTCATTCATATTATTGTTTGCAGATCTTGTGGAAATCATCTTGTTTGGATTCTCTTCTTTTCTCTGTGAACAATAATCCACCTTCATCTATTGTTAATGATCCTTCTTTTATATCTTCTGTTCGATCTTTGTACCAAAAGATTGTTCGTGAATGGATTATCATTTCATTATCACATGCTCCATGCACAACCCAAGGTCTTCTTCAAGAACAGCTTTGTAAAGCAAACACATGGCAAAAAGCACAACCAACAACAGACGTTGTTTCTCTTCTATCCGAAATCAAAATCGGTACAGGAAAAACCGATTGTTGGACCGGAACAAAAACCGCCAACATCCCAGCAGTGATGACATCAGCAGCAGCTGCATCAGGTGGAAACCACAAACTGCTAGAATCATTCAACATTGAGGTTTTGAGCACTGCAATTGTCAGTGCAACAGTCAAATGTAACCATGCAGGAGAAATTGCTGGTATGACAAGGTTATATGAGAATATGGAAAGTGCAGATGATGATTCTGAAGTTGCCACGTCAGCAGCAGCACCCGGGCCCCACGGTGGGCTTTCGAGATTGATTTCTGGATCTTTTCCTCAACCGCCTCAACCGAAAAAACAATCGTTTGGTGAGATATTGCTTAATAAGTTTGTTAGGCTTCTTCAGAAGTTTGTTTCTACTGCAGAAAAAGGTGGGACTGTTGACAAGTCAAAGTTTCGTGAGACTTGTTCTCAGGCAACTGCATTACTACTCGCAAATCTGGTAAATATAAAATCTGTTAATGCAATTTTGACCCGTTTTGACCCATGCAAACATAATTAATTTATTTAAAAACATTATGATGATAATTTATCAGGCATCAGATAAAAAACAGAGTGCAGAAAGCTTCTCACAGCTTCTTCGTCTTCTATGTTGGTGTCCAGCTTACATATCCACACCAGATGCAATGGAAACTGGTGTGTTCATCTGGACATGGTTAGTTTCTGCTGCACCACAATTGGGTTCAGTGGTTCTTGCAGAGCTTGTTGATGCATGGCTATGGACCATTGACACCAAACGGGGTCTATTTGCATCTGATGTTCGGTTCCATGGGCCAGCTGCTAAATTAAGACCACAACTTGCACCTGGTGAACCAGAAGCACCACCAGATAAGGACCCGGTTCAGGAGATTTTGGCTCATCGGTTGTGGCTAGGGTTCTTCATTGATCGGTTTGAGGTCAGTTTACTTTATCTGCAGAAATTTTTACTAATTTTTTTTTCTTAAAGGTGGGTAAAATTGTAAAATAGGAACTTTTTACTACACTTTTTGAGAAAGTGTCACGAAACCACATATAGTAACACTTTCATTCGTGTCACTAAATGTCACTTTTGTTGTAGTGACTCATTGTTGCATCTTGTCCTAGGAAAAACCTGGGGAAAAAAGTGAAATAGGGTTCTCGAGATAAAATACTAGAGTATATTACATAAATCGTCCTTATAGTTTATTTGAAGTTAGGGATTCATCCCTCGACTTCTTTTAATTACACGGATAGTCCCTAATTTTGAAATTTTCAATACTAACGATGCCTAAATAAAAAAAGGCCTTAACTTTTTTGATTAAGGACTGTTGATGTTACAAATTTCAAAATTAGGGACCGTAGATATTACAAATTTCAAAATTAGGGACTATCCGTGTAATAAACCCACATATAGTAACACTTTCATCCGTGTCACTAAATGTCACTTTGTTCTAGTGACTCATTGTTGCATACTTGCATCTTGTCCTAGGAAAAACCAGAAAATAAAAAGTGAAATAGGGTTTTCGAGATAAAATACTAGAGTATATTACATAAATCGTCCTTATAGTTTATATGAAGTTATGGATTCGTCCCTCGACTTTTTTTTTATTACACGGATAGTCACTAATTTTGAAAATTCCAACACTAACTATACCTAAAGCTAAAAAAAGCCGTTAACTTTTTTAGGGACCGTTAATGTTACAAGTTTTAAAATTAGGGACCGTTGATGTTACAAATTTCAAAATTAGGGACTTAAATTGATACAAAATTTTGCAGGTAGTTAGACACAATAGTGTGGAACAGCTTTTGCTTCTAGGAAGAATGCTACAAGGGACCACAAAATTACCATGGAGATTTTCACGGCATCCTGCTGCAACTGGTACTTTTTTTACCCTCATGCTGCTTGGGCTCAAATTATGCTCATGCCAATATCAGGGCAATTTTGACAAGTTCAAAATAGGACTTAACCTTCTAGAAGACAGAATCTACCGGTATTTCTTTACTATCTACTCTTTTTTTTTTTAAATCATGTGACTTATGGTTGATTAACTTTCTGCTCATGTTTTTTTCTATTTTAGGGCCTCATTAGGCTGGTTTTGCCACCAACCTGAATGGTACGAGATAACTAACGGGAATTTTGCACACAGTGATGCTCAATCTGTTCATGTTTTTGTCCAATTTCTGTTAAATCAACGACCAGATTCAAAAGGACAAACCCAAGAAAATACGGTTAGTTACTTTTGTGGTTTCTTTCTTATTCTATAATGTAATGTTGATAATGTAATTGATTAATTTTCAATTTGAGAAGGATTGTCATCACCCGATTTGGGGATCTATGGAGAACAACGGTGTTGGTAGAGAAAAGAGAAAGCAGTTACTTTTGATGCTGTGTCAGCATGAAGCTGAAAGACTTGATGTTTGGGCACAACCACTTGGGTCCAAGTAAATTTATCATCTTTTATTTTCTTTTTTGTGGTTTTTTTAATTATTAATCATTAATAATTTATTTTCAGAGAGAGCACATCCTCTAGGCTTAAGATTAACTCAGAGAAATGGAGTGAATATGCAAGAACTGCATTTGCTATTGATCCTAGGATTGCTTTCTCTTTGGGTGCTAGATTTCCCACAAATTCTTCTCTAAAAGCTGAACTCACTAACTTAGTTCAGGTAACCTATTTTGAATTTTCTTTATTAGAAATAATTATTATTAAATTGTTTATTTATGGTTAATTTGCAGTCACATATATTGGAGATTCGTGACATACCTGAAGCTTTACCATACTTTGTAACTCCAAAATCAGTTGATGAAGATTCACCATTTCTGCAACAATTAACACATTGGGCTGCTTGTTCAATCACACATGCACTTGAATATTTCACTCCTGCATATAAAGGTCATCCACGTGTCATGGCTTATATTCTCAGAGTTTTGGAATCTTATCCTCCATCACGTGTCACCTTTTTCATGCCCCAGTTAATTCAAGCTTTAAGATATGATGATGAGGTCTGTATCTATCTATCTATCTATCTATCTATCTATCTATCTATATCTATGTTTATATTAGTTTATTATGTTTTTTTATTCTAGTTGTTAATGGCCATTATTTGAATCTGCAGAAGTTGGTTGAAGGATACCTTATTAGAGCTGCTCAAAGGAGTGACGTGTTCTCTCATATTCTCATATGGCATTTACAGGTCACCACTTCTCTTTTTGCTTATTATTACGAGGGTAAATATGTAATTTCATGTAGTAACTGGAGGAGTTTTTCTATATTACAGGGTGAGACGTGTGCACCAGAACAAGGGAAAGAAGCAGTGTCGGCAAAGGTAAATCATCCCATTATCCATTTTATATCCTGATTTTTTTACAGAAAAACATGTAAAATTAAAATCATATACAAGTATGATTTATGATTTACCACAATTTTCTTTTCTTTTTTTTTCAGACAACAGCATTTTTAGCTCTACTACCCGAAGTTAGAGGACACATCATTGATGGTTTCAACCCGAAAGCTCGTGACATTTTCCGCAGAGAATTTGATTTCTTTGAAAAAGTGACATCAATTTCAGGTGTTCTTTATCCACTTCCAAAAGAAGAAAGAAGAGATGGTATAAGAAGGTAATTTTCTTTTTCAATTTTGTTATAATTTATGTTGAGCTATTTAATTTAGTAATGAGTTAATAATGAATGTTTTGAGTACAGAGAATTGGAAAAGATTGAGTTGGATGGTGATGATCTTTACCTACCAACAGCTCCTAATAAGCTTGTAAAGGGTATTCAGGTAAATAGTGGAATACCTTTACAATCAGCTGCAAAAGTCCCAATTATGATCACATTTGATGTGGCTGATCGAGATGGAGATCCTAATCTTACAAAACCTCAAGCTTGTATTTTTAAGGTAATTCTTCACCTCATTTGTTAAGCAAAATTAGGAGATTATCTTATTAAATAATTAAATTAATAAATATTCAGGTTGGAGATGACTGCAGACAGGATGTACTTGCTTTACAAGTAATCGCACTTCTGAAAGACATATTTGAAGCAGTTGGACTTGATCTGTATCTATTTCCTTATGGAGTTCTTCCAACTGACCCAGAAAGAGGAATAATTGAGGTCTCCTTTTTTATTTTCATTATTTTTTTTATGATTTTAATGTTGTCATTAGACTAAAAGCAAAGGTGTTAATGTGTTAGGTTGTTCCAAATACACGCAGTAGAAGTCAAATGGGTGAAACAACTGATGGTGGTTTATATGAAATATTTCAACAAGATTTTGGGGCAGTTGGTTCTCCAAGCTTTGAAGCTGCCCGCCATAATTTCATCATCAGTAGTGCTGGTTATGCTGTTGCTAGTTTGTTGCTTCAACCAAAAGATAGACATAACGGAAATCTTTTAATTGATAAGTAAGTTCTATATCTCTATCTCTCATTTAGTAAATATTATGAGTAAATTACACAAATGGTCCTTTAGGTTTGTACCATAGTATATATTTGGTCTTTTAGTTTCATTAATTACACTAGTAGTACTAGTAGTCCTTATTTCTGAAACTATTGACACGTTTGATCCTGTAACTAACTAAACAGACGTCAACTTTTCCCGTAAAAAAATGGGTTTTTCTAGGTTTCAAATTGGTGAAGGGAAAGAGAATGACAGATTTATCCCACGTGCATCACATGTGATCATACTTTGTTTAGGTAAAAGACCAAATGTGTCGATAGTTTCAGGACCAAATATGTTATATGGTACAAATCTAAAGGACCATTTGTGTAATTTACTCTTTTATTAATTGTGAATGCAGTGCTGGTCGGCTTGTCCATATTGACTTTGGTTTCATTTTGGAAACATCGCCTGGTGGAAACATGCGGTTTGAAAGTGCTCACTTTAAACTGAGTCACGAGATGACTCAGTTGCTTGATCCATCTGGTGCTATGAAAAGTGAAACTTGGTTTTTATTCGTAAGGTAGCTAACATCTTCTTTCTCACAATTCCCAATCTTTATTATATTAAATAAATTTTTTTTTTGTGCCAGTTTGTGTGTGAAAGGATACCTTGCTGCTCGTCGGTATATGGATGGAATCATAAACACAGTATTAATGATGGTAGAAAGTGGATTACCATGTTTTAGCAGAGGAGATCCAATTGGTAATTTAAGAAAAAGATTTCATCCAGAAATGAGTGAAAGAGAAGCTGCAAATTTCATGATCCGTATCTGTGCAGATGCATATGATAAATGGTCTACTGCTGGTTATGATTTGATTCAGTATTTGCAACAGGGAATTGAAAAGTGAAAAACTATCAGTTTCTGTTTTCTCTTATTGTTTGTATGCTAATTTTTCCAGGAATTTGACTTTTTTTAAGTAGGATGATCATAAGTGGTGAGACATGTGTAGGGATTTTAAGTTTTAGGTGATAAATTATGTTATTAACTTATTGTGGTGCTCTTGTTTGTACATTTATGTAATTTGGAAGACTTGTTTAAAGTTTAAACCCTATTTGTGTTGCATGAATTATCAGTTGGTCTTGAACAGCTAGAAATTTACAGCTTAGAATTCATGAGTTCAAATCCAGCAATACAAAACTGGGGTAGATTTACGCTAAATTTTGGAGCCATTAACTAAAATTTCCAATTCATAATTAACCGAAATAGACCCATAATCATTCCTGGTTCTAATGTTAAGTTGCAGAATTTGTGCATTATAAGTGAAGAAGCATTATAAAACAATAACAATTAGGATTTTTCATATGTAATGTAAAGCATCTGACCATAAAATCAAAATCAATTATCATATTCAAGTATTAGATGCAACATAAATCCTCCTCACAACTACACAGACATACAACAGAGATTAACCACATAGAGAGTACGTCCCTGTCGCTTCAAGGCATAAACGACGTCCATCGCCGTAACTGTTTTCCGGCGAGCATGCTCGGTGTAAGTAACGGCGTCACGAATAACATTCTCCAAAAATATCTTCAAAACGCCACGTGTCTCCTCGTATATTAAACCGCTGATACGTTTCACGCCTCCACGACGCCGGCTTTGTGATTCCCTGAATGTTATCACGGAGAACCTTCCGGTGACGTTTTGCTCCTCCCTTTCCCAAGCCCTTGCCTCCTTTCCAGACATTTCGCCCCAAAATTAATTTTGAATTTTCCGTTTAAATTTTTAGTGTTTAAGAGGGTTTGTACTTACTGTATTTATAGCTGTGTATATGTGTTTTTGTTTAGTGTGTGGTGTCTTATGGATCTCCGTAGGATGGGGATCCATGGTTTAATAATTAAGCGTTTTGGTTGGTTAATTGGATAATAGCAGGATCGGTACTTGGCTACTCGGTAAGCCTACATGTGAAGGACACGTGGTAAAAGAAAATACTACTAATTCGATTTTGGTAACGAAACATAGAGGTATGGATTTTGTTGAAGTATAATTAACAAAGCATAAAGTTAAGCATGCTATGTTATTTGGGTATTTTTGTTTTTAACGAATATGAGTTTTATGATGTATCCACAAATATACATATCAAATAAATGATACACATTCTATTTAGGAGTGAATCAAAATAAATGATACACTTCTAAAATTATCTTATTTGTTAAGAAAGTGAGATCATTTCTTATGCAGGCCCAATGATACATGAACGGATCATTTTGTTTCTTAAATTCCAAGATCGTGTTAGAAAAAATAATCCATAAAAAAATGTCATAACTTGTGGCTCGGGTCTCCGTTTCAGGCGTGCAAATAGGCGAATCAAAGCTTGTGACGAGGACTACGACATGATAAACTACCGTAGTGGAAGAAACTATCGGTTTCAAGCGATTCGGTACGATCCAAATAATGGTGATTTTCGGTTAAAACAATTAACAAAACGCAGCGGAAAGTATTTATCACCATAAACGGATCTTGATATTAAATCATACAATTAAACTAATCAAGAAATCAAAGAGTTAGGAAGAACAATTCATACCCTTGAAGCCTTTGATCTTTGTGGAATCGGATGGAGGAGATGGACGGATTGAAACCAAGGATACCAATGGGGAATCCCTCCAAAGCTAGTCCACACAACACCTTGTCTAGAACACCAATTGGGATGCTAGTCCCTTGAACAAGAATTAAAATCAAAACAAAACCAATGTCTTGATTTGCACGTGACCAAGAAATGAAAGAAGAATCTTGGATTTCTTATTCTTCTCGGTTTTCAGTGAGCCAAAACAACACCACCAACTCACTATCTATCTATTTCACAATATACAAAACGTATATTATTAAGCAGAGAATTGAATGTGACGTTAAAAACAAGGGAGGTGCTTATGGTGCCTTAATCACCCTTTAATGCCTTCCATAAATCATTGATTTATTTGCACTCTAGTCCCTTGCCTTTTGTTCCTTCTATTTTGCTCACATTAAGGTTTCAATATTAACATTTAATATTAAACTTATATACAAGCATGTAGCTTATATTAATATATAATGTAATTACCCTAATTACACTATATATCTTATGGTGTTAAGTGTTTAAGTGTGTGACCATTTAGGCTCACAAACTACTAGCCATATAACTATATGTTATACGCGTGAAGCATATTCCAACAGCTCCCACTTGCGCACGTGATAACATCAAGTAGTTATACAAGCAAAGGTTAGAGTCTAGCAACCCGCCAATGCCCCTAGAAGTACATGAGGAGTTTCATAAAATCTTTGTTCAAAGTTTTTCGAGCAGTTATCCTTTTGTTACTGATACTATGTTGAATTTTAGACAAGGATTAATGTCAATCTAAATTTTCAACGATTCTGTTTCTCGATCTATACATTGAAGTAGATTACCAAAACCAATCAAGGTTCATCTTGATTACCTTTTGGGTGTGGCCACACATACATCTATTCAAATCATCGAGGGGCCCAGTAGTATCTAATCCACATGCGTGGAGGAACAAATTCTTTGTTGACTGCACGTGTCTGTCATATGCTTAATGACAAACCCGATAATGGTTGTTATAGCAGCCTTATTTAGGTCAGCGTTTAACCATATCAAAGTTTGCCCCTCTACATACACAAACCAACTTGCATCTCAAGTCAGAGGATAAGTGACAAAGCCTTTGTGAGATTCACTTGTGACATAAATCCAGGAAGTGATTTCTCATAGGTTGGGTCAGTCCAATTGTGCATCAATATGAACAACATGTGAGTTTAATTTCATCATTCTTAGTCATACTAAGATAATGTCATCAATGCCCTCAGATTTGTCTTAATAATATTCCCATATTATTAATATGACAATGGACAGTTTAGAATATAAAACGCAGTAAATATTCATGGATATAAACATGCAAATATAGAACACAGTAGATATTCATATAAAAATGATCATATCAAATATATCAATTTATTCCAATAAAAACTGCTCAATGTTCCATTATTCAAATACTAAAACAGCTTACATGAAACTACTAGCTGGTCGAAGCCCAATGTTTCTAGCATGCTCAATATGTTTGGCACATGGCATTGGCTTCGTGAAGGGGTCAGCTAAGTTGTCATCTGTATGAACTTTGAGCAAGCGTACATCTCCCATTAGGATCGCATCTCTAATGTAGTGAGGCTTCCTCCGATAATGTCTGGCGCCTTTCTGAACACCGGGTTCGTTGGCAATGATGATAGCACCTGTGTTATCACAGTACATATCCATAGGTCTTTCATTACTGGGGACAACTCCAAGCCCAGAAATGAACTTCCTCATCCAAACAGCTTCCATTGCAGCTTCAGTAGTTGCAATGTATTCAGCTTCTGTAGAAGACATGGCGATAGTGCTCTGCTTCACACTTTTCCAATCAACAGCGCCTCCGTTCAAAACGAAAACATACCCCGTTTGAGATTTGGAATCATCTCGATCAGTCTCAAAACTAGCGTCAGAATAACAAGTAACGCTTAGCTCATTTTGAGTTTCACCACCATATACAAGGAACATATCTTTAGTATTCCTAAGATACTTCAGTATGTTCTTAACAGCAGTCCAGTGACTCTCACCTGGATTCTATTGATATCGGCTTGTAAGGTTCTGAGAGAATGCTACATCAGGTCTTGTGCACCGTACGACATACATGATAGATCCTACTGCCGAGGCATATGGGACATCACGCATACGTTTCATCTCATCAGGTGAGGACGGTCCTTGAGTCTTACTCAAGTGTACATTGTGTTGCATAGGGAGACTTCCACGTTTGGAAGCATCCATTCTAAACCGTTTTAGAATCTTATCAATGTACGCACTTTGACTTAGTCCGATTAACCGCTTTGATCGATCTCGATAGATCTTTATACCAAGTATATATGCCGCTTCCCCAAGATCCTTCATAGCGAAGCACATCCCAAGCCAGGATTTTACATCTTGTAGCATTGGAATGTTATTTCCTATGAGTAGTATGTCATCGACATATAGGATTAGAAAGACGACAATGCTCCCACTAGCTTTTACATATACACATGGCTCGTCGGGATTCTGAGTAAAACCAAACGTTTTGACTTCCTCGTCGAATCTTTTGTTCCAACTTCTGGATGCTTGCTTTAGTCCATAAATGGACCTTTGAAGCTTACATACTTTCTTTGGGTGTTTTGTATTAACATAACCCTCAGGCTGAACCATATAGACATCTTCATCAAGGTGTCCATTTAAGAAAGCAGTTTTAACATCCATTTGCCAAATCTCTACGCTGCTATGGCTATGACAATCCTAATAGCTTTAACGTCGGCAACAGGCGAGAAGGTTTCGTCATAGTCAATCCCGTAGGTTTGAGTGTAACCTTTTGCTACCAATCGAGCTTTATAGGTGTGTACGTTGCCATCCATGTCGGTCTTCTTCTTGAAGAGCCACTTGCTACCAACAGTCTTACTGTTAGGAGGAAGATCAACCAAGGTCCATACTTGGTTATCTTTCATGGATTGCATTTCCGCGTTCATAGCATCAAGCCATTTGTCAGATTCATAATCTGATAATGCAGCTCGATAGTTAGGGGGTTCATTATGATCCCCTAAACTTAGCTCCTCAGCATCGACATGGAAACCATATCGTTCAGGTGCATGAGGTGTCCTTGCGGACCTTCGAACGGGGACTACATCATTTTGAGGTGCAACAGGAACAGTTTCATGTTCAGCCTCATCTTGATGTTCGCTAGTCTCTACAATAGGTTGTGCATCGTCATCGCTTGGAATCTCGTCAAAGTCGATGGTACTCCCACTTGCTTCTTGTGAAATAAGATTGCTCTCAAGAAACTCAGCATAACGAGCAATAATTACTTTTTGCTCATGTGGGTAGTAGAAATAGTAACCCATCGTTTCCTCAGGGTATCCTATAAAGATGCACTTGACAGCTCTGGGTTCAAGTTTGTTTGGCGTGTCTCGTTTTACGAGAGCCTCACAACCCCAGACCTTCAAGTAAGACAAGTTAGGGACTTTCCCATGCCATATCTCATATGGTGTCTTTTCAACCTTCTTGGTGGGAACCATATTTAGTATGCGAGCAGCCGATTTGAGTGCATAACCCCAAAAGGATAGAGGCAGAGTGGTGGGACTCATCATCGATCGGACCATGTCAAGCAAGGTGCGATTTCTCCTCTCTGATACACCATTATGTTGTGGTGTATAAGGGGGAGTGAATTGTGAGACAATCCCACAATTCTTAAGATGGTCTTGAAACTCATGGCTCATGTACTCTCCTCCTCGATCAGAACGGAGAGCCTTTATCTTCTTGCCGAGTTGATTTTCTACTTCAGTTTGGAAAGCTTTGAACGTTTCAAAGGTTTCATGTTTATGTTTAATCAATTAAACATAACCATAACGAGAAGGGCCACATACATCAGTATGTATGAGTCCAAGTAGATCATTGGCTCTTTCGCCTACATGGGAGAAAGGCTTGCGCGCCATTTTACCAGATATACAAGAAACACATTTATCAAATGATTCAGAATCATCTGATTTTATAAGTCCATCCTTTTGTAATTTCAAAACGCGTTTCTTGTTAACGTGGCAAAGGCGACAATGCCATAGGAAAGTAGAATCCAAGTTCTTCTTGGATTTCTTGTTGCTACATGTATAAATAGAACTACTGTTTGTGATACGATTATGCATGTCAATCTCAAAGATACCATCACGAGGAATAGCATTAAAGTAAAAAACATTATCCTTTGAAACTGAAATACCAAAATCCGTAAAAGTATGAATAAAACCATTATTCCACAAACAAGAAAGCGATACTATACCCCTAGTAATACTAGGCGCATAGTGACAATTGTCTAATACAATAATTAAACCACTAGGAAGGATTAAATCATAGCTTCCTATAGCTTCGACCGGTGCATGCATCCCATTGCCTACGTACAAATCCAAAGCTCCATGGTTTAGCTTTCTACTTCCCCTTAGACCCTGCATGGTATTACAAATGTGAGTTCCACAACCAGTGTCATATACCCATGATTTCTTAGGGAAAGCATATAGTTCTATTGTGAAGATACCTGATGTGCCAACCTTGTTGGCTTTGTTCTTCATCAACTCCGCCAGGTAGGCAGGACAATTCCTCCTCCAATGGCCTGTTTCACCGCAGTGATGGCAAGCAAGCTCCTTAGCAGGGTGCTCCTTTTGAGTAGGTGGGGGAACCTTTGGCTTGGGCTTGTAAGCTTTCTTTCCCTTGCCTTGGCCCTTCGCAACTACTTGCGGTTTTGGTTTTTGGATCTTTCCTTGCCTTATAGCAAGGACAGTAGGGGCCGGAGTTTTCTTGGGTAGGCTTGCTTCCGTTTGTTTCAGCATAGCATGTAATTCGGCGAAAGTCTTCCCCATACTATGCATATGATAAGTCATGACAAACGGTGCAAAATCCTTATTGAGGGACGTTAGAATCAAGCTAATCCCAAGGATGTGCGGCATAGCGTAACCAAGCTTCTCCATTTGGTCTAAGTAGCTCTTCATCTTCAAGAGATAAGAGCTAACAGACTGTCCCTCCTCCTGCTTGCAAGCGTGGAAGGCTTTGACTGTATCAAAGAGTTCCTGCTCGGCTTGCTTTTGATACATGGCTTGTAGTTCACGCATCATATCAAATGCAGTGAGGTCCTCGAGATTCTTTTGAATCTCGGGAATCATGCTCACTAGCATAAGCGCGGCGACCTCTTGCTGTTCGTTAAACCTCTTGGTATAGGCCGTACGAACAGCAGCGGTGGCGGTAGCAGCAGGGGCAGGGGGCAGCGCCTCCTCCAAATGGTGGTACTTGTGCTCGGCCCTAAGGACAATCCTTAGGTTACGAGACCAGTCCACAATGTTCGTTCCATCAAGTTTCTCTTTTTCGAGAACGGAACGAATGGTGGTGTGTGTTAGGGTTTGATTGTTTGAAGTCATCTACAAAATTACAAAGTTCATTAATTAGTATTTTCAATAATAATGTCTTTTAATAAATTAACTACCCAATTAATTTTAATTAAAAGCTAAGATCCCATTGAGCTTCTATCATCGCATCAGTTGATCTGCTAGAGATGATAGATCCAATAGGTAGGTGACGATCAACAATTGCATTACAAGTGCAACTCTTAGAGGTATGGGACTTCATGGCACCTAGTGAACAAGCATCTAGGGTCAAGTGGCATGTTTGTCGCATCTTCGCCTCGAGTCAAGGTCTCACCGTTAACTCGATTAAGTCATCCAATGTGAAATCATGTCAAAATAGATCTAGGTCTCACCGTAGAGAATAATGACCTCGGATCGAAATTCAAACCACGTCTCATGTGAATTCAAAAATAGAAGCAAGTGATTATCAACCGATTGGACGGTGTGACTTAAATTTTAGGTATGTTTAAATTTTAATTAATAAAATTTTATTAAGATATGAATGAATCATGTACTTCATTCATACCACTTCATAAGTCGTTTAATAAACGGTAAAAACATTTAGCGATTATTAGGGGTGAAGTTTCAAATCGTATTTAAACTTAGTTTAATCTCAAAATAATTTTAGATTAAAGGTTAATCATTAATGATCAACAAGTAATCATAGATGAAAAAAGGTTTGGATATTTTAATGTTTGTGTCTAAAATCATATTTTAATTGTTTATTACTTGTATCTAATATAAAAGAAAACAACCACAAACATAAATAAAACATGCAACAAATTTTGTGCAAACCTCGACCAATGAAATCCTAGGTTCGGTCACGTGAGTCATCACGACGGACCGAAGGGTCAAATGAGGGGACGGGCCAACATGAACCCAAACGGGCCTACATAAACCCAATGGGCTCCCACTTTCCCTCATGACATTCATGGGCAAGTAGAAACCAACAATTGTGAAAAAATACATTCTGCCAGAAAATTCATACTGACTTCAAGGCCCGAAAAGTCACTGATGGAGTCTTCGGTGGTCTTCCCCGCCTTCTGTAAAGTTGTAGGTCTCTGAGTTGCGGAACTTTTGGCGGTGGTTTCAGGTCCAACGGAATAGCCAATCTCCGGGAAAGTCTGTTTTCGTGCAGCTGCGCAGGAGGTGCCGAAAATTGTTGTTTTGTCCTCATTTTCTCTCCATCTTTGGTCAACAAATTACAACATACAAGGAAATAAAATACAAATATTCTAATTACTTTTACAATGAAATTTGCCCCAAAACATGGCACCAAAAATAAAAGAAAAAATTGAAACCAAATTACAACAATTTAAGCCAAAAACACGGCTTTTCCCAAATCAACCAAAACAACCAAACATCAACACATTCATTCACAAAGGTCTAGGCTTTCATCGGTTTGCACAAACAAGAAACAATTGACAAGGCTTTGGCTTGGGATATGGCAAAAATACATGTTTTGCCATATCAAAAAACGTAATTAAACAAGTAATTCCAAGCCAAATAATCAAAAAAATTCAATAAACTAGATTAATTTTTTGATTTTGATTTTGTAACAAGTGACAATAGGGTTCCAAAAATACATTATTTTAACCCTCATAATTATACAAATCCGAAAATTAAAATAAAAACCCGTAGGGTTTAATTTTCGTCCGATCGGTTTGTTAAAAACACCAAAATCGTTTGATTTTTGCCACTTTTCACAAAATCTAGCTAATTATATGATTAATATAATGACTCGTGATACCACTAATGGTGATTTTCGGTTAAAACAATTAACAAAACGCAGCGGAAAGTATTTATCACCATAAACGGATCTTGATATTAAATCATACAATTAAACTAATCAAGAAATCAAAGAGTTAGGAAGAACAATTCATACCCTTGAAGCCTTTGATCTTTGTGGAATCGGATGGAGGAGATGGACGGATTGAAACCAAGGATACCAATGGGGAATCCCTCCAAAGCTAGTCCACACAACACCTTGTCTAGAACACCAATTGGGATGCTAGTCCCTTGAACAAGAATTAAAATCAAAACAAATCCAATGTCTTGATTTGCACGTGACCAAGAAATGAAAGAAGAATCTTGGATTTCTTATTCTTCTCGGTTTTCAGTGAGCCAAAACAACACCACCAACTCACTCTCTATCTATTTCACAATATACAAAACGTATATTATTAAGCAGAGAATTGAATGTGACGTTAAAAACAAGGGAGGTGCTTATGGTGCCTTAATCACCCTTTAATGCCTTCCATAAATCATTGATTTATTTGCACTCTAGTCCCTTGCCTTTTGTTCCTTCTATTTTGCTCACATTAAGGTTTCAATATTAACATTTAATATTAAACTTATATACAAGCATGTAGCTTATATTAATATATAATGTAATTACCCTAATTACACTATATATCTTATGGTGTTAAGTGTTTAAGTGTGTGACCCTTTAGGCTCACAAACTACTAGCCATATAACTATATGTTATACGCGTGAAGCATATTCCAACACCAAAACCAAGAAAAAACCAAAAAAGTCGAAAAAACTATCTCGATTCTCGGTTCGGTTCTCGGTCCGGTTCGGTTCCGAGCGTCATCCGTTCGTTCCTCGGTTTGGCCAAAACCATTTTTGCGGTACTCGGTTCAGTTCGATTCCGAGTGATTCGGTTCGGCTCTTGGACCGCGCACATGCCTAAATATAACCGGACTAAGAACTGACTGGAACCGAATCGAGAACCAAGAAAGTTTCTTCGACTCTTTTCCTTTTCCTTTTGTTTTTGTGGACAAAACTGAACTTGACATAGAACCAACCGGTACCTAATCGAGAACCGACTTGAATCGAACCGAGCACCCATAAAAGTTTCTTCGACTTTTTTTTATTTTTAACCGAACCAAACCGAGAACCGATTTTGTATGAACTTTTTTTAAAAGACAATCTTACCCCATTTAAATAATCATTAACAGAGGTATTTTATGGTCATCCTTTTTATGGACCAAAGCGTACCATGTTTCCAAATTAAAGACCATCCATGTACTCTTAAGACTAAGAGACAAAATCCATGATTTTTGCTAAACCATAAGAATCATCCGTTAAACCATAAGACTACCCATAATGGGTGATCAAACTCCACCTCTGCGCCACATCAGCTTTCTCTCTCCTGATCAAACACATGACCAGACAGCGACCATTAGCCCGTAATGGGTGACCAATCGGATTTTTTTTTTTTTAAAAATTTCATTAATAAATAAAACATTACATTAAAAATAATTAAAAACATTACATTAAAAATAATTAAAAAAACATTAAAAAAAACTAGTGGTGGGTTTGTCGATTCCAAATGTGTTCCACCAAATCAGATCTAAGATTTAGATGAGTTTGTTGATTATGGATCTCCCTGATAACTTGCAATACTTCTTCATGTGATCGTACGGGGTCAAGTTCACTATGTCGCTCTTCCAGATGAAAGTCGGGACATATCGCTCTGCCTTTGTCTTTGATAATCATATTATGTAATATGATACAAATGTACATTATATCCCTTATTCTGTTAACATTTGGGGACCTTGCATCCGTTTTTATTATACCCCATTTTTTCTTTAGAACGCCAAATGCTCGTTCTACGTCTTTCCTTGCAGACTCGTGTGCTTTCTTGTAGTTCACCCGCTTAACATCATTCGCATTTGGGTATGAAATAGACTTAACAAGAACAGACCAATCCGGATATATCCCGTCAGTAAGATAATATCCTCATTTGTAAGACATTCTGTTTGCCAAAAAGGGTACCTCAGGTGCTTTCCCGTCTTTGAGATCATTGAAAATATGGGATGCTCGTAACACGTTGATGTCGTTGTTCGACCCGGCGACACCAAAGAACGCGTGCCAAATCCACAAATCTTGTGAGGCAACCGCTTCAAGTAAAATGAATGGTTCGTTCCCGTGATCCCCTCTAACATATTGCCCACGGTAAGCATTTGGACATTGAGCCCAAGGCCAATCAGACAATCAATGCTTCCTAGCATACCGGGAAACTCATGTTTCTCCTCATGAAAAGCGTATAGCTTCGCCACATCAGTATGAGTAGGCTTTCGCAAAAACTCATCTCCATACAAGTGCATAACCCCTTTACAGAACTCTGCGAGACTATCACAGCTAGTTTTCTCACTAATTTGTAAGTATTCGTCTAGAGCATCCGGTACGGTGCCGTATGCTAACTGACGAATTGCAGACGTGCAGCTCATTAGAGGAGAAGTACCTGTGTTCCCAAGTGCATCATAACGTTGCACAAATAATGGGACGGTATTAGTGAGATCGCGAACAATGCGTGTGAAAAGATCACGGCTCATCCTGAAACGTTTACGAAAATCTTGCTCGTTATATGTCGGATTTTCAGCGAAGTAAGCTGCCACGAGACGGTCATTCGCACCGCCACGGTCCCTATGCACGTATCTTCTAGGAGTTCTAGGGATACTAGAACTAGAACCTTCAAGAAACGCGGCCGCCGTTTGAAAAAAACCAAGATGTATAATCTTGTCCTCCTCCTCGTCGCCAAAAATGAAATTAGCGACATTCATTTCATCGTCGGAACTCATTTTTAAGATTGTGTGTGTGTGTGTGTGAGTAAGTATTAAGAAAAGAAACGAGAAGTGTGAAATTTTTTTAGAAAAAGATTGGGTATTTATAAGGTAAAAAAAGGGGTAAAAATTTAGTTTGAACGGGGTGTTTTGGAGCCGTTGGAGGTGGGCTGCGAACGGTCGAATAGTCGACCGTTGGGCACGGTCGACGCGTCGAGGCTGGGCGGGCGTAAGGGGCGGGACGCGTCGGGGAGCGAGGAGGTGGCGGTCGTGACCGATCCATCGGTCGTGCGTTACGCTCGGTCTAAGAACTATCCGTGCAAGTTAATCAAACATTTTATCTTATAATTTCAAATAAGGCGTTGTTTGCCATTTTGAGGTCACGTGCTCTTGTTTGTTATATAAGGTTTTATTAATAACAGTCATAAGGATTATCATTAAGAAATTAATATATGCATAAAAAAAATTGTATTTTCAATCATTAAAAAATTGTATTTTCAATCATTAATGAATAGTAGTTTCTAAAATGCAGAAATTGGTTATTGTTGATGTACAGGTTCAAGATACATGTCTTAACTTAACGGTTTCAATTTATACACAATTTATACGGAGTTGCACGGAGGGACAAAAATCAGGAAAATTGACAACTATAGGGAAAAGATTCACGAAAAAAAACTCTAAGAGCGAAATCATAGAATTTAGAAGACCACATGAACAATTTTTATAATTTACTCTAAATAATAAAAACCCAAAAGTTGCTAGGCTTTTCCCCTCATGTATATATAAAAAAGATTATACCAAAATATTGGAAATATAAAACCAATTCAGTTGACAAAATAGAGTCGCTCCTATGTTAGAGCTATACACTTAATTATGAGCAACTCTTGCTGTTTCAGTTTCTATCTGCAGGTAAATTCAGATCAAACATCTCTTCTCTGGCCCGTTTCAGAGAACAAAACCCGCTCTCTTCCGAGCTGCCTGACCCTGAAGCCCCGTCAGATTCAGACATGCCACCTGTCACCACATTAACAAACACCTACATCACATGCATGCATATGTTCACAATTCTTCACTTCGACCCGTTTACTTACAAATGGGTCGATTTGAGTCCGGTTTTATTAGCTAAACGGGTCGAAGGTTGACCCAAGTGTATTTTTACTCACCATTAGTTGGTTGTTGGAGCTTTTGTCGTTTGCATGATTTTGCAGGCCAAGTGGTTGGTAATTCAGTAGCTTTCTGAATCCCCTTTGAGTAATATGGAGCTATGTTATGAATGCCAAATTGTAATGAACCCAACAAATCCGTTTCAATGCATTCATACCTACAATTAACCCAATATTATATAAATAAATAATAATAATTCCAAATTCAAAATTTGAATTAAAACAGACAGCCAGACTTACATTTTCTTGCACAATGTGTCAGTAATGACACATAAATTAATAACTTGCATCCTTATTTCCATAATCTTATCCTCAGGGTAACTTGCAAATGGTTCCTCAATAAACTTACTTAATTTCTCCACATTTGTTTCAAGTTGCTGTTGTTGATCCTCAAATAAATGCTGCTTAATCTCCATATCCTCTTTTGTCATTTCACCATTAAATAATTCTTCCCCAAACATATAAAATGCAAACGGGTATGAATAAGAAAGGGCCCGTCTTGATCTGAACAGCCTATAAAGCCCGTTTGTAACCCAACTAAAATCTCTCAATTGTGAATCTTTTCCCTCCAAAATTGCAACTTTCTCTCTTATGGTTTCTTTGAGTCTAGATTCTTGTTTGAATGAATCTGTGTGAGCTTTGTACCGGTTGTGGTAATGCATGTATCGGTAAAGGTCCCGTTTGGCCCGTTCTGACTTTTTTTCACTGGTTTCTTTGTACCGACCGCAACTGTGGCCCGCAATGCTTGACCACGTGTGGTCCCTACCAGTTGCTCCACCACATAGCCAACTAAGAAATGTCATTTTAGTGACCATTTGTGTAATAAAAGAAGTCAAGTGACAAAATCAATAATTTCATACAAACCATAGGGACAAGGCAAAAAAAAACATTTTACTACTTCCTCCGTATCAAAATAAGTGACACACTTTCCATTTTGGGGTGTATCAAAATAAGTGGCACACTTTAAAAACTTTCCTTATTTGGTAAAAATAGTGGGACCCATACCCACTAACTAACCACTTTAATAAAGTGAAATTACCCTTATACCCTTACTTTTACTTTTAAAATTCATTAATATCACTTTATTCAAGAAAAGTGGGACCCATTCTCCACTAACTATGTACTTTAATCTATTTTAACCTTTACTTTAATCTTTTACTTCAAAAAACGTGTAAGCCAATTTGTGTCACTTATTTTGATACGGAGGAAGTATTTTAGTACCTTGAACTTGACTGGCTAGGTCTTCTACTACCCTGAACTATCAAATGTGCAACACGGTACCTTGAACTTGACAAAATGGTCGATTTAGTATCTTGACTTATTAATTTGATCGCATTTTCTTACTTGATTTACTTTCGTTGGAGATTTTGACGGACTATTAAATATACATTCGTCTCAATATATTGATATTACAAGCAAATCACGTGAGAAAACAAGACCAAATTAGTAGTCAAGGTACTAAATCGACCAATTTGTCAAGTTCAAGGTACCATGTTGTACCTTTGATAGTTCAGGGTAGTATAGGACCTAGTTAGCCAAGTTCGGGGGTACTAAAATACATTTTGGCTGAAATAAAAGGATAATAGTAATCTTACCAAAAAGCTTGTCCACAAATGCAACTAACAAGATTACAACCGCCATTTTTCTCAACGGGTTTATGACATTTAGGGCAAGGTTTTGTATGAACCGTGATCCAATTAACGGTTTCCGATTCATCTTTACATTTTTTAGTCCATAATTCCCACATTGCACAAGAACACGGAGAATGTGCTTCACATAAACAACTGAAACAAAACTGATTCCCGCAAGAACACTCAACTTCACAGAATTCATCATCTTCAACCCGAATTGCATTCCCACAATGAGGTGTACTCGTGCACCATTTCACCATTTTATTATCTTCAATATACGATTCCAGAAGAAACCGGTCAAATTTTTCTGCTAAATCCGGATGTCTTTTGCTGACTAGATTTCGGATTATTGCTTCATCACATATTGCCATACATTTGTGGGCCATACATCTAATCCGTCTACTTTGTCCCTCGTTTATTTTCACAATAAAATGCTCTGTCCAACCTAGAAAAAGTCCAATAATTTTTGGGTCAAAATGGGCGGTTTTGCTAATACAAGACTAAATTTTCATTAAATTAAGGATTTCTTACAATTATTACAGAAGCAGTGGCTGCAGTCCATTTTTGTCATTTGACTAGATGGTAATTCCTCCATGCAAATATCACACATTGTTGTAGAAGTAGAAACTGAAGAATCAAGATGATGAGATTCAATAATATTAATAGGTAAACCAGCTTCTGTAAATAACCGGTCTTTTCCTTTTTCTACAAGAACTGCAAATATTTTCTCAACATCCCATCGATAATGTATAAGTAGTGTTCGTGCATGGTGTTCCCTTAATGACAATAATTCCATAACTCTTCTTAAATCTTCCCTCTAAAAGAATCATGTAACTGATCACTACTTAAACAAGGTGAAAAATTCATGTAAAAGGACTGAAATTGGTTAGGTTTAACTAGATTATACCTGTGCAGCCAAAAGAGATTCTTTTGTTATGACCTGTACAAAGATTCAAAAAGCTAAGTAGTGATGATGAATTGTAGCAATGAATCAGCAGTGTGTAATTGCAGAAAGAATAAATTAAGTTGTAAATGTAACGATCCAAGCTAGGAAACCTATAATTATATTTACGAATCATGTAGTGATTATGTTCACTGATTAATTTTGGTTTTCAAACTGTAGTTAACAATGATCAGAGACTTGGGTGGAATGTAAATTAGGTTCTATAATGTTTTCAGTTGGACATTAGTTTCTGTTATTACGGTTTTGTAAATTAGGGTTTTCTTCTAAATATAAAAAAGTGATGTAGTTCCAAGGTGTTCTATACATAAGGTATTGCACCTAAAATTGATTGTTTCAATGAGAAAGCACTACAATTTAACAGCTCGTCAGCCACGCTGATTAATTAGATTCAAATGGATTTCAATTCAAACCTAATGTATCCTCGTAATGGACCACGAAGAAAGTTATTAAATTATGTAATACCTTAGACGATGAATCTTTTGGGGGAGCCCACTGCGAATCAGAATCCTCATTTTCGAGCGCATCATCTAGCGAATCACGATCGGAGCAATAGTAATCTTCACCATCGCTGTTCATGCAATCCTCTAGTTCCATCGGAGTTGAAGGAACGGCGAGGTGTAAAAGTGAAAAATTGGATCAAATAAACGATTGTGATAAAGAATCGATTAGTTAATTTTAGGGTTTGATGATTTGGATAGGTGTTATGTGGAACGATGGAGTTGAAAATACGCCGGCGAAGAGGCGGAATGGGAAAAAAAGGGGGCTTTAGTTGCGATGCGATGATGAGGCAAAGCTTAAGAGGTACGATTAGAACGGTATATAATTATAAGGTTTTATACAAATAAAGTCTCACAAAATAAATTATCAGAAGATATCTTAATTATTATCATCATCAAATCACATGTGATTCAATATACAGTAAAACCTCCATAAATTAATACTCGATAAATTAATAACCTCGATAAAATTAATAATTTATCCGATCCCAACTTGGGACTAGTACAAAATCGGACCCCAATCGATAAAATAATAATTTTTCTGAAATCCTGATGTAAGGGGGCCCTTGGTTCAAAGTGAGTCATGGGAAAGGGAAAGGTAATAGGAATACTAAGGAATATAATGGGCATTCCTTAGTATTACCTTGATCATTAATGTTACTTGGTTTATCATATTATATATAATAATATAATAATATTATTATTATATGACAATTTAATAATATACTTCCTCCGTATCAAAATAAGTGACACACTTTCCATTTTGGGGTGTATCAAAATAAGTGACACACTTTGAAAACTTTCCTTATTTGGTAAAAATAATGGGACCCATACCCACTAACTATCCACTTTAATAAAGTGAAATTACCCTTATACCCTTACTTTTACTTTTAAAATTCATTAATATCACTTTATTCAAGGAAAGTGGCACCCATTCTCCACTAATTATGTACTTTAATATATTTTAACCTCTACTTTAATATTTTGCCTCAAAAAACGTGTAAGCCAATTTGTGTCACTTATTTTGATACGGAGGAAGTATATAATAATAATAATAATATTATTATTATATATAGTATTATTATATTATATACCATATTAATATAATATATTATTATTATATGACAATTTAATAATATATATATATAATAATAATAATAATAATAATATATTATATTATATAATAATATATATATATATATAATAATAATATATATTATTATTATATATAATAATATATAATAATAATAATATATTATAATATATTATTATTATAATATATATTATTATAATATATATTATAATATATTATTATTATAATATATATTATTATATAATATTTTCTGTTTTTGGGGAAAATTTTCAAGTCTAGGTTGATGTAACAACATCTTATTAGAAATTTAACAATGGCATTAGTCGTGTCTTAGCCCGTTTCAGCCATGATTTGGCATTATTAGGGTATTTTATTCATTGACTCGCCATACTGCAAATTCTTAATAAGATGTCGGTACTTCGTAAAGATACCTATGACTAAAAGAAAATTCTTTCTAAAAACTTTTATATTTTTAAAAACTGTTATATTTTTAATATTAAATAAAAACTTTTATATTGTTAATATTAAATAATATCCTGGTTATGTTTAAAAAGTTTGACAAGGTCCTGTCTTAAATGGTAATAATATATTATTATTATTATATAATAATATATATTATTATTATATATAATAATATATATAATAATAATATATATTATTATTATTATATATATATATATATATATTATTATTATTATATATAATAATATATATAATCATATGTTATTATTATTATATAATAATAATATATAATAATATATATAATAATAATAATAATAATATATATACAACATAATAATAATAATATATATAACATAATAATAATAATATATAATTATATATTGTTATAATTTAATATAATAATAATAATAATATATATATAACATAATAATAATAATATATTATTATTATATGACAATTTAATAATATATATAATATATATATAATATATATAATATATATAACATAATAATAATATATTATTATTATTAGTATTATATTATTATTATTATATATTATTATTATATAGTATAATATAATAATAATATGTAGTATAATATATATAATAATAATATTATATAAAACATAATAATAATAATATATTATTATTATTATTATATTATATAATATTATTATATTATATTATATAATAATAATAATAATAATAATAAATAATAATAATAATAATAATAATAATAATAATAATAATAATAATAATAATAATAATAATAATAATAATAATAATAATAATAAAAAGTGGGGTAAAGCATTATAGAGTTCATTACCCCCAATTTGGTGGGTAATGATGTATGACTTAGTAATGGGTAATGATTGCATACCTTGAAACAAACCAAGCATCTTTAATGACAATCAATCCCATTACACACCCCTCAATACCCCCAAACAAGCACACCCTAAATATATTACTAATATTAGTCCCTATCAAACTATAAATTAATAATTACTAAAATAAAATTCCAAAATTCTAGAGTTATCAAGTAAAAAATGAATCTATAGTCACTTGTTTTTTTTTGAACTTCAAATCCTCTGATACTCGCATAATAGTTTCGTTGTTGATTGGTCATCGTTGATTTTTTAACACCTTTTAGTTTAGAAGCCATAGTTGACGTGATTTTAAAATTTATCATTAGACATATTATAGTGATCAATATAGATCTATGTACATTGAACTTGACAAGTTCATTAATGTGAGAATTTTGAAGGTCTTGTGAATGTGAATATGATGCAGAATTTTAAAGGTCCTGTGAATATGTGAATACATATTAGATAAGTTGATTTTATAATAATATTATCTTTAAATTAATAATTTATTAATTTATTGATAAATTAATATCTCGCTAAATTAATAAAATATCTTAGCCCCAACATTATTAATTTATGGAGGTTTTACTGTATAACTACCACCGTCGGGCACACCACCTCCGATCACCATCTGCCGCAGCCGGCCGCCGGCCGTCGCCGCCTCCGACCGCCCCATCACATATGATTGGATACGCAATCACATGTGATTAGGTATGCAATCACATGTGATTGAACGTAGCCGATAGTGACAAGGGGTTGCCGGTGGTGGAGACGGTGACCGGTAGAGGTTTGTGGTGGTGGTGGTGGTGATCGGCGGTGTTGAATCACATGTGATTTAATACACATGTGGTGATGGTGACGGTGATGGTGGTCGGCGGTGTGCAATGACATATGATTTAATACACATGGGGTGGTGGTGGTGTTGATGTATTGAATCAAATGTGATGTTGGTGGTGATTTGAAGGTTGATTGATCCAAAGGCTGAAATTTATCCTTCATGACTTTATAAAAATAATGGAGCTCAATGTTTCTCTAAAATTATAATATTTTAATTTTCAATAATAATACAATCAATACCAAGAGTAAAAACTATTCGTAATGGTAACCAGAAGTGTCTCATTAGTGTCATTTATCTTACTAATCCTTATTTAAATCAAACATGTGACCAAACTTCCTTAGTGATGATCAAACTCATATCATGTATCATCAAAGCATAAAAACACACTTAAAGCACAACTCTTTCACAAAAAGTTTGGTCACAAGAGTGACCAAACTACAACTAAATTTGATGAAAGAAGCGTAGGAGTGAGCGCGGCCAAAAACCATAAAAGTAAAAGTAATACCGTAATAGTAATGAATTTCAAAATAAAAAACTGAGCTGATTACATTCGGTTTTCAATTCGTTTTATTTTTTTTAGCCCAACTACTCATCGCCATCCGAGGATCGGACTATACCCACCGACCAATAGAACCATAATCGAAAATCATGAAATTACAAAACTAAAAATCAAAAGATTACATGTTGCATTTTTATATATTAATGAATATAACGTACATATGTATAATTTTAGTCAATTAAATAAAATACACGTTTGTTTGATTTTATAATATCTTATTTACAATGACTAATTGTCTATAACAAGGAAAAATAGGTTCGCGCTTCGCTGCGAATGTTTGATGATTATATTGTTCGTTCATCTAATTAATAAAGTTATTTAAAATAAACTATAATATCGTCGAATAACATTACTTTAAATATATTAACACCCTTAATATAATAAGTACGTTTCAAATATAATTTTTTAAAATATTACATATTATTTAAAGATCAAATTTTATAAAACCCGAGCAAAGATATTGGATTGAAATAATATTATCATAAAGTAAACATGACATTATATTGTTCTTACTGGTTTACAAATTAATATAAATGTAAATAAATTTAATTAATTCAAACATATATATAAAAATAATATAAGTGTTAAAGAATTATTCGAACTCTCATTTTCGTGAAAATACTTTTTTTTATTACAAAAATATAGAACGAAAAGAAAAGGCTTAATTTTTTTTAATGAGAATGATACTCGGGGATTATTTTATAAAGTTTATTTGTTTGTCATAAAAAAGTAAATACCAAATTTTAAAATAATTCTTCAAATTTTATGTTTTATTCAGGTGTAAAAACTAAATCTACTTGTTCTCATCCCCGCTAATAATTATTAAAATTTTGAATTTTCAAATAGTAATAAATAACATGTTTTATCTATTGCGAGTGGTTGTAAACTTCTAAATATTAATACACATCATATAGCCTTAATGTGTATTAAGTATAAGAAAAAAATTAAGTCTAATATATATTTACTTAATTAGTTAACACTTAACACATATATAACATTCTACTTCCTCTATTTTCAAAATAAATGATAAATTTTAGATTTTGCATTTTTTGAAACAAAAGATTATAATAAAGGTTAATTAGATTAAATTGAATGGTTAATGTGGAATGAGTTCCACAATTTTTTAATAAAGTGAAGTTAATGATTTTTAAAAGTAAAAGTATGGGTAAATATATCATTTCACTCTGCTAAATGAGATAGTCATTATTATAGTATAACTTTAAATATATCATTTATTTCAGAACACCTCAACATGAAAAGTGTATAACTTGTTTTGAAACGGATAATGAATCAATTATAAAACAACATTTACATATTTGTTAATAATATTGTAAATAAGTTAAATGAGTTGTGATGTCAAGTTGTTTAAAGAATAGGGACTTAAATGGTAAGGAATTGAAACATATGACCATTCAACTATGTTAAATGAAAATGGAAAGATATAAAGTGCGTGAGGACTCTTAAATATATAAGGAACAGATGGAGTGTTGTGAATTGAAAACCATAAGCGCGTGAGGAATCTTCCACATAGGAACGAAACGTAACGGATAGCTGTTTAGATTCTCTAATGAATAGTATAATTCCTATGATAATTGTATATTATGATAATAATAAATGAGAAAACTACATAAGCTTTGGAAAACGCTAAGACACGAATCCAGTAACTTTGATAAACGCTAAGTCCGGTCTAGTTATTATGACTAATTGATTGTGATACCGACACAACTATTATAGACACAAATATAACCTTAAAACTTGCAATGTCAACCTTAAAGTTGAGTAATTTTGTTCAATACGTATGTCAACAACGTAAATTTCAAGAAACAAGGGTTACTTAGATCACAAATGCCCTTCTAAAAACCTTCACTTGTTTATCAAACTCATAGACGTAAGTCACGTAATATTTGTCTTTTAAGAAGCTTAAACACCCAACATTAAGACTAATATTTATGCCCTTTTAGAGTTAAAAGAACATAAGACGATCACTTACTTGTATCAAAACAAGGTTGAATACTTAGATTTTTAAAAAGAGTGGAAGTTGAGCATTATAACTAGAGATGTTAATTTGGTTGGATCAATTTATTCAAAATAAATAGGTGAATTGGTTTTGGTTCTAAAAAATTGAAAATGAACAGTCCAAACTATGTAAAAAACTGAACAAATCCAAACCAACTTATAATTCAGTTGATAGGGGTATCTTTTGACAATGTGAAGATTGAGTGACTAATTGTAATGATATTGCACCAAACTCTTATAGGTTTATGTAAGTTTGGTGATGTATACCAACTATATATATGAAAAGTAAAACACAAACTACTATTCGGTTTATTTGAATTATTCGGTTAATTTGGAACTATTAATTTGTAAAGTCAAAAAATGGGGAAACATTTGTGTACGTTTTACTACTCTAATCTAACACTGCAGCTTTATAAGCATAACTATTTAATTAACTTGTAAAACTGAAAAAAGATATATAAAAAAAGTGTTAGTCCTCCTAACAATCAGTTTTGATACCATAATTGAAAATGCTTCACATATAACTTAAGGCAAGGATGCACATGCCTAAAACACCAGCAATGTTATATTTAATTATTTGCAACCTCAAAACAGATTTGATGTATTCAAACTTTTGCAAATTTAAATAATGTAATACCAGAAATTGATTCAGCATAAAAATATAATCTACTTGTTTCCCAGATCCCAACATAATATTATCTCAAGAAATTAAACAAATTTGTCCTCAAACTGCAGTTATTTTATAGCAACATAGCTGCAAAACAAGATACAAAACCATCAGTTGACAACACCAAAAACTAGTTTATACTGTTTAAAGATGATAAATATTCTAATTATTTGGGTAGAAATTGGCTGATATTTCATATTTCAATTTTGGAATATCAGCTTTTTTCCAATTTAGTAACGATTGCTTATGCAAAAAACACCAAAAATAGTTATACCTGTTAATGCTGTTTGTGATGTTTACCCCTACAATTTAACTTAGATATTATAAACTATGGTAATAAAAAATCTGCATACAATGAATATTCTTAACACTAAACTTTCAAGAGCAACCTATCATTCTTACAACATTCCAAATTTCACCCTTGGATCCCTAAGTGAGCTTCAAAGCATTAACAAAATTTCATATACGTAGTATTAACTTAATCTAATCTAAAAGTGACCAATTGTTGAATTTGGCAATTCAGTAAATTAAATAAAATTAATCTACCAATAACAATTTGTGTTAACCGATTAGGTACCAAATTAACATATTAACTCGTATGTTAATTAATATATATATTGTTTAATCAAAATTGGCTAACACCGTAAATAGATATCACAAAATTTAACAGCTTGAAATCACCATAATTTAACATAAAAACAATACAGATTCGATGGAGGTTTTGAGTGATTACCTGTAATAATCAACCAACATGCCACAAGATAACAAAACCTAGAAATCAAGAACAAGCTCATCTTTGCTGTCCGAAAGGTAATGGAGAACATATGGAGCAACCCGAATAGCAGCGACCCACGCCCCGAAAAACGCAACATGAACACGAAGCTGCTTCAAAGCAGCTTCTTTGTCTGGTTTTCGCATGAACATCCCTGGAAACATCTTCGATTCGATCTGCTTTTGATTTTCCTTCACCGATTGTTGAGATTTTAGCGAATCTGAATAGAAATAGAAAAACCCTAGTCTAGCTTTCTAGTTTCTACGATATTTATTTGCAGATATACTGGAAGTGTAAGCCTAATAAGGTTATTTAGATTAGGCCCATAGCGGCCCAATTAGTAATAGTTCTATCATTTTTTCCCACTTATAATCTTACCCATTTGATAGGATGACATTTATAATTTATTAATTCCCTTTTTTAATATTATCTCCTAATTTTGACACATATCTTCATCTAATGAGTGAGATTATAAATAAGAATAAATTGTAGGAATCAATTCATTAATCATAATAAAATTCAACATTTACTCCTTATAACAAAACATGAATTATTGTTTTTTTGCAAAAGTTTAAAGCTTTATGTGCTTTTCCTCGAACGCATAATATTTTATGGGATTCTTAAGATTTGATTCTATCTTGTATATTATTTTCATTACCTAATCACTGCAATTTGGGTTTACAAATAATGAAGAAGATGTTGATGTGAAGATGAACATGTTTAAAGAAGTGGAAATCAAGATGACCATGGTTAACCAAAGGGCATTTGGCTTACTGGTATGGTGTTTGCTCCTCAACCTTGAGGTTGGGGGTTCAAGTCTCTTCGTGGACTTAGGTGGTGGAGTTTATTCCTCATAGGTGGAGAGTTCGAGTGAATACATACTGCCCCTTGTGGATATCACTGTCTAGACTCGAACCACTAACATACTAACTGGCCGTTCAAAAAAAAAACGACCATGGTTAAAGATGAAAAGAAAATGACCAAACTATCCTTCAAATCTTTATATATATTAAAAGAAGGTTTTTTTGAAATCTTTAAAGCCATGTCATAATGGCACATCATACCTTATGCCATGTATGATGTCACTTGACACTTTACTGCCAAGTCATTATTGCCACCTAAAAGTCCACATATGCACTTTTAAGCCACCTCATTTTTATTGACCTTTATAGGAACCAACTCCTATATTTTACTAAATGTAAATGTAAATACGTGTAAATCTTTTCTATTTCATGTTATACGATATAACACTTAGTTATATTTTTTGGTTATATCTTTTTTAAATGCAATGCAATGGAATATTAAGGTTGTAACTGTCCACATAAACAATCTTAAATGTAAATACGTGTAGATCTTTTCTATTTCATGTTATACGATAGAACACTTGGTTATATTTTTTGATGATTGCTATTGTTAAAACCGAGGGTTACATTAAGTTTTAATTTATAATAATCAGTGTCAAAAAAGATTCTTTATCTTTATATATATTAAACTAAAGTTTTTTTGAAATCTTGACATGTCATGTTAGTTATGTCATAATAGCACATCATTCTTTATGCCATATATGAAGCTTATGTGTACGCTCAATATCTACGTGTCATCACGCTTATGTGTATACGTATAATCAATGGGATATTTACTTATGTGTACAAGCATCTTGTAACGTTATGTCATAATAAAATTGCATTAAGACACCAATTAAAAGCTTACTTATGTCTACCCGTTATGGTGTATGTGAAATTAATGACATATTAAAAGCCATGTAACTTGTGCGTGTCTACTCTATATATTTCGTTCTAACAAATAGTCTTTTTGTATGTTCAAATGTATAAATTATCATTATGAATAACTTACCAGATATTAATCAGTTTTATAATAACATTAATTACAATATAATGTGTCCAAAATTGATTTATTATGAGCTTCTAATTTTAATATATTGTGTCTAAAACTATTAAAGGTTCGATGTTATTATGATAAGTCGTTATTCCACCCTTCACAGCTTCACTGACTCTGCTTCTACCATCGTCGCCACCGCCAATATTATTGGTAGCAGGAGTTATTGGTAAAGTGCCGTCACTGGCTCTGTAGCCTGTATATCTAATTGCAATACCAAGTGGCCCCTGAATAGACATTGTTAACCAGCTAAATGAAGCCAAATTCTTTTCCATTTCGGTTGGGAGAATTTCTAATAATACCATAATAATGTTAGCAAAGTGATTACCACAAATATTTTCACGTTTCAGTCGGATTGATTTTCGTCTGTTACCACATGTTGCAGGTTGGAGAAAACTTTTATGCAATGATTGGAAGCAAACGATGCTAATATTTTTTGAATTTCATGAGAGAAATCAGTCACAATAGCCCTGTGGGCCCTACTTATTTAGCCCAACATCCACTGTTTGATCAGATATGTGTGGTTACGTGTTATTTTTACTCGGGCGGGGTTGACCCATTTGAGTAAATGATTGCCGTAGATGAAATCGGTTAATGCTTGGTTTGGTTCAGCTGGCAATATGACACTATTACACCATGATCCTCACCATAATATTCAGTTGGCAAGATGGTTCATCTTTTGTAACGTAACTACTATCCGAATGCAGTTTATGTGAATTTTATGCATTTTACACTATATCCCTTTTGAGCCATGTAACTCAATTAAATACACTAATCTATTTGACCAATTTGGTGTTGCCTATAACCTAAAGGTCATGGGTTCAAGCCCTGGTGGGCGCAAAGTGGAGTAGATTAGGCGTCGTTAAAAAAAAGATGTTCAGTTTTCATCTGCAATTTTGTAGTTATATATGTTCAGATGAATTAGGGTTTATGTGTTTGTTTTAATTTTCAAGTACGGATTGTATATTTGATGATAACGAGACAAATTTCACACATGTTTACTTGATTTCTTGTTAGAGCTTATAATCATGGGCATTTTCAGATCAAGATCATGGATGACAAGTTTCTAGATTGTACAATTGAAGGACTAAAGATATTTTTAATTATTTAAAATAAATTTTAAAATTACAAAATTAAAAAATTAAAAAAACCCCCTTATTATGATATAATTACTTTATATCCCACCCCTGTTTTGCATCCTATTTTCAACCATGCCACACTAGAAAATTTTTGGTAAGAAAATAAAACCCGAGTAGCTAGATGATGTTGTCAACATAATACTTTCCTTACTGGTTAGTAAGTGTACACGTTAGTAAATTAATTTATCAAAATCTTTTCTTTTAAATTTTTTGTTTCAGACTTCGTCTCAACGTATGCAACTCTTGCAAGTTATGTGGATTTATGTTTAATACCCAAATCACCATTCTTCATGGAAGGTGAGACGTTTGAGAATTTATATGTGTGAACCTCCATTCTTGTGATTCTTATACATCAACAGAAAATGTATCTTTGATTTCAGCTAACTAATCATGGGGCCGGGTAGGCATATGCTCTGAAATTTTTTATAAGCCGCCCATGATTCATCACGGGTTATAGGCTAGTAAACCATTATTTTATCTTTATCTTTATACTATATAGAGTTGTATTTAAGGTATTCCTTGATTTTTATGTAGTCCAAATGTACAAATCTTAACAATTGGATTAAAAAAATCCTTAACCACCACCATCATCAAATCACATGTGATTCAATACACAACCACCACCGCCGGCCACTGCTGCCGCTGACCACCGTCGCCCCCTGCCGTCGCTGACCACCGTAGGCCGCCTCTGGCCGCCGCAATCACATGTGATTGGATACGCAATCACATGTGATTGGATACGCAATCACATGTGATTGAAAGCAACCGACAGTAGCGAGGGGTTGCCGATGGTGCCGACGGTGCCCGGCAGAGGTTGGTGGTGTTGGTCGGCAGTATCGAATCACATGTGATTTAATACACATGTGGTGGTAGTGGTCGTCGGTGTGCAATCACATGTGATTTAGTACACATGAGGTGATGGTGTTGATGTATTGAATCACATGTGATGGTGGTGGTGGTGGTGATTTGGGGGTTGATTGATCCAAGGGCTAAAATTTATCCCTTGGTACTATATAAAATCAAGGACTACATTGAACGTTTCTCTTACTATATATTATATAGTAAGTGTGTATTTGGAACCTTACTAAATTATAAAAACTTAATTTTTAGTCAACACACTTACTATTTCAAGACAAATTTATGTTTATCAGAAGTATGTATCATGCAGGATTAGAATTTGCGACCTCTATTTTATTAATAAAATCCCCTATCACTAAGCTACTAAATCATATGTTCATTATTTAACTACTAGAAGGGTACCCGCGCAATGCGGTGGCGGGTACCCGGTAACTATGTTTTGTGGCGAGCAAATGTTTCTCGGTTACATATAATTAGTTCATCACCGCGTGAACGTACCTGTACGGTCCCATGGACCCGATCATAAGCAACCACAATTACTTCTACATCTTTGAACCCTATGAGGTCCATACTTACTTTATACATAAGATACATTTCTTATTTATCGATAACATAATACTTTTATCCCTTCCTTGACTATAATAGACAATTATTACTAGTCACATCATATTCTTTCTCATATACATTCGTTCTTTACCTTTATTAGTATATCTTACCAATAGGTACTCATTACTATCAAATCATTCTCAATTGCTTTACTAATACATATTTATTAATAAAGGCTCCGTATACATTCTTTTATTCAATTACTTCATTGTTATTGTTCATTAACGTAGATTCCATAATTACTTGAATCTACCATAATTTACTTCAAATTCATCAATCATACTAGACACATTCTAGTATCACATTCTACATACTCTCATACATTTTCAATTACTATCTTTATCAAAATATTTGTTAATAAAGACTGATACAATATCATATGTACTTTCAAAACTATTTGCTATGTACCCAGTTTAAAAGTCTCATGTACTCACCTTAGCAAATAAGTGCTCCAACCGTATGCTTTACGTCAGTTTCCTTGCTTCACAATTCGGTCAACCTTCCAAGACCTCACCAAATGCCTTTAATCTTCAACTAGGAATGAAATCTATCAAAGATTTGAGAAGAAATCAACCAAACACTGCACTTGAGCTCCAAAATCGCCAAAGAAGAAACTAGGGTTTTGATATGGCCTCAAATGAGCCAAAACCCGATTTAAAGCTGTTCTTCCGAAGTTCACGACGCGAACTAAGTTCGCGTCGCTAACTCTGCATATCGTGCGCATACTTACCGATCGCCATCCAAACGCGAACTACTTCGCGCCTCATAGCCAAACTACCTGGCCCGACTTCCCGATCGCGACCAAAGTTCGCGTCGCGAACTCTCTTAGGCAGCAGGGCTGCACTTTTTCATCTTTGTCTCGACCCGGTTTCGTCCATAACTTTTTCATACGATATCCAAAAGACACGAAACCAGTTCCTACGTCTTTTAAATGATTTATCCTTATTTATCATAATTTTTATAAATTTATTTATTTACGAATTTCGGGTCGTTACAGTACCTGTATCAGTAACTTCACCATGTAAACACTTTTTGGATTGCAGGTAAACATTTCCAAAATAAATCTGTACCACCATCTTCTGAATTCGTAATAGCACCAGCAGGATACAACTTCACAGCATACACAACACCTATTTCTCCTGCAAAACACATTATCATTCTTTTTTTCATTGCTGAAACTCATATATATTCTCTATATCTATAATTGTTCAAATAATAGATTAAAAAATAAGCAAGACATAAGAAAACATAAAATATTCAAAAAACAAAAGCAATTTCATCGGTTCATAGATTACGACCCAATATTCAAATCAATCACCGTCTTTGTGTCATCGAAACAAAAATAAATAGCGAATTAGGATTTTGAGAAAAGGTGAAGATGGAACATTTTGAAATGCCAATTAAATTCAACGGTGATAGATTTGATGAGGGACAATTAGGATTTTGAGAAAAGATATACATACAGTAGTCAGTCAGGGACGTCGAACGCCGCCTGAGTAGAACACCGGCAATACCAGCCTCTTCATCAATCTCGAACTATCCTCTTCCTCGGAACTATCCTCATCAGAGTTGCTTTCTTTCTTTGCAGCTGCCTTTTTGGCAGTTGGCTTTGTAGGCTCCTAAGCAGAACTTTCTTCTGAATCACTGATTTCTTCAACTTTAGCAGCTGGCTTTGCAAAAAATTATTAAAGAAACAGAAAATGTAAGTATAAAAACCACAAAGTCAATATTTAAACATTTTACAAGGTTACCATAGCCTCTTTCTTCAAAGGAGCCTTATCATCAGAATAACTCTCTTCTTCTGAGCTTTCATTGCTAGATTCGGCTTTTTGTACACAAAAAAATAGCCAAGCATATTAATATTTTAATGTGTTACATTACGTAATATAAGTATTATACACAATCTCCCCGCTACTCACTACCTCTTTCTCAACAATCTCCTCTACACCTCCCTTGCATATAACCAATAATCCAATCACTAAACCCAAACTCGACCTGTTAGAATTTTGGGTCAGAAAACACAACCCTAACCCGGACTCATTTAAATCAAGGTAACCCAGACCCAACCTGTCTAACCCATAACTTAACAGGTTGGAGGGTCAAGTGGGTTAGCGGGTCAGAACCAGATTAGCGGGTTAGGAACAAAAAAATGAGAAATTGCACTAAAATTGAGCATGTAAAATAAGAAATTCTTCCCATCCCAAATTTATAAGTTTTAGTTGGGAAATTATGACAGAACTTAATTGCGTGATATTTTTAGGAAAAATTCAAATTTGAAAGCTCAAAAAGAAATGGAAATACTTTAGGTAAGATAACTAATTTAAAGGGTGTCTAATATTATGTATGGTATTTACTATGTACGTATTTTTTTGAAAAATCTTCAAAAATTCAACGGGTTGGCGGGTCGACCCGGGTTCACACAAAACAACCCGAACCCAACCTGATTTATAAACAGGTTGGACGGGTCGACCTGTTTTTGACCCGAACCCATTTACGGTCAACCCAAACCCGACCTTTTCCGTGTTGGGTTCGTGTCGGGTCGCGGGTCGTGTCAGGAATTGCCACCCCTATATAGAACACATAATAATCAATCACATGCTTGTAAACTTTTACAGCCTCTTTAGATACACCGAAACAATTAAAATCAATTTGAATACTCAAAAGTAAACTGCTTCAAATTCAACACTCAAAACATACACTTTTGGTACAAAGTGAAGCAATAAAGCCATGACATCTAACAAACTCAACAATTATATTTAAAAAAACTAAATCGGAAGAAGAATCCTTACATTCGAATAACAAAACCCTAAAATAGACAAAAATCTATAAATTAAAGAGATAACTTAAACACAACAATTGAATCACGAATCTACCTGTTTCCCCGGTTTTGCTTGGAGCTTCAACAACAACTGAATCAACCTGGAACAAAATCAAAATGAAAATTTAAATAAGAATCATATACTTGAAGAGATACACAAAACAACAAATTTAAAACTAAGAATAACAATACCTTGGAGGCCTTTGAAGTCCTAAACGACCCGATAATCTAGAAAAGAATCGCAAAAAAGAAGACAAAACGAAAAAAGAGGGAGAAATCGGGATATACAGACCTGTGTAGTGAAAATGGCTAGAGAAGGATGCGGCGGCGAAGAGGGCGTCGACGCAGCTGGCGGCGGAGGTGTAGACTTTTGTTGTGTGGAGAAGATAGCTGTGTTTTTTGAATGGTAGAAGAAAAGGGATAGAAGGAACGTAATTTTGAAAATAATCCTTTCACCTCCCAACAAATAACGTTTAGAGTTCCGATGGATGATAATATGCATCTATTGGTCAATGGTTCGGTGGATAAGAGCAGATAGTTGTATTATTTGTTATATAAGACATTGTTTTGAAAAAGCATGTAAATCCTTGTAGCACAGTTGGTTTGAGCTTGTGTAATTAAGGCTAATGGCAAGGGTTCGAATCTTGTGCATGCTTATTTTTTATAAACGCTGCTAATTTCCGAAAATAGCAAGTATTTGGCTGAATTTTCAGCCATCTATTTATAAGAAGGTCATAAATGCTTTATAAGTAGTAGAGATAATTATCTTTATTATTCTATTCGCCCCAATTTTAATGTCCACATTTCCATTTTAAAATGTCTCAAAATTATTGTAAATTTAAAAATTCAAATATCAAAAAATTCACTATGAAGGAAGATGATGTAGTTAAGGTTTATTCGTTCCCTCTGATCAAAGTGATAGAGGAGATATCCATGGGCCCCCTGTTGATTTGATGTGACACTGAAGTACCTGCGCAGGTCATGACTAGATTGAAAGTTCAATCATGTAGTCAAATCGTCATCATAAATCTTGAATCAGGAAACATAATCGTAACTAGAGTGATTGACATGTCCATGTCACTAGTTACATGATATCGCGCAACGAAGAAGATATGATCACTTATCATAGGACTGTTTCTGATAGTTCACAGTTCAGCAGCTGCACATGACATGCACACTCTAACGGTTACACGAACGCGTACCGTTTATAGTTGATGAGGTGTCCAAGTGGGAGACTGTTGGAAAGAGTGTCCAACACATCAAATAAACCGGTATTTCGGTTCGGGTATTTTAGAGTCATATTCGGGTTGCCCTCGAGGCGTCAATGAACACGAGAAATAACGTAGTGTTTAATTAATAGTTTAATTAAATAGACTATCGGGCTAGACAGACTAAACTAGTTAATGGGTAATTAACTAGTTAATGGTATTGGGCCACAAGTATTGGATTAATAGTTTAATAATACTTGTGGGCTTAATAGATGGTGGGCTTGGACTAATTAGAGTTTGACTCTAATTAGGTTTGGCCAAGTATAAATAAAGGTTAAGGGTATTAACCTAAACACTTAATCACTTGTACCTCTTTGTGTTGCTCCCTATTCGGCCGAACACACACCACCACCATTCGACCGCCGCCGTCGAACCACCGTCCGCCGCCGCTGCCTCCGCCGTAGCGCCGCCGCCCGCCGGAATCGAAAGGTGTTTTCGATTTGCTTTCGGTGCAAGTTTCTCAAGGGTGCTTTGTACTACCTCGTGGTACATCGTCTCGTTCGTGACCAACCTTGGGTGTGATACGATAGAGGGATTCTTGCTTGAATCTTAGTGCGTTATTTGATCTGGCTCGTACTAGATTACAAGGTTTATCTAGTTCTCCAATTCGCGAATAACAAGTAAGTTATTCGAATTGATCTATTTAATTACATTAAATATCTAGTTACTTTAGAGTTGTAAACCTAACGGTCCAAAAGTTTTTTTAATCGGGTCAATGTTCTACCAAATTGCTTTTGATTTCCGCCTTAAGCAAAGTGTGGCTAGATGCATAGAAAACCCAACAGTGGTATCAGAGCGCCATTGGTTTACAAGTCTAATAGTGCTAGACGTTAAATTCGAAATCCATAAAAAATTGTTTTATGATTTTCGGAATTTCCGAAAATTGTTTTTGGGTTTTTCCGAAAATTGAAAATACATTAAAAATAGGTTTTTATATTTTTCGGTATTTTATAAAATTGTTTTGATAATTACCGAAAATTAAAAATATGATTTTTATAATTTCCGAAAATTCGGAATTATTAATTTAATAATTAAAAACGTTTTTTTTATTTAAATTAATTAATTATGATAATTTCAAAAGTTGGAATTATCAAGAAATTTGAATCAAAAGATTTTGTTAAGTATCTAGCCTTATTTAAAAGATTTGAAAATATCTTTATATATATTTATATATTTTTCCGAAAATATATAAAAGAATATTTAAAATATTATTTAATATTTAAATAAAAGATAAAATCATATTTATGGATATATGTATTTTTCGGAATACATATATATGCCATAAATAGTTGATTTATTAAAATCTAGATAATTATTTGAATAGTTTCAAATAAAGAATAAAATCTTAGAGGGTTTAAATTTAGGGATATATATTTTATATATATATCCGAAATTTTTCTAAATTATATAAGGATATGGATTTTCGAAATAATTTTAAATTTGATTTATCTTCTCTTATAATTGTTTATAATTAAGATAATTATTTAAAAGGATATTATATATGATATATATTAATTAAAGGTATAATTAGAATATATATATATATATATATATATATATATATATATATATATATATATATATATATATATATATATATATATATATAAATTTCGAAAATTCCATTATATATCAAATAAGATTTGATATTCTTCCCTTATATATATATAATATTATGTAATAATAGTTTATTAAATATTATATATAAGATATAGTTATAATAGGATTTAAAACATTCGCGTCCTCGCGCGTTTATAAAATTAATTATACTATATAGAACTTTAGTAAATGTAATTAAAAGGTTTTAATTAACATAGATATAATTATATAATAGTTTATATATATTATAACTAAAGTTAAATATATCGTCGCTTATGTCATTAGTAGGCTCACCCATAGTCTAAGACATCTAAAGGATGAAAAGGAAGAGATATAGATCTCTAAACGGGGTTGCGTTTTTAACACGCCTTGCGCTGACCTGCCCCGCCGCTTCCCTTGTCTTAGAATGGAGCTACCGAACGGGCATAATAGGATGATGTTAAGATTAAAAGTATAATCATAAAATTAAACAAATCCTTCCCGTTTAATTAAATGTGAACATTGTGTGCTCTCCATAGAATGACACGCGCTCGTATCATAGTCTGATTAACGGAACTCGTGTGGTTAACCGGTACGTTAATTGTGAGATTATTTTACGAGTGAAACGATTCTCGCGATACTCAAGCGAACTTGAGCCGAGAAGTCCACGTGGGTATTCCATGGTTGTTTCACCTTCTAATATATGATCCACGGTATCCCTGTCATATAGATTAGAATGAGCATTGATTCGAGATTAACATGCCATTCTCCCACGAGAATGAATCTCAAAGAACTAGGGATTTCATAAGATTGAAATTGACAATAGTTTGCCTACGACACGAAATTGTTTGGTGTGAAATACGGCATCCCTCTTCACATCAAATAACTAGTGGGCGTATCCTAGCCTTATGAATAAAGATTGGGAAAATTATTATAAGGATTAATTATTGAATTCACTAACAAAGAAATTGTTTCTTTTGTAGATGGGTTCAAACCTAAATGACAACACAATCCCACTTCCTCTACCACCACTACCTCCACTCCCGATTGTACTCGCACTGCCGTGTCCACCAAAGTCATCTCCTAATAAGGTTTCATCTCGAAAAGCTATTGGAAATTTTGACTATGTGGATTATCTCGGTAATACTCGTGCTGTCCATGAAAACATGGAACTCATCAAGAATTGCAAAATGCAAGATGGAGAATCAGTGTGTAACTTCATCTCGAAGATGAGAGAATACATACATCACTCAGAAAGTCTGGGTATGCCTATCTCTAACGAGTTAGCTGTCGATATGATTCTACACAAGCTAACTCCAGAGTATTCTTCGTACGTATCAGAATACGACAAGAATAAGAGGGAAATCACAACCTTTGAACTGTACGAGGAATTAAAAGTTGTTGAGAATGACTTGTTAACTGCCTGCGACTGTGATTTCGAATCTCCAGTCTTGAGCATTGAGTCTAATGATGCTGGAAGAGGTAAACTTTCTCGTCCTAAGAGGAAAAGGAAAGCTAAGGTGGGACATGCCCAACGAAAGCTTAAAAGAAAGAGAACCTCTTTAATAGCACCTAAAGACTCTATATGCTACTATTGCGATGAGGTGGGTCACTGGAAGAGAAATTGCCCAAAGTACCTTGATGATTTGAGAAATCATAGGATCCAACAGTCTGGTGTCCTAGGTACGTTTATGATTGAACTCCATCATACTTCTATGTCTAATTCTTGGGTTCTAGATACAGGGTGTGGTACTCACATTTGCACTGATATGCAGGGACTTAAGAATTGTAGGAAGTTGAAGCATGGAGAGCTTAATCTGATCATGGGAAACAGAGTCTCGACTGCTGTCACCAAGATAGGAGATTATGAGCTCATGCTTGGGAATGGATGTTCTTTACTTTTATTAGATGTTTGTTTTTCGCCTTCTATGGCACGCAACATTATTTCATATTACGCATTGTTTAAGGATGGTTTTAACTTTGTTTATGATAATGAGAATGGTTCAATTTTAGTTTATAAAAATGATGTGTTTTATTTTAAAGCTATTCCTTGTGCTGGTATATATGAAATAGATGGTTGCGTAAACAAAAGAAATCTAATATTGAATGTTGATTCATCCAAAGGTGTATTGGATAAGTCATGTCTGTGGCATTGTCGCTTAGGACATATAAACAAGAAACGCATAGCTAAACTCCAAAAGGATGGAGTGTTAGAATCATTTGTCCTCAAATCGAATGATGTGTGTGAATCTTATTTACTTGACAAGATGACAAAGGCGCCATTCACAGGGTCATGTGAAAGAGGCAAAGACTTGTTGGACCTCATACATACTGATGTATGTGGACCGTTCAAGTCTAACACTAGACATGGTGAACGATACTTCGTCACGTTTACTGATGATTTCAGTAGATATGGATATGTTTATTTGATTAAACATAAGTGTGATACTTTTGAAACGTTCAAAGAATATCAAAAAGAAGTAGAGAATCAACTGGGCAAGAAGATTAAGATGCTCCGTTCTAACAGGGGCGGAGAGTATCTTAGTCAAGAGTTTATCGACTATCTAAAGAGTTGTGGAATAGTATCCCAACTCTCACCTCCTCGAACTCCACAACTTAATGGAGTGTCGGAAAGGAGAAATCGAACCTTGCTAGACATGGTTCGATCAATGATGAGTCGATCAACACTTCCAGTGAATTTCTGGGAATATGCCTCAGAAACTGCAGCACATATCGTTAACCTTGTACCAACTAAGAAGGTTGCCAAAACTCCCTCTGAAATGTGGACAGGGAATCCTCCTTCCCTCAAACATTTGAAAATCTGGGGTTGTGAAGTTTATGTAAGACATGAATCTCACGACAAGCTAGATAACAAATCAGAGAAGTGCTACTTCATTGGCTACCCACGACAGTCTTTTGGATATCGGTTTTATAATCCGAAAGAGAACAAAGTGTTCGTATCTCGAAGAGGATTTTTCCTCGAGAGAGAGCTATCATCCAAAGAAGACAGGGGGAGCAAAATTGATCTTAAAGAGTGTCAAGAGTCAAACGATGAAGATGTAGTGGAACCTATAGTTGACACTAGCACTCAACCAGAAGATGAGACTCATGTTGAACAAAATGATGTAACTCCTACCGTTCCACGTAGATCCTCAAGAACTGTTCGCCCTCCTGAGCATTTTGGTGATTATTATGATTTCCATATTGCTGAAGGCGATGCATCTACTGGTAATAGTTTACCAGTTGATGACGATGAGCCATCGAGTTATAAGGAAGCTATGGAAGGCCCTGAGGCCGAAAAGTGGAAACTGGCTATAGAGAGTGAGATTCAGTCCATGTATGACAATCAAGTATGGAACTTGATTGAGACTTCCCCCGGTGTCAAAAGCGTTGGATGCAAGTGGATCTTCAAGAAGAAGATAGACATGGATGAGAATGTGCACACCTATAAGGCTAGGTTGGTTGCAAAAGGTTATACTCAAACTCATGGGATTGATTATGATGAAACCTTTTCACCAGTAGCCAAGATAAAGTCTATCAGAATATTGCTTGCCATAGCTGCGTTTCATGACTATGAAATTTGGCAGATGTATGTTAAAACTGCCTTCCTTAACGGAAGACTTACTGAGGATGTCTATATGGCACAGCCAGAAGGTTTTATCAATAAGAAATATCCTGATAGAGTGTGCAAGCTTGAGAAATCCATTTATGGATTAAAACAAGCCTCTCGAAGTTGGAATCTTTGCTTCCATGAGAAAGTCAAGGAGTTTGGTTTCTCTAGAAGTGAAGATGAGTCCTGCGTATACATCAAAGCTAGTGGGAGCGTTGTTGTTTTCCTAGTACTGTATGTGGATGACATACTCCTTATAGGAAATCATATTCCTACACTGCAAGACGTGAAGTCTTGGTTGGGAAAATGTTTCGCTATGAAGGACCTAGGAGACGCAGCGTACATACTCAGTATAAAGATATACAGAGATAGAGAAAGACGTCTAATAGGATTGAGCCAGAGTACATACTTGGACAAAGTACTAAAACGTTTTAGTATGGTTGATTCCAAGAAAGGGTATCTACCCATGAATCATAGCATAACATTGTCTAAAAGTCAATGTCCCAGTACTGAGCAAGAACTGGAGAAAATGAGTCGAGTCCCTAACGCCTCGGCGATTGGATCGATCATGTATGCCATAGTATGTACTCGCCCGGATGTCTCATATGCGCTAAGCATGGTGAGCCGGTTCCAGGGCAACCCTGGCAACGATCATTGGACTGCGGTGAAAACGATTCTCAAGTACCTAAGGAGAACAAAGGATATGTTCTTAGTGTATGGTGGGAAAGACGAACTTGTTGTGGAAGGTTATTGTGACGCGAGTTTCCAAACGGATTGAGATGACTCGTGCTCACAAACTGGGTGGGTGTTCTTATTGAACGGAGGAGCTGTCACTTGGAAGAGTTCCAAGCAGGAGACAATAGTTGATTCAACTTGCGAATCTGAGTATATTGCTGCCTGTGAGGCATCAAAAGAAGCCACATGGTTGAAGAATTTCATTGGGGATCTTGGTGTCGTAACAAGCATCAAGGAACCAATGAAAATCTTCTGCGATAATGAAGGTGCAGTCTCATTGACTAAAGAATCCAAAGATCATAGTCGAACCAGGCATATACTCAAAAAGTTTCACTACGTGAGAAAGCGAGTTGAAGATGGGGACGTGATAGTGACAAAAGTATCGTCGGAAAATAACCCGACTGATCCTTTCACAAAAGCACTAAGTCGTGCCAAGCATGATGTTCATGCGAGGACGATAGGAATTAGATTTCATAGTGACTTATCATAAATTGTCATTCATTTGAAATTGTAGCGAATATTAAATTGTATGAATTGATGATTTATTTATGGAGATTAAATAATTTGCAAGTGTTCTATCATTCATATAGTATTTAATTATTCCATTTCAACCTTTTGCATGTTTAGAACATATTCCTAAGTAAACTAAGAGATTACTTAAACGTCCACAGTCGATCGTTCTTATGGGAATAAGAACTGAATTAAGATGTCATAGGAGAGTGAGTAGATTGTTCAAAGTTATGAACATTGCATAGAGATTGCTGCTACTCTCATGAGCATTTAAAAGGTGTATTTAAATGTTGGACCAACCCACACTCAGAGTATTACCCCATGGACTTTATCATGGGTAATAGTGAGGCGATAATATCGTATGAGTCTTCAAACCAAGATGCATCATTTCCTTAGTACGATTTCGTGATGCATTGGTCTAACTCCAACGCTATTCGTAACTGGTAGCTATAAAGATTAGTTCCATGTATTATGTGATGACTATGAAGGAAGATGATGTAGTTAAGGTTTATTCGTTCCCTCTGATCAAAGTGATAGAGGAGATATCCATGGGCCCCCTGTTGATTTGATGTGACACTGAAGTACCTGCGCAGGTCATGACTAGATTGAAAGATCAATCATGTAGTCAAATCGTCATCATAAATCTCGAATCAGGAAACATAATCGTAACTAGAGTGATTGACATGTCCATGTCACTAGTTACATGATATCGCGCAACGAATGACATATGATCACTTATCATAGGACTGCTTCTGATAGTTCAGATTTCAGCAGCTGCACATGACATGCACACTCTAAAGGTTACACGAACGCGTACCGTTTATAGTTGATGAGGTGTCCAAGTGGGAGACTGTTGGAAAGAGTATCCAACACATAAAATAAACCGGTATTTCGGTTCGGGTATTTTAGAGTCCTATTCGGGTTGCCCTCGAGGCGTCAACGAACACGAGAAATAACGTAGTGTTTAATTAATAGTTTAATTAAATAGACTATCGGGCTAGACGGGCTAAACTAGTTAATGGGTAATTAACTAGTTAATGGTATTGGGCCACAAGTATTGGATTAATAGTTTAATAATACTTGTGGGCTTAATAGATGGTGGGCTTGGACTAATTATAGTTTGACTCTAATTAGGTTTGGCCAAGTATAAATAAAGGTTAAGGGTATTAACCTAAACACTTAATCACTTGTACCTCTTTGTGTTGCTCCCTATTCGGCCGAACACACACCACCACCATTCGACCGCCGCCGTCGAACCACCGTCCGCCGCCGCTGCCTCCGCCGTAGCGCCGCCGCCCGCCGGAATCGAAAGGTGTTTTCGATTTGCTTTCGGTGCAAGTTTCTCAAGGGTGTTTTGTACTACCTCGTGGTACAGCGTCTCGTTCGTGACCAACCTTGGGTGTGATACGATAGAGGGATTCTTGCTTGAATCCTAGTGCGTTATTTGATCTGGCTCGTACTAGATTACAAGGTTTATCTAGTTCTCCAATTCGCGAAGAACAAGTAAGTTATTCGAATTGATCTATTTAATTACATTATATCTAGTTGTTTTAGAGTTATAAACCTAACGGTCCAAAAGTTTTTTTAATCAGGTCAATGTTCTACCAAGTTGCTTTTGATTTCCGCCTTAAGCAAAGTGTGGCTAGATGCATAGAAAACCCAACAATACATCCATAAACAATATTAGTTTAGGGACTAAAAGTTAAACTTATTAATTTTAATTAACCATACCAGAATAAAATATTCACACGTGAATTAAAATTTGCAGATTAGGTTTATTAATTAAGTATATTAAGATCGATTTGTGGTTTTCACCTACTTTATCCCTTTCTTTGTGTTTTATGTAAGCTTGTTCGAGTCTAACAACCACAGACAGTCACCGGAGCAACAATGGCGGCACCAGCAACGGTGGGAGTTGCAGTGAGGACTCTAGTGAGTTTACTTGGATGTGTTGGCATATTTGCGTTTGTTTACGTATTCATTGTGGATCGATACTCTTCTTGTTTCGAAGCACATAATAGGTAATATTGTGATTGATTTTAAGTTTTTATTTTTATTTTTTAGGCTTCTAAATGTTATAGAAATTGTTAAGAACTTTTCAATCGTACAATTTGAATATTTGAGATAATTAGAGCATCTCCAATGGTAGTTTTTTTTACAAAGCTTATTACCTTTCGTATAGGTCATATAAAGGTAAATGACATTCTAACAAAAAGCTTTTGCTTCAAAAGCTTATTCTCTATTAAGTCTTTCTCAAGACACAAAAAAGCTTTATGTTAGCTAATATACATTGGAGCAAAAGCTTTTTGAAAAGCTTATTATAAATTTTGAGTGGCAAATCTAGGTGTCAATTACAATAAGTCATTGCAATGACTTAACCATCGGGGATGCTCTTAGATCTACGATGATTCAACTCTTTTCTATAAGAAGAAAAAAAAATAGAAATGATATTTAGTCATATCATTTGTACCTACTCATAGTCGTATCTACTTGATAGGATGACATGTGTACTCCACTAATTATCTTCTCCCTTAATATTATCATTTGATTTTAGCACATATCTTCATCTAATGAGTATGAATATGAGTAAGACCAAATATTAGGACTACATATCATTATTCAAAAAAATCTTCTTTATTAATCGTGCTGTTAAATTGTTGCAGGTGGTTGATGGCGTTAAACGTAGACTTTTACATAAATGTGGCTGTTGTAGTGGTATGGAAATTAATTTCCATTACAGGGCTATTTTTTAATTTTATTTACACTTTAATTTTGAAATATTAATTAGGGAAAATTATGTTAAAAAAATACTGAACGTTTAAAAAAATTTGAGACACTATTTATTTATTTTTGTCAATTTAAGGTCTGGGTTTTTTTTGTGACCATAATATTTTTTTTACCTTTTTTATAAACTTTTCGTTACATTTTGGTAAAAAAAAAAAATAGTCGTAATGTTAGTTACCAAGACTAATTAATATTTTGTATAAAACGCCCACATCTTCCTATTATTTACTATTTGAATCAAACGGATTCATGAATTGTTGTATACCGACAATTTTTAGGCTTGGGTTATCTATAAGGAATCAAGTTGGATCATGGCAGCTTTTGTAACGGTTTTACTAATTCTTTTTGGAAGGTAACATTTCCTATGTTTATTAAAAATTAAACATGTTTGATCATTTAATATTTGCTAATTACAATCTAAATTATATTTTCTTCTGCAGCATTGCTACATGCGGATACGTCATTATGCAGTTCTTCAAGTTGTCACCTGAAGAATCTTCCAAGGATCCTTTATATTTTGTGTTAGCAAGACGTCAAAAAAGGTAAGAAACTCACATGTACACGAATATAAGTAAAACAACTCGAAAAATACTTGGAATTGACTTATTGTAAAACGAGTCGAGCTTGAGCTCGAGTTACTCGTGTGGGGTTTCGACCCGAGCCTGAGTTTCCTATTACTCAACTCGCCAGGCTCGCGAGCCTAATCAAGCTTCCATTAAATTATCATTTTAACCATTTTTAGATACACAATTACATATATTCATCTCTTGTATACAAGGAAAAAGAAAATAAGCATTACCTATTTCTCAGTTTTACTCATCCAAATCAACTTATTAATGCATTAAAAAAAATAAAAAAATTATGGGCCGAGTTGAGTCGAGCTCGAAAGTGTCGCTACATTCACCGAGCTCGAGCTTAAAAATGGAGGCTCGTCGAGTATTGAGCTTGAGTTTTAGTTGTCGAGGCGAGCTCAAGCTGGGCAGAACTCGGGTCGGGTCGGCTCGATTACACCCCTACTCTTAGGGGTGTTTATCGGCTGTTGGGTCGGATCCGTGGGGTTTGAGGTAAAACAATTCTAACCTGAAACCTGACCCAATAAGGAATCGACCTGACCCTGTAAGGAATCGGGTTGGTTGGTTTCGGGTTTGTCGGGTTGACCCGATCGAGTTGGTAAGATTTTCAGGTTAAAAATGAAATATATCTAGTATATTGAAGTTTGTGGCCTTATTAGTTTTGATTAACATTTATAATTGTTAATTAAGTTTTATTGATTTATAATTACTAATTTGTTAATTCATTGATTTAATGGTAAAAATATCTTAAATTGTAAATGAAAAAAACTTTTAAACTTCAATCGGGTCTAATAGGATCAACTCGAAACCCGATAAATGTAAGCCATTCTAACCCAATACCCGACCTGATAAGGAAACGGGTTGGTTGGGTCGGATTAAAAAAATCTGATATCAAAATAAGACTCGAATACACCCGACCTGACTAGCATAAACGGGTTTGGGTCGGGTCGGGTCAATCCTCTGTTGCTATCGTATCAAACAATATGCTGATCTAGTTATATCTACACATTTGGGTCAGGGATGTAACGGGCTACCGCAAAGGAGCTTCTGTTACAGGTGCACGAGTAATCGTTTGTGCATTAGGCTGTTTAATGTTGGGAATTTGGATCTATTTGCTTACTGTTTATGGATCTCCATTCCATGCTAAACTATTCACACCGTAAGTTCTTCTCTTAATTAGTTTCTCTGGTTCATAACAGAGTCAGATAATCCGTATCCGGACTGCAAAACCTAGAAATTGATTATAACTTTTGTACTCAATTAGGCGTACAAGAAATAGATAGATTATAATTGTAATATATGTTTACAGGTGCATGGTAGGAACGTTAACCGACTTCTATGCCAACCTCGGGGTTTTATCGGTATGTCCAATTCATGATATACTCATTTATCATTTTCAAACCCTAAATTCATCACAATGGAAACCTTAATCCTGTAATTTTTGATCTTCTGAAATGCGGTTTAGTTGATAACACGAGTGACTGTCTTTCTCATGTGGTTGATTTGATCTCATTCATGTTGTATAGATATGGTTTTTGGTCTTTGATGGATTCAAAACCATGATCCAATATATATGCACACAACAGTTTAAGACAAAAACTAGTTGTTTTTTCCTTTAGGTGTGGATAGCATATAAGGAATCAAGTTGGATAAGTGCCTTCATATGGATACTTCTACTTTTATGTAATCGGAGGTAAGAATTTGTCCGTGTTGTTTGATTGCATCTGGATTATTGATATGTGAATAACGCAGATATATGAATAATTCAGACATCTCCTTATATTTGTCCGATTAAAGGGAAAAAGATGTTCAATTTTTTAATTAAAGACCGATTAAGAGGACTTACCCAAGCTACATATATTTTAACAAATTAACCATCTTTTTGTCCTTCCCATGACTCCATGCGTATGAGATGTGAACTTTATGTGTTTGAATAAAATAAGGGAGTTAAGATTTGTACACCACAAACTACTAAATTCAAAATTTTGTAGATTTTATCTGTTTGAAACTCGTCTTTGAAACCATAGAACGTCAAAACTCAAAATTTGTATACTTCTTCCGTTTCAAAATAAGTGATACATTTTTTTATTTTTTGCAGTTTTAAAATAAGTGATACATTTTGATAATTTACCTTATTTGGAAAAATATGGTGGGATCCACAACCACTAATTAACTAATTTACTCTTATTTTTAATGTTAAACATCATTAACCTCATTTTTTGCAGCATTATTACGTGCATATACATAGTGTGGCAGTTGTTCGACCTCTCACCTCAGCAGCCTGTTTCCTTGATAATTTTCAATAGAAGTAACAGGCAAGTCTGCAACGAACCTGGTTAACTTTTATAATTTGTGTATTTATTTATGTGTACAGAGTACAGAGCCATGATATAACGTTATGTATCGGTTAGTATATGCTAGCTGGGTACCAAAATCAAAAGAAATATATATAATTTATTTATCTTAGAGAGTAAAACAGTTATATAAAATAGTTTTTTCTAACAAAAGTCATATTTGTATTGCTTTATCCTTTTCACTGGTATTTAATTTATTAAAAAAATTAAATAGAAAATTAGCGTATTATACATTTATATAAATTTGCAAATAAATAATATAGTAAATTACGTGGATATTACTTGTGGTTTGCTCGAAATTATGATAAATACGTGATCTCACAAAGGTAGCTTGTTTATACATTTTAGATATCCCTATTCTTTTTGTACTATATAATCTTGATTTTCATTTCTCTTTTTTGATCGTAGAGAATTGTTGGCGAGTGATCCATTATTGACGCACACTAATGTATAAGACCAATCTACGACAAATGTGTTTTTTCCTTTTTCATAATTGTTGTATTCGATCTTTTGACAACTACTAAAGTTATCATCTTGTATAATGCGAATTTTATTGCAAACGATGTTCGGTCAACTACTAAAGTTTTACATAATTGTGTTTCTCGCTCGTTAAGCATATGTTGCAAAATTTTTTTGGAAACGAAGCATATGTTGCATTTTATCCATTAGAAAAGGAGGTACCAATTGATTCGAGTGAATTCAAGCAACTTAGGAGACAAGTGTAAAATGGCTAAACATGTTTGAAGACATTGACCTGATTCTACCTAGAAAACAACTTAATCCTCAAAAACAAGATGATAGAAAGCAAAAACACCTTTAAGAACATCGTTACACACCCAAGATAAAAAAAACAGAGCATTCCTTTTAATACTCAACAAATTTGATCTGCTTGAAAACAAGATTAAAACCGCACCTCTTACACAATGTCAATAGTTTCATGGTTTTAATCCGTTAATCACCAATAATGATGTAACTTTGAGGAATAACCATAATGTATCTTTAGCACAATATGGATTTCAGTATATTGCTGTTGTTTAGCGAGTTGAGCGGGCGGAAATTATATGTTTCACCCGTTACTGGCTTGAATTAGTAAATTAAAATTAAATCAAAAGTGACTCGTAAGAGTAAATTTAATTAAGTATTTATCTTTAATAGTTCAACATTCTAAAATTTGAATCCTTATAAAACATCAAGTAATCTAATTAAATCTTTATTAGTTGTATCGCAATATAAATATCATGTTTAATCTGCAAATATTTTATATACTTCCTCCGATTTAAAATAAGTGGTACATTATTGATTCACGATTTTTAAGACAAAAGATTATAATGGATGTTAAATTAGATTAATTGGATGGTTAGTGGAGAATGAGTCCCATAATTTTTAAATAAAGTAAGGTTAATGATGTTTAAAAGTAAAAGTAATGGTAAAGAGGTCATTTCACTTTATTAAAGTAGATAGGTAGTGGGTGTGAAGTCCGCTACTTTTTTACCAAATAAGCTAAATTTTCAAAGTGTATCACTTATTTTGATACACCCAAATGGCCAAATATAGAAAGTGTATCACTATTTTAAATAGGAGGAAGTATTTTTTATATAACTAGTCATTCTTGTGAAATATGACATCCATAGTAAGATTTCAATCTTAAAAACCTTTATAGGGTTGCAAGAGGAAATACCAAAAATGAACACAAAATTACATTTGCATAACCTTAAACCCTAATCAGGCAGTTTATTAATCTTTTTTTGGTTAAAACGTATTGATAAAAAAGTATATTGTTCAGGAAATGTAAGACCTCATGCTAAATTATCTACCGTAGATCCACAGAATCATGATGTATATGAGATTCAGATGAACAACTTTTACATTAAATTCAGATAACAAAAAGAGAAATTAATATATAAGGTGATTTGCACAAGAAACACTTTAATATATCCAAGGAAATTTATTTACAAAGACATTTTTACCCTTTAAATTATTATCCCAGCTCTTTGTTCTACTTTTATTTGACCACTACAAAACCTATTTTAAATTTGACACTCTCTCTCTCTTTCCCTTTTCCTTAATTCCAGCGATAACGTTACGCCCTATTCCAATCTGTGTTCCCGGCACCGGGGAAAAGCAACTTCGAAAGAAAAGAGTTCACTCGTTTGTTTGTGCGACGACCTTTTCCTTCTGTATCTCATCTCACTCTAGGCTAAAATAATGGAGAAAGCTAAACAGGTCCTCACCAATTTACAAGCATAACCCTCTTTGAGAAATCATTTTTCACATATAACCACACGATAAAAGGAAAATAAATATCTATTAAGTAATCAGTAGTGGCAATCAAGAAATCTTGAAGTTTTAACGATATCCAGAAAGCTTGAACCTTTTCTTTTTAAAATGTCAATGACGACAAACATAGTACCGAACAATCACCACCGCCATCACCTTCGTCTCCTACAATTAAATTTAACGGGGTGAAGATTGTTGGCAAATGGCGGACTTAGGAAAACCACCGAAACATAGCTCCGGCAACCGAAATATAAGACCGCACCTGCCACTTACTCGATTGCCTCAATTACTATGGTTGATTGGTTGAACCAGCAAACACAAATAACCAAACTCGAATTCCTGTGTAATCTGAACAATTACGAGAAAAGTTCAACTTTTTTTGGATTTTTGGTCTACCATTTGTCTGGTGTATTCGATTATAAGACATCGTGAACCAACTCTAATGGAATTGACCCGACATCGTTGAATATCGCCGGTATAGAGTTGCCACAGCCGGTGGAATTCAACGGCGGGAGGTGTAAATGATTGGAGGCAGAGTCAATTAGGTTTTGATAAACTTTACATAGATAACGTGGGTATAGTTAATTAAGGGCATTTATGTCTTTGTAAATAAATTTCCTTGAATATATTAAAGTGTTTCTTGTGCAAATCAGCTCCCATATACATATAATAACAGTTATTATACATGAACAAGGAGGTAAGCTAGCAAGGTGCAAAACGATCCATGAGCCAAAACACCGTCTCTTCCGGCAACTCATTTTCCGTCACAGCCGCTGATTTTAGCAACACCGATGAACCAGGTTTTTGCACCTCCATCAGACTGATTCCTGATTCCGTTTGTTCTGCAATTTGATCATCGAAATCAGCTTCAGTTGTTTGAGATTTGATGAACAAATTAGGCAGTTGCTGATGCTTTTTCTTCAACCTGATCTTGTCGGTGAGCTTCGTCAATTCTCCCATCCATGAATTCACCACCATCGACATTTTAATTTTTGAAATTTAAATTTCTCTCCAGAAAAGACTCCGAAAAATGTTAGCTTTCTCACTTTAATTCCGAAGAATAAAATATTGTGATTTGATGAATAGAAAAAGGGATCTATTTATAGAAAGATGATTGGGGAAGAAGATACTTCTATAAGATATTTAATTGGAGATGGAGGATATAAAAGAAGGATATTCTTCTAATTTGATACTTTCTCTCTCTATGATATATTGTTCGAATCATATATGTTTGTATAGTTTGCATAAATAGTTGTACACTGTGGTGTATAAAAAATGAGAATTGATATATCTACCACAACTTTTAATGGTTATACCACACAGTATAAATTTTACAACCAACTATACAAGTATATTAAACACTAGTTTCAAAGCCCGCCCGGATGGGCGGGCATGCTTCGAGATAAAAAAATGCATAACAATGAGAATAACATAGAAACCATATTATTGAAATGATGAATAAACATTTTGTTATACATGTATAATCCATTATAAAAACTTAAACACGAAATAAAACTTCTTTGTGTACGACTTTGTGTACGACGTTTATCGTTGAGTCGGTATAGTTGACATCATGGTCACAACAAATAACCTTCAAAATCTTCTCAAACATGAAATAATACATTATAATTGTATATAAGATTAAAAAAGTACATTAATAAACAACTATGATTTTAATATCTCCATATCCAATGCTTCTACCGGACGAACCATATCCTCTAAATTTATTTGAACCCGAAGAGCATCCTGAAGCTCCAAACTTTCGGAAGTTGCTACTTGGTCCTGCGGGTGTTTCTTGATGATTCTGTTTCCGATTTGGTTATTCATATATAAAAGTAAAGTAAAAAGCATTTTCAATATATATTTCAAAATTACCCAAATTTATGACAGTTTCAAATAAAACATAAATGCATGAGCGTCGCATGTTTGTTATTGTTAAAAACCTAATAATTGGTTCAAAGAATTCATAAATATCTCTGCATACAAACAATTGAATATGCAATATAACAATTATGTACGAAAAGCTAATGAAACTGGTGTTTGTTTAATTTTAATAGTCAAACCGATTCATACCTAAGGAAAATAAGTAAAACTGATCATGTCAAAAGTGCATAATTGTATTAAAAACAGTTTGACTATTAAAAGTCAAACGCTTATATAAAAATATTTACAATATGCAGTTTGACTATTTCGATAAAGTCAAACGAGTCAATCCAACATGTTTGATCCATTACCCACCCGCTTATTTCGCCATTTAAACCAAAAAAGGTGGTCTCCAATGAGAAGAGTGGACAATTTTGACCCATTACATGTCAAATAATTATAAATTTTATTTAGCTAAAAATGGAACGGGTCAAACCGTTTGAAAGCCACGAAAAAAAATCATTTTTATTTCATCCAACCTTCTAAATGATTTTATGATAATAAAATTGTTTTAATTAAAATAGACACGTTAACTATTTACAATAAAAGTAAAAAAAAAATGTTGACAGATCAACCAAACCCGCCTTGTTTAGCTGTAATGAAATAGACAGATTTCAACCCGACACCCTACCCGTTCAACTTGCGCATTTACCCACCTCTACAGCTCTACTAACCACTTAAGATAAACCCGATCAAATTTCTCATGACACGGGCATATAATTTTCAAGAAATATTTAAAATCCAAATACCTTCTGGTGCAACATCATTAGAACAATGATGCTTAATAATAACAGCGATACGTACACCAAAACCGAGTTAAGACTTTTTAAACTGTCGCTTAAGTTGCATGTTCAACTTTTTATGTTAACTGTAGCAACGGTTATTCAGTTACCATTTTTATGTTAATTGTAGCAAGAAACCAACAGTTTGAAGTGTCGGTTTGACTATTAACATAAAGTTTTGCTATATAAACACGGTCATATAAAACTGTCGCAAGTTTACCCATAAAGTTAAATGTTCAACTTTTTAACTTGCAGTTTGACTTTTAATACTGACTATATTAATACTGATTTTTAAAGTCAACATATTTAACAGATTTAATACTTTTAATCAAATACTATATTTAATAAAAACTTAAAACTGAATTATAATCAGATTTGACTAATTAGTCAAAGTTTAAAAAAATCTCAATAAAAAGTGACAATTCTATTAAAACGACATGTCAGATTAATGAGTTAACTACCTGGAGAAGAACTCATTATGGGCTGGTTTCAGACAGTAGGGTATGTAGCATATAATAATTTCAATGAATTTATAGAAAACATAGCTATGTAGAATTTCAACAAATTTGAAGGCAATCGTTAGTGTTGGTATATTCGTGCAAGGAATTAACAACCCATGAGTGATTTGAAATAAAAAAAATGCCAAAACTGTAAGTTATATTTGTGCAAGGCATTGTTAGTGCACGTACCTTTGAAAAGATTATTTGTTAAGACAAAAAAGTGTATGCACATTTCCAGCTTCAAAGCTTTGTAAGTTATGGAGTCATGTAATCTACCACCTATATATGGGTAGATGTAAGAAACATAAATTATGTCTATGCGGTCCAAGGATTACCCAAATTGTGTCTATATATAATACAAATTGCAGAAACCGTTTTAGATTAGATTGATTAAATTCCTAGATTAGGGATTCATAATTTTTCAAAATATCCACAATTATCATTTCTAAGCGTAATTTTCCAAAATTTCCACAATTAACAGTTAATTACACAACCATAGACACCCTAAATCGATTTCTTTTCTGAAATCTCAGAACCAAATAAAACAAAAAAGAATGAAACTGTAATAAATGGGATGAGACATACCACTATACCAGAGCTCGAGAGACTTGAATAGCATAGGGAGAGAACAATGAGAGACGCAGGGGAATCGAAGGGTACACTACGAAGCAGAGGGTACTTGCTAATTGTTTTTGTCGGAAGATTAATTTGGCTGAGAATGTTGAATTAAGGTAGCGGCAGTGAATAAATTAGGGCATGTTAGAATTCGTCCCCAATTTTGCAAGGACGTGAAAATGAAACGATTGAACACCCTCAAGTGCTGACCTGTAAAATTTTGTTCCCAAATTATCTTTTGAGTCATCATTTCAAGCCAATTAAAAGCAGCCAAATAGACATGTCAGCAGAATGACTTCAAATACTTGCCTGGTAAATTAGATGTGGTACATACCCTAAAAGTTGTGGTAGAAAAATCACCTCCTATAAAAAATATGGTTTAAAAATTAATTCTAATAATTTAACAATTTAACAGTTGTCATATCATTTCGAATATTTATTTTGTCATCTAATTAATGTTAACCTTAAATGATATTAAATTCATGACGTACAGAAGATGATTTCAAACAACTGCTAGAATAAAAAGTCCTGAACTATATAAAAAATTCAAAACTAGATATGATCAAACTTAATATGATCTGTCTTTTTGTTTATTTTTAAACAATAACAGATCTTGCGTGACAATCATGTCATAACGTATTGAGTAATTGGAGATTGAATGATTGAGTTTTATTAAACTAAGGTTTATAAGAGTTTGATTTAAAATAACATCAAGCTCTTCGACTTATGTATGCATTTATATTACTTGATTGCGTAATTTGCCTTAACAAAATTAATTGAAAAAAATAAAATTACTTTGTTCAAATAATTTATACCAAGCTTTAACCTTTCTCAAGCAAAGCTCAAACACGCATTATGCTAACTACTCAACCTATTAAATCGAGTTAATATACGGCTCTACTCACTTGTAAGTTGTAACCCTAGTATGTCTAACATTTTTATGTATTACGTAATTGATTACTATTTTTCTTACGACTCGAGTTATTTGATCGTATCATTTTATGAGTAATGATATTTAGTCCTATCATTTAGTCCTACTCATTAGATGAAGACATGTGTTAAAATCAAAAGATAATATTAAGAGAGGGAATTAGTGGAATACGCATGTCATCCTATCAAGTGGGTAAGACTATAAGTATAGACCAAATCGTAAGACTAAATATCATTTCTCTTATTTTATATATATTGTGCAGCTAAAGTTAGTTTATTTATTTTTATGACATGTAATTAATATAGCCAGTCTTTGATTACGAGCATGTTTTGTTTGAGGTAAATGTGATATTTCAACCACATTCCTATATTCTTTCATTTGTGATTAATATACTTTATCAAGGTGATCCTTTTATCACAAAAAGAGAATAATCTTGATCAACATTACACGCGTGTATTTTAAAAAGGAAAAGGAAAATGATAGTGATAGTCTTTAGGGCTGTCAATAACAATGCAAAACTAATATAAAAACCGCCCCCTGAATTTTAGGAACACTACTCTATCAATGAATGTACAATCATTTTATGCATATTAGAGACAACCCTAAGGGCTGTTATTAACAAAACCCTTTTGAAAATACGTATGAATTATGATGGTAATGGATTACTACAAAATTAGAGTTGCGTAACAAGATTGATTATACGTATGAATTATGATGGTAACATTTAACCAATGTGTCTGACTTTTTATTGAAAATTAATCAATCATAACTCAAAAAAAAAGGCCAACAAAATATTAAAGCCACAAGATTGCATCTTGCACAAATTGTAAAAGTTTAAATGTGAAAGCAAATAATAATATGAATTTTCTCTTTTCACGCAGAAACTTCCATTTTTGACGTGATGAGTTTTGAAATATATAGTAGTATTTGACTTTTAGTAAAATACACTTTTATATCTAACATCTATCTGTCTGTTTATTTATAAGATTAAGGGGATGTAGATCATATGGTAGAGCGCTCGCTTTGCATGCGAGAGGCACAGGGTTCGATTCCCTGCATCTCCATTTTTTTACTTAATGCAATTTACGTTTTTTGTACAGTTATACAAAGCTGAGTCATGGCTCACGAGTCGCATCCCGACATTATGAAATAACTCATGATGATGGTGTTAGACGTGACATAAGATAAAACGACATATGTAACATCCCGAGACCCGACCTATAATATTTTATTACTTTTGGTAAGTAATATCTTATTGTTTATTATTTTATTATTTTATATGATTTTATTTGATTTAATTGAATTAATTGTATTTTTAACCATGGGGTTAAAAATTAGTAAAACTGAAATATTTAAATGTTAAAATGATTTTTACATATTTGGGTTCATTTCTGAACCGTGGTTCTAAAAATATCTTCGTTGTTAAAATTGGTGTTAGTTAGGTCTAAATTAATTATCTGCGAACCTAATATCCTGTACCGTGTTAAATGAAAAATACATGTGTTTAGGGGTGGGGGGTACGTGTTTAGTGAAGGGGCAGATGTCAAAATTATCTTTCTTCCCTTCCTCCTTGCCTGTACACGACACAACACACACACAGATACACTTTCTTGAGTTTTCTTCCAAATTGATGCTTAAAACTTGAAGATCTTGCCTACTAATTATGATTTTCGGAATCTAGAAGCAAAACTAAGTAAGTTCTCTCCTTCCTTGGCTAGGGTTTCATGTTCTTGATGTAAGGATGAACTAGGGTTCTTGAGTTAGTGGGTTTTGATGGAGTTCTTGATGAATCTTGCTTGTAATTCGAAATTGATGCATGATTTGGTGTCTAATTGAGTTCTTGCAAGTTATATGTGTTGAATTGTTAGTTGTGGTGCATTTGGTGAAGCTTTCATAAAGCTCCATCAATGGTGATTATGGGAGGATGATGGGTTTTTCCCTAATTTGATGAATTGTGTATTTTGGTGCTCTTGATGTTGTGTTAGGTTAATTATGCATGTTAGAATGGTAATTGTTAATTATGAAGATCACTAGTTACTTGTCATGAAAATGCATAAAAGGATGGTAGTGTTTGGCTAGATGGGAATTTAGTCATAAACTAGTTAAATTATAGATTGTTGACTTTAGTCAAACCTAGGAGTTGACTTTTGGTCTTGTATAGCTTGTAAACTCTAATTGTCAAATTCATGTCATTTATATGCTAGTTATCTAGTTGGGTAGTATAATCATGTTTGTTTAGGGCCTTGACCCGTTTGATTGACAATTGGTGCATTTGACCTTAATAAGGTCAAAGTTGGTGAAACTTGCAATTGGATGCAAGTAACTTGTTAGATATGTAATTGTGATGTTGATCATGTAGGATGTCTCATTGGATGATGTTGTGTGTAGCCCCGACTCATTATTCTTGTTTTGACCCGTTTGGGCCTAGCGTGCAAATTGGTCAATATGCCTAATGAATTGACTTGATGAAGTGTTAGACTTTAGTATAGGTTATGTGTAAAATGCAAGTAATTGGTTGTAAGTTGTGGTTGCAAGATGTGGCCTTAAGCTTGTATTACTTGTTAAACAATTGATGATTTCGGGTGACTAATTCGGTATTCATTTTGTACATGAAAAGGGAAGGAGCCTCAGTGATATAAGATTACTGAGCTCGGTATTAAAAGGAAGCTAAGGTGAGTGGATTTAACATTCTTCTTGTGTGATGTACAAAGGTTTTGGTATGGTAGACTTCTAGGAGAAAAATGCAGCATTTTGGCTGGTCTAGGGGAGATAGCGGCGCTATCTCTAAGATAGCGGCGCTATCTCTGCTTCGTATTTGGAAAATTGAACAGCGGCCCGAAATAACGTTTGGTATTTTGATAGCGGGCGCTATCTTTTGGTGGATAGCGGCGCTATCTTCGGATAGCGGCGCTATCTCCATGAAATTTAGGTACGCTATCTATGATAGCGGCGCTATCTTGGCTGGTTTTGGGAAAATTCATTTTTCTTGTTTTTTTCGGTGGTGCCATTAATTGTGGGATTGTTAATGGTAGTATGTGCACATGTTTTCTAGAGGTTAGTTATGAGTGGGTTTTGGCTAGGCTTCGTTACTATTGGATGGGGTGCTCGGACTCCTACGAATGTGTTCCGTTAGGGGTGAGTACCGTGCTAATAGTAAAGTGGCCATCGGTAAACTGTTGTTCGGCCAACAACAGTTGTAGGTACTTTGCAAGTCCGCCGATACTCTCATAACGTCCAATTGCTTGTGGAAGTTTGGACGGGTTTCCAGATTGATTTCTCTTGTCTTTAATTTGTTGTGGTTATGCAAATTGATTGTTATTTCTATTCACTTAGCTTTGTGTTAATCCCTCATTTGTTGACTCTTTTCAGGTTGTGGATTTAGCTTGACTAGAGTCGGGTTTTGGAAGTCTGACCGTACTCTGATTTTGTAAACCAAGTCGAGCCGTTTTTAGTAACATCTTTAAATATTTATATATATTTGGTTAATATTAATATGTAAAGTTTTTATGATGTGTAATAATTTAGGATTTATGGTTTCTTAATTCGCTTCCGTATGCATTTAAAAAAAATAAAAATAAAATTGGCTTTTAGATTGTGGTGTTACAATTTGGTATCAGAGCCTCGGTTTGGCGATGGTTGCACATTTAGGTGTACCATTCCCAAATCTTGGCTCGAGTTGGTCAAACTTCCTCTAGTTGAGGGATTAGTTAAGTGAATATGAACGGTGGTTTGATAGGGGTTAGTATGGTAGGTACTAACGGTTTAAACTAACAGTTCGTGAGATGTTGTGTTTGTTACAGATCATGGCCGATACCGATCCCAACCAGTTGATAACCCCAACGGATCCTGAACCGGAAGTCACGGGTATATCTAGGGATGTAAATGCGGAAAGGGAAGATTACATTTTGAGAATGGAAAGTCGGTTAGAACATCTCCAAAGTATTGTCGATGGCATGAACCAAAATCAAAATATCCAAACACCAAATTTCCCTCCTATGCCCAACCCTGCACTATCCAACCTGACAATGCAATTTCCCACAACCCCGGCCTTTACCATGACAGCTCCTTATATGTCAACCCCATCGGAATCTCAACCCATGATGTCTCAACCCCAATACTTTTATGTTAATCCCAGTCCAGGTATGCCACAATACCAATTCCCGAACCAACCATACCAATTCATGAAACCAACATGTACCTTTAAACAATTCCTTGATTGTAGACCTCCCGAGTTCAGTGGTAGTAGAGATCCAAATGTTACTATGAATTGGTTGAGAGAGATGGATAGAACTTTGGATGCGTGTGGATGTGATGATAAGTTTAGGGTGATATATGCTACCCGCAAATTGACGGGTGGTGCTATGAATTGGTGGGATACTTTGGTTGAACGTCTACCAAAAGAAACAGTTAACAGTATAACATGGGATCAGTTTAGGGAGCAGGTTTGCAAACGATATCGTAATTCGTTTGAAATGGATAGAATTCGATCGGAATTCTTAAATTTGCGGATGACGGAGAGGATGTCGGTAGATGATCTAATTGAGCAGTTTAATGAGAAGGTGAGATTTGTACAACAAAGGGTGCCTGATGAGCCTTCTAGAATCAAACATTTTATTCAAGCCTTACGGCCTGAATACCGAGGTGTAGCTAGACTTGCTACAAACTTGTCCCAAGCCTTTGAATTTGCAAAGGCAGCTGAAGGAGATTTGAATACCCCCGATTGGGCGAATAAAGAAAGAACGGGGTACCAAAAGTTTAAGTCCACACAATCGGGTTCCCAACAAAGTAAGAAAGGTCAAGGAAGTCAAAGATATGCAGGTTCGAACCATAAACAGTCGGGTGGTAATTCGAGTCAGAAAGCACAGTGGTGTGCCAGGTGCAGGTCTTCTCATAATGGTGCTTGTACCATTCAAACAATGTGGTGTGTTAGATGTGGCCAATATGGGCATGATTTGGGTAAGTGTACGTTTCCCCGGAGTGTATGTTGGAACAGCCACAAAGAGGGTCACCGGGCCGGTGATTGCCCATCAGAAAAGAGATCGGGTTTGGGATCCGGGTCGGTTGGGAGATCGGTGGCATTATCTCCTCAGAAGAGGAAGAATCGTCCAACATCAGAGGGCCGAGCTTTTAGAATGACGATTGAAGAGGCTACCACTACTGACGATGTCATTACCGGTATGTTCCCGATAAATAACATTGATGCTCGTGTGTTATTTGATTCTGGAGCTAATCGCTCATGTATTTCTGTGGATTTTCATGCTAAGTTGAAATTGCCTACATATGTGGTATCTACTCCATTGGAAGTGGAGGTAGCTGATGGTTATGTGGTACCGGTCACAACATCTGTGACTGGGGCAAGTATTAATATTGATGGGGCATGTTTTAATATGTTTTTATTGTTAATGCCAATATCTGGTTTTGATGTGGTCCTTGGAATGGATTGGCTTAGTTTAAATAAAGCATTAATTAATTGTCATAAGAAATTAATTTCCTTTCCATTGCCTGACGGGACACACGTAGTGGCCCGCGGGGATCGGGGTAGTGCATTTCTCCCTATTATCTCATATATGAAAGCCAGAAAATCTCTTGCCAAAGGTTGTGAATCGTTTATTGCCTATGCCTTCGATGTCAGAAAAGAAAAGCAGGTTGTTAGAGACGTCCGGGTGGTATCAGAATACCCGGAGGTCTTTCCCGATGAATTGTCTGGGTTACCTCCCGTTCGGGAGGTAGAATTTAAAATTGATTTGGTTCCGGGAGCCAGTCCCGTAGCCAAGGCTCCGTACAGATTGGCACCGTCAGAAATTCGGGAAATGATGAATCAGATACAAGAATTATTAGATAAGGGTTTCATCAGGTCGAGTTCTTCACCTTGGGGTGCACCGGCATTGTTTGTTAAAAAGAAGGATGACACATTGAGAATGTGCATTGATTACCGGGAATTAAATAAACGAACAGTTAAAAATAAGTATCCGTTACCGCGTATAGATGATTTGTTTGATCAGTTGCAAGGGGCCTCGTATTTTTCAAAGATTGATTTGAGGTCGGGCTACCATCAAGTCCGGGTTCATGAAAACGATATTCCTAAGACCGCGTTCCGAACAAGATATGGTCATTATGAATTCTTAGTCATGCCATTCGGTTTGACTAATGCTCCCGCCATATTTATGGATCTAATAAATCGGGTATGTCGATCGTTCCTTGATAAGTTTGTGATTATTTTTATTGATGACATACTTATTTATTCCAAAACCGAGTTAGATCATGAAAGTCATTTGAGGCAAGTTTTAGACACTTTGAGACGGGAACAATTTTATGCTAAGTTCTCGAAATGTGAGTTTTGGCTCCGAGAAGTGCAGTTTTTGGGGCATGTGATTTGCCATGACGGGGTGAAAGTTGATCCATCAAAGATAGCCGCGGTAATGAATTGGAGTGTCCCGAAAACTCCATCCGAAATTAAAAGTTTTCTGGGGTTGGCCGGTTATTATAGAAGGTTTATAAAGAATTTTTCAAAGATTGCTAGCCCGTTAACAAAGTTGACCCGAAAAGACGTTCCGTATCAGTGGGGTGATGAACAAGATAAGGCCTTTCAAACTCTAAAAGAATTATTGTGCCAAGCTCCAATACTTGCATTACCCGAAGGTTCCGATGATTTTATAGTTTATTGTGATGCATCTATTGCGGGTTTGGGTTGTGTATTGATGCAAAGAGACCGGGTGATTGCTTATGCCTCACGTCAATTGAAACCTCATGAAAAGAATTACCCGACTCATGACCTAGAGCTCGCGGCGGTGATTTTTGCCTTAAAATTGTGGAGACATTACCTTTATGGTACCAAATGTGTTATTTGTACCGATCACAAAAGTCTTCAATATGTCTTCACACAAAAAGAATTGAATATGAGGCAAAGAAGATGGTTAGAGCTCATTAACGACTATGATTGTGAAATTCGATATCACCCGGGGAAAGCCAATGTAGTCGCCGATGCCTTAAGCCGTAAGGAATCGCCAAATGTTGTTCAGTTTATGCGTATGGAGATCGTGTCCGATCTCGTTGACCGGTTGAGAATTTGTCAAATGGAGGCCTTGAAAGATGAAAACTTAAAATCAGAAATTATGAGAAAGAGAAAAGATGAGCTGGTGGAAGATACTCGGAGATTGAAAACGTTTAGGTCTCGAATTTGGGTACCGTTAATCGGGGGTTTGCGAGATGTAATATTGACCGAATCCCATAAGTCACGGTTATCTATCCACCCGGGAAGTACAAAGATGTATAATGACTTGAAAACCTTGTATTGGTGGCCTACTATGAAGACCGATATTGCTCATTTTGTTGAAAAATGCCATGTATGTGCTCAAGTCAAAGCCGAACATCAAAAGTCGTACGGGTCGTTGAAGCAATTAGAAATACCCGAATGGAAGTGGGAAAATATAACAATGGATTTTGTCACAAAACTTCCCCGTACACCGAGAAACCATGATATGATTGGGGTTATAGTTGATCGATTAACGAAAAGTGCTCACTTTTTAGCAACGAACGAAACCGCATCACTTGATAAATTGTATATTGATGAGATAGTTTCCCGACATGGGATCCCGTTATCTATTGTATCCGACCGGGATCCTCGATTTGTTTCTAACTTTTGGAGAAGTTTACAACGAGAATTGGGTACTCGGGTGAATTTGAGTACGGCTTATCATCCCCAAACCGACGGTCAATCAGAAAGAACTATTCAAACCTTGGAGGATATGTTGCGGGCTTGTATATTATAATATGGTGGATCGTGGGATTCTCATTTGCCTTTGATCGAATTTGCTTATAATAACTCTTATCATTCAAGTATGAAATGTTGTATGGTAGACGGTGTAGAACTCCCACATGTTGGTTAGAAGCGGGAGAAAAACAGTTTGCGGGTCCCGAGATTGTTCAGATGACGGCCGATAAAGTGGCAATTGCCCGTGAAAAGTTTAAGGCGGCTCGGGATAGACAGAAAATGTATGCGGATCCACGGCGTCGACCCGTGACATTTGTTGAGGGTGAACGGGTTTATTTGAAAGTTTCTCCATGGAAAGGTATTATTCGTTTTGGGAAACAGGGAATGTAACGCCCGGAATTTTCGGTTAATGAATTAAATGGAAATATTGAGGAATAAAAGTGGTAAAATATTTAATCGAGTCTCCGTTGTGTTTTTATCGAGTGTTTGGATGTTTGGGACTTAGTGTAACCAAGTATGGGTCAAGACTTGGATGAAAACAAGTTTAATGTAATGACCCGAAATTTGTAAATAAATAAATTGAATAAAAATATGATAAATAAGGATAAATCGTTTAATGAACGTAGGAATTGGTTTCGTGTCGTTTGGACACCGTATGAGAAAGTTATGGGCGAAACCGGGTCGAGACAAAGAACGAAAAATGCAGCCTTGCTGCATAGGCAAGTTCGCGACGCGAACTATGATTCCCGATCGGGAACATCAAACAGGGATTTTGGGCATTTTGGTTAATCAAGTTCGCGACTGAGTAGCGATCGGGAAAAGTTCACGATGGGGAAAGTTAGCGACGCGAACTCAGTTCGCGCCGTGAACTTTGGTCGAGCAGCTTTAAATCGGGTTTTCAGCCATTTGTGCTATCTTAAAACCCTAGATACCTCTTTGGCGATTTTTGGAGCTCTAGTGCAGTTCTTGAGTGATTCCTCCACGAATCTTGATTGATTTCACTCCTAGTTGAAGATTAAAGGTATATCTTCACTCTTTGATCTTCGTAGCTTAAGATTTATGTATTTTGATGTATGGGTTTGAAACCCTAGTTCTTGGGGTTATGGATTATGGTGATATAAATGGTGTATACACTTGATAGATGATGTATTAACAAGGAAAACAAGTGTATGATAATGATTTGTAAGAATCTTGCGGGTTGGTTAAACCTAGGGTTTGGTAAATCACCATAATTGGGGGAAATGAGTTAGTAAGTGTTATCTAGAGATAGATGGACGCATTGGTAGTGGAATGTGATGTTAATAATCTTGTGATTATTGTATTAGGCTTTTGGTGAAGTCTTGAAAAGCTGATTGATTGTTGGAGCAAAGAAATTGGCGGAAAGAATACGGTTGGAGCATCTTATTGCTAAGGTGAGTACATGAGATTTTTAAAACTGAGTACATAGTAAATGGTTTTGAAATACATATAATATTTCGTGGGTCTTTATTAATAAATGTTTTGATAAAGATAGTGACTGAAAAGATGAGAAAATAGGTATATTGTGATACTAGAATATGTCTAGTATGATTGATGATATTGGAAGTAGTATGCTAACCTAAGTAATAACTGAATCTTTATTAATGTGCTATAATAATAAAGATAATGAGTAAAACAGTACATATTGAGTCTTTATTAATAAATATGTATTAGTAAAGCAATTGGAAATGATTTTGTAGTAATGAGTATCTATTGGTAAGATTTACTAATGGAAGTAAAGAATGAATATATATATGAAAATGCTTATGATGTGACTAGTAATAATTATGTATTATTGTCAATGGAAAGATAAAAGTATTATGATATCGATATATAAGAAATGTATCTTATGTGATAAGTAAGTATGGACCTCCTAGGGTCATAGAGGTAGAAGTAAATGTGGGTATGATCGGGTCCATGGGACCATACAGGTACGTTCACACTATGTTGAACTAGTTATATATAGTTATTATTAGATAACTAACTTGTTTGATGATTACGTGATAGCCGAAGGCTTTGATTGGAATAACTGATGAGTTATGATAAGAATGAGATGATGTGATGACGCGGGGGATCCCCGGTCATGAGGTGTGGAGTGAGGGGCAGTTGGGTGGATTCCCATCGACTCATCCACGTTAGTAGTCTTGCTAACTGGACGTATTCCGGCGAGTAAGGCAAGTATCGGTAGATTGGGCGATTCCCTCTTGCCGTTATCTTGAGCAATGCGGGGGATCCCCGGTATGTTTCTAGTACGTATATGTTTATGTATTAGATATGGTTGAAGCTTATTAATGCGGGGGATCCCCGGTTAATAAGTTAATGTGGTTCTAGTTAGTTCGGGGGCAACCCGATAACTAGATATGATTGCTAGGAAAGCAAGGATGATAGAGTCACATTAGGGTGACTAGATGGTAGTGAGATAGTTTTTTTTTATATATGTCTATATATATTTATGAAATGAGTATTATTATTGCGGTCTAAAACCCATGTATCTCACGAGACTATTTTGTCTCACGTACTATGTTTGTTTTGTGGCTATGTACTCAGGTACAGGTTTGAAGTGATAGAAGGTTGCACTAGAAGTGGCCTAGAGATGCTTAGCTCGGGAGCTATTAGGTAGATCCCGTTGCCTATGGTTTTGATATACTTGGTGACACCGTATTTTTGTAAACTCTGATATAAGTTTTAAAGTTTTTGTTAAACTGTATTTTGAACAATATGTCAGATATTGGGAAAATGTATTTTAAATGATTTAAATGATGTTTTAAAAATACGGGTGTTACAACTTGGTATCAGAGCTATAGTTTAAGTGAATTAGGTTGGATGTCCATCCTAGTCTTAGACTGTAGCAATAGGAATGTAAGATTCCTTGAGATCGATAGGTTGACCTTGAGACTTTATGTTAAGTTTAGGGTTGAACCTAGGGGACCTATAGAAGTTGTTAAGAAATGTGCAATGTGAAGTCTTTTGAGGCCGTAAGGCATTAGTATGATAGGGTCGACCCCTATGAGAAATGCCATGATTTGATCTAACTGTGTTGTTTTCAACTGTTGAGTTGACCGTTTGTATCTTGTTGGTTGGTTATGTTGGTATGGCGAAAGAATGAATGTGAAAAGTGGACGAGCTCCACTAGATTGGAAAGAGTTATGAATGAGGGTGGGCGGAATGATTCCAATACCCGTAGGAAGGAAGAGTCATCGAATGGCAAAGTCCGTAGTGATAAGTAGCTACGTAAAGAGGTAGCAAGACCTAGTCGGAAGAAATGGAAGGATGTTGTATAAGGTTTTCATAGCATGTAAAACCTTTGAGTAATTCGGAAGTTCTGAACCGAAGGTCACGAATGGTGGATTCGGAGGATTGAGCAAGTGCTAGAGAGTAGCAAGCGAAGAAAGAAAGATATGATGAGTTTGACATCCATATAATTAAAGGGGTGAGGCATTGACACGGTGGAACGTGTAGTATGAAACTTTGGGAAAGAGAGTGCGGTACAATATGTTGTGAAAGGAAGTCACGAGTGAGTTGAAAAAGGGAAGTCTTCCCGGGAGGGAATCTAGAGGGGGGTTCATGATGCAACCTCGGAGATCTTAGGTGAAGATTGATGTTATGTGAGTATGGCTTAATTGTTTGGTTGTTGCACGAATTGGTGCTTTTAGAAATTGGAGACGAGTCGTACGACATGGGGGTTTATTTTTGGGAATAGTCTTCCCGGTTAGTGATGTGTGTGGAAGTATGTATTGGAAAGGATTATAGACAAGTGTGTCGCATGTAGTAAGGATATAAGGGTTGATACTAATATGTAGTATAAAAGGATGAGACACGAGATATGGTGAGTATTTCTAACAGAAGTGTAGTAGTACAATGAAGTACTAAGTCTTGATAAGAATTGTTAGTATGGATGAAAAATTTTGGAATAGGATCCTTGGAAATGGAATTTGGATATTCGGCGGGAATCCGGATAAGTAATGTAATATTATACATGAATGGTAAAGGAAAGAATGACTGAGGTGTAGTGATACCTTAGAATTTATAAATGGAAAATATGTGGAAAAGAATAAGCGTCGGGGACGACGAAATTTAATCGTTGAAAACAATTGAGTAAAAGTTGACGCGTAGCCATAGCAAGTTATGTGACAGGATTGATGGATTCGATAATCTGAGGTGAGAAGAAGATTGTCGGTAAACGTGTCATAGAAATAGCGTGATAATGTATGACGTAGTGTAGTGTAAGATTACGAATGGGAAAGGAATAGTCCTAAGTCCCACGATGTATGAAAGTAGAAAACCGAGTCTTGGGCCATTGGGTGCTAAGTCATGGGTTACAAGTGTAGACCGGAGTCGATTGGTTGACTCAAAGATGACCGGGATGACCGGCGAGTTATGATTAATGGAATGGAATGATAGCTACTCCCGTAGTGACAAAAGATTTGGAAATGTGGTAAAAATGAAATGAACTGATCAATGGTGGTTAATGTGTAAGTGAAACGAGATTTTACTAGTTATCCGCGAGATGCAATGCATGTGCATTATATGATGGCCTTCAAAGGCATATGACAATGAAAAGGTAGTGTCATGTGGATCGTGTAGAGTAATATGTCAAGTGAGAAATATGTTAGATATGAAAGAAAACGATAATGTGATATTATTTGAATGGTGCTAGAATGCATGACGAATAATTGGGTGATTGAACGAGTGAGAAAGTAGCAAAGCTACGTGATGTGAAAGGATGGATACCAGATGGTATTGGTGTGACATATACATATGTTTGTATATGTGCACAATAGAGATGTATAGATGGTATTGGTGTGGCATATACATATGTTTGTATATGTGCACAATAGAGATGTGTAGATGGTATTGGTGTGACATATACATATGTTTGTATATGTGCACAATAGAGGTGTTTATATTGAATTGGCGTGATATATATATATGTATATATATATATATATATGTATGTATATGTTTATGTGTTAATATGATGAATGTAGAACCATGTGGTTAATGAGTATTGCCATTATGTTATGGTAAATGAGAATTGGGCTTGAAATGCGGGTTGCATTTAGGTCATGAAAATGTAGGGGATGCCTACGATTTATAGAATAGAAGGAAAGAGAAACTCCCAGTGAGCAAATTACCATGTGGTAACCAAGACATAGTACACCGTATAAGGGTGCGGGACGTATTACGGTAGGGGGCCTACTACCGATGATGTAATTTGATCAATGTGATACAAAGATGGTTGAAAGAAGACTAAGTGATAGTATGAGCGACCAAGTGAAGGTCAAGAAACGGTAAATGCTATTGTGACCTTATGTTAAGGTGTGACCCTTGGATTAACGGGGACGATTGTTGAGAAAGTAGTAATGGGTAGAACTGAGAGTGATGGGTTGGTAATGATACGCCGTGTGTACGGAAATTGCTAGTTTGGAAAAGGTATGGTTGACTTTATGTAAAAGTCAACGTTAGTCAACCCGTGATTGGTTGAATTGGTCTAAGATGGACTTTGACTCTCGTTTTGATTTACTAATGAATATTGATAGCATAATGTGTCGATTATGTGTTTGTGAAAAAGTTGATGAGATGGTTGATTGAATCGTCGTCGGTTTATACGACTTGACCCGTTTGGGTGATTTCAATGTTGAAATTGGGAATCGAGTGTAAGACTGTAATTGAATCATAAATTAAAGGCAAATTGTAAAGGAAAGGAGGATTTATGAAACCCTTAACGAGAAGGGAAAATGTTAAGGTATAGTTGACTTTGTGCTTAAGTCAAAGGGTAGACAATGTGGGGACATACCAATGTCGGGATACATCGGCTTGGTCAAGGCTAGAGTTTGACATTCGTTTTAATCAATTAGTTAATGGTATGATTGTGTCATACCATTGTTGTGAGAATGAAAGGATTGGTCGAGAAAATGACGGTGTTATGGTCAAATTGTGAAATTTTGACCCGTTTGAGTATTATGAGTTTTTAAAGTTGGGTCTTGACCGTTCGGACTTAACGAAGTTAAGTGAATGTTTGAATATGTAATGTTGAAGGAATAGGAATGAGGAAAGTTTGGTGGTAATGACCACAAGGAAATGAGGGCGTAATGCTCGGGTGATTATAGGTTGGAGATTTTAGTGATTCCGAGGATGGAATCCTTTTAAGGGGTGGATAGTTGTAACGACCCGAAATTTGTAAATAAATAAATTGAATAAGAATATGATAAATAAGGATAAATCGTTTAATGAACGTAGGAATTGGTTTCGTGTCGTTTGGACACCGTATGAGAAAGTTATGGGCGAAACCGGGTCGAGACAAAGAACGAAAAATGCAGCCTTGCTGCATAGGCAAGTTCGCGACGCGAACTATGGTTCCAGATCGGGAACATCAAACAGGGATTTTGGGCATTTTGGTTAATCGAGTTCGCGACTGAGTAGCGATCGGGAAAAGTTCACGATGGGGAAAGTTAGCGACGCGAACTCAGTTCGCGCCGTGAACTTTGGTCGAGCAGCTTTAAATCGGGTTTTCAGCCATTTGTGCTATCTTAAAACCCTAGATACCTCTTTGGCGATTTTTGGAGCTCTAGTGCAGTTCTTGAGTGATTCCTCCACGAATCTTGATTGATTTCACTCCTAGTTGAAGATTAAAGGTATATCTTCACTCTTTGATCTTCGTAGCTTAAGATTTATGTATTTTGATGTATGGGTTTGAAACCCTAGTTCTTGGGGTTATGGATTATGGTGACATAAATGGTGTATACACTTGATAGATGATGTATTAACAAGGAAAACAAGTGTATGATAATGATTTGTAAGAATCTTGCGGGTTGGTTAAACCTAGGGTTTGGTAAATCACCATAATTGGGGGAAATGAGTTAGTAAGTGTTATCTAGAGATAGATGGACGCATTGGTAGTGGAATGTGATGTTAATAATCTTGTGATTATTGTATTAGGCTTTTGGTGAAGTCTTGAAAAGCTGATTGATTGTTGGAGCAAAGAAATTGGCGGAAAGAATACGGTTGGAGCATCTTATTGCTAAGGTGAGTACATGAGATTTTTAAAACTGATTACATAGTAAATGGTTTTGAAAGACATATAATATTTCGTGGGTCTTTATTAATAAATGTTTTGATAAAGATAGTGACTGAAAAGATGAGAAAATAGGTATATTGTGATACTAGAATATGTCTAGTATGATTGATGATATTGGAAGTAGTATGCTAAACTAAGTAATAACTGAATCTTTATTAATGTGCTATAATAATAAAAATAATGAGTAAAAGAGTACATATTGAGTCTTTATTAATAAATATGTATTAGTAAAGCAATTGGAAATGATTTTGTAGTAATGAGTATCTATTGGTAAGATTTACTAATGGAAGTAAAGAACGAATATATATATGAAAATGCTTATGATGTGACTAGTAATAATTATGTATTATTGTCAATGGAAAGATAAAAGTATTATGATATCGATATATAAGAAATGTATCTTATGTGATAAGTAAGTATGGACCTCCTAGGGTCATAGAGGTAGAAGTAAATGTGGGTATGATCGGGTCCATGGGACCATACAGGTACGTTCACACTATGTTAAACTAGTTATATATAGTTATTATTAGATAACTAACTTGTTTGATGATTACGTGATAGCCGAAGGCTTTGATTGGAATAACTGATGAGTTATGATAAGAATGAGATGATGTGATGACGCGGGGGATCCCCGGTCATGAGGTGTGGAGTGAGGGGCAGTTGGGTGGATTCCCATCGACTCATCCACGTTAGTAGTCTTGCTAACTCGACGTATTCCGGCGAGTAAGGCAGGTATCGGTAGATTGGGCGATTCCCTCTTGCCGTTATCTTGAGCAATGCGGGGGATCCCCGGTATGTTTCTAGTACGTATATGTTTATGTATTAGATATGGTTGAAGCTTATTAATGCGGGGGATCCCCGGTTAATAAGTTAATGTGGTTCTAGTTAGTTCGGGGGCAACCCGATAACTAGATATGATTGCTAGGAAAGCAAGGATGATAGAGTCACATTAGGGTGACTAGATGGTAGTGAGATAGTTTTTTTTTTATATATGTCTATATATATTTATGAAATGGGTATTATTATTGGGGTCTAAAACCCATGTATCTCACGAGACTATTTTGTCTCACGTACTATGTTTGTTTTGTGGCTATGTACTCAGGTACAGGTTTGAAGTGATAGAAGGTTTCACTAGAAGTGGCCTAGAGATGCTTAGCTCGGGAGCTATTAGGTAGATCCCGTTGCCTATGGTTTTGATATACTTGGTGACACCGTATTTTTGTAAACTCTGATATAAGTTTTAAAGTTTTTGTTAAACTGTATTTTGAACAATATGTCAGATATTGGGAAAATGTATTTTAAATGATTTAAATGATGTTTTAAAAATACGGGTGTTACATTTAAAAGGCAGGAAACTGACCCAGACAGCCCTCGCGGCGCGAGGCAGGCGTGAGCCAGACGCGAGATCGAACAGTGGGTTCAGAAGCTCAGACGCGAGAAGCTCGAGTTGAGGATCGAGTTGAGACAAGAGCCAGCGAGACGCGAGCGAAACGCGCGGTGTGTTTTTCAGCGGCAACCAGCAGGCAAAGCCGCGTCACTTCGCGGCGCGAGGTGGGCGCGAGCGGGGCGCGAGGAGCGTCAGGAATACATAAACTTGAGTGTAAGCTAGGGTTTCATTTTACCTTTAACCCCACACATAGTGCAGCCGATTTGGGAGCATTCTTGGACGTTTTTGAAGCTCAAGAGCTCAGATCTTCAGCATCTTGAAGGATTGAAACATCAAGGGTAAGTATTCTTGATTTTCTTGCTTATCTACCTTGATTGTGAGCTTTGTATGGGTAAAAATGGTGGTTTGGGGAACCAACCATGTCATATTTGGGGAAGATGACTAAATATGGGTGTAGAACACTCATTGTAAGCTTGTAATCGATGTGTACAAGTTGGATTTGGGTTTAGTGATGGAAATCTTGAACTAGGGTTTGAGATTCCACCAAGTTGGATGAACTTGGTGGTTAGGGATGTAGATTTGGATTGATTAGTGATTAGTTATGAATAATAACTAGTTATTGTGATGATATTGATGGTAGGTCAAGAATACCTAAAGATTGGTGACATTTCACAAATTGAGGAGCAAGGATTCGTGTTATTAGACATGATTTGGAGTTAGCTTGGATAAGGTGAGTACATGAGACTTTTAACTGGGTACATAGTAAATGATTTTGAAAACTATGATATTTTATGAGCCTTTGTTAATAAATGATTTTAATAAAGATATGAATGAAAAGATGAGAAAATGGTAAATAGTAGACTATCTAATTATGTCTAAAATGATTGATGATTTCGAAAGAGATCATGATAATGAAAAGTGATTAATAAATAGTTATTGATATGATGTAAAAATGGTATATTCTTTTTATAAATGTAATTACTAATGATATAGTTAGTTGATTTGATTATGTGAATACTAGTTAAGATTAGTATGTGGATAGATTGTATGATGGCCTTATGGCATTGATGATAGGTGTGACATAAAGTCACATGTAACGGTTATGACGGGTAGATTGAAATAGGACAGGTACGTGATAGATCGGAGGCATTCTGGTTATCATGGTATCTTTAAGCGGATTGATTGGAGGCATTCCGATCATCCAACAAGATGTTGTATCTTACTAGATTGGAGGCATTCTGATTAGTAAGATAAGATGGGTCACCTTGCTTGGACACGGTGACAATGGGGGTTCTACTGAATCGGAGGCATTCCGGTTAGTAGGACAAAAATGGGATCTCGTTTGATTGGAGGCATTCCGATCATCCAACAAGATGTTGTATCTTACTAGATTGGAGGCATTCTGATTAGTAAGATAAGATGGGTCACCTTGCTTGGACACGGTGACAATGGGGGTTCTACTGAATCGGAGGCATTCCGGTTAGTAGGACAAAAATGGGATCTCGTTGGATTGGAGGCATTCTGATCAACTTGATGGGTCGAATAGGCTATGAATGAATGTGACAGGGTTACCACGGAGGTAACAGATATATGATTTGATGTGTTAGGATTACCGAGGAGGTAACTAAAGTATATATATTTTTTTTTTAATACGTGTGACTATTTATATATTAACGTCGGGTCTAAAACCCATGTATCTCACGAGACTATTTTGTCTCACGTACTACTTTGTTTTTGTGGCTATGTACTCAGGTTCAGGATTGATGGATTAGAAGGTCCCGTTAGAAGTGGCCTAGTGTTGATCAGCTCGGGAGCTCGTAGGTAGATCCCGTTTATCCTATGGTTATGACAATGTTTTGTAACACCGTTTTTAAACTCTGATGAACTTTTAAATGGTTTTTGTTAAACCGTATTTTTGGGATATTGGACTTTGTAATATTTTTATTTGAAAACATGATTTAATGACTTTTTAAAAATTGAGGTGTTACAACTTGGTATCAGAGCTATAGTTTAAGTGAATTAGGTAGGTTTGACCTCCCTAGTCTTAAGCTATGCTAGTAGGACCATATGTTTTCCATAGGATGTCCATGATTAGTCTTTTGAGACAGTAAAGTATGGGTATATTAGGGTCGATACCTAAGTGAAAGGATAATGTTTTGGGCTTTATGGGTTATGTTTGACCAATAAGTCAATCTTTGAATTTTAATGGTTTAATATGTCGATATAGCAAATGGTGAACCCAAGAAGTGGAGAAATCCCCCGAGATCATGAGGCGGATTCAAATCGAATCCCGGCTCATCCGGTATTAATGGAGAGGGTTTCGGTTTTGATGCAAACCAAACTCCGGTAATTATGGAATCAATCCGGAATCTATTTAACCAGATGAGGGATGAGGTGAATGCGGATATGAACCGAATTATTGATGATCGATTGAATGAGGATAGGAGAGATGATACTAAATCTCGCGGTGGAAGTAAGCCTTCGGGTAGCAAGACCCGTACAGAGAAGTCATTGACCGAAGAGACTGATGATTCGGAGTCGGAGGAGAGAGGAGGATGCACCTACAAGACATTCATGTCGTGCAACCCCGGAGTGTATTATGGAAGATATGAACCGAAGGTCACGATGCGTTGGATTCGGGAAACTGAGCAAGTGCTAGAGAGTAGCAGGTGTTCGAAGAAGGATATGGTCACCTATGCATCCCGACAGTTAAGGGATGAGGCGTTGACATGGTGGAATGCCATGTATGACACTTTGGGTAGGAAAGCATTGTATGAGATGTCGTGGAAGGAGTTTACGAGTAGATTAAAGGAAACATTTTGTACCACTCGAGGTGTCGAGAGGGTATTCGGCGAAAAGCACAAGAGTTGTCGTCAGGGGTGGAAAAGAAGAAGCTCGATAGTAGCTTGGGATCGACAAAGGAAGAAAGATCTGGATCGAGTTCATCAAAGCATAATGGTATTGGTAGTTGTCCAAGTTGTGGGAAGAATCACCGTGGAGAATGCAAGGCAAATACGGCTATATGCTTCAAGGGTGGTCGTGTAGGGCACCGAGCAAAAGATTGTAAAGTAAGGGACCTCGACGAAGTGGAATGCTACACTTGTCACGAGGTGGGACACTATAGTAGTGCGTGCCCGAGAAGGAGAACCGACACGTCAGCATCAACTGCCAACAGGAATCGGGTAAAGGAAGCTTATGGAGTCGCTTCAGGTAATTCATTTATAAAGATTAATGATTTATAATTAGAAATTGGTGTTTGTCTGAATTGTGTATGAGAATAAATTATAAATGGATAGTAAAAGTGTGAAAATAGGTGTGGGAGAATATCTCCCCGATTTATTATATGTGTGTATTTGTATGGGTTGGCGACCAGTATGTCGCGGAAGGTAAGGGTAGAAAGGAATATGTCGTTACAGATTATCGGAAGGTAAATCATGAGAATAGTAAAGGTTTATAGAAGAAGTATGATAGTTTATGTTTCAGTTGTAGATCGGAGTCATTGGGTTGACTCATAAAGACAGGGTGAATCGGTAAGGCATAGATAGTTGAAAATATTAAGTGGTTACCTCGGTGGTAAAGGAAAAGTTGGAAAATATTATTGTTGAGAAGGTATTTTTAGTAAAGGTCGATTGATAAATAATTTGATTAGTGAATATGTGCATACCGTGTGGTATTGTGTGTAAGTGGAAATAATGGCCTTTGGAGGGCATGAGGTTTTAGAGTGATAATGTTATGTGGAAAGTGGGAAAGTGAAAATTTGGATAGAAAATGTGAATGATGCATGCATGAATTGTATGCAAGATGAAATGGTATTGTATGGATCTTGTTGGATCGGAGGCTTTCCGGTTAACGAGATTGGATGAGTCACTTTGGATTGGAGGCTTTCCGATCATTGTGACAGTTTGGAGTCGTGATGGATGGGAGGCTTTCCGATCATCTCAATTAGATAGTCAAGTATAAATTGTTATTTAAGGAATAGGATGTTGTATCGGACGTATGTAGAACCGTATGGTTAATTATCGTTATAATTTTATGGCAGGTGAGAACTTGGGTTGAAAACACGGGTCGTGTTTAAGTAGAAGTATGTGTAGGAGATACCTACAAGTTCATAGTTCATGAAAAAGGAATGCTTTAGGAAGCAAAGTTGGTTAGTAGCCATTGAGTGGTGAAAGATGTATAATGGGTGGTTAGGTCACAATTGGATATGATTGAGGCTCTAGAGCCGGTAATCGGGAATTTCAAGTATGGTATAAGGATGTTTGAAGGAGATTATAAATGGTATAAGTAATTGGATGAAAGTTAAAAAGTAATAGAGATTTGATATTGCTTTAAATGGAAATTGTTAATCGATTGTGGAATTGAAATCGGAGGAAAAATGGAACAATTGAGAAAGGAAATTTAAATATGGAAATCGGGAATGAAAAGTGTAACACCCGAGACCAAGTCTGGTATTTTAATAATATCTGTAAGTATTATTTTATTATATTTTAATTTTTAGGATTTTATTAGAATTATTTAAATTATTTGTATTTTTAACCACGGGGTTAAAAATTAGCGAATACTGAGATAGATATATATTAGAATGATTTTTATATATCTAGGTTCTCTTTTGAATGAGGGTTCCAACGGTATTTTCAGAATTAAAAACAGAGTTCGTTTAGGGTTCCGAATTAAACATCGAAATTTCAGTATTATACCGATAAAAACGAATTTTGGGCAGCTCCAGCTTTCTCCTGGGCTGACCACGTTTTTAGACTTGGGGCTGACTCAAACTTTAGTCTTTATCTAAAAACATCTCAATCTCAGCTTCGTTATCTGCTCTCTCGCAATACACACTCAAAACACACACATCTTTGATTCTTGATCTTTCTTCTAAATTGAAGCTTCCATCTTTGAGGAATTTAATCCCTAAGCTAGAAATTGTACAAGAAACAAGTAAGTCATCTCTTTTTCTTAGCTAGGGTTCGAATTCTTGAGTTATTGCTTAACTAGGGTTTGGTGTTCTTGATAGTTCTTGACCTAAAAACTGAAATTGTTGAATTCCCTAGGTTTTGGAGCACTAGAAAAGTGTTATAACATCTTAATTGCTAGTTGAATTCATTGTTTAGATGTTTGTTTCATAAATCACCATTATAGATGCTTTATGAAGAAGAAGAAGTGAACATAATTACTTGGAATTGAGTTTTATGTATGAAATGTTATCTTAGACTAATTTGGTTAAGTATTAGTTACTAAATTGAGATTGAAATCTGAGTTTTAACAATAATTTGTAGAAATTTCAATATAAGGTTAGTGTTTGGCAAATTTGGTGGAATTTTTGATTTAATAAAAATATTTGGGAATTTGACTTAGTTGTATGACCATATCAACCATAAATGATTAAATTGTATGTGTTGACATGATAGTTAATACTTGGAAATGATTGAGATGGCAAAGTGGGCCTATTTGACCCGTTTGGGTATTCTTTTAATTAAAGTGGGCCTATTTGACCCGTTTGGGTATTCTTTTAATTAAAGTGGGCCTATATGACCCGTTTGAGTATTCTTTTAATTAAAGTGGGCCTAATTGGCCCGTTTGGGTATTTTTAATTAATTAAAGTGGGCTTTTTGACCCGTTTGGATAAAATTGAATAATTTTACAAGAATGAATCGGGTTTGACTTTTGTAAGTCAAAATGTCAAATTGGGGGTTATATAAGTGCAAGTTTTGGATTGTATACTTGTTGTTATGATATTATATTATATTGTATAGTTTTGCACATTTCGGGTCAAAACGGTTATTAATGCGGGTGTTTAATTGTGTTGCAGGAAAGGGTAAAGGAACTCAGTAACATAAGACCACTGAGTATCAAGGAGCTTTTGCTAAGGTGAGTGGATTTATAACCATTAGATAGTATAACTTGCAATGGTTTCGGGTTCCACTTGGGTTAGTGCAGTATATGCAAGATTTTTGATCTGCATAATTGTTTTCGATACGGTTCCTGTTTCGGTGTTAGTTAATTAGGTTGTTATGTGTAATTAACTGCAATATGCGCATGATACACGAAAAGAGGTCAGCCCGTGCAGTTAGTGGCTGAGCATCGTTAGCTATTGGAGACATTATCAGGACTCCTTGGACACGGGTAGGTCGAGGAGCACTGGTATTGTACCAAGTAGCTTAGGGCTATCGGTAAACTGTTGTTGGGCCGACAACAGTTGTGAGTTGGGCCGAACCGCCGGTCCTCTGGTTATTTGCTAATTACAAAGGGTGTTATTTGTAGAGGGTGTTATCTTAAATTGTTGTGGTTGTGCAATTTAATGTTTATAATTTCATTCACTTAGCGTTATGCTAATCCCTCTCTTGTTGACTCTTTACAGGTTTGACTGGGTGGACTTTAGAGTTGGGATTTGAAGGAAGGTTTTGTCAATTACTCTGATATTTTAGTAAAATGGTCAAGCCTTGGATTTAGTAACACCGGATATTTTTAAAATAGTTTGTGTTGGTTTGTAAATTATTAATGGTTGGTAAGTCTTTTGATAAACTGGGTTAGTTGGGATTGCTTCCGTTAGATTAAGTTTAGTTATAAAAAAAAAAGGCTTGAATTTTGTGGTGTTACAATTCGGTATCAGAGCAAGGTTTAGCAATGATTGCAGCGTGAGTGTAGCATTCCTAAATCTTGGCTTGAGTTTTGACAAACATTCCTTCTTGGGGAAGGGTTAGTTGATAAGTGAATTAGTTGGTAGAGGTTAGTATAGAATTTACTAACGGGTAATTAAAACTAAATGTTTGTGAGATGTTGTGTATGATACAGATATGGCTGACCGTGGTGATATTCCAGTGACCCAACCGACCAAAGAGACAAGTAATGCGGGTACTTCTGGAGATAGTAATACTGAAAGAGAATAATATATTGCAAGAATGGAAAGCCGTATGGAAGGGATGCAAAGAACGATTGATGAATTACAAAATCGACCAAATCCACCACCCCAATACTATTATCCTTATCCACCACAAAGCACTGTACAACAACCATTTCAATCTTTACAAAAACCATCATGTACCTATAAACAATTCCTTGATTGTAAACCATCCGAATACCCGGGTAGTACAAACCCGACAGTTACATTAAATTGGTTAAGGGATATGGAAATAGCCCTTGATGCCTGTAGTTGTGAGGATCATTTAAAAGTGAAGTATGCTTCAAGAATGATGAAGGAAGATGCAAGGGTTTGGTGGGATACTTGGACTAAGCATTACTCACCAGATGAGTTAAATGGGATAGGGTGGGGAGAATTTCGTCAAAGAGTTTGTGATCATTACTGTAGTACTTTTGAAATGAACAAAATTAGAAAGGAATTTATGAGTTTACAGATGAATGAACGTGTGTCGGTGGAAGATTTAATTAAACAATTCAATGATAAGTTAAGATTTGTGAAAGATTGGGTACCTGATGAGCGAGCACAAGTACAACATTTTGTTGAAGCTTTATTACCGGCATATAGGGGAACGGTTAGAACTGCAAGTACATTAACTCAGGCATTTACTATAGCCAAATCAGCTGAAGCCGATAGTAAAGCTCAAGAAAGAATGAACAGGGATAAAGTAACTACTCAAAGATCCAGATTTGATCAATCTAGTTCCCAACAAAACAAAAGATGGCAAGGGAATCAGAAACAAAGTTCCTAGAGTTCTAACATTCGAAGTAAAACTAGTACCGGTTCGAGTCAAAAGTCTCAGTGGTGTAACAAGTGCAAGTCTTCTCATTATGGGGCTTGTAGTATTCAAACAATGAGGTGTTTGAGGTGCGGTCAACACGGGCATGAAACGAAAGATTATAGGCTCCCGAGAAATGTTTGTTGGAACTGTCAGAAAGAAGGTCATAGGGCGGGAGATTGTCCATCTGGTAGAAGAACGGGTTCGGGGTCGGTATCGGGGTCGGTAGGTGGGTCTATGTCATCCACGAGCCAAAAAAAGGAAGAATCCCCCTCCACCTGAGGGACGGGCGTTTCAGATGATGGTGGAAGATGCAACTACCACTGATGACGTTATTACCGGTATGTTCCTGATAAATAATATACCTGCTCGCGTATTATTTGATTCTGGAGCTAACCGTTCTTTTATATCTGTAAATTTTTATGATAAATTGGGTTTACCTGCTACTGTTGTGTCTAACTCTTTAGAGATAGAAGTAGCTGATGGTAAAGTGGTTCCGGTCACATCATCTGTGTCCGGAGCATATATTGATATAGATGGCGTTAAATTTATAACTTCCTTGTTGTTAATGCCAATATCTGGCTTTGATGTAGTCCTTAGTATGGATTGGTTAAGTACCAATACGGCTAGTATAAAATGTCATAAGAAGTTGATTTCTTTTCCTTTATCGGTCGGGTCACATGTAGTGGCTCGTGGTGATCGGGTTAATTCTTCTTTCCCGATCATTTCATTTATGAAAGCCAGGAAATCCTTGGCTAAAGGGTGTGAGTCTTTTCTAGCTTATGCTGTTGATACCCGAAAAGAAAAACAGGTGGTTCGTGATATCCGGGTGGTTTCGGAATACCCGGAGGTTTTTCTCGATGATTTACCTGGGTTACCTCCTATTCGGGAGGTAGAATTCAAAATTGATTTGGTTCCGGGAGCCAGTCCCGTAGCTCGGGCTCCGTATCGGTTGGCACCTTCAGAAATCCGTGAAATGATGACTCAGATTCAGGAGTTACTCGACAAAGGCTTTATTCGACCAAGTTCCTCACCTTGGGGAGCTCCGGTATTATTTGTAAAGAAAAAGGATGGTACTCTCCGGATGTGTATTGATTACCGGGAGTTGAATAAACGAACAGTGAAGAACAAATATCCGTTACCTCGAATCGATGACTTGTTCGATCAGTTACAAGGCTCTTCTTGTTATTCAAAAATTGATTTACGATCCGGGTATCATCAAGTTCGTGTTCATGAAGACGATGTTCATAAGACGGCTTTTCGAACTCGGTACGGTCATTATGAGTTTTTAGTTATGCCGTTTGGGTTAACAAATGCCCCGGCGATATTCATCGATCTTATGAATCGGGTGTGTCGATCATTTCTAGATAAATTTGTCATCATTTTTATTGATGATATATTGATATACTCGAAAACCGAATCAGATCACGAAGAACATTTAAGACAAGTTTTACTTTGAAACGGGAACAACTTTATGCTAAGTTTTCAAAGTGTGAGTTTTGGTTACGGGAGGTGCAATTTTTGGGTCATGTTATTTGTGCTGACGGGGTTAAAGTAGATCCGGCCAAAATTACCGCAGTTATGAATTGGAATGCACCAAAGACACCATCCGAAATTAAGAGTTTTCTCGGGTTGTAGGGGTATTATCGAAGATTTATTAAAGATTTTTCAAAAATTGCGGGCCCGTTAACTAAGTTGACCCGTAAAGATGTATCGTATCGGTGGAGTGACGAACAAGAAAATGCATTTCAAACTTTAAAGAATTTATTATGTCAAGCTCCAATTCTCGCGTTACTGGAGGGTTCAGAAGACTTTATTGTATATTGTGATGCTTCATTCTCGGGTTTGGGTTGTGTACTTATGCAACGAGATCGGGTGATAGCTTATGCTTCAAGACAGTTAAAGACACACGAAAGAAACTATCCAACACACGATCTCGAAATGGCGGCGGTTATTTTTGCATTAAAGTTGTGGAGATATTATCTCTACAGAACGAAATGTATTATTTGTACCGACCACAAAAGTTTACAGTATGTGTTTACTCAGAAATATTTAAATATGAGACAAAGACGGTGGCTAGAATTAATCAAAGATTATGATTGTGAAATTCGATATCATCCCGGGAAAGCCAATATAGTCGCCGATGCATTAAGTCGTAAAGAAAATTCAGATAATATACGATTTATGCGAATGGAGATCGTCTCTGATTTGATAGATCGATTGAAGATATGTCAATTAGAAGCTTTAAAAGATGAAAACCTAAAATCTGAAATAATGCTTAAACGTAAAGACGATTTAGTTAATTATTCACGAGGGATAAAGACGTTTCAGGCTCGAGTTTGGGTTCCACTACTTGGGGGTCTTAGGGATTTGATTTTAGCCGAGGCCCACAAGTCTAGATTATCGGTTCACCCGGGAAGTACTAAAATGTATAATGATCTTAAAGTATTATATTGGTGGCTGACTTTGAAATCGGATGTGCTCAAGTTAAAGCCGAACATCAGAAACCGTACGGATCTTTGAAACAATTAGAAATTCCCGAGTGGAAATGGGATAATATCACAATGGATTTTGTGACTAAATTACCACGAACACAAAAAGGTCACAATATGATTTGGGTTGTGGTAGACCGGTTGACAAAAAGTGCTCATTTTCTAGCTATAAACGAGACAGATTCGCTCGGAAAGTTAGCACAAATTTATATTAACGAGGTTGTTTCGCGACACGGTGTGCCATTGTCAATAGTTTTTGATCGGGATCCAAGATTTGTATCAAAATTTTGGAATAGTTTACAACGAGAATTAGGTACACGGGTAAATTTGAGTACTGCTTATCATCCGCAGACAGACGGTCAATCAGAGAGGACGATTCAGACTCTCGAAGATATGTTACGAGCGTGTGTTTTAGAATATGGTGGTTCTTGGGATTCTCACTTACCGTTGATTGAATTTGCTTACAATAATTCTTATCACTCGAGTATCAAGATGCCACCATATGAGATGTTATATGGTAGGCGATGTCGAACTCCCACGTGTTGGCTAGAAGCGGGGGAGAAACAATTTGCGGGTCCCGAGATCGTCCAAATGACCGCAGATAAAGTGGCGATTGCTCGGGAAAAGTTAAAAGTTGCCTGTGATAGGCAAAAGATGTACGCAGATCCGAAAAGAAGACCAGTGACTTTTGAGGTTAATGAGATGGTTTATTTAAAGGTTTCACCTTGGAAAGGGGTAATTCGATTTGGGAAACGCGGATAATTAGCACCAAGGTATATCGGACCATTCCGTATTCGTCGGATTGTTAATGATCAGTCGGTTACTTTAGATTTACCACCGGAATTGTCGGGAATACATGACACTTTCAATGTTTTTTATTTAAGAAAATGTAACCCCGAAAATTTAGATCAAGTATTACCGGGTCAAGAATTGAAGGTTGATTCGAAGAAACAGTTAGTTGAAGAACCGGTAGAATTATTAGATCGAAAGGTAACTAAATTACGAAAGAAACAAATTCCAATGGTATTGGTTAAGTGGAAACATAGTCTCGGTGCGGATATGACGTGGGAAACTGAGGCGGAGATGAGGGATCGATACCCGGCTGTATTTGACCGAGTAGAGATTCCGGGGACGGAATCTTCCTAAGGGGAGGATATTTGTAACACCCGAGACCAAGTCTGGTATTTTAATAATATATGTAAGTATTATTTTATTATATTTTAATTTTTAGGATTTTATTAGAATTATTTAAATTATTTGTATTTTTAACCACGGGGTTAAAAATTAGCGAATACTGAGATAGATATATATTAGAATGATTTTTATATATCTAGGTTCTCTTTTGAACGAGGGTTCCAACGGTATTTTCAGAATTAAAAACAGAGTTCGTTTAGGGTTCCGAATTAAACATCGAAATTTCAGTATTATACCGATAAAAACGAATTTTGGGCAGCTCCAGCTTTCTCCTGGGCTGACCACGTTTTTAGACTTGGGGCTGACTCAAACTTTAGTCTTTATCTTAAAACATCTCAATCTCAGCTTCGTTATCTGCTCTCTCGCAATACACACTCAAAACACACACATCTTTGATTCTTGATCTTTCTTCTAAATTGAAGCTTCCATCTTTGAGGAATTTAATCCCTAAGCTAGAAATTGTACAAGAAACAAGTAAGTCATCTCTTTTTCTTAGCTAGGGTTCGAATTCTTGAGTTATTGATTAACTAGGGTTTGGTGTTCTTGATAGTTCTTGACCTAAAAACTGAAATTGTTGAATTCCCTAGGTTTTGGAGCACTAGAAAAGTGTTATAACATCTTAATTGCTAGTTGAATTCATTGTTTAGATGTTTGTTTCATAAATCACCATTATAGATGCTTTATGAAGAAGAAGAAGTGAACATAATTACTTGGAATTGAGTTTTATGTATGAAATGTTATCTTAGACTAATTTGGTTAAGTATTAGTTACTAAATTGAGATTGAAATCTGAGTTTTAACAATAATTTGTAGAAATTTCAATATAAGGTTAGTGTTTGGCAAATTTGGTGGAATTTTTGATTTAATAAAAATATTTGGGAATTTGACTTAGTTGTATGACCATATCAACCATAAATGATTAAATTGTATGTGTTGACATGATAGTTAATACTTGGAAATGATTGAGATGGCAAAGTGGGCCTATTTGATCCGTTTGGGTATTCTTTTAATTAAAGTGGGCCTATTTGACCCGTTTGGGTATTCTTTTAATTAAAGTGGGCCTATATGACCCGTTTGAGTATTCTTTTAATTAAAGTGGGCCTAATTGGCCCGTTTGGGTATTTTTAATTAATTAAAGTGGGCTTTTTGACACGTTTGGGTAAAATTGAATAATTTTACAAGAATGAATCGGGTTTGACTTTTTTAAGTCAAAATGTCAAATTGGGGGTTATATAAGTGCAAGTTTTGGATTGTATACTTGTTGTTATGATATTATAGTATATTGTATAGTTTTGCACATTTCTGGTCAAAACGGTTATTAATGCGGGTGTTTAATTGTGTTGCAGGAAAGGGTAAAGGAACTCAGTAACATAAGACCACTGAGTATCAATGAGCTTTTGCTAAGGTGAGTGGATTTATAACCATTAGATAGTATAACTTGCAATGGTTTCGGGTTCCACTTGGGTTAGTGCAGTATATGCAAGATTTTTGATCTGCATAATTGTTTTCGATACGGTTCCTGTTTCGGTGTTAGTTAATTAGGTTGTTATGTGTAATTAACTGCAATATGCGCATGATACACGGAAAGAGGTCAGCCCGTGTAGTTAGTGGCTGAGCATCGTTAGCTATTGGAGACAATATCAGGACTCCTTGGACACGGGTAGGTCGAGGAGCACTGGTATTGTACCAAGTAGCTTAGGGCTATCGGTAAACTGTTGTTGGGCCGACAACAGTTGTGAGTTGGGCCGAACCGCCGGTCCTCTGGTTATTTGCTAATTACAAAGGGTGTTATTTGTAGAGGGTGTTATCTTAAATTGTTGTGGTTGTGCAATTTAATGTTTATAATTTCATTCACTTAGCGTTAAGCTAATCCCTCTCTTGTTGACTCTTTACAGGTTTGACTGGGTGGACTTTAGAGTTGGGATTTGAAGGAAGGTTTTGTCAATTACTCTGATATTTTAGTAAAATGGTCAAGCCTTGGATTTAGTAACACCGGATATTTTTAAAATAGTTTGTGTTGGTTTGTAAATTATTAATGGTTGGTAAGTCTTTTGATAAACTAGGTTAGTTGGGATTGCTTCCGTTAGATTAAGTTTAGTTAAAAAAAAAAAAGGCTTGAATTTTGTGGTGTTACAAAAAGCTTGGGAAAGATACCCCGGTAATAAAGAATATGGGAAATTTGCAAGGTAAGTTTGACTTTATTCATAAGTCAAGGTTGGTCAACTAGTGGGTTGTTGACTTTGGTCAAAATTGGGTTTTGACTTTCGTTTAAAATGGTTAGTCAAGGATAAGGGCATAACATATCACCTACATGTGTTTGATAGTGGTCAATGGATTGATGGAAATAATGGTAGTCAAAGGGTACGACTTTGACCGTTGGGTATTTCGGGTTGGATTTAGGGATCGAGCATGATTGTCGTTGGACCATGAATGTAAGGTTGATTGTTAAGGAATTGATGGTTAATGGAACCACTAGTGGATAAAGAAATTACCAAGATATGGTTGACTTTGTGCTTAAGTCAAAGATTTGACAATGTTGACAATTGGGTCAAAGCGAGGGGTTGACTATCATTTTGGTCAATTGGTTATTAGTAATGATTGGGTCATATCATCCCAATGGGTACAAAGAGTTTGGTTAAAAGATTGGGAGTGTTAAGGTCGAATCATGAAATTTTGACCCGTTCAGGTATTAGGAACTCAAGTTTGGATTTTTGACCCGTTTGGGTATAACGGGTCAAGTGGGCAAATAAATGCATAAGTATTATTGGATCATAATTTGGAAGTGGAATGAGGATTGGAAATCCTTGAGTTGATTCCGAGGACGGAATCCTTTTAAGGGAAGGATAGTTGTAACGCCCGGAATTTTCGGTTAATGAATTAAATGGAAATATTGAGGAATAAAAGTGGTAAAATATTTAATCGAGTCTCCGTTGTGTTTTATCGAGTGTTTGGATGTTTGGGACTTAGTGTAACTAAGTATGGGTCAAGACTTAGATGGAAACAAGTTTAAAAGGCAGGAAACTGACCCAGACAGCCCTCGCGGCGCGAGGCAGGCGCGAGGCAGGCGCGAGATCGAACAGTGGGTTCAGAAGCTCAGACGCGAGAAGCTCGAGTTGAGGCTCGAGTTGAGACAAGAGCCAGCGAGACGCGAGCGAAACGCGAGGTTTGTATTTCAGCGGCAACCAGCAGGCAAAGCCGCGTCACTTCGCGGCGCGAGGTGGGCGCGAGCGGGGCGCGAGGAGCGTCAGGAATACATAAACTTAAGTGTAAGCTATGGTTTCATTTCACCTTCAACCACACACATAGTGCAGCCGATTTGGGAGCATTCTTGGACGTTTTTGGAGCTCAAGAGCTCAGATCTTCACCATCTTGAAGGATTGAAACATCAAGGGTAAGTATTCTTGATTTTCTTGCTTATCTACCTTGATTGTGAGCTTTGTATGGGTAAAAATGGTGGTTTGGGGAACCAACCATGTCATCTTTGGGGAAGATGACTAAACATGGGGGTAGAACACTCATTGTAAGCTTGTAATCGATGTGTACAAGTTGGATTTGGGTTTAGTGATGGAAATCTTGAACTAGGGTTTGAGATTCCACCAAGTTGGATGAACTTGGTGGTTAGGGATGTAGATTTGGATTGATTAGTGATTAGTTATGAATAATAACTAGTTATTGTGATGATATTGATGGTAGGTCAAGAATACCTAAATATTGGTGACATTTCACAAATTGAGGAGCAAGGATTCGTGTTATTAGACACGATTTGGAGTTAGCTTGGCTAAGGTGAGTACATGATACTTTTAACTGGGTACATAGTAAATGATTTTGAAAACTATGATATTTTATGAGCCTTTGTTAATAAATGATTTTAATAAAGATATGATTGAAAAGATGAGAAAATGGTAAATAGTAGACTATCTAATTATGTCTAAAATGATTGATGATTTCGAAAGAGATCATGATAATGAAAAGTGATTAATAAATAGTTATTGATATGATGTAAAAATGGTATATTCTTTTTATAAATGTAATTACTAATGATATAGTTAGTTGATTTGATTATGTGAATACTAGTTAAGATTAGTATGTGGATAGATTGTATGATGGCCTTATGGCATTGATGATAGGTGTGACATAAAGTCACATGTAACGGTTATGACGGGTAGATTGAAATAGGACAGGTACGTGATAGATCGGAGGTATTCTGGTTATCATGGTATCTTTAAGCGGATTGATTGGAGGCATTCCGATCATCCAACAAGATGTTGTATCTTACTAGATTGGAGGCATTCTGATTAGTAAGATAAGATGGGTCACCTTGCTTGGACACGGTGACAATGGGGGTTCTACTGAATCGGAGGCATTCCGGTTAGTAGGACAAAAATGGGATCTCGTTTGATTGGAGGCATTCCGATCATCCAACAAGATGTTGTATCTTACTAGATTGGAGGCATTCTGATTAGTAAGATAAGATGGGTCACCTTGCTTGGACACGGTGACAATGGGGGTTCTACTGAATCGGAGGCATTCCGGTTAGTAGGACAAAAATGGGATCTCGTTGGATTGGAGGCATTCTGATCAACTTGATGGGTCGAATAGGATATTAATGAATGTGACAGGGTTACCACGGAGGTAACCGATATATGATTTGATGTGTTAGGATTACCGAGGAGGTAACTAAAGTATATATATATTTTTTTTTTAATACGTGTGACTATTTATATATTAACGTCGGGTCTAAAACCCATGTATCTCACGAGACTATTTTGTCTCACATACTACTTTGTTTTTGTGGCTATGTACTCAGGTTCAGGATCGATGGATTAGAAGGTCCCGTTAGAAGTGGCCTAGTGTTGATCAGCTCGGGAGCTCGTAGGTAGATCCCGTTTATCCTATGGTTATGATATTGTTTTGTAACACCGGTTTTAAACTCTGATAAACTTTTAAATGGTTTTTGTTAAACCGTATTTTTGGGATATTGGACTTTGTAATATTTTTATTTGAAAACATGATTTAAATGACGTTTTAAAAATCGAGGTGTTACAGGGAAAGTTAGCACCGAGGTATATTGGGCCGTTTATTATTCGTCAGGTGGTGAATGATCAAACCGTTGCACTTGACCTTCCTCCTGAATTGTCGGGTATTCATGACACATTCAATGTGTGTTATTTGAGGAAGTGTAATATAGATGATGAAATCCCGGTGTTACCGATTTCAGATTTAAAGGTGGATTCGAGAAAGAGGTTAATTGAAGAACCGGTGGAAATTTTGGATCGAAAGGTGACGAAAGTGAGAAAGAAACAGATACCGATGGTCTTGGTTGAGTGGAAACATAGTTTGGGTGCTGATATGACGTGGGAAACCGAGGCGGATGTGAAGAATCGATACCCGAGTTTATTTGATCATGGTGAGATTCCGGGGACGGAATCTCTTTAAGGAGGGGAGATTTGTAACATCCCGAGACCCGACCTGTAATATTTTATTACTTTTGGTAAGTAATATCTTATTGTTTATTATTTTATTATTTTATATGATTTTATTTGATTTAATTGAATTAATTATATTTTTAACCATGGGGTTAAAAATTAGTAAAACTGAGATATTTAAATGTTAAAATGATTTTTACATATTTGGGTTCATTTCTGAACCGGGGTTCTAAAAATATCTTCGTTGTTAAAATTGGTGTTAGTTAGGTCTAAATTAATTATCTGCGAACCTAATATCCTGTACGGTGTTAAATGAAAAATACCTGTGTTTGGGGGTGGGGGGTACGTGTTTAGTGAAGGGGCAGATGTCAAGATTATCTTTCTTCCCTTCCTCCTTGCCTGTACACGACACAACACACACACACACACACACACACACACTTTCTTGAGTTTTCTTCCAAATTGATGCTTAAAACTTGAAGATCTTGCCTACTAATTGTGATTTTCGGAATCTAGAAGCAAAACTAAGTAAGTTCTCTCCTTCCTTGGCTAGGGTTTCATGTTCTTGATGTAAGGATGAACTAGGGTTCTTGAGTTAGTGGGTTTTGATGGAGTTCTTGATGAATCTTGCTTGTAATTCGAAATTGATGCATGATTTGGTGTCTAATTGAGTTCTTGCAAGTTATATGTGTTGAATTGTTAGTTGTGGTGCATTTGGTGAAGCTTTCATAAAGCTCCATCAATGGTGATTATGGGAGGAAGATGGGTTTTTCCCTAATTTGATGAATTGTGTATTTTGGTGTTCTTGATGTTGTGTTAGGTTAATTATGCATGTTAGAATGGTAATTGTTAATTATGAAGATCACTAGTTACTTGTCAATAAAATGCATAAAAGGATGGTAGTGTTTGGCTAGATGGGAATTTAGTCATAAACTAGTTAAATTATAGATTGTTGACTTTAGTCAAACCTAGGAGTTGACTTTTGGTCTTGTATAGCTTGTAAACTCTAATTGTCAAATTCATGTCATTTATATGCTAGTTATCTAGTTGGGTAGTATAATCATGTTTGTTTAGGGCCTTGACCCGTTTGATTGACAATTGGTGCATTTGACCTAAATAAGGTCAAAGTTGGTGAAACTTGCAATTGGATGCAAGTAACTTGTTAGATATGTAATTGTGATGTTGATCATGTAGGATGTCTCATTGGATGATGTTGTGTGTAGCCCCGACTCATTATTCTTGTTTTGACCCGTTTGGGCCTAGCGTGCAAATTGGTCAATATGCCTAATGAATTGACTTGATGAAGTGTTAGACTTTAGTATAGGTTATGTGTAAAATGCAAGTAATTGGTTGTAAGTTGTGGTTGCAAGATGTGGCCTTAAGCTTGTATTACTTGTTAAACAATTGATGATTTCGGGTGACTAATTCGGTATTCATTTTGTACAGGAAAAGGGAAGGAGCCTCAGTGATATAAGATTACTGAGCTCGGTACTAAAAGGAAGCTAAGGTGAGTGGATTTAACCTTCTTCTCGTGTGATGTACAAAGGTTTTGGTATGGTAGACTTCTAGGAGAAAAATGCAGCATTTTGGCTGGTCTGGGGGAGATAGCGGCGCTAACTCTAAGATAGCGGCGCTATCTCTGCTTCGTATTTGGAAAATTGAACAGCGGCCCGAAATAACGTTTGGTATTTAGATAGCGGACGCTATCTTTTGGTGGATAGCGGCGCTATCTCCATGAAAGTTAGCGACGCTATCTATGATAGCGGCGATATCTTGGCTGGTTTTGGGAAAATTCATTTTTCTTGTTTTTTTCGGTGGTGCCATTAATTGTGGGATTGTTAATGGTAGTATGTGCACATGTTTTCTAGAGGTTAGCTATGAGTGGGTTTTGGCTAGGCTTCGTTACTATTGGATGGGGTGCTCGGACTCCTACGAATGTGTTCCGTTAGGGGTGAGTACCGTGCTAATAGTAAAGTGGCCATCGGTAAACTGTTGTTCGGCCAACAACAGTTGTAGGTACTTTGCAAGTCCGCCGATACTCTCATAACGTCCAATTACTTGTGGAAGTTTGGACGGGTTTCCAGATTGATTTCTCTTGTCTTTAATTTGTTGTGGTTATGCAAATTGATTGTTATTTCTATTCACTTAGCTTTGTGCTAATCCCTCATTTGTTGACTCTTTTCAGGTTGTGGATTTAGCTTGACTAGAGTCGGGTTTTGGAAGTCTGACCGTACTCTGATTTTGTAAACCAAGTCGAGCCGTTTTTAGTAACACCTTTAAATATTTTTATATATTTGGTTAATATTAATATGTAATGTTTTTATGATGTGTAATAATTTAGGATTTATGGTTATTTAAATCGCTTCCGTATGCATTTAAAAAAAAAATTGGCTCTTAGATTGTGGTGTTACAACATAACATACCTTATCGTGAGTTCTTTTTAAGCGTGTTTATGAAATTTGGGTATTTTTAGAAAAAATTGATAACATATATGATTATAAATTTAGATATAACACTTTTTGAAAACTTAATATATGAATTATCATATAAATTAACATATGTATATATTTTTGTGAACTTGATATATATAATAAATTAAAGAGTAAATTACATGGATGGTCTCTGTGGTTTGACCTGAGTTTTGGATTTGGTCCCTAAGTTCCAAAAATTACGCCGATGGTCACTAAGTATCGGACTTCGTATCAGTTTTGGTCCCGAAGCCTAACAGCTGTTAATTTTAGTTGTTAAACTCTATCATGTGCATTGCACATAAGGGTATACTTGTCAATTTAACCCGTCTCTCCTATTTCCTTCTTCCTCCAATCTCTTTCTTCTAAATTCTCATTTCTTTTCTCTGATCAAGAGCTTTACCACCATTACTAATTAGGAAAACTTAGGAAATGCCACCATTGAAGAATCAGATAAGAAAAGAGAAAAAGCATAACAAAAATAAGGATGAATTCACAGCTTGTTCTTCCTACTACTTTCTTTCTCTATCTGATTCAAGAGATACTGTTATGGGTTTTGTTTAGAATCGACTGCAAGATGATGTTGGACGTTTGGGATTTCTTCAAATTTATGGGTTTTGATTAGGGACTTTAGATTTCTTCAATTTTGAGGGTTTTGATTTGTGCCAACAAAATTGACGATTACAACGATGGAGTGGTGTGGATTCCATACCCTCTCCGGCGACAGAAGTGGAGCGGCGATAGAGGCATGTGGCGGTGGTGGTGGCTAAATTCCTATTTTATAGTCTACGACCATCGCATCTCCATTCCATCGTCCACCGTAAGAACTGCTACCCTCCCCCTCTGTTACAACCACCGCCAGCGACTGGAAAGATTTGAAGTTTACCGGCGCCGACCCATCTTCTCCGGCAACGACCCTTTTTCTCCGGCGATGACCTATATTCGTCTCGATGACCCTCTGAATTTTCGATTTGACAGTCACAGTCGTTGGGGTTTTTGAGGAAGGAGATGAGTTTTGATTACATAAATTTTGATCTGCATATTGATTATGAGCTCCGATTCCATGTTTTCCATCGTCATTTTGATTTTTGTTTCCATATAATGTCTCAATTGATGAAACGATTAGTAATCTCAACTCTGGTAAATTAGGTTTATCTAAAATGTGGGGGTGTTTGTTTAAAGAATGTATTTACAAGAAATTGTTAGGAATGTGTGAGATATTTGCAGGAAATTAACAATGGCAGAGAAGAAATAAATCTAGGGTTTCAAACCCAACAATGGGAGGGATAAGATGTGAGAGAAGGGAGAAAGAATGATAGAATGACTATATTACCCTCATGTGCATCGCACATGATCAGATTTAACGGACTATTTTAATGTCCGTTACGCTTAGGGACTAAAAGCAAACGAAGCCCCGAAGTTAGTGACTATCGGTGTAATTTCTGGAAGTTAGGGATCAAATCCAAAACTTGTGCCACACCACAGGGACTATCCGTGTAATTTACTCTTATATAAAAGTTGATGTTTTAAACGTAATGATTCAACATGATTCATCATGACTTGACGCTATACCGCACCTTACATTTTTTAAACCTTGCTGCTTTGCAGGAAATGATAAAAGTTCTTCAATTTTTTTCCCAAGAAAAAAAAAAGTTCCAAGGGCAAAATAGTCAAAAGGTACGTACAAGTAGTGAAGAAGATGGGTTGGCTTGTGTGGTTAGAGGACACTGGAGTCTGGTCCACACGGGCTCTAATCATGAGTCCGACCGTTGTCCTTGTTGTATAGTAGTATGACCTTACATATATTTTTAAATCATCTTTGTAATTAAAAAGTACTCCCTCCGTCCCACAAAAAACTTCTCATTTCACTTTAAACTTTTGTCCCACAAAAAACTTCTCATTTCCCATATTTGGTGGGCTCCACACAATAAAAAACTATTATTATTAAAAACCCCACCACTAATATCCACTAACTATCTTTCTCTCTCCAATCCAACCTTATATTTTAATTAAAAGTATTATCAATGACCCCACCACTAACTATCACCTAAAAACGTGTGCAAAAGCCAAATGGGAAGTTTTTTGTGGGACGGAGGGAGTATGTGCGACTAGGATTTCTTATTTTATTTATTAAAGGTGTAAGATATTTATTAAAAGGGAATAATATCTTCTTCGGCAAGAGGCCGATTCAATATAAAAGGTTCGACTTTTTGACATCTAATACGAACCAAGAAAAAGTCACTAGATGAAAAAAGCCAAATTTGGAGTTAAACATCTTCAATTCTAATGGTCTTCTTTTCTTGTCGACTACTCTAAATTTTGGCCATTTGCAGTTTATACGACATGAGCATCTTTGTATTAGTTGCATAAAAGTTAGATCAAATACATTATATAGCAAAATTATAAAAACAAAACAAAAAGGTACGTATCAAATCAAATACATTATATAGCAAAATTATAAAAACAAAACAAAAAGGTATGTATTGTATGTGTATATATTTCTAAACAACAAACACACACTCTAAATAACTTTTAAATTTACACCATATTATCCACAAGAAGACTCGAATAATTTACATCATTGTTACATATATATATAAATAACATAACTTCGACGATTTTGCATATTCCAATCATTCTCAACGATCAACCCAACTTGTACCAGGAATTTTCTGCATTCGCTTAACTGCCATTAACTTCCTAACGTCTTCTGATTTATTCCAATCACCAGAATTTGCAAAAATACTCGATAACTGCACATAAGCATCCGAGTTTTTGGGATCAATCATTATAATTTTCTCCACTACTTTCTTCCCTAAAATTCTCTCTCCATGAGATAAACACCCTCTTAATATTGATGACCACATGCTGACATCAGCATCAAACGGCATGCCAGTAAGCAATTTCATAGCTTCCTCAACACGACCGACTCGTGCAAATAAATCAATAATACAAGAATAATGTTCAATTCCAGGATCAATTTCATAATCATGTTTCATTGCATGAAACCATTTTAATCCTTCTTCAAATAAACCACAATGATCACAAGCAGATAATACTGCAGTAAATGTAATATTTGTAGGTAAAATACCGGTTTTTCTCATAATTTTGAATAAATCCAATGCTTCAATTCCGTAACCGTTTGTAGCATAACCCATTAACATCGAGTTCCATGAAGCTTGGTCAACTTGTACCATTTGGTCAAACAATTTCCTCCCATTATCAATAAGTCCACATTTGCAATAAAAGTCAACAAGTGAAGTAGAAACAATTTTATCAGATTCCAAACCAATAACTACAGCTCTACCAAATAACTGCTCACCTAACTCAAGTGAACAAATGGTCCCGCACGTGCTAATCACACTTGCAAGACTAAATCTATCCAAATTTAATCCTTTTCTATTCAATTCACGAAAACATGCAACTGCTTCAATTGGGTAACCGTTTTGACCTAACCCTGATATCATAGAATTCCATGAAATCAAGCTTTTAGACGACATATTTCTAAAAATTCGTTTAGCATCCTCGATTCTCCCACAAGAACAATAGATTGTAATCATTGAATTCAACAAAATTGTATCATATGTATCTATATCTAACTCGCTAAATAGCTCACAAGCATAATTAGGGCTTCCACATTTTGTGTAAGTATCAATAAGCACAGATGCAACTATAAGATCATGAATCACTCCAAATTTACACGCATGTGCATGCATTTGTGTCCCAAAATCAAGAACACCTAAACAATCACAAGCAGTTAAAACACTAGCAATTGTAGATGTATCTTCGCGGGTCCCGCATCTTCTCATTTCAGAAAAAAGAAGAATTGCTTCAATTGACATATTATTATAAATGTAACCCGAAATTAAAGTGTTCCATAAAGTAACACAAGGGTCAGTTTTTATACAAAATATTCTTTTTGCATCTGTAATTCTGCCATTATTACAGTATGCAGAAATCAAGGATGAGAGAGAGAAATCATCGATGTATGGCAGATTATGCAGTACCATACTTGCGTTATCAAGATCACCACATTTTCCGTACATGTTGACTAATGAGCTGCCCAAAACTAGGTCAAACTCGACCCGATTCACGATTATGTAAGCATGAATTATTTTGCCCAATTTGAGAGCTAACAGATCAGTACAAGCACCAAATACAGTAGCTAAAACGTATATATCTACATCACAATGTCCATGAAAACCTGATTTCATATCCTTGAACAAACGGATTGCTTCAATTGATTTCCCATTTTCAGCATATCCTTGAATCAATGAACTCCAAGCAACCCCGTTTTTAATCGGCATTTCATTGAAGAACTTTCTTGCTATATTCAATTTAGCGGACTTCACAAACCCTGATATGATCACGTTCCAACTGAAAGTATTCTTGTTTGGCATTGCGTGAAATAAATGTAACGACTGCTGTTCGTTTTGTGATTTCGTGTAACCTTCGATCATGGAGTTCCAAGTAAAGCAATTTCGTTGTGGCATTTCGTCGAACAGTTTGCGTGCATCGTTCATGTAGCCACATTTGGTGTACATTTGTAGGATACGGTTTGATAAAGTGATTGAAGAAGGGAAGAAACCTTTTTTGAGAAATAAAAGGTGGATTTGCTTTCCTTGTTTGATCAAGATTTTGGAAGTGATTGTTTGTAATAAACGGGCATACGACTGCAAATCAAGATCCATATATGAACTATGGTTAATATCACATACACTCTTCGCGCTCTTTTTTTAATCATAGGATGTAAGAGTGCTTGGTATCGAACTTTAGTTATAGTTAGCTACTGAGCGATTACACGTTCACCAATTTATTAGTCAAAACCATCCGGGTTGACTTGCATGCCAAGAGACTTATGGCAGAAATACATTTCATTATAAGAGTAATTGAAACCTACACACACGTCATCAGCTGAAAATGCAATTACAACTTAAACCTATTGAGGGGCCAAAACAGATTGATAATCAATTTCAGTTCCTGAAAATGACTAAATATTGGTAAAATATTCAATTTTGGATAAAGACGTTATTCCAAGCCCTAATTCGAAAGAGCAATCACACCTAAATCACATACACAAAGGACAAAACTCAGAAGAAAACTAATTCATGCAAAAAATAACAGCAATTTAAAACTATAAATTTCAAATACGGCGGTCACCAAGCAGATCTGGTGGAACTGATATCGGAGTAAACTGTACAGCGGTGAAGCGGATCTTGTGGTGGTGGTAGCGGCGGCAAGAGCCTTGTTATCCCGACGAGATAGCTTAAGGAGGTGGCATGTCGCCATGGCCGAAAGTTCGTTTGTGTGTGTTTCTTCGATTCAAAAATGATGTGAGATTTGGATGTAAATTAGGGGAAAAGGAGATATAAAGATCATGTAATAAAATGTCGTTAAAAAAACATGTAATAAAATGTCGTTAAGAAACATGTAATAAAATAAAAAATACACGATAAATGAGAATTATTATTTTTAATTAATTCTATTTATTTCAATCACTTTCAATTATTTATTTCGTTCCATATTTTGGTAAAAACATTTCGCCAATAAATGAATTGAATATAAATATAGATAAAGTAACATATTTTTTTAGGGTTTTGATAATGATAAGTGCATTAAAAATGGTACGAATGAGTAATTCATAAAATTCAGGAGTCGGTTACAAATGGATGCACAATTCATTTATGCATGTCTTATGACAACTCTAAGGACTGTCATTATCAAAACCTTTTTTTTTTTGTTATAATAACTTAACAATCACTGATTATCTTATTTTTATTTCGTTGTATCTAATTTAATAACTTAGATAATTTCATTTTTATTTCATCATATCTAATTTATTTTTGTTATATACATATTATTTTTGGTATTGTTTTTGTTTTTACTACAACTACTATACGTAAAGATTTTATAGATAAAACTAAATCCACCACCAATGAGAATATGGTGAAAGATAAATCCAAAAAAGGAGGAAAAAGAAAATTTATAATAGAAAACAATGAGAATTAGTCAAAAATCAAGATGCCTTTCAAATTGAACCGGAAGCAATTTCCTGTTCACGTTTGCTTTGCAATGACTATTAATTAAAGCAATGTCAGACGTTGTCGCAAGTTGGTTTGTTTCTTCAAAAACCGGTATTTTCGCATTGTCAACTATATGTCGTTGTATTAAGAGTTAAGAATAAGAACCGATTGAAGGTTATTTGTTATGACAAAGATGACAATTACACTAATTCAACAACAAATGTCATTTACAAAAAAAGTCTTATTTCGTCTTTAAATTTCCTATAACATTTATTCATGTATCAAAATTTGTACCAACTTATCATTACAATTATGAATTGTTATGTTATTTCAACATTATCAATATTTTTAATATTTTTCTACATATCTTTCGAAACATGCCCGCCCAGTTGGGCAGGCTTTGAAGCTAGTAATTAATATCTGAATGATGCAGAGCACTGAATGATTCAGACTTCCCTGACATCTGTCCGATTAAGAGGCAGAACATCATGTTGAATTTCTGATTCAGAGACTAATTAAGAGGTCTTACCAAACGCTCTGAATCTGTCCGATTAAGAGGCTGACCTCTTAACTGTATCATTAAGAGACTTACCAAACAGCACCTAACTCTCGGGTCATAAAATATAAAAAAAATGCTCAGGAATAGATTCAATATCATAATAGTAATACCTTTAAATATTGAAATAAATTGTTTTGAGCTCATATGATATAGTTGTCTGAAAATCCTTTATTATTTTAATTCGTCGCAAAAATAATCTTTCACGATACGCTCTTCTATCGCAAGTCGATCTCGTGCTATATGCTTTTAGTGTGTGGTGCACTGGCGGTGGTATAACGGTAGGATATCGAACTCTCTAATATACACTAACAAGTCAATGTTGGAAAAATATTAGTTTATACGAACAACACATATAACCACACATAAATAAAGATATAACTATATAACACTCAACATCAAATAAACAATAGGTTTTTATCCTTTCGTGAAATAATTGAATATATACTTAATTATTCTACTATAATATATACTAAAACAAATAACATAATTTGTTTTGCAAAATTGGTTAAGTTAGGTTATGTGGGATGCAAATTGCACACTCTCTGATAACCAAAATTTTATTAATATTGTTGATACAAAAGGTTTTTCTATATAAAAACAAATTAAACAAAATCGTAAGAGATTCAAGTATATGTTTTAAAATCTCGCTGCTACGTGCGAAACATGGGAGGACCTAGTATGGTGCAAGGGTTGCCCGTGTAACCCCTGAAACTCTTTTGTACAGTGCTAAAATAATGTTAAGATTTTTAATTTTGTTTTATTAGTTTAGGTAATTCCCTTGAGAAAACCCTTCAACTTTTTTCTTGAATCCACCACTAGGTATAAAAATACTACTCCCTCCGTCCCTAAATAAAGTTCTCATTTTGCCTTCAAATTTTGTCCCTAAATAAAGTTCCCATTTCTCAAACATAAGGGGTCCACTTAATATAATAATATTATTACCAATACTTTCACCACTAACTATCTCTTAAAACACTTTCTCTCTCCAATCAAACCTTATATTTTAATCAAAAGTAATACCAAATACCCCACCACTAACTATCTCCTAAAATGTTATGCCCAACACAAATGGGAACTTTATTAAGGGACGGAGGGAGTATTATATATAACCATTAACATAAGAAAGCACCATTGAAGTGTTCAGCTTATATATGCTTAAAAATTAATAACGGAGTTTTATAATCATAAAGACGTTAGCCATTCATAAATTTTTGAAATATACCATTTTGGCCTAAAAGGCTCTTTTAATTCTTTTCATTTGGATTGCTTATCCGAAATGATTAACCTCAGCAAAATCATATTATAATGTACATAATACAGCATCGTACATACATGTTTGTAGTATACAAATCATAATCTATAGTATCCAAATTACATTTGATACCAAGGTTAACTCCAAAGCTAATACATTCTTAAAATATGGTGTGTGGAGGAAATGATGATACATATATAGATACATAGATTATAGAGTAAATTACTGTTTTTGTCCCTGTGGTTTACCCGATTCTGTGTTTTTGTCCCTGTGGTTTTTTTTTCTGTTTTTTTATCCCTGAACTATGCCAAATTCCGTTTTTTTATCCTTCCGTCCATTTTCTGCCGTTAATAAACGAGAAATGCTAAAAAAGTGAGGGTATTTTCGTCTTTTCTTCATGTTCTTCATGTTCTTCATATGTGTTCTTCAAATTGATGAACCCTAATCCCCAAATCCCAATTTCTTGAACAAATTGATGAACCCTAATCCCCAAATCCCAATTTCTTGAACCCAAATCCCAATTTCGCCTGACAATCGTATTACCATGTATTTCACCGGTGATCTGCAATACCATGTCGTCTTCCTTTTTCCTTTTTGAACAAATTGATCGATCTGAAATCCTTATGCTTTTGTCATCTCGTTTCCAGGCGTTTCTCTTCAGTCGTCCTGCAAGTCGACTCCATTTCCTTCACCGTTCCTCTCTTAAACCCTACAAGTTCCGATAACAACACCTCCGATGAAGTCGCCGGTGGCGGATTTCCTAAAAAGCTATTCTGGTCGATGATAAACGGCGTCGTTTTCAAACCTCTTCACCTCCTCCGCCGTATGGTTGTCCCTGCCATCAAGCCACTTCCGCCGATCATTTCTTCGTTTTACGGTGAGTCGTTTCGGTCTACTATTTCATTTTTAAGCAAATTTAAATCGGTGAAGTCATTATGCATTCAGCTTCCGTCTTCAAATCATAAAGGTATCGATAATAGTTGTTTGTTCAAGTGGAAGGTTAATTCCGGTAACAGAATCGAATCATATTCATTTCTGTCGCCGAATTCAATTCACGAGATTCAACGATGTTCTGTTAATGGAAACCTTAGGGAAGAAGAAGAAGATGATATGGAACTAACTGTAAATCAGTTAAAGCGGAAAGTTCACATAGCATTTCAATGTTTAAAAGACGTGATTGTAAGGCACAGAATGCTGTTGTATTTCATCAAGGATCTTCCACTGTTGGAAACCATTTCCATTACCGATTCAGGAAAAAGAGGGAGATTATCTCTGAGCAGTGGAAAACTTGCTGAAGTGAGAAATTGGATACATTCCGATTCATGATACGATTGTCAGGCGAAATTGGGATTTGGGTTCAAGAAATTGGGATTTGGGGATTAGGGTTCATCAATTTGTTCAAGAAATTGGGATTTGGGGATTAGGGTTCATCAATTTGAAGAACACATATGAAGAACATGAAGAACATGAAGAAAAGACGAAAATACCCTCACTTTTTTAGCATTTCTCGTTTATTAACGGCAGAGAATGGACGGAAGGACAAAAAAACGGAATTTGGCATAGTTCAGGGACAAAAAAACAGAAAAAAAAACCACAGGGACAAAAACGCAGAATCGGGTAAACCACATGGACAAAAACAGTAATTTACTCAATAACCTCATTTTCAAAGACCAAACATGTGGAAAGTCGTCAAAATTAACCACATCATTATAGAGATTACATGATCATATAAAAAGTATAGTTTTTATAATCTACTTAATGCATTAGCCATTTCAAAATTCACAAAACAGTGTTGGCAATGGCAGTCAATCCGACATGACCACTTTGACCAATATCAAAAGTTCACATCTTGACTAAAAAAAGTCAGCACTACCCTGTTACCCAAAAACTGATAGATTTCAAAAAGACCAGTCAACTATTAACAACTGCAATATCTGCCTCTAATCATCTTCACTATCATCATCATCTTCATTATCATCATCACCATCAACATATGCTTGCTATCTTCATCCATTTTATCATTATCTTTTTCATCCAACTGATCATCTTCTTGTTTTCCATGTGGGCCACGTGTGTGAATGAGGTAATGAGCCACTGATTTGAAACCAAGTTTTAATGTCTGAAAAATTAAACAAAGATATTATTGATTTAACATTAATTTTTTCAGAACCAGTGAAGGGTATTTTGGGTATTATAATCTACTTTCCTGTAAAGATTTCCAGTGGGATTCCATCCTTTTACTCTGCGACAACGACTGCAATTGCATATATCTCTACAAACAGGGCAAACCCAATCTGGGTTTGCATTTGCTTCTAGAACATTCTCTCCATATCTACACAAATAACCATAAAATCCTTACAAAAGTAGCAAAAAATAGTTACAACATAGTAAACAGATATCATTATATGAGTATAAGCATGTGATCCATAGATGCTTTTTGTTCTAGCATGTTTGTGGAAGTACAATAATGTTATTTTTATTTATTATGTTTATTTTTAAGTAAATTGTAGTTTAATAAAATATATCTCAAGTAAAAAATGAACTAATTTAACCTCATGAACAAGCAATCACCACAGAACTGCCCGCTAACACTTGTACACTTGCAGCATCTAGTACGATGACCTATCGTTTTCTGCCTGCAAAAATATCAAATGTTGGCATTAATAATTTAATATTACTACACATATTGCAGTTTGACAGCATTTAAATAATTAAAAAATAGTGGAATTTAAGAATTAAGAACCTGCATTGGTGACAGCTTTTTCCTCCATAAGCATCATAAATTCGATTCCCTTCAACATCATAACCATCCTCACAAAGTGCCCAGGTTTCTTTGTGATCACCCAACATCTTTTCATGTTCTTCGGTATAAACCTCAGGTTTTGAACCTTCTGCTATCACAATTTTGACATTCTTGATGACTTTTTCTTTTGGAGAGCGTTTCTCCGAATAACTAACAGATGGTATGGTCTTTATCCTACATAAAGTTTGGAAAGTTTAAGAACAAATATAAGATCAAAATAATCAGGTTACTGTACACTGCAAGAGATTGTTAACTGTGGGACATAGTTGTCTAGTTTCATTAAAATAGAAGGTATAAAACCCTCTTCAAATTTCATAAATGGAGTGTTTAATTCCATAATAACAGTCCCCAACCAACCAAACAAACAAATATTAACGATATACAATACACCATTAAACTTCAAATAATTGATCATTTAACTAACAATTAATACTAAATGAAACTTCCAAATTTGCAGCATATAATTCTAGTCAATAACATGACGAGATAAATGTTGTAATGATAAATTTTGTGAAAAACAAACCCTTCAAATTCCACAAAATATAAATGTTACATTCCAACATCCTCAAACACAAAATTATAGAGTATAGACCATATGAGAATAAGTAATAAAATATTAAACAAAATTTAAAAAGGAATACCTGGAAGAGCGTCTCGGAGGAGAACCAGACGATGGAAGCTCAGTTTTCTGAGGACGAATGGTTTTGGGTTTAGGTTTAGAAGGAGGTTTGAGATTACGAGATAGATCTAAAATCCCCAATTTTTGCATCCTTTGAAGATTCTCTTTGATTCTTTGCTCTCGTGACTGCTCGTACTCTGCAACTCATCGTTCTCATTTCTTCCTTCAATTACGCCACTTCCATTTCTTCTCGTCTTCTTGCTCACCATTTTTTCTAGCTGAAGCAATCACCCGCTTTTTGGGGATTATGTTTTCCCGATGTGTCGAATTAAAACCCCCCTTTTCGGTAGGAAATATTAGGGTTTTGAGTCCACGTGTCTTAATGTTATTTGCTTCTTGGAGGGAAAATAATATATTAAAGCAATATCATATCTTAAAAAATGTTTTATGGTTTTTTCTAACGAGGCAAATGAGACCTCAAATAGTGCAAACAAGAAATAAGAGAAATGGGGCATTCCGAGAATTGAACTCGGGACCTCTCGCACCCTAAGCGAGAATCATACCACTAGACCAAATGCCCATATGCGTGTTGTCTAAATTTCATGATTTTTATTATTCATCTTTCTGCAAAAGAATAAAAAAATTGAGTCATCTCCCCCATTTAGCAGTTTCTTGTTGATACTAGGGTTTATTCAAGTTACCAATTCTCTGTTGTCTCTGCGTGCACCACCGCTATTATTGTAGCTGAACACTGTTAACTTCTTATGTAAGTCCAGAAATACATACATTGTTCCTTCATTTGTTTATGTGTGGATTATTATGATAAATTGTTTAATTCCTTTAACTGTTGATGAAGTAATTCCTTCGATTTTGGCTGCTGTTTACAGGTGACGATAATGATGTTAATTAGATAACAGAATTTAAGTATAGAATGATTTTTTAACCCACATTATTAGTAAATTAGGCAACTTTAAGATTTGATCATGATTATGATACAATTCATCTGTCTGTCAAATTGTGTGCAGCTGCAACTCATCATCAGATTTGGTGCTTCAATATCGTTATCCTAATTTTATACTATTATTTGAGTAGAAAATGAATTCGATGGTTGCCATGCGTTTCCTTTTTATGGATGGAGGGTGCTTTTCCAGGTTTCAGGTTTGTGTTAAATCGGTATTCATCAGCTTATTATGTGGAAAACATATTTAAGTATGAAATTTTAATTTAATTATAGGATAAACCCAAATTACTGAAAGTTGAGAAAATGACTGTTAGGGTTTTAGCTCAGAATACAGATAAATCTATTAAAGTTGGTATTCTTGGAGCTAGCGGTTATACTGGTGTGGAGGTCAAATTTATCTTGTTTCTGCACTAAATAAATAATCAACAGTATACATCTCATGTCTCTTTTATCTTGATTGCAATAATTTTATCTGACTATTTGTAATTTTGTATCATTAAAAAATATTAAAAATATAAATATATTTTCCAATTTTAAAGCATTTTTTCAGAGTTTAATTATGTTATTATGTTTTTGCAGCTTATTAGACCGAACTGGAAATGGTATTTTTGGGCAATAAGGAACCAATTAGCCAATATCATTTCTTTTGATATAATGGATTGAAAAGATCCAATACGCGTAGGGTTGGACTAAAAATGGTGTTGATGCAGCAAACCGTTACATAAACCTTACTAGGGTTTTGAATTAATATATGACCCCATTTGTCTCAAAGTTTTCTAGTTTGAATTATGGGGATTTGGATATTGGTGTTAATACTAATGGAAAGAAACAGATTTCTTGAAGGGACTAATTGGATATTGGTGTTAATGAATCCTGATAACTTCTTCAAAAAAGTATAGTAGTATACCAACTTTGCCGTCTTCTAGGAAGTAAACTATGTCATTCTTTGACTTATATAATAGCATGTAAATCTCCATAATCAATCATTTATGTAATACTTTAGAATTTGAATAAGATTCATTTGATTTAGTTATCTTTTCTTCTTTAAGCATTCAAGGAATTTACACCTCTATATCAATGTAATACTTACATTGCGTATACAATCTCCCCACTGCTGTCAGTATCAATTTCTAGATCTTCATCCATGTCACCATCAATGTCTAAACTGCCCCTGTGATAGTGGGCCCCAGCTGGAGGGATCGTTGCTTCTGCAATTATCTGCATTATTTCATCCACACTTTGACTCGGTTGACCGGGCCCCACAAACTGGTCAACTGCATTGTCATTCATCAGGTCTGCAGGGAGGTTTCTCTTGAACCATTCATGATTTCTAATTTCTTCCATTGTTATTCTCTGTTGAGGTTACAAGAATTATGCTAAAATCAGTATCTAAGAAGTCAACCAAAAAACTTGCTAAAAAGAAAACGGGCCGAACGGGCTAAAAATAGCCAAAAGTGAGTCTGAAATGATGATGATTATTATTATTATTGTAGTGATTCTTATAGAAAAAATATATTCTCTAGTCATATTTTACATAATAATTAATTATATATATATAGTTACAGACCTTAGCAGGTTCAGCTACAAAAATTCTTGAGATCAATTGACGGCATCCAGAGGATATATAAACATAGGATGGAATTGAGTACTGAACATTTTCAATTCTCTGTACAAACAAACTATCACCCGAGTCAAGTATTGCAAACGGAATTTCATATATTAAAAAAATAATAAAAGATTTATAATTTAGTTACCTGAACTGTTTTTACAAGATTCTTAGGTTCCTGAGGGTCTTCAAAAGGGTAAGCTCCCACAAGCATGACATATAATGTTACACCACATGACCACACATCTGCAGTCTGAATCCGTACTTTTATATTACAGTTAAAAATAACTACTTAATAAAAGTTTGTTAAGAAATTGGAAAAGCGATTACCTTGCCATCATATTCTTTCTTAAGTAAGACTTCAGGAGCAATATATGCAGTTGTTCCAACCGTTGATTTTGGTTGTGAATGCAAAACAGAGGACTGATAAAAATAACCAAGAATAATTTTATTAATTATGAAAACATTAAAGAACAAAAGAATAATACAATATTGTTTTAATGGAGCATAAACATGATAATTAGTAATTTAGTACCTTTGAATATCCAAAATCACAAATCTTGAGTCTAGGAGCTTGGCTACCATCTAAAAGAGTGTTTTCCAGTTTTAGGTCGCGATGACAAACTTGCTACAAATTAAAACTTTACATTATACACTTTTCAAAATTAATTGTAATATATGGTATGATTGCAGCATGTGTATGAGGAAATTTAATACCATATTATGACAGTAACCCACTCCTGAAACAAGTTGCTGGAAAAAGAACCGAGCCTGCAACACAATCACCTTTAACACAAAAAAACTAAATAACGATAATAAATAAATAAATAAATCAGTGCATCAGATAAAAACCTCATCTTCTGAAAAGCGGCCAGCATTACATATTCGTTCAAATAATTCTCCTCCAGATGCATATTCCATTACAATAGCTAGATGTGTTGGTGTCAAAATGACCTGAAAAACATTATGATTTGGTATTGAATGAATCAATGGCTCTGTTTTGAGTTATGACTACAAATTTACCATTTAATATGAATGTTTAATAGTTACTAATTTAGAAATAGTTTTGACAAAAAGCACCTCTTTGAATCTGACAATATTCGGGTGCCTTAGTGATCTGTGGTTGATGATTTCCCTTTGCACATTTGCATCTACCTGTTGGATTTATGATAAGGGGTCAATAAACAATAGATATATAATAATGTAAACATCAAAGTCTACAAACCGAAAGATCGTAGATAGATTTAGGCTTAGGTTAATTGTGATATTTGTCTTCCTAACTAAAAATGTCATCCCAATTAGCTAATTATGGGATCTTAATAAACCTTATATGTATGGGATCTTAATATGTTTACTGTTGATTCTATTTCTGAAAGTCACAATAATCACTTTTTTATAAACACACTTCCAAACGCCCTCTCCCCACTTCAATTTTTACGAGATTATTATCCAAATAGTTTAAATGTAAACCTAACAAGAAACACCAGTTCACAATTTTCACTGCTAATGATAACAATCAACCAGAATAAACCACAACACTTCAAATTCAAATCATTTGGAACATCAGTATTCCTAAATTGGAGTATATGTTGAAGAAAAATCAGAATGCATTTGAAATAAAAGCTACTCAATAGTCAGTAAGAACAGTAGAACACTGACTGCTTCTCCTCTCTCAATATACTTGACAGCAACAAGCTCGTTAGTCTGTTTATCCTTCATCAATCTCGCCACACCAAAATTACCTGAACCAATGTCTTTCACAAGTTCATACCGATCGATATCATGCATAACAGGCATATCCATACCCGGACCCATCGATTGATCCATCTGATTCTATTTCCAGATCTTCCCCTAATCAAAACCCTAAGAAAACCTAATACTTAGTAATCGCCGACGGAAACGAATACTACTAGCCGAATTTCATCGGATCATGAAGAAATCATCAAACTTAAACAGTTGAACATTAAAATTTAAACAACGAGGCAACACAGCGATCACAGGTATTATGATTGCGAGTGATTTTGGTTGGTGAAGTGAGATAGAGATGGAATACCGAAATGTGAGTTGAAATCTGAAACCCCGTGAAGCTTTACTTGGTTCAACCACAAATGGATTTAGGGTTTTAACTTAATAATTTTTCATCACTGAGGTATAGGAGGTGATGTAGATAAACGGAAATAACGGACTTTTTCCCGCGAAGAAGGAAATGGCGGATTTGCCCCTTGACGTGGGGTACGAATGGATAATGTTCACAAAACAGAAGGAAGCTTTCTTTATATGTATTGAGTTTATACATAGTGGTAATAAGTCGGGTTGGATCATAAATGGGTTGACAAATTTAAATTCACATTCTCAAATTGTCGAACGTATCTTATGAAATTTAAATACTAGTTAGTTTATAGTTTTTAGGTTATGTTTATACGATGTATGATTGTCAATATCAGTTAGGAATGATAACATGACGAGTTCAGACCAGGTATTGGGTTATCCGAGACATCCCCAGAAACCGGATCAAACCCCAATCCCTACTAATTCCCTTACGAAAAACCGAAAACTAGAATTATAATATCCTAAATCCGACATATTATAGTTTCATAATACATATAATAATAAAATTTATATATATGATTATTCTGTGTCGGTCGGGGCCAGGGATTATATTCTCCGTCCAGAACCATTCAAAATTATTTTGAGCCCTGAAACTCACCGCTTCCTTGATAAGAGATCCCAAAACCCCACTTGAAAACTTCGGTTATCGGTTTTCACCATCGTTTTCGAGTAAATTTGTCATCCCTGATATTTGTAAAAGAGTTTATATTAATCAATGCAATACATAAATCCTAACGGTATTCCGTGCAATTAACATGAATATAAAAAATGGGTAAAGAAAGGGTAAAAAACTAAAAATTAATTTTATTGGCTTATTTTGTAGGGTTTTGTTAAGGGCTGTCAATAAGAGGTGGTTACGTGCATAAATCGTTTGTACTTTTAATAGTGGCGGATAATTCCTAAAATGCAGGGGGCGGTTATTAATTATTGTACAAATTTTTGATACGTGTCTTGACGTTTTAGTGACAGCCCTTAGGGCTGTCATTATCATTTTCCTATTTGGTATACTTTAAAGTAATTTATATATTCAATTTTATTTAACTATTAAAATCGACAAAGTTTTGAGCGCCAAATGTGGAACGGAAATCAAATGACAGTTACCAGACCGTGAGAAAACCGTGCCACTTTCTTCGCTTCAATACAACCCCTTAACCAAATCCATGTTAGAATTCACATGGTCCAAAAAATATTATTCAACTAAAAAATGATTAAATCAATTCATCCCTCTAATATTTTCAATAATTCCAAGATCAATAAAGATGGCAGAGCCAGAAGAAAAATTACAGGAAAACAATGACAAAAAGGATAAAAAAAGGGGAAATTTCAAATTCTCCTTTTAACTTCAATGCACATGCACCTGAATTTGTTCCAAGTTCTCATACCGAAATTCCAGTTTCGGGTTATTTTTACCCGTGTTTTAATTATATGGGTGTGGCTGGAAATGAGTCCCCTGATAATTGGGTTTATCTTAATGGTCAAGAACATCTCCACTTTTTCTCAAATCCTGATCTTACATATTCCAAGAATTGCCTCACTGAAGATCTTCAACAAAAAATCATCAACCAGGTCATTTTTCTTATGATTTTTTAATGCTTTTGATTCTAGGGTTATGTTTTTTTTTTTTTTTTTTTTTTTGAGAATTTTACATATTTAATAAATAGGTTGAGTATCAATTTAGTGGCTTGAGCCTGCTTGCAAATGAATCATTGGTGAAGCACATTAGCTAGGATCCTGAGGGATATGGTAAGAATCATCAACATTTCTATTTTTATATAATTATTCATGTGATGTGGGAAGAATTAGTATTTTTATTTTTATATAATTTATGAATGCAACAGTTCCTATATCTGTTATTGCATCTATGAAGAAAATCAAATCCTGCATCAATAATAATCAATTGCTTGCTCAAGCTCTTTGCTCCTCTTCAAAGTTGGTAAGTTTTTTTAATACATTTGAATTGGTTTCTTGTTCTAATTGCGAGTCGTTGGTAGGTTGTAAGCACTGATGGAAAAAAGGTTAGACGGAAATACCCCTTCACAGAGAAAGACAAAGAAGAACTTCAGGTTAGTCAACTTGTTGACCTTTTAGAACGTTCATGAACGAACCATGTTTGACTTGTCAATGCTGCAGTCTCGTACTGTTGTTGCTGAGAATTTACCCGACGATCATTCTCATCAAAATCTTGAGAAAATATTTAGTGTGGTCAGAAGGTAGTTTTTGAAACATGTAAATTTGATGCTTTGACTTTTATAAAATCGGGCATCGATTGACTGAAATTTGTCATTGTGTAGTGTAAAAGCGATTCGAATTTGCCACCCTCAAGAGCCTAATTCTTCGCGTTCTAGAGGAGATTATGTTTTTAGTAACAAGGTATTTATCTGTTATCTAATCTTGTATGTGTTGTAACTAATTATTGATTATTGGCCAGAAAACGAGTCAGAATCCAGATTACCAAAAAAAAAAAAAACTAATTATTGTCTTTGTTTTAAAGCTCCATGCTTTGGTGGAATACGAAACAGCAGAGATGGCAGAGAAAGCAGTATGTTTCCATCACCCGAATCTTGAACACTCTCTGGCCCGCCCGGTGTCTTAAAACATTGATTTTTTTATTTTTTTTTCAGGTTGAAAAGTTAAACGATGAAAGAAATTGGCGAGAAGGATTAAGAGTTAGGTTGCTGATTCGACGTTCGGTATGTGATTAGTAAATTATGTTATTAGTATTTTAAATATCAAAATACTTTTTGTTGTTGTAAAGTGTGTGATTGAAATGTGCAGCCAAAGTCTGTATTGAAGAGCATGAAGTCAGAATTCGATGGATTACTTGATGATGATATTGATGAAGCATATGATTTGCCTAAAGAATCTTCTTCTCCATGTAATGTTGTTGTTGACAATAATGTAAGTGCTTAACTATAGTTATCTTTAAGGGTGGTAATATGGCCGATGGTGGGTCAAAATTGTCTGGATCAAAATGAACACTTTTTATGAAGAATCTTATCGTTTGTCAATCTAAATTATCGAATAGGACGATTAAGAAGGTTTTATGCATTAAAATACACTTAGACTGACTTTCTTCTTTGTTTTTTATGGCTATTTTCTTATTAGACGCGTTTGACGCGTTACATATAAAACTACCACATAAAAGTGAGAATATACCGAACCATATAAACTCACCCAAACCAACCGAGCCCATTTAATTAATTGACGGTTTTGTCTTTTTAAAATCTGAAAATTTTGATGGGTCTTGATTTCATATGGAAGACTCATCCAAATAAACCGAACTTCCCCGTTAATATTATGTAAAAACATTAATATTTTATTACAGTGTAACACGTTTTATTAGGCTGAAAACCACTATTTTTAATAATGACACTACATTGTTGGGAAAAGCCTAAAAAACATGAGAAATGATATTTAATCCTATTATTTGGTCATATTCATAATTTTACCTACTTGATAGGATGACATGTGTAATCCACTAATTCTATTTCATGAGAAATGACACTACATTGTTGGGACAAAGCCTAAAAAACATGAGAAATGATATTTAGTCCTACCATTTGGTCATATTCATAATTTTATCTACTTGATAGGATGACATGTGTAATCCACTAATTCTCTTTCATGAGAAATGACACTACATTGTTGGGACAAAGCCTAAAAAACATGAGAATTGATATTTAGTCCTACCATTTGGTCCTATTCATAATTTTACCTACTTGATATGATGACATGTGTAATCCACTAATTCTCTTTCATAATATTATCCATTGATTTTGACACATGTCTTCATCTAATGAGTAGGACTTAGGGGTGTTCACGAGTCGAGCTTTTAACGAGCTACTCGAGCTCGAGCTCGTTTATATAGAGCTCGAGCCTATACTAATTAGATCTCGAGTTGAGCTCGAACATAAAACAATACTCGATTAATCTCACAAGTCGAGCCTAATAATTTAATACTCGACTCGACTCGTTCGATAGCTCGTTTAGTCTCGAGTCAGACGATCTTAACGAGCCGATCCTGACGAGTCGAACAAGTGTTGTATACAATATGATGAGGTTAGTGAGGATTACCTATGTATATATAGGGTAAATCCTCAAACCCTAAATATAAGGATGAGCTTTTGTGTTTAAAGCCCGCTACTAAACTGTCAAGTCAAGGTGCGAGCCCGCTACTAAACTGAAGGTGTGAGCCCGTACTACGACTATCTCTTTTGGCGTGGGACATTCATGTCCAAGTCGTCAACCGTCATATTGTCACCGCCTGTCAAGTATCACCTCCGGTCAGGATTGTCAGCGTCTGTCAAGGTGCGTCTTATTCCCGTAATAATGGCTTCATGATTGCTTTATTGCCATCATAATAGCAAGGCGTTACATTAGACGATTGACGATTAAGCTAGCTCAAGCACGATCATCATTAATGGATCAACGTTCCATATACTTGAGACTAGCCATATAAATACATGGTCTAAATCATTGTTCAGGACACACAGAAACAGACTCGAAAGCCTAATACACAGAGTTCATATACTCTCACTTGCACACTCGTACTCAACCTTGATCACCCTAGGTTCGCCAAGAACTTGTTGGGTTTGCACTATCACAGGAGATCCAAGGTTGACGTCGCCTAGTCTTTGTGTTTGACAATCGTTGCTCGAACATTGGCGCCATCCGTGGGACTCGAACCCACGACCACGTGGTATTGTTAACGAGTCGAGTAATTAACGAGTTTTTCGAGTTTGTAAATTAGTTCATTCAAAAGATACGGATTCATAAACGAGTATCGAGCTTGAGCACGAACACTATATAAATATTCGAGCTCGAGCACAATTTTAAAAACTTATTCGTGTTCGAGTCGAGCTCGTGCCGAGTAATTATTAAACGAGCCGAGCCCAAATTTTCTGGTATTCGACTCGACTCGAATCGTTAACACCCCTAAGTAGGACTATGAGTAGAAGGACTACTTGGTAGGACTAAATACCATTACTATTTGGCCAAAACCAATTAACAGAAAAACCAAACCGTTTATGTCACATAACTAAATTAACCGATCGGTTTTTATTTCTAATAACCGAAATATACTGTTAGCTCCGTTTTGGGCCATAACATGTCCAAACCAACTTATGCTCACACCTAGGCCCTAACAGATCTTATTGTTGGTAGGTGGAAGAATGTTCAAAGAAAGGATGGGCCCGAGGACGTGGGAAGTCAAAAATAAGAACATCGGGCCATAACGGGCGCGGTGTTCTTTCACAATTGCCACAATCAAGCAGTTGTTCACCACATTTGGAAATATCACCATCATCATCATCATCACCAAAAATGAGCCCAAAAGGCCCAAGAATGCCCGATGGAACTAGAGGTTTCACTATGGGAAGAGGGAAACCAATGTCTCTCCCTCCTCTAACCACCGCACCATGAAATTTATTTAAATTTTGCAAGGGTAGTTATACTTGGTAGATGGTAGTTACTTTATGTTTGTAATAATTTTAAGTTTTTTTGTTGTTGTATATTTATGACTTTAAAGAGTTTGATTGTGTGTTGCCTTATAGCTTATGGGATCTTGTATTTTTTTTTTCTTGGATGCTATATGATTATGTCATCTTGTTGATACGATTTGTCAAAACAAGCGACGGAAATATGTTTTTAATTTAACGTAAGTATGGATTACCATTACAAATATTTTTCTATTTTGTTATAATGACGGTATTATACATCACGCAAATACCTTCTTTTTTGTAATAGTTTTCTCACTACCATTTTATTTGTTGATGTAGATTTACCTTGCAAGCGTATGTTTACTGGTTTACAAATAAACTAAACACTGTTTATTCCGGTAGTTCGCTACGGTTTTAGTCATAATACTTCATCCGATTCAAAATAAGTGATACACTTTCCATATTTAGGTGTATCAAAATAAGTGATACACTTTGAAATTTTACCTTATTTGGTAAAAAGTAGTGGGTCCCACACCCACTAACTAACTACTTTAATAAAGTGAAATGACCTCTCTACCCTTACTTTTACTTTTAAACACCATTAACCTTAATTTATTAAAAAATTATGGGACTCATTACCCACTAACCATCCAATTAATCTAATTTAACCTTCATTACAAACTTTTGCCTCAAAACCCGTGAAATCAACAATGTATCACTTATATTGAATCGGAGGAGTACGTATTTTTTCGATTGATTTAAACAATTATGATATTAACAGATGTACAATTAAATATTACTTAAACAATTAAATATTGAAATTAAAGTGTCGTAATTGGTAATATTAACAAACATACAACACAATTTTTGTAGTTTATTGGTATTGGTGTATATGGTGTTGATCATGATCTAAATGTCATGAGTTCAAGTCACGGTAAGAGTAAAGTGGAGTAAATTAGGTGCCGTTCAAAAAAAATGAAAACCAAATGTACAATAATTTTAATTAAAGATTTTTTTTACAATATAATTTTATATATATATATATATATATATATATATATATATATATATATATATATATATATATATATATATATATATATATATATATAAATGCTGAACTGTAAAATAACATATTTGCAACAGATTATTATTGAAATTAATGCCTAAATTTTAGGAAAATTTTCAAAAATGGAAACAAATAATAAAAACACAAAATGTCGTAAATGCCCCTAAATAATTATTATGAATTAAATAAATCAAAATTAATTATTAAATTCTAATTGGTTAATAAGAGTTCTCAGGGTTCTTTTTGAAATCAGAGTTATATTGAGAACTCTGATTTTAAAAAGAACTCTAAGAACTTTTAATTAATCAATCTAGACCATTGGATTGAAGATTAAGGGTTAAGATTTCTTATGGTATTTTCGTAAATAAAACTAATTATATTTTTAGTAATAAATTAATAAAAAGGGCATATTAGGTATTTTATAAAAAGGAAAAACCTCTCTCCATTAAAGATCGGTTCTCTCTCTCCACTATCTCTCCACTTTGTTAAATCAATAATTTTCACTTTTTCTTTAACCGTCTCTCTTTATACGGCTGCACATACAAAAAAAGCCCTAGAGTCTCCACTCTCGTTTCTCTCTCTACATCCTCAAATCCATTTTCGTTCTAACCTCAGATCCGGCCAAACCAGAGTACACCACCACCACCACCATTGAAAAAACCTCAATTTTCCGGCCAACAGACATCAGTTGTCGACTCGTTCGTAAGGTGAGAGCTTCAAGCCCGATTTCTGGTGGCGTACCCCCCACACAAGCACCGCCTAACCGCCCGACGAACCTTCAGGTTATATATCCCGGCGGAATACTAGTCACGCTCGCCATCTGTCGAACCTTGAGTAAGTAGTTTCTCTATTATATATTATTATATATTTTACTTTTCACTTTTAGCCGTGATGATGATCTGAGTGAAATAGAAAAGGGGATTTTGATCAGATGAAGTAGAAAAAGGGATTTTTGGGTTGTTGGTTGTCTCTCTTGTTTGGATGTCTGCAAATGTAATTCGATCGTGGTCAAATAGGATCTTTAAGTAAATTACACTTGACGATGAATATCTTGTAAGAAAATTTTCAATTTTAAAGTTCAAATCTTTAAAAGCATCAACTTTTTTGGTAGGTTGCACATGGTGAAATGAATGGTGGGATTCGGGATCTGCGGGTCTCTAAAATTTCTATTTGAAAAAAAAAAATAGTTTAATTAATTTACTTATTCACCTATTTGATTAAAGTTGTTAATTTTTAATTTTACTTGCTTCATATTTACTCAGACACCTGTTGTGTCTTAGACTATGACCCAAACATTCATGTTTTCATTAGATTAACATTAGTGTTTCTTGATTAGGTTGTATATATCTACATGTTCATTTGTATATGTATTCTTAATTAAACATAGGTGTTTTTTTTCATATTTTTGCAGTGGGTGATATATAAAGAAAATTGACTAAGTTATACAAGTGGAGAAAGAAAAAATGAGCATTTGTGTAAGGGTATATAAAGAAGAAATTTCTTCAAAAAGAGACATAATTGCACGTCAATAGCAATTTGGATGAATATATGTGTTATTTGAATTTTCTTTTGACTGTTGTATTAATAAGTTCAACATGTATTTTCAATAAATTTTTATCCATTACTGTAAATATATGAAAATACATGCAGATGGGTATTTTTTTGCAAAACATAATTGCCATAATTACCGCAAAATAACATATATATATATAATCATAGATATATATAGTAAATAACATATATGCATAAAATAACATAAATGCTGAATTTTAAAATAACATGTATGACATATAATCATAGATATATATATCGTAAATAACATATATGCTTACCATAAAATAACATAAATGCTGAACTTTAAAATAACATATTTGCAACAGATTATTATTCAAATTAATGCCTAAATTTTAGGAAAATTTTCAAAAATGGAAACAAATAATAAAAACACAAAATGTCGTAAATGCCCCTAAATAATTATTATGAATTAAATAAATCAAAATTAATTATTAAATTCTGATTGGTTAATAAGAGTTCTCAGGGTTCTTTTTGAAATCAGGGTTCTCAATATAACTCGACCCTATATATATATATATATATATATATATATATATATATATATATATATATATATATATATATATATATATATATATATATATATATATATATATATATATATATATATATATATATATATATATATATATATATATATATATATATATATATATGATTTAGAAAACAATGCAAAGATAAAAAGTATTTTAACATTAGGTTTGTTGCTATTGTATTTCGACGACCTACTCAATGGTAAACCTTAACAATACGTCTAAGTGGAGAATTGGTTATAATTCGGACTCTAACTGTTAAAATTCATCTAAATTTTGATGTGTTCTTTATCGATCTTAATTTATGCAAAAGATTGTTGAAAAATATGTGTTATTGAAATGTGATTTTTACTACCTTTGAAAACATTTAATTATACATTGTTATATTTAATGTGCCATTGTGCATTTGCAGATTTGCTTTCCCCTTGACGAGAGTTTTGCTGTGAGCTAAAATACATTAAAAATTGAAGTGTAATGAATAATATATCGATTTTAAAAATGGGATATTATGAACAATAAATAAAATAAATTAAATTGGTGGAAAGTTATCCCACATTAGTAGATAAACAAACCAATTATAACTTAGAGGACTGCCAACGCTCACGTCCTTCCCCCGTCAGTAGCCAATTTTGGCACGTCGTCTACTGACGCCGTTGGCACCGACCCGTCAGTAGCGCGCGTCAGTAGAACACGTCCTTGTGACGACGGGTTTGAGGGTTGTGTCAGTAGCTTTGTGTGTGTGTGTGTGAGGGGGTTAAATGTAATATTTTAAGGGTTAGTGATGGGTTAGTGATGGGTTATGGTTGGCACGACTGTAACACCACAATCTTAGAGCCATTTTTTTTTAAACATGCATACGGAAGCGATTTTAGAAAACTATAAACCCTATTTATTACATATTATAAAGGTCATTTACATATTAACCAAAATATATAAAACATTTAAAGGTGTTACTAAAAACAGGCTCGACCCGGTCTACAAAATCAGAGTACGGTCAGACTTCCAAAACCCGACTCTAGTCAAGCCAAATCCACAACCTGAAAAGAGTCAACAAATGAGGGATTAGCACAAAGCTAAGTGAATAGAAATAAACGTCAATTTGCATAACCACAACAAATTAGAAAATCAAGAGAAATCAATAGGGAAAATCCGTCCAAACTTCCACAAGCAATTGGACGTTATGAGAGGATCGGCGGTCGAGCGAGGACCTTCGACTGTTGTCGGCCCAACAACAGTCAACCTATGGCTCCTTTACTTATTAGCACGGTACTCACCCCTGACGGAACACATTCGTAGGAGTCCGAGCACCCCATCCAATAGTAACGAAGCGTAGCCGAAAACCACCATAGCTAACCTCTAAAAAAAACATGTGCACATACTACCATTAACAATCCCACAATTAATGGTACCACTGGAAAAATCAATGAAAACCAAGAAAAATGAATTTTCCCAAATCAACCAAGAAATCTGCTCATGACCAAGTTCGCGTCGTGAACTCAGAGTTCGCGTCGCGAACTAAGAGTTCACGATCCGCGAACTTCTTCACGACCAAGACCCCATTTCTCTGACCCGAGTTACCGATCGCGAACACGAGTTCGCGACGCGAACTTCCCCAGATACCAAATCCTGCACTTTTTCTCAAAACTCTACCATTCCCTAATTTTATACATCACACAAGAAAGAAGGTTAAGTCCACTCACCTTAGCTTCCCTTGTGAAGAACTCAGTAGTCTTATATCACTGAGTTTCTTTTCCTTTTCCTGTAACAAAATGAATACCGAATTAGTTACCCGAAATCATTAACTTTGCAACAAGTACAAATTATAAGTCAAACCATTATATGTGTACAACCAATTGACAACTTAACACTTGCATTTCAAAACATATTAATTGACAATGTCTAGAATTCCATTAAGTCACTTCCAAGCAATTCATCATGCATTTTTATCCAAGTTGCACATAATCGGCCCAAACGGGTCGGGACACTTAATCAAGTCAAACTTGCAATTTACTAATACCACATTGTCAAGTTATCCATTTATCACTAATTTAAGTTATTGACATACTACTTGCATCCATATACAAGCTTAACCAACTTTGACTTTATTTAAGTCAAATTGCACAATTTAACAACCAAACGGGTCAAGACCCGAAACTACCTCAAACATACTTCCAATTAATCAAGTAACACATTTATGACATGAAATTGATAGTCCCAAGTTTACAAGTCATCCAAGACTAAAGTCAACTTCCAGGTTTGACCAAAGTCAACAATTCATGAATTTAACTAGCAATTCAAGAAAATGGGTCAAAACCACAAACTACCAATTAAGACATGTTAATATACTTTATAAAACTCTTATATGATCAATTTATTGAACTACAACAATGGCTAACAATTTCCAAGTTAAAGTCATATATTACCAATTTGACTAGTTCATGTCTTTTACCTAAATATCATCCACACACTATCGTGTAATGATCAATTCATCAATTAATACTTTCATAAACATACTAATGCTATTTTACTTCCAACTAAACATTCAAAGTATAAGTCCAATGTTAAAAATATACATTTAGTCAAGTTTCATCATATAAGGCCCAAACGGGTCAAAATCATTTTATTAACTTCCAATGTTTACAAACACCTAATTAACATTTCATCAAGTTTACAATTACCATATAATAACCAACTTCATGTTAATTAGTTATACTTTGAAACACCCAAAATAATCAATACAAGTTTAACCCGAAAAAGATGCATTCAACCACCTGTTACTAACTCAGAAATCTGATCCTTTTTATAAACATATCATTTCAGGAAAATATTATATTATTAAAGTAGACTCATAGACCTTCGAAACGACTAGTCGCACGCCCAAAACGGAGTTACGGTTGATTTTATATGATTTTTGCAAAATGGTCAAAATCTGCCATATTTTTGTGCTTACGGGATTTTTACCAATTTCACCCAAACACTACTTTTAATCTATCAAAAACAACCAATTCATGTTACAATCAATCCTATACAATAATTATCACTTCTAACATGCATATTTAACCTAACCAAACTTCAAGAACACCAAAAATACACAATTCATCAAATTGGGAAGAACTCCATCTTCTTCCCAAGAACACCATGGATGGAGCTTCATGAAAGCTTCACCAAATGATCTACAACTAACAATTCAACACATATAACTTGCAAGAACTCAAATAGACACCAAATCATGCATCAATTTCGAATTACAAGCAATATTCATCGAGAACTCCATCAAAATCCACTAACTCAAGAACCCTAATTTTCTCAACTTGCAAGAACATAAACTTTAGCAACAAAGAAGCATTTCTTACCTTAATCTTGACCTAAATTCGAAATCACAGAGAAGGAGGACAAGAGATCCAAGCAAAATCTTCAATTTAACAAAACACCATCCAAAATGAGTTTGTGTGTGTGTGTGTCGAATTATGCAGGCAAAAACAAGTGAGTCACACTTCTGAATCACATTATATACCACACGTGTCCTCTACAATCTCAAAAATCTGATTTTTTTTTTCACTTAACACTGTATAATACTGAAAGCCTAGTTCGCAGATAATTAATTTAAACCTAACTAATTCCAATTTTAACAACGAAGATATTTTTGAAAACCCGGTTCAGAAGTGAACCCAAATATGTAAAGATCATTATCATAATTAAATATCTCATTTTTACTAATTTTAACCCCATGGTTAAAATACAATTAAATATAATTAAATCAAGTAAATTATATAAAACAATAAACAATTAAATTACTTACCGAAATTAATTAAAAATTCTAGGCCGGGTCTCAGGATGTTACAATTCTACCCCCCTTAAAAAGATTTCGTCCTCGAAATCTCATTGATTACACATAAAAGAAATAAAACAAGTTTACGAATATCATTATATCTCCGACTCATATTTACCTGTCAAAATATAATTCCTATTGTTCCTCCATTTTATTAATATTATCGAAATAATAATTTATTAAATCCTCATTTTCTTTTCTTTGAAGTTTCAAACTTGGTGTCTCATTCGACAAATTCTCTAGTTTTGTTGTTTTTAATTTATCCACATAACGAGAAGTCATTTCCATTTACACAATTCGCATATTAATCATAATTTCTTCAGATAATCACATACGGTAAACTCTTTCGGCATGAACAATTTGCACTTTTATATTTAAAGTTGATAATTACGCAATGTCATTTATCACAGTTTCCAAGTCATGTCCGCATAACTCTACTTATACGATTAAAACCATTGCAAAGCATAGACAATTTATTTTTTGTTTAATGTAATTTAACATTTTAAGTGTCTTAGATTCTCAAACATCCTCTTATGTTTATAATTTCATCGAAATTTTGCACTCTTAAGCAGTTAAAATCTCATAATTTCAGAATTATTATTAATAAATCCACAATCATAATTCACTAATTCTCAAAATTACACATTTCGAATTCTAAATTCTAATCAATCTTCACATATAACGGCATTAATTCTCATTATTTCAAAATGTATCTTTAATAAATTTCTCAATCTTATTAAATTTTATATTCACTCTGAAATTTATCCATCAATATAATCGGACATCAATTCAATATGGTCAATAAATTTAATTCTTCATGTCAATTTTCATTTACACATTGAACATAAAAGGCAATTTTAGAAAATCCAACCTATAACAATTCGAGTTATAGAGAAATCATTCAGATATACTTCATTAACTTTCTTTCTTATTTAACATCTATAACACATGAAAGAACCAATTAACACTTTTATAAGCATACAACGATGTATTTCAACTAAGTGGCCAAGCAACATAAAAGTCAACATGTCAGTCTTCACTTTTCAAACCACTACTATCTTCATTTGTTAGCAATTCAGTATATCATTTAACAATATAATCATAATTCAATATACAGTGGTCAATAAATTCGGCTAACACTTATCGAGTCACTACATGTGACTTGATAGGTCAAGGCAATTAATTAAATTTTCTTAAATCAAGTAGCAATCCTACATAGGACTACTTAGTCAATGCCTAAGATTACACTAATCTAACTATAGGCATCACATTAACGGACGAGTACAACAATCATTTACCAAATCAAATTGAACCTCAAACAAATAGATGAAGACTTAAATCCATATATCACTAACTATCTTTATTCCTAATGGAGTAAACACACACGTAAACAATTTTCAGTTCATCATATAATTCATAATCGCAATTAAGCAATTTACTTCAATTCAATTAACATGCATATAAATATATAGATTGTCAAAGACATACCTGTGATATCATCATCAGTGGAGGTGGTATCTTGGACAATCATCTGAAATGACCTACCCTCGGGTGGAGGGTGATTCTTCCTCTTCTGGCCCGTTGAAGATAACGATCCACTCATCGACCCCGACCCTGAACCCAATTTCCTCTCTGAAGGACAATCACCAGCCCTGTGACCCTCTTTCTGACAATTCCAACATACATTTCGCGGGAACCTACAATCATTCCACTCGTGCCCGAACTGACCACACTTAACACATCGCATAGTCTGAGTTGTACAACCACCCGTGTGAGAAGATCTGCACCTAGCACACCACTGTGCCTTCTGACCCGAACTACCTCCTGATTGTATATGATTCGAGTTTTCATGCTTTTGATATCCCTGACCTTTCTTATTTTGTTTGAAATCCGATTGTCCAGACTTAAACTTTTGATACTCTGACCTATCCCTGATCACCCAATCTCGAGTATTCAAATCACCTTCTACTGTTTTGGCCAAATCGAAGGCCTGTGACAAAGTGGTTGCGAGCCTCGCTGTAGTTCGGTATTCGGGTCGTAAAGCTCCAATAAAATGTTTTATTTTTGAAGACTCATTAGGTACCCATTGTTGTACAAATCTTAATTTTTCATTTAACTGCTCGATCAAATCATCTACCGTCATTCCCTCTGTCATCCGCAAATTTATAAATTCTGATCGAATTCTATCCATTTCAAATGAATTACAATAACGCTTACATACCTGCTCTCTAAATTGATCCCACGTTATACTATTTTTAATTTCCTTGGGTAAATGTTCAATCAGGGTGTCCCACCAATTCATTGCACCGCCTGTTAATTCTCGTGTAGCATACATCACCCGATATTTATCATCACAACCGCAAGCATCTAAAGTTCTCTCCATTTCCCTCAACCAGTTCATTGTGACATTGGGGTCTCTACTTCCACTGAATTCAGGGGGTTTACAATCTAGGAATTGTTTGAAGGTGCAAGTCGGTTTCATACCTAATGGATAAGGTTGGTTCGTGAATTGATATTGAGGTATACCTTGACTTGGGTTAACATAGTAGTATTGTGGCTGTGACATTACAGGATGAGGATCAGATGAGGTTGACATCAAGGAAACCGTCATTGTAAAGGCTGGAGTTGTGGGAATTTGCATGGTAGGGTCGGATAATATAGGGGTAAACATGTGAGGGATGTTTGGTGGTTGGTTATTCTGATTCTGATTCATGCTATCCACAAGATTTTGGAGGTGTTCCAATCGACTTTCCATTCTCAAAATATAATCTTCTCTGTCTGCATTTGCATTTCTAGATGTACCAATGATTTTCGGTTCGGGGTTCGACGGGATTACCAACGGGTTGGGATCGTTATCGGCCATACCTGTGACAAACACAACATCTCACAAACTCTTAGTTTAATCCGTTAGTACCTATTATACTAACTACTACTAAACCACAATTCATATTCACCCTACTAATCCACTCCAAAATTAAGGAAGTTTGACCAACTCGAGCCAAGATTTGGGAATGGTACAACTAAATGTGCAACCGTCGCCAAACCGAGGCTCTGATACCAAATTGTAACACCACAATCTTAGAGCCATTTTTTTTTTTAAATATGCATACGGAAGCGATTTTAGAAAACTATAAACCCTATTTATTACATATTATAAAGGCCATTTACATATTAACCAAAATATATAAAACATTTAAATGTGTTACTAAAAACAGGCTCGACCTGGTCTACAAAATCAGAGTACGGTCAGACTTCCAAAACCCGACTCTAGTCAAGCCAAATCCACAACCTGAAAAGAGTCAACAAATGAGGGATTAGCACAAAGCTAAGTGAATAGAAATAAACGTCCATTTGCATAACCACAACAAATTAGAAAATCAAGAGAAATCAATAGGGAAAATCCGTCCAAACTTCCACAAGCAATTGGACGTTATGAGAGGATCGGCGGTCGGGCGAGGACCTTCGACTGTTGTCGGCCCAACAACAGTCAACCGATGGCTCCTTTACTTATTAGCACGGTACTCACCCCTGACGGAACACATTCGTAGGAGTCCGAGCACCCCATCCAATAGTAACGAAGCGTAGCCGAAAACCACCATAGCTAACCTCTAAAAAAAACATGTGCACATACTACCATTAACAATCCCACAATTAATGGTACCACTGGAAAAATCAATGAAAACCAAGAAAAATGAATTTTCCCAAATCAACCAAGAAATCTGCTCATGTCCAAGTTCGCGTCGTGAACTCAGAGTTCGCGTCGCGAACTAAGAGTTCACGATCCGCGAACTTCTTCACGACCAAGACCCCATTTCTCTGACCCGAGTTACCGATCGCGAACACGAGTTCGTGACGCGAACTTCCCCAGATACCAAATCCTGCACTTTTTCTCAAAACTCTACCATTCCCTAATTTTGTACATCACACAAGAAAGAAGGTTAAGTCCACTCACCTTAGCTTCCCTTGTGAAGAACTCAGTAGTCTTATATCACTGAGTTTCTTTTCCTTTTCCTGTAACAAAACGAATACCGAATTAGTTACCCGAAGTCATTAACTTTGCAACATGTACAAATTATAAGTCAAACCATTATATGTGTACAACCAATTGACAACTTAACACTTGCATTTCAAAACATATTAATTGACAATGTCTAGAATTCCATTAAGTCACTTCCAAGCAATTCATCATGCATTTTTATCCAAGTTGCACATAATCGGCCCAAACGGGTCGGGACACTTAATCAAGTCAAACTTGCAATTTACTAATACCACATTGTCAAGTTATCCATTTATCACTAATTTAAGTTATTGACATACTACTTGCATCCATATACAAGCTTAACCAACTTTGACTTTATTTAAGTCAAATTGCACAATTTAACAACCAAACGGGTCAAGACCCGAAACTACCTCAAACATACTTCCAATTAATCAAGTAACACATTTATGACATGAAATTGATAGTCCCAAGTTTACAAGTCATCCAAGACTAAAGTCAACTTCCAGGTTTGACCAAAGTCAACAATTCATGAATTTAACTAGCAATTCAAGAAAATGGGTCAAAACCACAAACTACCAATTAAGACATGTTAATATACTTTATAAAACTCTTATATGATCAATTTATTGAACTACAACAATGGCTAACAATTTCCAAGTTAAAGTCATATATTACCAATTTGACTAGTTCATGTCTTTTACCTAAATATCATCCACACACTATCATGTAATGATCAATTCATCAATTAATACTTTCATAAACATACTAATGCTATTTTACTTCCAACTAAACATTCAAAGTATAAGTCCAATGTTAAAAATATACATTTAGTCAAGTTTCATCATATAAGGCCCAAACGGGTCAAAATCATTTTATTAACTTCCAATGTTTACAAACACCTAATTAACATTTCATCAAGTTTACAATTACCATATAATAACCAACTTCATGTTAATTAGTTATACTTTGAAACACCCAAAATAATCAATACAAGTTTAACCCGAAAAAGATGCATTCAACCACCTGTTACTAACTCAGAAATCTGATCCTTTTTATAAACATATCATTTCAGGAAAATATTATATTATTAAAGTAGATTCATAGACCTTCGAAACGACTGGTCGCACGCCCAAAACGGAGTTACGGTTGATTTTATATGATTTTTGCAAAATGGTCAAAATCTGCCATATTTTTGTGCTTACGGGATTTTTACCAATTTCACCCAAACACTACTTTTAATCTATCAAAAACAACCAATTCATGTTACAATCAATCCTATACAATAATTATCACTTCTAACATGCATATTTAACCTAACCAAACTTCAAGAACACCAAAAATACACAATTCATCAATTTGGGAAGAACTTCATCTTCTTCCCAAGAACACCATGGATGGAGCTTCATGAAAGCTTCACCAAATAATCTACAACTAACAATTCAACACATATAACTTGCAAGAACTCAAATAGACACCAAATCATGCATCAATTTCGAATTACAATCAATATTCATCGAGAACTCCATCAAAACCCACTAACTCAAGAACCCTAATTTTCTCAACTTGCAAGAACATAAACTTTAGCAACAAAGAAGCATTTCTTACCTTAATCTTGACCTAAATTCGAAATCACAGAGAAGGAGGACAAGAGATCCAAGCAAAATCTTCAATTTAACAAAACACCATCCAAAATGAGTTTGTGTGTGTGTCGAATTATGCAGGCAAAAACAAGTGAGTCACACTTCTAAATCACATTATATACCACACGTGTCCTCTACAATCTCAAAAATCTGATTTTTTTTTCACTTAACACAGTATAATACTGAAAGCCTAGTTCGCAGATAATTAATTTAAACCTAACTAATTCCAATTTTAACAACGAAGATATTTTTGAAAACCCGGTTCAGAAGTGAACCCAAATATGTAAAGATCATTATCATAATTAAATATCTCATTTTTACTAATTTTAACCCCATGGTTAAAATACAATTAAATATAATTAAATCAAGTAAATTATATAAAACAATAAACAATTAAATTACTTACCGAAATTAATTAAAAATTCTAGGCCGGGTCTCAGGATGTTACAACGACTGTGTCAGTAGCGTGTCAGTAAGGATGAGATGATGTGGCGCTACTGACGGGCTTAGTGACACGTCACGGTTAGGATAAGCCTTATATAGAATAAAGCTCACCACCTATTATTCCGAAGAGAAATCTTCAAATTTTGTGAAGAAAAATCTCCCAAAAATTTTCGCAGCAAGTTAATGTACATCAACTTGTGTTGGCCATACTCAAGAAAAATCTCCCAAAAATTCTCCCAATAAAGCTCACCACCTATCAAAAAGGTTGCAAAAATGGCACACAAAAAATTGATTTTGGAAACTTGGAAATTCCTAGCCATAAAAGTGCCAAACGACATTGACGAAAGTCGTAAGCAAATGCTTGAAAACGCTCAAGATGAAATTGCACAACAATTTGAAAATGATTTGGCGATTTTTAAAGATGTTGACGAGGAGGGTGACGGTGAGGGTTCGGGAGCACAAGGACCGGTTGGCGAAGACGAAGACGAAGACGACAATGAATCTCTTGATTAGTAGTTTTTTTAGTTTGAATGTCTTTTTTTTTATTTATTAATGGCTTTTTTTTTTAATTAATGTCTTTTTTTAATTATTTTAATGTCTTTTTATGTATTTTTTTTTAATTAATGAAATGTATTTTTATTAGTTATATGTTTTAATTAGTTTATATATTTTTATTAGATAAAGAAAAGTAAGTGGTGGGGCCCAAATTTGGTGAAGTGACGGAGTGCTGTTGGCATGGGTACGTCAGTTTAGTGTTAGTTAGTTTGTATGCTGACGTGGCGCTGAGTTGGCAGAAACTGACGGCGTCAGTTTGCGTCACCATTGGCACCGGTCTTACTGATTTGGTTTTTAGAAAAAAGAGTTTAATATGTCTGCCAAGTGCCAAGTGGGTATTGGCGTCCACAGAATCATAATGATATTAGTTGACTTTTGAAAACATACTTGGTCAAATAAACCGGCCAACCAATTTAATGCTTTTGTTTTTCCCTCGTGTTTTTCAACATAAATTATATATTTATTTTGTATCATGCTATACGATCTATAAAAAAAGTACTAGTTCATATACTAAAATATGTTTATTTTGTATCATGCTATAAATCATAAATTATAAAATATGTTTACAGAGAATTAACGGGATCAAATTAACGGGTGTGTTTAAAAAAACAAAATATACAACAAAATGATAAATAAGTATTGAGAATGGAACTTTTTAAAGAAAAAAAAAACAAATTTGCAATTTCTATTACTAAAAAGTGTCATGCAATTAACTCTATATTAATATAGATCGAGTAATATTCTTTGAATTATCACTTTGCCGAGTAATTATAGATCCCATGTTCTTTTTGTTGCCTTTTGTTTCATTTCGTTGCCTTTTGTCTCCTTTGTTCACCTCTATTTGATCTTTTTTGCTTTTTGCCCTTTTGTTAGGCTTTTGATTTCATTCGTTCAAAAAATCCCTTTTATATACAAAGTGCCATGGTGGCATGTAACTTAACTGAGATGTTCGCAACCGAGCTGCTCAAGGTGGGCTCGCTAAGAACTAGATAAAAACTCAAATAAAACAAGTTGGAGCTAAGTTTGAACTTAATTTAGAGTTTGTTTATCAAACGAGTCTGAACATCATACACATAGTTAATTTAGACTCATGTCCTTAAACAAGCTAATATATATTGAATAAATATATATATCCACTCCAACTCACAACTTATTTTTCTAAACCCGGTTCTATCATTGAATATTTGAATCTTTGTTATGGGCACAAATATTTGACAATAAAGTGTGAAAAAGGTAAATTTGAAAATGGTACCAAAGGGTAAAAGTAAGGGCACATAAATACAAAGAAAAGTGGCCATAATAATGAGTACAACGCATGTGTGTTCCTCAACAATGAACATACATCGACTTTACATTAAAAAAATTATTAAAAAGTTATTTCTGTTATGACAAACTCTCCGGCGGTGGCTGAGCTTATGCTTTAAATGTACGTGACCTAACAATTATCGTAATTATTTTTGAACATTTCTGTAGTCATCTGGTAAACGTTAACCAAATAAAAGATCGAACATACCTCTAATTAGTCATTCGAGACTCTAGAGCTTTTATCACTAAGTTATCACATGATAAATATGACCTTATACATCAATTCCTAACTATGTTATGTGCCCATGCAATGCATGGGTAATGGGTTGATGATATGCGAAAAACAATCAAGTGATAGAGATTAGGTATGATAATTAGTAAATTTCACAATATGATGAAAATAGTAAGATTTTGTATACGGAGTAAAATAATTTCTTAGTAATCAAGAATCATTGATAAGGAAAAAAACTTGCATCATACTTATTATATTGTTGTATCAAATCTTGTAGTTTTACAAATAAAAAGAATATCTATCATAAGAATAAAATAAAATAAAATCAAGTTTCCAACTAAGAAATGTCTAATTACGTACATAGAAGTTGATAAAATGAGAATTCATCTTCTTCCTCGAGAAGAAACTTCATGAATATTGCGACCGAACCCTAAGCAACCCAATAACCCTGAATTGTACGGCAAGAATGTCTTCCGTCGCATATCCTCCGCCACCGCCCTGTTCGCCGTGTAATGCATTTCATGTGCCGACACTTTCCTCTTCATCCTCCTCGACGACCCCACTACTGAACCACCGCCATCGCTGCTTCTAAAGCTTGAATTTCTAACGTCCTGATCCCCTTTTCTTATCGTCGCACTTCCCTCCGACGTACTCCGGAAGAGTAATAGGTTTTTCAGGTTCCATTTGTTGTACCACATGAATCCAAAAGGGGATGATGATCGACTTGTTGAAACTTTCTGGTGGTCGGAAAGTATGTCGGAAACTCTCAACGGCGACAAGGATCGTGATACTTTGTGTCCTGTGGCGGTGGTTCTTTCTCTCCCACGTGGAGGCGGGTTTTGGGGTTGCTCTCTAGGTGTTTGATGAAATGCTTCTGAGGAAGGTTTCGAAATTTTCTTACGGGAACTCCTTTGAGATAGAATACACGATCTAAATGGTGGCGACGGCTCTAATGGTTTGATCTTTCCGCCGTGGAATAGCTCATCGGCGGCGGAGATCAATGGCTGTTCCAATTGGCCACTGAAATCAAAAGCAAACTCAACATCAGTATCATCTTCTTCGTTATTGTGTTCATGAAGTTGTTCACAACTTGAGAAACTGTCTCTGGCCGGAAAATCATCGGCGGCGTCGGGGTTGATCGGAGAAGTTGGGCTAGTGGGTGCACTGTAGAAGAAATTGGGGAAAACGATCTTGGGACTTGAAGGTGCGGTGGCGTAGGGGGAAGTCGGGGTGCTGTCGAAGTTGAAGTCGGTGGCCGGCGACGGCATTAGTAGCTGCGGATCCATATGGATGGACTGAAGGTGCGGTAGCATTAATGGATGATGATGGGTGAGTTTATATGTAGAGACCACGGAGTAGGAAGGGAGAAATCAGCAATTAGCCGCCTTTTTTAAGCCTCTCAAGTTTCAATTCAACTAAAAACTTTAAAAAAATTTAGTTGACGAATTTATTTCCTATTAAAAAAGTACTTTTCATCAAATAGACAAATACTATAAATAAAAAAGAGGTAAAAATTTATTTATATACTACAAATCTACAATCTATTGAGTTTAGCATAGGTGCATAGTGTACTTTAAAATTTATACTTCCTTCGTATCAAAATAAGTGAATCATTTTGAAGTTCACCTATTTTAAGGTAAAATAAGATAATAATAGATTAGTGAAATTAAATTGGTTAATTAGAATGGATGGACACCACACCTTTTACTATTTTTAGGAAGATGACAAAAATGGATGACGCTCACACCTTTAATGATGTTTAAAGAGAGATAAGTAAGGGTAAAATGATAATTTTAAATATAAAAATTTCCAATTAAGGTAAATTATTAAAATGATTCACTTATTTTGATACACCCCGAAAAGGAAAGTGATTCACTTATTTTGATACGGAGGAAGTACATGATAGAGAGGATAGTAGTTCTTATTTGAGCACAAGGTGTGGTAAATAGGTTAAACCCGTATTTTTTTAACATAGGTTTAACACCCATATTAAAAGAGCCCTTCCTCGTGTTATCCATGTTAAAACTCAAGGTCACTCTTGTAAATCAGCAATGTTTCATGTTATTGTGCCTTGTAAACCTTTTGGCGATCCGCCAATTCAATGCCATACATGCTCTGGAGAGAGTGGTGGTGTGGTTTGGTGACCGTCAAAGCCGGTTAATGGGCAATAACGAGCCCGGTACTGAGTGCTATTAGGTAGATAACACCTTGCATAAATAAACATAATTTAATTGTTAGTTATATGAAGCATGTTAGGTAAGAGATAATTTCAAAAGTAGTTAATGAAATGTAGCATTACATAATCTTTTCACACTTAGATTTTTTTTAGTTCTGAGACTTGAAGTACAACATAATCATAGTAAGTATACAATAATATAAATTACTTTTAAGAGTACAAGGTATGGTGAGTGTGTCAATACAATGTTAAAAGGTTTTTGATATTTTTAATATGAGTTTAACACTCATATTATTTGGTGGCTTTCTGGTATTAATATCAAAGGAGTGTTAAATGAATTTCTCGCTTGGTTTTTAATTTTCTCTCACACACAGTCTCTCTCGCAAAAAAATTGGTTGTTGGCGGCCCCTCTCCTAAGTGTTGGGGTCTTGGCGGTCCGCCAAAGCCATGACGATATCAAATTGGAGAGTGGATGGCGAGACCAACGATGCGGTATAACGTCGCAAAAGGGTTTGGCGAGCCGTATGGCGAATTGAGTGCTCGTATATAAAAAAATTTAATTGTGTAAATCGTTTATTTTTAATTTATTAAATAAATATTTCTTTTGTTCTCATTAGATATAGTTTACTCGTATAAATGTTTTTTGTTAATATCATTTTTAATTGACACAATTGACAATGTGGTACCTATATGGCTATATGGTTTAGTTTTTATCACGTCAAATTACTTGGTTACAATATAACTACCTAAGAATATTGATTGTATTATCACAATATAACCCTTTAAAAATCACTTGGTGAAAAAAAAAAAAAAAAACTTCAAGTGAAAAAAAAATTAAGCATCTTTTCATTTTTAATATCTTGCTTTTCTATAGATCTTAACCAAAGTTCTACACTTTATCATGGGAATTAATAAAATTATCTTGATTTATAAAACAGAAATACTTCATTTTAATCAAATTCTTGAATTTATTAAGATATTGTTTGTAGTCTAATAATATGTAAATTACTTATTAACTGGTTGGGGATTGTCTCAGTTGGAGACATGGTGTTATGTGATTGTATGAAAATTTGAAATTCAAAGATTTTTTTTTATTTCTAATGTTTAGTACTTTAGACTCGACGTAATGGAGAAGCTGGTGGATTGGTGGATTGTTGTGTGTTCCATTCCTTTCGTGACGCGTATCTTCTATTACGTGACCCTCTCGCGACGCTTCCCTCTGTGTGATTTGGTCACCCACTTGGCCAATCTTTTTTTATTTTCTTTCTCTCTTTTTTTGTTGTCGGTTTGGTCATATGTTTGATTTAACTAAAATTTAAAATGATAGTGAAGTGACACCGATTGAAAACTTAGTTTTTGTTACATCACATCTAGAGTTAGTATTAGCAAAAAATACCAATTATTATATTTGGATTAACTTTACACTTTCTGAATTTTATATTTGGAAGTTTTTCATAATTTGAGTTTTAGATGAGGGCTTGAGAAACATGATAAATTTACAAATCATTAAAAAGATTTAAGATGGCATATCCCTTATTAAAATACAAAATGAAATTTGTACTCAAGATCTTTTAAATACAGACAGCTCAAAAAAACTTTTCTATAAAACATGTGAGTATTATATATTTTTATAAATGAACACATGAATGATTGAATATCATTGTATATGCATGTCTCCTTAAGCACTTATTATATGAAAACATGTTTTACCATTTTTTGTATATGTCTTCTGTAGCACTTATTATAAATTTATACGTATTAGTATAAGTTAACCATTTTATTCTATAAAAAAAATATTTAATAAGATATGAGTGTAGAAAATTTTTAGTCAATGTTTGTATTTATTTGAGGTATTAAATAATAAATACACGCACCAACTATCTTTGAATAATATAATTTATCTATCTATTTTATAAATAAATAATTGGTTGTAAAGCGCGAGTTCTTTTTTTGGCAACGACAATCTATCAGTTGCTGACAAAAACATTATTTTGACTTTCATGGTTTGGATTCTTTTGACTTCTGTTTTCAGTAAATCACCTGTAATCATGACAATTAAATGATGCTTCAGTGTAAATATTTTCAAAAAAACAAAATATTGGTGCTAGGTTACCATTGATTTATAATTTTAAAAAAAGATAGTTCAAAGTTAAATATCAAAATGTTTAGATTACTAGTTAGTTGAAATGACAATTAAATTTAATAAATAAAGTTCACTTTCCATTTTATGATAATTTAAATATAAAAAAAAGCTTATACATGTCTTTACCTCTTAATCGGAATCAGCAAAGACAAAGGTAACAACAGAAGCCAACTGATTTATAGTCTATAAAAGAAAACAATTTTGGTGATTACAGTTGAAAAATATAATAACTCGTTTTTGGAAAATGGGTCAACGTATAAGACAACTTTAAAATGTGATATCTAGTTTTTAGTCTAGTTTGTTGTTTTGTAATGTTTAATAAAATTTTACTTTCAAATTTTAATCTTATTATATATTATGTTGGGGAAAATTTTGTGTTACCTCTGCACTTTTGTTTTGGGTCCGCTACTAGAGGGTAGTTATATCTTAATTGATTTATTACAGAAATTATCTCTGTGGTAAATGAACACTTAAAAATTTTATTTGAACTTTGTAATAAAATTGAATACGAATACGGATTAACAATATGAACTCTATATAGGAAATATATCATTGTAAAAATTTGTATTCTACTTTTCACATTGCTAAATTTCAGAATTCTCGAGATAACTAAGAACGCGAATTTATATTTTGATTGATTTGATTTATGATTAAACTTTTTTCAAAACAAAATTGGTTTGATTTGCACTACTAGAAAAACTGCCATTACCAACGGGCGAAAATCGTTGGTAATTTGGCTAAATCCGTTGGTAATCGGGTTTACCAACGGGATTACCAACGGAAACCTTCTGTCAATTGGTAATTTAGAGCGGGAATTTTCCCTCCAACTTAAGGATTATTTCCAACGAGAGAATGAAAATCCTGCCGTTGGTCAATTTTTCCCTCCAAAATAAAGATAATTACCAACAACATTTCCAATGGAAGCCCGTTGGTAAAATGTAAAAACTATGTAAAGTGTTTTCCGTTGGTATTGGCAACTTTTCTAGGAGTGTTGGTTTGGTTTATGATTTGACATTTGAAAAGAAAAAATCACTCGATAACCTGACTTGCACTGCAAAACTTTTCCTACCTAAAATTTTCTGGTACCGCCTTGCACCGAAGTGCACACGCAGCTGCTTGCGCCGAGGTTGCTGCAAAAAGTTTTTTTTTTTTGGTTGGTATGAGTGAAAGTGTGAAAGCGTATTTTGGTGGGTCCCAAAAGACTGTTTCGGCTTGAATTATGAGTAAATGGACATTGATGATGTAAATGTGAATTGGTAATTGCTAAGATGACGTTTTGACTTGAGCTACTACACTAAATGCTCTGAAAGACGTAGCTATCACACCAAGAGAAAATTTGATGTCCACATGTTCTCCTCCAATACAATTGCTAGCATCATGTCATGCCTTTGAAGTGCTAAGAGCATCCCAATGGTTAAGTCATTGCAATGACTTATTGTGATTGACACATAGACTTTCCACTCAAAATTTATAATAAGTTTTCAAAAAAGCTTTTGGTTCAATGCATGTAAACGTAGAAAAAACTTTTTGTGTGTCTTGAGAATGACTTATGGAAGAAAAAGCTTTTGAAGCAAAAGCTTTTTGCTAGAAGGTCATATACTTTCAAATGACCTAGACAAAAGGTAAAAAGCTTTGTAAAAACCTCTCATTGGAAATACTCTAAGCTAGATAGAACATATAAATTGTTGATATTTCAGTGCAATTAGGTACATGGATCAAAATGGCGAGAGTAAGGGGGTCATGCCCTCTTGCAGGGTTCTAGGGGCGGTGCCCCTAGCCGGTGGGTGGGTTAATGGGTTTACATCCAAGAAAAAAACAATATATTAGTTACTAATATATTAGTTACTAGTAATTGACAGAAAATATATAGCATCATTGAGTTATTAAAGTATACTCCCTCCGTCCCTTAATAAAGTTCTCATTTCTCTTCCGCACATGTTTTTAGGAAATAGTTAGTGGTGAGTACTTAGTAATAAATTTGATTAAAATATAGGGTTTTTTTGAGAGAGAAAATGTTTTTAGGATATAGTTAGTGGTGGGATATATGATAATAATATTGTTTTTATTGAGTGAGTCCCGCCAATTTGAGAAATGAGAACTTTATTTTTGGACAAACATTTTAGGAGAAATTAGAACTTTAATAAGCGACGAGAGAGTATTTATTAGATATAATGTTAACAGTATAATAAACGTAACAATAACTAAAACAGTGTAAACAAACTAATTATATTTTGGATGGTTTGATTAGTTATCAAGTGGAGTACAGAGCTTTATGCAAAATTAACCGTGTTTTAAGGTGCAATGCACTTTGATTATCATATTTGACTTTTCATATGTCTGCGTTGATAAGAAGAATTATGTTTATTTTTTTATTGTACATCACCCATGGACTTCCATTTAGGTTTGCGATACATACAAGTTGGATATACCAATCGAATGATCTATGGCTGGCGATGAAGAACATGTCAAATATATATCTTCTCTTGCATGGTAATGTTTTCTTGCACGCCAACTGTTTGTAGAAATGCCCATACTTTCAAATCATGTTTCTAATATTTTCCTCTCAATATATTGTTTATCATTTCATGGCTGATTGTAATTTTCAATCCTAAATAATGAAAACATTAGGCAATTAATGGGATTTACAGTATAAACCTAGAACAAAACCCCTTATGAATTATGATCACATAAGTATTATCCTAAATATTTAAAACAAAAAACTTGAATCCATGATTGAAAGTCAATCTTAACCCACAATTCTTGAAGTTTTACTTCCAATTTGTTAGGAATTGCTCAAGGAAGCTTTCCCTCCAAGAAAGAAGAAAAGACTGCTAGCCCGCGAGCTGGTTGGTAACTCGGGACAAAGTGTCCTGCTCCTCTTATGGTCACAAATGTTAAGTTTTGGTGGTATTCCACAACATATCCACCAACCTTAATAACACAAAAAATATTCTCATTAAATCATTTAGGACAATATATATTAATAAAAAAAAGTATTAAAAATGAGAATCGAAATATTAAATATACGGTTTTCTACCTCGCCTTGATACATCCATGGGTACCATGGGGTCTTCACTGGTGTTTCTAGTTTGTCTATTGAATACCTACTTGTTGTCACTGGTACTCTCCCATCTGTATCTCCACTGCAATTTTTTATAAATAAATATACGACTTTTAATTATCGTATAATACTATATATAATCGCACTAATTTGCGCCAAATCTTAAAAAAATAATAATTTGGTACCTGTATATCCAAACACTAATTCCACTAGCCATCAGATCCTTAATTACAGGCAAGACAGTAAAAGGCATGTCCTTCCAGTTTCTACCGATAAACTTACTGCATTCGATTACAATACTTTATGTAAAAAACGACTTCAAAAAATTTGAAATTATGTTTTTTTTAGATCAAAAGTTAGTATTATTATTACTTGCAAGATACCCATGAAACCGGTTTTGCATGAAGCGATTGCTGCACAGCTGGAGTGTTCAAGTATCCGAGTATATAATTCTCGGTACATGGATCAAATCCTGATATCTGTTACAATCACATTAAAATTTAAAATAATGTAAATATTTTTTTAATTATCTGCTAATTTCGATATAATTATTAATAAACTTACCGCAGGAGTGGTATTGGTGAATGGTGAGCATAATGGTGCATAAATGTCATAAAAAAAGATATTGCTTAAAGCAGCATATGCTTGATATTGAGAGTCGTTACATGCTTCTGTTATTGTTGCACCTGCTGAAAAATTGCAGTTGGAAATAATTCCTTGATGAATTTCGTCAGAAATAATCGCGTGTGTCCAAAAATAATCAAACATTCCCGTGTTTTCCGTTTCTTCATCAAGATATGCATTTCCAAGCTGAAAAATCATAAATGTCAACATTAATATATAGTTTAAAAAAAAATTGGTTAATAAAATCAGACTTACAGCAATTCCTTTAAGGTTAATGACAGTTTGGTTGGTGAATTTGTTGTTGTGAAGAATTAATTGTGCGAGTTGAGGCACGTAATGTCCTGCATAGCTTTCTCCCGTGATGTAAAAATCTCGTGTTTTGTATTCTGGAAACCTTTCTAACCAATTTACCAAAAACGTATATGAATCTTTTGCGGTTTGTACATCGTCAGTTATGTAATCTGACGACGTGTTCGAGTAAGAAAAACCAACTCCAGCCGGTGATTCCAAGAAAATTATATTTGCAACTACATAGATTATGAAATTTATGATCAATAATTAGTTAACATGCTCTGTTTTTTCTCTTTTTCTTTTGAAAAGTAACTATAATATATGATTCTTACTGTTGTTCCATGCATATTTATTCCTTGACAAAGTCATGTTATCATCATTAACTCGAAATGGTCCAAGTTCCATCATGGCCCCGTTTCCAAACGAAGAGCAACCCGGCCCTGAATCGATTCATACCCTTTTAGTTCTTGAACACAAATTATCTTTGTGGATTGTATAAAGTTATGGATTTCGCCACCCTGACTTTTTTTTATTACAACAATAGTCCCTAAGTTTAAATCTTGTAACATAACGGTCCCTAAAGCAAAAAAGGTCGTGAAATTACAAGCAATCGTTGATGTTACAAACTCCAAATCTGCGACTAATGATGTTACAAATTTCACAATTAGGAACCGTTCATGTTATAAATATCATAATTAGGGACTATTCGTGTAATAAGAAAATATCGAGGGATGAAATTTTGTAATATAAATCTAAGAAAGTGGTACCTCCATTAAGCCAGAGGACAAGAGGATTAGTGGAAGAGTTAGTGGGTGACTCAGCAAGATAATAAAACAGGGCTCTCCCATGGTTCGGGTCAACGGTCACATACCCCGAGTACTGGTCAAAGTCTGTTCCGGATGGTTGACCGGGCAAAGATGATATCTTGTCCACATCTTTCAACCCATCTTGTGAGCCCATGTAAACCGGTGAGTATGAATTCTCAACCGTTAGATCATTTATACTTACATGATTTAATAACGATCCTTTAAAACGTTGAACTTTTCGGCCGGTCTCGAGAGGGTCATACCCGTTACCACCATAGCAAGACACAAAAACTAGTAGACTGAAAAGAAGGGATAAAAGAAAGGAAATTTTCATTGTTTGATGGTGCGTTTTCTTGCTGTGTAGATGATACAAAAAATGGTTATATATATGTGTGTGGAATTTTGTGGGAAGTAACGAAGATTGTTCTTGTTGAGTTTACAGTTAGAGTGACGAAACCTATGTTTTCGTTATTTGAAAATTGAAAGAGAACAACATAAACTTGATACAAGGTTGCCGATTTCTATACTATATGTGCAAAGGCTTTATTTGGTTCAATGGAAGCTAAAATCAAAATACTAGAAGTCGATATCTTGACTTATTTGCATATAGTAGAACCACTTATTTTTTTCATTGACTCTTGTGAGAAAATGATAAAAAGGAAAGACCTCATTTTTGATTATCTTCTTAGTAATATATTCAAAGTTTTTATAAATTGTTGATGTGACATCTCTAATAATGGTTTAAAAATAAGTTTATCAAAAAACATGATTTATCAATAATGACTATATAAGTTTATAAGAAAAATAAAGTTTCTAAGTTGTTACATGATATGACAATTTATAAATCTTGAAAAGATTTATCATAGTTGATGCTTTAAGTGTTCGGCTCGAGCTCTTTATCGAGTATATCGGGCCTTGTGTGTTATACGAAGTACTTCCTCCGATTCAAAATAAGTGATACACTTTAAAATTTTACCTTATTTAAAAAGTAGTGAACCCACACCCACTAACTACCTACTTTATAAAGTGAAATGACTCTTATACCCTTATTTTTAACTTTTAAACATCATTAAACTTACTTTATTCAAAAATTGTGTGACTCATTCCCTAAAATAATCCGATTTACAGTAATATAGGCCCATACCCGATATATTAATGAAATATGATCTAGTTGGCCTTATATGCAACGGCAATGGTAAAAAAAAAAAGTTGAGCAAGCCCAATAATAAATGGAGTTAAGAAATTTTAAGCAAAAGTAAAAGTACAACCTGTTATGCATAATTTACATTCAATTGTTGCCTTCAAAGATCATCAAATCGCCGGAGAAACGACCCATCGAGCATCTCCATTCTCCGCCACAGTCCATAGACCGCCAGAAACACAGATACGAAAATGGCAAGAGAAGTATCAGAGAGCTGTATGGACAGTTTGCTTACAGAGATTGTATCATCGTATTGTAATGTACTCTACGCTAATAAGCCGGAGCTTGCTGCTCGGAGAATTGAAGCCATCGGTTACCACGTCGGCCACCAGCTCTCTGAAAGGTATACAGATCACATCGATCAAACTAAATAAGTTTTCAAATCTTCAATTGATTCTAGAATATTGATCGTCTTAGGGCTCGCTAGCCATAAAATCATTAATTTTCATCTGGATCTTAAAAGTCAATGTATTAACCGTAAATGTACGTGTATATGATTAATTTCCTCTTAATTTGATTTCTACGGGATGCAGGATACCAGAGCTGTTAGCTTTTCTTTCTACAGATCCATAGATGCATTTCCAAATCAGTTAATTCTTTAAAAAAAAAAAACCCCAAATCAGTTCATTCTAAACAGTTTTCAAAATTTAATCTTAAGCTAAATGCACTTATATCGCCGGAGATTGTAGTTGTCTGATCGGATTACTTATGGAAGTTTATCAAATGGAAACTGTGATTTGTAACATTTAGGTTTTCATTTCTCCATTGGCTCCAAATTGGAGGTGAATGTCTGTTTTTGAACAATAAATCTGCATAGTATTTTAGTTCACAGTTATTGTCCAATTATGACTATTGGTAATCTTGAATTGGTGATGTTAATCTTCAGTCGAGTTTTCAAAATTAGTGCAAAGACATGGAAACTATAAGTAGGTAATTGAAATTGTAAGTAGCTTATGATCCGCTTGATTTAGTTGCATCAACATTCTTAGTTATAATATCCATTCAATAAACTACTAATGAACCACAAAAATTTAATAAAAAAATTTATATGATATTAGGTACACCATGGAGCGACCACGGTTTAGTGATCACCTGGAAGCAATCAAGTTCATCTGTAAAGATTTTTGGTCAGAGCTCTTCAAGAAACAGATAGACAATTTAAAGACTAATCACAGAGTAAATCCCATTCCCACCCATATGATATGATATGATATGATATTATATATAATCAGATCGGTTATAAGAAGATAGGGTAAATTCCATAAATTGTCCCTGTAGTCTTGGGTTTTCTGGCTTTTTGTCCCTAAACTTTTTTTTTTTTCAATTTTTTTGTCCCCGTACTCTTTAAAATTCTGTTTTATTGTCCTTCCGTCCAATTTGACTGTTAACAAACGGAATATGCCAAAAAAAATGAGGGTAGTTCCGTCCTTTTGCATTTTCCTTATAATTTTTTTCCCTTTTTTCTTTTTTTATATTCTGCCCTAAAAAATCAATTACTCAAATATGCAGAAGTTCATCTTCTTCAGTGCAGAAGCTTCAAATCACCACTTCATCTTCTTCAGTGGACTCAGTGCAGAGCTTCAAATCACCACCCATCTGTTGAGTAATAATTGAAGATGGCTGGACTCAGTGCAGGAGTTCCAATATCTCTTCCTCTTCTCCGGTACAATCATGGCGGCGACTAAAGGTGAGCCACCATCGTCGTCGGCCATTGGAGAATCTGATACGGCAACTCGAAGTAGTGGAGTGTTGATGTAGCAGTGGTGCTTAACGAGACTCGATATAACAGTGATGCATTAAGAAGGGGTTAGGGTTTCAAGTGCTGATAGATCTAGCGCCATTGTTAGGGTTAGTTTCAGAAATCGAGTTGATTACCAGTTGCAACTTTCTTTGAAGATCTAGTTACCAGAGTGATGGTGGTGTTGCAAATCACCATCGTTAATATATCAAAGAAACATCTAAGCTAAATTTGATGGTGGTGGTGCGAACCACCTTCGATTAATTGGGGGTGCGAACCACTTTTGAAATCTGATTTACCAGAGTGATGGTGGTGTTGCAAATCACCTTCGATTTGGAGGTACTGATTTAGCTTCGATTTTGGCTTTATTACATTCACATAATTTTTAACTGTATACGTTAGTATGGCTTCGATTTGAAACATGAAGTGTTCTTGATGATAGAGTTAATTTCATGGTAGATGATGATAGGATTAGGGTTCTATTAATTGGGGGATTAGGGTTCTAGTTTTATGATGATGAAGAGGAAGGGTGCGAAAAGACCAAAATACCCTCACATGTTTAGCATGTGGAGTTAGTTAACAGCCAAATTTGGACGGAAGGACAATAAACCAGAATTTTAAAGAGTACAGGGACAAAAAATTTGAAAAAAAAAGTTTAGGGACAAAAAGCCAGAAAACCCAAGACCACAAGGACAATTTATGGAATTTACCCAAGAAGATATTATGATAAATAATTAATTAATGTTATTTTTGTTATGGTTATAGGGTACATTTGTTTTGCAAGATGATAAATTCGCATGGGTTTCACGTATGTCAGGGGATCCATCAAATGAAGAAAGTGGGAATAAAGTAACTGGAATGCATCTGTATTTCCCTTGTGGAATTATAAGGGGGGCTCTTTCTAATTTGGGTATTCCTTGTGCTGTTTCTGCTGATATTTCCAACCTTCCTGCTTGTAAGTTCCTTTTTTACCATTAATTTGTCATACTGACTACCATAACTGATTTATTACAATTTCTGCAACTGATTCTAATATGTATTCTGTATAAATTGATGACCAGGTTCGTTTGTGATCCGGATAAAAGTGTAGCAAACATCATAGATTCATAGTTGACGAATCAACAAATGCTACAAAAGTAAACGCCATTGTGACATTCCATAAATATCTAACAAGATTATTATTAAAAGTTAATCTTTCTCCTCATTTTCCATGTGGATATACATATGTATATTTTATGCAATAAACTACAAAATTCATTTTTCGACTTGTAATATTTTTTATGTTTTATTTTAAAAGACAAGTTAGTAACTTTGTGGTTCCACATATGCATTGACATTTAAGCAGACAGTATGCATTCATCGAACATATATCTTTTTTTGGGGAATAAACCCCACCATCTTTTTTCTCCTAAGAATGTCCCTTACAAGTTTTGAACTCAAGACCTTTTGAAGATAAACTCCTCAAGGCAACCCTTGGTGGCCAATTGATCTAGACCAATTGGTTATTTTTAGACTTGTAATTAGTTTACAATTTTAATTAAATTGCGATAATATTATTCACTTGTTCGAACAATCTCCTTTTGGTCTTTAAGCCGTTAATTAGATTTTTTTGTTAAAAAGGATGAGAAATGATATTTGTGCCTACTCGCTTCTAAATTTGACTGTGTCATTCACTAATTTTCTCTCTTCATATCATCCTTTGATTTTGACACTTGTCATCATCAAATTAGTAGGCACATAAGTAGGAACATTTAGTAGACACAAATACCATTACTCAAAAAGGATATATTTGTCAACTTGATATTTTCTCTTTATTATAGTAGAGGGGTCGTGATTGTGACGACAATAATGATAATAATAACGATAGACGTTACCATTTTGAAAACTTGCATTAAGTGGGTCCATGAGAAGATTGAGATGTTTTCAAGATTGTGATGGCATCTAATGGTAATCCACACATGGGATAATACCTATTTTTAAAAATTCGGTTATTTTTGCAAATTTTAAAAAGTTCATCATCCAACATTCAAACTCCCACCTCGCTCCAACCCCATCAAGCCAAACCAAACACAAAGTTGGCAAAAACATGTTCATAATAGCTCCGGAAACGGTCTGAGGCACTGAGTTTATACCCATGTGGGCTGCAGGTCGTGAGTTCGAATCCCTTTGGGAGCGTTGCATTAGCGTGATTTAACTCATACCTCACACGGGCACATATGGGGAATTTTCTTTGGAAATCCCACTGGGGGCTGGGTTTGCCCGCTTATGCGGAACTCGAACTCGGGGTGTTCGCTGAAAAATTGCAAGTAGGCTTCTGTTATTTCATTTGCTGTTTCCAAAAAAATTAAACAAGAACAACAACACTATATAATCCCTTTAAATAAGAGATACAACTGCTACAACTATAACGTGCTTTATAAGGCTGAGAGGTACGGGCCAACGCCCGGTGTGGCGTGGGGATGAGGTGGCTTAGCCACGGCGTGGCCATCAAGACGAACACCGCCCCCCCCCCCCCCCCCAACGGCGTGGGGGGTTGGCGTGGTGGAAACTCCGGCTGGACAACGGCTGGAAACGGGGCGTGGGGGTGAGATGGGGTGAGGTGGATGCTTTTGATTGGTTGGTGGGTATTTTCTTTTATATTTTATTTAAAATTTAATGAAATAAAAGGGTGTGGTGTGGTGTGGTGGGTATTTCCTAGAGATGATGTGGTGTGGGTGTGGTGTGGTTGCTGAGGTGGCAGATGATGTGGCAGAAAAAATGGGTGTGGGTGTGGTACCCATACCGGGCAGCCTAAAGAAACATCCATTTGCAAGTGGTCAATAATGTATACGTGGCAAAAGCTAGTGAATAAATTAAAAAAGAACATTATAATTGTGAGAAATTGTAAGTGTTGTCAAGAAAAGTTGGATTTTTAATTTATTTATTTGAGTATTTTTTTTTAATTAGGTACACACATTCATCTTATATACATTTATTTTCTCTCGATCACTTTTTTGCCGAGGTCTTTTTGAGAGTAATATCTCTTCATTCGGGTAAGGGTTCACATCCCACCTCAGTACCTCCCTATACCCTTCATTTATAGGACTTGTATATCGTTGTTGATGTCGTCAAGAAAAGTCAATTAAATTAAGGGTTTTGTTAATGATAGCCCTTAGGGATGTTTCTAACGTGCATAAAACGCTTGTACATTCATTGATAAAGTAGTGTTCCTAAAATTCAGGGGCGATTTTTACCTTATTGTTGCCTTCTTATTGACGGCCTTTAAGGCTGTCATTATCGATTTCCTTAAATTAAAGAGTATGGAGTCGTGAGCGTGGGGGTTGCTAGTGAGTGATGGTAGTTACGACTTGTAATGTATATGTCGTAGAATGCAATACTTGTATAGAACTTTCACTTTTAATTAAGAATAAACAAAAATCAAGGGACTGTTTTTGTAAATACAAATACCTGATTATTCACAAAAGATTCCAAGCAAAAATCAAGAAACTTGGAAGCTGCAAAATCCATATTTTTGTCTTGTTGGTTTACTTGTTCTCAATCATTTTTATACTTTCATCCCAATCTTTCTCTCTCTTTCTTCCTGCTGCTTGGATGGACGCCAAAGCTTCCGCTTTTCTCAATCACCATCCAACCCCAATTTCAAAAACCCTAATTCTAATTCTCTCACAGAAACCCTAAAATTTCAATATCAATTTCAGTATCAATCTCAATAAACGATGTTTACTTGGAACTTCGCCAAATCGGCGGAGGCCGTCTTCTCTCGATTGGCCATAAAGAAGATTTGCAAGTTTTTGTTGAAGAAGAAATTAGGGCAACTTATTCTTGGCGACATCGATCTTAATCAGCTTGATGTTCAACTTAGTAACGGCACAATTCAGCTCTCGGATTTGGCACTTAACGTCGATTTTATCAATCAGAAGGTTTGTTTGTTCAATTTGATTTTTTTCAATACGATTATTCCATTTACGAATTAGAGTTTAAACTGATATTTAAGCGCAAATTGAAGTTTATTTGAAGTTCAGTATACACATATCCACTTTTGTTAATTTAGAATCTGCTTTTGATCCAAAATTCGTTTAATTTTGACCTATTATTGTTTGAATTTAAAATTGGATCACTTATAGCATTTTACCAATTTACCAATAATCAAACAGTATATAGCATTTTACCAATTTACCCCTGTGTTTTCAGCTTGGTGAATCAGCAATTATAGTTGTGAAAGAAGGATCTATTGGTTCTCTAACAGTTAAACTTCCATGGAAGAATAGAAATTGTGAAATTGAATTAGAAGAACTCGAAATTGTACTTGCCCCTGGTCTTTCAAGTTCTCAATTTCAAAACGAACCTTCTAATTCGGGTCAAAATGATACTTCCTACACAAGTCATGAATTTATGACACCTGTACATGAAATGGTCAACAGTACTACAACAACTGCTTCAATGGATATTCATGAAGGAGTCAAAACAATTGCTAAAATGGTCAAATGGTTGCTCACAAGCTTTCATGTAAAAATTAGAAATTTAATCATCGCCCTCGACCCGTTACCAGAACCAAACGAAAAAACGGATTCCAGAACATTGGTTTTACGGTTTGGTGAAGTGGAATGTGGGACCGGGATTTCTGAAGATGTTGACCTTAAAAGTCAACAAACAGTTGATGGCTTTCTAGGGTTAAGCCGATTGACTAATTTTGTGAAATTTGATGGAGCAGTAGTCGAATTTCTTCAATTAGACGATAATACAGAAACTTTAGGTGAAATGTTTTCAGGAGAATGTTCATTAAATGCTACAACACCTCTAATTACAGGAGAAAAAGGTGGTTTTTCAGGGACGATTAAACTAAGTATACCATGGAAAAATGGTTCTTTAGATATTAGAAAACTGGATGCTGATGTGTACATTGATCCTTTACAGTTGAGATTACAACCGAATTCCATTAAAAACTGTATGTATTTTGCACATGTTTTTGAGCAACTTGACAAAAGTTCAATGCAGAACAAAGCTAATGAATCTATATACCACAGTGTATTATCATCCAATTTATCAAATTCAGGTTCTTTTGAGTTCTCATCTGATAAATTCTCACAAAAACCTGGACATGAATTAGCTGGAAAAGATTCTGTTTTTGATGCTCTGTTTCGAGGTTCACATTTAATATCAGATTGGATGACATCACCAGTCACCAACAACCAAGAATCAGAATTTGGGGCCAGGTTTGTATACATTTTTCATAGCATTTTTTATAACTTTAATTTTATAGTTTTAGGTTATGATAATGTATATATTTGGTTTGCAGTGTGGATCAGTTCTTTGAATGTTTTGATGAAATGAGAAATTCACAATCTGCATTGGGAAACAGTGGAATATGGAATTGGACTTGTTCTGTGTTTAGTGCAATAACTGCTGCATCAAATCTTGCTTCTGGATCTCTCCATATTCCTTCTGGTATACATATACATATACAATACATATACATATACATATACATATACATATACATATACATATACATATACATATACATATACATATACATATACATATACATATATTTTGATTTATTTTGTGACTCTGATGCAGAACAGAAACATGTTGAAACAAGTCTTAAAGCAAGGATTACGCAGATAACAATCTTGTTATCATTTGTGGATGAAGAACAAAAATCTTCATATGTTCATTATATAAATGCAGAATTGAATGATATGCAGCTGATCTGGCAGGTAATAATTTGTTTGTGCATTTAGGATTTTATTTTTATATATTTTTAAACTAATTTTACAATTTGACAAGGTCAACAGGTCTGTCCTCAAGAATCAAATTTTGAAGCGACAGTCAAGCATATTGAAGTATCTGATAATTTCAATTTGCATTCTCAAAATGAAAATCTGAAAGATCACACGAATTTGATCAAAAATAAGCAAGCTGCAGTTGAAAAAGCTTGTCCTCCTTTCACCTTATTGGATGACCAATCAAGATTCCATAAAAGTCAAACTTACAGGGATGTGGTCAAAGGAGTCAAACTGGTCAAAGTCTTGCTACTTAAAACTTCCTCTGTTACCCGATTCCAATACATCTCACCATCTGTTTCGGGACCGAAATCTTTGTCGGTTAAAGTACCACCACTTGTTTTTTGGGTGAATTTTCATCTGATAACCACAATTTTGGATTTTTTTCAAGAAATTGAAAAATCTCTCAAAATATATAGCAAAAATGACATAATTCCAACGGGTTCACATGACCAATATATGAAATCCCCTAAAGAAACCCTAAAATTCAATATTTATCTTCTTGATGCAAGAATGGTATTATGTTTTCCATGTGAAGAAACTGAAGATTTTAAAAATTACTTATCTTGGAATAAGTTTATTGTCATTGATCTTTCTTCCCCATTGACTCCAAGAGATACAAGTGTTCAATCAAGTCAAAGTCAAAGTCAAAGGTTTCGTTTGACAACTTCACGTTCTTTGCATTTGAGTTTAGGAAATATTGCGGTTTATTTCGTTTCACCATCTTCTAATCTCAAATTCCATGCTGAACGAGTTTTATCTGTTTATGATAAAACGGGCCATCCTTCTGTTGTCAGTATGCTCTGGCAAGATAATGCTGTTACGGGCCCTTGGATCACAAAACAGGCCAAAATTCTTGCTACTTCAGATGGTAACACTTTCAAGAATAAATCAACAGGGTTTGCATTTCTTACAACTGCTAAAGATATGGAAGATTTTAATTCCAAAACACGTGAAAAAATAGTTTCAAGTTCTTCCTTTTTTCTTCACATTCATCTTCCTCATGTCACAATCAATCTGGACCCTTCATTATATCAAACCCTAAATGATCGTGTACAGCAAGTGAATAATTGGTTATCAAGCTTAGATTTTGAACAACATCCCTCATCATCATCAGCATCTCAATCATCAATTCTTGTAAATTGTGATCTTGTTGAGGTTTCCATTAGGGTTTCACCAATTGGAAACATCAAAAACTCAATTCAGAATGAAATTCCAGGATCTTGGTGTAAATTAAAATTAAAAGTTGGAAACTTTGAGCTGTTAACTGTATCAAATACGGGTGGAATTCAAGGTGCTAACTTTTTCTGGGTGGCCCACGGTGAAGGGGGTCTTGTGGGGTCCACTACAGGGGTGCATGATAAAGAATTTGTTCTCATCTCGTGTGATAACTCCTCCAGAGGACGTGGGAATGGTGAAGGTTCAAATGTTTTGTCTTGTAGGTTCCCTGGGTCTGACATCATACGCATGTGGGACCCAGAGAATTTTATAAGTCATGTTTCTATAAATATTCGATGTGCTACTATTGTTGCAATTGGTGGGCGTTTGGATTGGTTTAATTCCATCACATCTTTTTTTAGTACTGAAAATGAAGAAATTTCAGAGAAAAAAGATTATTCTTTTGTTCTTAATTTGATTGATATTGGTTTATGTTATGAAGCGTATCCAACCGAACAAGATTCTACACAAGAACCGTGTGTTGCTGGTCTTCTAGCAGCATCAAGTTTGAAACTTTCCAACATTTCATCAGCTAAATCTTCACAAAATGATTATGAAATTAAAGTTCACGATTTGGGTTTACTTGTTTGTCAAGAATCGGGACTTTATAGTGATCAAAATCTTGGAAAAGTTGGGTATGTTAAAGTTGCAGCAGAAACACATGTTGAAGCAGTTTTAAGATTAAATTGCAGAAACGGTCATGAATGGGAACTGGAATGTTCTGAATCCAACATTGTTCTTGATACTTGTCAAGATTCCACTTTTGCCCTTGCTCGTCTTTCTGCTCAAATTCAGCAGATTTTTGCTCCTGATGTTGAGGAATCAATCGTGCATTTGCAAACTCGGTGGGATAATAATAATAATAATAATCATAATATCCAGCTGGCACAAGAAAATTACAAAAACCAAAATTTAATAAGTAATCATTCAACTTCAAGTTCAGATACAAATGGTGAAGTCAATCTGATGGATGAAATATCTGAAGGAGCGTTTGACTTAAATGTTGACCGTAAACGTGTACCGGTTCCAGTATTTGGTTTGCAAGATAACGATAGTGAAACCTCGTGTTCACATTCCATCTTACCAGAGTTCATAGACGGTTATTTCTTATCCAGACCAAATCTAACCAACCAATTACAGCATGCCACATCAGCACCTGTAAAGGAGGCAAATGTTCAATCTGGAAATGGTTGGTATGATGATTCGTTGTTGAAGATTGTTGAAGATCATGTTTCGGGTACTGGAGAAAGAACCGATTTTAAACAATTTGTCGAAACTGAAACTTGTGTTGCACAAATTGGGAATGTAAAAGTAAAGGGTCGTGTGGTTTTGAAAAATAATAATGTTAGGTGGAGAATTTATGGTGGTTCTGATTGGAAATGTACAAGAAATAAAAATGTTTGTTTAGAGTTTGCAGTTTCAAAAATGGGCATGGAATGTGATGTATTTCCTGATGGTGAAATATCTGTTTCTAAGCTTTCGGTCTCTGTTCAGGATTTTTCCATTAATGATGTCAGCAAGGGTGCACCATGGGTACAGGTATATCCTAGCCACCTCAAGATTCTTGCTTTTCTAATATATGTGTGTTTTGTGTGTGTGTGTGTGTGTGTGTGTGTGTGTGTGTGTGTGTGTGTGTGTGTGTGTGTATATATATATGTATTTCCTGAAGTTTGTAATAAATGTTTTTTTTAAATAGGTTCTTGGTTGTTATCAATCAAAAGATCGTCCTAGAGAATCTCGTTCTAGAGCACTGAAGCTAGATTTAGAATCAGTTAGACCAAATCCTTCAACTCCTCTTGAGGAATACCGGTAAGTTTGTATGAAATTATGAATTTCGTCCCTCCACTTTTTTTTATTACACGGATAGTCCCTAATTTTGTAACTATTAACATCAACGGTCCCTGCCTTTTTTGCTTTAGGGATCATTAGTGTTAGAAGTTTCAAAATTAGGGACTATATGTGTAACAAAAAAACTGCTTTGTGTTTGTGTGATCTCTAATGTTGGTGAGTATTTCAGGTTACAAATTGCACTACTTCCAATGCGTTTACATCTTCATCAAACCCAACTGGAATTCCTAACCAACTTTTTTGGAGGGAAAAATTCATCTCTTCAGAATGTTGTTGAATTAGATACACCACCAAAGGATCCACTTAACTTAGGGAATCATACCATAACAGAAGAAGCATTACTTCCCTTTTTTCAGGCAAGTTTTAGCCACTAAAACCCACTTATTGTGACACTTTTTTTGTTTGTCACTAATGTCACTTTTGGCTCTATCTTATTGTTCATATTCTGATACTTGGCTATATATATACATTTGTTTCAGAAATTTAGCATATCATCTTTTGTTGTTCGGGTTGACTACATTCCTTCTCGTGTTGACTTAGCTGCATTAGGTCACGGGAAATATGTGGAGCTTGTTAATCTATTTCAATGGAAGGTAATATATACAAATATACAATCACCACACCAAATTATATCTGCATGAAATTTAATAACAATGGATTACCTGTTTTTGTAGGGAGTAGAATTACAACTGAAAAACGTCGAAGCAGTTGGTGTTTATGGTTGGAGCAGTGTATGCGAGACAATAGTTAACAAATGGGCAGAAGATATTTCTCAAAATCAGGTATAATTAATTAAACATCAATTATAGAAAATGCATATTTATTTATGGTTGTAACATTTTACAGATTCATAAAGTATTAAAAGGTCTTCCTCCCATTCGATCACTGGTAGCTGTTGGTTCTAGTGCTGCAAAATTAGTTACTTTACCTGTGAAAAACTATAAAAAAGATGGCAGAATAGTTAAGGGTATGCAAAGAGGAACAGTTGCTTTTTTGAGGAGTGTGTCACTTGAGGCTATTGGGCTTGGGGCCCATTTAGCAGCCGGGGCCCACGCCATCCTCCTTCAAGCAGAAGACATTGTTTCAACCACTCCACCAACTTCACCTAATGCACGGTCTACTCAACCTAAAGATGCTCGTCAAGGAATACAACAGGTAATTAATTATAATTTTTTAAATTTACGTTCTCATCTTCACTTGTTTGTTTATTATTTAGTAATGACTGAATTACATAAGTCGTCCTGTATGAAATTATGGATTTTGTATCTTGATTTTTTTGTTAAATTATTATAGGTGAAAATACATTTTAGTACCCTGAATTTGGCTAACTAGGTCTTCTACTGCCTTGAACTATTAGAGGTGTGTCATGGTACCTTGAACTTGTCAAAAGGATCGATTTAATACCCTGACTCATTAATATATAGATATTAGAAGTAGATCACATGAAAAAACAAGACAAAATTAGTGAATCAAGGTACTTAATCGACTATTTTGTAAAGTTCGGGGTACCATGTTGCACCTTTAATAGTTCAGGGTACAAAAATGTATTTTGACCATTCTTATATGGATAGTCCCTAATCATAACAACGGTCCTAAAGCAAAAAAACAAGGGAGGCAGGGACTGTTGATGTTACTAGTCTCAAAATTAGGGACTATCCGAAGAGGTCCAAGGCACGAAATCGTAATATCATACAAACCAAAGTGACAGTTACTATTTAATAAAAAAGGGTTAAGTAACATGAGGATATATTTGATAGGCTTTTGAGACAATGAGTGATGGTTTTGGAAAATCAGCATCTGCTTTAGTCCAAAGTCCTTTGAAAAAGTACCAGCGTGGGGGTGGTGTGGGGTCCGCTTTATCAACTGCTGTGAAGGCGACACCTGGAGCTGCCATAGCCCCAGCTTCTGCTGCTGCACGTGCAGTGCACTCTGCACTTGTTGGTGTTAGAAATAGGTTGGTTGGTGTTTATCCTTAATTTGTACGGTCAACCCATTGATATGTAATTTGGTCAAAATTTTGACCTTTAGCAATACATAATAGGTAAAATAATACTAGTAGTAATTAGAAGTATATATTAATTAATATAGTGGTTGTGGTTGATATTTGCAGCCTTGATCCTGAGCACAAGAAAGATTCAATGAATAAATACTTAGGCACAAGTCAGTCTCAGGCGCATGTGAAAACTTGTTTAGCAAGAAACAAGAGAAATTCATAGCAAATCCCAAGGAATGGGATTTCATGACTCATTGAAATAGCAAATTACTCAAGTGCCCTTGTGAGGTGATGGTGGGTGCAACAGTCATTACTGTTAGGTTTGATGTGTGCATAATATAATATTCATTATTATAGAGTGAAGATGATAGAATTTGTGTATAAGTGAGAAATATTTGTTTGTTCAGGCGAGCTTTGTAAATTCTCATGGGGTTTTTTGGTGGTATTCGTAATTTGAATTTCCTGAAGCTGTATAAAATTCCTCATCATTTTTTGTACATAAATTTCTGAGTTTAACTTATCTTTTTAGGGTTACAAATGAGGTTCCTAAGAAATCTTTGGTTGCGTCTAAATTGGGTATAGTTGGTGTATGGTTGGAATATTATGACGTTTATCATTTACACTTGCAATCTACACCTAGTCAATTAATATGCCTCAAGATACTTAGGGGGTGTTTGGGAGGACTTATTTAGGAGGCTTATGAGCTTTTAAGCTTATTTAAGTTTAATAATCACTTTTAAGTGTTTGGTAGTATTAGTTTATTTAAGGGTTTTAAATAAGCTATTTTGGAAGTGATTATTAGCTTATTTAGGATTTTTACTTCTTTTTCCTCCCATCGTAATCTCATTTCACCTCACAAGCTATTTTAGAAGGGGTTACTAAAAAATGTCATTTTTAGTTTAAAATATATAAGCCGGTCCAAACACTTTTTTTAACAAAAACTATTAACTTAAATAAGCTAATAAGCACAAGCTATTTTAATAAGCACCCCTTATATTGTTTGACAACAAAAACACCAATGAACCTAAACTCATCACCATGTAGGTCGAGTATTGGGGCTTCACGAATTAGATCATACCTCGAGATTCGTTGAATATTAACGCTACACAAAAACGATCGGATTGTAAAATAACAATAATCGGTTTCATCATTCATAAACTTAATTTAATAGCTTTACAGACTAAAATAATACAGGAAATGATTGTTTTATTTTAGAGTAAAAGTCATTCACGTTAGGGTTTATCAGACTAAACTCAAAACCCACAACAATGGCGTCTCTGATGGCGATTCGCAAAGCTAATTTCATTTCTTCATTCAAGGTAGGTTCTTTACGCTCTCCTCATTCCGTTTTCATTCGTAAAACACTCTCCACATCATCCGCCCCAAACAGTTTCGATTCACCCCGAAATCATCAAACAAACTCTAATCAATGGAACCTACAATACAATCATCAACAAGGGAACCCTAATAATCGGAACCAGGGATACCAGAACCCACAGAATTATCCACACAACACGCAGCAGAACTTTAACCCGGTTCAGCGTCAAAATTATCCCCCGAATTCAGGGCAACAAAGTTATTACCAGGGGAACCCTAATCAGCATCAGAATTACCCCCAAAATGCGGGCAAGCAGAACTTTAATCAAGAGACCCTAATCAGCGTCAGAATTATCCTCCACCGCAAGCCCCAATTCAGAGACAGAATTTTCAACAACAGCAATCTTCTAATTATTCGCCCCAAAACCCTATTCCTACTCATGCTCCTGCAGTGAAAGCTGATTTGTTGAGTATCTGCAAAGAGGGAAAGCTTAAGGAAGCCATTGAATTGGTGGAGAACGGTGAACTTGTAGATGCTGAGTGCTTCAGTGCTCTATTTGGGTTATGTGGGAAATCAAGGAAGCTTGAAGATGCTAAGAAAGTGCATGATTACTTCTTAAGATCAAGTTACAGGGGTGATATTCAGCTGAATCACAAAGTAATAGATATGTACAGTAAATTTGGAAGCATGGTTGATGCACGCCGAGTGTTCGATCATATGCCTGACAGAAATATGGACACTTGGCATTTGATCATAAACGGGTATGCAGGAAACGGGTTAGGAGATGATGGGTTGGAAATGTTTGAGCAAATGAGAAATCTCGGGTTACAACCAAATGAAGAAACTTTTCTTGATGTTTTAGAATCGTGTGCTGGTGCTGATGCAATTGAAGAAGGATTTATCCATTTTTAAGCAATGCAGAAAGAATACAAAATTGTTCCCAAAATCGAACATTATTTAGGGCTTTTATCTGTTTTTGGGAAATCTGGACACCTGTCCGAAGCTTTGGAATATATCCAAAAACTTCCATTTGAACCAACATCAGAAATCTGGGAAGCTTTAATGAATTATGCACGAATTCATGGTGACATTGATCTTGAAGATAAAGCTGAGGAAATATTAACAAATCTTGACCCATCAAAAGTCAACCCGAAAAAAAATCCCGACCCCACTTCCAAAAAAATTCACATCTATAAGCATGCTGGAGGGTAAGAACAAGTTGAGTGATTTGAAAAACCCGACACTTTACAAAGATGAAGAGAAATTTAGGGCTGCAAATAAAGAACAGAGTTATGTTCCTGATACAAGATATGTTCTTCATGACATTGATCAAGAAGCTAAAGAACAAGCTTTACTTTATCATAGTGAGCGTTTGGCGATTGCATATGGATTGATTTCTACTCCTGCAAGAACACCTTTAAGGATTATTAAGAATCTTAGGGTTTGTGGTGATTGTCATAATGCGATTAAGATTATGTCGAGGATTGTGGGGCGGGAATTGATTGTTAGGGATAATAAAAGGTTTCATCATTTTAAGGAGGGAAAATGTTCTTGTGGTGATTACTGGTAATCTGCTATTGTTATGATCATATGTGTGTTTAGTTGATGTTATATTGAATCAATGTTAATCATGTTATTCTTAGGTTTACATTTAGTTAAAAAGGAAGTTTAAATTTAGTTTTTTCATACGGGCAAATGTGGTTTTCAGAGATTTAGAAACAAATTACATGCATGAAGATCGAAAGTCTATAAATTATTTGCATAATTTCGAAACAAATGTGGTTTTCTTGTTATAGTAAGTCGCATATCCTGATCCTTGACAACTTCTACATTTTCCAGTCCATTCATAAACTACTTTTTTATCACAAACTTCAAACTTCAAATGAATTGATGAAAGTGTAGATTTTTAAGAATTGAAATTACCAACGTACAATCTATCCCTTCATAACAAAAAAAAAAAAAAAAAAAAAAAAAAAAAAAAAAAATCAATGATAAAAACAAGTTATGAAAACTAAATATCTCCCAAAAAATGATTAAACACAAAACTAAAACTAAAAGCAAATGAAAATGAGTTATATATATCAAAAGCGACTATCAATTTCAGTCATATAATCAATCTCTTAATTTTAAATATCACACAAAACATCAACATAAAACCCAAAAAAACTGATAAACTGCTACACTTTCAATTTACGTTGCTTATACATACATCAACTTGTATGTAAACAATCAAAAAAGTATATTGCAAATCAGGGAGATGTTCTTAGAGACATGATAAAACATTAATGTTTAGGAACGTAAAGGACATCTTAAATCAGTGACGCACATGGCGACGTAGGCGATGAAGTCATAATTAGTGACACGATTAACATGTACAAAGAAGTCGTTTGATTTGCAACCCACTTAGCGACATGTGGTAGGAGGTCACAAATAGCGACCCATTACCTATGATTATGTGGAAATGCTACTATTCATCTATAATACATGGATAGTGTGCTTTTTTAAATATAGTGCTATATATATATATATTAGTTTATAAATATGATGTGTATATTTGTAAACCGTCGTAAAATATGGACACATGCGCAACAAAGTGGCAATTTATCAACACATTTGTTGCATATTTATTGATCAACTTAGCGACTTACACGTAATAGTCGCCAATCAGCGACATAACTAGTGACGTCAACAACCAAGTAGCAAATGATAGCGACGAGTTTAGTGACAATGGTATAGAAGTCACAACTTTAGCGACACATATACCAACTTGTGTTAGGATAACACAGTATTTAGCGACACTTTTACATGTGAAATGAAGTCGCAAATTAGGGACGCACTTAGTGACAGATGTTTATTGGGAATGTCATTTCATGATCTTTTAGTACCCCAGCGGTGAAATTATAAATTGATAATATGATGGATCACCAATATTTATTAAGATATTTAACTATGCGTTTATATTAAGAGCGGCATGAAATTTAGTTGCATTAGCACTTTGGTCCACTATCACAACAAAGGCAAAGGGTATTGGTACGACACCCTGAAAATTCTACTGTTTTTGTAGGCTTCATTTTTAAGCAATCTTCATGACACGTGTCTTCTTGGCATGGGCTTGGTGCATAATCATGAACATAAGCACAAAGATTGTCACCTACTTGGTAACAAACATAATAGAAAAGGTTTAATAGAATGATAAAAATAAAAAAAATAAAGCGATTTGCTGATTTTTAATACGTTTTTAGCATAAACTTATATGAGAATTGTAATTTGTAAATGAAGAAATGGGATTCAACGAAAGTATTAATTACCAACAGCCTTGCATTCTTCTTCAGGGCTAGCAATGCCATTCCTCAAACTTATAAATAACATGTAAAAGAATAGAAAACATAATATATTTTTCTTCATGATGAACTCGGACCTTTTAGAGCAAACTATAAATTTTTAGATATTTTTAAGGTTAAAATATGAGCTTTAAGTTGAATACATGTTATTTATACATCCTCCTCTGCTAGTTAGCATTAATAAGCATTTATAAATACATTCAATGCATTCGATGGTGTTATAAATACATTCATTGCATCAAAATGGACTAATACAATAATTTGATGTAGATCAATTAGTCACTAAGGGTTGCTTTGAGGGGTTTGTCTTTAAAAAAACTTGGGTTTAAGATCTGTTGAGAGCATTCCCCAGGAGATTAAATAGGAGGTGAGGTTTATTCCCCTAAAAAGGAGATATGTTCGAGGAATGCATATTGTCCGCTTGGATGTCATTGTATATGCCACTAACTTACTAATTTGTCGTAAAAAAAAAAAGTACTGTAATTATTTACATATTTTAGGAAATGCTAAGTTCATTAAATATGTTATATCTCATGCTCTTGGTGTATCAGTTAGGAGTGTTTGGGAAACATTATTTAAAGGAAGCTGATTCTTAAATAATATTTTTTATATATGCTGAGAAATTTTTATGAAAGGACACTCTTTCTCTTGTTTTATCAAATTTTGCATTTTACCTAGCTTCCATCAAAACCCTTTGTTCTGGACAATCATAGAGGGAATGTTAAGTTTGTAAAAAAATAAGTTGAAGATATAAATTATGCAACTTCTCCGGTAACAATGGTGGTTCTTCAACCAGGTCGCTCCGTCTTTCTCCTTCCACCTCCCTCCCTCGCAATCACCAACACCATAAACTTACATCATATTGATTCAATGGCTAAATACGAACAAATCAATTTCAAAAGAGGAATCTCTTGGTTTTTGCCATGACCGATGGCGCTGAAGGCCGATTTCATTTTCTTCTTTTAATATTAATGAATTACATGAACTATGAATTAGTTAATTGAGATAAAAGTAAACGTTTTACGTGGCTAGTTTTTTTTTTTTTTTTTTGAAATTCATCTGCAGTTTGGAAGTGAAAAGTAATTCATTCTGAGCATAATTGTCAATTTCGTAAAAAAATATATATTTTTATTAGATCAATTAACTTTTCTTTTAATCTGAACCACAAATAACTTATCTCTTAACATATAAATCAAAACCGATTAAAATAATAATTTATTTTATTCGTAAAAAATGTTATATCTAATATCCTGCCGCAACGTGCGGGTATAACGTTGCTTGTTGTTTACATTTCGGCTAGGTTTTTGTGTAAATGTAACATTTACAGCTTTATATATATTAGACGTTGTAATTAGGGGTGAGCAGAAAAAGAGGATAACCGGAATCGGAACTGAAACCGTCTCGGAACCGAAGGTTCCAGACCAGGAACTTGTTAGGAGGTTCCGGTTCCGCTTCCTAAAATTATGGAACCGAATATCGTCCATGCTGATTAATTTACCCATTTCATATATGGGCTAATAACAGTCAATCCAGCCCAACAATAGTCAATATAGAATAACTCTTAACCTATTATTAATTTAGGATTTTGTTAATGACAACCCTTAGGGCTGTCATTAAGGGGTAGTTACGTGCATAAATCGTTTATACTTTTATTAGTGAGGGTTGATTCTTAAAATATAGAGGCGGTTATTGATTATTTTATAAGTTTTTTATGCGTGTCTTGACGTCTTATTAACAGCTCTTAAGGATGTCATTATCATTTCCCATTAATTTATTATCATCATAAAACAGAAAACTACAATTCGAAATAAATGCTTAAAGCCTGAAATGTTCAATACAGATGATTATTTCTTTTATTCTTTTTTTTTTTTCTAATTTAATTATCACTAAAAATTCCAATTCACTTCATTTTAATAAATATCACTATAATTTATTAACATACTGATGGTTGTCATCATTAATTATTTAATTATTATTCTAAAAGTTAATTTTTATTATTGAATAAAAATATCATTATTATTAATGACATATTATTTACGTAAATAAAAAAATTTATTTTAGTTCTAAAAATTTACTATTATATTGATTTAGTGCATTCGACTCAAGTTTTTAATTGGATCGTCGGTTTATATCATAAGTAATTCTCTGATTTTTTAAAATTAATTAAAGATTAATTATATCATTGGGTATTTAAAATGTTGCTTATATAAGAATTTATTTGGTTTATATTTTTCATTTAATATTTTATGAATGAAAAGTTAATTTACCTTGATTTAGTTTGAATTTATAAGTTCTAAAGTTAAATTTATGAAAAATTGAAAATATTAAATCCGTAGCGGAGCATGGGCGTATATGTAACACCTCAAATTTTAATACAAAATATTTCCGTAAAATCCTTTTAAAAACATTAGAGTAATTGTCCCAAAAATATGAATTTACAAAATCTTTGGCATTAAATAAAAATCAATAGTTGGTGTTACAAAATTATATCATAGCCAAAGCCAAACGTAAATCCACCTTGCTATCTCTACTTAAACCCGTGCGCCTTCACTAGCAAACGCACCTAATCCTTAGCTCCTGAACCTGAGTACATAGCATCACAAACAAACATAGTACGTAAGACAAAATTGTCTCATGAGATACATGAGTTTTAGACCCAACATTAACATATAAATAATCACATTTATTAGATATATAAATATATGTGTATATACATACATATATATATATATATATATATATATATATATATATATATATATATATATATATATATATATATATATATATATATATATATATATATATATATATATATATACACACACTTTAGTTACCTCCGCGGTAACCCTATCTCATTCATATACATCGATCACCTCTTCGGTAATCCTATCACATTCATTTATAACCTATTCAACCCGTCAAGTTGTTCGGAATGCCTCCAAACCGACAAGACCCCATTTTTGCCATACTAACCGGAATGCCTCCGATTCAGTAGAACCCCCATTGCCACAGTGTTCAGCCAAAGTGACCTATCTTCATCTTACTAACCAGAATGCCTCCGGTTCAGTAAGATCCAACATCTTGTTGGGTGATCGGAATGCCTCCAATCCACCAGTTTAAAGATACCATGATAATCCAGAATGCCTCCGAATCTACCACGTACCTGTCCTATCTCAATCTACCCGTTATAACCACTACATGTGACTATATGTCACATCAATCAACAATGTCGTATGGCCGTCACACAATATAACCGTATACAAATCTTAGTTAGTATTCACACAATTAAATCAACTAGTCATAATAATAATAAACAACTAGTTAAGACATTAGTAATCACAAATTATGAAAATGCTTCTTTACCACTATGTACTCAGTTTTAAAGTTCACATGTACTCACCTTAGCCAAGCTAAATCCAAATCGTGTTTATCAACACAAATTCTTGCTCTCCAACTTGTGAAATATCACCAATCCTTAGGTCTTCTTGACCTATTATCAATATCATCATACAATCCAGTTATTATCAATAGCTAGAGACCATTTAATCATTATAATACCCTTAACCACCAAGTTCCCCAAACTTGGTGGAAATCTCAAAACCCTAACTTGATGTTAACTCAACAAATCCTAGATCCATCAAGAACACAAGGTTCTCATACAATCTTGGAGTGTTTTACACTCACCATATACATCTTTTAACAAGATTTCCAACATAGACTCTTCATACCCATGATTTACCCAAAACTCAACCCATATACTAATTAGAAGATGGAGATACCTTAGATCTTTGACAAGGGTTGAAGATCTCCAAGAATGGTGATGTTCTATGCTCAAGAACACCCAAAAACGTCCTTTCTCTCTCTAGAATCGGCTGCACAAGTGTTGTGGGTGAAAATGAGCAAAACCCTAGCTTTTCCCGTTTTTAATCTGTGTCTGAAGAGTTCGCGCCGCGAACCCCGAGTTCGCGCCATGATCTTCCCGTGTCGTGAACTTCTCGCGAACGTGATCGGGTCGCGAACCCCGATCTCCAAAAACCCCAACTCACTGCCCGATGTTCGCGATCGGGAACCAATGTTCGCGCCGCGAACTGCCTGTCCCAGACAAGCTGCAGTTTTCGTTGATCATTTCGACCCGGTTTCGTCCATAACTTTCTCATACGTTATCCAAACGACACGAAACCAATTTCCACGTCTTTTAAACGATTTATCCTTATTTATCATATTTTTATATAATTATTTATTTACCAAAAATTCGGGTCGTTACAGTATATTACTCGTTTCAAACATTATGTTGTATGTGTTAGTTGTAATATTTGTTATTCTGAATAAAATATAGACAAATAAATAAAAGAAAATGATAATGACAGTCCTGAGGGCTATCAATAATAAGACCAAATTAATATAAAAACCGCTCCCTGAATTTTAGGAACACTACTTTATCAATGAATGTACAATCGTTTTATGCGTGTTAGAGACAGTCCTTAAGGACTGTCATTAACAAAACCCATAAATAAATGGCCTAAAGGGATTTATAATTGCTCTAATTCCACGAGTGCACGACAGACGACGGAAACTTTTATATTAATTAAGAAAATTTAAGTTTATTTAATATTTCATATTATGTGTTTTTAAAATACATATTAGAAAAACTATTATTAAATAAATCAGCTTAGTTGGTTAAGATTTTGATACAAGAGACATATTGGTCTTTTTTTTTTTTTTCCAATTTATACTTGAGACTTCTTTTATATATTGTTCAATACCATTACATTCTTGTATGTTAAAACAAGACCAACAAAACATAAAACCAAACTAAAACTAAGAATTCATATAAAATCCCAGTAGAAAGCTTTGCAAGCTTTCATTTACACTAACAACTCTAAAGACATTTAAAAACGTTCCTAGGTTGCACTAAGATAAAACAAGTGAAATCTTCTTAAATAAACTATAAACTATAGACACCCCGATGGAAGTTGATGGCCATAAGATTTTCCTACAACATTCAAGCAAGATGAAACCACGTGTCCCTCGGGCCCACGATATACCAAGTTAATGTTCTCGAGTTTCACACCTTTACATGGCACGCGTTTACTACAATTTAATTTAACCGCAACCTTAGAACTCGATGTGCCACGAACTTTTCTAAATGTCACATTCCTTATTTGAACATTTGATTGCGCCTACAATAAACAAATATAATCTTTTAGTAATAAAGTTAAAATTAAATTAAATCATTTACGATCCTAAAATGAGATAAGTTACCTTCTCGTTGCAAGGAGCTCGCGGGCAATACTGTTGGTCGATAAAAATAGGGTTATTAACATCCTCCATAACGATATCATCAAACAAAAAATCCGAAGCAAGGCTAGGCAAAGAAGGTGCCCATGTTTTGATCCTTAATCCGTTTTGAGTCCCTCGTAAAGTCGAATTTTGTATAACTATACCACTTACATATTCTTCATTGTGGGACCCACCTAGACTACCGATGCTAAATCCATGTCCTGGCCCACAATGGACCCCTGAAATAAAAATATCATGGCTGCCCGAGATCATTGCTATGCAATCATCACCGGTACTTATGATACTGTCTAGGATCTTAACATTCCTCGATGCCCCGATACGAATGCCATCTGTGTTCAAGCTATTTTCTGGGGCGTTGATCCGAATGTGGCTCATGGTTAAATTGTGGCATGCGAATAGATTGAAATGAGCGTTTTTGCTATTGATTGAGTGTATGTAGTGTACTTTTGAATTAGTAACAAAATCAAACCGCATCGTCTATTTCCATTTAGAGTAAAAAACAATCGTCAGTGATCAATTGAAAATAAATATAAAAGAATTATAATTGAAAATGTATTAAGTAAAAACTACAAAATTAAAAAACCAATCGGACGTAAATCCATTTTCACGTGAATCAAACGTGGTTAATATGATAAGTTGGTAACCGTCCATATTCACACGAAAATCCAACTTTGTGTAACTGCCCAATTGCTTTAATCATGACAAAGATTTGTAACTTCCGTTACACTTTCACGTGATTATTAAATCAATAAAATAAAAACTAACATCTACACTTTTCGTATTCCATTTATGACTAAATCATTACAAAATTAAATGAATTACTTAAAGAAAAGAAGAAAAAAAAATTGGACTTACGACGGGTAGTGGTTTGCACCGGGAATTTGTGGCGCAGTCATTAAACCGCCACGCTGCACCGCCGTGGCCAAGCAAATAACCACCACCTCCGACCGTCAGTCGATCAACATACCTAAAAACAATCCAATGATCAACAAAAAACTTCGATCGATCACTGGTAGCTTCTAGTGTTCCCTTGATGATAAATTCCACCGGACCATTACACGGTCCGACGAACGCAACTGAACCGAGGATATACATCCCTATCGGAATCAAAACCCTACCGCCACCGTCATTATCGCAAGCATCATTCCATGCTCGAAGAAACGCCTAATAAAAAAATAGGAAAAATATGAAGAAATTGATGAATTGAATATTATGGGGAAAATGTGAGAATTGATATGAAGAATGTGTACCTTAGTGTTATCTGTGAATCGATTGGGATTCGCACCGTAAGACAAGACACTGAAGGTGGTCGGAGTGTGGTGGTGGCGTGCAGCGGCTCCGGCGAGTAATAGAAGCAATGGGAGCAAAGGGATGAAGGAGGACATTTTTTTGGTTATGGTTGTGTTTGCATTGATTATTTTCTACATTTTTAAAGCACTTTATATAGTAACCAAAAGTAATTCAAAAGTTTGACTAATTAAATACCGTAAATTTAGTATAATTTTTAAGTCTTTTACTCGATTTCCTGAATATAAAGTATATACATAGTATATTTTACTCGATTTTCTGAATAAGGTGTATACATAGTATATATTTTTGTGCTAAAATAGAATTGGTTCATTACTCTATTAGGGATTAAAGGGCTTATAGCCTAGCAGTATTCGGCGTTTATGGTTTATCACATGGTTACGAGTCCAAGTTTCGACATGGACAAAATGATGTACAATTAGGGAGTGCGTGTGTTTGCTGTTAAAAAAATTACTATATTAGGGAGCTAATTATAACAGATTTTTATTCATACTTAGTGACTTTATAATTAAGGAAATTATGCTCTTAGTATAAGAGGAGAAATTAAAGTGAGGTAAAAAAGAAAAAAATGACATTATTGTTGACATGAAATTATATATATAGATAATAATTGTTGTGTAATAATAACACTCACGGGGCGCTTTGTTCAAAGTGAGTAATGAGAAAGGAAAAGGTAAAGGGAATACTAAGGAATACAATGAGTATTCATTAGTATTCCATTGACCATTAATGCTGCTTGTTTTATCAATTATTTAATTAATATAATAATAATATTAGTTAATCTAATAATAATATTAATTAAGATAATAATATTAAACATTAATATAATAATAATATTAGTTAATATAATAATATTATATTATATTTATATATAATAGTAATATATATCATTTAAATATAATACTATATAATTTAAATATAGTTAAATTTAATAATATATATAATTTAAATTTAATAATATATATTATTATCTAATAATATAATAATATTAATTAATATAATAATATTATATACTAATATAATAATTGTAACGACCTAAATTTTGTGTTAAATAAATTATGAAAAAAATATGATAAATAAGGATAAATCATTTAAAACACGTGGAAATTGATTTCATGTTATTTGGACATCGTATGAGAAAGTTACTGATGAAATCGGGTCAAGTCTTTGTTAGAAACAAGTTTGGAAATCAAAATGGTATTCCTGGGAATCCTCGTGAACACGAAGATTGGACTCGTGTCACGAAGACCCATCTCGTGAACACGAGAATGGACTCGCGAACACGAGTAAGGAAATCAGAGATCGGAACTCGCGGACACGAGTTGGGACTAGCGGACGCGAGTTGGACAATTAGGGAGTGCGTGTGTTTGCTGTTAAAAAAATTACTATATTAGGGAGCTAATTATAACAGATTTTTATTCATATTTAGTGATTTTATAATTAAGGAAATTATGCTCTTAGTATAAGGGGAGAAATTAAAGTGTGGTAAAAAAGATAAAAGAATGACATTATTGTTGACATGAAATTATATATATAGATAATAATTGTTGTGTAATAATAGCGCTCACTTTATTATATGAAAATAATTTAAAGAAGGTTCAGGAACAGTCACCACAAGTCGTCAACAATTAACTTGGCTCAATCATAAGCAAAGTTTAGTCACTCCAGTGAGTTTGAAATACCCTTACTAAAAAAGTAAAAAATAAATAATTTTTTCCCACCAAATACATCCATAGTGAATAACTTCATGTCTACTAAAATATTTTATTTCCGCACTTTTAAGTTTAGAAGATATGAAATGCCCAAATATTGTGTTCAAATGGTGTGAACCACATTATCAATAGTGTCACCATCAAAATCTTAGTTGTGGTCTCGTAGGAATACCAATGGTTTTAAGTAGGTTTGTGGACGATATAAAAACTGAACCAAATCGCTCAGGATTGTACCAAATTCAGAACTGAGAAAATGGCATCTGCCGAACTGAGGACCAAACCGATGACGCTTGGAACCGAACCGGACCGAGAACCGAGAAAGTTTCTTTGATGTTTTTCAATTTTTCTCGGTTTTGAACCCAACCGAACCGCTCGGAACCGGACCTAAAATTGATTTTGCATGAAAATTAGAACTGAGAACCGAACCGATATAGATCAGTTCGAACCAGTCCTGTCCCACAGTTCCGGTCAGTTCTTGTTACATTTTGCATAAGCCTACTTTTAAGAGGTTGATGATAATAACAAGTGTTGTTGGACCGCACGTTGTTGCGAGGATATGAATCTTATATTATTTTCTATTCTAGTTTTTAAAGTTATAGAAGACCAAGACATTCTACAATATTAGTTTACTTGTTTATTAATCATGTATAGTTAGGGGGTGTTCACTATTCAGATATAACCGGATTGTCCAATTGGACATTTTGGATCAGACTATTTGGATCAGTTATTTGGTTTTTTGGATCGGTTTGGACTTGAACCAAATTAATATTTTGGATTTCGGATTGGATTTGGTTTTCGTTGTGAAAACCGGATTGTCTAAAAAAACCAAATAGTAATATATATACCAATCTTTTTAGAGTTTTTGATGAAGTCAATATCAAGATTTTTGCATATATGATTATAAATGTCACAAGCTATGAATTAAACTTATTTTTATGTACAAAGTAGTTTATCATTTTGGAATTGTACATATTGAACTTAATATTATTTATGTTATATACTTTTGTAGTATTTTAAAATTTTTTTAGAAAAACCAAATGGATAAAACCAAACCAACCAAATTGTTATTTGGTTCGGATCGGTTTGGTTTTCGAATTAGCTTGGACGGTTCGATTTGAACTTTTAAAAATCGGACTTTATTTGGTTTCACCTATTAGGTTCGGATAAAACCAAACTGTCCAAACGAACACCCCTATGTATAGTTAATAAAATTTAATTTACACAATCTTTCAGTTTATGTCCTACCTATAATTGGGATATACCTCAAATTATGACCCGTGATAAATCACGGGTGGCTCATAGAAACTTTTATATAATATACCTAAAATAGTAAACTTTTTATAAACTACTAGCCTATAACCTGTGATAAATCACGGGTGACTCATAGAAACTTTTTATCACGGATTTTCTAGAATATACCTAAAATTCTAAACTTTCTATAAACTATTAGCCTATAACCCGTGATAAATCACGGGTGGCTCATAGAAACTTGTATAGTATTATATGAACTCACAAAAATTAAATTAAAATGACAAGACATATAGGTCGAGCGCAACCAATATTAAAAGACACAAAAACCATGACAACAAAAAACCACCCGATTTAGGCACATAAAAGAAAACATGGTCAGCTTATGGCATATCTTCATTTAAGTTGTAACCATATTTATGCAAAGTCTATTTATTGAGATGAAGACTCTTATTTTAAAAATAACAATAGTCTTTTACACTATATTATAGAAAATTTCATTAATGTGTTTCAGAGTTTTAATTTAGAGAGAAAAGAAGAGAAAATGAAGGAAATAAATTTTTTATGGGTTTTGATAATGACAGTTCTTAGGGCTGTCTTTAAGTGCATTGAAAATTGTACAATTGAGTAATTCCAAAAATTCAGGAGTCGGTTACAGATAGATGTACAATTAATTTATGCACGTCTTATAACATCCCTAAGGGCTGTCATTATCAAAACCCATTTTTTATTATGTTCCATAGATTTTTTTATAAAAAATTGGAAAAGAAGAGAAAAGAAATTATGCCCATTTTTTCTCTCCTAATCTTCCTCCCAAAAGCGGGAAGATTTGGAGAGAAAATAAATACTAATTAATTGCAATTACCAAACTAACATTGTCATTACCTGATTGTTTATATTTTAAGGACAAAATTGTAAATGTGTTAAAATTTTTTCTTTCTCTCCAACTCGGGAACACAAAAAACAATAGTTTTCTTTTCTTTTCTATCCGCCCGGGAACACAAAAGGGTAATTTCTTACTAATATCTCTTCTTTTCTCTTTACCTCTCTTCCTTTCTTTTTTTTTTTTCATTTAAAAAATGTAGAACACAGTGTAAAAGAAAATAAAAGAGAATAAGAGAAGGGAAGATCGAAGAAAATCTGTGTAAATTTTCTTGCCATTTTTGGGATGAAATTTTGAAACTAAAAATTGTATAAAATTTCTTTCCAAATCTCTTCTCTTCTCCTAATAAAAAACTCGAAAACACAATCTTCTTTTTTATTTCTCTCAATTCTTTTATTTTCTTTCCAAATTATGATCCTCGAACACATTGTTAGTGTGAAGACAATATATTTTCTTGTCAAAATTCTTAAAATAGATAATCATATACGGAGTAGTAAAGAAAGTATTTTCTTGAACTCCAATTCGAAAATCTCAAATTCCTCTATAACCACTGCATTCAACCTAAGATTTCAGAAAAACTAGTGATCAAAATTATAACATGTTCTATTTGCCTATGCATCCCAATTTTTTTTTTAAACCAGGTTTTGAGCCGGAACATTTGATAACTTAAAAACAGTCGAACTGGTTAAATTGGTGTCGAAATACAAATTATTCATTATTTATGATAAATTAATTGTATATCAATATTAAAAGATGATCACTAAGTTGTAATATCAATATTATTAAAAGGGTGACGTGATATTAAAAGATTATCACTAAGTTGGAAACTCAATATTAAAAGATTATCACTAAGTTGGAATATATCAATATTAAAAGGGACCTGATTCGTACAGAGCAACGTTTATTCATACAGAGCAAATTCATTGGAAATGACAATTATGCCCTTCTTTTACTTTTAACACATTTTACATTTCACCCCTCCCATTAAGGGCATGATTGTCATTTGGAATGAATTTGCTATGTATGGATAAAAGTTGCTCTGTACGAATCAGCTCCCATATTAAAAGGGTGACGTGGATAAACGGGTGACATGTGATGATTTCATTCGTAGATGATTTATGAGGTCGCAAAGATAACATGGATTAAGTGACGTGTAATATTTTTTTTATTAAAGATAGAGATAGAAATATCTCCATTCGTGTACGTATATTTTAAATTAAGATTAAGATAGTAGTTATCATTTGTTTGTTACAAATAAATAATGGCTTGACATGCAAATTTGTTGGCATCCCTGCTCAACGACCCATGTTCGATTCTTCCTTTAATCAATTTAACTTTCTTTTGCTTTTTTGAATTAATTTTTTAACCATTAGTTTTTACCTTTTACATTCTTCTTTTTAATTAAATAGGAGTAATAGATTTTATTTGTGTTACTAGTATTAATAAATGCAGTTGGAGGGGAATATTAAATCACGTATAATTATTTATTACTTAAATAGAACACATGTGTATAATTATTTATTACTTAAATAGAACACATGTGTGAATGCAATTTCTACACGTGAAAAATGATGCCCAATTCTACTTGGATAAAACACTAAAGCAGGGTATCCAACTTTTGTCTTTTTCTAACGCAATCATATTTTCGAAGCCAAATCATTAATTTTGTGAAGATAATTATTTCATAATCTAATGGAAGATGTTATAACAACTATAGTATATATTAGTCAGGCAGCACGATGAGATACACATATAACAGTACTGAAATAAAATAGTTGTATTGGTCTTGGTTGTTTAAGGGGTCGAAAAAAAAATTATTTTGCACAAAGTGTTACACGTGTACATAACATGTTATGCTAAAACGTTTGCATCTACGTCACTTTGCTACCTAATGTATCCATGTGAAAAACATTATTATTTTGCCTAAATTGGAATTAGTGGATACAATATTTGTGACAAAACATAGAGCTCACCACCACTAGAACCCCAAACCTTTCCACATTTAGGAAGTTAAAAACATAAGTTAATATTAACAAATACATGAAATATTCATTCATTTCTTAACAAATTAGGTTAATTTTTGCATTTGCTATCGTCGAGCACTCGATCGAGCTTAATGCTTTGATTGAAATTCATATGGACCATGTTCAAGAAATGCACTTCAACTTGAGCTTGTCCATGTTTTGAACATCTATCAAATATTGTAATGAAATCGGACATTGTCTAGGATCTAGTTTGTTACCCATGTTGCAATATTGTAATTTTGTGTAATATGAAAGATTGTTGATCAGAACTTACTTATACTGGATTGAACTTTTTTAATTTTCATATGAAACTATGGATTTAATTTTTAAGTAATAAGCAATCCAGAGCGTATACCAGACTCGGGTTAACGTTTTATATTATCGATTGGCCAGGAGAGAAGAGATTTGTTTCTTAAACATTAAATACACATTCTTTAAACTACTTCTAAATCTACATCTGCATGTTAATGGAAAATACCTTCCAATACTTTATATTATATCATTACAAACCATTTGGTAATTTTCTAGAATATATAATAAAATGAAAACTTCAAAGTTGGAACAAGCATGGCAACCTTCGTTCACAAAATCCGGAGAAAAAATAATTTTAATTTCCGATATGAAGTTTTTATATTTTGACCTATTACCTTGTCAAACTATTTTGTGTAATCATTCAAACACTATGAACAGTTCCACTAAGAGTTGAATCAGAAGAATCGCCATTAAAATCCATCATCATCATCATCATCCATTCTTGAATATCTTCATCCCGAATTGCTTCCAAAAAATCATTTTCAATTATCGGTTTCTTCTCCATTACCGCCGTTAATTTCTTACGGTTATTGCTTTCCGGCTTCTTTCTTGTTAAATTTTCCCTCGGTGGTGCCACTGTCTGATTATTTTCCGGCAATGCTGATGTGGTGTAATCCGAAAATGAAAAATTAAGCTTTGCTCTAGGTCCCCTGAATTCTATGGCGGCTCTGTCGTATGCACGTGCCGCCGCCTCCGCCGTTTCAAATGTCCCCAACCACACACGTGCTGCTTTGCGAGGATCCCGTATTTCCGCCGCCCATTTCCCCCACGGCCGTTGCCTCACTCCTCTGTAATTCTTTTTCTTTTTCTTGATCGGACCACCAGCTCCGCCGATACTTCCACCGACGCCGTTCAAATTCATATCATCGGAAAAGTAATTACACCCCAGACACCCTTTAATCCTACAAACCGGACAATTATCAGGAACAGTAACCGCCGCCGGAACAGAGCAACCCCCTGTTTCAAGACTGGCGGCGGCGTAATTAATCGGCGACAACAATCTTATATCATATCCATTTTGTTGATCAATATTCCTTAAATCCGATTTTCCCATTAAAACACTTTTCAAAGCGTTTACCATGACAGAAGCTTCTTCATCTATGGTGAGCCGCCGCCACAGTGGCAGTTGGTGGTGGCCGGCGGTGATTGTTGTTGTTTCTTCTTCCTTGGGTCTTTTGACCATCGTTTGCATGTTTTTGTTGAGAGAGAAAGTAGATTTGTTTTCAGTTTTTGTGTCTTAATTTTGAAAGAGGGAAGTCAAAGTATTTATATGGTGTGTTGACGTGGCTGCCATATCAGACACTGTCCAGACACGTATTTGAATTATCTCCTGAAGATTTAGACGGACAGACGCACGTGGTAATTGAGATGCTGCTTTTCAAGAGTGAAGTAATGAGCTGGCAAACTGAATTGTGTTCACACACGCGGTTTGTTGGACTTTATATCTGACGTCATGCTTTTGTAGAAATCATACGTCACAATCCATTTAGGGATTTCTTAACGTTCACTTTAACTCACTTGCAATAAAAGGATGGACGTATCTATCAATATCAATATCTCCTCTCTTCTATCTCGATCTTTTTATATTAAAAAAGTACACGACGTTTAAAATGTGACATATATAGCTCTTTCAAAATCAAACCCCATTAATCTATAACATCAACTGATATTTTAGTTTTTATCAAATCATTATCATGTCAGTGATATTCCAGCTGATACTCAACTGAGATACACATGTCAATAACTCCACTTCACCTAATATCTTTTACATAAAATACACACATAATAAGTACCAATATCCACTAAATTACATTTAACTTCGATGTTTACACTTCGGTCTGGGTAAGAGAAAGAACCACGACACCCAACCGAAAAGAGCTTACCAACAATCCAATGAAACAAACGTGAATCGGTTGCCAACCTACCTTACCATCAGCACTGATCTTAAATCTCGTACTTAATTGTTCCCTCCATTTTCTAAAAAAGTTAAATAAATTTTAAGAAATTGATTTACTATGTCTACTAATCTAAACATGTAATTGAGATAAGTGATTCATATTTCATATAACTATTTCATTTACTACAAGCTATGTTTTTGTATTTTTTATAGTCTATTTTAAAATTTGTACAATGTAATAAATAGAGTAGTTTTGTGATATACAAATCATCTCATTTTATATTTTCTAATACTTTAATTATCAAAGCAAGTGGCTCAAAGCTTATAATTGCCTACATAAAATTAAAAGGTTATAATTAGCGGAACATTTTATATTGAAAATGAATTTTTACCGACTTTGAACTAATGTATAATTAATGAATTTTTACCGACTTTGAACCAATGTAAAATTATGTATATTTGTTATATCAGAGTCTTGATCAGCTAATCGGTTCAGCGTCTAGTTAACTACAGAGTGCTGATCAGCTTGTGTATGCATCTCTATCAACTGGTAAATCTTGTTACAATTTTTAAATTTCTTAATTTTTTTTATACACCTACTTTAAGAAAGGGTCACTTATAATAAATGTATAAACAAATTACCTCTATAGTAATTGGTAAGCACCCATCTCTTATAGAGAATCAATCCAAGTTGAATTTTTATAAACTAGTATATTTTATGTTTAATTTTTGTAATTCAAGAAAACTCATGTTACAATCAAAAACTTGATAATCCATTTAGTTAATGAATGACCGGGCCCAATTAAGTGTATATAAAACAAGTATAAAATTCAATTAACGTAATCAATCATATGTCCTATTTTCCCGCATGTTTATCATTTTTAATAGAGTTTATCTAACTCATATCATAAGGGCACGAGATTATGAGCATTTAATAAATTTTCATGTTTCCTTTCATAGTGAATAAATGTATTTATTAGTCATTAGTTAATTCTAAGTTTTGCATGAATTAAATGTATTTTTAAATAAAAATGGCAAATTTGAGTTCATTAAATATTCTTATCTTATACCGTCATGAGTTAGCCAATCATTTTTTAATAAAATCAATTTTCTATTTAACATAAAATTTGTTCTCTTGTGCTATCGCTTTCTTCCGGTCCTGACTCATGACTGCTTTAAGAAACTAAAATTGGTAAGTAATCGACATGGCCAATTATACATATTCCTAAAGGACAAAATTCCAAGTTATAAAGAAGGGGAAAAACAAAAAAATATCACATAACCAAACTTTCAGAATGACCACATCAACTGATCGTGTCCATAAAACTAGCACGTGTGATACTTCCTTAAGAGTTAAGACCGGCGCATGATAATTGGAGACCCAAATGAGTAGTACCAAACGACAAAAATTTCTTTTAAAACGACAATGATAGCTCCACTAATATATTATATATATGAGTACTGAGATACAGCCATTGAGTTTTGCAGAAAGTTTGAGATGGTAAGTTTTAAGTTTATTTGTATATGAATAAATATAATTAAAGTATAATTATATAAGATAAGATTGTTTTACTCATATATATTGACGGATCCACATGGACTTGAGGGGGGTGTATGGCCCCCACTTGGTGGACCCCCATGTATAAAAAATCTGATTTTTTATTTATTTTAATAGAAAATTCTTTTATTGGCCCCACTTGTTAATTGGTCAGCTATTAGGGGACCCCGATTGATTTTGATACTAGATTCGCCGCCACTGCACATAAAGATGAGTAACTGAGATTTATTCTCGCAATCTCCACTTTTGTTTTCAACTCAACTGAACCAACTTTTATATATACATACCCAATACAAAATACCTAAATATTTGCCTCATTTATTCATTGTTTTTTAACGACAACCAGGAAAACTAGTAGGAAGTTTCGGCCATCACCCCAATCAGAGAACCAGAAAAACTATATAAAAGTTAGTAAGATGTTAGAAATCTAATATTTAGTGTTATGTGCGAGAGGAAGAAAGTCAAACAATTATTGTAGCCAATTAAATACTTCTTCTGTTTCAAAATAAGTGATACACTTTTCATTTTGTGGTGTTTTAAAATAAGTGATACACTTTGAAAATTTATCATATTTGGTAAAAAGTAGTGGGGCCCATACCCACTAACTATCTCCTTTAATATAGTGAAAAAACACATTTACCATTACTTTACTTTTAAATATCATTAAGTTCACTTTAATCAATATATGTGGGACACATCCTCCACTAAATATTCAGTTTAATTTAATTAACTTTCATTATCATATTTTGCCTCAAAAACCGTAAAGTCCAAAGTGTATCACTTATTTTGAAACCGGAGGAAGTAGAAAAGATCTTTGAAAAGTCAGGGAATGACGAGGGAAAACTTGGGCCAAAGTAATGAACTCTATACGGTATGTCCACGGCTTTGACTTAGCCCGTTTTAATTCTATTTTAATTAGACCTGGTAATAAAGCGGGTTTTAATCCTGATTCGATTCAAACCCGTACGAATTATATGGGTTTGGATCATAGTTTTTTATTCGTTTACTCGTTAACGACCCGTACCCGTTAACCCTTTTACTAAAAGGGTCGGGTATGGATCAATGCCGATCCGATCCGTTTATAACCCGCCCCGCATTTAATTTTAGAAAAAATTATATATATATTTTTATATTAAAGTGTAGGCTTAAGAAAAAAATGGGCTTTTCATTTAGACCTTTGTTTATGCCCACTAGTCTTCCAAATACACACGTAGGTTTATTGCTCTAGTCTTACTTTGCATGAAATTGGCGATACTTATTGCTTAAAAATTCATCTTCAGTCATTCGTATTTGGTTTCAAGGTTGGTAGTTTTTTATTTAATCGATTTAATCTTTAAAATGGTTTATTAAGGTTGATAACTTTTATTTAAATCAATTTATTCTTGAAAATTCATTTTCAGCCCTTCACCATGGATGTATATTCTTTATATAAATTGATTTAATCTTTTAAATTGTTTATCAAGGTTGGTAATATTGTTTACCAGTTAGTAATTTTTAAAATTGTTCATCAATTCTTTAATGTTTAAGATGCATCTCGATATTTATATTTTTTATGCATTTTTCCTATATGATACATTTATTTATTTTATTTAAGAACAAAACTTTTTAGTATTAATTTATAGTAGACACTTGATTTATTTAAGATACATTATTTTAATATTAAGTATTCATGTTATATTTATTGGATAATAGTTTGTGGAAAGCATAATAATTAGTATAATCTTTTTATTATAATGGATCGGGTAAATGGGTCGGGTATCCGCTATTTCGGTGGATAAGGGGGGTATGGGTTTGATTTTTCAAAACCCTGCGGATCGTGGAGCGGGTTTGTATCATCATTTGAGATTTGTTAAAAGGGTTTGGATCAAGGCCGATCCGCTCCAAACCCGCTCCATTGCCATGTCTAATTTTAACACAGATAAATATTTGATTGTTTTTTGAACGGCAAATGTTTGATATCTGATTAGTTGATTTATTTCCAAAAATCTCGACCAGCCTATAATAGATTGTATTTATAACTGTGTTTTGATAATAACAGGACTGTCATAAGACATGAACTAGAAATTTGTACATTAATCTATAACTAACTCCTTAATTTTAGGAATTACTCCCCAATAAATTATTGTACAACCTTTTATGCACTTAAAGATAGCTCTTATCATTATCAAAATCCTTTATTATATAGGGGCATACCTTACTCACCCAGGCTATTAGAGCATCACAAGTTTTTAACCGTGATCTTGTGTTTCTTATTTCAAAGATGTCTCCACCTATTACCAAGTGGGCTATGCGCAGTTACATTTTATATCTGATTATAGTCAATTATTTAAAATATCATTCAATTAAAAAAACGTTATCTATCAAACTAAGGTTATCGATAAAATATTTCACACGTTTGCCACCTTTTATGTAACAGAGTTCAGATTGGTAACTATTTTCATTAGACAACACTTATAATATACCACCTCAAAATCCCATTTGTGGTACATTATATACCTACTTATATGATGGTCACATGTAATAAGATGAAAAAAGTGAGAAAAAGGTAGATAACATTTTATTATGTGTGTTATGATTATATTATATTTTACTTTTGATGAATAGGTAAAATAATTGCATTGGTGTATAGTCCCCAGTGCCCAATAGAGGATTAAATAGTTAAATTAAGATAAAAGTAAAAAAAAAAAAAAGGAAAAAAGTGTCAAGTAGATGGCCCTTTTTTGTATCAGCAAAAAAGTTAAAAAGAAGCATATATGAAGAATTAAACTCCAACTAACTCTATTTTCAAAGACCACAAGTACATACATCAATCATCATCACAAGCTGCTGCTGCTGCTAAAGGGCTATGCTGTATAAAACTCTAAACTTTCTTCATTAATCGTCCTCGTCAGAATCTGTGTTCCAATTCATTAGCACAATTGGTTAGTTAGTTGCTCAACAGTTAAAGAAAAAAGAAAAAAAAGGAAAAGAAAAAAAGATTGTGAGTGAAATACCAGATCGAATATCTTCTCCAAGTTGTCCTCTATTCTTAAGCTGTCTCATAATCATGTTGAAGATAAGAATCCACCAGTAGATATGAAACACCAGCAGATTCAACAACAAAGTATTGAAGATGTAATATACGCTCATATCATACACTTCTGATGCCCTCAAAGCATCCAAAAGATGAAAGCTGATAAAATTATTTATTTTTAATTTTTATTTTTAATTTTTAATAATCAGGAAAAAGTGAAGTTAGAAGATAACCTTGTGGCTCTTATGACCCAAAATGGAAAGATAACAAGTCTGAGAATAAGCCAGGAAACAGCAAACATCCCAAACAAGACACTTGCGCCAACTTCCTTACCCGAATATTTTAATATTTTTGCTCCTTCTAGAAACACATCACTTGCATCATGTACTGCAAGAACTACTGATCCTATTCGGTAAAACCTACAACCATTTTTTGTTCAAAAAAACAACACAATTACCAACTTTGCAGCAAAAGAGGACGAGTTATCAGTGTGTTAAATACCTTGTGATGTAAGAGTACCCAATTAAGAAAACAGTTATTATATGATGTGACATCATCACAGAGAAATCTTTTCTTCTAGTCTCCCACAGAAGTAGGGCTGCAATGCTATAAATGTAGAACCCTAATTGGCACATATACACCAGCTCTAGAGAAAACCTGATCAAAACAAACATAATCACTATATATGTCATATGTGCCATTAATTAATAATAATAACACATTTAACTTACTTTAGTTCTTGATCTGGCCACCCTCTAAAATATCCGGTTATATCTCTGAACCAAGGCTCATCATAAGTAATTGCCAGAACACAAAATTCAACACTTGCATAATATGTAAGTTTCCACATGGATTCTGTAATTTTCCCAATTTTTGTTTTTGTAGCTTTATTCATCTTTGATGGAGTGTTCCCCTTGTTCAATAACCAAATTGATAGTCTCTGAAAAAATAACAAATTTCAATATCACAAATCATAAATCTGAACAGAAATTTCATAATTTTACACTCAAAATTACATATCAGCCCTAGTTGCTCTGCAATGTGACAAAATAGTAAGGATATCAAGTTATCAACAACTGACAGTCTTATGGAATCAATATAGATAAGGATAATACTGTACAATTGGTCAAATTTAAATCTTTCTCTTTATCATATAAACTAGTATAAGTCATGTTTCCATGTGATGAACAGTTGATGATAAATCTGGAGTGGTACATAAGCACTATACATCATTATCTCATCATATGGTTATGGATTGTCATATGGTAGCATCAGATCATCTATCTATCCTCACATAAACCAACTTTTCAGCATTGTATACATTATACACATAAAATCATAAATACACTATAGATTAATGAGCTAAAAAGTGCATACATAACCTAAACCAGTATTCATGTTGGCACATTGAACAACTAGCACAGCTTGCAAATTTAGGTAAGCAAAATTCCAAAACAAAGTCGTATAATCACTCTATGCTTTTCAAGGTTTAGAAATCTGGAAAGTTATCAACACATTTGAAGTAAAATAAGATCAATCTGTACATGATAATCGTTATGTTAGTAATCAGAAAACCAAAACCTAATATACCACATTAAACGAACTAGCGACTTCAATACATTCAAATAGAAACAATTTCATGAATCGATTAAGAAAAGCTGAAATAGAGTCAAGAAGCAAGTAAATCTTACTTGATATACATATCTATCGAGCAAAAACCTGGCACCAAAGGAACTAAAAGCAAAGTAAACAGCGAAAACAAAACGCCGAGGAGTCGGTACGACAACTTGATTCCAGATCGACTCCATGAGAGGCAAGCAACGCGTAATGTAAACCTCAAATAATTAATGCGCATGCATCCTATCTTCAAATTGAATTTGAATTGCAGAAAATAGTTAAATAGGTATGAAATTGGGCGGAATTTAGTAATAATCGTAGAGTGAGGGTTTTGTTGATTGTTAGATGAATGAATTGTACGGAGAAAACGATTGAGAAAATAAGGAGAATGGTGGATCGAGACGTTCAAATGGTGGGCGGGGGGCTGTTCTTGTTTGTTGATTCAGGAAGTGGGGAGCACTTTCATTGCCATCGGATTTAATTGACTTGTTAGACTCCAAATTTGATAAGACTTACTGTATTAATTAAAGGGTTTTAAAATGTCCCAATTTTAAAATACTTGTACTATGGCTTATGAATTTGAAAGATGATTTAAAAACTTAGAATTCTTTTTATTAAAATAATTAAAGTACAATATTGTTATTAATTGTATACTGCATCATCATAATTCATAATGTATGTACCTAAGTGTCACAAACATGCTCACAAATTTTAATTCACAGCAAAACAGAATTATATATTTCTCTAAAGAAAATTAATAAGAAGTTAGAAATACATATAAGAACTTAACCAACCAGTTAAACTACTAATACTATCATCTATAGATTTAATCAAATCAAATAAAAATAAACGAATACTATTTAACTTCTTCATAAAATGAGGGTTAAAAATGATACTAATTCGATAACGTCAAATCATCCATAAGGAAGAAGCAATAATGACAAATTTGCGCTTTTACTTGGCTAAAGAGGCGAACCATGGTCCATGAAATAAATCAATTTTGTCAATCGTTGTTTGAACAATGTGATGACCAATATATATTAGATGATAAAGAGAGATGATATTTGTATTTATCATTTGTCATAGGTCTACCAACTTTTAAACTTGACATGTGTCATCTACTAATTCTTTCTCTTCATATCATCCCTTGATTTTGACACTTGTCATGATCAAATTGGTAGGCACATGAGTATGAGTATGCACAAATACCATTACTCGATGATAAATTATATTAGTAAACCTAAGTCGGCCTAGATGATAGATTATATTAGGCTCAAGTCTGGTAAAATTATCTATCATCTAACACTATCGTGGCCTCGTAGGGGACCATGGTTTTTGGTAGACATTAACCACATCAGTGGTCGTGAGGAGCTCAAACTCTTCAAGAATCATTTAATAGTTATGGGGTTTAAATATTTTATCATGTCACACAACTGCGGAGTCCATTAATATCCGGTTTCCGTATCAAATTAATCAAGTTTAGTGCTTAATCTAAGATTCAAGACAGAAACAAAAGTAAAAGATATGCCCGGAAAAAATTTAAGAGCTAACTTGATTTATTTCGGTAGATATTATGTTAAGTTTAATTATTTGTTATTTTATGGGTTTTTCTAACGTATACTTTAAGAGCATACATTTTTTTTGGAAACGGCAAATGATATAACGGAAGCCTACATTAACGTGAAATTATTACATAAAATTTTCATTTAAACTGAAAATTGTAGTTAATTTTTTTCTAAAATGGTAGAAATTAGAGTTATCAAAACGCATTTACGACATAACCACTTCATTAATGGCACATTAATGTATGTTCTTACGATATACATACGTTAGAAATTATAGAATATTTGTATTGTATTTACTTGATGTTCTGTATTTGGATCATTGAAGCTGTTTGAACAATTGATGTTTCTAAATGTTGTACAAATTTATACATTTACATGATTATAGGAAAATTGAAACAATAGGGCAGTTTTGTAATGGATCTAACAATTTTTCGACGCAATATTTCATGGGAACTCTGGCTAACAATTCCTGGGAAATTCGCGGCTAATATTCCATGGGAAATTTGTGACTAATGACCATCAGAAATCCATGGCTAATTTTACAATTACCCAAGGGGTTTTTCGTGGTAAATTCATTGCAAAACATAATGTTTCTCGCTGACTCTTTTCAACTTTTGAAATCGGTTTTCTCACGGAACTTTAAGTGGGAGAACTTTTTTGGCCATGAGAAATAACATTACCACACATGTTTTTGCTTCGATTAAAGAGGGTGTTTGGGATTGTGAAAATGACTTATTGACTTATTAGTTTTTCCAAGAAGCTAATAAGTTAATCAGTTATTTGGCTAAGGTAATAAATCATTTTTAAATGATTTTTAAAAATTATACCTTGAAAATGAGTTTTTCAAAAGTAAGTAGTCTCTTACTTTTCAAATAACTTGTCAACTTTTTACTATAAAAAGTCAATAAGTCAATAAGCTAAGACAAACACCATATTTAAAAATTATTTTATAAAACTAAAAAGTTAATAAGCACTTTTAACTAAAAGTACTTTTAGACATCAAAAAGCTTATTCAAATATGCCCTAAAATTCATAGCAAATCCGTGATATATCACTCTTACCCAATTCTCCTCGAATACAATCAAAAGCAACCAATTGACTAAAACAAATGAAAAAGTATTGATGTATTTTAAATGTTATTTAAGATATATGTTTTTTTTTAAAGAAATAATTACTAATTTAGACTGTGCGACTGATTCATTTTCCATCTAAGACTTACAGATTTCAATTTTCCTAAAATAGACCGTCGACTGGGCGACTCCATAGAGCATCACTAACTTGAGCAGCACTAAGTGTTTGAGCAGCACTAACTTGAGCAGCAGTAAGTGTTGAGCAGTACTAACAAGAAGTGGTAATAATATTGAGCAGTACTAACGAGCAGTAGTAAAAAAGTTGAGCAGTATTAACGAGCAGTAGTAACAAGGTTGGGCAGTACGAACTCGGACACGTGGCGGCGTTCTAGTGGCGTAGCACGAGAATATTAGTCGCACGGTCTATTTTGGGAAGAACTGAAAATGCAAGACTTTTTTAAGGGAACTTTGCTTTCATTTGGTATATATTAAAAAAATCACCCTTTTTTATAAATATTGTGTTTATATATGAGTTTTTCTAACATGTATCCTCTAGACACATGCAAAGTAACAGATAATGTTATCTTTCATTTTGTTATATACAGTGGCTTAAATTGAATTTTAATTGGTAAACGTTATTCGAGTTTATTTATGCTTGTTAAATTGTTATATGAATCTTCACAATTTGTAATGTACTCAGTGATAATCGTATTTTCCGAGAAAATTCATTTCGATATCTCTACTTGTTTTTGTTTATTAAGGTCATTTTACTACATGAGTGTTAATTATTAGATACCAACTTTTTTAAAGACATACATTTAGCTCATTCGGAGTGATCTACAACATATTAATATCAAATTTTCACCATTATTTAATAATTTTTCAAAAAATACAATGATCAACTACAAATTTTTGGCAAGCTACAAAGATCAAATTGAAATTTTTCCGCAAAGTGGTCTAAGTGTGCGTTAGCCCTACTAATAATCGCGTGATTATTATTACATGTTAAATATATATTTGATTGTTAATGACTTCAATGACTTGTTTTTATAACTATAATGACCTAAATAAACAAAGATATATAATGACTCGCATGAACTTTTGTGGAAAGTACAATTATCACTGTGTGCATTAGTCATAATTCTAATATTGTGTTTAATAAAATCTTTTTTTCCCCTTTTGATTTAGTTTTTAATCTTATATATGTGGAAACTTGTTTAATTTGAGTTGTATTTACTTGAGATTTATTCATGGAAATTGCTTAAATTAACAAGTGAATTCAAATATCTTGTAAAATATTAATTAATCATTTCAGAAAAGAAAAAGATCGAGGAGAGGTTGTCTCCGTCCTAGTTCAATGTTTAAAGATAAAATGTAAAACATGCCGTCGCAAGTATTTTCATGTGAAAGTGGGAATTTGTCTTGTGATTCTTGTGTTAAGCAACTGGTTTTTCTTTTCATATTCTAACAATTGTCCCCCCTTTCTTTACCATTTTTAGTATACTGCAAAAATAATAATTTATATATCAATTTACTTATTTTTTAACATGTAAACTGACTCATTTTATGAGCCCGTTAATTATAAGACTACCATCAATTTTGCCGGTAGCCCATAATCAGTGCAATAAAAACTCTATAACCAAAAGGGTATTTATTTTTATTCCTAAGGATTAAATAAACATTAGATTGTATGAAAATTTCATCCCTATGAAAATCAAATCCAAATACTAAGCCATCACTCTAATTTCCGTGCATAAATTTTGTTGGCGCATCACCTTTTTTTCTCTAACACAAGCCCATTTTTTGGATATCCATCATATCAAATTTTTGGCATAAACTTATGTTTTAATTATGTTTTAAACTTCATTTTTTAACAATTAAATATTCTAATCTTTAAACTTTTTTTTGACACCCGATTTATCCTAAATCATTGCAATTAGTTATCACAAGTTGATACTTCTAAAATATCAAATTATGGGTTAGAGTGTCATACATATTAAAAGTTATAAATTAAACTAAATTTAACCACATAAGGCACCTCCAACTCTACCTATTTAACCAAAACGGTAGATTGTACATAAAATCCGGATAAACCATTTGGATGAATATGAAAAAATTGATTTTTCTATAAAAATTAGATAAAATAGACATGAATTTTTTATGTCAATTTTAGAACGCAAAAATGTTAAATTTAGTTGAAAAATATATTTTGAATCTTTTTTTATTTTTAATGTATGCATTTTGTATTTGTCTAGTTTGTTTGACATTTATATAATTATTACATAATAAATACTCAATATATTTGTCATCTGTTTCAAATGGCAGTCTAATATGATATGATTGGTTCAACTATATTTAGGACATTGAGTGGTTGAATGCAAAAACTGATTTTTAAAATAATGTCGATATCTTATACATTGTACATGCGGAAAAAACAGTTAGAGATAGAACTAAGTCGTAGTTGACACCATTGATATGAAAATATAATAACTTAAGTAGCATCTTGTAACATTGGTTACGAACTTTTGAGTTTCACAAATTGACAACATCTTTTGTAACCCTCGTTGTTGCTTTGGTCTGTTTATGTAGAAAAACTCAAAAACATCTTGCGCTATTAAGTTTTAGGAGTTAATGTCAGAGTAAATTACATGTGGTTTGTTAAAAGTTTGGATTTAGTCCTTATGTCTTAGAAATTACACGAATGGTCACTATAGTTGAAACTTTGTCACGCTTTTGGTCCCTAATACTAACCACAGTCAAAATTTACTGTTAAACTTTTACAGTTGACAATTTTACCCTTACCATCACCATCTTCTTCCTCTTTGGTTTGCTGTTAAATTTGCTATTAAACTTTCATGGACAGTCGACATGCTTAATTATTTAAAACATCACCTATATGAACCCCATTCTGATTGGTCTGTACTTTAATACCCATACGTAACTTTAATTCACAAGATCAAAAGATCGTACAGAAATAAAATATCCTTTTTTATCGAACAAACCTCTATCATTCAACTCTTTTGTCTTCGAACCCCTTGCATTTTTTTACACCCGATAATGGCGTCTGCGACTGTTGTCACAGGTCAGATTTCCAACTTCGATGGAGGAACATTATGTGATCGAAAAAAGTTCATCAATTTATCATCATCATCCTCTTTCCGTAAGCAATATCTTCTAGAAAATGATACTTTGCTAGCCTTCAGTTAATAGTTTCATTTTGCAATTCTATGAAATTTACATGTTTTTGTTCTATCCGTCATTACAGTTTTCTTGCTAATTTTGTAAACACTGACTCCTGATTTGGAGTTTGTGAAACTGTTGTTACGTAAACCTAATTTTGCCGTGATTTTGGTTTTTACGTTATACCGGATTTTCTTGAATTTATGGTGCTTCTTTCTTACGTTAATATCAAATTGAGCTAAATTGGGTCAGTTTATGGTGCTTCTTGCGACTTGAAGTAGATTAATCACCAGGCGCTGAAACCCTTCTTTCAAATTGGAAATTATATGATTTTTTTAACTGGGTTAGGGTTTTGATTTGGGTGTGTAGAGAAGAAAAGAAGAAGGAAATTGTGAGAATGAGGGTAAACATTTCAATTCAAAAAGTTTAACAGCAAATTTTAACAGCTGTTAATATGAAGGACTAAAAGCATGTCAAAGTTTCAACCATAGTGACCATTCATGTAATTTCTGAAACTTAGGGACCAAATCCAAAAATTTTAACAAACCACAGGGACCATTCGTGTAATTTACTCTTAATGTTATTTGAAATATCAAATAGGGGGTGATTTTTCTACCACAACTTTTAAGGTATGTACCACATCCAATGCTTAATATACTTGTACAGTTAACTGTAAAATATGTATTGTGTGGTATAACCATTAAAAGTTGTGGTAGCAATATCAATTCTCATATCAAATATGTAGGTAGTTGCTCGTAATGGTGGTAACAAGGGGCAGGCAAGGTAGACAATTAGGCTATCTAGAAATTTTTCTGAATATAGAAATTGTTTTATGGGTTAATTTATCTCTTTGCTTGTGCACACCTAAAAATATACTACTATGAGCGATAACTAATGGGTGGTGATTTACATAAGGATTTGTTTTTTTTTTTTTTTTGCACAAGGAAATTTAAAGTTAAAGTACAATTTTACCCTTTACATAACAAAACTAATTTTTCACATTATACCCTACAAATCCTATAAAAAAAGGCCAACCATCTTCTCTTATATTTTGATTTGAAGGATACTTAAATTAAAATTACAAAATATCATAAATATTAATAAGCGACTTATTATGTTTAACATTTATAATGAAATTACTAATATGCTTATTTTAACATTCGATTTTAGTTTATATACTAATATTAATATGATAATGAAATTAAAATATAGAAGCTTTAAGAATACATTATTAATACAAACAATACAATATTAAATTGTTGCATATTACTGCACCAAAACCAAAAAGTTGAAACAAATATAAAATTGTGTTTAAAATCATATAAAAAAGTATATCAGGTACTTATTAAACAAATTCACCACATTACAACCAAAAATCATCATCTGAAAAATCACAAATCTCGATAGGACCTGCTTCGATCGTATTGGAACGTGACATACTTATCTATTTTTGAATCACAAATAGAAAGACATCCTTTAGTGAAATAAAATGTACGTACACTGTTTAGTAAATCATCATAGGATCCGAATTTAGAGCTCGACAAATAAACTTCCTCACTTTGAGTAATCGAACTTGTTGAGTCAACTGAGCTCATCTGTTTAATAAAAAATAAAAAATAAAACATAAAAAATAAAACATTAAAACTAAACATATACAATTAGCAAACTACAACCTGAGTAAATATTAAAAATATAAGTGTCTTCAAACACATCTAATCAATTAATTATAAATAAGGAAATATGAATTTCAGCTTATAAGTGAAGACAAAAAATTTAACACTATACATGAATCTAACTCTATACATGAATCGTAATCATTATGAAAAAACTAAATTGTAATTATTTTGATATCTTGGATTGCCTCCAAACAGTATATGAAAGAAAAGATGCAATTAAATTGTAATTGTCATTTAAAACATAATTGTGATGGTATCAAAAGAATCAATTAAAGATTGTATATGACAAAAAAGAATTTACCTTTATACAGGCAAGAGTCGAAGTGGAAGAGCTCAATTGTTGAAGTCAAAGAAAAACTTCCTGAAAACGAATATACTAATATAGGATTGACCGTCTTTTTTTAGGGTCTATAGGGTATAATGTGAAAAATTAGATTTTATTATGTAAAGGGTAAAATTATACTTTAACTTCAAATTTCCTTGTGAAAAAAAATAAATCCTTATGCAAATCACCACCCATAACTAATACAATTTTGCATATTAGCTTACCGGTCAAAGAATGCTATCTTAAAAAAAATACAATATTGAGTTCGAGTAACATATATAATTTCTTTTGAAAATATCTTTTTTTTCCTTCATATTTTCTGTTATATTTTCTTTTGTCCTATTTTTTCATTTTCCATATAATGGACAATATTTATCAATTTAATATTTTTCCTCCCTATTTCCCAGTTAATCTTTCTTCTATTTGGCCCGGTTTTTTTTACTGTTCTTCGTATAGAATGTTATTTTTCATATTTATTTATTTACATATATATATTTCAGTTATTGACATATTAGTAGGTGATATTAGTTCACATAATCTATATATGAACACTTTATAAAATTTATTTGAACTTTTAAACAAAACTGAATACGAATATAGATTGAAATACAAACTTTATATACGAAAACTACCATTATAAAAAATGAGATGATTTTAACACCATAGTTTTATTGTATTCACCACATCCATTGTCTAGTATGATTGTACATTTAACTGTAAAACTTGCACTGTGTGATATATAAACTTGCAGGTGTGATGTAAAAGTAAATTCTCTTGAAAAAAAATTTATTATATTTTTAACAATTTTAAATTTTTTATTCTCGAGATAATTAAAACTGAGAATTTATAATTTGATTAATTTGGTATGTAATTATACAATCTTTAAAATAAAGTTGGTTTAATTTATTTTGCGATTTGAGTTTGGAATAAAAATTTACTTGAGTACCTGCCTTGTACCAAAAATTTGTTCGAACCCCTGGTTGCTTGTCACTTTTTTTCAATCCTTTTTTTTCGTTAAAAATAAAGGAAAATGATAATGACAGCCCTAAGGGCTGTCACTAAGATGTCAAGACACACATCAAAAACTTGTACAATAATCAATATCCGCCCCCTGCATTTTAGGAATCAACCCCCGCTACTGAAAGTACAAACGATTTATAAACGTAACCACCTCTTAATGACAAGGGCGGTCATTAACAAAATCCATAAATAAATTATCTGTAGCATATATAATAAATTAATAATTGTGTATATATGTTGTAAAAATACAATTGTAGCAGAACACCCCGCGCATGCCAAAAAAACTACAGAGAGATATAACTAAGTCCCAACTCCCATGCACCATGTTTCTTTCACTAAAATTACATGTAATTTTTAACTATTTTATCTTTATTTGATCTTTTAATTTATGGATACATAGAACCTGTAAACATAATGAAAGGTAATTACTAAAATTTAAGAAACAAACAAAATTCATGCATTTTTTCACCACATCCAATGAACAGTAGTTATTAAACATTTTCTTAACTATATATATACTTTTTCCGTTTAAAAATAAGTGATACACTTTTCATTTTTGGGTGTTTCAAAATACTTCCTCCGTATCGAAATAAGTTAATCACTTTAAAGTTCACGTTTTTTGAGGCAAAATAAGGTAATAAGAGATTAAGGTAATTAAATTGGGTAATTAGAATGGATGTGGACCCACACTTTTTACTATTTTGTTGCTTTTATAGGAAGATGACAAAAATGAATGGGCCCCACACCTTTAATGATTTTTAAAAATGTATAAGTAAGGGTAAATGAGTAGTTTTAAATATAAAAACTTAACAAATAAGGTAAATTATTAAAGTGATTCACTTATTTTGATACATCCCCAAAGGAAAGTGATTCACTTATTTTGATACGGAGGAAGTAAGTGAAACACTTTGAAACTTTCCTTATTTAATAAAAAATAGTGGAGACCGTACTCATTAACTATCTCCTTTAATAAAATGAAATGACTTATTTATCCTTATTTTTACTTTTAAACAATATTAAACTCATTTTTATCATAATATGTGGGACCCATAATTCACTACTTATCCAAATTAATCTAATTTAACCTTCATTACCATATTTAGCCTAAAAAAACGTAAAACTCAAAGTGTATCACTTATTCTGAAACGGAGGAAGTATATACTATTAAACACGTTGTGAAAATAACCAAAATATCTTTTTCGCATCACAACCAGGCATCGTGTTAAGTGTTTCCGAATAAATTCTTAGAGGTCATGCGTTTACTCATTTCCTATGTAAACATTTATCAGATCATTCTTCCCTAGGTAAATATTTACCAGATTATCAGAGAATTGTCTAAAAACAGTCTTGACAATGATTAGATCACATACATAATGAGTATAAGTTCAGCCACGCCGGGAGTTTTTATAACAGAAATACTCTTTGGAGACAAAAATACATTTTGATTGACAATGTCAATTTTGAAAAAACTTATATAAGATGCTTATAAGCTTAATATAAGCTATTAAGTACATTATATAAGCTTTCCGAAACATGCACTAAATAAACAAAACTCATGGCCATCTCTTAAAAGCCACACCAGGTTATTTTGATATTTCATGTTTCATCATCACATGTACATTGCAATTAATTATTAAATGAAATTTAAAAAGAACACATACTAATTACAAGGAAAAGGAAAAAAACTTAATACAGAAATAATGAGAAAAATAAATTAAATATAATAGAATTTAACATTAATTTCCTTACTCTAAAACACTACAATCTTCTGCAACTTGTGTTCTACGCTGCGTAGAAGCTTCATGAATCGAACAGGCTACCACTTGTGCCCACCGCTTTAATCTCGTCTTCACCTTCTTCGGATCATCATCTGCGTAATTCAAAACACAATTTAAATAAACAAAAAAATGGTAACTAAAACAAAATACGTATAAAATTAACAAACCGGAATTGAAAATCACGTACTTGTATCAACAATGAAATTTGATGATGAAATTGATCTAGTAGAAGAATCAGATTCCATAGAAGAAGACCTTGACAAATTTCCGTTGTTAATCAGAAACTGGCGATTAACGGCAGCGTAGAGCTCAAGTGCAGGAAAAGCTCGTGTTAGTTTCGGATCCAAATCATTTGACGGATCGAATCCGAACCCTAAGTCGATGCAAGCTCTGAGCTCTTGGATATCGTCATCGGTGACATCAAAATCAGAAACTGCACCGACGCTTTTGCTGCGGCGGTGCGAGTATCGCCGTTGCTGTTTGGCCTTCAATTTCTCCCATTCTTTGTTGCGATTAATATGCGGAGACCACGAGCGGCTTTTGAAAAGAATAGAAACTGATTTGTTTGATTCAGCCATCAGCTCCACCATCTGCGGCGTAGGGATTCCGGCCGGCGGGGATGACCGAGAATAGAGGGTTTAGACGGAGACTGTGAGAGCGAGCGAGAGTATATAGAGAGAAAAATTCAGGTGGGGTCCAATTAAAGAGTGTGAGTACCAATGTCATACTGTGGGCCTGTGGGGTAGAGGATTACGTTTGTAGGGCCATTTTCGTGTTGGGCTTTCCGTACTATTTTTCGTACACTCTGGTCATATTGGCAGACTTTATTAAAAAAAAAATAGGAGTGACGATAAGTCGGGTTTGGTCATAAATAAATTGATCTGATTGGGTTCAAGGGTTGATGATAGAGATATATTTGAGATGGTCAATCGTCCAAGAATCAAAAGAGGAAACTAAAGACATTTAACAACTATTTTTCTTCTTCCATTAATTAACCAAAGAAGTACAATTTATAGTAATAAATATAACTACTAAGAACACGGTTAGAGATGTGCTACATGAATCTAGGAATTAAAAGTGAACATTGGTGAGTGGAATAAGTGGTCTAAAATGCATGCAACAAATAATGTAAAGTAATAAAATAATAATAGCCTTCTATTTCTCTAGTCATCGTGTGAACGTGGATTAGGAACGTATCAGTTGAAAATCTGAACCCAACCCTACTTGTTTAGTTAAGGGTTAATTTCATAGAATAGTAATGAAGTTTCAAAAGTGTTTCATCTAGGTCACTCAAAGTTTATTTTCATTCTATAATAGTAACCAAGTTTTAAAAGTGTTCCAATCATGTGTATTTAACCTTTGATTATAGGTTACCAACTCATTTTACTTTAATTTATATAAAAAAGTCATTACTAATCCAAAAAAACATTAAAAATAAAAATATTATTAATTTTAAAAGGAATCTAAAGTAATGGTAGAATTACACTCCAATGCCCGAACATAAATATACATTTTTTCGTGTTGACCATTAGCGTCTCTTCATATGGCTGCAAGTAGTTGACCATCACATACAATTTTTCATTTCAATCAATTTTACTATTTTCACATATAAAATATCATTACATGTGACAATTTCGAATATAAATGTACATTTTTCATGTTTTATTATACGGAGTAATAAATATTAATGTTATATACGAATACATACATACATATACATATATATACATATATATATATATATATATATATATATATATATATATATATATATATATATATATATATATATATATATATATATATATATAAAATAAGTGATACACTTTGAAAAATTACCTTATTTGGCAAAAAGTAATAGGACCCACACCCACTAACTATCTACTTTACAAAGTGAAAAGACTCATTTACCCTTACTTTTACTTTTAAACATCATTAACTCCACTTTATTCAAAAAGTGTGGGACCCATTTTCAACTAACCATCTAATTAATCTAATTTAACCATAATTATAAATTTTTGCCTCAAAATCCGTGAAATCCAAAGTGTATCACTTATTTTGAATCGGAGGAAGTATATATATATATATATATATATATATATATATATATATATATATATATATATATATATATATATGTAGTTAGTTAGTTTAAATTAGTATATAATTTAATAAAACATACGAATAAGTAATTCCAATAGAATAACTAAACATAATTAAATATTTCAAAATTTTCAAAAGAATTCTAATAAAATATATATATTTTTATTTAATTTTGAAAATTATTTCTTAATTCTTTTTTTTTTTTTAAGAAACCAATGTTATAAAATAAAAACGAAAATGTTTTGTTAAGAATTTTCATTCCATTTGTTGAAGGAATGGAGAAATACTTTTGCTTAGTGGGCCTTTTTAATAAATAAATCAATTAAATTAAATTAATAAATTAGTTTTTTTGCTGTTTAAAAAAAATTAAATTAAAAATAAATTAGTTCTTTTTTATTATTAATGACTTTCTTATATAAATTAAATTAAAATGAGTTGGTAATCTATAATCAAAGGTTAAATACACATGATTGGAATACTTTTGAAACTTGGTTACTATTATAGAATAAATATAAACTTTGAGTGACCTAGATAGAACACTTTTGAAACTTCATTACTATTCTATGATATAAACCCTTTAGTTAAACAGGTTGAGATTTTCAACCCAACCTAATTATTAAACAGGATGAGTTATAAATTGATGGACCTTTTTTGAGATTTTTCTACCCAACCGGTTTATTAAAACGGGTTGCAAATATGTTCACACACGTTTAAATATCATAATATAAAAAATTAGAAAAAAATAACACACACTTTAAAAGTTAAATAACAATATAAGTCGATTAGTTTCAAAATAACAACTACTAAATGTGGGTTTGAGATACATATAATATTTAAATGGGATGACATGTCGTAATTGGGTTATAAATCTAAACCCAATCTAAACCGTTTATATAACAGGTTGTAAACCCCGTTGACCTGTTTACAACCCACGAGTTAAAAGTTATAACCTAACCCGCTAATTTTGGGCCATAAATTTGTTGGATTGACATGTTATGTTGGATTTTGTCAGCCTTTGGAAAACACATAATTGTAAATCTATAAAATAGTTCATCAAAATATTTTTCATTTTCGGCATATCAAATTATTCTTATAACTAAATAACTATATATATTTGCTCATGTAACTCATTATCTTTCATACGCCTAATAAACATAATCTACGACGGGTAAATATGAGCAAATTTGGACCTTAGCATATGTCAACAATTACGCTCATGCCTTGGACCATGACATGGTAACATGATCAGGCCCCAAGCCTTGACGAACCATAACGAAGCTAATGCGAACTTTTTAGAATCAGTTTATAGTTTATAGTGAGAATTTGTTGTTCAAATTTTACACGTGAATAGCGATTTGATCCTAGTTAGAATATCATCAACTAAAGTTTTTACATCAATATTTAGGACGTTGCGTTTTTATGGATTTGTAATCGTAAACATAAATTTAAAGGTAGTTGGGTAGATTGACTTATTAATCCTTATAATTGTTACTACGTTTTTCTAGCGTCTTGCTAGTTTGTTTCAAAAAAATATATATTTAAGACGTTGTTGTGAAGATTGTAACTCAATGAGGCGTGGTACACTCGCGATGTCTTCCATAAAGAATTTGTTGGATGTACAAAATTACTAAGAATTTGTTGTTTTATCTAATTTTTGGTATAAAATTATGGGTTCTACCAAGATTTACTAGAAATTATGCTAGTCGTTATAGAAAGGTTTGGAACTTGGTCTAGTAAGATGGCATGAAGACATATAAGAAGAAACTAAAGTAATTGGCACATTTGAGTAAGTCTTTTAGTAAGTTGCTGTTGTTTTCCACGGTATTCATAATAGTCTGAATAAGATTTTTTTTAACGTTTTGTTAATGACAGCATTAAAAGGTGGTTACGTGCATAAATCATTTGTACTTTCAGTAGTGGGGGTTGATTCCTAAAATGCAGGGGGCAGTTATTGATTATTATACAAATTTTTGATGCGTGTCTTAACGTCTTAGTGATGGCTGTCATTATTATTTTCTTTTTTTAATTCTATTATAGTTTAGTTACCTTACGTAAAAAAGGAAAGAAAAAAACTTGTTAAAAGGGGCAATTTTTTTCCCATTAAAGCGGCCCTAGAGGCTAGAGGGAGTGACTCTCATGAAAAGAGCACAAGACACTTGTCAGGTCTTCAAATTCAACAAAGAAGAAAGAGAACAGCACGCAATTCTTCTCCATCTAAAAAGGGTAAAATCGTCTTGATTTATATTTTCCTCGTATATTTTTCTTCAACAACCTTATCCCTTCTATGTTCCCTAATTTAGTGGGTTTTCTGTATGGATATTTGAATTTCTTTTCTATTTTTTTATATACCATTTAATCCTGTTGCTCCACTCTTTGTGGGTAATTTCTGGAATGGATCTTTGAATTTTCTTACATATGTAATTTAACTTAATTTATTTTTTGTAGTTATTGATGATAAGATGTTGCATTACATTATTCTTGGATAATGTTTAGCTTTATTCACTTTTTTGTGAGCTAAAAGAAAATGAAAGATAATTCAGGATTAAGATTTGGATCTTGATATATGTGTGGTTATGCTAAATTTTACAACTGAATGTGATGTGTACTTTTGGTGGTTACTTTGGAATTCTTGATATTGAGGTAACATAGTGATTAATACTTGGATTTAATTTAATAGTTTCTGATTAAGACTTGTTTCTTAGATCATGGCATGGATAGAGGAAACAAGAAGATAATTTCGTTGATTTGTTTCACCTTCTTGATAATGGGTAAAGTATGGTACTTTCTAGCTCTAATGACTTGTACATGCATAGAAATTTGTACATTTTTTCCTTAGGCTTCACGGAATAGGTACCACGCTCGATGGCGTGGGGGCTGACCTGGACAACCCACGGCGTGGAGGTGATAGGGAACACCCCCCCCCCCCAAACGACGTGGGGGGTGGGTGTGGTGAGGCTGGGCAACGCGCAACGCCGAGTAACGGGTGTTGGGGGTTGAGGTGGCAGCTTGTGATTGGTTGGCATAATATTCATTTTATTTTATTTTCTTTTTTATTTAAAATTAGATGGAATAAAATGGTGTGGCGTGGTGGGTATTTCCTAGAGATGATATGATGTGGTGGTGGTGTAGTTGCTAAGGTGACGATGATGTGACATAAAAAATGGGGTGTGGGTGTGGTACCCATACCTAGGGATGGCAATGGATCGGATGTGGACCGGATGATGCGATGTCCACATCCATATCCATTTATATTTGCGTCGTCCATATCCATATCCATATCCATTTAAATTCATCTCATCCATCCATATCCATATCCATCGGATTATAGCGGGTAAATAGGTATCCGTTGGATGTCAAAAAAATTTATTTTATAAAGAAAGTACGATAGTTTTATAAATAAATTTGCTATTTTTGTTGAATATGTTCATAGTTTCTTCCAAAAAGAATATACAAACGAAAACATAATTACAAATATACATTTGATGTATCGAGGAATTGGACATAGTTTGTAACTAATCCCCAAATACTGATAGATACAAACAAAAACGTAACTTAATATATACATATAAGAGCCTAGAGTATGATTTGTAATGTTTACAGATTTAGTTATTTTCAATGTTATGTTATGTATAAATTTTATTGAATCAAAGATGTATAGACATATATTATTAACTATGTGAAATTATAATATAAAAAAAGTTAATTTCGGGTTAAGTGGATTCATCCATGGATTGAAAATCATCATCCATATCCAATCCAATAAACATCCATATCCGCTCCACATCCGATATTCACCCATTTAACTTCATCCATATCCACCACTTGTGGATCGGATCGGGTGGATGATCATCGGATCGGATGGCCATTGCCATCCCTACCCATATCCCATAACCTTAGATTTAGCTCCAAGAAAGTTCTAGATATTCCATATCCATGATCATTATAGAATTTATAGAAATAAGTTTCCTCTTTAAATGAAGGGCATGTTTCTTGGTTGAAGTAAAACCATGCAAAATATCATCTTTGATTCTTTAAATAAAGCTGGTTTATCAAGAAAGTTCAATGTTTACTGTAATACCCTCACACCCACATTTTAAAGTTTATTATCTGATAGGATTTTGCACTTAGATATCAAGAAAACAATTCAATAACTTGATCTTTGTTAAATTCTAATAGAATAGTAGGTATAAGTAGGGGTGTTCACTATTCAGATATAACCGGATTGTCCAATTGGACATTTTGGATCGGACTATTTGGATTGGTTTTTTGGTTTTTTGGTTCGGTTTGGACTTAAACCAAATTAATAGTTTGGATTTCGGATTGGATTTGGTTTCCGTTGTGAAAACCGGATTGTACAAAAAAACCGAATAGTAATATATAGTAAATTGATATATATACTAACACTTGTTGGTTTTCATTGTAAGCAATTATGGTACTTCTTTTCTTTATATTTCTTATAGTAATTAATTTATATACTAACATTTGTTCCATTTTATATTGTATCAGTTGGCGATATACCAATCTTAATGGACTTTTTGATAAAGTTGATGTCAAGATTTTTGCATATATGATTGTAAATGTCACAAACTATGAATTAGACTTGTTTTTATGTACAAAGTAATTTATCATTTTGGAATTTTACATATCGAACTTAATATTATTTATGTTATATACTTTTATAGTATTTTGAAAATTTTAAGGAAAAACCAGACGGATAAAACCAAACCAACCAAATTGTTATTTGGTTCGGATCGGTTTGGTTTTCGAATTAGTTTGGACGGTTCGATTTGAACTTTTAAAAACCGGACTTTATTTGGTTTTACCTATTTAGTTCGGATAAAACCAAACCGTCCAAACGAACACACATAGGTATAAGATGATGGGCATGTTTCTTGGTTGAAGTAAAACCATACAAAATACTTCTATCATCTTTGATTCTTTAAATAAAGCTGATTTATCAAGAAAGTTCAATGTTTACTGTAATACCCTCACACCCACATATTAAAGTTTATTAATCTGATGGATCTTGCGAAGACAATTTAATAACTTGATCTTTGTTAAATTCTAATAGAATAATAGGTATAAGATGATTTAAGCAATGACTTAATTTATCAATTTCTGTTGGAAGAATAAGAAATATAAACACAATAATAATTCTTTGAAATAATGTATTCTTATTCAACAACTTCAATTGAAATCATACATCCATATTTATACATAGCAATCGGTGCATATAACCGATGCATCCCCTTGTTAACCGACATATCCCTACAACTATTCACTAATTACAATTTGACTCCCTATATTTGGTTAATTATTATATAATTACAAAACATACCCTAAAGTTTAGTTTACTTTTTAACATTCCCCCTTAAACTAAACTTTGAGCAATCATCAAGAAATCATCTTCTTCCAACCCAAGAGGTTTTGACTTGGATTCATCACTCATTCTTAAATCTTTATCCAAAATCTTTTCATTTGGATCACACATAACATCATGTTGATGCTTTATCAATCTTTGCAATCATCATCATCTCTTCATGTTCTTGATAGAAGAAATAAACACATCCAAATTCCTTTTAGAATCAACCATCCACCAATCTTTTCATGGTGGGAACATACTGTAACGACCGTAATTTTACGTTTTTCATTTCGTGTAATTATTCGGGATCTATGTGAATTTTCGTTATTTATGTTAGTTTACATTTCGGTTTGTGTTCTATCGAGTATTGGGATGTTTGGGACTTGGTGTAACCAAGTATGGGTCAAGACTTGGATGGAAACAAGTTTAAAAGGCAAGAAACTGACCCAAACAGGCCTCGCGGCGCGAGGCAGTCGCGAGGCAGTCGCGAGTTCAAACAGCAAGATCAGATATCAGACGCGAGCAATTCGCGTCGAGCTCGCGTTTTGTTTGCGGCGCGAACTCGGCGCGAGCGGGGCGCGAAGTCGGGCTTCCTGCGGCGACCAAGAGGACATCCCGCGTCACCTCGCGGCGCGAGCCAAACGCGAGCGTGGCGCGAGGGCTGTCTGGAGTATATAAAGTTGTGTAGAAGCTAGGGCTCATAACACCTACGAACCCTAGACTTATAGCAGCCGTTTTTGAGAGCATTTGGGCGGTTTTTGGAGCTAAGGAGCTCAAATCTTCATCTTCTTGAAGGATTTAAGCATCAAGGGTAAGAATTCTTGCTTATTTCACTTAGTTACCTTCATTTTGAGCTTGGTATGGGTAACAATGGTGGTTTTGGGAACCCACCATATCATCTTTGGGGAAGATGAACTTTCATGAGTGTAAAACACTCCTTTTGAACTTGTAATCAATGTGTACAAGTTAGATTTGGGATTTATGATGGAAAATCTTGAACTAGGGTTTGAGATTCCACCAAGTTGTATGAACTTGGTGGTTGGGAATGTTTAGATGGACTACTTAGTAGCTAGTTATGGATTATAACTAGATTTTGTATTGATATTGATGTTAGGTCAAGAAGACCTTGAGATTGGAAGTACTTCCTCAATTTGGAAGTAAGGATTGTGTTGTTGAACACAATTGTTGGATAGCATTGTTAAGGTGAGTACATGTGATATTTTCTGAGTACATAGTAAACCTTGTTTATGAATTGAAATGATTTTAGAGTCTTTATTAGATAAATATTTTAATAAAGAAAAGATTGAATTGATAGAGTATGATTTAATTTAATTGAAATGAATTGAATCGTATTGTGAACTTGTTGTTTAGTTACCACTAGTATGATTGAGTTGTGATATGGGCTTGACCCAAGTTGATGATTTGTTATGTGGTAGCTAATCGTTTGGATCCTAGATAACCCACACAAGTTGGGGGAGTTAGTGACTACTACTTGGGGCGGTACCACCCTGCGCAAGAGTAGTATGTCGAGAAATAGATAACCCGGAAATCGGGGGAGTTTGAGATAACCCAGAAATCGGGGGAGCAAATAGATAACCCGGAAACGGGGGAGTTTACCCAGATAACCCATATCGGGGGAGTTGTTTCGGGGAGGCCCGTTACGTATGTGTTTGGCTTATGGCAAGCCTTAGAGATTGATTGACTATGTGCAATTTGATAATTTATTAATTATTAATTTATTGCAAAATTATTTCTAACCGGGTCTAAAACCCATGTTTCTCACGAGACAATATTTGTCTCACGTACTACGTTAATTTTGACTATGTACTCAGGTTCGGGAGCAAGAGATTAGGCGGCCCGTAGTGAGAGCATTTGGATGATTAGCTCGGTGTACTTATTTAATTCCCTAGACTATAGTTTTGATATATTTGTAACACCGGTTTTGACACTTTCTAGTTATTCCAAATGTTTTGTTTTAATCCGCATTTTGGATATTATGGATTTTGAATGTTAAACTTGTTTATTTAAAAAGTTTAAATTGTTTTGAAAAATCGGTGTGTTACAACTTGGTATCAGAGCATTAGTCTAAGTGAATTAGGTTGGTTACCCACCCTAGACTTAGACTTTGCTTTTGGGACATTATGTTCTATAGGAAGTTAGGTTGACCTTTAAGAGCTAGGGTTGACCATTGAGAGAATTGTTTTATATCGAGCTATTCTTATGTCTAATTTTTGACTTTTTTTAGTCAACTTATTGGATTCTAATTGGGTTGACATCTTATTATATTAAGATGGCTAGAACAAGAAGTGGTCGATTGTTGGATGAGGAACGAGCGTCGAATTTGAATCAAGACGGGAATGGTTTGGCTAACTCGGGTATCGGGAATAACCATACTCCGGTAACTATGGAGGCCATTCAATCCATGCTCACTAATATGAGAAATGTGATGCAACAAGATGTTAACCGGATCATAAACGATCGGTTGAACTTAGGAGGTGATGATGATGAAAGGGAGGAAGAGGAACGTCGATTTGAGGAGGAGAGAGAGGAAGGTGAAGATTCCCCTCAACTCACTAAGACCAAGTCAACGGGAAACACCAACCCGACCGAGAAATCCTCCAATGGGGAAAGTGGTGAAGAGAGAAAGTTTGAGCGTGAAGGATGTTCTTACAAAACATTCCTTGCTTGTCGTCCCGACTTCTATCTCGGGAGTACGGAACCGAAAGTGACGGTTCAATGGATTCGGGAGACGGAACGTGTGCTTGAGAGTAGCAAGTGCAAAGAGGAAGACATGGTGACTTATGCTTCACGTTTGTTCAAAGATGATGCTCTTACATGGTGGGACACCGTGTATGAAACCTTGGGAAAGAAAGCCATCTACAAGATGTCGTGGGATGAGTTCACTAGAAGACTCAAGGAGAAGTATTGTCCCGAAAGGGAGTTGGAGGAGTTGTTGGAAGAGTTCTTGCACTTCAAGAAAGGCAATTTGACCTTGGATGAGTATGCCAAGAAGTTCACGGGATATCTCCCGTTTGTGTCAAGTACTTACCCAACCGAACGTAGTCGTGTGGTTCGGTTTGCCAATGGGTTACCATGGGAATATGAGCTCGAAGTGAAGAGAGCAACCACTCTTGATGAGGCGATCAACGTCGCCCGAAGTGTTGAGAAGGTTAGTAAAAGGAGAGTTCAAGAGAGGTCGATTGGTAATGAGAAAAGAAAGTTTGAAAGCTTTTCGGGGCCATCCAAGAAAAGTAAGTTTGCCCCGAGCGGGTCAAAACAAGGAAGTGTTGGTGGATGTAGGAAGTGTGGTAGGGACCACAAGGGAGAGTGTAAGGCGGATTCCAATGGTTGTTTCAAATGTGGTCGTTTTGGCCACAAGGCTAGAGATTGCAAGGTTAAAAGCCTTGATGAAGTGGAATGTTTCTCATGTCATGAGAAGGGGCACTATAGTAATGTTTGCCCGAAGAAAGGAACCGAAACGTTGGTGTCAACCGCTCACAAGAAACCGGAGCCGATGAAGGTCAAAGGTCGTGCTTTCCAACTCACACGTGAAGAAGCCAAGGAGACTCATGATGTCGTCTCAGGTACCTTATTCATAAACTCCATACCCACTTATGTGTTGATTGATTCGGGTTCTACTTATTCTTTCGTGTCTCATGAATTTGGTGCTAAGTTTAAGGTTCCACTAGAATTACTTGATGAATTGTATGAAATAGAAGTAGCCGATGGGAAAACCTCTACGGTTCAACATGTCTATAGAAATTGTGAGTTGGAAATCGATAACAAGAAGTTTAAGGTTGATTTGATGCCTATGGGAATTAAGGCTTTTGATGTAATTATTGGGATGGATTGGTTGGGAATCCACCAAGCCAAGATTTTATGTGGAAGGAAATTAGTGTCGATTAAATCTCCCGAAAATGAAAAAGTGTACATTTATGGGGAAAAGAGGCATCGTATGCCAAACTTGTTAACCGCAATTAAGGCAAGAAAATATTTAGCGAAAGGGTGTGCATCATTTATAGCCTATGTCCTTGATGGAAGAAAAGAAAAGAAGTCGGTTGAAAATGTGAAGATTATTCGAGACTTTCCCGAAGTTTTTCCCGATGACTTGCCCGGTTTGCCACCGGAGAGACAAGTCGAGTTTCGTATTGATTTAGTCCCGGGGGCGACGCCAATTGCCCGAGCCCCGTATCGTCTAGCTCCCACCGAAATGAGAGAGTTGATGGCTCAACTTCAAGATTTGCTCGATAAGGGTTTTATCCGTCCTAGTTCGTCACCATGGGGTGCACCGGTTTTATTTATGAAGAAGAAGGATGGTTCCATGAGAATGTGTATCGATTACCGAGAGCTAAACAAGATGACAATTAAGAACCGATATCCTTTGCCAAGGATAGATGATTTATTTGATCAACTTCAAGGAGCCGATTATTTCTCCAAGATTGATTTGAGATCGGGTTACCATCAAGTTCGTGTCAAAGAAGGTGATACCGAGAAGACGGCTTTTAGGACCCGTTATGGTCATTATGAATTTCTAGTTATGCCATTCGGTTTGACGAATGCCCCGGCTATTTTTATGGATCTCATGAATAGGGTTTGTAAACCTTTTCTCATAGTATTTATTGATGATATTCTTATTTTCTCCAAAACCGAAGAAGAACATGAAGACCATTTGAGGCAAACTCTAGAAGTGTTGAAACGGGAAAAATTGTATGCTAAATTCTCAAAATGTGAATTTTGGTTGCGGGAAGTGCAATTTCTTGGTCATGTAGTATCTCGAAGCGGGATAAAAGTTGACCCGTCTAAGATTGAAGCGGTGAAGAATTGGGAAGCACCGAAGACTCCAACCGAAGTTAGAAGCTTTCTTGGGTTAGCCGGTTATTACCGAAGGTTTATAGAAGATTTTTCCCGAGTGGCGGTCCCACTCACTAGGTTAACGAGAAAAGACGTGAAGTTTGATTGGGGGGAGAAGCAAGAGAGTGCTTTTGCCTTGTTAAAAGAAAAGTTGTGCAATGCACCGATCCTCACTCTACCCGACGGTATGGAAGATTTCGTGGTGTATAGCGACACCTCGAATAAAGGTCTCGGTTGTGTTTTAATGCAAAGAGGTAAAGTGATAGCTTATGCTTCAAGACAATTGAAGAATGCGGAAGAAAGGTATACAACTCACGATTTAGAGTTGGCGGCGATTATTTTCGCCTTGAAAATTTGGAGGCATTACTTGTATGGTACAAGGTGTATCTTGTACACGGATCACAAAAGTCTCAAGTATGTGTTCACACAAAAAGACTTGAATATGAGACAAAGAAGGTGGGATCGAGTTGATTAGTGACTACGATTGTGAGATCGTTTATCACGAGGGAAAGGCTAATGTGGTAGCCGACGCCTTGAGTAGAAAAGTTTATGAAAAACCGGTTAAGGCTAAGTTAATGCGGATTGATGTAGTATCTAGCTTCATTGAAAGTATAAAAACCGCACAAAGGGAAGTGATGGGAAAAGATGAGTATAGACAAGAGAGGTTAGGAAAGAATCAAGTATTTGAAGAAAATGTTCAAGGGCTAAGAACCGTAAATGGTCGGATTTGGGTTCCGAAATTCGGTGGAAACCGAAAAGTGTTGTTGAATGATGCTCACAAGTCTAAGTATTCGATCCATCCCGGAAGTACAAAGACTTATCAAGACTTGAAGAAAATTTATTGGTGGCCCGGGATGAAGTCGAGGGTAGCAAAGTACATATCAAAATGTGCCACGTGTGCACAAGTGAAAGCCGAGCACCAAGTGCCTTATGGTGTTGCACAATCATTACAAGTGCCGGCCGGGAAATGGAATGACATCACAATGGATTTCATTGTTGGACTCCCAAAGACGAGTAGGAATCATGACGCCATTTGGGTGATTGTTGATAGGTTAACGAAAAGTGCGTTATTCCTAGCTATTAGGGAAACCATGCCACTCGAGAAGTTGGCAAAATTGTATGTTGATGAAGTTGTCCGTTTGCATGGGGTACCATTGTCGATTGTGTCCGATCGGGATGCAAGGTTTACCTCGAGATTTTGGAGATCACTCCAAGAAGAGTTGGGAACTAAGTTGAGATTGAGCACGGCTTACCATCCGCAAACCGATGGTCAAAGTGAAAGAACGATCCAAACGGTTGAAGATATGTTGAGGTCGTGTGTATTAGATTTTGGCGGTAAATGGGATGATCATTTACCGTTAGTTGAATTTTCGTATAACAATAGTTACCACTCGACAATAAAGATGCCACCGTTTGAGGCTTTATATGGGAGAAAGTGTCGGACGCCTTCGTGTTGGTTAGAGGCGGGTGAGACGAAACTCACGGGTCCCGAGATTGTGAAAATAACAAATGAGAAAATTGGAATAATTCAAAGGAATATGAAAGTAGCACAAGACCGCCAAAGGAGTTATTCGGGTTTGAAAAAGCGACCATACGACTTGAATGTCGGTGATATGGTAATGTTGAAGGTGTCGCCTTGGAAGGGCGTGATGAGATTTGGAAAGAAGGGCAAATTGAGCCCAAGGTATGTAGGCCCGTTTAGGATCTTGAAACGGGTCGGCTTACAAGCATTTAAGTTAGAACTTCCACCCGAGTTGCAAGGAGTCCATGACACCTTCCATGTTAGTAATTTGAAGAAATTTGTGGGTGAAGTGGAGAATATTATTCCACTCCAAGATTTGCGGGTCGATGCACCCAACCGGTTGATTGAAGAGCCCGAGGCCATATTGGAGGCCCAAACGAAGAAATTGAGAAACAAAGAGATTGAGCTAGTGTTGGTCAAGTGGAAGCATTCCCTTGGGCCAAATTTGACTTGGGAAGTCAAAGATGAGATGAAGAAACGCTACCCGGATTTTGTAGATTATGAGACGATTCCGAGGACGGAATCCTCTTAAGGGGTAGATAGTTGTAACGACCGTAATTTTACGTTTTTCATTTCGTGTAATTATTCGGGATCTATGTGAATTTTCGTTATTTATGTTAGTTTACATTTCGGTTTGTGTTCTATCGAGTATTGGGATGTTTGGGACTTGGTGTAACCAAGTATGGGTCAAGACTTGGATGGAAACAAGTTTAAAAGGCAAGAAACTGACCCAAACAGGCCTCGCGGCGCGAGGCAGTCGCGAGTCAGTCGCGAGTTCAAACAGCAAGATCAGATATCAGACGCGAGCAATTCGCGTCGAGCTCGCGTTTTGTTCGCGGCGCGAACTCGGCGCGAGCGGGGCGCGCAGTCGGGCTTCCTGCGGCGACCAAGAGGACATCCCGCGTCACCTCGCGGCGCGAGCCAAATGCGAGCGTGGCGCGAGGGCTGTCTGGAGTATATAAAGTTGTGTAGAAGCTAGGGCTCATAACACCTACGAACCCTAGACTTATAGCAGCCGTTTTTGAGAGCATTTGGGCGGTTTTTGGAGCTAAGGAGCTCAAATCTTCATCTTCTTGAAGGATTTAAGCATCAAGGGTAAGAATTCTTGCTTATTTCACTTAGTTACCTTCATTTTGAGCTTGGTATGGGTAACAATGGTGGTTTTGGGAACCCACCATATCATCTTTGGGGAAGATGAACTTTCATGAGTGTAAAACACTCCTTTTGAACTTGTAATCAATGTGTACAAGTTAGATTTGGGATTTATGATGGAAAATCTTGAACTAGGGTTTGAGATTCCACCAAGTTGTATGAACTTGGTGGTTGGGAATGTTTAGATGGACTACTTAGTAGCTAGTTATGGATTATAACTAGATTTTGTATTGATATTGATGTTAGGTCAAGAAGACCTTGAGATTGGAAGTACTTCCTCAATTTGGAAGTAAGGATTGTGTTGTTGAACACAATTGTTGGATAGCATTACTAAGGTGAGTACATGTGATATTTTCTGAGTACATAGTAAACCTTGTTTATGAATTGAAATGATTTTAGAGTCTTTATTAGATAAATATTTTAATAAAGAAAAGATTGAATTGATAGAGTATGATTTAATTTAATTGAAATGAATTGAATCGTATTGTGAACTTGTTGTTTAGTTACCACTAGTATGATTGAGTTGTGATATGGGCTTGACCCAAGTTGATGATTTGTTATGTGGTAGCTAATCGTTTGGATCCTAGATAACCCACACAAGTTGGGGGAGTTAGTGACTACTACTTGGGGCGGTACCACCCTGCGCAAGAGTAGTATGTCGAGAAATAGATAACCCGGAAATCGGGGGAGTTTGAGATAACCCGGAAATCGGGGGAGCAAATAGATAACCCGGAAACGGGGGAGTTTACCTAGATAACCCATATCGGGGGAGTTGTTTCGGGGAGGCCCGTTACGTATGTGTTTGGCTTATGGCAAGCCTTAGAGATTGATTGACTATGTGCAATTTGATAATTTATTAATTATTAATTTATTGCAAAATTATTTCTAACCGGGTCTAAAACCCATGTTTCTCACGAGACAATATTTGTCTCACGTACTACGTTTATTTTGACTATGTACTCAGGTTCGGGAGCAAGAGATTAGGCGGCCCGTAGTGATAGCATTTGGATGATTAGCTCGGTGTACTTATTTAATTCCCTAGACTATAGTTTTGATATATTTGTAACACCGGTTTTGACACTTTCTAGTTATTCCAAATGTTTTGTTTTAATCCGCATTTTGGATATTATGGATTTTGAATGTTAAACTTGTTTATTTAAAAAGTTTAAATTGTTTTGAAAAATCGGTGTGTTACACATACTCACAAAATCATAACAACCATCGCCTCAAATCTTTTCATTGAGACGGCAACACAATCACAGTCAAACCATTTGACTCTTGAATCTTCTTCAATCTCAATTTTCTCTTGTTCCTTGTTAAAAACAAAATACAGCAACACGTTCCCCCCCCCCCCCCCCTATTTTTTATTTTGATGAAAACATTGAAATATAATTTCATAAGAAATCATGTTCTAAAATACTTTCATCAAACAGATGTGCCACCAACAACATTATCCGTTCAATCATAAAAACCATAATTAATATTATGAACACACCAAATTTAAAAATGTTGATGCCCATTAAAAAATTTGCACTTAAAAACACCGACTAATAGATTATCACCAGAAAAATATCCTTTGACATTTCGTCAAACACTTTGTTGTGTGCATCATCAATAATCGGTGATGATGAAGCAAAATCATAATGAAACTGGCATAAAAAAAATTCAAAAAACAGATTACCAAACCCAATAAGTAAAACATAGAAGACAATCAATTCAATATGTGAGTAATCCGGTTGGCACATTTGATTAAACGGTTGATGGGCAAAAGATCTTGTTGGCAAATTGCCAACCCACTTGCAATACAAAAATAGAACCTGTGATTTTCAGCAATCTTGTTTTTTTGTTCATCCTTGTGATCAAACGCCTGCATCATTCTTCTTCCCGACTTGTTTTCTGTTTCCGCCGGAAAATTTTACAATCGACCAGACAAAAAAAAACCATTACAATCGATTTATGGATACCATCTTTGATTGATCGGTATTTGAATCTTCAGTCGATAACTGTTTATGATTCATCCATATTGACTATTACGCTCCTTCTCCCGATCGATTATTCCATCGGCTCTGATACCATTTGTTGGAAAAATAAGAAATATAAACTCAATAATAATTCTTTGAAATAATGTATTCTTATTCAACAACTTCAATTGAAATCATACATCCATATTTATACATAGCAATCGGTGCATATAACCGATGCATCCCCTTGTTAACCGACATATCCCTACAACTATTCACTAATTACAATTTGACTCCCTATATTTGGTTAACTATTATATAATTACAAAACATACCCTAAAGTTTAGTTTACTTTTTAACAATTTCAAGAATCCAATGATGAATTCAGCATTAACCCAACAATCTTCTATACACGCGTTGATTTTTGATAAATTACAAAAAGGCTTTGGGTGAAAGTGGTAAAGATTTTGGATCAATAAAGAACATTTGGACTTCTGAAGAAACTCAAACGATGACATAAAACTTGAATTATGTAACTAATAACGGGAATTTACAAAAGCAAGGATCTTTAACTCTACCAAGAACGATTAGCCTGAAAACGGTTGATCATGGAGTTTGGAAAGATTTACTTAAAGAAAATGGTGGATTCAAAGATGTGAATTTGATCAAAGAACGACAAGGAAATCAACCAGTTTTGGGTGAGATGACACTAAAAGACTTCTTGCAAAAAGCAGGGGTAGTTTCGGAAAATCAACAAAAAAGAATGCTTTTTGGCGATGCAAGTGGTTTCACTTTTGGGTTCAAAAACCCGAATCAGAATAATAGGTTTCATCAACAAACAGTTGTTAAAGAAAACAAAAATGAAGAAGTTCTAAAAAAATCCCAAAACAGGCTGCTTTTAACTTCAAGTCTTCGTTAAATTTAGTGAAAAATCCTCAAAAGGGCAGTTCGGTAAATTCACTTTCTAGTGATTTGCAGTTCGTGTTTTGCAATTTTTCCATGATCTGCCATTTGTTTATGCGGACAAGAATTAGTACAGTATCCACAAACCATAATCCTCAATTAATTAACTCTAATCCTAAATCACAAAATCCGCCAATTGACAAACCCTCCTCTGTTCTTGGAAATGGGGTTTGAAAAGTATGGAAAAAGATGGTAGTGAGAGAGTTGGAAGGCCACATAAACAACATCTGTAATTTACTCTTCTTTCCGAGTCGTTGATGTCATTTTCATGTTCCATCTTCTAAATTATGCATATTTTTCCTAGATAATATATAAACGTGATATTGTTTTTATATGTCTCAACATTATTTCATTAATTTATCCATTCATATTTATATATTCTTTTAGCCCCACCTTAACGTGCGGACTAAATTCCTCGTTTGATATACATTATAATTAAGTCTTCTTAATCGTTGATGTCATTTTCATGTTCCATCTTCTAAAATTATATGCATATTTTTCCTAGATAGATCTTCATTGGTTCTTGCTATCTCCATTTGCATCTCCACGCGCGACCCGCTTTATCATACTTTCCACACATAAAATCCATACTTCAAGCTTTGTTATGGTCACACTTATCTCCCGTCAAATAAGATTAGAGGAAGAAAAAAAACTTCTACTATTAGACTTATCTAACATGGGTATCTAACCGTTCAACTTATGGTAGCTGTCTTTTTTGTCATTGTATAAAAAATCTAATTAATATATCTATATAATGAGAAATGACATTGGTGTCTACTCTTATGTATGTTGATCAAGATAAGTGTCAAAATCAAGAAATTATACAAGACGAACGAATTAGTGAATTACACTTGTCATCGATCTAGTGGTGAGTAATATCATAAAATAAGCACAAATAGCAAACATCAATATTATTTCTCTTATATACTAATACTAGCCTATAACCCGTGATAAATCACGGATGATTTATTGAAAATTTCATAATATTTTCATTTATAAATCATAATCTCTCACTTCCCTTTGACAATATTGTATGCGTTAAAAATTTTGTACATTAGAAATAATTTTATGGTTAATACACATTTTCATATATTAATGAGTAAATTACACCGAAGGTCCTTGTGGTTTGCCACTTATTACAGCCATAGTCTCTGGTCTTTGTTTATTACATTGGAAGTCCCTGGTGTATTCAATTTGTTACACCTGACGTCCCTTTGTCAAACGGACGTCTAAAACTTCCGTTAAGTGACCCATGTGCACCTCACATGATGGGCAAAATCGTAATTTCACTTTCCCATTTAAAGAGTGTATTACACGGAAGGTCACTGTGGTTTGCCACTTATTACAACCACAGTCCCTGAACTTCGTTTATTACACTGGAAGTCCCTGGTGTATTCAATATGTTACACTCGACATCCCTCTATCAAACGAACGTCTAAATGATCTGTTAAGTGACCCATGTTTCGGTAAGAAAAAAATTCAAAAAAATCATAAATACACAAAACACATACCGTACAGTTCATTGCATTAGTTTTCTTCATCATTTGTACCTCTTTCACAGCTCGACTGGCCCACTATTGTTGGAAAAGAAGGGTTTTTTGAAGAACAAATACAGTGGAGAGAAGAGAGGGAAAGATGAGAAGGAATAAGTGAAGGGACGACTGGTGCAAATTGGGGAACACACGTTTGAGGGGCGAAGGAGAATTACCATTGTTCCCATTATGTAAGGTGCACATGAGTCGCTTAACAGATCTTTTAGACGTCCGTTTGATAGAGGGACGTCGGGTGTAACATATTGAATACACCAGAGACTTCCAGTGTAATAAATGAAGTTCAGGGACTGTGTCTGTAATAAGTGGCAAACCACAGGGACCTTCTGTGTAATTTATTCTTTAAAAGGGAAAGTGAAATTACGATTTTACCCATCATGTGAGGTGCACATGAGTTACTTAACGGAAGTTTTAGACGTCCATTTAACAGAGGGACGTTGGGTGTAACAAATTGAATACACCAGGGACTTCCAGTGTAATAAACGAAGACCAGGGACTGTGGCTGTAATAAGTGGCAAACCACAGTGACCTTCTGTGTAATTTACTCAATATTAATTTGCTATTTATTGGCTATTTATTGGTTATATAGACTGTTGATATTAGATGAAGGAAAAGATGCAATCTCTTACGATCATATGATCTTTTAAAGTTATATATGTACCCTTTGATTAAGAAAATATCCTCCATAATCAAAATCACTATTGACTTTTTTCATTTCACAATTGTACAAGTCAAACGGGCAATCTACCAAGTGCAATTTCTCTATTATCTTTGAATAACCTTCTTTTCGACATGCTCGTTTACGGTTTCCGGGATACCGATAGTGTACATATCAAACTAATTAGCATGCAAATGCAAGCATCGGGGAGGGCTCAAACACAAAATGCTATGGATGATCAAAACGATTTACAAAACCATCAACTACCCCTGCATAAAATTATCTACATAACAACGAATTTAACTATCCTCACAAATGTATTTAGATACGACAGCTAATGATATTAGAGTGTTGATACACTCAAAGATAGATTGTTAATTCTGCAATAGCAGCAACATTATGGCGCAACAGTAAAGTTCCTATTTATTTGCATTTCCTATAACTGGCCATAATTAGAGTGTTGATACACTCAAAGCTGTAATCTCTTACGATGTTAAACATATATATTATTATTACCCGTTTAAGCATTTTCAAGTCTTTCAGTTGACTTTTGACCCGGTCATAATTGACCCGTTTTTAGTCAAATTGTTAAAAATGCAACTTCTATTAGAAAGGTGATATAGATAAATAAATAAATTCAAAAAAAAAACTTACAGCAGCAATTGAAGGACTTGAATCTTCTCCTGGTTTAATAAGAGATAGGAAAAGAATCTTCTCATTTATTATAAACACCAATACTACAACAATCCATTTCCAAATCCACTTTTTAACTTGTTTGGTTTCTTCCCCTTTTAGTTAAAATTTAAAATTTACCTATTTGACCCATGAGTTTGTCTAAAATAAAAACAAACTTTTACATTTGTCCATGTTTAGTCAATATACAGCCGTTTTGTCCCATTGGGTCATTGAAAGATGGTTTCATGCACTGATTGTATCATTAAAAGATTTACATTAACAAACGTTATATTTATAACCCGTGATAAATATAAATTGTAAAGTAAAAACTAAAATAAAAGCTAATATAGTTTTTGGAATTTATTGAGGACTATGCATTATCCATAAAATTAGCAAATGTAACTAAATGACCAAGAATGGGACTTACATTCAGTAGGTCAAGACATAAGAGGAACATGAGAAGAAACTTTCTTTTTGGTCTTGTGCACTAACATCTGCCCGTTTCAAATTGCATCACAATTATAAGATTGAACATACCGGTTGTGTTGGAGTGCTGGATCTGCTCCCCTGCGAAGATACTCTGTAAATTAATGCGAATGGTGAATACAACGTAAGAATACTGATCGTATATATACAACTAATTATACGGTTTATAAAATTACGTATTATGGGGATGCAGTTAGCCCAGTTACAACTGTTACCCAAAAATTATGGTTAACTGGTTTAATAACACTTCTAAATCACGGGTGAAAGATTAGCTGCAGATTCAAATTATCCAATAACATTTGTTACCCAAAATATTAGCTGTGGAAGTGTGGATTCAAATTTCATATTTTGTGTTTATCTCTTTCTCTAAACTGCAGCTGAAAAGTAGGGGCGGCATACAAATTCAAAAATTTTAATCGTGTAACAGGTCAGCAAATACCAAGAGGCATAACAGGTGACGTGGGCATCATATATGAGGAGGCATGACATGTCAACAATGACATGGAATGAGTGACGTGGCTTGTGTGACATGGTGAAATTCAAATTTCTTTTGCTTTAATATATAGATAGATATTATAGGTTCAGGTTCATCCAAGAACCTTATTTTCGCAAGTGTAAGAACTATAGAATTACTTGTTAGACCACATTCGAGAATTAAAGATATCTCAGTTAGCCATGTATATCTAAGGTGCTATTTGTTTTTTGGCAAAAGATCTGCAGGAGGTCTTTTGTCTGCGCCACGCAGACCACGGCCAGAAAAGCAATCTTGAAGATGTTTGTTTTTTGGAAGCCAGAAGACAAAAATATGTCTGCACAATGTCTGTACCATGCAGACATGAGATATTGTTTTTTGTGTCTTCCAAGTTTAAAAAAAGAAAAGCAAGAAAGAGGTCACGACCTCCTCCCACGCAAGCCTTCCCTCTCCGCCAGCAGATCTCCTTTTCCGGCAAGCTTCCTCCGCCGCCGCCTCTTCTCCTCCGCCGCTGTCTCTTCTCCTCCTCCGCCGCCTCTTCTCCTCCTCCGCCGCCTCTCACCAGTTACCTCCGCCTCTTTCTCCACCGTCCTCCGCCGTCGAAGCCCTCACAAGTCACCTTGCCGCCTCTTTCTCCACTGTGCTCCTCCTCCGTCCAAGGTCGGTAGCCTTCTCCGACTAGTTGAAGCTCCAATAACAAGACGAAATTAGGGTTTCTAGTGGGGGAGATGATGAAGATGAAAATCTGTTGCAATTTGAAGAAATTAGGGTTTTGTCTTAATTGGGAGATGATGAAGATGAATCTGTTGCAATATGTAGAAGTTATGGTTTTGGAGAGAGAGAAACAAACCAAAGTTGGTTTTGCTTTCGGCAGATCAAAAAACAAACAAAAGAATATTTTATTTTTGCAGACCTTTAGTCCAGCTTCTTGATACAGATTATTGCAGATGTGGTCCGCAGACCGCAGATCTTTTTGGTTTAAAAAAACAAACAGCACCTAAGTGAAATAATTTTTAGGTAACTTGCACAAGGATCCGAATTTGTGTAAACCTCTTTACATACTAATTACAAGTGTGACAAAAAAAATTGTTAAAACATACTGGTCAATCATGAAGAAATAATGTCACATATAAAAATTAGTAGATTTGTTATAAATTTTTTTTTTTTAAACGGCAAATCGAATCTACTCCTAATTACCACCTATGTCCACGACGGGATTCGAACTCCTAACTTCAAGGTTGAAAGACAAACATCATACCACTAGGCTAATTAAGATAAATTTTATGTAGGCATACTTAAATGGATATAACGCAACAATCGTCTTCAGTTTTTGCTAAATCAATGTCACGTCATCTCACGCTTTAAATGACATATAACTGACATACTTATGTCATCAATACTCACTCACTGCCACCACTATTATAAAACATACACACACAAAAAATACCAAAATATACCCTATATATTAAATTACCTTGGGCCCCACCAAACACCCGTCTCCCAGCTTCCTTGAAGCGCATAGTTGAACCAACGGTAGACCGGAGACAAGCCGTGCCATCAGCTTTCACTCATCCGTTGTAGAGAAGTCTCTACCGAAGAATCCCGTTGGGACGAATCTAATACTTGTCAAAACCAACGGTAGAGAAAAAAGAGCAAATGATTATAAGACATGTGTCACGTATATTGAATGGAGTAGATCTATTTTTATGATTTTAGGCATATATTTCTCATAAATTAAAGTCTTTTTAGAGTCTAATTGGTGATGTCATTTTCGTTAATCTGCATATTCCATGCATCTTCCATCTTCTTAATTAATAATGCACTAGATAAAATTTAAGTGGTTCTTATCATACTATCCACAGATATAAATCCATACTTCAAGCTTTGTTACGGTCATAATAATTAGCAGCCTTCAACTTTGCATCAAGAATCTGATCTATATTATACATGTAATAAGATCTCATTTTTCGCTTCAAAACATACATATTTGATCGCCATGACACAATCTATCAACTTTCGATTCGTCTCCTTTATTTTCACTTTCATAATCGTATCATTTACATCCTCTTCTTCATCAAATGATCATCAAGCTTACATTTTTCTTATGGACAAATCAATGATGCCATCACCTTTCTCAAATCACCATAATTGGTACGTTTCCATGCTTTCATCTCTTTCCGACGAAGCTCCGGCGATACATCTCTACACGTATAACCATGTCATGAACGGGTTCAGTGCGGTCCTTACAAAGCCACAACTCGTGCAGCTTGAGAAGATGTCGGGCCATCTTGCAACGTTTGAGGAGACACTTGGCCAGCTTCACACGACACATACTCCAAAGTTCTTGGGACTAGATAAAGATGTCGGCTTGTGGCCGGTTTCTAGATTCGGTGAAGATATGGTTATTGGCATACTAGATAGCGGAATTTGGCCGGAAAGTGAGAGTTTTGATGACAAAGGGATGTCGGAAGTACCTCCTCGTTGGCGTGGAACTTGTGAAACTAAAGGTTTTTGTAACAAGAAACTAATCGGTGCACGTTCGTTTAGTCAAGGCATGAAGCGACTAAACGAGAACATTTCAACAACCGATGATTATGATTCTCCTAGAGATTTCCAAGGACATGGGACCCACACATCTTCGACGGCTTCGGGTAGTCGTGTCCCGTTTGCTAATTACTTCGGGTATGCGAACGGGACAGCCGTTGGAATGGCACCGAAGGCTCGGTTAGCCATGTACAAAGTGTTGTTTTTTAACAACTCAGAAGTTGCTGCAGCCACTGACACACTGGCTGGAATGGATCAAGCCATTGAAGACGGCGTCGTTATCGTTAGGGTTCAACGACACCCGGTTTCACCAAAACCCTATTGCAATTGGAGCATTTGCAGCTATGGAGAAAGGGATCTTTGTATCTTGTTCAGCTGGTAACTCTGGTCCTCATTCATACACCATCTTCAACGGAGCTCCATGGATCACAACCGTCGGTGCAGGTACCGTAGACCGCGATTTCGTTGCATTCGTGACTCCAGATGATCAGAACTACGAAACCCTAATTGGGAAATCGGTTTACCCTAAAAATTTGTTGGTAGAGAAGGTTCCTATCTATTTTGGATATGGAAACAAAAGCAAAGAGACTTGTGATCTTGGTTCACTTGATCCTAAAGATGTTGAAGGAAAATACATTTTTTGTGATGGCATATCATTACTAGAACTCGAAATCAGCGGAGCAGCCGGAGCTATCTTCAGCTCTGGCTCTCGAGAATTTATCTATCCAGATGAGTTCACGTTTCCATTCATCGTACTAGATCGTAAAACCGGAGATAAATTAAAGAAATACATAATCAACGCAAGTATTAGCATTAAGTATGGCAAAACGTTATTAGGTACTAAACCAGCCCCACAAGTTGCAAAATTCTCATCAAGAGGACCCGACCGGAGATCTCCATGGATCTTAAAACCGGATCTATTAGCTCAATATCTTGGCTGCATGGGTACCCAATAGAATTGGCGCACAAATCGGAGACGATATTTTATTCACTGATTACAAGCTTTTATCGGGTACTTCCATGTCTTCTCCGCACGTGGTGGGCATAGCTGCATTGCTGAAATCTGTCCACCGTGATTGGAGTCCGGCTGCAATCCGGTCAGCAATGATGACGTCAGCTGATATTCTTGATAAGCTTAATTATTAACATGATAACCGAAGAACAAGCTACCCCGTTGGATTATGGTTCGGGACATGTTAACCCGAATAAAGCCATGGATCCTGGACTTGTTTATGACATCCAACCGCAAGATTACATCGGTTATCTTTGTGCGATGAACTACACTCGAAACGAAATCCGGATCATATCGAAGAGATCAGAGATTAAATGCGACTCTTGATCTTAATTACCCGTCGTTTATTCTTATTTTAAATAATACGAACACCACTCGTTACACGTTTTGAACGGGTGTTAACGAATGTGGGGACATCAAGTTGTTCGTATCGGGCAATGGTGAAGACTCCTTCTTCGGGTATGAGTGTTGTTGTGGAGCCTGCAACGGTCTTTTTTGAAGGGAAATATAGTACGGCTAAGTTTAAGGTTACTGTTGAAGTTGATATAACTGGTGCTAATTCACATGGGTATTTTGGTAATTATGGTTATCTAAGCTGGTATGAGGTGAATGGAACCCATGTTGTTCGAAGCCCAATTGTATCCGCAATCGCTTCTGCCTTACCGGCCTGAGATCTAGAAATATATGGTTAACCGAAGTGGATCTTCTATGCATAAAAGATCGATCAAGTTTACAATTAAGATGCAATATGTTGAAGGCATCGAAGTATATATATCTAATAATGAATGTGTCATTTCTGTTCGATTTAAGTATACTGGACATTGTAGATGAATATAATGTCATAAGTAAAGATTGGAGGTGTTTTACTATAGTGGAGTCAACAAAAGAGAAAGATAAAAAACTACTTAATGTTATCTAGTTATGTCTTGCAATATTAATAGATGGAAATTAGAAGAAATGTCATGAGATTTAGGTTGGATGGTCTCATGCTCAAATTCTTCAAATTCACATGATCAACCATTTCTTCATGTTCGGTTGAGTAATGTGTCAGAATTTTGGAAATAATGCCCGTTATAAAAGTTTACCGGTACGTAAACATAACCAGAAAAAATAAATGGGCGCTAAACTAATGATTCAAAGAAAGCCAACATAAGTAAGAAGAAACAATACCCATCAAACAAAACAATTCAAAGAATTACAAGAGCAAACACTAAAGTATTCAATCGCCATAATATGGTAAAAATATTCACAATTAGGCTTGAATGATATTAGAATCAGGCAAAACAATAACGAGAGCAAAACGTTCAATTATTATTCTTACATAAAACGAAAAGGACACCAGGTGGGACTCGAAACGACAATCGCTTGATTAGATGTCAGACGACTTATCCATTAGGCCAGGGATGCAACCATTCTTTAACATGCAACAGTATCACTAAATCACTATTATTTTTATTTAAGATGTAACACAACCCAAAATATTATACTTTCACCTATTTAATATAAGTGGTACACTTTGTATTTTTTAGTGTATTAAAATAAGTAATACACTTTGATAATTTACTAATTTTGGTGTTTTTAAAACCAATTAAACCCACCGGTCGGACTGGTCGAACCGGGAAGGTAGTCGATTCAAATGAGCTGGTTAGAGCGGTGGCTATTACTCGGTAGGAACCAACCAGTTGGACAAAAAAATCCGGTTGAATCTGCCGGTCGAACAGGAAAAAAATCGATTTTTCTAAAAAAATTATGTACAAAATATAGAAATATGAATTTTTATATATAGATTTTGAACCTAAAAATTATTAATTTAGTTAAATAAAAGATTTGAATCTTTTTTGAATTCTTGTGATATTTGTTTGTATTTTTTAAGTTTTTTCGTATTTGAATATCATTTATATACTCCCTCCGTCCCACAAAAAAGTTCTCATTTCTAACAAAACTTTTGTCCCACAAAAAAGTTCCCATTTCTCACATTTGATGGGCTCCACATAATAAAATATTATTATTCTTAAGGACCCCACTACTAATATTTACTAACTATCATTCTCTCTCCAATCAAACCTTATATTTTAATCAAAATTAATACCAATGACCCCACCACTAACTACCACCTAAAAGCTTGCGCCAAGATGAAATGGGAACTTTTTTGTGGGACGGAGGGAGTATTTATTTAATAATATTATTATCTGGTTCAACCAGCCAACTTATTATCATTTCGACCGTATTCAAAGGTTTAGTGTACTGCAAAAACTGGTTTGTTAAAGGATCTATTCTTTATTTGTATTGTAAACTCTAGGGATAAAGTCGCCTTAATTTGAATTCTAATATATTTTGGATTTAGAATAACCGCTAATAAAAGTTGCACCCGTGGCCTAATGAATAAGGCGTCTGACTTCTAATCAGGCGATTGTGGGTTCGAGTCCCACCGGGTGTGTTTATTTTTGGCTTGCTATTTTTCATAAGGTTGTTTCCTTTATGATCAGGTTATGTACGAAGATAGCTCTTCGTATTCTTTAAATTGGTTTTTTGGATATTGTTTCTTCACACTTGTGTTTTGGCCTTTTAACAATTATGGACGGCGTATATATGGGTTAATCCCTGTTTCTGTTTTCTCGTAAATGCCGTAGACCACCTTATAATCTGTGTTCATTAAATTTTTCCTTCTTTACACACTAAAATCTCATCATATGTGTTTTTTAATCAAACATGTGTAATCGAATATAAAATTTGCCAACTTGATTTTACAATTTAAATTATTTATAGCATATCTAAATTATTGAGATTATGAATTTATGGTTGTATGAATATTAGTAAATATAAATTTGGATATCATATGAAAATCTCGCATGATATTGCATGTAAAAACCTACTAGTTTGATACAAATATAAACTAAGGACCAGACCGGATAACTGATTTAATTCAGTTCACTAGTTCTAGTCAACTTTATTCATCCCTATAAATAGTTACCAAAGTGGACATTGATGAAAATAGGTTATTATTGTTCGTTTCTTTAATTTAAAAAACCTCAAATCATACACGAGAAATTATAACAAATATTGTTCGTCCGTTTGTTTATTTCTAGGGCATGTTTAAGAAAGCTTATTAATTCATATAAACTTAATAAATTTATACTAAGAACTTTAAAAAAGCTTTGCCTTAAATTTTAAACCGGTTAAAAGCCTAACTATAAACTGGGCTCTAGTAAAAGGTTCCTACTTTTCCAGGAGCCCATGACTAAATTAAGTTACAAGTAAAAAGCCCAATAGATATTTTAAAAACCCTAAAATCCAACCTCATATAAACTCCCTCTCATTATGTGTTTACCGCCTCTCTTAGCTTTTTCCGAGATCACCAAATTAGGGTTTCTCTGCAACCATGGCTGCAGCTCCACCAAATTCCGTCCAATGTTTCGGCAGGAAGAAAACAGCGGTTGCCGTCACTCACTGAAAGGCCGGCCGGGGCCTGATCAAGGTCAACGGCGCTCCACTCGAACACCTTCAGCCGGAGGTCCTTCGCACCAAGGCGTACGAACCTATCCTCCTTGTCGGCCGATCAAAGTTTGCCGCCATTGATATGAGGATTCGCGTCAAAGGTGGAGGTCACACTTCTCAGATCTACGCCATCCGTCAGAGCATTGCGAAAGCGCTCGTTGCGTATTACCAGAAGTTTGTCGACGAAGAACAGAAGAAGGAGATTAAGGATTTATTAGTCAGATATGATCGTACTCTACTTGTTGCTGATCCAAGAAGGTGCGAGCCTAAGAAGTTTGGAGGTCGTGGTGCTCGTGCTAGATTCCAGAAATCATACCGTTAATCAAAATAAAGTAATATTATGATTTTCTTTTCAAAGTTAAATGCAGCTTGATGGCCTTAAGTGCTAATATGATTTTAGTTTTTGTTAGATTTTGATTGAAGTTGCTTAATTTTTCATGTTAGACTATATGTTAATGAAGTTTGAATGCCTATTAGTTTTCTATAATTCACCAGTATCTCTTTTTGAACATGATTTTTGTTTCTGGTTTACCAGTGTTCTGGTTAATCACTAGTTTATTGTCCTATCATTTTGGCCCGTGTATTCTTTGATCTAATTGCATTTCATGGATAAAATAAAAGTATGTAGAACCCTAGTTTTGGACAAGTGTTTAATAATAATCTTAGGAATTAGGTTACTAGTATATTCTTACTCTAATTAATTAAAAAGTTTGCCATGCAAGCAAACATATGATCTAATTTGCAGCTAGAAAACTTTAGAAGAATTGTGTTCATATTGATTTTTCTAGTATCATACATATTGTAAGTTTAAAGTTACTATATTAAAAAATAATTGTGGAAAAGTTGTGGTACGTAAATTACTTTTCCCTTTACAACCTACATAAATGATGTTCCTAAAACATAAACATTCGACATCCATTGAGAAGATTAGAAAATATCAACATACAAATATTTCGTGGGTCACTAAAACATACTTTAAATACATCTTGCTCTGTTTTACAATTTTCCGCTCACCAGAATTGCAATTAGAACGATTATGTTGATTGGCGTACAACGAGATTGAGCGTCGTGTTTGTTCTGAACTATTGCGAGAGAGTACAAGGCATTGTTCTAAACTATTACAAAATCGTATTAGGAGCTCATTGCTCAATATAAAAATTTTTCATCACCATGTACATGTTTCAAACTTCAAATAGTTGATCTAAAAGATAATTCAAACATCGAAGTGTGGAACCAAAATAAGAACCAAAATGTCAAGTTTAGTAAACGATAATTAGAACCTAAACATTGTATGCCCGTGTATTTAACTAGTAAATATAAGAGTTTTTCTAACGTATGCCCCTGGAACATACGATAACGTGCATTTAGTGAGGTGGTAACTTCCATTTAAACTTAAAATCGAATTTAATGCTTAAAAATCTAAGTTCACAACTTGAAGTATTTAAACTTAGGAGATGTTTGGAATTGCTTACTGAAAAAATAGATTATGTGTGTTTGAAAATATATAATCAAACAAACGCTGTTTACAAATGAGTTATGAAAAATTGTGTTCGTATTTAGTTGTGCTCATTGTAATTGCAATAATCAAATCATCAGTTTTTTTTTTCTTTCAAACATGATTATTTGATTAGTTATGTGTGAAATGTAAATAATCCGTTTTTAAGACGCAATAAGCACATCCCTACATGTTTCTTCAAAACTTCATTTTAGATGTCTCAAAACGCAAATAATTCTTTTTTTTTTTTTTTAACACTCATTTTATATTATTTGTGTTTTCATAACGTGATAAGCAAATAATTTGCTCCAGATTGCAATCATGAACACCCTCTTAGAATCCAAAATACAAGTTCCAGAACTCCTTAAAAAGGTTGTAAAATTCACAAAATAAACCAACACATCTTGCATATTCACTTAGCCACGTTCACTAGAGCTCTAACAGTACCGAATTCTCAAACTTATCAGTTTTGCACATCAGCATCACATCATCCTTTTCCTAACTCATGAATTCGTGCCAATAATATCTCTTTCATCCCCCTCTTTCTATCTATTTCTCTATGTCATTTTTAAAATTAAAAAAAAAAAACGTGTCACCGGAATCTGATGAGTTTGGGTAAAAGACGCATTTAGTGCTAACGATTACGAGAAGGTGACACCTAGGAAACATGTCCCACATCTCACCGCTAGGATAATCGTAATGACAATCGTTAGGGCTGTTAGTTGTTATTTCCATTTTTTTTTATTGTTTAGAGAGCCAGTTTTGAAAAAAAGTATATATGAATAATATTATATTTATTCTTTGGTGTCATCGTATGATAACATTCCACGAAAGAATACGGACTTTACGGTCAATCCAACATGCACCGTTAGACTATCCGTAACGCGTGATCCGACCTCCACTCTCGACCGTCCACCTCACCCTCGGCGACGCGTCGCCGCCGTTACGGGTTCGAACCTCCGACGCGTCGGGGTGCTCCAACGGTCGACTATTCGACCGTTCGAGTCGACCGTTCAACGGCTGAATTCCTCTTCCAACGGCTATAATTCTTCAAACAAACACCTCCTTTTTTACCTTATAAATACCCAATTCTTTTACCAAATAATTCACAACTTTCATTTCTCTCTAAAACTCAAACACACACTCATTTCTCTCAATCACCATCTCCAAAAATGTCTTCCTCCAAGAACAAAGGCAAGGCTCCAAAATCTCGACGCCAAGCAAACACTCCCACACCCTCTCAATCACCCTCGATCAACTTTCAACCACCAACTTTCGTACACCAAACAAATCAACCAATCCCACAAGGTTATCAAAATAATCCATTTGCTCCCCCCTACTACCCACAACCATACCGACCATACCCTCCACAACAACAACAACAACCACAATATCAACAAGGTTATCAAAATTATTTTGGTGGGGAGCAATACGACCACCAAAGTTTTGATCCTTTCGCCGGGCTCGACCAATACGACTACCAACCACGAACACAAAGTGGTTCCCCCGCCACTCCCGCCGCGCCCCTCGACGTCGAGTCTTCCGAGTCGTCCGACGAGCCCGAGCCCGTTGAAGCGCCAACACAAAAGAAGGTAGCAAAAAGGCGTCAACCACCGACAAAGGGGGTGACCGGCGGAAGCGCGACATGGACGAAACTTGAAGAGATAGGCTTATGCAAGGCTTGGATCGACACTTCCGAAAATGTCATCGAGACGAACTCCAGGGCCAAAGTTGGATTTTGGCAGGATGTGTTAGTTCGCTTTGCGAGCGAAATGGGTGGGACGAACCGAACATACGACTCCCTCAATTGCAAGTGGAAGAATAGGCTTCGTCCTAAAATTACAAACTTTTGTGCGATCTATGACAACCTCGTACAAAGAAACCCAAGTGGGGCGAACGACCAAAATTTGTACGAGCGTGCTTGTGGTGAATATAGTGCTCAACATGTAGGGGAGTTCACAGAGGTAGAGTGCTGGAGAATTTTGAAGGACCATCCAAAGTGGAAGGAAATTGAATACCCAAGACAGTTGGCGATGTTCGCGAAGGCTAGGGGGAAAAAATCAAGGACTTCGTCATCATCAGCTGCGCAAGGTTCAGGGGTTGGTCCAGAAGAGGAGGATCAATATGATGAAGAAGTGGAAGTTCCACCCCCTCGACCAATGGGGCGGGATAAGGCGAAGAAGAAAGCAGCGGCATCGTCATCAGCTGCTCAAAGTTCGGAATACGGTGCCGCGCCGCCATCATCGGCTCAGGAATTAGTCGGGCATTGGAAAGACGCCACGAACGAATTTTTTGACTTCCGCAAAGCGAACATATCTGATTTCATGGAGATACAAAAAGATGCCCAAGAGCTCAAGCACATGGAATTCTACAATTCGTCCCACGATCACCTCACCGGCAGAAATCTTGAGTGGGTTTTGGCAAAGAAGGCGAAAATCAGGGCCAAATATAATTTGGACTGATAGTTTATTTTTTTTAGTATTTATTGTAATGTTATTTTTATTTATGTTTTTTTTTAATTATTAATGTAATGTTTTTTTTTATTATTAATGTATTTGTTTTTTATTTAAATTAAATTTTTTTTTTCCGAACGGTCACCCATTACGGGCATTTGGTCGCTGTCTGATCGTGTGGTTGATCAGGAGAGAGAAAGCTGATGTGGCGCAGAGGTGGTAGGGGTGACCAAACTGCGAATGGTCACCCATTACGCCCAGTCTTATTGACCAAAACCGGAAATAAAGAAAGAGATAAAGGGGCATAAACATAATCATAACAATAACCGGCACACATTTTGGCGTCCGATCTCCGTTCTCGTTAAATCACAACCCCGTTCAAATCCCAACGACCTTTCCACCGTCAGCTCAACGGAAAAGGGGCTTTCTAGATTCACATAGGAAAAACTCCTCAGAACCCTAATCATATCACTGTTTTAATAATTCATGGAGGTCGCTCCGGCGATGTTAGCTGCACACGACGGAATCGGAGAAGCCTCCGCCGCTGTTAATCCTCAATCGGTTTCTTCTGCTTCGACTTTGGCACCAGAGAGTGTGTCGGTTGGTAACACGAATTCTTCCAGCAACATGTATGATGATGACGATGATGAAGACGGGGATGTTTGTCGGATCTGCCGGAATCCAGGAGACGTTCTCCGGTATCCTTGCGCTTGTAGCGGTAGTATTAAATTTGTTCATCAGGACTGCCTTCTTCAGTGGCTCAATCACAGCAACGCTCGCCAGTGCGAGGTTTGCTTCTCTCTTCTGTTTATACGTTTAATTGGTTATGCTGATTTAGGTTGCTTTCAAAAAACGAATCAGTTATGATTTTATTGTTACAGTAGATCCTAATTCCTTCATGTTTCTGCAAGAGCACCATAGTAATAGCATAAGATTGCCAATTTTGAAGTAAGGGAAATGTTTTTACACTATTTCTGTCAACATGTTTCAGGTTTGCAAGCATCCGTTTTCATTCTCACCTGTGTATGCTGAAAACGCACCAACAAGGCTTCCCTTTCAAGAATTTGTAATCGGGATAACAATGAAAGCATATCATGTTCTACAATTCTTCTTACGTCTCACTTTCGTGCTTTCTGTTTGGCTTTTAATCATACCGTTTATCACTTTCTGGATATGGCGGTTTTCATTTGTCAGAAACTATTCTGAAGCACAAGGACTATTCATAAGTCATATCTCCACCACAGTTATTCTAACCGACTGCCTTCACGGATTCTTGTTATCCGCAAGTATAGTTTTCATTTTTCTCGGGGCGACATCTTTGAGGGACTATTTTCGACACTTGAGAGAAATTGGGGGGCAAGAAGGCGGTGAGAGAGAAGACGAAAACGGTGCTCGTGCTGCTAGAAGACAAATTGTTCAACTGAATAACAGAAATGTTGTTGGTGAGAATGGTGAAGATGCTGGTGGGGCCCAACAAGTTGGTCAAATGATTAGAAGGAATGCAGAGAATGTTGCAGCTAGATGGGAAATGCAAGCAGCCCGTTTAGAAGCACATGTTGAACAAATGTTTGATGGTTTAGATGATGGTGATGTTGCAGAAGATGTCCCGTTTGATGAGTTAGTTGGTATGCAGGGCCCACTTTTTCATTTGGTGGAAAATGCATTCACTGTGAGTACAATTTTCTATTTACATTTCTCTAATTTTTTAAATGCCAAAAATACGTTTTAGTTACTTGAACTTGGCTGACTAGGTTTTCTAGTACCCTAAACTATTAAAGGTGCATCATGGTACCCTGAACTTTACAAAATGGTGGATTTAGTACCCTGATTCACTAATTTGGTCTTGTTTTCTCACGTGACATGCTGCTAATATCAATATATTGAGATGTACGAATAGTTTTTAATCCGTCAAAAGCTCTAACAAAAGTAAGTCAAGTAAGAAAACGCTATCAAATTAATAAGTTAGGGTACTAAATCGACCATTTTGTCAAGTTCAAGGTATCATGTTGCACCTTTAATAATTCAAGGTAGTAGAAGACCTAGTCAGCCAAGTTCAGGGTACTAAAATGTATTTTGGCCTTTTTAAATATATGCCTTCGTAGATCAGGTCATTTTAGAATAATACAAAACCTTTCTTGTATTCCTAACCATCTTATGATATAAAATACATGATTATCGAATCCATGAAGTTTAGAAAATTCATAAGTTGATGGATGAAATCCATAATTTCATACAAACCATAGGGACAATTTATGTAACTTCCCCAATATTATAGTTTATATGTTAATTATGTACGCCTTTAATTACCTACAGGTTCTTGCAACCAACATGATATTTCTTGGAGTTGTAATCCTAGTACCTTTCCACTTAGGACGATTTTTACTCTACCAATTATCATGGCTTTTATCATCCGCAACCAGCCCCGTGCTATCAACCGGTGTTCCACTTAACCAACAAGCACTTGCACTAGCCAATATCACACTAAAGAACACACTAACCATGGTCACAAATCTAACTTCAGACACCACCCCAAACAACAACATGCTTGACCACGTCACAGATATCTTGAAAGTCAACTCTAGTAAACTCGCTGAGTCAGCAATCAATATTACATCTGCAGTTTCATCAGAAGGAGCTACAGTCGGTGTATCACGGTTATCAGATATCACAACTCTTGCAGTTGGATACATTTTTCTTTTTTCAATAATTATTTCGTACATTGGGGCTATTATGGTAATTAGGTATACAAAAGGAGAGCCATTAACAATGGGGAGATTTTATGGAATTGCTTCAATTGCTGAAGCAATTCCTTCGTTATTCAGACAGTTTATGGCAGCAATGAGACATTTAATGACCATCATTAAGGTTGCCTTTTTGTTGGTTATTGAGTTGGGAGTTTTCCCTCTTATGTGTGGATGGTGGTTAGATATTTGTACTATAAAAATGTTTGGGAAATCCATGAGTCAAAGAGTTGACTTTTTTTCAGTTTCTCCATTAGCAAGCTCATTGATTCATTGGGTTGTCGGGATTGTTTACATGTTACAAATATCCATATTTGTCAGCCTTCTGCGTGCGGTATGTACCCTCATAACCTTTCACTGCATTGTGTTTTCAAAAATAATGTCCGTTTAAGTAAATGACCAAACGTGTCAATAGTTTCAAAAATAAGGACTACCAGTGTAATTTATGAAACTAAAGGACCAAATATGTAATATGGTACAAACCTAAAGGACCATTTGTGTAATTTACTCTATGATTAAATAAATGTTACAATAATTTTGCAGGTTTTGCGTAATGGAGTTCTGTATTTTCTTCGTGATCCAGCCGACCCGAATTACAACCCGTTTCGGGATCTAATCGATGATCCTGTACACAAACATGCCCGCAGAGTTTTATTATCAGTCACTGTTTATGGAAGCCTAATTGTAATGCTTGTATTTTTACCTGTTAAACTCGCCATGCGGATTGCTCCATCGGTTTTCCCTCTCGATATATCGTAATTATTTATTTTTTTAACTTCTTTTTGAATTTTTAGTTTTTTTTTTCTTTTCTCTCACTGTCATTTTCTATATTTGCAGAGTATCTGACCCGTTTACTGAAATACCCGCCAACATGCTTCTGTTTCAAATTTGCATCCCGTTTGCAATTGAACACTTTAAATTAAGGGCAACAATCAAGTCACTTTTACGGTACTGGTTTACTGCACTTGGGTGGGCCCTTGGTTTAACAGAATTTTTATTACCTAATCCTGAAGATGATAATGGGCAAGAAAACGGGAATGGTCAACATGGTCAAGATCAAGCTGTTGTTGGATATATGGGCCCAGAAGATCTAAATAGACCCAGACAGGTGGCAGAAGAAACTGACGTCGATGAACAATCTGATTTGGAGTAAGTTTTTATAACATGTCACAAAATATAATATTCAGATTTTTTTTTATTTCTATATACATAACTAAATATTTATTTATTTTTATTTTTGTGTTAATTTAATAGTAGGTATGAATTTGTATTACGGATTGTGCTGCTTTTACTGTTGGCATGGATGACACTATTAATCGTGAATTCCGCCATAGTTGTGGGTCCCATATTTCTTGGGCGAGCATTATTCAACTCTGTTCCTCTTCTCCCAATAACACACGGAATTAAATGCAACGGTAATTTAAATTAATCATAAAAGTCTGTTATGTTATGTTATCTCGGGAAACAGATTCTGAGCATGTGATCACTTTGTTTTTTAGATCTGTATGCATTCATTATTGGAAGTTATGTGATCTGGACTATGCTTGCTGGTGTAAGATATTCAATTGATCAGATTAAAACAAAGAGAGCCACAGTTTTATTAGGTCAGATCTGGAAATGGGGTTCAATTGTTGCAAAAAGTTGTGTGTTGTTGTCTATATGGGTAAGTTTGAATTTTTCTACTTGGGTTTTTTTTTTCTCCTTTTTATTATTAATATTATTAATTTTCTTTTTTTTACAGATTTTTGTGATCCCAGTGTTGATTGGTTTGCTCTTTGAGCTTTTGGTAATTGTACCGATGCGGGTCCCGGTGGATGAAAGCCCGGTTTTTCTATTGTATCAGGATTGGGCTCTCGGGCTTATCTTTCTCAAGATATGGACTCGACTCGTGAGTTCTTTCTTACCCCTTTAAATCATTCCATGATATTTTACTCAACAATGCTTTCTAGGGTTTGCTAAAATCTACTAATATTAAGGCCAAAATACATTTTAGTACCTTGAATTTGGCTGACTAGGTATTCTACTACCCTGAACTATTAAAGGTGCAACAAGTTACCCTGAACTTGACAAAAAGGTTGATTTAGTACCCTGACTCATTATTTTGATCGTGTTTTATTACTTGGCTTGCTTTAGTTAGAGCTTTTGACGACATTTATCTCAATATATTGATATTAGAAGCAACTCACGTGAGAAAACAATACCAAATTAGTAAGTCAGAGTACTAAATCGACCGTTTTGTCAAATTCAGGTATCATGTTGCACCAATAATAGTTTAGGGTAGTAGAAGACCTATGTATTTTGTCCTAATTTTAGTTTTTGACATATTTCTCCATGTGTTTTTCTCAACAGGTAATGATGGACCATGTGTTACCTTTAGTTGACGACAGCTGGCGAGCAAAATTCGAACGTGTTTGCAACAACGGTTTCTCAAGGCTCCAAGGATTGTGGGTCCTACGCGAAATAGTGGTCCCCATAGTCATGAAACTCCTAACCGCTTTATGCATTCCATATGTATTAGCCCGAGGGGTATTTCCGGTATTTGGGTACCCGCTAGTAGTGAATTCAGCTGTCTACAGGTTTGCATGGGTCGGGTGCCTTGGTTTCAGTTTATTATGCTTTTGTGGTAAACGGTTTCATGTTTGGTTCACAAATCTTCACAATTCAATAAGAGATGACCGTTATTTGATTGGTAGAAGATTACATAACTTTGGTGAAGATGAGAAAGAAGAGGGCCCACATGAAGTGGATTTGATGAGAGATAATGGTGGTGATGCTGATTTAGGGTTGAGGCAGAGGAGGAATGTTCCAATTGAGAATTGAGATATTTGTCCTCATGATTTAACTTTGTTTTGATAGTTTTGTGAATATGGGTTGTATGATATTAGGAAAAAGGGTATTATAAAGATAAGTATTTCTGGATAAATTAGTGTTTTTGTATGTTTTATATATTGAATAAATAGTCTTAGTAATAAAATTTGACCATTTTACTATCTTTTAATGCGCTATTGTTGTAAAAAATATAATTAAGTGATGTGTAATTCTGAATTGAAATCTTAAATTTTTTAAAAATATTTGACATATAATTAATAAGTTTAAATTTAAAATAAAAAATTTATTTTAATAAATAAAATTAGAAATCATATATTTTTATAATCAGATCATATAAATAACTAGTAAAATTTATCCCGCGCGTTGCCGCGGGAAATTTTTAGAGGAAACTCAACAGATAATTTAAATCAATAAATATTTTAGTTGTACAACGTCATGTGTATGTTATACAATTATAATTAATAAACACAAAAAAAATCTCAAAGACAAATTGTTATTACTTACCAATGATGTGTTCAAGAAAAAAAATAACATAAAGTAAATGAGATGTTTGCTTATTATGTAAGTATTAATAGATAAAATTTTTCCGTATATAATTTAAGATGGGCTAGTAATTTTGTGTAATTTAAAATTAATGAGGTTTAGTTTTAGATTTATAAGAGCATCTCCAACCAACCTCTATCAACCCCTCTATCTTCATATTTGAAGGCTTTTCTCCTCCAACCCGCCTCTATCTCTCACTCTAAATATAGAGTGAGAGAAAAACTCACTCTATATTTGAAGTGAGAGAATGCCCCCTCTATCAATGGACCCCACCACTTCTATTTTAATTATCTAATATTTTTTCTATTTAATTGATATTCATTCCTACTCTAGCCCGCCAACATCCTTTTAATAAGAACTTCCATAAACTTAAATTAATACATAAATATAATTGTTATGGGTCCCATTAGTTTTAAAGGAATAGATAGAGTTTATGGTTGGAGTTGAAGTTTTGTTTAGAGTTAATGAGCCCACTAAATATAGAGATAGAGTAGCTTGGATAGAGTTTATGGTTGGAGATGCTCTAAAGCATAAATAAAAATGTTGGGGTGAAAATCCATAGAAGAAGGATGAAGATGTCACGGGACCCACTATTCTATCAATATGAGGTTACGTTACACGTGTTCAAATTATAAATGATTTCAACTTTCACAGTGGGTGATTCACCAGCTTGGATTCATCGGTCAGAAAAGCCTCAGAAGAAAAGATAAAAAAAAAATAAAAAATTCAGCACCTAGGTAGCCACTATTCATCAAGTTTGAAAATGTAATAGATATAATGTAAGTGTAATTAATATAAATTGGATATATATGCAAAAGAAACAAAATAGTGATTTAATGGGAATGTTTCATTCAATGATTTTTCTGGTTAAGTTATGTGGATTAAAATATAAACAAAAGATTTGTTATGGCACTTTGTTATTAGTTAATTTGTTATAAACAAAAAATTTGTTATGACACTTATTATCAAACGTATGTGAAGCTTGGATCTTCTTCTTCATTTTAATTACTCTGGTTTTTGTTTTAATCCAACTTATGTTTTTCATATGATTAACTTCAATATCACTTCAATCCATTTCACTGATCCAATTATGAAGATTTTTGTATCCGACTTAAGGAGCTCTCTTATGTCTTTAAGACAGATGATACGATTAAACCAGAATTCACTTAAGAAATGAAGTTTAATCCAAAACAACACAGGGAATCCAGAAGATAAGAATGAATTCCGAATGATTTTGCCATTAACGTGTTACTGATTCATAATCGAACAGATTACAATTCAAAGAGAGAAAAGAGAGGAAATCTTGATATCAATCTTAAGCTACTAATCATTCTCCTATGTTTACCTTTTATACTAAGAATACAAAATAACAACTAACTAAATTCAGTTAATTCGGTTAAATGCTTAGCATGTGCAAATCACGTGACATTCATTAAAAGGTTTGTATCAATCCATTCCCCTTGAAATGATCCTTGTCCTCAAGGATGGTTTTAAAGGAACGAAATCTTTGGCAACCTCAATACAGTAGTAGTAATCATGGCCACCTTTACTAAAAGAGCAATCACGAATGCTTCATGTTACTTCATTTACTATTGCTTCCCTTTCAAAGAAGGCAGCAGCTCAGCCACAACTTTTATACTAATATTAGAACCATAACATACCATGCCATTACTAACTCAACTTGATTGACTTGTTTGCTCTTCATGTGACATTATTTGGACCATACCATCCATTCCCCTTCAAAGATTCTTGCCCTCAAGAATCAGGGTTTGATATAAAAACTTGACTATGTTTTCATACAACTCGAAAGTAACACTTCCATCAATTTGACTTCAATTAGTGGATTCAACCAATCTTTACCCACCATTTGAGATCTTTTGAGCTCTACTAAAGCTTGCACATATGAGAAGATATTCAAGTAAATGTGATATCCATGTGACTCCAAGAACTTAGTTCCCTTCAAATAACTCAATTCAAATTCCCTTTGAGTTTCTACCAACTTCGTGATCTTAGAACCAATTCCAACTTGAGTTCTATCATCATCTTTTAAAGGCATGTCATCTAAATTTTGACCCTCAAGTTCAATAGCTGAAATTTCATCTAAAATTGGCTCATTTTATGAAACTTGCATATTATGTGCCTTATTTTCTAAAACTGGTTCATCTTTTTGTAAAGTTGTTTCAATTTCTATTGGATTGTACAATAGAATCTCATCTATTAGAGTAATCTTACTAATGTTCATATCTTGCAACTTTTTTCCCACATTTTCACTGGTTGAAATTTGTATGGTTGCAGGTATTTCAAGGGAAATTGAATTTTCTGTATCACTTTCGTTAATATCCTTACTATCTAACTCATTCCGACATACGGTTGTTTAACATCTATGACTTCACTTTGTGATACTTGCAAACCAATAAGATCAATGGATGTTGACAAATCCTCATTTCCAGGATCACTATCCTTCAAAATTGTTCCCTCGGAATTTGTAATAACATCTACATTTGGACTTTTATCAAGTTGATCAAGACTTTTTATTTCCACAGGAATGCACTCTACATTTCCAACAGAATTGTTGGTTTTAGCATCAAATCGTGATGAAAGTTTTTCTTTCCCAGAAACATCAGACAAGTTTTTGCTCCATTCTGCATTATAATAACTAATGAAATTAGTCTTCTTTTCACCTACAACATTGTCATTTTCTGCATTACTGATTTCATCAGCTACCTAAGTAAATTTCCCTTTATTATTTCCATATCTTCTTCCAATCGTCTTTATAATCACTTGTTTCTCCTGATCCTCATTTAATACCTTTACAATATTACATTCTGGTTCAGTTTGGCTGTCAATTTCTTCCATTACCTCATCAATTTTCACCAACTCAAAAGCATTTTTTTCCCGGACTAATGTGCTATCATCACGACATTCTTTCTCCTTGTTCCCCACAACACTTAGCTTATCACAAAACACCAAACCATTGTTGTTATCATTCAGAGTAGGTAACAATGGTGGATTTTTCATCCTCTTCATGAGATCATTAGTAGCTTCTTGCACCATAGCCAAACAATAGGCATCATAAAGGCTTTTGGGTTCATAAATCTTAACCCGCTCCTCAATTTCCGGTTGTAATCCCCAATAAAGAGATTAATGACAGAAGATTCGTACAAACCCGTTTTACTAAAGAACAAGATAATTTCCTCATAATATTCTTGAACCGTGCCTTGTTGTTCGAATTTCTTGATTATTGGCATTTCATCAAACACCTTGTGTGCATCATCTATTTTCTCAGATTTTACTTCATTGTTACTATCAATCATCCTTTTATTTCTCAAATTATCAGCAACATATGAACAAGCATTTGATTCTTTAACTCCATAACTTGAAAATTGTAAAGTATGATTATTACCTTGTTTTTCTCTTGTCAATTTCTGCAAATTTTGCATATGATCAGTCCAGAATTCCCGTTGAAAGTGTAATCCATTGAATTCAGTTGTAAGTTCTGCCATGGAATCTTGTACAGGAGACTTAATAGCTTCTGTGTTAATCTGCTTCATCATTGACTTCATATTTCACTTTTAGGTCGATACTATAGTCGGTTCTTCAATGTTAGGCCAGAAATGAGAACCGATATGGAATGAACACAGAGAATTCCAATTGAAGAAAGAACTCTGAGTGAAGATTCAATAGTTGATCGATTGATGAATTCGATACACAATTACAGAGATAATTGGGAGAGAAACAAATGTGTCATTTAAGTTGTCAGTTACCGCCTTCATAATGAACTCGAGATCTTGATTTTAGGTCAGAGTTAATACTTCCGATCTTCAATTTTGGCCAGAAAAGTGGCTCTGATACCAATTGATACGATTAAACCAGAATTCACTTAAGAAATGAAGTTTAATCCAAAACAACATAGGGAATCCAGAAGATAAGAATGAATTCCGAATGATTTTGCCATTAACGTGTTACTGATTCATAATCGAACAGATTACAATTCAAAGAGAGAAAAGAGAGGAAATCTTGATATCAATCTTAAGCTACTAATCATTCTCCTATGTTTACCTTTTATACTAAGAATACAAAATAATAACTAACTAAATTCAGTTAATTCGGTTAAATGCTTAGCATGTGCAAATCACGTGACATTCATTAAAAGGTTTGTATCAACAGAATACTCTATTATTTTCTTTTTCGCTTTTTTACAAGGTTTCAGTTTGGATCACAATTTCCTCAAAATTTCGAAAGGGCAGTAGTTTTTCAAGTACTTGATTATTAGTTAAAGATTTTTTAAAATAAAAAAAGGGTAAAAGTTTAACATTGTTTATCAAATATACAATTGCAGGCTTGCATTTTTCAATTGGTTTTTAGTTAATATAATATTTTAATTTTAATGAAGTTGTTTTCTCTAAGGGATTTTCAAATATGTATTTCAAGGACACATGGTAATGTTTAATGTCTTTAATGCCACTGTATTTAATTAATTAAAAAAATTATTTTCAATTATGTTAAGGTAAAATCAGTATAACACATAAATACTAATGACTCATGAATATCATTTACTTCAATTAAGGAAAATTTTGATTTATTAAACATTCGTTATCATATGTCTATGGGGCACATTAGCAAAAACCCTTTCTTTAATGGTATGTTTTAAATAAATAAATAAAGTAGAATAACTAATGGAGTTCAAAAAATGAAAGGTATTGGTAGTATAAATGTGCCTAGTTAATGTGAAATTGATATCACAAAAACTTAAATTATGAGTTGGTTTCACAATTATGAGTGGTGTTCAGTTGTGACCTGGTACTCATGTCCCTAAAATTCAAAGACTTGGTGATTAGTCTGACAACATTCTTATAAGAAAAGATGCATTTTGTAGTATGTAATGTCATTTTTGACCCACCTTTTATTCTTAGAGGTTTAATAAACACGAGTAATTTGTTGTATTGTTGTCTTATCCAACAATATTCAAACATATGCCCATAACTTTTACGTTAATGGTAGTGCTTAATGACACCTATGACGAGGACAATGATTAACCATAATGGTTTTAAAGTGGAAAATATATGTACTTTTCAGTTAATTTTGTTGTGTCTTTAAAACCATCGTTATTGATACTATATTAATAAGTAGTGAATGTTACATTTAATCAAATATCAGAATTACTACCCGTTGGTGGATCTGGAGATATAGAAACTCTGTTTTATTTAATGTTGGTAGTATTCGTAAATCTGATTTGGTAGATTCTATTAAGTTGTATTCTTTTTTTTTGGCTTTCCCATAGTAATTTTAAATCTAAGATTTCTTGGGTAGCTTTTTTGCTAAATTGTTTTTATATATTTAGTTGATGGGTGTTTGAGAGGGTGGTGCCAATACTGAAACTCTTTCTGTTGACACTCTTTTTGCTGTTAAAAAAAATCAAATACATATCTTAATACCTTATAATGTATTTGGGACATATCCCAATATGGCATGTCTTAAACCTGTCTTTCTTTTTTCGAAAATGTCCTAATTTTTTGAAACCAAAATAAAACGCAAGCTACGGGATTCGACCACAGGACATGTCGAATAGAAAGCAAGTGTTTAACCATCTCAACTACAAGGAATATTTGCTACAATTTCAAACTCGCAAGGTATATGAACTCACCGCATTCATAGTACATCCATTAAGAAGTGTATAACCATTTGTTGCCATTTTCAAAATGTAACATGCCCATTATTCATTGAGCTCCATCAAAAGGAGCGAGTATATATTTCCATTTGACCCGTTTCGACTTTTGCCCGCCGTCGCATTGCACGAGTATATAAAGTGGGATTAATGATGTTTAAAAGTAAAAATAAGGGTAAATAAGTCATTTCACTTTGTTAAAATAGATAATTAGTGGGTGTGAAACCTACTATTTTTTTACCAAATAAGGTAATTTTTTAAAGTGTAACACTTATTTTGAATCACCCATATAAGGAAAGTGTATCACTTATTTTGAATCGGAGGAAGTACAAGAATTATAAGCCAGGAGCATAGCCGAGTTGGAAATAGCATTGCAGTTTATTTGATAACATGACTTGGATTCTAATTTGTTCCTAACTAATGTTGTCTTACAGCTCGAACAACTTAATTTACCTCTCACGTAATGACATGTAGTTTTTTTTGGCATGGGCCGGTCAGGATTTCCGAATGTGGTTGACATCATAAGACGCACCTCTTATGTATATATATCTTATACTAGCTTCATAACCCGCCCGACGGGTGGGGATGCTTCAAGATTTATTAGTTAGATCTAACTGTGGTTTTGTAATTGAGAGTATAAACAATTAGTCTGACTTCATTCTTTACCACTTCATGCATAAAAGTAACATTTCCTATAAATCTACTATTTCTTGATAGAATGCAAGTTTTATTCTGTTTATTTTTTAGAATTTTGAATGAGAGAAATAAGCAGTAGCTCAAATGATAAAACATTAAGGAAAAGAAATTATTTAAAAATTCAAAAATAATACTCACTAATAACAAAGTCCCCCTTTCCCCTTAAATTTTTGTCTCAAACAAAATTCTCATTTCTCAAACTTAATAGGGTGTACTCAATAAAATAAATTTTTTTATACCAAAGCAGCCACTAACTATCTTTGTCTTTTTAAACTGACCTTAAATTTTAATCAAAGTTATTAGCAAAGATCGACCACTAACTATATCTAAAAAAAAATGAAAACAGTGATATGGTATTAACATTTTTGTCAAAAATAAACCAAAACATATATTAAGAATATTTTTTAAATTTTTTTTATAATATCAGTTTAAAACAAAGTAAATATCAGTTTGAAACAATGATTTCCACAAAAAATTTAAAATGTCAGTTTAAAACAAAGTAAATATCAATAGTGATTTCCACGAGTTATGATTACTGAAGGCTGTACCTGTGAATATCTGTTTAAAACACACAAAAAAATCATATCAGTTTTAAACAATTTTTTTCTAAATAATGTTGATTACAGAAGTCTGTAATCGGCATATAGTCACTCAAAACATTAGACAATAAACAATAATCGACACATGCAATAAAATTAAATGATAAAAGGATGCATAAATAAGGCGTGTACCTGTGAATAAAATTTAAGCTCAGAAAAATCTGAGGTGCTCAATACAATACGGAAGCAATTATGTGTTGTCTATATATACTATAAGAATTTGTTAGAGAAGAAATTAAATTGTTAAAAATAAGAACAATATTAACGGAAACTTTAGTGGAATAATATATTATAGATTGGTGATTGAATATTTGTTAGGAAAGTAATGCTATCAATCCAAAAATAAATTCAAATTCAAATTTTTGTAGTTATAAAGTCGATATACTTGTAAAACTTATTGTGGAGATAAATAAGGAGGTTTAAAAAGGAATTTATATGAATTAAAAAAGAATTAAATTGGTATAAAGGATGTGTTTAGCGGAGCAAATTAGTAACTGATTATCTTAGAAAACCAAACGGATTTGTTCATGAGATGTGTGGGCCAATCGGAGAATTACACGTGGCAAAACCGGCCAATGAGAGAGGTCGGAATTGCCTAGTTGTCAAACCCAAACCAAATTAGGCCTCATATATATGAGAAGATTTGGTGTCGTGTTATATGCCTTTAAAAGCTTGGTTGACTTTTGATTAAACAAGTGCCAACCATGAACCTCATCACCCTTTGGCATGCATTTAAGCTCACGGAACAATACTTGCACACTAATTGGTTCCTTCAAATTATTATACTTCTAATTCATTTTCATCATGGTTAATTCGTATGACAAAATTGTCAATAACTTCAATCTAGTGTTTGGCTCTGAAAGTCACATGTTGCTTTATATTTTACCATATGGATTGTATGTAATAGTTTCAAATTAGTTTACTCATTTCATCAACTTTACTCGAAAGAAGAGCAGTACGTGGCTAACCTAGTGGTAAGACTTGATCTAAAAAAAGGTGAGATTTCTAAGATGTCTTAAGTTCAATCCCTATGAGTAAAAAAAAAAATATCTCATGTGGCCACAAAGATTCACGCTCGCCGACTTTGGGTGGTCGCCTTGTCATAAAAAGATTGGAGAAAACTCCTGAATATAATAAGAGAACTATCAAGATGATGAGCATAAAGAGCTATTATGTCGATTCAATATATTTCTTATTTATTCTTGTGTAAATAGATTGACAAACATAAACAGGCATAGAGCAATGCTCCTAACCTAAAACAGAATACCGGATTAAACAAGTAGATTGATCAATACTCTAGGGACTACTTATGTAATTAATTGCAATGTCACATTTGAATTCAAAAGCAAATAGGAAAGATGTTTATGGACTTTGCGAAACCGTTGTAAATTAACGGCCAAATCTTGAAAATGGCCTTTATACAAATTACAGTTTTATATGAAGTATATAAATTCTGAATTTAAAAAAAAAAATATGATAATGAGTATGCTTGGCAAAAGAACTAGTTTTAAAAGCTGTAACATGTAGTAGAAAACTAATATTGGTCAAGAACGAAGCTAAAAAAGCATATTAGAAAATGATATAAAATTTAAAATATTTCTGAAAAAAATAGTCGGTCTCGGTCCCTACGTATTGCGATTTGAGCCCTCACTTTAAATTGCTATCTGTTAAATTCTCTCTCTACAATTCCGATGAAACCCGCCACCAAATTCATCCTCCTCCACCCTTCCATCCACTAACAGAATTTTTTTCAAAAATAGGCTTCATCGGAAGCTTATTTTCACAAATAGGCTGGTTTCTTTTCCGCTTTCAAAAATAGGCTTTCCGCCGTCCCCGAGGCCGGCTTTAGCTTTATGGCCTCCCCGAGGCCGGCTTTAACTTTATGGCCTCCCCGAGGCCGGCTTTAAGCCATATAGTTGGCGTTGTTGAAAAGCCTTTGATAACAAAAGTTGAACCTGCGAAAATAAAAAAAAGTAAATGTTTCTTTATGTTAATATTTTTGAATAACATATAATTCACTATCTCATACAATTTGAATATAAGGAATTGAATTCATGATTAATACCTCAAACTTTAAATTTTTTTTCTTTATGAATGGTTAACAATTTTATAGCCTTAAATTAATTATAAATTAACTAAAAAAACTGTATACTTTGTCGTGTTCAAATTATAAATTATTGATTTTACGGTTTTTGGATAGTTAGTAGGGATGAATTCCACACATTTTGAATAATCATTCTCCTTTAATAATGTAAAATGATATGTTTATCAATACTTTTACTTTTAAACATTATTAAACTCACTAATCATAATATGTGATACTCATTTTCTAATAATTATTCAATATAATATAATTTAAAATTCATTATATTTTTTGACCTCAAAAAGCGTGAAAATCTAAATGTATCACTTATTTTTGAAACGAAGGAAGTATATGGATAAAAAAAAGTTGATAAAAATGGTAATATATAGGTTAAAATATATAATATAAAATCTCTAGCTTTAATTAACATGAGTATTTAATTCATACACTACCATCTTTGTTTCACTGTATTTGTAAAATTTGTAGTAGTGATATTAATTTAAAGATTCAAGAATTAATTTTTTAATTAAATAAGCACATGACACGAGATGCATGTGGGTAAGGTCAAAGATTCCACCGAAAAGACCGGACACTGATGAAAATATTAAAGGAGATTCTGAGAATTCATGTTAATATGTGTCATGAAAAAGCAATATATTTTACTTTGGTGTTTCATGTATAGTTGTATGCGATAAGATTGAGGAAAATGATACTTCCTCCGATTCAAAATAAGTGATACATTTTTTTTTTTTTTTTGTTGGTGTGTGAAGTCTGTATTGGAGTGTTTATATATAAGTGATACATGCCTAAAGCCGGACTCGGGGAGTCCTTCCATGCTAAAGCCGGACTCGGGGAGTCCTTCCAAGCTAAAGCCGGACTCGGGGAGTCCTTCCAAGCTAAAGCCGGACTCGGGGAGTCCTTCAAAACCCGTGGTCACATCAAGCAAGGGGAAGCCGACCTCGGGGAGTCCGGGTTTAAAGTTAAAGCCGGCCTCGGGGACGGCGGAAAGCCTATTTTTGAAAACGGAAAAGAAACAAGCCTATTTGTGAAAATAAGCTTCCGATGAAGCCTATTTTTGAAAAAAATTCCCACAAACAAGCCGCCGGCGGTGGCGGAGCTTCTCATTATCATCACCGTCTATGGCTCTTCACTCTTATCTCCATATTCTCCTTCTCTGTAACATTTTCTTTCTTCACACTCTCTTACACCAGAACCACCGCCGCCAACAACTCCGCCACACACTCTCTACCCAAACCAGTCTTCGACGCCCTCCTCCACTACGCCGGAATCACCCCAAACTCTACAAACCCCTCACGAATGTCGTCACCGGAACTCAACGCCATCGCCACCATCCTCCGCCACTTCCTCTCCCTGCAACCTACTCGTTTTTGGTCTCACACACGAAACCCTACTCTGGCACGCACTGAACATCAACGGCCGGACAACATTCGTCGACGAGAGCGCGTATTTCATTACAAAACTCGAAGAAAAAAACCCGGAAATCGAAGCGTACGACGTCGAATTCACAACGAAAGTAAGCGATAATCGATTACTCGAAATCGGAGCTCCGAAACGAGTGTAAACCCGTTCAGAATCTGTTATTTTCCGAATGCAAATTAGCAATTAATGATTTACCAAACCACGTATACGACGTCGCTTGGGATGTCATTTTAATAGATGGTCCACGTGGCTATTTCCCAAAAGCACCCGGGAGATTGTCGGCGATATTCACCGCCGGCGTACTAGCCAGAAGCAAGACGACCGGCGCAGATAAAACCCATGTGTTCGTTCATGAATTTGATAGGGAAGTTGAGCGAGTGAGCAGTAATGAGTTTTTGTGTAGTGAGAATTTGGTGGAAACGGTGGGTTCATTGGGGCATTTTGTGGTGGAAAAAAGGGATTATAGCGGTGATAGATTTCAATTCTGTCGGAATCAGCCGTCCAAGGCGGCGGCGGCAGTTGTGAGATTGTCGAAATGATAATGCATCATACCAGGATAATTGAACAGTTTAAAATAGTGAATTTAATAGTAGTAGTAGTATATGATATTGGAGACAAGTTCTTGATGTTTTCAAATTTTAACTCTGCATTTATTTTTTATATAATTGCAACTTCAATTATTTTTTAAAGGCAAGTTAGTGTTTCGACATATGCAGTGACATTCAAACGAGCAGTATATATTTCTCGAACATATCTTCTTTTTTGGGGAATAAACCCCACCTCCTTAGAGCATCCCCAATGGTTAAGTCATTGCAATGACTTATGGAAGAAAAAGCTTTTGAAGCAAAAGATTTTTCCTATAATATCATTTACCTTTAAATGACCTCGAGAAAAGGTAAAAAGCTTTAGAGAAAGCTCACATTGGGATGCTCTTATTAATCTCCTAAGGAATGCCCCAATAGTCTTGAACCCAAGATCTTTTGAAGACAAACCCTCAAGGTAAGCTTTGATGACCAATTGATCTAGATCAATTGGTTAATTGCAACTTCAATTATTGTTGTTATTCAACTTCACACTTTTACATTATAAAAGCTGTTACACTCTTTAATATCATATTAACACTTTAATCAAAGTTAAATTTTGAAAACTGTGATCACAGATAATCAATTAACATGGTTATATTAATGTTTATTTTAAAAACATAAAATCAGTGGTCGATGGTGGTGGTGAGTGGCAGATATGATGGTGGTGGCGAAGTTAGTTGGTGGAGGCGAAATTAATGTCAGAGTGAGTAGCAGAGCGAGGTGGTGATGACAGAGTGAGCGGCAGTGGTGGTCGGCTAATTCCGATGCGAGTGAGTTGGTAGCGGTGGTGGTGGTGGTTAGTCGCGGAGTATCGCGGAAGCTGTAAAATAATTGTTTAGTTAATTATTAGAAAATTTTAAGTTGTTCAAATAGCTAATCCTTTTTAAAAAGCTTAAAATGCATTTTAATACATTTAACTTGGTTGATTGAAGACTCTACTACCTTAAATTATTAAAAATATAATTTAAGACATTTAACTCTTTGAAAAAAAACATTTTATCCTTATTTTTAGAGAGAATCTATTGTTTTCTGCTAAATATTCTTGTTCATTTAATCAATATAAACGTTTATAGAAATCAAAAATTAAATTTAATGAATTCCACTTATCATATTTTATGGATGGAAATTTTAGTAGTGTAAAAATTTCTCTCTTCGCTCTAGGAATGCCTGGATTTTCATGATTATAATATGCACTAATTTCCTATCATCATATTTTTTTTATTAAACCGTCCATTTAAATCATTTCAAAATAAACGTTTTCAATATATCTTCATCCATTTAAAAGACTGTTTTATATAAATATTTAAATTTAAATGATAATCAAGTGTTAGGTGACGATTAATGCTTAAGTATCATTACGTTGTTGCAACTAATTGAAAAGATATCTTAACATCTATAATCAGTTAAAGAGTACCAATCCAATGTTTAAAAAAACAAACGGATACTAATGAACACTCGCTTATTAACGATATATATTTCGTACCCTCATTGACTCATCGTATCTCTTAAATTGTTCAAACATTTCTAGAGTCTTTGGTTACCTTTCTACTTATAGGGAATTGGTAGTCACTAATACTATTTAATTTTCAAGTCGATATAGAAAAACTCAAAAACATGTAGATAATTGTATGATTGTCACATCTTCTATATTCTATCTATGACGAGATTAAATATGGATATGATTCTATTTTGAAAACTGTTAAAAGATATACCAATTAATAATAGTAAAACTAACAACTCTGAGATTTGAATTTGATGGCCGAAGTCCAAGATTTTGGGGGTTAGCAATGGCATGATACATAAAGATGGAAAGAAAGCTAGATGGTCTTAAAACGAGTTAATTTTCACGTGATTAAAGTGGGGAGAGATTTGTCGGTGCTAAGTAGAAAGACACAATCAGAAAATGGGTGAAGGATTGGGTTCGTTGTGGTTCACACAAATTGAACCCATTTGTGTGTCAACGGAGACAAATGGGTTCGGTCAAGTGTCAATCTCAATAGCCACATTGATTTTGGCAGTTCTACTTGTTTATGTCACATTTAATAATTCCTTTTCATTCTCTTTTGAATATTTTAATTACATTTATGACTATTATTTAACTTTAGCAGCAGAAGAATAAATGCAATATCAATTATCATAGCCCATTTCCTCTTAATATAAATAACATCAATAACAGTAATATATAATTAACATTAATTTATACTTTAATTTATGTTTTTATAAGGGGACACTTCATGCCAACATATTTTGTTCACAAAAAACACATTAAAGCCACATATAGTGACATGGGATATCTCAATATATCACCTCCCTTTTAATAAGCCTGCAAAAAATAGAAGATTATTGAATTTGACTTCAAAAGGTAGATGTAATATGTTTGACCTCAAAAGTTGAGTTCAGACATAAACAAATTCATAGAAGATTATCAACACTGTTAAAATATGACAGAAGATTACAAGTTTGATCATCAACTACCAAAATTTGACAAAAACAATAGTTAGTTATCAGATGAAGAAATGGCATGCCTCATTTTGGTTTGCGACTATTTTTTTCCTCAATTCCCGATTGACTAAATCTGCATCTAAGAATCTCCAAAACATGTTCAAATTCTAAACCTCTTCGGGTTAATAAAACCATTTCATGGTACAAAACATCTGCCATTTCTGACAGTGTTCGTGATTCATCTTCATTCTCTTCTAATGTTCTGCAAAACTCGTCTGCTTCTTCACTGCAACAAAAACAAACATCAAATTGTGACAGTTTTTCTTATTGTATAGATAAATATAAGAATTTTTTAATAGAAATATACCGAATCTTTGAGCACAATAACTTGTCATCAAGCAATAAACGTTTAGTCCATGATGGTTTGCCTTGTTCAGATGCTTCTAGTTCTTCCTTACGTTTGAAGAGTTTGGATTCCAGAGAGTACAATGTTGTCAATGCCAAATTACTTTCTTCAACCTTAACCACACAAAAATCCACCTTAATAAAAATATAACTTTTTGAAAAAATAAAAGAAAAATGAAAGCGCACCTTTGGTTTATTCAGAGAATCAAAAACAGATGTGTAATAGCAAGTTTCAGCACCAGTATGACATGTAGGACCATCAGGCTTCCCAAGGTATATGATCTTGCAAAATCTCAACACTTTAGTTAACTTATTCAAAAAAATAAAAAGTTTTAAGAAAAAAATGTATCTAAATAAAGAAGAATGAAGAAACTCACAGAATCACGATCACAATCAAGGAAAATATCATGAACATTGATGAAATTAAGGGAAGTTTCTCCTTTTGTCCACAATGTTGATCTTGATCTGCTAAAAAATGTTGCTTTTTTGGAAGAAATTGTGGTTGCAAGTGCTTCCCTGTTTGCAAATCCTTGCATTAATATTGCTCCTGAATCGACATTTTGAGCTATAGCGACTGCTAAACCTTTTTCGTCCCATTTCACACTGTCCAATACTGAATTTAACTGAAAATTGTTTTGTTTAGAATTTAGATAATTCGAAGGGTACTGTATTAGCATTATATAAAGTTTTTAACAGATACAAACAAGAAAATGGATAAGAAAAACTTAAAATAAATCACCTTAGATTCAAGATGAATAGTTTGATCAGGCTTCTTAATGCAAGCTTTGGTAGCAAAAGATATGTTGTTGGAAGTAGAGTTTTGTGACTGCCAGCTGGCAGAGTTGAAGATGGATTCTTGTGAAGGAATTTGAAGAGATTTAAGTCCATGAAATTGTGCAAACGCCATAAGGAATAAAGCTAAACAAACCTTATGTCAAGGTGTAATTTCAATATATCATAAGCAAACACTGCAATTAAATAATTACAAAATTTTCAATCCGAGTGATCTTTTGTAATTTTCAAAGGAGATTCAGACATTCATTAAACTATTAATGAAGGAGAAAGCATCAGCATTCATATTTAATACAAAAAACATGTAGTGCGAACTTAGGAAAATCAAATCCATTTCGAAAATAACGATCTGCTCACGATTTGTACAGAAATTAACAAGCAATTTGAAATTCGGCCTATATAACGGAACACGTATGAAATTGTTCAGGTGCTCAACATGAGGTTGTTACATAATTCATAGTTCATCGATTAAGGCAGAAGATCCACAAATACGGAGATATAGAGAGTGAAAATGCAATAATAACATGGAATCGTAGCTCATTAGGGCATAAATGAAAATGTTGATTGTGAGACATACCTGATGAAAATTAACATTCGGGTCAATTAGGGCCAAGTAATATCTCTGTCCTTCATTTTTATTTTATCACATTGACACCACATTTTATTTTTAATTAATTACCAATCTTAATATATTATTAAAAATGAAATAACTAAAATATATATAAACAAAATTCATCTCTTAAATATTACTCCCACCATCCCACAAAAAATTCACATTTCACATTACAATTTTGTCCCACAAAAAAGTTCTCATTTCTTAAATTTCACCAATAGTCCTTATAGTATATATATTAAATTTCACCAATAGTCCTTTAGTTTCAAAAATTACATTGATGGTCCTTATTTTTAGAAGGTTTTGCACCCGTAGTCCTTTAGGCTAAATGGCGTTAAGTTTTCATGTTAAGTGGGATCACATGATTACCAAAGTACCCTGGCAGGCATAGCATGTGATCCCATTTAACAAGAAAACTTAACGACATTTAGCCTAAAGGACCAAGGGTGCAAAACCTTTCTAAAATAAGAACTATCAATGTAATTTTTGAAACTAAAGGACTATTGGTGAAATTTGATATATACCATAAGGACCATTGGTGTAATTTCCTTCTAAAATAATATTATTATCAATGATTCTACCAATAAAACACTTTCTCTCTCCAATCTAATCTTATATTTAAATTAAAAGTATTACTAAGGACCCCACCACTAAATATCTCCTAAAATCTTGTGCTCAAGAAAAATGAGAACTTTTTTGTGGGGCGGATAGATTACAAAAAAACCATTAAAAATCACTATTTCTATATCTCTTTCACACGTTCCTCTCTTTCTCTTTCTCTCATCTTCTTCCCTTTTCCTCTTCTCTCTATACATTTCCCTATCTTTCTACAAACTCATCTCTTTCCTCTTTAGTTTTCTCACAAGATTGGGGAAGATAAGCAAACCGAAAAAGTTGGTGCCAGCGGTGAGAAAAGAAGAGAAGAATACAGATGATAAAAGTGAAGAATTGTTAGCATGTATATTAGGGGATAGAGATAATCACTAATAGCAATCTTTTTGGTATTATACCTAAACCTGACAAAATCAGGCACGACACGATAACTTGATGCTAGCTTGATAAGAAATTAGTAGGTTAGAGTAAAAGTTTCCATGTGTTTAAATAACGGGCTGACTCGATATGATATGAAAATTAAACGGGTTAGATTAGTGTCAATACTTTCAACTTGAATATAACCCACATCACCCATTAAATGTGTATATATATATTAATAAATGTTACACCCTCCGTCCCACAAAAAATTTCCTATTTCACTATAAATTTTTGTCCCACAAAAAACTTCTCATTTCTCATATTTGATGGACTCCACACAATAAAAAACTATTATTACTAAAGACCTCACTATTAATATCCACTAACTATCTTTCTCTCTCCAATCTAACCTTATATTTTAATCAAAAGTATTATCAATGATCTCTCCACTAACTATCACCTAAAAACTTGTGTAAAAGTCAAATGAGAAGTTTTTTGTGGGACGGTGGGAGTTTATTTCTAAGGTTTTGTTAATGACAACCCTTAGGGCTGTCTTTAAGGGTTAATTGCATGCATAAAACGTTTGTATGAGATATAATTCCTAAAATGCAGGGAGTAGTTATTGATTGTTGTACAAATTTTAATGTATATCTTAGCTTCTTATTAAATATATTATATGTCATTATCATTTTCCTAAACTTAGGGGTTGTAATTATCATTTTCCTATTTTAAGTTTAAATATATTATATATTATATGTAATCTTACTACTTTATAATGCAGATTGCACTTTTCTAAAAAAGGAATGTCTGAATTCAAACCTTCCTTAATTAGCAACCTCCCCTTTGACTAATTAATTAAAAACCAGCTTCCAACGAGGTTCGAACCCGGGTGTATAGGATCCATAGGTAAAGCTCTTACCACTAGGCAAAGTAACATGTTTGGTTACACTTTCGGGTAACTACATACTTAAATCGCCATGCGTGCAGTAAATAATGAGTGGAATAAAAACGGTTTTTTTTTTTCATGGTAAATTAACTTCACCTTTGTACGTTTAATTCGAAGCTACCTTTTTGGCGCCCTGCATTCATGGAATTTGAACGTTTTTTTATTTCTAAGATGTGTTTCATCCCTAAATTTAGTTCTTTAAATTGCTGAAATAAAGGAGTGTTTAATTCTAAGATGTGTTTTGTAACACCTCAATTTTCAAAACAATATTTAAATAACATTTAATCCAAAATACATAATAATGTATCGGTGTCAAATACCGGTTTTACAAAAACGAAAAGGTTTCTTGTTCGAGATTATCAGAGTTTACAAAAACGGTGTTACAAATTATATCTTAACCATAGGATAAGGACTCTAATCATCAACACCGAGCTAATCTCAACAAGGTCTCTTCTAAACGGGCCTCCTAGATCTTCGATCCCGAACCTGAGTACATAGCAAAAACACAAACATAGTACGTGAGACAAAATTGCCTCGTGAGATACATGGGTTTTAGACCCGATAAACACATAGTCAAATAATATCATTTAATCTTAAAATAATATTATTAAGTTTGTTTTGGGTCACTTTATCACTTTCATCATTGGCCAATGTCAAGATAATCGGAATGCCTCCAATCTATCAAGACCATCATTTCCACGGTAATCGGAATGCCTCCAATCTACCGGGACTCATAGGTATTGGGTAATCGGAATGCCTCCAATCTATCACTAACCTTAAGGTACCGTAATAACCGGAATGCCTCCAATCTACTACGGCCCTAGGGACATCATCATCGTCATCATTACTTATCTTTTATCGTTATGAGCTTATAGCTCCATCATTTCTCAATCATTCAATCATTTCATCATCATACAAGCAATTCATCATAAATCACATAAATGACTAAATTACTTAAAGACTCGACAAAATTATTTAATCATAAAACATTTACTAGCTATGTACCCAGTTTGAAAGTTCACATGTACTCACCTTTGCCAAGCTTATCCAATGTTGTGTTTCCTTGAACACCATTATCACTTTCCAAGACTTGAATGCCTCAAATCTTCCAACCGACAATCTAGATCAAAACCAATACAATGGTTTGCATTAATCATCTATACTAACTACATAATCTATGACTAGTTAACTACTAGCACCATTTTCCCCAAAATTACCAAACCCTAAGTTCATAAATCACCATATTTTCATGTATTCATAACATGACCACATTTTCCTTGTTAAAATACCATAGATCTAAGTTATTTCACTTCCATTTAACCATTCATGAACAAATCCATAACTAGGGTTTATGATTCAAGCTTCCATACTCAAATCTAAGACTCTTAACACAAGAGAGATGGAGATTTACCTTAGATCTTCAACTAGGAACAAGAATCACCAAGATTTGATGAAGATTAAGCTCCAAACGACCCTTATGCTCCAGAAATCGTTCACACACAATGAGGGGGAAAAACTAGGGTTTTATGTGTGTAATAAATGAAGATTCCCGTCTTAAATGCTGGTATCGCCCAAAGTTCGCGATCGCTACCAGAGTTCGCGACGCGAACTCTTTCCCACACGCATAGTTCGCGATCGTTATGCTGGCGGGAACTACTTCATGATGAAAGGCCAAACTCCCTGGTCCGTGTTCCCGATCGTGACCATGACTTCGCGTCGCGAAGTCCCTCAGACAACAGGGCTGCACTTTTTCATCCTTGTCTCGACTCGGTTTTGCCCATAACTTTCTCGTACGGTGTCCAAACGACACGAAACCAATTCCTACGTTCTTTAAACGATTTATCCTTATTTATCATAATTTTGTACAATTTATTTATTCACAAAATTCGGGTCGTTACATGTTTCCTCCCTAAATTTAGTTCTTTAAATTGCTGAAATAAAGGGGTGGAAGAAACATTATCAGTAATTCCAAACAAAACCACTTCGGAGTCAACCCTTTGACCATACCTCCAACTTCAGACCCTCATTTAAACCCTTCTCAAATTCACCAACAATAACAACCCTTTGATGGTTACTAGCCCAAACTGTATTTTTAATGCTCCTAAATCCTTTTGTGTTTGGAATTATTGATATTATTAGAAAAAATATATATTATTTATGTCATCATTGTTTCATTGGAAGTAAAAACGTGTAAGCAATTTAATTAATGCTCCTAAACGTATTTATTAAATTCCTTTCTAAGACTAGAAGAAAAACGTTCCCTAAATTTACTTGGTTTCAAAGTTACACTTTAAACGTTCCCTAAATTTACTATTTACTTGGTTTCAATGATACACGTTTTTTTTCTATGAGTAGTGGAAGAAACCGCATTTCCAAGATTTCCTCTCTTTTTCCAAACGCATTTCCATGGAATTAGTACGACTCAATGATTTCGTCCCCCCTCTATATGTAACTTATCTTCTAACAGAATATATATACTACATCTTCAACCAAAGACGAAATCTTTCATGGCTTCAATCACCCAATATGCTACTTCAGTGCTCGAGGCACCATCACGACCGGATGAAGAAGTAGAGGTAAAATCTATTTGACTAAATTCATTGTTCAACATTCTTACTTCACAAATCATTAATTTTGGGATTTATCTCATATTTTTCGGCCTGTCTTTTGAAGGAATTTGATGGATATATTCCGATTGAAAACTTTGAAGACCTCTGCTATCCTCAAATCTGGTACAAATGCAGATTTGTACGCGTTGAATATGTGTGGCTTGACCGAACACATAACAAACTATATTTGTTTCTACTTGACAGATTTGTAAGTTACTACTATATAGGCGGAAACTTATAGTTTGACTCATTATAATTTACGTTTCAATTTTGTCTTCACTAAAATATTAAATGTGATAATCATTTATTAATTACATTTAGTGAAATTTATTATTATCTTTACTTATTTTGTAACTAATAATAATTTATTGCAGAGGAACAAATTTCCAGCGATGATTCCCCCCGGTTAGTTGATGCATACCAAGGACGAAAACTACAAGGTGATGTCTTTTCTTTAAAGTATTTCAAAATTGATTACAACGATCTCGAATACTATCCACGCTTTGACAACTATACCTTTGTTCGTAATGAAATGGCAATAATATTCAACACTAAATCCGAGCTTTCCGAGACTACGAATGGAGAAGATGTCTGGTTTCCCAGGTACCCGTTGGTCAGATCTCCCATATGGCTCTTGGATGATCACACAAGTCGTCAAATGTTGATTGGTACATCTACGCGTTGTTTTACCTTTTTCCCCTTACAATGTTAGATTTGTCAATGTGTAACATAAAAAAATTATTATTTAACGTTTTTGCTTATTTACTAACCCTATCACAGACGTTGCTGGAAACATGTCGAACGGTTGCTTTTTTTTTAACATCCGGTCGGATATCGTGTGCAATGCCCCTGCATGATTGTCGGTAAGTCTTTATACCTAATTTACATGATGACCTCAATTAGGAATTAACCCATTTAAAATGTAACATCCGTCAGGGGCAACCGGATCAAGCTCATCTTGTATCATATACCGGCAGCCACAGCTACAATGACTGGAAGATCTGCTTCTGAAAACATAACCGTGTACGCAGCTCGCGTGAAACTGAATAGAACACAAACAGGTTAATCCCATTATTTCGATATTCATTCTACTTTCCATAATTGGGCATACCCAATTACCTGACATGGTATTTACCCATAAAATCTTGATACCTCGTTTGATTTGGTTATGTTTCAGTCAACCATCTTGTTTCGACCGACGTTACAAACATTGAGTTCAACTCGGTAATGCCAGAAGCATTTGCACTACGAAGCATTCATCCGATAGTACAATATGATGATTCCGTCGTTATGTGTGATGAAAACCCTGAAGTTGCACCCGACACTCAACCAAAAAGTTTTTTCACACGCTTACGAACTCCCCTCCCTGGAAATAAGCATCTCTCGACTTACCCACGAAACGTCTAAACAAAGGAATACAGATGGAACACCAATAATTAATTGCATCATAATATCATTTATGTAACACAAATGGTTCTTCTTTTTCATATTATATTATGTCTTGCTTTAATTATATAAATTACTCATTTCCCAATAACTCTGTTGGTTGAATTATCTGATTTGTCACACCATATTACTTATCTATTCCCAATAACTCTGTTTAGTGTTTACCATGATTTACGCTAAAATTTGTATGATATTTATGATAAAATCCAGCACTAATATGACAAATAAATTATAAACACCTCAACAATTAATTCGTCAACATCTTCAACAAATGATGGAATTCTAATAATGCTGCAATTATTTGATTTCTATATACACATTGTAAGTCATACCAGTCAAACCATTTAAACGTTTTTATGGTGGATTAAAGACTTTCTTGAATTGACTTCTCTTATTTTCATCATTCAATAAATGACATTTATGGTTCCGATCTTATTACGTTTTTTTCTCCCTTCTCTTATTACGTTTTAAAACGTTTTCACCATTTAATGATGCAATTAATTATAGTTCGGCAGTGGTAGACAACTCAACTAGAAAGTCCGAGGTTGACTCTTTTGACGTTTTCATAATTTAATAACGTCCAGTTATTACATTAAATGTGTAACACCGTAAAATTTAGGAAGCGTTTTTTTTTTATATGCCCGGAGGCGATTAGGTTATCCTCTCGGTTAGTTTAGCGGAAGCATAAAGATAATAATAAGTTTAGGTTTAGGTTTACAAACCAATGTCCCAAATTAAACTTCAAAACATTAATTATTTAAACGGTGTCACTTAAACGACATGGCTCCTTTTTAAAACATGTCAACTGAGCTTGGTCAATCATCCCGTCCAAAGCACCGATCACCTGAAAAGATTCAACGAGGGAGGGATTAGCACAAAGCTAAGTGAATGAATATAATCTACAAATTCTGTGAAGCCCAACAAGCTGGCATAGTCATCACTACTATCTAAAAGCCACCTAACCACTTATCACTGTTCACTAGAACACGCAAGTTATAAAACATCTCTGGTTCGGTCATCACTTAAACCCGGAAGTTTAGATAAACATCTCCGGTTGGGTCATCGCTGGAACACGGAAGTTTACAAAACATCTCCGGTTCGTTCAAGAAGATCGGGGTCCTGCCGGAGCCTTAAACCATGGTCGGCCAAACCACGGTAACCGATAGCGGTTCGTGACCAACACCCGGGCAACTCCCTCCCCTTGACCATGCAACAAATACAGGTAAGGTCGGATACCCTTTAGTCGACACCCATTGCCCAGCGCACTGACTTCTCAAACCTCGGTCACCAAGTCAAACCGAGTTGTAGCTACCCGTCAAGCCAAGTCTCTTCACCTATGTGCACAAGGTCATGTATGGTATTCCCTAACACTAGGCATACATAACAAGTAGACCAGCTACGAAAAACACCGCGAAAAACGTCACAACTGAGTTCCCAATCGCGAACTCTAGTTCGCGATCGCGAACTATTGTTCGCGTCGGGAACTCGTATCGCGATCTAGTTCGCGACGACCAACCAAATCCACTGGAGCTACTTCGCGATCGCTAAGTGGAGTTCGCGACGCGAACTCCCCTTATCTGGTATGTTCCTGCAATTTTCTTCAAGGTATGCAAATACCAACCAATTTAAACCAAACACAAGTTGGAGGTTAAATCCACTCACCGAAACCTTCCACTTGTCGAACTCAGAGGTCTAATGTTTATGAGTCTCGATCCCGATTCCTGTACACCAAAGGAATACCGAATTAGTATATAATTCCTCCAATTTATAAACAATGTTAAATATACATTTAACACTAACACTTGCACTAACTAGATAACCAAACACTTTAAATCATCATATGAACATGCCATGACCATATTATACATACATATCAAGTCAACTAATAACACACATCTTTTACACTCAAACGGGTCAAAATCATATAATTGTCAACATGACCAATTATTACCTCTTTAATCTTACAATGAACTTTATCATGACATTAGACAACATTTCATGTTAAAACTCTAACAAAATACTTATACTTTCACAATCCAAGTTATTTTAAGTCATTTTACCACTAAATGGCCCAAACGGGTCATAAGCCCGAACATGACTATAACACTTCAAGCACAACTATAATTGCTATAATCATACCATTTAACAATTGATAACTAACTAGTTATTTTAACAAGATCAGAACTCCATCCTAGATCAATATCAACCACCAATTGCACTAATTCATGAAATCTCCCAATAACCATCCAAACACCACCCAAGCTCCATCATTTAGCACACATTCATCATAACTAACAAGTCATAATCAATTAAACAATTCATCAAGTCATGACAACCAACAACCCAAGTATTTTACTTCTAAAATTCCTAGTTCATCTTTTCACCCAATTAGCCAAACACTAGCTAGTTTACTTATCAAAATCCACTAATACTTGGTTTTAAACATACATAACTTACCAAACATGTTTTCTTAACATAATGAACAATTCCAAGCATTCAACCCACAAGAAATCTAAGGGTTGACAAAACCCACATAACCTACTTCTAGCATAAACACCCTAACTTGTACACCTTGCTAAAATAGTTGTACCTTGTGCTAAATTACTTGTACTCAAGCAACAATACATGCCAAACTTAGAGTAAACACTTAACACACCATCTAACACAATAATCACCAACCAAATCTCAAGAACACATAAACCCTAATTTATCAACTATCATGGAATCGAAATTAAACACATATAGGTTGAAGCTTACCTCAAGAGCTTTCCAAAAACGTGTTCGGATTAAAGATTGAACAAGAAATGAGCAAGAGATCTTCATAAAACTCCAAGAACAAATGAAGAAGATGATGGTGGTGTAGAGAGAGAGAGAGAATACGTAGAGAGAGAGAGAGAGAGAGAGAGAAAGATGAATGACAAAAGATGGGGCATCTCCCCATCACTAAAACCGTCCAAGAGGGAGGGGTGGGGCCCACTCGGTGATTTTGTCTTTTATCCCATTTTAAACAATACGATTCAAAAGTTCCTTTCGTAGATAATTTATTTAAAATACCAAACGGACTCCAATTTTAAAAACGAAAGCATTTCTGGAGACGATATCAAAAGGAGAATCCAAAGATATAAAAATCACATTTTTATATAAACATTTCAGAAAACAGATATTTTAATCCCTTGATTAAAATATCACAAAAGGACAAAAGGTCAAACAATTCATTTAACACTTAATCAAATTATTCCACATATGGTCAAATAGATATTTTCAAATATCAAAATATACCTAAAACATCTAGGCCAGTTTTAGGATGTTACAAAATGGTTCACTCTTTAATGGTTGACTATTTAAAAACGTAATTACCAAAAATGTTTTTATCTCCCTTACGTTTTCATCATTTAATGGTTGCCTCTTTTCATCTCCCTTCTCTTATTACGTTTTTATGGTGGATTAAAGACTTTCTCTTGAATTGAATCCCTTATTTTTGATGCTCGATAAATGACATTTATTCAACAAACAATTTCTCAAAATGACTTGCAATATATAAAAACTAACAAAACATCGATAATTAACACAAACACACACGAAACCGAGTCGAATCAGAAACAAACCGATTGATAATGATAATGCACAGAAAGTGCGAAAATATATGGAATTTCCTCTGATGAAACAATGTACGTTGCCGTACAATACCCCCGAATCGCAGTGCGTGAATGTCGGTGTGAAGGCGAAATCAGGGGTTTCTGGATCGAAATTTGCTTTTTTTTAGGGTTCTTGTACGTTACACGCATTAGAAGAGGGTCCAAATCTTAGGCTGATTTGGAGGAATTGATGAAAAACGTTTAATAAGCTCCAGTTATTACATTAAATGGTTCACTCTTTAATGGTTGACTCTTTAAAAACGTTATTAGAAAAACGTTTTTATCTTCTATTATTTTGGTCAAATGATCATCGTTAAGGAAAATGTGTTAAGGAAAAACGTTTTTAACAAACGTTTTTAGTTCATCGCCATGTCTGAACTTTTTTTTGTCAACACATGTAATTTAACAAATTTTAAAGCCTGAAAAGTTATCAATGTAGTCTTTATCCATATTACATTCTCAATTATAAGTCATTTGTATAATAATCGTTATAAAATAACATGTCAACGAACACCATGAAAATCGTCGCGGAAAAGAGGTATCAGGGTACCCGTCCGCCGCATTGCGCGGGTACCCTACTAGTTATATAAAATTTATGAATTTGTAGTTGAAGTGGATCATCACTCATTAAGCAAACACGTTGACTTGTAGCATGCGCCTACGAAGAACCACGCTAAGGTTTATCAAATCCTCGACCAACCTTTTCCACGAATTATCCGCGTTCAGGAGGTAAAAATCTACACGTATTCAGAGCCTATAATACACATAGTTTTCAATTTTAATTACAATTCCCATGCATAATCAACTTTCGTTTCCACCACCAACAGCAACTTATCATCATCATCATCATAATTCTGTGGCGAATCATGGCAATCTCCCTGGTACATACAAATCGTTTTCATCTTCTTTTAATTGATCGATTTCTGCATAGTTGTAGGAGGTGCATTATTATCACAATTTGTTCTTACTCTGAATTATTGAAAAAACATTATACTAAATCTCATCGATATGTGTGACAATTCAAGTTTCTTCATGGATATTTAGTGGTTGGCTGCAATAAACTGAATGGATTTCAAGGCAAGATCCTTTTGTTTCTGTTGAATACGCCAGTAACAGAAATAGCACTCGTGTTTGTAAATCTCTGAACTTCTTTTAATTGAAATTGCATGACATAATTGTTTAGGGCTCAAAGATGTGACAGTTCATTTAACTCTTAATTTGAATTTTATTTTGTAACAGATGGAGGGAAGAACCCCAGAGAAATTCGTATACAGCTTAATTGAAGGATTAAGAGAGTTAAACATAAGTGTTTGGAATAGCAATACTATCTCACGTGATGACTTTATAAAGTAATTTCTCCTACTATTTTGTGTGTGTTGCTGATGTTAATTAGTTTGTTGATGATTTATTTTTCTTAAATTAACTTTTTTCTATGGTTGATTTCTTGTGCTGTCAGAGTTCAATTGGCTAAGGTTCTTTCTCAGGGATTTGATGATAGTTCTTGGCCATTGCAGACTAAAACTGGCAGCTTTGTGTTCACAAATTAAATTACTTCCATTTATTTTGCTTGAAAGAATAATATTTTGGACTGCTTTAATTGTATGATATTAATGTGAAAGTCATGTTATGCTGGTGAGGTACGATTGATAATGCATTATTCCAATACCAATGTTAGTAAAATCCATGTTTCACATTACTATTTAACAAGAATTCTAGGTACAATTACTTTAATAAAATTATGTTTTTTTTATATACATCTACAGAACCCTGCAAACAGTTATGTTTCATCACCATATGGTACATCAAGTGCACCCCAGGTTTCTCTGTATTCTGCACCACCACCAATGTCTTATCAACCACCAGTTTCACTACCTCTGGAGCATATTCTGCCGCCACCGGAGCTTATCCTGCCGCCTACTATCCTCCAAATTTAGGTGTTTATCCACCGCCACCCTACCCACCTCAGGCAGCTTTGTACCCACCCAATTCAACTCATCTTCATCAGCCACATAGCTCCTATTATCCTTCTGGTAACTCCTAATCCTGATCCATCATCTTTTTTATTTATTAATATATTTAACTTGATATTAATAAATTACAACCCGAAATGAGATATACATTTGTATATAAATTAGTTGAAACTTGCAGGTATATACTAAAGTGTAGAATTTGCTTTTGATTATCAGGTTTCCAATATCCTCCTCCACCATGGTAGAATGTTTATATTTTGGTTGATGTGATGAAGGAGAAATGACATTATGATTTTGAAGATTACTTAGTTGCAACTAAGTGAAGGTTGGAGATTAGAACTTGTATGATTGTATCTCATGTTGTAAATGGGTCAAATTTCTCATATTTTCTGTGATTTTCAACCTAAATTCACCTACTTACCGATTCTTTATACAATGGTTACTTATAGAAAATTTACAATCTATGGCAATGCCAATCTTAAAATAAAGAGTACAAAAGGCTCATTAATTTTGTATGATTTTTTTAACATGTTTTTAGATACGTTAGGCAATGGGATGTGGACACCTCTAACTTTATGTATGAAAATTAATTTCTACACCATATTTTTTTTATGTTTATACCAAAGTGTACAAATATTACTTCAAACTGTACAAACATATAAAACAACTATGTGATGTATATGTTAAAATATGTGGTGTAAAAATCACCACCTTTATGTATAAAAAGAGCAAAAGAAATATCATATCCTATGGTAAATAAAAATAAAACAAAGCAATTAAACATGAAGACAACTGATTAGTACATAACATTAACAAATAAACAGTAGCACAAGAATCATTAACAACCATAACAACAAAGTTAAGTGAAGAAAATGGTGAATAATCAATCAACCACCTCGCATATGAGCACCTAATTCACCAAACTGATCATCAGCTTCAACAGTTTCTTCCAACAATAAAACTGCATCCAGCTTCTGTTTTAGAACATCAATTGCATTAAGCACCAACTGAGATGCTTTGACCGCACCTGTTGACTCAACTGTGAAAATAAAACTATCTTCTTTTGCATAGATTTCCACAAGCCCTGGTTTCCCCATTGCTTCCACTTTCTTCAACACTTCATCATCATATGTGTATGCCTCAGCATCCACCACCTCCACCTAACCCACGTAAATTACCATCATACCCCTAACCATAATATATTATTTTTGAATATTAACAAGGTAAAAAATGAAAAAAATAAAACCTGTTGGGTATGGGGATTAATGCCAAATACTTTAGTAGGGCTGCTTTCAACTACACTTGTTTTTTCTTCAAGTGATAAAGTTTCCATCATTTCTTCATTGATGTGAATTTCAGGTTCATACATGAAAGTGACAGTTGCAGCAGGTGACCATTTTGCATGATCTTTTCCAATTCCCTTTCTAGCTATTGCTCTTAGCCTTAGTTCTTGCCCTTTTCGCAGTTTCACAATTGTAATTCCCCTAAAAAATAAATCATAACAAAATTTCACATTTTTATTAATCCCGCAAACCAACTTATCCTAAGTATTTCCTATTAAGAAACATGACCAACACAACATGACTCTAGATACAAGAGCATAAAGAATGTTTGTTATACAATCTGCTAAATAAGAAAATGATTGCTAGCTTTTAATAAATCAAAATTTCATTCTACACAAGCTTACCTTTGTTGCATAAATAATACAACAGACAATCAGTCTACAAGCCTAAAAATTTCATACTACAACAGCCTTACCTTTGTTGCATTCCCTCAATAGTAATAACAAAAACATCAAATGCACGAAACCCTAACAATTCACAATTGAAGCTAATAAAATGCCAGTGACCTAACTAACATAACAACTTCAGTGAATAAAATTTCAACACAAGGATTTCATGTAAAATGCATATACAAAATGATATGAAGATACCTCTGATCTTCAGGATTTTCAAAGCCAGAGCCAGAATCGGAGAAATCAACCGGCACAACAGTATGGTCAGAGCTGTATAGATCTTTACTCGTAACATCTAGGGTTTGATCATTTATACACTTAGCTCTCAGTTGAAACTCGACAGAACAGAACTCGCACTGACCGTCACCGTCACAGGCATCGCAGTCACGTGAGAAGCGCATGCTCATGGCACGCTCGCTTGTGAGAGGGATAAGACCAAGACGATGTGCAATGAACTCGTCATTGAGAACGGAGGAGTTGACCTCGATTTCAACGAGATCGATGGCGATTGTCGGAACCTCGGAAATCATGACACGTCGGAGCGCATTGGCCATGCTGGCATCGGTTTCCCGGAGCTCGAACTTGGCGTAATCATCCTTGAGCTCACGGATTTTGACCTTTGGGAACCTCTGGTATGATGCTCCTTCCATTTTCGTTTCTATCTAGGGTTTGGAAAACCCTGGTTCTGTAAAACCCTCAATTCCGATGGTGTGAGTAATTTATAAGTTAAGACCCTAAAGTTTTAAATAGTTTACTTTCTTACTTAACGGAATTCAGACATATCATTTTGCCCCCTTGTAGTTTTGGGATAATACGAAAGGTTTAGTTAAAAGGGAACAAGTGGATTAAGGTACAAATAATTCAAAGAACGAAAATGAAGATTAATTAATACGAATAGTGGGCACACTTGCAACAAAATCTCCCAGCTTTAGCTTATATAGAATTGTTGTGTTTGCAGAATCATCAAGACCTAACATTAGAATCTTCACATCACGTTTTGAAATAACTTGTTTGAAGAAGTAAATTATGAAAAGACTTTTACTAAATGTAGAATCGGTAACAAAAATTCAAAAAAAAAAAAAATTACATTACAGAAAACAAATAAAACATAATCTTTACAGGAAAAAAAAAACTACACGAGCTTTACAAACACCAAGTTATGTATTAATTTTCAGAGGCGGATTGGAAGATGAAAATTGCTGTAAGAACGCCCACAAGTGCAGTCACTGCTAAGGCTACTGTTGGCAAGGGTGATGTCAGCCCAAAATTCTGCATATTTTAATATTTTTTAGAGGAATAATAATATTAAAACTCATTGAACTTGTATATAGTACATTTTTATTTCAATAAATTTCTATAATAAAATGATTATATTACCTCAAGAAGCCCCTTTCCTGTTGATATTTCAACACTGATTGCAACTGCAAATCCAATCATTGCTATGCGACCAAGCCAAACATCTAAACCGTTTCCATCCTTACTACTTTGTTCACATTTTACAGAAAATGAGGTGGCTTTAGCCTTTTGATGATAAGTTCCACGTGTAACTGAAAAGGCAAAAGTAGTTATTAGATCTCATCCTCCTAGATATTGTTTAAATAAGGACATGAAATTATTTGATTTTCATGCTCATCTTCAAAATTGGCATAAGTTCTTCATATCTACAAGAGAATTTTCATAATATTACGTTTCACAACGATTTCAATAAAACAGGATGTAATACTTTAATAGACAAAGTGACCTAGTTCCTAATTCCTTCAATTTGTATGAGTTAAACATAGCAACTGAATTGAACTGGTAAAAATCATGGACTCGCCGACGGGCGAACCGCAAATGAATGTTGTCCTGATCCAAGGCAAACAGGATGACGGAAACTGAGGAACGGTGGAGATTCTAGCTGAAATTGATACCAAAACATCTGAAACTTATTAATTTACCCTACACAGATCAAATTCCAGAAACAAATTACTATGTAACACAACCACAATTATAATTAACCTCCATTTTCAAAATTTTCATAAAATTTAAGAGCAGGTGCAATTGATAGTGGTTTATCGAGCGCATTATGTCAACATACACCGATCGGGCTACGATTGGAAGAAGAAGAAAAACAACAACAAAACAAACATTAAATGCAGAAGTCGGTCTGCAGAGGAGAAAACTAATACAAAATATGAGAGAGAGAAGGGGGAGGAGAGTACCAGCGGTGGAGATACAGAGAGAGGAAGAAAGTTGAGCGACCGCCATTGTTGCCGGTGATAGAGAAAGTTCAGTGGTGGAGTTCGTTTCACCTCTCAATGCCTGAATTTTTTTCAAAAATAGGCTCGATCGGAACACTTTTTTCACAAATAGGCTTGATTTTTTTTTGTTTTTAAAAATAGGTTTTCCGCCGTCCTCGAGGCCGGCTTCCATTTAAAACCAGGACTCCCCGAGGCTGCCTTCTTCTTGCTTGATGTGACCACGGGTTTTGAAGGACTCCCCGAGGCCGGCTTTAGCATGGAAGGTCTCCCCGAGGCCGGCTTTAGCATGGAAGGTCTCCCCGAGGCCGGCTTTAGCATGGAAGGTCTCCCCGAGGCCGGCTTTAGCTTTAGCTTCCACTTATATATACACAACACTTCAATACAGACTTCACATTACACAACAAAAAAAAACCATACTTTCACCTTACGTTTCAACAAAAAAAAAACATACTTCACAAATTATAAAATCAAGAATGAGTTCGTCGAATAACGAGTCACCTCCATATCACCCCGTGTATGATTCGCCTCCTTTAGATGAGGCTGAGTTAGAATGTTTGATAGCTATGGATTACAATGAGGTGCATGCGGAAGAACTTGCAGACGAGGAGCAACTTCTTTGGCTTGGTGCAGAGGAAGCTCGATATGAGCGACATGCTCAAATGTTGCGTGAAATAGGACCACCGGTTATTCATCTCTGGCAGTTAAAAGGGAGGTTTAAGAATTTTGACACGAGAAAGCAAAAAATGGTACGTTTAAAATTACAAGATAATATTTTCTCTGTTAACTAAAATTATAATTTTTTGATATTTTCAGCTTTTACCGCCTCGGTTTGTGAGGCAGCATAACCACCAACTTCAGAAAAGACATTGCGTGATACAAAGAGGTGATTCTGTTGAAGTCATGGACCTCCATGCTACTCGATTTGGGGAAGTTAAAATGAGTGGTGATTTCAAGCATTTCATGCATGAAAACGGAATTCTACCTGATGAACTTTGTACTTTTATCATAAATGATGACTATCAGACTAATGGTAGAAATGTGATTTTTACTGTTAAACGTGAGAATGAATGATATGTAATATAGTTTGATATATCATGTGAAATAAAACTGGTCTTATCATATTAAAAAGTGCATTAAAAAACTATTACATATTTAATAATACATTAACTTAAGTACCAAAAAAATAACTGAAAAGCATAAAATGCTTCTACACTCTTCTTTCTCCACTAATATTTGGGCATGTGGTTCTGTTATGCCCTTCCCGGTCGCAAATTTCACAACGGTTTCTGCCAGATTGCGTTGGATCTGCCTGGTCCATCTCCATAGGGAACCTATTCACCTGTCTCCTCCCTCTTCTTGTGGAAATTCTTCCACTTGCGGCTCTCAATTCCCAATTCGGGTCGTTCCAGTAAAAGACATGGGCTAGCGGGGTAAAGGCTTTTCTATATTGACGTTGCCAATAGTGTGTTGTGTACACCCGATTCGCGAGAAGGTTCGGGTCATCACCTCTATGACGACAAACGGCAATAGCATGTGAACACGGAAATAATCGCATCATTTGCCACTTCCCGCATGTACAAGAACCTTTTCCACCGTTTTAAGTCACCGTTTGATCGTTCCCACCACTTTGGCCCGGTTGAACCCTTGTCCTCACCCTGTACACGCCCTCCGTGTAGTCAAAGTTAAGAATATCGTGCTGCCGTCCATATCTGTCGCGCCTGGTGAAAAGATCCCACATACGCGGGGTTAGTGGCGTGTTACATTTAGACGCTTTCTCAGCACGCTCTCTGAAGAGGTTGACAGTTTTTGTGAATGTGAAGTCAACCATTGCCTTAATTGGGAGAAGCCTAGCCCCACGCAGTACATTGTTGTAACTCTCGACGATGTTTGATGTCGTGTTCCCCCAACGTCTATGGTCTGTGTCTCCCAAAAGAGTCCACTTATCAACCCCGATCTCCTCCAGATACGCCCCCGCAGACTCGTTGATAGATATGAGTTCGTCTCTAGCCACCTGAAACTTACGCAATTCAGTCGTGGCACCCATCACCCAACATAGTTGTTTCATTCGGTGGTTTTTGAAACTCTTGTGGAGGTTGCTTCTAACGTGCCTCAGACAATATCTATGAAACGCATTTGGCTCCCGCCACTCTTCAAGATTGTTCATTGCATATAGAAGCCCTTGGTGCCTGTCAGAAATGACACATAACCGACGTAGCCTGCCAGATTGTTGATTACGTTGATTGCAAACGTACTGCCGTAGGTTATTGAAGAACCATGCCCAATTTTCGTTTGACTCCTCGTCAACAATGGCATACGCGAGAGGTAGAATCTGATTATTCGCGTCTTTTGTGACGGCAGTCAACAGTTTCGCTCTGTATGAGCCTTTTAAAAATGTCCCGTCTACACAAATAACAGGCATGCAATACGGAAAGGCTGCGATAGCAGGTCCAAAAGCCCAAAAAATAGATTTAAAAATTTGCCGGGTGTCATCAGCACTCTCCCTCTCCCTAATTGACCACTGAACGATTGTGGAAGGGTTTGCCGCCAATAAAGCCTCAATGTACTTGGGCAACTCTGCAAAGTTGCTTTCCCAAGTCCCGAATAGTCTCTCTATAGCAATATGCCTAGCACGCCAAGCCTTGATGTAAGATATGTCAACGTGAATATTTTCTTTGACATCTGCTATAATGTGTTTTACCGGGAATGCGATATTTATCCTTACGTGGTGGAGGATTTTGGTGGCTATGAACTCGGACGTCAAACATCTGTTGTTGTTTCCAGATCCGTACCCTGGTGACAATTGTGCCTGCCTACCCATTTTCGTAGTTGCCACAACCCTTCCTTCCGCTTCTTAGTTGCACGAACATACCATTCACATGGGGCGTCCGAGTTCGAGGGGTTGTTGGTGGATGGGTTGCTGGTGGATGGGTTGTTGGTGGATGGGTTGTTCTGTATTTTCTCTGGTTTAAGAGTAGAACACCTAGCAACCCACCTTGTAGTTGAACTATCAACAACCCAAAGCTCTTTATTTTGGTCTATATTCCAAGACCTAACCGCATCAATCATCTCTTGCTTGTTAGAGAAGAACATATTAATTTGTAAGTAGTAAGGCCTGTTTGAGTTCCAAAATATTATTTCATCGTGTTCATCAGATATGGGGCCCTGCTCATCAACCTCAGTTTGTGCATTTGTTTGAAATTGGCTGTAGTCATACAAAGCCAATTGAGAAGGTTCGTCAACGTGCGGGCCGCCTTCATCCGCCTCACCGTTGTCATAAAATTCGTCCCTCGTGTCATCAGATTGTGGCTCGTCTTCCGATCTATCCAACATGACATCTTCATTGTTGTCAAGGCCAAGATTGGTTGCTGGTGGAGGGTGCGAATTATCAAACGAGGGGGCAGTTGTCGATGGACCAGCCGTGTTTGCGGACTCATAATAAGTTGGAGCTTCCGGTGCAGTTGGAGCAGTAACTACTTCTGATACTGACCAATGTTGTGTATTCACATACTCGATTTGTGGAGGTTGTGAGGGACCCATATTTTGCATATCCACAAAAATATGACCCATGAATTGTTCAGTTACACCGGCAACATAGTATAATGTTGCTAAGCTTTCATCACTTGTTATTCTTGCAGTGTAACTTAAACCATATAAGTCATAACATAAATAGTATTCTAAGTTGTATTGGTCTCTCGTGACTCGAAGATGGCTGTAAGCCAAGTTTTCAAAACTTTCGTAACTAATTTTGTTTACAAAGACAATAGAACATTGCAGGTACGAGTCACCTGATACTAAGCCGTTTGAAAAATCAAGGTTACCACCCCAATATAGAGTAGTAATAAAAAGTTTCGCCAACAAAGCCATTTGAAAGATATGTATTTAGTGGAAGGTTTTTCTAATAATATTTGAAAAAAATCGAAATGTTGAAAGTTGATAGTGGAATGAAGTTTAGAATGAAGGATATGTATGTATTTAAATAGGTGAGTAATGCCTCCTAACAACCAAATTCGAATCTATGTTCCCCAACCACTTAATTTAAAGATGCACAGGTGAGTATGATTGTGACTATACTTGCTCCCCCAACCACTTAATTTAAATCTGTACGTTATGAATACTTTCATAATTTTATATCATATTTTTCAGCACTTTAAGTGAGCTTTATGTTACTTTATGTCACTTTGTCAATTTAATTCAGATGGCGTGTGTCAGTTTTCCACCGAGTTTTTGTCATTTTCTTCCTATTTAATTCACGGATTTACTTCTCTACTGAAAAGTCTACTGCTATTATATTCGACTAATACCAATGCCGGCCTCCAAGAGGCCACCTTCAGTCAAAGCCGGTCTCCAAGAGGCCTTCTTCAGTCAAAGCCGGTCTCCAAGAGGCCTTCTTCAGTCAAAGCCGGTCTCCTAGAGTCCCTCGTCAGTCATATGCCGGCCTCCAAGAGGCATGTGTCAGCGTAATCGTCCTTTTCCAACTCACTTTAATTCACGGATTACTCTAAAAGCCAAATTCAATTCACGGACTTCCCAACCATACTCAATTACTTCGGTCAAAACTTACCCTAACCACCATTATTTATTGAAACAGGTCACGAGGAGGCCCTCTTCACTTATAAAAACGCACACCACAGTTAACATCACTCACACTCAAACTCAATTCCTCAAACTCTACTACAACCAAATACTTCAAAAACGTTATTAGCTATTTCGTTAAGAAAATGAATAACATGCAAGTTGTTCCCGTACCTATTAACCCGGAATTATTATATTTAGCTACTGAGCACAGAGCTTATAGTTTATTTCATAATCAGCTCGCTGATAATGTTTTTCATATTAGACGAGCTGATAAAACATTTTTTCGCATTCACAAAAGTGTCAAAGAGTCACTTCCCGATGTCTTCTGGAACTACATCCGTGTGTCAGGTTTTGCAGGAGTGCTTGACTGTCAATTCAGGGAAATTGATAACGGTCTAATCACAGCACTCGTCGAGAGGTGGCGGCCGGAAACAAACACATTCCACCTGCCAGTTGGAGAGGTCACAGTGACCCTCCAAGATGTTCAAGCCATATGGGGGTTGCGGACTGATGGCGACGCTGTTACAGGTGTTGAACCGCAAACCGATTATGAGCACATAATTGACAACTTTCAGCGGTTGCTTGGTTTCAGGCCGGCAAGTGGTGATTTCAGAGGCAGTCAGGTGAAAGTAACATGTCTTACTAAATTTATGGCGAACTATACCCCGCAGAATGATTTCGAGTGGCTACAAAGGGCAAGGCTATACGGAGTGCTTCTACTGAACGGTACTATATTTACGCATAACACTGACAATTACTGCCATTTGTATTTGTTACACTTACTTGAAGATCTAGAAGATTGCGGTCGATATAGTTGGGGTAGTGCTGTTCTGGCCAGTCTCTACCGAAACCTCTGCAAAGGAACTGATCATAAACTATGGCACATTTGCGGGCCTATGAGTTTGCTTCAACTGTGGGCATGGACTAGGTTGCCCAATTGTTCATCGATTCTTACCGATAGAAATATAGCATTAAACGGAAAAACATTTGGTGCTAGGTACGTAATCCGGTATCATTATATTAAAATGATAATAGCATAACTAATTTTCAATATATTAACATTCAGGTGGAATCAACCGCTATCGTTCGTGCACCTACCCAAGAACTGTGTGACAGGAAGTACGCTATGATGATCCAGAGAAACGTGTGGTTTCTGAACCCATTGAGATGACCCAAGAATTTCGCTATTTCGATTCTGCTTTATTACACAAAAGTTCTTTGAAGACCTTTTGCGGCTGTCTTTGAGGATAGGATGGTCGGACACCTCTTTCTATAGATAAGATAAGTCTGTAACTTCAGGTCGAATCACTAGAAGGTATACTATTCTGAGGTATCGGACATCGTTACAACATTTGACAAGGGGAGAGGTATTTTACTAGTTAAATCTAATCTACAAATGTTATACAAAATATTGAGCTATAACAAAATTTTGCAGTTCTTGTGGACTCCCTATGAACAATTTGCCCAAGTTCTATCACCAGTGTGTACATACAACCCGACTACCTGGTTATGTGTAACATATGTTATTCATTGGGAAGTAGTGGAGCAGTACTTACCCAACAGGGTATTAAGGCAATTCAACGTTTGTCAAGGTATTCCAATGGCGCCCCTCTTTACTATAGCAGATCATAGGCGTTTACGTAAAGAGAGCCGTAGAGGAAACGCAGGTCTAGATTGGCGTGTGAAGCGTGCCGTTTATGTGACACATTGGAACAACCGTCTTGATAATTCCATTACTCCACACCAATGGATGGACATGCCAACAGCTTCAAATGATTATATGCCTTGGTACTTTCAGCGTACCGTAGGCTTTATTAGAAATCCAAGGCCTGTTGGAGACAACTTATCACGTGGCCATAATCTGGGAGGAGCTTTAAATGTTGCGGTAATATTTCATAATAATGTTTATATGTACACTTAGTCATAATATATTAATATTTGATATAACATGTATGTAGGCTGATGGGTTAGCACATCTTCAATCGATGATGCAACCGTACCTGGGACAACATGAGTTTCAGCCTGTTATAGGTGACATGTATCAACTGTCCCAGGATTACTTGTACCAGGCACATGAAGAAGAATGTCCAAGTTATTGGGGTCCTCGTGTGGCACCTATTCAGCATCAAGCGCCACAGCTGACACAAGAGGAACTAATGCCGGTACCGAGATGGATGCGGGGGGCTCGTAGGGCCCAACAAACTCAGACAGAAGATGAGGGCCCATCAAACCGGGGGGAATCTAGTGCCCAACAACCACAAACTGAATATGCTGGTGGTGCCAGTACATCATACCAAATGGGCAACAATCCAAGTTGGAACTTTCAATAGGGGGGGTCTAGTACGCAATTTCAAAACCAAAATGATCTTAATATGGATGGGATATCTCAAAATGATTTTATCTCGGAATTGTTTACTACCCCCCCCCCCCCCGCGTATGCTCACCAGCAAATGACAAACGAATTCAGTTTCACACATTCCCGTCATAATTATTTTGCGAGCCAATCTTCTGATCATCCACCTGATAGAAACGTGAGTCCGATCCATCAGTTTGACATGAATATAGACCCAGCTCATGATGAAGAACAACAAAGGCCGACAAGAAACAGAAGACCACCGAATTGTGGGACATGTGGAAGAAGGGGCCACAATCATTAGCTTATATTTTTGGCCAAAGTTGTATTATGACAAAAAGCTTTATATGTATGTTTTTGGATTACAAAAACCAATTTTTTTGCATTTTCAGATTGTCATAACTCTTTCATTACTTATCTTTTTGCTATAATTCTTTTTCATAAGTTTACACCATCATCAATACTGCAACTATCATTTAGAAAGTTATATCTGAATAACTTAAAAGTGTACTGTATCAAGCTCCAAAGTTAGACATTTAATTTTTTTCAATTTTTTTTAATACTTTATTTTTAAATGACAAATAAACACTAATTTTGCATTTTAATGGAAGAAATTAACTTTATATGTATGTTTTTGGATTACAAAAAACTATTTTTTTGCATTTTCAGATTGTCATAACTCTTTCATTACTTATCTTTTTGCTATAATTCTTTTTCATATGTTTACACTATCATCAATACTGCAACTATCATTTAGAAAGTTATATCTGAATAACTTAAAAGTGTACTGTATAAAGCTCCAAAGTTAGACATTTAATTTTTTTCAATTTTTTTTTAATACTTTATTTTTAAATGACAAATAAACACTAATTTTGCATTTTCATGGATGAAAGTAACTTTATATGTATATTTTTGGATTACAAAAAACTATATTTTTGCATTTTCATATTGTCATAACTCTTTCATTACTTATCTTTTTGCTATAATTCTTTTTCATATGTTTACACTATCATCAATACTGCAACTATAATTCTTTATTTTTAAATGACAAATAAACACTAACATCACGATTTTATAAATTAATACCAAATACAATTTTTATTCCAAATCATCAAACAAAACCTCGGATCTAAAAGGATAAATTTCAGGTTGCGATTCTAAAATACGATAGCTGTACAAATCACGAGCCATAAGTTGTCGATAACCCGTAGCGATCTGATTATTATCGACGACTCCATCTTGCTTGATTGATTTCCCCGTTACCAGATAATGCATAAACTTACAAATAAACACTGCATAGTCTTCTTCCCTTCCTTGAGGTATGCCTTTGGCGAAATGAAGATTCGCCTTAACTTGGGAGTTTCTTTCTTCATAGGAGAAACTCCTTTTAAAACCGGGCAAAACATCTCGCCAACGTTTTAGGGTTGCCGTAAGCACGTCATGCTTTATGGAACGACGACAACTACAAATTAAACATGTATCGTTGCGAACAAGATCCATCTGCACAAGCAACCAAACGTTATCATTTAAATGTAACGGGATGTATAAGACATCCACGTCCCCCCAAGCGGGGTAAGGTGTCAAACTGCCGTCTGCATATTTTACAGCATCTGATCCGTGAGGTGGTAAGAGTAGAGACTCAAACTTGGTAGGCATTATTGTCCATCGCTTATATTCTCCAGTATTATAGCCAAGATACAACCGATAACGCATCCATCTTCTAACCCAACAATCTATATGCTGTAATGAATATACAAATATTTACATTTGAGATTCGATTAAAAATATGGATAATAACATAATTAAATTACGTACCGCACGGAACAAAACAGAGCTGGAATTCTCATCTAACAGGGTACTCCAAAACTCCCTAGGTACCTGGGTACGACCTAAGAATACAATATAGCAAAAGGTTTCATTCCCGCGCTTATCCCCGTTCATGTAAAATTCCTCCACACTCCTGGCCCAACCATACTCCTCAACCAAGTCGATTGTTTCTGGTTGTTGATTACGTATTGAGGAGTTTTGAGTTTGCTGCTCCACAACCGCCTCCTCCAATGCCCCTTCATAAGCCAGGTTATCCATTTCACATATTGTACGTTGCATCTCGTCAATGATAATTTGAAGTTCACGGGCTCGAGTTCGTTGACTCATTTGGTCAATACTCTCTTCTAACATCTCAACCTGTAGTCGAAGTTCCATGATTAAGACTTTTTGACTTTGCCACATGGTATTAGAAATATGTTTTTTTTTTGAGTTGTGAAATATGTTTATTTATTTTTATTTTTTTGTGAAGTGTAAGGGGAGTTTTTTTTTTTGTGAAGTGTAAGGGGAGAGTTTTTTTTTTTGTTGTGTTGGTGTGTGAAGTCTGTATTGAAGTGTTGTGTATATATAAGTGGAAGCTAAAGCTAAAGCCGGCCTCGGGGAGACCTTCCATGCTAAAGCCGGCCTCGGGGAGACCTTCCATGCTAAAGCCGGCCTCGGGGAGACCTTCCATGCTAAAGCCGGCCTCGGGGAGACCTTCCATGCTAAAGCCGGCCTCGGGGAGACCTTCCATGCTAAAGCCGGCCTCGGGGAGTCCTTCAAAACCCGTGGTCACATCAAGCAAGAAGAAGCCGGCCTCGGGGAGTCATGGTTTTAAATGGAAGCCGGCCGGACGGCGGAAAGCCTATTTTTAAAAACAAAAAAAAAATCAAGTTTATTTGTGAAAAAAGTGCTCCGATCGAGCTTATTTTTGAAAAAAATTCTCAATGCCTATCTCTTTGCGGGAGTTCAAGCAGACGGTTTTGCAAGAATAGATTATTCCCAGATAATCCCCTACATTAAGCTAAAATGACATACAAGTCCCTTCTTTCTATATATTGGTTTCATACTAAAAATGACGGATTTAGATATTCTCTTAACAGAATATTGATTATTGAGGGACTTTTTCTATGATTTTAATTGCCACCGCGCCGGAGAGAACGAGTTACATTTTTTATTAAATATTGGGGAAATGAGAGCTTGCGCATGCGCGACAACAAAATAGCTAAAGATTTGTAGTGTAAATTCGTCTTGTTAAAATTATTTAAAAAAAATCACATGTTAGACCGACATTTTCAAAAATTCTTATTAAATAATGAACAAAGGTAAAATAATAGCAAAACTCAAGAATTTGATGAAAGGCTTTTGACCCGCGACCACCTCACCGGATTTTTTACCAGTTTAAATCACCAAACTGGCAGCAACGGTTGCAGCGGTGGCTGCGATATGCATTGATGTGGCATTTGCGGCTAACTTTACAGGCATGGTCTATGAGGTTTATACTAAATATCACATATGATTATTTATTTTGAAAAATTACATTATTAGTGTTTTTTGTTTTTTTTTATTTATAATTCTATAGCCTAACGTTTGTTAAAATTTCCTATTAAAAATGACACATGTAGTCTTTTTTCTGATAGATTTTAGGCTAAATATAGATGTAAAAAGTTTTAAAAAGATAACTACCTTATAGACCATGTACACCATGCACATATTAATAGCAACATATAAACCATGTACATATTAAAAGCAAGTGACCCCAAATATAAACAAAAAGCAGATAAGATGAGTAACTGGACATGGACGTAGATCAAACCGCAACTCTCTAAATAGACATCCCACGTGGTGCATCAAATGCTTATACAATACTTATTACAAAATACAAAACACAAAGGTCGGCCATTTTTATCAATTACGAATATTAATTTGAAAATTGAAACTGTAACATGTGTCCAAATTCTTAAGCTTTGTATTCAGCCCATAGTTGATCAACCGTCTTTCCTAGCAACTCAACGAAAAAACCATCACTATAACCACCCCTCATCTTCTTATTAAGTTCAGCCACAAACCCATCTCTAAGACCATTACAATAGTCTAGGAATCGAGCCGTCACATCATACCCTTGGTCCCATCTGTCACCACCCCCCGGTTGCACCCAATGGCTAGCCGCATACCCCGCCTTCAACCTCACATAATCTGCAATCCCTTCAATCAATCCCCCCGGAGCTTGACCATTACCATTCCATTGCCACACATGAGTCATCTCATGATACAGTACTCCGGTGATCTCAGTTTTGAGATCACCAGAGTACCCCTGGATGTAACTTGCACTGACATGGATCTCGTTGTTCAAAGTATACGCGACACCATCCATGTCATCAATGAACACGGGTACTCGAGCCACGTTTTTTCTATCGGTTTCTGTGTTTTGTTGGAATGTGGTCCATATGAAGTTTGTAGCGGCGTTTAACGTTTGGAAGGTGTAATCTACTCCGATGTCGGTGTTGAACTTGACGCCGCCTGGGGTGGCTGCAGCCGTATTGGTGACTGTGTAGTCAACGGCTGCAGCCAGATGTAAGGTTGCTAAGATTGCAAAGAATGAGAAGAGGGAGATCTTGTGAGCCATTTTGTGGTTAGGTTTAAATAAGTTGTATATGGGTTTAGGCTTATATAGAAGTTTGGCAAGTGATAGGGTTCAAAAATTAATATGGGGTCCTCCTGAATATGTGTCTATCCGAAAAGAGAAATGTTATTTGTGTCAGTTTATGTGTTTATTCATTTGATAAGATGACATGTGTAATCTATTAATTCTTTTTTTTTAATATTATTCATTGATTTTAACACATATATTGATCAAGTGGGTAGTACATTTTATGGTTAAGTTTAACTAAGTTGTACTCCCTCCGTCCCACAAAAAACTTCTCATTTCACTCTAAATTTTTGTCCCACAAAAAACTTCTCATTTCCCATATTTGATGGCTCCACACAATAAAAAACTATTATTACTAAAGACCCCACCACTAATATCCACTAACTATCTTTCTCTCTCCAATCCAACCTTATATTTTAATCAAAAGTATTATCAATGACCCCACCACTTACTATCACCTAAAAACTTGTACAAAACCCAAATGAGAAGTTTTTTGTTGGACGGAGGGAGTATATAGGATTATAGGTTTAGGATTATATAGAAGGTGGCCAGTGGCATTGTGGGGACCGAGGAATGGACGGACCAAGTCCAACCCGGCACCACCATTATGGAAAAATTAATTAATTTTTACCGACTTGGACCTAGTCGTCTCGTCAATTTCATATAGAAGTAATTATTATATGTTTAATATCTTTGAATACCGGAGAAAAATATTATATATGGATAGCTTTTCCGGCAGATTATGATTATTTATCATTTAATAGATTAATAGGTTGGATTAACTTTATTGAATTTTCTTGCGGTATTAAAATAGAGAAACGTAGATTTTGAGATAATGAATAAATTAATATTTTGATTTAATAAACGGAACATAAACGATATATAAAATAATAATTATTGTTTAGCATATGGCATGATATGTTTTTTTTTTTTATCAAAAGGGTAGTATGACCCTTTTGGCAGCCGAAAAAGATATTTGGAGCTTTTCTAAAAGAGAAATGATATTTCATACATTTTGTGTCTATGTATATGTTTATCCATTTGATACATGTATCGATGAAGTGGGTTGGCACATATATAAATTCATTCTAAGCTGACTATAATAAAAATGATATGAAAATAAAATAATAATCTGCTACTTTTCATAAGTTACATTTGACAATTCTAGCTAAACCTCTAGTTACATTTATCTGCTATAGAGTTTTAAGCAGCATATGCTACAACAAAGAGTTAATCTGCAACCGCAACTGATCATCATTGGACAATTTAATATCATTATCATTAATTTATTTGTTACTGTATTCTAAAGAAATCCAAAATACAATCATGGTGTAGTCAATCCATACTTATTAGTAATACATTAAACAGAAGCATACACATCCAAGAATATAACAAGAATTCAAAATTACCCTCTCTTTGGCATTTCAACAAACAGTTGGCGTGCAGCGAAAACCACATCAACCCCCACCACAAATCTCCTTCAGCTTACTCGCAGCGGCTTGATCAACCGAATACTGTAACAGTTTCACAATTAAAAAAAAAAAGAAGTTAAATAACACGATGAATGTTCGAAACGTCATGGGAAATGAACGGCAACTGACCTTATTAAGAACCCAGAAAGAGTGATTGTAGGTACGAAGAAAGAGCTCGTCGACAGCTGCTGGGTCGTTGGAATCAACCTCTCTGTAATTGACGAAGTTTTCTGGGGCGTATTTGGCGTAGTAAGGCCGGGAGACGCCTCACCAGCCGGAGGACTTCCCCGTAAATTCTCTGCATTGCTGTTGCAAGCTGTCAAACAAGGTTCGGTTTTTTTTTTCGGGTACTTGACCCCTGAAATGGTTACAGGAAGAAACATATTTTTGGTTACAGAAAACCTCAGTCAATTCTCTAAATTTGCATTCCAACTATCATATTGGATTCTTTCACTACATTCAAAGAGCAATTAACATATCAATCAATACCCATATTGAGCCTTGTACTCCATCCACAATTGATCCACTCGTCAAGTCTTGAAAATACTTAATGATACCTCATCATCTTATTAAGCTTCGCCAGGGAACAATCCCGTCACAATACTCAAGAAAACGAGCCGTGACATCATATCCCATGAATCCCCGTATCCCGGTTTTGCAAATCCTTGTTGTGCATAATTCGCTATTAACTTTGTATAATCAGCGATCCCTTCTACCAACCCTCGCCTCACCATTCCATTGAAAAACATGTGTCATTTCATGGTACAAAAGGGACGTGAATTCCCATTTAAGGTCTCCTTCGTAAGAAAACGGTACTAACATTGATTTTGTCATTTCCCCAAGCGACTCCTTCTCCTTCAAACTCAACAATGTAAATGGTAACATTATCCAAGGGCTTTTCATCCGTTGGATCATATTCTTGGAAGAGATTGGACCAGATGAACTCGTTAATGGTACCCATTATTTGTTTTGTGTACGGAATACCGATTTCGTTGGTACCGCCTCGGCTTCTAAGTTTTCCACAAAGTATTCCATGGCAGAGATTCTAAAGAAGGATAAAGAGAAGGTTATTAAGATGGTACACATGATGAGAAATTTGGGAGCCATGGCCTAGTTAATTTACCTAGAAATGACTCAAGGTGAAGGTGCATGGTATCATACATGCACATATATATAGACAACTATGTGTCTAATTACACCATTTTGTAACTTAAATTTTATTATGTGAATTATATTGCATTCATATCAAGGATTTTTACTTAATAAAGCATAAGACACTGTTACATGCATCAACACAAGAGATTGAAATGATAATGTATCATATCTTTTGGCTATCCATTTACAGAAATAAAAGATATGAAGTTCTCAAATTAGTAGTTAACTTAGTACGATTTTTAGGAAAATATTCGTATTTTTATGCAAAATGCTAATATGTTGCTTGTTGAAACTGGTTCTCCGGACGGTTAGGAAATGAGGTATCCTTCGTGTGTCACCTGCAATCAACCGAAACTCTTGGTCAGATGCTCCCCGAGGGTTGTCCTCGTGAGAACACTCCGACGCTCAAGTTAGAATTTATCGACGTAAGGTCTTGTGGAAAGCTAAGTGAGTACAAGTGATCGAGCAAGGTAGATCAGACTTGAACACTTAGTTCGGTCGTAATAAAAGTGCTTAATAGGGGTGAGGAATGTACCGTCTGGTCGACTGTCGTTCCATCGTATTTATAGCAGGTCTTCTCGCTGCGCGGGAAAAAGGAAGGTCTTCCTTTGGACCGGTCCTCCGTTTGGTCTTTCAGGTAAGAGGGTCAAACCCATTCTTTGTACGCCGAGTTATAGCTTGACCTTACGCCAACGCCGTTCTGGGGACTTGGTGACATTTAATGCGCGCACGGCTCCAAGCTTCTTTTCCGCAAAGCCCGTTCCATGCTTGGATCGCCTTTCTTGGGATTATCGATTCCCAGACGCCCGTCCTTCCCTTCCGTTCGTGCGTGTATCGTCCGTGCATGGTGGTATTCAGCATACCTCATTAAGTCCCTCAAGTTTAAAGAGGATTGGTTTCGAAATCGTCGTTTAAACTTAAAATTAGGTTCGTCCTCTTTGCACTGTCGTTTAAAAAATGACCGTTACTATGTTTCCGACCGTTGATCTTATCATTACCCTATCGATATATAGGGACTTTCCGTATCCCTTCCATATATATACTTCTCGTGCCTTTAATCCTTCTGAGAAACACCTTTTATTTCCTCGCACTCCTTCCTCTTTACTTTCTTTTGCAATTCCTAAATCATCATGAAGAAACCCACCAAAGAGAAGACTGGTAAATCTGGCCAAGAAATTCGAACCGCTGCGAACACTCACTCTAACCTTACTCCTCCTGATCTTGCATCGATCCACGATGATTTTCACATAGATCGGTGCTATCGGTTACTCCTGCCTGGCCCTTCTGACACTATTCTTTCGGCTCCTGATGGTTTCGAGCCAGTGTATCTTCAGCATCTCTTGGGGGGGTTACGGTTTCCTATTGACGACTTTATTCTCGCTCTCCTCCAAGATCTCGGTCTTCACTTGGCCCAACTGGCTCCTAATTCTCTTCGTAAGATCATTGGGTTTATTTTGATCAGTCGTTCTCTCGGGATTCCTCTCTCTACCAAGATTTTTCGTCATCTTTATGTGGTTACCGGTCGTGGAGATTGGGCGGTTTTTACTCATAGGCCCGGGCGAAGTGAGCGTATTACGGGTTTGAAGGATTCCATTCGCGACTGGAAGTATGGCTTTTTTTTCGTTGATCGCTTGGCTTTTAATGATGTTTCTCTTTCTTGGGGGAAGATAACCGGGAGGTCATCCGAAGCCGCCCCTGAGTTAAATGATGAAGAGAGTAGGCATGTCGAAAGCATGTCTTCGGTAGAGATAGAATGGGATGATCCTGACGAGCTTCTTCTCGGGATGGCCGATCTGAGCCCTCATTACTTCGTTAGCCGCATCCGTCCTGTTTGGAGAGTTAATGGTAAGGACATTTCTTTGTTTCAACGTCTGCGAATGCCGAAACCTTCCAAGGAGTCCGTATCTGTGGCCGAAGGGCCTATCCTGCCCTTCCTGCCCCCCCTGAAGAGATTTCTAGCTCAGAAAGTACTCCTACGGCCGCAGAGCGTGAAATTGAAACTACTTCAAATGTTTCCACACCGATTGTTGAAAATTTACAGTTTAGGACTGAGGACACCATGATCCCTGATTCTCAATCGGATTTGTCAAGACCCCGTAAGAGCCGGTCCGTCCAGGCACTCACAAAAAGGGGTCCCGAAGCTGCTGCATCATCTGTCCTTTAAATGAATCAAAGTGTCCTTTAAAAAGATCTTTTGTGGCCATACCCAAACGGCCACGCCGTGAAGGTATGGCTACCTTCCTGCCTCTTCTTTATTTTTTATACACGTACTGATGATATTTTATGTGAATTTCTTTTATCAGAAAAAATTGTTGAAGTTTCCGCTGGTGAGGGGTCTCCTGTTACCGTATCGTTCACACCTGCATCTCTGGTCATTCCTACTATCGTGGCGTCGAACGTTCTTCCTCCGATTGCGACATCTGTTTCTTCATTGCAGGATATCACATCTTTACTACCGCCGCCACCGAGTGCTTCTGCCCTGGCGATGTTTAGTGATATGTTGTTTACTGCTGGTTTGCAGACCCCTTCTGCTGAGAGAGTGGGCCCGTCCGTTCGCCCCACCAAGTCACAGTCTTCACTACCCAATTTTCCTTTCCGATGTAAGGGTTACTTCTCACATATATACATGTGCATACACTTATATCGATTACTGACTTTGTTTCGTTCTTGCTTGTTTCTCAGCCCGTTTGATTCGAACCACAATTTCAGATCCTACAAAGGAGCTGTCTGTTACTAGTCTTCCTGATCCATCCATATCTGTCAAAGCGTTAGCACCTGAAAGGGAAGGTTTAAAAGCTTCCGTCACCTCCACACCTGCTATCGTGCACACCCTTCCAGATCCTCTTACCCCGGCCTTAAACCTTTCGGAGGTTTCGGATGAAGGCATTTTCCTCCGTGCGAGATCAGAATTGCTAAGCGCTGTGGTCAACAGCCTGTGGACCTGTTGTCAGAGCTGCAAATGCGAGGCATCCATAGCAAACAGTCGTTGTCCAATTACCACGAGGAGTTCTCCCGGATGGAGGAGTTATTAAACAAACTAAAGAGGTTGCACCAAAACGAAACTGAAGAGAAGAATCGTTTAAAGGGTGAGCATGAACGCCTTTCTGCCGAAAACAAAGACTTATCCGCTGCTCTTGAGGATATGCAGAGCCACCTTTCTGCGAAGGACGCTCGCATTGTTGACCTTAGTGCAGATCAAAGCTCTTCCACTGCCCGTATCGCTGAACTGGAGCTAGCTTTAATGGAAAAAGATTCTCAGTTGCAGGAGGTTATTCGCTGCCATTCCGACCTGGATGCTCGTAATGATCGTTTGAGGGAGGAAGTCGTTGTGCAATCCCACCAGGTTGGTAAGCTTCGTGAGGATCTTGATTGGGTGATCCAGAAGGGGATCTCCGGAGTATTTAGGGCTGTGTTAAATTCTGCTGAGTTTGTTGGTCGCAATTCCAGTCTGCAGAGAGAAAGCATTCGATTCGGGCAGTATCGGGGTTGTTTAGATACTCACAAGGAATATGCAGAGTTGCTGCAGGATGTGAGACTTGTTCACGATTATCCAGATGCCCAAACTAACATCATGGCCTTATTTGGCGAGTTAGTCACCCCGAGATACTCGCTGCTTCAATCGCTTTCGTCCGGTGCTGTTTCTTTAGACGATCTGAAGGAGCTGGTGAAGAGTTCGTCTTCCGGACCAGACGATGTGGGGGAGAGCTCTCGTCAAGGGCAAGGCCCTCCTCCTACTTAGTTTCTTATTGTTTTTTCTTTTGTAGATCAGATATTTTGTCGGGGTAGGATGCTTTTGTATGTTTTGTTTATTCCTTGTACCCGTCGTTTATCGTAATGTTATTCGTTTGTTTTTAGGGAAGACAATTTCTATAGAGGCGTCCCTCTGTTTTAGAAATTTTCGTGATTCGCATGCATGTTTGATTTTCGTTGATTCGTTTATTTATATAGATAGGTATAACCTTCCATAATGCTTATTAGGAATAAAAATAAACAAAAGGCCCTTCTCGAAGGGTATATTGATTCGTACGCATCGTTCGGTACATTGTTGAATACGTAAACAAAAAAAAAATTCAAAATTAACAACATACAAACTATTATCGGCGTACTTGGAGGATTATATCTCCTCTTAGAAGTGGAACTTACGCAAGTTCCTCATGTTCCATGTTCGGTGAATGACCGACCCGTCCATTCCTTCCAGCACATACGATCCGTTTCGCCTTGCTTCCTTCACTTTGTATGGACCTTCCCAATTGGGAGATAACTTGCCTGGTTTATAATGAAGGCTTGCCTCGTTTTTCCGAAGAACCAAATCTCCCACCTTGCATGCGGCTCCTTTAACCTTTGCATTGTAATACCCTTCTGTTCTAGATTTATACGCGGCCTGTCGTAGAGCAGCATTTTCCCTTCGTTCCTCCACCGGGTCCAAGTAAAATCTTAAAGCTTCCTCATTTTCTTCCAAGCGGAAATTCTCTACCCTGGGAGACGGTACGGTTACCTCTAGGGGGATGACCGCTTCTGATCCATACACCAGACTGTATGGGGTTTCCTGCGTTGTGCTCCTAGCCGTCGTTCGGTATGCCCACAGGACACTTTGCAACTCATCCGCCCATCCACCTTCTGCCCGATTCAGACGAGTTTTTATTCCTTTAAGAAGCGTTCGGTTGGTTACCTCCGTTTGACCATTCGCTTGTGGGTGCGCCACAGATGTAAAATTTTGGCGAATGGACAGTCTAGTACACCAGCTCTTGAAGGGGTTACTGGCAAATTGCTTCCCGTTGTCACTAACAATCGTATGAGGGAGACCAAATCGGCAGACAATTTGTCTCCACACGAACTTAACAATGTTGTTTCCAGAAATACATGCTAACGGTTTTGCCTCCACCCATTTGGTGAAGTAATCCACTGCAACCACAAAAAACTTCAAGCCTCCGGGGGCCTTTGGGAAAGGTCCGACTATGTCAATTCCCCATTGACAGAATGGCCAAGGACTGTGGATGCTCGTGAGGTTGACCGGTGCTTGGCTAGGGACATTTGAGTATGCCTGGCATTTCCGACACTTCTTAACATATTCTTGGATATCTTTCGACATCCGAGGCCAAAAGTACCCCGTTCTGAAGACCTTCTGGTTCAGAGCTCTTGAACCCGTGTGCGATCCACACAGTCCTTCGTGTACTTCTTCGATGTCCTTTTGAGATTCCGACCGTCCTAGACATCGCAACCAGGGGGTAGAGTACCCCTTCCGGTACAGCAAGTTGTTCTTGACTGAATATCTCCCTGCGTTTATTCTAACCTTTCTTGCTTGGGATGAGTCTTCTGGTAGTACCCCTTCCGTTATGTACTTCATGATTGGCTTCATCCAGCAGCTTTCTTCTTCCCGTGTTGATGCAACCTCTTCGCAGGGCGCTTGTTCGATACTTCTTTTGGGAAGTACTTCCACCAATACTTCCTTCGTAAGGTGATGGTATAACATTGAAGCTAATTTGCTAAGCGCATCGGCTTCCTTATTTTTTGTGCGCGGAACCTGCGTTATCCGAAACCTTTCGAACTTAGCCATTCTTAGCCTTACTTCCTCCAAGTACCGCTTCATGTGACTCTCTTTGGCCTCATACGATCCGTTTATCTGGTTAACAACCAGCATTGAGTCGGCAAACGCTTCGAGCTCTTTTATCTCCATACTTCTGGCTAAGCTTAGACCCGCCAAAAGTGCTTCGTACTCGGCTTCATTGTTTGAACATGCGAAATCAAACCTTAACGCGTATGTTATTTTCTCTTCATTTGGTCTGGACAATACCACCCCCGCTCCACAACCATCTGATCTCGCGGCTCCGTCAGTATACATTTGCCACACTGATCTTTTACTCTCGAGGAGGATTGTATCCTGAGAGCCTTGTTCAACCTGCATGCTCTCTCCCACCTGCCTTTCTTCATTTGGCATTTCCAGGAGGAAGTCTGCTAACGCTTGACCCTTTATGCTGGCTCTAGGTTTGAACGACATATCGTATTCACCTAATTCGATCGCCCACTTGGTCATGCGCCCGGACCGTTCGGGTTGATGCAGTATGTTTTTTATTGGTTGATTGGTTAAGACCGTTACCGGATGGGCTTGGAAATATCTTTTCAAGCGCCTGACTGAGTACACCAAGCTTAAGATCAGATTTTCGACCAACGAAGAATTTAGCTCAGCCCCTTGTAATACTCGGCTAACAAAGTATACCGGGGTTTGTTTCCTTTCCCTTTCTGCGAGAAGTACCGAACTGATTGCTTCCGTGCTAGTGGAGAGATACATGACAAGCATTTCTCCTTCTTTCGGACTGGCCATGGTAGGGATGGTCCGCAAATGCCGCTTGAGGAATCCCGAATGCTTTTTCTGCTTCCTCCGTCCACTCTATGTTTCCTTTCTTACTGCATCCATGCAATGTTTTGAAGAATGGAATGGACCGTTCTGCGGATTTCGCTAAAAATCGCCCAAGCGCAGCTAACTTTCCGTTCAGCAATTGCACCTCTTTCACCGTTCGCGGATCTTTTACTTTTAACAAGTTTTCTATTTTCTCCGGGTTGGCTTGTATCCCCGAAAGGGTGACAATATGACCCAAGAATTTTCCCCTGCTCATCCGGAACGAACACTTCTTTGGATTCAACTTCATGTTGATTTTTTGTAGCATCTGAAGCGTTTCTTCCACATCTTTAATCAGGTCTCCATCTCCTTTACTTTTTATCACCATGTCATCCACATACACTTCCAAATTGCGCCCGACCTGCTTCTCGAAGGCTTTGTCGACGAGACGCTGGTACGTGGCACCAGCGTTTCGCAGCCCGAAAGGCATTTTGATGTAATAGTATGTTCCTTTGGCCGTATGAAATGCTGTTTTCTCCTCATCTTCTTTAGCCATTTGTACCTGATGGTACCCTTTATAAGCGTCCAGGAATGACTTCCACTTATATCCGCCCAAAGCTTCTACCTTTTGTTCTATCTCAGGAAGAGGATAGCTATCTTTAGGGCATGCTTTATTAAGATCTTTGAAGTCCACACACATTCGCATGGAGCCGTCTCCTTTCTTTACAAGGACCGGGTTTGCTATCCATTCTGGGTATTGTGTGCTCCTCAGGACGCCTGCTGACACTAAGTCCTCGACCTCCTTGTTGACCATCTTGTTCCGGTCAGCTGCCATCCCTCTTTTTGACTGCTTGACGGGCGTAAATGCAGGGTTGATGTTCAGTTTGTGTTCTGCCACACTCCTTGACACGCCCGTCATATCTTTAGGCTCCCATGCAAACACATGCTTGTTCTTTTTCAACAGAACTTCTAACTCTTCCCTTATTTTAGGTGGGAGGTCGCCTCCCATCCTAACAGTAGCTTCCGGGAATTCCGCATTGATGATGACCTGAACCTCCTCTTGTTCCGTCCAACTGTCCTGGTGTATAATACTTCCGCATTCTGCGGGGGGCATGGGCATGCTCCGAATGGTAAGCACCCCGTACTCTGACGGGAATTTGAGTAAACCATGGACGGTGGAAGCTATGGCCTGCAATTGCCACATCCCCGTTCGCCCTAAAATGACATTGTAACGAGGTGGGGCTTCTATTACGATGGATTTTGTAACAACATTCTTGCTTCGTTGTGTGTTCCAATCCGCCAGCACTAACGGAAGGTGGATCTTTCCCCGTGGCCATATGGATCGTCCTGAAAACCCCACTACCGAAGAAGTAGCGGGTTTGAGGAATGCCTTGACGTCTGAAGGGAACTTCTCGAAGCAATGATCGTACATGATATTGGCTGAGCTTCCGCCATCTACGTAGATACGACGAACCATCGTCTGTGCGATAGCCCCACAGATTACCAAGGGTTCCATCCCCACGTACCCCTCCGGTATCGGTTCGTCTCTTCCAAACTCTATAGCCGTTTCCTTCCGTTTTCTCAGAGGGACACTAGGAGGGGATATCTCCTCTACTGCTAAAATCTCGGTTTCATAGACCGCTTCTTTGGTTTTGGCAGCTTCCGGCGCAGCTTCTTTGCCTTTCCCTTTCCTCTGGGCCTCTTTTTCTCGTTTATAACTTTCGCAGGTGGTTGTGGCATGGCCCATGATCTTATGGAACTCACAATAGGCATTAGGATCCCGAGGGTATCTCTTTCGGACAGGACGCCCCTCTCTGTCTTCCTTCGACTCATTTGCGGCGAATGCCTCAGAGCGGTAAGGTTCGTATCGTTCGTTATGCAGTCTACCTCCGGGCTGCCTTCCTTTGAAAGGCGCCTTCCCCGGAAGGAGCGACCGATAGGAGCCTTTCCCCCTTTCCAAATTTCGGTAAGGGGTAAGTCCGGAAACCCCTTTTCTCTCTTGAGCCTCAAAACGTAGCTTCTCCGCGCTTTCTTCTTCCTGCTTGAGTACCTTGTTCACCGCATTGATCATGTCGTCCGCTTTAACAAAGTCTCTTTTTGACAGCTCCCTAAACAGTTCTCCTTCTCGTAGGCCGTACGTGAAAGCTGCTATTATAAGCGAATCTTCCCGGACGGGCATCTTCCGGCTCTATTCATTGAACCTTTTGAAATACGACTTGTTCGATTCCCCCTCTCGCTGTCTACAAGCCATGATAGACTGAGACCTTTGTTGGTATTTCTTTTGTTGTATAAAACTATGGCTGAATTGTGTTGCCAATTCTTCAAAACTGGTTATGCTTCCTGGCGGCAAGCTAGAGAGCCAGTATCGAGCCGACCCTTCTAGTGTTCCCGCGAAGTACAAACACCATAGTTTCTGATCCATTGGTATCATCCTAACAGCCCATCGGAAGCTAGCCACGTGATCATCCGGGTCTCCCGTCCCGTCGTACGACTTGACTCTGGGGCCTTTCAACCCCGGAGGGATTGGCATTTCGTTGATGTCATCAGTGAAGGGAGATCGGAAGTTTCGGGGTGTTGCAGAGTGAGGTTGGGAAGATCCTTCCCTTCTCCTCCTAGCGGCTCGCTCCCCTTCTCTATTTGCCCGAGGCTCCGGACTGCGGGTTCTCAAGGCGGACGTTTTTTCTCTGGACGTCCCTTCGATGGACTCCTCCTGAGTGGATTCTTCGCTGGAATAAGTTAACGTTCTTCCGACCCCACTATTACCTTCTCCCGTTCTTTTTTGGCTTTTCTCCAGACTTCTCAACTTCCGGAATTTGCAAAAAAGGTTGAATTCTTCAATTTCCTCCTTTGTGGGATCGTCCTTCCCTGATCCGGAGGGGGGAGGACAAGTTGCAGCATTAACAACTGCCGAGGCGGAGAAGGGTGGGGGGGGGGGGTTTGCTCGCTTGTAGTTAACACCGGGAAGCGATTCCCTCCTTTCATCGTCGACTCCTGGGCCATTTCGTTCAGGGTCCCACGGATGGCGCCAAATGTTGAAACTGGTTCTCCGGACGGTTAGGAAATGAGGTATCCTTCGTGTGTCACCTGCAATCAACCGAAACTCTTGGTCAGATGCTCCCCGAGGGTTGTCCTCGTGAGAACACTCCGACGCTCAAGTTAGAATTTATCGACGTAAGGTCTTGTGGAAAGCTAAGTGAGTACTAGTGATCGAGCAAGGTAGATCAGACTTGAACACTTAGTTCGGTCGTAATAAAAGTGCTTAATAGGGGTGAGGAATGTACCGTCTGGTCGACTGTCGTTCCATCGTATTTATAGCAGGTCTTCTCGCTGCGCGGGAAAAAGGAAGGTCTTCCTTTGGACCGGTCCTCCGTTTGGTCTTTCAGGTAAGAGGGTCAAACCCATTCTTTGTACGCCGAGTTATAGCTTGACCTTACGCCAACGCCGTTCTGGGGACTTGGTGACATTTAATGCGCGCACGGCTCCAAGCTTCTTTTCCGCAAAGCCCGTTCCATGCTTGGATCGCCTTTCTTGGGATTATCGATTCCCAGACGCCCGTCCTTCCCTTCCGTTCGTGCGTGTATCGTCCGTGCATGGTGGTATTCAGCATACCTCATTAGTAGTTGATGGCTCAATGATTACAATCTTTTTCTAATTAATCAATTATTCAATTTATTAGAAGTTAAGTATTCATTTTTAAGTTACTAAGATAACCCAAACAAGCAGGGCATAATTAGAAACAAATCTGAAAATCAAGCGTTTGGTTTTTAATTTTGTGCTTTGTTGATCAATTTGATTCTTCATGTAAATCTTGGGGAAAAAATTCTTTTTTTTTTCTAAGGACATTTTTACTTTTTTTTTTCTTTTTTTTTTTCTTCTGAAATACAGAGATTACTAACAGTCATCCAATACTACTGCTAAACGAAATGCCCTCTGGTTTTTGCAGAACTAAAAAAACTTAACGAGTCGTATATGTCTAAAATTTAATTCATTATATATCTAAAGTGTCACTTTATAAAACGAAATGCCCTCCGTAATACGTTCCAATTGTGAAGCAATGTTTTATTAAAATTTAATTCATTATACGTCTAAAATGTCACTTTATAAAACTACAGATACTTCAACGTGATTAATTAGATCAGTTCCATATTGATGAAGCCTACACGTAGAGAAGCGAACCTTTTTTATTTATTGAAACTCATGATATATATATCCACACCACGTGTCACCTTTTATACCTCTCATATCCATGCAAGCCTCAAGATTCCACGTCCCTACATGCATATACTTCACTATCCATCTATTAAATTCTTTATGGTGATGTATGTTAAAGACAATGGAAAAATGTAACTGATGCATAATCAAAAATATATATTAGCCATACATATATCTATATTTTGTGAAAACGTAAATTCATTTTACGTTGAGCATGGCCACATAAATTCTTTTTATGGTAATGAACATGCATACAAATACAATAATCAAATATCTTGAATTTGTAATTGGTTTAACTTTTAGGGAACTCGATAGTCACGGATGAAAAATTGATCTACATCGAAGTCATTAATGCCAAAACCCAAACTAGCCAACGTACTCTAAACCACCAATTTAATTTCTAACCTTACTCTTCTGCGGCCATAAGGCTCCAATAACTACGTTATCCATATTTAAGTCACTCATTTACTCTATAAAATCTCACCACACTTTACCCAAATTCCTACCTACATTTCACACACATAATTTTGCATGAAAATGGACCTATGGTCATGGATCTGTGAGCTACCAGACTCCAACGACTGGTCAACCGATTACACTTCTGAACTCACCTTCAATCTAGCGAGTTCAACTGAGTCTCTTCAACTCAAAGCGAGAAGAAAGTAACTCGGATCTTTTGGCAATCACCTTCTACGTTTCCCACCAAGAAAAGGCTCTCTGGGTTTCCGACACGTGTCAGGTGAACTCAGACAAGCCGTTCTTACCTCTTGTACTCCAAGAAATCATCTCCCGTGCACCTACTGCGCATGATAGCATCGCCACCACATGCCCACGTTCACAGCTCCAAAAGCTCAAACCCGACCCGGTTTGCTGGATCCTCGACTCTCACTCGCCGGAATCCTTTTCAATCTCTAGCGAGGTTGTTCTGGCTGTGTGCATGCGACGCGCCGTCAGAAGTGGGGTCCAACTCCATGCTGACTCCAAACCTCGAGGCATTCTCTTCTGCTCACGCGCCGGTGTTGCGGGCTTTTTTTGTTTCCGCCGGTATTGACGTGGAGCTGTGTACGTTTGGGTATATGTTAACAAAATGCTTGATGTTAAAAGAAGTAGGCATAGGTTTACAGCTGCTAACGCCGTCATATAAACTTGGATTCTCCTACGCGGCGGAGATGCACGGGTTTTGAAAGGGTAGATGGCCATGACGCGCTGCCGCTCCAACATGATGTGTATTCTGTATTTGAAGCTACGCTTTGGCCCACCAACAGTTGTGATACAGTTGGAATATTCAATTGAATTTAAAGAAAATTTTATACTAGTTAACGCACGTGTCGACAATATCCACATGGCAAAATTAGGGTTTAACAAGAACGAAGAGAACGTTTACATGCATGAGAGACATTTCCCAAGTCGGACCTGAAGCTGGGGCTAGTTATGTGACCAATTTGACATTGGGCCGATCAACGGATAATATTGAGGAAGCGATAGAAACACATAAAATATTGAAGGGGGAATTCAAAAGTTCCAAACATGAAGGCGAAGACTAAGACGACAACAAGGCGAGGACGTGTAGGTGGGACCAGGATTCGGATGGACACGTAGCGATCTTTGACACAACATTATGTGACCACATGACAGGTGTAGAGTTATCCACGTGGCAACCATATGTTGGCGAGAATGATGGGGCCACTGGTCGAGGGTATGGTGATCAAATAGGCCAAAGTTTTCAGAAGGGGCAAATAGGTCATTTACTAAATCCGGAAATTGGGGGAAGGGTTAGAAGGGGTAAAATGGAGATTAAACAAAGAAATGGAAGGAAGTGTGTTGAAGTGGAGGATTGGGGGTCAAATTTGGGTCACTTATTTCCCAAATGAGGTGAAGAGTTCATATTTTGAAACTAGGTGCGTGGAGTGGTGTGATGAGGTTGATTTGCCTTTGATCCAAGGATCATACTAAGCTATATATGTATAATGTACATATGTGTTTATATAAATGGCTCACTTAGATGCTGTAAACTGAAATCATGGATGTTTAATAAATAAAATTATAGATAATATAAAATAATGTTGTTAAGCCGATAATTTTTTATGAAACGGGATCTAGTGTCAATCAATCAGTGTCAATCCTTGAATCGGATATAACAAATAACTCAAATTTTCATATTTTTTTCTAAGTAAAAAGATCTGCTGTCTGCGAACCACATCTGCCAACAGCTGCAGCTTCTGAGGTGGACCAAAGGTCTGCGGTCTGCAAAAAAAAACTGTTGTTTGTTTTTTTATCATCTGCAGACTGCAATAACATACCTTAAACATACATTCCTTACCAAATTTCACTATCTTTTTGCAAACTCAGGAAAGAATTTAGCCAAATTGCCCTTTTAACTTCAATTCCACCACAAATTAATCACGCCAATAAGAAACAATCAAATTTACAACACACATTAACCACCATTCTGAGTTATGAACAAACACGAACTGTAAATTTTATAATTTCAAATTGATGTACAATTTATGGAGGCTATTATGATATTCAATGTTCATGAATCAAGAACAACGCAATAAACGTACTAAACAGTCTAAACTAATTGAGACATTTGATCGAATACGTTACCTGCACAACCAGACACTCGTAGTTGACCTCTCACAAATTCAAAATAGAAGAAGATGAATATTACATGGAAAATTGAAGAAGATGCACAAAAATAGAAGATATGAACATTACCCGGAAAATTGAAGAAGATGCACAACCAATTTGCAGGTCTTCTCCGGCAATAGCACAAAGCAACAAAGACCGGAATAGGAGGCAACAACAGAACGGAGACCGGAGAAGGAGGCTTCGCCAGAGAAGGAGGCGAAGGAGAAGGACGGCGACGGAGAAGGGAAAAATTAGGCTTAAATTGAGGGCAAAATTGAAATGCAAAAAAGACAGATCTCACCCTGAATCACCCTCACTAATCAATGTCCCCGTTCGCCGTCGCCGTTCGTCGTTCAACGAGAAGAACTTTCACCGGAGAAGACAGAGGTTAGAGAGAGAGAGATCGACGGCGAGAGAGAGAGGCGATAGAGAGAGAGAGAGACCGACGGCGAGAGAAAGATGAGTTACCTTTTGTCTTCACCGGAGAAGATGCGGTCGCCGGAGGAGGAATTTTTTTCAAAAATAGGCTCGATCGGAGGGTATTTTTCACAAATAGGCTCGAATCTTTTTGCTTTTCAAAAATAGGCTTTCAGCCGTCCCCGAGGCCGGCTTCCATTTGAAACCATGACTCCCCGAGGCCGGCTTCTTCTTGCTTGATGTGACCACGGGTTTTGAAGGACTCCCCGAGTCCGGCTTTAGCATGGATGGCCTCCACGAGGCCGGCTTTAACTTTATGGGCTCCCCGAGGCCGGCTTTAAGCAATACAACTCGCCTATAAATTGGTTAACAACTCACCTTACTTCACGCACCAACACAACAAAAAAAAAAACTGTACTTTCACCTTACGTTTCAGCAAAAAGAAAATCACACTTCACAAATCATAAAATTAAGAATGAGTTCGTCGAATAACGAGTCACCTCCATATCACCCCGTGTATGATTCGCCTCCTTTAGATGAGGCTGAGTTAGAATGTTTGATAGCTATGGATTATAATGAGGTGCATGCGGAAGAAATTGCAGACGAGGAGCAACGTCTTTGGCTTGATCAAGAGCAAGCTCGATATGAGCGACATATTGAAGTGTTGCGTGAAATAGGACCACCGGTTGTTCATCTCTGGCAGTTAAAAGGGAGGTTTAAGAATTTTGACACGAGAAAGCAAAAGATGGTACGTTTAAAATTACAAGATAATATTTGTTCAATTAACTAAAATCATATTTTTTTTGTATTTTCAGCTTTTACCGCCTCGATTTGTGAGGCAGCATAACCACCTCCTTCAGAAAAGACATTGTGTGATACGAAGAGGTGATTCTGTTGAAGTCATGGACCTCCATGCTACTGAATTTGGGGAAGTTAAAGTTAGTGGTGATTTCAAGCATTTCATGCATGAAAACGGAATTCTACCTAATGAACTTTGTACTTTTATCATAAGTGAAGACTATCAGACTAATGGTAGAAATGTGATTTTTACTGTTAAACGTGAGAATGAATGATATGTAATATAGTTTGATATATCATGTGAAATAAAACTGGTGTTATCATATTAAAAAGTGCATTAAAAAACTATTACATATTTAATAATACATTAACTTAAGTACCAAATAAATAACTAAAAAGCACACAATGCTTCTAGACTCTTCTTTCTCCACTAAGATTTGGGCATCTGGTTCTGTTATGCCCTGTCCGGTCGCAAATTCCACAATGGTTTCTGCCAGATTGCGTTGGATCTGCCTGGTCCATCTCCATAGGGGACCTATTCACCTGTCTCCTCCCTCTTCTTGTGGAAATTCTTCCACTTGCGGCTCTCAATCCCCAATTCGGGTCGTTCCAGTAAAAGACATGGGCTAGCGGGGTAAAGGCTTTTCTATATTGACGTTGCCAATAGTGTGTTGTGTACACCCGATTCGCGAGAAGGTTCGGGTCATCACCTCTATGACGACAAACGGCAATAGCATGTGAACACGGAAATCGCATCATTTGCCACTTCCCGCACGTACAAGAACCGTTTCCACCGTTGTAAGTGACCGTTTGATCGTTCCCACCACTTTGGCCCGGTTGAACCCTTGTCCTCACCCTGTACACGCCCTCCGCGTAGTCAAAGTTGATTCCGAGGACGGAATCCTTTTAAGGGGTGGATAGTTGTAACGACCCGAAATTTGAATAAAATAAAATTTGGGAAAAATATGATAAATAAGGATAATTCATTTCAGAACCGTAGGAATTGGTTTCGTGTCGTTTGGACACCGTATGAGAAAGTTATGGACGAAACCGGGTCGAGGCGAAGAACGAAAAGTGCAGCCCTGCTGGCTGCTAGAGTTCGCGACGCGAACTGGTGTTCCCGATCGGGAACATCAAACAGGGAATTGGGTTATTTGGCGATCAGAGTTCACGACCAGGTATCGATCGCGAATGGGTCACGACACGGGAACTTCGCGACGCGAAGTATTGATCGCGTCGCTAACTCTGGACGAGCAGAATAAAATCGGGTTTGAGCTAGGGTTTACTCATTTCTCACCCAAATCGTGGTGCAGCCGTTTCTAGAGAGAGAAAGGGCGAATTTGGTGTTCTTGAGCTCAAATCTTCACCATCTTGAAGGATCTAAACATCAAAGGTCAAGAAGGCCTAAAGATTGGTGACATTTCACAAGTTGGAAAGCAAGGATTCTTGTTGTCAGACGCAATTTGGAATTAGCTTGACTAAGGTGAGTACATGAGACTTTTAAAACTGAGTACATAGCAAATGTTTCTTTTAAAATACATATGATGTTTTGTGAGTCTTTATTAATAAATGATCTTTTTATAAAGATATGATTGGAAAGATGAGAAAGTGATAAATAGCAGACTATCTAAGTATGTCTAAAGTGATTGATGATTTTGAAAGAGATCATGATAATGAAAAGTAATTAATAACTAATTATTGATATGACATAAAAGAGTGTACTTTTATAATATGTGATTACTAATAACGAGATTAGTTGATCCGATTATGTGAATGCTAGTTAGGATTAGCATGTGGATAGATTGTATGATGGCCTTATGACATTGATGATAGATGTGACACATAGTCACATGAAATAGTTATGACGGGTAGATTGAAATAGGGCAGGTACATGATAGATTTGGAGGCATTCTGGATTATCATGGTATCTTGAATAAAACTGATGAGTCGGAGGCATTCCGATCACCCAACAAGATGTTGGATCTTACTGAACTGGAGGCATTCTGGTTAGTAAGATGAAGATATGTCACTTTGGCTGAACACTGTGACAGTGGGGGTCCTACTGAATCGGAGGCATTCCGGTTAGTAGGGCAAAATGGGGTCTCGTTGGATTGGAGGCATTCCGAACAACTTGACGGGTTGAATAGGCTATGAATGAATGTGATAGAATCACCGAAGAGGTGATTGATGCATGTGAATGAGTTAGGGTTACCACGGAGGTAACTAAAGTATATAGATATATATATAAATATATGCTTATATATTTAATAAATGTGATTATTTATATATATTAATGTCGGGTCTAAAACCCATGTATCTCACGAGACAATTTTGTCTTACGTACTATGTTTGTTGTGATGCTATGTACTCAGGTTCAGGAGCTAAGGATTAGGTGCGTTTCCTAGTGAAGGCGCACGGATTTAATAGAGATAGCAAGGTGGATTTACGTTTAGCTTTGGTTATGATATATTTTGTAACACCAACTAATGACTTTTATTTTATACCAAGGTTTTTGTAAATCCATATTTTGGGACAATACTCTAAATGTTTTAAATTTAAAAAGGGATTTTACGGAAATATTTTGTATTAAAATTTGAGGTGTTACAACTTGGTATCAGAGCTATAGCTTAAGCGAATTAGGTTGGGTTAACCACCCTAGGCTTAAGTTGTAGAAGTAGAATGATATATTTCCGTTAGATAACTAGGTTGACCTTGAAAGCTATAGGGCTAAGTTGTCTTAGGGTCGAACCCTAGGAAGAATTGCCTTATGTGGTCATTTTCGAGCTTGAGAATCGTAATAGACTATTGAATGAATGATTGATTAAGGTATAGTTGTTATCTTAGTATAGCAAAATGGTGAATGTGGAAAGTGGAGGAACTCCACATAACTCGGAAGAGGGTCCGGAAGGTTATGTTAGCTACACGCCGGTAACATTTGAAGTGGTTCGCGATATGTTTGACCGAATGAGGGAAGAATTAAAAGAGGACATGAACCGGATTATTGACGACCGGATGACCCAGGAGAGGGAAGGTAATTCCAAATCGGGTGTAGAGAGTAAGTGTTCGGGTAGCAAGGCCCACTTGGGGAAATTCTCGACTGAAAAGGGAAATGATATGAGTCTTGATAAGAGAAATGGATGTTCGTTCGAGGCATTTATGGCATATGAGCCCAAGGTGTATTCGGGAAGTTTTGAGCCAAGAGTCACCGTCCGGTGGATTCGAGAAACTGAGCAATCTTTGGAGAGTAGCAAATGTAAAAGGGAAGATATGGTGACTTATGCTTCCAGAATGTTGAAAGACGAAGCACACATGTGGTGGATTATGATGTACGAAGTCTTAGGCAAGAAGGCGATATACACGATGTCATGGGATGAATTCACGAGCCGTTTGAAAGAGAAATTTTGTCCTAAGAGAAAGTTAGAGAAAGTGCAAGAAGAAGCTATGATTCTCAGAAAAAGAGATGAGTCGGTGGATGTGTACACCAAGAAAGTTGATCAGGTAGTGGTTCAAGAGCTACCAAGAAGTGGAGAAAAGAGGAGAATCGAAGATAGTTTGGAACCATCAAAGAAGGGAAGGTTCACACCGACTTTAACCAATAAAGTTGGTGGCGGAAAGTGTCATAATTGCGGTAAGGGCCACAAGGGGGTATGCAAGTCGGGTACAGCTTTATGTTTCACATGCGGAAGAGTTGGGCACAGGGCAAAAGACTGTGGAGTGAATAATATCAAAGAAGTGGAGTGCTACACGTGTCACGAGAAGGGGCATTTTAGTGGTGCATGCCCGAAGAGAGGAACCGGTATGCTGATGTCAACTGCTCACGGCGAGGCTAGAGGAAGCCACGATACCGCTTCAGGTACGATGCCTATAAATCTTATGTTATATGATCTGTGAATTACTTGTTGATGAACCGCACGAGACGATGCTAATGAATTAGGTCATTATAGTCGATAGATGAGCATTTGTCGCGAAAGTAGTTAGTAGAGTTAACTTCCATGACCTATGTATAAGATGAAAGTTCTGAATTAATGACCGGTATTGAGAAAAGAGAAATTAAATTATGTGGAAGGGAGTAACGATGAGAATCATTCATGGAAGTATAGAATGATAATTAAATAAATGATCAATATATTATGATTGGTAAAAAAAAAAGGGGGGAAAAAACTATGGTGTCATGGAGTATCAAAGACGGAATATGGAGGTTGTAAAAGTTCCCTAGGTAAGGTTTACAGAATGTGAAAGTGTTATTTTGTGGTGAGGAAGTCGTGCACAGATGGAAGGCGACGTGAAGGAAATTACAAGGTCTGACGTTATCATGGTGCAAGAGTCGAGATGGGTAATGGAATATATGAGGTGAAATAAGAATAGGAAGGATTATGTTATCTTAGAATATTGAAAGTTGGATTACGAGAGTGGTAAATAATTTCCACACGAGGATGGTAGTACAATGAAGTACTAGGTGTTAGTGTGAGTCGTGAAGTACAAAAAAAAAAAAGAAAAAGAAAAAAAGAAAAAAAGAAAAGGATATATGTATATAAAATGGAACCTTAGTTATTGGATACGATTGATGGAGTGTTGGCAAGTAGCCATGGCAAACGGTTGTGTCGGAGATGTCGGGCGTGACATCAAGAGTGGATAATTCATTTTTGGTAAAGGTTTATGGAAAAGGTACGATAGTGTATGTATGGGTGACGATCGAAGTCAATTGGTTGACTCATGATGACCGGGTGAAGGAAAAGTTAGAAGTTTTAGTAAGAATGGATCGAATAAGGCGATTGGTAAATTAGTAGCTTGGTGGGAAGCACTAAAAATGATTATGTGTATACTGTGTGGTATTGTGGAAAGTGGAAAAGTGAAAATTTGGATAGAATATGTGATTGATTGTGAAAGTCAAATGTGAAAGAAAATGATAGCATGAGGGTAAGTGTAATGAGGCATACATGAATTGTATGCAAGATGGAATAATTTTGTATGAGTCACTTTGGATTGGAGGCTTTCCGATCATTGTGACAGTTTGGCGTCGGGATGGATTGGAGGCTTTCCGATCATCTCGATAAGTTAGTTAAGTATAATTTGATATTTAAGGAATATGAGGTTGCATCGGACGTATGTAGAACCGTATGGTTAAGTTATTGCTATAATTATATGGTAAGTGAGAAATTGGATTGAAAACACGGGTCGTGTTTAAGTAGAAGTATGTGTAGGAGATACTTACAAGTTAATGGTTCATTAAAAAGGAATGTTTTAGGAAGCAAAGTTTGTTAATAACCAATGAGTGGTGAAAGATGTATATCGAGTGGTTAGGCCACAATTGGATATGATTGAGGCTCTAGAGCCGGTAATCGGGAAATTCAAGCATGGTATAAGGATATTTGAAGGAAATTATAAAGGGTATAAGTAATTGGATGAAGGTTAAAAAGTACTAGATATTTGGTACTGGTTCAAATGGAAATGGTTAAACGATTGTGGGAATAGAAACCAAGGAAAAAGGGAACAATTGAGAAAGGAAATTTAAATATGAAAACGGAAATGTAGAGCTCGAGAAGCGATGCCTTAGTAATAAAGAATATGTGGAATTTAGCAAGGTAAGTTGACTTATTCATAAGTCAAGGTTAGTCAACTAGTAGATTGTTGACTTTGGTAAAAAAAAGTTGGATTTTTGATTTTTGTTTAAAGGAGGCTAGTCGAGAATAAGGGCATAATGTATCGTGTATGTGTGTATGATAGTGGTTGATTGATTAATGGAAATAATTGTAGTCAAAGGGTGTGACTTTGACCTTTGGGCAATTAATTGCGTAAGTATTATCGAATCATAAGTTGGAAGTAGAATGAAGATCGGAAATCCTTGAGTTGATTCCGAGGACGGAATCCTTTTAAGGGGTGGATAGTTGTAACGACCCGAAATTTGAATAAAATAAAATTTGGGAAAAATATGATAAATAAGGATAATTCATTTCAGAACCGTAGGAATTGGTTTCGTGTCGTTTGGACACCGTATGAGAAAGTTATGGACGAAACCGGGTCGAGGCGAAGAACGAAAAGTGCAGCCCTGCTGGCTGCTAGAGTTCGCGACGCGAACTGGTGTTCCCGATCGGGAACATCAAACAGGGAATTGGGTTATTTGGCGATCAGAGTTCACGACCATGTATCGATCGCGAATGGGTCACGACACGGGAACTTCGCGACGCGAAGTATTGATCGCGTCGCTAACTCTGGACGAGCAGAATAAAATCGGGTTTGAGCTAGGGTTTACTCATTTCTCACCCAAATCGTGGTGCAGCCGTTTCTAGAGAGAGAAAGGGCGAATTTGGTGTTCTTGAGCTCAAATCTTCACCATCTTGAAGGATCTAAACATCAAAGGTCAAGAAGGCCTAAAGATTGGTGACATTTCACAAGTTGGAAAGCAAGGATTCTTGTTGTCAGACGCAATTTGGAATTAGCTTGACTAAGGTGAGTACATGAGACTTTTAAAACTGAGTACATAGCAAATGTTTCTTTTAAAATACATATGATGTTTTGTGAGTCTTTATTAATAAATGATTTTTTTATAAAGATATGATTGGAAAGATGAGAAAGTGATAAATAGCAGACTATCTAAGTATGTCTAAAGTGATTGATGATTTTGAAAGAGATCATGATAATGAAAAGTAATTAATAACTAATTATTGATATGACATAAAAGAGTGTACTTTTATAATATGTGATTACTAATAACGAGATTAGTTGATCCGATTATGTGAATGCTAGTTAGGATTAGCATGTGGATAGATTGTATGATGGCCTTATGACATTGATGATAGATGTGACACATAGTCACATGAAATAGTTATGACGGGTAGATTGAAATAGGGCAGGTACATGATAGATTTGGAGGCATTCTGGATTATCATGGTATCTTGAATAAAACTGATGAGTCGGAGGCATTCCGATCACCCAACAAGATGTTGGATCTTACTGAACTGGAGGCATTCTGGTTAGTAAGATGAAGATATGTCACTTTGGCTGAACACTGTGACAATGGGGGTCCTACTGAATCGGAGGCATTCCGGTTAGTAGGGCAAAATGGGGTCTCGTTGGATTGGAGGTATTCCGAACAACTTGACGGGTTGAATAGGCTATGAATGAATGTGATAGAATCACCGAAGAGGTGATTGATGCATGTGAATGAGTTAGGGTTACCACGGAGGTAACTAAAGTATATAGATATATATATAAATATATGCTTATATATTTAATAAATGTGATTATTTATATATATTAATGTCGGGTCTAAAACCCATGTATCTCACGAGACAATTTTATCTTACGTACTATGTTTGTTGTGATGCTATGTACTCAGGTTCAGGAGCTAAGGATTAGGTGCGTTTCCTAGTGAAGGCGCACGGATTTAATAGAGATAGCAAGGTGGATTTACGTTTAGCTTTGGTTATGATATATTTTGTAACACCAACTAATGACTTTTATTTTATACCAAGGTTTTTGTAAATCCATATTTTGGGACAATACTCTAAATGTTTTAAATTTAAAAAGGGATTTTACGGAAATATTTTGTATTAAAATTTGAGGTGTTACAATATCTGTCGCGCCTGGTGAAAAGATCCCACATACGCGGGGTTAGTTGCGTGTTACAGTTAGACGCTTTCTCAGCACGCTCTCTGAAGAGGTTGACAGTATTTGTGAATGTGAAGTCAACCATTGCCTTAATTGGGAGAAGCCTAGCCCCACGCAATACATTGTTGTAACTCTCGGCAATGTTTGACGTCGTGTTCCCCCAACGTCTATGGTCTGTGTCTCCCAAAAGAGTCCACTTATCAACCCCGATCTCCTCCAGATACGCCCCTGCGGACTCGTTGATAGATAGGAGTTCGTCTCTGGCTACCTGAAACTTACGCAACTCAGTCGTGGCACCCATCACCCAACATAGTTGCTTCATTCGGTGGTTTTTGAAACCCTTGTAGAGGTTGCTTCTGACGTGCCTCAGACAATATCTATGATACGCATTTGGCTCCTGCCACTCTTCAATATTGTTCATTGCATGTAGAAGCCCGTGGTGCCTGTCAGAAATGACACATAACCGACGTAGCCTGTCAGATTTTTGACGTTGATTGCAAACGTACTGCCGTAGGTTATTGAAGAACCATGCCCAATTTTCGTTTGACTCCTCGTCAACAATGGCATACGCGAGAGGTAAAATCTGATTATTCGCGTCTTTTGTGACGGCAGTCAACAGTTTCGCTCTGTACGAGCCTTTTAAAAATGTCCCGTCTACACAAATAACAGGCATGCAATACGGAAAGGCTGCGATAGCAGGTCCAAAAGCCCAAAAAATAGACTTAAAAATTTGCCGGGTGTCATCAGCACTCTCCCTCTCCCTAATTGACCACTGAACGATTGTGGAAGGGTTTGCCGCCAATAAAGCGTCAATGTACTTGGGCAACTCTTCAAAGTTGCTTTCCCAACTCCCGAATAGCCTCTCTATAGCAATATGCCTAGCACGCCAAGCCTTGATGTAAGATATGTCAACGTGAATATTTTCTTTGACATCTGCTATAATGTGTTTTACCGGGAATGCTATATTGATCCTTACGTGGTGGAGGATTTTGGTGGCTATGAACTCGGACGTCAAACATCTGTTGTTGTTTCCAGAAACTGTACCCTGATGACAATTGTGCTTGCCTACCCATTTTCGTAGTTGCCACAACCCTTCCTTCCGCTTCTTAGTTGCACGAACATACCATTCACATGGGGTGTCCGAGTTCGAGGGGTTGCTGGTTGTTGGGTTTTGGTTAGAGGGGTTGCTGGTTGATGGGTTTTGGTTAGAGGGGTTGCTGGGTTTTGGTTTAAGAGTTGAGCACCTAGCAACCCACCTTGTAGTTGAACTATCAACAACCCAAAGCTCTTTATTTTGGTCTATATTCCAAGACCTAACCGCATCAATCATCTCTTGCTTGTTAGAGAAGAACATACCTATTTGTAAGTGGTAAGGCCTGTTTGAGTTCCAAAATATTATTTCATCGTGTTCATCAGATATCGGGCCCTGCTCATCAACCTCAGTTTGTGCATTTGTTTGAAATTGGCTGTAGTCATACAAAGCCAATTGAGAAGGTTCGTCAACGTGCGGGCCCCCTTCATCCGCCTCACCGTTGTCATAAAATTCGTCCCTCGTGTCATCAGATTGTGGCTCGTCTTCCGATCTATCCAAGATGGCATCTTCATTGTTGTCGAGGCCAAGATTGGTTGCTGGTGGAGGGTGCGAATTATCAAACGAGGGGGCAGTTGTCGATGGACCAACCATGTTTGCGGACTCATAATAAGTTGGAGCTTCCGGTGCAGTTGGAGCAGTAAGTACTTCTGATACTGACCAATGTTGCGTATTCACATACTCGATTTGTGGAGGTTGTGAGGGACCCATATTTTGCATATCCACAAAAATATGACCCATGAATTGTTCAGTTACACCGGCAACATAGTATAATGTTGCTAAGCTTTCATCACTTGTTATTCTTGCAGTGTAACTTAAACCATATAAGTCATAACATAAATAGTATTCTAAGTTGTATTGGTCTCTCGTGACTCGAAGATGGCTGTAAGCCAAGTTTTCAAAACTTTCGTAACTAATTTTGTTTACAAAGACAATAGAACATTGTAGGTACGAGTCACCTGATACTAAGCCGTTTGAAAAATCAAGGTTACCACCCCAATATAGAGTAGTAATAAAAGGTTTCGCCAACAAAGCCATTTGAAAGATATGTATTTAGTGGAAGGTTTTTCTAATAATATTTGAAAAAAATCGAAAGGTTGAAAGTTGATAGTGGAATGAAGTTTAGAATGAAGGATATGTATGTATTTAAATAGGTGAGTAATGCCTCCTAACAACCAAATTCGAATCTATGTTCCCCAACCACTTAATTTAAAGATGCACAGGTGAGTATGATTGTGACTATACTTGCTCCCCCAACCACTTAATTTAAATCTGTACGTTATGAATACTTTCATAATTTTATATCATATTTTTCAGCACTTTAAGTGAGCTTTATGTTATTTTTGGGAGTGAAGCCGGCCTCTAGGAAGACTGTGTCAGATTTGCTTTAATTCACGGACTCAATTTATGTCACTTTGTCAATTTAATTCAGATGGCGTGTGTCAGTTTTCCACCGAGTTTTTGTCATTTTCTTCCTATTTAATTCACGGATTTACTTCTCTACTGAAAAGTCTACTGCTATTATATTCGACTAACACCAAATGCCGGCCTCCAAGAGGCCACCTTCAGTCAATGCCGGTTTCCAAGAGGCCTTCTTCAGTCAAAGACGGTCTCCAAGAAGCCTTCTTCAGTCAAAGCCGGTCTCCTAGAGTCCTTCGTCAGTCATATGCCGGCCTCCAAGAGGCATGTGTCAGCGTAATCGTCCTTTTCCAACTCACTTTAATTCACGGATTACTCTAAAAGCCAAATTCAATTCACGGACTTCCCAACCATACTCAATTACTTCGGTCAAAACTTACCCCAACCACCATTATTTATTGAAACAGGTCACGAGGAGGCCCTCTTCACTTATAAAAACGCACACCACACTCAACATCACTCACACTCAAACTCAATTCCTCAAACTCTACTACAACCAAATACTTCAAAAACGTTATTAGCTATTTCGTTAAGAAAATGAATAACATGCAAGTTGTTCCCGTACCTATTAACCCGGAATTATTATATTTAGCTACTGAGCACAGAGCTTATAGTTTATTTCAAAATCAGCTCCCTAATAATGTTTTTCACATTAGACGGGCTGATAAAACATTTTTTCGCATTCACAAAAGTGTGAAAGAGTCACTTCCCGATGTCTTCTGGAACTACATCCGTGTGTCAGGTTTTGCAGGAGTGCTTGACTGTCAATTCAGGGAAATTGATCACGGTCTAATCACAGCACTCGTCGAGAGGTGGCGGCCGGAAACAAACACATTCCACCTGCCAGTTGGAGAGGTCACAGTGACCCTCCAAGATGTTCAAGCCATAGGGGGTTGCGGACTGATGGCGACGCTGTTACAGGTGTTGAACCGCAAACCGATTATGAGCACATAATTGACAACTTTCAGCGGTTGCTTGGTTTCAGGCCGGCAAGTGGTGATTTCAGAGGCAGTCAGGTGAAAGTAACATGTCTTACTACATTTATGGCGGAATATACCCCGCAGAATGATTTCGAGTGGCTACAAAGGGCAAGGCTATACGTACTGCTTCTGCTGAACGGTACTATATTTACGCATAACACTGACAATTACTGCCATTTGTATTTGTTACACTTACTTGAAGATCTAGAAGACTGCGGTCGATATAGTTGGGGTAGTGCTGTTCTGGCCAGTCTCTACCGAAACCTCTGCAAAGGAACTGATCCTAAACTATGGAACATTTGCGGGCCTATGAGTTTGCTTCAACTGTGGGCATGGACTAGGTTGCCCAATTGTTCACCGATTCTTGCCGATAGAAATATAGCATTAAACGGAAAAACATTTGGTGCTAGGTACGTAATCCGGTATCATTATATTAAAATGATAATAGCATAACTAATTTCATGTTATATTAACATTCAGGTGGAATCAACCGCTATCGTTCGTGCACCTATCCAAGAACTGTGTGACAGGGTATCGGACATCGTTACAACATTTGACAAGGGGAGAGGTATTTTACTAGTTAAATCTAATCTACAAATGTTATACAAAATATTGAGCTATAACAAAATTTTGCAGTTCTTGTGGACTCCCTATGAACAATTTGCCCAAGTTCTATCACCAGTGTGTACATACAACCCGACTACCTGGTTATGTGTAACATTTGTTATTCATTGGGAAGTAGTGGAGCAGTACTTACCCAACAGGGTATTAAGACAATTCAACGTTTATCAAGGTATTCCAATGGCGCCCCTCTTTACTATAACAGATCATAGGAGGTTACGTAAAGAGAGCCGTAGAGGAAACGCAGGTCTAGATTGGCGTGTGAAGCGTGCCGTTTATGTGACACATTGGAACAACCGTCTTGCTAATTCCATTACTCCAGACCAATGGATGGACATGCCAACAGCTTCAAATGATTATATGCCTTGGTACTTTCAGCGTACCGTAGGCTTTATTAGAAATCCAAGGCCTGTTGGAGACAACTTATCACGTGGCCATAATCTGGGAGGAGCTTTAAATGTTGCGGTAATATTTCATAATAATGTTTATATGTACAATTAGTCATAATATATTTTGATATAACATGTATGTAGGCTGATGGGTTAGCACATCTTCAATCGATGATGCAACCGTACCTGGGACAACAGGAGTTTCAGCCTGTTATAGGTGACATGTATCAACTGTCCCAGGATTACTTGTACCAGGCACATGAAGAAGAACGTCCAAGTTATTGGGCTCCTCGTGTGGCACATATTCAGCCTCAAGCGCCACAGCTGCCACAAGAGGAACTAATGCCGGTACCGAGATGGATGCGGGGGGCTCGTAGGGCCCAACAAACGCAGACAGAAGATGAGGGCCCATCAAACCGGGGGGAATGTAGTGCCCAACAAACACAAACCGAATATCCTGCTGGTGCCGGTACATCATACCAAATGGGCAACAATCCAACTTGGAACTTTCAACAGGGGGGGTCTAGTACGCAATTTCAAAACCAAAATGCACTTAATATGGATGGGATATCTCAAAATGATTTTATCTCGGATTTGTTTAGTACCCCCTCTGCGTATGCTCCCCAGCAAATGACAAACGAATTCGGTTTCACACATTCCCCTCATAGTTATTTCGCGGGCCAATCTTCTGATCAGCCACCTAATAGAAACGTGAGTCCGATCCATCAGTTAGACATGAATATAGACCCAACTCAACAAGATAATCAACAAAGGCCGACAAGAAACAGAAGACCACCGAATTGTGGGACGGGTGGAAGAAGGGGCCACAATCATTAGCTTATATTTTTGGCCAGAGTTGTATTATGAAATTAACTTTATATATATGTTTTTGGATTAAAAAAAACTATTTCTTTGCATTTTCAGATTGTCATAACTCTTTCATTACTTATCTTTTTGCTATAATTCTTTTTCATATGTTTACACTATCATCAATACTGCAACTATCATTTAGAAAGTTATATCTGAATAACTTAAAAGTGGACTGTATCAAGCTCCAAAGTTAGACATTTAATTCTTTTCAATTTTTTTTAATACTTTATTTTTAAATGACAAATAAACACTAACATCACGATTTTATAAATTAATACCAAATACAATTGAAATTTTATTCCAAATCATCAAACAAAACCTCGGATCTAAAAGGATAAATTTCGGGTTGTGATTCTAAAATACGATAGCTATACAAATCACGAGCCATAAGTTGTCGATAACCCGTAGCGATCTGATTATTATCGACGACTCCATCTTGCTTGATTGATTTCCTTGTTACCAGATAATGTATAAATTTACAAACAAACACAGCAGAGTCTTCTTCCCTTCCTTGAGGTATACCTTTGGCGAAACCAAGATTCGCCTTAACTTGGGGGTTTCTTTCTTCATAGGAGAAACTCCTTTTAAAACTGGGCAAAACATCTCGCCACGTTTTAGGGTTGCCTTAAGCACGTCATGGTTTATGGAACGACGGCAACTGCAAATTAAACATGTATCGTTGCTAACAAGATCCATCTGCACAAGCAACCAAACGTTATCATTTAAACGCAACGGGATGTATAAGACATCCACGTCCCCCCAAGCGGGGTAAGGTGTCAAACTGCCGTCTGCATATTTTACAGCATCTGATCCGTGAGGTGGTAAGAGTAGAGACTCAAACTTGGTAGGCATTATTGTCCATCGCTTATATTCTCCAGTATTATAGCCAAGATACAACCGATAACGCATCCATCTTCTAACCCAACAATCTATATGCTGTAATGAATATACAATTATTTACATTTGAGATTCGATTAAAAATATGGATAATAACATAATTAAATTACGTACCGCACGGAACAAAACAGAGCTGGAATTTTCATCTAACAGGGTACCCCAAAACTCCCTTGGTACCTGGGTACGACCTAAGAATACAATATAGCAAAAGGTTTCATTCCCGCGCTTATCCCCGTTGAAGTAAAATTCCTCCACACTCCTGGCCCAACCATACTCCTCAACCAAGTCGATTGTTTCTGGTTGTTGATTACGTATTGAGGAGTTTTGAGTTTGCTGCTCCACAACCGCCTCCTCCAATGCCCCTTCATAAGCCAGGTTATCCATTTCACATATTGTACGTTGCATTTCGTCAATGATAATTTGAAGTTCATGTGCTCGAGATCGTTGACTCATTTGGTCAATACTCTCTTCTAACATCTCAACCTGTAGGCGAAGTTCCATGATTAAGACTTTTTGACTTCGCCACATAGTATTAAAAATACGTTTTTTTTAGTTGTGAAATATGTTTTTTTTTAGATGTAAGGGTAGAAGGTTTTCTTTTTTTTGGATGTTGTTATTTAACCCGGAGTGTGATTTATATAGAGTGTTGTTCATGCTTAAAGCCGGCCTCGGGGAGGGCATAAAGCTGAAGCCGGTCTCCGAGAGGCCATCTCCGTTAAAGCCGGACTCGGGGAGTCCTTCAAAACCCGTGGTCACATCAACCAAGTAGAAGCCGGTCTCGGGGAGTCATGGTTTCAAATGGAAGCCGGCCTCGGGGACAGCGGAAAACCTATTTTTGAAAAGAAAAAATATTCGAGCCTATTTGTGAAAATCCGTCTCCGTTTAAGCCTATTTTTGAAAAAAATTCCCGGAGGAGATGAAGTCGCCGGAGGAGGTTGGCCGGCAGAGAGAGAGACGGGAAAGGAGAAAGTTGCAGTGAGGTTGAAATGGCTTCTGTGACGTTAATTTTTATTTTTGTTGGTTTGAAGTTAGAACTTTATCCCAATGGTTAACCTCATAAAAGCTTATTAGTTTTGTCACATCAATATTCCACTAATTAAAAACTTTTTTATAAATGTCTTCTCCAATGGTTAACCTCTCCAAAAGCTTATTCTTTTATAATATTTCTAATTTACATTTATCTATCTCAAATTTTCATAAATACCTCTATATATAATTTGACAATTTTTTTGACATCTTACTAAATATTATATCTTTTAAAATGTCTAATACAAAAATATTATACTAATTGACATTAAATATTATATAATTTATTTATTAAGTAATAAAAATATAATAAAGAATTTATTTATAACAACTCTAGGTTTAAAATGAAATGTTATTAAACATAAGGGGCTAAAAATGACAAACATTAAAAGATGGTTAAAAGGTTAGTAGAGAATAAGTCATTGCAATAAGCTTTTCAAAAAGCTAGACATTCCAATGGTAAAAAGTCTTTCAAAAGCTTTTTAGAATAGTACTCCCTACGTCCCACAAAAAAGTACCCATTTCTCCCTAAACTTTTGTCCCACAAAAAAGTTCTCATTTCTCAAATTGATGGGGGTCCACTCAATAAAATAATATAATTTTCAAAGACCCCACCACTAACTATCCAATAACTATCTTTCTCTCTCCAATCAAACCTTATATTTTAATCAAAAGTAATACCAATTACCCCACCACTAACTATTTTCTTAAGACTTGTGCCCATGAGAAATGGGTACTTTTTTGTGGGACGGAGGGAGTAATAAGCTTTTGAAAAAGCTACCATTGGAGATGCTCTTAGAAGCTACAAAAAGCAAGTTTTCAAGTCTGTACCATACAGACATGGGGCAGACATTTTAATGTCTTCTGGCTTCCAAAAAACAAACATCTTCAAGAGCACTTTTCTGCCCGTGGTCTACGTGGCGCAGACAAAAAATCTTGCGCAGATCTTTTGTCAAAAAACAAATAGCACCTTAAAATAAAAAGCGTCTCTTTTTGTTAGGGGACTCTTTTTGACCATTGTATGAACCAGGAATGTCACATGCATAGCCAAAGGATAGGGCATGTAAACTCATATTATAACCTAAAGTATCCATTTGCATCCCTTCTATTATTTTCATACACTTTCTTTAGGGCTGTCAGAATCTGACATAACACGACAAAAATACACGAAACGAAATAAAATTGGGACGAAATCAAAATTTGAATTTGTGTTCGTGTCGTATAAAACAAAGACGAATTCGTGTCGTGTCGTGTCCGTGTCTGAGATTAACACGAAATTGACACGATAGTTATGATTTTGAGAATATTTAGAAATTTATGTTATATTTTTGTCGCGTTTGTCGGTTTTTTAGCATGTACTAAGTAATAAATTTGATATTTTTTATTTATCTCGTGTTGTCGTGTTTATCGTTTTTTAATTGGGTCGTGTTCGTGTTAGCAAAATAAAACACAACTTCATGTCGTGTTGTGAAAATTGAATTCGTGTCAATTTGACCCCTAACTTTCTTAAGTAAATCACATAATAAACAATATTTAACAACTTTTTAGTTTGTACCTAATACTCCCTCCGTCCCTTAATAAAGTTCTCATTTCACCTTCAAGTTTTGTCCCTAAATAAAGTTCTCATTTCTCAAACTTAAGGGACCTACTTAATATAATAATATTATTACCAATACTTTCACCACTAACTATCTCTTAAAACACTTTCTCTCTCCAATCAAAACTTATATTTTATTCAAAAGTAATACCAAATACCCCACCACTAACCATCTCCTAAAATGTTGTGCCCAACACAAATGGGAACTTTATTTAGGGACGGAGGGAGTATATAAATAGCCATTTTTAGCTTATAAGGATTGTGCACTTGGTCATAAAATGCTACAAAACATTTCTTAGTTCCATCTCTTTGGATGGTTGTGAGTTGATCGAACATGCCCGTTTAAACATATACAAATGAAAAAAAAAATCGAAATTAGAGATCAAGTTCGTAACTAATTTCACTCAGGGATCCAATCATTTAAAATGTGAAAACTACAGGGGCCGTTAATGTTATTTTCTCAAGAAACAAACGATTGAAAGGAATTGAAAAGAAAGAAGCAGTGTGTGAGAAAGAAAGCAAGAAACCCTATCATTTGGTAAGCTAAAACCCTTGTGGCCATCTGCAACTGCAAGATCCCTGCTCTTGAATTCCGATAGAAATGGCGTGGCGTAGTTCGATCTCCCGGACATTGATGTCCACCGCAAGAGCTTCATCTTTCCGCCCAACTGCTCGCCTCCGTCCTCCGCCGGTTTCCGCTCCCCGCCTCCACTCCCGCCGCTTCGGCAACCCTAGGTATCTTCAACTCCAATTTCATCCTTCTCGATTTAATCCGTGTTTTGATGTTCTCATTTCGCTACTGGATCTATCTGAGTTTTAGGACCTTGGGAGAATTAGGATGCGCACAATCTCTGCTGCCACTCGCCGGAGCGCGGCTGACGCCACACCTCTCCGTCAATGTGCGCGCGTTTTGCGAGCTGTCTCATGGTACCTTCTGCCGCTCTTGTCAGGATCGCTAAGTAGTGAGTTTTTGACTGTTTCTAGGATACACACATGTTGATTATCATCTTCTACAATCAAACTGCCTGAATTAAATCAATTATATTGAAACTGGAATCAGATTTTGTTCCATTTTATTAGGTCTAGGGATAGGCTTTATAATCTGTATCAGTGTGTGATGCTTGCTTAACCAATGAGCTGTTTGAGTAATGTATATGTTTAAATTTTATTAATTGTGTGATGTTTGCTGCTTAATTGATAAACTTATGAGCTGATTGAGTAAAGTTTGTGTTTAAATTTGATCTATTTTCATTAATAACAACTAAGAAGCAATGAGTTTGGGATTTATTTATGAATTATTGGTAGGGTTGAATGGAAAAGATGGGTGATATGAAGCAATTTCAAGCATCAAAAGGCACCACAGGCATACAACATTGTAGGTTTCTCATTTAATCCTTTCCCTTTAACCTTTACATAGCATATATTTTGGACACAGACAGAGTCCTTATAAGAGTTTCTTTTTATAATTAATTTTAGCTCAACTTAAGTTTAAACCATCGTCTTAGGTGACATCTTATGCCTAGAAAATAATGATGATAATGCTTAATAAAACTGCTTATATGTATCAAAAAGTTGTAAGCAGATAAGGAATTTTATTAAGCAATTAAAAGTTATTTGGATAAATAATCAGAGTGCAGATGAAGCACTTGATGATACCAAAGTTTACATGTTATTCAATATCCTTGTTTAGTTGACATCCTAACAACATGATTTAATATATCAACTGTAAGTTCCATATGATTTCTAACAGTTATCTAATTCTTTGTAAGAATGACATGAATAGTGAGAAAGACCAACTTCATAGTGTATATTACTACATTAGTTAATTATAGAGTATTGTTGGATTAGGGCGTCCTCATTGACAATTAGAAGACAGTTTTTATGTAAAAAGTAAAAGTAAAATAAAAATAGACATGTTAACGATTTGGGCAGTACTTATGAAATTTTATGTGATGCAGGTACTTGATCACTAACGGTTAGGCAAAAGCATGCAAAAGAGTGTTTTTTTTATTTTATAAATTGGAATTTCTAATAAGATTTAGATGTATTTGCATCTTGTTTTCCCAGCTTAAAAGACTGGTTTGAGAAATGTAGATCTATTCTGGATTCTTATATAGATGTGTTGTTTGTCAAGTTCCAGATTGAAGAATCTGACTAACATTCCTTTTTTTTTTTTTTTTTTTTGGGTAAAACTTATTTCATTCATGGAACATATCTTTCTACCAAACCACAACTGAAATCTAAAAACCATATTCTCTTTTCATGTTTCAATGCCTTGTTGTTATATGTTAAATGCATTATTGGTCTTTTCACATGATTTTAACACCCATCTCACAATTACACTCCGTCTCTTATAACAGTCATTTGAGAGCCACAAAAGATACCAAAAATCAATCACTTTTTTTAAAAGAGAAAACTAACTATTTTTTGGTTCAGACTGGACAAGGCTGCATATTATATATCTCAGAAAAATGTCTACTTTTCTTCTAAAAACAAAGTTTCAGGATACCCGTTTCCAAACTTAGCAGCCATCTTTAAGTAAAATCGCTTGATCCAACTTTGTCCTTTCAGTTGCTAAATCATGGATATCAGAAACGATTGATTGTTAAGATTTGGGGACAGGTGTCACAATCTTCTAGCTTGAACTCTGCCACTTCTACGAGTAGTTTGATTTAATGAATCTATTCTAGAAGCTTCCTTCAAACCATGAGTCAACTCAGTGTCCTGACTATCTGTCTTTGCTTTCCTCTTATTAGATTTTGGAGTTGACTTATTTGCTATTACTTTTTTTGTGGGTGATTTAACTGTTTTGGTGCGTTTTCCTGGGTGATTAAAGCTCCAACGAGCATTTTCAAACCATTTGCTAACCTGTCAAAGTTCAATAATAATTCAATTTCTCAAACTAACATTATATTATTATAAGATTATGATAAAGAAGTAGTATTGACCTGATTGTAATTCAGATTTAATTCTTTCGCCAGATCCTCTTTCACGTTCCAGTCAGGATACTGATTTTGCTCAAAAGATGCATAAAGCCTCTACATAAAATAAAGTAATAAATAAAAAATAGTCAATCAACAAATATTCTTTTTTTATTATTAATAAATTAAGTTTTCAAAAATACCTGAGTAGCAGCTTCCCCGATTCTTTTATGTTGTGATTTAGTACCACTTTTATCACTACTTGTGCCCTCAACATCTAACTTCTTACTACTTGTTCTTGTTATAGGGCTACTTTCACCTTCTTTTTCCTTTTCTATTTTATTAAAATCTAAATCTTTTGCTTTTTTAGTATTTTTCAATCTTTTCGGCCCTCCGGAATCATTAAAATCCTCATCACTTGAATCTGAAGAAATATTTCCATACGTCTCCTGTAAAAAGACAATTTATGTAATTTATTCTAAAACTTATGTGCAGTCAGACAAATTTGGCAAAAATATCACATCATGCAGCTTTTTGTAATCCAATCTTTCAACTTGTCTCTTTGCAGTTATAGGGCCACAATCGCCATTTTCTTTTATTATTTCTTCTTCATTTTCATTTATTTCAGGTTGTTGAACTTCAGCTGATGTCACTTCATTCTTGCTTATGTCAGCAAGATCATCTGAATCAGATGTAAAATCTGAACTAGAACTTTTCATCTTATTCTCTTCATCTGAATCAACTTTATCAGGATTAAAATCATCATCCTCTGAATCATCAGAAGGAAGCCCTAAAAATGGATCATTATTATTTTTTGCTACAGCTCCCAAATCTTCAGACGCAGAAGAAAAATCTGAGTCATCAGAATCATCAGAGCTAGAATCCTCTGCATCTGCCTCATCTTCTAACTGTGGACCATCAGGATTATAATCATCATCTCCAGAATCATCAGAAAGAAGTCCTGAATCAACTTCCAAATTATTCCCAGATGCAGTTTCAGGAAAAACTTTCTGCACTTCAAAATAATATGTTAATTATGTAAAATAAATATTGCAGTCAGCCCAGATTAAAGATTTTATTCAAATATAGATCAACCAACCTCCCATTTATCATTAACAGAAAGATTAGTCCCTTGAGAATCATTAAGTAAGTCAAAGCAGTCGACTTTACAGTCACAAGCAGGGCAAAGCCACCCTTCATCACCAGGAGGAACTGTATATAAAAAAATATAAATATAAAAAATCGACACTTGACCAACTTGACCCATTAGAAAACTATAATTTGACCCGAATCGACCCGTTGACTCATAAACGGGTCAAAACAAATTGTATTCCCACCTTGTTCTTTTAATAAAGGCGGATCAAGACAAAATTGATGAAATCCACGTTCACAGGTACCGTCACAAAGAATAATATCATTATCGAGGCGGACTTCTGTTTGTCCACATTTTGCACAAAATATCTGCCAAAGTATTTTGAAAATTATTAATATAATTAAAAGAGAAACAATAATAAGAGAAAAAGGTTATGATGAAATAAATCCTACATCCTCACTGTCAATTAGTCCTTCAGAATCATATAAAGATTCTGGAATCCGTCCTTCCTCACATGATGCATCAATCTGTTGAAAAATATTTCTTATTCTCAATTTGTAGCGATTAATATCTGATTTTGCACGTTCAAGCTCCTTTTCTGGTCTTAATTTTTCTAGGCTGATTAAGCAAAATAAGGATGGGATTAAACAGAAATCACATTAAAGATGTAATATTTAATTTGATATTAACAATAAAAAATGTGTAATTGAAGAACAAAATCACAAACCTTTGTCCTTTCCACCCCTCACCAGCATAAGCTTCAATGAAGTTTTGCTCGTATCCCATTCGACGTAACAAGTATCTTAAACGTCTTTTTATTTTTGAAAATTCATCATTTTGATCTTTTTTTTATCTTTTTTATTGTTCTTTTTTTATTTTCTTTGCTTTCTGTTTCTTGGGAAGGAACAGGAACATCAACTGATTCAGGATTTTTGGATTTTTCTTGTGATCTTGAACGTAAAACCCTAGGACTCCCACAAACCACACTTTCTTTCCTTCTAAGTCCCCGTCTTTTTTGTTCACTTAATTCCTTGCTTTTGTGTCCCTCATTTGGTTCTAATTCTTCAGAATCTGGAATCATTCCATTACAATTTCCCACATTCTCGTGCTTTTTTAGAATTTGTTCATCAGATGAACAATTGGATTTCATTTCATGATTCAGTTGTGACACATTGTCCATTAGCTAAGCTGTTACCATTCTGAACTAGCTTTTCTTGTGAAGAAATATCCATGGTCACAATTAAACGTTTAAAAGCTGAAGCTCATACAGTAAAATGCAACCTACAATAATGAATTACATGGAATGAGTCAATACACAAATTGCAAAAGTTCCGAATAGCTGATGAAGCCCCAATTCAGGCCAATTCCCACGTAGAACAATTACCAGCTATCTCTTGTTTCAGCTAACAAAAAAACACACACTATTAATTAATCCTCAAATGATTTTAGTTTTATCCTTGATTTAACTACTTAAACAGAAATTAGGGCTCAAAAATGCATTCCGTCACAAAATCGAGAGAAAATGATAAGAAGCGATTCCAGCTCGTAAACTTTAACATTAACGACCAGCTACACGAAACCAAAACATAAAGCAATATAACGAGATGGCGAGCATATACATTGATTGATATAGATACAGATGCAGATGTGAGTGATAATAAGTTGAGTAGCTTACCTCGTGCCAAAAACAGAAACAGATCTTGGAATGAAGCAAATTGGCGTAGGAAAGAATCTAGGGTTTTGGGAAGTGAGAGAAAGAGGTGAGTCGGTGGCGGAGTTCCGATAAAGACTCCCCGCCGATAAATGTGAAGGTAGAGGTGGATATAGAGATAGATGTATGTATGTATATGTTTTGAGTTATGAAAAAATCGATATGGTGATGAGAGAGAGGCCGCTGTTTTCGCATCACCCGCGCGATATATTTTCATTTTCCCTCCAATCCATTCTTTTTTCAAAGTCGGCTTTTCACTCCCTCGACCCTAAAAAACTACTATCAAAATAAGTAATACATTTGAGATTTCACCATTTTTTAGATAAAAAATTAAAATGTGAACTAAAATAGATTGAAGTAGATACTTAATAGAAAATGAGTCACACTTTGAAAAAGTGATATTAATGATGTTTAAATGTAAAAAGTAAGGGTATAAGTGTAATTTTACATTATTAAAGTAAATAGTTAGTGGATATTAGGTCCTATTTTTTTACCAAATAAGAAACCTTTTAGAAATATATCACTTATTTTGTTCTACTCCTAAATAGAAAGTGTATTTTGATACGGAGGTAGTATGAGAAATTAAATCAATGTTAAAAATATAAAATGCATAAACATAAAGTTTTGTTTACTTTTTTCTCAGTTTTTAAAATCACAAATAAAAATGTTTTATTTTTATATATCGCATTTTACATTTAAACTATTAATTACTATTCACCGGGGGCGGATCCATTGCAAATTAAGAGGTATAAGGCCTCCACTTGGTGAGCCACTCCCATGTGAATATTAGGAGGGGCTCATCTTCGTCTATTCGCGCACATGGCCTTCGGAAATTAGGAGACACCCCTGTTATTCAGGCACACACCCACTCACACCGTGCACACTATGGTGGCGGTGCCCTCTTATATTATCAGCTAGCAAAAAGTGAGAACTATAAAAAAAAAAATTATAAGAAAGTGAAAATTCCAGGATATAAGTTTAATCATACCATTTAAAGATACATTTTTTTTCCTACTATTAATCCAAAAGACAGCATCTCCAATTGTGTCCTAAATTGGGTTGTTGAAGTTAAATACCATCTCGTTTCTTTACCTCCAAAGAAACCCATAAAGTTGCTATTATTACAATGAGACGCTCTAAACAAAAATAACACTAGCATAAATTAAATTGTATGTAAACAAGTTTGAATATAGAGAATTTTTCATCATCTGAAAGATCTTTTGAATTATCTTACCTTCTGAATCTCATTGTTATGAAGAGAAAAGTATTTTATCAATCAAATAAAAAAAAAAAATACATGGTGACTTTGTGGTGGTATATATTAGGCCGTGTCCACAACCTAGCTAGGCTATCAAGAATATTTTCATTTTGGGCTAAAGACTGGTGAGCCCATTGATAAAGGTCTTTTAGTTCACTTATTTTTAATACAGTATTTCATTATAATACATACTTTCGAGTGTGCTTACAAATATATAAACATTGACTATTTTTTGAAATTGAACATCTTAATTTTGTGAGTCTTAGACGACTGTTACATGGAATTAATCATGACCAAAACATAAGTTAGAGTATTTGATTAATTTGTTAAAGTTATTAATCAATGAAGTACTCCGTAATATATTTTTTTTTTTAACTTTTCTTAAAATACACACACGTCAATTACTATAACTCATTTGAATCAAACAAGATTACAATATATTAATATATTTTTATTTTTATTTATTAGATATATATTAACCATATCTCCGAAGGGGATTTGAGTCCAACCGGAACCATATTTGTCGAATTAATCAAGAAACGAAGTATGGTATCAGTTTGAAACTTTGAATTTAACTTAAAAGATTTTCATTTAATATATGTTAAGAAAGTGCCACTAATGCCAAATTTATATCATTATTTAGAATATTTTGCATGCATGAGTTTTAGGGTTTATATATACTAACAGATCTCTCTCGCACTCTAAAACTACGCTCTCTCTCTCTCTTCCTCCTTTAATATCTTCCCCAAGAAAAACCTTTCTTCATTCTCTTCCGTTTTCAGTTACAAACCAATCTCTAATTCTATGGAGAATCATAACCCACGATCAATGAGAGAAGAAGAAGGGTTTGACTGGCCGCCGACGTTTATGACTGAAAACCCTACCCCTTATTTTGCGCCGTCATCATCCACCGGATCCACCTTCCAGCCACCGATGAACACCTTCATGGGTTCTTCTTCTTCTTCTTCAATGAGGTCTGTAAATGGTAATGGTGGGTTTTTTGTTGATAATGGGGTTTTACCTTTCCAGAATAATCACCAACAACAGCTGCCGGCGATGGGAGTCAATCCTGTCCGTTCGATTCTTGATTATTCCGATCGGTTTCCGGTTGATTTCGATCCGTATAGATACTGCTGCAACTCTTGCCATCCCAATCGGTTGTACCGTACTATTAATTGTTTCCATCCCGAAATTGCTGATCACCGATCAACCCTGATCAATGAAACCCCAATAATTGACCGGAATCTTGAATTAGATTTCAGTCGACTAAATCTGGGTAACAGCTATTCACAAGCGTTCAACAATGGCTGCCGTGAATTGTGTTGCAATCCCCATGGTAGTCGGAGAGATGGTAATTATATGGAGTTAAATTCAAGGGCTAGTGCTTACAATATGTTGGATCAAAACCCTATTAGGTTTAGGGATCACCCAAATCTGAATAATACCAGCCCTATTTCTCAAATTAGGGTTCCACCAAAACGAACAAAGTTTCCGAAAGATGTAAGAGGGAAGATATACTCAGTGGCCAAGAATCAAGAAGGTTGCCAATTCTTGCAAACCAAATGTGAAGAAGGAACTCTTGAAGAGATTGAGATGATTTTCAATGAGGTTAAAGATTATATTTGTGAGCTTATGACAGATGCATCAATGAATTATCTTGCTCAGAAGTTGTTTAAAGTGTGCAATGAGAGACAGATGACCTACATTGTTGTTTCTGTGATAAATGATGATAGCAATCTCACCAATATCTGCCTCAATTCTCATGGGTATACTATAAGTTTTCTTATCAGTTAGTATCTTTAATTAAGAAGTACTGTACTAATTAATTAATAATGTGTTGTTTCAGGACACGTGCCATGCAGAAGTTGATTGAACTTGTTACAACCGCAGAGCAGCGGTCTTTGATTGTTTCAGCACTTAGGAGGATCACCGTTACCTTGACCAAAAACACAAATGGTCATCATGTTATTCAGCAGTGCTTGAAATCGTTCCATGTTGATGAAGTACAGGTATATAATATCATATTTAATTATATTGTTGAGTTCAATATGCTAGATTAATGGTATAACATAATGTGGGATTAATAGTGGTAATTTTGAATATGGTTTATAAACTAATGAATGTATTGCAGCCAATTCTGAATGTGGTAGCTGACAACTGTTTAGACATTGCTACCGACAAAAGTGGGTGTTGTGTGTTGCAACAATGTGTGTTACATGCCAATGGAGAGCGACTCATGACTGAAATCATAGAAAATGCCCTACATCTAGCTGAACACCCTTATGGGTAATTATTATCTTTTAGTGACAATAACACAATTGTCACTATTGATTAGATTCTAATAATCTTATATTTTTCAGGAACTATGTTGTGCAACACCTATTAGGAATGCAGGTAGCAGATGTTACTGCTAATGTGTTACAAAAGCTTGCTGGAAATTTTGTGTCTCTTGCTATGAACAAGTATGCAAGTAATGTTATTGAAAAGTTTTTGAGAGATTCTCCTGATGATCAGACGACTATGCCTATTATTAGAGAGATTTTAAACAGTCCAAACTTTTTATCGGTTATTCAGAATCCGTTTGGGAACTATGTTGCACAATCGGCACTTCAAGCTGCAAAGGTTTGATCATAGTAAACTTTTAACTTTTAATTAGACTACTATTTTGTAACTTATTTAATTTTTATATAATAATGTGCAGGGATCTCTTAAGGAGATGATGGTCAACCGAATTCAAAAGGAGTATGCGTTTATACAGAGTCATCCACATGGGAAGAATGTTCTAGCATTGATTAAAAGCAGCAAACAGCGAGGAGCTACTCGTGCATAAATTAAGAAGCTTTGTCATGTTGTGCCACTGATGATTGCATGTTTATTTGTGTTGTGGAGTAGAACTGAAGAAGGAAATTATCGTGTGTTTGTTATAAGATATTAATGTCTAATATAGTTAACTACTACTATCTATAGGTCGTATTAGGGTATTAATTGTGTCGTAATCTGTTGTTTTCTTGTCGTAGTTGCAGCTGTTGGTGCAATTAGGGAAGATTTGATGGATATATAAACGTATTATTAGTGTGGACGTACGTATTGTTGAAGTGTTATACTCCGTAATATATAGTTTTTGTGTGCTAGTATCTTTATTTATCCATGACGTTTAGTTCGGTTCTGATCGTATTTCGGAACCTACTTAATTTAGACTTGGCAAATGGGTCGTGTCGGGTTCTCGTGTCGAGCCCTTAAACGTGTTGAGACCCCTAAACTCAAACTCGACATGTTTAATTAACGGGTTCAAAACATTGACCCAAACCCGACACGGTTAATTTCATGTCAACCCAACCCACCCGTTTAAGCCATGAAAATTCGCATATAGCGATTCTAACATAATAAAAATCGAGCAAAGATATAATAGAAATTCAACAAAACATAATAGAAATCCAACAAAAACGTAATATAACCAGATATTAAGCTCAATATGAAATAATAACCCAATCTTTTGTGAAATAATAACCCAACCTTTTCTACTACAACTACTAAATTACAATCTTTACCTATACCATATTAAAATATATACCTATTTTAATTCGGGTTACCTTCGAGTTGAAAATATTGATACTAACCCAACCCGTTTAACTTTCGTGTCGTGTCAAGTCAACCCGTTTACTTAAATGTGTCGAAACCTCCAACTCAAACCAATTAATTTTGTGTCGGGTTCGTGTCGTGTTGTGTCTGATTTTGCAAGGTGTACTACTTATTGAACCCCAAACTTATATTATTAAATAACCATTAAAAATTATAAAAAACGATCATAGACGACTGTGGTTTGAATCTTTTTATATTCTCTCTTTTGAGGAAGCAACATCAAGAGTAAAAAGTCTTGTGTTGTGCTAGTTTGGTGTCTTCAAATAGGACTAGCAAGGTACCCGCACGATGCGGCGGCGGCGGGTACCCTGTAACTATATTTTCCGGCGGTCAAATGTTGTTATGTTACACATTTTCATAAGTAGGCATATTTAGTTTAGGAACGCGGGACCCTTTAATATTTCAAGTTGGGGTGCCCTAAGGATCAACCCGACCCGAATCCGATTTTTATAGTTGGGTGTATTCATATCATATGTTGCTTTCGGGGTTTTCTAACGCGACCAACCAAACCAATTCAATTTCGGATCTTAGGTTATGATTGCTTAGCGTTTTCAGTTTGACCCGATTAAAGTTAAATTAAAAAAAAAACTTTCCTTTGCTCGTGAGACACAAGAAATATTCTTGCTTGGTAATTAACTCTCAAAATGTATGTCTTAATACATCTAATAATATAGATCGTGAATAAATTGGTTAATGTGAACACCATCAAATTAATGAAACATATTGTGCAAACGTTTTCATTATTATCTCTAGTTAAATTTGAGCATTTATAAGATATTAAAAGATAAAATTGACATTTAGTTTGCTGCTAAAAAAATCAAATCTCTAATTTTTAATAAGAAAAGTAAAAGAGGTTGTATGCTTTAAAATTACATTTTGGGTTCATAATTATTAGTTTGACTAATACTATGTGTTCCATTCTAAACAATATTTGCATTCTCTTTCTCGACTTGACTACTTGAATCGTATATTTTGAATACCAACTAATCCATTAACACAAATAGTTCATGGGAGAAAATTGAGTTATTTGGGCCCGGGGGCATTTACGATTCATGTGACGGTATTGATACTTCTGAAAGGTGTTCTATTTGCTCGTAGCTCCCGTTTGATACCGGATAAAGCAAATCTTGGGTTTCGTTTTCCCGTTTAAGATTAAACATAATCCAAATCAACTCATTTATAAGTAAAATGGTTGGGTTTTGCTTAACCAATAGTTATTACATACACCTTGTGGTGTTCAAGGCTTCAAGCCCATATCCAATATGTGAGAAAACAGAACTAAGATTTGTCGATTGCTCTTCACAATTAAGGTACACCAAAATATGTATATAATTCCTAATTTAAACAATCATGCATTACTTCAAAAGGTTTAAAAAAAATTTAAGACTGATAAACCAAAACTTGAATTCCTATCCAAGTTCCGATTAGCCTCGAGTGTAGGCCTGCTGCCCTTCATTTGGTCATGAAAAAATATTGCATGTTAACAGTTAACAATTACTCCGTATAAGATTATTAAAATGCATTTGAAACAAAAGATTGATTACATTAGATTTTGCAACTAATACTACGAATCCAAACATCAATACATATTTAACCAATTTGCTCAATCGCATAAATTTTGTTGGACACAAGGTGTGTCGTGTCAACCTGATCAGATACGTTAACCAATCCCGCCCGACCCAATTTTGCATGTTGGAGCAAAACACAGATCAACTTATTACTGATGCTGCAGTTAGTACTGACATACTTAGTACTGATGGGGCAGAAACATTTACTACTGATGAAGTTGATGCTGGTGTTCACTATAACTAAGTTACTACTGATCATGAGAAGATTGAAGATACTACTGATCATTGTAGTTACTACTGACGTTGATTATGGACTTACTACTGATCACCAAGTTTACTACTGATGTTACTTATTTACTACTGGTGATTGCAGTTACTACTGATACGCGTTTTTGGAAGATATCAAATCCGAGATCTTCGTAGAGATAGTTATAGAATGTAATTAAATGTATATCTTTTATTATTCGATGTAAATCAAGTCCTAGAATAACTAGGGTAAATAGTTTAGCTTCAAGGACTACTATAAGTATGTTCCTTACGAATTGTAAACGTACGTGTGTATTGTTAACTCAATAATATACATTGAAGCTTTTTGTGAAACTGTGTTCTTAATATTCTTGTTTATTGTTCATACAGTTCATTGTTCTTAATTATTGATATAGTGTTGATCCGCTGCAACTTCTATCATCAATTAGATCTAAGGTGTTTATTAACTTGTCTATAGTTAATCGATCCTGACAAGTGGTATCAGAGCTTATTGGTTCTAGATCTACTATTTGTTAAGAACAACAAAAAGTTTTAATCTTTAAAACACACACATTATTAATCATGACTGATAATAATGAAAGCACTCAGGCCAACAAAATCCCTATGCTCACTCCCAATAATTTTGGGATGTGGAAGAATCGTATTAAGCAATACATGCTTATTACAGATTATTCCATGTGGGAAGTCGTTTGTGAAGGAAACAAAACTGGTCAACTTCAAGCAAGCAGCTCTGTAACTGAGGCAGACAAACTTAAATGTGAGAAGGAGAAGAAAGATAAAGGCATCGAACTCAAAACTCTAAGCACTCTCCTACTGGCTATTCCTAATGATTATCAACATCTCTTTGTTGAATATGATGATGCTAAGTTACTTTGGGAAGCACTGGAGAAGAGATTCGTTGGGACAAAGAGTACAAAAAGAAACATGAAGTCTGTTCTCAAACAAGACTTTGAAAATTTCAAAGGAAAGCCCAATGAAACACTCACTCAAGTGTTTGACAGATTCAACAAACTAATTGGTGAACTCAACCAAGTTGGTGTAAAGATGGATCAAGAAGATGTCAACATGAAGTTTCTAAGGTCTCTTAGTGAAGAATGGGCCATGTATACAGTTGTGTATAGACAAAGAGATGCTCTAGAAGAAAAGGAGTTAGATGAACTCTATAATGATCTCAGAGTTTTTGAAACTGAGGTAAATCACAAAAACCCTTCTATTTCTTCTAACAATGCTGCATTTGTGTCTAGTACAGGTCAAGGACAAGAATCCTCCACAGGAAAGGCTGCAGAGTCTGAGGATACTGCAAGAGAATCCTTCTTCACTAGTCATGTACATACTGCATTGATTAGTGATGACTTGGAACAATTGAATCCAGATGATCTTGAGGAGATGGATCTTAAATGGCAGATGGCTATGCTGAGCCTAAGGACCAAAAGATTCTTAAAAAGAACTGGTAGGACAAGCCTCAATTTCAACAAAGGTGACAAAGCAGGATTTGACAAGACTAAAGTCAAGTGTTACAACTGTAACAACCTTGGTCACTTTGCAAAAGAATGTCCTCAACCAGACAAAAGATCAAAATCAACTGCTCTTGTGTCACAACAAGGACAAGGCTATGACTGGAGCTTCCAAGCAGAAGAGCATACTCAAAATCAAGCTCTCATGGCCTTTACTGACAACAAAACTGAGGTAAAATCTAAACCTTGTACTCCTGAATGTGCTAAAATTATTAAAAATCTAGAAAAAGAAAACACTAAATTAAATGAAGATCTAGCAAAAGCAATCAGAAGAAATCATGAGTTTGATAGTGTGATTGCTGATCAAGAACATCAAATAAAGGTGTACAAGATGATTGATCAACGGATCAAGGAAGAATTGCTTCAAGCTGTGGATGAGAAAGAGTTCTATGAAACAAAAAATAAAGAACTAACAAGTAAATTAGAAGAATGTCAACTTGAAATTGAACAAAATAAATTAACAATTAAAAAGTTTGAAAGAAGCACTAAAATTCTAGATGAATTAACTAATAATCAAACTACAGAAAAGGTTGTTCATGGGGTGGGATATCATGCTGTACCACCTCCACACAAATTCATTCCTCCACTTAAAGACAGTTCAGAAAGAATCATTAATGAATTAAAAACTGAAAATAAAACTGAATCTAATAATGAAACATCTGAATCAAATGATTCTTCAGATGATGAGCAATCAATTGAATTTACAATATCTCAAACTGAATCACCAAAATCAATTGATACAAGTTTTCACACAGCTCAAAGTCCAAATGATTCTCCTAAATATAATGCAGAAAATATACCCAAAATTCTAAAAAGAGGAAACCAAAGAAATAGAAACCAACTCTTAGAACAAAGAAAAACAATAAAGGCTCAAGAAGATAAATTAAAATGTGTTATTTGCAACAAAGTAAATCATTTAGCAAAGGATTGTCACTTCAATCCAATAAACTGCAAGGAGTTAAAGGAATTTAAAGCTTTTAAAGAAAATGCAAAAACTCAAAGGTTAAAAGATACTACTGGTCCTTCAGTAGTAAATACAATCAAAACTCCAACTACTGAAAATCCAAGATTTGGAAGAAGTGCACCAAGATTTGTGCAAAACAGAAGAGTTGGCAGCCCAAAGAACAGCAATTACTTCAAGAACAATGGAAAATCTAATCAAAATAAACAATATTTTAAATTTTCCAACACCAGTAGAAACTCAAACAAATTTACTACTGGTGTTAACCCTAATTATAATGCTGTTTGGTACCAGTACAAGAATACTACTGGTAAAAACCCTAATTTCAAAAATACTACTGCTCCCAAAACAAATTTTAAAAACACTACTGTTGGTAATTTTAAAGATACTACTGGTCCCTCTAAACATGGTAAGTACCCAAATACTACTGGTCCATCAGTAGTAAAGTACTCAAAAGCTAAAAATCATGGGTATAAACCAAGAACAGTAGGAACTTTTCACACCAGTATCAACTCCAAAAGGGCAGTAGTAAAACAAAGTACCAGTAATAAACAAATATGGGTACCAAAAGTCTTTAAAATTAAATCCCCAAAAGCTTATTTCTCAAAGGATGAACCCAAGACAAATAAAGCTTGGGTTCCCAAACTTAACTAATCCTTTACTCATTTGTGCAGAGCATTCAGATCCCAGAAGAAGGAAGAACATGGCATATTGATAGTGGATGCTCAAGGCACATGACTGGAAATCTGCAAATTCTTAAAGATTTCAAGTCGTTTGATGGAGGATATGTGGCATTTGGTGAGAATCCCCAGGGAGGTAAGATTACAGGTAAAGGTACTGTTACTAATGGAAAAATTACCTTTGATGATGTATTTTATGTTGCTGAACTAAAATACAATCTTGTCAGTGTGTCTCAAGTTTGTGATAAAAAGAACAAGATTCTATTCACAGACATTGAGTGCATCATTCTTTCTCCTGATTTTGTTTTAGATGAAAAATATGTTGTTTTAAGAACTCCTAGGAGAAACAATGTGTATTGCCTGGATATAGGGGGAGAACTCATTTCTACAAATGAGGTCAACTGTTTTATATCCAAGGCAAACACCACTGAATCAGAACTTTGGCATAGAAGGATGTGTCACACAAATTTTAAAAAACATGAATAATTTAGTAAAAAGAAATCTGGTCATTGGACTACCTCAAAAACAATTCATGTGTGATCATCACTGTGTTGCATGCCTAAAAGGTAAACAACACAAGACTTCTCATAAGTCCAAAACTGTGAACTCTATTTCTGTTCCTTTACAGCTCTTACATATGGACCTTTTTGGACCTACAAATGTAATGAGTATTGGAAAGAAACAATATTGTCTTGTTATTACTGATGACTTTTCCAGATATACATGGGTTTTCTTTCTCAGGACAAAGGATGAAACAAGTGAACTCATAAAGAACTTAATTATCAAACTGGAAAACACATCTGATCAAAAAGTGAAAGCCATAAGATGTGATAATGGCACAGAATTTAAAAATGCTAACTTAAGTAACTTTTGTGATCTTAAAGGTATTGACAGGCAATACAGCTCACCTAGAACTCCACAACAAAATGGTGTAGGTGAAAGAAGAAATAGAACCATCATTGAAGCAGCAAGATCAATGCTAGCAGATTCAAAATTACCAATCACTTTTTGGGCTGAAGCTGTTAATACTGCTTGTTATGTTCAAAACAGAGTATTAATAGTGAAGCCACATTTTAAAACACCATATGAACTTTTCAATAAAAGAAAACCTTCTATAAGTTTCTTAAAATCATTTGGTTGTCCTTGTACTATTTTAATTACAAGAGAACAAATTGGTAAGTTTGACTGCAAAGCTGATGATGGAATCTTTGTGGGATACTCTACTCAAAGCAAATCATACAGAGTATTCAACAAAAGACTAAGGATAATTGAAGAAAGCATCAATGTATCCTTTAATGAAAATGTACCTAATGAACAAGGAAATGGTCCAGATTGGCTATTTGACATAGACAATCTAACCAAATCCTTTAATTCTAATATGAATTTCAATGCAGGTAATTCAAATTGTCTTAATCAAAGAGAAGGAACATCATCTGTTAATACTGGTCAAGAAAAGATGAGATACATAATAGTTGATACTGCTCCCATAGTTAATACTGATGTCAGTAATAACTCAAATATTGAAAGCAGTAGTAACTCTGAGAATGAGGTCAGTAGTAATTCCAATACTACTGGTACCAGTAATAGTACTGAAAATACTACTGGTCCCAACAATAACCTAGATTCTCAAGATACTACTGATGCCAGTAACAACAACAATACTACTGATCTCAACGAAGACAACAGCAGTATTAACTCTGACCAAGATGATGATGAACCAAACATCCATGACAATGAAGAATCACAAGATGAACAACTGCCTGAGACAAATGAGTCCAATCTTGGAAATCAACTAGTGGTTGATAAAGCTACAACTACAAGGACTCAGAAGAACCATCCATTAGACCTTGTTCTAAGTGATGTTAACTCACCACTTCAAACAAGAAGCAAATTAAATAAAAGCTTAACTGCAAATATGTGTAACATTAGTTTAATTGCTAATGAATGTATGTATGAATGCTTTCTGTCTCAGGAAGAACCAAAGAAGATCCAACAAGCAATGAAGGACTCAAACTGGATTGAGGCAATGCAAGAAGAACTCCTTCAATTTAAATTACAAGCTGTTTGGACACTTGTACCTCTACCCAAAGGAAAAAGAGCCATTGGAACAAGATGGATATTCAGAAACAAGAAAGATGAAAGAGGTATAGTGATCAAGAATAAAGCCAGGCTTGTAGCCCAAGGATACACTCAAGAAGAAGGAATAGACTATGATGAAGTATATGCTCCTGTTGCTAGAATTGAAGCCATAAGGATATTTCTAGCATATGCTTCATTCAAGAAATTCAAAGTCTATCAAATGGATGTTAAGAGTGCTTTCCTATATGGGAAAATTGAAGAAGAGGTATATGTTTGCCAACCTCCAGGTTTTGAAGATCCAAAACATGGTGATTATGTGTTTAAATTGGATAAAGCTCTGTATGGCCTACATCAGGCACCAAGAGCATGGTATGACACATTATCATCATACCTATTGAAGAACAACTTTAAAAGAGGGGCCATTGATAAAACATTGTTTACAAAGAAAGTCAAAGATGATATACTACTGGTACAAATCTATGTAGATGATATCATCTTTGGCTCAACCAATGATTTACTATGCAAAGAATTTGAAGAACTGATGCAAATTAAATTCAAGATGAGTTCCATGGGTCCAATGAACTTCTTCCTTGGACTCCAAGTCAATCAAAGAACTGATGGTATTTTGATAAATCAATCAAAATATGTCAAAGACATCTTGGAAAAGTTTGATTTGAAAGACAGTAAAAGTGCTAGTACACCAATGGAAACACACAAACACCTACATCCTGATGTTGAGGGGGAGGATGTAGATGAACACTTATATAGATCAATGATAGGCTCTCTGATGTACTTAACTGCATCAAGACCTGACATTATGTATAGTGTTTGTGTGTGTGCTAGATATCAAGCAAGACCCAAAGAACTACACTTGCAGGCTGTTAAAAGAATATTCAGATACTTGAAAGGCAAACCATCACTAGGTCTATGGTATCCACATGACTCACCCTTTGAACTAATAGCCTATACAGATAGTGACTATGGAGGTGAATGTCAAGATAGAAAATCCACTACTGGTGGATGTCAATTCTTTGGATCAAGACTGGTGTCATGGCAATGTAAGAAGCAGACAAATGTATCAACATCTACTGCTGAAGCAGAATATGTAGCTGCATCTGCTTGCTGTGCTCAAGTTCTATGGATTCAAAATCAGCTTCTAGACTTTGGTATCTCTATCCTTAAAACTCCTATTTTTATTGATAATCAAAGTGCTATTAGTATTGTGAATAATCCAGTAAAACATTCAAAAACTAAACACATTGAAATAAGATTTCACTTTATAAGAGATTGTAATGAAAAGAAATTAATCAAAGTAGTTAAAATCCATACTGATGATCAATTAGCAGATCTTTTTACAAAAGCATTTGATGTAGGAAGATTCAACTTCTTGGTTAGCAGTATTGGAATGATTTTAATAACTTAAAATCTCACTTAAAATCATGTGTAAAGTTAGTGTTGTAAAATATTATTTTCTTAAGTGTTTTACTACTGGTATTGCTGTACTACTGGTGTGAAAGTGTATGCACAAAATACTACTGATAGTTCATTACTACTGGTGTATTTTAGGTTTACACGGATACTACTGGTAAGTCAGTACTACTGGTATTCACATATACTACTGGTCTTGTGTGTTAATGGTTACTACTGATGTCAAAACCTTAGTCATTACTGATGTTAGTAGATACTACTGACGTTTTACTACTGATATCTTAATTACTACTGGTCTATCATAAACACAATTACCAAACTAACCCCCATGAAAATAACCGTTATGTTATGATTCGAAGGCTATTTTCGTAGTTTTGCAGGTTTAATCGAAAGATATAAAAGGCGGCAGACGATTAATTTAGCATTATCTTCACTTCGATTCTCTAAACACCTCTCGATAAACCCTAGTTTACGATCAAAAACCCTTCATCTTTAACAAAATTCTTGCAAAAACTCAACAACAATGGCAACCTTACAAGCTCTTGATGTGCAAACCGATCTCAAATACTCAGAATTTCACAATATGGTTGCATTCTTAAAGAATCCCGACGGAACAAAAGATTTCCGTCCGATCGTAAAATTTTTGAGAAATTCATATATACAGTTTGCCTTAACTGTAAAACCAAAATCATATCAACAGCACTTGGTGGATTTCTGGACCAATGCTGAGCGAACAGAAGGAACAACATCATCAATGATAAAATCTAAAGTAGATGGAAAGCACATTACAGTAACAGAACAATCAATCAGACACCATCTACAACTACACGATGATTCAGGTATGTCCACTCTTCCTAAGGAATACATTGCTGAAATTTTGAATAAAATGGGATATGAGGGAAGACTGAATATAGTTACTTTTCAAAAGGGTCTTCTCTCCCCACAATGGAAATTTTTAATACATACCATTCAGCATTGTATTTCTCCTAAAAGAAGTACTTGGAATGAGTTTAATAAGGCAATAGCCTCTGCTGTTGTCTGTTTATGCACAGACCAAGTATTTAATTTTTCAAACATGATATTTGATGGTATGTTGGGAAATCTTAGTTCTTCTAAATTTTTAATGTATCCCAGATTTCTACAACATATCATAAACTGTGAATTGCAAAACTTGTCAACTCCTAAAAACATTTTTCTATTACCTGAGTTGAACAAGAAAGTTTTCTCAAACATGAGAAAACAATTTAAATTTTCGGGCAAGGAAACCCCTCTGTTTCCTAACATGATCAAAGATCAACCCAATATTGGAGAGGGTTCAACCATTGCTACATCCCAAGTTGAACCTCAACCCACTCCATCACCCCCAAATACAGCCCAAACACCAATCCATATAGCCACTCAATCACCAACCCAAACAGAAGTCCTGAATGTGTCCCAGGAACTTGATGTAAATCTGCAGAGTGCTACTCTTCACTCTGTGGAAGACCTACCAGACAAAACCAAAAACATTTCCACAATTTATAAAAGAAAGAAACTTTCTTCAAAGGACACCAGGGGACAAATCGAGTCACACCCCAGGCTCAAAGAGTTGTCCTCCAAGGAGGAGAGAGGACATGAGGGGAGGGCTTTCACTACTGATGCCCCAAAGGTGGGTGCACAGGACAGTGAAAACATCTTTAGGACCCAAACCTCGGCAACTTTGAGTGATGACTCTTTTGAGGAATTACTCAAAGGACCCCGGTGCCAAGAAACCACAAGGGGGGGCATCTCTGCTTCTTCTAGGAAGAAGAGAATGTCTAAAAGACCCAATGAATCACCAAGCAGTGATGAGGGCAGATCTGTGGAATTGATGGAAAGGAAGGAAAACCTTAAAACCAATGTACCTGTTAGTGAGCCCGATGATCTTGCTAGATGGAGTGAGGGCAGTATTAAAATCACCCAATTGACGGATAAAGTGGATTCCTTGGAATCCACTGTACAAAATTGCCATATATACTTAACTAACCAAGGGAAAACCATGGCTGCAATGAAAAGGCATGTCAACACCATCAACAGAAGGATGAGATTATATGAGCACAGGCTTTATCAACAAGCCAAAATCATCAGACAATTGAAGAAAAAGATTGTTGATAGTGAGGCTCCACCAGTTGAGCTCACTAAGGGGGAGAAGGACAATATACAGACAATGATTGATGAATCTATAGCAGCAGCAGCATCCTCCCTTTTAAACTTAAAAGAAACAAATGTTGATGAAGGCCCAGAGATGATGGTGACAGAAGAAGAGCCTATGACTACTGCTACAATGGAAGAACAAGTTGAAAAGGAAATACCAGTAGTAACTTCTACTACTGATATCATAGCAGTAATGAATGAAGAAAAGGCAGCAAACACTACTGATGCCCTATCAGTAGTAATCTCTGAAGACATACCAGTAGTAACTAACTTGGTTACTACTGATGACATTATTGAGCTGCCACCACTACTAGAACCTAAAGTGATACTTCCACCATCTCCAAAAAGAAAAACAACACAAATGGTGGTGAAAGATATTGATGATGATGTAAATTGGTTGGAAGTTGATGAATGCTCCCTGCCTCCACATCCTAAAATACTTCCCATATCACAGATACACTACTATGGTCCCAAATTTGTTATTGAATCTGAACCAAATATGAAGAAAGACAATTACATAGGAAAGGGAAAGGAAGTTGCTGATGAAGACCAACCTAACAGAGCACAAGGTCATGAAATGGTCAACAAAATCAATTATGCCAAATCAGCCAAACAGGATAAGTGGAAGGTAAAAAGAGCAAAATATTTAAAGAAGGTTGAAGTCTCTCTAGCAAATGAAAACAAAAGATTAGCAGAAAGGGCTAGAATATTGAGACAACCTTTCACAGAAATCAAATTGGCAGATATAGCAGATATATCAAAACTGCCACAATTTCAACAGAAGATCAAAACTAAACAAGTTGCTGAAACAAGAAAGGAATTACAAAGAAGAGAACTGGAAAAATTTAGGCAACTTGAACATGAAACAATAGAACTTCTTGAAGCACAAGTACAAGAATGCAAAGAGCAAAAGGCTGATATGCCAGAACAATTTGCAGAGAAGAAGAAAGAAATGATCACATTCTTGAAATCAAAAGGTTACAACACAAAAGCCTTTGGAAGAATGAAGTTGATCAATTTAATTGAAAAGTACTGTGTAGAGAAGAAGAAGGATCTTACTGAACAAGACATTAATGAGAAATACACCACTAAACTGGAACAGATAGACTCCAAAGAAATGAAAGAAAGAAAAACAATATCTGGAGAATCATCTGGTGTATCTTCTCAAATATCAAAGAAAAGAAAGACAATTGCTTCAGAACTTGATCAACCAAAGAAAAAATTACAAATGGTTCAAGTTTATGATCTCCCCATTGCTATCTTACAAAATAATCCAATCATCAACTGGAGATATATAGATGATATGATTGAGATTGTCAGAGAAGATAAAGTCACTCAAAGATTCAGAGCTTGGAAACCTTTGGTCATGTCCCTAACCAGAAGTGACATTATCAAAATGTTGATCATTGGTAAACCAAGAATGACTAAAAAGTTCTGGAAGAATTCAGCTGCAGGTTATCTTACTGAAATGATTGATGCTGCTTTCTATCCAGAAAATTATCCAGAGAAGTATGCAGATTCAGAGAATGTTCAAGCTTGGAATGTGCTACCAACTGTCAACATGTACTTCTTTGAATATACAAGTAAGAAATGTGACTTATTCCTTTATGAGAAAGAGTATCCTCATTCTGAGAAGACTCTCTATCAACTATGGTGCATGAACTTCATTAAACCTCATGATGCTATGCTATTTCAAAATAAAATGAATGAATTTGTAAAAAAGATTAGCAAATACATTATTGCACAAAGGAATAAACAAAACCAACAGACATTAGAAGGTGATAAAAGAAGAGCAAAACTGTTGGAAGAAAAAGAAAAAGAAAAGAAGGAATAAATGGAAACTTGATTGATTAAATCATAATCAATAAGTTTAGGGGGAGATTGTTGGAGCAAAACACAGATCAACTTATTACTGATGCTGCAGTTAGTACTGACATACTTAGTACTGATGGGGCAGAAACATTTACTACTGATGAAGTTGATGCTGGTGTTCACTATAACTAAGTTACTACTGATCATGAGAAGATTGAAGATACTACTGATCATTGTAGTTACTACTGACGTTGATTATGGACTTACTACTGATCACCAAGTTTACTACTGATGTTACTTATTTACTACTGGTGATTGCAGTTACTACTGATACGCGTTTTTGGAAGATATCAAATCCGAGATCTTCGTAGAGATAGTTATAGAATGTAATTAAATGTATATCTTTTATTATTCGATGTAAATCAAGTCCTAGAATAACTAGGGTAAATAGTTTAGCTTCAAGGACTACTATAAGTATGTTCCTTACGAATTGTAAACGTACGTGTGTATTGTTAACTCAATAATATACATTGAAGCTTTTTGTGAAACTGTGTTCTTAATATTCTTGTTTATTGTTCATACAGTTCATTGTTCTTAATTATTGATATAGTGTTGATCCGCTGCAACTTCTATCATCAATTAGATCTAAGGTGTTTATTAACTTGTCTATAGTTAATCGATCCTGACATTGCAGCCTATAACCTAGATAATACTAACGAAACAATTATGAGATTAATGAAATGCACTTAGAATAAAATCTTGATAATTGAAGTGGATTTTGCAACTTATACTACCAATCGAAAAGACAAGACATGTTTTTTTCCATTTAGCAATTCATAATTTACTTGATTAGATGATGATTTTGTAAATGAAAATCGCATATACATTGCAAAAAGAAAACTCACCTAAATCGATAGATTCAAGAATCTCGAGCTTATCTTCCGATTCTTGTGCGCCAGTTTTAAACAACAAATCTTGAAAGAGCCTGGCCAGTAAGGCAATTTCTGGTGGCTGGCCAAATGACGGAGACTGTATCTCCGATGAGTAGCTGTTAATATCATATGTAAATTGCTCTAAGAGAAATCTGAAGATCATCAACCGTAGGTGATTGATCATGATCATGAAGATCATCAACGGCTCCTTGATCCAATGAATAAACTGTTGACGACTTAAATCACAAATCAGACTTCTCTTCAAAATCCTCTAAATCTCCATTTCTACCGGCTCCAAACTACCAGTTGAAATTTAGTTCTGCATTTATACAAACAGTTGGTGTGCATTATAAGCTTTCAATACTTTAAGCTGAAACAAGAGTTTAAACATAATCTTCGTAAAGGAAAACTAAAAAGAAAAAGAAACCTTGAAATGTTATTGTTCCCTGAACCTAAATATGCCTAATTCGTTACAAAAAAGCATATAATGTGAAGAAAAAGAGATTAAAGCTAACAATTGGATTTGTTCAAAATACTACGATAAAAAGGAGATGAATTACCTTATAAATGATTAAATTTGAAACAGTCCCCTCTTAATATAGATGCATAAATGCAGTTCATTATCCTTATCTCACGAGCCATAACTATCTCCTTCAAATACTCTGTATCCATTACACTAATCGAGGAGGCGCAAACAGGAATCGAGGAGACAATGGCAATCGAAGAGGCGCAAACAGGAATCGAGGAGGCAAAGGCATCTTGGAAAGGGTTAAGGTTGAATAAACCGAGGAGGGGTGGGAATCGAGCAAGTATCGCTGTGAAATAACGGGTTTGAGCCTTTGCAGAGGCGTGAATAGGAGGATGAAGCAAATCAATAATTACTCAAATGATGGGTCGTTTGGATTTGCCCTCTAAATTGTTTCGGTGGGCCGAAGCCCACTCATTGGTGACCAAACATTCCTCTAGGCATTTAATACTATATGAGTAGGTTTGTTAACGTATTTATAGAACATGCCAAGTGGTTAGGGCGTTCGTATTTAACCCCTATGTCGCGTGTTCGAATCCCTGTTGAGGCAATTTTTTTAGCAAAAGTATTCAATTCCAAAAATAAAAAGTATTTGGCTGAATTTTCAGCTGGCTATTTTGGGAAATGTCTTAAATGCTTTATAAGTAGTAGAGATTATTTGGGATTACTTTTTAGAGTAAATTACTTTTTAGTATATTAACTATGTATTTAAAATTTATTGTTATACAGTACTATTACTATTAATAGTATTTAATTCATATTAATTAAACAATTATAATTTGTAAATCATTATAATATTACATGTATAAATTAATAAATATGATAGGAACATCAAAAAACGGCTCAATTACTACTTCGGTTCCAATCGGGTATATACCCGATTTACCCGAACCAAACCCAAAACCGAACCGGAACCGTATTCTGTAAAACGGTTCGATTCTCAGGTCTACTAATCCTCCTAAATCGGTTCTCGGGTATTTCGGGTCCGGATCCATCCGGGTCGGTTCCGGACCCAATTCCATCCCTAGACCCACTAACGTCGTTTGAGCCCCAAAGGGATAATGCATGCACTTTCGGAACCAAACTGACGAAACATGCTTTTTGGCTAAATCACGATTTTTGCACTTTTACTCTAAGCTTGATATATACTCACTCACCCTAAATTTGTGTCTCATAAAAAACTTCTCATTTCTTACATTTGATGGGCTCCACATAATAAAATATTATTATTACTAAGGACCCCACTACTAACTATCCACTAATTATCTTTCTCTTTTCAAATCAATCTTATATTTTAATTAAAATTATAATCCCAATGACCTCACAACTAACTAGGCATGTGTAGAAAACCGGAAAACCCGGAACCGAACCGGAACCGAACCGGTCCGGTTTCCGGTTCCTATAATTCCTCCAAAAACGATATCCGGGTTTACCGGTCCCGGGCCGGGTCGGTCCCGGTCTTAACGGGTATAGAACCGGATAATTAAAGGTTATTTCCTATTTTATAATATATTTTAAATATGGTGGGGATATGGACGGTTTATGACTTGATATGAACTTCCAAATTCCAAAACCAACTTTCCACAAACTACGTGACCACACAGTAACAATCGGTCTTCACCTCTTCAACCCTACAATACGATTTCTCTTCTCCAGTCTCTCTAGAACCGATTGATATCAATGGATAATTGGCAAAATACTCAAGAAACTCAAGTAAGTGAATAGATCCATCTCAAATAATATAAATTATAATGTTGTATATATTCTCGAGATCAACTAGCTTCGTAATCACATAATTTATAATGTTTGTATAAATTATAATGTCTGTTGAAACATTGAATGATTGAAACATATGTATATTTTATTTGTATGTAACTATTTCAAGAGGATAATAAAAATTGACGAATTCCTTAATGACGAAATTGTGATTACGAACACTATTTGGATCCTTTAATAATTTTTAATTGGAATATCCATTTAATATTCCAATTTGTGTTTTGGAATTCCTGTTGTTTCTATTTGGATCCTTTAATATTTCTGGTCAAAAATTGACTTTTATAATTCATAGGTTTTATAATGTTTTTTGCATATATCCATTTATAATTCCTTAATCGATGACTAATTTATTAACAGTCCATGTGATAGTATATTGACCAGAAAGTCAATTGTGTACTTGTTCAGCAGATTGTCATGGCTTATGTCACTCACAATTAAACCAAAAATATTTATCCCTTTCAGCAGATTGTATGAACTAGAGCATTATATTATTTGTTTAAATATCATATAATGTCTTTTTTGTATTTTCAGATCGATGATGACGATGAGTTCATTCCAAACACTTTTGAAGAATTACCTCAACAACAAAATACTTAAGAAGGAATAAACAATTTTGATGATGATGACGAAGATAGCAGTGATGAAATTGACGATGGACTAACAAATAAGAAGAAAAGAAAGAAAAAAGGGAAAGAAACAGCTCCTTGTTGGAAAAAGTTTAAACGGATTTTTATTAGAGCCGAGAATGGAATAAAAATCAAGCATGGGAGGTGCTTATTTTGTTACCCGGTTATCAAAGTCGACCCAAATAAAAATGGTACATCTACATTAAATAAGCATATACCTATTTGTAAAAAAACCCGGATAACATGACAAAACAAACCATGTTACAATTAAATAAAGATGGGAAAGGGGAGGGAAGTGTTTCTAGTTGGAAACATGATGATATTAGAATTAGAAAAGCTTTGTTAAATTTGTTGATAGTGGGTGAACTACCCTTTAAGTTTGTCGAAAACGAAGCTTTTATTGAGTACACTAGTGCATTAAACTGTAAGGTACGTTTGCCATGCCGAACTACCATCTCAAAAAAAGTTGCAAAGTATTATATTGATGAAAGAAAGAAGTTGTTAACATTTTTAAGTAATCCCCTAAATACCGTTCATTTGACCACTGACACTTGGACTAGCTCATGTCAGAGGGTGAATTATATGGTGGTCACGGCACATTTCATTGATGAAAATTGGACAATGCATAAGAGAATCATTAACTTTAGACCCATAGATAGTCATAGGGGGAGGATATCGGGAGAGAAATTTTAGAATGCATACAAGGTTGGGGTATAAAAAATGTAATGACAATAACGGTAGATAATGCTACGTCAAATGACAAAGCAATGGAATTTTTAGTTAAAGTTTTACCAACTATGTATGCCGGTGGCAAACACTTTCACATAAGGTGTATGGCACATATTCTTAATCTTATTGTAAAAGATGGGTTGAATGAAAACGAGATAAGTGTTAAATGTTTGCAAAAAGCCGTACGGTACATAAGAAATTCAACACAAAGGATTACACGGTTTAAAGAGTGTATGAAAGAACTTGGAGTGCAATCAAAGAAGTTTTTGTGCAACGATTGTCCCACTCGATGGAACTCAACTTACGAGTTATTGAAAATTGCCGTTGATTTGGAAGATGTTTTCCTTAAGTACCGTGTCGTAGGTAATTTACCATTTATTTTTTAATCTACTTACTAGTTATTCATTTATTTAATTTATTATTCATTTTTAGTGATAGATCCTTCATTTGCAAGAGATATTAAAGCCCCCGACCATGAGGATTTTGTTGTTTGCAAATGCATGGTCGACTTTCTTGATAAATTCAAGACCAAAACGGTCCTAGTGTTGTCGACTTCTAAACCTTTGGCACATAGATTTTTTAGTGAAATATGTGATGTTGACAAACATATACGTGAATGGTCGGCAAGTCCTCAATTTTGTTTGATTGGCATCGAAATGCAAAACAAATTTGACAAGTATTGGGGAGAAATTGAAAACCTCAATGACTATATGTACTTTGCGGTTTTATTGGATCCACGAATGAAGATGATATTTCTTAAAAATGCCTTTGAAAGGTTGTTAGCAATTAATAATCGTATACCAAACGTGGATATTACAGAATTTGTTAAAAAAACTGATAGAAGATCTTGAAGTGAGATTTGAGAATTTTTTTATTACGTACAAGCAAAAATTTGACATTCCAATGTGTAATGTATCTTCTCAAAATAATGGTAGTCAAGAAGTAATTTATGATGATGAGAATGAGTTTTTGGGTGATATTCTAGTAGAAGCGGACAACACATCTTCTACAATGCAAACAGAGTTGAAATCATATTTGGATGAGCCGACAACTAGATATACTAAGGATTTTGATATTCTATTATGGTGGAAACAAAATGCATCCCGTTACCCGATAGTATCTCGGATGGCCAAAGGTATACTTTTAATATTTATATATATATATTTATCTTTATAAAGATATTATTATACTTTAACAATTTATATATTTATTGTAGATCTTTTGGCAATTCAAATATCGATGGTGGCATCCGAGTCGGCTTTTAGTACAAGCGGACGCATATTAGATCCTTATCGAAGTAACTTGACGACACCGATCGTTGAGGCTTTAGTTTGCACTCAAGATTGGGTTAGAAAATCAAGGAAGCCGATCGTGGATAATATAGAAGATATTTTACAAGATGATGATGTTGCTAAAGGTAATATTTCCATTATAGTGACTAATTAATTATTTTATTTTATATATATACTAATTTACAAGTTCCAACTTTATTTTGTTTCCGGTTTATGTTAGAGTTGGAAGAAGTATTACGCAAGGAGAAAAGGATTTGAGATTATTGGTGATTGAGAAAAAGATTTGAGAAAAAGATTGAAGTTGAATACTTTTTTGGTGAATTGTTTGAACTATGAAACTTGAATTTGTGTTCGTCTTTTTAAATCAGAATTTTGATGTATTCTTTTCGTATTATTGTTGATGTTGGGTGATTGAAATGCAGGAAAAAACAGTTTGGTTGATATTTGGATGTTGTTGTGGCTCGTTAAAAACTGCATTAATGCAGGATAATATATTGCACAAAGCATAAAATAAATGCATAAAACAGTAGGATAAAACAGAGCAGAAATAAAAAAAACAGCAACAAAAATAGTAAAAGTGCACAAAATAACAGAAACAGCAGTAAAAAAAGCAGAAAACAGAAAAAAAAAAAACTGCAAAACAGCAAAAAACCAAGGAAAACCAGCAAAAAAAGCCTAGGAAAAACTGCACTAAACCGGGTTTATCCGGGTTCTGGAACCGCTTAAAGACCGACCCGAGTCGGGACCGAACCGGAACCGGAACCGGTTTAACCGGTCCGGTCTTCGGTCTTGGATATTTCAGTTTTTTGGTACCCGGGTTTCCCGATTCCGGTCCGGTCCGGTCCCGGGACCGACCACATGACTACAACTAACTATCATCTTAAAATGTGTGCTAAAATGAAATGAATTTTTTTTTTATGAGACGCCAAAGTAAACTGATTGGGAGACTGATTCATGTGCCCAAAAGTCAACCTAACTATGAGATTAGGACAAAAATAAAAAATGGATACGAGGTTTGAGAAAATCATTAAGCCACATGTCAAATTTTGAATGAATTAGGTTGATTTTTAAAGATAAGTTAAGTCACTCTATCATTACTCTATACTACATTTTCAATTTTTACCATTTACTTCAGTTTTGTTGACTTATAATACTTCTTCCGTTTCAAATGAAATGAAATAAGTGATATAAATTAGTTTTATGTTTTTTGAGGTAAAAGATTGTAATGAATGTTAAATTAGATTAAATTGAATAGTTAGTGAGTGAGGGGTCTCACATATTATGATTAAAGTGGGTTTAATGATGTTTAAAAATAAAAGTAAGGGTAAATGAGTAATTTCATTTTATTAAAGGAGATAGTTAGTGGTATGAGTCCACTATATTTTACCAAATAAGGAAAGTTTCAAAGTGTATCACTTATTTTGAAACACCCAAAAATGGAAAGTATATCACTTATTTTTGAAACGGATGAAGTAAAAAAAATTAGTTAGTATACGAACCCTAAGTGGAAAATTAGAATCTAACCTTCACAACATTAGTTGTAATTTCTTATTGTAATTTCTTTAGTTATGTAATCAACCAATAGTGCGCCGAAATTCCATACGAAATTACAAATATAAGCTTGTGATGACAACTAGAAAATGATGTCCATTTATTTGACTCATAACTAAAGAGAACATTAAAGCCCATTACATAAAAAAGAGAGTACATAACAGGGTTATGTTAGGGAAGCAATGAAATTGAAATTTAAGGCCATTTGGGTTTGCCATTGTTGTTGTTCTTGTCTCTCTAACAATGAAATTAAAATTTAAGGGCATTTGGTTTTGCCTTTGTTGTTCTTCTTGTCTTTATAGCAAGGGCATTCGTGCCTGTTCCCGTATGTATTTGTAGTAGGCACACATTTGCACTCTTCGCAACATATTTGACAATACTTCACGCATTTGTCCGGGTACCCTGATTTCAAGCACCGTCCCTTGCACTTGTTTTTACAATACACTTTTCCCGTTTCATAACATAAAAATGTTATCAAATCAAGAAAACAAATTGTCTAAGTATGTACTATAAAGATAAACATTCACTGTATAAAATTAGTATTATAAGGTTAAAAATGCATGTTTTAAACATAAAATGTGGTTATATAACTTATGTTAGTATGTTTTGACTTGTTACTTGACATAAACTATCCAAGATACATGCTAAAGATATTTCGGTAACTATTATATAATAATATTTTTATACAATAATCGAATATAACGCTAGAAGAAATGACTAGAATATAAAGAGAGATACCTTGCATATTGGCCAAGGAAGGTTGAAGGAAAGAAGTGGCAAATAGAAGGGTAATTAGAACTCCAAGCAACAATATTTTCCTCATTTGTGTTTTGGTCTAGAGATTGAAGCTGAATCTCAACAAATTAGATGACTAAAAACCTAAAGAAAAGGCAATAGAGGTTCAATTCGCTAGTTTACACAAAATGGAAGGATCTAATATGTAAATATAGAAGTAGGGGATAGTTCTTGGTAGTTGCAGAGCAAAGCAAAGAGAGTATTTTATAGTGGAAAGTGAGGGTGGCAAAAGAAATGAATAAAGGGTAGGTGAGTGTTGCTTATGGAGTGAGTTTAGTGTAAAGTTTACGTTGGGGCTAAGGTTGTACACGAAGTTTAGGCAGTTCGAGTTCAAACTATTGTGGATCCGTATTTTCTGGTACGGGTATTGTGTTATAATCAGAAGCCGTAAATTGCTCCGGTTTGAATTTTGGACGCCTTATGCCAAAATATAGAGTATAGTTAGTATTTTTTTAACAGCTTTGAATATATTTACATATATATACTTCTAGCAAAAGCTAGAGAAAAATTCCAAAAAATACAGAAATAGGCAAGAGGCTAGACAAGAAGAGGATTACAATACCACTCAAGCTAATTTAGAGGGATTCTTTTACCCCTATTCGAGATCCGTTGTATTTGCCGAAAATGAAATAAAAGATTGATGAATTATATTATAAATTTATAATTATATGTTTTTCTATCTTTGTTTGTATAATTTTATATATATAATTATAATTTATATAGAAAATTCTCGTTTTAAATCACGACTTTGGCAATTGTCGTCACGCCACGTATATATGGGGGACCCAATTATGGTAAATAAGTATGATGTTTATTGATATAAATAATACGGAGTACATGTTATGATGGTTTATTGATAACGATATCCGATAACATGTAAAGAAGACTAAGCAAACAAAAAATTAGTACAGAGTCAAAACCCATCTATATAAGGCCAAGCCCGTTGTGCCAAATAAATTCGATCTTCAATATAATATAGAGAAATGATGTTGATGCTTACTATTTATAATTATGATGACTACTCACTAGATTAATACAAATGTTAAAATCAATATATGATACGACGAAAAAAATTTAATAAATTACAAATGTCATATTTTGAATCTTTTGATAAGTAGCAACATAAAGTAGGTACGAATGAACATTAGTACTATTGCTCTCACAATATAATAATTTTGTGACCGACTGTCACATAATCATTGTATTAAAAGTAATTAATGCAAGACCCCATCTTAACATTTTAAACAACTTGCTTTGTACTCTTTTTATAATGACTAACAGTATGATGCTTTAATGTTTCTTTTAGCGATTTAATTAGTGGGATACTTAATGGTTAAGTTAGCATAATAACAATATGTAGGGTCAAGATGCAACTTTAAAACGAATGCTACCTAGATAAAAGTAATTTGAATCAAAACAATATTAATAATAGTGTAAAGTCAACAAGCGAAATTACAAAAGGTCCGAGAATAGAATAGAAGAATGTATATAGCAGCTACTCCAAATACAATGCAAAAGATCTCTCTCCATAAAGAACACAACTCTGACAGCAATAAAATAATAATGATATCTCTAGAGTAGCGAGTAAACAAGAGCACATCCAAAAACAACGACCCCAACCATAGATCCAGTCTTCTCTACACCGCTCTGTAATGTTAATTTCAAAAGTAAGATAACAAAAATTTTAAACTATTAATAGTCATTGCATAAATTTTGCATTTGTCATTGAAACACGGGATATTATATAATTGTACAATACGTGAACACTTATGCATCTAATAATCATTGTCATGATCATTTTTAAACTTTATTGTGAACATTTGTTAAATGTTTACTCAGGGAGTTATCAAATATGTGACATCTAGAAAGTCATTTGAGAGCCCTTAACACTTGGCAACACTAAATGATTCAATTCCCTATACATAAATATGAGTTATAACCATGACTTATTTAATTTGAGAGAAAATAACCAAACATTTAATTTGATATGACAAAAAGCTTCTATCAAATGGACACGCGACAAGAGAGATAAAGACACATTTGAAAGAAATTTTTTAAACCATATTTAAATCTCCAAAAAGTTTAGAACCACAAAGAAACTCCGATCCCATATGTTTGCAAACACTCTATGGATCAAACCCGTGATCTATTTTTTTCAAAAAGTACTCCTTTCTTGGTCCCACTATAGCGTTTGCGCTGAGGAATTAGCGCTTAGCGCCAAAGTTAGCTGCATGAGGGTGAACACCTCCATATATAAATAATAAATCTCCATATATAAGTTTCAATCACACGTGTAGGATTTTGATTGTCCAATAGGTCGATTGAAACCCTTATGTCTATTAAAGAATTTTGGGCAATTTTTTAAGAAATGGTATTGGTTCCTATTTATATGTGTACCAATTTGATCATGATAAGTGTCGAAATTAAGAAATGATATGAGAAAAAAGAATTAGTGGATTACACCTGTCAAATATAGAAATATAAGTATAAACAAAATATCATGTCTCATTTTCTTTTTCTTGACTGGAGGATCTAACTTGCATTATTTTATTTAGATAAAAAAATATGTGGAACATATAAATTTTGTGTTAGAATTGTGGTCAATAATGCATTAAGATTATGCATAATTGTGACCAAACCTTTGGTCAACATTGTCACATCAGCATCTTATCATTTTTTCTCTTCTAATCATGCACATGATAAACCCTGATTAAACCCGTGTAACAGTGATCAAACTCCTTTCCTACTGAAATTCAGTGACCTCCAACGGTTGTTGGGGCGACAGAATGTCCCTTTAGGACGCACCACATACGACGCCGGTACCAAGGGGAATACATTAGGAAGCAAGGTGACGTATATACATAAGTTGTTAATACATAACCTTTGCACCTCCTAAAATTTGGTATGGTTTATTTCTAACACCCCAATTTTGTAGCTCCCTATATTTGGTTTACTTTATTTCCTTAAATTGTGTAATTACATTTACATTTTACACCCCACAACTTTAACAAAGGACCCCAGTGCAATGTCAAAGGTAGACAAGGCAATACAATACAATGGTCATTATTGTCATTTGCAAGCATCCTAGAATGCCTAAAAAACAACACGACACACGTGATCGCTAAGACCTATGCAGTTATACAGGTCAGAAAATGAATACAGGCCGAGGTCCTAGATCTGGGATATCATTTATCTCAGTGAGATATCGGTGGGATATCGGTTTTTTTATATTGTATTGTAAAAATTATATATATTATATATAGTTATATATAAAGAGTTAAAGACATGTACATAGCATAAAAAGTCCCAAAAGGTCCTAAAAAGTAGTCAATATTGTCTAAACCATAAAAAACTAAACAACACACATAGCACAAAAAACTAGGTTAGATATTGACGTAAAGGTAAAAGGATGTAATTGACGTTTAGGTTCTGGAGTGGAGTGGGCTTTTTCTAATGGGCTTAAAAAACTAGGTTAGATATTATTAAAATTGGTGCCCAAGTCAAGCAACAGATTCAAAAAAAATACAGGAAAAAAACCGAGATCCCGATTTCAAAATATCGGTGAGATCCCGGTCAATATCGCCGATATTCTCGGTACCTATATTTGGGACCTGTATTATTTTGATCTCCGAGATCCGAGATCCCACTGAGATCCCAGTGAGATCCCACCGAGATCCCAGTGAGATCCCACCGATATTAACTGCCCAGGCTAAGACACAGATCACAATAGCAAAAACACACATTCGCCCCCATTGCTATTGTGCGCATGTGCAAATCTGGAATCTCACACTCAACGATTCGAAAATTCCCTAATTTGAAATTAATGTCTATTTTGTATGTGTATGAAACTATGAACTATTAACAGAATGTTCTTTATAATGATCTATAGTCCGATCAAAAGGTTAAAATTGCAGATAAAATAGTTCAGATCTGCAGAGAATTATAAATTATCATACAGAGTAGCCATTAATTCACCAGATCAGGTATAAAGTTAGATAACGTGCAGCATTTTAACTAACATACGCCTCCTATAAGTGAACATTTATGTGTTTTAATTTAGTTTAGATCAGATCTAGAAAGTGGAAGTGAGAAAGTAAGAGTGTACGTACGACGTCGGTAGCAGAGGGTGCCGGAGATAGATCGGTAGAGGACAATGGAGAAGGAGCTCCGGTGGGAGGTGCCGGTGGACTTAATGTTAAAGGAGATGGTGCAGCTGCCGGAGTCACACTTGGAGTCGGAGATGAGACTGGAACCGGAGCAGGGGGGGAAGCCAGGGGAGCAGGTGGAGGAGTGGCTGGTGGTGGTGATGCGACGGGAGGGGGAGTGGCCGGTGGTGGTGATGCGACAGGGGGAGGAGTAGCTGGAGGCGGTGAAGCGACGGGAGGTGGAGTGGCCGGTGGTGGTGCGCTTACCGGAGTGGCGACAGGTGGTGGTGTGCTCACTGGCGGAGATGCTACTTGTGGTGGTGATGCGATGGGAGGAGGGGTGGTTGTGGTGGGTGGAGTAGGGGTGGCGGTGGGGGCGGAAGAGGGAGATTGAGCTCCGGCACAGGAGAGGACAATGCATATGAATGCCGTGAGGACGGCGGTTTTGCGATCCATGGTGGTGGTGTACGTTAAGGAGGGTAAGCCCTTAACGTGCGCTACAGATGTGTTGATGGGTTACAATTGATGGAAGTGTGTGAGAAAGGAGGGGTAATATTTATATAAGGGGTTGTGGTCTGGATCTGGTTGCTGGTGTCCGGTGGGGCTCATGATATTGTAGGTTGCAACAACAGTTTGTTGGGAAGAGAAAACTGATACATCAAACTAGTATAGATGCATAGAATATCAAGAAAATAAATATATTCTTTTTATCTTGACAATATTTGAGATTTTTTCGAATTAACGGTCCTTAATTTTTAGGCAAAATACTTATTATTTTCCTACTGATTTATATTTATAATACATCATGCAAGAGTTGCACATGTAAACTCTATATTATTAGCATAATATCCAGCTGACCATATGTTTTTTTTTTACTTTAAATAATTAATATTTTTTGTATTTCAATGTTATGATTAGTTTTATTTGGAAGCATTTGAATAACAATATCAAAATGTGTTTGCTTTTAATTACTAACAATTAGTAAATATGTAATTAAACAAAAGATATGTAAGCCGACTAATTTGATCGGATCAATCCAACTAACACGAAACTCCACCAACCCGAGTTCAACTAACCCGCTTCTTTATCCGGTCGGTTTTCATATTAGAATTTTTTTTTTTACTTCAAACTTGACCCGATAAGAGCACTAACTCAACCTGACAACCCAATTTACATCCTACTATGAGCCTATATACGATAGATGTAGGAAGACTTAGCTCCAATATCAAGAATTGAAACACACCCATATAAAGGTATAGAAATAAAATTTGTTTCGTTGATATAAAAATATTAATTTCTCTAATTATTTTTAGAATGAACTAACAAATGCAATCTAAGTCTTCTTCTTGAATGATTTGTCCCGGTTAACTTTTCGAATATGACATATTGACGTGCGTACATTTTTCTTTGAGGTCCCCCCCCCCCCCCCCCCCCCCCCCCCCCTAATCTTTCCATAGTATAACGCAAGTTCATACCACCAATTAAACCCGCCTGTAATTTTATTAATTTAACATGAACTTTTGTAGTATTTTAGAAAGAACTAAAAAAAACAGATCTGAATTAATAATAGAATTTTATTACTAGACATGTTAATTCAGTTCATGCATCTTCAGTAGTTCACAAGATGTATTAATAACGAGATTAAATCTCTACATTTGATTCACCATGAGAAACTGTTATGAATCGGACGAGCTATGAATTGAATGGTAGCTTATAACTTATGGGAGGTGATTTTGACACCACATAATGTACTCTACATACAACAACTCCTGTTTTACAATACTTGTACAATATACTTTATATATTATACATTGTGGTGTGTGAAGTAATTTGTATAATACCAATATCACTTCCCACAACTTATAAGTCCAAATGTCTCCTCTTTCTTCAAACTAATTTTTAGGAGCAGGTACTATACCTAGCTTTACATGATACCAGCCTATATTTGACACCACTTTTCCTCGTTGTTAAGGCTAGTGGGTATGAGTACCACTAACCACATCCTTTTTTTCTGCCACATCATCTTCCACCTCAGTAACCACATCACATCACACCACATCATCTCTAGGAAATACTCACCACGCCAAACCACACCATTTTAATTTCTATCTCATCATTTATTTTTCATATATTTTTTATAATACTAATGTTAATATTATAATTTAATTCTCAAAAAACCCAAACATAAATATTGATTTTATATACAAAATTAAAACCCAAAAAAAGACCAATAAAAAGCCCAACCCTATTTTAAAAATTAAATTTCTATTTAAAGCGCAACCCTAATTTAAAAAGCCCAACCCTACTTTAAAAACAAAAATTCTATTCCTTCTTCTTCTTCCTGCAGCCTCCAGCCTCCATCTAGATTCCATTCACCATTTTTATTTCTTCGTCACAGGTATTTCTCCATCTAGCTTCCAGCCTTCAACGGTAACATTTGCTCGAAAACCGGACCTCTTTCCCGTGCCAAACAGTGGCCGTGGCCACTTTCCTTTCACGGAAACCCCCACGTCGTTGTGTGTGTGTGTGTGGGGGGGGGGGGGGGGGGGGGGGGTTCGTTTCCTTGCACGACGTAGCCGTGTGCCACCTTGGCTCCACAATGGGCTTTTCATGCCCATACCGACTAGTCTAAAAGTATTTGACACGTTGTGTGCATTTTTGAAAATTAATTAACAATTAAATAAATTCAACTTGTAAACGAAGATATAAATAAATATAAAAAATTGTTCACTCTGATAAAGATAATTTCATAACAATAATAAAATTAATTACATAATAGTTATAAAAAATAAGTGAATAAGTCATGTGCTTAGTTGATTATTTGGCATGCTATTTCAAGCTTTAGTCTCAAATATTTGATTATTTGATACAAAAGTTATAAACAATGTGAAATACTTAGTTATTTGACATACATTTTAAAATATGTCCCGAATACTTGATTACTTGGCATAACAGACGGTGTCAAATACTCGGTTATTTTGCATAGGTATGTTTTTAGTCATGACACAATGGTTCTCAAACAAGCTATTTTGCCGCCTTGGTCTCTATGGCAACTGGTAAGGTCGAGCAAGATAAAACAATTTGATTGAGTGAATATTATTTATTAGCCACCAATAATCATTTATGTTATATATGTCGATTACATTCATAAAAAAAAATAACCCAGTTAATATAACTAATAAGTCTATTACATTATTAATTATTAATATGTAATATGTAATATACATATTTATCTTAAACCATTGAGTTCGAAACATACAACTTTAATAATCGCTTTATAATTATTGTAACTTTACTTTAAGAAAACTTATAACAGGCAACGTGTCGAGTTTTTGGGCAAGGAGTTAGGGTCGCGGGTGGATTAGGATGGGGCAGGGTATATTAAAGGTGGCGTGGAGTGGAGTATAAGATGAGAAAATGTGATCCTTCTAAAAACATGTTGATTGTCATAGTTCTCTTTTGAGGTTATTATATTGTGATTTTATAATATGTGTATAGAATAACATCAAAATCAAGTCTAAATTTAGATATAGTAGTGATTTATTAGAATGATGTGTTACAATGTTTTGTAATTCTAGTTTATTAAATAGATGCACATGTTAACTCTAATATAGTAGTGATTTATTAGAATGATGTGTTACAATGTTTTGTAATTTTAATTTGGGATAATATAGTTATCGTATTATCTGATATATTTCACTTTGGTTATTTCATTTTATTAGTATATTTAGGTTATTTTACTTATAAAACCCGGTCATTTAAGTTATTAGCTATAAAAAAAAAATTATAACCGGTAACGAAATGATGGTGTGACCATTATTAGTATGGTTAATGCACCCTTAAGTCACTGTAGATTGGGAAATAGTTCAATTTGATCATTGTATTTTCTAAAAATTAACTTGAATAATTGTGATAAATTGTTGTTAACAAGTTGTAGGTCACTGAAGTGACCTTAGTATATACTCTTAGGGGTGTTCGTTTGGACGGTTTGGTTTTATCCGAACCAAATAGGTGAAACCAAATAAAGTCTGGTTTTCAGAAGTTCAAACCGAACCGTCCAAACTAATTCGAAAACCAAACCGATCCGAACCAAATAACAATTTGGTTGGTTTGGTTTTATCCGTTTGGTTTTTCCTTAAAATTTTTAAAATACTACAAAAGTATATAACATAAATAATATCAAGTTCGATATGTAAAATACAAAATGATAAACTACTTTGTACATAAAAATAAGTCTAATTCATAGCTTGTGACATTTACAATCATATATGCAAAAATGTTGTCATCAACTTTATCATAAATTCCAAAAAAATTGGTACATCGCCAACTGATACAATATAAAATGGAACAAGTGTTAGTATAAATCAATTTACTATAAGAGATGTGAAGAAAATGAGTACCATAATTGGTTACAATGGAAACCAACAAGTGTTAATATATAAATTAATTTACTATATATTACTATTCGGTTTTTTTGGAGAATCCGGTTTTTACAACGGAAACCAAATCCAATCCGAAATCCAAACTATTAATTGGTTCAAGTCCATACCGATCCAAAAAAAACCAAATAACCAATCCAAATAGTCCGATCCAAAATGTCCAATTGGACAATCCGGTTATATCCGAATAGTGAACACCCTTATATACTCCCTCCGTCCCACAAAAGAATTTACATTTCTCCTTAAAATTTATCCCACAAAAAATTTTACATTTATCAAATTTTGGAGGTCCATCTAATAAAATAATATTAATACCAATCATTCCATCAATAAACCACTTTCTCTCTCTAATCTAACCTTATATTTTAAGGGTCCTACTAAAAAAACTTCAAAAACTTAAAAAACTAAATCTTGAAAAATGTGCTTGCTTTTAACTTTATACTCAATTACTCGATGTCTGCAAAGGTAATCTTTTTTTTTTCTTTCTATTTTATTAATATTTTAATATCATGTTATTTGATACAATAACTTTTACTCGTATATTAACAAATGTATTGATTTAATAATTATGTTGTATACTTTTAATACATACAACGAACCTAAATAATTTTATTTTAAGATTTATCATAATTTTTTTTTATGGTTAAAATAAACACTTTAATTGCGCGAATAGCTACTTAAATAACAATAAATTATTATGAGAAAACTATTAAAAAGACAATTAATCACTAAAAGGGTGATACAAATAAAAATGTCATTTTTTACGAGATACAACTAATGATTTTGAATTTTCCACTTCGAATTAGGGGTAACCGCGGTCTAGAAACCCAACTGAAACCGATGGAACCGAAATTGAAAACAATGAATTTTCAAACCGAAACCGAACCGATTATATGTTTTCAGTTTTGGTTCGATTTGGTTTCGTTTCAAACTTTTTAGCCACATGCTCTTCCCTTTCGGAAAATCAAACCGAAACTGATAGAACCAAAACAAAAAATGATGACTTTTCAAAACCGAAACAGAACCGATTACATATTTTCGGTTTAGTTTCGGTTGGGTTCGATCGATTTTCGGTTCGGTATGGTTTTTTCGGCCCAAATGCTCACCTCTACTTTGAATTGTTCGATTTTCTACTTTAATTGATTATTTAAATTTAACCTTATCAGATTAAAAGAAAATTGAAAAAAAAAAAGAAGAAAAGAAAAGGTCATGTCTCTTTTATAAGTCACCTTTATACGAATTAGAAAATTTATAATGATTACAAAATTACTTGGGGTTTATTTTGACTAAGATTAAGCATAATGTAACACCGCAAAATTTAGGAAGCGTTTTTTTTTTTTTAAATGCCCGAAGGCGATTAGATTATCCTCTAAGTTAGTTTAGCGGAAGCATAAAGATAATAATAAGTTTAGGTTTAGGTTTACAAATCAAATGTCCCAAAATAAACTTCAAAACATTAATTATTTAAACGGTGTCACTTAAACGACATGGCTCCTTTTTAAAACATATCAACTGAGCTTGGTCAATCATCCCGTCCAAAGCACCGATCACCTGAAAAGATTCAATGAGGGAGGGATTAGCACAAAGCTAAGTGAATGAATATAAACTACAAATTATGAAAAGCTCGACAAGCAAGCACCAACATCTCCACGACTGATACTCCTCGTAATCGCTTAACCACTGTTCCACCGAACCACTGTTCTACTAGACGAGCAACCACTAACTGTCTAATCACTAAGCACGGAAGTATTACTACATCTCCGATTGCTAAACACGGAAGTATTACTACATCTCCGCGTTGGGTAATCACTATCACTGAGGATTGGCGGCTTTGCGGGCCTTAAACCATGGTCGGCCAAAACCACGGTAACCGATAGCGTTTTGTATCCAACACCCCGGGCAACTCCCTCCCCTTAACCATGTAACGCATACAGGTAAGGTCGGATACCCTATTAGTCGATACACTGTGCCCAGCCGTTATCCATCCGACGCTGACCTCTTACCTATCCTCGATTGCCACTAACCGAGTTGTCACTACTATTCCAGTAGAAACCCTTCATCTATGTGCACATATCCTATCTCACTTAACCCGATCAAACCGGTACCAACAAGCAAACTTGTTACGAAAGAATGCATCCAAAGCACCCCGGCAGAATCCCCTAACACTAGGCATACATAATAATCAAACAAGCTAAGAAGAAAAGGTGCCCAAGCAGCTCAGCAAGAAATCGCGTCGCTATCTTGTAGATAGCGTCGCGATCTAGAAATCGCGTCGCTAATTCGGCCCCAAACGCGATTTCGGTTCGCTGTTTCGGCTAGTCCCCCAAACTTCACCAAGATAGCGTCGCTATCTATAGATAGCGCCGCTATCTTCCCAGATCAGCCAAAATCCTGCATTTTTCACGAGTATGCAAATCCCAAACCGAATAAACCGGAACCCGAGTTGTAGGTTAAATCCACTCACCGAAACCTTCCACTTGTCGAACTCAGAGGTCTAATGTTTCTAAGTCACGATCCCGATTCCTGTACACCAAAGGAATACCGAATTAGTATATAATTCCACCAAATTATAAACAATGTTAAATATACATTTAACACTAACACTTGCACTAACTAAATAGCCAAACACTTAAACCATCATATGAACATGTCATGACCATTTACACTTACACAACAAGTCAACTAGTCATTATGCAAGTCTTACACCCAACGGGTCAAACCGGATTATTAAACAATAATACTTCCTACAACTATAAACATATCATCAACTTGCCATTCACCAAATGTTACCAATAACATTACTAATCACATAATTCTAACAAATACTTACACTTTCACAATCCAAGTTATTTTAAGTCATTTTACCACTAAATGGCCCAAACGGGTCAAAATCACATAATTGTCAACATGCCCAATTATTACCTCTTTAATCCTACAATGAACTTTACCATGGCATTAAACCACATTTGGCAATTCATAATCATATATCAATTCATCAAGTTCAAGTTACCAACAATCCATGCATTTTACTTCCAATTTACTAGTTAACCATTTTTAACTAAAAACATCCAAACACAACTACAAATGCTATAATCTACCATTTAGCAAATCATAACTAATTAATCAATCTAACAAGTTCATAACTATCACAACTCAACTATTTTACTTCAAAATCATAAGTTATAACTTTTGACCCAAATCATCCAAACACTAGCTATCAAATCTCACCAAATCTCAACATAATTCAAAACTAACAATTTTTGACTCACACTATCACAACTAGTCATTTTATCAATTAACACAATAGTTGATTATAATCACAACTAACATATCCAACATGTCATTTATCATAACTAGACATAAATTCCATAATTCACAATCTTACTAGCAAGTCATAACTAGTTACCCAATCCTACAAGATTAACACTTCCTACATATTAATTCAACCCACATTAACATTAAAACCCATATTAAGTCAAGTTAGAAGCATAAACCAAAACCACACAATTGATACACACCCACACACACACACGAACACACACACACACGAACACACACACACACACACCCACATGTACATTTTGCTAAAAAGGTTGTACCTTATGCTAAAATACTTGTACCCAAACCACAATACATATCAAACTTTGCATAAACACCTAATATACCATTTAACACGATAATCACCAACAAAATCTCAAGAACACATAAACCCTAATTTATCAACTATCATGAAATCGAAAATAAACACATATAGGTTGAAGCTTACCTCAAGAGCTATTCAAAAACGTGTTCGGATTAAAGATTGGCCAAGAAACGAGCTTTGGATCTTCCAAAAACACCAAGAACTTGAAGAAGATGGTGTAGGTTTAGAGAGAGAGAGAAAGAGACGGGAGAGAGAGAGTGGGATGGAGAGATGACAAAAGATGGGGCCTTCCCCATCACATAAACCGTCCAAATGGGGAGGGGTGGGACTCACTTGGCTTTTTTTTCATTTTTAACAAATACAATACAAAAGTCCCTTTCGTAGTTAATTTATTTAAAATACCAAACGGGCTCCAATTTTAAAAACGAAAGCATTTCTGGAGACGATATTAAAAGGAGAATCCAAAGATATAAAAATCACATTTTCATTTAAACATTTCAGAAAACAGATATTTTAATCCCTTGATTAAAATATCACAAAAGGACAAGAGGTCAAACAATTCATTTAACACTTAATCAATTTATTCCACATATGGTCAAATAGATATTTTCAAATATCAAAATATACCTAAAACAACTAGGCCAGTTTTAGGATGTTACAACTCTACCCTCCTTAAAGAGGATTCCGTCCCCGGAATCCAACAACAAAATCCAATTAGCAATCATTTATCACAATACGTCTACAACTCTATTCCAATCACTTTCACGTATACATGCTCAAACAAAATCACATCCAATATGTCATGCATTTTATAGTATACTTAGCAATTCCAACTTTTCCATATTATGTTCCCGCAAAACATCGTCATTTCAATTAACAATCTATTCATTTCTGTAGTCTACACTTACTCCAAATAATCTCATTACTCAAATAGCATTTACCATTCATAACAAGTTAGCATTCTTCATGCCATAACAGTTAATCAACTAGCATAAGTTACAACATCATTTCCATACATGAGGTCACACACTTATTTCCAGTCTCAATTACCTACTTGTTTTATTCTCTATTCTATCAAAATTTACAATCATGCACAATTTAACTCGTTAAACGACCCGTAATTTTAAGAATTTCCAATTCAAAATTACCGGTCTTGATCATTTAATTCTCAAAACTACCCTTTCATAACATCAAGTCACTTCAATTTTTGCATACTAAGCACAACGGGTCAAAAACAAGCAATTCTTCGTGACACTAACCAAAGTCCTTAATTACCCATACTTCTAACAATCATCAATTATTTTATGCATAATTAGCCATATTACAAGGATGCCAAAAATTTTCAAAGTCAAATTGCACGTTTTGACAAAACAAGTCGAAGTCTACACAATTCAGATCTACCCCACATATTTCATTACCATCATGGCAATATAGATAACAACATCTTCTATACCAAATTAGTCATACTCGCGACCTAACGGATCAAAGCAAGTTTTATTATCCAAAAAAAAAGTTCTTATTACTTCCATAACATGTCAAGCTACTCACCAAACCGACTCATGCAATTATCAAACGATTTTCATCACAATCAAAATCTAGCAATTTTTAAAATGCAACCAATCAAGTCTTGACACTAATTACCTTGAACGGGTCAACATTGATAAATTTATCATAACTATTTCAAACATACAATTTACAGTTCATTAACATGTCAAACTCATGTGATGACTAATAAGCATTTTCAATTACATGTCAACTTTTACTTAGACTTCAAGTCAATCAATCACAATTCAATTAGTCCTTAACTCTTACTTATTATCATCCAAATAACATGATACTTTTCGTCAGTTCAATTCATAATTAAGCATAAACCACCTTTATTGCAATCAATAAGACATCATCATCACCTTAAGTAATTTCAAAATTACTAATTCAAACTATGATCAATTTTATTAACATATATCATTTCAATATAATCGTTTAAATCTAAACACTAGATTTAAGTATAAGTCACATTTTCAAACTCTTCTCCAATAACTTCATAATCAATGCAAATCATTTAACAATCTCTTTTATCTCCAATTATTACTATCACAAGTCAAATCAAAGTAATCTAAACATACAGTTCATTAGTCACTTTTCAGAATCCAAATTCAACATAGAAAACCACTCAGGTTTGCATCATAACATTTCAGGTCATTCCAACATTTATCACTGACTATCTGCCACAATTACTGTCTATAACAAAAGCAAACATCAATTTGTTCACAATTCACAAACATTTCTGATTCTCACTATACAAGTCACTCCATGTGACTCGACATGTCACAAAAAAGTTTCACTTTTTCACATAACAAACGCTAGTCCTACTTGGACTATTCAATTCACGCATACAATTCTATTCATTCTCATTACAAGCATCACCTTCACGAAGTTTACAATAATTTCTATTATACTCAATTTGATCCATGGTCACATATGTTGTGACCGAAACCGACATACAACCGATTCTCTTCGCTTCTCCTAAAGTGAAGGAACAACCAAAACAATTATAATCAACTTGTCACCAATTTGCACAATATGAAAACAAGCAACTTTAACCACCGAGACACTATGTGGCTCCCGACAAACCAAAAAGATTTATTCTTCTATAACATTTATTCATAACTTTGATCTAACTAGACCAATCCATACATCATAGCACACTAAACTTAGTCCAAGTTTCAATAAAAGGAACAGGTAAGCATATGTAACACCCTAAAATTTACAAGATTTTTTTTAAAATTTTGAAAACAAAATTATAATCAAAAGGTCCCAATAACTCGAATAATTAAATCCCAATAATAGTATTTTCATTTAAAAATATATTTAATGCGGAAATAGTTAAAATTAAGTGGTTTTAAAATATTAAATGCCGTCCACATCGGTAATGAAAGATACAGCGGTCAACCGTCCACCTTCTCCTTTCCTCTGCTGGTACCTGAAACAATGTGGGGGAAAATAGGGGTCAGCTGGAGAAGCTGAGTGAATATCTCAAAATGAAAGGATTGACATACGAGTTCAGAAGCTGACCCACGAGGACAAAACAGTAAGGACGGGTTTTCAATAAAAGGATTGACATGTAGACATAAAGAGTCGACTAATCGGTAAGGAATCAAACAGCGAATAACAATTAAACCGAATTCACAATCCACAACAGTTACCGAGTCCGACTCGGTACCAAAATATCAAAACCCGCAGCCCCTGAATGGAAACAATTAGTTATGACTAAGGAATCAAATCAGCTAAGGATAGGATTAACAAAATGCTAGCAGAAAATTACCGAATCAACCGGGTTGACGGCTAATAGACACGGCTCGATCACGAATGAATGACCCACCACTATACTCGATAGATTATCCACCGATTGCTCCTGCTCAGCCACGGATAAACAGAATCGGAAATTAGGGACTAACGAAAACAATAAGAGAATGAACAGATCCCAAAAACATACTCCAAACTCGCCACTCACGACCGAAAGAGAACAATTCTCTCACCGATGATTGCTCTAGAACCTTAATTCCGGCTCCCATTCTCTCTTATCTGCTCCACGACTCATCAAGGAAGGAATTGGAGATGCTTGAGATGAAAATGCCGACTGAAATTGTGAGGGAGATGAGAATGTCGGCAATTAGGGTAGATGGAAAATAGCAGTTAGTTTGCAAATACCGCTAGATTAAATCACGACTTCATAAGGCTTGCAGCCTTTAATAATAGATGGCCTTTACACTCTAAATGGGCTTCGGCCACTTTGTGAAATACCCGGGCTCGCCTCATCTCTACACCCGCTGAATTGAAGGATTAGGAGGGGTTCGGCCCAAGCTTGAATCTTCTTTTTAGACGGAACATAATCACGAGTCTCGGCCTTGGCCCTTGGCCGGCCTTGACCCGACACTCATTACTCGGGAATTTTAATAACGTCTAAGACTCGCGAGACATATAGTAATTTAATTATAGCGTCTAATAATAACGGACCGTCTAACTACAGGTCGACTAAATAATTTAAGATGGTTGACTATTAACGTCTACTGATATGAACCATGTAACTTCATTATAATTAATTTACTAATTAATCCATTTAAAATTAAAAAATGTCCATTAAGTTAATATTATTTAATTATTAAAATTTCAGGGCGTTACAACTCAACTCCACTTGAAATAGACTTCGTCCCCGAAGTCATCGCTCGGAAGAAGTTCAGGGTAGCAATCTCGCGTCTCAACTCCTACTCGCCAACGACACACGTCCTCAAATGGGGAAAGAAAACAAAATGATAAGGTTAAGAATGAAAAAGGAAATTCATCAGGGTGGCCTACGACATGCGTACTCAAATGGAAAAGAAGAATAAAACGATAAAGTTATGAATAGAAAGAAGCTCTTCATGGTGAATTTACTTAATAGGAAATGAACTCCAGATCACGTAAGTGCTCATACAATTATCCGCCTCTAGTGGCGCAAAACGATAAGGCTAAAAGAAATAAGTCAGGATGTTCACTATGGATCGCGGTATGCAAAGAAGATGTTGATAATGAGCATAAAGTACACCACGATACTCTACTGAAGGCGTCTTCTTGTTCTCGCATTCGGATACCGTTGTTGCACTCAGCGGTTAACGTCGCGTTGAATCACCGATTCAACTCCACTTGGAAGTTTACTATTGATTTGTTGACGATACCAGATGCTCAGCGTAGTACCAGGTCATCCAAACCATTTGCACAATCACACTCGGATCTCTCACGACGATAAAAATAAGTTTTATGGAAAGAAGAAAACAAAACTTCTCGCAAGGCTCCAACAAATGATCACTTAACATATTTGCAACAGGTTTAATCTCATTATTGTCAATTCCATATAAGAATTAGCTCTGAAAGGTCTTCTACTCTATCACCAGTTTGCATAAGGCCAAGAAGCAATCTAGTAGTTTACACCATTATCAGTTAATACAAAAAACCGGAAATATTCACAAGAAATGTACCTATCACACATAATTCTCAGATGGTGCACACAGAAATTAAAATCACTCAGTAGGCAAAAAAATTTCCGAGAATGTACGTATCACACAGAATTCTCATATACTAAGGTATATGACTCAGATATATGATCTAGAAATACAACTCAGAAGTCTAACTCAGAAATGAACTCAATACATCTCTCAGGAGTATAACTCGGAAATCTGTCTCAGAAATAAATTCAGAAATATAACTCGAAACATAACCAGAAATTTAATCTCAGACATAAAACCCGCATTCTATCTCAAACATAAACTGATAAAATAATAATATTTATTAGCAATAACATTATATGCAAATCACATTTTTACTCATTTTTATGACTACTCGCGTGTTCCAATTTACTAGCTAATAATACTTGGACTGATAATTTTTCTCTCAACCGCGTTATTGATTCTCAAAATAACTCTTCTTTAACATTATATTGTTACCTTACTCTATTTGCATATTACTCGTTTTGATAACCCTTTAATTAACTCAAATTAACAATGTTGTCATTTCAATTCTCTTTAATATGTTCCCATTCCACCATATTTAGTGGTTTCTCGATAATATTTTAATAGATGTTTTGTCATTCATCTAGTTTAACGACCCATAATAGTCTGCTTCGCTGATTTTACACAATTTAAAGTGTCTCTTTGATTATTTTGACCATATATTTGCTCATTAAATTCATATTACTCACTAGAGTGCCAATTAAATTTCATAGTATTATTTTAATGATCTCTCATTACTCAATTTACGAATCGATTCCTTAATTTACTACCTTCGCATCTTTCGGAAAATCTCGCCAATAAAATTCTCATAAATAAAAAAAAAATTTAACACCTTAAAAACGTATTAATAAAGCTTCTCGTTGGGTTTAAAACTTTTCTCCTTTAACTCATTTTAATAAATTTACTCACTTAACTCAATTTGTTAATTTCTTAAAATTCAGAAATTTGCCAATAATCAATCTAATTGAAATCCTCCCATTTTGCTCGATATAAGAATTCACTACCAACTCATTTTAATAACCATGTATTTGACACATTTATATATCTTCTTACTTTAAATATTAAAAATTCCTCATTATCTCATTATAGTTACGCGGAAACAAGTATACTTATCTTATTTTGTATATAATTATAGTATTTACTACTTCTCTTTTGCGCAATTGAACTCAACCCAATTAACTTAATTTATTCATTTCTCCATTAATCCCGATATATCAATTTGTTATAAACTCTACAATTTCCCTATGGAATTAATATTATTATTCTCAATTATTCGATTCGCTACTTACTCTTATAAATTTTCTAATCAATTATATGTATCTAGATTTCATACTTTTAAAATCCTCGTCCAGAAAAATCTCTATGTATAAGCATCGTGCTCATAATAATTATAAATAATACACAATAGTAATTATTTTATTTTTAGAAATTTCCCTTTTTACTCCTACTCAACTCCACTTGGAGAAAACTCGTCCTCGAGTTTGGCACTAGAACTCTCTATTTTGATAACATAAACAACATATACTCGCTCAAGCAAATAACATACATAAAATAAATTCACAATAACAAGCATTGGTCCATCGTTCCCCTCAAAATCTCCCCATAACCAACCAAAAGTTCGGTGTGTACGATAATAGGGGCCCTCTATTACTTTCGACACCTACTTCTGTTTGGTCACGAGTCGATCCCAAAGTTTACAACTTCCCACATATAAACCCACCAACAAATCACACTCAGAAGAAAGAAATTTTAATCACACTCAGGAGAAAGGAAGTTTATTTTCAATATCTGATAAATACAGATGTGCACTCGGCTGTGGTTACTCAAAACCTCATAAACATTACTCAGAACTCATGCGTACATTTAGTCTCGTACGCGATACTCGGATAACTCAGATTCATAGAAATATTTCCACTTAGTTATTTTCACAATACAAATCTCCTTTTAAACTTTTCATTTGGATAGGCCATTTATCATTCCTCATAAATATGACTTATATCCTCTTCACAGTTATATTAAATTTATTGCAATTTGTGAGCATGTCGATTAATATCTTTTTGGTCAGAGTTCTCAGTTATTGCGTTCCTCGTTTAATTTGATTCAATTTATCGCTCTTTTACTCGTTTTTAAATAGATCATCATCAAATTGATGACGTTAGCTTCCTCTTAATCCTCCTAAGTAATTACTCTTTAAGATGAGCTTCAATAATATCTGATTAATTCGACTCAGCAATTTCTCAATTAATTAGTCTATTAAACTTACATAGTTTATTTTAAGTCATCAGTGTGAACTCATTAATCTGTCACTTAACTTGTCATCCACATTTAGTTTTGCACTCGGCAATTTAACCTACTTACTCGAAATGTTTTTCCCATTTTATTTCAATTTAATGATTCTTAATTAAATACTAACTTGCTGACTTTAATATGGGATCTGCTTACTATTATATCTCGTGATTCGTTGTATTCACGAAAATTTTAAATTTCTCATTTAGATAACTTCTCTTTTAACCCTGATCCATAATTCTCTTTTAGATCCTGCTAATAATTCTCGTTCAGCTAAATGTAATTATTTCCCATTTTATTGACTTAATAATTCTTCCTTTTACTCAACTTGGTAAGTCCCCTTAAAAAAATATTCTTAATCAATTTGATTTACTAATCTCTGATTTACTCGTTTTTAATTGACTCAGTCTATTAAGTGTTTTCTCCCAATACGATTATTAAGTACTCCTCTTTAATGATAATAATTTCCTCATTTCTCATTTACTCGATTCATGATTCTCATTACACAGCTTATGGATCTTATATAATAAATTAATATCCCATTATTACACTTTTGGTTCGAATTTCCCAGAATTTATAAAATTTCACCTCAACTCTATTAGGTGTTCCTCTAAATTGAAACTTTTATTATTTTCTCATGAGTATTTATAATTTCACTTTTCTCCAGTATATATTTTTCATATATATATATAGAACTCTAAGAATAAAAAATCGAAATTATGCTCAAATTAAGCTCTAAATAATTCACAAAGTTATGGAATCTCATAATAGTATATCTACATACATATATGTTTAGCCATACAATCACAAGTAATTCTCTCAGGATATAAACCGAAAATTCTCAGAATATGCTACTCGTCTATACTCAGAATATAGCAAAATCTCAAATAAACAATACTCTTAAATATTACCGGCAGTAGGAAGCGAGAGGTCGACGTGACATGCTGTATACTTGATATGGAAACTTTTCTCAGAAAATATTTGACTCTTTTCTCGTTTCAAAAAAAAACTTGATACTCAAACTTGAGTTTGAATTCGCCCCTTGCGAACCCAAATCCCTCAAGTCAGAGCTCTGATACCAACTTGTAACACCCTAAAATTTACAAGATTTTTTTTAAAATTTTGAAAACAAAATTATAATCAAAAGGTCCCAATAACTCGAATAATTAAATCCCAATAATAGTATTTTCATTTAAAAATATATTTAATGCGGAAATAGTTAAAATTAAGTGGTTTTAAAATATTAAATGCCGTCCACATCGGTAATGAAAGATACAGCGGTCAACCGTCCACATTCTCCTTTCCTCTGCTGGTACCTGAAACAATGTGGGGGAAAATAGGGGTCAGCTGGAGAAGCTGAGTGAATATCTCAAAATGCAAACAATCCTAACATACAACACATGAGGGTACATCGGTGTACTCCTACTCAGAATCTACTCGATTAATTACTCAGATTATTTCTCGGATTTTATTACTCAGATTTTAATTTATATAGCGCGCTAGGGTGACTTGGGACGAGAGATCAACCTCGACCCGCCTCACACCACCTCAACACCTGTACTCTTCGGTGTGAGTCAAAAGGCCTGGCACCAGTACTCTTCGGTGCCAAGTCAAAACGTCTGACACCAGTGCTCTTCGGTGTCAAGTCAGATATATTATGTTTATTGTTTAACTCAAAACTCAGAAACTCAGAAACTCAGAACTCAGAACTCAGAAAGTCAGATCACAGAAAGCTCAGATAACAGGTAGCTCGGATAACAGATCAATCTCAGATCACAGCTCAATCTCAGATAACAACTCAATCTCAGATAACAGATCCAAACTCAGATAACAATTATGGTGCAAGAAATGTAACACATAAGTCATGCATGTACAACGTTAAAACTGAATACACGGTGAGAATACTCACCTCGAGAAACGTAAGCTCCAAAGGATCCTCAATACTCTAAGGTGCTGCTCGGTTATTCCTAGATGATCCTAAAAGCATAAAAATGAAACCCGAATTACAATCCGTTCTAAGGACTCAATTTAGAAAAACTGGCAGCACCCGTCGGTCTCACGGAAACTGCTATAACTCCTAAACGGTTCATTAGATTTTCCCCATATTTTTACCAGGGCTAGAAGACAATCAGAACTACAATCGACTGTGAGACGGTCACTGGCCAAAACAGACTCTAAGTGTCTCAAAACAGTGATGCAAGACAGACCTGCTGCACAGGTCATCTTCCTAACAGCAGCATACTAAATCGACTATAACTTTTAAACCGTAATTCGGATTGACGAGCGGGTTGCGGCGTTGGAAAGTTAATTCAAAAACCAAGGTCCCAGCACGGGCCAAAAATCCAAAAGCTTAATTTAAACAGGTTAAAATCAGACGAGAACAGGGGGCAGAAACTGCCTATAAAAAGTATTTTGTGTACAAACCCCTTTTTAACAACCCGAGTACCCCAACGCGAAAACCCGACAATCCAGAAACCACTTTTTATCATAGAAGCTCATAACATGTAATCTCATTCATTTATTTAGAAAGTATTCGGTTTGGGGAACCAAGAACCCTATGGTTCGGTTCCCGGTTTTTCGGTTAACAAAACGATTAAGTTAAGGACATAGATTTTTCCCAACCCGAGACCCGACACCATACGAGTTCAGAAGCTGACCCACGAGGACAAAACAGTAAGGACGGGTTTTCAATAAAAGGATTGACATGTAGACATAAAGAGTCGACTAATCGGTAAGGAATCAAACAGCGAATAACAATTAAACCGAATTCACAATCCACAACAGTTACCGAGTCCGACTCGGTACCAAAATATCAAAACCCGCAGCCCCTGAATGGAAACAATTAGTTATGACTAAGGAATCAAATCAGCTAAGGATAGGATTAACAAAATGCTAGCAGAAAATTACCGAATCAACCGGGTTGACGGCTAATAGACACGGCTCGATCACGAATGAATGACCCACCACTATACTCGATAGATTATCCACCGATTGCTCCTGCTCAGCCACGGATAAACAGAATCGGAAATTAGGGACTAACGAAAACAATAAGAGAATGAACAGATCCCAAAAACATACTCCAAACTCGCCACTCACGACCGAAAGAGAACAATTCTCTCACCGATGATTGCTCTAGAACCTTAATTCCGGCTCCCATTCTCTCTTATCTGCTCCACGACTCATCAAGGAAGGAATTGGAGATGCTTGAGATGAAAATGCCGACTGAAATTGTGAGGGAGATGAGAATGTCGGCAATTAGGGTAGATGGAAAATAGCAGTTAGTTTGCAAATACCGCTAGATTAAATCACGACTTCATAAGGCTTGCAGCCTTTAATAATAGATGGCCTTTACACTCTAAATGGGCTTCGGCCACTTTGTGAAATACCCGGGCTCGCCTCATCTCTACACCCGCTGAATTGAAGGATTAGGAGGGGTTCGGCCCAAGCTTGAATCTTTTTTTTAGACGGAACATAATCACGAGTCTCGGCCTTGGCCCTTGGCCGGCCTTGACCCGACACTCATTACTCGGGAATTTTAATAACGTCTAAGACTCGCGAGACATATAGTAATTTAATTATAGCGTCTAATAATAACGGACCGTCTAACTACAGGTCGACTAAATAATTTAAGATGGTTGACTATTAACGTCTACTGATATGAACCATGTAACTTCATTATAATTAATTTACTAATTAATCCATTTAAAATTAAAAAATGTCCATTAAGTTAATATTATTTAATTATTAAAATTTCAGGGCGTTACAGCATACCTCATTTATATCTACAAAATTCCTGACACATAAGATGTATCTCAAATCAACAAGCAATCAATTATCCCAATTCAAGTGACACAACACACTGAAGGTAAGCAGTTCAGTTCATCACAACATTTCACAAATCTTAGCTAAGCAATCTTCTCAATTAACAATTCTACATAAACACAAGTATTGAGTTTATTAAAGCATACCCGAGCTATCATTGTCGGTCCACGGTTGGTGAAGATTCCCCGACCGCCCCCGTCCTTGACCCGCAACCCATTTTCTTTTCCCAAGGTCAACTTCCATCTTGCCCAAATTGACCTCCTCTAATGTACTTCATTTTCCACATGTGCGTATATATGCTCCCCAAGTAGCTCCCGCATCGTTATTTGATGTGTCAACATTTCCTAGGGCCAAGGGGGTCGGGTTCTCTTTACCTGTCATATCTATAACAATCACCACAACTCACGAAAGCTTAGTTTAAATCGTTAGTAACTACATACTAACTACAACTAGCTTCATTCACCGTTGCTCTAATCCCGCTCGTACGGAATGCTTGACCAAACTTGAGCCACGATTTGGGAATGGAACACCAACCCCGTGTATCCATCGCCAAACCGAAGCTCTGATACCAAGTTGTAACACCGCAAAATTTAGGAAGCGTTTTTTTTTTTTAAATGCCCGAAGGCGATTAGGTTATCCTCTAGGTTAGTTTAGCGGAAGCATAAAGATAATAATAAGTTTAGGTTTACAAACCAAATGTCCCAAAATAAACTTCAAAACATTAATTATTTAAACGGTGTCACTTAAACGACATGGCTCCTTTTTAAAACATATCAACTGAGCTTGGTCAATCATCCCGTCCAAAGCACCGATCACCTGAAAAGATTCAACTAGGAGGGATTAGCACAAAGCTAAGTGAATGAATATAATCAACAATTTCTGTAAAGCCCAACAAGCTAGCATAGACATCCCTACGGTCTAAAGGCCACGTAACTACGAATCACCGTCCACTAAAACACGGAAGTTCTAAAACATCTCCGGTTGGGGACAACACTGTTTGTTCGAGAAGATCGGGGTCCTGCCGGAGCCTTAAACCATGGTCGGCCAAACCACGGTAACCGATAGCGTTTCGTGCCCAACACCCGGGCCACAACCTCCCTTAACCATGCAACAAATACAGGTAAGGTCGGATACCCTTTAGTCGACACCCGATGCCCAGCGCAGTGACTTCTCAAACCTCGGATTAACACACACCGAGCCTCGGCTAACCAACACACCGAGTTGTTGCTTGCAATCAAGCCAAGTCTCTTCACTTTGTGCACATAACCTATTTGACTCATCTCTAGAAAATAGGTACTAAACTAGCAAGCAAGATACAACGAAACTGCATCAAAAGCAATGCAACTGAGTTCCCATCGCGAACTCGAGTTCGCGTCGCTAACTCATGTTCGCGTTCGGGAACTCAGTCGCGAAGTGTTCACGTCCAACACCAAAATTCTCTGTCTCGAGTTCGCATTTCGCGAACTCTAGTTCGCGTCGCGAACTACCTGAAGCTGGTACATTTCCTGCATTTTCAACAAGCATGCATATACCAAACTAATTGTAACTAAACACAAGTTGGAGGTTAAATCCACTCACCGAAACCTTCCACTTGTCGAACTCAGAGGTCTAATGTTTCTGAGTCACGATCCCGATTCCTGTACACCAAAGGAATACCGAATTAGTATATAATTCCACCAAATTATAAACAATGTTAAATATACATTTAACACTAACACTTGCACTAACTAGATAGCCAAACACTTAAACCATCATATGAACATGTCATTACCGTTTACACTTACACAACAAGTCAACTAGTCATTTTACCACTAAATGGCCCAAACGGGTCAAAATCACATAATTGTCAACGTGCTCAATTATTACCTCTTTAATCCTACAATGAACTTTACCATGACATTAAGCCACATTTGGCAATTCATAATCATATATCAATTCGTCAAGTTCAAGACACCAACAATCCATGCATTTTCCTTCCAATTTACTAGTTAACCATTTTTAACTAAAAACATCCAAACACAACTACAAATGCTATAATCTACCATTTAGTAAATCATAACTAATTAATCAATCTAACAAGTTCATAACTATCACAACCCAACTATTTTACTTCAAAATCATAAGTTATAACTTTTGACCCAAATCATCCAAACGCTAACTATCAAATCTCACCAAATCTCAACATAATTCAAAACTAACAATTTTGACTCACACTATCACAACTAACATATCCAACATGTCATTTATCATAACTAGACATAAATTCCATAATTCACAATCTTACTAGCAAGTCATAACTAGTTACCCAATCCTACAAGATTAACACTTCCTACATAATAATTTAACCCACATTAATATTAAAACCCATATTAAATCAAGTTAGAAGCATAAACCAAGACCAAACAATTGATACACACACACACACACTCATACACGAACACACACACACACACACACACACGAACACACACACACACACGAACACACACACACACCCACCCACACATGTGTACATTATGCTAAAAAGGTTGTACCTTGTGCTAAATCACTTGTACCCATGCAACAAAACATGTCAAACTTTGTATAAACACTTAACATACCATTTAACACCATAATCACCACTCAAATCTCAAGAACACATAAACCCTAACTTATCAACTATCATGAAATCGAAAATGAACACATATAGGTTGAAGCTTACCTCAAGAGCTTTCCAAAAACGTGTTCGGATTAAAGATTGGACAAGAAACGAGTTAGCAATCTCACTTGGAGCTCAAGAACACTATGAGTTTTGAGAGAGAATGAATTATAAAAATCCAAAAGAAAATAAAATGAAAAGAAAGATGGAGAGGAAAGAGATGGAAAGAATGGGAAAGAAAGAGGGTGTCCCACCCTCTTTGTGCTGCCGAAAATCCCACCAAAAGGGGGCCACATTTTGCCTTTTACAAATTTTAAACAATACAATATAAAAGTCCCTTTCGTAGTTAATTTATTTAAAATACCAAACGGGCTCCAATTTTAAAAACGAAAGCATTTCTGGACACGATATCAAAAGGAGAATCCAAAAATATAAAAATCACATTTTCATTTAAACATTTCAGAAAACAGATATTTAAATCCCTTGATTAAAATATCACAAAAGGACAAGAGGTCAAACAATTCATTTAACACTTAATCAATTTATTCCACATATGGTCAAATAGATATTTTCAAATATCAAAATATACCTAAAACAACTAGGCCAGTTTTAGGATGTTACAAGATTCCCCGACTGCCCCCGTCCTTGACCCGCAACTCATTTTCTTTTCCCAAGGTCAACTTCCATCTTGCCCAAATTAACCTCCTCTAATGTACTTCATTTTCCCCACGTGCGTACATATGCTCCTCAGGTAGCTCCCGCATCATTACTTGATGTGCCAACATTTCCTAGGGCCAAGGGGGTCGGGTTCTCTTTACCTGTCATACCTATAACAATCACAGCAACTCACGAAAGCTTAGTTTAAATCGTTAGTAATTACATACTAACTATAAACTAGCTTCATTCACCGTTGCTCTAATCCCGCTCGTACGGAATGCTTGACCAAACTTGAGCCACGATTTGGGAATGGAACACCAACCCCGTGTATCCATCGCCAAACCGAAGCTCTGATACCAAGTTGTAACACCGCAAAATTTAGGAAGCGTTTTTTTTTTTAAATGCCCGAAGGCGATTAGGTTATCCTCTAGGTTAGTTTAGTGGAACATAAAGATAATAATAAGTTTAGGTTTAGGTTTACAAATCAAATGTCCCAAAATAAACTTCAAAACATTAATTATTTAAACGGTGTCACTTAAACGACATGGCTCCTTTTTAAAACATATCAACTGAGCTTGGTCAATCATCCCGTCCAAAGCACCGATCACCTGAAAAGATTCAACGAGGGAGGGATTAGCACAAAGCTAAGTGAATGAATATAAACTACAAATTATGAAAAGCTCGACAAGCAAGCACCAACATCTCCACGACTGATACTCCTCGTAATCGCTTAACCACTGTTCCACCGAACCACTGTTCTACTAGACGAGCAACCACTAACTGTCTAATCACTAAGCACGGAAGTATTACTACATCACCGATTGCTAAACACGAAAGTATTACTACATCTCCGCGTTGGGTAATCACTATCACTGAGGATCGGCGGCTTTGCGGGCCTTAAACCATGGTCGGCCAAAACCACGGTAACCGATAGCGTTTTGTATCCAACACCCCGGGCAACTCCCTCCCCTTAACCATGTAACGCATACAGGTAAGGTCGGATACCCTATTAGTCGATACACTGTGCCCAGCCGTTATCCATCCGACGCTGACCTCTTACCTATCCTCGATTGCCACTAACCGAGTTGTCACTACTATTCCAGTAGAAACCCTTCATCTATGTGCACATATCCTATCTCACTTAACCCGATCAAACCGGTACCAACAAGCAAACTTGTTACGAAAGACTGCATCCAAAGCACCCCGGCAGAATCCCCTAACACTAGGCATACATAATAATCAAACAAGCTAAGAAGAAAAGGTGCCCAAGCAGCTCAGCAAGAAATCGCGTCGCTATCTTGTAGATAGCGTCGCGATCTAGAAATCGCGTCGCTAATTCGGCCCCAAACGCGATTTCGGTTCGCTGTTTCGGCTAGTCCCCCAAACTTCACCAAGATAGCGTCGCTATCTATAGATAGCGCCGCTATCTTCCCAGATCAGCCAAAATCCTGCATTTTTCACGAGTATGCAAATCCCAAACCGAATAAACCGGAACCCGAGTTGTAGGTTAAATCCACTCACCGAAAACTTCCACTTGTCGAACTCAGAGGTCTAATGTTTCTGAGTCACAATCCCGATTCCTGTACACCAAAGGAATACCGAATTAGTATATAATCCCACCAAATTATAAACAATGTTAAATATACATTTAACACTAACACTTGCACTAACTAAATAGCCAAACACTTAAACCATCATATGAACATGTCATGACCATTTACACTTACACAACAAGTCAACTAGTCATTATGCAAGTCTTACACCCAACGGGTCAAACCGGATTATTAAACAATAATACTTCCTACAACTATAAACATATCATCAACTTGTCATTCACCAAATGTTACCAATAACATTACTAATCACATAATTCTAACAAAATACTTACACTTTCACAATCCAAGTTATTTTAAGTCATTTTACCACTAAATGGCCCAAACGGGTCAAAATCACATAATTGTCAACATGCCCAATTATTACCTCTTTAATCCTACAATGAATTTTACAATGACATTAAACCACATTTGGCAATTCATAATCATATATCAATTCATCAAGTTCAAGTTACCAACAATCCATGCATTTTACTTCCAATTTACTAGTTAACCATTTTTAACTAAAAACATCCAAACACAACTACAAATGCTATAATCTACCATTTAGCAAATCATAACTAATTAATCAATCTAACAAGTTCATAACTATCACAACTCAACTATTTTACTTCAAAATAATAAGTTATAACTTTTGACCCAAATCATCCAAACACTAGCTATCAAATCTCACCAAATCTCAACATAATTCAAAACTAACAATTTTTGACTCACACTATCACAACTAGTCATTTTATCAATTAACACAATAGTTGATTATAATCACAACTAACATATCCAACATGTCATTTATCATAACTAGACATAAATTCCATAATTCACAATCTTACTAGCAAGTCATAACTAGTTACCCAATCCTACAAGATTAACACTTCCTACATATTAATTCAACCCACATTAACATTAAAACCCATATTAAGTCAAGTTAGAAGCATAAACCAAGACCACACAATTGATACACACCCACACACACACACACGAACACACACACACACAGGAACACACACACACACACCCACATGTACATTTTGCTAAAAAGGTTGTACCTTATGCTAAAATACTTGTACCCAAACCACAATACATATCAAACTTTGCATAAACACCTAATATACCATTTAACACCATAATCACCAACAAAATCTCAAGAACACATAAACCCTAATTTATCAACTATCATGAAATCGAAAATAAACACATATAGGTTGAAGCTTACCTCAAGAGCTACTCAAAAACGTGTTCGGATTAAAGATTGGCCACGAAACGAGCTTTGGATCTTCCAAAAACACCAAGAACTTGAAGAAGATGGTGTAGGTTTAGAGAGAGAGAGAAAGAGACGGTAGAGAGAGAGTGGGATGGAGAGATGACAAAAGATGGGGCCTTCCCCATCACATAAACCGTCCAAATGGGGAGGGGTGGGACCCACTTGGTTTTTTTTTCATTTTTAACAAATACAATACAAAAGTCCCTTTCGTAGTTAATTTATTTAAAATACCAAACGGACTCCAATTTTAAAAACGAAAGCATTTCTGGAGACGATATTAAAAGGAGAATCCAAAGATATAAAAATCACATTTTCATTTAAACATTTCAGAAAACAGATATTTTAATCCCTTGATTAAAATATCACAAAAGGACAAAAGGTCAAACAATCAATTTAACATTTAATCAAGTTATTCCACATAGGGTCAAATGGATATTTTCAAATATCAAAATATACCTAAAACAACTAGGCCAGTTTTAGGATGTTACACATAACAACAAGAATTTTGTATTTTATTTAAAATATGAATATTTTAAGTTTTCATTACTTTTTATATAAAATGAAAAATAAATAAATAAACATGTCATTTTTATTTACTAGAAAGGGTAAAAAAGAGATTAAAATGAAAAACTAAAAAACTAATTAAAATAAATATTACTAATCATTATTATTTTTTAATTTATTCACTTTATTTCATAATACCAATCATTAGTGTTATCATCACTTTTTTATTTTGAAGTGAATTTAGAAGGAGTCTATTTTAATCAAAAGTATTACAAAGGACACCACTACTAACTATCTATTAAAAGATTGTGCCCAAATGAAATGTAAATTTTTTTATGGGACGGAGGGAGTACCTTTTAAAAGTTTGTTATCCAGTTATTAATGTTCATGTAGTACAATGATCTAAATAAATAAATAAATAAAAAAGAAATAACAAAAGCAGATATTTTTCGAAAAATACTGTAACCACTCAGTGCAATAACTTTTTTAATTTAAAATTCCGCAAAAAAATGGACAACAAATACACTCAACAGATAACTTATAAAGAGTAGGCTAGTAATGGTATTAGCTTCTATAAAGTTTTAAATACGATTAGCTTGATGGCAACTTCATTATAAAATCTTTAGCAAGAAGCTAGTTCAAAATTACAACATTTAAAGATTCAGGTCAAGCTAAGAGCCTAAGATTACGCAATCGTTTGGTATAATTGTGACGATTACACCTGTTGAAAATCCAATCAAAAAAAACAAGCAAGGAAAATTGAGAAAGCCAACTTTGTTTGGCTTAAAAAACAGTTAGTTTGGATTTGTAACTAACTATTTGATAATGGAAACTACTTGATACGACGGAAATACAACTTGATAATTATGGAATTTGAACAAGTATTCCAATTTTTAATGTAAACCGCCTACAATGGATTCTAACTCGATCAAATGAACAAATTTTCGTAACTAAGTATAATCATTCTCTTTCATAAACGTCAATAATCAGGAGCAGGGGAGGTCCAAGTTTGACTGGTAAGATTTTGCACAGTCCATGGTCTAAAATATTGAAGCCCAATAGTCTTGACTCCTAGTAGACATAAAGCTCATTATTTGATGATTTTTATACTGGTTAACCTGTTGGGCCATAGCAAGGCCGGTTCGATACCCAAACCTGTTTTCAAAATATTTAATACTAGGTTATAACCCGAGAAAATTTACGGGTTGTCGTAATTTTACTGAACGTAAGTTTTATATAATAGAAATATGATTCGTTACCCAAGGTAATATAGGAATTAGAGACTAAACTGGTTTATTTGATCAAACAAAACTTTCTGGTTTTGAATGAAGATAGGTTATGTTGTAGTCACATTGACATTTATAATGTAGTGAGTACTGACAACTGCACATTTAATTGATGGTGCACCATAGGGCAATTTCCACAATTTACTCAAGCAAATTGGTTAGAAACGGTCAAAACCAAAATTATAATTAAAAAAAAAAGATACAATTCAGAACCAAAACTTATTGTATTTCAAATGAATACATGATGATGCAATAAAATAAGTTAGATATGTAGTTATAACTTGGTCAGAATCGGCAAGTTGAATATAAAAATCCAGTTGAACCGGCATCCGCCGGTCAAACACGTCACCTAATTTTTCTAAACAAAAATAGATTATAAAATATTGTCTTTTATTTTGCAACTTAAAAGTATTAAATTTAGTTAAAAATTAGGTTTTAGATTTTTTTTGAATTCTTTATGGTATTTATTTTGTATTTTTCTAATTTTTGAATTTGTACAACATTAAAATAATTGGTACATGATAAATATTTAACAATATTGTTATACATTTCGACCGGCCAGCTCATCCAGTCCACTATATTTGCCCCTATTTATAACATTGGATGGTTAAAATACAAAGTATTAAAAACATTGAATAACACTATGTTACAAACCATAAAGTTTATTCCTCCGTTATTATACAAAAACGACATATTTATTTTACTAAAAAATAAAAATAAGAAGAACCAAACACATTGACTTAACATGATCACAAGTTGCACCAATTCAAGACCATCTTCGGGCAACCCTAATCTTGAGGCCATGTTTCATGTAGAGAATGATTGAAACATTAGGAGCGCCAATATGACCTTTGACCATTTCGAAGTCGTAATTGTGAAAAATGGTTGCACCAACTACCTTCATTTGAGTGAAAGCCACTTGCTTCCCGATGCATGTTCGTGGGCCGGCGTTGAACGACAAGAACTTGTACGATGGCTCATGCCTTATCATTTGTTTGTCAGTCATCCATCTCTCGGGCTTAAATTCCCAGCTATCTTCGCCCCAAATGCTTTCCATTCTTCCCATGGCGTACAACGAAAACAATATCTAGAAATTAACATGTTAGGGATTCAACAAACAATTCATGTTGCGAATTGAAAGTTTATAAAATCTCTAGAATTAGTCCCATACCACTAAACCAACTGCTATTTGGTTCATAGTCAGGGAAAAAATGGTAAAACATAAAACATTAAATGTTTTTTGAATCCACAACCATATGGTACACTATAAATACCAGATATTGCTGAGCTATAAGATATTTGATATAAACCATTAAATGACGAATAATTTTTACTAAAGTATATAAACTAAGTTTTAGTTTAATTATTAGTTATTAAAATGGTCACTTTTAGGGGGAAAATCAATTTTAGTATCAAGTACTATATATGTCAAACTACTAACTTACTAACTTGTCATTAAAAAAAAAATTCAAGTATACAATACGGTTTTTCAATAAATACGCTTTAGTAATTAATTATCCAACGTTACTATAAATAGTTTTTCTTTAAAATTTGGAATAAAAAAATTATTAAAATTTTATAATATAATATATACGGAGTATTTCATAGTAAAGTATTTGAGTGAAAAAAAAGATGATTTTGCTACCTTAGGCTATATTTAACAATTAACTTTAATAATTCTTATTTTTAAATCAACCACCAAAAAACACTACGAGTATTATTTTGCCTACACACATTATGTTCAAATTCTAATATGTTAATCGTCAAAATTATCTTAACAATATAGCTAATCGTCAAAAAAAAAAAAAAAAAAAAAAAAAAAAACTAATAAAGCTATGCTACCTTCATTTTTGAATCAACACGATGACCGCTAGGAAGAACATCCGGTTTAACCGGAGCCTTATGTTGGAACGGAACAGGCGGATAAAGTCTTAACGATTCACAAAATGCAGCATGTAAATAAACCAGTTTGTTTGTTTCTTCGGCTTCAAAAATCCGCCATTTTTGGACTTCAGACTCGGGTATAATTTCATTTATTTCGTCCCTAATCTTTTTCTCAACACTGGGGTGTGTCATAACAAGCCACAGAAACCACGTTAGCGACGAGCTCGTCGTGTCCCTCCCCGCAATCATCAAATTCAAGATCGTATCTCTTAAAAACTTATCGTCATGTTTGAATCCATGACTCATATATTGATCATTCTCAGTTATCAAAGATGTCAAAATATCGACACCCTTTGCATGATCATCTATTTTCGACACCACATCTTTTCGTTTTTTTGAAATAAGACCACTAATCACATCATCTAATATTTCCCAAGCCTCTTTTAACTTCTTTTCTTTCCCGATATTAAGCCATCTTTGTAGCTTCCACACGCTTTTTGGAGTAACATGACGTGCAAATATGGCTTCTTCGGCTTCATCCATGGCTTTTGAGAATGGTACGTCTTTAAAATCAACCGATAAACACCCGGGATCGTACCCGGTTACAAACATACAAGTAGTGTCAAAAGTATATCTTTGAAACACGTCTTGCATGTCGACAATAAGCCCGTATGACGCCACATAGTCAAGAACCGGAGTCAATCCATGAGACAGTTTTTCAGTATTCATCCGTGCCAAGAACCGTAGAAACGTTTGATTATTAATCAAAGCATTCGTAACCTTTCGATGGCTCCGCCACAACTCGTAATCCGAATTGAAAATCCCGTCTCCAAGAACTTCAAAAATCTCCCTAAATTCGTCGCCTTTTGGGAAATTTAAAAAGTTTGAGCTCATGATATGGTGGACATTGGCTGGATCAGCCGTTGCTAACATGTCCATGTTAATGAACCATGGACCTTTAAACAAGAAAGTGCCACGTGTCTCACTGAGGATCTCGGCACAACGATGGTGGATTCTACCGGTTCCTCGAACTATTAATGATGGAAGCATCCCGAGAAATGGCCACTCGTAGAGTATAGAATGTCGTTGCCGGAACCAAGAGAAACATAGATAGCATAAGGTTGCGAGAATGAGCTCAAAGTAGCCGAAAGGCAACACCATTTTGGGGGCTTGCATGTGTGGGAAATTTTAATGAAGATAGACGAGGGTTGATATGGATAGTATTTGTAATGGTGAAATTAATTAGGTTTGGTAGGTGGTTGTTTGACCTTGTAGCGTTGAGTCAATGTGAAAGAAGATATTCTCTTTGTAACTTGTGAGTTTGTATATATCAGTACGACATTAAATGCAATAAAATACAAATTTCAATACACGTGTATTTGATTTTATGGGAATACTATCAACATAGCAAACTATAACTTTCGAAAAGAAAAAAAAATATTTTACATACTTTATCTATAATAGTGACGTTTCTTATTAAAGTTAAAAAAAAGTGTACAACATATCACTACAACGAGGATTAGTTTGGGTGGTCTAGTGCGAAACTACAAATAAGACCTTGTAATCACAAAAAATTGTATGTGGTACATATTAATTCTGTCTTTCACTCTTTTAAATATGTACATTATGGTATCAAGTTTGATATTATATAAGAGTATTAAAAACTCAAAAAACAATATACTGTAAATAACTAAATATTAATGGACATATACTAATTGGAGCTCCCTCACAAATGGTGGCCTTGTACCGCTGCCCCACTTGCACAGGGCAATCACCGGCACTGACTACAACAAATGCCATTTGTTTACGAATTTTTTTCTTTAAACTTATGGAAAATGCAAAAAATATTATTAAATTGTTCACACTTATAAACATGTACAAAAAGATCACCTTTATAATTGTAGGAAATAAATATAAAAAGTTATTAAGAAGAAAAAAGTTTGTTTGTACTTATAAGCGTTTACACATGATATAAAATTGTATACACAAAAATCTTCAATTTTGTTACACAAAAATCTTCACGCTAGAGGAAGTACGAGAAAATTGAGTGCACAACGCAAATTGACCACTACATTTCTAAATGTAGAAAACTTTTAAATTTGTACACACTTATAAGCAAACTTTTTTTTACAAGTTTAATTACAAAATATGTGATGAATTCTGGTATTTTCTTTACGCTTATAAATGTAAATATCTTACATACATCTATAAGTGCGAACAATCCTGACAAGTTTTTTTTTTTAAATTCTTATAAGTACGAAGAGCAAGTGATAATATGGTAATCACTCTTAAAGTCATAACAAATATAGCAACCTTAAGGTAAATTATAATGCGATTAATGGTATAAATATTATATGTTGCCATGATTAGTATAAGATTAAATAATGTTGTTATGGTCACTACTATATTATAAAGTACGTAGTATTATGTTATTATCACTACTATATTATATAGCATTTATGATATCATTTTAATATCTTAATTTTAGAACAATTGATATTTCTAAAGTCGATCTTGCATGCAAGTGATAAAAACATTGAGGTTGCGGGGAAGACGCTAGGTATTCATGGTTGGTGTGATGGATTAATAAAGACTACCACCGAATGTCCATATTATACTTGTAAAATAATAAATTGCTTTTGTCTATTTTTAGGGGTAATAACATGACATCTTATAACGATCCATCAGATCAAACCATGTCAACAACTCTTCCTAATCTTTAAAGTTCTAGATAACTTTACAAATTTCATTACGTGTTATGTTTTTCAGATTGGGGAGAAATATAATAAAAGACCCCTAAGTCACCATGTAGTTTAATTTGCTTATATATGGTTGAAATGTTTTAACTTTTTATCTTATATTTAAATTTAAATGGTATTCCTGTTATGAGGGTTATTTATGATGGCCGAGCTTTACTTCTGATGTACGAACCTAACAGTTGTCGTAACCATTTTTGGATCTTCCTTCGACCATTTGCTAAATGTGTGACCGGTAAAAGATCGAACATGTGATCTCTAAGAATTCATTCGGGAACGCTTACCACTACAACACCAGGTTAATTTAAGTGTGACGTTTGCAGGTTGTTCTATGTGGCAATCTGCCATATGGAATAGTTTTTCTTTTCGTCCGTATGAAGATGTAATCATGACATAATATTTACAGTGGAGTGTATATGCATCTTTCCACTATATCAATTTGCAACACTCATTGATGCCTTCAAGTTTCATAATATATCAAAGTAATATGATAATAAAGAGCCATATAGATGGATCGTACTAAGCCAGCTTTTCCTGGGCCGGGTTTTTCATAGAATTCGGTCTGTTGGGCCTTCCTTCAAGCAAAAGTAAGGTATGTTTGAAGTTTGGTGGTCCATAACCGGTCCTGGTAAGGCATTTTTAGGACAAGCTTGAAAAGACGTGAATACGAAAATCTAGACACGAGCATTATGAAAATCTCCAAATCAAAACTCGCGACTGGATGATAATTAAGTAGAGATAAAATTCAAGGAAGTCGATGCAAAGATTCATTGAGAAACACCTCTATTTAAAGTAATTTGAAAAACATGTTTTGGTACATGTTATGTTGACCGGCCCACTTTTTCTCCAAAATTACTGTAATTACTAATGTTTATATAAAAACTATGTGCGTGAGATATAAAAGCGAGTAGCTAGTATAAATCCGATATCAAACGTGCAGTGTTAATTAATACTCTAGAAATATTTACAGAAACGAACGAAAGAGAAGACAATTTATCACGTAACATTACATGGAAATGTGGAACTATTCCAATGAGAAGGCCATATTGGGAACTCCTGCCGTCTTCGTTAACAGCAAATCAAAACAAATCGTAAATTGGTAACGTGTCCGATATTTTTTGAATATAATTTAAACTTACGCTGAGAGTAAAAGTTATAGTAAAAAATTATTATACGTATTAAAAATTATTATAACTATAATTATAATAAAAAATAATACTAAATATTATTAACATCTAAATAGTAAATAGTTTATAAAATACATCAAGTTAATTTATGTCATGATGACTTATTAACGTAAAATTATAATTTATAATGGCGAATTTACCAAAATATCCTTTAAATTATCGTAAGTGGCTTCTTCATTTACTAATTAATCAACACGGAGGGATAACGTAACGAGCATCACAACAAAGGGAAGTAACAATGAGAGTTTTTAAGTAGACTTAGCAAATGGTTCTGTTTGTGTTATCCGACACCTTAAATAGGTTGACGCTCCTAAATTCATATCAAACATGTTTAATAAATAAAATTAAAATATTGACACAGACCCAATTAGGTTAATTTCATGTATCTTGACACAACCCGTTAAATTTATAAAAGTGAAAAATTTAACTTATTTAATTGATCCGTTTAAGATCTGAAAATTCACATAATAGCGTTTAAACAAATACCCCAACCTGTAAAACATAGAGATTTAAAGTTCTTAGTGACCATTTAAATTTTCCAAAACATAAAACATAATAAAATCTAAAAAAAAAAAACATAATAAGAGCTTAGACTTTTCTCACTACAACTAAAAAATCATAAATTTCTATGATAATTACATATAATGTATTTAAAAATATAAAATTCATTAATATAAATTTACCTTTAAATAGTGATTTGGGTTATCTTCAAGTTGAAAGTGTTGACACTAATCTTACCCGTTTAACTTACATTTTATGTCGAGTCAACCCATTTACGTGTCGAAACCTCTAATCAAAACCCACTAATTTCATATCGGGTTCGTGTCGAGTTGTCGTGTCTAGTTTTGTTAGACCTGATCAATAAAATGTTCGGACATATAAAAGAAATTGTACATTAACTAATAACAATTGGTAGACACAAATATCATTACTCTATCTAATAATCTTAACCTATATATGAGGCCTAGGTTTGATATTTTTTTGCCAACTAATCAATTTCAAGCTCTCTCATTGGTCCCCAATGCCACATGTAATTCCCCTATTGGCCATGATATATCATCCCTATTTGATACAACTTCCTCCTGCACTTTAACAAAAAGCACTAAATTTACGGGATTGACTATTCAAGATTTTAATTCTTTTTTTTAAACGTAGCAATTGGCTATTCAAATGTTGAAGAAAGACATTCAGCCTCACCATCTGTTATTGTGATTGGTGGTGGCTTTGCTGCATATCTGATGCTCGTGCACTTCATGATGCATTGATGCTTCATTTCAGGTACTCTAAAAAACATAATTTATACGATTACCTAAATACACAAGAAGAAATTTAATTAATTTCATTTCTATTTCAGGTTATTGTACTTGACTCTCGTAACAGAATTGGTGGTCGGGTTCGTACTGATTACTCATTTCGTTTTCCTGTAGACTTGGATGCATCATGGTGAGAAAATTGAAAAGATTTTGTAATCTTGATTGTTTGAATAATTCGGGTTCAAATTTCGTAATCTTGTGGATTTTGTTTATCTATGACAATTTGTTTTTTTATTGCAGGATAAAGAAATAGGACATGAGCCAACTTATTTTGTAACGTCGTTTTCCTGTAGACTTGGATGCATCATGGTGAGAAAATTGAAAAGATTTTGTAATCTTGATTGTTTGAATAATTCGGGTTCAGATTTCGTAATCTTGTGGATTTTGTTTATCTATGACAATTTTTGTACTGATTACTCATTTCGTTTTCCTGTAGACTTGGATGCATCATGGTGAGAAAATTGAAAATATTTTGTAATCTTGATTGTCTGAATAATTCGGGTTCAGATTTCGTAATCTTATGGATTTTGTTTATCTATGACAATTTGTTTTTTTATTGCAGGATAATAAATAGGACATGAGCCAACTTAACTCGAAGGTTTCACTCGGATGCATAAAAAGCTAAACGTTAAAGGCAAGTGGTGTGATGTAAGGGCTAAAATAGTTGTTCAATAGTTGGGAGACACTTAGTTGATACTTATACATTTTTTTTGAGATTACCAAGCCTTTTGTATATTGGGAATATTTTATCATATATATCATTTTGTGGATGGCAAACTAATTGTAATTTGACAAATTGATTACTTGATTTGTATCTTTTTTAGTTAATTGATGTGTTTCTCTCTCTTTCTCTCGGCATTTCCGTTGGTAAATTGTGAATTATTGACTACTTGAATTACCAACAGACAAATAAAATTATCAATGGCGTTTCCGTTGCTAAATTACCAACGGATAGAACGTTTTTGGCTATCAAAATTACCAACGGGCAATTTTAATCACCAACGGCTTTCCCATTGGTATTTACCGACGGGATCGTTGGTAAAATTTTTTACCTACCGGCCTTTTACTGACAGACGGTTTTCGTTGGTAATCCCGTTGGTAAATTTTTTACAACTTCCAAACATGTTTTATTCATATTTTTATCAGAATATGTAATTATGTATGTTATTATGTGAAGATCTTATGGAATTCCAATACCGATGAGAGTATATATTTCAAAGATATCACTATTTAATTATTTTCTTAAATCTTTTTTGAAGCTAGTTTCTTAAATACCGTTGTAACTTTTAACGGATGTTATTAACCATATCCATTTTAGGATTATAAATTATGTAGTTTGACTAATTCACGTGTTTGTCGGGCGGTAAGACTCATACGCGAAACACATGTGCCATCCTCCCCTTTCTCCCGGAAACCATAAAAAGCCATCTTCTCCACCAGATTTCATTCCCCCTTGAAACCCTCCTTCACACATATCTCCCACAAAATGAATGCAAGTTTCCTCAGAAATGGTAACAAAGCTTACCACCACATAAACACCATACGCCATTCCATTTCGGATTCAATCGGTATTCCCATTCACAGAAGCCATGTCCGGCAACAATTGCAGCCGTCCAAAGCTTTTTACTCCCGATTTCATGGCCGGAGAACCAAGGATATGGAGTTTTCTGTACCGGTTCGTAGTTTTTGTTCTAAGCCGAATACTGCAAAGGTATCCGCTTCGATTGCGAATTCTGGTGCGATTAGATGGTATTTAGGCATGATTAATGCTAGACCTATTCTTACTAAAAGCATCACATCTGCTATCATTTACACTGCTGCTGATGTTACGTCCCAGGTAGTTTAATTAAATGCAATTGAGCTGTGAATTTCTAATTTATTGCGTTTTTACAATGCAATTGAAGTTTTGTATATTTGATATTGGTTCTTCTATGTTTATGTCCGATAGTTTTACCTGAATAGAATCAAAGGTGTATATTGATTCTGTAGGTTTAACATTGTGCGATCAACAATTGACCAATAGTTTCAGTTAGGGGTGGTTGATATTATATAGGTAGTACTAATATATTTTAACATTGAGAAATCACTAGAAAAGTTAATCTTCTCTTGATCAATTATATGAATTCCTCTGAAGGCATTAAATTAGGGCTCAGAAGGAAAAAATTCTGGATAATTAAGAGGTTCCTCTGCTCCTGCAATCATAGATATATACTTGCCATCTATGTGGTTATATATGTATCTATGTACGTCTGAAAAATTGAATTTCTTGATTGCTTGAGGTCCAAAGAAAGTAACTAAAGAAGTTCATCTAACTTTGTTAATTCTTGAAATATAGATAAAGCTTTTAATATGGTAAGATTGACACATGTAATGATCAAGTCTAATTTAGTGATATCAGTATTACTTGTTAATTGATAGATTTGATAAAAATTTCAGACAACAATGCAATCAACTTCAGAATCTTATGATCTGATTCGAACATGTCGTATGGGTGGATATGGAATGATGGTTGCAGGTCCAATGCTACATTTCTGGTTTAATTTTGTGTCAAGAATACTCCCTAAAGTGGACACGGTTACAACTTTCAAAAAAATGTTCATTGGCCAAGCAATATTTGGGCCTATTATGACTTCTTTATTTTTCTCCGTCAATGCAGCTCTACAAGGTATCACATTTTTATTTATTTATTTATCTATTTTATGATCAACTTAGTTTGATGATTTTTGAATGTTTTAGGTGAAAATAGACAACAAATTGTGGCTCGATTAAAGCGAGATATGGTACCCACAATGATAAATAATGCCATTTATTGGCCTTTATGTGATTTTATCACATTCAGATTCGTCCCTGTTCATTTGCAGGTAACTATAATTCGATTATTTTACTTTATAAGAAATTAGATATTAATTTTGAAATATTGATTTGTTGTGTTGTGTTGGTTTAGCCACTAGTGAACAACGCTTTTTCGTACGTATGGACAATCTACATTACATACATGGCCAACTTAGCAAAAGCAGACTGACTAATCAAACAGATTTCTTGAAGCACAAGCAACATATCCTTCATGTAAATGGGGATTTTCATTTCATTTTTCTTTAACCAAAACCACACTATTGTACTTAATTTACAGCACTAATCTATACAATAATTGTTCATGAGTATCTTGATTCTTCTGTAGTACCATTTCATATATCAGAAGAGTTAAATTATATGTTACAAGCTTCAAGTTCTAGTTTGCTTATATGTGTCAAACAGGTGAAATAAGGTGGCAATTTCTCACCTGATCCGAAACTCGACCTGATACCCACAAGAAAATAATCAGGTTAGGGTTGATGCAAAAAATGTTTCGGGTCAACTCAACAATCATGTTTATTAAACGGGTTAGTTTTGGGTTTTTGATAATTTAAATGGGTCAACTCGAAAACACGATTAATTATTAAAACATGTTTAAAAATAAATATATATATATATATATATATATATATATATATATATATATATATATATATATATATATATATATATATATATATATATATATATATATATATATATATATATATATAGGGTATGGATCAATAGAAAAGTGTCCTTATTTGAAGAAGTTGAAGAAGCAATGCATTTTCGTAAAATATACATGTATGTATACATATACATACTTATATGTATATATACATATATATTCATACCATAGATATATATATGTGCATATTCATGCCCGATATATATGTATATATACACATATATATACACATGCATTCATTTTCAGTCGTAACTTGCATTTTCAGTCGGAACTTGCATTTTCATTTACGAAAATGCATATGCATTCCGTATAAATATGTGTATATATATACATATATACGGTATAAATATGAACATATGTATATCTATGGTATGAATATACATGTATATATACATATATGTATATTTTACGAAAATGCATTACTTCTTTAACTTCTTCAAATAAGGATGCTTCTTTCTTGATCCATATATATATATATATATATATATATATATATATATATATATATATATATATATATATATACTTTAATAGTTTATAGATGCATTTTAAAAAATAGATATATTTAATAAATAAATATACTTTAGTATGTTTTACATACACATTTAAAAAGTCGACTTGTTTGATCCATTCAAACTGCTAACATGTTTAACCAGTTTAATTAAATGGGTTATATGAGTCGTGTTCACGTGGAAAGTAAACATGTTAGTTTGAGATATATGACGCATTTATATAAAGTGGTTGGTTTTATGGTGAATGTTTTTGGCCCGCCAACTTGCAAATATGTACCTGACCAGATTTGCCACACCCGGTGAAAATGTGAAATTAGAAAAATCTTACTTAAAAGGGAAGCAAATCTAACAGGTCATCAAAAGTGCATATTAAATATACACAATATCTTATTTGACATGAATTCCGCATTCATATTTGACATGCTTTGGATGCAAGAAAATAACAATGGATACAAAATTGACAAGTTGAATAAATGCGAGCAATCTTGAAGCCATATTCTCAAATGCTATACAAGCACAAGTAATTATGAATGACACTTGTGAACCCCCATAAACAAAATCAAGAAAACACCTAAACATCCTATAAACTAATTTCAATGTAACTTCTCAAACTGTGTTGACCAATCACCTCCAAGTTTACAAGGATCACACTCCATTGCAACACTAAAATCCAAAACCGAAACCCTCGGCCTTTGCCAATTTACGGGCCCGTTCTTGACCCTTGACCGAGCCAGCCCGATACACGGTTCCATTAATCTCTTCAAGTAAGTATCCAACCCAACATTTAACAAATTAGCACAATCCTCAGATACACTTAACCCCTCACACTCCAATTTCTGCTTCAAACGACCCCTCAAATATCCACTATCCGGTAATTCACAACTGCTTTGACATGTCTGGGCCCAGGCTCGGGCACCATGATATAATGCTTTCCGGGGCGGGCCCGTTTTCAATGAAACACCAAGTGGAGCTGTAACCGGGCTTCTGCTTTGAATGCCCGGGCTGCCCGAGACAACTTCTTCACCATCTTCCACTGATATAGTCGGTCTGCTACCAAGAGAATGCAATTCGGTTGGGCTTTGATGGGCCTCTTGGTGCACTTTTGACCCGTTCGGGCCAAGCGGGCTAAATCGGTCCTTAAACTTACGGTCACGTGGCGATCGGCTTTTGCGGGGTGATAAAGGAAATGCATCTCCATAAAGTGATTGTAGATTCGGTTTTTGAGAAACTTTTACATTTAGAGAATTTGCAAACTTTTTTACTGTTGGTGGTGGGACTTTAGATAAAGTAGCATTTTTCACAATTGAAGAAATTAACAGATTGTGAAGAGGGAGATTTTCCCTTCCGATTGTTTGGATGCAGAATTTGTCAAAACTATTTTTGCTGAGCTGGAGGCTGAATAGTTTGTTGAGTAAATTGAAGTATTTATCTGCTCTTTGTTGTCCAATTTTTCTATACAAAAGAGATTTTAGCTCTAATGTGTCGATCCGTGTATACTGCTGATTAGCACCCATTTATTTACCTTTAAATACCTAAAATACAACCAACATCAGATACACAATTAACATTTAATTCTTAAGTAAACAACTGTATTAGGTTTAACATAATTAAGCTTGTAACAAGTGAAATTTCATTCAAATCAATTTTCTACACTGGACCTATTTATACTGTCTCTCATTAAATTAAACATCCTTTAATTATTTTACATATTTTTATATAATTGGACACTATGAACTTCGATCTATCCACATTTTCCGAATCAGGTGAGTGTAAGTAATGCAATTTTTCCACTTACGGAATCTTTATCCAAAATTTAACTAATATGTTGCAGTTACATCCATTACTGTTTCAACTCTCGCAATATGTTAAGAAACTACAAGGTATCAATTGAAGATAGAAAATAGCAGTTAATGAATGATGTTCGATTATAAAATTTTCAACTTTATACCAAATTGATCGATAATGAAAACATGGAACTTACAAGAACTCAAACGCAACATTCAATGCGAACAGAAAGATAGAATCTTTAGTCGATTCCGATCTATAGTGAACATTTCAATTTAACAATTCAACAATGAAGATAGCAATCAGATGAGAGAGAACGGACCTGAATCGCGCTTCTTAATTTTGGCAATTGAATTGTTGTTCCGCGATTCTTCAATGCCTTCTTCTAAATCTGCAACCGAATTCGTGTCTAGCTTCCGATTGAGTGTTCAATTTCAGGATAGAACTAGAAACCCTAGAATTTTGATTTAGGAATTGGAAAACCCTTTCACGAAATTTAGTTTGTCAATGGCTACTTATGCAAGAACAGCAAATAGCCCGGTTTGACCGTCTTTTGGTTAGTTGCAAAAGTACCCCTTAACTAAACTCGATATTGTAATATGGCCCTCGGAGTGTGATGATACATTGCATAGTAAATTACTACATCTTAATTCTTATCTATGGGTGAAAGAAAAATTCTAATCACTATATGCTTGCTTCTGCAAATTATTATATTGAAAGATAACAATTAACATATCTAACTAGCAGACATAATAATATTACTAAAATATGTGGGAAAATAAAAGGAAAAGGTTAATAGATAAAATGTTCAAAAAGGATTAATAGCGTAGATTGTTGCTTGTTTACTTATCTTGTGAATTGAACGGTTTTCCATTTTTCCTTTTTTAGCACAAAATCAAATGGTTGAATTTTGATAGTTATAACACAAAGGTTAGTCATGCTACTAAATTTACTCAAGGAGTTAAAATATAATATTAAAAAGAGTGTGCAAAACATTAAGCTTCATAGTATGTTTCCATTGGTCAACTTCATAGCACAAGTACATTATGCATCACTTGTATACTCCTATTTTAACATTCCCACTTTACTACTTATAAGAGGGGTGCGACGAGAGTAATCGGTTCTCACGTCAGTTGTGTCGGTTTTTCCAAACAAATGGCACATCTCATCGGTTGAGGTCCGTCAGTTGGAGGCTTTGGATAGCCGAAGAATAGAGAAAGATGAAATGGTGAGCTCAAGGTATTTTAATAGGGTATTTAATATTTATGTGTATATTTTATAACGATGTGATGCAAAAAAAATGAAGAAATTAAATTTTTTAGTATGAATATATCAATTGAATATCAATCGGAGTGTTAGCAAATGTGACAGCTTCACGATTTGCAATAGTCGTATACTTCATACCTTATGCTCATAATTTAAACTATGAAGTTCAAACAATATAAAATTAAAATCGCATTAGTAAAGATTATCAACAAATCAAAGTGCAAGGATCTTCACGCCAAATCAGCTCCAAGAAATTCGCAAAATGTCCGAAAGCCCTCTAGAAGCAATATGCAGCACACTTGGAAGGATTTCAGTGTCTGTTCAAACAAATATATCCAAATTCATTAACATTCCCCCAAAACCAACTACACCCACAAATGTACAGGTTTCAGTTTCTGTATCCGCACCTCCTATGGCTACTGATTCATCGATGCAAACCTCTGATTCTTCTGCTCATCAACCGACTGGCCCGCTCACAAAGGTAACTTAATTTTCGTTATACTTCCAACAATCGTTCTGAATACGATGTATTTTTACCTGATTTTAAAGTTTCGTGTGAAAATTCATCATGCCCACTAACTGTTTGATGAAAGTCCTGAACCAAAATTATGATATGGCATTTCTGTCAATGTTACTGCTTCTGTGCTAATAGAGGTTTATTTGATGATGAATTCATTTGGGGGATTATATGAAAAAAAAAAAAAAATGTATCTCCATTTGTGGCAACGTGGAGGATTAGATATATTTTTTTTTTAACTAGCTTCATAGCCCGCCTGACTGGGCGGGCATGCTTCAAGAAAGATGTTAAAGAAACTAGCCTATAACCCGTGATAAATCACGGGTGGCTTATAAAAATTTTCATAAAAATTTCATAAATTTCACAATGTTTTACTTTCACATACATATAGAGTACATTACTACATTAAATTTAGGTTTCTGAGTGGGTATAATTATGCAAAACTGTAAACCTACATGTGGAATAATGAGCGGGTCAAAATCGATAATTATGCTACTGGTCAAAACATGGTTGTGTTTACTTGAAGCAAATGTTTTACCCAAAACTCCTATGATACTTTTTTTAATAAAGCAATTTTTTTTACCTGTTTTGAAGCTTTTGAGATAATACATAACCCAAATCGATCTATGCATAAGTAAACGGGTCGGAAATCATAATTGCCTTATTGCCACATCAAAATACAACCGAGCAACTAATAAAAAACTAAACATTTAAAATTTGTTAAAAGGTTGAGAATATAGCTAACTACTTGTTTTGTAGCTTCAGCAATAGTCCCCTTGAGTTTACAGTCCACACTATAGTTTGTATAACTTAATTCTGCATGCATCCAACCAAAAACCTTGTAATCAAAATCTTTTACAAGCAATAAACATATATTTCATTGGTCAAATAATAAAGATTTGAAAAGTAAAAACCATATAATGCATTAACACTCCATCCACCATGGCAAGAGCTATTTCGAGTTTTATCCAAGTATAATTGGATTTCAAAACTGTTGCACACTTATTGCACACAATTTTCAAATCATTCTCTGTAAGTCTTTTAAGCAATCAGCCTTCTTGTATAATTTATATAATAATTGGACAATAAGAACTTTGGATCAACCAACCGACCTGTTTCGACCCGTATAAAGGTTTACTTATTTTGACCCATTACTCAACCTGCTCATTTTGTCACCTCCATCGTAAGGAAGTAAATAATAAGTTGAGCTTTTAGTTTTAAGCTCACCGTTAATGCCCATCGTTAAAAAGGCATATTATTTAAGACTCCATATGCTATTGTAAAACATTCAAAAAACGGTTGGTTGTTCCACATTATCCAGTTTATTACATCTTGTGCAGGTCAATTTATCAATATCGGATTTGAATTTTCTAAAAAAAAAATTGTCATTCAAACCATCACAATGCATCTCTAGTTTTGGAGTAACAATCAAATTTGCTAAAAGGAATGATTCAATTTTGGAGCTCCATAACCTGCACAAGAAAGATCACAATATAATAATTAGAGCATTATGATGTGTCAGGATTGAATTAGTCAAGCTAGAATTAACCTGAATAACAAAAAGGATTAGTAAATAAAAGTGAAATGATACATAAATATTAGGAATAAAACTTAACTTAATTTACTAAAAATAACAATTTAACATCATCCGTGTATATACCTCATCGGAAAATCTACATTTAATTATTTGCAATGTGTACATATAAAATTATACAGTTCTATGCATAATAACCGATTCGAAATTGCTGAAATTGTTTAGCAACAATCATAAGAAACTTTGCACAATAAATTTATGTTAAAAACCAAACCCCTACAGACGAATTTGATAATAAATCAATAACATAAGATTGTAATTGAATAAATCAATAACATAACTTCATAACAAAGGTGAATAATTGGAAAAATATTAAATTAACTTCAAAACTAAAAGTCATAAGGAACTCCTTGCAAATACACTGAAACAGTCAATTGCTAAATTAACTTCATAATCAGTGGGATATTTGATTTTGCCGCCTTCAAATCTTTTACTCACAAAACAAAATGAATAATCAGTGAGATATATGCTTCAAATCACTTTTCCTGGACCGGCAAATGAGAGAGCAAGAGATCTGAAACCGAACATGTTTGGATGAGAATGAAAAGATTCATGAATTTAAAATTGAATTAGGACATTATCAGAAGAAGAGTAAGAGGAAGTTGTTGTAATCACGCTTCTTCTACGCATGAATAGGGAGGGTTATGATTTGTCTCCATAAAATTAAACCGACAATCTGTTGAAGAGATTATCATTTATGGAATTTACTACATACGATTTATATAGGAATATTAAAAAAAAATAACGTTTTATTGACTTTAATACATAATAATCAAAATGATAGTTATAATTTGTAGAATGAAGTGGCCTAAATTTAATAGCATTTTAAAGAGGAAGGCATGAGGTTGTGCCAAGTGGAGTTGCATGTGCAATTGTCGAATTTGATAATAAATCAATAACATAAGATTGTAATTGCATAAATCAATAACATAACTTCATAACAAAGGTGAATAATTGGAAAAATATTAAATTAACTTCAAAACTAAAAGTCATAAGGAACTCCTTGCAAATACACTGAAACAGTCAATTGCTAAATTAACTTCATAATCAGTGGGATATTTGATTTTGCCGCCTTCAAATCTTTTACTCACAAAACAAAATGAATAATCAGTGAGATATATGCTTCAAATCACTTTACCTAGACCGGCAAATGAGAGAGCAAGAGATCTGAAACCAAACATGTCTGGATGAGAATGAAAAGATTCATGAATTTAAAATTGAATTTGGGCATTATCAGAAGAAGAGTAAGAGGAAGTTGTTGTAATCACGCTTTTTCTATGCATGAATAGGGAGGCTTATGATTTGTCTCCATAAAATTAAACCGACAATCTGTTGAAGAGATTATCATTTATGGAATTTACTACATACGGTTTATATATGAATATTAAAAAAAATAACGTTTTATTGACTTTAATACATAATAATCAAAATGATAGTTATAATTTGTAGAATGAAGTGGCCTAAATTTAAAGAGGAATGCATGAGGTTGTGCCAAGTGGAGTTGCATGTGGAATTGTCTAGAGATGCCAAGTGGAATTGTCTATGTGGCACAAATTCAAAAAAAGCTTTGTTTATTATATATATAGAGATATAACAAAAATATTAATACTTTTTAAATGACATAACAATCCATAGTTGTAATGATAAGTTTGTACAAATTTTGATACATGAATAAATGTTACAGAAAATTTATAGACGAAATAAGACTTCTTTGTAGAATGTATAACAATGAGAAAAACGTAGGAAATAATATAGTCAATTATTATTTAAATGATAAATAAACGTTTTGTTATACATGAATAAACCGTAAAAACAATTAAAAACGAAATAAAACTTCTTTGTATATGATGTTTGTCATTGAGTTGGTGTAGTTGCCATCTTGGTAGCAACAAATAATCTTCAAGCTTTTCTTACTCTTAACTTTTGAGACAACGACATATAGTCGGTCATGTGAGAATAATTTATAATTATAAATGTACATTAATTAACACCTATGATTTTAATACCTCCATATCTACTAATTCGACCAAACGAACCATAACCTCCAAATTTTTTTAAACCTAAAGAGCTTCCCGAAACTTCAAACTTTCAGAAGTTGCTACTTCGTCCAATCGACATTCTTTGATTACCCATCTTGATGATTATGTTTCCGGTTTAATTATTCATCTATATAAGTCAAGTAAAATCATTATATAACTAAAATTTACCCAAATTTAAGTGCAGAAACATACATGCGTGTTTGTCACGTGCATGTTACTGTAAAAATCCTAATTAATTTATAAATCTTATATAAATGGTTAACTTTCAAACCATTTTGGATGCTATGTTTCTTGGGCATGCACTTATGCTACTTTATTAATTACAGGTCAATATCACCCTTGTATAAAGGTGTATTCATGTTTGTTTGTTGATTGATTGTTGCATTACAAATTTACAACATTAAATCAAATTAGCTAAAATACTAAGTGGAAAAATAGGTCGAACGAATTGAAAATGGCTCAAACTTTATACCGTATTACATTGATTTGTAATAAAAATTAATTTATTAGCGTAATGACAGTAGATTATGTACTTTAAGAGTGTTGGGACCATGGCTCAAGCCAAATGTCCACTTTAATGTCACATCAGCGGTACATTAGTATTTCACATTTCACATTCAAACTCCAAATACCCCATCTATCATAACTCAACCTAAGATATCCTTTCGGGACCTACTAAAATACCCCTTACTTACAAAATACAAAAAAAAAAAAAAAAAAAAAAATACCCCCTAATTTCTCCTCCGTGAATCTACCCACAAAATGCCTCACTCACACCACTCATAGTGTGGTGACTTCGCCAGATGGTGTCGCCATGAAGATCACAGCCTCCCCACCGTGATGATACGTTGATACCGAACACTTTAAGACAATAAACAATATATAAAAAAATCGCTCCAACCCATTAAATGTGACGGTGGGATGGTTGTAACGATCATGTGACAATTTCAAGATCTCTAATTATAAAAAATTACAATGATTGAATGTTTTTCTAAATCTAAGAATCATTAACCAACAATAACATAAGGTTTCAAAAATAATACTCCTGAAATTGTAGTAGTCATTAAAAAACTAAAATGTCAGGTAAAGCTGAAACAATGATCCGAAAGAGCATGAAGAGCACTCCCACAGTCTCACAAACCTTATGCTGAAGATGTGGTCTGCAATAAAAAAAGCCTAAAGTTAGATGCTTAATCGAAAGTGGATGCTTGGTAAATGATAGGTTATAAAACGCAGGTTCGAGAAATAAAACGCATAACATAAATCACAGCAACATTATAACATAAAGCCTAAAACAACAACATTATGTCTAAAAATTGCGTTAAAAAATGTTGCTGTAAAAAATTGCTGTTAAAAATTGCTGATAAAAAATGCTGTCAAAAAATGTTGTTTAAAATGCTGTAGAAAATGCAGTAGAAAAAAGTTCTCAAAATAAGCTATTAGATTAAAATAAATGAATTGCTGTTAAATTACTGGCTCTTGAAACAAAATAACAGCAAAAGGAATTAACTACATGCAATAAAAGCTTATTTTTCAAATCCTCTTCGGACCAAATTTATCCGAATCTAGCGGTCTAGGTTCAAACTAGTGGTCTAGGTTCAAACTTTCATGCAAAATCAGATCTCGGTCCGGTTCGGTTCAGTTCAAAACCGAAAAGAAAAAAAAAAAACTCAGTTCTTGGTCTGGTTCGGTCGGGTCCAAGACGTCGTTCGTTCGGTACTCGTTCCAGCCGAGACCATTTTCTTGCTTCTCGGTTTCGGTTATTGGACTATGCACAAGCCTAATTTCACCCCATAATTAAACACAACCAAATGCTTACCCTGTGAGTCATATTAAAAATATGGTAAAAATTAAGTTAAAAAATACTACTAAAAGCTTATAAACCATGAATGGAATATATATCATGGGAACAAACCTTTCGAATCATCTTGTAAGCAGCTCGATCTGTCAATGCAATAATATTAAACAGATTTAGTTAATCGAAACAAAATAATCCCAATGATTTGGATTTTGTTAATCATAATTCATAGCGCCTCTTATAGTTGTATCGATTAGAATTTCAAGGTTTGATCAATCCCCCAATCGAATAAGCTTTTCCAAACCCTAATTTTTAACTACAGTCACTTCAAAACCGTAAAACACAACTGATATTAAATCCTTAAACCTATAGGAATCATAAACAACCATAATCCCTAAAAAACCCCATCCCAAATTCCCAAAACGCCAATGCAGAACTAACTACAGATCAATTTTAGTAAACCTACAACATACTTCTACAAACAGCGCTAATTGAACTCATAAACAACAATGCGAATAGAAAAATTCATTTAATAAAAACCATAAGCAACTAAATTGAGCACATCAATCAATTGATACAGTCACACTAACAAACTGATGTAAATCATAAAATCAGCACTCAATTGGAGTTCGAATTAACTAAAAATTGATTAAACATTTTCTTGTAAGGTGTGAGGTAGATAAAAAATTTCCGTCAATCCGACACTACCACCATCTTCTATGTATGATATGTTTTCTACATAACCTATAGAGTATAGACATGGTGGATCGAAGCTCGAAAGCAGATTGATTGATTTCCCCTGTAAATGACAAAATTTTACCGAAGGAATATTAATGGTGGAGGGATTTAGACGAAAGATATAGAGGTTGGGGATTCAAACCGGTGATTTAATTCTCTAGAACCCATAATTTGAAACGGGTGATATTATTAATTGTGATGTCGATGAATTTGAAAGAGGTCACCGGAAAACCATCAAAAAAAGTAGGGTTGGTATTATACCTCATGAGATCCCCTTATCTCGTAAGTAGAGGAAATTGCCTTCGATTAAGCTTTGCGAGAGAAGGGGAAGATGAAAATGTATGTTTCGTTTCACGATGGGGAAGCGGACGGAAATGGAGGAATAAGGAATTGGTAATGGTAGCTGTGATCCTCGGGTCGAGATATTTCTTTGCTGATTTTGTTTAATAGTTTGCAATGTTGGAAACAGAGTTCCGGCCATAGCTGGTGCCTGGTTAGGTCGAGATTTTTTTTCAAAATCCTGCTGCACAGTGACAGCTGGCATTGTTTGGGAATTACAGGTCAGGCCAATGAGAGAGCTCGAAAATGACAAATAATCAAATTAAATTAGGCCTCGAGTTAGATTAGATTCATGATGGAGTACCTTAAATAGGAAGAAAGACACGAGGCTGTTTTCTATTCATATGTAAAATCAGGTAATTTTTTAATTGTATAAAATGATAATTATCTACAAATGTCCGTACAACATGATATTAAGAAGATGTGAGTTTAATGATACATTCTAATTGTACACTTTCTAAAGATTATGAATTTCATAACTTAATGCAGCAAATGTCATCTGGTCCAGTGACCAGAGAAGATCTCGGTAGGGCCACCTGGACTTACCCTTGGTGCTCAGGTTTTTATTTACTTCTGCTATTTCGATGCATATAGTGTGTGTTTTTTTATAAAATAAAAGGGATTATTTGTGTATGTTTGTATTTATAGAATTATAAAAAGAGCTTAAATGAGTAAAAATATGACATTCTCAAAATAATGGTTTCCAGTTACGATAATTATTCTGATTGCTGTTAGTTACAACTTTTCAGTATCCAGAGAAGCCAACCAGGCAGCAAAAGAAGGATGTTAAGGAACTGGTATTTACATTTCATTCTGAATGCGCCTCTTTTCTTTTTCTTTTTTAATTTAATTTAATATAATTTTTCTGCAGATGGCAATTATATCTCGCATATATCCTTGCAAGGAATGTGCAGACCACTTCAAAGAAGTCCTAAGGTAGAGTGTTTTACCTTATGGGCGGGTCAGGTAGGTTGGCTAACGGGTCATCACAAGTAATTATTCTTAAGCAGGTCAAAATGGGTAAAGGAAAACCTGGAAACAACTTTTCTTGAGTTTTATAAATAAATAATTGATTAATTAATGTGTTAAAGATGATTAAAGGAACTACATCATTAGAGTGATAATCTATTTTTTTAAAATAAAATGATTACATTTTGAGTGACTTTGAACAAGTTTGATCATATATGCAAACATGAAAGATTTTGATGAGTTGGTATTTAATTGACAGATCAAATCCTGTAGAGGCTGGTTTGAGTTTTCCCAGTGGTTATGTCGAGTGCACAATGTTGTTAACCGAAGGTATCTTGTAAATTTATATGTTTGAAAACAAATGTATATTTAAATTTATAAATAGCTGATATGCCCCACTGTGTTGACTTTTATGGCAGCCTTAATAAGGCAACATTTCCATGTGAACGAGTTGATGCAAGATGGGGTAAGTTGGATTGTGAGCATCGCATGACACTCTTCAGTCCTCCAACCGATTGAATCATCTCTACCAAAAATGTAGATTCATTGCATGCTATTTGAACAACTGTAGATGGTCCATATATATAAATACGAATCAGAATTGATCTGTACTTTCCTTTAATTACGAAATTATTGTTACAGTTTTAGGAATTTAAACCCGAACAATATGATCATAGGTGTAAACTTCTAGAATTTTTTAAGTTCGTTTATATCCCTAATTCCAATGTACGGAATCGGAATCAGAATCAGGGCATACTTATCTCAAATTTCAAACTAAACAAGCTCCAATACCAATTCTAAACCTTGATATCAAGTTTTCAGCACTGAGATCACACGATGTTCAAAATAGAATTGAAATTTGTAACGAGTGTTAGTAAATTTTGGATTACTCGCACATATTGCCTGTCATTATGAAGAAATTAAAAAAAACTCGGTCGTGAATAATTGGGATTTAGTGTTTAAAGGGGGGAACCTGTTAAAGGGAGTGTGTCGGAATGTGAGTTAGATCGGAAGATAGTGTATCCAAATGATCCTAATGGGTACGGGCTTCAACCCACCCGGATTCGGATCCGTAAAACGCCAGCAAATCTTGCTTTGATCACGCGAAGGATGTTTTCTCTGTCCGCCATGTATGTACAAAATCTACTTAATCAGACAATGAATAAAATTGTCAGGATGGCCGAGTGGTCTAAGGCGCCAGACTCAAGTTCTGGTCTTCGAGAGAGGGCGTGGGTTCAAATCCCACTTCTGACAAATGCATATATATATTTTTTAATTATTTTTTTCAAGAGAGGGCCTATTAGTAAAATTTGCTATTATTTCATGTTACATAAACAATTTATGAACTCTCACTTAGTTAATTATATATTAACTTTTTTAAGAATATATAAATAAACTAAAGATATAAATGCATTAAATGTCAATCTAAAGAAAATTCAATCTTGAAAAAACTAATAATCCTGTATTTCTTTTAAGTCATGTAAGCTTGAAGATTTTCTCTATGGTTTAAGAAAAAAAATGAACATCTTTATCACAAGAGATGCTCTAAACCGAAAACATATAATCGTTTCGGTTTTCAATTTTAAAATTTATCAAATTTGTTTTCAGCTTTATTGGTTTCGGTTCAGTTCTATTTCTGGATCATGCTAACCCCTAGTGTAATGGGATGTTTGGGTAAATATGGCTCGTTTTTAGTCAAAGTCGAACTATAAAAGGTCCAATTATCTCAAAAACCAAAATTCGAACCTTGGCAATTAGGCATACCTAGGAGTGCTTATCAAAAGGTGATTACTAATTTATTGTCTTCTTGAAAAATAACAAAGCATAAATAAGAAGCTCTTAACTTATGATTTCTCCTTATCAATAATCACTTTTGATAAGTACTCTCAAACATGTCGTGTTTATTTTGTTCGTATTAACTGTCCACAATATGTATTGGTAAGAAAACGGTTAACTCGGAGTAAAAGTCAAATATAGCCTTTGGAGAACAAAATTAGGGTTTTGATAAGCGTCCAACCCATATAAACATCATCACCTAACTTGGTTGCATATGTTAAGAAACCCTCACCGGCGCTAAACTCGATCGATTGCGGCTTTCAATTTCATTCCGATCTGCTGATCCGATGGGGCACTCAAACATCTGGAATTCTCATCCTAAGACTTACGGCCCTGGTTCTCGCACCTGGTAAACACTTCTAAATCATTTTAATTTTTGTTTTCGAATATAACCATGTATGCATCATAGTGATGTAATCAGCTATTAAAATCCAAATGTAATCACCATCCAATAATTTGTTTCGAGAACGTGTAAGTAAATATCTAAATCTAGCTACGCAGAGGGTCAATGATTAAGATTTCGGAAATTTGGGGATGTATAAGCATAAGAAAACTAAACGAGAGTTATGATTGCAGCTGAAAGATTCATCATTGGCTGATTAGTTTAACGAACAATCAGGTGGAAATTGGTTATGTATAAGTATAGATTTTTGATTGGGTTTTACTTGTTTTGCAGCCGTGTGTGTGGGAATTCTCATGGCATAATCAGGAAATATGGTCTTATGTGCTGCAGACAGTGTTTCCACAGCAATGCTAAGGAAATCGGTTTCATCAAGGTATGTAGGAACTTTCATAATGATTTATAAATGGTCAATCTATCAAAAGTGATTCAAAAACTATACTTTTGTTGATTTGAAAACCAGACTAGATTGATTAATGTTGTTATAATTTGATTTTTGCAGTATCGTTAAGGAGTTCTGAGGATCTGATGATTATGTGTTGAGACAAAAGGACTTGTAGTGTGTGTTTTTTAAGTTTCAGTATGTGTATGACTTCTTTATTAGACATTTTTGTTTCAAGTTAAAAGATTAATTACTTTCTAAAGTATATGCAATACAGGTATCTTGCATTTTAGAAGAATATAAAATTGTTTTTTGTTTCTTTTACTATTGGAACAAAAACCAACTCGAATTCCAAAATACTAAGTCGATTTGATTCAAACTAATTCCAAAATTCTATAATTCAGAGTATCTAGTTCAGTCTAAATTGTTCAATTAAATACTGATTTTATCCTATCAGTTATCAACCCTACACAATTTCAACCAACAAAACCAAGAAATCATGTGTTTTATTTGAGAAATAAGCAGGGAATTTTTTTAACCCAGGCCCTACTGTCCTAGAGGCGATAAATGCTAACTGAAGGACTGAAACTTCAATCATCAATAGTTGAAGGGCTTAAGCTAAATATTGCTTCTTTAAGTTAGGTGCTGTTTGGTAAGCCTCTTAATGATTCAGTTAAGAGGTTAGCCTCTTAATTGGACAGATTCAGAATGTTTGGTAAGGCCTCTTAATCAGCCTCTGAATAAAAAATTTAGCATGTTCTGTCTCTTAATCAGACAGATGTCAGAGGAAGTCTGAATTATTCAGACCTCTGCATAATCATTCAGATGCTACCAAACAGCATCGACACATTAATTTTTGTCACTTATTATTACATTGTGTCACTACATACCACTACCAATATTTATCCTTAACTTAATACTCCCTCCGTCCCTAAATAAAGTTCTCATTTCACCTTGAACTTTTATCCATAAATAAAGTTCCCATTTCACAAGTTGATGGGGTCCACTTAATAAAATAATATAATTACCATGCACCCCACTACTAAATATCCACTAACAATCTTTCTCTCTCCAAATCAACTTCATATTTTAATCAAATTTATTACCAATAACCCCACCACTAACTTTCTCCTTAAATATTGTGCCCAAGAGAAATGGGAACTTTATTTAGGGACGGAGGGAGTAATTTATATATTAAATACACACAAAATCATAATAATAATACATATATAAAATACTCTTTCTCTCATCTATTCCTCTTGAGAAATAATATTTATGGTTACCGTTTGTGCCAACTGATGTGCCTACTCATCTATAAACTTGACATGTGTAATCGACTAATTCTGTTTCTTCATATCATCCATTGATTTTGATACTTGTCATCATCAAATGGGTAGACACATGAGTAGGCACAAATACCATTTCTCATTTCTCTTTTGCCAAACTCAATGTTGGAAACCGATGTGAAAAACTGAAAGCTCCATGCTAACAATGTCAGTAAACTCAAGTCCGCTAACCAACTATGTGAACAAAAGAATGTGCAAAGTTTAACCTTTTCTACATCGGTGGGCCAAACTACTCGTGCTACGAATGAAAGACTCAATTACGCATGACCATTTAAATGCTACTCTCCACCCTTCCTTGAAGGACACATCACCCACAAGAAGTGAGACAAACCACATCAATTCCTATCGAATACTCGCTAGCAGCAAAAAAACACAAGACAAAGTCCTTGCAATAAGAATTATTTATAATGTCATTCTTCTGTTATTATCATTTAACATGTTAATTTTGTCTTTGTTGTACAACACAATCCGTTAAGTCACAATCATTTCTTATCTCTTTGTTTTTCCTCCTTTTTTGTCTGTGTGTCAAGTCAATTAATTGTTATCTCAGTTGGTTATGATGTAAAGTTGTAAACCACAATTTTTATAACTCGAAAATAGAAGGGAAAATAACTAGTTCCGCTATCATGGTTAAGCACAAAGTATCTAAAATGATGTCATTTTGCGTATATTTGTGTTCGGGCATATAACTAAGTTGTTAAAAAACCATACTACATGTGTATGTTTATTAGATTTTGATCCTCTTATATTGAAACCAACATAAATTCACCCATTCACACAATTTTTCATTAAAAAAGAAATAAAAGTAGCCAAATTATTATAAGATCATGCGGTTAGCTGTTGCCATAGGATCGTCAACAAATCTTTGGCGCCGCCATAAGACACCACAGTCTTCGCTATTGGTTGATGATGTTTTTTTAGTTGGGTGTGTGTTATAACATGTTACAGTTACAGGGGAATGACGTTTTGGGGAGCAAAAAACGTTATAATATTGTTGTAACTCTCTTCCATACTAACCACTCTAAGGTAAAAATAAGTCCTTTCAGTTTATTTGGTATTTTTTTTCTTTTGCGAGAACATGAGCTTAATGTTAACTCCCATGTGTGACAATACAACAACAACGATATCTAATTTCATCAAAGATGTAATATGCGAAAGGTGAGATATAGATAATTATACTTTTATTTGGAGACAGAGAAACTGCAATGTGTGACAATGCGAAACCTGTATTATTAGTTGTACATGAGAAATGAACTTATGCATATTAGAAAAAAATCAAACTATAATAATTATAATTGTGACAGTGAATTTAATGCTATAATTAAAAGAAGAAAGAGTGAATTACATCTAAGGTCCCTGTGGTTTACCACTTATTGCAGCCACAGTCCCTAAACTTCATTAAGTACACTTGGAGTCCCTGGTGTTGCCACTTTGTTGCACCCGTAGTCCCTGAAGCAAACAGACGTTAATTAATGCCGTTAAATCCCCCATGTGCACACCACATGATGGGTAGTATGATAATTGTCCACCCCTTCCTCATATTTAAACTGAGTAAATTACATGGAAGGTCCCTGTGGTATACTACTTATTACAGTCTTAGTCCCTGATCTTTATTTATTACACCGGAAGTCCCTGGTGTATACACTTTGTTACACGCATGTAGGCCTGTAAACGAACTGAACGTTCAACGAATCGTTTGCGAATCGTTCGGCGGGAGTTCATTTATGTTCGTTTGTTTAGCTAAACAAACGAACACAAACAAGATTTTGTGTTCATTTAGTTAAACAAACGAACACGAACAAATGCCCGTTCGTTCGTTCACGTTCGTGAACATCCGTTTGTGTTTGTTTGTTTACGTTCGTTTGTTAGTGTTTGTTTGAGTTTGTTTATGTTCGTTTGTGTTTGTTTGTGTTTGTTTCATGTTCGTTTGTGTTTGTTTCGTGTACTTTTGTGTTTCTTTATGTTCGCTTGTGTTCGTTTATGTTAAGAAAATTCAGTGTTCACGAACTGTTCGTGAACTAGGGTAACAAACATAAACAAACACAAACGAACACGAAAAACACAAACAAATACAAACAAACACAAGCGAACATAAACAAACTCAAACGAACACTAACAAACGAACGTAAACAAACGAACACGAACGGATGTTCACGAACACAAACGAACGAACGAGACTTTGTTCGTGTTCGTTTGTTTAACTAAACGAACACAAAATCTTGTTTGTGTTCGTTTGTTTAGCTAAACGAACGAACATAAACGAACTCCCGCCGAACGGTTCGCAAACGATTCGTTGAACGTTCGGTTCGTTTACAGGCCTACATGCGTGTAACAAAGTGTATACACCAGGGACTTCCGGTGTAACAAATGAAGATCAGTGACTAAGACTGTAATAAGTAGTATACCACAGGGACCTTCCATGTAATTTACTCAGGTTTAAATATGAGGAAGGGGTGGACAATTACCATACTACCCATCATGTGGTGTGCACATGGGGGATTTAACGACATTAATTAACGTCCGTTTGCTTCAGGGACTACAGGTGCAACAAAGTGGCAACACCAGGGACTCCTAGTGTACTTAATGAAGTTTAGGGACTGTGGCTGCAATAAGTGGTAAATCACATGGACCTTAGATGTAATTCGCTCAGAAGAAACGTACAGTGTGATTATCGTGTTTGTTTTGTTACATCAACAATTAATTAGAATTTAATTTTGTTTATCGCAAGGTTTCTTCACAACCCAAAACACCCACTCACCCAAACAACCGTGCTTTTTTCTCCATCCCCACCATTACCCTTTTTTTTTTCCAAATCTCACCACTCTCTCTTTTCCTTCCAAAAAGCTTCTGCTTTCTCTCTGAATCTTGAACACCATCACTGTACCATTGTTTCTACTGTTCTTTGGGTTCTGTAAACAACTAAAATGTGCCAAATTTCAGGTAATTGTTAGCGGATTTCAAGTCTCCATGGTGTTTCCAGATCTTTGGGTTAAAAGGGGTTTTGAAATCTTGAAGAAAAAACAAATGGGTGCTTGTTGATCTTTTGTTCGGTTGAAATCGACAATGTGAGGTCAGTTTTCAAGTAATTCAATTGGGTTTTTAATTTTGTTTAATTTTGTGTTGATGATGGTGGCTGAAACAACAAACCAAAAAAGACCTCCATTGCTACCTTCTGAAAAAGATAATGGAATTATTAACCCTAATAAATCAACAACAACAAGACCTAAATCAAGACAAGTTTCTTCGAGATACTTATCCCCTTCACCGTCAACTTCAACATCAAATTCAAATTCATCAAATTTACCCACACCCACACCTTCTAGAAGGTTCCCATCTCCACTGGTTTCAAGAAATTCAACTACTCCGGTGGCAAAACGGTCAGTTTCCGCCGACCGCCGGCGATCCACTCGGCCGGATCTTAACCTGAAACCCAATAATGCCGGCGGTGGTGCGGACGTGTCGGCCGCTACTAAACTTCTGGTTACATCTACAAGAAGTTTATCTGTTTCTTTTCAAGGTGAGTCATTTTCACTACCAATTAGTAAAACTAAAGCAACACCACAAACCCCAAATTTGAGTAATGCGAGAAAGGGTACACCCACCCCCACGAGAACTAAGGTGGACTGCGGAACAGGGGATCATGTTGAGAACACGAAACCGTTGGATCAACACCGGTGGCCGGCCCGAACCCGGCAATCGAATCAAACCGTGTTATCAAAAAGTATGAGTTTGGATTGTGGGGTTGAGAAAAGTAACATAATTGGATCTGGGAATGTAATTAGGGCTTTGCATCAGTCAATGAATTTAGAGGGAAGAAGATTGAGTCTAGATTTAGGCAATTCACCGATTCAACGAAATTCAAATTCAAATTCAATTTTAAATTCATCAATGATACAATCTGATATTACTTCAGATACGGATAGTGTTTCTTCGGGTAGTACATCTGGAGTTCAAGAAACTTTAGGGTTAACCCGTTCACATAGTGGTCTTAGAGGGATGGTCCAATCGGCTAAGTTTTGGCAAGAAACGAGTAGCCGAATGAGACGGTTACAGGACCCGGGTACTAGCCCGGGTTCAAAACCCGTGACCCCATCAAAAACGGGTCTGGCTAAGAAGTTTCCAACTGATCATAGTTTGTCATGTTCACCACGAACCATGGGTTGTTCACCTAACAGAATGAGGCCCGCATCACCGAGTAAGTTTATGATGACATCATCATCATCATCATCTTGTAGAGGAATGATTAGTCCAAGAAGGAATTCGGTTTCGGGAATTGTTAGTGAGTCAGCATCGGTTCTTAGTTTTGTGGTTGATGTTAGAAGAGGAAAAGTTGGTGAGAATCGAATTGTGGATGCTCATTTGTTGAGACTATTATATAATCGGCAGTTGCAATGGCGGTTTGTTAATGCAATAACTGAAGATACGTTGTTGAAACAGAGACATAATTCAGAGGTATCATTAATATATGGGAAGTTTTAGTCAACATTAGATTGGGAGGGTAAAATAGTCATTAAAATAAATTTAACTGCCAATTTTAATGTCAGTTAGTATTAAGGACTAAAAGTGTGACAAGGTTTCGTATTCAGGGACTATGCGTGTACCTTTTGAGACTTAGGGATCAAATCCAAAACTTTTGGTAAACCACAGTGTGTAATTTACTCTTTTTTGTTTAAATATATTTATATATGTTTTGTGATCAGAAAAATGTGTGGAATGCATGGATTACAATCTGTAATTTACGTGATTCAGTCACCAAGAAAAGGCACAGGTTACAGTTGCTCACCCAAAAACTCAAGTTAGCCACCATTCTTAAGGAACAAGTAAGCTAATGTGCTTTTTTAATAAATTCTTTCATATTTATAATTAATTATTATCTGGAAATAATATATATAGATAGCATTTTTGGAAGATTGGGCTGCTTTGGATAAAGATCATTCCATATCATTACTTGGAGCAATTCAAGCTTTGAAAGCTAGCACTCTTCGACTTCCTGTTGGTGCTGCAATTGTACGCTCTTTTACTTATTTATTATTATTTTTAATTTCCATTAAATTAAATTTGTTCATAACCAACCAAAGATGAGATTTGTGTTGACCAGGCTGACCTCCAAAGTATGAAAGATGTTATAAGTTCAGCACTTGATGTCATGCAGGCCGTGTGTTCCTCAATATTCTCACTCTCTCTAAAGGTAGCCACTTTTTCATGTTTGGATAAACATCACTTTCAAAGCTCGCATCCAAACACCCCTCTTAAATTTGTGATTTTTCAGGTGGAGGAAGCAAATTTAATGGTGAAGGAGCTTGCAAATGTGTGTGCAAAAGAGCAAAGTTTACTTAGGTTTTGCAAAGGTTTATTGTCAATGTTAGCAGCACTTAAGGTAACATTTTTAACATTTTATTTTTGTCTTCAACTTGATTTTTAACATTTTATTTTTGTCTTCAACAGGTGAAAGATTGTAGTTTGAGAACGCATATGTTACAAATCAAGTGTTTGAATGTGCACAGCTGATCAATATTCAACAAACCAACCACTAACATTACATCACGCCAACTGAATATTTGAGTTTGTGGAGCTGATAAATTAGGTGACTTTTTTTGGCTTGATTTCTTTTTTTTTTCCGGGTGTAATTTTCTGTGTTTTTTTCAACAAGAAAATGTAATGTAGTTTAGTCTAGGGTTTTACGGTGTATGTAAATATATAGGATGTGCAATTGCAATGTTAATTCTCTTGTAATTGGTAAAGTTTGAAGATTGACCATCAAATGAGATTGGGGTTAATGCATTCAGTGTCACGCAAAGGATTTTAAGTGAATTTTGGATTCATAAATTTCTAGGATTCTTAACTCCATAATCGATTACATCCAAAAGACTTGTAATTTCCTGTATTAGTATTACGTACATGATTCATAATCTTGTTTCTGCTCAAACGCCTGCCAAGTGTTTGATGAAATGCTCAAGAGACTGAGTATGCTGTTCCTTTAAAGCTTTGAGTTCTTCAGCTGTTGCAACACCATCCCAATCATCTTCTGTTGCAAGTCTGCCATTGATGACATCAGCATGACCTTTGGGGAGATCAGGTGTACTGCTACCAGATGAATTTGTAGCTCGTGCTTGCTCAAAGAATATTGTTTTAAGGATTAAACAATATTTAACTCTAAAGACGTCTGAGGGTTGGTTAAACTTCCAAATAGGTACAAGTTTATGGATTAAACCATAGTTGGCCCTAATAAAAAATATACATTAACACAAACTGAGTGGTTTGGTCGGTAACAAGTCAACAAATTAAAGGGTTAAAAAGTTCAAATTCTAAGCTAACCAAAAGTTAGGATAAAACCATTAGTAACTTCAAGTCATTGTAAGTTATAGGATCAAAATATAATTAACACGTACTAATTGAAATCTTTGAATAAAACGGTTGAGAAGTTATAAAAACTAGAGTTTTGATGAGTTTTAGCTAATTCTTTTAGTTAGACCCGTGTGACCTTTGATCAATTTGAGATAAAACATAACCCAAAATGACCCATTCAAAAGTAAACGGGTCATAAGTACATATGGTGGAAACATTTTTACCTTGAGATACATATCAATGGCCCGAATCCGATACAACCCATCATGATTAGGTCTAGAGAAACCAGACACCATTTCTGCAAGATGAACAAACATCCCAAAAGCCAAATTCGAATCTTTTGATATTTCCGCCAAATAAGCATCAACAAATCTATAGCTTCACCAATCACTTCATTACTTACCAAATTTTTATTTTTAGTACTAATAATAATAATAACTTGTTTATACACCCCAATTTCCAGCTCAGCTGAATCCTCAACCCACCAATCTCTTGGAACGATTCTTGTTCTAATCTCGTTTGTTGGTTACGGAAGCTTCTTACGGTTATCAGTATAAGACCAGTCAACCATAGAAACATCAACCGAAGCTTTTGTAGCACTTGAGTTTATACAAAGGTTGACTAACTTTGGTTCTTCAGATAATGCTGATGTCATCATATATTTGGTGGACTGAAGAACGATTATCGAATCTTTCCAGCTTCTGAAAATAGTCGAGATTAAGAAAACGCTGATTTTATAAACGAGATTTACTTTATCGATTGTTCCATACATTTCGAGATAATCTGCAGCACAATATGTTGAGACAACCTTGTATCATAACTGTTGGAATTGGTGTCCAACATATCAAATAAACTGGTATTCCGGTTCAGGTATTTTAGAGTCATATTCGGGTTGCCCTCGAGGAATCAACGAACACGAGAATTAACGAGACGTTTAATTAATAGTCTAATTAAACGGCAATGGGTTTATACCCATGTGGGCTGCAGGTCGTGAGTTCGAATCCCTTTGGGAGCGTTGCATTAGCGTAATTTAATTCATACCTCACATGAGCACATATGAGGAATTTTCCTTGGAAATCCCTTTGGGGGCTGGGTTTGCCCGCTTATGCGGAGCTCGAACTCGGGGTGCTCGCTGAAAAATTGTGAGTAGGCTTCCGTTATTTCATTTGCCGTTTCCAAAAAAAATTAAACGGCAATCGGGCTTAACGGGTTTAACTAGTTGATGGGTTATTAACTAGTTAATGGTGTCTGGCTTGTAATTAATTATTAGATTAATTAATTGACAATGGGCTTGTGGTGGACTTGAACCAATTAGAGTTTGACTCTAATTGGGTTTCAACTATTATAAATAAGAGGTCAAGGGTATTGACCTAATACACTTTTCCTTGCCTCCTTGTGTTGCTCCCTACTCGGCCGAACACAACACCACCGCCACCCGACTGCCGCCGACCAGCCACCGCCGCTGCCGCCATGCGCCGCCGCCGTCGAACCGAAAGGGTTTTCGGTTTGGGTTTCGGTACTCGTTTTCTCAAGGTGCTTTATACTACCTAGTGGTATAGTGTCCTGTTCATGATAACCATTGGGTGTGAAACGACTGAGGGATTCTTTCTTGAATCCTAGTGCAGTGTGAATCTGGCAAGAACGAGATCACAAGGTTTGTCGTCCTCGCCAAACCATAACAATGTAAGTTTTGGATTTATATTTAATTAGTCATACGAGACCTGATATTTCATTTGCTACACAACTTTAAGCCAGTTCAATCAGAATCCTTGCCAAGCTCATTATGATGCTGCTATTCATGTTTTGAAATATCTCAAAGACACACCTTTTCAAGGATTGTTTTTAAATGATACTCCAAATTACAAACTTGAAGCTTTTTGTGATGCCGACTGGGCTTCATGTCCTATAACCCGCAGATCTGTGAGTGGTTATTTCATTTTATTTGGAGGCACTCCTATCTCATGGAAATCGAAAAAGCAAGTTACAGTTTCCCTATCTTCTGCTGAAGCAGAATATAGATCCATGAGACGTGTTTGTTCTGAATTGGCATGGTTAAGTCGGTTATTTACCGAATTTGAAGTACAAGAAGTTGAACCCATTCCCTTGAAATGTGATAATCAAGCTGCAATTTATATTGCAACTAACCCTGTTTTTCATGAACGTACGAAACACATAGAGCTTGATTGTCATTTTGTTCGAGAAAAGCTCCAAAGTGGCCTTATCACATTATCTCATGTTCCTTCTAAACAACAGCTTGCTGATTCCTTTACGAAGTCACTTTCTGGTCCAGCACATCGGGAAGCAATGCACAATCTGGGAATACTTTCATATCCTCCAGCTTGAGGGGGGGGGGGGGTGTTAGCTAGTTACATAGTTATTTATATCATGCGCTTGTCACGTGATAGTTTGTTACAAGTTGTTAGAACTAATTACGTTTAGTTGCTAGTTGGTTGCACTGTATATAATACCCCTGTATTCTTCATTTGAGAGTAATAAATAGAAATCTTGTTCTCTCTCTATTCTTCTGTCTCTTTCACTCAATTTCTGTTCAGATTTATAACGCCGCCCCCATAAATTAATAAAGTACTAAAATATATTTTAGTAGGGTGTAACACCCTAAAATTTACAAGATTTTTAAAATTTTTGAAAACTAAATTATAATCAAAAGGTCCCATAAATAAATCTCAGATATTAATATTTAACATTTAAAACGTATTTATTGCGGAAATAGTTAAAATAAAATAAAGTGTTTTAAAATATTAAATGATATTCACATCAGTAATGAAAAGATACAGCGGTCAACCGTCCACCTTCTCCTTTCCTTTGCTGGTACCTGAAACAATGTGGGGGAAAGTTTGGGTCAGCTGGGGAAGCTGAGTGAATAATTCTCAAAATGCAAACAATCATAACATACAACACATGAGGGCACATCGGTGTACTCCTACTCAGAATCTACTCGATTAATTACTCAGATTTATTTCTCAGATTTTATTACTCAGATTTTAATTTATATAGCGCGCTAGTGTGACTTGGGGCGAGAGATCAACCTCGACCCGCCTCACACCACCTCAACACATGTACTCTTCGGTGTTGAGTCAAAAGGCCTGGCACCAGTACTCTTCGGTGCCAAGTCAAAACGTCTGACACCAGTGCTCTTCGGTGTCAAGTCAGATATAAACTCAGACGGGAATAATCCCAAAAACTCAGACGGGAGGTGATCCCAAAACTCAGATGTGTGTTATTATGTTTTATTATCTCTTTAACATAATTATCTCAGATTGCCCTAGCAAGTAATAGCACAGAATGACTCTGTGCCGAGCTCAGTTACCCAGGCACAATGTCTCAGATCATGAATAAGTAAACAGCTGCTCAGATACTCAGATAACAGGTCAAACTCAGATAACAGATCAAGCTCAGATAACAATTAAGGTGCAAGTAATATAACACGTAAGTCATGCATGTATAACGTTAAAACTGAATACACGGTGAGAATACTCACCTCGAGAAACGTAAGCTCCAAAGGGTTCCCGAAAATCAGAAGGACAGCACGTTATCTCCTAGACGGTCCTAAACCAAAAAGTGAAACCCGGAATTAAAATCCTACCCGAGGCTTATTTCAGAAAACTGGCAGCCCCCGTCAGTCTCACGGAAACTGCCATAACTCCTAAACTGTGCAGTAGATTTATCTCATATTTTTACCATGAAAAGTAGACAACCAGAACTACATATCTCTGTGAGACGGTAACTGGCCAAAACAGACTCTAAGGGTCTCAAAACAGTATCACAAGACAGACAAGTCGTACAGTCACGTTTCCTAACAGCAGCATCCTAAATTAGACATAACTTTTAAACCGTAATTCGGATTGACGAGAGGGTTGCGGCATTGAAAAGCTAACTCAGAAAACAAGTGACCAGCACGGGCCAAAAATCCAAAAAGATATCTTAAGTGTGGTAAAAACAGTCCCGAAGTCAGCAAACAGATTCTGTTAAAACTCAGCATATTAAAATAGAACCCGTTTTAAATCCCGACATCAACCCGTCTATTTCCGAAATACCCGACATTCCCGAAATTCACATTTAGCCTCAGAAACCTGTTTACCATTAATCTAGTCTTTTATTTAAGAAAACTATTCGGTTTTAGGAAACCAATAACAAATTAATCAAAATCGAACCCGACTCGGGCTCGGTACCAAATCACACATCCCGACAACTAAAACTGGTTAAGACTCGGATGCAAAATAAAATCAAAACGAGTAAAAAGGAAAAATGGGAAAAAGGATAGAAATTATACCCTTATGAATCGATATATGACAAATACGAACACCCGAATATGCCAACCCCAACCCTACCAGTCTCAACGGCTGATTTTGGCTTGCTACCCCCGCTCGAGGCTCGATGACTGAATGAGGCTGGAAAAATCTTAAATGTTGGCTTCCATGAGTTCTTCACACGTGGCAATTTTTTATAAATTGGCAATCTTCATTAATTCATCTAATAGCAATTCTTCATAAATTAATTGCATGGTCTTTCAACCTCATTTTCCTTGGCTGAGACCCGCTTGACGTCACTGATGAGATCTCAATAAAACTCAGCTGCAACAAATTTGCTTTATCTACACGTCGGCTGTTTCAATAAACAAATTAACCATCGTCTTGAAAAAAAAGAAAAACCCACCGAACCTCAAATGGGTATTAATAACGGCGACCCCATATGGAATTAATTATCCCCACCGTCTGCACGACTCACGAGTTTGATTTTATTAGACTTGCTTCCTTCAATCGGATCTGCTAATTGCCGTGTGGAAGAAAGCTAGACGAAAGGAAAAGACGATCAAATATGGCAGCCGCTGATAGGGTTTTGGGGAAAGATCGACACATGAATCATCCTTATACGGCTTCAGTCTTCACCGGCCTTAAAGCTTTGGGCCCATCTCGCCACTAGCCCGACACCAATGAAAATAATATACTTGGGCTTCCTTCTCTTAGAACCGAACCAACATAAGGCCGAAATAAACGAAAGGAAAAATATAACAAGGAGTCCGGGTTACCCTTGTCTGCTCGAAATCCAACACATGAAGGCTACGGGTTTAGGCCTTGGCCTACGGTCGGCTTCACCCCGACACGGAAACTAGCTACCTCTAAATTAATAGAGACTAGTGATTTAAAACGTCAAAGTTACGGACTTATTAAATGACTAGCAACATATATAATTATAACTCATGAAATCTCATTAAGGCGTTATCAAAACGTCACACAATTTAATCGAGTAAATGTAATCACGAATCGTCACCAATTAATTTATCAACATCACATAATAAAGATCTTATAAATGTGAAATCTAAACGTCACACAATTTATCACCTAGAAAAGTACTCAATAAATGCAATTTAAATCAATTAAAATTAATATTTAATTAATTGAAAATTCAGGACGTTACAAATCAACTCCACTTGAAATAGACTTCGTCCCCGAAGTCATTGCTCGGAAGAAGCTCAGGGTAGTAATCTCGCGTCTCAACTCATACTCGCCAACGACACACATCCTCAAATGGGGAAAGAAAACAACAAGATAAGGTTAAGAATGAAAAGGAAATTCATCAGGGTGACCTACAACATGCATACTCAAATGGAAAAGAAGAATAAAAACGATAAAGTTATGAATAGAAAGAAGCTCTTCAAGGTGAATTTACTTAATAGGAAATGAACTCCAGATCACGTAAGTGCTCATACAATTATCCGCCTCTAGTGGCGCAAAACGATAAGGCTAAAAGAAATAAGGTCAGGAGGCTCACTATGGATCTCAGTATGCAAAGAAAATGTTGATAATGAGCGTAAAATACGCCACGATACTCTACGGAAGGCGTCTTCTTGCTCTCGCATTCGGATACAGTTGTTGCACTCAGCGATTAACGTCGCGTTGAATCACCGATTCAACTCCACTTGGAAATTTACTATTGTTTTGTTGACGATACCAGGTGCTCAGCGTAGTACCAAGTCATCCAACTCATTTGCACAATCACTCTCGGATCTCTCATGACGATAACAAGTTTTTATGGAAAATTTTCTTCCCGTACAATTCCATCAAATGACCACTTACACATTTTAGCAACAGGTAAAAATTTCATTATCGACAATTTTCCACCAAAATGACTCGGAAGGTCCTCTACTCTATGGGTCAACAGTTTGTTAACAGCATAATGAATAATTTAGCGGTTTACACCATTATCAATTAATATAAAAACCATGCAATTAAATCACAAGGAATATACATATCACACAGAATTCTCATATACTCAGGTCTATAACTCCAAAATATGATCTGGACATATAACTCAGAAGTCCAACTCAGAAATAAACTCTAAACATATCTCAGGAGTATAACTCGAAAATGTATAACTCAGGAGCAAACTCATAAATCTTAACTCAGAAGCAAACCCAAAACTCTAACTAGGTAACAACTCATAAGGTAATAATATTTACAAGTAATAGCATTAGGTATAAATCACATTTTTACTCATTCTTATTACTACTCGCGTGTTCCAATTTACCAGCTTATAATACTTGGAAAGGTATACTCTCTCTCAACCGTGTTATTGGTTCTCAAAATAACTCTTCTTTAACATTATATTGTTACCTTACTCTATTAGGTTTGCATATTACCGATGTTGATAACCCTTTAAATAGCTCAAATTAACGATCTTGTCATTTAATTCCCTTTAATAGATTCTCACTCTATTACATTTAGTGGTTTCTCGATAATATTTTAATAGATGTTTTCTCATTCATCTAGTTTAACGATCCTTTAATAGACCGTTTCACTTATTTTACACAATTTAAAATGTCTCTTAATTATTTTGACCATATCTACTCATTAATTTCATGTTACCCACTAAAAATTCCAATTAAATTTCATACTCTTATTTATAATGATTTCTCGTTACTCAAATTACGAATTAATTCCTTAGTTCTCATTTACCCAATTCGCAGTTACACTTTATTCTAAATCTTACGGTTCCATATAAATTCATTTTCTCCTAAGTTCAATATAAATTTATTGAATAGTTGTTCTCACCTCAAGTTTAATAATTATTCATAAATAGAGTTTTCTCATAAAATTTTATAATACCTCAAAACTCATAACACTTTATAATACTTCAAAAATTTGAATAACACTTCCCGTTAATTTAATACTTTTCTCTTTTGACTCATTTTATTAATTTGCTTATGTAACTCGATTTGTAAATTTCTTATAACTCAAAATTACTCCATAATTACTCAAAATAAAATTCTAACATTTAGCTTGTTTTAATAATAATTCATTACCAGCAAATTACCAATCTCATTTTAACTCAATATCCTCAAAATTTCATTGTAGCAATTTTCTCATATACGACTCATTAATAAGTTTTCATCACTTTAATTTAATGATTTCTCATTATCACCTTTATAACCACCCAAGAATAAGTATACTGTCTTATTTTGTATATAATTGTAGTATTACTACTTCCCTTTTGCACGATATTCATTCAACCCAATTAACTTGATTTGTTAATTTCTCCAGTAAACCCGATCTATCATTTTGTTGTAAACTCTATAATTGCCCATAGAATAAATTTAATTATTCTCAACTGCTTGATTTGATAGTTACCCTTATAATTTATTTGATCAATTATATGTATCTAGATTTCGCACTTTAAATTCATACCAACAAAATCTCTCTGCATAAGCATCATGCTCATAATATTTATAAATAATAATTACTGATAATTATTTCTTGACAATTTTCCTTTTTACCCCTACTCAACTCCACTTTGAGAAAAACCCGTCCTCGAGTTTGGCACTAGAATTCTCTATTATGATAACATAAACAACATATACTCACTCAAGCAATAACATGCATAAAATAAATTCACAATAACAAGCATTGGTCCATCGTTCCCCTCAAAATCTCCCCATAACCAACCAAAAGTTCGGTGTGTACGATAATAGGGGCCCTTCTATTACTTTCGACACCTACCTTTGTTTGGTCACGGGTCAATCCCAAAGTTCACAACTTTCCACATATAAAAATAATCCACAAACAAATCACACTCAGAAGAAAGAAAAGTTTACTTTCAATATCTGATAAATACAGATATGCACTCAGCTGTGGTTACTCAAAACCTCATAAACATTACTCAGAAATCATGCGTATATTTAGTCTCATACGCGATACTCGGATAACTCAGATTCATACAAATATTTCCACTTTGTTACTTTCACAATACGAATATCGTTTTATCTTCTACTCTTAGTTATCTCATTTGTCATTTCCCATGAATAACATTTACTCTTTCTCAAAATTTTATCCGATTTATTGCCGTCTCGAGCGACAATTAATATTTTCTAGTTCAACATTCTCGGTTAATTATTCTAATAAGCTTATATAGCTCGTTTATTAGCTCTGCGTTAACTTAACAATCTCTCACTGAACTCGTTATTCACATGACGTCTTGCACTCCACTATTTAAACCACTTACTCATAATGTTTTCTCATTTTATTTCAATTTAATGATTCTTAAATAAATATTAATTTGTTGACTTTTCAACCTGAAATTTTCTCGGTTATTACAACTCATGGTATTCACGAATTTTTAATTTCTCATTTAATAAGTTTAATATAATCACTTCTCTTTTAACACTATTTAATAATTCTCTTTAATACATTCTATAGATTCTTACACAAATTGAAATTCCATATTTTTGGCTGCTTAATCTTGATTCAATATCTTCTCATTATGCAATACTCATTTTATTATCTCATTAAACGTATTTCTCAAAAATTTAGTTCGATATCTCCTCGATTAATATTAATAACTTCTCCGTTTCTTAATTACTCAAGCATGATTCTCATTTGATAATTTATGAATTTTATTCTACAAATTGGTATTCATTTATCACACTTTTGGTTAAAATTTCTCAGAATTATAAAATCTCATTTCAACTCTATTAGGTGTTCCTCTAAATTGGAAACTTTTATTATTCTCATTAAAATTTATAATTCCTCTAGTATGCGTATTGGTATATGCATAAATATATTAAACACTGGGAATTAAAACCAGAATTTTACTCAGAATTTTGCTCTAAATTATACTCAGAATTATCCAACCTCGCATTCGTATATCTATATATACATAGTATTGAGTCGTACACTTCACATGTAATTTTCGTATGTTATTATAACCTTTAGGGTTTATTTCACAGATGTAATCAGAAACAACACTCGGAAAAATATACTTAGAAAATAAACACCCAGAACCCCGTAGCACAATATTGTATAAGCATCATGCTCTGATACCACTTGTAACATCCCAGAACCCCGTAGCACAATATTGTCCGCTTTGCCCACCGGCGCACGGTTTTGTTCTTGGTATGGACCACTTCCACCCAAAAGGCCTCAGACTACTCTGTTCATCCATACTCAGAATACACATACATCTCCGATAAATAAAAACTATTAATTATTACCAGCAATGGGGAAAAGCGAGAGGTCGACGTGACATGCTGTATGCTTGATGTGGAAACTTTACTCAGAAAATAGTTTGCTCAATTCGCGTTTTAAAACTCGAGACTCAAACTTGAGATTGAATCCACCCCTTGTGAATCCAAATCACTCAAGTCAGAGCTCTGATACCAGCTTGTAACACCCTAAAATTTACAAGATTTTAAAAATTTTTGAAAACAAAATTATAATCAAAAGGTCCCATAAATAAATCTCAGATATTAATATTTAACATTTAAAACGTATTTATTGCGGAAATAGTTAAAATAAAATAAAGTGTTTTAAAATATTAAATGATGTCCACATCAGTAATGAAAAGATACAGCGGTCAACCGTCCACCTTCTCCTTTCCTTTGCTGGTACCTGAAACAATGTGGGGGAAAGTTTGGGTCAGCTGGGGAAGCTGAGTGAATAATTCTCAAAATGCAAACAATCATAACATACAACACATGAGGGCACATCGGTGTACTCCTACTCAGAATCTACTCGATTAATTACTCAGATTTATTTCTCAGATTTTAATTTATATAGCGCGCTAGTGTGACTTAGGGCGAGAGATCAACCTCGACCCGCCTCACACCACCTCAACACATGTACTCTTCGGTGTTGAGTCAAAAGGCCTGGCACCAGTACTCTTCGGTGCCAAGTCAAAACGTCTGACACCAGTGCTCTTCGGTGTCAAGTCAGATATAAACTCAGACGGGAATAATCCCAAAAACTCAGACGGGAGGTGATCCCAAAACTCAGATGTGTGTTATCATGTTTTATTATCTCTTTAACATAATTATCTCAGACTGTCCTAGCAAGTAATAGCACAGAATGACTCTGTGCCGAGCTCAGTTACCCAGGCACAATGTCTCAGATCATGAATAAGTAAACAGCTGCTCAGATACTCAGATAACAGGTCAAACTCAGATAACAGATCAAGCTCAGATAACAATTAAGGTGCAAGTAATATAACACGTAAGTCATGCATGTATAACGTTAAAACTGAATACACGGTGAGAATACTCACCTCGAGAAACGTAAGCTCCAAAGGGTTCCCGACAATCAGAAGGACAGCACGTTATCTCCTAGACGGTCCTAAACCAAAAAGTGAAACCCGGAATTAAAATCCTACCCGGGGCTTATTTCAGAAAACTGGCAGCCCCCGTCAGTCTCACGGAAACTGCCATAACTCCTAAACTGTGCAGTAGATTTATCTCATATTTTTACCATGAAAAGTATACAAACAGAACTACATATCTCTGTGAGACGGTCACTGGCCAAAACAGAATCTAAGGGTCTCAAAACAGTATCACAAGACAGACAAGTCGTACAGTCACGTTTCCTAACAGCAGCATCCTAAATTAGACATAACTTTTAAACCGTAATTCGGATTGACGAGAGGGTTGTGGCATTGAAAAGCTAACTCAGAAAACAAGTGACCAGCATGGGACAAAAATCCAAAAAGATATCTTAAGTGTGGTAAAAACAGTCCCGAAGTCAGCAAACAGATTCTGTTAAAACTCAGCATATTAAAATAGAACCCGTTTTAAATCCCGACATCAACCCGTCTATTTCCGAAATACCCGACATTCCCGAAATTCACATTTAGCCTCAGAAACATGTTTACCATTAATCTAGTCTTTTATTTAAGAAAACTATTCGGTTTTAGGAAACCAATAACAAATTAATCAAAACCGAACCCGACTCGGGCTCGGTACCAAATCACACATCCCGACAACTAAAACTGGTTAAGACTCGGATGCAAAATAAAATCAAAACGAGTAAAAAGGAAAAATGGGAAAAAGGATAGAAATTATACCCTTATGAATCAATATATGACAAATACGAACACCCGAATATGCCAACCCCAACCCTACCAGTCTCAACGGCTGATTTTGGCTTGCTACCCCCGCTCGAGGCTCGATGACTGAATGAGGCTGGAAAAATCTTAAATGTTGGCTTCCATGAGTTCTTCACACGTGGCAATTTTTTATAAATTGGCAATCTTCATTAATTCATCTAATAGCAATTCTTCATAAATTAATTGCATGGTCTTTCAACCTCATTTTCCTTGGCTGAGACCCGCTTGACGTCACTGATGAGATCTCAATAAAACTCAGCTGCAACAAATTTGCTTTATCTACACGTCGGCTGTTTCAATAAACAAATTAACCATCGTCTTGAAAAAAAAGAAAAACCCACCGAACCTCAAATGGGTATTAATAACGGCGACCCCATATGGAATTAATTATCCCCACCGTCTGCACGACTCACGAGTTTGATTTTATTAGACTTGCTTCCTTCAATCGGATCTGCTAATTGCCGTGTGGAAGAAAGCTAGACGAAAGGAAAAGACGATCAAATATGGCAGCCGCTGATAGGGTTTTGGGGAAAGATCGACACATGAATCATCCTTATACGGCTTCAGTCTTCACCGGCCTTAAAGCTTTGGGCCCATCTCGCCACTAGCCCGACACCAATGAAAATAATATACTTGGGCTTCCTTCTCTTAGAACCGAACCAACATAAGGCCGAAATAAACGAAAGGAAAAATATAACAAGGAGTCCGGGTTACCCTTGTCTGCTCGAAATCCAACACATGAAGGCTACGGGTTTAGGCCTTGGCCTACGGTCGGCTTCACCCCGACACGGAAACTAGCTACCTCTAAATTAATAGAGACTAGTGATTTAAAACGTCAAAGTTACGGACTTATTAAATGACTAGCAACATATATAATTATAACTCATGAAATCTCATTAAGGTGTTATCAAAACGTCACACAATTTAATCGAGTAAATGTAATCACGAATCGTCACCAATTAATTTATCAACATCACATAATAAAGATCTTATAAATGTGAAATCTAAACGTCACACAATTTATCACCTAGAAAAGTACTCAATAAATGCAATTTAAATCAATTAAAATTAATATTTAATTAATTGAAAATTCAGGACGTTACATAGGGATACTATACGAGTATACGTTGCATTATGGATGAACATTAAGTAGGCCTATAGAGTAAAAAAAAATATTCCCTCCTTACAGAATGTATATTTCTCCATAAAATTTTATCGAACAAAAAAATTTACATTTGTCAAATTTGGGGTCCCGTCTAATAAATAATATTATTATCAATCATTCCACTAATAAAACACTTTCTCCCTTCAATCTAATCTTATATTTTAATCAAAAGTATTACAAAGAACCTCACCACTAACTATCTCCTCCAATTAAAATGTAAAATTTTTTATGAGATAGAGGGAGTATATTTTAATAGGGTAACTATACTATACCTTGAACCCAAGACAAAAGCTGCAAGAAACAAATGTATTACAAGTAGCTCACATGTAGCAACTTAATAACAATAATATCTATAGAGTAAAAAAAAAAAAATCTTAAAAGAAAAATATCGAACAAAAAATGCATCGACCATTGAATCCGAGACCAAAGCTAGGAAACCTTTTACCAACAAGTCAGATGCAACTATTAGTTAAAGTAGCATCTAAATCTTATTTATATATTAAATTGTTTTTCATTTAGTTTGATGTTGTAATTTACTAAAATATACTTCGCCAGTTCGCCTTAATTACATGTAACATGTGCATTTAGGCATGAACCCACATGGGTGGTTTTCGTTAACGCCACCGTATTTCCACCACCGCTTTGGGCAGCGCCGGCTGCCCACGGCCCCACACGCCACTCTCTTGCTCACCTCAATTAAATAGTACCATCGTATAAATATTTATATATAAAATCAATAAATTTCCGTATCTTCTAAATTAATGAATAAAATCAAACCGTATGAATAGAAAAATATCTTTACATCTATTAACCTAAACAAAAATAACTGTAAAAAATTAAATGAAGTTATTGATTCTATGGGTAGTTTAACAGTTTTGCACGTCGCCGGTACCGGGAAAACGCTGTTTCTTAGCCGGATGAGGACTTTCAACTTCTTGCTCGTCGAGGAAAAGTTGACTTTTCTTCAAATGGTCAACGGTCAAACCCATACGGAATTCAGGGAAAGCGGGCAAGTTCAAGTCAAAATCACGCGGTTGGCTATGTGTGGATGAAGTAGTCTTCTCTGAAGTTGTTACGCCGCTGGCTGCATCTCCGGTACCGGAGTTATTGCCGTCATAGTGACGTCTCTTGTGACCGCCGAGTGCTTGGCCGGTGGGGAAGGTACGGTGGCAGATACCACACTCGTGGGCCCTGCCACTGGGCTTCAAGACAGTGGAGGCGCTAGCGGTTGTGGTGGCGTAGGTAGAAGGGTTGTGGTCATCGGAGACGTTTTTCCGGTGACTGGCTTTATGGCCACCAAGAGCTTGGTAGGAAGAAAACCCTTTATTACAGACACTACACTTATGAGAAAGAAGAGGCGGCAGTGGAGGTGACTCTGTGGCGGCGGCGGTGGTGGTGCCGCGGGAGAGTAGCATAAGGCAGAAAGCTAAGTACTCCTCCTCCGTGGGATGTGATGGTTCCGATGGAAGAGTGTCATTGCTGGTGGTGGGTCTTGGTCGTTTGGAACGCTTGCCTTTATTCCAAGAATCTTGAATCGTGGTGGTGGTCGGAAAGTCCATGCCTTTGTAATGGAAGGAAGGAGGTGGCGCCGTCGTGTTTGTTGCCGGAGAGTTTAGAGCTTCAAGTGCCATTTGTTATGTGTGTATTAAGTTGCGTGATTGGTAAAGTAATAGTGGTAGTAGTGGTTATCCCTTGAATGTGGTATATTTGTGTATATTTATAGAGGAAAAAGTATTCCTCTACCGTAGTTGACTAACATATTCAATACTCATCATATTCAAGATGATGACTCTTAACTTTAGATATGGCCATTTGTATTAGTAAGAGTATTCATTTTTACTCCGTACTCTCAATGTAAAAGCTCAAAATTGTAACCAACACTCGTTATATTTATTAAAGACATATGACTTTGATCCATAACTTTTTGGCTAATAGGCCATAGCAGCCGGTCCAATCAATTTCTAAGTCTTGGGTAAAATTTTAAAAATAGGCCCCTGAAGTAATATTTTTTTTTCCAAATGACTTCATCCAAATTAAAAGTGCCGCCCCTTTTATCAAGTTAAATGTCCTAGATTTGACTTGTAGTCAATCTATTTTCAATATTCCGTTGGACTTACATTGATTCAAATGAGTTTACATATATGTATGTATGAGCTGATTATTTTGAAAGTGGGCCCCTATATTTTGTGGGCTGTAACATACGTGTTTTATTTTGAGTATTGGAAATTGTTAAGACTAACTATATCTGGTAAATGATAAGGTAATAGGTTTTGTTAGATGGAAGCATTGTTAACAATCTGTATTTTCGGTATTTGGATAAGTGGCATAGGTCAAAAAGGAAGAAAAATTGTGAAATTGCAGCATTTCGGAAGATAGCGGCGCTATCTTAGAGATAGCGGCGCTATCTTGTGTAAAAGGGGACAGCAACTCGAAATAGCTAAGGGGAAAACGCGAAAAATTTAGAGATAGCGGCGCTATCTCTGGAAATAGCGGCGCTATTTAGCGCGGGGTCGAGATAGCGGCGCTATCTTGGGCAGATAGCGGCGCTATCTTGTGCAGATTAGGCATAAAATCGGGTTTTTGACCCATTTCAGCTCATTTTCTTCATAGAACGAGTTGGTGAATTCTCTGGGCGATTTTGGAGAATCAAGGACGAATATTGGTGCAAATCAAAGAGGTTTTCATCATAAGATCAAGTTATAAAGGTATGATGCTTAGTTTTTGTTCATGCAAGTGATTTAGGGTTAAAATTGGAGAAGAATCAAGAACCCTAGGTTAGGGTTTGGATCACAAAACTGAAATTGATGATTGTAGACTATGTATAACTGATATTGAACTAGGAAATTGGAAGTTAGCATGTGATTATGCACTAGATGTATAGTTAGAAGTTTAGGGTTTTGGGGTTAATCACCAATTTTGGGAAGTTGGTGATTAAGGGTCATATTAGTAGTGATTTTGAGCTTGTATATTGAATGAGATAAGTATAATTGTGATAGGTAAACAATTGGGAAATTGTGGTGATTGTATCGATCGGTGACAATGGAATATGACTAAAGGAAGTACTTGGCTCGTGTTGTCAATCGCTTGATTCCAGGTGAGTTCATCTATGTACAACTGTATACTAGTAGTTATATATTTAAATGCTACGTGTTTAATTGTTATTTGGTTTATTATTATCACATATACGATGCCTAGAACATTGAATTGGTAATTCTAGTGATTTGACTGTAATATGATTAAATGAAGTTTGACTCATAAATAGGCTTTTGCTATGTGTATTGACTTGTAAGAATATAGTGATTATTTGTAGTATGCCTTGTGTATAATCTTTTGATAGATGCCTTGATTGATGGAATATCCTTGAAGTGTCTCACTTGATATCGATTCATGTCGTATAAATTCCTTGTGTTACGTCTCGGTTGGATTGCTCTAGTATGAGATGCATTTTTATTGATTCGGGTTGTGATAATCCTATTGTTCCGGTCTCGTGGAGCCATCGTTGTTATTGTTTCATTTGATATCGAATATGAGTTACCCGTACGAATTCCTTGAGAGATAATTTCGTTTCGTGAGGACCCACGGCGGCTTGAGTATTACTTTGTGTAATATGTTGAGCGGTGGACGCGGGAGTACCTGGCGGAGGAGTGGTATGGACCGTGGTGGTGAAGCTGGATCATGGACTCGGTTAGGGGTGCCTTGATCACCTTCATCGGCCTCATTCCCTAATGGCCTAAGGGGGAATGACGCACTTTGATTCGTTTTGATGGTATTGAGATCTCATAGATTCATGATGCGGTATTGTCTATCGGTTCCGGTGGTTAAGTGATGATTCTCGTGGAGTGTTGATTCGGTGATTGGTTCTCAATTGTGTTTATTATCTTACAAACTCTTGTTAATTCTTGCGGTATAGTTGTATTCTCAATGTCAGTCATTCAGTGATTCTTGTCGATCCCGGATAAGTGTTGATACTCGGCTATGACGGATTCTCGGTAAATCTCATGTTAAGTTGTAAAGCTTCTCGGTCAGTTATGCATTGTTGTGTACTTGCTATAATATGAATTACTTAAATAGTTTTATACCATTTTATATGTTATTATTTCTTTGTTTGGTATATAATGCTAGTATTATTTTGTACTTTTTGAACTCACTAAGCTCGTTGTAGCTTACCCGTTTAGTGGACTAACTTTTTACAGGAAAAGATAAGAGTAAGCACATAGGATCTTGAAGTTGATAGGAGGTTTAGAAGTTATACTCCGGGCGTATAATTAGGTATGTGGGAGTTGGGTAGTTTTGTATTGTTAATTTTTTTGTAGTTAGCTGGTTTGTATCCATAGTCTTTGTTGGTAGTGAGATCTTGGCCCGTTTGCTGTATTTTGTATAGTTGTTATCTGTTTAGAATGGTTAATTGTAATTAGATAGTTATTAAAAAGTTGTTCGTTTTGATTGGTGGGATTTCTTGACCCGGTCGTTACAATAAGGTATCAGAGCATTAGTTTGAGTGAACTAGGTATCATTGCGGTGCTTAGACTCAAACTTAGGTGTTGATGGTGGAAGTGTATGGATTATGGGTTTAGGATGGATACAAACCATAGGTTTAAGTCTAGAAAATGGGTAAAGGGTTATCAATAGGAAATGGTATGATTAATGATATAATTGTGTGAACCTAAATTTCGGTAAATCATGGATCAAAGATGTGGTAAATGTGATCATGGGGTTTCTGAATGAGAGGAATTTTATGCTTATTTTGAGGCATGAAACAACTTTGTTAAATGGAAGAGGAACAAGTGTTTGTTGTGAAGAGAGATTGATGAGTAGAATTGTTAATACGGTTCGTTCTATGTTTGAATAACTTAGAAAATGAGAGAAAAGTAAGTCGAAGGCTAATGTGGTGATTGAATCTTTAAGTAAGAAATTTGGGGCAATATCCTTTAAAACCTTTTGTAGTAGTGGAGCTATCGAATTTACGGGTGTGCCTGATCCTGTGGAGGCGTTGAGTATTGAAAACACAGACAAGGTATTCTATGTATCTCATGTCCACGGGGAAGATCAAAATGTTATGTGACCGCTACGCTTTCAGGAAAGGCGTTGACCTGATGAATAGTTTGTATAAAATATTAAGCGAGGAGGAAGAGGATCATATGATTTGGTAATCTTTTATAGTTCGTTTTCTTGATTAATATAGTTCTAGTAAGATGAGAACAAGGATTAAGAAAGAATTCTTGGAAATTAGATTAGGAACAATGTTGTTAGACGAATATTAAACGGTGTTTAATCTGGAGGCACAATTTGCCACAAAATTCATCCCAAAATGGAGTAAAGAAAGTGTAAGTGCTTGTGGAAGGTTTAGATATGAAAATTAAGATTGTGCTAGCAAATATGATATTCCTTTGTCGCGAAAGTTGTTGAATATGTTCGGAAGGGTGAGTATGATTTGAACCCAAGTAGAGTGTTGATTCCTGAACCAAAACGTTATAAAATGAAACAATTCAATTTTCCCCCGCAGTTCAGTGTCAGTTCTTTTCGAAACAGGTATAAGTAAGGTCTATGTGGAAAAATATATTATGTGTATAACTTTGATAATTTTGTAGTCGGGTGCAACCTGTAAACGTCGACATTGTAGTAGAAATTATAATGGACGATGTGAGAATTATCAAGAACCTTGAAGTGTTAGGGTTGTGGTGAAAACGGACATAAAAGGTTTAGCTGTCTGTACAAGGATGCAATTATTAGTCTTACGGAAAGTTGGGATACCGAAAGTGTCAATACTCTACTCTTTCTAACAAGTCGCCGAAAATGAAACTTTGGTTCATCAGTATTTTGTGACGGGTACTCTAAACGAAAGGAGGAGGTTCCTAAGGCAAGAGGTTGTGTGTTCAAATACCTCTGAGGAAGCTTACGAGGATGCTAACGTCAAAATTGGTACATTTCAACCAAAACGTTCTAAAATGAAACAATTCAATTTTCCCCCGCAGTTCAGTGTCAGTTCTTTTCGAAACAGGTATAAGTAAGGTCTATGTGAAATAATATATTATGTGTATAACTTTGATAATTTTGTAGTCGGGTGCAACCTGTAAACGTCGACATTGTAGTAGAAATTATAATGGACGATGTGAGAATTATCAAGAACCTTGAAGTGTTAGGGTTGTGGTGAAAACGGACATAAAAGGTTTAGCTGTCTGTACAAGGATGCAATTATTAGTCTTACGGAAAGTTGGGATACCGAAAGTGTCAATACTCTACTCTTTCTAACAAGTCGCCGAAAATGAAACTTTGGTTCATCAGTATTTTGTGACGGGTACTCTAAGCGAAAGGAGGAGGTTCCTAAGGCAAGAGGTTGTGTGTTCAAATACCTCTGAGGAAGCTTACGAGGATGCTAACGTCAAAATTGGTACATTTCTTGTTAATACTCTAATCGTTTGTAGATTGTTTGATTATGAAGAATCTGATTTATTGTGTGTTACTAGATTCGTTTGATCTTTAATATGGTTTTCTTATCCGATAATGAATCTGTTATATATATGTTGATGTTGTGAAAAGTGAAACTTTAATGGTCACAAAGGATATGAGGATTTAAGTATTGGAATTTAATGACCACAAATTCTATATTGATCTAGGGTTCATAGAATTTGTCAAGTTTAAACATTATTATTGGAACGGATTAGGTAATGAAGTATATAGACAACCTTATGTGTTTTTAGAAAAGATGGACCGAAATTTGGTTGAAAGGGAATAACCCGAGTAAGTGTAGGGTGAAAATAGAATGGTGAATTAATGAATAAATTGGTTCTTGTAAGTGGTAATTCTTTTCCTATAAATGCGTTAGTGATGTAGAATGGGTATTGTATGCGGAGATGATATTGATATCCTCGACGAGTTAGATAGGCTATGAGCAAAACTTGAAACCCGAGAATAATAAAACTAAAAGAATACTGAAGTATGGAACTTGGATGAGCTAGGAACTATGGTAAGGTTAATTATAACATGAGTTTGGACTTTGATCATGTTAGTATATGTTGACTAAACTGGAACATAATTAGTATGAACTGAATAGAATGTGGTTATTGAGGTGGTTATGATGCAAATTAGTTTAACATAAATCTCAGTATCATGCATTTGGATTCAATTGCGGAATAATTAGTTAAAAATAGAACTTGAATCAATATAAAGTATTGGCTATGTACATAGAACAAGTAATTGGTTATGGTACGAAGTTTTGACCATGTATATGAGATCCAACTTTGACTTTGGGAATAGTATGAATTGAGAATTTGCTAAATGACATAAAATTTGATCTGGTCTGAGGAATAGTTTGGGAACAAAGTTATTGATAGTGGGAAAGTGTGTAGTAATCGGTTATGGATATTTAAAATTGGTGATGTACTAGAAATAGCACAAGATTCAAGGTTAATGAATATGTTTATAAGTAAGAATTATGAAGGAACTATATTTTGTATCTAAGCCTTGTAATGTAATTATCAATTCAGGCATGACGAATGGTTAACTACTAACCGAGTTGACTTTATAGATTGCGGTTTACTGTAATAATAATGGATAGTTTATCAATGTTCAAAAGATTGAAATGAGTTTAATGCAGGGTAAGAGTCTGAAGCAAAGGATCATGTGATGAAATTTAGTTAAAGGAATGCCGACTAATCTCATGTAATGAATGAAAAGTATGGATACCGGTGGCGTAATTGGAATTAGTCCTAGGGAATTGTCATGGGAGATTGATTTATACCTAGAAAAGAATGGAAGGGAAGTTTGAATACACTCGATGAAATGGCTCCTTTGACTGATATTGACTGAAGTTAAAGTCAATATGATTAAGAATATGAAGAAATGGAAAAAGGTATGTAATTAATGAATGCCATATTTGTTAAGTTAATTGTTAAATTTTTATGAAAATATTAGGAATTTGGCCGGTTTAAATGAGAGAACGGTTAAACATGAATCTGTCATTATATGCGTATTGGTGTGGCTAGAATGTAACTCGTTACATACTAATTTTGAAATAGTATTGTTTTGACCCGTTTGAGTAATAATTTGGTTAAATGTGAATTGGTCAAAGAAGGTAGTCTTGGTTTTACATATAAAATAAGTGTCTGATTTTGACCATGGTATGAATTGTGGAATTGAAGTTGATATGAATTTTGGTTAGTCTGAGTGATTGAGTAACATTGAAGTTATTTGTTGATTGAAGGTATTTCATATGCGTATTGTTAATGATGAAGATGTATTTGGCAAAACGGTTCTTTTGACATAAGTCAAAGGTGTTAAGAAATTGGAATATGTAGCCAGTATTATTCAAGTAGAAAAATAAAAAATAAAAAAAAAATGAATGAAATATTCATAGATGGAATGGTGATTGAGGAAAGAAAGGATGATAAAATCAAAGAATGTTATTTCGTTCAAGTCAACCTAATTTCGGGGCGAAATTCTCTAAAGGAGGAGGTAATTGTAACATACGTGTTTTATTTTGAGTATTGGAAATTGTTAAGACTAACTATATCTGGTAAATGATAAGGTAATAGGTTTTGTTAGATGGAAGCATTGTTAACAATCTGCATTTTCGGTATTTGGATAAGTGGCATAGGTCAAAAAGGAAGAAAAATTGTGAAATTGCAGCATTTCGGAAGATAACGGCGCTATCTTAGAGATAGCGGCGCTATCTTGTGTAAAAGGGGACAGCAACTCGAAATAGCTAAGGGGAAAACGCGAAAAATTTAGAGATAGCGGCGCTATCTCTGGAAATAGCGGCGCTATTTAGCGCGGGGTCGAGATAGCGGCGCTATCTTGGGCAGATAGCGGCGCTATCTTGTGCAGATTAGGCATAAAATCGGGTTTTTGACCCATTTCAGCTCATTTTCTTCATAGAACGAGTTGGTGAATTCTCTGGGCGATTTTGGAGAATCAAGGACGAATATTGGTGCAAATCAAAGAGGTTTTCATCATAAGATCAAGTTATAAAGGTATGATGCTTAGTTTTTGTTCATGCAAGTGATTTAGGGTTAAAATTGGAGAAGAATCAAGAACCCTAGGTTAGGGTTTGGATCACAAAACTGAAATTGATGATTGTAGACTATGTATAACTGATATTGAACTAGGAAATTGGAAGTTAGCATGTGATTATGCACTAGATGTATAGTTAGAAGTTTAGGGTTTTGGGGTTAATCACCAATTTTGGGAAGTTGGTGATTAAGGGTCATATTAGTAGTGATTTTGAGCTTGTATATTGAATGAGATAAGTATAATTGTGATAGGTAAACAATTGGGAAATTGTGGTGATTGTATCGATCGGTGACAATGGAATATGACTAAAGGAAGTACTTGGCTCGTGTTGTCAATCGCTTGATTCCAGGTGAGTTCATCTATGTACAACTGTATACTAGTAGTTATATATTTAAATGCTACGTGTTTAATTGTTATTTGGTTTATTATTATCACATATACGATGCCTAGAACATTGAATTGGTAATTCTAGTGATTTGACTGTAATATGATTAAATGAAGTTTGACTCATAAATAGGCTTTTGCTATGTGTATTGACTTGTAAGAATATAGTGATTATTTGTAGTATGCCTTGTGTATAATCTTTTGATAGATGCCTTGATTGATGGAATATCCTTGAAGTGTCTCACTTGATATCGATTCATGTCGTATAAATTCCTTGTGTTACGTCTCGGTTGGATTGCTCTAGTATGAGATGCATTTTTATTGATTCGGGTTGTGATAATCCTATTGTTCCGGTCTCGTGGAGCCATCGTTGTTATTGTTTCATTTGATATCGAATATGAGTTACCCGTACGAATTCCTTGAGAGATAATTTCGTTTCGTGAGGACCCACGGCGGCTTGAGTATTACTTTGTGTAATATGTTGAGCGGTGGATGCGGGAGTACCTGGCGGAGGAGTGGTATGGACCGTGGTGGTGAAGCTGGATCATGGACTCGGTTAGGGGTGCCTTGATCACCTTCATCGGCCTCATTCCCTAATGGCCTAAGGGGGAATGACGCACTTTGATTCGTTTTGATGGTATTGAGATCTCATAGATTCATGATGCGGTATTGTCTATCGGTTCCGGTGGTTAAGTGATGATTCTCGTGGAGTGTTGATTCGGTGATTGGTTCTCAATTGTGCTTATTATCTTACAAACTCTTGTTAATTCTTGCGGTATAGTTGTATTCTCAATGTCAGTCATTCAGTGATTCTTGTCGATCCCGGATAAGTGTTGATACTCGGCTATGACGGATTCTCGGTAAATCTCATGTTAAGTTGTAAAGCTTCTCGGTCAGTTATGCATTGTTGTGTACTTGCTATAATATGAATTACTTAAATAGTTTTATACCATTTTATATGTTATTATTTCTTTGTTTGGTATATAATGCTAGTATTATTTTGTACTTTTTGAACTCACTAAGCTCGTTGTAGCTTACCCGTTTAGTGGACTAACTTTTTACAGGAAAAGATAAGAGTAAGCATATAGGATCTTGAAGTTGATCGGAGGTTTAGAAGTTTTACTCCGGGCGTATAATTAGGTATGTGGGAGTTGGGTAGTTTTGTATTGTTAATTTTTTTGTAGTTAGCTGGTTTGTATCTATAGTCTTTGTTGGTAGTGAGATCTTGGCCCGTTTGCTGTATTTTGTATAGTTGTTATCTGTTTAGAATGGTTAATTGTAATTAGATAGTTATTAAAAAGTTGTTCGTTTTGATTGGTGGGATTTCTTGACCCGGTCGTTACATGGGCCATGGGCGATCGTCCTTGTCGCCCATAACCAGGGACGGTCCTGGTCATAAGGTATATGATGACAATGACAATAATACTTAACCTCTTTTAAAGGAGCATATGAAGAGGTAAGATATACAATATATATTTATGTTTCTACCTAATGATAGATAAACTATTTTTTTTTAACATAAAAAAGGGAGACCTAATAAGGGAAGAGCTTCAGCTCCGCAATCACCCAACCCAAGAAAACCAAAATAGAAAGAAAAAAAAAACCTGACTAGCTAGAAGCAAGAAGATAGAGAAACTACTTAAAAATATAGATACTTAACGATATACTTTAGTTAAAAACATATTAGTTGATTTATGTTAATCTTGCGCACCTTATTAATTATATTATAATCATTATAGACTTTATAGTCTAAATTTTGATCGAATTCTATTTTTAGTTGTTTTATTTTGTGTGGTGAGTAAGATGTTGGATGTACACGTTGAGTTGAATGGACAGACGACTAGTGAAGTCGGTGGTCGGGTCAAGAAGAGTGGGAGTGGAGTTACGGGGTTATTAACGTCTTTTTGTGTTGAAAAGGAAACCATCAAGAGATTGACATGGCTGCTGCTACTGCTATTATATTTATATTTTTCTTAAATATATTTGTGAGTATTCCAAAATTTGACTTTTTCCAAGTCAAACATTCTCTTTATTAAAAACGTGTATTTTTTACTTTTATAAAGTCTCATATTTCTTCTTTGACCCCCACAAACTCGTATTTGGCTACCTTTGTTTCCCAGCTACACAATTATCCACAAGTCAGGATATTAGGTTTTTGATAATGATTTATGCACTTAAAGATATACAGCTCTAAATGCTATCATTATCAAAACTCAAGATATTAATCTAAACCTTATTTGTTTATTTATCACTTAATTTTTAAGTAATTCAATTATCTACTTATTCTATGATTACATTCTAAACCATTTATTCCATAAGCGTATGCTTCAACTATATATTGCTTGTCTTCTACCATATACGGAGTATTATATTAAATCATAACTCTCATGTGAAGTTGCATTTCTTAAAGTGATTCATCTTTACATCGTATATTATTTCTCATACTATAAATATAATTTTAATATATTGTAGAATTTAGTGTAACATATAGACGTTGTGGTATGTAAAGTGATAACTATGGTGTAAAAATCACCATATTTTCAAAGAAAGTCATATCATGAACTTTTTTGATAACGGTAGAGGAATCTTCCATATTCCACATGATCCGGCCCATCTTTCAAAAACTTTGGCAACCAAAGAGGTTTGTGGTTTCATTGTCTTGCACACAAAGTTAAATATAGAACGTTTTGTGGTAGCAACCATAATATTCTAGTTAGGCAACTTATTAAAACATTGGGTTAAATGGGAAAAAATGGAGAAAAGAAAATACATTGGGTTAAATGGGAAAAAATGCATGAAACAATAGAGTCGGGAGGTTTAAATGTCCCGAGCCTCAAAGCTTAAAACCTTGCACTTTTGGCTAAATGGTGGTGGAGATTAAAAATTGAAGATGGATCTCTTTGGAAAAAGGTGATCGTTGCGTTACATAACATCTCGAGTCCGTACATTCCTGTCAGTAAATTCTCGGGTGTATGGAGTAATTGTTGGGTTTTGTACACTTTTACCAACACATTTGTCAGTCGCGGAATTACAAACAAACAAGATAAACGACAATTCCCGATGAAGCTATTATGACCGTAAGGTTTACAAGTCCAAGGTAACTAGATAATAAAATAATTAAATCGAAACTTACATTGGCGGCAATTGGTGGAGACAATCCTTGTGATCGAGTACGAGCCACTTTGTAACCGGTAGGTTTCAAGAAAGAAACCCTCTACTTGTTCACACCTAAGGCTTGTAATCAAACGAGACAATATACCATGTTGTAGTATAATGTACTCTTGAGAAACACAACGAAAAACCAAACCGAAAACAATTCTGGCGGTGGGGCACGGCGGCGGCTGGCGGAGCAGCGGCGACGCTGGGCTGCCGGCGGTGGTTGAGGGGCCAGCCAAAGGGAGAGAGCACAAGAGGTTTTTGGTGTGTCTTTTCTCAAGTCCCATGCCTTGTATTTATAGGGTAATTAACACTAATCTCCTAATGGGTTTAACACATGGATCAAGCCCATCTTAATAGTTAATTAGGTCCATTAACTATTAGCCCAATTTGATTAACTCTTATTAATCATTAGCCCACTTTCAAGATTAACTAGTTAACTAACCCGTTAACTTAATCTAGCCCAATATCGATTTTAATTAAACTTTTAATTAAAATGTTTTCGTTTATTCTCGTGTTTGATTGTACCTCAAGGGCAACCCGAGTAGGACCGATAATATACGTCACACGGTTAACCGTTTATTTGATGCGGGTGGACACATATTCCAACAGTCTCCCACTTGGACATCTCATCAACTATAAACAGTTTCTTATGTGCGTATCTATTAAGGTGCGCAATCAAATGCCGCTGCTAAACTCTGATTCTAATCAAGAGATTAGCTCCTAAGGTAAGGGATCATATCTCCTTCGCTTCTGATGTCACAATAACTAGAGACACGGACCGTGTCAATCTCTGGTTATGATTATGTTTCCTGATTCAAGATTTATGATGACTGAGCAACTACTGATTGAACATTCAATCTAGTCATGACCTGCGCAGGTACTTTGTTTGTCACATCAAATCAACAGGGGGCCCAAAGACATCGCTTCTTCCAATGTGGAAGAAGGAGCGAATAAACTTCGCCTACATCTCCTCGCCAATAGTTATCCCATAATATATGGATATGCTCTGTATAGCTAACATTTACGAATAGCGTTGGAACACACCAATATATCATAGTGTCGTATCACGAAGACTAATGCATCTAGGTTTTAAGACTTATATGATATTACCGTCTCACTATTACCTTTGATATTGTCCATGAGGTAATACTCTGAGCGTGGGTTGGTCCAACATTTAAAAGAAACTCCTTTTAAATTCTCATGAGAGTAGCATCAATCTCCATGCTATGTTCAATCCTTTGAACAATCTACTCATTCTCTCATGACATCTTTGTTCAATTCTCACTCCCATGAGAATGATCGACTGTGGACGTTTTAAGTAATCTCTTAGGTTACTTAGGAAGTAATTCTAAACATACAAAATTGAAACACAAAATTTAAATACAATATGAAATGGTAGTACACTTTCAAATTATTTAATCTCCATAAATAAATCACCAAGTCATACAATTTTATTTTGTTACAATGTTTCAAATAAATAAACTAACATAGCTCACTATGAAATCTAATTCCTATCGTCATTGCATGCTCGTCGTGCTTGGATCGACTTAGTGGCTTTGTGAAAGGATCAGCTGGATTCTCTTCCGATGATACCCTAGTCACAATGATGTCTCCTTCCTCAACACTCTTTCTCACATAGTGATATTTTCTGAGTATATGCCTGGTTCGACTATGATCTTTGGATTCTTTAGTCAAAGCGACTGCACCTTCATTGTCACAAAAGATTTTCAATGGGTCCTTGATGCTTGTTACAACACCAAGGTCACCGATGAAATTCTTTAACCATGTAGCCTCTTTTGCTGCTTCACTAGCAGCAATATACTCAGATTCACATGTGGAGTCAGCAACTGTCTTCTGCTTGGAACTCTTCCAAGTGACAGCTCCTCCATTCAATAAGAATACCCACCCAGATTGTGAGCATGAGTCATCTCTATCCGTTTGGAAACTCGCGTCACAATAACCTTCCACTTTCAGTTCGTCTTTCCCACCATACACTAAGAACATATCTTTTGTTCTCCTTAGGTACTTGAGAATCGATTTCACTGCTGTAACGACCCAAAATTTGTAAATAATTAAATTGTACAAAATATGATAAATAAGGATAAATCGTTTAGAGAACGTAGGAATTGGTTTCGTGTCGTTTGGAGTCCGTATGAGAAAGTTATGGACGAAACCGTGTTGAAACCTAGACCGAAAAGTGCAGCCCTGCTACACAGGCAAGTTCGCGGCGCGAGTCAGGAGCGAGCGAAACGCGAGGTTCAGCAGAGGGACCGGAGCTGGAACGCGAGTATGTCGCGTTGACTTCGCGTCGACTTCGCGGCGCGAGCCAGGCGCGAGCCTGGCGCGAAGTCTGGTAAAAGCGGCGACTAGGGGGCAGATCCGCGTCACTTCGCGACGCGAGCTCGGCGCGAGCGGGGCGCGAGCTCTTCCGACCAGAGCATTAAAGTCGGGTTTTGGCTCATTTCATGCCATCTCAAACCCTAGTTTCTTCCTCTCGAGTTTGCGGGCGATTTTGGGTGTAAACCATCATTTGGAGCTGATTTCTTCACCAATCTTTGATAGATTTCACTTCTAGTTGAAGATTAAAGGTATATCTTCACTCTTTGATCTTTGTAGCTTAAGATCTATGCATTTTGATGTATGGGTTTGAAACCCTAGTTCTTGGGTTGGTATTTTTGGTTAAATAAAGGTTGTATACACTCAATAGATGGTATATTGACAAAGGAAACAAGTGTATGATTTCGATTTGTAAGAATCTTAAGGGTTGGTTAAACCTAGGGTTTGGTAAATCACCATAATTGGGGGAAAGTGTTAATGGATGGTATCTAGTGATAAATGGATACAATGGTAGTAGAATGTGATGTTAATAACCTTGTGACTTTGTATTAGGCTTCCGGTGAAGTCTTGGAGTTTGATCAAATTGTTGGAACAAGGAAACCGGCGGAAAGGATACGGCTGGAGCACTTTATTGCTAATGTGAGTACATGAGACTTTTAAACTGAGTACATAGCAAAGAGTGTTGAAAATACAAATGTTATTTTATGGGTCTTTATTAATAAATGTTTTTAATAAAGATATGATTGAAAAGATGAGAAAATGTAAATACTAGACTATCTAAGTATGTCTAAAAGGATTGATGATTTTGAAAGAGATCATGATAATGAAAAGTGACTAATAACTAATTATTAATATGATGTATGATAATTGGTTATTAATAATATGCATTAATAAGACTAATGATGATGATATTAAGTAAAGAGTATTGATTAGTACATTATACTAATAAAAGTGATGAATGAAAGTATATGTAAATGAATATGAATTGACTAGTAATAAATATGTATTATAGTCAAGAAGAGATAAAATTATTATGATATCGATAGATAGGAAATGTATCCTATGAGAATAAATATGGATGGACCTCTTGGGGTTCATAGATGTAGAAGTGAATATGGGTTGCTTATGATCGGGTCCATGGGACCATACAGGTACGTTCACACTGTGTTGAACTAATTATGTGTCGTTATTGTTAGATGTCTAACTTGTTTGATGTTGATATGATAGCCGAAGGCTTTGACTGGCATAACTGTTAGGTTATGATAAGAGATAGATGGTGGTGACGCGGGGGACCCCTGGTCACTGAGCGGTGGTATATATGTTTATACACCGGGTGTGTATATGTTTATACACTAAGCACACGAGTGCTTCTAGTACGCATATGTTTGGTACTAGGTATGTTAGGTTCTAATACATATATGTTTATGTATTAGACATGTTGGTGCTTCTGGTACATATATGTTTATGTACTAGATATGATTGGGCTTCTAGTACGCACATGTTTGGTACTAGGTATGTTAGGTTCTAATACATATATGTTTATGTATTAGACATGTTGGTGCTGCTGGTACCTATATGTTTAGGTACTAGATATGGTTGCTTGGAAAGCAAAGTAGCTAGAGTCACAATAGGGTGACTAGACGGTATTTATGTGGTTTATATATATGTTTATAAAATTATGAAATGTCTATTATTGTTGGGGTCTAAAACCCATGTATCTCACGAGACTATTTTGTCTCACGTACTACGTTTGTTTTGTGGCTATGTACTCAGGTACAGGTTGAAGTGATAGAAGGTTGCACTAGAAGTGGCCTAGAGATGCTTAGTTCGGGAGCTCTTAGGTAGATCCCGTTGCCTATGGTTTTGATATATTTGGTGACACCGTATTTTTGTAAACTCTGATAAAGGTTTTAAAGTTTTTGTTAAACTGTATTTTGGACAATATGTCAGATATTGGGAAAATGTATTTTTAAATGATTTAAACGATGTTTTGAAAATACGGGTGTTACAACTTGGTGAATCGTACATGAAGTATTTTTATGTTAAGTTTAGGGTTGAACCTAGGGGACCTATGAAAGTGATGTGATTATGGATAATCAGTATTATGAGACTTATGAATCGTACATGAAGTACTAATTGTTTAATGTCTTTCGTATAGTCGAGATCGAAAGAAATGGTTAACACTCGAAGAAGTGGGAAAGCCCCGGAGGGCCAGGAGGAGGATACACCTCATGTTGAGGTTGGGGTTGAACAGGGAAGTCAACCGTCGATGCACCGGGTGGGTGAATCGGAGGTCGGAGCTAATAGAACTCCGGTGACCATGGCGGACCTCCAAACTATTATCGAACAACTCAAGGGAGTGGTGGCCGATGAAGTGCACCGCATCATTGGGGACCGTGAGAGGTCGGATGGAGATCGTGTATCCGAGGCTAGATCGGATGAGAAAACTAGGAGTGGTGGCACTCGAGTGGAGAAATCCTCCACAGGTGGTTGTAGTGATGCAAGGGCGAGGCCCGATGAAAATTATGGTTGTTCTTTTAAGACATTCATGGCTTGTAAGCCAAACATATATTCGGGTAGTTCGGACCCGAAGGTAACTATGAGGTGGATCCGAGAGACCGAGCGGGTCATCGGAAGTAGCAATTGCAAGAAAACCGATATGGTGTTGTATGCATCACAATTGCTAAAAGAGGATGCTATGGTCTGGTGGGACATAGTTTATGAGACCCTCGGGAGGGAGGTGATAGAGAGAATGTCATGGGATGAGTTTACCGCGAGGTTGAGGAAGAAATTTTGTCCCGACCGGGATTTGGAGAAAATGCATGAGAAGTTTGTGACCCTAAGGAAGGGTGAGATGTCGGTCGAGGAGTACACGAGGGAATTCACGGGATTACTTCCGTTTGTTGCTAAGACCTACTCTGAGGAGAGGTTGAGGGTAGTTAGGTATGCTAGTGGGCTACCTTGGGATTATCAGTTGGAGGTAAAGAGAGCGGTCACGCTAGATGAGGCCATTAGTGCCGCCCGAGGTGTGGAAGAGGTGAACGAGGCAAAAGTTGCCGAGAGGGCGTATGTGGGAGATAAGAGGAATGCCGAGAGTGGATCGGGTACGGTTAAGAAGGGAAAGTTCACGTCGAACTTCTCTAGGCAAGGAAGTGTAGCCTCGTGCAAGAGGTGTGGGAAGAATCATACCGGCGAATGCCGTGGGGAACCAAAAATCTGCCATGATTGTGGAAAGACGGGACATTTGGCCCGAGATTGTAGATCCAAACCAATGACCGAGGTTGAATGTTACTCGTGCCATGAGAAAGGGCATTATAGCCACGTTTGCCCGAAGAAGAAAACCGGAACGCTTGTGTCAGCGGCTCAAAAGAAGGCGGAGCCGGCAAAGGTGAGAGGACGATCCTTCCTACTCACACGGGAGGAGGCGCGCGATGGGGCGTCAGGTTCGGGAGCTAAGGATTAAGCGGCCCGTAATTGTAGCAGTGGATGATTAGGCCGGTGTGCCATTTGTTTCCCTAAGACTTTAGTTTTGGGTATTATTGTAATCCTTCCGAATGCTTTGGTTAAAAACATATTTTGAATGTTATGAATTTTATTGTTAATTTATTTACTTGAAGGATTTGAATTAGCAAGGTTGAATAATTGTCGATGAGAGTAGAGGCGTTTGGTAGGACCATTGAGATGGATCGGATGATTATGCACCAAGCCAGTATGTTGTGTGAGTATAGCCATATTGTTAGATTGTTGCCCAATTTGGTGCTTACGGGAATTAGTAGATGAGTTGTATGACGTGAATAGTCATCGTGGGAATAATCTTCCGGGTTGAATGAATTCGTATTTTTTTTGAATCATAGACCGGAGTCGGTTGGTTGACTCAAAGATGACCGGGATGACCGGTAAATTATGGTTAATAGAATTGAGTGATAGTTACTTCTGTAGCGACAAAAGATTTGGAAATATGGTAATAAAGAGATGAACCGATTAATGACGGTTAATGTGTAAGTGGAATGGTAAATAACGAATAGAGAATGTTATTAGTTACTCGCGGGGTACGATGCATGTGCATCATATGATGACCTTGGAAGGCATATAATTGTGAAAAGATAATATTATGTCATATGAAATGTGCTAAGTAATATGTCATATGGAAGACATACGAATGGGAAGGAAAACAATAATGCGTTTTATGGGAGAGGTGCTAGAATGCACGATAAATGATTTGATGATATTTATATGATATTGGTGTGACATATACATATGTTTGCATATGTGCATGATGATGATGTTCATTTGATATTGGTGCGATACATACATATGTTTGTATATGTGCACAATAGAGGTATTTAGATAGAATTGGTGTGATATACGTGTGTATATCTATATGTGTGTATATGTTTATGTGTTTATATGATGAATATAGAACCATGTGGTTAATGAATATTACTATTATGTTATGGTAAATGAGAATTGGGCTTGAAATGCGGGTTGCATTTAGGTCATGTAAATGTAGGGAATGCCTACGATTTATAGAATAGAAGGAAGGAGAAACTCCTAGTGAGCAAATTACCATGTGGTAACCAAGACTTAGTACACCGTATAAGGGTGCGGGACGTATTACGGTAGGGGGCCTAATACCGATAATGTAAGTTGATCAATGTGATACAAAGATGGTTGAAAGAATACTAAGTGATAGTATGAGTGACCAAGTGAAGGTCAAGAAACGGTGAATGTTATTGTGACCTTATGTTAAGGTGTGACCCTTGGATTAACGGGGACGATTGTTGAGAAAGTAATAATGGGTAGAACCGAGAGTGATGGGTTGGTAATGATACGCCGTGTGTACGGAAATTGCTAATTGGAATAGGTATGGTTGACTTTATGTAAAAGTCAACGTTAGTCAACCCGTGATTGGTCGAATTGGTCTAAGATGGACTTTGAATCTCGTTTTGATTTACTAATGAATATTAATAGCATAATGTGTCGATTATGTGTTTGTGAAAAGGTTGATGAGATGGTTGATTGAATCGTAGTCGGTTTATACGACTTGACCCGTTTGGGTGATTTCAATGTTGAAATTGGGAATCGAGTGTAAGACTGTAATTGAATCATAAATTAAAGGTAAATTGTAAAGGAAAGAAGGATTTATGAAACCTTTAACGAGAAAAAAAAAAAAAAAAAAGTTAAGGTATGCTTAAGTCAAAGGGTAGACAATGTGGGGATATACCAATGTTGGGATATATCGGTTGGGTCAAAGTTAGAGTTTGACATTCGTTTAAATAAACTAGTTAATGGTATGATTGTGTCATACCATCGTTATGAGAATGAAAAGATCGGTCGAGGGAATGTCGATGTTTTGGTCAAGTTGTGAAATTTTGACCCGTTTGAGTATTATGAGTTTCAAACTGGGTCTTGACCGTTCGGACTTAACGGAGTTAAGTGAACGTTTGGATACGTAATGTTAATGGAGCGGGAATGAGAAAAGTTTGATGGTAATGACCACAAGGGAAAGAGAGCGGAGTGCTCGGTTGCACGTGGGTTGAAATTCTTAGCGATTCCGAGGACGGAATCCTTTTAAGGGGTAGATAGTTGTAACGACCCAAAATTTGTAAATAAATAAATTGTACAAAATATGATAAATAAGGATAAATCGTTTAGAGAACGTAGGAATTGGTTTCGTGTCGTTTGGAGTCCGTATGAGAAAGTGATGGACGAAACCGTGGTGAAACCTAGACCGAAAAGTGCAGCCCTGCTACACAGGCAAGTTCGCGGCGCGAGTCAGGCGCGAGCGAAACGCGAGGTTGAGCAGAGGGATCGGAGCTGGAACGCGAGTATGTCGCGTTGACTTCGCGTCGACTTCGCGGCGCGAGCCAGGCGCGAGCCTGGCGCGAAGTCTAGTAAAAGCGGCGACTAGGGGGCAGATCCGCGTCACTTCGCGACGCGAGCTCGGCGCGAGCGGGGCGCGAGCTCTTCCGACCAGAGCATTAAAGTCGGGTTTTAGCTCATTTCATGCCATCTCAAACCCTAGTTTCTTCCTCTCGAGTTTGCGGGCAATTTTGGGTGTAAACCATCATTTGGAGCTGATTTCTTCACCAATCTTTGATAGATTTCAATTCTAGTTGAAGATTAAAGGTATTTCTTCACTCTTTGATCTTTGTAGCTTAAGATCTATGCATTTTGATGTATGGGTTTGAAACCCTAGTTCTTGGGTTGGTGATTTTTGGTTAAATAAAGGTTGTATACACTCAATAGATGGTATATTGACAAAGGAAACAAGTGTATGATTTCGATTTGTAAGAATCTTAAGGGTTGGTTAAACCTAGGGTTTGGTAAATCACCATAATTGGGGGAAAGTGTTAATGGATGGTATCTAGTGATAAATGGATACAATGGTAGTAGAATGTGATGTTAATAACCTTGTGACTTTGTATTAGGCTTCCGGTGAAGTCTTGGAGTTTGATCAAATTGTTGGAACAAGGAAACCGGCGGAAAGGATACGGCTGGAGCACTTTATTGCTAAGGTGAGTACATGAGACATTTAAAGTGGGTACATAGCAAAGAGTGTTGAAAATACAAATGTTATTTTATGGGTCTTTATTAATAAATGTTTTTAATAAAGATATGATTGAAAAGATGAGAAAATGTAAATACTAGACTATCTAAGTATGTCTAAAAGGATTGATGATTTTGAAAGAGATCATGATAATGAAAAGTGACTAATAACTAATTATTAATATGATGTATGATAATTGGTTATTAATAATATGCATTAATAAGACTAATGATGATGATATTAAGTAAAGAGTATTGATTAGTACATTATACTAATAAAAGTGATGAATGAAAGTATATGTAAATGAATATGAATTGACTAGTAATAAATATGTATTATAGTCAAGAAGAGATAAAAGTATTATGATATCGATAGATAGGAAATGTATCCTATGAGAATAAATATGGATGGACCTCTTGGGGTTCATAGATGTAGAAGTGAATATGGGTTGCTTATGATCGGGTCCATGGGACCATACAGGTACGTTCACACTGTGTTGAACTAATTATGTGTCGTTATTGTTAGATGTCTAACTTGTTTGATGTTGATATGATAGCCGAAGGCTTTGACTGGCATAACTGTTAGGTTATGATAAGAGATAGATGGTGGTGACGCGGGGGACCCCTGGTCACTGAGCGGTGGTATATATGTTTATACACCGGGTGTGTATATGTTTATACACTAAGCACACGAGTGCTTCTAGTACGCATATGTTTGGTACTAGGTATGTTAGGTTCTAATACATATATGTTTATGTATTAGACATGTTGGTGCTTCTGGTACATATATGTTTATGTACTAGATATGATTGGGCTTCTAGTACGCACATGTTTGGTACTAGGTATGTTAGGTTCTAATACATATATGTTTATGTATTAGACATGTTGGTGCTGCTGGTACCTATATGTTTAGGTACTAGATATGGTTGCTTGGAAAGCAAAGTAGCTAGAGTCACAATAGGGTGACTAGACGGTATTTATGTGGTTTATATATATGTTTATAAAATTATGAAATGTCTATTATTGTTGGGGTCTAAAACCCATGTATCTCACGAGACTATTTTGTCTCACGTACTACGTTTGTTTTGTGGCTATGTACTCAGGTACAGGTTGAAGTGATAGAAGGTTGCACTAGAAGTGGCCTAGAGATGCTTAGTTCGGGAGCTCTTAGGTAGATCCCGTTGCCTATGGTTTTGATATATTTGGTGACACCGTATTTTTGTAAACTCTGATAAAGGTTTTAAAGTTTTTGTTAAACTGTATTTTGGACAATATGTCATATATTGGGAAAATGTATTTTTAAATGATTTAAACGATGTTTTGAAAATACGGGTGTTACAACTGCTATCCAATGATTATTGCGAGGGTTGTCCTGATATCGACTCACCATGCTCAAAGCATATGAGACATCAGGACGAGTACATATCATGGCATACATGATCGAACCTATAGCCGAAGCATATGGGATTCGACTCATCTTATCCCGCTCTAACTCAGTGCTGGGACATTGACTCTTAGTCAATGTTATGCCATGGTTCATTGGTAGATAACCTTTCTTAGACTCAAGCATATGAAACCTCTTCAATATCTTGTCTAAGTATGTACTCTGGCTTAATCCTATTAGACGTTTTTCTCTATCTCTATATATCTTGATTCCAAGTATGTACGCTGCATCTCCTAGATCCTTCATTGCAAAACACTTTCCCAACCAAGACTTCACATCTTGCAGTGTAGGAATGTGGTTGCCAATGAGCAATATGTCATCCACATATAATACTAGGAAGACTACAGTGCTCCCACTAGTTTTGATATAAACACAGGACTCATATTCGCTTCTCGAAAATCCAAACTGTTTGACTCTTTCGTGAAAGCAAAGATTCCAACTTTGAGATGCTTGTTTCAATCCATAGATGGATTTCTCAAGCTTACACACTCTCTTAGGATGCTGCTTGTGGATAAAACCTTCTGGTTGTGCCATATAGACATCCTCAGTTAACTTTCCGTTCAGGAAAGCAGTTTTCACATCCATCTGCCAAATTTCATAGTCATGAAATGCAGCTATTGCAAGCAATATCCTTATAGACTTTATCTTGGCTACTGGTGAAAAGGTTTCATCATAATCAATCCCATGTGTTTGAGTATAACCTTTTGCAACCAGCCTAGCCTTATAAGTGTGCACATTCCCATTCATGTCTGTCTTCTTCTTGAAGATCCATTTACACCCAACGGTTTTAATGCCAGGTGTAACGTCAACCAAGTTCCATACTTGATTGTCATACATGGACTGAATCTCGCTCTCCATAGCCTCTTTCCATTTATCGGCCTCAGGGCCTTCCATAGCTTCCCTATAGTTTGATGGCTCATCATCATCAACTGGTAAACCCTTATCAGTCGATGCATCGCCTTCAGCAATATGGTATTCATAATAATCACCAATATGCTCAGGAGGGCGAACAACTCTAGAGGATCTACGTGGAATGGTAGGAGTTATATCATTTTGTTCAACATGAGTCTCATCCTCAGGTTGAGTACTAGTGTCAACTTAAAGGTTCCGATTCAATTTCATTGGTTGACTCTTCAGACTCTTCAAGATCAATTTTGCTCACACTAGCTTCTTTGGATAATAGCTCTCTCTCAAGAAAGAATCCTCTTCTAGCTATGAACACTTTGTTCTCAGCCGGTTTGTAGAACCGATATCCAAAAGACCGGCGAGGGTAGCCAATGAAATGACACTTCTCTGATTTTTTCTTTCCTGTTTGTCATGAGTTTCGTGTCCCACGTAAACCTCACAACCCCAGATTTTCAAATGTCGGAGCGAGGGAGGATTCCCTGTCCACATTTCAGAGGGTGTCTTGGAGACCTTCTTAGTTGGTACCAGGGTTTAAGATATGAGCTGCTGTTTCTAGGGCGTAACCCCAGAAGCTCACTGGAAGAGTTGCACGACTCATCATCGATCGAACCATATCTGACAATGTTCGATTTCTCCTTTCAGAAACTCCATTAAGTTGTGGAGTTCTAGGGGGTGCGAGTTGGGATACTATTCCACAACTCTTTAGATGATCCATGAACTCTTGACTAAGATACTCTCCACCCCTGTCAGAGCGGAGCATCTTAATCCTTTTGCCCAATTGATTCTCTACTTCGTTTTGAAACACTTTGAACGTTTCAAAAGTTTATGACTTGTGTTTAATCAAATAAACATAACCATATCTACTGAAATCATCAGTAAATGTGACGAAGTATCTTTCACCATGTCTAGTGCTTGACTTGAATGTCGACACACGTCAGTGTGTACAAGATCCAATAAGTCTTTGCCTCTTTCACAAATCCCTGTGAATGGCGCCTTTGTCATCTTGCCAAGTAAACAAGATTCGCACACATCATTCGATTTGAGGTCAAATGATTCCAACACTCCATCCTTTTGGAGTTTGGCGATTCTTTTCTTGTTTATGTGGCCTAAGCGACAATGCCATAGACATGATTTATCCAATACTCCTTTGGACGAATCAACATTCAATATTAGATTTCTATTGTTAACGCAAACACCACTTTCATATATGCCAGAACAAGGAATAGCTTTGAATATAAAAACATCATTTTTATGAACTAAAATAGAACCATTTTCATTATCAAAACCAAAAGTAAAACCATCCTTAAACAATGCATAAAATGAAATTATGTTTCGCGCCATGCAAGGCGAATAACAAACATCTAATTAAATGATAGAACAATCACTACTAAGCATGAGCTCATATTCTCCAATTATGGTGACAGTAGTCGAGACTCTGTTTCCCATGATTAGAATCAGCTCACCATGCTTCAGCTTCCTACTATTCCTTAGTCCTTGCATATCAGTGCAAATGTGAGTATCACAACCTGTATCAAGGAGCCAAGAATTTAGACATAGAAGCACTGTGAAGTTCAATCATAATTGTACCTAGGATGCCATACTTTTGGACCATGTGATTCTTCACATCATCTAGGTACTTTGGGCAGTTTCTTTTCCAGTGAATCATTCATTGCAATGAAAAACACATTGAATCCTTTTGTGTTATTAGTGGACTTCTCTTTCTCTTAAGCTTTCGTTGGGTATGTCCCACCTTAGCTTCCCATTTTTCATTGGGGGTGAGAAGGTTCACTTGTCGTAGCACCACTTGATTCAATAGTTAGGATAGGAGTATCATAAATAAAGTTATGAATGTCTAACATCCTTGTTTCAGCAATTATTAGTTCCATGCATAACTCTATGAGTGTAATGTCTTTATTATTCTTTATCGTAGTCTGATACGAACGAAGAATATGTAGGAGTAAGCGAGTTCAAGACTATGTCAACTGCTAATTCCTTAGACACATTTACACCCAAACTTTCTAATATGTAGTCTCTCATCATTTGATGAAGCTACATATAAACTCTCCTTTTCTCACTTTGCAATTCTAAATGAATCTTAGGTTTTCAACAACAGCTCGTGAATTAATCAGATAATTCACATAGTTAAATTTCGTAATACTGTTACGAGATAAACTTTTGAGATAGAAAATCGAGGACGATTTTATGGTGAAAGTGGAAGTGGAAGTGGTGGTGGAGGAAGATTGTTGTTGTCTTTGGGAATTGACATTTACAAAAGAAACAATTTCTTTATTAGTTTATTATTTATTAATCCTTATAATAATTTCCCAATTTTATTCCATAAGGTTAGGATACATACACTACACCATTTGATGTGAAGAGGGATGCCGTATTTCACACCAAATAGTTTCGTGCAGTAGACAAGCTATTGTCAATTTCAATCATATGAAATCCCTAGTTCTTTTAAGATTCATTCTCATACGAGAATGACATGTTAATCTTGAATCTATGCTCTTTCTAATCCATGACAGGGATGCCGTGGATCATAGATTAGAAGGTGAAACAACCATGAAACAACCACGAAGATTCTCGGCTCAAGTTTGCTTGGGTATCGCAAGAATCGTTTCACTCAAAAGAATAATCTCAAAATTAACGTACCGGCAAACCGCACGAGCTTCGTTAATTAGATTATAATTAGAATGCGTGTTTTTTCATGGAGAGCACACTTTGTTCACATTTTTATATTAAACGGGAGTTTTGTTTAATTTATATGATTATACTTTTAATCTTGACATTATCCTATCATGTCCTTTCGGTAGCTCCATTCTAAAGCAAGGGAAGCGGCGGGGCAGGTCAGCGCAAGGCGTATTAAAAACGCAACCCCGTTTGAGATCATAATATCTCTCCTTATACCTCCTTTATATGCAATAGACTATGGGTGAGCCTACTTGTGACATGAGTGACAACGTATTTAACTTTTATAGTATATGCATTCTATGAGAATTAAAACTTTTTAATTTCATTAACTAAAGTTCATATAGTTTTAATTTGATTCTATTAAACGTGCGAGGACGCGACGTATTAATTATTAATTGAAACTATATTTATATAATATTTAATATACTATTTATTACAAAATATTATATAAGGAAGGAATACCAAAAACTATTTTGGTATATGGAATTTTCGAATTATATATATATATATATATATATATATATATATATATATATATATATATATATATATATATATATATATATATATATATATATATATATATATATATATATATATATATATATATATAATTATATATATATAATTATACCATTAATTATTACCATATATGTATATATCTATTTATAGATGTTATTTATTGTATTAATTATTTCAATTAAGGAAACAATTCAAAATATCAAAATAAATCAAATCTACAAAATTGAAAAATCCCAAATTAAATCCCAAATCTTTTATATCTTATAAAATTTTCGGAATTTATATTTAAATAAATATATATATTCGAAATTTAAAAATGAATATATATACCATATTTAAATATTCCAATTTCCAAAAATTCAAATTTCTATTTTGGAATGTATTTAAAACATTTTAAATTTATTTGAAAAGATTTTGGAAATCTTTTATTTATGTATATACATAAATTCGAAATTTATGTATCCATAAATAACTTAATTTTATTTATTAAAAAATCTAAAATAAATATACATAATATATACATAACCGAAATTATATATATAAAATATACAAATTATTTTAACCCCTTTTTAAATAAATCTCTAGACAATTATAAAACACTTTTAATAACCTAGTTTATATATTTAATTATTAAAAACGATTTTAAAATTAAAATATATATTTTCAATTTTCGAAAATACATAAAACATTTTATGGGATTTTCGGAATTATTAATCTAGTACACTTAGATTTGTAAACCGGTAGCTCTGATACCACTGTTGGGTTTTGTACACTTTTACCAACACATTTGTCAGTCGCGGAATTACAAACAAACAAGATAAACGACAATTCCCGATGAAGCTATTATGACCGTAAGGTTTACAAGTCCAAGGTAACTAGATAATAAAATAATTAAATCGAAACTTACATTGGCGGCAATTGGTGGAGACAATCCTTGTGATCGAGTACGAGCCACTTTGTAACCGGTAGGTTTCAAGAAAGAAACCCTCTACTTGTTCACACCTAAGACTTGTAATCAAACGAGACAATATACCACGTTGTAGTATAATGTACTCTTGAGAAACACAACGAAAAACCAAACCGAAAACAATTCCGGCGGTGGGGCACGACGGCGGCTGGCGGAGCAGCGGCGGCGCTGGGCTGCCGGCGGTGGTTGAGGGGCCGGCCAAAGGGAGAGAGCACAAGAGGTTTTTGGTGTGTCTTTTCTCAAGTCCCATACCTTGTATTTATAGGGTAATTAACCCTAATCTCCTAATGGGTTTAACACATGGATCAAGCCCATCTTAATAGTTAATTAGGTCCATTAACTATTAGCCCAATTTGATTAACTCTTATTAATCATTAGCCCACTTTCAAGATTAACTAGTTAACTAACCCGTTAACTTAATCTAGCCCAATATCGATTTTAATTAAACTTTTAATTAAAACGTTTTCGTTTATTCTCGTGTTTGATTGTACCTCAAGGGCAACCCGAGTAGGACCGATAATATACGTCACACGGTTAACCGTTTATTTGATGCGGGTGGACACATATTCCAACAGTAATATAGTAAAAATAAGAACACACCTTGACAAAGTAAACATTCCCCTTGATTCTTGGTTCCAAAACTCGGTGCAATCGGAGTCTTGTTCATTTTCTACAAAATGGGTCTTTGAGGATGACGGAAAATTCACGGTATCATCGGCAAGAGTTGCTATCGAAAGGACCATTTCCGGTCCGACATCGATCTCTAATTTTTCGTGGGTAAAAGCGGTCCCGCCAAGTGTTAACATATTTTTTTGGCGATTCTTTCATGACCGGCTTCCTACATGTTTCAATTTATTAAAGAGGGGCATATTATTGGACTCGGCGGTTTGTTCTTTTTGTGAAAGAGAAATTGAAGATGATGGACATTTGTTTTGGCAATGTAGTAAAATTCGGAATATTTGGGTTGATTTTTGTAAGTGGTGGAACATTGACATCGGAGATATAAGAGGGATCGACCAATTAATGGAGTGGCATATTCGGGTCAACATGTCAAAGGAGACGGCACAAAGATATATCACTGCTTTTATATCCACTACTTGGTACATTTGGAAAGCTAGAAACGAACTAGTATTTAATAAAAATCTTAGTGCTTACTTCTCAATTAATATGCAATCACAATCTCAATCATTTTTTTGGCTAAAAAATCGAACAAAGGTGAAATGGAGCTCTTTAGAATGGGGATTTTGGTGCTCAGATCCAAGTTCAATTTGACAAGGCAATTTAGAAGACAAAAGCTTCCCCAAAGGTGTTCGGATTTATTGTTTATTGTTTCCAGTTGCTTGGTGTATTTGGGAGTATTTTGTTTTTTATTTTTAGGAAAATTTAGCATAAATGTAACAGGCGTAATATGTATAGTTTGGTGTAATGGTTAAATTATAATGATAAATAAGGTTGATCGGGATGGGTGATGGCAATGTCGAAGTTCATTTTCGATTAATCTTTTCTTTTGCTGTTAAAAAAAAAAAACTTATTAAAACATTATTATTAATTTCTTGGTCATTAGTCTGTACACGTGGAAATTAAGGATACATTAACATTTTAATGTTGTAGTGTGACCTCAACATCCGTAATCAAACCGATCTAATTGCCACTCTATGAAATATCTCCACAGCATGTACTCTTTTTACTAGTAATATTTTTGTTAAATGCCTCAAATTACTATTTTTAACTATTTCTACAGTTTTAACTTACATGAATCTAATCTTTACATAAAATGGTATCTAGATGGATAGAACATACAACTCCACAACGAAACACGAATTCCGTCGTGAATTGGACAGAAACTTCCTTTTCAATATTTTGTTTTTGAATTTGTTGCTTTCTTACAACGTTTACGTTATGAATTATTATTTAATTGCTTCCAAATTTCATTCACTTTCAAGATAATAAGTGTTTACGCGTGTATTATGCAAAGATGATAGTCACTTGTTCGGGACAGGTGGGCTGTTTTTTTAGGTAAACCAATTAAATTGTGGATCGGTCTACGAAAAATTAAGGAACAAATGCTTAGTGCCACGTAATAGTTTGGTACGACGTAGATGGATGTAAAAAGCAATCAAATGCATCAAAGTCATGTCTTACGTAGCTTCAACCATTAGTTTGACACGTCATGCAACTTATTGTCCATTATTGGACGGATTAAATGGATCGAGGTTACAAAAACATAAACTTTTTAACTAAATTTTATATGTATATTTTTAATAGGAAATATACATATGAGAAAATTAATAGTGAGAATAAAGAAATGAGTAAATGGAAAGTACGTATTACCTATTTAGTCTTATTTAAGTAGATATATGTAACATTTTTCTTACGCTAAATATATGAGTCTTTCTTGGAAATCCCTTTGGGGCTAGGTTTTGCCCGCTTATGCGGAGCTCAAACTCGGGGTGCTCGCTGAAAAATTACGAGTAGGCTTCCGTTATTTCATTTGCCGTTTCCAAAAAAAATATATGAGTCTTTCTATAGTATATTCTGTGGATACATTTAATGAAACAATTATTTCGAATATATATATAGAATAACATTAATGAACTTCAATTTGTACTTAAATGGAAATTCTACATTTATTAAATGCACTATATTATATGCTCATATAACATGTGTTAGAAAATTCCTAAATATATTAGAGTTTTTCTAATATGTACCCCTAGGGAACATGATAGAGGCATTTAATAATCTTAAACTTTCCTATTACATTACAAAAAACATTTAATACATCAAAATAAAATTGAAAATTTAGGCATCATTGATGTTTATTGCTTCATTCTTGAGATTATTGAGTTTATTTAAATGCCTGTATCATGTGCTCTATGACCATATGTTAAAAAAACGCAATATATTATTAGTTATTCCTTAAGTTTAATGAATATTAAACTTCATTCTTCAATTTAATCTTGTATAATATCTTGTTATTTTTTAAAATGATTATTCTAATGGTATATAAAGAAAGTTAAATTTACATAATCAGCAACAAGCATACAACAAACCAATCAAACCACAAATGGGATGACGGTTACTTTGAAAAATCAGTTCTTTTGTAACAACAAATTGCATTCTTATAAAATCTATTATTCATTTTTGGATACAGTAAATGATAACAACGGAAACCTACTCGTAATATTCTAACAAGTACCCCGAGTTCGAGCTCTTTTACAGGGGAAACTCAATCCCCATAAAGATTTTCAAGGAAAAACCTCACATTATTGTCACAAAGAGATGTTTACAGAAAATCGAACTCAAGACCCCACGCCTCATATGAGTGTAAAACCTATGCATTAACCCTCAAATGACAATTGACCTAAACACCCCCATACATGAAGCTACTAAAGACTCTAAACTATATAATATTAGAGTAATGATATTGCTTTCTACCATTTATTCTTACTTATATTCCTACTCATTGGATTAATATATTTGTCAAAATTAATGGATAATATTATAAGAGAAAATTAATTGATTACACATGTCATCTTATTAAATGGGTAGAATAATGAGTATGAACAAATGATAAAAGAATAAATATCATTTGATACGTAATAATAGAAACTTAATATCATAAATAAGTCATTTACCTTCTGCTTGATACATTAACTATTTATAAAATTAACTAACTGCCGAATCAGCCAAGCCCAGACCAACTATATGCCACCACTATTCCAAATGAAAAGACAAGTGGGTAGCAAATCTTAAATAAAAATAAAAAGCACATAAATTTTGCTACAACTTGAGAAAAGGAAAGTATTGTCTAGAACTTATTTGGTATTTTCATATTTCTAGTGAAAATGATACAATCCATCCATCATATGGTTATTATTCCCAACTTGTAACAGTAATAAACTACATTTCCAAATTCACAAAGTTTTTCTTCTACACTAAATCTAGTATGAAATGTGCATACATAAACAAACATCTTTGAATTTGAATTCATCGGTTGGATGCATAATACAACATAACCCATCAACACTTCCGACAAATCATCATCATGACATCATCATGTTTTTCAAGCACGATCCTCACTAACATGATTTGGAACTTCATTTTGGTTGTCAAGAGGCATGTACTGTGCCATAATTGCTCTAATCTCCGAGTCCATATAAGTCTGAAAACACAAATTAATAATAATTGCAAGTAAATGATATAATTTATTTAATTTAAAGTTGTTACCCTTAATCTATATTTGTAGACAAGATATGCTCCAGATGCAGCAACACCTAACCCCAATATAATTACCCAAACAGCAGTCCAAGCAGATCTTGCTTCACCAACCCTCTTACCTGCACCAGATACAAGATTATATTGCCATTTTTGAAAATCCAAATATAAAAAAAAAAGTAAAAAGAAAAAAAAAAGAAAAAGAAAAAAAAAAGAAAATCATACTTATGCATGTATCATGATCTCTCATATACAAAAGGTCACCACTACAAGTACAATCATAGCTTCCCCATGTATTCTTGCAACTGCATTCAGGGCATTGACATGCTTTCTTCTCTTTACATTCATCTATATCTGTTATCAATAACATTAAATTATTAAAGTTTTATTTTGTTAAATAATTAATAAACTGATTTTACGTATAATGTAAAATTAGTTATACAGACCTTCACAAGTTTTGACACCATCACCTTTAAACCCGCTAGGGCATGTACATTTACCGTTTCCACTATCCTGTTTAATAATAAAATGCTATTTGAGAATTTATATTTGATTTATTATTTATAAAAAAAAGGAAATGGAAAATATCATTTATGAAGGGAATATGAACCGAGCAAGCAGAGTATGAATGTCCATCTCGGGTTTCATGCCAACATCCTCCATTATTGATCTTGCAACGTCCGGGCCCACTTGCTACAAACAGATTAAGTTTAAAATAACAGATTATTCATGTGATTAAGGCATGCAATGATGACTTGTACACCAGTCTTCAAAAAAATAAATAGATATTATAATAACTGATTTATTCATGACTGCATTTAATAAAAGAGATTACCTTCACAAGAGGTATAACCATCTCCTTTAAACTGTACTCCATCAACCAATGGGCATTCACAAACCCTACCACGAAAAGTATCCTACACCACACGTGCAAATTCATCCATTAAAATGATATTAAAAATAATAAAAAATATCATAATCTTGGAACTTAAATATATGTATAGTACCTTGCATGCAGTTACATTGGCAATTTTGTCATGCCAACAACCACCATGGTTCTCCAAACACTCATTTGTTTCCACATCTAGAAATAAAAAATCAAATTAAGTAATCAATTCTTGAGATGATTTAATTTCATATATATATATGATTACCATCACTCAAACAAGCAGCTGGCTCGGTTGTTTCTTCAAAACCAGCACAAATGGCCTTCAAAACAGCACCTTTTTCCAACTTTCCTGTCACCACAACATTTATAATTTTTTTATTTTTTGTATATGGTTACAAAAATTCAATAAAAACCTAAATTTTTGAATAAAAATGATTTACGAGGTTTTATGCAATAAATATACAGTTAGAGACATCCGACTTGTTAGCTATTTTCTTAAATTCCGGTTTGACCCATTAGAGAGAAAACACTACCCGAATCGACCCATTTATATGTAAACACCTTTGAATTCGACAAATTCATGCATAATAACTAACCTCGGTATTGTCGGTTATTGACAACCAGTGTAGGCAATATAGTCACATCACCTCTTGATCCTTTTCCGATCTGAAAAAAAAAATAATTAATAATAATTAAAAATCATGCAATCGAAATTCAACAATGCTTACAACAATTTGAATATATAACCACAACATACTTGTGCATCTTGTTCTTCTTTCAGAAGCTGATTATCAGAATCTGCATTCGGATCCCCCATACATTTCTCAATTTTCCCCAAATCAAGCCCTAACGATTTAATAACAGCATCAGCACAATCTTTATTATACTTTTTGTCTTTCATAGGGCATCTTATTTGAAAATCAGTCACATAATCCCACCAAACCCATGGTTTTTTCGTCTCATTTGCCACTTTAAACACACATAACTGCCTTAAATTCTCAATAACAACATCTTTTCCTTCATAACCGGTGCTAAAATCTTGTTCAGGATCAGGAGCACAATATCTTCCATGATTTATACACTGTGATTTACATTGTTTGCTGACTGTAAATGCTTGAGGACAATACCATGTTATATAATGTGGTGTAAATAATGTATATCCACCTTTTTCAAGAATTTGTGCTGCACCTTTGAAATTTTTAACAAAATCCATTAACATGTCACATTTGATCCCACATTCATCATTACTGTTTGTCCAAAGTTCATATTCTACACGATCATCTGGATGTGGGACCGATTCTCTCCAATCAAGATTCACATTTACCATATCGCCATCACTGATTGCTTTTTTTAATTTTTCACCAAAAGATTTGGAAATTAAAGCAGATGGGATTGTTATGTTTTCTATGTATTTTGCAGATGCAACATCTTCTTCAGGTGTATCCATTGTTATTAATGGTTCATCAATGTCATCTGCTACAAGAACTGCAGATGCACCAGCATTTTGGGCGTTCCATACTTTTAAAGCGAAAAAGCAATCTGGAATAACATAATAATACAAAATCAACAACACATGAACACTAAAAGCAACTATAAGATGCCTAAAATGGAACAATTAAGCATCAATTTATGAATTCGGTACTAAAGAGTTTAGTGTTTACCTCCACGATCGACCAAAACAAACATGGGCAGAGTACCAGGTTTGGCTTTAAAAGAAATCCCAAATTCATCAAATTTCCGGCAACCTTTTCTATTTTCTTTAGGGTAAGTGACCGTTCCGGCCATACTACCACCGTACTGAGGAATACCGAAGTTGCCAATTGCACTGTCGTGATTTCCTTTGATATTATCAGGTGAAGATACTGTTAAGCTGTTTTTCTCAACAACGAATCTACCCATTGCTAATTGATGGTGCAAGCAGCTCAACAATACGAGCCCTAGAAATAGTTTAGCCATCATCGATTCTCGATGCATCATCAGTGATCGATAAGTTCGAAGATCTGCGACTGTGCGTGTTATTGGGGGAACCTTAAGGATGAAGGTTTGGGGTTTTATTATTGAATATAAAATTGACGAGAGAATAGATTACAATATCTGTTGAATTTTTTGGAGAAAAGTGTTGAAAGTGTGAGCGAAGTTGATTGAATTTTTAATTAGCAACTGTTGTCGTATACTGATTTGTGGAACTGGTGATACCTACCAATTTTAATTAGTCTTCTGTTGACTGCAAATTTTCATACCTATTTCCACAAACTATACAGATAGAGGTCAAAACTAAAAACTCGTAACTTCAAATGTTTGTTTAATTTAGTAATTATATTTAGGAAAATGATAATGAACATAAGGCTTGTAGCTTAGTGGTATTGGAGAAAAGTTTAAGGTGGGTTCATGTCCCGTCGTGGACAAATAGGTGAAAGGTTCGAGGGAAGGCATACTGCCCCTTGTGGATGTCACTGCCTAGGCTCAAACTACTAACTTACTAACTAGCTGTTCAAAAAAAAAGGAAAATGATAATGACAGCCCTAAGGGTTGTCACTAAGACGTAAGGAAATGCATCAAAAACTTGTACAATAATCAATAACCGCCCCCTGCATTTTAGGAATCAACCCCCACTACTAAAAGTACAAACGAGTTATGCACGTAACCACCTCTTAATGACAGCCCTAAGGGCTGTCATTAACAAAACCCAAATCTTAAGTTTAAGATTTCGTGGGTTAATTGGCTTACGAACCCTTTGTATTGATTTGTTTAGCGTTTTGCTAAACTTTTTATAATATTTTCGTTGTAGGGTGTTTTCGGAGGGGGTGATGGCAATGCCGAAGCTCCTCCCTGTTGACACTCTTTTTTGCTGTTCAAAAAAAAAACAAAAATTATTACATGATAAATAATAAATAATTTACATATAAATACAATTTAGGGTTTAGAATGTAAAATTATTAAATATAAGGGTTTTTGTTAAACTTAAGATTTCTATGGTTTAGCCATGAAAAAGGATACAAAACTATGTGATCAAGTAAATCTGATTTACGAAGACTACCGAAATTAAATAAAATAGGGTTTCTATATCTCCAAATCCACCAACAGGTAATGATCCCGATTACTATAATGTAATTAAATTAAATAAAATAGAGTTTCTATAATGTAATATGTCTATCTATTTCAATATTAATGTCAATTATTATAAATATTTTTATGTGAGACATTTTTTAAAATATTAAGTTATATAAAATGCTATAAAAATTGTCAAATTATCTATATGAGGGGCATTTGACATTTGAGATTTATAAAAGGAAAATTAGTAAAATTAATAAGAAAAAACTTTTGAAGAGGTTAACTACTGGTGGGGCTTTTTATGAATAGTTTTTGATTTGCGAAAAGTTGATGTGACAAAAGTAATAAGTTATTGTAAGGTTAACCATTAGAGATGCTCTTATGTGTCTACCTATTTGATCTTGAAAATTATCAAGTTAAAGGATGTTATAAGGAAAGATAATTAGTGGATTACATGTCAAGTTTAGAAGCATGTAGGAATATGTGTGTAACGACCCGAAATTTGTAAATAAATAAAATATGTAAAAATATGATAATTATGGATAAATCATATAAAACACGTAGGAATTGGTTTCGTGTCGTTTGGAGTCCGTATGAGAAAGTTATGGACGAAACCGTGTTGAAACCCAGACCGAAAAGTGCAGCCCTGCTGCACAGGTAGGCTCGCGGCGCGAGCCAGGCGCGAGCAAAACGCGAGGTTGAGCAGAGGGACCAGAGCTGAAACGCGAGAAGGTCGCGTTGACTTCGCGACGCGATCTCGACGCGAGCTGGGCGCGAAGTCTGGTATAAAGCGGCGACCAGCGGGAAGACCCGCGTCCTTTCGCGGCGCGAGCTCGGCGCGAGCTCGGCGCGAGCCAGTCCGACCAGTGCAATAAATTCGGGTTTTTAGCCATAAATGCATATTGAAAACCCTAGTTTCTTCCAAAGATGATTTTCGAGTGCAAGGGCTGTTTTGGGTTGATTTCTTCATCAAAGCTTGGTAGATTTCACTCCTAAGTGAAGATTTAAGGTATATCTTCACTCCTTGATCTTTGTAGCTTTAGATCTATGTATTTTAATGGTTGGGTTTGAAACCCTAGTTCTTGGGGTTATGGATTATGGTGATTTAAATGGTGTATACCTTTAATAGATGGTATATTAACAAAGGAAACAAGTGTATGATTATGATTTGTAAGAATCTGAAGGGCTGGTTAAACCTAGGGTTGGTAAATCACCATATTTGGGGAAAATGGATTGATGGGTGTTATCTAGAGGTAGATGAACACATTGGTAGTAGTAATTGATGTTGATCATATTGTGATAATTGTATTAGGCTTTTGGTGAAGCCTTGGAAAGTTGATTGGATTGAGAAGCAAGAGATTGGGTGTCAAGAACACGGTTTGAGCATCATATTGCTAAGGTGAGTACGTGTGGACTTTACTGAGTACATAGCCTATGAAATACATTTTATTACTTGTGTTGTGGTCTATTTGCTTATTTGTGTAGACTAGTAGTTTATAGTTAGCTATACCGATAGTTGTATTGAACTAACTTGTTTGATGATAGACGTGATAGCCGAGAGCTAGATTGACATAACCATCGAGTTATGATATGGTGAGATGATGTGATGATTCGGGGGATCCCCGGTCATGAGGTATGGAATGGGGAGCATTTGGGCGGATCCCCATCGGCCCATTCCATGATAGTAGTCTTGCTAACTGGAAGTAGTCCGGCGAGTAAGGCAGGTATTGGTAGATTGGGCGATTCCCTCTTGCCTTTACCTTGAAGCTTGTTAATGCGGGGGATCCCCGGTTAATAAGTTAATGTGGTTCTAGTTGGTTGGGGATGTCCCGACAACTAGGTATGATTGCTAGGAAAGCAAGGTATTAGAGTCACAATAGGGTGACTAGATAGATGGGTGATTGCTTACGTGTTTGTTGTTTGTCGTTCGGTTATTATTATTAACTTTGGGGTCTAAACCCATGTAGCTCACGAGACGTTTTTGTCTCACGTACTCCTTGTTTGTTTTGCTATGTACTCAGGTTCGGGATCGAAGGTTTAGGTACGCATGGATAGAGATGCGGGACCTAGAATAGAAGAACTCTAGATTGGATTTAGTCTTAGCTTGGTTATGATATATTTTGTAACACCTACTTTTATACTCTGATTTCATACCAAGGTTTTTGTAAATCCGAATTGAGGATGTTCTTCTATTTATAAAATGTTTTATTTTGGCCGAATTTTGGTATTAAAATTTGAGGTGTTACAACTTGGTATCAGAGCTATAGTTTAAGTGAATTAGGTTGGATGACCATCCTAGTCTTAGAATGTAGCATTAGGAATGTAAGATTCCTTGAGATCATAGGTTGACCTTGAGACTTTATATTAAGTTTAGGGTTGAACCTAGGGGACCGATGAATTTGATATGATTTGGATATTGAGTCTTATAAGACTAATGGGTTGTACACAAGGTACTAAATGTTTAATGTCTTTCGTATAGTCTTGATTGAAAGAAATGGTGAACACTCGTAGAAGTGGGAAAGCCCCGGAGAACCGGGAGGAGGAAGTACCTCCTGTTGAGAGGGTGGATGAGCAAGAAAGTCAACCATCAATGCATCGGGTTGACGAATCGGAGGTCGGAGCTAATAGAACTCCGGTGACCATGGCGGATCTCCAAACTATTATCGACCAAATCAAGGGAACGGTGGCCGAGGAAGTGCACCGTATTATTGGAGACCGTGTGAGGTCGGGTGGAGACCGGGAATCCGAGGCTAAGTCGGATGAGAAAACCGGAGGTAGTGGCACCGGGGAGGGGAAGTCCTCCACGGGTGGCCAAAGTGATGCAAGGGCTAAGCCCGTTGTGAAAGAAGGGTGTTCGTTTAAATCCTTCATGGCATGTAAGCCAAATGTGTATACGGGTAGTTCGGACCCGAAGGTAACCATGAGATGGATCCGGGAAACCGAGAGGGTGATCGGAAGTAGCAAATGTAAGGATGTTGATATGGTGACGTATGCGTCACAATTGTTAAAAGAAGATGCCATGGTGTGGTGGGATATTGTGTATGAGACCCTCGGGAAGGAGGTGGTTGAAAGGATGTCGTGGGATGAGTTCACCACGAGATTAAAAAAGAAATTTTGTCCCGAAAGGGATTTGGAAAAGATGCACGAGAAGTTCGTGACCCTCAAAAAGGGTGATATGTCAATTGAAGAATATTCGAGGGAGTTCACGGGATTGCTCCCGTTTGTTGCTAAAACCTACTCGGATGAGAGGTTGAGGGTGGTCCGGTATGCTAGTGGGTTACCGTGGGACTACCAATTGGAAGTAAAGAGGGCGGTTTCACTTGATGAAGCTATTAGTGCCGCCCGGAGTGTCGAGGAAGTGAATGAGGCACGTGTTGCCGAGAGGGCCCATGTGGGCGAGAAGAGGAAAGCCGAAAGTGGCTCGAGTACGTTTAAGAAAGGGAAGTTCACATCGAACTTCTCTAAACAAGGGAGTGTTGGCTTGTGCAAGAAGTGCGGGAAGACTCATGCCAGCGTGTGCCGAGGGGAGTCGAAAACTTGTTATAATTGTGGGAAGCCGGGGCATATGGCCCGAGAATGCAAGTCTAAATCTTTGGCCGAGATCGAGTGTTTCTCGTGCCACGAGAAGGGGCACTATAGCAATGTGTGCCCAAAGAAGGGAACCGAGTCGATGGTGTCCACGGCTCAAAAGAAAGTGGAGCCGGCGAAGGTGAAGGGGCGGTCCTTCCAACTTACTCGGGAGGAGGCGAAGGAGGCACACGATGTGGTGTCAGGTATTCTATTCATTAACTCCTTGCCAACTCATATTTTATTTGATTCGGGTTCTAATTATTCGTTTGTGTCCTATGAGTTCGGTTGTAAATTGAATGTGCCGTCCGAGATGTTAGATGAGATTTATGAGATAGAAGTAGCCGACGGGAAAACTGTAACGACCCGAAAATTTATAGACAAATAAATTTTATAAAAAAATATGATAAATAAGGATAAATCATTTAAAGGACGTAGGAATTGGTTTCGTGTCGTTTGGAGTCTGTATGAGAAAGTTATGGACGAAACCGTGTTGAAACCTAGACCGAAAAGTGCAGCCCTGCTGCACAAGCAACCTCGCGGCGCGAGCCTGGCGCGAGTGAAACGCGAGGTTGAGCAGAGAGGCTAGAGCTGGAACGCGAGAATCTCGCGTTGACTTTCGCGTTGACTTCTCGACGCGAAATCTGGGAAAATGCGGCGACCAAAGGGGAAACCCGCGCGACCTCGCGGCGCGAGCGAGGCGCGAGCCAAACGCGAGGGCTGTCTGGAGCATATAAACTTGGGTGTAAGCTAGGGCTTCATTTCATCTTCAACCCCACACCTTGTGCAGCCGTTTTCTAGAGAGAAGTGGTCGATTTTGGAGTCTTGGAACTCAGATCATCACCATCTTGAAGGATTGAATCATCAAGGGTAAGGATTCTTGTCTATTTTACTTAGCTACCTTGATTGTGAGCTTTGTATGGGTAAAAATGGTGGTTTGGGGAACCAACCATGTCATCTTTGGGGAAGATGACTAAACTTGGGTGTAGAACACTCATTGTAAGCTTGTAATCGATGTGTACAAGTTGGATTTGGGTTTATTGATGGAAATCTTGAACTAGGGTTTGAGATTCCACCAAGTTGGATGAACTTGGTGGTTAGGAATGTGAATATGGATTGAATAGTGATTAGTTATGGATAATAACTAGTTATTGTGATGGTATTGATGATAGGTCAAGAAGACCTAAAGTTTGGTGACATCTCACAAGTTGGAGAGCAAGGATTCGTGTTGTTAGACACGATTTGGATTTAGCTTGGCTAAGGTGAGTACATGAGACTTTTAAACTGGGTACATAGCAATTAATTTTGAAAGTACTTATGATATTGTATCAGTCTTTATTAACAAATATTTTGATAAAGATAGTAGTTGAAAATGTATGAAAGTATGTAGAATGGGATACTAGAATGTGTCTAGTATGATTGATGAATTTGAAGTAAATTATGATAGATCCAAGTAGTTATGGAATCTATGTTAATGAACAATAATAATGAAATAATTGATTAAGAGAATGTATGCGGAGCCTTTATTAATAAATATGTATTAGTAAAACAAATGGGAATGATTTTGTAGTAATGAGTACCTATTGGTAAGATATACTAATAAGAGTAAAGAACGAATATATATGAGAAAGAATATAATGTGACTAGTAATAATTGTCTATTATAGTCAAGGGAGAGATAAAAGTATTATGTGATCGATGAATAAGAAATGTATCTTATGTATAAAGTAAGTACGGACCTCATAGGGTTCATAGATGTAGAAGTAACTGTGGTTGCTTATGATCGGGTCCATGGGACCATACAGGTACGTTCACACTGTGGTGAACTAATTATATGTCGTTAGCATTAGATGACTAACTTGTTTGATGTTGGATGTGATAGCCGAAGGCTTTGACTGTCATAACTGTTAGGTTATGGTAAGAGATAGACGGTGGTGACGCGGGGGACCCCTGGTCACTGGGCGGTGGTATATATGTTTATACACCGAGTGTATATATGTTTATACACTAAGCACACGGGTGCTTCTAGTACGCATATGTTTGGTACTAGGTATGTTAGGTTCTAATACATATATGTTTATGTATTAGATATGTTGATTGGACGGTGGTATATATGTTTATACACCGAGTGTATATATGTTTATACACTAAGCACACGGGTGCTTCTAGTACGCATATGTTTGGTACTAGGTATGTTAGGTTCTAATACATATATGTTTATGTATTAGACAAGATTGGGCTTCTGGTACTTATATGTTTATGTACTAGATATGATTGGGCTTCTGGCACCTATACGTTTAGGTACTAGATATCTTTGCTAGGAACGCAAAGTAGTTAGAGTCACAAAAGGGTGACTAGACGGTATTTATGTAGGTTATATATATGTTTACATATTTATGAAATGTCCATTATTGGGGTCTAAAACCCATGTATCTCACGAGACTATTTTGTCTCACGTACTACGTTTGTTTTGTGGCTATGTACTCAGGTACAGGTTTGAAGTGATAGAAGGTTGCACTAGAAGTGGCCTAGAGATGCTTAGTTCGGGAGCTCATAGGTAGATCCCGTTTGCCTATGGTTTTGATATACTTGGTGACACCGTATTTTTGTAAACTCTGATAAAGGTTTTAAAGTTTTTGATAAACTGTATTTTGGACAATGTGTCAAATGTTGGGAAATTGTATTTTAAATGATTTAAACGATGTTATAAAAAATACGGGTGTTACAACTTGGTATCAGAGCTATAGTTTAAGTGAATTAGGTTGGATGTCCATCCTAGTCTTAGACTGTAGCATTAGGAATGTAAGATTCCTTGAGATCATTAGGTTGACCTTGAGACTTTATGTTAAGTTTAGGGTTGAACCTAGGGGACCTATGAAAGTGATGTGATTATGGATAATCAGTAATATGAGACCTATGAATCGTACACGAGGTACTAATTGTTTAATGTCTTTCGTATAGTCAAGATCGAAAGAAATGGTTAATAATCGAAGAAGTGGGAAAGCCCCGGAGGGCCGGGAGGAGGATACACCTCATGTTGAGGCTGGGGTTGAACAGGAAAGTCAACCGTCGATGCACCGGGTGGGTGAATCGGAGGTCGGAGCTAATAGAACTCCGGTGACCATGGCGGACCTCCAAACTATTATTGATCAACTCAAGGGAGTGGTGGCCGATGAGGTGCACCGCATAATTGGGGACCGTGAGAGGTCGGATGGAGATCGTGTATCCGAGGCTAGATCGGATGAGAAAACCAGGGGTGGTGGCACTCGAGTGGAGAAATCCTCCACAGGTGGTTGTAGTGATGCAAGGGCGAGGCCCGATGAAAATCATGGTTGTTCTTTTAAGACATTCATGGCTTGTAAGCCAAACATATATACGGGTAGTTCGGACCCGAAGGTAACTATGAGGTGGATCCGAGAGACCGAGCGGGTCATCGGAAGTAGCAAGTGCAAGAAAACCGATATGGTGTTGTATGCATCACAATTGCTAAAAGAGGATGCTATGGTCTGGTGGGACATAGTTTATGAGACCCTCGGGAGGGAGGTGATAGAGAGAATGTCATGGGATGAGTTTACAGCGAGGTTAAGGAAGAAGTTTTGTCCCGACCGGGATTTGGAGAAAATGCATGAGAAGTTTGTGACCCTAAGGAAGGGTGAGATGTCGGTCGAGGAGTACACGAGGGAATTCACGGGATTACTTCCGTTTGTTGCTAAGACCTACTCCAAGGAGAGGTTGAGGGTAGTTAGGTATGCTAGTGGGCTACCTTGGGATTACCAGTTGGAGGTAAAGAGGGCGGTCACGCTAGATGAGGCCATTAGTGCCGCCCGAGGTGTGGAAGAGGTGAACGTGGCAAAAGTTGCCGAGAGGGCGTATGTGGGAGATAAGAGGAATGCCGAGAGTGGATCGGGTACGGTTAAGAAGGGAAAGTTCACGTCGAACTTCTCTAGGCAAGGAAGTGTAGCCTCGTGCAAGAGGTGTGGGAAGAATCATACCGGCGAATGCCGTGGGGAACCAAAAATTTGCCATGATTGTGGAAAGACGGGACATTTGGCCCGAGATTGTAGATCCAAACCAATTGCCGAGGTTGAATGTTACTCGTGCCATGAGAAAGGGCATTATAGCCACGTGTGCCCGAAGAAGAAAACCGGAACGCTTGTGTCAGCGGCTCAAAGGAAAGCGGAGCCGGCAAAGGTGAGAGGACGATCCTTCCTACTCACACGGGAGGAGGCGCGCGATGGGGCGTCAGGTTCGGGAGCTAAGGAATTAAGCGGCCCGTAATTGTAGCATTGGATGATTAGGCCGGTGTGCCATTTGTTTCCCTAAGATTTTAGTTTTGGGTATTATTGTAATCCTTCCGAATGCTTTGGTTAAAAAAAAAAAAAACAAACATAATTTGAATGTTATGAATTTTATTGTTAATCTATTTACTTGAAAGATTTGAATTAGCAAGGTTGAATAATTGTCGAGGAGAGTAGTGACATTTGGTAGGACCATTGAGATGGATTGGATGATTATGCACCAAGCCAGTATGTTGTGTGAGTATAGCCATATTGTTAGATTGTTGCCCAATTTGGTGCTTACGGGAATTAGTAGATGAGTTGTATGACGTGAATAGTCATCGTGGGAATAATCTTCCGGGTTGAATGAATTCGTATTTTTTTTAGTATCATAGACCGGAGTCGGCTGGTTGACTCAAAGATGACCGGGATGACCGGTGAAATTATGGTTAATAGAATTGAGTGATAGTTACTTCGGTAGCGACAAAAGATTTGGAAATATGGTAATAAAGAGATGAACCGATTAATGACGGTTAATGTGTAAGTGGAATGGTGAATAACGAATAGAGAATGTTATTAGTTACCCGCGGGGTACGGTGCATGTGCATCATATGATGACCTTGGAAGGCATATAATTGTGAAAAGATAATATTATGTCATATGGATTGTGCTAAGTAATATGTCCTATGAAAGACATACGAATGGAAAGGAAAACAATAAGGCGTCTTGTGGGAGAGGTGCTAGAATGCACGATAAATGATTTGATAATGTTTATATGATATTGGCGTGACATATACATATGTTGGTATATGTGCATGATGATGATGTTTATTTGATATTGGTGCGATATATACATATGTTTGTATATGTGCACAATAGAGATGTATTGATGGTATTGGTGACATATACATATGTTTGTATATGTGCACAATAGAGGTAGTTAGATGGAATTGGCGTGATATACGTGTGTATATCTATATGTGTATATATGTTTATGTGTGTATATGATGAATGTAGAACCATGTGGTTAATAAATATTACTATTATGTTGTGATAAATGAGAATTTGGCTTGAAATGCGGGTTGCATTTAGGTCATGTAAATGTAGGGGATGCCTACGATTTATAGAATAGAAGGAAAGAGAAACTTCTAGTGAGCAAATTACCATGTGGTAACCCAGACATAGTACACCGTAAAAGGGTGTGGGATGTATTACGGTAGCGGGCCTAGTACCGATAATTTAAGTTGATCAATGTGATACAAAGATGGTTGAAAGAATACTAAGTGATAGTATGAGTGACCAAGTGAAGGTCAAGAAACGGTAAATGTTATTGTGACCTTATGTTAAGGTGTGACCCTTGGATTAACGGGGACGATTGATGAGAAAGTAATAATGGGTAGAACTGAGAGTGATAGATTGGTAATGATACGCCGTGTGTACGGAAATTGCTAGTTGGAAAAGGTATGGTTGACTTTATGTAAGAGTCAACGTTAGTCAACCCGTGATTGGTTGAATTGGTCTAAGATGGACTTTGACTCTCGTTTTGAGTTACTAATGAATAGTGATAGCATAATGTGTCGATTATGTGTTTGTGAAAAAGTTGATGAGATGATTGAGTGAATTGTAGTCGGTTTATACGACTTGACCCGTTTGGGTGATTTCAATGTTGAAATTGGGAATCGAATGTAAGACGGTAAGTAGATCATAACTTAAAGGTAAATTGTCAAAGAAAGGAGGATTTATGAAACCTTTAGCGAGAAAGGAAAATGTTAAGGTATAGTTGACTTTGTGCTCAAGTCAAAGGGTAGACAATGTGGGGATATACCAATGTCGGGATATATCAGTTTGGTCAAGGTTAGAGTTTGACATTCGTTTTAATCAACTAGTTAAGGGTATGATTGTGTCATACCATCGTTATGAGAATGAAAGGATTGGTCGAGAAAATGACGGCGTTATAGTCAAATCGTGAAATTTCGACCCGTTTGAGTATTATAAGTCTTTAAGGTTGGGTCTTGACCGTTCGGACTTAACGGAGTTAAGTGAATGTTGGAATATGTAATGTTGACGGAATAGGAATGGGGAAAGTTTGGTGGCATTGACCACAAGTGATTGAGAGCGGAATGCTCGGTCGGATGTGGGTTGAAATTCCTAGCGATTCCGAGGACGGAATCCTTTTAAGGGGTGGATAGTTGTAACGACCCGAAAATTTATAGACAAATAAATTTTATAAAAAAATATGATAAATAAGGATAAATCATTTAAAGGACGTAGGAATTGGTTTCGTGTCGTTTGGAGTCTGTATGAGAAAGTTATGGACGAAACCGTGTTGAAACCTAGACCGAAAAGTGCAGCCCTGCTGCACAAGCAACCTCGCGGCGCGAGCCTGGCGCGAGTGAAACGCGAGGTTGAGCAGAGAGGCTAGAGCTGGAACGCGAGAATCTCGCGTTGACTTTCGCGTTGACTTCTCGACGCGAAATCTGGGAAAATGCGGCGACCAAAGGGGAAACCCGCGCGACCTCGCGGCGCGAGCGAGGCGCGAGCCAAACGCGAGGGCTGTCTGGAGCATATAAACTTGGGTGTAAGCTAGGGCTTCATTTCATCTTCAACCCCACACCTTGTGCAGCCGTTTTCTAGAGAGAAGTGGTCGATTTTGGAGTCTTGGAACTCAGATCATCACCATCTTGAAGGATTGAATCATCAAGGGTAAGGATTCTTGTCTATTTTACTTAGCTACCTTGATTGTGAGCTTTGTATGGGTAAAAATGGTGGTTTGGGGAACCAACCATGTCATCTTTGGGGAAGATGACTAAACTTGGGTGTAGAACACTCATTGTAAGCTTGTAATCGATGTGTACAAGTTGGATTTGGGTTTATTGATGGAAATCTTGAACTAGGGTTTGAGATTCCACCAAGTTGGATGAACTTGGTGGTTAGGAATGTGAATATGGATTGAATAGTGATTAGTTATGGATAATAACTAGTTATTGTGATGGTATTGATGATAGGTCAAGAAGACCTAAAGTTTGGTGACATCTCACAAGTTGGAGAGCAAGGATTCGTGTTGTTAGACACGATTTGGATTTAGCTTGGCTAAGGTGAGTACATGAGACTTTTAAACTGGGTACATAGCAATTAATTTTGAAAGTACTTATGATATTGTATCAGTCTTTATTAACAAATATTTTGATAAAGATAGTAGTTGAAAATGTATGAAAGTATGTAGAATGGGATACTAGAATGTGTCTAGTATGATTGATGAATTTGAAGTAAATTATGATAGATCCAAGTAGTTATGGAATCTATGTTAATGAACAATAATAATGAAATAATTGATTAAGAGAATGTATGCGGAGCCTTTATTAATAAATATGTATTAGTAAAACAAATGGGAATGATTTTGTAGTAATGAGTACCTATTGGTAAGATATACTAATAAGAGTAAAGAACGAATATATATGAGAAAGAATATAATGTGACTAGTAATAATTGTCTATTATAGTCAAGGGAGAGATAAAAGTATTATGTGATCGATGAATAAGAAATGTATCTTATGTATAAAGTAAGTACGGACCTCATAGGGTTCATAGATGTAGAAGTAACTGTGGTTGCTTATGATCGGGTCCATGGGACCATACAGGTACGTTCACACTGTGGTGAACTAATTATATGTCGTTAGCATTAGATGACTAACTTGTTTGATGTTGGATGTGATAGCCGAAGGCTTTGACTGTCATAACTGTTAGGTTATGGTAAGAGATAGACGGTGGTGACGCGGGGGACCCCTGGTCACTGGGCGGTGGTATATATGTTTATACACCGAGTGTATATATGTTTATACACTAAGCACACGGGTGCTTCTAGTACGCATATGTTTGGTACTAGGTATGTTAGGTTCTAATACATATATGTTTATGTATTAGATATGTTGATTGGACGGTGGTATATATGTTTATACACCGAGTGTATATATGTTTATACACTAAGCACACGGGTGCTTCTAGTACGCATATGTTTGGTACTAGGTATGTTAGGTTCTAATACATATATGTTTATGTATTAGACAAGATTGGGCTTCTGGTACTTATATGTTTATGTACTAGATATGATTGGGCTTCTGGCACCTATACGTTTAGGTACTAGATATCTTTGCTAGGAACGCAAAGTAGTTAGAGTCACAAAAGGGTGACTAGACGGTATTTATGTAGGTTATATATATGTTTACATATTTATGAAATGTCCATTATTGGGGTCTAAAACCCATGTATCTCACGAGACTATTTTGTCTCACGTACTACGTTTGTTTTGTGGCTATGTACTCAGGTACAGGTTTGAAGTGATAGAAGGTTGCACTAGAAGTGGCCTAGAGATGCTTAGTTCGGGAGCTCATAGGTAGATCCCGTTTGCCTATGGTTTTGATATACTTGGTGACACCGTATTTTTGTAAACTCTGATAAAGGTTTTAAAGTTTTTGATAAACTGTATTTTGGACAATGTGTCAAATGTTGGGAAATTGTATTTTAAATGATTTAAACGATGTTATAAAAATACGGGTGTTACAAAAACGTCTATGGTTGAATGTATTTATAGAAATTGTGAAATAGAAATAGACGGTAGAAAGTTTAAGGTGGATTTGTTGCCCATGGGAATTAGGGCGTTTGATGTGGTTATCGGTATGGATTGGTTGGGAATGCACCAAGCCAAGATTTTGTGTGGAAAGAAAATAGTGTCGATTAGGACACCCGAGAATGAGAAGGTGTATGTGTATGGGGAGAAACGACATCACATGCCTAATGTGATTACCGCTATTAAGGCGAGGAAGAGTATATCGAAAGGTTGTGCATCGTTTATTGCATATGTATTAGATGGCCGAAAAGAAAAGAAGACAATGGATAGTGTAAAAATTATTCGGGAATTCCCCGAGGTATTTCCCGATGATTTGCCCGGTTTGCCACCGGAGAGACAAGTCGAATTTAAAATTGATTTAGTGCCGGGGGCGACGCCGATTGCTCGTGCTCCATATCGTTTAGCTCCCACCGAGATGCGGGAATTGATGACCCAATTGCAAGAATTGTTAGATAAAGGTTTTATTCGTCCGAGTTCGTCACCGTGGGGTGCACCGGTGTTATTTGTTAAAAAGAAAGACGGTTCGATGAGAATGTGTATCGACTACCGAGAGTTGAATAAGGTAACTATTAAGAACCGTTACCCGTTGCCGAGGATTGACGACTTATTTGACCAATTGCAAGGTGCTAGTTATTTCTCAAAGATCGATTTGAGGTCGGGTTATCACCAAGTTCGGGTGAAAGAAGGCGATACCGAGAAGACGGCTTTCCGTACACGTTATGGTCATTATGAATTCCTAGTGATGCCGTTTGGTCTTACCAACGCACCGGCTATTTTTATGGATTTGATGAATCGGGTTTGTAAACCGTTTCTTGATAAGTTTTTGATCGTGTTTATTGACGACATTTTGATTTATTCAAAAACCGAAGAAGAACACGAAGGTCATTTGAGACTCGTTCTAGACGTGTTGAAACGGGAGAGGTTGTATGCAAAATTTTCAAAGTGTGAATTTTGGTTGCGGGAAGTACAATTCTTAGGTCACGTGGTGACGTGTGATGGTATTAAGGTTGATCCATCCAAGATTGAAGCGGTGTCAAATTGGGAGCCTCCGAGGACTCCTACCGAGGTTAGAAGTTTTCTTGGATTAGCCGGTTATTACCGAAGATTTATACAAGATTTCTCGAGAATCGCGATTCCACTCACGAAGTTAACGAGAAAAAGTGAGAAGTTTGTATGGGAGAAGAAGCAAGAGGAGGCGTTTAAGTTGTTAAAAGAAAAGTTATGTAACACGCCGATCCTTACGTTACCGGATGGTATGGAAGATTTTGTGGTTTATAGTGATGCTTCGAATCAAGGGCTCGGTTGTGTGTTGATGCAAAGAGGAAAGGTGATCGCGTATGCCTCGCGACAATTGAAGAATGCGGAATTAAGGTACACGACACACGACTTGGAATTGGTGGCGATTATTTTTGCCTTGAAGTTGTGGAGGCATTATTTGTATGGCACTCGGTGTACATTGTACACGGATCATAAGAGTTTGCAATATGTGTTTACTCAAAAAGACCTTAATATGCGACAAAGAAGGTGGATCGAGTTGATTGCCGATTATGATTGTGAGATTGTGTATCATGCGGGGAAGGCAAATGTGGTGGCCGATGCCTTAAGTCGAAAGGTTTATGAAAATTCGAACCGAGGAATTTTATCACGTATAGAAGTTGTCTCGAGTATCATCGAAAGAATCAAGAATGCCCAACGAGAGGTTATGGAAAAAGACGAGTTAAGACAAGAACGGTTAGGTAAAAACCAACATTTTCTTGAAAATGCACAAGGATTGAAGACCGTAGGCGGTCGTATTTGGGTTCCTAAGTTCGGTGGTATCCGAAAAGAGTTGTTGTATGATGTGCACAAGTCGAAGTATTCGATTCACCCGGGAAGTACAAAGACGTATCAAGATATGAAACGGGTTTATTGGTGGCCCGGAATGAAGACGAGAGTGGCCAAGTATATCTCTAAGTGTGCCACGTGTGCACAAGTGAAAGCCGAGCATCAAGTACCGTATGGGGTAGCTCAATCATTAATTGTACCGGCCGGGAAGTGGGAAGATATAACTATGGATTTCATAGTAGGTTTACCGAAGACGAGTAGAGGTCACGATGCCATTTGGGTCATAGTTGACCGGTTGACCAAAAGTGCGTTATTTTTAGCAATTCGGGAAACATTGCCACTTGAGAAGTTGGCTAAGTTGTATGTTGATGAAGTGGTTCGACTCCACGGGGTTCCGTTATCGATTGTGTCCGATAGGGACGCGAGGTTTACCTCGAGATTTTGGCGATCTTTACAAGAAGAATTGGGTACAAAGTTGCGGTTGAGCACGGCTTATCACCCGCAAACCGACGGTCAAAGTGAAAGAACAATTCAAACGGTTGAAGATATGTTGAGATCGTGTGTGTTAGACTTCGGTGGTAAATGGGATGAACATTTACCGTTAGTCGAGTTCTCGTATAATAATAGTTATCACTCGACTATCAAGATGCCGCCTTATGAGGCGTTATATGGTAGAAAATGTAGAACTCCATCTTGTTGGTTGGAAGCGGGAGAGACGAAACTCACGGGTCCCGAGATCGTGAGAGTGACAAATGAAAAGATTGGTATTATTCAAAACAACATGAAAGTCGCCCAAGATAGACAACGAAGTTATTCGGGTTTAAAGAAAAGACCATACGACTTGGATGTCGGTGATATGGTGATGTTGAAAGTGTCACCTTGGAAAGGTGTGATGCGGTTTGGTAAAAAGGGAAAGTTAAGTCCAAGGTATGTTGGACCGTTTAAAATATTGAAACGGGTCGGGCTTCAAGCTTTTAAGTTGGAACTTCCACCCGAACTTCAAGGTGTGCATGACACCTTTCACGTGAGTTATTTGAAGAAGTTTATCGGGGAAGTTGAGAATATTATTCCATTGCAAGAGTTGCGGGTTGACGGCCCGAATCGGTTGATTGAAGAGCCTGAAGCTATATTAGAGACGAAAACAAAGAAGCTTCGGAATAAGGAGATCGAGTTGGTATTGGTCAAGTGGAAGCATTCACTTGGGCCGAATTTGACTTGGGAAGTCAAAGACGAGATTCGGAAGAGGTACCCGGATTTCGTGAACTATGATGAGATTCCGAGGACGGAATCTTCTTAAGGGGTAGATAGTTGTAACGACCCGAAATTTGTAAATAAATAAAATATGTAAAAATATGATAATTATGGATAAATCATATAAAACACGTAGGAATTGGTTTCGTGTCGTTTGGAGTCCGTATGAGAAAGTTATGGACGAAACCGTGTTGAAACCTAGACCGAAAAGTGCAGCCCTGCTGCACAGGTAGGCTCGCGGCGCGAGCCAGGCGCGAGCAAAACGCGAGGTTGAGCAGAGGGACCAGAGCTGAAACGCGAGAAGGTCGCGTTGACTTCGCGTTGACTTCGCGACGCGATCTCGACGCGAGCTGGGCGCGAAGTCTGGTATAAAGCGGCGACCAGCGGGAAGACCCGCGTCCTTTCGCGGCGCGAGCTCGGCGCGAGCCAGTCCGACCAGTGCAATAAATTCGGGTTTTTAGCCATAAATGCATATTGAAAACCCTAGTTTCTTCCAAAGACGATTTTCGAGTGCAAGGGCTGTTTTGGGTTGATTTCTTCATCAAAGCTTGGTAGATTTCACTCCTAAGTGAAGATTTAAGGTATATCTTCACTCCTTGATCTTTGTAGCTTTAGATCTATGTATTTTAATGGTTGGGTTTGAAACCCTAGTTCTTGGGGTTATGGATTATGGTGATTTAAATGGTGTATACCTTTAATAGATGGTATATTAACAAAGGAAACAAGTGTATGATTATGATTTGTAAGAATCTTAAGGGTTGGTTAAACCTAGGGTTGGTAAATCACCATATTTGGGGAAAATGGATTGATGGGTGTTATCTAGAGGTAGATGAACACATTGGTAGTAGTAATTGATGTTGATCATATTGTGATAATTGTATTAGGCTTTTGGTGAAGCCTTGGAAAGTTGATTGGATTGAGAAGCAAGAGATTGGGTGTCAAGAACACGGTTTGAGCATCATATTGCTAAGGTGAGTACGTGTGGACTTTACTGAGTACATAGCCTATGAAATACATTTTATTACTTGTGTTGTGGTCTATTTGCTTATTTGTGTACACTAGTAGTTTATAGTTAGCTATACCGATAGTTGTATTGAACTAACTTGTTTGATGATAGACGTGATAGCCGAGAGCTAGATTGACATAACCATCGAGTTATGATATGGTGAGATGATGTGATGATTCGGGGGATCCCCGGTCATGAGGTATGGAATGGGGAGCATTTGGGCGGATCCCCATCGGCCCATTCCATGATAGTAGTCTTGCTAACTGGAAGTAGTCCGGCGAGTAAGGCAGGTATTGGTAGATTGGTGACCGTAACCATCGAGTTATGATAAGTGCGACGGCTGATGATGATGGTGACCGTAAGTCTGTAACGTGGATGTTATGTTGGCTAGATCTGCCGGATTTCAAAATGCACATGTAATCCTAATATTTTATACATAAAATACAAATAAAATACTGATATCTATTAAAAAACCATGTATTCTCTTCTCTTTACTCTTCAATAATATGAAGTAAAATAACAGAAGCCTCCCCTCAACTCAAAGGGAGCGTGGTAATGGTTTCCCCAACCAAAGCCCACGCCAACTAAAACATCAGTTGGCACTATGTGTAAGTGAAGCTTATTATTGAAAGATACTATATTGTATTGATTTGAATGATTCGTAATATTCACAATGAAATCCCTTATATAGGGAGATTACATAACAGGCAACAATATCTACCTAATATAAACAATAACAACTATCCTAAAATATGTATTGACGTAATATACTACATATTTACTAATAGTCCCCCCACAGTTGGAGCGGGAGGAGAGCGGACACTCAAACTGGATCTGAATGTCTCGAAGAGTTGTCTAGGTAGACCTTTTGTAAATATATCGGCATATTGGTAGGCAGCGGGAACGTGGAGAACTCGAATATGACCGATTTTTACTTTTTCCCGAACAAAGTGAATGTCAAGCTTAACGTGTTTGGTTCTTTGATGTTGTACGGGGTTGCCCGATAAGTATACCGCGGACATATTATCACAATAAACGATAGTGGCTTTGCGAAGTGGAACGTGAAGCTCTAAAAGTAAATTTCTGAGCCAACTTGCCTCGGCAACGGCGTTTGCTACCCCGCGGTATTCGGCTTCGGCACTTGATCGTGAGATGGTGGATTGACGTTTTGAGAACCAAGATACTAGATTATCTCCGAGATACACACAGTAACCCGATGTAGATCTTCTCGAGTCGGGACATCCACCCCAGTCGGCATCGGAGTAAGCGGTAAGAGTGTGACCAGGTGAAGATACGATGCGGACACCGTAATCAATGGTGCCCTTAATGTAACGGATTATGCGTTTCATAAAGTTGAAATGAGAATCACGTGGTGCATGCATAAAAAGACATATCTGTTGAACCGCGTATGATATGTCAGGCCTTGTGAATGTCAAGTATTGTAGAGCCCCGGCCAAACTTCGATATAAGGTTCCGTCTTTCAACGGTTTTCCCGCGGTAGCACTTAATTTCGAGGATGTGTCAACCGGTGTGTTGCACGGGTTGCACGTTGTCATGGAGGCACGTTTAAGTATGTCTTGTGCATATTGGAATTGAGATAAGAATAAACCGTGTGTGTCCCGTTTGACCGAGATACCCAAAAAATGATGGAGTGCCCCGAGATCGGTCATTGCAAATTCTTGTGACAATGTTGAGATGATAGTCTTTAAGAATGTAGAATCTGAGGCCGTTAAGATTATATCATCTACGTACAATAAAAGATAAGCCATATGGGTACCTTGCCGATAGATAAACAATGAATTGTCTCAAATGCTACTCCGGAACCCTTTGCTTGTTATGAACGTTGCAAACCGAGTGTACCATGCCCGTGGGGCTTGTTTGAGCCCGTATAGTGATTTCCGTAACCGACACACATGAGTTGGTGACTTTTTATCAACGAACCCCGGCGGTTAGTGCATAAAAACCGTTTCTTGTAAGTCACCATGTAAAAAAGCGTTTTTTACGTCTAGTTGATGGATCGGCCAAGAGCGTGAGACGGAAAGACTTAGCATCGTTCGAATCGTGGCCGGTTTAACGACCGGACTAAACGTATCATCACAATCAATACCAACCATTTGAGATTTCCCGTTAACGACTAATCGTGCCTTGTATCGTTGTAAGGACCCGTCCTCTTTAAATTTGTGACGAAAGAGCCACATGCATCGTATGATCGGGCGATCATGTGGACGGGGGACCAATTCCCAAGTATCATTTTCAAGTAGGGCATTGTATTCATCTTGCATAGCATTTAACCAACAGGGATCCTGGAATGCCTTACTATATGTGGAAGGGACGGGGGAGATGTGTGGTTGGGTGGTGGTGTGGAGATTTAAAGGTTGACGGGGTTTGAATATGCCTTCCTTAGCTCTAGTGGTCATGTGGTGGGTGTTTGTAGGCTGTTGGTTTTGGGGTGGTGGTGATATGGGTGCGACTGGTGGGGATGGTGGTGGGGTATGGGGTGGTGACGGAGGTGGGTTATGGGGTGGTGACGGAGGTGGGTTGTGGGGTGGTGAGGGGGGTGGTGATGGAGGTGGAGTGGGGTCGGCTTGGGTAGGCTGAGGTGGGAGTGTGTTTGGGTTAGTGAGGAATGGTGTAGGGATGGTCGGGTCGTCGAGGAATTCATAGGAATTGCTTGTGGTCATGTGGTATGGGAAGGTTGTTTCATCGAATATGACGTGACGGGATATAAGAACCTTCCCGGTGGCCGGGTCAAAGCAGCGATACCCCCTAAAGTTGGTGGGGTAGCCGAGGAAAATGCAACGAAGGGAGCGGTGGTGGAGTTTGTGGGGTTGGGTGGCGGAGGTATTGGGGTAGCATGCGCACCCAAAAACTTTGAGGTGGTCGTAGGTAGGGTGGCGAAGGTACAAGGCATAGGTTGGGGTAAGAGATTTGAGGCGTTTGGTGGGAAGGATGTTATGAAGGTAGGCGGCGGTGTGAAGAGCCTCGACCCAAAACTTTGGTGGTAAATGAGCGTGAGATAGAATGGCACGGATGATGTCGTTGAGGCGACGTATCATACGCTCGGATTTACCATTTTGGGAAGATGTTTGGGGACAAGAGAAACGGAAGACAAGACCGTTGTTGGATGCAGAGGTTTTAAATTCGTTATTATCAAATTCTCCCCCTAAGTCACATTGAAATGATTTAATTTTGCGATTAAATTGAGTTAGTATAAGTTTATGAAATTTTGCAAAATTAAGAAATGTATCCGATTTGTATTTTAGGGGGTAGACCCAAACATATTGTGTAAAATTATCAATGAGCACCATACAGTATTTATAACCGGAATTGCTATTGATGGGAGATGTCCATAACTCACAATGAATAATATCAAACGGTGCAAATGTAGAAGTATTAGAACAATAAAACGGTAATCTTTTGTTTTTGGACACTTGACACGAATGACAAACCGTAGAGTTTGTCAATTTATTACACGAAATAAAAAGACGAGTACGAAGAAAATCTAAAATAGAAGCCCCTGGGTGACCGAGACGGTTGTGCCATTGCTCGGTGGTGGAAGTGGCTAGACAAACGGATGGAGGAGTAGTGGGGGTGGTGAACGGGTATAGATCCCCGGAACTATTGTGGCGAGAAAGAATCCTCCCATCCTTCAAATCCTTCACAGAAAAACCAAATGGGTCAAATTCAAGAGAAACCTTATTATGACGACTAAATTTACGAACGGATAAAAGGTTTTTAATAATGTTAGGTGTGTAAAGGATGTTATTAAGTTTGTATTTATAGTGAATGGCATTCCCGGATCCTTTAATTGGTATGCTATGACCGTTGCCAACATATATAGCTTTGATGTTGGACGGTGCTAACGGAGTATGAATGTTACCTTCGTTGGAGGTTAAGTGGGATGAAGCACCGGTGTCCATGTACCACGCCGGGTCCGGGTAATTGAGATGCATGGCTTGAAACGCTGCCCCGATATCCGTGGGTTGGAGAGGGTTGTACTCCGTGGGCGATTTAGTGGATTGGGCCGATTTATCAGCTGCTGGGCTTTGGTCCGGCTGATAAGCCACATTGGCCGAAGCCTGTGGTTTGTTATTTTGGCCAGGTTGACCACTGCTGGGCCAGGGGAAGCTGGGCCATCCTCCGGTTTGTGTTGGGTATGGACAAGGTGGTGGAGCCCACCAAGCCCATGGTGGATAGGCATTCGGTGGAGGAGCAGTAGCATTTGATCGACCTCTGCCCGGATAGGATGAACGGCCTCCCCGATGAAACGAGCGACCCCGACCCCGTCCACGGCCATATGAACGGTTATCGCCGGAGTTGGTAGGCTGGTCATTGTTCGCACCTTTAGCAGCGGGTGTGACCATGGCAGATTCTTTCGGGTTTTGTCGGGCAGATTGGCGTTGTTGTTCCAATTGTAACATGCTACATGCAGTGTCCCATGAGGGAGATGATTGATTGATGAAAGATGCTACCGTATCAAATTCCGAGGGAAGGCCCCGGACGAGCTGCAATACCAGTCGGTTTTCTTTGACGGGATTGTCGACGTCGGTTAATTGCTCAGCGAGGTCCTTGAGTTTTTGACAGTATTCCTCCATTGAAGAGCATGCTGCCAATGTAAAGTTCGTGAACTCGTGTTCAAGGGCGGCGGCCCGGGAACCTTTGTTGTTCAGGAATATGTCGCGGATTTTAATCCACGAGTCATATGCGGTAGCTTCTGCATCGAGAACTCGAACAAGGAGATCATTGGACAGTGTTCCGTAGATCCACTGTAGCACAATTGCATCGATCTCTGCCCACGTTTCGTACGCATCATCGGTGGTGTTCGGCGGTGTTGTACCATCGATATGATCGAGTACTTTGTAACCTCTAGCATGGAGCTTGAAAAGCTTGACCCACGAACCGTACGTGACCTTCACACCGTCGAGAATTCGAACTTTATTTTGAATATTCGTCACGGTGTAAACGGGGTGAAGGTTCGTGGTGGTTGTGGTTTTGGCAGTCTCAGTCGACGGAGCCATGGCTAAATCAAACGGAGAAGACGGCTGCTAGGGTTAGACGTGCGGCTAGGGTTTTCAGAGGTATTGCTCTGATACCATGAAAGATACTATATTGTATTGATTTGAATGATTCGTAATATTCACAATGAAATCCCTTATATAGGGAGATTACATAACAGGCAACAATATCTACCTAATATAAACAATAACAACTATCCTAAAATATGTATTGACGTAATATACTACATATTTACTAATAATTATATTTGTTTAAAATTAAGGGTAAATTTTATGTTTTATATTTTTACAGCTTTACCATCAATATAACTATCTTAAGTTTTTTTACTAACTTATAAATAGTATTTAACTTTAACACCAATATGCAAGATATTACTTGAACATCTTATAAGTTGAGTAGGTCCATTTTTTATGTTTCTTTTCCTAAAACATTTAAGCCTCTCCCAACTCTTACCCATCACTAAACCCATCACTAGTGCCACGTCATCACATCCTTACTGACACGCTACCGACACGGTCGTGTCAACCCTACCCATCACTAAACCCATCCTTTCCACATCATCATTTTTAATTTAAATTAAATAATTATAAAATAAATAATTATTAAAACAAATATATATAAAAAAATTAAATTAAAAAAAAAAACAGAAAAAAAAACTATTTTTTATAAAAAAAACATAACATGTACAATTTTTTCAGCACAATGTACAAGTCCTAGAAGCACCCCACCCCCTCTCTCTTCCCCTTTCCTCTCTCTCTCCCCCCATCTCTTCTTCCCATCGACGCCTTCCCCCGTCCGTCCTCAACACGACGAACCCATCACGACGCCGGCCACGACGGCTCGGTGCCAACGCCGTCGTGGCTCGACGCCCCCCGACGCGTCCCCCCGACGTGCCGTTGGCACAGGTCTTACATTCACAAAAACAAATGGGAATTGGGACGGTAACAATTTTTTTGAACTACATCGATCAACTAATCTTCACCTCTAATCCATATTTGTCTCATTTAAAACTTGAACTCGAAATCTTTTGGCCAGTGACGTATTTTGAGTGGGTGAAACAAAACTTCAGTACTAAAAAAGGCTCGAAAAAATACAGAAGTTTTAGCTTGAAATTGCTTAAAACAGAGTATTTGTTACAACATAAAAAAAAAGATTAAATGTTATTCAATAGCTTATTTTAGTTACTTGCAACATGAATAAGTGCATTAGTTACAAGAGAGCTCATGTTTATGTAATATCAAATGTGCCCCAAACTGAGGTTGAAGAGGGCCGGCTGCTTGCGGAGCATGAGAATAGGACGGTGAGAGATCAAATGAGAAGTGTTGTATGATCATCGCAAGTGCCATTTCTGCTTCTAGTAGAGCAAAATTTTGTCCGATGCATATACGTGGTCCACCACCAAAGGGGATGTATGATGATTGTCCCTTAGTGGCCTTTGACACACCTTCAAAAAATCTTTCAGGTTTGAAATCGTTCACATCATCACCCCATAAATCACGATCACGGTGTAAAAATATCGCATGCAATTGAAGAAAAGATCCGGCGGGTAATGTTATGCCCCCTACTTTAGTTTCTTGTTGTATCATTCGTCCTAGTAATGACACTGGTGGGTAAAGTCTAAGAACCTCATTGAAAACCATGGTAACCTGCACAAAATCTTTGAATAAATTAGTGAGCCATATCGTACTACAGAAATACTTACAATTTTTAAATGAGTCAGCCCGATGATATCTGGTTTTTTATTTCCAAAGACTTGTGAAACTTCGTCCCTAACACGAGCTTGCCAACTTTTGTGTTGGGCCAACAAGACCATAGTCCAAACAAGCAAACTTCCCGTGGTTTCTTGTCCTGCAAAGTAGAAAAGCTTACACTCTTCTATGACTTCGTCAATACTTAATCCAAAATTCCCATTCCCATGTTGTTTAATTTCTATGTAATTGGAATCCAAGAGTATGCCCAACAAATCATCATTATTACTTTCACCATCTTTCATTGTGGTCAACCTTTTATCGATCATACTCCTTATCAAAGCCTTCACTTCTCGATCAATTTCCTTTATCCTCTTATTTCTTTTTGTTGGTAAAAATCTGCGAAAATTGCGTTTGGTTATCGTAAATCACGATCAAGGTTATGTTTTGGAAAACACACCCACCTACCTTGATCCAGGAATGCAGACCGATTGTTGAAGCTCCAAAATCAACTTGAGTAGTTCTCGTTGTAGCTCAAATATTCTTTTGCCTTCCTCGAAGGTACTACCATATGCCGTGCGTGAAATTACATCACCCGAGAATTTTTGTAGATAAGGCCACACATCCACTTCACACGAGCTTTCATTTTTTAACATTTCCTCTCATTTGTCGACAATCTCGGCACAACACGTATAATATGCAGGCACCATATGCTATAAACGAAATACTTATTCTTATTTGCAAGTGCATATAAGTGTGACCATCTTTTATTTGCATACATTGTAACGAAAAGATATTAATTATAAGATACGAAAAACAAACCTTAAGCTTTTCAACATGGAAAGCAGGATTGATGATTTTTCTATGTTTGGCCCATCGATCGGCCTCAGCTCTACCAGACCTGTCGCAAGTAACTTCATTAACGGGTTTCCTCGGTTTTGTTTTTGAAATCGATTGTGATTTGCCAAGACATCCCTTACGATAGCTTGTTCGGCTATATGTACCTCGACTCTTGTTCCCGTCCATGTGAAGAAAATCTTCCCTACACAAATCAAGCATAAGTTACTATATGACAACTGTACGCGATTAGTAACCCACAGGACCGGTCTTAAGTATTTTGTTGCCCTCGGCAAAATGATCTCAAAAATGTCCCTCTAAATTTTTTTAGAGTAAACAACACACTATTTTAAAGGAATTGCAAACTACACCTTGACCATAATCACAAAATAGGGGCGATGAATCATGGAGAATTTAATCAAGTCTAAAATAAATTCACTAATATTACAAAAACAATTAAAAGTGTATAAATAGTTTTTTAAAATTATTAATATCGTAAAAATGTGATTTTCTTCATTTATATTATAATTTTATATTGAGGTGAGAATCAAAACATAAATATCTTGCATTTAAGTAATACGAAAATATTAAAAAAAAACTGGCATTTCTAGTGCGATAGTATAAAACATAGTAATATGTAGTATGTACGGTCTCCTAATCTTATCAAGATAACTATTTAAATTGTTTAGTAAATCTCATATTTTATTTAATAATATATTTGAGTGTTAGAATATATGGCTACTTTTAATTATTTTATTGTCTTTAGGTAAATTTTCACTTAATTTAGTGGCCCATATGAAAATAACCGGATATCATCTTCTTCGCCCAACACAAACACTACAAACCCCATTAACTAGATTTGAAGCTTCAAACTTCTTATTATTTTCCTTCAATAACTAGATTATAAAATACTTACCTATATATCTCCACATATCCCATTGCAAATGACGAATTTTAACCTTGACGAACCTAGTATAATATGACTTGGACCACACTCACGATGCCCCTAAACAGGATGATGCCCTGTGCCGTCGCTCGGCTCGCCCACCCCTAGATCCAGCCCTGGTAACCCACTTACTTAATTACAATTGTAGCTAATTAATACTTCATTTGGATTTGTTTTGCTGTTCAAAAAAAATTACTTTCATTTGAATTTAGGTTTACTTTGTAAGCTGTTTAAGTTTACTAGTTAGGCGTGTAGAGAATATGCTAGCTATAGGATTAACTAGATGTAGAGAGTGATATCTCTACCCGAAGGTAATTAAAAAGATTACTTCCAGACTTCATAAAAAAACGTAAGTGAGAAAATACATACCATAAGTAGTAAAATATTTATTGCATGTTGGACATCTCTTTCAAGTCTCCAAACAACAAGTTATAAGCGTTTCCCTTAAGACCTTGCTTCCTTAAAAACTTCTCCATATTCTTTGGTTTTAACCAAACCCAATTCAATAGTTGAAATCCAAAACATAACAATATCACCACAACACACCATACGAAGCTTCCTTCCATCTTCACTATTTACCGTTTTCCTTCTTTTCGTTTTGCTGTTGGCACTTGATGTTTAAGAACAACAAAGGAATAACACTTTTTTTGTTTTTGTAAAATTTTGTGCGGGCACAGAAGACTAGGAAGCTACACCAAAACCGGCTAAGATTTCTTGGCACCGAAATCGAAAAGGAGAAAGAAGTTTGATATTGAACCAAAGGACAACCCATGAACCCCTGCTTTTTTGGGTTTTTTTATGTGTGGATAACTATGAATAGAACTCGATACGGTCGGAAATAGTGTTCAAAGGTTACTGTTAAGTCGATAATATTTCATACTTCCTCGGATTTTAAATTCTTCCTCCGTATAATAATAAATAATACACTTTTTATTTTATGAGTGTTTCATAATAAGTACTCCCTCTGTTTCACAAAAAAATTTTTTATTTTTTTTGGGCACAGATATTTAGGAGATAGTTGATAGTGAAGTCCTTATTAATATTTTTGATTAAAATATAAGGTTAATTGGAGAGAGAAATTGTTTTTAAAAGATAGTTAGATGTGGGGTCCATGATAATAATATTATTTTATAGAAATGAGAACTTTTTTATGGAATAAAATTTATGGTACAAATTGGAACTTTTTTGTGGGACGGGGGGAGTAATATACTTCAAAAGTTACCTTATTTGGTAAAACTATGAGATTCATCTCCCACTAACTATCCACTTTAATAAACTGAAATTATCCTTATACCATTACTTTTATTTTTAAAATTCATTAATATTAGAGTAAATTACACGGATAGTCCCTGTGGTTTGACCCGAGTTTTGGATTTGGTCCCTAAGTTTCAGAAATTACACAGATAGTCACTAAGTACGACACTTTGTCACAATTTGGTCCCTAATACTAACCGCCGTTAATTATGACTGTTAAACTTTTTTAAATGGCCAGAATACCCCTTCTCTCTGTGCTTTCTCCCCCTTCCCTTATTTTGATCCATAAATAACATGCTTTTCATCATCCCCATTAATTATGGTGGTGCACGTGAAGCGTTAATCATCCCATAAGCTTGAATAACATAAACATGATGATGATGATGATGAATTCAGATGGTTTTGCAATGTCTTAAAACTTCCACCGGCGCCATCCTCCACACAAAAGGAACCCCCAAAATGCAAAACGAGATCCGCAAGACTACAACCATTAATTGATTAACAGATGAAAACATACAAATTTGAGTTGAAGGATTCTAATCAAGACGAAAACCCCAAAATGAAATATGAACCCTATTTTCTTGATTCGATTTACCAGATTGGTCGCCGACCCACCACTCCGACGAATGCCGATGAGAAAAGTTTCTTGAAAAATTCATGTTGACTGTTGTAGGAGGTTTTAACACGTATACGAATACCGACAGATTCAAATGGTTTTGTTGATCTGTTAAAACGGATACAATGACGGAGGAGGTGTAATTGACGGAATTGAGGTGGTAATTTTGGTGTTGAACCTGTGTAGGAAGTAATTCAGATTTCTTACCATTGTTCTGTTGAACATGTAGTAGCATGATCATTAGGTTGATCTCTTCGTTTGTTCGTTGTTCATGAAATTCGAAGGTTACTTGAAAATTTCTTTGATTGTTCATCTGCAAATGTAACATTGTTCGATATTTCGAAGATAATATCTTTCATATGCTTCTCGCATTAATTAGTTATAGTAATTTGGTTCTAAAGACGGTGATTCTGTGATGGTGAAGATTGATGGTGAAGATGTGAAGTAAAAACGGTGATTTTAGAGACATAGAGAGGGGTGTGTGGAGAGACAAGGGGGAATTAATTAATAATAATAAATAAAATGTTAAAAGGGTATTTTAGGTATTTAATATAAGTTAACAGCTTTTTTTAACCGACATCCACCTTGGGGACCACAATCGATATGAAGTCCGATACTTAGTGACCTTTGGTGTAATTTCTGGAACTTAGGGACCAAATTCAAAACTCTGGTCAAACCACAGGGACTATCCGTGTAATTTACTCTTAATATTACTTTATTTAAAAAAAAGTATGACCCAACCTTCATTAACTATGTACCTTAATATATTTAAACTCCTACTTTAATATTTTGCTTCAAAAATTATGAAACTTAATATGTATCACTTATCGTGATATTGAGGAAGTAAGTTCTTTTTACTTTCTAACTACTTCCTCCGATTCAAAATAAGTGTTACACTTTCCTTATATGGTGATTCAAAATAAGTGTTACACTTTGAAAATTACCTTATTTGGCAAAAAATAGTATGACCCACACCCACTAACTATCTACTTTAACAAAGTGAAATGACTCATTTACCCTTACTTTTTACTTTTAAACATCATTAACCCCACTTTATTCAAAATGTGTGGGACCCATTATTCATTAACCATTCAATTAATCTAATATAATCTTTTACCTCAAAAACCGTAAAACCCAAAGTGTAGTGCTTATTTTGAATCGGATGAAGTATTTATTTTAACACACTAAATAACTCATTTCCTCTTATGTTTACTTTTAAACTTGGACACATTCCCCGCTAACTAGGGTATGCATGGGCGGTTTTAGGTTCAAACGGAATCCAATCCGCTAATTTCGGTTTTGGAATTTTCAAACTCAATGGTTTCGGTTTCTATCGATTTGGTTTTAGAAAGTTCTAGCTATTAATGGTTTGGTTTTGATTTTAAAACCGAACCCACCTACTTTTCAATGTATATAATTTCATGTACTAACATTCTTTTTTTCCCAACATGTACGTACAAATGAGTAAATCTACACTCCTTATATAAGCATTTAGGAGATAAGGGTAATATGGGTATTACATTAATTTAAGCAATCTACACTTCCTCATCCCCTTTGTCGTATTGAAGAGATAACCGTCAACTCCCTTCCTCACACTGTTTCTTCTTCCGTTCATTTTAAATAAATTAGGTTACTTTCTAAACGTCTTCTCCCAAACGACACCTATTCCTAAAAAACCACTGCATAACCTCCTCCGATCAACCGTTTCTCTATCTCTACCGGTTAAATCCTTCTGCCGCTTCTGATAAACAGTTGCACCCGTTCAATTTCTATATAAACTACTAAGAAGATGAAGAAAACAATCATCCTCATCCGTTCAACATGACAATAATCGATAATCTTCAACCGGTGAGCCTTAATTCCATCAACAAACTCATCGTTCATCTGCGTGTTCTTCAATCAGAATTTTCGTCCTGTTGTCGGTTTCTTGCTAGAGATAGTAATATGTTTTCCTCTCATAATTTTTATGTATTATACCCCCAATTCATATATGTTTCTGCGTTCATGTTTCCTTTTGGGATGCCGATGATTGCGTTTATTATGGCTGTCATATTTTGTACTACTTTTTAGTACATATAATTACTTCGATTCTAATTGAAAGTTTTAATTGTTAATCACTGATCTGAATTATTTGTTTTGATTTTGTTTATCGTACATATGATTTGTCAAACTTTATGCTTCAATTTGTGTTATTTGTTTTTGCTTCTAAGGTTTCATTTTGGTAGGATGGTTATAATTCTTATTGGCCGTCGGTACTCGGTTATATATAACTTTTTGTTTTTGAGTAATTTATTTATAATTAAAACACGTATGATTGAACCCCCGTTTCATTTTCAAACTTTAACATCATATCGGTAGTTTTTGCAATTACTTTTTAATTGCACTCTTGATCTTCCCAATCTTGAATATTGTCTATTCTGTGTCGTCCATAACACTAGTAGTAACTAGTAAGGGCATGTTTGGGAAAGCTTATTAAGGGGGCTTATTAGCTTTTGTAGCTTAATAAGCTTGAAATTTAGAGCTTTTTTGGGCTTATCTCCCACCTATATATGGAGCAAGGACATGAATTTTTTTTGATGACGTGTCTTAGGCAGCCAATCACATCACTCCTTAATGATGACTCAAACGCTGACTCAAAGGGTAACTTGGTAACTTCACACTTCAGCAATCACATGTATCGACTCTTTCATTTTAGGGTTTTGTTTCCACAGAACTCTTACACTTTGCCCCATTCTTCCTCATTTACATACGCTTGCAATTCAGATCGAATCATGTGATTGATTCTTCTTCATTCCATCGAATTCAAGGCGGCGGCTCCCATCGAATCATACCGTTACCGATTAGAGTTACCTGTCAAGAAATCAAGGCGGCGGCTCCCACCGGAAAAACAGCGACTACTACCACAACATCGGATGCGAAGTGTAAGGTCGATCTTCGAATTAAGATCTTGAAATGCACCATTTAATTGAGATTATAAATGAAAAAACAAATGCGACAGGTACTGCCATCGAATTATTTCCCCATTACACCATCCCGAGTTTGTTTTTTTTTAATTACCGAATTAACGTTAGACTATGGATGTGTACATTTGCAAACCCTAATATCATGTCCAATTACTTAATTCGATACAAATTTGTTTCAGATTTTGTTTGAATCTACATGAATTTATATCAGCAAAACCGAAGGTTGCCATGAAAAATCATTGATTTATGATGAACTGTGAAACAACAATCTCTTAAATGTATTGCTAAATTTCATCCTTATGCATTTGAATCGTGTAAATACTGTAACTGCCATTGTATGTATATAGGTACTTTATGTTAATTGTTAATTGAATGTTTACACAGAAACGAAGATGGGGAAATTTTTGGAGTATTTGCTTTCAAGAATCACTCCATATGCATTGAGAATGTGTTATGTTTTTTTTTTTTAAATTTTGTAAAAAAATACAAAAAATTTATTTATTGGTGTTTGGCTTTGGGCAGAAAGGTCTACTTATGAAGCCTGATTATGTTGATCTACACAACAAATCCAAGACGTATGTTCGTCTGTTGCAGCACATGAAGGTAATTAACTTAACTAATTGATCTACTCATTCGGCATATATGTAGTGTTTGGTGGATTGGCTGCATTCGGCTTAATTTTATTATTCAAATTGACTTCTAATCAAACCCAGAAAAACTCTGCTCTGATTATCATATGATGTTGAGGTATATTTTTGCATTTATGTTGTAGTTTTAATCTTTTCATAAGTGAATATAAGTTTAAGATTGATGCTTTATTTGCTTTAGGTTGAAAGATTAGGAAAAGTTGATCCTGAAGTAAGATCACTCGCTATACAGATGAATTTTATCTGTGTCATCAGTAACTAACTTTTTTTTAAAATTTCCAGACACTCTATCAAATGCATTACAGGGGTCCTGGTTTTAGGCTGCTCTGGAGTACAGTAAAGTCATTTCTAGATCTGAAAGCGGGCTGCTAAAATTCATGTATGCTTAATTTTTTATTTTTTATCTTTAATATAAAATTCTGGAACTTTATTATGTAAGCTTGTTAGGTGATATCTGTTATGATTTCTTGTCAGGTTCTGAGTAACAAGGACCATAAAAAATTGCTCGAGCTAATCGATGCAAAGTAATTATTCATCTTCATATTATTATATCATAATTCTTATGTTAAATATTCGATTGGCACTTTTTGTATTGTGTTACAAGAATTCTTAAGTGACACATGTACCTGTGCAGATAAAGGGGGTTGTCTTCTATCTAATAAAGGGCCATGGACTAACCTTGAAATCCTCAAGGTTGTCATTTTACTAAATTACTTAAAATATTACTATTTTTATTTCTTATTTTGTCTTTTCCTATTTTTGAAATATTATTGTACTGCGATTGGCTCTTAATAGCGAAGCAAGACATGCCAGACAAGTGGTTAGTTATTAATTCACATATGGTTAGTTCTTGGTCCTATTTTTCAACAATGAAATATTCCACTAATCATATACAACACATGAGAATTCTACCATCTTGTTATGGACTAATATGTGTAAGCACCAAGCTCTCAGACTCTGGCCATATTCCACTATTGATGACACCAATGATGATGTCACTCTCGAACACGGGACTTCGGTCAACTGATCTTGGAAATGCCATGTAATCCCTTGATATTGTTGTCTCTGCCATTTCATCTTTTCACAAGGGAATACGGACACCACCCCGTCAACATGCGCCTGTTGTTTATTCAACCGCATCAATAATAATTTTCTTAATCCCAAAACCAAAGTTTAGTTAAGATGATGATCGAAGCCACTTACCGGATAATTTCTTTTGTTCTATATCGGAAAGATATGCAGCAATTCCGTTGAAGGTTCTTCCGTAGCTCCGTACAAGTGATTTGGGTGCAAAACTATTTATATATATTTAGTATTAGTAAGGATGTTTAAAATTTTTAATCAAAATAAAGTATACCTAGGATGGACAATCTTTTTAATGATTTCATTATGATGCAACGAGGGGGGATTTACGCCCTCGAGAGAAATCCCATGTAGGCAATATATATAAACCTGAAAAAAAGTAACATTAGTTTCAAGAACTAAAGTACAAAACACTATTCTCTATCTCCAACAATTTCTCTCCAAAACTCAAGTTATACAGATTTCATTTAAAATCATTGAAATTTGTCTAATAACTAACTTAAATGATTAGCTGTTATAACGATATATTTCTTAACTTTTTTATTTTGCTAACTAGCTAATTAGTTTGATGTTGCTTTGGCTGATGATCACTTGTTTGAGGTATCACACTTGTGTCATTTTGGGGTTTAAATCCATGTTGAAACTAATTAAGTTGGTTTAAACAATTCTTGACAAGAAATGATCGATTCAAAGATGTGTCGAATAAGGAGCTGACCCAACAGTACATGATTTAGTTTATAGAACAAGTGTAGAAACTAAGTACCTTTCGTTCTTGTTCTTGACTCATACTGATGGAGAGGGAAAAAACGAAAGAAACGAGTAGGATGCATATGGGTAGAAGGTATTTGATTAGCTTCATTTTCTTCTTCGATCTTCTTAATTCTATGAAGAAATAAGAATTTTTTTATATGGTTGAGGGAGTAATAATTTAGGTCATAATTGTTACTAACGAGCCGAGGTAGTAATATCTGCGCGTTACTACAGTATGTTTGCAAACATATTTCAATCTTATTTTTTATTCATTTATTTGTTTTTAACAAAAAGAGCATGTGATGGTCAGGAAATAATAATAGCATAACAAATAACAAAATATAATAATAACATTAACAGGACAAATATACTTCCGCTGATTCAAAATAAGTGTTATACTTTGGGTTTCACGGTTTTTGAGGCAAAAGATTATAATGATCGTTAAATTAGATTAATTAAATAGTTAGTGGATAATGGTTCCCACATATTTTGAATAAAGTGGGGTTAATGATGTTAAAAAGTAAAAAGTAAGGGTAAATGAGTCATTTCATTTTGTTAAAGTAGATAGTTAGTGGGTGTGGGTCCTATTTTTTTTGCCAAATAAGGTAATTTTTTAAAATATAGTACTTATTTTGAATCACCCATTTAAGGAGAGTGTAACACTTATTTTAAATCGGAGGAAGTATATAAATCAAAAAATAAATTTCCTAACCAAGAGAACAATAATAGTAGTAACACTTTTACAATATAAGAACATTAAATAATAATAACAACATAAAAAAAAATCAAAAGTCATAGTAATAATGAAACAAAAAAGACGTGGCAACATAAAAAGAGAGGGAAATCAATTAAGCAAAAAAAGAAACACAAAAAAGAGAGGAAAAAAATCAAGCAAAAATAGGAAATCAAATTGCTTGCTGCCAGCTTTGAAATGTTGACATAAAGATCCCGCCAAGTTGAATTCCTTCCAAAAATGGATTAAGTAAAATACTACGTATAATAAACAAATTTTGGTTCACGAAGTGAAAAAAACCCATATTTTAGTGGTAAATTTTTTGAATCTCTACATTTCTATATTTTCAAATGGTGATTTCTTGTATCATGATTGTATAGTATATAAATTACCACATCCTATGTCAAGTGTATAATGGAAGTCTAACCGACCCACTTGTAAAGAGAAGCAACTTCATATATCAACTTTCTAATTTTCTTACTCATTGCAGTCTCATATCTTTTGTAAAGATAAAAAAATTGTTTGCTTAGAAATGTTCATCTTTACTCAACGAATTAAGATTGTAACTAATAAATGAATATTACAAGTTTTGATTAATAAAACAAATTTGGTTAGGGAAATGTTGTTTATTGTACTCCATATCATATTAATAATTCACAAGGACACCAGGCAACACCTTGTTAATTACTCAACCACATCAATAATATTTATTTTAATCCCAAAACCAAAGTTTAGTTAAGACGATGATCGAAGCCACTTACCTGACAATTTCTTTTGTTCTACATCGGAAAGATATGCAGTAAACCCACTGAAGGTTCTTCTGTAGCTCCGAACAAGTGATTTGGGTGCAAAACTATTTATATATTTAGTTTTAGTAAGGATGTTTGAAAAAGTTTAATCAAAATAAAGTATACCTAGGATGGACAATCTTTTTAATGATTTCATTATATGTAACGAAGAGGAATTTTCGCGAGGGATCCCATGTAGGCAATATAAACCTGAAAAAAAGTAACATTAGAACTAAAGTACAAAACACTATTCTCTCCAACAATTTCTCTACAAAACTAAAGTTATACAGATTTCTTCTCAAATTTTAAATAAAATTTATTCACAAATTCATTGAAATTTGCTTAACTAACATAAATAATCAGCTGTTATATCTATACATTTCTTGATTTTTTGGTTTTGCTGACTAATTAATTTGACAAGAAATGATTCAAAGATCTGTCAAGGAACTTACCTTTCATTCTTGACTCATGATGGAGAAGGCAAAATAGGCATATGGTAATGAATCTACACATCACATGCTGTGTATTTATGGTCGTTTGCAAAGTAATCCGTTTCCGTTTTTAGGTGTTTTCAAAGTAGGAATCTTTTCCCTTGCTCTCATTATTTTAGTAACCCCACTCAGCATCCAGCTGCATCACACTACAATGGCTCTAAACTTTTTTAATTAATATATATTTTTTTGAATTTTCAAAAAATCAATGGGAGGTCATTCGTACAGAGTAATATGTATCCATACAAAGAAATTTCATCCCAAATTACAATTATACCCTTTCTTTCCTTTTACCAAATTTTACATTTCGTCCCTCCCTTTAAGGACATGATTGTCATTCAATATAAAATTACTTTATGTGGATAAAAATTGTTTTGTACGAATCACCTTCCAAAATGAATAACTATTGCTTTTAAAAAAAAGGCATAGAGGTTGTTCTTTTTGTATATTGGATATGGATACTAATCCCATTCCGAAATATCCATGAAATGAAATCGCTGTGGGTGTGTGAATACCATTGAATAACTTCTTCAGGTATTATTAAAATCAAATAAATCATTTAGAAAAATATATTAGTTTGTAACATAATTGATCACTTTAAGGAGACAATATTAGATGAAACTGATGAAAAAAGTGTGTGATGTCAAGTGCATATAAATAGTGTAAAAATATAAAATAATATACAATATATATTACATATAAAAATATGAGTAGTATATGAGACATGTAAACCTAAGTTCTAAAAGAAAAATAAGTATGAAAATGTTAAAGAAATATATTATATAAATTATTGTAAGTGTATAAATAAAAACGTTACATGTACGAATAATATATGTAAGTTGGTGTAGTATTTAACTCAGTGGACCAATGTTGAGGTGAAAAATCGGGGTTTTTTCTGAAAACCAGTTCGAATAAAAAACCGGTTGGGTTTGGTCAAAGTCTAGTCAAAACCGGTGCGGGTAAAATCAGTTCGGTTTTAAACCGGTTTTGGGGTGTTCGGAGGCAAACCGGTTCGGACGAAAAACCGGATCAATTTGGGGACCAGTTACCAGTTTATTGGGGTTTTCCTGGATTCTTTTAAGTGATAAATGAAAATATCAAAAGATAGAAGGTTAAGGGAGCATTCATAGGTGATTTGGGATTAAAAAAAACGGCCACAAAGACCTCCAACGGTCATATAACAGTTTTAAATCGGTTTTCGTTGGCCAACGGTAAAATCCGGTTTTTTATCCGGTTCCGTGCCCTAATGGTAATAACCGGTTTTCAAATATCATGTTTATAACTATTTTTACGTATAAAAATCATAGTCGGCGCCTGACCGCCGGTTGTAGGCTCGAACCGATTTCGGAGTGACCAAACCAAACCAGTTTTATACCGAAATTTTTAAACGGGGCTGATAAAAAAAGTAAAAAACCCGTTTTTTTATTTTCTTTTTTGGCACCTCTAGAAAAATGAGAAGATTTAGCTTGAATGAATAATATTTTGCGGTCCACTTTAATACATGTACCTTAAAGCACTTTAAAACATGTACCTTAAAGCTTGAAGCTTGGGTTATTAAATGTTGGAGCAAATCACAGATCAACTTAGTACTGATGCTGCAGTTGGTGATAATTATGTTTATTACTGATGGGGCAGAACATGTTACTACTGATGAAGTTGATACTGGTGTATACTATAACTAAAGTTACTACTGATCAATGCTTATTGAAGATACTACTGATCATTGTAGTTACTACTGACGATGTATCTGGACTTACTACTGATCACCAAGTTTACTACTGATCTTCATATTTACTACTGGTGATAAGTTTTACTACTGACAACGCATATTTGGAACAAATCAAGTCCGAGATCTTCGCAGAGATAGTTATAGAATGTAAATCAATGTATATCGTTTATAATTAGATGTAAATCGTATCCTAGAATAACTAGGGTAAATAGTTTAGCTTCAAGGACTATTATATATAGTTCCTTACGAATTGTAAACGTACGTGTGTATTGTTAACTCGATAATATACATTGAAGCTTTTTGTGAAACTGTGTTCTTAATATTCTTACATATTGTTCTTACAGTTCATCGTTCGTAATACATTGATATAGTGTTGATCCGCTGCAACTTCTATCATCAATTAGATCTAAGGTGTTTATTAACTTGTCTATAGTTAATCGATCCTGACAAGTGGTATCAGAGCTTATTGGTTCTAGATCTACTATTTGTTAAGAACAACAAAAAGTTTTAATCTTTAAAACACACACATTATTAATCATGACTGATAATAATGAAAGCACTCAGGCCAACAAAATTCCCATTCTCACTCCCAATAACTTCGGGATGTGGAAGAATCGTATTAAGCAATACATGCTTATTACAGATTATTCCATGTGGGAAGTAGTCTGTGAAGGAAACAAAACTGGTCAACTTCAAGCAAGCAGCTCTGCAACTGAGGCAGACAAACTTAAATGTGAGAAGGAGAAGAAAGATAAAGGCATCGAACTCAAAACTCTAAGCACTCTCTTACTGGCCATTCCTAATGATTATCAACATCTCTTTGTTGAATATGATGATGCAAAAATACTATGGGAAGCACTGGAGAAGAGATTCGTTGGGACAAAGAGCACCAAGAGGAATATGAAGTCTGTTCTCAAACAAGACTTTGAAAATTTCAAAGGAAAGCCCAATGAAACACTCACTCAAGTGTTTGACAGATTCAACAAACTAATTGGTGAACTCAACCAAGTTGGTGTAAAGATGGACCAAGAAGATGTCAACATGAAGTTCCTAAGGTCTCTTAGTGAAGAATGGGCCATGTACACAGTGGTGTATAGACAAAGAGATGCTTTAGAAGAAAAGGAGTTAGATGAACTCTATAATGATCTCAGAGTGTTTGAAACTGAGGTAAATCACAAAAACCCTTCTATTTCTTCTAACAATGCTGCTTTTGTGTCTAGTACAGGTCAAGGACAAGAAACCTTCACAGGAAAGACTGCAGATTCTGAGGATACTGCAAGAGAATCCTTCTTCACTAGTCATGTGCACACTGCATTGATTAGTGATGACTTGGAACAATTGAATCCAGATGATCTTGAGGAAATGGATCTTAAATGGCAGATGGCTATGCTGAGCCTAAGGACCAAAAGATTCTTAAAAAGAACTGGTAGGACAAGCCTAAATTTCAACAAAGGTGACAAAGCAGGATTTGACAAAACTAAAGTCAAGTGTTACAACTGTAACAACCTTGGTCACTTTGCAAAAGAATGTCCTCAACCAGACAAAAGATCAAAATCAACTGCTCTTGTGTCACAACAAGGACAAGGCTATGACTGGAGCTTCCAAGCAGAAGAGCATGCTCAAAATCAAGCTCTTATGGCCTTTACTGAAAACAAAACTGAGGTAAAATCTAAACCTTGTACTCCTGAATGTGCTAAAATTATTAAAAATCTAGAAAAAGAAAACAATAAATTAAATGAAGATTTAGCAAAAGCAATCAGAAGAAATCATGAGTTTGATGGTGTGATTGCTGACCAAGAACATCAAATAAAGGTGTACAAGATGATTGATCAACGGATCAAGGAAGAATTGCTTCAAGCTGTGGATGAGAAAGAGTTCTATGAAACAAAAAATAAAGAACTAACAAGTAAATTAGAAGAATGTCAGCTTGAAATTGAACAAAATAAATTAACAATTAAAAAGTTTGAAAGAAGCACTAAAATTCTTGATGAATTAACTAATAATCAAACTACAGAAAAAGTTGTTCATGGGGTGGGATATCATGCTGTACCACCTCCATATAAAATCATTCCACCTCTTAAAAACAGTTCAGAAAGAATCATTAATGAATTAAAAACTGAAAATCAAACTGAATCATCTAATGAAACATCTGAATCAAATAATTCTTCTGATAATGAGCAATCAATTGAATTTACTATATCTCAAAGTGAATCACCAAAATCAATTGATACAAGTTTTCACACAGTTCCAAGTCCAAATGAATCTCCCAAATATAATGCAGATAATGTACCAAAAATTTTAACAAGGGGGAATGAAAGAAACAAAAATCAACTCTTAGACCAAAGAATACCTGAAGGTGCTAAAAATAAGAAACTAAGATGTGTTATATGCAATAAAATGAACCATTTAGCAAAGGATTGTCACTTCAATCCAATAAACTGCAAAGAGTTAAAAGAATTTAAAGTTTTTAAAGAAAATGCTAAGACTCAAAAGTTAAAAGTTACTACTGGTCCTTCAGTAGTAAATAAAATTAAAAATCCAATTGTTGAAGATCCAAGATTTGGAAGAAGTAAACCAAGGTTTGTGCAAAACAGAAGAGTTGGAAGCCCAAAGAACAGCAATTACTTCAAGAATAATGGAAAATCCAATCAAAATAAACAATATTTTAAATTTTCCAACACCAGTAGAAACTCTAACAAATTTACTACTGGTGTTAACCCTAATTATAATGCTGTATGGTACCAATACAAGAATACTACTGGTACAAACCCTAATTTTAAGAATACTACTGCTCCCAAAATAAATTTCAAAAATACTACTGGTAGTAACTCTAAAAACACTACTGGTCATTCTAAACATGGTAAGTACCCAAATACTACTGGTCCATCAGTAGTAAAGTATTCAAAAGCTAAAAATCATGGGTATAAACCAAAGTCAGTAGGAAATTCTCACACCAGTAGTAACTACAAAAGGGCAGTAGTAAAACAAAACACCAGTACTAAACAAGTATGGGTACCAAAAGTGTTTAAAGTTAAATCTCCCAAAGCTTATTTCTCAAAGGATGAACCCAAGACATATAAAGATTGGGTTCCCAAACTTAACTAATCCTTTACTCAATTGTGCAGAGCATTCAGATCCCAGAAGAAGGAAGAACATGGCATATTGATAGTGGATGCTCAAGGCACATGACTGGAAATCTGCAAATTCTTAAGGATTTCAAGTCATTTGATGGAGGATATGTGGCATTTGGTGAGAATCCCCAAGGAGGTAAGATTACAGGTAAAGGTACTGTTACTAATGGAAAAATTACCTTTGATGATGTATTTTATGTAGCTGAATTAAAATACAATCTTGTCAGTGTGTCTCAAGTTTGTGATAAAAAGAACAAGATTCTTTTCACAGACATTGAGTGCATCATTCTTTCTCCTGATTTTATTTTAGATGAAAAATATGTTGTTTTAAGAACTCCAAGGAGAAACAATGTGTATTGCCTAGATATAGGGGGAGAACTCATTTCTACAAATGAGGTCAACTGTTTTATATCCAAGGCAAACACCACTGAATCAGAACTATGGCATAGAAGGATGTGTCACACAAATTTTAAAAACATGAATAACTTAGTAAAAAGAAATCTGGTCATTGGACTACCTCAAAAACAATTCATGTGTGATCATCATTGTGTTGCATGCCTAAAAGGTAAACAACACAAGACTTCTCATAAGTCCAAAATTGTTAACTCTATTTCTGTTCCTTTACAGCTCTTACATATGGACCTTTTTGGACCAACAAATGTAATGAGTATTGGAAAGAAACAATATTGTCTTGTTATTACTGATGACTTTTCCAGATATACATGGGTTTTCTTTCTCAGGACAAAGGATGAAACAAGTGAACTCATCAAGAACTTAATTGTTAAACTGGAGAACTCATCTGATCAAAAAGTTAAAGCCATAAGATGTGACAATGGCACAGAATTTAAGAATACTAACTTAATTAACTTTTGTGATCTTAAAGGTATTGACAGGCAATACAGCTCACCCAGAACTCCACAACAAAATGGTGTAGCTGAAAGAAGAAATAGAACCATCATTGAAGCAGCAAGATCAATGCTTGCAGACTCAAAATTACCAATCACTTTTTGGGCAGAAGCTGTCAATACTGCTTGTTACGTTCAAAACAGAGTATTAATAGTGAAGCCACATTTTAAAACACCATATGAACTTTTTAATAAAAGAAAACCTTCTATAAATTTCTTAAAATCATTTGGTTGTCCTTGTACTATTTTGATTACAAGAGAACAAATTGGTAAGTTTGACTGCAAAGCTGATGATGGAATATTTGTGGGATACTCTACTCAAAGTAAATCATACAGAGTGTTCAACAAAAGATTAAGAATAATTGAAGAAAGCATTAATGTATCCTTTAATGAAAACATTGCTAATGAACAAGGAAATGGTCCAGATTGGCTATTCAACATAGACAATCTAACCAAATCCTTTAATTCTAATATGAATTTCAATACAGGTAATTCAAACTGTCACAATCAAAAGGAAGGAACATCATCAGTTAATAATGGTCAAGAAAAGATGAGATACATAATAGTTGATACTGCTCCCATAGTTAATACTGATGTCAGTAATAACTCAAATATTGAAAGCAGTAGTAACTCTGAGAATGAGGACAGTAGTAATTCAAATACTACTGGTACCAGTAATAGTACTCAAAATACTACTGGTCCCAATAATAACCTAGATTCTCAAGATACTACTGATACCAGTAACAACTTCAATACTACTGATCTCAATGAAGATGATAGCAGTAGTAACTCTGACCAAGATAATGATGAACCAAATACTAATGACAATGAAGGATCTCAAGAAGAACAACTACCTGAGGCAAATGAGTCCAACCTTGAAAATCAACTAGTGGTTGATAAAGCTACAACAACAAGGACTCAAAAGAACCATCCATTAGACCTTGTTCTAAGTGATGTTAACTCACCACTTCAAACAAGAAGCAAATTAAACAAAAGTTTAACTGCAAATATGTGTAATATAAGCTTAATTGCTAATGAATGTATGTATGAATGCTTTCTGTCTCAGGATGAACCAAAGAAGATTCAACAAGCAATGAAGGACTCAAACTGGATTGAGGCAATGCAAGAAGAGCTTCTTCAATTCAAGTTACAAGCTGTTTGGACACTTGTACCTCTACCAAAAGGAAAAAGAGCCATTGGAACCAGATGGATCTTTAGAAATAAGAAAGATGAAAGAGGCATAGTGATCAAGAACAAAGCCAGACTTGTAGCCCAAGGATACACTCAAGAAGAAGGTATAGACTATGATGAAGTATATGCTCCTGTTGCCAGAATTGAAGCTATAAGAATATTCCTAGCATATGCTTCATTCAAAAGGTTTAAAGTCTATCAAATGGATGTGAAGAGTGCTTTCCTGTATGGGAAGATTGAAGAAGAAGTTTATGTTTGCCAACCTCCAGGATTTGAAGATCCAAAACATGGTGATTATGTGTTCAAACTTGATAAAGCTCTTTATGGCCTACATCAGGCACCAAGAGCATGGTATGACACACTATCATCATACTTATTAGAGAACAATTTCAAAAGAGGAGCCATTGATAAAACTCTATTCACAAAGAAAGTTAAAGATGATATCCTACTGGTACAAATCTATGTAGATGATATCATCTTTGGCTCAACCAATGATTTACTATGCAAAGAATTTGAAGAACTGATGCAGATTAAATTCAAGATGAGCTCTATGGGTCCAATGAATTTCTTCCTTGGACTCCAGGTTAGTCAAAGAACAAATGGTATTTTGATTAATCAATCAAAATATGTGAAAGACATCTTGGAAAAGTTTGATATGAAAGACTGTAAGAGTGCAAGTACTCCAATGGAAACACACAAACACCTACATCCTGATATTGAGGGGGAGGATGTAGATGAACACTTATATAGATCAATGATAGGTTCGTTGATGTACTTAACTGCATCAAGACCTGATATTATGTATAGTGTTTGTGTGTGTGCAAGGTATCAAGCAAGACCTAAAGAACTACACTTGCAAGCTGTCAAAAGAATATTCAGATACTTGAAAGGCAAACCATCACTTGGTCTATGGTATCCACATGATTCACCCTTTGAACTCATAGCCTACACAGATAGTGACTATGGAGGTGAATGTCAAGACAGAAAATCCACTACTGGTGGATGTCAATTCTTTGGATCAAGACTGGTGTCATGGCAATGTAAGAAACAAACAAATGTATCAACATCAACTGCTGAAGCAGAATATGTAGCTGCATCTGCTTGTTGTGCTCAAGTACTATGGATTCAAAACCAGCTCCTAGACTTTGGTATCTCTATCCTTAAAACTCCTATTTTTATTGACAATCAAAGTGCTATTAGTATTGTGAACAATCCAGTAAAACACTCAAAAACCAAACACATTGAAATAAGATTTCATTTTATAAGAGATTGCAATGAAAAGAAATTAATCAAAGTAGTTAAAATTCATACTGATGATCAATTAGCAGATCTTTTTACAAAAGCATTTGATGTAGGAAGATTTAACTTTTTGGTTAGCAGTATTGGAATGATTTTAATAAACTAAGTCTCTTAAAATCATGTGTAAAGTTTTTGTTGTAAATTATTATTTATTCACTTAAGTGTTTTACTACTGGTATTTCTGTACTACTGGTGTGTAGGTATGTGCACAAAATACTACTGGTAGCTTATTACTACTGATGTGTATTAGGTTTACATAAATACTACTGGTATGTCAGTACTACTGGTGTTCACATATACTACTGGTCTTGTGTGTTAGTAATTACTACTGATGTCCTTAGTTACTACTGGTGTCAAAACCATGAGTTACTACTGATGTTTGTGGTTACTACTGACGTTTCTTACTGGCATATCATTTACTACTGGTCCTTCAAAATCAAAATTACCATACTAACCCCCATGAAAATAACCGTTATGTTATGATTCGAAGGGCAATTTAGTCTTTTTGTAGGTGAAATCAAAAGATATAAAAGGCGGAAATCGTTTAGTTTATCATTATCTTCACCTCGATCTGTCAAAACCTCTCAATAAACCCTAGTTTACGATCAAAAACCCATAGTCAGTAACAAAATTCCTGCAAAAAATTCAAAACGATGGCAACTCTACAATCTCTTGATGTGCAAACCGATCTGAAATATTCAGAATTTCACAATATGGTTGCCTTTTTAAAGAATCCCGACGGAACAAAAGATTTCCGTCCAATCGTCAAATTCTTGAGAAATTCTTACATACAGTTCGCTCTAACTGTAAAACCAAAATCATATCAAAAGCACTTGATTGATTTTTGGACAAATGCTGAACGAGTTGAAGGGTCAACAATGCCCATGATCAAATCAACTGTCGATGGAAAGACTATCACCATCACAGAAGAATCCATCAGAAATCACCTTCAACTACATGATGATACAGGTATGACCACTCTTCCTAAAGAAACTATTATTTCAAACTTACAAAGAATGGGTTATGAAGGAAGACTAGACATAGTCACATTTCAAAAAGGTCTTCTTTCACCCCAGTGGAAATACCTTGTTCACACTATTCAACACTGTATTTCTCCAAAAAGAAGTACTTGGAATGAGTTCAATAAATCAATAGCATCTGCTGTTGTTTGTTTGTGCACAGATCAAGTCTTCAATTTCTCAAAAATGATTTTTGAAGGAATGCTTGGAAACCTATCCTCATCAAAATTTTTAATGTATCCAAGATTCCTATCTCATATTTTCAACTGTGAAATTCAGGTTCTATCTGAACATAAAAATCTTTTTCTCTTTCCTGAATTAAACAAAAAGGTGTATGCTAATATGAGAAAACAATTTAAGTTTTCGGGCAAGGAAACCCCTCTGTTTCCTAACATGATCCAAGATCACACACAAACTGGAGAGGGTTCAATCATTGCTACAACCCAAATTGAACCTCAACCCACTCCATCACCCCCAAATACAGCCCAAACACCACCCCAAACAGCCACTCAATCACCCAACTTAGAAGTCCTGAATGTGTCCCAGGAACTTGATATAACTCTGCAGAGTGCTACTCTTCACTCTGTGGAAGACCTACCAGACAAAACCAAAAACATTTCATCAATTTATAAAAGAAAGAAACTTTCTTCAAAGGACACCAGGGGACAAATAGAGTCACACCCCAGGCTCAAAGAGTTGTCCTCCAAGGAGGAGAGAGGACATGAGGGGAGGGCTTTCACTACTGATGCCCCAAAGGTGGGTGCACAGGATAGTGAAAACATCTTTAGGACCCAAACCTCGGCAACTTTGAGTGATGACTCTTTTGAGGAATTACTCAAAGGACCCCGGTGCCAAGAAACCACAAGGGGGGGCATCTCTGCTTCTTCTAGGAAGAAGAGGATGTCTAAAAGACCCAATGAATCACCAAGAAGTGATGAGGGCAGAAGTATTGATTTGACGGATAGGATGGAAAACCTTCAAACCAAAGTACCAGTTAGTGAGCCCGATGATCTTGCTAGATGGAGTGAGGGCAGTATTAAAATCCAACAATTGACGGCTAAAGTGGATTCCTTGGAATCCACTGTACAAGATTGTCTTTATTATCAAACAAATCAAGGAAAAACTATGGCTGCTATGAAAAGAAATGTCAATATCATCAACAAAAAAATGAGACAATATGAACTTAGGCTTCATCAACAATCAAAGCTTATCAGGAACTTGAAAAAGAGGATTGATGATAGTGAGGCTCCTCCAGTTGAGCTCACTAAGGGGGAGAAGGATAACATACAGACAATGATTGATGAATCCATTGCAGCAGCAGCTTCCTCCCTCTTGAATTTAAAAGAAACAGAAGTTGATGAAGGCCCAGAGATGATGATTACAGAAGATGAGCCCATTACTACTGCTACAATGGAAGAACAAGTTGAAACAGAGATACCAGTAGTAACTCCTACTACTGATGATATAGCAGTAGTAAGTCAAGAAGAGGAATTAACTGCACTAAACACTACTGATGCCCTATCAGTAGTAACTCATGAAGTAACACCAGTAATAACCACCTTGGTTACTACTGAAGAAGAAATTCCTGAATTTCCTGAACTCATTGATGCTAGAAGACATGTCATCATTACCAAACCACCAACTCCTACTCAACCACTTATCATACCTGACATTGATGATAATGTGAATTGGTTTGAGGTAGATGAATGTACCCTTCCTCCTCACCCAAAAATATTACCAGAAGAAGATCTAAAATTGTTTTATCCAAAGTTACTAATGACTGGTATTCCTGACATGAAATACACTCCACCTCCATCAATTTTGCCTGCTTGTGTTGGAAAGGGAAAAGAAATATATGATGATGATTATCCAAACAGGGCATTAGGGCATCACATGGTCAACAAAATCAACCATGTTAGAAAAGAGAAACAATCAAGATGGAGGATAAAACATAGAAGATTTCTGGAGAATGTAGCTATGTATCAAGCTATTGAGGAAAAGAAAAAGAAAAAGAAAACTGAAAAACCTCAAAAGACTGAAATACCTGAGTTAATGAAAGATGGTCAGATTGAAGCTCAATTGGCAGAATTTCGAAGATACAGAAAAGTAGAAGAGGAACATCTTGATTTGCTTGAAGAGCTAGTAGCTGAAAGCAAAAGAACTAAAAGTCCCTTAACAGATGATGTGTTTGAACAAAAAGCACTTATGATTGACTTTCTGAAGTCAAAAGGGCACAGTGCAAAATCTTTTGGCAGAATGAAGATGGTTACTATTATAGATAAATACTGTACTGCCAAGAAGAAAGATTTAATTGAACAAGAGGCTGAAGAAGAAAAGAAATTGAAAGCAGCAAAAACCTTAATCCCAATAAGTCCAAATTTAATTAAAGATAATAGTGTGTCTACTATTGGTGAATCCTCATCTCCCCAGACAAAGAAAAGAAAGAATGAAGCTCAAGAACAGAGTTTTCAAAAGAAAGCAAAACAAGAAAAAATTATACCTGTTCTTGAAGTACCTGTTGCTCCACTTCAAAATAACTCAATACTAAACTGGAAAGTCTTGCCCAATAATGCTCTATTAGTTGTAAGGGAAGACAAAATCATTCAAAAGTTTACTGGATGGCTACCTTTGATCAGATCCTGTACAAGAAGTGATGTGATTAAACTTCTGATCATTGGAAAACCAAGAATGTCAAAGAAATCTTGGAGAGAATCTGGAGCTGGATACTTAACAAGAATGATTGATGCAGCTTTTTATCCAGATAACTATCCAGAGTTATTTACAAATCCAGAAAATGTGTATGCATGGAATGTTCTCCCAACTTGCAATATGTATTTCTTTGAAAGATCAAGTAAAAATTGTGAGTTGTACTTATATGAAAGAGAATATCCTCACTCAGAAAAGGAAATGTATCAGATATTCATCAACACTCTAATGAAGCCCTTTGATGCTGTTATGTTCCAGAATAAATTGAATTATTTTATCAAGAAGAACAGCAAATACATAATTGAACAAAGACTTCAACAAAATCAAAGAACATTAGAAAGAAGAAAGAAAGAAGAAGAAGAACAGAAGAAACTTGATTGATTAAAACATAATCAATAAGTTTAGGGGGAGATTGTTGGAGCAAATCACAGATCAACTTAGTACTGATGCTGCAGTTGGTGATAATTATGTTTATTACTGATGGGGCAGAACATGTTACTACTGATGAAGTTGATACTGGTGTATACTATAACTAAAGTTACTATTGATCAATGCTTATTGAAGATACTACTGATCATTGTAGTTACTACTAACGATGTATCTGGACTTACTACTGATCACCAAGTTTACTACTGATCTTCATATTTACTACTGGTGATAAGTTTTACTACTGACAACGCATATTTGGAACAAATCAAGTCCGAGATCTTCGCAGAGATAGTTATAGAATGTAAATCAATGTATATCGTTTATAATTAGATGTAAATCGTATCCTAGAATAACTAGGGTAAATAGTTTAGCTTCAAGGACTATTATATATAGTTCCTTACGAATTGTAAACGTACGTGTGTATTGTTAACTCGATAATATACATTGAAGCTTTTTGTGAAACTGTGTTCTTAATATTCTTACATATTGTTCTTACAGTTCATCGTTCGTAATACATTGATATAGTGTTGATCCGCTGCAACTTCTATCATCAATTAGATCTAAGGTGTTTATTAACTTGTCTATAGTTAATCGATCCTGACATTAAAAGATGTGCACACTCCACATGTAAACTTGCTAATTTCAAATCAATCCATCAAAACACTTCTCAGAAGATTCTCCAAATGTGTCATCACATTTAGGGTACACATTGAGTGAGAGACAACCACAAACAAACTCATGGCATCCAATAAAGCAATTTTGTACGTATATAAAAGTTAATCGACATACTTGACTGGATATTTGAATTATTAACGCTCATAAGTTTATAGAAATCCTTGCAGAGGGTAGTAGCAAAGACAACTATACATTTTAATTTGAATTAATTAAAGTGTCTAGATACAAATAATCACCTTAATTTACATTATAGCATTAGTAAACATTACTATATGATACAATTTAATGTCTATACCATTAGTAAACATTTACATTATAGAAGTATTTAAAAATTATTTGTATTTTCAAAACGTTATTCATCATTTCATAATAATCAGCTATATGATTTTATACGTTTTTTCAGTTGTTATGCATTTTATTTCTCGAAACTAGCCTGTCCATCCGCCGGGTTATGAAGCTAGTATACTTATATATAGACTAAGTCAACTAAGTATAATAATGTTACAATTGAGCCCCTAAACTATTAGTTACAATATTCAATCCAACTAAAAATCTATATCTTTATCTTTAATAAAAAAAGCATTTCATTTCCATCTAATTCACATCACTATTGACATATTAACTTTGCCACCTCATATATCTCCTAACACATTAACCTTGCCACGTTTGCAAGAGATTTTGAATTTCTTTATTCGATGTTTGCTATGAATTTTGCAAAGAATTTTGAATCTCTTTTACCATAAAAATTTATAAACTGTAAAGATTAAATCTCGCTCAATTCGAATTTCATGCAAATTATTATTTTTATTTTGACCATCAGCTTCGATGTTCCCAATCACAAGTCCGGAAAGGTTATATAGTCACTAGTTTTCTAGTTTAATATTGACTTTTTAACCAGTTTTAAATTAAAACTGCACCTATTCTGATAATTAGCAGTTTTCAATTTAAAAAAGGGCGGGTCACGCGTGTTGGTGACGGGTTAAATTGAGTTCTGGTTAATATGGGTAACTCTTTCCCCAAACGGGTCAAAGTGAGTTCTTATATTAAGTTTCCTGCAAAAATCAAACATCTACACAACAAGAAGATTATATTGATTAATCTTTATGTATGTAAGTATGTTTGCACTGTTCTTGACCTAAAATGCAGCCATGTGGAAGTCAAACATCTACACGACTTCTTGAATTTGTTTGGTTAAGGTGGACACAATTGTTGTAGCATTCCCTGCTTTTTAATCTATTGTACCGTTTTAAATATGCACACTATTCTATTTAAAATTTTTTGTATTTATTTATTTAAATTATGGATACTATATTTTACGAGCCACAAAGAAATGGAAGAATATCAATTTATGCAACAACAAGGGAAGAAGCATTTAAATTTTCATCAACAACAGCTCTTAACAACAATGATTATGGAAAAGGAAGACATATGCCAATTCTTTACGGCTTTGAAAAACATATTTTTTTACAGGTGCATAAGACAGTAGAGTAAGTTATTAATATAATTTTTTATTTTAAATTTGTGGACAAAAAGTGGTTCTGGTCACGTATTTCGACCCGGAATAACCACTTTTGATTTTCGACCTGCATAAAAGATTACCAATTTTGACCCGGTACTTAACCCACCCATCTTGCCATTCTTGACGAATAGTTTACAATTTAGAACATGTTGATATCTAAATTAGTATAAACACTATAATTTTTGTAACTACGTGAATTCTTTAATGTAGTTTTTTTGTAACTTTCATTCAAAAACTATAAACACTATAATTTTACTAAGAAGTCAAAATTGAAGTGAGCAGCATGTATTAACTTAGTATCTGAACATGTTTCTAACATCATGATATGCTATCAGAGCACCGAAAAAAAGTTACTAACACGAAATCATCAGGTATACAAATAGAACTCGACAAATATCATTAACACTTAAGTCCAGTAATTAACATCCAAAATTGACACATACGATGAAAATTAAACACTAAAAACAATGTTAATTGCAAAAGTAAATCACGACAGTGCTGATAATGATTGTATTTAGAAGAAATACTGTAACATACGAGTTTTAAATTAAAGCATTTTAATTGTTAAGTTCATTATTAGATGATAAATGATAGGGAATTAAGTCTTGATAGTTAGCATTTTGATGAAAAATCTGTGTTAGGGGTGTTTGATTAAGTGGAATAAGTTAAAAAGGACAAAAAGCTGAAAATTTGCAGCATCTGGGTAGATAGCGGCGCTATCTTTGCTTGTATCCAACAGCGACCCATTTTAGCGAAGGGGTAAACGCGAAAATTGAGAGATAGCGGGGCTATCTTGGAAGATAGCGGCGCTAAAAAGCGCGTGGTCAAGATAGCGGCGCTATCTTGTGCTGAACAGGCATAAAATCGGGATTTTTCCCCATTTCAGCTCATTTCACTTCTAGACTTTTCTATTCTCGGTTGTTGGCGATTTTGGACGAAATTTGGTGATCTTGGGCAGATTTTTGGCTAGAAGTCAAGGACTTTCATCAATTGTGTTGATAATCAAGGTATTTCTTCATCCCTAACATCATGCATGAGTAGAAATTGAGATATTTAGTTGTTAGGTCAAGAACCCTAGTTGAAAGTTGAGTTATAAATCTGAAAATTGAGATGGTACTCTTGTATAACTGAGTATTTAGCTATGAGAATTGTAGTTAGCATGTGATCATGTGCAAGTATGAGTAAATTGGTGGTCTAGGGTTTTGGTTCATCACCAAATTAGGGGATATTGATGACTAAGGTTTATCCTAGATATGATTATGGTTTAGAATTATTGTTGAGATGTGTATAATTGTGATAGGTAATCAATTGGGAGATTGCGGTGATTTCATTGACCGGTGACATTAGGATTTTGATTAAAGAAGTTCTTAGCTTGTGTTGGCAATTGGTTGATCCCAGGTGAGTTCACTATGTGTAACGTGTATACTTATAATTATATATATATGTAAATGCAGATAGTTGGTATCCATTTCGATTGATAGCCTTATATGTTGCCATTTGACGTTGAGACCACCTTGTTAAACCTTAACATTGCCTTGACCCGTTCGAGTGGATTGCCTTGAGTGACATTTCATTTCGTGAGGACCCATGGCGGCTCGAGTATTACTGTGTGTAATATGTTGGGCGGTGGACGCGGGAGTACCTGGCGGAGGAGTGGTATGGACCGTGGTGGTGAAGCTGGATCATGGACTCGGTTAGGGGTGCCATGGTCACCTTCATCGGCCTCATTCCCTAATGGCCTAAGAGGGAATGACGCACTTTGTTAAATCTGGAATTCTGCTTTGATCATTATTGACCCGGTATTGTTATGTGATGCTTGTGTTGATGTTGTCATGCTAACCCGGTACTTTGACCCGTTACTATTGGTTTGTTTATTTATGATGATTTATATAATTATTTAGTATAACATTATACATTGTGGAACTCACTAAGCTTTATAGCTTACACGTTTAGTTGTTACCATTTTTCAGGGATAGACAAAGACAAAGGCAAGTGTGAATAGGTACTTGAAGTTGGATTTGCTTGAAGCTTGGGAAAGCTTCTCTTTTGGTATAGTTTAATATTTTGGTGCTTGTCTTTTGGGATTGTATAGTTGGTGTAACGACCGGAATTTTCGGTTAATGAATTAAACGGAAATACTGAGGAATAAAGGTAGTAAAATGTTTAATCGAGTCTCCGTTGTGTTTTATCGAGTGTTTGGATGTTTGGGACTTGGTGTAACCAAGTATGGGTCAAGACTTGGATGGAAACAAGTTTAAAAGGCAAGAAACTGACCCAGACAGCCCTCGCGGCGCGAGCCAGGCGCGAGGCAGTCGCGAGGTTGAACAGGAGCTCCAGAGGTGAAACGCGAGAATCAAGAGTTGAGACAAGAGCCGCGAGCGAAACGCGAGCCAGTCGCGAGCGAAACGCGAGAATCTCGAGTTGAGACAAGAGGCGACGAAACGCGAGCGAAACGCGAGGTCTGTATTTCAGCGGCAACCAGCAGGCAAACCCGCGTCACTTCGCGGCGCGAGCTCGGCTCGAATTTGGTCTGGAATATATATTGTTGTGTGTGAGTTAGGGTTTCATTTCTCATTCAACCACACACATAGTGCAGCCGATTTGGGGGCAAACTTGGGCGATTTTGGAGCTCAAGAGCTTATATCTTCATCATCTTGAAGGATTGAAACATCAAGGGTAAGTATTCTTGATTGTCTTGCTCATCTACCTTGATTGTGAGCTTAGTATGGGTAAAAATGGTGGTTTGGGGAACCAACCATGTCATCTTTGGGGAAGATGACTAATCATGGGTGTAGAACACTCATTGTAAGCTTGTAATCGATGTGTACAAGTTGGATTTGGGTTTATTGATGGAAATCTTGAACTAGGGTTTGAGATTTCACCAAGTTGGATGCACTTGGTGGTTAGGAATGTGAATATGGATTGATTAGTGATTAGTTATGCATAATAACTAGTTATTATGATGATATTGATCGTAGGTCAAGAAGACCTAAAGAGTGGTGACATTTCACAAGTTGGAAAGCAAGGATTCGTGTTGTTAGACACGATTTGGAATTAGCTTGGCTAAGGTGAGTACATGAGACTTTTACTGGGTACATAGCAAATGATTTTGAAAACTATGATGTTTTAAGAGTCTTTATTAATAAACGTTTTTAATAAAGATATGATTTGATATGATGAGAAAATGCTAGTATTAGACTATTTTAGTATATCTAAACGATTGTTGATTTTGAAAGAGATTATGATAATGAAAAGTAATTAGTGAGTTTTCATAAATAAGATGTATAAATAAAGATAATGATTTAAAAGAGCTTGATAATCGGTTTATTAATAATATGTATTAATAAAGCTTGAGACAACGATTTTTAAGTAATAAGTATCGATTAGTATATTATACTAATGAAAGTAGTTATTGAATTACTAAGAGAATAAGTAATAAGTGACTAGTAATAAACGTGTATTCTAGTCAAAGAAGAGTCAAAGTAAGATGATTTCTATAAATGATAAATATGTTTTAAATTAGTAAAGGACTCGGTAAAGTCGAGATTGAAAATGAATAAGTAAAGAGAGTAATATGATAAATTAGAATCGATGTATTCTAATAAGTGATGAATTTGATGAAAGGAGCTAATGCTCATATTTTGATGAAAGGAGCTGAGGCTCATAAGTGTTAATGAGATATCCGGAATAAGACCGCCCAGAAATGGGGGAGCATGAGACGTCTACTTGGGGTGGTACCTCCCTGCGCAAAGAGTAGAATGTCACAGTTTACGACACCCAATGATGGGTGAGCATGACGGCCCGGGAACGGGAGAGCTTATGAATCTCGGTAAGATGGGGGTTCCCAATTACCTTGATAGTTACCTATGACGTCCCATATCGGGAGAGTTGGCTTCGGAGAGGTCCGTTGCATATGTGATAAAGAAAGTGTAAGCTTGGAGATAGCTTACAAGTATGTGATTAGATGATGAGTAAGCTTATGGTAAGCTTATTAGTTTAAACGGTTAAATGAATAGAAGATGATTTATGAATTAATAAGAAATGATAAGGATAAGTATTTATAAAGTTATAAATATTATTTTATAAATCTTTTGAGAACGGGTCGAAAACTCATGTATCTCACGAGACTATTTTGTCTCACGTACTACTTTGTTTTTGGCTATGTACTCAGGTTCAGGATCGATGGATTAGAGGGTCGCGTTAGAAGTGGCCTAGTGTTGATTAGCTCGGGAGCTCGTAGGTAGATCCCGTTTATCCTATGGTTATGATATTGTATTTGTAACACCAGTTTTAATACTCTGATAAGCTTTTATTGGTTTTTGTTAAACCGTATTTTGGGAACATTGGACTTGTAATATTTTTATCTAAAAATATGATTTAAAAAGTGTTTTAAAAATTGAGGTGTTACAACTTGGTATCAGAGCTATAGTTTAAGTGAATTAGGTAGGTTTGACCTCCCTAGTCTTAAGCTATGTTAAGTAGGACCATATGTTTCCATAGGATGTCCTTGATCAGTCCGTTGAGACAGTAAAGTATGGGTATGTTAGGGTCGATCCCTAAGAGAAAAGATAATGTTTGGGCTTTATGGGCTATGTTTGACTAATAAGTCAATCTTTGAATTTTAATGGTTTAATATGTTGGTATAGCAAATGGTGAACCCAAGAAGTGGAGAGATCCCACGAGATCGCGAGACGGATTCAAATCGAATCCCGACTCATCCCGGTAATAATGGAGAAGGTTTCGGTTTGGATGCAAACCAAACCCCGTTAACTATGGAAGCGATCAGAAATTTGTTTCATCAGATGAGGGATGAGGTGAACGTGGATATGAACCGGATTATCGATAACCGGTTGAATGTGGAAAGGCGAGATGATTCTAAGTCCCGTGGGGGAAGTAAGTCTTCGGGTAGCAAGACTCGTACCGAGGAGCCAGCGACCGAAGGAAGTGATGATTCGGGGTCGGATGAAAGGGAAGGTTGTACATATAAGACATTCATGTCGTGCAACCCCGGTGTGTATTATGGAAGTTCGGAACCCAAGGTCACGATGCGTTGGATTCGGGAAACCGAGCAAGTACTAGAGAGTAGCAAGTGTTTGAAGAGAGATATGGTCACCTATGCATCCCGACAGTTGAAGGATGAAGCGTTGACATGGTGGGATACCATGTATGAGACGTTGGGAAGGAAAGTGTACAAGATGTCGTGGAAGGAGTTCACGAGTAGGTTGAAGGAAAAGTTTTGTCCCGAGAGAGATCTAGAAGAGTTGCTGGAAGAGTTCATGTTCATCAAGAAGGGTGATATGTCGGTGGAAGAGTACACCAAAAAGTTTACGGGATTACTTCCGTTTGTGATCAAGTCTTATCCGACGGAACGAATGAAGGTGGTTCGATATGCAAATGGACTACCACCGGAGTTTGAATTGGAAGTCAAGCGGGCGGCCACGTTAGATGAGGCCATTTGTACCGCTCGAGGTGTTGAGAGGGTTCTTCGGCGAAAAGCACAAGAATCGACGTCAAAAGGAGAAGAGAAGAAGCTCGATAGTAGCTTAGGATCAACGAAGAAAGAAAAGTTCAAACCGAGTTCGTCAAAGCACGGTAGTATGGGAAGTTGTCAAAGTTGTGGGAAGAATCACCATGGAGAATGTAAAGCAAATTCGGCCATATGCTTCAAGTGTGGACGAGTAGGGCACCGAGCAAAGGATTGCAAAGTAAGGAACCTCGAAGAAGTGGAATGCTACACTTGTCACGAGGTGGGACACTTTAGTAGTGCGTGCCCGAGGAAGAGAAACGACACGCCAGCAACAACCGCCAACAAGAATCGGGTGAAGGGAACTCATGGAACCGCTTCAGGTAACCCGCTTATGAAGTTTTGATAAATGATTTTGATTTAGTTGCTTATATGTCGCACAATTTAGTGCTTTTGTGATCAAAGTATGAAAATAATTATAGATGGAATGTATGATGCGAAAAATTAAATTTGGGAGATAATCTCCCCGGGTTATTATGTGTATAGTCGAATGGGTTGGCGACCGGTATGTCGCGAGAAATAAGAATAGGAAGGATTATGTTAGCGTAAAAATATTGAAAGTTGGATCATGAGGGTGGTGAATATTTTCCATATGAGAATGGTAGTACAATGAAGTACTAAGTGTTAGTGTGAGTCGTGAAATACAAAAAAAAAAGAAAAAGAAAAAGAAAAGAATATATGTAAATATAAAATGGAACCTTAGTGATTGGATACGATTGATTGAGTGTTGGCAAATAGCCATGGCAAATGGTTGTGTAGGGGTGTCGGGTGTGACATCAAGAGTGAATAATTTGTTTCGGTAAAGGTTTATTGAAAAAGTATGATAGTGTACGTATGGGTATCGATCGAAGTCAATTGGTTGACTCAAGATGACCGGGTGAAAGAAAAAAAAAATAATAAGAAGTTTTAGTAATGATAGAATGAATCGAATAAGGACGATTGATAAATGAGTAGATTGGTGGAAAGCACTAGAAACGATTCTATGTGTACCGTGTGGTATAATGTATAAGTGGAAAATCGAAGGTCAAATATGAAAGAAAATGATAGCATGATGCTAAGTGTAAAGATGCATACATGGATTGTATGCAAGATGAAATAGTGTTGTATGAGTCACTTTGGATTGGAGGCTTTCCGATCATTGTGACAGTTTGGGATCGTGTTGGATTGGAGGCTTTCCGATCCTCTAGATAAAATAGTTAAAGTATAATTTGTTATATAAGGGATATGATGTTTGTATATGACGTATGTAGAACCGTATGGTTAGTTGTTGTTATGATTTTTATGGCAAGTGAGAACTTGGGTTGAAAACACGGGTAGTGTTTAAGTATAAGTAGGTGTAGGAGATGCCTACAAGTTCATGATTCATGAAAAAGGAATGCTCTAGGAAGCAAGATCGGTTAGTAGCCAATGAGTGGTGAAGGATGTATATGGGTGGTTAGGCCACAATTGGATATGATTGAGGCTCTAGAGCCGGCGATCGGGAATTTCAAGTATGGTATAAGGATATTTGAAGGAAATTATATGTGGTATGAGTAATTGGATGAAAGTTAAAAAGTAATAGAGATCGGTATCGATTTAGATGGAATTTGTTAATCGATTGTAGAAAATTGAAATCAGAGAAGAGAGAAACAATTGAGAAAGGAAATTTAAATAATGGAATAGGGAACGAAAAGCTTGGGAAGCGATGCCTTAGTAATAAAGAATATGTGGAATTTAGCAAAGTTTGACTTTATTCATAAGTCAAGGTTGGTCAACTAGTGGATTGTTGACTTAGGTCAAAATTGGATTTTGACTTTCGTTTAAAGTGGTGAGTCAAGGGTAAAGGCATAATGTATCATCTACATGTGTATGATAGTGGTTAATGGATTAATGGAAATAATGGTAGTCAAGGGGTGCGACTTTGACCGTTGGATATTTCGGGTTGAATTTAGGAATCGAGTGTGATTGGCGTTGGAGCGTGAATGTAAGGTCGATTGTTAAGGAATTGATGGTTAATGGAACCACTAGTGGATAAAGAAATTATCAAGATATGGTTGACTTTGTGCTTAAGTCAAAAAAACATTTGACAATGTTGACAATTTGGTCAAAGTTAGGCATTGACAATCGTTTTGGTTAATTGACTGGTAGTATTAATTGGGTCATATCGTCCCAATGTGGATAAAGGGATTAATTAAATGATTGAAGGTGTTAAGGTCAAATTGTAAAATTTTGACCCGTTCGGGTATTAATAACTCAAGTTGGTTTGTGACCCGTTTGAGTTTAACGGAGTCAAGTAAGGCAATCAAATGCATAAGTGTTATTGGATCCTAATTTGGAAGTGGAATGTGGATTGGAAATCCTTGAGTTGATTCCGAGGACGGAATCCTTTTTAAGGGGTGAATAGTTGTAACGACCGGAATTTTCGGTTAATGAATTAAACGGAAATACTGAGGAATAAAGGTAGTAAAATGTTTAATCGAGTCTCCGTTGTGTTTTATCGAGTGTTTGGATGTTTGGGACTTGGTGTAACCAAGTATGGGTCAAGACTTGGATGGAAACAAGTTTAAAAGGCAAGAAACTGACCCAGACAGCCCTCGCGGTGCGAGCCAGGCGCGAGGCAGTCGCGAGGTTGAACAGGAGCTCCAGAGGTGAAACGCGAGAATCAAGAGTTGAGACAAGAGCCGCGAGCGAAACGCGAGCCAGTCGCGAGCGAAACGCGAGAATCTCGAGTTGAGACAAGAGGCGACGAAACGCGAGCGAAACGCGAGGTCTGTATTTCAGCGGCAACCAGCAGGTAAACCCGCGTCACTTCGCGGCGCGAGCTCGGCGCAAGCTCGGCGCGAATTTGGTCTGGAATATATATTGTTGTGTGTGAGTTAGGGTTTCATTTCTCATTCAACCACACACATAGTGCAGCCGATTTGGGGGCAAACTTGGGCGATTTTGGAGCTCAAGAGCTTAGATCTTCATCATCTTGAAGGATTGAAACATCAAGGGTAAGTATTCTTGATTGTCTTGCTCATCTACCTTGATTGTGAGCTTAGTATGGGTAAAAATGGTGGTTTGGGGAACCAACCATGTCATCTTTGGGGAAGATGACTAATCATGGGTGTAGAACACTCATTGTAAGCTTGTAATCGATGTGTACAAGTTGGATTTGGGTTTATTGATGGAAATCTTGAACTAGGGTTTGAGATTTCACCAAGTTGGATGAACTTGGTGGTTAGGAATGTGAATATGGATTGATTAGTGATTAGTTATGCATAATAACTAGTTATTATGATGATATTGATGGTAGGTCAAGAAGACCTAAAGAGTGGTGACATTTCACAAGTTGGAAAGCAAGGATTCGTGTTGTTAGACACGATTTGGAATTAGCTTGGCTAAGGTGAGTACATGAGACTTTTACTGGGTACATAGCAAATGATTTTGAAAACTATGATGTTTTAAGAGTCTTTATTAATAAACGTTTTTAATAAAGATATGATTTGATATGATGAGAAAATGCTAGTATTAGACTATATTAGTATATCTAAACGATTGTTGATTTTGAAAGAGATTATGATAATGAAAAGTAATTAGTGAGTTTTCATAAATAAGATGTATAAATAAAGATAATGATTTAAAAGAGCTTGATAATCGGTTTATTAATAATATGTATTAATAAAGCTTGAGACAACGATTTTTAAGTAATAAGTATCGATTAGTATATTATACTAATGAAAGTAGTTATTGAATTACTAAGAGAATAAGTAATAAGTGACTAGTAATAAACGTGTATTCTAGTCAAAGAAGAGTCAAAGTAAGATGATTTCTATAAATGATAAATATGTTTTAAATTAGTAAAGGACTCGGTAAAGTCGAGATTGAAAATGAATAAGTAAAGAGAGTAATATGATAAATTAGAATCGATGTATTCTAATAAGTGATGAATTTGATGAAAGGAGCTAATGCTCATATTTTGATGAAAGGAGCTGAGGCTCATAAGTGTTAATGAGATATCCGGAATAAGACCGCCCAGAAATGGGGGAGCATGAGACGTCTACTTGGGGTGGTACCTCCCTGCGCAAAGAGTAGAATGTCACAGTTTACGACACCCAATGATGGGTGAGCATGACGGCCCGGGAACGGGAGAGCTTATGAATCTCGGTAAGATGGGGGTTCCCAATTACCTTGATAGTTACCTATGACGTCCCATATCGGGAGAGTTGGCTTCGGAGAGGTCCGTTGCATATGTGATAAAGAAAGTGTAAGCTTGGAGATAGCTTACAAGTATGTGATTAGATGATGAGTAAGCTTATGGTAAGCTTATTAATTTAAACGGTTAAATGAATAGAAGATGATTTATGAATTAATAAGAAATGATAAGGATAAGTATTTATAAAGTTATAAATATTATTTTATAAATCTTTTGAGAACGGGTCGAAAACCCATGTATCTCACGAGACTATTTTGTCTCACGTACTACTTTGTTTTTGGCTATGTACTCAGGTTCAGGATCGATGGATTAGAGGGTCGCGTTAGAAGTGGCCTAGTGTTGATTAGCTCGGGAGCTCGTAGGTAGATCCCGTTTATCCTATGGTTATGATATTATCTTTGTAACACCGGATTTTATAACTCTGATAAATGTTTTAATGGTTTCTGTTAAACCGTGATTTTGAGAACATTGGACATTGTATTATTTTTATTTAAAAATATGATTTAAAAAGTGTTTTAAAAATTGAGGTGTTACAGTTGGTTTGTATCCGGAGTAGTTAGTTGGTTCATGACACCGTATATTTTCTTTTGGTAATTATGTTTAAAACTTGTATTTTTGGGTTGGTTTGGTTAAGTTAGTGGTATATGATGTTGAAAATGGTTGCTTTTGAGTTAGGTCCTTACAATATGGTATCAGAGCATTGGTTTGAGTGAACTAGGTATCATTGTGGTACTAGACTCAAACTTAGGCATTGATGGTATAGTGTATAGGCTAAGAGCTTAGGTCGGATACAAACCATAGGTTGGACATGTATGTATGAGTCTAAAGAAATGTTAGGGTGAGTGTTATTTAATATATTCTTTATCTTTTCATAAAATTTCAGTTAGGGATGGATCAAGGAAGTAGTAACAATGATAATGATGGTTCGAGAGGTGCGGAACAACCTGAATTAACTCCTTCGGGTCCTCGAACCCAAGGAACAAACCCTACTAATCATGAAGAAGAAGAAGTGGTATCTCCTAGGGAGGAAAGGTTAATGAATAGGATGGCGGACATGGTCCGGGCAACCTTTGAGCAATTTAGACGTGAAGAGAAGGAAAGGTCAAAAGAAAAGGGGAAGGAGAACGTGGTTGATGAATCTCCGAGTAAGAAATCGGGTTCGGTTTCATTCAAAACTTTTCGTAGTAGTGGGGCCACAGAATTCTCGGGTGTGACAAACCCCTTGGAAGCGTTGTTATGGGTTGAAAATACAGAGAAGGTATTTCGTATCTCTCGAGTCGCCAAAGATGATCAAACCGTGTATGCCACCGCCATGTTTACCGGTAAGGCATTAACTTGGTGGAACAACACCTTCAAAATCCTTGACGAAGAAGAAAAGGATCACATGCCGTGGGATGCCTTTAAGGCTCGTTTCCTTGAGCAATACTGCCCTAATGATATGAGGAGAAGATTGGAGAAGGAGTTCTTAGAACTCAAACAAGGAACTTTGTCGGTAGATGAGTATGAAACATTGTTTAATCAAAAGGCACAGTTTTCAATGAAATACATCCCGACCGAGGTTGAGAAGATTCAAATGTTTGTAGAAGGTTTAAGGTATGAAATCCAAGACTTTGTGAACAACTGTGATATCCCGTCGTTTGCTAAGGCGGTTGAATATGCTCGAAGAAGAGAGCATGATTTGAGTCTTCGTGGGGAATTGACTCCCGAATCTAAACATCAAAAAGTTGAACAAACTACTTCGTCTCCATCTAGTCGTTCCAATCGATTTCCCTCTAACCGTCGAACCCAATCTCAAGGGTCATTTCGGCCTCGTGGCCAATCCCAATCGTTCTCTATTCAAGTAAGATCGAAATTAAAATAAATTCTATAATATGTATATGTTTATGAATTGTGTTTAACCATTTTAAATATTTTAGTCGGATGCTAACCGAGATTGCCAATCTTGTGGCAAGAGTCACCGAGGACGGTGTAACAGTGATCGCGGGCCGGTGAAATGTTTTGGTTGTTATGAAGAGGGTCATATAAAGTCTAGGTCCCCGAATAAGGATGTGGTTTGTTATGGTTGTGGGTTAGTAGGTCATCGGAGGCGTCAATGTCCTAATCTTTCTAATCGAACAGTTGAAAGTCGAGGTTCGGTACAACAACCTCCACGAGTGGGTGCATCGAGTCAAAAGGAGGAGGTCCCCAAGGCTAGAAGTCGTGCATTCCAGTTGACCCCGGAGGAAGCCCTGGAGGATCCAAATGTCGTTTCTGGTACATTTCTTGTTAATTCCCAACCCGCTCATATATTATTTGATTCTGGAGCTTCTGATTTTTTCGTATCTGTGAAATTTGCTAAACTGTTATCTGTGCTTACATCCCCTTTGCTGAATCCATTCTGTGTTGACACTGCGGGTAGTGTGACTTTGGTAGCCGATCGAGTATTTAGGGATTGCTCGTTAGAGATTGATGATCATAAATTCTTAGTAAATCTTGTGTTGATTGACTTGCCAAATTTTGATATTATCATCGGGATGGATTGGATGTCGAAGTATCATGCCGACATCATGTGTTACGAGAAAATGATTAGGATTCCTGTACAAGGAAAAGAGCCATTGTATGTGTACGGTGATAGTAAAATGAAGAATAGGCGGGTGATTTCTTTCTTGAAAGCTAATAAATTGATGTCCCATGGATGTTATTCCTACTTAGCTTATATTCTTAACCCGGTTGTAGAAGTTAAGAAATCCGTGAAAGATGTTCCCATTGTTAATGAATTCCCGGATGTATTTCCCGAGGATTTACCCGGATTGCCGCCTGATCGAGAAGTTGAATTCCGAATTGATCTTATGACGGGTGCGGCTCCGATAGCCAAATCTCCTTATCGTTTAGCCCCGGCAGAAATGAAGGAAATTATGAAACAATTGCAAGAGTTGCTTGATAAAGGGTTCATCCAACCGAGTGTGTCACCGTGGGGTGCACCGGTTTTATTTGTTAAGAAGAAAGACGGGTCGATGCGGATGTGTATCGATTATAGAGAACTTAATAAAGTGACAATCAAGAACAAATACCCGTTGCCTAGAATTGATGATCTTTTTGATCAATTGCAAGGTGCAAGTTATTTCTCCAAGATTGACCTAAGGTCCGGTTATCATCAGTTGAAGGTTTACAAAGAAGATGTACCTAAAACTGCATTCCGAACTAGATATGGCCATTATGAATTTCTGGTCATGCCGTTTGGCTTAACGAATGCCCTGGCGGCCTTTATGGATATGATGAATTGGGTGTGTCGTCCTATGTTGGATAAGTCGGTTATTGTTTTTATCGACGACATCTTGGTATATTCTAAATCCGAAAATGATCATGCTTCTCACCTTCGTGAAGTCCTTAATCTGTTGCGAAAAGAGAAATTGTATGCCAAGTTTTCTAAATTTGAATTCTGGTTGCGCCAAGTTCAATTCCTTGGTCATGTGGTATCAGGTGAAGGTATATCGATCGATCCTTCCAAGATCGAGGCGATTAAGAATTGGGAAGTGCCTCGAAATGCTTCCGAGATCCGAAGTTTCTTAGGTCTCGCGGGTTATTACCGCCGATTTATAAAAGATTTCTCTCGATTAGAAGTACCTCTCACGAGTCTTACCCGAAAAGATGTGATGTATGAATGGGGTGAAGCACAAGAAAAAGCCTTTAGTATGTTGAAAGATTGTTTGACGAATGCTCTTATTTTGTCATTACCTGAGGGCGAAGAAGACTTTGTGGTATATAGTGATGCATCAAAATTAGGTCTCGGGTGTGTTCTCATGCAACGAGGAAAAGTCATTGCTTATGCTTCTAGACAGTTGAAGGAATATGAAAAGAATTATCCGACTCATGATCTTGAGTTATCCGCGGTGGTGTTTGCACTAAAGATTTGGAGACATTATTTGTATGGAACTAAGTTCCAACTCTTTACCGATCATAAGAGTCTCAAATATATATTTAGCCAACAATCATTGAATATGCGACAACAACGTGCTATGGAACTCATTAAGGATTACAATTGTGAAATTTTGTATCATCCCGGGAATGCGAATGTAGTTGCGGATGCTCTAAGCCGAAAAGCTTACCACTCGAGCACATGCTATTCTATGATTTGCACTACATTGAAATTTGTTTTACTCGATGATATTAAGAGGTGGCAAGATGAAACGTTGAAACCCGAGAACATAAAGAAAGAAAGAATGGTGAACTATGAAAAAGATTTGGAAGAAGATGGTCGAGGTGTCAAGGTGTTTAGTAACCGTTTATGGGTACCGAAGATTGGAGATTTAAGAGATGATGTGTTAAGAGAGGCACATAGTTCTAAGTTCTCAATCCATCCGGGTATGAATAAGATGTATCATGATTTAAGGTTGGATTATTGGTGGCCGGGAATGAAGAAGGATATTGGGAAGTTTGTGCAAGAATGTAACGTTTGTGCACAAGTTAAAGCTGAGCATCAGAAACCCTATGGGAGTTTACAACCACTTAGCATTCCTGTTTGGAAGTGGGAGGAAATTTCCATGGATTTGATTACTAAACTTCCAAGAACCGCTCGTCAACACGATTGTATTTGGGTGATCGTTGATCGTTTGACCAAGAGTGCGCACTTCCTTGCTATGAGAGAATCTGCACCAATGGATTCACGGGCCCAAGTATATTTAGACGAGATAATCGCTAGGCACGGTGTTCCTTTGAGAACTGTATCAGATAGGGATTCCCGGTTTACTTCTAATTTCTGGGGAAGTATGCAAAAAGAGTTGGGGGTCGAAAGTAGCTCTTAGTACCGCTTATCATCCTCAGACCGACGGGCAAACTGAGAGAACGATTTAGACCTTGGAAGACATGCTTAGATCGTGTATTCTAGAATTCGGGGGAAGTTGGGATAAATATTTGTCGTTAGCTGAATTTTCATACAATAATAGTTATCACTCCTCGATTCGTGTGGCACCTTATGAAGCTTTATACGGAAGAAAGTGTCGGACGCCCTTGTGTTGGCGAGAAGTTGGGGAAAAAGTGTTGGTGGGACCCGAGTTGATTCAAGATACAAGTGATAAAATTAAGATTGTTCGGGAAAGACTGAAAACGGCCCAAGATCGTCAAAAGTCATACGAGGATAAAAGGCGAAAGCCGATAGAATTTTCAGTAAATGATTATGTAATGTTAAAAGTTTCACCATGGAAGGGTGTCATGAGATTTGGGAAGAAAGGTAAATTGAGCCCTCGATTTATCGGCCCATTTAAGATCATAGAACGGGTCGGAAAGCAAGCTTATCGACTCGAATTACCGGATGAGTTAACGGGTATTCACAATGTATTTCATGTTAGTTATTTAAGAAAGAGTCTTGGTGAGCATGATAAGACGGTGTCGTTGACCGAAGTCAAAGTCAATGAGAAATTGAAGTATGCAGAAGAACCGGAAGAAATAATTGACCAAAAGTTGGTCAATCTCAAGAATAAAGAAATTCCGTTAGTGTTAGTAAAATGGAAGCATCATAAAGGCCCGAATTGCACATGGGAAAGAAGGGATGATATTATTGAGAAGTATCCGTTCTTGTTCAAGTCAACCTAATTTCGGGACGAAATTCTCAAAAGGAGAAGGTAATTGTAACATACGAGTTTTAAATTAAAGCATTTTAATTGTTAAGTTCATTATTAGATGATAAATGATAGGGAATTAAGTCTTGATAGTTAGCATTTTGATGAAAAATCTGTGTTAGGGGTGTTTGATTAAGTGGAATAAGTTAAAAAGGACAAAAAAGCTGAAAATTTGCAGCATCTGGGTAGATAGCGGCGCTATCTTGAAGATAGCGGCGCTATCTTGGCTTGTATCCAACAGCGACCCATTTTAGCGAAGGGGTAAACGCGAAAATTGAGAGATAGCGGGGCTATCTTGGAAGATAGCGGCGCTAAAAAGCGCGTGGTCAAGATAGCGGCGCTATCTTGTAGATAGCGGCGCTATCTTGTGCTGAACAGGCATAAAATCGGGATTTTTCCCCATTTCAGCTCATTTCACTTCTAGACTTTTCTATTCTCGGTTGTTGGCGATTTTGGACGAAATTTGGTGATCTTGGGCAGATTTTTGGCTAGAAGTCAAGGACTTTCATCAATTGTGTTGATAATCAAGGTATTTCTTCATCCCTAACATCATGCATGAGTAGAAATTGAGATATTTAGTTATTAGGTCAAGAACCCTAGTTGAAAGTTGAGTTATAAATCTGAAAATTGAGATGGTACTCTTGTATAACTGAGTATTTAGCTATGAGAATTGTAGTTAGCATGTGATCATGTGCAAGTATGAGTAAATTGGTGGTCTAGGGTTTTGGTTCATCACCAAATTAGGGGAAATTGATGACTAAGGTTTATCCTAGATATGATTATGGTTTAGAATTGTTGTTGAGATGTGTATAATTGTGATAGGTAATCAATTGGGAGATTGTGGTGATTTCATTGACCGGTGACATTGGGATTTTGATTAAAGAAGTTCTTAGCTTGTGTTGGCAATTGCTTGATCCCAGGTGAGTTCACTATGTGTAACGTGTATACTTAAAATTATATATATATGTAAATGTAGTTAGTTGGTATCCATTTCGATTGATAGCCTTATATGTTGCCATTTGACGTTGAGACCACCTTGTTAAACCTTAACATTGCTTTGACCCGTTTGAGTGGATTGCCTTGAGTGACATTTCATTTCGTGAGGACCCATGGCGGCTCGAGTATTACTGTGTGTAATATGTTGGGCGGTGAACGCGGGAGTACCTGGCGGAGGAGTGGTATGGACCGTGGTGGTGAAGCTGGATCATGGACTCGGTTAGGGGTGCCATGGTCACCTTCATCGGCCTCATTCCCTAATGGCCTAAGAGGGAATGACGCACTTTGTTAAATCTGGAATTCTGCTTTGATCATTATTGACCCGGTATTGTTATGTGATGCTTGTGTTGATGTTGTCATGATACTCCGGTACTTTGACCCATTACTATTGGTTTGTTTATTTATGATGATTTATATAATTATTTAGTATAACATTATACATTGTGGAACTCACTAAGCTTTATAGCTTACACGTTTAGTTGTTACCATTTTTCAGGGATAGACAAAGGCAAAGGCAAGTGTGAATAGGTACTTGAAGTTGGATTTACTTGAAGCTTGGGAAAGCTTCTCTTTTGGTAGTTTAATATTTTGGTGCATGTCTTTTGGGATTGTATAGTTGGTTTGTATCCGGAGTAGTTAGTTGGTTCATGACACCGTATATTTTCTTTTGGTAATTATGTTTAAAACTTGTATTTTTGGGTTGGTTTGGTTAAGTTAGTGGTATATGATGTTGAAAATGGTTGTTTTTGAGTTAGGTCCTTACAAATACATTCAGGTTTAACATTATAAACATTTATTTTAGGGTTTGTCATTTTCTACTTATTGAAGAATTTAAGAGATAAAATAATCGGGAATAAGTAAGCAACTCCCTAACTACTTATGTCACACTCAAATATAAAAACGAAGGCACATTTGGCTCTCGCCGGAAATGGGTTTTAAAACTCACACACACCAAAACTCAGTTTCAAAATAAATAGATATAGATATATATAATATATAAAAATAAAGATGGTGTATTGTTCGCAAACATTCACGAGAACACACACGTGTGTTCCGCCGGAGTCATAAAACTCAGTAAACGGGATTGAGACCAACAAACGATATGAATTACGTAAATGCATAAAAAAAAGTTTAAATCTTATACCGGAAGAGAGATAAACCGAAAGAGAGAAGTGGAGATTGTGATCGGAGATGGCTTCTTCGGATGTCCCTTCGCCGGAACGCGTTGTCGTATCGCCGGTGACTGATTTCACCGGAAGTTTGCTGGGTTTCGCCGGGATGAAATTGTAGGAAAACCTTGTAGGATTCACATGGCGAAACTTGAATCCCAAATACCGGATCACTACTAGTCAATGAAATCACAAGAAGAATAAGATGAAGAACATTACATTTAGATTGCTAAAGAATGATTCACCTCTACTGCACCACTTGAACACGCTGCAAGACCGTGTTGTACCAACAAAGCAATACACAAAGACTTGTGTGTGTGTGTGTGTCGTGTTCGAACCAAGCAAGAACCGAAGAACCCTATGGGGTTCTTCCTTCGATCGGCCGAAACAAGACAGGAGGGAAGGAGATGTGTAGGGTTATTTTGTGTTGTAATGTGTAACCTTAAACCTTAACCTTAGTCCCTTATTTATAAGGGATTAAGTTACCGTTAGGTCCTTGGAGTTTAATTATAATTAATCTCATAATTAAACTTCCTATTGTCACTTTAAACCCTTGGACTTTTACTAGTTAATTAATTGTCTATTAATTAACTGACCATTAAATATTTAACTTAATATTTAACCTTCCTCTTAAATAATAATTAACTTATTATTATTTATTCTCTTCTTTATAATTAACTTAGCTAGTTAGTTATTCCACACAAGTTACTTTATTCGGTTGTCCATTATTGGGTGTGTAGTGGTGTGACTCTTTAGTGCCTTATAACATTGGACACGGTAACACGTGTACTATCTGTGCACATAAATCCTTCAGAAATTATTAACCGGAGCTTTTGTGTTCCTCGCCGGAAATTCAGAAACGAAGGGGTGGCTGGTTTTTCTGTTTTCTTGGGGCCGGGGAGAGAGATGGAGATGCTTCTTTTCCAGTGTAGCTTGGTTGCCGGAAAAACTTGTGTCGCCCGGAAAACCCTGAGATTCGCGGCGTAGGTTTCTGCTTTGTGGGTTTTGCGAAACGGGTGGAAGAGAAACATGTATGCCGAGACTTGCTTCCTGGTTCGTGTGATGCAGATGACCGGAAAGGGTACCAATCGGCTGTTTTAGAGTGTGTGAGGAGGTTTTTGGGTTTGGTTGAGATGGTGATAGGATTGAATGATAAGTTTGAGTTTCATAATATTAATATTAATATTAATAATAAAATATATGCATATTTGAAGCACATGATACGGTTTGCATCGAAAGAAACGGAAAGTTTGTTAGTGGGATAGTACGTTCAATGTGGTGGATAAGAAGGGTTAAATTTTTAACAATAATTTGTCATTTTAACTAGAAGTGGCTATTTACGTACACTGATAGTTCATCTTGGTAAAATATTTTAACTTTGATATACTTGTAATATACTACGTACTATAATTTGTATCTTTATTATAACAAGATATTTTGCACCAATTTTTGTACCGATCACTTTGGTTTAACTGAAAGCTTGTTATAAGAATATAAATTTATATTTTCGGTTCCGGTTTATTGTTTACGTTTGGTCACAATAAATGTCGGGTCAAGTACTCGATTTCGAGAGTTGTCACATTTAGTTTTTCAAAGATTTTTGTAAAAACGATCATGGTGGTTTGCGCGCCAAGTAAATATTAGAGCATCGGTGTTGACATTAGATCACGGTTCGTGGTGCTGCATGGTGAATGGTTTTGTGGTGGTGATGGCGAGATTCGAACGGATAAAATAAATAGAAAAAAAAATCCTAGAATTGGCAATAGTCGCGTTTAAAAAAATTGTTTCTTTTTCAATACAAACGGTCAAAAAGAGTTATTCAATTTTTAGATTCCTTTTTTCAATTTCACGCTATAAATAAAGAACCAATTAATTTATTTTAATAAATACAAATCTATATATTCTATATAATTTTTTTTTTTTTTTTGAATGGTTTCATTAAAACTAGCAAGGAGCTAGAAACTTACAAACGAAAAAAGAAATACAAGGCGAAAAGAAAAAGAAAAAACAACAAAATAAAAAACACTACATAGGATTGTTACACTATTCCACCCAATGATTATTTAAGCTATTAGATTTCAAATCCAAAAGTAGGAATTACTTTGGATCTCACTGAAGATGAGGATGTCTTTGCGTCTATTTTCTGCTCCAAATATCTTAACCATTGCGATATTTCTATATGAACCACATATAGCATTGCAATGTGGCTGTGAATGCCTTGAATTTACCCCTGCTTAAGCTCAAGTTTTGACCCCATTCTGGGATGGTTAATTACCTCTAGAAAATTGACTCGGATTCGGGCCGTGGGTTAATGGCCCCTTATCGATCGGGTTAGAGGGTCATTTTCGTCCTAAGTAAACATACCTTACATTGGGTCTACAATTGATAACGTACAGTTCAAGAATATTGCCCATTTGGATCACTGAAGTAGACATTCTATTCGGCCCAAACCAGGTATCTTTACAGGATATTAATTTCTACATCACATTTTTTGATGCTTGTACTGTACAAGTATTACTGCAGACTGTACAATTATAATAATCATTAGTTGTGGTACGTACATTAAAAGTTTTGGTGTGAAAATCACCCCCTATCTTTATATCTTAATTTACAAGAATTATGACCGTGGCAGGGTACTATTCTAGTACTAGACCACTGGTGCTATTTAATAGAATTCCTTAAATATATCAGTCATATTCGAACTAGACACATGCATGTGACAATACGTACGGATTAACAAACAAGTCTAAAGAGCAAAGTAATTCAATTGTGTGATTGTCTATTTATTACTCGATATTTAACCACCGAATTTGCAACAAATACCAAATTTGAATACATTATACGAGTATGAATGACTAAATGGTTATCAAAATTTGAATATTGAACTAATGCTCTTGAATGACTTTCTAAAACTTACGAAATTGATTCTTTCATAATTAAATATTTACCAAATGTTCAGTGAAAGGTAGAGGTGAGTGTGGTAATTAATTTTTAAGTGTTTTTTATTTAGGAGAAATGATATTTAGTCATATCATATGGTCCTACTCATAGTCATACCCACTTGATAGGATGACATGTGTAATTCACTAATTCTCTCTCTTAATATTATCCATTAATTTTGACACATGTCTTTATCAAATGAGTAAGGTTATAAATAAGACCAAATGATAGGACTAAAAAAATCACAATTAAAATTAGAAATTTAGAATGACAATGAATAAGACCAAATAATAGGACTATATATCATTACTCTTTATTCAGTAAAAGTACCAAATCCGTGTTTGTTTTTTCTTTTACTTTTTCTTTTAGTCTTTTCATTTAAATCAGATTACAAGTTATTAAGATTATAAATATAAAAAAAAAAAAATTGAAGGTGGCTTATATTTTCGACCACCGTTCTATCCTACAAAAGTGAAAACATCTGTTTTTCAAAATATAAACGATAACTAATAAGGCATTGAAAATTTGTGCAAATCCTTTCATTTTGTGTAAACATGCTATTGTAAATATTAATCTGTTTAAACTTTGTTTCTATCACATTTGATTTGATCTGGTGTTGCTTAGATGACTAAAACCACAAACAAAACCAATCGTTTTCTATATTTTTGTCAGTCACTCGACAGTTATAGATTTTGTAATCTGATTCTAGTAATTATCGATACATGAAACGGAATGTGTTGTCGTTGTGTGCAATGAAATTTACAAGTTCTTCGTGACCGTTTGTTTTGTATCGAATGGAATATTAAATGGAATTCCAGAAAACCAAATGTGACTTAAGGTGTTTTTTTATCTTTAAAACTCCAATACGGCAAATGACGCTAGAATAGTGAGTAAAACAATAGCTGTACAAAGGATAGAAAAATAAAAATTGGGGCATTCCGAGAATCGAACTCGGGACCTCTCGCACCCAAAGCGAGAATCATACCACTAGACCAAATGCCCAATTGATGATAACGAGCAACGGATACCCTTGACGTAGCTTGCCTTAAATTTCAACCTTAATTTGTTTTTTGTTCTGTATTGAAAATCGTTCATTATATCAACATTTAAATTTTTTGTCAAACAATGATAAATTGAATACCTTTTTTTACCACAAAAGTTATTTGCTAGATGACTTTTCATGTACATAATCTCGTATTCGGCTGATCATATGCATGTAAATTTCATACTTCCTCCGATTCAAAATAAGTGCTAAACTTTGGGTTTCACGGTTTTTGAGGCAAAAAATGATAATGATGGTTAAATTAGATTAATTGAATGGTTAGTGGATAATGGGTCCCACACCTTTTAAATAAAGTGGAGTTAATAATGTTTAAAAGTAAAAAGTGATGGTAAATGGGTAATTTGACTTTGTTAAAGTAGATAGTTAGTGGGTGTGGGTCCTATTATTATTTGCCAAATAAGGTAATTTTTCACTCTCTTAAAGTATAAGTAATGATTGTGAGAGTTTTTTACTCTCTTAATTGATGTTGTTTGATGTCTTTCGCTTGACATGGTCATATCGTCTCAGTCGTTTGTTCCTCATCTTGTTGATGATAGTTTTCACATAGATTTGTTCTAAAAGCTCTGTCCTGTCAAGCATGGTTTTGCCATAAACTCCATCTCAGTATCTTACTTCCGTCACCTCCATTTTACTTGTTTGGGCATTCGACAAGGTCCAACACTTTGATACTTACAAAATTGAAGGTCTAACGGCATACTATAGAATTTCCTTTCAGCTTTGAGAGGATTTGCTTGTCACTTCAACCAACCTACTTTTATACGGTGATTCATGTTCTCGTCTATCCTCTTGGATTTGTGTAACATTGATCCTAAATATCTAAAGGACTCCTTTGAGTCTAAGACCGGTGCCAATGGTGACGGAAACTGACGCCGTCAGTTTCTGCCAACTCAGCGCCACGTCAGCAGACAGGCTAACTAACACTAAACTGACGTACCCGTGCCAACAGCACTCCGTCACTTCACCAACTTTAATTAATTTACTTTCTTTTTAATTAAAACAAAAATATAACTAAAACATAATACTTTTATTAAAATAAAAAACACATTACAATAATTTAAAAACATAAAAAAAAGGGAAAAAAATACAATAATTTAAAAACATAAAAAAAAGGGAAAAAAATACAATAATTTAAAAACATAATTTAACGTTGGCGGAAATTTGGTGGGAGTTGCGAAATGTGGTCGACTAGTGCATTGCGAAGTCTATGATGCGTTGCTTGATCCCGTAGTTCTTTGGCCATTCGAGCGTGTGTTGCAACTCTCTCATTCCACGAGCGTTGCGGCGTGTTTGCCGGGTTATCCATATACGCCTCCTCATGTGGACACATGTTGCGACCGTTGTCCTCAATTATCATGTTGTGTAAAATTATACAACAGTACATGATTCGACTTATTTTATTGACGCTATATGGTCTTGCCGGGTTTTTAAGGATTTGCCAACGACCTTGCAACACACCGAATGCTCGTTCGATATCTTTTCTTGCGGCTTCTTGATACCTTTTAAACCGAGTTTGTTGTTCAGATAACGGATACTTAAATGTCTTCACAATGGTTGCCCATTCCGGATATATCCCGTCACCAAGATAGTATCCTCTAGTGAATTGTTGCCTGGCAATGACAAAAGGAATAGTGGGAGTTCTGTCTTGCAGCAAGTCCTTGAATAAGTCTGATGCATTAAGGACATTGATGTCGTTGCTCGAACCAGCTGGGCCGAAGTAAGCATGCCAAATCCACAAATCATAAGACGCGACCGCTTCTAGCATGATCGTTGGCTCCCCCTGGTCACCTCGTGTGTATTGGCCTTTCCATGCCACTGGACAATTCATCCAAGGCCAGTGCATGCAATCGATGCTGCCGAGCATACCCGGAAAACCATGCAACTCAGCATGACGTTGATGTAAGCGCTCGACGTCATGCGCGTTGGGTTTTCTTAAGTACTCAGCACCAAATAGATGGAATACACATTTGACAAAATTATCCAAACAATCATATGATGTTTGTTGTCCCATGTGTAGATATTCATCAAACAAATCGGCTGAACAACCATAGGCCAATTGTCGTACAGCGGATGTACATTTTTGAAGAATATTAAAACCCGCCCTTCCGGTAGCGTCGTCCCGTTGACGAAAATACAAAAAATGCGCAGGTAAAGGAGTCTCGGAGTAATTTGTTATACCGTCACATATACGGAGGAACAACGAACGGGCCATACGAAAACGTCGCCTAAAATAATCCAGCGGGAACGTGGGATTTTCAGCAAAGTAGTCTGCGTACAAACGCTCACCGGCACCTTCACGATCTCGTGGCACATACCTTCTCGGCGCTCTGGGGATCGGCTCGATCTCTTCATCGTCCTCTGTATCAGATGAAAGAGCATTCACAATGGCTTCCATCTCGGCATTGTACGCATTGGCACACGCCAAAATAGCTTCCAAATCGGAATCAAATTCGGCAGAGGAATCGGAAGCATTTGACATTTTGTAAGTATGGTTGGGTGGGAGAAGAGAGAATTTTTTTTTTGTGAGAATTTTAGAATGAGAGTGGGGTATTTATAGGGATTTAAAAGGGAAAAAATATATATATATATATATATATTAACGGTAATATTACCGTTAGAAAAGAAAAAAAAAAGAAAAAAAAATTAAAAAATCAACCGCACCTGCCGCTTCTCTCGCCAGTATACCGACCGGCGGCCCAACCGGCGGCCAACCGGCGGACCGTGCCAACGGCGCCGGTTCCGTCGGTGGCCAACCGGCGGCCAACCGGCCCCCCGATGGCACCAGTCTAAGATCTAATCCCCAATACGTATCTCTGTCTTTGTTCCTCACATTAGCATTCATATCAAAGTCGCTCCTTACGTATTAGGTCTTCTCCATGCTGATCCACAGTCCGTTGTCTTCCAACGCTTCCCTCCACTGCTCCAGTATGCTTTTTAACTCATACGCCATTTCGGAGACTAACATTATATCATCAGTGAAGATCAAATACCATGGGACACTCTACTTCTGTGTAAAGGTATGATTGTTTATATTTTACCTTCAATATACCCCTCTTTTAAAGTGATTAAATATGATTTTTGTTTTTCGATCTAACTACATGCGGAAAGTCATTGTAAATTCACTTTGACAGAAATCATAGGTCAAATTAAACCAAAAAACTTTTAGTTGCTCCAATTAGAGCGGCTACCTTAAGAACACTCCATGACAAAACCGTCTGGGTAACCATTGATTTGATTTTTTTGGTTGTCAATTTAGTAACACGAACTCATAGTACGATACATAATTATAGCTGTTTAAACCATAATTTAGTGAGATTTGTACACATTTGCCGTGAAACGTTATTCTCTCAAAATAAAAAATGCACAAACACACATTTACATGTGTTTTTGAGAAGTCACATCCAACAATTATAGTGTGATCTGAATCAGAAATCATGTTTTCTTGACAATGGCCCACAATAACCATGTTATAAAGTACTCCCTTCGTCCCACAAAAAACTTCTCATTTCACTCTAAATTTTTGTCCCATAAAAAACTTCTCATTTCCCATATTTGATGGGCTCAACACAATAAAAAACTATTATTACTAAAGATCCCACCACTAATATCCACTAACTATCTTTTTCTCTCCAATCTAACCTTATATTTTAATCAAAAGTATTATCAATGACCCCGCCACTAACTATCACCTAAAAACTTGTGTAAAAGTTAAATGAGAAGTTTTTTGTGGGACGGAGGGAGTATAAAACTATAAATGATTTACACTTGTAAAAGAGTGATCAGCTTTTCAAACCCATAATTTCTCACTTTTACTGTAAAATAAACCATAGCATGTTGACGATACAAGATTGCGGCATTTAAAACCGTCCATTTTTGGCAAAAAGAAGATACGTGAAAGAAGAGGTTAGCCAATCAAAAAGGATTTTGTATTTTTTTTTTCCTTTCAATCTTTTGGGAAAAAGAATATGAAGTAAGGTAGTATGTGAGAAAAAAGATTAGCATTTACAAACACAACACCAAAGTAGAAGGATATGCGAAAATAAAAAGTCATGATCCATAAAACAAAGAAATAACTAGGTACATTTCCAAGTCCAAAATCATATGCAAAAGATAAATAAATGTTCAAATATGGTGACAAGTTCTTCCATTGCCCAAATGTAATAATATCTTGTACACCATCCATACATGATTCAAAAGCAGGCATCCAAGAGACAGCAGCAGCACAAAGCAGCCAAACTGCACACAATTACAATTAATAAAAGTCAATAAATTGACAAAAACATTAATAATAAACTCCTAAACCATTTTTGCTTAAATCATTTACTTTCAAGATTAGGGCTTCTGTTTGTACTCAAATCAGTCATACAATATTTGGCACATAGGTGAACCGTGAACAGGGATATTCTTTGGACTGCCATTTATGTGTCATAAACATCATCGTCGTCCAAACAAAGAATATTCTCTCTATCCTCCATAAATGCTAACGATGTCAAAATGCAAATCAATAAGTACAAATTTCCACTCAACAATAAGCATTTAGTCTAGCAAAAACGTGCACGGGTCATCTTCAATTATTTGAAACAGAACGCACACGTATTCTACCAATTTCGGATAGTTTAAGTGACACAAGATCACGAAACCACATAAAAATATGGATATAATGATCAAGTGTTTTAATTTAACAACTAATCACATTAGCAATTGATGTAACAATGATCGAAAGTGCAGAAAGACTGTTTTGTCCTTTGTAATTTCAATAACATGAAATCTATAGAATAGTTTTCTTTTTCCCACTTTTTGAATCAAATAGTTTGACAAAAGAGTTTAATCTCACAAAACTATGATCCCCCTAAAAACCATCTAAACGTAACCAAACCAAAACCTCCCCAAACATGAACCACCAAGAAAATTACCAAATTACCCTTGAAGACATACACGGGTGTTCTAGAAAATCGAAGTCAAAATTCCTTCCACCGGTCAATATCATATCAATTTTACACAGGAAAAATAGAGATCTGGCAACCTAGATACGATCCTAATTCTATTCGAATTTAGCGTTGCATGCATTAATTAAGAATAAAAAAGAGTGAGAGAGAGGGGCAAAGTAGTAATTACCATCCTTCCATGAAACCGCTACTCTGTTTTTGTTGCTGAGGAGGTGGAGCACCGTACTGAGGGGCATATTGGGGAGGATACCCTTGTTGTGGAGGATACCCTTGTTGCGGAGGGTATCCCTGTTGTGGTGGATACCCGGGTGGCGGGTATGCATCTTTCGGGTATCCTTCTGGTGGATAACCTACAACATTCAATCAACCGATAAATTAAACCTAATTCCAAACAAAGATCAAATCAGTCAAAAACGAAATTGAAGAAACAACAGACCTTGTGGAGGTGGAGCACCAACTGGTGGTTGTCCTTGATTGTAATAACTCATGATGTTAGGTTGCAGTTGAGTGTGTGTAAGTTAATGGCGGAATTGGGGTTTATATAAAGTCGAATTGGGGGATTTTAATATTGGGGAAAAAGTTGATAAAGAGGTTATAATTATAGAGGGGAGTGTTGATAATGGTGAGTGTACGTCACGCACTGGCGGTTTAAAAGGTGAGTGAGGTGGGGTTTTGGATGGAGAGTGGAAACTTAAGCGCGTGAATAACGCGTGATTACATGACATAGGATAATCCGTCTCTGAAGTAAAAAACAAATGAGAATTTAATGATAAAAAAATATTAATTTAAGTTCCAATGAAATCGTGATAGAATTTCTAAGTTCTAATAAAAATATCTAAAACTTATAGTTCAGTTATGGGAGGTGATCTAGAGCACCTTTTATTTTTATAGAGCAATTTAATGTAAAAGTACAACTATACCCTTTCCTCTCCTACTCATTTCTATCTCTCTTTCTCTTCAAATCTTTTAACCCATTTCTTTCTCGTGTCTCTCTATCTCTTCAAATCTTTTAACCCATTTCTTTCTCGTGTCTCTCTCTCTTCAAACGTTTTTTAGCCCATTTCTTTTTCTCCCTTAAATCAAAACCCACAATCAAGCCAATTGCTCTCAACAGTCTACTTACTAATGAGAATGCTTATCAGATTAATGATTTAAGCCTATTTACAGTATCTTGACTTTTTCAAAATTGAAATTTTACTTGTCGAAAATTAAGCTTGTGGCTTCTTTTGATGAGAGAAATTATGTTGTCAAATTTATCAGAAATCGGAGTTTGGGCCATTTACAAGTACATGACCTGGAATTTCAGTCTGGCTTGTCGCTTCTTTTTTTATGGAGAAATGAGGTTTACTTAAATTGAAGCAGTGCGTTAATGTTGGACCACAACTAGCAAGCAAACATTTGAGTAGGGATGTTTTGCTTTTAAAAAAAAATAAAACCTCAAATTCAAACAGTCTCTAACTAAAACACAGATTCCGGCTAAGTTCTATAACTCCGCAGAGTGTCCGGTGGCGCAATTCGACGGCGATTCTGGTAAAAGCGAGTACCAAAGTGGTCGGAAAAAGGAGCTGGTTTCAATGGTGATTTTTTTGCTCCCTAATTCGGCCTGAAAGGTAGCCGAAATAGAGGGCAAAATTTGATGGTGGGTTTTGATTTATGAGAGAGAAAGAAATGGCTAGGAGAGAGAAAGAAATGAGTTAGCATACGTTTGAAAAGAGAGAGAAGCAGAAATGACTAGGAGGGTAAAAGGTATCTTTTTCTTTTTATATTAAATTGCTCTAGAAAACTAAAAAGTGTTCTACAAGGATTAGCTCCCTTCAGTTATACTTCATCCGTGTGAATTACTTTTAATTTCACATTTTTTAGTCAAAATAAGATAATACTTCATCTGATTCAAAATAAGTGATACACTTTCCTTTTTGGGGTGATTCAAAATAAGTGATACACTTTGAAAAGTTTCCTTATTTGGCAAAAAAAATAAGACCCACACCCACTAATTATCCACTTTAACAAAATGAAATGACCCCTTTACCCTTACTTTTTACTTTTAAAAAGCATTAACCTTACTTTATTCAAAAGGTGTGGGACTCATTCACCACTAACCATCCAATTAATCTAATTTAACCATCATTATAATCTTTTACCTCAAAAACCGTGAAACCCCAAGTGTATCACTTATTTTGAATCGGAGGAAGTATGATATTAGCGAAATTAAATTGGTAATTATAATGGATGGGGACCCACACTTTTTACAATTTTATTGTTTTTATAGGAAGATGACAAAAATAGATGGGGCCCCACACCTTTAATAATGTTTAAAAATGATATAAAGTAAGGGTAAATATGTAATTTTAAATATAAAAACTTACCAAATAAGGTAAATTATTAAAGTGATTCACTTATTTTGATACACACCAAAAAGGAAAGTGATTCACTTATTTTGATACGGAAGAAGTATAAGTATTGATGAAAAATATAAATTGTTACTCATAATTATAGGTCATGATTACAAGTCGTGTCATAAATAACTGGAGTACAATAGATGTTTAAAAAAAATTCTAGTAAAAAAGTTCATCAAATTGTCTCCTAGTTACCAAAAGGCATTTGATCTAGCGGTATTGTGTGTGCCTCTCAATCTTATGGTCAGGGATTCGAATCCCGTCGTGGACTTATGTGGTAATTAGGAGTAAATTATATTTATCGCTAAAAAAAACATGTCTCCTAGTTAAAGATTGCTTAGAGCACTAATTAATACATTACTTTTTTTTAACAGAATTAATACATTACCCATAATAACATTTCTTTTCGCAAATGTTATTATTAATCTATATATATAAATAGTATTTCTTTTTTTAAATGTGTTTTGTTAATATTTGTGTCACGGGCATACAATAATTAACATTTAATGAATTGAAATTTTCTTAATCAATATAAAATAATATTGATGAGTCATTAATATATTTTTTTTAAACCGATTTACCCTTACAATTATTGAAAACAAAGTGTTTTGATAAATTAAACGCATTGACATAAAAAAAAATTATATTTACTTTCATTTGCCTCTAGGCACATACTAGAAAAACTCGTTACATATAATATGTATTGTTATAAATATGTTAGTTTATAGATATAATGTGTATCTTTGTAAACTCGTTGCGAAGCGCTGACAAATGTTCATCGTATTAAACACATGTCAACGTTATTTTTGGATTACCATTGATTGAACATAAAAACTAAAAAACTGAACTCAATCCGTTAAAAATGACAAAAACAAATCAATAAATTGAAATCATTTCAAAATCAACAGTTTGGTTTCGAAATTTGGAAAAACTGATGGGTTCATTAAAGTTTTAACCAGGAACCGCCACATTAAAAACCGCTCCACTAAATATGATTTGTATTATGATTATATGATACAAACTACGTTTATGTCTTGAATTTTTGGGCTGAATACGTAATTGAGGGTTAAAATAAAAATTAAATATTGTTGCTGAAAAGTTTTAAAAAATGAAGGTGTATAAAAGTTTTAAATAATGAAGGCTAGTGCACGGAATTATATATTAATGTTGAAAATTATGTGGGTTCGGTTTTAAAACCGAAACCAAACCATTAATGTTTAGAACCCGCTAAAACCGAAACCCGTAAAAACCGAAACTATTTAGTTTGAATTCCTAAAACCAAAATTAACAGTTGGGTTTGATTTCAACCTAAAACCACCTCATGCATACCTCTACCTAAGGATTACCTATACAATAATTTTTTATTTCATATCCAATGTGACTAGGGGTGAGCAGAAAAAGAGGGTAATCGGAATCGGAACTGGAACCGTCTCGAAACCGGAGGTTCCGGACTAGGAACCTGTTAGGAGGTTCTGGTTCCTAAAATCATGGAACCGCCCTAAAAGGTTCCGGTTCTCAAAATTAAGGAATTTGAAACCGGTGGATAACCTGGAACCGGCGGTCACATGATATATTTTTATTAAAAAATATAATATATAATATATTATTAATGATTAAATTAAATAGATTTACGCTTTATCTAAATGTAAAATACTAGCCCAAATAAAAATATAAAATTGACCTTACTTGTTATAATTGAGTCAGGAATTGGGTGGAGACATTCACTCGTCGTGAGGTCGTATCTCTATGACTGACTTTCACATGAATCACACATTTACTATGTTTTTTTGTCAATTCACTTTATCTATTTTGAACAATATTCGTAATCGTTGAACTATATTTAAAATCGTTAAACGATATTTGTAATCGTTAGTTTGTGTGATTTATTGTCTTGTTTATTCAGTAAGTAATGTTAAACTTTTTTGAATTTAGATACAGGGTAACCGGAACCTGCCCTAGAACCGGCGGTTCCGGTTCCGGTTCTTATATCTCGGGAACCTGCAGTTCCGGTTCCAGTCAGAAAAAGTGGTACCTTGTTATGCTCACCCCTAAGTGTGACCATATCTACTCAATCTGTGGAGATGTTAAATAGCTAATTTAGAATTTTTCACTGTTATGTTCATACCATGTACTCCCTCCGTCCCTAAATAAAGTTCTCACTTCTCCTCCAAGTTTTGTCCCTAAATAAAGTTCTCATTTCTCAAACTTAAGGGTCCCACTTAATATAATAATATTATTACTAATACTTTCAGCACTAATTATCTCCTAAAATATTTTCTCTCTCCAATCAAACATTATATATTAATCAAAAGTAATACAAAATACCTCACCACTAACTATCTCCTAAAAAGTTGTGCCCAAGAGAAATGAGAACTTTATTTAGGGACGGAGGGAGTATAATGTAATGTCTAATTATAATATTGTTAATACTTCTATAGAGAAACGTTCAAGGAGGTCTATCATTTTTATGTAGTCTCGAGCAACAAATCTCAACTATTGGTTAATAAGATCTAATGGTCAAGATTAATCGCATATTTTATACATGAAGTGGTATTTTGGTCATTTGACACTTAAAAAAAATTAATTTTTTTATTTTTTATTTTTTATTTATTTATTTATTTTAATTTTAATTTTATTTATTTATTATTATTTTTTGTTTTTCGTTAAAAAATAATATTTATTTGATAATTACGTGTAGTACTTAATCACATGTGATTTCAGTGTAAAATCACATGTGATTGTATATTTAATCACATTTGATATTTTAGTACAATCACACGTGACTCAGTACGCAATCACATGTGATTCAGTATGCAATCACATATGATTCAGTATGCAATCACATTATGTGTTAATAATGAAAAATAATAAGTTTAAAAGAAAATAATTCTAAAATAAAAAATAAAAAAATATTTTTTAAAAAAAACGACCAAAATACCCCTCCATGTATAAAATATGTGATTAATCTTGACCATTACATCTTATTAATCAACGGTTGAGATTTATTTCTTGAAATTTCATAAAAATTAAAGACTTCCTTAGAATACTTACTTACTAAAGAAAAATATCCGAGTAGTAGTCCTTATTTGTCAACTTGCCATTGCAATAGGTTTGACAAGTTTTCTAGTTACATTGTATTTCTTCTATAAAGGCATATCCAATCACAAACGATGCGTGAGATATTCATAACAAAGTATTTGCTGCATAACTTTCTTATAATCTTGTATCTTGGTATTTATGTATTTATTTTATTCACATACCTATTAATGAAAACTATTCCAAATTGGCCTAGCATTAAAACGTCCCTAATATCTTAGAAGAGATTTGAAACCTACATGTGTAAACACTTTGAAAGGACCAGTGAAGAGTCAAGAATGCCCACTAGAATACGATCATACTAATTAAGCTGTATAAATCAAAGTAAAAAACTCAAATTTCTCTAAGTAAGCTGAACATGAATCCTTTAACAAGTGTATCATTGTCATTAAGTTTTAAATGATCAAACAAAGAAAAAGAACAATTAGAACAAAAACGTAACTCAAAGAATATCAATTACCCTAAGTCATTATTATTCATATATGGTAATTAATAAAATCACTAAAATACAAACATATGATTAACAAATCATATTAAATAACGTTACGAATAATAATTGGGACCATCGGCTTACATTGATATAATAAGAAAGAAAAGGTAATGAAGCATATATAATAACATGGTTGACAGGAAGAAAATGCTAAATAACATGAAACCCACCTGTCCAACCTAAACACCAGCATATGCTTTTCTTAGGACAAAAGAAATACACATCATATCGATGTTCTAAAACCTAGGTTTTAAATTGAACAGATCCATATCTTAATAATAATTGAATTGATTAGACCGGTTAAACCAGATTACAATATTATTAAATATTTATAATAAATTAATATTGTAAAATGTACATAAACTAGTTAATTTCTACCCGCGCGATGCTGCGGGGATTTTTGTATAGTATCCAAAATACTGTTTACTGATATTTTCATACAACATTTAAATGATTGTTTATACTAATAAAACGAAATATGTGTTCCAATATATTTTCAATAGCATAACTCTCAAATAAATATACTAATTTTATATTAGATGACATTTTATATTAAAAAAACAAAACGTTGTTACAAAGATATTTTCATATGAGAAGAAAAACCCCTTAATGCCACAAAGGTTCATCCACGACGACTCTGGACTTTTCGCAAAGCGCGTGGTCGCCGGAGATTAGTCAGCTCGTAAAGTTAGTCAGAACTCCGGTTACCATAAAAAGAAAAATTAGGCATGTCATATTAGAACTTTAAAGTGTATTTAAACTTTTAAATAAAATTAGCAATGTTTAAAAGTGAAGGGGATATTTTAAAACTTTCACAAAAGTAGAGGGGTTGTTTTAAATCTATAAAAAAATACAGGGACTGATGTAAAACTTTCAAAAATAGAGGGTATGTTTTAAAAAGAAGGAAATATGACAAAAAGTTAATATACATAAGGGCAAATATGTCAATATGTTTAAATTCGAACCTAAATTGGGTTTGTTTAACTGATATAGTTATAACTTCTTATAACTAGTAGATTTACCCCGTGTGATGCCGCGAGGATTTTCATATGAATCACAAACTAATGTTTACCGATATTCATACAATCATAAATTCATCTTCTCAATAATTTGGATACTATAAATAATTTAAGCTGGAAAATCAAGTTAGTAAATATTATATTACTAATTCACACATTACATTTTTTGGAAAACAAAAATCAAACATATTAAAACAACGTGGTTAATATATAAGTATTTAAAAATCCAAATACAAAAGGATAAAATTAAAAATTTAAAAAAGTTAAAATTAACGGCTAAATATAAAACTATAAAAAAAATTGAGCATCTGTTAACCAAATTCTAAATGTTACATATATAATTTATATTATTTAATCTCTTAACAAGGATGACATCATCCATAAGTATATGAAGTTAGGAACAATGTGAAGAGAGGGAAAGAGTAAAAAACAGTATAAATATAAGAAAATTACAAAAAAGCCTCTTAAATAGGGCCCACACTTTGAATTCTAAAATGAAGTCAATGAAAACGGCTGCTTGAATAATTTGTAGTAACAAATTCTGAAAGAAAGTAAAAAAAAAAACATACGTTTAAATTAGGGGTGAACATGGTACGGTACCACATATATTTTTCTCATACCGTGTATCGTACTAACTATAATTGGTACACTGATTTATCTACCATTACCATACCAAGTTTACTTGGTACCAATTTGTTTGGCTACCAACAATCTTGGTTGGTACAAATTGGTAATGATATATACCAACATCACTAACTCATATGAAATTAAAAAAATTAATAACAAAAGAACAATGATATTTTATCATTATCGACCAGTTAAACATATTAACAAGTGTTCCGAACATAGAAACAAAATAAGCAAAATGATATAATATGTTACGTGCTATATAAACATAATCTAGTACGATAAAGTAACAAAAGATGTAGTTATCTTGTCGTAACTGAATCACTGATTTGTGTGAATGTACATATAAAATATTATATTTTCAAAGATGTTTTTAGTTTTAAAGTTAAAATAAGTATGTCTTATTATATTATATTAGTTTCAGAGATATTTTTTGGGCACATCTATAATTTAAATAAAATATCATATATTTTAATATCTAATTGGAATCTTGGGCAAATAGGTTGCTAGTTTGTTATAATATATTAAACTAAAAATCATATAATATATATCTTGGCTGGTACGGTATACCGTGGTATTTAAAATCTGTGTACCATTACCATACCATGATTACACAATTGGTACGGTACTACCAACCAAACATGTTGGCTACCAACATATTGGCTACCAACTATACTTGGTATGGTTGGTAGCATGTTGGCTGGTTTTGTTCGGTACAAATTTGACACCCCTAGTTTAAATTTCTAAATGGTAAAGCCACTATTCACCTATATCAAAATGTTATCTATATTATATACAATAAAAATGAGTTCTAAAAATGAAGTTGAATTTAATACCTTGCATTTAATATTAATAATATTAATAATATAATAAATTTATTTATAAGATTAATTAAATTATTATATTTAATATATATGTTTTAGTTTCTAGCAAATGTAAAGACACATATTAAAGGTAAATTAAATTGTTATATTTAATATATAGGTTTTAATTTCTAGCAAATGTAAAGACCCTTATTAAATGTATTAATTAATTTAGAATTTTACATACAAATTAAAAATGAATTATTTAGTATAAATAGGTAAGTAAGGTTGTTAATCTCATTCATCTATTCTCCTATTATGAATTTCATTTTGGTCAATTCATGAATCAAATATGTCTTGATGTTTTTAAGTGATTTTTGTGTAATGATACATCGTTTAATTTAGGTTTGTTTATTTTGTAGGATCGACTATCTCCAGCGGTGTTACTCTCATGATTACACAATATATTATACTCAAATCGGTATCATACATTTGCTCATAATTCTTTGATTATATCGTCTAATTCTTTGATTATATCTTATACTCAAATGTTAAAGTCTAGATAGTATATATGACACACACCAAAAGCTAAACATGTGGGTTGACGATACGATCGTTGGGCAACAAAAGACATGATGACAATGCAAACCGGAAAACAAAAGGAATAAATTATGATCGGAGGTGAAGGCAAGTCACATTGTACATTACTTTAATAATCAATATGTAGCAAAGTTCATAATAAATAAGATAATTCATTTTCAAATAAGTGCTCGCTTACATATTTGTAAATATAAGTAAATTAATATATTTTAAAGTTGAGTTTGGTCATAAAAATAAGAAATTAATGTAATAAAAAAATAGTAAAAACTAATAACTCCATAAAATTTTCATATCAGAAGTCTTGAAATAATATTATTAGTAAATGAATATAAGTAATAAACTCATGTATATTTATAATAAAAACTAATAAATTGACTTATCATGTGTTATAAAATAATGATTAGAAAATGATTATGAGTAATGAACTAATGTATAGTTTGTCATAAATATAATTAATAAATTAATGTAATGAAAAAGATTATTGTAGTAAAACAATATAATAAAAATTAATAACTTAATCAAATTTCCATATCAAAAGTCGTGAAATAATGTCTAAACCAATTTCCAATTGCCCGCCAAACACCTTTGGAGACTTCACAATTCCAAAACATAATATAAGTAAATTATTAGTAAATTAATTTAAGTAATAAAACCATTTTATAATAAAATAAGTACATTTAAATATAGTCGTTTAATATATTTGAAAATTGAAGACATGCTTATGACTAATAAATTCAAATTGTCATATGAAAAACATTGCATTAATTATTAGTAAATTAATATAAGTAATAAAAACCATTTTATAATATAAACTAATAAATCGACATATCTAGAGTTTTAAAATAATTATTGGTAGATAATTATAACTGATAAACACATGTATAGTTTGTCATAAATAAGATTAATAAATGATTATAATGAAGATATATCGTCGTTCATTTATAGTTGTTTTTCTACAAGACAAAACATAAATTTTTTCGTAGTATAACTTCTATGTGATGAATAACTTTTTTTTGTTACGCTAATAGAAACGATGATGGTTCTGTTACTTTATTATTTTCTCCGTCACACTTTGCTTATTTAGTAAAGTACCCACAGTTAAAGCTAAACATGTTAGTGAACATAATTTTGTACTTCGCCCGTGACACAAAAACAATGTATACGTTTTACTTTCGAAATAATAATTCATTATCATCAACAAAGCCCGTGCATCACACGGGCCATGTTGTCTCGTATTACTAACTAACGGGTTTTAGCCCCACGTGATGTTGCGGGGGATTTTCATATGACACTAAGGTGGTTTATATCAGTAAACGTTCTAGTTGTATAATGTATAACTATATCTGCGGAATTTGTTTATTCTATTGATTGTATAACAAAAATAGGATAATATAATACCTAAAATATTACAGTATTTACTAATTTCATACGACACCAAAATAGTTTTTATATTGAAGATAAAATAAATTATTAGTTTCAAGATATTCTTAATACATAACTTTTTAAATATATATATTAATTTTATATTTCATGTTATCTTATATAAAAAACAAAATATAGATTCTAATATATATTTACTATGAGCGGAAAAAGCCATGAAGATTTATTTGCGCTAACTTCATGCTAGCGTATAGTGTGTAATCGCCCTTGTATTAGTTGCTTGGAAAACAAATCTAAATACATATAAAAAAAGGTTATGTAAAATATGGAATGAAACGTTGGGGAGCATTAGATCAATTTAGGAGGGAACGTGGTCAAATAAAAAAAGTTAAATACATAGTCAACAATAGTGGCTTACAAATTTAAAAGAAAAGTAAAAGAAAATTAAGCAGTGAGGCACTATTCATAAGTTCATAAATATTATTCCCTCCGTCCCTTAATAAAGTTCTTATTTCACTCAAAATATTTGTCCCTAAATAAAGTTCTCATTTCTCATATTAGAGGGACCCACTCAATAAAATAATACTACCTCCGTCCCTAAATAAAATTCTCATTTGTGTTGGGCACAACATTTTAGGAGATAGTTAGTGGTGAGATATTTGGTATTACTTTTGATTAAAATATAAGGTTTGATTGGAGAGAGAATGTGTTTTAAGAGATAGTTAGTGGTAAAAGTATTGGTTATAATATTATTATATTAAGTGGGCCACTTATGTTAGAGAAATGTGAACTTTATTTAGGGAAAAAACTTGAAGGAGAAATGATAACTTTATTTAGGGACGGAGGAAATAATATTATAATGTACCTTACTACTAACTATCTCTTAAAAACATTTTCTCTCTTCAAAAACCTTATATTTTAATTAAATTTATTATCAATGACCTCACCACTATTTATCTCCTAAAATATTGTGCCCATGAAAAATTAGAACTTTATTAAGGGGCGGAGGGAGTATATAGTATAATATAATATAATATAATATAATATAATATAATATAATATAATATAATATAATATAATATAATATAATATAATATAATATAATATAATATAATATAATATAATATAATATAATATAATATAATATAATATAATATAATATAATAATAGGTAGCTTGAGCTTTTAATTCGAACTTATTTTATCAAACACAATACTAGTCGATATTTTCAAGCTATTGAATCAAGCTATAACAAAATTTTAAACTGAAGTCAAATCTCATCATAATATCCATGAAATTGATATAATAGTCGGAACTAGGAGTTAGGGTGTTACACTTGGTGTAATGGGATCTGCGATGCATCCCTCCCCTTACGAACACATCCCCTTCTGATTTTTTGTCTGGTTTGATCGCCCAGGCGACCAAATGTTGCGAAGTCGTCTTCCCTTTTTTTTGGTAATGGGCTTGATTATCACTATGATGGATTAGTAATGTGTTTGGCCAACTGTTTTGACGTTGAGGTGACAATGATAACAAATCGGATTTAATTATCATTACTATCAGTCTTAAAGCTACTGAAATAACGGACCAAATGTAGATCATAATTTGAGAAGTCCAAGTGCCCAACTTAACTTGATATGCCATATGTATACTCAAGTTGCTAGTTGGGCTTTACTATAATTGGGTCGCTATAGAAAGAACCATTGTATTAAAAGATGCATCACAAACAAAAACGAATATATTAGCGAATATTAATTAAAAATAAGGTACATTACAACCAGGGTCGTCCTTGGGCATGGGCGAAAATAGCGATTGCCCAGGGTCCACAAAATTTAGGGGCCTACTTTCAAAAAAATTTAACCCAAGTATATATGTGTGTAAACTCATTTGAATAAAGGTAAGTGCAACGAAATATTGAAAATAAACAGACTACATGGTCCAATCTTGACATTTTATTTGGGGATTAAGGTGACAGTTTTAATTTGGCGGAAATTTTATTTATATGGAAAAAAGTTACTTTTGGGGCCCATTTTTAAGATTTTGCCCAGTAGCCACAGATTGATTGGACCGACCCTGATTACAACATCATAGTATTTTATATGTTGGGTTTTACAACTAAGTTTTCCAACATGTCAAATTTTTTATAACAAAAGCTTCTCAAATTGTGAGAAAGGAGAATGTGTTACCCTGATTTACGGCAGGTCTATTAAACATAAAAGGTACTTAAAAGAACGAATATACTTCGTATATGTTTATCGATATCAAATATTTGCTCGTGGTTTACTGCAGATGTATTAAACATAAAAGGTACTAAAAAGAACATTAAGAATCAATCTTATGAGTTTGTAAATGCTAGTAATATGTACTAAACATGCCGTTTTTGGATTAACTGATTCCAACACACCAACTTATGAAGAGAAATTTGCTAACCTAAACCCGACCTTATTACCATCCCTACTTCCAAGACTAGGGGAACACCTAGGAATATGACACTCATCACAACTGCAATTACAATTGAGAATGACTTAAACATCACTAGGGCCTTTTATCCGCAAAGCCCATATTGAATAAGCCCAGTAGAAATTAGTATATATACATTTTGCAAATGGGTGAATAGTGACTACTAGGTGGATTTTTCTTTATTACAAGTATTATTTTTTGATGCGTCACCTTTGTGGCTTTAGGTGTAAGATTATCTTTTTTAGTTATTCCTTTTTCATTTAGCCCCTTTTCTTAATTTTAAGATTATAAAATATTCGACATTTAAGTTTTAAATACTTATATTTTAACCTCATTTGTTTTAATATGCTGATATTTTTATCCGAAAGATATAATGTGCAAATTAGTAATATAATATTTATCAACTTCATTTTACATATTATATTATTTATAATTTTCAAATTATTGAGAATATGAATTTATGATTGTATGAAGTAGTTTGAGTATCATATGAAAATCTCCCGTGTGCGCGGATAAACAAAATCTGACTCTCAAAAACGTTACCCGTATTCGTGCAAATTGTTCAAGTTCTTTTACCGTGTAAATATGCATCACCAGTAATTCAATTTTGTCTTGTTATGCTAATCTATATGTTCCGTTTTATTTTTTGTTATTTTGAAATAGTTGCTTTTACATTCAAATTGAATATAAGACTATTAAATTTTCACTTAATTAAAAAGGGTTGGAGTAGTATGTATCATAAGGCATATGGTAATAAATAATAAATGTTTTTTATATCCTTGCAACTAATTCATTAAAATAATTCATTTTTAATAATGGTAAGATAAAATCAATTTAACACAAAAATATAAATGACTCGTCAATGTCAATTTACACTGATTAAAGAAATTTGAGTTATTAAATGTGTATTATTGTATGTCTATGAGACACATATTAGCAAATCCCATATAAAAAAACATAACAAAAAAAAAGGGCTAAATATGAAAGGATGCCATAAAAGCTCGTAGCCGAACATACCCGATGTAGCTGAAATTTAAGAAAAACAAAAACAAAATTGTCGGAATACCCTCACGTTTGTCGTAATTTAGCACTTATTATGTGTGGCAATTTTACATTTCCCAGATTTAGCTAGTTTACCAAATATCTCTATTACCTATATGAAAGTGTTTTTGTTTTGAAGCCACATCAGTTAGTTGCTTCTATGTATACCCACGTGGCTATGCTTGTTGCTTCCACGTCACTTAATTGCTTGTTGCTTTTTTTGCTTCTATATGAAAGTGTTTTTTATTTTTCTTTTGCTTATTTTTATTTTTGTTATTTTCATCTTCCTCCCTCTCTCTTATTTATGAAAAAAAGACCCATCGGCAAAACCACATAGCTCCACCGCCATCAGACTTAAATAAATCAAAGGGTGCCGCCATTTTCCCCAATTCGAGGTTACTGGAAACACCACCGTACGACCCACCGGCGTTACGCACATACATGAGGTGGAAAGCGGACGACCGCGAAATAAAAGCTTCCCGAGCCGAGCTTCTGCCGGACAGCCGGAAAGACCTCCACATTCATGGCTGGGAGATCCCGTCTAGCAATTGTTCATGTCTCGCCTCGCTTAACCTCCAATCGTTACCTCTCCGTCCCTCTCTTAATTAATCCAATTCTATATAATCAAAATAAGTGATACATTTTCTATTTAGGGGTGGAACAAAATAAGTGATACACTTCTAAAACTTACCTTATTTGGTAAAAAAGTGGGACCCATTCTCCACTAACTATCTAATTTAATAAAGTGAAATTACCCTTTTACCCTTACTTTTACTTTTAAACATCATTAATATCACTACATTCCAAATAAGTGGGACCCATTATCTACTAACTATCCACTTTAATCTAATTTAAACCACTTTTTAATCTTTTACCTCAAAAACCGCAATTCTTCAAATGTATCACTTATTTTGATACGGAGGTAGTATAACATTTACATAGAATGAATAGTGACTTTTTGTCTTTTTCTGCAAATTCTCCACATATAACATATACCTAAAGAAGCAATAGATTTACCAAAAGCTAACCTGCCAAGATGGCTAGCTGCAATTGCTCTAAGTCCCCCTTCCTTGGAGACCTGGCTTCGAGACCCTTTCTCTGCATTTCTTTCCTTTTTTTCTAACTTTTATGAAATTACATTTTTTACCCATGAACTTTAATTTTTTTTAAATAACAGTTTACTCCCCTGAACTGCATAATTTAATAACTATATATTTTTTCTTTCTAAAAACAATAATTTACAATCCCAACTGCATAATATAACTAATAAATTTCTATATAAGTAATAATTATTTTTTTTTAAATACTATTATTATATACTATAAATATTATTAATCGTTTTATTTTTATTTACTATTAATAAATTTCTATATAAAATTGGTATCAAAGAGGTCTAAATTTCTAAAACAACAAATTATATGATCGTATTTTAAGTAAACTAACAGATACAAATTGATATAATAAGTAAACATAAAAATATTTAGTTACAACAAACAGAATATCATAGATCGCACATATAACTAGATAAAAAAAACATCTTTTGAGTGTCATAAAAACCCCCGCGACATCGCGCGGGTATTTCCCACTAGTTATACTCCATTTTGCCTAATTTATAGAACTTTATTAAGATTATTACAGAGTTGTTTTGTTTTGTTTTTTGACGTATTAACAATTTTGACAGTGTTGTAGTGTTGTAGAGGATCTTTATTTGACCTAATTGATCAGGTTTAGATTTCCTAGAAATTGGAAGAGTGATCGTATGCTGAGGTTGTTTTGATCATAACTGAGATTATAAGGAACTGGTTTCTGAATTAAGAAATTGAAATGTTATGAAAGCTATTCTCTTGGGATTTTGTTAGAACAAATCACAGTTCAACTTATTATTGATGCTGCAGTTAGTACTGATCATGGTTACTACTGATGAAGACTATGGTTACTACTGATGGGGCAGAAACACTTGATACTGATGAGTTGATACTGGTGAATACTATAACTAACTTACTACTGGTCATGCATAAAGAGAAGATACTACTGATCATTAGTAGTTACTACTGACGTTGGTTTTGGACTTACTACTGATTATCAGAGTTACTACTGATCATCACATTTACTACTGATGATGCATATTTACTACTGGTGATTGCAGTTACTACTGATACGCGTATTTGGAGCAAATCAAGTCCGAGATCTTCGCAGAGTTAGTTATAGAATGTTATTCAATGTATATCTTTTATAATTCGATGTAAATCAAGTCCTAGAATAACTAGGGTAAATAGTTAGGCTTCAAGGACTGCTATAAGTAGTTCCTTACGAATTGTAAATGTACGTGTGTATTGTTAATCAATAATATACATTGAAGCTTTTTGAATCACTGTGTTCTTAATATTATTGTTTATTGTTCATTCAATATACAGTATTCTATTGTTCTTAATATATTAATACAAGTGTTGATCCGCTGCAACTTCTTGTTATTAGTAGATCTGGGTTGGCAATAACTTGTTTTGGTTATTCGATCCTGACAAGTTGTATCAGAGCATTTGGTTCTAGATCTACGAATTTTAAGAACAACAAAAAGTTTTAATCTTTAAACACACAAATTGTTGATCATGACTGATAACAATGAAAGTACTCAAGCAAATAAAATCCCTATACTCACTCCCAATAACTTTGGAATGTGGAAGAATCGTATTAAGCAATACATGCTTATTACTGATTATTCCATGTGGGAAGTTGTTGTTGAAGGAAACAAAACCGTTCACAATCAAGCAACAAGTTCTGCAACTGAAGCAGACAAACTCAAGTGTGAAAAGGAGAAGAAAGACAGAGGAATTGAACTCAAAGCTCTAAGCACTCTTCTACTGGCCATTCCTAATGATTATCAACATCTCTTTGTTGAATATGATGATGCAAAGATGTTGTGGCAGGCACTGGAAAATAGATTTGTTGGCACCAAAAGCACCAAAAGAAACATGAAGTCTGTACTAAAACAGGACTTTGAAAATTTCAAAGGCCAAAAGAATGAATCCCTATCTCAAATCTTCGATAGGTTCAACAAACTCATTGGTGAATTGAATCAAGTTGGTGTGAAACCAGACAATGATGATGTCAACAGAAAGTTTCTCAGATCTCTTGGAGAAGAATGGTCTATGTACACAGTCATATATAGACAAGGTGATGCTCTGGAAGAAAAAGAGCTGGATGAATTGTACAATGAGCTTAGGGTGTTTGAATCTGAGGTAAGCTCTAAAACTCCTAAGTTATCTTCAAACAATGCTGCTTTTGTATCTAGTACAGGTCAAGTTCAAGAAACTACTACAGGAAAGGCTGCAGATTGTGAAGATACTGCAAGAGAATCCTTCTTCACTAGTCATGTGCATACTGCACTAATTAGTGATGATTTGGAACAACTGAATCCTGATGATCTTGAAGAAATGGATCTAAAATGGTAGATGGCTATGTTGAGCCTGAGAACCAAAAGGTTTTTGAAGAGGACTGGTAGAACAAATCTTAACTACAACAAAGGTGACACGGCTGGATTTGACAAGACTAAAGTCAAATGTTACAACTGTAACAACCTTGGGCACTTTGCTAAAGAATGTCCTCAGCCACACAAAAGATCAAACTCAACTGCTCTTGTTTCACAATAAGGACAAGGTTATGATTGGAGCTTTCAAGCAGAGGAACATGCACAGAATCAAGCTCTCATGGCTTTCATTGATTCTCCTACTAAGGTACATTCTAAATCTTGCACTCCTGAATGCATTAAAGCATATAAAGACTTAGAAAAACTTAATAAAGAAACACTTGAAGAGATGATTCTAAATAGAAATAGAAGAATTGAATATAATGGTTGTATAGCTGATCTTGAAAATCAAATTAAAATTTATAAAATAACTGATCAAAATATAAAAGAAGAATTGCTACAAACCACTTATGAAAAAGAACATCTTGAATTAAAATTAAAAGAAACTTTGATCAAACTAGAAGAATATCAAATGGAACTAGAACAAAATAAATTAACCATTAAAAAGTTTGAAAGAAGTTCTCAAATTGTTAATGAATTAACAAGTAATCAAACCACTGAAAAAGTTGTGCATGGAGTGGGATATCATGCTGTACCACCTCCATATAAATTCATTCCTCCACTTAAAGCTAGTTCAGAAAGAATCATAAATGAATTAAAAAATGAAAATCAAACTGAATCAAGTAATGATACATCTGATGATGATCAAACTACAGACTCAATTGATACAAGTTTTCACACAGCACAAAGTCAAGATGACTCTCCTAAATATGATGCAGAAAATATACCAAAAATTTTAAGAAGGGGAAATGAAAGAAACAGAAATCAACTCTTAGAACAAAGAAAGTCTAAAAGTGCTAAGGATAACAAACTAAGATGTGTTATTTGCAACAAAGTAAACCATTTAGCTAAGGATTGCTACTTCAATCCAATTAACTGCAAAGAGTTCAAGGGAATTTAAAAATTCTAAAGTAAAAGCAAAAACACAAAAAATAAAAGATACTACTGATCCATCAGTAGTAAATAAAACAAAATCTCAAAAATCTGAAACACCAAAATTGGGAAGAAATGCACCAAGGTTTGTGCAAAATAAAAGAGTTGGAAGCCCAAAGAACATCAATTATTTCAAAAATAGTGGAAAAACAAATCAAAATAAACAATATTTTAATTTTTCCAACATCAGTAGAAACTTTAACAGGTTTACTACTGATCCTAACCCTAATTACAATGATGTTGGCTACCAGTACCAAAACACTACTGGTAAAAACCCTAATGTTAAAAACACTACTGGTTATCCTAAACATGGTAATTACCCAAATACTACTGGTCCATCCGTAGTAAAGTATTCAAAAGCTAAATATAATGGGTATAGACCAAGGTCAGTAGTAAACTCAGACACCAGTAACAAATCCAAAAGGGCAGTAGTAAAACAAAACACCAGTACTAAACAGGTATGAGTACCAAAAATGTTTAAAATTAAATCTTCTAAATCTTACTTTTCAAAGGATGAACCCAAGACATATAAAGCTTGGGTTCCCAAACTTAACTAATCTCACTACAAGAAAATTCCCGAATAGCTACGGACAAATTCCGTAGCAAAAACTTGATTTTCCGTAGCTAAACATGAATAGCTACGGAAAATGCTACGACAACATTCTGTAGCAAATTTCTTCCTAGCAAATGGGTTTTCGTAGCAAATTCCGTAGCCATATTGGCGTAGCAAATTCCGTAGCCATATAGGCGTAGCAAATTCCGTAGCCATATTGACGTAGCGAATTCCGTAGCCATATTGACGTAGCAAATTCCGTAGCCATATTGGCATAGCAAATTCCATAGCCATATTGGCGTAGCAAATTCGGTAGCCATATTGGTGTAGCAAATTCCGTAGCCATATTGGCGTAGCAAATTCCGTTGCCATATTGGCGTAGCAAATTCCGTAGCCATATTGGCGTAGCAAATTCCGTAGCCATATTGGTGTAGTAAATTCCATAGTCATATTGACGTAGCAATATTCCGTAGCCATATTGGCGTAGCAATTTCCATAGTCATTTGGCGTAGCAAATTCGGTAGTCATATTGTCGTTGCAATGTCCGTGGTAATATGGTCGTAGCAAAGTTCGTGGTAATATTGTCGTAGCAAAATCCATACTCATATTATCGTAGCAAAATCCATAGTAATTTTGTAGTAACAAATATCGTAGTCATGTTGTCGTAGCAAAATCCATAATTATATTTTCGTAGCAAAATCCGTAATCATATTGTCGTATCAAATGATAAAATCGCAATTAATAAAGCTTAAAAACCAACTTATAATATAAATTAAAACAAACAATCTTTTGTTGCATAAAAAACATAACCTGATTCATTAAACAAAAGTTATTTGAAAACAAATTAATACTCAATCAATGATATACTATCAGTGACTTGAAAACATGTTCTTTAAAAACATTAATAACAATAATTGCTTATGTAAGGTGTTCTCGTTTTTCTTCATGTTGCGTTTTAATTAACTCCTTCAAATATTCAATCTCATTTGCGTACCAACAAGCTTTTTATGGACATCATTATCGGACACTAACACATTTGAGATGACTCCTTACTAGAAGGAACTGCCTTTATGTATTTTACAAAACTGTTAGGAAGAATCGATATAGTACTTTTTAACTTGTGGGCCCGAACATCTTTTACAAAGAAGCTGCATATTTGAATTTAAAAATAAACTTGCTCAGTACTTAATTTCTTAAACATTGGCAAAAAAGAAAATCAACAAAAAATGACAATAAAATAAATAAATAAAAATTTGTGTACCTTCCTAAATGGCGAGAAACTGACTGCATAAGCCAAACATATGATTTCTGCTTCAATATGTTCACGAGACTGGTCATATACGAATTGAGAGAAAAAGAAATTGAATATGCCAAAAAAATATTAGTTGTGAAACAAATGCCAAGATAAGTTGAGTAAGGTGAAAATTAAATGAAGAAAATACATATACTGAGAATCGAGAAGCTTAAATTAAAAAATATTCATGTTCTTTCATCCCCAATATATTTACGTTCTTTCATTAATCTCAAAAGATCCCAAATTCTGAAAAATTAATATCCATTATCGATTGTTAAATACAAACAAACATATGTAAAACAGAGGTACTAACATGGTGTGAACAGTTGTGAAAAGCTGCTTCATTCATCTTCAAAATGACCTAATATAATCTCTATATAACGTAATATAGAGAGACCAAAATAAGTCAATAACTGTTCCGCCCATGACTCTAACTCCTTCTACATAATAGGAAACAAGTCCTTAATTATAGGAACAGATTAAATTTATAAAGTGGTAAATTAATATACGATTTTTCTACCAAAAATGTAGGAAACATTTAATTACTTTCCTTTTTCCTACAAACAATATATAGAAAAAAAATTAGATGAGCAAAATTTTGACGGGACCTAGTTTCTCGAAATTTAAAGATTCAAATTTTGTTACATAAATTGAATTGACCAACTATAAATATGTGATATATTGAGTAAAATTGATTTAAGTATAATTGGAAAATAGAATATCAAACTACATTCAATTTAAGCTACAGCTAGTGTTATTGTCATCTAGCAATTGTAAGCAAACAAGAGTAATTGTATTTAGTCATATAATTTGGTCTTATTTATAGTCATACTCATTAGATGAAGAATGTGTTAAAATTATGGTTACTATTAAGAGAAAGAATTAGTAGATTATACATGTCATCCTATCAAGTAGGTATGACTATGAATATAACTAAAGGGTAGGACTAAATATAATTTCTCTAAGTAACAAATAAAAACAAATACGAAATAAAAGTATACGGATTAGCATTACGAAGAGCAGCAAGACCAATAATATTATATGCTCGTTTTGATCATTCTAGTAGTTTTGAAACTCAGTTTTGTAAATATTCATTGATGATTATAATTATTTTGTGGGTTTTGTTAATAATATATCTTTTGTATCTACTTATATGCTTACCCATTTGATCAAGACATGTATAAAATTAAGGTATAATATTAGAAGAGAGAATTAGTTTATTATACATGTCATTTACTAGTGGATTGCAACATGAGGGAGGAACAAAAAGTAGGCATTAATATGGGTGGTACTGTTTGTGAGCTACTCATGCTTGGCTAGTTAAAAACATAATGTAAATGAGTTCGAGTTGAACTTGAGCTTAACTCGGAGGTCGTTTATTAAATGAGTTCGAGCCTGAGCTTCAGATTTAGAGTTCGTTTAGGCTCGCGAGCCTAAGCGTACAAATATATATTAATTATTACCAAAATATGATTACATATTATATATTTTTATAATAATTTTTCTATGTATATTACACATATATATGTATACAATATACTATAAAAATGAAATGTTAAATAATATATTAAATGCTATAATTAAATAAAAAAAATTTATATATATTTTATGTATATGAGAGCATAAATGAGCCGAATCGAGCCGAGGCTGAGCCAGCGAAAACTCAACGAGCCGATCTCAAGCTTTGCAATATAAGGCTCGAAACGAGCTGAGCTCGAGCTCGATCTCTCCATAACATTTTTCATAACAAATTAGCTAGAGATATTTTCCATAACAAGCAATCTCCGGATCAATGCGATTCTTTATAGCAAATTTTGTTGCAAAAAAAACTACGGAATGGAAATTTTTAGCATATCGCGTAGCAAGATTCCGTAGCAGAATACTATTGAAATTAGTTCCGTAGCAAAATTTCGTTGCATATTAGCTATGGAATTTCATCATGTAGCAGACTTGCTACGGAATGAAGTTCCATAACAATGTCGGTAACAAATTAGCTATGGATTTTTTTGCCCTGTAGCAAATTAGCTACAATTTCACATTCATAGAAATATTCCGTAGCAGAATACTTACGTAATTCAGTTCCGTAGCAAAATTCCGTTGCATATTTGTTATGAAATTTCTTTCGGTAGCAAACCTGCTACGGAATTAAGTTTCGTAACAATTTCTAGTAACGAATTAGCTACGGATATTTTCCCCGTAGTAAATTAGCTACAATTTTATTTTCATAGCAATAATCCGTAGCAGAATAGTTACGAAATCTAGTTTCGTAGGAAAATTCCGTTGCATATTTGTTATGAATATCTTTTCGTAGCAAACCTGCTACGGAATTAAGTTCCATAACATTTTCCGTAACGAATTAGCTATGAATATTTTCTCCGTAGCAAATTAGCTACAATTTTATTTTCATAGCAATATTCTGTAGCAGAATAGTTACGGAATCTAGTTCCGTAGCAAAATTCCGTTGCTTATTAGCTATGGAATTTTATTATGTAGCAAACTTGCTATGGAATGAAGTTCCATAACAATTTTGCTAACAAATTCGCTACAGATTTTTTCCCCATAGCAAATTAGCTACAATTTCATTTTCATAGCAATATTCCGTAGCAGAATAGTTACGGAATCTAGTTCCGTAGCAAAATTCCGTTGCATATTTGTTATGAAATTTTTTTCTCTAGAAAACCTACTACGGAATTATATTCCATAGCCTCTTCTGTAACGAATTAGCTATGGATATTTCCCCCGTAACAAATTAGCTACAGAATTCCTTTTCGTAGCAATATTCCGTAGCAGAATTATTATGGAATCAAGATCCATGGTAAATTCCATAGCAAACTAGCTACGTATTAAGAATCTGTAACAAATCCATAGCAAACTAGCTACGTATTAAGAATCTGTAACAAAATTCCATAGCTAATCTTGGATTTGCTACGGTTTGAAAGTTTGTAGCATATTCCGTAGCAAAATTGCTACGGAACCTCAATCTGTAGCATATTCCGAAGCAAAATTGCTACGGAATCAAGTTCGTTGCAACATTCCGTAGCTATACCGAAATTTTCTTGTAGTGTCTTTTACTTACTTGTGCAGAGCATTCAGATCCCTGAAGAAGGTAGAACATGGCACATTGATAGTGGATGCTCAAGGCACATGACTGGAAATCTGCAAATTCTTAAGGATTTCAAGTCATTTGATGGAGGGTATGTGGCCTTTGGTGAGAACCCAAAGGGAGGTAAGATTACAGGCAAATGTACAGTTACTAATGGTAAAATTACTTTTGATGATGTATTTTATGTAGCTGGGCTAAAATACAATCTTGTCAGTGTGTCTCAAGTATGTGATAAAAAGAACAAGATTCTTTTCACAGATATTGAGTGCATCATTCTTTCTCCTGACTTTAGTTTAGATGAAAAATATGTAGTTTTGAGAACTCCAAGTAGAAATAATGTGTATTGCCTGGATATAGGGGGAGAACTCATTTCTTCAAATGAGGTCAACTGCTTTATATCCAAGGCAAACACTACTGAATCATAACTATGGCATAGAAGGATGTGTCACACAAACTTTAAAAATATGAACAATTTAGTAAGAAAGAATTTGGTAATTGGATTACCACAAAAACAGTTCATGTGTGATCATCACTGTGTTGCATGCCTAAAAGGTAAACAACATAAGTCTTCTCATAAGTCCAAAATTGTAAATTCTATTTCTGTTCCTTTACAACTCTTACATATGGACCTTTTTGGACCTACAAATGTAATGAGTATTGGAAAGAAACAATATTGTCTTGTTATTACTGATGACTTTTCCAGATATACATGGGTTTTCTTTCTCAGGACAAAAGATGAAACAAGTGAACTCATCAAGAACTTAATTGTTAAACTGGAGAACACATCTGATCAAAAGGTTAAAGCCATAAGATGTGATAATGGCACAGAATTTAAAAATACTAACCTAATTAACTTTTGTGATCTTAAAGGTATTGACAGGCAATACAGCTCACCTAGAACTCCTCAACAAAATGGTGTAGCTGAAAGAAGAAATAGAACCATCATTGAAGCAGCAAGATCAATGTTAGCAGACTCAAAATTACCAATTACTTTTTGGGCTGAAGCTGTTAATACTGCATGTTATGTACAAAACAGAGTATTAATAGTTAAGCCACATCATAAAACACCATATGAACTTTTTAACAAAAGAAAACCTTCCATAAGTTTCTTAAAATCATTTGGTTGTCCTTGTACTATTTTGATTACAAGAGAACAAATTGGTAAGTTTGACTGCAAAGCTGATGATGGAATCTTTGTGGGATACTCTACTCAAAGCAAATCATACAGAGTGTTCAACAAAAGATTAAGGATTATTGAAGAAAGCATCAATGTATCCTTTAATGAGTATATACCTAATGAACAAGGAAATGGTCCAGATTGGCTATTTAACATAGACAATCTAACCAAATCCTTTAACACTAACTTGGATTTAAATGCAGGTGATTCAAATTGTCATACTCAAAAGGAAGGAACATCATCTTTCAATACTGGTCAAGAAGAGATGAGATACATAGCAGTTGATACTGTTCCCACAGTTAATACTGAGGACAGTAATAATTCAAATTCTGGAAACAGTAGTAAATCAGATAATGAGGACAGTAGTAATTCAAATACTACTGGTACCAGTAATAGTACTCATAATACTACTGGTCCTAGCAATAACCTAAATACTACTGATCCCAGTAGTAACTCTGAACCAGCAAATGATGATGAACCAAACATCAATGACAATGAAGAATCTCAAGAGGAACAAATTCCTGAGATAAATGAGTCAAATCTTGAAAATCAACTAGTGGTTGATAGAGCTACAAACTCAAGGACTCAAAAGAACCATCCATTAGACCTTGTTTTAAGTGATGTTAACTCACCACTACAAACAAGAAGCAAATTTAATAAAAGTCTAACTGCAAACATGTGTAACATAAGCTTAATTGCTAATGAATGTATGTTTGAATGTTTTCTGTCTCAGGATGAACCAAAGAAGATTCAACAAGCAATGAAGGATTCAAACTGGATTGAGGCAATGCAAGAAGAACTTCTTCAATTCAAATTACAAGCTGTTTGGACACTTGTACCTCTACCCAAAGGAAAAAGAGCCATTGGAACAAGATGGATCTTTAGAAACAAGAAAGATGAAAGAGGTATAGTGATCAAAAACAAAGCCAGACTTGTAGCCCAAGGATACACTCAAGAAGAAGGGATAGACTATGATGAAGTATATGCTCATGTTGCTAGAATTGAAGCAATCAGAATATTCCTAGCATATGCTTCATACAAGAAGTTTAAAGTCTATCAAATGAATGTGAAGAGTGCATTCCTGTATGGGAAAATTGAAGAAGAAGTATATGTGTGTCAACCTCCAGGTTTTGAAGATCCAGAAAATGGTGACTATGTATTCAAACTAGACAAAGCTCTGTATGGCCTACATCAAGCACCAAGAGCATGGTATGATACATTATCATCATACTTGTTAAAAAATGATTTTAAAAGAGGAGCAATTGACAAGACTCTGTTTACAAGAAAGGTCAAAAATGATATACTACTGGTTCAAATCTATGTAGATGATATCATTTTTGGATCAACAAATGATTTATTGTGTAAAGAGTTTGAGGATCTCATGCAAACCAAATTCAAGATGAGCTCCATGGGTCCAATGAACTTCTTCCTTGGACTCCAAGTCAATCAAAGATCAGATGGTATCTTGATAAACCAATCAAAGTATGTTAAAGACATCTTGGAGAAGTTTACCATGAAAGACTGCAAAAGTGCAAGTACACCAATGGAAACACACAAACACCTACATCCTGATGCTGAGGGGGAGGATGTAGATGAACACTTATATAGATCAATGATAGGATCTTTGATGTACTTAACAGCATCAAGACCTGACATTATGTATAGTGTTTGTGTGTGTGCAAGATATCAAGCAAGACCTAAAGAACTACACTTGCAGGCTGTCAAAAGAATAATCAGATACTTGAAAGGCAAACCATCATTTGGTCTATGGTATCCACATGACTCACCATTTGAACTCATAGCCTACACAGATAGTGACTATGGAGGTGAATGTCAAGATAGAAAGTCTACTACTGGTGGATGTCAATTCTTTGGATCAAGACTGGTGTCATGGCAATGTAAGAAACAAACAAATGTATCCACATCAACTGCTGAAGCAGAGTATGTAGTTGCATCTGCTTGTTGTGCTCAAGTATTTTGGATTCAAAACCAGCTTCTAGACTTTGGTCATTACTACTGGTGTGTATTTAGTATGCACAAATACTACTGGTAAACAATTGTTCTCCCATATACTACTGGTCTCTAAAAATGGTGGTTACTACTGCTAGGGTTGGTAAATTAGGTCAGTATTAAAATTCATTAGTTACTACTGATGTCAAAATCCTTAGTTACTACTGACGTTCATAGATACTACTGACGTTTTCTACTGTTATCTAATTTACTACTGGTCTTTAAATTGTCAAAGTTACCAAACTAACCCCCATGAAAATAACCGTTGTGTTATGATTCGAAGGGCAATTTAGTCTCTTTGCAGATCAAATCGTAAGATATAAATAGCCGAAGTCGATTAGTTTAGCATTATCCACACATCGATTTGCTAAATCCTCTCGATAAACCCTAAATCGCGATCATAAACCCTGCACCAGTAACAACATTCATACTTGTTCTCTCAAATCAAACGATCAAAAACAAAATCAACGACAATGGCAACTCTACAATCTCTTGATGTTAAAACAAATCTTAAATACTCAGAGTTCCACAACATGTGTGCGTTTCTACGCAATCCAGACGGAACAAAATATTTTCATCCAATCGTCAACTTTTTGAAGAACTCATACATAAAGTTTGCATTAATTGTAAATCCAAAAGCATATCAACAACACTTGGTTGATTTCTGGACTAATGCTGAAAGAACCGAAGGTGCAACTGTGTCTATGATCAAATCAATCGTGGATGGAAAGTCTATCACCATAACTGAACAATCCATCAGACACCATCTACAACTGCACGACGACGAAGGTATGATTTCGCTTCCTAAGGAATACATTGTTGAAATTTTAAACAGAATGGGATATGAGGGAAGACTTGACATTGTCACTTTCCAAAAAGGTCTTCTCTCCCCACAATGGAAATTTTTAATACACACAATTCAACACTGTCTTTCTCCTAAAAGAAGCTCTTGGAATGAGTTTAACAAGTCAATAGCATCTGCTGTTGTTTGTTTATGCACAGACCAAGTCTTTAATTTTTCAAATATGATTTTTGAGGGAATGCTGGGAAATCTTTCTACTTAAAAATTTTTAATGTATCCCAAATTTTTTCAATATTTAATAAATTGTGAATTGCAAAACTTGTCAACTCCCAAAAATATTTTTACAACACCTGAGTTGAACAAGAAAGTTTTCTCAAATATGAGAAAACAATTTAAATTTTCGGGCAAGGAAACCCCTCTGTTTCCTAATATGATCAAAGATCAACAATTTTTTGGAGAAGGTTCAAACAAAGACACAACCCCAATTGAACCTCAACCCACTCCTTCACCCCCAAATGCAGCCCAAACACAACCCCAAACAGTCACTCAATCATCCACCCAATTAGATGTCCTGAATGTGTCCCAGGAACATGAATTCAATCTGCAGAGTGCTACTCTTCACTCTGTAGAAGACCAGCCTTTAGCCAAATCACTCCAGAAAAGCTATAAAAGGAAGAAATCTTCCTTAAAGGACACCAGGGGACCCATTGAGTCAAACCCCAGGCTCCAAAAGTTGTCCTCCAAGGAGGAGAGAGGGCATGAGGAAAGGGCTCTCACTACTGATGCCCCAGAGGTGGGTGCACAGGATAGTGAGAACATCAATAGGACCCAGACCTCGGCAACTCTTAGTGATGACTCTTTTGAGGAAGCACTAAGAGGACCCCGGTGCCAAGAAACCACAAGGGGGGGGGGCACTACTGCTTCTTCTAGGAAGAAGAGAGTGTCTAAACAACCCATTTCATCACCAAGAAGTGATGAGGGTAGAACTGAAACTATTGATTTGACGGAAAGGATGGAAAACCTTAAACCCAATGTACCTATTAGTGAGCCCGATGATCTTGCTAGATGGAGTGAGGGCAGTATTCAACACAAACAATTGACGGATAGGTTGGAATACCTTGAATCCACTGTACATGACTGCCTTACATATCTCACCAATCAAGGAAAAACCATGACCTACATGAGGAAGCATATCAACACAATCAACAAAAGAATGAAAATGTATGAGCATAGGCTTCTTCAACAAACAAAGATTATAAGGAGGCTGAAAAAGAAGGTTGATAATAGTGATGCTTCACCAGTTGAGCTCACTAAGGGGGAGAAGGACAACATACAAAGCATGATAGATGAATCTATTGTAGCAGCAGCAACTTCTCTCCTCAATCTTAAAGAAACAAAGGTTGATGAAGGCCAGGTTAATGATGAAAGCATAGAAAAGATGGATATTACTGATGAGGCTACTACTACTGCTCCTATGGAAGAACAAGCTCAACAAGAAGCATCAGTAGTAACTCCTACTACTACTGATGTCATAGCAGTAGTAAATCAAGAAGAGGCAGCAAACACTACTGATGCCCTATCAGTAGTAATTCCTGAAGACATACCAGTAGTAACTACCTTGGCTACTACTGATGATATTATTGAGCTGCCACCACTACTTGAGCCTGCAGTAGTAATTCCACCATCACCAGCAACAAGATCAACACAATTGGTAGTGAAAGACATGGATGATGACATCAACTGGCTGGAAGTTGATGAATGCACTCTACCTCCACATCCCAAAATACTTCCCATGTCACAATACAAACCTATGGTCACAAATTTAGAATTGAAGCTGCACCAGATAAAAGAGTGACAATTACATAGGAAAGGGAAAGGAAATTGCTGATGAAGACCAACCTAATAGAGCACAAGGTCATGAGATGGTCAACAAAATTAATTATGCTCGGTCAGCAAAGAATGATAAATGGAGGATGAAAAGGGCAAAGTACTTGAAGAAGGTTGAAGCCTCTCTAGCCATTGAGAACAGAAAATTAGCAGAAAGGGCTAGAATACTAAGACAACCCTTCACAGAAATAAAATTGGCAGATATAGCTGACATATCAAAACTGCCACAATTTTAACACAAGGTCAAAACCAAACAAGTTGCAGAAACCAGAAAAGAATTACAACGAAGAGAACTACAAAAAATAAGGCAACTTGAATCTGAAACAATAGAACTTCTTGAAGCACAAGTACAAGAATGCAAAGAGCAGAAGGCTGATATGCCAGAAGAATTTGCAGACAAAAAGAAAGAAATGGTCACATTCTTGAAGTCAAGAGGCCACAATATCAAGGCCTTTGGAAGAATGAAGTTGATCAACTTGATAGAGAAGTACTGTGTGGAGAAGAAGAAGGACCTTCTTGAACAAAAGATTAAAGAGAAGGACACCACAAAGCTTGAACAGATAAATTCCAAAGAAATGAAAGAAAGAAAAACTATAACTGGTGAAACATCTGGTGAACTCTCTTTAACTACCAGAAAAAGGAAGGCTGATCAATCTGAACTAGAACAACCAAAGAAGAAACTACAAATAGTTCAAGTTCATGATCTTCCTATTGCTCCCCTAGAAAGCAATCCAATCATCAACTGGAGATGTATAGATGATGTGATTGAGATTGTTAGAGAAGATAAGGTCACTCAAAGATTCAGAGCTTGGAAACCATTAGTCATGTCCCTAACCAGAAGTGACATAATCAAGATGCTGATTATTGGTAAACCAAGAATGACCAAGAAGACCTGGAAGAATTCAGCTGCAGGCTACATTATAGAAATGATTAATGCTGCTTTCTATCCAGATGAATATCCAGAGAAGTTTACAGATCTAGAGAATATTCAAGCCTGGAATGTGCTACCACCAGTCAACATGTACTTCTTTGAATATACAAGTAAGAAGTGTGATTTATTCCTATATGAAAAGGAGTATCCTCACTCTGAGAAAACTCTTTATCAACTTTGGTGCATGAATTTTATTAAACCTAATGATGCTGTGATATTCCAAAACAAGTTAAATGAATTTGTGAAAAAGATCAGCAAATATATTATTGCACAAAGGATTAAGAGAAACCAACAGACTTTAGAAGGTGATCAGAGAAGAGCAAAACTGTTGGAGGAAAAGGAAAAGAAGAAGAAGATGTGAAAAGAAACTTGATTGATTGAAAGAGAATCAATAAGTTTAGGGGGAGATTGTTAGAACAAATCACAGTTCAACTTATTACTGATGCTGCAGTTAGTACTGATCATGGTTACTACTGATGAAGACTATGGTTACTATTGATGGGGCAGAAACACTTGATACTGATGAGTTGATACTGGTGAATACTATAACTAACTTACTACTGGTCATGCATAAAGAGAAGATACTACTAATCATTAATAGTTACTACTGACGTTGGTTTTGGACTTACTACTAATTATCAGAGTTACTACTGATCATCACATTTACTACTGATGATGCATATTTACAACTGGTGATTGCAGTTACTACTGATACGCGTATTTGGAGCAAATCAAGTCCGAGATCTTCGCAGAGTTAGTTATAGAATGTTATTCAATGTATATCTTTTATAATTCGATGTAAATCAAGTCCTAGAATAACTAGGGTAAATAGTTAGGCTTCAAGGACTGCTATAAGTAGTTCCTTACGAATTGTAAACGTACGTGTGTATTGTTAATCAATAATATACATTGAAGCTTTTTGAATCACTGTGTTCTTAATATTATTGTTTATTGTTCATTCAATATACAGTATTCTATTGTTCTTAATATATTAATACAAGTGTTGATCCGCTGCAACTTCTTGTTATTAGTAGATCTGGGTTGGCAATAACTTGTTTTGGTTATTCGATCCTGACAGATTTGACAGAGGTGGAAAATGTGCAAACATAAAGCTGGTGTTTTTAGTTCACTTCAATTGTTGCTAAATTATAGATTTAATTATTTTTCATATGAAACTAGTGTTTTAATCATTCTGTTTCTAGGAATTATCTGACGCTAAAATTGAAGTAGAAAATGGCACTCATGGATAAGGACAAGGCAGATTCCCCTGAGGCAATCAACAAAGAAGATGTTGATTTGGTACAAATTCTTATTCGTATTGAATATTTAAAATTAGTTAATTGGAAATTTCTAAGGCGTAAAATACCAAAATGTCACAAGATACATGATTATTTCCAGTTATTAATCTGGTTATTAAAGTTATTAGGAGAAACAGGTTGCGATATATGGTTATTTTCAGTTACTAAAGTTAAAACTTGTGATAGGCCAATAGGGTCCAAGATGATCTGCGAAAGTACAACAAACTATAACTGCATATACAGGAAATGGGGTACCATGTTATTGATCATAGATCAAGGTTGAGAGTTGAGACCAAGGTGTATGGAAATCAAATTGGGTTCTCCTATATAACTATAAGACACTTGTACTTTGCACTACAAAGTGTTTAGATGCTGAGGTTCAGTACTGCTCAAATCGATACTTAAAAATGCATTTAGTTACTACAACATCAATGATAAACAACAACTTTAACTTCCCTGCTATTAATAAACCCGAATCGACCAACTCGTAAGTAATGTGTCGAGATTGCAATTTTACCTATAATCCTAACTTTTTTTAGGTTTGTAATTCAGTATGTAATGAAATTAAAGTAGATTCAAATTTGGATCATGGCATGAAAGCATATGGTTATTTCTCAATTATCATCGTTACATGCTATATGTGTTAACCAAACTAATTCTATGTTCATATTGTTTTTTCTTAGATATATGTTTTGATTCTTGTGGTCGTACGATATCAATATTTCCTTAGTTTATTTATGAATGTTTGAATGCAGTGCCATTTGATCGTATAATTTGATCGTGTTTGATAGTTGCACATTTTTCTTGAATGTCATAATTTTAATTTCTTAATTTGTTTACGTTAGTTGTGTAAACGTTTCTTAAATGGTGAATTTGGGTAAAGTATAAATTTCTAACGGATTAAATGGATAAAACATTGGTTTGTGACAGGTTTCCGCAGTTTGCTAAACAATCTTTTGGAATAGATTTTAGAGATCTAATGTAAATATGAAGTATTTCTCCACAGCTTATGATGGTCCTTTTTTTGGTGAATAGATCTTGGATCTATTGTATATATGCGCATAAGTTTATGATTCTCATATCATTCCTATGCTCAGCTTTTACTATACACGTTGGTCGTGCTAAGCACGGTCCTTCAACGTCACTAGTCTTTATACGAATAAAAACTACAACTTTCAATTTTAACACTGTGTATCCGGCTTTTATTTTTTGAAGAACCAAGTTCATTTTGAAGAGAAAAGGAAGCCCTCTTATTTTGACAATGTTTCAAAATAATCTCTGTAATAAGAAATAAATTATTAAATATACCATGTTTCACTCGTGTGAAGACAATAGACCCACAACCTTCCCCAGATAATTTGTTAATCTGCTACATTTGTTTTCTATATAAAAAAGTCAACCAAATACAATAACATATTATAAACGAAATCAATAGACATGACCAGTACAAAAGCAAGATAAGAATAATTAAGAAGTCGACAAAGAGTAAGGACATCAAATTAATAATGAAATGGAATCTCATTACCAACTCATAGGAGTGTGCATGGGGCGGTTTTAGACTCAAACCGAACACGATCCGCTAATTTCGGTTTTAGGATTTTCAAACTCAATGGTTTCGGTTTCTAACGATTTCGGTTTTAGCGGTTTTTAGCCTTTAACGGTTCGGTTTCGGTTTTTAAACCGAATCCACCTCGTTTAAAATATTGATATATAATTTCATGTACAAATTTTCATTTTTCCAAAATTACATACAAATTTCAGTAACAATATCTAATTTACAGCATTAACTTCAATGTCTAATAATATATTTCAACAATGAATACCATTTTTCAGCTCAAAATTCAAATTATAAACGTATTTTGTAGCATATAATAACGATATAAACATTAATGAACCATGGTAGATGGACTTTCAGATATTTAAATAGGTCGACTTCTATTTAATAAATATAAAATTTTAAAAAAATATATAATATATTAAATATTAGCGGGGCGGTTTCTTAATGGAGCGGTTTTTGGTTAAAACCGAAACTAAACCGAATCCATTGGTTTTTTCAAAATCTAAAACCAAACCGCCGGTTTTGAAATGGTTTCGATTTTAACGGTTTGGTTTTGTCGGTTTTAACAGTTTGGTTTCGGTTTTTTGATTTTTATGCTCACCCCTACCAACTCAAAATCCTGTCAAATTCTCAATCTCGATAAAATATATTATGCTTAATTAAAAGCATAAATTATAATACAACCTTGATCACTTCTAGAATATATATGTGTGTCTACGTGTTATAGCGTAGTAGCGTACTGAGAATTTATTAGATCTATTTTAAAAGATAAAATGGTTCTAGTACTAGCTTCAAAATTAACATCACTCATATAATGTTTTAATAATATTTATTTAGGACCATCACCATATCAAGAGGGAGTGATAGAGATGATGGAGAAAAAGAGACAATAATTCATAACGAGTTTTAAATATTCATTGTTTGATAGACACATATATTTGTCATCAATTTTAAACAATATAATTATCAAAGTTATATAACTTTTTTATTACTGAAACATGGATTAAAAATTATAATGATCGGAACAGATGACCGCATTAAGTATATTTCTTAACTAAGAGCGTTTGATATAGGACACCCACAACCACCGTCACGGACTTGTGGTCGAGCGATGCCCACACTGGCATGGTTAAATGGTTAATGGTGGTTATCGCAAGTGCGAGAGATAGTGACATTAGGACATGGTATTAGTAACGGAGATAGTGGTAGGTGTGGTCCAAAAATAGTATTTGTGATGATTAGTGGTGTTGAGTGACAAGTTAATAGAAAAAATTATATTATTTCTTACTTGATTCTTCTATCCATAAAATGATTATCTACTAAATTTTTTTTTTTTTTTTGAACAGCAAAAAAATGCAACGGATCGAGTTTCGGCAAACCGTCACCCCCGAAGACCCCCAAGTATATATGACAAATGATTTTGAGTTGTATTAATCAAATAATTGACAAATTATTTTGAGTGAGAAATGATTGACATATAACACTTATATTAATCAAATAAATGAAAAGAAATATAACAATATTTAGCATGAAGTAATATCATCTCAAGTTAATATCATAGAATTACAGTCCAAAGTAAAACATATAACAATATGTTAACGAAATGATGAGAAGAAAGAAATCAAAAGTAGTTGAGATTTCGTCAATTATTATTATCCAGTTATTAATAATTTAGGTAACAGTTGTATGAACACGAGGCAGTAATTCTGGATCATAACATTGCCGTTCAAAAACTCTATAGAGAGAAAGAGACTGTAGCATTTACTTTTCTAGAGAGAAACTAACTGGAAACGCCTAAATTACCTCATCATAATAAGCTAAATTCCAAAATTATACACACAATTGACTAAAACAAAAACGAAATCAAAATCAAAATCCGAGATCAAGTAATTGGACGCTTGCCGGGATGATCAGCAGCTTGGAGAGTTTTATCGATGAGTTTACGAGCATGATTGCTACGGATCTGAACCCTAACACTGTTCGTTTTGTCCATCTTCATGTACACCTTCTTCGATTTCTTCCGTTTCAGTGCCTTCACCTTCGATTTAATCGTTTCGATCAAACTCTCAAACTGATTCGTCATCGTTTGTTAGATTAATCAGAAGAATGATATTATTGTTATAGATGCATAGATGTATGTTTCTATTATCTATTGCAGATTTATTGAGAGATGGAGTATGAAAGCGAAAGAAGAGGAGAACTGAACAACTGGGAAATAGTAGAAGTGTAAAACCTCTGTTTGCTGTGCTTAATATGTAGCTATTTATGGAGGACGACTCACTGTTATTATCAAAGCCCTTTATTTAAATCATCTTTCAAAACACTAATAAAAACAAATTTTTCTTTCATGCCCTTGTACATTATTGACTTTTTCTAAACTTAATCTTTGCTGGATGTTTTTTTTTTAACGGCTGCAGGATGTTTAATGGTTTTGAATGCAATAATTATGCAAATTTAAGACACGGACTTAGTGACTCGAATCACTAACTTACTAATTTGCCGTTCAATTAAAAAAAATACGAAACAACTTTTATTCCATTATAGAAAGTGTGTCAAATTTACAATTAAACTCACTCTTATAATCCTAACTAGATGATAACCCGTGATGAATCACGGACGTCGAGACCAAATTTCTCAGTAAATATTATATAATCAATCACACAATGAAATATATATAAAAACAGTATTATTCATGAATGATCAATCACCAAATTTCTAGAGATTTAGTGACCTTAAGATGCATCTGATATCATAAACTACAAAATAGCATTTTGGAAATCATGAATACAGAAAAAAGAGAAACTTAAAACCCTAAGAAACAATGTCTCAAATTCAAATAAAATTAAATTGTTCAATTGAAATCAAAAGCAGCCCTAAAGAAAACTTAAAACCATAAAAATTATTCAACTTAAACGCCAGTCAAGTGTTGTCCTTCTCAATCTTGGGAATTAGCAACTTTTTGTTTGAAGAGGTCGAAACATACTCATCGACATCAATAACCGTGTTTACCCTCGATTTGGCTGGACTTGTAGCAGTACTATCATCATCGACATCTTCATTAATCATGTTCCGAGTAGTAGAATTAGCATCTTGTATCAAAATAAATGTTAGTTTAAGGACTTATAAATTAAACTCTAAGAATAAATAATAAACCAAATTAAAGCTCAAGAAATATTGTTAAAAAAAACTTAAAAAAGGCTCTACTAATTTATGCGTACTCTTGGTATTTTTGACACCGGTGGTGGATACATAAAAGCTGAATTCGGTGGTGAGCTACACCCTTGTGAAGCGTTTACTGCTTTGTCATACGCCTTATTTGCCTGCAAAAATATTAAATTATTAAACAGTAAAATTATGGGATATTAGGGTGGAATCAAAAATTAAAGCACTACCATTTCGGCTCTAGCCTTAATCCTTAGGGTATTAATGAGTTATGGGTCAGCTGTCAATGATCTAACTGGGAAAACATAATGTTCATTCGTGATGTTGTACTGCTGCACTTCAATTTTGAAAGCAAATGGGGTGCCGAACATCTTGCTAAAATCAGATGGTGTAGCCCTTTCATCACCATGCTAATTAAAACACCAGGCGAAACAAATGTACATTATAAAAGAGTTAAAAAAGGGGTAAAAGACACATTAAAGAAAAGGAAATAAATAAGCGGTTAAAACAATCAAAGATAAAAATGTGTAAAATATCCAAAACAGTAAGTAAAAATCATTTAAAAAATCAATAATAAAAAACACATACCTTTCTCATTTCTACTCGGATCTCACCAGCTGTCTTGTCTATCAACAATTGAGCATGTTTATCCCACATAGTCAACAAAATTGGTCCCGATGCATCTTCCACCTCTATGGGAATCTTAAACCTGAATACATGGTTTGGGGGGGGGGGGGTGTTTGGAATATTATGGGGGAAAACTATAAAAGTATTTAATTTAACCTTACTTGTATTCGACATCCGTATCACCGCAAGAACCTCTTTTGTTTCCACAAATAAATAGGGCTCTTTTTTTCGCGATGACATCATCCTCGTCTTTCTCCGTCACTACTTCCTTCTCTGATTTCGAACTGCATTTGACGCAGGCCAAATACCACCAAGGTTTGTTATTCTCGACTTTGGTAAATTTTCCAATCACAACGCACATCATGGGCTAAAAAATATAAGTTAGATCATGGCTTCAAAAAATGAACATATATTTTTTCAATAGTGCAGGCCCAAAGCAGCCCTATATCACTGTTTTTACAAACAATATACATTATAAAATCGTTAAAAATCGGTAAAATAAACAATATGGTAATAGTGTTAAAATAATTAAAAAAATTTTGAAAAAATAAAAAATATCTCTAAAATGAGGGGGTTTTTTTTATTTCTGCAGATTTTTAAAGATTTTTTTTCCATTAATAACACATAATGTGATTGCATACTGAATCACATGTGATTGTATACTGAATCACATGTGACTGAACTAAAACATCAAATGTGATTAAATATACAATCACATGTGATTTTACACTAAAATCACATGTGATTAATAACTACACGTAATTATCAAAAATAATAAAAGAATAAAAGAATAAAAAAAATGAAAAATAAAAAATAAAAAAATGAAATTTTTTTAAAGTGCCAAATGACCAAAATATCTCTTCATGTATAAAAATGTGATTAATCTTGACCATTAAATCTTATTAATCAATAGTTGAGATTTATTCCTCAGGACTTCGTAAAAATGATGAACCCACGTTTATCTACTAATCTAACCTCAAAATATTGCATCAATTGCTATGAACTAATAATTGATAGATATATAATGGACGAATTAGTTAGCGATTATATTTAAATAATTCACTATTTCACAAGTTATACATAACCAAGTATCTTCAGTTTGCATAATTTTAGCTAAAGTTGTTTAGTGTTCGGTTTTAATCATGGGTTAGTTAGATAAGAGTGTTTATTAAAATTTCAAAAATTGAATTTTGAATGTTTGTGTTTATCCAGCAGTTTCATGGTCAGATAATAACATCAATAACAACTTCCAGGTGGCAGCGAATCACAGGCTAAGGGCAAAGCTGATTAGGATTAGTCCAGTCAGCATAGCTGACGTGGACAACATGAGGTGGCAAGCATTTCAAAAAAACTCTCCTTTAATATATATAAAGATAAAGATTTGACTAAGGATAGTTTAATGGGCAAACTTGTTAACGATAATAATGTCTCTGGTTTATGTCTTGCACCAAATGGCTTCTTCTAACCTAGTGATATAAAGTGTTGAAAGATGTTTCCTTTTGACTTATGATTAAGGGTTTGAGTTCGGTTATGAACAATATAATGTAGATTTAGGTATATTTTAAAGGGTTTGTGTTCTACTGTAAAATTAATCTATTGATCAAAAAGCAAATTTTAATGAATTTTTTGGATGACGATGCTTCGTTTATGATTTACACGACCTAAATATATCAAATCTTCCTTTAACCAACTGGTAAATATTTATCTAGAAAATAACTCGAACTTGTAACCTCCATTATTAACCGTTTGTCATACTATTTTGTAATAAAGAGATCTAATATATCAACATAAATATTAACATGATCCACTCAAAATTAAACACATATCCTAACTATTTTATCTCCACTAGTGACATTCTTATTACAAGGTTGCTTTTTAAGTTCATGAACTAGACTAGCCACCAAATCATATTCCCATTATTTTGTTTTTTTAAAACAGAAAAAGAAAAATATCTTATTATCATCAAGAAATAATAAATTATTTAATTAAATTACATTAATCTGACATGAGGTGCAATTTTATATTGTTTAATACTACAATAAAATTCTGATTAGAGACACCAAATGATACTCATCCAAATTATAAGTTATTTAATAAAACAGAATAATATTTGCTCCCGAATTAAATAGTAAGCAGCCAAAATTGACTGGCTACTTCACTTTTCTGACATAAAATTTGCATAAATGGAAAACCGGTTTCATTTTGGCTAATAAAGTCGCACACAACCAAGAAAATATATGGATCCAATAGTCAATCGGCGCATCTACGCTATAAAGACGTTTGGTCAATGAAATTGCTATGACTTTTTATAGATTACTTCATTTTAATCACGTTTTTTTTTCTTTCCTTTTGACTCCATTCTTCTATTTAATAATCTTGTAATTAACTTTACTAATACGTAACTTCAAAAGCAATTTTTTATAAAAAGTCAAACATAGAAATCAACAACGTTATATTACGGGGGAGTTGGAACAGGAATGGATTTTGAAACCCATCGGCGTTGGTGAGTTTAGACAATGGCTTTAAAACCCAATTTCAAAAAACCAAAACCCAGTAACCAAACACCTTAACAAGGATCAAAACTCACTCTTTGGTTTCTCTTTCATTCTCATTCCTGTAAAACAAACACTACCTTAAATCACCTTCCTTAGAAAGAAAAAACAAAGTAAATAGTCAAAACGAATATACTAGAAAAAATTATAAACTCGTTAAGGTATCCACGTGAATAATCTAAAGGTCCAAAGTCGACATCATGCATTTATCTTGAAAAAAACATTCAACCTGCAAATAGTAGTTTATTAGAAGAGCATATACATATATATATATTTGGGAAATATTTATTTAATTGATAAATAAAGAAGGGTTTACCTAAGAATATATATTATTAAGACTGTTGAGAATCTGACCATAACATTGCTGCTGCTAGAAGTGCAACTGTTGCAGTTTCAACTCGAAGGCGGTGGGGCCCCAAACCAACAGCTATTGCTCCTGCTTCTAGTATAGACTTTACTTCTGCTTCTGTGAAATCTGGAATATAATATTCATAATTTTATCTTTTCTTCCTTGTATGCTGCAAGTGTGTGTGTGTGTGTGTGAGTAGTAACTAACTACTAACCGCCTTCGGGACCAATAATAATGGAGCCAACAGATTCTCTTTGGGACAGAGATAAGGCATTCAAAACGGGTGTAGCCTCCGCTGCAGCTATAAAAGAGAGTTTTGATTGTGAAACCTAAGTGAACAAAAAACATAAGAAACCAATAAATCACAATTTCAAATGCAACATAATTCATGATATATTAAATAGAATACCAAGGCATGAATACAAGTGACTTACAATAGGTAAGAGGCCACCAACTTTTAAAGGTGGGTTTAAAGTCATTTCATGCAGCCTTTGACCTACAGTATCACACACCATGTTGAAGTATAAGAATCACCTAAACATGCTGTTAATTAATTGGGTGTAAATGTTGATGTTTTACATTGTTTAGCTGCAGCCAGTATTACTCTTTGTAACCTGTTATAACCACCAACCAACCAATCAAAGTTAATTTATTACCCAAGAAAACAATACAAAAATAATTAACCAAAGGTGGAGGTGGATATGACATTAGTTACTTTTTTTTATTTTAGGATCAAGTGAGAAAAAAAAAAAATCTAAAATTTCATTTCAATCTTAACCTATCCACTCTGTTGTCAGATATTGAAGGAGACCGTGCAGTTAATAATGGTGTTACACTGCTTGCTCCAAGCTCCTGTAATATAAACCATTCAAATCACCTCGCTGAAAAAAAATAAAAAATGGAAGTTTCATAAAGGTGGAAAACGTTTCTTTTTCAGAAATACACTTTCTATTAATATTGGATGAAGAAAATAAATAAATAAAATGATTTGGCACATACTGTGCATTTCTCAATGAGCCAATCAGATCGACCACCCTTGAGGGTACCTACATAAAAATAGCCACATGTCATGCCTTCACACGCACACACAAAGTAAAAAATAAAAAACATGAAAACCCACCAAAAGCAGCAAACACGTGCCATTGAGTTGTGTTAACAGATACTAATTTTGGATTCTCAAGTGCAACTACATCTGCTCCACTTCTGTCAATTCTCTCTATACATCCTTCAACTAGACCTCCTTTCCCATTAAACAACTCTACCCTTTAAAAGATTTTAAATTATGATAAAAAAATAAATTATGATATGAGAGAGTGTAATCCACATCATAAGCTGATATAGTGATATGCACTAGTTTTTAAACTCAGAAACAACCACACGAATGATTTGTTGTTTCTCTATTATTTTTATCTTCTTGAACTTGATCACTTTTTTCGAGCTAATAATTAGGAGATATCCAGACTAATAACAGTGATCACCAAAATTAAACATCAAGAAAGTCTTCACAACAGCAATTGTTGTTGAAACTTGAAAGTAAATCCCCAAAAGCTTTACATGTTTGATCAAATGTCACTAATTAAGGTTATAATCCCAACAGAACTTACATTCTCTCTACTTGACTATTTTACTTACTATACCTTTTTCTATTTAAGTACAAGGACATTGTCCATTTTGGTTACTTAAACACATAAATACATAATATGTACATGTGACTTGATACCTCATCTACACATAAATACATAATATGTACATAATGCTATTTCCAACAGCAATAAAATTGAGTAGCTTAGAAGCTATATACACTATAATGGTTAACAAAAAAGTAAAGCAAACATACCTGTCATCTGTATTCAACCTTAGAACTTTACTCATATGCCAGAATTCATCCCCTTGCAAACGAACAGCGGAACCCTAATTAATCAAACACAACAATTAACAGGCCAGTTTCACCGGTGTGTGTGTGTGTGTGTGTGAGAGAGAGAGAGAGAGGTGTTTGCCTTGGAGGGAGGGAGGACGTCGGAGAAGAAGCGAGGGAGGCCGCCGCGAGACTGATTGGAAGAATCAGATGAGAATGCTCGGAAGCTGGAGGTTTTCCGGCATGAGCGGTTAACAACGACGGCGAAACGAGGGCTCCAGAAGAGAGCTTGCATTTGATGATTGATAAAGGGGTTTTGCAGTCAAAGTTGGAGAGACTGTCGAGGAAGTTGGATATGGCGGCTGTAGTAGCCGTGGTTTTTTCATTTTTGTAACGTTTGCACAAATTGCAATATCCTTGGTGTTTAAAGGTTCAAAATGAAAATAACGTAAAGTTGAGAGGTTAAACTATGATAAACAAAACTTGGTTTCCTACCATTTACTCACAAATTATATGAAAATCACGTTTAGAATATGAAAATACGATACGGTAAATTCGAAAGGTAATGTGTGAATAAACGAAAGTTACTCTCTAAATACAAGATTATTTAAAAATTAGATTTTCTAAATTAAATTATTAAGTGGACATAAACTTTAAGACTATATATATAAAAGATGTATCTAAAAAAATAGGGGCCCTTTAAAGCGTGGATTATATGCGGTCACACATCCTGCACCTCCTAAAAGATATCCCTGCAAATAAGTTATAAAATATGAACTCGATGAATAGTTAATTTTATTGAATATATCTTTTATACATGATCATAATATATATTATTAGTTGTATCATTATATATATTCCCTCCGTCCCTAAATAAAATTCTCATTTCTCCTTCAAGTTTTGTCCTTAAATAAAGTTTTCATTTCTCAAATTTAAGGGGTCCACTTAATATAATAATATTATTATCAATACTTTCACCACTAACTATCTCCTAAAAACTTTCTCTCTCCAATCAAACCTTATATTTTAATTAAAAGTAATATCAAATACCTCATCACTAACTATCTCCTAAAAAGTTGTGCCCAAGAGAAATGAGAACTTTATTTAGGGACGGAGGGAGTATATGCTAATAAATTTTAAATGCTTCTATAACTTTTTTTTTTGAACAGCAACAAATTTTATTACGAAATTTAGCAAAGTGCTAAACCATTAATACATAGGGTTCTTTAGCCAATTAACCCAACAAATCACACGTTTCGGATTTCTATGAGTTAACCACAAAAACGCATATAAAACAATAAAATCAATAATATCATGTTTTCTAATACTACGACAATCAAACACTAGCGAATTACGAAATCGCCAAATCATCCAACACGTTGTAATCCCTATCACCCTTAACTTCCATTGCCTATCTTTTGTCGTTGCTGCATCAACACAATAAAGCCACCAATCGATAAACGAGTTTCCTTCAAAATTCTGAATTTCACACCACTTACAAATATACTTCCAAATCTGCTTAGCACATGAGCATTTGAAGAAAACATGTTCCATAATTTCCATTCCCTCACCACATATCGGACAACAAATAGAATTAATCTCCAATCCTCGACGCGATAAATTAAACCGAGTAGGAAGTCTATCCAATCTCAATATACAAATGAACACATTTATTTTTATTGGAACAAAATTACACCAAAGAGTTACCGAATCTATCCCCAGATGAAGATTCTGATCAATGACTTTTCTAGTTTCGGCTACCGAAAACTCATTTTGATTTGCCAACTTCCAGCAAACTTTGTCTGTCCCTTCTCTTAGCTGATACGGTGCTAAATGTACGAGTAGCTCATCAAATTGCTGCTGTTCTCGACCTCCTCGAATGCTTCTTCTCCACATCCAACTCCATCTACCATGTTCCCAACCGTCCTTTATTAAACAACCGTTTTCTGCATCTAGACGGTACAAACGATTAAAATGAGTTTGTAAAGGAATCATATCCACCCACGGGTCAACCCAAAACTTCACTTTATCTCCATTGGCAATTCTATAATAAATAGAATTGTAATCTACAATTTGTTTATCGTGAAGCATGTTCATAACATCAATTATACGGGTCCAAGTACCTTTATTAGTACTTAAGCTTTCTCTAGTTTTTATACCTCCATCATCCCCATGAATTGCCTTAATAACCCGACACCATAAAGACCCAATTTCATTATAAAATCGCCACCTCCATTTAACCATAAGAGCCATGTTTAAAGCATCGATACTAGCAATATCTAGACCGCCTCTATCTTTTGACGGGAGAGTATTTTTCCAAACGATCCAGGACATCTTCTTCTCATCACCTTGACACCCTCGAAAGAACTTAGACCGGATTTGCTCCATCTTTTTAATAACCTTATCCGGGATCCGAAACAACGACATCCAATAGATACCCAAGCTGCCTAGTACCGATTTAACTAAAGTCAACCGGCCTCCAATCGATAGCAATTTTGCCTTCCAAGAAGACAAACGTTTTTTAAACTTGTCTATAATGAAATTCTAACTTTTCTCTTACGCCATATTAGCAGCCATGCTTAACCCCAAATACACAAAAGGCATTTTACCAGCCTCACATCCCGTCCTAATTGCCATCTCCGAGATCTCTTCATTGGACACACCAACACCATACAAATGGGATTTATGCACATTTATCTTAAGACCTTAACAATCATGGAACTCTTGAAGCGTTTGAATAATACCATCTAATTCTGATGCCTTCCAATCTGTCACAAAAATAACGTCATCGGCATAAAAAAATGTGGAATATTAAAATTTGACGACCCGATTGAAGCTCCTGACACCCGCTTCATCTATACCGCTTGATCAATAATTAGATGTAGGCCTTCCATGGCTAGAATAAATAAAAAAGGAGAGAATTTATCAAATAGTTTGTAGGCTAATAATATACTCCCTCCGTCCCACAAAAAACTTCCCATTTCATCCTATATTTTTGTCCCACAAAAAACTTCTCATTTCACATTTGATGGGCTCCACATAATAAAATATTATTATTATTAAAGACTCCACCACTAACTATCCACTAACTATCTTTCTCTCTCCAAACCAATCTTATATTTTAATCAAAATTATTACCAATGACCCCACAACTAACTATCACCTTAAATCCTGTGCCCAAGTGAAATGGGAAGTTTTTTGTGGGACGGAGGGAGTAAGATATTGTAAGGTATTTTACATTAATTTGTAGTCATATGTTCAAATTATGTTACAAATAATATGATGTGGACATGTAGGGGCAATAACATGTTCTTCTAAGAGGACTTTTTGTTCATGCAGACAGCCTAGAAAGGAAGTGGTAAGTTGTAACCATCAGCTGAATACATGGGCGGCCTGCCCACCCCAAATTTTTTCCAATTAGTATAATTTTTTTAGAAATTGGTTATTTTTTGGCTTGGTTTATCCAAATATACATAATATATGTGCGATATCTAATACACGTCATATATTAGCTCAGTGGCTAACTCATGTATCTTAAAACATATAACATTTAGTTTGAGTCCCTTCCATACGCATATATATTTTTTAAAATCTTTTTTCTTTCCCGTTTTAACGTTTCATTTACTCCATTTCCTATTAGAATTTTCTTTTCTTTTAATTCATTTTCCCCTAGGTTTATTGGTTTAAAAATATTATGCTTATCATTTACTTGATCACACATATATTTTAACCAGTGACATATTAATCCACATCATCTATATATGAACATTTTAAAAACTTTACTTGAACGTTATAACAAAACTGAATACGAATATGAGTTAAGAACATAAACTGTGTATACGGAATCTACCAATATAAAAATTATAATCTATTTTTATAGTGCTAAATTTTAGAATTTTTATTCTCGAATTAACTAACACGTGAATTTTGAGTTTGACTAATTTAGTTTACGTTTAGATTTTCTTCAAATTAAAATTGATTTGGTTTGGTTTACGATTTGACTTTAAATAAAACTTCACTCAAAGAACCTGACTTGCACTCCAAAATTTTGCACACCTTTAAAAAATTGTCTGGTACCACCCCTGGCTGAATACTCACAAACTCACTACACTCATTATATATTGTAATATACTAGCAGGGTACCCGCGCAATGCGGCGGCGGGTACCCAGAAACCATATTTCGTGGCGAGCAAGTGTTGTTCGTTTACACGGTAATAATTGTTTCTAGAAATAAATAATTAAACGAAAATGTGGATTTTGGTAAGAGTTGATGATTTACAGCGTCGTATATTTAATGTTATTGGGTAAAATGATTTTCGAGTAACATACTTTTGTTATTAAGTGTGGGTGGTGTTACCAAAGTGTAATGTATAGCAAGTGGTTAACACATAGTGATAAGTTAGGAGAGGTCTTGGGTTCGAATCTTATTAGCCGCGATTTATTTTGTTTTAAGGTAGAGAACTAACTAACAAAAGTGGAAAGGTCCTTAAAATCAAGTTTAAGGAGCTCCTTAAACTTGCCTAATGGGGTAGGCCTAAATGCTTTATATAGTAGTAAGATAACATGTTTCAACTTAGATTTGAACTACAGCCTCTTAATTAAACAATACTTGCACAGCATTAGGTCAATGGATTATTGATCATTTTACTACTCTTATATGGTTTGATAATAATGCATCATCAAGCTTCTTATTTTAAAGTATTTATTTGCTCTAAAATAGGTTGGTACGAATAGAGTATTAAACTTACTTAAAAATGTAATATACAGATAAGAATTAAATAAAAAAATCTCATGCATCAATCTCATGACATTGATATATCTCAAATAGAAGAAATAGTCTTCCTACTTATATTTCTTGTCATTTTATCATAACAAGTTTTAAAATCAATGAATGATATGAATAACGAGAATTAATAGATGACACATGTCAAGTTTAGAAATGGGAAGATAAATGAGTAGCTAGGTAGAAATATAATTCCTCCAAATAGAATCTACCTCGTACAAGTTCCGATGTATATGGATCAATCAACTTTTGAACCATGTGCAAAATCTTAAAAAGACCCTCGAAGTTATATGCTAGTTTTTATTTTTTATTTTGGGCCATTGAGTCGGCTCTTTTCAATATTAATTGATGTATGTTGATTTAAGTGGGCTTATAAAGACATAGACTAATTTTTCTTTAAATGAACCTTTAAATTTTGTGGGTCCTAAACAATTATCCTTAGGCCTCTCCCAACCCTTACCCATCACTAAACCCATCACTAGCGCCACGTCATCACATCCTTACTGACACGCTACCGACACGGTCGTGCCAACCCTACCCATCACTAAACTCATCATTTCCACATCATCATTTTTAATTTAAATTAAATAATTATAAAATAAATACATTATATTGATTTAAAAAATACATTGTTTAAATTTATAAAATATGATATTAAATTTAAAAAATTACATTTATTAAAATTTAAAAAAGAAAAACAAACCTAATTTTTTTGAAAAAAAAAACTAATATATTTGTATTATTAAAACAAATATATATATATAAAAAATTAAATTAAAAAAAACAGAAAAAAAAAAACTATTTTCTATAAAAAAAATAACATGTACAATTTTTTCAGCCTAATGTACAAGTCCTAGAAGCCCCCACCCCCCCTCTCTCTCTTCCCCTTTCCTCTCTCCCCCCCCTTTCTTCTCTTCTTCCGCTCACGACGGCCACAAGAATCCGTCGACACCCCGACGTCCACCTCACGACGCCCCCCACGACGGCTCGGTGCCAACGCCGTCGTGGCGCGACGGCAAAAAAAACCCCTCCGACGGATGATGGTGACGGTGCGTTGGCACGGGTCTTATAGCCCATATCAATGACCGGCCCTAATCATATTACATCCAATGTATTATCCGAATTCTATACCATAATGTCTAGAGACATTGCTGTTAATTTTATTTTATTTTTGTCTAAAGACATTCATAATTCACTAACAATCATTGTAACTTGTATCTTTCGACCATAAATGGTTCCCTTTATAGTCAAGTAATCATAATATAAAATCATATCATTCCAAACTTCATGTCAGTTTTGCTAGCTTTCTTGGAAATTAAGCATATATCTTACAATCTTCAAAAACCGAATGATGCCCTCATACTTTTTTAAACGCAATTGAATAAAAGCAAACTAGAACCATCTTATTGTGGCCTAGTAGTAAGAACACATAAATGACTTCTTAGAAGTTATGGATTCGATTCCTCCCTCGATAAATATTTACAAAATGTTAGGGAAGGTTCGAAACCGATTACAACAATAGTTAAATCGCGTACATCATGAGCATAAACTCGGCCACCTTAAAGTAGTCCTTATAACAGTTAGATAACGTATATCTAAGTCAAAAACTATATCACTTTCATCTTTTCCACAAAAGATTCTTAATTGGTTGAAATTTAGAAGCTAACAATTATTTTAACATATACCAAAAATGTAAATATAGACATTAATACTGGACAGAGGGAGTACTATATTACAAGCTCTTTAGTAATTACCCCTTTTTTTCTTTTTCTTTTTCTATTTTTGATATAAAAAGAAAGGGAGAAGTATAATATAAATGATTTACGGATTAATAAATTGTATTCAATTAGCTAACTAAATCATGGTTGCTTATTTTGGGTGTAAATATAATCAAGATGAGCAGCGAGTGTTCTTCTTATTAAACACTCTTCTTCTCCATCTCCTCTGCAATTTTCTTCCACGTTAGCATTTGTTATCTCTTTGGTCTTCCATAACTAATTAACCCAAAAATCCATGATTAAAAATACAATAATTAATATTTTGTCCAAAACAATAGTCTATAATATTTATCGAATTAAAAGAAAAAGAGGAATATTGACATACTGAGTGATTAGTTTCAGCCGGAGAGACGTCACTGATCGCCGGCAACGGACGAGCGGCGGTGCACAATAGCGCAGAGAGGAGGAGGACGGTTATCGTGAGCAGGGTGGTAACTTTAGACATGATTCAGAGGAAACAATGAGAATGGGGAGTGAAAACTAAAAAGGAGACTGTACTTGAGTCTGATTTAAAGACCTACGATGATGAAGAGGGATAAAAGGGTAATTCAATAAATGAAAAATCAAAGATAGAGAAAAGTAAATAAAGTAATAATAAAAGTAACATAAATATATTTGATCAGTTGAGTTGGTGAGAAATGGGAAGCCCCAAAAGATGCTAACCCCGTTTTTGTGTGTTCGATCATGTCGTGTTGGTTTTATTATTATGGGACGTGACAATGTTGAAATCAGTGAGCTAATCCTGATTCTTATCTTGCCGTTTGTTGAATGCCATTTAAAGGATCTTCTAGAATAGACTAGTCAAACTTTAGTTATCGTCTAGTACAAGTCCTAAATTGATTCCATACATGTCCCTTTTATAAGAAGCTCAAGAAACCTTATTGTTAATATGTCAGGATCGATTAACTATGACGAGTTAATGAACACCTTTAGATCTAATTGATAATAGAAGTTGCAGCGGATCAACACTATATCAATATATTAAGAACAATGAACTGTAAAACAATATGCTAAAATATTAAGAACACAGTTTCACAAAAAGCTTCAATGTATATTATTGATTAACAATACACACGTACGTTTACAATTCGTAAGGAACTATTTATAATAGTCCTTGAAGCCTAACTATTTACCCTAGTTATTCTAGGACTTGATTTACATTCGAATTATAAAAGATATACATTGAATTACATTCTATAACTAATTCTACGAAGATCTCGGACTTGATATGCTTCCAAAACGTATACCAGTAGTAATCTGCAATCACCAGTAGTAAATTTGTATCGTCGGTAGTAAGTCTGGTGACCAGTAGTAAGTCCAAAACCAACGTAAGTAGTAATTACTATGATCAGTAGTATCTTCAATATGTGCTTGATCAGTAGTAACTTTAGTTATAGTCTTCACCAGTATCAACTCATCAGTAGTAAATGGTTCTGCCCCATCAGTATCAATCATAGTAGTCACCAGTAGTAACTATGATCAGTACTAACTGCAGTATCAGTAATAATTTGATCTGTGATTTTGTTCCAACAATCTCCCCCTAAACTTATTGATTCTTTTTAATCACATAAGTTTCTTTTGTTCTTCCTCTTCTTTCTTTTTTTCTTTTCTCCAACGTTCTTTGATTCTGTTGATGTCTCTGTGCAATGATGTATTTGATGTTTCTCTTTGTAAAATGAGTTAATTTGTTCTGGAACATAACAGCATCATATGGCTTCATCATTGTATTTGTGAATATCTGATACATAGTCTTTTCAGAATGTGGATATTCTTTTTCATATAAGTAGAGCTCACATCTTTTGCCTGATTTTTCAAAGAAGTACATATTTGCAGTTGGAATCACATTCCAAGCATATACATTATCTGGATCTGTAAATTGTTCTGGGTAGTTATCTGGATAAAATGCAGCATCTATCATTCTTGCTAAGTATCCAGCACCAGACTCTTTCCATGATTTCTTTGACATTCTTGGTTTTCCAATGATTAGAAGTTTAATAACATCACTTCTTGAGCATGATCTGATCAATGGTAACCATCCAATAAATCTTTGTACAATTTTGTCTTCCCTTATAATTTCTATAACATTGTTAGGCATAACTCTCCAATTGATGATTGGATTGTTCTGCAAGGGAACAACAGGTACTTCAAGAACAGGAATGATTTGTTCTATTTTTGATTTCTTTTTAGTACTCTGTTCTTGAGTAACGGCCTTTCTCTTCTTTGATTGGGGAGTTGAGGATTCACCAGTAGTTGATGTACTACCAGCTTTAAACAAATTTGGACTGATTGGAATTAGGGCTTTTGATTTCTTTGCTTCTTTTGCTTCTTGTTCAGCCAAATCCTTCTTCTTGGCAGCACAATATTTTTCAATAATGGTCATCATCTTCATTCTGCCAAAAGACTTTGTACTGTGCCCTTTTGATTTTAAAAATTCAATCATGTTGGTCTTCTGCTCAAATACATCATCAGTCAACTCACTTTTAGTTCTTTTGCATTCAGATACCAGATCTTGAAGACAATTAATATGTTCTTCTTCAACTTTTCTCAGTCTTCTAAATTCTTCTTTTTGAGCTTCTATCTGAATGTCTTCTATTTGAACAGGTACTTGAACATGTATTTCACTTTGAGCCTTCTTCTGTTCAAGAGCTTGATACTTAGCTACTTTCTCCAAGTATCTCTTGTGTTTCACCTTCCATCTAGATTGTTTATCAGCTCTGACAAGATTTATCTTGTTTACCATGTAATGACCCTGTGCTCTGTTAGGGTAATCTTCATCATAAACTTCTTTACCCTTTCTAATATGAGCTGAAGGTGGAGGTGGAATATATTTCATATCATGCACACCACTGATTATGATTGAAGGAGAAAACAATGTAAGTTCATTTTGTTGAAGTATTTTTGGATGTGGAGGAAGTGAGCACTCATCAACTTCAAACCAGTTCACATTATCATCAATGTCAGGTATGATAAGTGGTTGATCAGGTGTAGGTGGTTTGGTGATGATTTCAAATCTTTCTCTTTCAATTAGCTCTGGTAAAACTATTTCTTCCTCTCCAGTAGTAACCAAGGTAGTTACTACTGGTGTTACTTCAGGAGTTACTACTGATAGGGCATCAGTAGTGTTTGGTGCATTGATTTCCTCTTGTGGATTTACTACTGCTATGATGTCAGTAGTAGGAGTTACTACTGGTATTTCTGTATGTTCATCAGTAGCAGGCACATCAGTAGTATCCATGTTTTCTGGGCCTTCAACATTTTCCTGGCCTTCATCAACTTCAGTTTCTTTAAGATTGAGAAGAGAGGTTGCTGCTGCTGCAATTGATTCATCAATCATGGTTTGAATGTTGTCCTTCTCTCCCTTAGTGAGCTCAACTGGTGGAGCCTCATTATTTTCAATCTTCTTTTTCAATCTTCTTATAATTTTGGTTTGTTGATGAAGCCTGTGCTCATACATTCTCATCCTTTTGTTGATTGTATTAATATGCTTCTTCATCACTGTTATGGTTTTTCCCTGATTTGTGAGATATTTAAGACAATCTTGTACAATGGATTCAAGAGAATCCAATTTATTCATCAATTGGTTGGTTTTAATACTGCTCTCACTCCATCTAGCAAGATCATCGGGCTCACTAACAGGTACATTGGCTTTGAGGTTTTCCATCCTTTCCTTTAATTCAACAAATCTACCCTCATCACTTCTTGGTGATTCATTGGGTTGTTTAGACACCCTCTTCTTCCTAGAAGAAGCAGAAGTGCCCCCCCTTGTGGTTTCTTGGCACCGGGGTCCTTTAAGTAATTCCTCAAATGAGTCATCACTTAAAGTTGCTGAGGTCTGGGTCTTAGTTATGTTTTCACTGTCCTGTGCACCCACCTTTGGGGCATCAGTAGTGAAAGCCCTCGCCTCATGTCCTCTCTCCTCCTTGGAGGACAACTCTTTGAGCCTGGGGTTTGACTCGATTTGTCCCCTAGTGTCCTTTAAGGAAGATTTCTTCCTTTTATAATGTTTTTGGATTGATTTGGTTTGAGGTCGGTCCTCTACAGAGTGAAGAGTAGCACTCTGCAGATTCATTTCAAGTTCCTGGGACACATTCAGGACTTCTATTTGTGTGGTTGATTGAGTGACTGTTTGGGGTGGTATATGGGCTGCATTTGGGGGGTGATGGAGTGGGTTGAGGTTCAACTTGGGTTGTAGTTTGGATTGAACCTTCTCCAATAGATGAGTGATCTTTGATCATATTTGGAAACAAAGGGGTTTCCTTGCCCGAAAATTTAAATTGTTTTCTCATGTTAGAGAAAACTTTCTTGTTCAACTCAGGAATTATAAAAATGTTTTTAGGAGTAGACAAGTTTTGTAATTCACAGTTTAGGATATGTTGAAGAAATCTGGGATACATTAAAAATTTTGAGGAACTAAGATTTCCCAACATACCTTCAAAATCATATATGAAAAGTTAAATACTTGGTCTGTGCATAAACAGACAACAGCAGAGGCTATTGCCTTATTAAACTCATTCCAAGTACTTCTTTTAGGAGAAATGCAATGCTGAATAGTATGTACAAGAAATTTCCATTGTGGGGAGAGAAGACCTTTTTGAAAAGTTACTATGTTAAGTCTTCCCTCATAACCCATTTTATTTAAAATTTCAGCAATGAATTCCTTAGGAAGTGTAAACATACCTGCATCATCATGTAGTTGTAGATGGTGTCGAATCGATTGTTCAGTGATTGTGATCGTCTTTCCATCCACCGATGATTTTATCATAAGCACAGTTGCACCTTCTGTTCTTTCAGCATTGGTCCAAAAATCAACCAAGTGCTGTTGATATGCTCTCGGATTTACAGTTAGAGCAAACTTTATGTATGAGTTTCTCAGAAAATGTACGATTGGTCGAAAGTCTTCTGTACCATCTGGATTGCGTAGAAACACACACATATTGTGGAACTCTGAGTATTTAAGATCTGTTTTAACATCGAGAGATTGTAGAGTTGCCATTGTTGATTATGTTGAGAAGTTTGGATCGTTTGATTTGAGAGAAACCAGTAAGAATTTTGTTACTGATGAAGGGTTTTTGATCGTAAGTTAGGGTTTATCGAGAGGATTTAGCAAATCGAAGTGAAGATAATTCTAAACTAATCGACTTCTGCTATTTATATCTTACGATTTATCCTGCAAAAATACGAAATTGCCCTTCGAATCATAACACAACGGTTATTTTCATGGGGGTTAGTTTGGTAAAATGATAGTTGAAAGACCAATATTAAATGAGATACCAGTAAGAAAACGTCAGTAGTATCTACGAACATCAGTAGTAACTAAGGATTTTGACATCAGTAGTAACTATAGACATCAGTAGAAACCACTAACACACACAACCAGTAGTATATGTGGACATCAGTAGTACTGTCTTACCAGTAGTATTTATGTAAACCTAATACACACCAGTAGTAGTGAACTACCAGTAGTATTTTGTGCACATGCCTACACACCAGTAATGCAGATCTATCAGTAGTAAAACACTTAAGTAAATAACTTTTTACAACAAAAACTTTACACATGATTTTGAGAGATTTAATTTATTAAAATCATTCCAATACTGCTAACCAAGAAGTTGAATCTTCCTACATCAAATACTTTTGTAAAAGATCTGCTAATTGATCATCAGTGTGAATTTTAACTACTTTGATTAATTTCCTTTCATTGCAATCTCTTATAAAATGAAATCTTATTTCAATGTGTTTAGTTTTAGAGTGTTTTACTGGATTGTTCACAATACTAATAGCACTTTGATTATCAATAAAAATAGGAGTTTTAAGGATAGAGATACCAAAGTCTAGAAGCTGGTTTTGTATCCAGAGTATTTGAGCACAACAAGCAGATGCAGCTACATACTCTGCTTCAGCAGTTGATGTTGATACATTTGTTTGTTTCTTGCATTGCCATGACACCAGTCTTGATCCAAAGAATTGACATCCACCAGTAGTGGACTTTCTATCTTGACATTCACCTCCATAGTCACTATCTGTGTAGGCTATGAGTTCAAAGGGTGAGTCATGTGGATACCATAGACCAAGTGATGGTTTGCCTTTCAAGTATCTGATTATTCTTTTGACAGCATGCAAGTGTAGTTCTTTAGGTCTTGCTTGATATCTTGCACACACACAAACACTATACATAATGTCAGGTCTTGATGCAGTTAAGTACATCAAAGAGCCTATCATTGATCTGTACAAGTGTTCATCTACATCCTCCCCCTCAACATCAGGATGTAGGTGTTTGTGTGTTTCCATTGGTGTACTTGCACTCTTGCAGTCTTTCAGATCAAACTTCTCCAAAACGTCTTTAACATATTTTGATTGGTTTATCAAAATACCATCTGTTCTTTGACTGACTTGGAGTCCAAGAAAGAAGTTCATTGGACCCATAGAGCTCATCTTGAATTTAATTTGCATTAGTTCTTCAAATTCTTTGCATAATAAATCATTGGTTGAACCAAAGATGATATCATCTACATAGATTTGTACCAGTAGTATATCATATTTGACTTTCTTTGTAAACAAAGTTTTGTCAATGGCTCCTCTTTTGAAATTATTCTTTAATAGATATGATGATAATGTATCATACCATGCTCTTGGTGCCTGGTGTAGGCCATGCAAAGCTTTGTCTAATTTGAACACATAATCACCATGTTTTGGATCTTCAAAACCTGGAGGTTGGCATACATAGACCTCTTCTTCAATCTTCCCATATAGGAATGCACTCTTCACATCCATTTGATAGACTTTGAACCTTTTGAATGAAGCATATGCTAAGAATATTCTTATTGCTTCAATTCTAGCAACAGGAGCATATACTTCATCATAGTCTATTCCTTCTTCTTGAGTGTATCCTTGGGCTACAAGTCTGGCTTTGTTCTTGATCACTATACCTCTTTCATCTTTCTTGTTTCTAAAGATCCATCTTGTTCCAATGACTCTTTTTCCTTTGGGTAGAGGTACAAGTGTCCAAACAGCTTGTAACTTGAATTGAAGGAGTTCTTCTTGCATTGCCTCAATCCAGTTTGAGTCCTTCATTGCTTGTTGAATTTTCTTTGGTTCATCCTGAGACAGAAAGCATTCAAACATACATTCATTAGCAATTAAACTTATATTACACATGTTTGCAGTTAAGCTTTTGTTTAATTTGCTTCTTGTTTGCAGTGGTGAGTTAACATCACTTAGAACAAGGTCTAATGGATGGTTCTTCTGAGTCCTTGTTGTTGTAGCTCTATCAACCACTAGTTGATTTTCAAGATTGGACTCATTTGTCTCAGGCATTTGCTCCTCTAGAGATCCTTCATTGTCATTGATGTTTGGTTCATCATCATCTTGGTCAGCATTACCACTGTTATTGTCTTCATTGAGATCAGTAGTATTGTTGTTGTTACTGGGATCAGTAGTATCTTGAGAATTTAGGTTATTTCTAGGACCAGTAGTATTTTGAGTACTATTACTGGTACCAGTAGTATTTGAATTACTACTGTCTCATTCTCAGAGTTACTACTGCTTCCAGAATTTGAGTTATTACTGTCCTCGGTATTAACTGTGGGAGCAGTATCAACTACTATGTATCTCATCTCTTCTTGACCAGTATTAACAGATGATGTTCCTTCCTTTTGAGTATGACAATTTGAATCACCTGCATTTAAATCCATGTTAGAATTAAAGGATTTGGTTAGATTGTCTATGTTAAATAGCCAATCTGGACCATTTCCTTGTTCATTAGAAACATTTTCATTAAAGGATACATTGATGCTTTCTTCAATTATCCTTAATCTCTTGTTGAATACTCTGTATGATTTGCTTTGAGTAGAGTATCCCACAAAGATTCCATCATCAGCTTTGCAGTCAAACTTACCAATTTGTTCTCTTGTAATCAGAATAGTACAAGGACAACCAAATGATTTTAAAAAACTTATAGAGGGTTTTCTTTTATTAAAAAGTTCATATGGTGTTTTAAAATGTGGCTTCACTATTAATACTCTGTTTTGAATATAACAGACAGTATTAACAGCTTCAGCCCAAAAAGTGATTGGTAACTTTGAATCTGCTAGCATAGATCTTGCTGCTTCAATGATGGTTATATTTCTTCTTTCAGCTACACTATTTTGTTGAGGAGTTCTAGGTGAGCTGTATTGCCTGTCAATACCTTTAAGATCACAAAAATTAATTAAGTTAGCATTTTTAAATTCTGTGCCATTATCACATCTTATGGCTTTAACTTTTTGATCAGATGTGTTTTCCAGTTTAACAATTAAGTTCTTGATGAGTTCACTTGTTTCATCCTTTGTCCTGAGAAAGAAAACCCATGTATATCTGGAAAAGTCATCAGTAATAACAAGACAATATTGTTTCTTTCCAATACTCATTACATTTGTAGGTCCAAAAAGGTCCATATGTAAGAGTTGTAAAGGAACAGAAATAGAATTCACAGATTTGGACTTATGAGAAGTCTTGTGTTGTTTACCTTTTAGGCATGCAACACAATGATGATCACACATGAATTATTTTTGAGGTAGTCCAATGACCAAATTTCTTTTTACTAAATTGTTCATGTTTTTGAAATTAGTGTGACACATCCTTCTATGCCATAGTTCTGATTCAGTGGTGTTTGCCTTGGATATAAAGCAGTTGACCTCATTTGAAGAAATGAGTTCTCCCATATATCCAGGCAATACACATTGTTTCTCCTTGGAGTTCTTAAAACAACATATTTTTCATCTAAAATAAAGTCAGGAGAAAGAATGATGCACTCAATGTCTGTGAAAAGAATTTTGTTCTTTTTATCACAAACTTGAGACACATTGACTAGATTGTATTTTAGCTCAGCTACATAAAATACATCATCAAAGGTAATTTTGCCATTAGTAACAGTACCTTTATCTGTAATCTTACCTCCCTTTGGGTTCTCACCAAAAGCTACATAACCTCCATCAAATGACTTGAAATCCTTTAGAATTTATAGATTTCCAGTCATGTGCCTTGAGCATCCACTATCAATGTGCCATGTTCTACCTTCTTCAGGGATCTGAATGCTCTGCACAAGTAAGTAAAAAGTTAGTTAATTTTGGGAACCCAAGCTTTATATGTCCTGGGTTCATCCTTTGAGAAATTAGATTTAGAACAGTTAACTTTAAACATTTTTGGTACCCATACCTTTTTAGTACTGGTGTTCTGTTTTACTACCGACCTTTTGGATTTGTGTGAGTTTACTACTGATCTTGGTCTATACCCATTGTTTTTAGCCTTTGAATACTTTACTACTGATGGACCAGTAGTGTTTTGAAATTTTGGTTTGGTAACAGTAGTATTTTTGAAATTAGGGTTGGTACCAGTAGTGTTTTTGTACTGGTACCAGACAGCATTATAATTAGGGTTAACACCAGTAGTAAAATTGTTAAAGTTTTTACTGGTGTTGGAAAATTTAAAATATTGTTTATTTTGATTTGATTTTCCATTGTTCTTGAAGTAATTGCTGTTCTTAGGGCTTCCAACTCTTCTACTTTGCACAAACCTTGATGCACTTCTTCCAAATCTTGGTGTTTCAGCAATTTGAGTTTTTGTTTTATTTACTACTGAAGGACCAGTAGTATCTTTTAACTTTTGTGTTTTTGTTTTTTCTTTAAAGTTTTTAAATTCTTTAAACTCTTTATAGTTAATTAGATTGAAGTGACAATCCTTTGCTAAATGATTTACTTTGTTGCACATAACACATCTTAATTTCTTATCTTTAGCACCTTCAGGTTTTCTTTGATCTAAGAGTTGATTTTTATTTCTTTCATTTCCCCTTTTTAGAATTTGTGGTATATTTTCTGCATTATATTTAAGAGAATCTTCTTCACTTTGTGCTGTGTGAAAACTTGTATCAATTGAGTTTGTAGATTCAGTTTGAAGGATTGTAAATTCAATTGAGTTTGTAGTTCTATCATCATCAGAAAAATCATTTGATTCAGATGTTTCATTATTAGATTCAGTTTGATTTTCATTTTTTAATTCATTTATTATTCTTTCTGGACTGTTTTTGAGTGGAGGAATGAATTTATATGGAGGTGGTACAGCATGATATCCCACCCCATGAACAACTTTTTCTGTAGATTGATTATTAGTTAATTCATCAAGAATTTTAGTGTTTCTTTCAAATTTCTTAATTGTCAATTTATTTTGTTCAATTTCAAGTTGACATTCTTCTAATTTACTTGTTAGATCTTTATTTTTTGATTCATAGTAATCTTTCTCATCTACAGCTTGGAGCAGTTCTTCCTTTATCCTTTGATCAATCATCTGGTACACCTTTATCTGATGTTCTTGATCAGCAATCACACCATCAAATTCATAATTTCTTCTTAATGCTTTTGCTAAATCTTCATTTAATTTAGTGTTTTCTTTTTCTAAATTTTTAACAATTTTAATACATTCAGAAGTACAAGGTTTAGGTTTTACCTTAGATTTGCTATCAGTAAAGGCCATAAGAGCTTGATTTTGAGCATGTTCTTCTGCTTGAAAGCTCCAGTCATAGCCTTGTTCTTGTTGTGAAACAAGAGCAGTTGATTTTGATCTTTTGTCTGGCTGAGGACATTCTTTTGCAAAGTGACCAAGATTGTTACAGTTGTAACATTTGACTTTAGTTTTGTCAAATCCAGCTTTGACACCTTTGTTGTAGTTGAGACTTGTCCTACCAGTCCTTTTTAAGAACCTTTTGGTTCTCAGGCTCAGCATAGCCATCTGCCATTTGAGATCCATCTCCTCAAGATCATCAGGATTCAATTGTTCCAAATCATCACTAATTAGTGCAGTATGCACATGACTAGTGAAAAAGGATTCTCTTGCAGCATCTTCACAATCTGCAGTCTTTCCTGTGGCAGTTTCTTGACCTTGACCTGTACTAGATACAAATGCAGCATTATTAGAAGAAATAGAAGGGTTCTTTTGATTTACCTCAGTTTCAAATACTCTGAGATCATTGTAGAGTTCATCTAACTCCTCTTCTTCTAGTGCATCTCTCTGTCTGTATATCACTGTGTACATGGCCCATTCTTCACTAAGAGACCTTAGGAACTTCATGTTAACATCTTCTTGATCCATCTTAACCCCAACCTGGTTAAGTTCACCAATTAGCTTGTTGAATCTGTCAAACACTTGAGTGAGTGTCTCATTGGGCTTTCCTTTGAAGTTTTTAAAGTCTTGCTTGAGAACAGACTTCATGTTCCTCTTGGTGCTCTTGGTGCCAACGAATCTCTTCTCCAGTGCTTGCCACAGCACCTTTGCATCATCATATTCAACAAAGAGATGTTGATAGTCATTAGGGATGGCCAGTAGGAGAGTGCTTAGAGTTTTGAGTTCGATTCCTCTGTCTTTCTTCTCCTTTTCACACTTGAGTTTGTCTGCTTCAGTTGCAGAACTGCTTGCTTGAGCAGGACCAGTTTTGTGTCCTTCAATGACAACTTCCCACATGGAATAATCAGTAATAAGCATGTATTGCTTAATACGATTCTTCCACATCCCAAAGTTATTGGGAGTGAGTATAGGGATTTTGTTAGCTTGAGTGCTTTCATTATTATCAGTCATGATTAATAATGTGTGTGTTTTAAAGATAAAAACTTTTTGTTGTTTTTAAAAATCGTAGATCTAGAACCAAAAAGCTCTGATACCACTTGTCAGGATCGATTAACTATGACGAGTTAATGAACACCTTTAGATCTAATTGATAATAGAAGTTGCAGCGGATCAACACTATATCAATATATTAAGAACAATGAACTGTAAAATAATATGCTAAAATATTAAGAACACAGTTTCACAAAAAGCTTCAATGTATATTATTGATTAACAATACACACGTACGTTTACAATTCGTAAGGAACTATTTATAATAGTCCTTGAAGCCTAACTATTTACCCTAGTTATTCTAGGACTTGATTTACATTCGAATTATAAAAGATATACATTGAATTACATTCTATAACTAATTCTGCGAAGATCTCAGACTTGATATGCTTCCAAAACGTATACCAGTAGTAATCTGCAATCACCAGTAGTAAATTTGTATCGTCAGTAGTAAGTCTGGTGACCAGTAGTAAGTCCAAAACCAACGTCAGTAGTAATTACTATGATCAGTAGTATCTTCAATATGTGCTTGATCAGTAGTAACTTTAGTTATAGTCTTCATCAGTATCAACTCATCAGTAGTAAATGGTTCTGCCCCATCAGTATCAATCATAGTAGTCACCAGTAGTAACTATGATCAGTACTAACTGCAGTATCAGTAATAAGTTGATCTGTGATTTTGTTCCAACATAATACTTAATAGTAGGTTGTCGCAAGGGCTTTCTAGTATTTCAAAATTAATTTTAGGTGTATTGTATAAGAGTAAGTTAAGTGTCGTACAACACTTGTACCTAAAAGAGTCTCAATACAAAATATGACTATTTGTATCTTATTTCTTTATACCCCTAATTTGAAAGTATCTGATTAATACAAAATTGTAACAATTTCTTGAAAGCATTTCTGTTTGATAATATAAGTTACCAATTCACATAAAATGAGACACATAAACCATTAAACCGTACAACTTATATAATTACATTTACAAGGATATGATCTCTAGAAAAAGCTCATCTATGGTGAAGACACGTGAATTTCAGGACTGAAAACCAATGTCGCTATGAACACTCCGTGGACAACTTCTATGATTTATGTGAACATAGTTTTTTACATAGAATATACCCACCAAAAACGTAAAATTACCTAACTAACTTATGAATCAAACTTTTTACAGAAATATACCCTCCGAAAACATAATTTTCCTAACTAACTTACAAATCACCCCTGAAGTACGGTCCATTAAGAAACGAGCTAGAGAAAGTTCCTCCTCCATTCGGAAAAAGTGTAAGCAAGCATATGAGCCCAAGGACAATCCCCCAAGCATACCTATCATCACCCAAAGGGGTAATTTCGTCTTTTGCCGGTACTTCTTCTCCGCCTCTAAAAAATGTCGCGAATAGCCCCCAAGCCAAACATAGAACACTACCGCTAAAACCGCCGATGACTAATAGAAATGAAGTTGCAAAGGATAATAAGGCCGCCGTGCTCCTACCAAACATAGCTTGAGCAATCCGACCACCTTCAAGTCTTCCACATGGTAACAAGTTCAACGACGTCACCACCATTCCTATCAAAATGACCAAAATGCCCTTTAATAACTACAAAAGCCACATTTATAGAAATATTCGGTTAATTGTTTTTATAAATACTTCCTCCGATTCAAAATTGGTGATATAATTTCTATTCTTTGATGTATAAAAATAAGTGATATATTTGTATATTTACCTTACTTGGTAAAAAGTATTGGGTCACACACCTACTAACTAACTCTTTTAATATAGTAAAATTACTCGTTTACCCTTATTTCTACTTTTAAACATCATTAACCTCACTTTATTCAAAAGGTGTGGAACCCATTTCCCACTAACGATCCAATTTAATTTAATTAAACCCTTAGTATAATTATTTGCCTCAAAAAACATGAAACCTGCAATGTATCACTTATTTTGAACGGATGAAGTAGTTAAATGTCTTTTTTAGGTAACAAGCACATGACTAACTATTTTCTTGGAAAGGAGACTGACCTAAAAGTCCTGCAAAGGCAAGAGGGTCAACGGGAACCCCGACACCTTCTACAGCGTAAGGTAACACGTTGCCTAGATCGTCCGTGTACGGGCCAACAACAAATTGGATAAAAGAAAGCAACGGGTTATTGTAAAAGAATTGCGGTCTTATGTACCTGCATATCAACAATTCACATGAATCAATGATTCTGATTTCTGACCCGTTACCCAACCCAACCGACCCGCCCACTTTGGCAGCAAAGACTTACAGAGCATTATCGCCTCCATTGAAGCTACCATCAGCAACAAAAGCAGCTACTGCAAGTGCTAGTGATGTCAAATAAGCACTGGCTGTTCGGGCCACTGGAATATCAAACAGAGCCTTTTTATTAGGAAGAAGAGATTCATAATTGTTCATAACTCCCAAACAACCCGTCCAATTAGATGGAACTAGAAATGACGGGCTGAGTTTAACACCATAACGGGCTGCCGTTACCCTAGTGGCTATCTGCAAACCATTAAAGTAACCTCTATCACTTTTTGAAGTCAATATCGATAAAAGTCAAAATTTCCAAAATTTGACGGAAAAGGTGTATGTACCTCTGAAACACCTAAAATGGTTAGAAACCCGCCGAAAAGTGGGACAACGTCTGCTAGGTAGTCATTAACGGTAGCATTTGGCTTAAGAAAGAAGCCACTCATCAAAGCGATTGTCCCAAAAGTGGTTACGGCTAGGGCTATTGCACTAATGTAGCCCGATGGTGTGCTTAATTTGGTCAACTCGAATTGGAGGTCAATTTCAGATTTCGGTTGCACCACACAAACCTAATATATAATCATTACGGGAATTTAAGTAATGAATTTATTTAATTAAAAACAAGTGATTAGTAATTAAGTTACCTGTTTTGTGATGTCATTAGTGTTTTCCTCCATGAACCATAAAACAACCTCCCTTCCGGCTGCTTCAGATAGTTTTTGCTCCAATGTTGGGATCACTTCTTCAATGGGTTTTCTTAAGTTTCCGATGAAAATACCTCCGTCACCAAATCTCCTAACATCCGTCGCGAAAAATGTAGTAAACCCAAAACAGTTTTTTAACTGCCATTTGAAATATATACCATGTTAATTTCTTGCAAATTAGAGTCCAGATTTGACTTTTGAAGTCAAACATGGTAGCATTAGAATCACAAATTTTTTTAATAGTTAATTCAGTTGGTTTATTGTACCGCAAATTTTCCACTAATTTCAATATTGCACCACTATTTTTTCAAAAACATTAATGAATTCACATGGGATTTCAAGATAAATACTCCCTCCGTCCCACAAAAAACTTCTCATTTGAGTTTTGCACAAGTTTTAAGGTGATAGTTAGTGGTGGGGTCATTAGTAATAATTTTGATTAAAATATAAGATTGGTTTGGAGAGAAAAAGATAGTTAGTGGATAGTTAGTGGTGGGGTCCTTAATAATAATATTATTTTATTATGTGGAGCCCATCAAATGTATGAAATGAGAAGTTTTTTGTGGGACAAAAATTTAGGGTGAAATGAGAAGTTTTTTGTGGGACGGAGGGAGTACAAGATTCATAAACTTAAAAAGAATAATAAAGGTGTCACCTTGTTGAGATCAAGAGCCTTGAAACTCTCCTCTGCTTTCTCCAGCCTCTGTTTCTCTCTATACAAATTATCACGAACAACTCGATTAAATAACCCAGCGATAAAATTATCACCTGTTCTCTCCCTATCAAGTTCTTTTAGCTTCCTATCTGTTCTTTTCTTTTCGAGCTTAATTGCAGCTTCAATGGAAGGATTCCCCATAAATTTCTTGAACTCATCATCACTCTTCCAATCTAATTCCTGCTGCTGTTCCTCATTTTCTTCAAATTCAGACCTCAGATGAGTTTCATCCTTAGTGCTTTCGTCGTCAACTGATGCTACTGTCACAGCTGAATTCTCTGTTTCTTTCTCTGCTTTGACTGATATATTAAACCTTTTGGGGTTGTAGAGAGTGAATGACGGATTGGGTTTGTGTTTGAAGAAGGAATCGATGGGTTTGAAGTGTGGAGAAATGGAGTTGAAGATTGTTGGAATTGAGAAAGTGGCAGCCATTGTTGGATGATTTCTTCAAATTGTTGATATGTGAAAAACAGAGCATTTGGGGTTTTGAAGTGATCGGGGATTGGTCTAGAAACATTGAGAAAGGTTACAGGTGTATGCTTCTTGGCTATATGCAAACAATGACAAGGTTGCACACCCAATATTTTAAAATGACATGGCTGGGGTTTTTGTATTAGGGTGTGATTTTTACCAATGTATGTATCACATCTAATGTATATATAACTGTAAAATCTGCATTGTGTAGTATAACCTTTAAAAATTAAAATCAATTCTCTTTTGTATTAAACCATGACATACCTTAAATATGATTAAGTCAATCAAAACCGAATAAAAATATTGTTAAGTATTCGTGATGCAATAATTATATATGTGATGTATAAAATAAATAACATAAATAATTCAAAATCTAGTTTTCAACTTAATTTTATATTTTTTATTTCCAAACCTATACAAATTTCATATTTCTATTTTATCACCTTAATCTTCTAGTAAAATTGGTTTTTATTTGTACGACAAGTTTAACAAGATTTTTATGTTAAACCCGTTGGTTTCGACCAAATTATAACCACCAATCTAACCAACTCATTTTAACTGACCACCTTCATATTTTCCGGTTCAAACAGTCTAAACATTTTACTTGCAATTTATCGACAATAAAATTATAAGCAACAAATTTAACATGTGCCTTGCTATAAGTTGGTCTAATGTTATAACAAATTTCACCAACAAAGTTACATTAATTCCAATATTTACGGATTGAGAAAAAACAAACTATATGAAGTCTGAAAGCCTCTCACAAAATCAAACGTCAAAATTTTAACACTTTTCGGGGGTGTGATTCTAGTGTGGCAATTCGAGTTCACAGGTTGATGGGTCAAAAACACAACCCGAATTGTTTATATAAACCGGTAAGATATCTCAACCATAAATTATTTACTTTTAATCTGAACCCGACCCATAAACCCGTGTAATTAAACAAATTAAATAAATTAGCGGTTTGAAAGGGGTAAACAAGTCGACTATTTAATAGGAATGATTTATATACTATAAGAAATACTATGCACACCCCAATTATTGCTTTATAGTGTATGTATAGTTTGTTTTAAATCTTTTATAGTGTGGTGGATTAAGTAGTTTATGTCGTGTGGAAATTACATCCCCAACTTAAATGTGTGAGTATTTATATTTTTTAAATATATATCTATTTTTAAACATGTATTAATAATTAATTAGGTTAACGAGTCGATCAATTTAAATTATCATCAGCACGTATCTAACTTTAAACTTCACCTGAAACTTGTTTGCATCAATCATATTTGTTATTTTCATGTTGAAGTCATGGCGGATTTCAAAGTTGAGTAAAAATTGGTCACCAGGCTTCAAGTAGTTATTTAGGGAACAAATGTATCAATAGTCAATTTTTAGGGGTTTTACACGGATAACCCTCTTATTTAAACCCGAGGTGAAAAAATCAGGCGGTAAATATCATTTAAAATCAAATGCTAAACCATAGTTAACCATTAACTCAACACAAACTATGATTAGAGAAGAATTCAAAATCCAAGTCTCGTATCCGGCTCCGGCCTCCGCCTGCAGTTAACCTAACCATAGTTGCGCTCCCCCTCACTCAATTTCCAGTTATAAATACCCAAGCCATAAGTTTTTGAAACGCATCCATCTGCATCTGAAGGCGTCTTGATAAACGCCTTTTGATTCGAACTGTATTTAGCATTCAAATCCTCATTTTCAAATTTAATCTTCTCAAGTCAATTCATCAGCGAAAATGAGAGAGTGCATCTCGATCCACATCGGTCAGGCCGGTATTCAGGTCGGAAATGCGTGTTGGGAACTCTACTGCCTCGAGCATGGCATTCAGGTTTGTTTCTATTTCTGTGGTCGTATATTGTAGATCTACAAAATCGTAGTGGTTTACCAGATCTGGCCTGTTTTAGTGTAGATCTGCTGTTCCTGAACTGGATCTGTGTGATCTGTTTGTTATTTCACTGTTCTGGTGCTTATTTCTTATGATTTGGTACTGAATTTAGTATATTTAGTTAATATGGTGCAATTTTCATAATATAAGACATTCTCAATTCGAATCAGCCTGGATTTGACTAGTAACTTGAGGATCTGCATTTTATGTTGTTTTTTTGAAGTTAAATTTTACATTTTTAAATGGAAAGATGCCGAATTAGCTTCAAATTAATTATAATTATAGTCGATCTGCCAACAAATTTGCTCTAGTTTTAGATCTGAATAGATTAGTTACTTTTTGATCGGTTATAATGTTCTTAGATCTAGGATTTAAAAGTACCTGTTGCTCAGATCTAATCATTTTTAAACTTTATCATACAATGTTGCACTTAGGTGTTCCTAATGTGCATTTGTTATACGTCTTTGTAGAATTTGAATTTGAATTTGAAGTTTATACTTTATAGAATGCCAAACCAGTATCTTTTCATAACTAATAGATCTAAACTATTAGGCCCCGTTTGTTTTGACGTCATCCTCCGTAATCTTCCGTAATTGTAATTCAATTACATTACGGAGGACGTTTGGATGAACACTTTTTTTCGTAATTCGATTACGACGTAATTTCGAATTACGATATTCGTTGTAATTGAATTCCGTCCCAAAACCCTAAGAATTCAATTACGGTCCTTTTGTAAACTAACAAATTTTGAATATTTTATATCCTTCAGATTTTTAAATCGCTTAAAAATATTAAAAAAAATTAAAAAATTTAAAAAAATTGAAAAAATTTAAAAAAAAATTAAAAAATTTAAAATTTTAAAAAATTCTAAAAAAATTTAAAAAAATTTAAAAAAATTTAAAAAATTTTAAAAAATTTTAAAAAAATTTTAGAATTTTTTTTTAAATTTTTTTAAAAATTTTAAAAAATTTTAAAAAATTTTAAAAAAATTTTAAAAAAATTAACAAAAATTTAAATTTTTTTTAATAAATTAAAATAAATTTAAAATTTTTTAAAAAAATAGAAAAAAATAGGAAAAAAAAATTATTTAATTTTTTTTAAATGTAAACAAATAATAAAAAAATTTAAAAAATAAAAGAAATAATGAATAATAAAATTTTGAAAAAAATTTTTAAAAAGTTTTTAAAAAGTTTTTAAAAAAGTCATAACTATTGATTTGAATTACAACTCAAAATTTTGGTAACCAAACGCGTAAGCGTATTCAATTACAACCCAATTCAATTACAAATGAATTCAAATACAACTGATTTCAATTACATTACGGAGGATTACGTTGAACCAAACACCCCCTTACAGTTTTAAACCTTTTTATCCGGTATGATTTGGTATTGGTAAGCATATTATTTTGATTAGTAGTTTAGTACACGTGTTTCATTTTGAAGACTTGTTTGAGTCTCAACTCACTTTTTACAGATCTATACTTAGTACAAATATTGAATGTATTTCTGATGCTTTGATATGTTTTGCAGCCCGATGGTCAGATGCCAAGTGACAAGACAGTTGGAGGAGGTGATGATGCCTTCAACACTTTTTTCAGTGAAACTGGTGCTGGAAAGCATGTCCCTCGTGCTGTTTTTGTTGATCTTGAGCCAACTGTCATTGATGAAGTGAGGACTGGTACTTATCGCCAGCTGTTCCACCCTGAGCAATTGATCAGTGGCAAAGAAGATGCTGCCAACAATTTCGCCCGTGGTCATTACACAAGTATGATCATATTCATCACTTCACCTAAATGATTCAAGTGCACTGATTTCTTGTATTTCTGTTTCAGTTGGGAAAGAAATTGTTGACCTCTGCTTAGACCGTATCCGAAAGCTTGCTGACAACTGCACCGGTCTACAAGGTTTCCTGGTTTTCAATGCTGTTGGTGGTGGTACTGGCTCTGGTTTGGGCTCACTTCTTCTGGAACGATTGTCCGTTGACTATGGAAAAAAGTCAAAGCTCGGTTTCACCGTCTATCCATCCCCACAAGTCTCAACATCTGTTGTTGAGCCCTACAACAGTGTCCTCTCAACTCACTCTCTGTTAGAACACACTGATGTCGCCATTCTTCTTGACAACGAAGCCATTTATGATATTTGCAGACGATCTCTCGACATCGAACGCCCCACCTACACCAACCTCAATCGTCTCGTTTCTCAGGTACCAAAAATACTTAACCTAAATCGTCGATTTAAATTATTAACAAGTTTTTTTTACATAGGTTATTTCATCATTGACTGCTTCCTTGAGATTTGACGGTGCTTTAAACGTTGATGTAACTGAATTCCAAACAAATTTGGTCCCATACCCGAGAATCCACTTCATGCTTTCCTCATACGCGCCCGTGATTTCAGCTGAAAAAGCATACCACGAACAGCTGTCAGTTGCTGAAATCACCAACAGTGCATTCGAGCCGTCTTCCATGATGGCGAAATGTGACCCGAGACACGGGAAATACATGGCGTGCTGCCTCATGTACCGTGGTGACGTGGTCCCGAAAGACGTGAACGCGGCGGTTGCAACCATAAAAACTAAACGGACGATTCAGTTTGTTGACTGGTGTCCGACTGGTTTCAAGTGCGGGATTAACTACCAACCGCCGACTGTGGTCCCGGGTGGGGATCTGGCGAAGGTGCAGAGGGCGGTTTGTATGATTTCTAACTCGACGAGTGTGGCGGAGGTGTTTTCGAGGATTGACCATAAGTTTGACTTGATGTATGCTAAACGGGCGTTTGTGCATTGGTATGTGGGTGAGGGTATGGAGGAAGGGGAGTTTTCTGAAGCTCGGGAAGATCTTGCGGCTTTGGAGAAGGATTATGAAGAGGTTGGTGCTGAAGGTGGTGATGATGATGATGAAGAGTACTAAGAATTGTTGTCTGTTTGTTTTTTGTGTGATGAATGTTTGTTTGGTCTTGTGTGTTTGTGACTTAATTTGTGTATGCTTTGTTTCAAAATTGCTATCAATAGTAAGAGATTGTGTATGCTAAAAGATCGATGAGCTGTTGTATTCATCTAATCACTCCTTTGTTCCCTAAATTGTATTCAAGATCGAAAAAAATCTCATGTTGCTCATAAGAAAGTGACATAAAAACATCATCAGTACTCTCCGTGTTTTGTTGTTTACAATCTCATGGATTGACCGACTTTTTGTGGCATTGAGGATCATGTGATTCTGATCAAGGGTTATAGATTGAAGATCGAGCGAAGTGCTTGATTTGAGGCTCCAGTCGGCGTTAACTAGCGATTCAAACGTGTTCTACACCTAATCAAGACATGAGTATGTTTGTTTATTTCTTTATCCATGACTGTGTCAACTATTTGACTTGACAATTTAATAAAATGAAACTGTGTGAGGGGCATAAATTTTTTCACACCTTGATTAAATACGATATAACAGGGTTTAGTAAATTATCTTTTTCATCAACTACTATATATGGTTAACATTTTGGTTAGTTAAACTCAGCTGAATATTGATTTTTAATAATAGTTTCACCGTTTTAATTCATTTATAATATACCCCTCTTAATGAAGAAGTAATTAACAAAAAAAAAGGTACTGACTACTCCCAATCTGTTTTCGTTTAACATAAAAAAGTTAATTAATTTTATATTCGTCTAGTTAAATGAACAAACATGAACATATATCTCGTTCGTGAACGTTTGTTAAATTGTTCGTTAATCTTCACTCATGTTTGTTTATGTTTTATTGAATTAATCACGAACACTTAATTTTCTTAACAAACGAACAATAACACAAAAATATGTACGTCTATTTACGTGTTTACGAACAATTCATAAACACTTATTTTATTTGACAAACAAACACAAACAACGTTAATTCATATTCGGTTCATTTACATGCTAATAACAAGCTATCACAATAGATTTGTAGGAACTTTTACTTAACTAGGTTATTAGTTATCCAATTGGAACATTTTCATATGAATTGTCGCACCTGTCTATAAAAATATCACAACTTACACTAATGCAAATGGCACATCGGTTTTGTCCATTTGCAAAGACCAAAATCATATAGAATCCACATTATTATTATTTTTATTTTATTAAAAGAGCGTTATAATAGTCTCCCAGGGTAGATGAGTTTTGTTCGTGTTATACGCAACCTATACCTCGCCGTGTCCGTTTCCGTTTTCAAGCCTTCTACTGGTCATTTAATATATATTTAATATAAGAGAGATCGAACACGTAACATCTAGGATGTCATCTGTACCACTAGAAAATCATCAGATTATTCTTAATAATCCCATTTTCAAGAAATGGATTTTACATCGTAAACGCAATTCATGATGTCATTTTCTTTGATCACTATGCTGAAACTAACTACTCACAGGTAGCCGTGCACAAAATAACCGAAACCGAAACCGGTACCCGAACCGCAACCGAAACCGGTCAAAACCGGTTTTGACCATAACCGGTTCGGTTATTGAGTAACCGATCGGTTAGTAACCGGTTGGGGTTTTTATGGTTCGAACCGGTTAGTAACCGGTTAACCGAACCGGTTTTGACTCGAAACCGACCGTAAATTTGGTCAACACACCGGTTTTGACCGGTTAACCGGTTTGTAACCAAAACCGAACCGGTTACAATACCCCTTACACCGGTTAGAGTTTTCGAGTCCCCAAAGAAACCGGTTAACCGAAAACCGGTTTTGACCGGCTTTGACCAAAACCGGTTTGGGTCAAACCCGAAACCGGTTTTGTCAAAAACCGGTTTGTGTGCATCCCTACTCACAGGGTTCACATATGAGGTCAAACAAAGTTATATGATGGATATGTATAGTCAACGAGTCAAGCACTTTGTTTACTTTGCCTACCTTTACATAATTTTAAACAAGAAAAAAAAAGATTAAAAATCTTTTAACATTTTTCCCCTTTAAAGGAAATTTCAAGTTTTGGAAAGCTCACGACATGTCTAATATGATATTTCAACGTCTCTTTTTAATTATACAGAGATAGCGATTTTTCACCACAAAACATTTTTTTGGGAATAAATTAAACATTCGTACAATATTTCAGAATTCATTCATTTTTTTTGCTTATCATCATTTATGTTTGGGGTAATATACTTGATGTTATTATACTTTCTAAAAAATCACTTTCGTCATTTTACTTTTTTTTGTCATCGTAATATATGAGAATTAATTATTCGATACCAAACATTTTAAAGACATATACTTAGATCACTCGGGTGATATACGATATATTAAGAACAATTTACAAGTATTGTTTTAAGTTTTATTTTCTTCACAAAGTAATAAACAAATTGAACTTTTTCACAATCTATAATGACCAAAATGAACTTCTTACACAAAGTACATTGACCCGAGGGTGCATAACCCTACTAATAATGACCAAGTTATCATTTTACCGGTTAGAATATATATCCATTTGCTAATGACTTAAATAATTGATTTTTACAAGTACAATAACCTTAATGAACAATAAGTGATTGATGTAACTACCAATCTCGCGTCTTATAACCTCTGTATTCTTGAAAAACCTTAGCCGGCCCTAGGCGATTTTCTCATGGAGACTCATGCAATCTTGCCAATCTACTACCGTTCTTGATTACCGATCTTGCAAGCTTCCCTGTTATTGCGAGAATTCGTCATAGAGTTCTTGTTTTACGAGCGTTGTTACAGGATTGGTACCTTGAACCTATAGGGTTTGGTCGATCGTAAGAGTCTTTGTATCGTCAGGGTTTGGTGGTTGTTCGATCGTTGAACTTTCACGCAATCTTGCCAATCTACTACCGTTCTTGTTTACCGATCTTGCAAACTTCCCTGTTATTGCGAGAATCATAATAGAGTTCTTGTTTTACGAGCGTTGTTACAGGATTGGTATCTTGAACCTATAGGGTTTGGTTGATTGTAGTGTTTGGTGGTTGATCGTTAGGGTCTTTTAATCATCGAGATGGTGGCTAAATCACAGTATAAGTCTGACGCAGAGGGTTGGGTTTGGAGAATCGGGAAGAAAGGCGGTTCGGCGGATAGGAATGCACCTATTAAAAATCCTTATGAAAGATCGGTGGAGAAGATTGCTTCATCTTTCTATATCACGAATTTCCCAGGTGACGTGGATACAAACACCTTGTGGAAATGGTGCATGCTGCATGGAAAAGTGGCAGATGTATACATTGCCAAAAAATCTTCTAAATTCGGGAAGCGATTTGGGTTTATCAGATTCTTAGGTATTGAAGATGATATCGGGTTTGCAAAGAAGCTATCTCAAGAATGGATGGGTTCTTTTCACTTGTACGTTTCGGTGGCTAGGTTTAGTAGAGTTAAATCAGTTTAAAAACCTAGTCATTTTCTCGCCCAGAAGCAGGCTAGGTCGTATGCTTCGGTTGCTGCAGGAGTTAATAAGCCTGCTTAATCCGTTCCTCTGAACAATCAGAGTCTTATCAAAGGTAATTCTTTTGTCAAGAAGCTTGTGTTACAGGATAATGACCTCTTGAAACTTGATGATGCGAGTACGATTGTACTTGCAAAGGTTAGAGAGATTGATCTGATGTTGAATTTGTACGTACATATGGAAAATGAAGGTTATGCTGATGTTGAGATGCACCATGTTGGTGGCCTTTGGGTATGGATCGAATTCAAGTCCCAAAAATCTTGTTTTCGGTTCAAGAATCAAGATTTGAAATTTATATTCTCTGATGTTATGCATGTCCTTAAGAACTTTGTGGTAAAAGAAAGGTTGGTTTGGATTGAAATTGAGGGCCTTCCGTTATGTGCATGGACTTCAGAAGTATATAAGAAAATTGGAGGTCTTTATGGCTCTTTTATGCTATTTGATGAAGATGCAAATGACGACTCGAGTTGTGGTAAAATTTGTATTAATACTATGGAGAAGAATATTATTAATGAATGTATTCATGTGGAAGTAGCGTGAATTATTTATGTTGTTCGGATTAAAGAGAAAGATTGTTGGAAGGCTGTGATTAAGAAGCATTCGGTGGGAAAAGATTCTGATATTGATTCATATGATGGTGATGAAAATTGCATTGATGAAAGTGACGAAGAAGAGTCCTTCGTGGTGGAAGATAATATTGAGCCGGTTAACAACATGGATCCACCAATTGTATCTGTGGATGCTACTTGTGGTGGTGAAAGCGAAAAGCAAGTAATAGTGGAATTAAAGGATGGGGAATCCAAGAATCCCATCTTTGACACTCCAAGGGCCGATTCTGCTTCTTTGAGCCAACCTCCAGGCTTTGAGAAATACGATTCAAATTTTGTGGATAAGTCAAAACCACAGATCGATCATTGTCACTCTTTTTTCAGCGGCACTTTGTTTGGAGTTGAAAAAACGGGTGATGCAAAACTAACGAGGTTCGGTGAAAAAGGCGATTCAAATCATTCATGTGTCGGGGAAAAGGTGAGTTTATTATTAATGATGAATGTTCTTTCAATTAATGCAAGAGGAGTCGGAACCGGGAAGAAAAGAAAGTGGATAAAAAATCTTTGCTTCCAAAATAGTGTATCGTTTTTGGGTATTCAAGAATCTTTGATGACTCAAGTAAATCTTTTTCAAGTTAAGTCCTTATGGGGTAACTATAAGTTTGATTTCGCGTGTAGCTCGGCTCGTGGCCATTCTGGGGGTATTCTTTCTATTTGGGATCCGGCGTTGTTTGTAAAAGATAACATTGTTTGTGGTAGGAATTTTCTTATTGTGGAAGGCAAATGGGTCAGTTATAATGACAATGTTCACTTCATTAATATTTATGCTCCTCAAGATTTAGAAGCCCATCACCTTCTTTGGGCGGACATTAATGAATATTTATCCGCTAGATCAGGGTATTTTATAGTGTTTGGAGATTTTAATGAGGTCCGTTTCGAGTCGGAAAGGTACGGCTCAAATTTTAATCAATTAGGGGCTTCTAATTTTAACTCTTTCATTGATGATTCGGGTCTAATTGATTTACCTATTGGTGGGAAAAAATTCACTTGGATGAATAAGAAAGGATCAAAAATGAGCAAACTTGATAGATTCTTAATTTCGGAGAATTTATCAAATGTAGATTCGAACTTAAAAGTTGTAGCTTTAGATAGGAATTTATCGGATCATGTTCCTATTCTTCTTACCTCGAAGAAATTTGATTACGGGCCCACTCCATTTAGAGTATTTCACTCGTGGCTAGAAGATGTAAGCTTTAATAATATGATTGTCAAATCTAGTGATGAGTTTTCTTCTACTCAAGTTTCGGCTATTTCTAGATTTAAAGACAAAGTAAAATGTCTCAAACAGAATGCTAAATCTTGGTATAAAGATGTTCAAAAGTCCAAATTCTCACATGGCAGTGAACTTCGAAAAAAGATTAAAGACATTGAAAATAAAATGGAGGACTCCACTGCCTCTTTACTCGAGATTGAACAGAGATTGGGTTATATTAAAGAGCTTCAAGAAATTGAAAGGGTAGAAAATTTAGATAATCTACAAAAATTAAAGGTCAAATGGGGTGTAGAAGGTGATGAAAACTCGGCCTTTTTTCATGGTTTGTTGAAGCAAAGAAGGAGATATCAATCGGTTCAAGGCATATTAGAAGATGGTGAATGGCACACCGATCCGGTAACGGTAAAAAATGTGTTTCTAGAATTCTATAAAAATAAATTCAATGATATAAATACTTCTGATCCGTTATTAGATGCTTCCTCGTTTAAGCAGCTTGAATTCTTGGATGCTAATGAGCTCGAGAAATCTTGTTCTATGAAGGAACTAAAAAGTGTTGTTTGGAGTTGTGGAAGTGATAAAACCCCTGGCCCGGATGGATTTAGTTTTAAATTCATTAAAGCAAATTGGGAGATTTTAAAACTTGATCTTCATAACTCGGTGACGGAATTTATGTCGAAGTGCAGTTTTCCGAGGAGGTGTAATGCATCTTTCATCACCCTTATCCCAAAGATCCCAAACCCTTCTTTAGTCAAGGACTATCGGCCAATCTCCCTCCTTGGTGTTCAATACAAGGTTATTGCCAAGCTTCTTGCTTCCCGGTTGGCAAAAGTGATTAATAAAGTGATAAGTTGTGAGCAATCCGCCTTCATTAAAGGTAGACAAATTCTAGACGGTCCGCTAATGGTTGGTGAAATCATTGATTGGTACAAAAAGAAAAAAAAGAATTTGCTTCTTTTCAAAGTCGATTTTGAGAAGGCTTTTGATTCCGTTAGTTGGAAATATTTAGATTGGATGTTGAACCGTATGGGTTTTGGTAGTAAATGGAGACTTTGGATCAATGAATGTTTATCGTCGGCTTCGTTGTCGGTATTAGTCAACGGAAGCCCGACGGAGGAATTTGTTATGAAGCGAGGCTTTAGACAAGGAGATCCCCTTTCTCCTTTTCTTTTTATTATAGCTATGGAGGGGCTTCATCTTTCTATTCAAAATGCGGTGGAAGAAAAGCATATTTCCGGGGTTTTTGTTGGCTCGAATAATTTAAATCTCTCACATTTTTTCTATGCAGATGATGTTATTATTGTTTCATAATGGAACGCTAACGAGCTAGATGCTATAATTCACGTCTTGAACGATTTCTACAATTTCTCCGATTTGAAAATTAACGTAAACAAGTCTAATCTATACGCTATTGGTGTGAATCCAGAAGATGTCTCGGCTTTGGCTATTAGAACAGGTTGCGATCCGGGGGCTCTTCCTCTTTCTTAACTAGGTCTCCCTATGGGAGATGACATGTCAAAACCGGCTAATTGGGATCATATAATTCAAGTTTTCTGGAAACGTCTTTCATCTTGGAAGGTAAAAATGCTTTCAATCGGTGGTAGGCTAACTTTAATCAAATCGGTTTTGGGTAGTCTTGGTATTTTTTGGATGTCTCTATTCAAAGTTCCATCTCGTGTCACTAAAACTTTGGAATCTATGCGTGCTAAGTTCTTATGGGGAGGAAATGATCAAGAAAAGAAAATGTCTTGGATAGCATGGAAAAACATTTTACCGCCAAAGGAGAGAGGTGGGTTAGGGATTGCAAGCTTGGAGTCCCTGAATCTTGCTCTTCTCGTAAAATAGAGATGGAGATTTATTACTGAAATCAATTCGTTATGGTGTATTGTGATTAAATCTATATATGGTGGTTATGGTGGAATTAAAACGAGAACTACTGCTCGATATAAAAAAGGAGGTATTTGGCCTCGGATCATTGAGGTGAGTAATGATTTACACGACAAGGGTATTATTAACTACAACTCTTTACGATTTTCGGTAGTTAGTGGTGATTCGGTAAAGTTTTGGTTGGATAATTGGCAAGGCACTCAACCTTTTTGCGATAAATTTAATCGTCTTTTCCGGTTAGACTTGAATAATAATTCTTGTTTGGTAAAAGATAGATGGGTAGACGGGAATTGGTCTTGGAATTGGAGAAGAAGCCTAAGGGGTGGTATTGAGCAACATCAATTTCAAAATTTAATAGAAGACTTGGATCGAGTTCAATTGGCAGAGGGTATTGATAAATTAGTCTGGGATATTGGAGATCAAGCTGAATTCTCGGTGGCTCAAACTCGATTTCATATTGATTCTAAGCTGTTCCCGGGTATTGATCTTCCAACTATTTGGTGTTCGGAGGCGCCTATCAAAGTAAATATCTTTATATGGAGATTGAGGTTGGATAGGCTTCCCACTCGTCAAAATTTATCACGTAGAGGTCTTGAAATCACCTCTATTTCGTGCCCTTGTTGCTGCTTTGGTATAGAATCCCGAGATCATCTTTTCTTCTCTTGTTCTCTTGCCTCGGAAGTTTGGAAATGTATCTGTAGTTGGTGTGATCAGAAGTCTGGGATTTTTAATTCTTTTAATGACTGGTGGCAAGGTTGTGACACGTATACGGTTGCTAATCATAAGAGATTGAAGCGCCAAGTAATCGGGTTTTCTACTTGTTGGTGGATTTGGAAATATAGAAATTTCGTTCTTTTTGATGGTGGAAGTATTCGTAAATCTTTTTTAGTTGATTATATTATTTTGTATTCGTTTTTATGGCTAAACAACAGAATTCCTAAAGTTAATCTTTCTTGGGATTCTTGGCTTACAAACCCTTTGTATTAACTATTTAGCTATTGGCTAAATTCTAGAAATAAATTGCCATTCAAAAAAAAAAAGTGATTGATGTAACTATTATTACTAGAGTTAATGCAACCTTAGGTTATTGTATTCTCCGTAAAAAGTTCAATTTGGTCATTGTAATTTTTAAAAAATTATTTACAAGAGTGCTGGAATATTGCTGCTAACAAGTGATAGGTCACCTGAGTGGCTAAGTATGGGTATAGTCAAGCCGATTCGATCGACACAATGCCAAGTTCGAGTTTGACTTGATTATAAAACTCGAAGTTCAAAACTCGACCCGAGCTCGATTGAGCCTTTATTTTCGAGCTCGAGCTCGACTCGATTAAATAATCGACACTTTCGAACTCGACATGACTATAAGTATATTATTTTAATTAATTGCTCAATACTTTCTAGCTCGATTCAATTAGTAAATATTGTAATTATGAAAATATACACATATATAAAGGGTGAAAATGTAAAATAACATAAAGCTTGATTAGCTGTATTTTCATACTCGATCTCGACTCGATATTGTACTCGAGGAGCTCGAGCTCGACTTGAAAGTCTGCTCGACTAGCTCGAGCTAGAGCTCGACTCGACTTAAATCAAGTCGATTTCAAGTATCTTCCAAGTCAATACCGAGTAGCTCACGAGTTAACTCAATTTATTTACACCCCTATGGATAATTAGTGTATGTCTTTAAAAAGTTTGATATCTAATAATTAATATTGGTGTTATATTGATACAAATAAAAAAAAAGTGGACTTTTTCAAAAATTAAGATCACTATTGGATGCATTAACCTTATAATATAATGAATTTATCTTTTCACACAATTTCTAAAATTATTTTTAGAATAATTGGGCTAAAGTCAAATTTTGCATCATGGCATATCTATTCAGTGATGCAACTTTTGATATATTGATGATTTCCAATTGTTTGCAAGTCTAAGTTGGACCCAGAGCATTCATTTCATAGATTCACCGTTAATATGTCATCTAATACTATTTTTGTAAATAAAGTTTATATCTATTACCATTTACCACAAAAAATTTAAAATATTATAGTTAATGTTGAGATATAAGCATTATATTACTGATGCTGCAGTTATCACTGATGAAGACCCAATCAAGTTAGTATTGATGGGGCAGAAAAGCAAGAATACTACTGACGATGGATTTACTACTGACGATCTTATTTACTACTGATGTCTATATTTGGTGCAGACCGTGTTCGATATTTTCGTTAAGTTAGTTTAGAATGCATATCTTTTTGTAATTCAATTGTAATCGTTTCCTAGAATAACTAGGTTAAAGTTTTAGGTTTCAAGGACTATTATATATAGTTCCTTACCAATTGTAAACATACGTGTGTATTGATCGATCAAATTAATATACATTGAAGCTTTTTGTGAAAACTGTGTTCATACTTGTTCTTGTACAATTTACAGTTTTTATAGTTCTTAATCAAATAACAAGAGTGTTAATCCGCTGTAAATTCTCTTGTTAGTAGATCTGTGTTTCTAATAACTTGATTAAGTTATTCGATCCTGACAGTTAAATTAAAGTATATTTACTTCCTCCGATTCAAAATAAGTGATACACTTTCCCTTTTAGAGTGATTCAAAATAAGTGATATATATTGAAAAATTACATTTTTGGCAAAAAATAGTGGGACACACCCACTAACTATCTACTTTAATAAGGACTCATTTACCCTTACTCTTTACTTTTAAACATCATTAACCCCACTTTATTAAAAATGTGTGGGATTCATTCCCACTAACCATCCAATTAATTTAATTTAACCATCATTATAATCTTTTATCTCAAAAACCATGAAACCCAAAATGTATCACTTATTTTGAATCAGGGAAAGTATTTGAGTTTTGTTAATATGAATTTTTGTATAAATTATGTTTTGAATACGCTGAAAGATTGCACGTCTAAATTCCCATGTATAAGGGGATAAATTTAAATCAAAATTTTATAGAACGAGTTTTTCTTATTAAAGACCGGTTAGTTTAGTTAGCGGTTCGAGTCGGCAAATGACAATCAAAATGGGCAGTATGCTTTCCATCGAAAACTCAGCTTTATGATGATCTATTTTAAGGGGATCTTGTTAAATCACGAGACTCAACCATCTCAATTTTACTTCTTGTCTTTACATATTATGTTTCAATTTGTTGTAATCATATTCGTCAATTTACTTATTATATTGTACTTTATTTAATGAAATTTGTATTAACTCGTAGTTAAGGTGCTAATTTTTATATATAAATTATAACATAGTATTAGGTTAAATTCCCAAATATAATGGACATCGTTTTCAGATAGTATGATAATGCACGAGTGAATTTAGCTTTTGATTACCTGCACATGGCACGACTTTGGTCTAATTTGGTTATTGTTATGTAAAGTTTTTGCATATATGATTGTAAATGTCACAAAACTTATATTTATGTATAAAGTAGTTTATCGTTTTAGAAATATACCTATTGAACTTAATATTATTTTATGTTATATACTTGTGTAATTTTATAAAATATATTAATGAAAAACCAAATGAACAAAACCAAACCATCCAAATTATAATTTGGTTTGGATTGGTTCGGTTTTTGAATTAGTTTGGGCGGTTCGGTTTGAACTTTTAAAAACCGGACTTTATGTGATTTCGGGCATGTTTGGGAAAGCTTATTTAAGGGGCTTTTAATCTTATTAGCTTATTAAGCTCTAAAGTTGCACTAATTTTCAAGCTTAATAAGCTAATAAGCTTAAAAGCCCCTTAAATAAGCTTTCCCAAACATGGTGTAATGACCGAGTCAAAATACCCACCAAACAAAAACTAACATTATCCCTATAACTATCTAATTACAATTAACCATTCGAATCCGATAACAAATGTACAAAAGACAATAAACGAGCCAAGATCTTACTACCAACAATGACTATGGATACAAACTGTAACACCGCAAAAACTAAACCCGATTTTTTTTTAAACTAACGGAAGCGTAGAAATAATTAAAGTAAAGTAGTTAACATCAAACAGATATTAATAAACAGGCCTTTTACAACAATTATCCAAAATATCAAAAGTGTTTAGACAACCGGCGGCTCGGTTATTATAATATCAAAATCAGAGTGTCGGTCAACCATTCCTAAAACACCCCTTGACCCGCCCAAAAGATAAACCTGCAAAAAGGTCAACGAGGTGGGGATTAGCTAACAGCTAAGTGAATGAACTTAAACCAATAAAATAATCAAACAACCGATGATAAATTTCATTATCCCAATTAGTTAATTTTGAAGAGTAACGGTGGTTCTGCCGAAGCCTTAAATCATTGTTGGCCGAACAATGATAACCGATGGCCCTTTACTCAAAGACAGTGTGTACCCCCTTAGAACAACCAGTTCTTCTAAGGGCGATACACCTTGTCAATAGTAAACTTATGCCCAGTAGAATGTTCCAATTACTGACCTCTTCCCCAAAAGTGCACTTAATTAATTACCGAATTATTTATACCGAAGTGTGGGCTTGCAATAACAATTGCAGCCAAGAAACAGCCCCCAAGAAAGTTCACGTTCGCGAACTCAAGTTCGCGTCGTGAACTTGAGTTCACGATCCGTGAACTTCTTCACGACCCAGTCCCCAAATGCCTGCCTCGAGTTCGCGATCGCGAACCCAAGTTCGCGTCGTGAACTTTCCCTGATACCAAATCCTACACCTTTTTTACCACATTGACCAATTTCTAACCAAATTGCCCATCTAAAGTTTGAAGGCTAAATCCACTCACCTGGGCACCGCAATTCGTCAAACTCATGGTCTTATATTACTGAGTTTCCTTCCCTTTGCCTGTATTAACATTACAAACCGAGTTAGTAACCCGAAATCGCCAAATAATAACAAATACCAATTTAAGTTCAAAGCCAATATCTCATTCTAATAATTCTACTATTACTTGCATTCTATCAATAATTCAATACCATTCATCTAAGGCTTTTACAAGTCAAGGTTAACCAACCTATTAGCAAGTAACCATATTTTGACATATTGTAACCAAACGGGTCAAAAGTGCATATTCAAGTCAAAACTACAATTTATCATTTCCCACATGTCAAAGTGCACACAATCAATCACTTACATGATTACTAGTCAAACTACAAGCATACCAAACAATTACCAAGTCAAAAGTCATATAAATTACCGATTTCACACATAATACACAAATGGGTCAAAACTCATAAACTAACTTTGAAACTACCTAATTCATGCCTTGTAATTCTACAATTTCCCAACTCATCATAATTAGACTTCTAAGGTCAAAAATACACCAAACAATGCCTTTTTAATCCAAATTAGCATATAGGCCCAAACGGGTCAAAAGTACTTAAATTGATACAAGATTCCTAATTACATCTTCAACATGTCAAGATACATATAACAACTTTTAATATGATTAAACAATTATTCCATATTAATATCAAACTTCATATTGACTAGTTACCCTAGAAACACCCAAAACTTTCAATACATGTTTGACCCAAAAAACTCATCCGACCACCTGTTACAAACTCAGTAATCTGAGTACTTTTATGACCACATTAGTTCATGAAAATATGATATAAATAAAGTAGACTCTTAGACCTTCGAAACGACTGGTCGCACGCCCAAAACGGAGTTACGGTTGATTTTATATGACTTTTACAAAGTCGCCAAAATTCTGACAAAAAACTGTTAAAAATTGTACTTACGGACTTTTTCACCAAAATTCATCCAAACACTAATTTAATCATGCTAAATACTTCCAATTTAAATCACAATCAACATAAACATTAATTATCACTTCCAATATGTTATTTAACCCAAATAAACATATAAAACACCAAAACTTCATAAATTCAAGAACTAGATAAAAATCCATCTTCTTCAAGGTTACCAACAATGGTGGATTATGAAACTTCAAACAAATCTATGATTTCTCTTCTAATTAATCATGCAATACTTAAACAATCATCAACAAACACTATAAGGTTAATCTTTTTCGGATTTAAAGCAAGAATTCACAAAACCCACCAAAAGCTCATGAACCCTAATTTTTCTTCACTAGCAATTCAAGAACACAACAAGAAGATGATAAATTACCTATTGTTTGCCCTAGAATCTGACAATCAGAGAAGGAGGAGGAAAGATTCAAGCTAATCTTCAAGTGTAAGAGTTCTCCAATGTTTTGTGTGTGAAATATGTGTGTGTGTGAGTCTAACGAATGAAGCAGACAAACAACATGAGTCATAACCAAAACACACACACACACTAGGCACGTGTCCTTTGAGGCACCAAAAAAAATCATATTTCCTTTAAAACACAGTGTAGTACTGAGAGTCTAGGTCGCGTTTGATTTATTTAAAAATACTTATCTATCTCGGATTTTAATAACGAAGATATTTTCAGAACTGTAATTCAAAGTTTAATAAAAATGTAATTTATCATTTTTATGCTTGATTAAATCAAATAATCCTAATTTTAACCCCTTGGTTAAAATATGCTTATATCTAAATAAATTAAATAAATTATGCAAAAATAATAAACAACAGAATTACTTACTGAAAGTAATTTAAAATTCTAGGCCGGGTCTCGGGATGTTACACAAACCAACTAACTACAATCAAAATACAAAACTAACCAACTCCCGCATACCTAAATGTATACCAGAAGTATCTCTTCTAAGCTTCCGAGCAACTTCAAAATCCTATAAGCTTACTCTTATCTATTCCTGTAAAAAGGTTAGTCCACCAGACGGGTAAGCTACAACGAGCTTAGTGAGTTCATAAACCACAAAATAATACTAGCATTATATAGAATACAAAGGAATAAAACATATAAATGATATAAAACAATTCAAGTAATTCATATTATAGCAAGAACACGTCAGAACATAACTAACCGAGAAGCTTTACATCTTGAAATGACATTTACCGAGGATATGACGTGACCGAGTATCACACCTATCCGGGTCAACGAGACTTACTGGATGAATGACATTATGAATACAACTACATCGCGAGAATCAACAAGAGTTCGCGAGATAATAGACACAATCGAGAACCAATCACCGAGTCAATACTCAACGGGAATCATCATATAACCGCTATAACCGACAGACAATACCACATCATGAATCAACGAGATCTCAATATAATCCAAATGAATCAAAGTGCATCATTCCCTCTTAGGCCATTAGGGAATGAGGCCGATGAAGTTGATCATGGCGTCCTTTAATGAACCCATGACCGCGAACTTCACCACCACGGTCCATACCACTCCTCCACCGGGTACTCCTGTGACCACCGCCCAACATATTACACAAAGTAATACTCAAGCCGCCGTGGGTCCTCACGAAACGAAATCATCTCTCAAGGAATTGGGTAACTCATTCGATATCAAACGAAACTTTAACAAAGATAATTCCACGAGACTGGAACAAGATGATTATCACAACCCGAATCAATAATAAATGAATCTCACACAAGGGCAATCCAACCGAGACACCACACGAGGAATTTATACGACTTGAAGCGATACCAAGCGAGACACTACAAGTATATTCCAACAATCAAGACATCTAACCAACTATTCAAACATAAAGTACCACTAATAACCCATTGTTCTTACAATTCAATGCACTTATCATGAGTTTATCAATGAATCAATCTTCGCCTAATCATAATTTATTCAAATCACTAGAAATACCGATTCAGTGTTCTAAGCATCACGTTTGTTATCAAAATAACCCAAATAACAGATAAACACATAGTATTTATGTATATATACATACATATATATATATATATATATATATATATATATATATATATATATATTATATATATATATATTATATATCTAAAATAACAAGTAGGAACTTCTCTTCGTTTTCTCTCTAAACCCTAGCGCCGGCGACCACTTCGTCGATCAATCGGGGGTGAGGGGAGGGGGGTTGGGCGTCGATTTCAATCAGTTTTCGATGGGCAGGTTCAAGACGGTATCTGATTCGGAGGGTTGGACGTGGATAATTGGGAAAAACGATCGGAAAAAGAATGTTATCGACAAACCAATCGTGGATCCATATCATAAGGCAGTAGATAATATTGCTTCTTCATTCTTCATCACGAATTTCCCTTTTGATGTGGATGAATCAGCTCTATGGAAGTGGTGCATGCAATTCGGTAAGGTAGCTGATGTCTACATTGCTAAAAAACTAACTAAGTTCCAGAAACGATTTGGTTTCATTAGGTTTTTGAGAATTCAAGATGACGATAAGTTTGCTAAGAAATTGTCTGAGCAATGGATGGGCTCATATCATGTATATGTTTCTGTGGCTCGGTTCAGTAGAACTAAACCGGAACGTAAAGCGCATGTGATTCAACGTAGCGGTAATTCAAAAGTCGATAATCAATCCTCGTATGCGAGCATAGTTGCAGGGGCGGGTCTGAATAAAAAAGAATCCTGGGACAATAAAGAGACCCGGTTTCAAGAGAATAAGGAAGAGAAGTATCGAACTCTAAAAAACAATGATCTTGTTGCTCTCGAGGATTCGGAGGTGATTGCTCTCGCGAAGGTAAGAGATATTCACATCTTGCCTCAGTTATATGTGATTCTGGAGAATGAAGGTTTTAATGAGATTGATATTCATCATATTGGTGGGTATTGGGTGTGGTTAGAATTCAAATCTGCTAAGGCGTGCATTAGATTCAAAAATGCAAACCTAAAAAGTTTTTTTCTCATTGGTGCAACACGTTAATAGTAATTTCGTGGTGGATGAAAGAATTTACTGGATAGAAGTTGATGGCCTCCCGTTATGTGCTTGGGACTCAGATGTGTATAAAAAGGTTGCCGGTTTGTGGGGAAATTTTTTGTGTTTTGACGAGCTAGACGATAATCCGAGTAGGGGCAAAATGTGCATTAGCTCCAATGAGAAGAAGATTATTAATGAGACCATTCAGGTGGAGGTGGAAGAGGTGTCTTATGCGGTTCGGGTTCGTGAGACAGGTCTTTGGTCAATCAAGATTATTAAACCTAAGTCGGATGCGGGTTCTTCTTATAATGATGAAGACGGGGAAGACGATTCTTTGGTCAAAAATGTATTTTCAGATTCGACTGACATAGGGGATGAAGAAGGGGGAAACAACATTGGTGATGGTGGTGGGAGATATGTAACAGAAGATAATGGGGATGGTTTGAAAGGGGACCCAAATGTGGAGGTGGGGGAAAAACCAGTAAATAATGGAACTCCAGTATCTCGATTTGATGAAGAAAATGATCGGGATGATAGTCGGAGTTCTGATCGGGTTGAACATGCCAAGGGCCAGAAGGGTGGGATCCCTAGTGAGGTTGGTGTTAATGATGCAAGCCCGGTGAGCTGTCCTCCAGGATTTGAAAACTGTGAAAGGTGGGTGCTAAAAAAAAATACAGAATACTTGTCATCTTCATGTGACACGTTTTTTGGGAAGAAGAAATCGAAGAGGTGTTCTGGTCATCAGGAACAAAGTATAGGTGCTACCTCCGTTAATAATGAAGATTATGTCCTTAAATGCTAGAGGTATTGGAGACGTGGATAAAAGAAGGTGGGTTAGAAAACTATGTTATCAAAACGCGGTTTCTTTCTTAGGGGTGCAAGAAACGAAAATGTCTATAGTTGATTTGTTTAAGATCAAAGCTCTTTGGGGAAATTATCAATTTGATTTTGCGTGTAGTTCAGCTCGCGGCTATTCGGGGGGAATTGTATCCATTTGGGATAAAGCGGTTTTTGAAAAAATTAATCTTCATTGTGGGATTAATTTTGTGATAGTAGAAGGTCGGTGGATGGGCATGCAAGAGAATTTGCATATTATTAACATATATGCTCCCCAAGAGGTCGAAGCTAGACGTGTTATTTGGGAAGAGATAAGTATTTATTTGATTGGTAAAACCGGGAATTGTATTATTTTTGGTGATTTTAATGAAGTTCGTTGTGAAGAAGAGAGATTCGGGTCTGTTTTTGATGCTCATGGGGCTCGGTGTTTTAACCAATTCATTGATCAAAATGAGTTAGTTGACTTACCTATTGGTGGTAAAAAATTCACGTGGATGAATAAGATTGCAACAAAGATGAGTAAACTTGATAGATTTCTCATTTCAAGGAATTTTTTTGAGCGAAATCCAAGTTTAAAAGTTACAGCGTTAGAAAGGAAGTTATCGGATCATATTCCAATTGTATTACATTCGAATAAAGTGGACTTCGGTCCGGTCCCGTTTCGTGTAGCTCATTCATGGTTTGAATCTGATGATTTTGATGAAATGATTTCTAGCTCATGGTCTGAGTTTGTGACGGTCAATGAGTCAAAGATTGTGAAGTTAAAAAATAAATTCAAGTTCTTAAAAGACAAATGTAAAAAATGGAATTTTGACAGAAAACAAACCGCTCTTAATCGGGTTAAATGGTTGAATAATCAAATTGAGGTTGTTGATTCTAAGATTGATGACCATACGACTTCGGTGGAGGAGAAGGATCAAAGATTAGATTGGTTAAAAGAATTAAAGGAAATCGAGAAACTAGAGAATATCGATTTAATGCAAAAGTTGAAGCTGAAATGGGATGTTGAAGGGGATGAAAATTCATCCTTTTTCACGGTTTGTTGAATCAAAGAAGACGATTGCAAATGATTCAAGGTATCATGGAGGATGGTGAGTGGCTCGAGAATCCAAATTGTATTAAACATGTTTTTTTGGATTTTTACAAATCTAAATTTAGTAGTATTGAAACTTGTTTGCCTGATTTTGGTCTGGATCAGTTTCATACGCTTTTGGAAGGGGATGTTGTTGATCTTGAAAAACCATGTGGTATGGAGGAGTTAAAAGAGGCCGTTTGGAGTTGCGGTAGTGAAAAAGCTCCGGGTCCGGATGGTATTACGTTTAAATTTATAAAAAAGTTTTGGTCTTTGTTGAAAGAAGATGTGTTAAAATCGGTTGATGAATTCTTGTTGAAAGGCACGTTCCCGGTTGGTTGTAATTCGTCTTTTATCACTCTTATTCCTAAGGTACCGAATCCTACGGTGGTGAAAGATTTTCGGCCTATTTCTCTTATCGGGGTTCAATACAAAATTATTGCTAAAGTTTTAGCTATTCGGTTAGCTAAAGTTGTTGATAAGTTGATTAGCCCGGAACAGTCGGCGTTTATAAAGGGTAGGCAAATTCTCGATGGCCCTTTAATTATTGGTGAAATAATGGAATGGTACAAATTGAAGAGGAAGAAACTTCTCCTTTTTAAAGTTGATTTTGAAAAGGCGTATGATTCCTTAAGTTGGGATTACCTTGATTATATTATGTTGAATATGGGGTTCGGTTCTAAATGGAGAGGGTGGATTAGGGAATGTTTAGCTTCAGCTAGACTTTCGGTTCTTATTAATGGGAGCCCTACGGAGGAGTTTAACTCTTTTCGTGGTCTACGCCAAGGTGACCCTCTTTCTCCATTTCTTTTTATTATTGTTATGGAAGGCCTTCATGTTTTGATTGATAATGCGGTTCGAAATAATCGTTTTATTGGAGGTTCGGTTGGGGATTTGAGTTTGCCAATATCTCACTTGTTTTATGCGGATGACGTGATGTTCGTCTCGGAATGGAATCAATCAAACATTGAAGGGATTTTATGGGTGCTAGATGAATTTTATAAACACTCGGGTCTCAAAATTAATATAAATAAATCTAGTGTTTATGGAGTTAATGTGGAAGAAGAAGAACATGAGGTTTTTTGTAATTTCAATGGTTGTAGTAAAGGAGAAGTACCTTTTTCTTACCTTGGTATTCGGTTGGGAGGCAGACAAAATTCCCGAATATGGGATGTTATTTTAGACCGAATCAGAAACAGGTTATCGCGGTGGAAGGCTAACATGCTTTCGATTGGTGGTCGGTTGACGTTGATCAAATCGGTTCTTGGTAGTTTGGGCATTTATTGCATGTCTATTATGCGAGCTCCGGTTAGTGTTATTAAAAAGATGGAACAACTTCGTGCTCAATTTTTTTGGGGGAGTCACGGGTGTGATAAGAAGATGAGTTGGATAAAATGGAATAATTGCTTGGCGGAAAAAAAAATAAGGGTGGGCTAGGTATTGCTAGCCTTGATGCGTTAAATCTTGCTCTTCTATATAAATGGCGTTGGCGGTTTTTTAATGAAACCGAGGTTCTTTGGTGTAGGGTTGTCAAATTGATTTATGGTGATGATGGGGGTTTTGTGAACCCGTTATATCTGCGCCACAAAAATGGTAATTGGTACAAAATTATTGGTTCAGTCAATTATTTACATGATAAGCACATTATTGACCATGATGTTATCCAGTATAAAATGGTAAATGGGGAGCGAATTAGATTCTGGTTTGATCGATGGGTTGGTCCGGTTCCGTTAGCTCAAATGTTTAACCGTCTATTTCGGTTGGAGTTGAATACATATTGTAAAATTTGTGATAGGTGGAGAAATGGTGATTGGTATTTTAATTGGAGGAGGAATATTAGAGGAGGAGTTGAAAAAGAGCAATATGACAACCTTATGGATTTAATTAGAGGGATGTCGGTTAGACAAGGAGTCGATAAAATTACTTGGCATTTGGGAGATCAATGTGCGTTTACAGTCGGTGATGCTAGAAGGCATATAAATTCAGTTTTGTATCCCGGATCTCAAACCGATTTTTGTTGGTACAATTATATCCCTATCAAAGTTAATATATTCATGTGGAGGTTGAATGTAGATCGGTTACCTACGCGATTTAATCTTTCTAGAAGGGGAATGGAAATTGAATCCATAATGTGTCCAATTTGTAATGAACAGGTGGAATCAAGTGCACACGTTATGTTTACTTGCACGGTTGCTAGGCAAGTTTGGGATTTAATCTATAGATGGTGCGACATTGTGATGGATCCGGTGTCCTCTTTTCGGGAGTGGTGGGATTGGGGTGAAAGGATGTCAAATGCTAATGACCGGCGTTCAAAATTTTGCATGATTGGTTACACTACGTGTTGGTTTTTATGGAGATATAGGAATGCTGTGTTATTTGATAGGAGTAGAATTAAGAAGTCGGAGTTGTTCGATAACATTCGTTTATTTTCTTTTTCTTGGATATCTCATAGAAGTCATAAGTTTAGGACTTTATGGGTCGATTGGTTGAGACTCCCTTTGTAATTGTGTGGTTTTTTAGTCTAGCATTTTGCTAGACTCCAGTTTATTAATAAAATTTCGTGTGGAGGTCCTTGGGAGGGTGATGGCAATGCCGAAGTTCTACCCGTTGCCTTCTTTTTGCTGTTAATATATATATATATATATATATATATATATATATATATATATATATATATATATATATATATATATATATATATATATATATATATATATATATATATATATATATATATATATATATATAACGACTAGTATACAGTTGTACATAGATGAACTCACTTGGGATTTAGCAACTTCAACAATAAACTTAGCAATTCCAACGCCACCGATCAATGGAGTTATCACAATTTCCACTTGGTGACCTATGTAATACATGCATACATTTTCAATCATCGTCTCGTTCATAATCTAAGACTACACCCATACTTGACAAATTTCCCCCTAATTTGTCAAGATTATCAAACCCTATCTTAAATTGTTCCTACTCTTGATTTTACTAGTTATAAAGGTGAATACTAACTCAATACATCATTATATTTAGACACTATGACTGAATTTTAACTTCTAAAATGGGACCCCAAACTAGGGTTCATAATCTTCCCCAATTTCTCCCATGATTATACTTGCATGAAGCTAAAGGGTGTTGCTTTACCTTAATATGATGATTCTATGATGAAATCCCTTTGATTTGGGTTGAAATCTGCCTTAAATCGTGGGAAATCGCCAAAAATCGCCGGAGTTCGATGTGTGTGAATTTTGGGTGAAAAATAAGAAGTTTTGGGGAAAAATCCGATTTTAATGGTCTGGCCGCAAGAGTTCGCGCCGCGTACTACTAGTTCGCACCGCAAATTTTCCCTATTTATAGTTCGCGCCACGAATTGCTAATTCGCGCCGCGAATTCTCCCTATTTTCGCGTTCGTGACCAATTTCGCGGTCGCTAAATGAAGTTGCTGTTTGACTTGGTGCATTTTTCGCGCCGCGGACTATGGGTTCGCACCGCGAACTTCTAAGATGCTGCAATTTTCCACTTTTTACTCCTTTTTAACTTATATCATTTAATCAAATACTCAAAAACACAGATTTTAACCATAAATCCAACTAACAAATCCTAATACCGTATTATTTACCAAGTAATATTTAACTTAACAATTAAAAATACTAAATATAGAACACGTATGTTACACATGGCCTTCATCTATTTGATTCGGATAAAACCAAACCGTCCAAATGAAGATCACTATGCGGCCCAACTTAAATGAATGAACTGTGAAGGAGCAAAAACATAAAACAAAAATTCCTAAAAGAAATTACCTGATAGTCTGCCACTATTCAGTTAATTGAATGTAATATAGTATAATGTGCTTATTTGTACGTAACCTAAATTATCATATACAAGTAGCTCATATATGTATAACATCAATAAAATACATGTATAAATGTATAACAAAAATAACTAGTGTATGAATTACCTTCCTTTTGATAAATACTTGTCAAAACATTATATGAGTTATTAACAAATATCGATTTAATTAAAAGACAACTATGTTATAAAAAGTTACAAAATGTATTTACTTTTATATATATACTATATATAAAGTAATGGTCACGCGGGTAACCACACCTTCCCCGTGGCTTATACTTTGGAGCCACCACACACAAGCCACTACCACATCATCGATGTTCGCCAGACTCAGAGGTGTCTTTAAAGATGTACAGATAGTATGACCGCACATGATCCATGCTTTAGAGGGGACCCAATTTTTTATATATATATTTTAATTTGTCATCATGTTTAATTGTATAAAATTGTACGTGTCCCCACAATATGACACCGTCAAACTCATTCAACTTGTTTGACACACTATAAATACTGCACAATGCTCTTTGAGTGCTTCCTAAATGAGGGATCAACTTCAGAGAACACCATAATCCTCCCAACTCATCATTTCTTGCATATTTTCCCCTTCTTGCCTCAGTACAACTTTAAGCCATCAAATTCGGAAAATAAAGAAATAAAAAAAAATTACAAAATGCAAAAGGGTTCGAGTCTAGCGATTGGGGAAAGGGGATACCTCCCTAGCGAGAAATTTGATGATGATGGTAGAATAAAGCGAACCGGTAAATGCATTATTGTTTTTTTGTTTGGCACATAAATTATGTCAGTAGAGATTGAGACTCTCGTAAGATCTTGTTTTTTATTTTATATAAATTTATGTGTTTATGAAGGGACTTGGAAGAGTGCTACCGCACATATAATAACAACAGTGATCGGATCAGGAGTGTTATCATTAGCATGGTGTTATGCTCAGTTAGGATGGATAGCAGGAACGATCACTCTCGTTTTGTTTTCCATTATAACGATGTTTAACTCGATTTTGTTGACGGATTGCTATCGTTCACCTGATCCTATAACTGGCACTAGAAACTATACTTACATGGATGCCGTAAAATCCAATCTCGGTAAGTAAATCTCTCATTTATTTTCCTTTTTCGCCTCCATTTCATTTTATTGGTAAACTTGTAACTAGTTAGATATCATGTGGGAAAATAAAAGTTTGTCATGATTAGGCCTTTTTAACATATAGAGGCAATTTGTACAGTTTATAATTATAATAATAGTAAATTGTAGTATTTGAAAGTGATTTGTGTTTGTGTTAATATCATATCCTTTTAACATATACATCCCATAAGTCAGTAAAGCAACATATACAGAAACTATTCCATTTATTTGTTGATGTTTTAAATCTATGTTAAGTATATATGCGGACAGGGGTGTCTCCGAAATTTTAAGTGTCATGTGCGAAATTACGAAAATGAGCCCCCTGAATACAAGATTTTTATAAAAATTTGGACTTTCTAATTTTTTTCTATTAAATTATTAAATTGGTATATAAGAGCATCTCCAATGCAAACTTTTTGTAAAACCTTTTACCTTTTCAATAGGTCATTTGGATGCATATGACCTCCTAGGAAAAAGCTTTTGCTTCAAAAGCTTTTTCTTCCATAGGTCATCTTCAAGACACACCAAAAACTTTTCAACATTTATATCCATTGGAGCAAAAGCTTTTTGAAAAGTTTTTTTATTAATATTTAGTGGAAAATCTATGTGGCATTTTAAATAAGTCATTGCAAAAGGTTATCTATTGGAGATGCTCTAAGATATATATAAAAATAGGGCCTGTTCGAGCAACGATTGTCAAACACAAAGACCAGGCGACGTCAACCTTGGATCTCCTGTGATGATCACAGTGCAAACCCAACAAGCTCTTGGCGAACCTAGGGTGATCGAGGTTGAGTGCGAAGGTGAAAGTGAGAGTATGTTATCTCTGTGCTTTAGGCTTTCTTGATCTGTTTCAGTATGTGCTTGCGACAATGAGTAGGCCATGTATTTATATGGCCAGTCTCAGGTATATGGACGTTGGCCCATTATGACTGCAATAAAGCAGTCATGAAGCGCCATTATGAGGGCGTCGTGTAACGCCTTACTATTATGACAGTCATGAAGCGCCATTATGACGGGACGTCCGACTCTAATGACAGGCGCTGACGATCCTTGACAGGCGGTGATAACTTGACAGCGGTCGTGACTTGATAGGCGGTCACAGGCGCTCGACCAGTCATGACTTGACAGGCGCTCATCGGAAATGTGACGTGGGTCATATTGGTAGTAGATCAATTGTGACGGGCTATATATGCAGGGTAATCCCTACTAACCTTATCATGCCCCCGAGTTAGGATTTTCCAAAACATCGATTTGCAAGTCGTAACTACCATCATTCGTAAGTCTTTTTTTTTTTTTTTTTTTTTTTTGTTCGATCGAGTGCATCGGTTGCCCTAGGCAGACCGGCACGCTGTAGGGTTCGATCGACACCGCAAGCAATATCGTTAGCAAACCGGAGGCGGACTCGAGTCGATCGTTTGGACCGGCTGTCTAGTTTCGACCGGCGGTCAATTTTAGACCGAGGGGCAGTTTTAGACCGGCGGTAGGGGAGACCGGCGATCGAATTAGTCGGCGTCGATCATCATTTAGACCGGCTCTTATGGGAGTCCGGCGTTTGATTAGGTGACCGGCGGCAGCAGCTTTAGGGTTTAGACCGGTTGTAGCTTGAGGGTGCCCATTTGACCGGCGGTTTATACTCCTTGACCGACGGTTTATTGCCTTAACCGGTGGTTTATGGTTGAGGCCGACCGGGTGTATTAGGTTTTACGTGCCGGCTGTTTAAGGGTTTGGCAATCGGTTTTACGGGCCGACGGTTTAGGGTGGTCGGGCGACGGTCGTTCGCAATTACCGGCGGTACAAACAGTTCGATCGCCAAGTTTAGAGGCGACAGTCGATCTAGAACCGGCGGTCGAATGGCAGGTGATACAAAGCGATCTAGAACCGGCGGTCGAATGGCAGGACCGGCGGTCCGCTGGTCCGGCGGTCGTAAGGTGATTGGAACCATAGGCGAAACCGTCGGTATGGTTTAGGCGGTAGGGTTTAGCCTATGTTGTCCGGCGTTTTAGGGACGCTCGGTTTAGGCCGGCGGTAGGGTTTAGGCTGTAGGGTTTCGACCTATGTGGATCGGGTGTACCCGAGGGTTAGAGTTTAACGCCGGTTTAGGGTTATGTTCGGGCCGGCGGTTTTGGGTGTGGTGGACCGGCGGTTTTGGGTGTGGTGGACCGGCGGTTTTGGGGTGGTTGACTAGTTTAGGGTTAGGGTTTGACAGGCGGTATAGGGGCTACGGGCCCGCGGTTTAGGGTTGTATGGGCCGGCACTTATATCGCAAGCCAAAACTAGTCGGCTGGCTAAAACTGAACCGCGGCTGGCCCTGACCGGCGTACTCTTTTATATGCTTTAAATCGTTAACTCCTCTCCTAACTGTAATTGTATGTTGTTTGCTGCAGGTTTTAGCTGAGTTGCTCGCTACCTTAGTACTTGCTTGTCCATTGCTTTGCTTTGAAAAATAATGTTTTATTGGATGATCAAGCCAATAACACATTTTTGTTTTTATCTTTTTTTTTTTATTATGGATGTTGTGTCCATGACACCGTCTTGGGTGTGCATGACAGTGTGTATATTTGGTTGTTCGTATGACAATTTCTTGAGAGCCCATGATGCCTTTGTATGCCAATGACCTGGGTAGATTTGGGTATCTCAGATGTATGCTTCATATTGTGCCTGTGACACTGTGCCAATGACACTTTTGTTGGTTAACCTTTACTTTGCTTACTCGCGAGGATTGTCGCTTCCCAGTGAGAAGTGCTTATCTTTTATCAAGTAGATTAAAAGACGAGTATGATTGTATGTTATTTGGCCAGACAAAGTTGTCTTTCTTGGCTTCATACATGTTGTATTGAACTATGTGCTTAACTGTGTACATGCACATGCGTGTTCAAGTTGTAACATTGTACGTAATGAAAGTGCATGTTTGGCTTTAGACTGAGATGTCTATTGTGGCCTTATGCCTTTTGTATTGAATCCTTACTTCAATATTTATTTGGTTATGCAAAAAACCATAGAAAAATGATATTGTGAGATAATATTGGGATACAAGATCAGACCAAATGTTATTAGCGCCAGTTTCATGCATGACCATGACATTCCATGTGCTTGGAAACATGTATTGAAAACAGAAAGGAAGAAATGACAGTAAAGACTATCGCACCTTGATAGGTCAGTTAATATTGGCTCCCTCATGTATCATGAGGATATGACCATCAGGTGGTCCGGGATGTTCTGTGTCTTCCCCCTTCTTTTGCCAGGCATAACTCTTCTTAAGTGGAGGTTTATTTGCTTGCTGCTTAGCGCCAGGGACAAGGTGTTCTAGTTTGCCTTCTTCCAAAGCCCGCCTGATTTCCCTTTTTAGCTCTCTACAGGCATTCGTGTCGTGTCCATGATCTTCATGGAAATCACAGTATTTATTCATGTTTTTCGTACCCGACCTATGCTCCATCTGGGGTGGAGGTGTGAAGGTAGCGCACACCTGCTCTGTTATCAAGATTTCTTTTGGTGTTTTGCTAAGAGCACGCTCAGACGGATGTTTATCGTATGGGCCAAACCTCCGGTTGCTCCTTTCATCTCGTTGATGATCACCAGTTAGAGCATCATGCCTGCGATCTGACGTGTCAGTCCATGACTTGCCGCCTACCTCTCTTGTCAGGAAGACAGTTTCTTTTGACCTTAGATAGTCATATGCCCTGTCCGTGGCTTCTTTGAAAGTAATTGGACTTCTCTTGATTAACTTTTCTTGCAGTTGTCCTGGAAGCAAGGAGAGGGTAAAACCCGAAATTTGTTGGCTTTCGGGTACGGCGACAATTTTCTGGCACTCCTGCGTGTAACGCTGAATGAAGTCGCGTAACCCCTCGCCGTCCCTTTGTCGCAGCAAATGTGCTTCTATATGAGTTCTCTGCTGCTTCTTTTGCTGGATAAAGTGAGTCACAAATTTAGCCTTGAGATCTGCAAAGTCTTGAATACTCCTCTCCGGTAAGTCAGCAAACCAATCACGAGCGAAACCCTGCAACGTGCCAGGGAACATGTGACAAGCGACTGGGTCTAGCAATTTCTCTGTCATAATGGCCTGTTCAAAAAGAGCAAGGTGGTCATCAGGATCTCGTGTACCGTCGTAAGTACCTACGATGGACGGAACTTTTTGTTTATCAGGGAGTGGGAATCGGGCCACCCAGTCACAGAACTTCGAACTAACTACCGACAAAGGCATAGTGGCTGCTCGGGGTGGGGCGGCTGCGGCCACGAGTGCTTGCAACACGCGCAACATGTCATTAGACGTGTCCTGTGGTGGATGTGGTGGTGGGGTGTGAATGGGTGGTTGTCTTAACTGCTCCAATAATTGTGACAACGGATCTACTGGTTGAACAACCGTTGGCTGCAGTGCTGGGCGCAACGCCGCCACCAACTGAGAGAACAGGTCCGATGAAGTAGGTGGTGGGGGAGGTGGTGGCGGCTGAGTACTCTGAGTCAACCTGCGGAGTAACTCCACAATTGGATCCTCCCGAACCCCTGGCGTAGCGGCCTGCGGAAAGTTGGAAGCAGGTTGTCTGACCGGATCCGTGCCATCCTCTTGAGAGCTTGTCCCGTGGGACAAAAGAGGCTGAACTGAAGGGATGGGCGTCACTGGCTGTGGTGAGGTAAACAAACTTGATCCAACGAGCCTTGTGGAGAAAAGTGGACTTGTTAAAGAGGGATACCCTCGTGTCGTCCTGACATCCGACACTGTCCACTCAGAATCGACGTATGGCTCCATGATACGACTAGGCGAGGTTATCACCGCCTCGGGTATAGTGGTAATCACGGTAGTGGTTATTAATGGCGATGAAGAAGTGACCAACGATGGCTGTGTATCCGCCATAGGAACGGTTTGATTATTGAGGAAAAAAGTTTGGAAAAGTGAAACGCCGTTTAAAAACGTGTCCCACGGATGGCGCCAATGTTCGAGCAACGATTGTCAAACACAAAGACCAGGCGACGTCAACCTTGGATCTCCTGTGATGATCACAGTGCAAACCCAACAAGCTCTTGGCGAACCTAGGGTGATCGAGGTTGAGTGCGAAGGTGAAAGTGAGAGTATGTTATCTCTGTGCTTTAGGCTTTCTTGATCTGTTTCAGTATGTGCTTGCGACAATGAGTAGGCCATGTATTTATATGGCCAGTCTCAGGTATATGGACGTTGGCCCATTATGACTGCAATAAAGCAGTCATGAAGCGCCATTATGAGGGCGTCGTGTAACGCCTTACTATTATGACAGTCATGAAGCGCCATTATGACGGGACGTCCGACTCTAATGACAGGCGCTGACGATCCTTGACAGGCGGTGATAACTTGACAGCGGTCGTGACTTGACAGGCGGTCACAGGCGGTCGACCAGTCATGACTTGACAGGCGCTCATCGGAAATGTGACGTGGGTCATATTGGTAGTAGATCAATTGTGACGGGCTATATATGCAGGGTAATCCCTACTAACCTTATCAGGGCCCCTATAAAATATGTGTCCTATGCGGCTGCAACTCCTACACCTCCTCAAAGACACCCCAAGGTCTGTATGCACAAAACGAGGAACCCTCCATCGACCACTTTATATTACTATTATCTGTCTACGTTGAGCTATCAATAATATAAATATATTTAAAGTGAAAACAATAATAGTAAATGCAAAAATAATATTAATATGTGTATATATTATCATGACCCGTATATATTATCATTATGTCTGGAAACGTTATTGTATACTTATAACTAGGTTATAACCCGTGAAAATTCACGGGCTGGTCAGTAATTATTGAACATAACTTTTATAATATACAAATATGAATTATTAATTTATGATTATTAGATATATGATAATAAATTATAAAATGATTTTATAAAGTAAAAACTTGTATTAAATTGTTACTAATAATATCAACATCAAGGTTTTGATTCATTTAAATAAAGGGGGTGATTTTTCTACCACAACTTTTAATTCATCTACCACAATTATTGCATGACATGTTTGTACAATTAGCTATAAAACTTATACTTTGTGGTATAGGAAGTAAAATTTGTGGTGCAGAAATGAATTACCTTTAAATAAAGTCATAAACTTATAATAACAACAAAAAATAAATTCAAATTTTAAAGATCGACCACCAACACATAATCAGTAGTAGATTAATCTCCAAAATAAAGATATGAAAGTGTTACAAAACGACTTGAAATTATTGTCCCAAATTAAATTTCATAAACATGTATTATGATACCAGTTATACAAAAGTTAAAATGATATGTGCAAAATTCATTTGATAGGTATTGAAATGCCACAAAAAAAATTAAAAAAAAATCAAATTCTTACTTTTGAAGCTTTTGGTCGTAGCATCATCCAACTTGAACTACAACAACATCACAAGCTACATATATGCACAAGCAATTTATTAATCAGTACAAAAGCATGATTTGTAAATTAATCATCTAAAAAGAGATTAAATATAGATGTTTCTATGAACATGTAACTTAAGTTTTTTAAACTAATATTAAACTAAGTTAGAATGCATCAAATTTTGTAACTGGTCTAACAATTACCATACTACTAAAATCATTAACCCAAGTATTGTGTGATGTTTCCATGTGTTGTCAAAATGATTACATAAGACAACACTTGAATATTTAGTGTTAAATATTTTTCGATAGCTTTTAATGAACTTATCGTGTTTAACTAAATATAAATTAAATATATCAAAAAATACCATCAGGAAAACAAACCTGAAATTGTGTTGTCTCTGATATTGGGTCCTTGACACATTAACAATCCCAAATAAATTGTGTACCAAATTGACCTTAAAAGGTTCCTATGATCAAAAAGATTCAAACTTTGTTAGGTAATTATGACATGTGACGGTATGTGAAGAGCTCAAAAGTTAAAAATACCTTCCGCTTATTAGAAAGTCTTCAGTTATACATTATAGTCAATTATCCCTTTGTAGAGAAAATGATAAAGATGGAAGTGGTGGTGCATCAACAATATCTCCAATTTTTGGTGGAGGAAGACGCTGTTCAATTCTAATTACATGACATTCAAAAACTGTTATTTAGTCAATATTCTTAATTGTAATTAATCAAGATCTGCAAGTTTGTTTGTGGAATAATTGATTAAAATCAGAAGTCCAAGTCAATTATCAAAACATATGATGTAAAGAAGTCAATACTGAACTCAACAATCAATTGTAATTTAGTCTAAAAACTACAAGCTATAAAACATTGAGAGCAAACTGACATAAGAAACTGTATTTGACTTTAAGCCTTAACGTGGAAGCATAATATTTGTTTATTTAGGCTGTAGTCAAAGTGCAAGCCTCTTCCTCCCGGTAAATAAGAATTTTGAATTAAACAAAGAGATAAAAAAAAAAAAAAAAAAAAAAAAGGCTTTTGTTCGCACATCCACCCGTGATTTATCAAAGTCAAACTGCAAGCCTTTTCTTATAAAGTGTTTATTTAGCCTGTAGTCAAAGTGCAGAATTATTTATTCATAATACAATTTGTTTAACTGAAATGCTTCTTGTTGGTAAGTCTTGATTCAGACACAAATATTGATTCACACACCTGCACCAAAAAGTCTCTCATTCTCTACAAAGTTAATTACAGAAGATGAACACACCCATACCACTCTAATTAACACTGCATAAATATTAGGGCTCAACTTTAACAATGTTTAATCCATTACTTCTAAAATATCACCTTTTTCCAAATGTTTTTTGACATATATGAAGAATTTGATGATTGACATACCTCTAAACGTGATTCAATTAAGAGCAATATCAAAAAAGGAGTATAAGAACAAACCTTAGATTCAGATCCAATACAATCTGTCGCTAAGTTGAATTGATACACCTGTACCAATTGGTGTTCAAGCCCAATAAAAGATCGAAAAATCAAATCTTTTTACAGATTTGTGAGGAACATAGATTTGAAGGCGTTTAGAAATTAGGGTTGAATGTGGGCGTAGCAATGGGCGGGAGGGGGAAGCATACGGTAAAAATCTAAGGGATACTTTAAAACCCTAATTAATGATTTGAACGGAAAAAATGATGTTAAACGATATAGGGTTTCTACTATTGAAGACGGCCAAGAAAATAGGAGGTAATTGAGCGGGAAAATAAAATTGAGGGGAGCTAAGATAATGACACGTGGCCTATTAAAACCTTCTTTTATTATATTTATAGAAATGGTATGCATGTGTACTAGAAAATTTTTTAAGGCAGTTCTTAATCTTTTGTAATTTTAATAGACAAATTTAGTTATTGAGTAATAATAAATTAATAGTTAAGATTAATCACATATTTTATACATGGAGAGATATTTTGGTCATTTGACACACACAAAAATTCTAATTGATTTTATTATATTATATTTATTTTTTATCTTAAATTTTTTATTTTATTTGTATTTTTTATTATTATTATTTTTTAAAAATATTATGTGCTAATCACATGTAATTATGTACCTAATCATATGTGTTTATACTTGATCACATGTGATTTTTTGTACAATCACATATGATCAAGTATACAATCACATGTAATTATCACATGATATTTTTTTAATGAAAAAAATAAAATAATAATTAATATAAAAATAATAATTAATATAAAAATAAAAATTTATGTAAATGTGAAATGACCAAAATACTCTATATATAAAATATGTGATTAATCTTGACTACTAATTATTATTAATCAATAGTTAAGATTTAAAAAATTAAGAACTACCTACAACACATATTTACTGTATTATAAAGTATTTAAGTAGACGTCAAATTTCTTAAAATTTGCATGATTTAAAATTTCTAAAATACATCGTATTTAACCGATCAATATTTTACCTTCTTTAGAGAACTATTCTTTATTAATACATGATTCGAATAATCAATTTATTTCAATTAGATATATTAAAAATGACATACTAAAATTTATCTTCTTTTAAATACTATATATTATGAAATGGAGGAAGTATATATTATGAATTAAATTTTAAAATTGCAAGTCAAAAACAAATTAAATTTACACCAATAAAAAGTTAAGCACTTAATCTAAATTTTTAAATATAATGAAAGTTGTATAACAATAAACTAATTCAAATTCAATTTAATCCAAACCTCTAAATTTCAAATAAATTCATTTTTAGTCGTTTATATAATGAAGTGAAAGATAGCAATTAACCTTTGTTTTGAGCCGTTACCGTCTAGTCCTACCCTATATATGAGGCCTAAATTTGAAGAGGGTTTGACACCATGGCAATTCCAAGCATTCCTATTCGTCCATAATGCCACTTGGAATTCCCTGATTGGTCCACGTCATTTGCACTAATACAAACGAATCTGGTACAGCTTACGGTCTACATTCATACACTCCATATACGGCAAACGAATCTGGTACGGCTTACGGTCTACATTCATATGCTCCATATACGGCTTCCTACATACAAGGAAATAAATAAATAACTTTTTAAAAGATCCTACATACAAGGAAACAAATAAATATTTAAAAGATCAATCAGCGACTCAATCGTATTTATTCAGAAGTGATACACGACTCAATATAATTTCCATAAAACCGACATTCTATAATTACGGCATAAAAAGCTGGATTATGCAACGGAACCAGACTTCAGATATTACGGATTACGGCATAAAAAGCTGGATTATTCATTTAATAAAATGCACGTGTAACATTTCTTCATTTACCGTTTTTTTGTACAAAATCATCATCACATCTATCGATTATTATGTCATTTAGAAATATATAAAGTTTTTGGACATTTTTCTACATACTAAAATTTACAGCATACCCGCCGATGGGCGGCTTTTGTAGCTAGTATAAATATAAAGGACAATTGTTAGTTATTTTTCTTTTATAAATAACAAACTTTACAATTTTCGTAACTGGTCTTTGTGCACGCGCAGGAGCACTTCAGTACAAGCTTTGTGGAATAGCTCAGTACGCTATTCTCATCGGAATAACCATCGGATATACCACCACGACTGCCATTAGCATGGCGTAAGTTCACAACAATATCAACTTTTCTTCCGTTATCAGTTTATTTCCCAATAGAGATGTACATTTCGCAAGCAAATATCCGAAAGTATTCATTCACTTGGATTTGGATGCAAATATTGAGTCTAGGATGCTTGATTGTGTCACTAGTAGCCACAATCGGGTCAATCCGTGGGCTCATAACTTCACTCAAAATGTTTGAGCCCTTTCAATCTGTATCCTAAGTAACCCAAGTGGGTTCGGTTTTAAATATGTTCTTATGGAACTCAATTACTAGAGATGAATCGGATTTCGCAAGTAGAAATCTGCATTTACGATGAAAGAAATCACGTTACACCTAGATTTCGTGGTTACACTCACGGAACTCTTGGTTAAACTGTAATCATGAAAAGTACTACTCTATTTATTAACGTTGAGTTGACGTTCAACAAATCGTTTGGCACGAAGTTAATTTATTTATTAACGGACTCAACTTGAATTAACTTTTATTCTCATTTGATTAAGTAACACGAACAAAAGTCATGTATGTTCATAAACATTCGTGAATGTTCGACGAGATAACTATAGAATTATTACATTGAGTTGTGTTTAAAGTATTCTACCTTTAAAATATAGTCACAAAGGATAAATCTTAATCATTCGATTAAAAAAACTCTTAACTACCACGATCATCAAATCATATGTGATTCAATACACAACCACCATCTCCGGCCACTGCCACCACCGTCGACCACTGCCGCCACCGACTGCTGTCGGCCGCCGCAATCACATGTGATTGGATACACAATCACAGATGATTGAAAGTAGCCGACGGTAATGAGGGGTTGCCGGTGGTGGAGACGGTGGCCGGCAGTGGTTGGTGATGGTGGTAGGTGGTGTCGAATCACATGTGACGTAATACACTTGGGGTGATGGTGGTGGTCTGCGGTGTGCAATCACATATGATTTAATACACATGAGATGGTAGTGGTGTTGATGTATTGAATAACGTGTGATGGTGGTGGTGATTTGAGGGTTGATTGATACAAGAGCTCAGATTTATCCTCATGACTTCACAAAAAGATAAACTACCTTGAACGTTTCTTTTATAGCATTATCATTGTTAGTATTGTATTATTTAGTTTCCTTTATCATCCCCTGACTTTGTTGTAATCTCTCTCTCTCTCTAACACTGCGTTCTCGAGTTTTAATTTTAAGAGAAGAGAAAGGAAATGGAAAGAAATAAAAAATGTATTGTGTTTCATATTTTTTTTATGAAAGAAAGGAAGAGAAGAGGAAGGAAATTTAGAGCATTTTTCTCTCCTAATTTTCCTCCAAAAAGTGGGAAGATTTGGAGAGAAGAGAAGATTTAATTATTTAAAAATATTTGCAATTATTAAAGTACCCTTAATATTTCCTAATTTATTTATATTTTAAGGATAAAATTGTGAATGTGTAAACTATTTTCCCTTATCTTCAACTTAGGAATACAAAAACCGAAAATTTTCTTTTCTTTTCTATCCAATCCGGGAACATAAAAAATAGGTAAATTATAGAAATTGTCTCTGAGGTATTCCAGATTCTGGATTTTTGTCCCTAAACTTTTTTTTTTGGTTTTTTTTGTCCTTAACGTTTTTAAGATTCCATTTTTTTGTTCTTTCGTCCAATTTTGACTGTTAAGTGATTAAAAATACAAAAAAAAATAAGGGTATTTTCGTCATTTTTCTTAGTCTTCCACATTTATATGTTTTTCCCGGGTTATCTTCCATGTTCTTCCCTTATCTTCAAAGAATCAAATTAAAAAGAACCCCTCACATTCTGATGATACAGATCTGAACTATGTAATCATTTAGAAGTTAGAATTTTTTGATTTTCAAGGTATGTGAAAAACCCAAGATCCAAAAATCCCCCAAATCATAAACCCAAAATCAAAGCAGATCAAAAAATCCCCCATTCAAGCATCCGTTTACTGATTTATTTCGAGTAGATCTGGAGATTCTCAATGTCGTCATCATCGGCGGCGGAGGTGCGGTGGTTCCGGAAGTGACGGAAGGTGTTTATCACAAGGGGAGGAAGTGGCTGAAAACCTTTTGAATCTACCTTCGTCGCTGTCACTAAAGAGACAGAGACTTTAGATCTGTTCCGCCGCCTGCCGCCGCACCTCCTTGGTCTTCTCCGGCGAAAGATGCTAACTTTCTTCGATGGAGTCCCTCGTGAACTGATTTCCCACCATGGTTGGGGCTACCCCCCTTCACAATTTTGAACCCTAGATCTGTTAATGTCGTCTTCTTCTTCCCCATCTGTCACTATTTTAAGATTTTGAAGATCAAAGTTTTTAAGGCAGATCTGAAACTTTGAAGGTTTGAAGGTGTTGATCTTGGAGGTTCCCCTGTTCTGTGAAATCGATTCGTATGGTTAGATCTGTGAATTTGTATGGATTCTATTTTCTTTTTGATTTGGTTAGATCTGTGAATTTGAAATCAATTCATGGTTAAAATTTGATAAGCACAACTTTTGGTTAGATCTGTGAATTCGTATGGTGTTAGATCTGTGAATTCGTATGGTTAGATCCATACGATTCATTTTACGTGTGGATTAAATCTTCTTCTTTAATCCATACGAATTTGTATGGATATATCTTCTTCTTCTTTAATCAAATTTTGTCCATTTCACGATTCGTATGGTTAGATCTTCTTCTTTACGATTTGGTTAGATCTGTGATTTGGTTAGTAAATGCATCTTAACCTCATAAAAGCTTATTAGTTTTGCCACATTAACATTCTACTAAAAAAAACTTTTTCATAAATGACATCTCCAATGTTTAACCTCTCCAAAAGCTTGTTCTTTTATAATATTTCTAATCTACCTTTATCTATCTCAAATGTTTTATAAATACCCCTATATATAATTTGATAATTTTTTTACATCTTACTAAATATTATATCTTTTAAAATATATAATACAAAAATATTATACTAATTGACATTAAATATTATATAATTTATTTATTAAGTAATAAAAATATAATAAAGAATTTATATATAACAAATTTAAGGTTTAAATTGAAATGTTATTAAACAGTTTAAATTGAAATGTTATTAAACATAAGGGGCTAAAGCTTAAAAGGTTAGTAGAGAATAAGTCTTTGTAATAAGCTTTTCAAAAAGCTAGGCATTCCAGTGGTAAAAAGTCTTTCAAAAGCTTATTAGAATAGTAATAAGCTTTTGAAAAAGCTACCATTGGAGATGCTCTAAGTACAACTTTTGAAGCATAAGATACAAGTAATTTACTTAAAAAGAGTTAAAATATGGGTCATTTAGGGAAATGGACAAAAATATCGTCAGTTAACGGAAGATTTTAGACGGAAGGACAGAAAAGTGGAATTTTGAAAACCTTAAGGTAGGGTTGTCGAAAATAACCGAAACTCGTTCTACCCGCCCGACCCGTTTCGAATTTGGGTAGAACGGGTCGGGTAGTTCGGGTATCGGGTAGAAATATTTGGGTATCGGGTAACCCGAAAATAAAGCGGTTCGGGTATAAGGTAATATTTCAAGTGGACGGTTATACCCGAATACCCGAATGTTTTTAAAAGGCTTTATTTAAAGGTAACATATTATGATTATATAAATAAAATACGTTCGTTATACTTGTAATTCATTAATTTCATATAAAAGTCAACAATAGAGCCCAATGTTGGTTGGAATTTGATAAAATTACGGACAAAGATGGTGTATTGAGATCAAAATATAAACGTTGTGGTTGTCGGCAATACAACTATGTCAATTCTCGGGTATTAGTGGATATACCCGTATCCGACCCATTAGCAGAACTACCCATACCCAAATACCCGAATTTAATTTGGGTTGGGTATTGGTTATTTTTTATATTTATAGAAACCCGAACCACCCGACCCGAACTACCCGATACCCGAAAAATTTACCCGATCAACACCCCTACCTTAAGGACAAAAAAAAAAGAAAAAAAAAAAGTTTAAGTACAAAAACCCAGAATGTGGAAAACTTTAGGGACAATTTCTATAATTTACCCTAAAAAATAAAAATATTTTTCTTTTAGAATCTCTTCTTTTCTCTTTACTTCTCTTCCATTCCTCTCTTTTCTTTCACTTAAAATGTCTGGAACACAGTGTAAACTCTTTAGAGGTTTTGACCATAATTATTTACAAATTTTAGTTTGAAGTTCACTTGTGTATGTTTCACTACAAGAAATAGTGTTTTTTGCGACGGAGGCTTTTTTGCAGCGATAAAGCCAAAAACGACAAAATATTCGAGCGCCCGTGCTTTGACTTCTCAACACGTAATTTTGCGGCGAGCTTATCGCTGCATAAAGTGTTTTTAATGGTATCGCCACGTAAGGCTAAAATCGCCACATATATATCTCGCCGCAAAAGACCATATGTGATTTAGGGTTATAAGTTGCAACAACTTTCATTCTTCTTCATTCACAACGACAAGAGCGAGCAGAGACCGAGCATCTCTGGCTGGATCGAGCACCAACGACGAATCACCACCACCTCCGAAGAACCGCCACCACCCCTTGGCTCTCGAGACCCCTAACTAGGGGTGTTCAAAACCTTATATCCGAAATCTGGTTATCTGGTATCCGAAAAAAAAACATACTTTTCGGATAATTTTTCACATACCGGATATCCGAAAATTTTGAAAGCACTCTTCGGATCCGGTGTTTGGAATTCGGATAACTAGATTTTTGGATATTTGAACACCCACACCCCTGACGCTTCAGCACGCCTTTTGAGACCAAGGTTGATATCCATCCATCGAAAACTATTAAGGACAAAAAGTTGATAATGTTATCGACGAATAATGTTCACAAGTTTTTCCGCAACACTTTTTATTCAAAACGTTAGTTTTTTTTTTTTTATATATATAGTAATTAATTGTATTCAAGTAGTGAGTATTGCTAATTGCATGCTTAATTGTGTCACTAGTAGCTGCAAGGATCCGCATGCTCTTTACTTCACTCAAATTGTTTAACCCTTTTCAATCGGTCTCCTAAGCGGGTTTAGTTTTAATAATTCTAGTAGAGTCAATTAACAAGGTGAGTTATAAGTTTTACAGAAATCTGTATTTACAATAAAAGAAATCTCGTTATAATGAGATTTCTTGGTTGCATTTACAGAACATTTTGTAAAATCGTAATGATAATAAAAAGTCTAGCTATTGATTTAATATTGTAGTATTATGTAACATTACTTTAGCCTTGGTGCACTTTCAGAGATCCGTTCATCTTCAAGAAGTGCATATGGATCCACATATTGAGGTAGGTATACTTGTCTTGTGGTAGCATCATGAACAAATTTTGGTCCAAAATACTGCAAATGATCAAAACATATGGTGAATTAAAGACCAAAATGAAGCATATTTAAGTGCAAGTTTAATTGATTTTTGACCTATTTCCACTACTAATTCTCTGACATTACCAAAAAGTGGAATTCATTTAATTTCTCAGCATTTCATTTCTATGCACCATTTCATTTCAATGAATTTCCCCCGACCAAACGCCCCTTTAGGCATTTGATGAATAATAAGACAAATTTCATACCAAACCGTCGTCATCTAGATATGTAACTACCTACCACACTACACTAATATAGAATCACATCATTATACTATACTTGCAAAATCAAAAGGTTTTCTTCTAGCAGTTGTTACTTGTTATAGTTCGTTGACCATAACATATCAGTCAACAAATTGAGAATTATAACTAGAAATTAGACAAAATAACAACAGAAGTTTATAGATTAAGAAATCTTACAATGTAAACAGCAGAAAAAGATGCAACCGTTACAAGAATCAATGGCCAAAATGCCAAAAAGTATGTTCCTCCAAGTGTTAGCAAGACTTTAGCACGTGGAATCAAACCCTGACATATATAACACAAACAAATTAACTAAAAATATCCAAATAAGCAAAAATTATTACATAAAGCTTTATAAGATAAGAATTTATGAACCTCAAGGCCTTCACTGTTCAAAGCCATGGATCGTTCCCTTTGATTAGATAAACTTTTCTCAAGATCTGTTGATACAATGTTTATATTTGAAAAACCTCCATCTTCTTCTTTGTATGTAATATTTTCATCTTTTATGTTACTCCAACTTTCTTCTAATAATGAAGTTGGAGTCATGCCTCTTCGTTTTAATTCTTTCATAAACAAAGACTCTGTAGGTTCTTCACCTGTAAACAGTTAAAATATCAGAGAATTATGTTGGATATTTTAGACAGTTACACATGTTAAATACTATAACAGTTCACTAAAAAGTCACCAATATTTACAGCCAAATAAAATTAACAAACAAACCTGCTTTATATATGCTCCTCATGTCTATAGCTCAATTTAGTAAGTTACATTGTGGTCCTGTCTATATTTTGTTTTTAGCTAATGTGTTATATCATTTAGATTTAATAATTCAAACTTCTGTTACACATTTAAACATGTTTTAACACCATAAAAAGAACAAAAACAAGGAGGAATGATCAATGATCTACATGATATAAATGTCAATATAATGTACTGTTCAGACTTTAAAAATCCTTTTGTAGCTCTCTACTCTGGTTGAAAAAATCAACTTCAAGTACAAAGTACAGTTGGTACATCAGTAACGAAAATGTGTTGTGGATTACTTAAAAATCATATACGAAATCTTAAAACTATGGCATGATCATATTTAATAACAGATTTTCATTCACCCTACGCCAGAAATAGGCTTCAAAAACATAATTCTTGAGCCTTCCAAAACCTGAAAATGTTCTGTTCTCAACTTACTAATCCTGTAAAAAAAATTGGAGAGCTAATGAAGCTTCCAATATAACAGGGAGTCAATCACAATTCACAACTCATATGACATGTACCTATGGAAACCCTACTTGATCACACACACCATATAAATGTTGATTAAACTACACATAAACCTCTTAGGTCTCAATAATAATGATTAATTTAGCTCAAAACACAGCTTCCAGTTCCTATATGTAAAATCAAACTACGAAAAACTCACAAATTAAAATTAAATACACACGCTACACCTCTTAATCGAATCATACGGTTGATTTGCATCAAATTAGCACGATGTGAACAACTAAATAACGCACAAATACTTGAAGAACAAGCTATACCTTTGCTTTCATTATCATCAGTATCTTGACCTTTGCACGAAACCATAAACCTTCTATTAACCGATAATTTTGAACTGAATTTGAGAATTCTTCTGCTATCATAACAAATTAACCGTTCTTTCCTTCGTGAAGACGATTGCGAAGCTGTAAAGGGATATAAACCGGATTTCAGTATATGAATCGAAGCCATTACAAGTTTTCGCTAGGGTTTGAAAAAATTGAGGATTTCAATTGATGAGCAGAAGCTTCATAAGTAAGTCTATGAGTTCTAGAGAGGGATAGAGAGGTGGGTGAGGGAGAATGAAGCAAGTGGCAGTGAAGCAACGGGGATTTGTCGTAAGAGGAATGCGGCGTATGTTAAGCTAATTGAATAGTTGGATACTGTTGTACGCCGTATGCGTTTGTTGTATGTGGTTAGTGTTTCGTGTGGATACAAGTAACACCATTTGAATTTGGACGGTTGCTTTACTTCCAAATATACTCCGTTAGTATTATTTCTTTCTTATTTAAATGATACTAGCCTATAACCCGTGATGAATCACGGACGGCTTATAAAAATTCTTAAAACAAAAATTTGAATAAGCAAAAAATATAATTTGTCAACGAATAAGCAAATAATTTGGTAAACATACAACAAAATAATATACTTCGTACATTTGTTGGATTCATCAATTTGTTTGTATTATTGAAATAAAAAATATGTTGTATATTCCAAAACAATATGAATTAGGTTAATAAAACAAAATAATGATGAGATCTACGCATCAAACCAATTGCCTTTGGAACTTTATCTTCATCATCAAACCATGCTTCATGAACATCACTAACACTCCTGAATAATTTTAAAGCAACTTAATTACAAAAATTACAATACGTAGATACAGAAATCATATATTATTGAACCAAATTGTCTTCCCATTTTACCATAAGACCCTTAAGTGTATTTGAGCTCTCCGGTGAAGTTGTTTCCATATACATATAGGTATTGCTGTCAATTCTGATGTAAGAACTCCCGAGATAATATTATCATTCAGACCCAAAAATATTAAAATTTTCATTTCAGAAACGGACTCCCGGATGCCATCTGTCAACCAACCGGTACTCGAAAGATACAAGAGCATGAGCTTTTGAAGATTTTGCCACTCAATGTTCATTAGATCACCTCAAATGGGATTTCTTGATAAAACCAACTCTTCTAATGAACTCATTTCTTGAATTGACTTGGTCAACCCACCATAAACCTTGTTGTTTCTAAGATCCAGAAGTGTTAAAATTTTAAAATTGCAAATCTCACTTGGGATTTGACATTCTAATCCGTTTTGACTTAAATCAAGCTTTAAGAGAGAAGTTAGAACATCAAAAGTCAACTGTAATCTTCCAAATAATTAGTTTCTACTAAAATCCATGATTAACAACTTGCTCAAATAACCATAACTATCACCATTTCGGCTTGTTAGCCGATTAACGGATAACACGAATCACTTTAAACGGGTCAAGTTACCAATGTTACCTGGTAAACCACCCAATAACTTGTTGTCAGTTAGCAGCAAAGATTGAAGCAACCTGTAAATCAAAATAACAAACATTAAAATTTCAACAAATCACACAACATTTTTGTTACTTTACACTCTAAAATGGTCTTAATTTATCGAAGACTTTTAGTTTCCCAAATCCTTACATATTCTTGTGAAAAGTCAACATGGACTTTCAAAAGTCAAACATGTGGTGTGCATAAGGATTTGGGATAATGATTTGTAATAGTTTACTTGTATACGGTCACTGCAGCCTTCACAAGCTACATGGGACTATGACTTCTTGCAAGGAATCTACAATGGTAATGCACTCATACGAATAATTCGACCAAACAGGTCCTTTTTTATCATCTGAATTCTGAAATATGGCCAACCTAAAATTGAAATTGAAATTGTACATGTGATGCTTGTTGATTATAACAAATATTTATAAAAAGACAATTATTTATCTTACATTGAGCTGAGTCGTCACTCTGTGTCAATTGCTACCTTTATCTTAGTAGCATCTTCATAATCATCTTAATAGTAGCAAGGTTTAGCTGTGACTATAATTACATACATGTATTAATGTTATCGCAGTGAAAGTAATAAATACATTAGAAACTGAAAAATCATCAATGTTTGAAAACTTGACCGAAAAATCAATTAAACCAGCCACCATCAAATTGACCTGAAAATTAGAACTCTATATTAGCTTGAAAACATGACCAAAAAATCAATTAAACCAGCCACCATCAAATTGAGCGGAAAATCAGTACACTATAATATCAATTAAACCAACCACCATCAAATTGTTTTAAAAAATCAGTATATTAACCGGAAGCAAAATTTGACTACAATTAATATGCTTACCATGAAGATGGGATTTTTGGGGGGGGGGGGGGGGGGGGGTATGGAATTTCAAAATTCTTCTCACACGAACATGGCATTTCAGGATTAAGCACACACACTTGCCACCATCATCTACTTCTGGTTTAGACTAAATGTATTTTGCAATCGCCTGTAAGCACACACACAAGCTAAATTACTCTCTAAACCATCATATATTTCTTCATTTTTAGTAACCTCGAATTGTTACAGAGATATTAAAACTGAATTGAAACATATATTTTTTTAAGTATTTTGAAATACACCTAATATTCCTATTCATGTATCTTTAACATCACACCATATCTAAACAATGGTTACATGTGAATGATGTTGGTTTTTTCCATGTTCTATAAGCTGCAGAGTCAACAACAATTGACCAAATGTAAAGAAGAAATTAGTTTTCAATATACCAAAATATAATGTTGAACATTAATGACCTCAGATCCCAAATCTTTGTAGTTCGATCTTCAGAACCTGAATATATCCAAATCCATCACATTGGAATCCCACAACCATCACATTGTTTGTGTGTGAATAATTTCTCATTACCTGTAATTTCACAAATAAACCGTCAAATAAGGATGTTAAATTTTTTCAATGAACAGACCAAATAATAGGAAGGGTAAAATACATGGTTCAAGGAAATTGCTTGAAATGAGTAAAACATTCTCTATTTAAAACAATACAGAAAAATATTGAGGACGCAAATCCATCCCGACCATTTTCATGGAATATCCCAAAATGCAAGTGTTGTGATTCTCGCAGACTTGATAAAGAATTTATAATATTCGATGAAAGAATTTAAAACCTGAGGGGAGGGGTTTAGAATTTCATCTTTATGGACCATGATTCATGACATCTGCACAACGGTTGAAACCCTTGAACCACATGGAACATTCACCTTCTGTTCTAGACAATTACCGGATATTTCATGTAGACTTGTTGCCTGAAATTCGGAAAAAAGACATATTTGAGTCTTCAAATTACGAGCAGAGTCTATAAATGATGGAAATGACATATTAAGAATTGATCGAAAAGCTTATATAAAATAACCAAAAGAGCATATATATGATGGGAACATTACATCATTTCGATCAGTGATTCAAGTTACCAGCAAAGTCTATAATGATTCAATTAAATGTGCCCATGACATTATTTTGCAGTTCCGTCCATTGATCATTCTTCCGCCACCACCTCTGCGGCCCCTTGTCGGAACTGTTTATATGACGTTAGCTTATAGAACGGCTTGAATCTGAGCATTGTCCCAGTAGACCTAATTTTCCATCACTACTGATTTCAACGCCTTATGCTGAATTTGAAAATCAGGGAAGCGTATGAGAATTAGGGCAGAGGAGCAAATACATTCAATCTACATTAAAAACCGAAAACCATCACACACGATTTAGATACTGTTTCTATCGATTCCGGAAATCATGCCCCACGATTGTGGCTTTAAAATTTAAAACTGGATTCCAACGTTCCTTTGTATACGGTTTATATAAACCATCCCAATTGGCGCCCAGGCATTGAGTCAGCATTGAGTCAACGGCAACATTTCAAAAAAACTTTCTTTTATTATATATATATATATATATATATATATATATATATATATATATATATATATATATATATTGACGGGTTCCATACAGAACCAATATTATCTACAGAACTTTTATAACTATTCTAGACCAATCATAATCAAGATAAATCAATTTAATTTAATATTAATGCATAATTATATAGGGGCAGTATGGGCAATTTAAAATTTTCGTTTTTCAGTAATTCCTAAGAAATAGGATCGGTGGTTTTAATCCTATTAACTCCTCTGTACGTTATTCTACCGTCATTAATCAATTTCGTCCCTGCTAATCATCCCGTTCATCAGTATCGTTCAAAATTGCAGGGTTTTCCAAGATGTCGACTGATAATGATGGAACTCGAATTAATGAAGATCATCCAAAACTCGACGACATTATCGACATACATGATTATAGTTATTGTGATCAACCTCTCCAAAATGCGTCATATCAGTCAGAGGATGAAATACAGCATCAATTAGGTTTTCTTTATTTTAAAATTCATGTTTATTTTAAAACGTTGTATAATTTTCTTTTTGCTATTCGATTCAAACCATTGTTAGATACGTATTATTGTTTGATGAGTATGGTTAATTCAGTATGTATAATTTAGTATGGTTTCATTTTTGCTATCACGTAGACATGCATGTATGTATAATTAAGTGTTTTTAATTTGTTAAAGATGGAGTGATACACCGATGATTTACATTCTTTTTTTGTTTACATTAATGTTAAAATTATAAGATCACGTTATATTATGCAGATGAAGATGATGAGTTGGATATTAATGAATTTGAGCGTGTGTTAACTCCTGGCAAGACATCTTATTGGGTTCCAACAGTAAATGAAGATGAGAAACCAAAGTTGGGTGACATGTTTGATAATTTTGATCTTTGTTACGAGATGTACAAACTTTATTCTCAGAAGGCTAGATTTAATATATGTAAATCTGGCATAAAAAGTACAAAGGGCAGATTACTCATAGGTATGTTATTTGCAACCGTGCTGGTCAGTCTAGGTATAAAGAGGAAAAAAATACTGTCAATGATACCGTACAAGAAGATATAGCAACAGACGGTAGCTGTAAAAAAAAGCGTAAAACTATTTCAAAGTTAACTGGTTGCCCAGCCATGGTTGCGTTTAAATTGGTTAAAGGCACAGAATCATAATCATCCACTAATGAGTGCCAGTGATATGGATTTATCGCAAGCACATAGAAAATTAAAGTATTCTGACTTTCAACATATATATCGTGCGTCGTTGATTAATATGAGTGCAACAAAAGCCCACGGATTGAAAGTTTCGCAAATGGGTGGATATGATAGTGTTCGAGGGACGCCCATCGATTATAGGAATTTTAGTAGAACGTTGAATTTTTTTTATCGGTGACCAGGATGCATAAATGTTTGTAGACAAAATGTTAAACAAGGAGGCACATGTTTCAGGGTTTGAAGACAATTTTGATGAAGAATCAGATGAGGGTGAAGACGAGTTGGAGGATTGATTTTTTTGTGGACAAGTGTGAGGATTGATTTTTTGTTAATTAGACAGTCAAGTAAACATTTGTTTAAGTTTTTGTTTAATTATAATTTTTTCTTCAGCACGAATTTTATGAGGTTGTTCTAATGAATGTTGAATCATTAATGTTTAACTTGTCCACATTCACTGATTTTAATTTCAATTACATGTATGCAATAACATATGTCTCTCATACATAGATGTATGACCGACAACAAATGCATGAATGCTAGTAGATAACCACGAATTCCAACACATACATATATGTATGACTGAGACATCATCCATACATAGATGTATGACTGACAACAAATGCAGGAATGTTAGTAGATTACCACAAATCCTAACACATACATAGTTGTATGACCGATACACAAATGCCTGACTGCACAAACCAATTATATTGCCATGAAAACTACACATATTTGTTACACTAAATTTTAGTATAATACCACAAAACTGAACATTTCAAAAGAATCCAACATCATCATAAAAAAAAAGTATTCAACAAACAAAAAAGTAAAATTCAAATTCAAAACTAACTAGACATCCTTCCAAAAAAAAATGCATTGTTTCAAATTAAAATACGCTTAACACCCCACGTTAGGCTAATTGAATCACACTTTAAATTTAGCCAGCCTCTTTCTAAAAGCATCCCGCAACTTATTCCATGTAACGACCCGAAATTTGTAAGTAAATAAATTGAATAAAAATATGATAAATAAGGATAAATCGTTTAAAGAACGTAGGAATTGGTTTCGCGTCGTTTGGAGACCGTATGAGAAAGTTATGGGCGAAACCGGGTCGAGGCAACAACCGAAAAGTGCAGCCCTGCTGCACATGTAAAGTTCGCGCCGCGAACTTGGGGTTCCCGATCGGGAACTCCGACCAGGGAGTTGGGGGTTTTTGGCAATTGAGGTTCACGTCTAGGTAACGATCGCGAAGAGTTCACGAACATGCAAAGTTAGCGACGCGAAGTGGGTTCGCGACGCGAACTCCGGACGACCAGCATTAAATCGGGTTTTGGCTCATTTATGTCTTTGGCAAACCCTAGTTTCTCTCTTGGGCGATTTTCGAGTACAAAGGCTGGTTGAGGTCGATTTCTCCATCAAAGCTTGGTAGACTTCACTCCTAGTTGAAGATTAAAGGTATATCTTCACTCCCCGATCTTTGTAGCTTTAGATCTATGTATTTTGATGGTTGGGTTTGAAACCCTAGCTATTGGGGGTTATGGTTTATGGTGAATAAACGTTGTATACACTTGATAGATGGTATAGTAGCAAAGGAAACAAGTGTATGATTATGATTCGTAAGAATCTTAAGGGTTGGTCAAACCTAGGGTTTGGTAAATCACCATAATTGGTGGAAATGAGTTAATAAGTGTTATCTAGAGATAGATGGACACATGGGTAGTAGAATGTGATGTTGATAATCTTGTGATTATTGTATTAGGCATTTGGTGAGGTCTTGGAAGTTGACCGAATTGTGAAGCAAGGAAACTGACGTAAAGAATACGGTTGGAGCACTTATTTGCTAAGGTGAGTACATGAGACTTTTAAACTGGGTACATAGCAAATAGTCTTGAAAGTACATATGATATTGTATCGGTCTTTATTAACAAATATTTGATAAAGATAGTAATTGAAAATGTATGAGAGTATGTAGAACGTGATACTAGAATGTGTCTAGTATGATTGATGAATTTGAAGTAAATTATGATAGATCCAAGTAATTATGGAATCTATATTAATGAACAATAAATATGTAGTAAGTGATTAAAAGAATGTATACGGAGCCTTTATTAATAAATATGTATTAGTAAAACAATTGGGAATGATTTTGTAGTAATGAGTACCTATTGGTAAGATATACTAATAAGAGTAAAGAACGAATATATATATGAGAAAGTATATGAAGTGACTAGTAATAATTGTCTATTATAGTCAAGGGAGAGATAAAAGTATTATGTGATCGATAAATAAGAAATGTATCTTATGTATAAAGTAAGTATGGACCTCATAGGGTTCATAGATGTAGAAGTAACTGTGGTTGCTTATGATCGGGTCCATGGGACCATACAGGTACGTTCACACTGTGGTGAACTAATTATATGTCGTTAGCATTAGATGACTAACTTGTTTGATGTTGGATGTGATAGCCGAAGGCTTTGACTGTCATAACTGTTAGGTTATGGTAAGAGATAGATGGTGGTGACGCGGGGGACCCCTGGTCACTGGACGGTGGTATATATGTTTATACACCGAGTGTATATATGTTTATACACTAAGCACACGGGTGCTTCTAGTACGCATATGTTTGGTACTAGGTATGTTAGGTTCTAATACATATATGTTTATGTATTAGATATGTTGATTGGACGGTGGTATATATGTTTATACACCGAGTGTATATATGTTTATACACTAAGCACACGGGTGCTTCTAGTACGCATATGTTTGGTACTAGGTATGTTTGGTTCTAATACATATATGTTTATGTATTAGACATGATTGGGCTTCTGGTACATATATATTTATGTACTAGATATGATTGGGCTTCTGGCACCTATACGTTTAGGTACTAGATATCTTTGCTAGGAACGCAAAGTAGTTAGAGTCACAAAAGGGTGACTAGGCGGTATTTATGTAGTTTATATATATGTTTACATATTTATGAAATGTCTATTATTGGGGTCTAAAACCCATGTATCTCACGAGACTATTTTGTCTCACGTACTACGTTTGTTTTGTGGCTATGTACTCAGGTACAGGTTTGAAGTGATAGAAGGTTGCACTAGAAGTGGCCTAGAGATGCTTAGTTCGGGAGCTCATAGGTAGATCCCGTTTGCCTATGGTTTTGATATACTTGGTGACACCGTATTTTTGTAAACTCTGATAAAGGTTTTAAAGTTTTTGATAAACTGTATTTTGGACAATGTGTCAAATGTTGGGAAATTGTATTTTTTATGATTTAAACGATGTTATAAAAATACGGGTGTTACAACTTGGTATCAGAGCTATAGTTTAAGTGAATTAGGTTGGATGTCCATCCTAGTCTTAGACTGTAGCATTAGGAATGTAAGATTCCTTGAGATCATTAGGTTGACCTTGAGACTTCATGTTAAGTTTAGGGTTGAACCTAGGGGACCTATGAAAGTGATGTGATTACGGATAATCAGTGTTATGAGACTCATGACAAGTACACGAGGTACTAATTGTTTAATGTCTTTCGTATAGTCAAGATCGAAAGAAATGGTTAACACTCGAAGAAGTGGGAAAGCCCCGGAGGGCCGGGAGGAGGATACACCTCATGTTGAGGCTGGGGTTGAACAGGAAAGTCAACCGTCGATGCACCAGGTGGGTGAATCGGAGGTCGGAGCTAATAGAACTCCGGTGACCATGGCGGACCTCCAAACTATTATTGATCAACTCAAGGGGGTGGTGGCCAATGAGGTGCACCGCATAATTGGGGACCGTGAGAGGTCGGATGGAGATCGTGTATCCGAGGCTAGATCGGATGAGAAAACCAGGGGTGGTGGCACTCGAGTGGAGAAATCCTCCACAGGTGGTTGTAGTGATGCAAGGGCGAGGCCCGATGAAAATTATGGTTGTTCTTTTAAGACCTTCATGGCTTGTAAGCCAAACATATATACGGGTAGTTCGGACCCGAAGGTAACTATGAGGTGGATCCGAGAGACCGAGCGGGTCATCGGAAGTAGCAAGTGCAAGAAAACCGATATGGTGTTGTATGCATCTCAATTGCTAAAAGAGGATGCTATGGTCTGGTGGGACATAGTTTATGAGACCCTCGGGAGGGAGGTGATAGAGAGAATGTCATGGGATGAGTTTACCGTGAGGTTGAGGAAGAAATTTTGTCCCGACCGGGATTTGGAGAAAATGCATGAGAAGTTTGTGACCCTAAGGAAGGGTGAGATGTCGATCGAGGAGTACACGAGGGAATTCACGGGATTACTTCCGTTTGTTGCTAAGACCTACTCCGAGGAGAGGTTGAGGGTAGTTAGGTATGCTAGTGGGCTACCTTGGGATTATCAGTTGGAGGTAAAGAGAGCGGTCACGCTAGATGAGGCCATTAGTGCCGCCCGAGGTGTGGAAGAGGTGAACGTGGCAAAAGTTGCCGAGAGGGCGTATGTGGGAGATAAGAGGAATGCCGGGAGTGGATCGGGTACGGTTAAGAAGGGAAAGTTCACGTCGAACTTCTCTAGGCAAGGAAGTGTAGCCTCGTGCAAGAGGTGTGGGAAGAATCATACCGGCGAATGCCGTGGGGAACCAAAAATTTGCCATGATTGTGGAAAGACGGGACATTTGGCCCGAGATTGTAGATCCAAACCAATGGCCGAGGTTGAATGTTACTCGTGCCATGAGAAAGGGCATTATAGCCACGTGTGCCCGAAGAAGAAAACCGGAACGCTTGTGTCAGCGGCTCAAAAGAAGGCGGAGCCGGCAAAGGTGAGAGGACGATCCTTCCTACTCACACGGGAGGAGGCGCGCGATGGGGCGTCAGGTTCGGGAGCTAAGGATTAAGCGGCCCGTAATTGTAGTATTGGATGATTAGGCCGGTGTGCCATTTGTTTCCCTAAGATTTTAGTTTTGGGTATTATTGTAATCCTTCCGAATGCTATGGTCAAAAACATAATTTGAATGGTATGAATTTTATTGTTAATTTATTTACTTGAAAGATTTGATTTAGCAAGGTTGAATAATTGTCGAGGAGAGTAGTGGCATTTGGTAAGACCATTGAGATGGATTGGACGATTATGCACCAAGCCAGTTTGTTTTGTGAGTATAGCCATATTGTTAGATTGTTGCCCAATTTGGTGTTTACGTGAATTAGTAGATGAGTTGTATGACGTGAATAGTCATCGTGGGAATAATCTTCCGGGTTGAATGAATTCGTATTATTTTATTTTTTTTTGAGTCATAGACCGGAGTCGGTTGGTTGACTCAAAGATGACCGGTGAAATTATGGTTAATAGAATTGAGTGATAGGTACTTCGGTAGCGACAAAAGATTTGGAAATATGGTAATGAAGAGATGAACCGATTAATGACGGTTAATGTGTAAGTGGAATGGTAAATAACGAATAGAGAATGTTATTAGTTACCCGCGGGGTACGATGCATGTACATCATATGATGACCTTGGAAGGCATATAATTGTGAAAAGATAATATTATGTCATATGAATTGTGCTAAGTAATATGTCATATGGGAGACATACGAATGGGAAGGAAACAATAAGGCGTCTTGTGGGAGAGGTGCTAGAATGCACGATAAATGATTTGATGATGTTTGTATGATATTGGCGTGACATATACATATGTTAGTATATGTGCATGATGATGATGTTTATTTGATATTGGTGCGATATATACATATGTTTGTATACGTGCACAGTAGAGATGTATTGATGGTATTGGTGACATATACATATGTTTGTATATGTGCACAATAGAGGTAGTTAGATGGAATTGGCGTGATATACGTGTGTATATCTATATGTGTATATATGTTTATGTGTTTTTATGATGAATGTAGAACCATGTGGTTAATAAATATTACTATTATGTTATGATAAATGAGAATTTGGCTTGAAATGCGGGTTGCATTTAGGTCATGTAAATGTAGGGGATGCCTACGATTTATAGAATAGAAGGAAAGAGAAACTCCTAGTGAGCAAATTACCATGTGGTAACCCAGACATAGTACGCCGTATAAGGGTGTGGGATGTATTACGGTAGCGGGCCTAGTACCGATAATTTAAGTTGATCAATGTGATACAAAGATGGTTGAAAGAATACTAAGTGATAGTATGAGTGACCAAGTGAAGGTCAAGAAACGGTAAATATTATTGTGACTTTATGTTAAGGTGTGACCCTTGGATTAACGGGGACGATTGATGAGAAAGTGATAATGGGTAGAACTGAGAGTGATAGATTGGTAATGGTACGCCGTGTGTACGGAAATTGCTAGTTGGAAAAGGTATGGTTGACTTTATGTAAAAGTCAACGTTAGTCAACCCGTGATTGGTTGAATTGGTCTAAGGTGGACTTTGATTCTCGTTTTGATTTACTAATGAATATTGATAGCATAATGTGTCGATTATGTGTGTGTGAAAAAGTTGATGAGATGGTTGACTGAATTGTAGTCAGTTTATACGACTTGACCCGTTTGGGTGATTTCGATGTTGAAATTGGGAATCAAGTGTAAGACTGTAGTTGGACCATAAATTAAAAGTAAATTGTAAAGGAAAGGAGGATTTATGAAACTTTTAACGGGAAGGGAAAATGTTAATGTTTAGTTGACTTTGTGCTTAAGTCAAAGAGTAAACAATGTGGGGATATACCAATGTCGGGATATATCGGCTTGGTCAAATTGTGAAATTTTGACCCGTTTAAGTATTGTGGGTTTTAAATTGAGTTCTAACCGTTCGGGCTCAATAAAATTAAGTAGATGTTGTGAAGCATAATGTTAACGGGAATCGGAATAAGAAATGTTGTTGGTGACGACCACAAGGAAATGAGAGCGTAATGCTCGGGTGTATATAGGTGGAAATTCTAGTAATTCCGAGGACGGAATCCTTTTAAGGGGTGGATAGTTGTAACGACCCGAAATTTGTAAGTAAATAAATTGAATAAAAATATGATAAATAAGGATAAATCGTTTAAAGAACGTAGGAATTGGTTTCGCGTCGTTTGGAGACCGTATGAGAAAGTTATGGGCGAAACCGGGTCGAGACAACAACCGAAAAGTGCAGCCCTGCTGCACATGTAAAGTTCGCGCCGCGAACTTGGGGTTCCCGATCGGGAACTCCGACCAGGGAGTTGGGGGTTTTTGGCAATTGAGGTTCACGTCTAGGTAACGATCGCGAAGAGTTCACGAACATGCAAAGTTAGCGACGCGAAGTGGGTTCGCGACGCGAACTCCGGACGACCAGCATTAAATCGGGTTTTGGCTCATTTATGTCTTTGGCAAACCCTAGTTTCTCTCTTGGGCGATTTTCGAGTACAAAGGCTGGTTGAGGTCGATTTCTCCATCAAAGCTTGGTAGACTTCACTCCTAGTTGAAGATTAAAGGTATATCTTCACTCCCCGATCTTTGTAGCTTTAGATCTATGTATTTTGATGGTTGGGTTTGAAACCCTAGCTATTGGGGGTTATGGTTTATGGTGAATAAACGTTGTATACACTTGATAGATGGTATAGTAGCAAAGGAAACAAGTGTATGATTATGATTCGTAAGAATCTTAAGGGTTGGTCAAACCTAGGGTTTGGTAAATCACCATAATTGGTGGAAATGAGTTAATAAGTGTTATCTAGAGATAGATGGACACATGGGTAGTAGAATGTGATGTTGATAATCTTGTGATTATTGTATTAGGCATTTGGTGAGGTCTTGGAAGTTGACCGAATTGTGAAGCAAGGAAACTGACGTAAAGAATACGGTTGGAGCACTTATTTGCTAAGGTGAGTACATGAGACTTTTAAACTGGGTACATAGCAAATAGTCTTGAAAGTACATATGATATTGTATCGGTCTTTATTAACAAATATTTGATAAAGATAGTAATTGAAAATGTATGAGAGTATGTAGAACGTGATACTAGAATGTGTCTAGTATGATTGATGAATTTGAAGTAAATTATGATAGATCCAAGTAATTATGGAATCTATATTAATGAACAATAAATATGTAGTAAGTGATTAAAAGAATGTATACGGAGCCTTTATTAATAAATATGTATTAGTAAAACAATTGGGAATGATTTTGTAGTAATGAGTACCTATTGGTAAGATATACTAATAAGAGTAAAGAACGAATATATATATGAGAAAGTATATGAAGTGACTAGTAATAATTGTCTATTATAGTCAAGGGAGAGATAAAAGTATTATGTGATCGATAAATAAGAAATGTATCTTATGTATAAAGTAAGTATGGACCTCATAGGGTTCATAGATGTAGAAGTAACTGTGGTTGCTTATGATCGGGTCCATGGGACCATACAGGTACGTTCACACTGTGGTGAACTAATTATATGTCGTTAGCATTAGATGACTAACTTGTTTGATGTTGGATGTGATAGCCGAAGGCTTTGACTGTCATAACTGTTAGGTTATGGTAAGAGATAGATGGTGGTGACGCGGGGGACCCCTGGTCACTGGACGGTGGTATATATGTTTATACACCGAGTGTATATATGTTTATACACTAAGCACACGGGTGCTTCTAGTACGCATATGTTTGGTACTAGGTATGTTAGGTTCTAATACATATATGTTTATGTATTAGATATGTTGATTGGACGGTGGTATATATGTTTATACACCGAGTGTATATATGTTTATACACTAAGCACACGGGTGCTTCTAGTACGCATATGTTTGGTACTAGGTATGTTAGGTTCTAATACATATATGTTTATGTATTAGACATGATTGGGCTTCTGGTACATATATATTTATGTACTAGATATGATTGGGCTTCTGGCACCTATACGTTTAGGTACTAGATATCTTTGCTAGGAACGCAAAGTAGTTAGAGTCACAAAAGGGTGACTAGGCGGTATTTATGTAGTTTATATATATGTTTACATATTTATGAAATGTCTATTATTGGGGTCTAAAACCCATGTATCTCACGAGACTATTTTGTCTCACGTACTACGTTTGTTTTGTGGCTATGTACTCAGGTACAGGTTTGAAGTGATAGAAGGTTGCACTAGAAGTGGCCTAGAGATGCTTAGTTCGGGAGCTCATAGGTAGATCCCGTTTGCCTATGGTTTTGATATACTTGGTGACACCGTATTTTTGTAAACTCTGATAAAGGTTTTAAAGTTTTTGATAAACTGTATTTTGGACAATGTGTCAAATGTTGGGAAATTGTATTTTTTATGATTTAAACGATGTTATAAAAATACGGGTGTTACATTCCATTCACCAAATATTATACGTCCTGCATATTTTTTCCTCAAAATATCAATTTGCTTAATGAATTTAGCCTTGTCGTCATCCAGCCCAGTAGCCCACTTCTTTACGTCCGAGCCAAAGTTAGCCTCCATACATCTCATAATTACGACTCCAGTATGCTTATTATTATACTATGTAGTTTGCCAATTGAATTCCGCAAGCTCCAATTTTGTTTTTTCAATTAAGCTCCCCTTAACATGACCGGTCTCACTAAGATGGCGACCAAACAGATATGCCTGTGTATATTAAAAACAGTTACAACATATAAATGTTGGTCATCTACATAAATATATAAAACACTTATACTCGATATAAGATGCTTACTATACGTGCAGCAATGCAAATAGTTTTGCGTTTCAAACGCTTGCATGTCTTGTTAAATGTCGGCTTTATTGTGTTTTTTTTAGATCAAACATAACAACTTTTCCACTTCTGAAGTCAAATGTTAGCAGGAATTGTTGATTTTTATAGTCAACAGGCAGGAAAATCTGTAATTGGATATACATTTGTGTTAATCATATTTAATATTTAGATAGCATACATTAATGTAACTTACCAAATCAGCTATAACATGAAACGCTTTCGGACTTGACCGTGTTTGCAAGACCTCTACTGGTTTTGCAACTATCACCCCTGCATCATCACCTTCTTTGGATGTTTCTCCTAATATTTCCTTCCCTTTTCCAATGTTTTTTCCCTGCACATCTGCTAGAATTATACACTCAATTACTATTACAACAAATTTAGATCATATATCTTAAAACAAACCAACCAAATCATACTTTTTTTTTTCTTTCACAACTTTTTTTGTACTTTCGTTGTAATCAACTTCTCTTCCCCTTTTCCTTCCGCTTCTTCTTAAACCTGCTACAACATTAATGTTGTTATATACATCAGTGTTCATAAATTAATCGAGCCATACATAAGTGTTTCAATAAATTCTTATGCTTCTTTTTAATCAAAACAAAACAAACAAACCTAACACACACTCTGAACAACTTCACCTGCTATAATACCCAAAACGAAATTAATACATACATGCATTGCGTGATACATATATGCATCTCGGAATCATACATTCATGCATCCCACAATAATGAATACATGAATGTAGATTTCAGTTGATTTCATTTGATTTCGCACTAATGCATACATGAATCAATTGATTTCTCTAGAAAAAGAAAACCCTTTCAGAAATCAGTTGAAATTTACCGATTATAAAAACAAATTTACTATAACATCATGCTTACTTTATTAAAAACGAAAATTAAACATACATTCATGATTTTTTAGTTAATTCCAACACATTTACAAGAAAATCAACTTACTTTACATTGTCGCTCTTGATTATTGCTTTTTTCCTCTCTGTATTCGTCTGCAGAAGTTTCGCCAAACCCTATTCTATCTTTCGCACCCTTTTTATGGTAGATATCGGTGCCGATTTAATCAAATTTGTGAAGATTCGTAATAAACATGGCTGTGATTTCGGAGAAATTATGATTTGGAGATAATACATCTTTCCTTTTACCAGATGATAAAATTCTTCAAATCCCGTTTTCCTAGGACATGATTTGATCGGGTATAATATCTCTCCTCATATGTAAAAGGCAAATTCCGGTTATACCCTTTTACTCCTTTTCCACCTGATTTTAGAATCTGGAAAATTACAACCATGCCACCGCAATTTACATCCCTTGATTTTTACAATGTGTGGTCTAGATCTCTTTAAAATTAGTTCTATGGGTTCTGTAGATAATATTGGTTCTGTATGGAATTCACCCCTATATATATATATATATATATATATATATAAAGATGATTTTTGCCGTATGAAGTAATGTTTCGTTACTCATAGGCATGATCGTGCACTGCATATGGAATTGAAAATTTGGGTTTTTGAGAATTGCGAATCTTTTAGTTTTGGTTCCTTCAGATTTCTCTTTTCCGATATTTTCAATAAACAGATTTGGTTTAGGGTTTCTTTCATTTTTTTATAATTTTCCTTAAATTTACCAGTTTATTAATTTAAAGGTTATGATACAAACTTTAACTCATTTCATTTATAATTAATACACACAGCTAGTAAATTTTCATATAATATAAAATAAATTTAATTAAAAATACTCAAATTGTTATACGGCAAATTAGTTCAACTCAACAATGATCATAACAACATTCTCATTAGAGATTGAATCATGATATAAGTACATAAGAATGTAAGATACAAGAGGTTCTATAGCGGTGTACAAAGACAAGTACACACCACTTATATTTATAGGGTAGAGTTTCATAACTTATGGTCGTAGACTTTACGTACATAAAGTTTACTTATGAATATGCATAAATATTACATAATATCTCCTAAAGATGATAAATGTAATCAATCATTCATCTTCTATGAATTACAACACAAATAAAATTAATACTAACATAACATAGAACAATCAAGCTACCAAATAAAGTGAGAAACAATCGTATAAAAATCCAACAAACAAAGCGTCAACATTGGTGATCATTTTATCCTATACTCAATTTTAAATGATAACAACCACTAACTCATTCGAAGGAGTTAAAGTATGAGTTAAATATAAGTTAGTGGTTGTTAGCATTTAAAAGAAGTGATACTCAATTTACAGATTTTGAGCTAAATAATTAAGATATAAGTTAAGATAAACTAAAGAGAATATGTAGTGGAGATTGAGTCTCACTCTATTTGAATGAAATGATATTAAGGATATTTAAAAATAAAAGTAAAGGTAAAAATATAATTTCATTTTATTAGAGCACAATGTGTGAAAGGCGTGTTATAGACATGTTATATGAATTTTGGGGTTATAACTTAGCTATAACTCGGGGAGGAAAAAATGGCTTCTTGATGTTATAGTTAAAGTGGTGTTATAGGGGTCACACATTTGTTATTTGGTGTATTTTGATTGGTTGGACATCCCCTCCCCCACCGCCAGCTCCCCTTTTGGCGATCGCCATGACCACGGCAAAACCAGTTTAGCGAACGAATAATAAAAGAGGGGATGTAGCTATAACGGCGTTATAGTATTTAAGGGGCTTTAACGAGGCTTTTTAGGGTCATACCCTGCTCTCCTAAAGTACATAGTTAGTGGAGTATGATTGTATGAGTCTCACTTTCTAACCAAATAAGATAAAATCTAAAAGTGTATCACTTATTTTTATCAACCCTTAAATAAAAAGTGTATCACTTATTTTGATACAGGGATAATATAATTTATATGTATATGTATATCAAGTTCAGAAAGGGAAAAAAAAACTCTTGATTTATATGATTTTCATAGGTTTACTAAAAATGTTATACCTAAATTCATAATTTTATATCCTAATTTTTTTTATCAAAAAATCATTTTTCAAAAGAAAAAAAAAAATCAAATTTTACAACACGAAACTCGTGATAACGCTCGCTTTACGCCACCTTATCACATGTTATATTACTCGACGCCTTAACTGCTGTCATGAATTGTTTCGTAATAGCGGAGCCGCATTGTTGAGTAATGTCCCACATTGGACAAATATCGAACCTGTAATGTGCTTATAAGGGTCCTGGGCTACTCCTCTTACAACCAATTGGTTTTAAGATGGAACCCCACAAACTGACATGGTATCAGAGCAAGGTTCACCCGTAGTTGGTCAAACGGCCACACGGACCACACGTAACCCATAAAGTATCCACGTGTTAGGCGCGAAAAAAAAATGACGCCACACGTGAGGGGGCGTGTTGAGTAATGTCCCACATTGGACAAATATCGAACCTGTAATGTGCTTATAAGGGTCCTGGGCTACTACTCTTACAACCAATTGGTTTTAAGATGGAACCCCACAAACTGACACGCATCTCACGCATTGACGTCGATTAGACGCATTTTCTAGAACCTTGGGTTTTATTAACATATTGATATACTAGTCGTAATATTTTTATTTTTTGTTGATATCTCTATATTGCACATCAGCTAATTATGAATATAAAATGATGGATCTAAATTTGTATTGATATTAACATCAAATAAATTTCATTTTGAATGTGTAGCGCACTTATAAAATATGAAAGATATAAAGAAAAAACATGTTAGAAAACTGAAAATGGTACTATGTTAGGTATCTCAGATTGTAATCTACCTCTATATATGAGGCCTAATTTTGATTTTTATTTGCCAACATGTCCTCTTCTGATTCGCCCATATTGCTGACATGTAATTAGGATTGATGCCACCTATCAAGCAACCTTATTCATAACACCCGCCCGGTGTCCATTTGTACACCTCAACCCATCGCTCTTCTTCGAGAAACCCTCCACTGCCGCCTCCGCCACCTCCGGAACCGGCACCGCCACAACCACCACCACCTCGGCCAAAACCATTTCCAGTTAACACTTTAAAATGAACGGATCATACCATTTCGAATTCACCCACTTAAACAAACCATTGCAGCAAACCTATCCGCAAAGTCATCTTCATCCTCAACATAGCGGGATTCAGAGCATTATACGACTGTATACTCCGGTAAGTTTCTCCAATCGAATAAGGATCGATCAAATATGGTTGGTGTTTATTGTTGATGTTTGGAACCCTAAATCCCAAATTTAAGGGTTTCTTTTTATGAATTAGGGTTTTTTTAAAAAAAAATAAAATTAAATAAGTTTTTATTTTCGTAAGATCTACGCATAAAGGGATCTAAGAGACGATGGACCATTATTGTGGATACCAGCGGTCTTCTACAAGCAGAATCTCTGAAACATTTGACAGGAGGAAGATCAATAAGGCATACTTGAATTCTTAAAAGTTTATAAAATGGTACATGCCCTTCTCAAAAGGCTTCATTCAGGTAGCCTTTCTATAAAATTTGACGGGGAGCAAGATCAATAAGGCATTTCGATAAAAATATAAACTTTGCAAAAACAATAAAATGTAATTTAAATCAAAATAATAATTCTTATGTGAAATTCGAATGCTGACATGAAATTTGAACATCAAGCCATGTGATTTGGTCCGGAAATTTGAACATCAAGCATGAAATTTGTCAAATACGGCTTGATGTCCATTATCATGCAAATAAAATTTGAAAGGTTAATAAAAATATTCTCAAATATTTAGTTGGTGGGATTGATCAATTTATAAACTTCTATGCTAATGGACAGGGAGGAAGATCTTAATTCTCATGCACCAGAAAATTGGTCACTACAAGAGTTTGTTAATTAGCTTTTAATTCTGCACGCGTGGATCATGTTGGTACTTTTACTGGTATGATCGGTTTCTACTTAAAATGGGTTATATGATGTTAAAATCGTTTTTTAAATATAAATTTATGTGGGTGACATTTTCCCCTCCAACTTTGGGTTTATGATTTCTCAAACTGGAGGTTGACCTGTCAAATCGAAAAGGGAAACATGCTCCAGGAGAATTTTACCAGTAAAAATGTTTCAAAGGTTAAGCCTGTTTTATCAATTGTGGTTTATATTACTTGAAAATCATATCAGGGTTCTTGATATGGGGATGCAGGTTATTTAATTCAAATTAGGGTTCTTGCTTCATACTTTAAAAATGTCATCACCATCATCATCATCATATCAAGGCTGAAAAATTGCAGGATTTTAATGGGCCTAAAAGTAATGTCTGTTGGTGGTTGATCAAGAACACTTTTTCTACTGGCACATGAGCTTCCTCAAGAGGTATTTATACTCTATGCCATTGATATGATAACTAGCACTTATTAATCTTATTTGGAAGCCATTGCTTAGGTGGGGCACATATCTCAGTTTAGTGCTCCATTTTTTACGAAAATTAAAACAATTTAAAATATTGATTTAAGTGGCACAATTGTTGAAGAAAGCCCACAAAGAGACTTAAAGTTGTGGCTTTGATTATGAAATGATTATTCAACTCATAGATTCATGAAGCTGTATCAAAACCGCATGAGAATTTGGAAGAAATGAAGAATCTTCACCCAAGGTAGTAGCTGTGTGTAAATTTGTATCCAACTTTACACAAACAAATTAACTTTCACTTTGTATTTTTCTTTTAACTATTTTGATGCAACCAACCTACTTCATTTTTTACCATCTGATGTAACAAATTATGTTAAAAGGTAAGCTGTAAAAGTTTTTTTTACATCAAATAGTTACTTTCAAAGTTCAGTATATACAATAACAATTCGTGCAAAGTTGGATACATTTCCATATAAGCACCCTATTAACCCGGTCGATTCGGTCCGGCATGCATTATGTTACCCGGTTCAACTCGGGGTTTAAAACATTTCATGAGAGGCATAACCTGATTCAATTGTGGTTGGGGAGGTATTTTTAGTTCCATTTTCACGATTATTAAAAGATCTGTCTTCAATTATTGTCACTTTTATTTTTTTGCAACAAAAAGCCATCATGATTACATTTAATACTTGAGAATATATCGGCGTGATGTGCAGCAAAAGGTTCTAGAAATTGTTGGCATTTCCCTTGAGCAGGTGAGAATATAATGGCTCGTTTCATATAAATAAAACTAATAAAGATCCATTTGGACAGCTTCTAATTACCAGGTGCTTACTTAATTTGCAGGCCGAAGCCAAGTTTGGATATCTTCTAGAAGCTCTGGACCTCCACATGGTAAGAAAGACCATCACTTTGACTTTTAAAAGTCAAATGGACTAGCGTTACAAATAATATAAAACTAAAAGTCTTGAATGAATTATAATGCCTCCAAATCCCGCTTCTCAATAGTTGATTAAAATATAGTTTAAAATCATATGCCGATTTCAAATCTGCATGGTTGAGATATATTTTAGACATCATATTGATTTTGCATCCCAATTAAATAAAGTCAACTGGAGTATTATTATATAAATTTAACATTTTTGTATAATAAAATTATATTTGTAGGAGGAATTGCATTTGGGTTGGATCGATTGGTGAGTGGTAGCAGTTGATGTGATTGCTTTCCCAAAAACCACAACCGCTCAATGTGTCGTTCCCCTTCAGAAGTTGACCCTCAGAGACCTTTCTTAAATAGATGTATGACTTTTTTGTTTTTGTTTTTTCTTAAAATAACACGCATTGTTTGTAATTTTATGTTTCATTATAGTATTGGCGACAGTTTGCTAGGTCCGTCAGGGTGCTACTCATTGGTTATACGGTGAAGAAATGACTATTTTATACTCGTAGTTATCTTTAATTTTGAAATTTACATTATCTAACATTCTATCTAACCTAGTACTGGTCGTGTCGTGTCGAGACCTTAAACGTGTTGAGATCCCTAAACCCAAACCCGACTCGTTTAATAAACGGGTTCAACCCGACACGGTTAATTTCATGTAAACCCGACCCAACCTTTTTAATCCGTTTAAGCCGTGAAAATTCGCATATAGCGATTAAACATAATAAAAATTCAACAAAAATATAATAAAAATTCAAAAAAACATAATAAAAATCCAACAAAAACATAATATAATTAGATATTAAGCTCAATATAAAATAAAAACCCAATCTTTTCTACTACAACTACTAAGCTATAATATTTATATATCATATATTTAAAAATATAAAATTTATTAAAACATATACATACTTAAATGGGTGATTCGGGTTATCTTCGAGTTGAAAATATTGACACTAACCCAACTCGTTTAACTTTCATGTCGTGTCGAGTCAACTCATTTATTTAAACGTGTCGAAACCTCTAACCCAAACCCACTAATTTCGTGTCGGGTTCATGTCGAGTTGTCGTGTCGTGTCTGAATTTTGCAGGTCTAAATTTTAACCCTAGTAAAGCTGGCAGTTACTATGTTTATTTCTTGTGGTTGAACATTGTTGCATAAAACTTGATTTGCTGTTTTTAAAGTTTAAGGCTGCACTTTATAATGTTATTGTTTGCTTGATAAAATATACTACAATCAATAAATGATACAGAAAAGGAATCTATCTGGTCAAACCCTACACTTTGTATAGTGATATGATTGTGACAATTCACACACAAATCATCGGGTGATAACCTAATGGTAAGACCTCTCGAATAATTTTTTAAGGGTTTGGCTAACTCATGCCTTATGGGCATGAGATAAGAAATATTAAATGAAGTTAATATTTCCTAAATGCAAGTCAATGAAATCTATTTTTTACATGTTATAAATGCATTTTCAAATAAAAATGGTAAATTTAGTTTATTAACTACTTCTTATCTCATGCCCTTAGGGCATGAGTTAGAAAAACCCATTTTTTAAAGTTATAAGTTTCAATCCTCACTAGATAAACATTTATCAGATGATCTAGAACTATCTGATACAAATTGTTAATGTGTGTGTGGAAAGTATTTTTAATTGGTGAGAAAGACGGATAATAAACGTAAGGGGCCTGAAATTGATACTTTCCATTTTAGATGGACCATATGAAGTTCAATTGGTGATGCGTGTGTGGTTTGATTTATAAAATATGAAATCAAGAAGTGTCAAACATATGTGAAGTAAAAAAATAAAGTGTAGAATAATAAGACAAGTGAATGGTAGTAGAGGTGGTGGTCCAGGAAAGCCCATGGTTTATTAATCTAATCCTTTCTGGCGCCACCACCAAATGACCAATACCCAATCTTTATCCAATCTCCAACACAGCTACCTCTTCACCACCTTTGCCTAATCATCATCATAATCAGGATTCAGGTGGACCTATAATGTAATAGAAAATAGAAATAGCCCATATAACACCTCAAAAATTGTCGAATAATATTAAAAGAAAATTAAATTATTTTTAGTATAGCAAAAAAAAAATGCAACCTATCTCTCAATTTTTTTCCTAACTCCACCTCTGATCATGATCCAACTTATATACAGGGGCGGAATTAGTATGTAGCACACGGTGGCACGTGCTACTACTCGAAAAATTTCGGTACGGTGAATTTTCGGAACTTTTTTTTTGTTATTGTATTTTGAATACATTAATATATATCTGAAATGGAATAATAATGCAAGTTTGTTAGCTAGCACAGCTGGCTAACACCTTGTGCATGCATAGAGGAGGTTTAGAGTTCGAATCTTGTCATTCCTACTTTTATAAATCAATATTTTTTCCTTTCTTAGTCTTTATATATTACAAGGGTTTTTTTTCTTAGCTCATATATTTCAACTTTTTTCTTTTAACCCTATATATTTCAAAAAAAAAAATAATTTATAACACCACGAGGGTGCTACCGCTGGTGGAAATTTCTAATTCCGCCCCTGCTTATATAGTTACATTATATCCACACATATATATACATAATCATATAATGCTAATCGAAGAAGAACGTAGAAATTCATTTAGATCATCATAAGGTGAGTTAGGTGTTGTTTGGTAAGTCTCTTAATGATTCAGTTAAGAGGATAACCTCTTAATCGGACAGATTCAGAGCGTGGTAAGACCTCTTAATCAGCTTCTGAATTAGAAATTGAACATGTTATGACTCTTAATCGGACAGACATAAGGGAAAGTATGAATCATTCAGACCTCTACATCATTCAAATATTAATCATTCAAATGCTACCAAACAGCACCTTACTCTATACTTCCACCGTGTTTTTAAGTGATACAATAGTGCTGACACAAAAGATTATAATAAATGTTATAATATATTAAAGTTAATAGTTAGCGGGTATGTGTCCTTTTATCTTTTAATAAAATGATGCTAATGATACTTAAAAATATAAGTAAAGGTATAAAGTTAATTTTACTATATTAAAAGCGATAATTAATAAGTATGGGTCTCAATACTTTTTACCAAATAAAATGCATTATCAAATTGTATAATTTATTTTAAAATTTTCAAAATAGTAAGTGTATTACTTTAAACGATACGTAGGAAGTAAAACATTGGTCATTTGCGTAAAAGTAATCTCCATTTACTATGTTTCTTATCACATGTCATACATTAATTATTATTACAAGTACACCCACATTACCACTTATATTTCGTTTTATTGTTTACTCTGTATTATTATGAGTGTGATCTCATGTGATGGCAAAATGTAAATGAAGATATGTATGAATCTACAAGTAACATTCTGACATTCATGTTAGCAAGTTGTCTCAATCTACCTGGTTTGTATTTTACTATGTATTTAAAATGCTATTATATATAGGGGTGAGCTCGGTCCGAAAACCGAACCGAACCGAACCGAACCGATAGGACCGAAAACCGATAAGGAGAAAATTCAGAAACTGAAACCGAACCAATTAGGTCTAATCGGTTTCGGTTCGGTATCGGTTCGGGTATCGGTTTTCGGTCCCCGGAACCGATTTGGACCGATAAGCTAGAGCAATTCAAAGCATATAAATTAACAAAAAATAATCATTAACAAAAAAAATTATAAAAGTGAAATATAGTAATAGTTAACTTCACCATACACAACTATATCACTAATCACATTATTAATTAGTCATATACAGTAATCACTAATCAATATTCAATCAAGAACTCCATCGAGTATTTTCTAATCCGATATAATATTGCTTGTATGAATGTATTTTGTACAAGATTATTAATAATCTTCATGTACATCACATATTGTGTATATCATATGAGTGTGTTTTTACTATATTTCCATGAAGTTCTTTAATCGGATACTATGTATATGACATGAGTGTTACTTGGTCCATTTTATCGGTCCTTATCGGTCCGAAACCGATACCGAATAGACCGAAACCGATACGGACCGAAACCGATATAGCTGAATTTCTTAAACCGAAAGGTTACATTGAGTTTAACAAAAATAAGTTGAGATATTAAGTTTTGGTTAATTCATGTGTAAATAAATATTCATCCTATAATACAATAACCATTCACTAATTCGTTAAATTACTATTCACTAAAAATGACGCGGTGGTCATTCAATCACTTGATATTGAAAAGGTGGTGAACATATTTATGCCTAGAAATAATAGCCACCTCAAACATCAATTAATTAAACAAGTTGAATAATAAAAATTACAATAGAATTTAAAGGAGCACAAACATATTACTTAATATTATATGTGGGGAAAAGTAAGTGTGTGCTTGCCACATACTTAAACTTAGGTATAAAATCATGTTAAACCATATATATAGGGTTAGGATCCAGTGAGAACTCAAAAATCGGTGAGGACTTCGAAGACAATTGTCAACCAATCATTTAAAAAAATTAGTACTTACCAAAGTTTGAGTTCTCACGTAATCATATATATAATCTATTGTTATCGTAAGACGTTTAAATACCGATTTATAATATATGAAAGTTTAAATTTTTGGTTATTGACACATAATAAAAATATGTATATTAATTTTTAATTTTTAAATATTATATAATTATGCACTAACAAATCTTACAAAAAAAATTGTATAAACCATTACATAAAAATAATAAACAAATATATAAAGATGTTAATGAAAATTTTAATTTATATTTAGTTAGATAATATTAAAAATGGTAAAATATAAGAATATCAAAAAGTTGTTAATATAACGGTTCTTTTAACTATTAGTATTATTACAAATTTATGGTTATTATGGTTACATTTTGGATAAATTAAAATCAAATTAGATAAAAAAATTCAAACCACGTACAAAAATATATGCTTTACATACCGCTGCAACGCACAGACATATTATGCTTGTTATATACATATACATATGATTATATAGAGGGTTGGATGTGGTGGCTCAAGCAACTTCACCACCCCAACATCACATCAGTGTCATATCAGCATATCACATTCAAACCCCCAAATATCCTTTCACTCATAACTCAACTCAAAACACCTCTTTTAGTACCCACTAAAATACCACTCAATCACGAAATACCTCAAAAAAAACACATAGCTCTCTCCCCATTAGTCCGCTACTCTCGCCAGTCATCTCACGCGGAGCCTTACTCAAGTGGCACCTGATGTGGTGGTGGCTCCACTTTGACATGCCACATCAGCTAAATCCAATCTCACTGTCACCATACCCCTTCCTCTAAGATAAGATTACTTTATTCTTATATGATTGTTAAGATGAGTGGCTGATAATTCATCTCGTAATCTCTACATTATTAAAAATGTACATATAATTTGGATTGGAAATCTATAACACATAACATGCATTGATTAATATTTATATATCTCTTCAGACGCTTATATTGTAAACATGAAATAGAATAAAATCAGCTAATTTGTATGGGTATAATGTTAGTTTTATCACAACATATATATTAAAAACAATGGAATTAAAAAGATAAGAAAAACTGATCTCGAATCATAAATCATACCTACTCCAACTATTTTACAACGAAAGATTATAAACATGATACATATGACGAACCTTACTTAATTTTGTCCATGCTAAACTGTTTTCACCTATTTTGTATTTGTTTTCTTCTTAGATAAAGATATTCAGGGCAGTCTTATTTAATAATTAAGACAAAACGTTTATAATATCCAAGTCTCATAAAAAACATGTGATTTTAAAAGGTAACAACTAAAGTTAAAGATTTAGAAATAAATATAGTTTACCATAATAATCATACCCTATAAAATATGAATATCTTCTCAATTTTGGTAAAAAATAATATATTCAAAAACTCTTACACCAGTTGTAAAAATTGGTCGTAAGGCGATCGCAACTGATGATATATAAGCTGGTTGAGTTTGGGTTTATTGTATAGTGTATTAGATGTTGTACCTTATGGTATATAAGTTGGTTGAGTTTGGTCGATACTATAAGGTTTTAGATATGTGTTTGGTCTGGACAGCATAAGGTGATTTTCCATCTATGTGTCAACGATAACATTATTCACCACTACGTCTAGTCTTATTCGTCGCACATATGGCACATTGAATTCTCATGCACATCTAAATTTGAAAATAGAGTAATTTTGCACCTTAATTTTTATTGCATGAATTATGAAAAATATTATCTAAGACAAGTGAATAGGCTACTATTGTTTAATTTGGTTGTAGAGTTAGATTATAAAACTTGTAGTATATGATGTATCACTTAAACGTTATTGTTTAAAATTGCAATATGTTTGGAAAACAAGCAATTGCATTTCTTAAACACAAAATGGCTGGTACGTTGCAATGTAAATCTGATAATAAAAAGTAGATAAAATAGAAATTAAAACTTTGTTGTATTTTCATTAATTTTCGATTGCATATTATAACTAAAGATATATCTGTCACATATTTATCCACTTGTAACAGTATCGTTTTTGATAAAAATAATTTATAAAATAAAATGTATATTATTGACAATGGCTAAATGATTAAGATTTTCTCTATCGAATTATTATCTCTCTTGTATTCTTTTCTCAAGTATGTAGTCCAATTATCAGTTAATTCAAATTTAGTTCAAAAAAAAAATACTGAATGAACAAAAATTAATCTTTATTATTATTATTTTTTTTTTGAAACGGCAAATAATTACATATAAATCTCCTATGCTTGGGATTGAACCCAAGACCTCCTTGTTAGTTTTACTCCATGTTTGCCAAGTGAGCTAGCCCCACTTGTAATTAATCTTTATTATGTGTTAAAAAAAATTAAAAATACTTCCAATTTAGTTCAAAAAGAAATCTTAATGGTCATAATGAGCAAGATTACATATTTAATACACTAAACCTTATTCTGTCACTTTGCTAGTTTGCTACAGAAAACAACAAACATATTAGAGCATCTCCAATGGGAGGTTGAAGAAGAGGTTGATACTATTTGAATAACCTCAAAAATGACATTTTACCATTGGAATGAATGACTTTTTTAAGACATCACCCCAACCACTTGATCTTCCCCAACCACTTGAACAACTTTCAATGTTTGATTCCTTTAGTCCCTATATTTATTAATTTTATATTTTAAACCCATGTATATATTTATATGTGAATAATTTATTATTTCTATAACTATAAATTATAATTTATCATATTTCAATACTTTTTAAGTTCAAGCATTATAATATTTTTGTAAGAGAAATTTTATAATAATGTTAAGTTTTACAATGCTATAAAAATTATTAAATTACATAAGTGGGGGGCATTTATAAAACATTTGATATAGATAAAGGTAAATTGGTAATATTAGTGAAATTTTTTTTGGAAATGTTAACCATTAGAGAGGTTTTTAACTAATAGATTATTAGATGATGTGACAAAAGTAATACGTCATTGTAGAGGTTAACCATTATGATGCTCTTATCACTACCAATATAAACAACCAATTTGTATTATATATACAACTTTTATTATCATCAAAAGAAACCTTACAACTTTTATGTATTCTTTATTAATACAATCGTATCACCATGCACGTATAAGAATTAAGACATGTTATACAATCACATCTGGAATTGAGAAATCACTATTATCGGATTCCAGTATTCTTTATTAATACAATCGTATCACCATGCACATATAAGAATTAAGACATGTTATACAATCACACCTGGAATTGAGAATCACTATTATCGGATTCCAAGTTCGACATAATATTGATCGATTGCTGGAGCGAATTGAAGAGCGGAAACGATGAAGACGAAGAGCAGAAACGATGAAGACGGATGGTCGTACGTGACGTGCATGTTTTTTTAATAGGATGTTGGGCTAAAGCTGCTGGATGGGCTTATTGGATGGTCTGGACGGTAAAGAATCGCAGAGTATTAATTTGGCGGGTATTTTCGGTTTCTTCCGATTTAAAACCGGACCTGTCGGTTCTCAAAAATTACGGACCGAGGACCGGACCGGAAGCTACGGTTCGGCGTCGGTTCGGTTCTTCCAGTCCCGGTCGGTTTTGGTCGGTCCCGGTTCAAACAGCACAGCCCTAGTTAATCGTATCTATTATACATTAATCATACTGATTTAACTGTTCATAAGGAATTTTAATTTTAACCCCTTTAAGTTTTTGAAAATTACACTGTGATACTGAAGTTTTTTATCATTACATTTTCTATGAAAATTACATTGTGATACTGAAGTTTTTTATCATTACATTTTCTATGATACATTAGTTAATAAGCAGCGCGTAAGTTATCTTATACTTCCTCCGATTCAAAATACGTGATACACTTTCCTTTTTGAGGTGATTCAAAATAAGTGATACACTTTAAAAAATTACCTTATTTGGCAAAAATAATGGGACCCACATCTACTAACTATCTACTTTAATAAAGTGAAATGACCCCATTACCCTTACTTTTTACTTTAAACATCATTAACCTCACTTAATTCAAAAGGTGTGGGATCCATTACCCACTTACCATCTAATTAATCTAATTTAATTATCATTATAATCTTTTACCTCAAAAACCATGAAACTCAAAGTGTATCACTTATTTTGAATCGGAGGAAGTAGTTTTAACCTCATTAATCAATATATAAGAAATTACATTAGCTTTTCTACGTCTGCGGTGTTCGAAGCTATACAAACGAAAAATAAGAGTTCATAATGAAGTATTCTAACTACACATGAAATGTTTTTTATTTAAAATTTTATATTTTTAATGAAAATTTTAGAATTTATATTAATATCAGTGTTTAAATTTTATTACAAAATAACCTCACCGCAACGCGCGGGAGGTTAAAATCCTTGTTTGATTATAGTTATGGAAAAAAGATATATGATACAAATTACTTTAATATCATATTGTTTTCTCGGTTTTGCATACTTAGACAATATTTACCTATTCATCACATATATTGGCCACTTATAAGCATTTTTAGGCTCTAAACTAATCAAATGTTGAACGGACAAATTGTTCGGTGAGAGTTAGTTTATTTTCGTTCATTTAATTAAATAAACAAACACAAACAAAGTTTCGTGTTCGTTTAGTTAAACAAACGAACATGAACAGAGACCTATTCATACAATTATGTTCGTGGACGATCGATAATCCGTTCACTTGTGTATGTTCATTCGCTTTTAAGTATCTTAATTGAAATCGTTTTACTTAGACAAATAAGCACAAATAACCATATAAAAATAAAAATGATTATATATAATAACTATTTTGTATTAGATGTATATGTTCGTTCATTTATCTTCTTAATAATGTGTTCACGAACTGTTCGCGAACAAACTAATTTCTTAACAAACAAACACAAACACAAAAATTCGTTTGTTCGTGTTCGTTCGTTCGGCTAAACTTAAACAAACAAACATAAACAAACCCCGTTCATTTTCATTCGGTTCATTTACTAAGTATTTTCATATAAATCAGTAACATTATTTGATTTTAAAATGCGAAATCATTAACGATTATTGAATAATTAATTTTCATTAACATTGTATGCAAAATTGTAATCCTTAGTACAAAATTTTCATATTTGATACTTATAAAATAATTGACATAGAGTATAATCTAGTAATTTTGTTTCTTAGTCTTATCATTTGATTTGTAAATTTGTATTGAAAAAATAAGTATGAAAATAACTAGAAAATAATACTATCACTCTTTTTGTATCATACGATTTAAAATGAAAATATACTTCGTATGTTAATTAATTTAGTTAACTAATAAAAAAATGCTTATACTTATAAGTTATAAATCAGTGACATAAGTGACAGAATCTCAAGCACTTTTAATCGTCATATTTCAAGTGATCCAGTTATTAACTTCTTTAAAAGTTAAAGGATAGAGTTGAAAAAACTAGATACTCAAGGACCATTCCTGTAATATGGCGATAATACAGGGAGGGATTTACAGATAAAGAGAATACCGTCAAATCGCTGGCATCTTTTTTTTCATACGTGTCCCCAGGTCATTCCCACACGAGCTATCATTCTACAGAGTTAAAAACGTCATAACCTAGAGAAATACACAACTAGTTATTCAATATGTACAAGTCATTTAAGCATGATTGTTCTGAATATTTTAACTTTAGATCTGGAAAATATTTCCAGCCTGTAATCTTTCTGTCTCATTCATAACCCTCTGTACTAAAATCTATCTGTAAAATATTAGGGTATTTTAGCAATTGATTTTAATAACTTCCCAAAGTGGGTTTTTTCAATTGCTCCAAGTTCTTGGAGAATTACGATTCTTGAAGGACGCAATGGATCCGTGCCCTTACGTTCGAATAGTTGTCGGAAGTTTAGCTTTAAAGTTCGCCGGAAGTGGCGCCGGTACTACTCCGCCGTCGACGGGTTACTGCAAAATTAAGCTCAAGAACTACCCTACCCAATTTGCAGAGATAACTTCTATTGCCGAAGGTGACGCTAATCAAGTGAACGATCAAGTTCAAGCTTGTTTCAATTTGAAGAAATCGGAGTTTGATAAGGTTGTTGATAAATTTAACGTGTTGAAGATTGAGGTTTTTTCGGGTCGGAAGAGTAACCCGGTTTGTGGATTGGGGTCGGGTAAGCTAATGGGACTTGTGACGGTCGGTTTAGATTCTGAGGCGGCTGAGGGTGGTGCCGGTGGTGGTAATAGGGGATGTGTGGTGGTTCGCAACGGGTGGGTGGGAATTGGTGATCGAAGTTCAAAAAACCCGGTTCAATTGCATTTGAGTATTCGGGTTGAGCGTGACCCGAGATTCGTATTCCAGTTCGATGGTGAACCTGAGTGTAGCCCGCAAGTATTTCAAGTCAACGGGAATGTCCGTCAAGCTGTTTTCACTTGCAAATTCAGTTTAAGAAACAACAGAGAACAGAATTTGAGATCTGAGTAAGTTCATAGTTCATGTTCCTTTCTTCATGTTTTATTTCTTGCAGTCAATGTGTTCGACAAAATGCCTCAACCAAAATTTCAATCTCTTAACGGTGTTTTTAATTGATTTTTACAGGTCATCGATAAGAAGCGATAAAGAAAACCCAGTAAACGAACGAAAAGGATGGTCAATCACAATCCATGATCTCTCCGGGTCGCCGGTGGCCATGGCGTCGATGGTGACACCGTTTGTACCGTCTCATGGGACCAATAGCGTCAGCCCATCGAACCCAGGTGCGTGGCTCATCCTCAGACCGGGTCACAACACCTGGAAACCATGGGGCCGGCTCGAGGCCTGGAGGGAATCCCGATGCAAAGATAGCCTCGGTTACCGGTTCGAACTTCTTCCCGATGCTGCAGTCAGCGGGCTTGACCCGGTTACTTTATCCACATCCACCATCAGTTCAAAAACCGGTGGGAAGTTTACCATAGACATGAATAACGGAACCACACCAATGTCTACACCGAACGGCAGTTTCGGGTCTGGCTCCGGATCCGGGTCGGATTTTGAATTCGGGTCATGGGCGCATTTGATGTACCAGGGTTTTGTGATGTCATCGTCGGTGGCTGGTGGCGGGCGGTGTAGCAAGCCGGAAGTTGAGGTCGGGGTTCAGCACGTGACATGCACGGAGGATGCAGCCGCTTTTGTGGCATTGGCGGCAGCGATAGATTTGAGTGTGGATGCTTGCCAGCCGTTCTCTCGGAAGCTCCGAAAGGAGTTGAGGGCTGGTGGCGAATAGTCCATATTTGGTTTGAATTTCATTTTTTTATTTTTATTTTTGCCGTTTTTGAATATTCTAGAAGAGAGTGTACAGTCAAATTGACATCTATTTTTCTGAATGTTTTGATGGTCCTTTTGTGGAGATTAATGTTTGTACAGTTGTTTTTCAGTACCAGTTTACATGGTTTAATTATTAAATTCATAATTTTGACAGTTTTACACATGGTTCTAAAAGGCGTGTTATAATTGTGCGAAGACGTAAGGTGTGATCTTGATATTACGAAATAATCTATGATAGTGGTGTTAAGCGTGACGTAAGATAAAACGGGATAAAATGACATAAAGTGTGCCTTATCATGAGTTTTGTGTGACGTGTTATGAATTTAAGCTTTATTAAAAAATGATAATATATATGATTATAAATTTAAATGTAGCATTTTTTTGTAAATTGATATATTATCATATAAATCAACTTATCTATAATTTTTTTGTAAATTTGATATACACATAAATATTATATAAATACATCTTAAATTATACTTTGAAAACATCATAACTCGTTATAGCTCAACATAGTTTAAGGCTTAATGATATTATCATGAACTCACGGTGCCTTATGTTTTTTTTTAAACCTTAGTTTTACATTGTTTTATAAAGTTTATTAGTTGAAATTTGAATGTGCGCGTTTGGTATGACCAAATTTATGAAGTTTGGTTAAAACTGTTGAAACATCAAAATATTTTAATATAAACTAATACGACTTCCGACAGTGGTCAAAAGCATTAACATTTAAACAACCTTAATAAGCATAGGTGGGGGACATGTCACCATGATTACATCACTTATACATGATTTTTGCCATTTTATGCAGTTTATGTTTCTTAATGTAATATTGGGTAATATTGGGTGATAAAAAAAACTCCTTTTCAAACAAAAATATAATGTTAATTTTGAACCTAACACTTTATTGATCACAGAAATATTCTCATTACCTTTTACAGCTATCACCCAATAGTTTATATAGGTTTATGGTTGTGGTTCCCATTGCATTATATGCTATTATGCTAAGTATTATAAGTTATAAATACAGGTATATAAATGAAGTTTTCCATGTCCAGATTGTCAAAGGGGAGGACTCTTTAACTTAAATGTATATGGTTTAACTGTAATATTTTTATGATTTTTTCTAACATTTCCCTGGTCATCTCTGGATTTGCACTTGACAGAAGTTTAAAGCTATAATATCTTGTGACGAGGCCAATGACCTTGTAAGTAATTACTGTAAGGTCTTCACTCTAGCATACGCCTACATATATGATTGGGAGTTTGGGACACATGGAAATTGATTGGATAATATGAATTGATGATGGAAAATTAATAGATGACACATGTTTATATGTGTAGACATATAGAATATGCATCTTGTATACACAGTTGGAAAATTGATCTAGCTGCTAAGCTCACCCCCCACCCCTCCCCACCCCACCCTAATCTAAATACATATAATTTACAACATAAGACAATCTTTGATGCAAGCTTTTTTACAAAGTTTTTTACCTTTTATATAGGTCATTAAAAGGTATTTGTCTTTCTAGCAAATTTTCGTTTCAAAAGTTCTTTATTATATAAGTTTTTTTCTTCAAGACAAAAAAAAGTTTTATCTGAAATGCATTTGAGCAACAAAATAAAATATTAAAAGCTTGTTTATTAATTTCGAATGAAAATTTTAGATGTCAATTTTAATATGGTAAATTTTTGCAATGAATTATGTATAGGAGAGGCTATAAGTTTAATATAAATATGATGTTTAATATAAGTATGAATGTTTGATGATAAATTAGAAAATGAAGCTTCGTCATTTTACTTTGTCATATGTAATTATTTTCTAATTAATAATTAAAGTAGGGCAACGTGTCATTTTTCACCATTTTAACAGGTGGATCGCACATACGAATGGAAGACAGAGCATAGTTTGGTTGGGAGTTTCTTGGACTTACTATTAGCCAATACATTATCATTTGTGGGCTCCTATCCCCTTCAACCTCATTAAACGGACAACTCAATTTTCTTATCTACATTGTTTAAATTAAAGGTGAATAGAAAAAGTGTTATACTTCCAACCATTCAAAATAAGTGATATATTTAGTTTTCACAGTTTTGAGGTAAGAATTTATAATTATGGTTAAGGGGGTATTTGGGAGGGCTTATTTAGGAGGCTTATGAGCTTTTAAGCTTATTTAAGTTTAATAATCATTTTTAAGTATTTGGTAGAGCGTATAAGCTTATGCTTATGAGCTTATTTAGGGGTTTTAAATAAGCTACTTCGGAAGGGATTATTAGCTTATTTATGATTTTTACTCTTTGTCCTCCAGCGTAACCTCGTTTCACCTCACAAGCTATTTTAGAAGGGATTACTAAAAAATGTCATTTTTAGTCATTTTACGATTAAAATATATAAGCCGGTCCAAACACTTTATTTAACAAAAGCTTATTAACTTAAATAAGCTCATAAGTTTATAAGCTAATAAGCACAAACCATTTTAATAAACTTTCTCAAACACCCCCTAAATTAGATTAATTGGATGGTTAGTGGAAAATGAGTCCTATGTTTTTTGAATAAAGTGGAGTTAATGATGTTTAAAAGTAAAAGTAAGTGTAAAGGGGTCATTTCACTTTGTTAAAGTAGATAGTTAGTGGGTGTGGGTCCCACTTTTTTTTTTTGCCAAATAAAATAATTTTTCAAAGTGTATCGTTTATTTTGATTCACTCAAAAAAAGAAAGTGTATCACTTATTTTGAATCGGAGGAAATACATATTTGTATGGGTAACGTGTCATACCTTTAGAGCACAGGTATGCTGTGTAAACTCATATTATAACCTCAAACCCCTTTTTAATATCGTCAGAGCCCATCTGGTAGTGCGCCAAATGCACGGCGTCAATGATTTAACCTCGGGTAAACGGTTTTTTTCCTTTCATTTTCTTTTGTAAGTTGTGATTTATTTGGAATAACTTTGTAAGTTCAAAATGAATGTTATAATTTTGAATAGATATTAAAACCATGTTATAAAGCTCAAATGACTTTAACTAGCTATGTGCATACCTTATAAACATATTAGAATTGACCCTAGATGAATTAAGATCGTAAACGGGTTAACAAATCGACATGTCTAATACTACCCCCGTATCAAAATAAGTGATACATTTGACAAATTGCGGTTTTTGAGGCAAAAGATTGGAAAGTGATTTAAAATATTATAAAGTGGAAGTTAGTGGATAATGGGACCCACTTCTTTTGGATGTAGTGAAATTAATGATGTTTAAAAGTAAAAGTAAGGGTAAAAGAGTAATTTTACTTTATTAAAGTAGATAGTTAATGGAGAAGGGGTCCCACTTTTTTGCCAAATAAGGAAAGATTTTGAAGTGTATTACTTATTTTGTTCCACCCTTTTAGGAAAGTGTATCACTTATTTTGATACAGAGGTAGTATATGGATTGGATTATGGTTGAGCTTCCAAACCCGTTATACATCATTTAAATAAATACCATAAAAGTTACCTATTTTAGAGTATTAGTTCAAATTCATTTTAAGAAAAATCCAAAATATTTTGTGAGTAGTTATGTTTATATCTTAATATTTGTCTATTCATATTTATGCTTTAATATTATCACTAGCCTGTAACCCGTGATGAATCACGAGAGATTTATAAAATTTTCATAATGTTTTAATTCTTTAAACTTATTTTGTTCATTGAAAATTTTGTGCGTTCGAAATAATTTCGTAGATAAACAAATACTCCCATAAGTGCATCGATGGAATAAAGCTACCATACCTAAACACGTCATATGCAGGCTAAGAAGCACATATAGCAACAACACATTATGCCACCAAAATCAGTATCAAGAATAAACTATGCATAAACCATGTGTTTACTTCATTTACTTTTAATATAGAGGTTTTCTACGTGTCATAATTTGTTTTATATTCAGATGAGGAGAAGCTCATATTTTCCACCTAAAAATAAATAAAAACATATAATAAAGCATAAATATCGTATTAAGAAACAAAGAAATGAAACAGATTTTAAAATGCTACATTGCTCAATAGACATATGATCCATGCTCAAACATGTAAATACCACTTCATAGATTAGCTTAGAATAACCTAATTAAGTGATGATTTGGTTATCTTTAAAAGTTATATTTACTGCAAAAGAATAAAAGTACCTTGTGTTGTGTACTTTAACTCTTCAAGAAAATTATGTACTAATAATTACCAATAATGTAAAGATTATAATTATCTGAATAAACCACTTAAAGATGATGTATGCATTTTGACTTTAGACCCATCTAAGTCATACATAAAACTACATGACTTCAGATTTGGTATGAAGCTTCCATGAACCATTGGGCATAAAATGCAACCGATTTAATTCATATAGTCATGTGTCAAATATTGTAAAAGCACATAAAATGGCAAATGAATATAGTACCATCCGTTACTACTATCAATAACAATTTTGCAATAATACACAAAATGACCATAAAGTTTTTTCCCCAACCCGTCACCAATTCAAACCACTAATTGTGTCACCTCTGATCACTAATAGAGATCACTTTAACAAAGAACAAATATATGATTTTTTAGAGAAATGATATTCACTCCTACCATTTGCTCTACTAATAGTCCTACTTATTTGATAGCATGACATGCGTAATTAATTAATTATCTCTCTTAATATTATCTTTTGATTTTGATACGTGTTTTTATTAAATGAGTAGGACCATGAGTATTTGAGTAGGACCAAATACTATTACTCGACTTTTTATGATTTCTCCTATTGTGGCTATTTTGAGAGCTTTTAATGTGATAAGTGAAGAATCTAGAGTGATCGTTTCTGCTTCGTTGATTGCGTTCGTAACTACCTATATTTTGTACATGAATTGTTATAAAATAAAATAAAATTTTAAAGGCAGTTTTATAATTTGATTTTTTTTTACTTTGTCATAACCGTTAACCATCAATAGTATATTTAAAATAGAATATATTGAGCTTATCCCGATCTATAAAACCTTTATCCTCATCTATTTATCTTGGATGTAGAAAGATGTAACTAATTCAAATAGTATTTATCTTGAATGGTATTTAATTTAAATAATAATATGATGTGGAATGATTTTATTGGTGGATGATTAATGACGTGGCAAAGATGACGTGACAAAGGTGACGTGGATTAGTTGAAGTGGCACGTTTTCTTTTATTATAGATACAGATTTATCTTCAAAAGAAATTCGACTCTCACTTTCTAATAATTATCAGTACAATTTTTATACTAATTGAGATTTTTAATAGATTAATACAACTAGCCCATTTAATTAAACGGATCTCCTTACATTACCACATACTTAACATTAATTATGAGTACAAATGTAACATCCTAAAACTGGCCTAGTTGTTTTAGGTATATTTTGATATTTGAAAATATCTATTTGACCATGTGTAGAATAAATTGATTAAGTGTTAAATGAATTGTTTGACCTTTTGTGCTTTTGTGATATTTTAATCAAGGGATTAAAATATCTGTTTTCTAAAATGTTTAAATGAAAATGTGATTTTTATATCTTTGGATCCTCCTTTTAATATCGTCTCCGAATATACTTTCGTTTTTAAAATTGGAACCCGTTTGGTATTTTAAATAAATTAACTACGAAAGGGACTTTTATATTGTATTTGTTAAAAAGTTGAAAAAGGTCAAGTGGGTCCCACCCCACCCCTTGACCAGCCATTTGAGGGGGGAAAAGCCCCAATCCTTTTTTCATTTGTCTCCCCCTCTCTCTCTCTAGACGTCTCTCTCTCTCTCTCTCTCTCTCTCTCTAAAAACCCCATAACTTATCCTAGTGTTCTTGAGCTCCAAGGGGGTTTTGCTAGCTCGATTCTTGTCCAATCTTTAATCCGAAAACATTTTTGGAAAGCTCTTGAGGTAAGCTTCAACCTATATGTGTTTATTTTCGATTCCATGATAGTTGATAAATTAGGGTTTATGTGTTCTTGAGATTTGGGTGGTGATTATGGTGTTAAATGGTATGTTAAGTGTTTATACAAAGTTTGACATGTTTTGTTGTATGGGTACAAGTATTTTAGCTCAAGGTACAACTTTTTTAGCAAAATGTTGTGTGTGTGTGTGTGTGTGTGTTCGTGTGTGTGTGGGTGTGTGTGTATCAATTGTGTGGTTTTGGTTTATGCTTCTAACTTGACTTAATATGGGTTTTAATGTTAATGTGGGCTAAATTAATATGTAGGAAGTGTTAATTGTCAAGATGGTTAATTATGATTTGTTTTGGGTGAGATTGTTAGTTAAAACAATTGTTTAAGGTTATGTAGAAAGTATAAACCAACTATTGTGTTGTATGACTAGATGGTGGTAAAATGTTATTTGTATGTTTTATGGGTTTTGTGGTTTGGTTAGGTTGGATAATATGTCAAAGTTGTTAGTTATGGATTGTGTCAAGTTTTGGTGAGATTTGATAGCTAGTGTTTGGATGATTTGGGTCAAAAGTTATAACCTATGATTTTGAAGTAAAATAGTTGGGTTGTGATAATTATGAACTTGTTAGATTGATTAATTAGTTATGATTTGCTAATAGTAGATTATAGCATTTGTAGTTGTGTTTGGATGTTTTTAGTTAAAAATGGTTAACTAGTAATTTGGAGGTGAAATACATGGATTGTTGGTAACTTTGAGCTTGATGAATTGTTACATGATTATGACTTGTTAGTTATAGAGAACTTGTGCTAATTGATGGAAATTGGAAGTGTTATAGTCATATTCGGGCTTTTGACCCGTTCGGGCCATTTAGTGGTAAAATGATTTAAAATAACTTGGATTGTGAAAGTGTAAGTATTTGGTTAGGATTATGTGATTAGTAATGTTATTGGTAACATTTGGTGAATTTCAAGTTGATGTTATGTTTACAATTGTAGGATGTATTATTGTTTAATAAACCGGTTTGACCCGTTTGAATGTAAGACTTGCAAATGACTAGTTGACTTACTATGTAAGTGTAGATGGTCATGTTCATATGATGGTTTAAGTGTTTGGCTATTTAGTTAGTACAAGTGTTAGTGTTAAATGTATATTTAACATTGTTTATAATTTGGTGGAATTATATACTAATTCGGTATTCCTTTGGTGTACAGGAATCGGGATCGTGACTCAGAAACATTAGACCTCTGAGTTCGACAAGTGGAAGTAACGGTGAGTGGATTTAATCTCCAACTTGTGTTCGGTCACAATTGGTTCGGTATATGCATACTTGATAAAAATGCAGGGAATCGCCAGACAAGAGAAGTTCACGACGCGAACTTAGTTCGCGATCGTGAAGTCGGTCCAGAGAAATTGGTTTGCCATCGCGAAGAGTTCACGACCAGAGTTCACGTCGCGAACTCTAGTTCGCGATCGTGAACTAGAGTTAGCGATCGGGAATCTGTTGTGACGTTTTTCGCGGTGTTCTTCGTAGCTAGTCTATTTGTTATGTATGCCTAGTGTTAGGGAATACCATACATGACCTTGGGCACTTAGGTAAATAGACTTGGCTTGATTGCAAGCAACAACTCGGTTTGATTGGTAACCGAGGGCTCGGTGTGATTGGTAACCGAGGTTTGAGAAGTCACTGCGATGGGCATCGGGTGTCGACTAAAGAGTATCCGACCTTACCTGTGTTTGTTGCATGGTCAAGGGGAGGGAGTTGCCCGGGTGTTGGGCACGAAACGCTATCGGTTACCGTGGTTTGGCCGACCATGGTTTAAGGCTCCGGCAGGACCCCGATCTTCTCGAACAAACAGTGTTTTCCCCAACCGGAGATGTTCTAGAACTTCCGTGTTTTAGTGGACAGTGATACGTAGTTATGTGGCCTTTAGACCGTTGGGATGTCTATGCTAGCTTGTTGGGCTTTACAGAATTTGTAGATTATATTCATTCACTTAGCTTTGTGCTAATCCCCCCCCCCCCTCGTTGAATCTTCTCAGGTGATCGGTGCTTTGGACGGGATGATTGACCAAGCTCAGTCTGTTATGTTTTGAAAAATGAGCCATGTCGTTTAGGTGACACCGTTTTTGTATTGTTAAAGTAATGTTCATTTTGGAAGCTCATTGTGGGACCTTGTTTGTAAACTAAACTAAACTAAACTAACCTAGAGGATAACCTAATCGCCTTCGGGTATTTAAAAAAAAAACGCTTCCTAAATTTTGCGGTGTTACAACTTGGTATCAGAGCTTCGGTTTGGCGATGGATACACGGGGTTGGTGTTCCATTCCCAAATCGTGGCTCAAGTTTGGTCAAGCATTCCGTACGAGCGGGATTAGAGCAACGGTGAATGAAGCTAGTTTATAGTTAGTATGTAGTTACTAACGATTTAAACTAAGCTTTCGTGAGATGTTGTGTTTTGCTACAGATATGACGGATAAAGAGAACCCGACCCCCTTGACCCCAGAAAAAGTTACTACCTCAAGTAACAATGTGGAGACTGACCGGGAAGCACATATTAAGGCGTTGGAAAACCAAGTGCAAGAGTTAAGAAATCAGGTGCAACAACAACGACTAATCAAAGGAATGACACCCTCGATCCTTGCCACATTGCTTCTTATTCCCCCATCAACGCAACCACTAGCAAATTATCCATTTCCGCCACAAATGAACCAATCCTCTCCACCTCAGATAAATCATCCACTACCACCTCAGGGACTTTACCCATACCCCCACTTGGGAATCCCGTCACCTCTATAGTTAGGGTACCAAGGTGCCTATAAACCATCGGGAAACATGAGTCGTAAACAGACTGTTCGTAGATCAGGTCAAAAGAACCCATGGTGTCGTAAATGTAAGTCCGCTCATTTTGGGACTTGCACTGTTCAGACCATGAAATGCAAGAGTTGTGGTCAACTAGGACACGATGGTAAGGATTGCAAGCTTCCACAGGATGTATGTTGGAACTGTCAAAGTAAGGGACATGAAAGGAGTAAATGTCCTTTTGGAAAGAAAGTGGATTATGGGTCAAGTGCGGTGGTGGTCGGGGAATCTTCATCAACTGTAGAAAGGAAAAGAAAGAGTGTTGATGTCACTGACAGTGACTACTCGGGTATGTTTTTATAAACTCAATACTTGTGTTCATGTAAAATTAGTAATTGAGTAGATCACTTAATTAGGACTTGTGAAATGTTGTGATGAACTGAACTGCTTACCCGTGGTGTGTTATGTCACTCGAATTAGAATAATTGATTGCTTGTTGATTTGAGATACATCTTATGTGTCAGAAGTTTTGTAGATATAAGTGATGTATGCTTACATGTCCCTTCTGTTGAAACTTGGACTAAGTTTAGTGTGATGTGATGTATGGATTAGTCTAGTTAATCAAAGTTATAAAAGATTGTTTCTTTACTTGTTGTTGGGACACACATAGTGTCTTGGTGGTTAGAGTTACTCGTTTTCATATTGTGCAAATTGGTGATAAGTTGATTGTAACTGTTTGTTTGTTCCTTCACTTTAGGAGAAGCGAAGAGAATCGGTTGTATGTCGGTTTCGGTCACAACATATGTGACCATGGATCAAGTTGAGTATAATAGTAATTATTGTAGACTTCTTGAATGTGGTGCTTGTTTTTAAAATGGAAGGAATTGTATATGTGAATTGAATAGTCCAAGTAGGACTAGTGTTTGTTATGTGAAAAAGTTGAAACTTTTGTTGTGACCCACCGGCTCACATGTAGTGACTTGCATAGTGAGAAATCAGAAATGTTTGTGCGTGTAAATCTTTTGAGATGACTTGTGATAGTATTAATTGAAGATGAATGATTTGTATTGAATTGATGGAATTGCCTTACTATTTGGATGTTAATAGGTAAGAGTTAAGAACTAGTTGAATTGTGATTGGTTGACTTGGAGTCTAAGTAACAGTTGACACGTGATTGAAAATGCTTATTAGTCGTCACATGAGTTTGACATGTTAATGAACTGTGAACTTTATGTTTGAAATCGTCATGATAAATTTCTTAATGTTGACCGTTAAAGGTAATTAGTGTCAAGTCTTGATTGGATGCATTTAGTTGCTAGACCTTGATTATAATGATAATCGTTGTTAATTGTATAAGTTGGTTTTGTTAAATACTTTAACATGTTATGGACGTAATAAAACAATTTTTGGATAGTAGAACTTGTTTTGATCTGTTAGGTCACAGGTATGACTAATTGGGTATAAAAGATGATGCTAGTTGTTTTGCCATGATTGTAATGAAATTGTGGGGTAGACTTGAATTGTGTAGACTACGACTTGTTTTGTCAAAACGTGCAACTTGACTTTGTAAAGTTTGTCATCCTTGTAATATGGCTAGTTACGCAAAATTAGTTGGCGATTGTTAGAAGTATTGTTAACTAAGGATTTTGATAGTGTCACGATGAATTGCTTGATTTTGACCCGGTTGTGCTTAGTATGCGAAATTGATGTGACTTTATGTTATGAAAGGGTATTTTTGAGAACTAATTGATTAAGACCGAAAATTTTATTGGAAATTATGTTGTAACTTATGCTAGTTGAGTAACTTTTTTTTTGGCATGAGGAATGCTAACTTGTTATGAATGGTAAATGCTATATGAGTAATGAGATTTTTGGAGTAAGTATAGACTACAGAAATGAATTGATTGTTAATTGAAATGGCGATGTTTTGCGGGAACATAATATGAAAAAGTTGGAATTGCTAATTATACTATGAGGTGTATGACAAATTGAATGTAACTTTATTTGAGCATGTATGTATGAAAGTGATTGGAATATAGTCGTGAATTTATTGTGATAAATACTTGCTATTTGACTATTGTTGTTGGATTCCGGGGACGGAATCCTCTTTAAGGAGGGTAGAGTTGTAACATCCTAAAACTGGCCTAGTTGTTTTAGGTATATTTTGATATTTGAAAATATCTATTTGACCATGTGTAGAATAAATTGATTAAGTGTTAAATGAATTGTTTGACCTTTTGTCCTTTTGTGATATTTTAATCAAGGGATTAAAATATCTGTTTTCTAAAATGTTTAAATGAAAATGTGATTTTTATATCTTTGGATCCTCCTTTTAATATCGTCTCCGAATATACTTTCGTTTTTAAAATTGGAACCCGTTTGGTATTTTAAATAAATTAACTACGAAAGGGACTTTTATATTGTATTTGTTAAAAAGTTGAAAAAGGTCAAGTGGGTCCCACCCCACCCCTTGACCAGCCATTTGAGGGGGGAAAAGCCCCAATCCTTTTTTCATTTGTCTCCCCCTCTCTCTCTCTAGACGTCTCTCTCTCTCTCTCTCTCTCTCTCTCTCTCTCTCTCTCTCTCTCTCAAAACCCCATAACTTATCCTAGTGTTCTTGAGCTCCAAGGGGGTTTTGCTAGCTCGATTCTTGTCCAATCTTTAATCCGAAAACGTTTTTGAAAAGCTCTTGAGGTAAGCTTCAACCTATATGTGTTTATTTTCGATTCCATGATAGTTGATAAATTAGGGTTTATGTGTTCTTGAGATTTGGGTGGTGATTATGGTGTTAAATGGTATGTTAAGTGTTTATACAAAGTTTGACATGTTTTGTTGTATGGGTACAAGTATTTTAGCTCAAGGTACAACTTTTTTAGCAAAATGTTGTGTGTGTGTGTGTGTTTGTGTGTGTGTGGGTGTGTATGTATCAATTGTGTGGTTTTGGTTTATGCTTCTAACTTGACTTAATATGGGTTTTAATGTTAATGTGCGCTAAATTAATATGTAGGAAGTGTTAATTGTCAAGATGGTTAATTATGATTTGTTTTGGGTGAGATTGTTAGTTAAAACAATTGTTTAAGGTTATGTAGAAAGTATAAACCAACTATTGTGTTGTATGACTAGATGGTGGTAAAATGTTATTTGTATGTTTTATGGGTTTTGTGGTTTGGTTAGGTTGGATAATATGTCAAAGTTGTTAGTTATGGATTGTGTCAAGTTTTGGTGAGATTTGATAGCTAGTGTTTGGATGATTTGGGTCAAAAGTTATAACCTATGATTTTGAAGTAAAATAGTTGGGTTGTGATAGTTATGAACTTGTTAGATTGATTAATTAGTTATGATTTGCTAATAGTAGATTATAGCATTTGTAGTTGTGTTTGGATGTTTTTAGTTAAAAATGGTTAACTAGTAATTTGGAGGTGAAATACATGGATTGTTGGTAATTTTGAGCTTGATGAATTGTTACATGATTATGACTTGTTAGTTATAGAGAACTTGTGCTAATTGATGGAAATTGGAAGTGTTATAGTCATATTCGGGCTTTTGACCCGTTCGGGCCATTTAGTGGTAAAATGATTTAAAATAACTTGGATTGTGAAAGTGTAAGTATTTGGTTAGGATTGTGTGATTAGTAATGTTATTGGTAACATTTGGTGAATTTCAAGTTGATGTTATGTTTACAATTGTAGGATGTATTATTGTTTAATAACCCGGTTTGACCCGTTTGAATGTAAGACTTGCAAATGACTAGTTGACTTACTATGTAAGTGTAGATGGTCATGTTCATATGATGGTTTAAGTGTTTGGCTATTTAGTTAGTACAAGTGTTAGTGTTAAATGTATATTTAACATTGTTTATAATTTGGTGGAATTATATACTAATTCGGTATTCCTTTGGTGTACAGGAATCGGGATCGTGACTCAGAAACATTAGACCTCTGAATTCGACAAGTGGAAGTAACGGTGAGTGGATTTAATCTCCAACTTGTGTTCGGTCACAATTGGTTCGGTATATGCATACTTGATAAAAATGCAGGGAATCGCCAGACAAGAGAAGTTCACGACGCGAACTTAGTTCGCGATCGTGAAGTCGGTCCAGAGAAAATGGTTTGCCATCGCGAAGAGTTCACGACCAGAGTTCACGTCGCGAACTCTAGTTCGTGATCGTGAACTAGAGTTAGCGATCGGGAATCTGTTGTGACGTTTTTCGCGGTGTTCTTCGTAGCTAGTCTATTTGTTATGTATGCCTAGTGTTAGGGAATACCATACATGACCTTGGGCACTTAGGTGAATAGACTTGGCTTGATTGCAAGCAACAACTCGGTTTGATTGGTAACCGAGGGCTCGGTGTGATTGGTAACCGAGGTTTGAGAAGTCACTGCGCTGGGCATCGGGTGTCGACTAAAGAGTATCCGACCTTACCTGTATTTGTTGCATGGTCAAGGGGAGGGAGTTGCCCGGGTGTTGGGCACGAAACGCTATCGGTTACCGTGGTTTGGCCGACCATGGTTTAAGGCTCCGGCAGGACCCCGATCCTCTCGAACAAACCGTGTTTTCCCCAACCGGAGATGTTCTAGAACTTCCGTGTTTTAGTGGACAGTGATACGTAGTTATGTGGCCTTTAGACCGTTGGGATGTCTATGTTAGCTTGTTGGGTTTTACAGAATTTGTAGATTATATTCATTCACTTAGCTTTGTGCTAATCCCTCCCTCGTTGAATCTTCTCAGGTGATCGGTGCTTTGGACGGGATGATTGACCAAGCTCAGTCTGTTATGTTTTGAAAAATGAGCCATGTCGTTTAAGTGACACCGTTTTTGTATTGTTAAAGTAATGTTCATTTTGGAAGCTCATTGTGGGACCTTGTTTGTAAACTAAACTAAACTAAACTAACCTAGAGGATAACCTAATCGCCTTCGGGCATTTAAAAAAAAAAAAACGCTTTCTAAATTTTGCGGTGTTACAACAAAAGCAATATTATAATTTATAACTATCTAAATCTCCATATAAAAGAAATTAGGAGGTTGTAAGTATTACTTATATACATTTGAGTGATTTTCAACCTGATAGTGATCACCCATTTGACACGCTCCCTTTTAGCTAAATTCTTTTGATTTGACCCATTTGCGATCAAACACTGAAACACAACAGAAATCGACACATTTACAATTAAATGAGTCAAAACTGCTATCTCCAAACATAACTAATCAAATCCAAATGATTAAAAACTTGACTTGAAAAAACAATATGGTAAAATACAAGACAAATACAGGGTATGATAACAGCAAAATTCAGTGATCCTAACTTATCCTAGTAAAATAATACTGTATAAATTTTACAACATGTTAGCATATCGTACATCAATCCTACGTGAGGACCATTAACTAGAATTGTAGTTATAATAATATTGCGTTATGTACCTTTGATAATATTTAAATGTGCAATAAATAAATCATTCCAAGTATCTGTAATTCCAGGTAAGCACCAGTGCATGCAATCATCATGTTTTTTTCCACCAGCTGAAGCAGGATGACCATCTGCCCTAAACTCACTCATTCCTGTGATATCTAGTAACTGAAAACCACTATTCTTAATTGCTTCAAATAAATGTTCATTCACAAGCCGTGTTTCCACATTTGTTCCATTCTTTTCCACAGAAAAGAATTCTTCAACCTGAATGTTCAAGTTTCAAAACTAGGGACTATTCGTGTAATAATAAAAGTCGAGGGACGATATATGTAATTTACTCTTGCAAGAACTTACCTCATGTGATGATAATGGCTGCACACGTGAACATGAGCCACCTTCGTCCCAATCGCCATTTTCAAAATGTCGAGGAGATTGAGTGCGGAAATATAGAATTGTTCCTGGTTTTGCCTTCTCTTCCACATATGATATCTATATTCACAATATAAATAAAATAAAATAAAAATTTAACAAGATTCAGACTGAGGGCTTGTTTGGGAAAGCGTGTTTAAGGAGCTTTTTAGCTTATAAGATTATTCAATCGTAAATAAAGTTACATTTATAAGCTTAATTAAGCTTATAAAAGCTAATAAGCCATTTAAATAAGCTTTCCCAAACAACTCCTGAGTATGCATTACATTATATAATTAATAAATTGATAAACTTACCATGTTTCTTAGAACTACATCAAGCCCATTTTCAGGAGATAAAGGCGGGACAAGTGGCTGACTGTTTTCGTGAAAAAGCATAGGGGATTTTACAGGATCAAATTTGGAAGGGGCCCACCACCTGACAAATACATACACAAATAAGGACTACTACTACTACAATTATACCAGAAATAACAGAAATTTGTTATTACCAGTGGCCGGTGTTAAAGATGAGAATATCATGAAAACTTGGAGCTTGTGCCCATGTTCCTTCAGGTATATCGACATCAACTCTGTAACCCTCCTTAAACCCTAGAGATTCCAGCTCACCACCATTAACACTGGCTGACCACCTATATTTTATAATTAAATGAAACATGAGTCACATGACACAACCAATGTGTCACACTATATATAGCTTACCTACCATAACGTGCCAACAGATTTGTTCGGTGATATGCTATAGTGAGATTGTAGTTGAGGAAAGTAAAACCACGATCAGCTCCAACAGGACGCCATTTCTTTACTTCACCAGAAACACGTCTCAGAGAACAGAAAAGAGAAACAAACATGTTCCTATTCAAGGAGTCACCAACAAACCCTGCACTATTAAAAGTTCATAAGGTCTATAAATAGCATCTTAAAATGAGTTAAAATACTAGTACAATTTTTATAGCAATTAGCAAACACTGGAAGTCAATGAAGCCTGATACAAACCCAGCCCATACTAGGCTCGCACCATGCTCATAAGTCCAAGTGTAGAACTCACTCCCAAAAGCTAGCTTGAAGGAGGAGGGGACACCTAGGCTTATAAGCCATCATTTAGTTTTTACTCTAGTCAATGTGGGATCATAACAATACCCCACGCTTTGAAGAACCAACGTCCTCGTTGGTCACGGCTATGTTGGTCACGGTCGGCACCCTCCTTTCGGGTCCGAGCCACCACTCCACAGGCCACCACTCCGAGCTCGTTGGTCACGGCTATGTTGGTCACGGTTGGCACCCTCCTTTCGGGTCCAAGCCACCACTCCACAGGCCACCACTCCGAGTGTTGGAACCTCGCAACGTAGGGCTAGCTCTGATACCAATTGATACAGATTAGCAGATTAAGAACACAAGAAATATTAACAATCTGTGATTGATTGCAATAACACAATCACAGTACTTGTATTTCACTTTCGAGAGGTGAAATGCTCTCCCAAGGAAATGTAACTTCTTTACACACAAAACAGAATGCCTAACAACTATCCTCTACATCTCTTTTTATACAGTCCTAACCAGCTATTGACTTCTCTAACCGACCATTTGACTTTACTAACAACTTATAGTATTTTGACTAAACAGCCCTTATTCGTATCAAAGCCACTTTAGCAGTACCATATCTACATTCTACACTACATGTATGACCTACAAATTCACTGATTAATAGTGGTATGGAAAACTAGCCTAACTTAACCTACTAAGGGCATGTTTGGGAAAGCTTATTAATGTGGCTTATGAGCTTTTTAGCTTATTAAGTTCCAAATAAGCTTGAATTTGGAGCTTAATAAGCTAATAAGCTCATAATCCCCACTAATAAGCTTTCCCAAACATGCCCTAAATGTCTGAATCTAACAGGAACTTTGAGCACATATTACAATAAGCAAATGTGGGATCATAGTTTTGACCTGTAGGAAAGTTCAAAACAGAAAGCCCGACTTCCCTATAGATTAATAGTGGTTATGAGCTTTCTTCAGAATTAAAGCATTTATGTCGGTTTGAAAGTTCAGATACGAAATACGTACTGAAACTCTACCATGATGAGGTGATTTTTTTTAATCACTTAGTAGTTATAGTACTTACTAATTACCAAAAATGCTTACTGTTGAGCACCAGACAAATACAGAGAAATTCAGGTACTGATATTGATGGATAACTATATATCTTACCGATGCTAATATCCCTATGCGATTCGAGAAATCGAAGTGGATCAAATGACGGAAGTGCACAGTGATTAGGTTGCCAACGCCACTTAACAATCTCCGCCGCACCGGATCTATTACCAGCGATGCAATTCCATCCTTTGTATATCTCCTTACACGTTTCATCATACCGTGGAGATCTGACCGTCGGATCGTAGAACCACTTGCCGTCCGAGTAATCGCAAGTTGCTGCTGATGCTGCTCCATTGTCATCGTTGTTTGCAGGTGCGTATTCCTTGATCGGTGTTAGCGTTTCGACAACAATAGGCGGTGTGGAGTAGGTGAGGTAGTGAGAAGATAGGAGAAAAAGAGCGGTGAGGGCGATGATAGAGATGAAGATGTAGAAGTAGGTGGTGGAGGAAGAAGAGAGAGATTGATTAGGCTTTCTGAAACGGTGGTCTGAAGCCATTTGTGGTGGTGGCGGTGTTCTCCGCCCCGATGGCGGCCGCGGTGCTTTGTATTTTTTCTTCACTGGTTCTGTATCAAAATGTTTTCTGATCGGTCCTCGGAGATTTGTTTGTTTGCCCAAAAAAATGAACTTAAGTTTTTAACGGTTAATAAGAAATTTCAATCCTAATAAAATATCTAATATCTACTTCAAAAAATAAATTTGAAAGCATTACAATTGATATTGTAGTATTTGTTTATGATAACGAAAATTTTACAAATCTGTGATTAGAATAATTGACCGGTATATTCTAAGTGATAATGTTAATCTTAATTTACATTTATTTATCAATTAGGTCAATTTAAGTTATATTTTATTTTAAACTTAAATCAAATGAACAAAATAAAAGGAATCAAATGAAGATATTCAAACAGTCAAACGTAACGTTCGGGCATTAAGATGAGGTGTTAATACCGTGTACGTTTCTTCCGTTTTTTGACTATCAAATATCGGTTTCAAGACTGTATTAATACGGTTTTAAAGACTGCAATGATGGTGTACGTTTTCAATATTGGCCTATATAAGAGAGCTCAGTGCAGTGTTAGAGCACACACGAAATTCACACTCACTCTCTCTGAAAAGTGCTAGTGTTCTTCTTTGTTCCTGCTTCATCACTTTGTGTTACACAGTGGTTCTTTTGCTGTCGGAACCCACTGTTATACTGCATCAAATCCTGGGGTGATACGTTGAAGAGCTAACAGCATACAGCGCGCATAAACCTTAAAGGACAGGAATACATTCCGTGCGGTTTTCTGTTCTTCCCATCAACTTTCAGATTCGGTTTTGTTCATTCTAATTATTTGATTATACTAACAATTGTTACAGGATATAAAGTATTACATCAGTAAATAATGTTTGAACCGAACCTGTTAGACTATATGTAACGAGCGATAACCGGCGACTGCATCCCCTCATTACGTGATAATCGCGACCGTTAAACAATTCATAGTAGTACATGTATTAATAAAATCAATTTTAAGTTTTGATCCTGAGTTTGTTCACCACTACGATAGTTTAGACATGTGTTTGATCTTAAAAAAGAAAGCTAATATGATACTGATGTGACACCGATAACCAAACCCGTGTGTAATCACCATTACAAATAATCTTAGTAATTCTGAATTTAGTCTTTTGTTTGTTAACGAGTATTGTTATACCCGCGCGTTGCGGCGGACGTTTAAATATAATTTTCCGATGCAACGCGTAAATTCTTATTTCAGTTGATTTTGATTTCTATATTTATATGTCGTTTGTTTGTGATTTAAATTAAAATAAAAATTGATTGATCTAATAAAAAAATGTTTTTATAAAAATACTTGTGTTAACTTTTTTTTCTTTAGCTTCTAAAATAATATTTGCATAACTATGCCTCATATTTACGTTTTAAAGTTATAATTTTTTCTAATATAAAGAAAGCGAACTCTAAAGCAATATATTTTCAAATTTTTCTTAAATATAAAAAAAATGTCTCGAGTGGGGCTTGAACCTTGGCAAGTTGTAGAAAAGGCAGGAGTCTTAGCAAGGCCAACTACCAAGCACTATGTAATATATTGAATAACTACTATATAAGGGTAATTTGTCTACCAATCAGCTTCAAGCCACTAATTGACCAATCTAACTTTAATTTTGTCACTAATTGACCAATCAAGTTCAAGTAAACAGTAATATGGTATCACAATTGTCTAATTGTATTATAAGGATAATAATCATTAAATTAGATATTTGAAGTTTGGTTATTTTTGCTTATATCAAACGTGTCACACTAGAAGAACCAACAGAGAGACTGTATACAGAAAGGATGGGACATGAAATCAAGGCAAGTAATTTAAAGAGTTAAGAAAGTAGACTTGTTTTACAGTTGATTTAAACTTTGAACGCACCAAGAGTCCAAAATTACAACAATTTCCCCAACAATATGCTAAAAAATAAGCAGCATTAAATAATATACATCTTCAGTATGCTAATATGCCCCCACCAAAAAAATACCAAATGTTTCATGGTGTATGTTTTTTCAACTTTATAGTTTGTAGTTTTACTCATTTTCTTCTTTCAATGGAGTGATTTGAGATGGAAAATCTGACAGCTGGACTCATATGCTTTCTTGGCTACAGCAGTTTCAAACTTTTTTGTAGCAATTTCGTTTTCTTCTAATTTTGTCTCCACAAAAAACCTAATCCACCACGAAGAGCTTCGCAGTTTTGCCTAACAAAATATCAACCCGTATGTATAATTTATAAAAATGGGTGGTCAATTTGGGTCAAACAAAAAAAGTTATGCTATGCTTAAAAAATCTTAAAATGTTTTATTGAAGTTTTATTTTTCAGAAAAATCAGCAATTACAATGATTCTGAGCTTTATGTGATAATCTAACTGACTAACCATAATAATTTTAATTTTTCATTAAATGTTAATCAAAATGTAATTGAGTGAGAGAACTTACAGGCCGACCAAACTTGGACATCTCAGCAACTTTAACTCTACGCTGACCGGGATAACCTGCATTCCAAATATTAAACGTAACGAGTGTCCATTTTGACAATAATGAATGTATTAATTGAAATTTATAATTACAAAGACAATATTAATCTAAATCTCAATCCAACATACATGATTAAATGCTAAAAAAACGTACCAGAAAGAATAACAAATCCATCTGAAGAGACTCTAGCCAATTCAGGAAGAGTTTTGTTAAGGTATCTTGGGGACAAATAATCAAGAGCATCCGACACTATAACAAGATTAAATGATTTTGATTTATAAGGAAGAGGGAACTTTATATCAGCAACACGAACAATTCCTTTTCGAATTAGGGTTTTGCAATTTGCATCACTGTCATCTAAATCATATGGTTCAAGACCCCATGCTTCTGTATCTTCCTCTTTTGATAATTTGGAGACAACTGAACACGAATCTGGGCCCACGTGTAGAACTTTGTGCATGCTGTCACCATATGCTTTTTTTAGGTATGGTAATGCTTCTTGTATTTCTGCTGAGCATGAAACGCCACCTGTGTGTATAAATTATAATCAAGATTTTAATAATCAAGATTTTTTAGTGTATATTTATTAGTTGGTTACCTTCAAGCCTACTGATACTCACTTTGCTTCCACCTGTCACAAATATTATATTTCAGTCTATGTTTGTATTAGATCTTAATAATTAAGATGTTTACTAACCTGAACCACTATAAACATAACCAATTATCAGAAAAGCTCCCTGAAAGTTTCCACAAAAAAAGAAATTCTCACTCATTAATTGTGTTAACCGAAGCAGAAATGTATAAGACATAAGAAAATATGCTAAATTGTCAAATATCTAGATGCAAAAGCTTTATGAGGTTTACCACTAGTACAAGCCCAATGGATAAAAATGGTGATGGGCGGGATTTTGGATTTAAGGATCCCATAAATGGAATGCCACCTCCATCTCTCAATCGTCTTGATAAACTAGTTGGCCTTCTTGACATTGTTATATATATTGTGATTCACCTGCAGGATCAAATGTTAGTTACAGCAATGAGCAAACAGAAAAAAAATGGAAGTTCATGCCAATGAATTTATTTCAGATGAATGACTTTAATCAAATTCTTAATTAGTTGTTTGCACATTATCTACATTTAAAATGCAGAAATACAATTTGACAGTTAGGTTGATTTTGGCTCATAAATCTCTAGTTTCCTAAGCCAATCTGTGAATTTGAATGGTTCAGAGGTAAACACAATTGTTTTCTGAAACAGAAAATTCATTGATATTGTTGTGACTCTGTATAACTATCCAGTCAAATTAAGTGCCACTCAAATTCATCTTTAAAATTTAAATGACTAATAGATTGAAACCTAACTTTAGCTTTCTTACCGTCATTTTTAGCACAATTAAAGCAAGCAATCAATCAAACTGGTAATTCACATTAACGATCAACACAAACAACAAATAATCCACTAAAATCAATCAATTCAAAAGCAACATTCCGAGTCAGTGATGATTCGTAGTTCATACAGCTAATGTGCTCAAATTCAACAAGCACACAATCAACAATTGGTTAAGCGATTCATGATAATGCAACAAAACACACAGAAACTGTGTGAGCGAGTGAAGAACAGAGAGAGATAGTGACCTGAATGAAGTTGGGGATAGCTACTAGGAGATTGTAGAGCTTGAGTTGAGGGTAGTTATTTGGATCTAGATCTGTTTTTTACCAGTTTGTGATAAATAAATCAACACGCTTTATAATCCTCTCACTCTAGAAGTAGATTCCCTCCTTCTCTCATTTGGTTAATTTCTGCGTTTTGGCGTGAAGATGACAGGTAAATGCGCACCAGGCGCATGTTATAGTAGGAACGGGACCCGTGTTGTCGGTTTAAGGTTCGGGTTTTGTTACGCGTTAAAAATATGGACTGGGTAAATTGGGCCGGATGCTAAGCACAGAACCCAAGCCCATATTGTAATATTTAGTAGGTCAAGTTGTAATGACGACATTGACGAGGTATAATAATAATAATAATATGGGTAAATTACAGTTTTTGTCCCTGAGGTTTTCGGATTCGGGGTATTTGTCCCTAAACTTTTTTTTTTCTGTTTTTTTTGTCCTTGAGGTTTTTAGAATTCCGTATTTTTGTCCTTCCATCCATTTTTGGCCGTTAACTGACGGTTTTTTGTCCATTTTACCAAATTACCCCTATTTTAACTCTTTTTCTTTTTCTTTTTATATTTTTCTTTTTTGTCCACTTTTTAATCTTTTTTCTTCCTTCAATGAACCCTAATCCCCTAAATTAATGAACCCTAAATACTAAATCAACAATTAGCTGCCTATGGATTCTGTTTCAGCTTTCAAATCCACAAGAAAATAATGAAACTAGGCGGTGGATTAGTGTTCGGAGTCCCACGCGCCGCTGCTCTACCTACGCTATTCCTCATTCGCCACCGCATTCGATGCTACTCGTCTTCTTCTTCTTCCGATATGTTAATTCGTGCTCTACTCTACGCCATATCTTCATCATCTTCATCACCTGCAAAAAAACCAGATCGTCATTTCTCCGGTGAGCACAACCTCCATCCTTTTCCGGCGACGTGTACAGATCTCGGCGGCGAACGATGTGTGATCCGGTACAGATCTCCGACGAACGATGTGTGATCCGGTACAGATCTCGTTTGGTATTCATTTTCCAGCAATGTGTACAGATCTCAGCGGCGACGGCGATGTCGTTTTTCCTGCGATGTCGTCTTCTCCGGGCGTTTGCTCCGTTCGCACCATCTTCTCCGGCCGTCTTCTTCGTTCGCACCATCTTCTCCGATCAAATGCTCCGTTCGCACCATCTTCTCCGGTCGTCTGCTCCGTTCGCACCATCTTCTCCGGCGATTCAGATCTGTGGTGTGCAAGGAAGAAGAAGTGAGGTTATTACATCAATTTCAGATCAATAATTCAAATTACAAAAAAACTATGAAACCCTAGCAGATGTTATACTTCTAAAATCGCAAAAAGGAAGATTAAAGAGTACAATAAACACTTCCAGTACCTGCAACGCAATAGCACCTGGACATTGACGCCTTTAGGATTAGGGTTCATCGATCAGTTGGGGGTTTGGGGATGAAGACATGTAAAAGACGAAAATACCCTTATTTTTTTTTTGCATTTTTAGTCACTTAACGGAAGATTTTGGACGGAAGGACAAAAATGCGGAATCTAAAAACCTCAAGGAAAAAAAACAGAAAAAAAAAGTTTTGGGACAAAAACCCCGAATCCGAAAAACCTCAGGGACAAAATTATAATTTACCCTAATAATATTTATAATGTATTTTATATCTTCACAATTTAACAAATCTTAATTTTCTAATATTTTAATTAGTATTTCAATTGTAGTTTAATAATTAATTATTAGTCATTTAAATTATGTAAGTTAGTCTACTTAGTCAAATTAGTTGGTTAATTATAAACTAGTGGTAATAGTTAGTGGAATTAGTGGGTTAGTTAGTTAATTTGTTTTAGTATTTATATGTAATTTTAGTTTATGGAATTTAGAGAAGAAAAAGTTGTTAAAATTTATAAGTTTCTTAAATTCTTGGGAGATTAGTCATCTCAAATCGACTACTATCACTATTCTTTCAGGAAATATTTGCGTTTAAAAAAAATTAGAGTTAATTACACGGATAGTTCAAGAGATTAACAAAAGTTAATGGAACTCGTATTCCACTAATATTTAGACTCTTAAAATTTGTGGGGTCCATAGATAGAGGAACAATCCTCTCACTTCAAATATGAAAGAATTTTGAACTCTCTTAAAAAACGAAGAGAGTGATGAATGTGCTTGGATTGAATTTAAGGTTAAGAGTGATAGAATACTCTTATTGTGATACAGCGGATTTTAATGATTTTGATATTGACACATGTCTTAATGCACCATTTATCACCATTTTTACACTTTGATGCACCATATTTTTAACTGATGCACCAGTTTTCTGCATCAATGTCTAAAAAGTATTGCATTAACAGATGTGTCATCATCAAAATCCTCGCTTACACTTTTAACCTTGAGAATTATATAGATGTTCCATAGATTGTTTCCGTTTATTGAAGCGTGGCAGGTTGCAATTGAATCCACATATTTCTCGAAGTATGCTGGATTTACTGGAGTTCGTTTAGGTTGGACTGTAGTCCCAAAAGAAGTCAAGTATTTAAATGGATTTCCCGTGGCTATTGACTTTAATCGCGTTATTTGTACCGGCTTCAATGGTGCATCAAAATCGTCCAAGCTGGTGGTCTTGCATGCCTTTCTCCTCAAAGTCTTGAGGTTAGTATATATGTATTTATGGTAGTAGCAATGTATGAAGATGAACTTGCATACATACGTGACATATTTGCCAAAATTCCACAAGAATCCATCCATTTTCAGCTCCCATTTTGTCCTAATTTTGTTAATTTGTTTTGAACACTAACCATTCGATCAACACGACTTTTTATTGATATGCATGTAAATATTGTGTAAAACCTTGATTTATTGATAATAAGTAGTGGTTGTAAAATCTTAACACAAACCAGACACATAAATAAATTGGTAGGGTTGGGTCTAAATAAAACAAGTTAGGGTTGTGAACCTGTTTAATTATGAATTGGGCTAGGGTTGAGATTCCCAACTCCCGTTTAAAATAGAATTAGAAAAGTAAATATTAGATATTACGAGTTTAATTTCAATTTTTACAGAAATCCTAATATATTTGTTCTATGGTTTCTTAACTAAGTCTTAAAATTTATCATGTACGTAGCTTCAAACTATAAAACGATTCCTTATTAATACTATCATGTACACTTCAAAAAATAATTTGACTCTTACATTCTAAAACTTGTCGGACATAAGTAACCCATTTAAACGTGTCATGGTTTGGGCTGAACATTTCAACACAATCAACTAAATGGGTCGGGTTATGGTTGGAATATATGAATCCACCTACACGCCAACCACAATTCTTTGTAAAACACTTGATTCACAGTTGAAGGCTCACCCGAGATGATTTATATCATTAATGTGTTTCTAATTTTTGCAGGCTATGGATAAAATGGTTGGGCTCTACAAAGAAAATACACATAGTGGATACATTTACTTCACTAAATTTTAAAGTATATGGAGGAAAACATTGCCCGTATGTGTGGGTCCACTTCCCGGGCCAAAGTTCATGGGATGTCTTCTGTGAGATTCTTGACAAGACCCATGTTGTACAGTGTGGTATAAGTATGCAGAAATACTTGTACTGTATGGTATAAGTATGAAAAAGTGTGGTAGCAAAATTATATTAATTAATCAAGAGCATGTTAAAGTAAGAGTTTTATATAGCATAACTGTTGGGTATTAAATCCAATATGTGGTAAGTTACTAGTAACCATATTCACAAGTATTTGACGGGGAAGAGACATGTAGATCCTGGAATTGACCCAACTTGTAAGTTGTAAACTGGACTTGGCTGGGTTAACCCGGCCCATAATTGACCCAACTTGCTTACCAAGTAGGCGAACACAAACGAGGTCTTGTTCCTATTTGTCTGTTAAGGAAAAAAGTGGTCACGAACACTTATACGAACGAGATTTGTGTTCGTGTTCGTTTGTTAAGAAAAATTAAGTGGTCACGAATGCTTAGTGAACAATTAAGAAAAAAAGATAAACGAACATAAACGAACGAACATACATAAACTAACCTTAACGAATGATTTAACAAAACTTGAAATGAATAACAATAAAAAAAAAACTTAAGCTGTGCACGAAGAAGACAATGGAATCACAATGTTATTTTTAATAGATTTTTACTCAAAATCTTAAAATCACCTTAAATAAAGTAAATATATGTAAAACAAAACTCTAACTGTAGTATGTATGAAAAGACATATATATAAACATAAACAAATACTCCGTAATTAATATTTGATATAAAACATAAAACAAAACTAACGAACGAACATAAACGAACACTAACAAACGAACATAAAATAAACGTTCAAGAATGAATACAAACTCATGTTCAAGAATGTAATTGAACGAACAAACCTTTATTCGTGTTCGTTCGTTTAAATAAACAAACACAAATTCTTGTTTGTGTTTGTTTGTTTAACTGAACAAACGAACATAAGAAGTCCCTTCTAGGCATGTGCATGGTCCAAAAACCGGACCGAACCGGAACGGATCGACTAGAATCGAGAACCGAAAAAATGGTTTTGGCCGGACCGAGTACCGAACCAATGATGCTCGGAACTGAACTGAACCGAGAACCGGCCAGAACTGAACCGAACCGATGTAATTTCTTCGAATTTTTCGGTTTTATCTCGGTTTTGGACCGAACCGAACCAATTGGACCCGAGAATCGATTTTTCATAAAAATTAGAACCGAGAAGCGAACCGACGTATCCGATTCTTTCCCATCCTGTCCGGTTATGCGGTTCCAGTTAGTTCTCGGTCTAATTTGCACATACCTACTCCCATCAAACAGTTTACGAACGATTCGTTGAACGCACAGTTCATTTACACGCCTACTACCAAATTATGTATGACCCAGTTCCTAGTTTTTTTTCTCTTTTCTTTGTAGCAATAATAAAACATATCCAAAGTATAAGGGGGTGAAAGTGTCATATGTCACCAAGACATAACATCAGCGGCGCGGGTTTATAGTGTTCCAAAACTAGGGCATCTTCGTCATTGCCGATATTATACCAGAAACCACACTAAAAAAACGGTACAAATAAACCTATTCATCAACTCATTTAGCAAAACCCTAAAGCATATCAGATAACAAAATCATCGCAGATAAGGTTGGTATCCTCTAATTTTATAATCAATTTAATGTCCTTATGCTTCAATTAATCTGTAATCTTTGTTTTTGTTTACAAATTTAACAGCGATCTGGTAAAAGGTTGTTTTTCATTCATATCAATGGGTAGTAAGAAACGGAGCTCTGATAGTGTAGAAGTAGGCAATAATACAAGCTCTGATGACAAAATTTCAAATGAGCATTTGAGGAAGAAAGTAAAGAAGAACGATGGGGAGATAGAAAACCCTAAAAGTAACGATAACAGCTCTAATGGTGTTAAACCAATGGAAAGGAAGAAAAAAAGGAAAGCATTAGACAAAGAGAAACACAAACGTGGTGTTTCAGATGATAATGGTGACATAAAGCCAAAAGTAGTTAATTTGGAGGTTAAAGAAGCTGAAAACAGATCGAGTAACAGTTTGCCTGAGTTTCATATCGGAGTGTTTAAGGATTTAGGATCTGCTGATGTTTCGATTAGGGAGGCTGCTGCAGAAAGACTAGTGATGGAATTGCAGGCTGTTCAGAAGGCTTATGATTTGTTAGAAAAGAAGGAAGATGTTGAAGGTGGATTGAAATTGGAAGCTGAGAAAGATGATGGATTGAATGATTGTGCACCATCTGTAAGATATGCTGTCAGAAGGCTTATTCGTGGTGTTTCTTCATCAAGAGAGGTATCATTTTTGTGATTTTCTTATGATTTTTGAATTATTTGTGTTTAGTAATTTGTGAGGATCTTTATTTGCAGTGTGCAAGACAGGGATTTGCATTAGGTTTAGCTATGTTAGTTGGTGCAGTTTCAAATATTGCATTTGACTCACTTCTGAAACTAATTGTTGACTTATTGGAAGTTTCTTCTTCTATGAAGGGTCAGGTATGAATATGATATTGAAGTTTTTTACATTGACTGCAAATATAGTATTTCTAAAGTTTTTTTAAATGGTATACAGGAAATTAAAGATTGTCTTTTAGGTCGTTTATTTGCTTATGGTGCTCTTGCACGATCAGGAAGATTAGTTGAAGAAACTGTTTCTAATGAGCATATTAAGGAATTCACTACTTGTGTTATTTCACTAGCCAACAAAAAACGATACCTTCAGGAGCCTGCTGTTGTTGTTATCTTGCAGTTAATTGACAAGGTACTTAATGATTTGAAACATGGAATTAGATGTTTATGGTTTTAAGAAAATTAATTGAAGATATCTTTGGATTTATATGGATTACAGTTGTCTGTTGAAGTTGTGTTGAAGCAAGTTCTAGAAGCACCCGGTGTTCATGAATGGTTTGAAGGAGCCATTGAAGCTGCAAATCCTGATGCTTTACTTTTAGCTCTTAAATTGAGAGAAAAAATAGGTGCTGACAACAAATTGTTTGGAAAACTTTTGCCTGATTCATACAGTTGTAGCACATTGTTTTCTTCTGAGCATCTATCTTTGCTTGCAAATTGCTTGAAGGTAATATAATTATTATTAATTTTGCCTTCTTTCTGCAAGTAAAATTCAAATTATGTATTATTTTGATGGGTAAAAGGAAAATAATTAGCTACGGGCTTAACAGGTCGAAAGTCACCCAAGTGTATTTTTAGTGATTAAAACTGTCTGAATTATTTAATTTTAGATATTAATATATCATTAATATAATGTAGTTTTTGTAGTCATATCTTACATTAATAATCATTTATAAATGTGTAAATTACAACAATTTGTGGTCCCTTGTCCACCTATAACTGACCACGATACCTTGGCCCTTTATTTTTTCCCGTTTTTGTTTAATTAATTTCGTATGCTTCTATATTAATAATTAGTTTTAAAAAACTTAGAAAATAGCAATATCGAGGACCAAAATAGCAAAAAAATATCGAAGAGGACCCAAACTGCTATTTTCTAGCATACCACAGGGACCATTTTTGTGATTTAGTATATATAAAAATTCAGAAAGTATGCGGGGTCAACTCAGCCCATTTTGAACCGAATTGAGTCTTAGGTTTTTTAAGGGTTTTGCTAATGTGTGCCCCATGGGCATACAATAGCGAACGTTTAATAAACCAACATTTCCTTAATTAGAGTAAAATGGTATTAATGATTCATTAATATATTTGCGTTATACCGATTTTACCCTTACTATAATTGAATATGGAGTTTTATGATTCATTAAATGAAGGGGCATAAAAAGACAATTAAGATTTACTATGATGTGCCCCTGGGGCACATATTAGAAAATCCCTTTTAATAATTCTTAATGTGGTTTTTTGCAGGAAACCACATTTTGTCAGCCTCGAGTTCATGGTGTATGGCCAATTTTAGTAAACATCCTTTTACCCGAAATTATTATTACACCACAAAATACCGATTCAGCAACCGGATTAACCTCTGCAAAAAAACACAAAAAGAACAAAAAAACCAGTTCTTTAGATGAAGATATCCAAAAAAACCTCCAAAATTTCTGGGAAATTATAATCGAAGGATCACTTCTTTTATCATCACATGATCGAAAACACTTAGTATTCGATATTATACTTCTTGTTCTTCCAAGATTACCCCTTTCTTGCATTCCAACTGTTTTTTCTTTCAAGATTATCCAATGCTTAGTGGATATTCTCTCCACAAAAGATTCTTGGCTTTATAAATTTGCAGAATTTTTTCTCAAAGAATTGTTAAATTGGGTCAGTGTTGATGATGGTAAAAGGGTGGCAGTTATTATGGCTTTACAGAAACACAGTAACGGGAAATTCGACAGCATTACACGTACTAAAACAGTTAAAGATTTAATGTCTGGTTTTGTAACCGAATCGGGCTGCATGCTTTTTATTCAAAATTTAATGGATATGTTTCTTGATGTAACACCTGCTTCAGAAGAACCCTCTGACCAAAGTCAAACAACCGATGATAATTCAGAAATCGGGTCAATTGAAGTTGAAACAATCGGGACTTCTGATTTTTTGAAAAGTTGGGTTGTTGACTCAATCCCAAATGTTTTGAAACACTCAAAACTCGATAACGAAGAGAAGTTTCGTGTTCAGAAAGAAATATTGAAGTTTTTAGCAGTTCAGGGACTGTTTTCGTCAAGTCTTGGAAGTGAAGTGACTTCTTTTGAACTACAAGAAAAGTTCAGATGGCCAAAAGCTGTTACTTCAAGCTCTCTATGTAGAATGTGTATTGAACAGTTACAGTTATTGTTGGCAAATGCTCAAAAAGGGGAGGGCCCACATACTATTGGGGTTGAAGCAAATGATCTTGGCAGTTATTTTATGCGGTTTTTAAGTATTTTACACAATATTCCTTCAGTATCTATATTTAGGTCATTGAGTGATGAAGATGAAAAGGCATTTAAGAATTTGCAAGCAATGGAAACTCAGCTTTCCACTGAGGTAACAGTAATACTTTAACCAATAATTAATTTATTTTTTCTTTTTCTGATTATGTTTGAAATAATTTCAGGAAAGAAATTGTGGGATGAGTGCAGATGCCAACAGGTGGCGTGCTTTGAGATACTTACTGATTCAGTTACTGCTTCAGATTTTACTGAGACCAGATGAATCCTCTGAAGCTGCATCTGAAATGATAATATGTTGCAAGAAATTTTTGCAATCATCTGGTCTTAATGATTCAGACAATGAACAAGATTCTGATGGTGATAGTGATGAAGAAACACCTGAATTAATGGATGTTTTTGTTGATACTTTGCTCTCATTGCTCCCACAATCTTCTGCTCCTATGCGATCTGCTATTGAACAGGTATTTTTTTTTAAATTTTCATAACATGCTTATTATTTGTAATTTATTAATTAAATATGACCTGTTTTTGTAGGTATTCAAATACTACAGTGATTCTGTAACAGAAAGTGGTCTGCTAAGAATGTTAAAGGTCATAAAAAAGGATTTAAAACCAGCAAGACGACAAGAAACCGAGAGTGAAAATGATGATGACAGTGATGATGATGATCTTCTAGAAATTGAGGAAGCAGAAGATTCTGATGAAGCAGTTGATAATAATAACAATAATGATGATGATCTTGTAGAACAATCTGAAGATTCAGAAGGAGGAATCATAGGAAAAGAATCTAATAAAGAAGAAAATTCAGATGATGATTCTGATGGTGGAATGGATGATGAAGCTATGTTTAGGATGGATTCTTATCTTGCTCAAATTTTCAAAGAAAAAAGAAACCAAATTGGCGGTGAAACTGCTCATGGTCAACTTGTTCTGTTCAAGCTTCGGGTTCTTTCTTTACTGGAAATATATCTTCACGAGAATCAAGGTCGGTCTTTTTTTATGAACCCGAATCGTATATGAAAAAAAGTTCAAATTTTTATTATCATATATGAAAAAAGGTTAAATTTTTATTATCATCTATGAAAAAGGTTCAACTTCTATCATCATATGTGAAAAAGGTTAAATTTTTAATTATCATATATGAAAAAAGGTTAAATTTTTATTATCATATATGAAAAAGGTTAAATTTTTACTATCTTATATAAAAAAAGGTTAAATTTTTATTATCATATATAAAAAAAGGTTAAATTTTTATTATCATATATAAAAAAAGGTTAAATTTTTATTATCATATATGAAAAAAGGTTCAATTTTTAATATCATATATGAAAAAAGGTTAAAATTTTATTATCATATATGTAAAAAGATGAATTTTTTCTTCTTGTAATGCAGGTAAACCACTAGTGTTGAAAGTATTCACAAATCTTGCACAAGCGTTTGTGAACCCTAATACAACTGAAGGCAGTGAGCAGCTCGGTGACCGGATTTGTAAAATCATGGAGCACAAAATTTTCAAAGCAAAACAATACCCGAAAGGAGAATCTGTTCAATTATCAGTTCTTGAACCGTTACTTGAGAAGAATCTGAAATTGGCTGCAAAACCATTCAAGAAAAAAAAAACAGCAATCACTCCATCAAAGAAGAAACAATCAGCATCATTCCAACGCTACAGAAAGATTGTTAATCTTGCTCAGAACTCAACATATTGGATCTTGAAAATGGTTGATTCTAGAAGCTTCCCGGAAGCTGAACTGGAAAAGGTGTTTGATATCTTTAAAAACGCTTTAATCGGTTATTTTGACGGTAAAAACTCTCAACTGAAACCTCAGTTCTTGAAAGAAATCTTTAGGAGGTGGTCATGGCTTGGTCAACATTTCTTTGGATTTCTTGTGGAGAAATGTAGTAATGCAAAGTCAAAGTTTAGGCAAGTTGAAGCACTTGATTTGGTTTTGGAAATCTTGAAACCGTTGGTTTCTGATGAAAATAATTCAGCAGGAAAAGAGATGGTAAGTAACCATATTTCTCAAATTTGTAGTTTGATTAAAGAACTGATGACAAATATGCCTGAAAAACAAGCGAAACGAGCCGAAGTGCGTAAATTTTGTGGTAAAATTTTTAATATTTTAACCACCTTGAAATTATCGACACTGTTTCTTGAATCTTTGGAGAAAGATGTTCAATCAATTTGTGAAACTCAAATTGGTAAAGCTTTTATTGATATGAAGAAACAAGAAGATTAGGGTTTTGGTTTTTGGTGTATAAAACTTGTGTTGAAGATGCAGGAAACTACAACTTGAGAAAATTTTGCTACGATTTTTTTTCCATTTTAAGTTTGTCATGTTTTTTTTTTTCTTCATGTAATAGAATGAATTTTTGCATTCAGTTAGTTTATTTGTTTAATTCTATATTCAGTGGTGAGGTTATGTACGACTTTTGACATTACTAGCAGGGTACCCGCGCAATGCGGCGGGTACCCTGTGACTATATTTGGCGGTGATTAATTGGTGGTGAGTGGTGGCAGTTGTGACGCTAGCTGGGAGTGAATGGTGGTGGTGATGATGATCGCGGCTAATAAGTCGTTGTGGTGATTGTTGCGGCTAATGGTTGGCGATGGTGATAGGTGGTTGTAATTTCAACTTCTTAAAATTTAAGTGATTAATAACGAAGTGTTCAAGACTTCAAGTCCTACAAAGTGCGTATAAGTCCTACAAATCTGTCCTAAACTAAATTATAAGTGTGTTGACCAAAAATTTAATCTTTATAATTTAGAAAGATCTCAAATGTATAATATATAGTAAAGATAAGATTCTCTTTCTTATAAGACTTTCTTTTATTATATGAATCGGCAACCATAAGAAAACAACTTGATTTTATGCATTGTTAGGTTGTATGGGCAATTTCTTTAGAAACATCAAGAGACTATAGCAGGGTACCCGCACAATGCGACGGCAGGTACCTTGTAACTATATTTTGCAATGATAATAGTGATGGTGATGGTAGTAGTGATTGTGGTCGGTAATGGTGCGCGGTGATGGTGGTAGGCGACAATAGTGATTGTGGAGGTGTTTGATGGTAATGGTTTTTGGGTGATGGAGGTGGTGGTAGGTGGCGGTGTTGAGTAGTGATGGTGGGTGGTCGTGTTGAGTAAACAGACTACTCAAATTCAAAGGTTACAAAGTTGCAACTAATATCTTTTTAGAACGACACAAATTACTTGAACATGATAAGATTCAAATCCAAACTCATACAGCAAAGATACCATCTAAAAAGTAGTATCAAATGAAAGCACAAAAAATGTTTAAAACAACATTAGTTTAATATGTTTTCTTGGAACCACTTTACTATGAAGCTGCAAAAGATGTATAAATTCAACCTTTTCTAAACTCATGCCTGCAAAAACATGGAGAAAAGTTAGGATAGGGTAATATAAAGTCGAATTTTGACCCATTTCCAGAGAAAGGTTCAATTCAGGTCATTTAATTTTCTCTTATAACCCATTTACAGCAGTCACAACATTGATTCCTGGAAGAAATTATCAATAACAGAAAGGATATTATTACTTATGTTGAATAGTATTAGCGCCATACATAGGCAAACACAATAGACAAACTCATATATCTTTCCAACCCTAAACAAAATTATAAAAGAGCTTCAAACTCTGTTCGCTACTTGTAACACCGCAAAATTTAGGAAGCGTTTTTTTTTTAAATGTCCGAAGGCGATTAGGTTATCCTCTAGGTTAGTTTAGTTTAGTTTACAAACAAGGTCCCACAATAAGCTTCCAAAATGAATATTACTTAAACAATACAAAACGGTGTCACTTAAACGACATGGCTCATTTTTCAAAACATAACAAACTGAGCTTGGTCACTCATCCCGTCCAAAGCACCGATCACCTGAAAAGATTCAACGAGGGAGGGATTAGCACAAAGCTAAGTGAATGAATATAATCTACAAATTCTGTAAAGCCCAACAAGCTGGCATAGACATCTCTTCTATCTAAAGGCCACCTAACCACATATCATTGTTCCCTAAAACACGGAAGTTATAAAACATCTCCGGTTGGGTCATCACTTAAACCCGGAAGTTTAAATAAACATCTCCGGTTGGGTCATCGCTGGAACACGGAAGTTTAAATAAACATCTCCGGTTCGTTCAAGAAGATCGGGGTCCTGCCGGAGCCTTAAACCATGGTCGGCCAAACCACGGTAACCGATAGCGGTTCGTGACCAACACCCGGGCAACTCCCTCCCCTTGACCATGCAACAAATACAGGTAAGGTCGGATACCCTTTAGTCGACACCCATTGCCCAGCGCACTGACTTCTCAAACCTCGGTCACCAAGTCAAACCGAGTTGTAGCTACCCGCCAAGCCAAGTCTCTTCACCTATGTGCACAAGGTCATGTATGGTATTCCCTAACACTAGGCATACATAGCAAGTAGACCAGCTACGAAAAACACCGCGAAAAACGTCACAACTGAGTTCCCAATCGCGAACTTCAGTTCACGATCGCGAACTAGAGTTCGCGACGTGAACTATGATCGTGAACTGTTCGCGACGACTAACAAATTTCTCTGGACCGACTTCCCGATCGCAAACTAGGTTCGCGTCGCGAACTCCCTTCATCTGGCGATTTCCTGCATTTTTACCAAGTATGCATATATCGAACCAATTGTGACCGAACACAAGTTGGAGATTAAATCCACTCACCGAAACCTTCCACTTGCCGAGCTCAGAGGTCTAATGTTTCTGAGTCCCGATCCCGATTCCTGTACACCAAAGGAATACCGAATTAGTATATAATTCCACCAAATTATAAACAATGTTAAATATGCATTTAACACTAACACTTGCACTAACTAAATAGCCAAACACTCAAACCATCATATGAACATGTCATGACCACTTACACTTACATAACAAGTCAACTAGTCATTTTGCAAGTCTTACACCCAAACGGGTCAAACCGGATTATTAAACAATAATACTTCCTACAACTATAATCATATCATCAACTTGCCATTCACCAAATGTTACCAATAACATTACTAATTACATAATTCTAACAAAATACTTACACTTTCACAATCCAAGTTATTTTAAATCATTTTACCACTAAATGGCCCAAACGGGTCAAAATCACATAATTGTCAACATGCCCAATTATTACCTCTTTAATCCTACAATGAACTTTACCATGACATTAAACCACATTTGGCAATTCATAATCATATAACAATTCATCAAGTTCAAGTCACCAACAATCCATGCATTTTACTTCCAATTTACTAGTTAACCATTGTTAACTAAAAACATCCAAACACAACTACAAATGCTATAATCTACCATTTAGCAAATCATAACTAATTAATCAATCTAACAAGTTCATAACTATCACAACTCAACTATTTTACTTCAAAATCATAAGTTATAACTTTTGACCCGAATCATCCAAACACTAGCTATCAAATCTCACCAAAACTTGACATAATCCATAACTAACATATTTGACATATTATCACTTCCTACATATTAATTCAACCCACATTAACATTAAAACCCATATTAAGTCAAGTTAGAAGCATAAACCAAAACCACACAATTGATACACACACACACACACACACACGAACACACACACACATACACACGAACACACACACTCACCCATGTGTACATTTTGCTAAAAAGGTTGTACCTTGTGCTAAAACACTTGTACCCATGCAACAAAACATGCCAAACTTTGAATAAACACTTAACATAACATTTAACACCATAATCACCAACCAAATCTCAAGAACACATAAACCCTAATTTATCAACTATCATGGAATCGAAAGTAAACACATATAGGTTGAAGCTTACCTCAAGAGCTTTCCAAAAACGTGTTCGGATTAAAGATTGGCCAAGAAACGAGCTATGGATCTTCAAGATAACTCAAGAACTTGAAGAAGATGGTGGTGGTTTAGAGAGAGGGAGAGAGACGGTAGAGAGAGAGTGAGATAGATAAAATGAAAGGCAATGGGGCCTTTTCCCCCTCATTAGGCCGGTCAAGGGGTGGGGGTGGGACCCACTTGATTTTTTTTTTCCAATTTTAACAAATACAATACAAAAGTCCCTTTCGTAATTAATTTATTTAAAATACCAAACGGGCTCCAATTTTAAAAACGAAATCATTTCTGGGGACGATGTTAAAAAGGGAATCCAAAAATATAAAAATCACATTTTCATTTAAACATTTCAGAAAACAGATATTTTAATCCCTTGATTAAAATATCACAAAAGGACAAAAGGTCAAACAATTCATTTAACATTTAGTCAATTTATTCCACATAGGGTCAAATAGATATTTTCAAATATCAAAATATACCTAAAACAACTAGGCCAGTTTTAGGATGTTACAACTCTACCCTCCTTAAAGAGGATTCCGTCCCCGGAATCCAACAACAAAATCCAATTAGCAAGCATTTATCACAATAAGTTTACGACTCCATTTCAATCACTTTCACGTATACATGTTCAAACCAAAATCGCATCCAATTTGTCATACAATCCATATAGCATTTACCGTTCATAACAAGATAACATTCCTCATGTCATAAAAGTCAATCAACTAGCATAAGTTACAACATAATTTCCATACACAAGGTCACACAATTATTTCAAGTCTCAAATACCTGCCTGTTTTTCTTCTTTATTCTATCAAAATTTACAATTTTGCACAATTTAACTCATTAAACGACCCACAATTTTAAGAATTTCCAATTCAAAATTACCTGTCTTAATCATTTAACTCTCAAAACTACCCTTTCATAACATAAAGTCTCATCAATTTTGCATACTAAGCACAACGGGTCAAAAACAAGCAATTCTTCGTGACACTAACCAAGTCCCTAGTTAAACATACTTCTAACAATCGTATAATATTCCAAGCTTAATTGGCCCTATTACACGGGTGACAATTTTTTTTTAAAGTCAAGTTGCACATTTTGACAAAACTAGTCACAATTTACACAATTCAAGTCTACCCCACATAACTCATTACAATCATGGCAATGTAAATAGCAACATTTTTATACCAAATTAGTCATACTCGCGACCTAACGGATCAAAACAAGTTTTATTACATCCATAACATGTTAAAGCTCTGATACCAATTTATACAATTAACAACGATTATCATTACAATCAAGGTCTAGTAACTAAATGTATCCAATCAAGACTTGACACTAATTACCTTTAACAGGTCAACATTAAGAAATTTATCATGACGATTTCAAACATAAGGTTCACAGTTCATTAACATGTCAAACTCATGTGATGACTAATAAGCATTTTCAATTACATGTCAACTTTCACTTAGACTTCAAGTCAACCAATCACAATTCAACTAGTCTCGATTCTTATTCATTAACATCCAAATAACATGATACCTTTTCGTCAATTCAATTTACAATTAAGCATAAACAACTTTGATTATAATCAATAAGACATCATCATCACCTTGAGAATTTTTTTTAAAAGTTTCCAATTTAAACTATGATCAATTTTATCAACATAAATCATTTCAATAAAATCATTAAATCTAAACTTAGATTCAAGCATAAATCACAATTTCAACACTTTTCTCAAATAATTTCATAATCAATGCAATCACTTACAACCTCTTTTATCCTCAATTATTACTATCACAAGTCAACTCAAAATAGTCTACACATACAGTTCCTTAGTCACTTTTCAGACTCCAAATTCAAAATAGGAAACCCATCAGGATTTCATCATAAACATTTCAGGTCATTCAAATATTTATTACTGACTATCTGTCATAATCAATGTCTATAACAAAAGCAAGCATCAATTTATTCACTTTGGACATGCATTTCCGACTCTTACTATACAAGCCACTACATGTGACCCGACACGTCACAATAAAAATTTCAACTTTTCACATAACCAACACTAGTCCTATTTGGACTATTCAATTCACGCATACAATTCCACCCATTTTAATTACAAGCATCGCATTCCCACAGTTTACAATAATTACCATCATACTCAATTGAATCCATGGTCACATACGTTGTGACCGAAACCGACATACAACCGATTCTCTTCGCTTCTCCAAAAGTGAAGGAACAACCAAACAATTACAATCAACTAATCACCAATTTGCACGATATGGAACAAGAAACTTTAACCACCGAGACACTATGTGTGTCCCGACAAACAAGAAAAGAAGCAATCTTTTATAACTTTTACTAACTAGACTAATCCATACATCATATCACTCTAAACTTAGTCAAGTTTCAATAAAAGGAACACGTAAGTCTGCATCACCTATCTACAAAACTCCCAACACATATGAGGTGTCCCAAATCAAAAAGCAATCAATTATAATAATTCAAGTGACATAGAACACCACGGGTAAGCAGTTCAGTTCATCACAACATTTCACAAATCTTAGTTAAGCAATCTTCTCAACTAACAATTCTACATAAACACAAGTATTGAGTTTATTAAAGCATACCCGAGCTATCATTGTAGGTCTACGGTTGGTGAAGATTCCCCGACCGCCCCCGTCCTTGACCCACGACCCATTTTCTTTTCCCAAGGTCAACTTCCATCTTGCCCAAATTGACCACCTCTAATGTACTTCATATCCCCACGTGCGTATATAGGCTCCTCGGGTAGTTCCCGCATCGTTACTTAATGTGCCAACATTTCCTAGGGCCAAGGGGGTCGGGTTCTCTTTACCTGTCATATCTATAACAATCACAACAACTCACGAAAGCTTAGTTTAAATCGTTAGTAACTACATACTAACTACAACTAACTTCATTCACCGTTGCTCTAATCCCACTCGTCCGGAATGCTTGACCAAACTCGAGCCACGATTTGGGAATGGAACACCAACCCCGTGTATCCATCGCCAAACCGAAGCTCTGATACCAATTTGTAACACCGCAAAATTTAGGAAGCGTTTTTTTTTTTAAATGTCCGAAGGCGATTAGGTTATCCTCTAGGTTAGTTTAGTTTAGTTTAGTTTACAAACAAGGTCCCACAATAAGCTTCCAAAATGAATATTACTTAAACAATACAAAACGGTGTCACTTAAACGACATGGCTCATTTTTCAAAACATAACAAACTGAGCTTGGTCACTCATCCCGTCCAAAGCACCGATCACCTGAAAAGATTCAACGAGGGAGGGATTAGCACAAAGCTAAGTGAATGAATATAATCTACAAATTCTGTAAAGCCCAACAAGCTGGCATAGACATCTCTTCTATCTAAAGGCCACCTAACCACATATCATTGTTCCCTAAAACACGGAAGTTATAAAACATCTCCGGTTGGGTCATCACTTAAACCCGGAAGTTTAAATAAACATCTCCGGTTGGGTCATCGCTGGAACACGGAAGTTTAAATAAACATCTCCGGCTCGTTCAAGAAGATCGGGGTCCTGCCGGAGCCTTAAACCATGGTCGGCCAAACCACGGTAACCGATAGCGGTTCGTGACCAACACCCGGGCAACTCCCTCCCCTTGACCATGCAACAAATACAGGTAAGGTCGGATACCCTTTAGTCGACACCCATTGCCCAGCGCACTGACTTCTCAAACCTCGGTCACTAAGTCAAACCGAGTTGTAGCTACCGCCAAGCCAAGTCTCTTCACCTATGTGCACAAGGTCATGTATGGTATTCCCTAACACTAGGCATACATAGCAAGTAGACCAGCTACGAAAAACACCGCGAAAAACGTCACAACTGAGTTCCCAATCGCGAACTTCAGTTCACGATCGCGAACTAGAGTTCGCGACGTGAACTATGATCGTGAACTCTTCGCGACGACTAACAAATTTCTCTGGACCGACTTCCCGATCGCGAACTAGGTTCGCGTCGCGAACTCCCTTCATCTGGCGATTTCCTGCATTTTTACCAAGTATGCATATATCGAACCAATTGTGACCGAACACAAGTTGGAGATTAAATCCACTCACCGAAACCTTCCACTTGCCGAGCTTAGAGGTCTAATGTTTCTGAGTCCCGATCCCGATTCCTGTACACCAAAGGAATACCGAATTAGTATATAATTCCACCAAATTATAAACAATGTTAAATATGCATTTAACACTAACACTTGCACTAACTAAATAGCCAAACACTCAAACCATCATATGAACATGTCATGACCACTTACACTTACATAACAAGTCAACTAGTCATTTTGCAAGTCTTACACCCAAACGGGTCAAACCGGATTATTAAACAATAATACTTCCTACAACTATAATCATATCATCAACTTGCCATTCACCAAATGTTACCAATAACATTACTAATTACATAATTCTAACAAAATACTTACACTTTCACAATCCAAGTTATTTTAAATCATTTTACCACTAAATGGCCCAAACGGGTCAAAATCACATAATTGTCAACATGCCCAATTATTACCTCTTTAATCCTACAATGAACTTTACCATGACATTAAACCACATTTGGCAATTCATAATCATATAACAATTCATCAAGTTCAAGTCACCAACAATCCATGCATTTTACTTCCAATTTACTAGTTAACCATTTTTAACTAAAAACATCCAAACACAACTACAAATGCTATAATCTACCATTTAGCAAATCATAACTAATTAATCAATCTAACAAGTTCATAACTATCACAACTCAACTATTTTACTTCAAAATCATAAGTTATAACTTTTGACCCAAATCATCCAAACACTAGCTATCAAATCTCACCAAAACTTGACATAATCCATAACTAACATATTTGACATATTATCACTTCCTACATATTAATTCAACCCACATTAACATTAAAACCCATATTAAGTCAAGTTAGAAGCATAAACCAAAACCACACAATTGATACACACACACACACACACACGAACACACACACACACACACACGAACACACACACTCACCCATGTGTACATTTTGCTAAAAAGGTTGTACCTTGTGCTAAAACACTTGTACCCATGCAACAAAACATGCCAAACTTTGAATAAACACTTAACATAACATTTAACACCATAATCACCAACCAAATCTCAAGAACACATAAACCCTAATTTATCAACTATCATGGAATCGAAAATAAACACATATAGGTTGAAGCTTACCTCAAGAGCTTTCCAAAAACGTGTTCGGATTAAAGATTGGCCAAGAAACGAGCTATGGATCTTCAAGATAACTCAAGAACTTGAAGAAGATGGTGGTGGTTTAGAGAGAGGGAGAGAGACGGTAGAGAGAGAGTGAGATAGATAAAATGAAAGGCAATGGGGCCTTTTCCCCCTCATTAGGCCGGTCAAGGGGTGGGGGTGGGACCCACTTGATTTTTTTTTTTCCAATTTTAACAAATACAATACAAAAGTCCCTTTCGTAGTTAATTTATTTAAAATACCAAACGGGCTCCAATTTTAAAAACGAAAGCATTTCTGGGGACGATGTTAAAAAGGGAATCCAAAAATATAAAAATCACATTTTCATTTAAACATTTCAGAAAACAGATATTTTAATCCCTTGATTAAAATATCACAAAAGGACAAAAGGTCAAACAATTCATTTAACATTTAGTCAATTTATTCCACATATGGTCAAATAGATATTTTCAAATATCAAAATATACCTAAAATAACTAGGCCAGTTTTAGGATGTTACACTACTCTTGTTGTGTTAAAGATTAGAGTTAAGACTACAAGTAATAATTCTGAGTCATGTAAATATACAATTTTCTAAAGTGTGGTAAGTAATATACATTATTCTAACAAATGAATCTTTCAGGCATCCCTTATTCCAACAAGTTTTACAAAGATTGGTTTGACAAGTTTGACCTGTATTTCCTGTTTGACCAGTATTAACTGGTTGTCCCATTTGACCAATTTCACCCCTCTGACCACTTTTACCCGTTTGACCACATTGACATGTTCGACCAATATTGCCAATGAGACGCCCAGGTGTCGCAACCTGGATTAATATAGTATAAGATACAAAAAGTACAAGCTACTTCTCTATATTGTGTTCAATTTTTATATGTTAATTTAACCAGACAAATTTGGTAATATAGATATGTAAAACACTAAAACTTACAACTATGTGTGGTCGTCTTCCAAATGCAGTACTCTGACATACTTGGTACACCCGTCGGGCCCTCCAACAAGCTGCAAAATAGACATGTTAAATACCACCAAATTATACTCAACTTTAAAGCATGACATTCTATAGACACATATGTTTATAAGCCCTTGCAAAAAATATTGAATGATCTGAAATCTGTGATGCAATAATACAACAAATGAAATTATATTTGCTGCAAACTTTTTGCTGTTCAAAAAAAAAAAAATTTGCTGCAAACTATTTAGAATCATAATAGCCATTGCTCGGCTATCTGAATTTCAAGTTCCCTATACAGACCATGTAAAAAATAGTAAAAATACAAAACACAATTTGCATAACATATTACAAAAGCTTGTTAATCCAAAACCTCGCGGGAGAATGTAAATGACTTTAATAAGTGCACAATTAACCTAGAAGAGCGTCAAGATCGAGCAAGCTCATATATCGAATTCATGAATGACAAATAAGTAGAACCCTAACTGACCTTGGTCGTGGAGTAGCTGAGGGAGCTTTCGTTGTGAAGCAACACCATCCCCATTACGAAGCTCCATTTATGCAGCCAATCGATCGGCCATAATCTGATCCAAATCTGTGTCGTCCTCAAGAGGATCATTCAACCCATTCGATTCATATTGATCGTGCTCATCCATTCTACGGTTAAAAACCCTAAATCGATTTAAAAAATTAAACATAAAGACGTGAAAGTGATGCCTAAAAAAGCCCTAAAACGCTCCATTGAGTTGCGAGTTCCAAAACCTGATTTCCTACTTCCCGATGTGTAAACCGGTTGATTATCCAAGAATAGATTTGAATTAGTTCAATGGAATCCGAATGAAATCATATACTTAGCAGTAATTAGTTTTAGAAATTTGAATGTGATAGTAGAGTTGTGTTTTGTATTTAAAACAAAAGAAGATGTTGGACCAGTTGGTTAGGTGCATGTTAATATAGCATGAGGTCATGTGTTCAAAGCATGAGTGGTCTTATTTTTTATTCATTATCTTAAATTCTCAAAATAGAAAGAAAATGGCTGAATTTTCAAAATGATATTTCAGGAAAGGTCCTAAATGCTTTATAAGTAGTAGAGATTTTGATGTATGCCTTGGATTCGTAAATTAAACAGAACTCAGTTACTCATTTTACAAATAGTTGATTGTCATGTTAGATGTATTTTGAAGTTTTTTTTGTTTTGTTAAATTGGGGTTGATAACAGTTCTGTTCATGCGAGTTTGATGAGTCCGAATGTCGCAAGAAAGAGGCAGTTCGTTGGGAATTTTTAGATTTCATTTTTTATGTTTGAATTGATCTTGATAAATAATGCTAAAAAGCAACAACACAATAAATTAAAATTGAAATGCAACCATTTCGGTTTGTTGACTTAGCATTAAAGAAGCATCCAGTCTTTTTTCAGAACAAATATCCATTTTGACCTGTTCAAGGTCTTCTCATTCCACAATCTAAAAATCCAAAGCTTGTGGACAACCAACCAAAACTATCATCTATGAAATGTTGAATTTATTACTTGTACATATTTATTTATTATAGAAAATCTTTTTCTTCCATTTAATAATCAAATCTTTTTTCTGCAATAAAAAAGCCTTTATTTTTGTGCAGAAACCCAATTAATGTGCCCTTTGGAACTTGGCACATCTTTTACACCTTCCCCACATCTGTCCCCACATGAATTTAACATTTTTTCAACATTTACATATTTTGATTTTATGCAAGATAAGTAGACATTTAACAATATTAAATTGCATGAACAGAGTTAGAAGTCAAAATTAGAATTTGCCAAGAAAACTATTGATGGATACTGATTATTACACTAAACTTTTGTCTTGTTGGACACACACAAGAGCCCCTCTTCTTAACCCTATCTCCTACTTGTTCCTATTTATATTTAGCAACAACCCCCAAAAACCCTTAACAAAAGGATTAAATAAACAACAAATCTTAAGTTGGGACCTAAATCAAAACCCATTTACCAACATCTTTACCAGCATATCATTGAGCTTTTACACCATTAATAACTTCCTTGTTCATCCCAAGCAATCATCTTTTCCTTCTTTAATCATCATCAAGATATAGCAATTTGCATTTCTCAATTTCCTTTCTGGATTCACTGCACAATCGATGTTAATCCGTCTCACGATTGTGCATCATCTGCATCAGAATCACTCCCTGATGAGCTCCCAGAATCTGAATCTGTAATCACAAATTAAAATCAATCTCATAAGCAACCTTCCAAATCTTCCTCAAATGAAAGACAAGATTCAATACCACTTGATGAAGATGAACTGCTACTTGAGCTGCTTGAACCACTTGAACTACTACTTGCATTCTCATTTCCATTTCCATTACCTGCAGCTTCAGCTTGAACTTGAACTGGCCCACCACCATCATCTTTCTCAATTTCCACATGTGCAAAACTGCTTTCTGGCATTTCATCACCAATATCAACATCTTCTTCACCTGCTTCTTTCTTTTTCTTCATCCCATCAAGTTTTTCACTCACAAGAACCTGAATCACACAAAACCATTAGCAATCAGAACTAGAAAGTAACAGATTTAAACAGTTTAAAAAGCTTACATCATCAATATCAGCTGAGACACTAGGAGCAGCAGGAGCAAAAGCTGATGAGCTGTTCACCAAAAGTGCTTGCCTTTTTGCCTTACTCTCAGCTTTCTTCCAATTGGTCACAAACCGATCAAGCTCCCAAAGGGTTTCTGTATCTAAAGCTTCAATATCAAGCTCAATTTCATCACCTTCTTGAGCTAATCGATCATTTCTCTTGCGAATTATCTGCAACAACTGTGGCATCTTTTCTGGTGGCATACTCTGCAACCCTAACCCTAATTTCTGCTTTTCTTCCATGTTCATTTCCCTCTTATTGGGATCTTTAGCCCTAGGCTTAGGAAGCTTACCCACAGTCCCTCTTGTAGCAGTAGAAGATGGTCTAATTGGTTCTGCAGGCTGCATTGGTGATGGAGTCCGTACAGGAGACTGAACAACAGGTGGGATTATTGGGTTAGAAGCTGTAGAGTGGTTTTGCTTGTTTGAAATTGAAGGAACAGCAGCTGGTGCTGGTGCACTATTATTGAGATTTTTAGATCTATCTGGAGTTTGAATGTCGTCCCATGAGCTTCCATCCAATTCATCAACAGCAGAAAACTCATTCACGTGATGGTTTTGATGACGAGTTGCTAATTTTGCTTGAATTGGTCTAAATAAATCCTCGAAATGCGTGAGAAGCTGATCTGCCATTCCGTGAACCTCGTCCGTTCTAGGGTTGTAAAGCATTGCGTTTTCAAACACCAACCTGACATCAGAAGCAAAATCAAGGGGATTTGTGTACAAATTCTTTGATAAATTCGATTTTACAGTCCCCAAATCCATCGGTCGCTTGATAATTTGATGATAATCATGAAGACCTAAAGCAACAGCATCTACCGGTTTGTTAAAAACCCAGCTGAGTTTATGCTTCATCAATTTCGTCAAAACCTGCCTGCACATCTTCAACAGATTCTCTTCGACTTGACCTCCTCCTCCGCCATTTCCGTTTACAAAACCCTGACGAATATGTTTCGGCTCTTTGGTGCTAGATCCAAACGGCATCGAAGATAACGGCCGTTTATTACCGGACAATTTCTTGAATTTTCCGTTGGATGATCTAGGGTTTAATTCGCCAGCCTGAATCCGATCATTTAGGTTCCGGATTCTTTCGAGATCGGAAACCAATTTCTTCCGTAGCTCATTTATCTCGCTTCTAGAACACGCAGCAACGTTGTAGGTCACATATGAGCCGTGGTTGAAACCATTTCCATATCCGGCTCCACCGGTGGTCTCAACCGGTCTTTGGTTGTAGGAATAAGCGTCATCCGACGCGGCTTGAGTTACAATAACCCCAGACGAATCAACAGCGTGAGAATTGTGATTGTGAGGCCGGCCGTCAATAGCCGCGTTGGTAAAATGCTTCTTTTTGTTTGATTTGGGTTTTTGGTTAGGGTTAGGGTTCAGATGACGAGGATTATTATTGGAATAATTAGGGATTTCTCCCATGAATGATTGATGGCCACAGATCGTCTGATTCCTACTCGCTAACACCGTCGACGCCATGAATCTACGACGACTGCAACGAATTTGCCCCTTCGAGATCCGGATCTATCTCGAATCGAAAGCCACACCGGCTTAAATGAAAACATGTAGCACTCCAAACGCTCTCAACGTAACGGCGTCGAAGAACACAATATAGAACCAGCGGCCGGCGATCTATTACCTGTCACCGGAGAAACGACGAAAATTATATAAAAAAAATATAATAATTTGCCAATATATGGAGGTGATGGCCTTCTAGGGTTTGAGACTGAACGAAGATTGAAGGGGTTGGGGTGGTTCTTAAATAACTTTCTGACCGCTGATCCAACGGGTGATGTGTATTTGCCTGCTGTCCGGACCCCCTACCCTTCATACCCACGGCTGATATTCCATCCATTTGACGCGTGGCACAACCTTAACCCTTGATGAAAATATCGTGAGATTTGGCCTTTGGGTGCTTTAATTTTGAGTTTTTTTAATTATTTTCACAGGGTGGGACCCACACACCTCCCGACACATATGATGACGTGGACTGGCTAAAAATATGAGTTGCTATTACCAGCAACGCGCCTTGGCACGTGAGAAAAGTAGAAGCGCGTGTTGAAGGGTATAAATGGAATACCAACAAAGAAGATAACCGACCTTTTGCATGAAAAGACCAAAATAGCCTTGGGGATTGAAGTGCAAATAGGAAAAGATAAAAATGGGGTACTTCAAAATTAAGGAAAATGATAAATTTTCTTTTGATAAAAAAAGACTTTGCAGATTCAAATATACTAAATATTTTGCGATATTTATTTTTTGTATGAACTATTGACTTGTGTGTACACGTTTAAACATTGAAGGACATTTGATTCCGTCTACATTTGATAGTAATATTAACTATTTACGGTAGCTAAGAAATGTATGGATAGTACTATTTAGGATTGATCTCCCTCATGATTAGTTAACGCTAGTTGCCCTGAAATGTGGAATATATATTCTAACAATTTAGATTTCGCTTTGATTATATGTTCAAAGTTATACTTTAACTTGTACATTTAGCTAGATTACGAGTATTACATACTAAAATAATACAAATTTTTATTCATGATTCAAGTAGTACATGTTTCGTATTGGATACACTTTGACGAAATACTATTTTGATTCACGATTTTATGCAATGCACTGTAAGACCGCCCGTAATGCACGACCGATCGCTCGGTCGCGACCGGCCAAGTCACCCTCGGCGACGCGTCCCCCGCGTTACGGCCCCTCTCCGGCGACGCGTCGAGGAGCTCCAACGGTCGAGTAATCGACCGTTCAACACGACCGTTGAACGGCTCTTTCTCCCCCTCTCCAACGGCTAAAACACCCCCTTTTTACCTTATAAATACTCAATTCTTTTACCAAATAATTCACAACTCTCATTTCTTTCTCCACTCAAACACACACTCAAATCTCTCAATCACCCTCTCTAAAAATGTCTTCATCCAAGAACAAAGGAAAGGCTACAAAATCTCGACGCGGAGCACCCTCTACTACACCCTCTCAATCACCATCGATCAACTTTCGACCACCCGGTTTCGTACACCAAACAAGTCACCAAATCCCACAGGGTTATCAAAATAATCCATTTGCTCCCCCTACTTCCCACAACCATACCGACCACAACAACAACCACCACAATATCAACAAGTACCACAACAAGGTTATCAAAATTATTTTGGCGGGGACCAATACGACCACCAAAATTTTGATCCTTTCGCCGGGCTCGACCAATACGACTACCAACCACGAACACAAAGTGGTTCCCCCGCCACTCCAGCCGCGCCCCTCGACGTCGAGTCTTCCGAGTCTTCCGACGAGCCCGAGCCCGTTGTAGCGCCAAAAAAGGTACCAAAAAGGCGTCAACCACCGACAAAGGGGGTCACCGGCGGAAGCGCGTCATGGACGAAGCTTGAAGAGATAGGCTTATGCAAGGCTTGGATCGACACTTCCGAAAATGTCATCAAGTCGAACTCCAGGGCTAAATGTGGATTTTGGCAGGATGTGTTAGTTCGCTTTGCGAGCGAAATGGGTGGGACGAACCGAACATACGACTCCCTCAATTGCAAGTGGAAGAGTAGGCTTCGTCCTAAAATTACAAACTTTTGTGCGATCTATGACAACCTCGTACAAAGAAACCCAAGTGGGGCGAACGACCAAATTTTGTACGAGCGTGCTTGTGGTGAATTTAGTGCTCAACATGCAGGGGAGTTCACAGAGGTGGAGTGCTGGAGAATTTTGAAGGACCATCCAAAGTGGAAGGAAGTTGAATACCCAAAACAGTTGGCGATGTTCGCGAAGGCTAGGGGGAAAAAATCAAGGACTTCGTCATCATCCGCTGCGCAAGGTTCAGGGGTTGGTCCAGAAGAGGAGGATCAGTATGATGAAGAAGTGGAAGTTGCACCCCCTCGACCAATGGGGTGGGACAAGGCGAAGAAGAAAGCAGCGGCATCGTCATCAGCTTTTCAAAGTTCAGATTACGGTGCCCCCCCGCCATCATCGGCTCAGGAATTAGTCGGGCATTGGAAAGAGGCCACGAACGAATTTTTTGACTTCCGCAAAGCGAACATATCTGATTTCATGGAGATACAAAAAGATACCCAAGAGCTCAAGCACATGGAATTCTACAATTCGTCCCATGATCACCTCACCGACAGAAATCTTGAGTGGGTTTTGGCAAAGAAGGCGAAAATCAGGGCCAATTATAATTTGGACTGATAGTTTATTTTTTTTAGTATTTATTGTAATGTTATTTTTTTTATGTTTTTTTTAATTATTAATGTAATTTTTTTTTTTATAATTAATATATTTGTTTTTAATTTAAATTAAAAAAAAAAAATTCGAACGGTCACCCATTACGGGCATTTGGTCGCTGTCTGGTCGTGTGATTGATCAGGAGAGAGAAAGCTGATGTGGCGCAGAGGTGGCGGGGGTGACCAAACTGGGTTTGGTCACCCATTACGCCCAGTCTTATCCTCTCATTGTATTCAAAAATTGATTCTAATGTTTTATACAAGAAAATTTTATTGAATTAATTATTTGGTTTTTGTAACAGTTTTTCTATGCATCAAATCACTTTTCATCTTCTATCATTTATGTTCTTTATTCCTTACTAATACTATACCTATGAATATAGGTAAATCCATCATGCCTACAAATGAAGAAATTTAATTAGATGATATACAACTCATTTGACCGTTTGAGGAAAAATAATATAGTGCATCATTTAACCCAAAAACACAGTGAATCAAAAGTAAGATTCAATATAATATATGATGCACATACACCAAATTTTTAAAATTAATATATAAACACATTTGCATGATGATAATAGAACCATTATAGAGCATCACTAAGGTGCACAACTTACAACAATTGATATATATCTATTTCATTTCGTAACAAAATGACATTATATTAAAAAAAAATACTAGTTCAAAATATGTAAATATTAGTCGTTTCTAACAATTGTATTGACACAAACAAGGTGCAGTTGGCAGCATCGGTTCTAAGCATTTTCCGGTGCCATTCTTAAACCACTTTGAACACCTTTTGCTACAACAACCCGTGAGGCAATCGTGACTGCATAATCCCTTGGTAGCCTTGCAGCTCTTCATGGTTTTTGGCATTAGCTCCCACCTCTTGAAATCTGATGACATTTTCTCCTTAGATCCCGAAACTTGTAAAACAATAAAAGAAAATAAAACCATTCATTAAAATGTCGATTTGTGAAATTCGATTAACAAAAAGAGAATGAGGTTTACCAAGAAAACATGCAAGAACAAGGAGAAGTATGATGAGTCGAATATGTGTTGAAGTGGTAGCCATTGTCATTGCTCAAAATAACATGAGTCGAATACGCCGTTTTTATAAGCAGAAATGGTGGTGATGTGATTTAATGGTCCCATAACATGGCCTACATAATCATCTTTTAGAAAAAAGCAAAAGATTCGTAATTTGAAAAGGAAAAAAAAAAGATCGTATCTGCTTTTCGGTGCTAAAAAAATATCCATCGTTTTGAAAAAAATATTATGTTTTCTTATGGTGGACGCAATTTTTATTGCCAACGTGATATACTATGTTATGTTATGTTAGCAATCAATTCTTGACATGGGCTATTATGGCGGTCATGGGGCACAAAAATTTTGGCTTATTTAATAAATGAGTGTTTCTAAACGTATGCCCCGGGACATACATTAGATGCAATTAATGAATATCATATTTTCTTTTAAACAGAAAATCATATTTATTGCATTTTTTTAAATGGTAATATCTAAAATTTATTAATGTTTTTCAAAATATATTAGGAAACCAAATACTTTATTAATTGTATCTAATGTATGCCCCGAAGGCATACGTTAGAAAAACCCTTAATAAATTAGTCTTTATGTTTATATTTGTGTAAACTCATTTGAATCAGAGTGATCCATATAAAATATTGAAAATGTGCACATGAAAAAAAAACACAGGCATATAACTTGAGATTTGGACGATATTTTTAACTGGGTTGAAAATAAATTCTTACTTTGATTGGACCAAGCTATAGGTTAGTTTACTTACATACATAGTAATGGTACTAGAAGGGTACCACACAATACTCAAGTATGCATAAACCAAACTGAAACAAAATATGATTAACTTTTGAAAACCAATGGTACGTTTGGTACATAGAATGGAATTGCAGAGAAATGATTGCAGATAATGGAATTGTAGAGAAAGAGAATTAGTCTGGACAAGGAGAATTGACTCTTCTGTTTGGTAGCACAGAGACTTCAACAGAGATTTGTAACAGAGAATCATTTCTCTTGTTTGGTACAACAAAAATATTAATAGAGAATTGTTCAAACTTTATAATTAGCAAACATAATTTTTTTCCCACAATAATTATTATTAAAACATAAAACATAGATAAATCAATAATGAAAGTGCATTAATAAAATCAATATTAGCATCCAAAAACATATACCGTTGGTACTTTCAAAAACATCAATTTAATCAAAATGTAACAAAAAAAAGCAGTTCTAAGTACTTAAACCATATTGTAACCAAGAGCAATATTAGAACCGTAAACAATCATCGCGCCCATGGAGCCATCAGTGTAATATTCTACCATGCAAATTTTCTCCTCTTGTGTCAATCCAAGAAATGACCGTCCTAGAAGGACATCCTTGCCAATCAAATGAGCTGCTTTAAAATGTTTGGTCATTGTAATACCCGGTAAAGCTTTCAACTCATCACTAACCTTCTCAAAGATTTCACGAGCCTCGGAACCTTCTTTACTCATATGTTCGCCCACAATCTCTCCAAATTTACCAATGACTTCCTTCATCTCTTTGCACGACTCACGATATATTTCATCTCCATCCATGCTTTTGCGTCTTTTACGTTTGCTTGTTACATTATTTGTTGGTACTTCACATCGACCGTCATCTAGAACGTCCTCTTCAATGAAATCAAAGTCATTAGTATCAATCGGGTAAGTAACTAGTACAAAAAACATCAATCGCCACTACAAAAAACTGTGGCCATAAGTAATTAGCCACAGTTTTATTTTACATCAAAAGCGTAGTCTATTCTCCCGCGTTTTAAAGTGTATATATGGCTACGCTAAATTTTAGTGGCCATATCATATGGAAAAGTGTGGCGATAGCATACAACCGTGGCTAAAGGTTACCATATAGTCATATGTAATTAAAACGACAATAGTTGTAATCCTACTTTTAGAGACACAATTTATTGTAAACTGAGGCTAATGGTTACCATATAGCCACATATCGTTATAATGGTGGTGACTACAAGCCCGATTTTAGACACATAGTTTAATATACAATGTGACTAATCTAGTGTGTATTGTCACGTGTAATTATGTTGAGGGTGACTGTTAGTCCCAAGACTAAGTAAATAAGATTTGATGATCGATAGCCAAGAAGAATAAAATCAGCTGAAGTACGTATCTCAGTTGAAACAAGTATATACAATAAACCTTCAGTTGAGTTAGTACTTAGCTCTAGAAGTCAAGTCAAATCAGCAGCAATGCAAGAGTGATCATTCGAAGTCTATGGCCAAAGGACAAAGACAAGAAGAAGACCACTCAGCTGATTGTGGAATCAGCTGATGGTACCGCTGCAGATAAAGACTTGGTGGAAAGTATTCTTGACACTTTGAATATTTTCCTTTCCCACTCAAAGAAGAAGAAAACGATGAGGATCTTCTATTTCGGTAATAGAAGATAAGTTGTCAGAACTTCATCGTTTGTCCTCCAAGCATGTATAGAGAAAGTCAACATCTTTTGTACTATCATAGTACATCTTTTCACTGTGCGTCAGAAAAGGTTACAAGAGAAGTTGACACAAAGTACAATTGGGACTATAACGTATGCAAGAGCATTTAATGTCTCCTTGGACAAGTCTACATCGACGAATAATATGTTTACACGTCGATTAACTTGTGGACAAAGGAACATGGATCTTGGGCTATAAATAGAGACATAAATGCTTGCATTTAGACACACCTTTTAGCATTCATAACACAAGAACATTCTCTGAGAGTTTGTCTAGTATTAACTCCCTCATAGTTATTACTCGGCATTCAATATCAGCTGTTAGTATCAGCTGATATTACTCTCCTTGCATAATCTTTTCTAGTTTGAGCTAGTTAAAGTGTCATTTCAAGTATAAAGTTTTAGTTAGTGTGTACTATCTATTTCCGCAAACTTTGTACTGTATTAAGTTGTTTTAATAAACTCTTAATCATTGAAATCTTGTGTGTTCTTTGTTTGTAAGTCTACACTTAGCCATAACGCAACACGTTTGTGTTGTTGGGGACCAACAACTGGTATCAGAGCAAGTGTCAAAGTTGTTTTCCATCAACTTTGAGCATCTGTTATGGCTGAACCTACATCTGATCTACCATCATCTGGCAAACCTCCCAAACTCACCCAAACCAACTATCCCATGTGGAAAACTCGCATGTTATCCCACATGGTTACCTATCATCCTAAACTAGAAGATAATCTCACGATAGGAAAATACATCCCTCAACCCTCATCCCTGGTACTCCTGAAATACCAGAACACTACGTTGTTAAATCTGAAGCTCAATGGACGGACGCTGAAAAACGTCTTGTTCATCTTGAGAATAAAGGAAGGGATATGCTTTTTCAAGCAGTTGGTGATGAACTATATCACAATATACAATTTTGTGACTCAGTAAAAGAGATGTGGGACAGGCTGGCTGAAGTTTATGAAGGCACATCTGTTGTGCGTGAACATAAAAAGAACATGCTCATCCATGACTACGAGCTGTTTAGACTAGTACAAAAAACATGAATCGCCACTACAAAAAACTGTGGCCATAAGTAATTAGCCACAGTTTTATTTTACATCAAAAGCATAGTCTATTCTTCTGCGTTTTAAAGTGCATATATGGCTACGCCAAATTTTAGTGGCCATATCATATGGAAAAGTGTGGCGATAGCATACAACCGTGGCTAATGGTTACCATATAGTCATATGTAATTAAAACGACAATAGTTGTAATCCTACTTTTAGAGACACAATTTATTGTAAATTGAGGCTAATGGTTACCATATAGCCACATATCGTTATAATGGTGGTGACTACAAGCCCGATTTTAGACACATAGTTTTATATACAATGTGACTAATCTATTGTGTATTGTCATGTGTAGTTATGTTGAGGGTGACCGTAGAGTTCTTATAGACACATAAGGTTTTTGTAATTGTGGCTATAGTTTAACCTATAGCCACATTAAATTATTTTTAATCCGTGACTTTTGATATCATTTGACCACACTAAAAAAAATACCAACATGGTTATTATTTCCTTCTTGACCTGTCAAACCCGATTGGTAATAGTTAAACCCAAGTAAAAAACCGAGTTAAATCGTTAAATTGTCGGCCAAAGAATTGCACTGCACCGAGCCTTAAGTCAAATGGCCACACAACATGAAAGGCCTAATGGACTCAAGCTTTAATTGCTTCAACATAGTTGGTGCACACTTCTTTTTATAGTGAAAGTAATTCACCCAACTTTCATACAAATAGCAATGTGGGACAACATTTAGCCACATTTATACCAATTAACGAGACAATTGGTTGCTTTTAGACACATAATCAATTTAATTGTAGTCGTAATCTTGTTATAGCCACATGAAAAATTGAGTGACTTTATTTTGTCCTATAGCCACATGACACACAATAATGATCGTGGTTATATACTAACTTACAACAACAACGACTTCATGTGGTTAATAAACACATATGCCCACAAATACTAGTATCACACTTTATCATGGCTATTGTTTGCCCTTTAGCCACATAAGTCGATATCACATATATGTGACCCCTGATAATATTTAGCCACATTTAACATTATTAACGTGACAATTTGCTACTTGTAGACACACATTTATATACGCTAAAATGGTGATTATAAACTAATTATAGAGACATAATTCTAATTTTACCTTTACCATTGCTATTATTTCGGTTATGGCCACACATAAATTTAGTTTTATCTTAGTTTGATTTAGGGTATGACAAATATCCATCATATAGCCACACAGACCAAGAAAAGTTTTGAGTGACTATTGTTTATTGTATAGCCAAATAACACACACAATAATAACCCATGACTATATACTTCTTTCAACAACAATGAATTTTATGTGGCAAATGAATACCAATTTTTGGACACACAAGTCGTTGATTCATGTGGCTAAATATTTGTCTTTCGCCTCACGTATTAACCGTCACAATATAATGTCATGTTTTAACAAAAAAAATCATGGCGAAAAGTGTGACACATGGCCACGCTACATGACCGTGGCTAGCAATGGACACGTTTATCATGTTAAATCGTGGCTAATTGTTCAAATTTAATTTACAATTGCCACAATAATTTAGTTAAAATGTGGCTAAAACATCATTAGAACATTATTTGTGATATTTAGCCACATGAACATGTGAACCTGTGGCGAGGTTGTTTAAAAAAAATCGTGGCTAAAAGCTATTTTTGTACTAGTATGCAAGCCTAGTGAGACTATAGCTCAAACTTTTAATCATTATAATATCTTATTAAACGAGCTGAAGTCTCATGGAGTTGATAAGGACGATATGTCCAAAATGTGTAAGTTTATGGCTGCCTTACCCGCTAAATGGGCTACCATTATAACTTGCATGAGTACATCTCCCACCTTGAAAGACTATACTCTTTCATCTCTCTATGGTATGTTTCTAAGCCATGAGAGAACTGTACTCAACAAATTTCAACCTCCAAAGGACTCTAAAATGAGTTCCTCAGGATCTTCAACTGCACTTGTTTCCATAAACAAGCCCAGCAGAATTGAATATCCTCCATCAGAGGATGAAGCTGACAATACCTCAGTTGTTGATTTGTTCAACATGCCTGAAGTAAGCATCGAGGAGATCAATGAAGATGAAGACAACGAAGCCCTCATATCTGAGCTTGCCTTACTTGTCAAAAATAGAAAAATTTTCAAGGGCAAGTCAGCTAAAGGCTCCAGTAGCAGACCTATCTCGTCAGCTGCACCTTCCAGACCCTCTGGAAGTACACCTGATATTTCTGAGATAACATGCTATAACTGTAACAAGAAGGGACACTATGCTAACGACTGCAAGCAGAAGAAAGCAAGTTCATCGTCTTCAACTGGTGAATCCATTGAAGAAAAATACAAAAAGCTACAAGCCTTCACCAAAAAGATCCTAGAAGAAAAGAAGGCACTTGAAAGCAAAGCTGCTGACAAGGGTCTAGTAGCTGAAACTCACGACTGGGATGACTCTGGTGACAGCTCATCCAATGATGATGAACCAATGGCCACAATGTATTTGATGGCTCGTGCTGATGAAAGTATTACAGCTGATGATGCTAGTTCCTACCAATGGGTCAACATTGTTCATAAAAAGGTAACCTCTCTAATTTCTGCTGAGGCTACAGAAGCCAAAGATATTGTTGATTCTATTATTTGTGACTTGCACTTCATTGATCAGCTGAAAGGTGAATGTTTGGATAAACACAATACTATTCTTCGTGAAAATGCTTTTTTCAAAGAAAGACTAATTGATCATAAATCTTTAAAGGAAGAACTTTCAGAAACTAAATTTATAAATTCAGTTCTTCAACACGATCTAAGTGAAAAGGTTAAAGAACTTGAAGCAATTAAAAAGATTTGTGAATCATGGTCCCGTTCATCCAAACGTGTGAGTGAATGTGTTAACTCACAAATTCCTAGTCAAGTACAAGCTGTACTGGGAGAAGACTTCTATGCTGCAGCCGCTGTACCTGACAGCAGTACAGATGATCTGTACTCCTCATCAGCTGATGCGTATGTGCCAGCTGAAGAGTTGGTTTTTGGTTCCTTTGTTAGGTCTACCAAAACCTATGCTACTGAGATGTCCACAGAAGACCCTTCTGAAACCACGGGTGAGAAATCCTCAGCTGATTCCTCAGCCATGGTTGTTAGGACACCCACTGTAGTAATAGTTGAACCAAGAAAATCTATCTTGGGTTCAGCGCCTGTTGTCTCTGCTGCTAGACCTCAAAAGAAGACTAACAAGACAGCAGGAAAGAGAACTGTTCTTACACCCTTCAAGGGTGAGACAGCTGGAGTTCGTACTCGGGCTGCAAATAATAAAGGTAAGAGTGTCTCCAAAAACACTCCTAGTCCTTCCTCAGCTGGTTCTGTCAAACAGCTGAAAAGAAAAATCAGTAATCTGACTTCACTCGTTCAAAATCTGACTGTAACGACCCGAAATTTGTAAATAAATAAAATAAATAAAAATATGATAATTATGGATAAATCATATTAAAACCGTAGGAATTGGTTTCGCGTCGTTTGGAGTCCGTATGAGAAAGTTATGGGCGAAACCGGGTTGAAACCTAGACCGAAAAGTGCAGCCCTGCTGCAAAGGCAGGCTCGCGGCGCGAGCCTGGCACGAGTGAAACGCGAGGTTGAGCAGAGGGACCAGAGCTGAAACGCGAGAAAGTCGCGTCGACTTCGCGTCGACTTCGCGGCGCGAGCTCGGCGCGAGCTGGGCGCGAAGTCTGGTATAAAGCGGCGACCAGCGGGAAGACCCGCGTCCTTTCGCGGCGCGAGCTCGGCGCGAGCGGGGCGCGAGCCCTTCCGACCAGTGCATTAAATTGGGGTTTTCAGCCATAAATGCATTTCCAAAAACCCTAGTTTTCTCTCTTCAAGTGTGTGAACGTTTTTGAGTGAAAAGCATCGTTTGGAGCCGAATTCTTGGTCAAATCTCGTGATTCTTCACTCCTAGTGGAAGATTAAAGGTATATCTTCAATCCTTTGTAGTTGTAGCTTTAGATCTATGGATTTAGAAGCTTGGGGTTGAAACCCTAGTTCTTGGGGTATGAGTTATGGTGATATAAATGGTGTATACACTTAATAGATGGTATATTAACAAGGAAAACAAGTGTATGATTTCGATTTGTAAGAATCTTAAGGGTTGGCTAAACCTAGGGTTTGGTAAATCACCATAATTGGGGGAAATGGATTGATGGGTTTTATCTAGAGGTAGATGAACCCATTATTAGTAGATTGTGATGTTGAATATTGTATCATTGTGTTAGGCTTTCGGTGACATTTTGGAAAGTCGGTGAAATTGTGAAGCAAGAGTGTTGGTGTCAAGAACACGGTTGGAGCATCTTTATTGCTAAGGTGAGTACGTGTGGACTTTACTGAGTACATAGCCTATGAAATACATTTTTATTACTTGTGTTATGGTCTACTTGCTTTATTGTGTAGACTAGTAGTTGATAGTTAGTTATACCGATGATAGTATTGAACTAACTTGTTTGATGATAGACGTGATAGCCGAGAGCTAGATTGACATAACCATCGAGTTATGATATGGTGAGATGATGTGATGATTCGGGGGATCCCCGGTCATGAGGTATGGAATGGGGAGCATTTGGGCGGATCCCCATCGGACCATTCCATGATAGTAGTCTTGCTAACTAGAAATAGTCCGGCGAGCAAGGCATGTATTGGTAGATTGGGCGATTCCCTCTTGCCTTTACCTTGAAGCTTGTTAATGCGGGGGATCCCCGGTTAATAAGTTAATGTGGTTCTAGTTGGTTGGGGATGTCTCGACAACTAGGTATGGTTGCTAGGAAAGCAAGGTATTAGAGTCACAATAGGGTGACTAGATAGATGGGTGATTGCTTACGTGTTTGTTGTTTGTCATTCGGTTATTATTATTAACTTTGGGGTCTAAACCCATGTAGCTCACGAGACGTTTTTGTCTCACGTACTCCTTGTTTTGTTTTGCTATGTACTCAGGTTCGGGATCGAAGGTTTAGGGGTACGCATGGATTGAGATGCGGGACCTAGAATAGAAGAACACTAGATTGGATTTAGTCTTAGCTTGGTGATGATCTATTTTGTAACACCTACTTTTATACTCTGATTTCATACCAAGGTTTTTGTAAATCTAAATTGGGGATGTTCTTCTATTTATAAAATGTTTTATTTTGGCCAATATTTGGCATTTAATTTGAGGTGTTACACTGACTCTCTCTGAAAATCAGAAGATGAAAGGGATTTTAGGTCCAGTACCTAACCCTGCTGCCTCGCCCTCCACTCCACAGCAAAAGAACATAAAATGTTTTAGATGTGGAGATCGTGGGCACCTGGCCAGTGAGTGTGACAGTCCAAGCTTAAGACCATCCCCATCTTCAGCTTGTGAGCCTATTGAAAAACCAACCCCTGTGGGCTCCAGCAGGAAGTCTCAAGGACCCACAGAAATGTGGGTTCCCAAAAAGAACTAACTTCTTTTAATTCTTGTGCAGGGTGATCAAAGCAAACATGTCTGGTATCTAGACAGTGGTTGCTTAAGACACATGACTGGAAATAAATCCCTGCTTGAAGAATTCGAAGTTCGTGCTGGTCCTCCTGTAATTTTTGGTGATAATGGTAGAGGCTCAACTGAAGGATATGGTTCCATTTCAAATGGATCTATAAAGATCACAAGAGTTGGTTATGTAAATGGGCTGAAACATAATCTAATCAGCATAAGCCAACTATGTGATGCAAAGTTCTCAGTGAACTTTAATGAATATAGAGGAACGGTAACGGATAAAAGTGGAAAAGTTGTATTAGTTGCACCAAGGAACAACAATGTTTATACTCTTGACATGAATCCTCAAAATCAAGAAGTTTGTCTATTCTCCCATTCCACTGAAGAGCTAAATTGGTTGTGGCACAAACGGCTATCTCACCTTAACTTCAAGAATATTTCAAAGCTGGCTAGAGGTCAGCTGGTGAATGGCTTACCACAAATCATGTATGAAAATGATAAACTTTATTCAGCCTGCGAACAAGGCAAACAGCATAAAAGCTCCTTCAAATCAAAGCAATGTTTCTCCATCAACAGCTGTCTACATATGCTCCATATGGATCTATTTGGTTCTATGAGTACTGAAAGTCTAGGTGGAAAGAAGTATACACTAGTTATCGTCGATGAATACTCACGATACACTTGGGTTATATTTCTTCGCCACAAAAGTGATGCAGCTAATGAAATTATCAAGTTCATCAAAAAGATGGAACTTCTAAATGGGTCAAGAGTTAAAATGCTGAGATCAGACAATGGTACTGAATTCAAAAACAGTACATTAGATGACTTCTGCTCAGAAGTTGGGATCTCTCAAAACTTTTCAGCTGCTAGAACACCTCAACAAAATGGTGTGGCTGAAAGAAGATATAGGACCCTAATAGAAGCTGCAAGAACAATGCTTGCTGAGTCAAACATGCCAAAGCAATTCTGGGCAGAAGCTGTCAACACAGCTTGTTTCACTCAAAATAGATCTCTCTATGTGAAGAGACACAAAAGAACTTCTTATGAGATTCTACGTCAAAGGAAACCATACATTGGCTTCTTCCATATATTTGGTTGTGTGTGTTAAATACACAAAAGAACTTCTTATGAGTTAAATACACGAGATCAGCTGAGCAAGTTTGATGCTAAAGCTGATGAAGCCATTTTCTTGGGATACTCCACTACATCCAAGGCATACAGAGTTTTCAACAAAAGAAGACAAACTCTAGAAGAATCTATCAATGTCACTTTTGAAGAACACTCAAAGGCCTTAAATCCCACCTCTAATCAATCATCTGATGCATTTAAAAGATCGACTGAGCCATCAACTGACAATTCTCCTGAAACATTCGTTGATGCCTTGAATCTCTTCGATGTTCAAATAAATGATTCAGATGATACATTCCATGATGCTCCCACATATCTTGTAGACATTGCAGCTGTGTAACAAGAAATACCTACAACAAGAGCATCATCTAAGGCAAGACCAAATTCTAAGCCACCTCTTCCTACTTCAAGAAGATTAGTTCAAAATGAAGTACATAATCCTGCTGAGCATTTTGTTGCTCAACAAGGATCAAACTCTGCTGAATCCTCCTCTTCTACAGCTGCTCCCCAATCTAAGTGGACTTCAGAACATCCAATTGAATTAATCATTGGAGATCCACAACAAGGTGTAGTTACAAGAAGTAAGGCATCATGTAATCTCTGCATATGGTCGTGCTTCCTAGCAGCTGAAGAACCGAAAAATATTAAAGCTGCTTTAGAAAGCTCCAGCTGGATTCAAGCAATGCAGGAAGAACTTAACCAATTTGAAGTCAACAAAGTATGGCAGCTGGTGCCCCCACCAACTGGTAAGACAATAATTGGTACTAAGTGGGTATTTAGGAACAAAATGGATGAGGAAGGAGTGGTTATTCGCAATAAGGCTAGACTTGTTGCACAAGGGTACAGACAAGAAGAAGGAATCGATTTCGATGAAATATTTGCCCCAGTAGCAAGGCTTGAGGCTATTAGAATATTTCTAGCCTATGCTGCTTACAAAAACTTCACAGTTTTTCAGATGGATGTAAAGAGTGCCTTCTTAAATGGGAAGCTGCAAGAGGAAGTTTACGTTAAGCAACCACCAGGCTTTGAAAATCCCAAGTATTTAGACTATGTGTTTAAATTGGATAAAGCACTTTATGGGTTGAAACAAGCTCCTCGTGAATGGTATGACACACTCTCCACCTTCCTTCTAGCAAATGACTTCACAAGGGGAAAGATTGATAAAACCTTATTCATACGCAAAATCAAAGGTGATATCATTCTAGTTCAAATTTATGTGGATGACATAATTTTTGGTTCTACTGATGAAAAACTTTGTAGACGTTTTTCAAAACTCATGTCTACGAAGTATGAGATGAGCATGATGGGTGAATTAACTTACTTTCTTGGATTACAAATTAAACAATCTAAAAATGGGATTTTTATAAATCAAGAAAAATATATCAAAGATCTGTTAAAGAAGTTTGATATGAATTCATCATCATCCATGAAAACTCCAATGGCTCCTCCAAATAATCTAGATGCTGACTCAACTGGGAAATCAGTTGATGTCACTTTCTATAGAGGAATCATTGGATCGTTGCTCTATCTCACTGCCAGCAGACCAGATATTATGTTTGCTACTTGCATGTGTGCTAGGTATCAAGTTGATCCTAGAGAATCTCATTTAATAGCTGCTAAGCGAATTTTGAGGTACCTTAAAGGTACTCCAAGCCTAGGTCTTTGGTAGCCAAAGACTCCGGGTTTGATCTAATTGGCTATTCAGATTCAGACTTTGCAGGTTGCAAAATGGATAGAAAGAGCACCACTGGAGGGTGCCAGCTGCTAGGTGGAAAGCTAGTCAGCTGGACAAGCAAGAAACAAAATACTGTTTTTACCTCTACAGCTGAAGCAGAATATGTTGCTGCTGGAAGCTGCTGTGCTCAAGTCCTTTGGATGAAGAATCAACTGGTTGATTTCGATATGAACTTTTCCAAAGTTCCTATCTATTGTGATAACACTAGTGCTATCGCAATCAGCAATAACCCTGTTTTTCATTCCAGAACCAAACATATTGACATAAGGTATCATTTAATTAGAGATCACATTGAACAAGGTGATGTGGAACTCCATTTTATTTCAACAGACCTTCAGCTAGCTGATTTATTCACCAAGCCATTGGATGAAAAACGCTTTAATTTCTTAATCAGTGATCTGGGTATGTTAAATGCTTAACTCATCTGCTGAAGTACTATCAGCAGCTGATGATGTTCACCTTGTCACTTAGTACACTCAACTGATTAAAACGCTTTAAATTTATCGATCAGCTGAGTAACTCATCTCAAAATGATACTTGTCAAGTTTTATCAGTTAAAACGTTTGGTTTTTCAAAGAAAAGGAATCTTTTAACCCCATCCACACGTTCTCTGTGACAAATATTTGCACTCAAGTGGAAATATTTGGCTTTTATGAGGGATTTGACATCTCTGTCACAGAAACGGCTCCACTAACCCTTACTGTCAAATCGTACCTGTTTATTCGCACGAAAACCAAAATTTCCATAGTTGGTTTCCAACTATCCATTTTTACCCGGTTTAAATTCAAACAGTTACCCAAAATGGTTCATCTTCTCCCTATAAATACCCCTCACCTCTCCTCACTCTTCTCCACTACTCCCAAATAACCACCTTCAAACTTCTCTCTTTTTCTCTCTCAAAACCCTAATCTTCTTCTTTTCTTAACCATGTCTACCTCCAGAAAAACCCAAAAAGCTTCCCTATCCAGAGATGCCATCGAGTTTACTCAAAACTCGAACTTGGTGGCAAACACCTCTCCACCGGACAACCTCAAGGACATCTACCGTCCGGTTGGAAAGTTTTTGCGCCATTGTCTTGTCAGTGGTGCATTCTTGCGCTTCACCAAGAGTTTTTACGAACTCTTGCGTGATTTCTGGATGACTGCCTCCGTCTCTGGAGACAACATTGTCGCGCAAGTTAGAGATCATCAAATCACCATTAGTGTTGATGATTTCTGAACTGCTTGTGGTTCAACTACTTGAACCCTACTGAAGAACCTCAGGAGATGAAATCTGCTGAGGATGCAAAGAAAAGTCTGATCGATATCACTGGATATCGATTGGAAAGCGCTGAGGACAGGGTTCCGATCTTCAAGAAGTCTCAGCTGACGAGACCGTGGGCCTATTTCTTCACTCATATCATTCAGTTTATAGGCGGGAACCATGGGTCTCAAAACCAGTGCAACTCCAAGCTTCAGATCTTTGCTGAAGCCCTAATCACCGGTCAGCGGATTGATTATGGGGAGGTAAAAACCAAGCTCAAAGGAAAGGGAAATCACATCCCTTATATTCGTTTCTTCACCTTGTGCATCGCTCATGTGATGACCGAGAAGCTGGAGATCGATTACGATGACCTTCCAGGGGAATTTTTCGAGGTTCGTACCTTATCCAACACCATCTTCAACTCCAAGAAGGTAGCTGGTCAGGATGTTCCCCTCTCCTCGTACATGCTGAAGATCATTGATGATCATACTAGATCCAGGAGGGATGAATCAAAGGGCACCACAACGAAGAAATCTACCCTACAAGAAGGTATGTCCTTTCCTCATCTGCAGGGTTCATCGGCTGATAGTCGTCCGCTAGCTGCTGGTGAAAAGAACCCCACTTCCACTGGGATCTCAGCTCCCACAGAGATGGAAGATGAGGCAGAGGATTTCATTCCTCTGGTGGTAAGGAGACGAGTCAAAAGATCAGCTCATCGTCTCACCACTTCTTCTCCCCTCCTCCCGCCATCTTCTCCCACTTCACGTGATCCTTCTTCTCCTCAACTGCAGGAGAGAGGGTCTGCTACCTGTGGAGAAGGTATGGCTACTGATGATGCTGATGTGGCAATTGCAGCATCATCAGGATTCAGCCAGGATCCACTGGGGCCCCTTTTGAGCTCCAGTTTGAGTGGATTACGACCAGAAGCTCTGCCAGCATCCGCTGCTGAGTTTTCTTCTCATTTTCAATCTGACAGTGTCTCACTAGAAACTTCTCCTCTTCTCGGAGTTTCTAGTCGGACACTCCTGGCTGATCACTCTTCTCTTTCTCTTCCTCTTTCACTTCCTCCTGCTGATCTCTCAACAGGTCAGCATCTTTCAAAACGGCAATTTCGTTCTTTAGGAGTTAGTGCCGGCTCCACACTTCTGCGTAGCTCCTCAACTGATTCATTATCAGTTGTTGTAAAAAGGGGACAAACTCCACAAGCAACCTCAGTCTCTCAACAGACTGCTGGTGAAGTTTTTGGCTCATCCCAAGCCACCCGAGAGTCAGCTGCACACACACCACCACCAACTTCTTCATCACTTTCTGAGTCAGTAGTTGATGACAGATTGACTGGAAACCAAGTCAATCTTGAAACTGTTCTTTCTGTTTCCCACAACGTCACCAGCTTACACCAGCTGGAGATCGAGGAAACCACCACCGCCGATGAAGGGACAACTGTAGACCCAGTTGTTACTGAGGCACTCACCCAAGCTGCCAGTGATCGCGAACGTATTCACCAACTGAGCTGTGAGGCAGCTGACCCACCACCCCGAGGACTTTCTCCTCATGTCTCTATACCAGTACAGCCGACTGGTGAGACTGAAGCAAAAGGTAATCAAACAGCTTATTCCTTAATGTTTGATTCTGCTGATGAACCCATTCAGCCCTACTACTCGTCTCCTGACGAATCAGCAGATGAACCTTGGCTTCAATTTGATTTGACAGCTGATGTCGGCCCTTCTGACAGAACCCCAGAAGTTTCAGCTGGACCCAACTCACCCCCCACAATTACTAAGCAACCCATAGGAGCTATTCCTCCTAACTCAGTAATGACTTCTCCCACAGTTGAGGCTACCACCTCAGCTGGAGACATTCCGGACCCTTCTCCCCAAATTGTCCAAATGTCCCATGCTGGAACCAGTACAGCTGGTGAAGGCATTACCACCAAGGCCCTTGCTGCCTTGGTGTCTAGAGTTGTAAAATCCCAGATACGTCCTGGGATGGCCATCTTAAGGAAGCAGCTGAACACCCTTCGCAGGGATGTTCCTCAATAGTATGCTCAATCCGTTGACAATCTTTCAACGAGTATTGCCTCTCTGCATACTGAAGTCCACACTGCTACTCCTCAGCTGGCTCTTCTTTCTGATCAGATTCGATGCAACACCAGCGAGCTCATCAAGCTTCAAGATCTCACCCAGCGAGAGCTCCGCTCTATTCGAGAATCTGACAGAACCGAGAAGGATAGGCTTCTAGCTGAAGCCCGGGCAGCTGAAGCAGAAGTTGATCGACAGCTGACCTTGTTACAGTCTCAGGTCACCCCTCTCATCTCCGCTGTTGATCGTATTGGCCTTGCTCAAGAAAAGCAGGAATCTCTGCTGGCCAATACTCATAGCCGTCTCGCCAAGGCTATTGATGCTTCTGCTGCTGCTGTGTCCACTCGGATGGACAAGCGGGAGACTGAGGTTTGTTCGTTAACCTCTCAAGTCACTGGTCTCCAAGGCACCCTTGACCTCATTTTGCAGAAACTCAATGAGGGTGCCCCAGCTGTCCGTCCTTCTGCTGTACCAGAGAGTACCTTGCTTCTTCAGGCACTCTCTGAGGGGGAGAAAGAGCAAGCTACTTCAGCAGGTGAACAACAAGGTGAACAAGATTCACAAACCATAATCACCTCTGATGTTGGAGCCAATGTTCAAGAAGATATTTCAGCAGGTGAAACTCCAAAATCACCAACATTCACCTCTGCTGGAATACAAGAAGAAGAACCCTCAGCTAATGTTCGCATCGTTGATACCTTTGAATCAGCTGAGGTCCCACAAGTCCAAACCCCGCAAATCCAAAACCCTCAGCCCACTATACATGTGAATCCTCAACCTGCTGAGGGGGAGCTTTCCGATGCCACGATTGCAGCTGTTGTTCTTGAAGAAGCTGGAACTGCTGCAGATTTTGAAACAGCTATCACTCTTCAAAGAAAAACTCAAGAAGAGCTGTATCAAAGAGCTGAAGCAGAAAGAGCTGAGAACATTAGGTTGTTCAACAAATTTCTCTGCAAACGTCGGCAAGAAGCCAGAATCAGCAGCGTAAGGTGCCCTAAATCAACATCCAGCTCCCCACAAGAAATCATCATTTATAGAGCTGGAGGGCCCTTAGCTTCTGAAAGGATTTCTCTGAACAAGGTCAGCACTCATTTCAGCTATGATGAATGGAATGAGTTGTTAAAAGCTGCCAAGTCTGCAAAACCATCTCCAAACATTGCAGATCTGGAAACTGAGGCAAAAATCGCAATCTACTCCTTCAAGACTCTATGCGACAAGATCAAGAGATACTCTCCTGATTTGACAAATCGCATACCAGCTGAATTGCGTGAACCTCAAGCTGAGACTGTCAGAGAACCTGCTGGTGAAAGCTCCACAGCAAGATGGGAGAAACGTAAGTCCATTCTGCCCGAGCCTTTCGCTGAACCCAGATCAGCTGAGGTTGGGTCTTCAATAATCTATGCTAAATGACCAAGACTCAATCTCTCAAGAACCGTACCCACGGAAGTTGACTTTATCCCTGGGCGTATTGTAACAGAACCTATTTACGGTTTCTGCTATCTAGGTGAAAAGAAGAGGCCTTGCTTCCAAAGAGCTGATGAGTTAGACTTATGCGATGTTGACCAGCTTATAGTCTATCACAAACTGCTGAGCTCCTCTACTGAAGAGGGAAAAGAAATGAAGAAACTAATCAACTCAGCCATCAGCTCAGTGTATCAGGATGTCTTAAGAGAATAAATACTTGAGACTATGTTTTTGTTTTATTTTCCTTGTACTTAAACAGCTTCATATCAATGGAAAATTATGTTTGTAATATACTTGTAGAAATACTGTAAAAAGATACAAATAGCCAAGAAGAATAAAATCAGCTGAAGTGCGTATCTCAGCTGAAACAAGTATATACAATAAACCTTCAGTTGAGTTAGTACTTAGCTCTAGAAGTCAAGTCAAATCAGCAGCAATTCAAGAGTGATCATTCGAAGTCTATGGCCAATGGACAAAGACAAGAAGAAGACCACTCAGCTGATTGTGGAATCAGCTGATGGTACCGCTGCAGATAAAGACTTGGTGGAAAATATTCTTGACACTTTGAATATTTTCCTTTCCCGCTCAAAGAAGAAGAAAATGATGAGGATCTTCTATTTCGGTAATAGAAGATAAGTTGTCAGAACTTCATCGTTTGTCCCTCCAAGCATGTATAGAGAAAGTCAACATCTTTTGTACTATCATAGTACATCTTTTCACTGTGCGTCAGAAAAGGTTACAAGAGAAGTTGACACAAAGTACAATTGGGACTGTAACGTATGCAAGAGCATTTAATGTCTCCTTGGACAAGTCTACATCGACGAATAATATGTTTACACGTCGATTAACTTGTGGACAAAGGAACATGGATCTTGGGCTATAAATAGAGACATAAATGCTTGCATTTAGACACACCTTTTAGCATTCATAGCACAAGAACATTCTCTGAGAGTTTGTCTAGTATTAACTCCCTCATAGTTATTACTCGGCATTCAATATCAGCTGTTAGTATCAGCTGATATTACTCTCCTTGCATAATCTTTTCTAGTTTGAGCTAGTTAAAGTGTCATTTCAAGTATAAAGTTTTAGTTAGTGTGTACTACCTATTTCCGCAAACTTTGTACTGTATTAAGTTGTTTTAATAAACTCTTAATCATTGAAATCTTGTGTGTTCTTTGTTTGTAAGTCTACACTTAGCCATAACGCAACACGTTTGTGTTGTTGGGGACCAACAGTGACCGTAGAGTTCTTAAAGACACATAAGGTTTTTGTAATTGTGGCTATAGTTTTACCTATAGCCACATTAAATTATTTTTAATCCGTGACTTTTGATATCATTTGGCCACACTAAAAAAAATACCAACATGGTTATTATTTCCTTCTTGACCTGTCAAACCCGATTGGTAATAGTTAAACCCAAGTAAAAAACCGAGTTAAATCGTTAAATTGTCGGCCAAAGAATTGCACTGCACCGAGCCTTAAGTCAAATGGCCACACAACGTGATAGGCCTAATGGACTCAAGCTTTAATTGCTTCAACATAGTTGGTGCACACTTCTTTTTATAGTGAAAGTAATTCACCCAACTTTCATACAAATAGCAATGTGGGACAACATTTAGCCACATTTTTACGAATTAATGAGACAATTGGTTGCTTTTAGACACATAATCAATTTAACTGTAGTCGTAAATTTGTTATAGCCACATGAAAAATTGAGTGACTTTATTTTGTCCTATAGCCACATGACACACAATAATGATCGTGGTTATATACTAACTTTCAACAACAACGACTTCATGTGGCTAATAAACACATATGCCCACAAATACTAGTATCACACTTAATCATGGCTATTGTTTGCCCTTTAGCCACATAAGTCGTTATCACATATATGTGACCCCTGATAATACTTAGCCACGTTTAACATTATTAACGTGACAATTTGCTACTTGTAGACACACATTTATATACGATAAAATGGTGATTATAAATTAATTATAGAGACATAATTTTAATTTTACCTTTACCATTGCTATTATTTAGGTTATGGCCACACACAATTTTAGTTTTATCTTAATTTGATTTAGGATATGGCAAATATCCATCATATAGCCACACAGACAAAGAAAAGTTTTGAGTGACTATTGTTTATTGTATAGCTACTGAGCTACATAACACACACAATAATGACCCATGGCTATATACTTCTTTCAACAACAATGAATTTTATGTGGCAAATGAATACCAATTTTTGGACACACAAGTAGTTGATTCATGTGGCCAAATATTTGTCTTTCGCCTCAGGTATTAACCGTCACAATATAATGTCACGTTTTAACAAAAAAAATCATGGCGAAAAGTGTGACATATGGCCACGCTACATGACCGTAGCTAGCAATGGACACGTTTATCATGTTAAATCGTGGCTAAAGTGTTCAAATCTAATTTTTAATTGCCACAATAATTAAGTTAAAATGTGGCTAAAACAACATTAGAACATTATTTGTGATATTTAGCCACATGAACATGTGAACCTGTGGCGAGGTTGTTTAAAAAAAACCATGGCTAAAAGCTATTTTTGTACTAGTTTGCGTCTCTGGAATGACTTCATCATCTCCTCCAAGATCAGTCGATTTACAACCCGTTGCTCTTTCCTTACCAAAGATGGTACACAGATTGTCATAGAAGGGAAATGACTTGCCTCGAAAATTAGCAGCACCTTTGTGAGACTACAAGGCAATTAGAACAAAATTAGAATAAAGTTTTTTTTAATGTATAGTTTTTTATAACATACCTTGACATATTCATCCCAAACACTGTTTTCAGCGTACACACATTTTTTTTCTTCATTCCAACCAAACCCACTTGTATGAATCATATCATATACAATGCCAAAGTGTGTCTTCCATGTCTTCATCCTAGACTTTATGTGCGGTTCTGCTTTGAGACCGGAATTAGGAAGACTTACATCTAGTAATTGTTGAACTCCATTCAAATAGCCTGGTTTGAACCCGATGTCAGCACCTGCATACTTTCCGAATGCATGTAACTCCATTAACGCATCAATTATCCTTTCATCTTCATCATTTGTCCAATTATGTTTGCCCCTTCCGGTACCTCTCGCTGCATTTGAATTTGCCATGCCTAGATACAAATGTATAATTCATAATTCATGGTTATACAAAGAGTAAAGAAAATATTAAATAAAAATGATGAATCAACATTATCAATCATAATTCATTGTTCAACAAACAAAGAGTTCCAGAGCTTTAATTTGGAGAGAAGAGAAGAGAAAATGAAGGAAATAATTTTTTATCATGTTCCAGAGTTTGTTTTATAAAAGAAAGGAAAAGAAGGGGAGGGAAACTATGGCCATATTTTTTCTCCTAATCTTCCTCCCAAAAGTGGGAAGATTTGGAGAGAAGAGAAACTTTAATTAATTGCAATTACCAAACTAACCTTGTCATTACCTAATTTCTTTATATTTTAAGGACAAAATTGTAAATGTGTTAACTTTTTTCCTTTCTCTCCAACTCAGGAACACAAAAAACTATTACTAAGGTGTTGTTTGTTTTTTCAGAGCAAAAAGATCTGCTGTCTGCGGACCACATCTGCCAGCTGCTGCAGCTTCTGAGATGGACCAAAGATCTGCAGTCTGCAAGAAAACTGTTGTTTGTTTTTAAACATCTGCAGGCTGCTTAAATAAACTGAAATATTAATTAAGATAATAATATTATACATTAATATAATAATTGTATTGTTATAATTTTACTATAATTAAGACCCTATTAGCAATTGATCAAAGAACTTGAAGATTATAAAAGCAAGAAACAAGTAAGATAGAGAGAATTATAATCACTTATGCAAGTGTATTATGAGGTGCACTTTGCTTCATTACATGATGGGGTATTTATACTACAAAATTTACTATTGATTTACCATGCTACATTAATTAGTAGACAAGAACATTTATGATAGATTTGGAAATATTGAAAATGATTTACCCTAGGATTAAATTATGTTCATGCTAGGATTGAAAATGTGTCCATCCATATATATACTTATATATATTTTATAACACTCCCCCTTGGATGACACTTTTTCAAGCAGAGTTCAACTTTGAAGTAGTGCCTCATTAAAAACCTTTGCTAAAGAAAACCCAGTGGGAAAAAACTTTAACGAAGGGAAAAAGATTGCAGTGTATAGTTGACTCCCCCTCATGTAGACATCTATCACATCTGATGAACATGCCGCATTCCAATATTGTGAACATGTTTTCTGAACATTGCAGTAGGGAGTGACTTTGTGAAAAGATCTGCAGAATTATTACTAGATTGAACGTATTTCATTTCGATTTGCTTATCCTTTATCAAGTCTTGAGTGTACGAGAAAAATCTTGGGGGTATATGTTTTGTTCTGTCAGTCTTTATATACCCTTCTTTCATCTGTGTAACACAAGCTGCATTGTCTTCATGAATCACAGTTGGATTTTTCTCCCCCTCTAGTCCACACGAAGTAAAAATAAGTTTTGTCATTGATCTTAGCCACACACACACTCTGCTAGCTTCATGTAGTGCGATGACTTCTACATGATTTGATGATGTCGCGACAAGTGTTTGCTTTTGGGAGCGCCATGAAATAGCAGTGCCTCCACTCATGAAAACATATCCCGTTTGAGACCTAGCTTTATGAGGATCAGATAAATAACCTGCATCTGTATAACCAACTAACTCTTGTTTTGAATCATTAGAATAAAATAGACCTAAATCAACAGTTCCTCGAAGGTATCGAAAAATATGTTTGATACCATTCCAATGCCTTTTTGTAGGAGCTGAACTAAATCTTGCTAACAAATTAACAGCAAAAGAAATGTCGGGTCTAGTACAATTTGTAAGATACATTAAAGCTCCAATTGCACTGAGATATGGTACTTCTTGACCAAGAACCTCTTCATTTTCTTCACGAGGTCTAAAGGGATCGTTGTCAACGTTAAGTGATCGAACGACCATTGGAGTGCTTAATGGATTCGCTTTGTCCATATTGAAACGTTTCAAAATCTTTTCTGTATAATTTGATTGATGGACAAGTATTCCATTATTCATATGCTCAATTTGTAAACCAAGACAATATTTGGTTTTACCAAGGTCTTTCATTTCAAATTCTTTCTTTAAAAGTACAGTTGTTTCATGAATTTCCTTATGGGTCCCGATAAGGTTCAAATCATCAACATAGACGGCTATGATTACAAACCCGGATGTTGTTTTCTTAATAAAAACACATGGGCAAATAATATTATTGGTATAACCTTTACTTATTAAGTAATCACTTAAACGTTTATACCACATGCATCCGGATTGCTTCAACCCATACAAGGATCGTTGTAACTTAATTGAATACATTTCTTTGGGTTTTTCACTTAATGCTTTTGGCATTTTAAATCCTTCGGGAACTTTCATGTAAATATCACTATCAAGTGATCCATACAAATAAGCTGTGACAACATCCATTAGACGCATTTCTAAATTTTTGGAAACTACCAGGCGTATTAGATATCTAAACGTTATTGCATCCATAACCGGAGAATATGTTTCCTCATAATCAATTCCCGGTCTTTGAGAAAAACCTTGGGCTACAAGTCTAGCTTTATATCTTATAATTTCATCCTTCTCATTTCGTTTTCGTATAAAAACCCATTTATAACCCACAGGTTTCACACTTTCTGGTGTGAGGGCAATGCGTCCAAAAACATTACGTTTATTCAACGAATTTAATTCAGCTTGCATGGCTTCTTTCCATTTATCTCATTCATGTCTACTCTGACATTCAATGACAGACTTTGGTTCATGATCATCATTCATAATTTCACATGCAACGACATAAGAAAATATTTCATCAACATTTCCTATTTCATCCCGGTTCCATAATATATTTGTTTGACCATAATTGATGGAAATCTCATTTTTAACATCATTCATTTCCTCTTGTGGAGGAGTTTCAATATTTTGTGTTTCTTCAGAAATACTTTCCTTATGATCATTCGCATTTTCTGCATTCTTTCTTTTTCTAGGATTTTTATCCTTGGAACCAACTGGTCTTCCACGCTTTAAGCGTGCTCTAGACTCTTGAGTGACTTTATCACCAGATTTTGAGTTTGTTATTTCAATCCGGGCTGGAGCATTAACAACCGGTATATGTGATTTTGTCACTCTTTTAGTATCAGTAAATGCATCAGGCAATTTATTTGCAATTTCTTGCAAGTGCATTATTTTTTGAACTTCTTTTTCACATTGGTTAGTTCGAGGATCAAGATATAATAGTGATGGCTCACACCATGATACATTCTTTTCTTTGTTTTTCTTTTCTTCTCCCAATGTTAGAAAGTTTGCCTCATCGAAGTGGCAATCTGCAAAACGTGCTGTAAAAACATCACCTGTTAAAGGTTCAAGATATCTTATGATTGAACTTGTTTCATACCCAACATATATTCCCAACCTTCTTTGAGGTCCCATTTTTGTACGTTGTGGTGGAGCAATAGGAACATATACAGCACAACCAAAAACTCTAAGGTGGGAGATGTTTGGCTCTTGGCCATAAGCAAGTTGTAAAGGAGAGTATTTATGATATGCACTTGGTCTTATACGAATTAATGATGCAGCATGTAAAATAGCATGACCCCAAATAGATACGGGAAGTTTTGTTCTCATTATTAATGGTCTAGCAATTAACTGAAGACGTTTAATCAAAGATTCAGCTAAACCATTTTGTGTGTGTACATGAGCAACTGGGTGTTCAACAACAATTCCTACAGACATACAATAATCATTAAATGCCCGAGACGTAAATTCACCAGCATTATCCAATCTTACTCTTTTTATGGTATGATCAGGAAAATGTGCTCTTAGTTTAATGATTTGTGCAAGAAATTTTGCAAATGCAACATTACGTGTTGATAATAGACAAACATGAGACCATCTACTTGATGCATCTATTAAGACCATAAAGTATCTAAATGGTCCACATGGTGGATGAATCGGTCCACAAATATCTCCATGGATTCTTTCAAGAAACGCAGGGGTTTCCATTTCAATTTTAATAGGTGAGGGTCTTATAATCAACTTACCAAGGGAGCATGATGCACATTGAGTCATTTTACCTTTATAAGGGGCCTTATGATCTTTCAATGGATGCCCATGAGTGTTTTCAATTATCCTCCTCATCATTGTTGAGCCTGGATGCCCTAACCTGTCATGCCATAAGCTAAATATACTAGGATCATGACTATTTACTTTGACTACCATGTGTGACTCTGCCATGTTTATATGTGTGTAGTGTAGACCACATTGAAGCAATGGTAGTTCTTCCAACACATGACTTTTATTAGTAATGTGTAATATTTTCTTATTATCTGTAGTCACACTCTGAGTGTCATATCCATTATGATATATGTCTTTAAAACTTAATAAATTTCTCTTTGATTTAGGAGAAAATAAAGCATTATCTACCAAAACTTGTGTACCATTAGGTAGTATAAAATTAGCCTTTCCTACACCTTCTATCAAGTCCGCTGGACCTGATATGGTGTTTATGCTTGCCTTTGTTGGTTTTAGTTCAGAAAAATATTTCTTAGATTTAAGGATGGTGTGCGTGGAACCACTATCCAGAATACACAGATCTCCAACCATCAATTGTTGTTTTGCTCCAGTAGAGTTCATATTAAACTTGAAAAATGGAAAAACATAAGTTATTATAAAAGGTGATTAGAAATTCATTTCATGAAAAAGGAAAATCCTAGTTTAACGAACGACATGCATAGACGAATTACAAAGATGAAAACATAAACATAATTATGGGTTAGACATGAGTGATTAAGCTTCATATTACTCCATGTCATTCAAGAAATCGGAAGCATTTAGATCAGTGTTTTCAGATTGATCCACAAAGTTTACTTCTTTCTCCTTTTGCTTAAGTGAAGCTTGATATAGCTTGCAAAAGTGAGAAGGTGTGCGACAAGTACTTTGCCAGTGACCCGTGCTACCACATCTATAACACACACTTTGATTGTTCTGAGAAGCACTTGCTTCAGCATCATGTTTGGTGGTCTTGTTTTGTGAATGGACTTTGTTAACTTGTGGGGCATGATAAGTATTGTTTCTTGGACCACGTCCATATCCACGTCCACGTCCACGACCATAACCATGACCACGACCATAAGGGTGACTTCGACCAAAGTTTTGGTTTCGGCCATTATTATAGAATTTTGGCCAAAAGAATGGTTTTGATTAAAACGACCTCGTCCACGGCCACGACCACGTCCCCTTGTATTATTTCGAGGACCAACATTTTCTGCACCATTGACCTCAGGGAATGCTGATGATCCTGTGGGACGGGACTCGTGATTTTTCATTAAGAGCATATTGTTTTGCTCAGCAGTCAGAAGATATTCTTGCAAATCAGAATATTTTGAGAATTTTTGCAATCGCAAGTTGTCTTGCAAAGTAACATTAGATGCATGGAATGTGGAGTAAGTTTTCTCCAACTTTTCTTCATCTGTCACAGGATCTCCACAAAATTCAAGTTGTGAACATATCCTGAACAACGCTGAGCTATAATCAGACATTTGTTTAAAATCTTGGAATCTCAGTGATCTCCATTCTTCTCTGGCAAAAGGAAGTAAAACCCTTTTCTTATTATCAAATCTTTCTTTAAGAGATTTCCAGAAAATATATGGGTCTTCAATGTTTAAATATTCATTTTTTAAACTAGCATCAACGTGTTTACGAAGATTGAAAACTGCTTTCCATTTTTCTTGGGATGAGCAATTATTATTTTCATTCAAGGCGTCTAAGATACCCATTGATGCTAAATATGCTCTCATATCAGTGATCCATGAGTTGTAATTTTTACCAGATGCTTCTAACGCATCAAATTCAATCTTCGCAACGTTTGACATTTTTATAACTATATATATTTAAAACAAAAACAAGTTAAAAATCAGAATCCATATATATCAATATGTATTGCACAAAACAGAAGTGGGAGAACAATCATCCCATACGTGAACAAGAAAGGATAAAATACATCAGGCGTGAGACTAATTAAGATGCCAAGTACAATAACCATTACAATCATGAAAATTAAAAACGGGTGAATCATTCTTGATCTTGATTTTGAAGATGAGAGAAATTATTTTGTGGTATAAAGAAGTGTGGATGATGTGTTTATTTATAGTGTAAAAATATAGCCGTTGTATATTTTTTATAATTTTTTTTACCGTTTATAACCGTTATATATATAGCCGTTATATATATAAATTTTTTTTAATAAAAAGAATAATTAAAGAAATAAATTACATAGACATATTTGTAAAATATTAGTGAATCTTAAATAAATTATAAACTAGTAAATAAAAGAAAGAAAGAAAATATGCATAAGTATTAGTATGCATAAAGGAAAGTTAGTATATATAAATAAATGTTAGTAACATAAATAAATGTTAGATGCAATAAAATTAAATGTTAGTTTGCATAAGTAAAAGTTAGAATACATAAATGTAAAAAAAAAATGGTAAAGGAGTGTACCACTGACACTGGTCACATATTGTGACCGGACACCCGACCCAGCAACAGGTGCATTCCCCGGCAAATCACCTAACAATGATATCCACACCTCTGCTTGGGCTCGATATACAGAGGGGGACCCACGTTTCAACGGAGGCTGGTGGCCACAAGGGGGGTTTCACGGGGTTTGAACCCGGGACCTCCCACATAGGAGGCCCAAGTCTTACCAACCGCGCCCACCCTTGTGGTTAGAATACATAAATGTAAATGTTAGCATAAGCATAAGTAAAAGTTAGAATACATAAATGTAAATGTTAATTTGCATAAATTAAAAGGGTTAGTAAACATAAGAATAAAATTAGTACAATAATAAATGTAAGTATGTTAGTAGTCCCAAGATTAGTAGTCCAAATGTCATCATAATGTCCTTGATTAAAGGTGTTTGGTTTGATATAATTTATTATTATATTATAACTTATTGTTATAAGAAATGTTTACCTTAAGTAATTAACTTGATTAAGTAAATGTACCTTATGATTGAGTTGATCTTCCTTGATTAAGAACTTTCGTGCTGATAACGTGTTATAATTTTACTATAATTAAGACCCTATTAGCAATTGATCAAAGAACTTGAAGATTATAAAAGCAAGAAACAAGTAAGATAGAGAGAATTATAATCACTTATGCAAGTGTATTATGAGGTGCACTTTGCTTCTTTACATGATGGGGTATTTATACTACATAATTTACTATTGATTTACCATGCTACATTAATTAGTAGACAAGAACATTTATGATAGATTTGGAAATATTGAAAATGGTTTACCCTAGGATTGAATTATGTTCATGCTAAGATTGAAAATGTGTCCATCCATATATATACTTATATATATTTTATAACATGTTAATATTAATATAATAATAATAGTATTAATTAATATATTAATAATATTTGTTAATATATTAATACTATTTATATTTATATATAATAGTAATATATATAATTTAAATATAATAATAGATAATTTAAATATATTTAAATATAATAATATATATAATTTAAATATAATAATAGATAATTTAAATATATTTAAATATAATAATATATATAATTTAAATTTAATAATGTATATTATTATCTAATAATATAATAATATTAATTAATATAATAATATTATATATTAATATAATAATAATATTAATTAATATAGAAAAATAATATTAATTAATAAAATATTAGTATTAATTAATATAATAATATTATATATTAACATAATAATAAAATATATTAATTTAATATTATATATTAATATACTAATAATATTAATTAATATTTAATAATAATATTAATTAATATAATAATAATAATAATTAATATAATAATATTATATATTAGCATAATAATAAAATATATTAATATAATAATAATATTAATTAATATATAATAATAATATTAATTAATATAATAATATATATAATTAATATAATAATATAATATATTAACATAATAATAATATAGTATATATTAATATAATAATAATATTAATTAAGTTTGGAGATTATTTTTTAAGTTTGGAAGACCTAAGAAGCTAATGCCCAAGTCTTCCTGGGGAAGACCTTAGGCAGACAATATAAGGTCTGCGAGCTTCCGAAAAACAAACATCTGCGCAAGCCTTTTTCTGCGCGTGGTCTGCGCCGCGAAGACAAAAGACCCCGGGAAGACCTTTTGTAAAAAAACAAACAGCACCTAAGTATTTTCTTTTTTTTTCTATCTGACATGGGAACACAAAAAGGAAAAATATTTTCATTCTTAATTTCTCTTGTCTTCTCTTTACTTCACTTCATTTCTTTTATTTTCTTTCATTTTTTTTAAATGTGGAGGTGTTTGATGGTCATAAAATGGTAATGTGAGGTGTTTGATGGTCATAAAATTTGGGTAAAGTAATAACCATTCTGGTTTTTGGTCTTCCATTTCCAACCCCAACTTTGGCTTTCTGTAATCTCTATCTCTCGCAATTGGCTGTTTCCCCGAGAAGACCGCTCTTCCTCTCTATCTCACACACAAACACACAGCAGGTTTGAAAATAATTTGATCGGATTTACGATCCTCCGCCGTCGATCACCGTCTTTGTCGGCCGTCATTACCGTCACGTAAGTTCAGTCAAACTGCTTCTTAGTCCAGCCAATAGTATCTAAAGTTTCTAGATCCAGTTACTTACCTTCGCCACCTCTATTTAGCTGCTATTTAACACTCTTCTATTTCATCAGTTTATGTTTTATTAAGTCCCGTTGATGATGCATAAATAGAATTAACAGGTCAATTCCATCTTCACAACAGAAAAAATGACTTTTGTTTGGGCTGTCTGTGATGGTAGTTAGGGTTTCGGACAGATTTGTGTTGGATTTTGGATAGAGTTGTGGGGGGATTTGTAGCGGGGATTGTTATATGAATATGATTAGATGATGCAAAAACAACTTGTAGATAAGAAGGATCCGAAATATAGAATCTGGAAAAATCTCTCTTATTCAAACAAGTTTTTTCCATTAGTGTCTAGATTCTAGATAAACTTGTTAAATTAGCAGAAAACATAACTATTATCAGGAATAAGAGGTTTGGTGGGTCATAAGTGTCTTCTATAAATTTAAGTAGTGTACATGTGTGTTCATGCAGAGGAAGGTTTTACAAGGGACTTGACTTGAAGATCAAGAAATTTCAAGCCCTTGTGTGGTCTCATTGACAGAGAAAAACATGGCAATTGATTCAACTATTATATCTGAGACTGCTCCTTCTTGGTTTACTCCCAAAAGGTACATTTTTCATGCTTCTTTCCCTTGTTTTCTTTTAGGTTATTGATGAATTGAGAACAAACAGGCTAGACTAATGTGGTAATTTAAATGTTTTTCACTCTTTCTTTTAGGTTGCTTGTAGTATTTTGTGTGATAAACATGGTAAATTATGTGGATCGAGGAGCAATTGCAAGTAATGGTGTAAATGGAAGTCTCAGAGTTTGCACAGAGAGTGGTGTGTGCTCAGATGGCAGTGGAATTCAGTAAGTATTATTTGTAATTATAACCTATGATTTTTGTTACTTTAGATTTTAGAATAACATTATTGCTAATATAACTACCTTTATTGTTCTTCAGGGGTGATTTTGACTTGACAAATTTTAAAGATGGTGTTATTTCCTCTGCTTTTATGGTTGGACTTCTTGTTGCATCTCCCATATTTGCATCATTGGCCAAAAGGTATTATGAGCCAGTTGACCCATAACAGTACTACTTTACTTGAAGTCATTTGACCAATTAGAAAAAATGATTTTATTTATCCTGATCATGTATTGTTTTATGTTTTTGTTTATGGGCAGCATTAATCCTTTTAGACTTATTGGAGTTGGATTATCAGTGTGGACTCTTGCTGCTGCTGGATGTGGGCTTTCAGTTGACTTTTGGTCAATCACATTCTGCCGAATGTGAGTAAATTACTTCAACCACCATAAACCATAATTACATGTAACTTATCTTTGTGCTGAGGTGGAAAAATGGGCAGGTTGGGTGACAAATCAAAATGAGTAAATTTTTGCTGGTCAAAATGAACCAGTTTGCTTTAGGCCAATCCCTAAACACTTCTTTTCCCCTTTTTTTTTTATATTTTTAAAATTTTTTAATGAGCAAATAAAAATTATAAAAATGATATCATTACAAATTTAAACTTACTTTGTTTAATAAAGCAATTAAGGTGGGTTTTATGCATTTGAATACACCACTTTCTCGAGTTATAAATGAAAGAAAAGGCGGAGTAAAGAATGGAAATGAAAGGAAAGCCAGTCGTTTTACAATTACGTCCTTGTTTTAGCAATGTTAGGGTTTTCAGAATAAGGGCATTTTTGTCATTTAACCAAATTATTAATTTTTTCAGGTTAGTTGGTGTTGGTGAAGCTTCTTTTATAAGTCTTGCAGCTCCATTTATTGATGACAATGCTCCAGTAGCTCAGGTTCTCTTTCTCACTGCCTAATTGCCAAACATTCATATACATTTTTTATTTTTCTGATATAATATTAGTTTTTCTTCAAAAACTATAAATAATAAAATGATGTTTGAAAATTCTTGATAAAATTCAAAATTGGTTTATAAATAATTTGTGCTACAGAGAACAGCATGGCTGGGAATATTCTACATGTGCATACCAACAGGGGTTGCTGTTGGTTATGTTTATGGTGGACTGGTATGCACCTGATCTTTCTTTCTTTATTGCACAAATTAATAATTTAATTTTGACCAGGTCAAACTAATGCACAACATTCTCTATTTTAAAGGTTGGATCTAGTCTTGGTTGGCGATATGCATTTTTTGGTGAAGCAATTCTCATGCTCCCATTTGCTATTTTAGGTTTTACAATGAAACCGTTACAAATGAAAGGTACTTTTTTTCTGTAAGTAGTTTTTTATAAAACAATTTAAAATACTATCTGTTTAACAAGTTTTGTTGATGTAGGCATGTCGAATGATAAAAAACATCCAGAGTTATCTGACCATAGCTCCAAGGAACAATCCAGGTTCGATTATTTATATATTTATTATAAATAAAATGATATATAAATATTTGAGGAATAAATTAAGGCATATATTTTGTTGCAGCCATATATCAAATGAATTATGGAGATTTTGGGGAGATCTAAAGGGGCTTTTGCATGAGAAGATATATGTGATAAATGTTGTAGGTTATATTGCATATAATTTTGTGATTGGTGCATATTCATACTGGGGACCAAAAGCTGGTTACAGCATATATCAAATGGTAAGTATTTTTTTTTTATTATTATTACAATTAATAAAAAGAATAATGGGTTGATGTTTTACAACAGGAAAATGCTGATATATTATTTGGAGGAATCACAATTATTGGTGGAATAGTTGGGACATTGGGAGGAAGTATTATTTTAGATAAAATGAATTCCACAATCCCCAATGCTTTTAAGGTATACAGAATTTATATAATTTTAGACTAAGTTTTAGTTTTAATTTTAGTTTTAGTTTTAGTTTTATGTTTTGATTGGATTTGTTTGCATTGCAGCTTCTTTCAACAGCAACATTTTTGGGAGCAGTATTTTGCTTTAGTGCCTTTTGTTTCAAGAACTTGTACGTTTACATGGTTTTCTTTTTAGTTGGGGAGATACTTATTTTTGCCACTCAGGTAACTTTCTTGTTCAGGATAAATTAAATTATGGTAATTAATGATTATTAATTTTGATTAATTAATTATGGTATGATGCAGGGTCCGGTGAATTTTGTGTGTCTGCATACTGTTAAACCAAGTTTGAGACCATTAGCTATGGCTATGTCTACTGTGTCAATTCATGTTTTTGGTGATGTACCATCTTCCCCACTTGTTGGAATCCTACAGGTGGGACCCATGATTATATCAAAATCTGAAACCCTAAATATTAAATGACATGTGAATAATCTTCGTTCTTATTAACAAATTTTTTGTTTGTTTGTGTGTGTGTAAAATAGGACAAAGTTGACAACTGGAGGACATCTGCTTTGATCTTAACTTCAGTATTGTTTTTGGCAGCTGGAATATGGTTTATAGGTATGTTGTCATTTATTTTACAATCAAGAACGTATAAAAATTTTCAGTGGTTTTTTTAATTTTGGTAAATTCGTATAAATTATGTTTGTTTGATATTGTAGGCGTGTTTGTTGAGAGTGTAGACAGATACAATGAAGAGAGTGATGTAGTGCCGTTACTTGAAAATAAGCCGAATGATGCAATTGCTTCACTATAAATTTGATGATGAAATCAATATGTACAGCATTACCACCAACTGTTGTTTACAAGTTTTGTTTTTTGGGTTGCAACATTTTATTTGAAAAATGTGTCGTGCAAAGCCGATTTGGAGCTCTTCATGCATCATGGGTTTGATAGATACAATGTGTATGTATACAACTTACCTCAAACTTTTATCATCTACCTTATGTTTGTAATCACCCACTAGAGCTTTAATTGACTTATTTGAATTTTATATTTTTTTTTTAGCTAAAACATGCTTAGGTGTTTGTTTTTTGCAAAAAGGTCTGAGGGAGGTCTTTTGTCTGCGTGGCGCAGACCACGGGCAGAAAAGCCCTCACGCAGATGTTTGTTTTTTAGAAGCCCGTAGACAAAAAAATATGTGCACAAGGTCTTCCCCATGTAGACTTGAACTATAGCTTTTTGTATCTTCTCAACTTAAAAAAGAAAAAAGAATAAAAAGGATTCTTACTCCCATTGCAAAGCAGATCCCGTAGCTCCTCCGCCATCTCCTTTTCTCTCTCTCTCTCTCTCTCTCATCTCTCTCACGCCGTCACCTCTCTCTCTCTATCGTCTCTCTTTCTCTCCTTCGTTGTCTCTCTTTGTCGCCTCTCTCTCTCCGCCTCTCCCTCTCTCTGCCTCTCTCCCAATTTTGCCCTAATTCTATCCCCAATTTTACCTAGTTTTGCCCTACTTAAACAAACAATATTTTTTTCTATTTTGCAGACCTTTAGTCCAGCTTTTTGGTGCAGATCATGGCAGATGTGGTCCGCAGATCTTTTTGCTATAAAAAAACAAACACCTATTGATTACAAAAGTCAACAAATTGACTGTATTTAAAACCGAAACAGGAACATGATCAGGAACATTTAAACTTATAAAAAATAAAGAATGAAATTAGACAACATTGAGATTTGAAATTCAACAAGTTGACTATAAACAACATTGAAATTTAAACAGTAACAGTAAATTTAAAAAAAATAATTAAGATACATTAGGACATAAATAATATTCTAGTAAAATAAACCGTGTAGATTCTGTTTCACAACCATATTTAAATTTGTTGACTAAAAAATTCAACAATTTGACTATATACAACTTGAATGAAAGCATTATGAACATTTAAAAAATTATAGTCTGAATATTTCTTCCTGAAACATGAAATTACAGAAACAGTAAATTACTGAAAAAGAAAATAAAAAAATAAATAAAAAAACCGTAACCTTTGTTTATTATGCTGCAGAGACAATAAGTACCACTCCTTAAAAGGACCCAATTGCAAATTTTATCTGCATCTGTTGCTGGATATAATAAAAGGTTACGTTAGTAATGATATTTTCATATATAAGTCGCAATGAATGTGGTAGTTAAGAATATCATAAAATTGAAAAGACTAAGTTGAATTATCAACACTAATAGCTATAAACAACACCAATACTTTATGTTTCAAAATCTGCTAAAACATGACATATGAGAATTAAAATGTTGAGTCACATTCAACACATCACCAAACTATACTCCGTATAAGAGAATGTTAAAAAGTAGAAGTAAAATCAAACTAACTGACAGTAAATGAGGTAAAAAGTAGTAACATATACTCCGTATAAGAGATACTCATCTTCAATTTTTTTCTTTCAACAGCAACGTTTTTGGAGGCAGTCAGTGCCTTTTGTTTCAAGAACTTATACGCTTTTATTGTCTTGTTTCTAATTGGGGAGATACTGGTTTTTGCCACACAGGTAACCTTTTTTCAGTTATTATATTAATTTTTGTAAATTACAACTTAAATAATAATCTTTACTATATTATAAAGCATTTACCCCTTCTAGAATTAGAAAGGCTGAAAATTAAGCCAACACACTTTCTATTTTTGTCTCCTTTTAAGTTTTAAAAAATTTGACGCAGCACAGGTTCGAACTCTAAATCTCCGTTGTAAGAAGGATGCACTCTACCCACTGAGCTACACGGGATCTTGATTACTATTTTGCCAAACATATCTTGTTTATTAACTACTCCAGATTTAAGATACAACTTTCTTCAACGATTGCCGTTTCGATTCCCTCAACACTTTGCCATTTCGATTCCCAACACTTGACGTTTCGATTCCCACGCAGATATTAAATGCTAATTTGAACCCTTCAATTAGCGTTTCAATTTTCAAAAAGAGGCAGAATACGCAACATTCCGACCGCCGATCTCCGACAACCACGAATCCGATCGACGACCAAAGGTAAATTTTCTGTTCTTAGTAGTGGCCACACTCGCTTCTGCCGATACGATGGCGCTTAAAGACTGCAACTTTTTTAACTTGATGCGGAATTTGTCTATTCTCATATTACGTACGGATCTAAAATTGTTCCTAATTGATTTCACTTATGCAATTGGTTTGGAATTTGCAATAATCAACTAAATCTACAGCTCTTTTGTACGAACGAATATGAATTCTTTATAATGACATCTTATTTTTTTCTTAGCATGATATTTGTAGTTTTATTTATGGTTTATTTTGCAGGTTTTGGTTAATTACGCAAGGTCATCTAAGGAGGCAGAAGTAGTTTCTAAAGAGGTTCTTTTTCATCTTATTATGACATTTGTTGTTTAGAACTGTGTTTAAGAATTTGGAGTGATGATCTTCAACTCGATAGTTATTTTGTTATTTAAAGAATTTGGAGTTAGTTAATCTTGTTATCTTCTGATACATTGTAACAGGATGTAATAAAGTGATTATTTTGTTTCAAAATTGAGGAAGCCGGTGGTCAAGCACTTACATTTAGGGGAGATGTTTTAAAAGAAGAAGTTGCATCTATGATTAAAACTGTGAGTGCAAATTTATGTTATATCTTGATTATTTGGTTATAAAAATATTGGAATTTTCTGACTTTTATAATCATTACAGGCGGTTGATGTATGGGGTCATTGATTTTTCCATTTTCTGCAAAGTTTCTCTCATTTTTGTTTTTTAATTAATCTAAACTAAATATTACAAGAGTTGGTTTATCAATAAGGATGAAGGCATCTCAATGGCAAGTGGTCATTCTTTTGAATCTTACTGGTGTATTCCTATGTACACACAACTTTATTAAACATTTATAGTCTGCCATATTGTAATATTATTAATGTATTTTTTCTTGTTTTTTAGGCACCTTTAAAGTCATGTTGAAAAAGAGAAAGGTATAATATTTTGTTTTTTTTCCTTTAATTTTACGAGATCCAACGTTTATGATTTTTACATGACATGGTAATTTTTTAGGGAAAAATTATAAATATTGCACTTTGCTGACGAGATGTATTAATTCTTATATGTTTTTCCCCTTAAATGTTTTTTCTATGATGGTATGATATTTATTATTCAACTTAAAATCAAGTTTTTGTATGTGCTCCAAGTATAGTAGCAGACTAGCAGTGGACCCGCTTTTGGAGAAGATAAGTCCTACTTCCTTAGAGGTAACCTAAAATCACTTAATTTTGGGTTTTTAAATGTGTTATTTAATGTCCAACGTTTATAAACCAGGTTGTAAGGCTATTTGCAAAATCAAGAGGTTGTAAGTTCTCATGTTGAGCATTTGACCCTTTAATATCAGGTATATTTATCTTGAAAATTTCCGCACTTGTTTTTTTATTTAATACCAGAAAACACCATTGCTTTCATTCAATATTCGCCATCTTGATACCTATGTCAAAAGTGAACTTCACAAGCTCCACCAATTGAAGGATGAACATGGTCACTATGCCAGTAATTTATTTGTTAAGAAGCAATGAAGATGTTGAGTGGGAAGTGAATAACTTTACATGAATTTATTTGTTAGTTAGGAGAGTCTTAGTTTTTGTATAGAGTGACAAATTGATTTTGGTGATTTTTTCATATTATATTTTTGTAGTTGCAATTAATTTGTGCATTGTTGGATATAATCTTTTTTGTAACTTTTTTGTGACTAATGTAAAAACAAAATGTTTAAATCTATTTATTGTCAGCTTTGAATTTTTGAAGATAATTAGTGACATCGAAAATGATATGTTGGCTTTCAAAATAAAATATCAAAGATGATATGTTGATGATATGTTTCTCTAGAACAACATTTTTTCACTGCAAAAAATAGTTACCGGGTACACGCCGCCGCATTGCGCGGATACCTGCTAGTAATAATAATAATAATTAAAAATAATAATAATAGTTGTAAATTTCAGAGTCCTGTTAATTTTGTATCTATTCATGCTGTTAAACCAAGCTTGCGTCCATTAGCTATGGCTATGTCTACTTCATGTGTTTGGTGATGTGCTTTCTTCTCAACTTGTTGGAGTTGTGCAGGTCTGTTCTGTTTATGAATACCTGTTATTTTTTTATCATTTTTAAACATGTTTTTTTATATTTTATGTGAAAATACAGGACAAAACAAAAAACTGGAGAACATCTACTTTAATCTTGACTTCAATACTTTTTCTGGCAGTTGCAATATGGTTTACAGGTATTCCAAAACTTTAATAAAACCTGCTGCTTTTTAATAACATGATTTTCATTTTTAGTTTGAGCATTAAAGTTGGGTAGTATATGAGATAAAAAATTGAAAATTTTCTTAAAATACGTCTATTTTTTTTTTATTAGATTTGATTTTAGAACCATAGATAATTTGAATAGGTGGTTTTCATACTACAGACAAAAACCACTTAAAAAACAAAAATCACCTTATTTTTCATATAATTTCTGCCCATAATTCTGCATATTCAATTTTGACAATAGTTTTATAGCAACATTGAATCGGTTTATTTTATGAGTTCTCATCAAATCATTAACTTAAAGAAATATCAAGTAGCCGTTACAATACAAATGACGAAAGAATTGCAACAAATTTCATTCTAATGAAAATGATTTCTTCATAATAATTCTTTGCATCTACACAAGTGAAAGCTCGCCAGCTGGCGTTGATCTCTTGACCAGCTTAGCCCATGACTCATTTGTCTCAGCAATCACTTTCAGTGCATATTCCTGTCATTTGGATTTATAAATAATTTGAAGATTATTATTTTTACATTATATAAAATAGATTTCCATACCTTATTAGCTGCTTTGTTGCCAAGACCAAAGTTGTTGGCAGGTTTGCCATCAGGGATCTTGTAATCCCTAAACCAGTCTCTAATTGCAGTAAGAGTGCCCTAAATATAATTTTCATTAATTTTATTAAATAAGACCTTGACCTATATATTAATTTCATAATTAATTTTAAAAGAAAATACCGGAAAATGCTTCTCAACATCATCAACATCATTAACAAGAGAAGCCCTAGGATCATCCAATGAAATTGCAATAACTTTCCAGTCAAGTTCTCCTTCATCAATCATAGCTAAACAACCTAAGGGTTTGACTTTCATAAGTTGACCTATGTTCCCACGAGCATCCCCGATTTCAACAACATCAACTGCAAATATCACATAAAAAATCAGGTAAATGAATATGAAATATCATATATAGTTTTATTTAATTTCAGTGTACCATATAAATAGCATAATGAGATTTAAATTCACCTGGATCATTGTCTCCAAATGCTCCATCAACATCAGGGTTTGCAAATGATGGATCTTCCCATGTTTGTGGAAGCAAACCGTAATTCCAGTTAATATTGTACCTACAAAGTAAAAGTTTAAAGTTAAGCCATATGTATAAGTAATAATAGCATAGTACGAATCTTGTTTAATACAATTAATCTATCATTTTATTCAAGTAATCGAAAATTTTGTGGGATGATAAAAGTAACAAAACAAGCTTACGGGTAGTATCTAAGTTTCCCCTTTTTTGTATCTTGTTTAATTGGAGTGAATATTTCATCAGTAGCAACTTCCATTTTTGCACTTGATTCTTTTGGAATTTCAACAATAAAATTGAATGCTCCATCACCCACGCGCAATGGTATATCATGCCAAGGTGAAACCTGAAACAATCTATTCCCGTTATTATCCTAAAATGCATCCCAAATTGTTAATCACATTTGATTTTGATCCAAAAATCAAGAGTTTGATTGTACTAATTTAGTTTTTCTTTACAACTCCATGAGCTGAAATTCAGTACGAATTCACAAATTAGCTAGTAGAATCAATTCATTCCATACGTAAGAGTAACCCTAAATCGACAATCATCATATACAATTTTCAATACAAAAAACCTCAATCGGTCAACTGATACACCAAACATATACATTTTGCAATTAATTAATCGATACCTAATCAATTTATCTAATCGAACGCTATAAAATCGCTCGGAAAAAACACAAAACTTGGAACGAGGGAGCAATAATAACCTTTTTGCCGGAATTATCGACGAAAAACACTCTGTAATCTAGGGTTTCAGGTTGTCCTTCTTCCTTGGTCTGGATATCAGGTTTGTAAAGAGCTGAACAAGTGAAACCCCTCTTTTTGGTAATTAATTTGGTGTTGTTATTGGAGCAAAAGCTTATGAGGTGAGGTTTGAAGAATGAAGACGATGCAGCGGATTTGAAGAGCAGAGAAGTTGATGCCCCAATGTTGGTTGTTGACACCATCACTCTTGTGGCCGCCATTGATGATAGAGAAAGAGGTTTCAAATGGAGTAGCAACGAGTGGATTTTGTAGAATGTAGAGTAGGTGACTGATTAAGCACTACTTTTTTATACTTCCTCCGATTTAAAATAAGTATACATTGTTGGTTTCATGGTTTTTGAGGCAAAATATGATAATGATAATTAAATTAGATTAATTGGATGGTTAGTGGGGAATGATTCCCACAAATTTTGAATAAAGTGGGATTAATGATGTTTGAAAGTAAAAGTAAGGGTAAATATGTCATTTCACTTTAATAAAGCAGATATTTAGTGAGTATGAGTCTCACTATCTTTTTTCCAAATAAGGTAAGTTTTCAAAGTGTATCACTTATTTTGATACAACTAAATATGAAAAGTGTATCACTTATTTTAAATCGGATGAGGTATATAAATGGATGGATCACAAGTGGTATATACTTTTAATTTTCTTTTTTCTTTTTTAAATTTTATTTATTCACGACTGGGCGGGCATGTTTCGTGAGATATGTTGGAAAATAACAAAAATATTTTACACAACAATCCATATTTATAATGATGAGTTTGTAATAATTTTGATACATGAATTAATGTTTTAGGAAATTTAGATACGAAATAAGACTTATTTGTAAACGAAATTTATTGTTGAATTAGTGTAATTGCCATATATGTCACAACAAATAACCTTCAATCCATTCATGTTCTTAACTCTTTATATAGCGACATAAAGTGGACCTATGAGAATACTGGTCAACATAACGTATAGTCAACATAAACAACTAACTCTTCAGAAAAGGTTACAAAAAAATAAAATATAATATAAAAAGTCACACACCATTTCTGGCCCTCAGACTCTAACAATGTCTCTAAAGCACACTTCTGCTGATTTTCGAACATCTGCTGACTTATCCTGATGACAAACAAAAATTAATTTTATAACTAAAATTGTGTGTATTAAAAATAAAAAATTTGATATTTCATAAAGTTTAAATACCTAGAAACAGCAACTGGTCTCAGCAATTGAATTGCATCAGGGAACTTAGCTAATCCTGTAAGTTGTTTGGACAACCAATCAAAAAGATCTTTAGTCCTTTTGCTCCAAGTTTAGCATCAGTCAAAGAAGTAGTAATATATGGTAGCTAAAAAAGATCCATGAGTCAACAATAACTAAATTATTAAGAAAAACCAATATTAGAATAGATCAAATTAGTTAGCAAATTATATAGCTGCAATTAGGGATTTAAAAATAATATAAAAATGCAAAAAATATTACCATCTTATCAAGGTGAGTAGCAGCAACCCAAGAATCCAAAGTGGCCAAGGTACGTTCTCTCATGTGCTTTTTGTTGTCACCAATACATATCACCACATATGACAAAATTCCCTGCAAGAATAAATAATGACATATTAAATAATTTACAATATATAAATAAATGGTGATAGGTGTATTTAATGGAATTCGGTTGATTTTTCTATTGCATGTCGCATAGCAGAAGCAAGACCACTTATAGATGTCAAAGTCATGACTAAATTCTTGTTGCTGTCATATAACCGACCACTAAGAGATCCAAATAATTCCACTAAAAAGGATAAAAAAAATTAGAAATATATATTCACTGCAAAACAATTAAATTAACAAATGCAAATTATTACTATGAAAGCTGCTGATCTATGAGGACTATATGATTTTCTAATTACTCCTAATTCTAATAATTCTGAGATATGAGTTTTAAAGTCATTTATATCCTCATTTGTCGGCTTTATATTTTTTCTTCTAATTATGTACTCTGGGTTTTTGATTTTTAATTCACATATTACTTTATAATTTTCTCAATATTTTAAAACATTTTCTCCTATTATTTCTAGTTTTTCTAATTTTGAAATTAAGTTTTCAATATCATGTTCTGTTACTAAGTTAATATAAACTTGTTCCATATTCACAAAATCATAATCATACTCCATATCTTCCTTTAGATCTATCTCATAATCTCTTTCATCATAAGAATTATTTTCTTCTATTAGTTGACACTCATTTTCTTCTTTACAATCACATTCTTTTGATTTTATTGAGCCTTTACCAACTCTCTCAATTAGAGTAGGAAAAGGAGAAGTTGAAGCAGCGGCTATTAGGTTATGTTTTGCAAACATAAGATAATCTTTAGAAATTAAGGAAACTCCACTATCTTTCAGTAAAAAACTTAAACCAAGGACAAAATCAATATTTATCAATTCTAATGGTCTCACCCATGTTTTATGGGGTAACGTGTATTCTTTACTATACCCACAATTTGTGGCAAAACTTATTTTAGCAGCAAAATTCAATATATTTGTATAAGTATGTATACCACCGTCCATCTGTTGTGCTCCAGTGGGAGTGGTTTGGGTTATATACTCTTTAGGTATTAGTTTTTCATTAATAATACAATTTGAACATCCACTGTCTACTAAAGCTAAACATTTTATTATATAAGTACCAAGTCTAATTTTGCACCGAACTTTTAAAGATTTAATGTTTTCTGGGTTACATATTACTTTACATGGTTCGTCTACTAATTCAAAATTATTCATTAAATTATGTTCTTGGATTATATCTTTTCCTTTATCTCTCATTTCAAATTCATCAAACTTTTTGTGAAATAATTTTAAAGTGTCTTCTATAATTTCTATTCTTCTTCTTAATATTTTTAGTTCATGTTTTTCTAGGCTAACAAAAAAGGGTTGTTCTTTAACATCTTCTTTTTGTATAAGATTTTTTGATTCTAAGCATTTTATACATGCCTCTTTAAAACATACCTTACACTTAGAACGTAATTGCCTTTGAGGAAAAAATTTACAAATAAAACACAGGATGTTATCTGATCCTAGATTTTTATCCCAATCATGAGGGCATTCTATGTCTTCGGTATTTACTAATTCATATTCTTCATCACTAATATATTCTATATTTTGTTTTGAAAACTCATTTATAAAATTGTTAATCTGAGGAATTTTTTCTTCAACAATTGTTTCTTCTATAGAAATAATACTGTAAATAAACTCATTATCGCTAATGCATTCATCTACTGGTAATAAATCTTCATTTACACATTCTATAAGAATACTATTTTTCTCATAGCTATTCTGTCTTTTAGGGCATGTTCTAGCTAAATGTTCAAAACTATTACACACAAAACAGCTAAGTTTATTTTTGTAATTTCTTTCTGGTTTGAATTTTCTAACATCTCTTTTTTCGTCTAAATAGGGCTTTCTTTTATTAGATTTTCTAAGATAATATTTCTTTTGGTTTGTTTTATTATATTTTTTATAACTTTTTCTTGGTGGTTTTTCTGCTCCATAGGTTTGTGGAGTATATATCTCACTGCAAAATTTATAATCAGTTTGTTTTAATTGTTTTTGTATTTATAAATTTACGCATTTTTCTTCTAGGATCTTGGTTATAAATTGAGCCCTCTGAGTTATTGTCCATAAAGCATTTGGATTATTTTTTATTTCTGGAAGTTCATTCCATTTTGTGTGGATTTCTAAACCTAACGGACCTGGTAATTTATGAAAAAGTAGCTGGTCTCAGCAATTGAATTGCATCAGGGAACTTAGCTAATCCTGTAAGTTGTTTGGACAACCATAGCAGAAGCAAGACCACTTATAGATGTCAAAGTAGTCATGATTAAATTCTTGTTGCTGTCATATAACCGACCACTAAGAGATCCAAATAATCCCACTAAAAAGGATAAAAAAAAATTAGAAATATATATTCACTGCAAAACAATTAAATTAACAAATGCAAATTATTACCAGTTCCAGTAGGCTGAATACGCTTATTAGTTTCTTCCACAATTTTATTTACTGCTTCAGTAGATTCCAAACGCATCTGAACACAATCAAAACACATGTCAATATGTTACCATTTCTCATAAAATAATTTACCTTCCAATCAGAGCTCTCCAATCCTTTCAAAAGGGCTGGTGTTATCTTTCCACTAAAATTTTCACGAGTTGAAACATTAAGATTTAAGACAGTAACTAATCTATAAGCAACGTGTGACCAAGATGAAATAATAACCAAGTAACTAACATATAATTCTTTTTAAGTTTTCAAAGCATTTGGAAACCAAAATCACTTTGAAGTTCTCTCCAAAAAAAGAGCATAAATAATACAAAGCCTTCCAAACGGGTTGAAATGATCAAATAGAACATGTTGAATGGTTTTAGTTTTGGTTTTTTTATTTCATTTTTTTATTTTACAAAGTTAAAAAAAAAGTAGACAAAAATGTTTTTAATGGTAAGCCATTTCTCCCAATAGAAAATCTGATCCGTTTCTCCCTAAATCATTTTGACCCATTACCCAACCTCTACAAAATGCTTTCATAAACTTACCAATAAGGATAAAACGGTACAAATGGGTGAATATGTCAAAAAGGTGGAAATTATTAATCATTGACAAATGTGAATTCATTTTAAAATGTTATGAAATTGAGATTAAAATTAAAAAACCAGTTTGTAACTTGATATAAACAAAATTGAAGCAAAAGGAGAGAATGATAATAACCTTCAATCACTAATAAGCCAAATCGAAAGGCATACAGAATTGTTCCTGCAGATAAAGTATAACCATGTTTTAAATAGTTCACAAATTTAAAACATTACAATTGCATAAAACCAAGATTAGATAGTTCAGAAGGCGTTAATTTCAGATATACATAATATATACTGAATTCCATAGAAATCTCATTAATCCCATTTATCTGGTCCACATCAGTCACTAATCGGCCTTTAACATAAATCTCCACCTATTAAAGTGAAATGGCTACATCAGAAACGAAATGAGAGTAAATTTACCTAGAATCGAAATGTAGCAAGAATGTTAGCCAATTTAGTAGAAGCACCTAAAGTTGCATAATCCATTAAAATACGTATTGAAATTTCATTGTGGATCAAATGAACCCTGTAAATATGAAGTTACACAGAAATTTGAATCACAAGATAGACGACCTGACATGAGTTAGGGCTGTCGATAGACGACCTGACATGAGTTAGGGCTGTCGATAGGGCTTAAAATTAGAACCCTAAATGGGATGAAAGGGTTTAAAATTAGACTTCAATGGAGATTTTGAATCACAAAGTAAAAAGAAAGTACCTGAATTCGTCCTCATCGTTAAAGGCGGCTCGAAATGGCAGAGGGTATTCCCCGATGTCTATATTGCAGATGAAGTTGTATGAGGCAAGAGGTCATATACGGCGGAAGACGTGGAACGTTTTGCAACCAGAGGGAAGAATTCGGTTGATTTCCTAAATTTTGTTCAATAGGTTAATGCCATAAAAATCAAAATCACCAAAATCGTTAGCTTCAATGAGATTTCAAGAAGACGTAAGCTTTTCACCAAAATCCTCAAATTCAGAAAGCTGCTGGATTTTTGGATTGTGAGTTGTCGACCGGGATAAACCCTACTGTGAAGTATTTGCATTGACAGGTGGCATTGTTTATAATTACATGTCAGCAAAACGGACCAATGAAAAGTTGTTAAATGGACATGTGTTAAAATAAAGTCAAATTTAGACCTCATATATAGAGGTAGATAATTTCTCAACAGTTTATTTAGAAGTTTTGGACATTTATAATTACCTTGAAATTTTGGACATCTATAACTACCCGGAAATGTTTTCTGAAGTCATCAAATGGTTATTTTTGGGTAGTACGTTGAAAAGTCGACGTGCTAAACTTAGCCAAGCATTAAACGTGTTAAACTTAGCCAAAGCATTAGAAGGTTCAATTGATCATCTTTTGCATACATATGAACATTGACCAAATTGATCATCTTTTGTGTTTGTCTAAATTCTATGAAATTCGTTTCAAAGTTCTTATAATTGTGTAGCCCATACAAAGCATGAATTCAGTTTCTGAGTTAAAAAAAGAAAAAAGAAAATTTTCTTGTCCTTTGTCATTTATTAAGAACATAAGTTTGTGTTAGTTTAAAGCTAAACAAATGTAGTACTCCCTCCGTCCCACAAAAAACTTCTCATTTGAGTTTTGCACAAGTTTTAAGGTGATAATTAGTGGTGGGGTCATTAATAATAATTTTGATTAAAATATAAGATTGATTTGGAGAGAGAAAGATAGTTAGTAGATAGTAAGTGGTGGGGTCCTTAATAATAATATTATTTTATTATGTGGAGCCCATCAAATGTATGAAATGGGAAGTTTTTTGTGGGAAAAAAATTTAGGGTGAAATGAGAAGTTTTTTGTGGGACGGAGGGAGTATAAACGAACACAAATGACAAACACACGCTAACCAACACATACACACAAATACTATCTCCGTATCATGATAAAAATGATATAATTTCTATTTATGGATATGTTTCAAAATAAATGATACACTTTAAAACTTAACTTCTTTGGTAAAAAAAAATGAAACTCATACTCTACTAACTATCCACTTTAATAAAGTGAAATTACATTAGTTATTTACAGTGTATCACTTATTTTGAAACGAAGGAAGTATCACTTTATTCAAAAGGAGTATGACTCATTATCCACTTTAATTTATCTTAACCTCCACTTTAATCATTTGCCCCAACAAACCATGAAACCTCAAATGTATCACTTATTGTTGATTTTCAACGAATTTTTTATTCCTTAATTTTGGGGGCCTAGAATACACAGATATATTTTTATCATACTATAATGATAATACCGGTTCATCATAATTTTGGGGGCCTAGAAAACTCTCCTATCAATGATTAAGTTTGTTGAATACCGCTAGGCCATGTTTGATTCTTAACCAGTTTCAGTATCTCTTCAACCTCAGCTAGGGTTTCCTCATCTTTCTCACCCTTTGCAACTTCTATAGCAGCTGCAACATTAACCTGCACCTGATTTACAGAAAAAACATTGTCAAAAAACACCCAACTAATAACTACCTTCTAAGTATAATTAACTAATTAAGAGCCAGTTCTGACCTGTTCAACAGATTTCATTCCCACCAGTATGGTAGAAATATCTTTCTTACATAAACTGTATTGCATAGCTAGTTTTGAGATATCCTTTCCCTTATTTTTACAGAAAGCAGCAGCACTCTGGCATGCAGCCTGAACCAAACACAAATAATTGTAAATTATAAATATAAGCTAAAACAAACACCCCATTAATGATTAATTAACCGTAATTATACCTTAAGTTCAGGTGAAGCTGGATGCCACCCTGGCGGACCATTTTCTGTAAGAAGTCCCATTGATAAAGGGGATGCACTAATCACACCAACTCCCTTGCTTTTTAAATACGGGATTAAATCTTCTAATGTTGTATCATTAATACCATAATGACAGTAAGAAAGAATTACATCAATTGTACCCACTGGGACCCGATCAAGTACATAATTAAAGATTTCCAATGGAAGTCCCGTTATACCAATGAACCGGATCTTTCCGGATTCTTTCAACTTTTGGAGAGCAGGAATTGTTTCATTTATAATCTAGGAACAGTAACCAATACATTAACTTTAAAGAGAAATTGTAATGATAAATTGAATGTAATGATAAAAACGATTGATTAGTACCTGATCGAGAGAGCCAAATTCAATGTCGTGACATTGCAATATATCAACATAGTCCAACTGTAACCGTTCTAAACTTTCATCAATACTTTTGGTCACACGTGCAGCACTAAAGTCAAAGCCCTCTTTATACCTACCACATTTTGTTGACACAATGTACTCGTTTCTTGGTACTCCAACAGCTTTCAGTGACTTTCCAAGAACTTTCTCAGACAATGTTCCTCCATAATACCTGAAAAGAAAGAATGAAAATTGAATTCTCAGTGTAAATGTAACATTCTGAATGTAATTTTGATAACAATTCCGTGTGTAGTGGTTTCAAATACACTAACCAGTGATGCTTAAAGGTATAATTGACCATAAATAAAATTATAACTTCAAAATGCACACTATAAAATTAAAGTGAAATGTACATAAACCCTAGAAAATGAATCAACCGATTCAAAGTGCACATTGTACATAAATAAAAAATTAAACCGTTCAGAAATCGAATTGCATCATATGTCCATATATCCCCCATAATGCACGACGAATCGGAAACTGAAATGTCAGGTCGATCACAAGAGATTGAGTAAGAATTACTTACGGCGATGTATCAAAGAAGTTAATGCCGAGTCGAAATGCTTCACGGACGGTGGCAATGGCTTCTTCATCGGAAATAGGGCCAAAGACGCTGCCGAGAGGGGATGCACCAAATCCAACGCAGCTGAGCTTCAGGCCTGTGTTTCCGAGCGGTCGGAGCTCCAGCGAGTTCTCCATTTTCTCTGATCGGTCGGTTGTTTAGTTTTAGGGTTTTGAACTACAGGATTTTCAGGATAAGATTCAGGACAGGAGTCATATTAACATTTTCAGGATAATAACTAGCGTCGATCGAAATAACAAATAAATAAATAAATAATTAAAGAGTTTTGATAATTATAGTTTTGATAATTACAGTCCTTAAGGCTATCATAAGACATGTATAAAAAACATATACATTCAATCATAATAAACTCCATAATGTTAGGAACTACCCATAATGTATAAATTTAATGCACTTTACAGATATGACTGTCATTATCAAACACATAATTAAATTAGGGTTTTGATAATAACAGCTCTAAGGGTTGTCACTAGACATGTATCAAAAACATATACATTCTTGAATATTAGGAACCACTTCTCTCCATGAATAAATGTACAACATTTATGCTCTTAAAGACAGCTCTAAGAGCTGTCATTATCAAAACACATTAAATTATATAATGTCATACTAGCTACAGAACCCGTCCGATGGGCGGGTATGCTGTAAATTTTAGTATGTAGAAAAATGTCCAAAAGCTTTATATATTTCTAAATGACATAATAATCGATAGATGTGATGATGATTTTGTACAAAAAAACGGTAAATGAAGAAATGTTACACGGGCATTTTATTAAATGAAGAATCCAACTTTTTATGCCGTAATCCGTAATATCTGAAGTCTGGTTCCGTTGCACAATCCAGCTTTTTATGCCGTAATCATAGAATGCCGGTTTTATGGAAATTATATTGAGTCGTGTATCACTTCTGAATAAAATACGATTGAGTCGCTGATTGATCTTTTAAATATTTATTTGTTTCCTTGTATGTAGGATCTTTTAAATAGTTATTTATTTGTTTCCTTGTATGTAGGAAGCCGTATATGGAGCATATGAATGTAAACCGTAAGCCGTACCAGATTCGTTTGCCGTATATGGAGCGTATGAATGTAGACCGTAAGCTGTACCAGATTCGTTTGTATTAGTGCAAATGACGTGGACCAATCAGGGAATTCCAAGTGGCATTATGGACGAATAGGAATGCTTGGAATTGTCATGGTGTCAAACCCTCTTCAAAATTAGGCCTCATATATAGGGTAGGATAACTAAAAATACTAATATGAAATATTTGATTAATCTGAATTATTATTTATCAATGTGTGTTTGAGATATTTCATTAGAGATTATAAAAAAAATTAAGAATTATTTTGAACACATATACTTCCCTTCTTTTTTAGTAGACTAGTCATTTATCCCCGATAATGTAGCGGGTAAAAAATTACATTGAAACGGGTTAAGTAGGTGTATGCTTTCAAACTGAAATTATTTGTTTATTAAAAGATCAACCTATTCAATCCATATGAGATAGGGATGATCAAAATCAATACACAGAATGATCAAAATCGATAATCATCAAGATGGCGTCCCCTATTTTAATAAAACAATATCCTGTGAAAATGAAAATTCCTGAAGCAATTATAAAAACTAAAATATATACTCCCTCCGTCCCACAAAAAAGTTCTCATTTCCCCTCTAAATTTTGTCCCACAAAAAAGTTCTCATTTCTCAAATGGTGAGGGACCACTTAATAAAATAATATTAAAACTATGGACCCCACCACTAATTATCTTCTAAAAGCACATTCTCTCTCCAGAAAACCTTATATTTTAATCAAAATATAACCATGGACCCCACCACTAATTCTCTCCTAAATACTTGTGCCATTAGAAATGAGAACTTTTTTGTGGGACGGAGAGAGTATTAAAGAAAACAAATTTTAAGGTCGAAATATGAAAATGTTTTTACAGTGACAACAATATGCTTCCAAGATCTGAAAATAAATTGCAAATTACAGAGAAGAAGATGCTTTTAATTTCGAAATACAAAAATTTATGGTGATTACAAGATGATTCTGAAATTTAAAAATAAACTCTAAATTGCACATATGTTACTTCCTCCATATCAAGATAAGTGAATTATTTTAAAGTTCACGTTTTTTGAGGCAAAAAAAGATAATAAAAGATTAGTATAATTAAGTTGGGTAATTAGAATGGATGTGGACCCACACTTTTAATTATTTTGTTGCTTTTATAGGAAGATGATAAAAATGGATGTGGCTCACACCTTTAATGATATTTAAAAAGGTATAAGTAAGAGTAAAGAAATAATTTTAAATATAAAAACTTACCAAATAAGGAAAGTGATTCACTTATTTTGATACACCATAATAAGGAAAGTGATTCACTTATTTTGATACAGATGAGAAAGTATTAAAGTAATTAGTATACAAATGTGAATTATTGATTTCTATATGTAAGAAAAGAGAATAAGAAAAAGTTCAATAAACTATAAACGCTGAACGGAAAACATAATGAATTTGGATCATCGATTCGAGGAACCGCATCAAGTGTTGCTTCCTAATAATTGTTAATTTAATCGATTACCACCATCGACTACCACCCATATCGCCCGCCACCACACACCACACCTACCGCCATCACCCACCACCACCACCACCCGCCACCACCTATCGCCGCCGCCGCCACCACCACCACCACCTACCTCCACAACCACCACCACCACCTACCGCCGCCACCACCACCACCACCTACCGCCACCACCTCCACCACCACCTACCTACACCACCACCACCCACCACAACCACCACCTACCTCCACCACCCGCCACCACCTACCTCCACCACCCGCCACCACCTACCGCCGCCCGCCACCACCTACCGCCGACACCACCCCCCACCACCACCTACCGTCATCACCACCACGTGCCCCACCCACCACCACCACCAATACCCTCACTAAAAGAATATTTAGCCTGCAGACATTGAAAAAAAACAATCTTTTTCTTATAGACTGCAGACATTTGGTCCAAATCTTCTCTGCAGATGTGGTCCGCAGACCGCAGACATTTTTCTTCTTCAAAAACAAACAACACCTTAGGCTTTATACAAAACTTAAACTCCATTAGATCAAAGATTAATATTAAATTGAACCGATTACTCTAAGGCTCTAGACAAGATGTGATAATATATTCTTGAAGATAATGACTCTTCTTTATGTTACATTGCAATTGCAATAATTCAAATGACTCTTCTTTATGTCACATTACAATAATTCAGAAAATATTTTGATGCCACAAAAGATTGTACCATACACAAACGATTTTGATCATAAGATTGTTGGTACTTGGTAGGTTGAACTTTGGAGGTCGTTCTCAAACTTAAAAAATAATGTGACACTGAAACGAATAAGACAAAAGTTCCCGATAAATGTGGAGAACAGTAATCAAGAAAGTAAGACTTCTTGTGAAGATTTTCCTTTTCACATGGGCCAGCCTGTGCCTCTCGTTTTCTAAATAAATGGAAATATTTTTCATATTAAAAATTTAAAAACAACTAATCTCTAAGTAGCATGGACAGTTTAGATGCATGTTTTAAATAGTGAAATCTAATGCGATTCGTATAATTGGATCACATTAGATAGTTTCCTAAGTCTATACTTTACTTTTTTTAAATTAAAATTATATTAGTTGACACATCAATTAATATAATTAATATACGTATATCAATAATATTCATTTACTTAATATTGTATATAAAAAATAAGAAAACAAAAAAAAACCAATACCCATAAATTTAGCTCACAATCCATTGTTTTACTCTTCTGCAAATCAAAGCAAATTAACTGAAGCTCCAACCGAAAGGGGCGTGCTAATGACTTCCCCAACCAAAGTGAAACTGATGGCCAACTGACTTCCAGTGGTCTTATACCAGTTCATCAAATTGATCACACTATAATATCATCAAGCCATATACCAAAGCCAAATCTGATATTCGAATTTGGTGTTTGGTTCTAGGCTAGGTTTTGTGTTGAAATCGAATTCGGTTTTAGGTTTAACATTTATATGATGAAATTGCAAAATTAGGTAAAACTAGGGAACCAAAAGTTTACGGATTCTTCACTTCCTTCGCTGGTTTGTCAATTTCGGTGAAGCGACGATTTCTTCACTTCTCTCGTCGATTGACACGGGTACTATGCGTGTATGTGTATATGTGTATGTGTAATATAAAAAGTGACGAAAGAATTGAGGATATATTGTTAACTCCCCATTCATTAGATAGAGAAGATGACTAAGATTTCGTGATTCGCTGCCAAACTTATTCCAAGAGATATTGCTATATGAGCTCTCTTATTGAATTGCTCATTCAATGAGCATTCTCAATATTATGCCTTGAAGAGGACTCGAACCTCCCCGCTCTTTAGCACGAGATTTTGAGTCTCGCGTGTCTACTATTTCACCACCAAGGTATCTTGAAAGTGAATCGTATTCCATGAATATGATATATATCTAGTGTGATGTATGGAAGAAGAGGTATATAACTGATGTCAGTTTAGAGGTGTTGATGTGATATTGACTTAACTGATTAATTAATTAAATGAAAACAATATTGCTATGATAGATTTAAGATTATTTAATAAATACTCCGTCCGTCCCAAAAAAAGTTCTCATTTCACTTGGACACAAGGTTTTAGGAGATAGTTAGTGGTGGGGTAGTTGGTAATATTTTTGATTAAAATATAAAGTTAGATTGGAGAGAGAAAGTATATTAGTGGTGGAATCATTGGTAATAATATTTTTTTTATTAAGTGGACCCCTCAAATTTGAAAAATGAGAACTTTTTTGTGAGACAAAGTTATTAGGAGAAATGAGAACTTTTTTGTGGGACGGAGGGAGTATTTACTAAGGAAAAGGATGGAATACACGATCTATAAAAGATCATTTCAAGCATGTCTTTTTTTTCTTTTTAGAGTTTGAACGGAATCGATCTCACTTTTAAGTTATGATAGTATTCATATCCGCATCAGTCATGATCGACAACCACGAGAAACACGTTTCTATGAAAGAAAAATAAAATTCAAAACAGGGATAGGGTCTTCACAGATTGAAGTAAACATAGTTGATAAAAGTTCTAAATCACTAATTAATCACCAATTATTTCTTGAAAAAGTCTTTAAGTACCCCTTAATTATTACACGTACACATTGGAAAGAAAAGAATTAAAATCCAGTTGATCCCACCATGATTTAATAATTAACCCCTTCAACTAGCCATGTCCAGTGCATATTGCCAACCCCAAGAGAGAGAGGACCCCATAAATGGCAAGATTATATCTATAAAACTTGAGTTAATCTCTCCATAACAAAGCGATTAGTTGTGCACACCAACTGTTTGTTGAATTGTCAAAAAGAGTTACATGGATATTTCAAATTTCAGAGGGTTCTCAGAATTGGTAGGAATGGCTTTCAATTTCCAGTGTCCAGTCAACTCATTCAATAATCAAATCGATCCAATGGCGATTTCAGCTGCTAAATTTGATCAAGTTCATGCTCATGGTCAACATGGGGTTGACTATTACAATCCTGTTATGGAACGACCATCAAAACAGATGAAAACAAGCAGCTGGAATTCATCAATTACCACTGATCACTCAATCATGAATCTTAATCAAGGTAATCTTGTGACACCTAAAGAAGAAATGACCGTTTCTTCGAAGATTAACCATGGTTTAAGTTCCCATTTCCAATTTGACCACTCTGGTTACCATAAAGGTTATCATAATGATGCTAAAAATAGCACAAAAGTTGCTCAACCTCAAGATCACATTTTAGCTGAGAGAAAAAGGAGAGAGAAACTTAGCCAGAGGTTTATTGCCCTCTCTGCTCTTGTTCCTGGTCTTAAAAAGGTAATCTTTTTTCATTTTTTTTTTCAAATTTTTTTTTTGTATTTATTTATTTGTTAATATAAGGGCCCTTAATATAATATGTTATTAGCAGATGGATAAAGCTTCTGTTCTTGGAGATGCAATTAAGCACATGAAAAGTCTTCAAGAGAAAGTGAAGACACTTGAAGAACAGATTAAGAAAAGACCAAATACAGAATCAGTTGTTTTTGTTAAAAGATATGAAATGTCAGCTGAGACTTGTTCATCAGATGATGGCCCAATTCATCAACAGCTTCCTGAAATTGAGGCAAGATTTTTCGGTACTGATGTTTTGATACGAATTCACTGTGAGAAAAAAGCGGGAATTCTTGAAAAGGTTTTAACCGAAATAGAAAAGCTTAGTTTATCTGTTGTTAATAGCACTTCAATGACATTTGCCAATTATGCACTTGATATAACGATTATTGCTCAGGTAAAACAAGTTCACATTTTTATGTGAAAAGATTGTTAATTATTCATTTTTATTGAAACCCATAAAATTCTTATTGTAGATGGATAAAGAATTTGCTATGACAATGAAGGATATCATCAAGAACTTACGTTCGGCTCTCAAGCAATTTGTGTGATGATTTATACTAATTTTCTTCATTTTGTGGGCTTTTTTTTTTACTTTTACTTTTTATTTTTATTTTTAAGATCTGGTAACCAAAGGCCTGGATTTTGTCTCACTTTAGAACCATTTTCATGCCTTGAAACTTTGTTTTGCTATGGGGTTCATTTTACAGGAGGATTTTTTTTTCATGGTTGACTTGTTGACCATGATAATAATCCTCTTGTTGTAAATTAGCAACCTCATGCTATAAATTTGTGGGCATTTTTTCTGCAAATTTTTACCCTTTGATTTGATATTGAAAGGGTTTTTCAATGGATCTTTTAGGGTGGATGAAGAAACAGGCTTATGAATCAGTTAAAATGTTTGTGAGGATATCTCTTAATGTCTCTGTATTTCAGTAGTTTGTTTGTAAAATCTTGATTTTATACAATAATCTTTTGTAATTTCCATATAATATTTTACCTTTATATTAGTATTGGTTAATTTATGTTTGTAATTTTGTCACCAACGGGTCAAATTGAAAGTTTTGCTAAAGGTAATGTTTGTGGGTCAACCCGACCCGTTTAAAGGGTACAGACAGGTACATGTTGAAATAAGGTTTTGTTGTAATGTATCAATAGTATGTCCATTTTGTTACATTTAGTTAGACTTCATAAATGTATTATTTGTAGACAGAATGTTAGAATTCCAGAATAATGTAACATGTAATTGTTATTATGACTTATTTTTATAATCAAACACAACTCCACATAAATTGCTTTTAATGCAACGTAAAATATTTTTGCTAGTTCTGAACTGATTGGGATAGTTTATCCATTTTGAGGGATATTTGGGATCTTGACCAATTGTTGTCATCAGTTCATCATGTCACGTACCACTAATATAAAAATATTTTTAGAATCTACTCACGCTTTACATTATTTATATAGATTGTTTTTATTGATTAACTTCATTGAGTTGTATTCAAGGTAGTTTTAGATTTTTATGTATCGTCAAAGGATAAATTTTAGCTATTAGATCAAAAAATCCTTTAACCATCACCATCATCAAATCACATGTGATTCAATATACAACCACCACCGCCGACGGCCACCACCACCGGCCACTGCCGCCGTCTGGACGACCAAATGCGTTAGGGGACGCGTCCCAGAAGAGAGGGCGTAAGGGGGATGACGTGTCCAAAGTGGAAGGACGTATGGAGGGACACACGGAGCGACCTCTGCGTTACACACAGTCTAACATATTACCAATAAAAGTATAATAATGTATGTGTATTGATCCTATACATTTTTAATTAATTTTCATATTTCTTTTCGCGAGAATATCTTCTAAATTAAACTTGGAGATCCTGGCTAATCCTCTTAGGTCAATGGTCTAAGCTTTAAGGGGATTTTCTAGGTGTGCGTATATATGTTTGTTAATATCTTATTATTTGGAAATATTATATTCTAATTAAAAAGTAAAAACGGACAAATAGCTATATAGAAATTGGATTCCAACTTCCAACTAACGTAAAATTATTGGCTTATTTATAAAAAGATTTGATTTTAGTTGAATAGTGTTTATAAAAAAAAAACAACAAAAACTATAAAGATGATTATTGGATGTCAGCTACACCTTTCCTTTCTTTCCACCCCACTTTTTTTCCAGCAACATTTTTACATTCTTTTGCTTCATTTTATATCTTCTTTATTCAAATCAAAACATGATACATATTGTTAAAACACACGATGTGGATATGTTAAACCTACGCTTGGCGTCTGCCATTGCTCTTAATCTGGCTTCACCCACGTTGGATGTAACACTCATTTTACCTTTTGATACCATGAATGACACCTTTAATATGATGTGTTAAAAAATCAATATCGCTTTAACACACATTCCATACCTTGTAATACAATATATTTGTGAACCAAGCTATAGAACAAAAGTGGATTTAAATAAAAATTTCGTTTTAATTTAGAAAAAAAGGTATCCTCTAAAATTTGCCAGAACGCGCAAACGTCTTTTCCTCATTGTAAGAAACTTGGTAGCGTACGTATTTTATCTTAAAGTTTATGAAATTTGATTTTTCAAATAAAAGGATCTTTCTTTACCAGAAATCTCATGCCCTTAGACGGAGTAGGGCCCATCTAATTTTCATGAACAAACAACAGGACCAATAAAATCCATCAACCATCTTTTCCACGCCATCATCTTCTACGTAACAAGTAATGATATTTGACAAATTGTCCCTCTAAACCCTTTTCAGAATTTTTGTCCATGTGTTTTTGATTTCCTTATTTTCCGTCCAATTCCATTAATTTTGGTTGAGGGTAATCGCAGATTAGTGTAAAGATCGATCCTTTTTCTTGTTTTCGTTTTTGAGTGTTATGTTTTGTAAAAAACGAACCAATTGGATGTAATAAGATTAGCCATGAAATAGTGATATATCTAGATAGGTATTCTGATTTTAGATATAATAAGATAGGTACATGAAGTAATAAACAAAGCCATGTTAAGAGAATCAAAACCACCTCAAACTCATACATTTTTTCACCTTCTTATAAAAGAAACACCTTTTTCAATGCTTGTTGCTAACTCTTTCTTCGCTTCTTCCAATCCAGCCCTATTTATGCCAATTTAATCTCCATTTTCAACTAATCAAAAAAAACATGTTTTACCTTTCATACTCATTTAAAGGTCCAAGTTGGTATATTTCTTCTGCACCACCACGACCTAATTTCACTTGGGTAGCAAAGAAAGGGAGTTCTGTCACCTGTTAACCAAAACAACCCGTTTCAGGGGCAAAATTGTCAACTTCAATAATATCTACAAAACAGTTTTTAGTACCTGAGAAGCTACAAAAGCACACTCCACAATGCCAGCATCTCCTCTTAAGCCACGTAGACAGCAATCTGCAAACTTAACTGCTGCATATGCCTGTTTAATACATACTATTGTGTTTATTTAAAAAACTTATCCTATTATGAAGATGGAAATGGGTTTACCATCGATAAGGTTGCAGAACCAGCACCAGCTTTTGCCTGAAATTGTTACTTAGGTTATCAATTTATCTTAATCAACTTATATATCAATTATCAACTCCTAAATTTTTTTATTTTAAAAATTACATCAGATCAGATCGTCATTGAACTAAAATACATTTTAATCATATTTGACATACAAGTAAAGTGTTTACCTGAACAACTTCGGTCCCACCATCTTGAATTCTCTTTGTCAAGTATTCAGTTTCTTCTTTAGTGAAAGAACAAGGCGGTTTGACCTGAAATATTTATAAAATTATATAAATTTCAGATTCTTTTAATTTATTTAAATCTTGGATTAATTTCTTCCTTTACCTGTGAAAGAAGGGGCAGAATTGTAACTCCTGCATGTCCTCCAACCACCGGTACGCTTACTTCTCTTGGATCAAGTCCCAAAACTTCAGCCTGAAAAAACATAATTAAGGGTTAAACCACCAAATTGATGAATGTTTGGGGATTAAAACATAATGATTTAATATAAAAACAAAATAGAATAACTTACTACAAAAGTGTTGGCTCTAACAACATCAAGCATTGTGACACCAAGAAGCTTTTTGGGATCATACGTGCCAGCTTTCTTGAAAACTTCAGCAGCAATTGGGACCGTAGAGTTGACCGGATTGCTAATTAAGTTGACTATTGCATTAGGGCAACATCTTGCAATCCCTTCACAAAGGGTTTTAACAATTCCAGCATTAATTTTGAAAAGATCATCTCTTGTCATTCCAGGCTTTCTTGGAACACCAGCAGGTATGATTACAAGATCCATTCCTGTTAGTGCAGCATCAAGCTGTGGTTGCCCTAGAAAACCTCTCACCTGACAAACAATAGTTACATAATTTATGGGAAATAATTACATAGTTTATAATTTATGTATTTTTATTAAAAATTTAAATTTTTTTTACCACAGCTCCAGTATCCATGTGGCTAATATCAGCAGTAACACCAGGGGAATTTACAACATCATACAAATGAAGAACCGAAACCAACGGGTTCATCTTCATTAACATGGCTAATGGTTGACCAATTCCTCCAGCAGCACCCAATATTGCAACTTTGAACCCGGGTGCACCGCCTTTTGCTCTGCAATTGGCCCGTTCCAGTACTGACCCGCCCTCCATCTGCCCAAATATAATTCAACAAAAAAAGAAGAAAACATTTTAGAAATATAAATCATGAAATTTAAGAAAACCCAAATGTATATCTTTTTTTTTTTTCTGATTCAGCAAAACTGATATATTTATGTCACATACTTGAGCTGATATAAAGATTACAAACCAAAAAATTGTATTTAAAAAAAAATCAAAACTTAATAGTAAGTGTAAGAATTAATTAACAGCTATGGATGGAATAGAACACCGAATTATCCTGTTCAAACTGTAATAGATGATGAACCCTAAGGGGTGATATGATCTGTTGATCGATTAACAACGAACTAATTAACAATCCTAAGGTTTCGAATTGGGATTACAAAATATATAGCTCGAATCAAGGGAAAACCTGAACATTTGAAGGGTGGAGGTGAGCTGCAATTCTGGAAATTCGCTGATTAGCTTCCATATTCAGCTGCAATTCTTTTTAATTTTAGTTTTATGTATCGAGTGTTTCTTGTTGATCAAGAGAAATGAATAATTGGAGTTTAACGAAAGCGTGGGGAAGGAACACAGAAGATAAAAGTTAGGATAAAATAAATAATTATTTGGTGCCAATTGTCGGAAATAGAAATTCACGAAATTATTTGTGGAAAATAAGCCCTTATCCTATATCTATAGCGTCTGTGGCACTGTGTGCAGATGTAGCGACTGATTTGTTTTCTTCTGAGTCTTAATTAAGAACCAAATTTGGACTTGAATTGGGGGAAATTTAGGTTTTGGATGAAGATTAGTTCCCAGTTTCCCACGTTTGTTTGAGTTAAAGTCAATTTTGAATTGGAGAAGAACGTAGCTGCACGAACTGATTGAGTTGGGTGCAAAATTGGTTGCATGAAAACTGAAACGCAACTAGGTATTTGGGAGAAAGATATCTAATTTTTTTTAACCACACCTAATATACTCTAATTTAGACTTGTGTATAGCCAAGAACCGGACCGGATCGACTAAAACCGAGAACCGAAAAAATAGTTTTTGCCAGACCGAGGACAAAACCGATGATGTTCGGAACCGAACCGCACCGAGAACCGACCGAACCGAACCGAGAACCGACTTAATTTCTTCGACCTTTTTCGGGTTTTTCTCGGTTTTGGACCGATCCGAATGGAACCGAGAACCGATTTTTCGTAAAAATAAGAACCGAGAATCAAACTGATGTAGCTCGATTCGATCCGGTCCGGTTCTTCGATTCTGAAACGATTCTCGATCTAATTTACACACGCTTACTCTAATTTATTTACAACAAAACTTTAAATCCATGACTATTAGATCAGACAATATCTTACACCTTCCAACATCACAAAGGAAGTCCTAAAAATGGGCATGTTTGGATGAAAGCCCAGAGAAGGGCCAAAGCCCCAAAGCACAACCTTATTCTATATATTGATCCGAGATCTACATTTATGAATTGAGAGGTCCAAACGGTAAAAAACTGAAACCCTTCTTATTATACGACTAGCAAGTTACCCGTGCAATACGGCGGCGGGTACTGTTGGGTTTTCTATACATCTAGCCACAATTTACTAAAGGCGGAAATCATGAGTAACTTGATTAGAACATTGACCCGATAAAACTTTTGGACCGTTAGGTTTACAATTCTAACGCAAATAGAATTATTTAATAAACTAATTAAATAATAAATTCAAAACTTACACCGTTATGGTTTGGCGAAGGAGGCAAACCCCTTGATCTAGTACGAGCCAGATTACCACAGCACTAGGATTCAAGAAAGAATCCCTCTATTGGTTCACACCCAAGGTTAATCACGAACAGGACAATGTACCACAGTGTAGTACAAAGCACCTTAAGAAAACGAGCACCGAAAACTGAACCCGAAAACAATTTCGGTTCGATCAGCAGCGGCGGCACGGCGGAGCTGCGGCGGGGCAGCGGCAGCGGCGGTGGACCGGCGGCAGTGGTGGTTCGGTCGAATAAGGGTTCGGCCGAATGGGTATTGCACAAAAACAAGTATCAAGTGTGTTTAGGTTAATACCCTTAACCTTTATATATAGTGCACCAATCCTAATTAGAGTCAAACTTTAATTAGGTCAAAGCCCATCACCACCAAGCCCGGTCCGAACCCTATGCCTAGCCCGAAACCATTTAATTAATTAATACCCATTAACTAATTAAATACGTCAAGCCCGATAGTCTATTTAATTAAACAATTAATTAAACACTACGTGTTTCTCGTGTTCGTTGATTCCTCGAGGGCAACCCGAATAGGACTCTAAAATACCCGAACCGGAATACGGTTTATTTGATGTGTTGGACACCAATTCCAACAGGTACCCTATGACTAAATTTGACGGCGATCAAGTAGTGAGTGATGACGACGGTAGTGATAGTAGTTGCTGGTTGTGGTCGTGCGGATAGTGACTGCTGGTAGTGGCTGCTGGTTGACTGGATGTTTTAAGTTTTTACGTTATGTAGGATGTTTTTTGGTATAAAGCAAAGTATCAAGTAGATCAATTGGTTAATACACAGTCTGTACTCGTAAAAGGTCTTGGGTTCGAATCCTTTAAGCAATATTTTTTATTTTGTGGTGTTTAAGATGTTTCCCAAAGTAGAAATTTAAGATTAAGATCTTCTAAACTTAGAAGGCCTAAATGCTTTAAGAAGGAGTAAGATAAGATAATGAGCGAGTTCCATGTTCAGGCTACCTAAGGGAAATCGAATATTTGGATCTGATGTACACAACCTAACCGTAACCATTTCCAACTTTTCTCTCACTATTCCAAAATTGTTTACGTGTGGAGGTTTGTCTCTTCTGAAACCTTAGAGGCGTCCTGCAGCTAGGTTATTTTGGAGATGATTTCGATTATCTAGATATTGTAATGTGCTATAAACTTTGTAAATCACAAACATAATGTTGGTTCGATATGGATGATTTGGGAACCGAAATTTAAAGTTTGGCTATACAATTCAGTTTAAGGTGTGTAGGTTTTTTCTGATCCAGTTGGTCCAAACTAGAATTATATGTATTTTAAATGGAAATTAATTTTTACATCATATTTTTTGATGCTTTTACCACATTGTATAAGTATTTCTAAAAACTATACAATTATAATAAGCATTGGTTGTGATAGATACATTAAAAGTTGTGGTGTAAAAATCATCCCCTATTTTAAATATTGATACTTTAGTCATTGATTAATTAATAGTCATTGATACTTTAGCCTGTATATTCAAAGTTTTAGAGAAAGAAAAAATAGTTTTAGTTCATTTAGTTTCCTAAGTTACACTCCCTCTGTCCCACAAAAAACTTCTTATTTCCCTCTAATTTTTTATCCCACAAAAAACTTCTCATTTCCCATATTTGATGGGCTACACACAATATAAAATTATTATTACTAAATATCACACCACTAATATCTACTAACTATCTTTCTCTCTCCAATCCAACCTTACATTTTAATCAAAAGTATTATCAATGACCCCACCACTAATTATTACCTTAAAACTTGTGGAAAAACTAAATGTGAAGTTTTTTGTGGGACGGGAGGAGTATTAAGTTAGATGGTGGCTAAGAATAAAAAGTTGTTTTTCCCAACGTTTTCATGACCATCTGACCGACCGGTCAAACAGGTCAAACCGGAGATCAGGCAAGGGTCAACAACCAGTAAACTGGCGGGAGAGAAGCGCCGCTTTTATTTGCAAACCAGGTTGAACCAGTGCTAAAAACCAGAACTAAACCGGATTTTAATCTTAAACTATGCTTGATAAATCAAGACTTAAAAGTAAGGATTAGCCATAATTTATATAGTGAGTCTACCTAGTGGATTTTTTCCTCCCATAGCGATGTGGGATGGTAAAAATAAACTTTGTCTTTTATTTTATTTTTCCTATTAACCTGAGTATTAGTAAAGGAATTAGTTATAGAACAGCTAATAATAATCTAATATATTTCAAGGACAATGATGCTACGGTGCTACCTATCCTACGGTGCTACCTATTACACATAACTGATATATGAAGATTTGGAGTAAACTAATAAATGAGGTTGTATAAAACAATTCCTAATTAGCTAAGGTTTATAAAATAACTCAAATTGACTCATTTTACATAATAATTATCGCAAATAATGAATAATACTGTAATCCGATTCGACCGTTTTTAAGGTATCGGCCGGTGCAGTTCAAAATCCCGATTTTAATACATTGGTTTTTTCCACTCAATAATTTGACGCGAGGATGTTGGTTACGAGCCACTTTCGTTTTCAATATTTACTAACTTGTAACAAAACAATTCTTCATATTTATTTATAATAATTTTCAACGAATTATGTGTACATGTAATACATAATTTAGTACATACATAAAATAGCATTTTTTTCGGTTTTCAGTTAATTAGTTTATCGATTTTGGATAATTTTAACACCCCTAAAAGGTATATATATCATATTGCTTTAGAGGCTTGGGTGTGGACTTAGTGCTGTCAAAACCTGACACGACATGATAAAAATACAAGAAACGAATAAAATAAGACGAAATTGAAAATTGAATTCGTGTTCGTGTTGTGCAGAACAAATACGAAGTCGTGTCGTGTCGTATTCGTATTCAGAGATTAACACGAAATTAACACGATAGTTATGATTTTGTGAACATTTAGAAATTAATGTTATATTTTTATCGTGTTTGTCGTGTTTGTTGGGCTTTTAACATGTAATAAGTAAGAAATTTGTTATTTATTTTGTGTTATCGTGTTTATCGTTTTTTAATTGGGCCGTGTTTGTGTTAACAAAATAAAACACGACTTCGTGTCGTGTTGTTTTCGTGTTGAACGAATTCGTGTCGTGTCGTGTTGTGTTACCCAAAAACACGAAACGATAGCACGACTTGACAGCCCTAGGTGTGGTCATGCCAAACCTGGCACCATCCCATGTGTCACACCATTTTGGCGCCGCCGTGATACCGCCCAACTTTGCACCAAAGTCCACGTAATCACTGGCGCCGAGCAACCTTTTGAATTTTGCTATTTTGTTGTTTTTTGGTTTTTTTGGTGTGTAACGTGAGTGAGAGACTAAGAGGATACTTTGGTGGTGTCAAAATAATATAATAACTTGAGTATGAGTTAACGAGTATTTTGATGTGTGAATGTGATTAGATAAATATTTAAATGACGTTGAGATAGTCAGATAACTCTGACTTAAGACAAAATAATTTATTTATTTTGAACGATAAATCGGTACAAGATTTGAACCCTCTACTATAAAGATAGAGGTAAACTTTTTTATTTTTTATTTTTTTTTATTACGCTATGACAAAAGGCCTTTAAAATAATCTACACCTCTTGATGCCACCTTTTCTTTTAAAGGGATATACTTTTTGTTTCGAGTTGGAAAAGGGCAGCTACAACATAAAATCTTTAAGAGGGCAAAAGCCCATCTTTATAAACTTTATGACTGTGTCCACTTGTGATATGTAAAGTATAGAGCATTAACAACTTTATTTCTATCTGATATGACACAAATACATGTTTCAATAAAAATACTATAAATAATAGAAAATATATTTTATAAAATCTAACTTTGTTGGTATCTCAAAAATATAAATCTTATTATAAGTTAAATAATACTTTATGTTATTATCATTGTTTTGTAGTACGTTACTGTGATATATTTTCAAAAATCCTAGCTCAAATAGATAAGAGTAGTGACGTCACATAGAGGTGGTTGTTTTAGTTCTCTCAACGTGATGTATTTCCTAACTCGTCAATAGCGTCATATCACAATCTTCCCTAACGATGAGTTACTGACAAGGTCGTGACAACAACAATTCATCAATATATCTGGAATAGTAGTAATTAGTGAAACAAAAATACTTGTACAGACCCCGGAAATAACTCATCCACACTTATAAAAACATATATTTAAAAATCAAACCAGCCATCAACCCTCATTTGCCTTACATGCCTGCCAGCGAGATTAAAGAACTCGAGATTGATGAACTCATCCCTACGGGGACGAGTAGCCTACCGACTGTTGTAAACTTTATATATTCGGTGATTAAATAATTGGATAATTATAATATTAAAATCATATTTGATATTGATTATTCAATATCAAACTCAACAAATAAGAAAGAACCAAATGGAATAATCAAACCTGAATGTTGATGAAGAACGAACCGCACGGAATTGGGATTCCTGTCCTTTAAGGTTTTTACGCGCTCTATATGCTGCAAGCCTCAGCGTAGAACCACAGGATTTGATGCAGTTGATCGGTATGTTCTTACAGCAAAAGAATCACCGACAACACAAATTGATTACTTGGAAACACATGATGAATATCAAAACACAACATCATGAGAGGAGAGCTTATGAAATGAGAGCTTATGATTTTTGGTGTTGGTATGTTCTTGAACTTCACAACTAGAAGTTCTTTATATAGTGAGTGAGCCATCAAAACCATCAATATAATTTATGAAGAGTTAAGCAAGAGTTTTGTAACTCTTGGTTTAATATTATTTATGAAGAATAAAATAATGGTCTTATAACTCTTGGATTAATTTAGCTAGTAAAGATAATAGCTTATCAATTAAGGCTCGACAAAAGACAAAGCTCCACAACTCCTCGCGACCGATAGGAAATTTGCCAACTTGCAAATAACCTTGTAATTTCCAACAATCCCCCACCAAGTTGGAAAGTTTCCTTTCACTCAGACAGATGTTGTCACCTGGGTGTCATGAAGATTAAACCCAAGTTTAATGTGAGCAAACAAGAGAAGATTGATTCAATGGTATCCTAATAGGTTTAAACCAAGAACCTTAATAACCTCGGTTTACCCCCACACAACATATGTCATCTTTGTGTTCTCTCTGAGCACTAATATGGCCATGTGCTAAAATCCTTTTCATGACCCTTTAGAAGACAAACCAAAAGTCTTCATTTGAGGCGGCACCACCTCTAGACCAGATAGGCAAAATTTTACAACATCTTCGTTGCTTAGATGTCTCCAAATTTTTGTTAACAGTATTAACTCATCCTCGTTCTCGGCAACGACGTACTATCATACCTCACATAGATCTATCTCAATTGATAGTACCTTCTATCGTTAGTAATTTCGTTGTTACCCATTAAACTTGAAAATAGGAGCACTAAGTTCAAGTTGGGTTTCCATTACTAACGATTCTAGTTTGGTTTTAGACCCATGACTCTCGTGACAGATGTAACCAAACCTCTCGTCAGAGGTTTGGTAAACGGATCTGCCAAGTTCTTCGATGTCTTGACATAAACAACTTTGATGGTACCACTATCAATTAGTTGTCTCACAGAATGATGTCGAAGACCTACGTGTCTCGACTTCCCATTATTTATAGAATTATATACTTTATACAGTGTGGCCTCACTGTCATAGTACATGGGAATTGAAGGCATCGGAGTATCCCACAAACGGATATCCAAGAGTAGATCTCTAATCCACTCTGCCTCTTAGCCTGCAGCAGCTAAAGCAATAAGCTCAGCTTCCATCGTTGAGTGAGCTATACATGACTGTTTCTTGCTCGCCCAAGAAATAGTCCCACCAGCTAGTGTATAAATCCATCCACTTATGGATTTAGAATCACTCATGTTATCAATCCAGCTGGCATCTGAATACCACTATAGTATACTAGAATTTGATGTGTAAGTCAACTCAAGATTACTAGTCCTTTTCAGGTATCCTAGTACTCTTCATATTGCCTTCCAGTGCTCTGTACCGGGGTTGACAATATACTGACTTAGTTTGCTTACTACAAAAGCAATGTCAGGTCTAGTGCAGTGTGTAGCATACATCATGCTTTCAATTTGCACTAGCATATTCTAGTTGAGTCACTGCTCTACCAGAGTTCACTTCAAGTTTTACACTAGAATCAAAAGGAGTGTTAAATTCCTTAACATTCAAGTGCTGAAACTTTGTCAATATTCTCTCTGTGTAATGAGATTGACTTAGAGAAATTTGACTATCTGTCATTTTCACCTTAATACCAAGAATGGTATACACTTTCCCTAGATCTTTCATCTTAAAGTTCGAGGACATGTATTTCTTCGTATCAAGTATACTTTGTAGGTGAGTGCCAACGATCAACATATCATCAACATAAAGACAGATAACTACAGTGTATTCAGATGTGCATTTAGTGTGGATACATCTATCAACACTATTATGCTTAAGCTAAATGTAGATACAGTGGTGTCAAACCTCTCACGCCACTATTTTGGAGCTTGTTTCAAACTGTACAGTGATTTAATAAGTCTACACACTTTGTTTTCCTGCCCGGATACTATGAAACCTTCAGATTGCTCTAAGTATATCTCCTCCTTGAGATATCCATTTAGAAAGGCTATCTTCACATCCATTTGATGAATGTACAATCCTTTCAATACTGAGATTGCTATAAGAGTTCTAATTGAACTGATTCTAGCAACCGGAGCATATGTATCGAAATAATCAATACCGTTTAGCGACTACTCTCGCTTTATAGAAAGATATTGATCCATCTGGATGATACTTCCTCTTGAAGATCGATTTAGATCATATGGGTCTCATACCCTTGGGAAGATCTGTTAACTCCTAAGTTCCGTTTCCCATAATTGAATCCATTTCATCTTTAATGGCATCCTTCCATAAAGGAGCACCTCACGATGTTATGGCTTCAGTAAAAGTCTTAGGATCATCATCTAAATTATAGCTAAAATGACCTCTCTCGTCACCTTAGATTGAGATCCTTCAACCAAGTATGACAGAAAATGTCTCCAAAATTATTTTCCCTTCTAACCCTTGTACTTCTTTTTGGTTCTTCTACAACAGAAGAATGTGGTTCTTCTACAACAGAAGAAGATGAGATAATATCTCGAGAAGTACTGGGTGCTAGAATATGATTAAAGCTGGGATTGGAGTTTTCATCATCTCTTATTAACTTATCCTCGAAGAACTCCACATCTCTAGATTCTACACGACACATGATTCTTTATCCAACTATTGGTACGCCTTTCTATTATGAGCATATCCGATAAATATACTCTTCATAGCTCGAGCTCCCAACTTGGATCGTTTAGGATAAGGTGTACGATAATAAGTTAAACACCCCCACATTCTTAGATAATCTAATCGTTTAAGATCAGGTGTACCATAACAAGCTAAACACCCCCACACTCTTAGATAATCTAAGTTAGGTTTTCTTCCATTCCATAACTCATATGAACTAGAAGTAATCACACGACTAGTGATTCTGTTGTGCACATAACACGCAGTCAACAATGCTTCCCCCCACAGATTGTGTGGCAAACCTAATTGATTAATCATATAGTTGACCATTTCAACAAGGGTTCAACTCTCTCTTTCAGCTATTCGGTTGGGGAGTATATGGTGAAATTCTTTCATGTTTGATTTCTCTTCACAAAATGTATCTAACTATTCTCCGCCTCTTTCCAAGCGAAGAATCTTAATGTGTTTGTCATGTTGATTTTCAGCCATGCACTTATACAGTTTGAATGCATTAAAAGCTTCATCTTTTGAATGCAACAAGTAAACATACAAATAGCGGCTAGAGTCACCACAAAACGTAATGAAGTATCTTTTACCTCCACGCGTGAGTATTCCATTCAGTTCACAAATATCTGAATAGATCAACTCTAGTAATGATGAAATTCTTTTGACACTTGAAAAAGTTTCTTTGTAAACTTTGATTTTATACAAATTTCACATTTGTCAAAATCTTTATTATTTACTTTTATTAATACTTTAGATTGTGTCTTTTCAATATTTCTTTTTTAATGTTAGTGTGAGCTAACCTTTTATGGCACAAAGAAATTTAACACGCAATATAATTTGAAAAAACTATTTTATTAATTCGAAAATTAGTTACATCATCACTAGCGATATTGTCACTAACGCTGACAGTATCATACTCTCACGATTACAAAGATCAACATTTAACACATACTCATTGGATATAGATACAACATTATCTTATCCATCACCACATAGATCAAGCATTAACATTTCACCCGTGTTAATGGTTTGTCCAACAAATAACCCATATTTGAAGAACACGATATGACCATTTTTTTATATTATTACCAGCTGTAACTATTTTTGTCATATTTGTTCTCCGATATAAGTCCCTTTGAGATTCAAGGAACATGTAGGACCTCTCGAAGGGTAACCATAATTCCATTTCAGAATGTTAGCACCACTTTGCCAATGCCATGAACACGTACTATATGGCCATCAACACATGTCACCACATGTCACCACAATTCCTTCTCGAACCGTACTATGAATTTAGAACTATCACGATTTTCACATACATGGATGTTTGCTCCAGAATCCACAAACCAATCTATGGCCTCTATCACCCGATTAATTAAGGTAGTCATATTGACTCCTACATGACCCACACTTGCACACAAGTGGGTTAGTTTGCAACATCATTTGCAATTCCTTTTACATAAGCAAAATTCGAGCTCCCACCTGACACGTGGTACATACTCAATCTGACTTTACTCTTTTGATCTCTTTTGAGATTTTCCTTCTCAATAAGGAAGTGTTTCAACAAAACATCCAAATAGTAGTCCTCAAATTTGTGAAACTCCAAGTATTTAACCACATTCAAGGAAAACATTATTTAGTCAACCCTTTTCGGTAGCTCTATTCGAATACAACCAGGAAAGACGGTGAGGGTAGATAGCGCTAGTGCGTATCGGAACCACCCCCATTTGGAGTCAGAAAAACCGTCTTTATCTTTCCTAGACATTGTAATAAGAATAGGTGAGCCTATTTGGGGATGATTGAGAATTTATTCCATTTATAGGTTCAATACAACGCTTAATGATACACAGCTGGAAAGATTCCGTTTAACACTAAAATTATTTATTTTGTATAATCATGATTTTTCAAATAGTACACTTTTCAAACATAAAAGTATCTTGAAATAATCTATATACAAAAAATAATAATTAAATCAATTATAATGCTTCAACCATAAGCATGATAATTCATATAACACCCACTTTAGATGAGAAAAAAATCTCTTGTTTTAACTTGTCCATTAGATTAAAATAGATATTTAAATATGTCAAAACATAAAAATACATATATTAAATAGCCATTATTAGAAAAAATGTAACTCATAAAAGTTGAACTAAATAGCCATAATAATCACTTTTTAAAACATTTAATTCATAACATGAATATATATATTAAACATTCACATAATGAACTCTATTTAATATATATATATATATATATATATATATATATATATATATATATATATATATATATATATATATATATATATATATATATATATATATATATATAGTGAAGGATTCCATACAGAACCCGTTTTAGATACAGAACTCGTAGAACTAAATCTAGACCGTTGGATTATAAGATTAATGGCTGTGATTAGTTAATGCATTTTCTTAAATAAAAGAGTTACATTTTTTAGTTAGTAATTAATAAAAGGGTAAAATAGGTATTTGCAAATAAAAATTCTCTCAAACCCGTCAATCTATCTCCTCAAATAAAACCCTCAAGAATAGGCATTCTCTCTCTTATTCAGTTATCTCATATACAAACCCTAGATCCAAATCACCTCCCTATTCTTTTCAAAAATCAATCGTCTCCTCCTCTCTGGATGTCACCCGCAACAAAAATTAGGAGAAATTGAAGGCCAAACAGCAACCGGTCGTGGTCTCAATGTAAGCCATTTGCGGATTAAAGCCATGTTTCGCCCGTATCACTGATTCTCAGATCTGAAGTTTCGAGCATTACTGTGTACGTATTTTAGAACCACCATCACAACTTGTTTTCTGAGTCAACTGACCACCAGCTTGTTTTCTGAATCGACCGTTGTCCACAAGGTAATATTTTTTTAACCAACCGGCTACCAACTTGTTTCTACTTTGCACCTTGCTGCTATGCGTGTATAAGGGTTCGGTTGCATCCGGTCAAATAAATTTTGTATTTAAAATTGTTTTTGTTTCAACTGAGACAAAAACTCTAATCAATTATCAATTTTGTTCTATCAATTTTCATCATTTATACAAATCTGGAAAAATGAGGTTCTTTTGAAAGGAATGATAATTGTTTTTCATAATTGATTTTTTATCATTTAAGTATCATGAAGCAAGCGTTTGATAATGTTCAATCTAGTACCCATAAAAAGAGTCAAAACAAATCAACATAAAAATTGAATTAAAGTTTTGTGCAGGGGTGAATGTCATTTTGTTTTATTGATTCGTGCTCTAAATGGGGTTGAATGGGATGAATGGTGGTCAACGACGGCATATGGTGGTCAATATTGGTGAGTGCAGTCAAATGATTTTAGTAATCCATTATCGTCTAAAATCAAATGATACCTCCTAAATGTTAAAAACTAAAATTACTCTCTGGTGGGGGAATTTAAAATTTGAAAGATATACTCTAGCCGACCACTAGGATGTTTTGAATTTTGATTTTTATACACATGTATTAGGCTTATGTTTTTTTTGATTTCTCATTAATATTTATTTCATACATACATGTATCTCTTACATACATGTATCTTACATACATGTATTTGCATATATGACAATATATTAACTGATCAATAGCTCGATAATTACACTATTTGCATATATGTATTTGTTACATATTTTTTTTAGTTTGAGATTGTTGTTTTTAGAATGTATTTGGATTTCGACATTCTAACATGATAAAATATTTTTCAGGATTTTGGCGGGTACATTCATGTCTGAAGTAAAATAATGATACATCTATGCTGGTAGATTCACATATTAAAGAACCAAATGCAGTTAAAAAAGACAATAACTGAAACCATTGTTTATGATAAAAAGGACATTGATGAAGAAGTTGTTTTGTACATAGATGTTGTTCTTAAATGTTAAAATATTAACGATTAGATACATAGGTGTTGTTTAGTACATGTATGTTATTCAGTGTTGTTTGTATGTGTATGTTACTCATTATTTGTAGACATGTAAATATTTTTTTGTACATATATATTATTCAATATTTTTTTTTTGTAAAATAATAGAAGTGATTTTTAGATAAATAAGTGTATTATCATTAAATATACATATATGCATATTCGTAACATATACATTTATGCATATCCGTAGCATATACATTTATGTAGATTCGTAAATATAACATATATGTATAATTACATTTCCGAATTTAATTCCTAAAGTTTAGGAAATTTACAAAATAAAAAGCAAAAAGTAAAATTGTAAAATGTCGTAAATACCCCCGAACCATTAAATGAATTAAATAATCAGAAATTAATTTACTAAATTCTGATTGGTTGAAAATAGTTCTATGAGTTCTGTAAATAATTTGAGTTCTGTATGGAATTCGACCCTATATATATATATATATATATATATATATATATATATATATATATATATATATATATATATATATATATATATATATATATATATATATATATATATATATATATATATATATATATATATATATATATATATATATATATATATATATATATATATATTAACCATTGACACAATATCTCAATGTTTTATTAATCACCAAATATTTTATAAAAAAAAATATGTGTATATATTATATATACACAATAATATATAACAAAATAAAAACCTTAAAGATTATTGTAAACTTTATATATTCGGTGATTAAATAATTGGACAATTATAATATTAAAACCATATTTGATATTGATTATTCAATATCAAACTCAACAAATAAGAAAGAACCAAATGGAACAATCAAACCTGAATGTTGATGAAGAACGAACCGCACGGAATTGGGATTCCTGTCCTTTAAGGTTTTTACGCGCTCTATATGCTGCAAGCCTCAGCGTAGAACCACAGGATTTGATGCAGTTGATCGGTATGTTCTTACAGCAAAAGAATCACCGACAACACAAAGTGATTACTTGGAAACACATGATGAATATCAAAACACAACATCATGAGAGGAGAGCTTATGTTATGAGAGCTTATGATTTTTGGTGTTGGTATGTTCTTGAACTTCACAACTAGAAGTTCTTTATATAGTGAGTGAGCCATCAAAGCCATCAATATAATTTATGAAGAGTTTTGTAACTCCTGGTTTAATATTATTGATGAAGAATAAAATAATGGTCTTATAACTCTTGGATTAATGTAGCTAGTAAAGATAATAACTTATTAATTAAGGCTCGACAAAAGACAAATCTCCACAACTCCTCGCGACCGATAGGAAATTTGCCAACTTGCAAATAACCTTGTAATTTCCAACACGACGAGATTGGTGAATTGGGCGTGCCAACCGTGACGAGCTCACGGCGAGTTTGAAAGCTTCATGACGAGACTCACGATGTGCCACTGGAACGGGTCTTATATGATGTAAATCAAATAAACTAAATTAATTAATTAAGCCACTAACCCGATTAGGGGTGAGCATTTGGGCCGAAAAAACCGAACCGAACCGAAAACCGACCGAAACCGAACCGAAACCGATAACATGTTATCGGTTCGGTTTTGGTTTTGAAAATTCATCGTTATCGGTTATCGGTTCGGTTTGGTTTTCGAAAAATGATGAACATTTGGCCTAAAATAACCGAACCGAAAACGAACCGAACCGAACCGAAACCGAACCGAAACGAAACCGATAACATGTTATCGGTTCGGTTTCGGTTTTGAAAATTCATCGTTATCGGTTATCGGTTTTATCGGTTCGGTTCGGTTTTGGCCCGATAATCACCCCTAAACCCGATGCTTGTAGCCTAGTGACATTTAGGTCCTGTGGTGACCAAATTAATGAAGATCATCTCTTTTGGGGTTGTCTTTTTTCTTCCGATGTTTTGCGGCTCATCAGTGTGTGGTGGGGTACTGATATTGTCGGGCTTAACAGTCTTGAAGACATCTTTTTCTGGGCTGCTGCTCCCAGGTTCACGAGTATTCGGAAAGATATTTTTTTGGCCATGATCTTCTCCTTCTTTTGGTGTTTATGGAATTCCCGTAATGATCGGGTCTTCAGGAATGGCGCTATTCCTTGCTCGGGCCTGATTCTTCGCAAAATTCAAAGTGTTTCTTATCTTTGGTGTAAAAATAGGTGTTTTAAGAATAATGTTGATTTTAGTTTGTCCAATTGGTGTTGTAGTCCTTTCTTTTGTATTTCTTAATGTACTTTTTTTTCTAGCTCTTCGCTAGCTTTTAATGTAAGTTTTCAGGTCTGTTGCTTGGGAGTGATGACCCTTGAGAATCTCTTTTTACTTTGAGTTGCCTCTTGCCGTTTTCAAAAAAAAATTAAGTGCTAAATATTTTTCTTTCCTTTAACAACAATTGCCATGAAGCTCAAAAGTAAATTAATAGCAGACAGATGTGATTGAAGATCGAAAAGTCGGCAAAAAATTGTTGACAAACACGTAATAAAAAGTTGCGTATCCCACGTGGGTTATAGAGAAGCTTAGTCATCGTCGGCGGCCACTATTCGAGTCAAACAACTTAAATGCCTTCCAATCATATATTCTCTTTTACTTAAATATTGCAAACATAGTTTAACTTTCACAATATTAATTAGTTAATGTATTCGTAACACACAACAAATAAATATAACTTTTATAATCGTTGTTGCAGTAATACATTAAGAATTTACTTTTATAATCGTTGTTGGTGTAATACATTAAGAATTTTTACTTGTATGTTGTAACTGGATATTAATACATACTCCGTATATATTTTTAGATGAATATAAAAACCTTCATTTTATTGAATAACTTTAATTCATTTCGTCGATTTTAATTAAACAAATTTATAAATTCATGTATGATGTTTATTAATCAACATATTATCAATTTCGTTAGGATAACCCGAACAATTATTATACGACTTGACATTTGGAAGACGTGCAAACATATTAAAATAATAAAACAAAATAAATCGAACAAAAGATATCACAAAATATATGTTATTATATAAAAAATGTCATTTAAATACCATTAAAAAAATAATGATGGACTCACTTGAAAGATAAAAATAAAAACAATTAACAACAAAAATTAGCTTAAATATAAAAAAAAATAAAAAAATGTATACGTATAATACATACATAATAAAAATATTTGTTAAATGTTAGTATCATATACAATTATCAACTAATTAAATTTATATTTTTAAAAACAAATATAGATTACAATAAATAAAAATATTGCATACTTTTTATTTCTCATTTTCAGATTTGGGATAAGTTGGAAAGTTCGTGTCACATTGCTTCAATCATGTGAATTGCGAAGCTTGTACCCCAATGTCTTCTTCCCCTCGGTTCCCAGCAAACCAATTTTGACCCGAAAATATAAAAATTCTTCTCTCTTCCGTCCGTCCGGCATGTCGTCGGAAACCATCTCCGGTCACCACTTTCATATCCTCTTACTTCTAACTCTCCTTTCCTTAATACTTCGCTCTTCTTCCCAGTCTGACCAACGTCAAATTCTTCTCCAATTCAAATCCTCCCTCGCAAATCCAGACTCAAAAGTGTTCAATTCATGGAATGAAATAAACCCCGTCTGCAACTTCACCGGAATTGTCTGCAACTCCGATGATTCGGTTAAAGAAATCAATCTCAAGCAGCAACAACTCGCCGGAACTCTGTCTTTTGATTCACTCTGTTCGCTGAAATCACTCGATACAATCTCCCTTGGGTCAAATCATCTGTACGGAACTATCACCGCCCATTTATCGAATTGCACTAACTTGCAGTACCTTGATTTGAGCGACAATCATTTCTCCGGTGAGGTCCCGGATTTATCTTCGTTATCTCAACTCAAGTTCTTGAAGTTAAACATGAGCGGATTTTCGGGCCGGTTTCCATGGAAATCTATCGGGAATATTTCTGGTGTCACTTTTCTAAGTATTGGAGACAACCCGTTTGATAGAAGCCCTTTCCCTTTGGAGATATTAAATCTTCGGAATTTATACTCTGTTTACCTTTCGAATTGCTCCATTGAAGGGGAAATACCGGAAGAGATCGGAAACCTGAATTTGTTACAGAGTCTGGAGATTTCCGACAGTTATCTGGTCGGAAAGATTCCGGTGGGAATTACAAATCTTACAAAGCTTCAGATGCTTGAGCTATACAACAACCAACTCTCGGGTGTTCTTCCCGCCGGCTTGCGGAACCTCGTGAATCTTGCAAAATTTGATGTTTCGACTAACAGACTAGAAGGTGATTTAAATGAGTTAAGAAACTTGAATCAATTGGAATCATTACAATTGTTTGAAAACAGCTTTTCCGGTACAATTCCTCTGGAATTCGGAGAATTCAAATTTCTTAAACAGTTTTCGATTTACGATAACAAGTTTACAGGGGAACTCCCTGCAAAAATCGGGTCATGGGCCGAGTTTGAATACATTGATGTATCACAAAACTTTTTAACCGGTTTGATTCCACCTGACATGTGTAAAATGGGGAAAATGCAAAAACTTTTGATGCTTGAGAACAACTTCACCGGCGGGTTGCCGGAGAGTTATTCCCGTTGTTCTTCCTTGGTTCGGTTAAGAGTGAATGACAATTCGCTTTCCCGCCGAGTCCCCGATGGGATTTGGAGTTTGCCAAACTTAGGTATGATTGATCTTGCAAATAATCAGTTTGAGGGTCAAGTGGGATCAAATATTGGTGAAGCAGAGTCATTAGCACTACTTCATTTATCTAACAATCGATTTTCCGGTGAATTACCGGCAGAAATAACGAATGTTTCATCTCTGGTGGAAATCGAGCTGGTTTCGAACAAGTTTTCCGGTGAAATTCCGGCTAAAATAGGTGAACTGAAGAAGCTAGATAATCTTCGTTTACAAGATAACATGTTTTCAGGTTCTATTCCGGAATCTTTAGGTTCGTGTGTGTCTCTAAATGAAATCAACCTGGCCGGAAATTCGTTTTCCGGCCAAATTCCGGTGAGTATTGGCTCTCTACCGAGCTTGAACTCGGTAAACCTATCTAGAAATAAACTCTCCGGTGTAGTTCCAGCGAGTTTGTCATCGTTGAAGTTAACCCTCATTGACTTGTCAAACAACATGTTGACGGGACGTGTACCGCAGTCTCTTCTGTTGGTGGCTAACAATGGCAGCTTTGCCGGAAATCCGGGGTTATGTGCTGACGGAAGTAAAGTTCTCCGGCGATGTTCACCGGTTTCTCACAAGTCCGATCAGTTAAAAGTTGCGGTTTATTGCTTTATAGCCGGTGCACTTGTAGTGGTGTTGTCATTTTCGTGTTTTCTCTTTTTAAAGTTGCGGAAAAACAATCAAGAAAACCCGATCAATCGGGTTTACACGTGGGATGTGAAACAGTTTCATGCTCTAAAAATTAGAGAAGATGAAGTATTACGATCTCTCAAAGAAGAAAACATAATCGGGAAAGGCGGTTCCGGGAACGTTTATAAAGTCGTTTTGGAATGCGGTGAGCAGCTAGCAGTGAAACACATTTGGAAGTCCGCCCGTGAGCCGGATTCCGGTGGTCGGAGGAGTGGCCGGAGTAGGTGGCCGGAGTATGAGGCTGAGGTGGCAGTTTTGAGCTCGATACGCCACAAGAATGTGGTCAAATTGTATTCTAGCATCACGAGTGAGAAGTCAAATTTATTGGTGTACGAGTATATGCCAAATGGAAGCTTGTGGGACCGCCTACATACGTATCAGAAAACCGAGATGGATTGGAATGTGCGGTGTGAGATCGCGTTGGGGGCTGCAAGGGGGTTGGAGTACTTGCATCACGCTTGCGATAGACCGGTGATACACCGTGATGTGAAGTCGGGTAATATTTTGTTGGATGATGAGATGAAACCAAAAATAGCTGATTTTGGTCTCGCAAAGATTGTGCAAAGCGATAAGGACAAGGATTCGACCCATGTGATTGCGGGAACACACGGTTACATCGCTCCTGGTAAGTTTTTATACTATTTACGTCATTTCTTTCAAATCTAGTTACTTTTTTATGTAAGTTTGTAACAAAGTTTGAGTGACTTGAGTGAAAAAGGTTGAACTCAGATAATATTTTTATTACCAAGGCGTTTTGTATAATATTTTTCTAATATATATTTTTTACAGAATACGGATACACATGTAACGTAACGGAAAAAAGTGACATCTACAGTTTCGGGGTTGTTTTGATGGAGCTAATAACGGGGAAAAAGCCCGTTGACCCCGAGTTTGGGGAAAGCAAGGACATTGTTTACTGGGTACATAACGAAATGAGAACCAAAGATGATGTGATCGCATTGGTGGACCCGATCATTTCAAAGGATGCAAAGGAAGAAGCGGTTAAGATGTTGAGCATTGCGGTCCATTGCACTATGAAGATACCCGCATTGAGACCATCGATGAGGATGGTAGTGAAAATGTTGGAAGATATCGAGCCTCACTCACTTACCGATATAGTAATCGACAAAGGGGGATGAAATTAAATGGCGTTTTGCTTTAAAGTCGATGCTTGTATACATATGAACTAGAGTAACCGATAAACGGATGATTGTAGAAGAATGATCACCGTTACGTTTTTGAGGTCAGGCTGCATAGTTATGTAATATTATTTCCTTTGTATCAAGTAGCTAAAGGTCACAGATCTTTATATATATTAAAAGAAAGTTTTTTTGAAATTTTTAAAGCCATGTTATAATGACACATCATATCTTATGTCATGTATGAGGCCACTTGGCCCTTAAATGCCAATTCATTATTGCCACCTAAAAGTCCATATATACACTTTTAAGCCACCTCACTATCAATGACCTTTATAAGAGCCAATTCCTATATTTTACTAAATGTACATATAAATACTTTAGTGATAACCGCCACCACATAAAAATCATCCTATATGTAAATCTAAATGCAATGCAATGCAATATTAAGGTTGTAACCAGAGGCGGAACTAGAAATTTCCACCAACGGTAGCACTCTTGTGGTGCTATAAAGAATTTTTTTTTTAAAATATATAAGGTTAAAAAGAAAAAAGTTGAAATATATGGGCCGAGAAAAAAAAACCCTTGTAATATAGAAGCTAAGAAAGGAAAAAAAGTTGATTTAAAAAAAATAAGAAAGACAAGATTCGAACTCTAGACCTCCTCTACACATGCACAAGGTGTTAGCAAGCTGTGCTAGCCAACATATATGTATTAATGTATTCAAAATACAAATACAATAACAAAAAAAAGCTCTGAAAATTTATCGTACCGAAATTTTTCGAGTAGTAGCACGTGCCACCGTGTGCTATATACTACATCCGCCCCTGGTTGTAACTTTCCACATAAACAATGTTAAATGTAAATACGTGTAGATCTTTTCTGTTCCATGTTATATGATAGATCACTTGGTTATATTTTGATGATTGCTATTGTTAAAACTATTGTTATGTATATATTGTTGATCATTTACCAAAGAAATAGTGAAAGCTTATGCCAATATCACTTTTTTATGTGTTATTGTGTGCGAAGTAAGAAATAAAGTGTGTTGCCTTCTTGAATGAGTAGGGACGTTTTACTAAACATAACCCTTATCAATCAGTGTATTTTGGTTGTATTTAATCCAATTGGGTCAAATAGAAAAGGTTCTCTATAGTAAAACGGGCCAAACAGGTTGAAAGTCGCCCAATGTCTGTTTTAAATGCCTATAACATACTTACTTGTTTTATTCAAAGATTTCATTATGATTTAAAAATAGCAAAAATGTGTTGGCGGGTTAAGCTAACCTGGTCCAGCCCGTTTTGGCTCGTGTTAGAAAAGTCCCGTTTGAGATATCTGTTTTCAATTTTTTTTATATTTTTATAATTATACATAAAATTTGTAACACCCGTATTTTTAAAACATCGTTTAAATCATTTAAAATACATTTTTTTCAATATCTGACATATTGTCCAAAATACAGTTTAACAAAAACTTTAAAACTTATATCAGAGTTTACAAAAATACGGTGTCACCAAGTATATCAAAACCATAGGCAACGGGATCTACCTATTAGCTCCTGAACTAAACATCTCTAGGCCACTTCTAGTGCAACCTCTATCACTTCAAACCTGTACCTGAGTACACAGCCACAAACAAACGTAGTACGTGAGACAAAATAGTCTCGTGAGATACATGGGTTTTAGACCCCAACAATAATAGTCATTTCATAAATATATAAACATATATATAAACTACATAAATACCGTCTAGTCACCCTATTGTGACTTTAGCTACTTTGCTTTCCTAGCAAACATATCTAGTACCTAAACATATAGGTACCAGAAGCTCAATCATATCTATTACATAAACATATATGTACTAGAAGCACAATCACATCTAGTACATAAACATATATGTACTAGAAGCACAAACATGTCTAATACATAAACATATATGTATTAGAACCTAACATACCTAGTACCAAACATATGCGTACTAGAAGCACCCGAGTGCTTAGTGTATAAACATATATACACTCGGTGTATAAACATATATACCACCGCTCAGTGACCGGAATCCCCCGCGTCACCACCGTCTATCTCTTATCATAACCTAACAGTTATGCCAGTCAAAGCCTTTGGCTATCACGTCAAACATCAAACAAGTTAGTCATCTAACAATAACGACATATAATTGGTTCAACACAGTGTGAACGTACCTGTATGGTCCCATGGACCCGATCATAAGCAATCACATTTACTTCTACATCTATGAACCCTATGAGGTCCATACTTACTTTATACATAAGATACATTTCTTATTTTATCGATATCATAATACTTTTATCTTTTCCTTGACTATAATACACAATTATTACTAGTCACATCATAATCTTTTTCATATACATTCGTTCTTTACTTTTATTAGTATATCTTACCAATAGGTACTCATTACTATAAAATCATTCCCAATTGCTTTACTAATACATATTTATTAATAAAGGCTCCGTATTATACATTCTTTTAATCAATTACTTCCTTATTATTGTTCATTAACATAGATTTCACAATTACTTGAATTTATCATATTTTACTTCAAATTCATCATTCATACTAGACATATTCTAGTATCATATTCTACATACTTTCATACATTTTCAGTCACTATCTTTATCAACATATTTATTAAAAAAGATCCATAAAATATCAATGTATTTTCAAAACTATTTACTGTGTACTCAGTTTAAAAGTCTCATGTACTCACCTTAGCGATAACTATATTCATATCGTGTCTATCAACACGAATCTTTGCTTTCCGCCTTTGGAACATCTTCAACTTTTAGGTTCTCGCAACCTATTAACATAATCATCACAATTCTAGTTATCATCCATAACTAGACATCATTTAACATTAACATAATCAACCCCAACCACCAAGTTCACCAACTTGGTGGAGGTCCATAAACCCTAGTTCATGAAACTACTTTCAAGATATAACTTAACCATAGATCCATGGTCTACATACTTCCTATGGGTGTTCTACACCCTCAATACTCATCTTTAACAAGATTCCAATCCTACACATTCAAAATCATCATTTCCCCCAAATCTTGTTTACAAACTAGCTAGGAGATGAAAATACCTTAGATCTTTAACAAGGATTGAAGAACTCCAAGAATGGTGGTGGTCTATGCCCAAGAACACCCAAAATCGCCCCCAAGAACCCTCCAATCGGCTGCATCTCGAAAATGGTGGAAAATGGGTGAAAACCCTAGCTTTTCCCGACTTAATGCTGTCGACCAGAGTTCACGGCGCGAACTAAGTTCGCGTCGCTAACTCCAAACCTCGAACGCAAACTTAGCGATCGTTAACCCATCGCGAAATACATCACGCCTCATAGCCAAACTCCCTGGCCCGACTTCCCGATCGTTACCACAAGTTCGCGTCCCGAACTTCCTAAGGCAGCAGTGCTGCACTTTTTCATCTTTGCCCCGACCCGGTTTCACCCATAACTTTCTCATACGGTCTCCAAACAACACGAAACCAATTCCTACGTTCTTTAAATGATTTATCCTTATTTATCATATTTTTATAAAATTATTTGTCTACAAATTTCGGGTCGTTACAAAATTATACTTTAAATATGGAAAAATTCAGTTTTACCAAAAATTAGTCAAACAAACAATAATGCCTTTAGTTTACAGTGTAACATTTTTTAGATGCACGAGAACAAATCAAAAGTAGACTACAAGAAGATTGCGACATTACATATGACTAACTTCTATATAGTGCCTCATGTTATGTTGCTTAAGTAATTAATTTTTTAACAGGTTGATCAGAGTTACCAATTAACCTACAATAGTACAATTTAAAGAATTGACTCTTAAATGCAATTTTTAATATAAATAAAAGTTTTTTCAAACATCTGTAAGTTTGACACGTTTGTTGTTTTGTTTTGTTGTTCCTTTTTTTATGTTTGATATTTTGTTGACCATATGTGTAATCTTATCATATGAGCAAAAGAACACGACATATGAAGGTAACTGATGAGGTCAAATTTAGTTTATTCATTTTAATTAAATTTTCTACGTTCCATATTTTTTTTCTAAAATTCAGGATATTATAAGTAGGTAAATCTGCATGTTTCGTTCTCGGTCCATTCGGATCATAGTCAAGCTTTTAATCCACCTGATTTACCGATGTGTTTGAAATTAAATCGTTCTTTAAATAATGTGAGAAAGACAAAAGACCTCTTCAATATTAAACCTATTATTGTCAACACATGTTTTTTTATATATATTTTTTACTTATATTTGTGAACAATTTTATAAGCCGCCCGTGATTTATCACGAGTTATAGGTTAGTACTACAAAATAATGTAAAATTTTTATACTACATTATATATTATATTTAAATTTAGAGTAAATTACATAAATAGTCCCGTAACTTTTGTCCCTATATTATGCAATTTCTGCTATTTTTGTTATTTTGTCTATTGTTGTTTAAATCGACCCGTTAAACACCCTCACTTGCAAAAAAAAAAAAAAAAACGTTAAGGTACGGTCGTCTTTTTAATTAAACTAGTTAAAGTTGTCTTGGACAAAACTATAATCTTGTCCTGAAGTAGTTGTCTATAGGGGAAGCAAACGGTTTCGGTTGTTAAAAATAAGAGAATCTTCCTCAATCCCATGAAAATTGTAACACTTTGTCCTTTCACATTGAAATTGTGACACTTAATACTTAGACCCTTTAGGTTTACCGTCAATTATCATCAACGAAAACATGAATCAGTGTTTTCGAACAAATTTCTCTAATTTTACCTTCTCGAGAGGGTAACTTCTCTAATTTTAGTGATTCGAATTCGCATGAATAACACGAATGAAAATTTGATTCGAACCGAATTTGCAAATCTGTTTCCGAATCAGTTTTTGAATAGTTAATTTTCAAATCAATCCAACTCGAAGTCGAATTTAATACTCTATGTCTCTATGTATTTTTAATTATATGTATTAAAACCTAAAAGTATAAATATTTTTTTTAAGCTTTGGAAAACAGTAAAAAACTAGAAGTATAAGAATCTTTAAATTAGAAACTTTAATTTGTGTTTTGAATAATTGTAACAAATTTTATAACTGGAATTTGTTAAATTTGTAACAAATTACTTGAAATAGGTTTACGGGAATTCGAAGTGAAATCAAGTCGAATTTGAATTCGATTAAAAGACAAATACAAGTTCGAATCGAAATTCGAATTAAGCTAAAAAAATGAAAATCGAATAATCCGATTTATACAACTCCTGAAACCAACTCGGTAAACACCTACCTATAATGCAACAAAATCCAGTTTCAGATTCGGGCCCTTAGAGCATCTCCAATGGGAGGTTATTCAAAAACTTTTTACCTTTTGAGAATGTCATTTAAATGCATGACATTCTAGTAAAAAACTTTTGCTTCAAAAGCTTATTCTTTCATAAGTCTTTCTTAAAACACACAAAAAACTTTTATCTACATTTAATGCATTGGAGCAAAAGCTTTTTTGAAAAATTTTATATCCATAGTAAGTGGAAAATTTATGTGTCAATTTTAATAAGTCATTGGAAAGACTTAACCATTAGGATGCTCTTATAGTTGCTACATGTGGTCTGTTACTTGATACTTGTTCACTTTTTAGGAGGTGGAGCCTTACAAAATGCTCCTTCTGGGTACTCCATTCATCACATTTTCACCGTCGCACCACCGTCACCGTCAAGTCGTCAACTACTACTCGTCACCAACACCCTCAAAAAACCACCCAAAAAAATTACATAACAGCCACCGGCATCTTCATTGCCACAGCAGCATCCGCCGTAATGACATTTTCTGACAGCATGTCGGCAATCGCAATCGAAGTCACGATAAGGTTTTCTTTTTACCACCAAACAAAATGGAGATGATGGACCTTAAAAGTAATTATTGCAAGGGTTTAGGACTCCACCAAGTAAAATGGAAAAAGATCAAAATGCCCTCACGTTTTCAGCACGTGAGGGGTTTAACGGCCAAAAAGAGACGGAGGTTGGACAGAAGGACAACAAAACGGAATTTTGCATACCCCAGGGACCAAAAAAAAAAAAGTACAGAGATAAAAACGCAGAATCGTGAAAACCACAGGGACAAAAACTGTAATTTACTCTTTAAAATTATTAGTAATTTACTTTTTAGGAAAACTTAATTTTGATGAAAAAGTTATCCTCTATATATAATAAAGAGACACAGTAAAAATAATAAAAAAATCATGTGTGAACAACTATGGTATCACTAATGTATCATAAGAGTAATGTTTTGCGTACAGAAATATGATCTTGAAAGTGACAGTGTATACGAAACTAAGAAAGTGATGTGGTGTGACACGAATCAGCTTGGCCGGCTATATATTAAGTCAGCGATACTATATGACTTTGTGTATTTTATGCATGAAGGGATGATTATGCTGCTCTAAATTTAGGTACTGACTAATTCAAACAAATAAAAAAAATTAACAAACACGATTAGTGTTGGAGCAAAACACAGATCAACTTATTACTGATGCTGCAGTTAGTACTGACATACTTAGTACTGATGGGGCAGAAATATTTACTACTGATGAAGTTGATGCTGGTGTTCACTATAACTAAGTTACTATTGATCATGAGAAGATTGAAGATACTACTGATCATTGTAGTTACTACTGACGTTGATTATGGACTTACTACTGATCACCAAGTTTACTACTGATGATACTTATTTACTACTGGTGATTGCAGTTACTACTGATACGCGTTTTTGGAAGATATCAAGTCCGAGATCTTCGTAGAGATAGTTATAGAATGTAATTAAATGTATATCTTTTATAATTCGATGTAAATCAAATCCTAGAATAACTAGGGTAAATAGTTTAGCTTCAAGGACTACTATAAGTATGTTCCTTACGAATTGTAAACGTACGTGTGTATTGTTAACTCAATAATATACATTGAAGCTTTTTGTGAAACTGTGTTCTTAATATTCTTGCATATTGTTCATACAGTTCATTGTTCTTAATTATTGATATAGTGTTGATCCGCTGCAACTTCTATCATCAACTAGATCTAAGGTGTTTATTAACTTGTCTATAGTTAATCGATCCTGACAAGTGGTATCAGAGCGTATTGGTTCTAGATCTACTATTTGTTAAGAACAACAAAAAGTTTTAATCTTTAAAACACACACATTATTAATCATGACTGATAATAATGAAAGCACTCAGGCCAACAAAATCCCTATGCTCACTCCCAATAACTTTGGGATGTGGAAGAATCGTATTAAGCAATACATGCTTATTACAGATTATTCCATGTGGGAAGTCGTTTGTGAAGGAAACAAAACTGGTCAACTTCAAGCAAGCAGCTCTGTGACTGAGGCAGACAAACTTAAATGTGAGAAGGAGAAGAAAGATAAAGGCATCGAACTCAAAACTCTAAGCACTCTCCTACTGGCCATTCCTAATGACTATCAACATCTCTTTGTTGAATATGATGATGCTAAGTTACTTTGGGAAGCACTGGAGAAGAGATTCGTTGGGACTAAGAGTACAAAAAGAAACATGAAGTCTGTTCTCAAACAAGACTTTGAAAATTTCAAAGGAAAGCCCAATGAAACACTCACTCAAGTGTTTGACAGATTCAACAAACTAATTGGTGAACTCAACCAAGTTGGTGTAAAGATGGATCAAGAAGATGTCAACATGAAGTTCCTAAGGTCTCTGAGTGAAGAATGGGCCATGTACACAGTGGTGTATAGACAAAGAGATGCTCTAGAAGAAAAGGAGTTAGATGAACTCTATAATGATCTCAGAGTGTTTGAAACTGAGGTAAATCACAAAAACCCTTCTATTTCTTCTAACAATGCTGCATTTGTGTCTAGTACAGGTCAAGGACAAGAAACCTCCACAGGAAAGGCTGCAGATTCTGAGGATACTGCAAGAGAATCCTTCTTCACTAGTCATGTGCATACTGCATTGATTAGTGATGACTTGGAACAATTGAATCCAGATGATCTTGAGGAGATGGATCTTAAATGGCAGATGGCTATGCTGAGCCTAAGGACCAAAAGATTCTTAAAAAGAACTGGTAGGACAAGCCTCAATTTCAACAAAGGTGACAAAGCAGGATTTGACAAAACTAAAGTCAAGTGTTACAACTGTAACAACCTTGGTCACTTTGCAAAAGAATGTCCTCAACCAGACAAAAGATCAAAATCAACTGCTCTTGTGTCACAACAAGGACAAGGCTATGACTGGAGCTTCCAAGCAGAAGAGCATGCTCAAAATCAAGCTCTCATGGCCTTTACTGACAACAAAACTGAGGTAAAATCTAAACCTTGTACTCCTGAATGTGCTAAAATTATAAAAAATCTAGAAAAAGAAAACACTAAATTAAATGAAGATTTAGCAAAAGCAATCAGAAGAAATCATGAGTTTGATAGTGTAATTACTGATCAAGAACATCAAATAAAAGTGTACAAGATGATTGATCAACGGATCAAGGAAGAATTGCTTCAAGCTGTGGATGAGAAAGAGTTCTATGAAACAAAAAATAAAGAACTAACAAGTAAATTAGAAGAATGTCAGCTTGAAATTGAACAAAATAAATTAACAATTAAAAAGTTTGAAAGAAGCACTAAAATTCTAGATGAATTAACTAATAATCAAACTACAGAAAAGGTTGTTCATGGGGTGGGATATCATGTTGTACCACCTCCACATAAATTCATTCCTCCACTTAAAAACAGTTCAGAAAGAATCATTAATGAATTAAAAACTGAAAAGCAAACTGAATCTAATAATGAAACATCTGAATCAAATGATTCTTCAGATGATGAGCAATCAATTGAATTTATAATATCTCAAACTGAATCACCTAAATCAATTGATACAAGTTTTCACACAGCTCAAAGTCCAAATGATTCTCCTAAATATAATGCAGAAAATATACCCAAAATTCTAAAAAGAGAAAACCAAAGAAATAGAAACCAACTCTTAGAACAAAGAAAAACAATAAAAGCTCAAGAAAATAAATTAAAATGTGTTATTTGCAACAAAGTAAATCATTTAGCAAAGGATTGTCACTTCAATCCAATAAATTGCAAGGAGTTAAAGGAATTTAAAGCTTTTAAAGAAAATGCAAAAACTCAAAGGTTAAAAGATACTACTGGTCCTTCAGTAGTAAATACAATCAAAACTCCAATTGCTGAAACTCCAAGATTTGGAAGAAGTGCACCAAGATTTGTGCAAAACAGAAGAGTTGCCAGCCCAAAGAACAGCAATTACTTAAAGAACAACGGAAAATCCAATCAAAATAAACAATATTTTAAATTTTCCAACACCAGTAGAAACTCTAACAAATTTACTACTGGTGTTAACCCTAATTATAATGCTGTATGGTACCAGTACAAGAATACTACTGATAAAAACCCTAATTTCAAAAATACTACTGCTCCCAAAACAAATTTCAAAAACACTACTGGTGTTAACTCTAAAAACACTACTGGTCATTCTAAACATGGTAAGTACCCAAATACTACTGGTCCATCAGTAGTAAAGTATTCAAAAGCTAAAAACAATGGGTATAAACCAAGATCAGTAGGAAATTCTCACACCAGTAATAACTCCAAAAGGACAGTAGTAAAACAAAATACCAGTAATAAACAAGTATGGGTACCAAAAGTCTTTAAAGTTAAATCCCCAAAAGCTTATTTCTCAAAGGATGAACCCAAGACATATAAAGATTGGGTTCCCAAACTTAACTAATCCTTTACTCATTTGTGCAGAGCATTCAGATCCCAGAAGAAGGAAGAACATGGCATATTGATAGTGGATGCTCAAGGCACATGACTGGAAATCTGCAAATTCTTAAAGATTTCAAGTCATTTGATGGAGGATATGTGGCATTTGGTGAGAATCCCCAGGGAGGTAAGATTACAGGTAAAGGTACTGTTACTAATGGAAAAATTACCTTTGATGATGTATTTTATGTAGCTGAACTAAAATACAATCTTGTCAGTGTGTCTCAAGTTTGTGATAAAAAGAACAAGATTCTGTTCACAGACATTGAGTGCATCATTCTTTCTCCTGATTTTATTTTAGATGAAAAATATGTTGTTTTAAGAACTCCAAGGAGAAACAATGTGTATTGCCTGGATATAGGGGGAGAACTCATTTCTACAAATGAGGTCAACTGTTTTATATCCAAGGCAAACACCACTGAATCAGAACTTTGGCATAGAAGGATGTGTCACACAAATTTTAAAAACATGAATAATTTAGTAAAAAGAAATCTGGTCATTGGACTACCTCAAAAACAATTCATGTGTGATCATCACTGTGTTGCATGCCTAAAAGGTAAACAACACAAGACTTCTCATAAGTCCAAAACTGTGAACTCTATTTCTGTTCCTTTACAGCTCTTACATATGGACCTTTTTGGACCTACAAATGTAATGAGTATTGGAAAGAAACAATATTGTCTAGTTATTACTGATGACTTTTCCAGATATACATGGGTTTTCTTTCTCAGGACAAAGGATGAAACAAGTGAACTCATAAAGAACTTAATTATCAAACTGGAAAACACATCTAATCAAAAAGTGAAAGCCATAAGATGTGATAATGGCACAGAATTTAAAAATGCTAACTTAATTAACTTTTGTGATCTTAAAGGTATTGACAGGCAATACAGCTCACCTAGAACTCCACAACAAAATGGTGTAGCTGAAAGAAGAAATAGAACCATCATTGAAGCAGCAAGATCAATGCTAGCAGATTCAAAATTACCAATCACTTTTTGGGCTGAAGCTGTTAATACTGCCTGTTATGTTCAAAACAGAGTATTAATAGTTAAGCCACATTTTAAAACACCATATGAACTTTTTAATAAAAGAAAACCTTCTATAAGTTTCTTAAAATCATTTGGTTGTCCTTGTACTATTCTGATTACAAGAGAACAAATTGGTAAGTTTGACTGCAAAGCTGATGATGGAATCTTTGTGGGATACTCTACTCAAAGCAAATCATACAGAGTATTCAACAAAAGACTAAGGATAATTGAAGAAAGCATCAATGTATCCTTTAATGAAAATGTACCTAATGAACAAGGAAATGGTCCAGATTGGCTATTTGACATAGACAATCTAACCAAATCCTTTAATTCTAATATGAATTTCAATGCAGGTAATTCAAATTGTCTTAATCAAAAAGAAGGAACATCATCTGTTAATACTGGTCAAGAAAAGATGAGATACATAATTGTTGATACTGCTCCCATAGTTAATACTGATATCAGTAATAACTCTGAGAATGAGGTCAGTAGTAATTCCAATACTACTGGTACCAGTAATAGTACTGAAAATACTACTGGTCCCAACAATAACCTAGATTCTCATGATACTACTGACACCAGTAACAACAACAATACTACTGATCCTAATGAAGATAATTCCAGTAGCAACTCTGACCAAGATGATGATGAACCAAACATCCATGACAATGAAGAATCACAAGATGAACAACTGCCTGAGACAAATGAGTCCAATCTTGAAAATCAACTAGTAGTTGATAAAACTACAACTACAAGGACTCAGAAGAACCATCCATTAGACCTTGTTCTAAGTGATGTTAACTCACCACTTCAAACAAGAAGCAAATTAAATAAAAGCTTAACTGCAAATATGTGTAACATTAGTTTAATTGCTAATGAATGTATGTATGAATGCTTTCTGTCTCAGGAAGAACCAAAGAAGATCCAACAAGCAATGAAGGACTCAAACTGGATTGAGGCAATGCAAGAAGAACTCCTTCAATTTAAATTACAAGCTGTTTGGACACTTGTACCTCTACCCAAAGGAAAAAGAGCCATTGGAACAAGATGGATATTCAGAAACAAGAAAGATGAAAGAGGTATAGTGATCAAGAATAAAGCCAGACTTGTAGCCCAAGGATACACTCAAGAAGAAGGAATAGACTATGATGAAGTATATGCTCCTGTTGCTAGAATTGAAGCAATAAGAATATTTCTAGCATATGCTTCATTCAAGAAATTCAAAGTCTATCAAATGGATGTTAAGAGTGCTTTCCTATATGGGAAAATTGAAGAAGAGGTATATGTTTGCCAACCTCCAGGTTTTGAAGATCCAAAACATGGTGATTATGTATTCAAATTAGATAAAGCTCTATATGGCCTACATCAGGCACCAAGAGCATGGTATGACACATTATCATCATACTTATTGAAGAATAACTTTAAAAGAGGAGCCATTGACAAAACTTTGTTCACAAAGAAAGTCAAAAATGATATACTACTGGTACAAATTTATGTAGATGATATCATCTTTGGCTCAACCAATGATTTATTATGCAAAGAATTTGAAGAACTGATGCAAATTAAATTCAAGATGAGCTCCATGGGTCCAATGAACTTCTTCCTTGGACTCCAAGTCAATCAAAGAACTGATGGTATTTTGATAAATCAATCAAAATATGTCAAAGACATCTTGGAAAAGTTTGATTTGAAAGACAGTAAAAGTGCTAGTACACCAATGGAAACACACAAACACCTACATCCTGATGTTGAGGGGGAGGATGTAGATGAACACTTATATAGATCAATGATAGGCTCTTTGATGTACTTAACTGCATCAAGACCTGACATTATGTATAGTGTTTGTGTGTGTGCAAGATATCAAGCAAGACCCAAAGAACTGCACTTGCAGGCTGTTAAAAGAATATTCAGATACTTGAAAGGCAAACCATCACTAGGTCTATGGTATCCACATGACTCACCCTTTGAACTAATAGCCTATACAGATAGTGACTATGGAGGTGAATGTCAAGATAGAAAATCCACTACTGGTGGATGTCAATTCTTTGGATCAAGACTGGTGTCATGGCAATGTAAGAAGCAAACAAATGTATCAACATCTACTGCTGAAGCAGAATATGTAGCTGCATCTGCTTGCTGTGCTCAAGTACTATGGATTCAAAATCAACTTCTAGACTTTGGTATCTCTATCCTTAAAACTCCTATTTTTATTGATAATCAAAGTGCTATTAGTATTGTGAATAATCCAGTAAAACATTCAAAAACTAAACACATTGAAATAAGATTTCACTTTATAAGAGATTGTAATGAAAAGAAATTAATCAAAGTAGTTAAAATCCATACTGATGATCAATTAGCAGATCTTTTTACAAAAGCATTTGATGTAGGAAGATTCAACTTCTTGGTTAGCAGTATTGGAATGATTTTAATAACTTAAAATCTCACTTAAAATCATGTGTAAAGTTAGTGTTGTAAAATATTATTTTCTTAAGTGTTTTACTACTGGTATTGCTGTACTACTGGTGTGAAAGTGTATGCACAAAATACTACTGGTAATTCATTACTACTGGTGTATTTTAGGTTTACACAAATACTACTGGTAAGTCAGTACTACTGTTATTCACATATACTACTGGTCTTGTATGTTAATTGTTACTACTGATGTCTATAGTTACTACTGATGTCAAAATCCTTAGTCACTACTGATGTTAGTAGATACTACTGACGTTTTACTACTGATATCTTATTTACTACTGGTCTTTCATAAACACAATTACCAAACTAACCCCCATGAAAATAACCGTTATGTTATGATTCGAAGGCTATTTTCGTAGTTTTGCAGGTTTAATCGAAGGATATAAAAGGCGGCAGACGATTAATTTAGCATTATCTTCACTTCGATTCTCTAAACACCTCTCGATAAACCCTAGTTTACGATCAAAAACCCTTCATCAGTAACAAAATTCTTGCAAAATCTCAACAACAATGGCAACCTTACAAGCTCTCGATGTGCAAACCGATCTCAAATACTCAGAATTTCACAATATGGTTGCATTCTTGAAGAATCCCGACGGAACAAAAGATTTCCGTCCGATCGTAAAATTTTTGAGAAATTCATATATACAGTTTGCCTTAACTGTAAAACCAAAATCATATCAACAGCACTTGGTGGATTTCTGGACCAATGCTGAGCGAACAGAAGGAACAACATCATCAATGATAAAATCTAAAGTAGATGGAAAGCACATCACAGTAACAGAACAATCAATCAGACACCATCTACAATTACACGATGATTCAGGTATGTCTACTCTTCCTAAGGAATACATTGCTGAAATTTTGAATAAAATGGGATATGAGGGAAGACTGAATATAGTTACTTTTCAAAAGGGTCTTCTCTCCCCACAATGGAAATTTTTAATACATACCATTCAGCATTGTATTTCTCCAAAAAGAAGTACTTGGAATGAGTTTAATAAGGCAATAGCCTCTGCTGTTGTCTGTTTATGCACAGACCAAGTATTTAATTTTTCATACATGATATTTGATGGTATGTTGGGAAATCTTAGTTCTTCTAAATTTTTAATGTATCCCAGATTTCTACAACATATCATAAACTGTGAATTACAAAACTTGTCAACTCCTAAAAACATTTTTATATTACCTGAGTTGAACAAGAAAGTTTTCTCAAATATGAGAAAACAATTTAAATTTTCGGGCAAGGAAACCCCTCTGTTTCCTAACATGATCAAAGATCAACCCAATATTGGAGAGGGTTCAACCATTGATACAACCCAAGTTGAACCTCAACCCACTCCATCACCCCCAAATACAGCCCAAACACCAATCCAAATAGCCACTCAATCACCAACCCAAACAGAAGTCCTGAATGTGTCCCAGGAACTTGATATAAATCTGCAGAGTGCTACTCTTCACTCTGTGGAAGACCTACCAGACAAAACCAAAAACATTTCCACAATTTATAAAAGAAAGAAACTTTCTTCAAAGGACACCAGGGGACAAATCGAGTCACACCCCAGGCTCAAAGAGTTGTCCTCCAAGGAGGAGAGAGGACATGAGGGGAGGGCTTTCTCTACTGATGCCCCAAAGGTGGGTGCACAGGACAGTGAAAACATCATTAGGACCCAAACCTCGGCAACTTTGAGTGATGACTCTTTTGAGGAATTACTCAAAGGACCCCGGTGCCAAGAAACCACAAGGGGGGGCATCTCTGCTTCTTCTAGGAAGAAGAGAATGTCTAAAAGACCCAATGAATCACCAAGCAGTGATGAGGGCAGATCTGTGGAATTGATGGAAAGGAAGGAAAACCTTAAAACCAATGTACCTGTTAGTAAGCCCGATGATCTTGCTGGATGGAGTGAGGGCAGTATTAAAATCACTCAATTGACGGATAAAGTGGATTCTCTTGAATCCACTGTACAAAATTGCCATATATACTTAACTAACCAAGGGAAAACCATGGCTGCAATGAAAAGGCATGTCAACACCATCAACAGAAGAATGAGATTATATGAGCACAGGCTTTATCAACAAGCCAAAATCATCAGACAATTGAAGAAAAAGATTGTTGATAGTGAGGCTCCACCTGTTGAGCTCACTAAGGGGGAGAAGGATAATATACAGACAATGATTGATGAATCTATAGCAGCAGCAGCATCCTCCCTTTTAAATTTAAAAGAAACAAATGTTGATGAAGGCCCAGAGATGATGGTGACAGAAGAAGAGCCTATTACTACTGCTACAATAGAAGAACAAGTTGAAAAGGAAATACCAGTAGTAACCTCTACTACTGATATTATAGCAGTAGTAAATGAAGAAAAGGAATTAATAGCAGCAAATACTACTGATGCCCTATCAGTAGTAACTTCTGAAGTAACACCAGTAGTAACTACTCTAGTTACTACTGAAGAGGAAGAACTACATTTTCCAGAGCTTATTGAAAGAGAGAGACATGTCATCATTACCAAACCACCAACACCTGATCAACCACTTATCATACCTGACATTGATGATAATGTGAATTGGTTTGAGGTTGATGAATGCTCACTTCCTCCACATCCAAAAATACTTCAACAAGATGAACTTAGATCATTTTCTCCCTCTGTTATAATAAGTGGAGTGCCAGACATGAAATATATTCCACCTCCACCTTCAGCACACATTGGAAAGGGTAAAGAAATATATGATGAAGATTACCCTAACAGAGCTCTTGGTCATTACATGGTAAACAAGATAAATCTTGTTAGAGCTGATAAACAAGACAAATGGAAGGTGAAGAATAAGAGATTTTGGGAGAAGGTAGCTAAGTATCAAGCTCTTGAACAAAAGAAGAATCAAAGAGAAATGCCTGTTCAAGCACCTGTTCAAATTAAAGATGTTCAGATAGAAGGCCAAGAAGCAGAATTCAAAAGGATTAGAAAAGTAGAAGAAGAACATCTAAACTGTCTTGAGGAGCTTGTAGCAGAATGCAAAAGAACAAAAGGTGAGTTACCAGATGATATATTTGAACAAAAAGCTCTTATGATAGACTTTCTGAAGACAAGAGGTCACAGTGCAAAATCTTTTGGAAGAATGAAGATGGTAACTATTATTGAAAAATACTGCACTGAAAAGAAGAAAGACCTGGCTGAACAAGAAGTTGAAGAATCAAAGAAAGCCAAAGCCAAAACTTTAATCCCAATCAGCTTAAATTTGCTCAAAGCTGGTAGTGTTACAACTGTTGGTAATACTTCAACTCCCCAAACTCTAAAAAGAAAATCTGTTGATCAAGAACAAAGTTCTAAGAAGAAATCAAAACAACAAATTATACCTGTTCTTGAAATGCCAGTTGCTCCTCTACAGAACAATCCAATTCTTAATTGGAGAGTGATGCAGAATAATGTCATAGAAGTCATAAGGGAAGACAAAATAGTACAAAGATTCACTGGATGGTTACCCTTAATCAGATCATGTTCAAGAAGTGATGTAATCAAGCTTCTGATTATTGGGAAACCAAGAATGACAAAGAAATCATGGAAAGAATCTGGAGCTGGATATTTAACAAAGATGATTGATGCTGCATTTTATCCAGATAATTATCCAGAACAATTTACAAATCCAGGTAATGTATATGCTTGGAATGTCATTCCTACTGCAAATATGTACTTCTTTGAGAAATCAGGCAAAGTGTGTGAACTGTACTTATATGAGAAAGAATATCCACATTCTGAGAAGACAATGTATCAGATATTCATAAACACTTTGATGAAACCCTATGATGCTGTTATGTTCCAAAATAAACTGAATTATTTTACAAAGAGGAACAGCAGATATATTATTGAACAAAGGCTTCAACAGAATCAAAGAACTCTTGAGAAAAGAAGAAAAGAACAAGAGGAACAAAAGAAACTTGATTGATTAAAAGATGATCAATAAGTTTAGGGGGAGATTGTTGGAGCAAAACACAGATCAACTTATTACTGATGCTGCAGTTAGTACTGACATACTTAGTACTGATGGGGCAGAAACATTTACTACTGATGAAGTTGATGCTGGTGTTCACTATAACTAAGTTACTACTGATCATGAGAAGATTGAAGATACTACTGATCATTGTAGTTACTACTGACGTTGATTATGGACTTACTACTGATCACCAAGTTTACTACTGATGGTACTTATTTACTACTGGTGATTGCAGTTACTACTGATACGCGTTTTTGGAAGATATCAAGTCCGAGATCTTCGTAGAGATAGTTATAGAATGTAATTAAATGTATATCTTTTATAATTCGATGTAAATCAAATCCTAGAATAACTAGGGTAAATAGTTTAGCTTCAAGGACTACTATAAGTATGTTCCTTACGAATTGTAAACGTACGTGTGTATTGTTAACTCAATAATATACATTGAAGCTTTTTGTGAAACTGTGTTCTTAATATTCTTGCATATTGTTCATACAGTTCATTGTTCTTAATTATTGATATAGTGTTGATCCGCTGCAACTTCTATCATCAACTAGATCTAAGGTGTTTATTAACTTGTCTATAGTTAATCGATCCTGACAATTAGCTAAGTTATGTAAATGGTTATTGAATATTGATAGGAAAAAAGTTGCAACAATCATATACACTGACCAATGAATAATAATACAATAATGTTTTGATTTTGCGATGCTTAATTGACAATTGCCATATAATACAACTCAGAAAACTATAGTTTATGATCAAAAAATTTGCCAACAATTGTTTTAAATGACCAAAGACTATAACTCTATAAGACGATGTCGTATGCTTTAGATTATTCTATGCTAGTTGATGCTTGGTTTTGGATAACGGAATTAAGCGACACCAAATCATGATAAAATGTGAGGCGCCAAATAAGACGCCACGGGCATCATTCTTGGGAGTGTAGGCAGGGAAGCTTCGGCATTTAGTACTTGAATCGCTCTGATTGACGGGCGAAATTCTGAGTCAGGGTGCACACACCATAATCCAACGATCATTAAACGTTTAATTTCTTCTTCCTCAAAATCTAACCCTAGATGTGGATCCACTGCTTCTAAAAGGTTCCCACTTCCGTACAACTCCCAAACCCATTCTAACAACTTTATTTGTTTTTCTTGAACCGTGTAATCGATGGGTTTTCGCCCACTTGCTATTTCCAACGCAACAACTGAACACATCTGATTCTTTGCTTGCTTTGCCAGTGACTACACATTCAGGAGCGCCCAAGGTTCCATCAAACGTCGTCGAATGCGAACCTTGCTCGTGGTGGTCACCCAACTTAGCTAATCCAAAATCACCAAGCTTTGCATTGAAGTTTAAATCCAACATAACATTACTTTCTTTAATATCTCCATGCAAAACACATTCCTCCAATTCTTCATGTAGGTACAACAAAGCCGAAGCCAAACCATTGGCAATTTTGTACCTTGTGCTCCATGTCAACACACTTTTGGCTTGGAAAAGATGTGAATCTAAACTTCCATTCTCCATATACTCGTAAACAAGCAATAGTTCGCCTTTCTCGTGACACCAACCAATGAGTTGCACCAGGTTTCTATGTCGTAACTGGCTAATGATCTTAACTTCTGATGCGTACTCTTTAATCCCTTGTTTTGAATTCTTTGACACCCTTTTGACCGCAACGTACATGTTTGAATCTTTCAAAAAACCTTTGTAAACCCCACCAAAACGACCCTCTCCAATCTTATTGTTCTCAGAAAAGTCACTAGTTGATTGAGCTAACTCATGGTACGAGAATTCTTTAGGCCCGAAGCCCATTTCGAAATGATTGTTCATCTCAACGTCAAACGCAATTTGTTCCGCTTCATCTTCCTTGATCTTCTTCTTCTTCAATCTCCATAACACAATTACAAGCATAACAAGAAAAGCAATCGTGATTGATAACCCGACTATTAATCCCACTTTATTGTCTTTCCGATTCACAGAATCAGGAACCCGCGGGATAACAATATCAGGGCTCGGTGACGGTTCCAACCCCGTGTTACGAAAAAATCCGAACTATCAAAACTCCACGATCTCAACGTATTTCTCTGGAACAAATCTCCGGTCGCTGCTGAAAACCCGAAAATAACCCATTCGGGCAACTCCCTCCTTAAATCAACCGTGTAAACAAGTCCATCTTGGCTTGTATTATTTTGAAAATTAGTGAAAGAAACACTAAGATTCTTTGAAACCGCATCATATGTAACCCAAGCTTGACAAATTCCCCCACCCGTTACATTACTTAACCATTTTTGCAGAAGAAATAGAGCTAACATCGATACCCACATGATCACCCATGGGAGTATTCCTACCCATTATTCATTCCAAAAGGTATCAAACTCAACCGCAACAAACGGGCTAGCCGCCAAATTGGGTGTGACATTAAACGGAAGCCCCATGGCTCCGAATTATTCTGGGCGTACGATGTATTCTGGTTTGAATCGATCAAATTAGTCGAGAAGCTTGCTAGCCCACCAGAGGAAAGATGAAGTTGTTCGATGTATGTCGCTCGTCCGGTGTTCCAGTTCAGATTTGGGGTCAACTGGATTCCGTCATCGGAGATATTAGGTCTTGTACCTCCGATTATGTCCAGGTTCTGATTCAGTTGACTGATATTTGTCAAATTGAAGCTGCATAAGGGATGAAAACAAGAAGAAAGGAAGTTATCTGATGAGGAGTCATGGAGAACGACATGATTTTTAACAGAAAGCATTTGATCAGGTTTTTTTGTTTCTTCACATAGTTTGTTTATCGGATTAAAATAGAGTTTTCTTGGAACGTTCGTAAAAGTCAAGTCAAGACATGGATTACATTTTCTACGTAAAAGGAAATAAAGTCTGATATTTTCCTATTATTATTCTCTTAGATGTTAGATATATCATATATCTGATGTTAAAGTAATAATTTTTATGTATATAAGTTGTTAATTAACCGTTACATAAAATTGGTTAATCGTGTATATAATAATGTTGGCAAATTACATTTGTTCTTATAAATCATGTCTATAAAGCTTTCTACTAATTAATACGACGGTTATGATGGAAAAATAAATGAAGTAGATAAAACAGAAAATATGAAGATAACTTCATCCAGACGTGTAAACTAGTATAAACGAGTTCGGAAGATGATTGTGGTGTGCCAAGAAAATAACGAGATAACCTCATTATGTAAGAAAATTAATTACACACAATATTAGCACAATGTTAGAGTGCTGCCAACCGTTACTGTCGGCTGGCTTGAGTATAACAACACCATTGGCACGCAAATGTTAGTGGTATCTGGCGGTTGAAAACTTCGATTTTGTAACGCTTAGACAGACGAACAAGTGTGCTATTTAAATTAAAAATAGATATTTTATGTGTATATTTTGTAACATATGAGACCTATAAATATAAAGTGTAGATTTACTTTTTGGCAAATTTGTATCGGTGTAAATTCTATAAACATAGACACATAGTGAGTGTTTTTGGTGGTCCTAAAACATATCAAATGGAAACCCTTTGTAGGAAAGTGAGAAAGCTATTCGTTTCACATCACATTGAATACCCTTTTAACTTTTATTATAGCACAAGACAACTATTATTATAGTACTAGTTTAAACTTTTAAGAGAAATAGTATTGATGTCTATTATTTGTGATTAATTTATGTGTCTACTCACCACAAGATACATAACATGTGTAATCCATTAAATTTTTGTTCCTCATATCGTCATTTAATTTTGACACTTATCTTAATTAAGTAGATAAACAAACACATAAGTAAGCATAAAATAGTAGACATCACTACAATTTCTTAACTTTTAAAGTCCGTGTGGAATACAGTCAATCTTATAATGAACATGCCTTTAATGTATATGAGTTCATCATTTATTACTCTTGTTCCAAAAACAAAAGACCCGTTAATTTATGTGGTTTCCGCCCAGTTTTTGAGTTCATCATTTATTACTCTTGTTCCAAAAACAAAAGACCCGGTTAATTTATGTGGTTTCCGCCTTATTTTTCTTATAAGCTGCATGTACAAAATATTAGCAAAGGCTCTTTCATTTAGGTTAAATTCGGTGATTGATGATGTTGTTGGTGAATCTCAATCGGCCTATATCAACATGCGGAATATATTCAAGGGTCCTTTGGTGATAAATGATTGTGTTCTTGGTCAAAAAGTACAAAACAATAGATGTTCATGTTCAAGGTAGACTTTGAAAAGACATCCTATTCTTCAGGTGCATTATTAATCGAGCTCGAGGGCAATGCGTCTTCCCCATTGATCACCATGACTTTTCCTACCGCTTCAGATATTTTAAGAGAACCCCCTCTTAGTTTTGAGGGGGGGAACCCATTCTGAAAGGTTCTTCTTCCTATTCAGCTTTTCTCCATCTTACTAATAATAATGAAGGGGCAGACAATCAATTGGGGTTAATTGGACTCCATCCTAGCACAAATAAATTTTGATAATAAATGGTGTCGATGAAAACAAGGGTGTTTGTTATCATCTTATGCATCAATACTTATAAATGGTTCTTCAACAAAAGAATTCCACATTACGAAATGTGTTAAGCAAGGAGATTCACTATCTCCTTACTTATTCATACTAGCTATGAAGGGTTTTAATGTATCAATGAAGACGGCGTGTGAGAAAGGTTTATTTCGTGGTCAAAAGATAGGGGCAAACGGGTCTTCTATCTCACATTTATTCTATGCGGATGATGCAATATTTGCGGGGGAGGGGTCTAGCAATAACATGATGCTTAAATTTTAAGATCATGCTTCCTCCGGGTTACAAGTAAACTTTAACAAATCAAAGGTCTCTGGAATTGACATCTTTGGCTACTATTCTTAGATGTATCCCCAGAACATTTCCTTTTACTTATCTTGGAGACTAGGTGGGAGCTAATATGAACTTAAAGAAACATTGGGTATCAGTATTTGATCGTTTCAACTCAAAATTAACCGGTTGGAAGGCCATGCAAAAACTTATCATTCGGTGGTAGGCTAATGCTTATCAAATCAGTGGTATTAAGTAGCTTGCCTTTATATAATTTCTCACTATTAAAGCTCCTTGCGTGATTGATAGCCTTGAACAAATAAGAAGGAGATTCTTATGGGGCTGTAACGAAAATGTGAAAAAGATTAATTGAGTTGCATGGTCAGCGGTATTGGCACCAAAAGAGAAAGGTGTGCTTGGTGTTGGTTCTTTGAAGGATCAAAATTATGTCATTTTATTAAAGTGACGGTGGAGACTAAGAGACGGGGAAAAATGAATATGGAATGATGTAATTAAGGCAGTCTATAACCTGCGTTCGATACTGTTCCATCCCATGGAACAATGTAATTCAGTAGGTGTTTTGTGCAACATTACAAGAGTCGAAGTAGATCTAAGTAATAGTGGGTGTGATTTTTTCGACACCTTTTCACTTTGAACAGGTGTTGGAAATTCTTTTCTAGTTTGGAAAGATATATGGATCGGAGAGCCTCCATTGCATTTTAGATTTCCTAATCTATATGCCAATGAAAAATCCAAGTCTTTCTATGTTGCCGATTAGATTGCTAACTCAGGTTTTACATGGAAATGAAAGCATGGTTTCAATATTCATACCATTATTGCTGAATTTTGCGCTCTTTTGCATCTGAACAGTCCTGTTCTATTACTCTATATATTGAATTGCAATGATGACAAACTACTTTGCAAGGTATCTATTTATGGGTCATTTGCGGTTCACCATATCAGGCATTGGATCCATGAAGAGTCAACAACAATCGGGTACGTAAATGTCGTGGTCAAGTATTGCCCCACTAAAGGTTAAGTGTTTTGTATGGAGGGTTTGCTTGGGCCGAATTCTGGTGGAAAAGTGTATGGATAGTAGAGGTATCAATGTCGGATCTACTACATGTAAGGTATGCAACCATGATGAAGAAAACGTCGATCATGTATTTATTCGATGCCAGTATATGATTGAAGTTTTTATCTTGGATTTTTAACTGGTGTGGTATTCCCCTTCCTCCATTTAATTCCGTGAATGATCTTATAGAATTTGGTATGGGTGGGGAAATTGTCCGGAGAAAAAGAAGGTGTTAACTATGATAATTCAATGTACCCTTTGGTGTGTTTGGAAGACGAGGAACGAGGTGGTTTCAACAAAATTGATAAGACATATACGGCTATTGCAGGAGACATCACCTCCACTTCTTTTTTGTGGGTAAAATATAGGACCAAAGTACCATGTAATTGGGTGGATCGAGAAACTTCTCCTTTTTTTTGTCTTTGTGATTTATTGTTCCTTTTCCCTCTTAGTCTGTTGCTAAGTTGGGTTTTATAATATATTTGTTGTTTTAAAAAAAAACCTTAATAATACGTGGAAAATTATTAAATAAGTTATTTTATAAACCTTTGTAACATATATGTAATTTTAGGAAAAAACTTCATAAGTTAAATGTTTGAGTAAATTATAGAAGTTGTACCTATGGTCTTTCAAATTATCTGAGTTTGAGTTTGTCCCCGAACTTTCAATTTCGTTTTTTGTCCTTGTGCTTTTCAATTTCCCGCAATTTTGTCCTTCCGTCTAAATTGGGTTGTTAACTAACGTCACATGCCAAGCATTTTGGACTGTTAGCTAATGGATATAGAACACCTATCTGATTTCAAGTAATGCAACAACTGTCAGGATCGATTAACTATAGAGAAGTTAATAAACACCTTTAGATCTAATTGAATATAGAAGTTGCAGCGGATCAACACTATATCAATGTAATTAAGAACAATGAACTGTAAATAATATGCGAAAGTATTAAGAACACAGTTTCACAAAAAGCTTCAATGTATATTATTGAGTTAACAATACACACGTACGTTTACAATTCGTAAGGAACTATTTATAATAGTCCTTGAAGCTAAACTATTTACCCTAGTTATTCTAGGACTTGATTTACATCGAATAATAAAAATATACATTGATTTACATTCTATAATTATCCATACGAAGATCTCGGACTTGATATTCTTCAAAAACGCGTATCAGTAGTAAACTCATCACCAGTAGTAAATATGTAACATCAGTAGTAAATCTGGTGATCAGTAGTAAGTCCAGAAACCATCGTCAGTAGTAACTACTAAGATCAGTAGTATCTTCAATCTGTGCATGATCAGTAGTAACTTTAGTTATACTATACACCAGTATCAACTTCTTCAGTAGTAACATGTTCTGCCCCATCAGTACTAAGTATGATCAGTACTAACTGCAGCATCAGTATCAAGTTGATCTGTGTTTTGTTCTAACAATCTCCCCCTAAACTTATTGATTATCTTTTAATCAATCAAGTTTCTTTTTACTTATTCTTTTTCTGATCTTCCAACAGCTTTGCTCTTTTCTGATCACCTTCTAAAGTCTGTTGGTTCCTTTTATTTCTTTGTGCAATAATATATTTGCTGATTCTTTTAACAAATTCATTCAATTTGTTTTGGAGCATCACAGCATCATGTGGTTTAATAAAGTTCATGCACCAAAGTTGATAAAGAGTTTTCTCAGAATGAGGATACTCTTTCTCATAAAGGAATAGATCACATTTCTTACTTGTATATTCAAAGAAGTACATATTGACAGTTGGCAGCACATTCCAGGCTTGAACATTCTCTGGATTTGTAAACTTCTCTGAATAATTTTCTGGATAGAAAGCAGCATCAATCATTTCAGTAAGATAGCCTGCAGCTGAATTCTTCCAGTTCTTCTTAGTCATTCTTGGTTTACCAATGATCAACATCTTTATAATGTCACTTCTGGTTAGAGACATGACCAAAGGTTTCCAAGCTCTGAATCTTTGTATGACCTTATCTTCTCTGATAATCTCAATCATATCATCTATATATCTCCAGTTGATGATTGGATTATTTTGTAGGGGAGCAACAGGAAGATCATAAACTTGAACCATTTGTAATTTCTTCTTTGATTGTTCAAGTTCAGTAGAAATTGTCTTCCTTTTCTTTGATGTTTGAGAAGATACACCAGATGATTCTCCAGTTATTGTTTTTCTTTCTTTCATTTCTTTGGAGTCTATCTGTTTAAGTTTAGTAGTGTACTTCTCATTAATATCTTGCTCAGTAAGATCCTTCTTCTTCTCTACACAGTACTTTTCAATTAAGTTAATCAACTTCATTCTTCCAAAGGCCTTTGTGTTGTGACCTCTTGATTTCAAGAATGTGATCATTTCTTTCTTTTTCTCTGCAAACTGTTCTGGCATATCAGCCTTCTGCTCTTTGCATTCTTGTACTTGTGCTTCCAGAAGTTCTAATGTTTCATATTCAAGTTGCCTGAATTTTTCTAGTTCTTTTCTTTGTAGTTCTTTTCTTGTTTCAGCAACTTGTTTAGTTTTGACTTTTTGTTTAAATTGTGGCAGTTTTGATATATCTGCTATATCTGCCAATTTGATTTCTGTGAATGGTTGTCTTAGTATTCTAGCCCTTTCTGCTAATCTTCTGTTTTCATTTGCTAGAGATACTTCAACCTTCTTTAAGTATTTTGCTCTTTTAACCTTCCACCTATCCTGTTTGGCTGATTTGGCATAGTTGATTTTGTTGACCATTTCATGACCTTGTGCTCTGTTAGGATGGTCTTCATCAGCAACTTCCTTTCCCTTTCCTATGTAATTGTCTTTCTTCATATTTGGTTCAGATTCAATAACAAATTTGGGACCATAGTAGTGTATCTGTGATATAGGAAGTATTTTAGGATGTGGAGGTAGTGAGCATTCATCAACTTCTAACCAATTTACATCATCATCAATATCTTTTACCACCATTTGTGTTGTTGACCTTTTTGGAGATGGTGGAAGTATCACTTTTGGTTCTAATAGAGGTGGCAGCTCAATAATATCATCAGTAGTAACTAAGGTAGTTACTGCTGGTATATCTTCAGATATTACTACTGATAGGGCATCAGTAGTGTTTGCTGCTTTTACTTCCTCTTCTTGATTTACTACTGCTATTATATCAGTAGTAGGAGTTACTACTGGTATTTCCTTTTCAACTTGTTCTTCCATTGTAGCAGTAGTAACATGCTCTTCTTCTGTAACCATCATCTCTGGGCCTTTATCAACATTTGATTCCTTTTAGTTTAGGAGAGAAGATGCTGCTGCTGCAATTGATTCATCAATCATTGATTGGATATTATCCTTCTCCCCCTTAGTGAGCTCAACTGGTGGAGCCTCACTATCATCAATTTTCTTCTTCAATTTTCTGATGATTTTGGTTTGTTGATGAAGCCTGTGCTCATAGAATCTCATTCTTTTGTTGATGGTATTGGCATGCCTTTTCATTGCAGCCATCGTTTTTCCTTGATTTGTTAGATATTCAAGACAATTTTGTATAGTGGATTCAAGAGAATCCACTTTTTCCGTCAATTGTTGGATTTTAATACTGCCCTCACTCCATCTAGCAAGATCATCGGGCTCACTAACAGGTACATTGGTTTTAAGGTTTTCCTTCCTTTCCATCAATTCCACAGATCTGCCCTCATCACTGCTTGGTGATTCATTGGGTCTTTTAGACATTCTCTTCTTCCTAGAAGAAGCAGAGATGTCCCCCCTTGTGGTTTCTTGGCACCGGGGTCCTTTAAGTAATTCCTCAAAAGAGTCATCACTTAAAGTTGCCGAGGTTTGGGTCTTAGTGATGTTTTCACTATCCTGTGCACCCACCTTTGGGGCATCAGTAGTGAAAGCCCTCTCCTCATGTCCTCTCTCCTCCTTGGAGGACAACTCTTTGAGCCTGGGGTGTGACTCGATTTGTCCCCTGGTGTCCTTTAAAGATAATTTCTTTCTTTTATAAATTGTGGAAATGTTTTGGGTTTTGTCTGGTAGGTCTTCCACAGAGTGAAGAGTAGCACTCTGCAGATTTAATTCAAGTTCCTGGGACACATTCAGGACTTCTAAGTTAGTGGGCGATTGAGTGGCTATGTGGGGTGGTGTTTGGGCTGTATTTGGGGGTGATGGAGTGGGTTGAGGTTCAATTTGGGTTGTATCTTTGATTGAACCCTCTCCAAGTGGTGTGTGATCTTTGATCATATTAGGAAACAGAGGGGTTTCCTTGCCCGAAAATTTAAATTGTTTTCTCATATTTGAGAAAACTTTCTTGTTCAACTCTGGAATTATAAAAATATTTTTGGGAGTTGACAAGTTTTGTAATTCAATGTTTATGATATGTTGGAGAAATCTGAGATACATTAAAAATTTTGAAGAGTTAAGATTTCCCAACATACCTTCAAAAATCATTTTAGAAAAATTAAATACTTGGTCTGTGCATAGACAGACAACAGCAGATGCTATTGCCTTGTTAAACTCATTCCAAGTACTTCTTTTCGGAGAAATACAATGCTGAATAGTATGAACAAGAAATTTCCATTGTGGGGAGAGAAGACCTTTTTGAAAAGTTACTATGTTTAGTCTTCCCTCATATCCCATTTTGTTTAAAATTTCAGCAATGAATTCCTTAGGAAGAGTAGTCATACCTGAATCATCGTGTAGTTGTAGATGTTGTCGAATAGATTGTTCTGTGATGGTTATCGTTTTTCCATCCACAGTTGATTTTATCATTGGTACAGTTGCACCCTCCGTTCTTTCAGCATTGGTCCAGAAATCCACCAAGTGCTGTTGGTATGCCTTCGGTTTCACCGTTAATGCGAATCGTATGTAAGAATTTTTCAAAAAGTTTACGATTGGTCTGAAATCCTTTGTTCCGTCTGGATTGCGTAGAAAGGCACACATGTTGTGGAACTCTGAGTATTTGAGATCGGTTTGAACATTGAGAGATTGTAGAGTTGCCATTTTGCAGTGATTTGAGAGAAAATTTTTAAGAATTTTAAGACTGAAGATGAGTTTTTGATCGAAAGCTAGGGTTTATCGAGAGTTTTAGCAAATCGAAGTGAAGATAATGCTAAACTAATCGACTGCCGCCTTTTATATCTTTCGATTTAACCTGCAAAACTACTAAAATATCCTTCGAGTCATAACATAACGGTTATTTTCATGGGGGTTAGTTTGGTAATTGTGTTTCTGAAAGACCAGTAGTAAATAAGATATCAGTAGTAAAACGTCAGTAGTAACTACTAACATCAGTAGTGACTAAGGATTTTGACATCAGTAGTAACTATAGACATCAGTAGTAACTATTAACACACACGACCAGTAGTATATGTGAACACCAGTAGTACTGACTTACCAGTAGTATTTGTGTAAACCTAATACACACCAGTAGTAATGAACTACCAATAGTATTTTGTGCATACACCTTCATACCAGTAGTAAAATGCTTTTAAAAAAACTTTTTACAACAGAACTTTACACATGATTTTAAGAGATTTAATTTATTAAAATCATTCCAATGCTGCTGACCAAGAAGTTGAATCTTCCTACATCAAATGCTTTTGTAAAAAGATCTGCTAATTGATCATCAGTATGAATTTTGACAACTTTGATTAATTTCTTTTCATTGCAATCTCTTATAAAATGAAATCTTATTTCAATGTGTTTAGTTTTTGAGTGTTTTACTGGATTGTTCACAATACTAATAGCACTTTGATTATCAATAAAAATAGGAGTTTTAAGGATAGAGATACCAAAGTCTAGAAGCTGGTTTTGAATCCAGAGTACTTGAGCACAACAAGCAGATGCAGCTACATATTCTGCTTCAGCAGTTGATGTTGATACATTTGTCTGCTTCTTACATTGCCATGACACCAGTCTTGATCCAAAGAATTGACATCCACCAGTAGTGGACTTTCTATCTTGACATTCACCTCCATAGTCACTATCTGTATAGGCTATTAGTTCAAAGGGTGAGTCATGTGGATACCATAGACCTAGTGATGGTTTGCCTTTCAAGTATCTGAATATTCTTTTGACAGCTTGCAAGTGTAGTTCTTTAGGTCTTGCTTGATATCTTGCACACACACAAACACTATACATGATATCAGGTCTTGAGGCAGTTAAGTACATCAAGGAACCTATCATTGATCTATATAAGTGTTCATCTACATCCTCCCCCTCAACATCAGGATGTAGGTGTTTGTGTGTCTCCATTGGTGTACTAGCACTTTTACTGTCTTTCAAATCAAACTTTTCCAAGATGTCTTTGACATATTTTGATTGATTTATCAAGATGCCATCTGTTCTTTGATTGACTTGGAGTCCAAGGAAGAAGTTCATTGGACCCATAGAGCTCATCTTGAATTTAATTTGCATCAGTTCTTCAAATTCTTTGCATAATAAATCATTGGTTGAGCCAAAGACGATATCATCTACATAAATTTGTACCAGTAGTATATCATCTTTGACTTTCTTTGTAAACAAGGTTTTGTCAATGGCTCCTCTTTTAAAGTTGTTCTTCAATAGGTATGATGATAATGTGTCATACCATGCTCTTGGTTCCTGATGTAGGCCATACAGAGCTTTATCCAATTTGAACACATAATCACCATGTTTTGGATCTTCAAAACCTGGAGGTTGGCATACATAGACCTCTTCTTCAATCTTCCCATATAAGAATGCACTCTTAACATCCATTTGATAGACTTTGAATTTCTTGAATGAAGCATATGCTAGAAATATTCTTATGGCTTCAATTCTAGCAACAGGAGCATATACTTCATCATAGTCTATTCCTTCTTCTTGAGTGTATCCTTGGGCTACAAGTCTGGCTTTGTTCTTGATCACTATACCTCTTTCATCTTTCTTGTTTCTGAAGATCCATCTTGTTCCAATGGCTCTTTTTCCTTTGGGTAGAGGTACAAGTGTCCAAACAGCTTGTAATTTAAATTGAAGGAGTTCCTCTTGCATTGCCTCAATCCAGTTTGAGTCCTTCATTGCTTGTTGGATCTTCTTTGGTTCTTCCTGAGACAAAAAGCATTCAAACATACACTCATTAGCAATAAGACTTATATTACACATGTTTGCAGTTAAGCTTTTATTTAATTTGCTTCTTGTTTGTAGAGGTGAGTTGACATCACTTAGAACAAGGTCTAATGGATGGTTCTTTTGAGTCCTTGTAGTTGTAGCTTTATCAACCACTAGTTGATTTTCAAGATTGGACTCATTTGTCTCAGGTAGTTGTTCTTCTAGAGATCCTTCATTGTCATTGATATTTGGTTCATCATCTTCTTGGTCAGAGTTACTACTGCTATTATCTTCATTGAGATCAGTAGAGTTGTTGTTGTTACTGGTATCAGTAGTATCTTGAGAATCTAGATTAATGTTGGGACCAGTAGTATTTTGAGTACTATTACTGGTATCAGTAGTATTTGAATTACTACTGTCCTCATTCTCAGAGTTACTACTGGTTCCAGAACTTGAGTTATTACTGACATCAGTATTAACTATTGGAGCAGTATTAACTACAATGTATCTCATTTCCTCTTGACCAGTATTAATTGATGATGTTCCTTCCTTTTGATTGTGACAGTTTGAATTACCTGCATTGAAATTCATATTAGAATTAAAGGATTTGGTTAGATTGTCTATGTCAAATAGCCAATCTGGACCATTTCCTTGTTCATTAGGTACATTTTCATTAAAGGATACATTGATGCTTTCTTCAATTATCCTTAGTCTTTTGTTGAATACTCTATATGATTTGCTTTGAGTAGAATATCCCACAAAGATTCCATCATCAGATTTGCAGTCAAACTTACCAATTTGTTCTCTTGTAATCAAGATAGTACAAGGACAACCAAATGATTTTAAAAAGCTTATAGAGGGTTTTCTTTTGATAAAAAGTTCATATGGTGTTTTGACATGTGGCTTCACTATTAATACTCTGTTCTGAACATAACAGGCAGTATTAACAGCTTCAGCCCAAAAAGTAATTGGTAATTTTGAGTCTGCAAGCATTGACCTTGCTGCTTCTATGATAGTTCTATTTCTTCTTTCAGCTACACCATTTTGTTGTGGAGTTCTAGGTGAGCTGTATTGCCTGTCAATACCTTTAAGATCACAAAAGTTAATTAAGTTAGCATTTTTAAATTCTGTGCCATTATCACATCTTATGGCTTTCACTTTTTGATCAGATGTGTTTTCCAGTTTGACAATTAAGTTCTTTATGAGTTCACTTGTTTCATCCTTTGTCCTGAGAAAGAAAACCCATGTATATCTGGAAAAGTCATCAGTAATAACAAGACAATATTGTTTCTTTCCAATACTCATTACATTTGTAGGTCCAAAAAGGTCCATATGTAAGAGCTGTAAAGGAACAGAAATAGAGTTCACAGTTTTGGACTTATGAGAAGTCTTGTGTTGTTTACCTTTTAGGCATGCAACACAGTGATGATCACACATGAATTGTTTTTGAGGTAGTCCAATGACCTGATTTCTTTTTACTAAATTATTCATGTTTTTAAAATTTGTGTGACACATCCTTCTATGCCATAGTTCTGATTCAGTGGTGTTTGCCTTGGATATAAAACAGTTGACCTCATTTGTAGAAATGAGTTCTCCCCCTATATCTAGGCAATACACATTGTTTCTCCTTGGAGTTCTTAAAACAACATATTTTTCATCTAAAATAAAATCAGGAGAAAGAATGATGCACTCAATGTCTGTGAAAAGAATCTTGTTCTTTTTATCACAAACTTGAGACACACTGACAAGATTGTATTTTAGTTCAGCAACATAAAATACATCATCAAAGGTAATTTTGCCATTTGTAACAGTACCTTTACCTGTAATCTTACCTCCTTGGGGATTCTCACCAAAAGCCACATAACCTCCATCAAATAACTTGAAATCTTTCAGAATTTGCAGATTTCCAGTCATGTGCCTTGAGCATCCACTATCAATATGCCATGTTCTTCCTTCTTCTGGGATCTGAATGCTCTACACAAGTGAGTAATGGATTAGTTAAGTTTGGGAACCCAAGCTTTATATGTCTTGGGTTCATCCTTTGAGAAATAAGCTTTGGGAGTTTTAACTTTAAATACTTTTGGTAACCATACTTGTTTAGTACTGGTGTTTTGTGTTACTACTGCCCTTTTGAAATTAGTACTAGTGTGAGAATTTCCTACTGATTTTGGGTTATACCCGTGATTTTTTGCTTTTGAATACTTTACTACTGATGGACCAGTAGTATTTGGGTACTTACCATGTTTAGAATGACCAGTAGTGTTTTTAGGGTTAACACCAGTAGTATTTTTGAAAGTTGTTTTGGGAGCAGTAGTATTTTTGAAATTAGGGTTTTTACCAGTAGTATTCTTGTACTGGTACCATACATCATTATAATGAGGGTTAACACCAGTAGTAAAATTGTTTAAGTTTCTACTGGTGTTGGAAAATTTAAAATATTGTTTATTTTGATTGGATTTTCCATTGTTCTTGAAGTAATTGCTGTTCTTTGGGCTTCCAACTCTTCTGTTTTGCACAAATCTTGGTGCACTCCTTCCAAATCTTGGAGTTTCGGCAATTGGAGTTTTGATTGTATTTACTACTGAAGGACCAGTAGTATCTTTTAACTTTTGAGTTTTTGCATTTTCTTTAAAAACTTTAAATTCCTTTAACTCCTTGCAGTTTATTGGATTGAAGTGACAATCCTTTGCTAAATGATTCACTTTGTTGCAAATAACAAATTTTAATTTATTTTCTTGAGCCTTTATTATTTTTCTTCGTTCTAAGAGTTGGTTCCTATTTCTTTGGTTTCCCCTTTTTAGAATTTTGGGTATATTTTCTGCATCATATTTAGGAGAATCATTTGGACTTTGAGCTGTGTGAAAACTTGTATCAATTGATTTTGGTGATTCAGTTTGGGAGATTGTAAATTCAATTGATTGATCATCATCAGAAGAATTATTTGATTCAGATGTTTCATTAGGTGATTCAGTTTGATTTTCAGTTTTTAATTCATTAATGATTCTTTCTGAACTGTTTTTAAGTGGTGGAATGATTTTATATGGAGGTGGTACAGCATGATATCCCACCCCATGCACAACTTTTTCTGTATTATGATTATTAGTTAATTCATCAAGAATTTTAGTGCTTCTTTCAAACTTTTTAATTGTTAATTTATTTTGTTCAATTTCAAGTTGACATTCTTCTAATTTACTTGTTAGTTCTTTATTTTTTATTTCATAAAATTCTTTCTCATCCACAGCCTGAAGCAATTCTTCTTTTATCCTTTGATCAATCATCTGGTACACCTTTATTTGATGTTCTTGATCAGTAATCACACCATCAAATTCATGATTTCTTCTCACTGCTTTTGCTAAATCTTCATTTAATTTATTGTTTTCTTTTTCTAAGTTTTTAACAATTTTAGCACATTCAGAAGTACAAGGTTTAGGTTTTACCTCAGTTTTGTTGTCAGTAAAGGCCATGAGAGCTTGATTTTGAGCATGCTCTTCTGCTTGGAAGCTCCAGTCATAGCCTTGTCCTTGTTGTGATACAAGGGCAGTTGATTTTGATCTTTTGTCTGGCTGAGGACAATTTTTTGCAAAGTGACCAAGGTTGTTACAGTTGTAACATTTGACTTTAGCTTTGTCAAATCCTGCTTTGTCACATTTGTTGAAGTTGAGGCTTGTCCTACCTGTCCTCTTTAAGAATCTTTTTGTCCTTAGGCTCAGCATAGCCATCTGCCATTTAAGATCCATCTCCTCAAGATCATCTGGGTTCAATTGTTCCAAGTCATCACTAATCAATGCAGTATGCACATGACTAGTGAAGAAGGATTCTCTTGCAGCATCCTCAGAATCTGTAGCCTTTCCTGTGAATGTTTCCTGACCTTGACCTGTACTAGAGACAAATGCAGGATTATTAGAAGAAATAGAAGGGTTCTTTTGGTTTACCTCAGTTTCAAATACTCTGAGATCATTGTATAGTTCATCCAACTCTTTTTCTTCTAAAGCATCTCTTTGTCTATATACCACAGTATACATGGCCCATTCTTCACTAAGAGATCTTAGGAACTTCATGTTGACATCTTCTTGATCCATCTTAACCCCAACCTGGTTAAGTTCACCAATTAGCTTGTTGAATCTGTCAAACACTTGAGTGAGTGTTTCATTGGGTTTTCCTTTGAAATTTTCAAAGTCTTGTTTAAGAACAGACTTCATGTTCCTCTTAGTGCTCTTGGTCCCAACAAATCTCTTCTCCAGTGCTTCCCATAGTATCTTTGCATCATCATACTCAACAAAGAGATGTTGATAATCGTTAGGAATGGCCAGTAGTAGAGTGCTTAGAGTTTTGAGTTCGATGCCCTTGTCCTTCTTTTCTTTCTCACACTTAAGTTTGTCTGCCTCAGTTGCAGAGCTGCTTGCTTGACCAGGACCAGTTTTGTTTCCTTCAAGGACAACTTCCCACATAGAATAATCTGTAATAAGCATGTATTGCTTAATACGATTCTTCCACATCCCAAAGTTATTGGGAGTGAGAATGGAATTTTGTTGGCCTGTGTGCTTTCATTATTATCAGTCATGATTAATAATGTGTGTTTTAAAGATTAAAACTTTTTGTTGTTCTTAACAAATCTTAGATCTAGAACCAATAAGCTCTGATACCACTTGTCAGGATCGATTAACTATAGAAAAGTTAATAAACACCTTTAGATCTAATTGAATATAGAAGTTGCAGCGGATCAACACTATATCAATGTAATTAAGAACAATGAACTGTAAATAATATGCGAAAGTATTAAGAACACAGTTTCACAAAAAGCTTCAATGTATATTATTGAGTTAACAATACACACGTACGTTTACAATTCGTAAGGAACTATTTATAATAGTCCTTGAAGCTAAACTATTTACCCTAGTTATTCTAGGACTTGATTTACATCGAATAATAAAAATACACATTGATTTACATTCTATAATTATCTATACGAAGATCTCGGACTTGATATTCTTCAAAAACGCGTATCAGTAGTAAAACTCATCACCAGTAGTAAATATGTAACATCAGTAGTAAATCTGGTGATCAGTAGTAAGTCCAGAAACCATCGTCAGTAGTAACTACTAAGATCAGTAGTATCTTCAATCTGTGCATGATCAGTAGTAACTTTAGTTATACTATACACCAGTATCAACTTCTTCAGTAGTAACATGTTCTGCCCCATCAGTACTAAGTATGATCAGTACTAACTGCAGCATCAGTATCAAGTTGATCTGTGTTTTGTTCTAACAACAACCTTTTTATTTTCTCTTTTTTGGTTGGTATAAATCTCGAAATTCGATTTGCTTTTTCGCATCAATCATCAAATACGATCTGATTACATCTTCGAAATTGGGTTTTTTTATAACCCTTATTTACCTTAGTAGTTAGGGAAAATGATATGTTCGGTTTTTTAGTTTGTCAAACACGAACATGAAATTGAAAAAGAATTTAATCAATATATACATTCCATTAAAAATGTCTTTATGGATCATAAGAATACATAATTGATTTTGTTCATTATATATCATAGTCTCTCCTTTAGAAAGCTGGTGCATAGCTTCTTCCATGCCTCCCTGTGTGGCTCATGCTCATCCAGGCTAGCCCTCCCTTTTGTAGCAATCCACTCCTAATTAAAACATCCGTTAACAAATCAAATCATTCAGTCTCGTCTTGTTCATTTAACATATTTAATTAGGAAGGTGATATTTACACCATAAAAATTAGTTCACACACTAAAACTTGTGTTTTAATGTAGTTTTTGTGGTGTAGATATCACCTTATTTTAATTATGATAAAAAAAAGTAATACCGTGGCCTAACTCTGTGTGCAATGATAAGAATATAGACAATATGATCGAATGAAACGTATAATCGTTGTAGCATATATTTAATCCTATATCTTTAGTTTTCTATACGTGTACGAATCTACTTTGGACATGTTGTCATCATCTACAAACTACATTCATATAAATTATAAAATATAGAGGTGGCAATATGCCACTATCCACCAATTAGTGGGTCGACATGGCCGTTTGATCGGTCCGAGTTCAGACACAATTCGAGTCGATATGTATGTTTTCCTCTATTTTGTCAAACTTGGTCTGCATCTTAGACTCGGTCTAAATCAAACCATTATACGATCCAGTATAAATGAAAAAAATAAGTAACTCAGTCGGAAGTTCTGACTTAGTTAGCATCTAACTTAGCCAGTATTAACTCAGTCAGCAGCTATCGAACGGCTTCTTGGTCATTTGGATTTAATTAAAAAAAACATGTGATATGTGTTGAGTAGGTCAAATTCATGTTTTAAATACATAAATCTATCTAAATCGCTTTATTACGAGGTTTAGATTGTTATTATGATAACATAGAATAGAGAAATGATATTTCTTCCTACATGTTCTTCCTATCCATATGTCTACTCACTTATAAACTTGACATGTGTAATCCACTAATTCTCTTTCCTCATATCATCCCTTGATTTTGACACTTGTGATAATCAAAATGGGTAGAAATATGGTAGGAAGAAATACCATTACTCCATGGAATAACATTTATGAAATCCTAAAAAGAATAATTTGTAGGTCAACTACTTCTATTTGAGTACCTCAATATAACCGTGTTGGAGAAGGCGATCGATGAGTTGGAGAAGGATATCCTTGGTGTACTCACCCATTATATGATTACCGTACCTAAACATTTCAACCCTTGTTTTATCCGATGATGCCAACACTTCTACTTTGGTTGGGAGTTCCCGAACCTAATTTAAAATCACATTTTTCAAAAACATTATATTTACGGCCAAGATGATATAAGGATATTTAAAATGTACCTCATCACGATGACAGGATAACCGAGCTGGCAATTTCAAATTACCCAATGTTTTTGTAGATGTTGTGAAATTGATGGTACGGATTCCAATATCCCAACCTGTTGTTGCACGAGCAACCTTTCCTCCAAGAGCACGGGCTAGTACCTTATAATGTTTTCAGAAACATTATTTAACTGATGCATGTTTACAATTTAGGTACAAGAATAACACAAATTAGACAACCAAGGGGGGTGGCTGGCAGGGGCGGAACTAGACTTTTTCATTAGTAGTAGCACCATAAAATTTTCTAAATTTAATATAATAAGATAAAAAAAGTTTTAAAATTATGATTGGATCAAATACAAAGAATAATGTAAAATATTACATTTTAAAGTTGACACCACGGTTTAACCATTTGAAAGCAATCCATTACATCTACTAATTATTTGACATAATCAATATTCAATAGTAAAACACAAAAACAATACATAGTGGAGTATTATATAGTGTATTAATATCATCAATCAAATACTTCCCCCGATTCAAAATAAGTGATACACTTGGGGTTTCACGTTTTTTGAGGCAAAAGATTATAATGATGGTTAAATTAGATTAATTGGATGGTTAGTGGAGAATGAGTCCCACACATTTTGAATAAAGTAAGGTTAATGATGTTTAAAAGTAAAAAGTAAGGGTAAAGGGGTCATTTCACTTTGTTAAAGTAGATAGTTAGTGGGTGTGGGTCCCATTTTATTTGCCAAATAAGAAAACTTTTCAAAGTGTATCACTTATTTTGAATCACCCCAAAAAGGAAAGTGTATCACTTATTTTGAATCGGAGGAAGTATTATATATTATCAAATTTGAATTCTGATTTTTAACAATTAACATAGACACGTAGTGCGTATATTATTTATTAACTTTTGTACTTTGTACTTTGTTAAGTAAGCAAGTACTGAAATATATTAATATATAATCAATCTCATCATAACATATCATGTCACTGTACCAGATGACTGCAACGGAAATAAAAGGTTTTTTTTTTTTTTTTGGGTTTTCTTAAATATTGCTTTGGGTTATTTGATAGTTTTTTAATACCCTAATGAAACCATAATATCAAAAAAAAAATATTGAACAGTAGCACGTGTCACCGTGTGTTACCCTTCAAATCCGCCCCTGGTGGGTGGTCTCATTCTTGGGTTGTGGACATGTGTCTTATGGCTTGTCTAGCTTTTTTATGTGGAAATAGATCAATAATTTTAGAATCTTTTTATCTAAATAATCTTGATAAGCCAGAACATTCAATAATTCTGATTATACTTTAATTATTTGTTGGGCATATTTTAAATCACAATAGAAGGAGGAAAAGTTTTTACTTTTAGTGATAAGGCCACTATGTATTGTTTTCTACTAAATGTTTACATATTTGATTCATCGTTAGGTAAACATTTATCAAATGGGTAGGAAAAGGTTTGGATCATGTGCATCACAAATAAAGTTTGGCCACCATAAAAAGTTGTTTATAACAAAAATACCTTTAAAAAAAAGAAAAATAAAAAAACACAGATGCCAGAAAAAGTTGTGAAAATTAGCAATTTTTTGTATGGTGTTGTAGACTACCACCACATATCTAAAGATACGAAGGTCTACCAGAATATTTGAGGGTTATATTTGCACAAAGCATCACGTGACAGGACCATTTTATGACTCCAAAATTTACTTCCAATTTTCGAATACAAACACATACTTGCGTGTGTGTCAACATATTGCCACAATACAATTTCTTTATTTGTATTTTTCCCTTTTTTTTATACCAAAAAGATGATACAAAATTACACGGCAACAAAAATCATTTTAACGAGACTCCTTAAATATAGGCGTTCATAAAGGATGCAACAATAAATTAACTTTTGTTTTGAGCCTCAAATCATGAACAAATTCATTACCTTTAACTGCAAAATGATTTTCTGAAATCTTAATCCCAATAAAATACTCACTAAATCAAAATTAGCTAGTTTTTTTTTTATCAATTGTATAACGTTAACATATATCCACTTGACATTTAATATTAATTTTTTTTAATAAATAAGAACAAAAACTGACTGTGTTAACGAAAACCGATCCAAAGTTAGGTAGTATTAAACTATTAATCCATTAATATTCAGGGTTTTAAAGTCGTGGACTAGTTTGAAACAGGTTTTTTAAACTTAGTGGCAATATTAACTAGAACTTAAATACAAGGACTAAACATACAACTTTATTATAATTAGGCAAACACAGCTGTTAGCTGTACTGCCTGTACACTTGTAGATCAAATTATCGAAGTTCTGAAAACACTAATTTAGGATAAAAGCAAAAATAAATACTTTGAAGTTATAGGTATGAAATTGATTATGTGAAGATATAAATAAGAATACCTGGTGACCGAAGCAAATGCCGAGGACCTTTTTGTTCAATGAATCCAATTTCTTCAGCAAATTGAGAAGTTTACAGATCCAAGCATCGTTACCGTGCGCATCGCTACAGCTACCGGTGATCACAAAACCGTCGTAGAATCCGATCTCTTCATCGGAAGGAAAATGACCGTTGCAGACTCGAAAAACGTCCCAAATCTCGCCGTTCTCCGCCAGCATTCTAACAAAAACCCCAAAGTAACCACCGTATTTCTTCTTCACGTAATCGGAGTCTTCCGCGCACAGAAGAACAGCGAATCTCTTCATTCCTCCCAATTCTTCCTTGAACAATTGGATGTACGATGATTTCACCGATATGGGTGTATAATGTGTGTGAATTGTGATTCTCTCTAGAATTTAGGTTGATTCCAGTGAGAGAAAGGGAGGAGATAGAGGGGATTGATCCTTTGTGTTTAGCTTGGAATGAATGTGATTAATTTTTTCGTTACAATATATACAGCGGGCAAGACATTCATATTTGGAGGAAGATTTTTTTACTTTTATGCCCCTGTTTTTTTTTTTGTATTTACATACATACCCCTGTATTTGTATTTTAATTTTTGTTCAGGTTTCTACTTCGCGACACCAGAAAAATATTCAAGAGGGGGTAAAATTTAGGGAAGTAAGTCGCATCCTTATTGGCGTTCTTACATTCCACGTCAAACATAAAACTAAAAAAGGAACTTGAGTTGAAATGTCGCAATTTTTAAATTTTAGTTCAAATTCCTTATAAAATCAATTAAATTATGTAGTAGAGTTTTTATTTATGAAATGACAAAATAAAATATCACTTTAGAATACATAATTTGATTTAAATTTTGTAGATTCAAAATAAGTAACATATTTTGGGTTTCACGAGAGGCAAAAGATTATAATGAGTGTTAAATTAAATTAATTGGATGGTTAGTGAGAAATGAGTCCCACAATCTTTTAATAAAGTAAGGTTAATAATATTTAAAGGTAAAAAGTAAGGGTATAAGAGTCATTTCACTTTATAAAGTGTAACGATCCGAAACTTGTAAATAAATAAAATATGTAAAAATATGATAATTATGGATAAATCATATAAAACACTTAGAAATTGGTTGGACACCGCATGAGAAAGTTATGGGCGAAACCGGATCGAGACAAAGGTCGAAAACTGCAGCCCTGCTGCCCTGGGAGTTCGCGGCGCGAACTGTAGTTCGCGATCGCGAACTTGGAACATAAACTTTGGGTTTTTGGTGATCGAAGTTCACGGCTGGCTCACGATCGGGAAGAAGTTCGCGACAAGGGAAGTTCGCGGCGCGAACTCGTCCGACCAGGCATTAAAGACGGGATTTTGCTCATTTATTGCATATCAAAACCCTAGTTCCTCTCTTTGGCGATTTTCGAGCATAGCATCTGGTTTGGGTTGATTTCTTCACAAATCCTTGGTAGATTTCACTCCTAGTGGAAGATTAAAGGTATATCTTCACTCTTTCATCTTTGTAGCTCAAGATCTATGGATCTTGAAGCTAGGGTTTGAAACCCTAGTTCTTGGGTTGGTGATTTGTGGTGAAATAATTGTTGTATACACTTAATAGATGGTATATTAACAAGGGAATCAAGTGTATGGTTAAGATTTGTAGGAATCTTAAGGGTTGGTTAAACCTAGAGTTTGGTAAATCACCATAATTGGGGGAAAATTGTTAGTAAGTGTTATCTATAGATGGATGAACACATTAGTAGTAGTAATTGATGTTGATCATATTGTGATAATTGTATTAAGCTTTTGGCGAAGTCTTGGAAAGTTGATTGGATTGAGAAGCAAGAGATCAGGTGTCAAGAACACGGTTTGAGCATCTTATTGCTAAGGTGAGTACGTGTGGACTTTACTGAGTACATAGCCTTGAATTATTTCATTACTTGTGTTATGGTCTATTTGTTTATTTGTGTAGACTTATGGTATGTTGAGTTAGTGATAGATATTATTGATAATATGGGACTAACTTGTTTGATGACGATGTGATAGCCGAGAGCTAGATAGGCATAACCTTTGAGTTATGATATGATTGAGATGATGTGATGACGCGGGGGACCCCCGGTCATAAGGTGTGGTGTGAGGGGCAGTTGGGTGGATTCCCATCGACTCAACCACGGTAGTAGTCTTGCTAACTGGAGGTAGTCCGGCGAGTAAGGTAGGTATCGGTAGATTGGGCGAATCCCTCTTGCCGGTATCTTGAAGCTTATTAATGGCGATGGATTTCGGTTAATAAGCTAATGTGGTTCTAGTTAGTTCGGGGGCAACCCGATAACTAGATATGACTGCTAGGAAGCAAGGTTGATAGAGTCACAATAGGGTGACTAGATAGGTGGATGAGTTACTTGTATTATGTTTACATGTTATATGATACTTACCATTATTGTCGGGTCTAAACCCATGTATCTCACGAGACTTTCTTGTCTCACGTACTCCTTGTTTGTTTTGCTATGTACTCAGGTTCGGGATCGAAGGTTTAGGTGCGCATGGATAGAGATGCGAGGCCTAGAATAGAAGAGCACTATATTGGATTTAGACTTGGCTTTGGTTTTGATCTATTTTGTAACACCAACTTTATACTCTGATTTTCATACCAAAGGTTTTTGTAAATCCATGAATTGGGAATAGTTCTTCTATTTAATGAAAATGATATATTTTGGCCAAATGTTTTTGTATCAAAAATTGAGGTGTTACAACTTGGTATCAGAGCTATAGTTTAAGTGAATTAGGTTGGATGACCATCCTAGTCTTAGACTGTAGCTATAGGAATATAAGATTCCTTGAGATTATAGGTTGACCTTGAGACTTTATGTTAAGTTTAGGGTTGAACCTAGGGGACCTATGAAAGTTGATATGATTTTGGATTTGAGTCTTATGAGACTAATGGGTTGTACATGAGGTACTAAATGTTTAATGTCTTTCGTATAGTCCTGATCGAAAGAAATGGTGAATACTCGGCGTAGTGGGAAAGCCCCGGAGAACCGGGAGGAAGAAATACCTCATGTCGAGGTTGTGGTTGAGAAAGAGAGCCAACCGTCGATGCATCGAGTTGATGAATCGGAGGTCGGAGCTAATAAGACTCCGGTAACTATGGCGGATCTCCAAACTATTATAGATCAAATCAAAGGGACGGTGGCCGAGGAAGTGCACCGTATAATGGGAAACCGTGAAAAGAAGGAGGATGACCGTGAGTCCGAGGATGAGAGGACCGGGGGTAGTGACACCGGTGAAAGAAAATCATCTACGGGTGGTCAAAGTGATGCTAGGGCAAGGCCCGATGAGAAAGAAGGTTGCTCGTTTAAATCCTTCATGGCTTGTAAGCCAAGTGTGTACATGGGTAGTTCGGACCCGAAAGTGACTATGAGGTGGATCCGAGAGACCGAGCGGGTCATCGGAAGTAGCAAGTGTAAGAAGGCCGATATGGTGACGTATGCGTCACAATTGTTGAAGGAAGATGCCATGGTTTGGTGGGATATCGTGTATGAAACCCTCGGAAGGGAGGTGGTTGAGGTGATGTCGTGGGATGAGTTCACCACGAGATTGAAAAAGAAGTTTTGTCCCGAAAGGGATTTGGAAAAGATGCACGAGAAGTTCGTGACCCTTAAGAAGGGTGACATGTCGGTGGAAGAATACTCGAGAGAGTTCACGGGATTGCTCTCGTTTGTTGCTAAAACCTATTCGGATGAGAGGTTGAGGGTGGTCCGGTATGCTAGTGGGTTACCGTGGGACTACCAATTGGAGGTTAAGCGGGCGGCCACACTCGATGAGGCCATTAGTGCCGCCCGGGGTGTGGAAAAGGTGAATGTGGCAAGGATTGCTGAGAGGGCCCACGTGGGCGAGAAGAGGAAAGCCGAAAGCGGCTCGGGTACGTTCAAGAAAGGAAAGTTCACATCGAGCTTTTCTAAACAAGGAAGTGTTGGTTCTTGCAAGAAATGCGGGAAGAATCATACCGGCGTGTGCCGGGGAGAATCAAAAGCTTGCTATAGTTGTGGCAAGATGGGGCACCTAGCCCGGGATTGTAAGGCCAAGTTGTCGGCCGATGTGGAATGCTATTCTTGCCTTAAAAAGGGCATTATAGCAATGTGTGCCCGAAGAAAGGGAACGAGTCGATGGTGTCCACGGCTCAAAAGAAGGTGGAACCGGCGAAGGTGAAGGGGCGGTCCTTCCAACTTACTCGGGAAGAGGCGAAGGAGGCACACGATGTAGTGTCAGGTACTTTATTCATTAACTCCTTGCCAACTTATATCTTGTTTGATTCGGGTTCCAATTGTTTGTTTGTGTCTCATGAGTTTGGTGGTAAGTTGAATGTGCCGTCCGAAAAGTTAGATGAAATGTATGAGATAGAAGTAGCCGATGGGAAAACCTCAGCGGTTGAATGTATTTATAGGAATTGTGAATTAGAAATAGATGGGAAAAAGTTTAAGGTCGATTTATTGCCAATGGGAATAAAGGCTTTCGACGTGATTATTGGTATGAATTGGTTGGGTTTACACCGAGCCAAGATATTGTGTGATAAGAAAATAGTGTCGATCAAGACACCCGAGAACGAGAAAGTATATGTGTATGGGGAAAAACGACATTATATGCCTAATGTGATTACCGCCATCAAGGCGAGGAAATGTTTATCAAAGGGTTGTGCATCGTTTATTGCATATGTGTTAGATGGCCGAAAAGAAAAGAAGGCGGTTGATGATGTTAAAATTATTCGAGATTTTCCTGAGGTGTTTCCCGATGATTTACCTGGTTTGCCACCGGAGAGACAAGTTGAGTTCAAGATTGATTTAGTGCCGGGGGCGACGCCGATTGCTCGTGCTCCATATCGTTTAGCTCCCACCGAGATGCGGGAATTGATGACCCAATTGCAAGAGTTGTTAGATAAGGGTTTTATCCGTCCGAGTTCGTCACCGTGGGGTGCCCCGGTGTTGTTTGTCAAGAAGAAAGACAGGTCGATGAGAATGTGTATCGACTACCGTGAGTTGAATAAGGTAACTATAAAGAACCGTTACCCGTTGCCAAGAATCGACGATTTGTTTGATCAATTGCAAGGTGCTAGTTACTTCTCAAAGATTGATTTGAGGCCGGGTTATCACCAAGTTCGGGTGAACGAAGGCGACACCGAGAAGACGGCTTTTCGTACACGGTATGGTCATTATGAATTCCCAGTGATGCCGTTTGGGCTTACGAATGCGCCGGCTATTTTTATGGATTTGATGAATCGGGTTTGTAAACCGTTTCTTGATAAGTTTTTGATTGTATTTATTGATGATATCTTGATTTACTCGAAGACCGAGGAAGAACACGAGCATCATTTGAGACTTGTGTTGGATGTGTTGAAACGGGAGAAGTTGTATGCCAAATTCTCGAAGTGTGAGTTTTGGTTGCGGGAAGTGCAATTTCTAGGTCACGTGGTATCACGTGATGGTATTAAAGTTGACCCTTCGAAGATTGAGGCGGTGTCCAATTGGGAAGCACCGAGAACTCCTACCGAGGTTAGAAGTTTTCTTGGATTGGCCGGGTATTACCGAAGATTTATACAAGATTTCTCGAGAATTGCGGTCCCACTCACAAAGTTGACTAGAAAAAGTGAGAAGTTCGTGTGGGATAAGAAGCAAGAGGAGGCGTTCGGTTTATTGAAAGAGAAGTTGTGTCACGCGCCGATTCTCACATTACCAGATGGTATGGAAGATTTTGTGGTATATAGTGATGCTTCGAATCAAGGGCTTGGTTGTGTGTTGATGCAAAGGGGTAAAGTGATCGCGTATGCCTCGCGACAATTAAAGGATGCGGAGACAAGGTACACGACACACGATTTAGAGTTGGCGGCGATCGTGTTTGCCTTGAAATTGTGGAGGCATTATTTGTATGGTACTCGGTGTACATTATATACGGATCATAAGAGTCTACGATATGTATTTACTCAAAAAGACCTTAATATGCGACAAAGAAGGTGGATCGAGTTGATCAACGACTATGATTGTGAGATTGTGTACCATGCGGGAAAGGCGAATGTTGTAGCCGACGCCTTGAGCCGAAAGGTCTATGAGAAGCCGATCAAAGGAAGGTCAATGCATATCGAAGTCGTCTCGAGTATCATCGAAAGAATTAAGAATGCTCAACGAGAGGTTATGGGAAAAGAAGAGTTAAGACAAGAACGGTTGGGTAAGAACCAACATTTTGTGGAAAATGTGCAAGGGTTGAAAACCGTAGGCGGTCGAATTTGGGTTCCCAAGTTCGGGGGTACCCGGAAAAAGTTATTGCATGATGTGCACAAGTCAAAGTATTCTATTCACCCGGGAAGTACAAAGACATATCAAGATTTGAAACGGGTTTATTGGTGGCCCGGAATGAAGACGAGAGTAGCCAAGTACATCTCGAAGTGTGCCACGTGTGCACAAGTGAAAGCCGAGCATCAAGTACCGTATGGGGTAGCTCAATCATTGCAAGTACCGGTCGGGAAGTGGGAAGACATAACTATGGATTTCATAGTTGGCTTGCCAAAGACGAGTAAGGGTCACGATGCCATTTGGGTCATAGTTGACCGGTTGACCAAGAGTGCATTATTTTTAGCCATTCGGGAAACTTTGCCACTTGAGAAGTTGGCTAAGTTGTATGTTGATGAGGTGGTTCGACTCCACGGGGTTCCATTATCAATTGTGTCCGATAGAGACGCGAGGTTTACCTCGAGATTTTGGAGGTCATTACAAGATGAATTGGGTACAAAGCTGTGGTTGAGCACGGCATATCATCCGCAAACCGACGGTCAAAGTGAAAGAACAATTCAAACAGTTGAAGACATGTTGAGATCGTGTGTGTTAGATTTCGGGGGTAAATGGGTTGAGCATTTACCATTGGTCGAATTCTCATATAATAACAGTTATCATTCGAGCATCCAGATGCCACCTTACGAGGCGTTGTATGGGAGAAAATGTAGAATTCCATCTTGTTGGCTAGAAGCGGGAGAGACAAAGCTCACGGGTCCCGAGATTGTAAGAGTAACAAATGAAAAGATTGGTATAATACAAGCCAACATGAAGGCCGCCCAAGATAGGCAAAGAAGTTATTCGGGTTTGAAGAAAAGACCATACGACTTGGATGTCGGTGATATGGTAATGTTGAAGGTGTCACCTTGGAAAGGTGTGATGCGGTTTGGAAAGAAAGGGAAGTTAAGTCCAAGGTATGTTGGACCGTTTAAGATATTGAAACGGATCGGGCTTCAAGCATTTAAGTTGGAACTTCCACCCGAGCTTCAAGGTGTGCATGACACCTTCCATGTGAGTTATTTGAAGAAGTTCATTGGTGAGGTTGAGAATATTATTCCATTGCAAGAGTTGCGGGTTGATGCCCCGAATCGATTGATTGAAGAGCCCGAGGCTATATTAGAAACCAAGACAAAGAAACTTAGGAATAAAGAGATCGAATTGGTATTGGTCAAGTGGAAGCATTCCCTTGGACAAAATTTGACTTGGGAAGTCAAAGACGAGATTCGAAAGAGGTACCCGGATTTCGTGAACTATGAAGAGATTCCGAGGACGGAATCTTCTTAAGGGGTGGATAGTTGTAACGACCCGAAATTTGTAAATAAATAAAATATGTAAAAATATGATAATTATGGATAAATCATATAAAACACGTAGAAATTGGTTTCGTGTCGTTTGGACACCGCATGAGAAAGTTATGGGCGAAAGCGGGTCGAGACAAAGGTCGAAAACTGCAGCCCTGCTGCCCTGGGGAGTTCGCGGCGCGAACTGTAGTTCGCGATCGCGAACTTGGAACATAAACTTTGGGTTTTTGGTGATCGAAGTTCACGGCTGGCTCACGATCGGGAAGAAGTTCGCGACAAGGGAAGTTCGCGGCGCGAACTCGTCCGACCAGGCATTAAAGACGGGATTTTGCTCATTTATTGCATATCAAAACCCTAGTTCCTCTCTTTGGTGATTTTCGAGCATAGCATCTGGTTTGGGTTGATTTCTTCAAAAATCCTTGGTAGATTTCACTCCTAGTGGAAGATTAAAGGTATATCTTCACTCTTTCATCTTTGCAGCTCAAGATCTATGGATCTTGAAGCTAGAGTTTAAAACCCTAGTTCTTGGGTTGGTGATTTGTGGTGAAATAAATGTTGTATACACTTAATAGATGGTATATTAACAAGGGAATCAAGTGTATGATTAAGATTTGTAGGAATCTTAAGGGTTGGTTAAACCTAGGGTTTGGTAAATCACCATAATTGGGGGAAAATTGTTAGTAAGTGTTATCTAGAGATGGATGAACACATTAGTAGTAGTAATTGATGTTGATCATATTGTGATAATTGTATTAGGCTTTTGGCGAAGTCTTGGAAAGTTGATTGGATTGAGAAGCAAGAGATCGGGTGTCAAGAACACGGTTTGAGCATCTTATTGCTAAGGTGAGTACGTGTGGACTTTACTGAGTACATAGCCTTGAATTATTTCATTACTTGTGTTATGGTCTATTTGTTTATTTGTGTAGACTTATGGTATGTTGAGTTAGTGATAGATATTATTGATAATATGGGACTAACTTGTTTGATGACGATGTGATAGCCGAGACCTAGATAGGCATAACCTTTGAGTTATGATATGATTGAGATGATGTGATGACGCGGGGGACCCCCGGTCATAAGGTGTGGTGTGAGGGGCAGTTGGGTGGATTCCCATCGACTCAACCACGGTAGTAGTCTTGCTAACTGGAGGTAGTCCGGCTAGTAAGGCAGGTATCGGTAGATTGGGCGAATCCCTCTTGCCAGTATCTTGAAGCTTATTAATGGCGATGGATTTCGGTTAATAAGCTAATGTGGTTCTAGTTAGTTCGGGGGCAACCCGATAACTAGATATGACTGCTAGGAAGCAAGGTTGATAGAGTCACAATAGGGTGACTAGATATGTGGATGAGTTACTTGTATTATGTTTACATGTTATATGATACTTACCATTATTGTCGGGTCTAAACCCATGTATTTCACGAGACTTTCTTGTCTCACGTACTCCTTGTTTGTTTTGCTATGTACTCAGGTTCGGGATCGAAGGTTTAGGTGCGCATGGATAGAGATGCGAGACCTAGAATAGAAGAGCACTAGATTGGATTTAGACTTGGCTTTGGTTTTGATCTATCTTGTAACCCCAACTTTATACTCTGATTTTCATACCAAAGGTTTTTGTAAATCCATGAATTGGGAATAGTTCTTCTATTTAATGAAAATGATATATTTTGGCCAAATGTTTTTGTATCAAAAATTGAGGTGTTACATAAAGTAGGTAGTGTGGGTGTGTGGAACCCACTACTTTTTACCAAATAAGGTAAAATTTTAAAGTGTATCACTTATTTTGAATTACACAAATATGAAAGTGTATCACTTATTTTAAACCAGAGGAAGTATGAACTTTTAAGCAAGAATAATAGCAAAAAAGTGAAAAAATAATAACTAAGTTGGGTGGGTAGGGGGATTAAATTGGAGATTATATTACTTTTAGGCTATAAAGGAGATGACAAAAAAGAAAAGTATAATATTTAGATAATTAGTTTTATGGTAAGAAAAGGAGATAAGGGGAGGGAACAAAAAGAGAGAAAGAAACTAATGCAGTTGAGATTCGAACTCATGTCGTCTACCTGCATTTTTCCTTATTGGAAATGCAAAAACCAATTGATCAACAAGTATACACAAGTCTGCCATGTACATGTAAGTTATTTAACTATGCAGTGATAAACACAAAAAAAATATTATTTATATACATCCAAATCACCCACATAGACGTTAAAAATAATTATTTCCACAAGCTTTTGGGGTTTAAGACTACATTGTATTAAGACAATCCAATCCACAATTTCACCAATATATTAGAAATAATGTTCTATTATATAAAATTATGTCCCAAATTTAGGACGCAATATCACCATCTAACAAACATATGATTCACATCTTCTATACGTATCACATACCATACATAAAATAGAAGACATACATAAAATAGAAGACATATCTATTCCTTTCTGATCTACCATTTCTAAAGTTGGTAACAAATTTATTAATTGTAATGTATGCTAAATTGTGGGAAAAGGTCTTTTATAAATGCATATACTTCAAATATAAGTATAATTATCAATTATGATATGAAGTAATAGAGTCAGTAAATTACACTTATGTTTTGAATAGCATAATAAAGTTGGCTTCAATATCATTTCTTTTTAAAGAAACGTAGATGTGATTTAACAAAATTCAATGAATCTGGACATGTTTATAGTGTGACGTTTAAATTATACAATTATTTTTGCCGGTGTAAATGAATCATGTGCTTTTTGTTTCCTTCACAACCGGGGTTAATTTTAATCCAACAACACGAATATATTTATTGTTACACGTTTTTCTTTGGATTCAACAACTCAAGTTTTTTTATGTTTATTATTATATTACTCGTTAATATTAGCATTAGGACCCTTTTAGTTTTTTTTTTTTTAATATTGTTAATTTAAATGATAAATGGGTACAAATAAATGAATAATTATAATTGATTACTTTGTAGTGAAAAAAAAAATACATTGATAAAACTAATCTTGGCACAAAACAAAATTATCTGTATCACTACTAGAAAAAGGTCCATGTTCCTACAGATTGTTTCCTAGGGGTAATTTCTCTCAGAAATTCCTACACATTTCCGAGGGGTTTCCTAAGAAATTCGAATAAATAAACTTCCTCGGAAATCCCTCGGAAATTCCGAGAGGATTCCTAGGGAACTCAAAAAATGGCGTTTGAAAAAAGATTCCTCGGAAATCCCTCGGAAGTTTCAAGGGATTTCCGAGGGAATTTGAAAAAAAGCGTTTAAAAAAGATTCCTCGAAAGTCCCTCGGAAATTCCGAGGGATTTCCGAGGGAATTCAAAATATAATATTTGAAAAAAGGTTCCTAGGAAAACCCTCGTAAATTTCCTAGGGAATTCAAAACATTACATTTGAAAAAAGATTCATCGGAAACCCCTCGGAAGTTCCGAGGGAATTCCAAGCAAAGTTTAAAAATATTACTTCTCCTAGGAAATCTCTCGGAAATGTTCAAGAATATTATTTTTTTCACTTTACATACTTTATTTTATACTTTGTATAAAACAAATGTCCTTCATGAATAATGATGTTGTGAAAAGTATGTGACAAGAAAATGATGTATAAACCCTTAAAAACGAAAAACTAATTCTATTTATCAGAAATTCGTAGGAAATATGTAGGAAATTCCGAAGGATTTCCTAGGGAATTTCGAATCCCTAGGAAATGTGTTGGAAGTTCCGAGAGATTTCCTAGGGGATAAAATATTTTTTCTTTTTTAAAGGTTCAAATATCATTTTTTCGTTTAATATTTTGTAAAACTTGGTGACACATTATATTGTTTTATATCACCAATTTATACATGAGTACATATATATACATAAAACATATTCACACACATACATCAAGTTATATTAGAACGAGATAAACACGTTTATACATGTTTGTTGTTTAAACTTATGTTGGATAGTTTTAAAACTTATGTTTATTGTCGATTAAATTTTTGTATTTGTATTTGAATTTTCTGCATTTGAAGCAGAAAAAATATGGATATTTTCAGGCGCCTTTTTTTGTACACATTCAATTTTTCTAGGAAATCCCTAGGAAATGTGGTAAAACAGAATTGTCACAACTTCCCTCGGAAACTCCTTGGAAATAGTTTCCCTAGGAAATCCCTTGGAAAATAATCCCTCGGAAACTCCTCGGGAATAGTTTCCCTAGGAAAATAATCCCTCAGATTCAGTTTCCCTAGGAAATTCTTTCCCTAGGAAATTCCTCGGAAATAATTTCCCTAGGAAATTCCTAGGAAACAAATCCCTCAGAAATTTCACGGAAACAAAACCCGTTTCCTACAATAGCCGTTTCCTCGGAAATCCCTCGGAAGCTTTCTCGGAATTCCCTCGGAAATTTTTTCCGACCACCATTTTTCCGAGGAAAGTGATTTCCTCGGAAATCCCTTGGAAACACTCGTTTCCGAGGAATTTCTTAGGGAATACCTCCTAAGAACACATGTCCTTTTCTAGTAGTGTATGTTACATGAGTAAAATGACTATGCACAAGCAAATAAAGCACACAATTCAGAAAATAAGCAATAAGAGATCTATGGCTTATTGCCCATACTATTAAATCAAATAGAGTTCAAGAAGGTGAAACAAGAGTTATTTTGCGAATAATCATCATATGAGAAAATTGCAAGATCCCAAAGAGAAGCTGCTGCAACACTCTTTGAATTTATTTTATTTATCTTGTGTATTACTCCCCCCGTCCCACAAAAAAGTTCACATTTCTCACTAAACTTTTGTCACCAGAAAAAAGTTCACATTTCTCACATTTGATGGACCCCACATAATAAATATTATTATTACTAAGAACCTCACCATTAATATCCACTAATTATTTTTCTCTCTGCAATCCAACCTTATATTTTAATTAAAAGTATTACTGTTGACCCCACCACTAACTATCATCTAAAATCTTGTGCCCAAGAGAAATGTAAACTTCTTTCTCTCTCTGAATGGTGCAGATTTCTGAATGATTCAGACTTTCCCTTACATTTGTCCGATTAAGAGGCATAACATGTTGAATTTTTTATTTAGATGCTGATTAAGATGCATTACCAAACGCTCTGAATCTATCTGATTAAGAGATTGTCCTCTTATCTAAATTATTAAGAGGCTTACCAAACAACACCTTAGCCATTTTAGTATATATAGATCAAGTGATTAGTCTATTATGTGCTTAATATTTTCAATATTCATATTTGTAACTTTGTGATTAAGGAGTTGTTATTCCGCAACAACTCTAATAAGTGAAGTCATTTGACATATACATATCCAATACTTTGTGTCTTTGGTAACATACGTGTTTTCGTTTCCCCTAAAATATATCTTTACGCTTAAGTAACTTATTGATTTATGTGTCATAAATTCTCAAAACATGTTTGTCATGCTTTAGTTGTGTTTTGTGCAAATATGGTAAACATGATAAGTATAGAATGATTAAAAAGATGTGCTAAGGCAACCAACCACCCCTTCGGTTGGTGGTGGTTGCGGGCGGTTGTGCTGCTTGGAATTGGCGGGAAACACAAAGGTTCTTAATGATACTGCTTGTGTTACACAGTTTACTTATTACCCAAGAATACATAATGATAATTGTTTTAAATAATACAACTAATAATAAAAAATAACACAATTGGTATTTTAAGGATTTCTACCACTCCCCCTAAATACCAAATCGTTCTTGTGATTCTTGATCAGCTTCACTTTAAAAGTTGACATTGCCATCTTCTTCGACTTTGACTTTCACCTCTTGTTGAGCTAAGTCTTGAATTGGTGTTTCTTCTTGTGGATGATCATTGTGATAATTAGTTAAACCTTTTCTTTTACATGTCTTGGTAGTCAAACTCATAGAAGTTTCACGGTGTTAATAGGTAACCTTCAAAGAGCATCTTGAAAACTCCACAATAGTCTTTGGGATAGCCAAAAGTACTCATCCCTATTTCCTCCCATTCATCTTCTTTTGGTATCTCGCCATTGCCTCCTACATTCATGGTTAGTTTATGCAAATCAAGTAAACAGATGTCAAGTACAGAAATCGTTGATGGAAAACTTGGTGTTTCTCCTTTCTTCATTTCTTCATTTGGTGGAACCATTTAATTGCTTCCTTGATTTTTATCTAGAATAAACTTTTGTTCTTATAACATATTTCATCATAGTTGGTAAAAAAAACATAACAATGAAATCATCAAATGAATCAATACGTATAGGTATGGACTTTCCTTGATATTCAAAACGATCTTCTAGATTTTCTTCATTGTTGTTTTTTTTAGTGATGCTTGTAGTTAATTGATCATCATGCTTTTTTTTTTGACACATATGGTATAGTACACACTTGGAGTCTTTTATTGTAACTTCAAAGACTTGTAGAAAATAGTTGGCTAATGCTAAGTGTAACAACCGTAATTTTTATATTCGTATTTGTATTATTTAATCGGATTTATACGAATTAAGTTATTTATGTTAGAATATGTTTACCGTCGTATTATATTGAGTGTTTGACTATTTGGGACTCGAAATAATAAAAAACGGGTCAAGACTTGGTTAGAAACAAGTTTGGAGATCAAAAGATTGGCCTAGACATGCAGCCCTCGCGATGGGAGCTCGATGGGAGCTGGGCGCGAGGAAGGAACAGGGAATTCAGAAGTTCGGTGGGAGGATTTTCCTGCTGGGGTCGCGATGGGAGCTCGGTGGGAGCTCGGTGGGAGTTCGGTGGGAGAATGCACATGTCTGCATATAAGTCGAGGCAGCGTAACCTCGCGATGGGAGATCAACGGGAGTTCGATGGGAGCCCTGTCTGGACTATATAAACTCGTATTTAGACTAGGGTTTAGTCTCACCTACAAGCCTACAACCCTACCAGCCAAAATTGGAGCACTTTGGGCGATTTTTGGTGGTCTAGAGCTTGAATCTTCATCATCTTTGAAGATTTAAACACCAAAGGTAAGGATTATTGATTCTTATTATGGTCTACCTTGACTTCAAGCTTTTCTTGGGTAACAATGGTGGTTTGGACAACCTACCATGTCATCTTTGGGGAAGATGACCAAACATGAGTGTAAAACACTCATTGTAAGCTTGTAATTATTGTGTACAAGTTGGATTTGGGTTTTATTGATTGAAATCTTGAACTAGGGTTTGAGATTCCACCAAGTTGGGTGAACTTGGTGGTTAAGGATGTAGTCAAGGTTGCAGAATTCGCTACTCGCTACTCGTTCGTTCGACGACGTTGTAGCAAGTAATCGGTTACTCGGCGAGTACTCGGATTGAGATTTTCATATATATATTTTTTATAAAAATATATATTATACATATAATTTCCCTATTTCATAAAAATACAACATATTTTGGAGAACTTGACCGAGTTTTAACCGAGATTTCGAGTTTTGACCGAGTTTGACTGAGTTTTTGAATTTTGACTGAGTTTTAGAGTTGGACAAATTTTGACCGAGTTGGTCGAGTTTTTACCGAGTTGGCCAATTTTTAACCGAGTTAGCCGAGTTTTGACCGAGTTGGCCGAGTTTTGACCGAGTTTTATATTGACCGAGTAATTAGACCGGTTAGGACCTACCCGACTCGGCACACCACCGAATAGGGCTTACCTCGCGAGTACTCGGCCGAGTAGGTCGAGTTTTACAACACTGGATGTAGTTATAGATTGATTAGTGATTATTTATGGATAATAACTAGTTATTGTGATGGTTTTGATGTTAGGTCAAGAAGACCTAAAGATTTGAAGTATTTCTTTGATTTGGGAGTAAGCATTGTGTTGCTAAACACAATTTTGGATAAGCATCGCTAAGGTGAGTACATGAGACTTTTAAACTGGGTACATAGCAAATGATTTTGAAAACCATGATGTTTTATGAGTCTTTATTAGTGAATATTTTTAATAAAGATATGATTGAAAAGATAAGAAAATGTGAATAATAGATTGTTTAAGTATGCCTAAAATGATTGATGATTTCAAAAGAGTTCATGATAAAGAAAATTGATTAATGATCTTTTATTAATAAGATGCATGAATAAGGATAATGGTTAAGAAAGTATGATATTTGTTTATTAATAATATGTATTAGTAAAGCTAATAACAATGATTTTAAGTATCGAATATTGTTTAGTAAACTATACTAATAAAGGCAATGACTGAGTTGTTAAGAGGATAAGTATAAAGCGACTAGTATTATATATATATATACTCTAGTCAATGTAGAGATGTAACACCCAAATTTTCGCAAAAATTAATAAAAATTGAATACAAGATTTAAATAAAAAGGTCCCTTAAATAAATCTCAGATATAAACATTTAACATTTAAAACGTAATTATTGCGGAAAAATTTTTAAATAAAATTTAAGTTTAAAATAATAAATGTTGTTCCACATCAACTCTTGAAAAAATACAGTGGTCAATCGTCCACCTTCTCTTTTCCTTTGCTAGTACCTGAAACAGTGGGGGGAAAGTTTGGGTCAGCTGAGAAGCTGAGTGAATAATCTCAAAATGCATACAATCATAACATACAACACATGAGGACACATCTGTGTACTCCTACTCAGAATCTACTCAATTAATTAATTTAGTTCTCAGATTTTGTTACTCAGATTTTAATTTATATAGCGCGCTAGTGTGACTTGGGCCGAGAGATCAACCTCGACTCGCCTCACACCACCTCAACACCTATACTCTTCGGTGTTGAGTCAAAACGTCTGACACTAGTACTTTTTGGTGTCAAGTCAAAACGTCTGACACCAGTGCTCTTCGGTGTCAAGTCAGATATATTATGTTTAATGTTTAACTCAAAACTCAAAAACTCAGAACTCAGAAACTCAGAACACAAGATGCTAGTAAACTCAATTACTGAAATGCACAATTAACATTTAAACTCAGTTAGCACACAACACAAATAAGATAGCATTTAAGTCATGGGTGAATACACGGTGAGAAGACCCACCTCGATAACGTAAGCTCCAAAGAATTCCCCAACACTCTATCATACTTCCCTGTAACGACCCGAAATTTGTAAATAAATAAATTGTACAAAAATATGTTAAATAAGGATAAATCGTTTAAAACACGTAGGAATTGGTTTCGTGTCGTTTGGGGTCCGTATGAGAAAGTTATGGACGAAACCGTGTTGAAACCTAGACCGAAACGTGCAGCCCTGCTGCACAGGCAAGTTCGCGGCGCGAGCCTGGCGCGAGTGAAACGCGAGGTTGAGCAGAGGGACCAGAGCTGGAACGCGAGCATCTCGCGTCGACTTCGCGTCGACTTCGCGGCGCGAGCCAGGCGCGAGCCTGGCGCGAAATCTGGTAAAAAGCGGCAACTAGCAGGCAGACCCGCGTCTTCTCGCGACGCGAGCTCGGCGCGAGCGGGGCGCGAGCTCTTCCGACCAGTGCATTAAATTGGGTTTTTGGCCATAAATGCATTTCCATCAAACCTTAGTTTTCTCTCTTCAAGTGTGTGAGCGTTTTTGAGTGTAAAGCATCGTTTGGAGCTCAATCTTCATCAAATCTTGGTGATTCTTGCTCCTAAGTTGAAGATCTAAGGTAAATCTTCATTCCTCTTGAGTTTTTAGCCATAGATTCAAGTAGGGAAAGCTTAAATCTCAAACCCTAGTTATGGAATCGTTCATGAATGGTTAAAGGGAAGTAATATAACTTAGATCTATGGTATTTGGTCATGAAAAACGTGGTCATGCTATGAATACATGAAAATGTGGTGATTTATGATATTAGGGTTTGGTAATTTGGGGGAAAATGGTGCTAGTAGTTAACTAGCCATGGATTATGTAGTTAGTATAGATGTTTAATGCAAACCATTGTATTGGTTTTGTTATAGATTGTCAGTTGGAGGATTTGAGGCATTCAAATCTTGAGAAGTGATATTGGTGTTCAAAGAAACACAACATTGGATAGGCTTGGCAAAGGTGAGTACATGTGAACTTTCAAACTGGGTACATAGCTAGTAAATGTTTTTATGATTAAATGATTTGTCGAGTCTTTAAGTAATTTAGTCATTTATGTGATTTATGATGAATTGCTTGTATGATGATGAAATGATTGATTGATTGAGAAATGATGGAGCTATAAGCTCATAACGATAAAAGATAAGTAATGATGACGATGATGATGTCCCTAGGGCCGTAGTAGATTGGAGGCATTCCGGTTATTACGGTACCTTAAGGTTAGTGGTAGATTGGAGGCATTCCGATTACCCAATACCTATGAGTCCCGGTAGATTGGAGGCATTCCGATTACCGTGAAAATGATGGTCTTGATAGATTGGAGGCATTCCGATTATCTTGACATTGGCCAATGATGAAAGTGATAAAGTGACCCAAAACAAACTTAGTAATATTATTTTAAGATTAAATGATATTATTTGACTATTTGTTTATCGGGTCTAAAACCCATGTATCTCACGAGGCAATTTTGTCTCACGTACTATGTTTGTGTTTTTGCTATGTACTCAGGTTCGGGATCGAAGATCTAGGAGGCCCGTTTAGAAGAGGCCTTGTTTAGATTAGCTCGGTGTTGATGATTAGAGTCCTTATCCTATGGTTAAGATATAATTTGTAACACCGTTTTTGTAAACTCTGATAATCTCGAACAAGAAACCTTTTCGTTTTTGTAAAACTGGCATTTGATGTTGATACAATATTGCGTATTTTGAATTAAATGGTATTTAAATGTTGTTTTGAAAATTGAGGTGTTACAACTTGGTATCAGAGCTATAGTTTAAGTGAACTAGGTTGAGTTGACCATCCTAGACTTAAACTGAGCTAGTAGGACCGTAGGTTCCATAGGATACCTGTGAAATGGCTATTGAGACCTTAAGTGTAGGTTTAATAGGGTTGACCTTGGAGGATTAGGTCATGTTTGGTTTTGGGACGGTCAATGTTACTGTTACTTTGATAATTGACTTCTAAATGATTAATGTCTTATTATAGCAAAATGGTGAGAACTAGAAGTACAAGAGGCCCACTTGATCAAGGGCAAGATTCGAACAACATTGTCGAACCGGTGTTTGGTCCTCCACCTCGGGAAGGGGAGGAAAATTTGGGTGTTGAAAGGAATACTCACACCCCGGTCACCGTAGAACACCTCCAAACTATGTTCAATCAAATGAGGGACATAGTGAATGAGGATGTGAACCGAATCCTCAACGAACATAAGGCACGTGAAAGGCGGGAGGAATCTCCACCCCGCACGAAGAGCAAGTCGAGTAGCGTTGCTCAAACTGAAAGGTCTTCAACTGAGGAAGAAAGTGACCCCGAGCCGAGGGAAAGAAAAGGTTGTACTTATAAGAGTTTTATGGCTTTCAAGCCCGATAACTACTATGGTAGCTCCGAACCGAAAGTCACGATCCGTTGGATCCGTGAAACCGAACAAGTCCTTGAAGCTAGTAAATGCAAGGAAGGTGATATGGTGATTTATGCTTCCCGGTTGTTGAAGGATGAGGCCCTCGTGTGGTGGGATACTTTGTATGAAACATTGGGAAAGAGGGCGATGTACAAGATGACTTGGGATGAGTTTGTGAAACGGTTGAAGGCAAAGTTTTGCCCCGAGAGAAACTTAGAAAAACTTCAAGAAGAATTCGTTCATTTGAAGAAAGGTAATTTGAGTGTCGATGAGTACACTAAGAAATTCACGGGATTAATCCCGTTTGTGATCAAATTGTATCCGGATGAGAGATCCCGGATTGTTCGTTATGCTAATGGACTCCCGTGGGAGTATGAATTGGAGGTTAAAAGGGCCGCCACACTCGATGAGGCTATCGGTGCGGCGAGAAATGTTGAAGAGGTTGGCCAAAGAAGAATCAACGAGAGGCCAAAGTTTGAAAAGTTTGAAAAGAGGAAGTTTGAAGGGAGCTCGGGTTCGGTGAAGAGAGGAAAGTTCACCCCGACCTTCTCTAAACAAACAAGTGTGGGTGCTTGTAAGAAGTGTGGCAAAGACCACAAAGGAGAATGTTTGGTGGATACGAAGTCATGTTTCAAATGTGGAAGACCGGGGCATATGGCAAGGGATTGTCGGGCCAAACCATTGGATGAAATCGAGTGCTATTCGTGCCATGAAAAAGGGCACTATAGCAATGCATGCCCGAAGAAGGGAAGTGAGACCATGGTGTCGACCGCTCAAAAGAAAGCGGAGCCGACAAAGGTCAAGGGACGGTCCTTCCAACTTACCCGAGAAGAAGCCAAGGAGGCCCACGATGTCGTTTCAGGTACCCTACTCGTAAATTCTATTCCCGCCTGGATCTTATTTGACTCGGGTGCTACTTATTCGTTTGTGTCACATGATTTTGTTGTGATGTTGAATGTGCCATTAGAACTTCTTGATGAAATTTATGATATAGAAATTGCGGATGGTAAAACCTCCATAGTTCAACATATGTGTCGGAATTGTGAATTGGAAATAGATGGGAGAAAGTTTAAGGTGAATTTATTACCCATGGAAATTGCGGGTTTTGATATAGTTATAGGTATGGATTGGTTGGGTGAGAATCAAGCAAAGATTTTATGTGGGAAGAAGATAGTCTCGATAAGGACTCCCGACAATGAAAAAGTTTATGTGTATGGTGAGAGACGACATCATTTTCCATGTCTTATGACCGCGGTTAAAGCTAGGAAATGTTTAGCCAAATGATGTTCGTCCTTTTTAGCATATGTGTTAGATGGAAGGAAAGAGAAGAAGTCGGTGGAAAATGTAAAGGTGATTCGGGATTTTCCCGAGGTATTTCCCGACGATTTACCGGGATTGCCACCGGAGAGGCAAGTAGAATTCCGTATTGATTTAGTTCCGGGAGCGACGCCGATAGCTCGTGCTCCATACCGTTTGGCTCCCACCGAAATGCGGGAATTGATGTCCCAGTTGCAAGAGTTACTCGACAAAGGATTTATTCGTCCTAGTTCGTCTCCATGGGGTGCGCCCGTATTGTTTGTTAAGAAGAAAGACGGTTCGATGAGAATGTGCATCGACTACCGAGAGTTGAACAAGATGACCATTAAGAACCGATACCCCTTGCCTAGGATCGACGACTTGTTTGATCAACTTCAAGGTGCCGACTATTTCTCGAAGATCGATTTGAGATCGGGTTACCATCAAGTTCGAGTGAAAGAAGGAGATACCGAGAAGACGGCGTTTCGTACACGTTATGGGCATTACGAGTTTTTGGTAATGCCATTTGGGTTGACTAATGCACCGGCCATTTTTATGGATCTTATGAATCGGGTTTGCAAACCATTCCTCGACAAGTTTCTTATCGTATTTATTGACGATATTCTTATTTATTCAAAAACCGAAGAAGAACACGAGAGTCATCTAAGACAAACGTTAGAAGTGCTACAACGAGAGAAATTGTATGCCAAGTTTTCTAAATGTGAATTTTGGATTCGAGAAGTCCAATTCCTTGGTCATGTCGTGTCCCGAGAAGGAATCAAAGTTGACCCGTCAAAGATTGAAGCGGTTATGAAGTGGGAACCGCCACGAACCCCAACCGAAGTGAGAAGTTTTCTCGGCCTCGCCGGATATTACCGTCGGTTCATTCAAGACTTTTCTCGAGTGACGACGCCACTCACATTGTTGACCCGAAAGAGTAGTGAGTTCGTGTGGGGAGAAAAGCAAGAAAGAGCATTCGCCACATTGAAAGAAAAATTGTGTAACGCCCCAGTTCTCACGTTACCCGAAGGGATGGAAGACTTCGTCGTGTATAGTGACGCTTCACATAAAGGTTTGGGTTGTGTTTTGATGCAACGGGGGAAGGTGATTGCCTACGCCTCGCGACAACTAAAGAATGCAGAAGAAAGATACACGACTCACAATTTAGAGTTGGCGGCGATAGTGTTTGCTTTAAAGTTATGGAGACACTACTTATACGGTACGAGGTGTACGTTATATACGGACCACAAGAGTCTTCAATACGTTTTTACTCAAAAAGACCTAAATATGAGGCAAAGAAGATGGATCGAATTGATACAAGATTATGATTGTGAAATTGTCTACCATGCGGGGAAGGCCAACGTGGTAGCCGACGCCTTGAGCCGAAAGGCGTATGAAAAGCCGATTAAAGGAAAGCTAACACGTATTGAAGTAGTATCGAGTATAGTAGAACGAATCAAGAATGCCCAACGAGAAGTGATGGAAAAAGATGAGTTAAGGCAAGAACGATTGGGAAAGAACCAACATTTTGTGAAAAATAAGCAAGGGTTGAAAACCGTGGGTGGACGAATTTGGGTTCCCAAGTTCGGGGGTACCCGAAAGGAGTTACTAAACGACGTTCATAAGTCTAAGTATTCGATCCACCCGGGAAGTACAAAAACGTATCAAGATATGAAGAAGATGTATTGGTGGCCCGGGATGAAGGCAAGAGTGGCAAAGTATATTTCTAAGTGTGCCACGTGTGCACAAGTAAAAGCCGAGCATCAAGTACCTTACGGGGTAGCTCAATCGTTACAAATCCCGGCCGGAAAATGGGATGATATAACAATGGATTTTATTGTTGGGTTGCCAAAGACGAGCAAGAACCACGACGCCATTTGGGTCATTGTTGACCGGTTGACCAAAAGTGCATTATTCTTGGCAATTCGGGAAACCATGCCACTTGAAAAGTTGGCAAAGTTGTATGTGGATGAAGTAGTGAGACTTCATGGAGTCCCGTTGTCGATTGTGTCCGATAGAGACGCGAGGTTTACCTCGAGATTTTGGAGATCGTTGCAAGAGGAGTTGGGAACGAAGTTGCGGTTGAGTACGGCTTACCACCCGCAGACCGATGGTCAAAGCGAGAGAACCATTCAAACGGTTGAAGATATGCTAAGATCGTGTGTGCTAGATTTTGGAGGTAAATGGGATGAACATTTACCGTTAGTTGAGTTCTCCTACAATAATAGTTATCAATCGACCGTTAAAATGCCGCCTTATGAGGCGTTGTATGGAAGAAAATGTAGAACCCCATCGTGTTGGCTCGAAGCGGGTGAGACGAAACTCACGGGTCCCGAAATTGTGAAATTGACCAATGAAAAGATTGGGATAATCCAAACAAATATGAAAATAGCCCAAGATCGACAAAGAAGCTACTCGGGTTTGAAAAAGAGACCGTATGATTTGGATGTTGGAGACATGGTGATGTTGAAAGTATCGCCTTGGAAAGGCGTGATGCGGTTTGGTAAGAAAGGCAAATTGAGCCCAAGGTATGTTGGCCCGTTTAAGATTTTGAAACGGGTCGGTTTGCAAGCTTTCAAGTTAGAACTCCCACCCGAACTTCAAGGTGTTCACGATACGTTTCATGTAAGTTATTTGAAGAAGTTCGTGGGTGAAGTTGAAAATATAATTCCGTTACAAGAGTTGCGGGTTGATGCCCCGAACCGATTGATTGAGGAACCCGAAGCCATACTAGAGTCAAAAACCAAGAAACTTCGGAATAAAGAAATTGAATTGGTGTTGGTCAAGTGGAAGCATTCACTTGGGCCGAACTTGACTTGGGAAGTCAAGGACGAGATTCGGAAAAGATACCCGAACTTTGTAAATTATGATGAGATTCCGAGGACGGAATCTCCTTAAGGGGTAGATAGTTGTAACGACCCGAAATTTGTAAATAAATAAATTGTACAAAAATATGTTAAATAAGGATAAATCGTTTAAAACACGTAGGAATTGGTTTCGTGTCGTTTGGGGTCCGTATGAGAAAGTTATGGACGAAACCGTGTTGAAACCTAGACCGAAAAGTGCAGCCCTGCTGCACAGGCAAGTTCGCGGCGCGAGCCTGGCGCGAGTGAAACGCGAGGTTGAGCAGAGGGACCAGAGCTGGAACGCGAGCATAGCGCCTGGCGCGAAATCTGGTAAAAAGCGGCAACTAGCAGGCAGACCCGCGTCTTCTCGCGACGCGAGCTCGGCGCGAGCTCTTCCGACCAGTGCATTAAATTGGGTTTTTGGCCATAAATGCATTTCCATCAAACCCTAGTTTTCTCTCTTCAAGTGTGTGAGCGTTTTTGAGTGTAAAGCATCGTTTGGAGCTCAATCTTCATCAAATCTTGGTGATTCTTGCTCCTAAGTTGAAGATCTAAGGTAAATCTTCATTCCTCTTGAGTTTTTAGCCATAGATTCAAGTAGGGAAAGCTTAAATCTCAAACCCTAGTTATGGAATCGTTCATGAATGGTTAAAGGGAAGTAATATAACTTAGATCTATGGTATTTGGTCATGAAAAACGTGGTCATGCTATGAATACATGAAAATGTGGTGATTTATGATATTAGGGTTTGGTAATTTGGGGGAAAATGGTGCTAGTAGTTAACTAGCCATGGATTATGTAGTTAGTATAGATGTTTAATGCAAACCATTGTATTGGTTTTGTTATAGATTGTCAGTTGGAGGATTTGAGGCATTCAAATCTTGAGAAGTGATATTGGTGTTCAAAGAAACACAACATTGGATAGGCTTGGCAAAGGTGAGTACATGTGAACTTTCAAACTGGGTACATAGCTAGTAAATGTTTTTATGATTAAATGATTTGTCGAGTCTTTAAGTAATTTAGTCATTTATGTGATTTATGATGAATTGCTTGTATGATGATGAAATGATTGATTGATTGAGAAATGATGGAGCTATAAGCTCATAACGATAAAAGATAAGTAATGATGACGATGATGATGTCCCTAGGGCCGTAGTAGATTGGAGGCATTCCGGTTATTACGGTACCTTAAGGTTAGTGGTAGATTGGAGGCATTCCGATTACCCAATACCTATGAGTCCCGGTAGATTGGAGGCATTCCGATTACCGTGAAAATGATGGTCTTGATAGATTGGAGGCATTCCGATTATCTTGACATTGGCCAATGATGAAAGTGATAAAGTGACCCAAAACAAACTTAGTAATATTATTTTAAGATTAAATGATATTATTTGACTATTTGTTTATCGGGTCTAAAACCCATGTATCTCACGAGGCAATTTTGTCTCACGTACTATGTTTGTGTTTTTGCTATGTACTCAGGTTCGGGATCGAAGATCTAGGAGGCCCGTTTAGAAGAGGCCTTGTTGAGATTAGCTCGGTGTTGATGATTAGAGTCCTTATCCTATGGTTAAGATATAATTTGTAACACCGTTTTTGTAAACTCTGATAATCTCGAACAAGAAACCTTTTCGTTTTTGTAAAACTGGCATTTGATGTTGATACAATATTGCGTATTTTGAATTAAATGGTATTTAAATGTTGTTTTGAAAATTGAGGTGTTACATTCCCGGCTAGCTCTTAGGCGATCCTAAAGCACGTAAAATATCCTGGATTAAAACTCATTCAAAAGCTCGATTTATAAAAATCTAACCGCACCCCATCAGTATCACGGGAATAGTCATAACTCTCAAACCATAAGTCCAATGGACTCTCAATTTAACTTTTCAGAAACTATAACCCGGGCCCAACAACTGACTGTGAGATGAGCCATCTCCAAATCTGACCCTATGGGTCTCAAAAACAGCATACAAAACAGGTCAGTCTCACAGTTACATATCACTGCGGCAGCTTACAGTTTCAATCATAATATCCAATCTGTAAATCCGTCTAACGAGTGGTCAGACAATTCGGAAAGCTAACTCAGAGGGCTACAAGTCTCTGTGAGACGGCCCTCTTCCAATTCTACCTCTAAGACGTCTAAAAACAGCCCACAACATGGCGGGTGAAATCTGCCAGAAACTGCACACTTTCTCAATATAATAACTACAAAACAAAACCCGACACCAACACCTAAACCCCACCGGGACGTCCAGAAGTTCGGGTCTAAGGTTCATCGATCATGGCTCGGGATACAATTCAATCAACAATTTAAAATGAACAACCGAATAAAGGTGACGAGAATGATACCTAGCGACCACACACGAATAAACTCGAATACGACACTCGATCTCAAACAAAAGCTGACAAACGCGAACGACCCTTGCTGATTCAAACTTCACCGTCCAAGGAAAATAAATCACGCAACAAACCAAGGAAAATAAAACCTCGTTAATCAAAACGTGACCTGCTTGAAGGAAAGACCCCACCGATTCAAGAATTAAAAGACTCCGTCGCCCAAAGTGTTTAACCAAATGTCGGCCTTGATTTATAAAAGTTTCCACCAATCCAATTTATCTTTCACTTTCTACGGACAATAATCAACAGCCCCTTATTTATCCTTTCCAATTACAAACTACACTCTACCACCGCCTCACCTAACTACATCAAAACAAAGAAAGCCAATAGACACGTACTTGATTTCATCTACTCCAACGAACAACACCTTGTCTGCCTAGTCTCCTTCTTCCGTTCGACGCACCACAAGAAATTGATAATGACGGCGACGCATAGTATGACCGAATTGTTAATAAGTAAAATGAGGGTTTTAGGGGTTTCTAAAACATAATACCAACTAGTTGAAAATAATAAGGCTTACATGAAAGCCCGGGTCTTGGCCTTTGGCCTACCCGTTCTACTTGATCTTTGTCTCTTGTTCTTTTGGTCGCCACAAAATAAATCAGACACGTCTAAATAATGGCGTCTACATAATATTAGTCGTATAATAAATTGTTGTATAATTCTGAAGAGACAACTAACTATTTATTTATCCATTTAAATAAAAGAATAAATAATAATCACTCAATTAATTAACCAGACATGCCTAATATAATTAACGTCTAATAAAAACGAACCGTTTAATTACACGTCGCCAAAATAATATGAACCGTGTAGCTTCATTATAATTAATTTACTAACTAATCATTTTAAATTTAAATATGATGATTAAATTAATATTATTTAATTATTAAAATTTCAGGGCGTTACAAGAGATAAAACATTAATGATTATGAATATAAGAAGTGAATCTTATTAGTGAATTAAATGATAAAGTCTATGGCGATAATGATGAGAAAAGATAAATGAAATATGATTATGTTAAATGAGAATAGTATGATAATTAGAATAGATGTATTATAATTTATGTTTGATTATGAATTGATGGGGTATAAGCCCGTATTTGATGAAATTCAATGTGTGTAACAAAAGTATCCGGATAATGATAACCCATTTATGTGGGAGTGAGATTACTACTTGGGGCGGTACCTCCCTGCGCAAAGATAATATATCTATGTGAACGATAACCCGACAATAGGGGGATTACGATAACCCGACAATAGGGGGATTACGATAACCCGCGAGATGGGGGGGTTGCTGATCTTGGTAAGTTTGGGAGAACCCCAATTACCATGTGATCGTGTGACGATAACCCACATCGGGGGAGTTTGCTTCGGGATGACCCGTTGCGTATGTGATAAAATGAGTAAGCTTATGGATAGCTTACATGTATGTGATTACGTGATGGGTAAGCTTACGGTTAGCTTACTAGTAAATACGAATAAATGATAAGAATATAAGTTTATAAGTAATAAGCGAATAAAGAAAAGTAATCAATATGATTTTTATTATATTTGAGAATGGGTCGAAAACTCATGTATCTCACGAAACTATTTTATCTCACGTACTACTTTGTTTTTTTGCTATGTACTCAGATTCGAGATTGAAGGATTAGAAGGTCGCGATAGAAGTGGCCTAGAGATGTTTAGCTCGGGAGCTTATAAGTAGATCCCGTTATCCTATGGTTATGATATTATTTTTGTAACACCGTGTTTTATAACTCTATAATCTTTACAAAGGTTTTTGTTAAACCATATTTTTGAATGACATGGAAATTGTACTTTTAGTGATTTTTAAACGGGTTGACCCGTTAGGATTCGCGGGTAGAAAATTTCAACCCAACCAAACCCATTGAGCTAAACGGGTTAAGATTTTCAACACAACCTAATTACTAAACGGGTTGGGTCATAAACAGGTTGATCCATTTATAGATTTTTCAACACAACCTATATATAAACGGGTTGCAAATAGGTTTACCAATTTAAATATTATAATATAAAAAATTACAAAAAAAAACAACACACATGCTTTAAGGGTTAAATAAGAAAAAAATCGATTAAGTGTAAAATACAAACATAAATTAACAACTAGTAGGTTATAACCCAATCCACTAATTTTGGGTTATAAATGGGTCGGGTTAAATTTTGTCAGCCTACATATCATCAGTATATATGATGACTCGAACTACGTGGGTATTAATAAAAGGTTCAAGTGGGCTTACAATAATGTGTTTGCCTTTTTCATTGCTATTGTTGTTGAGAGCTTGTTGTTTTTTTGCAACGACTTTGCTTCGTTTAAATTTGATTTGATGGTCTACTTTGTGTAACTTGTAGCTTATTTTTCCTTTTCTCCCTTTTGATTAATGAATCATAACCTGGTTTTGATGTCTTGTAATTGCTAGTAGAATGATGTTCGTATATGGTTGGATTTTTCATCGGTTGTAGGTACGGTTTACTTGAATTTTTAACCATTTGTTCACCGGTTTTGTTGTATTCACTATCACTGCTTTCAAACTTCATTTCTTTAAAAGGTTCCATGCTTTCCGTTTATAAAGTGGAGTAGGAGACAATAGTCTCGAGTGATTAAGATGGTATTGTTTTTCCGATAAGATTTGTCCGTGGACATAAAAACAGAGGAACACAAAATGTGTATAAATAAAACAGTAGGTTTATCTAATAAGATTGTTATTGCATAGATGCTTTAATTACACATGTAACAAGCGGTATATATACAAAATGAAGGGGTGCATGCCAAGGTCGGTTGGTGGTGGTTGCGGGCAGTTGTGCCGGTTGGAATTGGCGGGAAACACAATGGTTCTACATGATAGCACTTGTGTTGCACAGTTTACTTATGACCTAAGAAGACATAATAATAATCGTTTTTAAGTAATACAACTAATAATAGATATAACACAATTTGGTATTATAAGGATTTCTAACAGAGATCACAGGATGAGGGGAAGCAACAAATTACTCACAAACCTTCTCAAGCTAAACCATTAAAATCAAGCCTAGTAACTACAAGGCTGCTGGTTCTATTTGGTCTCCGTAAAATGGGTGGTCCCCGTTCAAAGAAATGGAAGTAGAACAGCATAAGAGCACATCTTCAGATGATAATATACCCATTACCGAAGAGTTAAAGAGAACTAAAAAGATAGAATCAAGTCAGTCTTTCCAACCTTCAAAATGAAAAAATAATAATAATCATAGATGAGTCGATCATATTAAAAAAAGGTAGATATTCAAGAACACAATCAAATTTTAAAATCTGAACGGTTGTATGAGGTGAGCATGTGTGATTTACCACATCTGGGAATGATATATAACAATATTAGTAAGAGACTTCCTTCTTTATGAAGACGAAAACAAAAATGTGAAGAGCAGGTGTGAATTTAGTCTAATGGAAACAATCTATTTCTCACTAACACAAATTCTTACGAACAACAAAAATTATTGATGCAAACCGAACAGCATCTTAACTGGAGCGGATTGAACAGGGATTTATTTGCTACATTCAGACTTTAAAAAAATTAATCTAATATAAGAATCTAACGACCAACAAATAATGATTGGTTTGAGGAGACGAAACTTGGTAACTGGTTTTGGAGAGTGGAACGAATCCAGTAAGAAGAAACCGGCATCTTCAAGGGGATGGAAGCTTCAGACTTGAATCACTTGTCTCATCGATGGGCGCAGTTCTGAATCAGGTTGCACACACCATAATCCAACCATCATCAAATGCTTGACTTCATCTGCATCAAAATCTAACTCTAAACGCGGCTTCTAGAAGATTACCAGTCCCATAGAGCTCCCAGACCCATTCTAATAACCATATTTGATTTTCTTGAGCCTTGTAATCAATGGGTTTCCGCTATTTCGAATGCAACAACTCCAAAACTAAACACATCTTGGTTGCCTTGCCGGTTAATAGGAGCCATGTAACCCAAGGTTCCAGCCGACATCGTTGTCTTTTCTCATGGTCAACCAACTTATAAATCTCCTAGCTTAGCGTTGAAATTTGAATCCAACATCACATTACTTGATTTAATATCTCTATGCAAAACACACTGCTCCCAGTAGATACAACAAAGCAGAAGCTATTTTGTACCTTGTGCCCCATGTCAACAAGCTCCTAGAGTTGAAAAGATGGTAATCTAAACTTCCGTTCTCCATAAACAAGCAAGAGTTCGCCTTTCTCGTGACACCAACCAATGAGTTGCACCAGGTTTCTATGGGGCTAATGATCCTGACTTCTACTCCTTCCACAAAACAAAACAAATGCAAGCACAGCGAGAAGAGTAATCGTAGCCGATATTCCAACTACTAAGCCCAGCTTGTTGTTTTTCTTATTCCTAGACTCGGGGTTGGTGGGACCTCTGAACTATCAAAAGTCCAAGATGTCACCGTATTTCTCTGGAACATGTCTCCTGTGGCTGCTGAAAACCCGAAACTAACCCATTCGGGCAACTCCCTCTTTAGATCAACCGTGTAAGTAAGTCCATCTTGGCGTACCAATGTATTGTTTTGAAAATTAGTGAAGGAAACACTAAGATTCTTCGAAACCGCATCATATGTAATCCAAGCTTGACTCCCCCACTAGTTATATCGGTTAGCCATTTCTTATACGAAACAGAAGATAGAGAGTTAATGTCGATACCCACATGATAACCCATGGGGGTATCCCTACCAACTACTGGATCCCACCCAGGGTTCCAGTAGGTATCAAACTCAAACGGGCTAGCCGCCAAATTGGATGTGGCTCTAAACGGAAGCCCCATGGCTGAACCTCGGGTTAGCACGGATTTATTCTGTGCGAGAAAGAATGTGAGGCCGTCGCCTTACGATGTAATATTCTGGTTTGAATCGATCACAAAGGTGAAACTAGTCGAGAAGCTTGCTAGCCCACCAGTTTTGTTGTCCCAAAGATGAAGTTGTCTGATGTATGTCGCCCGTCAGGGGCGGAACTAGACTTTTTCATTAGTAGTAGCACCATAAAATTTTCTAAATTTAATATAATAAGATAAAAAAAGTTTTAAAATTATGATTGGATCAAATACAAAGAATAAAGTAAAATATTACATTTTAAAGTTGACATCACGGTTTAACCATTTGAAAGCAATCCATTACATCTACTAATTATTTGACATAATCAATATTCAATAGTAAAACACAAAAACAATACATAGTGGAGTATTATATAGTGTATTAATATCATCAATCAAATATTATATATTATCAAATTTGAATTCTGATTTTTAACGATTAACATAGACACGTAGTGCGTATATTATTTATTAACTTTTGTACTTTGTACTTTATTAAGTAAGCAAGTACTGAAATATATTAATATACGAGGCAACATGGCCCGTGCGATACACGGACTTTGTTCATGATAAATAGTTTTTTTTAACGTAACATTTTACATTGTATTGGTGTTACGGACAAATTACCTAAAGCATGATCGCTAAAATGTTTGGCTTTAATTGCGGGTACGCTAATAAATAAGAAAATTGTGTCGGAGGAAATGTCAAAGTAACAAAACATCATCGTTTTTATTAACGTAACACAAAACACGTTATTCATAAAATATAAGTTAGACCCTCATAATTTAACACCTCTATTCATTAGCATATAGAATTATAATTGACACACAATGAAATTTTCTGAATATAACATTTAACGATATATTTTAATGATAAAATCACCTTATCATAATCATTTACTAATAATTATTTTAAAAGTCTTAATATGTATTTATTAGTTTTTATTATAAACATACATAATAAATGAAAAATTCAAAAACATAAAACCACTAATAAAAATCATAATCAACTTCATAATATATACTAAACTCTAGAAACAACAACATAGGAACACAAATGAATCATACAATTTAACAAATCATAAGAACAATAACTAAATCAAAACAAATAATTCATATTAGTAATTAAAAATGTAATTACTAAATGCTACATTTATGCCTTTGGCGACTTGAGAAAACCGTTGATAACTTGTTCATTCAAATCTTGATCCATATTGTAAGGAGTGTTGACAACTTGTGTATATTGAAGATAAATCAGTAAGTATATTGTTAGTGAAGTTGTGAGGGTGAACTTCGAAACATATGTTTATACATTAAACTTAAAAGGTAACGTCAAATTGTTTGAACTTCTACCATTTATTTGACTTAATTATTTTGGGGGTTTTTTTTTTTTGTGCCTATAATATATAACTATTTGTTACGTTAGGAATCCTTTGATATAACAATTTGGTGGATTTGGTTTTTAATTATTTTAATTATATTTATTTATTAATCATATTTATAACAAACTATACATGATCGAGTTTATTACTCATAATCATTTACTAATAATTATTTTAAAAGTCTTAATATGTGTTTATTAGTTTTTATTATAAACATACATAATCAATAAAAAATTCAAAAACATAACCCACTAATAAAATAATCATAATCAACTTCATAAAACTAAACTCTAAAAATAACAACATAGGAACACAAATGAATCATAAACTTTAACAAATCATAAGAACAATAACTAAATCAAAACAAATCATTCATATTAGTAATTAAAAAAGTAATTACTAAATGTTACATTCATACTTTTGGCAACTTGAGAAAATCGTTGATAACTTGTTCATTGAAACCATGATCCATATTGTAAGAAGTGTTGACAACTTGTTTATATTGAAGACAAATCAGTAAGTATATTGTTAGTGGAGTTGTGAGTTTGAACTTCGAAACATATGTTTATATAGTAAAGTTAAAAGGTAACGTCAAATGTTTTTGAACTTCTACCATTTATTTGACTTAATTATTTTGAGTTTTTTTTTTCATATATAACAATTTGTTACGTTAGGAATCCTTTGATATAACAATTTGGTGAATTTGGTTTTTATTATATTTTTCATTATATTAATTTATTAATCATATTTATAAAAAACCATACATGAGTTTATTACTCATAATTATTTACTAATAATTATTTTAAAAGTCTTAATATGTGTTTATTATTTTTTATTATAAACATACATAATCAATAAAAAATTAAAAAAATAAACCCACTAATAAAAATCATAATCAACTTCATAAAACTAAACTCTATAAACAATAACATAAGAACACAAATGAATCATAAACTTTAACAAATCATAAGAACAATAACTAAATCAAAACAAATCATTCATATTAGTAATTAAAAAAGTAATTACTAAATGTTACATTCATACTTTTGGCAACTTGAGAAAATCGTTGATAACTCGTTTATTGAAACCATGATCCATATTGTAAGAAGTGTTGACAACTTGTTTATATTGAAGACAAATCAGTAAGTATTTTGTTAGTGGAGTTGTGAGTTTGAACTTCGAAACATATGTTTATATAGTAAAGTTAAAAGGTAACGTCAAATGTTTTTGAACTTCTACCATTTATTTGACTTAATTATTTTGAGTTTTTTTTTTTTCTTTTTATATATAACAATTTGTTACGTTAGGAATCCTTTGATATAACAATTTGGTGAATTTGGTTTTTATTATATTTTTCATTATATTAATTTATTAATCATATTTATAAAAAACCATACATGAGTTTATTACTCATAATTATTTACTAATAATTATTTTAAAAGTCTTAATATGTGTTTATTATTTTTTATTATAAACATACATAATTAATAAAAAAATTAAAAAAATAAACCCACTAATAAAAATCATAATCAACTTCATAAAACTAAACTCTATAAACAATAACATAAGAACACAAATGAATCATAAACTTTAACAAATCATAAGAACAATAACTAAATCAAAACAGATCATTCATATTAGTAATTTAAAAAGTAATTACTAAATGTTACATTCATGTAGAAACCATAACATAAGAACACAAATGAATCATAAACTTTAACAAATCATAAGAACAATAATTAAATCAAAACAAACCGTTCATATTAGTAATCAAAAAAGTAATTACTAAATGCTACATTCATGCATTTGACGACTTGAGAAAACCGTTGATAACTTGTTCATTCAAACCTTGATCCATATTGTAAGGAGCGCTGACAACTTGTTTATATTGAAGACAAATCAATAAGTATATTGTTAGTTTGTTAGTGAAGTTGTGAGTGTGAACTTTGAAACATATGTTTATATAGTAAACTTAAAAGGTAACATCAAATTGTTTGAACTTCTATCATTTATAAGACTTAATAATTTTAGGGTTTTTTTTTTTTTTTTTTTTGGCTTTTAATATATTCATCAAGTAATGTTAGTTTTAATTAAAAAAAAACTTTTGGTATAAAAACTTTAATATATGGTAATTAGATCATGATAATTAATGCAACATCAAACATGGAACTCAATTTTTTATGTTATAATATATATATATATATATATATATATATATATATATATATATATATATATATATATATATATATATGTGTGTGTGTGTGTGTGTGTGTGTGTGTGTGTGTGTGTGTGTGTGTGTGTGTGTTACAACAATGAAATCAACTCACTAAGAAAAGTATATTGCAACACTCTTATATAGGTAAAGAGATGAATAAATATACATAAATATGAGAAATTATATAGACAAATGAGTTACATCATTTCAATTCATGAAGAACTTACATTGTAACGTGTGGTAAGAATGATCTTAAACTTTTTGGTTTTGTTACTTCCCAAGTGAGGAACATGGATCGAATATGAGCAAGATAAAATTAATTAGCTCAAACTTATAGAATGAATCCAAACTCTCATTCATATACATGTGTGTTACAACAATAAAATTGACTCACTAAGAAATGTATATTACAACCCTCTTATATAGGTGAATGAATATGACCAATCATATAGACAAATGCGTTACAACAACATGATAATTAAAACTACATCAAAGTTGAAACTCAAGTATGATATATAGAATATAGATTCATATATATGTGTGTTACAACAATAAAATTAACTCACTAAGAAATGCATATTACAACCCTTTTATATAGGGCAATGGTTGTAGGTGAAGAGTCAATGATTAAATATACATAAATATGAGCAATTATATAGACACATGAGTTATAACAACATGATATTAAGATATAATTAATTCTAATATTAACATGGACTCTTCACCTATGATGCATGGTTATTTGGAACTTATTTGAGTGTAAACATTTAATATGATTTGTAATTAATGCCAACATCAACATGAAACTCAATTTTTATATAGATATATAGATAATCAATCTCATCATAACATATCATGACCAGACGACTGCAACGGAAGTAAAAGGTTTTTTTTTTTTTTTTTTTTTTTTTTTTTGGGTTTTCCTAAATATTGCTTTGGGTTATTTGATAGTTTTTTAATACGCTAATAACACCATAATATCAAAAAAAAATTATTAAAATTTTATACTACGCAAAAAAATCTGAACAGTAGCACGTGCCACCGTGTGCTACCCTTCAAATCCGCCCCTGTCGCCCGTCCAGCGGTCCAGTTCAAATCTGGGGTCAACTGGATTCCGTCGCCGGAGATAATAGTTCCGTTGCCTTCAATTACTATGTCCCGATTCTGATTCTGTGGACTGATATTTGTCAAGTTGAAGGTAATTGAAGCTGCATAAGGGATGAAAACAAGAAGAAAGGAAGTTGTCTGATGGGTGGTCAGGGAGAACGCCATGATTGTTGGAAATTTCGGAGATAAATTTTAGATTTTCTTCTTTCTTCACATGGTTCGTTTAATTATTGGATTAAAATAGACTTTTCTTGGAACTTTTTGAATAGTCTAAGTCAAGACTTAGAGTACATTTTATACGTCTACGCAGCTTTACAACAGGACAATGGTTTTTTCCAACTAATATCTTTTTAAGAAAAATCTAAGATATATATATATGTTAAGTTATAATCCGTTAAGATATTATAATTTTGTTAAATCTATCTTTTATAGAATATAAATACGAATCATTAATTGCATAATTATTATTTATACGATATGGAAACAATACAATGCTTCTATAACGTAAATTATGAAACTGATTTGTTAGTAGTAATAAAGACATAATCATATACGATTACAAACAAAATTATGATGTTACAAATTTAACTAATTCTTCCGCTAGTATGTCTGACAACGGCGGTTCCAGGTAGGGGTGTGCATGGGGCGGTTTTAGGCTCAAATCGAAACCAATCCGCTAATTTCGGTTTTGGGATTTTCAAACCCATTGGTTTCGGTTTCTATCGGTTTCGGTTTTAGTGGATTCTAGTCATAAATGGTTCGGTTTCGGTTTCAAAACCGAAACCACCTTGTTTTCAACATTAATATATAATGGTTTTGATAATGACAGCCCTAAGGGCTGTCATAAGACATGCATAAAAAACTTGTAAATTCATCCGTAACCGACTCCTGAATTTCAGGAACTACCCTTATTGTATAACTTTGATGCACTTAAAGACAGCCCTAAGGGCTGTCATTATCAAAACTCATATATAATTAGCACTACCCTTCATTTTCTAACATTAATCTTCATGCACTAATGATTAGCAAACCCTCAATAGTTAACTAATAAATGTTCGGTATACACACACATAATTACATGAATTTGTTTAGTAACTAATAAACATTCAATAGTTAACTAATAAATATTCTATTGTTAAAAAAAATAATAAGCAAATGGTATATTCAGGAATCAGGACTACGCATACATAAAGTCATAAACACATGAAGTTTACCTTAATTATTTGTCGGCTCTCCTTGGGACGTTTGAATAAAATGATAGGTTGATTTTAAAGTTAATAAGTTAATTAACCCTAATAGTTAATGGAATAAAAAGTTAATGGATCATATATAGTTTTTTTTTAAACGGTAAATAATTACAAATAAACCTCCTATGCTTGGGATTGAACCCAAGACCTCCTTGTTAGTTTTACTCCATGTTAGCCAAGTGAGCTAGCCCCACTTGTAATGGATCATATATAGTTGAACCTTCAAATATTTAAATGGATTGATTTCTATTTAATAACTATAGAAATAAAATATACTCCCCCGTCCCACAAAAAACTTCTCATTTCACTTTGGCACAAGTTTTAAGGTGATATGTAGTGGTGGGGTCATTAATAATAATTTTGATTAAAATATAAGATTGGTTTGGAGAGAGAAAGATAGTTAGTGGATAGTTAGTGGTGGGATCCTTAGTAATAATATTATTTTATTATGTGGGGCCCATTAAATGTATGGAATGGGAAGTTTTTTGTGGGACGGAGGGAGTATATAATATTAATATTAGTGGGGCGGATTCTTAATGGGGCGGTTTTTGGTTAAAACTGAAACCAAACCGAATCCATCGGTTTTTTGAAAATTGAAAACGAACCGTCGGTTTAGAAATGGTTTCGGTTTGAACGGTTCGGTTTTAACGGACTGGTTTCGATTTTTCGGTTTTTATGCCCACCCATAGTTCCAGGAAGCTATGGATGTTATTGATCTCTCGGTTACCTTAGTTACAAAATTAAATACATAAACATATATTATTTGACTTCATTACTTATGTACAATATTATCTTTATTAATTTCTAAAAACATATTATTTATTGATCACTACTCACCACCATCACCTACCGCCAGCCTTGTGTAAATTGCACCGAGAACTGACTAGAACCGCAAAACCAGACCAGAATGAAGCAGATCGAACCGAGCTACATCAGTTCGGTTCTCGGTTCTAGTTTTATGAAAATTCGGTTCTCAGCTACAAACAGTCCGGTTCTAAGCGGTTCGGTTCGGTCCAAAACCGAGAAAAATCCGAAAAATTCGAAGAAATTACCTCGGTTCGATTTCGGCCGGTTCTCAGTCCGGTTCGGTTCGGTTCTGAGCATCATCACTTCGGTCCTCGGTCCCGCCAAAACCATTTTTTCGGTTCTCGGTTCTAGTCAGTCCGATCCGGTTCTTGCACCTACCGTACAATGTCTATCGCCACCGTTGGAAAAATTTTGGACACATATAATTATATATTTAAGTATATATAATTAATGGTTGTTATGTCCAAAATGGAGTGTGGTGAATGAGATATCGACTCTCAAAGTGGGGTGTATGGAACAAAGAAATAAAACAAATGAACTAGTGGGAACTTGAACCTGTTCACGCTCGTCTCTCGGGTTTCATGTTGGTTCGGTTTTGCCACTCGGTTTTGCCACTTGGTTTAGTGGAGTGTATTCAAATAATATTATTTATAATAATATTTATATTTTAATGTTTGTCATTAAAATATATATTTGAATTAGTGGTTTTATTTTCTTTGTATTCAATTGAAATAATGACCATAATGACATTAATGTAGGTCATTATACTCATGACCATATTCTAGTATAAATAGAGATGGTGTGGTTCATTTGTAAGACACACATTCACCAACTTGTCTACACTCACTTACAAGCATCACAATTTGCTCTCTCCATTTTTAGTGTTCCTTAAACACAAGAACTTTCGATAAGTGTTCGGGTTTGGATTATATCCGGTAGTGTAAAACTACTCGGTTGTTTTACCCTGGGAAATAGACAACGAATCTATTTTAAGGGGATCGTGAATTTCATGAGACTCAACCAAAACCTTGTTCTTGTTTGTTCTATTTATTTGTTTCAATCTATTGTAAACGTTTTCGTGAATTTCCCTTATTGTAATTGTATTTTGTTAATGAAAATTAGTGTTAGCTCCTATAAACTTAAAATATATTTTTCCTCTCTTGCTAATACCGGTTGGAAAATACATATTTTTTTTCGATTTTTGCTTTGTAATCGCATCGATTCGGAAAAAGTTTGATTGAAATGTTTATGTAAAACAAGATGTTTGGTTAAGTTTATTATAAATTGTTAAATCAAATTTTTGGATTTAAAGTTTATTATATCAAGTTTTCAAAGTTTGATTTTGAATAACTTGATATATTGTTTACAATAATTTTGGATTTAAAATTTTTGGTGATCAAGTTTGCTTTAGCTACTTGATTTTTCTCATACTTGTGTAAAAGCTAAAATTCTTCGGATTTTTATTTATGGATTGCTTTGGCATCTAGAATTTTGCTCTCAAAGTTTGAAAATTATTGGGATTTCTTTATGAAACTTGTCATTGGTGGTTATAGAGTTTAGAAAATAATATATGTTCAAGTGATTTCCTTTTTCTTCATGTTAATGTAGCTTTGGCTTCATGTCATATGGTTTCAATTTGTGAAACTAATTGGAAATTACATGTTTTTGGATTGAAATTTTACATTATTGTTGTTCTCTTGTATTAGAGAGATTTTTCTTTGAAAATTTTAATTTCCATTTTATACATATCAAGATTACTTTGGTTTCTTGAATATAGTCTCATAATGTGAGATATTTGGAAAATATAAGATTTTTGAAATAAAAAAGTTTTGTTGTTTAAGCTTTCAAGTTAACTTTGGTTACTTGAATTTTCTCAAATTTGGTAAAAGTTAAATTCTTCGGATTTCTATATCTATGGATTGCTTTGGCATCTAGAATTTTACTTTCAAATTGTGAGACTTGGTAAAATTTTGGTTTATATTAGTGAGTAAGATACAAGATAGTCTTTGGCTTCTTGAGTTGATTCTTGATAAGATGATACTTGAAATATATCTCACTACTAATTGGAACATTTTGATTGTTGAGGCTTATTGGTCAAATTTGCATTTTTTATTTGATAAAAATGACAAATATTGTGACAATGCCTAATATGGAAATGTACATGAAGGAAGATGTGCATAATGCGGCCATGATTTCCGATCTGTCGGAAGTAAATTTGGTGGGAACCGATTCAAGTGGATGGTATGTCGATACGGGTGCTACCCGTCATGTGTGTTTCGATAAAAGTATGTTTATCATTTTCAAAGATGCTGAAAAATGAGTAAAAACTTTTTATGGGAAACTCGGCTACCACATGTATCAACGGTGAAGGAAATGTTATCTTAAGGATGACTTTCAGAAATGATGTCATGTTGAGCAATATTTTGTATGTTCCGGGGATTCATAAAAATCTTGTGTCCGGATGGTTGCTTACTAAGATTGTTATTCGGGTTGTGATTGAGTCCAATGGAATTGTGTTATCAAAATGTGGAATTGGTGTTGGCAAAAATGTTAAAATTAAATGTGACAACTTGTAACCGCAATTTTGATAAAATGCTAATAAAGTTGTTCATTTATTTTGAATTGTTAAAATATATAACATGGTTGATTATGCCATATAAATTTAATTAAATATGTTTTAAATAAATTAAATGGCATACCACCAACATTTCACATTGATTCAAAGTCACAAATGTAACAAATTGACAAAAATCATCATTCCATTTGGTTGAAAGAAATAACCAAAACTCCTTGATGTACACGAAAGAGTGCAATTTCACTTTAGAGAAAAGTAAAAATGAAGCAATTGATACATTAATTTGTACAAATATGGGGGTATGTCGTGCGTCGACTAATTATCTTTTATATAAGATACCCCGTGAGGATAAATGAACATTGTACAAACTTTGGTTTGAAAGAAAACCGTATCATAAGTACGTACAAATGTGGGGGTATGTCGTGTGTCGACTACTTATCTTTTATACAAGATATCTCGTGAAGGATAGATGAAACATCGTACGAATTTTGGATTGAAAGAAAACCGTCTTATAAATACGTACGAATGTGGGGGTACCTTGCTAAGGTATTCATTCATCTTCCTAAAGTTACATCAATTAAGGGAGATATTCCAAATAATTAATGTATAAATTGGTATATATCACTGTCTTACATTTACATTAGTCAAGTGTACAATGTATAATGGTAAGACATAATACGATATGACAACTACTCTCAGTTGAAGTTATCAACTAGTTCTTAACTCTTACCTATTAACATCCAATTAGCTAGATAATTTTATCAACTCAATTCACAATTAAGCACAAACAACTCTTATCATTTCTATCGTGAAATTCGATCTAGGAACATATCTCTGAAAACATAAAAGCTTAAAATCTCAGTTTGACAACTATTATTACAATCAATAAAACATCATTATCCCTTTGAGTAATTTAAAATTTTACCAATTTAAACTATGATCAATTTTATTAACACAAATCATTTCAATAAAATCATTAAATCTAAACATAGATTTAAGCATAAATCACAATCTCAACACTTTTCTCAAATAATTTCATAATCAATGCAATCACTTACAACCTCTTTTATCTTCAATTATTACTATCACAAGTCAACTCAAAATAGTCTACACATACAGTTCATTAGCAACTTTTCAGAATCCAAATTCAACATAGAAAACCAATCAGGTTTGCATCATAAACATTTCAGGTCATTCAAATATTTAATACCGACTATCTGTCATAATCAATGTCTATAACAACAAACAAACATCAATTTATCCATATTTCATAAATCTTAGCTAAGCAATCTTCTCAATTAACAATTCTACATAAACACAAGTATTGAGTTTATAAAAACATACCCGAGCTGTCACGGTCGGTGACGTCAACACTCTTTCTTTTCCTTTCTACCGTTGATGAAGATTCCCCGACCACCACCGCACTTGACCCATAATCCTCTTTCTTTTTGAAAGGACATTTACTCTTTTCATGTCCCTCACTTTGACAATTTCAACACACAACCCGTGGAAACTCATAATCCATACTCTTGTGCCCAAAGTGGCCACATTTAACGCACTTCATGGTCTGGGTTGTGCACGCCCCCGAATGAGCGGACTTACATTTACGACACCATGGGTTCTTTTGACCTGATCCACGAACAATCTGTTTACAACTCATGTTTCCCGGTGGTTTATAGGCACCTTGGTACCCTAACTCTAGATGTGACGGGATTTCCAAGTGTGGGTATGGGTAAAGTCCCTGAGGTGGTAGTGGATGATTTATCTGAGGTGGAGAGGGTTGGTTCATTTGTGGCGGAAATGGATAATTTGCTAGTGGTTGTGTTGACGGGAGAGTAAGAAGCAATGGGGCGAGGATCGAGGGTGTCATTCCTTTGATTAGTCGTTGTTGTTGTTGCACCTGATTTCTCAACTCTTGCACTTCGTTTTCCAACGCCTTTATATGTGCTTCCCGGTCAGTCTCCACACTGTTACCTGGGGTAGTAACTTTTTCTGGGGTCAAGGGGGTCGGGTTCTCTTTATCCGTCATATCTGTAGCAAAACACAACATCTCACGAAAGCTTAGTTTAAATCGTTAGTAACTACATACTAACTATAAACTAGCTTCATTCACCGTTGCTCTAATCCCGCTCGTACGGAATGCTTGACCAAACTTGAGCCACGATTTGGGAATGGAACACCAACCCCGTGTATCCATCGCCAAACCGAAGCTCTGATACCAAATTGTAACACCGCAAAATTTAGGAAGCGTTTTTTTTTTTTTAAATGCCCGAAGGCGATTAGGTTATCCTCTAGGTTAGTTTAGCGGAAGCATAAAGATAATAATAATAAGTTTAGGTTTAGGTTTACAAACCAATGTCCCAAAATAAACTTTAAAACATTAATTATTTAAACGGTGTCACTTAAACGACATGGCTCCTTTTTAAAACATATCAACTGAGCTTGGTCAATCATCCCGTCCAAAGCACCGATCACCTGGAAAGATTCAACGAGGGAGGGATTAGCACAAAGCTAAGTGAATGAATATAATCTACAAATTCTGTGAAGCCCAACAAGCTGGCATAGTCATCACTACTATCTAAAGCCACCTAACCACTTAACACTGTTCACTAGAACACGGAAGTTATAAAACATCTCCGGTTGGGTATTCACTAAAACACGGAAGTTACAAAACATCTCCGGTTGGGTATCACTGTTCACTAGAACACGGAAGTTATAAAACATCTCCGGTTCGGGACAACACTGTTTGTTCGAGAAGATCGGGGTCCTGCCGGAGCCTTAAACCATGGTCGGCCAAACCACGGTAACCGATAGCGGTTCGTGACCAACACCCGGGCAACTCCCTCCCCTTGACCATGCAACTAATACAGGTAAGGTCGGATACCCTTTAGTCGACACCCATTGCCCAGCGCACTGACTTCTCAAACCTCGGATAAGCACACACCGAGCCTCGGATAACCACACACCGAGTTGTTGCTTGCAATCAAGCAAAGTCACTACACATAAGTGCACCTAATCATGTATGGTATTCCATAACACTAGGCATACATAGCAAGTAGGCTAGCCACGAAAAAACACCGCGAAAAAACGTCACGGTAGAGTTCCCAATCGCGAACTCAGGTTCGCGTCGCGAACTCGAGTTCGCGTTCGGGAACTCAGTCGCGAAGTGGTCACGACCATCACCCAAATTCTCTGTCTCGAGTTCGCGTTTCGCGAACTCTAGTTCGCGTCGCGAACTCCCTGAAGCTGGTACATTTCCTGCATTTTCAACAAGCATGCATATACCAAACTAATTGTAACCAAACACAAGTTGGAGGTTAAATCCACTCACCGTTACTTACACTTGTCGAACTCAGAGGTCTAATGTTTCTGAGTCTCGATCCCGATTCCTGTACACCAAAGGAATACCGAATTAGTATATAATTCCACCAAATTATAAACAATGTTAAATATGCATTTAACACTAACACTTGCACTAACTAGATAACCAAACACTTAAATCATCATATGAACATGTCATGACCATTTACACTTACATAACAAGTCAACTAGTCATTTTGCAAGTCTTACATTCAAACGGGTCAAACCGGATTATTAAACAATAATACATCCTACACTTACAATCATGTCAATAACTTATAATTCACCAATTTATATAGCTTGCCATGTTATCTCCATCTATAGTCCAATTCAAACTATATTAAAGCATACATAGTCAACTTTCACATTATATACCCGAACGGGTCAAACCACATATTTAACTTTAACACTTCCAAACACAACCTTAATTGCTATAATTAAACCATTTAACAATTCATAATTAACTAGTCATTTCAACAAGACCAAATTCTATCTTTTATACAAGATCACATAGACATCACTTACTAGTTCATAATTTAACATAAATTATCCAAACACTATAAAAACTAGCATTTTTATCAAATCCCACCAACCCTTGGCATAAACCATAACTAACATATCTAACATGTTATTTTAACATAACAATTAACATAACCCATAAAAAAACCTATCATTGACACAACCACACCAACTTGTCACAAAACCCATAAAATACACCAATGACATATTTTTCACCAACTAGTTATTTAACCCAATAACTAGTTTATAAATTATACATAAAATCCATACAACTTTTTAACTAACAATTTCATTCAAACAAGTCATAATTAATCATCTTAACATTAAAACACAAAAGATTCATGAACTTTATCTTTTAACAACAAACCCACCAAATCTTACAACTCTAGTTTATGAACTAGTCAAGAACACCAAAAGCAACTAACATGTATTATAAGTGTAATCAACCTCTTAAACACATATAAACATAAATATATCCTTATCATAACTAAACTAGTTAAAATCTTACAAAACTCATAATCTTAGTTTATCATTTTGCAAGGAATTCAATAATAATAACAAGAGTCACAACTTACCCACAAGCTTTCACTACCCGAGATTTTAGCAATAAAATGAGCAAGAATGAACTTGAAATCCTTAAAAAAAATCGCCAATCACAAGCAAGCTTAGATGGAGTTTTGTGAAAGAATTCATGGAAGCTTTTCTTAAAATGATAAAAGGAAGAATAAGTGAAGATAAGGTAGAAAGTGGTAATTGAGGAGGGTGAAAAGGTGTGATGGGATCCCTTCCCATCTTTCTGCCGAAACCACTCACTCACAGGGGCCCACTTGCTTGATTTTTTTCTTTTAAACAAATTTTAACAATACAATATAAAAAGTCCCTTTTGTAGTTAATTTATTTAAAATACCAAACGGGCTCCCATTTTAAAAACGAAAGCATTTCTGGAAACGAAATTAAATGGAGAATCCAAAGATATAAAAATCACATTTTCATTTAAACATTTCAGAAAACAGATATTTTAATCCCTTGATTAAAATATCACAAAAGGACAAAAGGTCAAACAATTCATTTAACACTTAATCAAATTATTCCACATATGGTCAAATAGATATTTTCAAATATCAAAATATACCTAAAACATCTAGGCCAGTTTTAGGATGTTACAACTCTACCCTCCTTAAAGAGGATTCCGTCCCCGGAATCCAACAACAAAATCCAATTAGCAAGCATTTATCACAATACGTCTACAACTCTAATCCAATCACTTTCACGTATACATGCTCAAACAAAATCACATCCATTATGTCATGCATTTTATAGTATACTTAACAATACCAACTTTTCCATATAATGTTCCCGCAAAACATTGTCATTTCAATTAACAGTCTATTCATTTCTGTAGTCTATACTTACCCCAAATAATCTCATTACTCATATTGCATTTACCTTAAAACATCCAATCAATTCATTTCATTTTCTCTATACATAAATTCAAACATCTCGATAAACAAATATCAACTACCATTCATGGTTGAGTTAGAATTTCTCATGACATACTAGCGATCCACATGCATGTGTTTAAAAATTATCTTACGCAAAGTCCCAACAATTAACCCAAGTTTCAATTATCTACTCATTTTCTTCCTTATTCTAACAAAATTTACAACTTTGACCCGCAATTTTAAGAATCTCCAATAAAATTTCCGGTCTTAATCAACTAATTTTCAAAAGAATACACTTTCAAAACACCAAGTCACATCAATTTTTTTGCATGCTAAGTACAAACTGGTCAAAATCAAGCAATTTTCGCAACACTATCAAAGTCCTTAATTAACCATACTTCTAACAATCATAAACTATTTCATGCATAGTTAACCATATAACACGGATGACAAAATTTTTACAAAGTCAAGTTGCACGTTTTGACAAAACTAGTCACAGTTTACACTATTCAAGTCTACCCCACAAACTCATTACAATCATGGCAATATAGATAACAACATCTTCTATACCAAATTAGTCATACCTATGACCTAACAGATCAAAACAAGTTTTATCATCCAAAAATTGTTCTTATTACTTCCATAACATGTCAAGCTACTCATCAAATCGACTCATGCAATTATCAATGATTATTATCATGATCAAGATCTAACAACTAAGAGCATTCCATCCAGTCTTGACACTAATCACCTTAAACGTTTCAACATTGAGAAATTTATCATAACGATTTCAAACATACAGTTCACAGTTCATTAACATGTCAAACTCATGTGATGACTAAAAAGCACTTTCAATTACATGTCAACTTTTACTTAGACTTCAAGTCAACCAATCACAATTCAACTAGTTCTTAACTCTTACCTATTAACATCCAATTAGCTAGATAATTTTATCAACTCAATTCACAATTAAGCACAAACAACTCTTATCATTTCTATCGTGAAATTCGATCTAGGAACATATCTCTGAAGACATAAAAGCTTAAAATCTCAGTTTGACAACTATTATTACAATCAATAAAACATCATTATCCCTTTGAGTAATTTAAAATTTTACCAATTTAAACTATGATCAATTTTATTAACACAAATCATTTCAATAAAATCATTAAATCTAAACATAGATTTAAGCATAAATCACAATCTCAACACTTTTCTCAAATAATTTCATAATGTAACGCCCCGAAAATTCTGATAATTAAATATTACTTTTAAATTATTTTAATTAGGTGATAGTTACTTTTTATTATTAAGTGACGAATGTGTATCGTTTCGTATTAAAATCTAGTTGTTATATTAAACGAATTATGTGTTAGTTATTTCGATAAATTGTTTTATTCTCGAGTCCCGTCAAGTTTAATTTATGTGTGCAGAGAACGAGTGTGTAGCGAGGCCCGGCCATTTGGCCAAGGGCCGAGTTCTTTTCTTGTTTCGGTCCGAGTTGGTGTTTAGAAGCCTGATAATTTGAGCCCAAGTTTATTAAAGGCATAAACCCATTTAAATTAACACTTAGATGTTTAATTAAGATTTTTTTTCTAAACCTAAATCCTAATTCTTTGATCCAGCCGACACCAAACCCCCCAACATTTTCTTCTTCGTTTTTTTTCCGTATCAACCCAACTCCGATTGAGATTTCCGGTTATAAACAAAGCACCACCGCCATCCTTATTAATCTAATTCTTTTGTGGCCGTGTACCCCTTTGAAACGAACCGTAATCGTATTTCTTCTCACGCTCGGCAGTTTTGGTTGCCAATCAAATGTTTAATTGAAGCTGGACGTGATTAACTCTAAACAGGGGCGATCACGTGAAGCAAACGACGGAAGCAGGCAAGGTGGTGTTTTGGTTTCATTTGTCGAGAAGAGTGCAAGCAGCTTACTTAATTTCAAGTGCTTGCTTGCTTGGGTATCACCATATTAAATAAATTGGCATAACATGATTTTGTTTTGTCGATCATCCAGCCATGTGGAATTAAAGTCAAGATTTGGAGATGGGTTTCATTGTTTTGGTGACTTCACAAGGATTGTCAATGGTCAAAGATTAATATAGGCGCATGGAAGCAACTAAGCAGTGATCGAGCCAAGCTTCAACTTCGAGTTTCGTCTTCCAATTCCTAAGTCGTACCCGAGCCAACCTCCATTTCTGTTGGGTATAATCATTCTCTGATTTTGATTGTTAATTTATTATGCGCATTGTGATTCTCGGGTTTTTATCAGATTTCTTATAGATTGCGGGAAGTGAGAGCCGAACCATTGAGGGTTCGGTTTAGTTGTTAAACCATGATTTTTGAATTTATGATTCTGAGTTCTAAGTTTTCTATATCGCAAGTCGTCATTCTGGATTTTGGGTTTCGAATTGTGGGTCACTGAATTGTGGTGGAATTGTGGTGGTTGTCGGGTCGGTGGTCTTTGTATGTCAAATTGTTGTCACGTTTTTCCTTTGTCAAAATAATCGGTTGATTAGTCTTAGTTTTCCTTCCAAGCTTTAAAAACTAGTCGTTTTAATATAATATATGTTTGTCTCGGGTTGTTAATAGTTAACCACTGAATTTTTAAGTATCGGGTTGGGTAAAGATTACAGGTTTATAATCTAGACACTTTAATCAACCGAAAACCCGGAAACCGAACCCTAGGGTTCTTGGTTTCCAACCGGGTAATTGTAGCACCTAGTTTTAGTTCTAATCAAAGTTTAAACCTTTATAACGGTGATGTAGAAGGGCTGTCGGGTAATGAATTCTAATGCTAGGGTTTTCGATGACGGGTCGGGTTGCTAAATCGATTTGTTTAAACCAATATTTTCTGGCAGAATCTGCCTCACTGTTCTACCCTGATTTTGGGATACTTAAAATAATCTTTTGAATTTTTGCCCCGTGCTGGGACCTTGGTTTTTGAGTTAGCTTTCCAACGCCGCAACCCTCTCGTCAATCCGAATTACGGTTTAAAAGTTATAGTCGATTTAGTATGCTGCTGTTAGGAAATTGACCTGTGCAGTATGTCTGTCTTGCATCACTGTTTTGAGACACTTAGAGTCTGTTTTGGCCAGTGACCGTCTCACAGTAAATTGTAGTTCTGATTATCTTCTAGCCATGGTAAGAAGATGGGGAAAATCTAATGAACCGTTTAGGAGTTATGGCATTTTCCGTGAGACTGACGGGTGCTGCCAGTTTTCTGAAATAAGCCCTCGGGTAGGATTTTAATTCCGGGTTTCACTTTTTGGTTTAGGACCATCTAGGAGATGGCGTGCTGTCCTTCTGATTGTCGGGAACCCTTTGGAGCTTACGTTTCTCGAGGTGAGTATTCTCACCGTGTATTCAGTTTTAACGTTGTACATGCATGACTTATGTGTTACATTTCTTGCACCATAATTGTTATCTGAGTTTGAGCTGTTATCTGAGTTTGATCCGTTATCTGAGTTTGACCTGTTATCTGAGTATCTGTTTATTTATTCATGATCTGAGACACTGTGCCTGGGTAACCGAGCTCGGCACAGAGTCATTCTGTGCTATTACATGCTAGAGCAATCTGAGATAATTATGTTAAAGAAATAATAAAACATAATAACACACATCTGAGTTTTGGGATCACCTCCCGTCTGAGTTTTTGGAATTATTCCCGTCTGAGTTTTTGGGATTATTCCCGTCTGAGTTTTTGGGATTATTCCAGTCTGAGTTTTGGGATCACTCCCGTCTGAGTTTTGGCTTATGCCTATCTGAGGTGTGAGGAGGGGCGATCGACCCGAATCACACAAGCGCGCTATATAAATTAAAATCTGAGTAATAAAATCCGAGAAATAAATCTGAGTAATTAATCGAGTAGATTCTGAGTAGGAGTACACCGATGTGCCCTCATGTGTTGTATGTTATGATTGTATGCATTTTGAGATATTCACTCAGCTTCTCCAGCTGACCCCTATTTTCCCCCACATTGTTTCAGGTACCAGCAGAGGAAAGGAGAAGGTGGACGGTTGACCACTGTATCTTTCATTACCGATGTGGACGGCATTTAATATTTTAAAAACACTTAATTTTAACTATTTCCGCATTAAATATATTTTTAAATGAAAATACTATTATTTGGATTTAATTATTCGAGTTATTGGGACCTTTTGATTAAAAGTTTGTTTTCAAAAATTTTAAAAATCTTGTAAATTTTAGGGTGTTACACATAATCAATGCAATCACTTACAACCTCTTTTATCTTCAATTATTACTATCACAAGTCAACTCAAAATAGTCTAGACATACAGTTCATTAGCAACTTTTCAGAATCCAAATTCAACATAGAAAACCAATCAGGTTTGCATCATATACATTTCAGGTCATTCAAATATTTAATACCGACTATCTGTCATAATCAATGTCTATAACAACAAACAAACATCAATTTATCCACATTTCATAAATCTTAGCTAAGCAATCTTCTCAATTAACAATTCTACATAAACACAAGTATTGAGTTTATAAAAACATACCCGAGCTGTCACGGTCGGTGACGTCAGCACTCTTTCTTTTCCTTTCTACCGTTGATGAAGATTCCCCGACCACCACCGCACTTGACCCATAATCCTCTTTCTTTTTGAAAGGACATTTACTCTTTTCATGTCCCTCACTTTGACAATTTCAACACACAACCCGTGGAAACTCACAATCCATACTCTTGTGCCCAAAGTGGCCACATTTAACGCACTTCATGGTCTGGGTTGTGCACGCCCCCGAATGAGCGGACTTACATTTACGACACCATGGGTTCTTTTGACCTGATCCACGAACAATCTGTTTACAACTCATGTTTCCCGGTGGTTTATAGGCACCTTGGTACCCTAACTCTAGATGTGACGGGATTTCCAAGTGTGGGTATGGGTAAAGTCCCTGAGGTGGTAGTGGATGATTTATCTGAGGTGGAGAGGGTTGGTTCATTTGTGGCGGAAATGGATAATTTGCTAGTGGTTGTGTTGACGGGAGAGTAAGAAGCAATGGTGCGAGGATCGAGGGTGTCATTCCTTTGATTAGTCGTTGTTGTTGTTGCACCTGATTTCTCAACTCTTGCACTTCGTTTTCCAACGCCTTTATATGTGCTTCCCGGTCAGTCTCCACACTGTTACTTGGGGTAGTAACTTTTTCTGGGGTCAAGGGGGTCGGGTTCTCTTTATCCGTCATATCTGTAGCAAAACACAACATCTCACGAAAGCTTAGTTTAAATCGTTAGTAACTACATACTAACTATAAACTAGCTTCATTCACCGTTGCTCTAATCCCGCTCGTACGGAACGCTTGACCAAACTTGAGCCACGATTTGGGAATGGAACACCAACCCCGTGTATCCATCGCCAAACCGAAGCTCTGATACCAAATTGTAACACCGCAAAATTTAGGAAGCGTTTTTTTTTTTTTTTTAAATGCCCGAAGGCGATTAGGTTATCCTCTAGGTTAGTTTAGCGGAAGCATAAAGATAATAATAATAAGTTTAGGTTTAGGTTTACAAACCAATGTCCCAAAATAAACTTTAAAACATTAATTATTTAAACGGTGTCACTTAAACGACATGGCTCCTTTTTAAAACATATCAACTGAGCTTGGTCAATCATCCCGTCCAAAGCACCGATCACCTGAAAAGATTCAACGAGGGAGGGATTAGTACAAAGCTAAGTGAATGAATATAATCTACAAATTCTGTGAAGCCCAACAAGCTGGCATAGTCATCACTACTATCTAAAGCCACCTAACCACTTAACACTGTTCACTAGAACACGGAAGTTATAAAACATCTCCGGTTGGGTATTCACTAAAACACGGAAGTTACAAAACATCTCCGGTTGGGTATCACTGTTCACTAGAACACAGAAGTTATAAAACATCTCCGGTTCGGGACAACACTGTTTGTTCGAGAAGATCGGGGTCCTGCCGGAGCCTTAAACCATGGTCGGCCAAACCACGGTAACCGATAGCGGTTCGTGACCAACACTCGGGCAACTCCCTCCCCTTGACCATGCAACTAATACAGGTAAGGTCGGATACCCTTTAGTCGACACCCATTGCCCAGCGCACTGACTTCTCAAACCTCGGATAAGCACACACCGAGCCTCGGATAACCACACACCGAGTTGTTGCTTGCAATCAAGCAAAGTCACTACACATAAGTGCACCTAATCATGTATGGTATTCCCTAACACTAGGCATACATAGCAAGTAGGCTAGCCACGAAAAAACACCGCGAAAAAACGTCACGGTAGAGTTCCCAATCGCGAACTCAGGTTCGCGTCGCGAACTCGAGTTCGCGTTCGGGAACTCAGTCGCGAAGTGGTCACGACCATCACCCAAATTCTCTGTCTCGAGTTCGCGTTTCGCGAACTCTAGTTCGCGTCGCGAACTCCCTGAAGCTGGTACATTTCCTGCATTTTCAACAAGCATGCATATACCAAACTAATTGTAACCAAACACAAGTTGGAGGTTAAATCCACTCACCGTTACTTCCACTTGTCGAACTCAAAGGTCTAATGTTTCTGAGTCTCGATCCCGATTCCTGTACACCAAAGGAATACCGAATTAGTATATAATTCCACCAAATTATAAACAATGTTAAATATGCATTTAACACTAACACTTGCACTAACTAGATAACCAAACACTTAAATCATCATATGAACATGTCATGACCATTTACACTTACATAACAAGTCAACTAGTCATTTTGCAAGTCTTACATTCAAACGGGTCAAACCGGATTATTAAACAATAATACATCCTACACTTACAATCATGTCAATAACTTATAATTCACCAATTTATATAGCTTGCCATGTTATCTCCATCTATAGTCCAATTCAAACTATATTAAAGCATACATAGTCAACTTTCACATTATATACCCGAACGGGTCAAACCACATATTTAACTTTAACACTTCCAAACACAACCTTAATTGCTATAATTAAACCATTTAACAATTCATAATTAACTAGTCATTTCAACAAGACCAAATTCTATCTTTTATACAAGATCACATAGACATCACTTACTAGTTCATAATTTAACATAAATTATCCAAACACTATAAAAACTAGCATTTTTATCAAATCCCACCAACCCTTGGCATAAACCATAACTAACATATCTAACATGTTATTTTAACATAACAATTAACATAACCCATAAAAAAACCTATCATTGACACAACCACACCAACTTGTCACAAAACCCATAAAATACACCAATGACATATTTTTCACCAACTAGTTATTTAACCCAATAACTAGTTTATAAATTATACATAAAATCCATACAACTTTTTAACTAACAATTTCATTCAAACAAGTCATAATTAATCATCTTAACATTAAAACACAAAAGATTCATGAACTTTATCTTTTAACAACAAACCCACCAAATCTTACAACTCTAGTTTATGAACTAGTCAAGAACACCAAAAGCAACTAACATGTATTATAAGTGTAATCAACCTCTTAAACACATATAAACATAAATATATCCTTATCATAACTAAACTAGTTAAAATCTTACAAAACTCATAATCTTAGTTTATCATTTTGCAAGGAATTCAATAATAATAACAAGAGTCACAACTTACCCACAAGCTTTCACTACCCGAGATTCTAGCAATAAAATGAGGAAGAATGAACTTGAAATCCTTAAAAAAAAATCGCCAATCACAAGCAAGCTTAGATGGAGTTTTGTGAAAGAATTCATGGAAGCTTTTCTTAAAATGATAAAAGGAAGAATAAGTGAAGATAAGGTAGAAAGTGGTAATTGAGGAGGGTGAAAAGGTGTGATGGGATCCCTTCCCATCTTTCTGCCGAAACCACTCACTCACAGGGGCCCACTTGCTTGATTTTTTTCTTTTAAACAAATTTTAACAATACAATATAAAAAGTCCCTTTTGTAGTTAATTTATTTAAAATACCAAACGGGCTCCCATTTTAAAAACGAAAGCATTTCTGGAAACGAAATTAAATGGAGAATCCAAAGATATAAAAATCACATTTTCATTTAAACATTTCAGAAAACAGATATTTTAATCCCTTGATTAAAATATCACAAAAGGACAAAAGGTCAAACAATTCATTTAACACTTAATCAAATTATTCCACATATGGTCAAATAGATATTTTCAAATATCAAAATATACCTAAAACATCTAGGCCAGTTTTAGGATGTTACAACTGGAGATCTCAAGATCTAGGTTCAATAGGACAACCTAATTGTATAAACGAAGGGATATCACTGTGGGGGTAACGGAATTCCTCCAAACATTCTTAAAGGGAGTAAATTTTACTACTTCCTAGTCCATTCCTAGTTCAACAACAATGAGGATAAGCATTATGGCTTTTAATGATTCCTAGTATAGAATCACCTATGTGAGGGAGAAGTGAGGTCGCTTCGAATGGAATTGTTGGGGCACAATTCTTAGTAGCTCTCGCAGAACCAGGCAATGTCCATGACCAAGACGGGCACGATAAGAGGATATGAACAAGTTAGGGAGAGTCTTGTGAGAATGTATATTGTCGTCTACACAAAAGGCGGATTCAGTTCAAGGACATTGCGTCTACTGACTGCTAGAAGACTAAGTGTGCTTCTCAAGGGAAGGTTCAAAGGCTAATGCCTACCTACCCTTTGCAAGACTTAACCGTTGAACATTTATTGAAATTTTGTTGTGTTTTCGATCGATCTCTATTCATGTGGGGGATTGTTGGAAAATTTTGGACACATATAATTATATATTTAAGTATATATAATTAATGGTTGGTATGTCCAAAATGGAGTGTGGTGAATGAGATATCGACTCTCAAAGTGGGGTGTATGGAACAAAGAAATAAAACAAATGAACTAGTGGAAACTTGAACCTACTCACGCTCGTCTCCCGGGTTTCATGTTAGTTCGGTTTTGCCACTCGGTTTTGCCACTTGGTTTAATGGAGTGTATTCAAATAATATTATTGATAATACTCCCTCCGTCCCTTAATAGAGTTCTCATTTCTCTTAGGCACATGTTTTTAGGAGATAGTTAGCGGTGGGTCCTTGGTAATAACTTTGATTAAAATATAGGGTTATTTTGGAGAGAGAAAGTGTTCTAAGGAGATAGTTAGTGGTGGGGTATATTGTAATAATATTATTTTATTGAGTGGGTCCCTCCAATTTGAGAAATGAGAACTTTATTTTGCGACAAACATTTTGGGAGAAATGAGAAATTTATTAAGGGACGGAGGGAGTAATATTTATATTTTAATGTTTGTCGTTAAAATATATATTTGAATTAGTGATTTTATTTTCTTTGTATTCAATTGAAATATTGACCATAATGACATTAATGTAGGTCATTATACACATGACCATATTCTAGTATAAATAGAGATGGTGTGGTTCATTTGTAAGACACACATTCACCAACTTGTCTACACTCACTTACAAGCATCACAATTTGCTCTCTCCATTTTTAGTGTTCCTTAAACACAAGAAGTTGCGATAAGTGTTCGGGCTTGGATTATATCCGGTAGTGTAAAACTACTCGGTTGTTTTACCCTGGGAAATAGACAACGAATCTATTTTAAGGGGATCGTGAATTTCAAGAGACTCAACTAAAACCTTGTTCTTGTTTGTTCTATTTATTTGTTTCAATCTATTGTAAACGTTTTCGTGAATTTCCCTTATTGTAATTGTATTTTATTAATGAAAATTGGTATTAGCTCCTACAGCTACCACCCAACATCACTACGCACCACCAGTCCACCACTTTCACTAGGGGTGTTCGTTTGGACGGTTTGGTTTTATTCGAACCAAATATTACTTTATATTGTAATAATATTATTTTATTGAGTGGCTCCCTCCAATTTGAGAAATGAGAACTTTATTTTGTGACAAACATTTTGGGAGAAATGGGAAATTTATTAAGGGACGGAGGGAGTAATATTTATATTTTAATGTTTGTCGTTAAAATATATATTTGAATTAGTGATTTTATTTTCTTTGTATTCAATTGAAATATTGACCATAATGACATTAATGTAGGTCATTATACTCATGACCATATTCTAGTATAAATAGAGATGGCGTGGTTCATTTGTAAGACACACATTCACCAACTTGTCTACACTTACTTACAAGCATCACAATTTGCTCTCTCCATTTTTAGTGTTCCTTAAACACAAGAACTTTCGATAAGTGTTCGGGCTTGGATTATATCCGGTAGTGTAAAACTACTCGGTTGTTTTACCCTGGGAAATAGACAACGAATCTATTTTAAAGGGATCATGAATTTCAAGAGACTCAACTAAAACCTTGTTCTTGTTTGTTCTATTTATTTGTTTCAATCTATTGTAAACGTTTTCGTGAATTTCCCTTATTGTAATTGTATTTTATTAATGAAAATTGGTATTAGCTCCTACAGCTACCACCCAACATCACTACGCACCACCAGTCCACCACTTTCACTAGGGGTATTCGTTTGGACGGTTTGGTTTTATCCGAACCAAATAGGTGAAACCAAATAAAGTCCGGTTTTCAAAAGTCCAAACCGAACCATCGAAACTAAATCGAAAACCAAACCGATCTGAACCAAATAACAATTTGGTTGGTTTGGTTTTATCCGTTTGGTTTTTCCTTACAAATTTTCAAAATACTACAAAAGTATATAACATAAATAATATTAAGTTCGATACGTAAAATTTCAAAATGATAAACTACTTTGTACATAAAAACAAGTCTAATTCATAGCTTGTGATATTTACAATCATATATGCAAAAATCTTGACATCAACTTTATCAAAAACTCCAAAAAGGCTGGTAAATCGCCAACTGATACACTATAAAATGGAACAAGTCTTAGTATATAAATCAATTTACTATAAGAAATGTACATAAAAGGAGTACCATAATTGCTTACAATGGAAACCAACAAGTGTTAGTATATAAATTAATTTACTATATATATTACTATTCGGTTTTTTTGGACAATCCGATTTTCACAACGGAAACAAAATCCAATCCGAAATTCAAACTATTAATTTGGTTCAAGTCCAAACTGATCCAAAAAACCAAATAAGCAATCCAAATAGTCTAATCCAAAATGTTCAATTGGACAATCCGGTTATATCCAAATAGTGAACACCCCTAACTTTCACCACTATTGTCATCATATATATAACTACAAGGTACTTAATGAGACATTACATGAATACACCGGTAGTCCTTTTTAAAACAAGCATACTTTTTTTTTTTTTTCTGTTTCTTTCTTTCCTTTTGAATCCATACCCATTATCAATCCCATCTTTCAAACCAAACACTACCTTATAATAATTTTCATTCCCAATTTTTCATACACCTCGAGGAAAATTGACTTTCCAAAATTTGAAGTCTCAACCCTCTCTCTCGGTGACTTGCGCGGGAAGTATCAAAACGCCCCCACACGTCTGCTCCCTCTCTCTAAACCATTTTTTTCTCACACACACGCAGTCTCTAGGGTTTCATCATACTCTACAATTCCAATTCCATCGATCTCAATTCCAAATCCATTGCAATGGCGGACGAACCAGTGGTTCCTTCCACGTCTTAACACCAACAACCTCCGCCTCCGACGAACGCCAATGCCAACGCCGCTCCGCTTGGCCACAACGTCATCCCCATCGTTAACAAGCCACCAAGACATATTCGCTCAATTAGGAAGTTCATCCACTATCGAGCTCCCTCAGGTTGCCGTTGTCGGTAGTCAGAGTAGTGGTAAATCTAGTGTTCTTGAAGCTCTTGTAGGCCGTGATTTTTTGCCTAGGGGTTCTGATATCTGCACGCGCCGACCACTCGTGCTTCAGCTTCTTCAGATCAAGCGGAAGCCTGATGGTACCGATGAGGAGTATGGCCAGTTTTTGCATGTGCCGGGGAAGAGGTTCTATGATTTCAATGAAATTCGCAGAGAAATTCAGGTGTCATTTTCCACTGTTTGTTTTGTAAATGATTATGTTATTGATTATATCATCATTAAGCATTGCTATGTGTTGAGTTTTGAAAGACTAGATGATTACCGTTCTTTATGTTGGCAGGTCAGGAATATGATTAGCTGATATCTTAATTTCTTCTTAAACATTGCGTTAAGTTATTTTGTTAATTTCGTAGCTAATTTAGTGTGTTGTCCGAACATTGCTAGCATTTCCAATTAGGTTTTAATCTTTGGCTCAACTTTAATAAAACTCAAATTATCTGACTCTAGCAATGTTGCATTTGTTTTACTAGTGAGAAAATCATGTGAAATATCTAGTGATATGGACAACTGATTCAAGATAGATATAGAGGTCCAGACAGAGTAGCTTTGAAGAACATCTAGTTGGGGAATATGTGGCAGAGACACTTGATGGCCATATTATTTACTATCACACATAACATTTTCACACCACATTGTTAAAATGGCACAATATTAAAGTATAATGAATAGATGAGAAATTTCAAGTAATGTTTGGTCACTGAATTCATAATTTGACAATCTTGATACTTCAGGATGAGACTAACAGAGTAGCAGGAGGAAACAAGGGAATTTCTGACAAACAAATTCGGTTGAAGATTTTCTCACCAAATGTTCTTGACTTAACCCTAGTTGATTTACCGGGAATAACAAAAGTTCCAGTTGGTGACCAGCCTTCTGATATTGAAGCCCGTATCAGAACAATGATTATGTCATACATTAAACTTCCCAGTTGTTTAATACTTGCAGTCACACCAGCAAATTCTGATCTTGCCAACTCAGATGCTCTTCAGATTGCTGCAAATGCTGATCCAGATGGTATGTGCTGATGTCATTAATCTCTTGTTTGAGATCGTTTTTGAACATTATCTTTTTTTTTTCTTGTACTGTTAGGTTACCGAACAATTGGTGTGATAACAAAGGTGCAGTATACATAAATCCAAATTCTCATATTAAAGTATTTTTCTGCTTTAATCTCGTTTTGTTCATTACTGACAATGTCATTGATTTAGCTGGATATTATGGATCGAGGTACAGACACTCGTAATTTTTTACTGGGAAATGTGATTCCTCTCAGACTTGGTTATGTTGGTGTTGTTAATCGTAGTCAAGAGGTAATATTTCACTGTTTTAACACTCAAATTAAATCTTTTTTTTCCTTGTGATTTAGAGTTAATCGCAAGAATGGTCCATGTGGTTCGCCCAAATTGCACGTAGTGAAATGACTAAAATACCCTCAATTAACGGAGGGCACTTAACACCGTTAGGGGCGAGGGACCAAAAAGTACCAAGAATGCAAACGATTGGTTTGGGTACTGCTCCCGCACTTGATGAACCACGGTCACCAAACGTGCAATTTGGTCAAACCACATGGACCATTCTTGCAATTAACTCTGTAATTTAAAAACACAAAATATATAATATACTTAAATAGGATATTATGCTTTACCGGTCGATTAAAGATGCACTTGTGGCTGAGGAGAAATTCTTTCGAAGTCGCCCGGTATGAGTGTTTACTTTATTACCTTCAAATTCAAGAATTTAGTAATCATGGGCTATTTATTTTATTTTAATTAAATAATTAATACACGTTTCTAGGTTTATAATGAGCTTGCGGATCGTTGTGGAGTGCCTCAATTGGCAAAAAAGTTGAACCAGGTATTATGCATTTATAAACAAGGTGATAGATGATATGATAAGATAAAATATCGTATTTTTTTATTTACATTACAGATTCTGGTACAACATATCAAGACTGTGCTACCAGGATTGAAGTCAAGAATTAGTGCTAGATTAGTTTCTGTTGCAAAAGAGGACGCTAGTTATTATGGAGAGATGACAGAGTCAAAGGTCTGTTTTATTAAATATTTTAAACATTTTTTCTTTTAAACATTTTTTCTTTGTTTATTTGCCGGCTGGCATGGGAGCTCTTCTACTATTAAATATTCTTTTTGAGTGTTCAGAAGGTTGTTTGACTTTTCTTGCCTTCCTTTTTTGTTGATCCAAATTCCTGTATATTTTTAAAAATTCTGATGATATATAATTTCTTTAAACAGCCTTTTCTTTGATGATCGAGGGAAATAATGAAGAAATGTCAACATCTGAGTTATCTTCAAATATGTAGTTTCACGGTTTTGGTTTCTTTTGTTCGTTTCTTGATTTGGGACCATATTAAGATTTAAATTAAAATTTAGTTATATTTTTTTCTAGTTTATGAGTAATCGACAGTGATGTTGATGGTGTGACTATGGTCTTTACAATAATTCAGTTAACACCATTTTTTTTGTTATTACAGAGGGGTTGTTTACCAAGTGGGGCATTTGGAAACATCAAAAGTAACAAAAATAGCACTCTAGGAAACATGATAATGCTGAAAATGAACCATAAGAAAAAACACAACCATATAACAATTTGCTTTATATTTTCTTCACATGTACATAACAACACTTTCAGTTATACAAACGACAACATGTAACATATCATACATCATAACCCGGATTAACCGTTTGTTGAACATCACCATAACTTTCCAACTCATCAATATCATCCTGGCTTCCCAAGAACAACGGAAGTCTTTGATGCAACTTAACGGGCTGAATTGACAGAATTCGGGTCTTACCATCCGACCCTTTTCCGCCAGCTTGTTCAGCAAGAAAACTTAACGGGTTTGCTTCATAAACAAGTCGAAGATGATCTCTAGGGTTCATTGCAACTCCACCATACATTAAAGTTCTATGAAAATCAGCAACTAATGAGCAAATATAACGGGCAGAGTATTTTTTAGGGAATTCGCCTTTTCCTTGCCTAATAGTGTCTATGTATTGCCTTAAACCTTCGGGCCAGTCAAAATATCGAGCGTCGTTTACCGAATAGATTTGACCTAAAACAAAAACACATCACATAAATGTAAGTTACAATTTTTTGACATTAAGCCTAGCTGGTCTGAGGCACTGGGTTTATACCCATGTGGGCTGCAGGTCGTGAGTTCGATTCCCTTTGGGAGCGTTGCATTAACGTAATTTAACTCATACCTCACACGGGCACATATGGGGAATTTTCCTTGGAAATCCCTTTGGGGGCTGGGTTTTGCCCGCTTATGCGGAGCTCGAACTCGGGGTGCTCGCTGAAAAATTGCGAGTAGGCTTCCGTAATTTCATTTGCCGTTTCCAAAAATGCAACCTAACATCTATTTTTTGATCATCGTAAACTATATGACAAATAAAATGTCACATTTCTTTTAATAAATCCTAAAATTAAGGAGTTGGTTATAAATTGATGTATAAGTTTCTAATGCATGTCTTATAACAGCCCTTAGGATTGTCATTAAAAAACCTAAAAATAAATTACCTCGTGGGGGGATTTTGATGTTTGGATGTGTGAGAACAAAGTCTCCCGTAACACGATCAAGAGTAAACGCATGTGCACCAGAACCAAAAGTGGTGCACATAATAGTGGCTGATGAATAAAGAACATAACCTGCAGCAACAAGCCTACTGCCACTTTGTAGTGAATTTAGCGACGCTTTTTCTTCAACCGGAAGATTATCGATTTCAATTAATCGATTATAAATCCCGAAAATAGTTCCAGTGGGAATTGAAGCATCGATATTACGTGAACCATCTAAAGGATCTGTAACCACCACAAATGGTGCATTATCGTTTATCCAAATGGGAGCATCGTCTTCTTCTGACGCCATCACAGCAACTTTTCCAGACTTTTTTAAACAAGATAAGATTATTTCGTTCTGGGAATATTGATAGAATCAAATTAGGGTTAATTGAACTAATATGTAATTTGATTCACTTTTTTTATAATTGCAACAATATGCAACAAACTTAATGCAATAAAAGTTGGGTATAAAAATCACACTTCTAGAAAGTAATAGTTATTTAAGAACCCCAAATAGAATGATAAATATAGACAAAAAGGATTAGCTAGCATACGCACAGAAACTAAGTCAAGTGGTTTGGGTTTATCTCTACCGGCGCCGACGTCTTCACCACCGGAGCTTTTTCCGAGGCTAGAATTGACCGGAGAAGCAACGAGAGCCGCAATTCTCTTGAAAGCATACTCTAAGTGGCTAAACAAAACCACCAAATCATCACCTACATCCGCCCCTCCTTTGCCGGCGAACTCGTTAATTGTAAGAAACTCACCACTATTGTTATCCAATTTCGAATTAACCTTAAACTTACCAAAAGAGGAAGCCATACTAGTATTATTACGGCGGTTGAAGAATTCTGGGCGGAGGCGAAGTTGGTTTGGGGTGAAATTTGGAGGGAAATTGGGGATGAGATTGGAATTATGGATTTTTGGTGTGATGGTGGTGGTGGTAGTCGGCGATTGCATTTTATGGCTATTGATGTTCGGAAGTGATGGGTGGAACTTTATGTGAATTGATATTGTTTTTTTTTTGCTTTCTTTTTTATAAAATTTATGATACATGTAAAAGTGATGGGGTAAAATTGAGTTGGAATTAAGTGTTTGGGGTAATGCTCATTTAAACTTGGAAAAATTGCCAAAACACAAGGTCACTCTTTTGCAGTAAAAAGCTAAATTAGTTTTCCTCTCGGTATCAAAGGGTTATTGGTCTAACGGTAAAGATGTTTATCACATCCTAGTGGAATCAACTCGGCCCTTAATATATTTAACACTTTCAAACCTAAACGAGCCCTTAATATTAACTAGAGGTGTAAACGATTCGAATAACTTGCAAGCTACTCGAGATTGACTAGAAATGAAATCAATTCGGTTTAAGTTGATTTAAGCTCGAACCACCCACATAGACTTCTGAGTCTAGCATGAGTATCAAAATACTTGACTCTACGACAAGCTCACGAGCCTATCTCATTTTACAATTCCCCCCATTTTGTATGGAGTATTATTTATACATAATAATCATAATATCTACTAGAGTTGAGTCAATTTGAGTTTATAAGTATCGTGTCGAGTAAGCCAATCTTGAAAATATTGAATCTAGCAATTTCAGTTTTGATTATATTATTATCGATAATCGAGTTAATTTCAAGTTTCAAGTTGTGTAATCATGTCATTACTGAACTACTCCTTCCGTCCCTAAATAAAGTTCTCATTTCACTTGGGCACAAATTTTAAAGAGAAAGTTAGTGGTGGGGTCATTGGTAATAAAAATGATTAAAATATAAAGTTGGTTTGGAGAGAGAAAGATAGTTAGTGGATAGTAAGTAGTGGGGTCCTTGGTAATTATATTATTTTATTAAGTGGACACCATCAACTTGTGAAATGGAAACTTTATTTAGGGACAAAAATTTAAGGAGAAATGTGAACTTTATTTAGGGACGAAGGGAGTATAATTTTAATTATCAAATGAAATACTTTTTGATGATGACCAAGTGATAAGGGCTACCAAATGATTTACTTGAGGTCACGAGTTCGATCACTTCTTAGATAAACATCACCAGATGATCTAGAATATTTGGAAGCAGCCACAACAATGATTAAGTCAAGTAAAATACGAAACTCAACCACCCCATGAGAGCCGGGATTACCTTTGAAAATAGAGTTCAGGATTACAATCCAATAAATTGGACAGCAAACAAAATTTCAAAGCGGATGAGGTGTCACAATCTTTCTAAAGAAAGGAAGAGGTCAACGTACGGCTCACATTTATCAAGCAAGTTCATTGAATCATAATCTGTCCTTTAGCTATAAAAAAGTAGCATCACAATCTGTCTTCATTCAAGGATCTAGACCCTTCTTTTTTGATAATATATATCCTAGCATAGCATTATTATTGAAGCTCAAAAAGAAAAAAGAAAAATGCACTTGAGCTCTTGAAGAAAGAGATGGAAGAATCAATATGCATCCCTGAAGATATCAAAACTGGACTTGTTCTTGTAGACATCATCAATGGATTCTGCACCGTTGGATCCGGAAATCTGGTGAGTTTTTATAAACGGAAATTATAATTTTCTAAGCATAAGTTTATGATTTATTAATTTATAAATTAGATTATGTTGTGTTTGTAAAGGCAGCCAAATGATCAGATATTGGATATGATTGATGAATCAGTGAAATTGTCGAAAGTGTTCTGTGAGGCCGATTCTTGCGTTTTTGGATACACATCAACCTGGGAAACTTGAGCATCTTCTCACTGTCTTGCTGGATCTCATGAATCCAGTTTGGTTCCAGGTATCACATCTTCTTATATTCTTATTAAAATAATATAATACTTGTAATCATAATCAACACTCTTTTTACTTATTTTTATGTCAAATACAGCTCTAGAGTGGTTGGAGAAAGAGCCAAATGTAACCATAAGACGCAAGGACTGTTACGATGGGTATATAGGTTCAATGGAAGATGATGGCTCAAATGTTTTTGTTGACTGGGTCAAAACCAACAACATCCAAACGGTAACTATAATATTTCATCAAACTCAACCTCACCTTAAGAAAAAAATAACCTCAAAGTATTGGTCGTTGTTGTTGTTGTTGTTCAAGTTATTGGTGGCAGGGATATGCACAGACATATGTGTGTTGGATTTTGTTTGTTCCACTTTATCAGCAAGAAACCGCGGTTTTCTTAGACCGTTAAAAGACGTTGTGGTGTATTCCCGTGGACCTTCGATTTCCCAGCAAGGGACACTAAAGATGGGCTAGCTCATCCCCAAGTAAAATTATAGTTATTCTTGTACTATAGTATTATGTAGCATATAATAATTAAACTTTAGATAGTGAACAAACATTTGATTTTGTGACAGGAGCTAATGCACCATATGGGACTTTACATGGCAAAAGGAAGAGGAGCAAAAATAGCAAAGGATGTGTCTTTTGGTGCACTAATGGGAAGCAAATTATAAAGTTTGTTTGAACTACTTAATGTGACACTGCCTATGGTCTATATGTAAAATAAAACTACTTTACCTACAAAATCAATTAGCACTTCCTTTCTCTAAACCAATCATAATTATATATATATAAATTATAGAGAATTACTTGAGACGCATAAATCCCATGATCACCAACATATAATCCTGCAACAATGTGTGACAAAATTATTAAATTTATATCCTAAGTAAAAAAAATAACATATTAATGGCGACAATTTTTCACCATTTAAAGGGTCTCCAATTGATGGAAGCTCAATCCGATTAAATGTTGTAGATCCAGATAAAGACTGAGGATTTCGTGCCTGATTAAGGCTGAGATTAATCAACTGGTCCACATCTTTAAGAACCTAAAAAAACCGTCAACAACAACACAGTTTGACTTTGACTTTGACTTTGACTTGACCAGAAAAAGTCAAACAAGAAAATTACCTTGATGGGTATCTTCCCTTTTTCAATAGATTTAGTAAGATCGAGCATGACTGTCTATGATACAATTACGTAGGATTTTAGCATCTTTGTGATTTGGGGAATTTGCATTAGTAGAAGAAACATAATCTTTTAATTTCAGTTTAAAAATTAACAGAGATTCAACCATATAAATAAAGCTACCTGATGTTTGTATTCTCCTTTTCCATTCGTTGTAATAAATAACTTAAATAAAGGGGAACCATCTGCAGCTGCCTGAAATCTAAAAACCTTTAATATACATACTACAGATGGTTGTACAAAATGGTTATTAAATAATAAACACATAAGAATATTAATAAATAACTGATTTAGAGTAAAAATAGTGATAATTGTGCATAAAATTTAACTAATTTACCTAGGACTATATCTTCTTGCAAGGTTGTTCTGCACTTATACGGATAATCTGACCATACAGGTCCTTTTTATCATCTGAAAATCCGGCCCACCTAAAATACAGGAATAAATCAAGTAACTAAATATTTCCCTGAGAAAAATAATTAAATAATAAAAGTGAAGAAAATGGTTTTTATCAACTCACCAAAAGCACAGTTCCATACAAATGCTGCATAATATCAACAAAGAAATTGTAATTGTAGATGTGAATATGTGATTGTTCTTAGTTATAACATGTACATTGAGCTGAGCTGCCCACAGTATCATTCTGCTGCAATTGCTACCTTAATCCTAGCACCATCTTCATAATCCTGTTTGATAATAGAGTTGTAACTGTAATCATGATATTGACTAGCATAATCTATACAAGAGTATTCACACAAAATACCTCCAAGGTAGAACCTGATCATCGAAATGCTTCCTCCACAATCTTCATCACCATCACCAATTTTCTTCACAGCCAGTCATCCTGGTTTTCGTTAACATTTTCAATCTGATTCTTACGATATCCAGCCATGTAACCACTTAATAACACCGAATCCCATCGCTTTCTTCGTCCCGGTTATCAGTATTTTTATGGCATCGACAGGAATCAAAAACCCTAGGGAGAGAATCGAGTCGACTAATTCCCTTACGTAATGCCTTTTATTGCCTTGTAAATGCATTAAAAAGGATAAATGTAGAAGGTTTAAATTAGGCTATTGTGTAATCATTTTTAGTACAGAACTTGCTCAAATTGGATTAATAGAAAACATTGATTTAAATGGTTATCTTGTGAACTCTGAGGGAGATGTAAATTGTGATGAAAATGTAAACGTTAAGTTCAATGGGTAAGGTTCTCGATACGCTTGATGATGTATACATGTTTTATAATGGATATGCTTTTTTTGGTATACGTATTCATTGGAGTCATAAAAACAAGGTAACAAATGAGCCTTACCGAAAGATGTATGTATGCAACAAAGAAGGATATAAAAGAATGACGATCGATAGTTTTGGTATGGATACTAAGAAACGTAGAAGAGATTTAAGGACCGGTTGTCAGGCAGGACTCCGAGTTTCTAAAATGAATGATGGTAAAGGGATCATGGACGAATTTAGTGATATTCACAATCATGAATTGATGACCGGTTGTTTTTTTTTAAATGATGTTTCAAGTTTCATGTTTTTTGAAATGATTTATATTGAACACATGAAATGGTGCTTCGGGTTTTTTTATAGTCTAAGTGTTTAAATATGATGAGAAAGTGGTAAGTCATTTGTTAAAAATAAGTTTTTAAGCAAAATTACGTAGTTTTTGGGAGTTCCACACCTAAGGTTATATACATGACAACCACACACTCACCATCTCCTATTACTATTCATGAATAGTGTTTTTTTATTTAGCATTTAAGCTATTATTTATTATTTTCAGTTTTTTCTTTGAACCTTTCACGTGACACTATGTTAATATTATTATATGATGTATAAATGATGTTTTTTTACACGACAATAATAGTTTTTTACAATGTCTTTTATTTTATTTATTTTTTTATTTGAACTATTTTATATAATTGCAATGTATACGTAAGTTTGCAAATGATCCAAATTATTTTATATAATTTTAGTGTACAGATTAAGTAAAATTGCAACGTACTAATCCAACAAGTTTGCACGTCTTCAAAGGTTAACTAAGATAATAATTGTCTAAATTACCCTAACGAAAATGATAACATGTTAGTTTATAAATATGATGTGTATATATACAACCCGACGTGAAGCGCAGACCCTGGCTCCTCGTAATAAACATAAATTGTACTCTCTCCATCCCAGAATTATCGTCCACTAGATAAAAGTGTTAGTGATTTACGGTTTAATCAAGTAAAACGCAGCGGAAAATATTACATAAATCACCAATCAATGATCTATATATTGGCAAAGTAATTAAGCAATAATATCAAAGAGTTAGGATGTAGAAATCATACCCTTGAAGCCTTTGATTACACCAACGAATAAGGATGAAGAACTCTAAGAATTCAATGTAGAATTCCTCTAATGGTATCCACACTACACCATATCAAGAATACCAATTAGAATGCTAATCCCTTGTTCAAAAGAATCAAAATCCCCAAAAACGTACGCACGTTAAAACCAAAAAATAAGAGGAAGTATTATATATTGTTTTGTGCGTACAAGCCACCAAAACCAACAACCACACATACTCTCCTTTTTTTTTCCGTCACTTTTCTTTTCTTCTTTTTATCTCACGGCCGCATGGGGGCCAAGGGAGGATTAGGGTTTTGTTTCTTGCTTCTTAATTAAGTACATATCTACTATACAAGGTATGAGATATGACACTTAGCCACTTGTCCTTTTGATTCTTTATAATTACTCACTGTTTTAACTTAACAATTTATTAAAACATAACTAGCCAAGTAATTATAGTTTATATAAATAATATAATTACCCTAATTATATTATATATTTTAAATGGTGTTTGGTGTATAGTGTGTGACCCTTTAGGCTCACATATGTCTAGCCATATAACTATATGTCATGAGCGTGAAGCATATTCCAACAGCTCCCACTTGCGCACGTCATAACATCAAGTAGTTATACAAGCAACCCTAGAGTCTAGCTCCTACTCGGCCGAGTACTCGCCGGGTAACCGCTACTCGGTGGTGTGCCGAGTCGGGTAGGTCTGAACAGGTCAAATTACTCGGTCAATATAGAACTCAATGAAAACTCGGCCAACTCGGTGAAAAACTCGGCCAACTCGGTGAAAACCTCGTCCAACTCGGTAAAAACTCGACCAACCCGGTAAAAACTCGGCCAACTCGGTAAAAACTCGGCCAACTCGGTCTAAACTTATCCAAGTCGAAAACTCAGTCAAAATTCAGAAATTCGGTCAAAATTAGGAAACTCGGTCAAACTTGGTCAAAACTCATAAACTCGGTTAAAATTCGGTCAATTTCTCCAAAATATGTTGTATTTTTAAGAACTAGGGAAATTTTATGTATATTATATATTTTTATAAAAAATATATTTGAAAATCTCAATTCGGGTACTCGACGAGTACTCACCGAGTAACCGAGTACTCGCTACAAGGTCGTCGAACGAACGGGTAGCGAGTAGCGAGTTCTGCAACCATGCCTAGAAGTATATGAGTAAGTTTCAGAAAAGTCCAGGTTCAAAGTTTTTCAATCAGTTATCCTTTTGTTACTGATACGATGTTGAATTTTAGACAAGGATTAATGTCAATCTAAAATTTCAATGATTCTGTTTCTCGATCTATACATTGAAGTAGATTACCAAACAATCAAGATTCATCTTGATTACCTTTGGGTACGGCCGTACAAGCATCTATTCAAATCATCGAGGGGCTCAGTAGTATCTAATCCAAACATGTGGAGGAACAAATTCTTTATTGACTACACGTGTTTGATATATGCTTAATATCAAACCTGAAGATGGTTGTTATAGCAGTCTTATTCAGGTCAGCGTTTAACCACATCAAAGTTTGACACTCCACACACACAAACCAACTTGCATCTCAAGTCAGAGGATAAGCGACAAAGCCTTTGTGAGATTCACTGGTGACATAAATCCAGGAAGTGATTTCTCATAGGTTGGGTCAGTCCAATTGTGCATCACAATGAACAACATGTGAGTTTGATTCCATCATCCTTAGTCGTACTAAGATAATGTCATCAATGCCCTCAGATTTGTCTTAATAATATTCCCATATTATTAATATGACAATGGACAATTTAGAATATAAAACACAGTAAATATTCAAGGATATAAACATGCAAATATAGAACACAGTAGATATTCATATAAAAACGATCATATCAAATATATCAATTTATTCCAATATAAACTGCTCAACGTTCCATTATCCAAATACTAAAACAAATTTACATGAAACTACTAGCTTGTCGAAGTCCAATGTTCCATTCATATTTAATATGTTTGGTACAAGACATTGAGTTCGATAAAGCGTCAGCTACTTAGTTATTTGTTTGAACTTTTAAGAGTACGAATTTCACATATCTCGATAAATCATTCGAATGTAGTGAACCTTCGTAAATAGGATATAGTGTCATCACGGCCTATTTCAAAACCAGCATAAGTATAGCAAGTATACTTAGTTTCAGTTTGGTATCTCCACCATAACCAAGGAACATATATCCAGTATTTCAAAATACTTCAATGTGTTCTTAACAGCAATCCAGTGACTTACTCATGGATTCTGTCGGTATTTTCTTGTAAGGTCCCCTAAGGACGTTACATTTGGCCTAGTGCTCCTTACAGCGTACGTGATGAATGGAATACCCGATTCATAGGGGATTACATTCATTCGCTTCACCACATCAGGTGTTGAAGGTCCTTGAGTCTCACTCAAGTTTACATTGTGTGGCATACGAGGACTTCCTCGTTTGGGAGTACCATTCTAAAGCGGTTAGAATTTTGTCAATGTAAGCACTTTGACTTAAACCAATTGACCGCTTTGATATATCATTATAGATCTTTACTCCAAGTATGTATGTCGTATCCCTACAATCCTTCATGTCAAAACATTTTCCAAGCCAGGATTTTCATCTTGTAGTATTGGTATATTGTTTCACATGAGTGACATGTCATCAACATGTATGACTTGAGAAACGACAACGCTCCCACTAGCTTTCATATATACACATGCTCAGTTTGGGTTTTAGGTGAAACAAACGTTTTGATTTCATCATTAACCAAATCTCATAGTCATAGTACACTACTTTGGCTATAAGAATCCTAATGTCTTTAGTAACAGGCGAGAAGGTTTCATCATTGTCAATCCAGTAGGATTGAGTGTAACCTTTTGTTACTAGAAGAGATTTATAGGTGTGTATATTTTCATCCATGTCAACAGTCTTACTGTTTTGAGAAAGATCAACCAAGTTCAAAACTTGGTTGTCTTTCATGGATTACATTTTCGCATTCATAGCTTCAAGTCATTTTTTTTCGAATTCAAATTTCGATAATGCAACTTGATAGTTAGGGGGTTCATCATGATCCCCTAAACTTTGCTCCTCAACATCGACATAAATCTATATCGTCCAGGTGCATGAGGTGTCCTTGCGGACCTACGAATGGGGATAACATCATTTTGTGGTCTAACATCTATATGTCCAGCCTCAGAATGATATTTGCTAGTGTTACCAGAAGGTTGTGCATCTTCACTTTGAATCTTGTCAAAGTCTATAGTGCTCCCACTGTCTTTGTGAAATGAGACTGTTCTCAAGAAACTCAGCATACCGAGCAACAACAATTTGTTCTCAGGTGAGAAGTAAAATAGTAACGAAGATACAGTTGATAGATATGGGCTCAAGTTTGTTCGTCATGTCTCGTTCCACGAGATCATCACAACCCTAGATCTTCAAGTAAGACAAATTAGGGACTTTCTGTAACACCTCAAATTTTAATACCAAAAATTCGGCCAAAACAAAACATTTTATAAATAGAAGAACATCCTCAATTCGGATTTACAAAAACCTTGGTATGAAATCAGAGTATAAAAGTAGGTGTTACAAAATATATCATAACCAAGCTAAGACTAAATCCAATCTAGAGTTCTTCTATTCTAGGTCCCGCATCTCTATCCATGCGCACCTAAACCTTCGATCCCGAACCTGAGTACATAGCAAAACAAACAAGGAGTACGTGAGACAAAAACGTCTCGTGAGCTACATGGGTTTAGACCCCAAAGTTAATAATAATAATAATAACCGAACGACAAACAACAAACACGTAAGCAATCACCCATCTATCTAGTCACCCTGTTGTGACTCTAATACCTTGCTTTCCTAGCAATCACACCTAGTTGTCGGGACATCCCCAACCAACTAGAACCACATTAACTTATTAACCGGGGATCCCCCGCATTAACAAGCTTCAAGGTAAAGGCAAGAGGGAATCGCCCAATCTACCAATACCTGCCTTACTCGCCGGACTACTTCCAGTTAGCAAGACTACTATCATGGAATGGGCCGATGGGGATCCGCCCAAATGCTCCCCATTCCATACCTCATGACCGGGGATCCCCCGAATCATCACATCATCTCACCATATCATAACTCGATGGTTATGTCAATCTAGCTCTCGGCTATCACGTCTATCATCAAACAAGTTAGTTCAATACAACTATTGGTATAACTAACTATAATCTACTAGTCTACACAAGTAAGCAAATAGACCACAACACAAGTAATAAAATGTATTTCATAGGCTATGTACTCAGTAAAGTCCACACGTACCCACCTTAGCAATAAAGATGCTCCACCCGTGTTCTTGACACCAAAACTCTTGTTTCTCAATCCAATCAACTTTCCAAGGCTTCACCAAAAGCCTAATACAATTATCACAATATGATCAACATCAATTACTACTACCAATGTGTTCATCTACCCCTAGATAACACCCATCAATCCATTTTCCCCAAATATGGTGATTACCAAACCCTAGGTTTAACCAACCCTTAAGATTCTTACAAATCATAATCATACACTTGTTTTCCTTGTTAATATACCATCTATTAAGTGTATACACCATTTATATCACCATAATCCATAACCCAAGAACTAGGGTTTCAACCCCAAGCTTCTAAACCCATAGATCTAAAGCTACAACTACAAAGGATTGAAGATATACCTTAAATCTTCAACTAGGAGTGAAGAATCACAAGATTTGATGAAGAAATCGACTCCAAATGATGCTTGACACCCAAAATCGATTACAAGTTCGAAGAGAGAAAAACTAGGGTTTCACTTGGCAATAAATGAGCCAAATCCCGTCTTTAATGCTGCCAGACACAAGTTCACGACGCGACCATAGTTCGCGTCGCGAACTCTCCTTCTACACGCATACTTAGCGATCGTTATCTAGTCGCGAACTACTTAGCGACACATGGCCAAACTCCCTGGAGCAAGTTCCCGATCGGGAACTTATAGTTCGCGTCGCGAACTCTTGATGGCAGCAAGGCTGCACTTTTTCCAACTTGTCTCGACCCGGTTTCGCCCGTAACTTTCTCGTACGGTGCCCAAACGACACGAAACCAATTCCCACGTATTTTATATGATTTATCCATAATTATCATATTTTTATACAATTTATTTATTTACAAATTCGGGTCGTTACACTTTCCCATGCCATATTTCATATGGTGTCTTTTTAACCTTTTGGTTGGAACCATATTAAGTATTCGAGCAGCAAACTTTAGTGCATGCCCCTCAAAAGGATAGTGGAAGAGTAGTAGGACTCATCATAGATCGAACCATGTCAAGCAGGGTCCGATATCTCCTTTCATACATACCATTATCTTGTGGAGTGTATGGAGGAGTGAACTGTGAGACAATCCCACATTTCGTTGGATGATCCAGAAACTCTTGACTCATGTACTCTCCTCCTCGATCAGGACGAAGAGTCTTTATTGTCTTGCCGAGTTGATTTTCTACATCACTTTAGAAAGCTTTGAACGTTTCAAACATTTTATGTTTATGTTTAATCAAGTAAACATAACCATAGTGACTGATATCATCAAAGCTTTCATGTTAATGTTTAATCAAGTAAACATAAGCAAAGCGACTGATATCATCAGTGAAAGTGATTAAGTAGGTGGCACCTTCCGTAGTCTTAGTTCTAAAAGGGCCACATACATCAGTATGTATGAGTCCAAGTAGATTTTTAGCTCTTTCACCAACATGGGAGAAAAGTTTTCTTGTTATCTTTCCATAATATACAAGAGAAGCATTTATTAAATGATTCATAATCATTTCTTAAGAAGCCCGTCGTGTTGTAGTATCAAAATGCGTTTCTTGTTTATGTGGAAAAGATGACAATGCTCTAGGTAAATGAAATCCAAACCGTTTTGGATTCTTGAGTGCTACATTTGTATATAGAACTATCGTTTGAATTAGGATCATGCATATTAATTTTAAATATACTATTACAAGGAATAGTTATAAAAACATGTTATTTTTCATAAAACAAAATATCATAATCCATTATTCAATAAACGATAAAGCTAAACAATACATAATTGACAATTGTTCAAAACAATAATTAACGCATTAGGAAGGATAAGATCATAGCTTCCATTCTTTTAGCTTTCTACTTCACATTCAATCTTGCACATTTGTGTAAATGTGAGTTCCACAACTAGTGTCATACACTCAAGATTTATTACGAAAAGTATAAAGTTCTATAATGAAGATACCTAATGTGCTAGCCAGAACACATTTGTCCTTCATCAACTCTGCCAAGTAGGCAGGACAGTTCCTCATTTAATGACTGGTTTCATCTCAATGATGGCAAGAAATATCCTTTGTAGGGTGCTCCTTTTTAGCAGGTGGGGGAATCGTAGGTTTGGAAAAGTAAACTAGCTTACCGTTACCTAGACTCTTGCCTTGTGCTTGCGGTTTTACCTTCCCTGATTGCTAGAAAAGAATTGGGTAACCTTTGCTCAACCAGTTTTACTATAGCATGTTATTTATCAATTGTTTTCCCCATGCTATGTTCTTTTAAAACTCTTTCAGACTGGTCATAGTCCTTGGATAGTGAGGAAAGAATCAAGCTCATTCCAAGAACTTGTGGCAATGGGTAACCAAGACGTTCTATTTGATCAAGATAGCAATTCATATTCAAGATGTAAGTGCTAACTGATTGGTTGTCCTCCTGCTTGTAAGCGTGGAATGCTTTAACTGTTTCGAACAGTTCATGTTCTGCTTGTTGTTGAAATATTATTTTCAACTCGCTTATCGTGTCATATGCTGTGAGTTCCTCGAAGTTCTTTCGGATCTCGGGGTTCATGCTCACAAGCATAGGAGTAGCGACTTCTTGGTGTTCTTTAAACGTTTCGGTAAAGGCTTGATGAACAGCAACAGAATCATTGACAGGGGATGCCTCAGGTAAGGCTTCTTATAGGTGTATCAACTTGTTCTCATCTCTAAGGACAATCCTTAGAGTTCGATACTAGTCGATTTCAGTTTTCAAGAACTGATTTTAGAGTGGAGATACTTAGGTTTTGATTTGTTGTTGTTATCTGTATAACACACAAAGTTCAAAAATATAGTATTTTCAATAATAATTTCTTTTAAAAATTAACTTCCCAGTTAATTTAATTAAAAGCAAAGATCCTATTGAGCTTCTATCACCGCATCAGTTGATCTGCTAGTGATGATAGATCCAATAGGTAGGTGACGATCAACATTTTCATTACAAGTGCAACTCTTAGAGTTATGGGACTACATGGCACCTAGTGAACAAGCATTTAGGGTCAAGTGGCATGTTTGTCGCATCTTTGCCTCGTGTCAAGGTCTCACCGTTAACTCGATTAAGTCATCCAATGTGAACTCATGTCAAAATAAATCTAGGTCTCACGCGTAGACAATAATGACCTCGGATCTAAATTCAAATCACGTCTCACGTGAATTTAAAAGTAGAAGCAAGTGATTTCAACCAATTGGACGGCGTGACTTAAATTTTAGGTATGAAATTTTAAGAAAAAATTTAATTAAGATATCAATGAATCATGTACTTCATTCATACCACTTCATAAGTCGGTTTAATAAGCGGTAAAAACGTTTTAGCGATTATTAAATTATAAGTTTCAAATCATATTTAAACTTTTGTATTAATCTCAAAAACAAGTTTAGATTAAAGAGTAATCATCAATGATTAACAAGTAATCATAGATAATTAAAATTTTGGATGTTTTAATGTTTGTGTTTCAAAAATCATATTTTTAGTTGTTTATTATTTGTATCATATAGAAATTATGTCACAACCACAAACATATAATAAAACATGCAACACAATTTGTGCAAAACCTCGACCGATGATAACCTAAGTTCGGTCACGTGAGTCAACACGACGGACCGAAGGGTCAAACTAGGGGACGGGCCAACATGAACCGGAGCGGGCCTACATAAACCCAATGGGCTCCCACTTACTCCAAGACAATCATGAGTAAGTACAGCCCTGAATGCAATCTGTCCAAAAAATCCAGCAGCGCCTGAAGTGAAATTCGACCTAGCAGACGATATTTCCAGTCTTCCCGGCCTTCTGGAAAGTTGTAAATCTCTGAGTTTCGGAAATTTTGGCGGTGGTTTCAGGTCCAAACGAGTTGCCAATCTCCGGGAAATTCTGTTTTCGTGCAGCTGCGCAGGAGGTGCCGAAAATTGTTGTTTTTTCTTCATCTTTTCTTCAATTTTAGTCAACAAATTACAAGATAAAAAACAAATAAAATACAACTATTCTAATACTTTTACAATTGAAATTTTGCCCCAAACAATGGCACCAAAGAAAAGAAAGAATAAAAATTACAACATTTAGCCAAAACACGGCTTTCCCAAAAACAACCAAACATTCAAACAAATCACATTCAATCACAAACGGTCTAGGTTTTCATCGGTTTTGCACAATCAAGCAACAATTGACAAGGCTTTGGCTTGGAATATGGCAAAAATACATGTTTTGCCATATGAAAAATTAACAATTAACTGAAAAAAAAACAAGCCAAATTAAAATAAAAAAATTCAATAGAACAAGATTAATTTTTTATTAAGGTTTTTGTAACTAGTAGCAATTAGGGTTTCAAAAAATCAAATTTTTAACCCCATGTTAACTAAAATTTCAAAAATTAAAAAAAACAAAGAACCCTAGGGTTCTTTTTCTTTCGTTCGCACGCCTCTGGGGGCCAAAAAAATTCGGATTTTGCTACTTTTTACAAAAAAACTTGCTAATTAAATCATCAATATGATGACTCGTGATACCACTGTTAGTGATTTACGGTTTAATCAAGTAAAACGCAGCGGAAAATATTACATAAATCACCAATCAAGGATCTATATATTGGCAAAGTAATTAAGCAATAATATCAAAGAGTTAGGATGTAGAAATCATACCCTTGAAGCCTTTGATTACACTAACGAGTAAGGATGAAGAACTCTAAGAATTTAATGTAGAATTCCTCTAATGATATTCACACTACACCATATCAAGAATACCAATTGGGATGCTAGTCCCTTGTTCAAAAGAATCAAAATCCCCAAAAACGTACCCACGTTAAAACCAAAAAATAAGAGGAAGTATTATATATTGTTTTGTGCGTACAAGCCACCAAAACCAATAACCACATATACTCTACTTTTTTTTCGTCACTTTTCTTTTCTTCTTTTTATCTCACGGCCGCATGGGGGGCAGGGAGGATTAGGGTTTTCTTTCATGCTCCTTAATTTAAGTACATATTCATAATACAAGTTATGAGATATGACATTTAGTTCCTTTTCTTTTTGATTCTTTATGATTACTCACTAATACGTTTTAACTTAACAATTAATTAAAACATAACTAGTCAAGTAATTATAGTTTATATAAATAATATAATTACCCTAATTATATTATACTTCCTCCGATTTAAAATAAGTGATACATTGTTGGTTTCACGGTTTTTGAGGCAAAATATGATAATGATAATTAAATTAGATTAATTGGATGGTTAGTGGGAATGAGTCCCACAAATTTTGAATAAAGTGAGGTTAATGATGTTTAAAAGTAAAAGTAAGGGTAAAGATGTCATTTCACTTTATTAAAGTAGATAGTTAGTGGGTATGAGTCTCATCACTTTTTACCAAGTAAGGTAAGTTTTCAAAGTGTATCACTTATTTTGATACACCCAAATATGGAAAGTGTATCACTTATTTTAAATCGGAGGAAGTATATTTTAAATGGTATTTGGTGTATAAGTGTGTGACCTTTTATGCTCACATATGTCTAGCCATATAACTATATGTCATGAGCGTGAAGCATATTCCAACAAAAAGCACACAGTTTAAGAAAACTATATCAGTTACATTTTGTCACCAATCAAATTTTCTCTTTCATACTTAATTTCTTTTAACTGGTTAAAACTTACAATTAGACAATTAATTTAGGACATATCAAAATGGAAAGATGAATATTGGAATGGAGGGAGTATATGCTCATCCTTATCTGATATCTTAAATTGAATTAAAATAAAGTGTCCGAATACAAATTTGCCATTAATACAAAATCAAATTAACTAAGGTTGAATTGTACTATATTGACGGATTTAGGAAAAAAAATCATAAAGGATATCATTTGCAAAATTTTTTTCTTACGGGTGTCAACTACATTAAAAAAACAATACTATTTTAATATTATTTGGAAAATTTTGAATGATTACACGGGTCATCGCGTGCTACACAGTAGGTCCTCCCATGCATGGGACATTGTTGTATTTTTGTTTGGGATAAGGCAAAGATGAAGTTCTTAATTTGGAGTGTATCTTTTGAAGAACAACGGAAACTATTAGTTTTGATTGTGGATCACCCTTTCTTGAAGTTTGGGGCATTTGTAAAACGTCTAAAAACTGCTTCCAAGAATTTAGAACGAGTTATAGTTAGGTTTATCGGGTATGAAACTCACTTAGAGCCTTGGGTGTTGTCACGCGGGGAGGCTGCGGTCCTCCATGGTATCCTGAAGTAGTGCCGCCACCACAGTGCTCGTGGTGTGAGTGAGATTATGCGAGAATTCGCTTGCGTGAATGGCAAGTTTAAAATTTGAAAATTGACCGTCTTTGTTTTATTTTAAACCATAAATAAATCAAATATGAAAACATTATATAAACCCTTTAATATTTTCGTATTTTACATATCCAATCTCAAAAAATATTATCTTCATCCAAATACAAATACAAATTCTCTCTTTCAAAATATATATGGATGATGATGGTTACACTTCGGATATTGATTATGAAAAATCTTTCTGTATTGTACTTTGTTAATCAAGCTTATCAGCATTGTAATTTGTTCTTTCTGTATTGTACTTTGTTTTTATTTTGAATAAATTAAAATATGGTAGTTTTTAAAAAAGAAAAAAGAAAAAAAGGTCTCAAAATAAGTGTTTTTGCTTGAGTTATGAGTAAAGAAATACTTCATATTTGTGAGTGTGAATATGAAATAAGAAATGCTTATGTAATGTTGATGTGACGTGTTAGTGGTGGTCTGACTTGTTACACGAATTTGACCTTTGGCCCACAATACACTTAAAAGGAGCTCTACCCTCTATGTATTTTGTAATTTTTGGTTATGTACTTCTGTGTATGCATGTACTCTCTGCCTGCTCTAGTCTCTTGCTAGAGTTGGGAGCTTCAGTTTGTTTATTTTTTTTTTATACTACCTACGTCTCAAAATTATTATTCATATTTTAATATCACACAGTTTAAGAAAAGTGTATTTATTAAATTGTGCAACTAATAAAATTTTATCTTTACCACTTAAGTGTTTTTTGATTGGTTGAATTTTCAAGTGAATAGTTATTTTGAGACATTTAAAAAGGGAAATATGGACAATAAAAATGAGATGGAGGGAGTATATTATTGCTGTTAAAAAAATATAATATCTTGAAACGGAAATCACGTGAGTATGTCTTTAAGGCACGGTATAAGGCTTATGCCAACCCACGTCGTGGAGCACTGTCAAAGTCCCGTCAGGGGCCATCACCATTGGCACCAACACGTCTTGGGCGTGCGTCAGAACAAATACGTCAGGGCTGACAGGGGGGTGTACGGCGTCGAGGGGATTTGTGTGGTGGGTGGGGTGGGGGGGGGGGGGGAGGGTTTGAGTTTAATATTTTAATATATTTTTTAAGGGGGATATGTTAGTGATGAGTTAGTGATGTATTGCTGTTGGCACGACCTCGTCAGTAACCCGGTAGGGAAGGGTTTAGTGCACTTTGAGAAGGCCAAATGATGCCAACTGTACTTGATTAGTTGGCTTACCTGATCAGACAACTCTTCCTACTTTTGGTAACCTTGATTTCTCCGTCTTTCTTGGAATGAAACAATTCTGCTTCATCTCGCCAAAAACAGTCGCATCCTATAAATAATATTATGTCCATGCATCACATCTGACTAGTTTCATATAAAAAAGAATCATCATCCCTTGCAACAAGGAAATCCATCAAACAAATCCCCTTTAATTTCTCTGAAAATGGCGCAGTCAATTCTCGGATCTTCCCCTGTTATCAAATCAGAGCTTCCGAAAGGACCGAATTCTTCTGCTTCCACATCAACTGTAATCTCTCTCACTTTGTCTGTGTGTGTAGATGTAGCATGCAGATAAGGTGTTTGATGAAATGCTCGTGTGAATTTTATGGTTGATTATTGTTTTTGTTTGGATTTCTGGAGCAGATCTCTGGTTCCAAGTTGAAGTTTTCGGAAATCGAGCAGACCAAGTTGGGATTTCTGAATTCTTCCAAGTAAGGCTTGTATTACGTATACTTTAACTCTCTGATTGTTTCAAGTTTTCATCTTGATGGCTTTAAAGTTCAAACACACGTGGCATCTTTTCTTATGATCTAAAGTAAGATTCTCCCATTGGGTGAAGATTGCTAAATTAAACAAAATCCTCAAGATAGATCGTGTTGTTGATTGAGCCCAAGATAAGCATGTCTTTAAGGGTTCACTAACGCTTCAATTTACTAATTAAAAATATATTTTATTTTTCTAAACTTATTCATTTCACACATTTACAGGAGCAATCTGGGTTTGAGATTGAAAGCCTCAAGGGAAGGGGTAGCTTTGGTTCTAGAAAATAAACCAAATCTTATAAATATATCCAACGATGGAAATGATTCATTCACTGAGATGAAGCAAAGATTCCTGAATTTCAAAAAACACAAATATTTGTAAGTGACAGAAATCTTTTGAATATGGAGTCTATGGCTTCCATTAATTTGAGAAATCATTATTGAACAGGGAAAACTTGGAGTGTTATCAAGAACTTGCTCAAGCACAAGCCCCAAAGGTGCTTATTATTCTGTCTTAAATAAATAAATACCATGTTCATTTTTTTTTGAAATATTATTTATTTTGGTGACTGATAATTGTAAGAACAGTTTCTGGTGATTTCTTGTGCAGATTCAAGAGTTTGTCCCTCGTATATCTTAGGGTTTCAACCTGGCGAAGCTTTTGTGGTCCGCAATGTGGCAAATCTTGTTCCACCATTTCAGGTATTTTGCACATGAACCATGTGGTCTTATTTTTAATTATTTTGTGGCATTGCCTTCGATTTTTAGAGTTTTGGTATATGTATTTATCTTGTTTCTGATTTTGTGTGCAGAATGGACCATGTGAAACGAATGCTGCACTTGAATTTTCAGTCAATGCTCTTCAAGTAAGAATTATTTTCTGATAATAATATTTACACACCCGTAAATTTTAACGTAATTTATATATATGAACGAGTACCTTTAATTGATTCAACATGTATATGGAGATTCAATTCAATAATTAAATTATTATTATAATAATAATTATTATTATTATTATTATTATTATTATTATTATTATTATTATTGTTATTTATTATTATTATTATTATCATCATTATTATTACCATTATTATTAATAACTATTTTTGAACTTGCAGGTTGAAAATATACTGGTGACTGGACATAGTTGTTGTGGAGGCATCCGTGCACTCATGAGTATGGAGGATGAAGAAAATTCAAGGTTTGGATAACGTAATCCTTCTCATTTTTAATTTATTTTTATTTTTTATTCATGTTATTGTTTGCTTATTTGGACACCTAATCTCATTTAATTCTGCATTTTTTTCAGTAGCTTTATCAAGAATTGGGTTGTAGTAGGAAAAGCAGCAAAATCAAGCACAAGAGCCACCACTTCTAACCTCAACTTTGACCAGCAATGCAAACACTGTGAAAAGGTGCTTACTCTCAAACACTATTTGACTTTTGAGGTCAAACGAAATTAAAGTTCAGTCTTAAATTGATACTCATTCCCCAAATTTTGGAGAATAATTTAACAAGCACATCAAAAGTTATATACAATGCTTTAATGAGCTAAGTTTTGTGAAAGAACTTGTATGAAATCTTGAACTTGAGTGTAGTAGGTTTGACTTTTGACTTTCCGGGTCAAAAGTCAAAGTGCATTTTTTTCCTTCATATAGGATTAATGACCGTAATAGCCACATACTTTCATAGTGCTGATTTGTGTAACATATATCCCGTTTTTTCTAATAATGGTGAGTTTTATATTTAATTTTCAGGAATCAATTAATAATTCACTATTGAACTTGCTTACATACCCATGGGTAGAAGAACGAGTAGCAAAAGGATTGCTTTGTGTTCATGGCGGGTATTATAATTTTGTAGATTGTACATATGAAAAGTGGACTCTTGATTACCAGCCAAATCAGGAAACAGGTGGGTATGCATATGCCATCAAGAACCGTGAATTTTGGTCTTGATCTAATTCATATTCATAATTTGATAGAATGTTTATTGTTATAAGATTGTTGTTTGTGTGCTGTATTATTGGATCCGATCCGATTTAGGGGTGTGGATCTTGTATTTATGTTTGTCAAGTTTAATGATAAGAGCATAGTGAAATTTGTGTATCCTTTATTTGTGACATAAAATTGTCAAGACATTTATATCGAACAAGGAGATAACTTGGGTGAAATTTCATTCCATTCTATTTTCAAGCAAACCTTGGTGATTCTTTCTAAAAGCAAAGTCGTAATTTTGGTTGATAGTGTTTATACACATAATTTTATTTCAGCTTCTTTCGTTGAAGAGTTGGGATTAGTTGTACAAATAGAATGCAAAGTTATTTAATGCAATCAATTTTGTCATAAAGTAGAAAGACAAATGTTATATAGCTTATTTGGTGGGACTCATCACTCACTAACTTATTTGGTATTGGTGTATCTACATCTTTATTAAATAATTGGGCTAACATTCTCCATTGTGTTCCGGGTAAATTTCCTTTTAATTGTCTTGGTGTCCCGGTGGGTATTAACATGAACTTAAAGAAAAATTGGACCCCAATTATAAACCGATTTAATTCTAAATTATCCGATTGGAAGGCAAAGACTTTGTCTTTTGGTGGTAGGCTCACACTTGTCAAATCGGTGCTTGGTAGTCTACCACTATATTACTTTTCTTTGTTTAAAGCTCCCGCATGTGTTATTGAGAAACTTGAGCAAATAAGAAGGAGTTTCTTATGGGTTGAAACAAATATTAGTTGGGTTGCGTGGCCCATTGCATTAGCATCAAAAGCTAATGGTGGTCTTGGAATTGGATCACTAAAGGCGCAAAATCTTGCTCTACTTTCCAAATGGTGGTGGCGCCTTAGGGACGGTAAAAGCTATATATGGAAACAAGTTATCATGGCAATTCATAATCTGTCAAAAAAACCTGTCCACGCAATGGCAGCTTGTAATTCAGTGGGAGTATGGCGTAATATTGCAAAGATTGAAAATGAGTTCATAAAAATGGATACGAATTTTTTCGATGTTTTCTCAACTCATCTCGGAGACGGGAATACCTTCCTGTTTTGGAAAGATATATGGACCGGTGAATCCCCCCTACAGCTACGGTTTCCACTGCTATATGCATTGGAAAAATATAAATCTTGTTTGGTATCGGATCGTATCACATCGACTGGATTCAGGTGGGAATGGAAACAAGGCTTTAGCAATCAATCTATCATCAATGAGTTCATCGTACTACTACATCTCATTGGTTCTGTCAGATTATCTTCATCATCGGATCGGTTACAATGCAGACTATCAATCAACGGGTCGTTCGAGGTTCACTATATTCGTAGATGGCTTGACCATAAATTGACGTCTACCGGATATATCAATATGCCATGGCTGCGATCGGTTCCGTTAAAAGTTAATTGTTTTGTATGGAGGGGTCGGTTTGGGGAGAATTCCGGTTGCTAAAAGTTTAGAAAGAAGGGGGGGTTAACATTGTTTGTCCTATGTGCAAGATATGCAATAACGGTGTCGAAGATATCGATCATGTTTTTCTTCAATGTTCTCGTACAAAAGAGGTTCTTGCATGGATCTTTAATTGGTGCAACATCTCGCCACCTTCATTTTTATCGGTAAAAGAGTTAATTGAATTTGGTGTTACATGGGGGAATTGTTTGAAGAAAAGAAAAATCTTATCGACAATCATTCATTGCATGATATGGTTCGTTTGGAAGGCGAGAAATGATATGGTATTCAATAATGTTAATAAGTCCTTTTCGGTGATCGCGGGAGATATCATTGATAATTCTCTTGTATGGTTAAAACATAGAAGTAATTTGGATTGTAATGTGGTTGATTGGGGAATTTCTCCATTTTAATTTCCTTGTACTTTGTGTTTTTTGTTGGCCCATCTTAGTTTCTTGCTAAGGTGGTCTATTTTTAATATTTATATTTGCCGTTTCCAAAAAAAGATAGTTATGGTCCATTCTTCGAATGACTTGTAGTCTTCCATTTATTCTTTCTTATTAGTCATATCATTAACAATGAACGATCAAAAACATATACTTCCTCCGTTTCAAAATAAGTGATACAAATTAGCTTTCACGTTTTTTAAGACAAAAGATTGTAATGAATGTTAAATTAAATTAAATTGGATAGTTAGTGAGTAATGAGTCTCACATAATATGATTAAAGTGAGTTTAATGATGTTTAAAAGTAAAAGTAAGGGTAAATGAGTAATTTCACTTTATTAAAGGAGATAGTTAGTGGGTATGGGTCCCACTATATTTTACCAAATAAGGAAAGTTTCAAAGTGTATCACTTATTTTGAAACGCACCAATATAGAAAATGTATCACTTATTTTAAAACGGAAGAAGTACAATTTTTGGGTCGGGTTCAATCGGTCGGATCTGTTGAATCACTAAACATGTACAACCACAGATTCGGTGAGTGGTCCGGTTTTCAAAACCATGGTAGTAGCAATGTTTTAAAACCCGGGTTGACCCGGCCGGTTCAACCCGGGACCCGGGGAAGAGAGCGGTTTAAAAGTATCCGGGTTTTTGCTCGTAAACGACCCGTTGAGACCCGGCCAGTTTTCGTCAAACCCGGTGACCCGAAATTCGTTTTATGACCCGGCCAATGTCTAAATCTGTAAATTTTATAGCAGACAATCATCAAAATAAACTGATCGATCATTATATCATATTTAGCAGGCAAAAATAGATTAAAAAAAGGTAAATTAAAAAATGTAAAATTGTATTTATAACTAGTATTGTGTTACCCACGCGATGCTGCGGGGTTTCTCATATGACGTCCAAAAGATTATTTAAATCAATAAATGTTTCAGTATTGCAACGTCTAGCTATATCATGTGTTATGTACATGATTGTATATAATTTGTTTTTATCATTAGTTAATAGTTAGTATGTAAATTCATAGCATTTAGTATTTATTTTGTGTAAGAGTATGTGTTAATGTGTATGTCAACTCAAAACTTTATGCTAAAGAGGAAAATTTAGGCAAAAAATAGTCATTTTGGTTATATAAGAATTTATTTGTCACATAAAAATATTAAAAAATACATATATTAAAAAAGTTCACGCAAGCAATCATTTTTTGAAAAGATGTATATTTTGAATATTAAAGTTCATAATAATAATTTGTTTCTACGAAAAGTTAACATTTAAGGGAGTAAATTGTAATATCGGGAAAATAATTAAAGTTCATGATAATAATTTGTTTCTAAGAAAAGTTAAAGTTTAAGGGAGTAAATTGTAATATCAGAAAAATAATTTATTAGGTAAATAGAAAATAAAAATTTAGAGGGTAAACATGTAATTTTTATAAAAGATGTAGATGTTAAATATTTAAGTTCAGGGTAGTAATTGTTATTTAGGAAAAGTGAAAGTTGAAGGGAGTAAACTATAATAATTAGAAAGTTGATTAAAAAAAGGAGTAGGTAGCAAGATTCGACTATTCGAGCATTAGACCAGTGGTTTAATAACCTAGGCGTTATCCACTCCAGGTAATTCCCACTTGCATCCTATATCGCCTACAATGCATATATACGTAAAACCAAATGATGCGCTGTTAAAATTTTTTATTGGTGGTGTCAATATTCATGTGATGTCTTTTGTTAGGTATATAATTTAACATTAGTAGGAGACTGCCCCTTGAGAAGCATATATTAACTTTTGTTTTTTTAATTGCTATTTTTTTAACTTTAATATTTTAATTAATTTTATATAAAATTTTTTAATACTTTTCTAGTTGACCCGGATCGACCCAGCGGTTGAACCGGTTGACCCGTGACCCGACCATCTTACCGGATCAATTAAAAACCCGGGTTTTAAAAGATTGGGTAGTAGTCCGAAACTCCAAATAACCTTTAGTTACATTTTTTAGTGACAACCCATAATATGGTCACCAACTTCATCATCTTGTAACAACAAAATAAGTCTTCACTAAACTTTGGTCATTGGTGTAAAAGTAGTGACCAACACTACATAATCAATCATCACTAATTGGTCAGCAAATTACAAATTTCGAAACCATAAAATAGGTGTCACTAAGAAGTGTCATTGAATTAAAAAAAGTTAGAGGCAAATATCCACACAACTAAAACCATATATCAATATATGTCTTCAACGATACTTAAACTCACAATCTTTTAATTACCTTTCACATAAAACTAGGCTACAAGCCTTTTATTTGGTCATTCAATTATACAACTTTTAGTATGCATTCTAGTTTGGGTCCCATGGTATTAGTCTTTGATTGAAACCATCGATTAGTCGTGTCTGTTTGATGCAATGATTTTGAATTCCAAGAACATTAGAAAGTCGGTGTTTCACAATCAAATATTTCTGGAAAATTATTTGAGATTTTATGTTTTAGGAAATTATTTGAGATTTTAGAGTTTAAGGAAATTATTTTGGATTTTGGGCATTTTTTGCCTTTGTATGTTGGTGGATTTTCTTACGGTAGCTATAAGCTTCATAAGAGATCATAGCTTTACGCCAAGTAATGAAGAGTGTATGCTTCTTAAAAGTGACGAAGAGCCTAGTTTGAGAATAGTGTACATTATCACAACATGTAATAGTTTAATTATTTCAACCAAAACTCTAGACACCCATTTTAAATATAAGATGTTTAATAATACCAATATCACATCACAATTCAAATCTATTAATATAGAAATTAGTAACACAACGTACATGGAATTAATGCAATTCAACATTCTACCTCTGGCATATAACAATAAGGGCAATAAAGATGGTATCCAATACATAAACTATATGACACAACAAAGGAAAACACATAAATAATCATTAAATCTTCATGGAATATCCTGAAATAATGAATATGGTGGTAGTGATAGTTGAGGTAAAGTGAACGAATGACACGTTTTCACAAAATACTATTCTCAAGGGTGTGGTTCGGAAGGGATAGGGAAGTCCTTTGGAAACTCTGGAATTGTTGGCAATGGTACTTCGGGTTTGGGTAAAGTTGGTAGGTTTGGCTTTGGAACTTCAGGCATTACGGGCTTTGGAACCTCAGGAATTATGGGCTTTGGAACCTCAGGAATGATTGGTTTTGGAAGCTCGGGAACTAATGGATTTGGAACCTTAGGATGTACGGGCTTTGGAACCTCAGGAAGTACGGGCTTTGGAACCTCAGGAAGTACGGGCTTTGGAACCTCCGGAAATGCCGGTTTTGGAACCTCGGGAACTATGGGTTTTGGAACCTCATGAAGTGCAGGCTTAGGAACCTCGGGCAGTACAGGCTTCGGAACCTCGGGAATGACTGGTTTTGGAAGCTCGGGAACTACTGGCTTTGGAACCTCAGGGAGTGCGGGCTTTGGAACCTCTGGAAATGCGGGCTTTGGAACCTCGGGAAGGGTGGGTTGTGGAATTTCAGGAAGTGTCGGTTTTGGAATCTCGGGAAGTGCCGGCTTTGGAATTTCAGGAAGTGTCGGCTTTGGTATCTCAGGAGGTGTCGTTTTTGAAATCTCGGGAACTTTGGGCTTTGGAAGCTCTGGTATCTCCAAAAGCTTGCGTGCCTCAACAACAATCTTCCCGCCACTTATTGATGCTTGATGAGGTATATCGCATACACCTTTCTGATTGACCGGACGGAAGCCTTTCCGAACGGAAGGATCAAACGACTACAGAAGGATCGATGATCCCAAAGACCATGATCCAACCGACATGCGCGAATCACGGAAAGGAGGCCTCACCAGTACAATCGCATTAAATGCGACCAAGTCCCTAGGGCGGCTTCGGCGCAAGACCGGGTTATTACCCACCGGTTCGAAGCTTCCTGCGACTACCTAATATCCAGGGAGCTCGAGAAGGACCGGTCTGAAGAACGATGTCTTCTTTTCCCGCCTAAAGATAACCTACTATAAATACGATCCCCTGGAGACCAACATGGAGCAGACACTTCCGGTACATATATTACTCGCATCATTTACTACTTACACTTAACACGATCCTCGCCGATCACGACCTCACGTCAATCACATACATATACGCCGATTACTAACTTGAGCGTCGGAGTGTTCTCACGGGAAACCTCCCGGGGAGCTTCTGACTAAGGGTTGTTCCGTTGTTTCATGATCCACCGGGCAGGAGAGCAACGTTTGTCCTTCCGGAGGAAACATGAACCAAACCTAGTACGAGGAGAAAAGTATTGTGGTGGAAACGAGCCATTGATGTCGCAAATTGTGGACGATTACAGAAGAAAACGAAGAAGTTAAATTAATTGTGTTTGAGTTGGATTGAGAATGAATGTATGCTCAAATTTAGATTTATATAGAAGATTTTGAGACGTGGCGAAAAGGGACACATGGACAAGTTGGTGAGAATGATAGAGAAACATGTATTTTTTAGTTCAACTTCTCATCTATAATTAGAGATGTTGGTTGCCTGTACACGTTGAAAAACTGGGATCGACTTTTTTTTTTTTTTGTTTGACTAGCTTCAAGAGGATATGATTGTGTGACCTATTAAATAACTATTTAGATTATATACATCTTATACGAAGTAGTTAACTTATACTAACTATATGTTATAATTTTTGTTCAAACAATTAAGGTTGGTATTCTCTGTTCAAAAAACTGTATCCCATGCACAAAGGGGAAAAAAGTAATTTAACATATGAAATCCGACTTTGCTTCGTTATTCTAATTAGTGTTTGCCTTCTGTAGATTGATGACATCATTTATTCTTTCTATTTATTATATGAGTTTTGCTAATATGTGCCCATGACATATGATAATGAACGGTTAATTGGCCAAAATTTTCTTAATTAGAGTAAAATGATATTGATGAGTTATTAAAATTTTTATGTTATACCGATTTACATGTTGCATAATTGAAAATAAAGTTTTTTGATACATTAATTAAATGCAGTATAAAAGACATTTACTATTTACTATGATATGTCCATAAGAGCATATATTAAAAAATATCCCTTATGATATTGCATGTTAATCATTTGAGCTAATTAATAACACTAGCAGGTACCCACGCAATGCGGCGGCAGGTACCCTGGAACTATATTTTGTAGTGGCGATATTGATGGTAGTGATAGTAGTGATGGTGCTGACCAGTGGTGCGTAATGATGGTGGGTGCGTGGCGGTAGTATTGATAGTTGGGGTGGTGATGCGTAGTGATGGTGTGTGGCGCTGGTAATGATTATGGTGATGGTTGGTGGTGGTGGGTGATGGTGAGTGGTGATGGTGGATTGGTGGTAGGAAGTGGTGATCAATATAATAATATGAGTTTAAGTATTAATAAAGATAATAAGGTAGAACATGAAGATTGCATATTCAAGTCCGGGATGTCAATTTTTTCAATACATAATTTTTTTTTTAAATAACAAGTGTTTTAATGAAAATTAAAATTTAGGAAAAATCTAAATGCTATCATACAGAGTAAAGATGGTATCTAAATTCCAAATTAATGTTATATGGCGATGGGAAGAAAGTCTTATGAAAAACAATTAACATATTAATAAAAGGATTAATATTTTTACAATTAAAGAGTAAATTTGCTTGTAGGTTGTAAGAAAGTCTTATGAAACACAATTAACATATTAATCTCTCTTCATACAGGAGCTATGTAGAATAAATACACACTAAAATTACATTAAATAATTATTAATTAACATGTTAGCAAATAGACGATTTAGTACATTCTGAAAGTAGAAAACCTTTGATGAGTGCAGGTCTTTCAAAAGGAGGCATCTGCGAATAATAAACAATTTAACTGGATCTTGGAATATTTGGATCTGGGCAACAATCCATTCAAATGGGCAAAACAAGAATACTTGGATCTTGAGAATACCTGAAAACAAAATATGCGAGAGAAATAGTAGGAAGCCATCCACTCAATCCAAATACATATTTTAACCAAAACAAGCTGCAGAATATAGTGCACATGCAGCACCCATACTAAATCCTCCAATACCTAGGTTAACTGTGAAAGAAATAGGTGACTGAAATATTGAAAAAAATGTATGTAAATAATATTCGGGTCAAATGAAATTACCATCAGAGGTCTTGGTTGATAACGAGTTTGCTATGTGTGCTACAGAAGCATCACGACCTTCAATGTCATTTGGACCATCTTCCAGAAGCTCTCCTTCATTGATCTCTGTTAAGAACCCAAAAATATTGCGAAATAATTAAAAATAATGAATTTAATTGAATTCAAGAATGTTTAATGCTTTAAATTTAAAATCTCGATATATTGCATGTAGCACAAGAGAAACCTGCAAGCACAGTAACTGGTCGAGTTGGAGCCGTTGGGCTTATCCATTTAATCTAGAAAAAAATGTAAATATTTCATGTCATTAAATGATTTTTAACGAAAATATGAAGACGAAAATATATAAATATTCTTACCTTGGAAGAGGAATGTTCTCCAAAAGTTGTGATCAGTTGCAAAAATAAACAAAAAAAACCATCAAAAATTTGTGTAAGTTATGTTAACAACATAATCAATTTGCATTCTCTACATCGCATAGCTGTGGATGAAACCCTAACCACATGCAACCCTGATCCTTAGGTATGAGATGAAATTTCACACAATGAGGAAGATGTTCAATATTGATTCCGAGTAGAGAAAAAAAACCCAAGATTATTATACAAAATTGCATAAAGACTCTAGATCCTTAGGTCGAGATTGAATACCTTAATAAATGCGCAAACAAATTGCTTAGATCGGTAACAAAAATCATACTTGAGGTCATCGATCGGAAGGGGGATTGTCGGAGGTCGGATGACGGGAGGGTCGGAGATCGGAGGTGACCTGTGAGAGGTCGGAGGACGGTTTCATGCGTGAATGATAGTTTTGGAAAATGAAACCCTATATGGTTGAAGGGTTCACGCATGCAAGGCACTGCAAGCGTAGGAATCGAACGGGCAATGATACATTACCGATGCAAATGTAGTCTGTTTCCCAAACCCTTTCAACTTCCTTATTTGTAAATAAATCTCAACCAGTTAATAAAGATAAGTGTAGCAAAAGATTCAGCAAGCGCACTTGTAGCTCAATGGTTAGAGCGCTTTCTTCGAAGTATTGTAGTCGGAGTTCGAATCCGGTTGTGTGCAATGTTTTTAAAGTTCAAAGAAGATACAAAAATAGAAAGTTTTTGGCTGAATTTTTATAATACTATTTAGGGAAATGTCCTAAATGCTTTATAGATAGTAGAGAAAAGTATTTAATTAATCAACAATGATAATTAAAAGAACAGAAGTAATGCATTAGTTTCTAGGGAAAAGTACCATAGAACAACATCTTGCTTTTCAAGTTAAAATTTTTCACCTAGGAGGCTAAACTCTAAGGCTCCGTTTGGTTACGGAGAATTTTCTACTTTTCCGGGAAAATTTTCTAAGAAAACAAAAAGTTCGGAAAACGCGTTTGGTTCCATAAGTTTTCCAAATTTTTCCAAGAAAATGAAAATTTTCTATTTTTCAAAATTGTGAAGGATTTTGAAAAATTTTAAAAAGTGAATTTTATTGTTTTCTATACTTTTCTATTTCTAATTTTTTTTCTCTAAAATATACACATACCCACTCTCCACTCCACTATACCCACCCAATACCCCAACACACACACTCAAATAATTCTATACTCAAATAAAACTTCTTTGATATAAGTAAACGTATTGATTTAATGATTTAAATCATTTATTAAAGGTTTTCAAAAATTCTATACTATATTGTTTTAATCGTTGACTCAAATATTTAGAATTAAATTAGTTTTTTAAACTACTTTTTAATTGATGCATATTTTGGATATAACTTAGACCTGAATAATTGTATACTATGTAACAACATATTATAAAATATTACTACCTCCGTATCAAAATAAATGATATACTTTCTATTTAGGGGTGAATCAAAATAATTAATACACTTCTAAATCTTACCTTATTTGGTAAAAAAAATGGGATCAATTATCCACTAACTATTTACTTTAATAAAGTGAAATTACCCTTTTACCTTTGCTTTTACTTTTAAACATCATTATTATCATTTTATTCAAACGAAGTGAGACTCATTCTCCACTAACTATCCACTTTAAATTGTTTTAAACTATTTTTTAATCTTTTGTCTCAAAAACCGTGTTTCTTTAAATATATCACTTATTTTGATACGAATGTAGTATTAACATAGCACTCGTTGAATTTGAATAATTGTAATGGTGGAATTATTTAGGAGAAAATCAATTATATGGTTATTTGGATTAACTTGCACTTATATATGCTTCATTTTAATTTATTCACCGTAAGTTTTGATCATTTGCAGTATTATGGACCAAAATTTGTTCATGATGCTACCACAAGACAAGCATAGCTACCTCAATTTGTGGATCCATATGCACTTCTTGAAGACGAACGGATCTCTGAAACTGCACCAAGGCTAAAGTAATGTTACATAATACTACAATATTAAATCAATAGCTAGACATTTTATTATCATTACGTTTCTACAAAATGTTCTGTAAATGCAACCAAGAAATCAGTAACGACCCGAATTTTGTAAATAAATAAATTGTACAAAAATATGATAAATAAGGATAAATCGTTTAAAGAGCATAGGAATTGTATTCGTGTCATTTGGACATCGTTTGAGATGGTTAAGGTCGAAACCGGGCTGAGTTAGTCAACAAAAAGTTGCAGCCTAGCTGCCTGGGAGAGTTCGCGACGCGAACTGTGGTTCGCGATCGCGAAGCCGAGGCAGGGATTTTGGTGCTTGATCGTGAGGAAGTTAGCGAACGCGAGGTCGGACGCGAACAAGAGTTCGCGACGCGAGCTAGTCGCGAAGTTGGTCGCGAGATTTGCTTTGAGCGGCTCAATGACGTCACTCCCGTGTCAGTTCGCGGCGCGAAGTGGGTGTTCGCGGCGCGAACTCCTGTCTGGCTGTATAAAAACGGGTTTAGCCTAGGGTTTAGGCATTCAACAACCCTACTCACCTACTGGCCGTTATTTTGAAGGAAGTGTACATTTTTGGCATTCTTTGGCTTGAATCTTCATTAATCTTAGGGATTCTTTCATCAAAGGTAAAGATTATTGATTCTTATCATCTTTTACCTTAGTTTCAAGCTTTTCATGGGTATCAATGGTGGTTTTGGGAACCAACCATGTCATCTTTGGGGAAGATGACCAAACTTGGGTGTAAAACACTCATTGTAAGCTTGTAATCATTGTGTACAAGTGGATTTGGCTTTTATGGATAGAAATCTTGAACTAGGGTTTGAGATTCCACCAAGTTGTATGAACTTGATGGTTGGGGATGTTAATATGGATTAATTAGTAGCTAGTTATGATTTATAACTAGATTTTATGATGATATCGATATTAGGTCAAGAAGGGGTTGAGATTGGAAGTACTTCTTTGGTTGAGAAGTAGAGATTATGTTGATAAGCACAAGTATTGGATAGCATTGCTAAGGTGAGTACATGTGATCTTTTCTGAGTACATAGTAAACCATGTTTCATAGCTTGAAATGATTTTTTAGAGTCTTTATTAGATAACTGCTTTTAATAAAGAAAATATTGAATTGAATTGAATGGAATTGAATTGAATTGACTTGAGTTGAATTGACTTGAATTGTACATTTACGTGTTTAGTTACCACTAGTATGACATGAGTTGTTATATGGGGCTTTGACCCAAGTTGATGATTTGTTATGTGGTAGCTAATCAATTGGATCCTAGATAACCCACACAAGTTGGGGGAGTTAGTGGCTACTACTTGGGGCGGTACCACCCTGCGCAAGAGTAGTATGTCGAGAAATAGATAACCCGGAAAGCGGGGGAGTTTGAGATAACCCGGAAATCGGGGAAGCAAATAGATAACCCGGAAACGAGGGAGTTTACCTAGTTAACCCATATCGGGGGAGTTTGTTTCGGGGAAGCCCGTTACGTATGTGTTGGGCATATAGCAAGCCTTAGAATATGATTGGCTATGTGCAATGTGATAATTATTTAATTATTATTTTATTGCAAATATTTTCTAACCGGGTCTAAAACCCATGTTTCTGAGGAGACAACCTTGTCTCACGTACTACATTTCTTTTGACTATGTACTCAGGTTCGGGAGCTAAGGATTAGGCGGCCCGTAGTAGTAGCATTGGAAGATTAAGCTCGGTGTACCATTTAATTCCCTAAGACTTAGATTTGATATTATTGTAACACCGTTTTTGAAACTTGTTAATCCTTTCAAATGTTTTAACTAAACTATGTTTTTGGATATTATGAATTTTTGGATGTTGGACTTATTTATTTAAAAGTTTAAATGGTTTTGAAAAATTGGTGTGTTACAAAATCTCATTATAACGAGATTTCTTTTTTATTGTAAATACAGATTTCGCTAAAACTTATAACTCACTAACTTGTTCTCCAAACAAGTCAATATATATATATCAACAAACGCAAAAAAAGGTTGTCCCATTACCTTGAGAATCGATTGCAACAAAACTGTTTAGGTTAGTGATAGTTTGTGCTGAAATGCTTCAAGTTAGAGATTCAATTGCTGATATGCTACGGGCAAAATACTTGCAACATCGTCAAAGACGTTTGCAATCTTGATACCAATACTACATGTTTGCCTCACTTAATAGTGATGAGAGGAGACAATCAAAATTAAAATAGCCAATACACTAGGCTTCATGAACTCAAAATTACTTGCAAGTGGTTATCTACATTTTTACTTTGTTGATTTCATATACCAACACAAAAATATTATACTAATATGTCATGCAATTGGATATGAATATAACAAACTATCAAATGCAAACAAATGAGTTGGATATGTTCAAGCATATTAAGGAATGAGAAAGTTGACAACAAAAAGATTGCATAATGGCATATATTTAGTGTCATTTGAATAGAATCTTATTACATACGTTTTTACTTTAAAATTGCTAATGGAAACAGGTAACGTGTTGCAAGTATACAAAATATTGTCTATTTTAGTTAATGTTATTTAGTTGAAATAATTAACAATGTAGCCCGACGATAAATATGGTGGTTAGGGGTGGTGGTATGGGTTGGGGGGTTGGGGGCGGGTGGGTTGGGGGTTGGTGGGTGTCGGTTGTAGGGTGTGGGGTGGGTGGGTGCAGATGTGGAAGGTGGGCTGAAAGAGCAAATATGTTGTATACTGTATTTTAAAGTATATTGTATTGTTTAAAATAACTAAAAATAGAAAATGAAAACATGCGGAAAATATACAACCAAACAAGTTTTCTAATTTTCCAAAATTGGAAAATGAAAACTCAATGTTTTGAACCAAACACGTTTTCAAAAAATTTCATGAAAAACCGTAAATGAAAACCATTTCCTTTTCCCTAGAAAACTTTTCACAGAAAACGAAAACCATTTTCCGTAACCAAACGGAGCCTAAGGCTCCGTTTGGTTACGAAAAATTTTCCACTTTTCCGGAGAATTTTTCCAAGAAAACAAAACGTTCGAAAAACGCGTTTGGTTCTATGAGTTTTCCAAATTTTTCCATAATAATGAAAATTTTCTGTTTTTCAAATTTGTGAAGGATTTGGAAAATTTTTAAAAAGTGAATTTTATTGTTTTCCATACTTTTTCATTTCCAAACTTCTCTAAAATATACACATATCAAGTCTTCTCTCCACTCCACCCACCCCATCCCCAACACACACACACACACATATAAACATTGGTAAATATTTGTGTCATTCTTGCATTGTTTCTATGTGTTTATGTATCTTTAAATGCTTGTTTTTTTTTTTTTGTGTGATGAATATGCACAAGTGGTCTTGTTACATGGGCTTGTCTACATTATGTTAAATTACATTCTATATTTTCGGTTTTATTTACTTTGCCAGATATACTTTTATAGATTACATATTGAAGCTTACGGCTCAAATATATTTTAAAATTAGAAACCAAGTTAATATTCTTTCTAAAAAGTTTGTTAGCATTATAAATTTTAAGTTAACAACTGCGGAGTACCTATAAATTGACTTCGTTTAAGTTGAATATACAATTATTGACATCTTTTTTGGTTTAAGTTATATTGACTTGGTTCAAATGTGGTTCAAGAAGGGTTTCCTTTGGATATGACTCGTCAAAATGAAATGTTTCAAGTTAGAGATTCAATTGCTGATATGTTATGGGCAAAATACTTGCAACGTCTTCAAAGACATTTGCAATCTTGATACCATTACTACATGTTGTAGGGTTTCATAACACTGATCAACCACTTGGGTCAACCTCCTAGTATGCTTGGTTCGAACCATACTGACAAGAACATGAACTTGTTCTTGCCGGTTAAACCAACTAGCTAGTTTAATTCCTAAAATCGGAACTGAGATTAAATTTAATCCTTAAACCCTAAAGGATTATGGGATGTTGGAAATCTAGACTAGATTAACAAGAAAGAAACCTTGTACGAAACACTCGAACACACACACACACATTGTTGTGTATTCGACGGCCACCAAGAACCCTAGGGTTCTTGGTTTCGGTCGTACATAGAGAAAGAGGAAAAATGGTTTTCCAAATCATACATTAATCTTGCTTAAGTAAGTCCACTGATGATGAACACGAATAATGATCTTCTAGTTGATCCTTGTAATGATCTTGGTCTTCAAAGGCTTGAAGAACACGAAGAACACGAAGAACGAACGAAGAACAATTGAAGAACACAAGCTTGTGTTCTTCCTTGTGTATTCGGCCGAATAAGGGGGCAAGGGAAGCGCTAGGATTTCGTGTGGAGTGACTTGCAAAACAAGGAACCCCAAGCCTTCTATATATAATAGAAGGACTTTCACTTAGGGCTCTTCTAGTTTAATTAAGATTAATTTCTTAATTAAACTTATCTTTTACACATTTAACCCTTATAGTTTAACTAGTTATTATTGTTGCACTTAATTATTAAATGCCTAGTATTAATATACTTAATATTTTGGTATATACACTTACACGAAATATATGTTTGTATTTATACTTTTAATAATTAATTATATAATAAACTTTATATAATCTAAACAATAATATTATCCAAACACCATATGATTTAATTACTTTAAATCATATTATGGATAATCTATAATTATCACATTTTATATTTACTAAACTAGTAAATGCACAAATACTTGTATTAATTAGTTAGATAAACTAATTTAGTAATGAGTTAAACTTAACTTAATACTTAACTGATTCATAATGACTATTATGAATCATTCCTCTTCCAGGTATCATTACATATCTTACTCGTATTACATGCACTCACCAGTGTGACCCTTAAGTGTTTCGTAAGCATGAATGTATCACCATAGGTTGACTAACTGTGCACATAATTCCAACACATGTTTGCCTCACTTAATAGTGACGGGAGGAGACAATCAAAATTAAAATAGCCAATACAATAGGCTTCATGAACTTAAATTTACTTGCAAGTGGTTATCTACATTTTTACTTTGTTGCTTTCATATACCAACACAAAAATATTATACTAATATGTCATGCAATTGGATACGAATATACGTCACCAAGCCCATTTCCTGAAAATAACAAACTATCAAATGCAAACAAATGAGTCAGATATGTTCAAGCATATTAAGGAATGAAGTTGACAACAAAAAAATTGCATAATGGCATATATTCACTGTCATTTGAATCGAATCTTATTGCATACGCTTTTTACTTTAAAATTGCTAATGGAAACAGGTAACGTGTTGCAAGTATACAAAAGATTGTCTATTTTAGTTGATGAAATACTTATTTAGTTGAAATAACAATGTAGCCCAATGATAAATATGATGGTTAGGGGTGGTGGTATGGGTTGGGGGGGGGGGGGGTTTGAGGGTGGGTGGGTGTCGGTTGTAGGGTGTGTGGGTGCAGATGTGGAATGTGCGTTGATGAAAGAGCAAATATGTTGTATATTGTATTGTTTAAAATAACAAAAAATAAAAAATAAAAACATGTGGAAAATGTACAACCAAACAAGTTTTCTAATTTTCCAAAATTGTAAAATGAAAACTCAATGTTTTGAACCAAACACGTTTAAAAAAAAATCATGGAAAAATGTTTTCAAATCATTTCTTTTTCTTAGAAAACTTTTCATAGAAAACGAAAACCGTTTTCCGCAACCAAACGGAGCCTAAAGTTCTTGCTAGAAGCCATTGAAAAAAAAATCTAGATAACTGGACTGCCCGTCAAAACGCAAGTAGTTAGTCTAGACCTAAAATAATCAAGCAGGTTCGATAGATTGATAATTGAGAATTGTGGTTTCATTGATTCATAGAAGGGTTACAATCTCACATAAATAGCAATTATATAAGGGGACAGTGAGTGTGTGGTTGTCACGTATATAAGTTTAGGTGTGGAACTTCATAAAATTACGTAGTTTTGGTTAAAACATATAAATATTATCACATAAATCTATTAGTGTATCAAAACCCGTCTAAACGGATTGTCTAGACCCCTTATGTAGAAGACGAATATTCAATTTGTATATTGTGAGATTTAAGGAACATCGAAGAGATTTTGGGACTTGTTGGGAGGCACGACTTTGAGTTTTAAAAATGAATGATGGGAAATGGGTCTTCGATGAATTTAATGATACACATAAATCATTAATTAACCAATACACCAACAAAAGTAATAAAACAGCCTTCTTATCGTGTACAATTGAAAAATCATTTTTTACGCAGGGGTTTTACACGGGTTTTAAACTGTTAGAGCTAGGGTTTAGATGGGAATTGATACAATAATGAGTTTTAAGTATTTTAATCAAAACTACGTAGTTTTGTGTAGTTCCACACCTAAGCTTAGGTATGTGACACACACACATTCATTTTTTCCATTATATAAATTATAATCATAACAAATCCTAATGAACACAAGTATACACAATTGGGTTGGGCCTTCTAATAGGACTTTCATGTTCATGTTGGGGCTTTTGGTAGCACCGAAACAAAAAGATATTCAAAATTGGCGTTTCGGTCATCTAATGGGTTCCTTAAGTTTTGAGGCTATATGATATACTATTGGGTCAATATTGGTTGTAATTAGTATGCTTAGTATATAAGCATATGACTAAACACCAAGGTTTTTAAACAGTGTAAGGCGTTACGTGGCGTAATGACACTATCAAGCTTTAAGCCATGGTGATTTTCAAGGCGGCAAAATTTATTATATAATTTATGTATAACAATTCATATATAAAGTTCATAAAAAGTGTTACATCCAAATTTATAATTATATACGTCATCATTTTTATAAAAAAAAAATCAATTTTCATAGCCGCCTTAAAAAAAACACGTCATAAGGCGCGCATTACACGCCTTATCTCACGCCACGTCTTACCCAGTTTCGTAACGTCGACGCGGCGCCTCACGCCTTGACGCCGCCATGACACGCTTTTTAAAACCTTGCTAGACAGAATGTAATAAAGGTTCTATTCATTAATGCAAGATTATCATTAGAAGTAATCCAAAATCTCTCTCTATCCTTGATCTTTTTTTTTTTTTGAACGGCTAGTTAGTATGTTAGTGATTCGAGTCTAGACAATGATATACACAAGGGGCATTATGCCTTCTCTCGAACCCTCCACTATAATAACACCTAATTACACTAATGGGTAAGATCTTAAAGATTATCAATTGGTATTAGAGCAGATTAGTCAAAATAAGTGTTTAATTAGGCTGAAATTAGAGATTAAAGTGTGTTCTGAAGAAATCATTGAAAATTTTGAACATTTTGGTCAATTTTTAGAGATTTCAACATTTTGAGTTAAGAATCATCCGATATGGATCAAAATTGAAGAAGTTATGAGGATTTTTGTGAAAATATTGTGTTTCTATTTTTCGTGGGCATTTTTGAACATCCACGAACTATGTCATATAAGCTAACAGATATGTCGAACATTCGGATTTCACGAATAAGCCAGATTATTTTGAGGTAAGCTTTAAATCAACTTAATTATTATTTCCTCAAGCTTTAAAATCGAATTATTTTCAAAAATAGGCTTATTTTGATCTGGTTTTTCACAAATAAGCTCGTTTTTTTTCGTTTTTCAAAAATAGGCTTTCCGGAGACCCGGAGGCCGGCTTTCCTATCGAATTCGACCTCCCCGAGGCCGGCTTTGGGCTGGTCTGACACAAGGCCTCCCCGAGGCCGGCTTCGCCTTAAAAATGCCTCCCCGAGGCCGGCTTACAAGTCTACAAGCGCAAGGTACAACTCGTCAATGCAGTACTTGTTCTAGCACTTATTGACAAATCAACACTTAAAAGCAAAACCCAGTTCGATTTTTATGTAGTTAGTTGGTAATGATAGTATGGTCAGATTAAGTTACAAGCTTTAATGCATGGGGTACAAGAAACTTATGCAAAGAAACATATTTTATTTTTTTCAAAAATCCCATAAATTTAAATATTAAATATCAAATTTTTCTTTTTGAAAATATTATTTTAAGTGCTAGAACAAGTACTGCATTGACGAGTTGTACCTTGCGCTTGTAGACTTGTAAGCCGGCCTCGGGGAGGCCTTGTGTCAGCCACGTGTCAGACCAGCCCAAAGCCGGCCTCGGGGAGGACGAATTGGATAGGAAAGCCGGCCTCCGGGTCTCCGGAAAGCCTATTTTTGAAAAACGAGCCTATTTTTGAAAAAACAGATCAAAATAAGCCTATTTTTGAAAATAATTCCTTTAAAATCATCAATTTTTTGAATTTGCGTTGACTTTTGGGTCTTGATTTTGACCAATTGTTGACCTTTTTACGAAAAAAAATTCCAATGGATTTTTCCACTCATCCTAATCGAATCAATTAAATCCTAATACGTTCTACTTCAGTCTCGAACTTTCACAATTTCAATGTTGGGGAAGTATAAAACAGAAAAGGAAAAAGGGGGAAAATGAAGATTTTTTTTTTATCTTTTTAACTTACATGCATGAGAGGTTCAGCTACCAAACCTCACTGCCTCAGTATTTCCTACCAACTGATCAACAAATTCTACCTTTCTGTATAATCTAATAAATATAAAAATTGATATCTAGCTATATATAAGAAAGCAACCAATTCATAGGATTATCATTAAAAGTTGCCTACTTTCATTTTTATCACAATGTTGCCTCACAAATACCCTTCATATTTCATACCATTGTTGATCATCACACTCACGTCAATGAGCACCACCATCATTTTAGCAGAAGCAAGAAACCTTCTTGAGATTAATTTGCCCGATCTCCCTAAGCCCGAATTTCCTGATTTCCCAGAAATTCCAAAGCCCGAACTCCCTGATTTCCCTGAAATTCCAAAGCCTGAACTGCCCGACTTTCCTCAGATTCCTAAACCAGAACTGCCCGACTTTCCTCAGATTCCCAAACCAGAACTGCCCGACTTACCTCAGTTCCCTACTCTGCCAAACGACTTCCCTATTCCATCTGAGATACCGTGAATTATGAAGCTTTGAAGTTCTTTTACATATGTACTTTTATGTCCTTTTTGATGTTTTACTGTTTTATATGGTTTGTCAAAAGTCTGTGGTGTGGAACTCTTTCCATTTATGTAAAATACTATTTATATATGAACTGATTTTATGTATCTGATGTCGTTGCATAACCCGTTTTCATCTATATATGGATGTCTATCAACTAGGTTAATTATGTTTTTGGATTGAGTTTTAGGCTCAGTATTGAACTATGTGTGATGTAGACTAAAAAATAGAACACATATTGGTTCCGTTGATTCTAAGAATACCGAGGACAATCTAATCCAAAAACCATGTTGATTCAAAGAATATACCGTGAATTTGGTCTTTAAAGCATATTCAACACAAGAACACAAATTTTGGGAGAAAAACACAAACGAGCCAAAAAACACAAACACCCCGAAAACCGCGCCTAAAACAAAGTCCAAAAATTAAACAAAAAAAAACTATAAATGCAAATAACTCCCCAAAGAAAGTGTTTTTGGGTCCGAAAGTTTTGTAAACCGCCGATGGCTTTTTACGACTTGCCCTCCTCGATACAGAACTTTTTCTCGTCAAATACCTGAAAAGGAGACCCAAGTTAAAAGTTGGGCTTCAAGGAACAAAATGGCTCGTTCCTCAACATTTGGGCCTGCATAATCATGGACTGAGTATTCATTTTATTAGAAATAATTAGCAATATTTTGTTGCCAAAAAATGAAACTTTTCACGACACGATTGAAAGCGCAAATTGAAATTAATATCATCTTTTAAAACACATGTATCTAATCAGTTAAAACTGGAACTTTTTGCTGAAAGAGACATTTAGAATTAACTAAGATATATATCAGAAAAAGACACAATGTAGCAGACTAATTCCACACATATGACAAGCATAAAAGTGTCCAAATTAAGCATCAATTAATGATTATAAATGAGTCAACTCCGAAGAGATACTTACGAAAATGGCCGGCTCATTATATATTTCAAATGCCGATTTGTTCAAAATCATTGATCAGAATGAGATAAAACAGTCCCTAGTATTTAACGTCTCATTTACTATAAATAGAAGCCCTTAAACCAAACTATAAAGTACCAAACAAGATGATGATAAAGCTTCTAGTAACATTTTTCCTTTTGACCCTGTTTGGTTCAAGCAATGCCGATAATCAGGCAAACAAGCTTTTTGAGCTGCTAAAATCAAAAAGATCTAGAAGCTCAAATGTTGGTAATACATGGGCACTTTCAGATGAAGCTGCTGATCATGAGTACTCTCCGGTTTACATTGCACCTCAAGACGGTTTGGCACAACTTGACAAGATTGGGACATTGCCAGGTCAACCTGCGGGTGTTGACTTTAGTCAATATTCGGGGTATGTTACAGTCAACCAAAAAGCTGGCAGGGCTCTTTTCTATTATTTTGTAGAGTCTCCTACCGATTCTTCTGCTAAACCATTGGTTTTGTGGCTAAATGGAGGTAATATTTTTCACCTAAAGTTTATTCAATACTTTCCATTTTTGACAGTTTTAAAATAAGTGATACATTTTAATAAATACATTATTTGGTAAAAGAAGTGAGACTCATCCTCCATTAAATATCCACTTTAATATAATGAAGATGTCTCTTTTACCCTTACTTATTTTTAAACATCAATGATATCACTTTATTAAAAAAAAGTTGTAACTCAATATGCATTACTATCAACTTAAAAAAAAAAGTGGAACTCAATATGCATTACTATCAACTTTAATCTATCATAACCCTCATTACAATTTTTTGTTTATAAAACCGTGAAATATACAATTTATTAATTTTGTCTCAAAATCCGTGAAACCCACAGTTAAGATTTGATTCAGTATATTTTGTCAAATAACAGGACCAGGATGTTCTTCCATGATTGGAGCAATGGCAGAACTCGGACCGTTCAGAATCAATAGTGATGGAAAAACTCTCTTCAAGAATGATTATGCATGGAGCAACGGTTGGATTTTATTCCTAATTTTTCATAATCCCTTGCTTATTATACATTAATCATAAATTAACACCAAAAACAAAATCGTACGTGCAGTTGCAAATATGCTGTTTCTAGAGTCGCCTGCAGGAGTGGGTTTCTCATATTCCAATACAACTTCTGATTATGATCATTCTGGTGACAAGAACACTGCCGACGATGCTTACATTTTTCTTGTTAATTGGCTCGAGAGATTCCCTCAATACAAAACTCGGGATTTTTACATAACTGGAGAGAGCTATGCAGGACATTATGTGCCTCAACTTGCATACACCATCCTCCTTAACAACAAGATAACAAACCAAACCACCATCAATATCAAAGGGATTGCTGTATGCATGTTTAATTATTTTCTAAACACATTTTTTTAACAGGCTCCTAAATCTACCACAATTTTGTCTATAACAGACTTAAACCTGGCCATGACTTTATGCCATGGGCAGCATCAACCACCAATACCACTAGGCTACAAGCCTTGGATTCTGAACACATGATAACTATTTTTGGTATAAAATATGCAGATAGGAAATGCATGGATAGATGATGAAACAAGTTTGAAAGGACTATATGATTATTGGTGGACTCATGCCATAAATTCTGATGCAACACATGATGCTATCTACAAATATTGTGACTTTGCAAGCGAATCTTCATCTGAATTGTGTGACAATATTACCGACAAAGCTTGGGATGAGATGGGAAACATTGATATTTACAATATCTATGCGCCGATTTGCTTGACCCCTGATCAAAGAAATGCCTCTGGCGCCACTACTGGTTATGTAAGGCATCTATGCACAAACTTTTTTTTTTTTTTATCACCAATGATAATATCTAATATGGTGAAAGTATCATTGTTTATCTTTCAGATTAACGTTTTTGATCCATGCTGGCAAAATATCCTTACGTCCTATCTCAATGACTCACCGGTGCAAAAGGCATTTAATGTGAAACCTACATCATGGAGTGTATGCAGGTACCTAGCTTCGTTCTGATGTAGACTAAAAAACAAGAACACAGATGTAGACTAAAAAACATGAACACAAATTGGTCCTGTTAATTCTTAGAATACTCGGGACAATTTAATCCCAAAACCACGTTAATTCAAAGAATGTCGTGGATTTGGTCGTCAAAATTTGTTCAACGCAAGAACACAAATTTTGGGAGAAAATCAAATTTCATAAAAATAACAACTAAACTTTCCATATTCCTAAACAAATCCTAAATAAGGTCTAGATTTTTAAATGGGTCAAAAGTCAAAAAATTAAACAAAAAAACTTAAAATTAAATGAAAATAACTCTCAAAGTACAGCTCCGAAAATTCCATAAAGCAGGATGTAGTCCTCGTCGAAAGCTTTGATTTGGCTGGTGGTACGCCTGAAATGGACACATGAGACAATTAAAAGTTATGCCCGTTTCAATGCAGCCCATTTTCTAACACAATATTGGGCCTTAAGGAACAAAAGTGTGTGTTCCTTCACACTTGGGCCTGCATCGAGTTCAGCCTCTTAGAGTAATATGATTATTGTTATGATTTGTCGACAAGTGGTTACAAAACGTTTTGAATATTGTGTGCAGTGAGGTAATCAAGGAGTGGAATGACAGTGCATCTACCATCTTGCCAATAATCAAGTATCTGATTGCAAATGGCCAAAGGCTATGGGTTTACAGGCAAGCATTACCAACACTTAATTAATGGGATGAATTCAGAACTACAAATAATTTATGATTAATCGATCATTTCTTGATTTTATTTTGCAGTGGGGATACGGATGCTCGGGTTCCAATTACTGCTTCTAGGTACTCAATCAACACCCTCAATCTTCCAATCCAGACACCTTGGAGGCCTTGGTACCTCAACAAGGAGGTGATGATCACTTAACTTTCTTGCTTAATTACTCGGATTATTCTTCTAAGCCAAAAAAATTAAAAGTATTTTGGTGTTTACTCATTTTTCAAATTCACATTCTAACATGAAATTATGTTATAATTAAACAGGTTGGAGGGTATTTGGAGGCATACAAAGGATTACTTCTGATAACTGTTAGGGGGGCGGGACATACGGTTCCAAGCTACCAGCCAGAACGTGCATTAACGTTGTTTTCCTCGTTCCTTGGAGGAATCCTGCCTCCTTCCTCTTAGACATGTGTCTGCTTTTATAATTCTAATAATAGCTTAACGACTTCTATGAAGTTAAAATGTCTAATGAGAATATTGGTGTCAACTTGACCCAATTTGTTTCCTATGTTATTTGTTGCTTTTACTGAAGAAATTACTTTTAAGCTCATCAATTTTGGTTTTATGAAAGTTCTTTTTTTTTCTCGGTTCACTAAATTTGTGTTTGATTGGAAATCACCCTGCTTATCTGTATTTGTTACGAGGAGTTCAATTTGTCTCAAATATCTTATATTACCAAATGATTAAAAAAACTTGAGTTTTGATAAAAGACAACACTAAATACCGTCTTCAAGTGCATAAAAAGTTGCAAAGGGGAGTAATTCCTAAAATTAATTAACTTGTTATAGATTGATGTATAAATTTATAAAGCATGTCTTATGATATCCTTTAGTATCGTCATAATTGTCAAAACTAAAAAAACTTTATCTCATACTTTTTGTCACTATGAGATTTTACTACAAGGTACAACATTGAAAACCTTTACAGACTACGAGTTAAGTTACTTAGAGGAATGTTCAAGGTAGTCCAAGGATTTTATCTAGTCACAAGGGACAATTAATAGTCATTGGATCAAGAAAAAGTCAAAGGTCAAGATCAAGATTCAAACCATACAAACACATGTGCTTCAATACATCAATACCCCACCCACCAACGGCGGCCGGCCGGAGGTGGCCGGCGACGGTGGTGACTGGCGGTGGTGGTCGTGACTTGAAACACATGTGTTTGAAACACATGTGCTTCGTAGTTCGTATGCTCCCCTGTGTTCCTGAAACTCATGTTTTTAGTGAAACACATGTGTTTCGTAACTTGAAACACATGTGTTTCACCTTTTGAAACATGTGCTTCGTAGTTCGTATGCTCCCCTGTGTTTTAGAAACTAATGTTTTTAGTGAAACACATGTGTTTCGAGACTTGAAACACATGTTCTTCGAAGTAATATGCTCGTTTGTATTTTGGAACACATGTGTTTTAGTGAATCACATGTGTTTCAATACATCAATACCACCACCACCAGCACCTTCACTGTCAGCCACCAACACTGCCGCCGGCCACCGGCGACGGACGGCGGCGCTCGGCGGCGGCGGACGGCGGCCGGAAGTGGCGGCCGGTGGTGGTGGTCGTGACTTGAAACACATGTGTTTGAAACACTGTGATTTGATCTTGATCATTTTGATCCAATGGCTAGGATTTATCCCTTGAGACTATACAAAACTTTTGGACTACCTAGAACATAACTCTAAGTTAATTAGATAATGTGTTTTTAACTTCTTATGTGAGCTGGCAAAAAATAAGGTAATGCTCCTTATTTTGTATCAACTATCAATTATGATCTTTTATGTAACGACCCGAAATTTGTTGATAAATAAATTGTGTAAAAATATGATAAATATGGATAATTCATTTTGAACAAGTAGGAATTGATTTCGTGTCATTTGGACACCGTTTGATATGGTTAAGGACGAAACCGGGCTGAAGTAGACAACAAAAGTTGCAGCCTAGCTGCCTGGGCGAGTTCGCGGCGCGAACTATGGTTCGCGATCGCGAGGTTGAGACAGAGAATTTGGGGTTTTGAGACACGGAGTTCGCGACCTGTTCCCGATCGCGAGGAGTTCCCGACGCGGGAAGTTCGCGGCGCGAACTCCTCCTTCGCGGCGCGAACTGGTGTCTGGCTGTATAAAAACGGGAAAAAGCTAGGTTTGCTCATTTTTCACCCTAATTGTGGTGCAGCCGATTTTAGAGAGAGAAGGAGCGATTTTGGTGTTCTTGAGCTCAAATCTTCACCATCTTGAAGGATCTAAACATCAAAGGTAAGATTTCTTGATTGTTGATGTTCTCTAGCTAGTTATGAACTTTATTTGGGGAAATATGGTGGTTTGGGTAATCTACCAAGTTATCGTTGGAGAAGATGACTAAGATGAGTGTAGAACACTCTTTGTAAGCTTAAGAACCTTGTGTTCTTGTTGGATCTGGGTTTTGTTGATAGAAATCTTGAACTAGGGTTTTAGGGTTTCACCAAGTTGGAGATACTTGGTGGTTAAGAATGTTGTTATGGAGTTATTGGTAACTAGTTATGGATAATAACTAGATTTTATGATGATATGGATGATAGGTCAAGGAGACCTAAAGATTTGTGACATTTCACAAGTTGGATAGCAAGGATTCGTGTTGGTAGACACGATTTGGAGTTAGCTTGGCTAAGGTGAGTACATGTGACTTTTAAACTGGATACATATATAGCAAAAGAATTTTGAAGGTAAAATGATGTTTCTGGAGTCTTTATAAATATTTTGATAAAAGATAGAGATTAGAAAGATAAGGAATATGTGTTAGTATGTTATTAAGATATAATCTACATAATTAACTATTTTGATAAGTAAGCATGATTATATAAATTGTTAATGGGTTTTTATTAATAAGGAGTATTAATAAAGATAATGATTGAGAGTATATGATATGGAGTTTTATTAATAAATACCTTAATAAAACTAAGGATGATGATTGTTTTTAAGTAATAAGTAATTATTAGTAAAATTTTACTAATAAAAGTAATGATTGAATTGCTAAGAGAATAAGTATAAAGTGACTAGTAAGAGATAAGTATTCTAGTCAAAGTAAAGCTAATGTTTGATAAATGATAAATATGTATTGTTATTAAAGGACTTGGTAAAGTCAATATTGAAAATGATTAAGTGATGAGAATGATGAGATAATTAGAATATGTGTATTCTAATTAAAGACGAATCTGATGAATGGAGCTGAGGCTCATATGTGATGAATAAGATATCCGGAATAAGACCGCACAGAAATGGGGGAGCATGAGACGTCTACTTGGGGTGGTACCTCCCTGCGCAAAGAGTAGAATGTCAAGTTTACGACACCCAGTGTTGGGTGAGAATGACGATCCGGAAACGGGGAGAGCTTATGAATCTTGGTAAGATGGGGGTTCCCAATTACCTTGATAGTTTACCTAAGACATCCCATATCGGAGAGTTGGCTTCGGAGAGGTCCGTCGCATATGTGATAAAGAAAAGTGTGAGCTTGGAGATAGCTTACAATATGTGATTAAATGAGGAATAAGCTTGTGGTAAGCTTATTAGTTTATGCGATTAAATAAGTAGAAGATGTCATATGAGTTAATACAGTTGATAAGGATAAGTATTTAAAATGTTATAAATATTGTTTATAAATCTTTTGAGAATGGGTCAAAACTCATGTATCTCACGAGACTATTTGGTTTCACGTACTACTTTGTTTTTGTGGCTATGTACTCAGGTTCAGGATCGGTGGATTAGAAGGTCCCGTTAGAAGTGACCTAGTGTTGATCAGCTCGGGAGCTCGTAGGCAGATCTCGTTTATCCTATGGTTATGATATTGTTTTGTAACACCGGTTTTAAATACTCTGATAAACTTTTAAATGTTTTTGTTAAACCGTATTTTGGGATATTGGACTTTGTAATATTTTAATTAAAAATATGATTTAAATGATGTTTTAAAAAATTGAGGTGTTACATTTTTTTCTTCACTTCTATAAACAAATCACTAATAATTCAAAAATATATACTTCCTTCGATTCAAAATAAGTGATATATTTTGAGTTTCACGGTTTTTGACGTAAAAGATTATAATGATGGTTAAATTAGATTAATTGGATGATTAGTGGGGAATAGGTCCCACACTTTTTGAATAAAGTGAGGTTAATGATGTTTAAAAGTAAAAAGTAAGGATAAATGGATTATTTCACTTTGTTAAAATAGATAATTACTGGGTGAGGATCCCACTATTTTTGTAAAATAAGATAATTTTTCAAAGTGTATCACCTATTTTGAATCATCTCAAAAAGGAAAGTGTATCACTTATTTTGAATAAGAGAAAATATTAAATATAATAACTGAAAACATAAACAACCAAAAAATTATTCATAAAATCAGTAATACTCATACAATACATATGGCCATTTATTACATCACATAAACATTACAAATACGCATTATTACATACGCAAAGCAAATAAAATTAACATGATTTACTCATTTTTTATAAAACCCACCATTGATGAACATCAACACTTTCTTAGCTTCTTCACTCTGTGGTTATCACATTCCAAGAACAATTCATCCACCAAACACACCCTCTTCCCCTTCACCATCTATTTTCCGCATTGCTAAGATAGTAATCGAATCAAATTGCCGAAGATACACAATCTTATAATTCGAACGTTTCAAGAACTCATTAGATCGATCATAGTAATTCCCCAATGGCATAACCACAATCCCATCAAGCTTCACAACCCTATTTATAAACTTAGCATTCTCTAAACTCGAAGAAAACACAAAATCAAACACTTCATTAGGAATCACCATTTGTCGATCTGAATCCATGTCGGTAACAACGTAAATTCCCTTGTCATGCAAGAACCATAAACTATGAAACAAATCACCAACTCCTGAGCTTAAAAGGAGACCCTTTTGGCCATCTTTGAGAAGACCTTCAAACACTAGATCTTTAAACACCATAGGCAGAAATTCGTTCGGGTTCGCAAGATGTTCATTAGAAGCATCTTTAACAAACCATGCAATTGAAGGCAATGCAAGAATGATTATAGCCAAAAACAATGACTTGGAGACTATACCCAAGATTCTTGAATCGGGTAATTTGATGATCAAAACAGAATCTTGATTTAAGTTTAATCCGATTGCGGGACGACCCTTTATCTGTTTCGTTTTGTGATTGCAATTGGGACGACACCCGCCAGCCAAATTCATGATTTTGATCAGACCCAGATGATAAAGAAGTGATAATTTCAAGAATCAAAATAGGGGGAAATGGAAATGAAGAACGACGGCGTTTAGCGGGTGCAGAACCTGGAGGCAGTGTGGTTTCCACCCACCAGAGCAAGACGAGTACGGCAAGAAAGAAGCATTAATTGGAGAAATCTGGTGAATTCCATGCTGTGTTTCTCAAATTTCTGCGTGACTTGAAGGTTTTGCGTAGTAAAATACAGTGAGCTTCAAAGTGATGCTTTCTATCATTGTTGTGAAAGAAACGAGAATGGGATGTGACAGAGTGAAGGATTCATGTGGATGTACGTATATTATAACCTTGTATGTTTGATTGATTTGTTCTTTTCTTTTTCTTTTTTTTGGACGGCCAGTTAATAATTTAGTGGTTTGAGTCTAGACAGTGACATCTATAAGGGGCAGTATGCCTTCCCTCGAACCCTCCACCTATGGGGAATAAACCCCACCACCATATTGTCCATACTGGGACTTGAACCCACAACCTAGTGGGATAACTAATCACCTTGATACCGCTAGACTATAAGGCTTTTGGTGTATAATTGATTGATGGTTTTTGGTTTTTGGAGGGAGAAAGAGGGGGGTCCGTGTCACAAAAGGTGTGGAAGGAGAAGTGATGAGAATTATTTAAGGGCGGTTTCACGTGAGGGAGGAATGGAAATGCATTATTTGGGTTGCAAAATATGGGTTCGGGGTCCCTTGTCCTTTCGCCTCTTTTTCTTTATTCGAGTAACTTATATAATTCCAATTTATTATTTAGCAGGCTTGATGTACTCCAATATACACATTAACAATCAACAATTTCCTAGAAACTTGTGTAAAATAAAAGTACGAATTTTATTATGGGACCGAAGAAGTATATGCTAAATGTCTATAGATATATTCAACTTGTCATATAACTAACCATAGGGTGTGTGGTAAGAGTTGTGTCTTCATTGACTGAACATGTTTAGATGTCTCAAATTCGAACCCTATGAGCAACAAAAATATTCCCTCTTGTGGTCACGGAGGTTCATCCGCGCCGACTACGGAAGCTACCCGCAAAGCGGCTATTCATCATAGGATTAGTCGGCTCATAAAACAAGTTAGAACCAATTTACTTTAAAAAAAACTTGTCATATAACTTCAAAAATATCAATTGTGTGCTTGATAAAATGAAAAAAACAGTAATTCCTTTAATTTTTAAAATGAACAAACTATAATTCCTTTAATATTTATTACACAAAATGCCACATAAATTTCTATTTATTTTTCATGTATCTATAATTTGCTATGATTGTTCTTCTTCTTCATCATTGACATATTCGTCACATTAAGTACTTGTGATAGGGGCATGAACATCACGACATTGAGATGAGGTGGCACCAAGGCCACTCAAAAAGGGGGATATGGCTTCTTTTAGCATGTTTTATTTCAATCTTGATTATATCAACACTAGATAATCACAAAAATTATAAAATTAATCACTTTCTACATAACACTCAAAGCAGGTTACTACAACTTGATATCACCAATAATCACTTCAAAAGAGTGTTTCAACACGATCTAAGGGCATCACATATAGATATAGTATATATACACATATATAGAGGAATGTTCTAGAGGATTCTCAACCTTAAATTTAGAATTCATACAATCAAAAAGCTGTACATAGACACTTTATAGTAACCTTAGAGGAATGTTGGTGTTGCACGGGATTACTAGGACTGCATATCCTGCTTCTTTTTGGTTCAGAGATTGTCACACGTGAAATTGCTAATGCAAGCATATCGACCATACAATAATCCTCATCTTTAGATAAATAGTGTGGGAACACCAAAGTAGAGTTTTCATTGAAAAAGTCAATGTTCCTCTCGGACTCCATTTCTATCATGTCTTGTGTTAGTGGTTGTGAAGTCATGCTATTATAAGTTTGCAATTTGGGACCAAAAGTCAAGGACTCAAATGTTGGGTTTGTGTAAAATAAGATCCAAGGATGTCCTATTAAACAAAAAAGCGCATCAAATTGTTAGTATAAATAACAAGGATTCATGTATAAAAAAGCAACGCAGAATCAAATAATCATCTGTAACAAAATGTGTAAATGAGTGTTTGAATGTGTTTATGCATTTTGAAGTTGTGATTAATTACAGTTGTGCAAGTGTCACACAAATTCAGATAATATAATAACTAATGGTCTAATAGGACTTCCAATGTATTGTTAAAATATAGGGAAAATCATCATGCTAACGGAGGCTTACGTGCATCATAGGGCAAATGAAGGGTTGATAATGTTTACACATCTGCCCTATGCTGCACGTAATCATCTTTTAGTTGCACAAATGTTTTCCCCTAAATTATAACCATTGGTACTTTATGAACTTTAATACTACTTTTACACGTATATGTATTTTACTTTTTTCCATTATCTTCACCCATCTATTGTTATACTAAGTATAATCCAAACAATTAATCTTTTTAATAACAAAATATTTAAAACTTACCTAGTACTTCCTCAGCAGAGTACCTCTCGGACACATTTCTAGTTAGCATATGTGCAATAAGATCACAAGCAGGCTGCGATATCGAGTCCCATATTTCATCTTTAAAATTAATTGTCACATTTTTTACAGCTTCAAACACCGTATTCACAGAATCACCACCAAACGGGAGTAAACCAACCAAAAGTGCATGTAACACCACACCACCACTCCATATATCCACTTTTTCTGAATATCCACCAATCAAAACTTCAGGTGCCACATATGCAGGACTTCCAACCACACCGTATAGACTTTGACCTACGGTAAAAAGTCAAAATAAATAGAAATACAATTAAAAATATTAGATTACATAAATCAATATTTAATACCATTAGCAATTCTAGCAGCCAGCCCGAAATCCGCAAGCTTAATTCCACCAGAAGCCGAAAGAAGGATATTTTCGGGCTTTACATCACGATGAATTACACCCATTTCATGACAATATTTAAGAACCAACATTAATTCCTTAATTAAATTAGCAGCCTTTTGTTCTGAAAACAAACTGTCTTTCCTCATTTGATCAAGCAATCGTCCACCAGAACAGAGTTCCATAACCAAATGAAAACATTTCACATCTTCATAAACCGCTTTTAATGTGACGACACCCGGATGACCCGAAAGATGTTGCATGATTTCAACTTCTTTATGAACAATTTCCTCTGTTTTTGGTAAAATCTTGCAAGCAAATTCTTCACCGTTAATTTTGCTCCTACACTTAATTACTGACCCAAATTTCCCTTGACCAATGGTTTGACCCGATTCGAAATCTTGATCGAATTTTTTCTTTCTGCCCATTTTAGTAGCTGAATCGAGACACCCGATTTTACGTTTTAGACCTCTGCCACGTGGGTCAGAACACACGTTTATAAAAGGCGGTGCGGTTACGATTCCGGTTATGAAATCTTTATGGTTGTTATCTTTTTGTGTTACTTCTTTGCATTTCTTTGTTTTTCTTGAATAGTCTCCTAATGAGATGTGTGACCGGATAATTTTAGATGTTACATTTTCCTCTACCTTTCGTTTTCTTCCAAAATGGTCCATGACTCCCAAAGTATCAATTTTTCATCCCTAAACTGTAGTGATCAAGTTAGCTACTTTCTAACTATTTTCTAAGTTGCATTCTGAAAGCTATTAAAAAATCTTAAGAAATAATTCCATTTTTAACTATGGTCTCGATCTCCCCAATTCTTAGCAGATACCAAAAATTAAAAGCTAAACAATATCAACGCAAAGGAAGTCCATACATATTCTGCAATATCGAGAAAAATAAATTAGACAATGAAAAACCAGTTGATTTCATCTATTTTAAAGAAATTTTAGCAACTGGGCATCAATGGAAAGAAATTCGGATCTACTAAAAAGAATTGAACTGGGAAAAAACCTCTGAGAATAAACAGCATCTTGTTCTTCTTCTTCCGACCCATTTGGATAGAGGAATTAAACACAACCCAGAATCTTGATCTGCAGAAATTAGAGGGGTAGGAATAAGCACAGATCGTCAAGAAACCCGAATCATTTTGTTAATTTTCAATAAAATAGAAATCATGGTATGAAGATACACACTTTTCATTTTGGGATGTATCAAAATAAGTGACACACTTTGAAAACTTTTCTTATTTAGTAAAAATAGTGGGACTCATATCCACTAACTATTCACTTTAATAAAGTGAAATTACTCTTATACCCTTACTTTTACCTTTAAAACTCATTAATATCATTTTATTTAAGAAAAGTGGGACTCATTCTCCACTAAGTATGTACTTTAATATATTTTAGCATCTACTTTAATCTTTTATCTCAAAAAACGTGTAAGACAATTTGTGTCACTTATTTTGATACAGAGGAAGTAGTTATTATTTATGTCTTCACGCTATCTGCCGTGCACACAACTCCTTTCTGATAATGGCCTACGCGTCAATCTCCAACAATATTATTCTTAATCACGTGTTTTCCTAGTATAATAATTATTAAATAATGAATGTTTTGAAAACAACTAGAAATCAACTTGGTTGTTTTACCAATCCCACGGTGGGCTTGCGTGTTTTAAGATATGGTTACCTAATATGATTTCGTATGAATCGATAAATTCAAATTGTTTGTTTAAGACTAATATGAGAGTAAATCAATAAGATATGGCTAATATGAGTCTAAATGGTAAGATATAAGTAGTCTAAATTATTAAGATATGACATAATTTTGTTATATTATGTTTAATTTTGATATTATATGCTATTTATTTTGTTATAATTATTATAACAAAAAACAATTTATAGCGTTAAAATGGCCAGTTTCATCATTCAAAGTCCGTCCTTAAAACGACTTTGCATTATCAAGACATCTACATCATTTCAAAATTATTCATCTAAACAAGCCCTATAATTTATCCGACAAAATAAAATGAAGATAACCACAAAAGAACCTTACCAAGCCAGCCCACAAACTAAAACAATAAGCATGATGTGTTTGTCATATAAATACAGATATACAACAAAGTAGGGGCGTCAAATTTGTACCGAACAAAACCAACCAACATGCTACCAACCATACCAATAATAGTTGGTAGCCAATGTGTTGGTAGCCAACATATTTGGTTGGTAGTACCGTACCAATTGTGTAATCATGGTACGGTAATGGTACAAAATTTTTAGATACCGTGGTATACCGTACCAACCAACATATATATATATATTATATGATTCTTAGTTAAATATAATGTACCAAACTATCAACCTTTTTGCCCAAGACTCCAATTACGACAAGATAGCTACATCTTTTGTTACATTATCGTACTAGATTATGTTAATATATCACGTAACATATTATATCATTTTGCTTATTTTATTTCTATGTTCGGAAAACTTGTTAATATGTTTAACTGGTCGATAATTATAAAATATCATTGTTATTTTGTTATTAATTTTTTTTAATTTCATAGAAGTTTGTGAAGTTGGTATATACCATTACCAATTTGTACCAACCATGATTGTTGGTAGCCAAACAAATTGGTACCAAGTAAACTTGGTATGGTATTGGTAGCTAAATCATTGTACCAATTATAGTTGGTACGGTACACGGTATGAGGAAAATATACATGGTACCGTACCATGTTCACCCCTACAACAAAGATTATAGGATGCATGTATTACATACTATGATTGATTCATTAAAACTTGAAGAATCTTTCTGTCTCGAGACCATTAGGTATCTGATTCTTTAGTAACGCATGCCACTTATTAATGTATCCCATCGAGTCCAATTCTAAGTCAGGAAGCTGGCGCGTATCTCAAGGATCTTTTTGGATTAATTTACCAAGAAGCTCAGCAGCATACTTTCTTCCCTTTTCATCGTGATGACGTTATGACACGTGGTAAGTTGGTAAAGCAAGCGGCTGCAATCATATCACTCAAAAATTTCATCATCATTTGGCCAATTCTCTTGCAGTGGAACAATATGGTTTGGCTCATGGAACTTGCAACTTATCAAGTGAGTGATGTATAATTCGCTTCTTGAAATGGATCACAATTTGTGTGGCTTCATCACCCAACCATTGAAGAATTTCCTTTGATGTTTTTCCTTTTGGAGATCGATTTCGTGTGATATACTTCAACTTCTGTCCACACACGTCTTTTCTTGCCTTTACTAACTCACTATCTTCATTAAGGCATTGTCTTACAAATTGGAGGCCGTCCGTTATGCTAGAAAGTAGCCACACAACATGATTGTTTGGAAGTGCAAGGACAATGGTTGTTAATGGAATTCTGAATGTAAAGGCGGGACTTGATTATTGTCGAAATCTACTACTCCATTGAATCCTGTAGATTTTTCTAGAAGTTGCAACAAATTGGTCCTCTTCAGACGCATGAATAAGTGTATTTTTTAATATTTTATCCGAAAGCGTAGCCTCATCTTCAATATATAGAACATACCTAGTATATTCTTTCATCTCCGATCTCACATCGTTATTAGATACATTTGGTTCCCTTTTCAACGAGATATACCAACAACATGAGAATGAGATCTGAAAAGGTTTGGGAAGGAGACATATTATTTTACAAATAACCACAACCATTATTTGGAGTAAGGTTCAAAATCATGTTTCTAGAAATATGGAAAACTATTTTGCAATGGCGGCCTGTGATGAGATATGACTGTGTTTCCATTGTCGAAGCTTTTGGGTCTAAACACATTTAGATGATTTATACTCCCTTTTTTGGAGAGGTTGAAATAGCAGTGACAGATCTAACAAATACTACCTACTAGAACCCCGACCGTGATAATTACCTTGATTGACCACTCCATAAGAAAAATATGATAAAAAATTGGGTTACTCAGAGGGCAAGGATAACCCCAAAAGCAGAAGAAACTTAAGCGATCACAAACTGCAGTTTCTGCCATAATCCACTACTTTTTGACAAGCTCATTAGGTCATGTTATTTTCATGATTTGAAGTCAAATCCTTGTATTGGTGTTGAAGAATTCTTCTATATGCCGGAACTACCGAAAATGTCAATAGAAGAGGTAACATGAATGAAATATTATATAAATACAAGACATATGTAGCAATTTGGATGCATCAAAAATGGTAATTATGAGAATACCCAAAGCGATGATGTTAAAGACAAGTTCCTTGTTATCCAATGAAGGGAGAAAGGTCAAGAAATATATGCTGGAAATCTGATCATCAGTAGAGTTACGGGTGATGGTGGTTAGATCAATTGCTATTGCTATCACGGTCAGCATTTAAATTTGCATGGAATTTCCCTTGTCGAAAGCCATATGGCAACAGTGCAAACTACACAAACATACAACCCGACCCATGGCATCGCATCTCATCTTCCGGGGGCATCGTTTCTAGCCAGAATGATATGATTGATTGATTTAAATTAATTGTGTAAGAACAAGAGGTAGTTGAAGCTTGATATATGTAGGAATCAATGAATTCGAAAAAGATATTTGTTAGTAAGTTCCAGAAATGAGTGATCTGGATTTTATTTTTTAATTTTGTTTGTTTGTGCACGTTTTTTCCTTTTTCGGACAAACTCTACTTGACGTAGAATAATTTATCTGAGCATTATTGACTTATTAAACTTGACCCAGACTCAACCGTATGCATGGTCGTTTCCTCTATCAAGAAGAAGATTTTCATTTCTTGTAACGTATGACATGTCCTTTCAGAAATAGTCGATCAAATCCAAGCTCTTTGTCGGCTGTTTTAACCAATATTTTAAACTCAGATTTTGAACTCTAACGGGCCGATATCAGTTGAATTGTTTGAATCGGATTATAATACCATTAAGTATTTATGATAAATTAATTATGTAAAAAGACCATAAATATAAAAAAAAATTACTAAAAAATGCAAAACAAATATTATACTTAAAAAAAATCAAAATCTATTCTCTCAACTTTGACTTTCAAATCTATTAAAATGATACCATACACTTAAGATTCAACTAAAAATTTGATGTTCAAACTTCAAAACATTTAAAATAAAATTTCAAATCTATCAAAAATGATACAGTATATTAACTTAAAAAAAAAAAAAAAAGAGATTAAAAGAAAGAAACCTAAAAAAACCCGGTTCAACCATCCCGATCCGACCCGGTTCACATTTAACATTCAAAGCGGTTCATAAACAACCTTTTAACTTGGTTGATTCGTCCCGACATGTTTTCCGTTTCCCAACCTAACTGGTTGGTCTAAATTCAAGAGTTATTTAGTAGTTCAAAGAAAACTTAAAATTTAGGGAATATTTTTACCAATGTTACAAGACTTAAACTTGAGGAAGAATAAAGGAATTCAAATTCAAATTCCATCACATTCCAAGGAATTAGGTGAACCAAACAGGGCCTAAGGGTATTTTAGAGAAAGTATAATCCAACCTATTTTCAAAATTAGCTGTATGACTAAACATGAATGAAAACAACATTAATCAGAAAGTAACTAAAATACACTACCAGAAAAAATTTCCAGTAATAAATCTTACAAAGGATTAGCAAGCATCAACCGGTGACCCATTTTTATAAAATCATCAATCCGCCCATTTTCACCCGTTACACATTTCAATTTTCAACCCAACTTGTTCTTTTTGCCAATTAAAAATACAACCTTTATTTGGAAATGTAAAATGTCAAATAGCAAGGATTAACCATTACAATCTCCAATTGGTAAAATCGCCAAATAAGCACCACAAACTGCTTATTCTGCTCAAATTCAATGTGTGTCTAACTTCATCAATCTTTAAAAATGAAGCAAACAAACTTATCCATAAGTATGAATATCTGGAGAAACATTACATTTTTCAACAATCAAAGAGACTTTTTCAACTTGTCCAACTGACATATATAATATCATTAGTTCATTGTATGTTATGGCAGTTAATGGCAGCTTAGATTCTTTGATTTTTTTCATAAAGGTCCTCTGCTTTTGTAGTTAGCTTTGATGCAGCATAAGAGAGTAGTGGATATATACTGTTTGGGCTACTTTAATGCGTTTGGTGCCAATAGATTCATGCTTTATGTAACATATACAAAATAGAAATTTAGCACAAGTTCAGGACATTTTACTTGCATAGCAACAGTTAGATTGTTTTGCTGTTATTGAAGTCATTTAATTTTCCAATATATATACTTACGGAAACACAGCATCTTCAAAAGCATAAGAATATCCAAATCTAGGGTTTCAGCAAATTATGTACTCAGGGGTGTTTGTTTTAGCTTACTTACCCGGCTTATTAGCTTACTGAAGTTTTGATGAACTCATAAGCTCATTTTTTCGGGCTAATTAACTTATGAATTTGAATTTATTGGCTTAAATAAACCAATAAGTTGCTCATAAGCCGGAAAATGACAAATCAGATATTTTCGATGTCTAACCTCAAGAGCATGTTTGTAACGGTGAGATTTACGAAGTTCTTTTGAAATTCGACGAAGATCATGGATAGTAATTCGGTGACTCTTCATTGATCCATTTTTCAATAACATTAGTTGCATTGTTGCACTATGCTTTGGGAGTCTCAGCCGGAAAATTCTGCTCTTCAAATCATCACCGCACTGCAGTCGGATTCATCTTCGGGAACCGAAATCGGTGATACGTCAACGATTTCCGATTTCGAAGCAATTGAGGACGACGATGAAGACAAAAATCTCAGTAACCCATCAGTCTTCGTTTGTCTGTTGTAATTTCTAGGGTTCAGAAACAAAAACGTTAAAAGTTGCGGGAAATTAGAAATCCAAAGAAGATAAAGAGTATGAGGAGCTTACCGGATGAATCCACCAAGGATTGATCGAGCAGCCGACATGATCTAACTCCGATTAGCGATCAGACTCAACCAGATCAAAATCAAATGAAAAAGTAAAGAATATTGCCCAAAAAATAAAATATTTGTCAGAAGTGGGATTTGAACCCACGCCCTCTCTCGAAGACCAGAACTTGAGTCTGGCGCCTTAGACCACTCGGCCATCCTGACAATTTAGTTTTGAAGCATCAACCACATACTATAACCAATGCACAAATGTATGGTTTGAGATGAAAACGGAAATTCTTAATGAATTTTGTAAATTGTAAAATAAAGAATAAGAACACGTTGTATGTTATAACAAGACCATTATAACATGACATCTATTTATAGGGTGGTAAGGCAAAAATAAGAAAGGAATGTTATAAATTCATAGGGCATAGTTAGAGAGATGTGAATCATCCATATAAGACAGATTTCAATGATTATAATATCTTATGAGTTTGTTAATACTCTTTTTTTCACTCTTTCCATTGTCGTTTACTTTACGAAGCAAGGAAATCAAAAGATATACCCATTTTATCGAGGAGAGGAATTACTAGCTCGCAGGCTTCAAAGTCTTTAGAGTTGTTTTGAAGAGGTAATTATATGCACAAAACGTTTATACTTATATTAATGGTTGTTAATTTCTAAAATACAACAGGTAATTATTTATTATGTACAAGTTTTTAATGCGTGTCTTAACATCATTTTCCTTATTTCATAATCTTGATATTTTATTATATGCTATCAATGTATGATTTAAAACATATATTGTATATAAACTGCTTTATTAGAAACTTTGTCAAAGAAAAACCTAATCATCTATATATATATCTATATCTATATATACATAAAGAATGAGTTCCACTTTTGAAGTTGTATTAATTACCATCTATTATAAATTGAGTTCCATTTTAATGTTTTATGATTAATCTATTAAAATTCATGTTAATAAAGATTGAGAAACTCAAAAGTTGAGTTATAAATTATAATAATAAATTCATTTTAATAATAATTTGATAAACTCATAAGATCAAAAGTTTTGAAATAAATATAAATAATGATAATAATAAAAAGTTCATTAAATAGGACTCTTCAAGTGTTATAAATCTTACACATTATGGTCTATAAATACTCATTTTCATGTTGCAAAAATTTTAACACCCTAAATGTGCATCCAAAAGAAACGTCTAACGAATGGAGTCAACAAGAAAGACCTTTAGTGATTATGTTCTTCATAGAGATGAGGTGTTTATGCTATTGTTTTAAAGAGAGTATGTTTGTTATTTTTGTTTAAAATTACACAACTCTTTTGTATATGTATAAAATTGTTATTCGTTATTTATGTACATTTTGTATATAAATGATATTATATAATGATCTAATAGTTATCATTATAGTATATGAGATTGTGTGTCATATTATCACACAAAATTTAAGATGGGTGTGTTATCATGCTAATGGTTACAATTGTTATTCATTTGATATGTTATTTTACTTTTAATCCAATTAATATATTTTGATTTGATGTTGTAACATTTAATTCCATAATTGAGTTCCATTTTGATATTGTATATATTATAATATTAAATAAATCATGCTAATAAAGATTGAGAAAATCAAAAGTTGTAAAATCAAAAGTTTTAACAAATTCATTTTAATAATAATTTGATGAACTCACTAAATTGTAGTTGTAAAATCAAAAGTTTTAACATAAGTTATAGTAATGAATTAATTTTAATAATAATTTGACAAACTCAATAAATGGTAAGACCACAAGTTTTGAAACAAATATAAATAATGACAATAATAAAAAGTTCAATACAATAAGATTTTTAAAGTGTTATGAATCTTACACATTAGAATCTACAAATACTCATTATCATGTCAAAAAATTTAACACTCTAAAAGTGCATTTAAAAGAAACATCTAACAAGTAGAGTCAACAACAAAGACATTTAGGAAAAATGATTATGAGTAATGAACTCATGTATGGTTAGTTATAAATATGATTAATAAACTAATAAGTCTACCAATTTGTTATATCGACGTATTCCTAACGTATCAATTGTTATATAATAAAAATTGATTTCCATGTACGAAGTAACATTAAGTTCTAATCCATCAAATTGTCATATCAAAAGTCTTGAAATTATTATTAATAAATTATAATAAATAATAAACTCATGTATGTTTATAATAAAAACTAATAAAAAGACCTATCAAGACGTTTAAAATAATTATTAGTAAATGATTATGAGTTAGATAAACTCATGTATGAATTGTTATAAATATTATTAATAAATTAATAATTATTAGTAAAGGATTCCTAATGTAGCAAAGGGAAAGTCAGTTTTAACGTATCAATTCAATCGGCCATAATTTTAGGGTTAACATGGAATAATAAAGATTTAACCTCTATATTTAACCTTTTTTAATAGTTATTTTTTATAAGCACATAAAATAATTCTTGTTATTTATTAACTATTAAATTTATGTTGCAAAGAAATAAGTTACAGTTATCCCTTTTTAATAATTTATTACATATTGATTTTTAGGAACTACTAAATAATCGACATCGATTGAAACGATGATGGTGTTGTAACTTTGCCTTTTTCTCATACACACTTTGCTTATTTAGTAGATGACCAAATATCAGAGCTAACCATGTTAGCGATCATGATTTTGTGTTTTTCCTGTGACACCTATGCAATGTATACGATATTTTTTACGTTCAAAATAATTCATTATAATGAACAAAGCCCGTGCATCGCACGTGCCATGTTGTCTCGTATCATTAAAAAACGAGTTCCATTTTGAAGTAGGTATTAATTACCTAGCATTAAGAGTAGGGGTGTTCACGATTCGAGTCGAGTCGAATATCAGGAAATTTGGGCTCGACTCGTTTAATAATTACTCGACTCGAGCTCGACTCGAGCTCGAATAAGTTTTCAAAATTGTGCTCGAGCTCGAGCTCGAATATTTATATAGTGTTCGAGCTCGATCTCGATACTCGTTTATATGTCCATATTTTTTTAATGAACTAAATTACAAACTCGAAAAGCTCGTTAATTACTCGACTCGTTAACTATATATGTATATTCTCGTACTTATTGTATCAATACTTGCACTTATTGTATACAACACTTGTTTGGCTCGTTGAGATCACTCGTTAAGATCGTCTGGCTCGAGACTAAACGAGCTATCGAACGAGCCGAGTCGAGTATTAAATTATTAGGCTCGGCTCGTGAGATTAATTGAGTATTGTTTTGTCACACCCCGCCAAAAAGTGGTTCGCGGAAGAACGGGCGTGCGACTATCATGAGTAAACATAAGCATATGATTATTGCAAACAAATAAATTGTTTCAACTTTGATAAATGTTTAATGAAAAGTAATGTCACCAAAATTTAATGTAAACATAGTAATTTGAATCCAAAACACATCTCTTACATATTAAACCAAGGTTTTTTTGAATCCTTGCCATGTAATGTAATCCATGTCATATTAGCACATCATTTTGTTTGTCCATGTAGGCTGCCACATGGTGATGACACTTCATATGTGGCCACTTGACACACTTAAATGCCAACTCATTATTGCCACCAAATGTCCACCTATGCAAATGTATTCCACTCAATGTCCACATATGCAAATGTATGCCAACTCATTCATGTCCATGTATTCTATGCTGTAGTCCTTTGAGTTTATAACTCACGAGAGTTATTTTGATAACTTTAATACGCAATTAACTTCAATACGCAATTTATACCTCCTTTAAATCAATGAAAGTTATAGCTCAATATGAAGTCAACATAACGTATGTTAATTAATTTCATGAGGAAGGTCGTTCAAGAACCCAATGTAACCGTCCACACAGTTTAATACGGAGTACATTTTAATGCCAATTTTTATATACCCAATTTTTAAATCCATTTAATTAAGTTTATTAAGTGTATTTTATCATATGCCCATCTTGATTATATAAATAGATAGATAGAAGATAGATACATTGCGTTTTTGCGTAGTCACACCATTCTTTCTTCAAGAAGTAAAGCTCTTTATAGTAGGTAATTGATTGCTTTTATACAATGCTTATCTTGAATTGATGTGCGTATGTTAATATTATTCAATTGTCATATAGCCGACTATTCAACGGGGTAGTTATATACAATTGGGGGCATGTAATGTTTTTCGTTTATTCATGGCAAAATACCATGTAGTGACTCTTCGTATATTAAACACACCCTTGATTTTAGCTATGATCTTATTGCAACTGTTTACAGGGAGAAAGTGAGACATCTCTTACATATTAAACCAAGGTTTTTTTGAATCCTTGCCATGTAATGTAATCCATGTCATATTAGCACATCATTTTGTTTGTCCATGTAGGCTGCCACATGGTGATGACACTTCATATGTGGCCACTTGACACACTTAAATGCCAACTCATTATTGCCACCAAATGTCCACCTATGCAAATGTATTCCACTCAATGTCCACATATGCAAATGTATGCCAACTCATTCATGTCCATGTATTCTATGCTGTAGTCCTTTGAGTTTATAACTCACGAGAGTTATTTTGATAACTTTAATACGCAATTAACTTCAATACGCAATTTATACCTCCTTTAAATCAATGAAAGTTATAGCTCAATATGAAGTCAACATAACGTATGTTAATTAATTTCATGAGGAAGGTCGTTCAAGAACCCAATGTAACCGTCCACACAGTTTAATACGGAGTACATTTTAATGCCAATTTTTATATACCCAATTTTTAAATCCATTTAATTAAGTTTATTAAGTGTATTTTATCATATGCCCATCTTGATTATATAAATAGATGGATAGAAGATAGATACATTGCGTTTTTGCGTAGTCACACCATTCTTTCTTCAAGAAGTAAAGCTCTTTATAGTAGGTAATTGATTGCTTTTATACAATGCTTATCTTGAATTGATGTGCGTATGTTAATATTATTCAATTGTCATATAGCCGACTATTCAACGGGGTAGTTATATACAATTGGGGGCATGTAATGTTTTTCGTTTATTCATGGCAAAATACCATGTAGTGACTCTTCGTATATTAAACACACCCTTGATTTTAGCTATGATCTTATTGCAACTGTTTACAGGGAGAAAGTGAGACATTGGAGAAATTCTGTTCACTTGAAATGGTTGATCGATGTAAAGTTAAACATAAAGTTTGTAAAATGCAGGGAATGTTTTTTTATATAATAAAGTTAGAAACTTTCTTGACCCAAAGACTACATCTAAGATTAATGTAAGTTCACAACATCTTTTTCTCATCAAATCGAGTTTATGCGGCTGGGTAACGGGTCAAAACATATAAAAATTTTCTACACTTTGAAACAATTCGGATCGTACACTTGTGAAACAATTTACAAAATCTATACTATTTCAGTAACGATTTACCATTTGGATGTTTCTTTTTAAGCTATTTTTTTATTATATTATTTGACCCGTTGTATGAGTAGGTGTTTTAGGTATGATAAGCTTTCTTGTTTCTGGGTAATAATAAGATTCTTGATTTTACATTTCGGTCCACTTTCTCATGAAATGGGTCTAGGTTATAATTTATTTTAAACAGGTCAAGTAAAATATAATTAGCTAAAAATGAAACGGTTCAATTAGTTTGTAATGTTTGACGGGTTAAATAGGTTGCAATACTACCCAAAATGTATTAAAAAAAACCAATTACCCGTTCGACCAATACCCGTTTGTAATGAGCCATCTACTTTAATTTTCACTATTCTGCAAATAATAAAACATGTTATTATTTTCAGGTCGTGGCGTATTTGATGGTACAGTTGAGAATATGCATCTTCATTGGAAATAACGGGAATTAGTTAAAATAATTATAAAAGAAACAAACTTTGAACAAGTTACAAATATGTAATTATCACTTGAATCCGAAAGTGATAATGTTTTAGTTCTTTTTTTTTTTGTTACATATTCAAAAGGTTATGCAATTATTGTTTTTCCAGGTTACGATTTGACCCGTTAGATACAAAACTTAATCCAAATAATCTCATTTATAAGTATAGTCAAAGTAAGCTGAACCTTACCAAGAGCTTGTACCTTATATAATTATGTGTGTGTGTATATTTCGAGTTGATCTCGAGCCTAGCCAAATTAATCAGAATCGAGCTCAAGGCATGTTAGGGAATTATGATTTTATCACATCAATGCATTTATGAAAATATTTGTTTTAGCTATGAAATTAATTCAAGGGTATAATATTTTCAATGAAATAAAGTATTCTTATAAAAGTAAGAAATTTTGAAAATTTCTATAAGCCACCCGTGATTTATCACGGGTTATAGGCTATTTTTAATAAAAATGAAATAAAAGGTGACATCTTTATTAAATGAAGGCTTGACTCCCAATGCATGCGACTCAATGCCTAGCTTAGTTACCTGAAAAACATAAGTAAAAGTATCAACAAAATTGTTGAGTGAATTCACAGGTTTTAATGAGTTCAAAATGGTTCCATAATTTTCGTATGCCATTCATGGCAAAAATAGTTTGATTATATAAAACGTTTAAAAATAGTCTGCTCAAAAGCAATAGTAGAAACAATAGTTTCGTATGCCATCGTTGGCAAAAATAAGGTGGTGATAATAACGTTAAAAATGACCTGCTCCGAGAGCAGTAGTACGATTTTACTCGTGTTAGTAAAAATATTAGTTTTAGTATGCCATCGTTGACAAAATTAGTGTGATGATAAAAATGTTAAAATTGGTCTGCTGCGAGAGCAGTAGTAGAAACATAAGTGATGGTGATCCCCCAACAGGTTAGCTACACCTTTGAGTTAAAATGATGACCCTAAGTCCATAACCAAAACAACAACCTTAAACGTGCTAGATATGCACTCCTCGTGGTCGGTAAATACCGATAAATGATCAAATCGTGGGAGGGTAGGTCTCCGCCAATAGTACTATTTGCATATCCAGGGCCTAGTCGCAACTAGCTAATGATTATATAGGTAACATATACGCAAAGTTGTAAACGTTTAAAAAGGATAAGGATAAGGATTCGTTGTCTAGTTTCCAAAAATAGTTTTCATCACGATATAGTAAACGTTTAAAAATGTTGTAAACGTTTATAAAATAGTTGTTATGTTTTTCACTCAAAAGTGAAATAGTTAAAACGTATAGTAGTAAACGAGAGGTTGTGAGTTCATAATCACAAATAGATTTTTATAAAAGTAGTTGTTATGTTTTTCACCCCAAAGTTGTAAAACAGTAAATAAAATGCAGTAAAAAGTGGGGCTGTGAACTCACCTGATGCAATGCTAGCCAAAATCACAAACAATAATGAGCGGTTTCCAACCACAATGATCCTAGCGTCCTAAACGCATAGATATAAAAGTATGAGTGACGGTCACAACGACACGCCTAAACTAACTGATGCATCGATAATTCCCTAAGGGAAAATAGACTCGAGCGATACGTTAGTGACTTGGTTGGGTTGATCTTGTGCTTGAATTATATTGAATTTTGAGAATGACTTATGTTTCGATTTAAAGTAAAAGGTTTGTTATAACATAGGTAATTGTTTAAATAAACTATTTTAAAAATAATTAAACTATAGTTATAATTAACATAGATAAAATTTGATAACGACATCAAACAATTTAGAAAATATTCTATTTATATTAAAGATTATATATTTATCATCTAAATATTAAAAGGAAAATCTTATTTGAATTTGGGACAAAAGCTAGTATGTTGGCTAGCAGTGTACAGAAACGTTTTCGGCTTTAAAAGAAATTGGGCTTGGTTTTAATAAAGGTTAAGATTAAATTATTATTGGGTTAAATAGATATGGCCCAATTAAAAGCAATTAAAACAATGGGCTTAGATAAATACATTTTAGACTCATTTAGTGGGCTCGTAAAAACGAAATAGCTGAAAGTGTTTTGGCTACTTTTTGTTTGTGTCGAGCAGAAAAAAAAAGAGACTCCGGCAGTCAAACTTTTGTTTTTATTATTATTACTGGGCTTAAATAAAAAAATGTTGTATTATGATTTTGAGCAGAGGAAAATACCTGCCGGTGACTGCTTTACATGCCGGAAAAAAAAGGATTTTTAACACAACCACATCAAAGCATATTCATATTTACGTAAAAAAAAAACAGACGTGAGTAACATAACTGACTACGGGGTTTTACAATGATTAACACACCCGCAAGAACACACACACACACACACACTTGTGAGTGTGTGTGACGGTACTTACAGCTTGACGAACCAGATGCGGAAAAATACGAGACACTAAAATTTTGGTGACAAAATGAAAAGAGAAGAAACATGTTATACCTTCAAAGAGATTGAGAACCGAGAGATGATTGTCAGGTTTTCTGCTTGTCGCCGGAGGAGAAAAGAGATCGCCGGAAAAAAGTTTCTGGTTACCGGATGTGCGAGGAAGAACTGAGCCGGAAGAATATATCGAGTGAGAACAATACGATGAAACATGTACGTACACGATTAAAAGGAAAACGATTCGAGGTATATACCTTCGCCCGAAAGTTCTGGATTGACAAGCTGTCGCCGGAGCTTCTGACTCGCAGGAAAACTTTAGAAACCGTGTGAGTTTGCTGATGTGACAATCCTAGAAAATGGACCAACTTAACCGTCATCGATTGTAACCGAGCACCGAAATGTAAAACAGGTGGTTATTAATAATGTACGTTTTGTTATGTAAGCCTAGAATTTAAAATCTTATTATGTGTCAATCATACACATTTTAACGCAAACACTTTGTGCACGTCAATAATCTATTGAGATTTAGCGACCCTTCAGTAGGAAACCCAAATTGGCGAGTTGGTGACTTGTAAAAGTAAATTATAATTGATTCGATTATAAGCATGATTATACTTTTATCAACGCATAATCCGAACAAATTAAATCATACACGAAGACAACCCGAACCGCCAACCGTGTTAAGAATTAATAAATACGAAGTTTAATACACCGTAACTGGTAAGTAACGAGATTTTACGTTTATAGCATCATATAACCATCTACTAAATAATAAAAAAAATTTCCTTCTAAAAGACATCCTAACTAACTAGTTAGTTACAACACCTTGTTTAAATGTAACAAGAAAGTAAATACGTATCCTAATACACTTGAAAGTCAACCTAGTTTGATTTCCTTTCCATCCCATTGTGTCCCTTATTCACAGACCACATCACCACCAACTTTTGCTTAATTTTCTCTTCCAACAGTACCAATATGGACTATGTTTCCCTGCACAAGCAACATTCACCAAGTTTATCCACACCCAAAAGAGCCATTGAGTATTACCCTACATTCTTACCCTTCAAAAACACCACCCCAACCTCTGTTGAAGCACCATTCGGAAGACACAAAGGAAAACCACAATCAAAAGAAACCCACCATCACACCTCTCCGTTTTCTTGAAAACCCACGAACAGAAACGCTTCTCGTTTTCCGGCGAAGACCCCTGCTTCGGCGTCTCAATCCCTCCCTCATCTCGGTTTCACTCTCTTGATCGGTATAATCTTCTTACCCTCTTTAATATTGGTTTTCATCAAGCATGCATGGGTGTACGTATAGTAGGCGGTGTCTCCACCGTCTTCTCCGGCAAAACACACACACGCACACACACACACGCACACACACATTGTGTGCTTGGTGTGTGTGTAAGTTTTGCTTACTAGACCTTGTTTCCCAACACCCTCGCTCTCTGATCTGTCTCCGGCTACACCAACACGCATGTGGGTGTTGTTTATGGTTGATCGGAGTGTGTTTTCTCCACTCTCCAGTTTGTTCCGCCGTTGGCCATGGCCCTTGGCCGGCCTGAAATATGAACCCATCTCCCATCGCCACCCTCCGGTGGTATTTTCCGGCGAAGAAACGTCCTCGCCGGTGTTCGTCTCCCACTTTCCGTCGCATGCGTAATTCACAAACACACACCCAAGTGTGTGTACTGTGTGGGTGTTGAGCATGTAAAATGGTGCAAGTTGTACCTCTTGCTTCAAATGTTGTACCTTGTCCTTTCCACACAAAACGAAAGTTAAATCCTTTTTAATCAGTTGTTTATTTGTTTATGTTATTTTTCTTGTTTTGTTAAACTGTTACAGAAAAAGGATATTTTTATTACAAAAATTATTCATTTAACTATTTAATTATCTATTTAATTAAATAAGAAAACTCTTTATTATTGGTTTATAGTTTCATAATTAATCATGTACAATTACTTAAAATTTATTTTTACTTAAATAATTAACTACCATGTCACAAGTAGTGTACATTCGGTTACTTAAAAAAAAACGATATAAGTAAAGCAAATCTATTTGAAATACAAAACCCATTTCCGCCGAGGCACCAACGTACTACTCGAGTCTAGATTCATATCAAAAAGAATCTACGCACACCATGTAAATTGGTCACGTTATAAGATGATATAATATTAACAATGAACACGTGTTTAGGACGCTAGGAGTTGTGCGAACGAACACTATATTTTGTGGAACCTTATATGCTAGCAGCGCTAAGGTGAGTTTCACGGCCCCACTTTTACTGTTTTTAACTTTTTAATTTGGGGGAGAAAACATATACTTATTCAAATGATTTTGTGATAAATAATCTTTTGTATGATCATTAGTGTGTACTGCTCCAAACTATGAAGGACCACTGCTTCGGTCTACGTTTAACTATAATCATTGATTATTTGTGGTAGCCAAAGAATATATAGATAGTACTATCGGGATTGATCCCCCGCTCATGGCTAGTAAGCGCTAGCCGTGTAACATATGAGATATATATTCTAAGAGGGATTTTTGGTTTGATTATGGGCTCAATGATATACTTTAACTTAAATGTCCTGCAAACATTTAAGGGATTAGACATTGCACTTAAAACTATATTGCTCATGATTCAGAACAAGTATTCAATTGGTACATGATGCGTACCGGATTCACTTTGACGATACAAAATATTTTATGGAGTCACAAAACCTGTGAACTCACCAACCTTTGTGTTGACACTTTTTCTATATGTTTTCTCAGGTATTGAAAGTGAAGCATTTAGCATGACATTTACACATATCGGATTACCACTTTTGGAAAGATATATATTTTTATCTAGACACGAAGTCTAGAATGTCAACTTGAAGTTTTAAAGACGTTTTATCTAAAAATATTGTCGCAAACAAGTTCCATTGGATTTGTAAACGTTTAACAATTGGTAATCCATTTTTAATGCTATGTTATACTATTGATCGATTGTTGTGATTTCCGATGTATGTCGCACGCCCGCTCTTCCGCAAAAACCAGTTTTGGCGGGGTGTGACAGATTGGTATCAGAGCTATTGGTTATAGTGAAATAGCGAGAGTCTAGTCTATAACCGAAAAGAGTTTTGGTCAAAATGTTTTCATTGCATATTATGTCGCATTGCATATAGTCTACATGGATACAGTAGATGGAAAATTATATGCCTTAGTTGTAGGTCACGTGCTTGTACCTACACTACACATTGTACACTTATATTATATACGTGACACTGACACTATACAGAACATATATACACTACAGATTGTACACTTTCACTAAGCTCCGTACACGCTACGAGTCGAAATAATGACTAAATCAGAAAAGGCGCCACACGTCATTAATCACTAAGAATCATTCAGACTTAGAGACAAATTAATTAGTAGAATATTTTATTAGAATTGTATCATAGGCGTAAATTCATTAATATAACCTCATAATTTCGTATGATGAACGTACAACAAGGGTACACGAAAAAGGTACTCTCATCCATGAATAAAGGTATGAAGTGACAATGATGACGAAATATTGTACCATGGTATTATAAAAACGGGTGGCCAACGTGTTTATAATTACATAGTACAATGTAGAATTATCAGAGTCATGGATTACAAAAAGAAACTAAGAAAAATAAAAGAGAGCATGACATTTCTTTTGGCAACTTTGAAAAGTTACATCAATACAATTTTATCATCTTTAAAAAAAAAAGTGTCATGAAAGAAATCAAATTGATGGAAATAGAGACCTCAGTTCTCTCTACTTTATTAATATGAGCATAGTTTTAACCTTACATGCAAATAGTCACCATCAACTGACAACTTAAAAACTTAGTCAAAGATTAAGACAAAACATCTTTAAGTTTAAAACAATACTTTCTAATTGTTACCAATACACCTAACATGAAATATATGGCCTACGTGATCGAATTACATAACGTGATAAAGAAATGAAAATGCCACATATATAAATAATCAATCTTTTGTAATCACAAACTTAAACAAGCATAAGATTTGAGATATCGAACGTTTTGAAAATAATATGGATAGAAAATCAAAATATGCAATATTTCATTAATAATTCGTAGATAGCATGAAACGAGTAATGTTAGCTTAAAAGTTAATACTTAAGTAAAATTTTTATATATGAGGACTATATAAGAGATGACCTTGATCGTTTAATAATTTATCTAAAGTTTTACATGTGTTAAAAAAAAAAAAAAAAAAAAAAACAACCTTCGTATAAAGTCAACACCAAATGATCTAATATCTGATTTAAATAATTTATTAAGAGAATATCAATTTATAAATAAAAACACTTAAAAATGTCCACATGATTTAGTCCAACCAAATACAATTTGGTTCAAACAAATGTGTATAAATGAATAAAACCATGAATATCCTAATAAGCAACAATGCTCTAATTCTTTATTGGCTTAAAAAAAAAAGAAGATTATTTATCTCATTTCATGGGATTCCATACCGCTTACATCACAACCACAATACCTTATTTTTATTCGTAAATTTAATTAACAAATATATATATATATATATGAAAAAAAAAAAAACCCGACTTGTATTATAAACCCTAAGGGTCCACATAAGAAATAACCAACAATACTTGAACATAATCAATTGACTTCACTATACAGAAGAACCAATCGAGGTCTCGGATTGGAAAACACGAAAAAGAAAAACTCTGAATGAGTAAAGCTAAGATTTGCTAAAGTGCGTTAGAACTCAAAGCCAAGCATCGACTTACTTGAGGCCGAAAGTATCAAATGATATGTAAATACCCTCCTATATTTACCTAGACACAAACTAGAAATGATTCATTTTGAATTTCGAGACGAAATTCTTTTAACGGGGGGAGAATGTGACAATCCTCGAAAATGGACCAACTTAACCGTCATCGATTGTAACCGAGCACCGAAATGTAAAACAGGTGGTTATTAATAATGTACGTTTTGTTATGTAAGCCTAGAATTTAAAATCTTATTATGTGTCAATCATACACATTTTAACGCAAACACTTTGTGCACGTCAATAATCTATTGAGATTTAGCGACCCTTCAGTAGGAAACCCAAATTGGCGAGTTGGTGACTTGTAAAAGTAAATTATAATTGATTCGATTATAAGCATGATTATACTTTTATCAACGCATAATCCGAACAAATTAAATCATACACGAAGACAACCCGAACCGCCAACCGTGTTAAGAATTAATAAATACGAAGTTTAATACACCGTAACTGGTAAGTAACGAGATTTTACGTTTATAGCATCATATAACCATCTACTAAATAATAAAAAAAATTTCCTTCTAAAAGACATCCTAACTAACTAGTTAGTTACAACACCTTGTTTAAATGTAACAAGAAAGTAAATACGTATCCTAATACACTTGAAAGTCAACCTAGTTTGATTTCCTTTCCATCCCATTGTGTCCCTTATTCACAGACCACATCACCACCAACTTTTGCTTAATTTTCTCTTCCAACAGTACCAATATGGACTATGTTTCCCTGCACAAGCAACATTCACCAAGTTTATCCACACCCAAAAGAGCCATTGAGTATTACCCTACATTCTTACCCTTCAAAAACACCACCCCAACCTCTGTTGAAGCACCATTCGGAAGACACAAAGGAAAACCACAATCAAAAGAAACCCACCATCACACCTCTCCGTTTTCTTGAAAACCCACGAACAGAAACGCTTCTCGTTTTCCGGCGAAGACCCCTGCTTCGGCGTCTCAATCCCTCCCTCATCTCGGTTTCACTCTCTTGATCGGTATAATCTTCTTACCCTCTTTAATATTGGTTTTCATCAAGCATGCATGGGTGTACGTATAGTAGGCGGTGTCTCCACCGTCTTCTCCGGCAAAACACACACACGCACACACACACACGCACACACACATTGTGTGCTTGGTGTGTGTGTAAGTTTTGCTTACTAGACCTTGTTTCCCAACACCCTCGCTCTCTGATCTGTCTCCGGCTACACCAACACGCATGTGGGTGTTGTTTATGGTTGATCGGAGTGTGTTTTCTCCACTCTCCAGTTTGTTCCGCCGTTGGCCATGGCCCTTGGCCGGCCTGAAATATGAACCCATCTCCCATCGCCACCCTCCGGTGGTATTTTCCGGCGAAGAAACGTCCTCGCCGGTGTTCGTCTCCCACTTTCCGTCGCATGCGTAATTCACAAACACACACCCAAGTGTGTGTACTGTGTGGGTGTTGAGCATGTAAAATGGTGCAAGTTGTACCTCTTGCTTCAAATGTTGTACCTTGTCCTTTCCACACAAAACGAAAGTTAAATCCTTTTTAATCAGTTGTTTATTTGTTTATGTTATTTTTCTTGTTTTGTTAAACTGTTACAGAAAAAGGATATTTTTATTACAAAAATTATTCATTTAACTATTTAATTATCTATTTAATTAAATAAGAAAACTCTTTATTATTGGTTTATAGTTTCATAATTAATCATGTACAATTACTTAAAATTTATTTTTACTTAAATAATTAACTACCATGTCACAAGTAGTGTACATTCGGTTACTTAAAAAAAAACGATATAAGTAAAGCAAATCTATTTGAAATACAAAACCCATTTCCGCCGAGGCACCAACGTACTACTCGAGTCTAGATTCATATCAAAAAGAATCTACGCACACCATGTAAATTGGTCACGTTATAAGATGATATAATATTAACAATGAACACGTGTTTAGGGCGCTAGGAGTTGTGCGAACGAACACTATATTTTGTGGAACCTTATATGCTAGCAGCGCTAAGGTGAGTTTCACGGCCCCACTTTTACTGTTTTTAACTTTTTAATTTGGGGGAGAAAACATATACTTATTCAAATGATTTTGTGATAAATAATCTTTTGTATGATCATTGGTGTGTACTGCTCCAAACTATGAAGGACCACTGCTTCGGTCTACGTTTAACTATAATCATTAATTATTTGTGGTAGCCAAAGAATATATAGATAGTACTATCGGGATTGATCCCCCGCTCATGGCTAGTAAGCGCTAGCCGTGTAACATATGAGATATATATTCTAAGAGGGATTTTTGGTTTGATTATGGGCTCAATGATATACTTTAACTTAAATGTCCTGCAAACATTTAAGGGATTAGACATTGCACTTAAAACTATATTGCTCATGATTCAGAACAAGTATTCAATTGGTACATGATGCGTACCGGATTCACTTTGACGATACAAAATATTTTATGGAGTCACAAAACCTGTGAACTCACCAACCTTTGTGTTGACACTTTTTCTATATGTTTTCTCAGGTATTGAAAGTGAAGCATTTAGCATGACATTTACACATATCGGATTACCACTTTTGGAAAGATATATATTTTTATCTAGACACGAAGTCTAGAATGTCAACTTGAAGTTTTAAAGACGTTTTATCTAAAAATATTGTCGCAAACAAGTTCCATTGGATTTGTAAACGTTTAACAATTGGTAATCCATTTTTAATGCTATGTTATACTATTGATCGATTGTTGTGATTTCCGATGTATGTCGCACGCCCGCTCTTCCGTAAAAACCAGTTTTGGCGGGGTGTGACAGCTGAGTTGTTCTCCCGTATGTGAGAAGAAGCAAAAGTGACAAGGTTTCTATGTAATTATTCTTTTGTTTATGGTGTGAGAACGAGAGATAGACTGGTTTATTATGTGGTGATGGTGACGAAGAGTATTTCGTTAACTTGGTTTTAATAATAGGATGGTGATAACGGTTTAATGATATCCGGTGAAGAGAATCCTAGGATATTCCGGTAAGATCGTGCAGTTTGTTGTGGGGATAGACTTTCACGTGGGTAGGATTCAAGGGAGTAAATTTTGATTATTTATTTGTTATGAGATTTGCATCTGCACTACTACGTATTCAACTTTTATTTTATTTTATAATAAATAATATATGATGTTTAATGTATAAAGTTTTCGTACGTAAACCAAAGCATCACCGTAGATTATAACTTGCTTATAGTTTTGGATTCAATTAAAGTTTATTTTGTATCACCAACTCGCTAAATTATTGCTCAACTGTGCGAAAATGTAGACACTGACATATGTCTAATAAATTATGTGTACTAACAACACAATTTTATGGTTCATGCTATACTTAAATGCAAAAATGAATGTTATGATTGTTCTAAAACAAAAGTGAGTTTCAATATGTGTCAGGTCAAGTACCTGATTGAGAGGGTTGTCACATGTTTTATGTTCGAGCTCGACTCGAGATCGAATTATTATAGGCTCGAGCTCGATATAAACGAGCTCGAGCTCGAGTAGCTCGTTAAAAGCTCGACTCGTAAACACCCCTAATTAAGAGCCTTGAGCAAAAACGATTCCATTGTGAAGTACCTATTAATTACCTTTAGCCTATAAAAAAAATTGTAACGGCTTCTTCACCGCCCATAAAACCTTTTAAGGCTTCTTCACCGCCCATAAAACCTTTAAGGCTTTAATCCAGCCTTTCACTGCCTAGAACATGTAACGGCTTCTTCATTTAACCAGCAAATCAAGTGTGCACATGCAACCTTATTCCCGTCCTTCCAAGACCCAGATTTAAATGCCATTTATACTCGCCCTTCCAAGACCCAGATTTAAATGACTTGCCAGCCTTAAAATGCAACCGTTTCAGAAGCTACATATCATCACTCCTCCTATCAAGACTTCTCCACCGGTTCAATTTCTATATAAACCAGTAAGAAGATGAAATCATCATCCTGCTCCGTGCAACCTGGCAGCAATTGATAAGCGACAATCTTCAACCGTTGAAACTTAATTCCATCAACAATCACAACGTTCAATCAAAGCTTCAATAACAAATCGGTACGTATTTTCACGTTAAGCCCTAATTAAAGGTATGAATCAACAACTTCAACATCGAATCCATGAATTCTGAAATGTGATTTCTCTCCATTTTGAAGAGAAATGGTTTTTGTTCATATCATTTCTCTGTGATTCTATATCTGATATGTACTATTTCCTTCGAAAATAAAAATAGGTAAGACTTTGCACCATCTGAACTAGACTTAGGGAACAGAAATGGATCAGTAGCATTCTTCTTCGCTCTACTCAGACATGTATCAATATCTTCCTTTGCAAGTTGAAAGTAATTTAGGGCACGTTTGGTAGAGAGAAATTCAAAGAAATGAAATGAGCAGATAAATGAAATGTTGAGAAATGAAATGGGCTGAGAAATGAAATGAACTCCACTGTTTGATAACGTCAGAGAATTGACACGGGGAATTAGCTGAAAATCAATTCCCATGTTTAGTAGAAAAAATCAGAGAAATGAAATTATTTTTAATTATGCTAATTTAAAATAAGTGAAAATTAAACAACTATTTTAATTCAAAATACAGCTTCTTCACAACATATGTTCCAAAATATTAAAGTTCATTACAATTCATCCAAAATACAAGTTCATCCAAAATAGAACCAACAACATATGTTCCAAAATATTAAAGTTCATTACCAAAAACGACTTCGTCAAACATAAAGACGAGTTCATCCAAAATAGAACCAACAAAACATATATGCTTTCAAAATATATATATGATTCACATATTAACATAAAAACTTAGGTTGTTGATTTCTTTCCAACCATTTTTACCATCTGAACTTTTCTTTCTTGGTCATACTTGAAAATCATTTTACTTTTGAATGGACATGTTCCAATAATATTCGTTGCTTCAAAAGCTTCCTCAAAAGTAAGCCCCGGTAAGCCATCTATCTCACTTGAACTCTGCTCATCAAATCAACCCTTCTTTCTTCGTCATTAGTTATCTTACTTAGATTTATGTTCATTTCATTCCCAATAGCAGTGATGGTGTTATTGAATGTGTTGCATGACTCGGAATAAACATGAATTAATTCATCATTTCTTTTGTTTTTTTGCCGTTTGAAACGTCTACCACCCTCGACTCCTTGAGATGGACGAACATGTTGTCGATCCATATCTAGATCCTCAAGATTGATCGGTGTAGTCTCTTGTGTTTCAGTTACAACCTCTTGTTCACCAAGATCATCAGCTCGAAACCCCGAAGCTCGGTCTTTACCAAAGATGGTGCAAAGCTTGTGATAATAAGGGAATGCTTTATCTTTGAAGATTGATGCATTTTTATGAGACTGCAAAGTGATTAAATCATGAATCAATTTTCATACAAAATGTGATTTAGTTATTGCTAAGAAAATTACCTTCAAATATTCCTCCCATACATCGCTAGGGGCAGTGACGACACATTTTTCAGGATCCCAACCAAATCCACTAGTGTTTGACCCAATTACCAAGTCGTGAAATGTGCTAAAGTTAGTCTTCATCGTCTTCAATCCAGACTTTATATGTGGTTCTGCCTTTAACCCCGAGTTCGGAAGACTTACATCCATCAAATTTTGGACCGCTTGAAAGTATCCCGGTTTAAATCCGTTATCTGCCACATACTTACCGGATGCATGCAATTCCAATAAGGCATCAATTAACTTTGCATCTTCTTCCGGTGTCCATGTTCTTTTGTTCCTTACCACAACTTTGACAGTACCTGGATCTGCCATGCCTACAAAATGTATTGCCTTTCATATATAATTATTGTTCCAAAATACATATAGAGTTGATGTATCAAATTGGTTTATTGAATCTAACATAAACATGTCTTTCACAACTAAACTTACTGCAATTATTTGTATACAAATAAATAAAAGAAGTTTATAATAATTATAAACATGCCTTTCACAACTAAACCTACTGTCATTTATATTGTATATGAACCTAAATAAAGGCAAAATGGTGCAATTAACCGAAATACAAACAAAAGACTAGGAAAATGGCAAAGTATAGCCGGTTCCATTGCATGAGCTTTCATATACTAACTGTCAAATTAAATGCTATTGACAAACATGAATGCCAAATTAAATGCTAAATGATTTGTACTCATGAATCACGCATTAAAGATAAACCCAAACTTCAACTGATTTTTGGAGATAAACCCAAAACTCGATAGTGGTAAATGCCTAATTAAATGCCGAATTGAATGATTCACTCACAAATTTTAGTAGTTAAAGTTCAAATCTTCAATAGTGATAAACCTAGAATAAAGTTAAACCCAAATACAGTGATAAACCCAAAACATTGGTAAACCCAAAACTCAAGCAAAATTGAGACGAGAGATGAAATAGAATCGACATATATACAGAATGAAGGATGAAATAGAATCAAGGTAGTACCTGAGTGGTTGTACGGATGAGGAGGAGCAACCTCCAACGATGAAGGTGATGAAGGAACGATAGGGATTTGGAAGAAGATGCTCTACTAGGGCTTGAATTTTAGGAGTGGAATGTGACTTGCACGTGATTAGGTATTTATTCTCCTTTCTTACTCATTTCTCAGATAAAAAAACACGGAGAGTTGTGTTCACAAATTTCATTTCCACTCCAAATGTGAAGAAATGAAAATACAAAGGAGGGCATTTCTCATGAAATGGATTTCTCTGTGTCTACCATTTCTCAGACCAACCAAACAACAGAAATGAAATTATTTCCATTGCTTTGATTTCATTTCCCCCAACCAAACACACCCTTGATTTGGTAAGAGGATGAAGTAAAATGGGGAAATGGCGATAAACATGCGGAGAGAGAAACAAAAATGAGTGAAATTCAGGAAATGGTCATTCAACTATTCAAGCCCTACAACTACACCGTTAACAGAACTTGATATACAAACGTTAGTAGAAATATTATGCATTTTGAAAAGAGTAAAAGAATTTAGTTTTAATAAAATAAAGCTCTTGCATGCACGGGCCATGTTGATAAAAAGGTGGTGAAGGCCGAAGGGACAAAAAAGCATTAAAATCCAAACCTGTATACTTTTATTTTTGTTTAATGAAAAACAAATGTATAAAAAGTGCATAATATTACCCGCAAACAGATTCATATTCTGCGGCGTTGCCAACACAGAATAAATCCTGTGGCGGATTTATTGATCATCGTACTTTCCGCTACTCTGCAATCACCATTTCTGCAAATCTCGATCTCCCTTCCATCCATCAACAATGGAGGCCTCAGCCCTTTTCTCCACCGCTTTCTGCCCACCTTCCCTCCACCTCCGATCTCGCTACCTCACAAAACCATCACCACACACCGCTTTCCTCCGTTCACCACCACTTACCGCCACCAATCCCCGCCGTCTCTTCCACACTACCAACAAACCCTCACTCTTCACTCCCATTCAAAAACCAATTAAACCCATTTCAGCATCCGCATCCGCATCTTCATCTTCGACAGCACCAATCGAAAAATCCCAATTACAAGGCGCAAAAATCGTACCTTTAGCACTCTCACTCGCGATCGGTTTACTAGTACGTTTCGTTATCCCAAAACCAGTCGAAGTAACCCCACAAGCATGGCAACTCTTATCAATTTTCGTCTCTACAATCGCCGGACTCGTTCTATCCCCGTTGCCGGTCGGCGCGTGGGCGTTATTAGGGCTTACAACCACCATTGTAACCAAAACCCTAACTTTTACGACGGCGTTTAGTGCTTTTACGAATGAAGTTATTTGGTTGATTGTAATTTCCTTCTTTTTCGCTCGTGGGTTTGTGAAAACTGGATTAGGAGATCGAATCGCGACATATTTCGTTAAATGGTTAGGAAAGAGTACATTGGGTTTGTCTTATGGGTTGACTCTGAGTGAGGCTTTGATTGCTCCGGCGATGCCAAGTACGACGGCCAGGGCCGGCGGCGTGTTTTTGCCGATTATCAAGTCTTTATCACTCTCTGCTGGCAGTAAACCCAACGATCCTTCTTCGAAAAAATTGGGTTCATATCTTATTCAATCTCAATTTCAGGTTAGTTCATACATTTTTAACTGATAAGATCTGATTTTGAAATTAGATTCACATTAATTGCACAATTTGAATTCTGAATTTGCATTATTCAATTTGTGACAGTGTGCTGGCAATTCTAGTGCTCTGTTTTTAACTGCAGCAGCCCAAAACCTATTATGTCTAAAATTAGCAGAAGAACTTGGTTTAGTAATTGCAAGCCCATGGATTTCTTGGTTCAAAGCTGCTAGTTTACCTGCTTTTGTCTCACTTTTACTTACTCCATTAATTCTATACAAAATCTATCCACCTGAAACAAAAGATACACCAGATGCACCTGCAATGGCTGCCAAGAGACTTGAAGCAATGGGGCCCGTTACAACCAACGAATGGGTCATGATTGGTACCATGCTTCTTGCTGTCTCCCTTTGGGTACTCGGGTATGCGATTTAAAATATTAAAAATGAATGTTAACAAATTCAATTTTGTAATTTAATTTATGTTTTTACAGGGATTCAATTGGAATACCAAGTGTTGTAACCGCAATGTTAGGTTTATCAGTATTATTATTACTAGGCGTTCTTAATTGGGACGATTGTTTGAGTGAAAAGTCAGCATGGGATACTTTGACTTGGTTTGCAGTACTTGTGGGAATGGCGGGCCAATTAACTAATCTTGGAATAGTTACATGGATGTCTAATTGTGTAGCTAAATTTCTTCAATCTTTCTCGTTAAGTTGGCCCGCTGCATTTGGTGTTCTTCAAGGAGCTTATTTTTTGATCCATTATATGTTTGCTAGTCAAACGGGCCATGTTGGAGCTTTATACTCTGCTTTTTTAGCCATGCATTTGGCAGCTGGCGTGCCAGGTGTTTTGGCTGCACTTGCTTTAGCTTATAATACCAATTTATTTGGGGCTCAAACTCATTATAGTAGTGGGCAAGCTGCAGTTTATTTTGGAGGTATGTTATTTTTTTTATAATTAATTTGGGTTATTTTTTTCATATGTGAAGTTATAGGTTTGACCTTGAAAGTCAAAGTGTTGCATTATGAGTAATTATTAATTTATTTATTTTGGTCAACAGCTGGATATGTGGAGCTCCCAGATGTATTTAGAATCGGGTTCATTATGGCTTGTATAAATGCGGTGATCTGGACGGTTGTTGGGGGTGCATGGTGGAAATTTTTGGGCTTGTATTGATTCATTCTCAAGTAGATATATATCTTTCATGTTGTTATTTGATAACAAATACCCTTTATTTCATGATATTCATAGGGTTTATGTTATGTTATGTTATGTGCACAAAGAAAGCCACATATTTTTTTGACTTCTGACTTTTAAATTTTGACCTTAATTTAGAAACCAATTTGTTGAGATGTTGCATAATACACTCTTGTGACTTTGTTCTTATAACATTCGTCCTTCATATATTTAGATAACGACTGCATACAAAGACATGCAACACGATATTCATATTATTGGGGGTTTTGTTATAAAAATAAAAATAAAAAATGGATGATGGGTTTATGATGTTTGTTTGTATATACTTTTGCTCTGGAGCACACACATATGGGCATGGATAATGAAGTGATAAGGTATCCCTTGCACAACCAAAAGGGTATGCATATAAGAGCATAAGGTGTGGTCACCTTAAGTCGGAAGCCACATATGCGCCACCTCTGCGCCACATCACCATTTCACATTCAAAACCCCCAAATACTCCCTCTACGGCTCTACCACCACTTAAGCCATTTGGGTCCCACCCCTTTTTTCTTTTTCTTTTTTTAAAAAACATAATACTTCATTAAAATAAAAATTACATAATACAAATTAAAATACCTAAAAATAAAAAAAAATTACCGAAAAATAAAAAAAAATACCGAAAAATAAGAAAAAAATACCGAAAAAAACAAAAAAAACTACTCATCGTCATCGTCCACGTCAAGTTCATCTTCGTCGACGGGGTATTTTTCACGGATCGCCCTTTTTTGCTTGATAATTCTCGCCTTATCCGCGCGCCCCAACCCCTCGGTGCTAGTGCCGAGGAATCTCAATTCTTCCAACCACACGAAAACGTCATCCCGCGCCTTTGACCTTTCGTAAAAAATAATGAGACCCACACCCACTAATTATCTACTTTAACAAAGTGAAATGACTCTTTTACCCTTACTTTTACTTTTAAACACCATTAACTCCACTTTATTCAATAAGTGTGGGACCCTTCCTCACTAACCATCCAATTAATCTAATTTAATTATCATTATAATATTTTGCCTCGAAAATCATAAAACCCAAAGTGTATCACTTACTTTGAATCGGAGGAAGTATATCTTTTACATAATTATTAAAATATCATTTCATGTATAAAATATGTGATTAATCTTGACAATTAGATATTATTGACTAATGATTGAGATTTATACTTTAAAAATACACAAAAATAAAGGCTGTCTTAAATAAATGATGGAGTACTTGTTAGAGGAAAGAGTAGGGCTATAAAAATCTGACACGACACGACAAAAATACACGAAATGAAATGAAATTGGGATGAAATATCGAAACTTGAATTCGTGTTTGTGTCATGCAAAACAAACACGAAGTCGTGTCGTGTTCGTGTTCGTGTTCAGAGATTAACACGAAATTGACACGATAGTTATGATTTTAGGAACATTTAGAAATTAATGTTATATTTTTGTCGTGTTTGTCGGTTTTTTAGGAGGTACTAAGTAAGAAATTTGGTATTTTTGTAATTTATCTCGTGTTGTTGTGTTTATCATTTTTTAATTGAGTCGTGTTCGTGTTAGCAAAATAAAACACGACTTTGTGTTGTGTTGTGTCGTGTCGTTTTCGTATTGAGAAAAACGAATTCGTATCGTGTCGTGTTACCCAAAAACACGATATGATGGCACGATTTGACATACAATATTTAAAAAAATTCCTTTCCCCCTTCAACTTTATTAAATGTACAGAGTTACCCCTCAATAAAAAATTACTCTCTGTTCAACCTAACATTTTCCCTTTTACATAATTACGCCTTACTCTTAACCTATTAAGGTATATACAGCCGTTCGCTTATCGGAGGTCATTCGCCGCCGTGCTGCGTTCAGAGTCAGTAGTGGACACATCCATGGAAACGACGGAACCCCGAGCCGACGTCTCCGACAACCCCAACAATGCCTTCGATACCACCAACAATACCTCCTCCGGCGACGACAATACTTCTGCCGAAAACAACATTACTCCTCCTCTCCTACCCCCAACCACTGCTCTTTCTCTTGTCGGTACGGAATCAGACGACGTATTTCCGGATTCAACCCTCCAAGCCACCGGAGAATCAGTTGAGCTACCGGTACCAGCTCCAGTTAACACCGACCAGGGTTTAGCTGCACCTCGGAAACGTCGCCGTAGAAAGAAGCAGTTCCCGGAGATGATATCCTCCGTCGCTGCCGTCAACGCCCTTCGCCTTATCCGCCACAAATCCGGTGATAGATCAACGGAAGATATGGACGAGTACGAGTACGCATACGAAGACGATAACCTATCAACTCGCCGTCGACGGAGAGTGTCGTCGGATCTGGACGTCGAGACATTAATTGCTATTTCCGTTGGATTTCCCGTTGATTCGTTGACTGAAGAAGAGATTGAAGCAAACGTCGTGAAAACAATCGGCGGAACAGAGCAATCGAACTACATCATCGTTCGCAACCACGTTCTCGCCCGGTGGCGATCAAACGTCGACATTTGGTTGACCAGAGATCATGCACTCGAGTCTATCCGAGTCGAACACACTAACCTAGTCGACTCAGCGTACACGTTCCTTCTCGAACACGGTTACATCAATTTCGGCCTCGCCGCTGCCGTTAAATCAGCCAAATTGAAGCCCCCTGAGGGTTCTACTAGAGGTAACGTCGTCGTAATCGGCGCCGGACTGTCTGGATTGGTCGCCGCCAGACAATTAATATTTCTAGGGTTTAAGGTGGTGGTTCTAGAAGGCAGGGAACGTCCCGGCGGTCGCGTTCGAACAAAAAAAATGTCCGGCGGTGATTGTGTCGCCGCAGCAGACCTAGGCGGCAGCGTACTCACCGGAATCAACGGCAATCCGCTCGGAGTTCTAGCTAGACAGCTAGGGTTTCCTCTGCACAAAGTAAGAGACATTTGCCCTCTTTATTTACCCAACGGAAAAACTGTAAACCCTGAAATTGATTCAAAAATCGAAGTTTCTTTCAATAAATTGTTAGATAGGGTTTGTAAGCTCAGGCAATCAATGATGGAGGAAGCTAGATCCATAGATGTTCCATTAGGAACAGCTTTAGAAGCCTTCAGACATGTTTACAGAGTAGCAGAAGACCCTCAAGAAAAAATGCTACTAGACTGGCACTTAGCAAATCTAGAATACGCAAACGCCACATTAATGTCAAATTTATCAATGGTTTTTTGGGATCAAGATGATCCATTTGAAATGGGCGGTGATCATTGTTTCATTCCAGGAGGAAATGACAGATTTATCAGAGCATTAGCTGAAAACCTCCCAATTTTCTACAATCAAACAGTTAAAAGCATAAAATACGGGTCCGATGGGGTCTTAATCCATGCTAATGAGAAACAATATCATGCAAATATGGTTCTATGCACAGTCCCGTTAGGTGTTCTAAAAAGGAAATCAATTGAATTCATACCCGATCTCCCTCAAAGGAAAAAAGACGCTATAGAAAGATTAGGTTTCGGGTTGTTAAACAAAGTAGCAATTTTGTTTCCTTATGATTTCTGGGGGGGTGAAATCGACACATTTGGACATTTGTCAGATAAATCAAGTATGAGAGGTGAGTTCTTTTTGTTCTACAGCTACTCATCTGTATCAGGTGGGCCCCTTCTTGTAGCTCTAGTGGCTGGAGAAGCTGCAATTGAGTTTGAACAAAAGTCACCTGCAGAATCTGTGAATCGGGTTATGGATATTTTGAAAGGTATCTTTAATCCAAAAGGGATTGCGGTGCCCGACCCGATTCAAGCGATTTGCACCCGGTGGGGTCAAGACCCGTTTTCTTACGGGTCGTATTCGTATGTTGGAATTGGGGCTTCTGGTAATGATTATGATGTTCTTGCTGAAAGTATTGGAAATGGTAGAGTGTTTTTTGCTGGTGAAGCGACAAATAAACAGTATCCAGCAACAATGCATGGGGCTTTTTTGAGTGGGTTGAGAGAGGCTGCTAATATGTTAAGAGTTGACAAGATCAGGAGGTCAAAGTCAAAGTCAAACGATGCAAATAAGTCAGTAACGGGCCTGGAAAAAAGTGAAGCTAGTTGAGAAAGATGATTCGGGTAAATTGTTTTGAGAACTCGTCTCTGGTTTTCATTTTGATTCTTGTTTTTTAGTTTGTTAGTAGTACTAGTTAAATTTTCGGTCCAGCTGAGGAAATATATCCGCAGTTTTTTTTATGTTGAATTTGTAAGTAAATCTTTATTTCGTATTTTTAAGCTTATTTAACTGGAAATATGTAAAAAAATGTGTTGGTCCCTTGGTTGAGGTCATGGAAAGATATTTCTATGGGTAGACAAAGTTTGTCTTTGTATTACAGATTAAGCATCTTTAAGGATGTAATTAAGACAGCTCCTAACTGTGCCGTGTAACTAACTGATACTTCAATTTTTGCGAATTTAGTATTACGTCAGTTGAAACTTAACTGGCACACTTATGTCAACAATTCACCTTCACTTAATATTTTATACATAAAATACACATACACAAAATATTGGCACCTACAAACAATACCCTCTCCCTTGTCCGTTTTCACTTCTTTAAAACCGAAGGCATTCAATAGACGTAAAAACCAAAGGGAATGATGTTGGTTTAATGATGCCAACTGACCCCAATAGAAGGCACCATTGGCATTGGTCTTATTTGCACCATAAATCTTACATATAAAAATTGTTGCATACACTTTGTACAAACAAATCACTCTCGCTCACTGCTCCGATGGTTGTAATTTTTAGTCTATAAATACTAAGTTTAAGGGTAAATTATTTCTATATATTATAACATGTATTTTGTTTAAGAAATTGACATTGTACAAAATATATGGTCAGGCGGTAATTTTAGTTTCCCTAATATCGGCAGATTGTACGAAATTTATAAAAGCATTTGTTAATAAAATTGATGTTATTCAAGAAAACTTTGTTCATTGAATCTTCCAAAAATGACAGGATACTTCTTTTACTTTAAATAAATCAGTAAAGAACGCAAGAAAGCAACAACCGACCTTAGCTCAGTTGGTAGAGCGGAGGACTGTAGTGTGATTCATAGCTATCCTTAGGTCGCTGGTTCGAATCCGGCAGGTCGGATTTTTGTTTTTCATTTTCACTTTTTTTCATCTTTTTAAGGCGAGCAACTACAGTCATCAATGTTAGTTTTTAAGCGCGACTGTATATATTTTTGTTAATTGTGAATGACTGACTAGATTAAGAAATTGTATTGAATACTTTTGATCTGTTTGGATTTTGAGAAAGTAAACCTTTCTTGGTACAACTGTGATATTATGTTGTATAGTAGAGGTGCTCAAAGAATAAAAAAGAGCGGCTGCAAGAGAATGTTTTTGTATTTTCTAACAACGAATCATGTCTAAATGTAACAGTACATCGATCAGACCCTTCTGTCATTTATGTGATAACTGGTACAGACGCGTGAAAGATGAACCAACATAAACAAGAATCTTAAAAAAAGCGCAATAACACGGATTTAGGCTAACTTTTATAACTCCGGCAAGTGTCCCGCGTCGCGCTTCGGCGGCGATTCCGGCAAAGGCGAGTACCACAGAGATCAGAAAAAGGAGTCGGTTTCAACGGTGAATTTTGTACTCCATGATTCGGCCTGAAAGGTGGCCGAAATAGAGGATAAAACTTGATGGTAGGTTGATTTGAAGAGAGAAAGAAATTGGTAGAACAGTAGTTTTTTTTTTTTTTTTTTTTTACGAAATGGGTAGAAGTAGAAGAGTAGTTAGAAAACCTTTGAAGAAAAAGACACGTGTAAGAGAGAAGTAAAAAAATGGTAAAGTTAACATAAAATTACTCTACAGAAACAAAAGGTGATCTATAATGATAAGCTCCCATTTCATAATAAGTATCCTTAGGGTTGTTTTTAAGTGCATCAAAGTTGTATAATAAGGGTAGTTCCTGAAATTCAGGAATCGGTTACGGATGAATTTATAAGTTTTTTATGCATGTCATTATCAAAACCCTAAAATTAAAGGATGATATGATTAGAGTTTCAAAGTTTTATGAGACAAAAGGAAACTAACAAAATTCCGAATGGGATGTTAATATTCGGTTAAATGATAATCCAAATGCGTCCAGTATAGTTAATCATTCCGAAGTCGGTGGACTAAAAGTGTAGATAAGATGAAGTAAAGGGGCTCTTTTGTAGTTAATCTAAATTGATAAATAAATACGAAAATGTCTCCAACGGTCGAAAAACAGTAACGTAAACCCCCGCTTTCTTCAACGTTTTCAGGTGTCTCTTTAACTTCACTCAGAATCAGATCACTCCCAGAATTGGAAATCATCTCTCTCTTTAGTTCTTCAACAGGTTGCCATCAATGGATGTAGCCGTGATCGATTGGAAAGATTCGAAATTCGAAAAGGATATACTTTACGAAGACATTAACGCTCCTCAATGGATTGATTTCTCCCATGACGATCCGCCTGTTGATGATGAAGCTTGGTTCTGTCGTCCTGGTGATTTTTCATTCTTATTTCCGTATACAATCAGTTCGATTATTTTTGCAGAATTAGGTTTTAGAATTCACTTTTCACATTGAAGTTGGCAGTCTCGATTTTTAATTTTTGCTATATTGTTCATGATTTTGGTTTGCAGATTGTAATCATCCTAAGACTGTGGAGGATTTCCTCAGACAAAGGACTCCTGATTCCTCAAAGGTATTGATTGTCAATGTTGTTTTAAATTTTTATATTGTTTAATTTGACTATTTTTTGTAAATTGTTTTCCGTAGATCTGTTCATGTTTGATTTGATAGATATTGTGTTAAAGTTAGAAACCTAGATTGCTTATGTTTGAATGTTAGAAATTTCCGTCAAATATTTAGATTCATAACGCGAATACATAGAATAGCAACTTACTTTCCAAATTACGATACACTTTTTTCACACAAAATTATTGTAACCTTTCTATGCAGCTTCGAAGATCAGCTACTGTTTCTGCAATCCGTGATCGGAATTTAAGGTATAAATTAACAATTTTTCAGTTGAAACTAAAAAATTACTTAAATTTACAGTTTGTAAACCCTAAATCCTAAATCACTGCTCTGTCTTTGTTTCATAGAGATGCAGCATTGAAGAAAAGAGGTTTCCCACTAAACAGAGATTCTAAAAGTACCAAATGTGTTGAGGATAGCGAGAATCAAAACCCTAATTTGACAACGCCTCCTATGAACAAAGCAAAATCATTGAAAGAAATGATCAAGTCAAGCTCAGAGAAGAACAATCTAGAAACTGTTCTATTACAAAAGGAAGAAACACCGAGACTGCTGAAGAACACATTATCTGCACGTAATTTATTTGCAGGAAGAGATATATTGAATCAGGTTACTGAGTTTTGTAATGATTTGAAGCGTTTGGCAACAAGAACAAAGGATAATGTGGAGAAAGATATTTCAAAGAAACAAGAAATTGGAGTTTTGCAAGAAAGTAAAACTGAGAGAATGCCATTGTTAGAGGTGAAGAAAGAGAAATATCAAGAAATTGCGCAAGAAAACAATGTGAAAGAGAAACTTACAAGGAAAAAGTAAGTTTTATGTAATCGAATTTCATGTGAATTTGTGTATGATTCTTTTTTTTTTTTCTTTTTCCCCTACTCAAATTCATTTATTCATGTTATTTTTATTGCAGAATAAATTGTGAGCCAGAGAACAGGCCAATTGGCTTAAATATGAAAAGCATAAAGGGAAAAGATGAAGAAAGAGTGTTGCAGATACGAACTAATCCTCCATCACCTCAATGTTTTTCAGCTAATAATGGAATTACCAAAATAACCCCATCTAAGGCTTCCCGCCTTAAACCTCAGGTATGTTTGTTTAGTAATTTTATACTAATTTAATACAGAATTTGTAAACTATAACAAATAAAGTGACTAATTTTGTGTATAGGAGGGAGGAATAGTGCTAGATATGGAGGAAGTCAGCATCAAGGAAGTCAAAGTAAATACTACAAGTCAAACTGCTCCTCTTTCAACACAAAAAGGATTAGATGTATTTTGGATTTTTAAGCCCTGCACCCTTTCTCCCTAAATGTTTATGTTTTTTTTTTTAAACAAAGAAATATTCCTTAATTCTTTCTTCTCCTTTTTTTCTTCTGATTTATTAATTCTTTTTAGCGGAATGGAAACAAAGCTTTGTAATTTATGACTACTATTTGTTACCTTCAAGAACCCATAATAAAATTTATCAATTTTACATAGTATTTATAATATGTTTTTGTAACAAAATGATACCCGTATAAAAACAACTGTCTCATATCATACACAGTATTTCTAATGAGTTTTGATCAAGATTTTGATGAAGATTGCATGTGATTGTTTCTTAGGCTGCATTTAGTAGTCACACCACTTCACCATACACAACTTTCTCTTTTCATTTACCTTCCCTCACTATCTCTCACCTTTCATCTTTAGTGGTGACACCACATTATCTTATTTGGTGAAAGATAGTAGGAACCATAACCACTAATTATCTTGTTTAATCTAGTGAATTAATCTTTTTACCTTTAGTTTGACTTTTAAACATTATTAAAATCAATTTACTCAAAATGTGTGTGAACTAAGGACATCATCTATTAACTACCCCTTCCGTCCCACAAAAAAGTTCGCATTTCTCAATAAACTTTTGTCCTAGAAAAAAGTTCACATTTCTCACATTTGATTGACCTCACATAATAAAATATTATTATTACTAAGAAACCTCACCATTAATATCCACTAATTATCCTTCTCTCTCCAATCCAACCTTATATTTTAATCAAAAGTATTACTATTGACACCACCACTAACTATCACCTAAAATCTTGTGCCCAAGAGAAATGTAAACTTCCTTATGAGACGAATAGAGTATTTAATTTAATTTTTATTATAATCTTTTATCTTAAAAAACATTAAATAAATATTATCTCATTTATTTGATATATGCAAAGTATGAAATAAACATTATATCACTTAGGGTGTGCTTGGTTAAGGGTTATGGATACCAATGAATAGATAATGCAATGATTAAATAGGCTTGGTTGGATATAATGAAATCAATCATTGCTTAATAGTGTGTAATGGGTCATTACCCATTAAATTGGGAGGAATGATTATCCATTAGTATTCCCCAATCCCCACCATTAGTATACCCCACCATTCCCTTTCCAATTCCCTTTATCATTCCTTAATACTTCCTCCGTATCAAAACAAGTGAATCACTTTCCTTTTTGGGGTGTATCAAAATAAGTGAATCACTTTAATAATTTACCTTATTTGGTAAGTTTTTATATTTAAAATTACTCATTTACCCTTACTTATCACTTTTTAAACATCATTAAAGATGTGGGGCACATCCATATTTGTCATCTTCCTATATTTGACTTTTTTACCACTTAGAAAAAACAACAAAATAGTAAAAGTAGGATCCATCCATTCTAATTATTCCATTTAATTTCACTAATCTCTTATTAACTTATTTTACCTCAAAAAATTTAAATTTTAAAATGATTCACTTATTTTGATACGGAGGAAGTACGAACAAAAGGCACCCTTATTTGATACTCCATCCGTCCCACAAAAAAGTTCCCATTTCTATCATAAATTTTGTCCCACAAAAAATTCCCATTTCTATTAAATAATATTATTATTATGGGCCCCACTACCAACTATCTCTTAAAAACACTTTCTCTCTCCAATTAACCTTATATTTTAATCAAAAATAGTACCAAAGACCCCACTATCAACTACTCCCTCCATCCCATAAAAAAGTTCCCATTTCCCTTTGGCACAAGATTTTAGGTGATAGTTAGTGGTGGGGACATTGGTATTATTTTGATTAAAATATAAGGTTGGTTTGGAGAGAGAAATATAATTAGTGGATATTATTGATGGGGTTCTTAATAATAATAGTATTTTATTGTGTGGAGTCCACCACATGTGAGAAATTGGAACTTTTTTGTGGGACAAAAGCTTTAGGAGAAATGAGAACTTTTTTATGGGACGGAGGGAGTATCTCCTAAATACTTGTGCCCAAAGGAAATGAGAACTTTTTTGTGTGACGGAAGGAGTAGCTGTTAAAAAAAATATATATATCACTTATTTGATATATGCAAAGTACTAAAATTCATTAAATTATCCATGAATTGTTTTATGGTACAAACGGTAATTGCACATGATCGATGCTGACTGTACATTGGGTACGAACTGTGGATCTTAAGGCTGAAATAAATGCTCTTGATGAGCAACAAAACGGAGTCAACCGACCAAAACGAAGGCCCCAGATAACTGTTTGATACCAAAGCGATCAAATTAGACTCATACACACCTTCTTCAATCCAATTTTTCACTCTATCTGTTTCCGAAATCCTTTTCCAAGATTAAACCCTAATCGATAGCACACTAATTCCGATCCGTTTCTGTTATACACGTATTATATCTGTTTCGAAGAACCCTAGGCAATAGGATTTGGATTCAATCTGGATTTTATTTGATTCTGTTAAGAAAGGAGTTTTGAGATTGTTATAGATAGAGGAAAGAAATAGAGGAATTTTGGTATTTGGTAGACGGTCTCATGGGCGCAACGGGGTCTAAGCTCGAGAAAGCTCTAGGAGACCAATTTCCCGAAGGCGAACGCTATTTTGGACTCGAAAATTTTGGCAACACTTGCTATTGCAACAGCGTCTTGCAGGTTTTTTATTCAATTGTTATTCAGTTTGTTGCTTTTTGTGTTAAATCATCTTTTGTGATTTTCAGTTATTAGTGTTCCTTTTGATGCTAAACAGTGTCTTTAATACATGTTTAATTATAGTTGAAATGAATTGAATAAGCTAGATTGAGCATGTTTACTTTATGATACAGTAATTAGTTTGTCATTTTGATGCTTATCGAAGTGTTTCAGTAAAGACATATTTGAGATGAATAGGTGATCATTGTTGGAATGTCATTGTAAAGCTTGATTGTCTCTTGAAGGATGCAAATTTTTTCAATAGTTTTGTGAAGTATTGATGGTGAACAGACTATAAACTACATAAATCCTTTGATGGTGTAATTTACTTGGTGAAATCCATTAGTAGGTCATATGAATTATAATGTTTAGTACAATTTCAGATTGTTGTGTGTGTGGAATTGTTCTTATTGGCTAGGAACTAAGGAAGTAACAAAGCCATTAGCTATTACTGAATTTCTATTTTGCTTATTAATGACTTGAAGAGCCTCTATTTTTTTAACTATCACATACACATGGATATATAATTTTACATCCGGCTATAGTTTTATTTAGTATTTTTACCTTTACTAATCAGCCTGATGTTTGGTTTGGTTTATTTTCAGGCTCTTTATTTCTGTGTTCCATTTCGTGAACAACTGCTTGAATACTATGGAAATGGTAAAAATCCAGGAGATGTAGAAGAGAATCTCCTTACGTGTTTAGCTGATTTGTTTATGCAGGTAACAAATTATTTCTTGCATTTGTTAATCAATAAATACAGACACATTTGAGTTTTTCATTATTAGCTGACTTGATTTTGTGATACTTTGTATAGATTAGTACACAAAAGAAGAAAACTGGTGTTATTGCTCCAAAGCGCTTTGTACAAAGAGTGAAGAAAGAAAATGAGCTTTTTCGTGGCTACATGCATCAGGTTTGGATTTGACTTTGTAAACTTATATTTGTGTTTAACTTTAGTAGTTTTAATTACTGATGTTTAAATTGTTGTGTAGGATGCACATGAGTTTTTGAACTTTTTGTTAAACGATCTTGTTGAAATAGTAGAGAAAGAAACAGCAAAAGGCTCAGTAGAACCTCTTGATAAGATTGCTAATGGGCCAAACGGTGGTCAGGTCAATGGTGCAAAGAAAGAGCCCGTACTTACTTGGGTTCACAAAAACTTTCAGGTTAGGACAATTTATGCATTAAAAAATAAAAATACACTTCTTAATACGTTTGACATGTTTCCTTTTTAGCTATTTTTTTTTATATTGCCCGATTGATGCATTAGAAATAAAACATAACCACATGGACTAGTTCACAAGTAACCGATATCACCATTAATTGTTATTAAGTTAAAAGGTTTTTATATACTTGTTAATGATAAGTTGGATGTCATTTTGAGGTAGTTAATTCGGGTTTATTATGCAGGGTATACTTACAAATGAGACAAGGTGTCTAAGGTGTGAGACTGTGACTGCAAGAGATGAAACATTCCTAGATTTGAGCCTTGATATAGAACAAAACAGTTCAATTACAAGTTGTTTAAAAAACTTCAGTTCCACCGAAACCTTAAATGCTGAGGATAAGTTCTTCTGTGATAAATGCTGCAGGTACAGTGGGCCCAGACTTCCCCTTAATTACTTTTCTTAATTTATATCTTAAAATAAATAATATATTGAAATTGGGACCTCATGTCAGCTTGCAGGAAGCACAAAAGAGGATGAAGATAAAAAAACCGCCACATATTTTAGTGATACATTTAAAACGTTTCAAATACATGGAACAGCTAGGCAGGTACAAAAAGTTGTCATATCGTGTGGTATTCCCGATGGAGCTAAAGCTGACAAACACAATGGAAGATGCTGACTGTGAATACTCTTTATTTGCGGTTGTGGTCCATGTTGGCAGTGGACCTAACCATGGTCATTATGTAAGCTTGGTTAAGAGTCATAACCACTGGCTGTTTTTTGATGATGAAAATGTGGAAATGATTGAAGAGTCTGCTGTTCAGACAGCTTTTGGTTCTGCTCAAGAGTATGCAAGTAATACTGATCATGGATATATTCTGTTTTATGAGAGCATTAATTCTAGCTCATAACTTGTTATACAACATTTTCAACTAGATCACAAAGAACGAACACTCTTTATAACAAAACTTTCTTTATTACATTATTTATGATTATGCTTTTGATCCCATAAAGAACAATTAAAATCTTTCATGATCCCAAAATGTAGAATTAAGAGTTGTGCTATTTGTGGTTTGTGGCGTGCTGCTATCTGAAACATCACAATAACCACGTGTCATTAGGGATGGCACATCAATGATTGTTGGGTTGGTTAACGGCCTTGTGTATACCAAAATGGATATTGTTGCAAGAAGTAGGGTTAACATCGTTATTGGAGAAGGGTTAGCCATGGTTAGTGGTTTGTTGTGGTTTATGATAGTTGAAATTTATAGGAGATGGATGGTGAGGATTACGTTTTTTGGGAGGTTTAAAGGACTACATATGATAACTACTTCGTTACATTGTTAAGTTGGACAAAATTGGCTTCAATCAATTGATACACTGATTTCATGGAGTAACTATGGTAAGTACTTCATTACATGGTAGAGATTGGACAAAATTGGTTGCAATCAATTGATTTGCCAAATGTTAAAAACAGAATAACCCAGACAACTTCATGCAATAAGTATGGTAACTTCATAGTCAACACAATCAATATAGATAGGGAATTGATTTGTTAAAGGCATATTTTATTTCATTGAAGGTAATTAAAATTAATTGACATTTATACCCTTTCTATTAATTTACCCTTCCTTTTATAGTTAATAATAACCCTAAAATTAATTTTGTTATCTTCATCCCTTCGCTGCCCTTTACCACCGTACAGACATCAATGAAACTAAAATCCAGTTTTGCAATTAATTCTTCTGGTTTTTCAAACATAGAAAATGATAGTAGGTAACTGAAATATAATTTATTGAAACGATCATATAATTTTGATAGTAACAGTCTAACAAACCTCCATTGAAGTCATGTAGATGCTTACTTAATAACATCATTACCTGTGAGACATAGTCCGTGAAAGTTGGTAGTACTCCAGAAATACTAACGTGGGTGGATAATTAAAGATTACATAAAGGAAGAATTTAATTGTATGGTTAATATTAATCCATATGAAGAAAGAAGGGTAAAAGAATTTTAAGGGTATAATTGTCAAACAACTTAATTTGCCTTAGATCAAGTAATTGTTGCCTTGAACAAATTAATTCCCAAATAGATAATGCCAAATTATAAATACAATGCTACAAAATCGAATATATAAAGATCATTTCAAGTATTTACCATATAATGAAGTAGTTACCATCAGGGGTGGACCTAGGGCAACCCCTGAAATTTTTTCGAATAGTGTTAAAATAGTATTAAAAAAATGTAATTTTCTTTTGTTAGTGTAGGTGACACCTCTGAGAAAAAAAAATGTGTAACTGGTGCCACCCCTCAACTTGTTTTCTGGGTCCGCTACTGGTTACCATATTTAGTTCACGAAATCGGTGTTGTAAAACCAAATGACCATGGTACCTTGGGCTCAATTTGGCTTACTTCCCGAAATCAATGTTGAGATATACCTTACGATTTTCCCAAATTTTTTTGTAAGTGTCAAATTATTGAAATACTCCTTCATTATAAAATATGTGATTAATTTTGACCATTATATCTTATTGATCAATTATTAAAATTTCTCCCTTGTGACTATACAAAAATAAGACCTTGAACATTTTAGTATTCAAGGTAGTCCTAAATTTTTATATAGTCCTAAGGGACTATCTCAACAATTGATTAATTATAATTAATGGTTAAGATTAATCACATATTTTATACATTGAGGGGTATTTTGGTGATTTGGCACTTACAAAAAAAATTCAATTTTTTAAAAAAAATTTATTTATTTATTTTGTTAAAAAACAATATTATTTTGATAATCACGTGTGGTACTGAATCACATGTGATTTTATTGTACAATCACATGTGATTGCATATTTAATTAAATGTGTTGTTTTAGTACAATCATATGTGATTCAGTATACAATCACATGTGATTCAATATACAATCATGTGATTATCACATTAATGTGTTATTAACAAAAAAAAATATTCTTTTAAAATAATAATAATAATAATAAAAAATCTAAAAAAAATAATACTCCCTCCGTCCCTAAATAAAGTTCTCATTTTTCCTTTAAATTTTGTCCCTAGATAAAGTTCTCATTTCTCAAACTTAAGTGACCCACTTAATATTATAATATTATTACCAATATTTTTACCACTAACTATCTCCTAAAACACTTTCTCTCTCCAATCAAACCTTATATTTTAATCAAAAGTAATACCAAATACCCCACCAACAATCTCCTAAAAAGTTGTGCCCAAGAGAAATAATGACCTTTATTTAGGGAGGAGGGAGTAATAAATAGTAAATTTTTTTTTTTTTAAAAGTGACTGAAATACCTCTCCATGTATAAATATGTGATTAATCTTGACCATTAATTATAATTAATCAATGGTTAAGATTAGTCAATTGAGACTATATAAAAGTTTGGGACTACCTTGGATACATCTGTATTATTTAAACTTTATACTACATCTGTATCAAAATAAGTGATGTATTTGAAAAATCATGGTTTTTGAGACAAAAGATTAAAAGGTAGTTTAAGATAGCTTAAAGTGGATAGTTAATGAAGAATGAGTCACAGTTCTTTTGAATAAAATGATATTAATGTTGTTTAAAAGGAAAAGTAAAAGTAAGGGTAAATGAGAAATTTCACTTTATTAAAGTCAATAGCTAGTGGAGAAAGAGTCACATTCTTTTTAATCAAATAAGATAAGTTTTAGAAGTGTATCATTTATTTAACCTACTCCTAAATAGAAAGTGTATGACTTATTTTGATACGAGGTAGTATTAGTATTTGCGCACTAAGAACATATTAAAAATAAAGGGGGTGATTTTCCTACCACATCTTTTAAGTATTATACCACAATCTGTGTATTATATGTTTGTACAGTTTACAGGAATAGTTATACATTATGGTAGGAGTATCAAAAATTGTGGTATGAAAACTAATCCCCTAAAAATAAACATAGTAAATAAGGAGTAAACGATATAATTAATCTTACTATTATTAGCTAAACCAATTGTCGTCCCTCAACCAAGGTCGGCAAATCCCTTAAAATCCCCAAATCGATCAACCTAAAACCATTCCTCCCTGAGCAATCCAACCTACCGATTCACTTAATCACACAACTTTTTGGCACTGATTTGATTTCCCCGGCGGCAACAAGCAGGTATTTCCTTCTCTCTCACTCGATTAATCTGGACTTCCTTCATAATAACATATGTTTTTGTAACGCAATTTGTAATTTTTATCCTTTAGTGCATACTCAATTCACATATGTAACCTGAAACATACAATGAGCGATTGCTATTAGTTCCAAAAACCGGATTAATTATGGTTTTACGTTTCCACTCAGAATTGTTTTGGATTTGTTTCTACGTCAATACTGGCAGTGTTCAATCTTATAGTATGTAATCTGCTTGATATTTACCAATATGTTTCCTAAATTTTTGTGAATCTAGATATGAGAATTTGGCTATACAAGTCGTATCATGGTTTTTAATTAGGGCTATTTAGAACATAAAACAACCAATTTCCATGTTGGATTGCCAATGTACATGGAATTAATGGAATTTTTGGAACAATAATGCCAGAAGCCCAGAAAGAAGATCAACAATTTAAGCTTCCTGTAGAAGTTCTAGCTGATCTAAAATCAGCTACTTTTTTGGAAATATTATCTGAGTAGAATTGGCAACAGTACTACTACTTCTACTACTATCTCAAGAGTTCGTCAAAACTTAAATCATTTAAAACGAATTTAGTGGAAAAACTAAAGTTAGGCTAGCCAATTTCAAGACTTTATGATGCATAACTCCATCAAACCAGTATCATTTCTAAATTCTAAGGACACTCATGTTTTAAATCATCTTTCTTGAACAAATACACCATAAACATATTGCACAATTTGTTAAAATTTGACAGTGTTGCTTACCTTCTATTAGTTATTAAGTTGAATTCCTGATAATTGTGAGTATTATTTTCTTTTACTTTTGTGCATAAAAAAGTGAAGTGCTTAATCTGAGTGAAAGACAAAAAAAACAGTGATGTGGACTTTTACAATGAACCGTTTATATTCTCTATGGTTTTTTTTACAAGTGTGGCAATATTCTTTATTGTGTAAGATATTTGGGTTTATTATAAGAGTTATTTTAGAGAGACAAAATATAATTTCAAAAGATGGAGAAAGGAAAAAAAAAAAACAAATGATTGCATTATTTATTTAAAAGTATTTCTAAACACGTGTTAGCAGGTGAACCCGACCCACTTCTACATGTAGTAAACTACAACCATTTTTACTAACCTAACTCGTGTGACCCGCCCATCTTGTCATCTCTAACCATGATTTTCTGTATTTTTTTCAGTTATTTTTTTTACAGAAAATAAGAAATGGGTCAAGATCAAAGCAAGACCGTTGATTCCCCTGTACCAGATCCAAAACATGCTGACTCATCATCTCCATCAACTCATAATTCTCCACCTTCAATGGAGTCCTTACTTGCAGAAGCCACAGCGTTTGGCAACGAGGATGAAAACGCATCTTTAGAAGCCAAAGCTCAGAAAGCATTAGAATGCCCTTGTATTCAAAACCTTAGAAGTGGGCCCTGTGGGTCCCAGTTTTCAGACGCCTTTTTATGTTTTTTAAAAAGCACTGCTGAAGAAAAAGGGTCAGATTGTGTGCAGCCATTTGTGGCATTGCAAAAATGTATCCAAACAAACCCTAATGCATTCCCAAAAGACGTATTGGAAAACAATGAAGACAATAAACAAGAGAAACCATCAAAAGATTACAAAATCATTCCTCCTAAATGGGCAATTGAACCCGTTATTTCAAAACCTAAGCTTTAGTAAGTCCTTATTCGTGTTTTTTGCTTCTCGTTATTTTTAATCTTGGATAAACTTTTCCCTTTTGAAGAGATAAACTTTGCCTTTTTATACGATGAATTTTTTCCGTCTAAATATATAAAAATGTGCTTAATGAATTGATTTACGATGTTGTAAGTACTTGAAAACATTTTAAGCAACCTTTGTATGCCAACTTTTTTTGTAGGTACTTATTTTTAACTCGTTAATAGAATATTACCTGAATTGACTTTTTTTTTTTTTTTTTTTTTTTGTGAGTGCGGATTATAAAGATATGATCTTTGTATTTCTTTCCCACTAGAATAAGTTGGGCAAAGTTTTCGCTCTCGAAATATATCATTGTTTGGTAAGTTGGAATCGGCTATTAGATGCCAGAAATCTTTTTTAGTGGATGAGAAGATTGTTTCGGTATGCATTTGCAATAACGTGCGTTTTTGGCAGAATCATATTTATTTGGTAGTTACGATTTCTTTGTTTTAGCAATAAATATGTAAGGAAAATTTGTGTTCATTTAATACAAATGCAGTGTTCTTTTAGCAAAATTTACTTAGCAATGCTATTAGCAAAACTCATTTACATCGTATTGTTGGTTGTTGCGCTTAGAAGAGTCACAAAGGGCAAATTAAGTTATAGTGGGTAAAACCCAAGGCTTGTAGCCTAGTGGTATTTAAGGAGGATTTAAGGTGTTGCCTATAACCTATTGGTCATGGGTTCAAGTCCTGTTGTGGATAAAAATGTGGATGGTTCGAGGGAAGGCATACTGTCCCTTGTGGATGTCACTGTCTAGGCTCGAACAACTAACTTACTAACTAGCCGTTCAAAAAAAAAAAAAAAACGTTATAGTGGATAAAATCTCTAAATGAGTTAAAGTTAGAGTTAAAAAAGGTTATAATCAAAACAAATATTTACCTCGCTTGAATATAACACTTTTGACTTGTTACATTGAACATTTGAACGTCATTAGCAACCATGTACACAAAACAATCACGATTCTGACCCGTTGGACCGTTAACAATTTCCGATGTAATAAATTGATAAGTGTATGGCTCTTGCAATTTTTTTGGTTACAATATGAACATTATTGTGTTTTATCATATGGTACAAGAAAAAGAGAGTGTACGGAATTGATTTATATCCTTGTTGTAATATATCGAAATAAATATTGATGCAAGCAGAACACATAATATCACAACCTTTCCGTTGGACCACCAAACTACCACCTAATAAAATTTGGTCATGTGAGGTTGTTAGGATTAGAATCCGTGTGACGTGATATATGAGCTACCTTTTCCAATTATATTTCCTTGTAATTTCTTTTGACTTTCACTATAAAGGGTCGTTTGTATTAACTTTACAAGAGCAATCAATTGTCTTCTATGTATGTGAATATCTCTCTACACACAAACACAGCCTTGCATACCCGTTGCTAGTTCACATAACAATGTCGCTAATACTTCATCCCTTTGTCTCGAGTAAATTGCAGCACTACTTACGACGTGTTCTTGAGCTTTAAATGAAGAACAATAAATACAAAAATCAACATCTTAACCTTTACGTGTGGGGGTTGGGTTCATGGTGATGTTGGTGTGTTTTGTGTGGCCGTATTGGCACGTTTCTTGGGTACTTATTTCTTATTGGAGAGGAACCAAGAAATTGTCACTCAAATTATTATTTTTTTTCTTATTTTCGTAAATGATAATTCTCAGAAACCTGGATGAAGCCTTGGATGTGTTAAGCAGGCTCCTGATGTACATTTAGCTATAGGATATTGTGATTTTTTTATTCAATTGGTTGTTCTTTTTAGACTTTAAATTAGTCTTATGATCCATTGTAAAATTTTATGAAGCTACTTCATCTTTTCTTTTTTCCATTTATTATCTCATAAGTTTGTTGCGGTTTTTCTATTATCGAAGGTCTTTTAATGATTTTTTTTACAACTAAAGACAAAAAGAAAGTTGCATAAAAAAAATCATAACATGAGACCATTCAACACTTTATGAGATTGCAAAGATTTAATGTTAGTATTGCATGCCTATACATTTATATTCACATATACTATCTTATCTAAACTGTAGTAAATAACCCCATCACCCGAAATTTGAGATAGCAAATGATTGTTAATAACTTCAACAACTTAATGAGTGGGAGCAATAAATGCCCTCTCTTGAAAAATAGTAGAATCCTTTTAAGTTGTCAAGAAACAATGGGTAAACAAATTCGACAAGTGAAGCAATAGGATCAATATTATCTTTTATGAGTAATATTGTTGGAAATACTAAATGAATATTTGCAAGTTTACAATTTTCTATCCCACATTGGTGGAAGGAATAAATTTTATTGGGTTTATAATGTCTTTAATTTCGCAAATCTTTAAAATCTTTAATGGAAGATAAATGACTAAATTTACACACACGATCAGCGAAGAACGTAAGCGCGATTTAGGCGCACTTTGCACACCGCTTCAGTTAATAGTTGTTAATGTTTCGACATATCTTTGACTATTAATAATACTTTATTTGTTGATGTTTCTTTGACGTAAGAACAAACCGTCATACTGCATCAAATCACGGGGTAATACGATGAGGTTGCAGCATATACAGAACACATAAACCTTAAAGGACAAGAATCAAATTTCGTGCGGCATATCTTCACCAAGGTTCAGGTTTGTTCGTTCCATTTATTTATTAGATTATTTTGATATCTTCACAAAATATATTTACAACAAGTATATCATCCAAAATATCAACCATTGCCTAACCATCGTTTTATTTAACAGCCGAATAAAATAAAACACTAGTTTAGCAAAACGCGAAACCAAATCAAAACAAAGGGTTCTTAATCCAATCAACCAAAGAAATCTTATAATTTTGATTTATTTGGGTTAACCAATTAAATGAATATAAAATGATAAAATCTACAATATCTCATTTCCGAATACTATCAAAATAAAAAAATCAATGAGTTTCGATATTACCAAATCATCCAACAAGTTGCAATACCAATAGTCTTTAAGCTTAATATCCGTATGATTCCTATGACGTATAACCCACCAATCATTAAACGAAACCCCTACAAAATCTTCTAATTCACATCATTTACATATAGCTTTCCAAACTTGTCTCGCTATATTACACCCAAATATAACATGGTCAGCAGTTTACATAGCCTCTCGGCACATGGGACACAAAATCGATTTGATCTCCATCGCCCTTCGAGATAAGTTAAACCGCATAGGAAGACGATCTAATCTCAAACGCCAAACAAATATATAAACTTTTATAGGAACCGGGTTAAACCAAATTGTAGCCACATTAGACCCTGGGAATAAAATCGAATTAATGATTTTTTTAGCTCTTGCTACCGAGAAGAAAATTGGTTAGATTGTGTGCATCCATTTGTGGCATTGCAAAAATGTATTCAGATAAACCCTAATGCATTCCTAAAAGATGTATTGGAAAACAATGAACATGAGAAACCATTAGAAGATTACAAACTCTATATGCCAACTGTTGAAACCGAGTTCCTCCTGAGGCTATTTGAGACGACGCTTCTGAGGAACCGCCTGAAATCAACGGAAACCCTTGGTCAGTTGCTCCCCGAGGGTAATCCTCGTGAGAACACTCCGACGCTCAAATTAGTATTTAAACGACGTAAGGTCTTTAGAGCATTTAATTCATCAGTAGGTAGATGAGAGTATTAAATGCGAAGTGGAACGTACCTTCGACAAATGCTAAGTATGCTTACTTATAGCCCGGAAAGGTGAGCGGGAAAATGATCCGGGAAGTAGGCGGGAAACAACGGGACCTTCCTTCGGTACACAGCATCCGAATATCCTTTGGTTAGACTGATAAGGCGGGGCCTTGTATCTGTTGGGTAATTGCGTAACTCTCTTTTCGGCGCCGAATGCATTAAATGCGCGTGAGGTGCCGTGTCCCTAAAATTCGGACTGTGTCATTTGGCCATTGTGATGTTCATAGTTACCATCCCAGTGCGTTCTTTGTCGTTACTTGATCTTTCATCGAATAGGTTCTTACAAACCGGAACGTTTCTTCCGGACCAGGAGGTTCCTTCTGGTGTTGCATGCATTGCTTCGGATATGCATACGTGAACACATGGTACCTCATTAAGTCCCCTAAGTTAAAAATAAATTATTCGTTTATATTTAACTTTAACTCTTGTTCATTCGTTTGCTTGTCTTCCGCTTTTTTAGGAGAATGTTACCGTTACCCTATTTGTTACCGTTGCGAAGACGATATTCCGACGTTGCGCTTTCTTCGCCCTTTGGACTCCCTTTCCTATTTATACCCACAGATCTGCATACATCTTTCTTTCGCTTGCAAAGTCTTTTCTCCTCTTCTTCTCAGATCCCCTTTTATCTTTGTTCTTAATCTTTATCGCACATTATGAGGAAAGATAAACAGATAAAAGAAAAACCAGATAAACCTGCCAAGGAGCGAAGGACTGCCCTGAACACTTTCTCCAATCTTTCCGCCTCCGATCTTACACAAATGATTACTGAGTATCATATAGATCCAATGTATGACCTTCGGTTACCCGGAGAAGGCGATACCATTCTGTCCGCTCCTGATGGATATGAGCCGGTGTACGTTCATTTCCTCATGGGTGGCCTTCGTTTTCCTATTGACGATTTCGTCTTGACTGTTCTACAAGAATTCGAACTCCGTCTTGCTCAACTTTCCACGAATGCTCTCCGAAAAATTATCGGCTTTATCATGCTTAGCAGGGCACTTGGCATCTCTCCGTCGGTGAAACTCTTCCGTTATTTTTACATCGTCACTGGTCGTGGAGACTTGGCCACCATTGCTCACCAACAGAATCAAAGTGATTGCGTTATTGGTCTGAGGGATTCAATTCACGATTGGAAATATGGTTTCTTTTACGTGAATCACTCTGCATTTAACAACATTGTGCTTCCCTGGGGCAAGGTTACAGGGCGCGCTTCTGACCCTTTCCCTGATTTGACCCCTGAAGAGAAGAGTCAGGTTGCTGGTTTGTCGAGCGCTCAGGTTGAATGGGATGATCCGGATGAGGTTTTTCTTGGCATGGCCGATTTGAGTCCTTATTATTTTAACCAAGGTATCCGCCCCTCCTGCGAACTTGACGGACGGAAAGTGTCACTTCTCGAACATTTGGAAATGCGCAAAGGGGCAATGTTAGAGGGGAAAGTTTTTGTCGCTCATGGCCCGATAACCCCGTTCCTTCCTCCTGATGGCGGAAGTACCAGTTCTGAAGTCACTCCTGACATGGAGAAAACTGTATCTGAGGTCGCTCCGGAGACACCGACCGCACAGTCTTCCGACCCTGAACTCCAAATCATAAGCACTGACTTCACCACCCAGGTGTAGGGTTTCATTGATACTGATTGACCACTTGGGTCAAACTCCTAGTCACTTGGTTCGAACCCTACTGACCAAGAACATGAACTTGTTCTTGACCGGTTAAAACTAACTAGCTGATTTAATCCCTAAATGCGGAACTGAGATTAAACCTAATCCTTAAACCCTAAAGGATTGGGATCTTGGAGATCTAGATTAGATTACCAATGGAAGAAACCTTGTACGAAAAACCCGAACACACACACACACTTGTGTGTATTCGACAACTACCAAGAACCCTAGGGTTCTTGGTTGGTTTCGGTCGAACACGAGGAGGGGAAGAAAGAGTGTTCCATGAATCATACCTTGGTTAATGCTTAAGATAAATCCACTGATGATGAACACGACGAGCGATCTTCTAGTTGATCCTTGTAATGATCTTCGAATCTTCAAGACTTGAAGAATACGAAGAACGAACGAAGAACACGAAGAACGAAGAACACAAAGCTTGTGTCTTGCTCTAGGGTTCGGCCGAAACAAGGAGTAGGGAGGGGCTAGGGTTTCGTGTAATGTGTAGCAACAAACAAGGGAACCCCATGCCTTCTATTTATAATAGAAAGACTTTCACTTAGGGCCCTTCTAGTTTAATTAAGATCAATCTCTTAATTAAACTTATCTTTTTCACATTAAACCCTTGTAGTTTTAACTAGTTATTATTATCCCACTTAATTATTAAATGTCTAGTATTATACACTTATACATATTTCGTGTATATTACATATACGAAATATATACTTGTATTTAATACTTTTAATAATTAATTAGACAATAATATTATCCAACAACATATGATTTAATTGCTTTAAATCATATTATGGATAATCTATAATTAACACATTGTATATTTACTCAACTAGTAAATGTACAAATACTTGTATTAATTAGTTAGTTAAATTAATCTAGTAATAAGTCAAACTTGACTTAATTACTTAACTTGATTCATAAATGACTATTATGAATCAATCCTCTTCCAAGTATCATTACATATCTTACTCGTATTACATGCACTCACCGGTGTGACCCTTAAGTGTTTCGTAGGCATGGATGTATCATCATAGGTTGACTAACTGTGCACACAAATCCTTCAGACTCCCACTTGTGCAAGTTTGTAACCTTTGCCTTAATGATACGAGCTACAGTGGCCTTCTAGATGGGCATGTAGGTAACCAACCCCATAAAAATAGCTTACGTAACCTAGGTATAGTTTCTTGAAAAACTCTTTAATAGCGTCTCCTAGTAAAGAACACTCTATCTCTACTTCTTGGGCAACTATGTTAGGTTCATCCCTTGCAGCACGATATTTGTGATAATGAATACGAGCATGGTAGAAAATATCAACTCCTGTATTCGAAATCATTTAATGACTTCTTGATTCAAACTGTTGTGATAAACGACAAAGAACAAATCAGTTCGTTTGGGCATGGCCATGCACTTTCCAGTTATCATCATGTCAAAGGACCTATAAATATCTCTCCTAGGAAGGAGGTGCAATTACCATCTTGTTATATTTCGATTCAAAATACAAATTCCTTTGTACCCAGTAAAGCCTCGTATGACAACCATATTTCAGAATTGTCTAAGACGAACCAAAGCACATTAGTCAATGTATCCCAAACCAAATACCTCAGGCTTAATGACAATCCTAGTGAATAATACTTTTGAACTTTTCAACCACGAAGTATTATCACGGTGGTCAATCCAATATTCGTCGAGCTCCAACAGAATATCACCGATATTTGGTTTACACAAAACTTGTGTAGCTATCTTCGAAGAACTTTGAATCTACCACCAAATATCGCGATGACGTTAACGTCCCATCCAGGTTCCCACCAAGACGAGTAGTCACGGATTTATATCTTTTTGAATAAATATACTTTTATTCATGGATGTTTGTAAAACATACAAATTCTGAATAATAATGATACTAACTCATGTATTATTCCTCACTGGACATAGATACTGAATTATTACTAGATCATTACTTATTCTTTGCGTTTGTGTTGATTGCTCAATGACTCTTTAATTGTAACTTTTATCACTAATTACAATTAGTTATTTCTATTAAACTAAAGACATAAGACGAGTATTTACGAATACCATTAATTTTATCTTTGCTAGATATCGTTCGTGCAACATTTAGAACATATTCTAGTCTTGCCTTTTATATGATTCGGTAAACATAGGAGGATTGGAAAATTACTCCTTTAGTTTCTTGAATCTATAAAACTTGACTTGTAACTAAATTTCTTTTAGCTACTTGATTTGTAGATATTCTTACTAGTCAAAGAAATCCCTTAAATGATTGACTTGTTCACAGGAGTGTGAACATCCTATTAGATATGCAATAATTAATCACAAGACTTGTGATCATGCTATTAGGCTTGCAATAGTCTAATTACTGATCATTTATTTCTCTTAACTCTTTGGCTAACGACTTGGTAAAACCTTGTTGTTAATGTCCTAACTAACTTACTATATTCATTAGTATCTCTAGTGAATATGTTAGTCATAGCTCCCACTAAATTTTATGGAAATTAAGCATCACTTAAACTACTTCTTTTGACCTAGTCAAAACTTATAGTTTAATCCTTCAAGAATTAATCAATTATCAAAGTCATCATTTGGATTTGCGAATATCCAATATTCCTTTTAAGGGAATTATGACTTTTATTGATTACTGTATCTAACAAGTATGAAACACTTGAAATGATACTTCCAATTCTTAAGTGTATTAGTATCTTTCAAGAATCTTATTTAATGCCAAAGTCATTTCTTGGATTTTTCAAATATCCATTATTCCTATTAGGGAATTATGACTTGATTAAATATTGTATTTATTACAAGTATAAAAGACTTGCAATAATACCTTTTAATTCTTAAATATTTTAATATAGTTTTGTCCCTTTTAAGAGTTCATTTAATGTCTAAGTCATTTCACTTGGATTTTACGAATATCCAATTATTCCTATTAAGGAGCTATGACTTCATTAAATTCCTTTATTACAGGTGCAAAAGACTTGTAATAGTACTCTTTAAAGTCTATCTTGATTATATCCAACATAATCATACTATATTAATACTAACACCCTGAAACTTACTATCATAAGTAACCATTACTTAAGATGTTTCAACTAGGTTCAATAACTTTTGAACCTTATGCTTTTTATAAAATCTCTTAAATACTTTAGAAGAAAAACTTCTAATTTCCAGTATCTAAGTATTGAGCTTCTAAAACATTACTCATACAACAATCAAATAAGTATAAAACATGAAATATAAAGTAAATCAAAACTTGACTTACAATCTAGTCATAAAACCTTGACTAGTGTAATTATCACACATGCACACACATAATATAATTCGACCATGGATTCTTTATTAAAACCAAAGAAAACTTGTTTTAACATAATAAAAATTATCCAACAAAAAAATGAAATTATTTTACTGAATCCATAAAATGAGAAACACTGAATTATAAGATTAACTTGGTGCTTGTGGGATTATTACTATCTCACGATGGTCATCTTCACTTTCTTTCATCTCTTGCAATAAACGATTGCAAAAGTTGAGTTACTCGTAATAAACTTCACAAGTATGTTAATGTGAATATCTAGAAGTTGGTCAAGTCAACTGAGGAGCTTGCACTGCCTCCTACCCTTTGACCCCCGCCCCAACCAAGATACCATTTCTCGGTCCTTGCCTTGTTTGACTTCACCTTCTTGAACCTTTGTTTGACTCCATTACCCTTGGGCACGTCTTGGCTGAGATCGGTTTTACCCTTTCCCTTTCCACTGCGCCTCTTTCTCTTTTCACTACCATCATCAATTACTATGAGATCATTCTTAAACTTGATCCCCAAACTCAACTCATTAGTCTTGAGCATGGAATGTAGCTCATCAATGGATTGCTCCATATTATGCATGTTGTAGTTGACTACATAAGACTTATAGTCATCTAACAACGAGTTGAGTATCATTACTGTTGCTAACTGCAACGGTACTGGGTGTCCTAGTCATTCAAGATGATCCATGTGCTCTTTCATTTTCATGACGTGAGCACTTACTGATGATCCCTTAACCATCTTGAAAGAGTTGAACACTCTACAAGCGTAATATGCTTGTCCTGGTTCATCTCTAGCATTCGTGGCAGGGGCATTTAGCATTGCTCTTTCTAGGACATTTCCTTTTCTCTCATGCCTAAGCATAATCCGAAGATCACGCTTCCAATTGAGAAACTTTGACCTAGTCAATTTGTCCTTTTCTAGAAACAAGCGTAGTGAGAGATTATTGGTACGTGTCGTGTTGGTTGTTGCTGCCGTCTACAAATCAAACCAGTTTAATTAGTAATCATCAACAAACATTCTCTAAAATATATTATAAACCCATAATTAATATTTTTGGCCTAGGATCCATATATCACATTCTCGCCGCAAGGTTTGGGCACTTCCCGACGAGACATGCTGTTTCTGGTAGGTAACATCCTTACCGATCGTATCAAGACTTGACACGATTCCTAGGGGTCGTAGAATCTTTAGACTTATAACTTATTACAACCTTGTACAATCTAATTGTACATTTCTAAGTTAGTAATAAAGTCTAGTATGTTTATTCTACTCAAGTACTTTTTGGGTCGGGACTCCCGATTATCACCAAAGTAGATCAGACCATCTAAGACAGTGCGATGTTCTGCGCCGGGACTCCCGATTATCACAGAACCTTACGCACCCTAACACTCACAGTGATTTGAATCCATATCTAAGGTTCTTTATCCTTACAATATGAATATCGTTTAACAAGTGAGGTGTTCCATTAGGTGGATAGTACTTAGATCTAAGATTTTCTTGGGTTTGTTTAAGTCTTGAACTAAACTTAAACTTTATTCCAATCTTAGTACTTGTTTAAAATGTGTGACTTGTAGATTCAAGAAATCTACAAGACACCTTTTTAAATCTTAAGAACCTTTTCTTAAAAACTTATAGTTTCAAGAATTGCGCGACTTATATGTATACCTAAAACAAGGTGTACAAGACGTATTACTAGGTTTTGTGAAAAACCTTATCTAAAGTAAAAACTTACTTGTTTTATCTTTCTTGAAATACTTAAAACTTATGTTAAACTTTTAATTTTTTTACGATTCATAAACTTGAATCATAAATCTAGTTTAACACACCTAGGTTTTCATATGTTTAATAATGAAATCAAACATTTGTTTTGACTTATTAGATTCGACCAAAACTTATGTCTTGACGACATATTTATAAACGTTGTGATTTTCTTGTGTAGCTCCCACTAGCTCCAACAACCATGATGGAACTTAAGCAAACACAATCACCGGTTTATACTTGGTGAAACAAATAACCTTATTATATAAATACTATATATAATAATTCTTAGTTTGTTTAAACCTTTCTTACATTTAACTTGAACTAGTTAAACATAGGTTCTAAAGTTATCTTGTTATTTAACTTTGATCATTAATCTAGTATCTTACATGACTTGTAACATACTTATATTATACTTGTATAATTATCTAGTTATAATAACTTATAACTTTATACACCTTATAATACTAATATATAACTTTGTATATTTCTAGTTTATCATATAATCTTAACTTGTACAATTTCTAGTAATGATGAAATCATAACTTTGTACCTTCTAGTTTCAATTATATTATAACTTATACAATGACTAGTTATACTATTATCCTTTAAAGATCAAAATAACACTAATTTTTAATGTTCCATTTAATCTTATAACATATATATTTCTCTTTAAAATAAACTTATAACATTCTAACAAGAATATTACATCTAATTTATACGTATGTATTTTAACTTAATCTAATTAAAATACGTATAAACTATTTTATTTATTAAAATTCATTTTTATCCTTTTTAAATATTTAAAAATCCGAAATATAATATATAAATATAAATAAATACATCTTGTTAATTTCTTGAACCAAAAATTAACACTTCTTTTAATTCTCATTAATTAGTCTAACCCTAATCTTGTTCTTGATCAATCAAAACTAGGGTTTTGACTTTCTTGATCAAAGACATTATTTATTAAAAGATTAATTCTAATCAATCCTATTTAAACAATAAACTTTGTTCAAATATTAGGATAGATTATAACTTTAATAAATTTGTTTATACTTTTTAATTTAAACCTTTTTGACAATAAACTTTGTCTAGATTTCTAGGTTTAAAGAACTAGTCTTTAATAAATCTACTAAAGTAATAATTAAACCTATTAAACATTAACTTGTTTAATTATCTAGGTTTTAGATTATTAACCTAATTAATTCTTTTAAATCATTAAACTTAAACTAGTTCAATGTTCTAGGTTTCTAGATTATATCTAGGGTTTTTCAGAAAAATCCTAAAAGCCTAGGAAACTTTTCCACCAATTAAACTAGGCTAGTTTAACAAACTTGGTGTCAAAGGAATCCCCTTGATCACGAAAATCTCAAAGAAAGGAAAGAATCTTTTTTGATCAATTAAACCAAATCTTGGTTTAACATACTTGATCCTAGATTTTGAAGATCAATTAATTAAGGAAAGAATCCTCTTGATCAAAATTTTTGACAATCTTGATCCTAGGGTTCCTCCTAATTCCAAAAATTCTAGGGTTAGGGAAAGAAACCTTTTGATCAATTAAACTAAACTAGTTTAATGTTCTTGATCCTAGGGTTCTTTGCCTTACACGAAATTTCTAGGGTTTTTTCTAGAATCCTTTTGACCAATTAAACTTAACTAGTTTAACATGCTTGGTCCTAGGGTTCTTACCCTTTTTCGTGACTTAAGAAGAAGAAGAAAAATATGGAACAAAAAAAAAACTTTAATAAAAAATAAACAAACAAACTTTGTTAATCTAGTTTTTTCAATAACATGCGTGGTCCTAAGGTTCTTACCCTTTTTCAATACTCCGACACGAAAGAACCTCTACGAGAACTTACTTGGTTAAATGATCATATAACATTGAAGCCAGCTTACTTAATGCATCAGCTTCCTTGTTCTTCGTACGCGGTACTTGAGTGATATTAAATTCTTGGAAGCAAGTCGTGGCTTCCTTGGCTTTCTCCAGATACTTCAGCATGTGTACTTCCTTCGCTTCATAGGTCACTTTGACCTGATTGACCACTACCATGGAATCCGTAAAAACCTCCAGGTCTTCTATCCCCAGACTTTGGGCTAAACTTAGGCCTGCTAAAAGCGCCTCGTATTCTGCTTCGTTATTCGAACATTTGAAGTCGAAACGAAGAGCGTAAGTTACCCGTTCTTCGTTGGGCCCAGTGATAACTATACCGGCGCCACACCCGTCTCTTCCTGCAGCCCCATCTGTGTGCATTTTCCATGTGAATTTTTTAGATTTCGTCGTGCCGACGGAGCGTGGTGCCGGACCTACGGTCCTTTCTTCCTCAATTGTCAGAGCGAACTCTTCTTCCGGCATCTCTACTAAGAAATCAGCATGGGCCTGACCCTTGATGCTTGCTCAGGGTTTGAAGGTTATATCGTGCTCCCCCAGCTCGATGGCCCACTTCGTCATTCTTCCGGATCGCTCCGGCTGGAGCAAGATGTTCCTGATCGGTTGATTCGTCAATACTGTGACTGCATGGGCTTGAAAGTATCTCTTCAAGCGTCTGACGGAGTATACCAACGACAAAATGAGCTTCTCTACTATCGAATACTTAAGCTCTGCTCCTTGCAAGGTCCTGCTGACAAAGTATACAGGGACCTGCTTTCCTTCCCTTTCTGCTATGAGCACCGAACTAACCGCTTCTACATTGGTGGACAAGTACATCACGAGAGGCTCTCCATTCACAGGGCTAGCCATCGTAGGGAGCGTCTTTAGATGTTGTTTTAATTTTAAAAAGGCTTCCTCCACTTCGTCAGTCCATTCAACATTCCCCTTCTCCGTACACCCGTGTAGGGCCTTGAAGAAGTGTACTGACTTCTCTGCTGACTTGGCGAGGAAACGTCCCAACGCTGCTAACTTTCCGTTTAACCTTTGAACATCCTTTACTGATTGAGGGGTGCTCATTTTCATCAAACCTTCCACCTTATCGGGATTAGCCTGGATTCCTTGCATCGTGACTACATGACCCAAGAACTTCCCTTTGCTCATACTGAAGGAACATTTCTTAGGGTTTAACTTCATGTTAATCCTTATAAGTTGCAACGGAATCTCCTCGATGTCGTTAAGCAGATCAGCATCTTTCTTGCTTTTTATAACCATGTCATCGACATATACTTCCAGGTTCCTTCCGATTTGTTTTTCAAAGGCTTTGTCTACGAGTCGTTGATACGATGCCCCAGCGTTCCGGAGGCCGAAAGGCATCTTGATGCAGCAGAATGTCCCTTTGGCCGTGTGGAAAGCCGTTTTCTCTTCGTCTTCCTGGGCCATCTGAACTTGATGGTATCCCTTGTATGCGTCCAGGAACAATTTCCACTGGTACCCCCCTAAGGACTCAAATTTCTGTTCTATTTCCGGGAGGGGGTAGCTGTCTTTTGGGCAAGCCTTGTTAAGATCTTTGAAATCCACACACATGCGCATAGATCCGTCCCCTTTATTAACTAGAACCGGGTTTGCCACCCACTCCGTGTATTGTGCACTACGCAGCACCCCCGCCTCAACCAGATCCTTAACCTCCTTATTCACCACCTCGCTTCGGTCTAGGGCCATCCCTCGCTTCGCCTGCTTTACCGGGGGGGAAAGCTGGGTTCACCCCCAAACGGTGTTCTGCTACTTCTCCAGATATTCCAGTCATGTCCTTCGGCTCCCATGAGAACACTCGTTTGTACTTTTTCAACAAGGCTTCTAACTCCTTTTTCAATTCTTGGGGAAGATCCCCGCCGATTCGTACCGTTGCGTCGGGAAAAGGCTTCTAACAATGATACATATAAAATGATGATGCACGTGCCATTCTACTGGGGGGGAAAGACGTTTTGATCCTTTAGATGGATGGCCGGGAGAAAGCACCGGAATGTATGTTTTGGTACTAATTTTAGTGCTCTTTCTTTCCATCATTATGAAATGGTTTGCTCATTGCAATTTTGTTCGTTATCATGAAATCCTTGGCTCAAACGTTGGTAATGTTGTCGTTGATGTCTTTTAATGTTGGTGTGTTTTGTATGGCGGTTTTGAGACATGGTTAAGGTTCTATTTCTTTCAAGTAGTTATGCGATCACCGGAGAAGAACTAGCAAATGGGGATAACTGTCACTCAAATTATTTTTTCTTATTTTCGTAAATGATAATTCTCAGAAACCTGGATGAAGCCTTGGATGTGTTAAGGAGGCTCCTATGTACACTTTTGCTATAGAATATTGTGGTTTTGTTAATAAATTGGTTGTTCTTTTTAGACTTTAAATTAGTCTTATGATCGATTGTATAATTTTATGAAGCTACTTTATTCAATTGCTCTCTTTTGAAACAAGTAGAAATCTTTAAGTTGTCAAGAAACTGTGGAAAACAAATTCGACAAGTGAGGTAATACAATCAACATTATCTTTTACGAGTATATTATCCGAAATATCAAACATTGCCTCACCATAATTAGCACCACCTATACAACCATCTCCCGTATTTATTATCCAATTTCTAGTTTGATCTATTATACCTTTTGTGCTTTTAATTTCAAAATAGACATAAATAATGCATAACTACGTGATTTTGAGCTCATTACACCATCTCTGACTAAAAAGAGGACTCTTTAATAGAAATATGAAAGAAAATAGGATTTTTATTTAAGGATCAATAAAGTTTTGCTAATACATTCAAGTATCCGAAATACAAATATCTGAAGATTCAAATACATGATTTTGAACATCCCTACTTATATACTTCATCCGATTCAAACTAAGTGATACATTATTGATTTCACGGTTTTTAAATTAAAACATTATAATAAGAACTACTTTATAAGTGCAAATGAGTCGTTTCACTATATTAATAAGATAGTTCGTGAGTTTGGAACCCACTATCTTATACGAAATAAGATAATATTTTAAAATGTATAACTTATTTTTAATATGTCAAAAATGAAAAGTTTTATCACTTATTCAGAGGTATAATTATTCATCACATCGAATTTAATGTCATATTTTAGTTTTATGCGTTTTTTAATGGGAATTTCTATTGGAACATCCAGTGTTATAATGGAACAGCCCACCAAACTCTTATCCACTTAACCCATATCTAACCCTAATAAAAATTCGTGCTGCATTTAGTGCCTTTTATGAAAATGATAAAATAATAAACCACAGTAGAAACCCTCTCTCTCTCTCTCCACCCACAACAATCAACTCCACGTCTCCACCTCTAGCTCACGACCACCCTCAAATCCATCGGTCACCACCACAACCGTCGAACGACTTCAACGAACGTTGACCAACTCGCACTGAAGAACGCCGTCGCCACCTCCACCGCCTCCGCCGCTACCTCAACCACCACAGTCGATAGCGCTGACCGAAAGCTTAGCGTCGGAACTCGTCTTCCAGATCCGCCGGAGATAGGTTTGCTTGGTGGGTTACGGTGGTGGTTGGCAGTGGCGGTGGTTTCCGGTTGCAGTTGTTTCAAGTGGTGTTGTTGGTGGGTTACGATGGGTTTCCAGATCCGAAGTAGGGAGTGGTGGTTGGTGGTTTCCGGTGGGTGGTGTTTCCGGTGTGGTGATTTCAGGTGGGTGGTGATTTCCGGTGTGGTAGTGGTAGTTAGATTGTTTAGTTAAGGAGATAACCTGTTCTTGACTTCTTAGAACAATGATAATAAAAGTTTGAAGATTCAAAAAGGGATTAACTATTCGAACAGGTCATTTGGCTATTAGAACAGATCGTTCAACTTTTCCCAGTTTCCAATAAAAAAGATTCTCTCCACCAAATCTTTATTTTTTCTCTCCATAATTTATTTCTGTTATCTTTATCTTTCTCTCTGTAGATAGAACATCAAACCATGAACCAACATCTCCATCTTCATCTGCATCTGCATCCCTCTCATTCTAACCACCACCGGAAATCAGCCGACCACCACCGGAATGACTACTACTTCCACCGCCGCCATCAACTCTGCCGCTAGCAACACAACCGCCATCAGTTCCGCCGCTAACCACCACAACAACCATCAGTTCCGCCGCTAACCACCACAACAACCATCAAATCCGCCGCTAACCACCACCAAATCGATCGGAAAAGGCCGACATCACCACCACCATCAAATCCGCTACTAACCACCACTGCAGTCGATCACCACCAATCGGTCAGAGAAGCCGTCGTTAGTAAACATTTTGTTCGCCGCACAACACCACTACCATCGAGCACCACCAGCACTACTCGACCTCCTCCCTGCAACTCTTTGTCTTCTTTGGGTGTTGGCCGGAGGTAGTGGGTTTTGTAGCAGCAATGGTAGAGGGTGGTTTGTGGTGGTTGCCGGTGGGCGGGTGGTGGTGGTTGGACCACTTCTCTGTCTTTGTTTTTGAACGGATTAAATTAGTTCTTCTTTCAAGAAGAAAATAGTCGTCATTTTCAAAGTGGGTGGATATGGTGTTTATTTTTTATGGATAGAAAGAGAGAATCATGTTGTAGATCTTTATTAGTTAGATAGAAAGAGAAATCAGAAAGGTAGAGAGAGAAAAAAGAAAAAGAGTTCGTACTGTACAATCATTCTTCTCTGATGTGTATTTAATTTTCAAAAATCACAATTTCCAAAATATAAATGTTTGACTAATCTGTCTGATTATATAATTGGGATGTCCTAATAGTAGGACCCTTCAAAAAAGTTGTTTATAAAAAAGCTGCTAAATACAATTTACGAGGGGGTTGATTACAATTTGTAAGGTTAAGGCTGTTTAATTGATGGAGCCCACTTTGACTAATCTGTTCATTTAACTTAGAGGTATGTCCTAATAGTAAGACCCTTTTTAATACTTCTCCGATTCAAAATAAGTGCTACACTTTAGGTTTCACGGTTTTTGAGGCAAAAGATTATAATGATGGTTAAATTAGATTAATTGAATGACTAGTGGATAATGGGTCCCACACCTTTTGAATAAAGTGGAGTTAATGATGTTTAAAAGTAAAATGTAAGGGTAAATGAGTCATTTTACTTTGTTAAAGTAGATAGTTAGTGGGTGTGTGTCCTACTATTTATGCCAAATAAGGTAATTTTTTAAAAATGTAGCACTTATTTTGAATCACCAATATATGAAAAGTGTAGCACTTATTTTGAATAGGAGGAAGTAGTATCTAATCTATATTTATTTGTTTTTAACATAATTTAAACCCATAATCTATGACCTATAGCGGATAGGTCAAGAACAACTCCTCTGATGTATTCACATGACAGTGGACTTTTCAGTCTTCATAACAGAAGTCGTATGCGCACGTGGAAAGCATGGTCCAAACTTGTAGATTGAAATAGTTTAATTATCATATCATCTACTGCTCTGCTCCCTCAATCCAATGTTCTCATTAAGCTTTTCAATAATCACATGGCGTAGATAACGTTGCAGTAATTAAGTACTAATTTCTGTCTAGGGTTTTCAACTGCCTCTGGTGGTAGGTAGGTAAACAAAATCCATTCTTCCCTCAATCCAATCACTTAACAATGGAGTCAACATTGTCTGCATCTGCAGCTGTAATCGGTCTCTCCAAAACCCTAAATTACTCCACCACCGGTGCTCAAATCCTCCGGAGTCAGCTCGCGCTTCTCAATTTCCGACGATTTACCACCGCCACAAAAGCTGAGTTCCGGAGATCAACTAGGAAGCTCGGTTCTGCAACTCCGTTGTTTGGATTGCGAAATGTTGGCGGTGGAGTGCCTGTGGTGGGCCATCGGTTGGCCTGTGTGTCGAGCTCTGCTGCTTCGTTTACTTCCGGCGGTGGGGGAGCTGGAGGAGGTGTGTATGGTGGAGGTGGCGGCGGAGGCGGTGGTGATGGAGGGGAGGTCAAGGTGAATCCGATCGCTGATGATGTTTCTGCCTTTTCGTCTGATGTGATCATTCTAGATGTTGGAGTAAGCATTATTCTCATGTCATTCGTTTGCTTACTGTTGTTGTTTATAACTGATCATGTTAACAAAAATCCCCTATCTGCTGATCAAAATTTAAAAGTGAATACTCCATGTCAAATCTACTATGATTAGCAATGCAGACTTAATTCTTGGCATAATTCCTTCATCTGTTGCAGTAAGATGAAAAATTGTTTTTATGATCATAGAGTAACATGATCAATTATAAGAAAACAAGTGTTGATTCTCTTAATGATTTATTGTTAAAATTAGTTTTCATCCTTTCTTTTGTTGTGTATTTCTCAACTTACAAACGTTGTTGGCAGGGTATGACTTGTGGAGGGTGTGCTGCAAGTGTAAAAAGAATATTGGAAAGCCGAGTAAGTTGTTGTATTTATGTTTTCATATTTTTTATCTTGAAATTAGCTGATTATAGTTGACATGTTTACAGCCATTGGTATCTTCTGCAAGTGTGAATCTTACAACAGAAACAGCAATTGTGTGGCCTGTATCTGAAGCTAAAGATACGCCAAACTGGCAAAAAGTCTTAGGAGAAGAACTTGCAAAACATCTGACAACTTGCGGATTTAATTCTAACCTCAGAGGTCAGTAATTAACACTTTTTACCTGACTTTAATTAATTAATTGTGTATGTGTGGTGTGTTACCTTGATTGATTAACATAGCATGTTAATATGAAATTGAATGTAATGTTGATACTTGATAGACCTATTAGTGTTAATATTATTTTGTTCTGTCCATAAAGATTAAGCATTGTGTGTAACTATCAAAAAGTTGGGGTTTTGTAATGCTTCCAATTGTGTGATGGTGCTTCTATGTTTTTTTTTAATTTCTTTTTTCATTCTTCCAATTTTTTATTTACACACACACACATGTGTTTCTATATATATATGTTTGGATAAGGTCTAATGTTACAAGGATTCCTCTGGTTCTGGTTGGCCTACAAGAATCTTTGCATGATGTGTTCTCCAGGCATTTTTAGTGGAAACTGGAAAGTACGGATTTTCCTCAGAAAATCAAACATTTTATGCTACCAAAATTGGCATTTTAATAAGTTGATTTATTTTTTGGTGGGTTAAATCTCTACATGTTTTTGTTGCCTAACAAAACATTGACTAGTAAAAGGGTCTTTTGTTAAACAAACTTCATTTTTTTTCTCAAATTAGTCAAAATGCTAATCAATCAAATTTAACTTGCTTTATATTTTTGTTTATCCCACAAATTAAACGTTTTGGCAAAGACCAATGGGAAAAGGAATGCTGACCTGTACAAAAATTTTCAGTGTCTTTGACTCGGTAATTAATATTGAAAAAATTGGTGGGTAACTGGCAGGTGAGGCTGCAAGTGAAGGAGAACCATCATAAAAAAATGCAATGGATTTTTGTAAGAGCAACCATAATCATTTGTGGTATGTCCTTGTTTTTATTTATTTTTATATGTTTGTTTTGTTCATACGAATAATTTTCAATTTTATCTTTCTAAGATAGTTTAGGTCATGTTTAATTTTAATTTTTATATCAATAGGTGATTCTACCATGGGAGCACCCTCACATTTTGGAAGGCTTACTTAGTTTGAGTTCCATTTTCTTATTTTATGTAGTAGAGAATCTTACATTTCAATGGTTTTAGTCAAGATTTGTATTTAATAATAAATTATTGCTTGGCTTCTAATATTTAGGCAGCATATTTAAAGATTATTAGACTCATTTGAAAGTTATCTTGTTTTAATCACTATCCATCTTGCACATATGCTTCCAATATTTACAGATTCCAAGAAAGAAAGTGCCTTCCAAACATTTCAAAGAAAAGTGGAAGAAAAACGTAACCAATTAAAACAAAGTGGTATGTATGTCTCTAATTTTATATCAACCACAGGGACGATTTATTCAATCTTTAATTAAAATTAATGATCTTTAATTAAATATATATTATTCTTAACAGGCAGGGGACTTGCAGTATCTTGGGCTTTATGTGCAGTATGTCTTTTTGGGCATGTTTCCCATTTTGTTGGAGCAAAAGCTTGGTGGATTCATGCAATGCATTCCACTGGCTTCCATTTATCTTTATCATTATTTACATTATTAGTCCCTGGACGCCAACTTATTATTGATGGAATGAAAAGTCTTTTAAGGGGTACTCCAAACATGAATACATTAGTTGGTCTGGGGGCAATTTCGTCATTTACCGTTAGCTCATTTGCTGCATTGATACCAAAATTGGTAATCTAATCACTACTGTCAGATAATGTTATCTTGTTAACATAGATTAATTTTTATTTTATTTTATCTATTTGTGTGTGTAGGGTTGGAAAGTGTTCTTTGAAGAACCAATTATGTTGATAGCTTTTGTTTTATTGGGGAGAAATCTTGAACAAAGAGCCAAAATTAAGGCCACAAGTGATATGACTGGTCTTCTTACTGTTTTACCACCAAAAGCTCGTCTTTTAGTGAACGATGATGAGAATCAAGAATCAATCTCAACCGTTGATGTTCCTTGTGACAGTCTGGCAGTAGGAGATAAAATTGTTGTACTACCTGGAGTAAGTAACAAAAATTTAATATATTATTTTATCTAGAAAATGAAAATGTTATGGTTATTGTTAGGATCGTGTTCCTGCTGATGGTATAGTCAGAGCTGGTAGAAGTACAGTGGATGAGTCAAGTTTCACTGGGGAGCCACTTCCAGTTACTAAACTTCTAGGGGTAATTTATTTTGACTGCCATTTTAATAAAAAATATATGTTTTATTTTTATAATAAATAATAATTGTAAATAAATAATTGTAGGGTGAAGTTTCAGCAGGAAGTATAAACCTAAATGGAGCACTAACTGTAGAAGTACAAAGGCCTGGAGGTGAGACTTTTATGGGAGATATTGTGCGTTTGGTTGAAGAAGCACAAAGTAGAGAAGCTCCTGTTCAACGTTTGGCTGATAAGGTTTAATGTCAATTAATTTCAATTAAAATTAGGGTTTTTAGTTTATAATAATTAGAAAATGTTGATTCACTAGGTTGCTGGACACTTTACTTATGGTGTGATGGCAATTTCTGCTGCAACATTTATGTTCTGGAGCACTTTTGGCACACGTATTTTACCAGCCACTCTTCACCATGGGAGTGCCATGTCATTAGCATTGCAGCTTTCTTGTAGTGTTTTGGTATTTATTTCAACTTTTTTTTTTCTTTGTTTAAAAAAAGAAACTTTTTGTTACTTAATTTGAAAGTTGAAGTTGTGTTGTGTGAATGCAGGTTGTTGCTTGTCCATGTGCATTAGGTTTAGCAACACCAACTGCTGTGCTGGTAAGTCAACTCAAGTCAACTCATATGTGTGCTTTTTTTAAGTGTAAATTAATTGTTTGATTTTTGTAGGTGGGAACTTCACTTGGTGCTACAAAAGGATTGCTTTTGCGTGGTGGGAGTATTTTAGAAAAGTTTTCTGCAGTGAATACAGTTGTTTTTGATAAAACAGGGACATTGACTATTGGCAAACCTGTTGTTACAAATATAGTCACTACAATATCTGACGAATATTCTGATTTACAGTTAAGTAATGATCTTAATTCATTCCTAATAGATAGTAGTTTAGGTTAATTAAGATTCTGTTGAGATAATTAGTATTGATGCAGGCTAAATTCAAAGGAAAAATGGTCTGAAATTGATGTGTTGAAGTTAGCTGCTGCAGTTGAATCTAATACAATTCATCCAATTGGGAAAGCTATTTTGGAAGCTGCTCGCAATGCTAAATGCTCTAATTTAAAGGTACCGTACCTAATATTGACAGCTGGCCACAAATATTTTCCATGTATATTAAACACCAAATGGAGTAATTTTTTATGCAAATATTTGTTTTACTTTTACAGGCTGATGATGGAACATTTATGGAAGAACCTGGATCTGGTGCAGTAGCCTCAATTGGGAAAAAGATGGTTTCTGTTGGTTCATTGGAATGGGTTAGAAGGTAATTTTCAACCACTATACTCTATCATGTTTTTCCACTCATTTTCATACACATTTATATATATAAACATGTCAAATTAGAAATATATATATATATATATATATATATATATATATATATATATATATATATATATATAATATTTGTAAATTTTGATTATAATTTAGGCATGGCGTTGTTGAGAATCCATTTATAGAAACGGAAGAATTTAAAAATCAATCAGTAGTGTATGTGGGAATAGACGGTGTTCTCGCCGGTCTAATATATGTTGAAGATCAAATAAGAGAAGATGCTGCACACGTTGTTCAATCTTTGAGTAGTCAAGGAATAAATGTCTACTTACTTTCTGGTGATAAAAAAAGTTCAGCAGAATACGTTGCATCTGTAGTCGGTATTCCAAAGGATCAGGTACAAACAAACAGTTATATTATTTTTTAATTTGTATGATGAATTATTTTTAATATTATTTATGATAATGGCAGGTGTTTTATGGAGTAAAACCTGATGAAAAAAGTAAATTTATAAGCAGACTTCAGAAAGATGAACATGTGGTTGCAATGGTTGGTGATGGAATTAATGATGCTGCTGCATTGGCTGAATCACATGTAGGAGTTGCTATTGGTGGAGGTGTTGGGGCTGCTAGTGAGGTCGCATCAGTTGTTTTAATGGGGAATAAAATTTCACAGGTACACCTGTCATTTTTTATAAAATAATATGATTTTTTAAATTATATTACAACTAACTTTTATTATTATTTATTTTTGTGCAGCTAATTGATGCATTGGAGCTTAGCAGAGAAACAATGAAGACTGTGAAGCAAAATCTGTGGTGGGCTTTTGGGTACAATATTGTAAGTTATATTTTTTTCTTCTCATTTATTCCATTCTAAATGAATTATTGATAAATAATAAATTAATATTAATGGGTGGAAAATTCAGGTTGGAATTCCTATAGCTGCAGGAAGTTTATTGCCATTAACGGGTTTGATGCTTACTCCATCAATTGCGGGTGGGCTCATGGGTTTGAGCTCTATTGGTGTGATGGCTAATTCATTGCTTTTAAGGTTCAGATTCACATCACAACAAAACAAGAAAATTAATAAAGCATCATCAACATATGAACAAGTCCAACAAGACATTGAAGCACCCAAACCCCTCACTTAAATAGTATCTACATTCATATAACAAAAAGAACATTTGGCAACAAGGCTAAGAAAATATTTGATTGTATATTTAAAACGTTCTGTCAAAGAAATTCGACTGGTGACATTGTTTTTAATGAGCATTATGAAGTTAAAAACATACAAACTTGAAAACAAACCAAAACCATTTCTACATGTTAAAGTCCATTCATTATACAAAACTAGTACATAACCACTAGCAGTATAATATGAATCCAAATTCTATGCAACAATAATAATAATAATAATAATGCCCATCCAATAACTACAACTCAAAAGATTAACGAGCAATCAAAATCGCCACTAAAAATGTAGAGTGCATGTTAAGCAAGCCCTTATCACCAAAACAAAACAAAACCCTAAAATCGACTTATTTCTTAATCAAAAACCAACTTAACTTATTCATACCATATAAGTCATGGCCACTTGAATCAAATGTGAACGCGGCGCACTCAAAGTCGCATGCCCCCTTCTGCAATTCTTCCTCATAAACGCATAAAAGTAATTAATTATCAACTTCTTGATAAACCACGATTCTTTTCTAGCCCGAATATCTCCATGCCCGAGAAGATAAACAACCCCCGATTCCTTAGCTTTATGCAAAAACGCCAGCTCATTTTCAAGACTTTGTTCATGGTCTAAGTGTCCCGCCTCGTTTGAACTGCTTGCTGCTGCTTCTGAGATATTAATAATGGGCTGGTTGTTGAGCCCGTTTCCAGTTTCGGTTACACCAAAATAGACACTGCCATTTGGCCCGATTAGGACCCGTGACGGGTCCTCTTCAAAATCTGACTCATCATCCATGTCACTTTCTAATGATCGTTCTTGAGCTTCTCGACGGATGAATTTCTCAAGGCTTTCGATTAGTAGTTGTTCGAATATTTGGTGGCTTTCTTTACGAACATCTTTGTAACCGTACCTGTAAAAAGTTATGGAATTTGAATTATGTTATTAAAAATATCATTTTATTAAAAAGAATTCTCTCATTTACTAAAATATTATAATTATTGTCGGGGTGGCAATTTCTGAACAGACACGAAACCCAAACTGAAACCGACACGAATATAAATAGGTTTGGGTTGAGGTAAGTAAGTTTTTAGGTTAGGTCAGTCTTGGGTCGACTCAACTGACCCGTTTATTAAAAGGGTTAGGTTCGGGTCAATGAAATTTTAGATGAGTCGACCCGCCAACCCGCTTAATTATTAAAAAATATATATTTATACTTAGTTTATATTTTACTAGTTCAAACATAACTAATTAGATGAAAAATTTGTAAAAAAATTACAATATTTGACAAAAAGGTGTTTCGGGTCAACCAACCTATTTCAACCCATACAAAACCCGTTTTTATCCATTATCCAACCAGCTCATTTGGCAACTATAATAATTAAGAAGATGCAGGAAGAAAATCATGAGAAAGATACCTGGCAATACAGCGAAATATATGATAACTTTTAGAACAAACTCTTCTAAACAAGAATCTTTCATTCTGAGGAACAACAGGAACAGGAACATACTTTATGCAAACAAAAATGATCATGGAATGGACAGCTGGCAAAGTAGTTAAAAAATGTCCAAATATTGCAGGAACACCTTTCACCAATTCATTATATAACAACCCAATACCAGGAGCCCTAACAGTTCCAAGATTGCAGCCCAATTCACGCAGAACATCCATTGACATTTTTTTCTTAACTTCTGTTTCATATTTTAATTTGCTACCATAATTCCAGATGCACATTATGAGAAATATAACAATTGAAAATACTAATATGATCCAACTTCCATCCCCAATGCCATGTAGGAGTGATGAAAACAATATTAATTCTAATCCCAGAAAAATGAAGGAAAATAGGATCACTATTTTTATGTTTATTTGCCAGATCAGAAGCATTACTAGGGTTACTAAGAAAGTGGTCATCATCATTACTCCAAGCTCAGCAATACCTGTAAACATTATGTATATTAATAATTTCATGAGTAAATGACACAAATGGTCCTTTTGGTTTGTACCATATTTGGTCCTTTAGTTTCATAAATTACACTGGTAGTCCTTATTTCTAAAATTATTGACACGTTTGATCCTTTACCTAAACAAACGTTAAGTTTTCCCGTCAAACTGACGGATTTTTATGAGTTTGGTGAAAGGAAAGGGAAAAAGACAGATTCACCCCATGCATCACACGTGAGCATAATTGACGGGAAAAATAATGTTTGTTTAGGTAAATGACCAAACATGTCAATAGTTTCAAAAGTAAGGACTAACAATGTAATTTATGAAACTAAAGGGCCAAATATGTAATATGGTACAAACCTAAGGGACCATTTGTGTAATTTACTCTAATTTCATAGAGAGCAAACTAATTACAGTTCAGATGTTCAAATTTTTTTATTTTTTTTTTAATTGTTCAAATTTTTTTTTATTTTTTTTGAAATTTACAATTTAAGTTTGTAGTACCGTATGCATTCCCAATTTCGTTGGTGCTTGCAATGGTGCAAACAAGCAGCACAGCAGAGGCCATTAGGAACCAGTTAACTGCAGGAATATAAATCTGACCCATAAATTTACGCGATGTGTGCACGATTTTCAAACGAGGAAAACAACCGACTGCTGATGATTGTTTGATGCAAGAAAAAGTTGCAGTTGTCATTGTTCTACTAGCAATTAGTGCAGCAATATTAGCAATCAGAAACACGGGCCAAAAAGCACCATCTGCAGAAAAAATAACATTAAACAAAATAACGATGATGTCACCAATTGATAAGGTGTCATTTAGTTGGTGGTTAATTAGCTTTCAGTTTTTGTCAATTGAAAACCGATGATGTCATATAATTTATTAATGGACATAAGTACCCATATTATTATGAAAAAATAATTAAATTTAAGACGATCTACAAACTATAATTTAAGATTACTATGAGAATGAATAAATAAATATTAATTATTAAGAAACAGAATCTCAGTCATGTTGCTACACAAATATCTCTATGAATAAATAATAATAATAATTCTAGACACATAGGAAGGCTCACCAGGGATGGAAGAAAAGAAAGCCTGTGTTGCATCCCCACCATTATCCAATAGGTATGCAGCTTGACCCATGTAACCCAACATAAGGCACGGAAGTACAAGGAAAACAAAAGTCATCTGCAGAAAATCAGCTAAGTAATTCAGTAAAATCATTTTAACACTTGCAGTAGTTTGTTTTACTTCCTTACCTGAATTGTTCTCACGGGAAAATAACAAAGATCTGCAAACATTGCTTCTGAACCTAAATTACATTGAATAAAGAATCAATGATTACAAAGAATGATGATGGTTTTCAGGGGTAAAATTGTCTTTTCGATAAATCAATTTGAATATGTTTACCAGTTGCACATAGAAGGCATCCACCCAAAGAGTACCAAGCTTTATATGTATTTCTCTTAAAATAATAATAAATATGAATAGGATTAAAGGCCTTGACAACAGAGTTGTCATGTTTCACAAGATTGTAGATGCCAATTCCCCCAAGAGAACAAAACCATAGAAATAAAGCGGGCCCAATAACAAGCCCAACTTTACTTGTTCCATATTTTTGTACACTGAATAGAATAATAAGGTATGCAACCGAAATCATCACTACATGATCTGCAACACAATTTACAAAAAAATAAGATATTTAAAAATGACCTTTTATTTGAAACAGTCAAACTACTAAACTATGATGGTTTTAATCTCATAATTAAAAATCTAAACACATTTTTTAATTAGCTGTATATTATTTATTAGGGTTTTTCTAACATGTGCCCTTAGGGCACATGTTAACAAGTATTAATGATCATTAACTTTCCATTTAAATTAAAATAACCATTTAATATGTATCTAAAATATAGAAACATTGACCTTCTTTAATGCATTTTGCTATGTATTTAGGAAATTTTAAGTGCAATTAATACGTGCTAACCTATGCCCCTAGGGCACATAATAGAAAAACCCTATTTATTATCATCCTTTTAAGCATTACATGTAGGATCATGTCACCTTGCTCAACTGTAGGAACCCCAACCTTTAATCCACGAACAGCTGATATTACTGCAAGAAATAAATATATAAATAAGGTAAGGCTATAAATTTTAAAAAATAAAATAAAAATAAAATAACAGACCTGACAATGCAGGTGTAACAACACCATCAGCTATAACCATAGAAGTTCCAGCAAGAACCAACACTAAGACGAGTTTTTTAAGAGTCAATGAATTTTCAAGATATTCTTTTATTTTCAACGATCTCTCAAGTTCTGCAGATGGTACTTTCAATCTGAAGCTTGATATTCGTGTATCAGAAGTAAGCTGATTTGGCAGAAGACTCACTTTAGCATGCCTGCATATTAGTGAGTATAAAGCAAATGTACCACCTGCAATTTATGCAATTTAACATTATGAAATGACATTTAATCTAACAAAAGAAAATGTCTAATTTAATGTACCTTCACCATCATCATTTGCTAGAAGAACAATTAAGATGTATTTGATTAATGGGATCAAAATCAATGTGTATAAAACAAGAGATAAGGCGCCAATAATGTCATCACTTGTATCTATTGGAGCCCTACTGAACATCACACTGAAGGTATATAGTGGACTTGTTCCAACATCCCCAAAAACAACACCAAGTGTCTGACAAACCAGAAAAATGCTCTTTCCAAGACTAGCATCCTGAAAATACAGTCAGAGATTCAGACTGCAATTAATAATTATCTTGCAATTTCTAGCATTTAACATCTAGTTTTAAGGTAATTACAAATTTTCTCGAAATTGAAAGAAAATATCCATCATGAGCTAAATCAATGAAACTAGTATCAGAAGATCGACACAAGGTACCTCGAAATCACTCCGGTGAGCGCCAGGGACCTCAAGAGCTTCAACACCGAAGGAATCAATCTTCGGACCAGTGCGAATCAACTTCTGGTATAAACTATCTTCATCATCTGAATCGATATCATTGTGCAACGTGGAATCGTCATTGTCCTCAAAATCGATCTCTGAATTCTCTTCTTCGTCTTGAAACACCCACCGATGAGATTCAATTGAATCCATGGAACTCAATCCTCCGTTTCCCTTACTTGTACTCCCTCTCTCCGATCCGTCTTCCGCCATTTTCTTAAAGCTTTTTTTATTTCGTTCAAAACTGTGAATCAACGATTACGATGTTGGTGATCCATTTCGGATAAATTTCGTTGTGGAGAAATCGATCAAATTGAAACCCTAGAAGAAGAAAAATTTGTGGAAAGAGTGAGATTTGTGAGAATAGACAAACAATGGGCAAAAGCAGAACAAACTGCTTCTTGTTTCGGTTTTAGTTAGCGGTTTTTCCTTTCGTTGTATTTCACTATTTTGAGTCACAAACATTTCATAATTTTTTATTCAGAAATGATATTTGTGCGTTACCTGCTCATAGACCTACTCACTTCTAAACTTAACATGTTTCATCCACTAATTATCTTGCTTTATATCATTCCTTGATTTTGACACTTGTCATGATCAAATTGGTAGGCACATGAGTATGCACATTTAGTAGACACAAATACCATTACTCTTTTTTATTATTTAACCGATTGGGTTGTATTCAGGATAGTCCTTAATTTTTATGTAGTTTAAAGGGATAAATCTCAACCATTGATTAGTTATAAGTAATTATCAAGATTAATCACATATTTTGTATATTGAGGGGTATTTTGGTCATTTAAAAAAGTATTTTTAATTTTTTAGAATTTTTTTTAGAATTTTAGAATATTTTATTTTTTATTATTTTTTAAAAAATGTTATTATTTTTCATTAATAACACATAATGTGATTGCAAGCTGAATCACGTGTGATTGTACTAAAGCATCAAATGTGATTAAATATACAATCACATGTGATTTTACACTAAAATCACATGTTATTAAGTACTACACGGAATTATGAAATAAATATTTTAACAAAAATTAATAAAAAAAATAATAATAATAAATAATAAAAAATTAATATAAAAAATAGAAAATTTTAAAATAAAAAAAATTGAAATTTTTTAAGTGCCAAATGACCAAAGTACCCCTTCATGTATAAAATATGTGATTAATCTTGACCATTAGATCTTATTGATCAATAGTTGAGATTTATCCTTTAGAATTACGCAAAAAATTAAAGACTACCTTGAACATTTCTCTTAACCAATTATATGTTAACAAAAATATTAAAAATCCTATTTGAAAAAGTTATATTTCTTCCTCTTTCTATTTAATCTTGTTACCTATAAAATAATTAACATTGAAATTCACTAATTTCATATTTTGATCTCGTCTTTTAATTTAAGCACTTATATTAATCAAATAATTTAATATATATATATATATATATATATATATATATATATATATATATATATATATATATATATATATAGGGTTGAATTCCATACAGAACTCATATTATTTACAGAACCGGTAGAACTATTTTCAACCAATCAAAATTTAGTAATTAATTTCTTATTATTTAATGCATTTAATGGTTCAGGGGGTATTTACGACATTTTATAATTTTAATTTTTGTTTCCTTTTTCGTAAATTTACTAAAATTAAAAATTAAATTAGGAATTTTAATGATACATATATGTTAAATTCAGAATTTTAATGATACATATATGTAATTTAAAATAAATTCTTAATTTTAATTATACATATATGTTATATTTATGGTTTGAACATATATGTTTCAAAAATTCAATTAATTTCGAACATGAACATCAATGTTATTAATTTTAACAGAATACATTCACGAACATGTTATTCTATAATTGTAATAGACATCAATGTTACAATCGAGGACTAACATCTATGTATCATCACCAAAAGTGCCAAAAAAACACTTATGCATTCGAGCTCTAACACTTGTGAATAACACCCATGAACAAAAAAAACACATATGTATCTGAGCACTAAACACATATGTTATCATAATAAATCAAAATCGTAAACAGATTATTGGTGATCATCTTCCGGTAACCGGTTGTTTGTGCTCCTGCTTCCTCGAATCGTAAACGGAGCTACATGTAATTGTAAAGATAGATGTATCTTATCATTGATGTATCATTACTCTACTTCAGACATAGATGTATCCACAATAACCTGAAAATCATGTAAATCAAATGTATACTTCAGACATAGATGTATCATTACATTTTTCCAATTTGGGAATACAATCTTCAATTAATTTCTAATATAATAAGCTATTATTATAATAAGATCACAACAAAGATTGACATGTTCAAGGTGGAAACCATTTGTGTTACCTTTATTCACAAATTTCCCAATATATCTATACGTCTCTTCACAACAAACCACTAATTACTCTTTGAGCATTAAGAAAATAAAAATTAACTCATGGTTTACTTACGATGTGAATGCCTTGAAAACCTAATAAAGCTAAGATTTTGAAAAGCTTTCAGCTGACACTGACCATAAGCACTTTCACACCCTAAAAATAACACAAAGATAACTAAAAAAACCAAATAGTTTAAATAATTCATTATAAAGTGAGATTACATACCTTAATTGCAGATAAATGTTGTCCGGAAGCCATTGAAACGAACAATTTGTGATGAATTATGTGTGATTTCTATAACCAAATCTGCCGAAACCTTCTAACTGTGCTAATCCACTACGTTCACATGGGGTAATTTGAAAACAGATCTGTGTTGAGATGGTGATGCGGCGTCACCTGTCGTGTATACACTCGGGTCTTCTCCGTAAATCAAAAGCAATATTTATCGATTCTGTCGGCCGTTTAGGGCTTACACGATTGCGTCAATCGAACCTCAGTAGATTCTGATTTCGTATTTACTGATTTTGATTCGAATTTTGTATACAAATGCAACTGATTTTGGTTATATTGGAAGAGATAACTCGATTGTGGATTTGAGGTTCTAGGGCCGAATTTTGGGGATTCTTTTTTTGAAATATAAACTTCCCCACGATTTGGGGGTTATCAATTTAGGGAGTTAATTTTTTTTAACTCAAGTACCTAGAATACCCTTTTCCTTTCATTCTTTCCTATTTTAATTTTCTACTTAATTAATAACTCCCTCAAATTATTTAAACCATTGATCAAAAAAATGGACGGTTTAGATTTCACCAAAAATAGTTCTGTTAGTTCTGTAAATAATATAGGTTCTGTATGGAATCCATCACTATATATATATATATATATATATATATATATATATATATATATATATATATATATATATATATATATATAAAACCAATATCAATTTTTTATACCAAATGTGAAATTACTATTATATCTTTAAAATCTTAAATATCTTGCAACTAATAAATATCACTACTACACCCCACTCTAATAACAGGAAGAAAAAAAACTTCATCCGTTTCAAAATAAGTGATACCTTTTTCATTTTATAGTGTTTCAAAATAAGTGATACACTTTAAAACTTTCTTTATTTGGTAAATATATTGGGACATATACCCACTAATTATCTCCTTTAATAAAGTGAAATTATTCACTTGCCCTTACTTTTACTTTTAAACATCATTAAATTCACTTTAAACATGATAAGTGAGACCTCTCACTCACTAACTATCTAATTTAATCTTCATAACAATTTTTTGCCTTAAAAAACGTAAAAGCTAATTTGTATAACTTATTTTGAAACGGAGGAAGTATATGTACATTACTATCTCGCTCTCTCCATCTTTCATATCACCACCATTATTCGTAATCGCCGATTATTTTCTGCCGGCTCTAAAGAGCGCCACAATAATCAAAAGATCGCCATATATTATTAAATGTTGTCATTTTACGCAGATACAATTGTAGTAATTTTATACAAATAACTATATAGATTTTAAACAATAATTTTTTGTGCTAAAAGTAGTTTGAGATTAAATTATTTTTATTCACATAAAAATGTGTATAAATAGAGATTGCATACAAAATATTGTGTTTCAAGTAATTGCTACAAGTTTTCTTGTGATATGTTACAACAATCGGAAAGATACCGAGCACAACTCCTTTCTCTAAATGCAATTCAAAGAAGGATAATTTTTTCATTTTTCTAAAACGTTGAAATCAATTAAATGATGGCCAATAATCTCACCATCCTCTTAGTATAATTTGGTGCTAAGTCGCAAACATTTGAAGTTGGCTCTTGAATTTTAGTCGATTACGTTGAAACAGATCATACATTGTTATGAATTCAACTTCTTTGAGAATTTGGGTCTCTTCTTGCTCGAATGAAGTGTCATAGATAAAAATTAAAAAAATAGAGTTAATTACACAAATGGTCCTTTAAGATGATACCAGATTACAAGTTTGATCCTAATCTTTAAATTTTGACATGTGTAGTCCTTTATGTTTACTAATTTTGCACGTTTGGTCCTTTAGGCCAAACGGTGTTAACTTTTTCTGTTAAAGCCCCCCATGTGCAATGCACATGAGGGTATTTTCGTCTTTTCACATTTTATTACCATTTTGAGTTGGAGATATATTATTCTATTAATCTTTTCAGATCTCTGCAAAACCCTAGAAACCTAAAATCAAATCCCTGCTCTTCATTTTCTTCAACACAAACACAGACACAACACACACACGCAAAGACAGAGAAAGCATCAAAGAGAGAGAACAGAGAGAGAAGACGGAAGGGGGAGAGATCCGGCGAAAGAACAACATCAAAGAGAGAGAACCTCATGACCACCATCTCCAGTCTACACCTCCACTGAGAGAAAGAAGACGACAGAGAGCAACCAAGAGAGAGAGAGAGAGAGAGGGAGAGAGAGAGAGAGAGAGAGATCACCCGATCTCTATATCCGGTCACCACCTCCATCGCCCTCCTCCACCGTACGCCTTCATCTCCAAACGATGACCTTCTCTCTCGATCTCCTCGAAATCCAACCAAACTTGAAGAAGATGATGTTTGTGTCTCCACCGTACGCCTACTGCCCCACACTTCCTCTGAAATCACCCCTCCCTTCCTCTCGTGAAACGATGACCTCCGATGGTGGTCGACGGCGGTTCTCTCGCCGGATCTCTCCCCTTATCGTGTTCTCTCTCTGTTCTCTCCCTTTCTAGTTCGATCTGGAAAAAAATTGAAAATTTTGAGATGGTATTGAAATGGATTTGGGGATAATTTTTTTGAAGGAAATTAGGGTTGGGTTTGGTTTGGTTTGGTTTGATTTTGTTTAGTTTGGTTTGGTTGGGTATGGTTTGGTTTGATTTTGTTTAGTTTGGTGTTTGCATGATGGTTGTACATCATGCATAAAAAATTGTATCTCTACATAATTTTTAATTTTATTTAAAAATATATAGGAAAAGATGAAAATACCCTCATGTGCATTGCACATGGAGGAACTTAACAGAAAAAGTTAACACCATTTAACCTAGAAAAGTTAACACCATTTGACCTAAAGGACTAAACGTGACAAAATTGAAAACATAAAGGACTACACTTGTCGAAATTAAAAGTTTAGGCTTCGATAACAAATGATATCTTTTATATTGTTATCAGAGTTTTTAAGGGGCTCCTCATTTTACTTGCAAGGAGAGAAATTGCTAGTGCTTAAGTTCATAGCAAATAGGAACCTTTTTAATCGTGTTCATAGTAACTTTTACTCAAACGTCTTCTCTACGTTATGGTTTTATTTTACAAAAATAATGTACAAAGTTTCACTTTATCCAATTGGGTCCGTAAAAGATAATGTTGTGTCTCATTTGAGCCATTCAGCAACTGACTTCATAAATGACACACACAACAAAAATACATATTTTAATGTCTCAATTGGACACGAATTTGTGTGTTGACTAGACATGGACAAATGTCAAAGTACATTCGGAGAAAACGTTTTTTTAACCATAATTCACAAACCCAATGGAAATCTAAAAACATCCAATATACTCATTGATGAGAACAACATGGTTCTAATTTCAGACTATAGTCTCACCTCAATAATCTCAAACAGAATCTCCGTTCAACGAATGAATCTCCCGAATTCCAAACCTCCAAAAAGGTCTCAAAAAATTTAATATATTGAGACTGAAAATTTAATAAAAGCATTTGAAGTAAAGCAATATTTCATAAATATATTGAGACCGAAAATGTGTACACTTTCTCCTAAAAAGAACACAAAAATGCCCTAGTACTACTATACACGAAGATGCCTCGTTACATAAATCATTAAAAAAAAAAAACTAATCAAAAAAGATAATTACAATGACATTAGAAGCTTGCATCAACATAAGATTAGGTCCAAGAGTTTCGAACCTGGATTATGTGATACATGTTTAAAGTAGAAAAGACCATTGTACCCCTTAGCCTAATTTTCCAATATCCTGTTTCTTCTTCAAAGCCCTATGACCATGATAAATGAATGAATCTACAATCCCAGCAACTGTGAAGATACCTGAACACAAGAAAACACCATTCGCTAATGAAATGAACTATCGGGACGGGTTGACCCAGAATCCATTTTTCTCATAATTATTACATTATTTATAAAATATATCATGTTCAAATATGATTACCAAATATATACTATTTTAATTATAATCCACTTTTTTTTAAATAAAATGACTTAGCAGATTTGATGCACTAAAAATACACTCAAGGATTATGAGCAGAATTAAATATTTACCTCCAACTATTGCACAAATATTGGTCAAAAAGTGTAAGAAGGAGGTACGTGTTTCTGTAAAAGTCACCTACAAAAGCCACAATGAATACAAAATTGTTAAAAAAATAAAAAAGAGAGTAATTAATGTGATCCTGCATTTTACTTATCTTAACATATGATCGGGCCCCGCATAATTGAATTGCTAAATTGCTAAAACCAATAGGACCAATTGTAACCATAATAGCTAAAGTTACTGTGACAGCTAGGGTTACAGAAATGAAACAGACCTTGATTGCAGAGAGGTCATAGAAGAAGAAGACTCCAGGAAGTGCTCTTTGACCGACTTCTGGACTTTTAAAATGTTCTGTCACAGAAAACTGCAGGACACAATTAAAATTTCATGCATTTTAGAAAAAGAAGTTAATCATAATGCATAGCGATGGTAATTTTGACCCATTTTACTTATAAATGTGTCAATTTAGGTAATGCATTTATCTCTAACGGGTCAAATGGGTCAAAAGTTGCCTAAAATGTATTTTAATGCATAAACTTCCTAAATCATTTTATTCAAAAAGAAGTGTAGGAGTTTTTGTATTTGTATTCATACTTAATACACCCTAATTATTTTTAACTAGTTTTTTTTTTAAAAGAGAAGTGTTTCGGGTCAACACAACCTGACCCATAAAAAATCTAGAAATTTTTTACCCGAACCAGGGTTGACCTGTTACCCAAACCACCGGACCCGCTGATTGCCTCCTCTAAATTAATGCATTTTCTGTTAAAGTTTATCAAATACCTGATTTGATCGAATAATTGGGCCTCTAAGAGGAGCGTACACAGTTGGTACTACCTGCAATATACACAAGATTTACTTTATACCACTATATATATGTATATATTATATATATGTGTATGTGTGTGTCTAAAAAATTGTAAAATGAACATAGAATGCAAACCTTGATGAAATACTGATACATTCCATTTGGAGCTGCTTGAAACCAGTGCACACTAAATAACCATATAAACAAGAATAACAAAAAGCACAAATATTTATCATCAAATCTAAGAGTTTAAAAAGGTAGCATTTTGATACTAAAAAGTGAAGAAAAGATCTAACCCGTCAAGTGGATTTATAATACCAGGATAATGGCTTCCAAAAGATAGTTTATTTATCTTGTGACTTATCTGCAATTAAACAAATAACAAAAAAATCAGAGAAATAATAAATAATATGAGGAAAGGTGTAGAAAATGGTTGCATACATTATAACTGTCTTCTTGAAAAGCTTTAACATGATCACGGGGTGAATGCATACTGGCAAGATGAAAACTTTTGACAAAGTGGAAATTTCCAGCCACTTTGTTGACTTCTAATGACCCGTACACATTGCATCCTTCACCTTCTTCAGCTTTAATCCTCTGAACAAAACCTTCTCTTTTGCACTAATATATCAAACATGTTCACTTTTACCATTCTTTTTTAATATCATCAAATTTTGACACTTGGCAAACCCTAATTGACCTCCACTAGTAGAGGGACTTAAATAAAAAATTTAGAAGATAGGTTGGTTTTCTTTAGTATTTGCCATTTTTCATATATACATATAAGAGTGAATACAGAAATGGTCATTTAGGTTTGTACCATATTACATATTTGGTCCTTTAGTTTCATAAATTACATTGTTAGTCCTTATTTCTGAAACTATTGACACGTTTGGTCCTTTACCTAAATAGACATTAACTTTTCACGTCAAACAAACGGGGTTTTATGGGTTCCAAATTGGTGAAGGGAAAAGGGCATATTTACCCCCTCTTGCATCACATGTGATCATACTTGACGGGAAAAATAAACGTGTGTTTAGGTAAAGGACCAAACGTGTCAATAGTTTCAGAAATAAGGACTAACAGTGTAATTTATGAAACTAAAGGACCAGATATGTAATATGGTACAAACCTAAAGGACCATTTCTGTAATTTACTTTACATATAATCTTGAATAAACCCACAAACCTGGTCAATCAAATCAGGATTCATCAATCCCCAACCTCGCCTTCTGTATGCTTCACGAACCTCATCACATGTATTACAACATTCAGTTTCTGACTGCAATATTACAAAAATTTATGATTTGATAACATTTTTATGAAGTAATTAATGCATCAAATAAAACATACCATTTCTGCACCAAAACATGAACCACAATATGTTTCATTATGTGCAACTTCACCACCATGTTTCTGAATTGGCTTCCCAATTTTAGGTACTCCAATCTGATCATATCTCACTTGAATCACATTGCCATTAGGGTCAATTCTGTTCTTTATTACAGCATGTTTCTACAAGCATCAAATAGTAGTTAAAATCATATGAATGAAATAGTTGTACAAGGTTTTATGAAGACATACAATATCTAGATGTTGTTCTCCACTGATATCAATGGCATCAAGACTGAGTAGTGTACAAGAAACAGCAGGGAATGTGATATCAAACTGCATTACAAATTACAAACAACAGAGATGAAATAGAGTTCTGAGTTCATATTTTAATTTAAATTTCAGAAATTATTGACAATCTTTACATTGATTCTGAGTTTTTCCCCTCTTGAAGTATCAACTACAAGCTTTGATTCTGTAACTGTTTGGATATATAGCCCTGCAATAGAAGAAGGCACTAAAAATTGAAATGCTGAACATGAAATTATAACACATTCCAAATGCATATAATATAGACTGACTGAATTTTTGAAATTTGAACCAATGACTATTGGCATTGGTTAGTAATATCCTTCGTATTTGTAAAAATGCAAAAATGCAAAAATGCAAAAAAAAAAAAAAAAAAAAAAAAGGTGATAATGCGCAAAAAACAGAAAAGAACCATTCGAACTTTTTGAAAATTATTAATTCTTAGAGTTTTTATATTTAAATTTGACTGTACTATTTATGAATGTTCACATTATATTGGATCTCAGATACTATAAAAGCATGATGTTAAATTAATGTTAATGAACCATAAGAAAATGCATCCTATATTGATAATATTTCTCACGTATCTGGTTAGCAACTACATTGAGATTCATAATGAGGATTTTTGGAACTCATACAAATTTATAGAAGAATTTTATTTTTTATAAAAATCATACGCTATAAAACAGATAGAATTTTACCGAGCTCCGAAATAACAAGGAAGAGCATTGCAATGGAGGAAGCTAGGGTTATAAGACCACCAGATAGCGTACGGCTATAGAAATCCTCATTAACTTTAGGGTATGCATCCAGATTCCGAACCCTGCTGAAAACTCTGTTCATAAGGCCTGAAGAAGACATGGTGAAATTCCAAATTGACAACACTTTCTGTTCAAATTCAGATTATTTTGCAACAAATTTATAACTCAGCCCCTCGATTTTCATTCCTCTAACTACATGCAATTGTGTATTCCTAATGAAGAGGAGGAACACGGCCGGCGGCCGGAAAATGTTAGATAACAATGTTATGTGATCTCCGGTGAAGTTTTCCGTTAGTTTTGAATTCGCTGGACGATAATCCGCCATTGAATGAGTTTTTTTTGGTTCTGAATGCGAATTTTTGGGTCAAACGATCAATTGCTAATCTACGGGAATGCGATTTTCAATGACAACGAATGGCTTTGATATTTCAGAAACAATCCTCAAGTTTACTTAAATTGCGGATTGCACATTTATTTAGGAAAACTACATATAAACCCTTCTACAATTCGGGCCTAAATTATATTTTTTTGTTGATAGGGTTGTATTCCAGATAGTTCACCTTTAAAACATAATCTCAAGAGATAAATCATAGTCACTGGATCAAAAAATCTCTTAACAACAACCATCATCAAATCACATGTGATTGAATACACAACTACCACTGCCGGCCACCACCACCATCGCTGAGATTTGTACCGACCACGGCCTGCCTCCGCCTCCGAAATCACATGTGATTGGATACGCAATCACATGTGATTGGAAGAAGCCGACGATAGCGAGGGGTTGACGATGGCGGAGACGGTGGCTGGCAGAGGTTGGTGGTGGTGGTCGGCAGTCTTGAATCACATGTAATTTAATACACATGGAGTGGTGGTAATCAGCGATGTATAATCACATGTAATTTAATACACATGAGGTGGTGGTGGTGGTGATGTATTGAATCACATGTGATGGTGGTGGTGGTGGTGATTTGAGAGTTGATTGATCCAAAAGCTGAGATTTGTACCGTAAAACTTCACAAAATAGATGTATTACCTTGAACGTTTCTCTTAGTTTATAATACAATAAACTAATTTTGATCAATTTATTTATAGTCGATGTGGGTTACATATTATTTTTTAACTGAAAAAGAAATAAATAAAAGAAAATAAGACAAATGGGTCCAATAGTTGAGCCATTTGCCTAAATAATTCTATATGTCCCAGAATTACACAACTAATGCTGTTTTTTGGGGCTTTGCAAAACTAATGCTATCCCCTTGTAGTAGACCCGATCCCCTGCGATCCCCCATTGGCAGACCCGGATCCCCCATTTTCCATTTTTTCTTTTGTACTTTTTGTACTTTCCGACAACTTTGTACTTTTTCGGACGATCCCCTATCTCTAGACCCGGATCCCACAAGGGTATCCCCTAGTTACAGTTACAGGCCCGGATCCCTTTGGGTACTTGATTTTCACGGTTTTAGCTTTGTAGTTTTTAACATCAATGGTGAACTTAAAATGCATAGACAAAGGGTTTTATTTAAAAAAATCACAAGAATCATGTAGACCGATGATTGTCCCTCAAGCTTCAAGATAGATGTGAAATGGGGTTGTTGCTACTGCAAATTGTGAGAGTGATAGGGTGGTGGTGTGGAGAGTTGATTTCTTTGACAAATTATGAAGCAGGTGTGTGAAAGTTCTTAATATGGGTATATATAAAAAGAAAAATAAAAATAAGAAGAAGATATTTTGAATGTGGGTTTGTCTGTTAAAGAATAAACAAGTGAAAGAGTGGGGAAGGTGTTTGTTTCTTGCTCCAGCCGAATACATCAACAGGGAAGGGTATGGGTTTTCCTTTTGACCAAAGTACAAATCTAGACTCCACTGGATTTACATGTTTGGAAAGTAGAAACAGTAACAAGTACCCCAATGGATGTGGCTAGGGGATACCCTTGTGGGATCCGGGTCTAGCAGTAGGGGATACCCAAGTGGGATCCGGGTCTAGAGGTAGGGGATCGTCGGAAAAAGTACAAAGTTGTCGGAAAGTACAAAAAAAAAATATGGAAAAGGGGGGATCCGGGTCTGCTACAAGGGGATAGCATTAATTTTGCAAAGCCCCCAAAAATAGCATTAGTTGTTCAATTCTGAGACATATAGCATTATTTAGGCAAAATGGCTCCCAATAGTTTAGAGAACCTCCTAAGTTTATTTATTATAAATATACCATGCAAAACAACGGATAATTATAGCGATTCATTTTCAATATATGGTGTTTTAGTTGAATTCATAGATGTTAACTGGTTTGAGTTACATGTTTTTCGATTTTCCCGAACCGGTTGCATATAATGTAGGGAAATATACATCGTTTATAATAAACAATTATAATTCAGAAAAAAAATTACATTTACTAATAAAATATAAAGAACGAGACAAAAACGATAAAAAAGAATACGTAGAAGCAAAATTAGATGAGTCTTGTGTTTAATACAATCCACTTTAGATTATAACACTTTGTCCAGACCACTCAGACTGACTACAATGACTTGATCAGTCTGAGCGCTTAAGAAGTTACATCTTATTTGCTAGTCGATGTCTCATTTGCTGATACTATACATTGGATGTATTTCAGGTCATTATGAAACTCTTATCAAAGACAACGTTGTAACACCACAATCCCAAATTTTCAGAAACTTTTAAATATTTACACAATTTAATCAATAACACAACTATAGTCATTATTTTAAAATGCTACACGTGGCCCAAAAACCGTTCGAACATGTTCAAACAATATGAGTTACGTAACCAAATCATAAATGCCAATGTTCAACCTAATGAATTATTGAAAAAGACGGATTAAAAGTTTTAAAAGAAAAAACGGAAATATCAGGACAGCAGTTTTAATTTAACAGAGGGAAAAATTACTTTAAGGAGCCATTTTTTAAGTTCGGCCTCATTAAACCGTTCTCTTTGTGATCTACATTTTATTACCAATATTATGCTATACATGTTGAGTATTAATGCATAAGATTATTATATTTATGAATCGTTTATAAGAGGCTTTCTGTCCTTCCTTGCCAAAGTTTGAGCTATGAAATGAGCAAACATATTTTTGCGCTGATCAACTATAAATTCATTCTTGCATTAACAAATACGATTCCAATTAACCACAAATCTCGAACAAATAAAAAAACATGATTGGAGTAACTCGAAGAATATAAACATTAAAAGAGATTATATATGAACATATACGGATGAATTCCAGGTCAAAATTGGGCCACCATGAGAATTAGATACAGGAGAATTCTCAAAACGAATAAGATACAAAATGATGGACACCAATAAACACTAAAACCCTGACATTCCTACCATTTTAACAAGCTTATATCGGACTCTAATTGATGATTTTATAGATTATATTTGCACATAATAAATATAACTTTTGAATTCTAGCATGCCTACCTAATGACACGTTAGTTTTTTCCAGTGCCCGAAATCTTGTCATCTGATTCATTTTCCATTTGCTGATTCTCAACCACCATAGGTGTACCCGGTCCAGGAAACTGGTAAATAAAAACATGTTAAGGTTAAAGTTACAATTTGGAACAATTTACTTATTATATGTGGTTCAATTCGAGTTATGTTTAATCTCTTAATGGGTAAAAAAAGAATAAAAAAAGTTGATTTAAAAAGAAATGGGGTCAAACAGGTCAAAAAGGCAAAACCTTCATACAAAGTAATGTGCTTTTGTCTGGTCTCTATTTTAGATTAACCGATTTAGCTTTCATAAAAAGGTAATATACTGCCAAAAAAAATTATTCCATAACTTGTACAATACAATTAAAACAGGTTTAGGGTTTACCTTTACATTTTAGATTAAACAACTTATTAAATACAATTAAAACAGGGTTAGGGTTTACCTTTACATTTTAGATTAAACAAATTCTTAAATACAATTAAAACAGGGTTAGGGTTTACCTTTACATATGGTTTGAGAGGTACAGGAGTAGGCATCTTAGAAGATTCTGAAGGCCTATGAAACAATAAATGTGCTATTGTTCGGTCTATGGGATTTGTATCTGTTTCCATATCCATAAGCCCAGTGTACCTGAAAAAATAAATATTAAAAATTCAGGAAAAAAAACTAAAAAAAAAAGATCAATGTGACAATTATATGATTAGAAATAAAGTTGAGATTAGAGAAAGAAAACATACTTGTTATTAGTCCCCTGAGGCATTAAGGGCCCACCAGTTGCTGTGCTGTCACTTATGCCTGGATAATTATGTCTTTGTTCTGCACTTCTAGCCAAACGGTACAAACTGTCCCTTATGCATAACTTTGTCCTCAAATCCAACTGAAAAAATACACAAGTTAAAACCAGTTGTCCTTAGCATAAGATTACCTAACGAATAAAGTCAAAGTCAAAGTCAACTCACTTGTTCCATAACTTGCATGAGCTGGCGGAAACCAGTTGCTTCTAGTGAGATTTCATCCAACTCGGAACTAATTGAAGAACCTTCCGGAACATCTAACGACCCTAATTCTGTTTTGTTGACTAATTTCATATCACTTTGACTTTCAAACCCTTTCTCCATATGAAATTGCTTTTGAAGCATTTGTTTCTGGTTACCAGAATTCTCCACTGGTGCACTAAAGGTTTCTTTTTGGGTGGGACCCGTATTTTTAAATTTGAGACCAGTAGATTGTATTGGAACATAATTATGATGTGGATGTGGATTTGGATGCAGATAAGAGTTAGTCTTCATGTAATCAACAGAATTATGTCCAGTTATTTTATTTTGTTGTTGATTGTATATGGAAGTTAAAACTTGACCAGATTCATTGCTTGAAGAAATACAGTTGTTATTGCTTTTTAAACCATAACAATGCTTTTCTTTGTTTCCTTCTGTCTGATTCTGCAGATACAAATTAAGATTAAAAATCAATATGGTTTTAATTAGTGAGAATTAAATTTTATTTTACAAAAACAAACCTGCTCTTTTAGCTTAAACACATTTTCACTTCCAGATGACACAAAACTAGACCTTTTATTATCTGATCCTTGAGATTCATGCTCTTGTGATACTTTTGTTAAATCACTAGCTTCAGAACATGGAAACTTGACATCCATTTTCAATCCTTGTTCATATCCACGTGATGGATCTTCAGATGTAAACCAGAGCAATTCATCGTCATTTTCTGTAATACCTAATCCATATGATGAATCACAATTGCTGCACAAATATACATACATATACGTAAATCTATATTTCGTTATAAAAAAAAAAAAAAAATAAGAAGAATTTAATTTCTTTAGTTTTTTCAAGTGAGATTACCTTAAAATCCTGTCGAAATCCTCAAAGTTTCCAATATCAGGCCAACCATAACTGGAAAATAAGTTGAGATCATTAATTCCCTCATCTGTGCACAATTCAGTACCAGATTGAAAAGTAGGTGTAACTTTTGCTGAGTCAGCATCACCAGAAGCAGTGAATACACCATCAGGTATATGAGACCATGAGTCTTTTTCCATCATGTTGTTTTCTTTATTTAAAGTTTTAGAGTCTTTTTCTTCATTGTTTTGAACAGGTGTAACTTCAAGCCGAGGCTTCTTACAGCTGTCATTTTCAGATTTATCTTCACTATCATGATTGTTAGTGGGTTCAGGAACTATATGATCACCACTATGTTCAAAGTCATCCCAGATATCTTCAAGCTGTTACACAAATTACAAGATTTTAACTGTCATAACTGTAAAGTTAGCAAACTTATTTTTAAATTTCATATGAACAAGCACAAGCAATATCATTTAGCGATTAGTTTGGTAAATTAAAAAATATCACACAAACTGATGAAGAAAATCTCCTACCTCATAAATAGACAAGTCTGACATTCCTTTAAATTCTATCCAGCACTGATAATACACCCCAGAAACTGCTTCGCCTTCATACTTAACCAAATTAATAATAATAACTGAACAGATAAACCACCCTTTACCTCTGTTCAACAAATCAATAATCCAACCAAAGAAGAGTATTACACCTGCAAATTACAACATTCAATAAGTAGATTAGAATCAAAATTTGCTCATTTAGAAATACAATTCAACTCTCGAACAACTCGAACACATAGCCAGAAATTTAGGTTTCACGATATTCTATCCCAATTATATGAGATCCAGCAAATTTTAATGAATAAATTAGAAATTATGAAATCAAACAACAAAACCTCAACTAAAAAGGTATTTCTTCTTTTGATTCTTTCGTTGCGTCATCTATAACAACAGATACTGTTTACCTTGAAACGAGATATAGCTCATAAACATATTTCAAACAAAACAAAAATCAGGACTTCAAGTAAGATCTACCAGAAAAACTCACCGGAAAGGTTAAAATCAATACAGCAGCTCAATTTCCACCAGATTCCGCGGCGGAACTCAACACTTGACAACGAAAAACCCTAGTTTCGGATCCACAGAAAGAAATCTCGTAGCTTCGAGAGAGAGAAAGCTAAGAGGGAAAAAAATAAAAATAAAAATAAAATAATAATTTGGTGGGGGAAATAAGGGGCGTTGATTGGGTGACACGTGGCAGGAAGATCAAAAGAAAGACGGGCGAGGAGAGAGAGCGTATCGAGGAATTAGTGGACGAGAAGAGACGGACAATTTACGATCTGTTTCCATGGTGTGATTGTGCCACGTATGCATTTTTATTTGCCACGTGGGTGTGTGGGACCTAACAGTTAGCAAGTGGTGGCTCTGGTCGACTTTCAGTGCTCAAGTAGGGTCAAACGGTTTGCTGTTTTTAGTTTAGATAAAATTTTATTTTATTAAACCTTAAAGAATGTTTTGGAGTTTTTTTTTTAATAAATTATCAATTTAGACCAAAAAAAAAAAAGTGAGAGACTTCCATTTAAGACTGATAGACTTCAATCTTCCTAAAATATCTCGTGCGACTGGGAGACTTGAGCAATATTAACTGGGAGCAGCACTAAGTGGTGAGCAGTACTAACGAGCAGTGGTAACTAGGTTGAGCAATATTAACGAGCAGTAGTAACAAGGATTAGAGCAGTAGTAACAAGGTTGAGCATTACTAACGAGCAGTAGTAACAAGGTTGAGCAACACTAACTCGGACACGTGGCGGCGTTCTAGTGGAGTTGCACGGTCGCACGCTCGCGGGGGTAGTCGCACGGTCTATTTTGAGAAGAATTGAAACTTAAGTCTATTCTTGGGTAAATTTTAAGTCATTTTGTCCAAATTTGGGAATCACCCGTTTTTTTTCACTTTATCAAAAGGTAGTGATTTTTGCACCACATGTTTTAACTCATGTACCATAACAAATGTTTTATATAGTTGTACAGTCTGCAGAAATAATTGTACATTGTGGTATGGGCATCAATATATATAGTATGAAAATTAACTCCCTTTATCAAACGCTCAAAGAAGGTTGTATGATAATTAGTCATTAATTAAGTATTACGGTGTTTAAATATTCAGGCCAGAATCCGACTGACATGTAATTAAATTATTTGTACCGAGTTCTTACAATTTTATCAGTTAGAAAAATTATAAAAAAAAATACCCAAATTGACTTGTTGCCTTTAGCCCAAACTTCCACCTTCAATATTTAGCTTAACTAAATATCCATTATGACATAATTGAAAGAAAAACGGTTAAAGGGAATCGAGTCACAGACTCTATCTATATTGTAGGTTGGTACAATGGTTTAGGTAACTATCACCATGAACCAATAATAGAGGGACAAATTTGTTCTTTTTCCCTAAAACAGATAATAACTTTCATCTTACTTCCCAAACTTTGGAAATGGCTAAGAACAAGTAATACCAATCTTTAGGGTATGTTTAGATATGATTTTTAAAAGTGTTTATTGATTTATTAACTTTTTGAGAAGTCAAAATTAAGAAGTAAGAAGTCAATAAACAAACCCAAACTTTTCATGACGATGAATATATAATGCATTCATTCATGAGTCATATACAACCTAAATGCGAGAACACCTTGTATTCAAACAATTTAAAAGACTAAAATACCCTTAAGTAACAAAAATGTACAGGATGGACCTATACAAATCGTGATAAATATCATGGAAATTACATAAAACAACAGAATAAGAAACACGACTTTAAGTGATAAGAAGAAAAAACTGTTTTCCCTATGTTTCTAAAACGCTTTCAGTCAACCAAATCGACAACAGAAGAGGATTATTGAACACGCGACAAATATCAAATTATCTTGTTCTTGAAGATAATTTATGGCAAAAATGCACGATAAATGGGAATAAAAAAACTGGTAGTTAACAGCAACATTATGATATGACCCGATACGGGAAGACATATAGCCGGCGCAAAAAGAACAAGAATGAGGGACCGGTACTGTCAGATATCAAGATCTTTCATATTAATTAGTTTAGTGTTATGTTTTAATTTAATAGGGGCCCGGATGGACTAATTTCGTTTTGGGTTGCCCTATTAGGGTGAGGCGCGGCATGTGGCCACCTCATTCAGAGATTTACGTATTTTTCTTTGCTTGTTCGTTCCTAGGGAGATCACCGGCTTCTCCAATTGCCGGCACTATCATTGTTACGTTATTTTTGTTACGAATTAATATCAAATTGGTATCAGAGCAGTCGTCCTCAGGGCTGTGGAATCGGAATTAAGATGGCCCGGAAGGTTATTGAGGTCGATGCCGATCTGATTCAGTTTAAGGCTGATACGACAGCAAATCAGGCCGAAACACGAGAGCAGCTGTCATCGCTGCAGGCTTCCATGGATCAGAATAAGGCCGCCATGGCGGAGAACGAAAAGCAGATTGCCGAAATCCTCAAAATCTTAAAAAACCTACAGCCGCTGATGCACCACCCCATTCCGCCGTCGAGCAGCGTAGCCGCTACGGCCGCGTCAGCCGCAATCGCTGGCAGCAGCACCGTGCCGATCGTTAGTTCCCCGTATCGCGGGGTTGTCCAGCCGACAGTTTCGATCGTAAGCACAACCGTACCGCAGTCTGCGGCATACACGAGTTTTTCAGGGTTGAAATTCGATTCGCAGGGTTTTCCGCAGCCCACCTGGGAGATTCCGCATCGACCACGACACCAGGAGAGGTCAAATCAGAATTTTACAGATATGTCTGGGGGTCCCAACAGCGGGTTTATCGGTCAGACGCACCCACATAATTCGGGTACTAGTCATGATCGAGGTTGGGGTCAAGGCAACGACTATAGGATGCGAAAGCTCAAGATGCCTATATGTGATGGTGAGGATGTTTTCGGCTGGGTTTACAAGGCTGAAAGGTACTTTGAGGTTCAAGGGTTGCAGACGTCTGGTGATCGACTCCGAGCAGCCGTTCTGAGCCTGGAGGGTCCGGCTCTCGCTTGGTTTAGGTGGACCGATAACCGCAGTCCGTTCCGGGGGTGGGAAGAGTTAAAATCCCAATTGCTGCTTAGGTTTCAACCCTTACAAGAGGGTAGCTTATTCGAGCAATTCCTCAATATTCGCCAAGAAAGCACCGCCCGAGACTTCGTGGCCTTATTCGAGAAAATGGCAGCGCAGTTGGGCGGATTACAGGAAGAGGTACTAGTGGGTACATTTATTAAAGGGTTGAAACCAGAACTGTGTAACGCGGTACGTACCATGCAACCGAGGGGAGTGACAGAAGCTATTCAGTTAGCCTTGGTGGTAGACGAAAACCGCTCAGGTGGCGAAGGGGGAAAACCGCCGGCCGCTAAGCCTCTAACTAAAAATAGCAGCAGCATGAATCGGTCGTATACACCACCCACGGGCCCCACGGGATCTAAAACCGGGACGAGTAACACCGGGCAACCATACCGCCGAATGTCGGACACGGAATTCGCAGACAAGAAAGCGAAGGGGTTATGCTTTCGCTGCGACGGTCGGTACATGCCCGGGCACATGTGTCCGGAAAAATCCTTACAGGTGATGGTCATTTATGATGGCGAATCCGAAGAAGAAGAGGACGAACCGTCTGGAGAGGATATCGAACCGATCCAGCTAGAAACGATCGAAGTGTCAGCTAACTCGGTCTGGGGGTTCACTAGTTCCCGATCCATGAAAATCCGAGGCACACTGGGAAAACAAGAGGTGGTAATTTTGATTGATAGTGGGGCTACGCACAATTTTGTGTCATTACAGATGGTGTCATTGTTAGGGCTGCGGATCGACAATACCCACCCGTACCGAATCCGATTGGGCAATGGGAAGTTTGACAAAAGCACGGGCTTGTGCCGTGCCGTGCTGTTACGCCTGCCAGGGTTGCGAGTGGTGGAAGATTTCTACCCAATGGAACTGGGAAGCACTGATATGATACTGGGGTATAACTGGCTGGAATCGTTGGGTGATATGTACGTAAACTGGAAAACGTTTACGATGATTTTTGACGGCCCGGACGGCAAAGTGACTCTTAAGGGTGAACCGGGGCTGACCCGCGCCGAGACATCGTTACGGGCAATGACCCGCGACATGGAGGGAGTTTCGGGAGGGTTTTTGGTCAGTTTAGCCCGAATCGAGGCCGAACCGCCCTCGGATCAGCTCCCACCGGCGGAATTGGTACCGATTTTGGACCGTTTTGCGGAAATGTTTGAGATGCCAGAAGGGTTACCCCCAAAACGCGGTCACGAACACGCCATAGTGCTAAAAGGGGGTACCGAACCTATTAACGTACGACCGTACCGCTACCCGCAAATACAGAAAGATGAAATTGAAAAGCTAGTCGGTGAAATGGTCGGGTCAGGGATCATTCGACCCAGTACTAGCCCTTTCTCGAGCCCGGTCCTTCTAGTCAAGAAAAAAGATGGTAGTTGGCGGTTCTGTGTGGATTACCGTGCCCTGAACAAGGCGACGGTACTCGACAAATTCCCTATTCCGGTGATAGACGAGCTGTTGGACGAGCTGCACGGAGCCACCATTTTTAGCAAACTCGATCTTAAGTCCGGATACCACCAAATCAGAATGCGGCCGGATGATGTGCCCAAAACGGCGTTTCGCACACATGAGGGTCATTACGAGTTCCTCGTTATGCCCTTTGGATTGACAAACGCACCATCAACGTTCCAATCGTTGATGAACCGTATCTTCCGTCCCTATTTACGGAAATTTGTGCTTGTTTTTTTTGACGATATTCTTGTGTATAGCAGGTCACTCGAGGAGCACTTACATCATTTACAGGTGGTCTTCGAGAAGCTCCGCGAAGAACAGCTATATTGCAACTGGAAAAAGTGCGAGTTCGGCCGCGCACAGGTGGATTATTTAGGGCACATCGTGTCTAAAGACGGGGTGATGGCAGACCCGACAAAAGTGGAAGCAATGCTGACATGGCTGATGCCCAAAAACCTTCGCGGGCTACGCGGTTTTTTGGGATTGACCGGGTACTACCGGAAATTCGTGCAAGATTATGGCAAAATCGCACGGCCGTGAACCGATCTCTTAAAAAAAGACGGGTTTGTGTGGTCACCCGAGGCAACCGAAGCGTTTCAAAAACTGCAACACGCGATGACACAAGTACCGGTTCTGGCTTTGCCTGATTTCTCTAAACAGTTCACGGTTGAGACGGATGCATCCGGCTACGGTATTGGGGCAGTGTTGATTCAAGAAAAACGCCCCATTGCGTATTTCAGTCAAATTCTGGGTACTCGTGCAAGGTTGAAATCAGTTTATGAACGCGAGTTAATGGCTATCGTGTTTGCAATACAGAAGTGGCGACCGTATTTATTGGGCCGTAAATTTACCGTGATTACCGACCAGAAAAGCCTGAAATTTTTATTAGAACAGCGAGTTATAGCGGGGGATCATCAGAAATGGATCTCGAAACTCTCGGGGTATGATTTCGATATTATATACCGCCCGGGAAAAGAAAACGGCGTGGCGGATGCCCTGTCTCGCCGGGAGGGGGGTGCAACCCTGTCGCAACTCACCGCCACCGTCACAAAAGTTCATTCGGGGTTAGAGGCCGAGTTACAGCGAGATGCCCACATCTTAGCGTTACGAGCACGAGTAGAGGCACATGAAGATGGGTTAACCGGGTATTCAGTGACGAACCGGTTGGTCATGTACCACAACCGGGTGGTGATACCTCGTGACTCACCATGGGTAGCCACCTTGTTTCAAGAATACCATGGCGGAACGATCGGTGGGCATGGCGGTACGCAAAAAACGTACCAACGCCTAGCTGCAGAATTCTATTGGACGGGCATGAAAGCCGATATTGCTAAACGGGTTGCCGAATGTGACGTGTTCCAACGTAACAAGTGCTCCAATCTCGCCCCCGCCGGCCTGCTACAACCTTTAGACCTCCCTAACCGTATTTGGGAGGATATTACCATGGATTTCGTCGAAGGGTTACCGAAATCAGACGGGTTCACGGTCATTTTTATCGTAGTAGACCGACTTAGCAAGTCTGCACACTTTATTCCGCTGAAACACCCGTTTACCGCCGCCGGTGTCGCCACTGCCTTCATACGTGAGATAGTCCGGTTACATGGCATACCCCGTTCCATCGTGTCTGACCGTGACAAGGTATTTCTGAGCTTATTTTGGCGCGAAATTTTTAAACAGCAGGGTACCGTGCTGAAACGTAGTACCGCATATCATCCTCAGACTGATGGTCAGACAGAAGTCGTGAATCGCAGTTTGGAAATTTATTTACGTTGTTTCTCCTCCCACCGGCCCAAAGTGTGGAATAAATGGCTTCCATGGGCGGAATATTGGTACAACACCTCCTATCACTCTTCGCTGAAAACTACCCCGTTCCGCGTGTTGTACGGGCGCGATCCACCGGCACTGTTACGGTACGATCATGGTGCAGCCGTTACCTTCGAGGTTGATAGTTATTTGGTTGAGCGAGATGAACTGTTAGATGAGCTCAAAGGATCGTTATTACGGGCCCAACAAATTATGAAAGAACGGGCGGATGGGCATAGGCGGAATGTCCAGTTCGACGTAGGTGATACGGTATATTTAAAAATGAGACCTTACCGACAGCTCACAGTCGCCGGTAAGCGGAATGAAAAGTTAGCCCCCCGGTATTATGGTCCGTATCCAGTATTACAGAAAATCGGGGCCGTCGCCTATAAACTGCAACTGCCAGACAGTTCCCGAATCCACCCGGTTTTCCACGTGTCGCAACTCAAGAAAGCGTTGGGTACAGGGGATGCGGTCTCCCCATTACCACCCTGTTTGACGGAACCGCAAGCAGATATGGGTTTTAACCCTGCTGCGGTCTTGGGCGTTCGGGTCAAGGATGACCATCGGGAAGTACTGATCGAGTGGAACGGCCAATCGCCAGCCGAAGCTACCTGGGAAAGCTTTGAGACAATCCAACGCCAGTTTCCATCTTTCCACCTTGAGGACAAGGTGGGTGTTTGGGGGGGGGGGGAGTGATGATATGACCCGATACGGGAAGACATATAGCCGGCGCAAAAAGAACAAGAATGAGGGACCGGAACTGTCAGATATCAAGATCTTTCATATTAATTAGTTTAGTGTTATGTTTTAATTTAATAGGGGCCCGTATGGACTAATTTCGTTTTGGGTTGCCCTATTAGGGTGAGGCGCCGCATGTGGCCACCTCATTCAGAGATTTACGTATTTTTCTTTGCTTGTTCGTTCCTAGGGAGATCACCGGCTTCTCCAATTGCCGTCCAATTGCCGGCACTATCATTGTTACGTTATTTTTGTTACGAATTAATATCACATTATGACAGATAAAGTCAAAGCTTGTGTGAGAAAATCCGTTTTGAATACGGGCTGTTTCTCGAGATTGCCTTGTGGGATTTGATTGCTTTCACCAATAAGTTATGAAGATAGCCATTTTTAGAAAACTAAATCAAGTTATTTTCTATCGGTGGAATTTTGACCCGTGTAAGTTTGGGTCAATGCAGGTTATGTTTTATCTCTAACAAGTAAATAGGTAAAATATAAAAATGATACAAAGATATCACATTTTGATATAACCTAAATTTTGTAACCATATTATACATGTTACTTGTCAATAAAAGTGTTTCAGGTTGAGCGGACCATCACATACAAATCTTGTTTTGACATGACAACGTTTTGACCCGTTACCTAACCCGCCCGACCCACCATTTTGCCACATAGACTAGACTAACGTTAACTAGAAAAAGAGATCCAAACCTCCGCAAAACGAAGGGCAGTTTGGACAACATAATTAGCATGTGGATCTTGATTCTTGAAGCAATTGTTCAAAATGAGTAACAAAAAGCAGTTCAGGAATAATCATGTACCTAAAATGATCATCTGACACCGATAAGCTTTTTTCAACAACATGGCTACTGAACTTTTGTGTTGCTAGATGGACATAATTGCCCTCAAATTGACAAGTCAACAATGATACTGCAGATGGGATTTGTAACTCTACTACAGATTGTACAACATAGTTTCTGCATTGAATTCAACAAATATAGAGAATTTAAAAGGTTAATTTTAAACCTTTTAAATAAAATAGAACATATTTTATGTACAATAATGACGATTGTTTACATATCCGAATGCATCTTGTGCCAGAAGAAGCCCGTTTGAAGAAATCTCAGGAACTAATAAGTGTTCTTGCCAGATTAGTTAAATTTAGCAAACACATCAAAAACCAATTGTATAAATCGACACCCGTTTTGGTCTTTAGCAAACATATATATGAACCCTTTAACATCAGCTAACATGTTATATTTTAAGTGTGTAAAAAATGACCTATTTCCCGTTGAAATTCTACCATTTTCACAAGCACCCGAAAATTGAGAATGATTACATTTCTTGTTGTCCTCTAAAACCCCCCATTTCTAATATGATTCTCACTAATGATTATATAAATGTAAGATTTCACGAGTCGATTGAGTTCAATTTCCTTTGTAATGTTTTCTAGTCTAGTGTTTTGCTTCGAGTAATAAATTTTGCTTCGAGTAATAAATTTGCCTTTCAAAACAGAAATCAATTGAACGAAACTTGTTTTCTTTTCCAAGGCTACAAAATATTCCTCTTATTTAAATAAATGATTACATTTCTTGTTGTCCTCTAAAACCCCCATTTCTAACATGACTATGTTCCAGAAAATTTCATTAATACTATGTTGCAAATTTATAATTTGTAAAGAAGAGAAAGAAAATTGAGAGAAATAAAAAGTAAATTGTGTTCCAAAGTTTTTTATTGAGAAAAGAGAAGAGATTTGGAAAGAAATTTTATACCATTTTTCTTTTCAAAGTTTCATCCCAAATTTGAGAAGAAATTTTTTAGGAATATTCTTACGTGTTCTCTTCTATTCTTCTCTTTTATTTTCTCTTAATGAAATTTTCTATAACAGAGCGTAAAACAAAAGAGAAAAAGAGAAGAGAATTATAGAAGAGAGAAAAAAAATCCTTAAAATAGTTATTCCCAATTTTGAGATCAAACTTTAAAAGGAAATATAGTATAAAATATCTTTTCTATTCTCCTCTCAATAAAAAATCTCTAGAACACAATCTACTTTTTATTTCTTTTAATTTCCTATTTTCCTTTCTCTTTCTTTCCAAATTATAACAGTGTTAGTCCATAACCGCAAAAGAAACTAAACAAAGTTGACTAATAATGACAACCAACAAGTGTCTTCTTCAATCGGGTTCACCCCTATCAAAATTATCCGACCCGGTTTATATAAACTCCCACCCAACTGACAAAATAGTCAAAAAAACAAAAAAGAAAACCAGTAAGCGAACACTCCCAACTCTCACACTTTCGGTATCTCCGCCATCTTCACTCCCAACCACCTAACAAACCTCCGCCGTATCGTTTCTTCCGCCGTCCACCGCCACAAATACACCCAAATCCGATTCCCACATTCTTCTGTATCTCCAATGGCTTCTTCAGCTCTCTCCCATTCCCTCATCTCTCCACTCAATTCTCATTCCCGAATTTCAAATCGAACCCCTGAATCCCCAATCTCTACTTCATCCTTCAATCGATTATCTTTTCCGAGAATCTCTAGATCCCCTTTGCTATCAGTTCAATTGAAGACAAGTGAAGCCAGTTTTATCGCCAATTGTGCTTCACCTGCTAGTGATAATAGTTCAAAAGATGAAACCCCAATTGAACTCAGTACGTTTCAAATTTCAAAAAACCCTGTTTTTTCCTTAATTGTCTCTGTATCTAATGACTTCAATTCTTCCAGGGTTTCCTGCATTTCCTACGGTGGTTGATATCAATCAGATTCGTGAAATTTTACCACACAGGTTTGTACTTTTGCTAGATTTCTGATTTGTTTGCTTATGTTGGGAACCAAAATTGATTTTTTTTATCTTTAACCCAAAAAAAAAACTGAACTTTTTGTAGAAATTATGATTTGATTTCTGATTTGGGTTTTGTTGTTGTAGATTTCCATTTCTTTTGGTGGACAGGGTGATTGAGTACACTCCAGGAGTTTCAGCAGTTGGTATCAAGAATGTGACTATCAATGATAACTTTTTTCCTGGTCATTTTCCTGACAGACCAATTATGCCTGGTGTTCTTATGGTTGAGGTACACACTTACAAATCTTGTTCAAATTCATAGTCTTATGTAATACTCCCTTAGTCCCACAAAAAACTTCCCATTTAACCTTAATTTTTTATCCCATCCCATTTCATTCAATTGATGGGCTCCACATAATAAAATACTATTATTACTATGGACCCCACCACTAACCATCCACTAACCATCTTTCTCTCTCCAAACCAATCTTATATTGTAATCATAATTATTTCTAATGACCCCACCACTAACTGTCCCCTTAAAACTTGTGCCCATATCAATTGAGAAGTTTTTTGTGGGACGGATGGAGTATTATAGATTTGTTATTGTGCATATGAATTCATAATTCAAGCTGAATGTTGCGTAACATGAATGGATAAACAAATGAGCGGTCTACAAAGAAAAATGCTGGTTTTCTGTAATCATAATAAATTTTGATATCATAAACAAATAATTCATTTTTAGTTGTAACTTTGAGGTAATAAATGATTCTACTTTACTTTGTATCTAAAGTCATACCTTTACCCGGAGGTAGAGAGACTGGAAAAAAGGGATTTTGTTTACTTGAAGAAGATAATAAAGATTTGGCGGGTGTAACTAACTAATAATATATGCATTGTAGGCGATGGCACAAGTTGGTGGTTTGGTAATGCTGACACCAGAAGTAGGTGGGTCGCGTGACAGTTTCTTCTTTGCTGGAATTGATAAAGTTAGGTTTAGAAAACCAGTTGTGGCTGGAGACACTTTGGTGATGAGAATGACACTCACAAAACTTCAAAAACGGTTTGGAATTGCAAAAATGGAAGGGAAAGCGTATGTTGGAGGTGAGGTGGTTTGTGAGGGTGAGTTCTTGATGGCTATGGGTAATGCTGACTGACTGATATTTTGCTTGCTTTTTAGTAGTTGAAGTTTTGAGTTTGAGTTAGTTATTACAACATGTTGTCCTGATTCATTCCTGTAAGATCTTATTCTTAATTTAATGTTTGATGTGAGGATTTGTCTTAATTAGTTCATGTTTTATGCATTTGATACTCAATCTTGACATGGGTCTAGTACTAACCGGTTTTAAAAAGCCAGGTCCTGATTATAGACAGTCATACTTCTACCTGAAAGTAGAGAAATTGCTTCAGACCTCTAGCAAAAGAGTGTGGTGACTTAGAAACTATATATACTGCCAGATGATTGTAATAAAGTATTATCTCTTATTAGGCTATTGTTAACAAAATACTGTTGAAATACGGTTGAAATATTGTTGGTTAGTTTTCTTCTCACCAGTTTGATTGAACATTATCTTATTCTTTATGGGTTCAAAATTGCTTTAGACCAAAGTTTATTACTATTTAAGTTCTAAAATAATTGTTTCAAAAATATGCAAGCAGTTTTAATCAAAAAAAATCTCAAGTTGTGTTCATCATTAGACTTTTGCCTGATTAAGAAACATATTTAAACCAAACCATACATTTATAAATAAATTATAAGCTTTGGTTTATGGGATTCTTCTAAATAAATTAATTAATTTACATGTTACATTTCCCATAATTATAAACCAAGAGCTCCAAGTGGCGTTTTCCCTTGTCCGGCCTCAAAGTAGAAAATTAGCATAGCCACCATTGCTAATCTCGCATGCTTAATCTCAGCCAATTTCAGTCTATCCAATTTCTCACTATCCGGTACATAAACACCATTCTCAATCGTACCCGCAAAGCTCAACGGGTCAAAAAACTTGCCACCTGGATACCCTTGCTCGCCAGTAGCATTAGCAAAATTCTCAGCCGTTTTGGACCACGGGGTGGCCCAGTCAACTGACTGTGACTCTGGGTTGAAAAAGTCAACCCATCTCTTGCTCTCGACCCACCCCATGAGAAGGACTTGGGTCCCGAGAAGAGTTCCAAATGAAAATGGAGCAATGGCACCCGGGTCAGCTCCAGCTTCAAACCATGGGATACCGCTCCATGCCTGGCCCACAAAGATACCGAGAACAGCTGCCATGGCCCACCGCCCGTGAATCAGCTCGGCTTCTCTGTACCATTTTAGGAATGCTGGGTCTTTACCTAGACCCAGTGGGTCAAACCCGAAGTCTCCTGGTAACCTAGAGTTAACAAAATACGATGACATGTTTTAATCATGACTGCATGGGCAGGGCTTATAAAATTTCTCATGTATACATATGAGTAAACTCATTTGAATCAACAGAATATTGAAAATAAGCGTAGTACATGGCCCAATCCGGACATTTAATTTGGGGATTGGGATGACACTTTTAATTTGACGGAAATTTTTTAGTTATTTGAAAAAAATTATTTCAAGTAGCCCATTTTTTAGATTTTGCCGAGACTCAAAAATTAATTGGACCAGCCTTGGTTTTAATTAGAGATAAAACATAAATTTGACTCCTTTATAAGTATAGGGTTTGAAATTGACTACACAATTTTAGACATAGAGAGAGGAACAAGACTTACGAGCCATCTAGCCACTCTGGATCGATCAAATTGCCGCCACCTTTAACCGCAGGGATCCAAGATTTCTTCGGAGCGACAGCGGCTGTGATGACAAACCGCCTAGGAGCGGCGGCTGCCACCAACAGGTGCAGACTGGCTCCTCTTTCCGCCAGACAAGAAGGGTGATCCTAGTCTATTAAGCACAGCAGCAGAAGATGCAGCCGCCATTTTTGGTCTTCGATTACGGTGGTTGATGAGAGTAGTATATGGGAATGGTGATATCAAAAGGGAAGAAATGAATGGTGCCACGTAGGATGAAGTTAAATACTGGATAGATTTCTGACCAATCAGATGAAAGGATGGTGATATCCATCTGCACCCTTCATCCACTTGTGAAACGTGGCCACTTTAAGTCCTTGTGTTCTCGAATCTACTATCAATCGAACCACTTTTGTACTTCAGTTTTAGTTATCGATCTTGATTTGAATTGATCATAACATGAGGAGGTGAAGCTCCTCAAAAGAGTCCAAACATATTATGATAGTAAAGTTATGAGATATAGATAAAAAAAAAATTGTTTTAAAAAAAATATTGTTTAAAAAAAGTTACTTTTTAATTCAAAAAAGTTTAGTGTCATACCTTAAAAAAGACCCAGCTTCTTTGGGATACATGGGTTTGGGTTGGGACCAATCCTGACACCTTCTTAAAATCATGAATTGCCTTTATCACAACTTTTATGGCATAAAACCGCTTGAAGTATCACCATGATGTATATACATTTCATTATTGTAATCAATTGATGGTGAATCAGAAGTAGAAGATGAGTCAACTGCCATTTCCAAGGTTTTCAAAGGAATCGAAGAAAGAAACTCACAGAAGCCAAAGCAAACAAACAAAGAAATTTATTTATCTCATATTTATTTTGATTTATTATATAGAAATTATTCAAGTTTTTTTTTTAATGGCAAAGTCCTAATCTACACCTAATTATCACATATATTCACAATAAAATTTTGAACCCTGGGCAAATAACACATCACTTTGTTGGTAAACTTAGGAAGTATGTCAATGCTATTATGCAAAACTAAAGGATGATAAATTGTGATTGATTAATGATATATTTTGTGGATTATAAATGAACGTTATTAAAATTAAATGAGTGAGAGTAATTTTAAGAGGTTTATAAGAAGTATGTGAAAAGATCCAAATACTTCTTTAACTTTGACTTTATTTGTATGTCCTAGATTATTAGTTTTATGCATATCCAAAGTTGACCTCTATCAATACCACAAAGGCACGTACCGTCTTTGTAATTAGTATCTTTGTGCCACCACCTCACTGGGAACATCTATATATTCTGCAAAAATAACAGAACATATATCCATTTCTCTGAGAGTTTTTTTAATACTTAATTTGAGATATGATGGAGAATCATAAAGAAACCACTACCACCACAACCGCCGGCTCCACCGCTCCTATGACGGCTAAAGTCAGCCCGGCGGCAAAAAAGACACTTTTAATCCTCAATTGTATCTTATTATCCATCGGAATCTGCGGCGGTCCATTGATCACACGGCTCTACTTCCTCCACGGCGGAAACCGTATCTGGTTTTCCTCCTTCCTCGAAACCGCCGGTTGGCCGTTAATCGTTATCATCCTCATAATTCTCTACTTCCACCGCCGTACCACCGGAAAAAACAGAAACAACAACGTTAACAAAACAACAACATTAATCTACATGCGTCCACGATTATTCTTCGCAGTAGCGTTCATCGGAATCATCAACGGTCTGAATACATACTTCTACACTTACGGCGTTTCCCGCCTGCCCATCTCCACCTCCTCCCTAATCGTGGCTTCTCAGCTCGGTTTCACGGCGGTCTTTGCTTACCTTCTCGTGAAACAGAAGTTTACACCGTATTCTATCAACGCGGTGGTGCTTTTGACGGTGGGGGCGGCGGTGTTGGCTTTGCATACCGGCGGTGACCGGCCGGAGCGAGAGAGTAAGAAGGAGTATATGATGGGGTTTGTGGTGACGGTGGTGTCGGCGTTTATGTACGGATTTGTGTTGCCGTTGACTGAATTAACGTATAATAAGGCAAAACAGGAGATTACTTAGCATCCCAATGGCTAACCTCTCGAAAACTTATTACCTTTGTCACATCAACATTCCACTAACAAAAAACTCTTTCCTAAATAACATCTCCAATGGTTAACATTTCTAAAAAGCTTTTCCTTCTACAAAATTTCTAATTTAGCTTAATCTATCTCAAATGTTTTATAAATACCCCTATATTTAATTTGACAATTTTTTGAAATCTTACTAAATATAATATTTTTTAAAATATTTTCATACACAAATATTGTAATAATTAGCATTAGATATTATATAATTTATTTACTAACTAATAAAAATATAATAAGGAATTTATATATAACATATCTAAGGTTTAAAATGAAATGTTATTATACATGGAGGATTAAAAAAGACAAACATTAAAAGATGGTTAAAAGCTTAGTAGAAAATAAGTCTTTGCAATAAGCTTTTCAAAAAGCTAGGTATTCCAATGGTAAAAAGTCTTTGAAAGACTTATTGTAATAGTAATAAGTTTTAGAAAAAGCTACCATTGGAGATGCTCTTATACTCTGGTGTTGGAGATTCAGATGGTTATGTGTTTGTTTGCTACTATATTTTGTACTGTAGGAATGATCATCAACAATGACTTTAAGGTATCATAACTTCCTAGCTCTGGTTAATTTAATTGGTTAATTTAATGTGATTTTAGAGATAATTATTAAAATTGAATAAAAAATAGATTATTTTTTAAAATTAATTTGTGGAATTTGGATTTCTCAAGATAGCGACTTGATATTTATTTGTTCTACTATATGACTCCGGAGTTTTTTTTGTGTGACAAAGCTTTTTTTTAAGACTTATGTTTTTTACGATCATAAGGACGGACGATTGGTGTAATTTACTCTTATAAAAAAAAATATATGAAGTAGGGTATATTAAAAATGATAATGATAGTCCTAAGGACCTCAATAAGAGGCTAAGGTGTTGTTTGGTAAGACTCTTAATGATTCAGTTAAGAGGTCAGCCTCTTAATCGGATATATTCAGAGCGTTTGGTAAGGCCTCTTAATCAGCCTCTGTATAAAAAATTCAACATGTTCTGCCTCTTAATCAGACAGATGTCAGGGGAAGTCTGAATCATTCAGATCTCTGCATCATTCAGATCTTAATCATTCAGATCCTACCAAACAGCACCTAAGTCATGCATACAAAACTTTAAAATTAATGTAACCGCCCCTGAATTTTAGAAATTTCCTTCTTGATCAATAAATGTACAACCGTTTTATGCATATTATATATAACCCTTAAGGCCGTCATTAAATAAAACTCTATTAAAAATCAAATACCTATATTAATAAAAGGACAAATTCATATATCTGAACTCTAAAATATACTCTATCATTGTTGTTATTATTATTACGGAGTATCATGTTTTCATATTAATTTACTTTTTAAGTGTTACTTAAAAGAAACGAGAAGTCTTGATTCTAACTTGGGGTCGACAAAACACTGTTTTTAATACATATATTTCTTTTATTATAAAAATCAAACCCATATAAATGTTAATTTCATCCCGTCTAAGATTTTATTTTCTTATATCTACTACTCTTATATTTTGTTTGTCCTACTTTATTTTAAGTATTTATTTACAGTTATTATTTTATATTATGTCAATATTTATTTTATTAAATTACTCATCTAAAGTGTATATTTTGAATTGGGAATTAATTTCTACACCACAACTTTTGATTTATATATCACAACATACAAGTATTATTGCAAATTCATATGAAACACTAGTTGTGGTGTATCTATTAAAAGATATTATACATTTATCACTCCCTTTTTGAATTAGGGAGGTTTATTAAATTTTGACCATGTTTCATTGTGGGTGATTCCAAAGGAGTCGATGCATTTTGAATTAGGGAAAACTAAATATTACACAATATTATGTGTAAGCGCAATAATTTGGCAATGTTTTTTCTTAGGAGTTATAGGAGTGATTTTTTGTGCATCATCATTGTTGTCAGGGATTATAATCGCAGCTATACTTCTAGTAACACAAGTGTTAGCTGTGATTTTTTACAAAGAAAAGTTTCAGGCCGAGAAAGGTATTGCACTCGTATTGTCTTTATGGGGATCTATCTCGTACTTATATGGAGAATACAAGCTCATGAAAAAACCGAAAGATGCAACACAATCTTCTCAACAATCAATTGAGCTAGTTCACGCTAATTACCCATAAGTATGATTGTATAGTCATAAACACTTCTATTTCCTTTTTATGCTGTATTTTGTTATAGTATGAAACTATAGTATATGAAGTTGTTGTGAAGTTACAACTTTTTAAAGTCGAAGTAATACTGAAAGTAGTTGATAAGCCAATTACTATTATCTTCATCATGGTGGAAAATAAGCTGAGTCTAAATACTATAAACTGAACAAATTTTTTCATGGTGCATGATGAATCTTGTAAGATGTCGAAGTAGGTGACTCATCTGATGGTTTTTAGTTTTTTACCCATATTTTAACTTGGGATGAAATGATGATTACGTTCCAAACTATTGTAGCTCCTTTTCAATTATCTAATATCGTTGCAATTTTTTAATTTTCTTTTGTTGCTTTAACTTGGTATTGTATTTCCTTTTTCGTTGTTCCATTTATATATTTTTTTGTCTTTTTCGTTTTTTTTTATAACTTTGATACATCATACTATAATAAATTAACTAATAGTATATATTTATGTTAAGGAGACTAGTTGTAAAAACATAAGTTACTGGTAGATAAAATTATATGCTTTCTAGATATATTTAGGAAGTGATTGAGATTGAGATTTATAGTTGATTATTTGCTTCTTGTGTTTTGATAGCGCAAATAATTTAAAATGAATGTTTGACAAAAAAAATATGAAAAGTCAATTATTTACATGTTGAGACATTCAAAACGGAGTTTTGAAAAAACCGGTGAGGAGATACTTATTGCATTTTAAAAACTAATTATTTACATTTTACTTATTAATTAAATAAATAACTAGGTTCGCTAAAACATTAAAAAACCCGGTTAGGATTCTAGATGATATGATATTGATGCAATAAAAATTAAAAATATCAAATTCACAGTAATATATGTAATCTCAAACAACACTTTACTAGATGGTGTAGCAAATTGCTATATTAAAGCCAACCATATAGTATACTTATTTAAATATAAATAGGCAAGATGCTACGTGTGAAAATATGTAAGGGATAGTGTACTAGAACACAAACATAAGGTCACATATGGCAGATTGATTGAAGCACAAGAATTACGTTACCCGGTGATTGGATTGTGATGTCCTGCAACCTGTATCCATAAATTTACTCTATCTGGATCCACGAAAACCTAATTCTTATCTTATCCTCTTTTACCAGGTAATTGTATCCCCTTAATTTCCGATTTGATTTTAGGGTTGTATTCTGCAATTTAGCTGATTCAATTGTCATTGATGATGCAATTTTGTTGTGGATTTCACCGGATCTGTATATATGCATGTCCCGTCGAACTCTTAAGTTCTAGGGTTTCTAAAATAAAATCACAATTTGAGCGAAGATTTTCTAATCCGGATGGATGTGTGAATTTTACAGGTTTTTAAATGTCTCGCGAATTACTTGCTTTGTGTTTTCTGATGTTGAATTATGCTATTTTATGTGTTACAGTCTGTAATTTGAATTTCGAAGCACTTATCATTTTTATTTCGAATATATTTTGACCAACTATGGCGTTTATTTCATATTCTCTACCTACACGAGTGTTTTGTTTTTATATGTTTACCATTATCTGATGGTTAATAGATGAGTTGCTATGGGGAATATTCTGGTTATTAGTTTATTTTAAGTTTTAACAATTATTATGAGATTCAAATCTCTGACTTCAATAATTTCGTTGACATTTTTAGGAATTCAGGTCATCCTATACAGTTGGGGATATGATCAAAAAATAGTTCATCACAGTTAGTGAAGTTATCATCATCTTAATGGGAGGTTTATTGAGCCTAAACAGTTGTAGACCAACTGAAAATTTTCATGTTCCACATAATGAATCCAACAAGAGACAGAAAACATCATCATCAAACTTTTGGGATGAGAAACCTCGATTAATTCCCAGCCTTCCTGATGAAATATCACTTGAAATTCTTGCAAGACTTCCAAGAATTTGTTATCTAAATGTGAAAGCAGTTTCACGCAGCTGGAAAGCTGCAGTCACAAGTTCTGAAATTTACAAAGTCAGAAAAGAGTTATGCACAACAGAGGAATGGCTCTACATCTTGACCAAAAATCAGGGAGATCGGCTTTTCTGGCATGCATTTGACCCGATTTCTAAAAAATGGCAAAAATTACCACCGATTCCTAACGTACCGTTAGAAGACGATTTTGTTAGAAGAGGTTTATCTGGTTTTAGAATGTGGAATATGGTTGGATCAAGTATTAGAATTGCAGATGCAGTGAGAGGATGGCTTGGAAGAAGGGACGGTTCAGATCAAATCCCGTTTTGTGGCTGTGCGATTGGATCCGTTGATGGGTGTCTCTACATGTTGGGCGGGTTTTCTCGGGCTTCTGCTATGACCCATGTTTGGAAATTCGACCCCGTTTCAAATTCTTGGAGTGAAACAAATCCCATGTTAGTGGGCCGGGCTTATTCCAAAACGAGTGTGTTAAATAACAAACTTTTTGTTGTTGGTGGTGTTAGCAGGGGTCATGGTGGATTAACACCGTTACAATCTGCAGAAGTTTATGATCCCGAAACGGATATTTGGTCAGAAATACCAAATATGCCCTTTTCAAAAGCACAAGTGTTACCAACTGCTTTTTTGGCTGATTTGCTTAAACCAATTGCAACTGGATTAACATCTTATAGAGGGAAATTATACGTTCCACAAAGTTTATATTGTTGGCCTTTTTTTGTTGATGTTGGTGGTGAAGTTTATGACCCGGAAACAAATTCATGGGTCGATATGCCCGCGGGTATGGGTGAAGGGTGGCCCGCTAAACAAGCGGGAACCAAATTGAGTGTAATTGTTGATGGTGATTTGTACGCTTTAGACCCTTCTAGCTCTTTAGAAAGTGCTAAAATTAAGGTTTATGATCATCAAGATGATTTGTGGAAAGTGGTTGAAGGTGATGTACCGATTCGTGATTTTGCTGAGTCAGAATCGCCATATTTACTGGCGGGATTACTTGGAAAACTTCATGTGATTACCAAAGATGGTAATCATACTATTGCAGTAATGCAGGCTGATAAACAGAAGAATAATAATGTGGTTGTGAGTTCTGGAGAAGGAACATCTGAATCAGTAAGAACATCTGAACCAAATATTTGGAATGTGATTGGTTCGAGGAATTTTGGGTTTACTGAACTGGTGAGTTGTCAAAATCTTGATATTTAAGAGAATTATATTACATAACATTTACATGATTGTTGTTTCTCGTATGTGTCAGTGTGTGTAATCTTGTTAAAATTGTGGTTTGTTGACAAAGTCATCTTTTATATGAGGGTTTGAAATTATGTAAATAATATAACTGCTTATTATGTTGTGTCAACTTTTTACAGTGCTAATTTACTGGGTTGTGTTTGGCATCTTGTTTTACATGTAATTTCTGTGTGCAAGTTTGTTGAATGTGAATTATGATGTTAGAGGATACGGTGTAGTGGCGAAGGGTGGTGGGCGCCGGACGCCACGTCGGCGCGCCGGACGCGCCACCACACCGGTCGTTACGTGAGCGGTGGTGTGCGTGGGATGCTCGGCGGATTCGACGGACCAATGGGAGCGCGACACGTGTCCCTAGCCGTTGCAACGGCTAGTTTTCCAGAATATTTAATTTTTTTATTTTTTTTTTTTTTTAAATAAAACCTATTATAAATAACCCATTTACCATTACATTTTTTCACACCATCTCTTACACTTTCACTCTCTAAAACTCTCTACAATTTCTTACCATTTCACTCTCAAAAACACTCCAAAATGTCTCAACCACCGTACCCCGATTGGATGAGCGGTATTTTCGGAATGGGAGGTTCCGGCTCATCGCCGTCCAATCCTTCAACCCCTTCGTCCCAACAATCGGTATCGTCCACCCAAAACACCGTGATGCCGACATTTTCCCAAGACCAATTCAACCACTTTATGCTTCAACAACAATTTCAAAACCTACAACAACTACAATTTCAACAAAACCAACCCCCTCCTCAAATGTGGTCACAACACCAATGGTCACAACCCCCTCAAGACACCGACGCCGCTGAAAAGGCGAGACGAAAGGGGAAAAAAGTCGCCGCCGTCAACTTAAGTCGGAAGGTCATGCGTTGGGACGCCGCCGAATGACCGGTTCGAGCGGTTGGAAGACTTGCGATTCCTAAGCACTAACACGCAAGGTTTGGGGCGCGAAGATAGGGCGAGAATCGTCAAAGAAAAAAAGGCGATCCGCGAAAAATACCCCGTCGACGAAGATGACTACGATGACGACGAGTAGTTTTTTTTTTTGTTTAATTTTCGGTATTTTTTTCCTAATTTTCGGTATTTTTTTTATTTTTTTCGGTATTTTTTTTAAATTTCGGTAATTTTTTTTTATTTTTTAGGTATTTTTATTTTGTATTTTGTAATATTTATTTTAATGAAGTATTATGTTTTTAAAAAAAGAAAAAAGAAAAAAAGGGTGGTGGGGCCCAAATGGCTTAAGTGATGGTAGAGGGGGTATTTGGGGGTTTTGAATGTGAAATGTGAAATGGTGATGTGGCGCATAGGTGGCGCAGAGGTGGCGAAGTGGCTTAAGCCACCACACCTATCACTCTTAGCATTGTTTAGTGATACATAATACATACATGTTTTTGTCATGTCCACATTCCAATTTTGTCACTTTCTGGCAATCTGATTACGATATTGGCTTTTGTCATGTTTTTTGCCCATGTGCTATCATGCAGATATGGTCTCCTAACGATGTAGACTCATCAGCTTTCTGTTAATAAGATGTTTTGAGTTGAGTTATGAGCTTTCTATTAATAAGATGTTTTGAGTTGAGTTATGAGTGAAATAGTATTTGGGATTTGAATGTGAAATGTGAGTGATGATGTGGCGTTGAGGTGGTGAAGTGGCTTGAGTCACCATACCCTTTACTCTAACACCATCCAATAAAATCGCCACCGCAGCCACCACCACTCAACATTAATCAAACCTTTGTAATTCATCACATTTTGGGCATATCCCCTTCAATTTTTTAAAAAAATATACTTCCTCTGATTCAAAATAAGTGACACACTTTAGGTTTCACGGTTTTTGAGGCAAAAGATTATAATGATGATTAAATTAGATTAATTGAATGATTAGTGGAAAATATGTCCACACCTTTTGAATAAAGTGGAGTTAATTATGTTGAAAAGTAAAAAGTAAGGGTAAATGAGTAATTTCACTTTGTTAAAGTAGATAATTAGTGAGTGTGTATCCCACTATTTTTTACCAAATAAGGTAAGTTTTCAAAGTGTGTCACTTAAGGCATGTTTGGGAAAGCTTATTAACGGAGCTTATGAGCTTATTAGCTTATTAAGCTTCAAATTCAAGCTTATTTGGAGCTTAATAAGCTAATAAGCTCATAAGCTTTCCCAAACATACCCTTATTTTAAATCATCATAAAAATAAAGTGTTTTACTTATTTGGAGGAAGTATATATAATTGATTTTGGACTGTAGCATCCCGTGGTTTTGTTCACAAGCAGCCCACAACGTAGACCATAGCATGAGGGCTCATGCTATATGCTAATCCTGATAAGAAATGGAAATGAAAATGTCGATCAGTGTCTTTTTTTTATGTTGTTTGGTTATTGAACAAACCATAATCCATGAATTTTGTAAGTAGTAAATAAAAGCTTTTAAAAAGATGAGTTTTGATAATAACAACTTTAAAAAGACTAAAAGATATATTTTAATGGACGTACTCACAAAATGTATACTAATTTTTATCTATAACAAGATTTGAAGTCACAACCACCTTAATATTGCTAGGCTATAGGCCCTTATAATGTATACAAACCAAATGTTAAATTATATTGTAGTAACAGTAATATATTTATGTCATAGGAGATTATATACTACTATTAGTTTACTTAATTGAAAGTTAACCTAAGTATAATGTTCTTTTGACCAACCACGATAAATATGCAGCACCATCGGAGCATATGACCAATGTTTCGTGACCGGGTCAGACTAAATTTGGGTATAGTGCCTGGCCAAGAGAGACGGGTTAGTACCCAATTTATTAGCCAGATTGAACCGGACGGTTCATCTACAAACCGGGTTAAACTGGGTCAAACTCGACAATAAAATGTTCAACCGGCAAAATGAGTAGAGAGCCCGTTATGAAAGGAAAAAAAATGAGTAATGGTATTTGTGTCTACTCATATATGCCTACCAATTTGATCATGACAAGTGTCAAAATCAAGGCATCATATGAAGAGAGAGAATTAGTTGATGACATATATCAAGTTTAGAAATTAGTAGACACATAAGTAGGTACAAATAATATCATATCTCAAAAAAATAAAAAAAGAATTTTTAGGGTCATCAATCCTTCAATTAAAAACCGGTTTTAGAACATTGTTGTAAACTCGGCTTCTCCCAAAACCCCTAAAACCTCGCTCTGTACACATACATTCTTCTAGCTAATTTTCTGGGTTGAATTAGGGTTAGATCAACATCAATTTGCTTAGGTTTCCCCCCAGATATGTCTACATTCGGCATGAATTCCGCCTCCAATACGAACCCAAACAAGTCTGCTGAGGTAATCGTCTACGCATTTTGCGATTTTATTGTTGTTAAGTTCTTCATTTCTAAATCAAATGCGGATTACGGTTCTTAATTCAACTCAACTATTCAAAGTTTTTCAGGCCACTCAACAAAAAATACTTTACAGGCCACCCTAATGGCCAAAACTATATCAAGTTTGCCCAAATCTGACAAAAATAACGCTAAATGACCATGTACTCTCGTTTTCTAAAAATTTGAGGTTATATAGTTGGATGAACTCCTTCTATATTACATCCCTTTAAATTGAAACCTTATTGATCTTTAAAAAAAAAATTAGAACAAAATTGCGATTTGGATTTAAAAAAATGATTGTGATAATATATATAGGTTGTTTCACCTCCTACCGATAGTATATCAAGCCTCTGTTTTAGTTCAAAAGCGAATTACCTTGTTGCAACTTCATGGGATAACCAGGTTTGTAATTGTATGACATTTTCATGCTTTTATTACATATTTGTTTGCTACATTTGCATCATGAGATGATTGCAGGTGAGATGTTGGGAGGTTACAAAAAATGGAACATCAGTGAACACTGTGGCAAAGACATCAATGCCTCATGATCATCCGGTAACACCGATTTTATTTTATTTTTATTTTTTTAAAAATGTATGAATGGTTGATTTGGGTTGTGTCTTATGTTTTGGGCCATTTTTGGAAGGTTTTATGCTCAACATGGAAGGATGATGGAACAACCGTGTTTTCTGGAGGGTGTGACAAACAAGTGAAGATGTGGCCTTTATTGTCTGGTGGTCAACCAACAACTGTTGCAATGCATGACAGCCCGGTTACTCAGGTGGCTTGGATTCCTGAGATGAATCTGTTGGTTTCTGGAAGTTTGGATAAAACTCTAAGGTGTGTAATTAACATCAATATTATCCATTTTTAGGTTTTCTTTTTAGAATTTGTTGCTGAGGTGGCAAAATGGGAAGGTTCGGGCGGGTTGGGTAAAGGGTCATAATGGATAGTTGTTAGTGTTGGTCGGTCAGAAAACTTTCTACCCAAAAAGTTAATAACAATTACAAAAAATTAGCATGTTGGAAATGATTATGAAATTTATACAATTTCAGAATAATAATATAATTCTTTGTCTAAAATAATGAAGAATTTAATGCATTATAATTTATTTTGTCATTTTTTTAGGTACTGGGATTTGAGACAACAGACACCTGTCCACACTCAACAACTTCCAGACCGTTGCTATTCACTGACAGTTAGACATCCCTTGATGGTTGTTGCTACAGCTGATAGAAATCTCATAGCATTCAACTTGCAAAATCCTCAGGTAAATAACTGTTTTGCATCACTCCCATAAAAACATAAATTTTAATATTCACATGTTATCAGAATATTAATATTGTTAGGGACCATTGATGTTACAAATTTCAAAATTAGGGACTGTTGATGTTACAAGTATCGAAATTAGGGACTACATGTGCAATAAAAAAAGTTGAGGGACGGAATCCATAATTTCATACAAACTACACTAACGATTTATTTAATTCACTTAAAACTGATTTATCCAAAAGAATTGATAACTATTGGAATAATATAATACTGCAATCATATGTGAAACGCTAATTATTTATAAAAAAATAATTGGACAAAAAGTGTTTAACCGCCAAAAAGTCAATTGAGTTGACTTTGTTTATTCAACAGGCGGAATTTAAGAGAATTGTTTCCCCCTTGAAGTACCAAACTAGATGTGTTGCTGCGTTTCCCGATCAGCAAGGTTTCTTGGTACGTATTTAATTTTGTTTTTTTTTTTAAAATTTTTTTTTGTAATAACTTGTTTTGTTTTGACTTTTGATAGGTCGGGTCGATTGAAGGACGAGTTGGCGTGCATCATCTTGACGAACAACAACAAAGTAAAAATTTCACATTTAAATGCCACAGAGAGGGAAATGACATTTATTCTGTCAATTCTCTTAATTTCCATCCTGTAAGATATTTTACTTTACTTCAAAATTTAATAGTTATTTGAATGTTGAAATGTACAACCCCTTAAAACATCGGTTTTTGTTGTTCAGGTTCATCAGACGTTTGCAACTGCAGGATCTGATGGTGCATTTAACTTCTGGGACAAAGATAGCAAACAAAGATTAAAGGTATGATTTTAATTCCTAATCTGAAATTAACAGTTTGATATATCATTTAAGATTATAAAATGCAAATTGGTCATGCAGGCAATGTCAAGGTGCAATCAAGCTATACCTTGTAGTAGCTTTAATAATGATGGCTCCATTTATGCTTATGCGGTATGCCTTTATATAAAAAATTATACTTTAAATTGATCTGAAAATGGAGTTTGATGCTTGTCTTTTATGTTTAGGTATGTTATGATTGGAGCAAAGGTGCTGAAAATCATAATCCAGCAACCGCAAAAACCTCTATTTACCTGCACTTGCCTCAGGTACAAGTTTTTATTTAAAAAATAAATAAAATAAAAACGAGAAATAATTAAAAAAGGTTTGTTTCATTTTGTTCTTGTTGTATTTGGTAGGAGTCTGAGGTTAAAGGCAAGCCTCGTACTGGAAAGAAATGAAGATGCCGATTGCTTGTTTTAAACATCCGTTTTTATTTCGTTTTTGTCACTCAAAACATTTTTATATTTACTCGGTTCAGCTCAGAAACCAATTTCCTTTAGACATTAATTGATAAACACGAGATTAATGAGTTTATTACATCAAAAACTCAATTCATAACATGTTTATAAATTTAAGAAAAGGTACAAAATGTGCGTTTAATCATCTAGGAGCAGATAATTGTTCGTTGCTAGGGTTGTATGAATCTGGATTAATATAATAAGTATATGGAATGTCTGTGTAACTGAATTTGTGTTTGGAAATCTCTTCTTTCTGCCACTCTTCCCACTTTTCGGTTAAACTGTCACCTTCAAGCATTCTGACAACTTCTGACATCTTGGGTCGATCCAACGGTGTGACTTGTGTGCATAATAGGGCTATTTGTATCAACTTTTCAACCCCTTCGTTTGCATAATTACCTTCTAAATCTGCATCGACTAGTGTCTCTAACTTCTTAGCCTCCAAAAGTCCTTTCACCTACACAACCTCAAACTTAATCATCGATTTAATAAATTTAATATAAACTTTGTGATTGTACTTTAGTCATTCTTAATCATATTGAGCTATGTTTACCATTTCCCTTTTTTCTAATACTTTAATAAGTTTAATAAAGAAATAATACAAAGTAGGCCGTTCCATAACCCAAAAACGGTCAAAAGACCAATATGGTTAAGGATGGCCTAATAGCCACCATCCTTTTATAAACATTCAATATAAGAAAATGACCAACTATATAAAGCAGCTCAACTTTCAAAATACCATTACTTATACCAAATCCAGCGTAAAATGGCAAATATAACCTTCTTTTGAATTTGAATTTCAAAATAAACTTCAAAGATACGTAAAAGTATATTCTTAGTTTGAATTTTGAGACCAACTTCGAGCTCTAGTACTTGAAATGAAGGGTATAGTTGTCATTTTACACTAGATCTAAAAGTTAGTGGTCTCTTTTCGACGTTTTCATCATTTTCTGCACTTGTTGCACACTTTCGTTATGAAAGGTGATATCTACACCCATAAAAACTATTAGCTACCACATTGTACAAGCAGAGCGTACAAATATATCAAAACCTAAGTTGTGGCATATGAAAAAAGAATTGTAGTGTAGATATTAGATCCCTATATTTATCCCTTTAAAATGAGAGAAGATTTAATACAAATTGTTAGAGGAATACTTACCCAATCAAGCAACATGACCTCAGTATCCTTTTCAAGGCGAGCAAGATCATAGGCTCGTTGCCCAGTGACAAGTTCTAGAAGCATGATACCGTACCCAAAAACATCACGAAGATCTACCAGTGGATAGATACTCGGGGGCTATGTGTCCAATTGTACCTCGGACAGCAGTTGTAACTTTGTAGTCCATGAGCTTAGCCAACCCAAAATCTCCAACAACCGCTTCAAACTCCTCATCTAACAATATATTTGCCGCTTTCACATCCCGATGAATGATCTTAGGGTAACAATCATCATGTAAATAAGCTGCGGACCCCACTGCGATTCGTTCCCTTATTGGCCAACCAAGTACAGCTTGTGTATCAGGACGATCTGCAAAATTAAGAGGAGAGAAAATTAATAGATTACACATGTCATCTTATTAAATAGGTAGACAAAAAGTACGAAAATGAAATTAAGTACCTCGGAGACATGATGCAACACTGCCATTAGCCATGTACGGATAAACGAGCATTCGTTCGGTTGGTGTCATGCAAAATCCTTGCAACCGAAGTAGATTCCGGTGTACCGCCATACTAATCAATTCAACTTCAGTTTGAAACTGCAGTTCACCACCGTGAGTCCGTTCTTCTTTTAGTCTTTTTACCGCCACTAATGACCCGTCAGTTAACCGTCCTTTGTAAACCTTACCAAATCCACCTTTCCCGCGAATGTTTTTGGTACTAAAATTATCGGTTGCAACTTGTAGTTCGCGTAGAGAAAACCTTTTTAGTTGTCCCAGACGAAGCGCGGGGTCTTCCTCAGCTACAAATATAACTTATTAAATTAAATTAAAAGGCTTTGGTAATGACAGCTCTAATGATTATCATTGGACATGCATCAGAAATTTGTACATCAATTTATAAGAAATTTAGAAATTATGGAATTAATGTACAATGGATGGAATTGACTAACCTGGTAAGTCAAAGAAATGATATTGCGGTTTTCTTCGCCGCCACCAAGCAAGTGCAATTGTGGGGCCCACTAAAAGGAGAATAACACCAGCAGCAACTCCTACGATAATAGCTACGGTTGCATTGTTGCCTGCACAAAATGTTATAATTAATTATCTGCTAATTAATGACGGAATAATTAATTAAATGATATATGCAGATGGAAAATTATGTACCTGAACCAGATTGTGAAATAGGTGGAGCGGGAGCTTGTGTCACATCTTTTGGATATATCAAGTTCGGATTATTAGCGAAACTGAGAAAATTAACAAAAGTTAATTTAGTTGCAGTAATTAAACATCATGATTCCATCACATAATTTCACAAAACTAACAGCAAACCTGAGATTCGTGAACTGCACAAAGGAGCCATTGAATTTGAAAGTTCCTCCCAAAGAGTTGTTTGATAGATCACTGCGATAGAAAGAAACTGAACAATTTTAACTTTGTAGCAGCAATTATCCCAAGTTTTCCCAAAATTACATAGATTTGAAACAAATTATCGGTTCTAATGTGGTTTTAGAAGTGTTTTCAAAAGTATGGTATCTGGGATTACAATGCGCCATGTGTCAATCATCTGTTCGTGATTCCAAATCAGAAAAGTGGTTGATTGGCCACAGATTGACATGTGTCGCATTTGGAAACACTTCTAAAACCCCATTAGATTGAATTCTATAATAATTTTGGAAAAAGTTCCATTTATCCATGCATGAAAATAAGTTAGAATATATATATGTGCTGCAACTTTTATATATACTTACAGAATTTGTAGTGAATTTATACTAGTTAAGGAAACTGGAATAGTTCCCGTCAGATTGTTGTTATTGAGACGACTATCCTTGCATCAAAACAACATTTTTTGGTTAATTAATTAGTAGACTAATCATATTTTTTCATCTAATTAATGGATCAAGTGTAATGGTACAGAAAACGAAGTTGCTGAAGCTTCCCAAATGTGATTGGAATGTCACCTACTAACTTATTCCCATAAAGATCCAAAGTCAACAACTTGGTTAAGTTCCCAATTTCAACAGGAATTTTTCCACTGATGTTATTAGTGTAAAGCTCCCTGTAAATTAAACACATCCAAATTGATCACTTTTCATACAGAATTTGGATGAAAGCTATTTATTATACCCTATAAATGACTGTTTTTTTTTTCACTTTTTAGCGACACTTTTATTACTTTTAGTGACACATAAGTGTCTAAATGGATTTTTTTCTTCTAGTTTTGATAATAGAGTGCAAGGGTTCCAGCCAAAAAGAAGATGCAAATTGGGTAGAGGAAATCCAAGACTTACAAATACTGCAAACTCGTAAGTTGACCAAGCTCTGGGACCAGTTGACCAGATAAAACCGCGTTTCCAAGATCACTGTAGCAACAGAAATCCCAAAACACAATAATTCTTTTTACTAAAAATTTTAAAATTGAATTTGTTGAAAGAGATTGATAAGCTTAATTACACTCGAGTAACTTTATTGTCAGGATTGCAAGAAACATGAAACCAAGTACATGGATTGGGGAGGGATGAATCCCAACTTTGCAAGACACTGTTAGGATCAGTTAATTGTGTCTTTAGCGCGTTTAATGCATCAACTGTCTTGCACATATGAATTTCATCATCCGTTAATCCAAAAAAAATACCAAATTAATTACTCCCTCCATCCCAATTTTTAAAAAAGAAATATTATGTAATTTCATTTCATTTCAAAATATCATTTTATACATAGATAAAGAAGGCAAACGGGCAACGTTATGCCTTTTTGAATTGCAAAACTAATTCTTTTAATAACAACATTTGTGGATCTGGGTGTCAACTTATTGTCCACATTTTAATTTTAAATGTTCCAAAATTACTGTCAACTTGAAAATTTCACCTAACAAAAAACAGTTAGGCGGTAAAGATAAATTTCTATTGGTTGCATAGTGTAATAAATACACTTTTTTTAAACTGTGTGTGTTCTGTCTGTGAACAATAATAATTTTGGGACGGAGGTAGTAATATAGTTGCCGACCAAGACCAACAAACAGGTTCTGGGTTCAAGTCTAGTTAAAGTCAGAATCAAGTAAAAACATATATCAAGAATCATAAGAAAGTACATACCTTCGGTGTTCCCATAAACCGGTAACAAACTACATAACCCGAAAATAAACCAAAGGAACATGAGAGGGAGGGTCCGACCCATTTCCAACAAGCTTTAAGCCTAGATTGAGTAGATTCCTTATGATTAATAACTAAGAATTGCAAAATAATATGTACATATATATAAAAAAAATCAACTAATTTAAACCAAAAAGGTCTTGGAAAAGGTACTTCTGAAGTATTTTCTTGGGGGGGAGTAGCCGGTCAGTCAGTCAACGGCTCTATTTTTCTCCTATAACGACAATTGGTTGTAGGGACAAAGAAAGTAGATTATGGGGTGAAGCTTTTTACTCCACTCGTTTTCTGGACTAAACGAGTTATTAACAATTTCATATATGACGTACTCAAAGAAAAGATGTTCAAATATTTTTAACAAAAATACCAGAAAATTGTTAGACAATTTCGTGATGATTTCAATTACTTGGAAAATTGTGAAGTCGTGAAACACTTTCAGATCAAAGTATTTCGTCGGTACAACGAAACCTTCAATCGGATAAAATCACAATTTCAAGAACAGAGAATTTATAAATTTGCTGTGAGAATTTCGTACCCCATTATAAAATATGACCAAAATTATCCTTAATCCACATTCTGTGGAAAACCGAATTGAACTGCTATTGGCAGTTTGGAAACCGTACAAAACCGCCCAAAACCGGGTCAAATCGAACGGGTTGAAAAACCGGATTTTATTTTAGAATTCGGATTTCGACACTTTTTTTTATAAAGGAATATTGCTGCCCCTTGGACCCCGTTCCCAGGGGCGCTGCCCCCGGACCCCCGTTCAGTCGGTGTATTTTAATCAGAATAAATTTAAACAAGCGTGCACTCCGCACCATCCTTACTTGTTTAATATTTATTAAGATTACATTTGGTCAATAAGTTTATCCCATTACACTTAAATAATATTGGTGATCCAAATCACCAACAATCCTCCCCCATTTAAGTGCAATCTTGATTAACTTAAGTAACTCATAACAAACAACAAACTGATGCATAAATGAAATGTCATTATGATTGAATTTCATATTAGTACATTACTCATTCCAAATATTCGAATATTAGGGTGTCGCTAAGGATTGAACCCTTAATATACATAGTGAATACATGAAGATAATATACACAACAATTTATATTCTCATATGTTCCAACTTGACACTTATTTTACTAGCTTGTGTCCTATCCTTCAATAAGCATATCAAAGCTAAGTCCCAAACTTCTTGAAGCAGCTAAACTTCATGCTTATATAGGTAGTTCTTTTACTCTTACACCTGCATATGCAATTTTTCAAAAGAACTATTAAGAAATAACATGTCAACCTCATTTACTTGCAGTTCTGAACACATACCTTGGGATGATTTAATTATGTGTTCCAATTTTCTAATATTAAGCTTTTCACATTGAATTCAACATCTAATATCAAATTAGATGGGAATTGGGTATCTTAATATAAAAGATTTTTTGTGGACTTTAAACCCATCCCCACAGCCGCCTTGTGCACAAGATCTCTAGGTAACCCTTTGGTTAGATGATCGGCTAAATTCAACTGAGTTCTAACAAACTCCACCGATATAACACCATTCATGATAAGATCACGAATCTTACTATGCCTAACACCTAAGTGTCTAGACTTCTCATTATACACTTGACTATAAGCCTTAGTCAACGTAGCAGCACTATCACACCTGATAGACATGGGAGATATCGGTTTGGGCCACAATGGAATCTCATATATCAAATCTCTTAGCCATTCAGCTTCTTTACCAGCTGCATCCAGGGCTACAAATTCAGATTCCATTGTTGAAGTCGTAATACAAGTTTGCTTCTTAGAAGCCCAACTAATGGCACCTCCTCCAAGGAGAAATACCCAACCACTTGTAGAGGAGTGATCCTCCAAGTTGTTAATCCAGCTGGCATCCGAGTATCCTTCTATAACAGAAGGATATCCACTATAAGTCAAACTATAATTCATGGTTCCTTTCAAGTACCGGAACACTCGACTTAAAGCTTGCCAATGATGAGAACTAGGATTGCTAGTATATCTACTAAGCTTTCCTACAGCAAATGTTATATCAGGCCTAGTGCTGATCATAGCATACATTAAGCTTACAATAGCTCTTGAATATTTAAGTTGAGACACCGGAGCTCCTTTATTTAGTAGAAGCTTAATAGTAGGATCAAATGGAGTACTAGCAGGAGAACAATTTCCAAAGTTAAACTTTTCAAGTATCTTCTCAATATAATGAGATTGAGAAACTGATATACCATTGTTTCCCTGTTTGATCTTTAAACCAAGAATAACTTCCGCCTCCCCCAGATCCTTCATATCAAAGCTAGATGATAAAAATTTCTTGGCTTTATCAACTTGATCTTGATTAGTACCAAAGATCAACATATCATCTACGTATAGACAAATTATAACTCCTTTACCAGAATTATCAAATTTGCTATAAACACACTTGTCAGCTTGATTTAATGCATAACCATTAGACAAGATCACCTCATCAAACTTTTGATGCCATTGTTTTGGTGCTTGTTTCAGACCATACAAAGATTTCTTTAATTTGCATACCTTATTTTCATTTCCAGGCATCACAAACCCTTCAGGTTGTTTCATATATATCTCCTCATCCAATTCACCATTCAAGAATGCAGTTTTCACATCCATTTGGTGAATCACAAGATTGTGTATAGATGCTAAAGCTAACAACAATCTAATAGTGGAAATCCTAGCAACCGGAGCATAAGTATCAAAGAAATCAATACCTTCCATTTGCCTAAAGCCTTGGATAACCAATCTTGCTTTATACTTATCTATGGTGCCATCCACTTTCATTTTCCTTTTGAGGATCCATTTGCATCCCAATGGTTTGCAACCAGGGGGCAAATCATGTAACATCTCAAAACCCGGCCTAATAGTTTATTGACCTTAAGGTATCTTATTAAATGATTAGCTGATTAAATGCCTAGTTAATTAAATTAGTCTGCTGTCATTTGCGGTATTTTAACCAAGGGGTTAAAATACCCGACTTGTGATATTTTTGGAATGAAAACGTGATTTTTATATATTTGGATTCCTTGTTAAATATCGTTTCCAAAAATGCTTTCGTTTTTAAAATTGGAGTCCGTTTGCTATTTTAAATAAATTAATTTCGAAAGGGACTTTTCAGACATATACTGATAAAGTGAATTTTAGCCAACAAGGGGGCCCACCCTTGTTTGGCCGGTCGTGAGAGAGGGAGGAGGAGCCTCCTTTTCCTCTTTTCTCTTTTGTTTTCAAACCTTATCCAAAATTTCTTTCACTATTCCATTGCAAGACTCCACCTTTTTCTCTCTACTTGTTCATCATCTTCCTTGAGCTTGTTCTTGGTGCTAGGACCCGATTTCCATACCAAAGTTTGTGTAGAAGAAGTCTAGAAGTAAGCTACACCTTCTCTTTGACTTGTTTATGGTGTTCTTGAGCTTGGTTATGAACTAGGGTTTGTGATTGTTGGGTTTTTATGGATGAATCTTGTTATGGATGTTGTAGTTTATGTTTATGCAAGCTTTTACATGAAATGTATGATTGTTTGTAGTAGGAAGACAAGATTTGGTGAAAAACACCTTCAACCTCCATTAATGGTGGAAGTTGAAGGTGGGTTTTGACAAATCTTGGATTTCTTGAGTTTTGGTTGGATGGAATTATTTATTAGGTTGTGAAATCATGTTTGTTAAGTTATGGATGTTAAAAACCTAGTATTAATTAAATGGTGGAGTAATTTAGCTAGTGTTTGGATGATTTTGTCAAAATGGTGATCTAGTGATTTTACAAGTATCATACTTGGATTTGTGATGGTTATGATCTTGATGGAATTGTTAGATGATTGTGAATTGCTAGTTTAAAGATTAATTGCTAGTTAATGGAAATGTGGAAGTGTTGGATCATATTCGGGGTTTTTTGGCCCGTTTGGGTCAACTAGTTGTGAATACTTGATAAATGGTCAAAATGGTCAAATGTATTGATGAAGAATTTGTGCTAGTTGTAAATGTCATAAAATGTGCATTTTATGAGTCTTATGTAGTTAGTTGTTGAAATTGGTGATTTTGTCGATTTGGTGGATTATCACTAACTCGGTATATTGTTGACAGGAATCGGGAAGGATACTCAGTGATACTAGCTCACTGAGTTAAAGAATCGGAAGTTGAAAGGTGAGTGGATTCGACCTACAACTCGGGTTTCGGTTATTTCATTTGGTATTGTCTTGTTGGTGAAAAATGCAGAAAATCGCCAGGTGAAGAGAGTTCACGACGCGAACTTAGTTCGCGATCGTGAAGTCGGTCCAGAGATAATTGTTGGTCGTCGCGAAGTAGTTCACGACTGAGTTCCTGGCGCGAACCCTAGTTCGCGATCGCGAACTCAGTTTTCACGTTTTTCGCGGTGTTTCTTCGTAGCTAGTTGACTTGTTATGTATGCCTAGTGTTAGGGAATACCATACATGACTATGTGCACATTCGGGATGAGGTCAGTGTCGGAAGGAGAACGGCTGGGCATCGGGTATCGACTAATCGGGTATCCGACCTTACCTGTATTTGTTGCATGGTTAAGGGGAGGGAGTTGCCCGGGTGTTGGATACGAAACGCTATCGGTTACCGTGGTTTTGGCCGACCATGGTTTAAGGCCCGCAAAGCCGCCGATCCTCTCAATAAGTGATTACCCAACCGGAGATGTTTTATAACTTCCGTGTTTAAGTGACCAGTGTAGTTGCTAGTGTAGTTGTTAGTGCTAGGAATTCATTCACTTAGCTTTTATGCTAATCCCTCCCTTATTGACACATTTCAGGTTGGATGGCTTGAAAGGGTCGGGCTTGGACGTGAAGTTTGACCATGCTTAAATTATTGTTTTGTAAAATGAGCCGTGTCTAGTAATACCGTCTTTTAAATAACTTTAGTTGTAATATTTTGTGGGACAACGTTTTGTAAACTTAACTAACTAGATGCTTCCGTACTTAGTCTAATACTTAATTGCCTTTTAAAAAAAAATGCGGTGTTACAACTTGGTATCAGAGCCAGGTTTGGCGATGGATATATGGGGTTGGTGTTCCATTTCCAAATCGTGGCTCGTGTGTTGGTCAAACCTTCCGGTCAAAGGGGATTAGAGCAAGGGTGAATTGGTTTTAGTAGTTAGTTTATGTGTACTAACGAGTTAAACTAAGCCTTGGTGAGATGTTGTGTTTTGTAGCAGGAATGGCTACAGATGGAAACACCTTGGATAATATCCCACCGAACACGAACCTTGGGAACGATGGAGCAACGGGCTCGGGGGGTGATGAAATACCGAATGAAGAATATATCGTGTTGTTGGAGACACGGAATATGGAACTTGAGGACACCATAAGGGTTCTTCGCTAAAGCCAACAGACTGAGCCGCGACCCGAGGCTCGGTCTACCTTGCCACCCCCAACCCAAGCAAACCCACCCCCTCACTTCACTCAAACTACTCAAAATCCCGTCTTTCCCCAAAATGACTCCTCATCTCCCAATACAAGCATACTACAACCGCCACCCACCCACACCGTACCAATTGCCAATGCCCAACACCAACAATTCTTCTACCAACCTTTCCCGATTGAGAAGAAACCGTGCACTTACAAGAACTTTCTCGATTGTAAACCAACCGAGTACCGGGGAAGTACCAACCCGGCGGAAACACTAACTTGGCTTAGGGCCACCGAGAAGGCTCTTATTGCTTGTAATTGTGAGGACCACTTGAAGGTCCGGTATGCGTCCCGAATGTTGGGGGGACCGGCTATGGATTGGTGGGATGGGTTGACCGCGAACTTTAGTAACGAAATGATGGATGCGGTCACATGGAAGCAATTTAGGGAGCAAGTGGAGGCTCGGTATCGTAGCCCGTTTGAGTTGGATAAGATCCGGAATGAGTTCATGATGTTGAAGATGACCGATCGGATGACGGTGGATGAGCTTATCCTCCAATTTAATGGTAAGCTCCGATTCGTGACACAATGGGTGCCCGATGAGTCCACCCAAATCAAACACTTTGTTGGGGCGTTGTTGCCCGAGTATCGGAACGTAACAAGGCTTGCGGGAACTCTCTTGCAAGCATATGATCTTGCCAAATCGGCCGAAGGTGACATTTTGGCCCAAAAGGCCGCGAATCGAGAGAAGGCCCCGTTTCATAAGGGAAAGTATGATCAATCAAACTCGAGCAACCACAAGAAATCCCAAGGCAATCATAGGTCAAACAATGATCGCCGAACACAAATCCTTCAAGGTTCCAACCAAAGGAACCCATGGTGCATACCGTGTAAGTCCTCCCATGCCGGTTCGTGTACGGCACAAACTCGAAGATGTATTAAATGTGGGCAACACGGGCATGAATCCTCGGAATGCAAGTTAGAGAAGAGTGTTTGTTGGACGTGTCAAAAAGAGGGTCACCGGGCCATGTATTGCCCAATGAAGAAAAGTTCGGGTTCGGGTTCGGGCGGGGGAGCGGCTTCGTCGGGAAGTCAAAAGAGGAAGAGTCATCCGCCACCTACGGGTCGGGCATTCAAAATGACGGTGGAGGATGCCACCACCACCGACGATGTCATCACCGGTATGTTTCTAATAAACTCGATACCCGCTCGCGTGTTATTTGATTCGGGTGCAAATAGTTCGTTTTACTCAAAGAGTTTTTGTGACAAATTGAAATTGCCTATTTCCTTGATCGCGACACCTCTAGAGGTAGAGGTGGCCGATGGTGAAATGGTTCCGGTCACGACATCCGTGTCCGGGGCTAGTATTGATATTGATGGCGTGAAATTTTCGATTCTTTTACTTGTTATGCCGATATCCGGCTTTGATGTGGTTTTAGGTATGGATTGGTTAAGTGCTAATAGGGCCAACATAAATTGTTATCAAAAGTTAATTACTTTTCTATTACCCGACGGGTCACACGTCGTGGCCCGGGGAGACCGTGCGACCCCGACCATACCCATGATAACCATGATGAAAGCCCGTAAGTCCTTGACCAAGGGATGTGAATCGTTTATAGCTTATGTGATTGATGTGAAAAAGGAAAAGAAAGTGGTTGGTGATCTCCGGGTGGTTTCGGAATACCCGGAGGTGTTGGGTTACCTCCCGTTCGGGAGGTAGAATTCAAAATTGATTTGGTGCCGGGTGCCAATCCTGTGGCTAGAGCACCGTACCGTTTAGCACCGTCCGAGATTCGGGAAATGATGACACAAATCCAAGATTTATTGGATAAGGGTTTTATTCGGTCGAGTTCCTCACCTTGGGGAGCTCCGGTTTTATTTGTAAAGAAGAAAGATGGTGCACTTCGTATGTGTATCGATTATCAAGAATTAAATAAAAGAACGGTAAAGAATCGGTATCCTTTGCCGCGTATTGACGATTTATTTGATCAACTCCAAGGGTCTTCTTACTTCTCAAAGATCGATTTGAGATCGGGTTATCACCAAGTTCGGGTTCATGAAAACGATGTTCACAAAACGGCGTTCCGAACTCGTTATGGCCACTATGAGTTCTTGGTTATGCCGTTTGGATTGACGAACGCTCCCGCGATATTTATGGATTTGATGAATCGAGTTTGTCGGCCTTATCTCGACAAATTCGTTATTGTGTTCATCGATGATATTTTAATTTACTCCAAGACCGAAGAAGAACACGAAAAACACTTAAGGCAAGTGTTAGAAACGTTGAAGCGGGAACAATTATTTGCGAAGTTCTCGAAGTGCGAATTTTGGCTTCGAGAAGTTCACTTTTTGGGTCATGTGATTTGTTCGAATGGGGTCAAGGTGGACCCGGCGAAGATCGAGGCGGTTATGGATTGGGTTGCTCCAAAGAACCCGACCGAGATAAAGAGTTTCTTGGGTTTGGCGGGTTATTACCGCCGGTTTATTAAGGATTTCTCGAAGATAGCGGGTCCTATGACGAAGTTGACCCGTAAGGACGTACCGTTCCGGTGGGGTGATGATCACGAGAAGTCTTTCCAAACTCTAAAACAATTATTGTGTCAAGCTCCGGTTCTCGCCTTACCCGAAGGCCCGGAGGATTTTATTGTTTATTGTGACGCTTCACTTGCGGGTTTGGGTTGTGTGTTAATGCAACGAGATCGGGTCATTGCTTATGCTTCGAGGCAATTGAAGAATCACGAGAAGAATTACCCGACTCACGATTTAGAGTTGGCGGCGGTGGTTTTTGCACTAAAATTATGGAGATACTATTTGTACGGTACTAAGTGCGTGATTTGTACGGATCACAAAAGTTTGCAATACGTGTTCACGCAAAAGGAGTTGAATATGCGCCAACGAAGATGGTTAGAGTTGATTAAGGATTACGATTGTGAAATCCGATATCATCCCGGGAAGGCAAATGTGGTGGCCGATGCCTTAAGTAGGAAGGGAGATTCGGGACGGGTACAATTTATGCGGATGGAAATTGTGTCGGATTTGGTGTCCCGGTTGAAGATTTCACAAATGGAAGCGTTGAATGTCGAACATTTGAAGGCCGAGATTTTATTAAAGAGGAAAGATGATTTAGAAGAAGATTCTCGGGGTTTGAAGACATATCAATCTCGGGTTTGGGTACCGTTACTCGGGGGTTTGCGGGAATTGATTTCGGCCGAGGCTCACAATTCTCGGTTATTGGTTCACCCGGGTAGCACGAAAATGTACAATGATCTAAAAGCACTTTATTGGTGGCCGACAATGAAGACCGACATTGCCCGTTTTGTGGGCCAATGTCATATTTGTGCTCAAGTGAAGGCCGAGCACCAAAAGCCCTATGGAACTTTAACCCAATCACCGATTCCCGAGTGGAAGTGGGACCGGATTACTATGGATTTCGTGACCAAATTGCCGCGTACACAAAGGGGTCACGATATGATTTGGGTTATAGTTGACCGATTAACGAAGAGTGCTCATTTCTTGGCTACTAGTGAGACCGCCTCACTTAGTAGATTGGCGAAATTGTACATTGACGAAGTAGTATCTCGACATGGAATTCCAATTTCTATCGTGTCCGATAGAGATCCCCGTTTTGCTTCGAACTTTTGGAATAGCTTGCAACGAGAATTGGGGACGCGGGTGAATTTGAGTACTGCGTATCATCCCCAAACCGATGGGCAATCGGAAAGAACGATACAATCGCTTGAAGATATGTTGCGGGCTTGTGTGTTAGAGTACGGTGGGTCATGGGATTCCCACCTACCGTTGATCGAGTTTGCTTATAATAACTCCTATCACTCAAGCATTAAAATGCCACCGTATGAGATGTTGTATGGGCGTCGGTGCCGAACCCCGACGTGTTGGTTGGAAGCGGGTGAGAAACAATATGCGGGGCCCGATATTGTACAAATGACCGCGGATAAAGTTGCTATCGCTCGAGAAAAGTTGAAAGCCGCCCGTGACCGACAAAAGATGTATGCCGACCCGAGGCGTAGACCCGCTACGTTCTCGGAGAACGAGATGGTTTATTTGAAGGTTTCACCTTGGAAGGGTGTTATTCGTTTTGGTAAACGAGGAAAGTTGGCCCCGAGGTTTATTGGGCCGTTTCGAATTAGTAAGGTGGTGAATTCTCAGTCCGTAACACTCGAGTTACCCCCGGAGTTGTCGGCAATACACAACACTTTCAACATTTGTTACTTGAGAAAGTGTAACATCGAAGATCCGAGTCAAATACTCCCGGTACAAGAGTTGCGGGTCGATACAAAGAAAAGATTAGTCGAGGAACCGGTGGAGTTATTAGACCGAAAAATAACGAAATTGAGAAAGAAACAGATTCCTATGGTCCTAGTAAAGTGGAAGCACAGTTTGGGTGCGGATATGACGTGGGAGACCGAGGCCGATATGCGGGAACGTTATCCCTCCTTGTTTGATCGAGATGGGATTCCGGGGACGGAATCTTCCTAAGTGGGGGAGAGTTGTAACATCCCAAAACCCGGCCTAATAGTTTATTGACCTTAAGGTATCTTATTAAATGATTATCTGATTAAATGCCTAGTTAATTAAATTAGTCTGCTGTCTTTTTCAGTATTTTAACCAAGGGGTTAAAATACCCGACTTGTGATATTTTTGGAATGAAAACGTGATTTTTATATATTTGGATTCCTTGTTAAATATCGTTTCCAAAAATGCTTTCGTTTTTAAAATTGGAGTCCGTTTGCTATTTTAAATAAATTAATTTCGAAAGGGACTTTTCAGACATATACTGATAAAGTGAATTTTAGCCAACAAGGGGGCCCACCCTTGTTTGGCCGGTCGTGAGAGAGGGAGGAGGAGCCTCCTTTTCCTCTTTTCTCTTTTGTTTTCAAACCTTATCCAAAATTTCTTTCACTATTCCATTGCAAGACTCCACCTTTTTCTCTCTACTTGTTCATCATCTTCCTTGAGCTTGTTCTTGGTGCTAGGACCCGATTTCCATACCAAAGTTTGTGTAGAAGAAGTCTAGAAGTAAGCTACACCTTCTCTTTGACTTGTTTATGGTGTTCTTGAGCTTGGTTATGAACTAGGGTTTGTGATTGTTGGGTTTTTATGGATGAATCTTGTTATGGATGTTGTAGTTTATGTTTATGCAAGCTTTTACATGAAATGTATGATTGTTTGTAGTAGGAAGACAAGATTTGGTGAAAAACACCTTCAACCTCCATTAATGGTGGAAGTTGAAGGTGGGTTTTGACAAATCTTGGATTTCTTGAGTTTTGGTTGGATGGAATTATTTATTAGGTTGTGAAATCATGTTTGTTAAGTTATGGATGTTAAAAACCTAGTATTAATTAAATGGTGGAGTAATTTAGCTAGTGTTTGGATGATTTTGTCAAAATGGTGATCTAGTGATTTTACAAGTATCATACTTGGATTTGTGATGGTTATGATCTTGATGGAATTGTTAGATGATTGTGAATTGCTAGTTTAAAGATTAATTGCTAGTTAATGGAAATGTGGAAGTGTTGGATCATATTCGGGGTTTTTTGGCCCGTTTGGGTCAACTAGTTGTGAATACTTGATAAATGGTCAAAATGGTCAAATGTATTGATGAAGGATTTGTGCTAGTTGTAAATGTCATAAAATGTGCATTTTATGAGTCTTATGTAGTTAGTTGTTGAAATTGGTGATTTTGTCGATTTGGTGGATTATCACTAACTCGGTATATTGTTGACAGGAATCGGGAAGGATACTCAGTGATACTAGCTCACTGAGTTAAAGAATCGGAAGTTGAAAGGTGAGTGGATTCGACCTACAACTCGGGTTTCGGTTATTTCATTTGGTATTGTCTTGTTGGTGAAAAATGCAGAAAATCGCCAGGTGAAGAGAGTTCACGACGCGAACTTAGTTCGCGATCGTGAAGTCGGTCAAGAGATAATTGTTGGTCGTCGCGAAGTAGTTCACGACTGAGTTCCCGGCGAGAACCCTAGTTCGCGATCGCGAACTAGAGTACGCGATTGGGAACTCAGTTTTGACGTTTTTCGCGGTGTTTCTTCGTAGCTAGTTGACTTGTTATGTATGCCTAGTGTTAGGGAATACCATACATGACTATGTGCACATTCGGGATGAGGTCAGTGTCGGAAGGAGAACGGCTGGGCATCGGGTATTGACTAATCGGGTATCCGACCTTACTTGTATTTGTTGCATGGTTAAGGGGAGGGAGTTGCCCGGGTGTTGGATACGAAACGCTATCGGTTACCGTGGTTTTGGCCGACCATGGTTTAAGGCCCCGCAAAGCCGCCGATCCTCTCAATAAGTGATTACCCAACCGGAGATGTTTTATAACTTCCGTGTTTAAGTGACCAGTGTAGTTGCTAGTGTAGTTGTTAGTCCTAGGAATTCATTCACTTAGCTTTTGTGCTAATCCCTCCCTTATTGACACATTTCAGGTTGGATGGCTTGAAAGGGTCGGGCTTGGACGGGAAGTTTGACCATGCTTAAATTATTGTTTTGTAAAATGAGCCGTGTCTAGTAATACCGTCTTTTAAATAACTTTAGTTGTAATATTTTGTGGGACCACGTTTTGTAAACTTAACTAACTAGATGCTTCCGTACTTAGTCTAATACTTAATTGCCTTTTAAAAAAAAATGCGGTGTTACAAATCAGCTAATTCCCATGTATTGTTATGCAAAATATAATCAATCTCATCTTGAATTGCTTCTTTCCAGAAATGAGCATCCCTAGATGTCATCGCTTCACTAAATGTCTTTGGATCCTCCTCAATAATACAACAATATTGATGTTTAGACACTGTTTTATCCCGTGTTCCTTCAACTAAATAAAGTTGAAAATCAGATCCAAAAGACTTGGCTTTACTGACTCTAGTGCTCTTTCTAGGTTCAGATGATCCAGGTACAGAATCCGTACCACCACTTACATCTTTAGCTTGAGATGAACTCTTGCTAGAAGATTGTTGAATCATATCCCTTGGCCTTGGTATAGATGTAAATCTCTCTTCATCAAATATGGCATCTCTTGACTAAATAACAGTGTTCATCGACACATAATCATTAGACTCTATAACATAAAATCTATATGCCTTGGAATTTTCCGCATATCCAATGAAGATACAGTCTATACCCTTTTCACCCAAGTTTTTCCGTTTGGGTTCAGTGAGCCTAACAACAGCTCTACAACCCCAAATTTTGAGATAACTCAACTTTGGTACCTTTTTATACCAAAGTTCATAAGGAGTACTTTTACTCCTTTTATTTGGTATCCTATTAAGTAAATAACAGGCTGTTAACATAGCCTCACCTTAAAATCCGTCACTTAGACCAGAATAGGATAACATGGAATTTATCATTTCCTTTAAAGTCATATTCTTCCTTTCAGCCACACCATTTTGTTGTGGTGTGTAAGGAGCCGTGGTTTGATGTATTATTCCAGTAGACTCAAAGTAGACTGGATCATAATACTCACCACCTCTATCCGTACGTAAAGCCTTTATTAAATAATTTTTATGAAGCTCTACTTGTTGTTTATAAATTTTAAATTTATCAAGAGCTTCATCTTTTGAATGAAGTAAATAGACATAGCAATATCTAGATGCATCATCAATAAAAGTTATGACATACTTTTTGTTTCCTAAAGAAGATGTTGCATGAAAATCACATAGATCACTATGTATAAGTTCCAACACTTTACTTTCTCTATTAACATCTTTGAAAGGTTGTCTAGTGATTTTCGTTAGCATACAAGTCTTACATTTTTCATTTTCCATGTCAAATCCGGGTATTAAACTCATTTTAGACATCTCTTTTAAACGTTTATAATGAACATGACCTAGTCTAGCATGCCACAAATCGGATTCATTTAAATTATTGTTATTACTAGTAAAAGCTAAACAAACGGAATTATCATTACTAGGATAATTAAGATTCAACATAACCATTCCATTACATACATAACCAAAGCCAACAAAGGTACCATGTTTCGACAAGATATACTTGTCACTTTCCAACACTTGTTTGTACCCACATTTATTTAATACTACTTCAATTAGGAGATTCTTTCGAATCCCCGGTACATACAACACATTGTCTAAACACAAACATTTTCCAGAAGTAAAATAAAGTAAAACACAACACCCTTGATTGATTCAGTTGCAACATTTCCCATCTTCACAACGGATCCATCTTCAATTGGTTGAAAGTCTTTAAACCAACGAAGATCTTTGCAAACATGACTTGTAGCACCCGAATCAACCCACCAAGAAACATCATCATCCTGTACATAAAATGCATCAGAAATTACAGAAACATAATTTTCAATATTAATAAAATTATGTACTAAATCAGAATTCTGACCTTGCTTTCCCGGGCCCCTAGACCCACTTGGTCCAGCATTGGACCCACTTGGACCAGCCTCTTTGTTCACCACACGAACACGACAATCTTTCTTAAAATGATCCGGTTTGTTACACTTCCAACATACCGGAGGCTGTTTGGGCTTTTTGTATGATTTGTCATCTTTACCATTAAACTTCCTTTTGTTTTTAAACTTGTTGGAATTCTTGGATTCATCACCTTCCACCATATTCACAGAAGAAGAGCCAACTATGTTCTTGCCTTTAGGATTGTTATCAAGTTCTTGATTTTTCAAGGACTCTTCAATCCTAAGATGGCTTCCAAGTTGCAACAAAGTTAACTCTTCTTTATTATGTTTAAGAGTGTGTTTAAACTCTTTCCAGGAAGGGGGCAATTTGTCCATAATCATAGCAACCGAAATTGCTTCATCCATTTTCAGATTATGTTGGGCAAATTGTCCCAAAATCCTCAACAATTCGTGGAATTGTTCCATGACAGGCCTGGTATCAATCATTTTATAGTTCATGAAATTACCAACCAGAAACTTCTTACTAGAAGCATCTTTTGCCATGTACTTGGATTCGAGAGAATCCCATAGTTCCTTTGCGGATTCAACGTTTTGATAAACATCAAAGAGAGAGTCAGCCATACCATTTAAGATGTGCTCACGGCAGATGTAGTCATCGTTCTCCCACTTGGATCTCTTCCTTGCCACTTCAACCGGTTCATCTTCAACGAATTCAGGAATGGGTGTACTCAGAACGTACACCACTTTCAGAGTGGTAAGGAGGAAATGCATCTTCTTCTGCCAGCGACGGAAATCCTGCCCTTCAAACTTCGTCAACTTATCAAACTTGCTCGTCATATCTTTCACAGATTCACTGTTCGCCATTTTGAGAAACTACTTTGATCTTTGTTAGACAATTTCGTGATGATTTCAATTACTTGGAAAATTGTGAAGTCGTGAAACACTTTCAGATCAAAGTATTTCGTCGGTACAACGAAATCTTCAATCGGATAAAATCACAATTTCAAGAACAGAGAATTTATAAATTTGCTGTGAGAATTTCGTACCCCATTATAAAATATGACCAAAATCATCCTTAATCCACATTCTGTGGAAAACCGAATTGAACTGCTATTGACAGTTTGGAAACCGTACAAAACCGCCCAAAACCGGGTCAAATCGAACGGGTTGAAAACCGGATTTTATTTTAGAATTCGGATTTTCGACACATTTTTTTATAAAGGAATATTGCTGCCCCTTGGACCCCGTTCCCAGGGGCGCTGCCCCCGGACCCCTGTTCAGTCGGTGTATTTTAATCAGAATATATTTAAACAAGCGTGCACTCCGCACCATCCTTACTTGTTTAATATTTATTAAGATTACATCTGGTCAACCAGTTTATCCCATTACACTTAAATAATATTGGTGGTACAAATCACCAACAAAAATTTACTGCATATAAACTTCACTGATTTACTAATAAACTTTCTACTAAAACAAAATCAAACGGATGCATTAACAAGGTTAGATTAACGCATTTTATCGACACTTAATTTGCATGGTATCCACCATACAAAGAATTGATATAATCGAACAATTATGTAGATATATCACCACTAAAAAACTGCCCTTCACCGACGGACTCGTAAATTGGATTATATCTTCCGTTGGTAAAATGGTAAACTATTTAATTGGATGAACAAAGCGGGAACGAAATTTAGTAAATTGGATCGATTTTTGTTTCAGAAGATGCGCTTGATGTTATTAAATTGGAATTAGCTAATCTTGGTCAAAATAGCAACGAAAACACTGTGAAATTTCATGTTAGGTTAAAACGTTTGAAATTGAAGATAAAACAGTGACATTTTTTTTTGAACAGTGACATGTGCAGATTAAAACTCGCTACCGATGCTTTTAAAAGATATAGATGTGAAGATTGAGGCCGGTGGTACTTCGGGAAGCCGGACTAAAATCAATGGGGGCCCACTAATAATACACCAATTAAAAAGTATAAATATCATAAAACATCAAAATTAAGTCAAGATTACAGTAAATGTCATAAAACATCAAAACTAAGTTAAATAAACAAAAAATCATTGCAATTTGCAAACATATTTGACAATCGACAAACAAATTTCTATTTCTTGTAATAGTATCTTTATACATATTAAAAGAAAGTTTTTTTAAAATTTTAAAACCATGTCATAATGGCACCTCACCCACCCTTTCATTACTGTCCACTAATAATGCCATGTCACTCCATGTCAAACGGCCATGTCACTCCCCATTATGTCTCTAATTACATTTTTGATCGTGTGATTGAAAAAGTAACCGGCGCTCAATGGCAGCAGCTGTTATGCCAGCCTACCCAGTTTCACTGACCGCTAAAATTCCGTTCAATAATTGTATCGCAACCTCGACCTCCGTACGTTTCACCGTTGAGCTTCTTCCATGGCTTTACATGGAGAAAAGAAGCAGTTCAAGAAATTGTCCCCTTTTTATCCTATAAATTAAAAACCGCACACGAACACAAAATTTCACAATTCGTTTTCATCTTCCCCTGAACATCATCAACTTCTTGATACTTATACAGCATAAAACCCTAGGTTTGCGCACCACGTTGGTGATCATTTATAGGGTTTATAACAATGGATTCTGAAGACGATATGCATGATGCGCATTATAGCGGCTATGCGATGGCCAACGATGATGATGGTTATGGTTTTGTGGATAACGATTCTGATGAGTATTAGTTAGTCGGCAACAGGTGAATTGAATTCTTGATGTCAAATTGTTTACTTTTAGATGTTTATTAATAATATTTGATGTAATTCTTCTATTCAGTTGGTCGATTTCATGTTATTATTGAGTTACATATTCTATCTGACTCAAATTTAGATATTAACTTGATTAAAGCTTTAATCTTTGATAACATCTACCTTTACTTGTATACTATGATTCAGTTTCTATTAGAATCAATTCGGAACACTTAAACGTCGGTTGAAGCCTTGATTTCAGCTAAGAAGCCGTGATTTAGTGACTGAAATGTTCTCCCTCAGGAATAACCATTTCGTATTTAGCACTCGATTTCAATCAAATCTTCATATCCCTCTGTTCTTATAATCCTAATTCTCATTGTCATTATCTGTTACATGTATGTTTTCGATCAATTCAAAACAGAATCTCATTTTTTTTTGTTGATAACACAGAGATGAAGATTTGTGTAAAACAATGAACCAAACTTGAACAATGATAGGTTTCTTAAGTCGTGTTTAGTTGATAATATTAAGTTATTTTTTTTTCGTGGCTCATCCATCGGAATCAAAAAATCAAGGTTCATTGGGTTGAGTGGTTAATAAACCCTTTGTAATTTCCCTGTTTTAGTTTAGTTTTTTGCTAGACTCAAGTTATTTATACTTCCTCCGATTCAAAATAAGTGCTACACTTTGAGTTTCACGGTTTTTGAGGCAAAAGATTATAATGATAGTTAAATTAGATTAATTGAAAGGTTAGTGAATAATGGGTCCCACACCTTTTGAATAAGGGAATTCATTTATGTACCACAACTTTTACTTCTTATACTACACTGTATAAGTTTTACAGTTAACTGTACAAGCATGTAAAGCTACAGTTGTGGTAGATGAATTAAAAGATGTGGTATGAAAATCACTTCCTTTTGAATAAAGTGGAGTTAATGATGTTTAAAAGTAAAAAGTAAGGGTAAATGAGTCATTTCATTTTGTTAAAGTAGATAGTTAGTGAGTGTGGGTCCTACTATTTTTTACCAAGTAATGTAACTTTTCTAAGTGTAACACTTATTTTGAATCACGCATATAAGGAAAGTGTAGCAATTATTTTGAATCGGAGGAAACGCCGAAACTCAACACGTTGCCTTCTTTTTATTGTTAAAAAAAAGGTGTAAAGTTTATAGTAAAAATATATTACCATAATAGATAAACATTCAAGGAGAGATCCATTATATTTATCAAGTCCCGAGCAACAAATCTCAACCATTGATTAACAAGATCTTATGGTCAAGATTAATAACATATTTTATACATAAAGGGGTATTTTGGTCATTTGGCACTTCAAAAATTTTTGACTTTTTTTTTTATTTTTTTGATTTTTTAATTTTTCTAATTTTTAATTGAGGGGTATTTTGGTCATTTAAAAAAAATTATTTTTTATTTTTTATTTTAAAATTTTATTTTATTATTATGTTTTCATTAATACACATAATGTGATTGCATACTGAATCACATGTGATTAAAAAAATTTTAAATAAAAAATAAAAAAAAATGAAATTTTTTTAAGTGCCAAATGACCAAAATATCCCTTCATAATAAAAATAATAAAAAAATAAAAGAAATTCTAAAATAAAAAATAAAAAATAAATATTTTTATTTTTAAAAAATGACCAAAATACCCCTCAATATATAAATAGGTGATTAATCTTGACCATTAGATCTTATTGATCAATGGTTGAGATTTTTTCTTCGGGACTTCCTAAAAATAATGGACCTCCCTGAACGCAACTCTACCATAATAATAGGATTTTATGCGATGGTCAAACTTTGCTCTTAGTTAACTAAATTGAGTAAGCCAATTGGGTTTGTAGGTTGATGCATTTAAATTATCATTAAGTTGAAATTAACCTGTTTAATAGATGGATCACACATTTTATAAATATATCAGTTAAGTTGATGACACAAAACTTTTTTACCTCTAGTCCTCAACTCAAACCAGCAAACAAACAAACAAACCATTGAACCAAAAGCCAGCTTGTTTTCTCGATCCCCTTTGCTATCGTCTACAATGTATTTCGAACTTTTTAAATGAAATAAAAGAGAGGAAAAAAGAAGTAAAGAGAAAAAAAAGAGATTTTAAAAAGAAAATATTTTTGTTTTTTTGTTCCCGTATCGGATAGAAAAGAAAAGAAAATTATCATTTTTTGTGTCCCTAGGTTGGAGAGAAAGGAAAATAGTTTACATATTTACAATTTTAACCTTAAAATATAAATAAATTAAGTAATATTAAGGATATTTTAGTAATTATAAATATTTTTAACTAATTAAAACTTCACTTCTCTTCAAAGTCCAAAGTCCAAATCTTATAGTGGGAGATTATGAGAGGAAAAATGCTCCAAATTTTCTTTTCCTCTTCTCTTCCTTCCTTAAAAAAAAAAAAAAAAAAAAAAAAAAAAAAAAAAAAACTTTAAAATACAATATAATTTTTATTTCTTTTTCTTTCTCTTCTTTTAAAATTAAAACTCGCGAAGACAAAATAAATAAGTTCCTTCCACCCGCACATGCATCACTCGACCTCCATGTTTTACACACATCTGCTTTCAACTACATAAAAAAACCGTGCAAAACGATCCGGAATTTTATAAATTTCTATAAATCATTCCGTCGATCGAATTGCGCCTAAAATAGTTTGACTTTTCAGCGAAAAAATGGGGAGTTTAAAGGCAGTGTTGAAGAATCCGGAGGATTTTTATCCGTTGTTCAAGTTGAAGATGGCGGCAAAGAAGGCGGAGAAACAGATCCCGGCGTGGGGATTCTGTTACTCTATGCTTGATAAGGTTTCTAGAAGTTTCGCTCTCGTTATTCAACAGCTCAATCCCGAGCTTCGAGATGCTGTGAGTTCAATTAATCAAAAACCTTCTAATTTGTTTGAGTGTTCTAGTATTTTTCGCCTAAATCTATGGTTAATTTTAGATGATTTCGATGTTTCGGTATTGTGGTTCGTGAATGCGTGAAGTACAAAGATGTAATACTAATATTGAAATGGTGAAAAAAGGCGTTCTTAATGATTTCTAACAATTTGTTCAAAAACTATACAATCTGCTGTGCGCATTAAGATCCACACAGAAACCTAATTAACTAGATTAGCGAAATCAAGTTCAATTAACCAAGCGGCGTTTCTAGAAATTATCAGCTAATCTTACAATTACTTGTTTATAGATTCAAATTACTATAATTTTCTCGAGTAGCAATTAACCAAACACCATCTTGTTTTGTGTGTTCTAGTAATCATCGACTCAGCTTGAAATTTGGTTTTATGAGTTGCTGCAAATTGCTCCTAATTTGAAGTTGTTTGCAGGTGTGCATTTTTTACTTGGTTCTTCGTGCTCTTGACACTGTTGGTATGTTTTCCAGTATTCTTTCATTAGTAATAAATTACTTTGCAGATATGTTTTGTGTTGTATTCATCATTCCTTTTCAACTAAGGAATTCATACAACAAGTCAACAAAATCATTTAATTTTCATGAATTATTAATTTTTTGTTAATCCTTTTGGGCAGAGGATGATACAAGCATAGCTTCTGATATCAAAGTGCCCATTCTTAACGCTTTTCACAAGCATATCTATGACCGTGATTGGCACTTTGCATGTGAGTACTTTTATTCTTATATGATATGTAATGCTATTTTTATTTTATTTTTAATTGTTTATTTATTTGTTATATTTTTGTGAAGGTGGTACAAAGGAATACAAAGTTCTTATGGACCAATTCCATCATGTTTCTACCGCCTTTTTGGAGCTGAAGAAAGGGTAACTTTTACATATAAACTATTGAATTATAGATTTTGCATTTTTTATCATTAAATCAAACAATTAATATGTCTCCTGTCATCTTGATTTTCAGTTTATATTACAAAAATTGATCTATTATATTTCAATTATTCTGCAGTTATCAGGAGGCAATAGAGGATATTACCATGAGAATGGGTGCAGGAATGGCCAGATTTATATGTAAAGAGGTACTTGTTATTTTCATCTCCATTTTGTTGATAAAATAGTGTAATTTGTTACTTTGGTCAAGTAAATTTTAATTTAATTAATGATATTAAAATATTTGCAGGTTGAGACAATCGATGATTATGATGAATATTGTCATTATGTTGCGGGACTTGTTGGATTAGGGTTATCAAAACTCTTCCATGCATCAGGCACAGAAGTTTTGTTTTCAGATTCCATCTCCAATTCAATGGGTTTATTTCTCCAGGTAAATTTTAAATTAATTATTTTTCACACATTATTTTTAATTATGACTTAACATTATACCATTAATCATAAATTGCAGAAAACAAACATCATTAGAGATTATTTGGAGGATATAAATGAGATACCCAAATCACGCATGTTTTGGCCTCGTGAGATTTGGAGTAAATATGTGAATAAACTAGAGGTATGTATGACGTCTTACATGCAGCTGACCTTTAAAATATATATTTCACCATTTATTTTTTTAATCAGGATTTGAAATATGAAGAGAATTCAGAAAAAGCTGTTGAGTGCTTGAATGATATGGTGACAAATGCATTAATGCACATTGAAGATTGTTTAAAATATATGTCTCAGTTGCGTGATCCTGCTATTTTCAGGTTTTGTGCTATACCACAGGTATACAATTACTTACTTAATAAATATATTTAATTTAATTTAGTATAATTTCATTTTTGGCAGTAACGAGTAATTGTAATTAACAGATTATGGCAATTGGAACACTAGCTTTATGCTACAACAATATTGAAGTTTTCAGAGGTGTCGTGAAAATGAGACGTGGTAAGAATAATTAATCATTAATTTATTTTTACAAGATTTTATGTGATTAATGAATGCTAATTATTATGATTTATCTAGGGCTTACTGCTAAAGTAATTGATCGAACGAAAACAATGGGAGATGTGTACCGGGCGTTTTATGATTTTTCTTCCATGCTCAAGGACAATGTATTAATCATATGTACTAATAATAGTTATCAAGATTATTATTACTTTTTTATAATATAAAGTTTCAACAAGAATCATGATATTTGGGTGATACAGGTTGACTTGAATGATCCTAATACCAGAACAACAATTATCAGGATAGAAGCAGCTCAGAAAATCTGTAAGGAGTCTGGTACCCTTAGCAACAGGTATTTTGACTTGTGGTTCCTTTGACCTTTACAATAGTCAATGCTGACATTTTGACTTGTGAAATCCGGATTATGATATTTTTTGTGTTCAGGAAATCATACATAATTAAGAGGGAGCCAAGCTACAGTCCAGCTCTGGTAAATTAACTAAATTAATAAATGATAATTGACACATAATAACCAACCATCATGATCTTTATGCAGATTGCTTTGCTATTCATTATATTAGGGATTCTGTATGCATATCTGTCTGCCAATAGACCAAATAAAATCAGTAAGCATTACTCATTCTGATCATGAACAAATTAAAATTAAAAATGCATACATAAACCTCGTCTTCCTTCACTGCAGAAGTTACTATGTAAGATTCCAGAACAAACCCAATTGTATACTGCTGGTGCTGGTGTGGTAGAATATTATTATTATTATAATTTTTGTAAAGGGAAGTAGTCATTGTAATCTCATTTGAGATTTATTATATGTGGACGAATTTGAGTATATCAGATCCTAAAATCATTGATTAGTATGTGTTTCTGATTTTGGAATCATTTGTTTTAAATTAATGTCTTTTAAAAAAGAGTAATTAATGTGTAAAGTCATTACAGTTGTGATATTAGTGTGATGGTTAGTGGTTGCTGCTAATTTTAGAGTATAACAAGAGATTATAATGGTTTGTGGATTGTTGGTCTGACTTATCGTATCTGAAGCGGGAATCTATTTTTACCCTACATGTGTTGTATCACAACTATTGCTTTAAATATATTGTACAGTTTGCAATAGCAGATTGTACATCATTATATGTAAAGTTCTGCTGCATAGAAACACCTTGTGGAAAAGACTTGTTGATTTAACATAAATGCAACCATTCAAGAGTGGTGGAGTGGTTAAACCACCGAATAAAGCATTCTAAAGACATGTTAATTTCACCCGATCGATCAAATATCCAGGATTTGAATCCCAGATTTCATTAAGAGCACTCAACTATAAAAATAACTTATAGCCACCAAGCTATTCAACATTTTTCATCAAGGCCACCAAACTATTATCGTTTAAAGTTCATTTTAACCTAAGGACGATATTTCTTTTACCACTATTGTAGCTTCCATCACCATTTTTACGATTTTTCTTTTCATGTTATATATAGTCATGATGCTTATATTCATACAACAATATATACAATATCAAGAAAATGTACACAAATTCCAAAATGCGGCAACAAAATTAAAAAAAAAATGATAAAACAGAAACAGGTGCAGATAGACATGCTGCAAATTAGAGGGGTAGGATCAAATTACAAAGCCACCATAATAACTGATAAAATTCATGGCAATTCCTTATTCATTCATGTTCAACTCAAGGTATTGTTTTACCCAAAAATGATTTTCATTGCAAAAGAAAATGGAAATCAAAGATATGAAACTTCATTGTTCATATGTCATATTACTTGAGCTTTGCAAATAGCCTCTGTGCAACCTGTATCAGATTACATACAGGTGTCAGTCAATTTGAGAATGAGTTAATTTGTATAATAATTTATCACCATTGAAATAAATGGACCAAAATGTACAAGAGAATAAGCTTACACATTTGTCAACACATTGCCAATAATCAAAGTACTGTCCAGTGCAATGTTTGTGACCACTTTCATCTGCCAACACTCTTTTCACACATCCCTGCATGCATATTCTAATCAACTTAATTACACCAAACAAATATAAAGTAAAGGTAATCACATAAGACAAAATCTGTTTGTTGTAGTTAAAGAATATAGGTCATTTTCAGCTTTATATACAACATACAGAAACATTTTTTTTTGGAATAAGGGTGGTATTAGAATTAAAACAAACAATTCAACCCAACATTAAATTTTAAAAACTTGGTAGCATGATTTGAAATTGTTGTTATAAACAATGAAACCATGTGAAAACTAGCTGTTACTTTCTGATCATTATCTAAAATTTGCAATTGACAACATTAATTTCGATATCCCAGTTTCTAGTGTATAAAAAACCTGATAGTCAAGCCAAGCTCTAACACACTTGGGCTTGCATAGATCTTCAAAATACTTTTTCTGGTCAACTGGTTCTTCATCCGACCTTAAATCAAGAAAACAAAGCTCAAACATATTATAATAAAACATATGCTGCAACTAAAAGTGCAAATGGAAAAGTAAGGGAAGTGATATATACACTACAAAAACTACTTTATTTACTACACTTATTAAGTCTTAAAGCACACTGTAAAAGCATACCAAAACATAGGTTGTGGTGTGTAAAGTGTAAAAATTAGTTTCCCAGAGTAAAAGGCGCTATAAGGAAACATATATGATCCAAACTTATGCTTTTAAGACAGGATTAATGATCTATAAACATAAAAATCCCTAACAATTGCAAATTTTCTAACTGCCTTTAATAGCATCTTAAGCATCGATATATCAGTATTTACAAAAGCAATTTCCGTACCAAACAATTAACTTAGTTTTATGGATACATTCAATAAATTGAAACACAGATTACTCACATAATTATACACGATTATAATAGACCAGCACTTGAAAGCAACCTCGTTCAAACGGATCACCTGCAAAAGTACCATTTTCAAGTATCGATTCAAACATCAACAGAAACCCTAATAGACAGATCGAATGAGTGGAGTATAGATCTAATACGATTACTCCAAGAATAATCGAAATTAATCGAGTAAATGAAAAAAAATTGTTACCGTCAAAAAAGGGGTTGAAACCGCAGCTATCGAACGAAAGACCAGGGAGAGAAAAAAAGGGGAAGGTTTAGTTTATGCGTTGCGTACTTGCGTCAACAATCTCGCGCCCCTGTTCCGTCTAGCACTTTCCGGAGAAAGACACGTGTATTCATTTAATTGGATGTATTTTCCCATTGTAAAAAGCCAAAACGTCATTAAACGACGACGTCCGTTAAAATGATGATCTATACACCATTTGAGCACGCACGCGAATGCTATGTTATGCAGTGTTTTAAAATTCGGGTTCGACCTGCCGGTTGGACCCGGTTTGACTGGAAATGGAAGTTTGTTGGGCTGAATTGACCGTGTCAAATTCTGTTTATGAACCGCTTCGAACCGGATTAGTTAATTGTGATTTCGGTCGGATCAGGATGATTGAACTGTGTTTTTTATTTGATTTTCTAATAATCTCACATTATGTTATTAAAGTGAATATTTTATATCATTTTTTATATGTTTGAAGCTTTATTATATGTTTTGAAGTTTGAAAAATTAAGTTTTTAATTGAATATTAAGTGTTTGATATCATTTAACATGAATACTTAATAGTATTATAATCCGATTGAACCGGCCGGTTTAAGCGGTCCGGCCGCTTTTAAACCATCAGCATGTCCGGTTTAAAATCCGAGTTTTAAAACATTAATGTTATCCCGTTTTTGGCGTCCCCAAACCGCACCTTCGCTTGTGCCAAATACCCACCAAGTGCTCTACGTCAACGATTTAATCGTTGTGTTAAAGATTTCCTTTTTTTATTTTTATTTTTGTACATTATGAGTGTTTAAGATATTTTTTGAATTCAAAAAAGATGTTATATAAATATTAAATGAGTAATATATTATTTTATGGTAAGTATTAAAACATATTAAAACAACAAAAAGTCGTTTAACTTAGAGTCTTGGAATACATCTTCATCTCCATCATAGCGATTATGCAGATTTGAGATTCAGAGATTTACGTAGTGTTTGGTATGAATGAATCAAAGACGTAATTGAATCAACTATTTCAATGTAATACAAAAATGTTGTTTGTTACATATTTCGTAATGCAATGGTTAATTACATTGAATATCATATTTTTTATTCCATAGGGCCCCCCATGTATTTTTTCATTCCATTCATGGATATTTTTATTTTTCCAATTATGCCCCTTAAAACATTATTAGTATTTATTTTATAAGGATATTTTAGTCTTTTTAATATAATTTCATTCTATTATGATGTTTATTCATACATACCAAACAAAAGGCATTAATCATTCATTACTTGGCATAACTACCAAACATGATAATGTAATCGGAATTAATCATTCTATTACTTGGCTCATTCCATTACATTACATTATTTATTACATTACAATTAGCTAAACTAAACATACCCTAGTGGGGTTTGCATTCACGGAGATTCTCGATCATTGCTTTCATGGAGATTTAATGTCACTAAATGATGTTATCGCCACAAACAGAAGATTTTGGAGTGGGGGTTTGAGTGTGTGGTTTTTAGTGGTGTGTGGTGGTAGGGAGAGGAAGGGGTGGTTTGAGTTTGGGTGAGAGATTGAGATCATACATGCGAAATGACCAAAATGCGTCTAACTAATGAATTTGAGTTAACATCGTTTAGAGTAAAAGACCAAAATGATTTAAAATTGCGAACCATAGGGGCTGCGCCTACAATTTTTGTAACCATAGGTACCAAACGTACAATTTTATCAAACCACATCGACTATTTTTACAATTTACTCATTTTTTATTAATCAAAAAATTTCGAGCCGAGTCGAGCTCGAAAGTGTTGTTACCTTCACCGAGCTAGAGCTTATGAATAAAGGCTCATTGAGCATCGAGCTCGAGTTTTAATTGTCCTGTCGAGCTCGAGCACGTCAGAACTCAGCTCGGCTCAATACATCTATAGTATATTTTAATACAACTCAATATTAAACTTTTACCATTTTCTATTTTAATACAACTCAATAATTTTTGAGAAAGACGAGATCCTTCGACATTAAAGTTATCATAAATTAAGAACATTTGCTTCTTACATCTTTTTTTTACTCAAAAATATATATTATGTTTGTGAAAATTTTTATAAATCATCAGTGATTTATCACGACTTATAGGCTACTAGGCTAGTAGTGATTAATATAACGTTGATATTTTTATTAACAACATGAACTCCACTATGTTGGTTGGGTCCATAAGCTAGTATATTCTATACAACTCACATCCGTTATACGTATTACTAGCAAGGTACTCGTATAAAGCAGCGGGTAATATTAAGTTTCATTTTAGTTATATATAATCAACTTAAATTAAAGTTTTGATTTTGGTAAACATTTTCAGTTTTGTCAGTTTATGTTTTATGGTTTTCATTTTTATGCTAGTTTTTTTTCGAATTTAAACAAGATCAAATTTATATGAGTGTCTTTTAATTTTCTGTTGTAGAGTTTTTTTAGTTTAAAAATAATAAGAAAAAGTTTAAATTTAATATTAATTCACAAAATGCTTTTTAATACCGTAAACGCATTCATGGCGAGTACATCCCTCATACTCCGTATATAGTAATGATCGGTTGTATACATGTATAAAATATTTAAATCACAGCCTGTTATTAAGAGATTGCCAACCATTAAACTTGAATTTCGGAAATTAAAAATTAAAATTAAAAATGCATTATATAATGTTAATTTTATTATATAAAGTTAGTGATTAGTGTTTAAATTTAGAAAAAATAAACAAAATACAGCAGGACAATACGCAAGTTTGGAAAACCATTCATTTTCCTTAGATATCTATGTACCCTAGATATTCCCTCCCACCTAATAAAAATAAAAGGGTGGTGATCATATTTTTATTTCATATCACCACATTTTACACTTTACAAGTTTTATATTAAATTGTACAATTGCATTAAGCGATGCTTGTTGTGTATGAACAAAAAATTGGACACATCCCAATATAAAACTAGTATAAGACATCAAATAGGGCCTTTATATTCAACGTACATTCAAACCATCTACTCTTCATCCCCATTTTCTTTGTTCTTTCGATTCATACCACTCACCTATATATAAAAATTATATAGGCAGAGTGAAAGAATTGATTTCATAGCAATCAATAACTTTTCGCTTAATTCATTTATAATTTTATTTGAAAATCCACAAGAAAACATGGGTGGTTGTTATAGTGCTCCCAAGGGCATGAAAAAGCAGAACAGTCGGGTCCCGGAACCCGCCAAGGAGGAAACCACCCCTAAAGTGGCGGTGTCGCCCAAGGTGGAAGCTTGTTTAGACATGAAAAAGCCGGTCAAGGAGGAACCCGTCCCTCGGGTGGAAGCTTGTTTAGACATGAAAAAGCCTGTCAAAGAGGAAATCGTCCCTCAGGTGGAAGCTTGTTTAGACATGAAAAAGCCTGTCAAGGAGGAAATCGTCCCTCGGGTGGAAGCTTGTTTAGACATGAAAAAGCATGTCAAGGAGGAAATCGTCCCTCGGGTGGAATCTTGTTTAGACATGAAAAAGCCTGTCAAGGAGGAACCTGTCCCTCGGGTGGAAGCTTGTTTAGACATGAAAAAGCCTATCAAGGAGGAACTCGTCCCTCGGGTGGAAGCTTGTTTAGACATGAAAAAACCTGTCAAAGAGGAACTCGTCCCTCGGGTGGAAGCTTGTTTAGACATGAAAAAGCCTGTAAAGGAGGAACTCGTCCCTCGGGTGGAAGCTTGTTTAGACATGAAAAAACATGTCAAGGAGGAACCCGTCCCTCAGGTGGAGACGTTGCCTAAGGAAGATACGACTCCACCTGAGGTGACATTATCTCCTAAAGATGATACAACGCCTACGGGCATGGTGTCTGAAGAAGACACCATCTCTGACGTATCATCTGATACGCCTTCGCCTAGGGAGGAAACCTCAGATGTGGTGACTATCACCCCTCCAGAGGACACCACATCTGAGATCACGATATTGCCTAAAGGGTTGACCGCTATCGACGTTGCATTGCCTCCTAAAGAGGAGCCACCTACCGAGATGGTGGTGCTAAAGGAACAACCCGCCATTGAGGGGGCGGTGCCTAATGAACAACCCACCATTGAGGAGGCGGTAGGCGCTAACGAGGGGGCCTCAGCCACCACGACCGAGGTGATTTCCGGTAATGAAAAAAGTGGTAATCTTAAAGAAACAAAGAAAGAAAAGGACGAAGAGGAGAATAAGGATGGTGAGAAGGTTGCGGATCCCTCCATGCTCAATGAGGTACGCAAATTGATATTTTATGCACTAACAAATTTTTAGTTATTATTTTTCTAACAACAATTTGATTAAAAAATATTAGGAAGAAGTTTGAAAAATATAATAAAATGAACCTAGGATTTTGTCAGTTTAAGCTTTTGTCAATCCTAGTGCAATTAGGAAATAGGTTCTAAATTCCTAAATTATGTATTTTCTGCCTACAAATAATATTACATTTTCAATTTTTAACTATACATTTGTCTTAGTTACATTTAGTTATACCATTTTTATGGAAGAGATACCACAATGTATGTAAAGATAAATCAATATTTTTGCAATTACAGCTAAAAAAAATCTTTGGATAATTTCGTATATGTGTGTTATATTTTTCTATACATAACATAAATCTTGAAAAGATTTTTATATTTTGAGACTTTAAGGGATTTCAAAAATCCTTAATTTATTAGCCCTTCGGTTTAAAACTAAAATTAAAAATTGGCGTAACAAAATATCTTTTTGTTTTTTAAAATGATCTAGAGTTCATGTGTAAAAAATATACAACATTTCCTGAAAAATGGCGTATCAATATTTATTTTTTAAATGATCAAGAGTTCATGTGTTAAACAAATAACAGGATTTTCTAATCGTATTGAGCCCTGCATTTATTTATAATTGAAACATAATGTTCATATATATCAGTGAAGTTATTTAATTATCAAATACTTATTTTTTGTTAATAATGCATTTGTGAAAACGTAGTACTTTTGTAACACAATATTTAATAAATAACCATTCGTATGCTTTGATTTGTGAAAAAAAATTAATTACAGAGAAAGACACTCGAGGAGGAGACTGGGCTAAAAGAGGAAGAGCTAAAAGTTGTCGACGAACCAAAAAGTGATAAATAATCATCGACGTAATTTGGATAATCTTCAATCGTTTGAGTTGTCGATTATATATTCATGAATTGCCAAACCATGTACCAAACGATAACCATCGCATCTATAAATGGACGACCTTGCTACTTACGTGTTTTGTTATCGAGTTAAGTATAAATCGTGAGATTTTGTTTTTACTTTTGTTTAAAACCATACACTAAACAATCTATAAAAATGTTTAATAAAGTAATCAACAAAACCTTGAAACTATTGAAAATGTACTTACTAAACTGACCAAATTACTAATTAACCAAACTAATTAGTGATGTTTATAAGACCACTGCTAATGGAGACGTTAGTCTTTAACTTCCTCAGCATCAGTTTTGCTCCGCCATTAGCACGGTCCTTCGGTTTTATAATGTCGGTTTTTTGAGTAACGAGGGAGAGGGGGGCCAAGGGTATTTAAATAAGGCATTTAATATTTTATGTGTTTATATTTATAATAATGATGTGGCCAAAAAGAACTGAAGAGATATGATATTATTGACATAAGTATGTCAGTTGAGTGTCACCCAAAGTTACGTTGATTTAGCAAACTTGAAGGCATCGATTTTATCCCGGTTGTCTATGGTCTATATTTATGAAACATAATTTATGTGTTTAAAATAATACTCCCTTCGTTCTAAAAAAAAGTTTTCTTTTCTTTTGGGCACAAACTTTTAGGAGAAAATTAGTTAGTGGTGGAGTCCTTGGTAATACTTTTGATTAAAATATAAAGTTAGATTGAAGCGAGAAAGTGTTTTATTAGTGGAATCTTTGGTCATAATATTATTTTATTAAGTGGACCCCTTAAATTTGAGAAATGAGAACTTTTTTGTGGGGTAAAATTATAAAGAGAAATGAGAACTTTTTTGTAGGATTGAGGGAATACTAAAAATATGCTTGATAGGGTAAAACATGCCTTATTTTATATATATATAAAGTACTAAAAGATTAATTGTATAACAGAGCTAATGAAATTAAGATACGAGCGTAAATAACAACACAATTACCATCATCTTGTATCTCATCATTAGAAGCATAGAAGTGATTGTTTGGAATCACATTAGAATATGCACGGTCCAATAATCGAATAATTTAGAAATGAATATGAATTGAGAAGAATAATTTAGAAATGAACTAACTATGAATTGAGAAATTTATGGTTTTGGTAGACTGAGGATCGAATCGGTGACGTCTTGCCGTCTTGGACTAGACGAACCGAACTGAGAGCTGTGGTTTCCCCATTTTTTTGACTTTTTCAAAAAAATAAATCAGTTTTGGACTAGACCGAGAACCAGTTTTGTATGAAAATTAAAACCGAGAACCAGACCAATATAGTCCGGCTTGCGATATGATTCGGTTCGGTAGTTCCAAACGGTTCTCAGTCTATTTCCATAAGCCTAAACTGTTGGGTTTTGTACAAATTAACTAGACTAAATACGCAACGGAATATTCAATATAAAATAAACTAGTTAATGACAAACCCGATAATGAACCGTTAGATCTACAAAATTAAAGCAACTAAAACGTAATAACATAAATTCGAAGACTTATATTGGCGGTGCTCGACGAGAGACCTTGTGATCGAGTACTTGCCGGATCTCGTGATGGTTTAGGATTCAAAACATAATCTCTCTATTGGTTCACACCCGAATCTACAAACAAAGGGGACAATATACCACCCGATAGTACAAAGCACACTCAAGAATAATACCTGAAAACACTCAACGAATCTCGACCTCATTAAGATTAAAACTTAGTCATTGTTATTGTTTTCAAGACTCAATGGGTATTTCAAGATACACAATAAACATACTACGACCATTACAAAGTTTGATCACTCTTTGATTCCGCATGGGGATAATGATCATTAATCTTTGCTTGTTTAGATAGTGTCGTGGGATGATAAGACCCTAAACATAGGAGCATCAGAGTCCTAATCACCCACAACCTGAAACACCCTTTCAGGCTGTCTTCTAACTTTGTCTGTTTGTCTTTATTAAATCTATAATAGGTTAGGGTTACCTTCAGTGACCCAACACTATGAAATTTGTCTAGAACCCATACCCATACAGAGTTATTTTACTCATTCCATTCCCATCAACACCATTTTTAGAAATGGCACACCAAGGTCGGCATCAGACTCATCTTTTAGGCTGGCTGGGCGATCGCCCTGAGCCTCACAATTTAAGGGCCCCAACTTTTTAGTACATGATATAGTAGACATCCCTCTATGGTTGATTTATCTAGCATGTCTATGTGCTAGATCCTTGTATTCATTATAGTTTGTTGAACTCTTGAATTTAGGTCTGGTATTTTTAGGATTTGATTACGGTTTTTTTTAATATTGTTTTATATCAAAGATCCTCTTGATTGAACTTTAAATCTTTGTTTATTTAATCTCTCAATTATTAATCTGTTTAGCTAAGTCACCACTATCGAAATAGTTAATAATTCCCTCGACATTTCACCTCGGTGACGTAGTCAGCAATCCACTAGCTCTAGGTATTCGAGATTAAATATTAATAACCTAGGTAAAATCAAGAGTCTAATCTTAGTAACGACCAAATTCTAGGATTAGAAGGTGACGGAACATCCGAACCTAGATATAAGTAATAAGACGAATTGTGATCATAATATGGTTCTTTAGGGAAACATTTTCTAGGAACGATAGTACGGCCGTTATAGGGAGTCGGAGACCTCTAATTCCCTAACTTCTAGAACACCATTAAAATCGAGACTTAAAAACCAAACCTAGATCTAAAGGGATTTGGTCATAGTGAATGTTTTCTCCAACCAGTTAGAGTTTCTTAGTCATTTGTCATTTTAAAGTTCATTTATTTTTAGTTAAAGTTAAATTCTTGTAATTGGTATAAATAAAACAAAAAACCCATTTTTTTTTTATAATTATTAGTTTTAGGTTAATTCACTTAGTTCTAGTTTTACAAAGTCAGCTTAATGTTCCTTGAGGAAACGATACATGGTTTACTTACCTTCACTATACTATCAGCAATCATGTCATACTTGCCTAAAAGTGTGGTAGTTTAGATTAGATGTAAATTAGAACATAATTTTATAACTAGATTTAGCACATTAGCCGGAATGAATAAAATTCTAATATATTACAAACTAAATTCCCATATACTCTTTGGTTTATTGAAATTGCACTACATTGATTTTCTAGATATCATATTATACATGTATTGTAATAATAGGTTGATCGAATTTGTTTCTCCCATGAATATGAGAAATTTCATGGTATTTAACTATGTTGTTATATTTGTTTATTCTATATTTGTCTGTAATATATATTTGTTAGGTTGTTTGGCTTCCGGAGCTTCATTTTTCATCAAGTCTGGGGCCAAAAATAAATGTGAAACGGCCTTACTCGGCATAAAGGCAATTCCTCTTTTTCGGTCAAGTGTAGTGGACGGTTGTATGTTTCATCCACAACTTGTTTCCCTTTTCTTGATCTTATACTACTCCAGCTTTTCGCATTTGTGTTTCTTCAACAAATTCGCCAGGTGGTTGGGTGCATTGTGGTTGTTGGCTTTGGAAAAGACATTGTTTCATATTTGGTTGTTGACTATATAAATTTGTTGGAAAATTTGAGGTGGGGGATGTGGAAATTGCATTTGAGGTGACGTTGGGTTCAATAACATATGTTGAAAAGGCATTTGGGGTGAACATGAGGTGTTTTGTATGTTTAAATATTGCTCCTATGCACCAAATTCAATGGTGAGGGTGTATTTAGATTAGAGGTTTGATTGGGTGTTAATAGAGGGATGTGTGTGTTTTAATCCATTTTGCTAAAAAGAGAGAAAAATGTTGTTGTGTCTTATATATGTGTTTTGTATTTGAATTATGTGTGGTGCGTTTTTATTATATTTTTATAATGGATAAGTGAGGCGTCAATTCACTCACTCTTCCGAGTTTTAATGGTATTAACAATCTAGCTTTTACACACACAAGCGCAGTGAACCCACCATATAGTATACGCTTTATGTTAGTACCGAATTTATTTTTGAACCCAAGGAAAAGCAAGAGTTGTCTTACTTCTATCACATAAATAATTAAAAGTAAAAAAAATGATTTGATTTGTTGTGGAAAATAGTTTTAGTTATTATAATAAAATGTAAAAGGTAAATAATAATAGTAATAGAATATTTACTTGGATATAATCCACTTACGTAGTTGTATTATGCAATTATTAAGTTTTGTTATGTATGGTAATTAATTTATGAAAATGTATACATAGCTTACTTATACACCCACCAGGATATCGTATAAGGTCCACTACTCAACATAAAAGCTATGTTCCCTTATTGCCAATACGGGTCGTTGGATCAAAAAAGAATAAAAATTACATAACCTCATGGTGGCGGTACTTCAAGCCAACACCCCAAGATGGTTAATGAGCATATGTCATATACTAGTGTATCAATCCAACACCCCAAGATGGTCAATGGGCTAATGTTGAATTGTTTTGTCAACACACTAGCATATCCTCGATAATACAATTAATATTGAGAGGGTCTCCATATGACCTAATTTAACCATGTAACTTTATTATCACGCAAACAAAACCATGACAAAAATAAAATACACACATATAATAAAGTTATAATAACCACATAAGCTTCATGTAACTAAGTAAACAGATAAGTTAGCCTAAGTACATCATAACACACAAAGTAAGCATTATCATAACCACAAATATAAGATTAGGGAAAGAAAATACCCAAGATGATGATATGATTAAAGAAGAAACTTGTATTCCAAATGCCTTCAATGTTTGTATAAAGCCAAACTTACAAAAACTACTATTAATATGAGAGAACTACAAGACAATTGAGAGAGAAATTGAGATGTATTGTGAATGTTGGTGTGTCTGAGATTTAGGTCTCTATTTATAGTGCAAAATTCGCTCTGCTACGCGTTGCGTTTGGTAGAACGCATCGCGTTCTTGACTGCATTAATGAGATCGTGGGCTAGCTTAAGAGTCGTCATTACTGTTAATTACTTCGCACTAAAACGCGTCGCGTTGGTTGAGAACGCATCGTGTTCAATTGATTGGAACGCCTCACGTTTATGCTTCAGCTTTGGGATGAACGCGTCGTGTTTGGAATCTTGGACGCGCCGCGTACGTCTTCAGCTTTTGCATGTTTTTCCAATCCTTAGCAAATCTTCTCCAAAACACCCAATTCTTATTTTTTTTTTAATTTTTTTAACGGCACCTAATCTACTATTTTTTTGTCCACGACGGGACTTAAATTATCATTTTAGCCTGAAACATTAAGAAAACAAATTTTGGAAATATATGTCCTAATTCTTAATGAATTTCTAGCTAAAATGTGTTAGATATGATCAAAATTCGAGATGTTTTTATGTATAATTTTAGTAATATCAATGTGTTTTCGGCATATATATATATATATATATATATATATATATATATATATATATATATATATATAGTGTAAAATTAGAATCATAACCAATTAAGGCTACAGAACCAGCAGAACTCAATCTAAACCATTGATTTTTGAAATGAAATGATCATGGAAGACACATTAATGTATTTGATGAGAGACCCCCAAATATTGATTTGCATGGATGTCATTCATGCATGTATACTTATATGTATAGATAACACTTATGTGTACATACATGAAAACATATACATATATGTATACATGCATAAATGACATCCATGCAAACCAATATTTGGGGGTCCCTCATCAAATACATTAATATGTCTTTCATGATCATTTCATTTCAAAAATCAATGGTTTAAATTGAGTTCTGCTGGTTTTGTTGCCTTAATTGGTTCTGAAACTAATTCAACCATATATATATATATATATATATATATATATATATATATATATATATATATATATATATATATATATATATATATATATATATATATATATATATATATATATATATATATACATACATACATACATATATATAACTAGTTTCATAACCCACTTGGATTGGCGAGCTAGCTTTGAAAATAAAATGCATAATAATGAAAAAATGTTGGAAAGTATACAGTAAAATATTATTAAATAATTAAAAAAACATTTGGTTATAAATAAATATATGTTAAAAAAATTCAAAACGAAATAAGTTAAGTATTAGTTACGAAATCGTAAAAGATTAGTTACTTATTATACTCTGTGAGTTGAGTTAAGGAAGGTCCCCTTCTATTATAAAGTCTCAAGGAATAATATACAACCATCAGATCAAACTTAATCAATGATCAAGATCACTTTAAAAATTACACACAGAAGGGTATTATCGTCCAAAGAATAAGTCAGACCTTCTTCAATATAGCAATCGAGCGTACCTTTGGCGATTTTCGGCGATCTCTAAGCCAGCAATCACAAACAATCAGTCACAAACTGCAGATCTAAATCTCAAACATCGAATCGATTGCAGCAAACGAATCACAAACAGCGAATCGCATTTTTCTCAAATTTGAGCTGTAATTAAAATTGCGATTGAATAAAAATAATCGCAATCGAACGCAGATCTGAATCTCGAAATCAAAATATCTTACGTTATCAATGAATCTGCATCCATCTATCAATAGCAATGATACAGAGAAACAAATCGATAATTCAAGTGAAAATTTTAATTCAAGTTTACTAGATAACAAGTCACAAGTGATTCGCTAATGAATCGCGTGTGATTGTAAGCTATGCGTTAATTGACTGCGCTCAGGAGAGATTGATAAGAGAATCACATGTGATATCTTTGCGAAAAACAAGGGAGTTTATATATAATAAATCACAAGTGATTCGCTTATGAATCACATGTGATTGTGAGCTTTGCGTTAATTGACTGCACTCAGGTGAGATTGTTAAACGAATCACATGTGATTTTTTTTGCATAAAACAAGGGAATTTACTAGATAACAAATCATAAGTGTTTCTTTATCGAATCACATGTGATTGTAAGGTTGCGTTAATGGACTGCGCTTAGCTGAGATTGATAATGAATCACATGTGATTTTTTTGCATAAAATAGAGGAGTTTATTATATAACAAATCATAAGTGATTCGCTTACGAATCACATGTGATTATTAGTTTTACGTTAATTGACTGCGCTCAGGTGAGATTGATAAGCGAATCACATGTGATTTTGTTTAGTAAAACAGGGGAGTTTATTAAGAAACAAATCACAAGTGAATCGTTTACGAATCACATGTGATTATATGCTTTGCATTACTTGACGGCGATCAGGTGAGATTGCTTAGCGGATCACATGTGATTTTTTTGCCTAAAATAGTGGAGATTATTAAATAATAAATCACAAGTGATTCTAAAATAACATTATAGAAACACATGTGATTATATATTCTGATTGATTATACCAATAAGCAAAGGATGTGGCAAACCCATGTCGTGGGAAATACAAAGGACATGGAAGAGATGAGTGGTAAAGAGATGAGAATTAAAGAAAGCAACATGAGGAAAATAAATTACAGTAAATGTACAGGGACAGATCACAATTGCAGGACATGTAAAAATATCACGAAAGGAAAAAGCAAAAAGAACAACATGTTATTGCGAATTCTGAAGCCACTATGAACAAATAGTGAAACAAATCTTACACTTAGTATTTTATTATTATTATTATTATTATTATTATTATTATTATTATTATTATTATTATTATTATTATTATTATTATTATTATTATTATTATTATTATTTTGCTTGATTAAGATAATTTGTAACACTTTAAAAACTCTATATTTGAATAAAATCTTTTAGAAATTTGTAATACAGAACAATCACATGTACATAGAAACAGAACATGTTACTTAGAATTAAATCAAATGTGATTGTATTAACTATCACTTGTGATTTAGTTAGCAATAACATGTGATTCTGTTAAGTAAAACAGAGTTATTTCATAAAACAGAGGAGTCTATATACATAACAAAATCACATGTGATTGAAAAAGTAAACATCAAGTGAATAGAAACAGAACATGTTATTTAGAATTAAATCACACGTGATTGTATTAACTATTACTTGTGATTTCCTTAACAATCACATGTGATTCTGTTAAGTAAAACAGAGTTATTTTATAAAACAGAGGACTTTGTATACATAATAAAATCACATGTGATTGGAAAGTAAACATCAAGTGCACAAAAACAGAACATGTTACTTAGATTAAATCACATGTGATTTTATTAACAATCACATGTGATTTTAGCATTCTATACATTAATACAAAAATACATCAAAAGTGAGCATTAGTTAAATCACATGTGAGTTTTATTTACGATGCATTAAGTACAACATTGTTAAAAACATACAAAACGGAACACATTGTGTCAAAGGATCACACACATTAAGTACATATATTTCAAAATAAAAATTTTTTTTGCAGAATTTTATCAAGCTTTACATGGAGCTTTATCATGACTTGATTTGTTTGAACGTGCTGCACGTATTTTCTTTTGGATTTCTTCCTTGGAATTTGCATTAATAATAGGGAAGAAAACCGGAAAAATCACATATGATTGTTAATAAAATCACATGTGATTTTGTTAGGTCTACAGTCTATAGACTCTAGTGTTTTATGGAAAACTTTTTTTTACATAACCAAATCACATGTAATTGTTAATTAAATCACATGTGATTTGATTTAAAATTTCATGTGATTGAAATTATTAATTGTAAATCAGTAAAACAACAAAAAAAAAACTCATTATCAAATCAACATTTTTGAATGAGAGTTTATCTTGATCATCCTCAAGAAACACTGCGAGTTCTTCTGCAAACGTTTTAAGTATCTGGAATTTTGTAAGCTTGCATTCCGGATTAAAAACAATGTTTGGCTGTTCAAAAAGATAATTAATACTTAGAACAAAAAATATAAAAAATAAAATGAAAATAATAAATGAATTAAACTTACAAATAGATAGGTTTGCAAAAATAGTCTTTTAGGAGCTGAAAGATTTCTAAGCTTTTCTTCATGGTTCAAAATGAAGGCCCAAATATCAACAACACATGCCTCAATATACAATCCCGGGCACAAGGTCTCTAGTCCCAAACGATCACCAAAACTAGGACCATCAGAAGCCTGAAACATGATCTCTCTATTATGAAAGAAACAAAACAACACAAAGAAGCAAGTTATCACAAGTGATTCGCTTATTAATACAAGGGAGACAATAAGAAATTGTTAAACTAAAATCACATGTGATTCTACCCACAATCTCAACTAAACACATGTGATTTAGCTTATTAATCACATGTGGTTGTAAGCTATGCATTATTTGACTGTGTTTAGGTGAGATTGTGAGTTCAATCACATGTGGTTGTTATCAGATAACATAACTACAACAAAAACCTAAAATAAATAACAATCACATGTGATTTTAAAAACAAAAGTTAACATAAAGATAACACACTATGAATCACTTGTGAACACCATAACAAATCACATGTGATTTACAACTAAAAACACTAGAAACCTGTGATTTACTAATAAAAACAGTAAAATCGATGGATTATCAAATACAAAACCTAGAAAAGTTGAAATATACAAAAACACAATAAATGAACAACTATTTATTCAAAAATAGTTAAAAAACTTATAATAACAAAAAAAAAAAAAATCAAGTTAAAATTACCACGAAGTTGTTCGGCATTTTCGGATTCTTCACCTGAAGCTTTTGGAGAAGGTCTTAAATCAGACATTGAAACGTTTCTTCGAATGATAATGTGCGAGAGAGAAAGAAGATTGGAGAATCGCCGGAAATCGCCGGAAAATGTAAGGGTTTCGAGATGTTTTTTTTTTGGTGAGAGAGAGAGGGGGGGGGGGGGGGGGGGGAGAGAGAGAGATGAAGAGATGGTTGCAGGAAAGTGAGAAAGAGGAAGTGACAAATTGATGGGGTATATCAAACGCAAAATGACGGATATACCCCTCCGTGTAAAAAAAAAACCTTTAAAATGATGATATAATCTGGACCATTGATCTTGATGATCCAAGGACCAATAATTATTCATTGGGACTTTATAATTTTGTTGGACCACCTTAAACAAACCACTATACCCTGTATATAAATACTAGCTTCAAAGCCCGCCCGAATGGGTGGGCATGCTTCAAGAGATATAAAAAAATAATAAAATAGTGATACTTTTGAAATATATAATCTCATCGGTGTTGGAATTAGTTTTTTCCATATAATCTTCACGTATAGTAACTGAAGTAAAAAAAATTAATAAACAAATTAAATGTATATAAGAAAAAAATGATAATAAGGATAGGCTTTAATAAATACCTTACTTAGCAAGGGACAAATTACAACTTTAACTCCCATTAATTCGACCCAACAAAATTCTTTCTAAACAAAGATTTTACCAAACATCATTAGCATCATCGTTATAATATACTACAAATCGACATAAGAATAAGAAAACGAAAAAAAATATCTAAAGATCAGCATCCTGAACTGTGACAACCCGCAAAATCGGGTATTTTATCCGACACTTAATTCAACCTAAATTATTAAACAATTTAGGTATCATAAATAAAGTATCTATTTCTTGTTCAAGTTTACTAAAATCCTACAAGTTTGGTGCACATAAGTAGTGATTCAAGTAAATGTTTGTTTGTGATCATATAGCGACAACAGTAAAATTTAGTGAGTTGGTGATCAAACTAAAACCAAAATAATAAACTTTATATTTTATAATAAAGACTTAATTAAACTAAAGTAGGGGTGAGCATAAAAACCGAAAAACCGAACCGAACCCGAAAACCCCGAAAAAACCGAACCGAAAAAACCGAACCATTAGAATAACCGACATCAACGGTTTTGATTTTTGGAAAACCCGAATGTTTGGGCGGTTTTCGGGGGCATATGAAAAACCAAACCGAAAAACCCGCCCCGCCCCGCCTTTATATATATTTCAAGTTTTATAAAAATATTCTTATATTTTTAAAAGATTTGATATAAATTTATTTGCAAAAGGAAAGCAACCATGCAATGAAACTTCTATGGATGAAGACATTGACTAAGATTGTTGCGAAAAAATGGTTGGATGTAATTCTATTATTAATTTTTTTTCAGATTATGTTAGTTGAATTTATTATTACATTATATTAAACTTACTAGTTGTTTTTCATTTATAATGAATGAGTTAAGGTTTGGAAATTTGAATCATAATATTAGTTTTTAAGGTAACAAATTGGTAAATTTAAAGGAAACTAAAAAACCGAAAAAACCGGAAAAACCCGAAACCGAACCGAAAAACCCGAAAAACCGAAACCGAAAACCCCGAAACCAAACGAGGTGTAATTCTCAAAACCCGAACTTTCGGGGCGGGGTTTGGTTTTAGTTAAAAGCCGCCCCAAACCGCCCCATGTTCACCCCTAAACTAAAGTGATCAATACAAAAATTGGTGCAAATTATCTTATTTAAATAAAGATATAAATTTATAATACTTAGTTTACTGCGAAAAGGTAATTAAATATTTAGTGGAGCAAAAGATTTTTATCAGTAAATAACTGGAGGCACAAACCAAGTAAAACCATGGTTAAATAATTTATCTGGCTAAATTATCAATATTTGTACAAAAACTATTATAATCGTCTCTTAAAGATTTAAAAGTCCCAAATCTCACAAGCATTAGCCGAATCCCTTTTCATACGTACAATTTATGAATATAACATAATATTTTATTCAAAATTTGAAGCTTATATTCCCACTAAAACTTGACACCACAAACCCCTGTACCCATACCTCCTCCTTACCGAAATGTATGCTAGTTGAAATCAGAGATATGGAATATCTAGTTTAAGGATTTCCATTTAAAAGAAAACTAATCATCTTCATATGAACCCTACTTCTGTCACCTTACCACCGAGACTACGTACCCCATCTTAGGTAGCAGATCAAGCAGTGAACCCATCTCAGTCTACGATTTGAACCAGAAAACCCCCATCGCCACTCCTTTTTGGTCTCAACTGTCCGACGAACATAAGCAAGGGATCTCCGGCGAATATCCTACCCCGACGAAGCACCTCTCATCCATGTCTATCACGTGAAAACAAACTAGAAAAAGGAAACTTTTGTGCCGGCCACGCAAGCAAACTGATCATCACCTTTTCAATTCGTTTCTCCGGTGGTTACACCTTTTCCGGCGAACAAGAAACAGTTCCGGCAACTCACCGACGCCGGCAACTCCACCTTGGGTCATCTCCGTCTTTCTCTCTCTCGCATGTTGCAGCCCTCCGACGAAACAGAAAAACAGGAACCACCGGCGAGATGCAGCGTGTTTCCGGAGTCAGCTCAGAAGTCCCGGCATCCTCGTTCCTCAAGCCCGATCTCTCTCTCTCTCTAAACTAGGAGGTATAATTCTTTCTTTATCGATTGCATGCATGTGTGTGAGTTACCGATCGTATGTTTTCTGGCGAGCTACAATGGCCGTAGCCGGATCCCTGCGTTGTATCGGTGTCACGTCGCTGGCGTTGAGTTGTTGCCGACCAAACCATGAACTGGGCATTGGGCCATATTTTTGTTAATCCATATCAGTTAGTAGCCCATAAATGTTTTTGCTTATTTCCATCGTAATCTTCAGCCCAATTTATATGCCTATACTTTCTTTTAAGAAATCAGACTTTAATATGAAAGTGATATTTATTTTCAGAATTCATTATTTATTTAATTAAACAATATTTATTTAAATGCTAAAAATTACGATTTAGTTAAATCCTATCATCAGATTATTATTAATTATTTAATTAGTAATAATTTAATATTTACTTATTTATTATAATATTAATTTTTTTTATTTAAATGATTATCCATGTTATCATAATTCGCGACTTCCATTCAATGTGCAAACTATTTCTATAACTCATTCAAGTCAAACGAACGTATTCAAAATGCGAGACCAATCTTATAGAGTCATCAACGTATCACTCAAGTCTAGATTCGTGTTAAAAGAATCTCCATGCATCATGTAGTTTAGGCGTGTCATTTAGACCGTCACTCATTTAATTATTTCTATGCGTTTAGGATGCTACGATCATTTGGTTGGAAACCACGTTTTTATCTACATTTTTGGATAGCATTTCATCAGGTGAGTTTCACGACCCCACTTTTACTGTTTTATAACTATTTTTATCTGGGGGAGAAAACATATACCTACTCAATTATTTTTACAATAAATAATCTTTGTATAATCATTTTTGTGTACACGTACCTAACGATGAAGGACAACGGACCATGCTACGAGTCCACGTTTAACAGTAATCATTAACTATTTGTGGTAGCCAAGGAATATAGAGATAGTACTATCGGGATTGATTCCCCGCTCATGACTAGTCGCGCTAGTCTACCTGAGAGTGAGCTTTATATTCTAACGATTTTAGATTTCGGTTTGATTATAGGCTCCTTGATTATACCTTAACTTGAATGTTCTGCAAACATGTCAAGGGATTATGCATTGCACATAAAACTATTTTTGTACAGGATTTATACTGAACTATTTTTGACGATACTAAATTTGTGTCGCAAAGCCTGTGGACTCACCAACCTTGTGTTGGCATTTTTTTTTTACTAAACGATTTATGGAGTCACAAAACCTGTGAACTCACCAACCATTGTGTTGACACTTTTTCTAATATGTTTTCTCAGGTGATGGAAAGTAAATCTTTTTGCAAAGATTCGAATATGGTCGAGATTGTCATGCATTTAGTTCAAAATAAGTCTTAGAGACAGAAGTTTCATTTAAAACTTATTTCATTGGTTTCTATGGTTAAACATTTACTTTTCACTTTGTAAAAGGTATTGACAATCCATTTTCTATTAATGCGAAGTTTACTATTATTGATGTGTAATGTTGCTAATTAGTCGCACCTCGTTCTTCCGCAAAATCATTTTTGGCGGGGTGTGACATGAACAACATGCCACCCACCCGATTCTTCACTTTCTGGCAATCTTTCACGACATAATGAACGGTTTGCTTTTGCAGTACCAGAAATATGAACCCAATCACTATTATCACTTGCAGCAGATGATGATTCTTGATCATCATTTTTCTTCTTTTTCTTCTTATTTCTATCCAAGGGCTGCCAAGTATTTTGCTTTATTCTACTAATAGTAATATCATCTTAAAATCTTGGGCAATTTTCAAAGAATATATAATAATAGTTTCAAAGTCCGCCCGACGAAGCAGTAATTGAATTCAAATACTTGAATTTAATTAGAACCACCGACGAAGCAGTAATTGGTTGCATCACGTTCAGTAAATATGGTATATATTCTTCACAATGTTGCTTTAAATTTTCTTTTTAAGTTTCAAAACATCGAAATCATAGTCAAAACTGTTATGGTTGCTTTCCATTTCCATAAATCCGTCAATTATGGTATTTTCTTAATTGTTATATGGTATAAATAAGAAAATACCATAATTAATGCCTAATTATTGGTAATCCGTCAAAGCTGTTTTTTTAGCCTTCGAATTTTCATTGGCAATTTAATGCCTAATACTTTAAATCAATAAAACCTAAACTATAATTATATTAAGTGTGAAATTATCATTTATTAATTTGAAAAGTTAAGAATTAACGATACATGATTAAGTGAAAATTAAAAGTTTTTGCAATACATTGTCATTCGCTTTATTTGCTTTTAAATATGCATCCTATACATAATCATACCCTATATATGAGGCCTAAATTTGAAGAGAGTTTGACACCATGGCAATTCCAAGCATTCCTATTCGTCCATAATGCCACTTGGAATTCCCTGATTGGTCCACGTCATTTGCACTAATACAAACGAATCTGGTACAGCTTACGGTCTACATTCATACGCTCCATATACGGCAAACGAATCTGGTACGGCTTACGGTCTACATTCATATGCTCCATATACGGCTTCCTACATATAAGGAAACAAATTAATAACTATTTAAAAGATCCTACATACAAGGAAACAAATAAATATTTAAAAGATCAATCAGCGACTCAATCGTATTTATTCAGAAGTGATACACGACTCAATATAATTTCCAAAAACCGGCATTCTATGATTACGGCATAAAAAGCTGGATTGTGCAACGGAACCAGACTTCAGATATTACGGATTACGGCATAAAAAGCTGGATTCTTCATTTAATAAAATGTCCGTGTAACATTTCTTCATTTACCTTTTTTTGTACAAAATCATCATCACATCTATCGATTATTATGTCATTTAGAAATATATAAAGTTTTTGGACATTTTTCTACATACTAAAATTTACAGCATACCCGCCCATCGGGCGGGTTTTGTAGCTAGTTGTGAATAAAAAAGTAAAATAAAAGGTTACCATTCATGAAATGCATCCAATAAATACCAAAGCCCAAACCATAAAAATATCATATTGCGGAAATATGCTTAGTCAATGTTCGTGAGACCTGCATTATTACAATCACCGGATTTCAATTAATTGAATAAAGAGTATTATTATTATAAACATCATAAAAACACATAAAAGATTTATCATAATCAATAGCAATTACTTTTTTTCCTATTTAACATAACCATTATAAGTCATTATCATAATCCAAATAATCAAGCAAACTTACCATGTTTGGAGCAACCCACCCAACAATAGCTGGCAATGTGGTAATAACCTAGAAATCAGTATAATCAGTTAATCCAATTTCTTAAGAACTTAATAATTGATTTATTTTAAAAAGAGAAGTTAAATGTGTTAGATGTGAACTTACAGAGCAGGCTGCTCAAAATGCATATTTCACCAAATGACACCCAAATTATGCACGCAACTAACCCAAAATGAAAAATACCTTTTAAAACTGAAATAGTCGATCCAATTTTACTCTCTTTACATGTGGTCAGGAACTGGTATTTTAGGTCTCAAAAAACGAATACAATTGATCCATAACTTTTACCATCTTTTAAGAAGGCAATTGATTACTACTTCTACCGCGAATCCTTATTAGAAATTCTGCAAGAAAAAAGAATTAATAAGCATAATTGACAAGATAAGAGAAATTTATCATAAATTAAAACCTTAATGACCTTGCTGACTTGATACGAAAAGCGAAGCTCATTATTTGGGACAAGGCGCCAATGATAAATCGACTTTGTTATGAGGCATTTGATAGGACATTGAGAGACATATGCAGGGAAGACCCTATGGTACCATCAAAACTTGTGTTTGGCGGCAAAGTTGTTTTGTTTGGTGGTGATTTTCGGCAAATTCTTCCCGTTATTCCAAATGGTAGTAGACAAGACGTGGTTCATTCGACAATCAACGCTTCTTATCTTTGGGAACATTGCACTGTCATGAAGTTAACAGTCAACATGAGGTTGGGATCAGGAGCATCTGAATTGGAAAAAAAAGAAATAAAAGATTTCGCAGAGTGGATTCTAGATGTCGGTGATGGAAATATAGGTGGAGAGAATGATGGCGAATCATCTATTCAGTTCCCGGATGACATGTTGATTCCAGAGTCTGGAGATAATGTTGGTGCAATTATACAACAAACATATCCGTTGTTGCTACAAAACCTGTGGGACCCGTGTTTCTTTCAGGACCGAGCTATTCTGGCACCCACACACGAAATGGTCGACATGATTAATGAATGGATGCTTTCTTTAATTTCAGGAGACGAGAAGATATACGAGTCTTCGGACTCTGTTTGTGCTGCAGATGCTGATGATACTATGTTTAGCCTAGATCTTTACACCACCGATTTCTTAAACAGTATAAATATGTCAGGTGTCCCACATCATAGGTTGAAGTTAAAGATAGGCACACCTGTAATGTGTATGTGTAACATTGATCAGAAAGCCGACTTATGCAACGGAACGAGGCTTCAAATATTACGCATGGGAAATAACATAATTGAATGTAAGATCATATCTGGTGGAAAGGTTGGTACTATTTGCTCTATCCCGCGCATGGTTATTAGTCCTTCAGACAGCAAGATGCCCTTCAAATTGAATCGAAGACAATTTCCTGTTCAAGTATGTTTTGTCATGACTCTTAATAAAAGTCAAGGGCAAACATTGTCGCAAGTAGGTTTGTTTCTCCAAAGACCGGTATTTTCACATGGCCAACTATATGTCGATGCCTCAAAAGTGAAGAAGAAAAACGGTTTGAAGGTTATTTGCTGTGACCACGATGGCAACTACACCAACTCAACGACAAACGTAGTATATAAAGAAGTTTTATTTCGTCTTTAACTTTTTTTTTTTGGATTATTTATGTATAACAAAATATTTTTTATCATATATATATATATAAACATTGAGTTCCAATTTTGAACTTGCAATTAATATCATGCAATTAATATTAATAATATTATATTATAATAATATAAACAAACTTATTAAATTGTAAACCCAAGAGTTTTGAAATAAATATAAATAATAATAATAATAATAATAAAATGTTCAATAAATAAGAGACTTTTCAAGTTTTATTAATCTTACACATTAGCATCTATAAATACTCATTCTCATATTGCAAAAATTTTAACACTCCAAAGGTGTATCCAAAAGAAATACTTAACAAATGGAGTCAACAACAAAGATCTATAGGGCTTTTATCATATATCGTCGCTATTAATTGGTAATCCAACATAATCTTTATGATTTTGTTTTAGAGAGGGTATGTTAGTTGTATTTGTTTAAAATTAGACAACCTCTTTTTGTATATATTTATAAAATTCTTATTCGTTGTTTATTTACATTTTGTATAAAAATTATATTATATAATGATCTGATAGTTATTATTATAGTATATGTGATTGTGTATGATATTATCACAATTATTTAAGATGGATATCTTATCATGTTAATAGTCACAAATTGTTGTTCATTTGATTTGTTATTTTACTTTTAATCCAATTAATAGGTTTTGATCGCCATTTTTCACATCTTGCGATTCTCTAATTAGTAGGAAAATATTAATTAAATACATTGGTGGTTGTTGAATTTATGCTTATTATCGTTTGTATATGTATAATAAAATATAAAAAATGAGTTTCATGTTGATGTTGCATTTATTATAATATTAAGTAAATCATGTTAATAAAAATTGAGAAGCTCAATAGTTGTAAAATCAAGAGTTTTAACATAAATTTGAGATTATCTAATTAGTAGGAAAATATTAATTATATATATCGATGGTTGTTAAATTTATGCTTACTTCTTTTATATATGTAAAAAAATATAAAAATTGAGTTCTATTTTTATATTGCATTTATTATAACTGAGTTCTATTGAGTTCTATAGTATTGAATTCATTTTAATAACAATTTGACAAACTCATTAATTAACCATCAAGTAAAGATTTTTTTATGTTAAGGTTGTTTATGTAAACAGGCAAAAATGGTGAAAACATATCCGTGCCCGTATTCAGTCTCGGCTCTCACATCGATGATGGGTGTGGTTCAAGCAATCGTGTTCGGGCTATGCACTGAAAGACGTTGGATTGATTGGAAGTTGGGTTGGAATATTAGACTTTTAAGTGTTGCTTATTCGGTATATACTTTTAACACTTTAACAACATACACATGATCATACACACACATCATGCACTCACTAAATCCAAGTTGATTAATGCGTCAAAAGGCGTTAATAACAACAGGATTTGTCTAACTTATCTCCTTAAAAAATATTTTTAGTTAATAAACTTAAAGTTACTTTTTTAGTTAAAAATACGTTTAATACATGTACAAAAAATAAATATCATTAATAATTAGTTTGAAGTGCATATTTTTGTTATAAAATGAAAATTTAAAGTTTATTTAATACTTTTAATATCATACTTCTAGATACGGGTTAGATAAACTCATAACACTAAATTCATCATCCAACTTGATTAAGGCGTCAAAAAAAAAATTAATGTGTACGTTTCTAGCTTCTACTCATTTCGTGTCGCTTAGGGTCAAGAAATATTTTTAGGAGAATTGAAAAAGATTTAGAATGGCAAGGCCTAAATTTAGGGGTGAGCGTTGTCTATAAACCGAACCGAATCGTACTAAAACTGATAATGGTGAATTTTTCAAAACTGAACTGATTACATGTTTCAATTTTGATTCGTTTTCGGTTCGGTTTAATTTTTTCAGAGCATGGACTGGACTAAACCTCACCGAAATCAATATGACCAAAATTTAAAATCATGAAAATTACAAAACCGAAAACCGAACTGATTACATGTTTTCGGTTTCAGTTCGATTTTTTCGCCCTAAATACTCACTCTTACGTAAATTAATCCCATATTAGTTGTGAAAATTGTGTTGCTCATTTATATCAAGGCAAACATACATTTTAGTATATAGGTTCTCTAATGGTTAATTTAGTAAAATGATTCATTAATTTGATCGTTTTTCTTACATGATTTATTTTCCTTATAAAATTTGACGAACTAAAAATATATAAGTTCATATCATTATAACGTAATAATTCAAGACCAAATTATTAAGTCAAGATATTAAATTAACTATTTTTCTAAGTTTATGGTACCACGTTTCACTTTACACCTTTAATGGTTAAAAGTAGTAGATGACTCGATCTAGTAAATTCAAGAAGCTAAAATGTATTTTTACCATAAATTCTTTTTGTTAGGGCATAGTTGCATCTGGAATAATGTTTATATTTATCGCGTGGTGTGTGCAAATGAGAGGTCCATTATTCGTGTCGTCTTTCAATCCTCTTATGCTTTTTATTGTGGCTATTGCTGGATCTCTAATCTTGGATGAAAGACTACACTTGGGAATGTACGTTTAAGCTTTAATATCTTTCTTGTTTTTAAAAATATCAAAAAAAAATTATATTTACCTCCAACTTTTTACAGTGTGTTGGGTGCAATATTGATAATCTTTGGACTCTATTCTGTATTATGGGGGCAACGCAAAGAGATAAAGAAGGTGGCTCAATTGTGTCCAGTAAAAGAAACAAGTATAGAAACTGTTGTTACTGCAATTGATCGTGAATCAAGTTTTGAAGTTATTGGCGATGGTGATTCAAAACACTCGAGTGTGCGTAGTGCCAACGATGAATCGAGGCAAATTGAGGTTGTTGTGACTTCATTAAATTGAAAATTATGTGTCGCTTTTAGGTAGCCTATGTTGCAATAGACCAAAAGATTTAGGTTGTTATATCATAGTAACATGAAATTTCTGACCTACAACATTTGTTTATTACTTAATTTAGACAAATTATGATGATTAAAAGAATATTTAAATATCCGTTTTGCTTGATTTATGTGATAGTTAGGGGTGACAATTTCGGACCCGACACAGAAATAAACTAAGTTATGATTGAGGCAATTTGTACAAGCGATTAGATTTGGTAACTCAAGTTTTGACATAAGTTGCTTCTATTTAAAATCTTTTAAACAATGGTTGAAAAACATAATCGCGCTTAGCAGATGCAGCAGCCCTTAATTACTTGATTAATTCCTTTGATTCATAGTGTGTTTCATCCTCCATAATTGTCAGAATAATTTTTCTGTCATCATCTTTTAATAGTTTCAGACTTTCTCCAGTGATTGGTAGGGTCAATGGTAACAAACTCTGTTGAATTAATTCTTCAACAAACTTATCTGTATTGTGTCACATTCATAACTGAAAAAGGCAAACAAACAAACAATAATATTAAACGATCAGAATCAAATAACCAACTGTAATGTAATAACTATACAGAGTGTAAAAGATACTAAGGTGGCAACCATTTGGTTATGAAAGGGTTGATTTGTGAACTATGACTAGTCAAATTGGTTAAAACATATATTAACCAACCTTTAAATTGATTTGTGTTCATTGAAGTTTGGATGAAGGGCTAATAAAGCAGGTGCTTTATCAAAATCATAAAAAGCCATGGTTATTTCTGAGAACCCTTTAGCAACAGAGAACCATGCATTTTTCATGAATTTAACTGCCATTGTATTATATAATGTAGGGTTATAGTGTATATGAAAATGAAAGTTTGATTGGAAGTATGAATTATTTGGGTTAAATGATCAAGTGCATATTTATAGGTGAAATGGGTATACTTTAAATAATTTAAAATATTTATATTTTTTAAAAACTATCCGTGTTACCTGCTTGCGACTCCTTCTTCTCGGCATTTGGCGATAGACAATTCGTTGGTGATTTTCACTTTGGCAAGCAAATGGCGGGGATGACGGTATGGTATGGCAACCGCCAAAAGGTTTGGCAAACTCTTTAATTGACCATACCAAAAGCTCTAAGAGTATAATTAGTATGGTTGATATATATGGGCCTAACTAATTTAATAAGGCACAATATGACTATGATCCATAATCAAACAATGACTACACATGATTAGCGCCAAATACTTATGTTTTGCAACTTTAGTTATATTTAGTTAACTTTTTAGCAAAGTGATTAATTATAAAACTAGCTTATTATTAGCTGTTATAAATGCATAACCAATAAGTTCAAATTCATCTCATTTTAAAGATCTCAATAACATTATTCTTAGTATATATTGGAAGGTGGTTTTACGCAACCGTATATTTCATACGCATTACTACTATACTATCACCAAATAATTTTTCCAAAAATGAAATGAAACTATCTGATAGTCAAGATTCCTATCTCTCTCTAATCAATATTGTTCTTCTATAAGAAACGTAATAAATACATATTAATTTGCCATTAGCATGAATGCATAACAACTATCTTCAAACGATCCGTCGCATTTAGAAATAATTTCTCATTTAAGACAATCCTTTGTAACTATCGTTTATTTGCAAAATGATAATTAGCAGTATGGTAATTGCTCTCATATTTATGGTCGGTGATTCAAATTCTGTAACGGATATATGTAGTATTTAAAATTAGGATTTGCGTTAAAAAAAACAATGTAAAATGACAACATCATTATTTCTTGAACCATGTGGTGGTGGCCTAGCGGCAAAGGATCCGGATGACTTTCTAGAGATCACGAGTTTATTCATTTCCAAGTAAATGTTTATCAGATGACTAGAGAAAGTTTAAAAAACAGTCACAACAACAATAAAGTTACGTACATTATAAACATAAACGTAGCCACCTTTGAGAGCCCTTGTAATGAAAATACCTTCTTTATTTATAATTTTTTACACTATTATTTCTTGCTTATAGCTCTCCCTTTTGATCAAGTTGTTTGTAAAAAAACTGTTAATAAATAGTCAAAGTTCCAAAAATGTCACTTGTCAATAGTAGAGGGAGAATACAGTAACTTATAGAGTAAAATATTACAGTAATATTCATGGACTTTTTTATAATTTTTCCTTTCCACCTCCCCTGGTTTGTTGAGCTGGATTTAATGTTGGTTTGGAGTCCGGAGAATAGTGTCTGGTTATACAGAGAAAGAGTGATTTGGTTCCGGGTCTGACCCGAATTTCCCTTTGTTAATCCGCCTCTTGCACTCCATCTGTTTGTAGAAAGTTCTAAATGAAAATTTGTCAAAATTATAAGACCCACACATCTAATCCTCAAGGTTTCAAGATTTGATTTTTCTATTAAAGGTATAGGTCTATAATCTTGTATCATATTTTGGTTATATTGACTGTAATTTGTGTGCCCTAATTTCACCTGTTTGAAGTAATGTCTTTTGCTTTTAAGTGATGTTTGATTTTCTTGAATCACTTGAAAAGAAAGAAAAAAATGTAAACCAATTTTAAGCTCTCTAATTTCCTACACCATCAATTCATCAGTATGAAACCTTATCTTCATTAATGCAAATTTGTGGCTTCTAATTGATGTTTTTTTTATATATAAATTTTCTTGAATTTTTACATGGATTTTGCAGGTTATTGGCTGGAGCTCTTACAGTGCAGATTTGATGGAAATTTAACTTTGCACCAACAGGTTTGTTTGTTTTTATTTTTCTACAATTTTTACGTTTATACATACTTTGAAATGAATTATTTAACATTCTTTTACTCCTTTTTACTAGTAATCTTAATCTATGATCACCTAGGAACATGAGGAATCTATTGTAGATATGATTGAGGTGGGTATAAGGAACATGCTTATACCGGATGCTCATTTAGTCATTTTCTAAAACAATAAAAAAAAAACAAAATTTTGACATTTTCATTTCATTGACTATTTTTCTTGGATATACTTCAATTCCTTCAAATTTGTGTTCCTGCCAAAGCAATCCAACTACATAAACAAGTAATTAGGAGAAACTTCCATTTCCATATATCATTAACTAGTTACCTTTAATATTATTATTTATAATCAACTTAGGGGAGGTTTTATTCTATAATTGAGCTAACTTTAGGTTAAAACTCAAAAAGCATGTCTAAAGAAAAAAAATAAAAATAAAATAAAAAGTAGGTTCTTGGAAAAGATATTAAATTTAACTTCTTTTAAGGCCCATGCGAGGCTTCTTTTTCTAATCTTCCTTTTTCTCTCTCTCTTATTTTTTTTTTGTTTTTCAGGTGAGAAGAAAAAATAAATATTATTTTATATTTTGTAATTAATGTCTTTTCGAAGCATAGTTCGTGATGTTAGAGATGGATTTGGGAGTCTATCAAGGCGTGGTTTTGAAGTGAGGATTTCGGGTAATCATAATAGAGGAAAATCACAAGGTTCAGTTAATGATTTAAGGGGAGTGGGGCCCACTTTTGTGATACAAAATAGTAATAGTCGGTGGGCTAATCTTCCTCCTGAGCTGTTATTTGATGTGATTAAACGGTTGGAAGAAAGTGAAAGCAGTTGGCCTGCTAGAAAACATGTTGTTGCTTGTGCTGCTGTTTGTACATCTTGGAGAAATATGTGTAAAGAGATTGTTGGAAAACCTGAATCATGTGGAAAACTTACTTTTCCAGTTTCATTAAAGCAGGTATATTATTTTTATTAGGAAAAATTACAACTTTTCTAGAAAATTTGCCACATTTTTTTGTAATTAAAAAATTCCCTATTTCTTGATTATTAATGATAGTTATTATTATTATTTTTTGTACTCTTTTAGCCGGGATTTCGTGAAGGTACTATTCAGTGTTATATCAAGAGGGATAAATCGAATTTGACATACCATCTATTCCTTTCTCTTAGTCCTGGTGAGCGTTTATTTATTTATATTTTATTGTTTCTGTTGTGGCCTAATTTTTTGTAACTATGAATTTAGTTACCTATTAAGCTTTTGAATTTACTAGCACGTGTTTTGAAGTCTATGGAAGTTATGTAACATAACAATTATAAGTATATTATACACCATCAAATCCTTATTTTGAGGTTTTTTTGGTTATGCAGCAGCTTTACTTGTTGAAAATGGAAAGTTTTTGCTGTCTGCAAAAAGAACACGAAGAACTACTTACACCGAATATGTCATATCAATGGATCCTGACAACATTTTAAGATCAAGCACTACTTACATTGGAAAACTAAGGTAATAACTAGTGTTGTACTAAATTTAGCTTAATCTATGAAATTAGTATTTTTATTGAATATAAGTATTTCATTGTTTGTGTTTCAGATCAAATTTTCTTGGTACAAAATTTATAATATATGACACACAACCTCCACATTTCAATGCACATACACCAGTAGGAAGATCAAGCAGAAGATTTCCCTCCAAAAAAGTGTCACCAAAAGTGCCAAGTGGCAGTTACAACATTTGCCACATCAGGTACGAGCTTAACGTGTTAGGAACACGGGGTCCACGTAGGATGCATTGCATCATGCAGTCAATCCCCGCCACGTCACTCGATCCAGGTGGCACGGTCCCTGGTCAACCCGAGCTCTTGCTCCCTTCACATTCCTTAGAAGACTCCTTCAGAAGCATCTCTTTCTCACAATCCCTTGACCGGTCAACCGAATTCAGCAGCTCCAGATATTCTGATGTCATGGGGGCCGCCGATGTTCCCGAGGGTGAAAAGACCTTGGTGTTGAAGAACAAAGCGCCTAGGTGGCATGAACAGTTGCAATGCTGGTGTTTGAATTTTCGCGGGCGTGTGACGATTGCGTCGGTGAAAAACTTCCAGCTCATCGCCGCCCAACAACCTCCGGCGATGGTGGCGGCGGCAGGTGGTGGTTCTCAGCCAGCTCCGGTGGAGCATGATAAAGTGATTTTGCAGTTTGGTAAAGTGGGGAAGGATATGTTCACCATGGATTACGGGTATCCTTTATCTGCATTTCAAGCTTTTGCTATCTGTTTAAGCAGCTTTGATACCAAACTCGCTTGTGAATAAAAGTTTTTAACATTTTGTGAGCCAAATAGAGAGTAAATTATAATTATAGGTATAGATGCATGGTTAATAACCGTTGTTTGTGTACATATATGAATATCATTCTTTATCTTTAACCTAGTTAGTACAAGATTTTGCATGTTATATTGACTAAAAAACCTAGGGGACTGAAAATGACCATCGTAAGAGGCCAAGTAAGGTAAGGTAATCTTGAAGTCTCACAAGAAACAAGCTTCAAACCTCACCGGATTACACACTTCGGGATGACTTAGAAAAAACAAAAATTGAACATGACCACAGATATACTAGTTAGGTTGCATGTATCAGAATCAAATGCTTGACGTAACTTGAACAAAGATCCTTTTAGATTTACCAGAGTAAACTTGATTTCTAATCTTTTAGTCTCTCAAAATTTTCCCAACCTTAGTTTAAGCTTAATGACCTAATAAGCTTAAAAGTCTTAAATAAGTTAGAGAATTTATATGACCAACAAGAGTATGTCAAAAAGATAATTCCGAGAAAAAACGAATAATTAGAACGTGAAAAGACAAAAGATGACATAAAAGGCAGAAATATGAAATCGCAAAGGTTGAGTAACTATTAAAAGTGTGAATCGAACAATCCCTATGTTCTTGGTTCCAAACTTTACAAGATGCCGGTTTAATTTTGATATTCTAATAGTGCACATCGTTATCATTATCACTATATAAGAGCATCTGCAACCAACACTAAATAGCTCCAACCTCACATAGTCACATAAACCATAATATTATATATAGTGTTAGTGTTTAGCATTATACTATATATAATGTAACATTATTCACCAACACTATAAATAATGTTAGAATTTTATTTAAATATTAGGAATATACAAAGGATATTCTTTTAATGCTGATTATAGTGTAATAGGTTAGATCTTTTGTAGTATAAACATCATTATCTTTTATACTATGTTTATAAATTTTAATGTAAATAAGTATTGGAGATCATCTAAGCTATCACAACTTGTGATGATGAAGAAAAAAACTAAATGTACAAATCACCATCTATCAATAAAATGTGACTCTCAAAAACTTATAACACGTGTAAGATTCACACATGCGACATTTGACTCACAAGTTTCAACCCTTACTTTTAAACAAACTAAATTGTCATCGACTATAAGACTGTGCCTAATGGGTGACCAAACTAAATTTGGTCACCCCTGCCACCTCTGCGCCACATTAGCTTTCTCTCCCCTGATCAAACACATGACCAGACAGCGACCAAATGCCCGTAATGGGCGACCAAATCCGCGACCAAAATTTTTTTTTAGATTGCATATTATTAATATATATTATTTATTTTATATATAATATATTATTAAATTATTAAATATTAATTTATTAATATATATATATATATATATATATATATATATATATATATATATATATATATATATATATATATATATATATATATATATATATGTGTGTGCGCGCGCGCGCGCGCGCATGTGTATGAAATGAAAGAAAAAGAGAGCATCCCCAATGGTCGCCGAGTCGACCATTCAAGTTGGCGATCGGTCGGTCGGCAAAGCCCGTAACGGTGGCGACCGGTCGGCGATGGTTGAGGTGGCGGTCGCGACCGAAATTTCGGTCATGCATTACGCATGATCTAAGGAAAAGCACAATGTGACAAATGGCATGATAACAAATATTGGCAAAAGGTTGGGTTCTAGTTGGAAGTGTAAATCGAACAATCCATATTCTAGGTTCCAAAACTTTGAGATGACGGTTTAATTTCATGTTTGATAAGTTATACAAGTACTTACGCAAATATTATATATACTATATTAAGAAATAAAGAAATCAAAAAAAAATTTCTCTAAGCAAAAACTCAATATACAACAACGATTATACTCAATCCCATCAAAAGTCATGCATCAAGGAGTTAAGATGTAGATATGCATATCTCTATCCTAGAGTAGAAAGACTGTTTTCCGACAAAAGTATGTGATGGAAAAAAATATGCGATGTCATTAGTAAAAAATGTATGATATCATGAGTACGTAGTAGATACATATAAAACATGAAAAACAGGTGAAACATGTAAATCCACAATTCGATAGGTTAGATAAGACATATAAAACATGTAAGTAATATAAGGTATGTAAAATGTATAAAATATGTAAAGTATATTTAAACACATATATATAACATGAGGATTAAATGAATTATATAAAATATGAAGAGTATGCAAATCATTTAAAAGTAGCCTGAAAAGCCACATGCCTCGTCTTTGGGGATTTGGTATATTTCTCTTTAATGGTCTTTAAATCTTCCTCGTCAATATTAAAACTTGGACCTATAATTATTATAAGTTATAGGCAATGCCAAACTAAAAACACTAGAGTTATAGTTTAATGATATTGGTGTATAAAGTATTTAACATTTAAAAGTCATGAGTTTAAATCTTAAATGAAACAAAATGAAATAGATTATGTATAGTTAAAAAAGAAAATATATTAAGTTGATATAATTAATTGAAGTTTTATTTTATATTACAAAAGTTATAAATGTGTCAGAAACTTCGGGGAGTGAAAAAGGAAATAAATTATTTCATTTAATTTTGATTGGTTGGAATCTGTGCATGCCATCTACAAAACATCCTTCTTTCATACTCTGTCTCGGGATTTATGTTTCTATTAAAACTTGTAAAAAGGCGTGAGGGGCTTTCAAAGCTCCTTCGCTACGATTTCTCCCATAAATCCACCATTTTCATTCATTTATTCTTTACTTCACAATTCATCTTCCAATTCAAAGGTATTTCTTCAGTTTCTAGATCTGTATTTAGTTTTTTGTATGTTATTAATTTGTTTTCTAGTAATTTTCATCTATTTTTTCTGTTACAAATCGTTAATTTAGAAACAAATTAGGGATTCTTCTTGAACATGCTTGACTTTGTATAATTGTATCGAACTTATGACGTCTGACGGTGTTATGTGTTTCTGAATTTTGAGAATTATTTACTAGGGTTTTGCATGCTAACTTTGTTTTTGTTTTACGTTTTCAGGATTCATTTCGTATTTTTTTAGTTAATTTCGTTTGTTGGGGGAAATCTAGTTTTATATCCAAAATGCCGTCTACAAGTAGTTCCAGTACGTCATTTGGGGCATTTCGTCGATCAATTCTAGGGTTTGGAACCGATCATAATCAAATTCATTCCGAGGAGGTGAAGAACGAATCAAAATCACAACTCGATCGTGAACTCGAAGGGTTTCAATATCAAGTACTCAGCCAATTCAATGCACTTTCATCTTCTTCTGCTGACGAATTCTTATCAATTGATTGGATGTCAAAGCTACTAGATGCATTTATCACTTGTTTAGAAGATTTCAAACTCATTCTATTGAACAATTCGGTAAGTTTTTCAAACCCTCCTTTAGATAAACTGCTCATGGAGTTCTTCGATAGGAGTATTAAAGCACTCGATATATGTAATGCTGTTCGTGATGGAATTGAAAAGGTTAGAATCTGGCGTAAGCATTTAGAGATTGTTTCAACTGCTTTTGATTCAAAACAGAGGAATGTAATTGGTGAAGGCCAATTTAGGAGAGCCAGAAAAGCTTTAACTGATTTAGCTATCCTTATGCTTGATGATCATAAGGATTCTGGATCTGTTTCCTCACATAGAAACCGATCTTTTGGGCGCCCAAATAAAGCAAAAAATCATAAGCAAGGACACTCAAAATCCCTTTCTTGGAGTGTATCTGCTTCTTGGTCTGCAAGTAAACAACTTCAATCAATGGCAAACAACTTAATTCCACCTCGATCAAACGAAATTTCCCAACACAATAATCTCACAAATTGTGTTTTCACAATCGGATTTGTGTTAATGTTTGTGTTATGGACAGTAGTTGCTGCAATCCCTTGTCAAGATCGTGGTCTTGTTAATATTTCAATACCGAGACAATATTCATGGAGTAGTCCTCTGTTCTTGATTCATACTCGAGTTTTGGAAGAATCGAAGAAACGTGAACGTAAGAACAGTCCTGGATTGTTGCAAGACATTCATCGAATGGAGAAATCGATTAATTTGATTTCTGATTTGACTGATTCTGTTCAACAGTTTCCGTTAACAGAAGAACAACAGAAAGATGTTAAAGATGGAGTTGCTGAGTTAACTCTGGTTTGTAACTCGTGTAAGAATGGATTAGATACATTTGATCGCCAATTGAGGGATGTTTTTAGGAAAATTATGTGTTGTCGGACTGAAGGTCTTGGAGCTTTGAACAATGCATTATCTTGAAGATCAGATGTTTCTCAGAAGCAAAAATAAAAGAATCGTGAAGAATATACAATTATACAGTTTGTTAATTCTTGTTAGCTTCAACGGTGAGGTAATTTTCGAGATTACTGAGTATACTTTTTTTTTATGTGAAGGACATATTTTTCAAATTACATCAAAAAATGTTTTTTCACCATTGATTTGTTTTTTCCTTATATAATCACTATTTCATATTGGAAATTCCATACGTATGGAAAGAAGGGTCATGTCGATTGAGAACTATATGATGAGTTGAATTTTAAAGCATGCATTTTTATAAAAATGCAAGAAAATGTCGCGTTTTGAATTTCTAACGTGTGAAACACCAACGAGATCGATCGGCTCTAGATTGTAGTAAGAAAAAAGTCAATTTATTTGAATAAGAAAATGTGACATAATCTTTGATTAGAAATGGCTGACATGTTTATGTTATAACTTAACTTATAAGAATAATAGACAATGACGTATTTTACTGGTCCCCCTACATAATACGTAGCTGGAAGTATGGTGGTTTCAGTGGACAATGGCCATGCACCAGGCTGTATTGTAGTTTGGAGGTCAACAATATATGTCATTAGTCAATATTCATCATGTTATGTAACGGATACATTCATGATAATAACACTTCTTTCTTTCTTCTTCAGTTTTGACATATGAACGAACATCATAATTTTATAATTAACACAAATCTTAAAATAGTATTAAAATTTATAAAAGAAAATAAAATCGATAAGAAATAAAACAAAAAAAAATAATAATAATTTTTTTATTATCATTAAAAATAATTAAAAAAGAAAAGGTAAAAAAATTATTTTAAATAGACCTATCTAACATGTTTCATAATAAAATAGTAACCTAATAAACCCATTTCCACACTAACCGGTTTTACCCTTATAAAAAACAATGACTTTATTCAGTTGTGAATTTAATGGTAGTAGTTTAGTTAGTTTGAAAATGTTTCGGAAATACGGTTTCTGGTATTTTAAAGGGTACAAGCTTCTTTTTTCGTTCTTTCCTTTTCATTTTTTGAGGCATGGGAAATTTTAAGCCCAAAATGTAATATCACAACAAAAGCCCAACCGTTCACGAAATAGTGAAATACAAGTTTTAAAAGTTTGGCGACTACCCAAGAAGTGAACGATTTGAATAGTGAAACTTATTAAATAGTTGAGTAAATTACTGAAGTGGTAAACCTGATTCTGTATTTTTATCCTGGATTAAATCATATCATATCCCTATACATTTTTCTCGGTTTTTTTTATCCTTGTACTTTTTTAGATCTCGGATTTTTATCCTTCCGTTAAATTTTAACCGTTATCTAACATGAAATACCAAAAAAATAAGAATATTTTCAGCTTCCCCCAAGTTACATGTACAATGTGCTTTAAAATTTATACTTTCATCTTTTACCTTCATCCTCAAAAACACTATTAAAATCAAAACCACAAACAAACAAACCTGCAATAATCCGGAACAAAATCTTGAAATCAAAAACATTCTCAAACCCACCGCCGCACAAAAGATTCCACTAAATTTCCCTTCAATTACCCATGTTCATATACCTCGGATTCAAAAACACAGATCTCGTCAAAATCTGTAATTTCCTTTCACTTAATTAATATATATTAAAAACCTTTGCATTTTAGCATGTTAATCACTCAGATCTCATCGGAATTAAAAACACTAACAGAAATTGAAGAAGAGTTGTTATGTTTTTCAATCGAGTCACCATGACAGAGGTTTCTTCGAGAAGGAGTACCGTAGGTAGCAGTGAAGTGATACGAACCCAGCCCATACTAGGCTCGCACCATGCTCATAAGTTCAAGTGTAGAACTCACTCCCAAAAGCTAGCTCTAGCTTTTGGGAGTGAGTTCTACACTTGAGCTTATGAGCATGGTGCGAGCCTAGTATGGGCTGGGTTCGTATCAATTGGTATCAGAGCTAGCCCTACGTTGCGAGGTTCCAACACTCGGAGTGGTGGCCTGTGGAGTGGTGGCTTGGACCCGAAAGGAGGGTGCCAACCGTGACCAACATAGCCGTGACCAACGAGCTCGGAGTGGTGGCCTGTGGAGTGGTGGCTCGGACCCGAAAGGAGGGTGCCGACCTTGACCAACATAGCCGTGACCAACGAGGACGTTGGTTTCTTCAAAGCGTGGGGTATTGTTATGATCCCACATTGGCTAGAGTAAAAACTAAATGGTGGCTTATAAGCCTAAGTGTCCCCTCCTCCTTCAAGCTAGCTTTTGGGAGTGAGTTCTACACTTGAGCTTATGAGCATGGTGCGAGCCTAGTATGGGATGGGTTCGTATCATGAAGGTGATGAGCGAGCTTATTGTGGTGGTGACGGCGGCGGCGTACAGTGGTGTACGGTGCCGGTGACGTGAGAAGGAGCAGTTATTGATATTGGCGGAGTGATTTTGGTGTCAAAGGAGTGGTTCGTATCTATAGTTGTAGCAGAGAAAAAAACCCCAATTTTGATTTCTTCCTTATTCTTCATGAAGGTTTTGGCTACGAGCTGAATTTGGGGGACATTTTTGGTTTTGGGAATTTAATTATATGTTATTATTGTTTTTTTTTGGGACAATTTACCTAGACCATCTTCAAAATTGAGTTTACATATCTATGATTTAGGAATTAGGGTTCTTTAAACTTAGTGAAGGAGAAAAAATAGAAATAAAAAAGAAAATGAAAAAAAGACCGAAATACCCTTACTTTTTTGGCATGTGGGGTTAGTTAACGGTCGAAATTGGACGGTAGGACAAAAAAAAGACCGAAATAGAAAAAATAGCCGTGACCAACCGTGAAAAAAAAATAGAAATAAAATAGAAAATGAAAAAAAGACCGAAATACCCTTACTTTTTTGGCATGTGGGGTTAGTTAACGGTCGAAATGGTGCGAGCCTAGTATGGGCTGGGTTCGTATCAATTGGTATCAGAGCTAGCCCTACGTTGCGAGGTTCCAACACTCGGAGTGGTGGCCTGTGGAGTGGTGGCTTGGACCCGAAAGGAGGGTGCCAACCGTGACCAACATAGCCGTGACCAACGAGCTCGGAGTGGTGGCCTGTGGAGTGGTGGCTCGGACCCGAAAGGAGGGTGCCGACCTTGACCAACATAGCCGTGACCAACGAGGACGTTGGTTTCTTCAAAGAGTGGGGTATTGTTATGATCCCACATTGGCTAGAGTAAAAACTAAATGGTGGCTTATAAGCCTAAGTGTCCCCTCCTCCTTCAAGCTAGCTTTTGGGAGTGAGTTCTACACTTGAGCTTATGAGCATGGTGCGAGCCTAGTATGGGATGGGTTCGTATCATGAAGGTGATGAGCGAGCTTATTGTGGTGGTGACGGCGGCGGCGTACAGTGGTGTACGGTGCCGGTGACGTGAGAAGGAGCAATTATTGATATTGGCGGAGTGATTTTGGTGTCAAAGGAGTGGTTCGTATCTATAGTTGGAGCAGAGAAAAAAACCCCAATTTTGATTTCTTCCTTATTCTTCATGAAGGTTTTGGCTACGAGCTGAATTTGGGGGACATTTTTGGTTTTGGGAATTTAATTATATGTTATTATTGTTTTTTTTGGGACAATTTACCTAGACCATCTTCAAAATTGAGTTTACATATCTATGATTTAGGAATTAGGGTTCTTTAAACTTAGTGAAGGAGAAAAAATAGAAATAAAAAAGAAAATGAAAAAAAGACCGAAATACCCTTACTTTTTTGGCATGTGGGGTTAGTTAACGGTCGAAATTGGACGGTAGGACAAAAATCCAGAATCTATAAAAGTACACAGACAAAAAAACCGGAAAAAAAATATAGGGACAAAAATATAGAATCAATATACGGTATACCACAATGACAATTTCTGTAATTTACTCTAAATAGTTAAACTTAATAAACTTCTAATTTCAGACAATGTACAAGTTTGACGTTACAAGCTCGGTATTTAGAACCTAATGTTAACTGTTACGTATGGATTTGGATTTAGCATTTTTTTTTTTTGAACAACAAGCATTTCATTAAAAAACCTAGCAAGGCGCTAAGGAAAAGAAACAACCAACAACATTAAAAATAAGACATAGGGTCAATACACCAATTGGACCACTTATTAGCTAAATTACAAGAAGGTGCTCTATATTTGATCCAAAAAAACGATATCGCCTGAATATAACCTCCCTTGGTAGAGCAAGTAAAATCTCCCGAAGACCGAAAAATCTTTCCGTTCCGATGCCTCCAGATAACCCAAAGGTAGATGTACCACACACTTTGGAACCCTTTTTTTCCAGCCCCCGTTAGGCTGCAATCCGAAAGCCAATCAAAGACACCCAAGAGAGTATTAAATCTCATCAAATCAATTTTCCACCAATAACTCAGATCATGCAGCAATCTTCTAGAAACCGAGCAGTGGAGAAAAAGATGATCTTGGTCTTCGTCCACCGCATCACAAAGAGGGCAAAGTTGTGAGAGGCAAGTAATATTCCTTCGGAGAAGGTTAGGTTTGGTAGGTAACCTGTTGTGTAAGATGCGCCAAACAAGGATATTAATCTTGGCGGGAACCCAATTAATCCAACAAAGGGGGTTATTACTAGAAGCCGGCAGCGAAGAGTCATCAAAAGCAGCCCTAAGAGAGGACACCGAAAAACCATTATTATCGATTGCCCACGAAACAGTCCGAGAGCCATTAGATTGATCAATCTGGATCCAGTCTTTAACCAGTAGGTTATATTTGTTGAATTCACATTGAGCTTTAATAATGTTTCGCCAAATGCCCGGGAAACGACCACCCCTGTTAGCATTGTTTAAGCCGCCATCCACCCCGTGGAGGGATATAATAACCTGTTTCCAAAGAGAATCAACTTCAGTGTGAAACCTCCAATACCACCGAATTAACATGGACAAGTTGAGAGCCTTGAGGCTGCCGATTCCTAAGCCCCCTTTTGATTGATCAGCCATAGCAGTTTCCAAGTTAATCCATGAGATTTTCTTTTTTCCGCCAGACGAACCCCATAAAAAGTTCAAACGAATGCTTTCAAGTTTCTTAATTATTTTCTTCGGAGCCTTAAACAAAGAGAAATAATATAACCCGAGGCTGCTAAGAACAGATTTCGTCAAAAGCAATCTGCCCCCGAACGAGAGCGTTTTTGACTTCCAGGTAGAAAGTTTAGCGCTGAATTTGTTGATAATATTGGCCCAAAATTCAGTTTTGTTCATCGATACCCCAATAGGGAGGCCCAGGTACGTGAAGGGGAACTGACCAACCTGACATTTGATACGCGAAGCCAAATCAGCAATGATTCTTTCATCAACAGAAACTCCCATAATACAGCTCTTATTCAGGTTGATTTTTAACCCGGAAGCAAGCTAAAAGCAACGTAAAAGTCTTATAAGGTTAAGGGCATTAAAAACGGACCAATCACCTGCAAATATGATGTCATCAGCAAACTGCAGGTGAGTAATAGTAGGGCTTGAATTAGGAAGTTTGACTCCGTAAAAAATCCCTTTGTTAGTGGCTTCGAGCATAACAACGTTTAGAGCTTCACCAACCAGAATAAAAAGAAAGGGTGCTAAGGGGTCGCCCTGTCGGACCCCTCTGCCCATAGAGAACTGTTTAGTTGGAGATCCATTGACGAGCACCGATACGGAAATTGATTCTAGACATTCAAACAATCACATATAGTGACAGAACACATGTTGTCGCTATAACTACCCAATGGTTGAATAGGTTTAGTGGCTATTCTAAAGGGTCACCAATATGCCTATATAAACCCAACATTGGCTGCGTTTTAATTTCACTCACTTAAAAGTTAAAACCCAATTTTCACACACCAAAACTTTGTTCCTTTTTACACTGGATTGCTGCTTTTTATTGTTACTATAGAAACAATAATATTCTCAGTGTAACGAAATCCTTGCAAACTCAGAAGCTCCATCGATTTATCACCACCGTGATGTGTTAATAAAGTTATACCACTCGTTGTTTTTATACCAAAATAGATTTCAGTACCCTGAACTTAGTTGGCTCATCTATTACCCTGAACTATTGAAATTATAAAAATAGTCAATTTAGTACCCTAACTCACTAATATGACTTTAATTCTTATGTGAGTTGCTTCTAATTTCAATATATTGAGATGATGTATATTTTATATTTCATCAAAAAGTTATAAGTATAATAAATCATGTAAAAATACATGACTAATTTAATAAGTCAGATAGTCAGTGTACTAAATTGACCATTTTACAAGTTCGGTTTACCATAATGTACATTTAATACCTAACATGTATTTCAGTCTTGGTTTTAAATGTTGTATGACTTGTATCTTTGGGAAGCAATCCGCCACAAACCCGAAACATACTATTCTGTTGAACGGTAGGAGCGAAATAGTTTGAAGGATAGAGATCACTTGCGTCAAAATAATAGTAAGTTGTAATTGTTGAATTGTTGATTGTTATTTTAGTTGACTTGGCTACTTCATTTAAACCCAAGATCAACACTGTCCCCAACAAAAAGCGTAGATTCTACCTCACTAGTTTTATATAGTAACTGATCAAATTTATGTAGACTACTTATATAATACACATTACAATAATCTCATATGTTTAATAACCTCATTTTTTTCTTAAATATATATTAGTGTACATAAACCAAGTAAAAGTCATGTATATATAATATAAAAAATTATATTGGTTTCTACTTGATTTTTATACGGCTTAGGACCCCACTACTCGTCGTATTTGATTTGATATTGCTATCGCACATGACTTCAGAGAGTTTCATCTTCATATTCATAAAAAAAATTGGTATTTGAAATCCATTAATTATCTGTTATAACATTTTTGTAATTAAACACTTATCAAATAAGTAAAAAATTATTAAAAAATTTAATAGAAAACAGGACATCGGTCATATAATATTGAGTGGGCACGCACTAGATATGTTGGAAAAAGCTTTTACTTAACCGACTTACCAATTATTTAATTTTATTTAAACTCCCTCGAACCAAGGCAAAACACGTGTCCGAAATGGGGCCCGCCAATTCAAAACTTGCAGCAGATATTGTGGTCTCTTGATCTCGTTCGTTAATACCCTCCAGTTACTATCCGATCATGGAAAACCCCGTACTAACAAATCCGGAACAACAACCGCCGTTCACGACGCCGGAGATTGAGGCGGCGTTGCAGCTGATTCAACTCAGCGGTGATTCTACCGGCAACGTATTGACGACGGCGAATAGGAAAAGAGGTCGGCGATGAAAGTGAAGTAGTACCTCCGATGTGACTTCCAAGGATCGATTTGTTAATCCATGTTTTCTTGATGACGGTGTTGCCGGAAGCAAAAAGATTAGGAAAAAGTTCAGATCCATCGTTGAAATCTACGAGATAAGTAATTACTAAGTATTATTATTAATTTAATTCAGACACATATATTAGGGCTTGTAAATCAGTTTCGATTTTTGGTTTTGTAAACGTGGTTGTCTCTTGATGCTGTAAATCGTTGAACATGTCTGAAATCAGATGCTTCTGTTGCAAGTTATGTAACAATGTTTTGGAAATCAATATAATTAATTTAGAGCATATATATTAGATACTGTGGATTTAAACTTCTCGTGTTGCATTTCAATTCGTAAGTTATTCTGTTCAAATTAGTTAGAAATAGGCTTTAGATGAACCAAACTAACATGCACAAACTTTATTCATGTTCGTTCATCAATGAAAATAAATGTTCATAAACACCTGAAAGAACGTATTCTTATGTTCATGTTTTTTGTTTTTTAATTAAGAAAAAAAAAATAAGTATTCATCAACCGTTAATAAACAATTCAATAAATAGATCAACAAGTATAAAAATGAACATACCTGAAATTATACAAAACAAATATATAACCATTTTGTATACTAATTGTTTGTGCTTATTCGTATAAATATAACTATATTATTTAAAATACTTAATATGTATAATTATCGAATATAAATGAATAAACATACACAAACGAACATTAATTAACAAACGGGATATATGTTCGTGTTTGTTTATTTAACTAAACGAACATAAAATCTTATTAATTTCGTTCATTTAACAAATAAACAAATATAAATGAAATTCTTCTCGAGTTAGAAATAATCTATCTTGTTTGGTCAATTCTATATGAATTCAGAGACAACATTTTATATCTCATTAACTTAAAATATAAATGGCCGTTTAAACGAACTTTGACTAGACTAATTAACGAGACAGTCAGCAGTCTCATTGTTGTCTACACTGCTTTCGTTTATTCAACATTCTTTGTTTTTGACTCTTATATTGATGTTACGAACCAATCAAAGGAAACACAATCAAGGGAAACATGGAGGACACGTTGCAAACGGCTTACCGTTTAGGTATAATTTCAATATTTATAGTAGTTGATTATCAAAGTAGCCAATAAAATTATAATCATCAAAATCCAATATTTATGACACATAAGTTTAAAATGTGATACATGTCTAGCCTTGGACGCAAACACATGTCACCCAAAAAGTTATATACTTAAAGTCAGTGTAATTTAACAATAAAAAACTATTTCACATTAAAATCACTAACCACCTAATCATTATTATGCTTTAATACAAATACATTAACTAATTAACTAACCATTATCCATTGCTAAGTGTTAAGTGTTATTACGAACTATATAAAAATCTATTTAATATAAAAAGGGGATAGTAAGTGTGTGGCTGTCACGTACCTAAGTATGAGTGTGGAACCACTCATAACTATATAATTTTGGTTAAGGAAACTCAAATCGGTTATTTTTTACGAACTTTTTGTCACTTTCCCACTATTAGAACACTTGCACAATATAAAACAACTATACACACACATGGACATGCATTCAACATAAACACCATTTTAAGAAACATGAAGCTTGAAACATTATTTTAACAAAAACGTACATGATTAAGATTCAAGATAAGTGTATTAGTATATATGTATATCTTGTATTTTAGAGAGATACAAACTATCTATGGAAGTTATCTTTAGAATAACTATTCTAAAATACAAGATATACATCTATACTAATAAAGTGATGAGTTTTAGATGGGCTTTTATACACTAATGAGTTTATGTGTTGAGTTATAAACTTTTTATAACCAAAACAACCTGGGTTTATTTGACTAATGTACAAAATAAAATAGATATGGCACGTCTATGATCTATCTGACTATCTAGGTTTATTTGATGTACAGTTGCAATTAATACTTTTATATGATTATACGTAACAAAATGCTTTTGTCAAAGATGATACTTTCACGTTTCAGGTTAGCATTGTGTCCGTCTTAAAACATGACAGATTAGAAAAACAAACAAAAAAACTAAAAATTTTATATTTAAATGGTCACCTGTGGGAAAACAGAACTCATCTATGCGTATGGTGTGCATGAGACGGGATATCCGATGCCGGTATACTGGGCACACGACTTATATGGAGCTCGTATAATATAAAGAGAAGTAAGGTAATGTGGCTCAAGCCATTCCTCACATCAGCAATTCACATTTCGCATTCACAACACCAAATACTCATTGACTCATAACTCAATCCAGACTATCATTTTGAGATCTGTCAAAATACCACTAATTCACAAAATACTAAAAAAAACATCCCAGACGCCGTCTGTCTCCACTCTCCACCGTGACTTGCGCCAATGCAGCGACGCTGTAACTCACTCACATAACGTGAGGTGTGGTTGTGGTGACTTTGAGTCATGCCATATATGATGGTGTGGGAGTTGGCGGTGATGATACCCATCCCTCTAATGTCAAAATCTAGTACAGTAAAAACTCTTTAAATTAATGGTGTCAGGATTGGAATACTTTATTAATTTAGAAACTTATTAATTTATCGATAAATTAATAATTATTAATTTAAATAGATTTTAAGTAATTATATCATACATATCAAACAAAAAGAAAAATTAGTGTATGACTCTTAAAACTTTAAATAATCTTGAACATTAATTAGTCTATGAGCTACAAACAGACTTTAACATTAAATGAAAAAACAGATAACTATTGAATCATATATCAATAAAGTGTACTATATTTTTTCAGTTTCTATAAATTATTAATTTATAATTTCCTTGGGACCGGAAATTATAAAAGGATCTCCCAAAAAATTATTATCTTATTATTTTTCGAGTTTTTCAATTTTTTACATTGGCCAAAGTCGGGACCTGACAACTTTATTATTTTCAAGAGTTTATTGATTACCAGATATTAATTTAAAATTTTTTTACTATAGTTGGTCAACAATTACTGATCAGTTTAAAACTAACTAGTAGAGTACCTGCGTAATGTGACGACTAATATCCCATAACTATATTTTGCGGTGACAATATTGATGGTGGTGGTGATGTTAGTAGTGACAGTAGTGCGTAGTGATGGGGGTGATGGCGATAGTGATTGTGGTGGTAGATAATGGTGGTGGGTGGTGTTGGTGGTAGGTGGTGGTGAGTGGTGGTAGGTGGGGTGGTGGTGAGTAGTGATGATGGTGGTGAGGGGTGGTCAATATATACGAAGTATAATGATATGATATACATAGTATGAGTTAATAAAGATTTTATGATGCATAATTAATTACACTCAAATAAACAACATGTATCATAGTAGCTCAGTTGATTAGACCCCCTTGCTAATAACATGAAAGTCGCATGTTCGACTCTTTGAGTTATTAATTTTTTCTAAACGTAAATATTTCGTTAAATAGTAAGTATGTTGATAGATATTAACTATTATTGAATTTGGAAGTTCCTAAATGCATTATATTTAGTAAAGATTATCATATTGGAAAACTAGAAATCTTGTTATTTGATCAATTCATGGAGCTTATGGTGATTTAGAAATTTCCAATTATAAAGAAGTTTCCGCTGGCCCTGGGAAAAACTTCATCTCTCTTCGTTATAAGGATTGTTCTACATGGCACCTTTCGTGGAAAGTTGGAAAATGATATTTGGGTTGGAGAATGGGCGAGATATCTCATTTTGGAATGACATTGGGGTTGGATGTAGAGATTTTAATTCTCTCAACCCCTCAAAAAATAAATAGAAAATAAATTATTATATGTAAAGTCCAATTAAATATATTTGAAGAGAGGATGTTTGGACACATGGATTAGCAAACTAATCATGCATAAGCAAAGTAAAAGCACATCAATATGCTCATGATCGAGTTGGTGAGAAATATATGCCAGAACAAATTCACGCTAATTTAGTGCAATAAAAATTGTACATAAAATGTAAACTAGTGCTCAAGATGGAAAACATATTCAGTCAACCGCTGCAATTTGGAAGGATCGATTTTCTGCTCACTTACAACAGCTTGCTTCTTAACTGTAACCATTTGAGAAGCACCATCCACACTCCACCCTTGTTGCAGTACATCTGCATTTACCATTATCACAAATAAAACTCAAATAAATAAATAAACAAATTGTTACAAAATATCAAACTTACAATTTGTGGCATCATTCTCATTCATCCCCAAAAAGAGAGCAGTGTCTTGAATGCTTATAGTTGAATAAGCAGACATCAGTAGCTCTAACATCCTCCTTCTGTATCTTTCTGCAAAAATATCTCATTAAGCTTAATACTCAACTGTTAATTATACAGCAAACAATTAAAGTAACTACCTGCAAATGAAGCAACAAAATCTTGAATTTCTGCACTCCAATTGAATCCACCAACTGAATCATACACACCTGCGTAATTCCTAGTCCACAGTTGCTGCCCAATTTTCCAAACTGCAGCCACTTCTGGGCGGCTTTCCTTGATTGATGGTGGTACAGATTTCCACAGAAACCGAGCACTATTTCTGTCAGATTTAAATAAATAAATGGGTGAAATTGTCTGAACATCAATTGGACTTGAACAACCTTGTCTTTAGTTTGTTTAAGTCCTAAAACATGTTTTAAAGTTTTGCATATAAATCCAGAAATCAGGGGTATATATACCCTTGTTGAATCCTAGTATTCTGTATCTGTACTTCAACTTTGCAATTCTTCCATTATGCAACATTGTAATAATGCAATAACTGCTTTATTTATTCATCTATTTTAGACATTTACATGCACATACATACATACTAAGGCACCTTGCAACTTCATTTTTACATATTTCTTAATTTACGTTCATCCATATTCCGTACTGCATATAAGTATAGAATATAGATACAGACAAAATTTATCAATATGTATATACTTCTCTAACACATACATACATACATACACACTAAAGCACCTTGCAACTTCATTTTTCAAAATCTCCTAATTTCACATTCATCAGTACTACAAATTAGTATAGATACAGACAAAATTTATCAATATGTATATACTTCTCTAACACACCATACTTCTAATCATAGTAAGACACTGTTTTCTCAATTCTGTGAGGAGCAATTTCCCCCAAACGATTCTGATAAATTTCACCAGAAGTCCACGATTCTACAGTCTCGGGTACGCATATATAGATAAAACACACAAAAGTAAAATCAAAAAGGAGAAAATTTGTCTGAGCTTACAGATCATTAAGATAAATGTGCCCCAGGAGATGGACAGCGTACGGCCATTCGTCTTGAAATGCAACGCCTTGTGAAGCAAACTACATGAAAATTTCAACAGTAAGATTGAACTTAAGAAGGTAGATATGAATTTAGGGTTTCAAATTTAACCTGCAACACCCGAAGCGATATGCAAGGAAAAGCACACAAGGATTATCGATATATCTATGTTACCTGAAGCATAAGTTGATCGCAGATATCAGCGACTTTGTCGTACGATCTTGACGCCATTGCGTCTGTGAGCTGAGAGAAATCCATTCGATCTGTGGAACTCTGTCTTGCTCCTTCTCCTTGCTATATAAGAAACGGCCCAAATTCTAAAGTAAAGCCTAACTCAGAGTGGGCTATAATTGCTTAAAAGCCCGTAATCCAGTATGCTATTCTTATATTTCAAACGCATCAACAAATTTAACGGTATACATACATGTTTATTAAACATATGTTTTGATGCTTATACCACACCGTACATATATTATTACTGACTATACAAGTATGTAAAGCAGCAATTGTGGTACATGGGTCAAAATATGTGGTGTAAAAATCACCACCTAAAAAAAAAACTCTATCAATATTGTTTATGCATGTCATAATATTTGGGTTTTGATAATAACACCCTTTTAGGGTTGTGAATAGACATACATAAAAATTATAAACTAACTAATATTTGCTATCTTACATTTGAGGAATTTCTGTTTCATGTTGAAAATACAAGTTAATAATGCATGTTATTGAAAACCCTAAGAGCTGCTATTATCAAAACTCATAATATTTTAATGACTACCGTGATTAACAAAACCTTTAAAATAACTACATAATTTTTATTTTAAAGGAAACTATGGAAAATGCGACAACCATATACATAATCATGTCATGGGCGGTATATATTGACCGTCATGTATCTATCCGTAAATAGAAATTATTCTTATAAAAGTAAGATAAATAGTTTAGATTAAAGGAGCAATAGCTTCCCCTCATTCCATCAATTTACACTAAACAATACAATAATTTCATTTTATACAAAACAAAACAAAAAAACTTGCGGTTATTTTACTAAGTTACTAAACTGATTAGGGTGTGATCGAACTTTTTACGGATATATTGATTGGTTAGGTAGACATTCTCAACCCATGAACATGTTTAGAAATATAAAACAAAATATTATAAATGCAGTTTCATATTCTAATGAAAACCCCAAATACAGAAAATTTCTCGATATTTTTGCCTTCAATAAGCAATCGAGCAAGAGAAAACATCTACCTTTTTACACTTTGAGAACAATATTAAATAGAAAACATATAAAAATAATAATTAGAAAATTACAAAGCTCTTTAATTTATTTTGTTCTCTTCTTTGTTTCCTACTAATAAAATGAGATCAAAAGAAGATTATTGTTGGGTCGAGCATTGGGTTAACTTCGGTTGGATCACACTTGCAAACCGCCGGGTCGACTAATATCATACTTGAAAACCATCGAATCCAAGTCTTGTTTATTCAATCTGATTATAAATAATCCTCTAATTGAAACCCTAAATAAAGCTTAAAGGAGGGCAAATTGCAACATGAATATTTTCTTTTTGTTTTTAACAACAAACGCATGCTCCTCTAAATTATTATTAAATCTACATCATTTTGTATACAACTGGATTTAAATTCACGATCAAAGTCCAATAGGATTTTCCAGCATCTTATACTGTTAGGTACAGACCATTTGGTTGTAACATGGATATAAAGATAAAATTAATACCTAAATACTGAAAATAAGTACACGAATTCCAAAAATCGTTCAGTTACAACAAAATTGCAATAAATAACTTCTCGAATACACACAATTGTAACACCAAAGTAACAAAAACAAGCCAATCAAATGTAACAGACAAAACAAGACTCGATAACCAACTAATCAATCTTTGTTAGCAGTTTCTTCAGCTCTCCTGTTGCTGACGTCATCAACATCCAACACATCATCCATCATCATCATGTCATCTTCCCCAACATTAATATCTTCCACATCATCCTCATCCTCGTTGTGGTCCCCACCCGGGATTTTTCGTGTTTTAGGCCCGTGTTCAAGTCTATGTGTCTCAAGTTCTTTATCCATTGTTTCTTGTAAATTCAGTGCATCATTATTTCCATTTCTTTTTTGCCTCCCATTTTGCCACTTTTCAAGTTCTTTTTCAACATTTGCAACAAATTGTTCACCAATTTGTTGTTGGTATTGAGATAATTCCTCTCTCCTAGCAGCCTTCCATTCTTGAAATGCCTAATTTAAAGCATAAATAATAATGAATTAACAAACACAAATATATATATAAAATGCAACCAGAAAACTCACTTGTTCTTTCCTTTCTTCAATTAAGGTTGAATCTTCATCAAGCGGTTTAGCAAACGAGTAATAAATAGGGGGTTCTGCTTTGGTCCTGAAAAAATTAAAATCCAACAAAAAATATAAAATGAGCTGTTAATATTACACAATAATAATATATATTTAGCCTAGAAATTCTGCACTTGGGGAATCCTCAGCAATCCAGCAGCTTCAACACATGACAAGAAGCTTACGTTGTCTCAATTAAATTGTTAATATGGATACTTTTTGGACCAAAAATAAAAATAACCTGCAATATAATCAATCACATCAATAATCTTTAATTTTGTAAAAAACAAAAAAGACGATTTTTTTTTCCATTTATATTAATAGATAACAAGATGTAAACCTGTGAAAATTGCCAAGTTTTTTATGATGCTCACTCCACCGAAGAAAAAGCAGCTCCAGTTTCTTCTCCTCTGCTTTAGCAGCAACACGTGCTCTAAGTGTCTGTCAACAAAATAACCAGTTAGTAAATAACCATAATAACTAAATTATCAGGTTTTGTATAAAACATCCTAAATCAATTTGTATAAAAGATATAGATGATTATTAAAATGATACTTATAACATTTGTGATCATATTTGTCAAACCAATTATTTATAAAAATGTGATCTTTTGACCTGTTACACAACCCATCTGGGTCGCCCATTTTTCCATCTCAAGACTGTTAGGTAAATTACAAAATTAAAAGAAAAGATGGAAGAACAAACCAAGTCTCTTCTCCTCTTTTCTGCAATTTGTTCACGTTCTTGTAGTCTCAATTTTTCACTTTCTTCACGTGCTCTTTGCTCAGCCTATGTTAAATCATCAGAATTACATAATTATTATAATAAACCAAATTAAAATGCTACAAACCAAAGGTAAAAGAAGCTTACTCTTTTCAGAGAATCAGATCTCCTCATAAACGCCTCTGAGCCAGAGAGCTTCACGTCTTCTTTCCTAAATTTCTGAAAATTAACAAAGCAATACTATTATTAAAAAGAAAATTATTGAGGGCACTCACTGATTAAAAAAAATTATAACTAAATACTAATTGTTGAGCATATAATAATTAATAATAGTAATGATAGACTGGCTTACCTCCAAAGTTCCAAGAAGCTGTCCCAGCATTCTTCTATTCCTATTAACCAAACTAGGATCTTCATCTTTTGGTAACACTCTTGGAACATTTTCATTAGGAGGAAATTCAGAATCCTAATTAAACGATAAAACAAATAAATACAACAAACAAGTATATAAATCAACAAGCTGCAAATTAAATATATTTAAGATATGTACCATCTTGGATGCCCTATGAACACCATCCCTCCTACCCCAGTTTGGCCCCTTTCTATTGCTCAAGTTCTCACCATTACCACCCAACCCAGTTGCTTCAACAGCCATATCTTTGCTGACATCATCAACCTTTACAACATCCTCAAGAATTTCCCCTTCCTCCATCTTTACAAACCACAAACATGTTCAAACAAACATGAAAAATCAGAAATTGAAGACTTTTAAAGACACAAAAATTTATTTTGTTTTTGGTTTCACTTACCTTGACAACAGTAGAAGAAAGTCGTCTTTTTGGGGGCGGTTGGTCTTCTTCATTCCTATCCGCCTATAGGAAATAAAGTAATAAACACATTAAGCAATACACAAATCAACAAACAAACATTCAAAGATTGGTTGATTGATATAGAGTGTGTGTGAATAATTACCGGTCTAACAAAACCACGCTGACGAGGTGGACCACCGGCGGCGAAATTACGAGGACCAGAACCTGCGACACCTCCTCCCCTACGGATACCTCTAGGATCACGAAGCCGCTCTGAAATCTGTGATTGGGGAATTTAATCAAACACTTGGTGTGCATATATGTAAGGTTTAACAAACATATGTACGATCTTTATACGTACCTCCCATTGTTGACGGTGAAGCTCTTCGATCTCCTTTCGAAGCTCTTGCTCAGTTTTCTCGACATGAGTGGTTCCCATCTTTGTGATCTTGTTACTCCAACAAACCCTTGTGTTTGCGGAGGCAAAAACCCTCGTTTTGTTAGATGCGTTTATTCAGAAAATTTGTATTTTTGACCCCAACAAAATGTTTAACTTCATTTTGGTCCCTAAATTAAAAGCTTTGGCCAAATGCAAACAATTAAGAGTTTAGTGGTTTTTTAGTGATTTTTTATGGTTATGATACAAACAATTTAAGCATGTTTATATTTTTTTAATCATAGCTTTAAGAGTGATGTTTTGTCTCTTTAACATATAAACACTCACCCACCTCAAAATTAATTTCTGTAGTTTAACATTTCTATAACCCCTTTTGATTAACGTCCGTGAAACCTTTGGCGTCGGCCAATGACGTGTACTTGGCGAGACCGCCGGGCTCACTTTGGCTCCTCAATTTGGCAAGCGACACCTTATTTTCTAAGAGCAATGATTAGCAAATCCAAAATAATAATACTATGCATGTTATAAAACAACTTCATTAATGGGAATAAATAAAATACAACTAGTTAATTAGTTTTTTGAATAATCAGACATTGCATTAAGAAAACATGTCTGAAGATAAGGAAAGATACAAGATTAAAATGAATGAAAAATATTAGTGATATCAAACAGAGAGCAAGCCTTTGCACTTGAGGAAAAATATACTCGGATTTTAATTTGATCTTTAATTCCTGCGCAGTGTGGACTATTTTTTGTTCCTCCATTTCCATGTTTTAACATAAGGAATTCCATGGAAAACCAGGCGGGCCATCTTGTTTCAAGAAGGAACCACCAAGTTTAGTAATTCAGGTCTAGTTCAGATTCGCAGGTTAGGTTCAGACGGATCAGAAACATTCAACTAAAACATTACATGGTTATATTAACGGTTAAGATTACATGTTTAGGCTCAAGCTCATCCTCACCTATATATGGAGCTACATCCGATTTTGTTTTGACATGTCATCCCAACGCTGCTCTCTGATTGGTAGACAATGCCACGTGTAAATCCTTCATTGGTCATATACATTCCGCACAAACTTCACAATACCTGAGGAATAGCAGTTAATAAATTCCGAAAAATCTGGAGATATGCAGCCTGTCAAAGCATAATTTTCTCAAGATTGAATCTTAACAATAAAAACAATTAATTAACTGCTATTCCTCAAGTATTGTGAATCACCTCTAGCCCTAATTCCTCCTCAAACTCACGGCCGCTTCCGCTGAATCTTACGACGACAAATTCCTCCTCAAACGTTCATCTTCATCGTCCCGCACACTTTCATGTCCACAAAAATCCTTCTTTCCGTCGAATCGTTATTTGCTAGAAATTTCTGGTTTATGTGGACAACCCTAATTCAGGTAATCCCTTTTGATTTTGTGTATTTCAGATTTGCGATTGGTATGGTGTTTGATGTAATCCCTAATCTAGGTTTTTATGCAGTTTTAATGTTTTAAAATTATGAACTATTTAAAACATGGTTATACTTGATCTGCAGGAACAATTATTCTTTATGCATTTCGATTTGGCTTATTCCCAATTGAAGGTTACTATCATTTTCTCCTTTTGCTTCAATTTCATACTAAAACACTAACCCTAATTGTATTATTTTGGAGATCGCGGCATTCTCTCTCAAGTATTAAGCCGGGGCGGATTTCTGCAATACTCACAATGACCACTTCGTTGACTTTTAGGTTTGCATTCTTCTTCATTTTTACTTTGGATTTTGGTACTTTATTTTGGTAAATGCTTATGGATGATATGAATGTTTTGCATTATTTAATTTTTATTAGAGCTGCATCAGATCCCAGTGGCTTCACACTGAGTGTAATACCCTACTTTTATATTTTTTTACTGACTTTGCTTATATATAATCACATATGCATAGTGTAATACTTTTATATCATTCTACACCAACTGAGGTAGCTTTTTCTTTATGTTCTCATATGTCCATTAGTTCGCTAATTATTTTGAGCTCGATGAAATCTTAAGTACCTTGACTTTCATTCTAATATGCTAAACATTTGAATTCGCAGATATTAAAAAGAGGCCAACTGTCATTGTTCATGGTACTTGTGTTCTCCAAGGTTTACCTGATATAGCCTTTTTTTAATGATAAGGCAAGATTTGTAAAAGAAATACCTTAAACCATTATTTAATAACTAAAATCTCTAGGTGGTCAAAGATCTGCTCTTGGTGTTGGTATGGTGTTGCTTATTACATTTAGTTATCTAATTGACTAATTTGGCTGGTTATGATGAGGTTTATCTAATTCATTTTAGGTATATCTATGTGCCTATAGGACTATTATGTTTATATTTAATTTCTTTTTATTTTTAAATGTTTTCTGTGTTTATATAGTATGCAGATTATCATATTCTATTTCGTTTAAATTTATCTTTTTTGGTGATAGAAAATATCATTGTGTTATTTTTTGTAAGATCATGATGGTTCACACATCAAAAGGCTATTAATCATTCATTCATTTGTCTTGTGCTTTTCAAAGAAGGGGTGTTTACTGTTTGAATGTATGGTTATCACCCTCTTCCTCAACTTGTCTTTCTTTGGTGAAAGGAAGGGTGTTTGGATGTGTGGTATGGAACTAATTATCTTATTGTTACTTAAGTCATAGTGATCAATATCAAGTTTTTGGATAAATTGTATCTTTTTGTTATATTTAATCCTATAATTCTCTTGACTATTAATTACTTTTCCAGGTGGCTATCTTGACACCACAACACTTGCTAAAATTCAATACGCATAAGTTTTCAACAGATTTTCTTGAACAAACTGTTTCACGATTAAACTTCTTCGGGTTTGTTAATTAATGTTTTCTTTTTCACATAAATTCCATTATGCATATTATATTATTATATTTGCCAAATTAATTCTTTGTGGTCTCAAGGTTTATTTGCTACATTTGGCTAAGAAGAACATTGGAGTGGTTGTTCCTTGCAAAGGGCAAATCAACAGTCAACAGTTTTCAGTGACATCCAAGCGGGCAGTATGCCTTCTTCGAACTCATCTCCTTTTGTGGGGGAATAAACCCCACCACCCTTTTTCTCTCTCCAAGTTATGCCTCCAATAAGTCTTGAACCCACGACCTCTTGAAGGTAAAACCCCAAAGTTATACTTAGTGGCCAATTGAAATTGATCTAGACCAATTGGTTCACTATATATGTTGACACGAGAAGAAGAATCTAAATACCTTATGGCCTTTGCCAAATTATTCGGTTTTTTGGATGTAATTTTCTTTTCAGTTAATCGACCTTTGCTTATTATTTTTTTTAATGTTCATTTGTATTCCATTAATTATATAATTTCATACTTTCTTTTTCGTAGTTATGCAATTTAATTTTTAAAGCTAACCCGCCCATCTGGGTAGGCTATGAAGCTATAGATTAATACTTCCTCCGATTCAAAATAAGTGCAACATTTTTCAAAAAGAGGTGATTCAAAATAAGTGCAACACTTTCCTTATTTGGCATATTTTTATCTATAAAATTACCATTTGATCCCTACTTAACTTTATTAAACATCATTAATTTCTCTTTCTTCAATAAAGATAAAAGTTATGGTGGGACCCTTTTCACTAATTATCCCTTTAATTTATCATAATCTCCATTACACTATTTTACTTCAAAATCCGTGAAAATGCAAATGTTGCACTTATTTTGAATCGGAGGAAGTATATGATTTTTGAAGTTTTTTTTGTTTGTTATTTTTCTTTTTATTTTTTGAAGCTAGCCCGCCCATTCGGGCGGGTTATGAAGCTAGTATACCAATATAGAAACACATGTGATTTGTGTCAAATACAAAACATCAATTCAACATAATCATGATTCATGAAATGCCACAACCCTAGTTTTCCCATACATGAAGCAAGAACACACAAGTTTAGAGAGAAACTAATTACAGTAAAATAGAAATTGATAAGGTAGAGTTGCTTAAATCCGGAAATTGGATGTTAGTGAAGCCTTGTGAATATGTGCGATATCAGCAGCAGTTTCTGAAACATGGTTTTTCATCTTTAATATTTTTGAAACTGTAAACTCTTTGTATTTTGAGACTGAATCAATTAATCCCAAAAGCTCATGAGCACAAAATGCAACTTCATCTTCACACCGTGTCATTGTTTCTTGCAACTTCCCTTTCGAACTCTTCACAAATCACAAATATAATTATAAAGAATAATTAACATTTCATTTAAAGAATAATGATTTAATATAAAACTTAAAAAAAAAAAGAAAGGTGTTGCGTTACCTCAACAAGTTCAAGAGCTTCTTTTTCAATAACATCAAAATTATGAGAATCGCTTTCAAACTTGTCTACCAACTGTCTAGCCTCCGTTGCACACCTGGATGTGTAATCTTCTGTTTCATTCTTTATTGAATTTAATTCATTTTCCACCTGGAAATTCAAATGGGAAATCTTAATTCTCTACACAACATTTGCACAACTTATAAAAACGGGTAAATGTGATAGTTGAAGTCTTTTTATGTAAAAATTATTAAACTTTATAGTTTTTGATAATTTTCATAGTCAATAATCAAGTCTAAAACAGGGCAGAGTACTTATAAATTAAATTATCATTTTAAACAGGGACTTACTTCATCAATTCGTGACTGAAGTGCAGAAATACGATTCCTTTTTGCATCAATCTTTGCAGCAATCTCACGGGATAGTTGCTGAAGATTAATTAAACTTTCCAGATTTTGCATTGAAGTTCTCTTTACTTCTTCATTAGAAGAACTGAGTACAGGCTTCAATGTTGATCTATAATCCATCCCAAGCACTTCAGCAGGTGTTGAACCTTTAGGATTCAACTCATACTTAATATCAATACCTAGTTTCAGCCTAAAAATCAACAACAAAAATTAATAATAAATATATAACAAGTAGTTGTATTTGTATAATTGTATAAAATAACAACTCATAAATCACAAAATGTACCTTTTGATAGCCTGATTGCATTCAATCTGAAGTGCCTCAAGTTCCTTAAACTTTGTCCCCATTACAGCATTAAGATCCCAACATTTTTCTTCCCATTTGTTCCTCTCAATCTCACACACTCCAATATCTCTCTCAACCGACTGTAATTCCCGTTTCATCCTCTCTGCATCCCTCATATTAATCGCCTGTTCTTCCACTTTCTTCTTTAATTCCTCATTTTCCTCACAGATCCTGTTTCTTTCCTCCACTTTTGTTCCCAATTCCTTCTCCTTTTCTTCCATTTGTTTCTGCATATTCAGTTCATGAGATTGCAATTGCTCAATCAAATCATTGAACTTTTTCATGTCCTTTTCCAACAGACTCTTTTCCTCCTCTTTTGTCTCCTTCAGTGATGGTCCTGACTTCATAGCATCCCTTTTTTCCTCCAAATGCTTAATGTTTCCTGCTAGTATATTCACACTCTCCTCACGCGAGTTCTTCTCCTATAATCATCATTTTAGGAACTCAAATCAGCCTAAGAAAGTTGACTTTTAGTTTGACTAATTAAACGAACAAAAGACAGAGTAATACCTGTGCTAACTTCCCCATGAAATGTTCATCTTCCCTTTCCACTGCATCATCGTCCCCCCTTATGAAATGTATGTAAGTATTCAGAGTATAAGAGAACATGTTATCAAAACTAGGCTCTGATTGAGTGTGATTTACAAGGTGCTCGTTATACATTGCGACCTGTACAAGCCAATGAAGCACGGCTAGAACACTAGGAAACGAGTGAGGTGTTCCAGGCGCCTTTAAGGCTGATTTGTTCATCTTAATCGGGCAATTTGAGTATTTCAAAACTATGAACAAATCATCCTCGATCTTATTACCAGGTGGATACTCGAGGCGCGTGAGGACGAATTTTAGGGTTTCGGTGATGTCTTTGTTAGACGGCAAGGGTTTGAGTTTGAAGATGATGGGGAATGAACAGGCGGAGAGATAGGAGTTGATGGTGGAAACAGCGTGCATTTGGTATGAACGGTCGGTAATGGCGTCGGCGGAGGCAGTGCGGTTGCGATTGGTACCAGTTGAATGGGCAGAAGAGGGGCGGCTGCTGCAGAAACTGGCGTCGGAATCTCGTCGGGATCCTCCGCCTGCGCCGGGGAGCTGCCATGGATCTATAGGTGTTGGAGTGGCCGGAGGGCGGCGTCCGGCAGGGCCTCTCATTATTTCGTCAAAAATGAAATTCTTCCCGCCTTCGAAATTTGGAATTAGAAACCGGTTGCGTAGCTGCGGGGTGAAGATCGACGGGGTATAAAAAGAAAAAGAAAAATGGTATTTCTTACTGGCTTTTACTCGTACTCATTACTCATCAATAAACTTGATATATATCATCTATTAATTATCTTTTCTTACATTATACTTTGATTTTAACATTTATCATCATCAAATGGGTAAGACTATGGATATGACTAAAAAGTAGGAAACATTTCTCAAAGAAAAAAGGGTGTTAGACTATGACCAAACTGGGCTACGCCACGTCATTTTTCTCTCTTCTGGCAAATAGATGACTAATACTTCATCCGATTCAAAATAAGTGATACACTTTCCTTTTTAGGGTGATTCGAAATAAGTGATACATTTTAAAATTTTACCTTAATTGGCAAAAAATAGAGGGACACATACCCACTAACCATCAACTTTAACATAGTGAAATGACTCATTTACCCTTACTTTTTACTTTTAAACATCATTAACCCAACTTTATTCAAAAGATGTGGGACTCATTCCCCACTAACCATTCAATTAAGCTAATTTAATTATCATTATAATCTTTTGCCTCAAAAACCGTGAAACACAAAGTATATCACTTATTTTGAATCGAAGGAAGTATGTGACATAATGGTCCAGACTTATATAATGGGCGACAATATTAAAGTCGATGTTTTAACACTGGGTTTTAATGGATTATAATATTAATGTTTATATAAAGGGTTTTGCTAATAATTGCTCTCAGATCTATGGTTAAGGATGATAATGTATAATTGTTAAAGCATAACTAGGTGCATCGTTAGTGAAATGTAAGAGGTTTTTTTTTTTTATTTTATGGTTAATGCACACTAAGTTTAAACTTCATTCACATAGTGAACATATGTGGATTTAGGAGTATATTAGGATTGCCGCTAAAATAAAAAAACAAAAAAAAGAACACTAAGTTTAAACTTCATTTTTCTCCTTAACAATTACCTTAAGGGATATGGTTAACGATAATAATGTACAATTGTTAAGCCTAACTACGTTGAGGTGTTTAAGGAAATGTAAAAGTTGGTTTTTTTATGGTTAACGTACACTAAGGCCTCTCCCAACAGTAACGCGTTCTCAAACTCGTCAGTAGTGCCACATCACCATTTTCCCTACCGATGAGTTACTAACAAGGTCGTGCCAACAGAAACTTATCACTAAACTCATCACCAATTAAAAAATATTAAACCCCCACCCCCTCACACATGCTCTACCGAAGAGATGCTGCAGACGCGACGTGATCTACAGAAGAACGCACTTTATTTTCCGGCTGTTAACCACAGTTGATTAATTTACTGATTCCCTGAACTTGTTTATGTTCATGGAGTTCATGAATCTGAGAACATTCATTAAATCTGAAATTGCACCAACGTAAAGATGCAAATGTACTAATCAGATTAACATTGATCATATAAACTGGATTAGACAAAATTACCACCGTTGTAGTATAAATTATTTGTTGCCTCAAAGTCAACATTGTTAACTCATGGCTAAAGGTGACTCATTTACCCATAAACGGGCTTCTTTGAGTTATATTTTTATTTTTAGCGGTGTAAAGGATTAAATAAGGAAAATCTGACTCAAAAGAAATGGGTAAAAAATTGTTAAAAGGGTCTTTTCAATACGTACAACTTCAAAAATTACTTTAAGACAATTTGCAGTCCATTAGGGCTTTTAACACGTATTCATGGGTTCAAATTTCGTCTGGCACATCACATATGTTCAAGTCTTCTATTTTTTTTTTTTTCTTTTTTCATTTGGAAGCAGTTTTTAGCCTTGTAAATGCGGATAAATTAGCATGAAATCAAGGTTTAAATGAAGAGTAGCTAATTTCTTAACAAAGCAAACCAATACACTAGTCTAAATCCTACAAATGAAAACCACTAAAACTGATATTATAGGGCTGCTTTTTGATCTTCCAAAAGTTTCAATTCTTGTCGCCAATCGTCTAACTTAGCTACCTTCTCCAATTGCTCTGGCTTTAAATCATTCCCTGTTTTCTGTTGTTGACCTTCTGTCAACCGAATCTGCAACCAAATTACATACATGCATCATAATCATATTTAGAGAACACAATGAATTTTGGGCATGATTATTATATTATCTTTTAGAGGAGGTAATTTTGACCAATTCACTTATGAATAGGTTGAATTGGGTTCTGTTTTATCTCTAACGGGTCAAATAAAATAAATCAGGCCGGATAGAAACGGGTCAAACATTGTCTAAAGAGTACTTCCAACGCATAAAAATCACCTAAGTCGCTTTATTGAAGAACAAACTATTATTGTAATTATATAGTTTTCATATTCATTACTAACACATACATTAGAGGAAATTTGTGTTGCAGGTCAACCCAAACTGTAATAACCTATCTGTTTCGACCCATTAACCAACCTGCCCAAATTTCAACCTCAGATATTTTTAGAGCCTAACAGAAGCACAAAAGGGTAGTTTAGACATTGGACAAATAATCAAACAGTTCTTTTTTAATTTATATTCTTGGCCAATCCAAATGGTGCAATGTTCGTCACTGAAGCATATTTGTTCTATATTACTAATTCACCTATCAATAGACTAAAACAATTAAAATCCTCAAAAACTTCACTGACAATACACCAATCAGACAATTTATTGATTTAATATTGTAAAAATGAAAAATGCATAATTCTATTATGAACTTCACCTTCTTTTTCAGGGCTCGAATTCTTTTATCGATATCAGGAACATGATCTCCTGAATCGTTTGAATTTAATGGAGGGGTAGCAACTGAAGGGTTTTTAGAAATTATGACATCATTAATCTGGGACACAATGGACTCGATAGATTCTTGTGTTTGATCTGCATCTTCATCACTTTTTTCCTTATCAATGGAAGCCTGCATCAACAAGTAACACAAACATAATAGGAATTTAAAAAAAATACACTTGAGAAAGTTATAAGTATATTATTTGCCTGTCAGTCATTATAATATTTGGGACTTAGAATCTTCAGCATAAAGGAAATGAGTAGAATGGTATAAAGCTAAAATTCCCAAACTTTCACAAGTGTTTTGGTTGCTTCAAAGGTTTCTATACACTCATTTAACCCTCTTTGGGAATTCATCACTTCAACAACATTACAAACAAGCACATCAATGAAGTACATACTGCCAAAAATTCTACATTTGCAATAACAAAAAACAATAATTTTAATTCTTATATGCAAGAGTTAAAATGATAAACCTGTAATTTCTTCTCCTTTTTTCTTTCATTCCTCTTGGCCGATTTGCTCTTAGGTTTACTAACAACATCCAGTACAGGATCATAACCAGGAGGCACAGTTTCTAGTGACTCAATTTCCTTCTTCAACTGTCCATCATCATCAATTCATCATCTCAAATAACAAACAAGCACAAAAAATCTACCAGATTCACTCAAATCAATGGAGAAAAAACAAATTCAATTGTTATAAATCAAACCGTACCAAAGCGCCTTTAGATTTGTAAACGGCGACTTCATCCTGAGGAACATAGCCCGCTCTAATACGAATTGGTTTGCGTAGGGTTCCGTCGGGTCTTCGGGTCGGTGCAAGGACTCGTTCACCTTCTTTTAGGGTTTTAGTAAGCTGAGCAGCTAGTTGTTTTGCTTCGTCTTCTCCTCCTCCTCCTCCGCCACATTCATTCTGGCTCGCCATCAATCAATCAGTACGTAATCTGTTGTTGATGATTCGAAAGATGCAGACAGATATAGAAGATCAATATATCAATCAATCACGATGATTATGAAGAACAGAGTAGCATTTGTAGTGTGCAATTATGAAAAATCGACTGCTTCGATCGGAGGGTTTTCCCTTATTCCTTATTTGTTAATCAGTACTTGTGTTTGTGATCACGGGTTCGGTTCTGAGTAGGATGTGCAAAAAAAAAACCCCGAAAACCTGAACCCAAACCCGAATCGGTTTTCGGTCCGATTCTCAGTTTTCATTTTCTGTAAATTCCGGTTTTCGGGTTTGTCGGTTCGGTTCTGGTTTTTTCGGTTTTAGAATCGGAATGTGAATAATCGCTTAGTTCCTGCACTATATAACTATATGGCATTTTGTTATATTTTTTTTATGGTAGGTTTACGAGTTACTTCTAACTTTTATACACCCTCACACACATTGCAATTAAGGCATGCCCTATTTCTAGGTGTTCGCATTGGCAACACGAACCAATGTTTTAAAATCCGGATTTTGAACTGAATCAGTCGATGTCTTAAAAAGGATAGGACCGGTTGAACCGAATTATAATATTATTCGTTATTTGTGATAAAAGTATTAATAATTTTGTAAGAATATGAAGATGATCAATCTTGAATATGATAAAGAAAGAAGGATGACGATTCACGAATGTAGTCATTGTATAAGATGATAAAAAGTTATGTTATAACTTAAAAAATCCAAAAACAAAATCTGGTCCAATCCGGTTTTTATTGCTAGGTTCAACCCGGTACGGCAAAAAACCAGGCTTCCATCCGGCTCGTATCTTACACATTGACCCGTTATTTTGTTGAAATTAAATGTTGTGCCGTACTTTATTTTAAATCATTGAATGGTATCTTTATAATTTATCTTATTTTAAGATAATCATACGTCTGTGTTTATCAATGACGTCTTCCATGACAAAATTAATCAGTGAGTAATTAAATAGAATTCTTGTTGTAAAAGTCAACGAAATCAAAAAATTTATTGTTCATCTATTACATTCGCACCTACGCTGAATCCGTAAATCTATAATTTTTAATATTATATAAAATATGGATGGAATTTCAAGAATAATGCTTATAAGAATCCAATGCATTAAGTGGAAACTCCATAGGTGAAAGCACACCATTGTTACGCATCATCATGATCAAGTATTGAAAGGAACATGTTATGTCACCATCTCTTGTTTAAAATCATTTCCGACTGACAAAAAGCTATGTGCCTTTAAGTTTTTCAATTTTAAATCAAATTAAAAGTCAAAAAGTCCAATTTCACTCAAATTTACACCCTTTTTTTCTTCATTTATCCTGAATAAATAAATACTGTTTTGTGAGTTGACTTACACTAAGTCAACATTCGGATTCCAGAATCCAGATATTATTGGTAAATAATAAAATTAAATTGTATAAAAATCGAAACACTTGCAATGAAATGTTATCCCTTTTGCTTGCTAAACCACCCGCAACTGCAAGTATAAACTTTTGTTTCAAATAATTAGCGTGACTAAAAAAATTGAAGTAAAAGTGTATTGTTGACATGAATGACGAATGTATCATTTGGTGTTAGATGTAATGTCAGTTGAGATTACGCTAATTTAGCGAGAATTGAAGTATTAGTAGTAACAACATTATAAACCTTTAAGAGATTTTTAGAAAATAGAATACCTGCATTTAGACAAAACACGTGACAACATATTTAATTATTTATAATTACTAACGAGTAACGAGAAAAACTAAAGTTTATGCAAAGCAAAAATAGGATACTATATAAATTGTTTAAAATTAAATCATACACTATGTAAACATATACATACGTACATACTTATTAATATATACTCCCTCCGTCCCACAAAAAAGTTCCCATTTCTCCTCTAGATTTTGTCCCACAAAAAAGTTCTCATTTCTCAAAAGTGGGGGTCCACTTAATAAAATAATACTCCCTCCGTCCCACAAAAAACTTCCCATTTGGCTTTTGCACATGTTTTTAGGTAATAGTTAGTGGTGAGGTAATTGATAATACTTTTGATTAAAATATAAGGTTAGATTGGAGAGAGAAAGATAGTTAGTGGATATTAGTGGTGGGGTTTTTAATAATAATAGCTTTTTATTGGGTGGAGCCCACCAAATATGAGAAATGAGAAGTTTTTTGTGGGACAAAAGTTTAGAGTGAAATGAGAAGTTTTTTGTGGGACGGAGGGAGTATTATTATCAATGATTCCACCAATAAAATACTTTCTCTCTCCAATCTAACATTATATTTTAATCTAAAGTATTACCAAGGACCCCATCACTAACTATCTCCTAAAAGCTTGTGCCCAAGAGAAACGAGAACTTTTTTCTGGGACGGAGGGAGTATTTGGTTGGGCATAAAATCATATAATCAATTGCCAATAAATAATAAACGCATCATTTATCTAGGTTGTCAGAAATTCATCCATTCCTATATAATGGTGCTTAGATAGTGTATTCTCAGGTTTTAGTCAATTGATGAATTATGATACGCTTGAACTAATCATAATCAAATAGTTTCAACCTGTTCATGGATACTGTACGGATGAAAAAGAGATGTAAACCAATACTCCCAATTGAATTAACAAATAAAACACAGCGTAGAACGTGCTTTAAATCTGACCGGATAACACTTTAAGATAACTATGGGAAATAAATTCTGGAAACGATCACAGAATACCGGTTATGCCGGATAACACTTTAGTAAAAAACTCAACTTTTTCCTGGGTAGCTACACAATGATCCATCTCGGTTTACACAACACTACAAAGAACCTGAAAACCCTAACAACATATATAATGAGCATGTGAAGAAGAAAAGAGTTCGACATCTCCATTATAAAAACCACAAAAGAAAACTCTAACTTCTGATCGATTGATAACACAAATTTTTGTTTAAGAGTTTTCTTAATTTGAAATTACTCGTGATGTCATCAAATATTTAGCAGACAAATAAGATTGGCAAAATCTTCATATGAACTTGAAAGTTAAACAATCTCAAATTAGAATGACTTTTTAGAGGGCAAGATATCGATCACTTTATGGATAAACATTTATCAAATGATCAGAAGAACGTTCAGGAACAACCATTGCATGTAACAATTAGCTAGGTTACGAAAATCACGGGCATCACGGGCAAATCTCAGCCACCCTGAAAATCTCATTATTACTGAAATACCCTTTTCAAGAATCCTTAATCAAAGAGCTTGAGAATTCGCTGATCCATTGATTTATTACTTCAGTACATATGACAAATTAACAACGAGAGAAAACATTTTGATAAGAACATCAAACCTGTATTTATTGAATATATATGTTGATCACTAATTTGGTTCGATCTTCGGTTGTTTTGAGAGAAACCCAACACAAAAACAATATTACAAAGATATATCATGCACCTAAATATCAAACTCCGCATGTACGTTTCAACTTCTTGTAACAATCGATCGATCTTAGTTTTACCAGAATTAATAATTGAAGGTCTTTCATGAAAATACTTACAGAGCTAATTTAGCAGGCTGGCCACCTCCCTAGCGACCACCACCATGAAACCACCATCAACAACACGTATATATATATATGCGGAGGTGGACAGAATGCCAAACTAACTCTGTATGTATGCTCATGAGAAACCCTCCCTCCTTTTAGAGAGAGAGAGAGAGAGTAGAGAGAGAGAGAGATGTAAGAGGGCTCTCACATTGAAGCAATTTTAGTGAGAGCATAACATAAAAAAATGAAAACCTACGGGTGAAAAGTGTAATTTCGATTTATGCATATTATGCAAATAAATTAATACTCCCTCTGTCTCTAAATAAAGTTCTCATTTCTCCTCCAAGTTTTATCTCTAAATAAAGTTCCTATTCTCAAACTTAAGGGGCCCACTAAATATAATAATATTATCATCAATACTTTCACCACTAACTTTCATCTAAAACACATTCTCTCTCCAATCAAACTTTATATTTTAATCAAAAGTAATATTAAATACTCCATCACTAACTATCTTATAAAAAGTTCTGTACAAGAGAAATGAGAACTTTATTTATGGACGGAGGGGTATGTTTTAAGAATTTTGAGAAACACAAACACATGTTTAGGAATACCTCCTTGTATATATACTTTTTAAAGGTGATTTTAGGTTAGGAACCAAAACGTAGCGGAAAAGTTTATCACCATAAACGGATCTAATATTGATAAATATAATCAAACTATACATATAATCAAAGAGAATAGATGAAGAATTCATACCCTAGTTGCCTTTGATTATGGGGGTTCGGATGGAGATGGGGATCGACCGAAACAAAGGACACCAATGGGGAGTCCCTCAAAAGCTAGTCCACACAACACTATAGCTAGAACACCAAGGGATGCTAGTCCAATTCTTCAAGCAAAAGGAAGCAAAAGTCTAGAGATGATGATGGGAGGGGGCGACCGAATAATGCAAGAGTGAGGGAGATTATGGTTGCCCTAATCCCCTTTAATGACTTCCCATAAACACTCTTGATTTATTGCACTCTAGTCCCTAGCCTTTTGTTCTTCATAGTTTGCTTACAATTAAGTTTCAATATTAACACTTAATATTAAACTATAACATATACAAGCTTGTAGCTTATATTAATATGAGTAAATTACAGTTTTTGTCCCTGTGGTTTACCCGATTCTGCGTTTTTGTCCCTGTGGTTTTTTTTTTCTGTTTTTTTGTCCCTGAACTATGCCAAATTCCGCTTGTTTGTTCTTCCGTCCATTTTTCACTGTTAACTAACGAGAAATGCTAAAAGATCAAGGGTACTTTCGTCCTTTTCTATTTTCCATTTTAATTTTTCTTTTTTCTCTTTTTTTTTTCATCTTCTTCCCCATTTCTTCTTCTGTCATTCAACCTCTTTCAAAAAACCCCTTCAACCTCCCAATCAAAAACATTAAACCCCTATTGAATATTAGAAACATTAAACCCAATAAAAAACAACCTCCCAATTCATGAATCAGCATCTAATATACTAATCAGAATTACTCATATTGAATATTAGAAACATTAAACCCTAAATCAACTCACGAAATTGATTTCAGTGAACAAATTGAAAATTAACTGATAGAAGGATGAAGCAAAATTCATACATGAGACAGTTCGTGATTGAAGCCTCTGAAGAGAATCGCACCAGATCTAGTGGGGTTTTTGATTGGGAGGTTGAAGGAGTTTTTGTAAGAGGTTGAATCGCACCATAATTTCTGTGTAATAACGAATCTTAGGGCTGCGATCTCTTTCTGCAGCCGTTCATCCTTTCTGGGCAGCCGTGAACCTGTAACGCCTTGAATTTTCTTGTATTTAATCTATCTACTTTTTATTTCATAAATTATGAGTTATTTATTAATTGAGAATATATGTGACTTTGCTGCGTATTTATTGAGAGTAAATTAGTGTGTTCCCTATAATTAAATAACTAGAGTGTTATTTAATTTGTGGGTGATCAATATTGAGATTAATTAATGTGACGTTTTATTAAACAACACGAGTGTTATTAACTTGTGAATAATCATCTACGGGTTAGAGTTTTGGGAGATCGGCCGATAGGCCAAGGCCTTAATCTAGTTTGCTTGATCTTGTTTTCTTGTCCTTGAGTTTCGAGCTCGATTTTACCAAGAGGGGTAAAAGGCGCCTAGTTTGTTTCAATCGACCAAATGTGACCAGCTTTGGGGAGTTGGCTTTTGGCCGAGTTCTAGAATAGTTGTCGAGTTAGAGAAAAGGTTGTACGTGGACTAGTGGATATAGAAGGGAGTCTGGCCCGAGAGCATAAAACGTTATTGGGCTCGTGGCCTTGTGTACCAAGTGATTTATCAGTTAAGCCTTTTATTCATTGGCCGATCCTAATTCTGCCAATCCCCTTCATACGTGAAATTACCATTGAGAGAGAGAGGGAGCAGAGATCGAATTAGAGCACCTCCATCCAGATTTGTTTTCCCCGTTGTCGAGCATAGCTGAAGTCGCAATTGAGGATCAAGTTCGTACAGGGCATGTCGGCGGTAATATCATTGTGCTTTAAAATCCTTTCTCTTCTTTGTTTTGTTTATTTGGCCAGCCAATGATAGGCATTCAAGGAATTTAATTATTGGTGGGTTTCTTCATTTTGTCCTATGCGTATGGAATTCAAGCAAGCAAGTAGCCATCTCCTTTAATTAGCATCTCATTGACGAGTGTATAAAGAAAACAAAACCCATCAGCATTCAACCCATATTGTTTGGCGTTCAGTGACTGTTCCAGCCGAGGAAGAATTGAGCCAAGGAGTGTTGTGATCGCCGAGCTGTTGTGGTGATATTCGGTAGTTTTCTAATTCCTATTTTTCGTTTCCTCGTTGTTTATTCGAACCGTATTATTGATGCGTTCCATTTCTGGCCTTGTGCAATCGATGAACAGCAGCAAAGTAGAAGGTTTGTAGGCAGTGGTGGTCATACCGAACAGGATTGATTACGAGTGTTGGAGTGTTGATCGAACCAAAGTGACGGAATTCGGTAGAACCCTAAACCCGTTCCCTTAGTTTTTTTTTTGATTTTACTTGTTTCAACCATGTTTAAACCGAACTAGCTTTAATCCGCATTGTTCTAGTTCATCTCGTATTAGTGTCGGGTTTTGAGTTTTATTAATGGTTGTCGGGATTCAAATTGGGTTTTAAATATCAAACGGAAATTGTGACAGAATCTGCTCGCCATGTTTAAGTCTGTTTTTAACATACTTATAATACGTTTTTAGATTTTTGGCCCGTGTTGCTCTCTAGCTTTCTGAGTCCTCTTTCCAACGACGCTGACGGCTCGTTACTCTGTGTAACACCTCAAATTTTAATACAAAATATTGGCCAAAATAAAACATTTTATAAATAGGAGAACATCCTCAAATTTGGATTTACAAAAACCTTGGTATGAAATCAGAGTATAAAAGTAGGTGTTACAAAATAGATCATAACCAAGCTAAGACTAAATCCAATCTAGTGTTCTTCTAATCTAGGTCCCGCATCTCTATCCATGCGTACCTATGCCTTCGATCCCGAACCTGAGTACATAGCAAAACAAAACAAGGAGTACGTGAGACAAAACGTCTCGTGAGCTACATGGGTTTAGACCCAATAATGATAATAATCGTTTGTACAAGTAAGCAACAAACAAGTAGTTTCGTCCATCTATATAGTCACCCTATGGTGACTCCAAACCTTGCTTTCCTAGCAACACATATCTAGTTTTTTGGGTTGCCCCCGAGCTAACTAGCAATACTAACGTGCCTAACTATCGGGTTGCCCCCGAACTAGCTATAAGCACCCACAAATCCAACTATCGGGTTGCCCCCGAACTAGCTAGAAACACTATCCTATCTAACTATCGGGTTGCCCCCGAACTAGTTAGAAACACTATCCTATCTAACTATCGGGTTGCCCCCGAACTAGTTAGAAACACCACCATGTCTAGTTATCGGGTTGCCCCCGAACTAACTAGCATCACATCATCTCGTTCTCACCATAACTCAAGGGTTATGTCAATCTAGTTCTCGGCTATCACATTCATCATCAAACCAGTTAGTTAAATATTAACAATAACTCATAACTAACTAAACAACTATAAGACTACTCAATTAAGCAATTAGACCGTAACACAAGTATGAAAATGTATTTCAAGGGCTATGTACTCGATAAAGTCCACACGTACTCACCTTAGCAATCTAGTGCTCCAACCGTATTCTTTCCGCCGGTTCCTTGCTCACAATTCGTCCACTTCAATACTTCACCGAATGTCTAAAACAATTATCACAACGAGATTATCATCACAAACTACTACCAATATGTTCATCTACCTCTAGATAACACCCATCAATCCATTTCCCCCAAATATGGTGATTTACCAAACCCTAGGTTTAACCAACCCGTAAGATTCTTACAATTCATAATCATACACTTGTTTCCTTTGTTAATATACCATCTATTAAGTGTATACATCATTTATATCACCATAACCCATAACCCCAAGAACTAGGGTTTCAACCCCAAGCTTCTAAATCCTTAGATCTAAAGCTACAACTACAAAGGATTGAAGATATACCTTAAATCTTCAACTAGGAGTGAATAATCACAAGATTTGATGAAGAAATCAGCTCCAAATGATGGTTTACACCCAAAATCGTCCACAAACTCGAGATGAAGAGAAACTAGGGTTTTGTATCCATTAAATGACCAAGATCCCGACTTTAATGCCTGCAGCGACGAAGTTCGCGTCACTATATGCAGGATAGCGTCGCTAAGTCTGTGCCCGCCATAATTCGCGACGGAGATAGCGTCGCTATCTCTGACGCTATCTCGTCCAGACTCGTTTTCGCGACACATCTCCGACGCTATCTTGGGTCGCTGTTTGAAAGCCATAAGATCGCGTCGCTATCTTCAAGATAGCGGCGCTATCTTGCCCTTATGCAGCAGGGCTGCAACTTTTGCTTCCCGCTTCGACCCGGTTTCGTCCATAACTTTCTCATACGGTCTCCAAACGACACGAAACCAATTCCTACGTTCTTTAAACGATTTATCCTTATTTATCATATTTTTATATAATTTATTTATAAATTTCGGGTCGTTACAACTATCTACCCCTTAAGAAGATTCCGTCCTCGGAATCTCATCATAGTTCACGAAATCCGGGTACCTCTTCCGAATCTCGTCTTTGACCTCCCAAGTCAAATTTGGCCCAAGTGAATGCTTCCACTTGACCAACACCAACTCGATCTCCTTATTCCGAAGCTTCTTTGTTTTTGTTTCTAATATAGCCTCGGGCTCCTCGATTAACCGGTTCGGGCCGTCAACCCGCAACTCTTGCAACGGAATAATATTTTCGACTTCCCCGATAAACTTTTTCAAATAACTTACGTGAAAGGTGTCATGCACACCTTGAAGCTCGGGTGGAAGTTCCAACTTAAAAGCTTGAAGCCCGACCCGTTTCAATATTTTAAACGGTCCAACATACCTTGGACTTAACTTTCCCTTCTTACCAAACCGCATCACGCCTTTCCAAGGTGACACTTTCAACATGACCATATCACCGACATCCAAGTCGTATGGCCTTTTCTTCAAACCCGAATAACTTTGTTGTCTATCTTGGGCGACCTTCATGTTGGTTTGTATAATACCGATCTTTTCATTTGTCACTCTCACGATCTCGGGACCCGTGAGTTTCGTCTCTCCCGCTTCCAACCAACAAGATGGAGTTCTACATTTTCTTCCATACAACGCCTCATAAGGCGGCATCTTGATAGTCGAGTGATAGCTATTATTATACGAGAACTCGACTAACGGTAAATGTTCGTCCCATTTACCACCGAAGTCTAACACACACGATCTCAACATGTCTTCAACCGTTTGAATCGTTCTTTCACTTTGACCGTCGGTTTGCGGGTGATAAGCCGTGCTCAACCGCAACTTTGTACCCAACTCTTCTTGTAAAGATCGCCAAAATCTCGAGGTAAACCTCGCGTCTCTATCGGACACAATCGATAACGGAACCCCGTGGAGTCGAACCACCTCATCAACATACAACTTAGCCAATTTCTCAAGTGGCAACATTTCCCGAATGGCTAAAAATAACGCACTCTTGGTCAACCGGTCAACTATGACCCAAATGGCATCGTGACCTCTACTCGTCTTCGGTAAACCTACTATGAAATCCATAGTTATATCTTCCCACTTCCCGGCCGGTACAACCAAAGATTGAGCTACCCCATACGGTACTTGATGTTCGGCTTTCACTTGTGCACACGTGGCACACTTAGAGATATACTTGGCCACTCTCGCCTTCATTCCGGGCCACCAGTAAACCCGTTTCATATCTTGGTACGTCTTTGTACTTCCCGGGTGAATCGAATACTTCGACTTGTGCACATCATACAACAATTCTTTTCGGATACCCCCGAACTTAGGAACCCAAATACGACTGCCTACGGTCTTCAACCCTTGTGCATTTTCGAGAAAATGTTGGTTCTTACCTAACCGTTCTTGTCTTAACTCGTCTTTTCCCATAACCTCTTGTTGGGCATTCTTGATTCTTTCGATGATGCTCGAGACGACTTCTATACGTGATAAAATTCCTCGGTTCGGTTTTTCATAGACCTTTCGGCTCAAGGCGTCGGCCACTACATTAGCCTTTCCCGTGTGATACACAATCTCACAATCATAATCGGCAATCAACTCGATCCACCTTCTTTGTCGCATATTAAGATCTTTTTGAGTAAACACGTATTGTAGACTTTTATGATCCGTGTACAACGTACACCGAGTGCCATACAAATAATGCCTCCACAATTTTAAGGCAAATATAATCGCCGCCAACTCTAAGTCGTGTGTCGTGTACCTTAATTCCGCATTCTTCAATTGTCGCGAGGCATACGCGATCACTTTACCTCTTTGCATCAACACACAACCGAGCCCTTGATTCGAAGCGTCACTATAAACCACAAAATCCTCCATACCATCCGGTAACGTAAGGATCGGCGCGTTACATAACTTTTCTTTTAACAACTTAAACGCCTCTTCTTGCTTCTTCTCCCACACAAACTTCTCACTTTTTCTCGTTAACTTCGTTAGTGGAATCGCGATTCTCGAGAAGTCTTGTATAAACCTTCGGTAATAACCGGCTAACCCAAGGAAACTTCTAACCTCGGTAGGAGTTCTCGGAGGCTCCCAATTTGACACCGCTTCAATCTTGGATGGGTCAACCTTAATACCATCACACGTCACCACGTGACCTAAGAATTGCACTTCCCGCAACCAAAATTCACACTTCGAGAATTTTGCATACAACTTCTCCCGTTTCAACACGTCTAGAACAAGCCTCAAATGACCTTCGTGTTCTTCTTCGGTTTTTGAATAAATCAAGATGTCGTCAATAAACACGATCAAAACTTATCAAGGAACGGTTTACAAACCCGATTCATCAAATCCATAAAAATAGCCGTCGCGTTTGTAAGACCAAACGGCATCACTAGAAACTCATAATGACCATAACGTGTACGAAAAGCCGTCTTCTCGGTGTCGCCTCCTTTCACCCGAACTTGGTGATAACCCGATCTCAAATCAATCTTCGAGAAATAACTAGCACCTTGCAATTGGTCGAATAAGTCGTCAATTCTCGGCAACGGGTAACGGTTCTTGATAGTTACCTTGTTCAACTCTTGGTAGTCGATACACATTCTCATCGAACCGTCTTTCTTCTTAACAAATAACACCGGTGCACCCCACGGTGACGAACTCGGACGAATAAAACCTTTATCTAACAAATCTTGCAATTGGGTCATCAATTCCCGCATCTCGGTGGGAGCTAAACGGTAGGGAGCACGAGCAATCGGCGTCGCCCCCGGAACTAAATCAATCTTAAACTCGACTTGTCTCTCCGGTGGCAAACCGGGCAAGTCATCGGGAAATACCTCGGGGAAATCCCGAATGATTTTTACACTATCCATTGTCTTCTTTTCTTTTCGGCCATCTAATACATATGCAATAAACGATGCACAACCTTTCGATATACTTTTCCTCGCCTTAATGGCGGTAATCACATTAGGCATGTGATGTCATTTCTCCCCATACACATACACTTTCTCATTCTCGGGTGTCCTAATCGACACTATTTTCTTTCCACACAAAATCTTGGCTTGGTGCATACCCAACCAATCCATACCGATAACCACATCAAACGCCCTAATTCCCATGGGCAACAAATCCACCTTAAACTTTCTACCGTCTATTTCTATTTCACAATTTCTATAAATACATTCAACCATAGACATTTTCCCGTCGGCTACTTCTATCTCATAAACCTCATCTAACATCTCGGACGGCACATTCAATTTACAACCGAACTCATAAGACACAAACGAATAATTGGAACCCGAATCAAACAAAATATGAGTTGGCAAGGAGTTAATGAATAAAGTACCTGACACCACATCGTGTGCCTCCTTCGCCTCCTCCCGAGTGAGTTGGAAGGACCGCCCCTTCACCTTTGCCGGTTCCACTTTCTTTTGAGCCGTGGACACCATCGACTCAATCCCCTTCTTCGGGCATACATTGCTATAGTGCCCCTTCTCGTGACACGAGAAACATTCCACATCGGTCAACGACTTGACCTTACAATCCCGGGCTACATGCCCCGGTCTACCACAACTAAAGCAAGACCTCGACCCACTTCGGCATTCGCCGGAATGATTCTTCCCGCACTTCTTGCACGAGGCAACACTTCCTTGTTTAGAGAAGCTCGAAGTAAACTTCCCTTTTTTGAACGAGCTAGGGCCGCTCTCGGCCTTCCTCTTCTCGCCCACATGGGCCCTCTCGGCAACCCGTGCCTCATTCACTTCTTCCACACCCCGGGTGGCACTAATGGCCTCATCAAGTGTGACCGCCCTCTTAACTTCCAATTGGTAGTCCCACGGTAACCCACAAGCATACCGGACTAATGGTGATTTTCGGTTATTACAAGTAACAAAACGCAGCGGAAAGATTTAATCACCATGAACGGATCTTGATATCAATCATACAATTAAACTATAAGAAAATCAAAGAGAATGGTATAAGAATTCATACCCTAGTTGCCTTTGATTATTGTGTATTCGGATGGAGTTGGTGATGGATTGAAACCAAGTATTCAATTAGAATACCTCTAAAAGAAAGTCCACACAACACTTCAAGAACACCAAAGGAGGATGCTAGTCCTTGATTCTTGAGAGCAAATGGAAGCAAAAGATGGGATGTATTGTGTGTGTGTGTGTGTGCCGTGAATTTTCAAGGCAAGGGAGGGAGTTTATGGAGTCATTTACACTCCATAATGATGCCTTAATTCCCATTAATGATTTTCATAAACCATTGACCAATATTTACACACAAGTCCTTATCTTTTGTTCCTTCTAGTTTGCTCACATTAAGGTTTCAATATTAACATTTAATATTAAACTTATATATAAGCATGTAGCTTATATTAATATATATAATGTAATTACCCTAATTACACTATATATCTTATGGTGCTAAGTGTTTAAGTGTGTGACCCTTTAGGCTCACAAACTACTAGCCATATAACTATATGTTATACGCGTGAAGCATATTCCAACAGCTCCCACTTGCGCACGTGATAACATCAAGTAGTTATACAAGCAAAGGTTAGAGTCTAGCAACCCGCCAATGCCCCTAGAAGTACATGAGGAGTTTCATAAAATCTTTGTTCAAAGTTTTCGAGCAGTTATCCTTTTGTTACTGATACTATGTTGAGTTTTAGACAAGGATAAATGTCAATCTAAAATTTCAACGATTCTGTTTCTCGATCTATACATTGAAGTAGATTACCAAAACCAATCAAGATTCATCTTGATTACCTTCTGGGTGTGGCCACACATACATCTATTCAAATCATCGAGGGGCCCAGTAGTATCTAATCCACATGCGTGGAGGAACAAATTCTTTGTTGACTGCACGTGTCTGTCATATGCTTAATGACAAACCCGATAATGGTTGTTATAGCAGCCTTATTCAGGTCAGCGTTTAACCATATCAAAGTTTGCCCCTCTACATACACAAACCAACTTGCATCTCAAGTCAGAGGATAAGTGACAAAGCCTTTGTGAGATTCACTTGTGACATAAATCCAGGAAGTGATTTCTCATAGGTTGGGTCAGTCCAATTGTGCATCAATATGAACAACATGTGAGTTTGATTTTATCATCCTTAGCCATACTAAGATAATGTCATCAATGCCCTCAGATTTGTCTTAATAATATTCCCATGTTATTAATATGACAATGGATAGTTTAGAATATAAAACGCAGTAAATATTCATGGATATAAACATGCAAATATAGAACACAGTAGATATTCATATAAAAACGATCATATCAAATATATCAATTTATTCCAATAAAAACTGCTCAATGTTCCATTATCCAAATACTAAAACAGATTACATGAAACTACTAGCTGGTCGAAGTCCAATGTTTCTAGCATGCTCAATATGTTTGGTACATGACATTGGCTTCGTGAAGGGGTCAGCTAAGTTGTCATCTGTATGAACTTTGAGCAAGCGTACATCTCCCATTAGGATCGCATCTCTAATGTAGTGAACCTTCCTCCGGTAATGTCTGGCGCCTTTCTGAACACCAGGTTCGTTGGCAATGATGATAGCACCTGTGTTATCACAGTACATATCCATGGGTCTTTCATTACTGGGGACAACTCCAAGCCCAGAAATGAATTTCCTCATCCAAACAGCTTCCATTGCAGCTTCAGTAGTTGCAATGTATTCAGCTTCTGTAGAAGACATAGCGATAGTGCTCTGCTTCGCACTTTTCCAATCAACAGCGCCTCCGTTCAAAACGAAAACATACCCCCGTTTGAGATTTGGAATCATCTCTATCAGTCTCAAAACTAGCGTCAGAATAACAAGTAACGCTTAGCTCTTTTTGAGGCTCACCACCATAGACAAGAAACATATCTTTAGTATTCCTAAGATACTTCAGTATGTTCTTAACAGCAGTCCAGTGACTCTCACCTGGATTCTGTTGATATCGGCTTGTAAGGTTCTGTGAGAACGCTACATCAGGTCTTGTGCACCGCACAGCATACATGATAGATCCTACTGCCGAGGCACAGGGGACATCACGCATACGTTTCATCTCATCAGGTGAGGACGGTCCTTGAGTCTTACTCAAGTGTACATTGTGTTGCATAGGGAGACTTCCACGTTTGGAAGCATCCATTCTAAATCGTTTTAGAATCTTATCAATGTACGCACTTTGACTTAGTCCGATTAACCGCTTTGATCTATCTCGGTAGATCTTTATACCAAGTATATATGCCGCTTCCCCAAGATCCTTCATAGCGAAGCACTTCCCAAGCCAGGATTTTACATCTTGTAGCATTGGAATGTTATTTCCTATGAGTAGTATGTCATCGACATATAGGATTAGAAAGACGACAATGCTCCCACTAGCTCTTACATATACACATGGCTCGTCGGGATTCTGAGTAAAGCCAAACGTTTTGACTTCCTCGTCGAATCTTTTGTTCCAACTTCTGGATGCTTGCTTTAGTCCATAAATGGACCTTTGAAGCTTACATACTTTCTTTGGGTGTTTTGTATTAACAAAACCCTCAGGCTGAACCATATAGACATCTTCATCAAGGTGTCCATTCAAGAAAGCAATTTTAACATCCATTTGCCAAATCTCATAGTCATAGTACGCTGCTATGGCTATGACAATCCTAATAGCTCTAACGTCGGCAACAGGCGAGAAGGTTTCATCATAGTCAATCCCGTAGGTTTGAGTGTAACCTTTTGCTACCAATCGAGCCTTATAGGTGTGTACATTTCCATCCATGTCGGTCTTCTTCTTGAAGATCCACTTGCTACCACAGTCTTACTGTTAGGAGGAAGATCAACCAAAGTCCATACTTGGTTATCTTTCATGGATTGCATTTCCGCGTTCATAGCATCAAGCCATTTGTCAGATTCAGAATCTGCTAATGCAGCTCGATAGTTAGGGGGTTCATTATGATCCCCTAAACTCAGCTCCTCAGCATCGATTTGGAAACCATATCGTTCAGGTGCATGAGGTGTCCTTGCGGACCTTCGAACGGGGACTTCATCATTTTGAGGTGCAACAGGAACAGTTTCATGTTCAACCTCATCTTGATGTTCGCTAGTATCTACAATAGGTTGTGCATCTTCATCGCTTGGAATCTCATCAAAGTCGATGGTACTCCCACTTGCTTCTTGTGAAATGAGATTGCTCTCAAGAAACTCAGCATAACGAGCAATAATTACTTTTTGCTCAGGTGGGTAGTAGAAATAGTAACCCATTGTTTCCTCAGGGTATCCTATAAAGATGCACTTGACAGCTCTGGGTTCAAGTTTGTTCGGTGTGTCTCGTTTCACGAGAGCCTCACAACCCAGACCTTCAAGTAAGACAAGTTAGGGACTTTCCCATGCCATATCTCATATAGTGTCTTTTCAACCTTCTTGGTGGGAACCATATTCAGTATGCGAGCAGCCGATTTGAGTGCATAACCCCAAAAGGATAGAGGTAGAGTTGTAGGACTCATCATCGATCGGACCATGTCAAGCAAGGTGCGATTTCTCCTCTCCGATACACCATTATGCTGTGGTGTATAAGGGGGAGTGAATTGTGAGACAATCCCACAATTCTTAAGATGGTCTTGAAACTCATGGCTCATGTACTCTCCTCCTCGATCAGAACGGAGAACCTTTATCTTCTTGCCGAGTTGATTTTCTACTCATTTTGGAAGGCTTTGAACGTTCCAAAGGTTTCATGTTTATGTTTAATCAAGTAAACATAACCATAACGACTAAAGTCGTCTGTGAAAGTAATGAAGTAGGTAGCACCTTCCCTAGTTCGAGTTCTAAAAGGGCCACATACATCAGTATGTATGAGTCCAAGTAGATCATTGGCTCTTTCGCCTACATGGGAGAAAGGCTTGCGCGCCATTTTACCAGATATACAAGAAACACATTTATCAAATGATTCAGAATCATCTGATTTTATAAGTCCATCCTTTTGTAATTTCAAAACGCGTTTCTTGTTAACGTGGCAAAGGCGACAATGCCATAGGAAAGTAGAATCCAAGTTCTTCTTGGATTTCTTGTTGCTACATGTATAAATAGAACTACTGTTTGTGATACGATTATGCATGTCAATCTCAAAGATACCATCACGAGGAATAGTATTAAAGTAAAAAACATTATCCTTTGAAACTGAAATACCAAAATCCGTAAAAGTATGAATAAAACCATTATTCCACAAACAAGAAAGCGATACTATACCCTAGTAATACTAGGCGCATAGTGACAATTGTCTAATACAATAATTAAACCACTAGGAAGGATTAAATCATAGCTTCCTATAGCTTCGACCGGTGCACGCATCCCATTGCCTACGTACAAATCCAAAGCTCCATGGTTTAGCTTTCTACTTCCCCTTAGACCCTGCATGGTATTACAAATGTGAGTTCCACAACCAGTGTCATATACCCATGATTTCTTAGGGAAAGCATATAGTTCTATTGTGAAGATACCTGATGTGCCAACCTTGTTGGCTTTGTTCTTCATCAACTCCGCCAGGTAGGCAGGACAATTCCTCCTCCAATGGCCTGTTTCACCGCAGTGATGGCAAGCAAGCTCCTTAGCAGGGTGCTCCTTATGAGTAGGTGGGGGAACCTTTGGCTTGGGCTTGTAAACTTGCTTTCCCTTGCCATGGCCCTTAGCAACTACTTGCGGTTTTGGTTTTTGGATCTTCCTTTGCCTTATAGCAAGGACAGTAGGGGCCGGAGTTTTCTTGGGTAGGCTTGCTTCCGTTTGTTTCAGCATAGCATGTAATTCGGCGAATGTCTTCCCCATACTATGCATATGATAAGTCATGACAAACGGTGCAAGATCCTTATTGAGGGACGTTAGAATCAAGCTAATCCCAAGGATGTGCGGCATAGCGTAACCAAGCTTCTCCATTTGGTCTAAGTAGCTCTTCATCTTCAAGAGATAAGAGCTAACAGACTGTCCCTCCTCCTGCTTGCAAGCGTGGAAGGCTTTGACAGTGTCAAAGAGTTCCTGCTCGGCTTGCTTTTGATACATGGCTTGTAGTTCACGCATCATATCAAATGCAGTGAGGTCCTCGAGATTCTTTTGAATCTCGGGAGTCATGCTCACTAGCATAAGCGCGGCGACCTCTTGTTGTTCGTTAAACCTCTTGGTATAGGCCGTACGAACAGCAGCGGTGGCGGTAGCAGCAGGGGCAGGGGGCAGCGCCTCCTCCAAATGGTGGTACTTGTGCTCGGCCCTAAGGACAATCCTTAGGTTTCAAGACCAGTCCACAAAGTTCGTTCCATCAAGTTTCTCTTTTTCGAGAACGGAACGAATGGTGGTGTGTGTTAGGGTTTGATTGTTTGAAGTCATCTACAAAATTACAAAGTTCATTAATTAGTATTTTCAATAATAATGTCTTTTAATAAATTAACTACCCAATTAATTTTAATTAAAAGCTAAGATCCCATTGAGCTTCTATCATCGCATCAGTTGATCTGCTAGAGATGATAGATCCAATAGGTAGGTGACGATCAACAATTGCATTACAAGTGCAACTCTTAGAGGTATGGGACTTCATGGCACCTAGTGAACAAGCATCTAGGGTCAAGTGGCATGTTTGTCGCATCTTCGCCTCGAGTTAAGGTCTCACCGTTAACTTGATTAAGTCATCCAATGTGAAATCATGTCAAAATAAATCTAGGTCTCACCGTAGTGAATAATGACCTCGGATCTAAATTCAAACCACGTCTCACGTGAATTCAAAAATAGAAGCAAGTGATTATCAACCGATTGGACGGCGTGACTTAAATTTTAGGTATGTTTAAATTTTAATTGATAAAATTTTATTAAGATATGAATGAATCATGTACTTCATTCATACCACTTCATAAGACTTGTAATAAACGGTAAAAACTTTTAGCGATTATTAAGTGATAAGTTACAAATCATATGTAAACTTAGTTTAATCTCAAAACGATTTTAGATTAAAGGTTTAATCATCTATGATTAACTAGTAATCATCGATGATTAAGGGTTTGAATGTTTTAATGTTTGTGTCTAAAAACCATTTTTAATTGTTTTACTACTTGTATCTAATAGAAAAGAAAAACAACCACAAACAAAGAATAAAACATGCAACAAATTTTGTGCAAACCTCGACCGATGAAATCCTAGGTTCGGTCACGTGAGTCATCACGACGGACCGAAGGGTCAAACTAGGGGACGGGCCAACATGAACCCAAACGGGCCTACATAAACCCAATGGGCTCCCACTTGCTCCAAGACATTCTTGAGCAAGTAGAACCCAAAATTGTGAAAAAGTGTAATCTGCCAGAAAATTCCAGCAGACTTTGAAGCCCGAAAAGTCACTGAAGGAGTCTTCGTTGGTCTACCCGGCCTTCTGGAAAGTTGTAGCCCACGACTGTGCAAGCATTTTAGGCTTTTGAATCGCCCAAAACGGAGTTCGTATGCCTCTGGAAAACTTGTTTTCGTACAGCCCTCGCTTTTGTGACGGAAATTTGTTGTTTTCTTCATTAGTCTTCAATATTTTGTATCAACAATTTAAAATAAAAAGATAAAATAAATACAATCTATTCTATTACTTTTACATTACAAATTGCCCCAAAAATGGCACCAAAAATAAAAGAAAAATAAATGAAACAAATTACAACAATTAAGCCAAAAAAAAAAAAAACAAGGCTTTTCCCAAACAACCAAACATCAACCACATTCATTCACAAATGGTCTAGGCTTTCATCGGTTTGCACAAACAAGCAACAATTGACAAGGCTTTGGCTTGGGATATGGTAAAAATACATGTTTTGCCATATCAACAACATGGAATTAAAAAATAAATTCCAAGCCAAATAATCAAAAAAATACAATAACAAGATTAATTTTTTTGATATGATTTTGTAACAAGTGACAATAGGGTTCCAAAAATACCATATTTTAACCCATGTAGTTAATTTAAAAATCGAAAAAAAAAAACCAAAGCCCGTGAGGTTTTTTTTTTTCTTTCTTCCGATCGGGTTCAAAAAACTACCAAAAAAACTTGGTTTTTGCCACTTTTTACAAAATCTAGCTAATTATATGATTAATATAATGACTCGTGATACCACTAATGGTGATTTTCGGTTATTACAAGTATCAAAACGCAGCGGAAAGATTTAATCACCATGAACGGATCTTGATATCAATCATACAATTAAACTATAAGAAAATCAAAGAGAATGGTATAAGAATTCATACCCTAGTTGCCTTTGATTATTGTGTATTCGGATGGAGTTGGTGATGGATTGAAACCAAGTATTCATTTAGAATACCTCTAAAAGAAAGTCCACACAACACTTCAAGAACACCAAAGGAGGATGCTAGTCCTTGATTCTTGAGAGCAAATGGAAGCAAAAGATGGGATGTATTGTGTGTGTGTGTGTGTGTGCCGTGAATTTTCAAGGCAAGGGAGGGAGTTTATGGAGTCATTTACACTCCATAATGATGCCTTAATTCCCATTAATGATTTCCATAAACCATTGACCAATATTTACACACAAGTCCTTATCTTTTGTTCCTTCTAGTTTGCTCACATTAAGGTTTCAATATTAACATTTAATATTAAACTTATATATAAGCATGTAGCTTATATTAATATATATAATGTAATTACCCTAATTACACTATATATCTTATGGTGCTAAGTGTTTAAGTGTGTGACCCTTTAGGCTCACAAACTACTAGCCATATAACTATATGTTATACGCGTGAAGCATATTCCAACACGGACCACCCTCATTCTCTCCTCCGAGTAAGTTTTTGCAACAAACGGGAGCAATCCCGTGAACTCTCTCGAGTATTCTTCAACCGACATATCACCCTTCTTAAGGGTCACGAACTTCTCGTGCATCTTTTCCAAATCCCTTTCGGGACAAAATTTCTTTTTTAACCTCGCGGTAAACTCATCCCACGACATCTTCTCAATCACTTCCCTCCCGAGGGTCTCATATACAATATCCCACCAAATCATGGCATCTTCTTTTAACAATTGTGACGCATAGGTCACCATATCGGCACTCTTACACTTGCTACTTCCGATAACCCTCTCGGTTTCCCGGATCCACCTCATGGTTACTTTCGGGTCCGAACTACCCGTATACACATTTGGCTTACAAGCCATGAAGGATTTAAACGAACAACCTTCTTTCACCTCGGGCTTTTCCCTAGCATCACTTTGGCCACCCGTGGAGGACTTCCCTTCACCGGTGCCACTTCCCCCGGTCCTCTCCTCCGATCTAGCCTCGGATTCACGGTCTCCACCCGACCTTTCACGGTCTCCAATAATACGGTGCACTTCTTCGGCCACCGTTCCCTTGATTTGATCGATAATACTTTGGAGATCCGCCATGGTTACCGGAGTTCTATTAGCTCCGACCTCCGACTCACCCATCCGATGCATCGACGGTTGACTTTCTTGTTCAACCACAACCTCAACATGAGGTATCTCCTCCTCCCGGCCCTCCGGGGCTCTACCACTTCTACGCGTGGTCACCATTTCTTTCAATCAAGACTATACGAAAGACATTAAACATTTAGTACCTTGTGTACAACCCAATAGTCGCATAAGACTCAATATCCATAACCATATCAAATTTCATCGGTCCCCTAGGTTCAACCCTAAACTTAATATAAAGTCTCAAGGTCAACCTATGATCTTAAGGAATCTTATATTCCTAATGCTACAGTCTAAGACTAGGATGGTCATCCAACCTAATTCACTTAAACTATAGCTCTGATACCAAGTTGTAACACCTCAAATTTTAATACAAAATATTGGCCAAAATAAAAAACATTTTATAAATAGGAGAACATACTCAAATTTGGATTTACAAAAACCTTGGTATGAAATCAGAGTATAAAAGTAGGTGTTACAAAATAGATCATAACCAAGCTAAGACTAAATCCAATCTAGTGTTCTTCTAATCTAGGTCCCGCATCTCTATCCATGCGTACCTATGCCTTCGATCCCGAACCTGAGTACATAGCAAAACAAAACAAGGAGTACGTGATACAAAACGTCTCGTGAGCTACATGGGTTTAGACCCAATAATGATAATAATCGTTTGTACAAGTAAGCAACAAACAAGTAGTTTCGTCCATCTATATAGTCACCATATGGTGACTCCAAACCTTGCTTTCCTAGCAACACATATCTAGTTATCGGGTTGCCCCCGAGCTAACTAGCAATACTAACGTGCCTAACTATCGGGTTCCCCCGAACTAGCTATAAGCACCCACAAATCCAACTATCGGGTTGCCCCCGAACTAGCTAGAAACACTATCCTATCTAACTATCGGGTTGCCCCCGAACTAGTTAGAAACACTATCCTATCTAACTATCGGGTTGCCCCCGAACTAGTTAGAAACACCACCATGTCTAGTTATCGGGTTGCCCCCGAACTAACTAGCATCACATCATCTCGTTCTCACCATAACTCAAGGGTTATGTCAATCTAGTTCTCGGCTATCACATTCATCATCAAACCAGTTACTTAAATATTAACAATAACTCATAACTAACTAAACAACTATAAGTCTACTCAATTAAGCAATTAGACCGTAACACAAGTATGAAAATGTATTTCAAGGGCTATGTACTCGATAAAGTCCACACGTACTCACCTTAGCAATCTAGTACTCCAACCGTATTCTTTCCGCCGGTTCCTTGCTCACAATTCGTCCACTTCAATACTTCACCGAATGTCTAAAACAATTATCACAACGAGATTATCATCACAAACTACTACCAATATATTCATCTACCTCTAGATAACACCCATCAATCCATTTCCCTCAAATATGGTGATTTACCAAACCCTAGGTTTAACCAACCAGTAAGATTCTTACAATTCATAATCATACACTTGTTTCCTTTGTTAATATACCACCTATTAAGTGTATACATCATTTATATCACCATAACCCATAACCCCAAGAACTAGGGTTTCAACCCCAAGCTTCTAAATCCTTAGATCTAAAGCTACAACTACAAAGGATTGAAGATATACCTTAAATCTTCAACTAGGAGTGAATAATCACAAGATTTGATGAAGAAATCAGCTCCAAATGATGGTTTACACCCAAAATCGTCCACAAACTCGAGATGAAGAGAAACTAGGGTTTTGTATCCATTAAATGACCAAGATCCTGACTTTAATGCCTGCAGCGACGAAGTTCGCGTCACTATATGTAGGATAGCGTCGCTAAGTCTGTGCCCGCCATAATTCGCGACAGAGATAGCGTCGCTATCTCTGACGCTATCTCGTCCGGACTCGTTTTCGCGACACATCTCCGACGCTATCTTGGGTCGCTGTTTGAAAGCCATAAGATCGCGTCGCTATCTTCAAGATAGCGGCGCTATCTTGCCCTTATGCAGCAGGGCTGCAACTTTTGCTTCCCGCTTCGACCCGATTTCGTCCATAACTTTCTCATACGGTCTCCAAACGACACGAAACCAATTCCTACGTTCTTTAAACGATTTATCCTTATTTATCATATTTTTATATAATTTATTTATAAATTTCGGGTCGTTACACTCTGATTCACGGTTTAAAAGTTATTGTTGTTTTAGTAAACCTTCGCTGGATAGTTTTCGATTCAGCTATTCTGTCTCGTGAGCCTGTTTTGAGCCTTTTCTGTTTGGATCTAGCTTCCGAAGTCTTCTGTAAAATTGTAGTCCTCTGAGTCATTTAACTACTGTAAAAAATTTGAATAATATCTAGTGAGCGGTTTGAGAGTTATAGCCGTTCCCGCAAAAGTGCTGAGTGCTATTTAGTTTCTGCTCAAACAACCTTTGAGTCTAATCCTAACCCGAGCTTCCTTGTACATTGTAGGACCTTCTAGGACCGGTTAGAGACGCTCTTCAGTACCGAGGATATTTAGGAGCTTACGGTTATTCGAGGTGAGTATTCTCACCGTGTATTCAGTTATAACGATACGTGCATGACTTATGTGGTTAACTGTTTTGATCTGTTTTTACTTTCTATGTGTTGATCTGTTATCTGAGTAACTGAGTGACTGTTTTTACATACCACTGATCTGAGACAGACGTGCCGAGTATCTGAGCCGGTACCGAGTCATTTTGTGCTACTATGTGACAGGGCTATCTGTGTGGTTTATGTTATGAGTTGGAAACATAAAAATAATTAATAAATCTGAGTGGTAATTCTGTGTGGTAGTTCTGTGTGGAAATTCTGTGTGGTAGCCTGAGTGGCATTTTAGTGTAAGGAGAGGCGTGGTTGATCTCTCGACTCGATTTACACAAGCGCGCTATATAAATTTAAAAGATACGAAAACTGAGAAACTAACTGAGTAGTAAATGAATAGGAGTTTACTTGTGTGCCCTCATGTATTGTATGTTGTAGTTGTTTACATTTTGAGTTTATTCACTCAGCTTCCCCGATGACCCAAAAATCTCCCTCCCATTTTCAGGTACTAGCAAAGGAAAAGAGAAGGTGGACGGTTGACTGCTGTACTACTTCTGAGTGCTGATGTGAAACGTTTTTATTATTTTAGAACTCCGAATTTACTTAAGACTTTTCCACATTAAATACCTTTTTATATTAAACAAATATTTTGGGGATTATATGGGACCTTTTTGATTATAACCTTGCACACAAAAAAAAAATTTAAAATCTTGTAAATTTTAGGGTGTTACAGAACCGTCGCCGACGGTGGTGGGTGTGGTGTTTGTAAGCATCGATTGCTTCCAGCGAAGAGAACGGTCAACACAGGTCATCGATTTTGGTATATTATTGTTCATTCCATAAATTTTCCTTTTTATTGCAGATCTTCTCACCTATTGCAAATTCTAGATTTGATTTTTTTAATTTTTGTTAGGAACTTTAAAATTAGGGTTTATGTGAAGGTTGGGGAAGAAAGTGGAGTTAGGGGAGAAAAGACAAAAAGACGAAAATACCCTTTCTTTTCTGGCATTTCACGGTAGTTAACGGTAGAAAATGGACGGAAGGACAAAAAAAATGGAATTTGGCATAGTTCAGGGACAAAAAAACAGAAAAAAAACCACACGGACAAAAACGCAGAATCGGGTAAACCACAGGGACAAAAACTGTAATTTACTCTATTAATATATAATGTAATTACCCTAATTACACTATATATCTTATGGTGTTAAGTGTTTAAGTGTGTGACCTTTTAGGCTCACAAACAACTAGCCATATAACTATATGTTATACGCGTGAAGCATATTCCAACAGCTCCCACTTGCGCACGTGATAACATCAAGTAGTTATACAAGCAAAAGTTAGAGCCTAGCAACCCGCCAATGCCCCTATAAGTACATGAGGAGTTTCATAAAATATGTGTTCAAAGTTTTTCAATCAGTTATCCTTTTGTTACTGATACCATGCTGAATTTTAGACAAGGATTAATGTCAATCTAAAATTTCAACGATTCTGTTTCTCGATCTATACATTGAAGTAGATTACCAAACCAATCAAGATTCATCTTGATTACCTTTGGGTGTGGCCACACATACATCTATTCAAATCATCGAGGGGCCCCAGTAGTATCTAATCCAAACATGTGGATGAACAAATTCTTTATTGACTACACGTGTTTGCTATATGCTTAATGACAAACCCGATAATGGTTGTTATAGCAGCCTTATTCAGGTCAGCGTTTAACCATATCAAAGTTTTGAAGGATTTATGTGCACAGTTAGTCAACCTATGATGATACATCCATGCCTACGAAACACTTAAGGGTCACACCGGTGAGTGCATGTAATACGAGTAAGATATGTAATGATACTTGGAAGAGGATTGATTCATAAATAGTCATTTATGAATGAAGTTAAGTATTAAGTCAAGTTTGACTTATTACTAGATTAGTTTATCTAACTAATTAATACAAGTATTTGTACATTTACTAGTTGAGTAAATATACAATGTGTTAATTATAGATTATCTATAATATGATTTAAAGCAATTAAATCATATGGTGTTGGATAATATTATTGTCTAATTAACTATTAAAAGTATTAAATACAAGTGTATATTTCGTATATGTAATATACACGAAATATACGTAAGTATATAATACTAGACATTTAATAATTAAGTGGGATAATAATAACTAGTAAAACTATAAGGGTTTAAAGTGAAAAAGAATAAAGTTTAATTAAGTATTAAACTTAATTAAACTAGAAGGGCCCTAAGTGAAAGTCCTTCAATTATAAATAGAAGGCATGAGGTTCCCTTATTTGATGATCACCATACACGAAACCCTAGCCCTCCCCTTGTCCCCTATTCGGCCGAAGCCACCCACACAAGAACACAAGTTTGTGTTCTTCGTGTTCTTCGTTCGTTCTTCGTATTCTTCAAGTCTTGAAGATTCGAAGATCATTACAAGGATCAACAAGAAGATCGCTCGTTGTGTTCATCATCGGTGGATTTATCTTAAGCATTAACCAGGGTATGATTCATGGAACACTCTTTCTTCCCCTCCTCTTGTTCGACCGAAACCAACCAAGAACCCTAGGGTTCTTGGTAGTTGTCGAAACACACACAAGTGTGTGTGTGTGTGTGTTTGGGTTTTCGTACAAGGTTTCTTCCATTGTTAATCTAATCTAGATTTCCAAGATCCCAATCCTTTAGGGTTTAAGGATTAGGTTTAATCTCAGTTCCGCATTTAGGGATTAAATCAGCTAGTTGGTTTTAACCGGTCAAGAACAAGTTCATGTTCTTGGTCAGTATGGTTCGAACCAAGTGACTAGGAGGTTGACCCATGTGGTCAATCAGTTTCAATAAAACCCTTCAGTGGTATCAGAGCGATGGTTTAGAGATCTAAACTAGATTAACAAAGTTTGTTTGTTTAATTTTTATTAAAGTTTTTTTTGTTCCATCTTCGTCTTCTTCTTCTTAAATTTCGAAATAGGGTAAGAACCCTAGGACCAAGCATGTTAAACTAGTTAAGTTTAATTGGTCAAAAGGATTCTAGAAAAACCCTAGAAATTTCGTGTAAGGCCAAAAAAACCCTAGGATCAAGAACATTAAACTAGTTTAGTTTAATTGATCAAAAGGTTTCTTTCCCTAACCCTAGAATTTTCGGAACTAGGAGGAACCCTAGGATCAAGATTGTCAAAACTTTTGATCAAGAGGATTCTTTCCTTAATTAATTGATCTTCAAAATCTAGGATCAAGTATGTTAAACCAAGATTTGGTTTAATTGGTCAAAAAAGATTCTTTCTTTTTTTTAAGATTTTCGTGATCAAGGGGATTCCTTGGACACCAAGATTGTTAAACTAGCTTAGTTTAATTGGTGGAAAAGTTTCCTAGACTTTAAGGATTTTTTTTCAAAAAACCCTAGATATAATCTAGAACCCTAGAACATTAACTAGTTTAAGTTTAATGATTTAAAAGAATTACTTAGGTTAATAATCTAAAACCTAGATAATTAAACAAGTTCATGTTTAATAGTTTAATTATTACTTTAGTAGATTTATTAAAGACTAGTTCTTTAAACCTAGAAATCTAGACAAAGTTTATTGTCTATAAGGTTTAAATTAAAAAGTTTAAATAAATCTATTAGGGTTATAATCTATCCTAGAGTTTAAACAAAGTTTATTGTTTAAATAAGATTGATTATAATTAATTTTTTGAATAAATAATGTCTTTGATCAAGAAAGTCAAAACCCTAGTTTTGATTGATCAAGAACAAGATTAGGGTTTGATTAATGAGAATTAAAAGAAGTGTTAATTTTTAGTTCAATAAATTAACAAGATGTATTTATTTATTTATATATATATTATATATTTCGGATTTTAAATATTTAAAAGAGTCAAATGAATTTTAATAAATAATATAGTTTATACGTATTTTAATTAGATCAAGTTAAAATACATATAAATTAGATGTAATATTCTTATTAGAATGTTACAAGTTTATTTTAAAGAAACATATATATATATATATATATATATATATATATATATATATATATATATACATACGGTCGAGTTATATTGAGAACCCTGATTTTAAAAAGAACCCTGAGAACTCTCTAATTTTAATCCTAGCCATTGAATATTGAATCCAATGGCTGGAAAATCGAAATGGCATTTATGTAAATCATTTCCAATTTAGGGCTGGATATTTTATATTGTAAAGGGTACTTTTGTAAAACAGTATTTATTAAATATACTAATATTTTAAAATCATTGATATTTAATACACATTCCCTAAATTAATGTAACTTCCCCCTGTTTTCACGTAAATCATTAACCTCTATCCAAAATTAGTTCAGAGCAATTGAAAGTGGCCACTTATTTGTTCATACACGTATGTCAATTTGTTGAATTATAAGAATCATATTCTAGCTCATTGAATCTATATTAATTCTAGTTAAAAATTTATTTTCTGAAATTTTCAAAAGTTTAAGAATTATTTTCGAATATTTATTGTTATTTTATTAATTCTGTCGAGCCGGGTTGTTGTGCATATATGTTTTATTTTAATATATGTTTTTTTTACATATATGTTTTATTGCATTAACTATAGAAATTTATTATTACATATATGTTATCTTACGGTTGTTTCGAGTATACATGTCTGAACATACATGTTCAACTTATCCATACAAAAGGCAAAAACTATTTCAAAGAACACATATGTACAATATAAACATTTATGTTATCCATCTCAAACATACACTTAAATAAAAAGATTAAATTTTTTGAATAACATACATGCACATACAACACATATGTATCCAAACAAGACCTAATCATCTACACCAATGCTAACATCAACAACACTTTGATTGCTTGATCATAACACATTTATCTTAATCACCTCCTTCGGCCGAATGATTTGCACCAATATTGACAACAACTGTTCATTGTACCACCCACTGCAAAACACAAACTAATTATCACATAACTATATCTTTTTTATTTATCTTCCCAGCAGTAACCTTTAAACAAGAGGCAAAAAGGGCATACCAAAAACTTTAAAACTTTTAGTTACTATCAAAATTATTTTCCTTTTAGGCGTGTGATGTAGTGATTTAGATTGTTAGTCAAATGCTCTAATTGCGATAACAAACATTAATTAAGCAATCACACGAATCTAGATTTGATGTTCTAAATAGAAAAACCACTCATACGAATACCATCATTTACAGTAACCCAAATTATTGTTACTATCAAAATCAAAATTCCAATGCTCCAACTATATCAATGTAATCAAAATTAAATAAAAAAATATTCTCAAATTTAAAGTATTCTTAAAATTCTCCGATTATCAATGATAATTTGTTTTCCAAAACATTAAAAAAACCAATTCTTTTTAATTTTTTACCAAATAATAGTTAGATATTTAGATCTAGAAGAAAACGAGGTTAATGAAGTAGAAAAGCATAAAAAAGAATAATTCTCTCCAAACCTTTGCCATTGTTAAAAACCTGCACAATAGATGTGTGAAAATGAAGACGGTTATCCGGTGACCCACCAATGTCGCACTGTGTTTTCGATCAACACTGTTTTTTCGACAAGATCTGTAATACGTGTGCCGCCACCATCATTTTCTGACCAGCACTGTTTTTTCGACCTTCGCTTTTCGGCGTCCCCTTGCATCAGCCGACGATCTAAGAGAGAAATGATATTGTAGTTACTATGAGAGAGATAGGAGAGATGACTACAATGAGGGAGAAAACGTGATATGCAGTTACAATGAATTTGAAAAGATACCATTAAATCCGATCCATGATTGTAGGGATATCTTTAATAACTTCCAAAAATGTTTAAATCAGTTGTAAATGATAATTGTCTATAATACCCCTTACGAATTTATTTTTATAAAATAAATGAAAAAAATATTACTAATTTGTGATTGGTTAATCAAGGGTTCTCAGAGTTCTTTTTAAAATCAGGGTTCTCAATATAATCCTTCACACTATATATATATATATATATATATATATATATATATATATATATATATATATATATATATATATATATATATATATATATATATATATATATATACTAAATGCAAGATAAAATGGAACAATTAAAAGGATAATGTTATTTTGATCTTAAAGGCTAATAATATAACTAGTTATTGTGTAAGTTAATTATATAATTAAGACTAGAAAGTACAAAGTTATGATAACTAGATATTGTACAAGTTAAGATTATATGATGAACTAGAAATATACAAAGTTATATATTAGTATTATAAGGCGTATAAAGTTATAGGTTATTATAACTAGTAATTATACAAGTATAATATAAGTATTTTACAATTCATGTAAGATACTAGATTAATGATCAAGGTTAAATAACAAGATAACTTTAGAACCTATATTTAACTAGTTTGAGTTAAATGTAAGAAAGGTTTAAACAAACTAAGAATTATTATATATAGTCTTTATATAATAAGGTTATTAGTTTCACCAAGTATAAACCGGTGATTGTGTTTGCTCAAGTTCCATCATGGTTGTTGGAGCTAGTGGGAGCTACACAAGAAAATCACAAAGTTTATGAATGTGTCGTTAAGACATAAGTTTTGGTCGAATCTAATAAGTCAAAACAAATGTTTGATTTCATTATTAAACATATGAAAAACTAGGTGTGTTAAACTAGATTTATGATTCAAGTTTATGAATTGTAAAAGAATTAAAAGTTTAACATAAGTGTTTAAGTTTTTCAAGAAAGATAAAACAAGTAAGTTTTATTCTAGATAAGGTTTTCCACAAAACCTAGTAAAACGTTTTGTACACCTCGTTTTAGGTATACATATAAAACGCGCAAATTCTTGAAACTATAAGATTTAAAGAAAGTTCTTAAGGTTTAAAAAGGATGTCTTGTTGAATTCTTGAATTCACAAGTCACACATTTTAAACAAGGATTAAGATTGGAATAAGGTTTGACTTTAGTTCAAGACTTAAACAAACCCAAGAAAATCTTAGATCTAAGTACTATCCACCTAATGGAACACCTCACTTGTTAAACGATATTCAAATTGTAAGGATAAAGAACCTTAGATATGGATTCAAATCATTGCGAGTGTTAGGGTGCGTAAGGTTCTGTGATAATCGGGAGTCCCGGCCCAAAAGGAACTTGAGTAGAATAAACATACTAGACTTTGTTACTAACTTAGAAATGTACAATTAGATTGTACAAGGTTGTAATAAGTTATAAGTCTAAAGATTCTACGACCCCTAGGAATCGTGTCAAGTCTTGATACGATCGGTAAGGATGTTACCTACCAGAAATAGCATGTCTCGTCGGGAAGTGCCCAAACCTTGCGGCGAGAATGTGATATATGGATCCTAGGCCTAAAATATTAATTATGGGTTTATAATATATTTTAGAGAATGTTTATTGATGATTACTAATTAAACTGGGTTTGATTTGTAGATGGCAGCAACAACCACAACGACAAGTACCAACAATCTCTCACTTCGCTCAACCCTCGAAAAAGACAAGTTGACTGGGTCAAACTTTCTCAATTGGGAGCACAATCTTCGCATTGTGCTCAGGCATGAGAGAATGTGGTATGTCTTGGAAAGAGCAGTACCTAATGTCCCTGCCGCGAATGCTAGAGCTGAAGCAAGACAAGCTTATGATAAGCATGTCAGTGATGCGCTCGATGTGAGCTGTTTAATGCTCGCAACCATGAGTCCAGATTTACAAGCGGGACTTATGGATGTGCCTGCATTTGAGATGATCCAGCAACTTAGGGATTCATTTCAAGAGCAAGCTCGCACTGAGAGGTTCGACATCAATCGAGCCTTCAACTCTTGCAAGATGGTCAAAGGAACACCGGTGAGTGCCCACATCATGAAAATGAAAGGGCACATGGATCACCTGGCTAGACTTGGTCACCCCATACCGTTGCAAATGGCAACAGACACTATACTCAATTCATTGTCTGATGACTACAAGCCTTTTGTGGTCAACTACAATATGCATAATATGGAGAAATCCATTGCTGAGCTACATTCCATGCTCAAGACAGCTGAAATGAGTTTGGGGACTAAGTCTAAGGATGTTCTAATGATCGGTAATAGAAGTGGTGGTGGCAAGAAGAGAAAAGGGCATGGTGGCAAAGGAAAGGGTAAAACCAATCCTAACCAAGGAGTTCCAAATGGTAAAAGTGTCAAACAAAAGGTCAAGAAGTTTAAGCCTAACACAGCGAGGACCGAGAATCGGTGCTTCAAGTGTGGTGAGGCTGGGCACTGGAAAAAGAATTGTCCAAAGGGTGCAAGTGGTGGTGGAGGAAACGCAAGTTCATCAGGTAACACAACCACACTTCTTAATCACTTTTAAGATACTTGTAAAGTACATTACGAGTAATCTAACTTTTGCAATCGTTTATTGAAGGAGTAGATGGAAAGTGATGACCAGCATGAGATGGTGGTGATCCCACAAGCACTAAGTTTTTTATAATTCAGTATTTTATGGATTCAGTAAAACAATTTTTCATTTTGTTTGGATAATTTTTATTTTATGTTAAAAAAAAGTTTCTATTTGGTTTTAATAAAGAATCCATGGTTGAATTATTTTATGTAATGATACTTGGAAGAGGATTGATTCATAAATGGTCATTTATGAATCAAGTTAAGTATTAAGTCAAGTTTGACTTATTACTAGATTAGTTTATCTAACTAATTAATACAAGTATTTGTACATTTACTAGTTGAGTAAATATACAATGTGTTAATTATAGATTATCCATAATATGATTTAAAACAATTAAATCATATGGTGTTGGATAATATTATTGTCTAACTAATTATTAAAAGCATTAAATACAAGTATATATTTCGTATATGTAATATACACGAAATATATGTAAGTATATAATACTAGACATTTAATAATTAAGTGGGATAATAATAACTAGTAAAACTATAAGGGTTTAAAGTGAAAAAGAATAAAGTTTAATTAAGTATTAAACTTAATTAAACTAGAAGGGCCCTAAGTGAAAGTCCTTCAATTATAAATAGAAGGCATGGGGTTCCCTTATTTCATGATCACCATACACGAAACCTTAGCCCTCCCCTTGTCCCCTATTCGGCCGAAGCCACCCACACAAGAACACAAGTTTGTGTTCTTCGTGTTCTTCGCTCGTTCTTCGTATTCTTCAAGTCTTGAAGATTCGAATATCAGTACAAGGATCAACTTGAAGATCGCTCGTTGTGTGAAGGGTTTCTATTCACACTGATTGACCACATGGGTCAACCTCCTAGTCACTTGGTTCGAACCATACTGACCAAGAACATGAACTTGTTCTTGACCGTTCAAAACCAACTAGCTAATTTAATCCCTAGAAGCGGAAGTGGGATTAAACTTAATCCTTAAACCCTAAAGGATTGGGATCTTGGAAATCTAGATTAGATTAACAATGGAAGAAACCTTGTATGAAAAACCCGAACACACACACACACACACACACACTTGTGTGTATTCGACAACTACCAAGAACCCTAGGGTTCTTGGTTGGTTTCGGTCGAACAAGAGGAGAAGAGGAAAGAGTGTTCCATGAATCATACCTTGGTTAATGCTTAAGATAAATCCACTGATGATGAACGCGACGAGCGATCTTCTAGTTGACCCTTGTAATGATCTTCGAATCTTCAAGACTTGAAGAATACGAAGAACGAATGAAGAACACCAAGAACAATTGAAGAACACAAAGCTTGTGTTCTTCCTTGTTGGTATTCGGCCGAATAGAGGGAGAGGAGGGGGCTAGGGTTTCGGCCAAGTGGTGTAACAAAACAAGGGAACCCCAAGCCTTCTATTTATAATAGAAGGACTTTCACTTAGGGCCCTTCTAGTTTAATTAAGATCAATCTCATAATTAAACTTATCTTTTACACATTAAACCCTTATAGTTTATCTAGTTATTATTGTTACACTTAATTATTAAATGTCTAGTATTATACACTTGATATTTCGGTACCCATATACACGAAATATATTCTTGTATTTATACTTTTAATAATTGATTATTAAAACTTAACATATATACAATGTTACACTTTACCCCCTAGACTATCTATTACAACTTTCTAGTACCTAACAATAATAAACTTTATATAATCTAAACAATAATATTATCCAAAACACTATATGATTTAATAGCTTTAAATCATATTATGGATAATCTATAATTAACACATTGTATATTTACTCAACTAGTAAATGTACAAATACTTGTATTAATTAGTTAGTTAAACTAATCTAGTAATAAGTCAAGCTTGACTTAATACTTAACTTGATTCATAAATGACTTATTATGAATCAATCCTCTTCCAAGTATCATTACATATCTTACTCGTATTACATGCACTCACCGGTGTGACCCTTAAGTGTTTCGTAGGCATGGATGTATCATCATAGGTTGACTTACTGTGCACATAAATCCTCCAGACTCCCACTTGTGCAAGTTTGTAACCTTTATCTTAATGATACGAGCTACAGTGGCCTTCTAGATGGGCATGTAGGTAACCAACCCCATAAACACAGCTTACGTAACCCAGGTATAGTTTCTTGAAAAACTCTTTAATAGAGTCTCCTAGTAAAGAACACTCTGTCTCTACTTCTTGGGCAACTATGTTAGGTTTATCCCTTGCAGCACGATATTTGTGATAACGAATACGAGCATGGTAGAATATATCAACTCATGTATTCGAAATCATTTAATGACTTCTTGATTCAAACTGTTGTGATAAACGACAAAGAACAAATCAGTTCGTTTGGGCATGGCCATGCACTTTCCAGTTATCATCATGTCAAAGGGCCCATAAATATCTCTCCTAAAAAGGAGGTGCAATTACCATCTTGTTATATTTCGATTCAAAATACAAATTCCTTTGTGCCCAGTAAGGCCTCGTATGACAACCATATTTCAGAATTGTCTAAGACGAACCAAAGCACATTAGTCAATGTATCCCAAACCAAATACCTCGGGCTTAAGGACAATCCTAGTGAATAATACTTTTGAATTTTTCAACCACGAAGTATTATCACGGTGGTCAATCCAATATTCGTCGAGCTCCAACAGAATATCACCGATATTTGGTTTACACAAGACTTGTGTAGCTATCTTCGAAGAACTTCGAATCTACCACCAAATATCGCGATGACGTTAACATCCCATCGAGGTTCCCACCAAGACGAGTAGTCACAGATTTTTATCTTTTTGAATAAATAGACTTTTATTCATGGATATTGTAAAACATACAAATTCTGAATAACAATGATACTAACTCATGTATTATTCCTCACTGGACATAGATACTGAATTATTACTGGATCATTACTTATTCTATGCATTTGTGTTGATTGCTCAATGACTCTTAATTGTAACTTTTATCACTAATTACAATTAGTCATTTCTATTAAACTAAAGACATAAGACGAGTATTTACGAATACTATTACTTTTGTCTTTGCTAGATATTGTTCATGCAACACTTAGAACATATTCTAGTCTTGCCTTTTTACATGATTCGGCAAACATAGGAGGATTGGAAAATTACTCCTTTAGTTTCTTGAATCTTATAAAACTTGCCTTGTAACTAAACCTCTTTTAGTTACTTGATTTGTAGATATTCTTACTAGTTAAAGAAATTTCCTTAAATGATTAACCCGTTCACTGGAATGTGAACATCCTATCAGATATGCAATAATTAATCACAAGACTTGTGATCACGCTATTAGGTTTGCAATAATCTAATTATTGATCATTTATTTCTCTTAACTCTTTGGCTAACGACTTGGTAACTTCTTGTTGTTAATGTCCTAACTAACTTTACTATATTCATTAGTACCTCTAGTGAATATGTTAGTCATAGCTCCCACTAAATTTTATGGAAAATAAGTATCACTTAAACTACTACTTTTGACCTAGTCAAAACTTATAGTTTAACCCTTTAAGAATTAATCAATTATCAAAGTCATCCTTTGGATTTGCGAATATGCAACATTCCTGATAAGGGAATCATGACTCTCATTGATTACTATATCTCACAAGTATAAGACCCTTGAAACGATACTTTCAATTCTTAAGTGTATTAGTATCTTTTTGAGAATCTTATTTAATACCAAAGTCATTTCTTGGTTTTCTCAAATATCCATTATTCCTATTAGGGAATTATGACTTGATTAAATATTGTATTTATTACAAGTATGAAAGATTTGCAACAATACCTTTTAATTCTTAAACACATTAATATAGTTTGTTCCTTTTAAGAGTTCATTTAATGTCTAAGTCATTTCACTTGGATTTTGCGAATATCCAATTATTCCTATTATGGAACTATGACCTCATTAAATTCCTTTATTACAAGTGTAAAAGACTTGTAACAATACTCTTTAAAATCTACCTTGATTATATCCAATATAATCATACTATATTAATTACTAATACTTTAAAACTTATTATCATAAGTAACCATTACTTAAGATGTTTTAAGTAAGTTCAACATACTTTGAACTTTATGCTTTCCATAAAATATCTTAAATACTTTAGAAGAAAAACTTCTAATTTCTAGTATCTAAGTGTTGAGCTTCTAAGACATTATTTATTATAAAACAATCAAACAAGTATAAAACATGAAATATAAAGTAAATCAAAACTTGACTTACAATCTAGTCATAAAACTTGACTGGTGTAATTATCACATATGCACACAATATAATTCAACCATGGATTCGAATATATTAAAACCAAAAACTTTGTTTTAACATAAAAATAAAATGATTATTCAAACAATGAAATAAAATTATTTTTTTTACTGAATCCATAAAAATACTGAATTATAAAATCTTGGTGCTTGTGGGATCATTACTATCTCATGCAGACCATCTTCACTTTCCATCATCTCTTGCAATAAACGATTGCAAAAGTTGAGTTGCTAGCAATAAACATTACAAGTGCCTTGAAGTGAATATCTAGAAGTTGGTCAAGTCAACTGAGGAGCTTGCATTGCCTCCTACCCTTTGACCATAGCCACAACCAAGGCACCGTTTATCGGTCCTTTCCTTGTTTGGATTCACCTTCTTGACCCTTTTGTTTGACTTTATTACCCTTAGGCACGTCTTGGCTGAGATTGGTTTTACCATTTCCCTTTCCACTGCGGCTCTTTCTCTTTTCACTACCATCATCAGTTACTACGAGATCATTTTTAAACTTGGTTCCCAAACTCAACTCAATAGTCTTAAGCATGGAATGTAGCTCATCAATGGATTGCTCCATATTTTGCATGTTGTAGTTGACTACATAAGACTTATAGTCATCTAACAACGAGTTGAGTATCATTACTGTTGCTAACTGCAACGGTACTGGGTGTCCTAGTCAATCAAGATGATCCATGTGCTCTTTCATTTTCATGACGTGAGCACGTACTGATGATCCCTTAACCATCTTGCAAGAGTTGAACACTCTACAAGCGTAATATGCTTGTCCTGGTTCATCTCTAGCATTCGTGGCTGGGGCATTTAGCATTGCTCTTTCTAGGACATTTCCTTTTCTCTCATGCCTAAGCATAATCCGAAGATCACGCTTCCAATTGAGAAACTTTGACCTAGTAAATTTGTCCTTTTCTAGAAACAAGCGTAGTGAGAGATTATTGGCACGTGTCGTGTTGGTTGTTGCTGCCATCTACAAATCAAACCCAGTTTAATTAGTAATCCTCAACAAACATTCTCTAAAATATATTATAAACCCATAATTAATATTTTAGGCCTAGGATCCATATATCACATTCTCGCCGCAAGGTTTGGGCACTTCCCGACAAGACATGATGTTTCTGGTAGGTAACATCCTTACCGATCGTATCAAGACTTGACACGATTCCTAGGGGTCGTAGAATCTTTAGACTTATAACTTATTACAACTTTGTACAATCTAATTGTACATTTCTAAGTTAGTAATAAAGCCTAGTATGTTTATTGTACTCAAGTACTTTTTGGGCCGGGACTCCCGATTATCACCAAAGTAGATCAGACCATCAAAGACAGTGCGATGTTCTGCGCCGGGACTCCCGATTATCACAGAACCTTACGCACCCTAACACGCGCAATAATTTGAATCCATATCTAAGGTTCTTTATCCTTACAATATGAATATCATTTAACAAGTGAGGTGTTCCATTAGGTGGATAGTACTTAGATCTAAGATTTTCTTGGGTTTGTTTAAGTCTTGAACTAAACTTAAACCTTATTCCAATCTTAATCCTTGTTTAAAATGTGTGTTTTGTGAATTCAAGAATTCAACAAGACACCTTTTTAAAAACTTAAGAACTTTTCTTAAAAACTTATAGTTTCAAGAATTTGCGTGTTTTATATGTATACCTAAAAACGAGGTGTACAAAACGTATCACTAGGTTTTGTGGAAAACCTTATCTAGAATAAAACTTACTTGTTTTATCTTTCTTGAAAAATTTAAAACTTATGTTGATCTTTTAATCCTTTTACGATTCATAGACTTGAATCATAAACCTAGTTTAACACACCTAGTTTTTCATATGTTTAATAATGAAATCAAACATTTTTTTTGACTTACTAGATTTTCAAGGGTTTCATTATCACTGATTGACCACTTGGGTCAACCTCCTAGATTACTTGGTTCAAACCATACTGACCAAGAACATGAACTTGTTCTTGACCGGTTAAAACCATCTAGCTAATTTAATCCCTAGAAGCGGAAGTGTGATTAAACTCAATCCTTAAACCCTAAAGGATTAGGATCTTGGAAATCTATAGTAGATTAACAATGGAAGAAACCTTGTACGAAATCCCAAACACACACACACACACACTTGTGTGTGTTTCGACGGCCACCAAGAACCCTAGGGTTCTTGGTGTTGATTTCGACCAAGAGGGGAAGAAGAAAGTGTGTTCCATGAATCATACCTTGGTTAAAGCTTAAGATAAATCCACTGATGATGAACACGACGAGCGATCTTCTAGTTGATCCTTGTAATGATCTTCGAATCTTCAAGACTTGAAGAATTCGAAGAACGAACGAAGAACACGAAGAACACAAAGCTTGTGTTCTTGGTGGTGGTATTTCGGCCGAATAGGGGACAAGGGGAGGGCTAGGGTTTCGTGTAAGGTGATCAAAAAAAATAAAGGAACCCCATGCCTTCTATTTATAATAGAAGGACTTTCACTTAGGGCCCTTCTAGTTTAATTAATATTAATCTTTAATTAAACTTATCCTTTTTCATATTAAACCCTTGTAGTTTATCACTCTTTTATTGTTGCACTTAACTATTAAATGTCTAGTATTAATACACTAATAATTCGGTACCCATATACACGAATTATATATACTTGTATTTATACTTTTAATAATTAATTATATAATAAACTTTATATAATTTATACAACAATATTATCCAAACACTATATGATTTAATGTCTTTAAATCATATTATGGATAATCTATAATTAACACATTGTATATTTACTCAACTAGTAAATGTACAAATACTTGTATTAATTAGTTAGATAAACCAATCTAGTAATAAGTCAATCTTGACTTAATACTTAACTTGATTCATAAATGACTTATTATGAATCAATCCTCTTCCAAGTATCATTACATATCTTACTCGTATTACATGCACTCACCGGTGTGACCCTTAAGTGTTTCGTAGGCATGGATATATCATCATAGGTTGACCAACTGTGCACATAAATCCTTCAGACTCCCACTTGTGCAAGTTTGTAACCTTTGTCTTAATGATACGAGCTACAGTGGCCTTCTAGATGGGCATGTAGGTAACCAACCCCATAAAAACAGCTTACGTAACCCAGGTATAGTTTCTTGAAAAACTCTTTAATAGCGTCTCCTAGTAAAGAACACTCTGTCTTTACTTCTTGGGCAACTATGTTAGGTTTATCCCTTAAAGCACGATATTTATGATAATGAATACGAGCATGGTAGAAATTATCAACTCCTGTATTCAAAATCATTTAATGATTTCTTGATTCAAACTGTTGTGATAAACGACTAAGAACAAATCAGTTCGTTTGGGCATGGCCATGCACTTTCCAGTTATCTCATCATGTCAAAGGACCCATAAATATCTCTCCTAAAGAGGAGATGCAATTACCATCTTGTTATATTTCGATTCAAAATACAAATTCCTTTGTACCCAGTAAAGCCTCGTATGACAACCATATTTCAGAATTGTCTAAGACGAACCAAAGCACATTAGTCAATGTATCCCAAACCAAATACCTCAGGCTTAAGGACAATCCTAGTGAATAATACTTTTGACTTTTTCAACCACGAAGTATTATCACGGTGGTCAATCCAATATTCGTCGAGCTCCAACAGAATATCACCGATATTTGGTTTACACAAGACTTGTGTAGCTATCTTCGAAGAACTTCGAATCTACCACCAAATACCGCGATGACGTTAACGTCCCATCGAGGTTCCCACCAAGACGAGTAGTCACGGATTTATATCTTTTTGAATAAATAAACTTTTATTCATGGATATTGTAAAACATACAAATTCTGAATAATAATGATACTAACTCATGTATTATTCCTCACTGGACATAGATACTGAATTATTACTGGATCATTACTTATTCTATGCGTTTGTGTTGATTACTTCAATAACTCTTAATTGTAACTTTTATCACTAATTACAATTAGTTATTTCTATTAAACTAAAGACATAAGACGAGTATTTGGAATACTAGTACTTTTGTCTTTGCTAGATATTGTTAATGCAACGTTTAGAACATATTCTAGTGTTGCCTTTTATATGATTCGGTAAACATAGGAGGATTGGAAAATAACTCCTTTAGTTTCTTGAATCTATAAAACTTGCCTAGTAACTAAATCTCTTTTGGCTACTTGATTTGTAGGTATTCTTACTAGTTAAAGAAATTCCTTAAATGATTAACTTGTTCACTGGAATGTGAACATCCTATTAGATATGCAATAATCAATCACAAGACTTGTGACCACGCTATTAGGTTTTGCAATAATCTAATCAATGATCATTTATTTCTTTTAACTCTTTGGCTAACGACTTGGTAAGTCCTTGTTGTTAATGTCCTAACTAACTCTACTATATTCATTAGTACCTCTAGTGAATATGTTAGTCATAGCTCCCACTAAATTTTATGGAATAAAAGCATTTCTTAAACCACTACTTTTGACCTAGTCAAAACTTATAGTTTAACCCTTTAAGAATTAATCTATTGTTAAAGTCATCCTTTTGGATTTGCGAATATCCAACATTCCTTTGGAGGGAATCGTGACTTTTATTGACTACTATATCTAACAAGTGTGAAATACTTGAAACGATACTTCCAATTCTTAAGTGTATTAGTATCTTTTAAGAATCTTATTTAATGCCAAAGTCATTTCTTGGATTTCTCAAATATCCATTATTCCTATTAGGGAATTATGACTTGATTAAATATTGTATTTATTACAAGTATAAAAGACTTGCAATAATACTTTTTAATTCTTACTTTAATATAGTTTTGTCTCTTTTAAGAGTTAATTTAATGTCTAAGTCACTTTACTTGGATTATACGAATATCCAATTATTCCCATTAAGGAATTATGACTTCATTAAATTCCTTCATCACAAGTATGGAAGACTTGTAATAATACTTTTTAAAGTCTATCTTGATTATATTCAATATAATCATACTATATTAATACTAACACTTTGAAACTTACTATCATAAGTAACCATTACTTAAGATGTTTCAACTAGGTTCAATAACTTTTGAACCTTATGCTTTTCATAAAATCTCTTAAATACTTAAGAAGAAAAACTTCTAATTTCTAGTATCTAAGTATTGAGCTTTTATAACATTACTCATACAACAATCAAACAAGTATAAAACATGAAACATAAAGTAAATCAAAACTTGACTTACAATCTAGTCATAAAACCTTGACTAGTGTAATCATCACACATGCACACACATAATAGTTCAAACATGGATTCCTTATTAAAACCAAATGAAAAATTGTTTTAACATAAAATAAAAATTATCCAAACAATAAAATAAAATTGTTTTTACTGAATCCATTAATGTACTGAATTATAAAATCTTGGTGCTTGTGGGATCATCACCATCTCATGCCGGTCATCATCACTTTCCATCTCCTCCTGCAATAAACGATTGCAAAAGTTAGATTACTCGTAATGTACTTTACAAGTATCTTAAAAGTGATTAAGAAGTGTGGTTGTGTTACCTGAGGAACTTGCGTTTCCTCCACCACCACTTGCACCCTTTGGACAATTCCTTTTCCAATGCCCAGCCTCACCACACTTGAAGCACCGATTCTCGGTCCTCTTTGTGTTAGGCTTAACCTTCTTGACCTTATGTTTGATACCTTTACTATTGGGCACTTCTTGGTTAGGATTGGTTTTACCCTTTCCTTTACCACCATGCCCTTCTTCATCGCTATCATCAGTTGTGCGGCTCCTCTTAGAATTGGTCTTAATATTCAACTCAACAGCCTCGAGCATGGATCGTAGCTCGGGAATGGAATTATCCATATTACGTTTGCTGTAGTTGGCTACAAAGACTTTGTAGTCATCTGACAATGAGTTGAGTACAGTGTCAATTGCTAACTGCAATGGCACGTGGTGACCAAGTCTAGTAAGGTGATCGATGTGCACTTTCATTTTCATGACCGTGTGAACCCACTGATTCTCCCTTAGCCATCTTGCAAGAAATGAGTGACCTACAAGCGTAAAATGCTTGTCTTGGTTCATTCTTTGCATCCTCGGCAGGGGCTTTCAACACGTTTCTTTCTCGGTCAATCCTATCCCTCTCTTGTCTGAGCATGATTTTAAAATCACGTTTCCAATTGAGGAAATTTGACCCAGTCAATTCTTTCTTTCCTAGAAAGAAACGTCGCGAGAGTTTGTTGTAGGTTATCGTTGTGTTTGTTGCTGCCATCTACAAATCAAACCCAGTTTAATTAGTAATCATCAATAAACATTCTCTAAAATATATTATAAACCCATAATTAATATTTTAGGCCTAGGATCCGTATATCACATTCTCGCCGCAAGGTTTGGGCACTTCCCGACGAGACATGCTATTTCTGGTAGGTAACATCCTTACCGATCGTATCAAGACTTGATACGATTCCTAGGGGTCGTAGAATCTTTAGACTTATAACTTATTACAACTTTGTACAATCTAATTGTACATTTCTAAGTTAGTAATAAAGTCTAGTATGTTTATTCTACTCAAGTACTTTTTGGGCCGGGACTCCCGATTATCACCAAAGTAGATCATACCATCTAAGACAGTGCGATGTTCTGCGCCGGGACTCCCGATTATCACAGAACCTTACGCACCCTAACACTCGCAATGATTTGAATCCATATCTAAGGTTCTTTATCCTTACAATATGAATATCGTTTAACAAGTGAGGTGTTCCACTAGGTGGATAGTACTTAGATCTAAGATTTTCTTGGGTTTGTTTAAGTCTTGAACTAAACTTAAACCTTTATTCCAATCTTAATCCTTGTTTAAAATATGTGACTTGTGAATTCAAGAATTTAATAAGACATCCTTTTTAAACCTTAAGAACTTTCTTTAAAACTTATAGTTTCAAGAATTTGCGCGTTTTATATGTATACCTAAAACGAGGTGTACAAAACGTATCACTAGGTTTTGTGGAAAACCTTATCTAAAAAATAAAACTTACTTGTTTTATCTTTCTTGAAAAACTTAAAAACTTTTGTTAAACTTTTAATCCTTTTATGATTCATAGACTTGAATCATAAATCTAGTTTAACATACCTAGTTTTTCATATGTTTAATAATGAAATCAAATATTTGTCTTACTAGATTTCACCAAAATTTATGTCTTAACGACACACTTATAAACGTTGTGATTTTCTTGTGTAGCTCTCACTAGCTCCAACAATCATGATGGAACTTAAGCTAACACAATCACCGGTTTATACTTGGTGAAACTAATAAACTTATTATATAAAGACTATATATATAATAATTCTTAGTTTGTTTAAACCTTTCTTACATTTAACTTGAACTAGTTAAATATAGGTTCTTGTTATTTATACTTGATCATAAATCTAGTATATCACATGACTTGTAAAATACTTATATTATACTTGTATAATTATCTAGTTATAATAACTTATAACTTTATACACCTTATAATATTAATACTTCCTCCGATTTTAAATATGTGATACATTGTTGGTTTCACGCTTTTTGAGGCAAAATATTATAATGATGATTAAATTAGATTAATTGGATGGTTAGTAGAGAATGGCTCCCACAATCTTTGAATAAAATAAGGTTAATGATGTTTAAAAATAAAAGTAAGGGTAAATGAGTCATTTCATTTTATTAAAGTAAGTAGTTAGTGGGTGTGGGGTCAAATACTTTTTACCAAATAAAGTAAATTTCCAAAGTGTATCACTTATTTTGATACACCCAAATATGGAAAGTGTATCACTTATTTTAAATCGGAAGAAGTATATAACTTTGTACAATTCTATTTCATCATATAATCTCAACTTGTACAATTTCTAGTTATAATGGAATCATAACTTTGTACTTTCTAGTTTTAATTATATAATTAACTTATACAATTACTAGTTATATTATTTAGCCTTTAAGATCAAAATAATATTATCTTTTAATGTTCCATTTAATCTTGTATTTAATTTATATACATATTTAATTCTTAAAATAAACTTGTAACATTCTAATAAGAATATTACATCCAATTTATATGTATTTTAACTTGAATTAATTAAAATACGTATAAACTACTTTATTTATCAAAAATTCATTTTATCTTTTAAATATTTAAAATTCAAAACATAATACATAAATATAAATAAATACATCTTGTTAATTTCTCGAACTAGAAATTAACACTTCTTTTAATTCTCATTAATTAGTCTAACCCTAATCTTGTTTTTGATCAACCAAAACTAGGGTTTTGACTTTCTTGATCAAAGACATTATTTAATTAAAAGATTAATTTCTAATCAATCCTATTTAAACAATAAACTTTATTTAAATTCTAGGATAGATTATAATCCTAATAAATTTATTTAGACCTTTTAATTTAAACCTTATAGACAATAACTTTGTCTAGATTTCTAGGTTTAAAGAACTAGTCTTTAATAAATCTATTAAGATAATAATTAAACCTATTAAACATAAACTTGTTTAATTATATAGGTTTTAGATTATTAACCTTATTAATCCTTTTAAATCATTAAACTTAAACTAGTTTAACGTTCTAGGGTTTCTAGATTACATCTAGGGTTTTTCGGAAAAATCCTTAAAGTCTAGGAAACTTTTCCACCAATTAAACTAGGCTAGTTTAACAAAACTTGGTGTCCAAGTAACCCCTTGATCACGAAATCTTTAAGGAAAAAGGAAAGAATATTTTTTGATCAATTAAACCAAATCTTGGTTTAACATTCTTGATCCTAGATTTGGAAGATCAAACTATTAAGGAAAGAATCCTCTTGATCAAAAATTTTGACAATTTTGATCCTAGGGTTCTTCTAATTTTCGGAAATACTAGGGTTAGGAAAAGAAGCATTTTGATCAATTAAACTAAACTAGTTTAATGTTCTTGATCCTAGGGTTCTTTTTACCCTTACACGAAATTTCTAGGGTTTTTTCTAGAATCCTTTTAACCAATTAAACTTAACTAGTTTAACATGCTTGGTCCTAGGGTTCTTACCCTTTTCGTGTTCTAAGAATAAGAAGAAGAAAAATTGGAACAAAAAAAACTTAATAAAAAATTAAACAAACAAACTTTGTTAATCTAGTTTAGATCTCTAAACCTCGCTCTGATACCACTGAAGGGTTTCACTATCACTGATTGACCACTTGGGTCAACCTCCTAGATTACTTGGTTCAAACCATACTGACCAAGAACATGAACTTGTTCTTGACCGGTTAAAACCATCTAGCTAATTTAATCCCTAGAAGCGGAAGTGGGATTAAACTCAATCCTTAAACCCTAAAGGATTAGGATCTTGGAAATCTATAGTAGATTAACAATGGAAGAAACCTTGTATGAAATCCCAAACACACACACACTTGTGTGTGTTTCGACGGCCACCAAGAACCTTAGGGTTCTTGGTGTTGATTTCGACCAAGAGGGGAAGAAGAAAGAGTGTTCCATGAATCATACCTTGGTTAAAGCTTAAGATAAATCCACTGATGATGAACACGACGAGCGATCTTCTAGTTGATCCTTGTAATGATCTTCGAATCTTCAAGACTTGAAGAATTCGAAGAACGAACGAAGAACACGAAGAACACAAGGCTTGTGTTCTTGGTGGTGGTGTTTCGGCCGAATAGGGGACAAGGGGAGGGCTAGGGTTTCGTGTAAGGTGATCAAAAAAATAAGGGAACCCTATGCCTTCTATTTATAATAGAAGGACTTTCACTTAGGGCCCTTCTAGTTTAATTAATATTAATCTTTAATTAAACTTATCCTTTTTCATATTAAACCCTTGTAGTTTATCACTCTTTTATTGTTGCACTTAACTATTAAATGTCTAGTATTAATAACTAATAATTCGGTACCCATATACACAAATTATATATACTTGTATTTATACTTTTAATAATTAATTATATAATAAACTTTATATAATTTATACAACAATACTATCCAAACACTATATGATTTAATGTCTTTAAATCATATTATGGATAATCTATAATTAACACATTGTATATTTACTCAACTAGTAAATGTACAAATACTTGTATTAATTAGTTAGATAAACCAATCTAGTAATAACTCAATATTGACTTAATACTTAACTTGATTCATAAATGACTTATTATGAATCAATCCTCTTCCAAGTATCATTACATATCTTACTCGTATTACATGCACTCACCGGTGTGACCCTTAAGTGTTTCGTAGGCATGGATGTATCATCATAGGTTGACCAACTGTGCACATAAATCCTTCAGATTTCACCTAAACTTATGTATTAGCGACACACTTATAAATGTTGTGATTTTCTTGTGTAGCTCCCACTAGCTCCAACAACCATGATGGAACTTAAGCAACCACAATCACCGGTCTATACTTGGTGAAACTAATAACCTTATTATATAAAGACTATATATAATAATTCTTAGTTTGTTTAAACCTTTCTTACATTTAACTTGGACTAGTTAAATATAGGTTCTAAAGTTATCTTGTTATTTAACTTTGATCATTAATCTAGTATCTTACATGACTTGTAAAATACTTATATTATACTTGTATAATTACTAGTTATAATAACCTATAACTTTATACACCTTATAATAATAATATATAACTTTGTATATTTCTAGTTCATCATATAATCTCAACTTGTACAATTTCTAGTTATAGTGAAATCATAACTTTGTACTTTCTAGTTTCAATTATATTATAACCTATACAATTACTAGTTATACTATTATCCTTTAAAGATCAAAATAACATTATCTTTTAATGTTCCATTCAATCTTGTATTTAATATATATACATATATATTTTCTTTTAAAATAAACTTGTAACATTCTATTAAGAATATAACATCTAATTTATACGTATGTATTTTAACTTAATCTAATTAAAATACGTATAAACTACTTTATTTATTAAAATTTATCTTACCTTAAATATTTAAAAAATCCGAAATACATAATATATATATATATAAATAAATAAATACATCTTGTTAATTTCTTGAGCTAAAAATTAACACTTCTTTTAATTCTCATTAATTAGTCTAACCCTAATCTTGTTCTTGATCAATCAAAACTAGGGTTTTGACTTTCTTGATCGAAGACATTATTTAATTAAAAGATTAATTCTAATCAATCCTATTTAATCAATAAACTTTGTTCAAATCCTAGGATAGATTATAACTTTAATAAATTTATTTAGACTTTTTAATTTAAACCTTTTAGACAATAAACTTTGTCTAGATTTCTAGGTTTAAAGAACTAGTCTTAATAAATCTATTAAAATAATAATTAAACCTATTAAACATAAACTTGTTTAATTATCTAGGTTTTAGATTATTAACCTAATTAATTCTTTTAAATCATTAAACTTAAACTAGTTTAATGTTCTAGGGTTCTAGATTACATCTAGGGTTTTTCGGAAAAATCCTTAAAGCCTATGAAACTTTTCCACCAATTAAACCAGGCTAGTTTAACAAACTTGGTGTCCAAGTAACCTCCTTGATCACGAAAATCTCAAAAAAAGGAAAGAATCCTTTTTGATCAATTAAACCAAATCTTGGTTTAACATACTTGATCCTAGATTTTGAAGATCAAACAATTAAGGAAAGAATTCTCTTGATCAAAAAATTTTGACAATCTTGATCCTAGGGTTCCCTTAATTCCGAAATACACTAGGGTTAGGAAAGAAACCTTTTGATAAATTAAACTAAACTAGTTTAATGTTCTTGATCCTAGGGTTCTTTTACCCTTACATGAAATTTCTAGGGTTTTTCTTGAATCATTTTGACCAATTAAACTTAACTAGTTTAACATGCTTGGTCCTAGGGTTCTTACCCTTTTCGTGATCTAAGAAGAAGAAGAAGAAAAATTGGAACAAAAAAAACTTAATAAAAATTAAACAAACAAACTTTGTTAATCTAGTTTAGATCTATAAACCATCGCTCTGATACCACTGAAGGGTTTCTATTCACACTGATTGACCACATGGGTCAACCTCCTAGTCACTTGGTTCGAACCATACTGACCAAGAACATGAACGTGTTCTTGACCGGTTAAAACCAACTAGCTAATTTAATCCCTAGAAGCGGAAGTGGGATTAAATTTAATCCTTAAACCCTAAAGGATTGGGATCTTGGAAATCTAGATTAGATTAACAATGGAAGTAACCTTGTACGAAAAACCCGAACACACACACACACTTGTGTGTATTCGACAACTACCAAGAACCATAGGGTTCTTGGTTGGTTTCAGTCGAACAAGAGGAGAAGAGGAAAGAGTGTTCCATGAATCATACCTTGGTTAATGCTTAAGATAAATCCACTGATGATGAACACGACGAGCGATCTTCTAGTTGACCCTTGTAATGATCTTCGAATCTTCAAGACTTGAAGAATACGAAGAACGAATGAAGAACACCAAGAACAATTGAAGAACACAAAGCTTGTGTTCTTCCTTGTTGGTATTCGGCCGAATAGAGGGAGAGGAGGGGGCTAGGGTTTCGGCCAAGTGGTGTAACAAAACAAGGGAACCCCAAGCCTTCTATTTATAATAGAAGGACTTTCACTTAGGGCACTTCTAGTTTAATTAAGATCAATCTCTTAATTAAACTTATCTTTTACACATTGAACCCTTATAGTTTATCTAGTTATTATTGTTACACTTAATTATTAAATGGCTAGTATTATACACTTGATATTTCGGTACCCATATACACGATATATATTCTTGTATTTATACTTTTAATAATTGATTATATAATAAACTTTATATAATTTAAACAATAATATTATCCAAAACAATATATGATTTAATAGCTTTAAATCATATTATGGATAATCTATAATTAACACATTGTATATTTACTCAACTAGTAAATGTACAAATACTTGTATTAATTAGTTAGTTAAACTAATCTAGTAATAAGTCAAGCTTGACTTAATACTTAACTTGATTCATAAATGACTTATTATGAATCAATCCTCTTCCAAGTATCATTACATATCTTACTCGTATTACATGCACTCACCGGTGTGACCCTTAAGTGTTTCGTAGGCATGGATGTATCATCATAGGTTGACTTACTGTGCACATAAATCCTTCATTGTGTTCATCATCAGTGGATTTATCTTAAACATTAACCAAGGTATGATTCATGGAACACTCTTTCTTCCCCTCCTCTTGTTCGACCGAAACCAACCAAGAACCCGGTTCTTGGTAGTTGTCGAAACACACACAATTGTGTGTGTGTGTGTTTGGGTTTTCGTACAAGGTTTCTTCCATTTTTAATCTAATCTAGATTTCCAAGATCCCAATCCTTTAGGGTTTAAGGGTTAGGTTTAATCTCAGTTCCGCATTTAGGGATTAAATCAGCTAGTTGGTTTTTACCGGTCAAGAACAAGTTCATGTTCTTGGTCAGTATGGTTCGAACGAAGTGACTAGGAGGTTGACCCATGTGGTCAAAGGGTTTCAATGAAACCCTTCAAGTTTGCCCTTCTACATACACAAACCTACTTGTATCTCAAGTCAGAGGATAAGCGACAAAGCCTTTGTGAGATTCACTTGTGACATAAATCCAGGAAGTGATTTCCCATAGGTTGGGTCAGTCCAATTGTGCATCACAATGAACAAGATGTGAGTTTGATTTCATCATCCTTAGTCATACTAAGATAATGTCATCAATGCCCTCAGATTTGTTTCAATAATATTCCCATATTATTAATATGACAATGGACAATTTAGAATATGAAACACAATAAATATTCAAGGATATAAACATGCAAATATAGAACACAGTAGATATTCATATAAAAATAATCATATCAAATATATCAATTTATTCCAATAAAAACTGCTCAACGTTCCATTATTCAAATACTAAAATAGATTACATGAGACTATTAGCCGGTCGAAGCCCAATGTTCCTGGCATGCTCAATATGTTTGGTGCATGACATTGGCTTCGTGAAGGGGTTAGCTAAGTTGTCATCTGTATGAACTTTGAGCAAGCGTACATCTCCCATTAGGATCACATCTCTAATGTAGTGAACCTTCATGCGGTAATGTCTGGCGCCTTTCTGAACACCAGGTTCGTTGGCAATGATGATAGCACCTGTGTTATCACAGTACATATCCATGGGTCTTTCATTACTGGGACAACTCCAAGCCCAGAAATAAATTTCCTCATCCAAACAGCTTCCATTGCAGCTTCAGTAGTTGCAATGTATTCAGCTTCAGTAGAAGACATCGCAATAGTGCTCTGCTTTGCACTTTTCCAATCAACAGCGCCTCCGTTCAAAATGAAAACATACCCCGTTTGAGATTTGGAATCATCTCTATCAGTCTCAAAACTAGCGTCAGAATAACAAGTAACGCTTAGCTCATTTTGAGTATCACCACCATAAACAAGGAGCATATCTTTAGTATTCCTAAGATACTTCAGTTTGTTCTGAACAGCAGTCCAGTGACTCTCACCTGGATTCTGTTGATATCGGCTTGTATTGTTCTGACTTCTGAGAGAACGCTACATCAGGTCTTATGCACCGTACAACATACATGATAGATCCTACTGCCGAGGCATAGGGGACTTCATGTATGCGTTTCACCTCATCAGGTGAGGACGGTCCTTGAGTCTTACTCAAGTGTACATTATGTTGCATAGGAAGATTTCCACGTTTGGAATCATTCATTCTAAACCGTTTTAGAATCTAATCAATGTACGCACTTTGACTTAATCCGATTAACCGCTTTGATCTATCTCGATATATCTTTATACCAAGTATATATGCCGCTTCCCCGAGATCCTTCATAGCGAAGCACTTCCCAAGCCAGGATTTTACATCTTGTAGCATTGGAACGTTATTTCCTATGAGTAGTATGTCATCGACATATAGGATTAGAAAGACGACAATGCTCCCACTAGCTCTTACATATACACATGGCTCGTCGGGATTCTGAGTGAAACCAAACGTTTTGACTTCCTCATCGAATCTTTTGTTCCAACTTCTGGATGCTTGCTTTAGTCCATAAATGGACCTTTGAAGCTTACATACTTTCTTGGGGTGTTTTGTACTTACAAAACCCTCAGGTTGTACCATATAGACATCTTCATCAAGGTGTCCATTTAAGAAAGCATTTTTAACATCCATTTGCCAAATCTCATAGTCATAGTACGCTGATATGGCTAAGACAATCCTAATAGCTCTAACGTCAGCAACAGGCGAGAAGGTTTCATCATAGTCAATCCCGTAGGTTTGAGTGTAACCCTTTGCTACCAACCGAGCTTTATAGGTGTGTACATTGCCATCCACGTCGGTCTTATTCTTGAAGAGCCACTTGCTACCAACAGTCTTACTGTTAGGAGGAAGATCAACCAAAGTCCAAACTTGGTTATCTTTCATGGATTGCATTTTCACATTCATAGCTTCAAGCCATTTTTCAGATTCGAGATCTGATAATGTAGCTCGATAGTTAGGGGGTTCATCATGATCCCCTAAAATTTGCTCCTCAGCATCGATTTGGAAACCATATCGTTCAGGTGCTTGAGGTGTCCTTGCGGACCTTCGAATGAGAATTACATCATTTTGAGGTGCAACGAGAACGGTTTCACGTTCAGCCTCATCTTGATCTTCACTAGTATCTACAATACGTTGTGCATCATCATCGCTTGGAATCTCGTCAAAGTCGAATGTGCTCCCACTTGCTTCTTGTGAAATGAGATTGCTCTCAAGAAACTCAGCATAACAAGCAATAATTACCTTTTGCTCAGGTGGGTAGTAGAAATAGTAACCCATCATTTCCTCAGGGTTTCCTATAAAGATGCACTTGACAGCTCTGGGTTCAAGTTTGTTTGGTGTGTCTCGTTTCACGAGAGCCTCACAACCCCAGACCTTCAAGTAAGACAAGTTAGGGACTTTCCCATGGCATATCTCATATGGTGTCTTTTCAACCTTCTTGGTGGGAACCATATTTAGTATTCGAGCAGCCGATTTGAGTGCATAACCCCAAAAGGATAGAGGCAGAGTGGTAGGACTAGAAAGGTTTGCGCGCCATTTTGCCAGATATACAAGAAATGCATTTATCAAATGATTCAGAATCATCTGATTTTATAAGTCCATCGTTTTGTAATTTTAAAACGCATTTCTTGTTAACATGGCAAAGGCGACAATGCCATAGGTAAGTTGAATCCAAATTCTTCTTGGATTTCTTATTGCTACATGTATAAATAGAACTACTGTTTGTTACACGATCATGCATATCAATTTCAAAAATACCATCACGAGGAATAGCATTAAAATAAAAAATATTATCTTTCGAAACCGAAATACCATAATCCGTAAAAGTGTGAATAAAACCATTATTCCACAAACATGAAAGCGAAACTATACCCCTAGTAATACTAGGTGCATAGTGACAATTGTCTAGTACAATATTTAAACCACTAGGAAGGATTAAATCATAGCTTCCTATAGCTTCGACCGGTGCACGCATTCCACTGCCCACGTACAAGTCCAAAGCTCCATGGTTTAGCTTTCTACTTCCCCGTATACCCTGCATGGTATTACAAATGTGAGTTCCACAACCAGTGTCATATACCCAAGATTTATTAAGGAAAGCATATAGTTCTATTGTGAAGATACCTGATGTGCCAACCTTGTTGGCTTTGTTCTTCATCAACTTTACCAGGTAGGCAGGACAGTTCCTCCTCCAGTGGCCTGTTTCACCGCAGTGATGGCAAGCAAGATCCTTAGCATGATGCTCCTTTTTAGTAGGTGGGGGAACCTTTGGCTTGAGTTTGTATACTTGCTTACCATTGCCTTGGTCCTTAGCAACTACTTGCGATTTTGGTTTTTGGATCTTTCCTTGCCTTATTGCAAGGACAGTAGGGGTAGGAGCTTTCTTGGGTAGCCCAACTTTCGTTTGTTTCAGCATGGCATGTAATTCGGCGAAAGTCTTCCCCATAGTATGCATATGATAAGTCATGACAAACGGTGCATAGTCCTTGTGAAGTGAAGTTAGAATTAATCCAATTCCAAGGATATGTGGCATAGGGTAACCAAGTTTCTCCATTTGGTCTAGGTAGCTCTTCATTTTCAAAAGAGAAGAGCTAACAGACTGTCCCTCCTCGTGCTTGCAAGCATGGAAGGCTTTGACCGTGTCAAAGAGTTCCCGATCAGCTTGCTTTTGATACGTGGTTTTTAGTTCACGCATCATATCAAATGCAGTGAGGTCCTTGTGATTCTTTTGAATCTCAAGAGTCATGCTCACTAGCATAAGAGCAGCAACTTCTTGCTGTTCGTTAAACCTCTTTGTATAGGCCGCACGAACAGCAGCTGCGGCATTAACAGCGGGGGCAGGGGGCAACGCCTCTTCCAAATGGTGGTATTTGTGCTCGGCCCTAAGGACAATCCTTAGGTTACGAGCCCAATCCACAAAATTCGATCCATCAAGTTTCTCCTTATCGAGAACGGAGCGAATGGTGTTGTTTGATAGGGTTTGATTGTTTGAAGTCATCTACAAAATTACAAAGTTCATTAATTAGTATTTTTAATAATAATTTATTTTAATAAATTAACTACCTAATTAATTTTAATTAAAAGCTAAGATCCCATTGCATTTCTATCACTGCATCAGTTGATCTGCTAGTGATGATAGGACCAATAGGTAGGTGACGATCAACAATTGCATTACAAGTGCAACTCTTAGAGTTATGGGACTTCATGGCACCTAGTGAACAAGCATCTAGGGTCAAGTGGCATGTTTGTCGCATCCTTGCCTCGTGTCAAGGTCTCACCGTTAACTCGATTAAGTCATCCAATGTGAAATCATGTCAAAATAGATCTAGGTCTCACGCGTAGAGAATAATGACCTCGGATCTAAATTCAAACCACGTCTCACGTGAATTTAAAAGTAGAAGCAAGTGATTTCAACCAATTGGACGGCGTGACTTAAATTTTAGATATGAAAAAATTTAAGAAAAATTTATTAAGATATGAATGAATCATGTACTTCATTCATACCACTTCATAAGTCATTTAATAAACAGTAAAAACTTTTAACGATTATTAAAGGTTAAGTTTCAAATCGTATTTAAACTTTGTTTTTAATCTCAAAACCATGTTTAGATTAAAGATTAATCATCAATGATTAACAAGTAATCATAGATGATTAAATGTTTGGATGTTTTAATGTTTGTGTCTAAAAATCGTATTTTAATTGTTTTATTATTTGTATCTTATAGAAATGTAAACAACCACAAACATAAATTAAAAACATGCAACAAGGTTTGTGCAAAACCTCGACCGATGATAGCCTAAGTTCGGTCACGTGAGTCATCACGACGGACCGAAAGGGTTTAGGGGACGGGCCAAAATGAACCCGATGGGCCTACATAAACCCAATGGGCTCCCACTTGCTCCAAGACATTCTTGAGCAAGTAGAAACCAAATTTTGTGAAAAAATGCAATCTGCAAGAAAATTCCAGCAGACTTGAAGCCCGAAAAGTCACTGAAGGAGTCTTCGTTAGTCTTCCCTGCCTTCTGGAAAGATGTAGCCCACGACTTTGCAAGCATTTTGGGCTTTTGAATCGCCCAAAAAATATAGTCCGTATGCCTCTGGAAAACCTATTTTCGTACAACCCTCGCGTCGGTGACGGAAATTTGTTGTTTTCTTCATTTGTCTTCAATTTTGGTCAACAATTTACAATAATAAAAAAATTTAAAGAAAGACAATCTATTCTATTACTTTTACATTACAAATTGCCCCCCAAAAAATGGCACCAAAATTAAAATAAAAAATTACAACAACTTTTAGCCAAAAAACACGGCTTTTCTTAATCAACCAAATAATCAAGCACAATCACATTCAATCACAAGGTCTAGGTTTTCATCGGTTTTGCACAACAATCAACAATTGACAAGGTTTTGGCTTGGGATATGGCAAAAATACATGTTTTGCCATATCAAAAATGAAATTAAATAATAAATTCCAAGCCAAATAATCAAAAAATACAATAACAAGATTAATTTTTTGATGTTGTTTTTGTAACAAGTAGCATGTAGGGTTCCAAAAAATCATATTTTTAACCCTTGTCTTTTAAAAATTTGGAAAAAAATAAAGAATCCTAGGGTTCCTATTTTGTCCGATCGGTATTAAAAAGGGACCAAAAAAAGTTGGTTTTTTGCTACTTTTATAAAAACTAGTTAATTATATCATCAATATAATGGCTCGTGATACCACTAAAGGTGATTTTAGGTTAAAACAAGAACCAAAACGCATCGGAAAAGTTTATCACCATAAACGGATCTAATATTGATAAATATAATCAAACTATACATATAATCAAAGAGAATAGATGAAGAATTAATACCCTAGTTGCCTTTGATTATGGGGGGTCGGATGGAGATGGGGATCGACCGAAACAAAGGACACCAATGGGGAGTCCCTTCAAAGCTAGTCCACACAACACTATAGCTAGAACACCAAGGGATGCTAGTCCAATTCTTCAAGCAAAAGGAAGCAAAAGTCTAGAGAGGATGATGGGAGGGGCCGGCCGAATAATGCAAGAGTGAAGGAGATTATGGTTGCCCTAATCCCCTTTAATGACTTCCCATAAACACTCTTGATTTATTTCACTCTAGTCCCTAGCCTTTTGTTCTTCCTAGTTTGCTTACAATTAAGTTTCAATATTAACACTTAATATTAAACTATAACATATACAAGCTTGTAGCTTATATTAATATATAATGTAATTACCCTAATTACACTATATATCTTATGGTGTTAAGTGTTTAAGTGTGTGACCCTTTAGGCTCACAAACAACTAACCATATAACTATATGTTATACGCGTGAAGCATATTCCAACACTTTTAATGGTAAATCGGTAATATATTCTGCAATTGCATGGATATACAGTATCATATATGCAGGGGTTTGCAATGACATAGAAAATAAATATGCTTGATTGTGGTAAATAAGATTTACGTAATGGGTCGATTCAACTAACCTGTATATTGAACGGGTTAGATTCATGTCGATGATAATTTAAATGGGTTAACCCGTCAACCCGTTTAATTATTCAAATATATTTTAAAAAATATAATCCCTCCATCCCACAAAAAAAAGTTCTCATTTCATTTCTCTTGGGCATAAACTTTTAGGAGATACTTAGTGATGGGGTACTTAATAATACTTTTGATTAAAATATAAGGTTAGATTGGAGAGAGAAAGTATTTTAGTGATAAAATCATTGATAATAATATTATTTTATTAAGTGGGTCCCTCAAATTTGAGAAATGAGAACTTTTTTGTGGGACAAAATTTAAAGAAGAAATAAGAATTTTTTTTGTGGGACGGAGGGAGTATATATTTATTGAGAGATCTAAATACAATGAATTCAAGCTAATTCATGATGATTTGGTGAAGCTTGATGAATCAAGTGTGTGTTTTAGTTTGCGTACGTTGAGAGAGAATAAAGATGAAGGGAAGATAGCTTTCAAAGTGTGTTACAATTATGTGGGGAAAGCTTACATCCAAAGACAAACATTCAACATTATATACTCCTCACCACTTAACAAAGGAAAAGTTAACTAACGGACTTAAAGGTCAAAATCTATTACAGAAATAGTCCTAACAATCTCCCCCTTTTTGATCTTTAATATGTCATCCCAGTCTTCAAACTTCAGATTCTTTGTTATCATCTATCTTTGGCAAGAAAATGTTTTTCTGTATTTCAAGAATAAAACACTTGCAGAAATCTGGAAGTTTAAGATACTCAAAGAGGATAAGTTTTTCGTTGATAATGTTTGAGTGAGGAAATCCTATAACTGATTTACTAAAGAATTGAAAACTTTGAGAAATGGAATATCAGTTAAGTGTGGATTTGACTGGGTTTTCAGATAATGGAGAGGTTGTTTTTGAAATTTTGTGGTAGAAGATTATATTGAGTATAGAATGATAATGGTTTTGAATGATTTGTCAGTTAAAGTTTTGGATGTGTGTGTTTGTTTTGGTAAGAATGATTTGAAAGTTAAAAGTTTTGGATATGTATGTATGTAAGTTTTGTATGTAGGAAAGAATGATATGTACATTTAAGACTTGGATGAATGTGGATAATTTGTGTTTGGTATGAACAAAAGATTTGAACAGTTAAGCTTTTGAATGGATATGAATGTTATGGAATTTTGGAAAGAATGATTTGTATGGTTAAGCTTGTGATATACGTGGTTGAGATTTTTAGAAAGAATGATTTGAACGGTTAAGCTTTTAGATGTGTGTGTTTGGTTTGGTAAGAATGATTTGTACAATTAAGTTTTGAATTGAGTTAGTTGAGGTTTTGGAGAGAGATTCTGTTGATGATTCGGTTTTGCTCTTCTTCACTTGTTTTTCTGTGTAGTACACTGATTAACATTTTCTCTTTTTCTTAATCACTTGATCTAAAACGTTTCTGATTTTGCAGTTGATTTGAGTACATGTGTTATGAATTTTCTTCTTTGATGGGATGTTTGTGGTTCTTTTTGACGTTGTTCAGGTATACATCTGATATTTGAACTATTTCTTGCTCTTTTTCTCCCCCTCATGAGGATCATGACCAGGGTCCTCATGACAAAGCTGAATAGTTGCGGTTTGGAAACGGAGAGAGGAATGGTGTGCCGGTGAAAATAGAGAGCCAAGATCGGAATGAGAACCAGAAACATGTAGTACTCGACAAATTGATTCAATCCTTTGAATGTTTGAGGAAAATATTTGAAAATGAAGAATAGCAATGTCAATAATCACGTGAAGTCATAAACAGATGCAATCTTTACTGAAGAACTTCAGTAAAGAGATCGTTTACGGATATGACAAACACGATGATTAGAGACATTGTTAATCAAATATTTGAAATTTAAAAGAAATCAATTTGTTTGGTTATATCAAAGATAAGTGAAGTATACCACTTACAAAGATGCAATCTGCTCTGAACGTGTGTAGAGAAGAGATCGACGGATATACAAAGATCAATGACATAACAATGTGTATTCAAAACGATTTTGAGTGTGTGAGAACTGGAGAAAGTCAGAATTGAATCTGAGCAGTTTTGAGAAGATGAAAAATGATTCCTCCACGGAGCGATTAAGAATGAAAATCGTTTAAAAAGTAGTAAGAACAATCAATCCAAGATGGTGTTAAAAACAGATGCAATCAGTACTGATTGAAATCAGTAAAGAGATCGACGAATTTAACAGCAAATTGTGTTGAGTGTTACAAACAAGTCATTTAAAAATGAAAATTTTATGTTGTGCAAAATCAGGGTTGTGAAAAATTGAGCCACAACGCAAGAGACGAAAAAATTTGTCATAAACAGATGCAATCTTTACTAATCGAGACTAGTAAAGAGATCGTTTACGAATATGACAAAAATTTGTATCCTACGTTGTGAACACATCATTGTGAGCACAAAGTGAGATAAAAACTTTTGGAATGTTGAGCATCACAGATTAATAAAGAATTTATGAGATTGTGATGTCAACAACTCAATATGAGTAAAAGAAAATGTTTGAAATTGAGTATTGATTTGAAAAATGATAATCGAATTTGAAAGAGAAAATTTGATTTACAATTGAAGAATATTAACAATGAAGGAACACAAAGGTAGCAATGAGAAATAAGAGAATTTGCAATAAACAGATGCAATCAGTACCAACCTAGACTGGTAAAGAGATCGTTTACGAATATTGCAAAAACTAATACTCAACATTGATAACCTTGTGTGATTGTAAATATGTAAGAGGTTGAAAAACTGTTTGAGGTAAAAAAAAATTATTATCAAGATAGAATAAGAAAATTTGTAATAAACAGATGCAATCAGTACCAATTGAGATTGGTAATGAGATCGTTTACGGATATTACAAAAATTGATACTCCATATTGATAATTCAAAAAAAAATTCAAAAAATTTTTGAAAGGAGCATTGAAACAGTATTTAGCGATTATAAAAGGATGCTCCCCCTCGAAAGTTGAATTTAAAAATCATAAAGCAGTTACGCTCCCCCTTGACATAAGAATGTCTATTTTCTCCCCCTTGACAAGTGAATATATAAAGAATTCTCCCCCTCAACCAATTAGGATATGAAAGAACGAGTTTCAAGCAGAAGTACTTGAAAGCCATCGCTTTGAAAAGCGGGTTATACACTGACGTGTGCATAAGCCATCATCCGATGAAAAGCGAGTTATACACTGAATTGTGTATAAGTCATCCTCCTGCAAAATCAAATCAAACAGCTTTTGGTACCAATTTTTGTTTGGGTCCGACAATGTTAGTGTGCGAATTAAACCACCGATAAGTTGTATCAATTTGATTTAAAGATTGAGAGTTCCAAGAAAAACTGAAACTTGATGTTTCACTTTCAAATAATTTCCGGGGAATTATTTGAGATGTTGAAGTTTTGGGAACCCATTTAGCTTTTAAGATCAATGATGTTTTGTAAACATAAACAGGAGATGTTGTTGGCACTTGATAAAAAGTTGATATTGGTGCCAATGAAAGTAAATCTTTTCTTGAATATGTCAAAGATTTAGTTTTGGAAAATATTTTCTTTGAATGAATAGAATGTTTCAACACGGTTGATGGTTGAGTCTTATCCATCTGAGAATGCTCAAGTTAGAAGAGGAACCTAATTTATTTGGAGTTTTAGGTGCGGAATTTCCTCTAATAACTTGTTTTAGAGCATTCAATTTCTTATCAGGGTGTCGTGGGACCGTGGATCTCCTAGGCTTAGGTTTGGTAGAGGAACTTACTTGTGAATTTGGGTTAGGTTTTGAATTTCCTCTATTAACCTCAGATTGCTTGATTGTATATAAATCACGATAAGCCATGACAGGAGAAAACATTCTTGACTCATAACATTTGGTCTTTGCAGCAACAGGAGAATCTAAGTTCCTAGATGCACTAGGCTTCTTAAGCTTCTGAAGATGAGATGATTTAGATTCCTTAAACTGATGACTTCTTCTATCTCCAACAGGGTTGTGTGATTTTGGAACTTTGGTGCAAAGTGAACAACCACTTGTGGAAGTACTAGAAATAGGTGACTCAATGCTGGGAACAGGTTTTTGTAGAGAGAGTAAAGAAGCTTCTAAATTTTGAATTTGTATTGTTAACTTCAATTTCTCTTCATCAAAAGATTTATGTGTTTCTTCATTTTTACTTTCTAATTCATAAATTTTGGATTATAAAACTGATTTTTCTTTATCAAATGCATTTTGTGTTTCATCAATTTCAGTTTCCAATTGACAAATTTTCTTTTCAAGAATTATAGATGGTACATAAATCTTTGGTGTAACCTTTTGTTGAATAACAGCATTTCCTTTAATTTCAAATTCTTTTGGAGTCACGATTGGAAAGTATTCATCATTTTCGAATTGTGCCTTTTTAGTTTCATATGTTTCATTCAATTTAGTGTAATTGAAACTAATTTGCACATTCTCCTTTTTCGCTCTGTTGAAAACCTCAATTTCTTCTTCCTCATCTGTCATCCGAAGGTAACTCTCCCAAACATCTACATGAATGTATTTAGAATCATACAATGTTGGACGCGCATTGCAAGCCTTCTTAAGGTATTCTGGATTGTTGGCTCCCAGTCCTTCTCTTGAATTGAAATATTTGAAATCTTTAGGCTTGTTCAAGTGAATAGTTTGATCAGTTTGTCCTCGTTTGGTGATTAGTTCTTCAAGGTGTTTGATATGAGAAGACAATTGAGTTTTATCATGTTGAAGTTGATTTATGACATGTTGTTTGTTGTTCAATTCTCGTGATGTGTTGATGTCATTTTCATGTAAGGTTTCAGATAGTTCTTTAATTTGAGCGTTTAATGATTTAAACTGTGATTCATTATCATCAAATTCTTTTTGTTTACGTTCCAACCAGTTTTTTGTGATTTGATAATCATGAAACGCTTCAACGTATAGCTTGTAATATTTATTATTTCGTTCATTTAATATAGAATCATTTGCATTTTTAAGATTCTGTATTTCAAGTTCTTTTTTCTGAAATTGTATGTGAAAGATTCTTAATATTAATTTCATATTTCGCCTTCCATTCTGATACTTGAGTTTGTAAATCCAGATTCTCGAGTTTGAAATTTTTGGTTTGTTTAATCTGTTGAACAAGTTGTTCACATGAATGAACAAGTTGTTCATTTTCATTTTGGAAATTATTTAAACGGTCTTGAAATTGATTATTTCTATCTTTTTCGTCTAAAAGGTTTTGTTTTAAAGAATCAATTTCAGATATCTGAGTTTTAACAACACAAGTATCAGGACCAATGAGATTATCAGAATTTGACAAGAGATAACTGATTACCTCGATTTCTTTGTTGGCTTCTTCATTGAATTGATGAGAAACCTCAGCAATCTCTTCATCCTTAGGATCTGAATCTTCCATCCATTGAAGATCTTCAACTAATAATTCTTTTTCAGTTTCAATCTGTTTAGCCATCAACATCTTACGTTCATAATACTCTGAATCACGAACGATTGGTTTCTTTGTAGTATTCAAAGGTGTGGTGATTGGCTTTTCAGTTGAGATTGTAGCAGATGCAGCAGATTTGAAGCTGGATGAATAATATGCCTGATATAGAGCATCTTCAAGGGCTTTATCCACATAATCATTTGTAGCTGGTGTAGGTTTTTCTATTTGTTTTTAATATTCAACAGCTTTTTTCGCATTGGCAAGGTTTTTATCCATATTTGCAATTATTAGATTTTGGGTAAAATTTCTTGTGTTCTAAAAATGTAAAAATTTTCTTTTAAAACTTTTTAAAAAAAATGTAGAAGTTAAAAGTGTTTAAAAAGTTTTAAAAATTTGAGAATTTGATCGAGTTTGGGTAAAAAAAAAATTAAAAATTTTTAAAAAATGTAAAAGTTTTGTGTTCAGATTAATATGTTGAAGATCTCGTGTTTTAAAAATGTAAAAGTTTTCATTTTAAGATCTTAAAAAAATTTAAAAATTAAAAGTGTTTAAAAATGTTTTAGAGACTTGAGACTTTTGAAAAAGACTTAAAATAAGATTTGAAATATCTTGTAAAAAAAATTTAAACATGTGACAACGAAGAAAAAAAATATCGTGCGATATATTTGTGATTGTTTGTGTCGAAATTAATTTGTTTTGAGTCACAAAACGATTGAGTCGAGATGTGATTCCATTTAATTCAATTAAGATTTGACCAAACAAAAAAAAATTGTTAATTGAATTTGTTGACTTGGGTTTAAATGGATTTGGTTTTGTTGAATTTAAAATTTGTTGACTTGAGATGAGATATTGAATTAGCCTTAATTGTTTTGGGCTAACAAAAAAAAACGAGAAGCACTGTTGGGCTTTTAACACATTTTACAAATGTAAATCGAGGGCTGAAAATCTGGTTTGGGTGTAATTGGTTATTGGGCTAGTATCAATTTTGGGCCTAAACTCTCAAGTGGGCCGAGATCTTTTGGACGTGATCAAAAGATGAACACAGTATTGGTTGCGAACGGAAGCAGGTATCGGAAGCAAGCCGAAGACTTTGTTGCCGAACTCTTTGAATTCGAGCCGAAGCCGAAGTCTGTAGTGAGCCGAACTTCCGATCGAACACTGAACTGGAGCCGAAGACTTAGCCGAACAATGAAGCCGAACAATTTGAGAGTTTTGGAGCCGAACACTTGACGAAGAACAGGTAAAACGTTTTCTTCAAAAACTCAACAATTTTGATCCTATTTTGCTCGATTCTTAACCAAAATCAGTGATTCAAATCACAAAATGTTACTTTTCTAACAGTTTGATACAATCAAACAGCTCAAAACATAACAAATCAGACTTCAATTTCGAATATACAGTAGTTTTTTGAGTTTTTAAGTTTTTCACAAAAATCATGAAATTGAGAGTAATACTTGATGGATTGGATTGAAATTTGATTCTAAACTGCTTAGAATCGAAGGAGGAATTTCGAAGTCAAAAATCACAGCTCTTATCTTCAAAAACTTCAAAAATCTTCAAATTGAGATCAATACTTGATGGATTGGATTGAAATTTGATTCTAAACTGCTTAGAATCGAAGGAGGAATCTGATTATTGAATAATATCAACGATTTATACCAAAAATTTCGAAGTCAAAAATCACAGCTCTTATCTTCAAAAACTTCAAAAATCTTCAAATTGAGATCAATACTTGATGGATTGGATTGAAATTTGATTCTATTGTGCTTAGAATCAATGGAGAAACACGAATATCCAATCAAAACTTCAATTCGAAACAAAAATTTACAACATTAATTTCACACTCATGAACAACTTTTTCTTCAAAAATCTCAGATCTGGATCAAATCATCACGAATTTGGATCTACTCTTAGAGAGTTTATGCTCTGATACCAATTGAGAGATCTAAATACAATGAATTCAAGCTAATTCATGATGATTTGGTGAAGACCCGACGAGTGGTAATAACGACAACTACAGTAGGTTTGACAGTAGCGTTAGGACGACTGGTTCTCGTAGTTGATGAATCAAGTGTGTGTTTTAGTGTGTGTAAGTTGAGAGAGAATGAAGATGAAGGGAAGATAACTTTCAAAGTGTGTTACAATTATGTGGGGAAAGCTTACATCCAAAGACAAACATTCAACATTATATACTCCTCACCACTTAACAAAGGAAAAGTTAACTAACGGACTTAAAAGTCAAAATCTATTACAGAAATAGTCCTAACATTTATACTTAATTTATAGTTTATTAGTTCAAACGTACTAATAGTTACATAAAAACTAAATGAGATACTTAGTAATTTGGTGTTTTAGTATTTTGTTATGAATTTGTGGAATAACAACAACGGCGTATTTGACCCGCTAACTTGTTTAACCCGTTTAATTAAACAAGTTATATGGGTCGTGTTCAGATTGAAGATAAATAAGTTAAGGTTGAGAAATTTGGCCCGTTTATATAAACGTGTATCAGTTTTAGGTTGAACGTTTCCAACCCTTCAACCCACGAAGCCGACATGATCATTGTCACCCCTAGAAATATGCATGTATCCAAAATGCCAACTAACTAAACTACACAAACTTACCCGTCATACTATTCATCTTCAAAGTCAAATGCAATTGAATAAGAATAAAAAGTTCTATACATGAAGGATAATGTCGTTCAAACTAGGGGTGAGCATAGCAGGATACCCGCCGGTTCCGGCCGGAACCGGAACCGGAACCTCTTGTACCGGTTCCTCAATTTTCGGAACCGGAACCGGAACCTCCGGTTCCGGTGCCGGTTCCGGTTACCCTGTCTTTAAAATCGTAAAATTAAAATAAGATACAAAACTTAAATATTAATCATTTTTTATCATTTTATCTACTAATCTTTGAATATAGATTCCAACCACTTAAATATATGATTATCTATTTTTTATATTGTTAAAACACTATATTTAGACTAATTAATGACTAAACTCATTCAAAATTACACAAAATTTACCATATTGTTAAATTTAGACATTAAATTTCTCAAATATATAATATTTTAACAAAAATATACCGAATAATCGCCGGTTCCGGTTATCCACCGGTTACCGGTTCCTAGATTTTGAGAACCGGAACCGGAACCTCTTAGAGCGGTTCCATAACTTTAGGAACCGGAACCGGCGGTTCCAAAGCGGTTCCGGTTCCAATTCCGGTTATCCGCTTTTTCTGCTCACCCCTAGTTCAAACTAAATAACCAATAGTCGTAATTGTAAACAAAATTGTGCAACCGTATAATTATTCGGCAAGTACGTCTTTGACTATCAAATACAAGTAGACAATGTAGATCAAAGGCATTTTGGAACTAATCTATCATGTTTAGATGTAATTACTATTTGTTATTGAAAAGTTAAAGCAAATTTGGTAATAATGTCATGTTTTTTGCTGTCATTTGACTTTATTATATGTTACCCTTAAACTTCTAAGATCTATCTAGTGATACAATAAGCAGAGTAATATTATTCTAAAAATAACTAATTAAGTTGCTCTTATGTACACTCAAATTAACCCCTTTTCACATTAAAAATATGAGATTAGTTGCCGCTTTAATTTCTAGATGATATTACATTACACGAGATAAAATAAAGTCAAATTGTTGACTTTGGCAATGGATGTTCATATGAAATATGAATCATGATGATGGTGTGGAGGACCGGAGGGTGAACGGGAAGAAAAGCAAAGGAGTGGCCTTTTTTCATGGGAAAGGTGCATGAGCGTGCATGGTGTTGGTACGACCCCTTTTTTTATTGACTTTTATATGAAAATTATGCTCAAGTTAAACTTTAGTAATAGATCCATCTTATATGAAGTAATTATATGAGATAAAAACATATTTTATAGCATCTATATATGAATGTGATATTGGTGTTTTCTTTCCCTATGATTCGATATAAATTCGATCTTACCATTTGTCTACATGATCACGTAGGTGCACTGCCTTTGTGTTTATATGCTAACTAGGTTATAGCTTGTGAAACTTCATGGATGATCAATAAATTACTGAGTATCACATTTATATAGTATAAAATATATTGTTATTTGTATCGTTATTTTTTTTAACAACAAATTCTAATCTACTCCTAAATTCTACCTATGTCCATTATGGGATTAGAACCCTCAACCTTAAGGATGAGGAGCAAACATCTTAACGCTAGGTCATGATCCTTCGGTTTGTATGGTTACTTATATGGTTACTATATATACGCCAAGAATTTTTAAATATTTCTATAAGTTAAATTCTTAAATTTAATTGTTACTAATGATTTAGAGATTAAGGTCATACCTCTATCCAGAGCTACAAAAACTAGTTTCAGGAAGACATTTGTCAAAAAGTATAACTGTAACCTATTTGAGAGCAAATCGATGACGAATTAACGATATCACGTTATCTAAAAGAGATGCCGAGCTTTCATAATGAATGAAGTTTTGTATTATGATATTGTACGATGTTGTTTGACAAATCAGACCTTTCGATTTTATACTTTTGTCATTTTCTTATTACAAAACACTTCAGATTTCACGCTTTTATATCTTTTTATGGGTAACATAATGTTCGTGGTTATGTATTTAAACTCTCAGTTTTACTTTCAGCCGATCCAATTGCGCAGCACACAATCAAAAGTTAGGGCTTTGGCTTCATACCTTAATTTGACTTTGTATTTACATTCTTGATTTTTATTGTTCTCAACTTCCCATTTCTACTATTGTTTGCATCTACATGAATGCACACTCGTACCAAAACTATTGGCCCTAAAATCCCTAACTATTGTCCAAAATCCAAAAGTACAACCATCAAAGCATATGTTACGAGCTTCTTTCCAGTGTTAGTTTTCCATGCTAAATTTCATGTTATAGTGGTGGTTCTAGTGCATGACAAGCTGCAAAAAGGAAAGATGGTAAAATGGGCTTTTTATTGTCCCCCACTTTCTATTGTCAACTACACATGTTGGTTCAAAATTCAACTTCTTTCAAATCTTTGTATGTTTATAATTTTTTTTAATTCACATATACTATATATAAAAAAACAAAAAAAATTGTATTATTTCATATTATATCTTTCTAATTCATCATCGTATCCATAAAATAATTGATATGTAGAATCTATTAATTTTATTTCTTAATTTTATCATTTAATTTTGATAGTTGTATTGAATAAATAAGTAGGAAAAAAAATAAAAAAGATTTAGAAGGGAAAAAAAACTCTCAATGAACAAGTGTAGTAATGCTTTGCCGAGTAAGTTATTAACTTCGTTCTTGTAGAAGTTAGAAAAAAATAAAGAGGTTTGAGAAATAGAGTCACAAAAGTTATGTTTCGGCCACATAAAGTTTTGATTACTTAGATATTGTGAAATTGTGAGTAGTTAAACAATTAAAATTTAAAATAGACACAAAAATTTCACTACAAAAATATATGAACTCTCCGTGTATTAAAAATATTTGACAAAATATTAAGTTATTATCACATTAATAAATGTCTAAAAACATTATTAAGAAAAACTCCACATTCGTAAGTGTGAAGATATCTTAAAATCACTTCACGCTTATAAGTGTGTTAAAAATTAAGAGGAATGTTAAAAGGTAGTACAAAGATTTTATCTAATTCTAAGGGATAATTAATAGTCATTGGATCAAGAAAAAGTCAAAGATTAAGATTCAAACCACTACCATTAGTACAAACACATGTGCTTCAATACATCAATACCCCACCCACCTCCAGCGGCGGGCGGCGACGGCGGCCGGAGGTGGTCGCTGGCGGTGGTGGTCGTGACTTGAAACACATGTGTTTCACCTTTTGAAACACATGTGCTTCGTAGTTTGTATGCTCCCCTGTGTTCTAGAAACTCATGTTTTTAGTGACACACATGTGTTTCGTGACTTGAAACACATGTGTTTGAAACACATGTGTTTCACCTTTTGAAACACATGTGCTTCGTAGTTCGTATGCTCCCTTGTGTTTTAAAAACTCATGTTTTTAGTGAAACATATTGAAACACATCTGCTTCGAAGTAATATGCTCGTTTGTATTTTGAAACATCTGTGTTTTAGTGAATCACATGTGTTTCAATACAATCAATATCACCACCACCTCCTTTACCACCAGCACTTTCACTGTCAGCCACCACCACCGCCGGCGGCGGGTGGCGGCGGCGGACGGCGACCGGCGGTGGTCGGTGGTGGTGACCGGCGGTGATGGTCGTGACTTGAAACACATGTGTTTGAAAAACTGTGATTTGATCTTTACCATTTTGATTCAATAGTTAGGATTTGTTCTTGAGACTATAAAAAACCCTTGGAGTACATAGAACAAAACTCTAAAAATTAATATGGAAAGTCGACACTTAAAACGTAGACATTTGAAACTTTGAGGGAAAGCTTAAGCACAAATGTGACTATTTGGATTTAATTTGTCATGACATATTTCTCCACTCATGTTATAAATGGTATACATTTTTAAGTATGTGAATATGCACAAAAAGTATATATATATGAAAATATAAGTTATTTTTTGTAGTGTTTTATTTTTCGGATGTCGTACAAATCATAATAAAAAAACACTCCCTATCTCTAATTGAGTAATTCTAATGAGAACATAAGAGCTAATAATTTTTGTGTATAGACACAAAAGCATTTGCAGAATTAAAACAATTAAAAAAACATGCTTCATATTTCATAGCGTATTTAATGATTAACTCAATTGGGGGCAAATACGAATTAAAGATGTAAGTTAATGGTTACGTGAGTTTTCATTTACAAAAGAAACAAAGAAATAAATTAATCCATTTCTACTTAACATTAAAGAGTTGATTAATTTAAATATATTCATGTATGAGGGCTTTGTATATGAAAAAGAAATTTTAGTAGCTAACAAATTAATACTTCAGGATCTCTTCATACATTCAAAACAAAATAATATCAACATAGATGTTTATTCTTTTATAAACTTGTACGGGAAAAAAACAATGCATTGTCAAAGAATAATAATAATAATTTATTATTATATTTTAATACCAAATTCATTTTGTACACCTTATATTATCATCTAATTACATTTTATATGCATTCTAATTATATCAGTAATATAAAACGAAAGTATTATATGTATGTTTTTATTGAAACAACCTATATATTACAAGCAAATTAATCTAGTGGTTATGATATTGTGAGTTTCCAAATACTCCAACTCCAATTTAAGCTGATTTTGCTCTTGTAAACCTTTTTCGACGTTACCTAAGTTTCTAAAGTTGTTTAACATAAAGTAAGTATTAATGGTGATTGGTGATATAGACATATCTTTCTGTGTATTTGTATATTTATATATAGATAATACGTATATTTCATCAACATTCCATTGTCGTCCAGCGGTTAGGATATCTGGCTTTCACCCAGGAGACCCGGGTTCGATTCCCGGCAATGGAAATTTTGTTTTTTACATCTATTTTTTTAATTTGACCTTTTCACATCTTAATAAATTTATAATTTATTAATTTTAATTATGTAAACCTCACCATCTTTTCCACGCAACACCAACATTTAATAACAAATTATCGATTTGTGTTTGTTTTTCAATTAATGTTACATGTTTTTTTTTTATGTGTGAAATGTTTTCATTTATTGGATTTATTTGTTCAGAGAAGGACCAAACCACATATATATTATGTATATGAAAGTTTTAGATATGTAATTTCAGATATCAGACAAATAACAACCCTAATTCTGAAATTTCGGATCTATTTTTATACACACACTATCTGCAAGGTTTCAGGCAAACCCGAATATGATGTGAAATTACACAATCTGAATTTAAATAATTACTAGTATCCATCCTATTACTAATTCAGAGTTATACAGGAGAAACATACAAAATCACCTTTAAAAAAAGGACTAAATCCCCCAAAATTCACCCGGTCTATCATGTCAATTCTAGTACAAACAAACATCTGACCCGTTATCAAGTCAAACCTGACCCGTAAAATATGGTCAAACTCAAATCTGTGTTTTACACTTTTACTCACTTGGTTTTCCGTGAGTTTGAAGGAATTATACTTTTAAAAACAGGAGAATACGTGTGTCGTACAATTATGGTGATCATAACATAAATATTAGCAGCAAAAAACAGTAAACTTGCAGCCCAAAGTTGTAAAAAGACTTGTTTGCCCTTGAATTCAAGCATATAACCCCAAAATAACCAATGAGTTTGAGCTCCAATCCATAATAAAATGCAGAAAATACCTTCCCATTTTAGCTTGATTTTGCTCCATGGTAGTATTAGTGGAAATAAACAGAAGAACCATACAAAATATTGGGCTGTTATTACCTGTAAAATGTCACATATTTATAAAATCACATGAAAAATTTATGGGATTTAGGGGTGTTTGGGGTGTGAGTTTTGAAATTAAAATAATTGCAAAAAATAAGTTACTAACCTTGTTAAATGCCACAAATGCTACTGTTTGGACAAAGAAACAAAACGGGAAATCTTGTGCAAAACGGGAAATTACAACAATTTGCACAATCATTTGAGGTAGAAACGAGACAAGTTTTTCTAAAACCGAGATCTCCCGTTCATAATTAAGATAAATATGATAAAAATAAATGGAAAAATTATGTCTAGGATCTGTTCGAGTTAAGTGGTACAACAATGCCTCACGCAAGAACTCCCATTCGTATAAATAAAAGAATATTCCAGTGAAAAAGAAAAATACTGTTGCTGATATTAGTCCAAACAAGATTCTTGATCTTGTAAATATGCTTTTAAACAGAACCCATAATCGATTTAGATCAAGAAATTTGGTGGGGCCCGAACTTGATTTTGATTTTGATTTGGGTTGTTTTGAGTTCCAATTTATGATGGATGGTTTTTTATCGGGTTGGAAATGGTTTAGGTCAAGAAGTATGATAATAGGGAGGGCATAAATTATAGGGTAAATTCTCATATGAACAACAAGCCCGTACCAAATTGACCCTTGAAAAAGTTTACCTGCAAATGAAAACAGAGCATTAAACTATTGCATGGACTAACAATGATAAATAGAGGTTGTAATTTTGACCCGTTTACTTATATATGGGTCGATTTGGGTTATATGTTTTGTATCTAATGGGTCCAATAAAAAAAAATAGTTGGAAGGAAATGGGTTGAACATGTTAAAAGTCATTCAAGGTTTATTTTTAATGTGTCCTATATTAATATATTAAAAAGTTTATATCTTTATTGATATAATGATATAATATAACTCTTGTAATCATGTTTGGCACAAACAATTTGGTCAAAATATAAAAAAATTTGGACAAAAAAGTGTTTCAGGACAACCCAACCTGATCTGTCCTATAATGTATCAATAATTAATTGTAAAAATATGCATATCAAGTTTGAGATCAAAATTAAAGATTGTACCTTTCATGAGACAAATAATGACCCACAAAATGATGGCACAAACAATGGGCTCACAATTTCCTCGTGTACCAATTGTGAATGTAAATGGATTAAAAAGCCATACAATTACAGAGTAAATGCTTAAATTCTCAGGAACTCCACGAAGCTTCAAAATTGTGCGAATAAAATACCCCACCAGTAAATCTGCATTTTCAAGATAATATTATATTTGATTGGTGCAAAACAAAATAATTCAATTAAGCAGGTTATGCTTTTTTAGCTTTTGAATACACTTTGGGTGACTTTTGACCCGTTTGACATACTTGACCCATGTTTTTTTTTTTTTGAAGTTTTTATTGCAACAAATAGTTTACCTGAAGCAGAAAAGAGAAATTTTCCCCATGATTGATGAATAAATGAATTTGGTGTGAGAAGAAATGCGATTAAAGGAGAGTAACGGTATGTGGATCTTTTGTAAGGGGATTTTCCAGCAACAACTAAAGATGCAGCATCAGAGAAAACAAGATAATCAACATCTGTATACCTAACTTCCATATGACTGTCTTGCCATTCTCCATAAATAATTAAGAAAACGCGAAGAAATGCAGAAAAAATGATAAGTGAACCAAAATTCAATAATTTCATTCCTTATAACCTGCCATTGAAAAAGAAAAGAATTCATTACAACATTGAAACTTATAACTAAAACCAAAAGTTGAACATATTGATCAGTTTTCTATTTGAAAATAACATTAAGCATTTTATCAAACATATGGTGTGCACATTGTAATAGTTCTTTTTATTATTTATATGGATCATAAAAGACCCATTGGATCAAAAATATACATCAATACAGAATGAAGAAACTGAAAAATAAAAGAAAATGGACACGAAGAAAGATTTCATGAAATCACCTCAGCTGGATGTACAAATTATTCTCGATCTCGATCTGTCCTGCTTAAAAATTCGATCAGTTTTGCAACTTCGATTTCTTTGTCACATGCATCTGGTGGACCATGAATCAAAATCAATCAAGGAAATTAAAACAAGTTTGTAGCTTTGGACTAGAGTCAGCTGAATTTTTAGAAAACAAGAACCCCAGGCCCTGTGAATCTTGAAATTTTTCAGTTCGTAAAGAACGATAAATATTACACTTTACCCCCTATACTTTAAAAATAGTCAAAATGGCGTAGATTAAATGGGTCATCAGATTTCACCTCCTCTGCCTTCAACAACAAACTTCTCCTTTCTTCATAATTCTTCTTGTTTAATTAACAAAGGTTTCATATCTCTCTTTTAGTCATGTTTTATGGATGGGTGAGTCGATTAGGGCATGAGTCAAATGGGTCAAAAGTGACCTAATGCGTAAGTTCTAGTTCACTAAATCATTTTATTTAAAATTTATATTTATATTATTATTTAGATTTAGATGCTTGATGAAAGTCAGCTATTGTATATACAAAAAGAACCACCATACATGATTTTTTTTTTTATTTTTTTTTTTTTGCAGGATATCAAGAGGAAATGAAGGAAATTTGTTGATATTAACAATGGCGGATCCAAATTATAGGTCCCTGTTTACTAATCTCCTGCAAGAGCTTCTAGCACTTGAATAGGAATTCATTTATTTGTCACCCAATGCCAAGATTTACTATAGTTTGACCATGTATACAAGGTCAAATATGTTATTTAACTTTGACCATGGAAAGTCAAATGTGCAAGAAGTTATTCTTGTAAACTCTATATCCTCAAAACAGGGGCATCTGAATATCTGATGCTCTTGTAACTGCTGATATCTCCTTGCTTCAAAATGATACATTATTTTCTTCATTCTCGTTAAATACAAGAAATGTCAAAGTTTGACCAAATTATCGTATGGGTATTCTACAATACAATACAAATTATTATATAACGATCGATCTTTTACATGTATTAACTTCAAAAAGTTATTAACAAATTCGTATATCTTTTGAAAATTACCATCTCTGTAGTAGCATCACACGATAACAGGGGACCAATCATCCTTAATCTATCTAATTATTATAATAATACTTATCATACATATAATAATAATTAATTATATATTAATGTGAGTCATATCAAAGCTGTTGATAAATTCAATATGGATCTCTTCAATGAAGTCGTACGCTTATTCAACGTTTTATTGATTCGCGTGTTCTAGAACACTCGGAATGTTTGTGTAGCATTCATACCAAGAATCAAACCGAATTGTTCACAACTAGTCAAGCAGATCGGATCGAATTGAGAACTGAGAAATTAGTTTCAGTCAGACCGAACCGATGATGCTTGTAACCGTACAGAAACCTGCCAGAACCGAACCGAGAACCGAACTGATATAGCTCGATTCGGTGTTCGACGGGTCCTACTGATTCTCGGTATAGTTTGCATATGCCTATGTTGTCCCATGCTTCATATACCAAAATTAAATCAATTTGCTAGTATTAAGTTATACTCCCTCCGTCCCACAAAAAACTTCCCATTTGGTTTTTGCACAAGATTTTAGGTAATAGTTAGTGGTGGGGTCATTGATAATACTTTTGATTAAAATATAAGGTTGGATTGGAGAGAGAAAGATAGTTAGTGGATATTAGTGGTGGGGTCTTTAGTAATAATAGTTTTTTATTGTGTGGAGCCCATCAAATATGAGAAATGAGAAGTTTTTTGTGGGACAAAAATTTAGAGTGAAATGGGAAGTTTTTTGTGGGACGGAGGGAGTATAACTGTAAAATTTCAAGGAGAAAAACGTAAGATTTGCTTCAACAGAAATAGTTATTTTAAACAAGAAATTCGGCACAATGAAGCAGTTGTCCCTTTCTAGGAAAATGTTGTCTATGGATTACTAGATAAAGCTACAAGCATATCCAAATTGAATAATAACGCCAAGAAAGAAAAAACCCATTTAGAAGTTCGTACCCGACCCGTTTAATAATGGGCACAAATAATGGATAAATGGACCAATCAAAGCCATGTGGGCAATACCACCGGAAAACAAAAACAAAAACCAAAATTTCTTCCTTCTGCAAACAATCGCATTCACATGGAAAAAAGAATTGTACTTGAACAGTGAATTCCTTTTTTTCAATTGTAAAATAAGAAAAAATGCAAACAAATTTCCCAAAATCTCAAACACCCTTTTTTTTAATCGCAAGACACCATCACCAAACATTCTGTAAGATTGTTTCATGTGCCAGCAATTCTTCTTCTTCTTCTTCTTCTTCTTCTTCTTCATCATCTTCACAGAGCAAAAATGGATTGAAGCTTCTGGGCCAGTCTCTGGGTAATTTGAAATTAAGGCTAAATGACTTTGACAGCAGTAAGTATGCTTTCATTCTTTTTTAATTATTTAATGTATTTATATATATTTACTCTTTGCTTTAATCAAATTGGTTGAAATTCTTGTTTATGGGTTTTTGTTTTCTTGATTTACTTGAAGAATTTAATTGTGAATTTTGTTGAAATTAGTGATCTTGATCAAAATGGTTTGTAGGTAGTTTAGTTATACTTATTTAGCTTTAAAAAAATTCACTCCAAAGAAGATCAAATAAAGCTAGTTAGGTGTGTTTTGAGTACAATTTGTGGGTCCCACATGTGATGGTAATCCTTAAGAGTAGATAGATTTTGGAAAATTTGGTATATAAAATCATAAACTAAAGAATTTGTGTTTAAATATTAGCAATTAAGGTATGCTTTTATGTTGTAAAAGGTTCAGTTCAAGACACATTAAACATTTGGGTATCAAAAACAACAAACTTTTTAAGTGAAGTTACATCTCCACTTGTCAAGAATGTTCAAGATAGACACCACACAACAGGAAACACATACGAGCTCGATGACATGGACGAATTCTTCATGTCAGAACAGACTGTTGATACCCGAACGCCAGGTGGCAATCTCTCATTGGCTGCTATTATTTCCATTGAGCAGTTCAGCAGGATGAATGGATCAACAGGGAAGAAAATGCAGAGAATCTTTAAAGCACTTGTGCCTGCACACGTGTCAAATGATGCTAGGAATTTGGTAGAGTATTGCTGCTTTAGGTTTTTATCCAGAGATAGTTCTCAAATTCATCCTTGTCTTAAGGTATTTGAAATGGGTTGACCAATAAAATGTTGACTTATGTAGTTGACTATTTATGTTGACTTTTTTTTTAAATCTCATAATAGGAGCCAGCATTCCAAAGACTTGTATTTGTAACCATGCTTGCATGGGAGAATCCCTACACAAACAAAAAAGAATACAATGGAGACAAAGCTTCATTTCAGGTTCATTTTTCCGTACGTAATACTCCCTTTATTCTCCACTATTTATCTATTATGTTATATTCATGTTTTAAAATTTTATATAAATCAAAAGAAGGGTGGTCAAATTTGACTTTGACTTTGACTTTTTTTCTTAATTTTGAAATTTAAGAAAAAGGTGGTAGGAGAAGAGGCTTTTATACGTATTGCTCCTGCTATTTCGGGGGTTGCAGATTCAGCAACTGTGCATAATCTTTTCAAGGCTCTTTCTGGTGGTCAAAAAAGCATCTGCTTCCATGTTTGGTCTAAATATATTGATGAACTTTTGAAGTAAGTTTCATGAAAAGATTTTGCAAATTTTTATGTTAAAGATATTTATAATTTTGAACAAATAATAACTTTAATGTAATGATATTGAGAATTTTCTTATTATTTTTATTTTTTTGAAAACTTTTATTCTTGACATGAAAGAGTGTATGAAGGAAGGAAATCACACCATTTAGAAGAAAGTCCTGAGATTTCTTCAGAAAGAATCTTATGCCTTGGATCTAGCAGAAAAAGGCCCGTTCTTAAATGGGAAAATAACATTGCATGGCCCGGAAAACTAACTCTAACCGATAAAGCACTTTACTATGAGGTATATTTCAAATCACTTCACATTTTCAAGAAAGTATAATAACATTTAATAATTATATTAATTATATAGATCTCAATGTTGCAGGCAATTGGACTTAAAGGTCAAGTGGATGTTATTAGAATGGATCTTACAAAACTTGGTTCACGAGTAGAAAAAACACGGGTTGGCCCATTTGGGTCTGATCTTTTTGATTCTGCTATCTCTGTTACCTCTGGTCCAGAGTGAGTAAGCTTCAAAAAACTCATCTTTTTTACTTCTTCACTAACAATCTTGATTATTAATCTTATTTCTAGAGTTAGAAATTTCGACCCGTTTACTTATGAATTGGTCAACTAAACGGGTCAAACAAAAAACAAATTAGCTAAAAGGGGGATGGGTCAAGCGGGCTGAGAGTCAATTAAAGTCTATACTCTATATCTTTATTGTATACAACCTCCTAATTGTTTCACTCAAAGATTTATATTCTTATTGTAATTATTTGTAAAGTTCTTATAAATGGACAAAAAATTGTTTGCGGGTCAATGTAAATGACCCATTACCCGGCCCATTTTATCAGGTCAAAGCCATGGGTGCTTGAATTTGTGGATTTGGGAGGTGAAATGAGGCGAGACGTGTGGTATGCTTTCATTAAAGAAGTCATTTCTTTATACCAATTCATAAGAGATTTCGGGCCCAAAAAACATGATCAAACTGTAAAACATGTTTACGGGTCTCAAAATGGTAATTCACGGGCCACAACTTATGCAATTAACGGTATTGCAAGACTCCAAGCTCTCCAATTCAGTAAAAAGCTCTTAGACGAGCCCATTAAACTTGTTCCTTTTTCATATTTACAAAACGCACCCTATGGAGAAATTGTTTACCAAACACTTGCAGTGAATTGTTGGGGTGGACAGTTGACTAAAAGAGTCAAAGAAAATGAATTATCAGATGGTTATGATAATCATGTTTATGATGTTGACGGTGGTGTTTATTTAAGAAAGTGGATGAGACATTCATCATGGGATTCCAATGCTTCAGTTGCTTTTTGGAAGAATAGTTTAGTGAAACAAGCTCTTGTTTTGAGTAAAAATCTTGTTGTTGCTGATAAAACATTGGTGGAAAAAGCTGCAGCTACTTGTAGGGATAAATATGCTCAAGTTGAGAAGACACAAGCTACAATTGATGCTGCAATGATCCAAGGGATTCCTAGTAATATTGACCTTTTTAAGGTTGATATTCTTAGTATCTTTTATTATAAAGTTTTCACCGTTTTAAGCTCTATATTATGAGTTTATAATCAAATAAGGGAAAAGGTTACCGTACATTAGTTGATTATAAACTAGTAGCATAGGCCATAAAGTATGCTCTTTTTACTTGTAATTTGCCTCAAAGGGTAATGAAGACATTTGACTATTTGTTTTAAAAAAGCCAAAATGCATTTTAGTATCCCGAACTTGGCTGATTAAGTCCTCTACTGCCATGAACTTGACAAATTTGTCGATCTAGTACCTTGACTAACTAATTTGGTCTTGTTTTCTCACACGATTTGCTTCTAAAATCATTTTACCGTGATGAACCTATATTTTAGTCTGTCAAAAGCTCCAAAGTAGTAAGAAAACACATTCAAATTAGTGAGTCAGGGTATTAAATCGATCATTTTGTCAAGTTCAGGTACCATGATGCACCTTTAATAGTTCATGGTAGTAGCCTTTAATAGTTCATGGTAGTAGAAGACCTAGTCAGTCAAGTTCATGGTACTTAAATGTATTTTGGCCTTATAAAAACTAAACTATATGTCTGGACATTTTCATTAGACACAGGTAAAGTAATCTACTACAAAGTAGCCGTTATATTTTTATTTTCTGAATTTTTTTAAATGTTACTTCATGATATTGGTTGGTTTAGGAGCTCGTGCTTCCTTTGACGGCTATTGCCAAAAACTTCGGAAAATTAAGACGTTGGGAAGAGCCATACTTGACTGCATCTTTTCTTGCATTTGTACATGTACTCATCTTCAGGTATTATATGATTCTAATTATTAAATATCATATATTACAACCCGTTTTTAATAATAATAATAATATAAACCCGATCTTCAGGAATTTGTTGAGTTATGTGTTCCCTGTGACATTAATGATTTTGGCAACAAGCATGTTAGTATTAAAAGGGCTCAAAGAGCAAGGCCGCTTAGGAAGAACTTTTGGTAAAGTTACAATACGTGATCAACCACCTTCTAATACAATTGACAAGATTTTAGCCCTAAAAGAAGCCCTAAAAGATATTGAAATATATATGCAAAATGTAAATATTTCTCTTCTGAAAATGCGTACAATTCTTCTTGCAGGTCAACCGCAGGTTGGTTAGATTTTCCCTCTTTTAATAAATTAAAATAATATAATAAAATTTTAAATTTTATTCGCAGATAACGACAGAAGTTGCGATGGTGCTTTTGTTCGGTTCTGTTATTCTGCTGACTGTACCTTTCAAATATGTACTCTCTCTCCTCATTCTTGATTCCTTCACTCAAGAACTTAAATTCAGAAAAGAAATGTTTTTAAAATTTATAAGATTCTTAGAAGCCCGTTGGGATACTGTGCCTGCTGCCCCTGTTTCGGTCTTGCCATTTGACTCCAATAACACCGACACCAAACAGTAAAAATTAGAGAACTAGCATGCCAAAATCTTTCATCGTGTTTTTTTCCGGTTATTTGTACAAAAAATTAGTTCATAGAAGCTACATTAGTGTATAGTTGACATCATAATATAATTAGTGGCAAAAAAAACATGAAACCCGTCCATACATACGCCATTGACTTCAATCTTGCCGAATCGTTGCATACAAGTTTGTTGTCGTGATACGAACATTGTTGTGTTTGATTCCTGCATTAAGTCAAAGTCAAAGTTGATAAAGATTAATAATTTAATGTTTTCTTGTTTGTATATATAGTTATATACCTTGGTGAACAAAATGAGATCACGAAATCAGTAGTAGAACATGTTATAATGCTTGTTGGATCATCATAAGCATAGCTATAAGCCACAGGGCATGCGGTTTTGAATATTTTTGAGTAATTTGTTGGCTTACATGTCACGGGATTAGAGTACATTCCTTTACAACAATACTCGTCGGAATTGAAAACGTTACAGGCGCTCCGGCAGGCGGCGGTTTTCCCGTCTGACCGGAAAATTAGCTCCGGTGGGCAGTTTGGCCGGAGATCAGTGTCACAGCCGGCAATGCTGCAGTCTCCTTTTCCTTGAATTGGTGTAATTGTGAGTGGTAAGTTAAAACCATCCACAAGACTAACATCGTAAAAAGTGGGGTCCCCGAGGGTAAATTCGGCAATTGACGCAGGTGGGTCACCTGGGGTGGTGCATGTTAGCGTTGTCCCGCATGCTCCGGTTTGACACGAACCGTTTCTGTTTTTGTCAAAATTGCATCCGGTTCTGGCCCATATACGGCCGCCCCACCCTTGTGTAGACGGTGGTTTCGCCTGGTTTGAGGGTGAAACCACCGCCTGTGAGGGTGGTGTTGGTGGATGTGATCCCGGGCCATATGGTTTCTTGGCAGTTGTTGACTATGGTGAGGTTCATGCAATTTGACAAGTTTACCCCTGAGGATAGGGTAATTAGGAGGATAATTTGAATGGAAGAATGCATCATTAATGACTACTAAACACTACCCTTGATTTGGTTATGTGAACATTGCGAAGTGTGTGTGTGTTTTAATGGTGCTAAAAGAAGTGTGAAGAAAGAGTGTTGGAGAGTGATAGAATACTTCATGATCACATGATACCTTGCTTCCACCATTTTTGTATGCCCACATATTCCTTGTGACACAAGAGTGTCTTACATGTATGATGTCTAAACTAAATAAACAATTAAAAACTAATGTAAAAATATTTCAAAAGTATCATACTTAATGTAAAAATTAAGGAAGATATGGAATTTCCATGTTAAAATATGATTAATGTTATAAAAATTGAGTTTTAACATGTTTAGCTTGTTATATTAACATGTGTTTTTACCAACTTTTTATATAAATAATTAGTAAAATATTGTGCTATACGAAATCTTGTATTAGCATAAAATTTTGAAAAAAAAGGAGCTAACATAAAGGAGAGATGAGATCTCAAAGTTGGCTATTCGACCAATTATGGGAAATTCAGGTTTGAATGCTCTATCTAGTTATACACGAGCATGAAATGTTGGTTACATGCTAATGAGATTTCTTATGTGAAATTGAGCATGTTTTTCATGTGATATGCGAGTTGCATGAAAACGAGGCTTCGGTTTGTTATCCAGAATGGAAGTCTTCTCTTTCAGCAATTAGCAAGATAACCCAGATTGCTAAATCGGGTCGGGTCGGGTCGAAGAAGCCTATAAGTTATTCAACCAAATGACTCACCGGAACACTATCACATTCAACTCCATGATCTCAGCCTTTGCGAAAAACAGAATGATCAATGATGCACTGAACCTGTTTGCCTCAAAGAAATCTTATTTCATGGAACACAATGACTGCCGGTTGTTTGCACAATGACAGACTAGATTGATCAAATGCCTCAGAGACATGGACGCTGATGATTACTTGCTATACACGTAATTGGGAGCTTGAAAATGCTAGAAACTTGTTTAATTTGATTCCTGATAAGATGAACCCAGCTTGTTGGAATGCTATGATTTCGGGTTATGTAAGTTGGGTCAATTTGCTAATGAGAAGCTTTTGAAGATTGAGCCTGAAACAGGCTCGCATGATGCGTTTTGGGTTGAGAATATGAACTTTTGTGGTGATTTTACAGGCTTTAATGGCTCATATTAGCAACACAGGTGGAACCCTAACTACAGTCACATGATAGTCTTTTCCGTTCATACCAAAAATCAACAATCCTTTATTATCTGTTCAAAACTCACAATTCAAGTCGTTACTGAAAAAATAAAAATAAAAATCTAAATAGCAAGTGACAATGAGAAGCTGCAAAAATTCCATAGTTTCTAGTGGTTGACTGGTTGCAGTTTGATTTTTTCAATCCATTTCCACCAGAATGGTTAACCCGCCACGTGTACACACCAGTATCAGTATCCCAAAACTGAGTTGACTCACTGAACTCAGGTTGTCACTTTTTTCCTCACGATTCTTTTTCTTCGGGCCTTGGGTGGTGGTGGTGGTGGTGCTCCTCCCTCTGTAGTTTGACTTTGACTTTGACTTTGACCTTGCTTAAACCCTAGGAGGCCGAGCCCTGAAGTTACAGGGTTCTTGGATATGAACCATTTGGAAGAAGAGTTGTTGGCGGTTTCAGATGGTCGATTGTAAGCTTGTTTGAGCAAGTCATCTGAGTGGGCTAGCGGGTCCACCTCCACCCCGAGCCAGGCTAGCCTTGATGTCTCTCCTAATTGTGCATTCATGATTCTGTATATTTTTCAGAGTAAATTACACAAATGGTCCTTTAGGTTTGTACCATATTACATATTTAGTCCTTTAGTTTCATAAATTACACTGCTGGTCCTTATTTCTAAAACCATTGACACGTTTGGTCCTTTACCTAAACACATGTTTATTTTTAATGTGTGAGGGGGTAAATCTGTCATTTTCCCTTTCCCTTCACCAATTTGAAACCCATAAAAAGTTAAAAACCCGTTTGTTTGACGAGAAAAGTTAACGTCTGTTTAGGTGAAGGACCAAACATGTCAATAGTTTCAGAAATAAGGACTACCAGTGTAATTTATGAAACTAAAGGACCAAATATGTAATATGCTACAAACCTAAAGGACCATTTGTGTAATTTACTCTATTTTTCACATCAAACATTTACTTTTATGCAATAAAAAAAAATATTATATTGAAAAACGATTACCTCAAAGCTGTGCTGAAAGCTAAACCAACTCCAATAACATCAAAGTGGGTGACTGTAGCTCTATCAAACCCACATAACAGCTGATACCTCAAATTGGCATAAATACCAAGAAACGCACCATAGCCGAGAGCATTACTGCTGACACTTGGAACTGTCACAGACAATCTTCCCGCCTTTTTACTTGCAACAACGTTTGTCAAACTACCTTGTACTGCACCAGCAGTTAAACCAACCATACACAGCTCAGCAGCCTTGTAAAAAAAGGACTGAAGTCTTTTTTGCATGTCAAATTCCCGCATTGGATAGCTTCTTTCAAACACATTATTTGGGAGTTTTTGTAATGTATTTTGCAAATCAAAACGGAAAGTATTTCCATATGAACGACATGGAGCAAGAGACCAAACAACAATTGCATTGCATGCTGTTACAGTCAGCACATTGATCAGAGCAAGATCCCATTCCTCCTTTATCCTAAAATTTTATAATATAATTTGGATTAAATTGTGTAATTATATTTGGTATTTTGGTAGGATGGAAATGGTACCGTTCTTTGCGGTTTTTGACCTCGTATAAAACCGATGAACCGATAGTAGCTGCTTGCTCTAACAAGAGACGATATAAAAATGCGGGATCTGCAATCATCCTGTTTGTTTAAATGAATGTGGATTAAAATATAGTTAATTAAATGAAAATATAATAAAAATTTATAAAAATCAACACTTGTTGGGGATTGCAAGAATAATAAAATAAAATATAAATTTATAGGTGAATTACCTGCCAATAAATCCCCTAGACAGCCCTTGAGGAAGAGAACGTGAAATAAACCTTGCAGTTGTTGGCCTTGCATTCATTGCTATATATTTTACCAATTGAGCTGAACTCACCAAACCCTAATTTCAATTTCAATTTCAATTACACATAACAAAAACATTATTCCATCTATAACAAAATAAAAAATAAGCAAAAAAGGAAAATACCATTTCAACAGCTTGCCTGAGTCCAGATGGCAAATCCATCATTGTCTTTTGCCACTCATTCAATACAGTCTCAATAAATTTCCGATCAAATAACTGTAAAAAAATGTACAACTTTTCATGATTTACATGTAAGTTAAAGTCAATATTGAAAAATTAAAAGTTAGTTCACAACCTCTGGTAATATAATTCGCCTTCTAAAAGGTCCACCATCATCCCCGTCATCACCATCATCAAATTCATCAAAGTAATCATCATCATCACCATCATCATCACCGCCATCACCACCACCAAAGTTTATGCTTTTTCCAATATTACCCCCACCTCCTCCAATTGCAAGCTGTAGAACAAAAGGGTATCAATCTGACACTTTTAAATAACTATATTATAACATAACATAACAGATTTCCTCCAAAAGAAACAAGAAAGATAATTGTTCCACCTTGACAACTTAATCTTGAATGTTCATTGATGACTTCATAAGTAATCGCGTGGCCGAAAATTAACAAAAAATAATAATCACAACAAAAGTCACTAATATTATCTCATGTTCAGCATTGATCCTCATTATTTAGCTAATAACAAACTGCATCAATTTTGAATCCCTAAGTTCAAAAAACCTAAATTCACCTACCATGTTTCTTGTTCATTTCCATGATCATCTCTAAAAACTATGCACCATCAAATCATAACAAAAGCAAATTAAACAAAAAAAATCATAAAAAATGAAACAGTAAAAACCCAAATAGAATCACAAACCTCAGGACTAGACTTTGTTTGTTTCTGAGTCATATCAAGTTTAGATTTCTCCAAAGTCACCGCCCCAAACGCACCGTATTGCCCACCCTTCATAACCGGTCCATGTGCCAGCGACGGCGCCGACGAAGATGACGCCGGACACTCCGACAGGGTCATCCTAAAACACCGTTCAAGTCCCGCAACAGCATCTCCGTCAACAATAGCCGAAGAATTCCTCACTATCAAAGCCCTCCGGCACAACGGCAGAGCCCGTTGACCGGACACCGGTAACAAAGGGTTAACCGGCGCTGATGATAAGGTTTTGGTGGTGGGTACAAGATGGGTATTCATTGGCATAATTTGGGCTGTTTGGAACACTGTGTGTGTCATTTTTGTTTGATTTTTTTTGGGGGTTTTTGATTAGAGAAACAAGATGATGTTGTTTTAGATTAACATATGTTAAAAAGGGGGTTTACCCTCTTTTTTGTGGTTTTTCTCTATGGGGTTTTTAGAGAGAGAGAGAGAGAGAGTGAAGAGAGAAAGAGCTGTGAGACGATGCAAGTTGGTTTTGATAAGGAGGGATGATGGATGGCTAGGCGTCGATGACATGTTTCAAACCGAGTTGACTCGGTAAGTGTTTCATAGGTCCCGTTTGATTAATCGGATCGGAATCGGATTGAGTCCATTTGTTTGATTAAATTGTTAATTGATGGATAATGATCTTATTACTCTTCTCTTTTGTACTAGATAAAATATATATTTTTGATTAAATTGCTAAATAATTAAAAATAATTATATAAAAATCATCATATAAAATTTAAAGTAAACATAAATTTATATATGAATATAATTATTTTAATATAATATTTAATAATTAAAATATAATATTAAATAAAATATAATTTAAATAATTATAAATAAATAGATAAATAATTATTTAATTAAAAATTAAATAAAATTAAATAATTATATGATTAACTGCAAATTAAATAAAATTAAATAAATATATAATGAATTATTTAAAATTAAATAATTAAATAAAACTTGTTATTAAATACAATTTATTTTAAATAAAAAAATATTAAATACTTGATCGAATCAGAGGGATTAAAACCTGTAAATTAAATATTATATTAAATATTTAAATATCAAATATTAAAAAATATTATATTTATTTAAATATAGTATAATTAAAATCTGAATATTAAAAAAATAGGCGGGATCTCCGGCTACGAAGGAAGCGGGTTCTCTGCCGGCGATCGGAAAAGAACAAACACACCGGCGCCGTCGAAATTAAACGATTTTACATTCACAAAAAATCAAACATCAGCAGGTATACAATCACAAACGATTTTACAGTTGTGCAGAAATCGATTACTTCAAAAAAAATTACAAAGTGAAGATGGTCGAACCTGATGAAGAAGGAAGAGGGTTGTGTGAGTGCGGCCTCGGCGGAGGAAGGAGGAAGACGGCGGCGGCGGAATCTGCGAATCGACGGAGGAAGGAGGCTGCGATATCTGCGATGGAGGATTGGACTTTGGAGGCTGCGATGGAGGTTTAGGGCAAAATAGACCGAATCAGAGGCATTTATAAGTCGGATTGAATCAGAAGATCTAAACGGACCGAGTCCGGCTTCGGACCGAAGGAGATATGAAGCAAATCAAACAGTCCTCTTCGGACCGAATCCGAATTCGGATTGAATCTGACGAATTGGGGCGAAATCAAACAGGCCCTTAATTGAGTCAACTGAGTTGAACAATTTCGGCCTCGGCGGTAGGCCTGTAAACGAACCGAACGAACACGAACGGGGCCTTGTTCGTGTTCGTTTGTTAAGGAAAAAATGTGTTCGTGAACGGTTCACGAACACTTATCGAACGGAATTTTGTGTTCGTGTTCGTTTGTTAAGAAAATTTAGTGTTCACGAACGGTTCGTGAACGGGGGTAACAAACATAAACGAACACAAACGTACACGAAACAAACACAAACAAACATAAACGAACATAAACAAACACAAACGTACACAAACGAACATAAACAAACTCAAATGAACACAAACGAACACTAACAAACGAACGTAAACAAACGAACACGAACGGATGTTCACGAACGCATGTTCACGAACGTAAACGAACGAACGATCCTTTGTTCGTGTTCGTTTGTTTAACTAAACGAACACAAAATTGTGTTCGTGTTCGTTTGTTTAGCTAAACGAACGAACATAAACAAACTCCCGCCGAACGGTTCGCGAACGGTTCGTTGAACGTTCGGTTCGTTTACAGGCCTACTCGGTGGGATAACAATTATCACTATAGATGCAAACAGGCACGGGTAGTAGCGGGTATTGCAAAACCCAAACCCGTACCTCACTCGCTATTCTCATACCCATACCCATCCCGTGCCCGGTCAAATCCCTGTCGGGTTCGCGTAGAAAAATCCCCGCAGGGTACGCGGAACCCGACGGGTACCCGTTCAATAAAAAAATTAGAAAAATAGCTAAAACATTTAATACTCTTAGTTCGTTCAGGTTTATTTCTTTAAATACATAATGGACTAACGGGAGACGGGCCAGATTTTACCCATTATTAGATTGGGCTAATGAGAGATTAAGAGTTGGGCTAAGTTTGGGTAGTGACTAGTGGGTTAAATCTATATTAAAAAAAATTACACATTAATATATACATTCGGGTCGGGTATAAACGGTGCGGGTATTATAAAACCCGTACCGGACCCGTCCACGCTCTCGGGTATGAAATTTAAACCTATCCCCGACCCGTTTAGACGGGTAATACCCGCCCCGTAAGATTCGGGTACACACAGGTACCCGAACCCACGGGTCAAATTTGCATCCCTAATTATCACCTACCGTAAGACTCTGCCTTGATTACTAGTCTACTCTAAACTGTCCTCGTCGTCTTCGTCTTCATCATCTTGCCCTTACGTTCCCGAACCCGATCGGTACCCAAACAAAAAACCCTAAATCCGAAGAAAATGTATTTATAACTCTATTCCGAGCGGATTGTAGTAATTACTTTTTATGTTTCATAATACGTTTGGGTATACCCTTTTCCAGAAAACTTCAAGTTTTCATAACTAACTTTTTCTTGTAATTTTACTTATTGCGCTTCTTTGTTCTACTAAGTGAACGACCGGCTGGAGGTCGTAGCAGGTCATCCCGAAACAATGTTTGCATGTGACCGGGAAGCCAACATAGCTAGTATATAAATTTGTGTTTTTGTTGCTTATGAAAGACTTCACGAAACGCTTTTAAAAAGTCTTCGTCTCGTCTCTCGCTTGGACCGGTTAAACACTTATGTATGTCCACTTATGTATGTCGTTAACATCTTTAACGTCATGAGCAATTTTATACCATTTGCATGTTAATTGACTAATCGTACGTTTCTCGAAAACAAAAGAGTTAAAAGCCTCCTGTACGACCCTCCAATGGACGACATCCTTTTTTCGTGTTCCCTTTCACCATCTTGGGACGCATGAATCCTCGGCTAATATTCTAGTGTCTTCGAATGACCATGCAATTTGTGATCTTTTTTGCTTTGTTTCCCGTGGTGGTTGGTTCAGTGTCATCCACATCCTCGTCGAGTGTTGGTGGTAATTGAAAATTTGTTGAATTATGTGGGTATGGAAAATTTTATGAAAAATTAAAGTTGGGTGGTGTTTGTACATATTGAAACATGGGTGGTGGTTGCTGGTATTGGAACATGGGTGGTGGTTGTTAGTATTGGAAATTGGATGGTGATTGTTGGTATTGGAAGTTGGATGGTGGTTGTTGGCATTGGAAGTTGAATGTTGTTTGTTGGTTCCAACCATAATATTGGTATAGATTTCGGGGTCGTCGGGTGCAAGTTGGAACAGACTTGCCATAGGTGGTCTGTATGATGCAAAACTGCATAGGTGGTGTCGGGTTGCTTGTTTGCGCGGAAGATGAACTGGCGGGTGGAGTGAGGTTTGATATGAGGTTTTCTAGTAATTGCTCCCATATGTTATTGGAGATCATTAGTGTTTGTTTTCTAGGCATTTTTAAATGGGTAGAAAGTGGTTTGATGAAAAAACGTTGTATCATAAACAAAGTTTTTTGAGTGAAAGAAGTTAATGGTTTTGTATGAAAATGGAGTGTTTTGAGTGGATATTTATAGAGGTGAAAGAACTAGAAAAAAGTAGGTAAAAAATTAGAATTTTTTTTTTAATGTGCAAAGGATATATTACCTTCTTTTTTAACCTTTTTTTTTTTTTTTTACAATTGAATGGTACAATTTTTCTTAAAAATGATTTTTTATTCACTGGGGCGTGCCAACGGTCCAAGAAAACTGAAATGCTTTGGTTGCCCAAGCCTCCATTGGCACTAGTCTAAGAAGGTTTCTTCTTCACTAATGCAAATTTTCATCTCAGATTTCAAAGAAAAACTAAACTTCATAAGGTATTAAAGCAGATTATGGAAATCTAATCCTAGGCCTTACTAGAATCAACATGAAGTTCAGCACATGTTTCTTCCGGCCATGATTAAAGATGAAGAATTATAATTTTGAGTTCTAATGCTCAAACTCATATGAATTTGAATTGTGTGTTCTTTGTTTATTATTGTAATTGTTCTGTACTAGTTACGAATGATAAATATCTATATATAATAATTATAAAGGAGAAAACATTTTAAAAAAAACCCGATACTGGTCAAAAGCTATTTCCTGGTATCTGAAAAGCATATATGATATATCTCTAGAGTACAAATGGTAAGGTCTGAAGAACCACCATATGATAATGAAAGAAACCATAATTAATTCTACAATTAAAGTTATGTCTGATAAGAAACAAGATTATGAGTAAAACCTAGATCAATTTCTTCTTCTGGAAGAAACGGGTCAAGTACCACAGTTGAAAACATGCAGCCAAAATGCAAATACCCAAAGAGAAGATACTGTACCATGCCACCCGGGCATTTGTAGTCTCACTCACTCCTCTCATTTCTGCTTCTCTGCATAAACCATAAAAACAAAAAAATTATTATATGGCCCGTTTGACCCAACCCGTTTGACCAGCCCATTTTGCAACTTATAAAGATTAATATTATCTCACCTGCTCTTGAGGTAAAGCAAATTTTCATGGATAGCCTCCACAGCTCCTTCAAGCTTTCTTAACTCCAGCTCAACACCCTACAAAACCATTCAACCAAAAGTATCAAAGCAAGAATAATGTAAGTTTTGGAATGTCTATATATTCACTTGTTTTAATTATTAATCAATATATAAGAATGTTCTGTTTTTAACAAATGTGTGTCAAATAAACCTTCAAAAGGTCAAGATTAATTTGTTTTATTTATGCTCGTTTGAAAGCAAAAAAACGATAAATAAATTTAAAAAAAAATCTCGACATAATGTAAAAAATGATTTGTCACCTCGATTTTTTCTTTCCTAGCAACGGATTCCCAATCTTTTGCAGCAATACCAATTTTCCAGTCAATATTAACACTTAAGGCACCGCCTTCACCAGGGTGATCTGGCCAAAAACATGTCTGATATAGTCCAGCTTCACTTGAAGTGAATGCAAATTGACCATGTGTTATGTTCTCCTTACTGTGAAGAATGTTTCCATAAGGTGATGTAACCTGCATAAACCATAATTAAAGTTTCCAAATACATGCAAAAGTTCTGTACTCTAGGCAAATAATCTTGTTAATATGTAACAGTCACACACCACACACTGAGATTGGAATACTAATTGGTCACATATCTTGTTGAACTTGTTTTGTATTCTGAACCTTTTGATAACTGAAAACTACATGTATTTTTCTAGAAAAGCTAAATAATGACTAGGAAATCAAGCGAGTCTTTTTGCAGGTTAAAAATTTGTTATGGGTTAAAATATTTTTAAACTGCTGGTTGTATATCAGTAACAGAAACTTAAATGAATTTTCCATCAAATTTGAGTTTTCAAATCAAGAGGTCTAAAAGTTGGTTCTTTTTAGTAGCAGAGATATAATATAAATCATATACTCCACTCAACCCCAAAAAGAAGTAGATTCAACTTTAAAATTCTTCTTTCTTCAATGAAAAAGAATCATTGTTTTTTAAATTTAGCACAAAGATGAATACTTCCAAATTACCATTTCGTGGGCTCCATGATGCCCTTTCTATCACAATTATTAAGCCTTTAAAACCCTGCATGTTCTCTTAATATTGGAATGTGAATGCTTATAATCAATTGAAATTTTTCACAACCTGGCTTTCCCAACAACTCAGAGTGAAACAGTTATACATACTTCATGACCTAAAGGCTAAAACCTCAGAATCAGATTTTAAAAAACTTCATCGTCTACGCAATTAAATCTGATTAAGTTACAAGCATGCAGGAGTTTAGGAGAATAAAACACACATCTGCAATTTAATTACCTTTGCTGAAATGGTTGGAGTAGGATGAAGGTGATCATCGGAGATAACGACGTAATCGCCGACGACGATAACGTTGTTGTGGATTTCCTCCGTTACACACTTGTTTCCCGATTTAGGTAAATTCAACCATACAGATTCACCCGTTTGCACCAAAACTAACACAGACAACATAATTGGCAACCAAAACCTAGTTTTCTCCGTCATTTTCACTATCTGTGTAAAATTACGTATGTAGATGAACTACGTAGTCTACGTAACCGATTTCTACGTCTATGTGTCTCAATCGATCGATGTTTCTGTAAATTTTGGGTAAGATCGATGAACAAACACGCTAATCGTAGTTCGGACGCCTCATGCGTTTCGGGAGGATTTTGGTTTCTAGTTGTAATTTATGGAGTGATATTGAAGTGTAATTTGGGCTGCATGAGCTAAATTTGGGATTACTTTGCTTATTTTATTGGGCCTTGAAAATCGGCAGCTTGATTAGATTAGTATGATGTTAAATAATTAAAAAGAAATTCCACGTGGAAATTGTGACACAAGGCAGCTTGTCTAATTTACCTTCTGGTTAACACTTTCTTTTTAGTTAGATAACTATAAACCAAAGATTAGGGGTTTAAATCTTATTAATATGTAATTATATTGTTTATACTTCCTCCGATTCAAAATAAGTGCTACACTTTCCTTATATAAGTGATTCAAAATAAGTGCTACACTTTAAAAAATTATCTTATTTGGCGAAAAATAGTAGGATCCACACCAACTAACTATCTACTTTAACAAAGTGAAATGATTCATTTACCCTTACTTTTTACTTTTAAACATCATTAACACTACTTTATTCAAAAGGTGTGGGACCCATTATCCAATAACCATTTAATTAATCTAATTTAACTATCATTATAATCTTTTGCCTTAAAATCGTGAAACATAAAGTGTAGCACTTATTTTGAATCGGAGGAAGTAATAAAGGTAAACGTTGTGTGAGTGTTTGTTTTCTGAATAACAAATAAATTAATTTAATTTGGATATGCTACATAGTCTATGGTCATTTTCACGACTCTGTTCAAAAATGAAAATACAAGAACCTAAACGTTATAAAATGTATCCTCATTGCACAAAAGATAAAGATAATGATGACTGGATCAAATTCTTTAATCAAGTCTTTTATACTCAATGTGCCCCACAATGAATAACAAATCTCTAGTCTACACACCCTCCCTTAAGTAATAAAATTTTGGGTTGTAAAATAGGTTAGATTAATTAGAAGAAAAATAATTATTTTTTAATAAAACATTTAGCTTAAGTAGTGGGAAGTAATCCGGTGGGAGAAGGAGAAGAGGCGTAGGCCGTTGTCAAGACTCGAGGGAGGATTGGATTGCTGTGGCATACGCTCCTGTTCTGTGTTGTGTCTTCCCCTCGCTCCACTTCTATCTATTACCAAGGATTTTCATCCAAATCTCGTGATGTCGGAGGTAAATTTAACCTTCAATTTTGTCTTCAATCGGTCAATTCTACTAGTCACGAAGCAGTTCGATTCACTGTAATCATTCGTCAAATCTGAATGAATTCCTTCACTTTTCTCTTTTGTGTTTAGTTCGTTACTCTTGATGTGTTTAACATAAATCGAATTCTATTTTTGTTGACGATTTTAAATTTTGCAGGTGAAGGAGAAGGTTCCAGAAGTCAAGGCCACTGGTTTGTTTGTTTGTTTCTTCTTTTCTGTTATTGTGAAATTTTACTTGCTTAAATGAGATGATAGAGTTAGGTATGTATTCCTTGATTGGATATTGGTCAAGCGGTTATATCTTGTATTTCCTTTGATTGATGTTGCAATCTTCTGAATCACACAGTTAATTATGGATTTTTTCTTGTTAATTTGAAGTATCACATTGTACACAATATAAAGCTGAGCTAGTCTTCATCTATTAAGAACTTTGTTTAATATATTCAGAAGACAAGACCGAGCCAGCTGTGAAGAAAACTTCATCTGAATCAAGCTCTTCAGGAACAACACCTGCAATACCATCTGGATTTCCTGCAAATCCATTTGACTTTTCATCACTATCTGGTCTACTCAATGTAATGTACTCCCCTTTTCATAAGTAAACCATCATGCTATTTCATCTTCTTTTTTTCTTTTCTTTTTTCAGGACCCAAGTGTAAAGGAAATAGCTGAACAAATATCAAAAGATCCATCATTCAACCAAATAGCAGAACAACTACAGAAAACCTTTCAAGGTGGTGTTCCCCAATTTGACACACAACAATACTATTCCACCATGCAAAAAGTCATGCAAAATCCTCAGTTCATGGACATGGCTCAACGCCTTGGTAGTGCTTTAATGGAGGTATTATTTACTTACCTTAAACTTATTATATACTGTATTTTTATTTATATAACATGTAATTTGTTTATATGTGGCAGGACCCATCAATGTCTCAGATGCTTGCAAGTTTATCTAATCCAGCTCAAAAGGATGAGCTTGAAGAACGGATGGCTCGCATCAAAGATGATCCATCTTTGAAACATATTTTAGATGATATAGAAAAGGGTGGTCCTACTGCAATGATGAAGTACCGTATATATATATTTTCTGTAGATATGATTTGAGAAGTATGATTTTTAATTTATATATATATTTTTTAATTTAAGGTACTGGAATGATAAAGATGTTTTACAAAAACTGGGTGAAGCAATGGGGCTTCCAGTTGCAGGAGATCCTACTGCTTCTGGTGGAAATTCAGGAGCAGGTGAAGCTGAAGAAGAAGTTAATGAAGATGAGTCTATTGTTCATCAAACTGCTAGTGCTGGTGATGTGGAGGTATTCAACTCAATGTTCATATCTGACAGTAATTATTTATAAACAAAAAATGTTCCAGCAATTTATAATTTTATTATTTATATAAGAAAATGTGAAATGAAATGTTTTGTGAAATAAATAGGGTTTGAAGGAGGCGTTAGCATGTGGTGGTGATAAAGATGAAGAAGATGTAGAGGGAAGGACAGCTTTGCATTTTGCATGTGGATATGGAGAGGTAACAGCTGAATAGTATATTATTATATTAATTTATGTATATTATTATATTAATGGTGTTTATGTTTCAGGTGAAATGTGCTAAAGTTTTGATTGAGGCTGGAGCAAAGGTTGATGCTTTGGATAAGAATAAAAACACGGCCCTGCATTATGCTGCTGGTTATGGTAGGAAAGAATGTGTTGCATTTTTGCTTGATAATGGTGCTGCTGTGTAAGCTTTTCGACCATTAATCATTTTTTTTTATTTTTTTTAATGTTTTAGTGGTTTGACTTGTTAGAGATAAAAGTTTAGGAAGTGTGTGTTTTTGTTTTGTGAAAAATAATATAAATTGGGGTTTATGCAGAACGCTACAAAACATGGATGGTAAGTCACCAATTGATGTTGCAAAACTGAATGACCAGAAGGAGGTATTGAAGCTGTTGGAAAAGGATGCTTTTCTGTAAGCTTGACGGAACTTATGTTATATTTTGAGGTATCTATTAGTCAAATTACATGTTTGACCACTTCAATGGTTTGTTAATTAAATACAGATTACGATTATAATACATACATGCGCCTTGTCTTGCTTTTGGTATATTTTTATTAGTTTTGGTAGTCATTTAGGTGTATAGAATACAATTTTTAAGTTATAAGGGTTTGATGGCATATCAGCAAGGGATCTAGTACAAGATTTTCTTCATTTCTTAAGAATAACCGTGTGAATATCGTCAGCCAAGAAGTCATTGTCTTCAAGATGGATTCATAAATAGCATCATAATCTTGATGAGTTATCTTTTACACTTTGAGCTTTATGATACTCTAAAATACTATCAAGCCACAATCCAACAACTTTGATCATTAATTAGTAAGCAGATACCTATATTAAAATTTAAGTCTATTAAACAAAAAGTATAGTTCCAAAACAATTATTTGTCAGATAGAATATATAAATTCAAATGTGTTACTATTTTCTGAAATGTGATTATACACAAGCACTATTGTTTCAAAAAATTTGTTAATACGTATTTAGTTAATAAATGAGTCAAGAATAGTATAAGGTCATATAATCCAAACATATACAATGTATATGTAAAATGTCAAAGGCATTTTAATAACTTAAATTTGGCCGTTAATATTATCTATTATCAATTATCAAATGTGCAACATTATATCATGAATTTGGAAAACTAGTTTATTTTTATACGTTGACTCACTAATTTGGCTTGAATTCTTACGTGATTTGTTTCTAATTTCAATACATTGAGATAAATATATATTTTTTAGTTGGTTAAAATTTATAAGTGATGTGACTCATGTAAGAAATGTGATCATATTAATGAGTGAAAGTACTAAATTGTTCACTTTTTGCAAGTTCAAAATAGTGTAATGCATTTTTAGTAAAAGATAAAATTAACCAAATTTAGATACTAAAATCAATGTATTAACGACCGGCTAGCCGTATGTAGGACAGGAAAATCAGTGTGTGTCGGTTGTATGTAGCCGGGTCAATACGCAAGATGTGGGCCGAATTGAAGCACCAAGTTTTTAACCAAACACAAAATGGATTGAGCCGGGTTTTTTTATTTAAATTTTTAAGTTTTAACCTTATGCTATTTGACGCTTCTGTGTGCCATGAAAAGTTTTAACCTAATGCTACATTCGTGAATCGTCACATTTTCTCTTTCTTTGTCATCTTCGTAATCGGTCATTTTTGAATTTTGATACTCTCTAGTAGGGGTGAGCATAGCCGGGTATCCGCCGGTTCCGACCGGAACCGGAACCTCTTGTACCGGTTCCTCAATTTTCGGAACCGGTGCCGGTTCCGATTACCCTGTTTCTAAAATCGTAAAATTAAAATAAGACGTGAAGCTTAAATATTGGTCATTTTTTGTCATTTTATCAACTAATCTTTGAATAATCATAAACTCCAAACACTTAAACATATGATTTTCTATATATTATATCGTTACAACACTATATTTAGACTAATTAATGACTAAACTCACTAAAAATTACACAAAATTTCTCATATTGTTAAATTTGGACATTCATTTATCATATATATAATATTTTAACAAAAATAGACCGAATAATCGCCGGTTCCGGTTATCCACCGGTTACCGGTTCCTAAATTTTGGGAACCGGAACCGGAACCTGCTAGGACGGTTCCATAATTTTAGGAACCGGAACCGGCGGTTACAAAGCGGTTCCGGTTCCAATTCTTGTTACCCTTTTTTTCTGCTCACCCCTACTCTCTAGAAGGTAAAGCAGGAAGAGGGTACTTACAAAATTATTTTTAACTAAATTATTTTAAATAATGAATAATACTGTATATGGTTCAACTTCGATTGATTCGACGACTTTTAAAATATCAGACGATCCGGTTCAAAATCCAAGATTTTAAAAGATTGAATAAAATACATTTTAACATTAAAACCTAAAGTTCTTTATGAACTTTTCATAGATTTTTTTGAACGACACTTAATCTACTTTTTTTTTGTCCATAGTTGGATTTACGCATGACCTATAGATTATAGTCAACACCTTATATAATTTTCTAATACCACTAAATTATAAACTTTTGGTTTCGTAGATGACATAAATTTGAATTAGTGAAGGGTATATTGGTAATTGAGTAGTTTCATTCTGTCAGTAATAAGTTTGTGTGTATGAATATATATCATTAAGACATCATTGCCCTTTCCATATCATGGGCCCAGCGCTCGATGTTGTCTTTCCTATGAATATGGACCCCACCTCTCCTGGAAGTAGTTGGCTGTTGTCGCGCCCATCCAACCTTCATTTATTCCTATCATCATGTGGTCGCTTTGCAACCGCAGGATCGCAACTACCGTTCTTGGCCATCAGATGATTCCTCGATATTTTTCTTTTCTAAAAAGATAATGAAAAATATTTTCCGTTTCTATTTTTGAAAAACACAGCGCGTGGTTAACACCTTTATCCTGACGCGGCGGGTTTCAGGAAAAGAGTTGCCGTCGGCGATTAAATCGGGGCATTTGTTCACTATTCGGGCTATAAAAATGGGCGGGCGTCATTTCCGGATCCTCCGCTTCCGTTGACATACCCGAAATTACCGGGTTACCCCGGGCAAAACATTCCTTATTTGAATAGTCTTTGGGTCAACTTGGAAACAAAATAAATAAAAAACTTAATATTATTCTTACGACTTTAAATGCCAAATGAACAAGAGTCCAATAATAGCTATTTTATTTATTTTTATAACAAAATATTACACGATACAAGTCTAAAGTTGTTCTTTCAAATGCAGATACAATTATTATAAGAAAACATTAAAAACTTATACATCTAACTAGGCATATAAACGAACCGAATGAGCACGAACGGAGCCTTGTTCGTGTTCGTTTGTTAAAGAAAAAATGTGTTCATGAACGGTTCACAAACACTTATCGAACGGAATTTTGTGTTCGTGTTCGTTTGTTAAAAAAATTTAGTGTTCACGAACGGTTCGTGAACGAGGGTAACAAACATAAACGAACACAAACGAACATAAACAAACACAAATGTACACGAAACAAATACAAACGAACACAAACTGTCACACACCGCCAAAAATGGTTTTGCGGAAGAACGGCGTGCGACAATATTAGTAATCACAACACATCAATATAGCAAACACAACGCAATCATAGTAAATATCCAAAACAATTGTTTACAAAAACCGAATGACAAAGTTGAAATAATCTAAATGAATAAGTTTCAAAACGTTTAATGTCTTAACTAATAGACTTATTTCTTGAGAAAAGCTTGACGACCCACCACTTATGCAATGCTTAAAAGTTTAATTTCCGTTACCTGAGAAAACATATTAGAAAAAGTGTCAACACAATGGTTGGCGAGTTCACAGGTTTTGTGACTCAAAAGTCATATCGTTTAAAATCGTTACGTACAAACTTGTACGATTTGTATCGTTGTTCTGAAATATGGAACAATTTAGTTTTAAGGTGCAATTCATAATCCCTTATATGCTCGGCCTAAGCATAATAAGTAAAGGTATAATCACTGAGCCTATAATCAATCCAAGATCTCAAACTAAAGAATATATATCTCAAACCCAGTTGGGCTAGCGCATAACTAGCCATGAGCGGGTGATCAACCCGAATAGTACTATCCATATATTCCCAGGCTAACTGTTAATGATTACGGTTAAACGTGGACTCGTAGCATGGTCCTTTGTCCTTCATTGTTAGGTACGTGTACACAACAATGATTATACAAAGATTATTTATCACAAAATAGTTAAGTAAGTATGTTTTCTCCCCCGGTAAAAATAGTTGTAAAGCATGTAAAAGTGGGGCCGTGAAACTCACCTTAGCGCAGCTACCAAATTTGCAATCACAAGTGATGAGGTTTCCAACCAAACAGTCTTAGCGCCCTAAATGCATATTAATAGTTAATAAGTGACGGTCTAATATGACTCGCCTAATCTATATGATGCACAGATGATTCTGTTAATACGAAACTAAACTCGAGCGATGCGTTGGTGATTCGATTGGGTTGGTCTCGCATTAATTTAGATTTTGGAAATAGTTACTCGTTGATTTGAAAATAACCAAATCTTAGTACAATAGAAAATTATTTCAGTAAAATAAAGTTAAATAATTATAAATAATTATTTATTAATTTATTAATAATTAATTGAATAAAATAAATTAATTGATTAAATAAGATTTTCAGGTTTAAATAATTAATTAATTAATTAATTAATCAAAAAGTTTAATAAAATGAATATTTAAATAGGAACAGGTTTGGAAGTAATATTAAATGTATAAAAAAAATGATTAATTAATTTGAATTCTTATAGGTTTCAGTACACATAGTTTGGGCTACCAAATAACACCCTTGGTTTAGTGTTGGCCATTAGCTGGCGGATTCAAAAGGAAGACCAGAATAGTTTTTAGGAATCGAGACCCGTACCACCTCGCAGGCGCCAGATAATAAGAAACAATGATTTGTTTCGCCGGGACAACCACCGGCGATGTCTCCGGCTACACCCCAAACAACCAGAATCAAACCCACCTAAATTAACAAACACTCATGCGATGTTCATCAAAAATTCGAATATTAGTTACGTAATTATTAAGATGCGTTGATTCGTTAAAAACAGTAATACATACAACCAAAACCACCCGAGACCCATAACCACCTACACGCCGGAGATGGCGACTGGCAATACAACAAAAACAGAAAACCGCCCTACGTCAGAGACGAGGGGGTACGACGGAGACAAAACCCAGCAATGAAAAACATACCAAACGCACACTCATGCATGATTTAGAATACGAAAAAAAATGAATAAGAGGTTATACCTCGCAACTGAGGAGAGATCGAGAGCCAAAAGAGATTGTCGGAGCTAATGTATCGTCGGAGAATCGTTTCTGCTTACCGGAAGATATGAACAAAACCCATAGTTAGCATTCGTATTTGCATGATACAAAGGAGATCAAAAGATTCGGTGTACTATACCTATCGAGTGGAGAGACCGAGAGGTGAACTTTCTGGAACACACCGATTCACCGGAAAGGAATTAAAGAGATCGCCGGAAAAGTCTTGTATCTCGCCTGAAACGTCTCTGCGTCGTGGGTTTTGTGAAAGGAAGGAGAGAAGGGATGGTATGGGGTTTTATAGGGGTAGAGTCTAGATTTGGATTATGTCACAAGGTGATTGGAGGATAGACTAGAAATTTGTATAAATTAGTATAATATTAAAGATAGTGTACGTGATTCTTGGGAATTCGGTTTACATATGGACGTGTGGGAGTGATGGGAGGATAAGGTTTAAATTTTGAATTATTCTCTCGATTGTGTACGTACTAATAGGAGATTTCATTATAAACGTGTGGGATATGGGATTTTAGGATAATGGTGAATATCAAATTTGAATAGCTAGACATGCATGTGTATGCACAAATAGGGTCATGCACGTTCACGAAGGAAAGTGGTCCGGTTTTCTTTTGAGATTTTATTATGGTATCAAAGGAGTAATTTATTATTTTACAAGACATTAATTCTTTACTGATAATCTTATTTTGTAAAAGCATGTTATGTGGTGTGTTACTTGGTTTTCACTTGTGATCCTTTACTGATAAAGATGTACTCTTTCATATTTGTATTTAATTGCTTTTGATATTCCCGTACTTTACTGTGTCGTATAACTGTATAACTTATTGTGTGGGACGATTCATGTCCTAGTTTTTCATACCGGTTACTTTTGGTTTTGCTGATACGTTATTAAAATAAATAAATTTATATTTGTGTTTGGTCACCAACCCGCCATAATTAACGTTGTCACAATATATTCTTAGAAAAATATATACATATATCATTTAGATGTGCACAAATTAATATATAATTTGTATGTTTTGCTAGACTTATACGTGCAATGAGTATTGATTTTAATTATACTAAAATTTGTAATAAGATTAGTTATAATACGTGTCGGTTAAACACCCGTTCGCGAGGGTTGTCACATTCTCCCCTCGTTAGGAAAATTTCGTCCCGAAATTTAGAAAGATGTACCGGTAGCTTCGAGTAACTCTAAAATTGTTTACTAGCTTCTACTTCTATTAGTACTTTAAATTTGGTAGACGCAAAATTCATATTGGCAATAGTATCAAATAAAAAAAAAACTAGAAGCATGATGACGCTTGGCGAGAAACGTACCGTCATCGGTGTCAGGGTCCTGATGTGCGTCGCCGGTCCCAAGCACGTAAGCACGACCACGTGCCGGGTTATTGTTGGTCCGGTTCTCGTTATCTTGGTTGTAGTTTTGATTGTTGTTGCCTGGTTCGGGACATTGATTTCGGTAGTGTCCGGTGTTGCCACATTTGAAACAAGTTACGTTGTTGTTTTTCCTGCCATTATTGTTGCTCGGATTTCTACAAGCTTGGGATTGATGTCCCCAACGCTGACAATTTTGACATTTATGGCACTTACTATCATGGTGCCTTTCACACTTGAAGCATTTTGGTTTTGTACCGTTGTAGCCTTTTCCCCCTGTAGTCGCATTATAAACTTGAGCATTCTCTTGTCCCTTAGACTTTTTGTCTTCATAGCCTTCATAATCTTGACCACTCCCTTTCCTTTTTCTGTTATCCCCATTTCCATCAACAACTGGTGCCTTTCCCTTTCCAGTATTATCCCTTGTCAATTGACCCATTCGAACCGCATTATCGGTCAGACTGTTTGCTAAGTGAATGGCGTCTTTCATAGTGGTGGGTTTGGATGCCGTGACCATTCCCCTGATTTGGGATGCCAACCCCCAAGTATACTTCTCGATTTTCTTAATCTCGGGAGTCACGAGGTGAGGAACGAGTCGGGCTAATTCGCTGAATCTAGTGGTATAGCTAGTCAGATCAGATCCTACCATGGATAAGTCCCAAAATTCGTTTTCTAGCCTTTGAAGTTCATTTCTAGGGCAGTACTCTTCTAACAGGAGAGTTTTCAGTTCATCCCAAGACATTTGATAGGCAGCATCTCTACCACGCGCTTGAAGTTGCGAGTTCCACCAGGTCAAAGCTTCGTGAGTCAAGGTACATGTGGCATACTTCACCTTGCAATTTTCTTGACATGCACTGATGTCGAGTACCACTTCCATTCGTTCAATCCAGCGAATGATTCCAACGGCACCTTCAGTACCATTAAATTTCATCGGATCACAACCTAGAAAAGTCTTATACGAACATCCTCTTTGTTCGTTCCCTGCTCCGCCTCCACCATTTGGGTTATTGTTTCCACCACTTCCACTAGCTTGGTTCATACGGTTTGTCTCGTGGTTTTGTAGTGCGGCAGCTACTTGTTCAGCAACGAGAGTGGCGATTTGAGCTGCAGTCATAGGGGCTTGATTTTCGTTGTTGTTATTCTGTCGGGCATTTCTTCGAGCAGACATGTTTGAGTACTAGTAAACATGAAATAATATCATAAGGTGATGGAGTAAGTGACAATGCAAGCGACGGTAGTAGTGATAGTGTAGGTGATAGTGTAGGCACTAAAGTATCTATTAGTAAATAATAAGTTATACCTAAACTAAGGATAAGGCAAGTAACACTCCTATTATGTCTAAGGAGGGACATGAAATGCAACTCTGTGTAGTGATTACGTTTGACCCAAAATCTTTTTACGGTTATAGACTAGTCTTACGCTAGTTCACTATAACCAATGTCTCTGATACCAATCTGTCACACCCCGCCAAAAATGGTTTTGCGGAAGAACGGCGTGCGACAATATTAGTAATCACAACACATCAATATAGCAAACACAACGCAATCATAGTAAATATCCAAAACAATTGTTTACAAAAACCGAATGACAAAGTTGAAATAATCTAAATGAATAAGTTTCAAAACGTTTAATGTCTTAACTAATAGACTTATTTCTTGAGAAAAGCTTGACGACCCACCACTTATGCAATGCTTAAAAGTTTAATTTCCGTTACCTGAGAAAACATATTAGAAAAAGTGTCAACACAATGGTTGGCGAGTTCACAGGTTTTGTGACTCAAAAGTCATATCGTTTAAAATCGTTACGTACAAACTTGTACGATTTGTATCGTTGTTCTGAAATATGGAACAATTTAGTTTTAAGGTGCAATTCATAATCCCTTATATGCTCGGCCTAAGCATAATAAGTAAAGGTATAATCACTGAGCCTATAATCAATCCAAGATCTCAAACTAAAGAATATATATCTCAAACCCAGTTGGGCTAGCGCATAACTAGCCATGAGCGGGTGATCAACCCGAATAGTACTATCCATATATTCCCAGGCTAACTGTTAATGATTACGGTTAAACGTGGACTCGTAGCATGGTCCTTTGTCCTTCATTGTTAGGTACGTGTACACAACAATGATTATACAAAGATTATTTATCACAAAATAGTTAAGTAAGTATGTTTTCTCCCCCGGTAAAAATAGTTGTAAAGCATGTAAAAGTGGGGCCGTGAAACTCACCTTAGCGCAGCTACCAAATTTGCAATCACAAGTGATGAGGTTTCCAACCAAACAGTCTTAGCGCCCTAAATGCATATTAATAGTTAATAAGTGACGGTCTAATATGACTCGCCTAATCTATATGATGCACAGATGATTCTGTTAATACGAAACTAAACTCGAGCGATGCGTTGGTGATTCGATTGGGTTGGTCTCGCATTAATTTAGATTTTGGAAATAGTTACTCGTTGATTTGAAAATAACCAAATCTTAGTACAATAGAAAATTATTTCAGTAAAATAAAGTTAAATAATTATAAATAATTATTTATTAATTTATTAATAATTAATTGAATAAAATAAATTAATTGATTAAATAAGATTTTCAGGTTTAAATAATTAATTAATTAATTAATTAATCAAAAAGTTTAATAAAATGAATATTTAAATAGGAACAGGTTTGGAAGTAATATTAAATGTATAAAAAAAATGATTAATTAATTTGAATTCTTATAGGTTTCAGTACACATAGTTTGGGCTACCAAATAACACCCTTGGTTTAGTGTTGGCCATTAGCTGGCGGATTCAAAAGGAAGACCAGAATAGTTTTTAGGAATCGAGACCCGTACCACCTCGCAGGCGCCAGATAATAAGAAACAATGATTTGTTTCGCCGGGACAACCACCGGCGATGTCTCCGGCTACACCCCAAACAACCAGAATCAAACCCACCTAAATTAACAAACACTCATGCGATGTTCATCAAAAATTCGAATATTAGTTACGTAATTATTAAGATGCGTTGATTCGTTAAAAACAGTAATACATACAACCAAAACCACCCGAGACCCATAACCACCTACACGCCGGAGATGGCGACTGCCAATACAACAAAAACAGAAAACCGCCCTACGTCAGAGACGAGGGGGTACGGCGGAGACAAAACCCAGCAATGAAAAACATACCAAACGCACACTCATGCATGATTTAGAATACGAAAAAAAATGAATAAGAGGTTATACCTCGCAACTGAGGAGAGATCGAGAGCCAAAAGAGATTGTCGGAGCTAATGTATCGTCGGAGAATCGTTTCTGCTTACCGGAAGATATGAACAAAACCCACAGTTAGCATTCGTATTTGCATGATACAAAGGAGATCAAAAGATTCGGTGTACTATACCTATCGAGTGGAGAGACCGAGAGGTGAACTTTCTGGAACACACCGATTCACCGGAAAGGAATTAAAGAGATCGCCGGAAAAGTCTTGTATCTCGCCTGAAACGTCTCTGCGTCGTGGGTTTTGTGAAAGGAAGGAGAGAAGGGATGGTATGGGGTTTTATAGGGGTAGAGTCTAGATTTGGATTATGTCACAAGGTGATTGGAGGATAGACTAGAAATTTGTATAAATTAGTATAATATTAAAGATAGTGTACGTGATTCTTGGGAATTCGGTTTACATATGGACGTGTGGGAGTGATGGGAGGATAAGGTTTAAATTTTGAATTATTCTCTCGATTGTGTACGTACTAATAGGAGATTTCATTATAAACGTGTGGGATATGGGATTTTAGGATAATGGTGAATATCAAATTTGAATAGCTAGACATGCATGTGTATGCACAAATAGGGTCATGCACGTTCACGAAGGAAAGTGGTCCGGTTTTCTTTTGAGATTTTATTATGGTATCAAAGGAGTAATTTATTATTTTACAAGACATTAATTCTTTACTGATAATCTTATTTTGTAAAAGCATGTTATGTGGTGTGTTACTTGGTTTTCACTTGTGATCCTTTACTGATAAAGATGTACTCTTTTGTAACATCCCGAGACCCGACCTTTAATATTTTATTTCTTTTGGAAAAGGGAAGGAGCCTCAGTGATATAAGATCATTGAGCTCGGAACAAAAAGGAAGCAAAGGTGAGTGGACTTAACCTTCTTTCTTGTGTGATGTTCAAAATTAGAGAATGGTAGAGTTTTGAGAAAAATGCAGGATTTTGACTGTCTGAAGGAAATCGCGACGCGATCCTCTGGTTCGCGACGCGATGCCGTTTCCGGCTAGAACAGAAAACCGAAATAGCGTTTGGGAAAATTAATAGCGTCGGGAGTTCGCGACGCGATCTTAAATAGCGACGCGATCTTTGCCTGGTGCAAATCCTTGTTGTGATTTTCTTGGTTACTTCTTTGATGCCTAGTGGTTAGTGGTATTAGAAGTAAGTGGTTATGTGCACATGTTTTTTTTAGAGGTTAGCTATGGTGGTTTTCGGCTACGCTTCGTTACTCTTGGCAGGGGCGATCGGACTCCTTCGTATTCATTATGTAAGGAGGGATCACCGTGCCTCTAGTAAAGAAGCCATCGGTTGACTGTTGTTGGCCGACAACAGTTGAAGGTCCTCGCCCGACCGCCGATCCTCTTTTAACGTCCAATTTCTTGTGGAAGTTTGGACGGGTTTCCCTATTGATTTCTCTCGTTGTTCTAATTTGTTGTAGTTATGCAAATTGATGTTTATTTCTATTCACTTAGCTTTGTGCTAATCCCTCATTTGTTGACTCTTTTCAGGTTGTGGATTAGGCTTGTTTAGAGTCGGGTTTTGGAAGTATGACCGCACTCTGATTTTGTATACCGGGTCGAGCCTGTTTTTAGTAACACCTTTAAACGTTTTATATATTTTGGTTAATATGTAAATGGCCTTTATAATATGTAATAAATAGGGTTTATAGTTTTTCTAAAATCGCTTCCGTATGCATATTAAAAAAAAAAATGGCTCTAAGATTGTGGTGTTACAATTTGGTATCAGAGCCCAGGTTTGGCGATGGTTGCACATTTAGGTGTACCATTCCCAAATCTTGGCTCGAGTTGGTCAAACTTCCATAATTTTGGGAGTGGAATAGTCGACTGAAGATGAATTGTGTGTTAGTAGTAGTTAGTAGATAGGTACTAACGATTTAAACTAATAGTTCGTGAGATGTTGTGCTTGTTACAGATATGACAGATAACGATTCCAATCCGCCGATAACCACGCCGAACCCCGAACAAGGAATCATTGGTACTTCTCGGGATACAAATGAAGACAGGGAAGATTACATTATAAGAATGGAAAGTCGTTTGGAACATCTTCAGAATCTGGTTGATAGCATGAGCCAGAACCAAAATAACCAACCCCCAAATTTCCCTCCCGTGTTTACTCCATCAATGTCCGTTCCCTCCATGCAAATTCCCACAACTCCCGCTTTTACCATGACGGTTCCCCTGATGTCAACCACACCTGAACCTAATCCAATAATGTCACAACCACAATACTTTTATGTTAACCCAAGCCAGGGTTTACCTCAATACCAATTTACCAACCAACCCTACCCATTCGGCATGAAACCAAGTTGCACTTTCAAACAATTTCTAGACTGTAAACCCCCTGAATTCAGTGGGAGTAGAGATCCCAATGTCACTATGAACTGGTTAAGAGAAATGGAAAGAACATTAGATGCTTGCGGGTGTGATGACCAACACCGGGTCATGTATGCCACACGAAAATTAGTAGGTGGGGCTATGAATTGGTGGGATACTTTAATTGAGCATCTACCTAAGGAAGTCAAAAACAGTATAACATGGGATCAATTTAAAGAACAAGTGTGCAAGCGTTATTGCAATTCGTTTGAGATGGATAGAATTCGATCGGAATTCTTAAATTTGCGGATGACTGAAAGAATGACGGTTGATGATTTGATTGAACAATTTAATGAAAAGCTGAGGTTTGTGCAACAATGGGTTCCTGATGAGTCGTCGAAGATAAAACATTTTATTGGTGCTTTGCGACCCGAGTACCGAACCACAGCAAGACTTGCTACCACACTATCACAGGCTTTTGATTTGGCCAAAACTGTTGAAGGCGATTTAAATTCTCGTGATTGGGTGACCAAAGATAGATCGGAGTATCAAAAGTTCAGGTCCACACAATCGGGTTCTCAACAAAACAAGAAGGGGCAAAGAAATCAAAGGTTTACTAGTCCGAATCGTAAACCGTCGGGTGGAAATTCGGGTCAAAGGACACAGTGGTGTGTTAGATGTAGATCTTCTCATAGTGGGGCTTGTACGGCCCAAACGATGCGGTGTGTCAGGTGCGGACAGTATGGGCACGAGATGAATGATTGTAAATTCCCAAGAAGTGTTTGCTGGAATTGTCATAAAGAAGGTCACAGAGTCGGTGATTGTCCTTCGGATAGAAGATCGGGTTCTGGGTCGGTTGGGGGATCGGTGGCATCATCTCCTCAAAAGAGGAAGAACCGTCCTACATCAGAGGGTCGAGCTTTCAAAATGACGGTCGAAGAGGCTACCACTACTGATGATGTCATCACTGGTATGTTTCCGATAAATAACATAGATGCTCGTGTGTTGTTTGATTCTGGAGCTAATCGCTCATTTATTTCTGTGGATTTCCATGCTAAGTTAAAATTGCCTACATCTGTGGTAACTACTCCATTGGAAGTGGAAGTAGCTGATGGTTATGTGGTGCCAGTCACAACATCTGTGACTGGGGCAAATATTAATTTTGATGGGGCGTGTTTTAATATGTTTTTACTTTTAATGCCAATATCTGGTTTCGATGTGGTCCTTGGAATGGATTGGCTTAGTTTAAATAAAGCACTAATAAATTGTGACAAGAAATTGATTTCATTTCCATTGCCTGACGGGACACATGTAGTGGCCCGTGGGGATCGGGTTAATACATCTCTCCCTATTATTTCATTCATGAAAGCTAGAAAATCTCTAGCCAAAGGATGTGAATCGTTTCTTGCTTATGCTATTGATGTCAGAAAAGAAAAGCAGGTTGTTAGAGACATCCGGGTGGTATCGGAATACCCGGAGGTCTTTCCCGATGAGTTGCCTGGGTTACCTCCTATTCGGGAGGTAGAATTCAAAATTGATTTGGTTCCGGGAGCCAGTCCCGTAGCCAGGGCTCCGTACAGATTAGCACCGTCAGGAATTCGGGAAATGATGACACGGATACAAGAGTTATTGGATAAGGGTTTCATCAGACCGAGTTCTTCGCCTTGGGGTGCACCATTTTTGTTTGTTAAAAAGAAAGACGGCACTATGAGAATGTGTATTGATTACCGTGAGTTGAATAAGAGAACAGTTAAGAATAAGTATCCGTTACCGCGTATTGATGACTTGTTTGATCAGTTGCAAGGGGCTTCATACTTTTCAAAGATCGATTTAAGGTCGGGTTATCACCAAGTCCGGGTTCATGAGACCGATATCCCAAAAACCGCGTTTCGAACGAGATACGGTCACTACGAATTTCTAGTCATGCCATTCGGTTTGACGAATGCTCCCGCTATATTCATGGATCTTATGAACCGGGTATGTCGACCGTATCTTGATAAATTTGTAATTGTTTTTATTGATGATATACTAATTTATTCCAAAACCGATTTGGATCATGAGAATCACCTAAGGCAAGTTTTAGACACTTTGAAACGGGAACAACTCTATGCTAAGTTTTCAAAGTGTGAGTTTTGGCTCCGGGAAGTTCAGTTTTTGGGGCATGTAATTTGTCAAGAAGGGGTGAAGGTGGACCCATCTAAGATAACCGCGGTGATGAATTGGAGTGCCCCGAAGACTCCATCCGAAATTAAAAGCTTTTTAGGTTTGGCCGGTTATTATAGAAGGTTCATCAAGAATTTCTCAAAGATTGCTAGTCCGTTGACAAAGTTGACACGAAAAGATGTTCCATATCGGTGGGGTAATGATCAAGAAAGGGCGTTTCAATTGTTAAAACAATTATTGTGTCAAGCTCCAATACTAGCCTTACCCGAAGGATCGGATGATTTTATAGTTTATTGTGATGCATCTTATTCGGGTTTGGGTTGTGTACTAATGCAAAGAGACCGGGTGATTGCTTATGCCTCTCGTCAATTGAAATCCCATGAAAATAATTACCCGACCCATGATTTAGAGCTCGCGGCGGTGATTTTCGCATTAAAGTTGTGGAGGCATTATCTTTATGGAACCAAATGTGTTATATGTACCGATCATAAAAGCCTTCAATATGTTTTCTCACAAAAAGATTTGAATGTAAGGCAACGAAGGTGGTTAGAGCTTATTAAGACTATGATTGTGAAATTCGATACCACCCGGGGAAAGCTAATGTAGTTGCCGATGCCTTAAGTCGTAAGGGATCATCGGAGGTGGTTCAGTTTATGCGTATGGAAATTGTGTCCGATATTATTGACCGGTTGAGAATATGTCAAATAGAAGCCTTGAAAGACGAAAACTTGAAATCGGAGATTATGTATAAGCGAAAAGATGAGTTGATCGATGATACCCGAAGATTGAAAACGTTTCGGTCACGAATTTGGGTACCGTTACTCGGGGGATTACGGGAATTAATATTGGAAGAATCGCACAAATCACGTTTATCTATCCATCCGGGTTGTACAAAGATGTACAATGATTTGAAAGTTTTGTATTGGTGGCCCTCTATGAAGTTAGATATTGCCCGATTTGTTGAAAAATGCCATGTTTGTGCTCAAGTCAAGGCCGAACATCAAAAACCGTATGGGTCGTTAAAACAGTTAGATATTCCCGAGTGGAAATGGGAGAATATTACAATGGATTTCGTCACGAAATTACCTCGTACCCAAAAGAATCACGATATGATTTGGGTAATTGTCGATCGGTTAACCAAAAGTGCTCACTTTTTGGCCACAAACGAAACCGCGTCACTCGATAAATTGGCTAAGTTGTATATTGATGAGATTGTTTCCCGACATGGTATTCCGTTATCTATTGTATCTGATCGGGATCCTCGATTCGTTTCCAATTTTTGGAAGAGTTTGCAAAGAGAATTAGGTTCTCGGGTGAATTTGAGCACGGCATATCACCCACAAACAGACGGTCAGACAGAAAGAACCATTCAGACTTTGGAAGATATGTTACGGGCTTGTGTAATGGAATATGGTGGGTCGTGGGATTCTCATTTGCCTTTGATCGAGTTTGCTTATAACAACTCGTATCATTCGAGTATTAAAATGCCACCATATGAAATGTTGTATGGTAGACGGTGTAGAACTCCCACATGTTGGCTTGAAGCGGGAGAAAAACAGTTTGCGGGTCCCGAGATTGTTCAGTTAACGGCCGATAAGGTGGCAATTGCACGTGAAAAGTTAAAAGCCGCTCGGGATAGACAGAAAATGTATGCGGATCCACGGCGTAGACCCGTAACTTTTGTTGAGGGTGAACGGGTTTATTTGAAGGTTTCTCCGTGGAAAGGTGTTATCCGTTTCGGGAAACGGGGAAAATTAGCACCGAGGTTTATTGGCCCGTTTGTTATTCGTCAAGTGGTGAACGACCAAACCGTTGCACTTAATCTTCCTCCTGAATTGTCAGGTATTCATGACACGTTTAACGTGTGTTATTTGAGGAAGTGTAATATTGATGAGGAAATCCCGGTGTTACCGATTACTGATTTAAAGGTGGATTCGAGAAAAAAGGTTAGTAGAAGAGCCGGTGGAAATTTTGGATCGAAAGGTAACAAAGTTGAGAAAGAAACAGATACCGATGGTTTTGGTTAAATGGAAACATAGTTTGGGTGCCGATAAGACGTGGGAAACCGAATCAGATATGAAGAACCGTTATCCGAAATTATTTGATCAAGGTGAGATTCCGGGGACGGAATCTCTTTAAGGATGGGAGATTTGTAACATCCCGAGACCCGACCTTTAATATTTTATTACTTTTGGAAAAGGGAAGGAGCCTCAGTGATATAAGATCATTGAGCTCGGCACAAAAAGGAAGCAAAGGTGAGTGGACTTAACCTTCTTTCTTGTGTGATGTTCAAAATTAGAGAATGGTAGAGTTTTGAGAAAAATGCAGGATTTTGACTGTCTGAAGGAAATCGCGACGCGATCCTCTGGTTCGCGACGCGATGCCGTTTCCGGTTAGAACAGAAAACCGAAATAGCGTTTGGGAAAATTAATAGCGTCGGGAGTTCGCGACGCGATCTTAAATAGCGACGCGATCTTTGCCTGGTGCAAATCCTTGTTGTGATTTTCTTGGTTTACTTCTTTGATGCCTAGTGGTTAGTGGTATTAGAAGTAAGTGGTTATGTGCACATGTTTTTTTTTAGAGGTTAGCTATGGTGGTTTTCGGCTACGCTTCGTTACTCTTGGCAGGGGCGATCGGACTCCTTCGTATTCGTTATGTAAGGAGGGATCACCGTGCCTCTAGTAAAGAAGCCATCGGTTGACTGTTGTTGGCCGACAACAGTTGAAGGTCCTCGCCCGACCGCCGATCCTCTTTTAACGTCCAATTGCTTGTGGAAGTTTGGACGGGTTTCCCTATTGATTTCTCTCGTTGTTCTAATTTGTTGTAGTTATGCAAATTGATGTTTATTTCTATTCACTTAGCTTTGTGCTAATCCCTCATTTGTTGACTCTTTTCAGGTTGTGGATTAGGCTTGTTTAGAGTCGGGTTTTGGAAGTATGACCGCACTCTGATTTTGTATACCGGGTCGAGCCTGTTTTTAGTAACACCTTTAAACGTTTTATATATTTTGGTTAATATGTAAATGGCCTTTATAATATGTAATAAATAGGGTTTATAGTTTTTCTAAAATCGCTTCCGTATGCATATTAAAAAAAAAAATGGCTCTAAGATTGTGGTGTTACATCTTTCATATTTGTATTTAATTGCTTTTGATATTCCCGTACTTTACTGTGTCGTATAACTGTATAACTTATTGTGTGGGACGATTCATGTCCTAGTTTTTCATACCGGTTACTTTTGGTTTTGCTGATACGTTATTAAAATAAATAAATTTATATTTGTGTTTGGTCACCAACCCGCCATAATTAACGTTGTCACAATATATTCTTAGAAAAATATATACATATATCATTTAGATGTGCACAAATTAATATATAATTTGTATGTTTTGCTAGACTTATACGTGCAATGAGTATTGATTTTAATTATACTAAAATTTGTAATACGATTAGTTATAATACGTGTCGGTTAAACACCCGTTCGCGAGGGTTGTCACACAAACGAACATAAACAAACACAAACTAATATAAACAAACTCAAACGAACACAAACGAACACTAACAAACGAACATAAACAAACTCCAACGAACACTAACAAACGAACACGAACGGATGTTCACGAACGTAAATGAACGAACGGGTCTTTGTTCGTGTTCGTTTGTTTAACAAAACGAACACAAAATCTTTTCGTGTTCGTTTGTTTAGCTAGCTAAACAAACGAACATAAACGAACTCCCGCCGAACGGTTCGCGAACGGTTCGTTGAACGTTCGGTTCGTTTACAAGCCTACATTTAACTATAACAAACTTTTAAATTTTAGGAATTACTTATTTCCATAAATTATTGTACAATCAGTCCTAAAGACTGTCATTATCAAAACCCTTATTATAAATTGTGTCGCTCATCATGATGTGTTATTCGCATCGACAAATTGCCTACATCGACAAATTTCCTTATTCGCATTCAAAAATTGTCGACATCGCAAATCATATAGAAATTTTGAAGAACAATTTATTGATGATATGCCCGTAACAGTTTTGACATTTTAATATTTTTTAAATCTTTCCTCTCCAATATTGTCGATGAAATAATAGTTAATGTTCGACTACTTTACTTGTTTCAGTATATACATAGTTGGTATTGGTATGGTATTTTGCGAGGAGAAAAAAAAAAAAAAAAAAAAAAAAAAAAACTCAATTTTAATTTTTTTTTTAGGATTGATAAAATAATAAAAACTTGAGGATGCGAGTTGGAAAAACACAACTTTATGGTAAGTAGTGTTAGGGTGGCATTCCAACCCTAGTTCTCAACCTCTCTCTATATATCGCTTATGGGTGGCCTAGGGTTTTCATTACTTCTCATCTCACATCAAATCTTTCTCTCTCTCTCTCTCCTTTCTCTGAATACAATATGTGTGTTTGAAATTAGGGTTTACAGGAAGAAAATGAGTAAGTATAGAAGAAGAAGAAGAAGAAGAAGAAGAAAAGACAAGTAGTGGTTTGTGAGGGATGTTGGCTGGCTCGCTGCATTCACCTTTTTTGTTTATAAGGGTGCCGGCATCGGACCAGGCTTCATTCCTTTCAAATCCTCTTGTAATTATCAATTCATATAATTTATTCATCTATTTCCTCATTAATTTGGGAAATCAAAAGTTGTTTAATACTGTGAATTACAAGGATTTTTTACATCGAATGCCACAAAACAGATGCTTGATTCAAGTTTATTCTCTTTCTTTTTTAATTTTGTGTTGAGTAGTTCTTAACTTCTTATTTTGTTTTTGTGTGTGTTAGAGATCATAAGGAGAGGGGGAGAGAGAGATAGAGAGATATGTGTTATTGGGTAATTATTAGTTTGGATCTATTGAAATTAAAAGTATAGTGTTTAAAAGGTTATAGAGTACAGTTGCATGATGTATTAATGATTAAAAGCGTACAATTGCATGATGCATGAAAACCCTAAAATGATATAAAGGTCAAAATAATCATTTTCCAATCAACAATAAGTTTAATAATTCTTGATTAATAAAGATTTCCATGAATATTTTCATTTAAAGATTAATTTCAGATGTGAATCGAAATCTTACTTGTGTGAATATGGTTTTAACCATTTTAATTAGCATCTAAACTAGTGACTAATGTGATGGTATACTTGTAAGTGGTTTATCAAGTACAAGTGCATGATGCATTAATAATTGACGAGTACTATTGCATGACTCATGAAAACCCTAAAATGATATAAAGGCCAAATTTATCAGATTCCAATCTTGTTAAAAAAAAAACCCAATCAAGAAGTTTTCTACTTTTTTTTTTTAATAAAGTTTCCGATCTTTGAAAGATAACTATTTTAGAGGGGAATCGAAACCATAATTTGTAAATTTGGTTAAACCATCTAAATTTTTAGAGGGGAATCAAAACAATGGTTTTTCAATTTTTGTTAACGCATATAAAACCATATATTCACCATAAATCATTAGATGATAATATTTGAGTTTAAGATATCTTTCGATTTCTTTGAGTATATCTGTCCGAACACTTAATGGGCATATTGCAAGACCTACGAGAATTTAAACCCGAGAGATATTATCATTGTAAAGTTTAATGAACAATTAATTGTAAATGCTTTCTCTCTCACTGAGAGAGACACAAAGAACTTGCGAGTTGCGACAAACACTTAGGTTTCTAGATGAAAGTTGCAACCATAAGTTGACAATAAACTTGATGCCAATTTGACTTTTCGAGTCTAAATTCTTTGACCTGTAGAAAGGTACTAATTTCAATGGGGTAAAATTAATTACCTCTAACTGAGTTTGTTTTTTTTTTTTTTTTTTTGGAAACGGCAAATAGATTAAAAATGCAAACCCACTTAGCAAGAAGCTAAAGAGGAAAGCGAAAGAGCACAAGAACCAACAGATTACAAGGAAAAAATAGAGTCACAACACCAATCAGACCAATTATATGGATAATTACCCCTATATCTAACCCAAGTGTAGGATGTAGATATAATATCGTTCGCCACCATCATGGAAGATCTAGCTCGCCCGTTAAAAATCTTTTCATTTCTTTCTTTCCAAGTGCACCATAACATACATTGCACAATTGCATCAAGAACTTTTCTCTTCTTCGGACAATTTCCCCAATTAACAACAAAATCTAGAAGTGAGGCCACCGAATTTATACCTGGATCGGGAATGTTACACCACCTGAGTATCCAATTTCAAGTATCAGATGCGTGAGGGTAAAATGCATATATTTTTACTGCTTGTATACCCTAGGCATTGAACCTCGAGATTAGATAAAATATTTTTACATACGGCCGGCTTAAAGTGATGATGCTAACAAAATACCCCAGAGTTGTACAAAAAAGAAAAGATTAATTACATACAAGGATATATTTAAACAGCATAATTAGACTAATTAGTTAAAACGGAATATTGGATTTGTAAAAAAACAAAAAACAAAACAACATGCCTACCTGACCCAAATTATCCCTACATTACTCTTTTCTCCACTGACTTTTACTGTTAATTTACCCTCATTGACCACCTTGATTTTTGGAATGCTTTAAAAGTTTGTGTTTTGGACATAAATGCTTCTCTTATTTATTGCTCATGGGTGTATGATGTCTTTGGTTTATAATAATTTCATTTATATTTAAATATTTATATAACCAAAAAATAAAGAAAAAAAAAATTAATGTCACTTTTTATGATTGTCAGTAAAATGTCTTAATATTTTTATCAATAATTATACATTAATCAATAGCTACCATATGTATTTAAGAAAATTTATCGTAGGCTATTGTGTGAGAGACATACTTATATCCATTCTTAAAATAAAGAAATTATCTAAACTATAGGAATGTAAATTTATACTATATTATAGCAGGATATTCGCGCAATGCGGGCGGGTACCTAGTTACTATATTTTGAGGCGAATAAATGTTGTTTGGTCGCACGTCTTTTGCATTAAATCTATTTCTCTGCCAAGATTTTCGTTTGTTAAGATTTGAGGGTTTTATTTCCGTTATATTACCCACTATATTAAGGGGGTGTTTGAAATTTCTATGTCACTTGAAGAGATTTGAGGATAATTTCGAAATTTAAACCAACAAAGTATGTAGCTGGGGTGGTTGAGCAACTAACTGATTATCGAGAGGTCTTGTGTTCGACTCCCAGCAACATCATTTTATTTTGAAATCCCAAAATTAAGACCTTCCCGAAATGGGGATCTGAAAACGTAATTGCCAAATTTAACCGTCAATTAATGAGTTTTTATAGCAGAGTTAATTACATGGATGGTCCTTTAACGTTATATCAAATTTCATCAATAGTCCTTTAGTTTAAAAAATTACACTAATGGTCCTTATTTTTAAAACTTATTGCACCGATAGTCATTTAGGTTAAACGGTGTTAAATTTTTCTGTTAAGTCTCCCATGTGAGATGCACATGAGGGCATTGTAGTCTTTTCCCATTTCACTTTTTGCAAAAATATTAAAATAACAAGCTTATTTACAACTTTTAATGTAAAAAGTGAAATGGAAAAAGATTACAATGCCCTAATGTGCATCTCACATGGGAGACTTAACAGTAAATTTTAACACCGTTTAGCCTAAAGGACTATCTGTGCAATTAGTTTCAAATATAAGGAACATCAGTGTAATTTTTGAAACTAAAGGACCATTGGTGAAATTTGATACTTCCTCCGATTCAAAATAAGTGATACACTTGGGGTTTCACGGTTTTTGAGGCAAAAGATTATAATGATGGTTAAATTAGATTAATTGGATGGTTAGTGGGGAATGGGTCCCACACCTTTTGAATAAAGTAAAGTTAATGATGTTTAAAAGTAAAAAGTAAGGGTAAATGGGTCATTTCACTTTGTTAAAGTAGATAGTTAGTGGATATGGGTCCCATTTTTTTTTTTGTCAAATAAGGAAACTTTTCAAACTGTATCACTTATTTTGAATCACCCAAAAAAGGAAAGTGTATCACTTATTTTGAATCGGAGGAAGTGTAAAATAAAGGATCATCCATGTAATTAACTCTTTGTAACATTTCCTAAATAGGAAAACTTAAAAATCCAGTCAACAGTTTAATTATGAAAAGATTTATAATATTTTTACTATAAATGAATGTAGAGTAAGAGGGTGTTTAAATGTCTTTTTAAAATAGTTTATTAACTTATTTATTTTTTCAAAAAGTCAATAATAGATTAAAAGCATATTTAGATAAATTAACTTGTTACCTTCAAAAATGAGTTTTCGAGAATTAAGAGATTCATTACTTTTCAAAACTCCTTTTTCAAAACCAAAAGTCATAAGTCAATTTAAAAAGTTAGTTACTCAAACACGCCCTAAGCCGTACGTTACTCAAGCCATTATATTTGTACAAATTCAATTTAAGCTGTTTATACAATAATTCAATATAAAAGAAAATAATTAACCACTGTTTTACGTAATCACCCCTCTAGTATCATATAAAACTCGTAGAACAACTGAGACACAAAACGTGTCATACCATGCTTCGAGATATAGTAAATTAATAGAACCAAAATTCGTGATATCTTTTAATGGTAAGACATTGAAAGTGATGCAGCAATCGTTTGACGTACTTCTTTTTTGTTTTTGGGGCACTTTTTTCTCTCCTTGAAGCAGCTAACACGAATACACTTATTGAGCATTCATGAACCTTATATAAAGGACAACTATAAAGGGTAAACTTTGCTAAGCCCATTAACTATTTTATTTTATTTCTAATTCGAATTAGGTATAATAATTTGAATACATAGAGGGAAATTCTTTCTCGTATTCTTATTGGAGGTTTTCCCGAAAACAGTTACTCTACCTCCAGGTAGAAGTTTGACTGTTTATATATTAACTCCTTCATACCCCTTATTTGAAAAATTGTGTATCGTTATCATTGTATATATATACATATATATTTATCCAAATTTATAAAGAAATAAAAACTAGTTTCCCTCTAGCACTATAAAATTTCAACGAGAGAACAAAAGCTTTCAAATAAAAGTTATCTATACCAAAATTACTATAGTACCCCCAACTTACTTGTTGCAAGTCTCCCCATCCTTACTTGATGCGGAGGAGGATTGAGCGCCTCATGGTACAATTAAAGACATGTAATGTACTGGTACTATGGTACAATTATTGTTGCAAAAAGTTTAAAATTTCAAAATCAAATCACATTTGGATTAATTTTTTAAATGTAGAAAAAGATTAACTTACAAAATAGTTTTTGTGTTAACTCAAAATTTACAGATTTAATCTTAATATTTTGTTTAGTACACAGATGGTCTCTGATGTGCTTATTTTTGTATCACGGGCATGGACGCCGTTAAAACAATCCGTTACGTTAATTAGTCATGTCCATGACATGTGTTTTATCTCAATTTTGTCACTTTTAAACAAATAAAAAATAACAGATTACAAACTCCTCAATTTTCTCTCTTTGCTCTCTACGCTCGCCCTCTGTCACCCATCTCGTGCAAGAAGACATCCAAGGAAGTTCACAAAGGAGCATTTTACAGAATCCGAAAACAACTTTCTTAAATGCATTTTGCTTTAAGATACTGTAGCGGGACGAAGAAATAATCCATTGGATTGGTTTGAATATCCTTGGGAAATACAACCGGATTCAGATATTTAGATGATTTGGGGTGGCAAATGTCCAAAAAACAAATCCAACCTGATTTTGATCCGATCTGGTTTCTATCGGTTTTTAAGTTTTTTATGCTTCCAATCCGATCCTGTTTTGAAACCAATTCAATTTTATTTTTATTTTTTAAACGGGTTTGTGGATATATATATAGAATGTAAGACGTCCAATAATATTTGCCCATTTAATGTAAATCATCGAATGTTGTTGTGCATTTATTGATTATCAATTTAATACGAGAATTTGGGAAGCAAATTGAAGGGAAGACAATTATCAATTCCATAGTACTTCTAACAAACACTTTTGTTATATTGTTCAACCATATTTTAACTCACTTACAGAACCCATAGTCTTGGTTTGGTTTAATAAAACATCGTGAATATGTTATACTTGCTTTAATAAAGAACCCAAATCAAAACCGGAACTGGTTGAATCCGGTTTTGGCCCATTTCTAGGTTCCCTTATTGTCAGGATCGATTAACTATGAATTAGTTAATAAATACCTTTAGATCTAATTGATGATAGAAGTTACAGCGGATTAACACTATATCAATATGATTAAGAACAATGAACTGTAAGAACAATATGCAATAATATTAAGAACACAGTTTCACAAAAAGCTTCAATGTATATTATTGATTAACAATACACACGTAAGTTTACAATTCGTAAGGAACTATATATAATAGTCCTTGAAGCCTAACTATTTACCCTAGTTATTCTAGGACTTGATTTACATCGAATTATAAAAGATATACATTGAATAACATTCTATAACCAACTCTGCGAAGATCTCGGACTTGATATGCTTCCAAATACGCTCACCAGTAGTAATTACATTCACCAGTAGTAAATGTCATCGTCAGTAGTAACTTTGGTAATCAGTAGTAAGTCCAAAATCAACGTCAGTAGTAACTACTAATGATCAGTAGTATCTTCAATATGTGCATGATCAGTAGTAAGCTAGTTATAGACTTCACCAGTATCAACTCATCAGTAGTAAGTGTTTCTGCCCCATCAGTAGTAATCATAGTCTTCATCAGTAATAACTATGATCAGTACTAACTGCAGCATCAGTAATAAGTTGAACTGTGATTTGCTCCAACAATCTCCCCCTAAACTTATTGATTCTTTTTCAATCAATTAAGTTTCTTTTGTTCTTCTTCTTCCCTCTTTCTTTTCTCTAGGGTTCTTTGATTCTGTTGTTTTCTCTGTTCAATGATGTATTTGCTGTTTCTCTTTGTAAAATAGGTCAATTTATTATGGAACATTACAGCATCATATGGTTTCATCATAGTGTTTGTGAATCTCTGATATATAGTCTTCTCAGAATGTGGATATTCTTTTTCATACAAGTATAGCTCACATCTTTTGCTTGATTTTTCAAATAAGTACATATTTGCAGTTGGAATTACATTCCAAGCATATACATTTTCTGGATCTGTAAACTGTTCTGGGTAGTTATCTGGATAAAATGCAGCATCAATCATTCTTGTTAAGTATCCAGCACCAGACTCTTTCCATGATTTCTTTGTCATCCTTGGTTTTCCAATGATCAGAAGTTTGATTACATCACTTCTTGAACATGATCTAATCAATGGTAACCATCCAGTGAATCTTTGAACAGCTTTGTCTTCCCTTATAATTTCTATGACATTGTTAGGCATAACTCTCCAATTGATGATTGGATTGTTCTGCAAGGGAGCAACAGGTACTTCAAGAACATGGATAATTTGTTCTGTTTTTGACTTCTTTTGAGCACTCTGTTCTTGAGTAAGAACCTTTCTTTTCTTTGTTTGGGGAGTTGAGGATTCACCAGTAGTTGATATACTACCAGTTTGAATTAACTTTGGACTGATTGGAACTAAGGCTTTTGATTTCTTTTCTTCTTCAGCTTCTTGTTCAGCCAGTTCTTTCTTCTTGGCAGTACAATATTTTTCAATAATTGTAATCATCTTCATTCTGCCAAAGGACTTTGTACTATGCCCTTTTGATTTGAGAAATTCAATCATATTTGATTTCTGTTCAAATACATCATCTGTCAATTCACTTTTTGTTCTTTTACATTCAGATACCAGATCTTCAAAACATTTTATATGTTCTTCTTCAACTTTTCTAAGTCTTTTAAATTCTGCCTTTTGAGCTTCTAATTGCATATCTGTTATTTGAACATGTAAAGTTTCTTGAGATTTTTGAGTTTTCTTTTTCTTTTCTTCAAGAGCTTGATACATAGCTACTTTCTCTAAGTATCTCTTATGTTTCACCTTCCATCTTGATTGTTTATCAGCTCTGACAAGATTGATTTTGTTCACCATGTAGTGACCTAGTGCTCTGTTAGGGTAATCTTCATCATAAATTTCTTCACCCTTTCCAATACAAGCTGAAGGTGGAGGTGGAATATATTTCATATCTGGGACACCTCTGATTATTATTGATGGAGAAAATAATCTAAGTTCATTCTCTGGAAGAATCTTTGGATGTTGAGGAAATGTGCATTCATCAACTTCAAACCAGTTCACATTATCATCAATGTCAGGTATGATAAGTGGTTGATCAGGTGTTGGTGGTTTGGTGATGATTTCAAAACGTTCCCTTTCTATTAGCTCTGGGATCTCTAGTTCTTCCTCTTCAGTAGTAACCACGGTAGTTACTACTGGTGTGACTTCAGGAGTTACTAGTGATAGGGCATCAGTAGTGTTTGGTGCAATTGTTTCTTCTTCTTGATTTACTACTGCTATGATATCAGTAGTAGGAATTACTACTGATACTTCTTGTTGAGCTTGTTCTTCCATAGGAGCAGTAGTAGTAGCCTCATCATCAATATTCATCTTTTCTAGGCCTTCATCATTAACCTGGCCTTCATCAACTTTTGTTTCTTTGAGATTGAGGAGAGAAGTTGTTGCTGCTGCAATTGATTCATCTATCATACTTTGAATGTTGTCCTTCTCCCCCTTAGTGAGCTCAACTGGTGGAGCTTCACTATTATCAATCTTCCTTTTCAATTTCCTTATGAGCTTTGTTTGTTGATGAAGCCTGTGCTCATATAATCTCTTTCTTTTGTTGATTGTGTTAATGTGCTTCTTCATATAGGCCATGGTCTCTCCTTGATTGGTTAAATATGTCAGACAGTCTTGTACAGTGGTTTCAAGGTTTTCTATCCTATCCGTCAATTGTTTTTGTTTAATACTGCCCTCACTCCATCTAGCAAGATCATCGGGCTCACTAATAGGTACATTGGTTTGAAGGTTTTCCATCCTTTCCGTCAATTCAACAGTTTCAGTTCTACCCTCATCACTTCTTGGTGATGAAATGGGTTGTTTGGACACTCTCTTCTTCCTAGAAGAAGCAGTAGTGCCCCCCTTGTGGTTTCTTGGCACCGGGGTCCTCTTAGTAATTCCTCAAAAGAGTCATCACTTAGAGTTGCCGAGGTCTGGGTCTTAGTGATGTTCTCACTATCCTGTGCACCCACCTTTGGGGCATCAGTAGTGAGAGCCCTTTCCTCATGTCCTCTCTCCTCCTTGGAGGACAACTCTTGGAGCCTGGGGTTTGACTCAATTTGTCCCCTGGTGTCCTTTAAGGAAGATTTCTTCCTTTTATAACGTTTCTGGATTGATTTGGTCAAAGGTCGGTCCTCTACAGAGTGAAGAGTAGCACTCTGCAGATTTATTTCATGTTCCTGGGACACATTCAGGACATCTAATTGAGTGGGTGATTGAGTGACTGTTTGGGTGGTGTTTGGGCTGCATTTGGGGGTGATGGAGTGGGTTGAGGTTCAATTGGGGTTGTATCTTTGATTGAACCCTCTCCAAGATGTTGTGGATCATTGATCATGTTAGGAAACAGAGGGGTTTCCTTGCCCGAAAATTTAAATTGTTTTCTCATATTAGAGAAAACTTTCTTGTTCAACTCAGGAATTATAAAAATATTTTTAGGAGTTGACAAGTTTTGTAATTCACAGTTTAAGATATGTTGAAGAAATCTGGGATACATTAAAAATTTTAAAGCACTAAGATTTCCCAACATACCTTCAAAAATCATATTTGAAAAATTAAATACTTGGTCTGTGCATAAACAAACAACAGCAGATGCTATTGATTTGTTAAACTCATTCAAGGTACTTCTTTTGGGAGAAATACAATGTTGAATGTTGTGTACAAGAAATTTCCATTGTGGGGAGAGAAGACCTTTTTGAAAAGTGACAATGTCAAGTCTTCCCTCATATCCCATTTTATTTAAAATTTCAACAATGTGTTCCTTAGGAAGAGAAAACATACCTGTATCGTCATGTAGTTGCAGATGGTGTCGGATGGATTGTTCAGTTATAGTGACAGTTTTGCCATCCACGGTTGATTTGATCATTGACATGGTCGACCCTTCAGTTCTTTCAGCATTAGTCCAGAAGTCAACCAAGTGTTGTTGATATGCTTTCGGATTTACAGTTAAAGCAAACTTGATGTATGAGTTCTTCAAGAATTGTACGATTGGACGAAAGTCTTTTGTACCGTCTGGATTCTTTAGGAATGCACACATATTGTGAAACTCTGAGTATTTAAGATTTGTTTGAACATCAAGAGATTGTAGAGTTGCCATTATTTTTGTATTTTGAGAAGTTTTGATCGTTTGATTTGAGAGAAACAAGTATGAATTTTGTTACTGATGCAGGGTTTATGATCGCGAGTTAGGGTTTATCGAGAGGATTTAGCAAATCGATGAGAGGATAATGCTAAACTAATCGACTTCAGCTATTTATATCTTACGATTTATACTGTAAAAGTACTAAATTGCCCTTCGAATCATAACATAACGGTTATTTTCATGGGGGTTAGGTTGGTAATTTGATAGTTGAAAGACCAGTAGTAAATTAGATGCCAGTAAGAAAACGTCAGTAGTATCTAAGAAAGTCAGTAGTAACTAAGGATTTTGACATCAGTAGTAACTATTGACATCAGTAGTAACCATCAGCACACAAGACCAGTAGTATATGTGGACACCAGTAGTACTGTCTTACCAGTAGTATTTATGTATACCTAATACACACCAGTAGTAGTGACCTACCAGTAGTATTTTGTGCACACGCCTACATACCAGTAAAGCAGACCTACCAGTAGTAAAACACTTCAACAAATAAATAACTTTTTACAAAAAAAACTTTTACACATGATTTTGAGTGAGAAATTAATTTATTAAAATCATTCCAATACTGCTAACCAAGAAGCTGAATCTTCCTACATCAAATGCTTTTGTAAAAAGATCTGCTAATTGATTGTCAGTATGAATTTTGACTACTTTGATTAACTTCTTTTCATTGCAGTCTCTTATAAAGTGAAATCTTATTTCAATGTGTTTAGTTTTAGAGTGTTTTACTGGATTGTTCACAATACTAATAGCACTTTGATTATCAATAAAAATAGGAGTTCTAAGGATAGAGATACCAAAGTCTAGCAGCTGGTTTTGAATCCAAAGTACTTGAGCACAACAAGCAGATGCAGCTACATACTCTGCTTCAGCAGTTGATGTTGATACATTTGTTTGTTTCTTGCATTGCCATGACACCAGTCTTGATCCAAAGAATTGACATCCACCAGTAGTGGACTTTCTATCTTGACATTCACCTCCATAGTCACTATCTGTGTAGGCTATGAGTTCAAAGGGTGAATCATGTGGATACCATAGACCAAGTGATGGTTTGCCTTTCAAGTATCTGATTATTCGTTTGACAGCCTGCAAGTGTAGTTCTTTAGGTCTAGCTTGATATCTTGCACACACACAAACACTATACATAATGTCAGGTCTTGATGCAGTTAAGTACATCAAAGAGCCTATCATTGATCTATATAAGTGTTCATCTACATCCTCCCCCTCAGCATCAGGATGTAGGTGTTTGTGTGTTTCCATTGGTGTACTTGCACTCTTGCAGTCTTTCATATCAAACTTCTCCAAGATGTCTTTAACATATTTTGATTGGTTTATCAAAATACCATCTGTTCTTTGATTGACTTGGAGTCCAAGGAAGAAGTTCATTGGACCCATGGAGCTCATCTTTTGTCCTTTGCCTGTAATCTTACCTCCCTTTGGGTTCTCACCAAAGGCCACATACCCTCCATCAAATGGCTTGAAATCTTTAAGAATTTGCAGATTTCCAGTCATGTGCCTTGAGCATCCACTATCAATATGCCATGTTCTACCTTCTTCAGGGATCTGAATGCTCTGCACAAGTAAGTAAATGATCTGTTAAGTTTGGGAACCCAAGCTTTATATGTCTTGGGTTCATCCTTTGAGAAGTAAGATTTAGAAGATTTAATTTTAAACATTTTTGGTACCCATACCTGTCTAGTACTGGTGTTTTGTTTTACTACTGCCCTTTTGGATTTGTTACTGGTGTCTGACCTTGGTCTATACCCATTATATTTAGCTTTTGAATACTTTACTACTGATGGACCAGTAGTATTTGGGTATTTGCCATATTTAGGATGACCAGTAGTGTTTTTAACATGTGGTTTGGCAGCAGTAATATTTTTAAAATTAGGGTTTTTACCAGTAGTATTTTGGTACTGGTACCTAACAGCATTGTAATTAGGGTTAAGATCAGTAGTAAACCTGTTAAGGTTTCTACTGGTGTTGGAAAAATTAAAATATTGTTTATTTTGATTTGTTTTTCCATTGTTTTTAAAATAATTGATGTTCTTTGGGCTGCCAACTCTTTTATTTGCACAAACCTTGGTACATTTCTTCCAAATTTTGGTGTTTTAAATTTTTGAGATTTTATTTTATTTACTACTGATGGACCAGTAGTATCTTTTAACTTTTGTGTTTTTACTTTTTCTTTAAAATTTTTAAATTCTTTAAACTCTTTACAGTTAATTGGATTGAAGTGACAATCCTTTGCTAAATGGTTTACTTTGTTGCAAATAACACATCTTAATTTCTTATCTTTAGCACCTTCAGGTTTTCTTTGATCTAAGAGTTGATTTTTATTTCTTTCATTTCCCCTTCTTAAAATTTTTGGTATATTTTCTGCATTATATTTAGGAGAGTCATCTTGACTTTGTGCTGTGTGAAAGCTTGTATCAATTGAGTCTGTGGTTTGATCATCATCAGAAGAATCATTTGATTCAGCTGTAATTGTGAATTCTATTTCAGATGTTTCATCATTAGATTCAGTTTGATTTTCATTTTTTAATTCATTTATGATTCTTTCTGAACTATCTTTAAGTGGAGGAATGAATTTATATGGAGGTGGTACAGCATGATATCCCACTCCATGCACAACTTTTTCAGTGGTTTGATTACTTGTTAGTTCATTTACAATTTGAGAGCTTCTTTCAAACTTTTTAATGGTTAACTTGTTTTGTTCTAATTCTATTTGAAATTCTTCTAGTTTGATTAAAGCTTCTTTTAATTTTAATTCAAGATGTTCTTTTTCATAAGTGGTTTGTAGCAATTCTTCTTTTATCTTTTGATCAGTTATTTTATAAATTTTGATTTGATTTTCAAGATCAGCTATACAACCATTATATTCAATTCTTCTATTTCTATTTAGAATCATCTCTTCAAGTGTTTCTTTATTGAGTTTTTCTAAATCTTTATAAGCTTTAATGCATTCAGGAGTGCAAGATTTAGAATGTACCTTAGTAGGAGAGTCAGTGAAAGCCATGAGAGCTTGATTCTGTGCATGCTCCTCTGCTTGAAAGCTCCAGTCATAACCTTGTCCTTGTTGTGAAACAAGAGCAGTTGAGTTTGATCTTTTGTCTGGTTGAGGACATTCTTTAGCAAAGTGCCCAAGGTTGTTACAGTTGTAACATTTGACTTTAGTCTTGTCAAATCCAGCCTTGTCACCTTTGTTGTAGTTAAGATTTGTTCTACCAGTCCTCTTTAAGAACCTTTTGGTTCTTAAACTCAGCATGGCCATCTGCCACTTAAGATCCATCTCTTCAAGATCATCAGGATTCAATTGTTCCAAATCATCACTAATTAGTGCAGTGTGCACATGACTAGTGAAGAAGGATTCTCTTGCAGCATCTTCACAATCTGCAGCCTTTGCAGTTTCCAGACCTGTTCATGTACTAGACACAAAAGCAGCATTGTTTGAAGATGAGTTAGGAGTTTTAGAACTTACCTCAGATTCAAACACTCTAAGCTCATTGTACAATTTATCCAGCTCTTTTTCTTCCAGGGCATCACCTTGTCTATATATGACTGTGTACATAGACCATTCTTCTCCAAGAGATCTGAGAAATTTTCTGCTGACATCATCATTGTCTGGTTTCACACCAACTTGATTCAATTCACCAATGAGTTTGTTGAATCTATCAAAGGTTTGAGATAGGGATTCATTCTTTTGGCCTTTGAAATTTTCAAAGTCCTGTTTTAGTACAGACTTCATGTTTCTTTTGGTGCTTTTAGTGCCAACGAATCTCTTTTCCAATGCCTGCCACAACATCTTTGCATCATCATATTCAACAAAGAGATGTTGATAGTCATTAGGAATGGCTAGTAGAAGAGTGCTTAGAGCTTTGAGTTCGATTCCTCTGTCTTTCTTCTCCTTTTCACACTTGAGTTTGTCTGCTTCAGTTGCAGAACTAGTTGCTTGACCTTGAACGGTTTTGTTTCCTTCGACAACAACTTCCCACATGGAATAATCAGTAATAAGCATGTATTGCTTAATACGATTCTTCCACATTCCAAAGTTATTTGGAGTGAGTATAGGGATTTTATTAGCTTGAGTGCTTTCATTGTTATCAGTCATGATGAACAATATGTGTGTTTTTAAAGATTAAAACTTTTTGTTGTTCTTAAAATTCGTAGATCTAGAACCAATAAGCTCTGATACCACTTGTCAGGATCGATTAACTATGAATTAGTTAATAAATACCTTTAGATCTAATTGATGATAGAAGTTACAGCGGATTAACACTATATCAATATGATTAAGAACAATGAACTGTAAGAACAATATGCAATAATATTAAGAACACAGTTTCACAAAAAGCTTCAATGTATATTATTGATTAACAATACACACGTACGTTTACAATTCGTAAGGAACTATATATAATAGTCCTTGAAGCCTAACTATTTACCCTAGTTATTATAGGACTTGATTTACATCGAATTATAAAAGATATACATTGAATAACATTCTATAACTAACTCTGCGAAGATCTCGGACTTGATATGCTTCCAAATACGCTCACCAGTAGTAATTACATTCACCAGTAGTAAATGTCATCGTCAGTAGTAACTCTGGTAATCAGTATTAAGTCCAAAACCAACGTCAGTAGTAACTACTAATGATCAGTAGTATCTTCAATATGTGCATGAGCAGTAGTAAGCTAGTTATAGACTTCACCAGTATCAACTCATCAGTAGTAAGTGTTTCTGCCCCATCAGTAGTAATCATAGTCTTCATCAGTAATAACTATGATCAGTACTAACTGCAGCATCAGTAATAAGTTGAACTGTGATTTGCTCCAATACTTATACATGTTTTCGGTTCTCCTTTTTTTGGTTCTGGTTCGGTTGATGTAGCTTATGTACTTTATAACTTAAGAACGAAATATGTTATACTTGCTTTTTATAAGCTTTAATTTGAGTTGTGTTTATAACAAACTACATACACTAACTCCATTTATAGTAACATACTTGATACTTCAAAGTCACTAGACCAAACCATTACAAGTACCAGAGGCATAGAGCATATAGACAAGTTCTAAAAGAATGTTACTTTGTAACCCCTCATAATCTTGATGCAAATGGACCCCAAAATCATGGAAAATAAACCATAAAATATGAGTTGCAATAAGTAAAAAAGTAAATACTTCCTCCGATTCAAAATAAGTGAAACACTTGGGGTTTCACGGTTTTTGAGGCAAAAGATTATAATGATGGTTAAATTAGATTAATTGGATGGTTAGTGGGGAATGGGTCCCACACCTTTTGAATAAAGTAAGGTTAATGATGTTTAAAGGTAAAATGTAAGGGTAAAGGGGTCATTTCACTTTGTTAAATTAGATAGTTAGTGTGTGTGGGTCCCATTTTATTTGCCAAATAAGGAAACTTTTCAAAGTGTATCACTTATTTTAAATCACCCCAAAAAGGAAAGTGTATCACTTATTTTGAATCGGAGGAAGTATATCAAATTAGATACCACCAAAAAAGGACCCTGAATTGTCTGCAGCCTATTTTAATTTGACAAGGGCACATCAAATCAAAATAATAAATACCATTGGCTATACTTATAAATTATTGAAAACTATGGAACAATTCTTGAATTATATCTTCTAAATTAATTTAATTTGGAAAATATTGGACGCCAGCATTTTATTTGTGTTAAAACAATGTATTTATTATTTAAACTACTTTTATGACATGAATTAAACAAGTTTTTAAGATGTAAATTTCTGAATCAACAAATATTGACTTTTCTTTTATTTAAACAATGTAGAAAGAAACAGAAGTTACATAACTATGCAGTCCCTTGAGTGTTCCATCACATTCACCACCAGATTGTGGGCCCTTGATTTGCTGGTATTTTGTACACAAAAGGACTTGAATACAATCCTGCACTTTTTTGTAGGGAAAAGACCCATGTCTTGTTTTTCTCAGCAAAAGTCAAAAGTCAAACATAAACAATTAGTCATTTAGCAATGCGCATTGATAGGGGGTGCATCAAGAAACTATTGTACAACTGATTTTCAATGAATTGTACAACTCATTGATGTTTTCTCACACATTAGTAGCTTTCACCTTACCCACCCATTCAAAAAAGTAATAAACATATATGATATATACTGCACATATAATTTTAAAAATGAATATATATACTTCCTTCGTTTCAAAAATAAGTGATACATTTTAAGTTTTATGTTTTTTGAAGCAAAAAATTATAATGATAGTTAGATTAGATTAAATTGGATAGTTAACGGGGGATGAGTTCCACACATTTTAATTAAAGTGAGTTAATGTTATTTAAAAGTAAAAGTAAGGGTAAATGTGTCATTTCACTATATTAAACGGATAATTAGCGGAGTTGGGCCCTATTAAATTTTATTAAATAAGGTAAGTTTACAAAATATGTCACTTATTTTGACACACCAAAAAACGGAAAGCGTATCACTTATTATTTTGAGTCGGAGGTAGTATATAGAGTGCTACATTGGAGATTTACGAGCACAGCGTCAGGATTTAAGTAACTGAAACAACATTGGCCCAAAAAAAAGGACAGGAAAGTTTTGGTGGGTCAGCCCAATCCTATTGGCCCATTTTGACCCATACATGAAAGTACCATGTGTTGACCGCAACCGATTTTGACCTATTACTCACATCCCACCCTTTTTGACACCTCTACGAGTCAGCTAACTTTATATACTTCCATCGTTCCAAAAGAATAGTTTGCAAGACGAAAACACACTTGTAAGTAATGTGCAATTAATGCCAGCTTTTAATTAGCTAAATGATAGTTTTACCCCTTTTAGAATGTACAATTAGTGCAATTTTTTTCATGTACTTGCAACTTACAAGTAGATTAGGAAAGCTTGGTGAATAAATTAGAAGAAGTCCCTTTGGAGGAATTGAAAGGTCCACGTGACCTGTTTAACCTACAAAAAGCCCAAATTTATGATATATAATATAAGATAGAATATAGATATAAATTTACGCATGATAGTGAAACTGCAACATTAACAAAATCCTATAATATGTTGTTAAATGGATATCCTATAATATTTCATGTGACTGAATTGGATGTCAATGGGGATTCGGAGGTCTAAATAGAAGTGGAAAATAAACAGTTTAGTTATCGGGTTTAAATGGGTGATTTTTGTGTAAAGAGGTCAGGGCTTGTTGACCCGAAACACTTTTTGTTTAAATTTTCTTTATAAAAACTTTAATGTGTCAGATACGATTACATAAAGTTATATTATATCAACATAATCTAACTATTTGAATGATAAGATTTAACTATTTGAATGATAAGATTTAGGAGATTTTAAGCATTAAAAATAAACTTTGCGTGACTTTCGACCCATTTGACCTTTTAGGCAAATTTAGAGTTAAAACATAACCCAAACCGACCAATTAAATGGGTCGAAATTGTCAACTCTAGTTCTGCACATACAAAGCAATCTGGTCCTAAAAAGATCACCTACAGAAGTGCATTAGCTTTTCTTGGAATTGATATATTGACCTATGTATTGAAAAGCCAGTATTTGGAATTGATATGTAAATATTGGGAAAACATGTAGTTACAGTTCTTCAAATGTATCTGTAGACACTACAAGAAGATCAGAAATTGATATATTCATACTAAATAAGTTAATTTTTTTGTAAGCATTCCGTAGCTAAGACAACTTGTTTTCCAAGGCTAATTGTTCAGTGGTCAAGATTTAATAGCCTCAAGTCAACAGCTGTTTGAAATCAAGACTTAACTGATAACATGCATACTCTGATCAAGATCAGAGGAAATAGGTACATGTGTGTATGTCATATGCGTGAGTATTTGTCTTTCTAAAAATAATAATGTTTTAAAGGATTGATACTTGTTTCTAAAGGATCCAAAACTTTGACAATAATTTTGTTTTTATTAAGAAACGTGACAAAAATAAACAATGCAAGAGGAACATGGGAGAGGACTTCCTCCATATTTCAGTTATTATTATTATAGAAACAAATGTTGCACAAATAACTTAACAATGATGAAAAGAATTACAAATGGACTCTAATTAATCAAGATGGTCATGGGGTCTAATTGACATGAATATGGCCGCATATTGCCTGAGCATACACCATCCTCCTCCGTCACATGATACACCGCCCGCCGGCCACGTACCGCCTCCACCCTATTTGTATGTTGACCGCCGCCCAAGTCCGCCAGTTGGACGAGTAATACCTGTTTCAGTCTCTCATTTGCAAATTTGTATCTGAAATGGTCTGTCCAAATGGTTAGCATCGAGCCCAAATGCTTCTGTGGGCTCCACACATGTAAATGTTGCGGAAGATGCCGGAAGCCGGTTTATAAATGGTCTTCGAAGGCACCACGATAAAAGTTCGTCACCTAAGTAGCCTCCGGGGTCTAGTATACTTGTTGCAACAACTCCTTTACTTAGGTTTTGACTACTTTTAACGCGTCCTTGAACTATAAACACCATTCTTTGAACGGGGTCCCCTTCTCGTATGATCTAGAGTTCAAAACTTATATTATCAAAACACATTAATAGTTCAAAGATAATACTTAATGATGTATATTAAGTGACAATATATTGACAAAAGTTTGTTACGATCGATATAGAAATTATGATACCTTTTCATCCTTTGAGAATACTAGTGGTTTCGCAAATGTTGTCAAGTATCAAATCGTCTAAATTGTGGAATAATGGTACCTAAAGACGACAAATTGTAATCATAATTAACATATTACTATATTAGTATTTCCAACTTTGCCAAGAATTCTTAAAAGAAAGTTGAAAGTGTATGATTTAATTACCATTCGAACAAGATCTAGGCAAAGAAAACGCTTAATATCTCGTCTAAGGCCTTCAGGCATGTCCTTAATCAATTCCATCTCATCTTCACCTCCCATCAACGCCCAATTTTGGCGTTCATAATGACGAACTCTTTGTTTAAGAAGTGCCGGTAATTGTCTCCTTTTCATCCACCATTCCATATCGCGGCATCTTAATTGCATTTTCCTCTTTTTCGCCATAACCGCGTGCAAGAACACCTTCATTATTGCAAAAAAATCAGCCCAGTTATGAAAATTTTATATTATTTTAAGTAGGATATAATATGCATCGCGTCAGAATTGTACTGAACCGAACCCGACAGAACATGGAATAATAGTACCAACAAAGGTAACTAAAAATGCAAAAACGGACAAGATACGTGACATACAAGAATTTTTCTAACAAAATCAAAGTGAGAAAGGTATTTACCTGAATATTACCGATCAATAACGTGAAAAGCATCAAGCCACTTAGGACGACACAAATACTAAAGATCACTTCAACCCAATGACTAGTGGGTTCAAGATCATTTCCAAATGTACTAAGGCTCATGAGACCCCAAAAGATGGGATAAAGTATCTTAACGGTGAGTGAGTTGCTAGAAATAACAGGAAGTGCCCATCGGTAAATACCATAGTGGTACGGTCCATTTACATCTAAACACATCGGCTTTCTAACTAAACTTGTCGAGTTTCCAGCACAACGACCACCAAATGTATCATCGGACAACAAAAACTGGTAGCAAACCTCGTCCGCACAAGATAAAGCAAGATTACACACACTTTTCCTATTACATTGTTGTCTTAGGCACGAAACCACCCGTTGTATCGCCAAAACATACCAACATCCACCCGCAACCTATTAATGTAACAAACATTGTTAGCTTATGCACACTTACAAATTACAATGGTGTTGAAAATGTTCACAAGTATATATAAGGAATCTCTAATTTCACTATTGTAATTTTATTTTGTTATAAAACGAAATCGGAAGAAGATAGTCTTACATGAGAAGCAATGAAGTAGGCGATGAGATTAAGGGCGAAACCCCACCAAATGGTGCCGAAGATGTAGCCAGTGACTTTTGCCATCCTTCTCATTAGCGAGATTGAGTGGTAAACTTTGGGAAGGAATTGGAACACGAAAATGAGCAAAAGGGTGGTCATGATCGCCTTTATTTGCTCTTCGCGTATTAATCGTGGCACTACTAACCAAAACACGGCCTGGAAAATAAGTATGATTAAGGTTTAGTATTCTAACCAAAGACTCAAGTGCAATGTCATTCCTATAGTCTTCTAGTCCAGTAATTTTTGTGTATGTTACATTTTTAAGCCTATGAGCGTACCCTAAATACTACTCCCTTTCCTACGTCTCATAAAAAAGTTTACATTTCATTTGGGCACAATCTTTTAGGAGATAGTTAGTGGTTGGGTCATTTGTAATACTTTTGATTAAAATATAAGGTTAGATTGGAGAGAAAAGTGTTTTATTGGTGGAATGATTGGTAATAATATTATTTTATTAAGTGGGCTCCCAAATTTGAGAAATGTAAATTTTTTTTGGGACAAAATTTTAAAGAGAAATATAAACTTTTTTATGGGACGGAGGGAGTATTATATAACAATCTTATTAGCTACAGTGTAGGCTCAATCAAAAGTTTTGTCATTCTTCGTACTTGTGAGAATGGGTGCTTCGTTCAACCTTTTGTAAATCAAAAGTTGAAATTAAAAGATATTTAATAGATTTCATATCAACCATTTTGTAAATCACATAATTAAATAATACTCCCTCCGTCCCACAAAAAACTTCTCATTTCCCATATTTGATGGGCTACACACAATAAAAAACTATTATTACTAAAGACCTCACCACTAATATCCACTAACTATCTTTGGCTCTCCAACTCAACCTTATATTTTAACCAAAAGTATTATCAATGACCTCACCACTAACTATCACCTAAAAATTTGTGCAAAAACCAAATGAGAAGTTTTTTTGTGAGACGGAGGGAGTAATTTTTAGTAGAGATCAATAATATTACCTCCGTATCAAAATAAGTGATATAACTATCTATTTAGAAATGGATCAAAATAACTGATATACTTCTAAAACTTACATTATTTGGTAAAAAAGTGAGATCATTTCTCTACTAACTATCTACTTTAATAAAATGAAATTACCCTTTTACTTCTATTTTTACTTTTAAACATCATTAATATCACTTTATTCAAAAGAATATGACTCTTTTTTTACTAACTATCTACTTTAATCTATTTATTAGTTTTTTACCTTAAAAGCCGTATTTGTTTAAATGTATCAGTTATTTTAATAAGGAGGAAGTAGTAAAATTATTGAGCATGTAATAATGGGTAAACTGGTTACCTGTGGGACCGGGAGTATGACGAACGCGTCGTACCAGAACCCTTTGAGTGACCGAACATAATGAGATGAGATAGCCTGTGGATCCCACACAAGCTTCCCACATCCAACCACAAGCGACTCTCGTGACACGTAAGCAATCCGGAACTGCAACCACGTGTGAAGAAGATGAACACCATCAACCACCGTCAGTAACACTGCCACCACCGCCGCCAGCGCACCGTCCATGTACAGACACGGAAAACCACCGCGCCCGATGGAAAGTGTATAGAAAAAAAGTGGGTCGACGGCCAACGCCAACCCACGGGCCAGAAGGAAGAATCTGTTCCATCTCTGCACTCTTTTGCTCCGGGGATCATAGACACGGCTGAGGAAGCTAGACGGCCGGCGTCTCCGGCCGTCATTGGAGGAACGGTTTTCGAGGATTTTAGAGGCGGGGCGGTGGCGGATGGGGATGAGGGAAGAACCGGCGGAAGCTTCCCATTGGGGTTGGTGAGCGTGGTCGCAGCTGGTGGAGTGGAAGACCGGAACGCCTACTTGGGTGCAGGCGTAGCATTCTGTTGTATTGGAAATGGGACTGTCTTCGTCGAGTTCGTCGGCGCTGTCGGAAATAGTACTCCGGCGACGGAATAGTTGACGGAAAGAAGTGTCAGGATCGATTAACTATAGACAAGTTAATAAACACCTTAGATCTAATTGAATATAGAAGTTGCAGCGGATCAACACTATATCAATGTAATTAAGAACAATGAACTGTAAATAACATGCAAAGTATTATGAACACAGTTTCACAAAAAGCTTCAATGTATATTATCAAGTTAACAATACACACGTACGTTTACAATTCGTAAGGAACTATTTATAATAGTCCTTGAAGCTAAACTATTTACCCTAGTTATTCTAGGACTTGATTTACATTCGAATTCTATAGATATACATTGATTTACATGCTATAACTATCTCTACGAAGATCTCGGACTTGATATGCTTCCAAAACGCGTATCAGTAGTATTCTGCAATCACCAGTAATAAATTCATATCATCAGTAGTAAGTTTGGTGACCAGTAGTAAGTCCAAAACCAACGTCAGTAGTAACTACTAAGATCAGTAGTATCTTCAATCTTTGCATGATCAGTAGTAACTAAGTTATAGTATACACCAGCATCAACTTCATCAGTAGTAATATGTTCTGCCCCATCAGTACTAAGTATGTCAGTACTAACTGCAGTATCAGTAATAAGTTGATCTGTGTTTTGCTCCAACAATCTCCCCCTAAACTTATTGATTATCTTTTTAATCAATCAAGTTTCTTTTGTTCTTCTTCTTCTTTTCTTCTTCTTTCTAGGGTTCTTTGATTTTGAGCGTTTCTTTGAGCTATGATGTACTTGCTGTTTCTTTTTGTAAAATAATTCAATTTGTTCTGAAACATTACTTCATCATATGGCTTCATCATAGTATTTGTGAATATCTGATACATTGTCTTCTCAGAGTGTGGATATTCCTTTTCATACAAGTACAGCTCACATACTTTGTTAGATTTTTCAAAGAAGTACATTTGAGCAGTTGGAATAACATTCCAATGATAAACATTTCCTTCACTGGTAAATTGTTCTGGATAGTTGTCTGGATAGAATGCAGCATCTATCATAGTTGTTAAGTATCCAGCTCCAGATTCTTTCCATGATTTCTTTCTCATTCTTGGTTTTCCAATGATCAGTAGTTTAATAACATCACCTCTTGAACAGGACATGATCAATGGTAACCATCCAGTGAATCTCTGTACAACTTTGTCTTCCCTTATGATCTCTATCACATTATTATTCAAAATTCTCCAGTTTATGATAGGATTATTTTGTAAGGGAGCAACTGGTAGATCAAGAACTGGAATTACTTGCTCTGTTTTTGACTTCTTTTGAGCACTTTGTTCTTGAGAGACGATCTTTCTTTTCTTTGTTGATGGCTCACCAGTAGTTGAAATACTATCCTTCTTGAATAAACTTGGACTAATTGGGATTAAAGTTTTGATTGGACTTAAGGCTTTGGATTTCTTTTCTTCTTCTCCTTCTTGTTCAGCCAAGTCTTTCTTCTTTGCAGTACAATATTTGTCTATAATAGTAATCATCTTCATTCTTCCAAAAGATTTTGCACTGTGCCCTTTTGTCTTTAGAAAGTCTATCATAAGAGTCTTCTGTTCAAATATATCATCTGGTAAATCACCTTTTGTTCTTTTGCATTCTGCTACAAGATCTTCAAGACAGTTTAGATGTTCTTCTTCTACTTTTCTAAGCCTTTTGAATTCTGCTTCTTGGGCTTTTATCTGAACATCTTTAATTTGAACAGGTGCTTGAACAGGAATTTCTCTTTTATCCTTCTTCTGTTCAAGAGCTCGATACTTAGCTACCTTCTCCAAATATCTCTTTTGCTTCACCTTCCATTTAGACTGTTTATCAGCTCTAACAAGATTTATCTTGTTTACCATGTAATGACCAAGAGCTCTGTTGGGGTAATCTTCATCATATATTTCTTTACCCTTTCCAATATGTGCTGAAGGTGGAGGTGGAATATATTTCATATCGGGCACACCACTGATTATTATAGAAGGAGAAAATAACCTAAGTTCATTTTGTTGAAGTATTTTTGGATGTGGAGGAAGTGAGCACTCATCAACCTCAAACCAATTCACATTATCATCAATGTCAGGTATGATAAGTGGTTGAGCAGGTGTTGGTGGTTTGGTGATGATTTCATATCTTTCTCTTTCAATTAATTCTGGTAGTTGTAGTTCTTCCTCTTCAGTAATGACTAGAGTAGTTACTACTGGTGTTACTTCAGGAGTTACTACTGATAGGGCATCAGTAGTATTTGCTGCTTTTAATTCCTCTTCTTCATTTACTACTGCTATAATATCAGTAGTAGAGGTTACTACTGGTATTTCCTTTTCAACTTGTTCTTCCATTGTAGCAGTAGTAACAGGCTCATCTTCAGTAACCATCATTTGTGGGCCTTCATCAACTTCTGTTTCTTTTAAATTTAGGAGAGAAGATGCTGCTGCTGCAATTGATTCATCAATCATAGTTTGTATGTTGTCCTTCTCCCCCTTAGTGAGCTCAACTGGTGGAGCCTCACTATCATCAATCTTTTTCTTCAATTTTCTGATGATTTTGGTTTGTTGATGAAGCATGTGCTCATATAATCTCATTCTTTTGTTGATGGTATTGACATGCCTTTTCATTGCAGCTATCGTTTTTCCTTGGTTTGTTAAATATTCAAGACAATTTTGTACTGTGGATTCAAGAGAATCCACTTTTTCCGTCAATTGGTTGATTTTAATACTGCCCTCACTCCATCTAGCAAGATCATCGGGCTGACTAACAGGTACATTGGTTTGAAGGTTTTCCATCCTATCCGTCAATTCAAAAGATCTGCCCTCATCACTTCTTGGTGATGAAATGGGTCTTTTAGACATTCTCTTCTTCCTAGAAGAAGTAGAGATGCCCCCCCTTTTGGTTTCTTGGCACCGGGGTCCTTTCAGTAACTCCTCAAATGAGTCATCACTCAAAGTTGCCGAGGTCTGGGTCCTAAAGATGTTTTCACTGTCCTGTGCACCCACCTTTGGGGCATCAGTAGTGAAAGCCCTCGCCTCATGTCCTCTCTCCTCCTTGGAGGACAACTCTTGGAGCCTGGGGTTTGACTCAATGTGTCCCCTGGTGTCCTTTAAAGATTTCTTTCTTTTATAAAGTGTGGAAATGTTTTTGGTTTTATCTGGCAGGTCTTCCACAGAGTGAAGAGTAGCACTCTGCAGATTTAAATCAAGTTCCTGTGACACATTCAGGACTTTTGTGTGGGCTGGTGATTGAGTTGCTAGATGGGGTGGTGTTTGGGCTGTTTTTGGGGGTGATGGAGTGGGTTGAGGTTCAACTTGGGTTGTAGCAATGGTTGAACCTTCTCCAGTAAGGGGATGATCTTTGATCATATTAGGAAACAGAGGGGTTTCCTTACCCGAAAATTTAAATTGTTTTCTCATATATGAGAAAACTTTCTTGTTCAACTCAGGTAGTATGAAAATATTTTTAGGAGTTGACAAGTTTTGTAATTCACAATTTATGATATGTTGTAGAAATCTGGGATACATTAAAAATTTGGTAGAACTTAGATTTCCCAACATACCTTCAAAGATCATTTGAGAAAAATTAAATACTTGGTCTGTGGATAAACAGACAACAGCAGATGCTATTGCCTTATTAAACTCATTCCAAGTACTTCTTTTTGGAGAAATACAATGTTGAATAGTGTGAACTAAGAATTTCCATTGTGGGGAGAGAAGACCCTTTTGAAATGTTACTATATTGAGTCTTCCCTCATAACCCATTTTTTGTAAAATTTCAGCAATGTATTCCTTAGGAAGAGTAGACATACCTGAATCGTCATGAAGTTGTAGATGGTATCTGATTGATTGTTCTGTTACTGTTATATGCTTTCCATCTACTTGTGATTTGATTATTGATACAGTTGTTCCTTCCGTTTGCTCAGCATTGGTCCAGAAGTCCACCAAGTGCTGTTGATATGATGTTGGTTTTACAGTTAAAGCAAACTGTATATAAGAGTTTTTCAAGAATTTTACGATCGGACGAAAATCTTTTGTGCCGTCGGGATTCTTTAGAAAGGCACACATATTGTGAAATTCGGAATATTTGAGATCGGTTTGAACATTCAAAGATGTTAGAGTTGCCATTTTTGTGGAATTTTGTGAAGAACAGAAGAGAATTTTGTTATTGATGAAGGGTTTTTGATCGTAAGCTAGGGTTTATCGTGAGACTTTAGCAAATCGAAGTGAAGATAATGCTAAACTAATCGACTGCCGCCTTTTATATCTTTCGATTTAACCTGCAAAACTACTAAATTGTCCTTCGAATCATAACATAACGGTTATTTTCATGGGGGTTAGTTTGGTAATTGTGTTTCTGAAAGACCGGTAGTAAATAAGATATCAGTAGTAAAACGTCAGTAGTATCTATTAACATCAGTAGTGAGTAAGGATTTTGATATCAGTAGTAACTATAGACATCAGTAGTAACCATTAACACACAAGACCAGTAGTATATGTGAACACCAGTAGTACTGAACACCAGTAGTATTCATGTACACCTAATACACACCAGTAGTATTTAACTACCAGTAGTATTTTGTGCACATGCCTACACACCAGTAGTACAGATATACCAGTAGTAAAACACTTAAGTAAATAAATAATATTTTACAACAACAACTTTACACATGATTTTAAGTGAGATTTTAAGTTATCAAAATCATTCCAATACTGCTAACCAAGAAGTTGAATCTTCCTACATCAAATGCTTTTGTAAAAAGATCTGCTAATTGATCATCAGTATGGATTTTAACTACTTTGATTAATTTCTTTTCATTACAATCTCTTATAAAGTGAAATCTTATTTCAATGTGTTTAGTTTTTGAGTGTTTTACTGGATTATTCACAATACTAATAGCACTTTGATTATCAATAAAAATAGGAGTTTTAAGGATAGAGATACCAAAGTCTAGAAGCTGATTTTGAATCCATAGTACTTGAGCACAGCAAGCAGATGCATCTACATACTCTGCTTCAGCAGTTTATGTTGATACATTTGTTTGCTTCTTACATTGCCATGACACCAATCTTGATCCAAAGAATTGACATCCACCAGTAGTAGACTTTCTATCTTGACATTCTCCTCCATAGTCACTATCTGTGTAGGCTATGAGTTCAAATGGTGAATCATGTGGATACCATAGACCTAGTGATGGTTTGCCTTTCAAGTATCTGAATATTCTTTTAACAGCTTGCAAGTGTAGTTCTTTAGGTCTTGCTTGATATCTTGCACACACACAAACACTATACATAATGTCAGGTCTTGATGCAGTTAAGTACATCAAAGAGCCTATCATTGATCTATATAAGTGTTCATCTACATCCTCCCCCTCAACATCAGGATGTAGGTGTTTGTGTGTTTCCATTGGTGTACTAGCACTTTTACTGTCTTTCAAATCAAACTTTTCCAAGATGTCTTTGACATATTTTGATTGATTTATCAAAATGCCATCTGTTCTTTGATTGACTTGGAGTCCAAGGAAGAAGTTCATTGGACCCATAGAGCTCATCTTGAATTTAATTTGCATCAGTTCTTCAAATTCTTTTCATAGTAAATCATTGGTTGAACCAAAGATGATATCATCGACATAGATTTGTACCAGTAGAATATCATCTTTGACTTTCTTTGTAAACAAAGTTTTATCAATGGCTCCTCTTTTAAAGTTGTTCTTCAATAGGTATGATGATAATGTGTCATACCATGCTCTTGGTGCCTGATGTAGGCCATATAGGGCTTTATCTAATTTGAACACATAATCACCATGTTTTGGATCTTCAAAACCTGGAGGTTGGCAAACATAGACCTCTTCTTCAATCTTCCCATATAGGAATGCACTCTTCACATCCATTTGATAGACTTTGAACTTTTTGAATGAAGCATATGCTAGAAATATTCTTATAGCTTCAATTCTAGCAACAGGAGCATATACTTCATCATAGTCTATTCCTTCTTCTTGAGTGTATCCTTGTGCTACAAGTCTGGCTTTGTTTTTGATCACTATACCTCTTTCATCTTTCTTGTTTCTGAAGATCCATCTTGTTCCAATGGCTCTTTTTCCTTTGGGTAAAGGTACAAGTGTCCAAACAGCTTGTAACTTGAATTGAAGGAGTTCTTCTTGCATTGCCTCAATCCAGTTTGAGTCCTTCATTGCTTGTTGGATCTTCTTTGGTTCATCCTGAGATAGAAAGCATTCAAACATACATTCATTAGCAATTAAACTTATATTACACATATTTGCAGTTAAGCTTTTGTTTAATTTGCTTCTTGTTTGTAGTGGTGAGTTAACATCACTTAGAACAAGGTCTAATGGATGGTTCTTCTGAGTCCTTGTAGTTGTAGCTTTGTCAACCACTAGTTGATTGTCAAGATTGGACTCATTTGTCTCAGGTAGTTGTTCTTCTAGAGATCCTTCATTGTCATTGATATTTGGTTCATCATCATCTTGATCAGAGTTACTACTGCTATCATCTTCGTTTAGGTCAGAAGTGTTGCTGTTGTTACTGGTATCAGTAGTATCTTGAGAATCTAGGTTAATGTTGGGACCAGTAGTATTTTGAGTACTATTACTGGTATCAGTAGTATTTGAATTACTACTGTCCTCATTCTCAGAGTTACTACTGGTTCCAGAACTTGAGTTATTACTGACATCAGTATTAACTTTTGGAGCAGTATTTACTACAATGTATCTCATTTCCTCTTGACCAGTATTAACTGATGATGTTCCTTCCTTTTGATTGGGACAATTTGAATTACCTGTATTGAAATTCATGTTAGAATTAAAGGATTTGGTTAGATTGTCTATGTCAAATAGCCAATCTGGACCATTTCCTTGTTCATTAGGTACATTTTCATTAAAGGATACATTTAAGCTTTCTTCAATTATCCTTAGTCTTTTGTTGAATACTCTGTATGATTTGCTTTGAGTAGAGTATCCCACAAAGATTCCATCATCAGCTTTGCAGTCAAATTTACCAATTTGTTCTCTTGTAATTAGAATAGTACAAGGACAACCAAATGATTTTAAGAAACTTATAGAAGGTTTTCTTTTATTGAAAAGTTCATATGGTGTTTTAAAAAGTGGCTTCACTATTAATACTCTGTTTTGAACATAACAAGCAGTATTAACAGCTTCTGCCCAAAAAGTAATTGGTAATTTTGAGTCTGCAAGCATTGACCTTGCTGCTTCAATGATGGTTCTATTTCTTCTTTCAGCTACACCATTTTGTTGTGGAGTTCTAGGTGAGCTGTATTGCCTGTCAATACCTTTAAGATCACAAAAGTTAATTAAGTTAGCATTTTTAAATTCTGTGCCATTATCACATCTTATGGCTTTAACTTTTTGATCAGATGTGTTCTCCAGTTTGACAATTAAATTCTTTATGAGTTCACTTGTTTCATCCTTTGTCCTGAGAAAGAAAACCCATGTATATCTGGAAAAGTCATCAGTAATAACAAGACAATATTGTTTCTTTCCAATACTCATTACATTTGTAGGTCCAAAAAGGTCCATATGTAAGAGCTGTAAAGGAACAGAAATAGAGTTCACAGTTTTGGACTTATGAGAAGTCTTGTGTTGTTTACCTTTTAGGCATGCAACACAATGATGATCACACATGAATTGTTTTTGAGGTAGTCCAATGACCAGATTTCTTTTTACCAAATTGTTCATGTTTTTAAAATTTGTGTGACACATCCTTCTATGCCATAGTTCTGATTCAGTGGTGTTTGCTTTGGATATAAAACAGTTGACCTCATTTGTAGAAATGAGTTCTCCCCCTATATCTAGGCAATACACATTGTTTCTCCTAGGAGTTCTTAAAACAACATATTTTTCATCTAAAATAAAATCAGGAGAAAGAATGATGCACTCAATGTCTGTGAAAAGAATTTTATTCTTTTTATCACATACTTGAGACACACTGACAAGATTGTATTTTAGTTCAGCTACAAAAAATACATCATCAAAGGTAATTTTGCCATTAGTAACAGTACCTTTACCTGTAATCTTACCTCCTTGGGGATTCTCACCAAAAGCCACATAACCTCCATCAAATGACTTGAAATCTTTAAGAATTTGCAGATTTCCAGTCATGTGCCTTGAGCATCCACTATCAATATGCCATGTTCTTCCTTCTTCTGGGATCTGAATGCTCTGCACAAGAGAGTAAAGGATTAGTTAAGTTTGGGAACCCAAGCTTTATATGTCTTGGGTTCATCCTTTGAGAAATAAGCTTTTGGGGATTTAACTTTAAACACTTTTGGTACCCATACTTGTTTATTACTGGTGTTTTGTTTTACTACTGCCCTTTTGGAGTTATTACTGGTGTGAGAATTTCCTACTGATCTTGGTTTATACCCATGATTTTTAGCTTTTGAATACTTTACTACTGATGGACCAGTAGTATTTGGGTACTTACCATGTTTAGAATGACCAGTAGTGTTTTTAGAGTTACCACCAGTAGTATTTTTGAAAGTTGTTTTGGGAGCAGTAGTATTTTTAAAATTAGGGTTTTTACCAGTAGTATTCTTGTACTGGTACCATACAGCATTATAATTAGGGTTAACACCAGTAGTAAATTTGTTAAAGTTTCTACTGGTGTTGGAAAATTTAAAATATTGTTTATTTTGGGTGGATTTTCCATTGTTCTTGAAGTAATTGCTGTTCCTTGGGCTTCCAACTCTTCTGTTTTGCACAAATCTTGGTGCACTTCTTCCAAATTTTGGAGTTTCAGCAATTGGAGTTTTGATTTTATTTACTACTGAAGGACCAGTAGTATCTTTTAACTTTTGAGTTTTTGCATTTTCTTTAAAAATTTTAAATTCTTTTAACTCTTTGCAGTTTATTGGATTGAAATGACAATCCTTTGCTAAATGGTTCATTTTATTGCATATAACACATCTTAATTTCTTATTTTTAGCACCTTCAGGTATTCTTTGATCTAAGAGTTGTTTTTTGTTTCTTTCATTCCCCCTTGTTAAAATTTTTGGTACATTTTCAGCATTATATTTGGGAGATTCATTTGGACTTTGAGCTGTGTGAAAACTTGTATCAATTGATTTTGGTGATTCAGTTTGAGATATTGTAAATTCAATTGATTGCTCATCATCAGAAGAATCATTTGATTCAGATGTTTCAGTATTAGATTCAGTTTGATTGTCAGTTTTTAATTCATTAATGATTCTTTCTGAACTGTTTTTTAGTGGAGGAATGAATTTATGTGGAGGTGGTACAGCATGATATCCCACCCCATGAACAACCTTTTCTGTAGTTTGATTATTAGTTAATTCATCAAGAATTTTAGTGCTTCTTTCAAACTTTTTAATTGTTAATTTATTTTGTTCAATTTCAAGCTGACATTCTTCTAATTTACTTGTTAGTTCTTTATTTTTTGTTTCATAAAACTCTTTCTCATCCACAGCCTGGAGCAATTCTTCCTTGATCCGTTGATCAATCATCTTGTACACCTTTATTTGATGTTCTTGATCAGCAATCACACTATCAAACTCATGATTTCTTCTGACTGCTTTTGCTAAATCTTCATTTAATTTAATGTTTTCTTTTTCTAAGTTTTTAACAATTTTAGCACATTCAGAAGTACAAGGTTTAGGTTTTACCTCAGTTTTGTTGTCAGTAAAGGCCATGAGAGCTTGATTTTGAGCATGCTCTTCTGCTTGGAAGCTCCAGTCATAGCCTTGTCCTTGTTGTGAAACAAGGGCAGTTGATTTTGATCTTTTGTCTGGCTGAGGACATTCTTTTGCAAATTGACCAAGGTTGTTACAGTTGTAACATTTGACTTTAGTTTTGTCAAATCCAGCTTTGTCACCTTTGTTGAAGTTTAGGCTTGTCCTACCAGTTCTCTTTAAGAATCTTTTTGTCCTTAGGCTCAGCATAGCCATCTGCCATTTAAGATCCATCTCCTCAAGATCATCTGGATTCAATTGTTCCAAGTCATCACTAATCAATGCAGTATGCACATGACTAGTGAAGAAGGATTCTCTTGCAGCATCCTCAGAATCTGCAGCCTTTCCTGTGAAGGTTTCCTGACCTTGACCTATACTAGAGACAAATGCAGCATTATTAGAAGAAATAGAAGGGTTCTTTTGGTTTACCTCAGTTTCAAATACTCTGAGATCATTGTATAGTTCATCCAACTCCTTTTCTTCTAGTGCATCTCTCTGTCTATATACCACTGTGTACATGGCCCATTCTTCACTAAGAGACCTCAGGAACTTCATGTTGACATCTTCTTGATCCATCTTAACCCCAACCTGGTTAAGTTCACCAATTAATTTGTTGAATCTGTCAAACACTTGAGTGAGTGTTTCATTGGGCTTTCCTTTGAAATTTTCAAAGTCTTGTTTGAGAACAGACTTCATATTTCTTTTGGTGCTCTTAGTCCCAACGAATCTCTTCTCCAGTGCTTCCCATAGTATCTTTGCATCATCATACTCAACAAAGAGATGTTGATAGTCATTAGGAATGGCCAGTAGGAGAGTGCTTAGAGTTTTGAGTTCGATTCCCTTGTCCTTCTTTTCCTTCTCACACTTAAGTTTGTCTGCCTCAGTTGCAGAGCTGCTTGCTTGACCAGGACCAGTTTTGTTTCCTTCAAGGACAACTTCCCACATAGAATAATCTGTAATAAGCATGTATTTCTTAATACGATTCTTCCACATCCCAAAGTTATTGGGAGTGAGAATAGGGATTTTGTTGGCCTGAGTGCTTTCATTGTTATCCGACATGATTAACAATGTGTGTGTTTTAAAGATTAAAACTTTTTGTTGTTCTTAACAAATAGTAGATCTAGAACCAATATGCTCTGATACCACTTGTCAGGATCGATTAACTATAGACAAGTTAATAAACACCTTAGATCTAATTGAATATAGAAGTTGCAGCGGATCAACACTATATCAATGTAATTAAGAACAATGAACTGTAAATAACATGCAAAGTATTATGAACACAGTTTCACAAAAAGCTTCAATGTATATTATCAAGTTAATAATACACACGTACGTTTACAATTCGTAAGGAACTATTTATAATAGTCCTTGAAGCTAAACTATTTACCCTAGTTATTCTAGGACTTGATTTACATTCGAATTCTATAGATATACATTGATTTACATGCTATAACTATCTCTACGAAGATCTCGGACTTGATATGCTTCCAAAACGCGTATCAGTAGTATTCTGCAATCACCAGTAATAAATTCATATCATCAGTAGTAAGTTTGGTGACCAGTAGTAAGTCCAAAACCAACGTCAGTAGTAACTACTAAGATCAGTAGTATCTTCAATCTTTGCATGATCAGTAGTAACTAAGTTATAGTATACACCAGCATCAACTTCATCAGTAGTAATATGTTCTGCCCCATCAGTACTAAGTATGTCAGTACTAACTGCAGCATCAGTAATAAGTTGATCTGTGTTTTGCTCCAACAAGAAGACATATTGGAAAGTGGGTAACCATGGAAGAAAGGGTTTACAGGTGGCCGATGATGATAAGAGGACAGGAGTGAGATATCTTATGTATGTGTGTTAATGAGTTTCAATTCATAGCTGACTTTAACTTTTTGTAGATACGAAGTGTCTTCAAAGCTTGTAAATAAATTTTAGATTCTATGTTTTTATCTCTAGTGTAGAATTAGAATCAGAATCAATTAAGACTATAAAATCAACAGAATTCAATCTAAACCATTGAAATAATCATGGAAGACACATTAATGTATTTGATGAGGAACCCCCAAATATTGGTTTGCATGAATGTCATTCATGCATGTATACATATATGTATAGATAACACTTATGTATACATACATGAAAACATATGCATATATGTATACATGCATGAATGACATCCATGCAAATCAATATTTGAGGGTCCCTCATCAAATACATTAATGTGTCTTTCATGATTATTTCATTTCAAAAATCAATGGTTTAGATTGAGTTCTGCTGGTTCTCTAGCCTTAATTGGTTCTGAAACTAATTCAACCCTCCTTTATCTCTATATATTTTTTTTAAATTTTATTTCCTATAAAATGTTTATGTCTTTCCGTCAAAATTTCCCTCTTAATTAAACTCACATGCCAAGCATGTGAGGTATTATTGTCTTTCCCTCTAAATTACTTGTATATATGTATTAAAAAATTATACATTGTACTTTGAAGTTTACTTCTTCCCAATCATACTCTTTCCTATACTTTATCTTTATTTTTGAAGTTTATTCGCCTCCAATCGAATTCTATCACTAACTTCAAATATAAAGTTTGTCAAAAATCACTCTAATTTGAATTGAGGGGATATTCACTCTATCCACGGACTCCACATTACTTTGTGAGTGTATTTGTTAATGGATTGTGGGTCCCACTAGTTTTAAACGGTTTTGAAGGGAAGAATAGAGTGTATGATTGGAGTTGAGATATTGTTTTGAGTGAGTGACCTCACATTTACTTTGTGAGCTAGTGTATTTTTTGGCATTTGGCGTTAGTTAACGGGGAAATTTGGACGAAAGGACATAAATGCAGAATCTAAAATTTTACATGGACAAAAAACCCAAAAAAGAATATAAGGACAAAAACATAAATTCAGGTGTACACAGGGACTATTTCTGTAATTTACTCTAATTTTTACATCAAAACAACACTATAAATTTGTGGTTAGGTAAACTTTTAAATTTTTTGTAAATAAAATATTTTTTATCACATCCCTTAATTTTAGAATCACATTTAATTGTCTTCTAAGAGCATAAGGCATCGTAGGCAGGAAAGACTATATCTATTGTGTAACACGAGATGGTGAGTGTAACCTTTCAAAATTTTCTGAATATTATTAAAAAAAATTAAAATATCTTTTTAGCGTATGTCACACTCTTGAGACAAAAATTAGCAATCGGTGATACCCCTCAGATTTTTTCTAGATCCGCACTGTACTCGTCGGATGTTAAACGCATGTCAAATGCGTTTTTGCCTATTTAGCATGATTTTAACACCCATTTCAAAATTATCTTTTATCATTTAGTATTGATATAACTTCCAACATTCATTTAAGATGTTGGCTTGGTGTTTGGTTTTGTCGCCAACGGGATTTGGGGTTTATAATGGGGAATAAGGTTCAAGAAAGAAGCATCCTTATTTGAAGAAGTTGAAGAAGCAATGCATTTTCGTAAAATATACATATATGTATATATACATACATACATATATGTATATATACATACATATTCATACCATAGATATACATATGTTCATATTTATACCGTATATATGTATATATACACACATATATATACGGAATGCATATGCATTTTCGTAAATGAAAATGCAAGTTCCGACTGAAAATGCAAGTTACGACTAAAAACGCAAGTTACGTAAAATGCATGTGTATATATTCGTGTATATATACATATATATTGGGCATGAATATGCACATATATATTTCTATGATATGAATATATATGTATATATACATATATGTATGTATATGTATACATATATGTATATTTTACGAAAATCATTGCTTCTTCAACTTCTTCAAATAAGGACTTTTTTCTATTGATCCATACCCTATAATGGGTTTATAAGTGCACGTAACAAAAGAGACAATATACTACCATGATAGTCTCTGCGTCCTACAAAAAATTTCTCATTTGGCTTTTGCACAAGTTTTTAGGTGATAGTTAGTGGTGGAATCATTGATAATACTTTTGATTAAAATATGAGATTGAATTGGAGAGAGAAAGATAGTTAGTGGATATTAGTGGTGGGGTCTTTAGTAATAATAGTTTTTTATTGTGTGAAGCTCATCAAATATGGGAAATGAGAAGTTTTTTGTGGGACAAAAATTTAGAGTGAAATGAGAAGTTTTTTGTGGACGGATGGAGTATTAGATTATGCATAATGGTTACGATCGCCCAATCAGTCGTGGGTTTGGTCGCCTAAGACGACGTGTCCCCCTCCCCTACATGTCTTGCCCCCGACGCGTCTGGATGGTTGTTTGATCGCTGGAGCGATCGTTGTGGGTCACTTCATTTTCAAAGGGGAATAGTTGATTTTAAACGGAAAGGGGTTTGGTCGCCTGCTATATGGGTTTGGTCGGAAGAGAAAAAACTGATGTGACTCTGATGTGACAATGGTGACCAAATTAGGGTTTTGATAATAACAGCCCTGAGCGCATAAAAGTTGTACAATAATTCATGGGAGGAAGTGGTTCCTAAAATTCGGGAGGTAGTTATAGATTAATGTACAAGCTTCTAATGCGTGTCTATTGACAGCCCTTAGGGCTGTCATTATCAAAACCCTATAAATTACTTTAAACACCACAAATATTGTTTTACAGTATATGTATAATATGCTTTAAATCTTGTACGGTGTGGTGGATGAAGTAATTTATGTGGTCCAAAAATCACTACTCATCCAAATGCCACATAGATTAAAGATTATGGCACATTCTTTTTCTCCGAGACTTCAAAATCTCTGATTTTTTTAGACTGATTGTTTGAAACTGATGTGCTTGTAGTTGTAATTAAATTTCGGAACACGTAATAAGATTGTAAATGCTCCCATAATTAGATTTAAACTCAAAACCCACACCACACGTAATAAGTACGCAGATATGAATTAAGAATTAAAAAATTAACAAAATAATTGATTAGTGCATACCTTTGAGAACCTTGATTTGACAAATTGCTCAAGCAAATTATCTACACAAGTGTTGATGACTTATTTGTGATATCATCTCTAAAACTCGTAAAATTGGGCCGGATGATGAAGACAAAAATTGACGATTAACCAAATAGATTTATCCCGTTTTGGTGTCAAGGGTGTCTAGGCTAAAAAGTGAAAAACTTATATAATATTATATTTAATGGTATAATTATCTTTTAGTTTTTCTTGTGGAAATAAAATCCCTCCAGCCTTGAAATTATATTTAAACAAGATCCTACTAAAAGATGTTCCGTTCAAAGTCCGTATAACGCTAATATCCTACCCATCGTTTGAAGAACAATCATAAACTGAAGTATCACCATAATACAACCGTCTAAGAGGTGCTAATTTATCTTCAAACTCAAAAAATTCCAAATACTTATCTGAGATTTTAGATTCGTACTATGTTTCATAAAAATTAAATCAATAAGGATAACTAAGATTACCATGGTTGATAGTGATTGGTGATAATATAATGTAATTGTTCCCAAATGATTTCCTAGAAGTCATGAGTTTGATCCCTAAGTAAATATTTATCAGATAAATATTCAAAAATGACCACGGCAACGTTAGGTCGCGTACAACCACTCTGGTAAAGCCCTTAAAACGAGAATACTATTAGGGCTTTTAAATAATCATGATGAGACTTGTATTCAATCATATATAATACGAAGTGCATAATCAATATTTAAGAATAGATCCTATAATGTAGGAGATAAACAAAGAAAGAATAATTTTATACAAAGAGATAATGGACTAAACTAACTCAAGGATTTTGTGATCCTTGAGATACACCAAAATACATGTCCGACATTATGAATAAATGTTGGTATGGTCTTGATGAAGGAGTCGATAGCCACATAAAAATGGAAGAAGGAAACAAAAACTAATTATAAGAAAAGAACAAAGGAATCCTTCAATGCCACCATTTATAAGTGGCATCTTCTGTTCTTTCAAGTCCCATCCCATCATGTCCATATTATCAAAAGAAATCTATATTTCAATTTGGATCAATACATTAGTTGGTTATTGGACTTTTTGAAAAATTTCACTTTAGTCATTTTAAACTTGAGGATCGTGGTGACATTTTTAATTTGACAGAAGAATTTTAGTTATCAGGAAAAGATTACTTTAGTGGTTCTTTCTTAAGATTTTGTGCGGGACCCAAAGATTGATTAGTCTGATCTAGTTAAGAGTTAAGCATGAGTAGCATGTGGTTTCCTCGAGAAATCTGATGTAAGTACTTTTTTTGAACCACAAATATATTAAAATACAAATAAGAAGTTAGAAACAACATAATTAAAAAAATACAAGCAAAGGGTTTTTTTAAATAGTCTATCCAACTAAAATTGGTTTGCATCTAGACTACACCAATTGAAAGAATAAGAAACAATATCTTCAAATACAACCGCCTTTTTAGGGATAATTAATCGAATCAAACAAAAGCTTACTACGAAAATTTCATACTCACCACTACAGAATGTAGAAAACACTTTCCAATACGATTTTGTGTTTAGAAGAAACTTGGAATTTACTAAACCACATCAACCATTCTGCATAAAAAGAAACCACCGGAATAAAAATCCCTCACCATATCACCTTCTTATTCGCAACATTTTTAACCATGGAAGTAGGAAATGAAATATGACCTCGTGACTAAATATCATGGTTATTAGAAGTTACAATTAAAAATTTAAGGTGTTAAATCTTTATACTTCATCCGATTCAAAATAAGTGATATACTTTTTTTTTTTGTGATTCAAAATAAGTGATACACTTTAAAAAATTATCTTATTTGACAAGATATAGTGGGGCATATACCCACTAACTATCTACTTTAATATAGTAAATGACTTATTTACCCTCATTTTTAATTTTAAACATTATTAACCCCACTTTATTCAAAAAATATGGGACTTATTCCTCACTAACCATCCAATTAATTATAATCTTTTACTTCAAAAACTGTGAAAACAACAATGTATCACTTATTTTGAATCGGAGGAAGTATATGTTTCTGTATTCATAATCATTGTTAAAGTATGACTAGGAGTTGAATGTACATCTAAATATATTTAGCCCTGTTGGAAATATTAATTAATAGAAATATTAATTAATATTTGTAAGTTGGCAAGTTCCCACATTGGTGGGAGGAAGAACATTTAATGGGTTTATAAGGCTCTTAATTCTTTAAGCTTTCAAAGGCTTTAGTGGAGGATTAATGGCTAGACCCACACGTGTGCTGAGCCGAGACCGATGACGCGATTTAGGCGCACGACGCATCGGTCGCTGGGAGCTGAGTAGCTTTCTTTTTGGCTGGTACTGTGATAGTCAAACGTAACGGTCGGGTGTTAAGAGGGGCTGTTAATACCCCTGTCCGTTTTTTGACCATAATCAATCGTTTAAATTCGGTCTGAGCGTTTTTATCACTAGTTAATGGTCATTAAACTGCCTGGCCGTTTCTTGTGTCTTGCCTCACGACTCCCTATAAAAGGGACTTCATTGGTAGAGTGAAAGACACACCAAAAACCAAAGCTTTCTGCGCTATTGCTTCTTCTCTCTGTTTCCGAGTATCACTTTGTGTTACACGGTGTTTCTTTGCTGTGGAACATACCGTTGTGCTGCATCAAATCCTGGGTGTATACGTTTGAGGCTTACAACGTATAAAGCACGTATAAACCTTAAAGGACATGAATTCCTTTCCGTGCAGTTTGATTCTCGTCAATTTTCAGGTTAGCATTTTCATTTTGATTATTTGATTATTACTAACATTGTTACAGGATATAAAATATTCAACAAGCCCGACTAATTTTCTTAAGAGCACAACCTGTAGTGGTTGTCAGGCCCCAAACCGTTCACAGACACTTATCCTGAGGGGTTTCTAGTTATAGCTTAGAGATTTCACTATGTAAAGTCTAACCCAATTGCAACTAAGTTTATAGTTATACATCTGTAGCTACGTTCTATGAACATAACATTGAAAAACAAAAGTCGTTTACACAAATAAGATAATGATATGTCGCAAATGTCGTTGTTGAAACCACATGGCTCCACAATCTACTTCATGAGCTCCACCCCCTGTTTGCCACATCAAACTCTTATCTATTCTGATAATGTCAATGTCATATATATACAAGCCATCCAACCTGGTCCAACACTAACGGACAAAACATATTGAGATTAACATTCACTTTGTTCAAGACGGAGTGGCATTAGGTCACGTTCGAGTACTTCATGGTCCATCACAATATCAGTATACCAACATTTTTATCAAAGAACTTCCCTCACCCATATCCACACGGAATTTCACTCCAGCTTCAATGTTCGGTGTTCTCCCGCTCAAACTGCAGGGTTAACTTCGTTGTTGTTTTGTATACGAATGATCATATAAAATATATATTGTGGAAACAAGTAAATTGTGACTTAAAGGTCGGTATGAGGAACCTATAATGGTTCTACACAAAATAGTAACTGCGTGTCTGAAAAGCAATGTTCACTACAAGAAAAATCTTAAATAGCTACGGACGAATTCCATAGCAAAAAAAACTGATTTTCTGTAGCTAAACATGAATAGCTACGAAAAATGCTACAACCCAATTCCGTAGCAAATTTCTTCCTAGCAAATGGGTTTTCGTAGCAAAATCCGTAGTAATGTTGTCGTATCCGGGTCAATATGCAAGATGTGTGATGGATTTAACCGTTGATTTTTTGACTGAATCGGGTTGAATCGGACCTTGGAAACTGGGTTGGACAATGTTTTTTAAACCCGGCCTATTGCTATCTCACGTCTAAATTTGAAAAAATAAATTAGGAATAATTTTGAAAGTCTAATTTGAAAAAATATTAGTCACTCACCAAACTGAATTAAGCATATATGTCGTTTATGTTACGATGTTTTGACAAATTAATATGTTACTATGTGTTCATATGCCGTCAAAATTGAATTTCTCTTGTTTAATTGTGTTAGAATTTCTCTTGTTTCACTTCGTAATCAAAATTCATATATTATTAGTAAAAACAATTTGTATAACATAAAATGATGTATAAATATATCCTATGATTTCACACTTCTAAAAAAAGAGATGATATTACTTCATACTAATTAAATCTTTTTATTTATTTCATACTCATATGATCAATATAAATGTCCAAAACAATGATGAAATTAGGAAAAAAATTAATAGATTTCATATGTTAATCATTTTATGGGTAGAATGATAAGTAATTTTTTAAAATAAAAAGTAATAAGTACAACTTTTCCTTCTAGAACACACTTATGCGATGGATTTGATACAGAAGCAATTAAGAATTGAAATTCTCTTCGTGATGTATCATTTTCCCAAAGGCAATAATCCATCAATCTTGAGTGACAAAGCGACAAGGAACTGTGCTTTATATAAAAATGAAAAAAAAAAAAAATTATTTGAGAATCATGCCATTGTCTTTGATCTATCATCATTATTATATGAAGATGATATATCCGTATTTCACGTATTTAAAACGATGTATGTAATAACCAAAAGTATCCTAGTTGAAAAATGTGTCATTTGTTTTACAAGAGAGTAGAGTTCAGATTTTACTGGGTAATATTTTAGGATGATCATAGTAAAAAGTATGAAAATGGTCATGAGAATACCAATTAGACCACATATATCAGAATCAAAGACTTGACTTTCTACGGATAATAAGAACAATAATCCCTATTTACCGTATATCATGTATGTAACGAGAATTTAGTTCACCGTGCGTTATTACGGATTAGAAAACTTACAATTTTTACTTCGAGATTAAGAATTAGTTTTATTGGATTTATTTATTTATTTATTTTTTTTAAAAAAAAGGTATACAGCCATATATAATATTATTACAGGTAGTTTCTTCAAATTTAAAATTTAATATAAAATAGGTAGTAGTTAATCACTTATAATGTGTTTGATTTATGTCACTTATTTAAATTTTGCTATTAAAAAAAGTTTATATAAGTATTTATATACTTAATATTTGATATATATAAATTGAGATTAAATAATATTATGTTTTTATTAACTATATAGAAATGAGTTAAGTTAGTACTAATTTTTAATAAATTAAACATCTTATTTTGTAAAAAAAATTCTTAAACATTCTACTTTCAAACTTTATACTTCCTCCGTATCAAAATAAGTTACACACTTTCCATTTTGAGGTGTATCAAAATAAGTGACACACTTTGAAAACTTTCTTTATTTGGTAAAAATAGTGGGACCCATACCCACTAACTATCTACTTTAATAAAGAAAAATTACCCTTATACCCTTACTTTTACTTTTAAAATTCATTAATATCACTTTATTCAATAAAAGTGGGACCCATTCTCCACTAACTATGTACTTTAATCTATTTTAACCTCTACTTTAATCTTTTACCTCAAAAAACGTGTAAGCACATTTGTGTCACTTATTTTGATACGGAGGAAGTAGAAGATGTTCCGTCACACTTTGTTGCAGATTATTATTCTTTATTTATATAAGAGTAAATTACACGGAAGGTCCTTATGGTTTGCCACTTATTACATCCACAGTCCCTGAACTTCATTTATTACACCAGACGTCTCTGAGGTATGTAATTCGTTTCACCCGTAGTACTTTTGTGAACTGGACGTCTAAATGCTCCGTTAATTTACCCATGTGCAGGTCACATGATGGGTAAAATGGTTAAATCCATACATGCCTAAAGTGGTTATTTAGGAAATTGTTGATCCAGAAAAGGGACAAATGACCATTTTACCCATCATGTGACATGCACATGGGTAAATTAACGGAGAATTTAGACGTCCAGTTCACAGAAGGACTACGGGTGAAACGAATTGCATACCTCAGGGACGTCTGGTGTAATAAACGAAGTTCAGGGACTGTAGGTGTAATAAGTGACAAACCATAAGGACCTTCCGTGTAATTTACTCTTTATATAAATTGTGAACGCTTATAATAGCCAAAAATAATAAATACTTTTTAGATGATGAGGTTACAAGTGTGAATTTAAAATATTTAGAGTTTGAAAATATAACTATAGAAAGCTAAGTGAAGGTTTTGTTAAAAATTATCAAGATGTTTCGTCATTTTAGAAAGTATAAGAGCTGTTTTATAACAAAACATTAACAACAAAGATGTGTTGATAAATCCTGTTTTGTTATTTGAAGTTATAAAACATCCCTTATAATTTCTAAAATGACGAATTATCTTGATAATTTTTAACAAAACCTTCACTTAGCTTTCTATAGTTATATTTTCAATCTCTAAATATTTTAAATTCACACTTCTAATCTCATCATCTAAAAAGTATTTATTATTTTATCGGCCTTATACTTTCTAAGATGTGTTGATTTACGTATGTTTTATAATTACCTTGTCAAATAGGTTAAAAAATTGTAGCTTAAAATAAAACTCGTTTAATGCATAAACCCTCTTAAATCATTGTGTAAAAAAATATAGTCATCTTTGAAATAATATACTAACTATATCCGAGACAATAATTATTTAATAGAAAGAACTTTGAAATTTTAGAAAAAAAATGTTTTGGGTCAATCGAAATTCAACCCGGCTTGTTTTAACATTGAAACACGATCTATTTATTTTGTCACCTCTAAATTTTAACAAGTGTGGTAACCATGAACAAACCAGGGGCGGACTTGTTATAGGCCCCGCGATAGCACATGTTACTATTCTAACGGGGTAAATTTTTTAGAATTCTTTTTTTGGTATTACGGTTCAGTGTATCCACCAAATTAAAAAACTTACCAATAGCCCAAATCAATTTAAAAAAAAAAACTAAAAGTATTAACCAATGGTTGTAACTCAAAGCCTAAAAAAATCTAAACCAAATAAAAAGAACCCAAAGTGAGTGTCTTGTAGTTATTTAATTTTAGATAGGTTTGGCTAACTCATGCCCTAAAATTAGTAGATGTCTTATAAATTTATGAAATTAATGTTAGTTATTGAAAACTTGGTGTGTATAATTAAACATGATGTTTATGTAATATAGTAATTTATGTAATGTTTGTTTTTGTTTCGACGTACTGCCATTTGGACGCCACTAGGGGCGCTGATCTTAGGACCTTGCAAGACAACGTAACCCCTTACCTCCACATTTTTTATCCCTTAAAAGTGTTACTACTGATGGAACTTTTTAGTTCCGCCTCTGGATCAAACTATTACCTTACTGATTCTGAGATTGTGGGTCGAGTCATTCTTAAGACATGCCAAAGCTGCTCGTGCCATATGGGCCACTTGTGGTTCACTTGTGTGGGTTAACCTTGTATCTAACAACGGGCTTAGCTCATTCTTCTAGATAAACGGCAATGCCTGAATTTACACAAGATTTTATTGAGAACCATTCTGATCGTAAGCGATATGATCAAAGTTGAATATAATATCAAGAAGTCAATTTAAACTCAAAATCTTAAAAAAATCAAGCTTTTCTTAATTACAAAAATATACTAAATTAATTTTAAAATTTTTAAAGATGAATTATTTTCGAGCTTCTAGTTCAGCTTTGTTCGACACCTGAAACTAAGGGTGGCAATTAGGTTGAGTTTGGGTTAACGGGTTCGGGTTGGCAGGTTGGTGGGTTGGAATCAGTCAACCCGAACCTAACCGGTTAGAATTTTGGGTCAGAAAAATCAACCATAACCCAGACTCGTTTAAACCAAGGTAACCCAGACCCAATCTGACTAACCCATATAACTTAACAAGTTAGTGGGTCAAGCGGGTTAACGGGTTAAAATCAGGTTGGCGGAAATTGCAATCACATTGAATGATGGAAGTTTTTATTCTTATTTAAAGAGAAATTGTGCTAAAATTGAGACTATTAAATAAGAAATTCTTACACCTCCCAAATTTAGAACCATATAAGTGGGGAAAATATGCCAAAATTTAACTGTGTGAGATATGAAGGAGGAATTCAAGTTTGAAAAGTTAAAAGAAATTGAAATATTGTAGCCATGATAACTACTTTCAAGAGTGTCTTATATTATTTATGGTATTTAGTGTTTACATATATATTTTTTAAAGTCTATAAAAATTAAACGGGTTGACGGGTCGACCCGGTTTAACATAAGACAACCCGAACCCAACCTAACTTATAAACAAGTTGGACAGGTCGACCTGTTTTTTACCCGAACCCATTTATGGTCAACCCAAACCCAACATTTTCCGTGTTTGGTTCGTGTCGGGTTGCGGGGTGTCAAGAATTACCACACCTACCAGAAACTATACCGTACTATACAAAACCGATTCAATTCGTCCAATTTTGTATGATTTGGCAATTCAAACTTGCGCGGATACCCGTCCAATAAGTGATTTGATAGCATATGCAGAGTTTTTTTCTTCCGTTTATTTCTTTTTTATTTAATTTTATGTTCGTTTTCTTCGTATTTTGAAATCGGGTTGTAATTCATTCTCAAATCATACAAACGAAATATGGCAAGTGGTTTATTTGGATCACGGCATTCTATATTTGAGGTAATCGTAATAATCAAATTTGTAGAGGTAAAACTGAAAGGAGATACAAATATACAATTGAGTGCACATGGGTGGGTTTCAAGAAGACCTAAGATTATAAAAATTATGATCAAGAGTTTTAAAAGGACAAGAATGGCTGCAGTGGGTTATCTGAATTATTGTTAAGAGACAAGTTTCTGGGGTATACTGGTTTTGCTTCTGAGCCACATGCTAATGTTGATATGATCACATTTACGTGTTTGTTTTAGACCTGTGAACATGTTGATTCACATAAATATCAAGAATAATTCTTCTAATTATCGTTAATTCAAAGAATACTGATAATCATGATGAATTTCTAATAAAAAACAAATTGTGTAATTTGGGAGAAAAATATGAAAATTTCATAAAAAACCAAACTGAAAGTTACAGCATCTCAATGAAACCCTTAAATAGACCCAGATTTATCGAATGAGTCTAAAAAGACAAATATATTGAAAACTATACCGTAAACAAAGTCCAAAAAACTAAAAAATAACTTTTGAATGTAAATCACTCCAAAATAAAGTCCCTTAACCCAATTTTTAGTGAAGCTATATGATTGTGGGCCTCCATTTAGAATGAGTCATTTGTTTACTGTTTGTTTCTTTAGCTCACATAAATTAATGTCAGAGGTTCATTATGAGTTTGTTTTTGTGCGTTGATCTAACACTTTTTCTTATATAAAAAATATTTTAGTGTGTGATTTAAGTTGATTTTGTGCGCATGATGATCAGTTATGTCTTATATGAATTTTATTAACGGTTTTTCTTTGTGCGACCGATGATTGTATCTTGTGCGACTTGAATTGACGATTATATTTTAGTGTGATCTTTGGTCTTGTTTGAAAAAGACAAATTCATCAAAAAACTGAAAAAACAATTTAGTTTGTCGAGATTTTTTTTGTCTCTATTGAAAAAGACAGACAATTTTTTTTTGAATACAAAAAAATAATTAGTTGTTTAGGTTTTGGAATTCCTTTTGTCTTTTTCGAGAATAAAGTATAACCATTAGTTGGAACAATTGACATCATTTTTATAGAGTCAAAAAAAATCTAGTTGAACGATTTATTTTGGGAATATTAAGTCTCACAATTAGTTGTTTTGGAAAAAATAGGTCTATTTTGATAATTATCACCTTTTTATTTAATTATTTGCCAGACCTGTTTTTGGACAATTAAGTGGAAATACATCAGTTTGGAAAGCATTACATCCGTGGTTTTAGCGTCTACTTTAAACATCACTCAAGAACTAGAACAACTTTTCAAGTCAAAGAATACGAAAAACATAACAATTGTCCCCCCAAACACTTAAATAATCAGGGACAAAAACGACGATAAAATAAAATATGATCTTGACGGCATGCGTGTATACAATGTTGGTTTTGGATCTTCGATCTTTGAACATTTAATAAGTCGAGGGTCAATATAACAAGCTCGAGCTTGTCTCTATATGACTAGCTTATTTATATTGTTTCATGTGAACTAATTAAGAATTTTATTTGTATTTTAATAAATTGTTTTGTTTAAATATTTTGTTGCTATCGGATAAAAAACCATTTATTATATAGCAATGAAAAACATAAATTGACATAATAGCAGTATACACTAACTACAATATTTAAGAAGAAATTAAGACAATTTACATGAATTTATAAATGAGCTTGTTGTTCTAGACACTTATAAATGGATAGATCTCATATCTAATGTTACAATTCCCACCAACAACCCTTCCACCTTGTTTCCCATCACAACATCTCGGAAGCTCACCGATCGCAGAATCCAAACAAGTCTTGCAATCACCACTTGACAGATCCCTCGTGCACTGAACCAAACCATAAACTTTTTGTGGGCCTTCAAGCCCAATAACCCCAGCAGCGTACATTTTTTGGTCAACGTAAGCTATGTTTGACAAACCACTCAACATGTTCTTGGTTGCTAGATTAAACGATGTCGGATTACTTACATTGTTTACACTCAACAAGTAAAACCTAATCTGATCGTCTATTTGCCCTAAGAAGTTACTATCGGAATATTTCAATAGACACTGGTCGTACCATATTGTAGCCGTCTTGTTGTTAGGGCAACGATTTCGGCGGTTGCGGTCGTGACACATGCCGTGCAGTCATTGGGTGAGACATCGCCCCGACATAGTGAAAGACCGGATGTTTGGGCTTGGTGTTGGCCCACCGAGCCCGTTCCAAAACCGTTTGGAGGGGTTTTGTTGTGGAGTTCGGTTTGGTCAAGCTTTGCTCGTAAGGACTATTAGAGGTGAAATTATCAGAATTAGAGGAGCAAATGTGATAGAGCGGGTCAACCCCGTTGACTATTTGGACAATGTGAAGCAAGAAAAGGACACAGATCGTGAAATTATGGATTGCGAGTGACATCTTTATCGAAAACAGATGAGTTGATTAATTTGTGACCATTTCTCGTTGATGAGATCAAATAATTATTTAAAATAGTGCTTATTCTCTTCAAAATCTTGACAAAACCCTGCCAATTTGCGATTAAAAAAATACGTTAATTGAATAGACAAACTACACATGAGGGATTATCGGGAAAATATATAGGTAGATTGTTAATTTAATGATGCATGCTTCATGAACTGTAGTTCTATGAAAACTGAAGAAATCTGATCTGCTGCTTTTTATATGAAGAAATGGTATCGGTTCGGTATTCACTTGGGTATCGAGTATCATTTCAAGTTCCTTAATTCAGTATGAGACCGGTTTGGTTCAGTTCCTGTTGCTAAACGATTCATCTCTGATTTCCTACTAGTTCATATTTGTATCCGCTACACAAAAGATTTTATAATAATAATTTGCGGGCGCATCTAGTGTAGTGGTTTGCATCATGCCAGTCCTTTTTTAAAAGATTTTATGTATTTGGTTCGCCGATGTGGGCGCTCAAAAATCAAAGTTGTCCTTCCAGTTGTAAAATTAAAAAAAAAAAAAAGATTGGGGTGAGAGAGGCTCGAACTCTCGACCTCAGGATCACTCAATTTAGCTATGAGACCTACGCGCTAGCCAACTGCGCCACCACCCCATTGGTGCCTTTCTTTCGGCTTAGCACATACATTATTGCAGAACTAGCGAGAAAGTACAGGCCCAAGACTTTTTCTGATTTTCATTTTTTTTTTCAATTTATTTATAAAAGTCTCGAAAAGTTAGGACGTTTCAACTTTCAACTATTTTCAAGACTTTTAGATCATTCCAACTCTTTTTTCAAGACTTTTAGATCATTCAGATCATCATCTATTGCTATAAAGCATTTTGGACTTCCCAAAAAGGGAATGTCTTAAACCTGGATTTGAACTCAGGACGTGTGGGATATCAAGCAACACCCATAACAACTTGGCTACTTAGCCACTTGAGTTGTAATTTACGCAGTCGCTCCTATAGTCCTATATATCTTGCTCACGTTTTACTGCATCTTCCATTCGGGTTTTCCCCAAAACCATTTTTTGCACCCAAAATTTTCTATTTAGGGAAATGTCTTAATAATTATAAGCACCCAAATTATAAAATACAGGCCACGGGAATCGAACCCGTGACCTTGCGCATAGAAGGAACGTTGACACTTTTTCATCTCAACTACATGTAATTCTACTATTGTTTCTTTTTAATTTACTTATTTACATCAAAGTGCAATAACAACTAAAAATTAAGAGGTAAACGGACCCATTTCAAATAATCATTTTAATTATTTTTAATTTTTAATATTTCATTTTCTATTTATTTATATTTTACTATATATAATATTTATTTCGGATCTTGTCAAATTTAGCAAGATTAATTTTTAGCCAACCAGCTTGCTATCTCGGGACATCTAGCCACAACCTCATATCATTTTCTTAATCACCACCTACTACCACCCTGCCACTACAACCACTACCGCCACAATCACTACCAAACACATCATTACTACTGCCACCATCGTACAATCACTATCGTTATCGCAAAATATAGTTACAGGGTACTCGCCGCCGCATGACGTGGGTACCCTGCTAGTATATATTTCCCGGTGAGGACTGCGAGGACTCCAAAAAAAACACTAAAAATGATCCAAAACAAACTTTTTTCAAAAAAATTTCTTTTTTAAATATCTAAATCGCAGCCTATAAGATAAAAAAAAAGTTTTTCAAAAATGATCCAAAAAAAAATATGGATCATAATAATGATCCACAAAAAAAATATTGTTATGATCTGCAAAAAAAAGTGGATCATAATTTTTTTTCGAAATTTTTTTTTGGTCAAATGTAGTACTAATCATGGGGAGTTATATATATTTTTTTCGGAATTTTTTGAAATTTTTTTGAGGTGTCCTCACGAGTCCTCACCGTTTTTGGAGTCCTCACCGGATCCCACTTATATATATATATATATATATATATATATATATATATATATATATATATATATATATATATATATATATATATATATATATATATAGGTGAGCGTTCATGCGAGAACCTCTTTTTTTTGCGAGAACTGCGAGAACCATTTTTAGCCATAGGATTAAAAGCATTTAAATTCAAACGCATAGGGGTAGATTTGTCATTGCATATTGTATTAATTAATCAATTTTCTTTATTTAAAGAAATCGAATAATATACGTTTTATTATTAACATTAACCAACTATCCTATTATTTTGAGATTTCATATAATCTCCATAATCAACTGTCTTCCATATTCGAGAATTGCCATCCCCATTCGAGAATTTCACCAGAGGAGCTAATGATGGAGGAGCTTGTTTCATAGTTCTCGAATATTACAAAATTCCGGTAACCATATTTTATCGAATATTATTTTCATTATAACGCATCTGAAAATCATCCTTACAAAATTATTTAATTTCTAGAAAATGTCAATATCAAGTAATTCTTCAGAAGTGTATAATCATCGTTGAAGTTCTTCGTCGATTCAAAGAGATGTTGAGCATAATGGTTTACGTAAACATAGTGAGTTTATTCCCAATAAAATATTTAATTCACTATTTTTTTTAATTATTTCTTCTTCATTATGTGTTGTTCAATTGGCAGAAAGTGATATTTTTTTTAAGTCTGACTTTTTTTTTGAAGCATAATTTGATTTTTCATATAGTGTTGTTTTATTAGTATTCACTATTGAACAAAATTTTCTGTTTGAGATAATGTTTATAGTATTTTGTTCTATACAGCGTCTTAAATTGAACATAAATGTGTGTTGCGTGATATCTTTTAAATATTCTGTTTTTAATGTGTTTTTTGTTCACCATTCAATTATGTTTAACTTTTTATTTGATCATCACAGTTGATATCGATATGGAATGGGGAAAGATTGTTCAAACTCATCCGTCGTCGAAGCAATGAAAGAGGTTGAAGCATGCATAGTGCGGCTTCATCAAAACGTCAAAAGAAATAATGGCATAATGACACTTTTTAATTTTTATATTTTTTTCTTCTGCGTTCATCACTATTCCTAAAATACTTTTTGTTAGACACTACATTTTTTTCATGTTTTATGTTTGTTCAGTTATGAATTTTTAATGTTAAAACTCATTATTTTAATGTTTGCAAGTTATGATTTTTTAAGTTCAATTTGTAGAGGGTCTTTCTAATGTGTGCCATAAGGGCATACTATTAGAAGCATTCAATTCACTTATAGGATAACTTTATTCCGAATCAGCCCTTAACATTTTTGTGCACCAATACTTAACTTTATTCCAATTACTGTATGACAATGCATTAGTTATCCGTTGTTTATTACTATTTACCTACAATCAATTTTATTAACCCCTAGACAATTTAACAATATCAGATGAACACAACAATATAAAACTAATCCTCATAGTGTTCGTGTTCATCAGTTTTAAATGTTCACTGTTGATCATATTCTATCAGTGTATAAAAAACCAGTATCAGTAAAAAATGTAAACTTCAGCTAACACACATATATAAATTTCAAAACCCTTAAATCCAGTGTTGTTAAACAAAACAAAAAATCTACAAATGTCTTACAGCAAACAAATCGTGTATCTTAACAATTTAAATAAAAAAAACCAGTCACGATAAGATAAAATTTAAAATGTTCATCATGCAACTCGTTCCATTATATCTTCAACTTCCTTCATCATCGTCCTTCATCACCATGTTCACTAGTGAACAATAGTTATACCTGTAAAAATGTATTCATCATCGTCCTTCATCACCATGTTCACTAGTGAACAATAGTTTTACCTGTAAAAAACGTACCCTGATGAACAGAATGGTTAAAAAGCTTTTAAATCTTAACCCTAGCAGATGTAATCAACATAACCGACGAAAACAGCAACACAGTTGAACAAATATGAACCCTAACCGACTTAAACCCATTAAATCGAAACCCTATACATCCTAAACACCCAAAAGACGAAAAGCAAACAATCAAAACACGAAAACAACACCACATATGAAAAGTATGAACCCTAACCGTCCTAAAACTCATAAAATCGAAACTCTAAACATCGTAAACACCTAAGAAACGAAACCCAAAAAATCGAAACACAAAAACAACAATCTAGATGAACAATATGAACCCTAACCGTCCTAAAACCCATAAAATCGAAACCCTATACATCGACACCCAAAAAACGATCCCCAAAAAAACAAAACCCTAACTGCAATATCAAAGAAATCGGGAATCAAAAACGTACCTATGAACTTTTTTCTACCGAAACCAGAACGCGTATTAGTCATTTGTGGTATTGATTTTGTCGATTCTATTAACCTTTGCCTGATTTCTTCCAAAAGTTGTGCCGGATTATTTGGAAGAGTGAGAGAGAGGTTTCTGTTGAAGAAGGTGGAGTTATTTTGAGTATTAATTTCTAATAAAACAATTAAATTGTTCCCTAAAATACCGTGCACGAATTTGACATATTTACCCCCAAACATCCCGCTTTTTTTAGTCATGTGCTCAGTTATTTACAATTTGATCACACATAATCTAGTGCACTCATCTTAAAAATCAATGATTATAAATGGGTTCTCGCAGTTCTCGCAATAATATAGGTTCTCGCATGAACGCTCCCCTATATAATCTATGTGCAGATAATTTGATACTTCCTCCGATATAAAATAAGTGATACATTGTTGTTTCACGGTTTTTGAGGCAAAAGATATAATGAGGGTTAAATTAGATTAATTGGATGGTTAGTGGGGTATGGGCCCCACAATTTTTTAATAAAGTAAGGTTAGTGATGTTTAAAAACAAAAGTAAGGGTAATTAAAGAGGTCATTTCACTTTAATAAAGTAGGTAGTTAGTGGGTTTGGGGTCCACTACTTTTTACCAAATAAGGTACATTTTCAAAGTGTATCACTTATTTTGATACACCCAAATATGGAAAGTGTATCACTTATTTTGAATCGGGGAAAGTATAAACCTTACTACTATTTCAATCACGACTTCAAGTTAAGACCTATTTATGATATAAACCGGGTTCTTTTGGTTTTTGCAGGGTTTTTTCGACCTTCTCCGGTTTTGGACCAACCGAACCAGGCCAAGAACTGGTTTTGCATGAAAATCAAAACTAGGAACCGAAGCGGTATTGTTTGGTTCTGGTTCGCTGGTTCCGGTCTGTTCTCGGTCCAGCTTGCACCGCATTAAATTAAAGTGTCTTATTTTCACTATTTTTTATGTCATCGCATCAACTAACATTTCTTAGTGAACTGATCCACCTTTCAGAATCCGTAGTGAACGTATACATTCATGGAACTATTGTCAAAGTAGTTTGTCTCTATATATTTAAATAATGGATTGAAAATGAAAAATTGGTTGTTAGAAATAAAAAAGTAACAATTTCTTATATTAAAATAATTTCAAAAGTTTTAATCATTGATCGTGTTTGATTAAACACCTGTTGATGATCGAATGTGATAAAGAAAAGAAGTAAATTGGATTAAGAATTTGTTATATATATAGATTAACCTCGTGTCCTTCACATCGATCACATAAAACCCTAATTAATTAATTAAGTCACTTCATCGTCATGTCGAACAATTCTAAACCTGAATCGGAAGAAGACGCAAGGTACAACAATATCTGCAAGGAGCACAAGCACATGGTAGAAACACTCCCCAAAGGCAAAGGATGGAGAGTACAACACATCTACAACTACAACGGTTTCTGGTTAAACCCAACAACCTTAAAAAACAACTTACTTCTCCACTCCTTCTTCAAATCTCAACCGTCCGACATCTTTTTAGCTTCTTTCATGAAGGCCGGAACCACGTGGCTCAAAGCACTAATGTTCTCCACCATCAACCGCCACCTGTACACCATCTCCGACCACCATTTGCACCACCACAGCCCACAAAGCACCTTCACTACAAGAAAAAGTACCTATGCCGACCACCCGAAAATGGCCTATAGCGACGAAATGTCGTCGCCATAGGCTATCCCGACGACTTGTTGTCGGGAAAATTTCGTCGCCACAGCCTCGTCGAGATAGGGTAAACTTTTCGTCGGCATTGAGTTCGTCGCCATAGCTCCTCTGTCCCGACGACAAATAGTCCCTAGAAAAATCGTCGGTAGTTATTTTCCCATTTAAAAGAAATGTTTTATTCAACTCTATCCCGACGACAAATGGTCGGGATAGAGTGGTCAGAATTCTTTTCCGGCAAGACGTGTACTGACGACAAGTAGTCGGTAAAAGTTGACTAATTTTTTTTCCGGCAAGACCTGTACCGACGATTTGTCGTCGCTACTGAGAAAGGTCAAAGTCAAAATTGACCTCTGTCGCGACCAAATGTCGTCGCTATAGAGCGAGTCAAAGTCAAAATTCGTGACCTATAGCGACGACACGTCGCTATAGGTGGACAACAGGCTGCCCAGTTTCTGCAATTTCTGTTTCATTCTAGATTTTACCAATTGCAGAATTTCCAGTAACGCAGAATCAAAAAACCAAAACAAATACCATAAAAACATTCAAATATCAAACAAAGTACAAATCGTTGATTACAAATCCAAACGTTTTCAAATATCAAAATGTTCTTGCAAACTAATTTGACGAATCATATTCACCTTGATCGTCATCACTCTCTTCGTTCCCACCCTCCTCATCGCCTTCAACATTAATGGGAGCACTTGGATTAACTTGAGTATGCCCCGGATCTTCATTTAAAAAATCATCAAAATTTGGAGGATCCGGTGGTACATAATCCGAAAATCGGCTCGCCAAATATGCATTTTGAGTTTGAAGATTGTTATACACATAATCGGCCATTCGGTCAACTTTAGCCTCCGCTCGGTTAATTCTAATTTGAGCTTGAGCGAGGTCTTGAGATGACGATGATGAACTTGCTTTGCCTTTGCCTTTATTAATAAAGGATTGATCAACCGGGGGATTTCTTCCAATTCCACGTGCGTGCCCGCGTGTTTCACCGAGGGCACGTCTTATGCACTCTTGTTCATCAACATCTTGACCCGGCCCAAGCTCTTGTCTCATTCTAGCAAGTTCATTTTGTATCAAACCCTAAAAAAATATAACAAACAAATAAGTTAATAATTTTTCAACAATAATAGAAATAATTTCTAACATATTAAATTTTCTTTACTTACCCAATCGTGTTCGGCACGGGGGTTTTCAAACCCTTTTTCCCCGGAGGAATGCATTTGCCGCCACCCCTCAATATCTTTTCGTCTTTTATCCCCTTCTTGAGTCTATAATAAGCCAAAATGCATCAATTTTATAGAATTGTTAATAATATGTTTATATAATCTAATTAAGTTTTATTACCTCTTTGTACCGCCTTTGGGCATATGATTGACTTCCATGAGAAGAATTATATGGAAGTTTTGCCCGGTTAGCCTTATTGACCCGTGATCGTTTCATGTAAGCATCGGTCAAAAAGAGGTTATTGATGGCATTGAGCCACCTATCCATAGGGGTATCGGGCGGAGGATTCATTCTAGCATATTCGGGATTTTCATAACCACCGATCTCTTGAAAATGCTTACTCAAGTAGTTTTTCCGGTCCTTGTACGCTCTAGCTTCGTCGTGTTTAATCCCGGTTTTAACCCCTTCCCAGTGCACGGTGTCGCGGAAAGCCTCAACCGCAAAATAGTGCTTCAAAAACATAATTGATTCATTAAAATAAATAATTAAATTGGTTAAAAATTAAAAAGTATTGTACACTTACGCATAAACCTTGATACAAGTCTTCTTTTAGATTGTCGGGAACGTTTTGCCAACTTGGATAATGCAATGGCACATGTTCGTTGATCCAATTTGATATGTATCGCACAAATAAAGAGTAGTACGGGCCAACGAATTTATAAGTTTTCCCGGTTTCATCTAACAAAAGCTCTAGTGGTTGGTCATTATTATTTTCAAACTCCTCAAATAAGTTGAGATTTTTTCCTTTGCCTCGCCGTTTCTTCGAACCTTCTGCATTGGCAAATAAATTTTAGAAAATTAGCAATATAAAATTATATATAATACTAAATGAATTCATGTAAAACTTACCAATCTCACAACTCCTGGCTATCCGATGTGGATCCTCGTGTGGGGGTCTATCCCCGCCATCACCTCCGTGTCCACGCGCCACGTGTGCAGACATCTGTTAGAATAATATAACAAGTTAGAAATTACATAAACATATACACAATAATTAAATAACAATTAAACAACAATTAAAACCACAAACATAAACACAATTAAACTATTAACCTGTCACAAACATATACCTTTAATCATAATCATCACTAGAACAACACACTTCTACATGATCATCATCATCATTTTCACTTTCGGTTACTAATTCTTCTTCATTATCTGAAGAGTAGTTATCAGGATCATCATCGATGTCATTAATGAAATTTGTCTCATTTATGAGAGGTGCCACACTTGATTCACCAACTTCACCTATCGTTGTCCGCATAGGCAAGGGGCCTAAGTCAATAACGAAGCTAAAATCAGTTGATCGAGTGTCGTTTACGACATCTCTCTTATCGACATCATTCTCAACACCAATACTTGGATGATCCCAATTTTTTCGATGATGAACCTCTTCCACAACTTTCCATCCCGTATTCCGACAAGGATCTTGGAGATAAAATACTTGTTTTGCTTGTGTTGCTAAGATGTATTGTTTAGTATCAAACCATGTTTGGCCGACATACCACTCATGGTTGGTGTCAATAACAAGAGTATTGCCTTGTTTTACACTTCCCTTACCAGTTGTCTTAAACCATTTACAACGAAAGAGTACGACTGAGCAACCATTTAAATAGTGCAACTCTATGATATCCTCCAGTTGACCATAGAATGGTGTACCATCTTCTCCTACTGAAACGACACCACTATTTTGAGTAGTACGTCGGAGATCACGACTATTCACAACAAATCTAACACCGTGCACTGAGCATGCTGTCAAAGAATATGCATGCAATGGACCATATGCCAACGTATTTAATTCGCTGGTTCGCATATCTTTACGTTCAAGAGAGATCTGGAAGTAATAAGATTAGACATTTAAGTAATAATTTAATTAATTTTAGCAATATATTTATATAATGTATTACCTTTCGATTGAACCATGAAGGGAAGACCGTTTTCAGGTCACTTTCAGGTTTTTCTGATTGGAAATCGCTAGATGTTGGACAAAAAAATCAAATTAGTTTAAAGAGATCATAAAGTTATCTGAAGAGTATTTAAAAGTTGACAGGAACAAAACTTACGATATGTAGCCTTTAATCTCATCACAGTTGTCTAGTACAAACCATTGCAATGAACTTTTGGCCTCTGTAGTAAGTTCGATGCTTTTCTTATTGGAGATTGCTCGGCATTGTGATGAGAACACGGAAAATTGTCTCTTGGGAAGGTCGGGGCCGTCATTTCTATCTACACGGTTGAATTTGGTGTGCACACCCTCAAGATACATAGAGCAGAATGTCAAGGCTTCATCTGCAATATACCCCTCAGCTATTGAACCTTCTGGTCTGGCTTTGTTTCTGACATAACTTTTAAGTTTTTTCATGTATCTTTCAAAGGGATACATCCATCTCATGTGCACAGGCCCTCCGAGGATGGCGTCTTCAGGTAAATGAAGAACTAGATGTATCATTATGTCGAAAAAAGCTGGTGGATATATCAGCTCAAGATTGCACAATACTTTCACCAGTTCTTGTTGTGACTTTCTAATGTCATTAATATCCAATGACCTTGCACAAATTTTTTTGAAAAAAGTACATAAATCAATGATTGTTTTGGCAACATCTGGTGCCAGGAAACGAACCCCTATTGGTAGCAATTTTTGCATGAGGATGTGACAATCGTGAGACTTTAGCCCAACAAGATTTGATTCATTATCAGCAATTTTTTTCTTAAAGTTCGATCCAAAACCATCGGGTAGTCTCACGCCTTTAATGAATTTACAGAAAAGTTTTCGATCAGCAGGTTTGAAAGAGTAAGGAGCATGTGGTAGTTTTCTTTCTTGTCGTTTTTGTCTTTTATCCATTGATCTTCCCGGATTCTCATGTGTTTCAAGTCTTCTCTTGCTCCCTTTGTGTCTTTCGTTTTTTCGTTCATCAATAAAGTATTCAACAAGCTCTCGCACACATTTTTCTCCACATGCATAACATCTAGATTGTGCTTTAAGTCGAGGGAAGACCAATAATCAAGCTCGAAGAAGATACTTCGTTTCGTCCAATTCGAACATGGATCTCTTTTTCTTTTTGTACCCCCCATGCTCGGGATGTTTACCCGGAATACAAACAGGGAGACGATCTAGTTGCTTTAATATATGTGCCTTAGTGAATTGTCTTGGGCGGGGTCTATTCTCAGGTGCACCGTTAAACAATAAACTTTGCCTCCACTGATGGTTCTTAGGCAAGAATCGCCTGTGACCAACATAGGATATCTTATTTGTTACACGAATGGAGGATGTGTCTTCGTTACAAGTAGGGCATGCTAAATAACCTTGACCACTCCATCCAGACAAACTGCTACGTGCTGGAAAATCATTAATAGTCCATAACAATACCGCACGCATCTTGAATATATGGTCGGTATATGCATCTCTCATTTGGACTCCTGGGCCCCACAACGTTTTCAACTCATCCACCAAAGGCCTCATGAAAACATCAATGTCCTTTGCGGGTGATTTAGGGCCAGGTATCAGCAAAGTCAACATTGAAGATGATTCTTTCATACATATCCATGGAGGTGTATTGTAGGTAGTCAATACAACCGGCCAAGCACTATAAGTACTATTAAAGTTACCGAATGGATTAAAGCCATCGGCAGCCAAACCTAAACGAACATTTCTAGGTTCTATGGCAAACTCGGGATTTCTCTGGTCAAAATCTTGCCATGCCTTCCCGTCAACCGGATGGCGCATCATACCATCCGTTGAACGTCCCGTACTATGCCAAATCATATCTTTTGGTGTGAATCTAGAACTATACATTCGTCGAATCCTAGGAGTCAAAGGAAAGTATCGCAACACTTTTTGTGGTACCTTCTTCCCCTTTGTGGCTGTGTCCACCCATCTACTCTCCTTGCAAATCGGGCAATTTGGCAAGGAAATATTCTCCTTCCAGAATAAAGCACAATCATTTTTGCAAATGTGAATCGATTGGTATCCTAACCCTATCTTTCTCAACTTCTTCTTAGCATCATAGTGTGAGGTTGGAATCTTGCTCTTTCGGAAGGTAAACCTGAGTAACTCTAGAAGTTGGTCAAACGAAGCATTGGGCCATTTATAGAGCACTTTAATATGCAACAACTTTGCTAGGAAGTTCAGGGAAGACATCCAAGTACAATCGGGGTATAACTCGGTTTTGAGCTCCTCAAACAACGCATCAAATTCCGGGTCTAAACCTGTGTCTTCCTCGTCACTATTCTTCGTTTGCATTTTGTTCAGCAATAACATCATCAAGTAGATCAAACATCTCATTACTTTCTGCACGTGGAGGTGAATTGAAGCGTGATTTGATAACAGGAAATTTCTCACCGTGGTAAGTCCACACGGTGTACGAGCTTAGAAACCCACGGTCATGTAAGTGAGCATAAACCGTATTGATATCATGTTGATATGCATTCACACAGTCTCTACACGGGCAACGCACAAGGCCATTCGCATTGACATGTTGCCTTGCGATCTCCATAAAGTTCTTAAGACCTTCGACAAATTGTGTAGACCTACGGTTACGGTCTTTAATCCAACTTCTATCAATCGTCATAACTGTACCTTTTATATATTAACAATTTATACATAGATACATTGATGCATATATGGATACAAGGATAAAGTATTCACAAGGGTAGGCTTCTACACCCACTTTTTGAATACGTTACCTCATATGTGATTGCATATTGCAGGAATATTTATCTGAGAAAAATTCAGCAGCATTTCCCCTTAGCTCCCAAGTATATACAAATATATACCCAAGGAGCAAAGAAGAAACGACACCAAATCTTTCTCAAACAAATAATCATGCAATATGCATTCACATCCTAAATAAGATAATGTATTCAAAAAGCAGTCCCAAAATGGGGACAACCCGAAATTAATTACTAAATTAATCTCGGGCGGGTATTTCTAAGTTAATTATAAACCTAAACCTATATCAAATCGGTTACACCACCGATCAACCACCACCGGGCAGCCACCTTCCACAACCAGGCTGCATCCAACAGCCACACCAACCCCCACCACAAACCACCAAAAGCCACCACAAACCACCAACAGCCACCACCAACCACCAACTGCAACCACCAACCACCAACTACAACCACCAACCACCAACTACCACCACCTCCCACCAACAGCCACCACCAACCAGCAGCATCCACCACCAACCGCCACCAGCCACCACCAACCGCCACCAGCCACCACCAGCCACCAACTGCCGCCACCAACCACCAACTGCCACCAACAGCCAACACCCACACCGGCCATCCCCAACCCACACCAACCACCACCGACCCAAACCCATTACCCACCACCGCCAGCGGCGGCAACCTCGCCGGAAAACAGCTCCGACAGCCACAAACAACAAAAAAAGTGAGAAAAGCATACCTTTTTGCAAAAAAAACGTTAGCCGGAAGGGAAGGGAGCTCGCCGGAGTTAGAAAACCACAATGGGGGATGAAATCGACTTGAATCCGTCGGAAATCGTCGGAAATCGCCGGAAATCGCCGCAGGTTCGAGAGAATCGATTTGGGGGTGAAAAGAATGGTCTGCCAAAAGTCTGCAATATCTGGTCTTTTTTTTACCTGTCCCGACGACATGTCGTCGGCACAGGTAACCCAAAACGACGTCGTTCCATATTTTCTGACAAATAATTAATTAAAATATTATTAATATTAATTATTAATAAAAAATGATATTTTAACACATGTCCCGACGACATATCGTCGCCACAGGTAACCCAAAACGACGTCGTTCCATATTTTCTAGCAAATAATTAATTAAAATATTATTAATATTAATTATTAATAAAAAAATGATATTTTAACACCTGTCCCGACGACATGTGGTCGGGAAAAGGTCCAAAAAAAAATTCCATCCCGCGTAACAATTTTCATCAGCCCGCCAAAAATTTCGTCTCCCGCCTTGACCAGTCAACGTTTTGCCGACCACATTTCGTCGCGACAGGGTCTATAGCGACTACTTCTCGTCGCTATAGATCTTTTTTTAGCGTTTACGGTTACGTGTTATGGTTATCGTCTACTGTTGATGTACGTATCATTTGTGTATATTGTATGAATGTGGGCATCATTGTATTACATGTATGTATGTATGTATATATATATATATATATATATATATATATATATATATATATATATATGTAAACTGGAATACATACCTAATATGCATTAATACAGGTATACACGTACGAGATATATAAATGGACTCCTAATTAATACAATGATATGAGTACATGCACTGATACATCCGTTGATAATATACATTGGCATATACACGGATATAAACATACATTGATACATACATAAAGCGATACATACACATTGATACGAATACATGTAGTGATACATCTATTGAAACGGGTATACATACACACGAGATATATATGCATGTAATACACACGAGATATACATGGATTCATACATACATTGATACGAGTAAATGCAATGATACATCCATTGACCGTATACAGTGATATATACATTCATAGAGTTATACATACACATTAAACCCTAAACGCTAAATACACACATCAACCCTAGACCCTAACCCCTAATCCCTAAAACACCTATAGCGACGATATGTGGTCGGGACAGATCAAACGACGTCGTTCCATATTTTCTGGCAAATAATTAATTAAAATATTATTAGTATTAATACCTGTCCCGACGACATGTCGTCGCAATAGAGTCCAACCAAACGACATCGTTTTTTCCTCCGGCGACATTTACAAAAGAAAATTAAAAATTATTGAAATGTAATCTATACCGACCATATGTCGTCGGGATAGGGTGTCATCATTTCTATCTCCGTCACCTATATTTAAAGAAAATCAAAAATAAAAAATATTTTGTCTGTCCCGACCACTTGTCGTCGCAATAGGTGTCCGCAAAAAGACAAAATGTTATTTTCATAAAACTTAATTTAAGAAAATGAAAATTAATTTATTTTACATGTGTCCCGACCAAATGTCGTCGGTATAGATATTAGTCAAAGCCGAGATTTCGTTTTCCCCTTTTGCCGACGATTTGTCGTCGCCATAACTAAAGTCAATGGTAGTCCCCGGTCAAAGTTTTTTTTCCTTCTGTCCCGACCACTTGTCGTCGCTATAGCCCGAGCTATGGCGACGACAAATGTCGTCGCTATAGGTTTCGTCGGCCTAGGTGGTTTTTCTTGTAGTGCTTCCCTTCTATCGACTGCCAAACCTACCCGATGAACGATTTCACCCACTCACCGAAACCTCGGCTTTTAGCTACACATTGTGCGTTCACACTCTTACCCACGTGCGTAACAACATCCTGTAATAAGTTTGTTGTCGGGACCCGAAAGATGTGTTGGTTTCAAAATGGCTCTTCATGAGGCCGACGACAAGTGGTAACAACATCCTGTAATAAAGCACAATCATTTTTGCAAATGTGAATCGATTGGTATCCTAACCCTATCTTTCTCAACTTCTTCTTAGCATCATAGTGTGAGGTTGGAATCTTGCTCTTTCGGAAGGTAAACCTGAGTAACTCTAGAAGTTGGTCAAACGAAGCATTGGGCCATTTATAGAGCACTTTAATATGCAACAACTTTGCTAGGAAGTTCAGGGAAGACATCCAAGTACAATCGGGGTATAACTCGGTTTTGAGCTCCTCAAACAACGCATCAAATTCCGGGTCTAAACCTGTGTCTTCCTCGTCACTATTCTTCGTTTGCATTTTGTTCAGCAATAACATCATCAAGTAGATCAAACATCTCATTACTTTCTGCACGTGGAGGTGAATTGAAGCGTGATTTGATAACAGGAAATTTCTCACCGTGGTAAGTCCACACGGTGTACGAGCTTAGAAACCCACGGTCATGTAAGTGAGCATAAACCGTATTGATATCATGTTGATATGCATTCACACAGTCTCTACACGGGCAACGCACAAGGCCATTCGCATTGACATGTTGCCTTGCGATCTCCATAAAGTTCTTAAGACCTTCGACAAATTGTGTAGACCTACGGTTACGGTCTTTAATCCAACTTCTATCAATCGTCATAACTGTACCTTTTATATATTAACAATTTATACATAGATACATTGATGCATATATGGATACAAGGATAAAGTATTCACAAGGGTAGGCTTCTACACCCACTTTTTGAATACGTTACCTCATATGTGATTGCATATTGCAGGAATATTTATCTGAGAAAAATTCAGCAGCATTTCCCCTTAGCTCCCAAGTATATACAAATATATACCCAAGGAGCAAAGAAGAAACGACACCAAATCTTTCTCAAACAAATAATCATGCAATATGCATTCACATCCTAAATAAGATAATGTATTCAAAAAGCAGTCCCAAAATGGGGACAACCCGAAATTAATTACTAAATTAATCTCGGGCGGGTATTTCTAAGTTAATTATAAACCTAAACCTATATCAAATCGGTTACACCACCGATCAACCACCACCGGGCAGCCACCTTCCACAACCAGGCTGCATCCAACAGCCACACCAACCCCCACCACAAACCACCAAAAGCCACCACAAACCACCAACAGCCACCACCAACCACCAACTGCAACCACCAACCACCAACTACAACCACCAACCACCAACTACCACCACCTCCCACCAACAGCCACCACCAACCAGCAGCATCCACCACCAACCGCCACCAGCCACCACCAACCGCCACCAGCCACCACCAGCCACCAACTGCCGCCACCAACCACCAACTGCCACCAACAGCCAACACCCACACCGGCCATCCCCAACCCACACCAACCACCACCGACCCAAACCCATTACCCACCACCGCCAGCGGCGGCAACCTCGCCGGAAAACAGCTCCGACAGCCACAAACAACAAAAAAAGTGAGAAAAGCATACCTTTTTGCAAAAAAAACGTTAGCCGGAAGGAAAGGGAGCTCGCCGGAGTTAGAAAACCACAATGGGGGATGAAATCGACTTGAATCCGTCGGAAATCGTCGGAAATCGCCGGAAATCGCCGCAGGTTCGAGAGAATCGATTTGGGGGTGAAAAGAATGGTCTGCCAAAAGTCTGCAATATCTGGTCTTTTTTTTACCTGTCCCGACGACATGTCGTCGGCACAGGTAACCCAAAACGACGTCGTTCCATATTTTCTGACAAATAATTAATTAAAATATTATTAATATTAATTATTAATAAAAAATGATATTTTAACACATGTCCCGACGACATATCGTCGCCACAGGTAACCCAAAACGACGTCGTTCCATATTTTCTAGCAAATAATTAATTAAAATATTATTAATATTAATTATTAATAAAAAAATGATATTTTAACACCTGTCCCGACGACATGTGGTCGGGAAAAGGTCCAAAAAAAAATTCCATCCCGCGTAACAATTTTCATCAGCCCGCCAAAAATTTCGTCTCCCGCCTTGACCAGTCAACGTTTTGCCGACCACATTTCGTCGCGACAGGGTCTATAGCGACTACTTCTCGTCGCTATAGATCTTTTTTTAGCGTTTACGGTTACGTGTTATGGTTATCGTCTACTGTTGATGTACGTATCATTTGTGTATATTGTATGAATGTGGGCATCATTGTATTACATGTATGTATGTATGTATATATATATATATATATATATATATATATATATATATATATATATATGTAAACTGGAATACATACCTAATATGCATTAATACAGGTATACACGTACGAGATATATAAATGGACTCCTAATTAATACAATGATATGAGTACATGCACTGATACATCCGTTGATAATATACATTGGCATATACACGGATATAAACATACATTGATACATACATAAAGCGATACATACACATTGATACGAATACATGTAGTGATACATCTATTGAAACGGGTATACATACACACGAGATATATATGCATGTAATACACACGAGATATACATGGATTCATACATACATTGATACGAGTAAATGCAATGATACATCCATTGACCGTATACAGTGATATATACATTCATAGAGTTATACATACACATTAAACCCTAAACGCTAAATACACACATCAACCCTAGACCCTAACCCCTAATCCCTAAAACACCTATAGCGACGATATGTGGTCGGGACAGATCAAACGACGTCGTTCCATATTTTCTGGCAAATAATTAATTAAAATATTATTAGTATTAATACCTGTCCCGACGACATGTCGTCGCAATAGAGTCCAACCAAACGACATCGTTTTTTCCTCCGGCGACATTTACAAAAGAAAATTAAAAATTATTGAAATGTAATCTATACCGACCATATGTCGTCGGGATAGGGTGTCATCATTTCTATCTCCGTCACCTATATTTAAAGAAAATCAAAAATAAAAAATATTTTGTCTGTCCCGACCACTTGTCGTCGCAATAGGTGTCCGCAAAAAGACAAAATGTTATTTTCATAAAACTTAATTTAAGAAAATGAAAATTAATTTATTTTACATGTGTCCCGACCAAATGTCGTCGGTATAGATATTAGTCAAAGCCGAGATTTCGTTTTCCCCTTTTGCCGACGATTTGTCGTCGCCATAACTAAAGTCAATGGTAGTCCCCGGTCAAAGTTTTTTTTCCTTCTGTCCCGACCACTTGTCGTCGCTATAGCCCGAGCTATGGCGACGACAAATGTCGTCGCTATAGGTTTCGTCGGCCTAGGTGGTTTTTCTTGTAGTGCTTCCCTTCTATCGACTGCCAAACCTACCCGATGAACGATTTCACCCACTCACCGAAACCTCGGCTTTTAGCTACACATTGTGCGTTCACACTCTTACCCACGTGCGTAACAACATCCTGTAATAAGTTTGTTGTCGGGACCCGAAAGATGTGTTGGTTTCAAAATGGCTCTTCATGAGCAAACTCAGATCAAAAGAGCTCGATCCGCTTTCGTTAGATGAATCATTTGAGCTTTTCTGCCATGGCGTTTCGGGCCGTTTTGGGAACATGTTTTGTCGTACTGGAGAGCCAGTTTGGAGTTTCCGGATAAGATTTTGTTCTTGAAGTACGAGGAAATGAAGAGGCGGCCTGAGGTGGAGGTGAGGAAGTTGGCGGCGTTCATGGGAAAGCCGTTTACTTTTGAGGAAGGGGAGAAAGGGGTGGTGGAGGAAATTGTGAAGATGTGTAGTTTTGAGAATTTGGAGGTGAATAAGAAGGGAGTTGAAAAGTTCGGGAATTTATCGCAGGTGGAGAAGCGAGATTTTTTCAGGAAAGGTGAAATTGGAGATTGGAGAAACTATTTAAGTGTAGAAATGAAAGAACGTATTGATGGAATCACACGTGACAAGTTTAAGAATTCTGGTTTAATCCTTTGAGTTTGAGGTCATAAATATATTCTTGCTCCCAGTTATGTTTTGTTAAATAACATGAACATGCATTTTAATTGGTTATTCACCGTATTTGTACGATGGCCTGCCGGAATTCCTTTGAATTATATGGATTTTTTATGTTGCTCCCAATGAATTTGTATTCTGATATTGTTTTGAGTTCAATATCGTTGTGCTAAATATGTTATCCCGAATCTTTTACATTTTGAAGTGAATAACTAAAATTTAGAGTAAAATAAAAGGAATTGTGACGATCGTCTTCCAAATTCTACGATTTAATTCATAAACTTTATTTTTATGACATCTATTCTTGTGGTTTTCAAATTTCATTATTTTCGTACATTTTGTCTTAAAATAACCAGATACCCTTATAAATATTTTTCTGAATTTTTTTATTATGTTTCTTTTTTTCTTTAACTTTTTCTTTCTCTTTTCGTGTTTGAAAACTTGCACCCAAACAAAATTATAATCTCAACCCCACCCCGGCGAACAATTCCATTTTCATCTTCATATAAGGTTTTTTTAACTTCCAATGTTGCCAAAATAGAAGAACATAAACGAAATCAGTGTGTACACATGTGGTTATGGCATTTTGACCTAAAATCATGGAATAATAGAAACATCAGGACGTAGTCCATCACATTTTATTGGATACCGAAAATAGTACACGGTCTGAAGCCCGTCTGAGACTAAATGGCCTATGGCTTTACTTGGTCAGAATAGTGACGTGCGGGCCGAAGCCCTAGACTGTGAACCCGCCAATGCCCGAGATGCGTAGGGTTGTGGTTGCCGTCGGCTTTTGCCGGCACAAACCAACCTACATCACTGCCGTCGAACCTACCGGCCATGATTACCCTTGCCGTTTGGTGGTGGTTGTTCGTTCGATCAACTTATATATACAAAAATATATAAAACACAACAATAAACAAATAAATTAAACAACTTAATCACAAAACACATATAATCATCAAAATACATATCGTCCTAATAAACAAGGTTTAATACTTTAATCACAAAATACATATAATCTTCAAATAAATAGAAATACATAAATTGTACCCTACCAAGCCTAGAAGTGGCTCTGATACCACTCGAGGTCGATACAAACAATCAAAATAATCATGCGCAACAGAAAATAACAACAACACTGATCCCGCAGGATCACATCTATGCGAATAGGGGAACAAAAATCACAGGAGTTTGTAGGGTTATATCTCACAATAATCTGAATTGCTAGAGGGGATGCATGACTACTGCCCCATCAACCGAGCTTCTAGACCGCTACAATAATTACCACATACAACAATTCGTATATGCGTATTTGTCGTCGCTCGTACCTTCGTGAACCTCGGTAGCCGCCGCCGATGATAGTGGTGGTATCGGTTCTTAGGTTTATAATCGAGAGAGGGTTAAAGCACAATAATATCTAAAAATTGTGATACATAAATGAATCATCATACTTCTTTGTAAAATTGCTAATAGTCTAATACCGTAAGTAATATTCACATATACTTCCTCCGATTCAAGATAAGTGATACACTTTGTGTTTCATGTTTTTTGAGGCAAAAGATTATAATTATGATTAAATTAGATTAATTGGATGGTTAGTGGAGGATGTGTTCCATATTTTTTGAATAAAGTGATGTTAATGATGTTTAAAAGTAAAAAGTAAGGGTAAATGAGACATTTCACTTTATTAAAGTAGATAGTTAGTGGGTGAGGATCCCACATTTTTTGCCAAATAAGATAATTTTTCAAAGTGTATCACTTATTTTAAATCACCTCAAAAAGGTAAGTGTATCACTTATTTTGAATCGGAGTAAGTATTATTTTTTAAAAGTGTAAATTACACGGATAGTCCATGTGGTTTGACCTGAGTTTCGGATTTGGTCCCTAAGTTCCAGAAATTACACCATGGTCACTAAGTATTGGACTTCGTATCGGTTTTGATCCCTAAGCGTAACGGGTGCTAAATTTTGCCATTAAAACCTGTCATGCGATGCACATGAGGGCAAAAATGACATTTTACCTCTGTTCTCTCTTCTTTCTATCTCTTCCTTTCTTCCCACTCTTTTTTAATTGAGATAAGACACCACAACCTATGCAGTATGAAGAGAAAATCACCACCTTCTCAATCTCAGCCGGCGACATCTCCAATGATTCACCATCGTAATCACCACCTTATGAAAATTGTAGAACAAAAAATTGTAGAACGATTAGCGATTCGAGGTCTAAAAATGCAATTAACATCATTAACAGAGATTTCACGCAAAATATAATCGGAAGTCAGCAGATTTGAAAGACAAATTGAAGATTTTAATGACAGATTATCACAATCATCAGAGATATAAAGGTCCGGTTAAGTTATGGTTCTGGTTAGTGGTTACGATGGTGAATCTTTATAAGTTATATTCTCGATTAAACGCGGACAGACGACAAAATCTCCGGCGACATCTTCTGCTCTAGCAGCTTGCTGACATCTCCGACGACATCTCCTGCTTCAGCCGCCATTTGTTTCAGTTCCTGTTCCACCACCCGACCAAAATCTCCCTTTTCTGCAAGGTCATTTCACTAAGGTGTAGAAAATCAATTCAATTAAAATTTCATTTTAGTGGTGCACTTGATCCTTATAATCGATTCAGATCTGCGTTTAATTCTCTTTTTTGAGGGTTGTTTTTATTTGGATTTAGATATGGGTTTTAATTTGACGATTCAAAAAAAGAAATTGGTTTTGAAATCTTTGAGTTCTTCTCGTCTAATAAATCTATGGATTTAAGGGTTACGTGAAAATTCTGGTTTTGAAACCCACTAATTAGAGGAGGAAGACCGATTCATCAGGTGTGTGTTTGTGTTTAGTTGGAGAAGAAACAAAAGGGGGATATGGTAAAAAGACAAATATACCCTCATGTGTATCGCACATGACAGGTTTAACGGCAAAATTTAACACCCGTTACGCTTAGGGACTAAAACCGATATGAAGTCTAGTGACCATCGGTGTAATTTCTGAAACTTAGGGACCAAATCCAAAACTCAGGTCAAACCACATGGACTAATTTACTCTTTTTAAAATAAAAAAAAGTTATCATTATAACCAATGATACGATGCCATGTCAAATTTGGGACGTGTAATTAAATTTCAAAGTCCATGTAATGTAAGATCCTGTCTTAATTCTCCATACAAATTATCAATTTGACAAAAAACACAAGAACCCTAAACAAGACTTGACTCAAAACCCCAAATCTCACATTCCAAATTGAACTAACAAAACCATCATAAAAAACCCACGTCGAATCTTTAATTGGGATTTCAGGTGAATGCAGAAGCTTGTGAATTTGTGATCACTTATTGAAATGGAGACCCGAATCAGATCTGGGTTTGGGGTAGTGATTTTGATCGCAATTTGTATAACAGTTTGTGGATATTCGGTTTCTGCAGAGACCCAACGACCCAAGAATGTGCAAGTTGCTCTTCGGGCTAAATGGCCCGGTACTTCACTCCTTCTTGAAGCTGGGTATGCAATTTTCTTTTTAATTTATTATGAATTTGATGAGTCAATGTAATCTGGCTCATAATTTCATTTTGTTTCTCGTCTTATGTAGGAAAATAAGTTTGAATTTAGATAAGGGCAGGACAAAATAGAAAATAAAAATGCCATAAAAACATTAAAAATACAAGCAAAAAAAGTGAATCATATGGAATGTAATCTGGACCATTTGACCCGTTAGAGATAAAACACAACCAACATCAACACATTTATAAGTAAATAGGTCAAAATTGCACCCCTCTGCTGTATAGCTCCAACTGTGATCAAAATTAATACTTTCTTATACATAATCTAATTAAGATTGTAACCAAATATAATAATCATTGCATATTAATGTATCAGAAATTGTGTTTTCAGGGAATTATTCTCAAAAGAATGGAAAGATCTGTTCTGGGAATTCATTGATTCATGGCTCCATAACGAAAGTGAAATTACAAATTCTTACACTGCAAAAGATTGTTTAGAGAAAATTAGTAATTATGGGAAATCACTTGTGACTGGACCATTAGCATCAGTTTTTGAATTATCTCTTACTCTTCGATCTTCATCTCCAAGATTAGTGCTTTATCAACAATTAGCAGAAGAATCTCTCTCTTCACATCCGTTATCAGATGAAATTAACTCTAATTTTATTGATGGAGACAAAAAAGTCAACCATTTACTTGTAGGTGTGAATCCCAAAAGTCCTGGTGGAAAATGTTGCTGGGTGGATACTGGTGGGGCCCTGTTTTTTGATGTTCCTGAGCTTTTATTGTGGATTCGTGATCCACATAAGTAAGTTATTTAACTGTTGGAAATTTTGTCAATTTTATCCCGCGTAACAATTTTCATCAGCCCGCCAAAAATTTCGTCTCCCGCCTTGACCAGTCAACGTTTTGCCGACCACATTTCGTCGCGACAGGGTCTATAGCGACTACTTCTCGTCGCTATAGATCTTTTTTTAGCGTTTACGGTTACGTGTTATGGTTATCGTCTACTGTTGATGTACGTATCATTTGTGTATATTGTATGAATGTGGGCATCATTGTATTACATGTATGTATGTATGTATATATATATATATATATATATATATATATATATATATATATGTAAACTGGAATACATACCTAATATGCATTAATACAGGTATACACGTACGAGATATATAAATGGACTCCTAATTAATACAATGATATGAGTACATGCACTGATACATCCGTTGATAATATACATTGGCATATACACGGATATAAACATACATTGATACATACATAAAGCGATACATACACATTGATACGAATACATGTAGTGATACATCTATTGAAACGGGTATACATACACACGAGATATATATGCATGTAATACACACGAGATATACATGGATTCATACATACATTGATACGAGTAAATGCAATGATACATCCATTGACCGTATACAGTGATATATACATTCATAGAGTTATACATACACATTAAACCCTAAACGCTAAATACACACATCAACCCTAGACCCTAACCCCTAATCCCTAAAACACCTATAGCGACGATATGTGGTCGGGACAGATCAAACGACGTCGTTCCATATTTTCTGGCAAATAATTAATTAAAATATTATTAGTATTAATACCTGTCCCGACGACATGTCGTCGCAATAGAGTCCAACCAAACGACATCGTTTTTTCCTCCGGCGACATTTACAAAAGAAAATTAAAAATTATTGAAATGTAATCTATACCGACCATATGTCGTCGGGATAGGGTGTCATCATTTCTATCTCCGTCACCTATATTTAAAGAAAATCAAAAATAAAAAATATTTTGTCTGTCCCGACCACTTGTCGTCGCAATAGGTGTCCGCAAAAAGACAAAATGTTATTTTCATAAAACTTAATTTAAGAAAATGAAAATTAATTTATTTTACATGTGTCCCGACCAAATGTCGTCGGTATAGATATTAGTCAAAGCCGAGATTTCGTTTTCCCCTTTTGCCGACGATTTGTCGTCGCCATAACTAAAGTCAATGGTAGTCCCCGGTCAAAGTTTTTTTTCCTTCTGTCCCGACCACTTGTCGTCGCTATAGCCCGAGCTATGGCGACGACAAATGTCGTCGCTATAGGTTTCGTCGGCCTAGGTGGTTTTTCTTGTAGTGCTTCCCTTCTATCGACTGCCAAACCTACCCGATGAACGATTTCACCCACTCACCGAAACCTCGGCTTTTAGCTACACATTGTGCGTTCACACTCTTACCCACGTGCGTAACAACATCCTGTAATAAGTTTGTTGTCGGGACCCGAAAGATGTGTTGGTTTCAAAATGGCTCTTCATGAGGCCGACGACAAGTGGTAACAACATCCTGTAATAAAGCACAATCATTTTTGCAAATGTGAATCGATTGGTATCCTAACCCTATCTTTCTCAACTTCTTCTTAGCATCATAGTGTGAGGTTGGAATCTTGCTCTTTCGGAAGGTAAACCTGAGTAACTCTAGAAGTTGGTCAAACGAAGCATTGGGCCATTTATAGAGCACTTTAATATGCAACAACTTTGCTAGGAAGTTCAGGGAAGACATCCAAGTACAATCGGGGTATAACTCGGTTTTGAGCTCCTCAAACAACGCATCAAATTCCGGGTCTAAACCTGTGTCTTCCTCGTCACTATTCTTCGTTTGCATTTTGTTCAGCAATAACATCATCAAGTAGATCAAACATCTCATTACTTTCTGCACGTGGAGGTGAATTGAAGCGTGATTTGATAACAGGAAATTTCTCACCGTGGTAAGTCCACACGGTGTACGAGCTTAGAAACCCACGGTCATGTAAGTGAGCATAAACCGTATTGATATCATGTTGATATGCATTCACACAGTCTCTACACGGGCAACGCACAAGGCCATTCGCATTGACATGTTGCCTTGCGATCTCCATAAAGTTCTTAAGACCTTCGACAAATTGTGTAGACCTACGGTTACGGTCTTTAATCCAACTTCTATCAATCGTCATAACTGTACCTTTTATATATTAACAATTTATACATAGATACATTGATGCATATATGGATACAAGGATAAAGTATTCACAAGGGTAGGCTTCTACACCCACTTTTTGAATACGTTACCTCATATGTGATTGCATATTGCAGGAATATTTATCTGAGAAAAATTCAGCAGCATTTCCCCTTAGCTCCCAAGTATATACAAATATATACCCAAGGAGCAAAGAAGAAACGACACCAAATCTTTCTCAAACAAATAATCATGCAATATGCATTCACATCCTAAATAAGATAATGTATTCAAAAAGCAGTCCCAAAATGGGGACAACCCGAAATTAATTACTAAATTAATCTCGGGCGGGTATTTCTAAGTTAATTATAAACCTAAACCTATATCAAATCGGTTACACCACCGATCAACCACCACCGGGCAGCCACCTTCCACAACCAGGCTGCATCCAACAGCCACACCAACCCCCACCACAAACCACCAAAAGCCACCACAAACCACCAACAGCCACCACCAACCACCAACTGCAACCACCAACCACCAACTACAACCACCAACCACCAACTACCACCACCTCCCACCAACAGCCACCACCAACCAGCAGCATCCACCACCAACCGCCACCAGCCACCACCAACCGCCACCAGCCACCACCAGCCACCAACTGCCGCCACCAACCACCAACTGCCACCAACAGCCAACACCCACACCGGCCATCCCCAACCCACACCAACCACCACCGACCCAAACCCATTACCCACCACCGCCAGCGGCGGCAACCTCGCCGGAAAACAGCTCCGACAGCCACAAACAACAAAAAAAGTGAGAAAAGCATACCTTTTTGCAAAAAAAACGTTAGCCGGAAGGAAAGGGAGCTCGCCGGAGTTAGAAAACCACAATGGGGGATGAAATCGACTTGAATCCGTCGGAAATCGTCGGAAATCGCCGGAAATCGCCGCAGGTTCGAGAGAATCGATTTGGGGGTGAAAAGAATGGTCTGCCAAAAGTCTGCAATATCTGGTCTTTTTTTTACCTGTCCCGACGACATGTCGTCGGCACAGGTAACCCAAAACGACGTCGTTCCATATTTTCTGACAAATAATTAATTAAAATATTATTAATATTAATTATTAATAAAAAATGATATTTTAACACATGTCCCGACGACATATCGTCGCCACAGGTAACCCAAAACGACGTCGTTCCATATTTTCTAGCAAATAATTAATTAAAATATTATTAATATTAATTATTAATAAAAAAATGATATTTTAACACCTGTCCCGACGACATGTGGTCGGGAAAAGGTCCAAAAAAAAATTCCATCCCGCGTAACAATTTTCATCAGCCCGCCAAAAATTTCGTCTCCCGCCTTGACCAGTCAACGTTTTGCCGACCACATTTCGTCGCGACAGGGTCTATAGCGACTACTTCTCGTCGCTATAGATCTTTTTTTAGCGTTTACGGTTACGTGTTATGGTTATCGTCTACTGTTGATGTACGTATCATTTGTGTATATTGTATGAATGTGGGCATCATTGTATTACATGTATGTATGTATGTATATATATATATATATATATATATATATATATATATATATATATGTAAACTGGAATACATACCTAATATGCATTAATACAGGTATACACGTACGAGATATATAAATGGACTCCTAATTAATACAATGATATGAGTACATGCACTGATACATCCGTTGATAATATACATTGGCATATACACGGATATAAACATACATTGATACATACATAAAGCGATACATACACATTGATACGAATACATGTAGTGATACATCTATTGAAACGGGTATACATACACACGAGATATATATGCATGTAATACACACGAGATATACATGGATTCATACATACATTGATACGAGTAAATGCAATGATACATCCATTGACCGTATACAGTGATATATACATTCATAGAGTTATACATACACATTAAACCCTAAACGCTAAATACACACATCAACCCTAGACCCTAACCCCTAATCCCTAAAACACCTATAGCGACGATATGTGGTCGGGACAGATCAAACGACGTCGTTCCATATTTTCTGGCAAATAATTAATTAAAATATTATTAGTATTAATACCTGTCCCGACGACATGTCGTCGCAATAGAGTCCAACCAAACGACATCGTTTTTTCCTCCGGCGACATTTACAAAAGAAAATTAAAAATTATTGAAATGTAATCTATACCGACCATATGTCGTCGGGATAGGGTGTCATCATTTCTATCTCCGTCACCTATATTTAAAGAAAATCAAAAATAAAAAATATTTTGTCTGTCCCGACCACTTGTCGTCGCAATAGGTGTCCGCAAAAAGACAAAATGTTATTTTCATAAAACTTAATTTAAGAAAATGAAAATTAATTTATTTTACATGTGTCCCGACCAAATGTCGTCGGTATAGATATTAGTCAAAGCCGAGATTTCGTTTTCCCCTTTTGCCGACGATTTGTCGTCGCCATAACTAAAGTCAATGGTAGTCCCCGGTCAAAGTTTTTTTTCCTTCTGTCCCGACCACTTGTCGTCGCTATAGCCCGAGCTATGGCGACGACAAATGTCGTCGCTATAGGTTTCGTCGGCCTAGGTGGTTTTTCTTGTAGTGCTTCCCTTCTATCGACTGCCAAACCTACCCGATGAACGATTTCACCCACTCACCGAAACCTCGGCTTTTAGCTACACATTGTGCGTTCACACTCTTACCCACGTGCGTAACAACATCCTGTAATAAGTTTGTTGTCGGGACCCGAAAGATGTGTTGGTTTCAAAATGGCTCTTCATGAGGCCGACGACAAGTGGTAACAACATCCTGTAATAAAGCACAATCATTTTTGCAAATGTGAATCGATTGGTATCCTAACCCTATCTTTCTCAACTTCTTCTTAGCATCATAGTGTGAGGTTGGAATCTTGCTCTTTCGGAAGGTAAACCTGAGTAACTCTAGAAGTTGGTCAAACGAAGCATTGGGCCATTTATAGAGCACTTTAATATGCAACAACTTTGCTAGGAAGTTCAGGGAAGACATCCAAGTACAATCGGGGTATAACTCGGTTTTGAGCTCCTCAAACAACGCATCAAATTCCGGGTCTAAACCTGTGTCTTCCTCGTCACTATTCTTCGTTTGCATTTTGTTCAGCAATAACATCATCAAGTAGATCAAACATCTCATTACTTTCTGCACGTGGAGGTGAATTGAAGCGTGATTTGATAACAGGAAATTTCTCACCGTGGTAAGTCCACACGGTGTACGAGCTTAGAAACCCACGGTCATGTAAGTGAGCATAAACCGTATTGATATCATGTTGATATGCATTCACACAGTCTCTACACGGGCAACGCACAAGGCCATTCGCATTGACATGTTGCCTTGCGATCTCCATAAAGTTCTTAAGACCTTCGACAAATTGTGTAGACCTACGGTTACGGTCTTTAATCCAACTTCTATCAATCGTCATAACTGTACCTTTTATATATTAACAATTTATACATAGATACATTGATGCATATATGGATACAAGGATAAAGTATTCACAAGGGTAGGCTTCTACACCCACTTTTTGAATACGTTACCTCATATGTGATTGCATATTGCAGGAATATTTATCTGAGAAAAATTCAGCAGCATTTCCCCTTAGCTCCCAAGTATATACAAATATATACCCAAGGAGCAAAGAAGAAACGACACCAAATCTTTCTCAAACAAATAATCATGCAATATGCATTCACATCCTAAATAAGATAATGTATTCAAAAAGCAGTCCCAAAATGGGGACAACCCGAAATTAATTACTAAATTAATCTCGGGCGGGTATTTCTAAGTTAATTATAAACCTAAACCTATATCAAATCGGTTACACCACCGATCAACCACCACCGGGCAGCCACCTTCCACAACCAGGCTGCATCCAACAGCCACACCAACCCCCACCACAAACCACCAAAAGCCACCACAAACCACCAACAGCCACCACCAACCACCAACTGCAACCACCAACCACCAACTACAACCACCAACCACCAACTACCACCACCTCCCACCAACAGCCACCACCAACCAGCAGCATCCACCACCAACCGCCACCAGCCACCACCAACCGCCACCAGCCACCACCAGCCACCAACTGCCGCCACCAACCACCAACTGCCACCAACAGCCAACACCCACACCGGCCATCCCCAACCCACACCAACCACCACCGACCCAAACCCATTACCCACCACCGCCAGCGGCGGCAACCTCGCCGGAAAACAGCTCCGACAGCCACAAACAACAAAAAAAGTGAGAAAAGCATACCTTTTTGCAAAAAAAACGTTAGCCGGAAGGAAAGGGAGCTCGCCGGAGTTAGAAAACCACAATGGGGGATGAAATCGACTTGAATCCGTCGGAAATCGTCGGAAATCGCCGGAAATCGCCGCAGGTTCGAGAGAATCGATTTGGGGGTGAAAAGAATGGTCTGCCAAAAGTCTGCAATATCTGGTCTTTTTTTTACCTGTCCCGACGACATGTCGTCGGCACAGGTAACCCAAAACGACGTCGTTCCATATTTTCTGACAAATAATTAATTAAAATATTATTAATATTAATTATTAATAAAAAATGATATTTTAACACATGTCCCGACGACATATCGTCGCCACAGGTAACCCAAAACGACGTCGTTCCATATTTTCTAGCAAATAATTAATTAAAATATTATTAATATTAATTATTAATAAAAAAATGATATTTTAACACCTGTCCCGACGACATGTGGTCGGGAAAAGGTCCAAAAAAAAATTCCATCCCGCGTAACAATTTTCATCAGCCCGCCAAAAATTTCGTCTCCCGCCTTGACCAGTCAACGTTTTGCCGACCACATTTCGTCGCGACAGGGTCTATAGCGACTACTTCTCGTCGCTATAGATCTTTTTTTAGCGTTTACGGTTACGTGTTATGGTTATCGTCTACTGTTGATGTACGTATCATTTGTGTATATTGTATGAATGTGGGCATCATTGTATTACATGTATGTATGTATGTATATATATATATATATATATATATATATATATATATATGTAAACTGGAATACATACCTAATATGCATTAATACAGGTATACACGTACGAGATATATAAATGGACTCCTAATTAATACAATGATATGAGTACATGCACTGATACATCCGTTGATAATATACATTGGCATATACACGGATATAAACATACATTGATACATACATAAAGCGATACATACACATTGATACGAATACATGTAGTGATACATCTATTGAAACGGGTATACATACACACGAGATATATATGCATGTAATACACACGAGATATACATGGATTCATACATACATTGATACGAGTAAATGCAATGATACATCCATTGACCGTATACAGTGATATATACATTCATAGAGTTATACATACACATTAAACCCTAAACGCTAAATACACACATCAACCCTAGACCCTAACCCCTAATCCCTAAAACACCTATAGCGACGATATGTGGTCGGGACAGATCAAACGACGTCGTTCCATATTTTCTGGCAAATAATTAATTAAAATATTATTAGTATTAATACCTGTCCCGACGACATGTCGTCGCAATAGAGTCCAACCAAACGACATCGTTTTTTCCTCCGGCGACATTTACAAAAGAAAATTAAAAATTATTGAAATGTAATCTATACCGACCATATGTCGTCGGGATAGGGTGTCATCATTTCTATCTCCGTCACCTATATTTAAAGAAAATCAAAAATAAAAAATATTTTGTCTGTCCCGACCACTTGTCGTCGCAATAGGTGTCCGCAAAAAGACAAAATGTTATTTTCATAAAACTTAATTTAAGAAAATGAAAATTAATTTATTTTACATGTGTCCCGACCAAATGTCGTCGGTATAGATATTAGTCAAAGCCGAGATTTCGTTTTCCCCTTTTGCCGACGATTTGTCGTCGCCATAACTAAAGTCAATGGTAGTCCCCGGTCAAAGTTTTTTTTCCTTCTGTCCCGACCACTTGTCGTCGCTATAGCCCGAGCTATGGCGACGACAAATGTCGTCGCTATAGGTTTCGTCGGCCTAGGTGGTTTTTCTTGTAGTGCTTCCCTTCTATCGACTGCCAAACCTACCCGATGAACGATTTCACCCACTCACCGAAACCTCGGCTTTTAGCTACACATTGTGCGTTCACACTCTTACCCACGTGCGTAACAACATCCTGTAATAAGTTTGTTGTCGGGACCCGAAAGATGTGTTGGTTTCAAAATGGCTCTTCATGAGCAAACTCAGATCAAAAGAGCTCGATCCGCTTTCGTTAGATGAATCATTTGAGCTTTTCTGCCATGGCGTTTCGGGCCGTTTTGGGAACATGTTTTGTCGTACTGGAGAGCCAGTTTGGAGTTTCCGGATAAGATTTTGTTCTTGAAGTACGAGGAAATGAAGAGGCGGCCTGAGGTGGAGGTGAGGAAGTTGGCGGCGTTCATGGGAAAGCCGTTTACTTTTGAGGAAGGGGAGAAAGGGGTGGTGGAGGAAATTGTGAAGATGTGTAGTTTTGAGAATTTGGAGGTGAATAAGAAGGGAGTTGAAAAGTTCGGGAATTTATCGCAGGTGGAGAAGCGAGATTTTTTCAGGAAAGGTGAAATTGGAGATTGGAGAAACTATTTAAGTGTAGAAATGAAAGAACGTATTGATGGAATCACACGTGACAAGTTTAAGAATTCTGGTTTAATCCTTTGAGTTTGAGGTCATAAATATATTCTTGCTCCCAGTTATGTTTTGTTAAATAACATGAACATGCATTTTAATTGGTTATTCACCGTATTTGTACGATGGCCTGCCGGAATTCCTTTGAATTATATGGATTTTTTATGTTGCTCCCAATGAATTTGTATTCTGATATTGTTTTGAGTTCAATATCGTTGTGCTAAATATGTTATCCCGAATCTTTTACATTTTGAAGTGAATAACTAAAATTTAGAGTAAAATAAAAGGAATTGTGACGATCGTCTTCCAAATTCTACGATTTAATTCATAAACTTTATTTTTATGACATCTATTCTTGTGGTTTTCAAATTTCATTATTTTCGTACATTTTGTCTTAAAATAACCAGATACCCTTATAAATATTTTTCTGAATTTTTTTATTATGTTTCTTTTTTTCTTTAACTTTTTCTTTCTCTTTTCGTGTTTGAAAACTTGCACCCAAACAAAATTATAATCTCAACCCCACCCCGGCGAACAATTCCATTTTCATCTTCATATAAGGTTTTTTTAACTTCCAATGTTGCCAAAATAGAAGAACATAAACGAAATCAGTGTGTACACATGTGGTTATGGCATTTTGACCTAAAATCATGGAATAATAGAAACATCAGGACGTAGTCCATCACATTTTATTGGATACCGAAAATAGTACACGGTCTGAAGCCCGTCTGAGACTAAATGGCCTATGGCTTTACTTGGTCAGAATAGTGACGTGCGGGCCGAAGCCCTAGACTGTGAACCCGCCAATGCCCGAGATGCGTAGGGTTGTGGTTGCCGTCGGCTTTTGCCGGCACAAACCAACCTACATCACTGCCGTCGAACCTACCGGCCATGATTACCCTTGCCGTTTGGTGGTGGTTGTTCGTTCGATCAACTTATATATACAAAAATATATAAAACACAACAATAAACAAATAAATTAAACAACTTAATCACAAAACACATATAATCATCAAAATACATATCGTCCTAATAAACAAGGTTTAATACTTTAATCACAAAATACATATAATCTTCAAATAAATAGAAATACATAAATTGTACCCTACCAAGCCTAGAAGTGGCTCTGATACCACTCGAGGTCGATACAAACAATCAAAATAATCATGCGCAACAGAAAATAACAACAACACTGATCCCGCAGGATCACATCTATGCGAATAGGGGAACAAAAATCACAGGAGTTTGTAGGGTTATATCTCACAATAATCTGAATTGCTAGAGGGGATGCATGACTACTGCCCCATCAACCGAGCTTCTAGACCGCTACAATAATTACCACATACAACAATTCGTATATGCGTATTTGTCGTCGCTCGTACCTTCGTGAACCTCGGTAGCCGCCGCCGATGATAGTGGTGGTATCGGTTCTTAGGTTTATAATCGAGAGAGGGTTAAAGCACAATAATATCTAAAAATTGTGATACATAAATGAATCATCATACTTCTTTGTAAAATTGCTAATAGTCTAATACCGTAAGTAATATTCACATATACTTCCTCCGATTCAAGATAAGTGATACACTTTGTGTTTCATGTTTTTTGAGGCAAAAGATTATAATTATGATTAAATTAGATTAATTGGATGGTTAGTGGAGGATGTGTTCCATATTTTTTGAATAAAGTGATGTTAATGATGTTTAAAAGTAAAAAGTAAGGGTAAATGAGACATTTCACTTTATTAAAGTAGATAGTTAGTGGGTGAGGATCCCACATTTTTTGCCAAATAAGATAATTTTTCAAAGTGTATCACTTATTTTAAATCACCTCAAAAAGGTAAGTGTATCACTTATTTTGAATCGGAGTAAGTATTATTTTTTAAAAGTGTAAATTACACGGATAGTCCATGTGGTTTGACCTGAGTTTCGGATTTGGTCCCTAAGTTCCAGAAATTACACCATGGTCACTAAGTATTGGACTTCGTATCGGTTTTGATCCCTAAGCGTAACGGGTGCTAAATTTTGCCATTAAAACCTGTCATGCGATGCACATGAGGGCAAAAATGACATTTTACCTCTGTTCTCTCTTCTTTCTATCTCTTCCTTTCTTCCCACTCTTTTTTAATTGAGATAAGACACCACAACCTATGCAGTATGAAGAGAAAATCACCACCTTCTCAATCTCAGCCGGCGACATCTCCAATGATTCACCATCGTAATCACCACCTTATGAAAATTGTAGAACAAAAAATTGTAGAACGATTAGCGATTCGAGGTCTAAAAATGCAATTAACATCATTAACAGAGATTTCACGCAAAATATAATCGGAAGTCAGCAGATTTGAAAGACAAATTGAAGATTTTAATGACAGATTATCACAATCATCAGAGATATAAAGGTCCGGTTAAGTTATGGTTCTGGTTAGTGGTTACGATGGTGAATCTTTATAAGTTATATTCTCGATTAAACGCGGACAGACGACAAAATCTCCGGCGACATCTTCTGCTCTAGCAGCTTGCTGACATCTCCGACGACATCTCCTGCTTCAGCCGCCATTTGTTTCAGTTCCTGTTCCACCACCCGACCAAAATCTCCCTTTTCTGCAAGGTCATTTCACTAAGGTGTAGAAAATCAATTCAATTAAAATTTCATTTTAGTGGTGCACTTGATCCTTATAATCGATTCAGATCTGCGTTTAATTCTCTTTTTTGAGGGTTGTTTTTATTTGGATTTAGATATGGGTTTTAATTTGACGATTCAAAAAAAGAAATTGGTTTTGAAATCTTTGAGTTCTTCTCGTCTAATAAATCTATGGATTTAAGGGTTACGTGAAAATTCTGGTTTTGAAACCCACTAATTAGAGGAGGAAGACCGATTCATCAGGTGTGTGTTTGTGTTTAGTTGGAGAAGAAACAAAAGGGGGATATGGTAAAAAGACAAATATACCCTCATGTGTATCGCACATGACAGGTTTAACGGCAAAATTTAACACCCGTTACGCTTAGGGACTAAAACCGATATGAAGTCTAGTGACCATCGGTGTAATTTCTGAAACTTAGGGACCAAATCCAAAACTCAGGTCAAACCACATGGACTAATTTACTCTTTTTAAAATAAAAAAAAGTTATCATTATAACCAATGATACGATGCCATGTCAAATTTGGGACGTGTAATTAAATTTCAAAGTCCATGTAATGTAAGATCCTGTCTTAATTCTCCATACAAATTATCAATTTGACAAAAAACACAAGAACCCTAAACAAGACTTGACTCAAAACCCCAAATCTCACATTCCAAATTGAACTAACAAAACCATCATAAAAAACCCACGTCGAATCTTTAATTGGGATTTCAGGTGAATGCAGAAGCTTGTGAATTTGTGATCACTTATTGAAATGGAGACCCGAATCAGATCTGGGTTTGGGGTAGTGATTTTGATCGCAATTTGTATAACAGTTTGTGGATATTCGGTTTCTGCAGAGACCCAACGACCCAAGAATGTGCAAGTTGCTCTTCGGGCTAAATGGCCCGGTACTTCACTCCTTCTTGAAGCTGGGTATGCAATTTTCTTTTTAATTTATTATGAATTTGATGAGTCAATGTAATCTGGCTCATAATTTCATTTTGTTTCTCGTCTTATGTAGGAAAATAAGTTTGAATTTAGATAAGGGCAGGACAAAATAGAAAATAAAAATGCCATAAAAACATTAAAAATACAAGCAAAAAAAGTGAATCATATGGAATGTAATCTGGACCATTTGACCCGTTAGAGATAAAACACAACCAACATCAACACATTTATAAGTAAATAGGTCAAAATTGCACCCCTCTGCTGTATAGCTCCAACTGTGATCAAAATTAATACTTTCTTATACATAATCTAATTAAGATTGTAACCAAATATAATAATCATTGCATATTAATGTATCAGAAATTGTGTTTTCAGGGAATTATTCTCAAAAGAATGGAAAGATCTGTTCTGGGAATTCATTGATTCATGGCTCCATAACGAAAGTGAAATTACAAATTCTTACACTGCAAAAGATTGTTTAGAGAAAATTAGTAATTATGGGAAATCACTTGTGACTGGACCATTAGCATCAGTTTTTGAATTATCTCTTACTCTTCGATCTTCATCTCCAAGATTAGTGCTTTATCAACAATTAGCAGAAGAATCTCTCTCTTCACATCCGTTATCAGATGAAATTAACTCTAATTTTATTGATGGAGACAAAAAAGTCAACCATTTACTTGTAGGTGTGAATCCCAAAAGTCCTGGTGGAAAATGTTGCTGGGTGGATACTGGTGGGGCCCTGTTTTTTGATGTTCCTGAGCTTTTATTGTGGATTCGTGATCCACATAAGTAAGTTATTTAACTGTTGGAAATTTTGTCAATTTTATGAAAATGGATAATTGTTCAAGCTACTCCTTAATTTTCTTGTAGTCCCAAGGGACAAATCTCAACCATTGATCAATAATAATTAATGGTCAAGATTAATCATATATTTGTACATGGAGGGGTATTTTGGTCAATTGACACCCACATAAATTTTAATCCAATTTTTATTTGTATATTTATTTTTATTATTTTTCGTTAAAAAACAATATTATGTGATAATCACGTGTGATCAAGTATACAAAACAAAATAAAAAATTAATTAATTTTTTTTTAAAAAAAAAAAAATAAAAAATTAAAAAAATTAAAAACATTATTTGAGTGTCAAATGACCAAAATACCCCTCCATGTACAAAATATGTGATTAATCTTGATCATTAATTATTATTGATCAATGGTTGAGATTTTTCCCTTGGGACTACAAAGAAATTAAGGACTACCTTGAACACATCTCAAAATCTTTTAATTAACTTTAATAAATTCGATATTAACATTTATTTGAGTTTGATGATGAATTTAATTGCAGGAATGGAGATATATTTCAGCAACCTGAACTTTTTGATTTTGACCATGTTTACTTTGACTCATCAGTTGGGAGTCCAACTGCCATTTTATATGGAGCTCTTGGGACCAACTGCTTTAAGAATTTTCACGGGCCCTTAGTAGAAGCAGCCAAACAGGGGAAAGTGAAATATGTTGTGAGGCCCGTATTGCCTTCGGGCTGTGAATCAGAAAGTGGTCATTGTGGAGCAGTTGGTACAAATGGCCCGTTGAATTTGGGCGGTTATGGTGTTGAACTTGCATTAAAAAACATGGAATATAAGGCCATGGATGACAGTGAAATAAAGAAAGGTTTGTTCTAAATTAGTAAATTTATGCTTATTTTTCTTTTAGTTTTTAGCAATTTATGCAATTTTGAAACTTGTAACTGTTCAATTTTAAGAGGTTGGTACTTAGTATTAACAATTTTAGGATAAATTCCATAAATTAATAAATTTTAAGAGGCCATGGATCACATTTTTTAATGATTGATAAATTCCATTATTTTTTAATATATTGATATAATTACAGAAATTAAATTTAATCTAGCTTGTCCATTTTTTGAACAAAGTAAATTAGGATGCTTTAAACACTTGAATATTTATGGGTACTGTTTGACTTAATAATATATTTTTTATTTTGTTTGACTCGTTAATAGTGAAATATATAACTAACACAATTTGACTTACTTGAAACTGAAAATTACAGGTGTAACCCTAGAAGATCCTCACACTGAAGATCTCAGCCAAGAAGTTAGAGGGTTTATCTTTTCTAAAATTCTGGTATTTTCAGTGTTCTTTAATCCTTATGTTATGTATGATCTGTATATACATATATACATACATAAATATATGTTATGTATATATTTTGAGGTGATAAAAATATGTTGCATTTATGAATGCAGGAAAGAAAACCAGAACTGACATCTGAAATAATGGCTTTTAGGGATTCTCTTTTGTCATCAACAATTTCTGATACACTTAATGTGTGGGAATTGAAGGGTAACCTTAACCATACAATTTTGAATTTTCTTTAAAGCAAGAAACTTGATGTATTTTTCATTATTTTAATATTTTTATGTTATTAAAAATCAGATTTAGGACATCAAACTGTACAAAAGATTGTTCATGCATCAGACCCTCTTCACTCAATGCAAGAAATTAGTCAAAATTTCCCTAGTGTTGTCTCTTACTTGTCTCGAATGAAGGTAATTTTTTTTATTTAAAATTATTTCATCTTAATATTTTGTTTGCTAAATAATATATCTTTTTTGATAATTCATGTAGATTAATGATTCAATCAAAGATGAGATACTTGCAAATCAGAGAATGATTCCACCTGGCAAGTCCTTATTGGCTCTGAATGGGGCTTTAATTGATATTGACGATATTGACCTTTTTCTGTAATGTTTCTCTCTGTTATCAATATATATATTTTTTTATATTTTTAAAGAAAACTACTAACTCACATATTATATAATCAGTAAATTAATAATAAGTAATTTTCATTTAGCTTATAATTAAGTGTTATGTTTTTTTTTTTGTAATAGATTGCTTGATATGGTCCATCAAGAATTATCTTTAGCCGATCAATATACAAAACTGAAGGTAACGGTTCTATCTTTTGTCAGCCATTGCTTAGAATTACAGGTGGCAATTTTAACCTTTTACCTATAAATGGGTCAATCTGGGCTATGTTTGATCTTTAATGGGTAAATTTAAATAAATAGTTAAATAGGAAACATGTCAAATGGGCAGAACGGGTCGAAAGCCACCCGAAGTGATCTTTTAAGTCTATTTGTTTGAGAAATTAAATCATTAATGAAATAATATAGTTTTTGTAAGTTTTTTTTTTGGCATAAAATTGTACGTACTTTTTATTTGTCCTGTTTTAGCCAATTGCACCTTTTTTGTAGATTTGAGTCATTAAAATTTAAAAGATGGAGTTTGTTCCATTTGGTAAAGTGGCTTTCAAAAATGACAGTTTTTATATGAAACTGTTAAATTTGTATGTAAGTATTAGATTTACATATAATTGTTTTTAAAAAAATGTAAACTTTTTGGTGAAGAAGTGTTTGGGCCAATCCAATATTGCCACCTGTACTAAAAATGTTTGATCTTTTTTTATATATAATTTTATCATATTCTCTGTCCATCTTAACTTGTAAATATTTTAGATTCCTTCAATCACGGTCCGGAAGCTTCTATCAACTTTACCTCGACCCGAATCGAATGCATTTCGGGTCGATTTCCGTTCAGAACATGTTCAGTACATTAATAATTTAGAAGTGGATTCCAGATACAAACAGTGGAGGAGTAACCTAAATGAGGTGTCTTTTTGCTTCAAATTTTCTAATAATTCTCTGATTATTATAAAAATTAAAAATGTATTTTGATAAAATTACAATTTTCAAATTCATTTTTTTGTAGCTATTAATGCCTGTTTTCCCTGGACAATTACGGTACATACGTAAGAACATGTTTCACGCAGTCTATGTGTTGGATCCTGCTTCCGTTTGTGGACTTGAGGTAATATTCATATGGGTCGGGTTGCAACGGGTCAGTTTTTATAACGGGTTGAAACGGGCCAGGTTTTTTTGTGTAGATAGTTAATGATTGAAATACTACATTTTTTTAACAATCTGAATAAAAAGATTTAGGGTGTTGAATGCAATAAAGTTGGACTTTGGCTTACATTCAACCTATTTTGACCCGATCATTTGAACCCAAAATCGACCCGTTCATTAGTACATGGCAATTTTGAGTCTTATGAAATGTTTTTTTTTTTTTACATTTTTGCAGACAGCGGACATGATTGTGAGTTTATTTGAAAACAGTCTTCCAGTAAGATTTGGGGTTATATTGTATTCTACAAAATTAATTGAGACACTTGAGTCAAATGGTGGAGAATTCCCACCTTCATTGCTTCAAAATGACACTCCAATTAATGAAGATCTCTCAAGCTTGGTAACATTTTTTTTTAATTAAATTTTAATTTCATTTTATAATTTGACATTGCATATATGTACTCTAATGAATTGCAGACGATGCGCCTTTTCTTTTATATTAAAGAAAATCACGGGATGCTGAAAGCCTTTGAATTTCTGAGCAATGTACGGGTTTGCTACTATTAAATTCATATTTTGGAGTGTTAATTAGCACATTATTTATTGATATAGATTAATTAAATTGTTATTACTTTATACTATAGGTAAACAAGTTGCGGGTAGAGTCAGGGGATGAAGATCCACCCGTGTTGGACCATGTTGAGGGGGCATTTGTGGAAACAATATTGTAAGTCAATTTGGGCTGGTTGGGTAATGGGTCAAAATCAGTCAAATTTTTTAGTTGACCTGAATCATTTTTTTCTTTACCAAATATAGTGGGTCAAATATGATTACAATTGTTCTTTTTATCATTTCAATAAAAGTTGATGCGGCTTTTGATATGTTTGCCCGTTTCCTATTTAACTTTATTCTTATTTTACATGTTTGACCCGTTAGAGATAAATGAGTCAAAATTGCCACTTCTAAATCTATATTTTACCCAAGTAATGGTGTTTTTATTATTAATTATTATACCAAAAGATGGTATCTTTAATTCTTTGTCTGGTTCTGGTTTGATATATTAATGTAAATGAAAATATCATTTTGTAATATAACATTGTTATTTTTTGTAGATCAAATGTTAAAATCCCACCTCAAGATACTTTATTAAAGCTTGAAAAGGATCAATCTTTCCAAGAATCATCTCAAGAGAGTTCCTTGTTTGTTTTCAAGCTTGGAATGGCAAAGCTACAATGTTCCCTCTTGATGAACGGTCTTGTGCACAGTTATAACGAGGTTATCTTTTTTTATTTTATTTTTTCATTTTTAGTCTCATCAAATAATTGCTTAGCTCACAAATGTCATTTATCTGCACATTTAACATTATAATATAAAACTACTTTTTTTTTGTATGACATTAATTTAATGCAGTTTGTTACATTTATAGGAAGCTTTAATGAGTGCAATGAATGATGAGCTCCCAAGAATTCAAGAACAAGTTTACTATGGGCAGATAAATTCCCGCACCGATATTCTTAACAAATTTTTATCTGAAAGTGGTATTCACCGCTACAATCCACAGGTTCTAATCATGTCTGACATATTTTAATCAGATCATATTATATACTCAATATAATATTAATTATTAAATCCATGTCAGATTGTTGGAGATAAAGCAAAGTCTAAATTCATTTCTCTGACTGCTTCAGTTGTGGGAGATGAATCACTGCTTAATAATATCGAATATTTACATTCTGTTGGAAGTAAGATTTCGGTTCGGGCGGTTGACAGTTGACACATTATATTTTTGTTAATTTTTCAGTTTTTTTAATTTATTTAATGGTTTTCCAGCTCTTGATGACTTGAAACCAGTTACTCATCTTCTTGCTGTTGATGTCACATCAAAAAAAGGGGTTCAGTTACTACATGAGGGAATACGTTATCTGGTAAACTTCTATGACTAACTTATTCAATTTCCATGTGTTTTCCATTTATTTACTAATTTTTATTATATTTATTATATTTTTTAGATGGCAGGTTCTACGAGTGCTCGTGTGGGCTTCTTATTTAATTCTGATCTTGAATTTGATTCAAATAATTTTATCTTTATGAAGGCTTTTGAAATAACAGCTTCTTCATACAGGTCTGTTATTTTCCCAACTTATACTATGATTTTTATATTAGCTAGTTATAACTCAATTCAAATTTTCAATCTTGTGATTGAAAAATGTCTGAAATATGATTTTTTTTCTTTCTATTTTCCAGTCATAAGAAGAAAGTATTAAACTTTTTGGACGGGTTGTGCTCATTTTATGAGTGTCTTGAAGATTCTGAAAGCAGTAAAAAACTTGTGGATAAGATTTGTGATCTTGCTGATGAAAATGGAATACAATCTAAAGGATTTATGTCTGCTCTTTCTGAATTTTCTGTTTCCAAGTTTACAAGTCATTTGAAGAAGGTACAATAAAATTTATAATTTGTTCCGTTCAAATTTATAGATTTCTGTTTATATATCATGATTTCTTGTATAAAGTTAGTTTCTTTTTCTTTCCTAATATAATGTGCAGGTGGGCCAGTTTCTATATGGACAAGTTGGGCTTGAAAAAGGCGTTAATGCAGTCATTACTAACGGAAGGGTGTGTTTCTTTCCCGACTATTTTACTTGTTTTTGATGGAAAATTTGGATTTATTATTTTATTTTATTGGCATTAAATAGGTGATTCGTGTTCCTAATGGTGTAACTTTTTTAAGCCAAGATTTACATCTTCTTGAATCTGTGGAATTTAAGCAAAGAATAAAGCACATTGCTGACATCATCGAAGAGGTCACATGGGAAAATGTTGATCCAGATACACTTATGAGGTTTTTCTTCTTACAAACTTTTCCTTTTCTTGCACACGCATACATACACTTAAAAGTCACCCATTTCGTCCCGACCTGACCCGGCCCGTTGGCACCCGTCACCAAACCCACCTGACCCGCCCATTTTTCCATCCCTACATACATAAAAAAAACTTGCCCGTATTTGCTAGAGGTTTTTTCCCCTTCAAGTTGCTGTATTTTGATATACATATACATATAAAGTTAAAGTTTTTACTTTTTGATGCAGCAAATTCATAAGTGATATAATCATGTCTGTAACATCTTCACTTTCTACACGGGATCGAAGTTCTGAAGGGGCCCGTTTTGAGATGTTGAGTGCAGAATACAGTGCTGTTGTTATTGGTAGTGAGAACTCCACCATTCATATAGATGCTGTTCTTGACCCGTTAAGTTCTTCGGGCCAAAAAATATCTTCACTTCTGAGGATTATATCAAAATGCAGTCAACCGAGCATGAGGCTCGTGTTCAACCCATTGGTTAGCTTTTCATTAATCCGTTTAGAACCCTAAAATTCATTTGTTGAAAGATCGATAGTTATGAGTTTAACCTAGCTTTTAGGGTTAAATATCTAACCATTTTTAATCTTTTCTTGATAGAGTTCTCTTGTTGATCTTCCATTGAAGAATTACTACAGATTTGTAACTCCCACAATGGTAGTCTTTAATTTAATTTTAATTAGTTTTTATTTTTATTTTAATTATTTTTTTTAAATATTTTTTTGCTCACATATTTCAGGATGATTTTAGTAACACCGATTTAACAGTATATGGCCCGAAAGCATTTTTTGCAAATATGCCACTATCAAAAACCCTAACCATGAATCTTGATGTTCCTGAATCATGGCTTGTTGAACCTGTCATTGCAATGTAAGTTTCTACTGTTCTATGCAATCTTCTGGTTTTATTTTCCATGTTTTTTACTTATTAATTTTTTTTAATTTTTTTATTCTATGTTCATGGATATTTCAGACATGATCTTGACAATATATTGCTTGAGAACCTTGGTGATACAAGGACGTTACAGGCAGTTTTTGAACTTGAAGCCCTTGTCCTTACTGGTAATTTGACCTTTTTATCAAACACTTTCTAATCTTGTAATAATATGGGTTATATATCATCTGCAACGATAATAATTAAAAATAAAAAATAAAAAATCAGCTAAATAGGAAATGGATTACGATTAATGCATAAAATCTCTTAAATCATCTTAATTTAAGATTGTAGGTTATTATTGAGAAAATATACTGATTAAATATATAATTTATTAACCAGGCCATTGTTCAGAGAAGGATCACGAACCCCCACGAGGTCTTCAAATGATACTTGGAACCAAAAAAATGGCCCATTTGGTTGACACACTTGTTATGGCCAATTTGGGCTATTGGCAAATGAAAGTATCACCCGGTGTTTGGTACTTACAGCTGGCACCGGGCCGAAGTTCTGATCTCTACATTTTGCAAGACGGGCCTGAAATGAGCCCAACAAAACGCATCATAATAGACTACTTAAGAGGGAAACCTGTTCATCTTGGAGTGGTGAAGAAAAAGGGAAAAGAACATGAAAAGTTATTGATTCCTTCTGATGATGATGATTCTTTAAGGAAACAAGTTGGGTTTTGTCTCATTTTTAGTAAAAATAGAAACTTTTTTGTAATGAATGAATCTATGTGTGCTTAAAGATGGTTTTGGTTTGATATGTGCAGGGTGATCAAGAAAGTTGGAATTCTAATATTTTGAAATGGGCTTCTTCGCTTATTGGTGGCAATGGGCAGCCAAAGAACGGTGGAAGCAGTAAATTGGTGAATATTTTATTCATAAAAGTTCATAAATATATCTTTTAATCTATTAAATATTCATTTGTAGGATAATGTGAGCAATGGGCGTAAGGGTAAAACCATAAATATATTCTCTATTGCCTCTGGACACTTGTAAGTAATTCATTCTCAATCTTGTGTCCTTATTGTGGATTTTAACAAGTTTCTTGTTAAATAAATAATTAGTGTGTTAAATATGACTACAGTAAACCATGTTGCTACAATGTTATTTTCTTTTTAATTAGTTTTTTTTTTTACATTTGACCCATTTGACCTGTTAAAGAGAAAACATAACCCTTTAATCAGAGGTAAAGGACAATCCATAATCAACTAATGATTATATTAAATCGATATAGAAATAACAAGGATTACAAAGAATATAAATAAGACTTGCTTAGCTTGGAGATTAAGCTAGGTTAATACTAATTGGCCAGGCCCTAATTAAATTAAATAATACTAATTACTCTAATTGTTCTGACATAGTGACATATTTATTGCATGATTTATGCAGGTATGAACGGTTTCTTAAGATCATGATCCTAAGTGTTCTAAAAAACACACAACGTCCAGTAAAATTCTGGTTTATAAAAAACTACCTTTCACCACAGTTTAAGGTTCGGTTCGGTTCTGTTTTTTTTTCATCTTTTCATTTACTAAAATTTTGACTTTTTGGTAACTAAATTCCTGTTATTGTTTTCATGCAGGATGTGATCCCACATATGGCACAAGAATATGGTTTTGAGTATGAGTTGGTTACTTATAAATGGCCCAGTTGGTTGCATAAACAGAAAGAAAAACAAAGAATTATTTGGGCCTACAAAATTCTGTTTCTTGATGTCATTTTCCCCCTTTCTCTCGAAAAGGTAGTTATCTCTTCCGGGTCAATTAAGTAAAAACCAAAAAAATAGTTAAAAAGGAAACGGGTTGAAAGTTTCTTAAAATGTTTTTAATTTATGTTTTTATTATAGGTTATATTTGTTGATGCGGATCAGATAGTTCGGGCTGATATGGGAGAACTTTATGATATCAATTTAAAAGGGAGGCCACTTGCCTATACTCCATTTTGTGATAATAATCGCGATATGGACGGTTTTAGATTTTGGAAACAAGTATGTTTTATTTTTAATGTTTTAGTAATGTTTAAATTAAATTAATGTTTTTTAATTAATTTTAGGGTTTTTGGAAGGAACATTTACGAGGAAGACCATATCACATTAGGTAATTGATAATTGACATTTATGAAAAGTTTTTATTTATTTTTATTTTTTTATTTAACGTATATTGTACAATTGCAGTGCTTTATATGTAGTTGATTTGATCAAGTTTAGAGAAACTGCAGCCGGAGATAATCTGAGGGTGTTTTATGAAACACTTAGTAAAGATCCAAATAGTTTGTCTAACCTCGATCAGGCAAGTGCAATTTTGACCCGTTTACTTATGAATGGATCTTTTCGGGTTATGTTTGATCTCTAACGGGTCAAATTGTGACCAAAAGTGTTCTTTTTTTAATTCATAAGACCTTCTAAACCATTTTATTCAAAAAGTTGGATTATTATTGAAATAATATAATTTAAAGTAAATTACTTATAATATTTCAGGATCTACCAAATTATGCCCAACACACAGTACCCATTTTCTCACTCCCACAAGAATGGTTATGGTGTGAATCTTGGTGTGGCAACTCAACAAAAGCCCGGGCCAAAACCATTGATCTTTGCAACAACCCAATGACCAAAGAACCAAAGCTTCAGGTCACTCATTAATTAATCCTTGTACCCCATGCTTAAATAGTTGTACACAAACATCTAACCGCCATTTTTCCTTTAACTCAGGGTGCCAGAAGAATTGTAACCGAATGGCCCGATCTTGATCTGGAAGCAAGACATTTCACCTCAAAAATATTAGGTGAAAATGTGAGCCCGTTAGAAAAAGTGGTTAGCCCGGTAGAAAAGACGGTTAGTCCTCCAGCTGAACCACAAGAAGACCTAGAAACAAGAGCTGAGTTGTGAATAATCAATTTCGGGTCCATAAAAAAAGGTATCTTCAAGTTTTCAGGTTCAAGTATAATGTTCCTAAAAAGAGGAACATTATCTTGGATTTAATCTTGGATCTTAAATCTAGTTAAGTTTTAGGTTACAAAATTTTCAGTTTTGGTGACAAATGTGGCAATGGGCTGAATTCACAAATGTAGAATTGAATGTATGTCGAGTTCTATTATAGAATAAAACAGCTTTGTTATGGTTGTTTTTATAGCTTGTACTATTGTACATTGCTCTGATAGTACATTCTGATGGCGCTTTTTTGTAAGATATGCCAACCGAAATGTTTAATACTTTTTTATTTATTTATAACTAAAAGTTATATGATATTTAATGCAATTATGATGTTAATATTTTTTTAATAGTAGAAAGTATAATTCTTTCAAACTACTCTTAAATCTACATTATATTGTGCATAATAGAAATTGAATCCATGAACATAAGTTAAAAGTAAAAAAAAAATTTAACAACTTATATTATAGGCTACTAAGCTTTTTAATGATGATAATGCTAATATACATGTGGATGTGGGAGTGATAGCTATTAATAAAATTATTTTGCAATACATTGTAATTTTCATTTTCATTTGATTTAATATAAAAGATTAAAAGGAAAGAAAAATAGGACTGATGTGTGCAAAAAAGTGCTCTAAGTAATGGCCGGCAATTTCCAACACGATCTGAAATTCGATACAAACCTAACATGGAAATAATCAGATTTCAGTTCAGTTTAAATGCGTTTAGGTAAAAATAATTGACTCATCCAACCCGTTTATAGAAGGGGTGGGTTCAGGTTGACTTATGTATAAACGGATCGACATACCAATCCATTTAGTTTTATAAAGCTTTTTTGGTTTTTTAAAAAAGAGGCAAAAACTATAAAATCATTAAAACCCAACCTAAAACATCTTTAAATTTCTATTTGACTTTTTAGTTCCAGACAATTATCATTGTATTTAAGGTGGTGATTTTTACACCACATGTTTTAACTCATGTACCACAATAAATGTTTTATGTAGTTGTACAGTCTGCAAAAATAGGTGTACAGTGTGGTATATGCATCAAAATTTGTGGTATGAAAAATAAGTAAATAACTCCCTTGTATTTAAGTGTATTTTTTATTTCTAACCCACCAACCTAGTATGCCCTGCTAACCCCTCTAACCAACCAACCAACCTCTTAAGTTATATACTTCCTCCGTTTCAAAATAAGTGATACACTTTCCATTTTGGGATGTTTCAAAATAAGTAATACACTTTGAAACTTTTCTTATTTGGTAAAATATAGTTGGACACATACCCACTAACTATCTTCTTTAATAAAGTGAAATGACTCATTTACTCTTACCTTTACTTTTAAACATCATTAAACTCACTGCAATCTTCTCCTATATATGAGCCTACATTTGATTTTTGCATGCCAACTCATCAGTTTGAAGCTCTATCATTGGTCCAATGTGCCACATGTAATTCCCTAATTCGTTCACGTGTCCTGCCATATATAGGCTTCATATAATAATCACGTCTCCTTCTCCTTCCTTAAACAAATCAAAGAAAAGACCAATGAAATCAAAGAAAAAGAGGTTTCTTTTGTAACATCAGAGCACTTTCGTAATCATCTTCAATCGTAATCCATCTCCAATTCTCTCCCATTCGTAATCAGTCAATACACCGATCCCGCAATATCATCTTCAATCTCAACATATGACGATTCAGTGCATTCTCCAATTGGAAGTTGTTGTACGATTCTCCAATCCAATCCCGATCCTAAAAAAGAGGTTTCTTTTGTAACATCTGAGCATAATGTTTTTATAAATTAAGGGTTTCTGATTAAGAGTTAGGGTTTTCTAAACAAATTAAATGAATTAGGGTATTCTGATTATGAATTTGTTTACGATTTTAGAACCTGAAATCATAAGTTAAGGGTTCCTAAATATGAATTAGGGTTTTCGAACAACTTAACGATTTCCAATATAAACAGGCATAATAATTCCGGATTTAATAAAGGAAAATTAAAAAAAATGATAAATTTATGGAAAGTTAAAACCCAAGGGTCATGTAGACTTGCAATAGCCACAAAATAATGAAAGTTTTATGTTTGTTCTAATTGATGTGTAGATGTCTCCTACAGGAATCAGGACTGAAGAGGTAATATTCTGTGATTCCAGCTATGAAATCAGAGTCTGATTTTGACCTTTACTTGCAAATGAGCCAATTGTAAACATTAATTATGGCAAAATTTTGCCATAATAAATTTTATAAACTTATAACATTTATTAGTATGTTATCGATTTGCTTATAATAAGCTCAAATTTGCCGGATTGTGGGGGAAAATAGATCATTAGTTGTGAACAATTTGATAAACAGGCATTAGAACACTAATTCATGTATTGAATATACATTTCTACTTGCAATATTTTCTTTAATATATATCTTTAGCTATTTGGTCTTAAGGTTGCATGAATATTAATCATATCTTTTGTCAAATTAACATATTCACAAATGAAATATATTAATAAAATATATTTGTGCACATTACAGTGGTTTGAGATGAACTCAAAATGTCAAGAAATTTTCTGCAAAAGTTGGTTACCGAAACCTGGAGTCCGAATCAAAGCAGCTGTCTGTTTTGTTCATGGATATGGAGATACTTGCACTTTTTTCTTTGAAGGTTTGTAACCACACCTAAACATCAATTTCCTAAAAATAAACAAATTCTATTTTTAATTTTTATAACAATTTTCAGGAATTGCAAAGAAAATTGCTGCTTCTGGTTATGGTGTTTATGCAATTGATCACCCTGGTTTTGGTCTCTCTGAAGGACTACATGGATATGTACCCAATTTCAGTGATTTAATTGACAATGTAATCGAACAATACACAAAAATCAAAGGTATCTTCTGGTCTAATTTCAGAAAGTCAATATTTGACTTCCAATAGTCAAACATATCATTCAACCTCAATATGAACTCTTACAAGCTGAAAAAGTTGATGTTAAAAACTTAAAAAAGTATAAAACATTCTTTCGAATTTTGGATTTTGAAAAGTAGTAGGGTTGACTTTGACCCTGAATTTTTTTTATTTAAATTTGGTTGACTTTTTTACAGGAAGACCAGAAGTCAGAGGGATGCCTAGGTTTCTATTGGGCCAGTCAATGGGTGGTGCAGTTGCACTTAAAGTTCATCTTAAAGAACAACGCGAATGGGATGGTGTAGTTTTTGTTGCTCCAATGTATAAAGTAATTAATTATATTTAATTTTTGATCATTTAACTTAATTTAATTAAAGTTTTCAAACGGGCTATTAATTGACCCGAAATTTGCTTCAAGATTTCAGAGGAAATGAAGCCACCTGAACCATTACAGAAAGTTTTAATCTTTTTATCAAAACTTATGCCCAAAGCAACAAATCTTTACAATTCAAAATATATATGTATATCTTCTTGAAATTGTATGTTCCTGCAAGTTATTAATATATTGTACAGTCTTTATTTCGAACATTGGCATGTTCGGAAAGAGTTTTAAGGAGCTTAAAACTTATAGTAATATTTTATACTTATCTATGTCCATTCACTAATCTGTATAATTACAAAAACGAATTTTGCAGGAACTTGTGTTTATAATTATTTGATTAGTGTTGTTAGATATCCAATCCAACTGTACTTGCAGATATAGTTTCGTCTCTTGAGTTGTGTCAGAAGTTAGGTTTGTTGGTTATTCTAAGGCATCGATATTACATAAGTGTAGGTTAAAACACTTACCATATCATATGTTGACAATAATTGCAAAGATGAAAATTAACGATGTGAATACCATTTTTTTGTAACAGAATGGGATTTTGGCGGTTTTCCTACTTGGTTGGTTACTAAATCTTGGGCATCTAGCTTACTCTGCTGCATCAATCAATCTCGGGCCCTATAGCTTACAAAAGTCGCGGGGTGGTAATTTTGGCGGTCAAGTTATTCTTCCACTTGCTCATACAATTCAACATGAAGAGGTAGATTAAATGCTTTTAATTTATTTTGATCTTTTGTTGCTTATTGTTTTCTCATTTTGTCTGATTTTGATTTGATTACAGGGAACAGGACAATTATGAGGTGGTGAGGAAGGTCGGGAGGGGGAAATACATTGAGGTTTTTGAGGGATTTCACTGTACTAATGACGAGAAGTGCATTATTAAAATACTCAAACCTATTAAGAGAAGAAGTGAGCTTTGACTATTTTTCATATTAATTGGTTAAGATTAATTATTAATTTAAAAAGTATAAATAAAGTTAATTTGTGTTGTATAAAAGGTAGAAGAATGTAGAGTCATTGAGCCCAAAATTGGCTGAGCCGTTGGAGAAGACTATGGATCAGTTGACTGTTGTTCCGGGAGCTGTTAATTATCTCACGGCTGTTAAGGCTACTACTGAACTCCATTCTCCCATTGAATAAATTCAGGTTTATTTCTATTGATTTTTGTTGACCTGATATATCTGTAATAGAAAGATAACATAATCGCATCTCTATACATATATAGGTTGTGTGTTTATGTGAGTTATAAGTGTTTTCCTTTTAATTTGAGAGGTATAATTGCATATTACATTTATTTGGGATGAAGTGTACGTTGTGATCTTATAACATTGGTTATGTTCCTTCTACAACACGAGAAAGTGGAATTTGAGCTCAGAAACTCATTGTATATTTTTTTTCCAAGTTCTTCTGATTATCATAGAATAGTTTTTAGCATTACTTGAAATTTATTATATCTAGCTGTTAAATGCTCATTTAACCTTATGTATACCAGTAATTTCACTTAAGACAACTAAAAGGGCTGTACAAAACACTACTTCATTTCCATGTACTCCAACAAGTTGCAATGGAGTCATTTGCTCCGTTTGGAGGGTTCTTTTTTATGCTATCTGATATTAAAACCCCATTAAGGATCTCAAACCATTTTGTATCCTTGTGTCATATTTGTGATGAAAAATTAAAGGTAGAAATAAATGATATTTCTGAAGGTGGTCTTAATGGTTCGTTTTTGGACCATTATTGGTCAACTTTGCCTTCTTGGTTACAAACGGAACAAATTCGCACAAGCAACAAAACTGATGTCATGAAGGTATGCATTACTATAATTTATGTTATATATAATTACAAAAACCATGTTATTACAATAATACTCAAAAGACACGATTCATTTGTGGCGGCTTTCAACTCATCCTACCCAATTTCTTACATTTTAATGTTTTGCTACGATATAATTGACCTGTTATGAGTAAAACTAAAAAAACTGATGTGTTTACACATACTACTTTTTAAGCTCAGTTTGTTTTGTTTACATATAATGCTCTTTTAGCATAGAATGTTTTATTTGTAAGAAAGTAAGAAACTTTTTATCAATTTCCAACTAAACAGTAAAAGTACTGATTTGTTTGACATTTTCAAGTCAAATAAGAATTTGGTATTTTCTTTAATTCAATCATTTTATTAAACAAACAGGCTTGGGCTTGGGTTGAAACGACTCATTATTTTCCTCGGGTCAAACATGTTGGGCTGACCCACAAACACTTTTTGTTTTGTATAGAAAGGAAACTAATGCGTAGACCATTTATATAATTAATGCAATTTAGTGAGATGTGCTTTATTAAACGAATCATTTAATTTAGAAATATGCATTGCAGTGGTTTATTAATTGTTGTGATTGTAAAAATTCTATCAAATTTCTTTATTTTCCATTTACTAATTATTTGAAAAATGCAGATAGTGAGGGACTGACGGGCGGACCACTTTGCATTGGGAAGCTGATCGTGCCACATTGAAGTTGCATAATCGCTATCGTGCAGGAACGTTGATGTCAACTTAATCTTGATGTCATCCACATACCTGTTAAGTATGCAATTTCAGTCTGTTTACTTGAAAATGGGTCAAGTTTCTTGCATTTATATTTTATTATTTACTATTTGTATGTGATATTGTTATGTTATTTCAACACTATTACTATTTTGTTATTTTCCTATATCTTTTTCGAAGCATGCCCGCCCAATCGGGCGGGCTTTGAAGCTAGTCATAATATATGGGACTCATCACTCACTAACTATCCAATTTAACCTTAATTACAATCTTTCGTCTCAAAAAACGTTAAAGCTAATTTGTATAACTTATTTTGAAACAGAGGGAGTATATAATATATTAAATATAAAATTTGATTGCATATTGGTGTTGTTTAAACTCTATAAAACTTACTTTTACATAATACAATCATCTCATAAATAATATAATTAACAGCTGTCGGAAGATTGTACCAAGAGCCTTTGTAAGCCAAAGATTTTTTTTACACCCCAAAAAAAGAAAGATGTCTTTATATACATAGACAAATATAATCACCACAATAGGAACCTCATCATGCATCTCCTTTATATAAGCAAACAAAATATTATTATTAATTACACCATGCTTCATGGGAACATTGTACCATGAAGATTCATTACCAACTTTTAACAGAGAGTAAATAATCAATAATAATTGTAAAATTTCATTAAATTTATTATTTCCTTTGGTATCTAAAACTCGTCTATTATATGTTACCAATTGTCTACCTGTACAAAATAGTGAATAATTATAGTGTTTCATTTTGATATATAAGCATGTAGATGTTTACTGGTTCATGGTACACGTTTATTCGATTTCTCGGTTCGTGTAGTTTCTAAATATTTAAAGTTAAATAGATTAACTATATGGACAACCCAAAATAGTGTTTGATTGAAATTATTTGATTTAACTTTGACTTCTAATTTGAACCTAAATATAAAAAAGCCTTTTTTTAATTCTCTGACCCGCTCTTCTAACATCTCTACTGTTAATATGATATTTTATTGGGTCTTTTAATGTTAGGGAATGTATAGAAACTTTGGTTAATAAAAAAAGGTCAAAAAAAGCACTCAGTTCCGAAGGGGGAAGCAAATCAAAATGGAAGAATGCGAAGGAAATCTGGGTCAAAAATTGTGTTCAAACTTTTTACAGCCCAAGAAACATAATGTAGCATCATTGAATTAAGAGCTTTCTTAGATTTTCTTTGCTAAATTATGATTATATCCATACCCATTACCCTCCCCCAACCCTAACACAAGAGTTATTTTATTTTTTACTAGATAAGTATCTCACAGATAATGAGTTTATTTAGATTGAATATGTAGATACTTATCGGGTTAAGTTAGACTTTATTTTATGGGTAGTGATTTTCACACCATACAAGTTACTTCACATACCACAATGTACAACATTTAAAACATATTGTGTAAATACTGTAAGGCAGGGGTTATGGTGTATAAGTTACTTTATGGTGTGAAAATCATTACCCTTATTTTACATATCTTTATTCAGATTCAGATTACATGTAAATTTAAAATATATAAATATCTAAAGAAAAATAGTTCCCATGAAGGAAATTTCATAAAAGGTAATTTCCAACAAATAATTTCCATAAAATAATTGAAGGTCGGAAAAAATAAAGAAGCCTAGTTTAGCAAATCAAGTCTTGTATTTTTATATTAAGACTAATGTCTAAATGTTTTATAAAAGAGTACAAATATATATTTAGAGAGATGGGGGTTTAGTTGCCAAAAGCTTTAAAATGTACACTAATAAATAATAATTAATAATTCTAAAATATATCATGTTTTTGGTCCTTAAAATTATAGAGTCTTTAAAATTGGATTTTAAAATTTTTAAATGACTAAAATACCTTTAACCTTTATTTTTTATTTTTAATTCTCTCTTTCATCTGCACTCTTTCTCTTCTCCACCCATCACAATTCAGAATTGTAAGATTTGGGGACCAAAAGCATGATAAGTTTCCTAATTAATGTATTTGACGATTCATGTACTTTTTGAAACTGAGATTGAACGTAGTGGTTGACGATATTGACCATGACCAAACCTGACGACCGCGTCCCCCATTACGTGACCAACATGTGATGCATCCCACATCAAGTGACCAACATGTGATGCATCCCACATCAAATTTTTGTTCAGTTTGGTCGATAATGCCAGTCATGGGTGTTGTTTATTGGTCGCTTATAATCAGAGTTATCATGTATTTAGTTTACAGAGAAAAATGTTATGTGCCGCAAATTTGACAATGGTAACCAAACCTCGCCACTACACTTGGTCTAAATAATGTAATTATTAAAGATTTTAGGGGTCATTTAAAATTTCCTAATGAATAGTAATATTGAACCATAGTTGTATAATACGAGGATTGTGGCAATCGCGCGTTGCTGCGAGCTTTCAGATATACATTGTTTTAATTGACATTAAGATTTGGTTTTGAGTGCTTTAATTTTGTTTATCATATATCAATAAAAACACGATATATGTTCATATATTACAATGTTGTGGAGATTTATATATTAATTATTTGTCATCAATTAGCTATTCAAATTCAAGTGGATAGTAACTTTAATATCACATTTGTATTATGAGGATAATTAAGCTATTCTAATTGTATTTCAATAATCTTTTTAATAATAACTATAGTGTTGGGTCATATTTAGTTGTAATCAATAGTCTAGGGACTAGTTATGTAACATTATATATATGTTAAGTTTTATTTAGGAAATGGTCCTAACTAACAAGGAATTAAGCCATGGTATAAATACCAAAGTGTAAGGCTTAATTCCTTAACTTTTGCACAATTAACATTTCACATATTCAGCATTTGTTCTCTCTAACTTCTCTCTACCTTTCTCTCTCTAAAACCCTAATCTCCATCTTCATCTTTCTCACCAAAATCATCATCTAACACCACCTAATGGATTGAATCAGTGAATCTATGCTTTTCAATTGGTATCAGAGCATAATTTCATCTTGAAAACGATCCAAATCCATCAATTGGTGTTAAAATCAGAAGAATCAGTGGGTTTTTGAAAGTTTTTGAAGAAAAAGGTGTTTAAGATAAAAAATCAGATTTAAGGTACTATTTCTTGTTATTATGGATTGAATAGCTTCATTTTGTTGATATATTAAGCTTAGAATCAAGTTAGGATCGAATCTAATCCATTCTGATGAAGAATTTAGATTTTTAGGAAAAACCATTAAAGCTTCAAAAACCCTCTAAATTCAAATTTTCGAATAGATTTAGGTTGTTTTTGAGTAAAATAGTAGTAGTGGATTGAAGGAAATAGTTTTTGGGTCATTTTGCAAAAAGAATCAAAGTTTTTGGCTAAGAAACGACCATTTTAGGATCAAATTAGTGGGTTTTTCTGTTCTGTTCGTCACTGTTCTGCCAAGAACAACTTCGGCCCGAGAACAGTAACAAGTTCGGCCCGAACTTCAACCCGAAGTTCGGCCCGAACTTCACCCCGAAGTTCGGCCCGAACTTCACCCCGAAGTTCGGCCCGAACTTCACCCCGAAGTTCGGCCCGAACTTCACCCCGAACTTCGGCCCGAACTTCACCCCGAACTTCGGCCCGAACTTCTACACAACTTCGGCCCGAACTTCTACACAACTTCGGCCCGAACTTCTACACAACTTCGGCCCGAACTTCTACACAACTTCGGCCCGAACTCTTTCTACACTCGCGTGACAAAAGGGGCTGTACTGTAACGGTCATAACTTTCAGCTCGGGTGTCCGTTTCGAGCCCACGAGTAACCAAATCGAAGCTAAAGACGATTGCTACGACGTGGTAAACCGCCACCCAACTTGCCGGCCCAAAAACGCTTGTTTTGATCGCTTAATTTGCGTTTTTGTGATTTCTCGGTCAATTTCCAAACTTCGTTTAGCCCCAGTTTCTAACCCGATCGTCGTTTTTCCCTAATTCGAAAATCTTAGGCACATTTAAAGTGTACTTTATCATCTGGAATAACCAGTTTAAGATTTCGGTAATTTTATATTTTTGAAGACCAATCCACGGTCTACATCACATATTCTATTCCAGAACCTTCTCATTCTTAAAATTTTCTTTACCCCGTTTCAATCAAAAATTCCCGTGAATTGTTCTTAACATGACTACCAAAGAAACATTGTCTGCCGGGTCGAATGCCCAGGAGGATAAACAGTGCATTGCCAACCTGGCATTCATGGCAATACCAACTGAGGCTACAGCTGTGTTAGGCATTCCAAAAGATGATGAAAATGAGGTACTCTATTTCTCCTTTGACTCTTTATTATCTGATTCAGACACTGATGAATCAGAGAATTCCTTGTTTAATGAAAAACTTTTTACTAAAATTGATGAGAAATCACATTTGACAAAACAAATAACTGATTTGGAATCTGAAAAAGGTCAACTCTTAAATGATTTGGGTGAATTAAGTCAAGTTTCTCTTCAAATAACTCAAGTAAACAAGGAATTACAAAATCAGTTGTCTACATCAAAATCAGCTCATAAATTTCACATATCAAAATTAAAGGAAGAAAATTTAACCTTTCGTCGCCAACTTGAAACTCTTGTTCCTCAAGTAAATCAAAATAATCGTTCAAATCAAAAAACACAAGAGTTACAACAACAATTGTCAACATTTCATGCTGCTCACACCAGTGAGGTAAATCGTCTAAATCACATTATTAATACAAAAAATCTTGAAATTTCTAAACTAAAAACCATGAAAACGGTGTTGAGTGATAAAGACGACTCCAAGCTGCTGATAAATGACTTGGCGAATTAACTAAGCCGACAGCAAACATGGATGAAGTCCGCAGACATCAAGATAGAAGACTACCAAGAACAGTTGAAGACGGCTGACATCGAAATTCAAAAATTGAATGAACAAATCAAAAACATAACAAACGATTTTAAAAAGGAAATCGATGAACAATCAGCAACTATACACAGTCTTACTGTCAGAAAAGAAAATGCTGAAGAACACATCTCAAAACTGGAGCAGACGATTGTGAAAGCTGGTCATACTGAACAAACGATAAAATTAAACCAGCCTAAAGAGTTCAGATCTTTCAAGTCAAAAGTGGGTCTTGGAGCAGAAAACATCCGTCCTCTGGAAAAAGCTGCAGATGTTCTTCCAACGTTATATAACTACGATTACATGAACTTGGGAATCTGGCAAAGCTTCCTTCATATGCCAGATGAAGAAGCAGAAGTTGAAAAGTTCAACCGGGAAAAGGAAGAATATGCTCAAATTAGCTTCAATTATGATGCCTTAAACTCAACGTACGAAAAGAAGAAAGCAAAATTTGAAAACAATGAGTACTTCCCGATTGTCACTCCAGAAGAATTTTCCATCTCAGATAATGAAGTTTTAAAACAAACCATCGAACCCAAGCTTTATGTTCCAACGTTAATTTTAGAAAAGAAAATAGTCCAACTTGAATCTGAAATTGATGAAACTCATAAAGCCTTTGATAAAGAAAAAGAAAAACTTCAAACAAAGATACATAATTTAGAGGACACCATTTTAGAATTAAAAACTACAACGAACAATACTGTTTCTCAAAATTCTAAAGCCTCTTTATTAGGACCAGCACCAACAAACCCAGTTCCAATCATCTTGAGGAGAAACTCTAATTCACATGTCCTAAATACTTCCATTAGTACTTTAGAGCCTCGGAGCAAGGAGCCCAAGCCCAATGGAGTCAAAGGAGATGTGCAGTCTAAGAAGCCGAGTTCGTCTAAGTCTAGCACGCCTAAGAAGCCTTGCGAGCTTAAGAAGTCTAGACCATATACGTCTTCAGTTTCTTCTTCCACTGTTAAAATTAACAATAACAACTCCAAAAAATTTAAATCTCCGGCACTTGCATTTGGAACTGTGTATGATGTTTCTGTTTATCGTCCTGTAAATTACTCACCTGATTTTGGTAATGTGTGTGTCAAATCTGAAAAACTTGGTAAAAAGATATTGAGAGATAAATCTACAAATAAACAATTTTCTCAGAATGATGATCGATTTTTTGTTAAGCTAAATGCTCCATGTGGTTTAAAAATCAATGTTTTCCATAAATCTGGTAAAATTATAAAATCATGCAAAACATGTTTTCCACAACCATGCAAGAAATCTGTCTCTCATCCACACAAACCAGATAAAAAAGGTTCATCTTCACATGCTTCCAAAAAGGCGAAGAGTTCTTCCAAAACCCCACCAATCTCTGATAAACACTCGTCTTCTCGTCGCAAAGTTTCTCGAGGATCTTCCGCACCTAAGCCAAAGTCTTCAGGTTCCTCAAACAGCGACAACAAAACAACGACCAAATCTTCAACGTTTGTGAAATACACATGGATCAAAAATGAAAAATCTCATTGGATTATCCAATCCTCTGAAAAATCTTTAAAATGGGTAGTTAAATCCACAACCTCTGAACTGCCTCCTTGCAGTTCTCCAAAGCTCTAAATTGATCTTAAAACAATTTTACATAAAACATCTGTCACTAATCGTATAGGACCCATACATAATTGGGTACCAAACATGTTTTAATTGTTTTATGTAGAATTTCCAGAAAGGTGTTTGGAGTTTGGAGATTGACTTGTACACATTTCAGTGTATAACTCGAGCTACAACAGAATGACTTATATACACATCAGTATATGACTCGAGCTTCAAAGAAATGGCTTTCAAGTACAACAGCTTGAAACCCGCTCTTAACCAGTTTTACACGTAACTATAAAAACTCTTTCCCACCTCTTTTAAACAGTATACTTTTTCATTACTTATATTTTATCGAGGGGGAGAAATATTAATTCCAGGGGGAGAATTAGTATTTCCAGGGGGAGAAACTTTCAAATATCAATACTTCTATACCCGTTTGAATTTTTTTTAATGATACATTTTTTTTTATCAAAAGACAATACCTTCCTATGGTTTGCCAGAACCGGCCTTACCTTCCAAGGGAAATATTTTTTAGCCAAAATTGGTAAATGTGAGGGTATATGTCTAGGGTATAGATTTAGGTGAGAGTAAGGTGATGTGAAAACATGATAATATCAAGAAAACACACCTTTGAGTGCATCCAAACCGTTCTTAAATCGGGCAACCTCACATATTTGTGATCATTCATGTGTTGAATGTTTCACCAGTCTTAACTGGCCCAGTCAAGCATTTGCACTCCACCACCAACCACTCAGATTCCTCTTAATAGGAATTTGTTTCAATTCATTAGGGGACGTAGCACATAATCTATCGACTACTCATTTGGAGTATGTTGGTATTGAAATTTTAACCTTCTGCCCCGGGTTACGTCTTCATTTGAATGCACAATGTGTCTAGATCTCACCGCCAAATATTTCCAATTTAGGACACATACACTATTGAAAATGAATCTCCGTGTATTCATCGGAACACTCATAGTGGCATCACAATCTGGTGTTTCACGAGGATTGAGTGGAAATCCTGCTAGAGCTAAAATCGCTCCAACTCTAACTGCAGGTCACACATTTGAATCAACGGTTGTGCAAACGACTATCGATTCATACCGTGTGTTAACGGATACTCTATGCGAGTCCGGTATTTCCTTAATTGTTCAAGTTGCTATGCCTAAATTATTCCATCTTAAAGGCAACAACTTATGCCGGAAACACATACATTTTCCGATGAAAAATCCATGTTATTCCTACAACGTAACATCATATATGCTGATAAATTGCACATGAGCGTTATAGTTCACTCTCAAATTACTCCTATGATCTGCTATAACCAGCATGATCTTCCCCAGGAGCCACCTACAATATAGGACAACATGTAAGGGTACACAGGTCTAGGTGAGCAGAATCAAGTATCACGGGATCTTGATTGGGGTGCGCTGAGATAAATTTGAGAGGGGGAATGTAGTATGGGGTGCAATTCAGCAAAACATGGTAAAATGAAATGAGGGTGTAGTCGAAAATGAAAAAGTAAGCTTGAGTGAGGAGGGTGTGACAGGGTTAAAGAAAACGAAAAACCCTTCCCAAACTGATAAAAAGCCGGGTTGCCACGTCTCTATCAGATTGCATGTGTTGCTCTCTGATATTGAAATAGACATCATGGACCCAGTGATGCAATGCACAACCCCCCAGCCACTCAAGTATTTCTTAAAAAGTACTTGTTTCATTTCCACGGAGACTATCTCATATGCTATCGACATCTCACTTGGAGATTGTTGATATTGAAACAGAGGACAAGCCTCTCCAGTCCTCGCCTTCGTTTGTCCACTAATTGAGTCTAGAACCGATAAACACTTTTAGGACACAAGGCATAATACCAAGCTTATCTTTGTGATAAAGCCGGAACATTCATAGTGATACCAACGTTCTTGGTATTCCACGATGATTGAATGGAAATCCTACCAGTGCTAACATCTATTCCAACACTGAACGTAGGTCACCCAGTTTGTGTAACTGTTGTGTTAATGGGTAATCTATGTGATCCCGGTTTTCCCGACTTAATTCGATCATTGCGATTAAATGCCAAATGATTTGATCGGATATCTATATCATCATCTTTGGTTCGGTTTTCGATTATACAATGTGATGTATCTTGATTCATTCAAAAGATGCATAAATCATTCTTCATCACATTTTGTATCCATGGGCTTAGAAGATTTTCTTTATTTCACCTCGACGAACTTCACATTTTTCATGATGATCCCGATAAATCTTAATCATCATGAAGGGGAGAAAATTTAATAAGAAGTTCAGATTATGAAGAAAAATGCTTACAAGACTTAAGAGAATATATTAGCACAGTTTTCTCCACATCAAAAAGACATATGCACTAATTAAGGGGGAGTAAACAAGAAACCGAAGAAGATCCGTTGAGAAATAATTGTTTGTTTGAGGGGGAGCGTAAACTTCATCAATGTTTTATCCTAAACAACAATTATCAAAGTTCATAAATCGACAAAGACACAACTTCATCAAAAGACTTCCGCTACAAAACAACTCTATCCATGGGTCTACATTGTCGTCGATTTACATGAAATAATTTGTGAAGAAAAAGAAATCGTCTTATCCTCAGAAATTTCTCACAAATTCTCAACATTTCCATTACAAATCTTAAACTGACAAATCATTCTATCCAAACCACGAATAACATTTGGTCAGAACAAAGGTTTGCATTTAGAGCATGAACCTCCTTCATACGTGAGAAAAGGGTAACTGGCCAACAGAATAATTGTTTGTTTGAGGGGGAGCGTAACCGTTATAAACATGTTACCTCAACAACAATTATCACATCATAGATCGACATAAAGCCACAAACTTCAAGAAAAGACTTCCGCTGCTAATCTCTCTATTAATATGAGTCTTATTTTAAGTCGATCTATATGTATCTTCAAAGTAAAGTCTTCAAAATACTTCTAGTGGTTGAAAAGCTACAAGAAGTATCCGTTTTCACATGTTGACAAAGCTCAAGCTGATCCTGATACATCACTATTCAACGAAATTTCTACCAGGTGCAGCTTTTGCTAAAGATGAAGACTTCGAAGATACGCTTCCCAGACTATTGTTACAAAGGGGGAGATTGTTGGGTCATATTTAGTTGTAATCAATAGTCTAGGGACTAGTTATGTAACATTGTATATATGTTAAGTTTTATTTAGGAAATGGTCCTAACTAACAAGGAATTAAGCCATGGTATAAATACCAAAGTGTAAGGCTTAATTCCTTAACTTTTGCACAATTAACATTTCACATATTCAACATTTGTTCTCTCTAACTTCTCTCTACATTTCTCTCTCTAAAACCCTAATCTCCATCTTTATCTTTCTCACCAAAATCATCATCTAACACCACCTAATGGATTGAATCAGTGAATCTATGCTTTTCATATAGTTAAAAAGAATTGTTATTATTACATAGTTAAAGGAGTAAAAACTAATATATTAATAAAAATGTATTACAAAAGGTCGTACATTCAACATAGCGTTCAGACTCATGTGCCTTCCAGAACCAGGGGTCTTCGAGCATTCTAATTGTATTTCAATAATCTTTTTAATAATAACTATAATTAAAAAGAATTGTTATTATTACATAGTTAAAGGAGTAAAAACTAATATATTAATAAATATGTATTACAAAAACGCATCTTCTTGCTGAAATATAATAGGCATAAATTAATATTATCCATTTCACCTACATGGATAAGTTTTAATCTTCCATTCCGTCAAGTGTCTTCCCTTCCGTTCCGTAATATTGTAATGAACAGTAAATTAATGTATGGGAATTGTATATTATGATAATTTACAATAGCATAAAAACGAAATAAAGGTCAATCTTCCGGATAAATCTTGTTTTCCATCTACTTATTATATGTTTTCTAATGTACTTCCGCCGTCCCATTTTTATTGTCCATGTTTTTTTATAATGTCCCAAAATAACTGTCCACTTGAAAATTCAACCAATCAAAAAACACTTAGGTGGTAAAGATAAAATTCTATTGGTTGCACAGTCTAATAAATGCACTTTTCTTAAACTGTGTGATATTCAAATGTGGACAATAATTTTGGGACGGAGGGAGTATGCCCTAGGGGCATACATTAGAAGCAATTAAGGAAGTACTACATCCATCTCAAAATTATTGTCCACAAACAAAGATTACATACTTTAAGAAAAGTGCACTTATTACACTATGCAACCAATAGAATTCTATTTTTACCACCTAACTATTTTTTGATTGGTAGAATTCTCAAGTTGACAATAATTTCATGACATATTAGAAAGGAAATGTGGACGATATAATTGGGACGGATGAAGTATTTAGTTTCCTAAGATTTTTTGAATAACATTAATGAATTCTAATTTTTACCATTTTAAATTATGCAATAATACGATTCTCTGTTTAAAGGAAATTTGATGTTCATTAATTGCATCTAATGTATGCCCTCAAGGGCATACTTTAGAAAAACACTAAGTTTTATTTAACGGCTAACACACACACCCTTTAAATCTACATTATTTTTGTCCACGCCGGGACTTGAACCTACGACATTGTGGATACCATAAACACCAGATACCATTGGGCTATAACCTCTCTAATTAGAAAAACCTTAATATGTTTACATTCATGTTATTTTTCATTTCATTGGTATCATGTCGGGTTGATATTTACAAATAATTTTCTAGGTTATTTTTGGTAACGGTTATGAACTAATGTAATGTTATTTGAATGAGAATTGATATTTACAGAGCATTGTTTAGTAAGATAGAGCAATTTAAATCAAAGAGACAATAATGCCCTTTCCTTTTCTCCAAAAATCGCATCTAAGAACGAATGCAAGGCCACCTCCACTCTCCTCTTCCCTCCGCCGCGACGCCACCGCCACTTCTGTTTTTTCCCAACTCCTAATCGTAATTTCACGTACACATATATCAGATCCTTACCCGATTCATAATTGGTTTGATCGAATTTGGGTAGTCTGAGACACGACCCCACATTTTGAACCGGAATCTGTTTTTGTTTCCGGCGATACCATTGTCGATTGGATTCTAAAATCATTTGTGTTAGGGGATTGAGATTTGCTTGTTTAATTCCTTTGGGGTATAAAATTAGTGTTTCTGTTTGTTTGTTTTAGTGTGTGTATGTGTGTGATTTTAAGTATTTTCTTGGGTGTAGCGATTGGTGTGCTTGCGATTGGGCATTGGCTCAGTGGTTCTGTTTGTTTGTTCTATCATATTCAATCTGTAAATTTTCTATTTGGGATTTGACTTGTCAGGGTTCTTCAATTAAATCGTCAATTAGGTTTTATGGATGAATGGATCTGTAATGGAATGAAGGTTAGGGATGACCATTTTAGAAAAACCAATCAGCCAATAACGTTAGGGTGAGAAGGGCATAATTGTCTTTTCACTTAAAATTACTCTGTATTACTAAATTATGCTCTGTAAGGATCAACACCCTATTTGAATACGAGAATAAAAGGAGGAGCGGCTAAAACCATTAGCACCGTGTTTTGTCTATTTGAATCTAGTGACAAAAGCTTCGATAGCCAAATAATTACAACTACTTTCACGTGAGTATTTCACACTGATCCCATGTTTCTTATTTCATTATCTTCTCGTTTATTTTGTGTATGCCCATGAAACAAGAAATACAAGTAGAAGTCATTTGCGTTATTTTCATTCGTCTATTTTATTTGTCGTTTTTATCACATCTTCTAACATAATGATGTAAAAAAAGGAATAACAAAGTGTATATAGAATTATAGATGCACACAACTTTATCATTCTAATTTTTTTTTTTTAAATTATATCCTTTATGCATATAATACCTATTGACTATAATAAAGTTAAGTAAAAACCAAATTATTAAGAGAATTTCATTTTAAGAACAAAAAGAATGGAATAAAAAGCTAAAAAGGGGACACTATAAAATAATTCAATACCAATTTTGTAGTTAACTAAAAACTTTAAATTGTTATCTTAGTACGTTGGGGCCATTGAACAAAAAAAGTGGTAGATTCCCAATCATACCCTCCACTCTATTTGAAACACCCATAATTGCACCCAACCACCAATCCTTCTCACCATATAGAAACCTGAGCTTCTAAGTTTAACCTATCAAACCAAATATACTACTACCCTCCAAATATATAAGTAAAAATGCATTTTATTACCTTAAATTTGACTAATTAGGTCCTATAGTATCCTGAACGATTAAAGGTACATAATGATACTTTGAACTTGACAAAATAATCGATTTAGTACCCTGACTCACTAATTTAATAGTTCAGGGTAGGGGTGTTAACGAGTCGAGCTTTTAACGAGCTACTCGAGTTCGAGCTCGTTTATATCGAGCTCGAGCCTATACGAATTCGATCTCGAGTCGAGCTCGAACATAAAACAAGACTCGATTAATCTCACGAGCCGAGCCTAATAATTTAATACTCGACTCGGCTCGTTCGATAACTCGTTTAATCTCGAGCCGAACGAGTCAGACGACCTTAACGAGTCGATCCTAACGAGCCGAACAAGTGTTTTATACAATAAGTACAAGTGTTGATACAATAAGTACAAGAATTTACATATATTGTTAACGAGTCAAGTAATTAACGAGCTTTTCGAGTTTGTAAACTAGTTCTATTAAAAAAATATGGAATCATAAACGAGTATCGAGCTCGAGCTCGACCACTATATAAATATTCGAGCTCGAGCACAATTTTATAAGCTTATTCGAGCTCGAGTAATTACTAAACGAGTCGAGCCTAAATTTCCTGATATTCGACTCGACTCGAATCGTTAACACCCCTAGTTCAGGGTAGTAGATGACCTAGTTAGCCAAGTGCAGGGTACTAAAATGTATTTTGGCCAATACACTACTACCTCCGTATCAAAATAAGTGATACATTTGAAGAAACATTATTTTTTAGGCAAAAGATTAAAACGTAGTTTAAGATAAATTAAAGTGCATAGTTAGTGGAGAATGAGTCTCACTTCTTTTAAATAAAGTGATATTAATGATATTTAAAAGTAAAAGTAAGGGTAAAAGAGTAATTTCACTTTATTAAAGTAGATAGTGTTGGAATATGCTTCACGTTCATGACATATAGTTATATAGCTAGACGTATGTGAGCCTAAAGGGTCACACACTTATACAACAAACACCATTTAATATATATAATATAATTAGGGTAATTATATTATTTATATAACGTATAATTACTTGGCTAGTTATCTTTTAATTAATTGTTAAGTTAAAACATATTAGTGAGTAATCATAAAGAATCAAAAAGGCAAGGAGCTAAGTGTCATATCTTATAAATTGTATTATGGATATATACTTAAATTAGGGAGCAAGAAAGATTAACCCTAATCTCTCCCACTCCCACATACGGCCGCATATACATGAAGTTATTTTGGGTGGTTGCTGTTTTTCGAATCCTCCATTTTTATTCAATATGCGTGGCCGTGAGATAATATCCACAAAAACAAAAGCTACAAATGTTGGGGTTTTTTGATTACGTGGAAACAAAGAGTTTTCTTTGTTTAGATTCTTGATTCTTGTTTGTAACACCTCAAATTTTATAATAAAACATTTGGTCAAAATAATCATTTAATATAGAGGAGAACTATCCCAAAATACGGATTTACAAAAACCTTTGGTATGAAAATCAGAGTGTAAAGTTGGTGTTACAAAATAGATCAAAACCAAAGCTAAGTCTAAATCCGTTCTAGTGTTCTTCTACTCTAGGCCCCACATCTCTATCCATGCGCACATATACCTTCGATCCCGAACCTGAGTACATAGCAAAACAAACAAGGAGAACGTGAGGCAATAAAGTCTCGTGAGCTACATGGGTTTAGACCCAACAATAATGGTAAGTATCATATAACATGTAAACATAGTACAAGTAACTCATCCATCTATCTAGTCACCCTATTGTGACTCTATCAACCTTGCTTCCTAGCAATCATATCTACTTATCGGGTTGCCCCCGAACTAACTAGAACCACATTAGCTTATTAACCGAAATCCATCGCCATTAATAAGCTTCAAGATACCGGCAAGAGGGATTCACCCAATCTAACGATACCTGCCTTACTCGCCGGACTACCTCCAGTTAGCAAGACTACTACCGTGGTTGAGTTGATGGGAATCCACCCAACTGCCCCTCACACCACACCTCATGACCGGGGGTCCCCCGTGCCATCACATCATCACTATCATATCATAACTCATTAGTTATGCCTATCTAGCTCTCGGCTATCACATCGTCATCACACAAGTTAGTCCAATATTATCAATAATATCTAACACTAACTCAACATACCATAAGTCTACACAAATAAGCAAATAGACTATAACACAAGTAATAAAATAATTCAAGGCTATGTACTCAGTAAAGTCCACACATACTCACCTTAGCAATAAGATGCTCAAACCGTGTTCTTGACACCCAATCTCTTGCTTCTCAATTCAATCAACTTTCCAAGACTTCACCAAAAGGCTAATACAATTATCACAATATGATCAACATCAATTACTACTACTAATGTGTTCATCCATCTCTAGATAACACTTACTAACAACTTTCCCCCAATTATGGTGATTTATTAAACCCTAGGTTTAACCAACCCTTAAGATTCTTACAAATCTTAACCATACACTTGGTTTCCTTGTTAATATACCATCTATTAAGTGTATACATCATTTATTTCACCATAAATCACCAACCCAAGAACTAGGGTTTCAAACCCTAGCTTCAAGATCCATAGATCTTGAGCTACAAAGATGAAAGAGTGAAGATATACCTTTAATCTTCCACTAGGAGTGAAATCTACCAAGGATTTGTGAAGAAATCGACCCAAACCAGATGCTATGCTCGAAAATCGCCAAAGAGAGAAACTAGGGTTTTGATATGCAATAAATGAGCAAAATCCCGTCTTTAATGCCTGGTCGGACAAGTTCGCGCCGCGAACTGGGGTTCGCGCCGCGAACTGGGGTTCGCGCCGCGAACTACCCTGGTCGCGAACTTCTTCCCGATCGTGAGCCAGTCGTGAACTCGATCACCAAAAACCCCAAACTCTCTGTTCCAAGTTCGCGACCGCGAACTAGAGTTCGCGCCGCGAACTCCCCAGGGCAGCAGGGCTGCAGTTTTCGACCTTTGTCTCGACCCGGTTTCGCCCATAACTTTCTCATACGGTGTCCAAACGACACGAAACCAATTTCCACGTGTTTTATATGATTTATCCATAATTATCATATTTTTACATATTTTATTTATTTACAAATTTCGGGTCGTTACAACTATCTACCCCTTAAGAAGATTCCGTCCTCGGAATCTCATCATAGTTCACGAAATCCGGGTACCTCTTCCGAATCTCGTCTTTGACTTCCCAAGTCAAATTCGGTCCAAGGGAATGCTTCCACTTGACCAATACCAATTCGATCTCTTTATTCCTAAGTTTCTTTGTCTTGGTTTCTAATATAGCCTCGGGCTCCTCAATCAGCCGGTTCGGGGCATCAACCCGCAACTCTTGCAATGGAATAATATTCTCAACCTCACCAATGAACTTCTTCAAATAACTCACATGGAAGGTGTCGTGCACACCTTGAAGCTCGGGTGGAAGTTCCAACTTGAATGCTTGAAGCCCGATTCGTTTCAATATTTTAAATGGTCCAACATACCTTGGACTTAACTTTCCTTTCTTCCCAAACCGCATCACACCCTTCCAAGGTGACACCTTCAACATTACCATATCCCCGACATCCAAGTCATATGGTCTCTTTTTCAAACCCGAATAACTTCGTTGTCTATCTTGAGCGGCTTTCATGTTGGCTTGTATTACACCAATCTTTTCATTTGTTACTCTTACAATCTCGGGACCCGTGAGCTTTGTCTCTCCCGCTTCTAGCCAACAAGATGGAGTTCTACATTTTCTCCCATACAACGCCTCGTAAGGTGGCATCTGGATGCTCGAATGATAACTGTTATTATATGAGAACTCGACCAATGGTAAATGCTCATCCCATTTACCCCCGAAATCTAACACACACGATCTTAACATGTCCTCAACCGTTTGAATCGTTCTTTCACTTTGACCGTCGGTTTGCGGATGATAAGCCGTGCTCAACCGCAACTTTGTACCCAATTCATCTTGTAATGACCTCCAAAATCTCGAGGTAAACCTCGCGTCTCTATCGGACACAATCGATAATGGAACCCCGTGGAGTCGAACCACCTCGTCAACATACAACTTAGCCAACTTCTCAAGTGGCAAAGTTTCCCGAATGGCTAAAAATAAGGCACTCTTGGTCAACCGGTCAACTATGACCCAAATGGCATCGTGACCCCTACTCGTCTTTGGCAAACCAACTATGGAATCCATAGTTATGTCTTCCCACTTTCCGACCGGTACTTGCAATGATTGAGCTACCCCATACGGTACTTGATGTTCGGCTTTCACTTGTGCACACGTGGCACACTTCGAGATGTACTTGGCTACTCTTGTCTTCATTCCGGGCCACCAATAAACCCGTTTCAAATCTTGATATGTCTTTGTACTTCCCGGGTGAATAGAATATTTTGATTTGTGCACATCATGCAACAACTCCTTTCGGGTACCCCCGAACTTGGGAACCCAAATTCGACCGCCTACGGTTTTCAACCCTTGCACGTTTTCCACAAAATGTTGGTTCTTACCACACCGTTCTTGTCTTAATTCTTCTTTTCCCATAACCTCCCGTTGAGCATTCTTGATTCTCTCGATGATACTCGAGACGACTTCGATACGCATTGACCTTCCCTTGATTGGCTTCTCATAGACTTTTCGGCTCAAGGCATCGGCTACAACATTCGCCTTCCCCGCATGGTATACAATCTCACAATCATAGTCGTTGATCAACTCGATCCACCTTCTTTGTCGCATATTAAGATCTTTTTGTGTAAACACATATTGTAGACTTTTATGATCCGTGTATAATGTACACCGAGTACCATACAAATAATGCCTCCACAATTTCAAGGCAAACACGATCGCCGCCAACTCCAAGACGTGTGTCGTGTACCTCGTTTCCGCATCCTTTAATTGTCGTGAAGCATACGCGATCACTTTACCCCTTTGCATCAATACACAACCGAGCCCTTGATTTGAAGCATCACTATACACTACAAAATCTTCCATACCATCCGGTAACGTGAGAATCATCGCGTTACACAAGTTTTCCTTCAATAAGCCAAACGCTTCCTCTTGCTTCCTATCCCACACGAACTTCTCACTTTTTCTTGTCAACTTCGTGAGTGGGACCGCAATTCTCGAGAAATCTTGTATAAATATTCGGTAATACCCGGCCAACCCAAGAAAACTTCTATCGTCGGTAGGAGTTCTCGGTGCTTCCCAATTAGATACCGCCTCAATCTTCGAATGATCAACTTTAATACCATCACGTGATACCACGTGACCTAAAAATTGTACTTCCCGTAACCAAAACTCACACTTCGAAAATTTGGCGTACAACTTCTCTCGTTTCAACACATCCAACACAAGTCTCAAATGATTCTCGTGTTCTTCCTCGGTCTTTGAGTAAATCAAGATATCATCAATAAACACGATCAAAAACTTATCAAGAAACGGTTTACAAACCCGATTCATCAAATCCATAAAAATAGCCGGCGCATTCGTAAGCCCAAACGGCATCACTAGGAACTCATAATGACCATACCGTGTACGAAAGGACGTCTTCTCGGTGTCGCCTTCCTTCACCCTAACTTGGTGATAACCCGATCTCAAATCAACCTTTGAGAAATAACTAGCACCTTGCAATTGATCAAACAAATCATCGATTCTCGGCAACGGGTAACGGTTCTTTATAGTTACCTTATTCAACTCACGGTAGTCGATACACATTCTCATCGACCCGTCTTTCTTCTTGACAAATAACACCGGGGCACCCCACGGTGACGAACTCGGACGGATAAAACCTTTATCTAACAACTCTTGCAATCGAGTCATCAATTCCCGCATCTCGGTGGGAGCTAAACGATACGGAGCACGAGCAATCGGCGTCGCCCCCGGCACCAAATCAATCTTGAATTCAACTTGCCTCTCCGGTGGCAAACCGGGTAAATCATCGGGGAACACCTCGGGAAAATCCCGAATAATTTTAACATCACCAACCGCCTTCTTTTCCTTTCGGTCGTCTAACACATATGCAATAAACGATGCACAACCCTTCGATAAACATTTCATCGCCTTGATGGCGGTAATCACATTAGGCATGTGATGTCGTTTTTCCCCATACACACATACCTTCTCGTTCTCGGGTGTCTTGACCGACACTATTTTCTTATCACATAATATCTTGGCTTGGTGCATCCCCAACCAATCCATACCGATAACAACATCAAAAGCTTTGATCCCCATGGGGAACAAATCGACCTTAAACTTTTTCCCGTCTATTTCTAATTCACAATTTCTATAGATACATTCCACCATTGAGGTTTTCCCATCGGCTACCTCTATTTCATAAACCTCATCTAATAATTCCGATACCACATTCAACTTTCTACCAAACTCATGAGACACAAATGAATAATTGGAACCCGGATCAAACAAGATATAAGTTGGCAAGGAGTTAAGAAATAGAGTACCTGACACCACATCATGTGCCTCCTTAGCCTCCTCCCGAGTAAGTTGGAAGGATCGCCCCTTCACCTTCGCCGGTTCCACCTTCTTTTGAGCCGTGGACACCATCGACTCGTTCCCTTTCTTCGGGCACACATTGCTATAATGCCCTTTTTCATGGCAAGAATAGCACTCCACATCGGCCGTCAACTTGGCCTTACAATCCCGGGCTAGGTGCCCCATCTTACCACAACTATAACAAGCTTTCGATTCTCCTCGGCACACGCCGGTATGATTCTTCCCGCATTTCTTGCAAGAACCAACACTTCCTTGTTTAGAGAAACTCGATGTGAACTTCCCCTTCTTATAAGTACCCGAGCCACTCTCGGCTTTTCTCTTCTCGCCCACATGGGCCCTCTCGGCAACCCGTGCCACATTCACCTCTTCTACACCCCGGGCAGCACTAATGGCCTCATCTAGTGAAACCGCCCTATTCACCTCCAATTAGTAGTCCCACGGTAACCCGCTAGCATACCGGACCACCCCCAACCTCTCATCCGAGTAGGTTTTAGCAACAAACGGGAGCAATCCCGTGAACTCCCTCGAGTATTCTTCGATCGACATATCACCCTTCTTAAGGGTCACAAACTTTTCGTGCATCTTTTCCAAATCCCTCTCGGGTTAAAACTTCTTTTTCAACCTCGTGGTGAACTCATCCCACGACATCATTTCGACCACCTCCCTTCCGAGGGTTTCATACACAATATCCCACCAAACCATGGCATCTTCTTTCAACAGTTGTGACGCATATGTCACCATATCGGCCTTCTTGCACTTACTACTCCCGATGACCCGCTCGGTCTCTCGGATCCACCTCATAGTCACTTTCGGGTCCGAACTACCCGAATACACATTTGGCTTACAAGCCATGAAAGATTTGAATGAACAACTTTCTTTTTCATCGGGCCTTGCCCTAGCATCACTTTGACCACCCGTAGATGATTTTCTTTCACCGGTGTCACTACCCCCGGTCCTCTCATCCTCGGACTCACGGTCATCCTCCTTCTTTTCACGGTTTCCCATTATACGGTGCACTTCCTCGGCCACCGTCCCTTTGATTTGATCAATAATAGTTTGGAGATCCGCCATAGTTACCGGAGTCTTATTAGCTCCGACCTCCGATTCATCAACTCGATGCATCGACGGTTGACTTTCTTGTTCAACCACAACCTCAACATGTGGTATTTCTTCCTCCCGGTTCTCATGGGCTTTTCCACTACGCCGAGTATTCACCATTTCTTTCGATCAAGACTATACGAAAGACATTAAACATTTAGTATCTCATGTACAACCCATTAGTCTCATAAGACTCAAATCCAAAATCATATCAACTCTCATAGGTCCCCTAGCTTCAACCCTAAACTTAACATAAAGTCTCAAGGTCAACCTACAATCTCAAGGAATCTTACATTCCTAATGCTACAGTCTAAGACTAAGATGGACATTCAACCTAATTCACTTAAACTATAGCTCTGATACCAAGTTGTAACACCTCAAATTTTATAACAAAACATTTGGCCAAAATAATCATTTAATATAGAGGAGAACTATCCCAAAATACGGATTTACAAAAACCTTTGGTATGAAAATCAGAGTGTAAAGTTGGTGTTACAAAATAGATCAAAACCAAAGCTAAGTCTAAATCTGTTCTAGTGTTCTTCTACTCTAGGCCCCGCATCTCTATCCATGCGCACATATACCTTCGATCCCGAACCTGAGTACATAGCAAAACAAACAAGGAGTAAGTGAGACAATAAAGTCTCGTGAGCTACATGGGTTTAGACCCAACAATAATGGTAAGTATCATATAACATGTAAACATAGTACAAGTAACTCATCCATCTATCTAGTCACCCTATTGTGACTCTATCAACCTTGCTTCCTAGCAATCATATCTAGTTATTGGGTTGCCCCCAAACTAACTAGAACCACATTAGCTTATTAACCGAAATCCATCGCCATTAATAAGCTTCAAGATACCGGCAAGAGGGATTCGCCCAATCTACCGATACCTGCCTTACTCGCCGGACTACCTCCAGTTAGCAAGACTACTACCGTGGTTGAGTCGTGGGAATCCACCCAACTGCCCCTCACACCACACCTCATGACCGGGGGTCCCCCGTGCCATCACATCATCACTATCATATCATAACTCATTAGTTATGCCTATCTAGCTCTCGGCTATCACATCGTCATCACACAAGTTAGTCCAATATTATCAATAATATCTAACACTAACTCAACATACCATAAGTCTACACAAATAAGCAAATAGACTATAACACAAGTAATAAAATAATTCAAGGTTATGTACTCAGTAAAGTCCACACGTACTCACCTTAGCAATAAGATGATCAAACCGTGTTCTTGACACCCAATCTCTTGCTTCTGAATTCAATCAACTTTCCAAGACTTCACCAAAAGCCTAATACAATTATCACAATATGATCAACATCAATTACTACTACTAATGTGTTCATCCATCTCTAGATAACACTTACTAACAACTTTCCCCCAATTATGGTGATTTATTAAACCCTAGGTTTAACCAACCCTTAAGATTCTTACAAATCTTAACCATACACTTGGTTTCCTTGTTAATATACCATCTATTAAGGGTATACATCATTTATTTCAGCATAAATCACCAATCCAAGAACTAGGGTTTCAAACCCTAGCTTCAAGATCCATAGATCTTGAGCTACAAAGATGAAAGAGTGAAGATATACCTTTAATCTTCCACTAGGAGTGAAATCTACCAAGGATTTGTGAAGAAATCTACCCAAACCAGATGCTCTGCTCGAAAATCGCCAAAGAGAGAAACTAGGGTTTTGTTATGCAATAAATGAGCAAAATCCCGTCTTTAATGCCTGGTCGGACAAGTTCGCGCCGCGAACTGGGGTCCGCGCTGCGAACTACCCTGGTCGCGAACTTCTTCCCGATCGTGAGCCAGTCGTGAACTCGATCACCAAAAACCCCAAACTCTCTGTTCCAAGTTCGCGACCGCGAACTAGAGTTCGCGCCGCGAACTCCCCAGGGCAGCAGGGCTGCAGTTTTCGACCTTTGTCTCGACCCGGTTTCGCCCATAACTTTCTCATACGGTGTCCAAACGACACGAAACCAATTTCCACGTGTTTTATATGATTTATCCACAATTATCATATTTTTACATATTTTATTTATTTACAAATTTCGGGTCGTTACATTGCTCAATGGACTAGCATCCCAATTGGTGTTCTAGATATGGTGTAGTGTGGATATCATTAGAGGAATTCTACATTGAATTCTTGGAGTTCTTCTTCCTTATTCGTTGGTGAAATCAAAGACTTCAAGGGTATGATTTTCATACTTAACTCTTTATCTTTATTGCTTAATTATATTGTCAATATGTAGATCCGTTATTAGTGATTTAATAAATTATTTCCGCTGCGTTTTACTTGATTAAACCGTAAATCACTAACAGTGGTATCACGAGTCATCATATTGATGATTTAATTAGCAAGTTTTTTGTAAAAAGTAGCAAAAAATTCGTATTTTTTGGCCTAATGGTTACGCCGGCAAAGAACCCTAGCGTTCTTTGTCTTTAATTTTTCGATTTTTTTTTTAAAAATATGGGGTTAAAAATTTGATTTTTTGGAGCCCTAATTGCTACTAGTTACAAAAACTAAAATAAAAAATTAATCTTGTTTATTGAATTTTTTATTTTATTTTGCTTGGATTTTTATTTAAATTGTTAATCGTTGCATATGGCAAAACATATTATTTTGCCATATTCAAAGCCAAAGCCTTGTCAATTGTTGCTTAATTGTGCAAAACTGATGAAAACCTAGACCGTTTGTGAATTAATGTGATTTGTTTGAATGTTTGGTTGTTTTCGGGAAATCCGTGTTTTGGCTAATTGTTGTAATTTTTATTCTTTCTTTTCTTTTGTGCCATTTTTTTGGGGCAAATTTCAATTGTAAAAGTATTAGAATAGTTGTATTTTATTTCCTTTTTATCTTGTAATTTGTTGACTAAAGTTGAAGAAAAGATGAAGAAAAAATAATAATTTTCGGCACCTCCTGCGCAGCTGCACGAAAACAGACTTTCCCAGAGATTGGCAACTCGTTTGGACCTGAAACCACCGCCAAAATTTCCGCATCTCAGAGACCTACAACTTTCCAGAAGGCCGGAAAGACTGGAAATGTCGTCTGATAGGTCGAATTTCACTTCAGGCGCTGCTGGATGTTTTGGACAGATTGCATTTTCACATTGGTTGGGCTCTACTTACTCATGATTGTCTTGGAGTAAGTGGGAGCCCATTGGGTTTATATAGGCCCGCTCGGGTTCATGTTGGCCCGTCCCCTATCTTGACTCTTCGGTCCGTCGTGATGACTCACGTGACCGAACTTAGGTTATCATCGGTCGAGGTTTTGCACAAAATTGTGTTGCATGTTTTACTTTTATGTTTGTGGTTGTTATTTATTTTCTATTCGATACAAAACATAACGACTAAAATAAGATAGAAAAACAAATATTAAAACATCCAAACTTTTAATCATCAATGATTACTTCTTAATTATCGATTATTACAGTTTAATCATCTATGATTTTTCTTTAATCTAAACTTGTTTTTGAGATTAATAAAAAAGTCTAAATATGATTTGAAACTTATAATTTAATAATCGCTAAAACGTTTTTACCGCTTATTAAACCGACTTATGAAGTAGTATGAATGAAGTACATGATTCATTCATATCTTAAATAAAATTTTTCCTAAAATTTCATACCTAAAATTTAAGTCACGCCGTCCAATTGGTTGTAATCACTTGCTTCTACTTTTAAATTCACGTGAGACGTAGTTTGAATTTAGATCCGAGGTCATTATTGTCTACGCGTGAGACCTAGATTTATTTTGACACGAGTTCACATTGGATGACTTAATCGAGTTAACGGTGAGACCTTGACACGAGGCGAAGATGCGACAAGCATGTCACTTGACCATAGATGCTTGTTCACTAGGTGCCATGAAGTCCCATAACTCTAAGAGTTGCACTTGTAATGCAATTGTTGATCGTCACCTACCTATTGGATCTATCATTGCTAGCAGATCAACTGATGTGATGATAGAAGTTAATGAAGATCTTATCTTTTAATTAAATTAATTGGGTAGTTAATTTTTTAAAAGAAATTATTATTGAAAATACTATTTTTTGAACTTTGTGTGTTATACAGTTAACAACAACATCAAAACCTAAGTATCTCCACTCTAAAATCAGTTCTTGAAAACTGAAACTGACTAATATCAACTTTATCTACTGATATTGAATTCTAAGGATTGTCCTTAAAGATGAGAAAGTTGATACACTTATAAGAGGCCTTACCTGAGGCACCTCATGTCAATAATTCTGCCGCTGTTCGTCAAGCCTTTACCGAAACGTTTAACGAACACCAAGAAGTCGCTACTCCTATACTTGTGAGCATGAACCCCGAGATTCGAAAGAACTTCGAGGAACTCACAGCATATGACATGATAAGCGAGTTGAAAATGATATTTCAACAAAAAGCAGAACTTGAACTGTTCGAAACAGTTAAAGCATTCGACGCTTACAAGCAGGAGGACGACCAATCAGTGAGCACTTACATCTTGAATATGAAATGCTATATTGATCAAATGGAGTGTCTTGGCTATCCCTTACTACAAGTTCTTGGAATGAGCTTGATTCTTACCTCCACTATCCAAGGACTATGACCAGTTTGAAAAAAGTTTTACAAGTACATAGAATGGGGAAGACAATAGTTGAATAACATGCTATGGTAATACTGGTTGAGCAAGGGTTACCCAATACTTTTCCAGCAATCAGGGAAGGTAAACCGCAAGCACAAGGCAAGAGTCTAGATAAGGATAAGCTAGTTTACTTTTCCAAACCTACGATTCCCCCACCCGCTAAAAAGGAGCACCCTGCAAAGGATATTTCTTGCCATCATTGCGATGAAACAGGCCATTGAATGAGGAATTGTCATGCCTACTTGGCAGAGTTGATGAAGGACAAATGTGTTCTAGCTAGCACATTAGGTATCTTCATTATAGAACTATATACTTTTCGTGATAGATCTTGAGTGTATGACACTAGTTGTGGAACTCACATTTACACAAATGTGCAAGATTGAATGTGAAGTAGAAAGCTAAAAGAATGGAAGCTGTGATCTTATCCTTCCTAATGCGTTAATTATTGTTTTGAACAATTGTCAATTATGCATTGTTTAGCTTTATCGTTTGTTGAATAATGGATTATGATATTTTGTTTTATGAAAAATAACATTTTTTATAACTATTCCTTGTAATAGTATATTTGAAATTAATATGCATGATCCTAATTCAAACGATGGTTCTATATACAAATGTAGCACTTAAGAATCCAAATTGGTTTGGATTCCACTTACCTAGAACATTGTCATCTTTTCCACATTAACAAGAAACGCATTTTGATACTACAACTCGATGGGCTTCTTTACAAATGATTATGAATCATTTAAATGCCTCTCTTGTATATTATGGAAAGATAACAAGAAAGCTTTTCTCCCATGTTGGCGAAAGAGCTAAAAATATACTAGGACTCATACATACTGATGTATGTGGCCCTTTTAGAACTAAGACTAGGGAAGGTGACACCTACTTTCACTGATAATATCATTCGATGTGGTTATGTTTACTTGATTAAACATCAACATGGAAGCTTTAATGATATCAGTCTCTATGGTTATGTTTACTTGATTAAACATAAACATGAAATCTTTGAAACATTCAAAGCTTTCTAAAGTGAAAGTAGAAAATCAACTCGGCAATACAACAAAGGCTTTCAGTCCTGATTGAGGATGAAAGTACACGAGTCAAGAGTTTCTGGATCATCCAACACATTGTGAGATTGTCTCACAATTCACTCCTCCATACACTCCACAAGATAATGGTGTGTCTGTAAGGAGATATCGCACCCTGCTTGACATGGTTCGATCTATGATGAGTCCTACTACTCTTCCACTATCCTTTTGAGGGGCATGCACTAAAGTCTGCTGCTCATATACTTAATATGGTTCCAACCAAAAGGTTCAAAAGACACCATATGAAATATGGCATGGGAAAGTTCCTAATTTGTCTTACTTGAAGATCTGGGGTTATGAGGATCTCGTGGAACGAGACATGCCGAACAAACTTGAGCCCATATCTATCAAGTATATCTTCGTTACTATTTCACTTCCCAACTGAGAACAAATTATTGTTACTCGGTATGTTGAGTTTTTTGAGAACAATCTCATTTCACAAAGCAAGTGGGAGCACTATAGACTTTGACAAGATTCAAAGTGAAGATACACAACCTTCTGGTAACACTAGAAAATATCATACTAAGGTTGGACATATAGATGTTGGACCACAGGATGATGTTGTTCCCATTCGTAGGTCCGCAAGGACACCTCATGCACCTGAACGATATAGATTTATGTCGATGCTGAGGAGCAAAGTTTCGAGGATCATAATGAACCCCCTAACTATCAAGTTGCATTATCGAATTTTGAATTCGAAAAATGAATTGAAACTATGAATGCGAAAATGAAATCCATGAGAGACAATCAAGTTTTGAACTTAGTTGATCTTTCTCAAAATAGTAAGACTGTTGACATGGATGAAAATATACACATCTATAAAGCTCTTCTAGTAACAAAAGGTTACACTCAATCCTACTGGATTGACAATGATGAAATCTTCTCGCCTGTTACTAAAGACATTAGAATTCTTATAGCCAAAGTAGTGTACTATGACTATGAGATTTGGTTAATGATGAAATCAAAACGTTTGTTTCACCGAAAACCCAAACTGAGCATGTGTATATATATGAAAGCTAGTGGGAGCATTGTCGTTTCTCAAGTCATACATGTCGATGACATATCACTCATGTGAAACAATATACCAATGCTATAAGATGAAAATCCTGGCTTGGAAAATGTTTTGACATGAAGGATTGTAGGAATACGACATACATACTTGGAGTAAAGGTCTATAATGATAGATGAAAGCGGTTAATTGGTTTACGTAAAAGTGCTTACATTGACAAAATTCTAAAACGGTTTAGAATGCATGCTCCCAAACGAGGAAGTCCTCGTATGCCATACAATGTAAACTTGAGTGAGACTCAAGGACCTTCCACACCTGATGTGGTGAAGCGAATGAATGTAATCCCCTATGAATCGGCTATTCCATTCATCATGTACGCTGTAAGGAGCACTAGGCCAAATGTAACGTCCTTAGGGGACCTTACTAGAAAATACCAATAGAATCCATGAGAGAGTCACTGGATTGCTGTTATGAAAACATTGAAGTATTTTGAAATACTGGATATATGTTCCTTGGTTATGGTGGAGATACCAAACTGAAACTAAGTATACTTGCTATACTTATGATGGTTTTGAAATAGGTCGTGATGACGCTAGATCCTATTTACGAAGGTTCACTACACTCGAATGATTTATCGAGATATGTGAACTTCGTACTCTTAAAGTTCAAACAAATAACTAACTAGCTGATAGTTTATCGAACTCAATGTCTTGTACCAAACATATTGAATATGAATGAAATGTTGGATTTCGACAAGCTAGTAGTTTCATGTAAATCTGTTTTAGTATTTGGATAATGGAACGTTGAGCAGTTTATATTGTAATAAATTGATATACTCCGTATTTGATATGATCGTTTTTATATGAATATCTACTGTGTTCTATATTTGCATGTTTATATCCTTGAATATTTACTGCGTTTTATATTCTAAATTGTCCATTGTAATATTAATAATATGGGAATATTATTAAGACAAATCTGAGGGCATTGATGACATCATCTTAGTATGACTAAGGATGACGAAATCAAACTCACATGTTGTTCATTGTGATGCACAATTGGACTGACCCAACATATGAGAAATCACTTCCTGGATTTATGTCACAAGTGAATCTCACAAAGGCTTTGTCGCTTATCCCCTGACTTGAGATGCAAGCTGTTTTGTGTATGTTGAGTGCCTAACTTTGATGTGGTTAAACGCTGACCTGAATAAGGCTGCTATAACAACTATCTTCGGGTTTGTCATTAAGCGTATATCAAACACGTGTAGTCAATAAAGAATTTGTTCCTCCACATGTTTGGATTAGATACTACTGGGCCCCTCGATTATTTGAATAGATGCTTGTACGGCCGTACCCAAAGGTAATAAAGATGAATCTTGATTGGTTTGGTAATCTACTTCAATGTATAGATCGAGAAACAGAATCGTTGAAATTTTAGATTGACATTAATCCTTGTCTAAAATTCAACATGGTATCAGTAACAAAATGATAACTGATTGAAAAACTTTGAACCTGCACTTTTCTGAAACTCACTCATATACTTCTAGGGGCATTGGCGGGTTGCTAGACTCTAACCTTTGCTTGTATAACTACTTGATTGTTATGACGTGCGCAAGTGGGAGCTGTTGGAATATACTTCACGTTCATGACATATAGTTATATGGCTAGACGTATGTGAGCCTAAAGGGTCACACACTTATACACCAAACACCATTTAATATATATAATATAATTAGGATAATTATATTATTTATATAAACTATAATTACTTGGCTAGTTATGTTTTAATTAATTGTTAAGTTAAAACATATTAGTGAGTAATCATAAAAAATCAAAAAGGCAAGGGGCTAAGTGTCATATCTCATAAGTTGTATTATGGATATATATTTAGATTAGGGAGCAAGAAAGATTAACCCTAATCTCTCCCACTCCCACATACGGCCGCATATACATGAAGTTATTTTGGGTGGTTGCTGTTTTTCGAATCCTCCATTTTTATTCAATATGCGTGGCCGTGAGATAATATCCACAAAAACAAAAGCTACAAATGTTGGGGTTTCTTGATTACGTGGAAACAAAGAGTTTTCTTTGTTTAGATTCTTGATTCTTGCTCAAGGGACTAGCATCTCAATTGGTGTTCTAGATATGATGTAGTGTGAATACCATCAAAGGAATTCTACATTGAATTCTTGGAGTTCTTCTTCCTTATTCGTTGGTGAAATCAAAGGCTTCAAGGGTATGATTTTCATACTAAACTCTTTATCTTTATTGCTTAATTATATTGTCAATATGTAGATCCGTTATTAATGATTTAATAAATTATTTCCGCTGCGTTTTACTTGATTAAACCGTAAATCACTAACAGATAGTTAGTGGAGAAAGGATCTCACTTTTTTACCAAATAAGGTAAGTTTTAAAAGTATATAACTTATTTTGATCCAGCCTTAAATAGAAAATGTATGACTTATTTTAATAAGGAGATAGTATTATTTTGGAATGCAAAATTATAATTTTCTTTAAAAAGAATAATGGTTTGCTTTACAATTGTTATTTATTTCCATTTATTCTACAAAGTACATATTACATACCGTAGGACAAAATGGTGCATTTTTTTATTCGAACTCACTTACGTTCATAAAAATTTTCATCTTCAATAATGTTAAAATCGTTAGGTTCAGATTAACATGTTATGTAATGCAAGCATACATGATTCGTTCTATAGCGTTTATGCTATAGTCACGAGCTGGTTGTTGTAGTATATAGGGATGGCAAAGAGGGGGGGGGGGTTCGGGTCGGGTTTAGGCATACTCGAACCCGAAATAAAAAACCGAACCCGACTTCGCCCCGATCCACGTCGGGTTTTATTTTGGGTTTTCGTCATCAGGGATTTATAAACCCCGAACCCGTCCCATCCCCGAATTCTGCCCCCGAAACCCAAAAAAACACCATTCCTTTATAAATTATATATATATAATAATTAATAAAAATAACTTACATATATATCGGGGCAAGGCAGGGCGGGGATAACTTGCCACGAACCCGATAAAATTCCCGAAAATATCCCCGAATCCGACTCCGACTCGAAATACCTTGCCCTGATCCAACCTGAAAATAGTCGGTTTCAGTTTTCCCGTCAAGTTCGGAGGTTTTTGCCATCCCTAATATATGCCAACGTCTTTGAAGGACACTAAAAGTCCACTCAACATCCTTTCACGCAACTGAGTGTTTCTTAGTAAACAACATTATATGTATAAAAAACATTTGAAAATCTCTTAAAGAACAATGCCCAATTCGGGTATATCCCATTAGCATTTTGTTGAACAGTGGAGAGGGTTAAAATGAGTCGAGTTGTTCGCAAGCTACTCGAGCTCGGCTCATTAAAAGATCAATAAAAGCTGAAGTTAAACGAGCTTGAGCTTAACTTAGAGTTCGTTTATTAAATGAGCGCGAGCCATCGCTTAAGATAAAGATATCGTTTAGGTTCGTGAGCCTAAACGGGCTAATGTATATTAACAAGCAAGATTTAGCTCGCACGTTGCAGCGAGGTTTAAGATGTTCATTTTAAGTGTAAATTAAATTTTACCTTTTATGAAATTTGTATTTATCAGTAAAAAAAAATTTGTAGCACCGCATCATATAACATCCTTTATCAACGTTTAGAGCCAACATATAAGACTTGCATAGTAAAATTGGATTTTTTTAAATAAGACCACTCTCAACAGTGCACCCAATTTGTAGTGTTAGGTTTATTCTGATTTTAGTAAACTTTATATATAGTAAATGATATCTAGCTCATCTGGATTGATGCATGAGTTTTACCCCTATATGAGGCGTGAGGTCGGAAGTTCGAATCCTGTAAACACCTCTTTGTAGTGTTAGGTTTAGTCTGATTTTAGTAAACTTTATATATAGTAAATGATGTCTAGCTCATCTGGATTGATGCATGAGTTTTACCCCCATATGAGGCGTGAGGTCGGAAGTTCGAATCCCGTAAACACCTCTTTGTGGTGACGAATATGAGTGATTTTTCCCTGGAAATCCCTATGGAGGCTGGGTTTGCCCTGTAAAAGAGCTCGAACCCGGGATGCTTGCTGAAATATTGCGAGTAGGCTTCCGTTGTTATCATTGTCGTTTCAAAAAAAAAAGTAAACTTTATATAAAATAAATATTTCACTCCGTCTAAATAAAACTTAAATAAAGATAATTATTATAATATTTTTTTCAATCGTGCATTGTTAAAGGATAAAAAAGGTTCTAGAAGCACTTTACCAATCATCCATAATTTTGAGGGCAATTTTGAAAAATTTTAAAACCCCGTTCCATTCACTTGAACACCGTTTATTGATTTCTAATGAATAGTAACATAGACTACGGTAAATGTATTAATAGAGAATTATTATTAAAATATAGCTAGTATATATTAATTATTTAAAAAATATAACTATATTTTGCCTATTTATATAATTATATGCCTATAGATATATTCTTATTATTATATACAATTCCCATTCAGTTATGAACAATAACATGCTATCTTGCGCCATTTCTTAATTAAATATATATGGACGTATTGAAGATTGTAACAATAGAAGGTTATAGATGGGCTTGCTAAGGCTTTATTTATTTTCAAAAGCCAGCCAGGTTCAAATCTCATTCTTGGCTTCTATTCTTTTTCTTTTTCCTATACCTATTACATAAGTAATTTACACCTTTCATCCTAAAGTTTTATAACTTCTTATTATAAACCATAAACTTTTATCATTTATAATACTAATATCATTTATCTTTTGTTATTAAATTATTTTCCCTTAAACTTTATAACTCATAATTCTAACTTAAACTTTTATAATCCATATTATAACCTCTAATATTTAACTATAGATTTTATTATCCAATTTATACTTAGAGATATAATTTATGGTTTATAACTATTAGTACTTTTACGATTTAACTAGATAAAGTTGAATCTTTAATATAATGTTTTTAGTATGTTGTATTTTATTCATTTTACGGGAAAATAAGGGCTTTAAAAGAGATAAGTATTATTCTATTAATATGTTTTGGATGACAAAATTACTTTTTGTATAATGTTTAGTGGAGAATATAAGCATTTGAAAAGATTAATGACAAATTGCTCTCTTCATATGTTTTAGATTACAAATTTACTATTTTAACATAATCTCTGATAAAATTATGTGTCTTTAATTCCCGCAGCATCGCGCGGGGCTTGAAATCCTCGTTATACATACATATCCATATAATATACTTCCTCCGTATCAAAATAAGTGAATCACTTTTAAGTTTACGTTTTCTGAGGCAAAATAAGGTAATAAGAGATTAGTGAAATTAAATGGGGTAATTAGAATGGATGAGCCCCAAATATAGGAAGATGACAAAAATGGATGGGGCCTCACACCTTTAATGATGTTTAAAGAGTGATAAGTAAGGGTAAAGAGGTAATTTTAAATATAAAAACTTACCAAATAAGGAAAGTGATTCACTTATTTTGATACATCCCGAAAAAGAAAGTGATTCACTTATTTTGATACGGACTAAGTAATATAACAGTTGACATGTCTATATAATATATTAAATATTATAATTAAATAAAAAAAAGTTATTTCCTGCGATTCAAAATAAGTGATACACTTTAGCTTTCACGATTTTTGAGGTAAAAGATTGTAATGATGGTTGAATTAGATTAATTGGATGGTTAGTGGAGAATGAGTCCCACACCTTTTGAATAAAGTGAGATTAATGATGTTTAAAAGTAAAAAGTAAGGGTAAATATATCATTTCACTTTGTTAAAGTAGATACTTAGTAGTGTGGTCACACTAATTTTTGCCAAATAAGGTAATTTTTCAATGTGTATCACTTATTTTGAATCACTCAAAAAGGAAAGTGTATCACTTATTTTGAATCGGAGGAAGTATATATTTAGTGTATATGAGTGTTTAAGCTATAGCTTAACTGAGCCTAGTCCGAGTTTGCAAAAATTTTAACGAGCCGAACTCGAGCTTTACATGTAAGACTTAAAATGAGCAAAGCTCGAGCTCATTTATATTCAAATGAGCCAAGTTCGAACCTAAGCTAGACTCGACTAGACTCGACTCATTCACACCCCTAGTGTAAGCATATTAAGGACGTTTAAGTCATTAATCGACCCGACAACTCAAAGTATGCATGCCAAATCCACAAGTCGTACGAGATACGCTTTAAGCATGATCATAGGATACCTGTGATAGACTCATGTGTATTGCCATTTCTATGCATATGGGTATTTTTCCGAGGTCCAATGCATATAATCTATGCTACTAAGTATTTCTAAAAAGCCAAGTTCTTTATGTTTTGCATACTTATCATTGAAAGATTGAAATATAAATTGTTGTATTAATTGTATGTGGAATAGCTAAGAAACCAATAAAACTTAGATATATATAAAAAAGGAAAGAAAGTGGTAACTAAAAGAAAATTGGTGTGGTGTTGTACCAGAGTTTGAATAAAATAACAAGAATGACGGTGCTGTGTAAAAAACTAACACCAATTTTAGGATTGTGATACCTACATAAGAATATTTTTAGGTATAAATAATGTGCACAAATAGTATATTACATAAGTCTACAATGTTGTATATGACTAAAGTCCTAAGCAATAAATTCAAATTTTGTGTTTGTTGGTCCAGAAATCTAGAAGAAAACTACCAAATTTAGTATTTGAGGCATATTAAATGATACTTCATCATATTTTAATCGTGCACATTTCATCTTTATATATTTTATAATTATTGTTAACTTAAAAATTCATTTATAAAAAAATAATTAGGTGGATAGTATAATAAATATATTTTTTAAAAATGCAAAACTTTTTATGTTTGGATAATAATTTTAGAACGAATGGAGTATATAAAAATTACTATATCTATTTATAAAATATTTTAAATAGAGTAATGGTATTGATTCATATCATTTATTGTTACTTATAGTTATAATAATTTTAAGAGAGGGAATTAATAAATTACATATATGAATATAACTATGAGTATGAATAAATAATACTACAAAATATTATATCTCTTTTGAGTATTCTTTAAATATTAAATTTGTAAATCCAACACCCGTAAAAAAGAGGCCCCAAGTTTTAGTCACTTTTTGTGCTTCCTCTACCCATTTAAATACCCCAACAATCTCCATCACCTTTTTTCCCACTTTAACACCTTCACCACCCTTCCATTCCATGATGCACCGTTCCTCCACCGCCAGCGCCGCCGCTGCAACCTCCGTCAACGGTTTCTACAACTTTCTGACTCAAGGTCTCGATGATCTTTTCCGATCATTTCACTCTAACAACTTCATGTCCATCCATTTTCTTCAACATGTTCTCTCCTCCCTCCAATCTCTTCATTCTCAGCTCATCGCCGTCGTCCAAAAACTCCACCTGCCGGTCGGAGAAAAATGGCTTGATGAATACATGGACGAAAGTGCCCGTTTATGGGAAGTTTGCCACGTCATCAAATCCGGCATCACCAACATGGAAAACTACTACTCTGCCGCCGTCACCATCGCCACCACCCTTGAAAACCACCACTTTTTAAACCCACAAATTTCCCGCCAGGTAATTTATAATTTCGAGCTGATTAATGGACAAGAAATTTTTATTTTATTTTTTTACTTTTGACAATTTTACTTATGCATAGTAAAAAATACCACCTTTAAATCTCTAATGATCAAAAACCTATTTTTATTTCTTGAATTTGATTTCGATGAATCCGTAAAACTAATCAATTTGCGGGATATTTTTTACAGGTTCTTAGAGCGATCAATGGGTGCCAAAGGGAGAGAGTTGGATTAGAGGAAGAAAACAGGGGATTGATCCGAACGAGAATCCAACCGTTGATGATGAAATTTGATAAAAACGTGCTGATCGAATCAAAATTCAACGGGTTTAACGGATTCAGAGGAGTCCTTTTCGCATTACGAAACACAAATTCGTTGCTTTTGATGATCTTGTTAAGTGGTTTGGTGTACTCCTCACCGGTAACACGTTTTTCATCATCTTGCCATGGAAATAACACATCGAGTAATTACAGTGAAAGTAAGACGGGTTTCGGGTCGGGTTTCATGGTTTCTGCATCAAGATTACATGAGAAAGTGATGGAGAATGAAAATGGTCAGAATGGTGTTTTGCTTTACGAGTTTTGGAGCGCGAGAACGGCCATTGATGAGCTCAAAACAGAGCTTGAAAGAATTAAAGGGACCGGGATTGAATATGATGTAAGTGAAAGGGTTGAAAAGTTAAAAAGTTGTTCTTTGGGTTTGCAATGTGGAATTGAAAATATGAGTGTGCAACTTGATGATTTGTTTGACGAAATAGTTGAAGCTAGGAAGACGCTTTTGGATTTGTGCACTCACAATTAACTGTTCGAGTCGTCTTTTCGGGCCGGTTTTGCCATAATAGGATGGGTCCGGGTTTGTGGTTTTTCACCTTAATAGACAAGGTTAATTAGGTTCGATTCTCGTTCTTTCTACATGTTTTACTAAAATTGGCAAAACACGTAAGTTCGAGTTTCACCCTTTTGTCGGGAAAAAAAAAGAGATTAGACTTGTGCAGAAAGGAAAATCGAAATAGATTAACAAGTAGGCTTTATTTTGTTTTTTTTATAATAATAATTTTCTTTATTTTGTTTTATTTTATTTTATATTTGTTTATGGGTTATGAAAGTCAATTTTTACTTGATAGTGTACTTTTGGTTTTTGAGCCTAGCTAGACTAAGATACATGATGTTGACCCCTTTGGACATGAAGTTTTTTAACTCAAAAAAGAGATGCTAAAAAGCAGTACTGCCATATCATAAAGTTAGATTTTGGTAGTGCTAAACTAGAAAATCTCCGTAGAATATAGTTTGACATGTAAATTATTGAATACATATTTAACTAAATATTTCTAAGAATGATAAAAACAAATAAATGTTATGTTTTTACTACAACTTTCTCCTTTAATCTATTATAAGCATGCTTATAATCTTTTGCTTTAAAATACGTAAAATCATAAATTATGGTAAGAAAATGAGATACACCAACAAGAGAATGTGATTCTTCCTTTGAAGGAAAGTAAAGATGTCAGGATCGATTAACTATGAATAGTTAATAAACACATTTAGATCTAATTGATAATAGAAGTTGCAGCGGATCAACACTATATCAATATATTAAGAACAAAGAACTGTAAAACAATATGCGAGAATATTAAGAACACAGTTTCACAAAAAGCTTCAATGTATATTATCGATTAACAATACACACGTACGTTTACAATTCGTAAGGAACTATTTATAATAGTCTTGAAGCTAAACTATTTACCCTAGTTATTCTAGGACTTGATTTACATTCGAAATATAAAGATATACATTGAATTACATTCTATAACTATCTCTGCGAAGATCTCGGACTTGATTTGCTTCCAAATCGTATATCAGTAGTAATCTGCAATCACCAGTAGTAAATAAGCATCGTCAGTAGTAAGTCTGGTGACCAGTAGTAAGTCCAAAACCATCGTCAGTAGTAACTACTAAGATCAGTAGTATCTTCAATATGCCTTGATCAGTAGTAACTAAGTTATAGACTTCACCAGTATCAACTTCATCAGTAGTAAGTTTCTGCCCCATCAGTACTAACCATAATATTCATCAGTAGTAAACATGATCAGTACTAACTGCAGCATCAGTAATAAGTTGATCTGTGATTTTGTTCCAACAATCTCCCCCTAAACTTATTGATTCTCTTTCAATCACATAAGTTTCTTTTGTTCTTCTTCTTCTTTCTTTCTTTTCTCCAACGTTCTTTGGTTCTGTTGATGTCTTTGAGCAATGATGTACTTGCTGTTTCTTTTTGTGAAGTAAGTCAATTTGTTTTGGAACATAACAGCATCATATGGTTTCATCATTGTATTTGTGAATATCTGATACATAGTCTTCTCAGAATGTGGATATTCTTTTTCATATAAGTATAGTTCACATACTTTGCCTGATTTTTCATAAGAGTACATATTGGCAGTTGGAATCACATTCCAAGCATAAACATTTCCTTGATCTATAAATTGTTCTGGGTAGTTGTCTGGATAAAATGCAGCATCTATCATTCTTGTTAAGTATCCAGCACCAGATTCTCTCCATGTTTTCTTTGCCATCCTTGGTTTTCCAATGATTAGAAGTTTAATAACATCACTTCTTGAGCATGAACTAATCAATGGCAACCATCCAGTAAATCTTTGTACAACTTTATCTTCCCTTATAATCTCTATGACATTGTTCTGCATAACCCTCCAATTGATGATTGGATTGTTCTGCAAGGGAGCAATAGGCACTTCAAGAACAGGTATGATTTGTTCTGTTTTTGACTTCTTTTTAGTGCTCTGTTCTTGAGTAACAACTTTTCTTTTCTTTGATTGGGGAGTTGAAGAATCACCAGTAGTTGATACACTACCAGCTTTGATTAATGTAGGACTGATTAGAATTAGGGCTTTAGATTTCTTTGCTTCTTTTTCTTCTTGTTCAGCCAAATCCTTCTTCTTGGCAGCACAGTATTTTTCAATAATAGTCATCATCTTCATTCTGCCAAATGACTTTGCACTATGCCCTTTAGTTTTCAAATAATCAATCATATTGGTCTTCTGTTCAAATACATCATCAGTTAGCTCACTTTTTGTTCTTTTGCATTCAGAAACCAATTCTTCAAGACATTGTATATGTTCTTCTTCAACTTTTCTGAGTCTTTTGAATTCTGCTTTTTGAGCTTCTAACTGGATATCTTCTATTTGAACATGTATTTCTGCTTCTTGAGTTTTCTTCTTCTTCTCTTCAAGAGCTAGATACATCTCCACATTCTCCAAGAATTTCTTGTGTTTTACCCTCCATCTGGATTGCTTTTCTGATCTGACATGATTAATTTTGTTCACCATTTGGTGACCTAATGCTCTGTTTGGATAATTATCATCATATATTTCCTTTCCTTTTCCAATACAAGCAGATGGTGGAGGTGGAGTGTATTTCATATCAGGTACACCCAGAATCAGAAGTTTTGGATAAAATAAGTGCAGTTGATCTTCTGATAAAATTTTAGGGTGTGGAGGAAGTGTACATTCATCTACCTCAAACCAATTTACATTATCATCAATGTCAGGTATGATAAGTGGTTGATTAGGAGTTGGTGGTTTGGAGATAATGACATGTCTTTCCCTTTCAATTAACTCTGGGAGTTGCAGTTCTTCCTCTTCAGTAGTAAGCAAAGTAGTTACTACTGGTGTGACTTCAGGAGTTACCACTGATAGGGCATCAGTAGTATTTGTTGCAGTTATTTCCTCTTCTTCATTTACTACTGCTATGATATCAGTAGTAGGAGTTACTACTGATACTTCTTTTTCAGCTTGTTCTTCCATGGGAGCAGTAGTCATTGGCTCATCATCAACAACCATCTTTTCTGTGCCTTCATCAATATTTGTTTCTTTGAGATTGAGGAGAGAAGTTGCTGCTGCTGCAATTGATTCATCAATCATACTCTGAATGTTGTCTTTCTCCCCCTTAGTGAGCTCAACTGGTGGAGCCTCACTATCATCAATCTTCCTTTTCAATCTTCTTATAATCTTTGTTTGTTGATGAAGCCTGTGTTCATATAACCTCATCCGTTTGTTGATGGTATTAACATGCCTTTTCATTACTGCAATTGTTTTCCCCTGATTTGTGAGATATGTAAGACAATTTTGTACAGTGGATTCAAGAGAATCCACTTTATCCGTCAATTGTTTGGTTTTAATACTGCCCTCACTCCATCTAGCAAGATCATCGGGCTCACTGACTGGTACATTGGCTTTAAGGTTTTCCATCCTTTCCATCAAATCCATAGATCTACCTTCATCACTTCTTGGTGATTCATTGGGTTGTTTAGACACCCTCTTCTTCCTAGAAGAAGCAGAAGTGCCCCCCTTGTGGTTTCTTGGCACCGGGGTCCTTTAAGTAATTCCTCAAATGAGTCATCACTTAAAGTTGCCGAGGTCTGGGTCTTAGTTATGTTTTCACTGTCCTGTGCACCCACCTTTGGGGCATCAGTAGTGAAAGCCCTCGCCTCATGTCCTCTCTCCTCCTTGGAGGACAACTCTTTGAGTCTGGGGTTTGACTCGATTTGTCCCCTGGTGTCCTTGAAAGAAGTTTTCTTTCTTTTATAAATTGTGGATATATTTTGGGTTACATTAGGCAGGTCTTCCACAGAGTGAAGAGTAGCACTCTGAGGATTTATTTCAAGTTCCTGGGACACATTCAGGACTTCTATATGTGTGGGTGATTGAGTGACTGTTTGGGGTGGTGTTTGGGCTGCATTTGGGGGTGATGGAGTGGGTTGAGGTTCAATTTGGGTTGTATCTATGATTGAACCCTCTCCAATTTGTGGTTGATCTTTGATCATATTAGGAAACAAAGGGGTTTCCTTGCCCGAAAATTTAAATTGTTTTCTCATATTTGAGATAACTTTCTTGTTCAACTCAGGAATGATAAAAATGTTTTTGGGAGTTGACAAGTTTTGTAATTCACAGTTTATAATATGTTGGAGAAATCTGGGATACATTAAAAATTTTGAGGAACTAAGATTTCCCACCATACCTTCAAAAATCATATATGAAAAATTAAATACTTGGTCTGTGCATAAACAGACAACAGCAGAGGCTATTGCCTTATTAAACTCATTCCAAGTACTTCGTTTAGGAGAAATGCAATGCTGAATAGTATGTACAAGAAATTTCCATTGTGGGGAGAGAAGACCCTTTTGAAAAGTTACTATGTTGAGTCTTCCCTCATAACCCATTTTATTTAAAATTTCAGCAATGAATTCCTTAGGAAGTGTAAACATACCTGCATCATCATGTAGTTGTAGATGGTGTCGAATTGATTGCTCTGTGATTGTGATCGTCTTGCCATCCACCGATGATTTTATCATAGGTACAGTTGCACCTTCTGTTCTTTCAGCATTGGTCCAGAAATCCACCAAGTGCTGTTGGTATGCTTTTGGTTTGACGGTTAAAGCAAACTTTATATAAGAATTTTTCAAGAAGTTGACTATCGGACGAAAATCTTTTGTTCCGTCTGGATTGCGTAGAAACGCACACATATTGTGGAACTCTGAATATTTGAGATCTGTTTGAATATTGAGAGATTGTAGAGTTGCCATTGTTGTTGATTTGAGAGAAACTTTGTAAGAATTTTGTTACTGGTGTAGGGTCTTTGATCGTAAGCTAGGGTTTATCGAGAGGATTTAGTAAATCGAAGTAAAGATAGTGCTAAACTAATCGTCTGCCGCCTTTTATATCTTTCGATTTAACCTGCAAAAAGACTAAATTGCCCTTCGAATCATAACATAACGGTTATTTTCAGGGGGGTTAGTTTGGTAATTTTGATTCTTAAAGACCAGTAGTACATTTGATACCAGTAAGAGAACGTCAGTAGTATCTACGAACATCAGTAGTAACTAAGGATTTTGACATCAGTAGTAACTATAGACATCAGTGGTAACCACCAACACACAAGACCAGTAGTATATGTGAATACCAGTAGTACTGACCTACCAGTAGTATTTATGTAAACCTAATACACACCAGTAGTATTGACCTACCAGTAGTATTTTGTGCACATACCTACACACCAGTAATACAGACCTACCAGTAGTACAACACTTAAACAAATAAATAACTTTTTACAACAAAAACTTTACACATGATTTTAAGTGAGATTTTAATTTATCAGAATCATTCCAATACTGCTAACCAAGAAGTTGAATCTTCCTACATCAAATGCTTTTGTAAAAAGATATGCTAATTGATCATCAGTATGAATTTTAACTACTTTGATTAATTTCTTTTCATTGCAATCTCTTATAAAATGAAATCTTATTTCAATGTGTTTGGTTTTAGAGTGTTTTACTGGGTTGTTCACAATACTAATAGCACTTTGATTATCAATAAAAATAGGAGTTTTAAGAATAGAGATACCAAAGTCTAGAAGCTGGTTTTGAATCCAGAGTACTTGAGCACAACAAGCAGATGCAGCTACATATTCTGCTTCAGCAGTTGATGTTGATACATTTGTTTGTTTCTTACATTGCCATGACACCAGTCTTGATCCAAAGAATTGACATCCACCAGAAGTGGACTTTCTGTCTTGACATTCACCTCCATAGTCACTATCTGTGTAGGCTATGAGTTCAAAGGGTGAATCATGTGGATACCATAGACCAAGTGATGGTTTGCCTTTCAAGTATCTGAATATTCTTTTGACAGCTTGCAAGTGTAGTTCTTTAGGTCTTGCTTGATATCTTGCACACACACAAACACTATACATAATGTCAGGTCTTGATGCAGTTAAGTACATCAAAGAGCCTATCATTGATCTATATAAGTGTTCATCTACATCCTCCCCCTCAACATCTGGATGTAGGTGTTTGTGTGTTTCCATTGGTGTGCTTGCACTCTTGCAGTCTTTCAAATCAAACTTCTCCAAGATGTCTTTAACATATTTTGATTGGTTTATCAAAATACCATATGTTCTTTGACTGACCTGGAGTCCAAGGAAGAAGTTCATTGGACCCATAGAGCTCATCTTGAATTTGATTTGCATCAGTTCTTCAAATTCTTTGCATAACAAATCATTGGTTGAACCAAAGATGATATCATCTACATAGATTTGTACCAGTAGTATATCATCTTTGACTTTCTTTGTAAACAAAGTTTTGTCAATGGCTCCTCTTTTAAAGTTATTCTTTAATAGATATGATGATAATGTATCATACCATGCTCTTGGTGCCGGATGTAGGCCATACAGAGCTTTATCCAATTTGAACACATAATCACCATGTTTTGGATCCTCAAAACCTGGAGGTTGGCAGACATAGACCTCTTCTTCAATCTTCCCATATAGGAATGCACTCTTCACATCCATTTGATAGACTTTGAACTTTTTGAATGAAGCATATGCTAGGAATATTCTTATTGCTTCAATTCTAGCAACATGAGCATATACTTCATCATAGTCTATTCCTTCTTCTTGAGTGTATCCTTGGGCTACAAGTCTGGCTTTGTTCTTGATCACTATACCTCTTTCATCTTTCTTGTTTCTAAAGATCCATCTTGTTCCAATGGCTCTTTTTCCTTTGGGTAGAGGTACAAGTGTCCAAACAGCTTGTAACTTGAATTGAAGGAGTTCTTCTTGCATTGCCTCAATCCAGTTTCAGTCCTTCATTGCTTGTTGGATCTTCTTTGGTTCATCCTGAGACAAAAAACATTCAAACATACATTCATTAGCAATTAAACTTATGTTACACATGTTTGCAGTTAAGCTTTTATTTAATTTGCTTCTTGTTTGCAGTGGTGAGTTAACATCACTTAGAACAAGGTCTAAAGGATGGTTCTTCTGAGTCCTTTTAGTTGTAGCTTTATCAACCACTAGTTGATTTTCAAGATTGGACTCATTTGTCTCAGGCAGTTGCTCCTCTAGTGTTCCTTCATTGTCATTGATGTTTGGTTCATCATCATCTTGGTCAGAGTTACTACTTCTATTGTCTTCATTGAGATCAGTAGTATTGTTGTTGTTACTGAGATCAGTAGTATCTTGAGAATCTAGGTTAATGCTAGGACCAGTAGTATTTTGAGTACTATTACTGGTACCAGTAGTATTTGAATTACTACTGTCCTCATTCTCAGAGTTACTACTGGTTTCAGAATTTGAGTTATTACTGTCCTCAGTATTAACTGTGGGAGCAGTATTAACTACTATGTATCTCATCTCTTCTTGACCAGTATTAACAGATGATGTTCCTTCCTTTTGAGTATGACAATTTGAATCACCTGCATTTAAATCCATGTTAGAATTAAAGGATTTGGTTAGATTGTCTATGTTAAATAGCCAATCTGGACCATTTCCTTGTTCATTAGGAACATTTTCATTAAAGGATACATTGATGCTTTCTTCAATTATCCTTAGTCTTTTGTTGAACACTCTGTATGATTTGCTTTGAGTAGAGTATCCCACAAAGATTTCATCATCAGCTTTGCAGTCAAACTTACCAATTTGTTCTCTTGTAATCAGAATAGTACAAGGACAACCAAATGATTTTAAAAAGCTTATAGAAGGTTTTCTTTTATTAAAAAGTTCATATGGTGTTTTATAATGTGGCTTCACTATTAATACTCTGTTTTGAACATAACAGGCAGTATTAACAGCTTCAGCCCAAAAAGTGATTGGTAATTTTGAATCTGCTAGCATTGATCTTGCTGCTTCAATGATTGTTCTATTTCTTCTTTCAGCTACACCATTTTGTTGAGGAGTTCTAGGTGAGCTGTATTGCCTGTCAATATCTTTAAGATCACAAAAGTTAATTAAATTAGCATTCTTAAATTCTGTGCCATTATCACATCTTATGGCTTTAACTTTTTGATCAGATGTGTTCTCCAGTTTGACAATTAAGTTCTTAATGAGTTCACTTATTTCATCTTTTGTCCTGAGAAAGAAAACCCATGTATATCTGGAAAAGTCATCAGTAATAACAAGACAATATTGTTTCTTTCCAATACTCATTACATTTGTAGGTCCAAATAGGTCCATATGTAAGAGTTGTAAAGGAGCAGAAATAGAGTTCACAGATTTGGACTTATGAGAAGTCTTGTGTTGTTTACCTTTTAGGCATGCAACACAATGATGATCACACATGAATTGTTTTTGAGGTAGTCTAATGACCAAATTTCTTTTTACTAAATTGTTCATGTTTTTGAAATTAGTGTGACACATCCTTCTATGCCATAGTTCTGATTCAGTGGTGTTTGCCTTGGATATAAAACAGTTGACTTCATTTGAAGAAATGAGTTCTCCCCCTATATCCAGGCAATACACATTGTTTCTCCTTGGAGTTCTTAAAACAACATATTTTTCATCTAAAATAAAGTCAGGAGAAAGAATGATGCACTCAATGTCTGTGAAAAGAATTTTATTCTTTTTATCACAAACTTGAGACACACTGACTAGATTGTATTTTAGCTCAGCTACATAAAATACATCATCAAAGGTAATTTTGCCATTAGTAACAGTACATTTACCTGTAATCTTACCTCCCTTTGGGTTCTCACCAAAGGCCACATAGCCTCCATCAAATAACTTGAAATCTTTAAGAATTTGTAGATTTCCAGTCATGTGCCTTGAGCATCCACTATCAATATGTCATGTTCTACCTTCTTCAGGGATCTGAATGCTCTGCACAAGTGAGTAAATGATCAGTTAAGTTTGGGAACCCAAGCTTTATATGTCTTGGGTTCATCCTTTGAGAAATCAGATTTAGAACAGTTAACTTTAAACATTTTTGGTACCCATACCTTTTTAGTACTGGTGTTCTGTTTTACTACTGCTCTTTTAGATTTGGTACTGGTGTCTGAGTTCACTACTGATCTTGGTCTATACCTATGATTTTTAGCCTTTGAATACTTTACTACTGATGGACCAGTAGTATTTGGGTACTTACCATGTTTAGAATGACCAGTAGTGTTTTTAGAGTTGATACCAGTAGTATGTTTGAATGTTGGTTTAGCAGCAGTAGTATTCTTGTAATTAGGGTTTTTACCAGTAGTGTTTTTGTACTGGTACCAGACAACATTATAATTAGGGTTAACACCAGTAGTAAAATTGTTAAAGTTTTTACTGGTGTTGGAAAATTTAAAATATTGATTATTTTGATTTGATTTTCCATTGTTCTTGAAGTAATTGATGTTCTTTGGGCTTCCAACTCTTCTGTTTTGCACAAATCTTGGTGCACTTCTTCCAAATCTTGGTGTTTCAGCAATTGGAGTTTTATTTTTATTCAATACTGAAGGACCAGTAGTATCTTTCAACTTCTGTGTTTTTGCCTTTTCTTTGGAAGTTTTAAATGCTTTGAACTCTTTACAGTTAATTGGATTGAAGTGACAATCCTTTGCTAAATGATTTACTTTGTTGCATATAACACATCTTAATTTCTTACCTTTAGTACCTTCAGGTATCCTTTGATCTAAGAGTTGATTTTTATTGATAAGATCTGAACAACTCTTCATAAACATAGATCTTTAGGCTCAAGAATAGTTAGTTCTTATCTGGATTAAGCATATACAAATAACAAAATTTTGGAATTAGTTGAACATATATGTATAGCTAAACAAGTTTTCATCATTAAAAGCCTCAATTCTACATATAAATATGTAGAACGGTTTTTCATTAAACAGGATCAATCGACCTTGAGGCTTAGGTTTTACACACAAACACGTTAAAACGTGGGTTTCAAGAACATCTAATTCTATGTCATTAGGTTTCTTTATATACTAGAAAACCCAAGACTTACAAGGAAAAGATAATAACTAAATCTTTTAAACTAATAAAGATATAATATATCTTTTTACATTAATGATTATCTTCTAAATCTTTATTTGAATTTGAACTTCCATATCTTCAATTTAGGTCCTTGTATAGTTTTGACTAATCAAATCTTTAATGAATATTAATTAAAATATTCCTAACAATCTTCCCCTATTTGATTTGACAAAACTTGTAGAATTAGTTAGGAATCTTCAAGTCTCTTCCCCTTTTTGACATAATCAAATCAATCCGAGAAACTTGAACTTCCCCTTGAATGATCAACACTTTTTCTTCCCCTAAAAGTGTGATATCATTCTTGTGTTCTTCAAGGCTATATTAATTACATTGAAAACCAACTATCTTCTATTTGAAGTTGAAGTAGAAACTCAAACTAAGCATCACATTCCGTCTAAATATAGTAATCAGCAACGTCATAATCTTGTATGAGGGACTTTCTTATCTTAGTCTTCAACAGATCTTTTCGTTAAGATTCGGTTGAATTGCAGTTACAGCAATACATAACATCTTATGTAGTAAGACTTTCCACTTCTTCTTCAAATAAAATATAATTGATTATCTTCTGTAATCAATTGATAAAGATCAAATATGTAACAAATAAAACTTTCCTTTATCTTCATCATGCCTTCAACCTGTGTGTGTAAATAATGTGATTCGTTTCGCATTATTATCAGATACGATCAATAAACCGTGGTATGGAATGAACATGGTGTGTGTCATGCTTTCCAAAGTATGATGTATCGTTTAAATAAAGTAATCAGAAAAAAAAATTTAAAATTTTTTTTCGGTCAGTACTGATTAATACTGATCAGTCAACACAGCAGTAGTAAATTCTGATTTTTTATTACTGATGTTGATCAGTAGTAAAAATTTGAGCATCGGATCAGTAGTAATCGGATATACTACTGATCAGTAGTGTTTGATGGATGTTGGATCAGTAATAAATCACAATGAAATTGAGATCAGTAGTAACACCTTTAATTGACATAGCAGTAGTAATTTGGTTCAATGGAGCAGTAGTAATTGAGACCAGCACCTTTACTACTGATGTTACCATGGATCAGTAACAATGTTGAAATAAGATCAGTAGTAAATTTCAATTTTTAATACTGCCTCTACAAATCGCCAATTCATGTGTCTTTCTTCTAAATTTCCCAATAAACACTTTAGAGAGCAGTACGTTTTGGGTTCTCACCAAAGTGATAATCAGTAGTAAAATTAAATTTCTAATTGAGATCCAAAGTAATGGCAGCATTCAAAAAGCTTTCAATCACTGCTTTTATTAAACTCTAATTGCAATTTACCTCTGATTTGGTCATAGAACGATCGGCAACGGCGACGGCGATCGTCACTTCCCCCTCTTTTACTGTACAATTCTCCGATACAACAACCTCCTGAACCATTGAGTCAGAAGAAAACGCAACACCGACAGTTTCATTAGGCTTGGAATCACGATTAGATACTTCTTCCGGAACCGATTTCACAGTTTCTGTCTTGTTGATTTTCACATCGTCCGGTAATTCAGATTCTGGTTCCTGTGATTCATGATCATCTTTGGTGGTAGTTGCGATTGCCTGCGATGGTTTCTTGCGCGCTATCGACTTCTTTCGAGGAGGCATGTTTGATTTGTATGTGCGGATTGATCTGTAACAGGATGTCTGGGGTTAGAATTAGGGTTAGGGTCGTTGAGGTTGTTACTGCTTCTTTTATCCCCCAAAACAATTAATTGTGTGGGGTTTCTTTTTATTCACCCCCTTCCTTCCGTAATATCTTCTATGCTTGATTCTTCGTATGATCATCGATAGATCTTGTTTCATTCCAGATCTGAGTCACCTTGCTCTGATACCAATTGATAAGATCTGAACAACTCTTCATAAACATAGATCTTTAGGCTCAAGAATAGTTAGTTCTTATCTGAAATAAGCATATATAAATAACAAAATTGTGGAATTAGTTGAACATATATGTATAGCTAAACAAGTTTTCATCATTAAAAGCCTCAATTCTACATATAAATATGTAGAACGGTTTTTCATTAAACAGGATCAATCGACCTTGAGGCTTAGGTTTTACACACAAACACGTTAAAACGTGGGTTTCAAGAACATCTAATTCTATGTCATTAGGTTTTCTTATATACTAGAAAACCCAAGACTTACAAGGAAAAGATAATAATTAAATCTTTTAAACTAATAAAGATATACTATATCTTTTTACATTAATGATTATCTCCTAAATCTTTATTTGAATTTGAACTTCCATATCTTCAATTTAGGTCCTTGTATAGTTTTGACTAATCAAATCTTTAATGAATATTAATTAAAATATTCCTAACAAAAGATAATACTATACGAAGATAAGAAACAAGAAGAATATAGAAATAACGAATACTAGCTTCAAAAGAAAGCAATTTCTTATTTAATTTTTATAAAATATACATATTACATATAGTATTGTTTATTTCGACTATAAGTAAGAACATACATATTCGTTTAGAATCACTTTCATCTCTCTTCTACGTACTTAATTATGTCAAAAGATTATAGATATAGTCGCTTTATGATCATAGCCGGCCCCGTGAATTTGTAGGTGACCCACAATTTATCAAAAGATACCCTAAAACTTGTATTGCAATACGATTTCCATAACATATTTCTTCGAACTTTAATTTTTTTATTTTCTTTTTGCAAAATTGATATGATGAAAGTAGTAATACATTAAAGGGAAGTAACTAATGATTTCAGTTGTGAAACAATCATGAAAAAGTAGGCAGGCAACACTGAGTAGTTGTACAATCTTGAGATAAAGATTCCTGTGCAGTGGTGACTCCAAACAAAGGTAATTCCTGTGCCCATATACCAACTTTCATTATACATTTATATACCTACAAAACCACTGCCAAAATACTTTGTACCATGTGAAGTAAAACTTGTACTTTATTCCTGGTTTCACCTATTCACTCTCTGGAATAGTTGCTAGCTACCAAAAGTAAAACAGTTTCTCTTTTAAATCAGAAGATATGAAGCTTTTGTCTGATCTTCCTTTCTGCTGGTTGATCATGTCTTGGAGGAAGCTTAAGCTTTTGTCTGATCTTCCTATTTTCCCTTCATTTACATTTCCTTTTCAGAATACTTCACTTTTGCTTCAATAAAAGAGAACAACTCACTCCATGTCATTCATTATTATTGTTTAATATCCGATTACACATCGCCTAATAACAGTCCAATATCCCTAAAGTCACCTATTTATTACTCCCTCCGTCCCTAAATAAAGTTCCCATTTGACCTTCAAGTTTTGTCCCTAAATAAAGTTCCCATTTCTCAAACATAAGGGGCCCACTTAATATAATAATATTATTACAAATACTTTCACCACTAACTATCTCTTAAAACACTTTCCCTCTCCAATCAAACCTTATATTTTAATCAAAAGTAATACCAAATACCCCACCACTAACTATCTCCTAAAATGTTGTGCCCAACACAAATAGGAACTTTATTTAGGGACGGAGGGAGTATAATCATATTGTGCAAATTAGAGGTGGCAAGGTGACGGGTAGGACCCATTGAATAACATGTCAAATGGACCAAGCCAAATTCGGTTGACAAAAAAAAAAAAACAGTTTGTTGATTTATTTCTCGAATATTATAGTTGTATTAGAGCACAAGGTATAAAGGTTTAGTTTTAACCATGTTATAGAGCTTTTGGGTTTTAACATAATTTTAACATGACTTTAACATGCACCTGGTATGATGTAGCATCACAGCATGTTAAAGTCATGTTATAGAGGGTGTTTCAGGCATAAAACCATTTAACATACTGCCAAAGCCATGATGATTTTCCGCATGGTGGGTAAATAACGTGATGATGGTGTGGGTATACCGTGGTTATTGAGTTTAACGGGGCTTTAACTTGCCCCATACCCAGCTCTCTTATTAGTGTCCCTATATTAATGTTATTTTAGAAAAGGTGTTTTATAAGGTTTATGGTAAATTACAGTTTTTGTCCCTGACGTATGGCCGATTCGGGGTTTTTGTCCCTAATATTTTTTCTTCGGTTTTTTTGTCCCTTAAGTTTTTCAAATTCTAGAGATTTGTCCTTCCGTCCAAAAAACTCAGTTAACTAACGATATTTTTATCAATTTCCCCAAATTACCCCTATTTTAACTCTTTTTCACATTTTTCACAGCCCAATTCTTCATCTTCTTCACCCATCTGATGAACCCTAATTCTAAATATAAACCTGCAAAAATCAAGATGAAGGATCTTCAACGGTTTTTAAAAAAAGTCGTTCAAGATTTACTAATTTGTATGAAACACCGATTGTGAAATTGTTATTTTTTCTTTCTCTTCCACACGGATATCCCAATTCCCACCAGAAATAAACATACACACAAGTTGGATCTGTAATGAGAGAGACGATGGTGAAAGACAGGTGGAGAAGGAGGGTGGTGGCATGCGGGTTGTTGCTGGTGGGTTTTGGTTGTAGGGATATGTAGCCGGCGGTGGTGGAAAACATTGGTGGCCGACATCGGTTGTTGCAAGTGAGTTTTGGTGGCAGTGTTGTGCAGCTGGCGGAAGTGTAGAAGAGTGGTGGCCGGAGGTGGAAGTGTTGTTCAGTCGGTGGTAGTGGAGGGTGGTTGTCGACGGACGGAGGCGGTTGGTCATGGGCTCATCGGAATCTACTCTTTTATCTTCTCCGGCGACGGGAAGGGTGTTGCTGTTGGGGGTTCTGGTCGGAATCATGAGGGTAACAAAACCCCTAAGTTAATTTCGGGTTTGGGAAAGGTTTCAGATGCTGATTTGGTAGCAGGTGGTGGAGTTGGGGGTTTAGGGTTTGTGGGTGTTGGGGAAGAAGATGAAGAAGATGAAGAATGGTGAAAAGGACTAAAATGCCCTCACATGCCTTGCATTTTTCGTCAGTTAACGGCCAAAAATTGACGGAAGGACAAATTTCCAGAATTTGAAAAACTTAAGGGACAAAAAAACCGAAGAAAAAACATTAGGGACAAAAACCCCGAATCGGCCATAGGTTAGGGACAAAAACTGTAATTTACCCTAAGGTTTAGTTAGTAATAGTATGTGTTAATATGGAGAGTCAAATCCATATGAGTTGACTAGTGACCCTACAATTTCTAATCACCACCTACAGCAAAATTGACTTACTAAAAGTTGACTCAAATGGAAAATCGAATTGCATTCCTTATCATCATCACCTCAAAAACAATAATCACACTTGAAACACATTTTTGTAATAATATAGGCTAAGTAATGAGTGTGTGCAACCACTATCTTTCAGAAGATCTTAGAGTATCATCTAGTCACAATGTTCTTTTGACTCCACGGCCTCCAAGATACAATTTTAGCCAAAATACATTTTAGTATCATAACTTAGTTGAATGTATTATCTACTATTATAAACTATTACAGATACATCAGAATTCAAGCTACTATGAACTATTAAAGATAAATCATAGTACCTTGAACTTGCGATAAATGGTCAATTTAGTATTAGGAGACTCATTAATTTAATTGTGTTTTCTTATACTTCGTATGATTTACCTAATTTATAACTTTTGACGAACTAAAAAAAATATAAATTAAAAGCAAATCATGCGAGAATTCAATACCAAATTAGTGAATCATAGTATTAAATTGGCTATTTTTGCAAGTTTAAAATACCATATTACACATTTAACAGTTCAAGGTAGTACATGACTAAATTAACCAAGTTTAGAGTACTAAAAGTCATTTTAACCTACTATTTTTATAAAACTTCCATAGATATCTTTTATTCAAGAATTTTGTCAAAGTTACTAACCGTATGTATTCTAGATTGGGGACCCAGATTTCTAGCCTGTGTATGCTGAGGATCCGAATCAAGAAATAGTTACTAAGCTACAAAACTGATATGTACGTAGTAAAATATAGAGGTGGCAACATGTCAAAATAAGTTAGGTTTAAAAAATGTCATCTTTTGCACGCATAAAAATGAGCAGGGTCAAGTTGATTACCATAACACTTGTTCTCCAATTTTCTTGATTTTTTTTATAAGTAGTTAGTGCCATGTGATATTATAACAAGAATTTTTCGTATTTCGAAAATAATTAATGGTTTATGCATTAAAAATACGGGCAAATTTAGACTTGTTTGAGCTACTCCCATTCTAGCCTAGTGATCTGAATTTGTTGAAAATATTGAGGAAAGAATATATCATATGCATATACTCGTCGCATATTTCAGGGACTTGTGTGATTTGATCCATATGTTAGCAATTGTATTTCAAGTTTTAATCTTCTTTGTAGCTGATTGATGACAAGATTCTCAATCTCATGTCTCCTGCTCTTTCATTTTTAGGTAAAAACTTGGAAAAAGTAAGTGAAATCTGTCACATTACCCTCAACAAAATTGCTACATTTTGATGATAATGGCTTGGGGGCCTGGGTAAAATGGGTAACGATTAATGCGGGTTCAAATCGGTTGGGTTGGGCTGATCCATTAAAACATTTTGTCTTGTTATTAGTTTTATAACGGGTAGGTTAAACCGGGCCACTTTAAGTATGGGTTGAAACAGGATGGCTTCCGTCTAATTCTTAAAGAAAATTAACTTTTTTAAAAGTAGGGGATACTTTAAACTAAAAATAAAATGTTTACATAATATATGAAATATTATAACTAAATAAAAGAATTACATACTAAATAAAAGAATTACATACTTTGTGTATATGAGAGTTTAAATTAATCTAATCGAACCGAGCCCAAACCTACGAATATCTAAATAAGCCGAGCGAGAGCGAGCTCGAACTTTATATATAAGACTCGAAACGAGCCGAGCTCGAGCTCATTAAAACTTAAACGAACCGAGCTCAAACATAGCTTTTCCTTCAATTCAGCAATCACTTTCCTCACTTTCTTTGCTTACATTTTATTGTACGAATTGTTTGATCTTAAATTGCCAGTGTGATCGATTGATAGTGTAGAGTTTTTTGAATTCATTGGTATTTGGTAGTACTTATTGATCGGAGATTCTATCAATGGAGATAGGACTAGGACTGGGCAATTCACCGGAAAGTGCCGGAGTGGTGATGGAATTTCCGATTTTTGACGGTGCAGATCTGTCGTCGCCTCCGACTGTGCCGGCTAGGCTACGCCGGCGGCTCACAGAATCAAAAGTTTCTACTTCTAGCGTTGAAGAAATTGAAGCTAAGCTTCACAATGCAGATCTTCGTCGACAGGTTAGGTTATTTGCTTTTATCCAATTTCATTGAAAACTTAGTTATGTTGCAGCTTAGTTCTAAATTCTCTATCGGCTTATTGCTATTTTTCTATAAGCACAAGCATAAGCTGTTTAAATGTGTGTGTAGGTTTACTAAATAGGACAGATGAAGTTTATACTTCTGATCAACTGGAATTTGAATTTGCTAAACATATTTTCCAGAAATTATTGCTCAACTGAGTAACAGCAATTGATGAAAATGTTTGCTACAGAATCTTTACTGGTGTAAACCAAAGGAATCGTATCATATCTTTTATCAGTTTGTCTCTAAAGTGATTGATACTAATGAAGTTTACTGGAAACTGAACTTTGTGTAGTATAAATATTTAATTGGCTGAAATTTAGTGAATTTAATCTAAGCAAAAGTGTCCTTAAGGGCTTTTTTTTGTGTTGATTATGATCAAATGGTTACTCGATCTTTTCTGCACTGACTTTTGTTCGTCTTTTGATTGTTTCCAGAAGTTTTATGAGAATTTATCAAGTAAGGCCCGACCAAAGCACAAGAGCCCTCAAGCTGCAGATGAGCATAACCTAGCTCAACGTCTGGAGGCTAAGCTCTTAGCTGCAGAACAAAACAGGTATTTTTGTTCTCAATTCAATTTAATGTTTTTTACAGTGCCAATTAGTTCAAGACATGCAGAATTTTAGTAATCTAGGAATATGCTAGTGGAAATTAGGTTTTAAAGGAAAGTTTCACAGCCAATGCCTTCTTTTAAATAATGACTTATCAAAATAGTGCAATTGTATTAATCATGTAGAGATTAATAGAATGCAGATACTCAAGGTTAACAGCCAACGAAGGGCCACATTAAGTGAAAAAACATCTCAGTCACTAAAAAGAGCGATAGCTTTACAAAAAACATATAACCAAAAACATGAAGAAACCGAGAAGAAAAAAACACAAAATAGGTTTCTACAAATAGCCAATCCTGTTTCTCAACAACAAGAGATTGAAAGCAGGAAGAGTTCGGAAGATAGACTACAAAGGGTATGACATTCTTCTATACTATTTTTCTACCTTTCTTGCATATTATTTTAGGAAACTGTAACTTTGACATAGATTCTACAGGCAAAGAGACAGAAAGCAGAGTATTTAATGCAGAATAATAAGACACAGAAGCAGGCAGACCATCTTTCTAGAAATTTGAAAAGGTACTGATTAGTTTCATATATGTTGGTTTCTAGATATTATAAACTTTAAGACTACATATGTTTGTTGAAATTTTGTGTAAAACTGATTTGGTAGATGCTGGAGGAAATTTCTTAAACAGAGGACTACCTTAAACTTAACAAAAAGCTACCATACCCTGAATATCAACTCAAGTCAACTCAAGTCAATGCCATTTGAGCATTTTGCATTTTTGATTGAATCATCTTCTACACTCCAGACTACAAAAGCTTTACTAGACCGACTCGAGACCCGTTACAGAGTTTTACTAAATGTTACATCTCAAACCAATTCAAATGACATTAACCACCTTCTTACACGTGTTGTTTCACCCAATCACAAATACACAAAAACGGTTATTACATTATCAAGGTACCAACCGAGAGTTGTCTTGAGTGGTTACATGATTTTGGCTCATCCTGATGCAGTTTTTAGTGGTCAAGGGGTACGTGAGACCGCTTTGACCAACTCTGCTAAGAAGTTTATCCAAGAATTTGAGCTTTTGATTGATATAATACTAAACGGGCCTAAAAACGGGGCTGGTGAAGAATCTAATCATGAACGGGCCAGATTTTGCACCTTTAGGTCTCAGGTTGTAGCTTTTGATGAGTCATGGTGTTCTTATTTGAATAGCTTTGTTGTATGGAAGGTTAAGGATGTAGAGTCTTTAGAGGAGGATTTGATTCGGGCTGCTTGCCAGCTGGAAATTTCTATGATGAAAAAGTGTAAACGGGCTCCTGAAGTAGATGATAGTGGCCTTACAGATGATGTGAAAGCTTTTCAGAAACAGGTTCTACTATATCCCTTGGTTATATTATTTCAATAGTAATTTAATTTTTTCAAAAATTGTTTGATTTGGTATTGTAATTTGTTCTCCATATGCAGGTTACAGAACACCAGAAACTGTTAATGGAAAAAATAATGCACCTAAGTGGAGAAGCTGGCATAGCCCGTTTACAGAAAGCTCTTTCTCACACACGAAAGTCAAAGGACAAAAGTACCCCTGCTGACTTAGCACTTACTGTTAGCTCAAATGAAAAAAACAATAATTCTTCTGTTGCTAGCAGCTCAGATTCGGTCAACCTTTCTGGTGAGACAGTGGGTATGGAGAAAGTGTTAATTGTGAATGCATTTCTTCATGGACAGAGTTATTTGATTACTGACCGTTTGAGAACTACTGATGAAAACAAAAAGGTAGTTAAAGTTGGCTTTATTCTATATTTATATACAATAAAAAACAGTTATTAAACTGACATTTTTGCGCATAGGTTGGGGAAATAATGGAAAAAGCTTTCTGGGATGGAATAACTGAATCAATAAAAGAAGAAAAGTATGATCATGTTGTTGTTTTGATGAAGGAAGTGAGAGATGAGCTTTCTGAGATGTCTCCTAAGATCATGAAACAAGAAATCTTTGAAATTATTGATCTTGATATTCTTTCTCAGGTATGATTACAAAAGTTATATTATCTATATTAACATACAAAATGAGTTTCAAAACCAAAGTTGCATTTATTATCATGAGTTCTAAATTGAGTTTTAAAACTGAGTTCTAAATTGAATTCATGCATAAATGTTGCCTTTACAAAGACGTTTCAAGAAGATCAAAGAAAGTAAATCATGCATTTAAAAGATTACTTGAATGTATACGTTCAAAACCTTTAAGAGATGTTTTGAATCACCAATTTATCACTAATAATGATCATGATGTATAAAAAGTAACGGATATTAAAGTAAATGAGACGTGTAAAAGATAACGTGTCTAAATGGGTGTTTCGAATAACCAATTTAACTCATGTATTAAAGCACAAGCATCGCTAAAAACATTTGTAAATGTAATAATATTCAAAAATCCCGAAATAAAACTAGACCCCCATCTCCTGCAAATATTCTCCATTAGAACTGAAGTTATCCACAAACATTCCATTTGTAATTGAACACTAGAACAGTAGATCATATGGGGAAGCAGTGATGTTGTGCCTTAAATCCAACAACCTTAATCCGGCAGTCGCCATTCCGAATCATCGACTGATGAGTTACGTTGCGAAAGTTTCATCTGGAGATGACGACGACAATGATGTTGTGCGAATAGCCAGAGACGCTGCGCTGGAGACGCTGACGAACAATCGGATTACCCTAATTGAAACGATACCGGTTCCCTTTATGAAAATCATAAAAGGCCTAACTTTTCCATTTAAAACCCATTCTTTAGGTATGTAATTTCTGCTTTTTATATGTTTTTGTAGTTTTTCCATTTTTTTATCTATCCGTGAACTTAAATTTCAATTCCAAATTGATAAGCCCATTCGCATTTGAATCTGACATAATAATTCTGAGATTATGAACAAACCCATTTTTGAATTAAATATTTGATTTCAATTTGTTTACTTTCAATATTTTCATAATTCGATTCGATGTAGTTTGGCCATTCATTATTAACGGAAAGGTTGCAAATCGTGATCTAAAATCAAGATCACTTTTGTTATGGCTTAATGATGACGAGTATGAATACAGACTAAAAAAGGAGACCTTTGATGTCTTCTTTTTGTGTAAGCCCAATTTTTGTTTTAGTCCAAATAGAATCTGCTGTTGGGCTCTCGCTTCGGCTCGGCCCAGCATAATGTACAGTCGGTCCAATAGCATTATACAAGCCCAAATATATTTTATATTTAATTAAATCAATTAAAAATTATCTTTAATATCCTAATGCAACCTTTATAATAAACAAGGCATTTTTGTAACCAAATGAACTCATTTAAAAAAATATATATTAAAAGGTTACCTTAAGCTCATTTTATAGTCACTACAAATTTACAAAACTATCTTTAATATCCTAAATTCCTAATGCAACCTTTACTGCTATTTTTTAATTAAAAATAGACACACACAACTGCTGTAGGGCCTAACGCTCCAATTTTGCAAGACACATCTACCTAAAGATGATGTTCCATTTGTGCTTGAAGATGAAAACTGTGAGCAATTTGAAGTAAGATATATTGCATACAAGTTTGGGCTTAGTGCAGGGTAGAAAAACTTTGCAGTTAGACATGAGTTGGCTGAAGGAGATGTTTTGGTCTTCCATTTAGTTCAAACTACAAAAATTAATGTGATAATATGATATAACTTTATATATAAATATGTAATTATGCTTTTTTATTAAAATTTTTTAAGAGATTAAAAACGTCAACGATTATTACATTTGTAGATTTACATACTTAAGGCCAATGATTCCAGTGAAGTAGACGGTGCTCTAAACAAAAAAATTAGACTTATCCTCTTTTTAAATTTCTTTTCTAAACACATAAATTATGTTAAAATTTTAATAATCTTTTAATTGAAACACATAAATTGATAATAATTTTTCAATAAATATTATATTTATGTTGCAAACACATCATTTATAAATATTTCTTTTTTAATAAACTTTTAAATATTGTTTTTCAAGCACCGCTAACTTACCGAGTTACCGGTCTCCCTTGAAGATATAACACCGTTTATCCATAGATATACATATAAATTACAAAGCACGAAGATCTTTGTAGTGGCACTATGTGTTATGCTAATATAAGCCATCATGTTTATTTACTTTATATTTCCTCCGACACACTTTGCTTTGTTCGTTCTTTGCGGTTTATACCAACAACTCCTTATCGTAATAAAGCCCGTGCGATGCCATGCTGCCTCGTATCATTTAATTGGTTGGTTACAAAATCTTATTTGCTAAATATGATTCATTTAATAGCTGTTGAGTTCAGGGCGTTTGGACATAGAATATCTTGGGAAGGTTATGGAGTTTGCATTAATCAGCTTGCAGAAGCTTTCAGCAGTAGCTCATGAAAACCAACTTAAAGAATCTCATCAGAAATTTATCTCAGAACTAGCCCAGTTATGCCAGGCTGGCGACGGGTCGACCCGTTCACATGCAATTGCATTAATAAAAGGCTTACGCTTTGTACTGGAGCAAATACAGGTACTTGTAAAGCTCAATTTGGGTTATGTTACAGGTCAAACGGGTCAATTTATTTATTATACAATAATATCAGGCACTGAAGCAAGAAATTAGCAAGGCCCGAATTAAGATCCTGGAAGCGATAGTAAATGGGCCCAGTGGTTTAGAATACTTAGAAAAAGCTTTCAGAAAGCAATACGGGCCGCCATCTGATGCCTTAATTCGACTTCCAAGAACCATGGAATGGCTTTCATCAGTGGTTCCTATAAAAGATGAATCATGGGATGAACACAAAATGGCACTTTTACAGTTGCAACAAGCTTCTAGTTCTTTGTTTTTACCCTCAACTGCTCTTAGGACTGGTGGAAGCTTCTCTACCAAATTGCAAACTTCAACCGCCATGTCTTTCACAGGTTAACTAACTAACTAACTAACATCTTACTATTATTGGTAAAAAAAACTCAAAATTGCTTCTATTAATCCAGTTTCCTTGGTTTTTTAAATGAACAGATAATGGATTTACAGATTGCAAGGGAGAAAAAGGCGATTTGTTAGTGAGATTAGGTCTGCTTAAGCTAGTGAATACTGTTAATGGTGTGACACAGGAGGAATTGCCTGAAACCCTAAAACTCAATTATCTCAGGCTGAGATCTGTTCAAAACCAACTTCAGAAGATCACTGTAATCGCTACCAGGTAGGTAATATAATTTTATTATTTTTATTTTATTTTGTGATCAATATTATCTTTATTTTATTTTTATTCCACACAGTATCTTAGTCCTTCGACAAACACTTATAATGGAGAAAATAATATCAAATCCTGAAGAAATAGAAAGCACAATACTCACATGCTCTGCAGACCTTTCCAATGTCCTAGACACAGTGACAGATGCAGGATTGGAAGAACTTGTGGAAATTCTAGGCAAAACAATTGAGCGTTTTGATACATCCAACAATTTGACAAAATCTGAGTCAACAAGACTTGTAATAGCAAGAATGTTGACCAAAAGTC